>OX465598.1:15000000-20000000 GCA_950022295.1 Bromus sterilis | reverse complement strand
GAAGTTCTTCTTAGGGCTCCAAATTCGTCAACAACGCAACGGCATCTTCATCTCTCAGGAGAAGTACCTCAAGGATTGCCTGAAGAAATTCGGGATGCAAGACTGCAAGGGTATCAAGACACCGATGCCTACAAATGGACAGCTTGGTCCTGATGAAAACGGCAAGGACTACGATCAGAAGGTATACCACTCCATGATAGGTTCTCTGCTATATCTATGTGCATCTAGGCCTGATATAATGTTGAGCGTTTGCATGTGTGCCCGATTCCAAGCGGCACCTAAGGAATCGCATCACCAAGCAGTGAAACGAATTCTTCGATATTTGGCTCACACCCCGTCGCTAGGCTTATGGTATCCAAAAGGCACACAGCTGGATATCGTTGGGTACTCAGACTCAGATTATGCTGGAGATCGAGTGGATCGGAAGTCTACCTCAGGAACATGTCATTTCCTCGGAAGTTCTCTGGTATGCTGGTCATCGAAGAAGCAGAACTGCGTCTCACTCTCCACTGCTGAAGCAGAATACATTGCTGCTGGTGCTAGCTGCTCACAGCTTCTTTGGATGAAGCAAACTCTGAAGGACTACGGCATCAACCTGAAGAAAGTACCACTACTATGTGACAATGAGAGCGCCATCAAGATCTCTCAGAACCCAGTACAGCACTCGAGGACGAAGCACATTGAGATTCGGTATCACTTTCTTCGGGATCATGTATTGAAGGAAGACATCGTCATCAGCCACGTGAAGACTGAAGACCAATTTGCTGATATATTCACTAAGCCTTTGGATGAGAAGCGATTTAGCACTCGGAGGTGTGAGCTAAATATCTTAGATTCCTCAAACGTCCAGTGAATGGACACACATCCTAACGCTTAAACAATATTGAAGAATCCTGATGTACAACACATGATGCGTCGTACTCCTCAACTCATGAGGAACTACCTTGCTAAGTGTGAAGTAATTAACGTGGAATTGACTCAAGATCCATACGACAATTGTATGGTATCAAGTGTCTCATTCCCTATAAGGTGGGTAGCGCCACCGCCCAAACACCTCAGGATTTGTTGTTTACCTCAGGATTTGTTGTTCCTCAGTTTCCTCAGTTGAAGTCTTCATTCCTGATGATTACCGTGTTTGTCCTCAACAGCGTTCATCTATAGTTATCGTTTCTTCAGCTTTTTCTTCTTCATCTAGGTGAACGTGATCGGACCCGTCCCTTTGTGCTCACTTATCTAATCTGTCTATCTCATATGCGTTCGTTTGGAAATCACGTATTCCTCAGCCTGAGATCATTAGTCTTCATCCTCAGCCTGAGACCATTTGTCTTCATCCTCAGTCTTTGTCCTCAAGTTCCTAAAATCAAGGATTTACTGTTACAACTGTCTTCAATTGGTTGCGATTTTACCGCACGTCGTGCCTATCCACCATTATAATATCCACTGAGGATCCCAACAATCAGGGGCTATCTAGTCCACAAATTTCGCAACTCCTCAGCTTTCACCCCTCTATAAATAGCCCTCTACCCCCCCCGGTCATTTTCCCCATCTCTTCTCTCACCCTCGCGCCGCCGCCCTTGAGCTCCTCAAGCTCTCGTGCTAACGTCGCCGGAGTTCGCCGTCGCCGGGGAAGAACTGACTCGTGGTTCCTCAGCATTCGCCTCAGTTCTGGTATGCTTATTCCTCAGTGGTTTATTCCTCAGTTTTATTTTCCTCAGTATGGCTATGTCCTCAAACCATTCAATCCTCAACCGTACTGCTGGTTTTCTGATACCTATACCTATGCCTCATTCGTTTGCTTTCCTCAGCCTATTCCTCATGAACGCATATAACCGTACCCCACTTCCCTCGCAACTTAATTCTGTCACAGGTACATGTCTGCTGAGGAATCGTATGGTTCTCATAGTCTCACTTCATTTGCAGCTCAGCTTGAACGTACAATTCATCAGTCTCCACCACTGAAGAAAATGGCTCCTCGGCGTAAGCTCACTGATACTGCTAAAGACCTGCCTCCTGAGCTCTATGAGAAGCTGAAGACTCCCGAACGTGAAACTGTTGATGATCGTAAGAAAAGGGTCCAGAAGATCATGAGGGAATGGGCCAAGCGCTGGGTGGCATATCAATGGCTTAATCCTCAGCATGAGGAAATGTTTGTTGTCAATCCGCCTCTGAAGACTTTGGGCATCAAGGCTCGCCCTCCACCTGCCCCGGGAGTCAATCCTGATCCCACAACAATGCGCACCCCTGATGATTTTCCTGATGCCTATCAGCAATACCTCAAGCGCAGTGGCAGCCGAGTCAAGAATCTGGTCCATGATTTGACTGCCTCAATTCAGCTCCCACCTCAGGCTCAGTCTCAACCTCAGCCACAACATCCACCTCAGCACCGCAAAAAGGCTCCAGGCATCAAGCCCTCTCAGAAGTCCTCAGCTACGCCTCAAGTTCTTGGTTCCTCATGCCAACGCACAGATGGTGCTGCCCCTTCCTCAAGGATTCGCACTGATGAATCTAGTAATGCTCCTCAGGCCTCAACCACAATGCCTCAGTCTCAGCTGAAGACCAAAACTGTTCTTCAACGTGGCCCCAGACCCTCACCCAAGAAAACTGCTATGCGTGGCGCCATTCATCATACTCCTCAAACCTCTGATGATGAAGATGGATTTGAGGATTTGGCCGGCTTCGTCGCCACTGAAGCAGATAAGATTGAATATGTGCGTGTTGCAGCCAGACGCAAAGCTGAAGAAACGGGCTCAGAAATCCCGCTTCTCCTTGATCCCAAGAAGATCTTGGAGTACATTGAAATTTGGTCTGTCAAGCCTTACACTCCTCTTGATGATTTGGACATTCCTAAAGACATCAAGTTCTATGTTCAACAGTTCCTCATCAATGAGATTCATCAACGTGATCTTCAGAAACAGTTGAAGGCCAAACTGAAGAAAGTCCTCAGTGACTTCAAAAAGAAACCTATCACTGATGTTACTCCTCAGGAGTTTATTGAGCATCAATGTGAAGTTCAACGCCTCAATACTGAGTGTGCCGCCAACCGTGCTTATATTGGCAAATCCAAGGAACGGATGTCTCAGCAGATGGAAAAATTGCTGAAGCTTCAACAGCCTGCTTCCTCAGTACCCACTGCTGCCTCTGCCAAAAGCCTCAAGCGCCTTCCCGAGGCCCAACCCTCAACTCCCCCTGCCGCGAAGAAGCCTACTGTTGAGGACCCCATTGATGCTACACCACTATCCTTAGCTCCTCCGGCATCTAAGGCCGCTGATACCACTGTCCTCATCACTACTGCCTCAACTCCACCTCCAAATCCTCAGCGCAGCTTAATTGTCTTCACTCCACCCACTATCGTAACACCCATTGTTACAACTCCTCAGTGTCCACCGCCACCAATAATCACTGAGGTTGATGACATGGACGTAGACATTATGGATCATGGAACTCCTCGCGTCCATGATGGTGACTGTGGGCTGACAAACTCCCCCACACATACAATATTTTCCCCAGAGCCTCACTCCCCTACCGTGACCGAGGTGCTTCCTGATACCTCTCGGCAGTCTGAAGAATCAGTTGGTGCATCATCCTCAGCGTCTGATGCTGAAGAACCTGAAGCCACAAGTGCACCCACCACTTCTGCTGCTGATATTGATGCTGCGGCGCCAACAACTGCTGATCCTAAGACGGATCCCCCCGCCGCTGAAACTGAAGCTGAAGCCGAGCACAACACAAATGCTGATACTGAGGCTGCACCTGCTCGCACTGAGGATCGCCATGTATCCTCTCCCTCAGCAACTGCCACTTCCCCAAAGGTTGTGACCGAGTCCCATGCTGAAGAACATACTTCTCCACCTCATCCACCCTCTGCCACTGCATCACCTGCTCATCAGGAGCCTGCCCCAGCCATTTCTCTGTGTCCGAAGCAGAAGAAGCCATTCTATAGAAAGCTTGAAGCTAATGCTCGTCCAAACTTCAACACGGATGCCTTCTTCAACGCCATGAGCTTCTTTCAGGCTGGGATTCAGAATCCATACCATTCACCTCCACCCAGCAAGCTCCTGAGGTTCTGGACGGCTACTCAGAAAAATTACTATGCCTCAGTCCTCTTCATGGCTCAAAAGGTTTTTCCTCATAAACATATTCCTCATTTGGATATGGAGGCCATCCCTTGCTTCAAAAATGCGCTACAGGACTTGCATCACGCCAACCTGCTTTAGTTCTGCTTCGAGTGCATCCACTGGAATGAAGAACTTGTGCTTCAATTCTATGCCACATTATATGTCTCAGGGGACCCCAAAGACATCAACACTTGGGTGCTTGAATGGATGACTCAGCATCAGCACTACACTGCCTCAGTGCCTGAGATCGTGGCAATTCTTCAGCTTCCTCCTTCTGAAGCCTCAGTTCCAAGCACATATGGTGCTCCACTTCTTAGGGATGACCTGATGAACATGCTGATGAAGCCCCAAGCTCCTGAAGCTCCACCTCGAACGCAGTTCCTCGTTTCAGAGCTTCAGTATCTGCCCAGCACCTTATACAGAATTTTGGCCAAGTCCTTCTGCCCCATCAAGGGATATGAATCATCTGATGAGGAAGTCGTGGGCATCATGAAGAACATCCTATATAGCCTCTGCATGTCGGCTCCAGTTAATGTCTCAGACTTCTTCTTCAGGACGTTTGTGGATGCCGCTCAAAATCCTCATATTCTGAAACCATATGCTCCATGGATCATGAGGCTCATCTGCACCAAGACTGGCATCAACTTCAAGCCTGATCAGGCTAATCATCGCACGTACGTTCCTCCGGTTGAAGTGCTTCAGCACACTATTGACGCTAATGCCAAGGGCAAAGCGCCGTTTTATGAAGCCATACTTCCTCAGGACTCGCTTGGAGGGAACATTCGTCAACCTCAGTCTCGAACCACTCATGAGGAGCGCACCCATGCCTCAACTGAGGAAACCACTCAAGCTCGCCTGATGACTGATCGCGAGCTCCTCATCAGTCTCCATCAGAAAGTGGACAGGAATCATGACTGGACAAAGCGTCAGATTGGTGACATCCTCAGCTATATGGCGCAAATGCATACCACTCAAAAGAAGGTTCATCGTTATGCTCACCATATGTATCAGAGACTCGATGCCCTGATGTCTGAAGTGATCACTTCTGAAGACCTTGCCAAGCTCAACCTCAGACAACCTTCACTTCCTGAGATTCGGCCTCCACGTCAGTTCACCAAAAGCAAGACACCACCTCTGGCGATGGACTCCTTTTCTTCAGCGCAAGAATTCTCGCCTGAAGAAATTGAAGACACTGCGGCTTGTCCTCACACTGCCACGGCGTGCCTCCGTCCTGATGATCAACCCTGAGGCATTTCTTTGGGACGTTAGCACTAGTCTCTCCTTTTTGTTCATTTAATGACAAAGGGGGAGAAATTTAGTTGTCTTCAAACGGGTCATTATGGGTTCCTCAGTTACAACTCTCGTTCTTCTGATCATTTTTGTAATGAGTTGTACACTGATACTTTGTGTGGTTTCTGATACTCTTAAGTTACCTCATGCTATTCTTCAAGTTTATCTATTACTCATGTTATTCCTCAGCAACCACATTACTCAGTGCTATTCCTCAAATTACTTTATATAATGCACTGTTTCAAACAAACCGGGATATAGGGGGAGCTCCTCATGTTTTTCAAAAATTATATCAAGTCTTCAAAACATGCATATCCTCAGGGGGAGCATCTCTATATCCGGAAACAATGAATTGTTTTCTTCATGTCTTTCCTCAAAAATACTTATTTTATCCCGTTGAAGCTTTAACCTGATTGTCATCAAATCACCAAAAAGGGGGAGATTGTAAGTGCATCTAGTGCCCCCTTTGAGGTTTTGGAGTATTTGATGACAAAAAGGTTGAGGGACTGATGTGTTTGTGAGTATACACAGGAAACCAGTCCCTGAGGATGAGGTTAACCACCGTTGTCGACCCCCCAAAATGTTGAGGAACATTGAAGAAATCGGTGTGTTTTCTGTCAGAACCCTCTGTTAGGTAATGTGCTAGGATCAAGTAACCTTGCATCATGTCAAATTTTCAAAGGAAATCAACTTCAAAATCCAAATTGGAGAAGGAACCCCCCCCAGATGAATTAATTCAAAAGGCCAGATAAAAATCTTCTCCAAAAATTCATGTTAGATTTTTGAAAAGTCTTATAAATGAGTGTGATCACATATCAAGTGATGTGGGACCCATCCCATGCTCATGGATTTTTCAAATATTCAAACAGTGCCTTGGAATTAAAGAAATACCCCTGTTTGAATTAAGATTCAAATTATTTGAATTTTAAAAATGTTGAAACTTTATGAGTGGCTAGTCTATATTATTATGAGGCCACATAAAAATTTTCAGCATTTAATAAAAATTTTAGCTATTTATTTTAGCTAAACAGAACAAATGTCAGAAAAGAAAAATAGAAAAGAAAGCAGAAACCACTTACCTGGCGCCTAGGCGGAGCCGGCCCACAGGGGCAGGGGCGTCTTCTTCCCCAGTCCCGCGCCTCCAAGCTGCTCGGTGGAATGCCACCGAGCTAGCTGGGCACGTCGCCGCCGCTCTAGACGACACCTGCCCCTCCCGTGCCTTCTAGCGACGCCACGGAGACGCTGGAGACGCCGTGCGTCCATTCCCCCCCCCCCTCCACGAGATCCCTCCCTTCCTCTCTCGCCCGATTCCTCACCGCCCGAAGAGCACGCCGGAGCACCGTCGAGCCCCGCGTAGCCATTGACGCCGAGGAGCCCCCGGAGCTTGTCCATCGTCTTCGCCGCAGTCGTCTTCGTCTTCGAGCGGAGTAGGAGGAGCTGAAGCCCCCTGGAACTGCTGAATCGCATCGTCGTCTTCGTCTACGGCCGCCGCACGACTTCGTCAATTCCGTCGCCGTTGAGCCACCCCAGCCTTCGCCACCACCTCTACTGAGTTCCTGGTGAGCTCGGGTTCAAAACCCCTCTCTTCTTCCCCTGGTTTACTCTCTCCAGCCGGATCCGCCATGGAAGCCGAGCACGGTTGCCGCCGAGGTTGACCATACGCTCGCTCCCGTGCGCTTCCGTCCTCGCCAGTGCGTCCGTAGTACTCCTGGAGTCCCCAGCAACCCAACGCAACCATGCCTGCTTCTCCCCGTGGCCGTTTTGCAAGTTTTACTCCAAGCCGTGGCTCCGGCCGCCGCCAAGATCGAAGCAGTCGACGGACGTGACCTCCCCGGCGACGTACAAGTGGTGCTTTCGACGCGGCTCATCACGGGCTTTCGAACGGTGGTCTCAGCGCAGAGAATGGAGGCCAGGAGAGGAAGAACGTGCAGCGCCGCCGCGGTCCAGTCGCCGGCGTTTAGCCGCCGGCGTGTCAGCCGAAAACCCCCCCTGTTAATCACCCAGTTAGTGACCCCCTGGGTCACTGACCAGTGGGCCCAGTGGCTTAATTAAGCCACTGGATTTATTTAACCCACGGGTTAAGTTAACCCAGCCACTGACAGGGTGGCCCCACCTGTCAGCCCCCCCTGACGTCAGCTTTGCGCAATAAATCATTTAAATGAATTTCCGGAGATTATTTGAATTAAAAGAATTCCAGAAAATCCAGAAAATACCCCAAACTTTGGAAATTCATAGAAAATTCATATTAACTCCAAATTGGACAAATAATATATGAAAAATGATCAGGAGAAAATTATCTTTCCAAATATGCAACTTTCAACTCTGTTTGAGTTGAATTTAAAATGTGATCAGTAGCATTTGCTATTTGATTTAAATGGAATTAAATCAAATTCAAATCAAATAATTTTGCAACTTGAACCATGGCAACATGCTACCTTTCAATCACACATCAGAGGCATATCTTATGCATTTGAAGATAATTCAAAATGATCAAACTATGTCACATACAACTTGGTTAATTTGAATTCAAATGTGGAGTTTGAATTTGCATTTTAAATGCAATATATTCCACTTAAATGGAATTGTCTCACACACATCAAAACTTATACTTCAAGTTTCAACATTCATTCATGTGCTTGAGCATTGCATTCATATTGATTGCTACTTCGTGCTTTGTTTGTCAAGTAGAGGTGGAACCGGAGCAGGAGGCTACCCCCTTCGCTGAAGATCCAGAACCCGAACCTCGTCAGCAAGGCAAGCAAACCCCCATTGATCATGTCGATAAAATCCCACTTCCCTCTCATGTCTCGCTTATGCATTGTTTAGGATGATCACCATGCTTCGTTTCTACCGCATAGATGAACCCATTCCTTTGCATGACCTATCCTTTTGTCACAGTAGTAAGCAAACCACAATCCTAGCAAATGTAGGAGTTGTTTGATATCATGTGGCCCCTGCAATGTTACTGCTTATTGCATGCTTAGTATGATACCATGTTGTTACTGTGATGTGAGTCGGGATGGGAATGATCACGTTGATGTTGGTAGAAAAGTGTTGGTGAATCGACCCTAATACAAGGTGAACGATGAGAGGCTGTGTAGGAGTACACGGTGGGTTGTCTCGTTGAACACCGCCCTAAGTCCGAGTTCTCGTGTGGTGATCCAAGATGAAGAGTACAACCACACATTGGGCTCACTGACCCCTCTCAACCTATTAACTCATCCCTTTCGATGTCCAGATGTCGCAATAGTTCGGAGTTCTGGTAGGTCTGTGGCCTGGATGCTAAGTGAGAGAACGGCTCATCCGAGACCGGCTTATGCACCACGCACAAATCACTTGGGTCCACTTCGGTAAACCGGCCGGGTTCACGATTGTGGTAACCAACCCAAGTAGGCGGCTTTCTCGGACTAGATCGGCTATGAGGTAACAGTTGTGGTGAGCATCCTCGCTGGCACCCCTTGAATGGTGCCGAGTTCAAAGGCGGTAAATGATGGTCATGTGTGTGTAGCGGTACACCCTTGCAAGGTTAACAAAACTATTCGAATAGCCGCGTCCACGGTTATGGACTGCTTGGAAAGCTTAGCTTGATTATTAGATAACTTGAACCGGATACTTCTAAAACACACCAAGATAAGTGTGAGTGCTATGGCGTGCTTTCTCGTGGGGAAGTCGAGGAAGGCACCATAGTGGTGTATTGGTTGGTGAAAGTAGTGGACTCGTGTACGCTTCTTACCTCAAAGTCTGGTACACGTAGTTCAGGATTAGCCAAGTCAAAGCTGGCACTTCTGCAAGTGAACCCCACTTTCCTTTACCTTGATACATGTGCATGAGTAGTATAGCTCCTATGTAAGTCTTGCTGAGTACGCCTTTGTACTCACGTTTGCTTAATCTATGTTTTAGATGACGCCACTGACCCCGAAGGTGGCTTCTTCATCGAGCTGGATGACTGAAGTTAAACTAGTCTAGTCCCAGTCAGCAGACTGGTTCCCTCGTGGAGGGCTTTGTGTTTAAATAAGGCTTCTTAAGCCATTTGTTAAACTTGTCTGTACTCAGACATAATTTGCTTCCGCCTGTGTTGTAATGTTGGATCACATGTATGTGATCTCTGTGTGTACTCTATAAGAGTTATAAAAAAATGTACACTTTGTAGAGAATTGCAATGGTACCTGCTGTTCATACAAGGCATGTGTGTTGCGTGTATGTTTATAACATGCATGTCTTTGTATGGGTTTTTCGAGACCTTAGTTGTGTTCTGGCTGGCGGTCTTTCATACACCAAGTGGCCCTTAGATGTGCGCAGCTTGGGGCATCGCGATGCGATTGCTCGAGACTCCGTCTCGTGCACACTTTGTGGTATGATCGAGCCCGCCCTAGACCCCGACTAAGTGATCGGGCTGGAGTAAGTCTATGTAAGAGTTTTGAGATAGTCGGTAGTATGGTTGAGGCGACTTGTCTTTGAATATGGGAGTTCACCACCCATATCATTTGACTTGTGTGCGGACGATGAGGACCCATCTCAGTTGATCATCCGGCCTGGATGGGATGCCCCTCACGTACGATGCTTTCCGAGAATGTTAAGTGCTTGGCCTTGTCTGCGTAGACAAGTGGGTGCGGTTCTCGGCTCTCCATATGACTATGTCTTAACTGTACTTGCATACGCTAACCCCGGGTCCCGACAGACTTGGTATCAGAGCAGGACTGACTGTAGGACTAGTAGCCTTGGCCGAAGTTGATTCTAGCATTCTATAGTTATGTAGTTACTCTGGGTATTTAAGGGAACAACGTAAGGCTTCTTTTTCTCCTTACCCCTTCGTTCTGAGTTCTGAGTCACCCTCATCTTATTCTACGGGAAGATAGGACTAGGCTCTCCTCTGTCTGATTAGAACATCTCGTTGTTTGCTTCCTTATAGCCTTAGGAAAGTTGTGTCCGGTTTCCTAGCATTGTTGTAATGCTGATTTCTTACATCGTATTATGTAAGTGTTGTATCTACATTGAAAGAAAATTGTTTTCTTGCAATTACAGCCGTTATGCTGTCCGAATCATTCCAGGTTTATCTCATAATCTGATGCAATTGCAAACTCCTTTCTGTTTCAGATGGCAGATCTTCCCCCTCGGCAGATTGTTCGTTTGACCAGGTGCCTCGGTGTGCGTGGCCATCCCGCCACGTTGATCGAGATGATGTCCTACGTGGGATATCGGTGGTACCCTGAGTACACCATCGAGGAGCAGTTTCACGACTTCAACCAGACGCAGTTCCACTGCATTGTCCGGATCTATCCGCACCACGTTGGAGTCACTCAGCCTATCCACTTTGGACATGGCATTGGCGTTACCGAGAACATGGCTGTGCAGGATGCTGCATATTCATGTATTACCCTGCTGAGAGAGGAGCACACCATGCTGAGAGAGACTTCATTCCGCTATATCCCTGTTGCACTTCCAGGAGAAGAGGGATATTACACCGGACTCTACTCAGATCACTCTGCAGAGGATCCAGCACTCCAGGTGACTTCTAGGTTTTCTAGTGACAGAGATCGTGATGCACGCGCTCTCCGTTTCGAGCTCCACGCCACCCGTGTTCGTCTGTATCGAGCACTCACACTTTTGGCTCCCTTTGTGAGAGTGGGATCAGTTGAGCATGATGCGATCTATCCAGTGAGGACCCAGATGCCTTCTCGAGTTGCTTGGCCCGAGATTGGAGGAATTTTTCCACCCCGTGGTCCTTTGCTTCCACCCTACAATGGACCTAGGCCCCATCCTTGCCCAAATGGATATCAGGGTCCACAAACCTCCGTGTTTTCCGATGGTCACCTCCAGCTACCGGGATACGCGGGTAACTTTTACGAGGACTACTATGGAGATGGAGATGAGTGAGACCGCCTGTGGTCTTACTTAGTGATGATGTAGTAGTATCATAGTATAATGTAAGCAAGGTGTCTAAGTTCCAGAGGCTTAGATAAATAATGTATAGGAAGTCAGAGTGCCTCTGAAGGATGTATCATCTTCATCACGTTTGTATTAGCTTGATGCTTGTACTAAAATGATGTATGGTTTGTATGACAGCTTGTGAATATATGGCTTGTATGCTTTTATCACCATGTTGTCAAGATGATTACTTCCTTTGCTCTGTAATCCTTCCAGTACTTCAATACCTTGATTAGACTCTTCAAATCAACTCTGTTTGACTTTGGTTTTCACCTTCAGGATGTCTCAAGGAACACGTGGCCAGATTGGTCGTAACCAAGGTCGTGGGAACAACCAGGAGGAAGACAACCTTCCACCCCCACCCACGATGGCCCAAGTTCTGATGGAGGTCGAGAGGAACCGCCGTGACTCTCACCACCTGTTGGAAGTCATCGCACGCAACACCACTCAGCAGCGCAATGAGCTGGTGTCTCTGAACGACTTCATCCGGCTTCATCCCCCGGTTTTCAGTTACTCCACCGAGCCCCTTGACGCCGATGACTGGCTTCGCAACATCGAAAGGAAGCTCCAAGCAGGCCGTGTTGCAACTGGCGACAAGGTCAGCTACGCCACGTATCATCTCGAAGGTGCAGCTAGTTCTTGGTGGGAGAACTATCTGAATATGCGTCCCGATGGACCACCTGCATCTTGGGAGGAATTCTGCACATCCTTCCGCGAGCACCACATTCCCAAAGGTCTCATGGACCGCAAGCGTGAGGAGTTCTGTAACCTCACCCAAGGCAGAAGGACCGTGGACGAGTTTAGTCGTGAGTTCAACCGACTTGCTCGTTATGCAACCGAAGAAGTTTCCACCGACTCCAAGAAACAAGAGAGGTTCCGTCGTGGCCTCAACACCGGACTTCGTCGTGAGCTCAACCTTCATGACTTTTCCACCTTCCAGGTCCTTGTCAACAAGGCCATTAAGGCCGAGGACATGAACACCCCCAACGACTTTCGCAAACACCCCAGAGATGATAGTTCATCCAGTTCTGGCTCCCAGAAGCGCAAAATCTGGATTCCAAACAGCATGTTCCGCCAGAACAACCCACCGAGGCCATCCTATGTGGCGCCTCGTCCAACCACCCAGTTCCACCCAGCTCCACGCACTGTTTTCGGAGCTTGCTACAAGTGTGGTCAGGCAGGCCACTACTCTCGCGAGTGTCCCCAGAACCAGCTCCAACACCAGAATGCTCCACCACGTGCCGGAGGCAACAACAACAACAACAACAACAACAACAACAACAACAACAACAACAACAACAACAACAACAACAACAACAACAACAACAATGGTCGTGGCAAGCCACCCCAGACGGTCTACACCGCCAAACCCGCTCCTTCCGCCACTCGTGGACGTCTGAACCAGATTGCCGCCGAAGAGACTGACGACACCACTGACGTCATTCTTGGTACGCTCCCAGTCAATTATGTTCCTACTTTCGTTCTTTTTGACCCAGGAGCATCTCATTCATTCATGTCGAAAAGTTATGCACTTCGTCATGAGTTACCCTTTGTTGAATTGTCCACCCCGATGGTTATTCAAACTCCAGGGTCAAGATGGCAAACTAATAGAGTGAGCCATGGTAATCAAATTGCAATTGAGGGTTTAGTATTCCTTGCTTCACTCATAGCCCTCAAATCTTCAGACATTGATGTCATCCTTGGCATGGATTGGCTATCAAGACAGAATGCCTACCTGGATTGCAAAGGCAAATCCGTGAAACTCACCCACCCTTCAGGCACAACCGTTAACTATACCTCACCCAGAACAAGAAACCAAGTGCATTCCTTGAATGTACTTCCCCTTCCTGAACTTGAAGATATTCCGGTGGTTCGTGACTTCCCGGATGTTTTTCCTGAAGAGCTTCCGGGCATGCCACCCGACAGATGTGTAGAGTTTATAGTGGATCTTGTTCCCGGAACCGCACCAATTTCCAAACGCCCATACAAAATGGCCCCACATGAGTTAGCTGAGCTAAAAACCCAACTTGATGCTTCGTTGGCAAAAGGCTTCATCCGCCTTAGCTCATCGCCATGGGGTTGCCCCGTTCTGTTCGTAAAGAAGAAAGATGGAACAGAAAGGATGTGCGTAGACTATCGCCCGCTAAATTTAGCGACGATAAAGAACAAATACCCACTTCCCAGGATCAATGATCTTTATGATCAACTTGCAGGATCCTCCGTCTTCTCCAAGATGGATTTGAGATTAGGTTATCATCAGATCAGAATCCGAAACGAGGACATTCCCAAAACGGCTTTTACTACTCGTTATGGTCTTTACGAGTACACCGTCATGTCCTTTGGTTTAACCAATGCCCCCGCCACATTCTCACGCTTGATGAATTCGATCTTCATGGAGTACTTAGATAAATTTGTTGTGGTTTATCTCGATGATATTCTCATCTACTCGAAGAACGAAGGAGATCATGCCGAACACTTAAGGCTGGTATTGATGAAGCTTAGAGAGCATCGCCTGTATGCTAAATTCTCCAAGTGTGAATTCTGGCTACCAGAAGTGACCTACTTAGGCCACGTGATTTCTGCAAAAGGCATTGTTGTGAATCCCGAGAGAGTTCAGGCCGTCCTTGACTGGACTCCACCTGAATCGGTTAAGCAAGTTAGAAGTTTTCTTGGCCTAGCCAGCTATTGTCGTCGCTTCGTCGAGAACTTTTCTAAAGTTGCAAAGCCTCTAACTGAACTCCTCAAGAAAGATAAGAAATTCTTATGGACTCCCAAGTGCGAGGAAAGCTTTCAAGAGCTAAAAATAAGATTGACTTCCGCACCCGTGCTTGCACCTCCAGACACCAAAAGAGATTTCGAGATCTATTGTGACGCATCACGGCAAGGGTTAGGATGCATACTTCTGCAAGATCGACATGTGGTAGCTTATGCTTCACGCCAGTTGCGGCCACATGAAGAGAACTATCCTACCCATGACCTTGAACTCGCTGCCGTAGTTCATGCCCTAACAACTTGGCGACACTACCTCCTTGGTAATCGTTGTGAGATTTATTCCGACCACCAAAGCCTCAAATATATTTTCACCCAGCCAGATCTTAATCTCAGGCAAAGACGCTGGATTGAGTTGATAAAAGATTACGACGTAGTAATTTCTTACACCCCAGGCAAAGCCAATGTCATGGCTGATGCACTAAGTCGTAAGTCGTATTGTAACAACCTCATGTTACAAAAGTATCAACCACTTCTTCATGAGGAATTTCGCAAGCTCAACCTTGAGATTGTTCCTCATGGCTATCTTTCTACCTTGGTGGCGAAACCAACTCTTGAGGATCAAATTATAGTTGCCCAAAGGCGTGCACGAGGTGTTCGCCGGATCAAGGAGAACATTGCTAGCGGAGTTGCTAAATGTTTCTCCACAGATAGCAAGGGAACGGTTTTCTTTGGAAATCGTTTGGTAGTACCTAAGAATAGGGAACTAAGGCAATTCATCCTCAAGGAAGCCCATGACACACCCCTCTCAATTCATCCCGGTAGCACAAAAATGTACCGAGATCTACGCCAGAGATTTTGGTGGACTAGGATGAAGAGAGACATTGCTCAATTTGTTGCCGAATGTGATGTTTGTCGTCGCATTAAGGCAGAACATCAAAGACCTGCTGGTACACTTCAACCTTTGTCTATTCCCGAGTGGAAATGGGACAAAGTCGGTATGGATTTCATCACCGGCTTTCCAAGAACCCAGAAAGGAAACAATGCCATCTTCGTTGTCATAGATAGGCTTTCCAAAGTTGCTCATTTCCTTCCGGTTCGCGAGTCTATAACTGCTAGCCAGTTAGCGGACTTGTACATCTCTAGAATTGTATCCCTTCACGGTGTTCCTTTGGAAATCAATTCTGATCGTGGTAGCCTTTTTACCTCTAGATTTTGGGGAAGCTTTCAGAATGCTATGGGAACTCATCTCTCCTTTAGTACAGCTTTCCATCCTCAGTCTAGCGGTCAAGTCGAAAGGGTTAACCAAATTCTTGAAGACATGCTCAGAGCTTGTGTTATCTCATTCAGAAAGAATTGGGAGAATTCTCTTCCATTTGCCGAATTTGCTTATAACAATAGGTTTCAATCTAGTCTGAACATGGCTCCTTTTGAACTCCTTTATGGACGACGATGTCGAACACCACTAAACTGGTCTGAAACCGGTGAAAGACAATTCTTTGGACCGGATATGATCAAGGAAGCAGAAGAGCAAGTTCGCATTGTTCGTGATCAATTGAAAGCCGCCCAGTCTCGTCAGAAAAGCTACTATGATCGTCATCATAGGCAAGAGAGCTACAATCTGGATGAGAAGGCTTACCTTCGGGTTACTCCTCTGAAGGGAACCCAACGTTTCGGTATCAAAGGCAAGTTGGCCCCACGTTACATTGGACCTTTCCGCATTATTGCTAAACGTGGAGAAGTTGCCTACCAACTTGAACTACCTCCGCACCTCTCCCGAGTACATGATGTATTCCATGTGTCCCAACTCAGGCGTTGCTTCAAGGACCCCATCCGCGAAGTCGACCATGAAACGCTTGATCTCCAAGATGACCTTTCTTATCGAGAATACCCCATTCGTATTCTTGATTTCGCAGAGCGTGTCTCTCGTCGTCAGAAGATTAGGTTTCTGAAAGTGCAATGGTCACACCACTCTGAAAGATAAGCTATGTGGGAAAGAGAAGACCGTCTCAGTGCCGAGTACCCCTCCTTCCTTCCGCAAACTTCTGAATCTCGGGACGAGATTCTGTTGAGTGGGGGCGAGTTGTCAGAACCCTCTGTTAGGTAATGTGCTAGGATCAAGTAACCTTGCATCATGTCAAATTTTCAAAGGAATCAACTTCAAAATCCAAATGGGAGAAGGAACCCCCCCCCCCAGATGAATTAATTCAAAAGGCCAGATAAAAATCTTCTCCAAAAATTCATGTTAGATTTTTGAAAAGTCTTATAAATGAGTGTGATCACATATCAAGTGATGTGGGACCCATCCCATGCTCATGGATTTTTCAAATATTCAAACAGTGCCTTGGAATTAAAGAAATACCCCTGTTTGAATTAAGATTCAAATTATTTGAATTTTAAAAATGTTGAAACTTTAGGAGTGGCTAGTCTATATTATTATGAGGCCACATAAAAATTTTCAGCATTTAATAAAATGTTTAGCTATTTATTTTAGCTAAACAGAACAAATGTCAGAAAAGAAAAATAGAAAAGAAAGCAGAAACCACTTACCTGGCGCCTAGGCGGAGCCGGCCCACCCAGCCCAGCCGGCCCACAGGGGCAGGGGCGTCTTCTTCCCCAGTCCCGCGCCTCCAAGCTGCTCGGTGGAATGCCACCGAGCTAGCTGGGCACGTCGCCGCCGCTCTAGACGACACCTGCCCCTCCCGTGCCTTCTAGCGACGCCACGGAGACGCTGGAGACGCCGTGCGTCCATTCCCCCCCCCTCCACGAGCTCCCTCCCTTCCTCTCTCGCCCGATTCATCACCGCCCGAAGAGCACGCCGGAGCACCGTCGAGCCCCGCGTAGCCATTGACGCCGAGGAGCCCCCGGAGCTTGTCCATCGTCTTCGCCGCAGTCGTCTTCGTCTTCGAGCGGAGTAGGAGGAGCTGAAGCCCCCTGGAACTGCTGAATCACATCGTCGTCTTCGTCTACGGCCGCCGCACGACTTCGTCAATTCCGTCGCCGTTGAGCCACCCCAGCCTTCGCCACCACCTCTACTGAGTTCCTGGTGAGCTCGGGTTCAAAACCCCTCTCTTCTTCCCCTGGTTTACTCTCTCCAGCAGGATCCGCCTTGGAAGCCGAGCACGGTTGCCGCCGAGGTTGACCATACGCTCGCTCCCGTGCGCTTCTGTCCTCGCCAGTGCGTCCGTAGTACTCCTGGAGTCCCCAGCAACCCAACGCGACCATGTCTGCTTCTCCCCGTGGCCGTTTTGCAAGTTTTACTCCAAGCCGTGGCTCCGGCCGCCGCCAAGATCGAAGCAGTCGACGGACGTGACCTCCCCGGCGACGTACAAGTGGTGCTTTCGACGCGGCTCATCACGGGCTTTCGAACGGTGGTCTCAGCGCAGAGAATGGAGGCCAGGAGTGGAAGAACGTGCAGCGCCGCCGCGGTCCAGCCGCCGGCGTGTCAGCCGAAACCCCCCCCCCCCCTGTTAATCACCCAGTTAGTGACCCCCTGGGTCACTGACCAGTGGGCCCAGTGGCTTAATTAAGCCACTGGATTTATTTAACCCACGGGTTAAGTTAACCCAGCCACTGACAGGGTGGCCCCACTTGGCAGCCCCCCCCTGACGTCAGCTTTGCGCAATAAATCATTTAAATGAATTTCCAGAGATTATTTAAAATAAAAGAATTCCAGAAAATCCAGAAAATACCCCAAACTTTGGAAATTCATAGAAAATTCATATTAACTCCAAATTGGACAAATAATATATGAAAAATGATCAGGAGAAAATTATCTTTCCAAATATGCAACTTTCAACTCTGTTTGAGTTGAATTTAAAATGTGATCAGTAGCATTTTCTATTTGATTTAAATGGAATTAAATCAAATTCAAATCAAATAATTTTGCAACTTGAACCATGGCAACATGCTACCTTTCAATCACACATCAGAGGCATATCTTATGCATTTGAAGATAATTCAAAATGATCAAACTATGTCACATATAACTTGGTTAATTTGAATTCAAATGTGGAGTTTGAATTTGCATTTTAAATGCAATATATTCCACTTAAATGGAATTGTCTCACACACATCAAAACTTATACTTCAAGTTTCAACATTCATTCATGTGCTTGAGCATTGCATTCATATTGATTGCTACTTCGTGCTTTGTTTGTCAAGTAGAGGTGGAACCGGAGCAGGAGGCTACCCCCTTCGCTGAAGATCCAGAACCCGAACCTCGTCAGCAAGGCAAGCAAACCCCCATTGATCATGTCGATAAAATCCCACTTCCCTCTCATGTCTCGCTTATGCATTGTTTAGGATGATCACCATGCTTCGTTTCTACCGCATAGATGAACCCATTCCTTTGCATGACCTATCCTTTTGTCACAGTAGTAAGCAAACCACAATCCTAGCAAATGTAGGAGTTGTTTGATATCATGTGGCCCCTGCAATGTTACTGCTTATTGCATGCTTAGTATGATACCATGTTGTTACTGTGATGTGAGTCGGGATGGGAATGATCACGTTGATGTTGGTAGAAAAGTGTTGGTGAATCGACCCTAATACAAGGTGAACGATGAGAGGCTGTGTAGGAGTACACGGTGGGTTGTCTCGTTGAACACCGCCCTAAGTCCGAGTTCTCGTGTGGTGATCCAAGATGAAGAGTACAACCACACATTGGGCTCACTGACCCCTCTCAACCTATTAACTCATCCCTTTCGATGTCCAGATGTCGCAATAGTTCGGAGTTCTGGTAGGTCTGTGGCCTGGATGCTAAGTGAGAGAACGTCTCATCCGAGACCGGCTTATGCACCACGCACACATCACTTGGGTCCACTTCGGTAAACCGGCCGGGTTCACGATTGTGGTAACCAACCCAAGTAGGCGGCTTTCTTGGACTAGATCGGCTATGAGGTAACAGTTGTGGTGAGCATCCTCGCTGGCACCCCTTGAATGGTGCCGAGTTCAAAGGCGGTAAATGATGGTCATGTGTGTGTAGCGGTACACCCTTGCAAGGTTAACAAAACTATTCGAATAGCCGCGTCCGCGGTTATGGACTGCTTGGAAAGCTTAGCTTGATTATTAGATAACTTGAACCGGATACTTCTAAAACACACCAAGATAAGTGTGAGTGCTATGGCGTGCTTTCTCGTGGGGAAGTCGAGGAAGGCACCATAGTGGTGTATTGGTTGGTGAAAGTAGTGGACTCGTGTACGCTTCTTACCTCAAAGTCTGGTACTCGTAGTTCAGGATTATCCAAGTCAAAGCTGGCACTTCTGCAAGTGAACCCCACCTTCCTTTACCTTGATACATGTGCATGAGTAGTATAGCTCCTATGTAAGTCTTGCTGAGTACGCCTTTGTACTCACGTTTGCTTAATCTATGTTTTAGATGATGCCACTGACCCCGAAGGTGGCTTCTTCATCGAGCTGGATGACTGAAGTTAAACTAGTCTAGTCCCAGTCAGCAGACTGGTTCCCTCGTGGAGGGCTTTGTGTTTAAATAAGGCTTCTTAAGCCATTTGTTAAACTTGTCTGTACTCAGACATAATTTGCTTCCGCCTGTGTTGTAATGTTGGATCACATGTATGTGATCTCTGTGTGTACTCTATAAGAGTTATAAATAAAATGTACACTTTGTAGAGAATTGCAATGGTACCTGCTGTTCATACAAGGCATGTGTGTTGCGTGTATGTTTATAACATGCATGTCTTTGTATGGGTTTTTCGAGACCTTAGTTGTGTTCTGGCTGGCGGTCTTTCATACACCAAGTGGCCCTTAGATGTGCGCAGCTTGGGGCATCGCGATGCGATTTCTCGAGACTCCGTCTCGTGCACACTTTGTGGTATGATCGAGCCCGCCCTAGACCCCGACTAAGTGATCGGGCTGGAGTAAGTCTATGTAAGAGTTTTGAGATAGTCGGTAGTATGGTTGAGGCGACTTGTCTTTGAATATGGGAGTTCACCACCCATATCATTTGACTTGTGTGCGGACGATGAGGACCCATCTCAGTTGATCATCCGGCCTGGATGGGATGCCCCTCACGTACGATGCTTTCCGAGAATGTTCAGTGCTTGGCCTTGTCTGCGTAGACAAGTGGGTGCGGTTCTCGGCTCTCCATATGACTATGTCTTAACTGTACTTGCATACGCTAACCCCGGGTCCCGACATTTTATGAAGAATGAAGTTGCGCGAAATCCTGAGGAATCAGGATCCTGAAGCGTTCGGTTGAGGCTGAAGCTGAGGACGATCCTGAGGACGTTCGCGCTGAAGACGAAGTTGAAGCGTAGTCTTCGCTAAGACTTTTTATACTTCTTGAGTCATAGGAAAAAACCGCACTGTTGCAGGGGTTGAGGAAAATGAGTTCTGTATTTCCGAGGAAGTGCTCAATTAGAAATCCTAAAGAAAAACCCTGAGGAAATCTCCTGCAGTAGAAGTTCAGTCCACGGGTGTCTGAGACATTGTTCTTCAGGACACTGAGGTAACTAACTTCGGTTGAGGAGTCGGAAGATCGCCAGTGCGATTCTTCTGAAGAATGTGAAGAGAGAGAATAGTTTGACCGTGCCACGTGTTGCGTGGTGAGAGGCTAGAACCTGTCTAGCAACGGTCATATCCGAGGGCACGAGAGTAATTGCGTGCATGGGCATTTATGTCCTTTCACCTCGGGTTGCTCCGCGGCTATAAATAGCCACCCCCAGCCCCATTAGTGGGTTGGCTGCTCCGACAGAAAAACTGACACTTGTCATTTGAGAGCAACCCACCTCTGAGGACATTGAAGAACCTAAGTGAGGAAAACCACCAGCCAGAGTAGTTGAGCATTTCTGAGGAAGTCGGTTCGAGTGATCCGAAGCTTTTTACTCTTGAAGACTGTGATCTTCCAGCCGGTGTAGAAGTCTTCAGTCTGAGGAATTCAAGATGCAATTGTGACTTTCCGGAGTGACTGAGTCTGTGAAGGTTTTGGGAGTCTACCTTGAAGACTCACCTGAGTTATTGGACGGAGTCTGAGGACTCTAGTTCAAGGATAATAAGGTGAAGACTATGTCTTCTGAGTTCAATCTCAGCCTCTCCAACCAGACGTAGAGTTGTCACAACAACTCGAACTGGTTCATCAAGTCTTCGTCTTCAGTGTCCCGGTGCTATTTCTTCAACCTCAGTTATTCTGTTTATGCACTGATGACTTATCCTGATGCTTTACTTTCTGAGCTCACTCTGCACTGTTTCCTCAGTTAGTGCCTCAATCTTACTTCATGTGTTCTCGTCTATGCTTTTGTACTTCGTATGTTCTTCCTCAGGTTTCAACTTCCTCAATTTCGTATTGCCTCAGTCCTGAGGAACTGGAAATTCCTCAAGATATTTTAAAATCTCCCATTCACCCCCCTCTGGTCGACATATTGCACTTTCACCTCTCCACCATGGATGCTCCCCGGATGTCTCGTGAGTAGTTTTCCTTGGACCATGGGTCCGTGATCAGTAGCTATGTGATGTTCTCCTCCCCTCTTTGTTCTTCATGGTTTAGACCTCGTAAGCTGCCCTACATGATCGAGGAACTTTTGTAATCTTTCTTGTCGGGACCCGGGGTTAGCGTATGCAAGTCCAGTTAAGACATAGTCATATGGAGAGCCGAGAACCGTACCCACTTGTCTAAGCAGACAAGGCCAAGCACAGAACGTTCTCGGAAAGCATCGTACGTGAGGGGCATCCCATCCAGGCCAGATGATCAACTGAGATGGGTCCTCATCGTTCGCACACAAGTCTAATGATATGGGTGGTGAACACCCATATTCAAAGACAAGTCGCCTCAACCATACTATCGACTATCTCATAACTCTTACATAGACTTACTCCAGCCCGATCACTTAGTCGAGGTCTAGGGCGGGCTCGATCATACCACAAAGTATGCACGAGACGGAGTCTCGAGCAATCGCATCGCGATGCCCCAAGCTGCGCACATCTAAGGGCCACTTGGTGTATGAAAGACCGCCAGCCAGATCACAACTAAGGTCTCGAAAACCCATACAAAGACATGCATGTTATAAACATACACGCTGCACACATGCCTTGTATGAACAGTAGGTATCATTGCAATTCTCTACAAATTATACATTTTTATTGATAACTCTTATAGAGTGCACACAGAGATCACAAACATGTGATCCAACATTACAACACAAGCGGAAGCAAATTATGTCTGAGTACAGACAAGTTTAACAAATGGCTTAAGAAGCCTTAATTAAACACAAGCCCTCCATGAGGGAACCAGTCGTCTGACTGGGACTAGACTAGCTTGATCTTCAGTCGTCCAGTTCGATGAAGAAGCCACCTTCGGAGTCAGTGGGTTCATCTAAAACATATATTAAGCAAACGTGAGTACAAAGTCGTACTCAGCAAGACTTACATAGGAGCTATACTACTCATGCACATGTATCAAGGTAAAGGGAGGTGGGGTTTCACTTGCATAAATGCCAGCTCTGACTTGGCTAGTCCTGAACTACGAGTACCAGACTTTGAGGTAAGAAGCGTACACGAGTCCACTACTTTCTCCAACCAATTACACCACTATGGTGCCTTCCTCGACTTCCCCACGAGAAAGCACACCATAGCACTCACACTTACTTGGTGTGTTTTAGAAGTATCCAGTTTAAGTTATCTAATAATCAAGCTAAGCTTTCCAAGCAGTCCATAACCGCGGACGCGGCTATTCGAATAGTTTTGTTAACCCTGCAGGGGTGTACCGCTACACACACATGATCATCATTTACCGCCTTTGATCTCGACACCATTCAAGGGGTGCCAGCGAGGATGCTCACCACAACTGTTACCTCATAGCCTATCTAGTCCAAGAAAGCCGCCTACTTGGGTTGGCTACCACTATCGTGAACCCGGCCGGTTTACCGAAGTGGACCCAAGTGATGTGTGCGTGGTGCATAAGTCGGTCTCGGATGAGCCGTTCTCTCACTTAGCATCCAGGCCACAGACCTACCAGAACTCCGAACTATTGCGACATCTGGACATCGAAAGGGATGAGTTAATAGGTTGAGAGGGGTCAGTGAGCCCAATGTGTGGTTGTACTCTTCATCTTGGATCACCACACAAGAACTCGGACTTAGGGCGGTGTTCAACGAGACAACCCACCGTGTACTCCTACACAGCCTCTCATCGTTCACCTTGTATTAGGGTCGATTCACCAACACTTTTCTACCATCATCATCATGATCACTACCATCCCGACTCACATCACAGTATCATCATGATATCATACTAAGCATGCAATAAGCGATAATCATTTGCAGGGGCCACATGATATCAATCAACTCCTACATTTGCTAGGATTGTGGTTTGCTTACTACTGTGACAAAATGATAGGTCATGCAAAGGAATGGGTTCATCTATGCGGTAGAAACGAATCATGGTGATCATCCTAAACAATGCATAAGCGAGACATGAGAGGGAAGTGGGATTTTATCGACATGATAAATGGGGGTTTGCTTGCCTTGCTGACGAGGTTCGGTTTCTGGGTCTTCAGCGAAGGGGGCAGCCTCCTGCTCCGGTTCCACCTCTACTCGACAAACAACAAGCAAAGTAGCAAAGTAAATACAATGCACAATCACATGATGGAAGGTTGAAACTTGATGTATATGCTTTGATGTGTGAAGCAATTCCATTTAAATGGAGTATATTGCAAACTGAATTGCAAATTCAAACTCCAATTTGAATTCAAACTTGACCAAGTTACATGTGACATTGTTTGATCATTTTGAACCTTTTGGAAATGTGTATGATATGCCTCTGAAGTGTGGTTGAAATATAGCATAATTCCATGGTCTAAGTTGCAAAAGTATTTGAATTGAATTTGAATAAATTCCAAATAATTCAAATGACATATGCTACTGGTCCCATTTTAAAATCAACTCAAACATAGTTTAAAGTTGCATTTTTGGATAGATTATTTTCTCCTGATCATTTTTCATATATTATTTGTCCAATTTGGAGTTAATATGAATTTTCTATGAATTTCCAAAGTTTGGGGTATTTTCTGGATTTTTCTGAATTTCTTTAATTCATTTAATTTCTGGAAATTCATTTATTCGATTTATTGCTCCAGGCTGACGTCAGGGGGGGCTGACATGTGGGTCCAGGGTGTCAGTGGCTGGGTTAATTAACCCGGCTGGGTTAACTTAACCAGTGACTTAATTAAGCCACTGGGCCCACTGGTCAGTGGCTCAGGGGGGTCATTAGGGGTGGATTAGGGCTAACCCAACGGCGGTTAAACGCCGGCGACCTGGCCACGGCGGCGCACTCGCCGGAATGGGCTAGGGGACACGGGAGGCTACGGGGAGAACACCATCGGGTGCAGCATCGTCGTCCGCGTCGTCTGGAAGCAACGGTGGGTCACGGGGAGGTCGGGAGCGACGACGGCGACGTGCTGGGCGGAAGAAAAACGACGGCGAGGTTGGGGGAAGAGGCTACCGTGCACGGCTTGGGCTGATCTGGCGTGCGTTCGAAAGCTGGAACGTCCGCGAGTCAAACGCGCGCACTGGGGTGCCGTGAGGAGCACGAGGACGAGCTCTAGCTCAACCATGGCGGCGAGGAGCTCGGTTCTCATGGAGGATTTGGCTAGAGGGCTACGGGGCGCTAGGAGCTTGGGGGAAAAACTCAGAAGCTCACCGCGGTTCGAACGGAAGCAACGGCAAGCTCGGGGAGGCTTCCACGACGGCGAGCTCGCGGGTCCGGCGACTCCTCGATGAAGCTGGCGACGTCTGCTGAGGCGCTCGGGCTCGACTGATTGAGGGGAACGACGAAGACGCCTGCTGCGGTTCTTCTGGACACGGTGGCACGGCTCGGGGACGACGGTGGCTGCGTGGACTCGGCGGCGTGCTCCACGGCGATCCTCGGGCGGCGACGAAATCAAGCACGGGAGGAGGAGGAGGAAGCTCTGGAGGGGGGGAATGGATCAGGACGGGAGAGAGGCGTCTCCAGCCGCGAGAAGGGGGCACGGGGAGGCCTGGAAGGCGCTCGGCGGCGACGTGGCGTCCACGGCTGGCTCGGTGGCATTCCACCGAGCAGCTTGGAGGCGCGGGGCGGGGAAGAAGACCCCGCTGCCCCTTTGGGTCGGGTGGGCTGGATGGGCCGGCTTCGCCTGGGCGTCTGGTAAGTCTTTCTGATCCCTTTTCTGTTTTTCTTTTCTGACATTTGTTGTGCTGTGCTAAAATAAATAGCTAGGCATTTTATTAAATGCTGAAATTTTTTATATGGCTTCATAATAATATAGACTAGCCACTTATAAAGTTTCAACATTTTTAAAATTCAAATAATTTGAATTTTAAATCAAATAGGGGTATTTGATTAATTCCAAGGCACTGTTTGAATATTTGAAAAATCTATGAGCATGGGGTGGGTCCCACATCACTTGAAATGTGATCACACTCATTTATAAGACTTTTCAAAAATCTAACATGAATTTTTGGAGAAGATTTTTATCTGGCCTTTTGAATTAATTCATTTGGGGGGGTTCCTTCTCCCATTTGCTTTTGATTTTTGATTTCAAAGATTTCTTTTGAAAATTTAACATGATGCAAGTGACTTGCTAACCCTAGCACATTACCTAACAGAGGGTTCTGACATTTCTGCTATTGCTATGCTGAGTTTGATGGGATCTGATAGATTATGAGATTATGTTCAGATTGTGATAGAGTAATATATTTGGTTTTTATCTCTTATATTTTTGTTCCTAAGTAATTCTTGCATGTTCTCCGTTGCTGTTTATTGCTTTAGCCAAGTAGTAGGTAGTGACTCCAAGAGGGAACGTTATGCTCGATTGTGGGTTCATGCCCCCCGATGACACGCTTGAGTGACAGAAACATGAGTCTATGGGATGTGCTGTTGCCACAAGGGGGAAGACAACGGTGCTTGTAACCGCGGTTGCAAGGATTGTTTACTTTACGCAAAGTGCTTTTTAATGCAGTTGTCTGTTGCTTTGGGTTTACACTTTAGGTGGGGCTTGCAACTTAATACCAGCGAGATGTTCTGGATAGATATCTCAAGGTGGATGATTAGTAGTAGATGCAGTTTGATTTCGGTCTACTTATTTTGGCGTACTGCCCGTGCTTTTGAGCCTCTTCCTTTCTTTTGTAGCATAGTTAGCATTGCGGTGTGTTCATAATCCTGTCAATTGCCCTTCTGTAATTTGTTTACCTCGCATAGCAGTTTTATCGTCTTTTGGGAGAGAGACATCACTAGCGAACATCACGTATCCCGGTCCATATCCTTATTACTGTTTCCACGCTATCTTTACTTTTCTGCTTTTACTTTCAATTGCTATCATTATCCCTTGTGTTTTACCCTTTGTGAACAACAAGACCAGAGAGCTTGACAACCTCTCTGAACTTCGTTGGGAACAAAGTTATTTGTGTCTGTGTGCAGGTCCACGTCAGTTGCGCCGCTGACACCTACTTATCATATCCGGAGTCCTACGGGAGACAAACCTTGGTATCTTCACCTTCGTTGGTTACCCCAAGGTTTGTCTCCAGCAGGACTCCCGAGATGATAAGTAGGTGTCAGCGGCGCAACTGACGCGGACCTGCACACAGACACTGATAACTTGGTTCCCAACGAAGTTTAAAGAGGTTGTCAATCTCTCCGGTCTTGTTGTTTACAAAGGATAAAACGCAAGGGATAATAATAGCAACTTGAAAGTAAATGCAGAAAAGTAAATATAGCGTGGAAACAATGATAAGGATATGGACCGGGATACGTGATGTTCGCTAGTGATGTCTCTCTCCCAAAAGACGATAAAATTGCTATGCGAGGTAAACAAATTACAGAAAGGCAATTGACAGGATTATGAACGCACCGCAATGCTAACTATGCTACAAAAGAAAGGAAGAGGTTCAAAACCACAGGCAGTACGCCAAGGTAAGTAGACCGAAATCCATCTGCATCTACTACTAATCATCCACCTTGAGATATCTATCCAGAACATCTCGCTGGTATTAACTTGCGAGCCCCACCCAAAGTGTAAACCCAAAGCAACAAACAACTGCATTAAAAGAACTCTACGTAAAGTAAACAATCCTTGTAACCGCGGTTACAAGCACCGTTGTTTTCCCCCTTGTGGCAACAGCACATCCCCTAGACTCATGTTTCTGTCACTCAAGCGTGTCATCGGGGGGCATGAACCCACAATCTAGCACAACGCTCCCTCTTGGAGTCACTACCTACTACTTGGCCAAAGAAATAAACAGCAACGGAGAACATGCAAGAATTACTTAGGAACAAAAATATAAGAGATAAAAACCAAATATATTACTCTATCACAATCTGAACATAATCTCATAATCCATCAGATCCTATCAAACTCAACATAGAAATAGCAGAAATATTACAAAGGTGCCTCGATCATGTTGGGCAGCTCACGAGGTCTAAACAATGAAGATCAAAGAGGGGAGGAGAACATCACATAGCTACTGATCACGGACCCATGGTCCAAGGAAAACTACTCACGGGACATCCGGGGAGCATCCATAGTGGAGAGGAGACTCCGGGAGGTCAATCCTCCCTCCGGCAGGGTGCCGGGAAGAGGTCTTCTGGTGCTCCTGATCTTCGGAAGAGCGGCGGTGGAACAGAGGCGAGTTCGCGGAATAGGGTTCTGCTTCTGGGGTTTTCCCGTGACGGGGGATAAATAGGCGAAAGGGGGCAGCCAGAGGTGGGCCAGGGGGCCCAGGCGCCCCCCTGGCGCGGCC
The DNA here is from genome assembly GCA_950022295.1 of Bromus sterilis. Classification (NCBI taxonomy): domain Eukaryota; kingdom Viridiplantae; phylum Streptophyta; class Magnoliopsida; order Poales; family Poaceae; genus Bromus; species Bromus sterilis. Next base: position 19,972,235 of record OX465598.1, on the reverse strand, counting down.
AGGGGTGGGGCCACGCCGGGTGGCCGTCTGGGCCCCCCTGGCTCCCCTTTGGCCCCTCCCGGGCTCTTATCGAAGCTTCCGTCACGCTGATTTTTATCTGAATTTTCCTGAATTTTTCTGGCACTTTTTATATGGGCGAAAACTGAAATAGAAAAACAGCAGAAAACAGGAACTGGCACTGGGGTGCACTGAGTTAATAGGTTAGTCCAAATATGATCAAAAGTGTATGAAAGTGTATCTAGATCATAGCAATATCACACAAAACATGCATGGAGCAAGCAGAAATTATAGATACGTTTTGGACGTATCAACGTCCCCAAGATTAATTCCTGCTCTTCCTCGAGTAGGTAAATGATAACAACATAATTTCTGTGGTGACATGCTAGCAACCATATAAGAACTTTGAAAAGTAAAGCAATCAAGGTTAGAGATTCAATTCAAGTCATAACATGCAAGAGTCTATATTAGCATTGAAATAAGTAACAAAAGAACAAAAGGTGCAAGAGCTCTCGATGTCCGTGACTCGAATGTATACAAATGGTGTTTGCGTGCAAGAAGGGGGATAGAGAATACGAGAAAAAATTATTTTTGTGTTGAGAACTCAATCTACTAAAGTTTCACACTTGGTCTTCTTTGGAATCTTATCTTGACTCGTCCCCAGACCACTAGCCAGGTACAAGTCAATTTTATCGACTCCTTTTTGATATTTCGAGCACTCATGCAATGGATGAGCGTAAGCACGAGAGTTGACGCTTAGGATGGCAAAGAGAGAAATATGGTGGAGGAGGAAGACAAAAAGGATGAGAAAGGCTCACATCAATGAGGACAATCATAGGCAAGAGATGTCGAATGATAGATATGATGTGAGGAGTAGGGATTGCCATGCAACGGATGCACATACGAGCTAAGAAGCTCTCCAATGGAACTAGTGGGGGTGCATCTAACTTGCTCGCTCATTAAGACCTAGAGCTCGTTTGAGGAGGCTCATCCCTGGAATATGCAAGCCAAGTTCTATAGTGTGAAGGTCCCCACATAGCTATATGCATAATGATCATATCTATGGAGTACAAGGATATAAAGGGAGTACTAGTGTGGATCTCTCAAAAGTATAGTAGTGTTTCCCCTTTCTCTCTTTTTATTTCTTTTTTCTCTTTTTATATTTTTTTGTATTTTTTTGGTGGCCTCAATGGCTCTTTCTATTTAACTCTCATTTGTCCTCTTTGGGATCTTTTAATGTGTCCACTTTGGGATCTTTTCCTCACTTAAGGGCAACACTCTATTTTACAAGAAGGTAAAGGAGATCTTTCACACTTTACAAGGTACTCAAAATCATAAAGAAGATGTAACTATCATGAAGTATGCAATGTATGTCGCTGCCAGTGTAGCAGGAACATGTATGACCTGAAAATCAAGTCATGAAGAGGTGGAAGTTGCATGGCAATGTAACTCGGAAAGGCTATGGAAATGCCTTGATGGGTAGGTATGGTGGTTGTTTTGAGGAAAGATAAAGGGAGGCTTATGATGACAGAGCGTATCATGCCAAGGGTTTGTAAGTATCGGCGAAGGTGGACACCAACTCTCGGAGTGAGAAGAAGGCAATGCACGGCACGGGAAAGGCTAGAAAACTATGGGAAGGTGGAAGTCTCAACTCTCAATACTTACATTAGTCCGAAGAACTCATGCACTTATTATCGGTAACTCTCAATCTAATAAGGAGGTTCACAAAGAGACAAGTACCCCGAGGAGGAGTGTATGGGGGTTTGGTTATCCTTGCGCATCCTCGACTCATGGTACGTGAGTGTACTCTAATATTCGACTCCTCAGAAGAGTAGTGATCCATCTAGTAGCTAGAGTTCTCAACTAGTTTTGTAGGTTTTGAAAATAAACACGGATTGCCCAAAATACGACACCTATCACTAATAGGCAAGAGCTCTTGACACCAAAAGTTCAAACATTACTCACATCAATACCTCAAAACTATTGCAAGCTACTACTAAAATTAAATAGTAACCTCAATTACCTACTTTCAAGACAAGACACAACTCGGTGCAACAACCAACTCTCTTAACAAGATAAACATGAAAACTAATAAGAGTTCAGGCAACAAACTAAAACAAAAGCCAAGGCTCTTGCTAAATACAAACTAAAACTAAGACTAAACATGGCAGTAGCTATGAAAAGATAAAGAACACACTACAGCAAGAAGATAGGCATGAAAAATCCTATGATATGTTCTAGATTTTGAAAGTGGAGCGTGTTTCTCTCCCACACAAAGTAAGACAAGACCTAACTTGTTATGAACAGCAAGCAAAGCTAAAGAAACTAAAAAAAACTAAGAGCGAGACGCTCCAAGCATAGCACATAACGCATGAAGTGATAAAAATATAGTGATACGAAGGACGAACTGATGATTGTTGATGGAGAAGGGGATGCATGGGGGCATCCCCAAGCTTGAGCGCTTGACGCTCCTGGATCTTCTTTCATCATCTTCCATCGCACACTTGAAAACTCCGTTCATACATAGCTCATCATAAGCTAATTAGAGAGGTTAGTACCCTTAATAAATAATTTTTCTCCACTGGATATAAAGATATTCTTGAAGAGCTACTGTTTAGCAAGAGTGCCAAAAAGTTTTTGCAAAGAAAAAGCAAGCTTAAGGTCTGCAAAAGTAAGGAGAGACAAAACGTGGCAGAATCTGTGAAAAACAGAACAGCAGATAGTAAAGAATTTTGTAGGGGTACTTCTGCAACACAAATAAAAAAATCTCAGAACATACGGAAGTTTCGTAATTGTATAGAGCATATTGTGTAAAAATTTCAGCTCAAAAAGATGAACTGAGATTTTTCTGCAATTTTTCTGGTCACGAGGACAGAATCTGTTTTCTGGACAGCATGTCACAACTTTTACTTCCCTTGCCGTAAGAGGCTATAACTTGGCACGAAGCTGAAAAATAAAGATACAATGATGTTGCTACAGAAGTAACAATCATCAAGACACAACCAAAGCAAAAAGAAAAACCTAAATTCGTTGCGGGCTGCCTCCCGAAAGCGCTTCTTTAAAGCCATTAGCTAGGCATAATGCAAAAGAAGAATCAAGTTTTATCAAGAGAAAGAGAATAACTAGCCCGAGTAACGGACTCAAAAGGTAACTTGATTTTCTTTCTAGGGAAGTGTTCCATCCCCTTTTTAAATGGGAATTAGAATTTTATATTCCCCTCTTTCATGTCAATAACCGCGCCAACAGTGTGAAGAAAAGGACGTCCCAAAATAATTGGACATAAAGGTTCAAACTCTATGTCCATAACAATAAAATCAACGGGAACATAATTGTCATTGACAATGATAAGAACATCGTCGATCTTCCCTAAAGGTTTCTTTACGGAAGAATCAACAAGACGAACACCAAAAGAACAAGGCTCAAAAGGTTTCAATTCAAACATATCAAATATTCTTTTGGGCATAACGGAGGTACTAGCTCCAACATCACATAAAGCATAGCAAGAGAAGTTATTTAATTTAATTTTGATCATAGGGTCCCAACCATCATCTAGCTTCCTAGGTATGGAGGCTTCTACTCTAAGCTTCTCCTCCCTAGCTTTGATGAGAGCATTTGTGATATGCTCCGTGAAGGCAAGATTAAGTGTGCTAGTGTGGGGGTCTCTAGACATTTTGTGTAGTAAACTGATAACTTCTGAGAGGGTACAACTATCAAAATCAATATTACTACTATCGAAGGTGGTAGTAGTGTCATCTAGGCTCACTTGTTTGAAACCCTCTATGTTCATAGGATTTTCTTTATCTATGGTTGAGGTATTAGCATCGCCATTAATAGGTCCAACGGGACTAGGAGTGCATTGGGTGCTAATAGTTTGAGTGTCCTCAACAATTTGGATAGTGGCAACTGTGTGGTGTGTAGGAAGGCTCTTAATTCTATCCTCTTCCTCTTTTTTCTCTAGCCCATCTTTCTTTAAGTTTAGCCATCATCCTAATGTTTTCATTGATTTGTAACTTGATAGCATTAATAGGAGTGGCCTTATTCTCCTCAAGGGGGGAGGTTCTAATTTTGAGCATCTCAATATCAAGGGCTAAGCTTTCTACCTTCAAAGAGAGATTATCTATTTTAGATAATTTCTCTTCTACATTTTTGTTGAAGGCTTTTTGGGTAGTGATAAAGTCTCTAAGCATGCTTTCTAATTCAGAAGAGGGGTTTTTGTTGGTAGGGTAGGTGTTGTTGTTCCCATAGTTGGATGGAAACGGTCTAGGATTGCTAGCAAAATTTCCCCTATAAGCATTGTTGTTGAAGTTGTTTCTAGCAATAAAGTTCACATCTACTTGTTCTTGAGGAACCAAAGAATTTAAAGGAACATCATGAGGATCAATAGAGGGTTGCTTGGTAAGTAGAGACATAATTAAGTCAACTTTTTCATTGAGGGAGGTAATTTCCTTGACAGAATTTACCTTCCTACCTGTTGGAGCGCGTTCGGTGTGCCATTGGTAATAATTGGTCATCATTTCATCGAGAAGCTTTGTGGCAGCACCAAGTGTAGTTGACATAAAGGTTCCTCCCGCGGCCGAATCTAACAGGTTCCGCGAGGTAAAGTTCAAGCCTGTATAAAAAGTCTGGATAACCATCCAGGTAGTCAAACCATGTGTAGGGCATTTCTTAACAAGAGATTTAATTCATTCCCAAGCTTGGGCAACGTGTTCATTATCCAATTGCTTAAAATTCATAATATTACTCCTCAATTGGATAATCTTAGCAGGAGGGTAGTACTTCCCTATAAAAGCATCTTTGCACTTATCCCAAGAATCTATGCTATTTCTAGGCAAAGATTGAAACCATATTTTAGCATCTCCCCTTAAAGAGAAGGGAAAGAGCTTGAGCTTAACAACATCACCTTCTACTTCCTTATACTTTTTCATATCACATAATTCAACAAAATTATTCAAGTGTAAAGGAGCATCATCTCCAGCACCAGAGAATTGATCTCTCATAACAAGGTTTAGCAAGCAGGTTTAATTTCATAAGAGGTAGCTGAAGTGGCAGGTGTGGCAATGGGAGTGCAGCTAAAGTCTTGGTTGTTGTTACTAGTGAAGTCACACAACTTGGTGTTTTCAGTGGAACCCATAGTAGCAGCAAGTGTGGTAGATTTTTTTTGTAGTTTTTGATAAAAGACACAAAGATAAAAACTGAAAGATAAACTAACAAGACTAAAAAACAAAGGTAAAGGGTAGTGTGCAACTCCCCTATCTTAGCACTTGGAGTCCCCGGCAACGGCGCCAGAAAACTTCTTGCTAGATGGCTTCTCGCCCCCTTCGATGGTTACCCCAACTGGAGGGTTGAGATGTAGTGCAGCAGCAGTTTTCCCTCGGTGAAGATACCAAGGTTTGTCTCCAGCAGGACTCCAGAGATGATAAGTAGGTGACAGCGGCGCAACTGACGCGGACCTTCACACAGACAAAGATAACTTTGTTCCCAACGAAGTTCAGAGAGGTTGTCAATCTCTCCGGTCTTGTTGTTTACAAAGGATAAAACGCAAGGGATAATAATAGCAACTTGAAAGTAAATGCAGAAAAGTAAATATAGCGTGGAAACAATGATAAGGATATGGACCGGGATACGTGATGTTCTCTAGTGATGTCTCTCTCCCAAAAGACGATAAAATTGCTATGCGAGGTAAACAAATTACAGAAAGGCAATTGACAGGATTATGAACGCACCGCAATGCTAACTATGCTACAAAAGAAAGGAAGAGGTTCAAAAGCACAGGCAGTATGCCAAGGTAAGTAGACCGAGATCCATCTGCATCTACTACTAATCATCCACTTTGAGATATCTATCCAGAACATCTCGCTGGTATTAAGTTGCGAGCCCCACCGAAAGTGTAAACCCAAAGCAACAGACAACTGCATTAAAAGAACTCTGCGTAAAGTAAACAATCCGTGTAACCGCGGTTACAAGCACCGTTGTTTTCCCCCTTGTGGCAACATCACATCCCCTAGACTCATGTTTCTGTCACTCAAGCGTGTCATCGGGGGGCATGAACCCACAATCTAGCACAACGCTCCCTCTTGGAGTCACTACCTACTACTTGGCCAAAGCAATAAACAACAACGGAGAACATGCAAGAATTACTTAGGAACAAAAATATAAGAGATAAAAACCAAATATATTACTCTATCACAATATGAACATAATCTCATAATCCATCAGATCCTATCAAACTCAACATAGCAATAGCAGAAATATTACAAAGGTGCCTCGATCATGTTGGGCAGCTCACGAGGTCTAAACAATGAAGATCAAAGAGGGGAGGAGAACATCACATAGCTACTGATCACGGACCCATGGTCCAAGGAAAACTACTCACGGGACATCCGGAGAGCATCCATGGTGGAGAGGAGACTCCCGGAGGTCAATCCTCCCTCCGGCAGGGTGCCGGGAAGAGGTCTTCTGGTGCTCCCGATCTTCGGAAGCGCGGCGGCGGCGGAACAGAGGCGAGTTCGCAGAATAGGGTTCTGCTTCTGGGGTTTTCCCGTGACGGGGGATAAATAGGCGAAAGGGGGCAGCCAGAGGTGGGCCAGGGGCCCCAGACGCCCCCCTGGCGTGGCTAGGGGTGGGTCCGCGCCGGGTGGCCATCTGGGCCCCCAGGCTCCCCTCTGGCCCCTCCCGGGCTCTTATCGAAGCTTCCGTCACGCTAATTTTTTATCTGAATTTTCCCGAATTTTTCTGGCACTTTTTATATGGGGGAAAACTGAAATAGAAAAACAGCAGAAAACAGGAACTGGCACTGGGGTGCACTGAGTTAATAGGTTAGTCCAAATATGATCAAAAGTGTATGAAAGTGTATCTAGATCATAGCAATATCACACAAAACATGCATGGAGCAAGCAGAAATTATAGAAACGTTTTGGACGTATCAACATCCCCAAGCTTAATTCCTGCTCGTCCTCGAGTAGGTAAATGATAACAACATAATTTCTGTGGTGACATGCTAGCAACCATATAAGAACTTTGAAAAGTAAAGCAATCAAGGTTAGAGATTCAATTCAAGTCATAACATGCAAGAGTCTATATTAGCATTGAAATAAGTAACAAAAGAACAAAAGGTGCAAGAGCTCTCGCTGTCCGTGACTCGAATGTCTCCAAATGGTGTTTGCGTGCAAGAACAGGGATCGGGAATACGAGAAAAAAGTATTTTTGTGTTGAGAACTCAATCTACTAAAGTTTCACACTTGGTCTTCTTTGGAATCTTATCTTGACTCATCCCCAGACCACTAGCCAGGTACAAGTCAATTTGATCCACTCCTTTTCGATATTTCGAGCACTCATGCAATGGATGAGCGTAAGCACGAGAGTTGACGCTTAGGATGGCAAAGAGAGAAATATGGTGGAGGAGGAAGACAAAAAGGATGAGAAAGGCTCACATCAATGAGGACAATCATAGGCAAGAGATGCCGAATGATAGATATGATGTGAGGAGTAGGGATTGCCATGCAACGGATGCACATACGATCTAAGAAGCTCTCCAATGGAACTAGTGGGGGTGCATCTAACTTGCTCGCTCATGAAGACCTAGAGCTCGTTTGAGGAGGCTCATCCTTGGAATATGCAAGCCAAGTTCTATAGTGTGAAGGTCCCCACGTAGCTATATCCATAATGATCATCTCTATGGAGTACAAGGATATAAAGGGAGTACTAGTGTGGATCTCTCAAAAGGATAGTAGTGTTTCCCCTTTCTCTCTTTTTATTTCTTTTTTCTCTTTTTCTATTTTTTTGTATTTTTTTGGTGGCCTCAATGGCTCTTTCTATTTAACTCTCATTTCTCCTCTTTGGGATCTTTTAATGTATCCACTTTGGGATCTTTTCCTCACTTAAGGGCAACACTCTATTTTACAAGAAGGTAAAGGAGATCTTTCACACTTTACAAGGTACTCAAAATCGTAAAGAAGATGTAACTATCATGAAGTATGCAATGTATGTCGCTGCCAGTGTAGCAGGAACATGTATGACATGAAGATCAAGTCATGAAGAGGTGGAAGTTGCATGGCAATGTAACTCGGAAAGGCTATGGAAATGCCTTGATGGGTAGGTATGGTGGTTGTTTTGAGGAAAGATAAAGGGAGGCTTATGATGACAGAGCGTATCATGCCAAGGGTTTGGAAGTACCGGCGAAGGTGGACACCAACTCTCGGAGTGAGAAGAAGGCAATGCACGGCACGGGAAAGGCTAGCAAAATATGGGAAGGGGGAAGTGTCAACTCTCAATACTTACATTAGTCTGAAGAACTCATGCACTTATTATCGGTAACTCTCAATCTAATAAGGAGGTTCACAAAGAGACAAGTACCCCGAGGAGGAGTGTATGGGGGTTTGGTTATCCTTGCGCATCCTCGACTCATGGTACGTGAGTGTTCTCTAATATTCGACCCCTCAGAAGAGTAGTGATCCATCTAGTAGCTAGAGTTCTCAACTAGTTTTGTAGGTTTTGAAAATAAACACGGATTTCCCAAAATACGACACCTATCACTAATAGGCAAGAGCTCTTGACACCAAAATTTCAAACATTACTCACATCAATACCTCAAAACTATTGCAAGCTACTACTGAAATTAAATAGCAACCTTAATTACCTACTTTCAAGACAAGACACAACTCAGTGCAACAACTAACTCTCTTAACAAGATAAACATGAAAACTAAAGAGAGTTCCAGCAACAAACTAAACAAAATCCAAGGCTCTTGCTAAAGACAAATTAAGACTAAAACTAGACATGGCAGTAGCTATGAAAAGATAAAGAACACACAACAGCAAAAAGATAGGCATGAAAAATCCTATGATGTGTTCTAGATTTTGAAAGTGGAGCATGTTTCTCTCCCACACAAAGTAAGACAGGACCTAACTTGTTATGAACAGCAAGCAAAGCTAAAGAAACTAAAAACAAACCTAAGAGCGAGACGCTCCAAGCATAGCACATAACGCATGAAGTGATAAAAATATAGTGAGACGAAGGACGAACTGATGATTGTTGATGGAGAAGGGGCTGCACGGGGGCATCCCAAGCTTAGACGCTTGAGTCTCCTTGAATATTTATTGGGATGCATGGGGGCATCCCCAAGCTTGAGCGCTTGACACTCCTGGATCTTCTTTCATCATCTTCTATCGCACACTTGAAAACTCCCTTCATACACAACTCATCATAAGCTGATTAGAGAGGTTAGTACCCTTAATAAATAATTTTTTTCTCCACTGGATATAAAGATAATCTTGAAGAGCTAATGTTTCTCAAGAGTGCCAAAAAGTTTTTGCAAAGAAAAAGCAAGCTTAAGGTTTGCAAAAGTTAGGAGAGATAAAACGTGGCAGAATCTGTGAAAAACAGAATAGCAGATAGTAAAGAACTTTTTAGGGGTACTTCTGCAACTCAAATCAAAAAACTCAGAACATACGGAAGTTTCGTAATTGTATAGAGCATACTGTGTAAAAAATTCAGCTCAAAAAGATGAACTGAGATTTTTCTGCAATTTTTCTGGTCACGAGGACAGAATCTGTTTTCTGGACAGCATGTCACAACTTTTACTTCCCTTGCCGTAAGAGGCTATAACTTGGCACAAAGCTGAAAAATAAAGATACAATGATGTTGCTACAGAAGTAACAATCATCAAGACACAACAAAAGCAAAAAGAAAAACCTAAATTCGTTGCGGGCTGCCTCCCGAAAGCGCTTCTTTAAAGCCATTAGCTAGGCATAATGCAAAAAGAAGAATCATGTTTTATCAAGAGAAAGAGAATAACTAGCCCGAGTAACGGACTCAAAAGGTAACTTGATTTTATTTCTAGGGAAGTGTTCCATCCCCTTTTTAAATGGGAATTTGAATTTTATATTCCCCTCTTTCATGTCAATAACCGCACCAACAGTGCGAAGAAAAGGACGTCCCAAAATAATTGGACATAAAGGATCACACTCTATATCCATAACAATAAAATCAACGGGAACATAGTTGTCATTGACAATGATAAGAACATCGTCGATCTTCCCTAAAGGTTTCTTTATGGAAGAATCAACAAGACGAACACCAAAAGAACAAGGCTCAAAAGGTTTCAATTCAAACATATCAAACATTCTTTTGGGCATAACGGAGGTACTAGCTCCAACATCACATAAAGCATAGCAAGAGAAGTTATTTAATTCAATTTTGATCATAGGATCCCAACCATCCTCTAGCTTCCTAGGTAGGGAGGCTTCTACTCTAAGCTTCTCCTCCCTAGCTTTGATGAGAGCATTTGTGATATGCTCCGTGAAGGCAAGATTATGTGCGCTAGTGTGGGGGTCTCTAGACATTTTGTGTAGCAAACTGATAACTTTTGAGAGGGTACAACTATCAAAATCAATATCACTACTATCAAAGGTGGTAGTAGTGTCATCTAGGCTCACTTGTTTGAAACCCTCTATGTTCATAGGAGTTTCTTTATCTATGGTTGAGGTAGTAGCATCACCATTAATAGGTCCAACGGGACTAGGAGTGCATTGGGTGCTAATAGTTTGGGTGTCCTCAACAATTTGGATAGTGGCAACTGTGTGGTGTGTAGGAAGGCTCTTAATTCTATCCTCTTCCCCTTTTTCTCTAGCCCATCTTTCTTTAAGTTTAGCCATCATCCTAATGTTTTCATTGATTTGTAACTTGATAGCATTAATAGGAGTGGCCTTATTCTCCTCAAGGGGGGAGGTTCTAATTTTGAGCATCTCAATATCAAGGGCTAAGCTTTCTACCTTCAAAGAGAGATTATCTATTTTAGATAATTTCTCTTCTACATTTTTTTGAAGGCTTTTTGGGTAGTGATAAAGTCTCTAAGCATGTTTTCTAATTCAGAAGAGCGGTTTTTGTTGCTAGGGTAGGTGTTGTTGTTCCCATAGTTGGATGGAAACGGTCTAGGATTGCTAGCAAAATTTCCCCTATAAGCATTGTTGTTGAAGTTGTTTCTAGCAATAAAGTTCACATCTACTTGTTCTTGAGCAACCAAAGAATTTAAAGGAACATCATGAGGATCAATAGAGGGTTGCTTGGTAAGTAGATACATAATTAAGTCAACTTTTTCATTGAGGGAGGTAATTTCCTTGACAGAATTTACCTTCCTACCTGTTGGAGCGCGTTCGGTGTGCCATTTGGAATAATTGGTCATCATTTCATCGAGAAGCTTTGTGGCAGCACCAAGTGTAGTTGACATAAAGGTTCCTCCCGCGGCCGAATCTAACAGGTTCCGCGAGGTAAAGTTCAAGCCTGCATAAAAAGTCTGGATAACCATCCAGGTAGTCAAACCATGTGTAGGGCATTTCTTAACAAGAGATTTCATTCGTACCCAAGCTTGGGAAACGTGTTCATTATCCAATTGCTTAAAATTCATAATATTACTCCTCAATTGGATAATCTTAGCATGAGGGTATACTTCCCTATAAAAGCATATTTGCACTTATCCCAAGAATCTATGCTATTTCTAGGCAAAGATTGAAACCAGATTTTAGCATCTCCCCTTAAAGATAAGGGAAAGAGCTTGAGCTTAACAACATCACCTTCTACTTCCTTATACTTTTGCATATCACATAATTCAACAAAATTATTCAAGTGTAAAGCAGCAGCATCTCCAGCACCAGAGAATTGATCTCTCATAACAAGGTTTAGCAAAGCAGGTTTAATTTCATAAGAGGTAGCTGAAGTGGCAGGTGTGGCAATGGGAGTGCAGATAAAGTCTTGGTTGTTGTGACTAGTGAAGTCACACAACTTGGTGTTTTCAGTGGAACCCATAGTAGCAGCAAGTGTGGCAGATTTTTTTGTAGTTTTTGATAAAAGACACAAAGAAAAAAACTGGAAGATAAACTAACAAGACTAAAAAACAAAGGTAAAGGGTAGTGTGCAACTCCCTTATCTTAGCGCTTGGAGTCCCCGGCAACGGCGCCAGAAAACTTCTTGCTAGATGGTTTCTTGCCCCCTTCGTTGGTTACCCCAAGTGGAGGGTTGAGATGTAGTGCAGCAGCAGTTTTCCCTCGGTGAAGATACCAAGGTTTGTCTCCAGCAGGACTCCAGAGATGATAAGTAGGTGTCAGCGGCGCAACTGACGCGGACCTGCACACAGACACAGATAACTTTGTTCCCAACTAAGTTTAGAGAGGTTGTCAATCTCTCCGGTCTTGTTGTTTACAAAGTATAAAAAGCAAGGGATAATAATAGCAACTTGAAAGTAAATGCAGAAAAGTAAATATAGCGTGGAAACAATGATAAGGATATGGACCGGGATGCGTGATGTTCGCTAGTGATGTCTCTCTCCCAAAAGACGATAAAATTGCTATGCGAGGTAAACAAATTACAGAAAGGCAATTGACAGGATTATGAACGCACCGCAATGCTAACTATGCTACAAAAGAAAGGAAGAGGTTCAAAAGCACAGGAAGTACGCCAAGGTAAGTAGACCAAAATCCATCTGCATCTACTACTAATCATCCACCTTGAGATATCTATCCAGAACATCTCGCTGGTATTAAGTTACGAGCCCCACCCAAAGTGTAAACCCAAAGCAACAGACAACTGCATTAAAAGAACTCTGTGTAAAGTAAACAATCCTTGTAACCGCGGTTACAAGCACCGTCTTTTTCCCCCTTGTGGCAACAGCACATCCCCTAGACTCATGTTTCTGTCACTCAAGCGTGTCATCGGGGGGCATGAACCCACAAACTAGCACAACGCTCCCTCTTGGAGTCACTACCTACTACTTGGCCAAAGCAATAAACAGCAACGGAGAACATGCAAGAATTACTTAGGAACAAAAATATAAGAGATAAAAACCAAATATATTACTCTATCACAATCTGAACATAAGCTCATAATCCATCAGATCCTATCAAACTCAACGTAGCAATAGCAGAAATATTACAAAGGTGCCTCGATCATGTTGGGCAGCTCACGAGTTCTAAACAATGAAGATCAAAGAGGGGAGGAGAACATCACATAGCTACTGATCACGGACCCATGGTCCAAGGAAAACTACTCACGGGACATCCGGGGAGCATCCATGGTGGAGAGGAGACTCCCGGAGGTCAATCCTCCCTCCGGCAGGGTGCCGGGAAGAGGTCTTCTGGTGCTCCCGATCTTCGGAAGCGCGGCGGCGGCGGAACAGAGGCGAGTTCGCGGAATAGGGTTGTGCTTCTGGGGTTTTCCCGTGACGGGGGATAAATAGGCGAAAGGGGGCAGCCAGAGGTGGGCCAGGGGCCCCAGGCGCCCCCCCTGGCGCGGCCAGGGGTGGGGCCGCGCCGGGTGGCCGTCTGGGCCCCCCTGGTTCCCCTCTGGCCCCTCCCGGTCTCTTATCGAAGCTTCCGTCACGCTGATTTTTATCTGAATTTTCCCGAATTTTTCTGGCACTTTTTATATGGGGGAAAACTGAAATAGAAAAACAACAGAAAACAGGAACTGGCACTGGGGTGCACTGAGTTAATAGGTTAGTCCAAATATGATCAAAAGTGTATGAAAGTGTATCTAGATCATAGCAATATCACACAAAACATGCATGGAGCAAGCAGATATTATAGATACGTTTTGGACGTATCAAAAACCCTAACGGATTCCGATCTAGAACAGCGACTAAACCGGGGTCTAATTGTGGAGCAACGTGGTTTAGAGGAGGGAGGGTGGCGCATAGGCCTTGGGGACAAGTTGTTCTGCGCCCCCCACCCCTCCCCCACATTATATAGGTGGCCAGGAGACCCTTGGGGCGCAATAAGGGGGGTGGGGAGTCCAACTTGGACTCCCAAACCTTCCAAACCTTCCCACACCTTCCCACCGGAAACCTGCCATATTTGGGTTTTGGTATTCCCACCTGGAGGTGGATTCCCTCCCCTTGGTGCGCCCCACCTCCTTGTCCGGCCAGGGCAGCCTAGGTGGCTTGCCCCCCAAGGCTAGGGGCGTGGGGTAGTGGGTGGTACTGCCCGGAAACTTCTGGAACCTTCCAGAAGCTTCCAAGACCTTCCGGGATCGTTTCGGGACATTCCGGAACTTTCTGGAGCACTTCCAGGACCTTCCGAGACCGTTCTCGGACGTTCCGGAGCCATCCGGATAGTTTCCAAGATCATCCGAGTTCTAGTTTAAGCCACCCGATGACCGCGAAGGTTGTCGGGACGCCCAGCGATTATCCAGAAACTATTCCGGTTGATCCAGGACTTCCCCAGTACCATTCTCATATGTTCCGGAACCACCTGGGACTACTCCAGAGTGATCCGGACATATCCTTAAATACCCAAAACTACTTCTGGTGCCGTTATGAACTATTTCATAAATCCCCGGAACTACTTCCGGTACCCGTATGAACTATTCTTCTTTGCTTCCACTAAACCTTCTACCATTCTAGCATTCTAACAGACTACTGCTCGTTAAGTGTGTGACCCAATAGGTTCGGTATAATGCGTACATGACTCAGAACATCTTTTGGACATAGGTCAACAGCCTTCTGTCAATAGCCAATAATCAACAGCGGAGCCATGGACACCCATGTTGACTCCCGCACATACTCGAAGATACTTCGAGTGAACCATTATGTTTATTCATGTACCATTCCCTTTGCTTCGTGATATATGACAAATTAGAGGAGAGATGTTTGGCGCCCATGTGTAACAACTTCTTGAACACAAGCCACTCGTTATCCTCTTTGCTCGTTTGTCTCTATTTCTCGTTATTGTATTCCGGTATCCTTGTGATTAAATCACAATGCGTCTGGCCAGACTAGAATGGATACCGTCATACCGAGTGGGCCCAAAGTCAATATCTCTTCATCGTGAAGGAGAAAATCCCATTCTTGAACTATCACAGTCACTAGCCACACCATCTGACATACCCAGAACTTATTTTACTACTTCCCATTTACGGGAGGATTCATCTAAGAACCAAAGCATGTCTTCCTGTGTGAAGCAACTCGATACTCTCATGGTCTAAGGAATTATGTATATGATAACATTTGATGATATGACTTATAACGTAGTTACGATATGATCTCTAAGTATATCATTCAATACTGGGGTCGGTTCAACATCATTTTTATGCTAACAATATGTTCCCATTGCTACTGACATCCTTGTTACAAGAACAATGTCCATGATTAAGAAAACGTAATCATCAGTTAGCACATGAGCTGGTCTTAGAGGCTAAACCAGGAACTCTTGGTGTTTACATTTCCACACATGCAAATGAGTTTTCTTCTGAATCTCACAGTCAGGGTCATTGAAATTATAGCACAGAAACATCAACATTAATTACGAACGTGGAAATATATATAATAACATTTTTTTATTGCCTCTAGGGCATATTTCCAACAGGAATTGCCACTTACAGCTCTGGTTGAGGCTATTTTCTATGGCACGGTGAAGTATTTCAGAGATAGGGGTGCAAAAGCTGAGATGCATATGAGGAACAACCCCAACACACGTTACTGTGAGAGGGTTATGAAGTACATGGATGAAAAGATGGAAAAAGCTATGTCACACACTGTAGTCGCCATCGGAAATCAAGAAAGAAGGTTTGAGGTCCTCTTAGCTAACAACAAATTCGGATGTGCAAATGAGATGAGGACCCATGAGGTCAAAATTGGAAATGAAGTCTGGCCAACATGTGAGTGCACATGCAACAAACCAAAGTTGCTACACCTACCTTGCTCTCATGTACTTGCTGCTTGCAGGCAGCTTGGAATGGATGCAATCTCGTTCGTGTCTCCATATTTTCTAAAAGAGGTTGTCCTTAATACCTGGACGGACCCAGCTAATATGCGTACAAGTAGAGGTAGACGACAGTGTCAATGGATCCGGAATGATATGGATGAATCTGAAGCGGGAGGCCGCACTATGCAATGCATTCTATGCAATTTATTTGTCCATGGGGACACTAGTTGTCCCACTTTCGTCACTGGCGGTGCTTCTGTGCGTGGACGAGGAAACCGTGGATGAAGAGGAGGAAGAGATTGCCTCGGAGGTGCTTCGGACTTTGCCTCGGAGGCTCATGGACCTAAGTATGACTGGTTGCTAAATTTTCAGGTAAGTTCACATTTCTGTGTTCATATATTATCTTGTTTCAGAAGTACTTTTCTTATTTAGTAACACCTTCTCTTTACTCAATACAGATTCAGAAGTTTCCGGGGTATCCACATGTACCGTTGATAGCAACACAGATCACGCGGAGCCTAGAGGCATACCTTTTGTGGCTTCTAGGGAAGGTGATGTTCACAGAGAACCATGTGACAAGTATTAGCGCGCGCTACATTGGTATTGCACTGGAGATCGCTTCAGCTGTGGAGCTTAAGGATATCACACAGAGGAGTTGGGGTTCTGCGGTTTTAGCGGCTACTTACCGAGGTATGTGCAAGGGTTGCACGTTGCCGCAAGGTAACAAGGTAGCCCTTCTCGGTTTCCCTATATTTTTACAGTTGTGGTCGTGGGAGAGGTTCTCTATAGGAAGTCCGAACATACATATTGAGGACGGTTGGCCTTCCGATGAGCTGAACGATGCTGCTCGCATAGACATGCCTACTTTCGGCATGTGTTGCACACGTTGCAGGGTATGTGTCATGCTAGAATTTCTTGCATTGCAAAATAATTTGTCACAAAGATGCTTCGCTAACTGTTATTTTGCACAGAGACGGTTTGCTACTGAACAGATAAGGCGAGCCTACACAGCATTAAACGAGCAGTTCGATGTGTACACTGGTGTGATCTGGCAGCCATATACACGAGAAGCCATAGCTGCAAGATACCCCCACGGTATTTCTGTTCTATGCACAAGGGATCGGGATTATTGGATGATAAAATCAAAGATCATGTTTGATGTCTTCGTCGAGGTGATGGCGCAACAAAAAGTTATTAGGCAATTTGGTCTTCAACAGTTGGTTGACCCTCCATCTACAGAGGATCCACTGCCACTAGAAATTCACAGGTATAATTAACTTTCCATATGTGTGCGTACAATTTATTTAGTTGATCCGTCGGTGTATATATGTGTGCGTACAATTTATTTAGTTGATCCATCAGTGTATGTATTATTTAATTCTTGAACACAAACCACAATTTTAGGATCACAAGGAAGGGGATAAATAGGACACTCACTCAGTGGCTTCAGAGAGTTCAGCCATACATTACAGAGTGGGAGACTGCCACGACACGGATTTGGAACGAGGATGTCAGGTTTGATATCCATCAATTCAATGTCTATTTGCGACGGTACATGGCCGGAACACGGCTGCGCATCATTCAGCACTCTCGCCCTGAGGTGATGCCCGTCCCTGCTATGGGGGACACATACCCCAGCTTTGATACTTCCGGCTCCAGACAATTAGCGGTAACATATATTCTCTTTATCAAATGCATTTAGTTAACTAATACGTTGATGTGGTTACTTATTAAACCATCGTTTCAATTCCAGGATGACATTACATTCGATCTGAGGGATGAGATGAATGCGCTTGCACGTTCATCATCGTCAGGCCCTCTTCTTCCATACCGGACTCGTTTTCTACGCATTCAACAGAAGTTACGAGCTCTCTACGATGTTATCACGTGCTACCGCACTTCAGATGTTGTTCAGCATCATCCTCTACAACGACCACCGCATTCCTCCACTGAGCATAGACACCACCCGCGTCCACGTGTAGAGCAACAAGGTCCCACATCTGGCTACCCGTATCAGCCACCCCCTCCTGACCAGGCGGGAGGATCAGCATGGCAGTACCAGCAGCAGGGTCCCACGTCTAGCTACCCGTATCAGCCACCCCGTCCTGACCAGGCGGGAGGATCAGCATGGCAGTACCAGCAGCAG
Source organism: Bromus sterilis (assembly GCA_950022295.1). Classification (NCBI taxonomy): domain Eukaryota; kingdom Viridiplantae; phylum Streptophyta; class Magnoliopsida; order Poales; family Poaceae; genus Bromus; species Bromus sterilis. Next base: position 19,954,403 of record OX465598.1, on the reverse strand, counting down.
GGTCCCACATGTAGCTACTCGTATCAGCCACCCCGTCCTGACCAGGCGGGAGGTTCAGCATGGCAGTACGAGCATGATGGTCCTCCCTCGTTTCACCCAGCGTCACAACAGCAGGGTATGTCACTTTATAATTATAATTGGAACTACATTTGTCTTCAGTACTTATGTTTCATCCTACAGGAATCGGAAATGATACGCCTATGTCTGGATCTGTGTGGGCTAGTGAACCGGATCCTGAGGACAGTACCCATGATTACATGTCGCAGCAGAACGACTGGATAGACATGTATTCGACTCCTCCACCAGGCCCCACTCAGGAGACACAGTATGATCAGGACGGTTCTGAGATTCCTCTTCGGCAATTTAGGGCACCTCACAGGTATTGCTGGACGACGCCTACTATACTTCCTGACCGCCGTCCCAGACGCCATCCTTGAAGCTCCTCCCTATCAAACTTATGCCTATTATATGTATGAGACTTATGCCTATTCTATGTATGAGACTTATGCCTATGCTTATGTATGAGACATATGCCTATTCTATGTATGAGACTTATGCCTATTCTATGTATGATTATGTTTTTATGTATCAAACATATTCACTACATCAACTCTTCATCATTATTCTTGCTAATAATCGTACGACATGGTACGACATAAATTAAATGAAACCACTTAAACTGAAAGTAAGATACAACGTAGTGCTTATCGCTAACAGTACATAAAGTCGTCAACACTTTTTTTTCCACGGTAAGTTTTCGTGCTTGTCTGGCATAAAGTCATCATCACTATCTTCAGCGGGATTTGTTGATGCATCGCTTGATTTCTTCTTCTTGGATGACACTGATGCAGCACTGTTACCTGTTTTTTTTTCACGGTAAGTTTCCGTGCTTGTCTGGCATAAAGTCATCATCACTATCTTCAACCAGCTTTGGTGATGCACCACTTGATTTCTTCTTATTCTTCGAGCTTGAGCCTTCATCACTTGATACAGATTTCGGCGGCGGTCTTCCATTAACAGTCGGAACAGACCCAAATAGAAGCTTGAACCATTCCAAGTTATGATGATCGTAGTTCATTGTATCCCGGTCCACATTGTATCTCTAAGATTCACAAATTGAAGAAAATAAATCAAAACGACAAACATATTAAATACATAAAACATATATGAAACTAGAAGTATACCCAGCGCCTTGCTGCGGGAATTGCTATAAAAACTATATGCATAAATAAAAAGTATAAACGTATGATACATTAAGTTGTCTAAGTGAAGATGCAATAAAATGATTAAAATATGGTTGATATGGAGATTTCATAGAGAGATTAATAAATATATTAGTTGAGATGAGATGGATAATTGATTGGCTAAGAAATGGATGATGTGGATAGCTTGCATGTGAAGAGAGACAATTTAAATGACCTAAGTGGGTGAAATGGATAATTGATTGGCTAAGAGAAAAGATGATGTGGATAGCTTGTATGTTGAGATAGACACCTTAAATGATCTTTAGTGGGGTTTTGTTTTATAAAAAGTATAGATTTAAATTACCTTCCGAAACTTAATAAAATCATCAGTTGGCATATCTATCATATGATGATCTAAATCTTCAAATGATCCTTGGAATCGCGCTGATTCATAGATTAGTTCACAAAGTCTTTCCCACCTTGCACGCAGCCGAAAAAGCTCTAGACGAATGTCTGTTGTGCTTCTACTTTGACAAGCTGTTTGTCTCAACCTTTGCAAGTTGCTCTCACTGCTAACTAATTCTTCAAAGTATACACTTGGAGTTCCATGATGCCCTTTCTTCATTCTAACAACACCTACCAAAATAGCATGAGATATCTCTCGGGGAAATGGACGAGGATCACCCATCACTGCGAAAGGAGAAGAGTGAATGAGGAGAAAGAGGCAAAGATGAGGTCTTTTTAAAGAACCGACGAGCCTCAGTGCGCTACTACTTTCCTCAAAGTTAGCGCAATCAATGTCTCCTCAGCGCCGAAAGCTTCCCAACCCTGTCTCCTCAGCGCCGAAAGCGTCCCAACCCTGTCTCCTCAGCGCCGAAAGCGTCCCAACCCTGTCTCCTCAGCGCCGAAAGCGTTTCAATACCTGTCACCTCACCATCGAAAGCATACCAATTCCGGTGTCCTCAGCGCCGAAAGTGTCTCAATCCCTCTCACCTCAACACCGAAAGCGTCCCAATCCAGGTCACCTCATCCTCAGCGCCGAAAGCGTCCCACTCCCGCTATAAAAGGAGGCATTGAACCTCTCTTCATCCTTCACCGCACAACATTTCAAATTTCCACTGCCTAAGTGTTCCTCATTTTTGTACTCGCAATGAGTTTTCCTTGCTCGGATCAAAGCATTAGGCCGACAAAAATGAAGAATGCGAGTTTGCCCCCGGGGGTGCAAGTCCTGCGGTGTTGGTGTGGCGATCTTTGCAAGGTGAAGGAGGTGGTTGATTTTTCTGATTGCTTGGGCATGAAGTTTTTCATGTGTGCCAATTATGAGCATGATCCACCCGTACCTATTTCTCCCTACGACAAGCCACCGGTATGTTTTAACGATGGTGAATAGAAATAATGTTGGTGTTATTGTTGATATCTTCATTAACAATCATATTTGTGTTGCAGTCTCCCCCGCCCCTATGCATGTACTATCGTTGGATAGACACGAAGATGCCGGATTGGGCGGTGGCCGAGATTCGTAAAAGAGGACAACATGCATGGGAAAGTTTTCACAGAGAAGAGCAACGCGAAAAGGCAGCTGCAGAGGAGAAAGCAGAGGAAGAGAGAGAGTTAAATGAACACAGGGCAAAGCAAAAGATTTTCTTTCAAGGAAAATCAAGAAGCGCGTCTTCGCATGGAGGCGGAGGAACGGCTGCGAAAGGAGGCTCGTGAGGTGGAGAGGCAGAGAAAGAAAGAAAGGGCTCGTGAGGCCAAGGCAGCAGAAGATGCTGGTGATGGGAAAGGCAAATATCCACGCTGGACTCAGTAGATTTGTGTGGTAGTATGTTCAATTTCGCAATCCGTTGTATCTTAATTTTAGTACTGCAATGTATTTTAATTTCATTAGTTAAATGTATCTTTATTGTAGTAATGGAATCTATCTTAATTTCAATAGTTCATTGTATCTTAATTTCAGTATTGCAATTTATCTATACTTCAATGGTCTACTGATTTCGTTATAATTTTGAAATAAGTTCAAACCATGTGCTAATGCTCGTGAGGCCAATGGTACTTCCACACGAGCATTTTGAAATAATTTCAAACCACGCTAACGCTCATCGATCAAGCAAGTAGCATGTATGACATGAAGATCAAGTCATGTCATACATGCTACTTGCTTGATCGATGAGCCGCATGCTAGTTGGGCCTTGCCCTAATCATTGCTACATGACGCACTAATATCATTGCATATCCTGCTATCCTGGCAGAAGCATACATTTGCATCATGATAGTTACATTTTCTTTATGTGAGTACCTTTGTAAAGTGTGAAAGATCTCCTATATTATTGTAAAATATAGAGTATTGCCCCTAAAGTGAGGAAAAGATCCCAAGGAGGACAAAATCAAAAGATCCCAAAGAGGACAAATGAGAGTTAAATAGAAAGAGCCATTGAGGCCACCAAAAAAATAAAAATAAAAAGAGAAAAAGAGAAAAAAATAAAAAGAGAGAAGGGGGCATACTACTATTTCTTTTGAGAGATCCACACTAGTACTTCATCTCCTATCCCTTGTACTCCATAGAGATCATCATCATGCATATAGCTATGTGGGGACCCTTCACACTATAGAACTTGGCTTGTATATTTCAATGATGAGCCTCCTCAAACGAGCTCTAGGTCTTCTTGAGAAAGCAAGTTAGATGCACCCCCACTAGTTCCCTTGGAGAGCTTTTAGCTCACATGTGCATCCGTTGTATGGCAATCCCTACTCCTCACATCATATCTATCATATGGCCTTCTCTCGCCTATGATTGTCCTCATTGATGTGAGCCTTTCACACCTTTTTGTCTTCCTCCTCCACCTTCTTTCTGTTTCTCCTTTTAGGTGTCAACTTTCTTGCTCACGCTCATCCATTGCATGAATGCTCAAAATATCGAAAGGGACTGGATCAGTTTGACTTGTACCTGGCTAGTGGTCTGGGGACGAGTCCAGATAAGAATCCAAATGAGACCAAGTGTGAAACTTTAGTAGATAGTTGTTCTCAGCAACCTTATTTTTTTTCTCGTATTTCCCTATCCCTTGCTTGCACGCAAACATCATCTGGAGACATTCGAGTCACGGACAGCGAGAGTTCTTGCACCTTTTGTTCTTTTGTTGCTTGTGTCAATGCTAATATAGACTCTTGCTTGTTAAGACTTGAATTGAATTGCATGCTTTGATTGCTTTACTTAAAAGCCCTTTTATGGTTGTGTGGCATGTCACCACAGAAATTATGCTTGTCATCATTTACCTACTAGAGGACGAGCAGGAATTAAGCTTGGGGATGTTGATACGTCCCAAACGTATCTATAATTTCTGCTTGCTCCATGCATGTTTTGTGTGACTTTGCCATGTTTTGCTTGAACTTTCATACACTTTTGAACCTATTTGGACTAACCTATTAACTCAGTGCACCCAGTTGCCAGTTTCTGTTTTCTGCCGTTTTTGTATTTCAAGTTTTTCGACCATTAAAAGTGCTCCAAAAATTCCGGGAAAATATATAAAAAATCAGCGCAACAGAAGCTTCCGGAATCACCAAGAGAGGGAAGGGGGGCCACCACCAGGCAGCCAGGAGGGCAGGTGGCGCGGCCCCACCCTGGGCCGCGCCAGGGACCCTCCTGACTGCCTCGTGGGTCCCCTCGACGCCCCCCCTTCGCCTATATTTACCCCTCGGGGTGGAAACCCCTAATACGGACTCCTCTTTCGCGGTCTCGCCTCTGTTCCGCCGCCGCCGCCGTTTCAAGATCGGGGCTGCCTGGAGAAGCTGCTCCGGCACCCTGCCAGGAGAAGCTACCCCCTCCGGGAGACCCTCCATAGCCATGGACGCCTCCCGTATGTACTGTGAGTAGTTTCCCTTGGACCATGGGTCCGTGACCAGTAGCTATGTGATCTATCTCTCCCCCTTTTGTGCTTCCACTTTCGAGTCCTCGTGAGCTGCCTCACATGATCGAGGCATCTATGTCATTTCTGCTATTGCTATGCTGAGTTTGTTGGGATCTGATGGATTATGAGACTATGTTCAGATTGTGATGAGTAATATATTTGGTTCTTCTCTTTTATATTTTGTTCTTGAGTAAATTCTTGCATGTTCTCCGTTGCGGTATTTGCTTTGGCCAAGTATTTTATTTGCAACTCCAAGAGAGAGCGTTATGCTCGATTGTGGGTACAGCCCCTTGATGTCTAGCTTGAGTGACAGAAACATGAGACTAGGGGATGTGATGTTGCCACCAGGGATAAAACAACGGTGCTTGTACCTGCGGGTGCAAGGATTGTTTACTTTACGCAAAGTTCTTTTAACGCAGTTGTCTGTTGCTTTGAGTTTACACTTTGGGTGGGATTCGCAACTTAATACCAGCGAGATGTTCTGGATAGATATCTCAAGGTGGATGATTCGTAGTAGATGCAGATGGATTTCGGTCTACTTACCTTGGCGTACTGCCCATTGCTTTTGAGCCCTTCCTTTCTTTGCAGCATAGTTAGCATTGCGGTGCCTTCATAATCCTGTCAATTGCTCGATTGTGATTTGTTTACCTCGCTAGCACTTTTATCGTCTTTTGGGAGAGAGACATCACTAGTGAAAATCACGGGACCTTGGTCCATCTTCACATTATTGTTCACACCCTCAATTTACTTTGATCTTTTACTTTCCTTTGCACCTTTTGTCTCTTGCGTTGATCCTTTGTAAACGACAAGGCCGGAGGATTTGACAACTCCTCTGTACTCGTTGGGAGCAAAGTTATTTGTTGCTGTGTGCAGGTCCACGACAACACCCTAGTCAGGAAGCAATTTCTGGCGACGTTGCCACCTACTTGTATCTCCTGAGTCCTACTGGTTCGATAACCTTGGTATCTTCACCGAGGGAAACTTGTTGCTGCACTGCATCTCAAACCTTCCACTTGGGGTAACCAACGAGGGGCGAGAAGCCATCACTCGCACGCGATGGCGCATAAGTAAGATTCCTGCCACATCGACAAACATCTTTTCCAACAAGGGGGGACATTGATGAAGATGGAGAATGAAATGGGGGAGAAGAATAAGAAGGAGAGATACAATCTCTTTTTGGTTGTGCAAAGAGAGAGAATGTTATTTATCAAGGTGAGGGTGTAGGGAAGGTTAATCATTGAGAAGGAAAAGGCTAGGGATGGGGAATCATGGTAAATGGTTAAAAATGTCGTTGATCCTAGATTATACGCTCTTGCTCAACATGATATATTTGGGAGTGTCTGCCTTCTTGAGACACTAACCTTAGTTTGTTGTCAATGCGAGTCACATTTGTGCCAACAATGCAAAATATCTTGGGGTGATGGAGATCATTGATGGAATGGTAGCCATGCTATGACTTTTCAGTGCAATTGGAGTATGCCGGCAGTACAACCTTTGTTACTTCTTCATCACAGTGTCCCGATGGGTTTGATAAAAATACGTAGGAAAGTCGTCGCGTCCTATAGATTTGGTTGAATATATCTGAAAAGGTACCCTTTTTACCTCATCAGCAGCAATACGACAAACACAAAATATCATTCATAGCCAGCATCGCTTTGCTTGACACATGATTCAACACTACATGCATATCAGTCACACCCTCGGATGTGTACAAAGCCTGATAAAAATCAGAAGTCATTGCCTTCATCTCAGATGGATCATTGGTCAAAGTCCCCAGGAAGATGGCTAGCATTTTGATCATGTTCTCCGTCCTCTGGATACTAGCCCTTTGACAGGAGAATTTGGTTTTGCCATCACCCGCGAGAGCCACTCGATCCGAAAGAGTTGCCTTCACATGAGTTCCTCCCTATGATAAAGCTCTGCAAGTTTTTCACTCATTTTTATTTCTTGACGAGAAGGACCTACCCGAGTTGGGCTGTTCTGATGCTTCTCCGATCACATTTGAGAGTTTTGATCTCTTTCTGAACACTTCAGAAAGTAAATGTATTCCACCAAGTGGGATCATTAGATAACAATGCAAGTTTGTTTTGGATGTCTCTGACCCTAGATACCGGTTGTACAACATTACAAAAGTGTCATGCTTAATGTCATAAGTCCACCACATGACCTCGTAGAGGAACTGGTAGGATGTGCCTGCACAACTGGTTGATCATCATTTAGCTTTCAAATAATAGGACCATGGTGTGAAGTACTGTTGTCACGTGGCTCATGCAAGCTAAGGTAAATTGAATATTTCACTCAGATGAACCATGTGCTTTGTTAAGATTCACAAGGGTAGAAGTTCGACCGGTAGCCTTCTTATTTCAACTCTAGAAACGACCCTTGAAGCTCACGTCCATCAATCCACACACGACAACCCTATCCCGAAATACGTAGGGATTATATCTCGCGTGTACTGATTTTTATTAAGAATCTCCTACGAACGGGTGCTATCGTACCGACCCACACTGTAGCACTAGTTTTTTTTCTTTAGGTTTCACATTGTATAGCTTGGTTCTTATGTTTTTTTTCTGATTTTTTATTTTTCTTTCTGCATTTATTTTTCGATTTTAATGTTTTCTAAAAAAATCCAAACATGTGTCTACTTTTTTTCATGCACAATGCACATTTTTCATATACATAAGGGATTTTTTATACATGTTTATCATATATATAGTAATGTCTATTTTTTTCAGCATGTTGTATATACATCAGAGATATTTATCTAATACATGTTCAACATTTATAAAGTACATAGTTAACATGTTTTCGAATATATGTTTTGTGACTACTTTTATTACGTATATTGTACTTTTCCGCATAGATTAGAACATATTTTTATACATGTTCAACATTTTTCAAATACATAATTAGAATATATAATGATTTAAATATTTTTCATACAGATAATAAACACATTTTTATACACATTTGACACGATTTAAATATAATGATTAATATTTTTTACACATTTTCAAAATACAATGACTAACATTATTATTTTAAATGTAACATAAAAATCTTTAATGGTACGAAACAGATTTTTTGAATTACATGACCATTGTTCTATTGCATTGTGTGACATTTAAAAGAAATCACGTACAGTTTTTTCAACACGTCTACATTTCAGAAATTTTTATATTTTCTTGAATGTTAGAAATAATTTCTAAAAGCAGTGGGAAACATTTCCTCACACCGCATTTTACTAACGTTTTTCATAATATATGTTTTTGCACAAATGGCAAATGGTCTTCTGTCTCGCTCGTCAGGGGGCTTCGTCTACTGTGTTATTATTGTTGGTGGGACGAAGGCCCAAACGCCACAGGAGAAGCCCGTCACTGCTGCCTCGCCGTTGACGGGTGTATATGAGAGCAACTAATTTAAGAGTACTCGTTCACGGTTCGGTCCAATGAACAGTGCCACATGTCGCGCTTACAGCGATCTCTCGGAATTTGTTTTTTAAATTTTTGTGTATGTGTTTTTGTTGTTTCAAATTAGTTTTTTCAGTGGTTTTTTTGACTTTTTCGGTTTTTTCACGTTTATTCTATACGTTTAGGTGGAAAAAAAATATTTTTTCGAAAAAAAAAGCACTCCTTGCCTTCGCGGGAGGCACGAGTCGTGCCTTGAAAAAGGAGGCATGAGTCGTGCCTCGTGCCTCCGCGAGAGGCACTATTGTGCCTCTAAAATAGGCACTATCGTGCCTCCCGTAAAAAGACACTATCGTGCCTCCGCGAGAGGCACTTATGCCTCTAAAACAGGAAAAACAGAAAAAGCTCCAGAGCGCTCCACTTAGCGCGAGCGGAGAGAACGCGTTGTTCGTAGCTACAAGTACTTTTAAATTAGTGATTTCGTGCAAAAACGAATTAATGCGTGAAACGCAAATGCACCGTGACTCGCGAGAATGTTAGAATATTGGGCCCATTTGTGGGTAGCCTATATAAGCAAATCCTGAAATTTCAAATTAGCTCGTGTGCATGATAGAATTTTGTCAATCGCTAATTAGCGGGCATCCTCCTGCGCGCCTCCGTAGAGGTCACTTTTGGCGCTCTCTGGATCTAACATGTGTCGGGTTTTTACTGTGTCCCGCACGAACAACAATTATGGCTATGCGCGGACCTGTGGCTTGGACAGTGGCTGAAAAATTTGTGGTTGTGACCGAAAAAACTGTGGCTTTGGCTGAAAAGCTGGATTGTGGCAGGAGCTGTGGCTGAAAAAACAGTTGCTTTGGCAGAGGTTGTGGCTGAAAAACTGGATGTGGCAGGGTTGTGGTTGAAAAACTGGGTTGGGGCAGGACTGTGGCTGCGCGAAAAGCTGTGGCTGAATCTGGCCTGCGCTGTGGCTGCGCGCTGTGCGTCCAAAACGTGCCATGTGGCAACTCCGGAGCGCACGAAAAGTGACCTCCGCGAGAGCGTGAGGAAGGGTACCCGCTAATTAGTTGCTCCCTAGAATTTTGGAGGTGTAGTGAGGTGCTAAGTTTAGTACATACATACTGCTAGTTGGAGAACAGAAACACCACCTTATAAGGTGAAGTGTTGAGACACTTGATGTGCTTAAGTTAAGAGAAGTCTCTCTCACGCGCACTCCTCCTCCTTTGTCGTCCGTCTCGTCCCGTCGCGGGTTGCGGGAATGAGCCAAGCCAACGCTTATATTTTTGGGAAAAACGAGTTATTCATGTACGCGTACAGTTTTGTCTATCCGGATCACGGGCTGCTGAACCAACTCGAACGTGTACGACTTGGCCAGCCCACGTTCGTATTCGTTAGGGTTTCCTGAGCTGTTTTATATATTGTTGTGCGCCACGTTGTTTTTGTGATCCTGTATGGGAGATGACGAATTAGGTTTTTGAGAAGCGCTTTGCGCGACTGCTTGCCGCTTGCACCACAGATCGCCTTCCAGCCGGAACTGCGGATCGTCTCCGCAGGCGTCATCTTCTTCGACCCGTCATCACCAACGTCATCGTCAACAACCTCATCGCTCATCTTGTCGCGGTGAACCTATCTGCCTCCTCTGCAAACGTTCGGTACGTGTGGCGTATTCCGAACTACATATTTACTATAAATATGTTGGAGTATATGTTGTTGCTTCTATTTATCATGTTTAATACATCTAGTATGTTGGTATTTCACGTGTTAATAACTGCTATAGTCATGTATAATATTCTGGAATAAATCATAAAATTATTGCCTAATTATCCAACAGAGAATGAGGTATGCAGCAGCGGCTACAACTTGCATTCGGAAATGTGCAATGGCGATCGACCGAGACAGGAACGAGACATATCACTGTTCCGTTCCGCCAGCCTCCGGAGACATAGAACTGTTGGCCGTATGACAAGCAAGCACATGATCAAGTTGCGGTCTCCCCTGATTCGCTGCTCGCAGGGTGTCGCTCGACCATTGGCGAGATGGATCCGTGGATTCATCCAGCTCCTCGAGTTTCCTATCACATGTCCATCCGTCCGCCTGTCCACGGAGACGCGCCGCGGGACCACGACGAACTCCATCCACTACGGACGGTTCACCAGTTTCCAAGCCTGATCGAGCTCAACATGTGTGTGTGATCTACATCTACGTGTGTGTGCCAGCGAAATCTTGGCAAGTTTCAGAGCGAGAGATCGTCGGGCCACGGGGACTGAGAGCTAGGAAGGCTACTCGTTCCGATGATCGCAGCCACACAACTTGGCCATGAAAACCTCATCGACACCGAGGATGGTGAGCACTGCTAGCTGTCGTCTGTGCGCTCTCTGCAAACTTGGCCTCAGGCCTCAGCTAGGAAGGCCGAGTGATGAATAGTTAACGGCTCTGTGAATCCATCCACCACATCCACATGGGCTGAGAAAGATGGATACAGTAGAGTAGAGTGGATCCGTCTCTACCTCTAGCCTCAACAGCTAGGCTGGTGTATATCATGTGATGGCAGTAGTATATATACAAAGCCTATCAGAATCCAAATGTAGAGAAAATTAATACTGTACATGGTTTGGATCCAGGTCACTGCCACTGGATCAACCAGCCAATTGCACTGGAGTAGGAGTATATATATACTACTGCTAGCAGTATACATTACTGATTACTGAAGCTAGCCTCATCAAACAACTCTGTACCTATGGGGTCCGTCCTCGTCTTCATCGTGTGTGCTGTACACCAGTCAAAAGGTCCTCTACTTCATGCATGTGGATCTCTTGTTACTTAACGACACAGAGTTTGGGGCAAATGATTGATTGCAGTTAGAGCTAAACTACTAATGTAAGGCAAGGCTCCCGTCCATTGCGCTGTCACAACCGGGAGCTCATGTTTTGGCTTTGTTCACTACTGCACAAAGTGTTTCTGCTTCAGGCTATTTTTATGTCGCCTTGTGCTTTCTGTCTGCCTTTTGGAAAGGCACATAACAGGAGGACATGAACAGAGTGCCCAAATTGAAAACATATGTATCATGGCAACTTTGGGAGAGGTTTGAGTCTCTCAGATAAGGAGCATGGGTATCAGGTAAAGAGATTAGTGCATGATGCGTCCATGTTCTGCGGCCTAAAGAGGTTTCAGTCTTAGGCTGTCCCTTTTGAGAAGCATGCAGTGGGACAAATCTTGAGGAGCATCTCTTCCTCCTTTCTTTCACCGCAAAGATCACATGGACGTGAGAGCTAAGGGACTGCTTGTCCAAATTAAGTCACCAATTTATAAGTCAGGTGACTTAAAACAAATGACTTATAGTCATGCTTGTTTGGTTCTCATCTAACTTATAAGTCAGTTAATCATACTTTTTCATGTCAAAAAGTTGTGGAACCCACACCAAAAATAGTGACTTATAAGTCTTAAGTTGGATGGAGCAACTTATGACTTATAAGTTGGGGTTACTTATAAGTTGAAAGTGTTTGATAAAATAAAACACTTTTTTCAATTTTTAACTTATAAGTTGGTGACTTATTTGAAACCAAACAGCCCCTATAATATAGGGGTATATTGAGCCGTTGTGTAGGTGGCTAAGCTAGACGCGGGATGCGGCAGGTGCACAAGTGAGAGCGAGACATGCGGATGATTCCACCACAGCTTTGCTCATGTACAACAAGGCCGTGAGAAATATTTAAAGATTAGTTGCCGGTCGCCAAAAGTACCTGGCTAGCTAGCTAGGCTTGGGCACCTCATCCTCATGGCTTGGCTGATGCACACAAAAGACCAAAGGGTTCGGTTTATTTTGGAATTTGGAGTGGAGTAGAGTGGAGTGCGGTGCATTTGATCTTGCAGGATATGTTAAGTGCAAACCGTTTTTTTTTTGGTTAAAAGTTTTCACGGTAAATAAATTGTATCACATGAAAAACTATTATAGTTGTGGCCGGTATGTTGGTAGATCCAAACTGTATTTGTACTAACTGCCATTTCGCGATCTTGGGCACTCTACATCGATCCATGTCAGTGTCAAACAAACTTGGAAATGCCTGCATGTACTTGAGTGATTAGAGAAAGGCTGTCGGTGAAGGACGATACGGTCGTAGATTGAACTGAACATCGATTCTTTTTTTTCTTTTTCTTTTTGCAGGGTGAACTGAACATCGATTCGGGTGGGAGAAAACAATATGCACTCTGCACTCACACATAATGACTTGAAACCTTCATTCTTCTCAGCGATCTCATGACCGGAATAACTCGCAAGCAAAGTAATGATTAGGTTAGCCGAGCAAAAATGGCACATTGACTTGACTAAGAGCATGTACAATAGTGCCTAGTTGCTATAAGGTTTAAAATAGTATATTTGTGCTTAGTTGAAAGAGAGAGAAGAGGAGAGAGAAGAGAAGCGGACTACTAATTAGTAGCTAGTTGCAACACGTGCTCCTAGACATTTTGTGAGATAGACATGTGGGCCATATATTGCTAAAGTAGTACTCCTTAGGCTGGCCCCAATGGGGAGTAACTTAGCAGTAACATAGAGTCCAACTCAGCATTTTTGCTTATGTGGCAATGAGTTAATGAGGAGAGAGATGGTTGTAGTAACTTAGCTAGTTACTAGCTCTTTGAGTAACATCACACATACCAAGACAATATGAGTCTATAATCTAATAAATGAAGTCTTATATGACACTACATATATGTTACTACCCATTGTGGAGGTAGTAACATAGACTCAAAATCCGTGTATGTTACTAGTCTAAGTTACTCCCCATTGTGATCAGTCTTAGAGCAAGTATAATAAGGTACAGTCAGCAGACTATAAGCATTAAAATATTATATTTGAGGTGAGGTGGAGGAGAGAGAAGAGGAGAGAGAAGAGAAGCGGGCTACAGATTAGTAGCCAGCTGCAGCACGTGCTTCTAGGCACTTTGTGAGATAGACATGTGGTCCATGTATCAATAAAATAGTACATATTTATACCTAATCATTGTACTACTCCCTCTGTTCCAAAATGTAAGTCGTTGGCGTAGCACAGGCAAAAAATTATCACGTTACGAAATTTTTACGTTTTCCCATTCTACCCTCGCCGCTTCCTTCTCGGTCCCCAGTCGCTCACTTCCTTCTCCCCCCACTCGCTCACTGCCCCTCCTCTCCCCGCCGCTCTTCTCCGCCGCTCGCGTCGCCCCCTCCTCTCCCCGCCGCTCTTCTCCACCGTGTCGGCCGCGTTGCAGCTACGGAGTGCTCCTCTTCATGGCCCATCCCCCTCTTCTCTCCATGCTCTGTCCAGTGAAGATGTGGATCTTGTCCAAGATCCATATTTTATCCCCTCACTGGGCAGGGCAGCACGGCGTTGGGCGGTGGTGGCTGGACGGTCGGGAGCAGGGAAGCGCGGGGTCGTGGACGGCGCGGAGCGGCGCCTGGCTGCGCGCTAGGCAGCTGCGTCGGGTGGCGGTCGCGGTCCGTACAAGGTGGCGCGAGGCCGTGGACGGCACGGAGCAGGGTCGCGGTGGAGGGCAGCCTGCGTGAAATTGGCGGTGGTGGATGTACGGCCGCGAGCAGGTGACCGTGAACGACGTAGTGCCCCGCGGACTGGATGAAGCAGGCGAAGGAGGCCAGGTAGCAGACGAGCAGCGAGGTGAACTTCACCTTCGCCGTCTGGCTGGCGACAAGGTAGCGGAGGCTTCTACTCCCAGAGGGAAAGTTGGCAGCAGTGGGCCGAGGAGGATGGCGCTGGTGGGGACTGGGGCCGGTGACCCGGAGCAGCGAATCGCCGGAGCATTGAAGCGACAGATGTGGAGCCTGCACATTGTCGTCGTCGTCCTCACGCCTCCACGCCTGGTACGTCCTCCCTCTTCTCTTATGTGTAGGTCTTGGGTTAGTTCTTGCTGTTGCTGATCGATTCTGTTCAATGAGTTCCATTTCGGCTGTCAAAATAAAATGCTCAATTCTGCTCAGTTCTTGGAGTAGCAGCAACACTATGTTCAGCCATGAATATGAGTCTTTGCTAAATGAACATTTCAGCTATGATTAGGAGTATTTATTTCAGCTATGATGAATCAGTTGTGAAGTGAACATTGTAAATTTAGGTTGTGTTCCTGCAGTGAATTTAGGATTTGCTGCTGGAGTATTTGTTCGTTTAGGCTGTGTATAAACACTGCAACTACTCCTGTTTCATTTCAGTTTTTTTTTGCATACAACAAATGGCCTTCTCTTGGAAGCTCAGCTACCTGTGTTTTTTCGATTTGCAGATGAAGCCGAAGGTGAAGCAACAAGATACTGACAGAGACAATGCCAAGCAATAAGGTACTGAAAAAATATGTTTAGGGCTTGTTTGATTCATAGGGTAGGAAAATCATAGGAATAGGAAAAGCATAGGATTGCAATGGCATGCCCACTCCAATCCTATAGGATTTTTCTTGCACCAAAGTTTGTTTGATTCCATCAAAGAAATTGTAGAAAGAGGTTGGAGTGAATGTTAGGATTCCTATAGGAAGTAGTACAAAAATTCCTATGGGAAAATTTCCTATAGGAACAATTCCTATGAATCAAATGAATAACGTAGGAAAAAATCCTATGGCATAAAATCCTACAAGAATCCTATGGAATTCCTATGAATCAAACGAGCCCTTATACTCCTGTTTACTCCTTTGTTGAGGTTTACTCCAAGTGTAACATTTGACAGAGTAGATAATTTTCTCTGTTTGGTTTTGGTTGGAATTTCAATTGCCAAGCATGAATATTGAAATATTGCATTAACATTGATGTGGAACTGGTAAATAATGCATAGCTTTGTGTGTTTAAATCATTTCAGGCTGGAGTAGTTCTCAAGATGAAGCCGAAGCGGAAGCAACAAGGTACTGAGCAAGGAGTGGAGTAGTTGATGCCGAGGAAAGCGCCAATGCCAAGCAACAAGGTACTGAGCAACTTTGTGGGAGTATCTTGCTTAGTGTGTGTAAATGTGATGATTTGTGTGTTTAAATCAATTCCTGGGGTAAATTTCTGGAGCAACTTTGTGTTGATTTGCGTATTTAAATTCCCGCTTGTAATTTAAATTCCTGGTGTAGCGGTTTTGCTTGCTGTATTTCTTGTAAAATTGCATAGCTGCTACAAATGCAAAATGTTTGCATTTTCAGTTACTTCTGCTTATCATGCTTGTCATGTGTACTCCTTCTTGTCATGTGTATCTTCTGAACATTCTGTAGCTACTCGGCTTCTTATTCATGTGCTAATCTCCTTTCCGTTGACGCGTGTACCAGATCTGCCACTGCTGGGAACGCTCCTCTTCGCATTCTGTAGTTCTTTTAAAGGTAGTACTCCTAAGTGTAGGAGTCCACTTAGGAGTAGCTACTCTGCCAGTTGTATTTTAGAGCATCCTAAATACCATGAGTAGGCTAGTGCATCAGGAGTGAAACTGTTGCAAGCTTGTTTGTTGTGATCATGGAGTATTCCAGTGCATTTTCAGTTTGATTTAATTTAAATTAGATGATCCTGCTGTTTCAACCTGTTGTTGCTGCTGCTTATTGGAGTATAAACTTGCAGTTTTTGCTGCTGCTGCTTCCGGTCAATTTGATGCTGCTTATTAATTGGATTTGCAGGAGAAGGACCACCTTGGAGCAGGGCAGAGGAGGAGGAGCAGCTGCTGCTACTGTTGGAGCAGGGCAGAGGAGCAACAGCTGTTGTTGGCGCCCAAATCCTTGGAGGTAGCGGACGCCCAGATCGCTGGAGCCTTGAGGTAGAGGACGCCCAGATCGGGGGACTGTTGTTGGCGCCCAGATCGCTGGAGCCTGGAGGTAGATGACGCCCAGATCAGGGGGTTGCTGTTGGCGCCCAGATCGCTGGAGCCTGGAGGTAGCGGACGCCCAAATCGGGAGGCTGCTGTTGGCGCCCAGTCGAGGGGAGGCGGGAGTCCGGGGGAGGCGGAAGACGCCCCAGATCGGTGGACGGAGGTGGAAGACGCCAGCGGAATTTCAACTTTTGCGATCGAGGGGCAGGGGTAACCTGGTCCTTTTCCAGTTTTTCACCTGGTCGGAATTATTGCCCAACGACCTATATTTAGGAACAGAGGGAGTAGTTGGCAATAAGGTTGGCTATAGATGACATGGCATCTCCTTATACTATTAACCATGCTCTTAGGGCACTCCCAATGCTTGTATCTTAGCACGTAATCATAGGCATTTTGATTATGTGGCATGATATTTAATGAAGAAAGATATGAAGGTTGTATCTTAGCTAAGATAAGCTAAGATACAACCTTTGCACGTGACCATATGCAAAAAGCATGGTTAGACCAATCACATTTATGCATGGAGCTAAAATCATTAAATAAGATACAACATATAAGAAACAATGCATTATGAGAGTTATATCTTAAACTTTTATTGCTCCTATGATATCGTGCTAAGAAACAATGGATTGGGAAAGCCCTTATAGCTTTATTATTGTACTAGTTGACTATATGGTTAGCTATAGATGACATGGCTTCTTCTTATAGCCACCAACTGGCTATACTATTAACCATGCTCTAACCCACCTTACTTTATTTAATGTGTGCATCGTGTAGCATGATCCATGTAGAGTATATATTTGGCGCAGTTGTTTGGGACTACTGCGCTCAAGTTTCCGACTTTTCTCGCCGAGGCCGCCGCTCCACGCTCGTATGCACGCACGGGCACGGCGGCCGACGCTTGGCTCCATGCGTTCGTGCACGCGCCGGTGTCCTTCTCGATTGATCCAACTCTCGTACGTGTTGGTCGATGCCTCCTGCCTGCCTCGATGTGCAGCAATCAGTCTCGTTGGTTAAATTTATGATTAAAATTGAACCTTAAAAAGCGCGGATGCACTATATTTTAAAATGGAGTGAGTACTGACGTACCACACCGTCCGTGCGGTCAATGTGGATCCTCGTGCAGTCATGCCCGTGTTCCACGATGCCATGCATGCACCCAGTTATCCACTGCGACGGCCCGATCGAGTGAAAGGAGAACGCACGCCTTTTTCGGCCGTGTCCCGGGCTCCGGCCGGTCCGCTCAGGCTCACGAAGCGTAGCAGTCCGAGTACTCCTTCCAGCAGCGAGAGAGCCGCCGGCGTGGTCACCAACGACGACTCCTGCAAGCTATAGGTCGCAACGTACGCAGAAGCGGCTGCATTCAGCGATATGGTTGGAGGCTTGGTCCATTCATCCACGCGGGCAGCATAGGCTATGCATATTTGGGAAGTGAGTTATTAACTTAGTTGAATGAAAATAATAATTGAGGAGAGTTTTTACCGTACCCGATACTGCTTGGTGATGCCAGCAGTGCCGATTTATATCGGACGACAGATTTTGTGGGTATGTAAAGTAAATTATTTTTGTTTTAAATTTATTTCGTCAGGCTAAAAGGGTAATTGCATTGGGTAAATAGTTAGCCTAGTTTAGCCCACGAAGCAGCGGCTTGTGAGTACTCTGCCATTGGGAAAACAATATAGTGTTGATTTCTCGCAGCCGCCGCCGCTTCTCCTGGTCGCAGGAGCCGCCGCGCCCTCGCGCTCTCGACTACTTGAAGGCCTCGCAGCCGCAGGCGTCCGCAGCCGCGGTTTCTCTTCCGGTCGCAGGCGCCTCCGCTTCATCCGGTCGCAGGCGCCGCCGCGCCCTCGCACTCTCCGCTACTCCAAGGCATCGCGGCCGCAGGCGTCCGCAGCCACGGCTTCTCCTTCGTGCGCTGCCGCCGCTTCATCCGGTCTCAGGCTGACCTCCGCCGCTTATATGTATGATATTGTGTAACTGTGTAAGACATCATATATAAAATGAATGAATGAATGAGCTACTACACCATACTCTAATCGTGCATCAGAGTTAACTGAACATTGTGTGATACTAGTTTTCACACATTCAATGAGTCCATGAAATAAACAACAAAGAAAAGAGGGCAAGTATTTTAGCAATATTATTTGCATTTACAGCCCAAAATCTGAGACATAATCAACCCCTTGCGAAAGGAAGATACTACTTGGAAACTCATTCCAATTGACATATTATTGAGGCTTTGCTTTCATTTCAATGTACTTCAAATTATTCTGCGTTGGTTTTCATTTAGCCCGTGCATTAGTTGATCGTTTTATGGTTTTGTTGTGTACCAGAGATACCAGAGAAACATAAATAATTTGATTTAATGTCTTCATAATGCAGTTGAACGGCATGGCTGATGTTCGTGGTGGCCTTGAGGAATGGGAAGAGTATTACAATGTGGTTAGTCAGATATTCAGAACCGAAGAAGAAGGGTACAAGTTCTACAATAGTTATGCTAAGCATAAAGGTTTTGGTATTAGAAGGGATAATAAGGACGTGAAAGAAGACACCGGTGTATTGTTTCGACGGCGCTTTGTCTGCTGTAAAGAAGGATATCGATCAAAGAAGAACTTTGAGAAGCCCAACCCAAAAAGAACACCAAGGCCACTCTCACGGTGTGGATGTAAAGCTTATTTGCTGATCGAGCTCAATATGAAAAGCGGTGAATGGTTTATCAAGAACTTTGATGAGAAACATAATCATCCATTAACCAAGCCTGACCGAACTCCTTTCCTCTGGTCTCATCGCGGGATGAATGACGCACAAAAGGCTGATGCTGTCGAGTTTGCGGTTGGTGGGCTTCGGACACATCAGATAATGGAGGTCATGGAGAAGACTCATGGTGGTTATCGTAATCTTGGATTTGTGTCTAGGGACCTGTATAACTTTATGGCAGAGGAGAAAAAGGAGATGATTGATGGTCTTGATGCTCAATATATGCTGAATTATATGGCAGCAGCAAAAGAAAAAGATCCAGACTTTTTCTTTAGATACACCACAGGCATCGAAGGACATTTGCAGAATATCTTTTGGGCAGACCCTCAATCTCGGTTGGACTTCAAAGCATTTGGTGGGGTTGTGGTGTTTGATAGCACCTATCGTTCCAACAAGTACAAACTGCCGTTTGTCCCTTTTGTTGGATTGAACCAGCATAGGAGCACTATTGTTTTTGCAGTCGGCTTGGTATCCGACGAGAGCTTTGAATCCTATGAGTGGTTGCTTCGGGCATTTTTGGAGGCAATGCATCAGGAGCATCCCAGGTCAGTGATCACAGATGGCGATGCTGCAATGGCCAAGGCAATATCGCGAATATGGCCCAACACGGATCATAGTTTATGCAGCTGGCACATCGAAGAAAATATGGTGCGTCATCTCCGCAAGAAAAAACTTGCTGATTTCAAGAAATTTGTTTACCAAGTTACAGAGGTCGATGAATTTGAGCGGCTTTGGGTCGCTTTTAAGAAGAAATATAGAGTTGGGAAGAAAGATGCCTGGATTAGAAGGATGTACGAGTTGAGAGAGAAGTGGTCTACAGCCTATACCAAAGGGAGATATTTCCTTGGCATGCGCAGCAACCAAAGGAGTGAAAGTCTGAACTCAAGACTTCATGTGCATCTAAAAAGTAATATGAAGTTAGTTGATTTGATCCAACACTATGAGCATTGCGTCTCAGTTCTCCGTAGGAAAGCTGCAGCTTTGGATTCTGTAGCGTCACAAACAGTACCCTTCACTAGGTTAACTGCTGACTCACTCGAGATCAGTGCTTCATACATTTATACTCCGGTTATTTTCAAGCAGGTAAAGGATCAGATTCTGGGAGTATGTAATTGGGAAGTTGTACAGGTGGCTGAGGAAAATGGTTTGATCAAGTATGAAGTTGGTCATAAGCTGTCAGTTGATCGTAGATTTGATGTAAGGTGTGCCTTTTTGGGCTCATTGCTGGATACTGTTAATTGTCAATGCCGAAAAATGGAGAGCGAGGATATTCCGTGCAGACACATATTTACTGTTCTGAAGTACCTTGGGTTACAGAGCATCCCTGCTTGTTGTGTTATGGAGAGGTGGACAATGAAGGCAAACCTTGCTTTTGACCCTGTTAGGCATGCCAACACACGTGTATGGTCTGAGCGGATGAATAATTATCATGAACTCCGCAACAAGGCTAGCTTTGCTTTATTCAAAGCTTCAAGTAACCCAGAGCAAATACAGAGGGTGAATGATTTTCTCAACAGTATTATGGATTTTCAGCCTGAAGATGGTGAGGATGATGAGAACAATAAGACGTCAACATTTGGGCCTTTGCCCGCGTACTTTTCGGGGGCTAAGCAAACATTGAAAAACAAAGTGCTAGATCCCAAAAGAATTATTCCAAAAGGCAAACCAAAGGGCAAAAAATCCGACAAGAGGTTCAAGCCATTCCATGAGAATTTTAAGGGAAAGAAAAAACCACGGAAGTAAGTACATTTATTGTGTTGGCATTGTACATATTTGTGTCTCCGTACTATGCTAAGCTTTCTTTTGTATCGACAGGGCACCACAGACACGTAAGCAAAATTGAGTTTATCCTAAGCGCGTTGTACCCAAGGCATGTGTTACTTGCAGCAAGAACTTCGCCACAACAACCAGCTAAGGTCAAAAGAAGAAATAAAGAACTAGAGTGCCACTAGTCGTTAGTGTCATGAACGGGTTGACTCCATCGATATATTAGTGTTTAAGCTTTGTTATCGTCTCTGGTTGTTGTTGAACCTTATTATTTTGCTTTCAGCCTCCTATGGATTTGGTGATATTTGAATAAAACAAAATCTATCACGAGTATCATATAAATGGATATATTAGTATCACCATATTGTTGCCTTAATTGTGGTCATTTACCTCCAGGGATTGGTTGCGCAACTCATGAACCGGAGTGGAGCTATTTTTATGCAGGAGATATGGACCCTTTGGTAACCCTGGGCGGAGCGATCGGGACGAACAGTTTACTTGTCTCGCTACCGGAGTGCCAGATTTCATGGGGCTGGCGTAGTACCTAACAGGGCATAAGGTGTACGAATCTTTTTTTTTAGGATCAGGTGTAGGAATCTGTAATTAAAAAAAGTTCAACAGGAATTAAAGAGGTGAACACGTCAGTCAAATTCATTGTTAACGTACAAAATTTTATAGTACAATTAATCGACCGCTCAATGTTTTTCTAAAAATATATACGCACAAACAGAATTGTTCCAACGCTGTCAGGAAGTACGGATTAAAACGAGCTTTATGAGGTAGAAAAGGCGATTTGGTAGTATCGTAACAAAAACATCGTACAGTTTTTCTCTTAAAAAAACAAAAGCGCCATGTTACTCCATTAGTGCTAAATCTTAACCGTATAAATCCTCAATTTATTACTCGGCAGGGGGCCTACATAAACAAATCTTGTTCAAGTAAGGTCGTTACATAAAACAGATCTACCGTACGCATTGTTATGGGCTGTACGCATTGTCATGGGCAGCTCACGTGTTAGGCAGCGACAGCTACCAATTGGGTGAATGTCTAAGGGGTAGACCATTCCGAATTCAATTACCGCAATTTCTTGAGAAACAAATCGATATGTCGAAAAAGAGAGTCTCAGACTAGCTCGGAAGGGTCCAACTCAAAGCACCCAGAACCTTTCTCCTACACCGTTCATTTTGTGAAAGAAGTACATCTTCAAATACTCTAAATGAATCCAAATTTATTTCATTCGATACGTACACCAAACAAGCACTCTTGCCAAAAATAATCCTGTTTCGATATGTTTAGCATTTTCTGGAATTTTTTCTCCCAAAAATGCCCGAAAAATGGTCGAACATGACAAAACTTGCAAACTTGCTGAAAATCATTCAAACTTCGCATGGAGCGCTTACATGGTCATACAAAGTGGGTATAAAAAGTTGGGGTCATTCGGAGTTCATGGAAAATTTTACATGTAAAAAAAGAGGGTCCCAGACTAGCCCGAAAGGGTCCATCTGGAAGCACCTCCATTTTTTGACCATCATGAATGACACAAATTTCATTTACATGACCTCACATGGTTAAAACAACCTCACATGCACAATGATTTTCAATTTTTACATTTATTTTATTTTTTGGTCAAAAATGCAGGTAAATGGCCCCGAACGGGTCTACCCCCCTAAACATTCATCTCGTGGGGTAGCTCTTACTGGATTACACCTTCATTGTGTTAGGGCACACCTTGGTGACACCCCCAAACCATGAATGGACCCTGGTGAACAAAGTGTACATCAGCCCACCATTGGATCGATGTACTCGTAGTCTACACCTAGAACCTTTCTCCTACTCCGTTCACTTTGTCCATCTGGCCCGAAAGGATCCATCTGGAAGCACCTCCATTTTTTGACCATCATGAAATGACCACAATTTCATTTACATGACCTCACATGGTTAAAACAACCTCACATGCACAATGATTTTCAGTTTTTACATTATTTTTATTTTTTGGTCAAAAAATGCAGGTAAATGGCCCCGAACGGGTCTACACCCACTACAGAAATATTATTTCAAGATGGGGGAGGCGGCGCACGCTTGGGCCGCGGCGTCGCTCGGCAAGGTGGCGGCCACGAGCCTCGGCGATGACCTCGTCGAAGGGACGCCCCTCCCAGAATTCGCGACCTTAGCATCTGACAGGAATATTATTTCAAGGTTAATCACATGTACAAAGAAAGAACGAAAGTAACATATTTATTGTTTTGATAAAAAAACGAATATATTCTCTTTTTTTTTACAAATCTCACGTCGTGCCGGCGCTCCTCGCTAGAGATTCACAAATTTTTCACCATTATCTATACGTACAACACGAAGATGGTTGTTTGACCGGCAGGATGTACAGATAAACACGAGCTTTGCGATAAAGAGGCGATTAGTTAGTATCGTAACAAGTACGTGGTACAGTTTGTTACCAACTTGTTTATTCTGCTAAACCCTAACCGTACTGATCCTCAATTAATCCTCGGTAGGCGGCTGCCTATATAAAGAGACCTTTCGTACGCATCCTAGTTCAACCGAGCGAGAACATCCAAGTTCACAAATGTGTCTCATGACGCCAAGCTTTCACCCTGCGGGGCAGCAGGCTTCTTCATCTGCCGCACCTCCACCTTCGGCTCCACCTCCGAAGAGACCATCAAAACCATCATCTGGACGACCATCTGCGGCCAACCAGGTTAGCATATACAATTACGAAAAAAAGCATTCGATCTGTACATGCATCTAAAGTAGAATGTCTGCCTTACACTTTTCGATCTATTCAATTATGTAACTGTAGTGCCTTTCATATATTTAATTTAGCATGTTGGTATGGTCTAATCTGGTATCTGAATATTAACCTTGCACTGTCATATCCAGCTTATGAAATTGTTGTAAACAAATCGAGCAATCTCATGAGTGTATTGTTTAGCTAATTGGGAATTTATGTTCATGGTAATTAGAAGTCAGCATAATAATTAGACTTACGTTTTATAAGATTTCATAATATAAAAGCCCTTTGTACAAATAGCAACTTTGAATGGTTTTTGATTCCATGATTTCAGAAAATTAGGATTTCGCACATAATTAGACATTTCTGTTCATGGTAATTATAAATTCAACATAATATTAAGTTTACGTTTTATAATATCAATAAATAAGAAAAGATGCTTAGATTTAACTAACATGACTGATCAGTTATTGTTAAACTTACAGGGGACAACACAAGTATGCTCACAGGTTGCCTTTGTGGACGTGGTTTCTGGACTAACTAACAACCAACGAGAACTTGTAGAAATAACACCATTAAGAGATCTGTTGAAGCTGCAGTCAGTCAAGGTTCGCCGTAGCTCGTGCTATAGGTTTGCAAGGATGTATGACATAAAGTCTGAATCATTCATTGTTGGGGGGAAGTCGTACAAGATGACAACAGCTGATGTGGAATTTCTCATGGGGTTACCGGACGTTGGGAATGAGTTTGTTCCATCCCCGGCGACGAAAGTGTCGTCATTATATGCACTTCTAAAACCAAAGAATGGAACTAAGTTAACCTTTAAGAGCTTAACGGACAAGATTCATAATAAAGACAACGAAGGTTTACAGTTTCTTCGCCCTTTTGTTCTGTACACCATTGGTGGTCTTCTGTGTCCAACAACACAACGTTCTGTTAGTTCAGAATACCTAGCTATAGTTGAGAGTCTTGAAACTGTTAGATCCACGAACTTTGCGTCTTTGACACTGAACCACTTGATGCACTCCATTAAGGAGTATATCTTGGGCCAATCCAATCTGCAAGGCAATTTGCCTCTCCTACAGGTTAGTTTTTTTTTGTTTTGTTTCCTTTTTTATTGCATATATGATTATCCGTTGCAATAATTAATTTCCTAATGCAGGCCTGGTTCTGGGAAAAATTCCGCCTAGATGGCCTAGATGACACCATTGATTATAGTGGACGACTACGGCCTCTGATGCAACATTGGGATGACGACATGGCAGCAAAGGCTGAACAAGTGTATGAGGCACACGGCCATGGATGTGGAGAGGTAGTTCCAAAACATGTAGATTTAACTTTTTTGGTGATCTTTAATATGCTTTTTTTTTCAACAATTTCAGTTTGTCAAAGACCTGTCGCAACCACCAAAATCAGCAAAGTGCACATCAATTAAGACAAACGTACACAAAAGTCAAACATCAGTTACAGAGGTACTGTTTTGATTTTATTCACCCATATGATGAATGATGCAACTTGTCACATATTTATATTCTTCTTCACTTGCAGTTGGAACGCATGGTCAAAAGACTTCTCACTATGATCATCGAGCTTAGGACTCAGGAAGCTCTGCATCACACAGAGAACCAGCATAGATTGTTCACCCTAGGGGCCGACATGAAAGAGACAATGAACAGACAGAAGACTACCACTGAACGATTACTTGACCTAATTTCTGAATTTAACGTAAGCCTACTATTATTCCTTACTGGTATGATACATATACCTGTTGTACTTACCTGACTAGTTTTACAGGACTACCGATTTGGGATCTTTGATTACCGCAAGCCGGCATTCATAAATCCCGATTTCAGAGATCAGGGTAAAAACAAAGTCCATCTCAGGGACTTTGCCAAGGAAGCAGAGGATTTTGAAGACTTTTTAAAGGAAACAGAAGTATTGAAGGAACATGCAAAAGAACGTGAACTCTCCGCTTACCGTCAAATGTCTGATGAGTACTTTTGCCGCAATCTATCACCTGAGTTCAACGTAAGTTGGTATTCTCATACACTACATTATAAAATTATTGTAAAAGTTTGTTTTAAATGATTACCAAATTTGACTACATTCTTGGCCTCTACTTAATGGTATATATGCTAGTCTAGTAGCTTATGAATGCAAATTGTATTACAAACCAGCACTGTTTTTACCTACACTGATGCATGATTCCCATCCCTGCAGAGTGTCACACAAAAAACCCAATCACAGAAACAGAAGAAGCAGAGACAAACACTTGATACAGAAGATGACCGGTCATCAATTGGCCATAGGGTGAGGGGGGCAACAGGACGGAAACGTACCTCATCGTTTCTAAAAAATGATGATTTCATATTCTACCAGAAGTCCAAGAAGGCCGCCCATAATGATGAGGATGATGAGATTAGAGAGATTTCAAAACCCAAGCATAGCTCAGAAGAAGATGAAGTGATAGATTATGTCAACAGAAGTGACACAAAAAAGCCTCTAGTGCAGATCGATGATATGGTCGTTTTGCAAATGCATTTAAGTTGTCTCACTAATGACAATTTGCCTACGATGGAAGATAGATGGTTGGGCGACCAGGTAGTTGGTTGTATTTATTTTTGTCCTAATAACTTTTTGGTTAACATGATTCTAACTAGTATTATGTGTTCTGTTTCAGCTAATAGATGCTGCAATCCAACTGCTACGCCATAAGCGTCCCTTCGAAAAGAGGGAAGGCGGAAGAGTCTACCTAGAAAGGGTAATGAACACCATGCTTTTAGAGCGAGACGGCAGAAATATAGGCATAAGGGATGACGTTTTAACAGGAAAATATGGGACACAGAAGGGGGATAATTATCTCCAGAATGACTTGGTATTTTTATTAACTCATACAAATCTTATCTATGTGTCGGTCAATACTAATTAGTGCTATCAAATTAATGCTACAGATTTTCCTTCCTAAGAACTTAAACAACGACCATTGGTATCTTGCCGTAGTAAATGCAGTACTCCACCGGATCCAAATTTTAGACTCACTGTTCGATTGGGAGGACCGCCCAGAGCTGGTTGACACGGTCAGTTTCTTTGTGCATTTACTATTTATTTTTTGAATGCCAATTGTGGTACTACAGAAGAGAAAAGCATGTCTAATGATTTTCTTTAATTCCCTCTTCAGCTGCGAGGAATGGAGGCCCACCTGCAAATTGCATCACAGTTGGGTGGACCAAAGAACAGCAACTGGGTTAATTTCAATGTCTCCACTTGGCCTGTGGAAATAGTGAAAGATATTCCAAGGCAACACGATGGGTAGAATATCATTGTCACAACATCATTTCATTACCTATCCTAGCATATATTAACAAGTATTCACATTCTTCCAGAATATCGTGTGGCCTCTACTTGCTGAAGAACATGGAATATTTTACAGGGCTTGGGCTGTCTACTAACTACACTCAGGTAAGCAGCAATTGATTAGTCAATGTGGGAAAATAATAAAGTTTCCATTATTTCGACCTACGCGCTGATACAATTCCGTATACTTCACTAAAATGCAGGATGAGGTTACCCTCTTCCGAAGAAGTTTACCCAGTCAGCTTATCAACTCCCCAGTGAACAAAATTAAGAAGGAACTTTCCAGGCGCTCCAAAAAGTGAAGGAAGATGAGGATTGATCCTCATGAAGTTTTTTTATTCCCTTTCGTGTGAGACATTTATTTACCTGCTGTGTCAGGATTATTTATAAGTGTGTAATAATTTCGCGAAAATTGCTTCGCAGACTTGCCATGTTTTAGCCTCATAAGGTGTTTCTCCATGTGAGAACGCCTCAATAAGTTTTCCCTGGTCTTAGGGGGTTTGCCTTCCTGCATTTTGTGTTGGCTATGGATATTGTTTTCGTTGATCAATTGATCAATGAAACCAGATTAAATAATTATTCTCCCCATTCTTATGTTTACATTTTTTTAGTATTTGGATCTCATCTATTGTGTTGAATTTCACATGATTGTTCTAAAAGAACAAGTGCATCATACCTGTTGGCCATTGGAAGGAGCCGCTGCATTGCCTCGGCATTAAAACGCCTTTCGCCTTGGTTTCTTTTGCATCAAAGGCATCAACGTCAACTGCAGATGTGCAAAGGAATCATGGTACACATTGCTAATCTATTTTCAGTAAATAATATCTAATGGGAACACATGTACAAAATTAAGATTACGGTGGAAGATAGTAAATGCAGAAAGTGCTCAAATACTACCATGTGTTTCCAAATTTATGAGTTCCAAATGTACATACTTCAACTTCAGATGCAGATTGTATGAGGAAGCAACCTTACTCAAATTGCAGAATGTAACACCTGATATTTGTTTCAAAAATTGTTGAGCAACGAAAGCCAAATTAAGGTGAAATGTAAAGTAAGATCCTTCTTTTTGGAGGCATCACAATGCATATATAGGCACTAATAAATGAGCATAACATCTAGACAGAAAACTGTCAACAGGGCAACACTTGCATGTGAGGAACAAAGCAAAACGAAAATGACATGAATCAACATCAATGACTTCACTAACTGGACCTAATATGTTACTCCCTCCGATCCATAATAAGTGTCGCTCATCTATTACAAAGTTTGTACTAGCTTAGTACAAAATAAGCAATACTTATTATGAATGGAGGGAGTGCAACTTAGAGCATGGCAACGCCAACAGGAAGGAAAAGAAGCTGAAAAAAAAAATAACAAGTTTTGATATGGTACAGTGGACAGGCTAGCGATCATGGATACAAACTGATAGTTCAGGAACATATACATGCATCCTTGTTTTCTTAGCTTCAAACAACGCGTGGCATCCTAATTGGTAAGAACTTGTTCTTGTTTTTTTTTATTTTAATTGGTAAGAACTTGTTGGTGTAAGCATATCATTGCAGAAAAGTTACACGTATCCATGCATCATTTTTTCAAATGGCAAAGTAATGTGAGCTTTAGTGTGTGATCTCACTACACAACTGCAGAGATAACCAATTTGCTAAAATCTCTGAATTTACTAACAGTAAATGTATAGAAAGTTTACTAACAAAATGCTGGACGCAGCACCGTCGCGTTGCTTTTGGGTGGCCAGGTTGTCGCCATGCTGCGACGGCGTTGACAACTGATGTGTCGTATTCCACACAGTTGGCCGGGGCGAGACAGGCAGCACGCCGGCGAACACCATTCAGGGACCATACGGAACCAACCAGGTTGCTGGTGTGTCATATTCCACAGGATACGGAACCAGGTGCCGCCGGTCTTCCTCACAGACTTCTCGATTTCTTCTGCCTGAAGATAGGAGCACGTCGATGAGGAACTGATGGTCATCTCCGGCACCGTCCATCCTCTCCACGTGCTCGGCGATGATGCCGTCGAGGATCCCGAACACGGTGTCACGACCCTCCTCGGCGATGCGTATGGCGCCGCTGGCCAGGGCGACGAGCCGCGACGATGGCCACAGGTCGGCCAGGTTAAACCCCAATCCGAGCGCGTTCATGCGGGTCGAACACCCTGAGGAACACGTGCTGTCCGCCACCATCACCGACAGGGGCGTGCGTAGGTAGACATTCTCCGGCGCCGGCGACGGAGCGGATCATGGCGGCGACCTCCTCCTCCCGGATGGCACGAAACGAGAGGACGCGGCGGTTCGTGAGGAGCTCGGTGACCGCGATCCCGCGCATCCGTCGCCAGTGGTCACCATAGGGGGCGAAGATGGTGTCCCGCCCACCATTGGTGAGCACGCGCACGACGGAGCTTAGCGGCCGTGTGGCCAACGTGGCGTCGTGGGTCTTCGTCACTTCACGCGCGCCGGAGCGGGAGGAGCTGGACACTACCTCTTGTACGGCAGAGCCATTGGGAGGGTCGCTGCGTACCAGGTTGAGCCAACTCGACGCCGGCCGTGACACCGGCCGCGACGCCGGCCGCCTGTGGAGAGATTGGCTGCCGCCGTGCCGTCCAATGGGAAGCGCCTGCCGATCTCGATGGCATCGGGAGTGAGGGAACAACGGAGATGGTGGAGGCTCGAGATGAGGCTGGATGGATAACTGAGATCCGTGGGCCTCTTAAAAAAACTGAGATCCGTGAAATATGAAAAGACCACAATACCCTTTTGCCTGCTGGTTGTTTTTTTTCTTTTGCGGGATTTATTTCCTGACTTTCCAGTTTTACCCTTGAGGGATGATTCAGCGCCCAATACTGGACGAGGTTTCCTGCAGTATTAACGGATCTGGACCATTAGATCCGTCTAAGTTAACGGTTCGGGTTAATTACTGGGTACCGAAGAAAGACTCTTATATTAGAGAAGGTCAATTTTGTTTCGATTCGTTGGATATTAGATCCAATGATCATCAATCCGTCTTCTACCACCTGCCACGATTTGCTCTAGAACCACCGCCCCCGGTTCGTTTGGGTACCATTGGTGACCGACTGCTTGCCTCAGTTCATCATGATTGTCTACGATCCCGCGATCACCTCACCGCCCCACCCACCCCTAGTGCTTCCATCATCGTTGGTCTTGCTACCGTGCCAACCATCCCTCTAGGCTTTGACGACCACCAATTTTAACGACAGCAGATCCTGCACTCCCACACCCCTAAGATAGATAACGGGGGTTATTGCTTCTTTGTTAAACCTCACCCTTATCGTCGAAATAGATAATGGGAATGCCTCCACCCCGGCGGTGACAAACCGACGACCTTCGTTCACCTCCGTCGTTGCCGCTTCTATCGCTTGAAAATGGATTGACTCGAAAATAAAATTTAGGCGACGGATTTATACCTATTGGGGCATATTTGGATGCAAGTAGCTACTTTTTCCTTCACAGTTTACGGAGCGTGCGCGTGCCCCTAAGTCATCGATTTGACCAACGTAACCTAATATATATACTATAAAAATTATATTGTTTTAAAATATAACATCTTAAGTTTAAGTTGATATGTTTCTTATAATATATATTATATTTTATACTAGTTAAATTGACGACCTAAAAGCACGTCTAAGTAGTGTAAACTGTGACCGAGGTAGTAGCTAGCATAGCATGCTTTTTAGTACTACATGGATTGTAATTAAGACCTGTATACGGAATAAACCACAGCACTTGCCAAGTACCGACGGACGGGCTGGTGTGACCGACCTAGTACATGAAGACAAAAGCGGCATGCATGGATGGATGGAATGACTCGAGAGGGACGGCTGCAGTATCGTCTCATCGCATTGGCTTGGCATCCCGCAACTAGTAGCACTGCACATGCCCCTCCTCCGTGGCTCCGTCCCCAGCCCATTCACGTCGCGGTCGTCATCGTACGGCCGTTCCCTGTGCTAGATGCTGCCTATAAACCTTGCCGTACCTCTCATCTTTCTACCGCGCTGAAAAGCGGGAAAAAAGTTCAAGCAAAACGTCTGCGAAAAAACGACAGGACGAGGGAGAGGGGCAGGACGGTCTTTACGCAACGGTTTCGAATGATTGATGGAGCAGCGCGTCTCCCGCGCCAGCCAGCTCGCTCCACCCTGCATGCAATGCACAGTGCAGACGCAGTAGGATGGCTCTCCATCGATCGATCAAAGGACGGGGGCGCCTGCATCTGCATGCGCCCTGAGATTGCCACGGTGCTGCATGCCGGTCCCGTCTCCGCCGCTCATCGGCGTGGCCCCGGCCGAAGCCCAACTTTTACTCTCCGGCGCGGCGGGAAAGCCTTCCCAACTTTGGTCCCGGAGCACGTACGGGCGCACAGGGCTTTCTCCGGGAGCGGCGCGCGCGTGGCGGAACCAGTACCACGGCCCCGACGGCATGTGCGCGCACACGGCGGGCTCGGTTGCCGTTGCCCGGCCTCGATGAGTGAGTGACCGACCGACCGGCCGGGGATCGAGCAATCCAGCCAGCTCAAAATCCTCTGGGGGCGGGACGAACAGGCCGGCCGGCCGTTGCAATTGGTTTAGCTAGCGTGCGTACGCAGCTCCGTGGTACGGAGAAACGCGCCTCGCCGGCATAGAATAAGGAGGTAATCTTCCCGTGCATCAACGGCAAGCTAGCCCCGCCGGAGGAACCAACGAGGAAGGAGCATGGCGCTATAACAGAGTGTTAACAGTAAAAATGTCTGTCCCGTTGGTTGATGCAGCCAAGAATCCAGGACCACCTCCGTGTTTTTGTATTCAGGTTAATTTTCTGGGAAGCAAAGCAGGATCGGTGAACGGAAAAGCGTCCCACTTTTTTTTTTAACATAGCGTCCCACTTGGTGTGACGATCTGTCCATGTTCAGCTACACCAAGCTTCCCAATCAAACACAATGTCATTTGGCAACTAGGCCATAGTAACTGCCTCGACCTGTTGCCACGGCATGCAAGAGGATCAGGTGATCGACTAACTGAATCTGGCATGCACTCCTTTTCTAACTAATCCATCCATGGACGTACAAGTAAAACAGATGTCATTGTCAACAAGACACCGGCCGTCTGTGGTCTGCTAAACATCCTGAACAATAACTCAATCACATATGTAGGTGACCTAGTATTAATTACCTAGTACTACGTACATCAGACCAGGAGACCTCAAATTCCCAGCAGTCATGGATCCAGACAGAAAATCGCAGTGCATCAACGGTTAGCAAAACCATAAGATCTCCGTTGGAGTTTGCACATGCCAAGATAAGCTATACATTTCTTGAGGCGACACAACCTGCAGTGACTCACTCTTTTCCCCAAGGTCTATTTCCGCCGGACGGACGAAATCCGCCCAGTCGCTCCCAATGGCCCAAATAGCGCCGGATTGGGCCAAAATTGAGTCCGACGATCTCAAGCCGACCTGGCGCGCTGGGGTCGCTTCGGGGCGCTGGACGAAACAAAATGGCGCGAAAGAGGAAAAACTCGCGGGCCGTTTCGCGCGCGGCGCGCGGCGGCCCTACATGGCAGCGTGTAGAGACACGCGCCGTCCTCATCTCCCGCCTCGACTTCCCCGCGTTTGCCGCCGCCGCAGGGAATCAATGCGGCGCCGATGACAAGTCCAATCGCCGGCCGCAGGGAATCAATGCGGCGCCTTGAGTAGCCCAACGGTCCGACGATCGCGCCACCGCATGTCCCGCCCCGGTAAGGCCTCCTCCCTCTATAAGAAGTGGACTCGCCGAGGGACGCCGCACTCTCCTCCTCCTCCTCTCGCCACGTTCTTCTCTCCTCCTCCTCTCCCCATGGCCAACGACCACACCCTTGCCATCTACTAAGTCGTCCTCCTCGCTAGGGCGGACTACCCCTGCCCGCCGGACACGCGCCTGCCGCGCGGCTGGGTGCTCAACGCCGGCGGTGTTCCGGTAGTGCCTGTTCCTCGTGGGGCTCCCTTCGACCGGCGGGTCGAGGCCATCCGCGCCTCCATGACGGAGGCCAAGTGCGCCGATCCGGCGAACGCGCCGGGAAACATTGCCCACTGGGCGACGCACTTCGGGGAGCGCCGCAACCAGGAAATGATCTCCACAAACGGCCTGGAACCGGTTTCGGGCCGGCAGAACATAAACGGCCGGCGGCTGTGGTGGAGCGGGAAGGGACGCACTCTCCCCGCCGTTCTTCACTACATCGAGGGCGGCAACGAGCTGCGGCTCGAGTACCCATGAAGACGACGACGGGGACACGTGAAGGCGACAGCGGGAGGCGGCGCGGCGACGTAGTTTTTATTTCAGCTTATGTAATAAAAATATTATGAAATTTACCGAACCTCGCTAATTTTGTTCAATTTGCCGCGATTTTCACAAATATACGCCAAAACTTGAGGGGGCCGCCTTAGGGGCGCGACTGAAGGATCGGCCGCCCCAAGCGGGTTTCGTCGCCCGAGCGTCCTCCAAGCGGCGCTAAAATAGCGCCAAAAACCGGCTTGGGAGCGAACGGCTGAAGATGCTCTAAGCTCCAAAACCTCTCTGCACTCCCAAAATCTCACCACCTTGGAGGAGCAGGTATAAATTTACAGTCTTTGTCGCTTAGCTCGCACCGCCACCAACTACTAATAATAAGCTTTGGCCCGTACAATAGCCGGGGCATAGTTTGTCCTGGCGCGAGTCAAGTGCGACACTCCAGGCCTGTTTGGTTGCCGGCCATAGTTTACCACGCCACACATGCGGCCAGCCACATCTTCTTAGGCAGCTGTTTGGATTTCTACTAACCTTAGGCTCGCCATGGTGTCTAGTTAACTTTTGTAGTATAAATTCTCGCCACAGCTGTGGCGTCAATTCTGGTCGCCACACTCTTCGGCGAGCCACAATTGCCTCATGTTAGCGTGGCAAGTTTAGCCATCAACCAAACAGGCCTTCCATGCTGCGGCGTTCAAATGTGCTGCGGCTTTTGTTAATCAGTTCCGCGGCCAAAGCTGCCAGTAATCCAACGCTCCGAGCCAAAGACTCTGAAGGGCACCCACCTGATCCTAATCCTGTACTGGTAGTAGAGAGTGGTACTGTACATTTTACGGCAGCGGCATTCGCCGGGAAGATTCCTGAGTTCACCCAAACCAAAGCATTCCTTCATGTACCTGAAGAGTAGCATAACGATATGTCTACGTATACAAACAAAAAGTTCTGGCCTCGACCATTCTTGTCTCTCCTGTAAACTGCTTGTAAGCTCACGGATCCGTATAGATACTGTCTGGCTTGGTGTTAGATCACAGCTCTTTTGTCTGTACCTTTCGATTTTATAAAACAACACTTGAGCCCTTATTCAACAGATATCAGATTGTCAGTTCTAATGGTGGTGGAAAGAAGCAAATTGCACACAATTTTCTTATCGAACGCTCATCGATTATATAAAACGTCATATGAATTACAGTTTCTAGTTAGATTGTCCAATACTTAACATGGACACTACATGTGATAATGTTAATGTCTGTCTGTTTCAAAATGTAGTGCATAATCATACTAGTGCAGAACAGAGCATTAGTACCGGTTCGTAAGGGCGTTTCGTACCGGTTCTGAAACCGGTACTAATGTCTTGGTACTAAAGGATAGTACCGGTTGTCCACAAACCGATACTAAACTGACTGATTTTTTGCCACGTGATTAGAAGCCAGCGGCGAGGGCTGGGGACAAAAGGTTTACGGGTTTAAGGGTTTATTGATTCTTTGGTTTAGGGGTTTTAGGGTTTAATTATATGATCTTGTGTTTAGGGTTTACTGTTTATTTTCAAATTCAAAAATATTATATGCTACTACATATTGTACACGTTATATATGCATATATAATAGAATTTCTCGTAGAACCAATCATATATCATATATGGTATAATTTTTCATACCCACCATATATATACAACATACAGTGCACATATATATATATACAATTTGGTATATACATAATTTTGCCTACAATTTGCAGATCATTACATGCAGGCATTAGGTGAAATGGAATTCTTCGTTGGTACGTATGACATGCTCAAGCAAAAATTCCGCCAATTTCTCTTGAAGTGCTCGTATGCGGTCCTCTGGTAGGAGCTGATCCCGCATCTCCACAATCTTTTTTTAAGAAGAAGATCAATATATGAATATATCAATTGTGTGTATATATATATTACATTATGGTAAGATAAAAATGTAAATAGTATTGAAAGTTTGAAACCATAGTATTTACGTACCATATTTGTTGTTTTTGTCCTTTCGGTCATAAAGCGAATGTTCCCGCAAACGATGTATGTGCATGTTTGAGTCCCCTGTTCCCGCCTCATATACTTTAGAAAAATAGAATTCAATCAGATAATAATCAAGCATGATAATGGTATTGAAACTTGAATTAAAGCGAATGACCTCGCACATATCTATGGTTGTGCCATGTCAGCTTTTCCTTCCAAGCACCGGGCATGTCTTTGATGAACTTTGCCCAAACTCTGACCATCAAAGAAATGAATAAAAGAGTAATTAATTACTTGATATAACAAGAAGCCTACATGGTGCGATGATAGCAACAAATAATTCAATACTGTATGGGTTACATTGTATAAGAACGATGAGATGTTGGAATCATATTCCAAAGTGAGTGACTATTAACATAATATTGTGTGAGAAATATATGAGCAAAGTTAAACTTTGGACCGTCAAGATGTACTACAACATTCCAGTTCATATCCGAATATACGTAGACACACACATTGATGCACACCTTTGAACCCATGCATTTACGCAATAGCTATACGGAATCTATAATACCTAAATAGTTCATCCCACTAACCTTTCTATCTTGACATGCAAGCTATCCACATCATCAAGTAGGTCCATCATGCAAAAAACTAATTTTCACCAGCTTTTCATGCACATGCTCCCAATAATTCTCCATGCACCACAAATAAATATTTATAAAAATTATGCACTGAGCTCCACAATTTATAAACGATTTCTTTATAGAAGATCAAAGTATAAGTTAACTCGCATGTTATTTTTCTATTCGACAAATTTTCTATGAATGCACATCTGTAGTTGCTATCATTGTTTTAGGTTTAGTCAAGGGTGAAGATGTTTTCATTGTCAAGGTAACAAATTAACAAAGCAAAAAATCACACATATTTTTGGATTTTCATCAAAGTATCTTAGATTTGTACTCTAAACAATATATTTTTTGAAAAAAATTTATAATAAAATTATAATATGTTTAATAATTTCTCTCATGTTTTAAAACATTACAGTATTTGTTAATAGTTCCCGCAGCAACGCGAGGGGTATCATCTAGTTACTAAAAAAATTGACACCAGAGCCACATAGCATATGAAAACACCTCCATTGGTGATCCGCCGTTGATGAGACAAGAAGTCACAAGTGCATCTTTTACCATTGATCTTTGCAAGAGTCAAGACAGCTGGAGACATGAGTAGATAACACTAAACCGACAATTTGATCACCTCCATGATATCTCGGTTTTTATGAACCATGCAGGGAGAGATGGTTGTGAATTTATTAATACAGAAGATGATACAACGCCAAAGACAGAGCGCAATCCATTAAGACGGTGATCCGTGACCGAAGTCGACCAAACCTAGCCTAGAATATAACAAAAATAACACTCAAGACATGGAAACAACAACAACCTCTTGCAAGTGGTAGGGAAAAAACTAGCTACAACCCGGTAGAAACTCAACTAGTATGATAGTGATGACATCAACAACCTGATCCCAGGATTATTTGACGGTGTACAACACACGGGGGTGATCAATATACGGGTTAGCTAGGCTTTTCTCCCCTAGTTTTCTCAGTGATGTATCTCTTTGGATGGTGAAACCCTACTAGACACTGCTATTCCTAGGCGTGTGGATACATGGAGGGAGCATATGTCTGATCCTTGTTTGAGGGATGATATCCTTGTAGCTGAGACGTGGTAACTTCCTAGTTGCGAGGATCTGCCTCAACGGTCTTCACCAAATTTTCTTTCCGCTCTTCAGTACTAAATGGGATAGCGGGCTATGGAGCAGAGGTATTTTAATAGCATGTTTGTGATGGTTTGATGCAATAAGATTAGTCCCATATAGGTTTTTAGTTTCTGATCGATATAATTATGGCGAACCTTTTGTTTTCGAGGGATCAACATACAACCGTTTTGTCTTATCAGTGTCATTTCATGAAATGAAATTGAGTCCTCAATTAAAAGGGATTTTATTAGTTTTAGCACACTACTTAATATAGCCACCAGAACTTTTAACAACTATTGAAAAATGTCGTCCTTTAATTTAGCGTGTGCCAGAAATGCAACTCGGCACCATTGTCGTACGGTCAAAGATCATTGATCGAGTTGAAGTGATCATAATTCAACTAAATCGGACTTGCCAGCGTCCCTTCTAGCTACAACTCACTATAACCCATGGATCATAGCTTTAACCGCACAAAGAATGAAATTAGAAGCAAAAAATAACTTAGCTTGTCAGCGTTCCCTCTTATTAATTCCCGTTGTGGTGTTATTGTTCTTTCTAATTTTAATTTTTTTTGGGGCCGCCAAGTAGGATCCATACGTAACAAGATATCGAGGGGTCCGGTGGTATTTTAAGTAGAATGGTCTTTGATCTAGTAGTAGTAACAATGTTATTTTTCAAGCACACATACGCAATGAAAGGATGTCATTTTTATAGTACGTGGCAAAACTAATTAAAAAAAACTTCACTAGAAATACCACACTTTTTTTCGTTCTTGTAGATCATCGTCACAACGGGCACCTGATCACTCGGCTGCGTACCAACAAAGCCATCAACGGCTAGTGTGTGCGTTGTCCCGTTGTGCTCAGAGCAACCCAAGTAAACTAGTCCAACCAACGGAATAACCCACGGATCTGTCATCATCAATCATCACGCCCAAAAAGACGAACAAGGAGAAAACTAAACACGCAGATCAGAAGCAACATGGGATGAACGCATTACGTACTACTAACTCGGTCCGTCAGTCAGTCAACAACATGGGAAGGCAGGCCAGGACCAGCACGTACGTACAGGAAGTACAGGCTGTCCGTCGCCCCCAGCAGCATGCGCTAGAGTCCAAACCAAACCAATTATTTCCGTAAACAAAACCCTCCCTCCGCCACATAATTACCCAACCAAAGCAACGGAACGGAGAAAACTAGTGGAGGCCCTGTGGGGGCCGTGTCGACCGGCGCCGGGGCAGGAAGTCACGGCGGCGGTCAGATCCCAGATGGGGCGCTCGCGTCCCGTCGACGGTCGCATCAGACGGACGTAGTAGTACTACAGGTGCGAGCTCTCAGACTCACGGACGTCCTATACTCGCGCTCTCTCTGGGGCGCACCAAAAATGATGGGGCACCCTGCACTGCACTGCACGGCACGGGCCTCTCTCTGCGCCTCCTTTGTTTTCCTCCGAGTTTCAGTCCAGCGTTCCAGGCCAGGCCATGATGATTTCCCGGTCCGTCAGTCGGTCATCACTACCACCTGCTCGCTGCTGCTACGTGCCAAGATGTGCGCTCGCTCGCTGATGATGATCGAGTGCGCCTGCCTGCCTGCATCTCCCCTTTTCTTTATCCGCTTCTCCTTTCCAAGGCTCGTGGCGACAGGGGCTTTCGTTCGCCATCATGGACGGCTCTCTCTCTCTCTCTCTCTCTCTCTCTCTCTCTCTCTCTGTCTCTGCCGGCGGTCAGGTCAGCCAGCCGCAGTACGTAATGGCTATGCCGCGCCCATCCGACGAGGCCACTCTACACACATGGCTGGCTACCTGCTGAAACGGCGTAGTAGTAGTAGCCTGCAGGCTGCAGTGCAGACGAGATCCGTTCCGGGTCGTCGGCCGGACGACACGCACGCTTCAGCGGGCCTCAGCTTGCGCGCCAATGGAGGAGCTCTCTGCCTGCCTGCCTGCCTGCCCGCCCGCCCCAAGGTGCTAGGGCCACGCACACCCATCACTGCTGCAGCACTGCATCACCCATCGCTGCGCCCTGCCGCGAGCGAGCGAGGAGAGACGAAAACGACCGCGCCCGTGCGCGCAGCCATGGCCATCGAGGGAGGCAGGGAAGCTCTGCTCCATGGCCGAGACGATGCATTGCAAGCAGGCAACGGTGCCTAACGGGTTCATGGCGTCATCGTCGTCGCCGCAGGGACGGGCCCGGAACCAAAGGGCCGGGTAGGGTGCAGAGCGCGAAAGGCACCCCGGAAAAGGACACGGCGGGGGCGGAAAGGCCGCGCAGACGGCCGGGATTTAAAAAGGTCTGGAGAGCAGGGAAAGAAAGAAAGGCCCCGGCGGGCGTCAGTCAGCGGGAGGAGGCGTCCACATGCGATCACGTTGCTTCTCAGCGACGGGGCGAGGCCAGGCATGATGCCGCCGTGCCACAGTGGTAACGGGCAACGCAACGCAGGCGAGCCTTTTTGGTGGTGT
This sequence comes from Bromus sterilis, assembly GCA_950022295.1. NCBI lineage: Eukaryota > Viridiplantae > Streptophyta > Magnoliopsida > Poales > Poaceae > Bromus > Bromus sterilis. Next base: position 19,915,023 of record OX465598.1, on the reverse strand, counting down.
CAGCCGGTTTATTTTATTTTATTTTATTTTATTTTCAGTTCCGCTGAGGAGTGGTAACTATTATCGTTTCTGCGCGAATATTCAGAGCGCCAGCACATGCCGCCGCACAGTGTGCTCGCTCACCCTACGGGTTGGATCCAGATCGACTTGTTTTTATTTTACTTTGGCCCTGTTTGCGGTTAGAGGTTAGAGTTAGATTCTAACTCTAGTCTAACCCAAAACTAACTCTAACCAAAGAGGTGTTTGGATGGTGGAGTTAGATTGGCAATAAATGTATCATTCTAATCATTTCACTACTTTATTCAGAATTTTGTATGGTGGAGATAGTGAAAAAAGTAACTTTTTGTGGGCCCAATCCAACTCTAACCCAAATAAGCACCTTTTGGATGGGTTAAATTTTTTGGATAGATTAGATGCATCTAACCAACTCTAACCCTCTTGTTTGGATGTTTTGGGATTAGTTTGATACAATCTAACCAACTCTAACTCTAACCCATGGATCCAAACAGGGCCTTTGTTTGCAGGTTTGTTCAGAGCTCTTGCTTTGCTGGTGTGTGTCGAAATGAGAGCTCTGGACGGGGTGACAACTGGCTACTGGCCAGACTGCCAGCATGGTTGCTGACTTCGATGCAGATATAATTAGGCACGGAAATTGAGGTCCTCTCGCCACTCCACGCTACTCCTAGCTGCTCTGCCCTAAAAATGCTAGTAAAGTACTACGTACACCCTCTACGGTTTGAATATCAGAGCTATGCTAGCTCAAGTTTTGAACAAACAATGCGCTTGCTTAGCTCAAGTTTTGAACAAACAATGTGATAACAGTGGACAACAAGAGCGAGAGTGAATCTTATTCTTATCACTAATAACAATGTTCATTTCGAAATCTCTTTTGATCCCTTTTTCCTTGCAAACAACCAAAAGTCTAAATCATACTACTATCAGAATCATCCCATGCGCTAGCTACTAGCATTACAACAACAGCAATGAGAGAGAGAGAGGAGGATTGGATTGGGAAGAGCAAAACTCCAAATTTACTTACAGTCAAGAAAAAATAATAATAACAACAGTCAATTGATTGATTAGACCTTCCATCATTTGCATCCCAAAGAACAAACCAAATCTGTTAAAAAAACCAGCCAAAGCTATGCATCCCTAGGCTAGCTAGCTCGCCCGTCGCTTTCCATGCACGCACTCGATCGCCGTCCTGCTTGGACGAACGTGCTCGGACTCGGATCACACGCAGGGCTTGTGCAGCTCGCCGCTCCACCGCTGCGGCGGCGTCGGTTTCCGGCCCAGCGTCGACGACCGTGAAGACGCCAACGACCTCGCCGCCGCCGACGAGTCCTTGCTGGCCGCCGAGTCCTTCTTGTCCTTGAAGAATCCGCCGAACACCGGCCGCGAGCACACCGGCACGTTGAGCACCACTGGCGCCACGCGGACGCCCGACGAGTAGGACCGGTCCACGGCGCGCGCCATGGACCGCGACCTGGCCGCCGCGTGGAGGCTGCACGGCGAGCTGCAGCTGCGCTCCAGGCCCTGCTGGAACACGATCTTGCCCGAGGAGTTCATGCGCGGGGAGTCCGCGTTGATGCACCTGGACGCGTCCTGCTGCCTTGGCGGCGACGGCCGGCGGCGCGCCGGGCTGTGGGCCGCGCGGCTGGACGTGGAGTGGCGGTGCGAGGAGCGCACGAGGCGCAGGCGGGGCGGGTTGGGGTCGGCCGCGGAGTCGAGGGAGAAGCGCGGGTTGACGACGTCGTCGTGGTCGTGGCCGGAGGAGGACGTGGAGGAGGAGTGCGAGAAGCGGGAGGATGCGAGCGACAGCGATGCCTCCGAGTCGGAGCTGTCGCGGAGGAGCGGCGCCGACGCGAGGTCCGACGCGGTGCCCGTGGACGCCCGCCCGCCGTTGCTCCGCTGCAGGAGGAACTTGAGCGACCTCGCCGCCGAGGAGCCCGTCGTTGTTCGCCCGGGAGTCCTCGGCAATGCCGCCGCTGGCGACGGCGACTTGGGGCTCTGCGCGGCGGCCGCTCTCTTGAGCCCGAGCAGCTCGCGCCACCGGCTGGAGCAGCTGGGCGCCTTGGGCGAGAACACGTACTGGTCGGCAGCGCCAGCCGCGGCTCCACCACGGATCGGCTTCATCGGCTCCGGGGTCGTCGGCATTGCCTCCTCCAGCAACCTCACCCGCACCGGTGGTTCTGCAGCCGCCGATGCGGCCTCAAGCTCCGGCAGAGCGGTAGTAGCAGGAGCAGAAGCCGGCTGGCTGAGCGGGAGCAGCTTCCCGTCGGCGAAGAGCTCGTCGGCGGGGAGCATGCTGGTGGTGCAGCCGCCCCCGCCGAGACTAAACTCGAAGTCGATGAAATCCTTGGAGATGGCGGGGTGCACGGGAGAAGCAGAAGACGGGGCGGCGACCGGCGTTTCCTCGGGGGAGGCGCGACAGCCAGACGTGGACACGGCGGGCACCAGGCTACTCGCGACGGCGGAGGTCATGGCGCATCCACGGGCGGGACTGGAACTGGATCACACACGCACACACACTTAGCAGCGGAGCAGAGCAGAGCAGATCGCACTCTCAAACTGGCCGGCCGGACGGACGGAGGCTGCTGCGAATCTGGTGGAGGAGGACGGGGTAAAGGATTCTGGTAAAGGCGATGTGGCGTATATATAAGCGGGGGCGGGTTAACGGTGAAAATGTGGCGTATATATAAGCGGGGGCGGGTTAACGGTGAAAATGTGGCGTTTGGGTGCGGTGGCGAACCAGGCAGGGTCCGGTTCGCGGAAGGCGATGGCGGTGTGGTCCTTCCGGGGGTGCGCAGAGGCAAAACGCAGAGGCAGCAGGCTCGTCGTCGGGTTGCGGGATTTCTCATTTGTAAACGCCACCGGCCGGATGGGTACAGCTACGGCCAGCCAGCCAGAGGGGGGGCGCCGAGCGCGGCAAACGTGGGCTTGTTCCATGGTTTTTGGTGAATTTTAGATGCGTGAGTTTGCAACTCCCGCGGCTAATCTGAGGAGCAGTGTAGAGCGAGCCTCGGGGGAAATGGATTTGATTGCGGTGGAACGAACACGCGAAACTTGAGAAGAAACGAATCTCTACGTGGGTAGTTGAAATTGTATGACCATATCTATAATCTCATTTTCCTTCTCATTTTATTAACTCGATCAAATCAAATACTCCCTCCGATCCATAATAATGGATTTAAGTTTGTTTAGATACACATGCATCTAGTCTAAATACTTAACTAGATACATACGAATCTAGACAAAGTTGAGTCCATTAATATGGATCGGAGGTAACAATAAATTATCAAATCAAAATTGGTCTTACCTTTTCCTACACATATTCAAATCAAATCAAATCAAATCTTATCAAAAATTATCGAAACCTTAACTAAATATAAAAAACTTGTCGTCCCGTACACATATGAAAATCAAACCAAATCTTCCAAAAATCTTAATTAAATCAAAATTTTCCCTTTTTCCTCCTATGCATACCGAAAGCAACTAATATCTCAACTAAATCAAAAAAACTCCTTGTCTTCTCCTACGTATACCCAAATCAAATCAAATTTTATCAAAACGCCAAGTAAATCAAAAAAATCCCTTCCTTTCTCCTACGCAAACCAAAAACAAATCAAATCTTACCGAAAGATCAACTGAATCAAAAAATTACTTGCCTTTTCCTACGCATACCCAAATAAAATCAAATATCATCAAAACTTCAAATAAATCAAAAATTTCCCTCTCATCTCATGCACATACCGAAAACAAATCAATTTTTACCTAAAGCTCAACTAAATCAATTTCCTTGTCTTCTCTTGTGCATATCGAAAGCAAATAAAATCTTACCAAAAGCTCAACTAAATCAAAGAAATCTTTGTCTTCTCCTAAGCATACCCAAATCAAATCAAATCTTCCAAAAACATCAACCCAATCAAAACTTTCATTGATTTCCCTTATTCATACTCAAATGAAATCAAATCTTTCCAAAATGTAAAATATGATGGGTATATGATTGTTAGTGTTGAAGTATTAAATATGTAAGCCCCTTTTACAACACATGGTAAATGAGCTTGTCTGTATTGAAGAGGAGTTGGAGATTGGATACGGAAGTTTGCAATTCCCGCTTAATTTCTGCATGGGGAGTTAAAATTTTATGGTCATATCTCTAATCTCATTTTCCTTCGCTCATTTCTCATTTTATTAACTCCATCAAATCAAAAATATATTATCAAGACATCAACTAAATCAAAAATGTTTTTTTATATATTTTTCTAAACATTTATAAATCAAATCAAATCTTATCAAAATCTAAACTAAATCATAACCTCTATGTTTTTCCGTAATCGTACTTAAATAAAATCCAATCTTTACAAAATCTAGTATATGATGAGCGTAAGATTTGTTTATTAGTGTAGTCTTCCAATGCAAGGCAATTAGCTAGTTTGTTTGTATTAAAAGAGACTTGGAGATTGTACGTTCGTACCTCAACTCCACTTTCTTTGAGCCCCCTTCCCCCAACCTCCTTTCTTCACTGTCAAATCAAAATTTTCCACAATCTAAAATATGATGGGTATAAGATATATATTGGGTACAGTTAGTGTGGAAGTATTAGAATTTGTAGGCCCTCGTTACAACTCATGGGAAATTAGTCTGTTTGTATTGAAGAGGAGTTGGAGTTTCTACATTCGTACGTCGAGCCCCACTTTCTGCGACCTCCTCTCCCCACTTCATGACTAATCTCAACCAAATCAAACCATGTCTTATCAACACCTTAACTAAATAAAAAGATTTATTGTCTTCTCCCGCGCATACTTATTAACGGTACAAAAAAACTGTAATCTTGGTAGGGAGGAGCGAGAGATCAGAAGTACGAGGAAGGATCATTCCTAAAAAAATTAGCCAGGTTCGAGCCCTCATGATGGGAGGTAATAGCCCACTTTTTGCATTGTTTTGATTGTGATGGATGCAACACCTCACGAGAGTTTTTTTTAATATGTAGCTTAGTACTATTGCCCTGATAATTAGGCGTTTTTCTCCAGCTACTCCTAGTATTATTACTCCACTTCAAAGACCGCTATCCAGCATGCATCTCAAAGTATTAATTTTACAAGAAACAGAGTAACGCATAAAGCTAGATGATATAAAGTAAACAGGGAAAAACATGCAGTACAACTAATCCCTATTATTTTTCCCTTAGTGGAAGCTATACACATATGGGTCTTGTCTCAAATTAGGTCACTAGGATATAAAACATCGCAAAGATTGAACCACTACTAGGCACCACTTCCTCCAAAGATCAAGCCCACACACATGGACAATGCACAAAAAGATAGATCAGAAAGCATACATAGCAATGAAATTACACATATAAAAATCACAATCCATTAAGATAACATGAACAATCTTATCCATAAACTCATCATTCATTTTGTCCCAACAAACATATCCAGAATAACATCAGATTGATCCCAATTCTCATAGGAAAGAGAGGGAACATGGGTTTGAAGATCCAAGAGAGAGAGAGAGAGAGAGAGAGAGAGAGAGAGTCAGAGAGAGATGTCAACTAGCTTCAGCCATGGACTTGAAGGTGTAGAAAGAACTACCCACACATCATCATGGAGACATCAAGAGTGATGTTGAAGGCTCTGGTGATCAATCCCACCTCGGACTCTAGGCCAGAAACAACCCACAGATTGGTTCGACGAGGTCGCAAGAGTGTGCGATTGCATAAACATAATAAGTCAATCTCAAGGCGATGCAGGGGGGCACACATGCAGGTGTGTGCGCCCCCCTAGCCGCGTCGACTGGCTGTGTGGCCACCTTGGGCACTTCCTAGTGTCCCCTAGGCTCTTTGGCTTCTTCTGCTCCAGGAAAAATAAGGAAAATCTCTGACCCTTTTTTATTCCGAAAAAAATAATTTCCTGTAAAACAAAAAACATGCAAAAAACAATGGCTGGACTAGGCACTAGGTTAATAGGTTAGTCCAATAAAATCGTATAAAACAATTTTAAAAGTATATGAAAATGGTAACATAATAACATGAAACAATAAAAAATTTAGATACGTTGAAGACGTATTAGAAGCAGATTGTTGCACGGAAGGAGGCAAATATATATATCTTTTTAGAACCGGGCACACTACCCTTTGCATTAATCAGATTAACGAAATACATTGTTCAAGATCTTCCAGATCAAACTAGAGAGAAGGGAAAGGGGTCAAATGCGACCAAACCTACTGAGAAACCCACAGCCTAAAGATCTGTAAACCGAATCCCAGCTATGGAGAAAAACCAAATAGGTTTGCCCATCTAACCTATCATCACCTAAATACGCAGTTCAATCGACCATATCCGAACAAGTTAAGTACCAGCACAGTCTACCAAACACTAGACATGGTAAAGAAACATCTCCAAAAGCGTAGGCGAGAGGCAAAGAAGATGTTGCTAGCTCCAAAATTAGAAGAAGAGAGAATGCTAGCTCCAAAATTAGAAGAACAAACAAGGGTAGCACAAAGCCATCGAGTGAATTCAAGATCTCATCGATCTTATATAACATAACCCATACAGTGTTGAATTATTTGTTGCTGACAAATGCAGTGAGTATGCACTACAATTTTGAACAGAGATATATTAACATTACGACATGTAGCATGTATGTTAAGTATTTGATAGTTTGATTAGTAATTGTAATCTGCATAATGTTGTATATAATCCATGAGAGTTCGATAAGAAAATTGTCTGCATTTTTCTTTTCACCTGTACAACAGACTGTTCAATAAGGGCACAAGTGGTGTTTTATAGAATCGAAAGGTACAGACAAAAGAGCTGTGATCTAACACCAAGCCATCCAGTATCATCTATACGGATCCGTGAGCTTACAAGCAGTTTACAGGAGAGATAAGAATGGTCGCGACCAGAACTTTTTTGTTTGTACACGTAGACACATCGTTATGTTACTCTTCAGGTACATGAAGTGATGCTTTGTTTTGGGTGAACTCAGGAATCTTCCCGGCAAATGCCGCTGCCGTAAAATGTACAGTACCACTCTCTACTACCAGTACAAGATCAGGATTCAGGATCAGGTGGATGCCCTTCGTTCAGAGCTTTTGGCCCGGAGCGTTGGATTACTTGCAGATTTGGCTGCACTGATTATTAACAAAAGCCGCAACACATTTGAACGCCGCAGCATGGAGTGTCGCACTTGTCTCGCGCCAGGACAAACGATGCCCGGCTATTGTATGGGCCAAAGCTTATTATTAGTTGGTGACGGTGCGAGGTAAGCAACAAAGACTGTAAATTTATACCTGCTCTAAGGTGAGATTTTGGGAGCACAGAGAGGGTTTTGGAGCTTACCGAGAGTGGGTTACTCCAGGTTGTGTCGCCTCATGTAATGTATAGCTTATCTTGGCATGTGCAAACTCCAACGGAGATCTTATGGTTTTCCTAACCGTTGATGCATTGCTGATTTTCTGTCTGCATCCATGTCTGCCCTGCCACTGTGAGAATGTGAGGTTAGCGGTTTGAGATCTCCTGGTCTGATGTAGAACTATGTACGTATGTACTTACTAGGTAATTAATATTCCTTCTGTTTCAAAATAACTGTCTTGATCTTAGTACAATTTTGTACTAGAGCTAGTATAAAGTTGAGACAGTTATTTTGGAACGAAGGGATACATAGTACGTGATAGTTCAGCATGTTTTCTTCTAGCCGAACACTGACGGACGCCGACTTGTTGACTATTACTCCTACATTTGTTCTACTTGTAGTACGTCCATGGATGGATTATTTAGAAAAAGGAGTGCATGAAAGATTCAGTTGGTGGATCAGCGGATCCTCTTGCATGCCGTGGCAACAAGTCGAGGCAGTTAGTATGGCCTAGGTGCTAAATGACAATGAGTTTGATTGGGAAGCCGGGTGAAGCCACTAGTAGAAAATGGGGCAACCATCTAAGCCTTTAGTACCGGTTTCCTTTCGAACCGGTACTAAAGGGGTCATTTGTACCGGTTCGGGGGCGAGGAGCTTTTTTACCGTTTATTAGAGGCTTTCGTACCGGTTCGAGTTAGGAACCGGTACTAAAGGTTTTCGGCCAAAATTTCAGACGGTGGGTGGGGCCCAGGTCCTTTGGTACCGGTTCATGTGGAGAACCGGTACTAAAGGGTGCCTCCATATGATCCCTGTCCCCCGCCCACCCGATTCATCCTTCATTTCTTCCTCTCTCTCTCACATTTATAAATTTTTTGCACCTCTCACACTCCAACAAATCTTCATTTTTTGTCCACCATTTTAACAAGATTAACGACATCCATCTATCCAAGGGTTAGCAATATCATCCTTTCTTCCGGCGTTCCTAATTTAGCTCATTTCTTTGCTAGTTTAACTCGTATTATTTTTCTAGTGCTAGCAAGGTGTTCGATGAAATGCCTAAGTTAGGGATTTTGTTTTATTTATATGAAATTTGAGCTGAAATTATATTATGTTTTGTAGGTTTTAGTATCATCCCCGTCCTCACCGCTGTCGATCGCCAGCGTCGTCCCCTAGCCGACACCGTACCACCTCGGTGAGCCCCTTCTTTTTTATAAAAAAAACTTAGTTTTATGTGATAAACTTGAATATTAATTAAGTTGGTCACTCATATATCTATGATGTTGTGTAATTAATGATTTTTGATATACATATATAATGCAGATGAGTCGGCAATGGATGTACGGTGACCGGTGCCATCCCGACTTCATTAAAGGCATGCATTATTTTCTCAGCGTGGCTGAGGCAAACAACCGGGCGAATGGTTTCATCTATTGTCCATGTAGTTCCTGTAAGAATATGAAGGATTACTCTACCTCAAAGACCATTCACGTCCACCTGCTGGAGAACGGTTTCATGCCCAGCTATAATTGTTGGACCAAGCACGGAGAAAGTGGGGTTATATTGGAAGACAACGAAGAAGAAGAGGATAGTGACAACTATCCTATTTTCACTGAAGACGATGATAGTAGAATGGGGGAAGACGAAGCTGAAGAAGAGCCCATTTTTGATGAGCCGATTTTTGATGACCCCGATGACGATTTGGGTCGGGCCATTCTTGATGCGAAGATAAAATGCGGAAGTGAAAAGGAGAGGTTGAAGTTGGAGAAAATGTTAGAGGATCACAACAAACCGTTGTACCCAAATTGCGAAGATGGCCAGAAAAAGCTGGGTACCACGCTGGAATTGCTGCAATGGAAGGCAGAGAATGGTACTCCTGACAAGGGATTTGAAAAGTTGCTGAAAATAATAAAGAAGATGCTTCCAGGGGAGAACGTATTGCCCTCTAGTACGTACGAAGCAAAGAAGGTTGTCTGCCCTTTAGGATTAGAGGTGCAGAAGATACATGCATGCATCAATGACTGCATCCTCTACCGCAAGGAGTACGAGAATTTGAATGCATGGCCGGTATGTAGTGCATTGAGGTATAAGATCATGCGAGATGACCCTGACGATGTTGAGGGCGAGTCCACCCCCAGGAAGAGGGTTCCTGCGAAGGTGATGTGGTATGCTCCTATAATACCACAGTTGAAACGTTTGTTCCAAAACAAAGAGCATGCCGAGTTGTTGCGATGACACAAAGAGGACCGTAAGAAAGATGTGATGCTGAGACACCACGCTGACGGGTCGCAATGGAGAAAAATCGACAGACAGTTCAAGTCATTTTCAGATGACGCAAGGAACTTAAAACTTGGTCTAAGTACAGATGGCTTTAATCCCTTCGGGGAGCAGAGCTCCAGTCATAGCACCTGACCAGTGACTCTATGTATCTATAACCTTCCTCCTTGGTTGTGCATGAAGCGGAAGTTCATTATGATGCCAGTGCTCATCCAAGGCCCGAGGCAACCAGGCAACGACATTGATGTGTACCTGAGGCCATTGGTTGAAGAACTTTTACAGTTGTGGCGTGAAGAAGGTGTACCTGTGTGGGATGAGCACAAAAAGGAGGAATTTGACCTGCATGCCTTGCTTTTTGTAACCATCAATGATTGGCCTGCTCTTAGTAACATTTCAGGGCAGTCAAACAAGGGATACAATGCATGCACACACGGTTTAGGTGAGACTGACAGTATATATTTGGGAAACAAGAATGTGTACCTGGGGCATCGTCGATTTCTTCCAAAACAACATCACGTAAGAAAGAGAGGAAAGCATTTCAGAGGTGAGGCAGATAACCGAACGAAGCCTACCCGCCCTACTGGGGATGTTATATATGATATGGTCAAGGATTTAAAAGTGATCTTTGGAAAGGGGCCTGGCGGACAATCTGTTCCGCATGATGTTGACGGACACGTACCCATGTGGAAGAAGTCTATATTCTGGGAGCTACCCTACTGGAAATTCCTAGAGGTTCACTCGGCAATCGACGTGATGCACGTGACGGAAAATCTTTGCGTGAACCTGCTAAAGTTCTTGGGCGTGTATGGGAAGACAAAAGATACACCGGATGCACGGCAAGACCAGCAAAGTATCCACGAAGGAAACAACCTGAATCCAGAGAAGTATCAAGGTCCTGCCAGCTACGCTCTTACCAAAGAAGAGAAGGAGATATTTTTTGAAGTACTGAGTAGCATCAAGGTCCCATCTGGCTTCTCGTCGAATATAAAGGGGATAATAAACATGTCAGAGAAAAAGTTTCAAAACCTAAAGTCTCATGACTGCCACGTGATTATGACACAATTACTTCCGGTTGCATTGAGGGGGCTTCTGCCGGAAAATGTTCGAGTACCCATTGTCAAGCTATGTGCGTTCCTCAATGCAATTTCTCAGAAGGTGATCAATCCACTAACTCTACAAAATTTACAGAAGGATGTGGTGCAATGTCTAGTCAGCTTCGAGTTGGTGTTCCCACCATCCTTCCTCAATATTATGACACATCTCCTAGTTCACCTGATCGAAGAGATTAGCGTTCTCGGTCCTGTATTTCTACACAACATGTTTGCCTTTGAGAGATTCATGGGAGTCTTAAAGAAGTACGTTCATAACCGTGCTAGGCCAGAAGGAAGCATCTCCAAGGGCTATGGAACAGAGGAGGTCATTGAGTTTTGTGTTGACTTTATTCCTGACCTTAAGCCGATCGGTGTTCCTGAATCGCGCTATGAGGGGAGACTGGGTGGAAAAGGCACGCTAGGGAAGAAAGCAACAACGTGTATGGACGGACATTCTTTCACTCAAGCACACTACACAGTTCTACATAATTCCATCTTGGTGGCTCCGTACATAGTGGAACACAAGGATATCTTACGCTCCGAATACCCGGAGCAACGTGAAGATTGGATTGATGGAGAAAACATGAAGACTTTCGGCGGTTGGTTGCAAAAACGTCTCATGAATGTCACTGATGAAGAACAACTATACTTGTTGGCCAAGCAGCCATCTTCGACTATATCGACTTTTCAAGGGTACGAGATTAATGGGAATACATTTTACACGTTCGCCCAAGATAAAAAGAGCACTAACCAAAACAGTGGTGTCCGCTTTGATGCAGCAGAGGGCAATGTGAAGAAGGTCACATATTATGGGTACATAGAGGAGATATGGGAACTTGACTATGGACCTAATTTCAAGGTCCCTTTGTTCCGGTGCAAATGGTTCAACCTGAAAGACGGGGTACAGGTAGACCCGCAGTACGGAATGACTACAGTGGATCTCAAGAATCTAGGGTACGACACCGAACCATTCGTCCTAGCCAGTGAAGTGGCTCAGGTTTTTTATGTGAAGGACATGTCTACCAAACCGAAAAAAAGAAAAGAAAGGCAAGAGTACACATCATACGATGAGCCAAAGCACCACATAGTTCTTTCAGGAAAAAGAAACATCGTGGGAGTAGAGGACAAGACAGACATGTCAGAAGATTATAATAAGTTTGATGATATTCCACCCTTCAAGGTAAAAACTGACCCAAGCATCATCTTAAATAATGAAGATTGTCCATGGTTGCGTCGCAATCAGAAGAAAGGGAAACACACGAAGAAAACTCAGAAGACTAGCTAGATAGGGATCATAACTTGTGTATCTCAATATGGAAATCACTTTTGTGTAATGATGTTACTGTATGTAAGATATTAACAATGGAGATGTGGTCTTTCACGGGCTTGCGGCATGGCCTACCGTGGCCCCAGCCTGCGCTACCCTCAGTCCCATCCCACGTGTGCTCACCCGCCGAGGTTCGAGTACCGCGACCCCGATGCCAGCGACGACGACATCGGCGACTACGACGACTACAGTGGGGACGTTTATAGGGCTAGTCACGACTATGACTGAATGACTCCAACATTCGAATCTAGCCATGTGTATCTTAATTTTCAGTTGAGCTATGTACTTTAATTCGAGTTCAATCGTAATAAAATTTTATTCCCGCACATGCACTAAGAGGTGTGGGCTAGGGTTGGGCCATGGCAAAGAGAAGAGGGGTGGTGGTGTCCACGGCCCAAAACAGAAAAGAGAAAGGGAGAAAAAAAGAAAAAGAAAAGAGAGGGGGAAGTGTCCCCTCTCTTGTCTCTCATCCAGAGACAAAGAGCGAAAAAGAGAGAGAAAGGACAAGGGGCAGAGGTGAAAAAAGTGCATGTGCACAAGTGTTGGAGAAAAAGAAATACAAAAAAAAAGAAATAGAAAAGAAAAGAAACATAAAAAAAGAAAAGAAAAGAAAAATAAAAAGAACTAGAAAAGCAAAAGAAAAAGAAACAAAAAATAAATAAAAATAGAAAAGAAACAGAAAAGAAAAAGCAAAACAGAAAAACAGAAAAAGAAAAAAAGAAAAATACCCTTTGGTACCGGTTGGTGGGTGCAACCGGTACCAAAGGCCTTTGGTACCGGTTGGAACCCCAAACCGGTACGAAAGGTCCCCCAGAAGGGGTTTCTTCCTTAGCGAGTCCGCGCGAAACGCCACATCCGCGCTTCTCGTCCACACAACGCCACTGCACATCACCGCAGCCACGCGCGCCGCCGTCGTCTGCCGCAGTCACGCGCGCCGCCGTCGTCCGCCGCTCGCCGTATCCAGCAGGTAAGTCCTCCTCGCCTCCTCGCCCTTCCCCGCTCGCCGACCGCAAGCACACGCGCATGCAGAGACTCCGGCCGGCGCCGATGCCGCTAACGCCGGCCACGCCGCCTCCCCACGCCGTGCCGTGGCGCCTCGCAGACGCCGTGCCGCCGTGCCGTGCCGCGCCGTCTCGATGCAGTAGAGTCCGACCGGCGCCGCCGCTTCGCCGCCACCGCGCGCGAGGTGTTCGTCGAAATGTCTGTTCGGTGAAGTCGGGGACGTGGGCGTCGACAACGGACCTGCAGCGCACTTGCTTGCCCTCCCTGCTCTGCGACGATGGTAGACGCCGGTCTCACGCCGCTTGAAGGAGAAGGGCACGACCTCGCCGTACGCGCGTCCATGGCCTCCCACCGGCTCACGCCGCTTGTACCCTTTGGTACCGGTTGGTGTTCGTCGGCTAGCGCGGCGCCGACGTGAGGAGGAGTGCCGAGTGGCAGGAAGTGATAGGGAGAGGGAGGCTAGGGCAAGCAGCGGCTTGAGGGCATGTCCGGGAGGGAGGTCGTGCATGTATCTCTTGCGACATAGAGAGAAGAGCGAGAGGAGCGCCGAGTGTTAGGGTTAGGGCTATTGCTTTCTTCATTTCAATTGTTATCCATCTAGCAATCTGTTATGATCATGACATGATGAATGAATTAATTATTTTCTTAATTTTGTAGTGACATTGAGCTATGAAGGACGACACCTTCGTCCGAAATGAGGATCAAGAAGAAGCCGTGCAGAGAATGATATTTGAGAGTGCCCGTGGGCCAGTACCCGATGGAGATGACTTTGAGCTCACAAAATTTCTGAACGATGTCGGTGAGGGACTTGAGTCTGAAGAGATTAGAAGAGAGAATGAAGTGTCCATAACAAACTCCGGCGAGGTGTATATTTATGTATCAAGTCTATGTTTATCAGTAGATGCATTCATTTATTTGTGTTGCACTTATTAACAAATCATTTTCCTTTTAGCCTTCTGGATCATCGAGCAAGTCTGTTAAAACAAAACGAGGCCCGACGCAATTGCTAAAGGGCGAGGGTAGGTTAGCCCTCATCGCATTTAAGGATAACGGTGAACCGGTGCATCCCAAAGAGCACTGCCGCAAATTTATAAATCAAGCTGGAGTTCTTGTTAGGGACCATGTACCGATCAGCATTCAAGAGTGGCATAAGCCGAAGAACGCGGGGACTGAAGCTAGTTATGTCAACGACGCGTTAATTTTTTTTCTTTGCGACAATCTACTGACACGCTTCAGCCTACCGAAAGACATGACGGAAGGACAGAAGAAGAAACTCAAGGAATGGACTCTCAAGAAGATGGCCATGCAATTCCAGACATGGAAGAAAAAATTATGGGACAAATATAAGCATGAAGATCCAGTATTCAATGATAATCTAGTGAAGATAAAAAAACACTGGACCGCATTTAAGAGGTATAAGCAATCGTCTACTCATGTGTCCCGATCGGTCACAAATACGAAAAATGCTTCAAAGAAGGAATTTTTCCATCATTTGGGGTCAGGTGGCTACAAGACTGCCATTCCGAAGGGGAGAGCGTTTGAAGATAAACTGATGGATGCAGGAATCACTCCACAGACATGGGACTGGCCCGACCGGTCCAAGCTCTGGTTGTTCGCTCATGGGGCAGGGTTGGACCCAATGACATGGAAGATCGTTGCGCAGGGGAAATGGAAGGACAAAATTGAAGCAATCACGAAGAAGCTTATAGATGCAATTGAAAAGGTCAGAAAGGGAGAGTACATTCCCGATAGAGAGAATGACGAGCTGACACTCGCTTTGGGCAATCCTGAACACGTTGGACGGGTTCGAGCTCGCCCAGGTCTCACCAAGAAGGAAGCGTGGCCGGAGTGCGCTGACACTTATAGAAGCCATTCGCGAAAGAAGAAGAAGGAGTCAGATAGGTTAACGGAATTGTTAAATAGGGTGGAGGCGCTTGAGAAAAATCAGAGGGAACCTGATCAGCCACTGTTTATACAGGATCCTCAAGTTGATGCCGCCCCATCTCAGCGAAGAAGCAGTGTGGGTTCTTCGCATCTTGACGGATGTGGAGGAAGCTACCCCGTGGATTATGTCACGGAGAAGACAGATTGCGAGCTACATATGTTATTCAGGAACGTGTCCGTTAAGGTGGCGGTCGGCTATGTTTACCCAAATGAAGATGGAGCAACGCACCATCATATGCCCATTCCACCTGGCTGTGTTCGTGTCGGGGTGGATGAAGTTGTTTCGGGTTTTGAAACATTGGAGCTTGATTTTCCTAGAGGTGACGATGAGAAGACAATGGCCGATGTCAAGCACGGTTTCACCCTATGGCCCAAGAAATACATCGTCCTTTTGCAAAGGCCACCGACTCCTCGTAGTCCACCTGAGCAGGAAAGGCCACCGACACCTCTTCGTAGCGGTCCACATGAGCAGCAAAGGCCATCGACTCCTCCTGGTAGCAGTCCACATGAGCAGCAAAGTCCACACCTACCTGAGAGGGACCCCAGCGTGCGTCCGCCATCTCGAGATCCTCCGCGTAAGACAACGTCCTTTAAGCGGAACGGTACACCGCCTAGGAAGAGACCTAGAGGGGAGTAACCACTGCCGCCTATTGAGAAGTTACCTTGGGAAAAAACTATCGAGGAAAACATGGAAACCTATAAGTCCGAGCTGAAAGCCTTTTTTGCTAAGAAAGTGCCAGAGATCCCTTTTAAGAAGACTCTAGATCCGGTGAAAGTTGTGCGTACCGTTGAGAATCTATATGACCCTGTACCATCGCCGCCATCTGACTATAAGCGTTCTATACAAAAGTCGTATGACGAGATGATGAGGGCTAAAAAACCCACTCAATCGGGTGTCACAGCGAAAAAAGGGAAACAACAAGTGCACCAGCTCGGACAACAACCTGTCCAATCGGTCCCCCCTCTCATGGTGTTTGATGAGAAGGCCGTTGAAAGTTCTCGACAATCCATCGATTACCCCTTAGATGAAGTAGCATATCAATTTGTTCAAGGGAAAGATTTGGTCGAGAATCTCAGGAAGCTACCAACAAGTATGCGTAATTTGCATACGTGGTACAGTAATGCCACAAAGAGAGGGATCGAGTGTATCATGGTGCGAGTTAAGGAAGAGCACTACTTCCAAGAATACTCTGTGAGCGTTGACTTCAGCGAACTTTTTCAGTTATACAATCTCCGGGCCCTCGACAAATCTATCATCAGTTGCTATTGTCTGTAAGTGATTTATTTATGTAATTTGAGAATTCTTTAGCTCAGCTCGTTCTTTGTCTACAAATTATAATCTTTTGTGCGCTATATTATGCAGATCGAAGATGCTCGAATGCAAAAGGGATGAAATCAAGCACATTGGGTTCATTGACCCGAATACAATGCATGAAATAACCATAGAGGATCCCATCTATAACAGGGATACACCGGAGACTTTGCTAAGGTTTTTGAAGCGACAACGTGACAAAAAGATAATACTTTGGCCTTACAACTTCAAGTGAGTGTTACTGTCTTATAAGACATTCTCTTTTGCTCACGAGATGTTCAAATTTTAACTGATGACTTATATATATGGCACTGCATATTTAAATGTGCATAGGTTCCACTTTATTCTTATCGTTATTGATATGTACGAAGGAAAAGTTGAAGTCTTTGACTCAAAAAACAAAGAGCCTATACTATACAAGACGGCTTTTCTTATGCTCAAAAAGTAATTTTAATTCTTATCGGTTTTTTTCGTTAATTTCCTAATATCAACTAATTGATAACTTTTTTATGCATTTTCTTTTGTCGGGTAGCGTATGGGAAACGTTCATCAAGGAAGATCAGTCCCATGAATGGAAACCGAAGCTGACATGGTGTTTGAACAAAGTAAGTAGTACTACCTAGGTCCACACACCTTTATCATACTTGATTATTGTTTAATTGAATTATATTCTTGTACAGAAATGCCCGCAACAACCACAGGGGACTAATCTATGTGGATACTACGTTTGCGAGAACATCCATAAAATTGTCAGTGAGAGAACAAATAATGAAAGAAATAAAGAGGTACGAAAACAATATTCACAAATTTATTTTGTTATCATATATAAGTTGTGCTTAGTTTGAGTAATAATTGTTTGATTGTGATTTGATATATATATACACACACACACACACATAGCTCATGTATTCATTTGTATCTCATTCTTTTACAGTTGGCAAGAAAGCGGGACAAGATCTCAATCGAGGAACGCTTCAAAGCAATTAGCGATGAATTGGCGGGATTTTTCCTTCGGGACGTCATACCGCCATTCAGAGAGTTCCACTATGAATGAAGATGTACATGTAACATATAGTTTGACTCGGAGATCGAGTACCACTATGCTACATGTAATAGATAGTATGCCTCGAAGAGTACCACTATATATGCATGAAGATCGATCTTCATGCATACGTACTACTTAATTTGCGATCTTATGCAATTACATGTGTTATATTATATGCACCAAGTTGCTATGCATCACCTTTATCTTCATGTACTACCTAAACCCAAACGCGTAGCAGGCGCATCGACGCGATATGAAACGGTCCGATACCCCTAAACCCCTCCCTAAGCATCGACGCGATATGAAACGGTCCGATACCCCTAAACCCTGAATTAACCTTTGGCCTGCGCACTCTTCTGGACGCCCACGTGGAGGCCCCTTTAATACCGGTTCGCAAGGAACCGGTACCAAAGGGGGGGCCTTTTGTACCGGTTTCTTAACCGGTACAAAAGGTCCTCTTAAACCGGTATTGATGAGCGATTTTCTACTAGTGAGCACTGAAGCTGAACATGGACAGATCGCCATACAATTGGGTCGCTTTTCCTGTTTTGCATTTCAGAAAATTAACCTGAATACAAAAACAGGGAGGTGGTCCTGAATTCTTGGCTGCATCAACGGGACAGACATTTTAACTGTTAACACTCTGTTTTAGCGCCATGCTCCTTCCTCGTTGGTTCCTCCGGCGAGGCTTGCCGTTGATTCACGGGAAGATTACCTCCTTATTTTATGCCGGCGCGCGCGTTTCTCCGTACCACGGAGCTGAGTACGCACGCTAGCTGAACCAATTACAACGGCCGGCCGGCCGGTTCGTCCCGTTCCCAGAGGATTTTGAGCTGGCTGGCTTGCTCGATCCCCGGCCGGCCGGTCGGTCACTCATCCAGCGTGCAACGCCCGAGCGCTATCCTATCCCCCACGTTGACCACGCCTCCCCCGATGCCGGGCAACGGTAGCCGAGCCCGCCGTCGGGGCCGTGGTTCTGCCACGCGCGCGCCGCTCCCGGAGAAAGCCCTGTACGCCCGTACGTGCTCCGGGACCAAAGTTGGGAAGGCTTTCCCGCCGCGCCGGAGAGTAAAAGTTGGGCTTCGGCCGGGGCCGCGCCGATGAGAGTGCCGATGCAGGCGCCCCATTCTTTGATCCATCGAGAGCGATCTGGCGATGCAGCCGAGGGAGCTGGCGCGGGAGAGGCGCTGCTACATCAATCATTCGAAACCGTTGCGCAAAGACCGTCCTGCCCCTCGCCCTCACCCTGGCCCTGTCGTTTTTCGCGGAGGTTTTGGTTTTGAACTTTTTCGCTTTTGATCAGCGCGGTAAAACGGATGGGGAGGTACGGCATGTTTTAGGCAGCATCTAGCAGAGGGAATGGCCCGTACAGTGAGACTGCGACCTGAAGGCGGACGGATGGGCTAGCCGGCAGCGCACGGCGGCACGGAGGGGCATGTGCTGCAGTGCTAGTTGCTGGGATGCCGATGCGATGGGACGACACAAGGCACAAGCGTCCCTCCCTTCGATCCATGCATGCATGCCGCTCTTGTCATCTTCTATGACTACGCCGGCCGGTCACTCGAGCTAGTGAGCTACGCCCTTCCGTACTACCGTACTATACTGGGGTTCTATTCTAAGTATTACCTCCGATCCATATTAATGTACTCAACTTTGTCTAGATTCGTATGTATCTAGTTAAGTATTTAGACTAGATGCATGTGTATGTAGACAAACTTAAGTATATTAATATGGATCGGAGGGAATACTACATATACATACGTTCAAAAATAATAATTCTAAGTATACACAAACAGCTCTTAATTACAATCCAGGTTAATTTAAAAAAAAATACAATCCATGTAATTAGCATGCATGTTATGCTATATCCATGTGATATACTTACTCCTATTTGGGATCAAAACTTATCCATGTCAGTACTTTCAATCATTTCAGAATATAAGGCGTATTGTTTTTCGTGTAAGTCAAAGTTATGTACTAGCTTTGATCAAGATTATAGAGTAAAATATCGGTGTTGCTTCAGAGCTTGCAAGCTGCGAAAAGACATAGCCGTTGCCCGCGTTCATGAACGGAATGCAGCAATACGGGCAGTCGAAAGTATTGCGCTCCCGTCGTTTGTGAGTACGTCGCCGTTTGCAAGAGGAGTCGTTGGTGACCACGCCGGCGGCTCTCTCGCCGCTGGTACGTGTACGGTGAGCCTGAGCGGGCCGGGACGACATGCACGGTCCCTGGGCACGGCCGAACGAAAAGGCGTGCGCGTTCTCCTTTCACTCGGGCCGTCGCAGTGGATAACTGCACGCATGCAGGCATGCATGGCATCGTGGTCGTGGAACACGGGCAGGACTGCACGAGGATTCACGTTGACCGCACGGACGCTGTAGTGTACTCCCTTCATTTTAAAATGTAGTGCGTTCTCGTTTTTTGAGGTGGTCGAGACCGACTACGATGAAAGAAAAAATTATATAATCGAAAACTTCTTTCGAAATTCATTGATATAATTTTTACCCCTACCGCAATTGATTTCATTAGTTAAATTTATGTTCAAAGTTGAAGCACGAAAATCGAAGACACACTATATTTTGAAATTGAGGAAGGGAGTACGTGCGAGCCAGCTCCTGCCGCAGGCTTCTTCTGCTGCCGCAGTGCACATCGAGACAGGCATCGAACAACACGTACGAGAGACGGACCGAGAAGGACACCGGCGCGTGCACGCACGCAACGGAGCCAAGCGCCGGCCGCCGTGCCAATGCGGGAGAGGATGGACTCGCTTAAAACACTCTTCAAAGAGCTAAACAACACTACTATTAAAAACACTGTATATTGTCCATCGGACCCTTCAGCGAAATAGGCAGCAACACCCCAAACCAACTGCGCCAAATATACACACGGATCATGCTACACGAGTGCACACATTCATTAAAGTAAGCAATTTAGGGTTTGTCTAATCAAATTGGCATTTTTGGTCGCTCTAATCATTGATGTGCTTGCTAGTTATGGTCATTGTAGAAGGATAAAGAGGGTTTGGTGGAATCGATGATGTTTATTGCTTGAGCCTTGGAGACATATATATATAGTGAAGCTATATATAGTGAAGCTATTCATCACCTAGGGTACAAAATAATTTATTCTTCACCCGATGTAATTTTACAAACCTTTCATAATTTTTCTACATTTGTAATACAAATAGTTACATTAATATGAATTCACTTCATAAATTTTGACATAAAAAAACAAAAATATTGATTATAAGATCAAAAAATTACATTTTATGTATATTTTACACCATCATTTTTACCTTTGTAATTTTATGTAATATACAATATATTTTACGGCGATTAAAATTTTTATGTTCTCTTTTTACGTATGAAATAAGACAAAATTTACGAAATTTAAAATTATGATGCATTGATGTCAAAACAGAAGAGGTGAGGAATAACTATTCCTCACCCAGGGTGACGAATAGTCTCACCCTATATATATATATATATATATATAGGAGTACATGATCAATTTGGAGTACAAGACAAGCCAAGAATAAATCCTAATCTATCTCGTATTTCCTAATAATCCATATACTCAACACCCCCCCGCAGTCACAACGTAGCGACGCAGACGGTGAGACTAAAGAAGAATCCGAAGGCGGAGCCGACGGGCATCTCCACCACAGTCGTAACGGTCGACGCATCGCGAAGTTGTGGCTGGAGTGGAAGCCAACAAGGTTCCCAAGCAGACCGCGTAGCCCTTTGTGTCGATGTCGAAGTAGCCGAGAGTGTAGGATGGTGTAGTCGTGGTCGAGGTAGCCGTGCGAGGGACGTCGTGGTCCATGTCGAGTCGGGGTGGCCGGTGTCGAGGTAGTCGTCGTGGACCAGGAAGAAGAGCGGCGACGGCCGCCTGAGGAGGAGGCGGCGGCGGCTAGGTAGAAGCGCGGCGACGGTGCTCGAAGTAGGCGAGGAAGAACCCAACAGCATGACGAGAACGGCGCGGACGGTGACGTTTCCGCGCCTAGGAAGGTGGCGCGGCACATACCACGTAGAAGTCGACTCGCGGGGATGGCGGAGTGGACCGCGCGCCGTGACGGTGTGGCCCGAAGGGGCGATGCAGAGGCAACACGCGGGTCGGGGCGACGGCGGGGAAGACCTCGGGGTGGTTGCAGGGGCCGCGCACCACACTCGCTACAGCCCGACGGGCGACGCAGCGGCAGCGCGAGGGTCGGTGCAGCCTCGAGACGACCTGGAGCGGACGGCCTCGGGGCGACGGTTGACCGCGGGCCGCGGCACTACGGCCCGAAGGGGCGACACAGCGACAGCGCGCGGGTTGGTGCAACCACGGGTACGACCGCAGGGTGGTGGCGGGGATCACGTGCCGCGACACTGCGACTCGAAGGGGCGACGCAGCGGCGACGCAAATCGGTGCAGCCACGGGGAGAACCATGGGGCAGCGGCCCAATGGGGCGACGCAGCGGCAACCCGTTGCTCGATCGGTGGTGCGGCGCGCTGAACTCGGGGACAGGGCGGTGACGCCCGGTGTCGGAGTAGATGTCGGGGATATAATCCTAACAATAGATATAGGGGTGTAAAAGGAGCTAAATGAATCTGTACGTAGAGTGGTTGACGCAGGGAGAATTATACAGGTTAGGCCTCTCCTTGGAGATAAAAACCTTAATCCTGTCCCAGGCTGACTGGGGTGTTCTTGCTCAAAAGTATGAGGGTTAGAGTTGCGCGTGCCCAAACCGAAGGAGGGGGGAGGCTTATATAGAGTGCGCCCCTGCCTCCTTAATGCCTCGGTCTTAAATGGGTCTTAATTACAGGATTAAATGCGTACTAATTACAAGAAATGGTATGCTCATTACTACTAATAAAGGAGGAGAAACGCCCGCAGCCTTGAATGCTTTCTGTCCATTGCGTTCCTGTCTTCCGAGTAAAGAATGGCTCGTCGATCTCTTCCGAGTGCTGATCTACTCGGATTTTGCCGGTCTTCCGAGTAGCGGCATACTCGGAAGTGGTTTCTGTCCTCCGAGTAACTTGTTACTCGGGGGTCATTAATGCTCCATGTTTTTTACTGATCTTATTTTGTTGGGTGTGTTTGGAGAACCAAGGGCTTAAGGGTACCCCTTGGTTTCCCTTGCTTAGGGGTATACCTTTAGTATTACCACGACAGTAGCCCCCAAGCGTTTTTGGGTGCTCGTAATTGAGGCAACTGACATTTGTCAGATTTTCTGAGGTATGCGAAGATTAAACTCAGTAAGAGGCCCGAAAGGGCTTTATTGAGATTTGAACTTTTCCCTCGAGTGTGGGTTGGGCAGGTTAGCGGAAAAATTTGGCGACACTCAAACATCTCTCGGAAGAGGTGGACTGAGGCCCCGGAAGGCGTGTCTCGGAGTAAAAGGCCTTAAACTCCATATGAACCAAATTTGTAAAGTTCAATATCCTAGGACATCACAACGAGTCCTAGTCCATGCCACGTGGGATATTGATCCTTTACCCCCTGTGTCGGGTCTTACTGGTGACCTGGCATTCTTCGTCAGAGATGGACCACCAGCGAGTTAGTTACACGGATTTTTGCTCGAGTAGTTGGGTGCAAGATCTTTCATCTTGCGGAAAGCTCCGCGTGGTTCTCTTCGTTGTATTTCCGAGTGACAACTTACTCGGTTGCCGCGGGAGCTTAGTGATTTCTTCCGAGTGATGGCGTACTCGGAGAGTTTTTGTTGGTGTATGTTATGCTTCGTGTCTTCCGAGTAGTTGAAGTGGTTTCGAGCTTCGAATCAAAATCTGATTCGCTTCTTTAGAAAGTATCTTGCCTTGTCAGAGAATCTTCTTGCCCAGACAAGTGGGTGCACTGTTGGGCCTGTCTCCTCGATTCCCGCGGCGGTCTTATAGGATAATAATTAACTGCCCGTGGGGAAGTGGAAGGGATTATAGGGAAGTGGAGCGGTTTTATGGGGAGGGCAACCGGCAGGCCCATAATGGGGTGCGGATCTGACGCGTGGCGGTTGCCACCTCGAGCTATAAACCGCTCCTTCCTTTCGGTTTGGGGCAGATCTGCTCATTTTCCCCCGCGCAGCCGCTCTCACTTCTCTCTCTCGCTCCGCCTCTTTATCGCTCATTCGATTTCGCCGCCGGGAAACCTTCGCCGGCCGTCCGTGCTCCATCCTGGGGGGGCGTCACTCGCGCTGCCCTTCCGCCGCCGCCAAGACCATGTCTGCAGGGGAATGGCTTCTGTCAGTCGTGACGGAGGACATGTTGCTGGGGTACCAGGATGCTGGTCTGGTTCCCCGGGAGGGTTGTCGCCTTCCTGCGGCTAGGGAAGACGAGCCCGCTCCACGGGACGGTGAGAGGGTCCTTTTGCTTTCGCATGTGGACCGTGGGTTTTCTCTTCCCCAGCATCCCTTCTTCTTGGATTTCTTGACCTTTACGGGTGCTCAGCTTCATCATTTTGTCCCCAACGCTGTGACTCTCCTCTCTAGCTTCTTCACCCTTTGTGAGGGATTCTTAGGCATAGAGCCTCACTGGCATCTTTTCCGTAGCATATATGCCATTAAGCCTCAAAAGGCGAAGAAGTCTGGGGAGGGTGGTGGCGTGAAGTTCAATCACTTGTGCGGCGGTTTGTTCTTGGCTTGGAAGCAAGGGGTGCAGTATTTTTCTTCTAGTCTGCCGGATTCTGTTAAGAATTGGCAGAACAGTTGGTTTTATTGCAAGGTGGCTGAGGGGCCGGGAGTGCGTACCTTGCCTCCCTACTCGGACATTAGACTAACTTTCTCCCAGGGCCGGAATCCTCGACTCACTAATGCTGAGAAGGAGCAGGTGCTCCCCTTGATGCGTGAAGTCATCAGGCTGAAGAAGAATGGTTTGGATGCCATGGATTTGATAGCCACTTTCGTGATTCGGAAGATTCAGCCTCTTCAAGCCAGGGCTCGGGGGATGTGGGCGTACTCCGGGTTGCAGGATGACACCTGTTATAATAACACCGAGATGCCCCTGGATGAATTCGAGCTCCAGATGAAGATGATAACTAGCGTGACCCATGGTCTTCAGCCGACTGGCCGAGTGAGGCCCCTCAGCATCGAGAATCCTCCGACCTTGGTATGCTGTCTCGTGCCATGTGTGTCTTGAGTGTGTGTCGTTTGTTGATTCTGACCCGGACCCCTCTATTTTTTGCTAGGATTTCTCTCAATTCCATTCTTCTATTCCTCTGGCTCCGCAACATCCTGCCGAGGAGGATGAAGATAGTACTGCTGGAGCAGGGGTCGGAGTTGAAGCGGGGAAGGAGTTAGAATCCGAGGTGGCCCGGGCTCAGGCGGCGTCCGAGCAACGCTCCAAGAACAACCAGGACCGCGAGTCGGCGCGGGAAGGGCTTACTCGGACCCGTAAAAGGGCTCATACTCCGAGTGGCGAAGAGGGAAACGAGAAACTTCCGCCCTTAAGCCTCAGTTCTGGGAAGGTTGCACCTATGAAGAAGAAGAAACTTTTCACACTTGGTGGCCGAGAGGCTAACCCCTCGGGGGGGCGGGGGGTTGCTGTTGAGAAGGCCAAGGGGGCTGGAACTGGTCCGGCCAGGGTTGCTCCCCCGAGGCGTAGTTTGAAGACCGTCCATAAGTAATGTCGTTGGTTTTCTTATGATTTAGCGCTCTATTGGTTTCCCAGGCTCTTTGACGGGGATCAACCCCGACAAATCCCATGGTCAGGGACCCTGGGTTAGTCATGACATGCACAGGTTGGACGATAGCTCGTCCGCAAACAGGAAGGCTCGCTCCTGCTCGATATTATTGATGGGGGAGATGCGATTACAGTGGAGGCCAAGGCTGGAGTGCTCAAGGCTAGGGTTACAGGTGATATTAGATGTCTTTGGCGTCGCCCCTCCTATCCCTTATATACCGGGCTAGGTCTCGGGGAGTTCATCTATGTTTACAAGTAAGCTTTCCTAACCCTAGCTTGCTCCGTACGACAGGTCTTTGCACCTTCCTTGTGAGTCGTGGACTCCTACGTCGGTGCCAGCTAGCGGACCGAGGTTGTATCTTCATGGGCCTTCTGTCTTCATGGACACTTGGTAGGCTTATCCGTAGGAGTCGTGGGGTCACCCCCTCGTCAGTAGCCCCCGAGTGCCTGGGGGACTCGAAGAGTCGCACAGGGACTCGAGTACATTCATTTGTCGGTTATTGGTATGCGCGGTTCATTCGCGGGTCGCTGGCAGTCTGGTGGCCATGACAAAACCTGTTTCGAGGGATGCTAAGCTGAAAGGGCCCAAGGAGTCGACGGGTTGAGCCTTGGTGAATTGCACTAGGGCAAATACCTACAGTAGCCCAATCAAACCCACGTCCCTCGACGTGAGCTTGGAACACTGGTGTCGAGCAAAAGTCCGGCCGCTTCAGGTCTTACGGTGTTCATTTGCCGCCAGTAATGTGCATAGCCTAAGGCGCGTCCGCCCGACTTTTCTATCATGCGCAGCGCATGGGAAAGGTTGGGAGTGAAATCGCTCTTCGGCAAGTCCCAGCCCGGCCGAACTTCGCAGCGGGGTCTTACCTACACGCTAATCTTGTGTGGCATCTGGGCACAGTGTATCGTGTTCCAGGAATGTGTGTTTTTGAGGCGTGGAGCCTTATAGCATTGCACCCGCCTGGAACAAAACATCAAGCGAGTTGTTCACTCATTCACCCGAGGAGCTTTGTTTCGAGTGCTCAGTCGGGGGTTTTTCGCGAGTAATCACTCGAATGCCCTTTCGGCTCTTGAGGTGAGGGAGCACCTGAGACTCTTAGCGCCGTATGGTCTTGGCGAATGCATGTTTTTATCACGCCGGGTTGAGGGAGCACCCGAGACTCTCATAAGTGCGAGTGGTCACTCGAGCACATGGCTGACCTTTAGGTGAGGGAGCATCCGGGACTCTTATGATGTACTCTCCCGATGGGAGTATGATGTTTTTTTTCTTCATCGGGAAAAAGATCTGAGAGATGGAATCTCAGGGCCTTGATGTCTGTTTGGTTTTCTTCGCCGCTTGTCAGGGATAGCGATGCCTCTGTTTGATGGCTGTCAGGGATGCTCTGCCAGTGAACTGTCACGTCTTCATGACCGGTCATAATAATGGCCGCTGTGGCGTGCGGCAGGCGCCGGTTGAGTTTCCGATACGCGCGTGAATTGACGCGTCTTGCGCACAGTGCGTCCCATGGGAGAGTATATTGGTCTTGGAGTCCGAGACGTCTGCGACGTTTAGTCTTTGAATTAATTGCTACTGTCGTCTTGGCTTCTCTGTGCTTGAGGATTGTTGTTCTATAAATAAGCCTTTCTCTTCCACAGCGTTCCGCCTCTATCCAGCTTGCTGCTTTGCCTCTTCCTTCTTCTCTTGTTCCTCTCATGGCTCCCAAGCGGGGTGTTGGTCATGGCCGTGTTCGTCGTGGCCGTGGTGGCCGTACACCATGTTCATGCCTTGGTGGTCTCCATGGTGCGGCGCCAGTGCCTTCCTCTTCTCCCTTGGAGGAGGGATTCTGGTGCTATGACTTTCTTTCACATGTTCGTGGCCAAAGTGCCAATCACGTTCTTCTTCCTTCTACTTTTTCCGCCATTGTCTCTGAACGTGGCTTGGATGGCTTGCTTCTGCATCTTTAAGGGAGCTGTCGATCTCCTTCTTATGTTGACTTGGGGGTTGATAGTTCCCGCTTGATTTTTCTTGGCTCTGGTTGGAGTTTGTTTGCTCGGCGATTGAATTTGCGAGATGGGGATGTGCTCAGCTGTCGTTTTGACGGCGAAAGCACTGTCACTGTCCGCGCGTTCGACCCGAGCGGCAACAACATGGATCCGCGCTGGCAGGAGTCGAGCAGCGCCAACTCCACAAAGTCGAGGAGTCCTTCGCCTGCGTCCTCGACTGCTTCTTCCTCCAGGGACTTTTCTGGTGATGGTTGTGAGCCGTCTTCAACTGCTTCCCCCTCTGACTCTGAAGAAGACCTCGATGTCAAGCCACCGGTTAAACGAGCGCGGCAGGCGACCTTGTAGAACTGGAGGCAGCGGCGTCATCTTCGCCGGCAGCTAGGGCGGAGCTGGAGAAGAAGTTAGAGGAGCAGGAGAAGAAGCTGGTGGAGCATCGTCTTCAATGGCTCCGCAAATAGGTCGAGCTTCACCTTTTGTTATGTCATTGACATCATGAGCCTGCTGCTTCGACTCCTCCTTTGTCTGTGATGATGCTCTTGTACTAGAGTCGATTACCCCTCATCGGCACACATGTAGAAGTCATAATTCCTTGGGTGATTCCCTCTTGTAACATGAGCTGCCTTCTATCCAAATGTAGTTGAGTCCTTTTTGTACTAAAGATGATCGTTATGATGTAAACTGTGCTTGATCCTTTGCAATGGAATTTATATTTGGGACTTTATGCAGCCGAAATCTGAGTTCGAGTCCTTGACGATCAGGAGCTGTCTTCAATTTCTTTGGAACTGAGAGTTGTGTTCGAGTCCTTTGCGGCCGAGAGATGTCTTCGAGTCCGTCCAATACTTTGCATTGTGGGTTCTATCGGGTGCGCGACAGCGCTCCCGATGGGAGTAGCCCCCGAGGCTACGCTTGAGTCGAAGGGTCGAGCGTAGGCTAGAATTTGTTTCCTTTGTCGTTAGTTTCTGTCTTTTATCGGGTGCGCGGCAGCGCTCCCGATGGGAGTAGCCCCCGAGTCTTTAGGTGATCGTTGGCGATCGGGTGAAGACTAAATGAGCCTGTGTCCTGTGCTTCCTCCAAAGTTTCTTCAGAGTACTTGGTGCTCCATCTGATTGTGGCCATGTCTTTCGAGCCTTGTTTTCAGCAGGTGGGGCTGGCCGAATATTTTTGCTTGAGCGTTTTTTAAGCTTCAGACTGCGCAAACGATCTTCGGGAGGCGATGGTCCTCGAGCTCCCGAGTGCTTGGATGTAGGGGTCGCGTGGGTGACGATAGCGTACTTCGGGGGGATTTCTTGTGCTCGAGTCCCCGAGTTTTTTTTTGGTCGTCTCTCGGGTGGGGGTTGTACTCGAGACCCCGAGTGCTTTTGATGAAGATCGCGTAGGCGACAGCATCTCTCGGGGGGATTTTGCTCTTAAGCCCCCGGGTGCTTTGGTTAAGATCGCGTAGGCGATAGCGTCTCTCGGGGGGATTTTGCTCTTAAGCCCCCGAGTGCTTTGGTTAAGATCACGTAGGCGATAGCGTCTCTCGGGGGGATTTTTCTCTTAAGCCCCCGAGTACTTTGGTTAAGATCGCGTAGGCGATAGCGTCTCTCGGGGGGATTTTATTCTTAAGCCCCCGAGTGCTTTGGGTAAGATCGCGTAGGCGATAGCGTCTCTTGGGGGGATTTCGCTCTTAAGCCCCCGAGTGCTTTGGTTAAGATCGCGTAGGCGATAGCGTCTCTCGGGGGGATTTTATTCTTAAGCCCCCGAGTGCTTTGGGTAAGATCGCGTAGGCGATAGCGTCTCTCGGGGGGATTTTATTCTTAAGCCCCCGAGTGCTTTGATTAAGATCGCGTAGGCGATAGCGTCTCTCGGGGGGATTTTATTCTTAAGACCCCGAGTGCTTTGAGATGGCAGTATTTGGGCAGCATTTATTTTATTGCGGTCAAGCGGTTACATGAGTTGCCAGTCATGTCCGACCGATAGGGGCTATGGATAGAACAGTCGCAAGTTTGCTACGTTCCATAGGTTTCCCACGTCCTCGTCTGTCTTCGGGTTCCTCAGCCTGTAGGCGCCGCCTCCGATGACTTCTGAGACTATGAATGGTCCTTCCCATTGGGGGGCAAGTTTGTGGACCTTCTCTTGTATTAGTCGTAGGACTAGGTCACCTTTGTTGAAGGTTCTAGTGCGCAATCGACTGCTTTGGTAGGTACGTAGTTTGTCTTGGTACCCCTCTGATTTTTTCAGGGCTGTGTCTCTTGCTTCGTTAGCCGTATCTTTGTCATCTTGTAGTGCTTCTTCTGCTTCTTATTCTTCGTATCCGGTGACCCAGGGTGCTCCGAACTTGAGGTCATGTGGTAGAACTGCCTCTGCCCCGTACACCATGAAGAAGGGTGTGTACTGGGTCGCGGTGTTTGGTGTAGTACGTAGGCTCCATAGGACCGCGGGGAGCTCTTCTACCCAGTTGCCTGCGGCTTGCTCGAGTGGTGCGAGGAGCCGTTTCTTGATTCCCCCGCAGACAAGGCCGTTTGCTTTTTCCACCTGGCCGTTGGACTGCGGGTGCGCGACTGATGCATAATTGATTTTGATGCCCAGTTCTTCGCAGAAGTTCTGAAATTCTGCGGCTGTGAAGTTCGTGCCGTTGTCCGTGATGATGTTGTGTGGTACTCCGAATCTGAAGATGATCGATTTGATGAAGTTGACAGTCGTGACGCTGTGGAGCTTGTGATGGGCACTGCTTCAATCCATTTAGTGAACTTGTCGACTGCAACGAGCAGGTGTGTCCTTCCGCCCTTTGATGATTTCTTGAGTGGGCCCACCATGTCGAGTCCCCAGGTGGCGAACGGCGAGGATAGTGGTATGGTCTTGAGCTCTGATGCGGGAGCGTGTGGCCTGTTGGCAAATTTCTGGCAAGCGACACAATGTCGCACGATTTCCTCTGCGTTTTTCATGGCTGTGGGCCAGTAGAACCCAGCTCGGAATGCTTTGGACACGAGTACTCGACTGCTCGCGTGGTTCCCGCAGGTGCCTTCGTGGATTTCGAGAAGTAGGGCTTTGCCGTCCTCTTCGTCGATGCACCTTTGGAGTATCTGGGTGATGCTGCGCTTGTATAGTTGTCTGTTGATCACCGTGAACGCCTTGGATCGTCGGCTGATGCGTTGTGCTTCGGCTATGTCTTGTGGTAGCGTGCCTTCGATTAGGAATCGGAGGAACGGTTTTGTCCAGACGGGTCCTTCGAGGTCTGTCGGAGCTGTGCTGTCGGATGTGCCTGTGCTTGTGCCTTCTGATGGGGTTGCTGCTGCCACCTGCGCCATTTCTGTTGCGTCTTCGCCGTCCACGACTGCTTCAGGTGTTGCTGCCTGTACCTTGATGGATCTCCGGCTGATGCTTTCGAGAAAAACGCCGGGTGGTACAGGCCCCCGGGTCGAACCGATGTTCTGTGTTGTTGTCCCTGGTGATGTAGTTGAGCTCGCAACCGTCGAAACTTCCTTCGAGTTCGTTGTAGAGCTTTTGGTAGGCCGCCATGTTGTCGGCTATTGCGTTGCAGTTTCTCATCGTCTGCTGGACGACGAGATTGGAGTCCTCGTAAATTATGAGGAGAGTGGCTCCGCATGTTTTGGCCATGCGCATGCCATGGAGGAGTGCCTCGTATCCTGCTTCGTTGTTGGAGGCGTGACTGAAGTTGATCTGGAGGACATATTTCAGCTTTGTTCCTTTAGGGGAGATGAGCACAACTCCTGCCCCAGCTCCTTGTTGTCTCTTGGACCCATCGAAGAACATTGACCATGAGCTTGATAGGTCTGGGGGCCTGGTGTCTGAACCTCCGTCCACTCGACCAGGAAATCTGGGAGTACTTGGGCTTTGATGGCTGTTGGGTGCTTGAACTGCAGGTCCCGTGGCTGTTGGTTGCTTGAACTACAGGTCCCATGGGCTGAGCTCAATGTTCCACTCGGCGACTCGCCCGGTTGCTCCAGGGTTGTTGAGTATGTCAGCGAGTGGTGCGCTGGTCACAATTGTGATAGGGTGCTCGTCGAAGTAGTGGGACACCTTTCTTGAGGTCATGACGATGGCCAGTAGTAGCTTCTGATAGTGCGGGTACCGCTGCTGGGATTTGGTCAGGAGCATGCTGAGGTAGTAGATTGGTCTTTGGATGCTCTGGGCCTTGCCTTCTTCTGCGCGTTCGACAACGAGCGTTGTGCTTACTACACTGCTACGTGCTGCCACGTAGAGGTATAGCTTCTCTCGTTCCTTAGGTACCGCCAGGATTGGTGGGGGTCGAGAGTGTCTTTTTCAGGTCCGCGAATGCTTGGCGGGCTTCCTCCGTCCACTCGAATTTCTCTCCTTTCCTGAGCAGCTGATAGAAAGGCTGCGTGCGTTCTCCCAGCCTGCTGATGAAGCGGCTTAGGGATGCGAGTTTTCCAGTGAGCTGCTGTACTCCTTTGACGTCGGTTGGTTCTTGCATGCGGGTGATGGCTTGGACTTTCTCAGGGTTTGCCTCGATTCCTCGGGAAGAGACCATATAGCCAAGCAGCTTTCCCGCTGGTACGCCGAATGCGCACTTCTTTGGGTTGAGTTTGATTATGCATTTGTTGAGCGCCGCGAAGGTTTCGCGCAGGTCGTCGATTAGTGTGGCTGCTTTGTAGGTCTTGATCACGATGTCGTCCACGTAGACTTGCACGTTTCTTCCGATTTGCTCCTTCAGGCAGGCCTGCATCATTCGTTGGTAAGTGGCGCCTGCGTTTTTGAGCCCGAAGGGCATGGTCCTGTAGCAGAATACACCATAGGGGGTGATGAACGATGTGTGCTCTTCGTCTTCTTCCTTCATCCTGATCTGGTTGTATCCTGAGTAAGCGCCGAGAAAGGAAAGTAGATCGCACCCTGCTGTTGAGTCGATTATCTGATCGATTCTAGGAAGGGGGAAGTAATCCTTCGGGCAATGCTTGTTGACTGGTCCGTAGTCGACACACATGCGCAGCACGGTCGTGTCTTTCTTGGGCACCAGCACAGGGTTGGCTATCCAGGTGGCTTTCTTTGTTTCTCGGATGAACTGAGCGTCGAGTAACCGGTTGACTTCCTCTCCGATTGCTCTGCGCTTGGGCTCCAAGAATCGTCTCAGCTTTGCTTCACTAGCTTCGTGTTTTGCTTGATGCGTAGGGCGTGTTCCGCAAATTCGCGTGGTATCCCAGGCATGTCGGCTGGGCACTGATGGCTTCTCGCCCCTCGTTGGTTACCCCAAGTGGAAGGTTGAGATGCAGCGTAGCGGTAATTTCCCTCAGTAAAGATACCAATGTTTGTCTCCAGTAGGACTCAACGATAAGTACGATAGGTGGCAACGGCGCCAGAAATTATTCTGATGCGTGGAGTTGTCGTGGACCTGCACAAAACAAATAACTTTGCTCCCAACGAGTTCAGAGGAGTTGTCAATTCCTCCGGCCTTGTCATTTACAAAGGATCAAACGCAAGAGATAAAAAGGGTACTAGTAAAAGTAAAAACAGAAAGGTAAATAGTGGGTGTGAACAATGGTATGAAGATGGACCGGAGTCCCGTGATTTTCACTAGTGATGTCTCTCTCCCAAAAGACGATAAAAATGCTAGCGAGGTAAACAAATCACAGTTGGGCAATTGACAGGATTATGAAGGCACCGCAATGCTAACTATGCTGCAAAGAAAGGAAGGGCTCAAAAGCAATGGGCAGTACGCCAAGGTAAGTAGACCGAAATCCATCTGCATCTACTACGAATCATCCACCTTGAGATATCTATCCAGAACATCTCGCTGGTATTAAGTTGCGAATCCCACCCAAAGTGTAAACTCAAAGCAACAGACAACTGCATTAAAAGAACTTTGCGTAAAGTAAACAATTCTTGCACCAATAGGCACAATCACCGTTGTTTTATCCCTGGTGGCAACAGCACATCCCCTAGTCTCATGTTTCTGTCACTCAAGCTAGACATCAGGGGGCTGAACCCACAATCGAGCATAACGCTCTCTCTTGGAGTCGCAAGCAAATAACTTGGCCAAAGGGAATACTGCAACGGAGAACATGCAAGAATTTTCTCAAGAACAAAATATAAAAGGGCAAACCAAATATATTACTCATCACAATCTGAACATAATCTCGTAATCCATCAGATCCCAACAAAATCAGCATAGCAACAACAGAAAATTACATAGGTGCCTCAATCATGTGAGGCAGCTCACGAGGTCTCGAAAGTGAAAGCACAAAAGAGGGAGAGGACATCACATAGCTACTGATCACGGACCCATGGTCCAAGGGGGACTACTCACGGCACATACGGGAGGCGTCCATGGCTATGGATGATCTCCCGGAGGGGTGATCTCCTTCCGGCAGGGTGCCGGGGCAGCTTCTCCAGGCAGCCCCGATCTGAAAACGGCAGCGGCGGCGGAACAGAGAGGTTTCCGCGAAAAAGAGTTCTTTTTTTGGGGTTTCTACCCCGAGGGGGTTATATAGGCGAAGGGGGCGTCGAGGGGCCACCCAGGGCAGCGAGGAGGGTGCCTGGCGCGCCCTAGGGTTGGGGCCGCGCCAGGGACCCTTCTGGCTCCCTGGTGGTGGTCCCGGCTCTCTCCCTTGGTTATTCCGGAAGCTTCCTGCCCGCTGATTTTTAATATAATTTTTGCGGAATTTTTTGGGCAATTTAATCAGCCGGAAAACCTGAAAAACAAAAACAGCAG
This sequence comes from Bromus sterilis, assembly GCA_950022295.1. Lineage (NCBI taxonomy): Eukaryota > Viridiplantae > Streptophyta > Magnoliopsida > Poales > Poaceae > Bromus > Bromus sterilis. The sequence goes on along the minus strand of OX465598.1, from coordinate 19,881,371 downwards.
AAAACCAGAAGCTGGCAACTGGGTGCATTGAGTTAGTAGGTTAGTCCAAATTGGTTTAAAAGTGTAATAAATTTCAACCAAAACATGGCAAAGTCACACAAAACATGCATGGAGCAAGCAGAAATTATAGATACGTTTGGGACGTATCAACATCCCCAAGCTTAATTCCTGCTCGTCCTCGAGTAGGTAAATGATAACAAGCATAATTTCTGTGGTGACATGCCACACAACCAAATAAGGACTGTTAAGTAAAGCAATCAAAGCATGCAATTCAATTCAAGTCTTAACAGGCAAGAGTCTATATTGACATTAACACAAGCAACAAAAGAACAAAAGGTGCAAGAGCTCTTGCTGTCCGTGACTCGAATGTCTCCAGATGGTGTTTGTGTGCAAGCAAGGGACTGGGAAGAAAGAGAAAAAAGGTTGTTGAGAACAACTATCTACTAAAGTTTCACACTTAGTCTCCTTTGGATTCTTATCTGGACTCGTCCCCAGACCACTAGCCAGGTACAAGTCAAACTGATCCACTCCCTTTCGATATTTTGAGCACTCATGCAATGGATGAGCGTGAGCAAGAAAGTTGACACCTAAAAGGCGAAACAGAAAGAAGAGGTGGAGGAGGAAGACAAAAAGGTGTGTGAAAGGCTCACATCAATGAGGACAATCATAGGCGAGAGAAGGCCATATGATAGATATGATGTGAGGAGTAGGGATTTCCCTACAACGGATGCACATGTGAGCTAAAAGCTCTCCAATGGAACTAGTGGGGGTGCATCTAACTTGCTTGCTCAAGAAGACCTAGAGCTCGTTTGAGGAGGCTCATCATTGGAATATACAAGCCAAGTTCTATAGTGTAAAAGTTCCCCACATAGCTATATGCATGATGATAATCTCTATGGAGTACAAGGGATAGAAGATCAAGTACTAGTGTGGATCTTTCAAAAGGAATAGTAGTATGCCCCCTTCTCTCTTTTTATTTTTATTTTTCTCTTTTTCTTTTTTTTTGGTGGCCTCAATGGCTCTTTCTATTTAACTCTCATTTGTCCTCTTTGGGATCTTTTGATTTTGTCCTCTTTGGGATCTTTTCCTCACTTTAGGGGCAATACTCTATATTTTACAAGAATATAGGAGATCTTTCACACTTTATAAAGGTACTCATAAAAAGAAAATGTAACTAATCATGATGCAAATGTATGCCTCTGCCAGGATAGCAGGATATGCAATGATACTAGCGCGTCATGTAGCAATGATTAGGGAAAGGCCCAACTAGCATGCGGCTCATCGATCAAGCAAGTAGCATGTATGACATGAGGATCAAGTCATGAGAGGGTGGATGTTGCATGGCAATGTATCTCGGAAAGGCTATGGAAATGCCTTGTAGGTAGGTATGGTGGCTGTTTTGAGGAAAGATATAATGAGGCTTATGATGACAGAGCGTATCATGCCAAGGGTTTCGATGCACCGGCGAAGTATGCGCCAACTCTCGAGGTGAGAAAGGGCAATGCACGGTACCGAAGAGGCTAGAAAAAGTATGGGTAGGTGGAAGTGTCAACTTTTGAATACTCACATTAGTCCGAAGAACTCATGCACTTATTATCGGTAACTCTCAATCTAATAGGAGGTTCACAAAGAGACAGGTACCCCGAGGAGGAGTGTATGGGGGTTTGGTTATCCTTGCGCATCCTCGACTCATGGTACGTGAGTGTACTCTAATATTCGAACCCTCCAGAGGTTAGTGATTCATATAGTAGCTAGAGTTCTCAACAGGGGTTTTTGTTTTTCGAAAAACACACAGATTGCCCAAAATACGACATCTATTACTAATAGGCAAGAGCTCTTGACACGAAAAGTTCAAACATTACTCTAGCCAATACCTCAAAACTATTGCAAGTTACTACTTCAAAAAGAAAAGCAACTTTAACTACCTACTTTCTAGTCAAGACACAGAACTCAGTGCAACAGGCAAACTCTCTAACAAGATAAAACATGCAACCTATAGAAAGTTCAACCTGAAAAGGAAAGCTCTATAAAAACTAAAGCACTACAGCTAAGCAGACCAGCAGCTAAGAAAAGAAAAAGAACAACTCACAGCTAAAAGAAATAAGCATGCAAATCCTATGAGGAGTTCTAGTTCAAGTGGAGCGTGTTTCTCTCCCACACAAAAGAGTAAGTTGGGGTCTAACTTGTTACTACAACAAAGAAAGCAAAACAAACCTAAAAAAGTAAAGAGCGAGACGCTCCAAGCAAAGCACATAACGCATGAAGTGATAAAAATATAGTGCAACGAAAGACAGACCGATGATTGTTGATGAAGAAGGGGATGCCTCGGGGGCATCCCCAAGCTTAAACGCTTGAGTCTCCTTGAATATTTATTGGGGGTGCACTTGGGCATCCCCAAGCTTGAGCGCTTGACACTCCTGGATCTTCTTTCATCACCTTCCATCGCGCACTTGAAAACTCCCTTCATACATAACTCATTGTAGGCTGATTAGAGAGGTTAGTACCCTAATAAAATAATTTTCCTCTACTGCAAATAAAGATTTCCAGGAAGAGCTACTGTTTCTCTTGCCTGCCCAAAAAAGTTTGCAAAGAAAAAGCAAGCTTAAGGATTGCAAAAACTGCGAAGCGAAAAACCGAGGCAGAAGCTGAGAAAAACAGAACAACAGAGAAAGGGGATTTTTTTCGAGGTACTTCTGCAACTCAAATCAAAAAACTTTGAACAGGGGATAGCAAGCCAATTGTATGGAGCATGCTGTCAAGAACTTTCAGATCAAAAAGATGATCTGCTGATTTATCGCGAATTTTCCCGTCAAGAAGACAGAATCTGTTTCTGGACAGCAAGCTCCAACTTTTGAACTTTCAAGCACTCTGAGGCTAAACTTGGCACAAAGCTTGAAAAAGAAAGATACATTGATGTTGCTACAGTAGTAACAATCATCAAGACCACTAAGGACAAAACAAAAACAAAAAGAAAAACCTAAATTCGTTGCGGGCTGCCTCCCGAAAGCGCTTCTTTAGAGCTATTAGCTAGGCTTAAAGCAGAAGATCAAGTTGCATCTATTGAACCATTACCATTTTCATCAAAAAGCTCTTCAATAGTGCAACTAGTCTTAATAGGTTTCTCAAATAAAGGACGAATAAAAATGCTTCTTGGAATAAAATCAAAAGGGGGGAAATCAGTTGGAGTTTCATTAAAATTAAAGATAGGTGTCTCCTCCAAAGTTTTCACCGTTTCAACTCTCTTGGCAATAGGTGTGCTATCTTTTGTTCGAGGAACCTTGGGTACGTAAACGGACTTAGGTTCCTTCTTTGCCGGAGTTTCATCCGTTTTAGTTTTGATTGAGGAAAAATTAGTTCCTAAAGTTTCAATCACTTCCTCAATCTTTTCTATCCTAGAAGACTTTTCATCAAGGGTTTTGATAGTCTCTAAAGTTTTGATAATTTTCTGCATAGAGTTATCTAGCCTATTCAAATTCCCTTGAATCTTACGCTCCAACTCATTCATCCTATCAATGCTTGGCATCTCTAGCTCTATGTTTTCAAGTTTTCTCATAATGTGAGCTAAAGTAATGTCCTCTTTAATACTAGCAATAGGGAGACTTCCTACAAGATTTTCAATAACATTAAGGGCTTCCCAAACTGGGGCCTCTGTGAAGTTTCCACTGATAGCAGTATCTAAAAGAAACCTATTCCAAGAAGTGATCCCAACATAAAAATTTCTAAGATGGATAGCAGTGGATTGCTTCTTGGTGGCTCTTTTTGGAGAATCATTAATTCTATACCAAGCATCTTTTAAACTCTCACCACCTCTTTGAGTAAAGGTAAGCACTTCCGCCTCACCAAAGGCAAAAGGACCAGCCATAGTGGTAGCTACTGACAAGGTAACAAGTATTTTTGGTATTTTTGATTAGGGACACAAAAGTAAAAACTGAAAGGTAAACTAACAAGACTAAAAAGCAAAGGTAAAAGATAGCGTGTAACTCCCCTATTTTTGATACAGGAGTCCGACAACGGCGCCAGAAATTGGCGGTTATTAGGACTCGCGTATTTGTACTTCCTTTGAGTCCCTGGCAACGGCGCCAGAAATTAGCTTGATGGCTTCTCGCCCCTCGTTGGTTACCCCAAGTGGAAGGTTGAGATGCAGCGTAGCGGTAATTTCCCTCAGTAAAGATACCAAGGTTTGTCTCCAGTAGGACTCAACGATAAGTACGATAGGTGGCAACAGCACCAGAAATTATTCTGATGCGTGGAGTTGTCGTGGACCTGCACAAAACAAATAACTTTGCTCCCAACGAGTTCAGAGGAGTTGTCAATTCCTCCGGCCTTGTCGTTTACAAAGGATCAAACGCAAGAGATAAAAAGGGTACTAGTAAAAGTAAAAACAAAAAGGTAAATAGTGGGTGTGAACAATGGTATGAAGATGGACCGGAGTCCCGTGATTTTCACTAGTGATGTCTCTCTCCCAAAAGACGATAAAAATTCTAGCGAGGTAAACAAATCACAGTTGGGCAATTGACAGGATTATGAAGGCACCGCAATGCTAACTATGCTGCAAAGAAAGGAAGGGCTCAAAAGCAATGGGCAGTACGCCAAGGTAAGTAGACCGAAATCCATCTGCATCTACTACGAATCATCCACCTTGAGATATCTATCCAGAACATCTCGTTGGTATTAAGTTGCGAATCCCACCCAAAGTGTAAACTCAAAGCAACAGACAACTGCATTAAAAGAACTTTGCGTAAAGTAAACAATTCTTGCACCAATAGGCACAATCACCGTTGTTTTATCCCTGGTGGCAACAACACATCCCCTAGTCTCATGTTTCTGTCACTCAAGCTAGACATCAGGGGGCTGAACCCACAATCGAGCATAACGCTCTCTCTTGGAGTTGCAAGCAAATAACTTGGCCAAAACAAATACTGCAACGGAGAACATGCAAGAATTTACTCAAGAACAAAATATAAAAGGGCAAACCAAATATATTACTCATCACAATCTGAACATAATCTCGTAATCCATCAGATCCCAACAAACTCAGCATAGCAACAGCAGAAAATTACATAGGTGCCTCGATCATGTGAGGCAGCTCACGAGGTCTCGAAAGTGAAAGCACAAAAGAGGGAGAGGACATCACATAGCTACTGATCACGGACCCATGGTCCAAGGGGGACTACTCACGGCACATACGGGAGGCGTCCATGGCTATGGATGATCTCCCGGAGGGGTGATCTCCTTCCGGCAGGGTGCCGGGGCAGCTTCTCCAGGCAGCCCCGATCTGAAAACGGCGGCGGCGGCGGAACAGAGAGGTTTCCGCGAAAAAGAGTTCTTTCTTTGGGGTTTCTACCCCGAGGGGGTTATATAGGCAAAGGGGGGCGTCGAGGGGCCACCCAGGGCAGCCAGGAGGGTGCCTGGCGCGCCCTAGGGTTGGGGCCGCGCCAGGGACCCTTCTGGCTCCCTGGTGGTGGTCCCGGCTCTCTCCCTTGGTTATTCCGGAAGCTTCCTGTCCGCTGATTTTTAATATAATTTTTGCGGAATTTTTTGGGCACTTTAATCAGCCGGAAAACCTGAAAAACAAAAACAGCAGAAAACCAGAAGCTGGCAACTGGGTGCACTGAGTTAGTAGGTTAGTCCAAATTGGTTTAAAAGTGTAATAAAGTTCAACCAAAACATGGCAAAGTCACACAAAACATGCATGGATCAAGCATAAATTATAGATACGTTTGGGACGTATCAGGCACCAGGCGAATATTTCCCACTCGTCTCGAAGGAAAGCGACGAGAGCCGTCGCCTGCTCCTCTAATAGGTGGGTGTACACGCGGACTATTTTATCCGAGTCCGTCGGATGCACTTGGTGAGTGACTATGTCGCTGTCGATGCTGAAGTCGCGTCCATATTCCCTGGATTCGCTTCGGTTCACCAATGGGAAGGTACTCTTGTCCGTCACCATGGCTATTTCTCTGAGTTCTTGTTCGGCTCCGAATGTGTCGGAGATTCTGTGGAAGTCACGATCACATTGATCTGATTTTATGAGGCTTCCGTTGATCGTGAGGACTCCTGATGATCCTGGCATCTTGAGCTTGAGGTAGGCGTAGTGTGGGACCGCCATGAACTGCGCGAATGCTGGCCGTCCCAATATGGCGTGATACTGCGATTGCCAGTCGAGTACCTCGAACTCGAGGACGTGCTTTGCGAAGTTGCGTCGGTTGCCGAAGACAACTTCGAGTTCGATGACTCCGAGGGATGTGGCTGCTTCTCCTGGGACTACCCCGTGTAACTCGGTGCTTGATTTTCTCCATACTGATCGTGGGATCAACATCTTTTGCAGGGTGCTAGCGAAGATGATGTTCATGCTGCTGCCTCCGTCCATGAGGACCCTATCCATGTCGTACCCTCCGATTTGTGCATCGAGTACTAGGGGCGCGTGCCACGGTCTTGGGACTGCGGGTGGATGGTCGTCCTGTGAGAACGTGATGCTGGTCTCCATGTCATGTAGCTGGTAGACTTCGACTATGTTTATGCTCTCAGCTGCTCTAGCCTGCAGGGTGTGGGCGTCGCGTTGTGCTTGCGGTACCCTTCATTCTTGGATCATGAGCACCTGCTCTTGCAGCGGGCTATGACGTCCTTCCGGGCTTGAGGTCGGCGATTGTTCGGGTCGTCGGATGCGCCTATTTTCTTTCTGCTTCTCCTTCTTGAGGTCGTCGGCTAGCTCGTTGAACAGGCGACAGTCTCTCAAAGTGTGACCTGACCTGACGCGTCCCCAGTCATCCTCGAAGTTGTGGATCGTGCAGGGTCCTGCTAGCTGCTCTCTAACCGTGAGTTTGCTAGATCCGGCGTGCCTCTTCCTTCTTGAGATTCTGAAGATCTGCTCGTGATCCTCCGGGTGTTCGTGGAAGCGAGGGTCGGTTTCGATTCCTCGACTCATGTCTTGGTTCTTGATGAGGTCGGCGAATTCATCCGGCCTTCAATCTGGGTCGTAGTACTCGCCTACAGGTGTCTCGGAGTCGCTGTCTTGGTTGGCGTCAGGTGCTCGCGCGACGGCGTGTCGTCGAGTGGTCGTTGGTTGTGCGGCTGCGTGATGTGGCTCGTTCATTGGGGCCTCGCCGTAGATCTCCCATGCGCGCATTTTGGGTCGTCGATTCCTTCTTCCTTGGCGGTGGTTCTACTGATCGCTGGATTCGATCTCGTAGTCATCGTCTTGATGTGCGGGGGGTGCCCGGGCGGTGGTGGGTTGTCGAAAGATTGGCGAGTCCTCCGCTGCGTATCGCGGTTCGTCGAGTGGAATTCCTTCGTAGAGGCCCCTCGCCGTTCTTCTGGGTCGTCAACTCCTTCGGCGCTGGCGCTGCACTTGGCCGTTACCGTAGTATCGGTCCTGGCACAACTGCAGCTCGAGCGGTCTTGATGGGGTGGTAGAGATGTCCGCCGTGATCTTGAATCCTTCGAGTGGGTTAGATCTGGTTCTTGCTTTTGAGTTGTAGCTTGCTGAAGACGGGACCGCCGAGATCGTGATCCCAACCTGTGTAGTTCCCACAGACGGTGCCAATTGACGGGGATCAACCAGGGAAAATCCCATGGTCAGGGACCCTGGGTTAGTCATGAAATGCACAGGTTGGACGATAGCTCGTCGGCAAACAGGAAGGCTCGCTCCTTCTCGATATTATTGATGGGGGAGATGCGATTACAGTGGAGGCCAAGGCTGGAGTGCTCAAGGCTAGGGTTACAGGTGATATTAGATGTCTTTGGAGTCGCCCCTCCTAGCCCTTATATACCGGGCTAGGTCTCGGGGAGTTCATCTACGTTTACAAGTAAGCTTTCCTAACCCTAGATTGCTCCGTACGGCATGTCTTTGCACCTTCCTTGTGAGTCTGGACTCCTACGTCGGTGCCAGCTAGCGGGCCGAGGCTGTATCTTCATGGGCCTTCTGTCTTCATGGACACCAGGTAGGCTTATCCGTAGGAGTCGTGGGGTCACCCCCTCGTCACTCTTCCTCAGCTGTTTTATTTTGCAGTGTACGTCCGAGTGGTTCTGAGTCGCTGCCTGGGATCGAGGATCCCGGGGTTGAAGCTTTCGAGGATGTCAGTACTTGCGAGGTGACTGACATTCCTGTTATGGACACTATTCCAGAAGACGTTGCGGCCGTTGGTGAGAATTCTTCGTTGTTTCTGTTGAGGCTTCTACTACTGTCGTCTTCCCGCTTCTAATTGTTTGTTGTATCTGCCGCAAACATGGATGTTGACTCCACTGCTGACCCAACTCGGATTGCTACTGAGCTAGCCGCTGCTGGGGTCGCTCCTCCTGAGGTGATTGTTCCTGGGGGGACGGTGTCCTCTGGGTCCGGTCACCGAGCTGCCGGGAGCTTGCCTGCCTCTTCTGCCGCACCTGACGCTCCTGCTGGGGAGGCTGTTAAGGAGATTCCTGTCACCCCGGCGGCTGCTCAAAGGGATGGACCTGCTGTCTCAGTATCCATTCCAGTCGGTTCCCCAGTGGAGAGTGCTATTATTGGTGGTCTGAAGGAGTCTTTGGTAAAGGCGACTCAATTTGAGCTGCGGCTGCGTGAGCTAGCGTCCGAGGCCGAGTTGGTGAAATCCAACATGCACGTAAGTACTTACGTAAGTTTTATACCCAGTGGGTGTCAAAATGGCCTTTGGGCGTAGTGTTGTTATTCTGTAGGTTTAAAATCTCCTCTGGGGACACTTTTAGTGCACCCAGTGGGTGTAGCCCCCAAGGCTCCGAGTAATTTCTTGAAGTTATTCGGAGTCTTTTAGGTAGGAGCTATAATTTTGATGATCTTCCAGTGGGAGCGCTTCTTAGTGCACCCACTGGGTGTAGCCCCCAAGGCTCCGAGTAACTTCTTGAAGTTATTCGGAGTCTTTTAGATAGGAGTTTTAATTTTGATGATCTTCCAGTGGGCGCACTTCTTAGTGCACCCACTGGGTGTAGCCCCCAAGGCTCCGAGTAACTTCTTGAAGTTATTCCGAGTCTTTTAGATAGGAGTTATGTATTTATAACATGGTGTCTCTTTTGTCTTCGTAGGAGGCATGCAAGCTTGGATCGGCCTTCGTGAAGTTGCAGGAGGAGAACAGTGCTGCCAAGAGTGCGTATGAGGCACTGCTTGAAGATCATAATAAGCTCAAGAAACAGCATGCTGAGGACAATGGTAAGGACTCTTGCGTTCCTGTGTTAGTGTCTTTCATCTTCCTATTTATCCGTTTGGAACTCTTTTTGCAGAAGCGGCGAAGAAAGCCTTTGACGCCAAGGTTAAAGAGAACGATGATTTCGTTGCAAAAATGAAGAAAGAGATAGAACAAGTTGAGAGGCGGGCCAAGGAGAAGAAAGCTTTGGAAACAAGTTTGTACCATTACAAACAGGAGGTGAAGGAGAACGAAGCCTGTATCACGAAACTGGAGTCTGACTTGGAGAAGTTATCCGAGCTGCATGCCGAGGATGAAAATAAACATCAAGCCGAGTTGGAAACAACTCGGAAGGCGGTGAAGGCAGCCGAGGAGTATTGTGCTGGGCGGTTTGCTGTTTTCAGTGAAACCTTGTCTGGTGAGTTTTGTGGCCCGATTGGGACGGAGAAATGTTCCCATGTCTTTCATTATGTACTCATCTTCATTATTGATGCAGCGTATGGGACGGACCCGGAGGCCGAGCAAGCGCGCATGGCTGATGGCTTCTCGCCCCTTGTTGGTTACCCCAAGTGGAAGGTTTGATGTAGCACAACGGCAAGTTTCCCTTAGCGAAGATGCTAAGGTTTAGATTGTCTCCAGTAGGACTCAAGAGATACAAGTAGGTGGTAAAGTGAACAATGGCGCCGTTCACAACCTAGGTTGCTAACTTCACCTGGACCTGCACACAAATACAAATAACTTTGCTCCCAACGAGTTCAGAGGAGTTGTCAATTCCTCCGGCCTTGTTGTTTACAAAGGATAAAACGCACGGGATAATAATGATAGTGATAGCAAAGGAAAAGTAAATACTGAAAGTAAATTGGTAGTGTGAACAATGATGTGAAGATGGACCGGGGTCCCATGATTTTCACTAGTGATGTCTCTCTCCCAAAAGACGATTAAAGTGCTAGTGAGGTAAACAAATCACAGTTGGGAAATTGACAGGATTATGAAGGCACCGCAATGCTAACTATGCTGCAAAGAAAGGAAGGGCTCAAAAGCAATGGGCAGTACGCCAAGGTAAGTAGACCGAAATCCATCTGCATCTACTACGAATCATCCACCTTGAGATATCTATCTAGAACATCTCGCTGGTATTAAGTTGTGAATCCCACCCAAAGTGTAAACTCAAAGCAACAGACAATTGCATTAAAAGAACTTTGCGTAAAGTAAACAATCCTTGCACCCGCAAGTACAAGCACCGTTGTTTTATCCCTGGTGGAAACAACACATCCTCTAGTCTCATGTTTCTGTCACTCAAGCTAGACATCAAGGGGCTGAACCCACAATCGAGCATAACGCTCTCTCTTGGAGTTGCAAATAAAATACTTGGCCAAAGCAAATACCGCAACGGAGAACATGCAAGAATTTACTCAAGAACAAAATATAAAAGAGAAGAACCAAATATATTACTCATCACAATCTGAACATAGTCTCATAATCCATCAGATCCCAACAAACTCAACATAGCAACAGCAGAAATTACATAGATGCCTCGATCATGTGTGGCAGCTCACGAGGACTCGAAAGTGAAAGCACAAAAGAGGGAGAGATAGATCACATAGCTACTGGTCACGGACCCATGGTCCAAGGGTAACTACTCACGGTACATACGGGAGGCGTCCATGGCTATGGATGGTCTCCCGGAGGGGGTAGCTTCTCCCGGCAGGGCGCCGGAGCAGCTTCTCCAGGCAGCCCCGATCTTGAAACGGCGGCGGCGGAACAGAGGAGAGATCGCGAAAGAGGAGTCGATATTAGGGGTTTCTGTCACGGGGGGTATATAGACGAAGGGGGCATCGAGGGGACCCACCAGGCAGCCAGGAGGCCTCCTGGCGCGGCAATGAGGACAATCATAGGCGAGAGAAAGCCATATGATACATATGATGTGAGGAGTAGGGATTGCCATACAACGGATGCACATGTGAGCTAAATGCTCTCCAAGGGAACTAGTGGGGGTGCATCTAACTCGCTTGCTCAAGAAGACTTAGAGGTCGTTTGAGGAGGCTCATCATTGGAATATACAAGCCAAGTTCTATAGTGTGAAGGGTCCCCACATAGCTGTATGCATAATGATGATCTCTATGGAGTACAAGGGATAGAAGATGAAGTACTAGTGTGGATCTCTCAAAAGGAAGAGTAGTATGCCCCATTCTCTCTTTTGTATTTTTCTCTCTTTTTTCTATTTTTTTGTATTTTTTGGTGGCCTCAATGGCTCTTTCTATTTAACTCTCATTTGTCCTCTTTGGGATCTTTTGATTTTGTCCTCTTTGGGATCTTTTGATTTTGTCCTCTTTGGGATCTTTTCCTCACTTTAGGGGCAATACTCTATATTTTACAAGAATATAGGAGATCTTTCACACTTTACAAAGGTACTCACATAAAGAAAATGTAACTATCATGAAGTATGCAAATGTATGCCTCTGCCAGTGTAGCAGGATATGCAATGATACTAGCGCGTCATGTAGCAATGTTTAGGGCAAGGCCCTACTAGCATGCGGCTCATCGATCAAGCAAGTAGCATGTATGACATGAAGATCAAGTCATGAGAAGGTGGATGTTGCATGGCAATGTATCTCGAAAAGGCTATGGAAATGCCTTGTAGGTAGGTATGATGGCTGTTTTGAGGAAAGATATAAGGAGGCTTATGATGACAGAGCGCATCGTGCCAAGGGTTTGGATGCACCGGCGAAGTATGCGCCAACTCTCGAGGTGAGAAAGGGCAATGCACGGTACCGAAGAGGCTAGAAAAAGTATAGGTGGGTGGAAGTGTCAACTTTCGAATACTCACATTAGTCCGAAGAACTCATGCACTTATTATCGGTAACTCTCAATCTAATTAGGAGGTTCACAAAGAGACAGGTACCCCAAGGAGGAGTGTATGGGGGTTTGGTTATCCTTGCGCATCCTCGACTCATGGTACGTGAGTGTACTCTAATATTCGAACCCTCCAGAGGTTAGTGATCCATCTAGTAGCTAGAGTTCTCAACAGGGTTTTTTTTTGTTTTCGAAAAACACACGGATTGCCCAAAATACGACATCTATCACTAATAAGCAAGAGCTCTTGACACCATAAGTTCAAACATTACTCTAGTCAATACCTCAAAACTATTGCAAGTTACTACTACAAAGAGAACAACAACTTTAACTACCTACTTTCAGTCAAGACACAGAACTCAGTGCAACAGGCAAGCTTTATAACAAGATAAAACATGCAACCTATAGAAAGTTCAACCTAAGACAAAATAAAAGCTCTAGAAAAACTAAAGCACTACAACTAAACAGAACAGCAGATAAGAAAAGAAAAAGAACAGCTCACAGCTAAAAGAATAAGCATGCAAATCCTATGAGGAGTTCTAGTTCAAGCGGAGCGTGTATCTCTCCCACACAAAAGAGTAAGTAAGATGGGATCTAACTTGTTACTACAGCAAAAAAAGCTAAAGAAAACTAAAAACGAAACAAAACCTAAGAGCGAGACGCTCCAAGAAAAGGACATAACGCATGAAGGGATAAAAATATAGTGCAACGAGGGACAAACTGATGATTGTTGATGGAGAAGGGGATGCACGGGGGCATCCCCAAGCTTAGACGCTTGAGTCTCCTTGAATATTTGTTGGGTATGCATGGGGTCATCCCCAAGCTTGAGCGCTTGACACTCCCGAATCTTCTTTCATCATCTTCCATCGCACACTTGAAAACTCCCTTCATACATAACTCATTGTAGACTGATTACAGAGGTTAGTATCCTAATAAAATAGTTTTTCCTCTACTGCAAATAAAGATTTCCAGGAAGAGATACTGTTTCTCAAGATTGCCAAAAAGTTTTTGCAAAGAAAAAGCAAGCTTAAGGTTTGCAAAAGTAAGGAGAGACAAAACGTGGCAGAATCTGTGAAAAACAGAACAGCAGACAGAAACGAATTTTTTAGGGGTACTTATACAACTCAAATAAAAAAACTCAGAACATACGGAAGTTTCGTAATTGTATAGAGCACTCTGTGTAAAAAGTTCAGCTCAAAAAGATGAAGTGAGATTTTTCTGGAATTTTTCTAGTCACGAGGACAGAATCTGTTTTCTGGACAGCATGTCACAACTTTCACTTCCCTTGCCGTATGAGGCTAAACTTGGCACAAAGCTTGAAAAATAAAGATACAATGATGTTGCTACAGTAGTAACAATCATCAAGACAACTAAAAACAGAACAAAAGCAAAAATAAAAACCTAAATTCGTTGCGGGATGCCTCCCGAAAGCGCTTCTTTAGAGCCATTAGCTAGGCTTAAAGCAGAAGATCAAAGTTCTCCAAAATCATCTGAAGGTTCACCAAGGATTTCAAAAGGGTTTTCAATAAGCTCATCCTTGTTCTTCCGAGGGAAGAGTTACGTACCTTTTTCCTTACCACGTAAACGTATTTTTCTTTTACCTATATCAATGAAGCCTTTCATGGCTCGGAGGAAGTCCCTTCCGAGCACTATATTTCCTTTGTTGGCCTTCATGATGGCAAAGTCAATCTCTACACTCCTTTTAAGAAACACGACCTGAACATCTTTTAATCTTCCCTGGATCTCAGAAATATCACCATTAGAGTGTTCATGGAAATATGGAAATTTTTCCATGCTTGCAAGGTACAAAGAATCATAAATAAATGTTGGCATTATAGAAACTGTAGATCCAATGTCACAAAAAGCAAGGAAGTTTTGATTAGAGATAACAACCCTAATAAAAGGCTCCCAGTCATTTTCTATTTCCAAAATATCCTCTCTAGGGGGATTTAACTTCTCTACTTCTTTTAAGTCTAGACTATATAGTCTCTTCTCAATAGTAGCAATTCTGTCTATAACAATGTTAAGAGCATCATAAACAAAATAACCAGATAAACCATGTAAGAGAGAACTCTGAAATCGTTTCGAAGGAGAGACGGAAAAGTTTCTGTGGTTTTCGAATTGTTCGGAAAGTTATTTGATTATGTTTTATTATTTAATTATATGAATTAAATATTAAAATATAATTTAAATAATTAATGGAATAATATTCTTTTTGTTTTTGTTTTTTTCTTTAAGAGAAAGAAGAAAGAAAAAAAAGAATAAGAAAAAAAAGAAAAAAAAAGGTGGGATGTGGCGCCATGGGCCAAGTGGCCCATGTGGCCAAGTGGCTAGGCCACCACGCCATGGCCCTTGGTGGCCGGCGGCCACTAGCAAAGGTGTGTGGCTTAGGTTGTGGTTTAGTACCACATTGCTAAGCTACGTACCTGCGTGCCCCCTTTTCCTCCTATATATAGATGTGGTGGGTGCCCTTTTTTCAACAAAGAAAATTCAAGAAAAATTCGGTTGATCTCTCTCTCTATTTTCTCCTTCCTTGAGCGGACTCCCCTTGTTTGGAGTCTACACTTGGTTGAGGTTTCTCCACCATACGCACGCCGTCGTGCTGCTGGAATCGGGATCCGAATCCATGTTCTTTCCACTGCTCTTCTGGTTCGGAGCCCGGAGGGAACGTCGGGTACACCGTATGCATGTAATCCCGCGAGGCGCTACACTTGTGGTGCTCCTTCATCGTTGAGCCCGTGTCGGGGCGTCTTCACCGACAACGTTCCGATGGGGACGTAATCCCGTCATCGATCTTCAAGGACTGGGTGGCCTCAGGAGTCATCGTGGATCTGCGCGGCATCGGGGATTGCCGGTACGACTACATCAACCACGTTCACGCGGGAACGTTTCCCGCTTAACAGACTACATACTGGTATGTGACCAATTCCCTCCGTTACTTGCATCACCATAGCATAGGTCTTGGGTTCGGGACGCGTAGGTCATGAAAAATTATTGTTTTCTGCCCCGTTCTCCAACAGGTCTTACTATTGAACAATTTTTAAACCTTGATGACTTGTCCGGTGTGCCAGCTCCAAACAGTAAATATGCAAAAGGGGAGCCTATGGTCACTGAAGAAGAAGAGAAGCTATTATCAACGCAAATGCGCAACTTGCATAAGTGGTACATCACAGAAGCTATACCGTTCGAGATACCCGGCTTCTGGATTCCGATCAGGCGAGATTATTTCGACAATGGAACTGGTGACTTGTGGATTACAAATGAAGAATTATTTCAGTTATTCCATCAATGGGCACTCGACAAATCTATCGTCAGTTTGTATTGTCTGTAAGTGATTTCTTTTTAGCTGATCAGCTCGTACGTCATTGACTGTATTATCCTCACTATATATATTCTTTTGTGTGTGGTATTACGCAGAATGAAGATGTACGAAATGAGAAAAAATGGATTCTTTGGCATTGGGTTCATTGACCCAAATATCATACATGAAGTAACAGTAAAACATAATACAGAATTCGCGGAGACCCTTTTGCTTAAAAGTTTGAGGGATCTACATGCAGAAGAACATTTACTATTTCCTTACAACTTCAAGTGAGTGTCATTATTTTTTTCTACAAATTATAGTTTTGCTTACTCGATATTGTTATATAAGTGATACCCACTTACGTGTGCGCAACTATCACTTCATCCTGATAGACATTGAAATGGAAAAAGGAATGGTTACAGTAATGGACTCACTACGTAAAGATATTAGTGAGTATATAGAAATTAGGAACTCATTCGCCAGGTAATTTTAATCATTATCACACATGTAGGCTTCTTTAGTGTTCACTTTAAGTTTCTGTTATATCAGGTAATTAACTCCTTTATTCATTTTCTTTGACGGCAGAGTTTGGGAAAAGTTCAAAAAACTCGAGCGCGGTGAATGGAAGGAGAAGCTGGCGTGGCAGTACGATAGATATGTGAGAGAACATTCGATTTAATTATATTTTTAGTTTCAATATACCATTGTCATATATATGCTTGATTATTATATCTGTTTGAATTCTATTTTGTTGTGAAGTGTATGAGGCAGGCATCGGGGACTGAACCTTGTGCTTACATCGTAATGGAGAACATTCGCTATATGACCGAAAAGATTAATCAAAGAACAATGATGGTACATAAATACTATATAGACTTTGTTCTTACCATATGTAATATATTCATATATTGATCATCTTCTTTAAATAATAAGATTTGGGAGAAGCGGTATAAACTCGACATAAATGATCGCATGCGAGCACTTCAAGAGGAAATAGCGGGATTTCTTCTTCGTGAAGTCATAAATAAGTCGACCGGAGAATTCTCTTACCATATATAATAGGAAAATGGTGTGTTGTACATATGATGTATACTGTATGTATATTCAAATGCCCTCCACTGTTGTGGGCTCGAGGCAAACAAAGAGGAGCGGTGGTGAGGCACTAGTACTATATATGATGTATATATATGTTGGTGGTACGATAATTCTACTATATATGATGGTTCTAGCTAGCTACGAGATATTCTACATGTATATATATATGCATTGTACATTATGTAATAGCGTAAAATAAACAGTAATCCTAAACCCAAAAGAAAAGAATTAATAAACCCTAAACCCTAAACTATTAAAACCAAAAAGAAAATAAAAAAAACTTAAACATCTAACCTTTAGAATCGGTTTGTGTTACAAATCGGTGCTAAAGGTTCCCGAGCCCTCGCGCCCGACCTGCCACCACGTGGCTGGCCGCAGAGCTTTTAGAACCGGTTCGTGAGCAACCGGTTCTAAAGGGGTTCACCCTCTAGCACCGAACCTTTAGCACCGGTTGCCAAAACCGGTTCTAATGGCCTCCCAGAACCGGTTCTAATGACTTGTTTTGCACTAGTGTAGGGGGGAGTTGGTTCAACCATCCCCGAGCTGAGCCTTCTAGCATCAATGGCAAGTGCATCATGGCTATCTGGTCCCCTCCTCCTCCGATTTGCACGGCTATTCTGTAATCGTCTAACCATGTCTGAGTTTTAGCATCACCTCGGTATTTATCCACCCCTTGAGCTATCCTGAAGTGAGGCGGAATAGGGGTAGACCGGATCCTTTCGCTGAAGCAAACTGGCCCTGTGGCCATTGAGGGCCGAGCTTGGTCTTGGCGATGCGATCTAGCGCGGTCGACTCGGCTCTGTACTAGGTGGCTTCGGGCGTCGTCTTCAACATCAAAATGACGGTCATCCTGGTGCCGAGGGAACTCCTCTCTACGCGGTGCGGGCCGACCCGTCCCGCGAGCTTCTGCCCTCCTGTGATCTTCATACCGATACTGCTCTTGGCGGTGATCTCCTCGGGGTTCATCTCTGCGTCGAGGCGAATTGTTCTTGTTTCTCCGCGCTTCTCCATAGGGCGTGTGCACCGACAGTGACGTTCTTGCAGGGGGAACCTGGGAATGAATTCGCTGATGTGATTGACTGACAGTTGCATTTTGATCCACTGCGGTTTGCAACAAAAACGCCAGGTTCTGAATTTCTTCTGCTGCCGATCCGCTGGGCTGCAGAGAGTTTGCAATCCGAGTTGCCGCTATGAGATTTTCTACTGGAGTACTGATACGTCCAAAACGTATCTATAATTTCTGCTTGCTCCATGCATGTTTTGTATGATATTGCTATGATCTAGATACACTTTCATACACTTTTGATCATATTTGGATTAACCTATTAACTCAGTGCACCCCAGTGCCAGTTCCTGTTTTCTGTTGTTTTTCTATTTCAGTTTTCCCCCATATAAAAAGTGCTCAAAAAATTCGGGAAAAAATCAGATAAAAAATCAGCGCAGAAGAACCTTCCAGAAGAACCTGAGTGGGGCCAGAGGGCCACCACCAGGGGGCCAGGCGCCCTGGTGGCGCGCCCTAGGGGCTGGCCGCGCCAGGGGGGCGCCTGGACCCCTGGTGGCCCCCCTGGCTGCCCCCCTTTGCCTATATATTCTCCGTGACGAGAAACCCTCAGGAGAAGAACCCTTTTTCGCGATCTCGCCTCTGTTCCGCCGCCGCCGCGCTTCCGAGATCGGGAGCACCAGCAGAACTCTTCCCGGCACCCTGCCGGAGGGAGGGCCGACCTCCGGGAGTCTCCTCTCCACCATGGATGCTTCCCGGATGTGCCGTGAGTAGTTTCCTTTGGACCATGGGTCCGTGATCAGTAGCTATGTGATGTTCTCCTCCCCTCTTTGTTCTTCATGGTTTAGACCTCGTGAGCTGCCCTACATGATCGAGGCACTTTTGTAATCTTTCTGTTGTTGCTATGCTGAGTTTGATGGGATCTGATGGATTATGAGATTATGTTCAGATTGTGATAGAGTAATATATTTGGTTCTTATCTTTTATAATTTTGTTCTTAAGTAATTCTTGCATGTTCTCCGTTGCTGTTTATTGCTTTGGCCAAGTAGTAGGTAGTGACCCCAAGAGGGAACGTTATGCTCGATTGTGGGTGCATGCCCCCTGATGGCACGCTTGAGTGACAGAAACATGAGTCTAGGGGATGTGCTGTTGCCACAAGGGGAAAACAACGGTGCTTGTAACCGGGGTCGCAAGGATTGTTTACTTTACGCAAAGTGCTTTTTAATGCAGTTGTGTGTTGCTTTGGGTTTACACTTTGGGTGGGGTTCGCAACTTAATACCAGCGAGATGGTCTGGATAGATATCTCAAGGTGGATGATTAGTAGTAGATGCAGTTGGATTTCGGTCTACTTATTTTGGCGTTCTGCCCATGCTTTTGAGCCTCTTCCTTTATTTTGTAGCATAGTTGACATTGCGGTGCGTTCATAATCGTGTCAATTGCCCTTCTGTAATTTGTTCACCTCGCATAGCAGTTTTATCGTCTTTTGGGAGAGAGACATCACTAGTGAACATCACGTATCCCGGTTCATATCCTCATCACTATTTCCACACTCATTTACTTTTTTGCTTTTACTTTCAGTTGCTATCATTATCCCTTGTGTTTGATGCTTTGTGAACAACAAGACCTGAGAGATTGACAACCTCTCTGAACTTTGTTGGGAACAAAGTTATTTGTGTCTGTGTGCAGGTCCGTGTCAGTTGCGCCGCTGACACCTACTTATCATCTCCGGAGTCCTGCTGGAGACAAACCTTGGTATCTTTACTGAGGGAAATTTTCTGCTGTGCTACATCATACCTTCCTCTTGGGGTTTACCAACGAAGGGCGAGAAATCATCATCACCTCGCACACAAGCAAAGAATTTCTGGCGCCGTTGCCGGGGACTCCGAGTGCTAAGATAGGGGAGTTACACACTACCCTTTACCTTTGTTTTTTAGTCTTGTTAGTTTACCTTTCAGTTTTTATCTTTGTGTCCTATATCAAAAATCACGAAAAAAAAAATGCCACACTTGCTGCTGCTATGGGTTCCACTGAAAACACCAAGTTGTGTGACTTCACTAGTCACAACAACCAAGACTTTATCTGCACCCCCATTGCCACACCTGCCACTTCAGCTACCTCTTATGAAATTAAACCTGCCTTGCTAAACCTTGTTATGAGAGATCAATTCTCTGGTGCTGGAGATGATGCTGCTTTACACTTGAACAATTTTGTTGAATTATGTGATATGCAAAAGTATAAAGAAGTAGCAGGTGATTTTGTAAAGCTCAAGCTCTTTCCTTTCTCTTTAAGGGGAGAAGCTGAAATCTGGTTTCAATATTTGCCTAGGAATATCATAGATTCTTGGGATAAGTGCAAAGATGCTTTTATAGGGAAGTACTACCCACCTGCTAAAATTATCCAATTAAGGAGTAACATTATGAATTTTAAGCAATTGGATAATGAACACGTTGCCGAAGCTTGGGAACGAATGAAATCTCTTGTTAAGAAATGCCCTACACATGGTTTGACTACATGGATGGTTATCCAGACTTTTTATGCAGGCTTGAACTTTACCTCGCGGAACCTGTTAGATTCGGCCGCGAGAGGAACCTTTATGTCAAATACACTTGGTGCTGCCACGAAGCTTCTCGATGAGATTATGACCAATTATTCCCAATGGCACACCGAACGCTCTCCAACAGGTAGGAAGGTAAACTCTGTCGACGAAATTTCCTCCCTCAATGAAAAGTTGACTTAATTATGTCTCTACTTACCAAGCAACCCTCTATTGATCCTAGAGATGTCCCTTTAAATTCTTTGGTTGCGCAAGAAGAAGTAGATGTGAACTTTATTGCTAGAAACAACTTCAACAACAATGCTTATAGGGGTAATTTTGCTAGCAATCCTAGACCGTTTCCATCCAACTATGGGAACAACAACACCTACCCTAGCAACAACTCCTATAATCCTGCTTATACGAAAAGAGACCTACCTAGCTATGAGAAATTGGTAGAAATAGAGAAAGCCACTAAGAACTATATGCACACCCAGTTTGAACAAAACAAAGCCTTCTCTAAGAAAATAGGTGAGCATACTGCCATTCTGCAAAACATTAGTGAACAGCTTGATAGCCTGAACAGTGAGATTTCTAATCTCCAGGCTAGACTTACCGCCACCGAAACCCATGTTTCGAATATGTCCCACACCCAATCTACTTTGATAAATCAAATGGCAGCCAAACCGGAAGTTATCCCTATGGAAGAGGATAGAATTAAGAGCCTTCCTACACACCACACAGTTGCCACTATCCAAATTGTTGAGGACACCCAAACTATTAGCACCCAATGCACTCCTAGTCCCGTTGGACCTATTAACGGTGATGCTAATACCTCAACCAAAGATGAAGAAACTCCTATGAACATAGAGGGTTTCAAACAAGTGAGCCTAGACGTCACTACTACCACCTTTGATAGTAGTGATATTGATTTTGATAGTTGCACCCTCTCAGAAGTTATTAGCTTGCTACACAAAATGTCTAGAGACCCCCCACACTAGCACTCTTAATCTCGCCTTCACGGAGCATATCACAAATGCTCTCATAAAAACTAGAGAGGAGAAGCTTAGAGTAGAAGCCTCCATACCTAGGAAGCTAGATGATGGTTGGGACCCTATGATCAAAATTAAATTAAATAACTTCTCTTGCTATGCTTTATGTGATGTTGGAGCTAGTACCTCCGTTATGCCCAAAAGAATATATGATATGTTTGAATTGAAGCCCTTTGAGCCTTGTTCTTTTGGAGTTCGTCTTGTTGATTCTTCCGTAAAGAAACCTTTGGGGAAGATCGACGATGTTCTTATCATTGTCAATGACAACTATGTTCCCGTTGATTTTATTGTTATGGATATAGAGTGTGAACCTTTGTGTCCAATTATTTTGGGACGTCCTTTTCTTCGCACCGTTGGTGCGGTTATTGACATGAAAGAGGGGAATATAAAATTCAAATTCCCTCTCAAGAAAGGGATGGAACACTTCCCTAGAAAGAAAATCAAGTTACCTTTTGAGTCCGTTACACGGGCTAGTTATTCTTTTTCTCTTGATAAAACTTGATTCTTCTTTTGCATCATGCCTAGCTTAAAGGCATAAAAGAAAGCGCTTTCGGGAGGCAGCCCGCAACGAATTTAGGTTTTTATTTTTTCTTTTGTTGTGTCTTGATGTTTGTTACTACTGTAGCAACATCATTGTATCTTTATTTTTCAGCTTTGTGCCAAGTTATAGCGTCTTATGATAAGGGAAGGAAAAGTTGTGACATGCTGTCCAGAAAACAGATTCTGTCCCTGGACAGAAAAATTCGAATAAAATCACCGTATCATCTTTTTGATCTAATTTTTTTGACAGAGTGCTCTATACAATTGTGAAACTTTCGTATGTTCTGAGTTTTTTTATTTGAGTTGCAGAAGTGCCCCGAAAAAATTCTCTACTACCTGCTGTTCTGTTTTTCGCAGATTCTGCCACGTTTTACCTCTCTTCACTTTTGCAAACCTTAAGCTTGCTTTTTCTTTGCAAAAACTTTTTGGCACTCTTGAGAAACAGTAGATCTTCAAGAATATCTTTATGTCCAGTGGGGAAAAATTATTTTATTAAGGGTACTAACCTCTATAATCAGCTTATGATGAGTTATGTATGAAGGGAGTTTTCAAGTGTGCGATGGAAGATGATCAAAGAAGATCCAGGAGTGTCAAGCGCTCAAGCTTGGGGATGCCCCCATGCATCCCCAATAAATATTCAAGGAGACTCAAGCGTCTAAGCTTGGGGATGCCCCCGTGCATCCCCTTCTCCATCAACAATCATCAGTTTGTTCTTCGTCTCACTATATTTTTATCACTTCATGCGTTATGTGCTATGCTTGTAGCGTCTCGCTCTTAGGTTTTATTTTTCTTTAGTTTTGCTTGCTGGTCATAACAAGTTAGACCCCATCTTACTTTGTGTGGGAGAGAAACACGCTCCACTCCAATCTAGAACACATCATAGGATTTTTCCTGCTTATCTTTTTGCTGTTGTGTGTTCTTTATCTTTTCATAACTGCTGCCATGTTTAGTTTTAGTCTTAGTCTGTCTTTAGCAAGAGCCTTGGCTTTTGTTTAGTTTGTTGCTGGAACTCTCTTTAGTTTTCATGTTTATCTTGTTAAGAGAGTTGGTTGTTGCACTGAGTTGTGTTTTGTCTTGGAAGTAGGTAATTGAGGTTGCTATTTAATTCTAGTAGTAACTTGAAATAGTTTTGAGGTATTGATGTGAGTAATGTCTGAACTTTTGGTGTCAAGAGCTTTAGCCTATTAGTGATAGGTGTCGTATTTTGGGCAATCCGTGTGTATTTTCAAAACCTAAAAACCAGTTGAGAACTCTAACTACTAGGTGGATCACTAATCTTTGGAGGGATCGAATATTAGAGTACACTCACGTACCATGAGTCGAGGATGCGCAAGGATAACCAAACCCCCATACACTCCTCCTCGGGGTACTTGTCTCTTTGTGAACCTCCTTATTAGATTGAGAGTTACCGATAATAAGTGCATTAGTTCTTCGGACTAATGTAAGTATTGAAAGTTGACACTTCCACCTTCCCATATTTTGCTAGCCTCTCCCGTGCCGTGCATTGCCTTCTTCTCACTCTGAGAGTTGGTGTCCACCTTCGCCGGTACATCCAAACCCTTGTCATGATACGCTCTGTCATCATAAGCCTCCTTATATCTTTCCTCAAAACAGCCACCATACCTACCTATCAAGGCATTTCCATAGCCTTTCCGATATATATTGTCGTGCAACTTCCACCTCTTCATGACTTGATCTTCATGTCATACATGTTCCTGCTACACTCGCAGCGACATACATTGCATACATCATGATAGTTACATCTTCTTTATGATTTTGAGTACCTTGTAAAGTGTGAAAGATCTCCTTTACCTTCTTGTAAAATAGAGTGTTGCCCTTAAGTGAGGAAAAGATCCCAAAGTGGACACAATAAAAGATCCCAAAGAGGACAAATGAGAGTTAAATAGAAAGAGCCATTGAGGCCACAAAAAAATACAACAAAATAGAAAAAAGAGAAAAAAATAAATAAAAAGAGAGAAAGGGGCAACACTACTATCCTTTTGAGAGATCCACACTAGTACTCCCTTTATACCCTTGTACTCCATAGAGATGATCATTATGCATATAGCTATGTGGGGACCTTCACACTATAGAACTTGGCTTGCATATTCCAAGGATGAGCCTCTTCAAACGAGCTCTAGGTCTTCATGAGCGAGCAAGTTAGATGCACCCCCACTAGTTTCATTGGAGAGCTTTCTAGCTCATATGTGCATCCGTTGCATGGCAATCCCTACTCCTCACATCATATCTATCATTTGGCATCCCTTGCCTATGATTGTCCTCATTGATGTGAGTCTTTTTTTTTTGTCTTCCTCCTCCTCCTCCGTACTTCTCTCTTTGCCATCCCAAGTGTCAACTCTCGTGCTTACGCTCATCCATTGCATGAGTGCTCAAAATATTGAAAAAGGAGTGGATCAAATTGACTTGTACCTGGCTAGTGGTCTGGGGACGTGTCAAGATAAGATTCCAGAAAAAGACCAAGTGTGAAACTTGAGTAGATTGAGTTCTCAACAAATAAATATTTTCTCGTATTCCCTATCCCCCTTCTTGCACGCAAACACCATTTGGAGACATTCGAGTCACGGACAGCGAGAGCTCTTGCACCTATTGTTCTTTTGTTACTTGTTTTAATGCTAATATAGAATCTTGCATGTTATGACTTGAATTGAATCTCTAACCTTGATTGTTTTACTTTTTAAAGTTCTTATATGGTTGCTAGCATGTCACCACAGAAATTATGCTGTTATCATTTACCTACTCGAGGACGAGCAGGAATTAAGTTTGGGGATGTTGATACGTCCAAAACGTATCTATAATTTTTGCTTGCTCCATGCATATTTTGTGTGATATTGCTATGATCTAGATACACTTTCATACACTTTTGATCATATTTGGACTAACCTATTAACTCAGTGCACCACAGTGCCAGTTCCTGTTTTCTGCTGTTTTTCTATTTCAGTTTTCCCCCATATAAAAAGTGCTCCAAAAATTCGGGAAAAATCAGATAAAAAATCAGCGCAGAAGAACCTTCCGGAAGAACCTGAGTGGGGCCAGAGGTCCACCACCAGGGGCCCAGGCGCCCTGGTGGCGCGCCCTAGGGGCTGGCCGCGCCAGGGGGGCGCCTCGACCCCTGGTGGCCCCCCTGGCTGCCCCCCTTCGCCTATATATTCTCCGTGACGAGAAACCCACAGGAGAAGAACCCTTTTTCGCGATCTCGCCTCTGTTCCACCGCCGCCGCGCTTCCGAGATCGGGAGCACCAGCAGACCTCTTCCCGGCACCCTGCCGGAGGGAGGGCCGACCTCCGGGAGTCTCCTCTCCACCATGGATGCTTCCCGGATGTGCCGTGAGTAGTTTCCTTTGGACCATGGGTCCGTGATCAGTAGCTATGTGATGTTCTCCTCCCCTCTTTGTTCTTCATGGTTTAGACCTCGTGAGCTGCCCTACATGATCGAGGCACTTTTGTAATCTTTCTGCTGTTGCTATGCTGAATTTGATGGGATCTGATGGATTATGAGATTATGTTCAGATTGTGATAGAGTAATATATTTGGTTCTTATCTTTTATAATTTTGTTCTTAAGTAATTCTTGCATGTTCTCTGTTGATGTTTATTGCTTTGGCCAAGTAGTAGGTAGTGACCCCAAGAGGGAACGTTATGCTCGATTGTGGGTTCATGCCCCCTGATGACACGCTTGAGTGACAGAAACATGAGTCTAGGGGATGTGCTGTTACCACAAGGTGGAAAACAACGGTGCTTGTAACCGCGGTTGCAAGGATTATTTACTTTACGGAAAGTGCTTTTTAATGCAGTTGTTTGTTGCTTTGGGTTTACACTTTGGGTGGGGCTCGCAACTTAATACCAGCGAGATGTTCTGGATAGATATCTCAAGGTGGATGATTAGTAGTAGATGCAGTTGGATTTCGGTCTACTTATTTTGGCGTTCTGCCCATGCTTTTGAGCCTCTTCCTTTCTTTTGTAGCATAGTTGGCATTGCGGTGCGTTCATAATCCTGTCAATTGCCCTTCTGTAATTTGTTCACCTCGCATAGCAGTTTTATCGTCTTTTGGGAGAGAGACGTCACTAGTGAACATCACGTATCCCGGTCCATATCCTCATCACTGTTTCCACACTCATTTACTTTTCTACTTTTACTTTCAGTTGCTATCATTATCCCTTGTGTTTGATCCTTTGTGAACAACAAGACCGGAGAGATTGACAACCTCTCTGAACTTCGTTGGGAACAAAGTTATTTGTGTATGTGTGCAGGTCCGCGTCAGTTGCGCCGCTGACACCTACTTATCATCTCCGGAGTCCTGCTGGAGACAAACCTTGGTATCTTTACTGAGGGAAATTTTCTGCTGTGCTACATCATACCTTCCTCTTGGGGTTTACCAACGAAGGGCGAGAAATCATCATCACCTCGCACGCAAGCAGGTACCCATAGCTCGGAAATGTTCTCGGCCTGGGCCCCGCAGTTGCCGACTTGTTCTGCTTTGTCTGAGCCGAGCTACCTCCCGAGCCTGATGCTCCAAAGTGTTTTATAGCTCGGCCAGGCGCTCTCGCTCAGCCAAGTTAGTTAATCTGGAGTGCTTGTGTCAATGGGGGTGTTTAGCAGCCGCTTCTGCTTTTTCCCGCTCCTCCCGAGTAAGGGGGCGGGGTTGTCGACTTGCTTCTCCGAGCTCTAACCTTCGGAAAGCGGATACACGCCGAGTCGGCTCCCGAGCACCAGCCGTTGATGGACTGTTAGCTTCATCTCGGGCGTGATTATCCCGAGCTGGCGATGGCTGAGAGGGCGGAGTCTCGGCCATGCACACTTCTGCGACTGCGACTGGGGCGCCGTTGCTGCCCTCTTGCTCGGCGCCCGACTCGGGGTCAGACGCCGCCATGCCTTCTTCTTCGACCGAGTCGAACAGAGGCAAGAGAGATGCTGTGGAGCCTTCTCTTGCGATCAGTTCATCCAGGGCCTTCTGGGCTGACTCCACTGAGTCGATGACTGCCACCTGCTGTATCTTGACTGATTTTCCATGATGATGAGCGCGCGGGCGGCCCGAGCGCTTCTTCTTATGGCGGACAGATAACGGCGCAGGTGCTTGACGATGGGCCGACAGTTGGAGGCGCAGGGCCCCCGACTCGTCAGCTCGGAAGTGGACGCTGCCTCTTGAAGGCAGCAGTTGTGCCTGGAGCGGAGAATCCAACAACCAGGCGGAATCGTCAGCTACGAAAGCCAATGATCCGAAACGGAAAACCTCTCCGACGATGAGCTCGAGGCCGTGAACCGGCGAAGAGGATGAAGAAAATTCCATCTCTACGATTGCTGATCAACTCAGCCCCACGGTGGGCGCCAACTGTCGGGGATATAATCCTGACAATAGATATAGGGGTGTAAAAGGAGCTAAATGAATCTGTAATTAGAGTGGTTGATGCAGGGAGAATTATACAGGTTAGGCCTCTCCTTGGAGATAAAAACCTTAATCCTGTCCCAGGCTGACTGGGGTGTTCTTGCTCAAAAGTATGAGGGTTAGAGTTGCGCGTGCCCAAACCGAAGGAGGGGGAGGCTTATATAGAGTGCGCCCCTGCCTCCTTAATGCCTCGGTCTTAAATGGGTCTTAACTACAGGATTAAATGCGTACTAAATACAAGAAACGGTCTGCTCATTACTACTAATAAAGGAGGAGAAACGCCCGCAGCCTTGAATGCTTCCTGTCCGTTGCGTTCCTGTCTTCCGAGTAAAGAATGGCTCGTCGATCTCTTCCGAGTGCCGATCTACTCGGATTTTACCGGTCTTCCGAGTAGCTGCGTACTCGGAAGTGGTTTCAGTCCTTGTTACTCGGAGGTCATTAATGCTTCATGATTTTTACTGATCTTATTTTGTTGGGAATGTTTGGAGAACCAAGGGCTTAAGGGTATCCCTTGGTTTCCCTTGCCTAGGGGTATACCTTTAGTATTACCACGACAGTAGAGGCGTATGTCGACGGCGGCGGTGGGCGACGCAAACCGATCTTAGATCGAAAAACCAAAAAAGACGCCGATCAAGACGACTGGCGGAAGAGAGAAAAACCCAGATCAAGATATCGTGAAAAAGACTCTAGGGCAGCCGGTCCACGGAACCGGCGAACAAACCCTAGGTACGGGCTGCGCGGCTCCCGGTGCCGACGATCATAGGGATCGGGCCCGGGGGCGGCGCGAGGCGGAAGCGACGGGGCGACGGCTAAGGTTGGATCGGTTAGGCTGATACCATGTAGAAGGATAAAGAGGGTTTGATGAAATCGATGATGTTAATTGCTTGAGCCTTGGAGTACATGATCAATTTGAAGTACAAGACAAGCCAAATATAATTTCTAGTCTATCTTTTATCTCCTAATAATCCATATACTCAACAGTCATGAGATCACTGAGAAGAAGAATGCAGGTTTCAAGCCATTATGCCCAAAGGTATATTGTTTTCTCCCAGATCGATGTTCAATCATCGACTGCATCCTTGACCGACAGCCTTGTTCTAATCAGTTTTATTTCCAAGTCTGTTGGACACTGACAAGGATCGACGTAGAGTGCGCGAAATGGCAAAATGACACAATTTACCAAAAGTTCACACCAGATTTTCTGTTTACCATGATAAATTTTAACTGAAAACTAGAAATTGGTTAACACTTTTTAACAGATTCTGTAAATTCAAATGCACCACACTCCATTCTACTCCACTCAGACTCCAAAATAAACCGAACCCTTTGGTCTTTTGTGTGCATCAGCCAAGCCATGAGGATGAGGTGCCCAGGCCTATCTAGCTAGCCAGGTAGTTTATGTATGCCTGGCTCTTTTGTTCACCGGCAACTAATCTTTAAATACTCCTCACGGCCTTGTTCTACATGAGCAAAACTGTGGTGGAATCATCCTCATGTCTCGCTCTCACTTGTGCACCTGCCGCATCCCGCATCTAGCTTAGCCACCTACACAACGGGCCAATATATATTTTAGCTCTCACGTCCATGTGATCTTTGTGGTGAAAGAAAGGAGGAAAAGATGCTCCTGAAGATTTGACCCACTGCATGCTTCTCAAAAGGGACAGCCTAAGACTCAAACCTCTTTAGGCCGCAGAACATGGACGCATCATGCACTAATCTCTTTACCTGATACCCATGCTCCTTATCTGAGAGACTCAAACCTCTCCCAAAGTTGCCATGATACATATTTTTTTCAATTCGAGTCAGCTGTTCATGTCCTACTGCTCTTTCGTAGTACCTTTCCAAAAGGCAGACAGAAAGCGCAAAGCGACATAAAAATAGCCTGAAGCAGAAACACTTTGTGCAGTAGTGAACAAAGCCAAAACATGAGCTCCCGGTTGTGACAGCGCAATGGACGGGAGCCTTGCCTTACATTAGTAGTTTAGCTCTAACTGCAATCAATCATTTGCCCCAAACTCTGTATCGTTAAGTAACAAGAGATCCACATGGTGGAGAGAACCTTTTGACTGGTGCACAGCACACACGATGAAGACGAAGACGACCCATGCATAGGTACAGGGCGGTTTGATGAGGCTAGCTTCAGTAATCAGTAATGTGTAACTGCTAGCAGTAGTATATGGAGCAGTGACCTGGACTGGATCCAAGCCATGTACTGTACAATTGGAGTATTAATTTTCTCTACATTTGGATTCTGATAGGCTTGTATATATACTGCCATCACATGATATACACCAGCCTAGCTGTTGAGGCTAGAGGTAGAGATGGATCCACTCTACTCTACTGTATCCATCTTTCTGAGCCCATGTGGATGTGGTGGATGGATTCGCAGAGCCGTTAACTATTCATCACTTGGCCGGTTGGCTGAGAGCGCACAGACGACAGCAGCAGTGCTCACCTTCCTGTGTGCCAATGAGGTTTTCACGGCCAAGTCGCGTGGCTGCGATCATCGGAACGAGTAGCGTCCCTCCTAGTCCTAGCTCTCCGTTCGCGTGGCCCGACGATCTCTCGCTCTGAAACTTGCCAACATCTCGCTGGCACACATGTAGATGTAGATCACACACACATCTTGAGCTCGATTGAGCCTTGGCAACTGGTGAACCGGGGTGGACGGAGTTCGCCGTGGTCCTGCGGCGCGTCTCCGTGGATGGATCGGTGGCGCATGCATGTGATTCTCCAATAGGAAACTCGAGGAGGAGGATGAATCGACGGATCCATCTCGGTCGCCAATGGACGAGAGAGCGACACCCTGCAAGCAGCGAGCGAATAAATGCCGAATCAGGGGAGACCGCAACTTGATCATGTGCTTGCTTGTCATACGGCCAACAGTTCTATGTCTCCGGGGGAAGGGAAACGGAGGCCCGGCGGAACGGAACAGTGATATGTCTCGTTCCTGTCTCGCGTCGATCCGCACAGTACAGTACGCTCTCGTGCGTACGGCGGTACGGGTGCCACTGTGAATCTGTAGTCTACTGGTGGTCTTATCCTGTGCGTGCGTACCACTTGGAAAGGACGGACGGATCCACAGGCGGTGGACAAGAGCTAGCGTCGATCGCCATTGCAGAGTTTCGACTGCAAGTTGTATCCGCTGCCAAGTTCTATGTGTAAAAATTGTCATGTTCTATGAATAAGAATTATTATGTCATATAGACAAAAATTGTTATGTCATATCAACAAGATTTGTCATGTCCTACCAGTAAGAATTGTCATATCCTACGAATAAGAATTGCCATGTCCGGATATAAGAATTCTCATGTCCTATGAATAAAATTTATCATGCCCAATAAAAATAAGAATTTGCCATGGATGATTTTAAAAAGAATTTGTCCAACGAAAATCCAACGCAACCTATACAAAAAAAAACAATCTACAAAAATAAAAATAAGGTAAAATTTCCATTGGGTTGAAAACCTTTTGCACCATTGGAACCATGGCGATTTTGCCATGTTCTACTAAAAAAACAATGTCCAACCTTTTTAAAAAAACCGTGTTTCATGTAGTATTATAAAGAATTGTCATGTAAAACAAATAGTAATTTTCATATCACAAAAATAAAAATACCGTATTTTAATAAATGTATACCCACAACACAACACAGAAGAATCGTCATGTCACACGAAATAAGAATTTTCATGTCTCATAAAATCATAATCGACATGTCCTAATAATAATAATAATTACCAAGAAATAATAATTATATATCACACCAATAATAATTACCGAATTTTAATAAATGTGTACCCCAAAACAACGCAAAAAAGAATTGTTATCTCACACAAAATAAAAATTGCCACCTCTCATGAAAATATTAATTTCCATGTCCTGAAAATAATAATGACCAATACCCGTAAGCTACATACAAATCATAATTGTCATATCTCACAAAATAAAAAATTACCATTAGTTATGATTAATTAGATATCACGCAATTCATTTACGAAAAATGGTATAATTTGTAATTAACAGAAAAATATTATGTTTAGAAAACACAAACATGGAAAAATAAAGCAAATTTTATGGAACTAGATAAAATCATGAGCAAGTTAAATATAGAACACGTTTCAATCCGAGATACCGTTTTGAAATTATAAGCATCGTAAAAAAATCGTATCTAGGCTCAAACGGTGAGCGCAAAATGTCTACACATCACCTAAACAATATGGATGGAGAATAGCAAAACGGCGCTCGGTGCAAAAAATCGGTATAAAAAACATCAGTGCGAAATAACACAGCCCACACGTTTTCAAAAGCAGACGTGACGCTTTAATATTCGGGCGCAAAAATGAACGGCAGATAAAGCGTTCGGGCGGGGAGTCCGCGGACCTGACGTCAGGCACTTATCATTTCCGTTTTCATTTTATCTATGATGCATTTGTCATCTCCAGGCCAGGCTCAATAGCCGCTTTATTTTGCCTGTGCATTTTAGTGGAATGGATTGTCTGTGTGTTTGTGGGCTATCATCTTTTTCCCCCAAGCAATGCACGAGTGAGAATGAAAAGAGGCAAGGCAATGAGAAGGTCCATCCCGATCACGGCGACGACTGGTCTCGCTTATCTCACCGGTTGATGATAGTGAGGCGATTCGTGCCAAACACTTTCTGCAGAATTTATTTACTACGAATACACACGATACATTCCACGGACTAGGGTGGTGTCAGGATGATTAATGCTTGGGACCCGCTGGTGACGCGCGAAGCCGCACGGGCTGCTACTTTCGTCAACATGGTACATCTTTGATGCTGACTACGGTGGGCCAAAGGATGGTGCTTGTAGAGTAGTAAACAAGTTGTTTCAATAACCCGCCGATGAATCTGGAGGACCAAGTGCCTTCCTTCAAACGCCATGGTACATATATTCATTTTTTTCCGCGGTCCGGTTTGCTTGAATATTGCCGCTGGAACTGGCAGTACAATAACTGAACGCAACACTAGTGTACCTAAATTCAAAAGTTCCTACAGTTGTATTGTAATCTCATGAGATTGCTAACAATTTGGATACAATGTCCTAGAAAACCAGTGTACAACAAAATGTACAATATTCTAGGCATTTTGTCGCGTAGATGTACAATCCTTTCAAAAATAAAAGAGACCAATGTGAAAAATCTTTATGCTAATACTTTGTGTTCCAAGACGACTCCACGATGCTAGCTCGATGACGACACAACAACGATTCGACGAGGCGGTGAAAATTTTACGGTAGTTTTATTGTGTCAATATTTTACGGGACGAAAATCATCCCGCGAACGTACTGAATGTTACAAACTTTTTTTTGTTCGAAGACGGCGCTGTGATGGTAGCTCTATAACGGCACGACGAGACGATGAAAATTTTACGGTAGTTTTTATTGCGAGAATATTTTACGGGACGAAGAACATCCCGCAAACGTAAAGGATGTTGGAGCTTTTTTTTTCGAAGATGGCGCCGTGATGGTAGCTCGATGACGACACGACAACGATGCAACATGACAACGGCGCGGCGGGGCGGTGAAAATTTTATGGTAGTTTTTTATTGCGACATTGTTTTACGGGACGAAGATCATCCCGCAAACGTAAAGGATGTTGGAGCCTTTTTTGCAAAGACAACGACGCGACATGACAACGACGCGGCGAGGCGGTGAAAATTTTACGGTAGTTTTTTATTGCGACATTGTTTTACGGGACGTAGATCATCCCGCAAACACGTTAAGGATGTTGGAGCCTTTTTTTCAAAGACGGTGTCGTGATGGTGACTCGATAAAGGTACGACAACGACGCGACATGACAACGGCGCAACGAGGCGGTGAAAATTTTACGGTAGTTTTTTATTGCGACAATATTGTACAGGACGAAGATCATTCCGCAAACGTAAAAGATGTTGGAGCCTTTTTTTTCGAAGACGGCGCCGTGATGGTAGCTTGATGACGGCACGACAACGACGCGACATGACAATGGCGCGGCGAGGCAGTGAAATTTTTACAGTTTTTTTATTGCGCCAATATTTTATGGGATAAAAATCATCTCGCAAACGTAAAAGATGTTGGAGCTTTGTTTTTGTTCGAAGACGGCGCCGTTATGATAGCTCGATGACGATATGTGACAACGGCGCGGCGAGGCGGTGAAATTTTTACCGTAGTTTTTATTGTTTCAATATTTTACGGGACGGAGATCATCCCGCAAACATACAAGATGTTGGAGAGTTGTTTTTGTTCGAAGACGGTGCCGCTACGGTAGTTCGATGGCGGCATGACGACAACGTGACACGACAACGACGCGGCGAGGCGGCGGAAATATTACGATTATTTTTATTGTATCAATATTTTACGGGATGAAAATCATCCCGCAAACATACAAGATGTTGAAAAACAACCGTAAATTTTAACCTTTCCTAATGAATGCTCATTTATGTTGGAATTCTAAGTTTATTCTTTTGATTTAATTTGTGTAATGTGTAGTTTGTGTTACATAGATTTTTTTCCTAGAAATATGGTAAAAACCTTGGTAATGAACTGCACAAGATTTATACTCTCTCCGTACATTTGTTAGCAGGGCTTTTTAACTGCACAAACCACCTAATTCTAACACCAGAGCAACGGGAGCATATGATCAACGGGAGAGGAGGGTCCAGCCTTGTCCTGTGACATGATTGCTACACGGTGAGGGGCCACACGGTTTAAAAAGTCATCGTCATGTCAGAGACGTGGGGGCAATGTACTGCGCAACCTCTAGGCCTGGTCCACCTACGATACATCCAGTCCGCATGTTATACCAGCTGAAGAATGAATAGCGACCACCTATACACTGAAAAGCGACGTCAGTGGACCGAATCTTGAGACAACGATGACCATCGATAGCACTAGTACAGATGCCACCGGGATCAGCCGAGCATTTTCCGCAAGGCAATGGTATATACCTCATGTTAGTTCAAAAGTGCTCAAGTGATCCCGAGCTCATATGAGCTCGAGTGAACAGTAAAATCGAAAAAAATACAAAAACAATTCAAAAAATTCTGAAATTTTTTGTGGTGAACATTTGACAAATTCTTAATATGCTTGCAAAATTTCATCACAAAATAACATCCGTAAAATACACAAAAAAAAACAAAATCAGAACTCCAAAATGCTGTAAAAAATAACATTTTTGGAGCATCGATTTTGTTTTTTTTTTCTGTGTATTCCACGGATGTTATTTTGTGATGAAATTTTGCAAGCATATTAAACATTTGTCAAATCTTCGCCACAAAAAATTTCAGATTTTTTTGAATTTGTTATATATATTTTTTTGATTTTACTGTTCACCCGAGCTCATATGAGCTCGGGATCAATTGCTCCGTGTCTTTCTATATCTATTAGCCATTTGATTTATTCAATTTCCCTTTTTCTAGTTTTTTCTTGCTTATTATATTAATTTTAAAGACACGATCTTCAGTTTACTATGCTGATTTATTCTTCTTAATATATTTCGATTCTAAACTACGTTGGTGTGCGTCCATAAATGCATATTAGTATAGTGAGTTTCTGTAGATGTTTTGTTTGAAGTATGTGTCTATCGTCGACACTTTTGATTTTGTAGATATTTTGTTTTAGAGATCTATAATTCTCACTAAGATAAAAAATTATTTATGTCTCATCTAAACTCTCAACCACGGGAAAAATGTTGTAAGTTTTTTTATTTTCGAAACCGTCATTTGCATGATGTAATTCCGACCTGAGCATTCGACGTTTGTTTTCCGGTGTGTCACTCTGCCTTTTTTTTGTTTCATTATATTAGGTTGTTTCACGTGTGTGGGTGAAGTTCATGTAACGATTGATGTTCAAGTTGCTTCGGGGGCTATTTTTGTTTGTTTTTTATTCATTCTTTGTTTTTTGGTTTTCATATTCCTTTTCACTTTATTTTTCACTTTCATTTTTCTTCTTTTTTATTTTAAATTCATGTATTATTTAAAAAAATCTTGAATTTGATGTCGATGTTAATTACATGTTCATCATCAAACACGTAATTATAAATGTTGTTCGTACCTCGTAATTGCACGTTTTCACACGCCTTTAACTTGAGGAACAGAAATATTTTGTCAAGAAGGCAATTGCATGTATCCTACTAGAAGTGCAACAGTAAGCGTCACATTCGAGTGCAACAATGCTTCTTCGTCATGACCACAACTTTGTTAGAAGCGGTGGAAATGATTGTCGGAGAACAATCGCATGTCCACCTGGACACGCAGGTCACCCCGATCCGATTGTAAGCCACCTCGAAACTCAAACAGACCTACATATACATCATCGATTAGTAAGTGGACATGCAACTTGCAAGTGGGATTTTTTATTCTGTCTCAATTGAATGTCCACCGTTGACTCACAGTCGGGTCCCGTACCATTTATTCATTTGAAATTCATGATTTTTTTAATTTATATTATTTTGTTAGTTTCAATTTTTTTTGAAAAATGATCGGGTCAGGTGTATGTCAAGCACCAAACACGGTCAACTTGATCTAGGCCTCACCTTTTTGCGCCTCAGTTGCAAGTTCACCCTCAAATCGCAACTTTGACCAAAGTTTTTTTGTCCCAATTGTAAGTCAATCCTCGAATCATAGATGGGCCTATTTTTTAGTCGCAACTCCACCTTTATCTAGTAACTGGGCTCGATCTAGGGTTTGAGGCCTTTTTTTCCTTTTGTGAAAAAGTCACCCCCAGCTTGCAACTGGGTCTCACATTTTGGTTGTTCCCGTTGCAAGTTCACCATCAAGTTGCAACTACGCTCGATCCGGTTATGAAACTTTTTTTTGCCTTAGTTGCAAAGTCACTCTCAACTTGCAACTAAGCATGACATTTTTTGTATCCCAGTTGCAAGTCCACTCTCATCGTGCAACACGGATCCAATTTTGTTTATCCCAATTGAAATTCCACCATTGACTCGCAACTGGAGTCAATCTTTTCTTCCACATCAATTAAAGTCCACCCAGGACTCACAACTGCCCCTTTTTTTGCCTTAGTTGCAAGTATACCTGCTCTGTTATGAGAGAATGACGAAGCAAATCAATATTAACATGAACTGGGAAGAAAACTAAACATGGGGCACCAGGTAGGAAACAATTGAAACACTAGTCTCCATACTGGATCAGTATGAACATGAACATGAACTGGATCGGTGGATTCGCTTGGACTCTGTTGGGCCGTGATACGTCCCAAACGTATCTATACTTTTTGCTTGTTACATGCTTATTTGCGTGACTTTGTTATATGTTTTGATGCATTTTCATATCTTTTTATAACATATTTTGAAACTAACCTATTAATGGTTGTAAGAGTGCACAAGCTCTTGTTTTGGTATTTTATGTGTAGAAATTACTTGCATAAAAAAATCACAGAAAGGAGTCTTGTTGGAGTTCTCTCGAAACCTGTCCCCACCATACAGGCTTTAAAGATTGCGTCGGGAACGCCAGAAGACAACCTCAAACGGAAAAACATAAAACTACAAAGTTATAGAATTTTTTTCCTTGCTTCTGGATATACTAGGAAACATGCCCGTGCGTTGCAACGGGAGAAAAGAATAATATGCTTCCAACAAAATAAGTCAACTCAAGATCCCTTTGCATCTCCACATTATATATTTGAACATAGTGACTAAATCGTGTTGTTGCTTATTTATTTTCCGCTTTCATCGGCTATGGTTGCGGTGTGCATTTGATAGCAACGCGTCCATTGTGATAAACTTCAATGTGATAGTGTTGACCATCGCGCACACACACCTATCATTGAATCACATCATTGCAAGTAAATCTCTATTCGTTAATCTCATCGAGTTGGACGTGGCATATGCGCTTCCCAAGCTACGACCTAAATAACCCCCTTACAACCACTCATTTTTAAATTGTATTTTTTTCTGGTAAATGCATCAACATTCTTCCTAAAATAAATAAATTTATTTTAAATTATATAAACTTTTTTAAAAGAGCTTTAATATTTTTAAGCATGTTAACACTTTTTTTGAATGACATGAAACTTGTTGAGAGGGTAAGAAAATTTGAAATTAGATGAACATTAGTTTAATAAGTGTATGAATAATTTTTAAAATTAGATCTTTCAAAAGGTATAGAAAAACTAAAAGTGATCAGGTTACATATACGCGCGCACATCCATTTTTTTTCTTGATAATTAGTATATTTTGTTTCTGGCACATTGAAGTTTGATTCCTTCTATTAATTTATTTTTTTCCTATGAGGAAGGATGAAGTTTATTTCTTTGATTTTTTCCTTACTAAGGAAAGTCCATGTCCTATATGTAGGCCCACAATATATCATTTTTTAGTTATATTTCTTTTATTTTAAATTAAATAAAAAAGCATGTGATTTACCTTTCCACATTAATTTTTTTTATAAAATCATGCCCGTGATTTATGTTGACCCGTGATTTACCTTCACACATCAAGGGGTTTCGTTAGAGATTTTTGGAAGGGGATCTAGTGATTTTGGTGACAATTAATATTATTTATTGTTGCGTGAGAAAGACACACGAAGGTAGATGAACGAAATGGACAATGAATAAAGGTACATTACATTTATTTTAAGTATTAGATATATTTTTCTTATAAATGCATCAACATCCTTCTTAAAATACACAAATACACTTTAAATTATATGGACTTTTTTTTAAAAGAGCACGAATATTTTTAAGCAAGTGAACATTTTTTTGAATGAAATGAAATTTGTTTTGAGAGGGTAAGTAATTTTTAAATTAAATAAACATTAGTTTAATACATGAACATTTTTCTTAAGACCATGTTGACCAATATGATAGAGTAAAATATCAACATATACAATAAAATAAATAAAGATTAAAATACTTTTTGTGATGTATCTAATGATACAAATTTGATATTGTAAGTTTTTTTTTAAAACTTGATCGAACATATAGATGTTTGATTTTTGAAAAAAATAAATACACCTTATATTTTGGAACGGAGGAAGTATCTATAGTGGTGTTAGATGAAAACGGCCTTTAAAATTATGGTTTTCTTTAATATGTATGTGCTTCTGTACAAAGCAAAAAATCAACAACGAAACCTAGGAACAATGCAACTAAAAATACAATATCTACAATTATTATAATAATATAGAAATTATATCAGTATCAAATCTTTAGACTATTCAATTTATAAATTTGAGATTTTATCTCATTAGCTCAACGTTCATGCTTTGTTGTACAAAGAACATAAGAAAATATTTTTTGAGGTACCCGTTATCATGCATCACACACACCTTGTATGTTTTCTGCCACATATATAATTTAGGGTTAACAATCTCATTTGATGCGTTATTTTATGAAAACAATAGTGAAATTAGACATTAAGCTAGAGATTTCCCGTGTTTGCCTTATGAAAATTATAGAAAATGGAACGTCGAGCTAGAGATTGCATGTGTGTTTGCTTTATGAAAAGCCTAGAAAATTGGACATCGAGCTAGAGATTGCCCGTGTGTTTACTTTATTAAAATTATAGAAAATTGTACATTGAGCTAGAGATTACATATGTCTTGTAACATCTATTCTAGTTAATGTTATAGATAATTGATCATTTATCCTAATCAAAGATATAGCTACAAAGGTGGCTTCAAAATCAGCTAAGAAAACACGTTATTTAGGAAAGGAACCGACCACCATGAATAAACCCATATTATAACTAAAGAATTAATCAGGAAGCATGCAACCCCACAAATTGTTTTTTAATTAGAGTCAATCAGAGCAAATACTTTTTAATTGCATGCAACTCGTAAGTTACGTTTTAATTTAATTAAAGCCACCCTTTTCACTTTATTTCATGCTACCCATAAGTCGTGTTTTACTAATAGGCAGCTCTTTTTATCCCTTATTTTATGCAGCCCACAAATCACGTTTAATCAGGGTCCATCGTTTTATTTTTGTATTCATCCGTCCTTTCCTTTCATTATTGTATGCAGCCCACAAATCACCTTTAATTGGGATTCTTCTTTTCCTTCTTTTATTGCATGCAATCCATTGAATCATGAAAGTATATAAACATGTTGAAAATGTTACAAAAAGCAAGATGGTATTATTTAGTTTCTACACGAAGTATGTCTAAAGCACTCTAGCATTGGTGGTTTTTAAGTAATGCGGGGGTCTCTGATCTGAAAGCCCAGGAGCAGGCCCATCGCTAGGTGCACAACTTTTTAAGAAAAAATAATTTAATGGACCATGGCACGAGCGACATGGCCCAGGGCCACGATGCCAGGCTGCACGTTGGATGTTCTGCAAAGCATTGAATCGTTTTTCCTCACTTGTGGATTGCAGGTTAATTCTTGTAAAAGGCAGGGGTGTTTTTGCAAAATGTGTGTGACGGAAGGAGAAACCCACCTCCTTTTATTATTAGGTAAAGAAAATCCGGCTCAAGCCGAGTTCGGATGCGCCATGTAGCCCCGATCTACCGAAGACGTAATCTGAATGACGGGAATCCGAGAATCTTTATAACGAGAGGAAACCTAGGTCAAAGGGCACCACGGAATTTCCTCCCACTTGGCAGCCGTCTCGGAGGGGAGATACATCTACAGACCAGCATCATCTCCAAGGAAGAAGAAGGGCCCAAGGGCCGCTGCCCTCATGGGCCGTGTCCGCCGCCGCGGCCGCCGTCTCCTTTATCTCCTCCGGGCTGCACCTCTCCATCAACAACTCTCTCTTTCTCACCATGTCTATGTGTGAGTAGTTCCCCTCGAGGCTGAGGCTTGTATCTTGATCTATGTGGTTATCTCTCTCTCCCATGATGTGATCTTTATTGTGATCATAGGCTATGTTAATCTAGGGTGATCCTATGATGTTTCTCCTTCTTCTATGTATTGGATTTGATGTACTCACTTGATCTTATCTAGTATAATCTCCGAGACCACGGTGACATTTGGTCTATTGAACATAGATTAGAAGAATATTTTCATGAGTGATTTGTTGTATTGTGAATTGATTGAAGATTTGAGAGTCTCTTGGTGCTTGTCTTTGACTATCCTTGAGATGTATTATGGTGATTGTAGTACTCTCTTTGAATGACCGCGGTGACATTGGGAAATCCATAGATGTAGTACACAAACTCTATGTATTGGATTTGATGTACTCACTTGATCTTATCTAGTATAATTTTCGAGACCACGGTGACATTGGGTCTATTGAACATAGATTAGAAGAATATTTTCATGAGTTATTTGTTGTATTGTGAATTGATTGAACATTTGAGAGCCTTTTGGTGCTTGTTGACTATCCTTGAGATGTATTATGGTGATTGTAGTACTCTCTTTGGATGGCCGCGGTGACATTGGGAAATCCATAGATGTAGTACACAAACTCTAAGGTGTGCTCTGGTAGCTCTACACAATTTTCATCCTCTCTTGATCACAAAGGAATGACCTCCGAGTACGTCTCAATTGCATGTTTTAGTGGAAATGTCATGTGATTAAACTATGTTAATATAGTTGGGAGTTGCCACTAGTGAAAGTATGAAGCCCAAACCTTGTTTCCATCATTGCAATATCGTTTGTGCTCAAGTTTATTATTCATCTGCTTGCTATAATTTTTATTTCAAATTTATATTACCTTTCTTTGCCACACCTATCACCCATATTTTACCATCTTTTCACCGAACTAGTGCACCTATACAACTTGTCATTGTATTAGACTTCTTGTTTCTTAATTTCAGGATTGCTTGAGAGAGACCATCTTCAACCTCTACTTCCCCGAGTTTGATAAACCTTATGTCATCCACTTGAGGGAAATTACTCTTGTCCTACAAACCGCTGCGCTTGAAGGCCCAACATAGTCTACAAGAATAGAAGCGTGTGTAGACATCAGGCCATTAGCTCAAGAGCTCATCCAACGGCTACAGAGGTGGTCGACGCGCACGTTAGATCAGTCGGTTGAGGGAGATCTTTTTTCTTTCATCAATCTTAGAATGTATTGCCTCGAACTTTAAAAGAGGCTCACATGAATAGAAAATGCATGTATGTTTTCATAAAGATTTTTTTAACATGGAAGGGTCTCGAGGACCCAACTGCATTAAAGCCAAGTGAAGTTTACAAGCCAACCCCTCAGAAGGATAAAAACCATACATATGAACCTAAATATTACAAAGAGAACCTTGGAACTAAACTGAAAAGTGCGATCGGGTCCATCTTCTTCTTCGCAGATTGCGCGCCGCTGCTTCCCGTCTCGGCCAGCTTCTCCCTCACCGGGGATGAGGCCACTTGGGGTGGAACCTTCGAAGAACACTGAGCTACAGTAGCACAAGAGTCTCCACTTTGGCTTCCTGGCTTGGAGGTTGAACCTCTAGAGACGTCAGCCACCTGTCGAGTGCGTCCACACAAGAATCCGCCACCCTTTGGCGAGAAGAGTTGACGACAAAACGTCCGCCGAGAATAAGCTTCCACTGAGAGATGCAGCAGGTCTCCAAGGCGCACATCTAGAGCAAATCTGACTCTTGCAAAGTCCCCTTCCTCCTTCATGGAGAAGAAGAAGCCAAAGAAGCAAGATTTGCGCCAAATCCGATCCTTTCACAAATAAGGCAAGATTATTGGACGAGCTTGAGGGCCAAATCGCCCTCCCCTTCGACCACCACGGTCGCCGAAGAGGAGGTGCAGTCCCCCAAATCCCCCTACTGCTTGCGAATGGCATTAAGGAACTCGAACATGAAGGAAAAAAAAACCCTACCTACAGGCGAGCATCACCTCCCACCGGTCCACTCCGGCCGGCTAAGCCGACGGAGGGAGTAGGATTTCATCAAGGGTGTGGCTACGTCTCAGTCGACTGAGATTTAACTAAGTCTCAATCATGTCATGTAACATGTAAGAGAGAAAAAGAAAAAACCAAAAATAAAATTTTGCATCGATCTCGATGTAAAATCTCATGGATATAGCATCGACTAAGACGTAATAAAGTCGACCGGTCGACTGAGACCTAGCAAGGCCGTTTCATCAATCTTAAAACTTATTGGTCCAGACTTTAAAAGATGCTCGCATGAATAAAAAAATGCATGTATGTTTTCATAAAAATGGATATGCGTACGCGTATAAAGTATCCTGTGTTAATTAATTTTTATTTTTAAATAACTCCACAGCCGCCTCTCCTACGTCCTATCCCTACCCTCTCGCGCGGCAGTTGAGCTGTGACGTAATCGAGCCGGTTCACTTTCCCTTGCCCACACGCATCAGCTACGTGTCCCCAACCCACTCGCCCCCTCCTTTATACTCCTATTTCCAAATCGAAATTTCCAATTTCCATAAGATCGATCTTTCCCTCTCCGTCTATCTAAGGTATGCGCACGCCGCCGATTCCCTCTTCCCATCAAGCTATCGATTTCTTCTTCCTGTGGGTTTGATCTACGGTCGTCGATTGATTCGGTCAACGCTACTGTATGAGCTCGTAGAGACATCATCAACTCCAGTCTGCAGGTGGGTCGTGTCGATCGGAGAAGATGGACGCGGAGCAGGAGTCGCGGTGGGCGGCGGCGCAGGGGATCGGCATCGGCGAGGACCTCGTCCCGGCCGCGCTGCGCCACCTGGAGTTCCTCGCCGCCGTCGACCGCCGCCGGTGGCTCTACGAGGGCCCTCTGCTCCACAGGGCCATACGCAGGTATCGCTCTCTCCTTATTGGCTTTTCAACAGCACAACTTGCACAAGACCTTTGTGCTTAGTTTATTTTCTGAGGTGTTTCATTCTTCTGTTGGGGTATTGTTCATGAACAGTCTCTGCTCGATCTCTAGGGTGTGTTGGGAGTAAAATTTCTCAGTAATCCTTGCCATGTTTCGATAAAATCTTGGTGAATTTGAGGATAACTTGCACAGTCAGTCAGTCACTATTTGGAACTTTGTCCATGTCTCCTGACAAACACCTGCTTCTGGAAAATTAGACAAAACCACTAGTTTAGTTTACCTTGATATTTTTTTTGAATTTTACCTTGATATAAGTTGGTGGAAGAGTTGAACTGAGAACGTTTGGGTTTTCAGTATTAAGGAATGGCATCGCCATTAATTTTTCTGAAACCATCCTCTAATCTGTGCTTTCAGTTTCAATTGTTTTGCTACAGTTCTGGTCTTATCTGCAAATTTTGGCATGAAATTCTGGCTGCTTCTTTCCCTTCAAAGTCCCAATCATGCTTAAATCAGTGATACTCTGTAAAAAAACCACTCATACTAAATTAATTTATGTTATCATGTTATGTTGACTTTGTTGTGGTGCTAGGTACAAAGCTTGCTGGCTTCCCCTTCTTGCCAAGCACACTGAGGCCGCTGTTGGAGATGAGCCTTTGGTTGTTCCGCTTGATTGTGAATGGATATGGCACTGCCATCGGCTTAACCCGGTATGCATATTAAGTTATTAACTCACAGATGCTCGTGTGCCGTTCAAAATCTGTGAACACCACATTAGAGAACTAGTATTTGGCTATTTGCACCTCTTGGCATAAAAGAAACTACTAGTGAACATGGTTGGAAATGTCTAAATCATAATCATCTTGTATTGTTTCTTGTTTTTCTGTGCTGACAACAATATCTTTCAGACTCAATATATAAAGGACTGCAAGAGATTATATGGCAGAATACTGGGCACTAACAATGTCAAGTCCTCCATTCAAGCAAAGTCCAAGGATTCGGCTGACAAAGTCTGGACTGAGTCATATCCTGAGGAGCCTTTTGAGTTGGAGTACACAAGTCCTTCTGATGATTTTGTTTATGTGGGTGATGGAACTGCAGGAGGCATTTCCTATGATTTGATCTCAGCTGTTAAGAGACAGTCTTCTTTCGTCTACCAGGTAGTTATGCTACTAACTATGTATAAGACGAGTCAATGTGGTAGATTACCCTTGATTGAACAACTTATATCTAAAACTTAGCTATTCTGATCAAAATTTCATAAGCAGATTGATACCTGATTTGATTAGCCTAGCAAATGTTGATGATAGTTCAAAAGCGTGTCACTGGTAATCCATACATAAGGAAGAAAGCAATAGAAAAGCAGTGCTACTGCCTTTTCGTAAAAGAGAAAAATATGCAAGAACAATAAATAAATAAATATGTGCAGAAAGTCAGTGACTTCCTTTGTTTCTGGCAGGTTGGAACACCAAACATGCATGATCACCGTTTTCTTGAAGAAGCTTTAGCTCGATACAAAGGTTTTTTGTATATGATCAAGATGAATCAGGAGAAAAGAATGAACCTCTTTCGTGTGCCAACCTATGATGTGGATCTAATGTGGCACACCCATCAACTGAATTCTGTTACCTACTATAATGACATGCTGGCTCTCCTTGGGAGAGTTCTGGAGCATGATGACACAGATGATGATCGAGCTGAAGGAAAGAAGCTCGACACTGGATTTTCAGGGACCACCGA
Organism: Bromus sterilis; assembly: GCA_950022295.1. Taxonomy (NCBI): domain Eukaryota; kingdom Viridiplantae; phylum Streptophyta; class Magnoliopsida; order Poales; family Poaceae; genus Bromus; species Bromus sterilis. Next base: position 19,837,063 of record OX465598.1, on the reverse strand, counting down.
GCAGTTTGAGAATACCTTTGGTCTGAGATACTGGAAGGTTGGCGCTATGTACCGTGGAAGCTTGCCATCTCCTGTGACCTCCATTCCTCAAATATTTACTAGCGAGGATGATAGTGTTTTTGGTGTCGATAAAGCAGAGAAGCATCTTACTATTCTTGAAACAACAGTTGTGGAGGTATGATGCTCTTTTTACATCTTATTGTTGTCCATGAAGCAACAGATACACAAGCACAATATTTCAGTTTCAAGGAATTTTTTGATCTGATAAAATAACCCAAAATGTGGTATGTTGTACTATTAATATTATTATTATTGATTTGGAAGCACGCCGGATATTTGTTATCTAAAAACAGATTGAGCGCTTCTTTTGCCAAGAGACATTTACTGAATTTATGAACTCAAAATATTTCCATCTTTTCCAGTTATATTTACAGATTGTGGACATCAAGAATTTACCATCTGCAATTCCAGAGAAAAGTGTGTACGTATGGTTCACCAAGACTCAACCAGATGTATTTATCAGTGATGGCGGCAGGTTAGATATTTCGACAAAAACAGGGAAGAGTATCGGAGCTGGTTTCCAATGTGAACCGACTGGTGAACTCATTCTTACAGTAATGGTTGATCAGGCCTATTTTGGGGCATCATCATCGAAGAAATCAGAACCATTGGGGAAGGTTTCGGTCTCTCTTCAAGAGCTTACACAGCCTGATTCCAAGCTTTCCTTTGAGAGGTGGTTTGAATTGAAAAGTCGTGGTGCATATGCTGGTTCCCCTCCTGTCAGTCTTCGTGTTGCTGCATCTTGTACTGTCCCAAGGCAGGCTCCACAGATTCTTAGCATGGTCAATGTGAAGCCTTTCTCTCTGAAGGCCTGTCTGTTGCCACATTCCATCGAGGATCAAAAAATGAGCTCCTGGACTCGCTTCCTGTATGACTGTGGTACTGAACTCATTCGTCTTCAGATAAGGTATTTTTTTGTCCGTGATATCAATCCATACATATATATGAAGAACTGGACATTGACTCTAGAAAGTAAATTTGTATGCTGATTCGTAAGTCCTGTGTGATACTTACTGTTAATTTTTTTGCAGAAACAAATAAAAAGTTATTGTATGATACATTGACGCTAATAACATATAGTGTTATCTATAATACCTAAATAGTTCATCCCCACTAACCTTTCTATCTTGACATGCAAGCTATCCACATCATCAAGTAGGTCCACCATGCAAAAACTAATTTCCACCAACTCTTCATGCACATGCTCCCATTAATTCTCCATGCATCACAAATAAATATTTATAAAAATTATGTACTTAGCTCCACGATTTATAAATGATTTCTTTATAGAAAATCAAATTATAAGTTACCTCGCATGTTATTTTTCTATTCGACAAATTTTCTATGAATGCACATCTGTAGTTGCTATCATTGTTTTAGGTTTAGTTAAGGGTGGAGATGTTTCCACTATCTCTACTCAACTTCTTTTCGTCTCTTATCATTTTACCGATATATTGTCAAGGTAATTAATTAACAAAGCAAAAAATCACACATATTTTTGGATTTTCATTAAATTATCTTAGATTTGTACTCTAAACAACATATTTTTTGAAAAAAAAATCAAATTATAATATGTTTCATAATTTTTCTCCTGTTTTAAAACATTATAGTATTTGTTAATAGTTCTCGCAGCAACGCGCGGGGTATCATCTAGTTACATATTCATTTCAAACTGCAAATTGGTATTTGCTGCAGGAATTAATATTCAACTTATATAGTAGTATTTGCGTTTTCCCTTCACAACATATCCAATTTTATTCCAGTGGACACTGGAAAGTTCTATTTTCCTATGCTTAAGACAGAAATATCACTTTCTTCTCTTGTAATGAGAAATTCCTCCCCTTTAATTCAGGGAGCACAAGTCCAAGAATGGCATGGCTCTCATTCGAGAATTGGTTGGAGTAACAAAGTCATCAAAGCAGCCATTGCAGCTTGCAGAATTCACCGAAAACAAATGGTCTTTTAACAACACCAACTTATCCATCACTCATGACCTGAAACCAAGCAAGGATGGCTGCATACACGAGCTCAAATACAACAACAAACTGGTAAGGACAACTGCAGTCTACAGCTCAATTCATGCATGCAGGGTGTTTGCTCAAAAGATAATGATTACATTAAGTCATATGTAAATAAAAAACGTTTATGCATTTAACATACTCACAGTTCTGGTACTTCTTTGAACAAAGCAGATCAAACTATACAGGGGAAGGAGACTAGCATATGAACTAAAATGCTGCAGTCAGCATGCTGAAGATACTTCAGCAGTTACTGCCGTGAAGTTCTCAGCTGAACACCCGTATGGCAAAGCAGTTGCACTACTTGACACTGAATCAGAATTTATCACGGTACAATGCTCAGCTCTGATGTCATATCCTTCTAACTAGTCAAAATTAATTTCCTTGCACCTCAAACATACTCATGTTGTTCTTACTTAAATTTAGGTGGATGAGGATTGGTTTCTGCTTCCCTGGATTACAATATCATTCTTGTTCCTGAATTCCATTGGCAAAGACGGTGCAAAGCTCATCGAAGGTGCCATGGTACAGAATGGTGAAACCGTTCAGCCTGATACTATAGTGGCTTCTGAAATGGTGAAACGTGGAGCAGCAGGCACCACTGCTGGTCTGCCGCAATGTAGCGCTTGTGGCACGGCTGACAGCGGTGACACGGTCATGGCAAGTGACAAGGCTGATCATGCTAGCTGTGGCGGCTCAGTCGCTACAAGCGGCAAGGTGGCTGATTCTAAGTGTGGTGGTTGTGGATCAGGCTGTGGTGGTGGATGCGGTGACTCTGTGGTCACCATGAGCTACAAGAAAGGTCATGCGAGCTGTGGCATCGTTGCAGGCGGCAAGGATGGCCATTTTGAGTCTGCTGGGTGTGGATCGGGATGCAGCGGTTCCTGCGGTGGCAGCATGGTTATTGAGAACTCCCAGGACGGGAACAACAAGTCAGGTGGCTGTGGTTCAGGTTGTGGTGGTGGAGGTTGTGGCGGCATGGCCATAGAAGGCCCCAAGGCTGGCATTGCCAAGTCTAGCGGCTGCGGTTCAGGTTGTGGTGGCGGTTGCAACGGTCAGATGGCTGAAGGCCCCAAAACTGGTCATGCCAAGTCAGGTGGCTGTGGCTCGGGCTGTGGTGGTGGCTGCGGCTCGGGCTATGGTGGCAGCATGGTTATTGTAAACTCCCAGGAGGGTAACACCAAGTCAGGTGGTTGCGGTTCAGGTTGCGGTGGTGGAGGCTGTGGCGGCATGGCCATAGAAGGCACCAAGGCTGGCATTGCCAAGTCTAGCGGTTGCGGTGGAGGTTGCAGCGGTATGGTGGCTGAAGGCCCCAAAACTAGCCATGCCAAGTCAGGTGGCTGTGGCTCAGGCTGCGGCGGTGGTTGCGGCAACATGGTTATGGAAAGCTCCAAGACTGGCTTCACCAAGTCAGGCGGTTGCGGTTCGGGCTGTGGCGGTGGTTGCGGCAACATGGTCATGGAAAGCTCCAAGACTGGCTTCACCAAGTCAGGCGGTTGCGGTTCGGGCTGTGGCGGTGGTTGTGGCAACATGGTCATGGAAAGCTCCAAGACTGGCTTCACCAAGTCAGGCGGTTGCGGTTCGGGCAGTGGCAGTGGCTGTGGCGGTGGTTGCGGCAACATGGTCATGGAAAGCTCCAAGACTGGCTTCACCAAGTCAGGCGGTTGTGGTTCGGGCTGTGGCGGTGGTTGTGGCAACATGGTCATGGAAAGCTCCAAGAGTGGCTTCACCAAGTCAGGCGGTTGCGGTTCTGGCTGTGGTGGTGGTTGCGGCAACATGGTCATGGAAAGTTCCAAGACTGGCTTCACCAAGTCAGGCGGTTGCGGTTCGGGCTGTGGTGGTGGCGGCTGTGGCGGTGGTTGCGGCAACATGGTCATGGAAAGCTCCAAGACTGGCTTCACCAAGTCAGGCGGTTGCGGTTCGGGCTGTGGTGGTGGCGGCGGCAACATGGTCATGGAAAGCTCCAAGACTGGCTTCACCAAGTCAGGCGGTTGCGGTTCGGGCTGTGGTGGTGGCGGCTGTGGCGGTGGTTGCGGCAGCATGGTCATTTCACAGTAGTTATTGCCTTCCAGTTCCATGTCCTTTGATTCGCTCAATAGAGCTGTGGGCTGTGCTTGTAAATAATATTGAGGCTGGTTGTTGCTGGCGTGGGAAAGTCTGGGTTATTCCAGTCTGGTAACTGGACAGTGCCTAATTCTGTAAAAATAAATCGACACTTATGTACATGGTTTCTCTGAGGTTGTTATTTGCGAACATATTTAAGTACAGATTTCCTGACTTTGTTGATATGTTCATGTAAACATGGTGATTTTTTTTTTGATAAAAATAAACATGGTGACTTGTCTTGCTTTATTTGCAATTTCAACTATGCCTATCTGTCGCAAGATTTAGATGATCGCTGTCAGTCTCTGTGAATTTGTTGTTCTGTTCATATATGCCTTGTTGAACTATCCTGTTTCGTTTGCAATTTCAAGCTGTGTAGATGCAAATCTTTGTGAAGGCACTCATCTGCAAGACCATCACCCTCGAGGTTGAGTCTTCCGACGATTGACACAGCCAAAGCAAAGATCTAAGACAACTGTTCAAGCCCAGCGGACGCCCACGTCCTTGACGGCGCCTTAGTCTTCTTTTGCTTTTGCTATCTAGTTGTGATACTTGCTGGTTATCTGTTATGGCTGTCGTTTATGTCTGTTATCTCTGAACTTGCCCTGGTGGCGTTGGTAATGGCCTGCGCGCCGCCTTGTTCGGTTTCGATCTGGTTGTAAGTATTCCGTGGTTGACTTGCCGTGTGGCTTTATTTATAAAGTCAGGCCGTAGCCTTTTATCTAAGAAAAAAGGAGCACGTCCCCCAGACCAGCAGGAGTTGATCTTTGCCGGCAAGCAGCTTGAGCATGGGCTCACTCTTGCTGATTATAACAGCCAAAAGGAGTCCACCCTCCACCTGGTTCTCCGTCTCCATGGTGGTATGCAGATCTTTGTCAAGACAAATGACAGGAAAGACCATTACCCTGGATGTTGGCTCTTCTGATACAGTCGACAATGTGAAAGCCAAGATACAGGATAAGGAGGGCATTCCCCCAGACCAGCAGCACCTGATCCCTTTTGCCCCGACTTATTTCTGGTTCTGTTAAGTCTTGTTATGTGTGATTTCACTAGATAGTTGGGTCGCGCCTTCTGGCGTTTCACTGAGCTTATGTTGAGGTTGTTGTTTGCGTTGTGATTTCGTTCCGGTATGCGTAAGGGATGAAAACTTCTCGTTTGTACTGACTAGAATCTTAGTTTATGTTAGTTATCTAATAATGCGAGGTCTGTTGGTCTGAATCAACAATCGGCAGAGTATCTGGGGTTGTTTTGACTGATATTCAGAACTAGATCCACAACAATGTTCAGAATGCAGATAACTTCCTGTTGTATCTTTACTACTTATAAAGGTTAAGTTGGTGGTGAGTTCACACGTGAAACCATACAAATAAACAAATGCAGTTCAATCCACGCTCACATGTGAGGCCATATAAATAATTAAATGCACTTCTATCCACATATGGGACTAGCAATCTTTAATAAACAAATATTATTTTTACATTGTGTGAGACCTATGCCAAATAAATAAATACGTTGTTATCCTATTGTGAGAATAACATTTTTTATAAGTACACAATTTTTTTCTTTCCTACTTATAAAGGTTGGAGTTGGTGGTGAGTTCACATGTGAGACCATACAAATAAACAAATGCACTTCAACCCACACTCACATGTAAAGCCATATAAATAATTAAATGCACTTCTATTCATATGGGACTAGCAACCTTCAATAACAAACGTTACTTTTACTTTGTGTAAAACCTATACGAAATAAACAAATACACTAATATCTTATTGTGAGGATAACATTTTTATAAATACGCAAATTATAAATGTAAGTGTGCGACCCTAACTCATAATCATGGTCTTAATTTTAATTTCTCTCCTCAACCAGTCCTTTAGCTCTATATCATAGCAGAAGAGAGAATTTTTTTTGCAATTTTATGATCTTGTGCATCAACTTACTCATGTCCATTTTTCTATTATTTTAAATTCAAATGGTATCCCATCTTGCAAAGGACCTACTATGGTTTTTCAAGATTTTTCAACGATCGTAATATGATCTTCGTTATATTTTTGCTCACTTTTTAACCGTGAACCATAAAACAATTGCAAGACACCATCATTTTTTGACAATCCACTAAACCAGTGGTTACTTCTCATCTTTTTTATGGTTTCGTAGCGACGCACGGGCATTGTGCTAGTAGTGAAAGAAACATGAGTTATATGTCGAGGTTTGTACGTGTTCATCCCTCCTAGTTGCACCTGCGGCTATTCACTTCTAACCTCTTGAGGCAGAAGGCATCGAGGGACAAATGCAAGAATGACACTCCTTGATCTGGTATCCGCAAGAAGAAATCTAGCAAATGCAATAGCAAGAAGGATGACGATAATGGGGAGGCGCGGGGGCTTCCATGATACTGTTGTCTAAGCTGCAACTTATAGAGGGGCGATGGGGTTCCATTGGTGATGTCGTGACCCAAGTGTGTGGGAGTTGTTGTGGTTCTGTGTTGGTATGTTTAATGATCTACCTTTGTGGTCGGGTTGCTTCATAGTCCGGAAGTAGTTCGCTTGAGTGTGCAAGTTTGTGAAGGTTAAAGTTGTAAGCCTTGATGGTGTGAGCATCAGGCGAGCGTATTTATTTTGCTTTCTCTGCAATCATGTTGCTGAGGAAGGTGGTAGTGCAGTAATGTAGGAACTGGTTTTAAAAGACATTATGATTTCTCTAAATGAAATCGGAGAGGGATCTCTCTTTTATCAAAAAAAAAAGTTTGTGAAGGTTTTCGTAAGTTAATAAGTCAATTCTCTTCTTAATTAGTGGATGGTGCGTTTTTTTACTTCGTTTAGAAAAAACAAATGCTAACAAAATACGCAAAGACTAAACCTTTGAATCAGTCAGCAGTATCTAGAGTGCTGAGACGCCATGAACTCTCTGAGTCATGGAATAGCAACATAAGGCACTGTGAACAGAAGTTGCAACAAGAAATTTACAGAGTAGAGGGCACACAAGAAAGCCAGGCTACTTTCATGCCGACTCAAGCAGCAGTTATTATTGATCTGTTCAAGCCAATCAGCCGGCGCGGTGTGGACGCAACCAACCCCGAGAGCCAACCGTCGGCGAAAACAGCAATTTAACATGCAGAGTTAAGTTTGTTTAGTTCAGTCTCAGATGCCACCACTAGTTGATGGTCATTTGACTGGAAGAAGCTACTATGTAAATCGGCATTGCAAGTTAGCGCAAAAGGCATTAGATGCCCCTCACCAAAAAATAGGAAAAATAAGAAGGGATGCAGAGATACGGTTTCCTGTGGCATTTGGAGAATGCATGAGACGTTTTAAGCAGGTGATTTCCATCGATCCTTGTTGGGATAAAAAAAATTGTGATTCCAGGTGGCCCTACTAATCAGCCGATCTAGCCAACGACCAAAACTGAGGGGACTGACACAATTAAACTCAGCAGGTTCAGTGGGCCAGCATTTATCCCAAGAAAATAAAACAGGATCTTCTCTGCATTCTTTAGAAAAAAGGATCTTCTGTGTATTTTTGTTCTGTTTTGCGTGGTAATACATATAATTCATATCATATAGATCATAGAACAATACACGTATATATCTACCTGATAAAGCTGAAAAGATAGCAGAGCCTTAGCCTTGGCACAAAAATCATCAACCAAGAAGAATGTAGACCGAAGAATCCCATGAGTTTGACACCAACACCTGTTACCTACCTCCGGTACCACCATAGCAGCCACCATAAAAAAAAGGGTCACCTTTCTCACTTGAACTCGTCGTGGCTCCTTCGTTGACATGCAGCTTTCCAAGGTATCTCACCAAAAATGAAGCCATTACCGTTGAGCGAATCGCTTATTCAGACATAAACCACATCGTTATATTGTGTAGCATCCATAGATAATAAAAGAAAAGTATTAACACAAAGGGTCTGTCTAAAACACATGTACATGTGACATAATTATGTCACATGTACTATGATTTTATCATAAATTAGCCTAACAAAACGAAATTTAATTATTTGTTTGTCCAGTTTTTTGTTTGTTTGTCGCACAGAAAAAAGCAGCCCGATAAGCAGTCTGAAAAACTATCATTCGCCCCATTTGTTTAGGCGTGTAAGGGGCCAGCCCAATTGTGCCAGAGGCCGCATCCACATTTTTTCTATAGTTTCCGTTATTTACTTTTTTTTTGTACTTGAAAATAATATAAAATAATTATATTAAAAAATATGTATATACAAATTACTTTATGTATGAAACAACTCGTTATGTTATTTAATCAATGTTAATCAGGCATTTGAAAAATATTAAACATGTATGAAATTTGTTTATCGTATATACGCCAAAAATATAAAATATATGCAAATATTTTTGAAAAAATGTTGATCCTGTATTTTAAAAAATTAATTGTATATGGATTTTTTTGATAATGTAGTTAAAATTGCTAATCTTGCGCTAAGAATTGTTAAAACCATATATGAAAAAATGTTGATCTTGTATTTAAAAAGTATATAGAAAAAAAATACAATATGTATTTAATTTTTTTTATCATCTATTAAAAAAATGTTGATCAAGTATGAAAAAACATTAATGTCGTATTTTAAAAAATGTGTATGAAGAAATATTAAATATGAGAACGACTAGGGTGCATCTACATGTGACATAATTATGTCCCGCGAGACCCTTCTCACACCTCCCCTCGTTTGTTAGTTTTAAAAGTCAGTCCCAGTTGCAACTCATTGATGGACTTCCAACTAAGAAAAAAAAGTTGGACCGAGTTGCGACTCGTTGGTGGACTTGCAACTGAGAAAAATAGTCGAACCCAGTTACGACTCGTTGGTGGACATGCAACTGGAAAAAAAGTTTTTAACCCAGTAGCGACACGTTCATGGACTTGCAACTGAGAAGAAAAAAAACAATTGCGAATCATTGGTGAACTTGAAACTGAGAAAAAAAATGGAGAGCGGCACTTGGATGGACTCGCAACTGGGGTGTGAGAAGAGCATCAACTCATCCTCAGTTGCGAGTCGGTGATGGACTCGCAACTGGGTGTTGGAAAAAAACAACAAATCATCCCTAGTTGCGAGTCGGTTGTGGACTCGCAACTGGGTGTTGGAAAAAAAATAAGTCAAGTCTGGTTGCGAGTCGGTGGTCACCTTGCAACTGAGGTGTGTGGAGAAAATAGCGACAATTCACCCCCCCAGTTGCGAGTTGGTGTTCGACTCGCAACTGGGGCATGGTGAGAAAATAGCGACAATTCATGCCCCCATTTGCGAGTCATTGTTCGACTCACAACTGGGGCGTGGGGAGAGCAACAAGTCATCCCCAGTTGCGAGTCGGTGGTGGACTCGCAACTGGGTGTTGGAAAAAAACAATAAGTCATTCCCAGTTACGAGTCGATGGTGGACTCGCAACTGGGTGTTGGAAAAAACAACAAGTCATCCCCAGTTGTGAGTCGGTGGCGGACTCGCAACTGGGTGTTGGAAAAAAATAACAAGTCAAGCCCAGTTGCGGGTCGGTGGTCGACTCGCAACTGGGACGTGTGAAGAAAATAGAGACACCACCGACCCGCAACCGGGGCGTGTGGAGAAAATAGATACAAGTCAAAGCCCAGTTGCGGGTCGATGGTCGACTCGAAACTTGGGCGTGGGAAGAGCAACAAGTCATCCCCCAGTTGCGGGTCGGTGGTCGACTCGCAACTGAGGTGTGTGGCGAAAATAGAGACAACTCATCCCCCAATTGCGGGTCGGCGGTCGACTCAAAACTAGGGTGTGTGGAGAAAATAGAGACAAGTCATCCCCCAGTTGCGAGTCGGTGGTCGACTCGCAACTGGGTGTTGGAAAAAAAACAAGTCAAAGCCCAGTTGCGGTTTGGTATCGACTCGCAACTAGGTGTTGGAAAAAATAAGTCAAAGCCTTGTTGCGGGTCGGTGGTCGACTTGAAACTGGGGCGTGGCAAGAAAATAGAGACAAGCCATCCCCCAGTTGCGACTCTCTTGTGAACTTGCAACTGAGAATGAAAAAGTTGGATTCAGTTGCGACTCATTGATGGACATGCAACTGAGGTGTTGAAAAAATGAAACAAGTCATAGGCCCAGTTGCGAGTCGGTGGCCGACTCGGAACTGGGTGATGGGAAAAAACATCAAGTCAAACCCAGATGCGAGTCGGTGGTGGACTCGCAACTGGGTATTGGAAAAAGAACAATAAGTCAAGGCCAGTTGCGAGTCGGTGGTCGACTCGCAACTGAAGTGTGTAGTTAAAATAGCGACAAGTCATCCCCCAGTTGCGAGTCGTTGGTCGACTCGCAATTGAGGTTTAGGGAGAAAAAGGCAACAAATCATCTCCAGTTGCGTGTCGGTGGTCGACTCGCAACTGAGGTACTGAAAAAATAAAACAAGCCAAACCCAGTTGCAAGTCGGTGTTCGACTCGAAACTAGGTGATGGAAAAAAACATCAAGTCAAACTCAGTTGCGAGTCGATGATCGACTTGCAATTGAGTGTTGGAAAAATTCAAAAATACAAGCAAGTCATCCCCAGTTGCGAGTCGGTGGTGGACTCGCAACTGAGAGAGTCAAGGAAAATAAATTACAAATAAAGGAAAAAAGAGAGGTTGAGCACAGTTGCGAGTCAAAGGATAAATAATTCCAATCGTGAAACGATGAGCGACTTGCACACAATTGGTGAAAAAATTCTAGTTGCGAATGGATGAGCGACTTGCAACTGGATTGAAAAAAAACAATTGCGAGTCAAGGAACAACTCGCAACTGGATTTCAATAAGTTATTTTAAAAGTTTGTTGTATATTGAAAATAGTACACCGTATATTGTGAAAGTTATAGAAAAAGTTCAAAAAGACAACAACTAAAAAATTGAAACTGAAAAAATAAAAACTAACAAAAAACAAAACTGAAACAAAAATAAAAATAAACGAAAAAAAATAAACAAGGATAAAACGAAGCAGAGAAAATAACATAGAAAGAAACGTATGTGGGTTGGGCCACATCGCTCCACGAGTCCAGCAAAAGAGGATTAGCGTACTCAGTAGCGATCTGTATGTGCTAAAAAAAAGTAGTTATCTGTACGTGAATTTTGAAGAAAAAACAGGGTACATGTGAGATCATTAATTCTCATGTACATAGCAAATCCGTAACACAAAGTACCGTGTCATATTATCATGCCGTTTTTCAAATGGACCTTTTTGTCTTTCTAAACTAACGTTTACTTGTTGAACCGAGCGTAGCTTAAATGGTTGAATTCTTTGTGGTGGAACAACTCATTAGGGTGTAAGTCCTAAACTTGACATTAGTGTTTTTTATTCTAGTCATTTTTTGAGCTGTTATTCGAATCATTTCAATGATGTTCATTAGTGTATGTATATCAGTATATGTATAAGAAAATCTGCATTTGTATTGTGTTCAATCTTTTTTAAGGTGTACTTGTTGATATCCTGCCACATTTCAATGATTCTGCTCTTGAAATTTGTCGTTTCTCACAAACAAGACATGTTTCTAGAAGAGGAACAGTTGACCTTCAGAGGCTTGCATCATCATGTTTCCCCTGATCTTCAACCCCAACGGATGTATATTATACTATGGAGTGTGCCTGCCAGTTGCACTTATGTACCACCTCCTGTTTTAAGAGGAAACCGTGCGCGTACAAGACGCACCGATAGGCAACCCGGCGATGGCTTTCGAACCTCGTCCTTTGATGATGGGTGGCGACGCCGGCCTTGATCACAAGCAGCTGCTCTGTCTGGACGCCGGCCGCGTCTCCGTGCTGGGCGGCCGGCTCGTCGTCACCTACTCCTTCGGCAACCCGGCGGTGGGCGGCATGCATGTCTTCCTCGGCTTCGCGCTCCTGCTCCTCGGCGTCCTCCTGCTCACCTTCTCGCCCGCTGCGTGCCAGTTCCCATGGGCTCCCCGGGTCGGCGCTTTCATGGCAAAGGCCGTCCTGAACCACCTCCTCGACCGCGCGGTCGAGCTACTCGGCTCTAGTAATGGTGATCAGCAATGTCAATAAGGACATGCAGGCAGCTCCTGTCCTCTCCGCGTGAGAATGTAGTCTGCGACTCTCCGTTCAGCTGTAGTATCACTCTCGTTTACTGCACTTGTGAGCGTCACATATTGTTTGTGCTCTTTCTAAAAACTAGATGATATCTTGCGCGTTGCTGCGGAAATTGTTAATAAAATAATTAAATGTTTTAAAATATGAGAGTTTATGAAACTAAGTATAATTTAATTATGATTTTTTAATAAATATTGTCTAGAGTATAAATTTAAGAAAAAATCATAAAAAATAAGTATGATTTTTTTATTAATATATTACTTTAAGAATATACCGGCGAGACGACAAGAGACAAAATTAACTTGAGTGGAGAGAGTGGAGATATCACCGTTAGCTAAACCTAAAATAATAATAGCAACTACATATGTGCATTCATAAAAAAATATTGCATAGAAAAATAAAATATGAGGCAACTCATAATTTGATTTTGTATGAAAAAAAGTCACTTCTAAATCATGAGGCTTAGTGGATAAAGAAGTTTATATTTATTTGTGATGGATTGTATGTGCATGCAAATTTAATGGAAGCATGTGCATCAAAATTAGTGGAAAAAAGTGAACCTATTTGATGATGTGGATAGTTTGCATGTCAAGAAAAATAGGTTAGTGAGGATTAACTATTTAGGTATTATAATTTGATTTTGTATGAAAAATTCCACTTCTAAATCATGAGGCTTAGTGGATAAATTTTTTAATATTTATTTGTGATAGGTTGCATGTTCATGGAAATTTAATGGAAGCATGTTCATGCAAAGTTAGTGAAATAAAGGTAGATCTATTTGATGATGTGAATAGTTTGCATGTCAAAAAAAATAGGTTAATAGGGATGAATTATTTAGGTATTATAGATTCTCTTTTTTATATCATAGCTGATGCACTTGACAGATTATATGTGGTGATGATGATAATGCCTTTTTTACCTCCATTCTCACAGTCTGTGACGACGGTCAACGGTTCTGACGTTCAGTGTATTCTCTTCATTCCAAAATGTAGTGCGTCTTCGGTTTCCGCGCTTTAAGTTTGACCATAAATTTAACTAACGAGACCAATTGCAGCGGACGCAAAAATTATATCAATGAATTCGTGTTTGAATAAAGTTTTCAATTGTATAACTTTTACTCCTGCCAAAATCGGTTTCATTGGTTAAATTTATGGTCAAAGTTGAACTTCAAAAAATGCGGGCGCACTACATTTTGGAATGGAGGGAGTATTGGTTAGTAATTGTACTTTTTTTTCTGTTGTTGTTTTCCCTTTTTTCTTCCTAACCATTATTCGAGGTACCCTTTACGGAGATCATCCACACGTGCGCTAAGTATCCTATTTTTATATATTTTGGCTTTTTAGCCCTTCGTGGTAGATACGTGGCGGTTTCTGGACGTATAGTCACAGTTACAGTTTCGAATGAAGGCATAAATGTAGTTACAAATACAACCACGGCCATAGGTACAGTTACAGGCGCAACCATAAATACAACCGTAGTTATTACTTCGCATGAGATACAATCAAAATGTGACGCTTCGAATAACCTCTACGAAAACACGCGAATCAACATGTGGTTGAGTTGGTTAGGTGAATGGTCGTATTCTCAGTCCATCAGAGTTCAAATCCTAGATTTGACAATGATGCTCGTATTTTCCTGGATTTATTTCAGGACTCCCGGTGATGTGCTGGGAGGAGACGTTCCCGTCGAAAACGAGGTGGTGACTTCGTTAATCTCAAGATGATGTACCGTCTCAGTATTGCGAAGATGCTCATAGAGGTAGGGTGTGCGTATGTGCGTCATAGGGATGATTGTATACTCGTGTATGTGAGATTGTATTGTGTTCCTAAAAAAAAACCTCTACGAAAACATGTGAAAGGTTGCCCTCTATTTTTTTTCTTTTTTGAGAAAAATGTTGCCTTCTAAATAGTGATTGCCGCTTGTAACCTTACTACCACCATGGGCTATGTATGTATGGTGGCAGATGGGAGAACAAACCCACGAGAGGCCCAAGATAAAACGGATCAACTGTAGGTTAGCCAGCCCACCTCGCAGCTGGACTTCCTTCCTCGAGTCGTCGAGACGCTTCGAGAGACTGCGTGGTGGGGACGAACTCCGCAACCGCCTCTCGGACCCGTAGGTTCCGTTCGGCTCGCGCGTGAGCTGAGCCGTGACGTAATAACCTCGCCGGGTCTCTCCTCTCCCACCTATAAAATTCCCCACACGCAACGACCCCTTATCCCAAATCCATTCGCCCCCTTCTCATCTCAGATCGAGAAAATCCTCTTCGACACAAAAGCGATCGATCTTCAGCTCTCGCGATCGACCCTCTCTCCCCATCAAGGTATGCCCTCGATGTCGATTCCCTCCCCTCTGGATTGATCTAGATTTGCATCTGTGCGATTTCCGATTTGGTCGACGCGATGAGAGGAGGGACTTCCCTAGATCCGTGGAGATCGATGTACCCATGTTCATGATTTTGTTCATAATATGTTATATGCCACGTAGCTGTACCCATGTTCATGATTTTTATCATAATTTGCCGGTAGATTAATAAACAGTCACGCTATTGTTGGCTTGTTGCTCCTGATCAATTTTATTAGTGAAGTTTATTGCTGCATCAGCATCAGATTATCCCCGTCAATGATCCGTCCTATTGTTATTCGGTGTCTGATTTATTGCTCTTTCTGCTATTTTAGATTGACGTAGTACTCTGTTTGGTTATTCTCTTCCAGTCCGTCTATGATGTGCCCATACACAAGTCTGTACATGTTGTTGTGCTGATGTAATTTGGTAACAGTTCAGCTAGAGAATTATTTATCGTAAGCTTTAGATGATCTCACTTCACTGTTTCGTGACTCCGGTCTCTTCATATACGCCTCTGCTGACTGATTTATCTTGCTTTCTAATTCCAAGCTATGCAAATCTAATTTATAAACTGGAAATATATAATAAGAGTTTGTTTTGTGTCTTTGATGTACTCATATGCTTCTGTTCATGGTTGCTCTGATCTATCAGAAATTTAGAAGATCAGTCTGTGATTCATTGCTTTTCTGATATTTTCTTACACTGTTAACTTAGTGATTTATCATGCTTAGTTTAAGTTGCCCAATATGCATATCTATTGCAGATTTAGATTATTAGAGTCCTTGTTTCATGACTTTGTTGATTTGTTCATATACGTCTCTATGTAGGTTACTTATATCCTGTTTTTTTGCAATTTTGAACTATGCAGATGCAGATCTTTGTGAAGACCCTCACTGGCAAGACCATCACACTTGAGGTCGAGTCATCCGACACAATTGACAATGTCAAGGCAAAGATTCAGGATAAGGAGGGAATCCCGCCGGACCAGCAGCGGCTCATCTTTGCTGGCAAGCAGCTCGAGGTTGGGAGGACACTTGCTGATTACAATATCCAGAAGGAGTCCACCCTCCACCTCGTGCTCAGGCTGAGGGGTGGCATGCAGATCTTTGTGAAGACCCTCACCGGCAAGACCATCACCCTCGAGGTCGAGTCCTCTGACACCATCGACAATGTCAAGGCGAAGATACAGGACAAGGAGGGAATCCCACCGGACCAGCAGCGGCTCATCTTTGCTGGCAAGCAGCTAGAGGACGGGAGGACACTTGCTGATTACAATATCCAGAAGGAGTCCACCCTCCACCTGGTACTCAGGCTGAGGGGTGGCATGCAGATCTTTGTGAAGACCCTCACCGGCAAGACCATCACCCTCGAGGTGGAGTCCTCTGACACCATCGACAATGTCAAGGCGAAGATACAGGACAAGGAGGGCATCCCACCGGACCAGCAGCGCCTCATCTTTGCTGGCAAACAGCTGGAAGATGGCCGCACCTTGGCTGATTATAACATCCAGAAGGAGTCGACCCTTCACCTTGTGCTCAGGCTCCGTGGTGGCATGCAAATCTTTGTTAAGACCCTCACTGGAAAGACCATCACCCTTGAGGTTGAGTCTTCCGACACGATTGACAATGTCAAAGCGAAGATCCAGGACAAGGAGGGCATCCCCCCAGACCAGCAGCGGTTGATCTTTGCTGGCAAGCAGCTTGAGGATGGGCGTACTCTTGCTGATTACAACATTCAGAAAGAGTCCACCCTCCACTTGGTTCTCCGACTCCGTGGTGGCATGCAGATCTTTGTCAAGACCCTTACTGGAAAAACCATTACCCTGGAGGTGGAGTCTTCGGACACCATTGACAATGTGAAGGCGAAGATCCAGGACAAGGAGGGCATCCCCCCAGACCAGCAGCGCCTGATCTTTGCCGGTAAGCAGCTCGAGGATGGTCGCACTCTTGCGGATTACAACATTCAGAAGGAGTCTACTCTCCACCTGGTGCTCCGTCTTCGTGGTGGCCAGTGAGTTATTTGGACTCAGGAAGTTTGGTTCGCTAGTCCGTTGCGCCTAACTGGCCTCTCCCCTCGTGTCTTTTGGTTATGTGCTACTACGCATCATGTGCCGTTTCTGTGTCATTTGTGAGAACTATCTGTTGCTGCCTTTGAGTAGCTTGGACTTTGGTTATGAATAAGTGAAGCTGAACCCTGAATTTATTTATCTTGTTATTACGGTTGCTTTTTGTTCCTAACCTGAATGTTGTTCAGAACTTCTGACCGAAATCACTGTCTTTTATGTCGAGATTTGGGGGATTTGTACATGTTTGTTCCTCCGGGCTGACATGTCTGTTGTGTTGCTTGATCATCACTGTCCATACCTGATGCACACTGACGTGATTGACTGTCCATCAATTTTTCCTAAATAACAACCTTCATTGATTCCTTCATTGATTTTTCGTAAATTACATTTTATCAAAACCACAACTAATTAAAAATTTCCTTTCATTTCTGTACCTGTAACTAAATCAAATCAAAATTTATTGAAACTTTTACCAAATAAAAAAATTGTCTTCCTCTATCAATACTAAAATCCAATCAAATACTCCAGTCATTCTAAAATAAGTGTTTTAACACTAGTGTTAATATAAAATTGTGTTAGAATTAAGACACTTAGGGCCAGTTTTCTTGGGCGGCTTAAAAAATAAGCTGCTCTTTCCCAGCTTAAAAAATAAGCCGTTTTCTAAATTTATCGAGGCTTTTAAACTAGTTATGAGATATCTAGGTTAGAAGCCTCAACGAGTGATATATGCGGCTTATGGTAGAAGCTGGGGAAGGAGCGGCTTATTTTTTAAGCCGTCAAAAAAACTGACTCTTATTTCAAAACGGAAGGAGTATAAAACAAGATTTGAAGTGTAGGCACGGTTCAACAGTTTGTACTTTGTACTTGCTTCATCCGATTTTAGTGAAACGAACAATTCTCTTGCGGGTTCTGTAAAAAATAGTGTAAGCACATTTTACGGTTGAAGTGTAGGCGGGCTTCATTGTACCGCAAGGCTTAGAGGATAATCTAGAAACAATGTAAACACATTATTGATATATATTTCAACGTGTTTTGTTGTGCCATAACAGAAAATTGGAAATAAATATTACCTCTGATCCATATTAATGGACTCAATTTTGTTTAAATTCGTATGTATCTAGTTAAGTATTTAGACTAAATGCATGTGTATCTAGACAAACTTAAGTCCGTTAATATGGATCGGAGGGAGTACCACAATATTTTTGTAGAATAACTAAGAATTTGAATATATTTCATCTATACAATTTATTGGTGTGGAATACCAAGATCAAATAGTATCATCGTATACATAATATATTTCTACATATATGAGTCTGTTTAGGATTGCCTTGCCTCATTAATATTATTTATACTTTATTAAATTCACTTTGGAGCAATTTTATATACTCTCTTCGTTCCTAAATGTTTCTAAAGATTTCAGTACAATGTACATACGAATGTATATAAACATAGTTTAAAGTGTAGACACTCATTTTGCTTCGTATGTAGTTTATATTTAAAATGTCTACAAAGATATATATTTAGGAACGAAGGGAGTAGAAGTTACTGCTTCATCATATATATATTTTTATCATGTTTGGCTTTCAACTAGCTTCAACATTAAGAATAAAAAAATTAATAAGAAAAATTGTTTTGATTGGATCAAATGGTAAAAAACAAAGGAGTATCCATTCATTGATGATACCGATGGATGGTTTTTTTTCCCAGCTTGAAATTCTAGAGTTTTTTCAAGCGTCTCTTAATTTTTATGGAATGATGTATAATAAAGTTAAGTTGTTTGGTTTACATTTTATTAAAGTGAAGCTAAATTTCAGAGAACCAAGCACTCCCAAAGTCGTTCCCAATAAAATATTGTTTAGAGCGCTAGGAGTTTTCTTTACTCGAGGAAGTTTAAATTGTCACAATGCTGCTGACACATGATTCAAAGTAGAATTCACTATTTGTTTATACGGTCTAAGTTTTTTTGAACATACCCGTTTCCATTAAATGCATAATGGAAATACATCAGCCCAAAGCCAAAAGCAGAGAAAAGAAAAAGGGGAAATATGACCAACGCCACCAGAAAAACCACTGCCTAACGGTTCGTCATTGAACCCAGCCATGGGACGAAAACCAAGCAACATTGCCCAATTGTCCTAAACAAGTTTTTAAAAGACCAAGATAACAAAGCCGAGAATACAACCAAATTTGTCCTAGGCCAACATCCAAAACAACACAACACGAATCAAAGTCCCTTTGTTCCGCAGCGCCAAAAGAGGCTACTCTGAGCAGCATTGTTGCTCAGCATCAATGCGCCCCTCTTCAGATCCTCGGTATCGATCGCATCCTTCTACCCTGACCATTACAAGAGTTTGTCATAAGCCGAGTAAACAACTTCAAAAGGGGACCGCAAAATTTTGAATTCAAAGTTAGCCTTGTTACAGCTATTCTAAATAGACCAACAGATCGCCGCTAGCCCAACCGTATAAAAAATCTCACCGTCAGGAAACAACATATAGCATCAGGAAAAGACTGCCAAATATTATTTGGACAAAAAATCCACATATAAATTCCAAGGTTTTTTTGTTTTCCACATCAAATAAGTTGACGCGCAAAACATATTTGCTTTTCACCCAATAAATCACATCAAATTTGTTTTGCCTAACCCCACAAAGAAAACCACCAGATTTTCCCACAAAGGGAATAAAATCCTAGGTAAACAATTTATAAGGACCATTTTTCCTTATAATTCTTCATATGAGTTTCTTGCAGGCAAAGATAGGGAATGGTATGATATCAAACCAAAGAGGCAGGAAACCATTCCTTTTTCCGTAACCCCTTTACAGTTTCAGAATAGGCCTTTCATCATTTATGTTTTTTTATTTCTGCCCCCTTTCTGGCAGCTCTGCAAGGTTTTTTTTTTAGGAACACAGTACAACTCTGACGCTCACATACACGAGTATACAATCATCCCTATGACGCACACACGCACACCCTATCCCTATGAGCATCTTCGCAATACTGAGCCGGTACATCATCTTGAGATTAACGAAGCCACCACCTCGTCTTCGACGGGAACGTCTCCTCCCACTAAAAGCGTATCACCGAAAGCCCTGAAATAAATCCAGAAAAATATGAGCACCATTGTCAAATCTGGGATTTGAACTCTGATGGGTTAGGGATACAACCATCCACTAACCAACTCAACCACAGGTTGATTCGCGCAGCTCTGCAAGGTTGCTGTGCAGAAGCTCCACTACAGGGAGGTAGGATAACATTGTGAATATGGCTCATGGTGGCAAGTCGAGAGACGACCACCAGTTTCTTTTTTTCTTTTAATTTTCTTAGACCTCACCACCGTAAATTGCTCCTCCAAATCATCAACATAAACTCCCCACTTAGACGTCACATGTGTACAGTCCTCCGTCCAATTAGTAATGAACATACGCAAATCATTTTCAACATTAGACAAGCCTATCTCACCCTTAGAGCAAGTATAATAAGGTACAGTCAGCAGGCTGTAAGCATTAAAATAGTATATTTGAGGTGATGTGGAAGAGAGAGAAGAGGAGAGAGAAGAGAAGCGGGCTACAGATTAGTAGCCAGCTGCAGCACGTGCTCCTAGGCACTTTGTGAGATAGACATGTGGGCCATGTATCAATAGAGTAGTACATATTTATACCTAACCATTGTACTAGTTGGCTATAAGGTTGGCTATAGATGACATGACATCTCCTTATAGCCAACACCCGGCTATACTATTAACCATGCTCTTATCACTCGCTTCCCTAGTTTTCTCAAGTTCCTGAATAATGTCAATAGAAGTAAGATCATCATCAAGAATGCACACACCCATTTTAGACGCTCTAAGCAATAACTCAAGACTGGATAAAACCTCAAATGGATTATTTAACAGTAACTACTATATCTTGAATCTCATCCCCCATCTTCTACACATTTCTCTTACTAAATCGCACTTTCCCCCTGGAAGCGAAGGAGTGGGTAAAACCTCACCGAACTCTTCAGCCGAGAAGGATGGTTACTGTATCGTGTAGACCAAAGGCTCACCACCGATGACTGTCCCCACCTCCTTCATCTCCTCCACCAGGGCCATTTTTTCACAACATCTGCGATAAAATCGGCCATCATGGTCAATAAAATTAATTTTAGGAGACAAAACAGCTTTAGGCCCCACCTGAATATCCTTTGTTTTCTTCAAGATTTCATCCCAAGGGACCAACAACTTCGTCGGTCCTATTGTAAAACCACATAAACAACCTATATGTTGTCTTTGCCCGTGTATATATACCGAACGACCTAAATAATGCTTACTGATATGGCCATTCGCTTTAATATTTTTTTGTGCTTGCAAAAAGAAACATATATTTTTCTGTCAAAATGTGCAGGTATTATTTCGTTGTAAGATTTTAAAAAGGACAAAAGATTTGATACTTATTGAAATAAAGGGGTTTCGCCCTAGTTCCACCATTCTTAATGATGAACCCAGGAAACATACCCCACATTGTGTCCACTTCTTTTATCAGTAGGAATGTAACCCACTTTCATCCATGCCACCTCCATCTCCCCTTAGGGCATCTGCAATAGATTGTAAGATAGACCGTAAGATAGAGCAGCCAAGTCATCATCCAGCGGTACATCATACAACCTCTTTCAATGGTGTACTAGTACAATCGTTGGTAAACTAGTAGCTTTTATGAATTTACAACCAATCAGCTAGTCATTTTAGTGGGTCAAAGAAAAAGTATCTTGGCATGCGTGTTACCAACGTTGGTTGCAGATCTTACAGCCCATCATCTCTCACCTCATTATTACCATCCACGTAAGATTTTTTCTGGCATAGCATTGCTATCTTACGATGACATGGACTCTATTGGAGATGCCCTTAGTGCCCACATTTGCAGACCATAGTGATAAGCGCACCACAAGATTTCAAGGTCATATGCACACTATAACAAGATTTAACAACTTCCGAATGACTAGGAAACCTCATAAAATAGGTCCTAAGAGCATCTCCAGCCGCGCCCCCAAGACGGCGAAAATAGTGCCCCCTAAACTTCCGAATTTCGCCCAGTCGCGCCCCCAAGACCCCAATTAGCGCCGGATCGGGCTGATTTTGAGTCCGGCGAACCCAACCCGAACCCAGCGTGCTGGGGTCGCTTGGGGGCGCCGGACGAAACGAAATCGTCTGCCTGGCCCACTGGCAGGCCAAGCCGACCCAAAAATGACTTCTCTCCCCCACCTCTCCCCACCGCACTTGCCGTCGCCGGCCGCCGCGCCGCCGCTAGATAGCCGTTTTTGCCGCCCAAAACACGCCGCTGCTTCTCCCACGCCTTCCCTCTTCCAAGGCCGCCCCTAGTTCACCGGCGTTTCACCGGCGCGGAACGCCAAGCCGAGAACACCGGCGGAAAGTCGCGCCCACCTCGCGCCCCACATGTTCGACGAATTGCGGCCCCGAGATGGACTCCGACGACGAGACACTCTTCGCCGCGTTGATGGAGGAAGAGGCGATCGCCGGCGCCCAGGACGACGAGCACCTCACGATGCTCGCCGCCTTGGCCGACCTGTTCGGCGCCAACAAGGAGGCGCACCGAGGAGGTTCCAAGATGGGCCGCCGGAAGGGAAAGGAGAGGGGCCGTTCGGAGGGCTACTGTTTGCTCTACTCCGACTACTTTGTCGATGTTCCCCTGCACGGCGAGAAGACATTCCGGCGCCGGTACCGCATGGGCCGAAAGCTCTTTCTTCGCATTGTCACTTCACTTCGAGAGTACGACAGCTACTTCGTTTGCAAAAAATATTGCACCGGCACGGTTGGGTTATCCTCACTTCAGAAGAGCACAACGGCCATGAGGATGCTTGCATACGGAACTCCTGGTGATGAACAGGACGACTATGCGCGCAGGGACGAGTCCACCGCCCTTGATTGTTTCTACAGATTTTGCAGAGCAGTAGTTCGCTGCTTTGGAAAACAGTACTTGCGAGCACCCAATGCAGAAGACACTTCTCGAATCCTAGCAGAGAATGAAGCAAGAGGATTTCCTGGGATGCTTGGAAGCATCGACTGCATGCATTGGGAATGGAAGAACTGTCCATTTGCTTGGCAGAGGATGTACAAGGGTGCAAAAGGTCACTGCAGTGTGGTACTTGAGGCGGTTGCTACACATGATCTCTGGATTTGGCACTCCTTCTTTGGTATGCCAGGAACACACAATGACATCAACGTCCTGCAGTGTTCAAATATCTTTGCCAGGCTTGTCGAAGTTCATGCTCCTCCGGTGAACTTCGATGTCAATGGGCACCACTACAACAAAGGATACTATCTGGCAGACGGCATCTATCCAAGATGGCCGGTATTTGTGAAGACTATCTCAAACCCTGTGTCAGGGGGGAAGCATGCCCATTTTGCCAAGTGCCAGGAGGCTTGTAGGAAGGATGTCGAGCGGGCTTTTGGCGTACTACAGTCTCGATTTGCTGTTGTCCGGTACCCCGCTCAGACTTGGTCGAAAGATCAAATGTGGAAGGTGATGAATTGTTTTGTCATCTTGCACAACATGATCATTGAGAGCGAGAAAGCGGAGCCAGTGTATGACTCTGAACCATATATCAACCAGGGGCCTCTTGCAGTTGTTGATCACCAGATACCATCAGATTGGACAACCTATCTTAACATGCGCCAGGAGATCCGAGACCCGCACGTGCATCATCAACTGCAGGAAGATCTAGTGGATCATCTATGGATGCGCAAAGGCAATGTCTAGTTTGATCTGTTTTTTTGTATTTGTGCCGAATTATATGTAATACCATGTTGAATTTGCGCTGAACTGCGCCGAATTTGCGCCAAACTGCGCCTATATTTCCATGTTTATGTTGAGTCTGTGCCAAAAGTTAATTAATTTGCGCCGTTTTTGGGTCGAATTTGGGCCGAATCTGAGCCGGCCCCGCCAGTCTTGGGGGTCGCCTTGGGGTCGCGTCTGGGGGGGGGACTCGCCCCAAGACCTATCGCCGCGCCGAGCGCCGCAAAACGTCTTGGAGGGGCGAACGGCTGGAGATGCTCTAAGACCAACAGAACGAGCAGTGATATTCAAAAAAAATGAAAATTTGAGCTGTCGAGCTGTAGCATCCCCTTCAACAATAGTAATCACAATGCTAGATGCTCGCTTCTTTTGCTGCTTAGTAGAACGTGAATCATGAATGTAATAAAAACCCCGCCCCTTAGCTTGGAATACACACATTTGGTGCAATAGGAAACTAATATTTACATAACTTGTAGCCGTGAAACCAAAAACTACAATCGTGTTGTACCAACCTGTAACAGCCCAGTTTTCACAAAAATTAAATTTTTTGTTTTGGGTGCGAATTGTTTGATTGTCTGATTTGTTTGCGGTGTTTGCATCCCCGATTTATGATCGCCGATTATTTTCCCCTCTCTTATCTTGTACCGGACGGAGACCGAACCTTGCCACCCTGACACTCGACCTTTGCGACACCGGGTTTCACCCGATCACCCTCGCGAAAACCGCACAAGACCAGCCGAAGCCAACGGAACGAAAAAACCCCGTTTAATAATTAAACGGGATATTTTTATAGCGCACCGGAAAGTGTTCTCGGAACGCTTCCAGTGCGAGGTGAACACCGCCGGCTCGACGCGCTGATCGCGCAGTTCGAAGTTTTACCCGAATCGGAGGTCTTGCGGACCCCCGGCGGTCAGAAACGTAAACACCGCGCGCGCGAGAGAAAAACCGGGGATGTTTTTGCAAACTGCCAGCCACCTGGGCTATATAAAGACCACCACACTCCCACCCCTCGCTAGGGTTTACCCTAGAAAAAATTGCAGCCACCCACCTCACAAAACTCAAATCTGCCCAATTTTCCCCAAAATCCCGAAATCCTAACTCCCAGGCGATCTGGACCATCGGATCGGCCGATCCAACGGCCCAGATGCGCCCCAGCCTGCCCACCAACCCGTGGTCCTCTCTCCTCCACCCGAGCCGCCTCCAGCCAGTGGACGTCGCCGTCGCCGCGCCCGGCCGCCGCCGGCGCGCCACCGGGCAAGCCGCGCTGCCAGCCACCTCTCCTTCTCTCCCTCCTTCTCCTCTCTCCCCTCTTCCCCTAACCCTCTCTCTTCGTTGTCCCTGCAGAAAGGCGCAAGCGCCATGGCCGCCACCCCGAGCATGGGGGACGCCACGAACCGCGCGGCCACATCCGGAGTCCGGCGCCGTCACAGCCCGGATCCGACTGCACGCACCCGACCTCCGCCGTCCCCGGCCTCCTCCGTGCAAGGTCCGGCGAGGGAGCTGCCGCGAGCCGCCTCGTCGTCGCCGTTGTCCCGTGCGGCACGGGGAAGACCCAGCCGCGCCAGGAACTTCCGAGCTGGGCCGGCGCGCCCCCAAGGCCCAGCAGGCCCACAACCGACGCGGCCCACGCGCCCCTTTAGGTCCAAGCCAGCGCCAGGCCAGCCCCCTCCAGATGGGCCGAGGCCCATGAGTGAGCACCCTTTTATTTATTTATTTTTTATTCGCTGCTGCTTTTGTTGGGCTCGGCCCAGTGCTATGTGACGCACGGTGCGCTCTTTAGTTAAGTATCGCTCGCCCCCTGTTAGGCCTAGTTCGGCCCGAATAGATTTTTTTTAGGAGTTTTATTATTATTTTGGCAGATTGTATAGTATTTTTTGCGGTGCCCGTATCTTTTAAACGGTAGCTCGGATCGCGATGCGTAAAACATGAAACTTCCTTAGAATTTTGTATAGATTAATAAAATGTGCTTTTTTTGCCATGTTTGACTTTGTTTAAATGTTGTTTTCCCGCTAATTACAACTGTTTGCCACTGTAAACTGTAATTGCAATAACTTTTTAACCGTACCTCTGATTAAAATGTTTTTTATATGAAACTTGACTAGAATTTTGTGTAGATTGTGTTTATGCTGTTCTTGCTTGATAATACAAACAATAAAATATTGTTTAGGGCAAAACAGTACCAAATGTTATAATTTTTGTGGGGTAAATAGCGATAAGCATGTTTAGGAGTTTGCCCCACTTAAATTGACTAGTATAGGTAGTTTACTTTGTGCTTCACCTTTTTCTATGCTTCTGTGCTTTGCCATGTTAACAACCTTTGTTGATCAGCTGTAGCTAAACAAATTGAATCATTATAAACGTGCGATATCGTCGTGTGTGACGAGTACTCCACTTAAATTGTTAGCAACCGCTCTCAACGGTAGGTGTGATGTCTCGTGTTGCCTTCTTGTTGATGCTTGCTCGTGTTTGCTTCGTAGTAATAGATGCTTGCTCGTTGATTGTTTTCCAGTGTTTACCCTCTTGTGTGCTTCCGCGGGTACCTTCGGAGACGACGCGAGCTTGCGTTCAACTACACCGTCGGAACCCGACTTATCAACAGGCAAGGACTATACATTACTTATGATCCATTCTATTTCAACCAGCGGTTTGCATGCTAGTCTAGGTTAGGTTCGATTTTTTATCCTACCACATGTTTACAACCTCTTTCAAACCGATACAGCCATGTCCCCTCCCAGCAAACCATGTACTGCTATGTTACTATTGCTCGTTGCTCAGCCCCTGATTAGTATGCATGCTTAGGATGCTACGATGTTACCCTGTTACTCCTTGGTTTGGGATATCACATTATTATATTGTTGTGGATGATATGATTATTATAATGTTGACTATATTCGACGAAGGATGGAAGGTCTAGGCTATCCCGCCCCGATGCTTTGTTTCATTCGAGTCACCTAGGATCCGAGTTCCGGGTATTGGTTTTAAGACTGAGCGTGCCTAACCGCGTGTGGGATTTTATGGGGTCCCCTTTTCTTACCTATCTAGCTTCAAACATTTCTAGTGGTGGCCCGAGCTGATTTACCATTTGAAACCCCGTGTGTGTGCTTGGTGGATCCCCTCGCAATTTTTAAACAACCCGGACCAGCGGAGACATGGTTTCCCTGTTGGTCCACCTTTGACCGGCGAGGGCCCGAGGCCTCACGTGAGGCGTCTCGGTAACCCAAACCCTGTTGAGACGGAAGAGTCCGATCCGAGAGCGTGGCCAGATTTTGGATTGGGTGTCGACTCTCCGGGGGGCATCCAAATTTGTTCGTTGTTAGTTAGAGGGACCTGTCGTTTCGGATCTCTTGGAACTAAATCATAAAATGGTTGCCTGTGATGGGTAGCAACTGAGAGAGATGGGCGTGCGTGCGGAGCCTTGTAATGGGCAGTTGGTACACCCCTGCAGGGTTAAATCTTTTCGAGAAGTCGTGTCCACGGTTATGGACGACTTGAGACCTACTCCTTGTTCATAAACAACAACAACTGAGATAATCTTAATATAACTTGATCAACATGTGTGTGACTTGACTGCTTCTTCTTTGTCGGGATGCGAAGAGGAGGCAAGGATATGATAGGTGTTATTTTTGCGTAGTAGGTGGATAGTGGACTTGTTGGAGACGATTCCTCATCGAATGCTTGGCTTCTTATCTTACTCTCCAGATCGTTAGTCACTTCATAAATGCTAGTGCGGCAGCAACCTCACCACTTACCACATCCTTACCGTAAACTACTAGTTGTCCTAGAATGACGAGTGATGAAGTCCTTGCTGGGTCAGTTGACCACTACAGTTGGATGCTGAGTACTTCTATACTCATGATACTACCCCAATTTTTTTCAGGGTTCTTGATCGACAACAGGTACGGTAATCGACGTTTCACGTGGAGACTCGACGACGACTAGTTAGACGGATCCCGACGGAGGGCCTGGAACCGTATGGTTATAGGGATCGATGTTTTTCTATTTGCCAGTAGGCATTTGATTGTAGTCTGTACTCAGACATTTATCTTCCGCTGTTGTATTGTATTTGAGGTAGTTGTATGTCGATTGTATGAGATGTTGTATACTTGTATCTGTAATGTTGTGATATCATGTTGGAAATCCGGGGCATATGGCTACGTCATATGTCGCGGTGGGACCGATATGTGCTTCGTCCCCGGATCTGGATGGAAACATATAGATCTGAAACAGTACCGCATATCGAGCCTTACACAACCGTACATGTACACTATAGCGAACCTGTTTTTGGTCAGTTTTATTTTGATTTTTCTTTGAAATATAATATTTCTAAAAACGTGGATAATTTCTGAACATTTTTAAATACACAACAATACATAATACATGTCGGATAATTTTTAAATATGCATTGAACACTTTTCTAATATACATTGAAGATTTTCTTAATATGCGATGGACATTTCAATAATGTTGGATTTTTTTGTACAAAGCAAAACATATTTTCAAATAAAAATAATTAATTTGTAAACTACATTTATCATATTTATAATATATATTTATCATTTTTTTAGTATGCAAGGAATTGTTTTATAATATTTAGTGAAGTTTTTGTGGTATACAATGTACATTTTCCCAGTTTACGAGTTTTGTAATACACAGTTTTTTTCATATTCACCATGCCCAGCGAGTTTTGTAGTACACAACGAGTTTTGTAATTGGTGTTGATGAACCATGTACAACTTTAAGCAAAAATATCATGTTCACCACGGTTATATCTCGTCCGTACTGAATTGTCTTAGAATCACCAATGAGCGGGTGTTCGAGGGATGCACCGACACTGTAACTTAGGTTTTGTTCTTTATAGTTTTTATTTCTGTTTTATACTTCAATATTCATTTTTTCAGTTTTCCTTTTTTGGGTTATTTTTCTTTTTTCAACACGTGTCTACTTTTTTATGGATGATGTTCATTTTTTTGTACATCAAAGATACTTTTCAATACATTATTAATTTTTTAATATTTATTTTAATGACTAATTATTTATTCATGATATAAATTTTCATATACATCAGACACTTTTTAATACATGTTTCAAATTGATCAACTAGAGAATTAACATTTTTAAAAATTTATGTTTTAAGGGCTATTTTTATGTAATGTACATTGCATATTTTTCTTATATATCAAAATATTGTTTTATAGATGTTTAACATTTTTTTATTACATAATGAATATTTTTTATAAAATCATTTTTTGATGTCTTTTTTCATATACATTATTTTTTTGATTCATTAAATTTTTTTACACATTTAGCTGTTTCAAATAAAATTACTAGAATTTTAAAACATATATTTTGTATGTCTCCTTTTTGCTATACACATTTTGCAATTTGTTTGTACATTAAGAACATTTTCTATAGATGTTTAACATTCTTATAATGTGAAAATTAATATTTTAAAATTTGTATGAAAATTGATTTTTATAACAGAGAGTTTTTGAAATATACTAGTAAAAAGAGCAAGAATGTGAAGACAAGATAGAATGCCGAAGGGCATGTGGTCCGTGTTGGGCTTGCTCATTGTTGCGGCTCTTCGGCTGAAATGTCGTCATACCTCCTGGCTCGCAGCAGGCGGGACATAGCCGCACACATGATTTGTCGGCTGGACCTGGTCCTGTTGTAAAACCACACAGACAACCTATATGTTTTCTTGGCCATTCGCTTCAATATTTTGTTGTGATTGCAAAAAATAAACATATTTTTTCTATCAAAATATGCAGGTATTATTTACTTGTAAGGTTTTAAAAGGACAGAAGATTTTATACTTATTGAAAGAAAGGGGTTTCTCCCCAGTTCCACCAGTTTTAATGATGAACCCAAGATTTGATATTTGTATTATAAAAGGACAGACGATTTACTTTTTATCAATTATTTCCACGAGAGCCTTTGAATCATAGGTTTGAGGATGTTAGATTTATATCATATGCATTTATATGTGCATAATCTCATGTAAACTTCAAACAATTTTTGCTTTTTCTTTGATAAGTCCAAATATAGTGTCGCTATAGAGCTTGCTACACCTATAAAGTTAGGAAATAAGGGTGCTAGTGTAAAGATATGGCAGATATTAAATGGAGAACAGTCGGGGCCTAGGCCCACCTTGAAATTCAGGGGGGGGGGGGGGGTATCAGTGAGGAAGGGAGGTTCCGTATAGATGTATAATTTTTCCCTTTGTTTTCCAAAAAATTAGATGCTACTTGTTTCCTCAATAGTATTTAGAATAATGAATTAGACCTCTATTTATTATGACTTTGGGATCCTACTTACCCCATTAAAAAACATTCACATTTTACCTCAAATTTATGACAACATGTAAAGTTCTTACACCTTTTATCGACTCCCTATGGTTCTGATGACAAGGGCCCATCTGTTAGTCCAACTAGATGGTATCTCGGGCCTTGCTGCGGAAATTGGTCGCCCTATTTTTTAATAAAATATAATTATGTGAATTTTAAATATTTAGATGAATAACAAATGAACCAGAAATTTAAAAACCCATACAACTAATTATATTTGATTATGTTTAGTTATTTTTTAATATATAGTAAGAGAGTGAATAATATTTTTTCATGCATGCTTACATGTGGTGGTGGGTCTTGTCTCATGCATGGTTGCATATTGAGATGGGCCTTATCCCACTCATTAATGTGTGGTGATGTGGCATTCTTGTATATTGAAATAAATAAGTTAGTGGGGATCACGTGAATTGGCTGCCCTATATTTCAACAAAATTTAATTATGTGAATTTTAAATATTTAGATTAATAACAAATGAATTAAAATTTTAAAAACATATACAACTTATTATATTTGATTGTGTACGTTTATAAATTAATTTTTGAATATAAGTATAGTAAGAGAAAGGAAAATATTTTTTGATGCATGATTGCATGTGGTGGTGGATCTTGTCTCATGCATGGTTGCATGTTGAAGTGAGCCTTATCCCACCCATAATTGTGTGGTGATATGGTATGCTTGCATGTTGAGAGAAATAAAATAATGAGAATAATCTATTATAGTATTATAGACGTGACGAGTGAGTTGGATGTCAACCCAAAAGTGTGGTTTGGTTTTGCATTTTTCTCCCACATGCATAGCCCGACCCGCTAACTCGCATCAAATCCACCTTCATCTGCTCACTCATGAAGTCAATACAAGTTCCCCACTCCTCTCTTCCCTCTCTTACTCGTACTCTATCTAGGATTACACTAGTAGAAAAAGTCCCATTTGTCCCGGTTCCAGAGGTCCTTCTGTTCCGGTTCTGGAACCGGGACTAAAGGGTCGTTACTAATACCCAAAACCTTTAGTCCCGGTTCGCTTACGAACCGGTACAGATGGGCCTCCACGTGGCCTCTGCGGCTTGCCTGGGCAGGAGGGCCTTTTGTCCCGGTTGGTAGCACCAACCGGGACCAAAATGCCTCCACGCGTCAGCAGTTCCGTGTCTGGGATTTTGTTTTTTTCTTTGAGAGGGGGGGGATGGGGGTTTTGTAGGGTTAATTTAGGGGTTTCATATATTGTAGCTAATAGAGAGAGGTGTCCTCTCTTATCTCCGTGCTTGATCGACGCTACGTATTATATGTATAGAGAGGACTCGACATGCTAGCTAGTAAGCAAATGAAGAAATTAAACCATTAAGTACAGAAGATCGTCATGAACATATACAGAGAGAAGTGAGATTGTTCGAACAACAAGTTTTCGTATATCTGTCCGACGCTACTGGCTACATATATACAATAGAAGATCTCTTACAATACCCTAACATCTGAAATCAAGTTCCATATGGTATTCTCCCTCTTTCCTGATGACGTGTTCAAGAAAGAATCCCGCCAATTCCTCTTGAATTGCTATTATGCGATTTTGTGGTAGGAGTTCTTCCTGCAGCTCCCAATGTTAATTCGAAGAAGGGATCAATACATATATATGAATGAAACTCAACACCAATGATGGTAATAAAATAAAATTGTGAATATTATTGCTTACGCACATCAAAATCTTTTTTACAGTAGCCGCCCTGCTTAGAGATCGTAGCGTTGTAGATGTACTCGCATACGTAGTATCCACAAAGATTAGTCCCTTCTTGCTGCCACAACCACTTTACGAGAAATAGAGGTCAATCAAACTGATAATCAAGCATTATATAAATGGTATTGATGAAACTAGCTAGAATCAAATTAATGGGAGATGCGCGGAACTAGCTAGTAGTACTTACTTTCGGGCGTGTAAATTTCAGCTCCTTCGGCAGTCCCGGAGATTTTATGGTGAACGTTATCCAAACCCTGCAGACATAGAAAATAATTATTACCTAATATCAGGAAATGAACAAAGTTGCCGAAATGCTACGATAATGACCGATTGCACTTACTTCTTAAGCATTTCAGTGATGATCGCATACGTCTTGGGATCTTTTCGTCTTGAGTCTAACACGGTTACTAGTCCCTCCTCAAGCTTAATCTCTAAGAGAATAAAGTGGAAGCTGCGCACGCATGCATAACTCATCAATTACATTACTATAACCTCGAGTAAATAAAGGAAAACCGAATATGCATAGTATAACACTCACTCGAAGTTGTAAGGAAAGATTATTTTTTGTTTGTTTTGATGTTGAAGCAACGATTGTAGCAAGTTGGCCTCGGCTTGTTTGGGATTCTTTTCCATCGCCCATTCATCAAAGAGATTTAGGTTAATGAACCCAATATTATAGATTTCTCTTTGCTTGCATTCGACGATCTTCAATCTGCATGATATAGTGAATTATATGTACATGCAATGAAAGAGCTGAGCTATATATAGAGAGTTAATTAAAGAAGTAGTACTTACAGACAGTAGCAAGTGACGATTACTTTATCGATGGCCATTGCATTGTAAAGCTGGAATAACTCCTCAAATGGAACACACAACGTGTCAATTCCAAGGAGGTCGTGCTTGTCTTTAACCATAAGCAACACATTATCCAACCCAGAGTTCTTGCAGGTGTCCATGTACCACTCATGGAATCTTCGCATCATCGTTGGTAGCTGTTGATCAGGTCTAACGAGAGGATACCCGTGCCGGAATTTGAGTTCGTCCACCTCGAATCGATCAAATTGTATATCTTCTGGCAGGTAATCACCAGGATTGGTACCGGGCACCATCCCGGCCGGCAGATTTGCGACGACGATATGACTAGACACCTGCAGCGGGGGGCACAATTGTTTCTCCTGTTCGCCGAGCTGGGGAATTTTTTTTCCCTCTTGCAATTTGTTGTTCTCTCCTTTGGTCAGTTGCAGTGCTTTCGGACCGGCGCGTTTCTTGCACTTTCTTTTTAAGAGCGCGGACATGGTTGTCATCCAGCGGAGCCGGTGCTGGTCGCTTCAGGGCATCCAAAGTGCGCTTCAATTTCACCTCATCTATCTTCTCCTTCGGAGGTGGATTTTTCTTTTTAAAAAAGGCATCCACTTCGCCTTTAGAGATCTTCGCGCTTTCCTCATCGCTCCTCTCGTATGGTCACGGCTCAAGAGGCTTGAGAGATGATGGACCGTATTGGAATCGCCTCGCACCACTGGTTGTACTGCTAGACGCCGGAGCGATGGCTGCTATTTTCCTTTGTTGCTTAAGAGGCGTCGGAGCAGCCGGAGCGCCGGTGGCGGCTCTCTTCTGCTTTTGCTGACGAGGCGGAGGAGGAGACGGGCTGCTCGGACGCGCAGACGCAGGCGGAGAAGGAGGCGGAGGAGGAGTCGGAGGAGGAGGCGGGCCCTTACTCGTCGGAGGAGGAGGCGGGCCCTTACTCGTCGTTGGAGGAGGAGGAGGCGTAGGTGCCGTCCAGTTCGGAAGCTTGATGAATTCCTTCGGCCATAGACATGAAGTCCTCAGAGCATTCTGCAGGAGATTTTCCCCTTCGCCGGTAGGGTAGTTGACGAGGGGGTGACCCCATGACTCCTTCTAATGGGCCTACCCGGTGTCATTGAAGGCCCACGAATCTACCGCCGGATTCACCTTGGCCCGCTAGATGGCACCGACATTGGGAGTCTTCGACTAACAAGGAAGGTGCAGGGACTTGCCGTACAAGCTAGGGTTAGATTTCCTGTAATTGTAGATTGATTCCCCGAGACCTGGTCTACTATATAAAGGCCAGGAGGGGCAACACATAAAGGGAGACATCGCCTGTAACCCTAGCCTAGAGCCTAGAGCGCATCTGCCTTGGCATCCCCTGTAACTTCTCTACAATCAATATATCGAGCAGGAAGTGTATCCTCCTGTTTGCCGACGAGCTTATCGTCCAACCTGTGTCTTCTCCAACTAGCCCAGGGTCCCTAACCATGGGACTTGCCGGGGCCGATCCTCGACAATTGGCGCCGACCGTGGGGACTACACAGGTTGGGAACGCGATCTCGGCGGTCTCACTATCATCAACGCTCGCCAGCTCGAAGACTCAGGCGAGATCCAATCTGTTCGAGTCCCTAGGGTTCACGGCCCACCTCCCGGCCCTGAAGCCAGTCTTCACGGATCTGCAGTCCGGCGTCGATCTGATCTTCGGAGAATACCGGATCTACATCAACCACTGGGGAAGTCTCCGCCTAACCGACGACGTTCAAGCACCTACAGCAGCAGCCGAGGCGGACGTCACCTGCACGGCCAACACACCGACCAATAGCAGCCGAGCACTCGGCACCGAGCATCATAGCACTCGCCGTCCCTCGGACAGGCCCCTAGCATGGAGAAGCACCGACGCGCAAGCCAGCAGAGGAGCGACCGGAACACCCTCGCAAGTGTTCATGGCGGAAGTCGACGCACCACCACCAGGAATCAACGGGAAAGTTGTAAACCCGAGTGCTCCGCGGGACATGCAGAATACCAGCGGAGCAGCAGGACCCGCCAAGGAAGCCCGGATGGTCGTGCAACTGGGCGATCCAGGAAGCATACCACGAAAGTCCCAGCGGGACAGGTACCTGGCAACCAAGCAAGTAACCTGCAGCCAAGGCAGCCGCTCGGCCCGAGCGCCCAGCCACCAGGAGGCAGACAACAGGCCACAACCGCCAAGAAAGCCGCATCACCAAAAGAGAAAATCATCTTACCCAAGGAAACCATAGCGATGGTACAGGAAGCAGTCAAATTCGGCAGGATGCTGCCAAGAAACGCCACAAGAGACGAACTAAGAGAGTACACTAAATTAGCGGGAGAACAGACGCAACGATGGCGCCAGGCCATGGAAGCGCAGGAAAGAGAAGAACTCGAGAGGAAAAGCAGTCGCCGGCAACCTGCCGGAAGCAGTCGCCGCTCCCCTACCCGCGACAGATCAAAAGTCAACAACCTACGGAAATCGGAAATGGAGAGAGTGATCCGCAAGCTTGACGACGACTTCAAACTCGAAGAGGATGACGGCGACGAGGAGCCCCTCACACCAGCGGAGGCACTCATAAGCGCCCAGGACTACCTATCTCGTGCCCGGACAAGCTCTAAAGGGAAATCAGACCGCTACACCTCGATCGCCCTACAAATAATGAAGGACGCCATCGACAACTCAGCACCCAAAAACCCCAGCACCAGGCGGCAGGCCCGCGAGCGGACACCAGACAGGGAACCTAGCGACCCTAACGACGACGACGACAATAACGACGACGACGACGACGACAGGCGCGGGAACCCAAACAGGGGCAGAAGGCGCGACGACGGCAACGACAGCCGCGCACACCGCAGCACTCGGCGAGACGCACGTGACGACATCACCCAGAGCAGAGTCAACCGCGGCAGGCGGCGACGCACGGCGCGCGAAGAATACTCCGACGAGGAAGATTCCGAAGAAGAAGCCGAGCCATGCGGAGCACTATGCTTCACCCGAACCGTACGCGAGACACGCATGCCAAACGGATTCAAGCTCAACTCGACGACACTAAAGTACAACGGAATTGAAGAACCAGAGGCATGGCTTGAAGACTACTTAACTGCGGTCAAATTCCAGCGCGGAACCAACATCACAGCAATGCAGTACATACAGTTGATGCTCGAGGGCTCCGCGCGGCACTGGCTCAAAAACCTACGGCGCGGGTCCATCAGCTCCTGGAGACAGTTCCGCGCCGCTTTCATCGAGAATTTCAAGTCAACCTACAAACGGCCGGCATCACTCGAGGAGCTGCGAGCGTGCAAGCAAGGAACAAGGGAGACCCTGAGGGCGTACATCCAGCGGTGGACGATCCTCAAAAACTCCGCAGAAGATATATCAGACGAGAGCGCAATCGACGCTTTCAGAAGAGGCCTACAGCGCATTGAGTTCAAGGAGCAGCTGGGGCAAATGAAAGTCCGCACACTCGCAAAACTACTTGAACTAGCCAACAGTTGGGCAAACGGCGAAGATTCCGTCCGTAACGAAACTGAAACCTTCGTAGCACGATCAGAGCACGAATACGACTACAACGGAGACAGAGGAGGCGACAGAAGGAGGAAACAGCCAAGGCGACAATTCTACGACGACCGAGGACCCGACATGGTTGCTGCCGGCTTCCCAAACGACCGAAACGGGCGGCGACGCGACGACAACAGACAGCCAAACAGAGAGAACCAGGAAGACGAGCCTCAATCGCAGAAACGCGAATGGTGGCCAAAGCAACCGCGGGACGGCACACGAGCGCCTAGAACGGCAAAAGAGCAGCTCGACAGCCCATGCACCATACATGGATTCAGAAACGAGCGAGGAGAAATAAGATCATCCCACACCCTCAGGAACTGCAGAAGCTTCAACAAGCTAGCAGAAGAGAAGAACCGCCCTGCGGCCCCTGCAGGGAAACCTCTCGCAAGCATAGCAATCGGGCCAGTCGCCCACAGCGCGCCACCTGCCCCTCCGTTGCCGACGAGGAAGGTGGCCTCCATCCAAGAGAGACAAAGGACACCGGATGAAGACCAGTACCCAGAAGCTCACGGAAGAATTTATATGATACAAGAAGGAAGGCCCTCCAACCGCCAGCAGAAGCAAGTAACCAGACAAGTCTTCCTGGCGACATCCGCACACCCAGCGGCCCCAGAGTACCTGCGCGGGTCGGAAACAGAGATAACCTTTTCCCGAGACGACCACCCACCAGTCGTCCCCCGACCAGGACACGCAGCACTAGTACTGGAGGCGCGGATCGGGAACTACGACATGTCCCGCGTGTTCATGGACGGCGGCAGCGGAATCAACATCATATTCACCCGAACGCTCGACGACATGTTGATCCGAAGCAACGCCCTGAAGCCCTCAGGGACGACTTTCCACGGGATCGTACCAGGCAAAGCAGTTTATCCCATGGGAAGAATAAGCCTGGAAGTGGTCTTCGGGTGTGCGACCAACTTTCGCAAAGAGATATTGGACTTCGAGGTGGTCGACTGGAAGTCGCAATACCACGCAATCCTCGGGCGACCAGCCTTCGCCCGCTTCATGGCTGTACCTCATTACGCCTACCTCAAGCTGAAAAGGCCAGGGCCACATGGTGTCATTACAATCAATGGAAGCTCTGTCAGATCCGACAGATGCGACAAGGAATTCCACAAGTTAGCAGAATCCTTCATAACCCATCAAAACGATGGCACCACAGGAGCCACAGAAGAAAACCTCCCGTAGACGATGAACCAGCAGATGGACACAAGCACCAGGCAACAAAGCTACCGGCCATCAAGGCCACTTACAGCAGATATCCGTCTTCAACGGAACCTCCCTCCTTTTATTTTTTCCAGACTTACTGTATGAGACAATAGGGAAAAGCGTGATTCAAGTATCCCCCAAAAAAAAAACTTTGGCACTCGGGGGCTCGCCGAAGCAGCCACCCCTCGAGTCGTCTCCCGCAATCGCGGCACAAAAAAAAACTTTGGCACTCGGGGGCTCACCGAAGAAGCCACCCCTCGAGTCGTCTCCCGCAATCGCGGCACAAAAATAAACTCCAGCACTCGGAGGCTCGCCGAAGCAGCCACCCCTCGAGTCGTCTCCCGCAATCGCGGAACAAAAATAAACTTTGGCACTCGGGGGCTCGCCGAAGCAGCCACCCCTCGAGTCGTCTCCCGCAATCGCAGCACAAAAATAAACTCCAGCACTCGGGGGCTCGCCGAAGCAGCCACCCCTCGAGTCGTCTCCCGCAATCGCGGCACAAAAATAAACTTTGGCACTCGGGGGCTCGCCGAAGCAGCCACCCCTCGAGTCGTCTCCCGCAATCGCGGCACAAAAATAAACTCCGGCACTCGGGGGCTCGACGAAGCAGCCACCCCTCGAATCGTCTCCCGCAATCGCGGCACAAAAATAAACTTTGGCACTCGGGGGCTCGCCGAAGTAGCCACCCCTCGAGTCGTCTCCCGCAATCGCGGCACAAAAATAAACTCCGGCACTCGGGGGCTCGACGAAGCAGCCACCCCTCGAATCGTCTCCCGAAATCGCGGCACAAAAATAAACTCCAGCACTCGGGGGCTCGCCGAAGCAGCCACCCCGGGAATAACAGTCCCTCCCCAAGCCATCTTCCACAAAGCACATTCAAGCAAGGGAGGAAGACAAAAACAAGACAATTAATCTGATGGCTCCATCTTGGCCATAATATGAGCGCCTAAACTACGGTCGCTCTCTTCAACGACGCGCGCTACAACACGACCTACAAGTTCGCCAACGGCTGCATAATGACCGTCCATCGGCTGATCCCTACCACCCGGAGGACCCCGTACAACCTCTCCGAGATCTACACCAGGCCAGTGACTATGGACCAAACCTAAAGCAACCCGAGCTCCCGCTCGAATCAGGTGGTCCATCACGCGACGCAGCTCGGCAGGTTGGGTAAAGAAGCGGCAAAGCGTCTCAAGCCTGGAAGGGACAACTGCCAACGGATAAAACTGGGCATGAATGCCACCCAGCACCCGCTGGCAGTACCTCAACGCCAACGGAACCCGCTCGACGCGAAGACGCAGCAAAGCAAAAGAACGAGCACGGGCCCCATCCGCCCAAAAGGGGTTCCTGGCTCGCACAACAGGATCTTCCAAGCGCGACATCTCAGAATGCACGGCTGCCTCTTCATCTCGGGACCTCCCCGCCAGGACTTCGCCAAAGAAACAACAACTACAGTCAAGACTAAAACACGAGGAGGACTCGCAGAATCAAGCAAAAGAAAAACTCACCCCGCAGAACATCAGCTAGACTGGCAACCCACGAAGCAAGATCATCAATCATAGCCTCGGCACGCTCTCGTCGAGACCGATGGACAGCCACAGAAGCCTTTAGCTGCACAATCTCCCGCTTGGCATTCCTCAACCGCAAGCAAACAGACTCGTAGGCACCCTCGCGAGCGTCATCCTTCAATGAATTCCAAGGACGAAGAACACCCGGAGCGGCCTACCGCAAACAAAAGCAGAAGCATCAAACACCAGAAGGGACAAGCTAAGAAAAGTCAAGATAGATAAAGACAGCCGAC
Source organism: Bromus sterilis (assembly GCA_950022295.1). Taxonomy (NCBI): domain Eukaryota; kingdom Viridiplantae; phylum Streptophyta; class Magnoliopsida; order Poales; family Poaceae; genus Bromus; species Bromus sterilis. Next base: position 19,798,193 of record OX465598.1, on the reverse strand, counting down.
AAGCAACAGTCACAGCAGAGTCGCGCGTTACAGATGAAGTCTCAACAATAATACTACCGCCCCCCTCGCTCGCCCACAGTAGGATTAATCTGGGCGTCCACAGCCTTTTCCAGCAGAAGAGCAAGATGATCAGCACGCCCAAGCAGCTCCGGCGAGTAGCCCGGGATGGTCTCAACCAAGGATTCGTCAATAGAAATCCCGTGCCCCATAAGGACAGCAAGAGCCGTAGAAGAGCCACTCACCAAGCTGTCAGCAACCAACTCCCCCACGCGCTTCCCCTCCGGACCAAACGCAGCCACGAGAGCATCCAGGCCCTCGGGCACCTTCGAAGCATCCGGCATCAGGTGCTCATGAACACGGCGAAGAAGATCAGAGGCACGACCACAAACACCCTCGACAGCAGCAACAGCACTCGCAAGAGCATCCGCAGCCCCCTTCAGAACGCCAGACCCCGAGGCAGCAACTTCGACCGGCTTCAAACCTGCAGTAGCTGCCAACAAGCAATGGAACGTCAACAAAAAGGAGACAAATGTAACAGAAGGAAAAGTACAGGATCCACACTTATAAGTAAGTCGGTCCGCCAGCACTCGAAGGCGTTTCCCCTCCGCCACCTCCATCTGCTCATATGCCCCCTCAGCTTGACGAAGGAGAACGAGCTCCTCATGCTGCTCGTGCAGCTCCACCTCTTTTGAAGACAAAGCTTCCTGCAAGCGGGAAGCAGTTCGAGAAACCTTGTCGGCCCGCTTCTCGGCCGCCCGGCGACGACCTGACGTGCATCCAACCACAAGGAGAAAGTCAGCGCAATAAAACGTGGAAAAGCTCCACTCCAAACAGCCTAAGAGGAAGACGCACCATCCATGGCAGTTAACGCATCCTGTGCAGAATCATGAGACCTTTGCCACCGTTCAGCATCAATGACCAGGCGCTCACAGTGTTGGAAGATAGGCTGTAAACAAACGTCAAAACACAGTAAGGAAAATGAGACTGTAAGCAACCGCACGCGCTTGCTCACAGCCTCGGGGGCTACTCCCATCGGGAGCACTGCCGTGCTCCCAATGAAAAAGAACACAAAATAGAAGCCTACCATAGCAGAAAAACGGTCAAAGTCACGGATTTTATCTTCAGCTGCAAGATCGAAGCGACCAAAGAAAGGAGGACCCAGCTCGGCAGGTCTAACGTCAGAAGCCCCACCAACAGGCGCACCCGAAGAAGGTGCGACAAGGACGGCACCCGCCTCCGCGGCAGCCGCCGGAGGGGAAGACCGACCAACAGGAGTAGCAGGGACATCATGACAATGAACAGCTGTCGAGTCTGTCGACTTCAGATCCACGGTGGCCGCACTGCTACTCGAAGCAACCGGAAGAGTCGCAACACTAAAAACCAACCATCAGATACAGAAGCAAGAAGCAAACAATGTACAAAGCCAAGGAAAACACTTACCCACTCTGTGCAGGGCAAGCGCGCCACAGCCGGTTTCTCTTTGGAGCCGCAGGCGCAGAAGGCAGATCAGCAGCTAGAGCTACGGGAGCAGCAGTACCACGATCCCCAAAACTCCCGGGGCAGGACCGCTTCACACGAAAAGGGCCTGAATCCTCGCTGTCCCCACACTCAACGATCATGGGCCCCATCCCGGCGGACCGAGCAACACCTTCGGCAGCAGAGGCATTAGGTTCCTCGAGGATATCAGCATCCTCCGGCTGAGGAGGATTACGCAGCACAGGGTCATGTCCCTACAGTACGCAATAAGAACAACAGTCAGCAGATAAGCAACCGCATAAACACAGGCAAGGCGACGCGGTCACAAACCTGAGGAGGAGGGTTTTCAACAGAGTATGGGCGCGCAAGCCGCATCTCAGAGTCACTCGAGTACTTAGTCACCCATTGGAGTCGGGTGAGAAGCTCGCCAGACTCGAAATCTTCAGGCGAGCACCTGGTCGGGTCAGCAGGACCCAAATACTGCCACATAGGAGAGGCACGATGTTGCAGCGGCTGAACTCTTCTCCCTACGAAAACAGAGATAAGCTCCCCACCAGACAATTCATCCTTCAGCAAAGAAATCCTATCTAGATAGGGAGTCAGCTCAGTTGATTCCGCAGCAGTCAGCGAATGAGACCAAGACGCCTGCCTCACTACTCGAGCGGCTGGATTAAAAGGAGCAAGGCCAAAACGCTGGCCGGTCACGCAGCGGTCTTTCAGATAAAACCAGCCCCGCCGCCACCCGCTAACCGAGTCGATCTTCTCCAGATCAAAATATGAGTCTTTATCCCCAATAGAGATGCTCATCCGACCCACAGCATACTCAGAGTTGGTCCTCTTCACACTAAAGAGACGCCTCCAGAGCCCCCAATGCGGGTAAATACCCAGGAACACCTCGCACAAAGTGATAAAACAGGCAATGTGCAAAACCCCGTTCGGGGTCAAATCGTGCAACTGGATGCGATAGGAGTACAACAAGCCCCGCACAAATGGATGCAGCAGAAGAGCAAACCCACGGGGGAAGTAAGATTGGAAGCATACCCGCTCATCTGACGCAGGAGCAGGGACCGGCTCCCCCGGAAAACGCGCCACACCCTCGACCACTACGCCATCGGCAACCAGACGTGCCAGATATGAAGCATCAAAGGTTGATGGTTCCCAACCGCCAGACATCTTGATTGGTTCCGCAGCAGCATGAGAACGTTTGGTCATAGAGGTCGAGGAGGAATCAAAGCACAGGAAGAGGAAGAACTCGAGAACTGGAGAAGGCAAGAAGAAGACGGGGAAAGCAACGGCTGGGTAAAAACCTAAGTTTACCCAGCCGCAAACCTATTTAACCCCGGAACCTAGCACAGAGGATCGCCGTTAGCCCCTGCTACCTAGTAAACGTGGCACGATCCCACGAGGGGCGCAATGCATGGAAAGCTCAACCGGTGCAGTAACAACAACGCGCACGACGCACGAAAAAGAGGACCATAATCGCACAAATGCGAAAATTTCGGCGGGACCACACCAGGTCGTTTCCTACGGCAGGCTACAGTGGTAAAAAACAGCAGAAGACCACGCCAACGTCTTGTCACAGGCAAAGCGTATAAGGTACGCCACCAACGCCTAGAGATTTTATCAGATCTTTTTCCAAAAAAGCAAAAAAATCTCACTCCCATCGGGAGGAGCCCATCTCGAGAGTCACCAGGTGCTCACTCATCTGAAGATCAACAAGGTGCTCGAGTGATCACTCGCACGCACTAGGGTTACAGGTGCTCCCTCACCTATGGACCCACAAGGTGCTCGAGTGATCACTCGCACGCACTAGAGTTACAGGTGCTCCCTCACCTATGGACCCACAAGGTGCTCGAGTGACCACTAACACCCTTGAGAGTCTCGGGTGCTCCCTCACCTCTGAAAGAAACTCAAACAGCTTTCGAGTAATTACTCGCGGAAGGATTCCTCGCCTGAGCACTCGAAACAAGCTCCGCGAGTGAGATGAGTGAACATCTCACTTGATGATTTGTTCCAAGTGGGTGAAATGATATAAGGCTCCGCGCCTCAAAAACACACCTATTCCTGGAACCACGACACACTGTGCCCAGATGCCACGCAAGATTAGCGTGTAGGTAAGACCCCGCTGCGAAGTTCGGCCGGGCTGGGACTTGCCGAAGAGCGATTTCACTCCCAACCTTTCCATGCGCTGCACATGAAGTATCAAGCCGGGCGGACGCGCCTTAGGCTACGCAACCAGCTGGCGGCAAATGAACACTGTAAGACCTGAAGCGGCCGGACTTTTTCTATGCTCCAGTATCCCAAGCTCATGTCGAGGGACATGGGTTTGATTGGGCGATCGTGGTATTTGCCACTAGCGCAATTCACCAAGGCTCGATCCGTCGACTCCTTGGGCCCTTTCTGCTTAACATCCCTCGAAACAGGTTTTTTCATGGCCACCATGCTGCCAGCGACCGCGGGTGCACCGCGCATACAAGCCACGGACGTGTGAAGACGAAATCGAGTCCCTGCGCGACTCTTCAAGTCCCCCAGGCACTCGGGGGCTACTGACGAGGGGGTGACCCCACGACTCCTACTAATGGGACTACCCGGTGTCATTGAAGGCCCACGAAGCTACCGCCGGATTCACCTTGGCCCGCTAGATGGCACCGACATTGGGAGTCTTCGACTAACAAGGAAGGTGCAGGGACTTGTCGTACAAGCTAGGGTTAGATTTCCTGTAATTGTAGATTGATTCCCCGAGACCTGGTCTACTATATAAAGGCCAGGAGGGGCAACGCATAAAGGGAGACATCGCCTGTAACCCTAGCCTAGAGCCTAGAGCGCATCTGCCTTGGCGTCCCCTGTAACTTCTCCACAATAAATATATCGAGCAGGAAGTGTATCCTCCTGTTTGCCGACGAGCTTATCGTCCAACCTGTGTCTTCTCCAACTAGCCCAGGGTCCCTAACCATGGGACTTGCCGGGGCCGATCCTCGACAGTAGTCAAGCTCGATCTCCTCATATCCCTCCATTATTTCATCGACCATCACAACAACATAGCCTTGTGGAATCGGAAGACAGTGAAAAGTTCCGTTGGGTCGAGGAGGTACAACATGGCCGATAGCCACCGTGGGTTTGAATTGCATCAATTTCTTCTTAAGGTGGCATTCTTGAGACTCCGTGATTTCATCCACGGGGTACCTGGAAGTCGTCAAATCAGGTTGCGCAATGACCTCGGTGGAAGCCACGCTGCTTCTCCACTGAGATGGCGGGGTAGCTTCTAGGGTAGCTTCGTCAGCTCGATGCCTCTCCTCTAGCGCTTGTACTCTTGCATGCAGGTTCTGTATTTCACTTTGCTCATGTTTCCTCTTCCTCTCCCTGTTTTTTTAACCGCCTGCGTCGGTAAACCCATGCTTCCACGGAAGGGAGCCTGCCGTGCCTCGTGTTCGTCCTGGGTGCTCAGGATTCCCGAGGGCCATTGTGAGCTCGTCGTTCTCTCTGTCGGGAACGAACGTCCCTGCCTCCGTTTGGGCGATTAACTCCTCAAGCTTGGTGATCGGTACTCTCAGTTGTTCGTTCGTCCAAAAGCACTTCCCTGTTTCAGGGTGCAAGGTTCCCCCAACCTCGAAGAACCAATTCCTTGCACGCTCTGGCCAGTTCAATGTACTTGGTACGATCCCTTTGTCAAGAAGGTCCTTTTCAGCCTTCTCCCACAACAGTCGGGCTTTGTGGTAGCCACCTGACGCCGTGCAATAGTGATGCTTCTTCTTTGCAGCATTTAGTTTGTTTATCGCTGACATCTTCTTACTCTTCTCCGATGTCTTGTGGGCCACAAATGCGGGCCATTGTTCTCTTATCTTCTCAAATCTGCCGGTGAATGTTGGAGTCTTCTCTTTGTCGACAAATGTTGTTTTTAACTCATTCTTCCACCTCCTGAATAGCTCTGGCATCTTATTAAGAGCATGAGTCTTGACCTTTTGCTCTGTAACTGGCTTTTCCGGACGCTCCTCTTCCGGTAGGGTGAAATTTTCCTTCAGCGCGGTCCAAAGATCATATTTCTGTCTATCGGTGACAAAAGACACTTCAGGGTCTCCGGCCTTCGGCTTATTCCATTGCTGGATGCTGATCGGGATCATGTCCCTAACAAGAACCCCGCACTGAGCAGAAAATGCATCTTTGGTCCGGCTGGGTTCAATCGGTTGGCCATCTCTATTGATGCCAGTGATCGTGAACCTTTCATCCGGGTGCAACTTTTTCTTTGGGCCTCGTCTCGTTACCGAAGTTTGGCTCGATTCGGATACGGAGGGCTAGAAAAGAAGAAAGAAGAGAGTTAATATGTGTACACGGTCCAAAACAATTAATGCATCAATTAGCTAGTCAGCACAGGCTTAATTATTATATATACCTCGCCGGACTTTCCAACAACTCCTTCCTCTGTTCGCTCACAGGAGCCATCATAAGCATGTCCTTCCATCTCCATTGTCCGATCATCGGAGGCTGCTTCACCCTCTTCTTCCAGACCATCGGTGTCGTTCAGAAATTGGAAGACATCACCTCCTACCCGGACGATGTCGCCCACCAACAACGGTCCTTCGCGTATGATTTCCCCCAACATCTCTTCTTGTTCTAAGTTTCTTTGACGACCGTCCATAGTTTCTGCAAAATATTAATTACAACATGACACTTAATATACAAACATGATATATATAGCATGGATATATTAGTGTGCCAAACATACAAGTTTTGCCGAAAAACATGGGGGCATGTGTTGACACCAGTTTTTGGCACGACAAGAAATCTATATAAGATGGCGCCCTGAGCCAAACATGGGGGCATGATGAAGCCATGGATTTCTTCAATACTTTCACACAAGGCACTACCCTAGTTCCCGGCCATCGATCCCTCGGTGACCCTCGACCCTCTATCCTAGTTCCCGACCATCGACCCCTCGGTGACCCTCGACCCTTTACCCTAGTTTCCGACCATCGACTTGGTAAATTTGGGTGGCCTCGGCGACGCTTTACAAATGGTGTTTTGGCTCTTGAGAGTCCCGTACTTCTAAAGTTATTCAAATTGCTCAAGTTTGTATACACCATTATTGCAACAATGAATACATAAATCTTTTTTTTAATTTTTCAACATTTGTAAAGTACATAAGTTTCTGGAATTTCTGGTTTAAATTAAATCATTTAAGCTTTATTGCGTCATGCCTGCGTCATGCTGACGCAGGGGGGATTGACTGGTCCAACTGACCAGTGGGACCCTCTGGTCAGTGACTGGGGTCTTAATCCCTCTGTTAAATTAAACCGGCTGGTTTAATTAGGCATTAGGACCCACATGTCAGTGGCTTGGGGGGGGGGGGGTTAGCAGGGGGATTAGGGGCTAAACGGCCAGGGCTGGCCGGCGGCATGACGCCGGTGCCACTGTGCGCGGCGGCGCCCTCCCGGAGTCGAGCTCCCGGGCACGGGGAGGCACGGGGAAGGCACCCGCAGGTAGCCCGCGGCTTCCCGCACCTGATGGTGCACACGGGGGTCTCGTGGGAGGTCCGAGGCGACCACGGCGACGAGACCGGCAGCGGCCGGAGCTCTGTCCACGGCGGGAAGGCGAAGGCACTACTGGAATTCACCAGTTTTCCATGGGCCAGTGGCTTTGCCGTCTGCATTTCGTCGGGGCGGACGGCAAAGCAGCGGTATGCCGTCCGCTGCCCTAAGTACAGACGGTAAAACGTAGACATACGACAAACCACATGTTTGCCGTCTGCGTGGACGCAGGCAGACGGCAACGACACATATGCCGTCCGTCGACAGACGGCAAACCCCCAGCTGGGGCCCACCCAAGCGAGGCACGCGGCCTGGCTAACGGCCCACCGCTTTGCCGTCTGCCTACGGACGGCATATGTGTCGTTGCCGTTTGTCGGCAGACGGCAAAGCGGTGGGCCGTTAACCCCCCGCACGGTCCCACTCCCACTCCCACTCCTCCTCGCAACCGTGCTCTCTCCCCCACGCCGCCGCCGAGCCCTAAACATCGCCGCCGCCTCTCCGTCCCGCCCCCGCCGGATCACTCCCCGTCCTCCACCTCCCCGCCCTCCGCCGCCCGCGGGATCCCGCACCCGCCCCCACCCTCCTCCGCCCCGCCCTCCGCTGCCTGCGACCGCATCTCGCCGGATCCCGACGCCGTGCCCTCCTCCGCCACTCGCCGTTGCACAGACGCCCACCTCCCGGCCTCCTCCTCTGGCCCCCTACTCCGGTGAGCCCGCTCCTCCTCTATTTTTTTTATTTTTTCTCTGTAATTTCTATAGTTGTAGGATTTTAGTTAGTAATTAGTTAGTGTTAGGATTTTAGTTAGTAATTAGTTAGTGTTAGGATTTAGTTAGTAATTGTAGATATTAGGTTTTAGGTTCTAGATTTTTAGTATGATTTATTTTTATTTTTTCTGTTAATTGCAATATGCAGAAAATTTAAATGATAAGATGCATAATTACAATATGCAGAAAATTTAAATGATAATAAAGAGTAAATGTAAATAAAAGAAGAAGTGTAAAGGAAAAAAGAAATAATATGTAAAATAAGAAGAAAGAGGAGGAGAGAAGGTGGAGTCCGGAGGAGGAGGCCGGGAGAAGAGAAGGTGGACGCCGGAGGAGGAGGCTGGGAGGAGAGAAGGTGAAGGCCGGAGGAGGAGGCCGGGAGGAGAGAAGGTGGAGGTCAGAGGAGGAGAAGAGTAGAAAGTAGAAGAAGGAGGATGAGAAATGGAGAAGGATGAGTCTGGAGGAGGAGAAGAGTAGAAAGTAGAAGGAGGAGTACAAATGAATCTTGACCGAAGAGCATCTCTAGCATAACCTGAAACCAAAAAATATCTCTAGCACACCGCAGAATAGCGTATTGGTTTTTAATGTGCAGTTCTTCCCCCTTCACCTCGAGCCTTCGCAAGTCTGGTGTTCGACGACCTCTCCCTGTGTTCGACGATCTCCCCTGCACTCGAGGGTATGCAAAACACGTCCTATCCTCCTGACCCCCCTTCCTTTTCTCTGTTCCGGCCTTTGTGCCAATGACACTAGTAGCTATATAGTTTCAATATGCAGTCGCGTAACCAGTATGCGTCTCCCATTCGAAAGGGTTACAGTTATAAATATGCATTCATTTGCATATTTATAATAGTGATTCTTTCGAATTGTCCAACGTTATCCATGGACAACCCGAGTATGTGTAGATTGAGTCGGTTTCCCATGCTTTGGTCCCGATCCGACGCGGTATTTCGTCAGCGCCTCCCTGTTGTTCTCCGGATACACAACCTCTCGGCTTGTTGTCGAGACGTGTATTAGGAGAACAGCGCACGGATGAGTACGGAACCGGGATCGAAGACATGGTGCAGGACTTTGACGATGCGCGGGATGAGGACGATGAGATGGAGGAATCTGCGAAGGCCTTCTATGAGATGTTGGAGTCTTCGAAACGTCCGTTGCACGCTCACACTGAGCTTTGTCAGCTCGATGCCATCGCACAGTTGATGGCTTTGAAGGCACAATTCAACTTGGGCACAGATTGCTACAATGCGATCACGACCCTAATTGAGCGGTTTCTACCAAAAGATCATGTTATGCCTGCAAACCTGTACCAATCGGATAAAATCCTCAAGGTACTTAAGATGCCCTATGAGCAGATACATGCTTGTGAAAATGGATGTGCTTTATTTAGGAAAGAGTATGCGGACGAAGACTATTGTCCCAAATGCAAGTCATCCAGGTATGTTGTGGTAGACAATGGTCAAGGTGAGAAGACGCAGACCAAAATACCCGTAAATGTTCTTCGGTATCTTCCAGTGATACCAAGAATTCAACGCCTTTACATGATGGAAGAGACAGCCAGACATATGACATGGCAGAAACATGGGAAGAGAACAGAATTTGTTGCAGATGGGAAGCCGATGTTGACTCACCCATCGGATGGTTCAGCATGGAAGCACTTTGATGAAAAACATTCAGAAAAAGCTAAGGAGCCAAGGCATTGCCGAATCGCCGTCGGCACAGATGGGTTCAATCCTTTCGGTCTGATGGCAGCCTCATACAATTGTTGGTCTGTATTTGTCATGCCACTCAATCTCCCCCCCTCAGAGATTATGAAAAGGAAGAACATTTTCCTGACGTTGATAATACCACGGCCCAAATATCCGGGGAAGAATATGGATGTGTACATGCAACCGCTTAAGGAGGAATTGCAACAAGCTTGGGACGAAGGGTTCAAGACATACGATGCATCTAGCAAAAAGACCTTCAAAATGCATGTTTTGTACCAGCACTCGATGCATGACTTGCCGGCGTATGCGCTTTTCACTGGCTTCTGTGTTCATGGAAAGTTCGGGTGCCCAACATGCAAGGCTGCTCTTCAGTTTCATTGGATGAAGGCGGGTGGCAAGTATTCCTTCTTCGACTTGCATAGACAGTTTCTGCCTCCTAAGCATCCTTTTATAAAAGACAAGAAGAACTTCATCAAAGGGAAAGTTGTCAAATACCTGGCAGCACCTACGATGACGGGCGAACATGTCTTGGCACAGTTGAACTCTCTTGAGCCTGATCCTGAACGTCCCGGGTATTTTAAGGGATATAATTCGGAACACGCCTGGACTCACAAGACATGCTTCTGGGATCTCCCCTACTTCCAAGACCTCGAACTTCCACACAATATTGAGGTGATGCACACTGGAAAAAATATCGGCGAGGCCCTGTTTGGTACATTTTTCGGCATAGATGGGAAGTCAAAGGATAATCCTAAAGCTAGAGTCGACCAGGAGACTCTATGTGATAGACCCTCACAGAACATGCGACAGCCGAAAGGAAAGAAGAATTGGTCCAAGCCAAGGGCCTGGTTCAATCTTGAAAGGGGGCATATCAGGGAAATTCTCTTGTGGGTGCAAAACAGTTTGATGTTCCCCGATGGGTATGCAGCGAATCTGAGGAGGGGAGCGAGTCCTGAAAAACATAAACTATTTGGGCTGAAGAGTCATGATTGGCACATATGGCTTGAGCGGGTAATGCCGGTGATGTTGCGCGGCTATATCCCCGAGGAAGAGTGGCTAGTACTGGCAGAACTGAGCTATTTCTTTCTGTGTTCTTTGTGCTAAAGAACTATCCGATGGCGTGCTAGAAGACATGGAAGATATGGCGCCGGAGTTGCTCTGCAAGTTAGAGAAGATCTTTCCACCGGGTTTTTTTAATCCGATGCAACATTTGATATTGGATCTCCCGACCGAGGCAAGATTAGGGGGCCCTATGCAAAATCGTTGGTGCTATTCAACGGAGAGAATGCAGAAGACGCTTCGAGCAAAATGTAAAAATAAACGTAGAATTGAAGCATCGATGGCCGAGGCTTTCATTACCGAGGAGGCGGCAAACTTCGTGACAGCACATTATGAAGCCAAAAATCGCCATTTGCATAATCCAAAGCCTCGATACAATACTGGCGACCCCCAACGGCGTCAATCCAACCTCCGCCTATTCAAAGGGAAGCTCGGACCTGTTGGTGCTTCGAGAAATAAGATTTTGGATATCAAAGAATGGCGGACTCTTACACTGTATATCTTCACCAACCTAACAGAAGTGCGACCATACATCGAGTAAGTGCTCGGTACGTACATTGTTTCGCAACTTATAATAATTCTTGTTTCTTATTAATTCCCCTGAATTCATATAGTTGACTACGTCGCCAAATTCTCGAATGGAGTGGTTATTGAAAGTGATTCCATCGCAGAGTATGAGCTTCTTGCCAATCAAGGAGACGGCAATCCTGGTTTCATATCTTGGTTCAAACGAACGGTAACTATCATTCATATATAGGGTTTCATTTGTTGGTTCGACCTATTTTTCACTAATATACCAATCCTTTCCTATAAAACTTATAGGCAAATGAGGAGCCTATGGACGCCGAATTGAGACAAGTCGCTAATGGTTTTGACAATAAGGTTCGTGTATTTGAGAAATACGACATCAATGGGTATCGCTTTCGTACCGTTGATAAAGAGCGAAAAATGGCTGATCGAAAAAGTACAAATTCGGGTGTCTCTACTGTCGGCGACGGAGGTATTGAGTATTATGGAAGAGTTGAAGCAATATACGAACTTCTATTCTATGGTGAAAATCCTCCCAACTTCGTTGTCTTCAAATGTCATTGGTTTCTCCCGTCGAGGACTAGACGAACTCATGAACATGTAGGTCTAGTCGAAATTCGACAAGACACCCATTTTAATGTCCCCAATGTCTATATTACGGCTCAACAGGCCACCCAGGTTTTCTATCTATCCTACCCCTGCCAAACGGTTGAAAACCTGAAAGGTTGGGATGTCGTTTATGATGTGCCACCTCATATTAGACCACCTCCCCCCAATGAAGAGGATTATGTACCCCACATTGACCCAGAGACATATGAAGGAGAATTCTTCCAAGAAACACGCGTGATAAAAAAAACGTTTCTGAAACCGCTCTACGCAACCCCATAACATGGAAGAAGACAATGAGAGTGAACCCGCTAACGACGATGTTGAAGAGCCTGAAGAAGAAGAGGTTACTGCTCCAGAGGACCTGTCCATGCTTGACCGTTTACATAAAGGCCTACCAAATGTTGGTGTTGTTGAACCTGATGAGGCCGTCATTATCGAAGACATGCGTGATAGTGATGACGATCCTTCAATTGATCGCGGAGAAGATACCGATGATCCCGACTATTGTTAGTTGTATGCATCTCAACTTTAATTATATATTTATATATTCTCATTATTGCAGTAATTACTTTTGTATTATTAATTCTTTTTCTCATTGTACTAATTAGTTTATTTTAATTCTTGGCAGGTTCGTGACAGATATGGAGGGCGAGACCTCAGGCTCACGAGGGAGGGGTCATGCGCTCCCACCTCTGGCTCTACGGAGGTCTTTGCTCGAGAGTATTTCCTCGCCTCCTCCTTCTACTGATGAGGTGCCCAGGGGGAGAGGAGGTCGGAAGAAGACCGGGAGAGGCAAAGCAGGTGGTGGTCGCGGGAAAGGGAGACGGACACCTGCTGCTGCTTCCTCGCCGCCACCTCCGGCTGATTCACCAGAGCACTGCAGGGTGGATCCCTCCTCGGACACTCCAATCCACTAGCCTAAGGTGGAGGAGGAGGCTACGTCCACCCGCACGACCTGGAGTCCCTGGCCGGACCAGCTGGAGCAGCACACGCCTGAGGGGGAGGCTAGTGCCGAGCTGGACACTACGGATGAGGAGGAGGTGGCTGAGGGTACCACCGTGTACCAGCGTGGGGGTACACGGCTCCCGTCCGTGCCGGTGACTCCCGCCCATAAGTGATTGATTACGCCTGATGGAGAGACGTAAGTGCACTTATACTCTCTTCCGGTACCTTCGATACTTATGTCTATCTGATGGCTTTGTCTTTTTATACTGCAGGGGTTGGATATACGGCAATGGTGTCCGCAATCCCAACTCCATCCTTGGTGTGCTCGTCAGGGAGAACTTCCCGGGGCTGGTTCAATTGCCCGGACCTGATGAGGTTCCGCAGCCTGGACTCAAATGGGAGCACTATTGTGCTGCCCCGGCCCCGCCGGATACGACCATCAACGGGGTCGAATGCCACACCAGAGCTGACATGGTGATCAACGGCTTTTGGGTAATTTCTGTTTCACACAATAAAATCTTGACAATAGCTAGTTGGTGCACTCATCAGTGTTGTCTCGTGCTATTGCAGGTCTACTACAAGGTCGATGAGTCCAAGGAGAAGGAGGCGGAGGACGTGATAGTTGCCGAGGCCACGCGCCTCTTGCAGAACACAAGGCACGAGATGCGAGTGCAGGTGGTCCGTGACTACTACGCCAAGCAAGGGCGCAAGCGTAGCAAGAAGGAATGCCGCAAGAAGTTTCTGACCAGGGCCCAGTACATGACGGTAACCCTTCTTAAGTCTTGAATAGTTTGCTTGATTTGATTCCTATCTAGGCTACTTATTAGTTTCCTTGTTTACTAACTTAGGCGGCGCCGAGATGGTGTGCGGACAAAATGGATTGTTGGGAGGTCATTGTGGACCACTGGTGCTCAGATTCCTGGTTGGCCGTCCACAACAATGCCAAGGACTGGCGCGCCCAAATGGTTGGTGTGCCACACCATCAAGGCAGCTGTAACTTAGCTGGTTACGGGCATAAATGGGTATGTGCAAATTCTTCTTTGCTTTGTCTTTTAGGCACCCACTTACTAATATCATGCTTTGCTTTGTCTTTTAGGCGGAGCATAATAAAACGGAGGTGCCTCAGGTGTTCGACATGTATGGCATGTCCCATACAGCGTCGTACAAGAAGGCCAAGGCGCTCTCAGAGTCGGATCTCGCCACTCCTTCGACTTTCACCAACATTGCCGCCTATAGTAAGCTCAAGGCTTATACTGAGGTGGCGAAGGAGAAGCACGGGGAGGCTTACACCCCGATTGGGAAGCCTATTGACCCGGAGCTGGTGATGATCTCTGGTGGCGGAAGGCGCCATGGCCATTGGAGATAAGTTGATTAGGTGTGATAAGACTCTTCCTTAGATCAAGGCGCGCCAAACGAGTTCTTCTCCTGCTATAAGGACTCGTCCGCGGCCAGTCGACCTCGCTATCCAGGTTATCCATAAGGACTCTTGCATTCTTGTTTTCTCTCATCGAATATTACAATGCTAACTAGAGGAGTGGGATTGCAGGAAGCTCTTGAGAAAGAGCGACAAAACACCCAGCGGCTACTGGAGGAGAAGGAGCGGTTGGCAGAGGAGAAGGCAGCGGAGAGAGAGCGGCTGGCGGAGGAGAGGACGGCGAAGGCTCTCGAGGAGGCCGCGGCACGACACGATGCATCGAACCGGGCCTTGTATGAGCTCTTCGTGGTAAGTCACTTGTTCATATTCACCCAAAGAATGCATGTTATAATTTTTGTTTATATTACTAACTAATATGATTGACTAATGAAAAACAAATGTGTAGACTATGTGCGAGAAGACTGGTCAGGCCGCTCCACCGATGCCGATCATTTCTCTTGTGGGGACGGTGAGTATCTTTCGATGATCATCAATACCATATTGAGTGGCGTCGTGCTAACCTCTAGTTGATCTTTTCGTGCAGCATAACTCTCGGACTGCGTCCCATGACCCTTCTCCACCGTCAACATCGGCCAACCCGACGGATGCTTCTCAGCCACCTCAGCCTTGAGGGCTACACTCCGGTAAGTTGTCTTCTATTTTGCTTTATTAATGCTTAGTTAGCTTGATATGCTCACAAAATGGTAAAGTTAGTTCGATTCCCTAAAAATGTTAAGTTAGCTTAATTGGCTCAAAAAATGGTAAAGTTAGCTTAATTTACTGAAAATATGAAAAAGTTGGCTTCATTTCATCAAAATTGCTAAAGTTAGCTTAAATTGCTCAAAAATGGTAAAGTTAGCTTAATTACCTCAAAAAATGCTAAAGTGAGCTTAATTTAGTGAAAATATGATAAAGTTGGATTCATTTGATCAAAATTGCTAAAGTTAGCTTAATTGGCTAAAAAAAATGCTAAGTTAGCTTCATTTCCTCAAATTATGCTAAAGTTATCTTCTTCTCTTCTTCTTCTCTTTCTTCTTCTTCTTCTTTTTCTTCTCTTCTCCTTCTTCTTCTTCTCCTTATTCTTCTTATAACTTTCTTAGCTTCATTTTGCAGATTTGCTTCAAGGGGAGTCATGCTATGATGGAGTGCTGCATTTGGACTTGTAGTTTAGTTTCATAAACTGTTTTGGTCACTATGTGCTTTGTATTTTCCATGTATATATGTGAAACTATGAAATGCTTGTTGGAACCTTGTTCACATGTGAATCTTGTATGCAAACCTTGTTGGAGACTATATATTGTTTGTTGGTCACTATAATGTTTGTTGGATACTATATATTGAGATTATATATATATTTGTCAAAATGCAGGGATTTAAAAGAAAACAGATAAAACAGAAGGAATGCATCCACTTTGCCGTCTGCAAGCTGTTGGCAAAGGCCTTTGTCGTCTGCTTGCAGTTGGCAAAGTGGACACGTGGCGCCCAGCTGTGCAATCTGGCAACAGCTGGGTGACCATTTGGTCATTATGCCGTCTGCCTCCGGCAAGGCAGACGGCAAAGTTTGTCATTATGTCGTCTTTCAGTAGACGACATTAACGGCCTGACGGAGCCGGCCGGACGGCCGACTAGTTTTGAGGCAGACGGCAAAGTTTGCCGTCTGTCAGTAGACGGCAACCCCGCCGTTAACGGCCTGACGGAGCCGGCTAGTAAAGTTTCGCTGTCACGCCCGCTCTGCCATCTGCTTGCACAAATGCGCACGACAAAGGTGGTTTGCCGTCCATCGATTTCCCGCAGACGGCAAAGCACCTCTTTGCCGAAGAAATAGTTGACGGGTGCTTTGCCCTGCGGGGGCAGACGGCAAAGGACTTTGCCATCCGCCATATAGGTGTTTGCCGTCCGCCGAGGCAGACGACAAATAGGTGAATTCCAGTAGTGAGGAGAGCGCGGGGAGGAGCGCTGGGAGGGGGAAACGAGGCGGTAGCTCACCCAGAACGCAACGACGACGGGCGCAGGCGGTGGCGACGGCGACGGAGGGGGCGGCGGGCGGCGTCGGGGCAGCCTGACGGCGTCGGTGTCGTCTCCGGCGTCGTCGGGGCAGCCTGACGGCGTCGGTGTCGTCTCCGGTGGGTGCGACGGGGGCGGCGGGCGGAGGTTGGGCAGCCTGACGGCGTCGGTTTCGTCTCCGGCGTCGTCGGGGGAAATGGCGAGATTTAAAACTGAAAATTTACAAGTGCCATTTATATACCCAGAGTATTGGTACCGGTTCTTGCGAACAACCGGGACCAATGCCCCCCTTTAGCCCCGGTTGATGACAGCAACCGGGACCAAAGGTTTTTTTCAGCAGCCGAAAAGGCGGCAAACAGAGACCTTTGGTTCCGGTTGGTGCCACCAACCGGGACTAAAGGGGGGAATTGGTCCCGGTTGGTGGCACGAACCGGTACCAATGCTCCCCTTTAGTTCCGGTTGGTGCCACCAACCAGAACCAAACGCCTTGCGCCGCGGAGCGGTGGGATGTTTAGTCCCACCTCGCTACTCGAGGGAGCGCTCGAGCGGTTTATAAGCGCTGCTGCGCGTACCGTTTCGAGCTCCTCTCAACTGCAGGCTTCCGGGCCTAATCTGGTACTACTTGTCTCTGGGCCTATTGGGCCTATTGCAGGCCTAAATCCGGGCCCATGGTTGGGTTTCTAGTCGTATTCAGGCCGTGGTGGCTCAATAGGTGGCATTTTTTTCTTTTTTCCAGTTTTTTTGTTTTCTTTTTTGCTTTATTTAATTTTCCAGTTTCTAGCACTACAAATGAACTCCGAAAATGTTGAAACTTGGCATGGTATCATCATTTGACCCACATAGCATGTGCTAAAAAGTTGAGAGGGTTACGGCAAAAACTGGATGGTGGCGGTGCCGCGGAAGGGGAAGACTTCGCGAGAAGAGAAATAGTGGAGGTTGGCTTTGCGCGTGCTTTTAACCTCACCCGGGTCTGAATCCCACCAATCAGGAAGAAGTACACGGATCGCGTGTTTCTTTTAAGCGCTTGTGAGTCGTTGGATCCGACTTGTGAGTCGTTGGATCTCGGAACCGGCCTGTACACAGTTAAGGTCTCGCGCTAGTACCGGTTTGTGCTAGCAACCGGGGCTAAAGAGCCACACGACCCATATATATATCCCACCTCTCGGACACTCGGTGTGTACGAATACAAATCATTCGGATTGGCCTGCATACGCCCAACGGTGCATTTGATGTGTGGGCACTCACGAGCCACAGTTGGGCTGTATGCAGGCGAAACCGTGTGTTTTGTTGATATATCTAGAAATCCTTCAGTTCATCGACCAAATACAAATCATTCGGATTGGCCTGCATACGCCCAACGGTGCATTTGATGTGCGGGCACTCACGAGCCACAGTTGGGTTGTATGCAGGCGAAACCGTGTGTTTTGTTGATATATCTTGAAATCCTTCAGTTCATCGACCAAATACAAATCATTCGGATTCCCTGCATACAACCCGACGGTGCATTTGATATGCGGGCACTCACGAGCCACAGTCGGGCTGTATGCAGGAGAACCGTGTGTTTTGTTGATCTATCTACAAAGGGATTTCATTTTTTTGAACTTATTTGAAATCCAGACTTTTTGTGTGTTCAAAATGAACCATTCAAAGCCACATCATCAATTTTCAACCCTTTCTGACTTCATATTTCTTCACTTTTTCTTCGCTTGTGTCCTTTGCTTATTGCGCCGTAACCATGGATATTCTTCATCGCTTAACAGGGTGCTTGGATCAGCCTTGACTTTGAAGGGAGGAATTTCATGAAACTTTTCATAATCTTCAGACATGTCCGTCTTGCCCTCCAATCCCACGATGTCTCTTTTTCCTGAAAGAACTATGTGGCGCTTTGGCTCGTCGTATGATGTATTCGCTTCCATATCATTTCTTTTTCTCGGTTTGGTACACATGTCCTTCACATAGAAAACCTGGGCCACATCATTGGCTAGGACGAATGGTTCGTCTGTGTACCCAAGATTGTTTAGATCCACTGTTGTCATTCCGTACTGTGGGTCTACCTGTACCCCGCCTCCTGACATATTGACCCATTTGCACTTAAACAAAGGGACCTTAAAATCATGTCCGTAGTCAAGTTCCCATATGTCCACTATGTAACCATAATATGTGTCCTTTCCCCTCTTGGTTGCTGCATCAAAGCGGACACCGCTGTTTTGGTTGGTGCTCTTTTGATCTTGGGCGATCGTGTAAAATGTATTCCCATTTATCTCGTATCCTTTTTAAGTCAATACAGTTGAAGATGGTCCCCTGGACAACGAGAACAGCTCATCAGAAACAGTGTTGTCACCTCTGACACGTGTTTCCAACCAATCGCCGAAAGTCCTGATGTGTTCATGTGTAATCCAGTCGTCACACTCCTCTGGATGTTTGGAGCGCAGACTGTTCTTGTGTTCATCGACATACGGGGCCACCAAGATAGAGTTCTGTAGAACTGTGTAGTGTGCTTGAGACCAAGAATGTTCGTCCCTGCATATTATTGAGTCCCTTCCAATCGTGCCTTTTCTAGTCAGTCTCCCCTCATACCGAGATTCAGGTAGACCAATCTTCTTAAGCCCAGGAATGAAGTCGACACAAAACCCAATGACATCCTCTGTTTTATGGCCCATGGAGATGCTTCCTTCTGGCCTAGCGCGTTTACGGACATATTTCTTTAGAACTCCCATGAACCTCTCAAAGGGGAACATATTGTGTAGAAATACGGGGCCCAGAATGAAAATCTCGTCTACTAGATGAACTAGGACGTGCGTCATGATATTGAAGAAGGATGGTGGGAACACCTGCTCGAAACTGACAAGACATTGCGCCACATCACTCCTTAGCCTTGGTAGGATTTCTGAATCGATCACCTTCTGAGAGATTGCATTGAGGAATGCACATAGCTTACCAATGGCTAATCGAACGTTTTCCGGTAGAAGCCCCCTCAATGCAACCGGAAGCAGTTGTGTCATAATCACGTGGCAGTCATGAGACTTTAGGTTCTGAAACTTTTTCTCGGCCATATTTATTATTCCCTTTATATTCGACGAGAAGCCAGACGGGACCTTCATACTGAGCAGGCATTCAAAGAAGATTTCCTTCTCTTCTTTGGTAAGAGCGTAGCTGGCAGGACCTTCATACTTCTTTGGAGGCATGCCGTCTTTTTTGTGCAAACGTTGCAGGTCCTCCCGTGCCTCCGGTGTATCTTTTGTCTTCCCATACACGCCCAAGAAGCCTAGCAGGTTCACGCAAAGGTTCTTCATCACGTGCATCACGTCGATTGAAGAGCGTACATCTAGGTGTTTCCAGTAGGGTAGGTCCCAAAATATAGATTTCTTCTTCCACATGGGTGCGCGTCCCTCGTCATCATTCGGAACAGATAGTCCGCCGGGACCCTTTCCAAATATTACGTGTAAATCATTGACCATAGCAAGTACGTGATCACCGGTACACATGACGGGCTTCTTCCGGTGATCTGCCTCGCCTTTGAAATGCTTGCCTTTCTTACGACATTGATGGTTGGTCGGAAGAAATTGACGATGCCCCAGGTGCACATTCTTCCTGCATTTGTCCAGGTATATACTTTCGGTGTCAGCTAAACAGTGCGTGCATGCGTGGTATCCCTTGTTTGTCTGTCCTGAAAGGTTACTGAGAGCAGGCCAATCATTGATGGTTACAAACAGCAACGCATGCAGGTCAAATTCCTCCTGTTTGTGCTCATCCCACACACGTACACCGTTTCCATTCCGCAGCTGTAAAAGTTCTTCAACTAATGGCCTTAGGTACACATCAATGTCGTTGCCGGGTTGCTTAGGGCCTTGGATGAGAACTGGCATCATAATGAACTTCCGCTTCATGCACACCCAAGGAGGAAGGTTATACATACATAGAGTCACGGTCCAGGTGCTGTGATTGCTCCTCTGCTCCCCGAAAGGATTAATGCCATCCGCGCTTAAACCAAACCATACGTTCCTTGGGTCATCTCCAAACTCAGCCCGGTACTTTCTCTCGATTTTTCTCCACTGCGACCCATCAGCGGGGTGTCTCAAATTCCCGTCTTTCTTACGGTCTTCATTGTGCCATCGCATCAACTTGGCATGCTCTTTGTTCATGAACAGACGTTTCAACCGTGGTATTATAGGAGCATACCACATCACTTTGGCAGGAACCCTCTTCCTGGGGGGCTCGCCGTCAACATCACCAGGGTCATCTCGTCTGATCTTATACCTCAATGCACCGCATACCGGGCATGCGTTCAAATTCTCGTACGCACCGCAGTAGAGGATGCAATCATTAGGGCATGCATGTATCTTCTGCACCTCAAATCCTAGAGGGCATACGACCTTATTTGTTGCGTATGTACTGTCGGGCAATTCGTTATCCTTTGTAAGCCTCTTCTTAAATATTTTCAGTACATCCTTCCACTGCAGCAATTCCAGTACGGTATCGAGCTTTGTGTTGCCATCTTCGCAATTGGGGTACAACCCTTTTTTGTGATCCTCTAACATCCGATCGAACTTCAGCTTCTCCTTTTCACTTTCACACTTTCTCCTTGCATCAACAATGACCCGGAGGAGATCATCATCAGGCACATCGTCCGGTTCCTCTTGATCTTCAGCTTCCCCCGTTGCAGCATCACCGTATTCAGGGGGCACATAGTTTTCATCGTACTCTTCTTCTTCGCCGTCTTCCATCGTAACCCCTATTTCTCCGTGCTTGGTCCAAACATTATAGTGTGGCATGAATCCCTTACAAAGCAGGTGGGCGTGAATGGTTTTCGGTCAGAGTAAGACTTCGTATTCCCACATATAGAGCATGGACAACACATAAAACCATTCTGCTTGTTTGCCTCAGCCACTTCGAGAAAATCATGCACGCCCTCAATGTACTCGGAGGTGTGTCTGTCACCATACATCCATTGCCGGTTCATCTGCGTGCATTAAGTGTGTCAAAAACCATTATTACAGAACATCATGAATATATAAGTGACCAAATTAATAGAAGTTTATCATCACATTAAAACCAAAGTACATACATAGTTCTCATTGAACAACATATAGCTCTCCAGAGCATCTAATTAAACCATACATTGAAACTATGTAAAACATTTCAATGCAACAACAAATGCGATCATAATCGCAACCAAGGTAACAATTGATCCAACGGCATAATGATACCAAGCCTCGCTATGAATGGCATATTTTCTAAACTTTCTAATCTTCAAGCGCATTGCATCCATCTTGATCTTGTGACCTTCTACGACATCCGCAACATGCAACTCCAATATCATCTTCTCTTCTTCAACTCTTTTCTTCTCTTCTTCAACTCTTTTTAATTTTTCTTTTAAATACTCGTTTTCTTCTTCAACTAAATTTAACCTCTCGACAAGAGGGTCGTATGTAATATCCGGTTCACATACCTCCTAGATAAATACATCTATGTCAAGTTGGTGTCGGCATAATTACCATAAACACTAAATGAAACAAATAGTTATAAAAGATAATATATACCACATCCGAATCATAGAGAGGACGAGGGCCGACGGGGGTGGATACCAAAACCATCGCACTATTTAATAACAAGCAATAATACAAGTAAGAAAATTAGACAATTATCTATCTAATCATACAAGTAAAAAAAAAATCCTTTTATAAAGAAGATAAGAACAAGAGGCTCACCACGGTGGTGCTGGCGACGAGATCGGCGCGGGCGATCGACGGTGGTGAAGACGGGGATGGGACGTGACGGACCGCTAAATCTGGACAAATCTTAAAAAAAACTGGAGCTTGGAAGTCGAGTTTGGAGAGGAGAAAGCTTAAGTAGTGTGGCTTGGGCATTTCATCGAACACCTCATGTGCATAAGAGGTGAGCTAGAGCACCACAAAGCCCTCCCCTTGCCCTCCTCGAAAAAACAGAGCACCAGTGGAGTGCTCTGCTCGCCGGCGAGGGGTATGTGTAGCAAAATCATTAGTCCCGGTTTGTGGCTGGAACCAGTACTAATGGCCAGCCTTTCGTCCCGGGTTGAGCCACAAACCGGGACTAGTGGTTGTGGGCCAGGAGCGAGGCCCATTGGTCCCGGTTCTTGTCTAGAACCGGGACATATGCCCCCAGACGAACCGGGACCAATGCTCCACGAGGCCCGGCCGGCCCCTGGGCGCACGAACCGGGATGTATGACCCCCATGGGTTCCGGTTCGTGGCACAACCGGAACAAATCGGCTGAAGAGGCCTGAACCAAAGCCCTGTTTTCTACTAGTGTTAGTAATTTTTCAACAACACCATGGTAGCAAGTTGGCTTTGATGGAAAGGAAAGTCGAAATGTCTACGGGTGGGTTGCTACGCTCTGTAGGGTGGAAAATGGGGCACATGAAGAGTCTAGTGAGGCTGAACATGGGGCACTCGAGGATGTGAAGAATCTATCGATCACGGCGGCAGTGGCGATTCCACCGTACGGGCACCCAGGGCACGTGCCCGGGCTCAAGTCCTGCACTCCTGCTAATAACGTACTATACGTTGTACCCGTACTAACCAAGAGACTCAGCTTCGTGTTTAATTAGCCAGGACGCCCATATAGACATGCACATCCCTTTGATTTCCTTAGTACATACATGGACCGGTCAGGGTAGTTAGATCGTGGCCTGGTGCAGTGGTGGTGCTAACAAAAAAGGCCACGAGTTTCTAAAAAATGATAATGTATCCCTAAAATAAAGACAATGTGAATCCATCCATTGATCTTTTTGAGCGGGATCCATCCATTGATCGAGTGGCAGCATCTCGCCTCGGACGTCCGTGTTTGCGCCACGCCGCATGACGTGCCCTCGCAACTCCAGCACCGGAGGCGACGACCAGCGAGGTGGACTGGCAGATGTGTTAAGCACCGACGATCGGCAAAACTTCAACCTATCTGATTCGAAAGCAAAAGCGCGGGAGTAAAAGCGGCAGCCCCTGTGATAGAATTTTCACTCCGGCTCCAGCGGATGATGGCTCGTTCTTATCACCATCGGAATCATTCCTTTAATTATGCAATTTCAATCAAAATTATATAACTTTTTAGTTTGATTTTCAATACGCACAAAGATGAACATCCGAGATTGGATTTCTGTTGTCAAGACGTCCAAAGGTTTTGTTGTATGCCTAGTGTTTAGTGAGTTAATTGGTGTTACATGTTTTTATTTATTTTTATAATTTATGAAATTTTACTGTGTATATTACACATGATGTTTATCCAAATACATGATATCTATGGTGTTTGATAGACCAAAGTAAATTTTAACTTATGATGTGCCCAGGCTTTAGTAATTCGCTAGCTCCGCCTCTGCACGGCGGCGAACAACATGGTGGCAATTACACTTCTAGCTTGGTATCTAAGTGACTCGCCCATGGACCCTATCAGAATGGATAAAGGAATAAACCCGCAACATCACATGTTCAGCGTAAAATGCACAAAACATTAAATAGGAATACCACAGCCCTAAAATTATAAGCATGAAATAAAAAGGAGGAATTAACTTATGTGTTCTTGATAACCTGTAAATTTCAAGAAAAAAAACCCTGTAAATGTGCAACGTTATCCTTATCCGTGTGTCTTGACCATGATCTCTAATCCTGGTGCGATCCAGGAATCTCCAAACTGCAAGCAGCACACATGAATACAAAATGCTACAGCATCATCACAATAATCCACTAGAAGTCTCATCCGTGAGCGCACCTCGTTACTTGATCCGCAGGATTATTAAACAATCACAAGAGCCAGTAAAACCAACCTTGGTTCCATCGACCGTTACCAGGGTCTGCAGGAGGACGAGGAAACAGGAAAACCTCCCCGATCTCGCGCGTCACCGCACGCACCCGGCCAAACCGCCGCCTCGGGCGGCCGTCGCGTCCCGTCCGCCGCATTTGTTTAAGCGCTCCGGCGATGTGGCCTCCCCGCGTCCGCTCGGCCGGCGAATTGTTTACTCGGCGGCGGGCGAGCGAGGGGAGGCGACTGGAACCTCTCGCCTGCGTCCATGATTCGAGACATGACGCCTCCCCACTCCCACTACGGGAGGCAGACGCAGGAGAGGAGATCTCGGGCCGGCCGGCTCCTGTCGCGTCTGCCGATCCGATTTCCACTTTGGAGAGATGTCATTTCATGTCATGTCACTTGTCGCTCGCTCACTCACTCTTACTGGCCGTAGGAGTATACCTAGCTACCTAGCTAGGCTTTGCTTGACACGCATGCACTTTGGTGGGTGGCCGTATCGTGCTGAAAAGATGGGCACAATCTGAAGCTACATGCGCTGAGGCCTGGCACCGGCAGGCAGCCAGGCATGCATGGACGATGGATCGGCATGTACCTTGATAAATTTGTTTATCTGCAGCAAATCTGCACCTTAAAGTTAGGTCGTAGGATGAGACGGCTAGGCGCTTTATTTAGTCCTAGCCTTCTACTTCTAGGGTTGAGTTGATTTGTTCAATTCAAACGGGTTGGTTGGCTGCTGCCGGAGCCAGTTTGGCGAACCAGGAGTGCTCAAAGGAGGCAGCTCAGCCTCAGCTGACGATCAAATTACTCATTCATCGGCCGATCCCGTTAGGAACGGCGTTGCTATCGTCTGTCGCTGGGATGGTCAGAGCTTTGTAGGGGAACCGGTCCGGCCGGATCCGTGTGACGCGGCTCAGTTCCGTGCTGTCAACTCGCGCGCGCCTAACCAGGTCGTTATCATCTAGCCCGATCGTCTCACGCCACCACAAAGAGCTTCCAGATTCGCCATCGGGTACGTAGAAGCAACTTGGAGCCGTCGCTGCTGTAGGGGTGACGGGAACATTTTCCACTTGCGACGGCGTGCATGCATTTGGTTGGCCTTCTCGAAACGGAAGGCCTGGGGACTACAGAAATCTATATAGATGTAGAGAGGCAGAGATGTATGTTGTAGATACACGATCGACGATGATGCCTGATGGATCGCCGACTGCGAGATCAGAGTGCACAAAAGCAAGGATCACGGAGAGGAACCCCCACTCAAAACATTCAAGCTGTTGGTGTTTAAGTGCATTTACTCCCTCCATTCTAAAATGTAGTGCGTCCGCGCATATTAAGGTTTAACTTTGACCATAAATTTAACCAACGAGACCATTTGTGGCGGAAATAAAAATTATATATTTGAAAACTTTATTCGGATACAAATTCATTGATAAAATTTTTGATTCCGCCGCAATCGGTCTCATTGGCTAAATATATGGTCAAAGTTGAAGCGCGAAAACCGAAAACGCATTACATTTTAGAATGAAGAGAGTATTTTTCTGCCTAGAGACTGTGTCGTTATCGGTAAGTAGCTTCATGCTCCTCTACGTCTTGTTCAGGTGACGCTCGCTCGATCCAACTGTGTCTAGGTAGCACTACTAGTAGATATTTTCCTGCTAAAACGAATCGAACAGGGTTCCTTCCATAGAGGCTAGAAAGCCAAGTGCAGTGGCAGAGGACAAGTGGATATGTGTACTGCGAGGAATCAATCTGGTGGCCGCACGCACGCATGTTACGCCTATGTTTAGCATGGCAGGACCACCGGCACTGCATGTTCGCATGGTCAGGCATGCGATCAGTGGCGATTCCACCGTACGGGCACCCAGGGCACGTGCCCGGGCTCAAGTCCTGCACTCCTGCTAATAACGTACTATACGTTGTACCCGTACTAACCAAGAGACTCAGCTTCGTGTTTAATTAGCCAGGACGCCCATATAGACATGCACATCCCTTTGATTTCCTTAGTACATACATGGACCGGTCAGGGTAGTTAGATCGTGGCCTGGTGCAGTGGTGGTGCTAACAAAAAAGGCCACGAGTTTCTAAAAAATGATAATGTATCCCTAAAATAAAGACAATGTGAATCCATCCATTGATCTTTTTGAGCGGGATCCATCCATTGATCGAGTGGCAGCATCTCGCCTCGGACGTCCGTGTTTGCGCCACGCCGCATGACGTGCCCTCGCAACTCCAGCACCGGAGGCGACGACCAGCGAGGTGGACTGGCAGATGTGTTAAGCACCGACGATCGGCAAAACTTCAACCTATCTGATTCGAAAGCAAAAGCGCGGGAGTAAAAGCGGCAGCCCCTGTGATAGAATTTTCACTCCGGCTCCAGCGGATGATGGCTCGTTCTTATCACCATCGGAATCATTCCTTTAATTATGCAATTTCAATCAAAATTATATAACTTTTTAGTTTGATTTTCAATACGCACAAAGATGAACATCCGAGATTGGATTTCTGTTGTCAAGACGTCCAAAGGTTTTGTTGTATGCCTAGTGTTTAGTGAGTTAATTGGTGTTACATGTTTTTATTTATTTTTATAATTTATGAAATTTTACTGTGTATATTACACATGATGTTTATCCAAATACATGATATCTATGGTGTTTGATAGACCAAAGTAAATTTTAACTTATGATGTGCCCAGGCTTTAGTAATTCGCTAGCTCCGCCTCTGCATGCGATCTAATGGTACACCACGTACGAACCCCACGTCCGGACACCGGCTGGCTAGGATGAATGAGGCGTCGACACGGTGGCCGGCTGCGGCGACATGGATGACCCCATGCATTTGCCCAATGGACGGTCGATACGAGTCGGAGTAGTAGGATATCGCAGTAGCACGCAGTGGAATGCCAGTACGTATTTTATCACGAGCAATCCGGCCTTCATCGCCTGCAGGATACCGTACTGTGTGCAAGTACTAAGATCAGTGATCGAATTATTGAATTATTGCACCAGCCAGTAACTTCAAAATTCCAAACTGATGAAAAGGGTTGTACAATATATTTATATTCTAACACTCTTTCTCACGTCTAGGCTATTTTAGTCCTGTTGGCAGGGTATTGAACTTAAGACCTCTTGGCTCTGATACCATATTAAATTGTTGCACCAGTCTATTACTCCAAAAGTCCGAACTGATAGAGTGGGTTATTTAATATATTTATATTCTAAGACAAATGTCGTATAGTACAAACGCATCGGCAGCCATCCATGGTGACTGGGCGTCATTAATTTACTCTCATGCCACCCTCCGTTCCACCCGGTGCATACGCACTATACCGACAGATTCGCCCATCACGGCAGAAACCCGAAGCTTTTTACTGATATAGAAGTGTTTCATTTGGGACCGAATATATGCCAGGTAACTGAAAAATATACGGAGGAGTTATTAATTTTTGTGAGGGTTAGATCCTAAAGAATGGTTTAGATTGCTTAGAGCAACTCTAGAGATACCCCAACCCGGATATATGTGGGATTTTGACGAACAGGTGAAATTTTGGTTCCTAATAGAACCGACATAATCGGCGAGACCCGCAAACCGCCGCTATATATACGGCTCAATCGGTGCTTTAGGATTCCCGTCTTATCCATTTCCTTCTCCGTCATCGCAACTTATTTTCTCCGCCACGTACACTCCACTTTTTCAATGAGAAATTACATGGCTCCTGGTGCTATTGAAGAACCCCGGTCGTGGGGCAAACGGCGACGATCGTGGTGGTCGCTCCAATAGCTCTACTTAGGCCCCGGGTCTCTTCGGCCAAGCGCTCCTCAGTGATGCCGGCGACCAGTGGCGGCACCAGTCCCAGGCCACGCCCCAGGCATGCTTCAAGCACTGTGGCTACAATACATTACTGTAGTCTACAATATACGAAGGGGGTCATCTCTACGCCCCAGGCCAGTGCCCAGGTTACCTGGGGCCTGACGCCGCCGTTGCCGGGGACCGCTCTTCGAATCGGTTCATGCGTCTCATGAACTAGCTCTCCTCCTACACAAACATAATCTCCTGTAGCGACGCCGATATGCCATTCCGCGAGGCCACCAACACCGATACGCGATGATGTTGACGTGATGTGCTGTCACACCGTTGCCTAACGGGAGTACAACCTCGCCGAGCAGCCGCCTCCTCCTTCTTCGCAGCGTCCGTCGTTTTCTTCTTCGTCGCAACCTCTCTCACCTTGGACGTCTTTCTTCGGCTGTTCCGCTTGGACGTCTCACCAGCGAGGGCCGCCAGCTGTTCGCGGTTGCGTTCCTCCTTTAGCTTGCCAGCGCCTGTGGCGATGGAATGAGGGCGGGGCTCGTCTGGGGCGGCGATGACAGGGGAGAATTGAAGGAGGGGGGGGGGATGAGACGCAGCCAGACGGATAAATAAAGAACATCGCGCGTGTCTACTATGTGTCGACCTGGACTCAAATCGTTCCTAATTTTGACTTGAAAATGAATTGCGACGAACCAAAAAAATAAACAAATGGATCCTGTCTTTCAAGATACCATTAGGACTTTCGGATCGAAGATGACCTAACATGGTGTTCTTTCCACGCTGGCTAACTCAACAAGTAAACGTGACGGTGCTTCGTGGTGGGTCAAACCGGTCCGGACGCTGCAACGTACGCGTGGCCTCCGAGATCCACCAAATGCGGGTGTTTGCTATCCCCGTGATGGAGCCTTCGACGCGACGTGGCTCGTCGGCCAGCGTACGGCCCGGGACACTCACACAACCCTCCCTCCCGTGGTGCACACGTCCCGTTGCACCCATGCATCCATGCATGGCTCAGATCACTGGCCCTGGCCTTCATTCAGGTCAATAGCATCACTGACTGACTGGACTTGTCATTCACAAAACAGTGGTACAGAGTACTAGTAAAACCTAGTCCTATATAAAGGCATCGGCAGAGGATCAGAATTCAGAGAATAGTGCGTGATCGGTGTAGCATGCTCAAGTGACTGACTATCCACCAAAGCGCAAGGAAGTGAATGTCTCACACTTCACACTTTCACAGGCGAACAACATGTCCAAATTGTACAGATCCTCGCCACTGTGCGTGCACGGAGGGCGCCTGTCATCCATCTATCCGTCAAGACCGAGACCATCCCTCCATAGCTCTATCCATCCTCAACAACCTGGCCTTCTGGTTCATCCAACGGACGGACGGACGAACGGAGGTGTGGGGTGAGGTGAGCAATGGCGATAGGGTGAATACGACGTGGTCAGCCGGGGCAACCTCGTCAAGCCCGTGGCGAGAATCTGGACGCCCATGTCGGGGCGGCCGGCGACACGGCGGGCCTACCCCCCACGCGGCCACCGGCGACTCGCCCGCCCCGCTGCCCGCCGTGACCCGTCACATCGCCATAAAAGCCATTGACAAGACACGTTTGCCTGTCCAAAAGTGATCCGATTCTTTTAACGATCAATCAGTCCGTGTCCATCGATCCGATCCGCAGGGAAAAAAGCAAGAGAAATCTATCAGTGGAGAGCAATTATTCATATTCAAACCCGCGAGCGCACGGGGTTCCAGAGAAAGTGAGAGAGATAGATCTTCTGATCGAGCTCAGCAGCCGGGCAGGCAGATCCGTGCATGGTCTACGACGAGTCCCCGTCGGCTTATTTTACTCGGATCGCCATGCATGCATGCTGCAGACGATGCATACGCTTGTAAGTGTAAGTGTAAGCAGCTGCTGCACTGCTGCAGTCGTCGTCTTCCTTTGCACCTGGTACAGAGCTCCACTGTCTGACGAACATTACATGCACTCTGATTGATTCTGTTCATCTGCTGCTCCATCGAGAGTTTTGCTTAGTATTATCCAGTTATAGGCATTGTTTTTTGTGTGTGGACATGCGGCTACGTGATGATTTTTTTTCTTCCGATAACGTCCGTCCGGTGCAATTGAATTAGAGGTGTCGGGATCGCGAAACTGTTCGGTGGAGAGCGACGTGATTCGAGGCGGATACGCGACGGGGACTCCAGTGTGTAATTGTGAACGAATTAGATGCATCTGGCTCGCTTCCTGATCTGACAAGTCGCCGTCGTCGTCCTCGCCTTCTTTTTCGTGATAACAGCTATCGATATTTTGATGCTGATCGACGGCGACACCCCTAGATTTGTTTTGATTGATAATTATAGATTTATAGTTCCCATCCACTGTATTCCTTGCACACCTGAACCGTCTACTGATGGCCGTTAGCTCCTTTAAAGGGGTGTCTGTATGCTTCAACTGCTGACACATATCGTACTTGAAAGATTTTGCCTAACTTTCGACACGGTATAACTTGATTAGCTTGCCCCGGCTTCGTTCATTGCCATTTTTCATCTTCTTGAAATTCTTGCCAGCATAGTATTATCAGGTCTTTGTTTTTTAGAAGACGCAGTCGCTCACAATTACGTATACACATTCATTCCTATGATGGTACACACATCTATCCTATCCTTGAGCACTTTCGAAAGACTGATCTTGAATCAACGAGTCTTGAAATTTAACAAAATCATCATAGGCGCTTTCGTTGTCGATAAGAACGTATCCCCTTGCTGAAAGAATATTCGCCTTTAACAAAACACTAAAACATCAAGCCTAGGGTTTAATCTTTGATGGACTGAAAACACCACGATTCTTTTAACCATCCCACCACATAGGTCTTTTCGTGACAGTCTCGAGGGGGCCAACAAGAGAGCCGGCACTGTTCAAAATTTATGCCCACTGAGCTGTTGCCAACAGCGGGATTACCAGATCGGCTCTGCGATGACATAAATCCCTACAGCAGCTAGCTAGCGCCGATGAATTGAACGCCCCGGTCAAATCCGCCATCAAGGCCAGGGCTAGCTCACCTCTGTACGTCGCCTCAAGTCAAATCAAATAAACCCATCTCTGAGTCGAAGCGAGGGCAGGGCAGCTGGTACGCGGGCGCCGGTGATGAACATGAACAGCGGCGGTTCTGGCTGGATCCCGGCCAGCGCTTAAATGCGGAGGTGTCTTTCTATTTCTTTATCGGAGCCTCCCGCGCTCTTTCTGGCGAATCACGTCCCTCATGACACGTAACATCAGCTTGCACGATCCGGCATCTCATCTGCCGTGATGCCTTTGCCAGTGATCGGAGTCTGCTTTCGCTTGTGTTGTTGGGGAAAACAGGCACGGTGCCTAAAAGTTCGATGTCCTAAGATAAACTCTAGTATTTCATTTGATTTTTATAAAATTTGGTTTGCATGAAACATATTCAATTTATATAAAGTATATCTGAATTTGAATGAATCCCATTCGGATTTATCCGGTTTTACCTGATTTTGATTGAACTACAAACGAACGACTACTCCTATAGTTGGATAGCCGGTTCTTTATCAGTATCTGCGGATTTATCCGAACCAATCTGCGAACGAATACATTATTCGTTTGAAGATATCCTAACTTTGAAACATTCCATCACTATTAGAAGATACCTTATGGATATATGCTTAGCAGTAGCGAGGGAATACAGACCGCGTTGCTACTAATTACTAGTAGCGCAGGGTATAGACACCACGCTACTACTAAGTTAATAATAGTAGTGAGGGATATAAACCCGTGCTACTACTAAGTGATCTTCATTGTGCTCCTCAGGAAAGGCCATAGTAGCGTGGGGGTATAAGACACGCGCTACTAATATGTTGATAGTAGTAGCACGATGTATAAATCCACGCTGTTACTAAGTGGTCTCCATCGTGGCGCCCATGACAGTCCAATAATAGCGCGGAGTATAAACCCAGCGTTGCTACTAAGTACAAGTTTTTTTAACAGCCCTGAAATCCCCATCTTCTCTCCCAAATCCCTCCTCTCTCAGGTCACTCTCCCCCCCCCCCCTCTCTCCATAGACTCTCCCATGGGGCTCCTGCCCATTCGCTCCTCCTTCTCCATGGTGCTGAAAAAGGGCGCTGCTCGCATCACCGGCGTCCAAGAGCTCGCCGGTCTTCCCCGCATCTTCACCCCACCACGCCGGAGCACCTCACCACGAGCGAACAACAAAGGAGCTCCCTCCATCTCCTTCCTCTCTCCATCGTTTCTCTTTCTCTATCTCTCCCTCTGGTTTGACTCACCCTCCCATGTCCATCCCGTGTAGGTTGTCGCCATGGACGACCAGGAGCTCTTTACCTTGGTCGCGAAGAGGAGTTCCACACCGCCGCCTTGCTCTGCCCTTCCAACAACCGCCGTCGGATCTGGTCTGTCGCTGTCAGTCCGCGCCGCTGGAGACCCCTGTCGTCGCTAGATCGAGCCATTGCCACCATTGATAGCACACACGGCGTCGAGATTTTTGTTTTGTTTTTGAAATTCATAGCAGTAGCGTGAAAATAGAGTTGGCATTGCTGGTATTTAGCAGTAGTGTGCGAACAACACGCGCTACTTCTATAAGTTAGCTGTAGCGTCCTATTAATAGCGCAGGCCCCGCAATTTAGCTGTAGGCTAAAAACCAACGATACTAGTAGCGTTTTTTCTAATAGTGCATTTGAAATAAAGAAAAATACTAACGGTGCATTTGCAATGTCGCGTTCATTGTGCACGTTGTTGAAGCAAGGGGATTGCTAAATCTTAGTCGACTGAGACTTAACGAAGTCTTATTTAATGCTATGTTCGTGAGATCATGTGTGAAGATCCGTGCTAAGAAAAATGTTTTCTTTTTTTCATATGTTCTACCACTTAATTAAGACTTCGTCATGTCTTGGTTGATTGAGATCTAGACACATTTTTAAAGCAATCATATATATTGTATGGTGAAGGCCATCTATCCTCATGAAATCTAATCTGTGAACAACTTGGTACAGCACTAGATACCACACCGGGCAAGTTGAGTAGTTTTTCATGGAAAATTCTCCCACGATAAATTAAACAACATGAATACATAATATAATGTAAGTAGAAATCTGGCAGGATCCCCTGGTTTCTGACGGGCTAACTAGGAGGAACATGAAGATCTGGGAGAACGTGAGAGCATGTCCTACCGCGTGGCGACATTACTGCAATACTTGGTCGCATCCCAGCTGACAAGACTTTTTATGCCGGTTAATTAACCAAATCCAAACCAGCCCTCTGCCCCACACTTAGACATGACATATGTATGCAATAATAAAATCGAATAGTCCTTCCCCAGAGTACAGTACACACAAAGGAAGGCGACAAAGAACAATTGGACACATAGCCAAACAATTGTTTTTACAAACAAAAGCAGACTCAAGATCTACCATGCAAAGCCTATCTCCATCATCACCTTGCGGCCTCACCATGCAATATAAATGCATGCACCAACATCGTCTGGATTCTAGTAGACGATGTGCACTGACAGCAGCAATATATGTGAGAAAAAGGCTACGCTATTCACACATGACAATCATATGTGTGCATGGCATGCATGCGATTGCTTCCCATGGCCTCACCACTACATCTTGTCTTGCTACGGTACATAGGCTTTGTAGCCCGCCCATTGGCATCGCTCTGCTTGCCCTCAGGACCACTCCCTGCCCCTGCGTTGCATTTTGCATGGTGCACCATGTCTCATGGATGTGTACCCTGGTCAACTCGAGTCCAATACTGTGGGTGGCTGCCTAGGGTCCTGCTCCTCCTCTGCGGCTCTTGCCTCTTGGAGGGAGAGGACAGGGAAAGGGCACTGTTGGTCACAAAGACATAGAACAGTGCAAGGTCAGGCCTCCCAATAGGGTATCCATCTTGTACTGTTTGAATGCATCAAATTGCTAATTAATTAAGCCTCAGGTTTTGGGCGTGCAATAATGCAATGACCAAGGTGTTGCTTTGGAGGTTTGTAATTGTTTTTACCAGTAGTAGTACAATGGTATGCTGTGCAGACTGTGCTGTTTGGAAAGGAGAGGGCCCTTGCTTTGTTTGTATACATGTGTTCACAAAGACTGCTCAGGTGGGTGAACCAGGTCCCGCCTCCCGTTTACGTTGTTCGCACATTAGATCTTACTCCAAAGCATGTGAATGACATGCTGCAGTAAAGTTACTATATGGTTAACTAAATGTCGTAATGGGACCGGCGCTACAACACATGTAAATGATTGTTTTTTTTACATATGACCAATGTTCGGGAAATCGGTAAACGGTAGCTGCTCGGTCCGCTGGAGAGTAGGGATCAATCGTAAATCGGTCAATTAATCGAAATTAATCGGTTGACCATTAATCGGTTAAAATTTTTATAAAACTCAGTCATCCAGTGTTGATACCAAAAATTTTGCACACAAATATGTGTATCCTTCGATGAAATATGAAATCAATTACAATGCACTATCTCTTTGGTATGAAAAACAGAAAAGCTAACAAAAGTTATAAGGAGAGATAGTGATGCGAGGGTGAGAGCGAGCTTCAGGCCTCGAGCAAAACTAATGAGGATACATGATGACTGATTTGAGAAGAGATGGTCTGAAATTTTGCAATCCACCCCCTCTTCATATAGGGGATTAATCGGTTTCAGACCTATTAATCGGTCTGATGATCGATTAATCACCGATTAATCCCCTCACCTATTAACACTAAAGAT
Organism: Bromus sterilis; assembly: GCA_950022295.1. Lineage (NCBI taxonomy): Eukaryota > Viridiplantae > Streptophyta > Magnoliopsida > Poales > Poaceae > Bromus > Bromus sterilis. The sequence continues at coordinate 19,763,842 of OX465598.1, read as the reverse complement.
TAACGATAATCTGCACGGTTGATGAGCGAGTAGCGATTAATCGGCTACTCGGGCGATTTTTTGAACAGTGCATATGACCCAAACATTCGCCAGATACAAGTGTATTATCACCCAACAAAAAAATACAATTGTACCATTAGTATTTTTATGAAATTTTTTTTGACAATATCAAAAATTTATACACATAAAATTAATATCCAAGTTTCTCAATCACGATTTTTTCCATATAAAAGGATAGTTTGATCTTTTATCTATAATCTTTGGGACATTGATGAAGGTAAAATGTTAATGCGGCGAATATCTTTATCCATAAATTATTGATAATGCACTTATATATGTGTTTATTAGGTGAAGTTTTATACTAGATAGTTAGATGAAGATGCTCTAAGGACTTCATTAATTAAAAATCAAACACATGAGCTACAATACTACCTCCGTTTCTTTTTTACTTTGCATATAAGAATTGTCTGAAGTCAAACCTCGTAAAATTTGACCAATTTTATAGATAAAAACTATCAACATCCACAATATGAAACCAACATCATTAGATGTATCATGATATTAATTTTTATACGGTATAACTTTAATGTTGTAGGTGTCAATATTTTTTAATATAAATCTGTTCAAACTTTATCGTTTGACTTTGAATAAATCTTATATGCGAAGTAAAAAAAACGAAGGGGTTACCATATAAGTAGGAACATTTTGGCAGGCAATGCAATTTCATGTATCATTGTGCAAATTAAACTGAAAATACTCCACTGTGTAGACGTACTTGGTTTGAGAAACACCATACCAGACTACCAGTTGAGACTTTGGTACTGCATCCAGGACTATGCTCATCAGAAGTGACATGGACTAGCCAGGGTACGCCACTGTACACCCAACCTACACAGCTACGGGTACCCCAGGTCCGCGCATGCTCAACATCAAATCAAAACGACAAGACATGTACACACAATGCTGCGAACAATCCAGTGAAATCACCAGCCACAAGTTGGCGATGGATTGGACGTGGTATACCCAAAAGACCAGCCCTCTTTCCTCCGGTTAATGAGTGCAACCCTCGCAAAAAGAGGAAGAAGAACAGTGCCGCCCTCGTTTCTCCGGCCAGTCCCTTCAGGAACCAAATGATTTGGGAATCCATTGCCCATTTGGCCCTAATCATCAGGCGCAAGAAAAGCACCCAGGCTCCCATCCCACGGCTAGAATTTAGATAGCGTAGGGTGTTCCATCGCCCTCGGCGGGAAGACACACGCCAACATTTCGACCAATTACAAGGCCATTGACCATGATCCGTTCCTTTCCTCTTTTGAGATGAAAATTGTTCTATCGGACATCTATCAATCCCTTCTGCCGGCAGGTAGTTGCGTCTGAGGATTCGTGGTGGTGACCCTGCGGCTGAGACTCGAGCAAAGGGGCGGTGGAGGTCAATGGGCCACTGAAACGGACGTGTGCAAGATGGCTATGCAAAGCCGTCAATTTCTTAAGTGAATGATCTGAAATTTATTGTTGGTGTAGGTAAGTGAAAAAGAAAAGGATGTAGAACAAAGGACTACACAAACCCATGATGAAGCTAATAGATAAAACAAGTTTTTCCAAATAAATCGGGCCGATATACATTTTCTACATAGACTCTTAGTGGATCCAGCGCCGATCGACGACCACTATCAGGTTTCGGAAGTATTGCCTCCCTGCGGGCATGTGGTGGATCTACGACACGACCCTGCCTAGGGCCCAGATTCATAAGTAAAAAGCATAAAACCAACCACTACAATTGTGATGTTATTAGCAAAAAGCCACCACCTTTATTATTATGCAAAATGCACCAACACAACGATAAAAGTGACAAAGCACGCCGAACGACAAAAAAAAAGTGGTCCTTTTTTGCCAATTTATAGCATTGTGTTCGTGCATTTTTCGCCATAACAGAAGTGTTATTTTTTGCCTAATGATGATGCAATTGTGGTGGTTTTATGCTTTTTACTCCAGATCCTCCCAATTGGGCCATGGTGGCGAAAGCGGGCGAATGAGGGTGGTTGGATGGGGGAGAGAGGGGTATCTTCGGGGACGTGCTGGACGAATCATTGAGGAGGATTCAATGGCGACCAGGTTCTTACGTCTGGCTCCCCTATCTCCAATTGACGAGGTTGAAGGAGATGCGTGGGTGAGTGGACGCATCACGGCGAGATCCTCGACGTGTATCATGCGTCTTCTTGAGAGGGTTGTTGGGTTTTACGCTCTTTCACCATCAAAAGCAGACTAATGAGACGTTGTTACATGAGTAGAAAGGTTCTGCGCATTGATAAATTTGATGACAAATTTGCATTGTAATCCCGGTGAAACACCCACAGCCCCTTCCAGGCTAGATCAAGTTTCCATGTGCTTTGTTGAAAGTATTGGCTCAGAATGAAAAATCTCATTTTCGAATTTTAGTTGAACCCATCATTATCGGTGCACATAGAGTCATTTTTTGTTGAAGGCTTGGACTACAATATTTTTTATTTTATCAATCACATGGCATATGGTTTGTGATCGGTTTGAGGAGATTCTTTCAAGAGAGATTTCCATTTGGATGGCCTAGGGTTATCAGGGTTTCATTCATTTATGCGTTAGCCATTTTGTTCGGTGTTGATATATAGTTTTGATTGGCACAGTTAATTAATCTGTAATAGTTTTTTTAGGGGTAATAGATTTCTAGCACATATACATACGATAATATTCCTGTAGTAGTCAGCTTGTTTATTATATCTTACGCACGAGTTGTGATGTCCCTTATAACCTTTGTACATACATACTGTCACAAGGTTATCTGTGACGTTCAAAACCGTAAAGTGAAATCTAGGCCTCTCCCAGTGCTCACGTCAATAAAATTTTGTCTGCGTGGCGTACAATTAATTATGAGAGAAGATAGAAACATATACTAATCAATCTGTAGTTGAGATGATTAAGAGGATATTGGTATCCCTAGTTCATCACAGTTCAAGTACCAGACTTACCGTTGGTGCTGGTATTTTTTTTTGGATTTATTTCACATCTTTCGGCGATGTGCTTTTAGTGAGAGAAGATGTTCTCATCGATTATGAGACGCTTGTGGTCACTTTTCAAACTCAAGATGATGTATCGGCTCAGTATTACGAAGATACTCACAGGATATTGTGTGCATGTGTGCGTCCATATGAGTGAGTGTATGTTCGTACATGTAAGCGTCTGCGTTGTACTGCGTCCTAATTTTTTTTTAGAAATGTGTTTTAATTTAAATGCGGTCTTCAATATTAATGGATCTAATAATGTGTTGACGCTTCCTTTCGGCGGTTTTTGTTTGCTCAAAAAAATCACTCAGCAAATGCTTTAGAATAATTATATTAATTTTTCATAGTAATTGCCATGGTTTTTGAGAATTTGCCAAGATTCCAGCATGCAGAATTGATATCCTAAAAAGGTGAAAATCGCCGTGGTTGCTGAACAAAATCGTGCAGCTACATAAACGAAAAAGGTATGAATTGCAATGCTCTAAAATCATATATTGCCATCTTCAAATGCATTCACTCAAATTGGCATCCTATGTGGTCAGCTCTTTGTTCTGTCAGAGGGGTACATAAGAACGAATGCCTTAGAATTTGACTTGTATGAGGACGTTCGTTCGGAACACCTATGAATCTGACGTCAGTTAGATAACGTTTGTATAAATTTTCAAATTACATTCTCAAGTAATCAAAGCGGGGTCTACGTTAATTACCAAACCCATCTCAGATACAATGCATAGTTGTATCCAAACATCTAACATGGAAATGGTCTTAGGCCCCACTTGTAACGAAGAAATGTGTAAAGACTTTAATAAAAGTTCTGTGAATTGTCTATGCAAGATTTATCATTTGAGTTAAATATTCTTGTGATCCCCAATGTGCAAGTCAATTCGAAGCACACATCCTATATCATATCATATTATCCAAGAAATTTCTTGCCCATAAATCGGGCAATATATAGTTAAAGCATATATAGTAGAAAGCAAGGGAAAGAAAAGACAAGATAAAATAATTACTTATCCATTAGGGAGTAGAACAAATTAATATAAACATACAGTTCCTTGAAAGATGTCATTTCTCGAAGGTGCAATATCACCTGGATTAAGCTTGCACCACATAAAAATCCGCCGAAACGATAAAATGGCAATGCTAGCCATAAGAACAAATCTAAATATACTAGCAGCACATCAGTAAGCTCTGCTTAACGACAGGATGAACGCAACAGGTAAATGAAACCACAACAAGTAAATGCAACCATGCATCAATCGATCAGCAGTGCATGCACAATAATCTGGCAGTTTTCAATCGAGCCCTGGATTAATTATAGTGTGCATACACAAATCAACCAAGCTCGAACGCCACTAGAAAGTAGAAACCCTACAGTAGCAAGGAGGAGGAGCACCGCTCGCTCCCAGCAGGAAATGTAGCCAAAAGGGTGAATAGTGTTGGGGTAAGAACAACAACAACAGTAGATACGCACGCGCGCGCGCGTGCTGATCGATCGATCCATCGATCGATGGCCTTCATCCATTACGGCTAGATATGTAGACCTCCGAACTTAAATTAATTCTTACTTAAGCCCTACCTTGCTTGCGATTGCGTTGCTAGGATCGATCGACATGGCTGGAACTGGAAAGCTTGCTCCCTAGTTGAACACGGAGAGCGGCAGCATGCACCCCGCCGCGTGCGCCTCCGCCGCGGCCGCCATCGCCATGGCCATCTCGTCGCCGGGGCCGCCGCTGTGCCCGTTGCTGTGGCCGTTGCTGTTGCCGCTGGAGCTGCTCGGGACGGCGGCGTCCGCGTCGTGGCTGCCTGGCATCAGGAAATGCCCGTGCATGAAGTGCTGCGGGTGCGGGATGAAGTAGTGCCCCTGTGCCGGCACGGCCCGCGCGACGAGGATCTCCGGGGCTCTCTCTGGCGGCGGCGCCGTGATATGCGTGGAGGCGGGTGGTGGTGGGGATGGCGCGGCCTTGGCCGCCTTCTGGGATGAAGACGGCGGCGGGCGCTTCCGGCGCTTCTTCTCGTAGGCGATGCCCCGGGCCTTGGCCTGGGAGTCGCGGACCTCGCGGAGGTAGAGCCGGACGGCGCGCGCCCCGAACGGGTTGGCCTCGGGCCGCCCGCCGTGCTCCTCGAAGGCGGCGCGGAGGCGGCCGACGAGAGCGTCGAGGCTGCCCCAGGCCTGGCGGAGCGGGCACGGGCATGGCGCCGGCGGGGAAGGGTGGCCGAAGAAGGGGCAGCCCGCGGCGTGGACCTTGGTCTTGCCGAACTGGTCAAGGTAGCGGAGGAACTCCAGGACGTGGGCGCCGCTGCAGCGCGAGAGCTCCAGCGGAGGGCGGTGGTTGCGCAGGTACTGCCCGAACGTGTGCCAGTCCCGCCTCTTCTGCGACTCGTACCGGCTCGGCCGCGCCGCCGCCTCCGCCGCCCCAGGGCTGTCCGCCGGCGCTCCCTGCATGGCCGTCCTCTCCTCCTTTGACCTCAGATCTGCATGCGAGACGACCGCCAGTTAGCACACACGGAGCTGCCTGAAACCAAAAACATCTTAAATTTCACGCTGCGGACAGCGAGCTAGCCAGCCGCTCATCAGTCGCAGGCAGCATGGTTCTTCAGCTCAGCTCACGGCGAGCTGATGAATCAAGCTAAGCAACGGCGAGGGTCTCTGGCCGTTTCATGCTATGCTTGTCGACTCGAGGTCACACGAAAATTTGAGCCTAGGGTTTCCTAAAGGGGAATCGAACTGGATCAGCAGCAGCTGGTCCTGAGCTACCAGCTGCTGGCGGTACGGTGCAGGCCGGGACCAGAGCGCGGCATCCAAGACGCCGCCAAGACGGCATGAATCTGAGCTCAGCCGCTGCAGCACAGCAGCAGCATCAGCCAAGAAACTGACACACACACACGAGCGCACGCGCTGGACCGCGGTCATCTCAGCCGCACAATCAACCAGCCGCTCGCTAGCCGCCGGGAGGCCCGGAGCTACAGTACGAAGACCGACCACACGTCTCACCTGGCAAGCTCGCGCCCGCCCGATCAACGACGGCCGGCGGCGGGTGGAAGGAGAGATCGACCGATCGATGGCGAGGGGGTGTGGACTGCAACCGCAGGGAGCGGTGGCGAGAGGGAGGAGGAGGGGGAGGGGACTAGGGTGGGCGGGGGGTGTGTATATAGGTGGGTAGGGGCGCCGCGGCACGGGCGGAGGGGGGAGGGGAGCCGTGGGAAAGCTGCTGCTGTGGGTGTGGGGGGTGAGGGGACGGAATTGAGCTAGGTAGAGGTAGCTTTGTTGATGATGCGAGCGGGTCAGTGAGTGAGGAGGAGACGGAGACCGACCTGACCGGTGGCGGTGAGTGACCCCAATCATTTATGCCCACAGCAGGCGCAACAGTGTTCCTGATGTATCCATGTACGTATGCGCCCTACCCCCGGTCGCCCGTGTTGTGTTGGGGTGGTATTTCTGCATGCGATTTGTGTATGTATGTATGTATGTATGTATGTATCCATGTACTTTCGTTTTCCAATGTTCTTTCTGTGTGCATGTGAACTACGTAGTATAAACGATGAAACCATTGTGCGACAGTTCGAGCATACAATATGTAATACTCCCTACATTCTTGAATATTAAATGTTTTAGATATTTTGATATGAACTAGACATACAGTAAGTCAAGAATTATCTAACGATCCGTGGACTGGCTTAAATGGATTATAATACCTTTTAGAGCATATCTAGCCTTTCGTTTAGCTTTGGACCCTAATCACTAGTGGACAGACCCCCCTATTGTCCCGGTTCGTGGGGCCTTCAGTCCCGGTTCCCCAACCGGGACCAATGACTCTGGACTAAAGCTGGTCCCGGTTGGCCCACGAACCGGGACCGAAGAGGCTCCACGTGGCCAGGCGCGCAGCGAGGGGGGGAGGTGTCATTGGTCCCGGTTGATAGGAAGAACCGGGACCAAAGAGGCCACTGTTTCTGATTTTTTTTTATTTTTTTTGTGTGTTTTGTATTCAATTAAATGGTACCATATACATATAATTAAAAGCAACAATGAAGGAACCACAATATATATTACACATTATCATCACGAATATATCATATATATACACCATCTCATTCCTCGTGCTTGATCGAACATGTATTACACAAACGGTACTTCCTCCACGAGTTCGATCTAATTTACATTGGTCCTTGATCACCGCTGGTCTTCCAAAAAATGAGGGTAAAAGAACTCTCCGCTCGGATTTATGACATGGTCTAATAAGAATCCGGCGATTTCCTCTTGAATTGCTCGCACGCGTTCTCGTGGTAGAAGACCGTCCCGCATTCGTTCGATCTAATTAAAAGAAAGGGATCAATATATATATGAATGAAACTAAACACAATTTAACGCAGTAAATTAAAGTATTGAATGTTGTTTATCGTACGTCAATTTTCCTTAAGTTTCGGGTTGCGGCCGTCTCTTTCGTCGTCTGGCGAATGAACTCACAGACATAATATCCACATAAGTTATTCCCGGGTCCCTGTCTCAAACACTTTACGAGAACGGATATCAATGAATATTATAATCAGCATGATAATTATACTGAAACTAGAATCAAAAAGATGCACGGATCTAGCAATTAAGTAGTACTTACATTCAGTGATTCAAATGTAAGCTCTGCCGGAAGACCCGGTGTTTTGGCGGTGAACCGTTTCCAAGCCCTCTGGAGGCATGCCTGCATGTCCTCCCATGATTCCATAGATCTGCGTCCCGGGTCCATGACTTTTACTACTCCTTCGTCCGGAACAATGATCAACAGGATAAAGTGGAAGCTGCACACGCATAAAGAGTCAATTATACGCTTAACACCGAGCAAGCAAAATAGAATGTGTGCGAGACAGTAACACTCACTCGAAGTTGTAAGGAAATAGTATTTCCCTTCTTGTGCCGAAATACGTCAACGATTGCAACAAGTTGTTCTCTGTCTGGTTGGGCCTATCTTTGAGAGTTCATTCATGAACGAACTGGCAGTCAATGAACCCAATGTCATAGATTTTTCCTTTCTTGCATTCGAGAATCTTCATTCTTCATATATAATTAGTTTAGTGATGAGTGTAAGATTGTACATGAAACGAATGAACTGAGCTAGAAAGGCTTGATCACTGAAATTAATGGTACTTACAGACAATATGCACTGACGATAGATTTGTCGATGGCGTCTCCATTGTAAAACTGAAATAATTCTGAGAATTCAATCAGATCGAAGCCTTGTCCATGCCCGTAATGCTCGTTCTGAAATTTAGCGTAGATCCAATTTTCGGAATTAGCAGATTTTTCCATGTACCAGTCATGCAATTTTCGCATCTTTGTTGGTAGATCCTTGACTAACTCGGGTCTGACGAGAGGACACCCGTGTCGGTATTGGTATGCCGGTACGAATTCCTCGTCGTTCCCGGTCTCGAACTCTTCCAGACGGCTCATGTACTCAGTAATAGACAGTCCTACTGCGTGGGCTTTTTCTCCGTACTGTCTTATAAACTCCGGATCTTTGTTTGGATCATACGCATCGACCTGATGCTGCTGGGGCCAAGTGTACACTTTGAGCGGTTCGATCGATTGCTCTTTCTGTAGTCCGAGCTGGGAAATCTCTTTTCCGACTCTCCGCTCTTTTGCCTCAGCCGACTTTGTAATAGAGCGTTCATAGTCTGATGTGAGCAGTATGGGGTTGTGAAGCTTCTTCTTCAGTATCGCGCACGCGGCGTGATCTTCTGGGGTGCGCGGGAACAATGGCTCTATCGGCTTCTTCTTGTTGGCCACATCAGTCTTCCATTTTTCATAAGACATTTTTGCGGACACTTCCAGTTCCTCAGGTGTCATCTCTCCGGGTAGCTTCTTCATATTCTGATGAGGAACTTTTGGGAGGGGTGATCGCTTACGTTTCGGTGATTTCTTGCTTCCCCTCCTAGTATAGGTACGCTTCCGCTTCTGGCTCTGAGACTCAGGAGATGGACACGGCTGAGGCGACGGTTGAGATGCATGAGGCGACGGTGGAGACGGCTGAGCCGGAGAGTGGTGAGGCGGTGAAGGCGATGGTTCCGGTGAAGAATGGTCACGTGGCGGCGAAGGTGGATTGCTCTTCTGAAGAGTGGGTGACCTTGGCGGCACATAATTTGAAAGCACGATGTGCTCCTTTCGCCATAGAACACTCCCCTTTCTAGCTTCTCCTAGTTTTTCCAGCTCCCCATCTTCACCTGCAGGGTGGTCCAGCTTCAGCTCCTCATACTCCTCCATCACATCATCCACCATGACGACAGTGTACCCTTCTGGAGTCGGGTTGCAATGATAAGTAGGTTTCTCCGGGATTGATAGGGCCATGCCGACCGCCACCGTCAACTTTAAGTTCATCACTTGCACCTTAAGCTCACAACGTGTGCTCTCCGTGATATAATCCACTGGGTAGCGTTTAGGAGCAGCAGCCGTTGTCGGTGCATCATCATCATCCTGCTGGAGCTGCGAGGAAGCTTGGGAGCTTTTCCGATTCGATGGGGCACCGGCAGCATCGAATCCAGTTTCTAACATCATCTGTTGAGATTGGCCGCCACTTTGCTGGCTAAGTCTGCCGATCAGCTCCTCCGCCCGCTTTAAGCCTTCTTCTACATTACGCAGCCGATGTATGGTAGCCGTTTTCTCTGCCTCAGCCTCCGCTTTCTCAGCTTCCTCCCTTTCCTTCCTCCTCTTATGGCTTTTATCTGGATATTTCCTGCTTTCCGAAGGGAATGCAAGTTTCCAACACTTGGAGCCTGGCGTGCCTCGTACTCGTCCTGGGTGTTCTTTATTTTTTAGGGCACGTGTGAGCTCGTCGTCCTCTCTATCGGGAATGAACCGTCCCTCTTCGATATCACGTACTGCATCTCTAATATCTTCCATGGGCTGCGGGGGATCATCTATGTGTGCCTGGTTATATACTGCCTTCCCATCTTCGTCGAACGTGCCCCCATGGCCGTAAAACAAGTTTCTTGTCCGTTCATTCCATGTTGTAGGCTCTGGAGTGATCCCGATAGCAAAATACTTGGCCTCAGTTGCCTCCCACCTAGGCATGCAACCGGAGTAGCCAGCGGGCCCCATTTTATGGTGGTAGATCTTCTTAGCGGCATTAACCTGATTTGTTTCAGACCTTTGCTTCGCATGCTCCGATTTCTTGTACACCACAAAGTCAGCCCACTGCTCTCTGATCTTACCATAGCCGTGTTCGAAATCTGGAGTCTTGTTTAGCTTGACAAATTTGTGGTACAAGCCTTTCTTCCAATTCTTGAATTGATCGGCCATCTTGCTGAGAGCAAACTTCTTGACTCTAGCCTCTAGCTCCAGTCTAGCTGCCGCCTCCTGAGCTGGATTATCCACCTCTGGCATCCGCAGGAGGAAATTATGCATGAGCATGTTCCAAAGCCTGTCTTTCATGGTGTCGCACACAAATGAGATTGTAGGGTCCTTTGGCTGCGTCCATTCTCGAATGGTGATCGGGATGTTGTCCCTCACGAGAGTTCCGCATGACTTCACAAATTTTTTCTTGACATCGGCCGGAGCTAACGGTTCGCCTTCTGGACCGACCTCTTCGATCCTATACCTCACATTGTCAGGCAACTTTTTGGTTGGGCCTCGTTTCGGTCTTGTGGAGGAATGGACGGATCCGGATCCGGAGGGCTAAAAGAAGAAAGAGTGTTAATATATGCATGTACATATACAGCTGCATTTTAATTAACAGTAATTTACATATATATCAACCTCGCCGGTGTTTTCGAGATTAAAGGTTCCGCCGGAGGCGGAGCCGGCTTGTCTCCCGTCCGATGCTTCTTCTCGGTGGAGAGACTCGTCTCCCTCACCGGAATCGTTCAAAAACCGGGTGACATCTTGACCTTCATTGTCGTTGATCATATCGTGAAGCAAGTTTTCCTCATTTTCATCTCTATGAAATATTGGATCCATAGTATCTGCAAATTAAGAATTGCAGGCTATTATAATGCAAATAATCAAAGTTTTAATCAATTTAAATCATTTAATAATGTGGGCATAGTATGATGGACTCATAAACCTTAAGGTGTCAGCGACAAAGGATTTTATGAAGGCAAAATCAATCAATCTTTCCTAACCACTAGGTCTTGTCTATATGCAAAAAAATAGACTAAAGTTATCCACCTATATACACTAAAGTTATCCACCTATACTAAAGTTATCCACCTATAACACTAAAGTTATCCACCTATATACACTAAAGTTATCCACCTATACTAAAGTTATCAACCTATATACACTAAAGTTATCCACCTATATACACTAAAGTTATCCACCTAAACTGAATCAAGACTTGGTTGTGTGTAATGCAGCAAGCAGCACAAGGAAATTAACAAAGGAGCAAGAGTGAAAAATATGATCAAAGGGGGGTTGCTTGCCTTGCTGCCGAGGTTCAGTATCGGGGTCTTCAACGAAGGGGGTGGCCTCCTGTTCCGGTTCCACTTCTATGAACAACCTGGCAATCATAGGATCAAAGATATTAGTTTTATAAGTTTAAATAATCACATGTATAAGGTTGCAATGATGATGTTCATGGTGACAATGTGGGTACAATTCCATTTAAAAGAAGTGGAAGGCAAAGTCATTTGCAAATTCACTTCAAATTTGAATTCAAATTAAATGCATATGGATTTTACCGGCAATCATAGCAAACAATACAAGGCATGACAAATGAAATGCAATCGGTGTGATCTAACGTAAAACGATGCAATAAGCTCGGCGCTAATGGCGACCTCGCCGGTGATTACCGGACAGTGTGTCCGGAGGGGGGGATCAAGCCGGAGGTGTCGTGGGTACCGGACAAACATAAGGGGGTGTGTCCGCGCTAGTTGATCTGTTCTGAGAAACATTCGTGTTCGGAATAAATTGATCCGGGTACTGTAGCAGTACCGGACAATTCATCAGACAGACGGTCCGGAGGGGGGCGGTTCGATGTTCAGTATGTTAGAGGGGTGCGGTAGACCAACGGATAGCGTAGTTGTATTCGTTGAATTTTTCTAAGCAATTTTTATATATATATTATTTTAATCCGAGTTACGGATTAAAAGATATTAAATAAACAAGTTTTATTCAATTTAAAATAATTAAATCAATTTTCTATTTAATAATTCTTTTTATTAATTATTAAATCAATTAATAATCATTTTTAATTTACTGACCAGTGGGTCCCACTGGTCAGTGACTAGTATTAAAAAAATTAATTTAATTTAAATTAATCTAAGGGGGTGGCCCACATGTAAGTGACAATTAGTCTAATTAAATTAGTTTAATTAATTTAACAGGGGCAGGGCCCACTTGTCAGCCTCACTGGGGGTTAATTAGCTGCTGATTTAAATTAACCAATTTGATTAGGGGCTCTGGGCCCAGTTGCCAGTGAGAGAAGGGGGGATTAGCAGAGGGGTTAGGTTGGCCATTAGGGCACTAATGGCGCGGGTCGCCGGAGCTCACTGGAGCTCACCGGAGCTCTCGCCGCAGAGGGGAAAATGGCACGGGAGAGGGGAAGGAAGGCACTGGGGGGACGCTCTCGACGTCGCGAAGCTCTTTTCACCTGAACTCGAAGGCGAGCTCGATCGGGGCGGCCGGGGAGGAGCTCGGGGAGGTCGGGCGGCCGGGGAGGAGCACGGATGGCGGAGAAGAGGTCTTGGAGGCGGCGGCTCCGGGGAGGAGCTCGGGGATGAGCTCGGGGAGGAGCGCGGGGAGGAGCCTGCCGGAATTTGGGCAGCCTGCCGGCGTCTCCGTAGGATTCCGCGCGATTTGGAAGGAGATATGGAGGAGTTAGGGGAGGAAGAAGAAAGGGGCGCGTATATAGGGAGGGCCATTGGTCCCGGTTGGTAGCATCAACCGGGACCAAAGACACAAAGGTCCCGGTTGGTGCTCCTAACCGGGACCAATGGCCTGGGCGGGGAGGGGCGTGGGGCTGCCACGTAGCACCAGGGTCATTGGTCCCGGTTGGTAGTACCAACCGGGACCTTTGTGTCTTTGGTCCCGGTTGATACTACCAACCGGGACCAATGGCCCTTTTATGCAATGTTTCGGCTTCCCGCCATTTTCAAAATTGTTTTCTTTCTTAATTAGTTAGTTGTTTCAATTTAAAATGATTTTTTGTTTGGAATTTGAAAAAAAATTAACATCAAAAGTGCTTCAATTCAATTAACTAATCCAAAACCATTTTTTGTTTTTAAAAATATTTTTTTACTATACAATTTTACAATTTTCAATTAAAAATGCATTTTTCATTTTCCGAGTGCCGAAAGTAGGGTATTTTTGTGAAGGATCTACCAAATATTTGATGTCAATTTGAACCAACCCATTTTTGTATTATACTAGACCATCTTTTATTAACAAATCACAAAATTTTCCATGTGAAATGTTTCTTATGCACCTCTGCTGAAAAAGACAAATTGCCGGCAATTCAGCTGGAACGGGGTGAAATTTGAACTACAAGTGCTTCATAGTTTGCTCTTTATTTTTTAAAAAAATCATTTCCAAGTGCACAAGTACTCATTTCATCAGAGATCTACAAAGATTTTTGCAAGATTCCACACCTAGCTATCACCGGCCATGCCCCCCCTCCCCCGTTTTGACCGCATTTTGAAATCGGTGCTTAAACAATTCAAAAAAAATCAAAAATATATAAAACCTTCGCGTTGCATCCTAATTTATGTCCTAGTAACCATACAAACCAACAAACTTGGAATAATGCAAATCTATTAAAAAAGTCTTCTCAAAATGGGCTATCGAGTATGAAGGTTCATGGCTTTCAAGCCAAATGACCAAAGTTACAGCTAATTTCAAATGATAGTTTCCCCAAGTGATCTCATATTTTGCATATGTTTGTATATTTGAATGGCCAACAAGTTTGCCAAAGGAAGTTTTCATTTTTGTTGCACGAAAAATGCATTTTTCATTTTCCGAGTGCCGAAAGTAGGGTCTTTTTGTGAAGGATCTACCAAATATTTGATGTCAATTTGAACCAACCCATTTTTGTATTATACTAGACCATATTTTATTAAAAAATCACAAAATTTTCCATGTGAAATGTTTCTTATGCACCTCTGCTGAAAAAGACAATTTGCCGCCAATTCAGCTGGAACGGGGTGAAATTTGAACTACAAGTGCTTCATAGTTTGCTCTTTATTTTTTTTAAAAATCATTTCCAAGTGCACAAGTACTCATTTCAAATATTTGATGTCAATTTGAACCAACCCATTTTTGTATTATACTAGACCATCTTTTAAACTTGGCTAATTGCAAACATCACAAAAAAATCACCAATGGTTCAATACATTATTACACATCACTTTTTTCCTACATTGCTTATGATCGCTTCTTGGGCCGTAACCACGGAGCATCTTCATTGCTTAATGGGATAGTTGGGTCAGTTTTCACTCTGAATGGAGGAATTTCATGAAACTTATCGTAATCTTCGGACATGTCTGTCTTGTCCTCGACTCCCACGATGTTTCTTTTTCCTGAAAGAACTATGTGACGCCTGGGCTCATTGTCTGATGTATTCGTATCCTTGTTTTTCCTTTTTTTCGGTCTAGAAGACATGTCCTTCACATAGAAAACCTGAGCCACATCTTTGGCTAGGACGAATGGGTCGTTTGTGTGACCAAGATTCTTGAGATTCACTGTTGTCATTCCGTACAGCTGGTCGACCTTTACCCCATCTACATTCATGTTGACCCAACTGCACCGAAACAAAGGGACCTTAAAAGTAGGTCCATAGTCAAGTTCCCATATCTCATCTATGTAACCATAGTATGTGTCCTTTGTACCATCCTCGTTTGTCGCATCAAATCGGACACCACTGTTTTGGTTGGTGCTCTTCTTATCTTGGGCGACCGTGTAAAATGTATTCCCATTTATCTCGTACCCTTGGAAAGTCAATACAGTCTCAGACGGTGTCGCGGCCAGCAAGTAGAGTTGATTTCCAATAGTGGTGTCATGCATGAGACGTAATTGCAACCAACTGCCGAAAGACTCCATGTGTTTGACTTGAATCCATTGGTCATCCTCCCCCGGGAACTTGGAGCGTAGAACATTCTTGTGTTCCTCGATATACGGTTGGACGAAGATAGAACTTTGTAGAACTGTGTAGTGTGCTTGAGTCAAAGAATGCCCGTCCTGAAATATCTTTGCTTTCTTTCCTAGCGTTCCTTTTCCACTCAGTCTCCCCTCATACCGCGATTCAGGAACACCAATCGGCTTAAGGTCAGGAATAAAGTCAACACAGAACTCAATGACCTCCTCTGTTCCATAGCCCTTGGAGATGCTTCCTTCTGGCCTTGCACGGTTACGAACATATTTCTTTAAAACTCCCATGAACCTCTCGAAGGGGAACATATTGTGTAGAAATACAGGACCTAGAATGGCAATCTCGTCGACCAGGTGAACCAGCAGATGCGTCATAATATTGAAGAAGGACGGGGGGAACACCAACTCAAAACTGACGAGACATTGGACCACATCCTTCTGTAGCCTTTCCAGACTTGCATGATCGATTACCTTCTGAGATATTGCATTGAGAAATGCACATAGCTTCACAATGGGTACTCGAACATTTTCTGGTAGAAGCCCCCGCAATGCAACCGGAAGCAACTGCGTCATAATCACGTGGCAATCATGAGACTTGAGGTTCTGGAATTTTTTCTCTGCCATATTTATTATTCCCTTTATATTTGACGAGAAGCCTGCCGGGACCTTGATACTTCTAAGGCATTCAAAAAAGATTTCCTTCTCTGCTTTGGTAAGAGCGTAGCTGCTTAGACGCCCTTTATCAGTATGCCTGTGGTATGGGTCTTTCATACGTTGCTGGTCCTCCCGTGCTTCTGGTGTATCTTTTGACTTCCCATACACGCCCAGGAACCCTAGCAGGTTCACGCAAAGATTATTCGTCACGTGCATCACATCGATTGAAGAACGGACCTCTAGGTCTACCCAATAGGGTAGCTCCCAAAATATAGATTTCTTCTTCCACATGGCCGCGTGTCCGGTAACGGTGTCTTTCGGAACAGATTGACTGCCAGGACCCTTTCCAAAGATTACTTCTAGGTCATTCACCATACCAAATACATCAGCACCTTTACGGAGCTTAGGCTTTTTCCGGTGATCTGCCTCACCGTTGAAATGCTTGCCTTTCTTTCTCACGATATGATTGGGCGGCAGAAATTGACGACACCCCAGGTACACAACCTTCTTACATTTATCCAAATATATACCTTTAGTCTTATCTAAACAGTGCGTGCATGCATTGTATCCCTTGTTTGAATGTCCTGAAATGTTACTAAGAGCGGGCCAATGATTGATGGTTACGAAAAGCAACGCTCGCAGGTCAAATTCCTCCTGTTTGTCCTCATCCCACACGTGTACACCTGGTTTGGCCCACAGCTCCAAAAGTTCATCGACTAATGGTCTTAGGTACACATCAATGTCGTTGCCAGGTTGCCTCAGTCCTTGGATGAGCACTGGCATCATGATGAACTTCCGCTTCATGCACAACCAAGGAGGAAAGTTGTAGATACATAGAGTCACAGGCCAGGTGCTGTGACTGCAGCTCTGGTCTCCAAAAGGGTTCATGCCATTTGTACTTAGACCAAACCATAAGTTTCTTGCTTCATCTGTAAAGTCTGAGTGGCCTCTCTCGAATTTTCTCCACTGCGACCCATCAGCGGGGTGTCTCAACTTCCCGTCTTTCTTATGGTCTTCTTTGTGCCATCGCAGCAACCTGGCATGCTCCTTGTTTCTGAACAGACGTTTCAACCGTGGTATTATAGGAGCATACCACATAACCTTAGCAGGAACCCTCTTCCTCGGGGGCTCGTCATCTCCCTCAGCATCACCAGGGTCATCTTGTCTGATCTTGTACCGACTCGCAGTGCATACTGGGCATTTATCAATACTCTCGTACTTTTCACCGCGGTACAGGATGCAGTCATTAATGCATGCATGTATCTTCTGCACATCTAATCCTAGAGGGCAGATAACCTTCTTTGCTTCGTGTGTTGTCGTGGGCAATTCGTTATCCGGTGGAAGCTTCGACTTTATTATTTGCAGTAACTTCTCAAATCCGGTGTCAGAACAACCAAAATCTGCCTTCCATTTCAACAGTTCCAGTGTGGTACCGAGCTTTGTGCTGCCATCTTCGCAATTTGGGTACAAGGGCTTTTTGTGATCCTCTAGCATGGTCTCCAACTTCTCCTTCTCTTTTCCTGTTTCACAGTCTCGCTTTGTATCAGAGATGACCCGACCAAGACCATCAGCGGTCTCATCCGATTCTCGTTGTTCTTCTTCATTGTCACCTCGAGGAGCTCCATCTTCTTCATTGTCTTCCATTGCAGTGTCACCGAATTGTTCAGGGGACATAGGATAGCTATCATCATCCTCCTCTTCTTCATTGTCTTCCTGCCTAACCCCTCTTTCTCCGTGCTTGGACCAACAATAATATCCGGGAATGAAACCTCTCCGAAGCAGGTGGCCTTGAAGTATTCTCGAGGAAGAGTACTCCGCCACGTTCCGACAGTCAATACAGGGACAAGGCATAAAATTATCCAATTTGTTTGCATTAGCCACATTGAGAAATGTATGCAGGTTTGTAATAAACTCGGACCCGCGTCGATCACTGTACATCCATCGCATCCGTGCTTCGATCTGCGTCATATAATTAACCATTAAAATAACTTCGTGAATAGTGAAAAGACCACTATATATGCACACGTGCAGTATTTTTGTATCAGTCACAGATGAAGAAGATAAGGTTGCTAACCTCGGCCGAGGATACGGTGTTCTGAGGACCTAAGTGTGGCTTGGACATTTCGTCGAACACCTCGTGTGCAATCAAAGAAAAAATTCTAGCACCCACCCCACCCAAACACAAATCCTGGATTTTTTGAGCAAAGTGCTGGCTGGGGGGCTTATATAGCCAGGGCAAAGGTCCCGGTTGTTGCCACAAACCGGGACCAATGCCTCGCAGTGCGCCACGTATTGGTCGCCAGAGCATTGGTCCCGGTTGGTGGCAACAACCGGGACTGTTGTCCCACATGAACCGGGAACATTGCTCTTTCCAGATGAACCGGGACCGTTGCCTGGACGGTGAAGGCATTGGTCCCGGTTCTGAAATGAACCGGGACCGATGGCTGGACCAAAGAGGGGTCTGTCTACTAGTGAATATCTAGTGATTGTTCCCTGAGAAGGAGGGTGCATATCGAACGATATCCTTTTCTTCCATTCTACCTGTATGATGTTTGGGAAATCTAGTGAATCAAATTATTCAGCTCAAATTCAAAGTTTGTGAGATCTTCAAGGAGAGATGCTACACCAAACGTTTCGGCCTCCCTCGATCGTTCACCAAGAAGAGCCAGGGTGAATCCTCATAGGCGCACTTTACTATATTTTTTAGGAAACATACATTTTCCATATAGAAATACAGAAATAATAAATTGTTGATTGTTGTGTTTTCAAAATATAAAAAAAATGCCATGCTGCTATATTAATTTTTCATTTCTTTAATTTATAGATTAACAAATTTTAGGATTAAATAAAATGTGTTTTGTGATCTACCAAAAATATAAATTTATGAGTTTTGGCGGGGAGATACTTCATTGTGCAAAACAAAATCCATGTCTTGGAGAAAATTTTTCTTTATTTTTCCAAGAACCTAAAACAAAATGCCATGTTGTAAAGTTTAGTTGTATTTGGTCCATTGTGCAAAAACTAATAAAAATGACATGACATTGAAATAAAATAAAATTGACGTCATGTATATAAAAATAATATTTCAAATGTCAAACCAATAATAATAAAAATTTCATGCTCTCAATAATAAAATTTTCATCATGTTAATAATAAAACTGGCATCGTCTTAATAATAGAAATGTCAAGTTTCTACATTAAAATGGTATGTCTTCATAATAAAATGGCATCCTTTTAATAACAAAAAATATATGTACCTTGTTATTTAAATGCCACACCCTTAAAATAAACTATCATATGAGAAAGTAAAAAATGAATTATAATTACCATGGATAAATGATATTATTTCCAAAAAGCTTGCAGAGGGGGCATTCCAAATAAAAGTAGAATTCTCATGCTACCTATAATAAAAAAAAAGGCACATGTCATGTTTAGGAAATATTCCCCTCTAAAACTATTGCTTAGTTTTGTTCTTTCATAAATGGTAAATATTCTGGGTTTTTTGAAAAAAATCAAATATAAGTTGATTTTTTAAACAACTTTATATACACAAACAATAACAATACTTTGTTTAGATGTGTGTCTAAATGCAGGAAGTTTCCAATTCAAGCACCATCCTCCCCGCCCCCCAATCCCCGTGGTCGCGCGTGCACACCTGTCCTTTAGGCAACCTTTGTTTTTGTTGAGAAATTGGGTCCATTAAACGTGTTGCGCTCAGGAGGCCGGTCTTTCCCCTTCTTTTGATATAAACAAATGTAGATCTATCATTCTACATGGTTGCGCAAAGATAAAAAAAAGTTATATCCCCTACATCATTATGTCAATCTACTTTGTACTTGTATGATCTTCGTGCCTTCGTCTAATTCGCATACGCAATGCACCCTCGGAATCGGCCAGTAGACAGGCTTTGTACAACACATTATCAACATGTGTCTCTCAATCGAGCCCTCCGTCGAACCTACATTAAACAGGCTCTGCGCATCGGATAGCGGAGTTATGAATCTAAAATGTTTCCGTAAAAATCGACTTCAGACGTGTGTTGCGTTACGGTTGGCCCAACCACTCCTATGTCGTGCGAGCACCGTATGCATGCCCTATAACCAGTATGGTTGTTGCGCGTGCATCCGCAGTGCCTGTGTATTTTATAGCCACTGACCCGGTCGCATCGCGGATAAAACATGCATGCCACCGAGTGCGCTATCGAGCAGTCGTTCATCACTACTGTCGCGTATTAGTGATGTATCTCTTTCGAAAGACGATAAAAATTATGTTGGATGAACAAATTATAGTTGAACAATTGAAAAAATTATAAACGCATCGCAACGCTAATTATGTTATCGGAGAGTGCAAAATTCAATCATATGGGCATTACATCAAGAAAAGTACACCGTTTATTCATCAACATCTACTTACTAATCATCCACCTTGAGATATCTAATTCAGAACATCCCGCTGGTGTTAAGTTGCGAGCGTCAACTAAAGTTACAAACTCAAAGCAACAGGCAACTGCATTAACACTCTATGCGTAATGTAAGCAATCGTTGTTACACGGAGTCACAAACACCACTGTTTTACCCCTAATGGCAACATAACATTCCCTATTTCCATGTTTCTGTCACTCAAGCCGGACATCAGGAGGCATGAACCCACTATCTAGCATAACGCTTCCTTTGGGAGTAACAATCTACTACTTGACCAAATCAACAAACTACAATGGAGAACATGTAAAGCACTCAAAAACACAATAAAAAGATATCAAAATATATTACTTCCGAAATCAAAACATAATCTCATAATTCATTGGATCCCAACAAACACAACATAACAGCCTGAAAACTATAACATATATGCCTGTATCATGATAGACAGTTCACAGAGACTCCACACTGAAGCTCAAGATTGAAGAGAATACATCAACTAGCTTGCTGCCATGAACCCTGGGTCTATGGAGGAACTACCCACGAAGCATCTTAGAGGCAAGCATGGTGATGACGGATCCTCCGGAGATCAATCTCCCTCCGGTAGGATGCCGGGACACAAACTTCTGTTGATCCCGATTTCGCGATAGCGATGGCGGTAGAACAATGGCGTAAACATTGAAAAGGAGTTCTCTCTCAGGATTTTCCGATCGCGGGGAATAAATACAGCCAAAGTAGGGCATCAGTGGTGGGTCCACCTGGCCAGGCAATCAGGGGGCGCTACTAGGCCCTGGTCGCTGGCCCCCATCAGGCATATGGAAGCCTCCTTCATAATAGAAATTTTGAAACTTTTGTCGGCAATATTGATTTTTCACATTTCACTAATACAAAAAAGCTCTTCTATGACGTTCCAAAAAATGGTAGACACCCAACGCCAGCAATATGATGCCAGTGATAAATAACTTTGTTGGCGTCTGCTTCCTACGCCAACACTATTATTAATACTTATGGCGTTCGAAATAATGCCACGCCGGTATTTATAATTTCTGTGCGTTAAAAATAATTCATAAAATATGGTAGACGTGAAGCATGCTATGGTCACCAAGACGGAGGACGACCACACCATGATGAAAATGGTGGCCACACCAGAGATGGTAGGCGACATCATATATCTTCACGATGAAGATGAAGACGCGGAGTAGGAAAACAGGATGGCTAGCCCCCTCCCCCCGCCCCTCCCAGTCGCCCCCCCCCCCCCGACGCTCGATTACGGCGTCACGTCGCTCGACCCGGCTCTGGTATCAAAAGCTATGCTAGAACCCTAGAACCCATCGGTGCACTACCGATGGATTCGAGGGTTCATCGGTAATCATTCCCCCACCCCCGATCAGTCATTCCCCAATCCTGATGTGTTCAATCAATCCCCTCCCGACATGCTCTAATCAAGTACATAAATCTAATCTATCGTGACTCGAAAGTAGTAAATCAAGATCCAGAATAAAGGCTTACTGCCATAGCCGATGCGCTCGTGAATCCGCTGCTCGTCGTCCTCTTGGATCTTTGTGCAGTCATTGTGGCTCGCTGCCGCCGGTGTGAGTGGGGAAGAGAGGAGATGAAGCGGCGAGGGGAAGTTATGGGGCAGCTTCAGGAAACAACGCGACTTCTCGAGCGTGGATCCTCACATGAAACGGGACCCCACCACCGTGGCTCGACTCGGCCTGGCTCGCCGCGATCGCCATGTTCCCAGCGGACCTTGTTGGGAGCTACCTTGAGGTTTGTGCGGTGCGGATCAAACAAAGAACCCAGGTAATCGAAAAAATAATTTTCTTTTCGTGCGGGTTTGTTTGAGTTGTATGCAACCAACCAAACGCGTCATTGATGATTCCATCGTTCGGTGGTCGCCATCCATTTCCTGGGAAAATTGCCATTGCTATTGACCACATGATTGTGATTATTTTCTCCCTTTCATCTTGAAGAAACATAGGATGCCATAAAATGTCGCGGACTCGTGGGCCCAAGAATTCGGGTGCGGAGATGTGTTTACATGTTGTACATGTGTATAAGGCTTTCTAACAGCGATGTGTTTGTGTTCTGTACGAACATTAGACTTTCTAATAGCAAAGTATTTGGCCGTGTTATAGCACGGCGAATTGTCATGCTACACATAAAAGTTACTATCTCTGTGTCAGAATGTAATAAATTTTTTGCTTTTAATTATAGCATAGGAAGGGTCTTACATTTTGTTATGGAGGAAGTAACATATATTCTTCTAGTAGTAATTATTGTGCTACGTCATAAAAATGTGCCATGCTACACAAAGGTGTCGAAAGAATGTATGAGAACGAACGTTTACGTTGTTCCTTCAAGTATTACTACCCAAAACAAGATTAGTGCGCGAGATTGGACGCATCAGAGTGTGTTCTCTCTTACAGAACATTCCCAAAGCAAGATTTTCGGAGATTGATGTGCTGTGCCCAGCCTTTTTTATTGCTCGTTTGGATTCGATGTAATACCGCACAACTAACTTTTTTTAGAACGTAGTACAACTCTGATGTTTACATACACGAGTATACAATCACCCTTATGACGCATACACGCACACACTACTCTTATGAGCATCTTCGCAATACTGAGCCGGTACATTATCTTGAGATTAACGAAGCCATCATCTCGTCTTCGACGGAAACGTCTTCTTCCACTGAAAGCGCATCACCGGAAGGCTTAGAATAAATACCGCAAAATACGAGCATCATTGTTAAATTTGGAATTTAAACACTGATGGACTAGGATACAATCATCCACCTAACCAACTCAACCACAAGTTGATTCGCCGTACCGCACAACTAACTGATCGTGTGAAATCTTCGCGGCAAGATTCAGAGAAACTGTAGCGAAAGAACTACTCCGAAAGACCACAAGATTGACGTCGTCGGCATGAGAAAGGACAGGGGATCGACGCGAGCTTGCAGCCAAGGCAGGGCGGACAAGCAGAGCAGTAGCCTGGGAGACCGACGGGAGAAGGGGCCGGGGCGGACGTACACACGCATGGGGCCCCGAACGTAGACATCCACCTCGTGGGCGTGATGGCAGACAGCCGGAGCGAGTGAGTGAGTGAGTGTGAGCGGTGATTCTTTCCACGCCATGGATGAAAGGTCGTCACCTCACCCGTCTTTTCACCAGCTAGCGTCCCTCCTTCACCGCCTGCCTGCCTGCCTGCTGATCCTGATCAACCTCTCATGCGGTGGCGGGGGCGCCATTGATGCTGCGTGGGGGCATGGAGACGTCCCGTCACCGGCGCAACCCAACAAACCGCCGCAGCGCCACACTGTCGCCGATGCTGCTGCTGCCTGCTCCGTGTGTGTGTGTGGATGTGGATGCGGTGGTACGCATGGGCTTCCACCGCCCGGTCGGCGTCGACCGACCCCCATCGACCAGTGAAAATCCACCACACACACACAGACTACTCTCTCTCTCTCTCTCTACGTACCGTTTCGATCTGCAGTTCTCGAGCATACGGGCAAAATGTATCGTGTACTCGCATTGTCCTGTCATGTACTTTAATTGCATCCTGTTCTCTAGGTTAGTGGATCGCATCTACAGTTGTGTGACACGTACGTGTATGCAGTGTTTACTGTTTAGTTCAACCGGCTACTAGTCATGCTCGCTCTCCATGAGAAAGCCAAAGTGCACTTGAAAGTGAGAGATCGAACTGTAGCTATGTTGTGCATGCACGCTCCCCCTCCACTGTAGACATTTAGGAAACTAATCCATCTTTTTTGAGATGTTTACCACACTAATTTCGTAAGGTAAGGAAGCTATGAACTCTAGAAAATTGGCATTCTATGATATGTATTTGTTGCCTTAGGATGCAGATTTTCTTTCCAAAATTATACAATTTAATATAATAAAACTGAAAATTGCATAGATAATTTCCATGCTCCCTTGCTAGAAGCATTGTTTTTGTCGGAAGCATGTTTTTAGACAAAAAAAATCCTTGATAATTGCTTTCATTAATAGCCATGCACTTTGCTTCCATGGGAGTAAAATTATGGTGAACTATATTTTCATTTCATCATGCACCCTAACTATAATAAATTTCATTCTTGTCTCAGTATTGCGAAGATGCTCATAGAGGGATGGTGTGCGTGTGTGCGTTCATAGAAGTGAGTGTATACTTGTGTTTGTGAGCGTCTGCGTTGTACTGTGTTTCCTAAAAAAAAGTCATTCTTTTGCCAACGAGATTGCTTTCAAGGCAACTCGTTATTTCATTTGCAACACATTTTTTTCACTGTAACTCACGGGCATTAAACTAGTCTAATGTAGAATGAGAGAGCAACACTTATTTATTATCTCATCTCATATTGTATCATCTATTGTAGTTTTTTTAAAAACAAATCTATTGTAGTAGTTGTATGATAATGTGTTGGTTGATGACATGTCATATTTGACCAACAAGTCAAGAAACAAATTTTGAATCCCTATCTCTATATACTATATAAAAAACTTAAAGTTCCATCTTTCATCCACTATTCTTTCCACAACCCCTTCGTCGAATCTTTCACGTATGATAATCAATGACCTTAATTTACTTTTATTCTAAATCAACTCCACATTAATTTACTTATAGAATTTCTCATCAAACTATAAGATAAATCACGAGCAAAATTTGATAAACATTTATTTACATAATCTCATTAATATGGACAAATAAATCACAAGTTAAGATACTAAAACATTTATATCCGATTGCAACGAGGGACATTGTCCTAGTATGCTAAAATTTCGTTAGCTTATTATGCTTGGCCGCTTACTTGGTTGGTTGTCAGCATTTTTATGCCTATGTAATCTTGGTAACTCACCTCACATTTTCTTTAAAAATCTTATCATTTTTGCGCCAAAAGAGTGTCGGAAAAAAATATCAACTCAACATTTCCGGTAGCCTATGATTGATGAAATTCGGTAGGGCTTGCTATGACATGAAAAAAGCATACGCCATATCTCCAGGAGCCTTTCCGGGTGATGCCCTCCATGTATCATGTCCATGTCATACAGTAGACCTTAACAATGTTTCCGACCATCTGCTAGGGCCGATCTAGAATTCCTGTCAATCTGTCATAGATGTTCACACTACCCCTCTTGTGATCCGGTTTGCACTTCTACTACACTGTATCAGTCTCTTCAGTTTATTTTAACTATCCTGCAGTGACTGACGAGGAATCAAAGGCGATATCTAAAGAGAAGTAAAAAGAGGTGTATGGATGTTAAAACACAATATGCCAGCCCTGGATTACATCCAACGACCGGTCAAAATCAACTGCGATAGAAGAAAGAAATCATACGCGATCCCTTTTTCCTCTCTTTGGCGGCTCATCTTGCACGTACGTACAGTCGCACTTAAAAGTTGCACTGTTCCAAAATGGCCCCGGAGAATGGTGTGCGTGACGACTGATGGGGTTGGGCACTGCACTCTGCATTAACGTCATTTGCTGGTAGCGTACTAAATAATGACACCAGCTGCATGCTCGACCGATCCCATGCACGCATCATCTAGGCCGGAGTATTATCGGTACTGTACGTTGGTTTAGAGTTTTTTTTCTTGATTACTGGTCGATCTGTGTGTTCCAACTTTGGAACCAGAGCGTATTCGCTGCGCTGTCGGGATATCATCGTGCGTACTACGTACGTGCTGGTCCAAAAGTTTTTTAGATCTTCAGTGCTGGTCCGGGTTACACAGTGATCCACCGTAGAAAGTGTATTGGCTCGTCTGGCAAGCTAATCATGGCGGTCCACCGTACGTACGTACGTGCACGTTTACTTCATGGCCTGGTCGGAATACAATCGAGCTAGCATACTCTCTTTGTTGCAGATGCATTTTACGTATCGTCGCCACCACTAGCTACATGCATACTCTCTTTGTACGAAATTAGCTGCAGCTGAAACGGATGTATCTGAACGTAGGGTTAACTAACACCGAACGTGGGAATATGAAGGTATCTGCACGTATTCGTCGCTGCAAGAAGGACGAATGGAGTATTTTGACGAGGCTTTTGAACGGAAGGCATCCATCCAGACCTAGACGTAAACGTTAGTACCACTGCTCCGTACACGGTAAAGTCGACGACGCCGAGGCGCATGCATGCTGATGCACACACGACGACTCAACTGGTAGTCGATGGCGGAGCAGCACTTTCTCCGGTCCCGTCGTGTCTCGTCTCTCTTCCACCATGTCAGTCAGTCCTGGCATCGGCATGCCTCCATCACTCACTTTCCCGGCCTGCGACTGTGAACCACACGTGTGTGTGGACGCGAGCGTGCCTGCCTGCCTGCCTGCCCGATCCATCAGATCAGCTCAGACCAGACCATCAGACGAACGAAAGCCTGGGCTCTCTCCTCGCTTTGGACCAGCTGCCGGGGCGCGCGACGCTTCGCCGCACGTGAGCCAGAGCGCCTGTGAAGATGCCGGCCACAGGCACAGGCAGCTTGCATGCATGCGAGTGTGCCACCAAAGTCCATGGCGGAAAGCCATGGCCACACTACCATAATTGACCGTCGTCGAGCCGTCCGGCTCCTCTCCTAGCCATGCATTGCATGATCCAGCGGACCGGCACGGCGGTTTCTTCAGTGAGGCCGTGTGTAGCTGAGCGAGGGGCCTGCGCGTGTCAGACTTTATCGTGTCGAGCACGAGCACGAGTGAGAGAGAGAGAGAGCGTACGTGGATGTTTGTGCAGCGCATGCATGTGCCTGACCCATATTTTGTCGACTAGTACGGCGTACCCCTCCTTGGTTTCAAAGTCTGCGCGCAAGCTGGCCTGGCCTGCGCAGGCAGGTCCTGTGTCGGACCCAATGGCCGGGCCGAGCCTCGTCTGGCCTCACTTTGTTTGTAAAGAAAGGGCGGATGCAACTCCGAGCGTAGGGCAGCGTAGTAGGCGAAGTTGGAGCCACATTGCTTGTGTGTTACGGACGCCTTTACTACATATCATTTTGGAATATTTGGAAAAGAAAACAAATGTTGACAAAATATTCAATTCACAAAGAAGTTTTGAACAAGGAGAGTCCGTCAGAGCAAGTAACTTGATGGGTACCAGTAAAGGTTATTTCTGGTGCGTCTAAAAGCCGCTTGGAGTCGCATTCCGGGTGTTTCCGCTAAAAGCAGAAAATTAAGGTTACACACAAACTATGTTTGCGCTCGTGGTTGTGTGTTTTCCTGGGCTGCACCCGTGGTTCTGGTTGCTCCGTGAATATGACTGTAGTTGTGACTGTGCTTGTGTCAGTGGTTGCACCTGTGGTTGCGCTCCATAGATATGCATGTGCATACGCGTATGACTGTGCTTGAACTAAATATGTGGCTGCATGAGAATTAAAATTGTGGCTTCAAAAGAAGTTCGGCCAACCTATGAACATAAGATTTTGTTTCAAAGATTTTGATGTGAGAAATACAAGGGTGAAAATAATTTGTGATTTAGATGAACGATTTAAAATATTAAATATCCTTAAAATGGATCTACCAAAAAAAAATACAAGCATCTAACCTCTCCATCTTCACGTGAAAAAATGGTTCTAAACTTTTTAGTTGCAACAAATTATGTACGTACGTTACACCATTTATCAACGTCGGGATAAAAAGTAACCTCCATGAGAAAAAAAATTCAACTAGTGATATTGAGAATGTGTTCAGTTTTCTTAGTAGGAAAGAGTATGTTTACTAAAAAGCAAAACGAATAATGGAATAAGTAGTGTGCCACAAACAAGCCCACATAGCTATAGGCCCATGTTGATAGGAGAGGCCGTAGCTTCTTGGGTGGGGGGCATGGGCTGACAGGAAGAGGGAACCAAAAGCTTGTCATTGTTTTGCCTTTTTGAATGATGGAGGAGAGCTGCCAAACTCATTTTTTATAGGGAAAGCCATTCGGTGAGCTTAATTATTACGAAAACTTAAGTTTTACATTATTAACTAGTACATGCAATAAACAGCTAGGGGGTCAACCCCAAATGTCATTAAAATTATTTAGAAAGCTATATATAACTATCTTATGTGTTCCTCCATTGGCCTATAAAGGACAATGCTCCATCCTCCAACAATGTGTCAATGAGCAAGGAATTATTGGATAGGGTAATAAACTTGGTGAGGTCATGCCCATGCTATTGCGCAAAGAGCAATCCTATACGAAGAGCAAAAGCTTCCACCATGGACACATCTCCAACAGAGTCTATCTCCTTGCATGAAGCACCAATGAATTTGCCCGATAAATCCCTAATCAAATGGCTTGTATACTGCCTTGTCCAAGGTCTTCGCATAATGCTCCATCAATATTAACTTTCTCACACCCTTCATGAGGAGGCTTCCATCATTCCTGTTGTATCGCATGCCTTGAGAGGAGGCGGGCCAAGGAGAGGGTGACGCCGATGAAGGTGATGTACTCCCATTGGTCCTGCGTTCGTGCACCAATCGATGCAGAGTACCAACTCCTCGTGGCGCTCCTCCACCGCGTGCTCACCTCGGTGTGGAGAACGACGTGCCTCGGCTCCATCGCAAGAACGCTAAGGCGCTCGAGCTCAGAATCGAGTTCTCTAAGCGCGAGATGACAGAGAAGGTGGTGATAGTAGTTATGGTCGCCTGGCTGGTGAAGGCTCAGGCGTGCCGGATGGCCGGTATTATCTCTTCCAACCACGCCTCCGATGAACGGCCATGTTCGATGAATATTGTTGTTATCCACATTCATGAACTTTGTTACTCCCTCCGACCCATATTAATGGGCACACACTCAGTACAACTCTTTGTACTAAGTGTGTGCCCATTGCCCATTAATTTGTACTAAGTGTGTGTCCATTAATATAGGTCGAAGGTAGTACTAAATTCGACGATTATCTATCGTAGTTGCTTAATCTATGTTGAATGGATAATATGGTTTTGAAGGATGGATGTGAGGGAAATGGCTGCGGAGAAAAAATAAATAAGAAAAGCTCGATCACTATGTATGAACGTGTCCAAACGCATTCACAGATGCTTAAGAATTTACTCCCTTCGTTCCAAATTTGATGCTTTTTGTTTATGTACATGTTTAGTCAATATGTACACAAACGATAGTCATCTAATTTAGAACGAATAAATATATACAATTAGGATGTATTTGAAGAGAGTTAGTCGGGATTAAATCCTCTATAAGCCGAAATCTTGTGCAATCCTCTCCAATCCTTCGTTATGCCTAAGAAGGAGGAGGTTGCTAATTCAAACTGTAGATGCTCATGTCACGTCAACCAAGCTAGACGCTAGCCAGGGACATGATTTGCCAGAAACAGCGCGCGAGGCTCCGGAGAAGAAATAGAAAGACACCGCATTTAAGCACCGGGAACGACGAGAGCAGCTGTTCATCAGTCATCACCCAGCGCGCGTGAAGCAAAGCAAATATGATTTGATTTGAGAGGACGTGCAGCGGAGAGCTAATCTTGATGGCCGATTTGACTGGGGCTAGCTAGCTGTTGGGATTTATGTCACCGCTACGCAGGCAGAAACCGAAACCCAACTGGTAAAACCGCTGTTTGGCAACAGCTCAGTGGGCATAAATTCTCAACAGTGCCGTCGCCAGCGTGTTGCATGGCCCGGCTGAGACTGTCACGGAAACGCGAGCGACTTTACACACGAAAAGTGACCTGAGACGTGTTGATGAGAAGTCAATTGAAGGTGGCGAAAAATGGCTACGAACATTTGAAATGTTTAGTAGATTTTCAAGCCATGGTTTGATCTCCATTTCAAATATATGCAACCCTATTTGATCTCCAACCTATGTCTGTGCCTGATACGGAGTACATATATGTACAGCCAGCCAGTAGTAGACGGTTCAGCTGTGGACGGCATACATTGGATGAGGAGTCTGATTATCAATACATATATGGAGATGTTTGCCATCGATCAGCATCAAGTATCGATACTTGATAGCTGTTATCAGGAAAAAGACGACGATGCGGACCTGCAAGTACCGGATTCATCTCATGTATACACAATTACACAGTAGAGTCTCTGTCGTGCATCAGCTTCGAATAACGTTGCTCTCCGACAAACAGTCGCGCGTACCGTGCCATCAACCGTCTGATGCCGACATAGTTGAATTGCAGCGGACGTTATCAGAAAAATCACCATTTGCCCGCATATCTAGAGAATAGGAAGCCATCCATGAGTGGATATAACTAAGAAAAACTCTTGATGAAGTATACAGAATCATCAGAGTGCATGTTAACAGAATCATCAGCGTGCATGTTAACAGAATCATCGTTTAGCCTCGATCGCCGTAATAACTAATAGAAATATAATACTACCTCCGATCCATATTAATGGGCACACACTTAGTACAACTTTGTACTATAGTTGTACTAAGTGTGTGCCCATTAATATGGGTCGGAGAGAGAGAGAAATATCCATGGAAGAGATTTAGACACACCCGTACAGTTTTACTAATTTTATAGATGATGACCCCATTGTTTTTGCGAGGAAGATGACCCCAATGTTGTAGATATGACCTAATCAAATATATTTTCTACTCCCTCCGTTCCAAATTATAGGTCGCTGGAGCAATTTTCGGACCAGGTGAAAACAACGTCAAATGATGATTATGCCCCTAGCTAGATTTGAATCGTTTTCTTCTTCCTCCGGTCACCACGTTTGAATCAGGATCCCCCACCTCCAGCATCCCTCACCTCCGTCAGATCCCCACCTCCCGCATCGGGATCCTTCACCTCCGCCAGATCGCCCAGCAGTAGATCTCACACCTTCCCACCTCCGCCAGAGGTCGAGCAGCAGCAGCAGGTCCCCAGCAGCGCCTCCGCCCACCACCGCCCGAATTGCCCAGCAACTGCCCTACTCCCAGCCTCCCCACCTCCTCGAGGCGCAGCAATGCCCAGAAGCACCCTGCTCCCAGACTCCAGTAAGAAGCAGCAACTCTGCTCCAGGCTTCCCAGCAGCTGCTCCTGCTGCTGCCCCTAATCCACCTCCAGGCAATTGTTGCCCCTTCTCCACCTCCAGGCAGCAGCATCAGCAGTTCCAACATGCACCTCTGCTCACCTCCTGCTCATTAAAAGAAAAGGTTATTTTAATTTAAATTAAAAGAAAATGTTCTTTTAATTTAAATTAAAAAAATTCATCTAATTTAAATTAAATCAGAAACAGAGCTACTGCTAATGCACACACTCGAGGAATAGAGAATTTACACAGAGCTACAAACCGTTCTTTTGTCCAGTAATCAACACTCCAGGAACAAAGACTTCTGCTAATATAAACAAGGCGTCCCTGAAATCGAACTCACCGCGTGTCGATCTCACCGAGCGCATCGGCTGCCCTCCACACATTAGCAGTTTCATTTGAGGAGTACAATAGTAACACACACAAAATTAAGATGCTTGTAAATACACTAAGCTAATTTAAATACAGTGGACAAATAATCCATTTAATTCTGCAAACAGCATCAAAACAAGCATCCTCTAAAATACTCCAAACAAGTTTGCAAGTTTGACTGAACCAGCAAAAAAAAGCATTAAGCCAAGGCAATATTCAGTTTTCTTATTTCACCCTGTGACCTTTAGCAGCTATGTTCTCCTCCACTGATGGTGAGAGAGCCATGCTCTCTTATCCCTCACCGCAGCATCTACAGACAAAACTCACATATTTCAGTCACTAAAGTTGCAGCAACAAGCACTGAAACTGAAACTCCAGCAGAGGAGTAGCACAAAAAATAGAAGAAAGAAAGAACGGTCAGGGGTTGCCGTACCGGTAGTAGTAAGGGCAGGGGTCGCTCCTTGGCCTGCGGCATGTCTTCCTGGACGCTGCCGGCGGCGGGGAAACAAGGCTGCAACAGTCACCACCCCCAGCCATCCAAACCTCTGAAGAAAAAACTACCCTGTCCGTCCACGTTGAGGCATAGCCTGAACACTTCTTGAACTGAAGAATTATTGTTCGACCTCAGGAGTAGAATTGAGAGGAGGGGGAATAGAGACTGTACCTGTTCGTCGACGTCGAGGGAGTGCGTACTCCGGGCAGCAGCGGCGGCGTGGGAGTGGCGCCTGGATGCAGGGTCACGCTGGATGGGGAAATTGGGACGAGGGGCTAGGCACCGGGATGGGGGATCACAGGGGCGAAGTGATGAGGGCGGCACGCCGGAGGTTGGTGGCGACTGGCGACTGATGACCTACGAGGGGCTCCGGCTTCCTCATCACGACGGCCCGGAATTTTTTTGGGGCGGCGGTTGTGGTGAATGAGGTTGCGGAAGGAAAGTTGGGGGCGGCGCGATGCAACCTACCACCGCCAGATCCAGCTTCCAATTGCCAGTTCCAGTGGGTGCACCCCTGCCATGGCCAGATCCAGCTCCCCAACCCCGCTACGGATCGAGCTCCTCAGTGCCTAAAAAATGTATCTTTCCCCCACGCTATGGAGAGGAAGGGGGAGACGGAGACGAGGTCCGTGTAGAGGAAGGGGGAGACGGTGGAGAAGATGGGGACGCGACCGAGGCGACGTGAGCTGGTGGTCGGCGCTGGCGGTGGAAGCGAGCGGAAGAGGAAAGGGGGGAAGAGGAGCTTGTCCAGCGAGTGAGTGAGGAGTTTGTCCGAGTGAGGGCTAAAACAGGAAAAAAGAGAAATGTCGCTTCGTTACGAAAATTGAACGTCAGAACGCCAACGACCTATAATTCGGAACAGAGGGAGTAGCTTCGTCAACCATACAGCCCCTACGTCTGTCCGTTCGCCCGAACTACTAATCCAGAGGTTGCGGTTGACGGATGGATATATAGCTAGGTGCCTTCCGTGCATGCACTGTGATGAGGAGATGTTTTGTAGGGCATTCCGTTTCCCTGTTGGACTACTTGCACTTTTGTTGTTGATGGATATATATAGCTCGCCGGAGTCGCCTCTACGACCGTTCTTTTGAACATGCATGCATCTCCTCACGCTTTGGTGGCGATGATGTGTACAATTTACACATGTTGCTCCCCTAGTCCCCTGTGAGACATGCATCTCCTTCCTAGAGCTCTTTTGGATAGAGAGAATCGCTTTTTTGCATGGACACAGAGCAATTGATCCCGAGCTCATATGAGCTCGGGTGAACAGTAAAACCGAAAAAAAATACAAAAAAAATTCAAAAAAATCTGAAATTTTTTGTAGTGAACATTTGACAAATTTTTAATATGGTTGCAAAATAATTTCATCACAAAATAACATCCATGGCATTTTGGAGTTCTGATTTTGTTTTTTTTTTCTGTGTATTCCACGCATGTTATTTTGTGATGAAATTTTGAAAGCATGTTAAAAATTTGTCAAATGTTCACCACAAAAAATTTCAGATTTTTTTAAATTTTGTTTGAATTTTTTTCGATTTTACTGTTTACCCATATGAGCTCGGGATCACTTGAGCACTTTTGTTTTTTGCATTGCTACACCGATCACGCACTATTCTGATCCTCTGCCAATGCTCTATATATAGGACTAGGTTTTACCAGTACAGTACAGTACTATTTTGTGAATGACAAGTCCAGTCAGTCAGTCAGTCAGTGCTGCTATTGACATGAAGGCCGGACAGGCGGCCGGGTCGCGAGGGTGCAACGGGACGTGTGCACCACGGGGAAGGAGGGTGTGTGTGTGTGTCCCGGGCCGTACGCTGACCGACGTGAGACGTCGCGTCGAGAGCTCCATCACGGGCATAGCAAACACCCGCGTTTCGTGGATCTCGGACGACACGCGTACATTGCAGCATCCGGACCGGCCTGTTTGACCCACCACCAAGCACCGTCACGTTTAGTTCACCGGAAGGAAATGAACTACTAGTACTACATAATTCGATCGTTTAAAGTTCTGTGTTATGATGTTCAAGAAGAAAAAAAAGTTCTGTGTTATGATCCTCTGCGATGATGATCCACAAAGTCGTCCGTCGGTCGACCGGAGGATAATGGTAGTAAATGAAGTCCAGCGCCGATGAATGACTGCTGGTGATTGATCTACCACGGACCACCGCCGACCGGCCTCCGGTGGATGATGTACGATTGATACTCCGACTCGTATCGGACGTCCATTGGCCAAATCTCATGCATTCATGTCGCCAGCGTGTCGACGGTTCATTCATCCGGTGTCCGTGGGGTTCGTATCGTATTCGTACCACGTTAGACGCCGGAACAGATCGCGTTGCTTCGCATGCATGCCTGGCCAAGTGAACATGCGTTGCTGCTGGTCCTGCACTGCCGAGCTAAAACGTAGGAGGAACATGCGCTCCTGCCTGCGTACGTGCAAGCAGCTCTAGATTCCTCGGAGCACACATATATGTGATGTGTGTGCGCGACCGTGACCACTGGCACTGTGCTTGCGGTGTGCGATCAAGCACGTACGAGTCGCGAGACCACGCTTGATCCCGTAAAATCAATCGCTAAAAACAAGTTAGAACCACGCGCCTCAGTACGTACGTCGCCTGAAGATCGATGTATATACGTACTGACAAGGACGACTCGGTGGCTCGGTGCACAGTTGCCGCGTAAAGTATCGTCCATCCATCACGCATCATTGATCATCGATCACACGTCTCCTCCTCTACGGGGTACTGTATACAATACTCTGTCTGTCCCTCGGTGTCGAAAAAGCCACCTGATTGAACGAACGAATGTAGTCGCAAGATGGACGCACCTGGAAGGCTGGAAAGTGTTCCCGTCGCTGCAACACTTGGCGATCGCTCCAAGTTTCTGATGACGATGCCATGGCTGATCGGAACCTCTCCGATCATTGGTGTGGGGTAGATGACCGACGATCGGGCTAGATAACGACCCCGCTAGGCGCGCGCGAGTTTTTTCCTCTAGATTTGTGCATGTTATCCTTGCGCAGAGGCCATGCTAATCTTTTCTGTGTCGTTTCAATTTTATCGAATGTCTCCAAAGGAAGAAGTTGACTGCACGGCCACTTCAGTTGCAAAGCACTTCAGACCAACCCGTCCGGTCGATACGTCGAGGATCCATCATGGTTCGGGGGTTGGATCCCAATGATCTGCCTCCTGTCTGTGAGCACTCTTGGCTCGCCAAATCGGCTCCGGCAGCACCCCAATAATCCTACGTCCCGAGCACCCATCCGTTTGAACAAATCAATTCCACGTCTCGACCCTAGGCTAAATTAAGCTCCTAGCCGTCTTATCCTACGACCTAACTTTAAGGTGCAGATTTGCTCCAGCCTATAAATCAAGGTACGGGCTGATCCATGCATGTCTGCCTGCCAGTGCTCAGTGCCAAGGCCCCATGTAACTTGAGATTGTCCCCATCTTTTCAGCACGATATCGCCACCTACCAGTGTGCATGCGTGTCAAGCAAAGCCTAGCTAGGTACACTACGACAAGTGACATGTCTCCAAATAAAAATGCAAGAGGTGACAGGAGCCAGCCCGCCTGAGATCTCCCTCTACGTATGCATTGCATGCCTCCCGTAGTGGGAGAGGGGAGGAGCCGTGTCTCGAATCATGGACGCAGGCAGGTTCGCCGAGTAAACAACTAGGGGGCCGAGCGGACGCCGGGAGGCCACATCGCCGGAGCGTTTAAACAAACTAGATGTCCCGTTGCGTCCATGACGCAAAAGGCGAGAACAAACCAAGTTTTAAAAGCATAGGAACATGTTTTGTTTGTAATGCAAGTATATTTAAATGGAATTGTTGACATATTCTTTAGGAGTATAGCAGGAAATTAAACAGAGTTATAAGAACAGGGCATGAGCATGAGTAGTAAGAAGACAATCTTAGCATTAGAAGGGCCTTTTGTTTCATATATAACACATCCTACACACGAATAGCAAAAAGTAAAACAAAGGTAAGCGTAATCAGGATAGATATTTAGACCCTACAGAATTCATACTAAATGTATACATAACAGTTCCTCTCGCTCAAACCAACAATCTTGTATTAGGTATCAATATGATCACTTAAATGTGTACATGATAGCTCCTCTCACTCAAACCAACAATCTTGTATTATGTATTATCTGAGATTTCCTTGACTTCAGCCATAACTGAATCAAGAACAAAGTTATCATCATCACACTTCATGACATACTTTTCAGAAACAACACAACCTTCAAGAACAAAGTAAAAAAGAAAATAAATGAACACATACATTGGAAGTTTTATCATGGGTGCTACTTGGGGAGCGGCGCTCTGCCAATAGTTGAGAGGTACGCTCACTTCAGAAGCCGCCACTGGCGCGACATTGCTGCCTCCTACCCCTTGCCCTCGACCCCCTCTCTTCTTCTCCCTTGCCTCTCAAATAAGAAAATATAGGACACACAAGCATTTATGCCACGCTATCCCCCCCTGATCAAGCACATGTACCTTACCAATGAAAAACACCCGATAAAATTGATAAGCCATTGTGGCATTGGTAAATTGTTGGTGGCCCTGCTTATTGATGTAATGGAGTCCCATCTTGCCCATAGTTCAGATATCTAACATGTTTAACAATATAGAAGTTTTGGATCTATGCCTTCAGCGGATTATTACAATGTAGAGTCGACACCACAATGCAAAAGCATAAATGGTAAATATATGAACTACATAGGATTAATATAGCACACGGGATACATGTTCATACATTACCAGATATACTTCGAAACATAAGGCTTTGAAGGAGAAGATATGAACACAGGTCTCCATACATTATTTATATCATTCATTCAACTAAGTACCATAATCATACTGGCCATTGCGGAAGATAAGTAGGAACTTATGCTTAAGCTTGCACATGCTAACCAGTTATCAGATAGGTTAGCGTGGTGACCACGATCCTTAGGGGGAGCGCAAGTAGTGCCCATAGGCATCATTCATGTCTTGATGATAATCTTCATCAGAACCTTCATCGCAAAATCCAATGTAGCCTATGTTGGACAAATCCTCATAGGGGGTCATTTCTTCTGGATGGAGTGAGAGGTATGCTGCGTCTGTACTATTCTGAAGCGCATCCATTGCATCACGGATCTTCGAAAGGGCTTTCTTCAGGCTGTCGACTGATAGTGAAGCAGCAGGGTCCGAGGAAACATCAGTAAGATCATGTATTTTCTTAGACGCATCACGTACTATTTCCATATAGTTTCTCGCTTCTCTAGAATCAACTGTCCAGACTTCAACAAAAATCTGCAATGCAGGAACTATCCAAGACAAAACGAATACGGATTAGTAAATTAATGCATGAAGCCGTGATTATATGTTTGTTCCTAGTTTTACCTTCTTGACGCAACTCTTGTCGAAAGGCTTGAGCTGGTGCTTGACGGTGTCGATCAGCCGCTGTTCTAGGGAAAATCGAGATGAATTGCAGTTTTCCACTCACCACAGACCACACACACCATGCAATTGTGTCTCCAATGAGCTCGTTGTTGGCTGTTACAAAAGAGAATAGAATTATCAAAACCAAACATTATGCATCATGAAATAACCAAGAATCTTTTTTCCAATAAAATCCATGAGATTATTCAGATTCTCAAACAAGTGCACATTTGTAGAACACCTTTTTAAATAAAGCATACTGGAAGACACCATCCAACCATGATTGTAAATAAAATAAAAGGATATCTAACAAAAGTATTTTTCAACAAAAGTATTCTATTAACATAATGATAAAATGTATATAGGATAACAAATTTTATTATGTCAAACATCTGGATTCCATTCAACATAAGCTCTCTTGCTAGAAAAAGTATCGTTTTGAGAAGGGGGACACAGAGACGGGGAGGTGTGAGGAAGCGGGGACGCCATCGATTTTAGAAGGGGGCGGTCCCTGTCTCATGGCATCGAGATGAACCAGGGCCGGCCTCCTCCTTCCCCTCCCCCTCCCCCTCCTGTCTCTCTCCCGTAGAACCTGCAGCTCGCTTACCTGCACACCCATTATGAACCCCACCCAAAATAATAATAACCCTAACCCTAGAGCGAGAGGGGAAAAGAGAGAAGGAGAGGCGGGGGCGAAAAGGCATACCAGAGGTGGAGCACACCTCCACGACCAGAGTGCCACCGACTGCCGTGGGAGAGGAGGAGCACCGCCGTTGTCGTCCCCATCTGCCATTTCCGCAGCCACTGCGTCCCGTCCGAAGAGGCGAAGCCCGGGTGGGAAGGAGGAGGAGGCGCGTGAAGCCTTTCTTGTCGATGCTGCAGCAACCGCTCCTGCTCCCCTGGCTGCGACCTAGGCCCAATCTGGGATCTCGGTCGACGGGAGGAGTGGCTGGCGGCGTGGATCTCCGGTGAGGTCCGGTGCGGCACGAGGGCGGGGAAGGTCGCGGGACTGCCGGGGACGGGCGGATCCATCCACGGGGAGGTCGTCGGTGGCTCGAGCAAGTTCTTGGCGGCGCGCGAGCTCCGGCTCGAGGCACGACGGGCATGGCTGCGCCTCCTGTTCGGCAAGAGAGAGAGAGAGGAGTGTGAGGGAGAGGAGAGAAAGAGGAGAGAAAGAGGAGAGAAGGGGGCGGCGCGGAGAGGTGGAGGTCACCTAGGGGGCGTCCGGGCGGCGCGGCTCGACTCGCCGGTGGAGCGCTGCTCGCCGGCAGCGAGGCGTGAGGAGCAGGGGAGGCCGGACAACGCAAAAGGGAAGAAGCGGGTGTGGGGATTTATTCTTGGGAGGATTGGCCCTGGCTCTCTACATTCAATAGTTCACGTAGGCTTCAAATAAACCCACCCTTTGTTTGCTCGTCCCCACACAGGCTCACAACCCCACCCGTCATTCTCTTATGAAGCAATCACATATGTAAAAAAACAGCGAACGGTTGACCAGCCGCCAGCAGCCAAAAAAACACTGTAGATGGTCAATCCGGTGGTCAAAATTGACGAGCGCTCGTTGGTGCCCTCTCCATGCGGGTTGCCTAGCAAGGTTTATAGTAAGGAATGCGGCGGAGCGAGACGAGATGGCAGTTTGGCGGCCAAAATCTAGCGACGATCCACTGTCCCTCTTTGTCTTTCTTCTTGGCACGGGATTCATTCACAGGGGGTGTGGTTTCCTGTTTCCTCGTTCTCCTGCACAGCCTCCTGGTAGCGACCTCGATGGAACGAAAGGTTGTTTGAGTGCTCTCGATTGTTTAATCCTGTGGATCAAGTAAGTAGCTGTGTTCACAGATGACGTTTGTTCAATTATGATAATAAGCATCGTGCGTTCCTGTGTGCTTTTGGGATGGGTTAAATGCATAAAATCATCATATTCGTATCCTAATTTTCAGTTTACGAATTATGTAATTCTTTACTACGTTTTCACCTTGTAGTACTTTACGTCTTCTTCCGAACGTGTCAATCTTCCTCCGTGTCGTCGCACCACAAATAAGCACTACCACCATCCTATAATAATATGAGGTGAAGAGGATAAAGCGCTCATTCACAGTAACTATAATTATTTAGTCTTTCTTTGGTTGGTTCTATGCATGCACACTCTAAATTTGGCATACTATCCTATGGGTGATGGATAAATAGTGCATTCGTCATTTGTATTCAGTATAGTGCTTACTTATGATTGCCATCTGTTTGTGCTACCCTAAAGAATGCCCAAATGGACAATCATCTCAAGTGACTAGAGGATTGTAGCCTATGAAATTGATGGAAATGCCATGTTGGTTCTAGAGCATGTCGTCGTCCTTCATAATGGTGTCTTCCAAAATTTTCATAGGTTACAATTGTCAGAGACTAGATATGATACATCCATATAGGTTGGACATTTTTTAGGGTAGCACTTACAAATGGCACCTTTAAGTTTTTCTGTGGTGATTGAGGTATTGGCCATCACCCTAGCTTTTATGTTAAACATGCATTCTTGCAAATTTATTATAGCCACAAAACATGTCGCTAAATTTGTGCCCAATTAGCTCACATATGACACATACATACATCAAAGAGATAAAGTTAAGGGGTACAAAAGTCATTTTAAAAGTTCATGAACACTTTTTAATTTTGCACATTTAAAAAGTTCTCTAGTAGTCGGTTTAAAAAAAGATTTAAAGTGATTTTCTCAGCCTCCTGTAATAATATCATCCTAGCCCCACCAAAGTGGGTTCGCCTCTACGCGCCCAAGATTCGATTTTGTAGAGCAGATGCATTTTTGCATGGTGACAGAAAGGAATGAGTGTGTCTATACCTTGCTTGCTACGAATAGTACCATCGTGTCGCCGCCTCAAAGAATGCCCAAATTAGGAAGGCCCATTAATAGTTTGTTTGTCTGCTCACTTAGCTCGTTTATTTGAATAGTTTATTAAATTTTCTAAAAAATATTCTAAATACATATATTTTAGGAAAGCACTAAAATTTTAAAAATAATTATTTTCACATAAAATACTGTTAGTGTAAATAAATATTCATGCAAATTAAATAATGTTTGTACCATTGAAAAGATGTTCGTAACAATTAAATAATAATCATTAGTGCCAACAAATACGTTCACCACATTTTTATTAAATAATTTTACAATGAAAAAAAAAGTTATAATATTTCTAAAATGTTTCAAACCATTCAAAAAAAATCATATAAAAAATTGTTTGAGTACAATTAAAAAAGGTTACGATGATTTAAAGAAAAATTTCCTACTCTAAAATTCAAAAAAAGTTCAACTTGTATTTAAAAATGTTTATATTCATTCAAAAAATGTATTTAAAAAATATTTATACGATGTAAAAAATGGTTACGAAGTGCAAAGAAATCATACCATTTAAAATATATTTGATGTGTACTAAAACGTAAATATGTATTCAAAAAATAGTCACGTCATGTTTTTGAATATTTTCATTTGTATGAAAAACTTATTGCATGTGAATAGAAAAAATGTATAATATGTATTAAAA
Source organism: Bromus sterilis (assembly GCA_950022295.1). NCBI lineage: Eukaryota > Viridiplantae > Streptophyta > Magnoliopsida > Poales > Poaceae > Bromus > Bromus sterilis. The sequence goes on along the minus strand of OX465598.1, from coordinate 19,722,883 downwards.
AGGTATACATGCATTGAAAAATTAAACAAAAGATAAACAAAAGATAAAAAAACCCAAAGAAAATGGTAAAAACACAAAAGAAGAAGAAAACACGGTTGAAAACCAAATAAATTTGATGAAAATCGGTCCAATCTAGCCGATAAGCAACAAGAAGAAGAAAAAAATGAATGTTCATCGATCTAGGGAGCTAACTAGAAAAGACGTTAGATGTGACACCCTACTCGCGACAACGCTGAAGGTGAGAGCTAGAGCTATATCCATCTCGCAATAGGCAAGGCTGCGAAGAGATACATGAAGGTGGTACAGGGTTCCCGACCCTGACCGAGCATCATGGTTTTAGCTAAGCAACTAGCCCTTGTGCGGCCAAAACTGACACGTGGTCTTTTATACGAAATCTTTTACGTTTAGCAAAAATGTCGTCCTATGAGTCTAGTGTCGCCAACTACCTTCGGCCTCCAGCAGAGCAGGGTACCGATTTAATCTTGTGGATCAAGTAACGGAGGCTACTCATGCGCTCAATGAATCCAGATCATGTCGGAGACGCAACTGGGTGCGGCCAAATCCCACTGCCTTCTTCTAGCGCTGCCAGTGAGGGGACGGGACGTTGTCGTGGCCACAACCTATCGTTGGCACTACAGTTGGCAAGGAGGGATCGGCCCCGCCATCACCGACGCCAGTGGGCAAGGTGGTGGGGGCACTAGGGTTCCGAATGGACTCAGGTGCGTGTCACATGATGCAGTTAGATCAGTATTGGGCCGGCTGAGTCGGCAGGGCCCTTGGGGGGCTCTGGGGGTGGCACCGGTTCATCCTTTTATCATGTCACCTGATGTTGGGGCGCCTCCTGAGGTGGGTCGCCATGGAATATCGCTTCATCCGTTGCAACCCAAATGGTCGACCTATATATGGTTGCGGCGCGGCTGTAGTGACCCCTAACTAGGGTTCCCAGCCACATATTCGAAGTTGATTCGTGCCGTTCCAGATCTGCTACCCATCTCTCTCTCGCTCCTTTGCAAAGGTGGTGTTCATGGGGTCCCGTGGTGACAACAACCAGCTTTAAAAATATGTTTTAGAGAAGAGTCTTTCCTCAAGAAAATGGTTTATGAGAAGAGGTGATCTTGTACAAGAAAGAACAGATAAATGTGCCACAAGTAACTCAGAGAGCCATAAGTGCATGGCAAAATACAACATTAAATGGGATATTCAATTCAGCTCTAGGGTGCACGTGCTCCTGCGTGCTAAAAATGAATTTGACAAATGTTAAAAATTGGTAAAAAAATTTATATGTATTCATTGTCACAACCAAGTGATACATGTAAATTTTTAGGTGTAAAACTTAAGCGGTTTGACCTGTGTAAAAAAGACAAATCGAACGTCAAATGTTGCCTCAAAATGTAGCAAAATGTCACACTTGATTTTGTTTTTTTACCGACGGAGCACTAATGCGCCATATGACGTTAAAATTTCCAAGCATGCTTTCCACACTAATACAAACATTAAAAACATTTTTTTAATTTTTACCATTTATTTTGAATTTACTGTTCATTAGAAAGCACGTTCACCCAGAGACAAAACGCTGCGTCCCAATTCATATCAGACGAAGTCAGGCGGGTGTGCATAAGGTGCTTGGGACCCGACTGGAAACCCACGACCTGAACATCTATTATGACATTCAGTTTATCCCGTGACTTTAGACCGGCAAACAACGACGTCTGTTGAGATGCCACAGACTGCAGAATCGTGATTTCAGTTTTAAGTTTTGAACATCTCTGATGAGCAAAAATGATCACAGGACCAGCTTAAACAGAAAGGAACAATGATCACGGTATACGGAACATTTAGGTCATCAAGGATTAACAGGACTGATGTTCACTTATTCATAGCATACTTCTCAAAGGCAACAATAGATAGTTCTCACAACTTGCACTAGTAGAGAAACCCTCCTTTAGTACCGGTTCCAAAGGGCCTTTAGTACCGATTTTGGAACCGGTACTAAAACACTTCCCCCTTTCGTACCGGTTCCTTACGAACCGGTACTAAAGGTGCCTCCACGTGGTCACGGAGGAGCCCGCGGGGCTGGAGACCTTTGGTACCGGTTCGTAACACGAACCGGTACTAAAGGTTATTTCGTTAAAAAAAAATATTCATATTTTTTCTAATTATTTTTCACTCCCTTTTTTTTAGAATATCTAGTATTTCCATTAGTGTCTAACTACACTTAATCTCTAGTCAAATTATTTACCTGTGGTCATACTTCCCAGTCGGTCACCCATCCTTACACTACTCCAATACTAGCACGCTTAACTTCCGAGTTCCTTTCCCACCCACTTCCAAATGATTCGCACGCATGTTGTTGATACTAGTATCATATCAATCCTATTAACATGTTGGTCGATGTCACATTTCTTTATTGTTTAAATTCTAGATAATTCTTTTAATAAAAAATTTAATGATGTAATAATAATGTTGAATAAATAGATAAAATTAACTTTTTAAATTTGTATTATTTTTAATTATTTTTAAATTTTTTAATATTTTTTTCCCAAACCTAAAACCTGAAAATTTGAAAATCTTATAATTTGCTAAAGGTAATAGTAATCTTTATGCAGATGCAATTATTAATTTTAATTTTGAAAAAAATAAAAATATATAAAATTCTAAATTTTCTAAATATATAAGGTTTTCTGGCTGATCGCACGGGACTAAAGGTCCTTTTAGCTCAAAATAAATCATTAAATGCATGAAAAATATCAAATGAAGTGAGAAAAGGTTGAAATTTTAGTATGTGGATTTGAATGCTGCATGTTGGATGCAAAAAAAGTCTTGAGTTTAAATAAGTTTGGAAAAATGAAATGCTTTTGAAACACATGTGTTTTCGTTTGAAACCCTCGTACTTTGAAAGAGATGGTTCAGTTTGTACACGAAGTGCATCCAGTTTTTACCGTAATCCTCTCAACTTTTGCACACATGCTATGTGGATCAAATGATGATACCATGCCAAGTTTCAACCATTTCTGAGTTCAGTTGTAGTGCTTTCAATTATAGGGTCATTTAGTTCAAAATAAATCATTAAATGCATAACAAATAGCAAATGAAGTCAGAAAGGGTTAAAATTTTAGTATATGGCTTTGAATGCTGCATGTTGTATGCAAAAAAATTCTTGAGTTGAAATAAGTTTAGAATAATGAAATTCCTTTGAAACACATGTGTTTTCGTCTGAAACCCTCGTACTTTGAAAGAGATGGTCCAGTTTGTACACGAAGTGCATCCAGTTTTTGCCGTAATCCTCTCAACTTTTGCACACATGCTATGTGGGTCAAATGATGATACCATGCCAAGTTTCAACCTTTTCAGAGTTCAGTTGTAGTGCTTTCCAATTACAGGGTCATTTAGCTCAAAATAAATCATTAAATGCATGAAAAATATCAAATGAAGTGAGAAAGGGTTGAAATTTTAGTATGTGGATTTGAATGTTGCATGTTGGATGCAAAAAAAGTCTTGAGTTGAAATAAGTTTGGAAAAATGAAATGCCTTTGAAACACATGTGTTTTCGTCTGAAACCCTCGTACTTTGAAAGAGATGGTCCAGTTTGTACACGAAGTGCATCCAGTTTTTACCGTAATCCTCTCAACTTTTGCACACATGCTATGTGGGTCAAATGATGATACCATACCAAGTTTCAACTGTTTCTGAGTTCAGTTGTAGTGCTTTCCAATACAGGGTCATTTAGCTCAAAATAAGTCATTAAATGCATGAAAAATAGCAAATGAAGTCAGAAATGGTTGAAATTTTAGTATGTGGCTTTGAATGCTGCATGTTGGATGCAAAAAAAGTCTTGAGTTGAAATAAGTTTAGAAAAATGAAATGTCTTTGAAACACATGTGTTTTCGTTTGAAACCCTCGTACTTTGAAAGAGATGGTCCAGCTGACAAAAGGAGATCAGTAAAAAAAGTGAAAAACGTTCCCCGGCTCGGCGAATAGGCGAAACAATTGTTAGCCCCGTTAAAATTGTTTAGCGACGATATCGTCCACGTCAAGGGGATGGCGCCCGGTACTAAAATTTGTGATTACCTGCCTGCTGATCACACACGTACAGTGACTTAATTAAACTGCCAGCACCTGCAACGGCCGGCACAACCCTTTAGTACCGGTTCGTAACACGAACCGGTACGAAAGGAAAACCTTTAGTACCGGTTCGTGTCACGAACCGGTACTAAAAGTTTTCTGGCTGACGCCAACCTTTTAGTACCGGTTCGTAACACGAACCGGTACGAAAGCCCCTCACGAACCGGTATGAAAACTCTTCGCCCGCCTGGACACCCAAACCGGTACGAAAGACCCCTTTAGTACCGGTTCGTAAAGGAACCGGTACTAAAGGTTTAGACGGTTGCCCCATTTTCTACTAGTGTTGAAACGCATGACACATACTTCACATAACCAAAGAGACGACGACGCAACGGACTTGTGTGAACCAAACTTCCAGGAGCCCAAAGAACTCATTGGCCACCAAGAAGGCGAAACACCAGACGAAGAGTAGACTCCTTCTGAATGTTGTAATCTGCCAGGGTGCAACCATCCTCAAGCTGCTTACCGACAAAGATCAGGCGCTGCTGGTCCGGGGGGATACCCTCCTAGTCCTGGATTTTTGCCTTCACGTTTTCAATGGTGTCCGAAAATTCCACCTCCAGAGTGATGGTCTTACCCGTAAGGGTCTTGGCGAAGATCTACATGCCACCACGGAGACGGAGAACCAGGGTGCAAGGTGGACTCCTTCTGGATACTAGTAAGCGTGCACCTGCAACGCACGTACTGTCGTAGAAAATAAAACATTGAATCATTTTCTTTAGAAACACAGTACAATACGAATGTAGAAGCTCACATACAAGCCTTTAACAACCTCACCCGGAATAATATCTTGAGATTAATGAAGATACACAGACACCTTGCATAGTAGTGGAGCCAGCCACAATAGCTTTAGGCCAACAGTGCCAAACAGTATCAGACACAATAGCTGCTGCTGTGTTCAACGAAGAGATAGTCGACTACGCCCTGGGGCGGGCCTGGCTCCACCACCGACCTTGCAAAAAAAATCTGTTATTATGAGATGCACAGATGTCAAACACGACGTTTCATCCATGGTGGGGTACAACAAACCGGTTTCCGGCTTCACCAAATAATATTTCCAAACCTCAAGTTACAAATTGCAATGCACATGCAATCATTTTAATAAATGTTGGATCATTCAATAATCCAGTTGTTAATTCACAAAATATTGGTTTTCTTCTCCAATTTTTGCAATCTTGGCCGGGGAGCTGGCCGTTATATTTACTTATCTAGCAACAAATATACATGCATTATCAATACCCGCATGAATGAGCCGTTATCATCTAGGCATTGGATAAAAGAATATCCCCATAAAAAATACAAGTGCAATGTTTCATTTTATTGCAAAAGGTATAATATTTCACTTACAAATTTCTCAAGTATATCTGTATTACTATTAAATCGCGAACCAGTGTAATACGTCAATACAAAAATCTTAAGTATGTCTGTATTACATTATTACATCCTAATACAAAGTACACTCGGTTTTTTGAACATCTACAAAATACACACGTAATCCATCACAAACAACCATATATAGAAGATTAAAGTGCATTTTTTCATCCTTTAATTTTTCAAGAAGCGTTGTTAAGGACTAAATATGTCCGGTATTAAGAGTTGATGGATGAAAGTTGCACCAAATATGACACCAACACAATATTTCACCTAAGAAAATAAGGTTGAGTCTTTCAAATTTAGGCCATTTAGTCGCCAGAGGAAATAGAGCTCGAGTACTTATAGTTCAGATTCCCTTTACCTGATGAAGTTTGTGTTATCTGTACATAGCAATGTTCGCAAGAACAAGTTTGACGGAAAAAAAAAGTGTGCTCAGAACAATGCTGGTGTGACAAAATTTGCAAGTAAAATTATAACTACAACGACCTCATTCCCACACAGAATCATCAACCTTCTAACTCGCCTCTGTCGTCTGTGGCTTGTTCATGGTCGTGGCCCTGTCCGGCATCCCTATTGCGAGCAATGACGTTGCACTTCTAGCTTAGATGAAAATACTTTTTCGTGGTGGATCTATTGGTACAAAATATGATACTGTAGATATTTGTAAATTTTCCTAAAAAATGGTTCAAACATGCACGTGTTTGAATTTTGAGAAAACTAATACACCTTATATTTTGGAATGGAGGGAGTATCAAGAATGGCGGTAGTTCGAAGCTAAACCTTTAATGTATGTGAGCCACCGGATAAAATCTAGTGCCAAGTAATTTGCATAGATGATTATAAAAGTGGTGGAGAAAATAAAGCTCCCACGATCCCATTGACATGTAATAAATTGGAATGAAATTCCAGACTTAATATAGTCTATAGAACCATTAAGACGTCCCTTTCACTGGGCAAAAATAAAAAACAGATGTAAAACTGATATGGTACTTTCAAAACTACATCCCTTGGATGTGTTCTCTCACCGCTAGCTACCCATATTTTGTGAGAGTGGATCAAGACACACTGGAAATGAGACTTTGCCTGAAATTATTGGGTTTTAGACATTTAGTAAGCATATTTCTCAGAAGATTAAAAGCTCTCATGGTAACACTATATACAATAAGAACGATTCTAATGCATACTATGTAAGGAAACAAAACAATTAACAATATTGATGAAAGCAGAACAGTTAATAATTTTAATGGATGTGCTACAAAAAGTACATTGTTGAATCATCATCTATATCTATATGTCTAAACTGAAATTATGGGTACCTGTCAAACAAAATACTTGGTTTCGGACAAACCTTGGTTGGATAAATTGTCTTCATAATCCGCTTCTTCTAACTCCATGGGTAAAGTGTATATGACTAGAAGCTACATTCACTTTAGTATAACTTAGAATTTTTTTTGGCAGTCTTGCTCCATGCATGTTTTTGAACGACTAAACTTGGGGATCTCACTTTATCTTCCATGAGTTGAAGCTGCTATCGGCCAAGGCAAGTGAGAGCTGTTCAAGAGTTGGGGGCATATCTTTACATATCATTTCATGAAATGGTGCCTTCCAAAGATGAAAACTTGGAAAATAAAACATAAAATAGCAGCTTTTGAAACCAAGCCGGCAAATAATCCACAAGGAATAGCCATCATTGACATAAGAAATTGCAAGTATCATCATACTGGAGTTATAAATCTCAACATTGATATGTAATGTATCCTTTATTTCTAGAGTATCATTGTTAGTACGCATGCAATTGATTTAAACATATCCATTTGACAACAGACATGCTCTCATTGCCTTACAGATTTGACTGCCATTGATTTTAAAATATCCCTTTGACACATCTAGCCATAAAATAAAGACCATGACATAATTTACAAACACTGTAATGGAACATACAGTTCTGCAAATCTATAATATGTTCCTGGATTTATATAATATATTGATACTACAATTTCGTGCTTTATACTGTAACATTTTGAAGTCGACCAAATTTAGGTTTTTTAAGTTCCTTCAACGACCAAACACCACAACTTCCCAATATAAAACAAAATTGAACAAGCAACAGGGCTTTGCACCCAACCAACCCTGAACAAAGATAGTTGTGCTTCTTGTACCTACAAACTAGAAGGTAGTCGGCAGTCAAGGATGGTATCTCCATCAACAGCCAATGGTCCATGCTCTCTGAAATCCTATTAGAAAAAACAATCCTTCAAATTTTAAAAATGTAAGGAAAGAACATAATACTAATATAGTACGGAGATGTGAAAAATCAAGACAGAAATAAAATAGAGAACATTCAAAAGGGAGCGGCATTTCTGCACCCAGGTGCATCCACACCCGGGAAAACTATATATATATATATATATATATATATATATATATATATGAAAAAAGCTCAAAAAATTTCATTTTTTTTGTGGTGGAAGATGCTTTTGGAAGAGATGTTCGTGCAAAATTTGGAGAAGTTCAAACCTCTGGAGAGTGCGCGGCAAAAAAAGAGAAATTCGCTGCTTCTCACGAAGACACTATTCACACACTATTTTGGACATAATTTGTCTTTTTCGCCACGCGCTCTCCAAAAATCCAAACTTCTCCAAATTTTGCAGAAACATCTCGCATATTAGCATCTTTCACCACAAAAAAATTAGAATTTTTTGAACTTTTTTCAAATATCTTTTTAAAGATCTTTTGCCCAGGACTAGATGAGACTGGGCTCATCTTTAAATTACCCACATTCAAGACTCCTAACATATATCTTCATGAAGGCAAATCTCAATTTTGTACATCCAAAAAACTACAAATCTTTTGCTCATACAAGCACGTTATCTGCACCACGCCCTCCTTTCTAATCAGCAATTTAGCAATCTGATAAAACCAATCCTAAAAAATTAGTTAGCGACCCCTTGATTCATAACACAAATAAATGATGGCATGGAGAGAGAGAGAGAGAGAGAGAAAGGTCAGCAGAGCACATAGGACGATCAATACATGTATGATTATGATAGTTTTTGAAGGATCGAAACAAATCACCACAAGATTTCAGGCATCAAGAGGCAACTCGCTCATATCACAATTCACATACCAGATCCAGCGAGATCTCGGCCTCACGCACCTAGAGTATGAAGGGATAGGTTTCACCATAGTATGTCGTGTGATAGTGCCGGTTTCAGACGAAAGCGGCACAGCCGGCGGCCGACGGGACGTAGGAAGGGCGGACAACAGCCATTCGTGGCGGGAAGGGGCGCGGCTCCGGGCCTGCGTCATGAGTCGGCAAGACGTGAAGTGAAGCGAGTCTTTGTCGTCGCACGGCGTTGCCGACGGGTGGGACGCAACAGTGGAAGCGCAGCCTGCGGTTGGAGAGGAGATGAGTTGGAGAGAGAGAGAGGGTCGTGTGGCGATTAGGGCACTGATTAGTGCGAGATTAGTGGGATCATTTTCTTTTGCGGGGAGACGAGTGTTGTGCCATAAAACATGAGGGCATTGTGGTTTGTTGGATAAATATCATTGAACGTACAAGATCAATTGTTCCAGCCCCTCTGGTACTTTTTTTATTAGTAGTAGATGTAATCCGACAGAGTGCGTCCATCCTCAAGCTGCTTCCCTGCAAAGATAAGGCGCTGCTGATCCGATGGGATGCCCTCCTTATCCTGGATCTTGGCCTTCACATTGTCAATTGTGTCAGAAGATTGAACCTCAAGGGTGATGGTCTTGCCAGTGAGGGTCTTCACGAAAATCTGCATGCCACCCTTGAGCCTGAGCACAAGGTGAAGGGTCGACTCCTTCTGGATGTTGTAATCAACAAGAGTCCGCCCATCCTCCAGCTGCTTCCCAGCGAAGATCAACCTCTGCTGGTCTGGGGGGATTCCCTCCTTGTCTTGGATCTTTGCTTTGACATTGTCGATGGTGTCGGAGGACTCGATCTCAAGGGTGATGGTCTTGCCGGTAAGGGTCTTCACGAAGATCTGCATCTGCATAATTGGAAATTGCAAAAATAGCAGAAGTCACCAAGTAAATAGGCGTACATGAGAAGATCAACAAAGCCATGAGACAAAGACTATAATCTAAATCTTGTGAACAATATGCACAGTAGGAAATTTCATAAGATAGTCTGAAACATATTCGTATAAAACTGGCCGTGCATAAAGGATGCACTCAACATCGAGGAACATGTGCTGAGGGTGTATGTGTGACTTGTTTAGATCATGACTTCAAACAAATATATAAAATAAATTTATGTATCCATGATTAGTATCAGTGCCAAAAGGCTTATAATATGTTTGATTCTCACAAGAAACTGCACGCCAACACACAATTGATCACAGTTGTTCCACATTATCGGCAAAATTATACAATAACTGTGATGCATCAGAAAGAAAAAAAATACTATTAATCCCTGCCTGCTCCGCACTAACACCTCTATGGACGGTCTAAGCACTTGAGAAAATGACAACTAGCAATGGCTCACACAAGCTTAACCTACAGATAATCACTAAACGCACAAACAACAAACAAAGAAGAATAAAAAAAAGGGAAGACAAACACCAAATAAGATCAATCATGAAAACAAACATTCAATAGTGACCAAATGAACAGATGATTTAAACTATTGCATTGCATCAGACATCCAAGGAAGGAGCGAGCAGCATTAGCTCTCAAGCCTGGCTGGGCGAAAGCTCTTAGGCGGCAACTGCGAATGTTTGAGAAACAAGCCTTAATTTTATCATCATTTGCAATGCAAAGAAATATCAACGCTGTAAACCAGCTGTTCTTATCAACATAGTAGCATCGTTCAAGCTAACAATTATACAATATTCAAATAACCAAGCAATAAAAATGGCAGAAAAATCCCTGAGAGACCTGCTTAAAATCACACACACAGCTGAATCAAACCAGGTGCAAATGGAAAATCCTGCCCAGGCCAGACCACAAAGGTAATGGACGAAGGAGGACACTTGTAGTGGAGGGAAGCAGCTGTTGTTTACAGTGTCATACGGCACTTCCTATGGTCTGATAATATTCACTGGGATAATAAGAAATTTACATAAATATGAAAAGTACATTAGATCTGAAGCTATTAGTTATAATTTTAAAACATCAGAAAGCCGCAAAAATATGTCATATGGGATCTGAAGGTAATTCCAACAAAATGCTAACATCATGGGCTTCAATCACAATCAACATATAATTTGGAAGCCTAATACAGCCCAACAATGTTTGGCCAAAAAATTATTAGGAAACGAAGGAGTATAATCAGAATATAAATGCCTTCTCATTCACAGGAATATAAGCACTTTGTCAAAAGGTGTCCAAAGATAGTTTAAGGTTTGATCCCCTGATACTGAACAGATGAAGAAATAACAAAAGCAACTGAAAAGAAGAAGTCTCTAGTGGATTCAGATGCAGAGATGACATCATATGGGCAGTTCAAGCCACCCTCGGATCAAGTGTTGGATTATGCATCAATACCTCCTCATGATCCAAACATGTGTTATGCAATTGAAGGGCAAGGAAAAGCAAACGAACAATGAGAGCCAAGAAAGAATGGATATAATTGGTTAATAATCAGAATAAACAGAATCTACAACAGCTGGTCTCTAGATAGAACCAGAGAGCGCCCACTCGTCCTGAACAATACAACATCGATTCCTTTTATTCAAATCTACCAGCACACGAGTAAGGGGTCTACACTCTACACGGATCTATGGAAATCGACATGTTTAAAACAAACACTGACACAACCATAAGGCATATTCAATGGATCAATAATAATCAGAGGATTCAGCATTAGACCATGGGCTGATGCAGAAATAAACAAGAATCCATAACATCCGCTCCAACACTAATGAATCCAAATCTGTAACAATTCTACTGCTCTAGATGAACCATCAACATCAATTTAATTTGATCGAAATCTACAGGAATTTTTTTCGCCCGAGAGCACCCCCACTCACCCTCAAACAAATAGATCGATCCCTTATTCGAAATCTAGCAGCACAAATGAATCCATGGAAATCGACATGTTTAAAACCCGTATCTTATCGCGCCTTGACCAAATCGACAATCGGACATATGCATATTGCACAAGAAGAACAGATCGATGGCTAGGGGGGGACAGGGAATCGGTGGTGTTCGCATACCTTGACTGGAGAGGGAGGTTCGCGAGGGCTGAAGATCGATTGCTGCGGTGCGCGGGAGGATTTTCTCGATCGGAAACAGGGCGACGAGTGGATTGGGGCTAGGGAGCCGATGCGTGTGGGGAATTTATAGACGGGAGGGAGAAAGATACCGACCTGAACGTACGGGTTGGAGAGTCGGTTCAGGAGTCCGTCCCCACCACGCAGTATCTCGAAGCGTCCGTCCAACAGCAAATTAATTACAGATGCAGGGTGGGTCCCCCACCAAGCCCGCGCACAAAGCCCATCTGCCCAGTATATAGCTGCGCAACTGAGAGCAACCCAACTTAGAGCATATCCAGCCGTTCGGCCCACAGGGAGATTTTCAGCGTTAAAATAGCGTTATTTAGGGGTTGTCAGCGTTAAAATCGCTTCAAAGGCGATCGACCACCCAGCCGTGTCCCCAGACACGCATCCCAGGCGTCATATTCGGCGTAGATTTCTCATTCGGCGCATATTTGGTTCAAATTCATAATATTTGAGCGAAATATAGGCGAGTTCATAATATTTGAGCGAATTTTACATAAAACAGTAATAAAAGACAAAAAAGAACTAATCTATGTCGAAAAAGCGGTAGAGCTCGAAGAAGTTCTCGCCGACGGTTCCTCCGGCGACGCCATAGTCACTTGGCGGCTTGGGCTTCACGGCGGTGTCGCTCCTGCACCCCACGCCGCCGGTGGACGGCGGGCCCCTCCTCCTCACCCTTAGCTGTGGCGCGTCCTCGTCGTCGTTGTCGATGACCACCACAGGGGAAGATGGTGCTGGTGCTGCCCTGCTTCTACCTACTGCCCCCGCCAGCCAGCCCCCTCCCCCTGTGAGCTGATTGGACTGCTCGTCATTGATTCGCCTGAGCCGACGACAGACTTGATTTGCGCGGGGAAGCCAATGTGAGGGGATGAGGACGAGGCTACATAGCCGCTGACACGGCGGGTCCACTCGGCGAGGCGCGCGCGATTGCACGGGGCGGTTTTCCTTTCACGCGCTTTTCGTAGTGCCGACGCCCCTAGGCGACCCCAAGCGCGCTGGGTTCGGCTTGGGATCGCCGGAACCAATTTCGGCCCAGTTCGACGAAATTTGGACCGTTGGGGGCGTGACTGGGGACGTGGCTGGAGATGCATTTAAGTGTCATGGCTATCCCTGCCTATTATAAAAGATACACAATATCCCCTACAGAAAAAAGAGCAACACAATAGTTGGTTCAAGTAATTATTTTTTCTACTAGATGAAATTGTTAAGAAATAATTTATTATTTCAGAAAATGAAAAAAAATAAAGTATAGTACAATATAGTTATAAATTCTTTAAAAAATAGTGCTCATTGTCAAAATCTAAAAAAATGATAAAAAAAATAAAAAAATGATTTTGTTATTTTAGTACCGTAAAAATATACCGGTGAGATAATATGAAACGAAAACAAGGTTAAGTAAAGATAGTGGAGACGTCTCCAACCATGGCTAAACCTTAAACAATGGTAGACACTACAAATGTACATTCATAAAAAAAATTGTCGGATAGAAAAATAAATGTGAGGTAACTTATAATTTGATTCTTTTTAAATTCACTTATAAATCATGAGACTGAGTATATAAAAAGTTATTATTTATTTATTATAGACGACATGCGCATGCAGAGTTAATAAGAGAATGTGCATAAAAAGTTGGTGAAATAGTGTTTTTAAATGAAATCTATTTGATGATATGAATAGGCTGCATGATAAGAAAAATAAATTTGTAGGGATGAATTACTTGGGTATTACAGAGTACTACTATTAACTACTATTAGCAATCAAGGGCCTAATTATTAGGGGCTCTGATGAAGGTTACTTACAAGTGGGCGCGGTGACGTGTTCATACACACATAAATTCGGGTTCTGATGTCTTACGGTTCTGAGAAGCTCTCGCAGGTGGAGTGGTGGACAACACTGTGGTTGTTGTCGCCAGCCCGGGTTCGAGTCCTCATTCTCCTATAAAGCGAAGATGGGGTGGCCTCTAATTCCCCTCTCATTCTCGTTTTTTTTATGTCTTACGGTTCAGCGAGTAGTAATCGGAATCTCAATTTGCAACAACCTCATTTCTCTGATGCACTAATATCGGCTGTTAAAATGCATAAGTAAGCCTAAGCATACACAGGCCACATAAACAGGGTCCCTCGCACAACCAAGCCCCAGGCAACGAAAGCTTACCATATCGACATCAGAAATTACGAAGAGGGGCGAGGAAACATACATGTCGCTTGCCGTGGAGCTCGTGGTCGGAGCGGACCTTGACGTAGATGCGCTCGTCAAGGCTGAGTCGAATGAGATCCAGAGAATCCTTCACCGCCACATCCTCCTCCGACGCCATCGCATCACTCCTTTCCACTTCCCTCGCTCCCCAAACCCCAAAAAAAACCTAACTTCTTAATCGAGCTCTTTCGCTTCGCGGTGTTTTTTTTCCTCTCTTATCGGCTCGAATAGAAGTACTGCATACACACCTATATTTGGGCCTTGGGATTCTAAGGCCATACTGTCAGTTTGCACTAGCCCATAGCAAACTGAAAATTTGCGGCTTCTCACTAAACTGCGCTAAAATGGGGGTCCATGAAGATCCAATGCAATCTCTCACATCAATGATATGAAGGATATCATCATTGTTTCTTAGAAAAAAAGCATCATTGGCTTGTTGGGAAGCCATTGCATTAGCCCAAGACTTGCTACAGAAGATCCAAGTGGCGTCGGACTGTTTGCAAGTAGTTTTTGATATCCACTCTGGCATCTCAGGGAATAGTGAACCAATTGTGAAGAAGATAAAAAACTCTATGGACAACTTTCAATCGTGCTCTGTTGCTCATGAAGGACGCCTTTCCAGTATGAAGGGACATAGTTTAACTAGATATGCTTACAACCTTTTTTGAGTTTTCATCGGGGCCCTTCACCTGAACTGTATTCATTTGCCTATAAGTCCTTAAAACTTTGTTGCAAGATAGGTTCAAGTGAACCAAAAGTACAGGGGGCAAAGAGAAAATAAAGAAAAAAACACTCTCCACACTATAGAACACATAACATGGGGTACAAAAAGGAAAAAAACACAACACAACACTACAAAGAGCACCGCAAGAGAACATGAACAACATTAACCAACCGAGACCAAAGCACGACACTACGACCGGCAACGTTATCGAAAGGCTCCGCGTATTCGAGACTGCACAACGCCGTGACACCACCTGTGTCTGGGGTACATTCGAAGGGGTACGCGAGGCCGAGATGATACACAACACATGTGTGCCAACATCTTAATCGAAGGGCATCACCAAGTTACAACCCGTTGACATATTTTTTTTGAAGGTAAGCCATAATACGTAGTTAATTTTAAAGCTAACAAATTAACTAATCCATGCTATAAATTTAGACCCAGGGCCCCACGTTTGGTTTTGTTGGTGTTTCTGATGGTCTAGTATGTACCCTAAAATATTTAACTTAGCAAGTTTCCTAAAGAATAAACTGCACTACTCGCCCAATATATTTTCTTTCTCAATTTTTTTGCAATGCGCTACATCAATATTACAGTGAAATAGATTATATTTTACGAGTAGATCCGCGGTGGAAAGTTAATACGGTGTGCATGAGCCACTATTCTCATGGAGAATTTCTCAAAAAAAAAGTTTACTATGGCGAGGAGGCGACGACAGCGCCCCTGCTGACGGAGGAGGGGGTTGTTCGGGTGGCGGCGGGAGGTTGGGTTGATAAGGACGATCAAGCCCGCGGGGGGGGGGGGGGGGCAGGGCGTTTCAATGAAAAGTTTACTATGGCGAGGAGGCGAGGACAGCGCCCCTGCTGACGGAGGAGGCGGTTGTTCGGGTGGCGGCGGGAGGTTGGGTTGATAAGGACGATCAAGCCCGCGGGGAGGGGGGGGGCGGGGGCAGGGCGTTTCAATGAGAACATTACGAGCGAATCAAACTGTGGTTGAGTTGGTTTTAGGTGGATGGTTGTATCCTTAGCCCACCAGAGTTCAAATCCTAGATTTGACATTGGTGCTCGCATTTTCCTGGATTTATTACAGGGCTTCCGGTGATGCGCTTTTAGTGGGAGGAGACGTTCCCGTCGAAGACGAGGTGGTGGCTTCGTTAATCTCAAGATGATGTACCGGCTTAGTATTGCGAAGATGTTCATAGGGATAGGGTGTGCGTCATAGAGGTGATTGTATACTCGTGTATGTGAGCGTCAGAGTTGTACTGTGTTTCTAAAAAAAAAATATGAGAACATTACGAAGGTGGGTATACATTTTTACGATTTGTGAAGGGTGTACCCAAGCGAAACTCCATAATTAATTGGTAAAATAATGTAGACAAATGCAATATTTTCCTGACCCCTTCATGTTCCTAATTTTGTAGGCCGAATATGGCCGATGATCAATCTTCTTTCCAGACCCATTTCCGCCGGCGATTTACCACCTATCGGGGCTCCAGCTCAGAAACAGAGGCATCATTCACAGGCGGGCCACGAACAGCTTTCGTCGGAGACGTGCAGTCCGAAACTATGTAGGCAGGCGGCGGCGGCACAGGGAGCGTAATGGAGCGGCTGTTGAGCATGACGACGACCGCCGCCATGCCTGGCCTGAGGTGCGCGTCCTCCTGGACGCAGAGCAACCCCACGTGGATGCACCGTAGCATCTCCGACGGCTGGAGCCCATCGGCCGAGCAACCACCGAGCAACCCGGACACGCTCCCACGGCTCCAGTGCCTCCAAACCGTGGTCAGAAGATCTTCGCCGTTTGGGCCCGGATGCTGGCCGAAGCTGTTGCGGCGACCCGCGATGATCTCCAGTACAAGAACGCCGTAGCTGTACACGTCGGATTTGGCGGAGAAGATGCCGTGCAGGGCGTACTCCGGCGCCATGTAACCACTACATTTCAAGGCATACGATTACGAGCACGATCAGTGCACGAGCACAACCATTAGTTACTTGTTGTTGCTCGGTCGGTATAGCAAACTCACTAGGTTCCGGCGATGTGGCTGGTGTTGCCGACGCTGGCGTCCACGTGGAATAGCTTGGCGAGGCCGAAGTCGGAGATCTTGGGGTTCATGTCGGGGTCCAACAGGATGTTGCTGGCCTTGAGGTCACGGTGGATGATGGTCAGCCTCGAATCTTCATGGAGGTATACAAGGCCCCGACCAATCCCTTGGATGATCCTGTACCTGTGCCCCCATGTAAGCTCTTGCCGCCTCGCAGGATCTGCAGACAAATGTGCAATTCCATTGTTAAACGTCGTAAATTCGTGATGAGGGGAAGCTAAATGTGACTTAGATACAACAGTTTTGGGGAGTTAAATGTGCCGACCGAATATAATCTTGTCGAGGCTTCTGTTGGAGAGATACTCGTAGACGAGGAGCTTCTCCTCCTCTTGGATGCAGCAGCCTATCAAGCGCACCAGGTTCTTGTGCTGAAGCTTCGCCACCAGCACAACCTCGTTCTTCATCTCCACGTGGCCTTGCTGGGAGGTCTTCGACAGCCTCTTCACCGCGATCTCCTCCCCGTCCTCCAGCGTACCCTGACCACACCAAGTCGATCATTCAGTTCAGGCATGGAGAGCATGACTAAATGGAGAGTGGATGCTCATGCATGTTCTAGGTTCAGTGTAATTACTTTGTAGACTGGCCCAAACCCGCCCTCCCCAAGCTTATTTTCTTCAGAGAAGTTGTCAGTGGCAGCTCTTAGAGTGCTCAGATCATACATCAGAGACTCTAAACTTCTCATCTCGACGTCTTCTCCATCCTCATTCTCTGCTCACAAAAAATAAACAATAGACGATAATGGTTAGGCCTGGTTGTTCTTCTTGTGAGATCCATTGGCATAATTGATCGACAAGCACTCACCGGCGGCGCTGGATATCTGCACATGATGGTGTGGTTTCTTGTTCTTCCTCTTACGCAGATAGCAAGCAACCGTCAACAGCACCAACAGCACGGCAGCAACAGGAATCGTGATAAACAGGGCTATCTTGGCTGTGCCGTTGCTTCCTGCACCCACGACGAAGGTTCGGTCACAAGGAAATTCAGTACTCCGTTTCTTCCAGTTCAGTCGCTGTCTGAACTTTCAACTTGAGATATGTTGCATGCAGGCTGGCTTTCTTAAGTCAAGTGGCGGCATGTACTATTCACCGGCGGCACGTGAACTGTTCACTGGCGGCACCTACTGTTCATCGATGGCAGTGAACAGTACATATCGCCGGTGAACATTACGTGCCGTCAGTGAACAGTAACGCTAGGTGGTCTTTTTTGAAAAAAAAATCAGAGGTGCTCCATTTTGACATTGAATTTGCTGGGTGGTCTCTTTTAACAAAAATTCGTATACTTGTATAGTTGTATCCCGGATTCAATTATTGCTTGCAGCCTGCGTGCTTGAGTGGGCTACATCTTTCCTGCTAGTTCCTAACTTCCTATACCATTGCGTGGCCATGCATGCACGAGGTTGCATGCAACAACCGATTGCTTGTTCTACCTCTCTGCACACTAGTTTAGCATCAAGGTACAGTGTTGTAAGAGCTTTGCTACATCAACGAACCTTTACAAAGATTTACGGACTGTTTTCCAGTTGGCAATTTGTGATTTGATGAAAGGTTAGACGGTGCCCTCCACCCCGGTAGAATTAGGGGGGATGTAATTAGTTAAGAGAAGTCTCCGTAAAAGCCTGTACAGACTAGGCCAAAATCACTGTTTTGACCTTTGCAGAGAAGTTTAACATGAATTGACTCCGGTTGCAAAATTATTTTGGATCTAACCCTTTTATGAAACGCCAACCACTATGGCGTTTGCGTTACAAAGGAAACGCGTTTCATAAAAGGTTAGATCCGAAACAATTTTGTAACTGGGGTTAATTCGTGCTAAACTTTGCTACAAAGGTTAAAACAGTGATTTCAGCCTACAGACTAGCGCGACCAGTGGGAGTGGAATGGATGCAAGAGCCCGCCGCAATAATTGTTGTATCCGGAAGAAGAGAAACCAATGCTCGCCCCCTCGCGTCGCTCCCGCGAGCGACCGAGGGGCTAACCATAGCCGCCGCGCGAGCCCCCCCTCCTCCCAACTCTCCCCTCGCCGCCGCCTGTCCGCGCCGCCGGGCAAAGCCCGATTGGTGCTGGCGGCGGCGGGTCTCTCTCTCCTCGCGCGAGTGGAGCTCCGGCGTGGGGCGGAGATCTTCTGGCGGCGGCGCTGCGGGGTGGTGGCCGGGCGTGGCGGGCTAGACGTGGCGTGGCCCGGTGCCCGGCGTGGCGCCGCGGCCGTGTCGCTCCCGACTCGGGAGGTGGCGCGCATGGGTGCGCCCGGACGATCTGGCGCGGGTGGCCAGCTGGTGGCGCCAGTGGTGAGTGCCTGGGCTGCGACTTCTCCCTTCAGCGGCTCGGGCTGGGTGCGTGACGGCCGGGGCTGCGGGCGGCTCCTCTGCGGTGATGGGCGGAGGGGCGGCGCGGTGGCGGTGGTTGGCGCACTCGAGGGGATCCGGCCGGATCTATCGGTGGTGGCGCGTTGGTCCTTCCGGTGAGCTGTCAAGGTGATGGCGGCGGTCTTCGGGGTTCTCCGGCCGGTGGACAGGTCAATATTGGTGGCTTTGCGCGGGTCTGCTTCGTCTGCCGCGGTGGGGCACCGGGGATCTTGGTGGGAGGGATGGGCAGCAGCGCTCAGGCTGCCCGTCGCCGGCACGGGGTGTGCCGGTCTGGATGCATCCGCTCCCCCTCCTCCCCTCTCCTCCGTCCGTTTATGTGCAGCGGCAACCTCGATGATGTTCAAGGCAGGATGTGGTCTCGCCGGTCGTGGGCGTCCCTCGGACCAAAGTCGATAACTTTGGCCGGTCTTCGGGTGGTCCGGATGCTGGCCGGCGTCCTTAGCGAAGGGAGGCGTGCTGATCGTGGGCGGAGCGGTCGTCTCGGGTGCGGGCAGGCAACCTTGGCCACGTGGGTGGCTTGGTTGTTGGTGAGCGGCACAACGTGATGGCGACGGTGTGGGAGCGCCGGGGTGCATAACCTTCCCGGTGTGTTCTGGCTGACGGTGGCGGTGTTTGCGGACTCCGTATCCTTGTTGAAGGCTCCGTCACGGTGCTCCCTTGTCTTCGCATACTCCGGGTGAAAACTTGATCCTCTGGATCTGGCGGTGGTGGCTTTTCCAAGTCGTTCCCTTCTTGGAGGCACCGCCTTGGAGTTCATGTTGTGTCGTGTCCGGCACCTTTGTATCTAGCCTAGGGTGTGTGTTGGGTGTGGCGTGAGTTTGTATCAGTGCTCAGTTGTATGGTGATGTTGGTTGCTTTATATATAAAGCGGGGCGAAAGACTTTTTCGGTAAAAAATAATTGTTGAATCCGGTCAAAGTCTAAAGCACGCAAGATTGAAACGACGATTCCGAAACAGGAAAGAAGTATGGCCAGGAACGATAGTAGAAGCGCGTGAGCGCATGGGCCACAAACTTGACGGAGACTTTGACTCACCGGAGTGGTCGCTGGCGTTTACTGCTGGCGGTGGCGGCGGGGACATCGCCGCCTCGGCGGCCTGGGTGTTGTAGAAAAGGTACACCTCGTATCGGATGGAGCAGCTCCGAGAGACGATCCGCCCCCCCTCCTTCCCGTCGCAAAACGTCGAGATGCTCCCGACGACTTTGTTGAGGCAGCCGTAGCAGTCGTCGCCGGCAAGGTCGCGCGTGCACTGGGTCATGCCGTAGAGCTTCTTCAAGGGCGTGAAGTCGGCCGTGCTGGCCCCGGCTGCGAACATCCGCGGGGACGAGTACGCCGCCCTTGTGCTGAGGTTGCTCATCAGCGCGCCCAGCTGCGCCGTGAACAGCTCGGGCTCCGTCGCGTTGTCCCGTTCGCATAAGGACGTGTCGGCGGCGCCGAAGAAGCTCTCGTTGGAGTGGCGCAGGAGGCAGGCGCTGTAGAAGATGGTGGAGCTTTTCTGTCCGGGGCACTTGGTGGCCGCGTCCCGCGTCGAGTCGTCGAGGCAAGCGCGGCACGCGGACGCATTGACGTCGCCGCGGCAGTGCGCGAGACCGTACGCCTCGTCAGGCGCTGTGCCGGTGGTGTTCTCAGCGAACCCGGACGCGGCCGACGCGGCCGCGGGGAGGAGGGAGAGGAGGGCCTCGAGGTTGGCCTGGAAGGCACCGCCGCGGGTGTAGTTTGTGTTGCCCGGGCAGTAGATCAAGTCAGGGTCCGTGGTGGCGGTGGCTGCGCCGATGAGGACGAGGATGAGGAGGCTCAGGCTACGCATGGCTCGCGGGGAGGATGCCATGGTTGGGTTCTTACGTGCAGCGGGGGAAGAAAGCAATTTGCAGTTATGTGGGTGCATGCATGGACATGGACGGAGAGGAGGAAGAGGAGAGATGATGCATGGAGATAATAAGGATGCGCGTTGTGGACGATGAGTCCATGACTGAGACTATTCCGCACACGCTATGCATTAGCTGGAGCTGGCTCAAGCGGAAGAAAAGAAGAAAAATCAGCCTCTCACCGTCAGATCTATTTTGGTCCATCGAACTTCCGCATGCAACATTTTTCCGGGCTTGGACCACACATGACTCAATCTACTCTGAGCTAACATGAAATTATGATAAGCTGCTATTGTTATCGGTGCCACACATCTTCATCTCTGCTTTTATAGTTTTCTTCTCTTTCTTTTACAGTAACATAGACCATACTCATATTCCAAAAAAAAAGTACGTAATATAGACCATACTCACATTGTTACCACTCGCAAACAATGATGGAAACGTGCATATCGATATCTCAAGCATGAAATATTTTGCAACGTCTTTTAGGGCGGCAATACTTTTATATATGGCTTAATATCTAAATTTACTTTTAGATGTTTTGACCACATCTTATTGCTTCTCATGCCTTGCTGGAAACTGATTTCATCGGTGAATATGAGTGAAATAAAAAACTCGAAAGAAACCATGAGATGATATAGAGGAACACTATCTGGGAAGCACAATGGTGTAGTGATGATTTATTGAGAGGCAAGCAAATACAGGAAGCCAATGGAGGTGAGTGGGTAGGGGGAGAGAGATTTCACACATATCGTGAAGTCATGAGTAGCCCTCAATTACTTTGGTGCCCCACTATTCAAATTTGCTTTTCTGAACGACTAATTGTCCCGACCTTGCAATTCTCACATTTTAATGTGAGCGAAGATCCTTCAGGAATCATCATTACTTGTGTTTAAGAGAGGGTAAACGCTTCTTATCAGTAGTCTCGCATGAAACTTTTATCAGACGGGTCAAGCCACATTGATTCTTCTTTAATCCCACGGTGCAGTGATTCTCTGACCCCACCAATTAACCATATAAATTCATCCACTCTGAGAAAAGAGTAAATCTCGCCTGCTACCCAGACCCAACAACCTCATCACGTTTATAGCGAGTAAATCTCGGCAGATCCTCCCAACCCATCCCGTCTCGCACCCCATGGGCGAGTTCCTCCCCGAGAACGACGAGCTCGCTCACCGCGACGACAACCTCCTTCACCACCCCGATCTACCCCAGTAACTTTGCGGAAGCTACGACTGCTCCATGACCATGGCGTCGGTGCGATGTCCCGTCCCGTCCGCTCCACTGAACCTTCCTCTCAGCAGCGACCACATAATCCCCAGGTAATTGTTGCCCCGTTCCCTCGCCATTCCATGAAAGCTGCATATGGATCTCAGGCATCGTCCTCTGTTATTTACTCACCGGACTAGGGTTCTACTCATCTCATCTTTGATTATTATTATTTTACTTTGGATGTAATGCTTGCTTTGATGAGTTTTGTTGAAATTATACAAAGCTTTAGGATGGAAGAACGAACGACCAACTTTGGATAGAAGCATGACTACAATTGCAAAGGACCCACATCCTCCATCAAATGGAATCACTACTACCATCTCGAGGAAGCACGACCAACTTCCCAAAAGAAAAGTATGATGACCATCGGCTGGGTGGTATTTGAACTGTGCTTGGACGCCATGTTTTGTTTTACGGAAGCAATTTATAATTTACTTGAAGCAATAGTTTAGTGCATTTCAAACCAATGTAGTGTTTTAGTGGTGAATAAATCTGCTTGGAACACATAAATAATTGAATCACATGAAGGAAGCATCCAATCACATGAAGGAAGAAATGAAAGTGAGAAGATACAATGACAATGAGGACCAGCTGCAGTATGCGAGCAACCCATGACCACAACGTTCAAGATGTCGAGATAGATGTACCCTATACCGCTGAAACAAATACACCTAGTGCTTGTACGAAGTATTTCAGAGATTTTTTTTACAAGCAAACGGATGCAAATATGTATCATGCTAATATGAAGGTAGCACATGTGTAAACTGTTGGAAGCATGTAACATGAACATATGAAGCATTTTTAAATTTCATGTCGACATGAAATAAATTTCCAGTTAAAATGGAACCTAATTCTGTACAACATGTAATCAAATTTAATTGCAATCCAGACACATGACAGCAAAATTTCATTCAAAATTGATTTTTTTTCAACCGGAAGCAAAATTTTAGTCGGCAACTGCTAACTAGCAACGCAATCTCTAACTTGATTGAAGCACATTTTATTTGCGCTCGATGCAATTATAAGGAATATTGAAAGCATAAAGTGGTTCGTAAGGAAATGATGTGCTCAATGCAATTTTACATAACTATTGGAAACACGGAGTGCCTCGTAAGGAAATAAATTGCGATTTAGAAAGCCTTTATGCCACATAAAACCTTTCCTAGTTTGTTTCCTAAAATTGCTTGATAAGTTTCCTAAATATCTGGAATTACTTACCTCAAGTTACGTGCTTATATATCTAACAAACTTGCTTTTAAAATAACTCATTACTAGTACATCCAACGGTGCATCAGGCTATGATCCAACGGCAACACGCTGGTCTGATGAAGGCTAGGAATCAGTAGTCTGATTCCTAGTGCCTTCCCACATAAGGTCCATCCATATCATAATAAGACTGCTGGAGATGTGCCCTGAAGGCAAATAATAAAGATGTTTTATTGTCATATCTTAATTGTACATAATATATTATGCTATAACTATATTAAGAGGAAACATTAATACGTGTGTAGTATGTAAACAAATCAATTTCCTAGTAGCCTTTATTAAACTAGTTCATTGGTCAACAGATGATCATGGTTTTCTGATCGTGGAACATTTATGTTTATTGATAATTGAGTCATGTCATTAGGTGAATGATGTGATGGAGACACACACAACATAAGTATTGCAATGTGATCCAGTCAAATAGTTTAACATTGCGATAACTTAGATAACATAGTAACTCAATCCTTAGATTGTGAGATCATATCTAATCACTACGACCAGAGGCTGAAGCTACATTAGAACCTCAAAAATCTACATTAGAACTGAAGCTATTAGTTTTAAAACCTCACAAAGCCGCAAAAATATCGTCATATGGTATCTGGCGGTAATTCCAACATAAAGTTAATCATTATTGGCTTCAATCACAATCAACATATAATTTGGAAGCCTAAATTATAAGGAAACAATCAGAATATAAATGCCTTCTCATTCACAAAAATATAAGCACTGTGTCAGAAGGTGTCCGAAGATAGTTTTCAGGGTTTCATCCCCTGGCACTGAACATATCAAGAAATAACAAAAGCAATTGAAAAAATAATCTCTGGTGGATTCAGATGCAGAGATGACATCATATGGGCGGTTCGAGCCACCCTTGGATCAAGTATTGGATTATGCGTCAATACCTCCTCACGATCCAAACATGTGTTATGGAATTGAAGGCAAGGAAAAACAGACGAATAATGAGAGCCAAGAAAGAATAGATATAATTGGTTAATAATTAGAATAAACAGAATGTACAATAGCAGGTTCGACACTCATGGGTCAAAATATAGAACGTGGACGAACTGACCGGGGCGGCACATGGTCCTAACTATCTCACCGTTTGCATTTTTTCTTGAGATCTGTGCTAAAATCTTTTAGCATATGTGGTCTGATTAATACATAGTATATACATGTCTGACATCTGACAAATAAGGTTGGCACAGATAATAACTCATTGGGCCATAGTACCATCCCCAGACCCACCCCCTCCTCTGCACACGCTAACTACCACTCTCCCTTGCTCTCTCTCTCTCCCTCATTTCTCTCTTCTATAGTTCTACATCAAGATCCATCGGAAAAGCACCGGCGAAGACAGCATGGAATGAAGGTGCATTGGTCTGAGAAAGAAAAAAATTGGTCACCGAGAGGACTGCCCGTTTGAGTAAGGGGAGATACAACGAGTCAACGACAATGGCGGCCGCATGCTTGAGGGAAGAAGGGATGACAATGGAGACGATAGAGAATCAGCAGTGTTGACAGTCTTCGTAGGCTGAGCGACGGAGGACGGATCTCTCCACGGCCAGGATTGATGTGACTGGACTGTGAACGTGCCAGATACATGTCGCATCGAACCAATTTACAGGCCAGACGTGAGATCCAACATCCAAATTTACTCTGGTTCGTCCTCGGCTACCAAGCTATCCGCACGAGATCGTTGCTAAGTTCATGTACATTTTCCATTAAGCTCATGAACACTTGCAACTGAGCTCATGTACACTTGCAGCTAAGCTCACGCAGGCTCGTCGTTGTGCTCTGCATGCCATGATGTACGTCTTCTACACGCCTCTCGATCTACCCCATCTCTTTCTCTCTTCATTCAAGCCAGCGACCTGAGCTGGGTAAGACGACGTTGAATCAGGCACGTTCGCCACCGTCGCTTTACGTAGACCAGTCCGCTGCCGCCGCCATTTCCAAAGCTCTATCCACCGGTGGCTCACTCAAACCATTGCCTTTTTTAGGAAGAAACGAGCGATGTGAGAGAAGCATCTCCAAGACTTTCTCTCCTGCGAGTCCCAATCATATGTCTTCACTATTTGAGTGCAAGGAAGTCTTCGTTTGGGCTCCATTAAGTCAGAAGTGGACCATCATGGTCCACCATAAAATACATCTTTCCAACTAAAGATACGTGCTGACAAGTAATATTTCACGAGAACACGTGTGGGCCTGTTTATTCCACCAGTGAAAACACAACATCTGCCCGGAGCAGCTGCCGCCCGGTTCAGACGATGATTTACCCAAAATATATAACAGCTCTAGATAGAAGCAGAGAGCACCCACTCGTGCTGAACAATAGATCGATTCCTTTTTTTCAAATCTAACAGCACACGAGTAACGGATCTATGGAAATCGTTATGTTTAAACCACAGACTGACACAACCAGAAGGCATATTCAATGGACCAATAATAATCACCGGATTCAGCATTAGACCATGGGCTGATTGCAGCAATAAACAAGAATCTATTCCAACACTAATGGATCAAACGGCGCGACCCAAATGTCTGTTTTTGGTTCGTCCGCCATTGTTTGGGTCGTCGCGGACACAAAACTCGTTTTAACGGGACGACGCAAATGTACCATTGTCTGTTTTTTGGTCCATCGCGACTCGATTCAGACTCAATTCTGCGGCTAATATGGATTCGCGCAGACACGAGCCAGACGCTCTCGGTGTCAAGGAACCTGACTGACTTGGCCTGCCTGTCTGCGTCCCGCCGTCCGTAGGATGCCACCGGTTTAGTCCCACCTCGGCCGCCGAGGCGCTCCGATAGGTGTTTATAAGGGGGCCCAACACAATAGATTTGTCTAGTAGCAAAGTTAGAAGAGGCATGATCTGGCGAATTGTATTATGGTGTTATACATATAATAACGTGAAATATACAAGTTTCATGTTAACGCATGTATATCACCAAAATATAACTCATGCATGAATGGTCTAAACTAATATTGTAATTTTATTGTGTATAGAAAAAATAAAATTAATATAGCAAAGCTTGTAAAAATAATATAGCAAGTATGTAACGCAGATGTGGCATGAGCGCTCAATTTTTTTAACCGTTCACGTCCCATCAACTTTACCTAATTTTGCTATATTATGACAATAGTCCACGCTGACCTCGCTTACCTCTGGTCTTCCTTCGGTCGCCGAAGTGAAACTAAAACTTGGCAAAATGCACCGGGCCGCTTGTGATGCAGACAGGCGGGCCAAAATGGGTCAGATAGTCCTGTCCAACTATGTGTCGTGCCTATATCGTTGAACCACGCGACCGACGTATAATGGATTCGGTCCGTTTGACGACCCAAACGAATAAAAGGCGGACAATATCGTGATCCATTTGAATCGACCCGTTAGAGTTGCTCTTAGAGCATCTCCAGCCGTTCGGCCCCCAAGCCAATTTTCGGCGTTATTTTAGCGCCGCTTGGGGAGCGCTCGGGCGACGAAACATGCTTGGGTTGGCCGCGCCCCCAAGGCGGCCCCTCAAGTTCGGCGTATATTTGTGAAAAACGCAGCAAATTGAACGAAATTCGGCCTAATTCATAATATTTGGTCTAATTTTTCATAATAGCAACTTAAAAACTAAAAAAACTACTGATAAGAGAAAAACGAGTAGATCTCGTCGAAGTCGAGCCCTACGCCGCCTCCTCCGGTGGCCACACCAGCGGCGCCGTCGTCGTCGTCGTCGTCGCCGCCGTCCTTGGGCTCCGGCTTGACGCCGGCCTGCGAGCTGCACGTCCCGCCGCCGAGCGGCCGCCTCCTCCTCGGCACCCGCGGCGACGTCTCCTCCTCCTCGTCGTCAGTGCCGTCCAGCACGATAAACGGCGGCGACGGCGCCCACTTGCTGTGGCTGTTGCTGCCGCCCTCGCCGTGTGCCGCCGGCTTCTTGATCCTCGTCTTCTCGGCGATTTTCTGAGCCTCGGCGAGGTCCCACGCCTCCTGCTGAGCCGCACCTGCTCGGCGAGGTAGTCCTTCTTCGCCCACTCCAGTTGGGCGGCGAATTCTTCGTCGTCGGCGGCCGGCGGTGGCGGCGGAGGTGGGGCGACCTCCTTGTCCTTCTTCTTCCCGAAGCCCAGAAGCCACGACCGCTTTGAAAACAATGTTGTTATAATATGACCTTTTATAATTATACGATGCACATTATTATAATCATATAAATTAAATAAATTCACATATTGTTGTATAAAATATAGTAGTTCTTTGTTTTTAATATAGTTTTACAACATATGGCTCCTAAAACAATATTCCATTTTAGGATGAATACCCCAACTAAAATACAGGAGAAAAGAAGAAGAAGAAAGAAACAGCTCAACGGCAAAGTGGATTGGCCCATTCTCCTCGCCTTCAGTGAAACCAGTAGTTGACGCACACGGCGGGTAACTAGGATGTCTTGACAAGTGAAAAGCATTATTGTGCTTTCGCGTGAATGACCACCATTTGTGATTTCATCCTAGAAAATATGGAGAAAAAAAATCACTTCCCAAAAAAAGTGAAGTAAAGTTGTGCTTCCTGTTTTTTCTATTTTTCTGGTTTTCCCTTATTTTATTTAAAAAAATCATCCAAACCTGTTAACATTGTCAGTTTTTGAAAATCTCAAAAGATCTTTTTTAAAGAACAAAACTGTGCAACCCATGTCTCTAATAGAGAAAGTGGAAATGTCATTTGCTTAATTAGTGATTCGTTATTTCTCGTCTATTACGAGAGCTAAAATAACCCCATTTTTTACTGGGCCTATCTGTCAATATGATTTTTAAGGTACTAATATTATAGACTGATTTAAACTTGTTTTAGTACTCCCTCCGATTCATATTACTTGTCTTAAAATTGATGTATTTCGATGCATTTTAGTGATAGATACATCAATTATAGGACAAGTAAAAATGCATCTACATACATCAATTTTAATATGGATCGAAGGAAGTACCTTTTTGCAGTTTTTAACTCCTTGTACTGGATTTTTTTATTCTATGTCATTTTATTAGATTTTTTATTTTATGTATCAATTTTCAAACTTTTTTGGGGTTTTATTTTGTATGTGTTTAATTATCTTTTTATTTAGTATCAATATTTCCTCTTTTAAATTTTTAACAATTTTTTAGTTCTTTCATGCTCATTGTAAATTTTTCATGACCCAAGATTTGTCATGATGTTTATTTCTGTTTTTTACATAATGATGTTTTTTTAGAGAACAAAGTACAACACAGGCACTCACATACACGAGTATACACTCACCTAACGCACACACACACACCCTACCCCTATGAGCATCTTCGATACATCATCTTGAGATTAACGAAGTCACCACCTCGTCTTCGACGGAGAACGTCTCCTCCCTGAAAGCGCATCGCTGAAAGCCCTAGAATAAATCAAAAAAATGCGAGCACCAATGTCAAATCTGGAATTTGAACTCTGATGAGCTAGGGATACAAGCATCCACCTAACCAACTCAACCACAGATTGATTTACAATGATGTTTATTTCTGTTGATCCATGTTGATCCATAAAGCTTGGCAAATTGTTAGAAAAAAACAGAGCAGAAGAAACAGAGACAAAGCATGCACCTTCATATACGTCGCCAGAAGGCGGTTAATAGAGTTATTGAATTAAAAAAAAGAGTCTTTTTACGGTGCATCAAGTGAATATGGACCATCCGCTGGACCAGATTAGACGGTCCAGATCCGAATATGATACACTGATGTCACTTGTATCATGAGAAGGCTCGAGGGATATTTTCGATATAAAAATTATCGAGACATTTATTTAATTGCTATTAAATTAATATAATTCAATTAAAAAATTTGAACGATATTATCATGTGAACCGATTTTTTTCTTTGGACTACTGGTTTTTTGAACCATTATTTCCTTGGGCTTAAGTAAGGTCCATGTTATTTGAACCGTTGGATTATTCAGAATGATACACCTCCTCTCCTGTATCATGATGTACCGTAAAATCTCTCTTAAAAAAACAGTACAGAAAGTATCTTCTATTTTTGTAACACACGACGCCGGGAAAAGAAAAGCTGGAAACGAGAACTAGAGGGTGGTTTATTGTCGAGGTGAAAGATCAGTCAGGGAGGCCAACAAGTGCAGCGTTATTACTCTTCTTCTCCGTCATCCAACCACGCGAGCAGGGAGCTCGAGCGATGCCGGCAGGACGTACGCCGGCCGGCTTCACTGGACCTTGCGTATGCCGGCGGCGAAGGCGTCCTTGGCCCACTTGAGCACGAACCACAGCACGTCGACGACGACGTTGGTGTGGCCTCCGGTGCTACCGCGGCCTCTCAGTTTCACACCACCGGCGTACGGTGATGGAGCCTCGGCCGGCGGCTGCAGCCACGACGACGGCTCGAAGACGCCGGACTCCCGCTCCTCCTCCTGTATATGACCCGTCCGGCGTGCGCCAGGGCGGCGGCGGCGCAGAGGACGAGCGCGGCGACCAGGACGGCGCGAGCCATGAGTACCTACGTTTCTTCTTCGACTGACGCCTGTAATTAAACCGTGGTTGATCGACGACAACTCGAGATCGCTGACTGAGACGCGTGCTATGTACGTAGACGGGTTTATATATCCACGCGGGCGGTCAGCCCGATTAATAACCCGACGAACGATCGAAACTGCTGAAAGAATTACGTACATGCGTTTCGGGTTCCACATTGACCAGGAGCTAAGCTCCAACGCTCGCTCGAATAAACACACAAGCATGCATGTATACATCACATCAGTTTTGTTTCATTTTTGGGAATAGCTATGTTGGTGCGTGTGCATGTGGCGGCTAAGAGCATCTCGAGCCGCGCCTCCAAGAGGTCCAGGACGCCTATTTTCACGCCGGGCGGACGAAATTCGCCCAGCCGCGCCCCTAAGAGTCCATTTAGCGCCGGATTGGACCAAAAGTGGATCCGGCGATCCCAACCCAAACCCAGCGCCCTGGGGGTCTCTTGGGGGCGTCGGATGAAACGAAAAGACGCGTGGGGCCGCTCTATCGGCGAGATAGGCCTTTTCCTCCCGTCGTTTTCTCCCCCTTCCCCCGCCATTTGCTCCGTCTCCCGCCATTTCCCTCAGATCTCCCCATGGCGCCAAAGAAGAAATACGAGGCCCCTCGCCGCGCCGAGGGCGCACCTGTGCCGCCCAAGAAGACGAGGAAGCCGAGGAAGCCGAGAGCGCCGCTACCAAGGCCGGAGGGCTTTACGGACGGCCAGTGGCTCGCCGACCAAACGCGGCGCTCTGTGTCGACGACCGAGCGCCGCAACCGCCTCTTCGTCCAGCAATCCAGGGAGCTCCAGGAAGCCGTGGCGAAGGAGCTAAAGGAGACGGCAGACGCCGCAATGGCGGCGAAGCGTGAGCTCCAGGAGACGCTCGCGCAGACGGTGGCGGCCAAGGAGGCAATTGCGGCCGCGGCGGCTCTTCGCTCCGGCGGGGTAATGTTCCCTCTCCAAACTCAGCAGAGTGTCACCTCCCCCGCCGGCAACTTCTCGCCTTCCACGCCGTCGGCTTGGGCGGCGTCGCCTGACCACAGCGGCTTCAACCCCAACCTTGCCTTCCCGCTACCACGGACTACGTCGGCGTCCTGCTCGCCTGTCTACTCGTCGGCCTACGCGGCGGCCACAGCTGCCCCGTCCTTGCTGCGCCGAGAGTCCATCCCGTTCACCACGGAAATGGAGGACATCATCGCCGCGGGGTCCGAGGCTCGCATCGCCATCGGTTCGGAGGCGTTCTTCGCCCAGGACACCGACTTCGGCCAGCCTGCCGACGAGGAGACGCAAGACTTCGAGGTTGACGTCGAAGAAGAGACCCAGGCGCCGCCGGAGGACTTGGGCGGCAAAGGGAAGAAGAAGAGGAAGAGCGGCGAGCCGTCCTTGGGCCGGTACAAGTGGCCGGCCAAGGAGGACGAGTGCCTCGCCGAGGAATGGAAGATGGTGAGCATGGACCCAATCACCGGTTCCAACCAAAGCGGCGACACGTACTGGTTAAGGATCAAGGCAGCTTTCGACGAGCGCAAGATGGTCGACCCCAAATTCAACACCACCTACATGGATCGCGGGGCGAAGGCCATGGCAAACCACTGGGCGGCGATCCAGACGGCGTGCAACAAGTGGCACGGTGTTCAAGCGGAGGTGAACGCCCGGCCGGAAAGCGGCGCCAGCACCGATCAGAAGGTATGATCTCGACGCGAACTCGCCGCGCTCTCGCCTACACTGACATGTCTTTTGCAGTACACGCGCATGTTCAGGATGTATCGAGATGACACCGGCACGGACTTCAAGTTCATCCACGTCTTCACGCTGATCGAGACATGCGACAAATGGGCGGAGACGCGCACGATGCTCGCCAAGACCAAGAACGGCGTCTACGACCCAGACGCGTCGGCGCCGGCGGCGTCCGAAGGGCGTCCCGCCGAGGGCAACAAGAAGGCCAAGGCGGCGAAGGCTGCGGCGCCGGCTGCCGAGCGGCTGCAGTCGGCCATCGAGAAATGCATCGCCGACGCCGCAAGCAACGCCGCGATCAGGGAGGAGACGTCCAGGGCGAGGTGGGCCGAACTGTTGGGCAAGAAGGACGCCAAGCTCGACCTCCTGAGGAACACCGCCGCCGCCAAGAAGAGGAACACCGATCTCGCCTTCCTTTCGACAATGGCGACGATGGATTTGGGATCGGTGGACGCGCAGATGAGGGCCTGACTCGTCTCCGAACGCGACAAGATCTTGCCCCAGATGGCGGCGCCGCCGCCGCCCTTTGTCACGCCGCCCGCGCCCCCCGCAGACCCGCCTGCGCTGGACGTGCCTGCCTCGCCCAAGAGCACGCCGCCGACACCGGGCACGCCGTCTACGTCGGTTGAGACATACGGTGAGCCGCTGGCTTCTGCGGTCGACCTGGACGGCCCCCTTTGAGAGCTGCCGGCCGGCCGGCCTACTTTTTTGTTCCCCGCGTAGATCACGCCGCTTGTGGCACGTTTGATCGCCGAACCATGGCATGTTGATCGCCGAACTATGTTGTTTCTTGAAGCGGGAAGAAAACTATTCGAACTTGTGTGTGCGTCGCCGCTTTTATTGGGTCCGCCCTTGGGGGCACGGCTGGGGGGAACCTCGCCCCAAGAGTTATCGCCGCGCAAGTGCCCCCCAAGGGGCGCTAAAAATAGCGCCGAAAGTAGTCTTGGGGGGCCGAACGGCTGGAGATGCTCTAATCCATCCGAATTTATGTGTTAGCTTTTCCAAATTCAATTTTTATAAAAGATTTATCTCTTAAACCGTTAACCCGATTGATGATCCGTTTTCACAATTAGATTTGTCGCGACGAGATCTTCAAAATAAGATCCCATGTTGATATGTTTTGATGATTTTTTTGCCACCGCCAGTTGCCAGATTAGGTCACTTCAGTTGCCACTTTTACCGTGAATTGTTGCCACAAATGTTTGTACATAGTTGCCGGAGGAATAGTTTCGTATACTTGATCTTAGAATATAACCTGATAAAATAAAATGACAACTCAAACTGATAAAACGGGCAAAAACAATAAATCATCATGTCAATTAGGTAAGTAGAATAGTAATGTTGGCAAGTACTGATGAAAAAAAAGTTTTAGCAACCAAGTTGGTATAATCTGGCAACTATATGAATAATTATCATGTAAGTAGAACAGTAATGTGTCAAGTACTGATGAAAAAAAAGTTTATCCAAACATGTTGACATGGGATCTAGTTTTGAAGATTGGGTCGCGAGAAATCCAATGGTGAAAACGGATCATCAATTGAATTAATGGTTTGGGAGATAAATCTTTTTAAAAATCAAAATTAAACTAAGCTAGTACATTTTGCTAATGAACAAATAGCCGTCGCACCATACTTGCTCATATGCGGCGCCGCTCCCTAGTGACATCCTTCATTTTTTTGTCTAGGTTTTCCCCCTTAACGAAAATGTTGGGGACCATGCCGTGCATACAGATAGGTTAGCCTACTTTTGCTCATTACGGCATACAATTCACGTTACCAAACCTTAGGTTAGATTTGGGTATCTCAGTGATCAAATCTTTGATCATTATACCTAGTTATCCCTAGTTTGTACTTTGTACTACTTTTTAGGCGTTTCCATCTGTTTGTATCGCCATGACAAACTTTTTTGTTATAATACATGGCCAAGTGATGTTGGACACCATAATACCGAGTAAGTCCAGAGTGTATCTTTTCATCGTTAAAAGAGCAAATCTCATTCTTAACATATCTTTTTTTTGCGAGTATCATTTTTGACATATTTAGCAACACATATTACTTTCCGATGTACCCGAAAGTCGCATTTATATTTTATCCTATTATAAAGTGATGTTTGTCATCCCCAAACTATCTATCTGATATTTGTATCTATGATATTATTATGGTCTAAGTATGCAAATAAATACATTATGAGAAAATACCGGCAATGACTTTAGGATGAGATCTCACACTATTTCATAAGTTGGGTCTATCCAACGGAAGCGGCTTTTTGGGTCGTAAGCGCATTTGCTCCCATTACTAATAGGAACATCATTTCAAATAGTAAATAATATCAAAAAAATTGGATTATTTGTATGATGCAAGATGGTTGTGTGCGAGTAGTCCATGCCAAATTTTGCGGAGTTTAAACATTCGAGTAGTCCTCGGCGAAAATGACAAATTTTGGGCATGTGAGAACCTTTTGAAAACTGCACTATTCATCAAAAATCCGTGTTTCTTGCCATGAACTCCTCGAAAGTCTAAAGACCCTGAATTTTTGCATGGATGTCACACGCATGAGCATATTGCATTCCACAAAAAAATCATATTTTTTTGAATTTGTTTGCATTTTTTTTTGCTTGTACTAGTTAGTGGGTGCATATGCTCATGTGAGCCGTTTGAGATTTCCGCTATCCAACACCATTTTTACCCTAAAAAGTGCTCTCGTTATTGTTGTCTTGCTTGTTACATTAGAGCATCTCCAGTAGGTGATGTATGATAGTATATAAAATGGTTGATGTAAATTATACATCACCAAAAACTAGGTTTTTACATCACCAGGAGTGTGCAACTCCAACAACTGATTTCTTTGAAAAGGAGAATATATTAATATCGAAAAATACCAATTACACCCGGCCTCTGCAACTACGCACTGTCCAAAAGGTAGTACAAATGCACTCGGTCAACCAAAACAAAAAAAGAAGAAATAAAAATAAAAGTCCCGCTACAGAGTTGCAATCCTTGCAGCAGCACAACCACCACCAAGCCAACACCTGATGTCCAATTCTTAAAAATCACCGCCTTCAAGAAGGAATCAGTGCCAGACACAACCAATTAAGGTCATACCTTGGGTTTTCACCCTGAAGATAATCCCCGCTCTCGAAACAATGTCTCCGGCAAGACCATTACCAGGCACAACCAATTAAGGCCAGACCTTGGATTTTCATCCAGAAAGGTAGGACTTTGAACTTCACCTGTGCTGTCGCCCCTGCTAACATACTGCTGCCACGATTCTTGAAATTTCGAACCAGTTCCTCATCGACGCAAAGACTCCAATCACCATTGCAAGTCCTCCAATCTCAGCCTTCATGACATTCTCACCTCTGACTTCACCATGGATTTGCCCATGATGGCAACAGAGCAGAGATTCACGCCAATATTTGCGTTGCGACTGAATCCCACCCGATCCAGCAATCTCCAGGCATATGCCCAAGGGAAATCACCGACGGAGCCTTACGGAACCCGTCACTCCGACCAGATCAAAGAGGACAAGCGTCAGGTAGATCTTCTTCCTGGCGCAGTTTGGAACCCTAGGACCACCACCTTAAATCATGGCAGCAGGCCCCCACGCCACCCCGATACAATCCATTGTCTTCCGTCCCAACCAGTCGACCCCTCCGACGGAGGAGGCAGCCACCACCACCATACCGGAGCCAGAGCATCCGACATCCTCAAATTGCGTGATGAAGCCCAGGATTTTCATCCACGTCGGCAAAGAGAGAACAACGAGCAAACCGAGGCGAAGAAAATTGAGCACTTAGCTGAACCTGACAAAGAAAATTGAACACTTGCTACTGATGAAACTTAAGGCGAGGTCATGGCGAATGCGGTGACTACAGGTGAGTGACTGGAGGAACTACGGTGGCAAATGGTGATGCCCGGCTCTAATTACGCGTGTGTGCATGAGAGAGGGAGAGAGATATGGGACGAAGGGGAGGCTCACAGGGGCTCGAGGAAGACGGCTAGAGCACTCGGCGACAAGGGCAAAACCGAGGACTCGAGCGAACTTCCTTCGACTGGAGGTTGACGACGACATCGAGGAGGTTGAGGCACGACAGACTGAATTCACAGTTGTCAGGGAAGAAATCGAGGAGGTGGAGGTCGTCGGACCCCGATGGGTCGTCGATCGAGATCGGGCGCTGAAGAATTTGGAGCTCTGCTCCTCTTTCATGCCGGCAAGAAGAGAGTGAAAGGGGAGGATAGGAGACGAGCTGGGAATGGGCTCGAGACATCGAGGTGGCGGCGGCGGTCGGAGACGGCAGACGGAGCTGCGAACGCGCCTGCAGAGGGGCGGTAGTTGGGTGTTCGCACCGGTGCTCTATTTCATATCGCGATGTTAAAAAAATGATCAAAATGGCATAGGGCTGACATTGGAGCTTGTTTCTTTGGCAGTTTTACATCAAAAGCGGATAACCGGATCATACAATAACCTATTGGAGATGCTCTTAACAATTTCCATGATCATACAATTGTTGGGATACGGGGCAGAAAACACAAATTTTTCACACCTACGGTACCCGAACCCAAGATCTATGCTATGGCGATGTAAAGTAACGGAGGGAATCGGTGTTCATACCTTTGAAGACCGAAAGAGGGAAACGTTCTTGCGAACGTGGTTGGCGTAGACTCAGAACTACGACCTCCCTGTCGTCTAGAAGACCTTCATCGGCGAGAATGACTCCCGGTAAACCTCCAACGACGAAGCAGCACCACAGGTGTAGTGCCTCGAAGAGATTATACACGTACGACACAATCGATGTTCCTCCCGGGCTCCGAACCAGGCGAGCAGCGGAAAGAAGACGGCTACGGATCCCGACTCCGGCAGAGCGACGGCCTGCCTTATGGTGGAGAACTCCAATCCTGGTGCAGACTCCAAACTAGGGGAGTCCACTTCCGGAAATGGAGAAGGAAGAAGAAGGAGATCAATTGTTGTATGGAAAAAGGGGGGTCTACCCCTCTATATAAAGGCCAAGGAGGGGTTTGAACCCTCTTCCCTCCCCCATGTGGGACTAAACCCCCAAGGGGGGGAGGGCGCCGGCCAAGGGGGGGTTGGGCCCCACCCCTTGGCGCCAAGCCCAAGGGGGGGAACCCCCTCCTCCCCTAATGGGCCTCAAAGGCCCATATAGCCTTTTTCCATTATTTTTAATTATTTAATAAGTTTTAAATATTTAATTCAGATAATTAAATAATAAAAACATTATTAAAACAATTAAACTTTATTTTGAACTATTCAAAATGTCCGGAAACCATTCCGTCCTCCTCCGGAACTATTCCGGTGATTTCTCCTATTTCACCGATTGATCCCGTAACTGTCCTATGCGTCGATTGCCCTTAAGTGTAACACCCTAATGGTCCGGGAAACAGCAGACATGGTCGAGACTCTTCTCATGGACCAATGACTAGTCAGTTGGACCTGGTTACAATCCTTGACAGTCCCTGCGCTTCCATCGAATGAGCTTCGATCGCTTTTGGAAACCGTTAACGATACGACGTAATCCCTTTGTTCTGCGGTACCTTGTTTGTTCGAGGTTTGGACTATGTGACTCGATCACATTGCATTACTTTAGGTGGGTGTCTTTCCATCACATCATTCCCCTAATGATATGACCTCATTGTCAATGGACTTAAGTGTCGCCATGATCAGGAAAGCTTGATCAATCAATTGCCCAATGAGATAGTTTACCCGAGTTAAACTACGGACTATGTTTTATACTACACCTGTATTAGTATTTCCAAGTAATACAGTTATAGCACAGTATAAAACGTATTATGAACAAAACGGATATGTGACAAATATCTTTATTAATTTGTCTCTAGGGCACATATCCAACAGTCTCCCACTTGCACTAGAGTACAAATTACACTAGTTTACATCAGGTATGTATCTAACACCAATGGTCTCTCGGTGTTCTTCAAACTTGCCCTGTGGAAGAGGTTTAGTCATCGGGTCTGCTGCGTTTAGATCCGTATGTATCTTGTGAATCCTAGTGTGTCCATCCCTGACGTAGGCTCGCGTCACATGGAACTTTCGGAGGATGTGCTTGGCTGTAGAGTGAGTTCTTGGCTCCTTCGCGTTAGCAATGGCACCCGTGTTGTCGCAGAAGATTCCCACGGGGTCAGTGCAACTGGGAAAGACGCCAAGCTCGATCACGAACTTCTTCAGCCACAGCGCCTCGTTTGACGCTTCGCAAGCGGCAATATACTCCGACTCCATTGAAGATTGAGCGACGACTGACTGTTTGCCACTCCTCCAGCTAATCGCGCCACCGTTCAACATGAAAACATATCCCGTCTGGGATTTCGAGTCATCTAGGTCTGAGCCGAGGCTTGCGTCAACGGAACCCTTTATGGTGAGCTCCTCATCAACTCCTCCATAAACGAGAAAGAGATCCTTGGTTCTTCTCAAGTACTTAAGGATGTTCTTTACTGCTGTCCAATGGGCCATTCCCGGATTACTCTGGTAGCGATTAGTCATACTAATGGCCAGCGCTAAATCCGGTTTGGTACATAACATAGCATACATGAGAGAACCTATGACTGAGGCATAGGGCTTTGAGGACATCTCCTCTTTCTCCTTAGCTGTGGTTGGGCATTGAGTCACGCTTAATTTGACACCTTTTATGACTGGCAAGAGACCTCTCTTGGAGTCATCCATTTTGAACCTTTTCAAAATCTTGTCAATATAAGTGTTCTGACTCAAGGCCAACCGTCGATTAGGTCTATCTCTATAGATCTTAATCCCTAGTATGTATGCAGCTTCACCTAGGTCCTTCATGGAAAATTGTCCATTCAGATATTCCTTCACTTCCTCTAAGAATTTCTTATCGTTCCCTATTAGTAATATGTCATCTACATATAACACAAGGAATGCTACAGAGCTCCCACTCAGTTTCTTATAGACGCAGAACTCTTCGACGTTTTGGACAAATCCAAAAGCTTTAATGACTTCATCAAATCGAAGATTCCAGCTCCGAGATGCTTGCTTCAACCCATAGATGGACCGTTGAAGCTTGCAAACCTTACCAGCATTCCTTGGATCGACAAACCCCTCTGGTTGCATCATATACAACTCTTCCTCAATGTTGCCATTTAGGAATGCAGTTTTCACATCCATCTGCCATATCTCGTAATCATTATATGCAGCTATTGCTAGTAGGATCCGAATAGACTTTATCATCGCTACAGGAGAGAACGCCTCCTCGTAGTCAACTCCTTGAATTTGTCGGAAACCCTTCGCGACAAGTCGAGCTTTGTAGACAGATACGTTTCCGTCTGCGTCAGTCTTTTTCTTGAAAATCCATTTATTCTCGACGGCCTTACGATCCTCGGGAATATCCACCAAAGTCCATACTTTGTTGGTGTACATGGAGTCTATTTCGGATTTCATGGCTTCAAGCCATTTCTCGGACTCGGGTCCCTCCATTGCTTCTTTGTAACTCGTAGGTTCATCCGACTCATCAGCCGAGATAGCATTCACAAGATGTCTGTAAAACTTAGTAGGTTGATGGACTCTTGATGACCTACGGGGCATAAAAGGTTCCTCTTCATTCTCATCATGATCATCATGAATGTCGTGATCGTTATGAATGTCGTTCTGGCTATTCTCTTCAACTCCCACTGTGGAAGATGGTTCCAAAACAAATTCCGTAGCCATTTCATCCAATTGGAGTGATTGGTCAGTTACTTCATCGAGGTCTATTTTCCTCCCACTCAACTCTTTCGCGAGAAACTCTTTCTCAAGAAAGTGTCCCGTCTTGGCAACAAACGTTTTGCTGTCAGACTTGTTGTAGAAGGTGTACCCACAAGTTTCCTTGGGATAGCCCACAAAGATGCACTTATCCTCCTTGGATTCAAGTTTGTCAGGCTGTAGTTTCCTAACATAAGCCTCACAACCCCAAATCTTCAGGTGATACAACTCAGGTTTAGTGCCATGCCATTCTTCAAATGGTGTTGTCTTTACGGATTTGGATGGTGCCCTATTAAGAATATGAATGGAGGTTTCTAATGCATACCCCCAGAATGACACAGGCAAATCAGTATGAGACATCATCGATCGCACGCTATCCAATAGGGTTCGATTACGTCGCTCAGCTACACCGTTTCTCTGAGGTGTGCCTGCCGGCGTAAGCTGTGGTACTATGCCACAAGACTTCAGATGATTGCCAAACTCGTGACTCAAATACTCGCCACCTCGATCCGATCGAAGGTGCTTGATTTTTCTTCCGAGTTGATTTTCGACCTCATTCTGAAATTCCTTGAACTTTTCAAAGGTTTCAGACTTGTGCTTCATTAAGTAAATATACCCATATCTACTCAAGTCATCAGTAAAGGTCACGAAGTAACGAAGATCATTGCGGGTGGGGACGTTCATGGGTCCACATACATCCGTGTGTATGATCCCCAATAAAACATCCGCACGCTCCATCATACCATTGAATGGAGTCCTTGTCATTTTGCCCATGAGGCATTGTTCACATGTATCAAGGGATCCAAAATCCAATGACTTAAGAAGTCCATCCTTATGGAGCTTCTCCATGCGTTTTACACCAATATGACCAAGTCGGCAATGCCACATCATCATGTGATCTTCATTATTCTTCAATATTTTGGCCTCAATATTGTTAACGTGACACACGTCACCATCGAGATTAAGTACGAATAAACCATGCAACTCCGGTGCGTGAACATAAAACATATCATCCTTATAAATCGAACAACCAATTGTATCGGACTTAAAAGAATAGTGGTCTCGCTTCAAGCAGGAGCCACTCACGATGTTCACACTCAACGCGGGTACATAGTAACATTTATTCAGAACTAAAACCAATCCCGAAGGGAGACTAATATGCTTCGTGCCGACCGCCAGGACTTCAATCCGGCAGCCATTCCCCACGCGCATCGTCACTTCATCCTTGACCAAGCGTCTCCTATTCCTTAGTCCCTGAATGGAATTAGAAATATGAGCGACAGACCCTGTATCAAATATCCAGGATGTGTTCCCGACGCTTGTCAAGAGAAGATCAACAATATGTATATCAAATATACCTTCGTCTCTCTTGGCGACCTTGCCAGCCTTCTTGTCCTTTAGGTACTTGGGACAGTTGCGCTTCCAGTGACCTTCACCCTTGCAGTAGAAGCACTCCACTCCGAGTTTAGGCTTGGGTGCCTTGGGAGGAGCGGCAACTGACTTGCCATCCCTCTTAGGGCCACCTCTCTTGGCCTTCTCCCGTCTGCTTGACTTCTTGAAGTCAGTGGTCTTGTTGACCATGAAGACGGCGTGCTCCTTCTTGATCTCAACCTCAGCGCTCTTTAGCATGGCGAACAACTCAGAAGGGGTTTTGGTCATCCCCTGCATGTTGTAGTTCAGCACAAAGCCTTTGTAGCTAGGGGGAAGCGACTGCAACACCCTATCAACCGCAAGTTCATCTGGAATCTGACATTCCAGAGCATTCAAGCGCTGAACGTAGCCAGACATTTTGACCACGTGCTCACTCACGTTGCCGTGCTCATCCATCTTTGCTGAGAAGAAGGCTTCAGAAGCCTCGTACCGTTCAGCCCTGGCTTGAGGTGCGAAGACCGCCTTGAGGTCGGTGATAATCTCATATGCACCCATCCTCTCAAAGCGTTTCTGCAGCTCAGCCTCCATGGAGTAGAGCATGCCACTCTGGACAAGGTTGTAATCATCAGTCCTGGAGAGATAGACATTCTTCTCGTCCTGACTGGCATCATCTGCTGGTGCGTCACCTAGTGCGTCCTCTAGTACGTATGCCATTTTGAGGGGAACGAGGAGAATCCTCAGGGTGCGGAACCAGTTGGTGAAGTTTGTCCCATCTGTTTTTAGCTTATCTTTCTCTAGGAATGATCCTAAGTTGAACGAGGGGCGAGGTGCTGCCATCTACAAGGTTGGATTCACAATGATACAATTTAGACTTTTGTTCATAATGTGGAGTTTCAATTTAGTCTTAAAATTCTAGAAAGCTCCCACTTAGATAAACACCTCTCAATTTAACTAAGTGATTACACAATCCCAGCCCCCATACCTCCCCCGATATGTACGGCCCAGTATGCGAACCAGGTAGGCCTCTAAGCCAATCACATCAGGTATGTGACTCGTGCTCGACCTTTCGGTCTTCTGTGTTCCAGGCCCGCATCTACATACGTCAAGCCTGCCAATCGAACCTTGATGTTAGCTGTTCAGGCAAGGCCATATCTGCATATGCCAGGCTCGCCGAACCCAACCTCATGCGAGCTCCGTTGAATATGTAGGACAACTCCGGTATGTACGGAGCGTCAGGCCATATGGGAGAACCTTCCAGGTGGTGCCCATCAAAAGGGAGAACACAATTTTGGTATTGTGAGAGATGGTCATGTTTCGTGCTACCGTCGATATATCTAGCATACT
This sequence comes from Bromus sterilis, assembly GCA_950022295.1. Lineage (NCBI taxonomy): Eukaryota > Viridiplantae > Streptophyta > Magnoliopsida > Poales > Poaceae > Bromus > Bromus sterilis. Next base: position 19,680,685 of record OX465598.1, on the reverse strand, counting down.
AGCATAAAACAGGAAGTAAAACTTTAAATCATACTACCTATGATCCCCCTTCATGCAAAGCAAAGTTAAAACGTCTTTCTACTTTAGCTTGTGCAAGTTTTACGTGGCTGCTAGGGGTTTCGAGAGAGAGAACCGATTTCTATCCTGCGAAAACATGCCACAACACCGATCCCCAATCGTCTCTATTACACCCCTGTCGGGGCCCTCCGTTGCAAACATCTTCGCATCGCTAATGCAGAGAGACAGACACCCCCCCAGCCACTTTATATGGTACAAGTCATATGTTAAGCGTGGAACCAGTCTCGCGTAAACGCGTAAGGTCGGTCGGGGGCCGCTTCATCAAACATTGCCGCAATGCTCAATGAGTACACGTGGGAGGGTAACGAATGAAGATTCGATGCCCACATCCTAGATGTGTTCTATCCGTACAATACATCTACGCATAGCTAGCTCATGATACCACTGTTGGGATACGGGGCAGAAAACACAAATTTTTCACACCTACGGTACCCGAACCCAAGATCTATGCTATGGTGATGTAAAGTAACGGAGGGAATCGGTGTTCATACCTTTGAAGACCGAAAGAGGGAAACGTTCTTGCGAACGTGGTTGGCGTAGACTCAGAACTACGACCTCCCTGTCGTGTAGAAGACCTTCACCGGCGAGAATGACTCCCGGTAAACCTCCAGCGACGAAGCAGCACCACAGGTGTAGTGCCTCGAAGAGATTATACACGTACGGCACAATTGATGTTCCTCCCGGGTTCCGAACCAGGCGAGCAGCGGAAAGAAGACGGCTACGGATCCCGACTCCGGCAGAGCGACGACCTGCCTTATGGTGGAGAACTCCAATCCTGGTGCAGACTCCAAACTAGGGGAGTCCACTTCCGGAAATGGAGAAGGAAGAAGAAGGAGATCAATTGTTGTATGGAAAAAGGGGGGTCTACCCCTCTATATAAAGGCCAAGGAGGGGTGTGAACCCTCTTCCCTCCCCCATGTGGGACTAAACCCCCAAGGGGGGGGAGGGCGCCGGCCAAGGGGGGGTTGGGCCCCACCCCTTGGCGCCAAGCCCAAGGGGGGAACCCCCTCCTCCCCTAATGGGCCTCAAAGGCCCATATAGCATTTTTCCATTATTTTTAATTATTTAATAAGTTTTAAATATTTAATTCAGATAATTAAATAATAAAAACATTATTAAAATAATTAAACTTTATTTTGAACTATTCAAAATGTCCGGAAACCATTCCGTCCTCCTCCGGAACTATTCCGGTGATTTCTCCTATTTCACCGATTGATCCCGTAACTGTCCTATGGGTCGATTGCCCTTAAGTGTAACACCCTAACGGTCCGGGAAACAGCAGACATGGTCGAGACTCTTCTCATGGACCAATGACTAGTCAGTTGGACCTGGTTACAATCCTTGACAGTCCCTGCGCTTCCATCAAATGAGCTTCGATCGCTTTTGGAAACCGTTAACGATACGACGTAATCCCTTTGTTCTGCGGTACCTTGTTTGTTCGAGGTTTGATCGTCGGTATCCCACATACCGTGTTCACATCTCGTTCACGACAAACAACTTCTCTCGTCCATGATCATTGCATCTCTTGTGACCTAGTCACGTCCTTGCAAGGGGTTGATGCAATATCATCGAGTGGGCCCAGAGTACCTGTCCTGTCATAAGGACTGACAAATCCCGCTTTGATCTATTAACATACTCATCAACCATCTATTTCGGAATACCCAAAGTGCACCGTTATAGCCAGCATATTTCAGTTAGGAGGTGGGATACAAATCAAAGTCTCCTCATAGATCGTGATTACGTATGATCATTACGGTCTAAGGACTAAGCCATACGTTACAAAGTCATAGCAACGCTGAACTATGTGACTCGATCACATTGCATTACTTTAGGTGGGTGTCTGTCTATCACATCATTCCCCTAATGATATGACCTCATTGTCAATGAACTTAAGTGTCGCCATGATCAGGAAAGCTTGATCAATCAATTGCCCAATGAGATAGTTTACCCGAGTTAAACTACGGACTATGTTTTATACTACACCTGTATTAGTATTTCCAAGTAATACAGTTATAGCACAGTATAAAACGTATTATGAACAAAACGGATATGTGACAAATATCTTTATTAATTTGTCTCTAGGGCACATATCCAACAACAATTTAATCGGATGAGGAGTTGATTAGAAGTTTGTTTTGTACGATTGATGCTCATAGAATTCTCTCTCTATTCCTTTGGCCTCGTACCCAGATGGATGATTTTATGGCTTGGGAATTAACTCATTCTGCTTCCTTCTCAATTAGGAAAACATATCAGGTAGAGTGGGTGGCTCCGTATGGTAGAAAATGTGATCATGGGCGGGCGTCTGATCTTTCACCCCGGGTGATTCACACAAAAAATCAACTAAATTAGAAATAAAAAGATGAACGAAATAAAAATCCACGAGGTCATCGCCATCTCTATGGTACATTGTTCATGGTGATGAATGCTTGCCCGTCTCGATCATTCACACGATGTACCGCTTTGCCAGACTAAATGCTTTTTTTTGAACACAATACAACTTAATTTACATACACGAGTATACAATCATCCCTATGATGCACACACACACCCTACTTCTATGGGCATCTTTTCAATACTGAGCCGGTACATCATCTTGAGATTAACGAAGTCATCACCTCTTCTTCGAGGGGAACATCTCCTACCATTGAAAGCATATCACCGAAAGCCCTGAAATAAATCTAGGAAAATGCGAGCACCATTGTCAAATCCGGGATTTGAACTCTGATGGACCGGAGATACAATCATCCACCTAACCAACTCAACCACATGGATACAATGATACAATGATCAAGAGACTGAGGGATTCATTCCTACGAGGGGTCTACGCCAGAGAGACCCACTATCACCATATTTATTTCTTTTATGTGCAGAAGGATTGTCTAGTGCGCTGTCTCACGCTGAGTAGGTTTGTGGCATTGAAGGAGTAAGTGTGTGCAGAAATGCACCATGAGTATCACATCTACTTTTGCTGATGATTCCCTAATTCTGATGAAGGCGGATATTGATAATGCAACCTCATTGAGACAGTTACTGAATGATTACTGTGCAAGTTCTGGGCAAATGGTGAGTGAAGGGAAGAGTAGCATTTTCTTCAGTCCAAATGTTCATGTAACTGTGAGAGCAGAGATGTGCGAGGAACTGAATATAATGACAGAGGCCATTTCGGACACCTACCTTGGTTTGTCGTCAATGATTGGCCTAGACAGAAGTGACAATTTCCTACATTTGGTGGAAAGATTAGTGAACAGGTTAAAAGGATGGAAGGAGAAGTTTTTTTATCTCTTGGCGGCAAGGAGATATTGCTAACACTGTGTTTGGATGTAGGAAAATTTGCCTGGAATCATGGAATGTGGAATTGGACATCGAATGTCACCGTTTGGGCTGGCTAGAGAATTGAGGCCTGGAAACTTAGACCAATTCCGCGCGAGGCCCTCGCAAGTGTTCGCTCGGCCAGAAACTTTCCGAGCATCGACCCTCCGAAAGGCATGGAAAGCCTCGCTCGCTCGGTCGTCTCTGTCCCTCGCTCGTTCCCCTCGCTCGCAAGAACTTGAACCAGACGGCGGCGCCGGCGGCTACAGACCTCCCTCTGTCCCTCCCTCTCCTCAAAGCACCGCCCTCCTCTGTCCCTCCCTCTCCTCTGAGCACCGCCTTCCTCTGTCCGTTCCTGTGCATCTCCCAGCGTGTGCCTAACCCTAGATGGGCACGGCGGCGGATGGCCACACCGCTGGGATTGGCACGGTGGCGGGATGGGGACGGCGTCGGGAGCTCCCTCTCTCCCTGCCTGCCTTTCTCCCTCCCTCTCCCACTGAGACGTGCCCTCCTCTCTCCATCTCTCCCTACGTGCCTTCTCTCCTTGCTACAGGGCTCCCCCTTCTCACATTATCTATTGTTTCTGTTTGAAAACTGCAAATTGATGTAAAGAACTTGTACTAGCAGAACCAATTTTTTTATACAGTATTAATATTCAAATACACATATTACCTCCGATCCATATTAATGTACTCAACTTTGTCTAGATACACATGCATCTAGTCTAAATACTTAACTAGATACATACGAATCTAAACAAAGTTGAGTACATTAATATGGATCGGAGGGAGTACAATTTTTTGATATATGTAACAAGTTTTATATTGTCCAAACTCAACAAAACATCCAATTCCAAGGTTTACACATCCAAACAGGAATTGGAATAATGTGCTACCCTTTGATTCCAGCCATAAATTCTATTCACAACCGAACAATGGAATTCGAATTGAAACCCAATTCCTTTCCATCTTGGAAATGGATTTGCTAGTCCAATTCAATTCCTAGCAAACTTTCCTACATCCAAACACAGTGTAAAGGCAATCATCCAGGCTATCCCGGTATTTGCTATGGGGGTATTTAAAATTACAAAGAAAACATGTAAAGAGATCACGGATGTATCCCGGTATTTGCTATAGGGGTATTTAAAATTCCAAAGAAAATATGTAAACAGATCACGGATGCTATGGCTGCGTTTTGGTGGGGAGATACTTAAGAGGAAAACAAAATGCATTGGCTATCCTGGTGGAAAATGTGTGTACCGAAGAAGAGAGCAGGAATGGGCTTTAGAGACCTGCATGCTTTCAACCTTGCACTACTAGCAAAGCAGAGTTGGAGGTTGATATCACATCCAGACACACTATGTGCCAGGGTTCTGCGGGCAAAATACTACCCGGATGGGAATCTGCTGAAGGCTGGGCTGAGGAAGGGCTCATCCTTTACTTGGCAAAGCATTTTTGCAGGGCTCCAAACATTTAAGAGAGGGCACATTTGGAGAGTTGGATCAGGGGAGAAAATTAGTATTTGGGAGGACCACTGGATCCCAACAAGTCATACTAGGATGGTATTGACGAAACGAAGGAACACGATCTTGAAAAACGTGCGTGAACTCATGATCCCGGGCAGTCATATTTGGGATGAGGAGCTTGTCAGGAGTATATTTTTTCCTCTGGACGCAGAAAGGACTATGCGAATACCCTTGTCGGAGCACCTGTCGGAGGAATTTGTTTCATGGAATTGTACAAAATCTTTAACTTTACAGTCCGGTCGGCATATTATGTTGAATGGGAACACCAGTTTGGTAGTAAGAGCATAGCTACTCAAGGTACGGTAGAAGTAAATCCAGTTTGGGACAATGTGTGGAAACTGGAGGTTCCAAGCAAAGTCCGCATTTTTGTGTGGAGAGCTCTTTATGGACTAATCCCGGGCCTCGGTGTACTTGCACGTCGGCATATAAAGGTCTGTCCAACTTGTCATGTATGTCACTCTGGGTTTGAGGATATGAAACATCTCTTGTTCAGTTGCAAACGAGCAAAAAAGGTTTGGGAGACTCTTAGAATAGATAAAGTGGTAGACAAGGCCATGGCCGCTGATAGATAAGGGTTGGTTGTCCTTGAGGAGTTACTCAGGAGACCCAGGAGACGCTCTCCTGTTCTTGGCCAATTGGTGCTGCAGGAGACGCTGGTCGTCGGTGCTTGGTATATTTGGTGGGAGAGATGGGAGGCATGTAAAGGAGAAGCAATCAAAACTCCAAGGAGAACCGCTTTCGCCATACATGCAATAACGGGCAACTATGCAACTAAACAGAAGGACACCCAACGTGTCAAGTTTGTCTGGGAAAAACCTCCATAGGGGATGTACAAGGTGAATACTGATGCAGCTTATTTTGAGGATGGGACGGGTGCTATTGCTGTAGTTGTGAGAAATTGTAAAGGAGAAGTGGTGGCTGGAGTAGCAGAACCCTTTGTGCTTGTTGATGGAGCGGCCATGGCGGAAGCTCTTGCTTTTAGAAAAGGTCTGCAACACATTCTCCAGATTGGATGCTCGAAGGTGATTGTCGAATCAGACTGCCTCGAGATCATCTCAGCTTGCAATGGAGAGATGGAAATCCTTGCACCATATTCAACAATTCTGGCAGACTGTTTTCAGCAAGCTCATGAGCTGAGTTTCATTGAGTTTCAACATTGTCGAAGAGGCAAATAACCTGGCTCGTCAGTTAGCTCGTCATGCGTATTCTTCTAGTTCATTTTTTATGTGGGATGTTGATCCTCCTAGCTTTCTTATTCCGCATGTTATGAATGATGCAATCTTGACAATTGTTGATGAACAAAGTGCCGTAAGTTTTCCCCCTAAAAAAAACTCAACCACAGGTTGATTTGCGCGAGACTAAATGTTAGGTAATGCTATAATACACTGATTCACACAAGCATGCATGCGATAACCGGACCTCGGCTTGTAGGAGCACCTACGTACATGTTGAGCAAAGTCATGAGTAAATCCATGGCTCGTCTTGACCGTTCACAAACTGATACGGTAACGACACCATAGTATTTACCAATCAATTTTAAAGTCATGAGTTAATCCATGGCTCCTCTTGAAGGTTCACATGCTGACACCGTATTTACCAATCTCTCTCTTCGCGAAATTTGAATACACTAGGATTATGCCTAGCTAGCTATAGGTTTAGTTCACCACCAAACGACTTGGACTCCTATATAAATCAGCCTTGCATTTGGCATTTTCATCCACACCTCCTCCGAAACACATCCTCTGGAAGTCTAAATCACACATCCTAGCGATGAAGTTGTTGTGCACGCTGGCACTTGCCTTTGCAACTGCAACCACCCATGCCCAGCTGCAGTCCTGCGAGAACCGTTGCGGCAAGCAGGCCGGCGGCATGGAGTGCCCCAACAACCTCTGCTGCAGCAAGGGTGGGTACTGCAGCCTCGGCGTCGACTACTGCAGCGCTGGCGCCGGCTGCCAGAGCGGCGCCTGCTACAACAACAAGGTTTTCGGCGCCCAGGCCAATGGCACATTGTGCCCTAAAAACCATTGTTGCAGCTCGAGTGGTCGTTGCGGCTACGGCCGTGAATTCTGCAACGACAGCTGCCAGAGCGGTCCTTGCTGGACTGATCTCAAATGTGGCAGTCTGGCCAATGTCAAGCTATGCCCCAACAACCTGTGCTGCAGCCAATATGGTTAGTGTGGCCTAGGACAGGAGTTCTGCGGTGCTGGCTGCCAAAACGGCCCTTGCAGCATGGACAAGCCGTGCGGCAACAAGGCTAACGGTGCATCATGCACCAACAACAACTGTTGCAGCCAGTATGGATCTTGTGGGCTTGACAAAGATTACTGTGGTGTTGGCTGCCAAAGCAGTGAATGCACCTAGAATGATGCACTCTTTCCTTCCCGGTTGACATATTCAAGTGTGCACTACCTTGAACTCAGGGAGGTATATGGGTTGCAATGAGGAAGTATAAGCATCGCAGCGAGGAGTAATAATCAGTGGCAATAGCTAATATAATTGTCATAAATTAATGTTTAATTACTTGTATCGTCGTCAAGGTGTGGACATTTGTCCTAACTACATGATGCCCCGCACGTTGTTGCGGAATTTTTTTGCAAAATATTTCAGTGAAAATGTTTGGTTAAATGAAGCATGTATATTTGAAATAATAACTTTTGAACTAATATATGGATTTAATATAAATATCATAATAAAATTAAAATTCCCATGCATGTATGTTGCATATGGGTTTTTATTATGCATAGTGGCATATTGAGGTGGGTTTTTCTCATGCATATTGAATGATGAGGTGGCATGCTTGCATGTTGAGAAAAATATGATAGTGAAGGGTGATGTGGCATGCATGATGAGGTGGAGTGTGTGCATATTGAGAGAATTGGTAGTAGTAAGGAGCAACTTCTTAATAATGTAAGATTAGTACTCCCAAGGTTGAGTATTATGTTTCATTGTTATCGTGTGATGTTATTGTGTGGTCTGGTGGTATTATATGTTGCCATTTGCTTTTGTTTGCTTCTTGTTGACCGACATGTTTTGTGTGAAGCTGAATTGTTAAATAATTTCATTGCAATACACAGGTGGTGTTGCCATGGCTTTACCTGTGTCATACTCATGGTCATTAATTGCTGATAAAAAATGGACAGAGATACAATAGAACTTTAAAGGGAATATAGTTCATCTGAATCGTTTGGCAGCAGCGCCCAAAGCATAATCATGGTGAACAAAAATCTTGTTTAAGAGTACTAGTAAATTTGCACGTGCAACGCACGTATGTACAATCAGTCACTAACATTTCATCTTATGTTTTTTTTGTGGGGTGACAATCACCGGTACCCCTACCAAACCTAAGGGTGATGCAGAAAAAATTGGCGATCTCTTCGAACGGACAATTGCCATAGCCACCACACACATGTTGAATTTTCATAGTATAACAAATATTGTCCTTGATTCCACATAGATAGAGGTAAAATTTAAATATTTAAAAATAAACATGGCATTACACTTGCATCTCTAGTGACGCTCTCCACAACATGCGTGCTCCGAAAAATTATTTTTTCCAATAACAATGTTACTGAGAGGAGCTTATACAAAATCCACCTGCACTTTTTCCTAGCAATATTGACATGTGATGGCAATACAAAGTGACCAATGGCAACTTATCGATAAGTTTTTTTTCATTAAGCTGGCATAGAAATAAGAGCATATATTTCTTCAACTCAGAAAAATGTTATTGTAGTTTAACATACACTAAAAAAATGTACTACGGAAGTACTAATAACACATAGTCATAACAATCGATTGAAGTGCATGTATGCTTGAGAATACTTTTAAGTTACACTTAGAAAATGTAATTAAATAAAGATAATTGCAAATAAAAACCTGTAAAGGTACATGCCAATCGACCATGTTGTAAAGTAAGTATAACCTAGATGTTTTTCTGTACATAGTCATTGTAAAGCAAAACTGCAGTAAAATTTATATGTATGCAGGATTATACTATGACGTGAGACCATATGTGTTGTCCATTCTCCAATAAAAACTCTTTGATTTTTCTGATTGTCTTATTTGAGAGACTTCAGGTGACCAATGGAATCCTCCGAGAAGGCACCTTTGTTTGTTTTAACGTTACTTCAACGCACTAAGGCCAAACCATGCAATTAAAAAAACTTGAAAAGGTAAAAACAAGTGAAATGCGATGATAGTTCCAGCCAATCCGTTTCTCCTTGTCAAAAACTACAACAACAGAAACAACACATTAATGGCCTTGAAGTGGAACAACGCATTAGTAAGTACGGAATTCAAATCATGGTATTTGATCCTCACGTCCAATTAAAAAGAAGATAAAAGTATTATTTAGGCAAAAAAATTTTTTACAAAAGTTGTAAAATGTATGTTTCACGTTTCTAGCTTCTATCTAGGTGGCATTTGTTTGTATAGCAGCTTTGGTCCTAAATAGATGGAGCATAAAGATAAAGACAACACAGTCTCAAGTAAAAGCGTATAACATAATATGAAAGTTAAAGGATGATCCAATGCCCAACTCTTCCTCTGGCATTAACCAAAGGAATCATTTTTTGTTTGCTTGCACTGGATCTTACTGTATTAGAAGGGAAGGAAATTATTTCAAAAGCGGGGAGGAAATACAGAGAAGGCTGACCTGCAATCTTCCAGCGGTATCCACCACAATCACATCAATATTAATTGTTTTTCCTATTCCACTGCATTGTTAGTTATTTGGGTAAGTTTGGCATAGTGTAAACTCTAAACTGGCACACCCACCTGTCAATGCCTTTTCTTTGGCCAAGCCAAACTGTAGTATTACATTCAAAAAGCACATGTAACTTGGTAGCTTTAACCGTTCATAGAAATGTACTTGTTCACCCAGTATGGTGAGTTCATAAATGGCAGCAGCCAGCAGACCTACAAACATATGCAAGGATCAGCATACAACTCTTTCCTAGTTACACTTTGCTCACCGTTCGTGCATGCTTCCTTAGTCTCTCGTACATGTGTTTATTGTACATACACTTTGCTTCAATGAGTGTCGAATCATTATTCATTTTTCTTGGATATGTTTCTCTTGTAGGCAAGACGAGCTCACTCCCTGTCCACGACAATCTCCTCCGATTCGCCCCAGCGCTTGATTGAAGCATTGCTGGTCAGTTTGTTTGCATAAAGGAATCAATTTTTTTGAAGCCAGGAAGCATGTAGCATCGGTTGAAAATATAATTGGTCGATGCTGCAACATATTATGAATCTGAAACTATAGTCAGCTATGTATGAAGCAAGTAGTAGAAGTAATGGAAGCGTACAAGATTACTAATCGAAGTGTATGTTGTGTGGGAAAGAAACATCAGTATAATAGACAAAATGCAACAAATATTGTTAAAAGCGTAGCTATTGCAGTGGCAATATATACTGATATGAAACCAAAAATAATATTCTACAGATAGGAAGCATGTAGCAATAACATCAGGAACACTGGTAATTTGCTAGTAATGATATATACGAGAAGCATTATTGTGTGGGAAGCGCCACATCCTTTTTACTACATTTATTTGACGAAAATTATTTTCAGTCGTCATATCCCGCTCGTCTGGTTTGACGGCATTGACATCATGCCTAACTTGGCAGCGACACGACAATCCCTAGTACATGGCTAGTGCTACACATTTAGCATGAAAGCATATCGTCGATTCAATAGAAGCAAATTTATATTTCGTAGGAACCACCTCTTATTTTGTTTGAAGCACACATACTTGTGTAACTGAAAATATTATTTTTGTTTTATCTGAATAAATTTCTATACCATACGAATCACATCTATATATATAGTTGATGGAAAAAGGTTCCCACCATGCTTGCGTATTTTGTGTCGATGGAGTACATGGTTAGTGCTTCACATTTACCATATGGAAGGATATCGTCAATTCAATAGAAGCAAATTTATATTTCGTAGGAAGCACCTCATATTTTGTTCGAAGCACACATACTTGTGTAACTGGAAAAAAAATTGTTCGATCTGAATAAATTTCTATACCGTACGAAGCAGATCTACATATACTCCTTGAAAAAAAGGTGACTTACATTTCTTTGGAAACAAATGTATCATTTCATACTATTTCATAAGACAAAAATATAGTGGCAGTAATTTTTGTAGCGCTGGAAGCAAATCAAATTTATCTAAATTCATGGATGTGTAGTAGCATTAATCGAAGCAGGGAGAAGGTAGTATGGATGCATGAGTATGAAATAGCGATATGGACGCAAGGGACCAGCCACATATTAGGAAAATTGAGCGTGCTACCTAAATGCCCATTTTCATGTATCAATTGCACTTTTTTCCCTTGGTTTATGAAAATACTAGACGGGCTTCACGGGAGCAGTAATTAGGAAGCATGTAATTAGTGCAGTGAGTTAACAAGCTACAATATACGGGAGCAGTAATTAGAAATCACATAATTAGTGCAGTAAGTTAACAAGCTACAATATAGGCTACACAATCGGACGCATCCTATTCATCTAATCCAATGACTACAGACTAGTCTTATATGAAGCAAGACATCAGTAGTCTGATGCCTAAAGTTATCCTTTCGTCTGCCGTCCAAATTGCTAAATATACTTCTGGTGAGGGTAAGTTCTAATCTTAACTGTTAGATCTAATTAAGTGGAGCCGATCGTAAGGTGGTAATTATTCGTATTTCTCTGTATATGTGTGACGGGTGCATTTAGCAAAGAAAATGTTTGCTCTTTTAGTAGTAGTATAGATATACAAAAGATCATTTTGGTTATTTACATACTGGCAGCAAGCTTTCTTTTTTTTTTACAAAAAAGAGATGCTTCTTGTCTAAAAGAAAAAGAACGTACACCTAGTACTACAAATTCCTCGTTTCGACGCACTTTTATTTTTGAAATATCAAGAAGGAATCTACTTTGGATTTGGCGTTTTGCCTGCATGGTGGCATGCAAATTTTCATCAAGGTGTACGTTCTTTTTCTTTTAGACAAGAAGCATCTCTTTTTTGTAAAAAATTGTAGATCTTTAAAACTAGATCGAATACAACGGAGAAAACGGTTCAAGATTTAGATGAAAATTTAAGAGATAGAATATTTTAAAAAAGTGCAAATTGTAAAATCCCCAACCTCACACATGAGATGAAAAAACGGCTCAAAACTCTCTTGTTCCGACAAGTGATGTGCGTACGTGAAATCACTTGTCAACACCAGGATGGAAAGTGATCTCCACGGAAGGTAGCCTTCAACTAGTAATTTCGCCACGCAGTCCCTTGAATCGTCTGATGGGGGCGAGCTGGACTTTCCAGATGGATCAGTAGGGATGGGCCATTTTGGCCATGTCTAAGGGTGAATAATATTCGTCGCTCGACAGTAGTAGTGGTCGTTGGCTGCCGCACGGTAAACCCTAAACTTTGATGCACGCGTACATCAAAATTCTATTCATTCGCAGAAGAATCCAGCGAGGGTCACAAAGTGGGCCGACCAACTTTCATAGATTTTAATTATTTTTATTTTTTCATTTCTTGTTCTCCCTTTTTTCCATTTCTTAATTACTTTTTTAGTTTCTTATTTCCCTTTAATAATTACATATATATATATGTATATATATCTGTATAATGATTTTTTAAATATACAATTTTGAATTTTAAATATAATATGAATTTTTAATATAAATTTTGTTTTTTATAAAATGCCTATTGAATTTTACTACTATATATTATAAATATTTTGTAATGTAGAATGAACATTTTAAATATATTTTTTTTATATACAGATAAAAAAAGGAAAAGGAAAAATAAACGTCGTTAACATGCCAACAATCAGTGTGACATGGCAAGCCCAAGTTCATATTTATTTGTATTGTCCTTATATTTGCTTCTTTTTTAGATTCGTATTTATTTTATTTTATTATATTTTCGTAAAATTTGTATAAATGTTTGTAATTATTAATGAACTATTTTGAAATATATTGTGAGCATTTTCAAATACTTAAAGAACCTGTTTTAAAACATAATGATGTTTTTCAAATACACATTTATCCTATTTTACATAAGTTGAAAATATTTTAAATATACAATGAACTTTATAATGTACACTCAACTGTATTTATTATATGATGATTTTTTAATACGCACCAAACTTTTTTTAAATATAGAATGAAATTACTCTAATATACGAAAAACTTCTTTATTGTACTACAATGAATATGTTTTAATACACATTGAACAGTTTTCAATATAGAATAAAAAATTTCTAATATAAACCCAATTTCAAAAACATAATTAATTTATAAAAATAATATTATTTTTAATGTTTTCATATCTAACTATTAAATTATAGTAAAAAAAACCGAGAAAAAACCAGACATAAAACCCCGAAAAAGAGCTTGTTGCATATGGGTTGGTCCAATCAAGCATGTCTTCGACTCATTGCCCGCCCGCTCGTGAGTGTCCTATATGGGCATTTGCGCATTTATCATCAACAAACAAGTGCATCAGCTACATCTTCACGTTGTGCTCTCAAGTTAGAAAAATCAACATTGTGCTCTCAAGTTAAATATGATGAAAACTTATGACCGAGTTGAATAGTCTTATCTCCGGACCATTATGTTCCAGTTGAGTTATTCTTATAAGTGGGTTGATATTGTGATGATCATGATTACCACAGTTAAATTATTTGTCCTATCCCCACGCAAAAAAACTCTATCCTATTTAATGGCAAGAAATTAAAGGAATTCAAGTTTTCAAGAGGGATAAGACAAAGGGATCTCATCTCTCTGTATTTATTTCTGTCAGTAGTAGAGGGTCTTTTGTGCCTCCTTAAATCAAGAGTTCAGTCATCCAATCTTCAAGGTTTGCTTGTGGCACATTCGACACCACCGATGAATCATACACTTTTTGCAGTTGCTAGCCTAATATTCTTCAAAGCTAATAGTGTGCGAGCCAGTGAGGTGATATGGTCTTAGAAGCATACTGCCAAGCATCAGGACAGAGGATTAATTATGACAAGTAATTTATATTTCCAGCAAAGGTGTGTCAGAAACTGTGAGAACTAACATAAAAGTTTTACTTCATAATTGCCAGAGCAAGGAGTCTAGATTTAAGGAGTGTTGAGACTAATTTCAAGAAAGACGAGTATGATAAAAATGGCAAGACCATATACAAATAGGGGTGGGCGCGGAGAGAAGTCGAGAAAAATGAACATAAAGAAGAAATCTTACTAATTTGGAAGTATGGGAGATAGACAAAGTTGAAACAGATCTGCTAAAACACATGTACATGAGAAATAACTATGTCACATGTACACAAATGACCGTCCGAATTTTTGCCGCTTTATTTTTCGCGCTGCACGATCGGTAGTTGTTTGAAGGAAGCGAACAATTACGGGTCTTTTTTTGTTTGTTGGGCTAGCTGGAGAACCGTTATGGCCCTTATTTTCCATGTCTTCTTATGGCCCACGCGGAATGTGTATCGGCAGAGCGGGTTTTATACATATGGAGCGGATTTTTATTTTGTTATTTTTTGTTTCTTTCTTTCTTTTCATTTTATTTTTTACTTTCATTTTTCTTAAATTCATGAATATAAATGTTGTAAAGGTTTTTTTTATAAAATTTGGAAAAAAATTATTGATACATGGCGAAGATACATGTTTGTTGTCACGAGCCATGTTGTATTATTTTCAAAAAAAAATTACTTCTCACTTTTTATATTATTATAGGTTTGCATTTATCATTTTTTAAAAAGTCATGTTTTAGAAATAAGTCATGTCACAACTGGATCCGACTTTTTTTTTCTCAATTGCATGTCCATCAACGAATTGCAATTGGGTTTGACTTTTTTCTCTCTCAGTTGCATGTCCATCAACGAGTCAGAACTGAATCCATTTTTTTCAGTTGCATGTCCACCAACGAGTTGCAACTAGGACTACCTTTTTTTCTCAGTTGCAAATTCACCAGTGAGTCGCAACTGAATCCGACTTTTTTTCTCATTTACAAGACCACCAACCAGTCGCAACTGGGTTTAACTTTTTTTACTCAGCCGCGAGTTCACCAACGAGTTGCAATTAGATTCATTTTTTTTCTTCTTATTTACAGGTCCACCAACGAGTCGCTACTGGGTCCGACTTTTTTTCCAGTTGCAAGTCCATCAACGAGTCGCAACTGGATTCAACTTTTTTTTTCTCAGTTGCACGTCCACCAATGAGTCGCAACTGAGTTTGACTTTTTTTCTCAGTTGCATGTCCACCAATGAGTCGCAACTGGGTCCGACTTTTTTTCTCAGTTGCATGTCCACCAATGTGTCGCAACTGAGTTCGACTTTTTTTCTCAGTTGCAAGTCCCTCAACGAGTCGTAACTGAGTTCGACTTTTTTTCCAGTTGCATGTCCACCAACGAGTCGCAACTGAGTTCGACTATTTTTTTCTCAGTTGCAAGTCCACCAATGAGTCGCATCTAGGTCCGACTATGTTTTTCAAAAATTTCATTTTTGTCTGTATATTTTCCTATAGATATTTAATATTTTCATGCATGTTTAATATTTTTAAATACAAGATCAATAAAATTTTTATCATCATTTTTTAAATAGATGATCAACATTTTTAATACAAATTATATATGTTTTCTATATAATTTTATAAATACATGACCAATATTTTCTTCATATATGGTTTAACAATTTTAATACATGATTAGAAATTTTAATATATTATAAAAACAATATCATATAAAATTATTAAATTTTAATACCTGATCAACATTGTTTCATAAATAATTGAATATGTTATATATATTTATCTTATATACGATAAATGAATTTCATACATATATAATGATTTTTAAAAATGCTTGATTAACATTGATTAAATAACATAATAAAATGTTTCATACATAACGTAATTTGTGTATACATGATTTTTTTAAATATTTTTATTGATATTATTTTAAATATGAACAAAAGAAAAAATACAGATAGAAAAAAACATGATATGAAAAAAAAGATGGCTGTGGCCTCCCACACACTTGGGCCAGCCCATTACGTACCTATATATAATTGGGCGAATGATAGTTTCTCGGGCTGCTAATCGGACTGCCATTTTGCTGTGCGAGAAACAAACAAAAAACTAAACAAACATATAATTAAAGCTAGTTTTATGAGAGCAACTAGTTCTAGAGCACTCGTTCGCGGCCCGACCCAGCGAAATGCGCCACGTGTCGCGTCTACAGCTTTTTCTCGGGATTTCATTTTTTTATTTTTGTGTACATGTTTTTGGTGGTTAAAATTGGGTTTTTCGGTGGTGTTTTCGACTTTCCCGGTTTTCACACGTTTTTTCTATACTTTTTTTTTCAAAAGAAAAAGGCACGGTCGTGCCTCAAAAAAGGAGGCACGAGTCGTGCCTCGTGCCTCCGTGAAAGTCCTCGAGAGGCACTATCGTGCCTCCGTGAGAGGTACTCGTGCCTCTAAAAACAGGAAAAACGGAAAAGCTCCAGAACGCGTCACTTGACGTGTGTGGAGAAAACACGCTGCCTGTTGCAACGAATACTCTAAAATTAGTGATTTCATAGTTTTATTAAGCTAATTTATGATAAAATCATAGTACATGTGACACGATACATAGTTATGTCACATATGCATGAACCCTAAATAGACCATCGGATGTGGTGACTAATTAGAGAGTAGGCAGACAACAAATATGTAGAATAAAAAATGCACGAGATAGATATGGAAAGTGAAAAACCATAATTTGTGGGTGGCTTGGGAGCAACTCCATCCATCGCCACCAACACCACACCTATCTCCTCCTCTCCCCTCGCCATTGCCGGTGGAGTCTCCTAGCGAAGTCTACGTGGCTCGGTGGCGGGGCAAATTTGATCTTTTGCCCCATCTTATTTTTTCATTTGATAATTTATCCCTCACCTGAGAATGATAAATGGGGCCTGGGTTCACCCGTCATTGAAACAACCCGTGGCAAATCATCAAATGGCAAGATAAGATGGGGCAAATCATAAAATTCCCTCGGTGGTGGTGGGACCTTTTCCCTCCTTCCATTCGACGTTGACCGGTCCGGGGTGATGGTTTAGTGGGAGCTCGAGCGACTTAGAGCATCTCCAGCCGGCGCCCCAAGAGGCTCCCAAACCGGCGCTATTTACGCTTACGGACGAAATACGCCTAGTCATGCTTTCAAGGGCCCAAATAGCGTCGGATTGGGCCGATTTTGAGTCTAGCGATCCCAAAACAAAACAACGCGAAAGAGAGAAAACGCGCGCGCCGGCCCCACTTGTAGGCGTGTAGACACGTGTCGTCCTCATCCTCCCGCCTCGGCTTCCCCGCGACTGCCGCCGCCGCAGAGAATCAATGCGGCGCCGGTGACCAGTCCTATTGCCGGCTGCAGGGAATCAATGCGGCGCGTCTAGTCCAACGGTCCGACGACCGCGCCGCATCGTGTCCCGCCCGGTGAGGCCGCCCGTTCGCCTCCTCCCACTATTTATAAAGGGACTCGCCGTACCCCTCTTCCTCCCTCCTCGTCGGCGACATGGACATATTCGAAAGGAACGGTTCTGTCCCCGCACCCTGCTGCCGATGGAGTCCATCCTCCTCGCGCAGGCAGGCTATCCGTGCCAGCCTGACACGAGGCCGCCGCACGACTGGGTGCTCTCCAACGGCGGCATACCGGTGCCGCCGGTGCCAAAGAAGGGCGTCCCCTTCGACCTGGAGGTCGAGGCCGTCCAGGCCACCACGACGGAGGCCGAGCACGCCGACCCAGCGAACTCGTCGGGCAACATCGTCGGCTGGACGGCGTACTTCCAGCAACGCCGTGCCGCCGCGATCGCCTCCACCAACAGCCTCCATCCGGTGGCGGGCCGGAACAACTGCGACGGTCGGCGGAGGTGGTGGAGCGCGGAGGGGCACACCCTCGAGTGGGTTCTCACCTACATCGACAAAGACAACACGTCGCGGCTCCAGTACCCTCCAATGGGGTACGGAGCGGCGGCCCACCGCTCCTACAGCCACAACACTCTGTGGGCGACGCTCCCGCACGACATGGAGGGGGCGACATCGTCGTCGTCCGGCGGCTCGGCGTCGCGCTCCATCGGCTCCCATTCCTCGGGGCCGGCCTACTCCTCGCCGCAGCTCGCCCCGATGAAGACCGAGGTGAAACCGAGGTCAAGACCGAGCCGGGGACGCCGCTTGGGCGCCAGACGCGCGCTGGCGGCGTCGTCATCAGCGGCCCATCCTCAGCCCCGCCTCCGCACCGAGGCTTCCTGTCTCGCTTCGGCGGGAAGTCGAAGAAGGATAAGGAGGCCATCCCGCCTCCGCCGCATGAAGGTCGCGCGTGCTCGACGACGCTTGGATATTGCGAGCAGAGGGCCGCGTGGAGGTCCAGGAGCGCGGATCTGGCAAGGCATGGTTGATACATCCCAAACGTATCTATAATTTCTGCTTGCTCCATGCATGTTTTGTGTGACTTTGCCATGTTTTTCTTGAACTTTCATACACTTTTGAACCTATTTGGACTAACCTATTAACTCAGTGCACCCAGTTGTCAGTTTCTGTTTTCTGCTGTTTTTGTATTTCAGGTTTTCCGGCCATTAAAAGTGCCCCAAAAATTCCGGGAAAATATATAAAAAAATCAGCGCAACAGAAGCTTCCGGAATCACCAGAGGGAAGGGGGGGCCACCACTAGGCAGCCAGGAGGGTAGGTGCCGCGGCCCCACCCTGGGCCGCGCCAGGGACCCTCCTGACTGCCTCGTGGGTCCCCTCGATGCCCCCCTTATCTTATATTTACCCCTCGGGGTGGAAACCCCTAATATCGATCTCCTTCTTGCGAAATCCCCTCTGTACTGCCGCCGCCGCCGTTTCAAGATCGGGGCTGCCTGGAGAAGCTGCCCCCGGCACCCTGCCGGAAGGAGGAACCCCCTCCGGGAGACCATCCATAGCCATGGACGCCTCCTGGATGTGCCGTGAGTAGTCCCCCTTGGACCATGGGTCCGTGACCAGTAGCTATGTGATGAATCTCTCCCCCTTTTGTGCTTCCACTTTCGAGTCCTCGTGAGCTGCCTCACATGATCGAGGCATCTATGTAATTTCTGTTGTTGCTATGCTGAGTTTGTTGGGATCTGATGGATTATGAGGCTATGTTCAGATTGTGATGAGTAATATATTTGGTTCTTCTCTTTTATATTTTGTTCTTGAGTAAATTCTTTCATGTTCTCCGTTGCGGTATTTGCTTTGGCCAAGTATTTTATTTGCAACTCTAAGAGAGAGTGTTATGCTCGATTGTGAGTTCAGCCCCTTGATGTCTAGCTTGAGTGACAGAAACATGAGACTAGGGGATGTGTTGTTGCCACCAGGGATAAAACAACGGTGCTTGTACTTGCGGGTGCAAGGATTTTTTACTTTACGCAAATTTCTTTTAATGCAGTTGTCTGTTGCTTTGAGTTTACACATTAAATGGTCCAAAGCAATGCAATAGACTCCAGAACATAAAAGAGGTCCACAACACAAAATAAAACAGGTTTAGAACAACACAATCAAATCAAATGGCTTAAGGCTGGCCACTCTCTCATCTCTCAACTCTCATCTCCATGTCTCAGTAACCATCATCGAACTCATCATCAATGGTAGCAGCATCCTCTGCACCATCTGGGTCAGCACTAGTTGGGTCCTCATCATCATCAGACACATCTTGATCATCTGCAACATCTGAATCAACACCCTCACCATTGGGGATACTTGGATGTTCTTCCTCTGGGTCATCATCCTCTGACCATGGTTGTGTACACTTGGTAGTGAACACTTGCCGGCCCCCTTTCCCTTTGAGTTGCATTTGCAGTTCTAGGAAGATTGCGACCCAGAAGCGACGAAGATGCACCAACAGCTTCATCAACAAGTTCCCAATCAATGTCATCGGGACACCCTCGAGCACCTTGAGGTGGAGGCATTGTTGCGTCAACCCATTCATTGCCCCAATCGAAATCTTCAATGACCAGAGGGTCATAGCTCTTCTCACCCACCTTCTCACGCCTCTTTTGAAACCTGCTCATGTTCTTCCGATTGTATGACACAAAGATGAATCACATGGTATATTAACTACATGTGCATGGTTATGATACTGTTTGAGTTAGAATTCAATGGACATGCTAGGTCCTGCCAAGGTGGTCATGGAATTTTGTGTATATCTTGTTTATTTGCAGATGATGTTGATTTCTATGTTTAATTTACTGAATTGGCATCATTGCATGGTATAATAACTTGAGTTATAATTCAATGGATATGCTTCTTGGCATGCTGGGATTGGCCTTTAGAGTTTATAGCTCTTGCCTAGGGAAACAGCGAGTACTTGTTCTGGACAGAATACATGCACATCAACAAAATAGCACTGGATTAAACTGGAACTCGGCATGAACTAGTTAGGCTTTTTTAGTGATTAATTTTCTATCTTACAAAGTTGTCACATTGGATTCGCATGCCAATTTTGAATTGGTCCAATGTTCTTGCAGCTTCAGTGTGGTACTCTGTTTTTTAGTTTTTTATGAATTGAAAAGGAATCCTGATGTTTATGTCAATGGCGCTTCCTGTGTTCAGTTTCTTACCACAAGATATTACTATTTTACAGGTGCCTCTGCCCCTTCCTCGTCCGCAGTGCGTGGACGGATGAGCTGACTGATGGCTGCTTCCTCCTCCCCTCCAGAGGGTGTACATGGTGAGCTACCTCTCTCTACCCCCAGATCTCAAAGCACCTACAGTTTGTATGTCTTGGCATGCTGGGTTTGGCCTCAGTTAGTTGTACATACATATGACTACACATCACGTCTTGGTTCTATTTGTGGTTACCTTTGATTAAAACTTGAGCATCTTTTGGGTGTTCTATTTCTTCTATGAACATGCAGCATTTGTTTGGTTCAAGCAAACTCAGTTTTCTCCCTGTTTGTGTATGATGAATATTTTTGTCTCTTGTGATGATGTGTCTATTATATATAGTTGCACTGTGTCTTGTCATTATTTTTATGTGAAACATGTCATTTTTTTTATGTGAAACATGTCATTTATTTTCATTGGGTCATATTTATTTTAATCCATGACACCATGTGCGATTTGTATCAGCCGGATTAATTTTTTGTGTTATCCATCTTCTAAAATATCATAGTGAACGGTTGCCTGACCATTGATTTTTCTGTTGGACAAACAAGTTCTCCCCCCTTTTGGGTAATGTACTTGATGTACACTGAAGCCTCAATAACAGAATAACAAAGATGATGCATTAGTGTTTGATTTTTGTACACTTATGTTAGGAGCACCTTTTTAACCATTTCTTTTTAAATGGAACAGTCAAATGCAAGCTATAGTGGCGCCATCGAATCAAAGTTGGATGGCTAAAGTGGCGCCAAGCTTCTGGTGTTCTCTATGATAAGAGAGTGCCACAAAAGCTAAAAGGCAAGTTCTATAGAACGGCGATTCGACCTGCGATGTTTTATGGTGCTGAATGTTGGCCAACTAAAAGGCGACATGTCCAACAACTAGGTGTGGCAGAGATGCGCAAGTTGAGATGGGCATGTGGCCACACAAGGAAGGATCAGATCCGGAATGATGTTATACGAGAGAGAGTTGGGGTGGCACCAATTGAAGAGAAGCTTGTCCAACATCGCCTGAGATGGTTTGGGCATATCCAGCGTAGGCCTTCTGAAGCGTATGTGCATATCGGGCGGTTAAGGCGTGCTGATAATGTCAAGAGAGGTCAGGGGAGGCCAAACTTGACTTGGGAGGAGTCTGTGAAGAGAGACCTAAAGTACTGGGCTATCAACAAAGATCTAGCTCTGGACAGGGGTGCGTGGAAGTTAGCTATCCACGTGCCAGAACCGTGATTTGGTTACTATATCTTTTGGGTTTCAGCTCTAGCCTACCCAACTTGTTTGGGACTGACAGGCTTTGTTGTTGTTGTTGCTGTTGTTGTTAGTCAAATGCAAGCTATAAGGAGCTAAATGGTTTTGCACGTTTTTCCTTAGTTAATTACTTACGCAATGTTGTGTTGTTATGAGAGGGTAAGTCCTAAGTAAATGGAATAGGGTAATGCATTGTTCTTTGAGCCCAAAAGTAACTCTCTGAAGGTGAATTGTATGATGATTTACATACATATGAGTTTGATAGCACTCACAATTAATTGTACAGGCATATGAATGACTACACATCACGTTTTGGTTCAGTTTGCATGTGCATGGTTAAACTTTAATTAAAACTGGAGCATCTCTTTTGGATTTCGATTTTTTCTATCAACACACAACACCTTGTAAGGTCTCCTGTGGTTGGGTCTCCGGGGCAGTGAAAATTCTGGTGTATTTTGGAGCTGTATTTTTAGGTTGAAGAATATAAATCTAGACCGCTGGGGAAAGCTAGAGTTGGTGCCTGGCCTATTTCTCCAGAAATAATAATGACATTATTTTCTATGTTCTAGGACACACAAGGTTGAGCTAGCCGTGACCAAGGTTGGCTACGGGCAAGGGCAACCTCTAGCTCAAGCTGCTCGAGGTGGACGCCGCCACCCATGAACAATCGCGGCTCCTCTGCCTTGTTTGCGTCACCCCCACCGGAACTGGGATGCTTGTTGTACGTACGGGTGAGAACCCTTTCCTTTTCCTCAGATTCTGTGGAAAAGCTATATGGGCATGATACACCATACTCTCATTTAGCAGACTCCATGTCTTCGTCACTAACTGGATGTTCACATCCATTGCAAAATTTGAACTGTTCTATTTTTCATTTGATTGGCTGATTCATGCTAGCAAGACTGCTTGCATGACCAATCTGATTGAGTGTTTGAAAACCTTGAGAGCAGGCTAGCTAAAGTGTCAGATATTGAAGTATAAAAAACTCTTGCATGTGGTTATTTTTTTAGCTAAAAACATAACCCTGTTTTTTCCACCTTTATTAGGTGACATGGCCTCACCAAAGCTCTTTCTTGCTGTATAGGCGCATCTTCTTTTGTTGAGTTCTTCAGTGTATTTACTCTGAATTATGTTTTCTTTCCTCTTTTTTGCCCTTCTCAAATTGTGACCCAACCTCATTGACTCCGGCACAGGTGGTAACCCATTGGTTCCTCTCCTATGTCCTCTCTCATGCTCTGTGTGCAAATCTTGTGCTGGCCACCGTGCGATGGCAATTTCTAGCCATAGGAAACATGTGTGCTTTCTGACAACTGGACATTATTTTGAGAACATTTGGAATAAGAGGTTTATATACTTGGTAGTGCATTGGTCATGCTTTCTTACAACTGTTGTCGAGTCACCAGCTAAGATCGGTTCGACCATGTTTGAAATTTTCAAGCAGTGTGGAATTGTAGAGTAGACAGAAGAAATGGTACAGTAGAAAAGAAAACATCAGGAAACTTTGTGTCGCTCGCTGGTTAATAGCGAGCAACACGTCGTTAGAGCCCCATCGCTGGGCGCTGATCAATGTTACCATTGCTTGAACTGTTGTGTAATAGCTCCTATTTATCACCCTAAGCAGAGCAACCTACCTTTCTCACTTATGTATTTTGTCTCCGATTTGTGTTGTGTTGTGTTCATTAGAGAGAGACCTGATTCGGAGGCTTGTTTGAATATTGCAGGAGATGATAGCTACAGGGGCTAAAACCTCAAAGTCACAGGCTTTTGTGTCCAGCTGTTGGATTGGACTCATGAAGTGGTGTTGAATTTGATGATTCAATCCCTCTAATAAGCAAGGATATGAGCACCGAAAGAGATGTCATTCATTATGTACCCAGTGTGTTTCTCTCCTTGATTTTGTTTTTCGAGTTCTCCATCCTGTCCTTGTTCAATGTTCATCACTCAACATCCAAAGATTTGAAATCCAAATGCGATCAAGCACCTTCTGGCTCATATGTATATGATCCCTTGTTGAAGTACTAAAACTGAAAATATGTGAACCATTCCTGCTGCATTAATGTACATTGGATTTACCATGTCTTTCTCCTTGTGTATAATATGTGAAATCACACAAGTTTTCACTCAAGAAACAATGCATATATCCTGGTGCTTATTTATTAAATCATTATTTCTCCCACATTAGCTCTTTGATCAAAATCGATCTATTCTTGCTTGTAGTCTTCAAGCATGTAGACTAGATTTTGTTCAAACAAAATGAAAATCTGCATCGTTTGGTGCCAAATTTTACATGTGTGCTCGTTTTTTCATTCAAAAGTGAAGTGATAGAAAACATTCTATTTGAATGATCCCTGTTTTGCTCCATTCCACCTCCTTGATCCGGCGTGTACGAGGAAAGCATATACCTTTCTGACGTTGTAGGCCGTCCTTGGCGTGGTAGTGAGCTTAGCAATAATCGTGACGGTCTATGCCCTAAAAAAAGAAACCGCTAGTAGCATCCGTTCTTATCAGACATCCTAGCAAAAGAACAAACTAAATGAAACTCCCTCCATACCTAAATTTTCGGGTCTATGGATCCTACACATTAGCCTATGTAGCCGTAAAAGGCAAAAAGTAACGGGAAATTAGGGTGAAAGGAAACATATTTGCGCTTCCGTGGAAAAGCGCATAATTCATCCAGTTTAGCAGATGTGTTGTTGAGTCTATTTTTTTATGAGCCGTCATCATCAAGTCTAGTAGTAACTCCCAAGTGGTGCATGACGGCTGGCCATGCAGAAGTACCGTGAGCGAGCAACACCCTCAAGGAGCTGGTGGAGAGTGCTTCATCCTGTTACTTTAGTCTCACCTCGAAAAGCAAAGAAGGTTTACACCAACTTATAAGGTGAGATCTTTCCGGATAATGCTAACGTAGACCGAGCTACACGTAGCCCTTTAGTTTAAACAAGTCATAAAATATATTTTATATTATTCAAAAAACATTGATTTTTTTATGAATATATATACACATGTGCAAATTTTTATACCATTATACTTTCACATGTGACATATGAAAAAAAGATAAATATTTGATTTTAAATGGGCATTTTTGTTGTTGGTTTTGGGCTGAAATTTTGTTTTTTTTTGTGCAGACTTTATATTACAATATTTTCAAGCTAAATTTGACATGTTCATACGGAATACATATAAGTTTTCATAGATTTTTTTTCGGATTTTTTTAGAACTTTTAAATATGTTTTACGATTTTTTCAAAATAAAGGGCTACATGTAGCTCGGCCTCCAGAAATTCGCACTCGAGATCTTTCTTGCTTCTTAGACCTCTTCTAATGGGTAATATCATAAGGTAGTATCATACACGTGATATTAATATATGATACTACTTTCACAATGCATAGTATCATATTTTAGTATCATAAATAGTAGTATTTATTGGCATGCAAGATACATACTATCTTAGCATTTATTATAATATGGCATCATAATATGATACTCAATCCTCTCTTCTTCATTTAATTCTATGCCACATCACCGAATTTGCATAGTTGGCATTGACATAGCTATGATATTCTCACTGCGGTAGGTCTTAGAATGTTAGAACCTTGTATAGTTTTTATCACATATAAATAGCGCGTGCGCTCGTGTGAATAATTCACGACTAAGTATTAGGACTTGCATGCCGCCGTGTACTACTAGGTTGCCATCGTTTTACTTTGCCAAAATAGGTTTCGCTCTACTTTATTTATAGATTAACTATATGAGAGCACCGATACAAAAAAACACCACACTCACTTCCTAGGCTAAATATAAATGTGCCGGACATAACATAGCATGAACTTCAAGACGGTACCTCTAGAAAAGAGCACGACACCGCGGTGCCACCACCGCCAGATTCAGGGGATCAAGTTTTCACCCAGAAAACTTGAAGAGGAGTGAGCCACCACGATGAAGCCTTTACGAAGTTACGACATTCGCAGATGCCGTCGTTGTCGGCCAGGAAGAGACCGAGCAGGTTATGCACCCCAACACTTACACCCCTCACTAATACAGAAATGCTATCTATGGCGTGCAAAAAAAAAAGCTTTGTTGGAGTAGGAATCCTACGCCAATAATATTGCGACAGTGATAAAGAAATATTGTTGCCGCTGGTAACCCACGCTAATTATACATATGTCTATCTCTAGCGTTCTAAATAGTGCCATGCCATATTTATAGTTTCTGCACGTATAAAAATATAATATAATTTTAAATATTGATAGAACATTAATATTCATTAAAAAAGTGGCTTCATTAACAAAGTAGTTCATAATAAATCTCGACATGAAAGTTTCACTTAACATAAACAACAAGTTCATCGATAAAATTAAACTAACTAACTACAGATAATAGCTTTGACTTTAAACAAATTTTATATACAAAGTAAAAAAGACACAGAAGGAGAGTAATAATTACAGTTGCATGGTATGTGTGTCAGTTTATGACCCATGCAGTTGCATATGTGATAGATATGCAATCGATTGACATTTACTCCACAATTGCAGTTGCATTATACATATCTTTATAGTTGCATGTTATATGTGTTGTGCACAGTTTCAAATTAATTACTATGAATAAAGTTGTATATCTAGTGATGGACAAACAACTACTCGCAAATTCTTTTTATTGCACTCAATAAAAAAATAGCTACTTAAACCATTCATGCTCTTTGGCAAACACAAAATAATCCGTTCCGCAAAGCTATTTTGTGCACACAAAATGATCCATTGTGCAAACGTTGAAACCGCACATTCCAATAGACATTGGAAAACTGAAAATGACACAAGCCCCCACATTAGGTCAAATAGGCCACATCGAACACAAACAAACAACTAATAAGAAAAACAAAACGAATAATGGCTCATACATGACATCTTTGCATGCGGGCGCCACGACGCCACACGGAGATCTTCTTGATAGGGCATCACTTTGTATTGTTTTAATTTTCATAAAATATCATAATACATTTTGTGGTATTTTGCATATAAGAATTTTGTTGATGTGGTGTAAAATATTTGTTTATGTATTTAAAATTATTTGTGGCATTCAAAAAAAAATTCAACATCTAGAAACAAGTTTGTGATATTCAGAAAGATGCTTATACAAAATAAATCAATACTTTAATAATTCAAATAGAATAATTTGTACCATTAAAACATGTATTTGAAATTTTAATAAAATATTCAACATGTGTTTAAAAATGTTGTAAACAAATGTATCCAAACATGTATTTGAAAAATATCATGATATATTTGAAAAATATTCATATTTATAAATTAAAAATAACAATAAAAACAAAGGAAGAAAACTCACATGGAAAGTTCTTAAAATGATACATACCAGTCTATGAAACTTTCTCAATATCGGTCTAATGGGCTGGTCAAATAATTTTTTAGGGCACCACCTGCAGGCGTGATGCGGAGCTACAAATTGCAGTAAGCAAGGCCATGTAGCATATCGCTTGTAGATCACTTTGTTCATGCGCTCCCTACATGGGCAAGGTTGAGCGAGCGACATCAAAGCAATTAGTCAAATAATTTCAAAATTCACCAAATAAATCTTTATGTATTTCAAAAATGTTCCTCGTTAACTTAAAAAAGTTTGTAAGAGTAAAAAAAAATTATGAATTTAAAATATTTATGAATCTTAAAAAATATTGCCCAACGCAAAATTCATTATTATGATTTTTAAGTATTCTAAAAAACTAAAATTTACTCCATGTTTTAGGAATATCAAAAATTTAAATGAATATTCACAAATTCCAAAGGAAAAAAAAAATATGGAAGAACTCTTCATTTGAGAATAGTGAGTAAGCTTGGAAGGCGAAAACTCACGAGTGCATACATAAATGCATCTTCAACAAGTTCGATAAAATACCCCATTTAAAAGTTATTTTATGAGGTTTTCATATAACTAGATGATACCCCACGCTTTGCTGCGGTAATTATTAACAAATACTTTGATGTTTTAAAACATAAGAAAATTTATGAAATATATTATAATTTGATTATAATTTTTTTCCAAAAATGTATATTGTTTAGAGTACAAATCTAAGATAATTTGATGAAAATCCAAAAATATGTGTGATTTTTTGCTTTGTTAAATTATTACCTTGACAATATATCGGTGGAGTGTGGATTTTGTACATGTGTAAGGGGGTATATGTGATATCTTATTCGTGTGTTGTCCTTAAAGATTTTTGCCAAAAAATTCTATATTTTTTACGGTATGCGTTTATTTTTATTATACCTTCCATAAGAGGTACTCCCTCGGTTTCAAAATAACCGTCTCAACTTTATACTATCTTTAGTATAAATTTGTACTAAGACTGAGACAATTATTTTGGAACGTAGGGAATAGTTATTTGAATACATACCATAACTTTCTACCAACATATATGAAATGGAACATAAAATTGCTTCATTGTTTGTAGGATTCTAAAAACGTAGGAGCAGAAAAAACATATGATTAATATGATATTACGTATTGGTTCCTATATGATTTGAAAATGCATGGTTCAATTCACTGGAAAAAAGGAAGAATTTTTCTTAAGGATTAGGTACATTGCATTGGTTTTTTATAAAATATGCAATGTTTCTAGCACAGTTTTTACGGATCTCAAAGCAATCTTTTAGCATTGTGCGGATATGATATCACATGTACCCGCTTGTACATGTACATATGCATTTCTGTATATCGGTGGGATGATAAGAGACGAAAAGAAGTTGAGTAGAGACGATGGAAACATCTCCACCCTTGACTAAGCCTAAAACAATGATAGCAACTACAGATGTGCATTCATAGAAAAAAAATCGCATAGAAAAATAACACGCACGCGAGGTAACTTATAATTTAATTTTCTATAAAAAAATCATTTATAAATCGTGGAGCTAAGTGCTTAATTTTTAAAATATTTTTTTGTGATGCACAGAGAATTAAATGAGAGCATGTGCATGAAGAGTTGGAGAATGATAGCAACTACAGATGTGCATTCATAAAAAATTTGTCGAATAGAAAAATAACATGTGAGGTAACTTATAATTTGATTTACTATAAAGAAATAGTTTATAAATCATGGAGCTAAGTGCATAATTTTTAAAAATATATATTTGTGATGCATGGAGAATTAATGGAAGCATGTGCATAAAGAGTTGATGAAAATTAATTTTTGCATGATGGACCTACTTGATGATGTGGATAGTTTGCATGTCAAGATAGAAAGGTTAGTGGGGATGAACTATTTAGGTACCTTGACAATATATCGGTGGGATGATAAGAGACGAAAAGAAGTTGAGTAGAGACGGTGGAAACATCTTCACCCCTTGACTAAACCTAAAACAATGATAGCAACTACAAATGTGCATTCATATAAAAAATCGCATAGAAAAATAACATGCATGCGAGGTAACTTATAATTTTATTTTCTATAAAAAAACATTTATAAATCATGGAGCTAAGTGCATAATTTTTAAAATAATTTTTTCTGATGCACGGAGAATTAAATGAGAGCATGTGCATGAAGAGTTGGACAATGATAGCAACTACAGATGTGGATTCATAAAAAAATTGTCGAATAGAAAAATAACATGCGAGGTAACTTATAATTTGATTTACTATAAAGAAATAGTTTATAAATCATGGAGCTAAGTGCATAATTTTTAAAATATCTATTTGTGATGCATGGAGAATTAATGGGAGCATGTGCATGAAGAGTTGATGAAAATTAATTTTTGCATGGTGGACCTAATTGATGATGTTGATAGATTGCATGTCAAGATAGAAAGGTTAGTGGGGATGAACTATTTAGGTATTATAGATTTAAGATACCATTTTACGTGTTGTGTTTTATTCAATGTTTAAAATAACTTGCTATAAAAAATAGCGTGACCCTTCTCCAGAAAATATAGAAGATATAGCGGGATATAGCAAAGATACATTTAAAATAGCTTGATGAAAAAAATGGCGAGAACTAACCCAAATATTAAGGATTTCAGGCATTTTAACATTAAAAATTTGTCCAAAAGCAATACATGCATAACCAGGTAACCATATTCAAATGTCAAGGCCAAATCCATGGCACAAATCCAAATATAAGGCTTAAATCCACGCAAAATTAAAGTAGTAAACTCTAAAAGACAAATTATTTTATACTTTTAATCAGAATCATTGGCATCATCTTCAAATGAACTAGATGAACCACCAGAATGCCCATCACCATCCCCTAAAACAAAGGAAAATATAGCGTGCTAATAACGTTACCAAGTTTAGCGTGACTTAGCGCGTTAAAATGACGCTATAGCAGCAACTTTTGGCTAAATATAGCGTAGCTCCTCAAATTAAGCTATAGCGCGCTAGTAACCGCGAAATAGTGCGCTATATTTTTCATTGGTTTTATTAGATCCCATATACATATTTCCCTAAAACCTAATTTTCTATTTTTCTTCAAACTAGCAAACAAAGTACAAATAAAATTTATATTTTGTCCCTTAATAACAGAAAAACACTCTCAAAACCAAAACTTCAATATCAATCAGATCTTTGGGCTCAACTGGATGTCCTCAAGCCACCATCGTCGAGCAGATGAGGGTGCTTCGACGCTGAGTATGGCGAAGTGAGGAAACCTGGAGAGAAACTCAAGCCACCTTAGAAGGAAGTATGAGTGTGTAGTTCAAGCGATAACTAAATTATATGTATTTAATAAAATGCATTATAAAAATTCAGTGATGATTTATATAGTAAAAGTTCTTCTAATTGTCTCCTACAACCATTAAGTGTGACAACCTTTTCTTTCAATTCACCAAAGATTAGATCTTGACCTGACTTGTAAAGAAAACAGAACTGAAGCCCTATTCATTTTTAAGGCGTGTTGGTCTTTAAAAAACATGTAAAGATGTCCGTGAGTAAACTGGGAATCGATCCTTTGTCCTTGAGCCAACATAAGCCGAATGGTCCAATACCAACTAATCTAGCTACTATTTGTGATTAAATAATGCATTCCAACCATTAGCAAATGTATTCATTTGATGAGAGGTCAGTTGTTTTCAAAATAACTAACTATTCCCTTTTTCTTCGTTAGTCAACCAGTTCAACTGACGGTCCAACCAGTAAAAACCTAAACCAATAGCCTTACCGGTTCGGGTTTTTAAATTTTGAAAACCGGACAGTAAGACTGTTGGGGCTTCGGTACAGAAAAAATAATATTTTTACCTACGATACCCAATAACCAAGACCTATGTTATGTTGATGTAAATAAAAAAGGAAATCAGTGGTCATACCTTTGAAGACCGAAAGCGGGAAACGTTCACTTGGGGTAACCAACAAGGAGGTGTTATCTACACCCATCAGATGGCAAGCAAATTGAGCCTGCACATGAAATAATGAGATTGGTTTCTCATTATTATGTTCATGTAAATAACAAAGGAAATTTGCTGCTATCTAAATCATAACCATCCACATGGGGTAACCAACAAGGAGGTGTTATCTACACCCATCAGATGGCAAGAAAATTGAGCCTGCACATGAAATAATGAGATTGGTTTCTCTTTTATGGAGGAGTGGTGAGCTTTTCATCTCAGGGAACTGAAGCAAAAGATGTCTGTCTGCAAGGAAGAATGGCGACCACCTGAGGTGGGATGGATCAATGCCAATTGCGATGTAGCTACAACGAAGCCTAGGCGCCCGGGTGGGGGAGGTGTAGTTATGCGAGACCATTGGGGCGCGTTCCTGGGTGGAGCATCTCATTTGTTTGCTACAATTACCTTATAATTGGTGGGGCAGAACTAATGGCATGCAACAAAGATTTGGACCTTGCGGAAGAGATGAATGTTGATCGAGTGCACATTTGGAGATTGACAGGCAGGAGGTGGTGAGACATCTCACTGAGGAAAGAATGAATTTTTCATCCCTTGGGCTTGGTTGCCTGGATAGCAGGGCTTGATTGTAGAGCCGGTAGTCTCGAAAGCCTAGCCCCCCTATGCATTTTGGTTGTTGCAAGTTCTCCTACGCCTTGCAGTGTACCTTGCGCTTGCCCTTCTCTGACCCCAAATAGAATCTCCAGACCATACGAGTGAGCTTATCACAAACCGAATATGGTAATTTAAACACCCCATCACATAAGTGGGAACTGCTGATCAACGGAGTTTATCAGTATCTCTCGGCCAGACTGAGCGAGGTGACCATCTCCCCACTGAACCAATCTTTTGATTAAAATGGTTTCTAGGTTCTAGAATTTTCCTTTGACATGTGCCCATATGGTGTAGGCATACCAAGGTGCTTCTCCTTAAAATTAGAAGTGACGACCCGTAGAGCAGCCCTCCAGATTGCATTGTTAGTTTATTAGCACAAGAGATCCCAAACTTTGTTTAAGTTGTTTTAGTTCGTTGCGCTCATGAAAAAGGTTAGGAGATAGCAAAGTAACAGTAGCTTTATTTATCAATATCAGCATGTATAATTGATGTTCATTATCTTAGTTTTGATTTATGTGCCTTCTCTATTTGTCCTTTACTAGGAAAAGTGCCCGTGCATTGCAATGGGAAAACATAATGTCAGTTTGATATCGATAGTATTGGATGTGTTGGAGCCCGTCGAATGAGATGCAGATGGTCAACCCAGCGGCGATCCAACTAATATATTGTTTACCATCGTACACTCCTCATCAATTCTACTTCCTAGTCTATCATGATAGGACGTGTTGAGCCTTGCCTATGTGATGATGCAATTATCGTTATTGAAAGCCTCGTCGATCGGCTAGTTCGACGTTGAGGAGAGCTACATCATATCCATGTATCCAGATGCAAAGTGATGATGCAATTGTCGGTATTGGTGGCTACGTCGACCACCAATTTTTTATGTGGTACATCTCTCAGGTGTTTTATTTTATTTTTTAACATAAGTTCTTACAAAATGAATAGTAGAATGATCATGTATAGAACTAATAATGAAAGAATAAAATAGGGAATAAATTAATTTTCTTATCGGTAATTGAAATAATTTATTTTTTTAGTTTGGACACAACATACTATCAGCTAGCCGATAACCCTGTTATTTTTCTTAATGTTGAAATAAATTTTTAATTTCAACTGGATCAGATACATAATTTTCACATACGTGTTTTGGATATCAAGTCTTGCTACCTCAATTATGAAGACTCGTTCCTTAAATTGCTCCACATTCAATCTCACAAATCTCTCATCAAATCATGTTGGTAGTTAATTCATTCAGTGACTCCTTTTACATACATGACAACGATATTACACTTAACTCGGCTGGCAACATAGTTGAATAACCTCTTTTCCTCATTTCATCCTTCTTTATCATATTTAATAAATTTTTTCATTTTTCTTTTATAATCTCTCATATGACTTTCCGATACTGAAGAAATTTAGAAGCATATTTAAATTGAACAAATTGTTTCTTAAGGAGCAAGGTGGAACTAATTAATAGTCAAATTAATCTTTTAATATGCACACGACATGATTTATCTTTTTTATGGGTGATACAATTTTTTATGAGTTCGGTGATTTAAATCCCAAAGTCAATATCCGTATTGTTTGCATCTTGAATTAATGAATCCCGATCTAAATTAAATACTTATCAGAATGGTTGGGTGGATATTAGAACACATCGAGTCGGCCCTTTAGTGCCGTAGCTCGCGCTCACTCTGATCTATTTTATTCATTTGTCCTTTTTAGTTTTGTTTTTTTCCTTTTCTTTCTTTCATTTTTTAGAAATAAAAATAATTTTTTGCGTGTTAAATAAAAAAAATCTTAGTAAAACTATTCGCACTCAAATTTGTAAAAATTTTAAAAAATGCTCGCACTTAAAATTATTTCCTCTCCTTGAAACATTTTCATTTCTTTTTATTCCTCTTTTGCATCACTTTTATAAGATGTTTGCACTAAAAATAATACTTTTAAAGAATTCATACATAAAAATGTATAAAAATCCAACTTTTCACACTCAATTTTTTTTATTTTTTTTAAATACACGCACTTAAAACTATTTGCTCTACTTGGAACATTTTCATTTTTTTGTTATTTTTTGCATTATTTTTATAAGATGTTTGCACTAAAAATAATATTTAAGTAAAATCATATATATATTTTTTATAAAAATCCATTAACACATTTATTAAATAGTTCACACTTTCAAAATGCATTAGAATGTTGGCACACTTAAATGTGTTAAATTGTTCACACATAAACTTTTTACAGTGAGATTTTTTTTTCAAATTGAAAAATATTTTTTAAAGTGTGAAGTATATTTTTTGTACGATATGACGTTTTTTCTATTTTTTCCCTTTTTTAGTTTTATTTGTTCTTTAGTTTATTCGTATTTATCTATGTTTTCCAATTTGTAAACTTTATTTATTCTTCAATGTATATTTATTTATGTTTTCCCATTTGTTGACAACGAGATGAGGTGAGCGATGGTATACAAAACGGATCGTGGTCGAGCCCATTTGGCTTGTAGGAAGGAGGAAGGAAGAGGATAGGTAGGTAGTAGGTGGGACCAATTTGTTGATAGGCCAGTCCAGGTCCAAACCAGTAGTAGTAGTAGTATGCTTTGGAGAACTCAAACTGGGCTCCTCATGATAGAGGCGTATAATAATATAAGCAAGACAGAGAGAGAGAGAGATGTTTTAGGGTTGCCCCAGCCCAGCCGTTTCTCGCCCCTTCCCCATTCAGTCTCCCTTGGGCTTGGTTGCCTGGATAGCAGGGCTTGGTTGTAGAGCCGGTAGTCTCGAAAGCCTAGTCCCCCTCTGCTTTTTGGTTGTTGTAAGTTCTCTCACGCTTGCAGTGTACCTTGCGCTTGCCCTTCTCTGACCCCAAATAGTATTTCCAGACCATAAGAGTGAGCTCATCACAAACTGAATATGGTAATTTAAACACCCCATCACATAAGTGGGAACTGCTGATCAACGGAGTTTATCAGTATCTCTTGGCCAGACTGAGCGAGGTGACCATCACCCCACTGAACCAATCTTTTGATTAAACTGGTTTCCAGGTTCTAGAATTTTCCTTTGACATGCGTCCATCTGGTGTAGGCATACCAAGGTGCTTCTCCTTAAAATTAGAAGTGACGACTCGTAGAGCAGCCCTCCAAATTGCATTGTTAGTTTGTTAGCACAAGAGATCCCAAACTTTGTTTAAGTTGCTTTAGTTCGTTGCGCTCATGAAACAAGTTGAGGAGATAGCAAAGTAACAGTAGCTTTATTTATCAATAGCAGCATATATAATTTATGTTTATTATTTTAGTTTTGATTTATGTGCCTTCTCTATTTATCCTTTATTCATTTTTTCTTATTTTTTTGGTTATGGTCCATTTGTATGTTTCTTGTCATTTGTTGCTTTGTCTTGACATTTTATTAGTTGCTTCCCATGGATGTAACTTGTTTTACATTGACTAATCATTTTTGTTTATTTTTTATTCTAGATTTCTTATCCATTTACATTTTTCCTGTTTGTTTCCTTTTTAGCTTTATTTGTTCTTTAGTTTATACGTATTTATATATGTTTGCCAATTTATAAACGTTTATTTATTCTTTATTGTATATTTATTTATGTTTTCCCATTTGTTGACGACGAGACGAGGTGAGCGATGGTATACAAAACGGATCGTGGTCGAGCCCATTTATCTTGTAGGAAGGAGGAAGGAAGAGGAGAGGGAGGTATTAGGTTGGACCAATTTGTTGATAGGCCAGTCTAGGTCCAAACCAGTAGTAGTAGTAGCAGTATGCTTTGGAGAACTCAAACTGGGCTTCTCAAGATAGAGGCGTATAATAATATAAGCAAGGTAGAGAGAGAGATTATTTAGGGTTGGTCCCAGCCCAGCCGTCTCTCGCCCCTTCCCCCATTCATTCTCCCTTGGGCTTGGTTGCCTGGATAGCAAGGCTTGGTTGTAGAGCCGGTAGTCTCGAAAGCCTAGTCCCCCTCCGCATTTTGGTTGTTGTAAGTTCTCCCACGCCTTGCAGTGTACCTTTCGCTTGCCCTTCTCTGACCCCAAATAGAATTTCCAGACCATACGAGTGGGCTCATCACAAACTGGATATGGTAATTTAACACCATCACATAAGTGGGAACTGCTGATTAACGGAGTTTATCAGTATCTCTCGGCCAGACTGAGCGAGGTGACCATCTCCCCACTGAACCAATCTTTTGATGAAACTGGTTTCCAGGTTCTAGAATTTTCCTTTGACATGCGTCCATCTGGTGTAGGCATACCAAGGTGCTTCTCCTGAAAATTAGAAGTAACGACCCGTAGAGCAGCCCTCCAAATTGCATTGTTAGTTTGTTAGCACAAGAGATCCCAAACTTTGTTTAAGTTGCTTTAGTTCGTTGCGCTCATGAAAAAAGTTGAAAAGATAGCAAAGTAACAGTAGCTTTATTTATCAATAGCAACATATATAATTTATGCTTATTATTTTAGTTTTGATTTATGTGCCTTCTCTATTTATCGTTTATTCATTTTTTTGTGTGGTTATGGTCCATTTGTATGTTTCTTTTCATTTGTTGCTTTGTCTTGACATTTTATTAGTTGTTTCCCACTGTTGTAACTTGTTTTACATTGACTAATCATTTTTGTTTATCTTTTATTCTAGATTTCTTATCCATTTACGTTTTTTCCTGTTTGTTTCTTTTTTAGCTTTATTTGTTCTTTAGTTTATACGTATTTATGTATGTTTGCCAACTTGTAAACTTTTATTTATTATTTAATGTATATTTATTTATGTTTTTTCATTTGTTGACGACGAGATGAGGTGAGGGATGGTGGTATACAAAATAGATCGTGGTCAAGCCCATTTAGCTTGTAGAAAGGAGGAAGGAAGAGGAGAGGGTAGGTAGTAGGTTGGACCAATTTGTTAATAGGTCAGTCCAAGTCTAAATTGGTCGCAGTAGTATGCTTTGGAGAATTAAAAGTGAGCTTCTCCAGATAAAGGCGTGTAATAATATAAGCAAGGCAGAAAGAGAGATTATTTAGGGTTGGCCTCAGCCGCGTCTCTCGCCCCTTCCCCCATCCCCGCTCTCTCTCTCACACACACAGGACACAGTGCCCCTGCATCTGGCCGAGAATTTTCCGTCGTGCACCGCCGGCCGCTGCTGCCCAGTCCGCAGTAACCAGTAAGCATACATGGGCATGTCTTGTCGCTCCCCCGCCCCCCTGCGCTGCGCTGGTTGACCCATCCATCCATTCCACCGGTGACCGCCCCTGTGTGCTGGTTTGCTCGGAAGGCTTCTCTCGCGCGCGGGAAGCTCCGGCCGGGCTAGCAAGAGCAGCGGCTGTTGAGCAGTCGACAGATCCGCCAACGGATCGATACAGAGGGATCTCGCCGGCCTCTTCCTCGCGCAAGCACAGACAGACAGCAGCAGGTCACCTTCACCTCTCTCTCTCTCTCTCTCTCTGTCTTTGTATTGCTTGGTTAATTTGATTGATTGGGAACCTCTATATATTTTTACAGTAGCTGAGCTGGGCTGGGGCTGAGCTTGGTTGGGAGGAGGAGGAAGACGAGTTCATTCATTCATGTTCCAACCACCCTCCCCTCCCACATGTAGCAGTAGCAGACAGCTGCTGTGTGGGAGTGAGTGCGGCTGCGTGGCTCCAATCCGACGGATGGGACATCTCCATGTGCACGTTTTTTTTCATTTAAGTTTTTTTTTCTTCCTTTCTTTGGATGGAGGGGAGTGGGAGTGCACCAATTTCCGTCTTACTTCTTACCTTCCGTCCGTCTCTCGAGTGAGGCGAGGATGAGGGGATAAGTACCAACCACCAGAAATAGACCAGATCTCGATCTCGTCCCCTACCCTCCACCCTCGCTCGAGGCCGCCTGCTCGATCTGCACATACGTACTGTCGCCTACCTCCCTCGATTTTCTTTGAATCACTGGCAAGCTTATTATTTCTGGTTTGGTCTCGGCCGGCGGCAGCGGCACAAGACAAGCAGAGAGGGTAGGTAATTCCTTGCTAATTATTCTTGGACCATCAAATTCTCACTCACCATGCATGCAGATGCATGACGGATCTTCTTCATGTTTTGTTTCTTCTTTCTACACGAGTCAGGATCCACCCACCGAACGCCGCCGCAACTTTTTCAAGCAGGTTGTGATATGTTTCTACTGATTGAATTATTAATCTATCACCTCTCCTCCTGTTTAATTGAATTACCATCATGTACTACCTCCGGTCCTTTTTACTCCGCGTATTAGATTTGTGTCAAGTCAAACTTTACAAAGTTTGACCAAATTTATATTAAAAAATATTAACACATACAATACTTAATATATATACTATGAAACTATATTTCATGATGAATCTAACCATATAGATTTAACATTGTGAATGTTGATATTTTTTTCTACATGTTTGGTCAAAGTAGAGATACTTTGACTTCAAACAAAACTTACATGCAGACTAAAAAGGACTGGAGGGAGTACATGGCTAGCTAACCGAATATTTAATGTTGTCTATAAGTCTTTATGACCTTTATGAATACTAGTCAAAGGAAATTACTTACCGGGCATGCATGAATAGTAACATCGCGTTGTTACTAGTATATGTTACTACCTTTATAATGAGGAATAACGTAAACATGGTGTCATACTCCCTCCGTCACGGTTTAGAAGACACGCTTGGAAAATCTCTGGAACCAAGGTACTCACCGATTGGTTGTGAGATGTAGCAAAAGTAGCATCAATAAATAAATGAAGTAGTAGTATTAATTACATTCACATCATGCATGCATCAACTCCACCTGGCTAGAGCAACAAAAAATTGAAAGGGTGCATACATACATGAGTGAAATAGTATTACTAATTAATAAAAGTAATTGCCTTCGCGCATTAAACCATGTCTATTATGGAAACCCACGCAAGTTTAACTGTGCCTTCTAAACCGTAACGGAGGAAGTACACCACTTTATTTATTATGTTGTAGACTCATATTGTATTGGTATGTGTGATGTTACTTAAAGACAAGTAACTATCTAAGTTACCACATCCCTCTCTTTCCTCATTAACTACTTGCCACATCACCTATTTTGCATTGATAAATGTGATGTTACTACGGATGTTACTCCCATTATGGATAGTCTTAGCATGGATGGATGGATGTTTTATGGTTGAATGTTTATAAAGAGTAGGTAGCTTTGAAATCGATAGTTTATCGTACACTAAGATTATTCATAGTGAAAGTAACATCAATGATAAGATCACATTTATCTAGGAAAAATAGATGATGTGATAAGTAATTATTAAAGTAAGAGAAAGATGTGGTAACTTAAGGCACTTTGTTTATGTGGCATACCACTTAATAAAGAAAGAGAGGTTAGTAGTATAGTTAAGATATAATCCTTGCATGTGGCCATATACAAAAAACATTGCTAGACCAATCACATGTATACATAAGGTTAAAATCATTAATTAAGAGACAACCTTAAGAAACAATGCATTGTGGTAGTCATATCTTAATTTTTTATTGTTCATATGGTAATGTGTGCTAAGAAACAATGCATTGTGAGAGCCTTTATGTAGTTACTTGGTTCTTGAGTAACATCACACATATTAAGACAATATAAATCTACAACATAATAAATGAAGTCTTGCGTGACATCATATATATGTTAGTCCTCACTATAAAGGTACATAGACTAGTCAATGTTATTTCCCACTACGATTAGTCTAAAACAATTTTGACACTAACAACATTATATAGTAGTACATTAGAGCTAGCTAGCTAGGTTAAATATGGAGTATAAACAAATGTCCATCCCATTATTTTTAGCTTGCTTGTAGACAACAAGACAGTCTTGCTTTGCACCACTAACTAATCAATCTTGCTTGATGTTTAGGAGGAGATGTGCTAGCTCCTCGATCGGGGCAAGTATTGTCAAACTGGGCTGGCGTGCTTGATGGCGTACTACGTATATAAGGAAGCAGGGGAGGAGAGTTTATAGGGGTGGCCTCCGTGTCAGTCAGACTCTTTTGCAGCTGCATCTGGCCGAGAACTAATTGTCCACCACACCGGCGGTGCACCGCAGCTAACACACATCATCGGTCAGTATGTGCTTTGCTTTGCTTTGCTTTTGATTGAATTCAGACGGACGGATGGATGGATGGGACACCACCTCGCACGAAATGAGAGACAAATAGTGGAGTGTACAGATTCAGTTTTCTTTTGATTCTTTTTTGTCACGTAACAAACAGATAAAAATACTACTCCCTCCGTTTCAAAATATAGTGCGTATTCGATTTCCGTGTTTCTAACTTTAACCATAAATTTAACTAATGCGATAGATTGCAATGGAAGCAAAAATTATACCAATAAATTTGTATCCGAAAGAAGTTTTCAAATATATATTTTTTGTATCCATCGTAATTGGTTTCGTTGGTTAAATTGATGGTTAAAATTAAACTTTGAAATGCGTGAATGCACTACATTTTGAAACGAAGAAAGTATGTCAAATAGAGTAGTACTCCCTCCATTCCACAATGTAGTGCATCTTTTGATTTTAGAAAGTCAAACAAGTCTATGTTTGACCAAGATTATACAAAGAAATACAAATGCATAAATTCTCAAATTACTATCATTAAATTCATCATGAAGTGTACTTTTATATTATATGTATTTTATATTTTTTATGTTAATACTTTATTGTATAAACTTGGTCAAATGTAGATGTGCTTGACTTTGCTAAAACAAAATATGCACTACATTATGGAATGGAGGGAGTAACAAACAGATAAAAACATGCACATGGTGATGTCCCATCCGTTGGATTGGAGCCACACTCACTCCCACGCAGCAGCAGTCTGATTATTACATTAATCAACCCACCCTCTCCATCTGACTCGTTCTCTCTCTCGATCGAGATGAGGACATGGAGATAGACCGACCACAACAACAGAAAATACTAGATCAGATCTCATCTCAGGAGGAGCCTCCTCTAGTCCTCTTCTCCCCTACCCAAAGTTATCGAATTCTCAGTTGCCATGGTTGATTTTTTCCTGTCGATCTATACATGGAGCACGAGGGAGGGTTGATGCTGCTCCGGTGGGGATCCTCTGTTACTCATCTCCAACGCACTACGTAAGGTACAACACTCTATTTTTCATCATCATCATCTTCTTCTTTGTAGCTAAGTTTCGGTTCCATGGCAACGGCCGAGCACATAGACATTTTTTTAGGATCTAAAAAGAAAAATATTCTTCTTCTTCTTCTTCTTCTTCTTCTTCTTGTTCTATCCTCGCCTGCGCCCTTCCTTGTCTTTTGTATTTATCACAGTTAATTGTAATCAAATTCTCATTCACCATGCATGGTGAATGACGCTTCTCCATGTACATATATGCAGGATGCCTCAATTCCCAATATGCAAATAAGGATACTACGTCGGTCGCTACATATCTTCTCTTATAGTACTCTCCAAGCTGGTACACAACACTCTATTTTTCTTGTTATTTCTTCTGCTGCTCTGAGTAGCTAGATTTCTTCTTATTGTCCACTCGATTGTCCCTTGCTTGAATTAATCACTCCATCCGGTTCCGGCCTGCTTTTATATTAGCTAGCTAAGTTTCGGTTCAACGGTGAGCATGTAGGCAATAACGAGATATAGGTTTTAAGCACCCCCTCATTAACTTGTTATAGATCATTTTCTTGGGGCTGAAATTTATGTATCCTTTTAGGATCTGTTCCACGGGCTTTGTGCTTGTCTTGTTTCTTCTTTAAAAAAAATCTAATATATTATTATACCTTCCAATGTATATATGTGGTTAAATCGGAAATATTTAGATCGGCCTTAACTTTTTTCCTTACCCACCCATTTATTTGAATTGTTGTACCTTAATGTTCTTGAATCTTGATATTTACATTGTACTTCCTTTATAAACTATTCCCTCCTTTTTAAAATAACTGTCGTGGTCTTAATACAACTTTGTACTAGCTTTAGACAGTTATTTTGGAACAGAGGAAGTAATATAAGACGCTTTAGATCACTACTTTAGTGATCTAGAATGGTCTTATCATTATAAACGGAAGGAGTACCATTAAAAAAAACTTATCAGTATTGTAAAGTCTTCTTGATCTCTTATACCGTTTAGGAGAAACGAAAGAAATACAAGTTCTATGAATTTTTTATTTATGTTTTTTTTTCTATCACTTGTTATATGTGCATTTTTGTCTTGCAAACTCATAATAACTGATGTAGATAGGGCGACCTTTTCCTCTTGTCGCCGGTAGACGACACTATGCGCCGGCCACAACAAATGCAACCATGGCTCACAAAATGGGCCCCAATTGGCCAAAACTGCGACTCTTGGGGATGGCCCCATAAGATCACCCCGTGCTTCAAAGACGTCTCGGGACACCAAAACATGGGCAACAAACCCACAAAACAGGCCTGAATTGGCCAAAACCACGAGTCCTGGGGACTTTATCATAAGATCATCTCGTGCTTCGAGGACATCTCGGGACACCAAAACATGATCAATAAACCCCAAAGCGGGCTTGAGTCGGCCAAAATCACGAGTCTTGGGGACGCTCCCACAAGATCACCTCGTGGCCCAGAAACGCCACGGGACACCAAAACGTGAGCAATAGCTCACAATACAGACCCAATTAGCCAAAACTGTGAGTCTTGGGGACGGTCCCATAAAATCACACCGTGCTTCAGAGACGTC
The DNA here is from genome assembly GCA_950022295.1 of Bromus sterilis. Lineage (NCBI taxonomy): Eukaryota > Viridiplantae > Streptophyta > Magnoliopsida > Poales > Poaceae > Bromus > Bromus sterilis. The sequence continues at coordinate 19,638,191 of OX465598.1, read as the reverse complement.
CTAGGACACTAAAACAGGAGCAATAAACCCACAAAATGGGCCTGAATTGGCCAAAACCACGAGTCTTGGGGACAGCAAAACATGAGCAATGGCTCACAATACATGCCCAATTAGCCAAAACTATGAGTCTTGGGGACGGTCCCATAAAATCACCCCGTGCTTCTGAGCCGTCCCGGGACACTAAAACAGGAGCAATAAACGCACAAAATGGGCCTGAATCGACCAAAACCACGAGTCTTGGGGACACCAAAACATGAGCAATGGCCCATGAAAAGGGCCCAAATTGGCAATAAATGCGAGTCTTGGGGACATTCCCATAAGATCATATCGTGGTCCGAAGACGTCCTGAGACACCAAAATGTGACAGGATCGAATCGGCTAAAACCGCGAGTCTTGGGGACGTTCCATAAGATCACCGCGTGACCTAGAGACGTCCTGGGACACTAAAACGTGAACAATATCCCATGAAACGAGCTCGAATCAACCATAATTATGAGTCTTGGGGACGTTCCCATAGATCACCCCGTAAGATCCTAAGACGTCCTGGGACACCAAAACGTGAGCAATACCTCACAAAACGGTCCCCAATTGGCCAAAACTGAGACTGTTAGGGACGGTCCCATAAGGTCACCCCGTGTTTCGGAGACGTCACAGGACACCAAAACATGGGGAATAAACCCGCAAAACGGGCCTGAATCAGCCAAAACCACGAGTCCTGGGGATGTTGTCGTGGGAAAAACACGCTGGGTCTCTTAATTATCCCCACGACAGACGTTTCGATAAGATCACCCCTTGGTCCGGAGACGTCCAAGGACACCAAAACGCGAGCAATAGCTCACAAAACGACCCCCAATTGGCCAAAACTGTGACTCTTGACGACGGTCCCATAAGATCGCCCTGTGCTTCGGAGACGTCTCGGGACACCGAAACATGGGCAATAAACGCAGAAAACGGGCTTGAATCAGCCAAAACCACAAGTCCTGGTGACGTTCCCATAAGATCACCCCATTGTCCGGAGATTCCCGGGACACCAAAACGTGGGCAATAACTCACATAACGGGCCCCAATTAGCCAAAACTACGAGTCTTGGGGTCGGCCCCATAAGGTCACCCCATGCTTCGAAGACGTACCGGGACACCAAAACATGGGCAATAAACCCACAAAACGGGTCTGAATCTGGCACAACCACGAGTCTTGGGAGCGTTCCCATAAGATCACATTGTGGTCCGGAGACATTCCGGGACACCAAAACGTAAGCAATAGCTCACAAAACAGGCTTTTAAGAGTTTTGATGTGAGGTGTGGTGCAAGGGAGAGTGCTGTGGTGCCCCGTAGTCCGCTCCATACCATGGGCCTGGTGTTGTACTCTATCGGAAAGCGAGCGGCCACCACCCACAAGGCAGGAAAAGTCAATGAGAGAGACATCTAAAAAGACTAGAAGAATACCCCGCGCGTTGCAGCGGAAATCTCTATAATAACTCTACAATGTAAATTGAAAGGGTATAAGATGCATGTAAATGAAAGTGAATGGCAAGAAAAAAATGATTGGCTAAAATAGTGGATAATGTGCATAGTTTGCATGCTAAAATAGATACCATAAATGCATTTTAATGGATTTTATTAGTGGATGATATAGACAAATAATTGACTACAATAATGAATGATGTGGATAACTTGCATTGAGATAAACACCTTAAATATATCTTAGTGAGATTTTTCTTTATAAGAGATATATATAGATCTATATATTACTTATGATCCATTCTATTTCAACCAGCGGTTTGCATGCTAGTATAGGTTAGGTTCGGTGTTTGATCCTATCACATGTTTACAGCCTCTTTCAAACCGATGCAACCATGTCCCTTCCCAGCAAACCTTGTACTGCTATGTTACTTTTGCTCGTTGCTCAGCCCCTGCTTAGTATGCATGCTTAGGATGCTACGATGTTACCCTGTTACTCTTTGGGTTGGGATATCACCTTATTATATTATTGTTGATGATATGATTATTATAATGTTGACTATATTCGACGAAGGATGGAAGGTCTAGGCTATCCCCCCCAGACGCTTTGTTCCATTTGAGTCACCTAGGATCCGAGTTCCGGGTATTGATTTTAAGACTGAGCGTGCCTAACCGCGTGTGGGTGAGGTGGCATGTGTCATGAAATACATGTGTGCATGAAAAGAACTAATAATAAATACTTGTTCTCATGCATATTATGGTGGACCTTTGATGAGGTGGCATGTGTGCATGTTAAGATAATAGAGATAGTGGGGAGCAACTTCTTAAGAATAGTAGATATTGTGTTGTATTTTTGTTTTTGATACAAAATAATAATTCATATAATTGTTATTAGAATTCACCTGATAATTATCTTTACGCACAACAATCATGATTATATCCATAGAGGTTATGTCCGTATCATCCTTCCTTTCTTGAAAACAAAGCCGCCCTTGGCTTTGCGTACTTGAAAAATGACTAAACAACGAAACAAATTATATGCATGATATATGTATATGTCATCTGTTTTAACTCTTATTTGGTGGACCACGATGAATATATTTAAATTGCAACTTAGTTTGCACATATAAGTGAAGCACATATTTATGTTATCCAATTTGTAATGTTGATCACTAAGCCATCCCAACATAGGCACATAATTATTAGGGATATCTAAATTAGCACGTGTAGATAAGCAATGATGCAAAATGCTATTCAACATGTAATCAACAACGATGTTGGAGGACATATTAAAATGATCAAGCATTGGCTTATTAATATTCCGTTCCAAGCTAACAAGATCATCACATGTGATGCAAATTCTATGCACCAGAAAAATCTTGTCTAAGCAGTCCTCTCCAATCAAGCTAATGGTAAAATTAGGAGCAGAAGCATTTTTCAAGGAATTAAAACATATTAGTTCGGTTATCTTATTTCTCGCATGTCATAAAGAAATAGGTGGATCCATCGAAATAGAATATAGAGAATTAGCATATTAAATTCTAGCTAATGCTTCATCATGTCTAACAAATTGTATATGATCCAAACCAGATTGAACAATCAAGTCACATGGGTCAATTTCAGTGTCCTTTAATTTAGTGGGTGTCGGGGGAATGACCCTCGGGTAGGGTCACCCAAGGGAAATAGTTCATCAAAGCAAAGATCACCGACCTAATGGTCACTGATCTATTCAAGGCCGAGCTAAATAAGAGAAACCAAGAAGTGGGCCGAACTGCTCCAAGTGAGGGCCGATTGCCCCGGAGAAGGCGCAATCGGCCTCACCCAGGAGCATCCGGCCGAAGTAAGAAGAGCAGCGTCCGATAAAAGGTCCAGGTCGGGCACCTGGTACAAGAGCATTCAATGCGCAATCCCTGAAGATCGGGACTGTCAGAGGCGTGCGGTCTCCTCCAGTGCCGATCACGCGGACAGGCCGACAAGCCTAAGTATCTAGCTTCACTGTTCACTAGCGAGGTCTACGGGATAGCAGTATGGCGAGCCACAAGTCTACACCGGGTCATCCGGAGAAGCACGATGTTAGGTCCCTAGCCGATCTGAGACAGACAGTTGGGCCCTCCCTCCCGTGTATTTACTTTTGTACCTCGGGCTCGGCCTATAAGAGCCCCGGGTACCCCTCCTGCGTGAGGGGCGACGGAGCAGTTATTACAATCTCAACCACCAGAGAGAGCAAGGAGAGAGTAGAGACCAGAGGCCCTCTTCTTCTTCCTCTCAAACAGCTCAAGGAGCATTCATTGTAGCCAGAGTTATTGCATATAGCTATCTCAGCAGGACTAGGGGTGTTATCTCTACGGAGAGCCCCGAACCTGGGTACATCGTGGTGTCTCACCGTGTGTTCCCATTCTCGCTTCCGGTACCAGCGACACTAACCTCGGTTTGTCCCCTTCTTTAGCCATCCCCATGGCATCTGCCGTTACATATCGACGACAGTTGGCGCCCACCATGGGGCAGGCCGAGGCGTCGACTGGAGTCCTGATCCGGACGGGGCCATCATCTGCATCGCGCATGCGCTTTGCTTCCGGCCTGGTGATGAGGAGCGAAGCGTGGGACTTTGTCATCAACAACGCCTCGCGGTTTGGAGCCAGAATGCCTCTACTGCGCGGCGTCATCATTCCTTTCGGCGGACATCGCGTCTTCATCGCAGCACTCCCTGACGTGTTTTCCAGGGAGGTACGGGTGTTTTCTGAGCTCACGGATCCGTTGCCAGGAGGGCCGGACGCCGTGGGAACAAAGGGCACGACTGCGCACATCCGTGTGGAGGTTATGATGGCAGGGGCGTCAAGTCGCCACAGTTCCACTTCAGCTTCCCGAGCCGCGAGGGCAGCAACTGCAGCAGCAGGCCCAAGCAACCCACCGGATGTGCTCAGCACTCCCGTGGATCTTCATGCCGATCCAGCTGTGGCTCACGCCGAGCTGGAGAAGGTGCGTCAAGCTCTAAAGGAGCAATCAGATCGGATCGACGCTGAAAAGCGCCGAATGGAGGCATCAGTTCGGGAATACAACGCAGCGCATGGCATTCGGCAGCGTGTTATCCCACCCCCAGTCATTGAGGAGCTTCGGGTAGCAGGCCGAGAGGTCGGAAGAGAGTTGGGAGGAGCCCAGCGGCCCGTAGCGTCCATCATTGTAGCGTCGCAGATTTCATACAGTTCTCCCGTGAAGAATATGAGAGCTGCCCAGCAGATCGCCATCGAGCTGGAGCATCTGGAAGGAGAAGAGCTGCGGGAGAGGACGCGCCGAATGCGCGACCTCATAACCACAGCGAACCAGCAACAAAGGGCGGCCACCAAGCAGCAAGGGCCAGTAGCATCAAAGTCACTTTGGGCGACGACGTGTGCAAATCAGCCGAATGCGCCGCAGCGGCAGCAAAGGCAAGCATCCTCACCGCATGGCAGTTTGCACCGCAGTCAGAAGAATCAAGGGGTTGCAGGTGGCAGTCGGAGGGATGAGCCAGCAGTCAACAGCAGGCGCAATGAGCAACCGGCGGCATCAGTCCGGTTGGCAATAAGCCAGCGGTTAGGTCCCCGAGCAATCGCAGACAATGACGCAAGACACCGAATCGAGCAGATGCAGCAGGATAAGCAACCGGAAGATGATGCGCCGGCGGGTCCAGCATGTTTTGGCCCGCGCATTCGGCAAGAGCAGTTCCCCAAAGGTTTCACATTGCCCAGGGACACCCCTAAGTACAATGGATCAGTCAAGCCAGAAGATTGGCTGGTCGATTATATGACAACTGTCGAGATCGCAAGAGGTGGTCGGCGTGTAGCAGTACGCTATGCTCCGCTCATGCTTCAAGGTTCAGCTCGGTCCTGGTTAAACAGCTTGCCCAGCAATAGTGTCAATTGCTGGAAGGATTTTGAGGACGCGTTTGTCCACAACTTCACGGGTACTTATGAGCGCCCAGGTCTGCCTCGACACCTGGCACTTTGCTTACAAGGAAAGGACGAGCCCCTTCGCGATTACCTTCAGCGGTGGATCAAGCTCAGGAACACTTGCGAGGGAGTTCATGAAATCCAAGCCATCTAGTACTTCACTGACGGCTGCTTGGACGGGTCTTTGTTGAAGCACAAGCTCCTGCGCAAGGAGATAACATCTTTGGCCGATCTGATGGGGATAGCCAATTCATTTGCCGCATCTGACTCTGCAATGCGCCCGATCACACTAAGTCCCAGTGGTTTCATCCAAGGGCAGCCATCCGGCCAGCAGTAGCAATCGGCAGAAGCAAATGGTCCCAACCGGCGCGAGAGGCGCGAGATCCAGAGGAACAACAACTTCGGCAACAACAACAACACCCCAAACTTCAACAACACCAACAACAACACGGGTTTCAACAAGAGGAAGGATGAGCAGCCGGATGCCCAGTATGGCAATCGGCAGGTAGCAACAGTACAGCACCAAGAGGAACAAGGGGCTGCGGGAGGCAGTCGGAAAATGAAGCCTGCAGAAAGACTGCCATGTCAACCCAGGCCCCCATACACGTTTGAGGACATGATGAACCAGCCCTGCAAGATGCACAATGGAGTAGGCAAGCCCGCATCGCACACCACTCGGCAGTGCATTTGGGTTGAGCGATTGGCAAAAGGAGGAGCATGAAATCCACCCCCACCGCCACCCCACCCCCAGGCCCACCACCAGAAATCGCTCGGAAGCAGTTCCCACGTCATGATGCAGCATATATGATCTTCACCAGTGAGTCGGATGACAAGGGCAGTCGGAGAGCCCGTGAGCAGGCAGTCAATGCCACCATGCCAGCAATTTCTCAGAGGTTGAACTGGTCGGACAATGCCATAACATGGGGCCTAGAAGACCACCCGAGCGTAATTCCCAACCCGGGCAGTTATATGCTCGTGGTGGATGCAATCTTGGCGGCACCATTGTATCCATGCAAGTTCACCAGGACGCTTATTGATGGAGGCAGCGCCATCAACATTCTGTACAGCGACACAATGATCAAGCTTGGCATCAGCGAGAGCGAGTTAGAGCCCAGCAGAACTACGTTCCATGGGATAGTGCCCGACCTGTCATGTACCCCATTAGGCCGCATTCGGCTTGAGGTAGTATATGGGTCGGAAGAGAATTTCCGCCGAGAGCCGATCTGGCTCGAGGTGGCCGATCTGAGCAGCCCATACCATGTTCTGCTCGGGTCGCCCGCGATCACCAAGTTCATGTTCAACATCATGAATCCATACTTGAAGATGAAGCTCCCAGGGCCGAATGGTCCAATCACTGTGTGTGGTGACTACAGGAAGTCACTGGAGTGTTCATCTGCTGGTTCCAAGCTAGCTGATGCTCTGGTCATAGATGCAGAACGGCGCCAGCTGGACAAGGTGGTAGCAGCAGTCCAAGCTCAAATGAAGGACCCCATGCCGAGCACGAAGGACAAGAGACCGGACGACAAAACCATATTTCAAGCAGCAAAGGACAGCAAGAAGATTGCCCTGGACCCATCCGACCCGAGCAAGTGCGTCATTGTTGGGGCCGGGCTCAGCAACAAATAGGAAGGCGAGCTCGTCGAGTTCCTCCGTGAGAACCGTGACATCTTCGCATGGTCCCCACATGACATGCCTGGTGTACCGAGGGAACTTGCCGAGCACAAGCTTCATATCCGACCTGGATCCAAGCCGATCAAGCAACCACTTCGGCGTTTTTCAGAAGAAAAGAGAGGAGCAATCGGCGATGAGATAGCCAAATTGCTCGCAGCAGGATTCATCAAGGAAGTGTTCTACCCAGACTGGTTAGCAAATCCAGTTCTGGTCTCGAAGAAGAATGGAACTTGGCGCATGTGTATAGACTACACTTGCCTGAATAAGGCCTGCCCCAAGGATCCTTTTGCATTGCCCCGTATCGATCAAGTGATTGATTCTACGGTTGGCTGTCAGCTCCTGTGCTTTCTGGATGCCACAACATGCTATCACCAGATTAAGCTTGATGTAAACGATCAGATTAAAATAGCTTTTATTACCCCTTTCGGGGCTTATTGCTACATCACCATGCCATTCGGCCTGAAAAACGGCGGCGCGGATTATCAGCGTACTATGCAGCGGTGTGTTCGACCTCAGTTAGGTCGGAACATACATGTATATGTAGACGACCTCGTGGTCAAGTCGGTGCTGGGGTCAACCTTGTTGGATGACCTCAAGGAGACATTCGCAAACTTGCATGCATACCAGATCAAGATCAACCCAGAGAAATGTGTGTTCGGCGTGCCAGCCGGTAAGTTGCTTGGTTTCCTGGTGTCCGAGAGAGGAATAGAGTGCAACCCCGAGAAGATTGCGGCAATTGAGAGGATGGGCAAGCCCAGAAATCTCAAAGACGTGCAGAAGTTCACCAGATGCTTGGCATCGCTCAGCCGATTCCTCAGTCGGCTGGGAGAGAAGGCAATTCCACTGTACCAACTAATGAAGAAAACAGACAAGTTCAGCTGGACACCGCAGGCGGATGAGGCATTCAAGCAGCTCAAGCGTATGATGTCCACTGCTCCAGTGGTGGCAGCTCCGAAGGAAAAAGAGTCAATGATGTTGTACATTGCAGCAACCAATCGGGTGGTTAGTATTGTTATGGTGGTCGAGCGTCCTGAAAAGGACAAGGCGCAACCGGTCCAGAGGCCAGTGTACTATGTCAGTGAAGTGCTCTCCACCTCCAAGCAGAACTACCCCCATTATCAGAAGATGTGCTATGGTGTGTACATGGCAGCAAAAAAGTTGAAGCCTTATTTCCAGGCGCATCCGATCACGGTGGTTAGTTCGGATCCATTGGCAGAAATCATTGGTAGTCGGGACGCATCCGGTCGGGTGGCAAAATGGGCCATAGAAATCGCAACACATGGGATCAAGTATGAGCCTCGGATGGCAGTCAAGTCTCAGGTGCTGGCGGATTTTTTGGTGGATTGGGCAGAAACTCAGTATATACCCCCCTGTCCGGACTCTTAGTTCTGGCAAATGCACTTCGATGGCTCCAAGATGATTACCGGACTAGGGGCTGGTGTTGTTCTCACTTCCCCAAAGGGTGACAAGCTGGAGTATGTATTGCAGATTCACTTTGCAGCGTCAAATAATGTGGCCGAATACGAAGCTTTGGTGCATGGTGTCCGAGTGGCCAAGGAGATTGGCATTCGGCGAATTCTATGTTATGGCAATTCCGATCTGGTGGTGCAGCAATGCACTGGCACTTGGGATGCAAAGGATGAAAATATGGCAAGGTACAGATTCCTTGTGCAGCAGTTGTCCGGATTCTTTGAGGGATGTGAATTCAATCACGTTCCCAGAGCTGAAAATGAAGCAGCAGATGTACTGTCCAAGTTGGGATCCACAGAAAGGAAGTTGCTCCATGAATATCACTAGAAAATATCCACAAGCCATCCATCAAGCCTTCCCCAGAATCAGAGTCAATCTTTATTCCGGCCGACCTGAAGATGGCAGAACTTGAATCAAAAAAGCAAAAAGGAAAGGAGCATTCGGCCGCACTAGGGGCTGCGGATTGCGAACCAGGGGCTGCTGTTGTCAGCTCGGGGACTGAGGAAACCATGCCAGACGCAGTCGGCTCTTCCCCCTCCGAGCTGCCAATAGCGGCAGACGCACAACCAGAGCTAGAAGCAGTTACTGTAATGGTGATTGTGGCAGCACCGTCATGGGCAGAACCATTCAGAGACTTCCTGGTAGATGGCATACTCCCAGAAGATGAAGTAGAAGCTCGGAAAATCCAGCGCCGATCTGGAGCATACACGATCATCAACAACGAGCTGGTGCACCGAAGTGCAACAGGAGTTCTTCAGCGATGTGTGGAAGAGGACAAGGGGCTGGAACTGCTCCGAGATATCCACCAAGGTGAATGTGGTCATCACGCATCAGCAATAGCAATAGTCGCCAAGGCTTTTCGCCATGGTTTTTATTGGCCGACTGCGAAAGCAGCGGCAGAAGATCTGGTCAAGCATTGCAATGGGTGTCAAAGATTTAAAGCAAAGAGCCACCTACCTGCCTCAGCACTCAAGACAATTCCGATCACATGGCCGTTTGCAGTCTGGGGTCTGGACATGATAGGGCCGTTCAAAACAGCAAGACGCGGTATGACACACTTACTAGTAGCAGTGGACAAGTTTACCAAGTGGATAGAGGCAAGGCCGATCAAGAAATTGGACGGGCCGACTGCGGTCAGGTTCATAGCGGACATCATGGTCAGATATGTAGTACCACACAGCATCATCACCGACAATGGAACAAACTTTGCAAAGGGGGCGCTAGCTCGGTTTGCCTCCCAAAAAGGCATCCGGCTAGATGTCGCATCCGTGGCTCATCCACAATAAAATGGTCAAGCAGAGAGGGCGAATGGTCTCATTTTGTTCGGAATCAAGCCAAGGTTGGTGGAACCACTAGAAAGAGCCCCCGGCGCATGGATTGATGAGTTGCCAGCAGTACTTTGGAGTTTGCGCACCACACCGAACCGTTCAACTGGATTCACTCCCTTCTTCCTAGTGTACGGCGCCGAAGCAATGCTCCCTTGCGACATTGAGTTCGATTCACCTCGTCATGCCATGTACACGGAAGTAGAAGCCAAGGAAGCTCGTGAGGACGGCGTTGATCTCAGAGAAGAAGCATGCCTCCTGGCCCTGTCCAGGTCGGCAATATACCAGCAGAAGCTGCGTCACTACCACAGCAAGAAGATCCGTCCCCTAGCTTTTCGTGAGGGTGACTTGGTGTTGTGCCGAATCCAGAAATCAGATGGCCAACACAAGTTATCCTCTCCTTGGGAAGGTCCATTCGTCGTCAGTCGAGCGCTCAAAAACAATGCCTATTACCTCATTGATCTCAGGAAGCCGACCCGATATGTGGACACTTCGGGGCAAGAAACGGAGCGTCCTTGGAACGCCGAGCTGTTATGTTCGTTTTACAGTTGAATGGTATTGTTGTATCCCCTCCCTTTGTGGAATTATTATCAATGAGAATAGCCGTGCGTCCATGAGACTGCATTCGGCAGGAGTTATGTAATTATTTGTTTTAGCATGTTTCAGTTCTGGGGTCAGCAAAAGCAGACCGGGGACTGGCCAGTTGCCCCGAAAATGGTATACTCGGAGAAAAAGCGAAACGAGTGAAGGGTCTTGTGAAAGTTGGTCTGAACTTAATGCAGACCGCAGGTCGGCTGTAATGTCGGGGGGATGCGGCCGAACAAAATTGTCAATCGGAGAGTTTACACTCAAAGTATATCTAGTTCGGAGCAAGCCGTTCACAACCTGCCGATTGCGACCAGGCTGGTTGACCAAGCAATCGGCAGGTTGCAATCGGCCCGTTTATGAAACTTTCACCTTTGTGAGAAAAACTGGGAACCTAGAAGTATTTGTCAAAAATTCTTTTAAGGTCTATTCTCCGATCCGACCACAGACCGCAGGTCGGCTGTAAGGTCGACGAGAGTATCAACCAAGAGAGAACAAGTGGCAAAGAAAAAGGCAATCGGTTGAAAAGCGCAAAGGCGGAATGCCATGATCATTTAAAACAAAGATTAAGTTCACAAGCAAAGATAGGGCCAGTTGGCCGAATGGTGTTCATTACATGAAAGTGGCCCTTGACGGGCGCACTTGGAATTTAATTGTTTGTCGAACAAAAGCAGGAAACGAGGTCGGTGTGCCGAGCTTAGGCAGCTGGTGCATCCAGAGCGTCCGGCGCATTCGGCGCAGAGGGAGCAGTCGGAGGAGCCGTGCTGGTGGCACCCCCCGGAGCAGAGGAGGCAGTGGCTTTGGTTGGGTCAAGAGAGGGTTCCTGGGCGGCGCTCACCGAGTGCCCGTCAGAGGAGCCCTCGCTTTCTTCCTCGGCATCGTCATCTGCGTAGTCTGAAGAGTGGGAGTTCTCGCTGCCGACCTGACGAGCAGGTCGGGACTGAGGCGCTTTCTCTTCACTTGTGGTGTATAAAAGGTCGCTGAAGGAGACAACTCCAGTCGGCTGGCCAACAGAATCAATATAGGGAGTAACCACCAGGAGATCCATACCATTTTGCAAGCTCCTGGGCAGCATGGCAGATCTGAGTCCAGAACTCGCCAATGGATTCTTCTGAACCTTCCCGTAGAGCAGTCATCAGTTGTAGATCAATTCCAGGGTACCAGCTCTTCGCGATAGAGAGGGCGGCCTGCACTCCAGATCGGAAGGCAGAGTCGAGCATGTGGTCAACCTGGCGGGCTACAACTTTCAAGCTCCGAGCAATGTCTTCATGCTTGTCAAATGCAATGGCTTTTTGCTTGCCCTTGAATAACTTGTCATTCAGCTTCTGGATACAAGTCTTGTAAGTGCACAGAGCGCCTTTCACATGAGGAATCCGAGCATCCAGGAAACCACGAAGTCTTCGGCATCCCAACCGGCATCAGCAGCAACCACCACACCCCACACTCGGCGGGTTGCGGCAACTGCTTCATCAGCGGCGGTGTTGGAGTGGAGACAGGAATCTGGCAAAAGCAATCGGAGAAGGAAGTTAGTTCGGCAAACGGCAAAGTCAGATCGGAGTGGCAAAAGCAAAAATTACCTGCAAGAGCAAGATCCACTCGGTGGAGACAGGTGTGGGAAAGATTAACACTGGCTTGGGCACGCTGGATCTCTATGATTTGTTGGGCGTCCACGTCCTCAACACGTTTAACAGCGGCATCCCTTTCCTTCATAAGTTGGCCCTTGATACATCCAAAACGTATCTATAATTTCTGCTTGCTCCATGCATGTTTTGTGTGATATTGCTATGATCTAGATACACTTTCATACACTTTTGATCATATTTGGACTAACCTATTAACTCAGTGCACCATAGTGCCAGTTCCTTTTTTCTGCTGTTTTTCTATTTCAGTTTTCCCCCATATAAAAAGTGCTCCAAAAATTCGGGAAAAATCAGATAAAAAATTAGCGCAGAAGAACCTTCTAGAAGGACCTGATTGGGGCCAGAGGGCCACCACTAGGGGCCCAGGCGCCCTGGTGGCGCGCCCCAGAGTCTGGCCGCGCCAGGGGGGCGCCTGGACCCCTGGTGGACCCCTGGCTGCCCGCCTTCGCCTATATACTCTCCGTGACGAGAAACCCTAAAAAAAGAACCCTTTTTCACGATCTCGCCTCTGTTCCACCGCCGCCGCACTTCCGAGATCAGGAGCACCAGCAGACCTCTTCCAGGCACCCTGCCGGAGGGAGGGCTGACCTCCGGGAGTCTCCTCTCCACCATGGATGCTTCCCGGATGTATCGTGAGTAGTTTCCTTTGGACCATGGGTCCGTGATCAGTAGCTATGTGATGTTCTCCCCTCTTTGTTCTTCATGGTTTAGACCTCGTGAGCTGCCCTACATGATCGAGGCACTTTTGTAATCTTTCTGCTGTTGCTATGCTGAGTTTGATGGGATCTGATGGATTATGAGATTATGTTCAGATTGTGATTGAGTAATAGATTTGGTTCTTATCTCTTATATTTTTGTTCCTAAGTAATTCTTGCATGTTCTCCGTTGCTGTTTATTGCTTTGGCCAAGTAGTAGGTAGTAACCCCAAGAGGGAACGTTATGCTCGATTGTGGGTTCATGCCCCCTGATGACTAGCTTGAGTGACAGAAACATGAGTTTAGGGGATGTGCTGTTTCCACAAGGGGGAAAACAACGGTGCTTGTAACCGCGGTTACAAGGATTGTTTACTTTACGCAAAGTACTTTTTAATGCAGTTGTCTGTTGCTTTGGGTTTACACTTTGGGTGGGGCTCGCAACTTAATACCAGCGAGATGTTCTGGATAGATATCTCAACGTGTATGATTAGTAGTAGATACAGTTGGATTTCGGTCTACTTATTTTGGCGTTCTGCCCGTGCTTTTGAGCCTCTTCCTTTCTTTTGTAGCATAGTTAGCATTGCGGTGCGTTCATAATCCTGTCAATTGCCCTTCTATAATTTGTTCACCTCGCATAGCAGTTTTATCGTCTTTTGGGAGAGAGACATCACTAGTGACAATCACGTATCCCGGTCCATATCTTCATCACTGTTTACACGCTCACTTACTTTTCTGCTTTTACTTTCAGTTGCTATCATTATCCCTTGTGTTTGATCCTTTGTGAACAACAAGACCAGAGAGATTGACAACCTCTCTGAACTTCATTGGGAACAAAGTTATTTGTGTCAGTGTGCAGGTCCAGGGAAAGAGTAAGTTGGGGTCTAACTTGTTACTACAGCAAAGAAAGCAAAACAAACCTAGAAAAGTAAAGAGCGAGACGCTCCAAGCAAAGCACATAACGCATGAAGTGATAAAAATATAGTGCAACGAAGGACACACCGATGATTGTTGATGAAGAAGGGGATGCACCGGGGGAATCCCCAAGCTTAGACGCTTGAGTCTCCTTGAATATTTATTGGGGGTGCACTTGGGCATCCCCAAGCTTGAGCGCTTGACACTCCTGGATCTTCTTTCATCACCTTCCATCGCGCACTTGAAAACTCCCTTCATACATAACTCATTGTAGGCTGATTAGAGAGGTTAGTACCTTAATAAAATAATTTCCCTCTACTGCAAATAAAGATTTCCAGGAAGAGCTACTGTTTCTCTTGCCTTCCCAAAAAAGTTTGCAAAGAAAAAGCAAGCTTAAGGATTGCAAAACTGCGAAAAGAAAAACTGGGGCAGAAGCTGAGAAAAACAGAACAGCAGAGAAAGGGGAATTTTTTCGAGGTACTTCTGCAACTCAAATCAAAAAACTCAGAACATACGGAAGTTTCTTAACTGTATAGAGCACGCTGTGTAAAAATTTCAGCTCAAAAAGATGAACTGGGATTTTTCTGGAATTTTTCTGGTCACAAGGACAGAATCTGTTTTCTGGACAACATGTCACAACTTTTACTTCCCTTGTCGTAAGAGGCTATAACTTGGCACAAAGCTGAAAAATAAAGATACAATGATGTTGCTACAGTAGTAAAAATCATCAAGACCACTAAGAACAGAACAAAAGCAAAAAGAAAAACCTAAATTCGTTGCGGGCTGCCTCCCGAAAGCGCTTCTTTAGAGCCATTAGCTAGGCTTTAAGATTATAGAAGATGCTCTCACAAGAATAAGATTTTTGAAGCAAAAGAGAGAATCAAGAAGAAAATATGAAACATATTTAAGCCTAACCCACTTCCTATGCATAGGCATCTTGTAAGAAAATAAATCGAAGAAGCACAAAGAGACAAGCATAGGAAAGTGGAACAACTTCAAAACTTTCAACATAAAGAGAGGTGTTTTGTACAACCAAACTTTCCTCTCTCAAAATAATTTTCAGTAGCATCATGAACAACATCAAGAATATAACTATCACATAAATCATGTTGTTCATGACCTACAAGCACATGTGTATAGTTTTCAACACGGTTTTTAGGATGATAAGAAAGATGCAACCCATCACATTGAGCCTTGATAAGAGCAAAATTCTCCGGAATAGTTGGAGATTTCAAAAGGATAATAGGGAAATCAAGTGTGGGTGCAACAACAATAATTTCATGCTTAACATAAGGAACTATATCAAGTTCATCTTCGTAGGCATCATCCAGAGTGGCATCATGGCCATTAACAAAGCAAGTATCAAAATCATCAGAAAGGGAAGTATCAAGTGAGTCCTCGGAATCATAAGATTCCTCTTCATAGCAATCATTAGCCTCTTCTTGGGCAGCAAGCACTCTATTTTTAAAATCCTCAATATAAGCATTGGAAGTATAATTCTCAAAGCAATAAGCAAGAACAGCAAAGTTTTCAGACTTGTGAATAGTATCGTAATACTTTTCAATCAAAGAAGCAATCTCATAAGCACCTTTAAAAGCAACAAACTCTTCAATATTTTCAACATCAAAGTAATCATAAACACCTTTGGCATAAGAAGATAGGATCTCATTTTCATTAAACTCACACTGGAAAGGGAGGTGTTTACGCTCTATATTAGAGCAGCAAGTAAAATCATAAATGTGGCATAAACACTCAGCATAGCAATAAGAAGTTTGTATTTGGTCCCATAAGTGTTTCCCTTTCTGAGATAGGCGGTGCCGCGTGTAATGAGCATGCTCATCCAATGATTTTCCCTCAACCAAGTCGGTTGGGTTTTTAGCGCGAGAACAAATTGATCGAAGACGAGCCAAGTGAAACATGTCCATCCTTCCATATTTGGGTGGTTCAACACCCATGGTACAGATAGCATCAGCAAGCAAGGTAACATGTATTTTTGGTATTTTTGATTAGGGACAAAAAGTAAAAACTGAAAGGTAAACTAACAAGACTAAAAAGCAAAGGTAAAAGATAGCGTGTAACTCCCCTATTTTTTATACAGGAGTCCGACAACGGCGCCAGAAATTGGCGGTTATCAGGACTCGCGTATTTGTACTTCCTTTGAGTCCCCGGCAACGGCGCCAGAAATTAGCTTGATGGCTTCTCGCCCCTCGTTGGTTACCCCAAGTGGAAGGTTGAGATGCAGCGTAGCGGTAATTTCCCTCAGTAAAGATACCAAGGTTTGTCTCCAGTAGAACTCAACGATAAGTACGATAGGTGGCAACGGCGCCAGAAATTATTCTGATGCGTGGAGTTGTCGTGGACCTGCACGAAACAAAGAACTTTGCTCCCAACGAGTTCAGAGGAGTTGTCAATTCCTCCGGCCTTGTCGTTTACAAAGGATCAAACGCAAGAGATAAAAATGTACTAGTAAAAGTAAAAACAGAAAGATAAATAGTGGGTGTGAATTATGGTATGAAGATGGACCGGAGTCCCGTGATTTTCACTAGTGATGTCTCTCTCCCAAAAGACGATAAAAATGCTAGCGAGGTAAACAAATCACAGTTGGGCAATTGACAGGATTATGAAGGCACCGCAATGCTAACTATGCTGCAAAGAAAGGAAGGGCTCAAAAGCAATGGGCAGTACGCCAAGGTAAGTAGACCGAAATCCATCTGCATCTACTACGAATCATCCACCTTGAGATATCTATCCAGAACATCTCGCTGGTATTAAGTTGCGAATCCCACCCAAAGTGTAAACTCAAAGCAACAGACAACTGCATTAAAAGAACTTTGCGTAAAGTAAACAATTCTTACACCAATAGGCACAATCACCGTTGTTTTATCCCTGGTGGCAATAGCACATCCCCTAGTCTCATGTTTCTGTCACTCAAGCTAGACATCAGGGGGCTGAACCCACAATCGAGCATAACGCTCTCTCTTGGAGTTGCAAGCAAATAACTTGGCCAAAGCAAATACTGCAACGGAGAACATGCAAGAATTTACTCAAGAACAAAATATAAAAGGGCAAACCAAATATATTACTCATCACAATCTGAACATAGTCTCATAATCCATCAGATCCCAACAAACTCAGCATAGCAACAGCAGAAAATTACATAGGTGCCTCGATCATGTGAGGAAGCTCACGAGGTCTCGAAAGTGAAAGCACAAAAGAGGGAGAAGACATCACATAGCTACTGATCACGGACTCATGGTCCAAGGGGGACTACTCACGGTACATACGGGAGGCGTCCATGGCTATGGATGGTCTCCCGGAGGGGTGATCTCCTTCCGGCAGGGTGCCGAGGCAGCTTCTCCAGGCAGCCCCGATCTGAAAACGGCGGCGGCGGCGGAACAGAGAGGTTTCCACGAAAAAGAGTTCTTGTTTAGGGGTTTCTACCCCGAGGGGGTTATATAGGCGAAGGGGGCGTCGAGGGGCCACCCAGGGCAGCCAGGAGGGTGCCTGGCGCGCCCTAGGGTTGGGGCCGCGCCAGGGACCCTTCTGGCTCCCTGGTGGTGGTCCCGGCTCTCTCCCTTGGTTATTCCGGAAGCTTCCGGCCCGCTGATTTTTAATATAATTTTTGCGGAATTTTTTGGGCACTTTAATCAGCCGGAAATCTGAAAAACAAAAACAGCAGAAAACCAGAAGCTGGCAACTGGGTGCACTGAGTTAGTAGGTTAGTCCAAATTGGTTTAAAAGTGTAATAAAGTTCAACCAAAACATGGCAAAGTCACACAACATGCATGGAGCAAGCAGAAATTATAGATATGTTTGGGACGTATCAACATCCCCAAGCTTAATTCCTGCTTGTCCTCGAGTAGGTAAATGATAACAAGCATAATTTCTGTGGTGACATGCCACACAACCAAATAAGGACTGTTAAGTAAAGCAATAAAAGCATGCAATTCAATTCAAGTCTTAACAGGCAAGAGTCTATATTGGCATTAACACAAGAACAAAAGAACAAAAGGTGCAAGAGCTCTTGCTGTCCGTGACTCGAATGTCTCCAGATGGTGTTTGCGTGCAAGCAAGGGACTGGGAAGAAAGAGAAAAAAAGGTTGTTGAGAACAACTATCTACTAAAGTTTCACACTTGGTCTCCTTTGGATTCTTATCTGGACTCGTCCCCAGACCACTAGCCAGGTACAAGTCAAACTGATCCACTCCCTTTCGATATTTTGAGCACTCTTGCAATGGATGAGCGTGAGCAAGAAACCTAAAAGGCGAAACAGAAAGAAGAGGTGGAGGAGGAAGACAAAAAGGTGTGTGAAAGGCTCACATCAATGAGGACAATCATAAGCGAGAGAAGGCCATATGATAGATATGATGTGAGGAGTAGGGATTGCCATACAACGGATGCACATGTGAGCTAAAAGCTCTCCAATGGAACTAGTGGGGGTGCATCTAACTTGCTTTCTCAAGAAGACCTAGAGCTCGTTTGAGGAGGCTCATCATTGGAATATACAAGCCAAGTTCTATAGTGTAAAAGTTCCCCACATAGCTATATGCATGATGATAATCTCTATGGAGTACAAGGGATAGAAGATGAAGTACTAGTGTGGATCTCTCAAAAGGAATAGTAGTATGCCCCCTTCTCTCTTTTTATTTTTCTTTTTCTCTTTTATTTTTATTTTTTTGGTGGCCTCAATGGCTCTTTCTATTTAACTCTCATTTGTCCTCTTTGGGATCTTTTGATTTTGTCCTCTTTGGGATCTTTTCCTCACTTTAGGGGCAATACTCTATATTTTACAAGAATATAGGAGATCTTTCACACTTTACAAAGGTACTCACAAAAAGAAAATGTAACTAATCATGATGCAAATGTATGCCTCTGCCAGGATAGCAGGATATGCAATGATACTAGCGCGTCATGTAGCAATGATTAGGGCAAGGCCCAACTAGCATGCGGCTCATCGATCAAGCAAGTAGCATGTATGACATGAAGATCAAGTCATGAGAGGGTGGATGTTGCATGGCAATGTATCTCGGAAAGGCTATGGAAATGCCTTGTAGGTGGTATGATGGATGTTTTGAGGAAAGATATAATGAGGCTTATGATGACAGAGCGTATCATGCCAAGGATTTGGATGCACCGGCGAAGTATGCGCCAACTCTCGAGGTGAGAAAGGACAATGCACGGTACCGAAGAGGCTAGAAAAAGTATGGGTAGGTGGAAGTGTCAACTTTCGAATACTCACATTAGTCCGAAGAACTCATGCACTTATTATCGGTAACTCTCAATCTAATAGGAGGTTCACAAAGAGACAGGTACCCCGAGGAGGAGTGTATGGGGGTTTGGTTATCCTTGCGCATCCTCTACTCATGGTACGTGAGTGTACTCTAATATTCGAACCCTCCAGAGGTTAGTGATCCATCTAGTAGCTAGAGTTCTCAACAGGGGTTTTTGGTTTTCGAAAAAACACACGAATTTCCCAAAATACGACATCTATCACTAATAGGCAAGAGCTCTTGACACCAAAAGTTCAAACATTACTCTAGTCAATACCTCAAAACTATTGCAAGTTACTACTTCAAAGAGAAAAGCAACTTTAACTACCTACTTTCTAGTCAAGACACAGAACTCAGTGCAACAGGCAAACTCTCTAACAAGATAAAACATGCAACCTATATATAGTTCAACCTGAAAAGAAAAACTCTAGAAAAACTAAAACACTACAACTAAACAGACCAGTATCTAAGAAAGGAAAAAGAACAACTCACAGCTAAAAGAAATAAGCATGCAAGTCCTATGAGGAGTTCTAGTTCAAGCGGAGCGTGTTTCTCTCCCACACAAAAGAGTAATTTGGGGTCTAACTTGTTACTACAGCAAAGAAAGCAAAACAAACCTAGAAAAGTAAAGAGCAAGACGCTCCAAGCAAAGCACATAACGCATGAAGTGATAAAAATATAGTGCAACGAAAGACAAACCGATGATTGTTGATGAAGAAGGGGATGCACCGGGGGTATCCCCAAGCTTAGAAGCTTGAGTCTCCTTGAATATTTATTGGGGGTGCACTTGGGCATCCCCAAGCTTGAGCGCTTGACACTCCTGGATCTTCTTTCATCACCTTCCATCGCGCACTTGAAAACTCCCTTCATACATAACTCATTGTAGGCTGATTAAAGAGGTTAGTACCCTAATAAAATAATTTTCCTCTACTGCAAATAAAGATTTCCAGGAAGAGCTACTGTTTCTCTTGCCTGCCCAAAAAAGTTTGCAAAGAAAAAGCAAGCTTAAGGATTGCAAAACTGCGAAAATAAAAACTGGGGCAGAAGCTGAGAAAAACAGAACAGTAGAGAAAGGGGAATTTTTTCAAGGTACTTCTGCAACTCAAATCAAAAAACTCAGAACGTCCGGAAGTTTCTTAACTGTATAGAGAACGCTGTGTAAAAAATTCAGCTCAAAAAGATGAACTGGGATTTTTTCTGGAATATTTCTGGTGGACAGAATCTATTTTCTGGACAGCATGTCCCAACTTTTACTTCCCTTGCCGTAAGAGGCTATAACTTGGCACAAAGCTGAAAAATAAAGATACAATGATGTTGCTACAGTAGTAACAATCATCAAGACCACTAAGAACAGAACAAAAGCAAAAATAAAAACCTAAATTCGTTGCGGGCTGCCTCCTGAAAGCGCTTTTTTAGAGCCATTAGCTAGGCTTAAAGCAGAAGATCAAGTTTTTTCAAGAGAATAACTAGCCCATGTGACAGACTCAAAAGGTAGCTTAATCTTTTTCCTAGGGAAATGTTCCATCCCTTTCTTGAGAGGGAATTGGAACTTGATAGTTCCCTCTTTCATGTCAATGATAGCACCAACTGTGCGAAGAAAAGGACGTCCCAAAATAATTGGACAAGAGGGCTCACACTCAATGTCCATAATAGTGAAATCAACGGGAACATAATTGTCATTGACAATGATAAGAACATCGTCGATCTTCCACAAAGGCTTATTTACGGAAGAATCAACAAGACGAACACCAAAAGAACAGGGATCAAAAGGTTTCAAATCAAGCATATCATACATTCTTTTGGGCATAACAGAGGTACTTGCTCCAACATCACAAAGAGCAAAACAAGAGAAGTTATTCAATTTAATTTTAATCATAGGATCCCAACCATCTTCTAGCTTCCTAGGTATGGAGGCTTCTAGTCTAAGCTTCTCCTCCCTAACTTTAATTAGAGCATTGGTGATATGCTCCGTGAAGGCAAGATTTAGTGTGCTAGTGTGGGGGTCTCTAGACATTTTGTGTAGGAAACCAATAACTTCTGGTAAAGTGCAGTTATCAAAGTCTAGTTCACTACTATCTATAAGGGAAGTAGTGATATCATTTAAGCTCACTTGTTTGAAAGCCTCTATGTTCATGGAGGTTTCCTCTTCTATGGTTGAGGGTGTAGCATCACCATTGATAGGTCCAGTGGGACTAGGGGTGTGATGGGTGCTAGCAGTTTGGATCTCCTCAACTACTTGGATAGTGGCTACCGTGTGGTAGGTAGGAAGGCTCTTAATTCTATCTTCTTCCTCCTTCTCTCTAGCCCATCTCTCTTTAAGTTTTCCCAGCATCCTAATGTTTTCATTAATTTGGACCTGGATGGCATTCATAGGAGTGACCTGCCTCTCCTCAGGGGGAGAGGTTCTAATCTTCAGCATCTCTACGTCGTGGGCTATATTGTCTACCTTCGAAGAGAGGATATCTAGTTTATCTAATTTTTCTTCCACACTCTTGTTGAAGGCCTTCTGGGTAGTGATAAAGTCTTTGAGCATAGTCTCTAATTCTGAAGTGGAGTTTCTAGTGGTAGTATAAGTGTTGTTCCCATAGTTGTTGGATGAGAAAGGCCTAAGATTGTTGCTACCAAAGTTACTCCTATAAGCATTATTGTTGAAGTTGTTCCTAGAGAAAAAATTGACATCTACTTGCTCCTGAGCAACCAAAGAATTTAAAGGAACATCTTGAGGATCAATAGAGGGTTGCTTGGTAAGTAGAGACATGATAAGGTCAACCTTTTCATTTAAAGAGGAAATCTCCTCGACAGAGTTTACCTTCTTACCAGTTGGAGCTCTCTCGGTGTGCCATTGTGAATAATTTAGCATCATCTCATCTAGTAGTTTTGTAGCAGCACCAAGTGTGCTTTACATAAAGGTACCTCCCGCGGCCGAATCCAACAGGTTCCGCGAGGTGAAGTTCAAGCCTGCATAAAAAGTCTGGATAACCATCCAGGTAGTCAGTCCATGTGTAGGGCAGTTCTTGACGAGCGTCTTCATATGTTCCCAAGCCTGGGCAACGTATTCGTTATCCAATTGCCTGAAATTCATAATGTTACTCCGCAATTGAATAATTTTAGCAGGGGGATAATACTTCCCTATAAAAGCATCCTTGCATTTACTCCAAGAATAAATACTATTCTTGGGTAGAGACTGTAGCCACTCCTTGGCTCTCCCTCTCAAGGAGAAAGGGAAAAGCTTCAGCTTGACGATGTGTCCGTCCACCTCCTTGTATTTCTGCATGTCGCAGAGCTCGATAAAGTTGTTTAGGTGCAAAGCAGCATCTTCTCCTGCTCCTGAAAATTGATCTTTCATGACAAGGTTAAGCAGAGCAGGTTTAATCTCATAAGAAGGTGCTGAAGTGGCAGGTGGAGCAATAGGAGTGCAGATAAAGTCACTGTTGTTGTGACTGGTGAAGTCACACAACTTAGTGTTTTCATTGGAACCCATAGTAGCAGCAGGTATTTTTGGTATTTTTGATTAGGGACACAAAAGTAAAAAACTGAAAGGTAAACTAACAAGACTAAAAAGCAAAGGTAAAAGATAGCGTGTAACTCCCCTATTTTTGATACAGGAGTCCGACAACGGCGCCAGAAATTGGCGGTTATCAGGACTCGCGTATTTGTACTTCCTTTGAGTCCCCGGCAACGGCGCCAGAAATTAGCTTGATGGCTTCTCGCCCCTCGTTGGTTACCCCATGTGGAAGGTTGAGATGCAGTGTAGCGGTAATTTCCCTCAGTAAAGATACCAAGGTTTGTCTCCAGTAGGACTCAACGATAAGTACGATAGGTGGCAACGGCGCCAGAAATTATTCTGATGCGTGGAGTTGTCGTGGACCTGCACAAAACAAATAACTTTGCTCCCAACGAGTTCAGAGGAGTTGTCAATTCCTCCGGCCTTGTCGTTTACAAAGGATCAAACGCAAGAGATAAAAAGGTACTAGTAAAAGTAAAAACAGAAAGGTAAATAGTGGGTGTGAACAATGGTATGAAGATGGACCGGAGTCCCGTGATTTTCACTAGTGATGTCTCTCTCCCAAAAGACGATAAAAATGCTAGCGAGGTAAACAAATCACAGTTGGGAAATTGACAGGATTATGAAGGCACCGCAATGCTAACTATGCTGCAAAAAAAGGAAGGGCTCAAAAGAAATGGGCAGTACGCCAAGGTAAGTAGACCGAAATCCATCTGCATCTACTACGAATCATCAACCTTGAGATATCTATCCAGAACATCTCGCTGGTATTAAGTTGCGAATCCCACCCAAAGTGTAAACTCAAAGCAACAGACAACTGCATTAAAAGAACTTTGCGTAAAGTAAACAATTCTTGCACCAATAGGCACAATCACCGTTGTTTTATCCCTGGTGGCAACAACACATCCCCTAGTCTCATGTTTCTGTCACTCAAGCTAGACATCAGGGGGCTGAACCATCAATCGAGCATAACGCTCTCTCTTGGAGTTGCAAGCAAATAACTTGGCCAAAGCAAATACTGCAACTGAGAACATGCAAGAATTTACTCAAGAACAAAATATAAAAGGGCAAACCAAATATATTACTCATCACAATCTGAACATAGTCTCATAATCCATCAGATCCCAACAAACTCAGCATAGCAACAGCATAAAATTTCATAGGTGCCTCGATCATGTGAGGCAGCTCACGAGGTCTCGAAAGTGAAAGCACAAAAGAGGGAGAAGACATCACATAGCTACTGATCACGGACTCATGGTCCAAGGGGGACTACTCACGGTACATACGGGAGGCGTCCATGGCTATGGATGGTATCCCGGAGGGGTGATCTCCTTCCGGCAGGGTGCCGGGGCAGCTTCTCCAGGCAGCCCCGATCTGAAAACGGCGGCGGCGGCGGAACAGAGAGGTTTCCGCGAAAAAGAGTTCTTGTTTAGGGGTTTCTACCCCGAGGGGGTTATATAGGCGAAGGGGGGCGTCGAGGGGCCACCCAGGGCAGCCAGGAGGGTGCCTGGCGCGCCGTAGGGTTGGGGCCGCGCCAGGGACCCTTCTGGCTCCCTGGTGGTGGTCCCGGCTCTCTCCCTTGGTTATTCCGGAAGCTTCCGGCCCGCTGATTTTTAATATAATTTTTGCGGAATTTTTTGGGCACTTTAATCAGCCGGAAAACCTGAAAAACAAAAACAGCAGAAAACCAGAAGCTGGCAATTGGGTGCACTGAGTTAGTAGGTTAGTCCAAATTGGTTTAAAAGTGTAATAAAGTTCAACCAAAACATGGCAAAGTCACACAAAACATGCATGGAGCAAGCAGAAATTATAGATACGTTTGGGACGTATCACCTTCCACTTGGGGTTTACCAACGAAGGGCGAGAAATCACTATCATCACCTCGCACATCAAGCCAAATTTATGGCGCCGTTGCCGGGGACTTCGAGTGCTAAGATAGGGGAGTTGCACACTACCCTTTACCTTTGTTTTTTAGTCTTGTTAGTTTACCTTTCAGTTTTTATCTTTGTGTCTTATATCAAAAATCACAAAAAAATTTGTTTATCCTTCTGCTAGTAGTCCTCCTTGTTTAGATGAACATGTTAGGGCTAGGTGCTTTGCGGGAACCGGAAGTTCTCAATTTCCATCAAAGAGATGGAGTAAATATGAAGAAGGCATGGGACAGAATCTCTGAGGCACATAAAAGAATTATGCCTTGGATACCTATAAAAATTGTGCTTAGAAATTTCTGCCATGGTCTTTTTAAGTGGTGTAAACACTCTCTTGACATTATAGCCGAAGAAGATTTTCTAGAGTGTGATGAAGTTAGGGCTCTTGATATTTTGCATAGTCTATCTAGTTATTTTGTTTATGATCGTAGTATTGATACTGTCATAGATAGACTTGCCACTATTGAAAAAAGATTGGATGCTCTAGACTTGAGGAAAGTAGAGGAACTTAAGTCCAACAAGAAAGAAATGTTGGAGATAGATGATGATTGGGAGCCCTTTGTTAGGATTAGCATCTCTAACCAAGGCTTCCTTGCTCTTTGTGATATTGGATCCAAAGTTTCTACTATGCCAAAAATAGTTTATGATTCTTTGAAGCTAGATGTGGATAAATTATTATCTTATCATGAACATTCTAATGGAGATATTTCAGAGATTAAAGGAAAGGTAAAAGAAGTCCAAGTTGCATTCCTTCATAGGACTGCACCAATGGATTTCTTCATCATGGAGCCAAACCAAAGTAACATTGTGCTCGGAAGAGACTTCCTCCGTGCTATGAAAGGCTTCATTGATATTGGTAACGGGCACATACGCTTACGCGGTATGGCGAAAGGTAAGTATCTCTTCCCTAGGAAGAAGAAGAATGAGCTTATTGAAAATCTATTCGAAGGTTTTTATGATTCCGATCTTGGAGACCCTTGATTCTTCTTTTGCATCATGCCTAGCTTAAAGGCATAAAAGAAAGCGCTTTCGGGAGGCAGCCCGCAACGAATTTAGGTTTCTTTTTGCTTTTTGTTGTGTCTTGTTGTTTGTTACTACTGTAGCAACATCATTGTATCTTTGTTTTTCAGCTTTGTGCCAAGTTATAGCCTCTTATGATAAGGGAAGCAAAAGTTGTGACGTGCTGTCCAGAAAACAGATTCTGTCCCTTGACAGAAAAATTCGAATCAAATCACCAGATCATATTTTTGATCTGAATTATTTTGACAGCATGCTCTATACAATTTTGAAACTTCCGTATGTTCTGAGTTTTTTTATTTGAGTTGCAGAAGTGCCCCTAAAAAATTCTTTACTACCTGTTGTTCTGTTTTTCACAGATTCTGCCACGTTTTGTCTCTCCTAACTTTTGCAAACCTTAAGCTTGCTTTTTCTTTGCAAAAACCTTTTGGAACTCTTGAGAAACAGTAGCTCTTCAAGAATATATTTATATCCAGTGGGGAAAATTTATTTTATTAAGGGTACTAACCTCTCTAATCAGCTTATGATGAGTTATGTATGAAGGGAGTTTTTGTTGGGAATGTGCCCTAGAGGCAAATAAAATATGTTTTATCGAGCATATTCCATTAGTTCATAATACGTTTGATACTATGCTATAACTGTATTAAGCGGAAACATTAATACAGGTGTGGTATACAAACAACCAGGTCCCTAGTAAACCCTAGTATACTAGTCCATTGGGCGATTGATGATCAAGGTTTCCTGATCATGAGACAATGGCGTCTGTTGACAATGGAGTCGTATCATTGGATAATGATATGATGGACATACACCCACCAGAAGTGTTGCGATGTGATCAAGTCACATAGTTCGACATTGCGATAACTATAACGTAGTGACCAGATCCTTAGACCGTAATGATCATACGTAATTACTGTCTATTAGGATGCCTTGATTTGCTACCCACCGCCTGACTGAAATATGCTGGCCATAAAGGAGTACTTAAGGTATTCCGAATAGATATGTTAATGAGTATGCAAATAGATCAAAGCGGGATTTGTCCATCCGTGTGACGGATAGGTACTCTGGGCCCACTCGGTGATGTTACATCATAAAGTTTGCAAACGTGTGACTAGGTCACGGAGTTGTAATATCACGGGAACGAGTAAACTTGTTTGTTGAGAACGAGGACGAACTAGGTATAGTGGATACCGATGATCAAACCTCAGACAAGAAAAGTACCCCAGGACAAAGGGAACAAGCACACGGTTAACGGATCCAACATCGATTGAAGTTCATTCGATGGAAGCGCAGGGGCTATCAAGGATTGTAACCAGGTCCAATTGATTAGTCATTGATCAATGAGAATTGTCTCGATCATGTCTGTTGTTTCCCGGACCGTAGGGTGTTACACTTAAGGGTACTCGACGAAGTAAGGATTGATTCGGGATCACCGGAGAAATTGGAGAGAACACTGGAATTGTTCCGGTGATGGCCGGAATTGTTCCGATAAAGGCCGGAAGTTGTTCCGGGTATTTTGAATGGTTCAAAATATATTTAATAATGTTTAATATATGTTTTATTATTTAATTAACTGAATTAAATATTAAAATGTATTTAAATATAATTAAAAATGGAAGAAAAGGCATATGGGCCTCATAGGGCCCATTAGGGGGAGAGGGAGTCCTCTCCCATGGGCCATGGCGCCATGAGGGGGGGCCACCTCCCTAGGGCTGCGCCAAAACCCCCCTCCCTTGGGATTAGTCCCACCCCGGAAGTGGAGGGGGGGTGGCACCCCTCCTTGGCCTATATAAGGAGGGGTAGGGTGCCCTTTTTTCTTCATACAAATTGATTTGAGACAAGTTTCTCTCATCTCTCTCTCCCTCCTTTCTCCTTCCTCGAGTGGACTCCCCTTGTTTGGAGTCTACACTTGGTTGGGGATTTCTCCATTATACGCACACCGTCGTGCTGCTGGAATCGGGATCCGAATCCATCTTCTTTCCGCTGATCTACTGGTTCGGAGCCCGGAGGGACGTCGGGTATACTGTATGTGTATAATCCCGCGAGGCACTACACTTGTGGTGCGACTTCATCGTCGTGGTCGTATGCGAGGTCTTCATCAGCAACGTTCCGACGGGGACGTAATCCCGTCATCGGTCTACAAGGATCGGGTGGCTACAGGAGTCATCGTGGATCTACGCGGCATCGGGGATTGCCGGTACGACTACATCAACCACATTCATGCGGTAACGTTTCCCGCTTAACAGACTATATACTGGTATGTGATATATTTCTGTCCGTTACTTGCATCAGCATAGCATAAGTCTTGGGTATGGGTTTCGTAGGTTATGAAAAATTTGTGTTTTCTGCCCCGAACCCCAACAGTTTTCAAGTGTGCGATGGAAGATGATGAAAGAAGATCCAGGAGTGTCAAGCGCTCAAGCTCGGGGATGCCCCCATGCATCCCCAATAAATATTCAAGGAGACTCAAGCGTCTAAGCTTGGGGATGCCCCCGTGCATCCCCTTCTCCATCAACAATCATCAGTTCGTCCTTCGTCTCACTATATTTTTATCACTTCATGCGTTATGTGCTATGCTTGGAGCGTCTCGCTCTTAGGTTTTATTTTTAGTTTTCTTTAGTATTGCTTGCTGGTCATAACAAGTTAGATCCCGTCTTACTTTGTGTGGGAGAGAAACACGCTCCACTTTCAAAATCTAGAACACATCATAGGATTTTTCCTGCTCATCTTTTTGCTGTTGTGTGTTCTTTATCTTTTCATAGCTGCTGCCATCTTTAGTTTTAGTCTTAGTTTGTCTTTAGCAAGAGCCTTGGCTTTTGTTTAGTTTGTTGCTGGAACTCTTTTTAGTTTTCATGTTTATCTTGTTAAAGAGAGTTGGTTGTTGCACTGAGTTGTGTCTTGTCTTGAAAGTAGGTAATTGAGGTTGCTATTTAATTCTAGTAGTAACTTACAATAGTTTTGAGGTATTGATGTGAGTAATGTTTGAACTGTTGGTGTCAAGAGATCTAGCCTATTAGTGGTAGGTGTCGTATTTTGGGCAATCCGTGTGTATTTTCAAAACCTACAAAACTAGTTGAGAACTCTAGCTACTAGATGGATCACTAATCTTTGGAGGGATCGAATATTAGAGTACACTCACGTACCATGAGTCTAGGATGCGCAAGGATAACCAAACCCCCATACACTCCTCCTCGGGGTACTTGTCTCTTTGTGAACCTCCTTATTAGAGTGAGAGTTACCGATAATAAGTGCATCAGTTCTTCTGACTAATGTAAGTATTGAAAGTTGACACTTCCACCTTCCCATATTTTTCTAGCCTCTCCCGTGTCGTGCATTGCCTTCTTCTCACTCCGAGAGTTGGTGTCCACCTTCGCCGGTACATCCAAACCCTTGGCAAGATACGCTCTGTCATCATAAACCTCCTTATATCTTTCCTCAAAACAGCCACCATACCTACCTATCAAGGCATTTCCATAGCCTTTCCGAGATATATTGCCATGCAACATCCACCTCTTCATGACTTGATCTTCATGTCATACATGTTCCTGCTACACTGGCAGCGGCATACATTGCATACATCATAATAGTTACATCTTTTTTTTGATTTTGAGTACCTTGTAAAGTGTGAAAGATCTCCTTTACCTTCTTGTAAAATAGAGTGTTGCCCTTAAGTGAGGAAAAGATCCCAAAGTGGACACAATAAAATATCCCAAAGAGGACAAATGAGAGTTAAATAGAAAGAGCCATTGAGGCCACAAAAAAATACAAAAAAAGAGAAAAAAGAGAAAAAAGAAATAAAAAGAGAGAAAGGGGCAACACTACTATCCTTTTGAGAGATCCACACAGTACTCCCTTTATATCCTTGTACTCCATAGAGATGATCATTATGCATAAAGCTATGTGGGGACCTTCACACTCGAACTTGGCTTGTATATTCCAAGGATGAGCCTCCTCAAACGAGCTCTAGGTCTTCATGAGCGAGCAAGTTAGATGCACCCCCACTAGTTCCATTGGAGAGCTTCTTAGCTCGTATGTGCATCCGTTGCATGGCAATCCCTACTCCTCACATCATATCTATCATTTGGCATCTCTTGCCTATGATTGTCCTCATTGATGTGAGCCTTTCTCATCCTTTTTTGTCTTCCTCCTCCGTACTCCTCTCTTTGCCATCCTAAGTGTCAACTCTCGTGCTTACGCTCATCCATTGCATGAGTGCTCAAAATATTGAAAAAGGAGTGGATCGAATTGACTTGTACCCGGCTAGTGGTCTGGGGACGAGTCAAGATAAGATTCCAGAAAAAGAGCAAGTGTGAAACTTTAATGATTGAGTTCTCAATAAATAAATGTTTTTTCTCGTATTCCCTATCCCCCTTCTTGCACGCAAACACCATTTGGAGACATTCGAGTCACGGACAGCGAGAGCTCTTGCACCTAATGTTCTTTTGTTACTTGTGTCAATGCTAATATAGACTCTTGCATGTTATGACTTGAATTGAATCTCTAACCTTGATTGCTTTACTTTTCAAAGTTCTTATATGGTTGCTAGCATGTCACCACAGAAATTATGCTGTTATCATTTACCTACTCGAGGACGAGCAAGAATTAAGCTTGGGGACGTTGATACGTCCAAAACGTATCTATAATTTCTGCTTGCTCCATGCATGTTTTGTGTGATATTGCTATGATCTAGATACACTTTCATACACTTTTCATCATATTTGGACTAACCTATTAACACAGTGCACCACAGTGACAGTTCCTGTTTTTTGCTGTTTTCTATTTCAGTTTTCCCCCATATAAAAAGTGCTCCAAAAATTCGGGAAAAATCAGATAAAAAATCAGCGCATAAGAACCTTCCGGAAGGACCTGAGTTGGGCCAGAGGGCCACCACCAGGGGCCCAGGCGCCCTGGTGGCGCGCCCCAGGGTCTGGCCGCGCCAGGGGGGCGCCTAGACCCCTGGCGGCCCCC
This sequence comes from Bromus sterilis, assembly GCA_950022295.1. Taxonomy (NCBI): domain Eukaryota; kingdom Viridiplantae; phylum Streptophyta; class Magnoliopsida; order Poales; family Poaceae; genus Bromus; species Bromus sterilis. The sequence continues at coordinate 19,607,822 of OX465598.1, read as the reverse complement.
CTTGATGCCCCCCCTTCGCCTATATATTCTCCATGACGAGAAACCCTAAAAAAAGAACATTTTTTCGCGATCTCGCCTTTGTTCCGCCGCCGCCGCGCTTCCGAGATCGGGAGCACCAGCAGACCTCTTCCCGGCACCCTGCCGGAGGGAGGGCCGACCTCCGGGAGTCTCCTCTCCACCATGGATGCTTCCCGGATGTATCGTGAGTAGTTTCCTTTAGACCATGGGTCCGTGATTAGTAGCTATGTGATGTTCTCCTCCCCTCTTTGTTCTTCATGGTTTAGACTTCGTGAGCTGCCCTACATGATCGAGGCACTTTTGTAATCTTTCTGCTGTTGCTATGCTGAGTTTGATGGGATCTGATGGATTATGAGATTATGTTCAGATTGTGATTGAGTAATATATTTGGTTCTTATCTCTTATATTTTAGTTCCTAAGTAATTCTTGCATGTTCTTCGTTGCTGTTTATTGCTTTGGCCAAGTAGTAGGTAGTAACCCCAAGAGGGAACGTTATGCTCGATTGTGGGGTCATGCCCCCTGATGACTAGCTTGAGTGACAGAAACATGAGTCTAGGGGATGTGATGTTGCCACAAGGGGTAAAACAAAAGTGCTTGTAACCGCGGTGATACGTCCCAAACATATCTATAATTTCTGCTTGCTCCATGCATGTTTTGTGTGATATTGCTATGCTTTTGATACACTTTCATATCTTTTTATAACATATTTTGGAACTAACCTATTAATGGTTGCAAGAGTGCACAAGTTCTTGTTTTTGTACTTTATGTGTAGGAATTACTCGGATAAAGGAAAAATCACAAAAAGGAGCCTTGTGGAGTTGGACTCTAACTCTCCCGAAATCTGTCCCCACCAGACAGATTTTAAAGATCGCCTCGGAAACGCTAGAAGACAGTCTCAAACGTAAAAACTTAAAACTACAAAGTTGTAGGGAATTTTTTTCCGGTGGATTTAGAAATAAAATCGGCCCAATCGGAGTTCGGACACTTCCATAAACCCCGAAATACAGAAGACGTAATCTAGATGACGGGAATCCGAGAGTCTATATAAAGAGCGGAAACCTAAGTCAAAGGGCACCAAGAAAATTCCTCCCCCTTGGCAGCCGTCTTGAGGGGGAGATCAATCTCCACAGCAGCACCATCTCCAAGGAAGAAGAAGGGACCAAGGGCCGCTGCCCCCAAGGGCCGTGGCCACCGCCGTGGTCGTGGGCGCCGCCGCCGCCGTGGCCGCCGTCGTCGCCGTCTCCTTCATCTTCTCCGGGTTGCACCTCTCCATCAACAACTCTCTCTCACTCACCATGTCCATGTGTGAGTAGTTCTCCCTGGGGGCTAAGGCTTGTATCTTGATCTATGTGGTTTCTCTCTCTCCCATGATGTGATCTTTGTTGTGATCATTGTTATGTTAATCTAGGGTGATCCCATGATGTTCCCCCTTCTTCTATGTATTGGATTTGATGTACTTACTTGATCCTATCTAGTATAATCCCCGAGACCATGGTGACAGCGGTCTATTGGACATGGGTTAGAAGAATATTATCATGAGTGATTTCCTCTTTTGTGTGTGGATTGAAGATTGAGAGTCTTTTGGTGCTTGTCTTTGACTATCCTTTAGATATGTTGTGGTGATCCACATGTTTGCTTGCTTCACTTTTTATTCCAGATTTATATTACTTCGTTTTACCACACCTATCACCCATATTTTACCATCTCTTCGCCTAACTAGTGCACCTATACAACTCCTAGTTGTATTATGTGTGTTGGGGACACAAGAGACTTCTTGTATCTTAATTGCAGGGTTGCTTGAGAGAGACCATCTTCAACCTCTACTTCCCTGAGTTCGATAAACCTTAGGTCATCCACTTGAGGGAAATTGCTGCTGTCCTACAAACCTCTGCGCTTGGAGGCCCAAGATAGTCTACAAGAATAGAAGTGTGCGTAGACATCAAGCTATTTCTGGCGCCGTTGCCGGGGAGGTGAGTGCTTGAAGGTATATCTTTAGATCTTGCAATTGAATCTTTTCGTTTCTTGTTTTTATTTTCACTAGTTAGGCTTTATGGAAAACAACAAAATTATTATGAGAGAGCTTTATGAGCTCTACCTTGAGTTGGGACATGAAGTGTTTGAAGAGAAAATCAAAAAGCCTATGGAGCTTTATTATTTGCATAACACTCATGATAGTAGTAATGTTATTTGCATGTCTTCTTTGAATACTTTTGATGCTAGTGATATGCAAAGCTATAAGCTTGGGGATGCTACGTTTTATGAAGATGATCTTTTTAGCCCCCCAAATTTTGATGAGGAAATTTTTTTGATGATACTTTGTCTCCTATCTATGATGATTGTTTTGATGACACTTATGCTATAAAGAATACTATTTTGCAAGTGCATCATGATAAGAATGATTCATATGATAGCTATTTTGTTGAGTTTGCTCCCACTATTACTAATGAGAAGGATTTTTCTTATGTGGGGAGTAACAAATTTTCTATGCTTGTGGATCATGATAAGAAAGTCTTATGTGATACTTATATTGTTGAGTTTATTCATGATCCCACTGAAAATTATTATGAGAGGGGAACATATGCTCATACATATTTCAATAATATCAAATTCCCACTCTTTATGTTGAAAGTTTTGAAGTTGCACTTGTTTTGCCTTCCTATGCTAATATCTTTATGCTTCAATGAGTTATTCTTCTATAATATCCCTTTGCATAGGAAGCATGTTAGACTTAAATGTGTTTGATATTTTCTTCTTGATGCTCTATTTTGTTCTTCAACTCTTATTCCTACGAGAGCATCACTAAAATCTTAAGCCTAGCTAATGGCTTTAAAGAAGCGCTTTCGGGAGGCAGCCCGCAAGGAATTTAGGATTTCCTTTTTGTTTTTCTTCTGTTTTTAGTGGTCTTGATGATTTTTACTACTGTAGCAACATCATTGTATCTTTAATTTTCAAGCATTGTGCCAATTATAGCCTCATATGACAAGGGAAGTGAAAGTTGTGACATGCTGTCCAGAAAACTGATTCTGTCCTCGTGACGGGAAAAATCACAGAAAAATCCCAGTTCATCTTTTTGAGCTGAATTTTTTACACAGCGTGCTCTATACAATCACGGAACTTTCGTATGTTCTGAGTTTTTTGATTTGAGTTGCAGAATTACCCCTAACAAATTCTTTACTACCTGCTGTTCTGTTTTTCACAGATTCTGCCACGTTTTGTCTCTCCTAACTTTTGCAAACCTTAAGCTTGCTTTTCTTTGCAAAAACCTTTTGGCAATCTTGAGAAACAATATATCTTCAATAATATCTTTATATCCAGTAGGGAAAAATTATTTATTAAGGGTACTAACCTCTCTAATCAGCTTATGATGAGTTATGTATGAAGGGAATTTTCAAGTGTGCGATGAAAGATGGCGAAATAAGATCCAGGAGTGTCAAGCGCTCAAGCTTGGGGATGCACACATGCATCCCCAATAAATATTCAAGGAGACTCAAGTGTGTAAGCTTGGGGATGCCCCCGTGCATCCCCTTCTTCATCAACAATCATCAGTTCGTCCTTCGTCTCACTATATTTTTATCACTTCATGCGTTATGTGCTATGCTTGGAGCGTCTCGCTCTTAGGTTTTATTTTTAGTTTTCTTTAGCTTTTCTTGCTGTTCATATCAAGTTAGATCTCGTCTTACTTTGTGTGGGAGAGAAACACGCTCCACTTTCAAAATCTAGAACACATAATAGGAATCTTCATGCCTATCTTTTTCTGTTGTGTGTTCTTTATCTTTTCGTAGCTACTGCCATGTCTAGTTTTAGTCATAGTTTGTCTTTAGCAAGAGCCTTGGCTTTTGTTTAGTTTGTTGCTGGAACTCTCTTTAGTTTTCATGTTTATCTTGTTAAGAGAGTTGGTTGTTGTACTGAGTTATGTCTTGTCTTGAGAGTAGATAATTGAGGTTGCTATTTAATTTTAGTAGATGTGAGTAATGTTTGAACTTTTGGTGTCAAGAGCTCTAGCCTATTAGTGATAGGTGTCGTATTTTGGGCAATCCGTGTTTATTTTCAAAACCTACAAAACTAGTTGAGAACTCTAGCTACTAGATGGATCGCCAATCTTTGGAGGGATCGAATATTAGAGTACACTCACGTACCATGAGTCGAGGATGCGCAAGGATAACCAAACCCCCATACACTCCTCCTCGGGGTACTTGTCTCTTTGTGAACCTCCTTATTAGATTGAGAGTTACCGATAATAAGTGCATGAGTTCTTCGGACTAATGTAAGTATTGAAAGTTGACACTTCCACCTCCTCATATTTGCTAGCCTCTCCTGTGCCGTGCATTGCCTTCTTCTCACTCCGAGAGTTGGCGTCCACCTTCGCCGGTATATCCAAACCCTTGGCATGATAGGCTCTGTCATCATAAACCTCCTTATATCTTCCTCAAAACAGCCACCATACCTACCTATCAAGGCATTTCCATAGCCTTTCCGAGATATATTGTCATGCAACATCCACCTCTTCATGACTTGATCTTCATGTCATACATGTTCCTGCTACACTGGCAGCGGCATACATTTCATACATCATGATAGTTATATTTTCTTTATGTGAGTACCCTTGTAAAGTTATAGCCTCTTATGATAAGGGAAGCAAAAGTTGTGACGTGCTGTCCAGAAAACAGATTCTGTCCCTTGACAGAAAAATTCGAATCAAATCACCAGATCATCTTTTTGATCTGATTTTTTTTGAAAGCATGCTCTATACAATTGTGAAACTTCCGTATGTTCTGAGTTTTTTGATTTGAGTTGCAGAAGTGCCTCTAAAAAATTCTTTACTACCTGTTGTTCTGTTTTTCACAGATTTTGCCACGTTTTGTCTCTCCTAACTTTTGCAAACCTTAAGCTTGCTTTTTCTTTGCAAAAACCTTTTGGCACTCTTGAGAAACAGTAGCTCTTCAAGAATATCTTTATATCCAGTGGGGAAAGTTTATTTTATTAAGGGTACTAACCTCTCTAATCAGCTTATGATGAGTTATGTATGAAGGGACTTTTCAAGTGTGCGATGGAAGATGATGAAAGAAGATCCAGGAGTGTCAACCGCTCAAGCTTGGGGATGCCCCCATGCATCCCCAATAAATATTCAAGGAGACTCACGCGTCTAAGCTTGGAATGCCCCCGTGCATCCCCTTCTCCATCAACAAGCATCAGTTCGTCCTTCGTCTCACTATATTTTTATCACTTCATGCGTTATGTGCTATGCTTGGAGCGTCTCGCTCTTAGGTTTTATTTTTAGTTTTCTTTAATTTTCTTGCTGGTCATAAGAAGTTAGATCCATGATGGCTTCTCGCCCCTCGTTGGTTACCCCAAGTGGAAGGTTGAGATGCAGCGTAGCGGTAATTTCCCTCAGTAAAGATACCAAGGTTTGTCTCCAGTAGGACTCAACGATAAGTACGATAGGTGACAACGGCGCCAGAAATTACTCTGATGCGTGGAGTTGTCGTGGACCTGCAGAAAAAAAATAACTTTGCTCCGAACGAGTTCAGAGGAGCTGTCAATTCCTCCGGCCTTGTCGTTTACAAAGGATCAAACGCAAGAGATAAAAATGTACTAGTAAAAGTAGAAACAGAAAGGTAAATAGTGGGTGTGAACAATGGTATGAAGATGGACCGGAGTCCCGTGATTTTCACTAGTGATGTCTCTCTCCCAAAAGACGATAAAAATGCTAGCGAGGTAAACAAATCACAGTTGGGCAATTGACAGGATTATGAAGGCACCGCAATGCTAACTATGCTGCAAAGAAAGGAAGGGCTCAAAAGCAATGGGCAGTACGCCAAGGTAAGTAGACCGAAATCCATCTGCATCTACTACGAATCATCCACCTTGAGATATCTATCCAGAACATCTCGCTGGTATTAAGTTGCGAATCCCACCCAAAGTGTAAACTCAAAGCAACAGACAACTGCATTAAAAGAACTTTGCGTAAAGTAAACAATTCTTGCACCAATAGGCACAATCACCGTTGTTTTATCCCTGGTGGCAACAGCCATCCCGTAGTCTCATGTTTCTGTCACTCAAGCTAGACATCAGGGGGCTGAACCCACAATCGAGCATAACGCTCTCTCTTGGAGTTGCAAGCAAATAACTTGGCCAAAGCAAATACTGCAACTGAGAACATGCAAGAATTTACTCAAGAAGAAAATATAAAAGGGCAAACCAAATATATTACTCATCACAATCTGAACATAGTCTCATAATCCATCAGATCCCAACAAACTCAGCATAGCAACAGCAGAAAATTACATAGGTGCCTCGATCATGTGAGGCAGCTCATGAGGTCTCGAAAGTGAAAGCACAAAAGAGGGAGAAGACATCACATAGCTACTGATCACGGACTCATGGTCCAAGGGGGAATACTCACGGTACATACGGGAGGCGTCCATGGCTATGGATGGTCTCCCGGAGGGGTGATCTCCTTCCGGCAGGGTGCCGGGGCAGCTTCTCCAGGCAGCCCCGATCTGAAAACGGCGGCGGCGGCGGAACAGAGAGGTTTCCGCGAAAAAGAGTTCTTGTTTAGGGGTTTCTACCCCGAGGGGGTTATATAGGCGAAGGGGGGCGTCGAGGGGTCATCCAGGGCAGCCAGGAGGGTGCCTGGCGCGCCTAGGGTTGGGGCTGCGCCAGGGACCCTTCTGGCTCCCTGGTGGTGGTCCCGGCTCTCTCCCTTGGTTATTCCGGAAGCTTCCGGCCCGCTGATTTTTAATATAGTTTTTGCGGAATTTTTTGGGCACTTTAATCAGCCGGAAAACCTGAAAAACAAAAACAGCAGAAAACCAGAAGCTGGCAACTGGGTGCACTAAGTTAGTAGGTTAGTCCAAATTGGTTTAAAAGTGTAATAAAGTTCATCCAAAACATGGCAAAGTCACACAAAACATGCATGGAGCAAGCAGAAATTATAGATACGTTTGGGACGTATCAACATCCCCAAGCTTAATTCCTGCTCGTCCTCGAGTAGGTAAATGATTACAAGCATAATTTCTGTGGTGACATGCCACACAACCAAATAAGGACTGTTAAGTAAAGCAATCAAAGCATGCAATTCAATTCAAGTCTTAACAGGCAAGAGTCTATATTGGCATTAACACAAGAACAAAAGAACAAAAGGTGCAAGAGCTCTTGCTGTCCGTGACTCGAATGTCTCCAGATGGTGTTTGTGTGCAAGCAAGGGACTGGGAAGAAAGAGAAAAAAAGGTTGTTGAGAACAACTATCTACTAAAGTTTCACACTTGGTCTCCTTTGGATTCTTATCTGGACTCGTCCCCAGACCACTAGCCAGGTACAAGTCAAACTGATCCACTCCCTTTCGATATTTTGAGCACTCTTGCAATGGATGAGCGTGAGCAAGAAAGTTGACACCTAAAAGGCGAAACAGAAAGAAGAGGTGGAGGAGGAAGACAAAAAGGTGTGTGAAAGGCTCACATCAATGAGGACAATCATAAGCGAGAGAAGGCCATATGATAGATATGATGTGAGGAGTAGGGATTGCCATACAACGGATGCACATGTGAGCTAAAAGCTCTCCAATGGAACTAGTGGGAGTGCATCTAACTTGCTTGCTCAAGAAGACCTAGAGCTCGTTTGAGGAGGCTCATCATTGGAATATACAAGCCAAGTACTATAGTGTAAAAGTTCCCCACATAGCTATATGCATGATGATAATCTCTATGGAGTACAAGGGATAGAAGATGAAGTACTAGTGTGGATCTCTCAAAAGGAATAGTAGTATGCCCCCTTCTCTCTTTTTATTTTTCCTTTTCTCTTTTTCTCTTTTTTTATTTTTTTGGTGGCCTCAATGGCTCTTTCTATTTAACTCTCATTTGTCCTCTTTGGGATCTTTTGATTTTGTCCTCTTTGGGATCTTTTCCTCACTTTAGGGGCAATACTCTATATTTTACAAGCAGAAATTATAGATACGTTTGGGACGTATCAATCCCGTCTTACTTTGTGTGGGAGAGAAACACGCTCCACTTTCAAAATCTAGAACACATCATAGGATTTTGCCTGCTCATCTTTTTGTTGTTGTGTGTTCTTTATCTTTTCATAGGTTCTGCCATGTTTAGTTTTAGTCTTAGTTTGTCTTTAGCAAGAGCCTTGGCTTTTGTTTAGTTTGTTGCTGGAACTCTGTTTAGTTTTCATGTTTATCTTGTTAAAGAGAGTTGGTTGTTGCACTGAGTTGTGTCTTGTCTTGAAAGTAGGTAATTGAGGTTGCTATTTAATTCTAGTAGTAACTTGCAATAGTTTTGTGGTATTGATGTGAGTAATGTTTGAACTTTCGGTGTCAAGAGCTCTAGCCTATTAGTGATAGGTGTCGTATTTTGGGCAATCCGTGTGTTTTTTCAAAACCTACAAAACTAGTTGAGAACTCTAGCTACTAGATGGATCACTAATCTTTGGAGGGATCGAATATTAGAGTACACTCACGTACCATGAGTAGAGGATGCGCAAGGATAACCAAACCCCCATACACTCCTGCTCGGGGTACTTGTCTCTTTGTGAACCTCCTTATTAGATTGAGAGTTACCGATAATAAGTGCATGAGTTCTTCGGACTAATGTAAGTATTGAAAGTTGACACTTCCACCTTCCCATATTTTTCTAGCCTCTCTCGTGCCGTGCATTGCCTTCTTCTCACTCCGAGAGTTGGTGTCCACCTTCGCCGGTACATGCAAACCCTTGGCATGATACGCTCTGTCATCATAAACCTCCTTATATCTTTCCTCAAAACAGCCACCATACCTACCTATCAAGGCATTTCCATAGCCTTTCCGAGATATATTTCCATGCAACATCCACCTCTTCATGACTTGATCTTCATGTCATACATGTTCCTGCTACACTGGCAGCGGCATACATTGCATACATCATGATAGTTACATCTTCCTTATGATTTTGAGTACCTTGTAAAGTGTGAAAGATCTCATTTACCTTCTTGTAAAATAGAGTGTTGCCCTTAAGTGAGGAAAAGATCCCAAAGTGGACACAATAAAAGATACCAAAGAGGACAAATGAGAGTTAAATAGAAAGAGCCATTGAGGCCACAAAAAATACAAAAAAATAGAAAAAAGAGAAAAAAGAAATAAAAAGAGAGAAAGGGGCAACACTACTATCCTTTTGAGAGATCCACACTAGTACTCCCTTTATATCCTTGTACTCCATAGAGATGATCATTATGCATATAGCTATGTGGGGACCTTCACACTCGAACTTGGCTTGCATATTCCAAGGATGAGCCTCCTCAAACGAGCTCTAGGTCTTCATGAGCGAGCAAGTTAGATGCACCCCCACTAGTTCCATTGGAGAGCTTCTTAGCTCGTATGTGCATCCGTTGCATGGCAATCGCTACTCCTCACATCATATCTATCATTTGGCATCTCTTGCCTATGATTGTCCTCATTGATGTGAGCCTTTCTCATCCTTTTTTGTCTTCCTCCTCCGTACTCCTCTCTTTGCCATCCTAAGTGTCAACTCTCGTGCTTATGCTAATCCATTGCATGAGTGCTCAAAATATTGAAAAAGGAGTGGATCAAATTGACTTGTACCCGGCTAGTGGTCTGGGGACGAGTCAAGATAAGATTCCAGAAAAAAACCAAGTGTGAAACTTTAGTAGATTGAGTTCTCAATAAATAAATGTTTTTTTCTCGTATTCCCTATCCCCCTTCTTGCATGCAAACACCATTTGGAGACATTCGACTCACGGACAGCGAGAGCTCTTGCACCTAATGTTCTTTTGTTACTTGTGTAAATGCTAATATAGACTCTTGCATGTTATGACTTGAATTGAATCTCTAACCTTGATTGCTTTACTTTTCAAAGTTCTTATACGGTTGCTAGCATGTCACCACAGAAATTATGCTGTTATCATTTACCTACTCGAGGACGAGCAGGAATTAAGCTTGGGGATGTTGATACGCCCAAAACGTATCTATAATTTATGCTTGCTCCATGCATGTTTTGTGTGATATTTCTATGATCTAGATACACTTTCATACACTTTTGATCATATTTGGACTAACCTATTAACTCAGTGCACCACAGTGTCAGTTCCTGTTTTCTGCTATTTTTCTACTTCAGTTTTCCTCCATATAAAAAGTGCTCCAAAAATTTGGGGAAATCAGATAAAAAATCAGCGCAGAAGAACCTTCCGGAAGGACCTGAGTGGGGCCAGAGGGCCACCACCAGGGGCCCAGGCGCCCTGGTGGCGCGCCCCAGGGTCTGGCCGCGCCAGGGGGGGCGCCTGGACCCCTGGTGGCCCCTCTGGCTGCCCCCCTTCGCCTATATATTCTCCATGACGAGAAACCCTAAAAAATAACCTTTTTCGCGATCTCGCCTTTGTTCCGCCGCCGCCGCGCTTCCGAGATCGGGAGCACCAGCAAAACTCTTCCCGGCACCCTGCCGTAGGGAGGGCCGACCTCCGGGAGTATCCTCTCCACCATGGATGCTTACCGGATGTATCGTGAGTAGTTTCCTTTGGACCATGGGTCCGTGATCAGTAGCTATGTGATGTTCTCCTTCCCTCTTCGTTCTTCATGGTTTAGACCTCGTGAGCTGCCCTACATGATCGAGGCATTTTTGTAATCTTTCTGCTGTTGCTATGCTGAGTTTGATGGGATCTGATGGATTATGAGATTATGTTCAGATTGTGATTGAGTAATATATTTGGTTCTTATCTCTTATATTTTTGTTCCTAAGTAATTCTTGCATGTTCTCTGTTGCTGTTTATTGCTTTGGCCAAGTAGTAGGGAGTAACCCCAAGAGGGAACGTTATGCTCGATTGTGGGTTAATGCCCCCTGATGACTAGCTTGAGTGACAGAAACATGAGTCTAGGGGATGTGTTGTTGCCACAAGGGGGAAAACAACGGTGCTTGTAACCGCGGTGATACGTCCCAAACGTATCTATAATTTCTGCTTGCTCCATGCATGTTTTGTGTGATATTGCTATGCTTTTGATACACTTTTATATCTTTTTATAACATATTTTGGAACTAACCTATTAATGGTTGCAAGAGTGCACAAGCTCTTGTTTTTGTACTTTATGTGTAGGAATTACCCGGATAAAGGAAAAATCACAAAAAGGAGCCTTGTAGGAGTTGGACTCTAACTCTCTCGAAATCTGTCCCCACGAGACAGGTTTTAAAGATCGCCTCGGAAACGCTAGAAGACGGCCTCAAACGGAAAAACTTAAAACTACAAAGTTGTAGGGAATTTTTTTTGGTGGATTTAGTAATAAAATTCGGCCCAATCGGAGTTCGGACGCTTCCAGAAACCCCGAAATACAGAAGACGTAATCTGGATGACGGGAATCCGAGAGTCTACATAAAGAGAGGAAACCTAGGTCAAAGGGCACCACGAAAATTCCTCCCCCTTGGCAGACGTCTTGAGGGGGGAGATAAATCTCCACAGCAGCACCATCTCCAAGGAAGAAGAAGGGGCCAAGTGCCGCTGCCCCCAAGGGTCGTGGCCACCGCCGTGGTCGTGGGCGCCGCCGCCGCCGTGGCCGCCGCCGTCGCCGTCTCCTTCATCTTCTCCGGGCTGCACCTCTCTATCAACAACTCTCTCTCACTCACCATGTCCATGTGTGAGTAGTGCCCCCTCGGGGCTAAGGCTTGTATCTTGATATATGTGGTTTCTCTCTCTCCCATGATGTGATCTTTGTTGTGATTATTGGCTATGTTAATCTAGGGTGATCCCATGATGTTTCCCCTTCTTATATGTATTGGATTTGATGTACTCACTTGATCTTATCTAGCATAATCTCCGAGACCATGGTGACAACGGTCTATTGGACATGGGTTAGAAGAATATTATCATGAGTGATTTCCTCTTTTGTGTGTGGATTGAAGATTGAGAGTCTTTTGGTGCTTGTCTTTGACTATCCTTTAGATATGTTGTGGTGATTGTGGTACTCTCTTTGGATGGCCGCGGTGACATTGGGAAATCCATAGATTGAGAACTACGAACTCTGAGGTGTGCTTTTGTAGCCCTACACAATTCTCGTCCTCTCTTGACCACAAAGGAATGACCTCCGAGTACGTCTCCATTGCATGTTTTATGGGAAATATCATGTGATTAGACTATGTTAATGTTGTTGGAAGTTGCCACTAGTGAAAGTATGAAGCCTAGGCCTTGTTTCCACCATTGCAATACCGTTTGCACTCACTTTTGTTACATGTTTGCTTGCTGCAGTTTTTATTACAGATTTATATTACTTCGTTTTACCACACCTATCACCCATATTTTACCATCTCTTCGCCGAACTAGTGCACCTATACAACTCCTAGTTGTATTAGGTGTGTTGGGGACACAAGAGACTTCTTGTATCTTAATTGCAGGCTTGCTTGAGAGAGACCATCTTCAACCTCTACTTCCCTGAGTTCGATAAACCTTAGGTCATCCACTTGAGTGAAATTGCTGCTGTCCTACAAACCTCTGCGCTTGGAGGCCCAACATTGTCTACAAGAATAGAAACGTGCATAGACATCAAGCAGTTACAAGGATTGTTTACTTTACGCAAAGTATTTTTTAATGCAGTTGTCTGTTGCTTTGGGTTTACACTTTGGGTGGGGCTCGCAACTTAATACCAGCGAGATGTTCTGGATAGATATCTCAAGGTGGATGATTAGTAGTAGATGCAGTTGGATTTCGGTCTACTTATTTTGGCGTTCTGCTCGTGCTTTTGAGCCTCTTCCTTTCTTTTGTAGCATAGTTAGCATTGCGGTGCGTTCATAATCCTGTCAATTTCCCTTCTGTAATTTTTTCACCTCGCATAGAAGTTTTATCGTCTTTTGGGACAGAGACATCACTAGTGAACATCACGTATCCCGGTCCATATCTTCATCACTGTTTACACGCTCATTTACTTTTCTGCTTTTACTTTCAGTTGCTATCATTATCCCTTGTGTTTGATCCATTGTGAACAACAAGACCGGAGAGATTGACAACCTCTCTGAACTTCGTTGGGAACAAAGTTATTTGTGTCTGTGTGCAGGTCCGCGTCAGTTGTGCTGCTGACACCTACTTATCATCTCTGGAGTCCTACTTGAGACAAACCTTGTTATCTTTACTGAGGGAAATTTGCTGCTGTGCTACATCACGCCTTCCACTTGGGGTTTACCAACGAAGGGCGAGAAATCACTATCATCACCTCGCACATCAGCCCTCAACCTCAATTCGAGCGTCGGAGAGCCTTTGAAGCTCATGTTCATGGGCGCGTCGGGCAGCGGCAAGCGTCGGCAGCCCGTTGAAGTTTGGTTTGAAGCTCAGTTTCGGAAGCAGCTAGGCGTTGTTTGTCTTGTTCGGCGCGGCCGAGCTGGCCATCTGATACGTCCAAAACGTATCTATAATTTCTGCTTGCTCCATGCATGTTTTGTGTGATATTGCTATGATCTAGATACACTTTCATACACTTTTGATCATATTTGGACTAACCTATTAACTTAGTGCACCACAGAGCCAATTCCTGTTTTCTGCTGTTTTTCTATTTCAGTTTTACCCCATATAAAAAGTGCTCCAAAAATTCTGGAAAAATCAGATAAAAAATCAGCGTACAGGAAGCTTCGCGAAGAGCCCGAGAGGGACCAGAGGGGAGCCAGGGGTTCCCCAGGCGGCCATCCAGTGCGGCCCCACCCTGGCCGCGCCAGGGGGGCGCCTAGGGCCCCTGGTCCACCTCTGGCTGCCCCCTTCGCCTATATATTCCCCGATACGTGAAACCCTCGGGGACAGAACCCTTTTTTGCGATCTCTCCTCTGTTCCGCCGCCACTGCGCTTCCGAGATCGGGAGCACCAGAAGACCTCTTCCCGGCACCCTGCCGGAGGGAGGGCCGACCTACGGGAGTCTCCTCTCCACCATGGATGCTCCCCGGATGTCTCGTGAGTAGTTTTCCTTGGACATGGGTCCGTGATCAGTAGCTATGTGATGTTCTCCTCCCCTCTTTTTTCTTCATGGTTTAGACCTCGTGAGCTGCCCTACATGATCGAGGCACTTTTGTAATCTTTCTGCTGTTGCTATGCTGAGTTTGATGGGATCTGATGGATTATGAGATTATGTTCAGATTGTGATTGAGTAATATATTTGGTTCTTATCTCTTATATTTTTGTTCCTAAGTAATTCTTGCATGTTCTCCGTTGCTGTTTATTGCTTTGGCCAAGTAGTAGGTAGTAACTCCAAGAGGGAACGTTTTGCTCGATTGTGGGTTCATGCCCCCCGATGACACGCTTGAGTGACAGAAACATGAGTCTAGGGGATGTGCTGTTGCCACAAGGGGGAAAACAACGGTGCTTGTAACCGCGGTTGCAAGGATTGTTTACTTTACGCAAAGTGCTTTTTAATGCAGTTGTCTGTTTCTTTGGGTTTACACTTTGGGTGGGGCTCGCAAACTAATACCAGCGAGATGTTCTGGATAGATATCTCAAGGTGGATGATTAGTAGTAGATGCAGTTGGATTTCGGTCTACTTATTTTGGCGTACTGCCCGTGCTTTTGAGCCTCTTCCTTTCTTTTGTAGCATAGTTAGCATTGCGGTGCGTTCATAATCCTGTCAATTGCCCTTCTGTAATTTGTTCACCTCGCATAGAAGTTTTATCGTCTTTTGGGAGAGAGACATCACTAGTGAACATCATGTATCCCGGTCCATATCCTCATTACTGTTTACACGGTCATTTACTTTTCTACTTTTACTTTCAGTTGCTATCATTATCCCTTGTGTTTGATCCTTTGTGAACAACAAGACCGAAGAGATTGACAACCTCTCTGAACTTCGTTGGGAACAAAGTTATTTGTGTCAGTGTGCAGGTCCAGGTCAAAGAAGAAACTTTTGTCTAAAACGGTGTCATTGTTTCCTTGCCACCTACTTATCATCTCCGGAGTCTTACTGGAGACAAACCTTGGTATCTTTACTGAGGGAAATTTGCTGCTGTGCTACATCACGCCTTCCACTTGGGGTTTACCAACGAAGGGCGAGAAATCACTATCATCAACTCGCACATCAAGCCAAATTTCTGGCGCCGTTGCCGGGGACTCTGAGTGCTAAGATAGGGGAGTTGCACACTACCCTTTACCTTTGTTTTTTAGTCTTGTTAGTTTATCTTTCAGTTTTTACTTTTGTGTCCCTTATCAAAAATACCAAAAATACCTGTTACCTTGCTTGCTGATGCTATCTTTACCATGGGTGTTGAACCACCCAAATATGGAAGGATGGACATGTTTCACTTGGCTCGTCTTCGATCAATTTGTGCTCGCGCTAAAAACCCAACCGACTTGGTTGAGGGAAAATCATTGGATGAGCATGCTCATTACACGCGGCACCGCCTATCTCAGAAAGGGAAACACTTATGGGACCAAATACAAACTTCTTATTGCTATGTTGAGTGTTTATGCCACATTTATGATTTTACTTGCTGCTCTAATATAGAGCGTAAACACCTTCCTTTCCAGTGTGAGTTTAATGAAAATGGGATCCTATCTTCTTATGCCAAAGGTGTTTATGATTACTTTGATGTTGAAAATATTGAAGAGTTTGTTGCTTTTAAAGGTGCTTATGAGATTGCTTCTTTGATTGAAAAGTATTACGATACTATTCACAAGTCCGAAAACTTTGATGTTCCTGCTTATTGCTTTGAGAATTATACTTCCAATGCTTATATTGAGGATTTGAAAAATAAAATGCTTGCTGACCAAGAAGAGGCTAATGATTGCTATGAAGAGGAATCTTATGATTCTGAGGACTCACTTGATACTTCCCTTTCTGATGATTTTGATACTTGCTTTGTTGATGGCCATGATGCCACTATAGATGATGCTAACAAAAATGAACTCTCTATAGTTCCTTATGTTAAGCATGAAATTGTTGCTATTGCACCCACACTTGATTGTCCTATTATCCTTTTGAAATCTCCAACTCCGTAGAATTTTCCTCTTATCAAAGCTCAATGTGATGGGTTGCATTTATCTTATGATCCTAAAAACCGTGTTGAAAACAATACACGTGTGCTTGTAGGTCATGAACAATATGATTTATGTGATTACACTCTTGATGTTGTTCATGATACTACTGAAAATTACTTTGAGAGAGGAAAGTATGATTGTAGAAACCTCCATGTTACAAAAACACCTCTCTTTTTGTTGAAAGTTTTAAGTTGTTCTTGTTCCACCTTCCTATGCATATCACTTTGTGCTTCTTCGATTTATTTTATTATGAGATGCCTATGCATAGGAAGTGGGTTAGGCTTAAATGTGTTTCATATTTTCTTCTTGATGCTCTCTTTTGCTTCAAAATTCTTACTCTTGTGAGAGCATCTTCTATAATCTTTCAGCCTAGCTAATGGCTCTAAAGAAGCGCTTTTGGGAGGCAGCCCACAACGAATTAGGTTTATTTTTGCTTTTGTTGTGTCTTGATGTTTGTTACTACTGTAGCAATATCATTGTATCTTTATTTTTCAGCTTTGTGCCAAGTTATAGCCTCTTATGAAAAGGGAAGCAAAAGTTGTGACATGCTGTCCAGAAAACAGATTTTGTCCCTTGACAGAAAAATTCGAATAAAATCACCAGATCATCTTTTTGATCTGAATTGTTTTGAAAGCATGCTCTATACAATTGTGAAACTTTCGTATGTTCTAAGTTTTTTGATTTGAGTTGCAGAAGTGTCCCTAAAAAATTCTTTACTACCTGTTGTTCTGTTTTTCACATATTCTGCCACGTTTTGTCTCTCCTAACTTTTGCAAACCTTAAGATTGCTTTTTCTTTGCAAAAAATTTTTGGCACTCTTGAGAAACAGTAGCTCTTCAAGAATATCTTTATATCCAGTGGGGGAAAATTATTTTATTAAGGGTACTAACCTCTCTAATCAGCTTATGATGAGTTATGTATGAAGGGAGTTTTCAAGTGTGCGATGGAAGATGATGAAAGAAGATCCAGCAGTGTCAAGCGCTCAACCTTGGGGATGCCCCCATGCATCCCCAATAAATATTAAAGGAGACTCAAGCGTCTAAGCTTGGGGATGCCCCCGTGCATCCCCTTCTCCATCAACAATCATCAGTTCGTCCTTCGTCTCACTATATTTTTATCACTTCATGCGTTATGTGCTATGCTTGGAGCGTCTCGCTCTTAGGTTTTATTTTTAGTTTTCTTTAGTTTTGCTTGCTGTTCATAACAAGTTAGACCCCGTCTTACTTTGTGTCGGAGAGAAACACGCTCCACTTTCAAAATCTAGAACACATCATAAGATTTTTCCTGCTTATCTTTTTGCTGTTATGTGTTCTTTATATTTTCATAGCTGCTGCCATGTTTAGTTTTAGTCTTAGTTTGTCTTTAGCAAGATCCTTGGCTTTTGTTTAGTCTGTTGCCGGAAGTCTTTTTAGTTTTCATGTTTATCTTGTTAAAGAGAGTTGGTTGTTGCACTGAGTTGTGTCTTGTCTTGAAAGTAGGTAATTGAGGTTGCTATTTAATTCTAGTAGTAACTTGCAATAGTTTTGAGGTATTGATGTGAGTAATGTTTGAACTTTTGGTGTCAAGAGCTCTAGCCTATTAGTGATTGGTGCCGTGTTTTGGGAAATCCGTGTTTATTTTCAAAAACCTACAAAACTAGTTGAGAACTCTAGCTACTAGATGGATCACTAATCTTTGGAGGGATCGAATATTAGAGTACACTCACGTACCATGAGTCGAGCATGCGTAAGGATAACCAAACCCCCATACACTCCTCCTCGGGGTACTTTTCTCTTTGTGAACCTCCTTATTAGATCGAGAGTTACCGATAATAAGTGCATGAGTTCTTCGGACTAATGTAAGTATTGAAAGTTGACAGTTCCACCTCCTCATATTTTGCTAGCCTCTCCCGTGCCGTGCATTGCCTTCTTCTCACTCCGGGAGTTGGTGGCCACCTTCGCCGGTACATCCAAACCCTTGGCATGATACGCTCTGTCATCATAAACCTCCTTATATATTTCCTCAAAACAGCCACCATACCTACCTATCAAGGCATTTCCATAGCCTTTCCGAGATATATTGTCATGCAACTTCCACCTCTTCATGACTTGATCTTCCTGTCATACATGTTCCTGCTACACAGGCAGCGACATACATTGCATACATCATGATAGTTACATCTTCTTTATGATTTTGAGTACCTTGTAAAGTGTGAAAGATCTCCTTTACCTTCTTGTAAAATAGAGTGTTGCCCTTAAGTGAGGAAAAGATCCCAAAGTGGACACAATAAAAGATACCAAAGAGGACAAATGAGAGTTAAATAGAAAGAGCCATTGAGGCCACAAAAAATACAAAAAAATAAAAACAAGAGAGAAAAAGAAATAAAAAGAGAGAAAGGGGCAACACTACTATCCTTTTGAGAGATCCACACTAGTACTCCCTTTATATCCCTGTACTCCATAGAGATGATCATCATGCATATAGCTATGTGGGGACTTTCACATTATAGAACTTGTCTTGCATATTCCAAGGATGAGCCTCCTCAAACGAGCTCTAGGTCTTCATGAGCGAGCAAGTTAGATGCACCCCCACTAGTTCCATTGGAGAGCTTCTTAGCTCGTATGTGCATCCGTTGCATGGCAATCCCTACTCCTCACATCATATCTATCATTTGGCATCTCTTGCCTATGATTGTCCTCATTGATGTGAGCCTTTCTCATCCTTTTTGTCTTCCTCCTCCGTACTTCTCTCTTTGCCATCCTAAGTGTCAACTCTCGTGCTTACGCTCATCCATTGCATGAGTGCTCAAAATATTGAAAAAGGAGTGGATCAAACTGACTTTAGTAGATTGAGTTCTCAACTAATAAATGTTTTTCTCGTATTCCCTATCCCCCTTCTTTCACGCAAACACCATTTGGAGACATTCGAGTCACGGACAACGAGAGCTCTTGCACCTAATGTTCTTTTGTTACTTGTTTCAATGCTAATATAGACTCTTGCATGTTATGACTTGAATTGAATCTCTAACCTTGATTGCTTTACTTTTCAAATTTCTTATATGGTTGCTAGCATGTCACCACAGAAATTATGCCGTTATCATTTACCTACTCGAGGACGAGCAGGAATTAAGCTTGGGGATGTTGATACGTCCAAAATTTATCTATAATTTATGCTTGCTCCATGCATGTTTTGTGTGATATTGCTATGATCTAGATACACTTTTGATCATATTTGGACTAACCTATTAACTCAGTGCACCACAGAGCCAGTTCCTGTTTTCTGTTGTTTTTCTATTTCAGTTTTCCCCCATATAAAAAGTGCTCCAAAAATTCAAGAAAAATCAGATAAAAAATCAGCGTGCAGGAAGCTTCGCGAAGAGCCTGAGAGGGGCGAGAGGGGAGCCAGGGGTGGCCCAGGCGGCCACCCGGCGCGGCCCCACCCCTGGCCGCGCCAGGGGGGCGCCTGGGGACCCTGGTCCACCTCTGGCTGCCCCCCTTCGCCTATATATTCCCCGTGACGTGAAACCCTTGGGGATAGAACCCTTTTTCGCGATCTCTCCTCTGTTCCGCCGCCGCCGCGCTTCCGAGATCGGGAGCACCAGAAGACCTCTTCCCGGCACCCTGCCGGAGGGAGGGCCGACCTCCGGGAGTCTCCTCTCCACCATGGATGCTCCCCGGATGTCTCGTGAGTAGTTTTCCTTGGACCATGGGTCCGTGATCAGTAGCTATGTGATGTTCTCCTCCCCTCTTTGTTCTTCATGGTTTAGACCTCGTGAGCTGCCCTACATGATCGAGGAACTTTTGTAATCTTTCTGTTGTTTCTATGCTGAGTTTGATGGGATCTGATGGATTATGAGATTATGTTCAGATTGTGATTGAGTAATATATTTGGTCTTTATCTCTTATATTTTTGTTCCTAAGTAATTCTTGCATGTTCTCCGTTGTTGTTTATTGCTTTGGCCAAGTAGTAGGTAGTAACTCCAAGAGGGAACGTTTTGCTCGATTGTGGGTTCATGCCCCCCGATGACACGCTTGAATGACAGAAACATGAGTCTAGGGGATGTGTTGTGGCCACAAGGGGGAAAACAATGATGCTTGTAACCGCGGTTGCAAGGATTGTTTACTTCACGCAAAGTGCTTTTTAATGCAGTTGTTTGTTGCTTTGGGTTTACACTTTGGGTGGGGCTCGCAACTTAATACCAGTGAGATGTTCTGGATAGATATCTCAAGGTGGATGATTAGTAGTAGATGCAGTTGGATTTCGGTCTACTTATTTTGGCGTACTGGCCGTGCTTTTGAGCCTCTTCCTTTCTTTTGTAGCATAGTTAGCATTGTGGTGCGTTCATAATCCTGTCAATTACCCTTCTGTAATTTGTTCACCTCGCATAGCAGTTTTATCGTCTTTTGGGAGAGAGACATCAGTAGTGAACATCACGTATCCCGGTCCATATCCTCATTACTATTTACACGCTCATTTACTTTTCTACTATTACTTTCAGTTGCTATCATTATCCCTTGTGTTTGATCCTTTGCGAACAATAAGACCGGAGAGATTGACAACCTCTCTGAACTTCATTGGGAACAAAGTTATTTGTGTCAGTGTGCAGGTCCAGGTCAAGGAAGCAACTTTTGTCTAAAACGGTACCATTGTTTCCTTGCCACCTACTTATCATCTCCGGAGTCCTACTGGAGACAAACCTTGGTATCTTTACTGAGGGAAATTTGTTGTTGTGCTAGGTCACGCCTTCCACTTGGGGTTTACCAACGAAGGGCGAGAAATCACTATCATCAACTCGCACATCACCATCCTTCTCACCGAGCTGGATCTCCAGTTCGGCGATTTTCTTCTGACCAGCCTCCAGCTCGGAGGAGCGAGTGGCAGCAGCTACAAGTGTGCAATGGAGTAAGGATGTAATCATAATCGGTGGAAGCAAGAAAGGGCAAGAAAAATATACCTGTGAGTTCCTGAATCTTGGCAGCTTGGGCATCAACATTCTTCTTCAGAGCAGCAATGGACTTCTGACCCGCTGAATAAGCGTCCAGAAGTTCTTCAAATACAGCTTTGCGTCTGTCACAGATGGCTTGAAAATGGGCCGATCAGATTTAAAGCAAAAGCATAGGGCACTAAAGAGAAATGAAGATCCGGACAGATTGCAAGCAATCGGCCCGAATCTCGGGGACTACACCCAGTGGGTGCGCTAGGCGCGCCCCCACTGAAGAGAGAGCTTACAGTAACAGAGTGGTTGGAGGCAAGGATTTGACCCAGCGAGGCATCGGCGAAGCGTCGGATGTCGGTGGCAAGACCACCCAGCCGATCCAGAAGCTGGGACGAAAGTTGGTCCTCAGAGCCACGAGGCGGAGGAGTGGACGAGTCGGCAGCAGGTCGGACAGGCGAGACATCAGAGGTGCCAAAGTATGCCTATCGGAACCGGTCGGCCAGTACGAGCTGGCGGATGGATGGCGGTTGGCGAGCAAGAACACCGGAGGACGGTGCTGTAGAAGCACTGGATCCGGCAGCAACATGAGTAACAAGCGGATCAGTAGGCGTAGCAACAGTGGGCTCGCTGGAGATGACAACGGCGTTCCCCGAGCCAGCAGCGGGAGATGGGTCGGCGGCAGTGGCTTGGGTTGGAGAAGACTCAGGCTGAGGAGCATCAGGGGTAGGCCGATCTGGCATCGGCAAATCAACATGTGCGATGCCAGAAGGGTCCAGCGGAATCGGAGAGGCAACAGCAGCGGTTGGAGCAGGAGTGGCCGACTGCGTGCCAGCAGTCGGAAGAACAACAGAGGTCGGCGGTGTAGTGATCGGCTGCGTTTGGGTCGCGGCGGCAGCAGCTTTCTTCTTGGCCCGCTTGACTTTATTGGTGTGGGAAACACCTCTCTTGCGAGCAGGTGCTGACACGTTGGAAGTGGTCGAGGTCGCCGGGGTCATGCGGGCAGGAGAAGCAGAGGGGGCAGGGGGAGCAGTCGGCGCACCCCCAGGTCCGGCAGGGTCCACAGATCGGGCAGCCCTGTAATAAATGAGCACAAGTTAGCAGAGTAGCACAGGAAAAGTCAAGAAGAATAGGAGAGGTGAAGATATATACCCGGCAGCTCGAGGAAGTTGAGCAGCAAACCTAGCCATGGAAAAGCCAAGGCGAGCAATATTCAATGGGGTAGGAGAAAGCACAGGGCCACTAATTTCAGGGTCAGCTCGGCGTGTGCCTGTTTTCCCTTTCTTCTTGGCAACCTTGGAGGGGCCGGCATCGTCAGGTCGGGGGCGTTTTCCCTTGGGCAGTGTCTGTTCGGCGGGCTCAGATTTTGCGCCAAGATCACCAAGAGGATCAGAATCACTGCTCCATTCGGCCATGAAGCGTTTGACGGAGGAATCAGACTCACCCGGCTTTTTGAAGCCGAGTCCGAAGGAAGCAGTTCGGGCTTCGGTCTCGGATTCGGTCTCTTCTTCAAGCTCCAAATCCTGAGCATCCTCTTCAGCTCGGTCAAGGTGGTAGCCCGAAGCAGACTGTCCATCCTGCATGAGCCTGGAGGCCAGAAATTCTTGAGGAGAAGGATCCGATCAAAATTAGTATGAAGGAAAAAAATAGCTAAACCAAAAAATTTACAATTGAAGCATACCTCGGGGCAGGGCCGAGATCGGCTGAATGGTTTCATGCCGAACTCAAAAGGTTCGGCAACCTTGAGATTGGTAATACTGTTGATTCGGCGGAAGAACTCTTTTTCGTCTATTCGGAAGGTAGAGATCCGAGTGGGGTCGCGACGCATATGCATGTCGCAGATCCAGTGGAAGCGGCGTTGCAATGGGAGCACTCGGAGGCAGAGCCAGGTCGCCACTAGATCGGCGGGCTGCAACCCTTGTTCCATCAGCTTCTGGACGTAGGCCATCTGGCGATCCACATCGGTATCCCCATCCCCCGGTTTCTCGGCCCAATGGTACTTTGCAGTCGGCAGGGGCAGAGAGAACTCGGGCAGATTTAGCAAGTCTCGATTCTGTGGCGAGGAAACATAAAAGAACCCCATCTGCCAGTTCTTGATGGACTGGGGCAGTTGGGGATGAGGATAGAGTTCGACCTGGCGGAGGTAGATGGTGGCGCCGCCGCATTCGGCCATCACCTTGGTCTCCTCTTTCTTCTTGGTATTGGGGTTGATAGTGTGCACACCAGTGCCCACTTGAAAGCTGCGGAAGTGAAAGATCCGGCACCAGAGCCCAATTGTGGGCCGGACTCCAAGGTAGCCTTCGCACAGGGCCACGAAAGTGGAGAGCAGCATAATGGCGTTTGCTCCGAGGTGATGCGGTTGCAGGCGGTAGAAGGCGAGGAAGTCATGGAAAATTGGCTCACCGGGAGCCCAAATCCGCGCTCGAAATGCTCGAGGAAGACAACGCGTTCGCCATCCTGGGGCGCGGGCACGATCTCGTCGCCGGGAATGCGGAAGTCAAAGTCTGCCGGGATCTTGCGAGACCGGCGGAGGAGCGCAACCTTCATCTCCGTCATGTTGGAGCCTTTCCAAGCTCCCCTCTGGGAGCCGGCGGCGGGGTCGTCCCCCATGGTGGCGTCGGACTCCGTGGTGGGCGAGGAGGAGCAGGACAGAGACGAAGAAGAAGGTGGCGCCGGCGGAGAAGACGGCGGCGGAGGCAGAGGAAATCTAGATCCAAGTCCACCTATGGTGGCGGAGGAGGAGTGGTGGCAAGGGTGGTGGAGTGCGGCAGCCCAGTCATCGGGGTGGCGGCTCTTGGCGGCGGAGGAAAGGGCAGCAGCACGGCGGGGCGAGTGGTGTGGAGGCGGAGGCAAGGGAAGAAAGCTTGAGGAAGAGGATGGAGTGAGGGGGTGCGAGACACATCTCTCACCCCGTCGGATATTTAAAGACGCGGTAAGAAGGTAGTGGGATCGGGTGTGCCGATCTGACAGATAGTGTGGCCGCGTGTATTCCCAGAGCAGCATCAGTTCGGAGCACAGAAGATCCGGCGGATGGGACGGGACGTGCGCGCGTGGGTCGAGGCAGCGGTTATGGCATGTCAAATCATGGCACGACGTCCCGTATTCTTTGGCAAATTCGAAGAGGCAAGTTCGGTCAACACTCCAGTCAAACCAACCGTTGGGCGGATCGGTCGAGGAAGTCAAGCGCAATCCGCAATTGAGCGCAATCGGCCCATTGAGAGTAGTTGATACGAAGATCAAGAGCAATCGGAAGATCAAGAGCAATCGGAAGATCAAGAGTAATCGGAAGATCAAGAGCAATCGGAAGATCAAGAGTAATCGGCAGGTAGCGAGCAACCGGCCTATTGGAGCAATCGGTCAGAAACAAGCAGAGCATTTTATAAGGAACCTGTGCATGCCTCGCCATCTCTGAGTTCGGCGGGACCTTCGCAGCTTCAGGGGCTACTGTCGGGGGAATGACCCTCGGGTAGGGTCACCCAGGGGAAATAGTTCATCAAAGCAAAGATCACCGACCTAATGGTCACTGATCTATTCAAGGCCGAGCTAAACAAGAGAAACCAAGAAGTGGGCCGAACTGCTCCAAGTGAGGGCCGATTGCCTCAGAGAGGGCGCAATCGGCCTCACCCAGGAGCATCCGGCCGAAGTAAGAAGAGCATCGTCCGATCAAAGGTCCAGGTCAGGCACCTGGTACAAGAGCATTCAATGCGCAATCCCTGGAGGTCGGGACTGTCAGAGGCGTGCGGTCTCCTCCAGCGCCGATCACGCGGACAGGCCGACAGGCCTAAGTATCTAGCTTCACTGTTCACTACCGAGGTCTACGGGATAGCAGTATGGCGAGCGGCAAGTCTACACCGGGTCATCCGGATAAGCACGATGTTAGGTCCCTAGCCGATCTGAGACAGACAGCTGGGCCCTCCCTCCCGTGTATTTACTTTTTTACCCCGGGCTCGGCCTATAAGAGCCTCGGGTACCCCTCCTGCGTGAGGGACGACGGAGCAGTTATTACAATCTCAACCAGCAAAGAGAGCAAGGAAAGAGTAGACACCAAAGGCCCTCTTCTTCTTCCTCTCAAACAGCTCAAGGAGCATTCATTGTAGCCAGAGTTATTGCATATAGCTATCTCAGCAGGACTAGGGGTGTTATCTCTACAGAGAGCCCCGAACCTGGGTACATCGTGGTGTCTCACCGTGTGTTCCCATTCTTGCTTCCGGTACCAGCGACACTAACCTCGGTTTGTCCCCCTCTTTAGCCATCCCCATGGCATCTGCCGTTACATATCGACGACAGTGGGTGCACCTAAACCAATGACGGAATCAGATTCAACAAGAGGTGCAATCGAAAAAGTACATATTGTAGTTGTTTGATCACTCGGTAAACTCAAATCAGCAAGATAATCATCTAAAACTGGTGGTGTAATCAAATCTTTGGAAATTGCACTTATCTCAACACATGATGTATCGAAACCAATAGGACATTCATTAATTTCATGTGTAGTAAGAAAATCATAACCTTTATTATCACCTTTTACTCCTCGCTCATAGGAAGTAAGCACGGTCGGTTGCGACGCCTTAAAAACTCCGAGTGGCGCAATCATAGTTGGCGTTGCAGCGAATGAAGTAACCTTCTTTGACTGGAATTCCATCGCACCCTTATTCGTTGTGTGTGCACAGTCTTCTTATTTTATGTTCAGCTTTACATGCAAGACGAAACAAATGGTTGACAGAATACATCTCTTCATGCATTATGATGTCTTGTATATCATAGTTTAAACTTCTCCAAAATCTATTCAGAAAATCATCTTCACATTCTTCTAAACCACAACGAATCAAAGCATTACACAAATTATCATAATATTCTTCAACGGTGTGATTGCCTTGTGCTAAACGTTGTAATTTTCTAAGTAAATCACTAGCAAAGTATGAAGGAAAAAATCTGTTGCGCATTATAATTTTTAAACCTTTCCATGTAGTAGGTCTATTATAAGTCCTCGCAATATTTTCTCCACCAAACTGAAGCAAAAACGGAAAATCTCTTAGTGGCATCTTTAATTTTCTTATGCTCAGAAAAATCATGGTTACCAAAGATGTCTTCTACCTCTATTTCCCAATCAATATACGAATCGGGGTCATATTTACCCTCAAAATTAGGCAAAGAGCACTAGTCGAAAAAGGCTCATTTGTCCCGGTTCTAGAGGCCCATTTGTCCCGGTTTCGGAACCGGGACTAAAGGGTCGT
Source organism: Bromus sterilis (assembly GCA_950022295.1). NCBI lineage: Eukaryota > Viridiplantae > Streptophyta > Magnoliopsida > Poales > Poaceae > Bromus > Bromus sterilis. The sequence goes on along the minus strand of OX465598.1, from coordinate 19,581,680 downwards.
TACTAATGCCCAAAACCTTTAGTCCCGGTTTGCCCACGAACCGGTACTAAAGGTCCTCCACGTGGGTTGTTCTGGTGCACTGGGGCGGAGGACCTTTAGTCCCGGTTGGTAACACGAACCGATACTAAAGGCCTCCACGGGAAAAAAATCATTCAAATATTTTCCTCTTTCTTTTTTCTATTTTTTCGAAAATTATATTATTTCCATTATTTCACCAGTTTTTTTCACTCCCTTTTTTATATATTTTCACAATTTCTATTATTTGAGTTATTTGACTAGTTTAGTCTTTAACTACCCTTAATGTCTTGTCAAATTACTTAGTCGTAGTCAAATTTCCCAATCGGTTACCCATCCTTACACTACTCTAGCAATAGCATGCTTAACTTTTGAGTTCCTTTCGTCTCCACTTCCAACTACACCTCACACACATTGTTGCTATTACTATCATATCAATCCTATTAACCTCTTGATTCCAATGTCACACTTCTATATTGTTTTAATTCCAAATAATTATTTTAATAAACTAAAGTAATGTAATAATAATAATCTTCAATAAAAATAAAAAATAATTTTTGTGCAAAACCTAAAATTTGAAAATTTTCATATTTCCCTCAATAGTAGTCCGAAAACCCTTATTTCATATTTCCCAATTTTAAATTTCTATCCCAACTTTTGTTGTATTATTTTATTGAGGAGAATAATGAATGGGTAAGTGGATGGGTGCTCTTTTAAATTTCTATGCCAACTTTTTTTGAATTATTTTTCCTCCAAATCTTAAAAGCATCATAACTTTTTTCTGTTTGGTTTTTCTGTTTCATACAAAAAAACTTTTTCATCGGCAGTCGTATGCAAAAATTATGACCATTTTACAAATTCTAGATAGATTTTGTAAAAAATGTCAAAATTCATGCTTGTTAATTTTGCAAAAAAAAAATCATTAAATGCATGAAAATTAACAAATGAAGTTAGAAAGGATTGAAATTTGAGGATGTGGCTTTGAATGGTGCATATTGAATGCACAAAAAGTGTGGAATTAAAATAAGTTAAAAAAAGAAAGGACTTTATAACAGATGAATTTTCTTCCAAAACTCTCAACTTCGAAGGAGATGGTCCGGTTTGTACACGAAGTGCATCCATTTTTGTCGTAATCCTCTCAAATTTTTAGCACACATGCTATGTGGGTGAAATGATGACACAATGCCAATTTTCAACCTTTTCAGAGTTTATTTGTACTACTTTTTAATTTCATGGTCATTTAGCGCAAAAATCATTAAATGCATGAAAATAGCAAATAAAGTTAGAAAGGGTTGAAATTTGAGGATGTGGCTTTGAATGGTGCATATTGAATGAACCAAAAATCTGAGTTGAATAAGTTAAAAAAAGAAATGCCTTTGTAACATATGAGTTTTCGTCCGAAACCCTCACACTTCGAAGGATATGGTCCAATTTTTATACGAAGTGCATCCAGTTTTTGTCGTAACCCTTTCAACTTTTTAGCACATGCTATGTGGGTGAAATGATGATACCATGCCAAGTTTCAACCTTTTTAGAGTTCATTTGTACTGGCTTTTTAATTTTAGGGTCATTTAGCGCAAAAAATCATTAAATGCATGAAAAATAACAAATGAAGTTAGATTGTGTTGAAATTTGAGGATGTGGCTTTGAATTGTGCATATTAAATGCACAAAAAGTTTGGAAATGAAGTAAGTTAAAAAAACAAATGTCGTTGTAACATATGAGTTTTCTTCCAAAACTCTCATACTTCGAAGGAGACGGTCCAGTTTGTACACAAAGTGCATCCAGTTTTTGCCGTAATCCTCTCAACTTTTTAGCATGTGCTATGTGGGTGAAATGATGATACCATGCCAAGTTTCAACATTTTTAGAGTTCATTTGTACTGGCTTTTCAATTTTAGGGTCATTTATCGCAAAGAAATTATTAAAAGCATGAAAATAACAAATGAAATTAGAAAGAGTTGAAATTTGAGGATGTGGCTTTGAATGGTGCATATTGAATGCACAAAAATTCTGAGTTGAATAAGTTAAAAAAGAAATGCCTTTGTAACATATGAGTTTTCATCCGAAACCCTCACACTTCGAAGGAGATGGTCCAATTCTTACACGAAGTGCATCCATTTTTTCTCGTAACTCTTTCAACTTTTTAGCACATGCTATGTGAGTGAAATGATGATACCATGCCAAGTTTTAACCTTTTTATAATTCATTTGTACTGTCTTTTTAATTTTAGGGTCATTTAGCGCAAAAAAAAATCATTAAATGCATGAAAAATAACAAATGAAGTTAGAATGTTTTGAAATTCGAGGATGTGACTTTGAATGGTGCATATTAAATGCAAAAAAAATTTGGAGATGAATAAGTTAAAAAAAAGAAATGTGGTTGTAACATTTGAGTTTTCTTTCAAAACCCTCATATTTCGAAGGAGACGGTCCAGTTTGTACACGAAGTGCATCCAGTTTTTGCCGAAATCCTCTCAACTTTTTAACATGTGTTATGTGGGTGAAATGATGATACCATGCCAAGTTTAAAAAAATTTAGAGTTCATTTGTACTGGCTTTTCAATTTTAGGGTCATTTAGCGCAAAGAAATCATTAAAAGCATGAAAATAACAAATAAAGTTAGAAAGAGTTGAAATTTGAGGATGTGGCTTTGAATGGTGCATATTGAATGCACAAAAATTCTGAGTTGAATAAGTTAAAAAAATGCCTTTGTAATATATGAGTTTTCGTCCGAAACCCTCACACTTCGAAGGAGATGGTCCAATTTTTACACGAAGTGCATCCAGTTTTTGTCGTAACCCTTTCAACTTTTTAGCACATGCTATGTGGGTGAAATGATGATACCATGCAAGTTTCAAACTTTTTAGAGTTCATTTGTACTGTCTTTTAGATTTTAGGGTCATTTAGCGCAAAAAATCATTAAATGCATGAAAAATAACAAATGAATTTAGAATGTGTTAAAATTTGAGGATGTGGCTTTGAATGGTGCATATTAAATGCACAAAAAGTTTGGAAATGAAGTCAGTTAAAAAAAGAAATGTCGTTGTAACATATGAGTTTTCTTCCAAAACTCTCATACTTCGAAGGAGACGGTCCAGTTTGTACACGAAGTGCATCCAGTTTTGGCCGTAATCCTCTCAACTTTTTAGCATGTGCTATGTGGGTGAAATGATGATACCATGCCAAGTTTCAACATTTTTAGAGTTCATTTGTACTGGCTTTTCAATTTTAGGGTCATTTATCGCAAAGAAATTATTAAAAGCATGAAAATAACAAATGAAGTTCGAAAGAGTTGAAATTTGAGGATGTGGCTTTGAATGGTGCATATTGAATGCACAAAAATTCTGAGTTGAATAAGTTAAAAAAGAAATGCCTTTGTAACATATGAGTTTTCGTCCGAAACCCTCACACTTCGAAGGAGATGGTCCAATTTTTATACGAAGTGCATCCAGTTTTTCTCGTAACCCTTTCAACTTTTTAGCACATGCTATGTGAGTGAAATGATGATACCATGCCAAGTTTTAACCTTTTTATAATTCATTTGTACCGTCTTTTCAATTTTAGGGTCATTTAGCGCAAAAAAATCATTAAATGCATGAAAAATAACAAATGAAGTTAGAATGTTTTGAAATTCGAGGATGTGGCTTTGAATGGTGCATATTAAATGCAAAAAAAGTTTGAAGATGAAATAAGTTAAAAAAAAGAAATGTCTTTGTAACATATGAGTTTTCTTCCAAAACCCTCATACTTCGAAGGAGACGGTCCATTTTTTACACGAAGTGCATCCAGTTTTTGCCGTAATCCCCTCAACTTTTTAGCATGTGCTATGTGGGTGAAATGATGATACCATGCCAAGTTTCAACATTTTTAGAGTTCATTTGTACTGGCTTTTTAATTTTAGGGTCATTTAGCGCAAAGAAATCATTAAAAGCATGAAAATAACAAATGAAGTTAGAAAGAGTTGAAATTTGAGGATTGGCTTTGAATGGTGCATATTGAATGCACAAAAATTCTGATGTTGAAATAAGCTTAAAAAAAGAAATGTCTTTCTAACAGATGAGTTTTCTTCCAAAACCCTCATACTTCGAAGGAGATGGTCCAGTTTGTACACGAAGTACATCTAGTTTTTGTCGTAATCCTCACAACTTTTTAGCACATGCTATGTGGGTGAAATGATGACACAATGCCAAGTTTCAACCTTTTTCAGGGTTCATTTGTACTGCTTTTCAATTTCATGGTCATTTAGCGCAAAAAAAACATAAAATGCATGAAAAATAGCAAATGAAGTTAGAAAGGGTTGAAATTTGAGGATGTGGCTGTGAATGATGCATATTGAATGCACAAAAAGTCTGGAGTTGAATAAGTTAAAAAAAATGCCTTTGTAAAAAATGGGTTTTCGTTCGAAACCGTCATACTTCGAAAGAGATTGTCCAATTTGTACATGAAGTGCATCCAGTTTTTGCCGTAACCCTCTCAACTTTTTAGTACATGCTATGTGGGTGAAATGATGATACCATGCCAAGTTTCCACCTTTTTAGAGTTCATTTCTACTGCCTTTTCAATTTCGAGTCATTTAGCGCAAAAACAATCATTAAATGCATGAAAAATATCAAATGAAGTTAGAAAGGTTTGAAAATTGAGGATGTGGCTTTGTATGGTGCATAGTTAATGCACAAAAAGTCTGGAGTTGAAATAAGTTAAAAAAAGAAATGCCTTGTAACATATGAGTTTTCGTTCGAAACCATCATAAAGAGTTAAATAGAGTCTGGTTTTGATTAAAATACCTATTTAAAATATCCTAAAAATTCCCATATTGAACATGTTGATAAAACATACTAATATTAAACAACAGGAAAAATAATCACTCAAAAATCTATTTTTAAACTAAAGTTATTCACAAACTAGTGATTGACACAAATTTCAAAATAATTCAAGTTTAAACTATTTAGGTTTGAAAATTACTGGCACTAACAAAAAGTTTATAATTTTTTTGACCTAAAGAAAAAAAATCATTCAAAAACTCTAAATATTATAACAGTTATTCAAAATCTAAAAACAGAAACTCTTCTGTTTAGAAAAAGAAAAAAGAAAAAAAATAGACCTTTAGTACTGGTTTGTGTCTCCAACCGGGACTAAAGGTTGCGACACCCTTTAGTCCCGGTTCGTATCTGGAACCGGGACAAAAGGGTTCAGACGAAGCGGGACCAATGCCCCACGAGGCTCGGTCGGCCCCCTGGGCGCACGAACCGGGACGTATGCCCCCATGGCTCCCGGTTCGTAACTGAACCGGGACTAATGGGTTGGCCAGGCCTGAACCAAAGCCCTGTTTTCTACTAGTGGAGGTAACCTGATGATGTGTGTGTGTACCATGATGTACATCTTGTGACGAACGCCGCACCTTTTGTGGTTGACAAGAGTGATCAGGATCAACATATGGCAAGTCATCGCCCAAAATAGACGCAACCCAACTGTTGACCGCTCTAGAATCTGCCATGGTTAGTAGGAAACAAAAAAAATCAAAAGTATATTGCTCTATAGTAACTACAGCAAGGTGGTGGTAAATGTCTCTCAACTCTCTAGCAATGATCCAAACTCTTACCAGTTCTTACCGTGCTGCAGTGGTTGTCGGCCGTTGGCGGTGTCAAAAGTTATCAAAAGATAGATATAGCGATTACCAATTGACCGAACAAGGTATAATATAGAAAGTGGAGCTTGCTGAAGGTTTCCTCAACTCACAATATCAATGGCACAATTAAGCAAAAAGTAATGTAAGTTGTGTCGGGGGATTGGTACCCGGGTAGGCTAACCCAAGCGGAAGCAAGCTTTCAAGACAAGGATGGGCCGATTGGGCTGCAGCTGGGCCGAGCTGGGCAGAGGTACGGCCGATTGCTCCGAGGCAATCGACCATACCAAATGCCAGTAGTCGGCCCAGGCGCAATCGGCCCACCCTTCCTTTTATTGAAGACAATCATCCGATTGGCCCGCTGCTGGACCGAGATTGATTCCTAGAAGGCCGATTGCCCAGAGCAATCGACCTTACTAAGGAATCACCAGTCGGTCCAGGTGCAATCGGAGCCACCTACCACCCAGTCGGGGGTATGATTACGAGGTCATAAATACCATATCCCGAGATATCTGGGTGGCAGGAAGGCCAAGTCACATCGAGGATTTCCCGGAGATACGATGTCGACCTCTCCGCCGATTCTGCGAACAGGCCGACAAGACCGTACCTCATAGCTCCACTGTTCATCACTAGACCCTACAAGGTAGCAGCATGGGCCGCCGCTCGTAGGCTCCGGATCAACCGGAGAGGAGCAGTCGGTGGGCCCAGGCCGATTAGAGGATGACAGCTGGGTCCTTTAGGCATTGAAGTTACCATAGTACCCTGGGCTCACACTGTAAGAGCCAGGGTACCCCTCCTGCGCGAGGGATCCCACACCTTAGAACCCCATTTACTCACTTCATCCTCAGTTCATTCACTGCTCGTAGTTACTCCTCAGGGAAGCAGGAGAGGACCTTGCCCACGGCGGCGGTATACTCCTTCCCCTGAGAAGGTAGAAGAGCAGTTATTGTAGCCACCTCATTGATATACAAGAGACAAGCAGGAGTAGGGGTGTTATCTCTCCGGAGAGCCCCGAACCTGGGTACATCGTGGTGTCTTCACCGTGCTTGTGCCCAAACCCGATTCCGGCACCATCGACATTCTCTCCTTCGAGTCTTCCCCCTCACATTAGCCATCCCATGGCATCTGTTGTTACACATCGACGACAAGTTGAATAATTGCTCAAACTCCTAACTAGTGCTGGCAGTCGACTAGTAAGAGATAAAATAATCTAAGCCCAGATACTGGATCAAATGAGAGGAAACTGATGAAAATAAATTAGCTCGAAATAGCTAGATATATAAGTGAGGTATCAGCGTAGTGTATGGCAACCCAGAACAGCAGCAAACTAGTGTTCCCAATAGCACCAAATAAAATTTGTTTGTTCCAAAACAGATGCTAGCTGATCTGATATATCCTTTTACTCCTTTTTCTGTTTTTTTTTGCTTTTTTTTCTCACTTGTTTTTCACCTTTTTTGACTATTTTTCTCCTTTTTCACTTTTTTAAACAAGCCGATTACTAGCAAATACGCACAAGATGGGACGTGCACAAAGTGGAACCATAAGAACCAGAAACTGCCTAATCCAAGTATACAACGCAAGCTATCCAGAGAACAAGCTTGGACAAGATTATTTGCGGGATCTGATGGTTCAAATAGATGTGGTGATGAGGTAGCTAGTACTACTAGTGCAAAAGATTGGCTGGTTGATGATGAGTGTGGACAACGTACGGGTGGTGGCAGACACAGAGACCTGGTGTTTGGTGAGCGGCGTGGTAAGCGGCGCGGAGAAGCAGACAGATGGTACCTTGATGTGCTCGTGCAAGAGAAATTTGTACGAGGGAGCAGCGGCGCCGAAGGCCAGACAGCCTATACTGGATGTCTGATGTACAACGCGTTGCGAGCGGAAAGCTGGGCGATGCGTTTTTTTTTTGGAGAACTAGCGGTACAGATTATGACGGTGGACAAAAATAGATTGATCTAGTAGATAATTCTCACCCAAACAAATCTAAACCAGCATTAATTGTAGGATGAATGCAACCAAAAATTCAACAAACAAATACTAAATGAAAAAATTGCTAAAGGCTAAAAAGGTAGGTATAAAAGATGATCTAATCTAACTTTTTTTTGGCTTTTTAGTGGACTTACAAGATAAAAAGGAAACCAATCTAATGAAAAATGTAAATCTCTCACCGATAAACCCGAAATCTGATACCACTTGACGCAACGGAGGGCCGATCTTTCGATGAGAGTAGAGGTAACTATCAATTTGGTGGATTTTGACCTTGACAATCCGGCTATACCGTACCCGAAGATACACCTGGCAATCGCTAAACCAATCTCTGTCAAATACATGGGTGAACTCATGAACGCAGTAATTAAATATGTCGAGTCTGATAAAACCAAAGATGTCGATTCTGATGAGGAAAAAGCCGGCCAAAATAAAAAGAACGGCGGTAAAGGATCCCAGAGCCAATCGAATAAGCGTCGGCATGACCAAAATACTTCTGACCTAGTAGCTAACACCAACACCAGCTACCAGCGACAGAAGCAAGGGGGCAACAATTACCGCAAGACGGAAGGAGGCGGCTTTCTCCCAAACAGCTTTGAAGCGGTTATGCACGCGCCCTGCCCGACACATAGTAAACCTAGACGTCCAGCTAATCACACTTGGGAACAGTGCAACTTCATGAAGGAATTTGCACGACGAGAAAACCAAGGACCTCCCGGGTCTGTTGGTGGAGTCGTCCAAGGCAACCATAACCAAAATTCAGGTCATCAGGGAGCCGACACAGCACACCAACAACAGGGACCCGGAGGAGGAGGACAGCAAGGGCAAATCAGGATCTGCCGGGTTCCAAGAAAATCTCAAGCAACTTCACAATCGCTCAGCTTTTCATGTCTTCACCACTAGCAGCTGTCGAAGAGACAAGAAACTACAACAGAGGGCTGCTATGGCCATAGCTACAGAGCCGGCTTGGCCCAGGTGGCTTAACTGGTCAGAACATCCAATCACCTGGACAAGAGATGATCATCCCCTGGTGGTAGATAACCCCGGGGCACTGGCTCTGGTAGTATCTCCACAAGTCGGAGGATACACACTTGATAAAGTGCTCATGGACGGAGGCAGAAACATTAACATTCTGTACTATGAGACCTTCCTCATGATGGGTTTAACTCAGAAGCAGCTGCAACAGTCCCACACCGTCTTCCATGGAATTGTCCGAGGCAAGTCGGCAAGACCGATTGGCAAAATCTACCCGGAGACGGCCTTTGGAAACACTGAAAACTTTCGCTCTGAGATCATACCCTTTGCAGTAGTTGATCTTGAGAGAGCCTATCACGCCATCTTAGGTCAGCCGTCTTATGCTAGGTTCATGGCACGACCGTGCTATGTCTACCTAAAGCTCAAAATGCCAGGTCCTTATGGCCCAATCACTATGGAAGGAAGGCGGTCCAGGGCAACAGAGTGCGACCAGCAACATGTCAAGATTGCCGACTCAACGTGCGCCAAAGAAGACCTACCAACATACAAAGAAAAAGTGGACCCGACAGACACCACAATCTTGAAGAAACCGACTCCTGATAACAACCCCAAGTTCCAACCGGCTGAAGACACAAAGAAAGTTCACTTTGTCCCTGGTGACTCTACCCAACAGTTCATCATTGGGGCCGGGTTATCTGATAAATAGGAAAGCGTGCTCATTGATTTCCTCCGTGATAATCGAGACATCTTCGCATGGAAACCTTCTGACATGCCGGGTGTCCCGAGGGAACTCGCTGAGCACCACCTAAATATAGACCCAAGACTAAAGCCGGTCAAGCAATTCCTTCTTCGATTCAACGATGAAAGGAGGAACGCCATTGGGGAAGAGATAGCTCGGCTCCTAGCCGCCGGGTTTATCATGGAAGTATTCTATCCGGAGTGGCTTGCAAACCCAGTCCTCGTCTTAAAAAAGAATGGGACTTGGCGTATGTGCATCGACTACACCGACTTAAACAAGGCCTGCCCAAAGGATCCCTTTGCGCTACTTCGCATCGATCAGATCATAGAATCAACTGTAGGATGTGAGATTTTGTGCTTCCTTGACGCATACTCCGGCTACCATCAAATCAAGATGGCCCTTGAGGACCAAGAGAAGACGGCTTACATCACACCCTTTAGCATTTTCTGCTATACTTCTATGCCTTTCGGCCTGAAGAATGCAAGAGCCACCTATCAATGAACAGTGCAAAACTACCTCAAGGAGCAGATTGGACGCAACGTGCACGCTTATGTGGACGACATTGTGATCAAATCGCAGTTAGCCGGCTGATGGCTTCTCGCCCCTCGTTGGTTACCCCAAGTGGAAGGTTGAGATGCAGCGTAGCGGTAATTTCCCTCAGTAAAGATACCAAGGTTTGTCTCCAGTAGGACTCAACGATAAGTACGATAGGTGGCAACGGCGCCAGAAATTATTCTGATGCGTGGAGTTGTCGTGGACCTGCACAAAACAAATAACTTTGCTCCCAACGAGTTCAGAGGAGTTGTCAATTCCTCCAGCCTTGTCGTTTACAAAGGATCAAACGCAAGAGATAAAAAGGTACTAGTAAAAGTAAAAACAGAAAGGTAAATAGTGGGTGTGAACAATGGTATGAAGATGGACCGGAGTCCCGTGATTTTCACTAGTGATGTCTCTCTCCCAAAAGACGATAAAAATGCTAGCGAGGTAAACAAATCACAGTTGGGCAATTGACAGGATTATGAAGGCACCGCAATGCTAACTATGCTGCAAAGAAAGGAAGGGCTCAAAAGCAATGGGCAGTACGCCAAGGTAAGTAGACCGAAATCCATCTGCATCTACTACGAATCATCCACCTTGAGATATCTATCCAGAACATCTCGCTGGTATTAAGTTGCGAATCCCACCCAAAGTGTAAACTCAAAGCAACAGACAACTACATTAAAAGAACTTTGCGTAAAGTAAACAATTCTTGCACCAATAGGCACAATCACCGTTGTTTTATCCCTGGTAGCAACAGCACATCCCCTAGTCTCATGTTTCTGTCACTCAAGCTAGACATCAGGGGGCTGAACCCACAATCGAGCATAACGCTCTCTCTTGGAGTTGCAAGCAAATAACTTGGCCAAAGCAAATACTGCAATGGAGAACATGCAAGAATTTACTCAAGAACAAAATATAAAAGGGCAAACCAAATATATTACTCATCACAATCTGAACATAGTCTCATAATCCATCAGATCCCAACAAACTCAGCATAGCAACAGCAGAAAATTACATAGGTGCCTCGATCATGTGAGGCAGCTCACGAGGTCTCGAAAGTGGAAGCACAAAAGAGGGAGAAGACATCACATAGCTACTGATCACGGACTCATGGTCCAAGGGGGACTACTCACGGTACATACTGGAGGCGTCCATGGCTATGGATGGTCTCCCGGAGGGGTCATCTCCTTCCGGCAGGGTGCCGGGGCAGCTTCTCCAGGCAGCCCCGATCTGAAAACGGCGGCGGCGGCGGAACAGAGAGGTTTCCGCGAAAAAGAGTTCTTGTTTAGGGGTTTCTACCCCGAGGGGGTTATATAGGCGAAGGGGGGCGTCGAGGGGCCACCCAGGGCAGCCAGGAGGGTGCCTGGCGCGCCCTAGGGTTGGGGCCGCGCCAGGGACCCTTATGGCTCCCTGGTGGTGGTCCAGGCTCTCTCCCTTGGTTATTCCGGAAGCTTCCGGCCCGCTGATTTTTAATATAATTTTTGCGGAATTCTTTGGGCACTTTAATCAGCCGGAAAACCTGAAAAACAAAAACAGCAGAAAACCAGAAGCTGGCAACTGGGTGCACTGAGTTAGTACGTTAGTCAAAATTGGTTTAAAAGTGTAATCAAGTTCAACCAAAACATGGCAAAGTCACACAAAACATGCATGGAGCAAGCAGAAATTATAGATACGTTTGGGACGTATCAACATCCCCAAGCTTAATTCCTGCTCGTCCTCGAGTAGGTAAATGATAACAAGCATAATTTCTGTGGTGACATGCCACACAACCAAATAAGGACTGTTAAGTAAAGCAATCAAAGCATGCAATTCAATTCAAGTCTTAACAGGCAAGAGTCTATATTGGCATTAACACAAGCAACAAAAGAACAAAAGGTGCAAGAGCTCTTGTTGTCCGTGACTCGAATGTCTCCAGATGGTGTTTGCGTGCAAGCAAGGGACTGGGAAGAAAGAGAAAAAAGGTTGTTGAGAACAACTATCTACTAAAGTTTCACACTTGGTCTTCTTTGGATTCTTATCTGGACTCGTCCCCAGACCACTAGCCAGGTACAAGTCAAACTGATCCACTCCGTTTCAATATTTTGAGCACTCATGCAATGGATGAGCGTGAGCAAGAAAGTTGACACCTAAAAGTAGAAACAGAAAGAAGAGGTGGAGGAGGAAGACAAAAAGGTCTGTGAAAGGCTCACATCAATGAGGACAATCATAGGCGAGAGAAGGCCATATGATAGATATGATGTGAGGAGTAGGGATTTCCATACAACGGATGCACATGTGAGCTAAAAGCTCTCCAATGGAACTAGTGGGGGTGCATCTAACTTGCTTTCTCAAGAAGACCTAGAGCTCGTTTGAGGAGGCTCATCATTGGAATATACAAGCCAAGTTCTATAGTGTAAAAGTTCCCCACATAGCTATATGCATGATGATAATCTCTATGGAGTACAAGGGATATAAGATGAAGTACTAGTGTGGATCTCTCAAAAGGAATAGTAGTATGCCCCCTTCTCTCTTTTTATTTTTCTTTTTCTCTTTTATTTTTATTTTTTTGGTGGCCTCAATGGCTCTTTCTATTTAACTCTCATTTGTCCTCTTTGGGATCTTTTGATTTTGTCCTCTTTGGGATCTTTTCCTCACTTTAGGGGCAATACTCTATATTTTACAAGAATATAGGAGATCTTTCACACTTTACAAAGGTACTCACAAAAACAAAATGTAACTAATCATGATGCAAATGTATGCCTCTGCCAGGATAGCAGGATATGCAATGATACTAGCGCGTCATGTAGCAATGATTAGGGCAAGGCCCAACTAGCATGCGGCTCATCGATCAAGCAAGTAGCATGTATGACATGAAGATCAAGTCATGAGAGGGTGGATGTTGCATGGCAATGTATCTCGGAAAGGCTATGGAAATGCCTTGTAGGTGGTATGATGGCTGTTTTGAGGAAAGATATAATGAGGCTTATGATGACAGAGCGTATCATGCCAAGGATTTGGATGCACCGACGAAGTATGCGCCAACTCTCGAGGTGAGAAAGGACAATGCACGGTACCGAAGAGGCTAGAAAAAGTATGGGTAGGTGGAAGTGTCAACTTTCGAATACTCACATTAGTCCGAAGAACTCATGCACTTATTATCGGTAACTCTCAATCTAATAGGAGGTTCACAAAGAGACAGGTACCCCGAGGAGGAGTGTATGGGGGTTTGGTTATCCTTGCGCATCCTCTACTCATGGTACGTGAGTGTACTCTAATATTCGAACCCTCCAGAGGTTAGTGATCCATCTAGTAGCTAGAGTTCTCAACAGGGGTTTTTGGTTTTCGAAAAAACACACGAATTTCCCAAAATACGACATCTATCACTAATAGGCAAGAGCTCTTGACACCAAAAGTTCAAACATTACTCTAGTCAATACCTCAAAACTATTGCAAGTTACTACTTCAAAGAGAAAAGCAACTTTAACTACCTACTTTCTAGTCAAGACACAGAACTCAGTGCAACAGGCAAACTCTCTAACAAGATAAAACATGCAACCTATATATAGTTCAACCTGAAAAGAAAAACTCTAGAAAAACTAAAACACTACAACTAAACAGACCAGTATCTAAGAAAGGAAAAAGAACAACTCACAGCTAAAAGAAATAAGCATGCAAGTCCTATGAGGAGTTCTAGTTCAAGCGGAGCGTGTTTCTCTCCCACACAAAAGAGTAATTTGGGGTCTAACTTGTTACTACAGCAAAGAAAGCAAAACAAACCTAGAAAAGTAAAGAGCGAGACGCTCCAAGCAAAGCACATAACGCATGAAGTGATAAAAATATAGTGCAACGAAAGACAAACCGATGATTGTTGATGAAGAAGGGGATGCACCGGGGGTATCCCCAAGCTTAGAAGCTTGAGTCTCCTTGAATATTTATTGGGGGTGCACTTGGGCATCCCCAAGCTTGAGCGCTTGACACTCCTGGATCTTCTTTCATCACCTTCCATCGCGCACTTGAAAACTCCCTTCATACATAACTCATTGTAGGCTGATTAAAGAGGTTAGTACCCTAATAAAATAATTTTCCTCTACTGAAAATAAAGATTTCCAGGAAGAGCTACTGTTTCTCTTGCCTGCCCAAAAAAGTTTGCAAAGAAAAAGCAAGCTTAAGGATTGCAAAACTGCGAAAAGAAAAACTGGGGCAGAAGCTGAGAAAAACAGAACAGTAGAGAAAGGGGAATTTTTTCGAGGTACTTCTGCAACTCAAATAAAAAAACTCAGAACATACGGAAGTTTCTTAACTGTATAGAGCACGCTGTGTAAAAAATTCAGCTCAAAAAGATGAACTGGGATTTTTTCTGGAATATTTCTGGTGGACATAATCTATTTTCTGGACAGCATGTCACAACTTTTACTTCCCTTGCCGTAAGAGGCTATAACTTGGCACAAAGCTGAAAAATAAAGATACAATGATGTTGCTACAGTAGTAACAATCATCAAGACCACTAAGAACAGAACAAAAGAAAAAATAAAAACCTAAATTCGTTGCGGGCTGCCTCCCGAAAGCGCTTTTTTAGAGCCATTAGCTAGGCTTAAAGCAGAAGATCAAGTTTTTTCAAGAGAATAACTAGCCCATGTGACGGACTCAAAAGGTAGCTTAATCTTTTTCCTAGGGAAATGTTCCATCCCTTTCTTGAGAGGGAATTGGAACTTGATAGTTCCCTCTTTCATGTCAATGATAGCACCAACTGTGCGAAGAAAAGGACGTCCCAAAATAATTGGACAAGAGGGCTCACACTCAATGTCCATAATAGTGAAATCAATGGGAACATAATTGTCATTGACAATGATAAGAACATCGTCGATCTTCCCCAAAGGCTTGTTTACGGAAGAATCAACAAGACGAATACCAAAAGAACAGGGATCAAAAGGTTTCAAATCAAGCATATCATACATTCTTTTGGGCATAACAGAGGTACTTGCTCCAACATCACAAAGAGAAAAACAAGAGAAGTTATTCAATTTAATTTTAATCATAGGATCCCAACCATCTTCTAGCTTCCTAGGTATGGAGGCTTCTAGTCTAAGCTTCTCCTCCCTAACTTTAATTAGAGCATTGGTGATATGCTCCGTGAAGGCAAGATTTAGTGTGCTAGTGTGGGGGTCTCTAGACATTTTGTGTAGGAAACCAATAACTTCTGGTAAAGTGCAGTTATCAAAGTCTAGTTCACTACTATCTATAAGGGAAGTAGTGATATCATTTAAGCTCACTTGTTTGAAAGCCTCTATGTTCATGGAGGTTTCCTCTACTATGGTTGAGGGTGTAGCATCACCATTGATAGGTCCAGTGGGACTAGGGGTGTGATGGGTGCTAGCAGTTTGGATCTCCTCAACTACTTGATGAAGAAGGGGATGCACCGGGGGCATCCCCAAGCTTAGACGCTTGAGTATCCTTGAATATTTATTGGGGGTGCACTTGGGCATCCCCAAGCTTGAGCGTTTGACACTCCTGGATCTTCTTTCATCACCTTCCATCGCAGACTTGAAAACTCCCTTCATACATAACTCATTGTAGGCTGATTAGAGAGGTTAGTACCCTAATAAAATAATTTTCCTCTACTGAAAATAAAGATTTCCAGGAAGAGCTACTATTTCTCTTGCCTGCCCAAAAAAGTTTACAAAGAAAAAGCAAGCTTAAGGATTGCAAAACTGCGAAAAGAAAAACTGGGGCAGAAGCTGAGAAAAACAGAACAGCAGAGAAAGGGGAATTTTTTCGAGGTATTTCCGCAACTCAAATAAAAAAACTCAGAACATAGGGAAGTTTCGTAATTGTATAGAGCACGCTGTGTAAAAATTTCAGCTCAAAAAGATGAACTGGGATTTTTCTGGAATTTTTCTGGTCACAAGGACAGAATCTGTTTTCTGGACAGCATGTCACAACCTTTACTTCCCTTGCCGTAAGAGGCTATAACTTGGCACAAAGCTGAAAAATAAAGATACTATGATGTTGCTACAGTAGTAACAATCATCAAGACCACCAAGAACAGAACAAAAGCAAAAAATAAAAACCTAAATTCGTTGCGGGCTGCCTCCCGAAAGCGCTTCTTTAGAGCCATTAGCTAGGCTTAAAGCAGAAGATCAAGTTGCATCTATTGAACCATTACCATGATCATCAAAAAGATCTTCAATAGTGCAACTAGTCTTAATAGGTTTCTCAAATAAAGGACGAATAAGAATGCTTCTTGGAATAAAATCAAAAGGGGGGAAATCAGTTGGAGCTCTCTCGATGTGCCATTGTGAATAATTTAGCATCATCTCATCTAGTAGTTTTGTAGCAGCACCAAGTGTGGTTGACATAAAGGTACCTCCCGCGGCCGAATCCAATAGGTTCCGCGAGGTGAAGTTCAAGCCTGCATAAAAAGTCTAGATAACCATCCAGGTAGTCAGTCCATGTGTAGGGCAGTTCTTGACGAGCGTCTTCATACGTTCCCAAGCCTGGGCAACGTGTTCGTTATCCAATTGCCTGAAATTCATAATGTTACTCCGCAATTGAATAATTTTAGCAGGGGTATAATACTTCCCTATAAAAGCATCCTTGCATTTACTCCAAGAATCAATACTATTCTTGGGTAGAGACTGTAGCCACTCCTTGGCTCTCCCTCTCAAGGAGAAAGGGAAAAGCTTCAGCTTGACGATGTCTCCGTCCATCTCCTTGTATTTCTGCATGTCGCAGAGCTCGATAAAGTTGTTTAGGTGCAAAGCAGCATCTTCTCCTTCTCCTGAAAATTGATCTTTCATGACAAGGTTAAGCAGAGCGGGTTTAATCTCATAAGAAGGTGCTGAAGTGGCAGGTGGAGCAATAGGAGTGCAGATAAAGTCACTGTTGTTGTGACTGGTGAAGTCACACAACTTAGTGTTTTCATTGGAACCCATAGTAGCAGCAGGTATTTTTGGTATTTTTGATTAGGGACACAAAAGTAAAAACTGAAAGGTAAACTAACAAGACTAAAAAGCAAAGGTAAAAGATAGCGTGCAACTCCCCTATTTTTGATACAGGAGTCCGACAACGGCGCCAGAAATTGGCGGTTATCAGGACTCGCGTATTTGTACTTCCTTTGAGTCCCCGGCAACAGCGCCAGAAATTAGCTTGATGGCTTCTCGCCCCTCGTTGGTTACCCCAAGTGGAAGGTTGAGATGCAGCGTAGCGGTAATTTCCCTCAGTAAAGATACCAAGGTTTGTCTCCAGTAGGACTCAACGATAAGTACGAAAGGTGGCAACGGCGCCAGAAATTATTCTGATGCGTGGAGTTGTCGTGGACCTGCACAAAACAAATAACTTTGCTCCCAACGAGTTCAGAGGAGTTGTCAATTCCTCCAGCCTTGTCGTTTACAAAGGATCAAACGCAAGAGATAAAAAGGTACTAGTAAAAGTAAAAACAGAAAGGTAAATAGTGGGTGTGAACAATGGTATGAAGATGGACCGGAGTCCCATGATTTTCACTAGTGATGTCTCTCCCAAAAGACGATAAAAATGCTAGCGAGGTAAACAAATCACAGTTGGGCAATTGACAAGATTATGAAGGCACCGCAATGCTAACTATGCTGCAAAGAAAGGAAGGGCTCAAAAGCAATGGGCAGTACGCCAAGGTAAGTAGACCGAAATGCATCTGCATCTACTACGAAGCATCCACCTTGAGATATCTATCCAGAACATCTCGCTGGTATTAAGTTGCGAATCCCACACAAAGTGTAAACTCAAAGCAACAGACAACTGCATTAAAAGAACTTTGCGTAAAGTAAACAATTCTTGCACCAATAGGCACAATCACCGTTGGTTTATCCCTGGTGGCAACAGCACATCCCCTAGTCTCATGTTTCTGTCACTCAAGCTAGACATCAGGGGGCTGAACCCACAATCGAGCATAACGCTCTCTCTTGGAGTTGCAAGCAAATAACTTGGCCAAAGCAAATACTGCAATGGAGAACATGCAAGAATTTACTCAAGAACAAAATATAAAAGGGCAAACCAAATATATTACTCATCACAATCTGAACATAGTCTCATAATCCATCAGATCCCAACAAACTCAGCATAGCAACAGCAGAAAATTACATAGGTGCCTTGATCATGTGAGGCAGCTCACGAGGTCTCGAAAGTGGAAGCACAAAAGAGGGAGAAGACATCACATAGCTACTGATCACGGACTCATGGTCCAAGGGGGACTACTCACGGTACATACGGGAGGCGTCCATGGCTATGGATGGTCTCCCGGAAAGGTGATCTCCTTCCGGAAGGGTGCCGGGGCAGCTTCTCCAGGCAGCCCCGATCTGAAAACGGTGGCGGCGGCGGAACAGAGAGGTTTCCGCGAAGAAGAGTTCTTGTTTAGGGGTTTCTACCCCGAGGGGGTTATATAGGCGAAGGGGGGCGTCGAGGGGCCACCCAGGGCAGCCAGGAGGGTGCCTGGCGCGCCCTAGGGTTGGGGCCGCGCCAGGGACCCTTCTGGCTCCCTGGTGGTGGTCCCGGCTCTCTCCCTTGGTTATTCCAGAAGCTTCCGGCCCACTGATTTTTAATATAATTTTTGCGGAATTTTTTGGGCACTTTAATCAGCCGGAAAATCTGAAAAACAAAAACAGCAGAAAACCAGAAGCTGGCAACTGGGTGCACTGAGTTAGTAGGTTAGTCCAAATTGGTTTAAAAGTGTAATAAAGTTCAACCAAAACATGGCAAAGTCACACAAAACATGCATGGAGCAAGCAGAAATTATAGATACGTTTGGGACGTATCACCGGCTCACTCATCAGCAACTTGCATGAGACTTTCAAGAACCTGCGCAAGTACCAAATAAAGTTGAACCCAGCCAAGTGCACCTTTGGGGTCCCCGCCGACAAGCTCCTGGGATTCATAGTATCAGAGAGAAGCATTGAGGCAAACCCGGAAAAGATCAAAGCTATCATGACCCTACAGAAGCCGGCGTCAATCAAAGGAGTTCAGTGAATCACAGGATGCATAGCCGCCCTGAGCCGGTTCATCAGCCGACTCGGCGAAACGGCCATACCCCTGTACCGGCTCTTGTGAAAGTCGGACAACTTCGTTTGGGACAATGAAGCGGATGAGGCTCTGGAATCACTCAAGAAATAGCTAACCCAAGCCCCAATCCTGGCGTCTCCCAAGCCAAAGGAACCTATGCTACTCTATACACTACTGGAAACATGCAGTTTGCCATGTGTCATCGTCTTTGCCGTCTGTATTCCATCGGGGCAGACGGCAAAGAGATTGTTTGCCGTCTGCTACCCTAAATACAGACGGCAAACATATGACATATGGTAAACCGTTTGTATGCCGTCTACTTTTAATAAATATACGGTAAAGACCTCTTTACCGTCCGTGCGCAGACGGCAAAGCCCCAGGTTGGCCCTCCCAGACCGTTCCACGAGTGGCAGTTAACGGCCAGGAGCTTTGCCGTCTGCCCCTGACGGCAAAGCGTAATTTGCCGTCCTGAGGCAGACGGCAAAGCTCCTGGCCGTTAACTGCCCGTCGTCCTCCTCTCTCTCCCACTCTCTCCACTCTCTCTCGCCCGTGCCTCCCTTCTGCCCGTGCCCCACGCCGCCGCCACGCCATCACCGTCGCCGCCGCCGCGCCCTCGCCCACCGCCGTCGTCTCCTGCTTCCACCCGCCCCGGCCTGCCCTGCCCCCACCCGCCCACCGCCCCGGCCTGCCCCGCCCCCACCCGCCTCGGCCCGCCCCCTCCCTCGCCGGATCCCACCCGACCCGCCCCGCCCACAGCCGTCGTCTCCGGCTCCGGCGCCGCTGCCCTCCTCCGCCAGCCGCCGTCAAGCCACCGCCCACCTCCTCCACCTCCACCCCCACTCCGGCCGGTGAGCCCCCCCTCCTCCCTCTCTGTTTTTTTTTCTCTGTTTTTGTTAGATTTGTTAGTATTAGTGTTGTTCACATTGTAGTTTAGTGTTAGGTTAGTCATATTTTAGATTAGAAAATTTAGTTAGGTTAGTATTGTTACTGTTTTTAATTGCTACTGTTTTTAATAGATTTTAGATTAGTCTATTGTAGTTAGTTAGTTTTATTTATTTTTATTTTTATATAAGTTAGTTAGTATTCTTACTGTTTTTAATTGCTACTATTTAGTTAGTCTATTGTAGTTAGTTAGTTTTATTTAGTTTTACTTATTAGTTGTAGTTAGTTTTTTTAGTTAAATTTAGTTAGAAGAAGGAAAGAATTAGAAAAGAAAAATAATTAGAAAAGGAGAAGGAAGAAGAAGAAGAAGAAGAAGAAGAGAAGAAGAAGAGGAGAAATAGAAGAAGAATAAGAAGAGGAGAAGGAAGAATAGGAAATAAGAAGATTTAGAAAAAGGAAAAGAAATAGATGAAGGAAAAGAAAAGGAAAAGAAATAGAATAAGAATAAGAAGAAGAAGTTGGAGGTGGAGATGAATAAGTAGAAGTTGGAGGTGGAGATTGGGTGCATTTTAATGGAGCTTGGGGTAAAAAAATAAAAAAGATGTAATTACCGGGATCAAGTGTGTGTGTTGATTGGGTGCATTTTAATGTGCAGGAATTTTCCTGGTGTGAAGGTCTGGTGGTCGACGACCTCCGCCCCCTCCATTCGGCGACCTCCCTGAGTTCGAGGGTGAGCAAAAAAAATCTTGTCCTCTCCCCCTTTTTCCTTTGCTCAATTCTGGCCTTCATGCCGATAACGGTAGCTCTAGCAGTATGTAAAGTTGCGTAACCAGTATGCGTCTCCCATTCGAAAGGATTACAGTATAAATATGCATTCATTTGCATATTTATAATAGTAATTCTTTCGAATTGTCCAACGTTATCCATGGACAGCCCGCGTATGTGTAGATTGGGTCGTTTTTCCATGCTCTGGTCCTGATCCGACGCGGAATTTCGTCAGCGCCTCCCTGTTGTTCTCCGGATACACAACCTCTCGGCTTGTTGTCGAGACGTGTATTAGGAGAACAGCGGGGAGGTGCTGCCGAAATACCGCGTCGGATCGGGACCAAAGCATGGGAAACCGACCCAATCTACACATACTCGGGTGGGATTAGGACCTATCTTTACCTATTAGTGTGTAGGTTAATTGCATATGCCGTAGCTATGTATGATAAAAGCAATAAAAAGTGGACGTAATAAAATGGTATATTTGTTGTTTAGTAGCTAGCTGTAGCAACAAGATGAGCGATGATCGTGCGTGGATGTACACTGGTCGCCCTAATCAGAAAGAGATCACCAATGAATGGGCAATGAAAACCAAGGAGTTTCTGAGAGCGGCGTTTGCAAATGGGCAGAGAAAAACCTGGTGCCCCTGCGTTAGGTGCGACAATTATAAACAGGCAACAGAGGTGGATATGGGTAAACACTTGCAGAAGTGGGGTTATAAGCCTGGTTATACGGTGTGGACCTTCCATGGCGAGTCTGGCGGACGACGGAGAGAGGAGGTGGTCCGTCAGCGCACGGATGAGTACGGAACTGGGATCGAAGACATGGTGCAGGACTTTGACGATGCGCGGGATGAGGACGATGAGATGGAGGAATCTGCGAAGGCCTTCTATGATATGTTGGAGTCTTCGAAACGTCCGCTGCACGCTCACACTGAGCTTTGTCAGCTCGATGCCATCGCACAGTTGATGGCTTTGAAGGCACAATTCAACTTGGGCACAGATTGTTACAATGCGATCACGACCCTAATTGGGCGGTTTCTACCAAAAGATCATGTTATGCCTGCAAAACTGTACCAATCGAATAAAATCCTCAAGGTACTTAAGATGCCCTATGAGCAGATACATGCTTGTGAAAATGGATGTGCTTTATTTAGGAAAGAGTATGCGGACGAAGACTATTGTCCCAAATGCAAGTCATCCAGGTATGTTGTGGTAGACAATGGTCAAGGTGAGAAGACGCAGACCAAAATACCCGTAAATGTTCTTAGGTATCTTCCAGTGATACCAAGAATTCGACGCCTTTACATGATGGAAGAGACAGCCAGACAGATGACATGGCACAAACATGGGAAGAGAACAGAATTTGATGCAGATGGGAAGCCGATGTTGACTCACCCATCGGATGGTTCAGCATGGAAGCACTTTGATGAAAAACATTCGGAAAAAGCTAAAGAGCCAAGGCATTGCCGAATCGCCGTCGGCACAGATGGGTTGAATCCTTTCGGTCTGATGGCAGCCCCATACAGTTGTTGGCCTGTATTTGTCATGCCACTCAATCTCCCCCCCCCCCTCAGAGATTATGAAAAGGAAGAACATTTTCCTGACGTTGATAATACCAGGGCCCAAATATCCGGGGAAGAATATGGATGTGTACATGCAACCGCTTAAGGAGGAATTGCAACAAGCTTGGGACGAAGGGTTCAGGACATACGATGCAGCTAGCAAAAAGACCTTCAAAATGCATGTTTGGTACCAGTACTCGATGCATGACTTGCCGGCGTATGCGCTTTTCGCTGGCTTCTGTGTTCATGGAAAGTTCGGGTGCCCAACATGCAAGGCTGCTCTTCAGTTTCATTGGCTGAAGGCGGGTGGCAAGTATTCCTGCTTTGACTTGCATAGACAGTTTCTGCCTCCTAAGCATCCTTTTAGAAAAGACAAGAAGAACTTCATCAAAGGCAAAGTTGTCAAAAACCTGGCAGCACCTACGATGACGGGCGAACATGTCTTGGCACAGTTGAACTCTCTCGAGCCTGATCCAGAACGTCCCGGGTATTTCAAGGGATATAATTCGGAACACGCCTGGACTCACAAGACATGCTTCTGGGATCTCCCCTACTTCAAAGACCTCGAACTTCCACACAATATTGACATGATGCACACTGAAAAAAATATCGGCGAGGCCCTGTTTGGTACATTTTTCGGCATAGATGGGAAGTCAAAGGATAATCCTAAAGCTAGAGTCGACCAGGAGACTCTATGTGATAGACCCTCACAGAACATGCGACAGCCGAAAGGAAAGAAGAATTGGTCCAAGCCAAGGGCCTGGTTCAATCTTGAAAGGGGGCATATCAGGGAAATTCTCTTGTGGGTGCAAAACAGTTTGATGTTCCCCGATGGGTATGCAGCGAATCTGAGGAGGGGAGCGAGTCCTGAAAAACATAAAATATTAGGGCTGAAGAGTCATGATTGGCACATATGGCTTGAGCGGGTAATGCCGGTGATGTTGCGCGGCTATATCCCCGAGGAAGAGTGGCTAGTACTGGCAGAACTGAGCTATTTCTTTCGTGTTCTTTGTGCTAAAGAACTATCCGATGGTGTGCTAGAAGACATGGAAGATATGGCGCCGGAGTTGCTCTGCAAGTTAGAGAAGATCTTTCCACCGGGTTTTTTTAATCCGATGCAGCATTTGATATTGCATCTCCCGACCGAGGCAAGATTAGGGGGCCCTGTGCAAAATCGTTGGTGCTATTCAACGGAGAGAATGCAGAAGACGCTTCGAGCAAAATGTAAAAATAAACGTAGAATTAAAGCATCGATGGCCGAGGCTTTCATTACCGAGGAGGCGGCAAACTTCGTGACAGCACATTATGAAGCCAAAAATCGCCATTTGCATAATCCAAAGCCTCGGTACAATACTGGAGACCCCCAACGGCGTCAATCCAACCTCAGCCTATTCAAAGGGAAGCTTGGACCTGTTGGTGCTTCGAGAAATAAGATTTTGGATATCAAAGAATGGCAGACTCTTACACTGTATATCTTCACCAACCTAACAGAAGTGCGACCGTACATCGAGTAAGTGCTCGGTACGTACATTGTTTCGCAACTTCTAATAATTCTTGTTTCTTATTAATTCCCTTGAATTCATACAGTCGATATGTCGCCAAATTCTCGAATGGAGTGGTTATTGAAAGTGATTCCATCGCAGAGTATGAGCTTCTTGCCAATCAAGGAGACGGCAATCCTGGTTTCATCTCTTGGTTCAAACGAACGGTAACTATCATTCATATATAGGGTTTCATTTGTTGGTTCGGCCTATTTTTCACTAATATAACAATCCTTTCCTATAAAACTTATAGGCAAATGAGGAGCCTATGGACGCCGAATTGAGACAAGTCGCTAATGGTTTTGACAATAAGGTCCGTGTATTTTAGAAATACGACATCAACGGGTATCGCTTTCGTACCGTTGATAAAGAGCGAAAAATGACCGATTGAAAAAGTACAAATTCGGGTGTCTCTGCTGTCGGCGACGGAGGTATTGAGTATTATGGAAGAGTTGAAGCAATATACGAACTTCTATTCTATGGTGAAAATCCTCCCAACATCGTTGTCTTCAAATGTCATTGGTTTCTCCCGTCGAGGACTAGACGAACTCATGAACATGTAGGTCTAGTCGAAATTCGACAAGACACCCATTTTAATGTCCCTGATGTCTATATTACGGCTCAACAGGCCACCCAGGTTTTCTATCTATCCTACCCCTGCCAAACGGTTGAAAACCTGAAAGGTTGGGATGTCGTTTATGATGTGCCACCTCATATTAGACCACCTCCCCCAAATGAAGAGGATTATGTACCCCACATTGACCCAGAGACATATGAAGAAGAATTCTTCCAAGAAACACGCGTGATAAAAAAACGTTTCCGAAACCTCTCTACGCAACCCCAGAACATGGAAGAAGACAATGAGAGTGAACCCGCTAACGACGATGTTGAAGAGCCTGAAGAAGAAGAGGTTACTGCTCCAGATGACCTGTCAATGCTTGACCGTTTACATAAAGGCCTTCCAAATGTTGGTGTTGTTGAACCTGATGAGGCCATCATTATCGACGACACGCGTGATACCGATGACGATCCTTCAATTGATCGCGTAGAAGAGACCGATGATCCCGACTATTGTTAGTTGTATGCATCTCAACTTTAATTACATTATTCTCATTAGTTGTATATATTCTCATTATTGCAGTAATTACTGTTGTATTATTAATTCTTTTTCTCATTGTACTAATTATTTTATTTTAATTCTTGGCAGGTTGGTGACAGATATGGAGGGCGAGACCTCAGGCTCGCGAGGGAGGGGTCGGGGTCATGCGCTCCCACCTCTGGCTCTACGGAGGTCTTTGCTCGAGAGTATTTCCTCGCCTCCTCCTTCTACTGATGAGCCGCCCAGGGGGAGAGGAGGTCGGAAGAAGACCGGGAGAGGCAAAGCAGGTGGTGGTCGCGGGAAAGGGAGACGAGCACCTGCTGCTGCTTCCTCGCCGCCACCTCCGGCTGATTCACCAGAGCACTGCAGGGTGGACCAGCCTGAGGTGGAGGAGGAGGCTACGTCCACCCGCACGACCTGGAGTCCCTGGCCGGATCAGCCAGAGCAGCACACGCCTGAGGGGGAGGCTGGTGCCGAGCTGGACACTACGGATGAGGAGGAGGTAGCTGAGGGTACCACCGTGTACCAGCGTGGGGGTACACGGCTCCCGTCCGTGCCGGTGACTCCCGCCCATAAGTGGTTAATTACGCCTGATGGAGAGATGTAAGTGCACTTATACTCTCTTCCGGTACCTTCTATACTTATGTCTATCTGATGGCTTTGACTTTTTATACTGCAGGTGTTGGATATACGGCAATGGTGTCCGCAATCCCAACTCCATCCTTGGTGTGCTCGTCAGGGAGAACTTCCCGGGGCTGGTTCAATTGCCCGGACCTGATGAGGTTCCGCAGCCTGGACTCAAGTGGGAGCACTATTGTGTGGTTTTGGTAATTAATGACAATCCTTATGGACTAATGTTTGCATTGAGATATATATTTGAAGGAAAGCTACATAGGCAATGCATGAAGAACATTGTTCATCGACACAAATGTATCCATTGTGGCTTGGTAATGAATGATGATTCCAATAAAGCAACAATGGTATCAAGTATCTATGAATGGATAATGCGAAGAAGAGTGGATGAATTTGCAATGAATACAATCAATAGTAGATCGGTCTTTGGGTCACATGTGCTGAATACGACCTCGGAGTATGATGATTCAAAAGGGAATGTCATTCTCCTCGACAAGACGAAGAATATTCATGTCACCACTTGATCATAGAGTAAAGATAATTGTTGACCAAGATAAAGATGAACGATTGAATTCTAGTTGGTCAATGCTCAAGCACAACTTATGTACCACATGGGATCTTGTGGCATGGTGATTCTCATGGGATTGCATTGAGAAAGATCACAAGTGCCCATGAGAGGATGACTCAAATGTATTCTCATGGGATTGTATCAAGAAAGATCACGAGTGCCCATGAGAGGATGGTCATCATGAGAAGATGGTCAAGTTCAAGATATGCATCCCAGAGGATTACATGCTTGAAGCTTGCGGATGATCTCGTGGTGGCACATATGAAGATGGCATATAATGTGAAGCTTTCCTCATGACTTACGAGGAAACTAATTGAAGTCTTCACCAATTTATGTGACCAATATTGCATGGACATCTTGAGCCAAGCATGACACCAACATCAAGCTCAAGTGGAATGCTCAAGTCAAAGGTATTATGTCGTGGATTGTTGACCATCAAAAAGGATACATGCTCAAGAATGGATTTCCGGAAGCTATAGTATAGCTCTTTTATTATTCTTGAGTTATAGGGATCCCGCACTATTAAGAGGGGATCAAAGGGGTTTAGTAATGTACTTGCTCAAGTCAACAATTCCTAACTCAATTCCACTCCTATCCTTTATACCAAAAAGGGGGTAATCCAAAGCCAACTCATTCCTCAAATCCTATGGCATAGCCTTTACATATTTTGCACCTTCCATTTTGGTTTATCTTGGGTGGTTCTCTATGTGAGGATCTTGAGCTTTTCAATAGCTTTAAAATAAGCCCAAGATCATCAAAATCGGAGTTCGTATGTAAAAGTTATGCTCGGTTCAGTATTGAGTTCCTGCTGTTTTTTCTGGATTTCGGACGTCCGACATGTCGGACGTCCGAAACTTGTCGGACGTCCGAAATCCGCTGAAACTAGTCAGTAGCCCTCGCTCTTTTGGACGGAAATCCGACATATTTCGGACGTCCGACATGTCGGACGTCCGAAACTCAACGGACGTCTAAAACTTCTCCGCCAGAATGCCCCAACGGTCACTTGGATAGTTGGGCTATATATACTCCTCTACCAATCCGGTAGAGGGTTGAGCAACACATCCAAAAAACACATAGAAACCCTAGAAAGCTCCCTCTCCTTCCTCCCACACCAAATCTTAGATCCCGGAGTGATTTGTGAGAGTTCTTGAGAGAGATTTCACCCATTGATAGATCCACTCCCTCTCCCTCTTTTGACCAAAGGAATTCGCGATTTGAGCAAGTCTTGAGCAATCCCCCCTTGATCTTGTTACTCTTGGAGGTTGGAGACTCCTAGGCGGTAGGAGTGCTCCGGTGAGGAATCAACTTGTGATTTGCCCCCCCGGAAAGTTTGTGATTGGTTTTAGGCCAACACATTATACTCCGTAATTCATATGTGCTACTATTCTCCATATTTTTCTTTGTGTGAATTGTTATATTGTATCTCCCATATCCACATCTTGTGATACATATATCTTGTGTAAGTTTGTGTAACTTACTTGTGCTTACTTGTATCCTCATTGTGTTCATATTGTTTAGAATAAAGTTGTTGGTGCACTTGGTTGAGCCTAGTATATTGAGGATTTGTACTTGATAAGTATCCTCTTAGTTTATTTCCGCATCCGGATATAGACAAATCCGTAAAAGGTTTAAAAAGCCTATTCACCCCCCCCCCCCCTCTAGGCGACATCGTGGTCCTTTCAATTGGTATCAGAGCAAGGTCTCTCCTTATTAGGCTTCACCGCCTGGAGAGTAAGATGTCGACTAGTGGTATAGTGCACAATGCCACCTTTGATTTTGATGGCACAAATTATCACTTGTGGAGAATTCGCATGCTATGTCACTTCCGGACCATGGGTCCAAACGTTTTGCGAATTGTTACTATTGGGGCTCATATTGCCAAGGATTGCCTATCTCCATCTCTTGAGGATATGCATATTGATAGTGATGCGTTGGGAGCCATTCATCAAGCTATAACATTTGATGTGTTTAAGTCTATTTTGATGTGTAAGACAGCTCATGAGGTTTGGACCAAACTTGATGATGTATATGGTGGATCATATCTTGATGAAGCCAATATTTTTCCCATGGAGACAATTGGGGAAGTCTCGACAACCTCATGTCATGAAGAGCACCCTATTGCCTCCACCTCCGACTACTTGGACACATCAACATCTTCCACTTTACCTACATTTAGCTTGTCACAAGGTAATGACATGGTAAGTGGAGAAATCATGTGTGATGATGATGTCGAGATTATTATGGATGATCCTCCATGTAGAAATGCTATCATTGTAGCTTCCATGGACTTGAGCATATCTTGCACCAACTTTGGCATAGACTCTTTTGTCAATAATCCATGCATTTCATCTAAAGATTCCTTGACATACTCTTGTGATGATATGCTTGATCTTCCATGTTGCCATGATATAAATGCTTCAATTTCCTCTAGTTATTGTATGACTAACCATGTAGAGGAAACCAAGAAAAATGTGGCACACTTGATTAACGAAGATCCCTCTTGTCCGGAAAAGTCATCACCGATGCACATGTGCCTCATGGCAAGAGGTAATCACGAGGTACCCTCTTCTCTTAGTGATGATGATGATTATTGTGATGAAAATGATGTTGTCATGACCCAAAATCTCTATGAGATTGGAAAAACCCTTTGTAGGGTTAACAAGGGCACATATAGGATGTTTCAAGATGTTCTTTCCTCCTTTGATAAACGTAATGATTTACTTCTTGAAGTGCAAGATAAAAATGAACTACTTGAACATAATATCATTTTGGCTCATCAATCCTTGAGAGACTTGAAGTGTTCAAAACAAGAGATTGAAGTTTCTCATTGTAAACTTAAAGAGGATTTTGAGCACCTTGACCTTGGCTACAAAAATGTCAAAGGAGAGCTCACTAAACTCTCTAAGTCTCATGAGGAACTTCAAGCTACTCATAAGAAGTCTCTTGGTTCTACCTCTTCCTCTCATATTGTCAATGATGCTTGTACTACTAATCCTATTTTTTGTGAAGCATCAATATTGAAGGAGAATGTTGAGCTAAGTGCTCAACTTGATTTGCTAACTAGCAATTATGGGAAATTGGAAGTAATTCATGAAAAGCTCTCGAGCACTCATGAGAACCTTCTAACCTCTCATGATAGGCTAAAATTAGCCCATGAGGCTATGATCACTAAGGTAAAATCTTATGAGTCTCATGTGGACATTAGCACATATTCTACACGAAATGCCTTGTTGTCATGTGCTAGTCCTTGCAATTCCTCTCTACATGATGTTGCTACATGTTGTGATGATTTGCTCACCATGCCTTGTTGCTCTAATAATGAAGCTTCTATATCCTCTAGTTCTTTTTTCAATACTAACATTGTAGAGGAAAATAAAGAGCTCAAGGCCCAAGTCACTAGTTTGAAGAAAGACTTGGAGAAGTGCTATGATGGGAAATCCACACCCAACAATATCTTGAGTGTACAAAACTTCCCTCAAGATAAATGTGGACATGGTTTTATATTCAACAAGAAGAAGTCCAAGACCAATAAGAAGGGACAAGACCAAGTCAAGAATGAGGCCAACATTACATGCTTCAAGTGCAAGAATGTTGGACACCATGTAAGATCTTGTCCAACGAAGAAGAGGACCTCAAGTAAGAAGCATCATGGAAAGCGGCCTCAAGAACAATCTCAAGATGAAGAAAGGCTTC
The DNA here is from genome assembly GCA_950022295.1 of Bromus sterilis. NCBI lineage: Eukaryota > Viridiplantae > Streptophyta > Magnoliopsida > Poales > Poaceae > Bromus > Bromus sterilis. The sequence goes on along the minus strand of OX465598.1, from coordinate 19,552,047 downwards.
TCCCCATGATTAACCATGATAATGATCCTCATGTTGGGAAGGCAAAGAAGAAGAGAAAGGGAAGCACATGTTGCTATACTTGCCGTAAGAAGGGACACATATCTTCATCATGTCCCAACGGTAACATCTCTAAGCCTCCAATAATAAATGATCATTATTCACTTAGGAAGGATAATGTTGGCAATGTGTTTGCCAAGTTTATGGGTACCCAATGTGGTTCGAAGGTGGATAAGACCATTTGGGTTGCTAAACCTATTGTGACTAATTTCTTAGGACCCAACTTTGTTGGGGACCAACAAGCTCAAACTTGATCAATAGGTGTGTGGAGAGCATTGGAGACTTGGCTACTTCATGAAGAAGAAGAAAATATTTTCACCACAAGTTGTGGTTAATTACTAGTCAAGTGGATTATCATCATATTCATTAATCCAATGCTCCTCCTTGCGGTAACTTGTAGTTACATTGTTTACACTGAAAGTGACTAGCACCATGCATGTGTAGGTTTTGTGCCTAGCATGTGTTTGTATGTTGTGCCTCTTAATTATGCTTGATTTGTGGTATTTAGCATATGTAGGTTGCAATTCACCTCATACAGTTGTGAGTGTATATGTGTGTTGTTTCGAGCCTTTATTGCTTCATTAGTTGAATCTTATTTGGCTCTTTCGAGATATCAATGGATCATCACATTGTGGGGGAGTGTTATGTTTACACATATCACAAACCTTGAATGTGTATATATGTGGAACACCATCTAGAATTACTTGTACAATATTATCTAGCATAGTCTGTACTCACAATGTAAAATGTGCATCCATGTACAACTCCTAGAAATATCTCATAAATTGGGTTTCATTTGACACATGTGGATAATACATGAATTGTCACATTATGGGGGAGCGGTATGCTATGTGCATACCGCAATCCTTATAGACGTGAATAAATTGAATAATGCCATTTAGAATTCATATTTGAAATTATCTTATATCTATGTGGCTTGCGATGTTTTGTTTGAGTATGGTATTTTTGTGCGATTTTCCCATGATTTATCATAAAGAACTTGAGTGGGTTTGTGTTTAGGTTTTTCTCAAATCATATTAAATCAACACAACACAAATTGTTAATTCACATATGTCTCTGCCTGACATTCGGACGTCCGATGACTTTCGGACGTCCGACACTTCACAGTTTCGGACGTCCGTACTATATCGGACGTCCGACATCCATGCCGCAGGAATTGTTGAGGAGGTCAGTAGACCTACAAAGATTAACGGACTTCCGGTCTGGTTCGGACGTCCGACACATCGGACGTCCGAATCCCGCCGGACGTCCGGTACCTGCTCCGAGGAGTCTACTGACCTGGCGTGGCTCGCATGTGTTCCACAAGAACATTTCGGACGTCCGACATATTTCGGACGTCCGACAATTGGAGTTCGGACGTCCGATATCTAACGACATTGATATTCTTGTGCGATTTTTCATGATCTATCATAAAAATCTTAGGTGGAAAATTGTTTGATTCAATTCATTCCAATTATGGTTATGCATGGTTATCTATATAATTGGTATATTAAGAATCTCCTATTCACATGCATTGTGATTAATTATAAACTCTCATCATATGCCTTATATATTGAAGTTGATCTTGCATATCGTTGAAATCTACCACCGAGTGTTATTCTAGATACCATTAAACTTGGTATTCCTTCATGTGGTAGAATTAGTAGATCATCTTTGTCTCGGCCTTTGCTTCAACTTACATTTTATATCTAGCCGAGAAATTCATTTGTATCCCAAATGTTCTCCCTTACTTTTTTGCTCAATATCATCTTCTTAGTTTTGTGGAGTTACTGGAGTTGATTATCTCACTAGTTACACTATTTTATATCCACTTGAATGGGATATAACCTTGAAAATATGTGTAATGTATATCTTTTGTGCACTTTGGCTTTGCTTAGTTCATATGCTGAACTATGTGTGTAATCATGTGTTGATTCATCACTTTGATACAATTTGGACAACATGAATGATGGTTGATTTTATTTAAGTGTTCATCATTTATATATTCTACTGTCTAAATTATATCTTCTTGGTTCTTGATATGCTTGTGCATGCATGCTTAAATATATGTGTATCTTCATGCCCTGCTTGATCTATTTGATACAAGATATGTAGGGGAAACTCCATCAAACCGTGACGACTAAGATGTGCATTCATATTCATATTCACACACTTAAGTGGAGTTTGCCCTATGAATTGTAGCTATGCTAACCACTTTGGACCCAAGAAGGTTGGGGACCATATTGTACTTAAATGCTCTTAGGTACATTTGAAGAATGTTGGGTGCTTGACTTATTCATTTAGAATGTGGTACTTTCATAAGGAACTATGAGTCAAGCCATAATATGTTATTGATCTACAACTTCATTCCGATGCTATCACGGTAACAAGAATTTATTTCATGCAAATACATAAAGTAATATGGTCAACCTTGTGTAGGTTGCATCATGGCATGATTAGTTCTTGCTAAAACTATGTTTCTTGCATGTTCTTTCAAACAAAGTTATTGTGATGTGAGGCATTTGAGAAGATGCATATAATGGGCATGTTATCCCAAAATTTACCAATAAGAAAATTTATTGCATATCAATTCCTCAAATGTGCTCTCATATGCAATATTGATGAAATTGTAGAAACACTCTAATTGCTCGTAGTACGTGCTTTCTTGATTAATAATTCATGGTTATACAAATGAGATCAATTTGTGCCATGTGCCATGTGACATGTTCCATGTTCCATGTGTCATGTGTCATGTGTCATGTGCCTTGCTCTTATGATAGGATCAAACTTGTGTAACAATGGATTCACATATGGATATCATGTCGCTATCAATTGTAACTATCTTGTATATGTGAGTTTCTTAGTGTATGCCACTTAGGAACTTATATACATCAGAAAGTTCATATATTCCCTTGATATCATCTTCCATTGCCGTCCACTTAGTTTGTTCATTGTTGTTTCTTTGGTGGCTTCGGTAGTAGGGTGTTATGTGAGTGCTTGTATGTCTTGCATATTCCTTTTGCACTCATGTGTGTTAATGTATTCCTCATATGTCTAATTCTTATCTTCATATCATTGTACCTTGCTACCTGATATTGATCCCCACTTAAGGTTGAGCTTCTCCATGTGTTCCTTATAGAATATGTGCATTTAATGTCACTCATAACTTGTCATATGCACACATTATGGTGGTCTCATACCATATGGGTTTCTCTAGATCTTTCCTTCCATTTTGGCATTTGTTGCCAATGGGGGCGAAGTTTAGAGGGTTTAGTGGTCTAGTGGTTGATATCATTCATGCATATCTATCCGTGTTATATATGCTTATGGCATGAATGAGCTACATATATAGAGTAAACTTCAACATGGTCAACATATGCAATGAAATTCAAGTTCATTCACACATGCATATATTGTGGGGGAGTTTTCTCTATATATTATGGTTCTACTAACATCAAATTCTTGTGTAGTATTTTGATGCTAGTATAACCGGTATGGATAACATAAAGTAACTTTGTGTTACTTTATGCTATCAAAAGAACTCAAGTATACAATTTATCCTTGGATAAGATGCATGCTTGTTTGAATATTCATTATATAAACCCTCTTGCTGAGATTGTCATCAACTACCAAAATGGGGGAGATTGAAAGTACATGTAGTCCCCATGTGTGGTTTTGGTAATTAATGACAATCCTTATGGACTAATGTTTGCATTGAGATATATATTTGAAGGAAAGCTACATAGGCAATGCATGAAGAACATTGTTCATCAACACAAATGTATCCATTGTGGCTTGGTAATGAATGATGATTCCAATAAAGCAACAATGGTATCAAGTATCTATGAATGGATAATGCGAAGAAGAGTGGATGAATTTGCAATGAATACAATCAATAGTAGATCGGTCTTTGGGTCACATGTGCTGAATACGACCTCGGAGTATGATGATTCAAAAGGGAATGTCATTCTCCTCGACAAGACGAAGAATATTCATGTCACCACTTGATCATAGAGTAAAGATAATTGTTGACCAAGATAAAGATGAACGATTGAATTCTAGTTGGTCAATGCTCAAGCACAACTTATGTACCACATGGGATCTTGTGGCATGGTGATTCTCATGGGATTGCATTGAGAAAGATCACAAGTGCCCATGAGAGGATGACTCAAATGTATTCTCATGGGATTGTATCAAGAAAGATCACGAGTGCCCATGAGAGGATGGTCATCATGAGAAGATGGTCAAGTTCAAGATATGCATCCCAGAGGATTACATGCTTGAAGCTTGCGGATGATCTCGTGGTGGCACATATGAAGATGGCATATAATGTGAAGCTTTCCTCATGACTTACGAGGAAACTAATTGAAGTCTTCACCAATTTATGTGACCAATATTGCATGGACATCTTGAGCCAAGCATGACACCAACATCAAGCTCAAGTGGAATGCTCAAGTCAAAGGTATTATGTCGTGGATTGTTGACCATCAAAAAGGATACATGCTCAAGAATGGATTTCCGGAAGCTATAGTATAGCTCTTTTATTATTCTTGAGTTATAGGGATCCCGCACTATTAAGAGGGGATCAAAGGGGTTTAGTAATGTACTTGCTCAAGTCAACAATTCCTAACTCAATTCCACTCCTATCCTTTATACCAAAAAGGGGGTAATCCAAAGCCAACTCATTCCTCAAATCCTATGGCATAGCCTTTACATATTTTGCACCTTCCATTTTGGTTTATCTTGGGTGGTTCTCTATGTGAGGATCTTGAGCTTTTCAATAGCTTTAAAATAAGCCCAAGATCATCAAAATCGGAGTTCGTATGTAAAAGTTATGCTCGGTTCAGTATTGAGTTCCTGCTGTTTTTTCTGGATTTCGGACATCCGAAGAATTTCGGACGTCCGACATGTCGGACGTCCGAAACTTGTCGGACGTCCGAAATCCGCTGAAACTAGTCAGTAGCCCTCGCTCTTTTGGACGGAAATCCGACATATTTCGGACGTCCGACATGTCGGACGTCCGAAACTCAACGGACGTCTGAAACTTCTCCGCCAGAATGCCCCAACGGTCACTTGGACAGTTGGGCTATATATACTCCTCTATCAATCCGGTAGAGGGTTGAGCAACACATCCAAAAAACACATACAAACCTAGAAAGCTCCCTCTCCTTCCTCCCACACCAAATCTTAGATCCCGGAGTGATTTGGGAGAGTTCTTGAGAGAGATTTCACCCATTGATAGATCCACTCCCTCTCCCTCTTTTGACCAAAGGAATTCGCGATTTGAGCAAGTCTTGAGCAATCCCCCCTTGATCTTGTTACTCTTGGAGGTTGGAGACTCCTAGGCGGTAGGAGTGCTTCGGTGAGGAATCAACTTGTGATTTGCCCCCCGGAAAGTTTGTGATTGGTTTTAGGCCAACACATTATACTCCGTAATTCATATGTGCTACTATTCTCCATATTTGTCTTTGTGTGAATTGTTATATTGTATCTCCCATATCCACATCTTGTGATACATATATCTTGTGTAAGTTTGTGTAACTTACTTGTGCTTACTTGTATCCTCATTGTGTTCATATTGTTTAGAATAAAGTTGTTGGTGCACTTGGTTGAGCCTAGTATATTGAGGATTTGTACTTGATAAGTATCCGCTTAGTTTATTTCCGCATCCGGATATAGACAAATCCGTAAAAGGTTTAAAAAGCCTATTCACCCCCCCTCTAGGCGACATCGTGGTCCTTTCAGATTACGCCTGATGGAGAGACGTAAGTGCACTTATACTCTCTTCCGGTACCTTCTATACTTATGTCTATCTGATGGCTTTGTCTTTTTATACTGCAGGGGTTGGATATACGGCAATGGTGTCCGCAATCCCAACTCCTTCCTTGGTGTGCTCGTCAGGGAGAACTTCCCGGGGCTAGTTCAATTGCCCGGACTTGATGAGGTTCCGCAGCCTGGACTCAAGTGGGAGCACTATTGTGCTGCCCCGGCCCCGCCGGATACGACCATCAACGGGGTCGAATGCCACACCAGAGCCGACATGGTCATCAACGGCTTTTGGGTAATTTCTGTTTCACACAATAAAATCATGCTATTGCAGTGTTGTCTCGTGCACTCATCAGTGTTGTCATCAGTGTTGTCTCATCAGTGCACTCATCAGTGTTGTCTCGTGCTATTGCAGGTCTACTACAAGGTCGATGAGTCCAAGGAGCAGGAGGCGGAGGACGTGTTAGTTGCAGAGGCCACGCGCCTCTTGCAGAACACAAGGCACGAGATGCGAGTGCAGGCAGTCCGTGACTACTACGCCAAGCAAGGGCGCAAGCGTAGCAAGAAGGACTGCCGCAAGAAGTTTCTGACCAGGGCCCAGTACATGACGGTAACCCTTCTTAAGTCTTGAATAGTTTGCTTGATATGATTCCTATCTAGGCTACTTATTAGTTTCCTTGTTTACTAACTTAGGCGCCACCGAGATGGTGTGCGGACAAGATGGATTGTTGGGAGGCCATTGTGGACCATTGGTGCTCAGATGCCTGGTTGGCCATCCACAACAATGCCAAGGAGCGCCGCGCCCAAATGGTTGGTGTGCCACACCATCAAGGAAGCCGCAACTTAGCTGGTTACGGGAATAAATGGGTATGTGCTTTGCTTCAATTTTCATGCAAATTCTACTTTCCTTTGTCTTTTTGGCACCCACAACTTACTAATATCGTGCTTTGCTTTGTCTTTTAGGCGGAGCATAATAAAACGGAGGTGCCTCAGGTGTTCGACATGTATGGCATGGCCCATACAGCGTCGTACAAGAAGTCAAAGGCGCTCTCAGAGTCTGATCTCGCCAGTCCTTCGACTTTCACCAACATTGCCGCCTACAGTAAGCTCAAGGCTTATACTGAGGTGGCGAAGGAGAAGCACGGGGAGGATTATAACCCGCTTGGGAAGCCTATTGAGCCGGAGCTGGTGATGATCTCTGGTGGCGGAAGGCGCCATGGCGCCATGGCCATTGGAGATAAGTTGATCAGGTGCGATAAGACTCTTCCTGAGATCAAGGCGCGCCAAACGAGCTCTTCTCCTGCTATAAGGACTCGTCCGCGGCCAGTCGACCTCGCTATCCAGGTTATCCATAAGGAATCTTGCATTCTTGTTTTCTCTCATCGAATATTACAATGCTAACTAGAGGAGTGGGGTTACAGGAAGCTCTTGAGAAAGAGCGACAGAACACCCAGCGGCTACTGGAGGAGAAGGAGCGGTTGGCAGAGGAGAAGGCAGTGGAGAGAGAGCGGCTGGCGGAGGAGAGGACGGAGAAGGCTCTCGAGGAGGCCGCGGCACGACACGATGCATCGAACCGGGCCTTGTATGAGCTCTTCGTGGTAAGTCACTTGTTCATATTCACCCAAAGAATGCGCCATGAGTGGCCTAATATGATTGACTCATGAATAACAAATGTGCAGACTATGTGCGAGAAGACTGGTCAGGCCGCTCCACCGATGCCGATCATTTCTCCTGTGGGGACGGTGAGTATCTTTCGATGATCATCAATACCATATTGAGTGGCATCGTGCTAACCTCTAGTTGATCTTTTTGTGCAGCATAACTCTCGGGCTGCATCCCATGACCCTTCTCCACCGTCAACATCGGGCAACCCGACGGATGCTTCTCAGCCACCTCAGCCTTGAGGGCTACACTCCGGTAAGTTTTAAAATGCTTAGTTAGTTTGAAAATGCATATTTAGCTTCTAAAATCCTATATTTAATCAAAAAATTCCATACTTTGCATATTTTGCACATAAAAGACATAACTAGCTTAGTTAGTTCAAAAACTTACATAGTCAACTTAGTTTGCTCACAAAATGCTAAATCTAGCTTAATTGGGTCAAAAATGCTAAAGCTAGCTTAAATTGGCTCAAAAATTGCTAAAGTTTGCTTAGTTGCTCAAAAATGCTAAATTTAGCTCAATTTCCTGAAAATATGCTAACTCTCTAGCTTAATTTGATCACCATTGCTTATGTTAGCTTTGTCTGCTCAAAAGAAGAAGAAAATAGAAGAAGGAGAGGATCTTTTTTTCTTCTTCTTCTTCTTCTAGATTCTTCTTCTTCTCTTCTCCTTCTTCTTCTTGTTCTTCTCCTTATTCTTCTTATAACTTTTTTAGCTTCATTTTGCAGATTTGCTTCAAGGGAGTCATGCTATGATGGAGTGCTGCATTTGGACTTGTAGTTTAGTTTCATAAACTGTTTTGGTCACTATGTGCTATGTATGTGCCATGTATATATGTGAAACTATGAAATGCTTGTTGGAACCTTGTTCACATGTGAATCTTGTATGAAAACCTTGTTGGAGACTATATATTGTTGTTGGTTACTATATACTGTTTGTTGGATACTATATAATGTTGTTGGAGATATATATATATATATTTGTCAAAATGCAGGGATTTGAAAGAAAACAGATAAAACAGAGGATATATAGCCTCTTTGCCGTCAGCAAGCAGACGACAAAGGCCTTTGCCGTCTGCTTGCAGTTGGCAAAGAGGACACGTGGCGCCCAGCTGTGCAATCTGGCAACAGCTGGGTGACCATTTGGTCATTATGCCGTCTGCCTCCGGCAAGGCAGACAACAAAGCGTAGGACTTTGCCGTCTGCTGCTGGACGGCAAACATATGACGGGGGGGGTGACGTCATTACCTTATCCGATGACATCACCGTTCTTTGCCGTCTGTCCGTAGACGGCAACCCCGCCGTTAAGGGCCTGACGGAGCCGGCCGGCATAGCTTCGCCGTCAAGCTTCTCTGCCGTTTGTTTCTTATTCCAGCGGACGGCAAACATCTTTGCCGTCCGTCGATATACAACAGACGGCAACGCACCTCTTTGCCGATGAAATGGCTGACGGGTGCTTTATCGTGCGGGGGCAGACGGCAAAGGGTTTTTCCGTCGGCCATTCAGGTGTTTGCTGTCCGCCGTGGCAGACGGCAAACAGGCGAATTCCAGTAGTGATATCTCGGCTAACAACCGTGCTGTCAGTGTCGTAGTTGTGGTGGAGCGTATGGAAGCCGGCAAGGAATATCCCATGCAAAGGCCGGTTTATTACGTCAGTGAGGTGCTAACTTTATCAAAGCAACGCTACCCTCATTGGCAGAAGCTGGTTCTTGGTGTATTCATGGCAACCCGGAAGCTCAAGCATTACTTCCAAGAGCACCCCATAACCGTGGTCAGCTGATACGTCTCAAACATATCGATAATTTCTTCTCGTTCAATGCATGTTTTGTGTGATATTGCTATGATCTAGATACACTTTCATACACTTTTGATCATATTTGGACTAACCTACTAACTCAGTGCACCCCAGTACCAGTTCCTGTTTTTTGCTGTTTTTCTATTCCAGGTTTCCCCCATATTAAAAATGCTCCAAAAATTCAGGAAAAATCGGATAAAAAATCAGCGCAATGGAGTCTTCCAGAAGCACCCAAGTGGGGCCAGAGGGCCACCACCAGGGGCCAAGGCGGCCACCTGGCGCGGCCAGGGGGCGCCTGGAGCTCTGGTGGCCCCCCTGGCTGCCCCCTTCGCCTATTTATTCTCCATCACGGGGAAACTCCTAAGGCAGAACCCTATTTCGCAAATTCTCCTCTGTTCCGCCGCCGCCGCGCTTCCAAGATCGGGAGCACCGTTAGGACCCTTCCTGGCACCCTGCTGGAGGGAGGATCGACCTCCAGGATCTTCTCCTCCACCATGGACGCTTCCCGGATGTGTCGTGAGTAGTCTACCTTGGACCATGGGTCCGTGATCGGTAGCTATGTGTGGTTCTCCTCCCCTCTTTGTTCTTCATGGATTAGACCTCGTGAGCTTCCCTACATGATCGAGGCACATATGTAATTCTTTCTGTTTTTGTTATGCTGAGTTTGAAGGGATCTGATGGATTATGAGATTATGTTCAGATTGTGATAGAGTAATATATTGTGATAGAGTAATATAATTGTTTCTTATCTTTTTTATTTTTGTTCCGAAGTAATTCTTGCATGTTCTCCGTTGCTATTTATTGCTTTGGCCAAGTGGTAGGTAGTGACCCCAAGAGGAAACGTTATGCTCGATTGTGGGTACATGCTCCCTGATGACACACTTGAGTGACAGAAACATTAGTCTAGGGGATGTGCTGTGTCCACAAGAGGGAAAACAACGGTGCTTGTAACCGCGGTTACAAGAATTGTTTACTTTACGCAAAGTTCTTTTTAATGCAGTTGTCTGTTACTTTGGGTTTACACTTTGGGTGGGGCTCGCAACTTAATACCAGTGAGATGTTCTGGATAGATATCTCAAGGTGGATGATTAGTAGTACATGCAGATGGATTTCGGTCTACTTATTTTGGCGTGCTTCCCATGATTTTAAGCCTCTTCCTTTCTTTTGTAGCATAGTTAGCATTGCGGTGCGTTTATAATCCTGTCAGTTGCCCTTCTGTAATTTGTTTACCTCGCATAGCATCCTTATCGTCTTTTGGGAGAGAGACATCACTAGTGAACATCACGGGACCCCGGTCCATATTCTCATCACTGTTTATACGTTCATTTACTTTGTTGCTATTTACTTTCAGTTTCTATCATTATCATTATCCTGTGTTTTTGATCCTTTGTAAACAACAAGACCGGAGAGATTGACAACCTCTCTGAACTTTGATGGGAGCAAAGTTAATTGTGTTGAGTGCAGGTCCGCGTCAGGTGCGCCGCTGACACCTACTTATCATCGCCTTAGTCCTACTGGTCGATACTCAACCTCAGTATCTTCACCGAGGGAAACTTGCTGCTACGCTGCATCTTACCTTCCACTTGGGATAACCAACGAAGGGCGAGAAGAAATCCTCTCTCGCGTATCAAGCGAATTTCTGACACCGTTGCTGGGGACTCCGAGTGATAAGATAGGGGAGTTGCCCACTACCTTTTACCTTTACTTTTTAGTCTTGTTAGTTTACCTTTTTGTTTTTATCGTTGTGTCTTATATCCAAAATTACAAAAAAATCTGCCACACCTGCTGCTGCTATGGGTTCCTCTGAAAACACAAAGTTGTGTGACTTCACCAGTCACAACAACAAAGACTTTATCTGCACTCCTATTGCCACACCTGCCACTTCAGCTACCTCTTATGAAATTAAACCTGCGTTACTAAACCTTGTTATGAGATATCAATTCTCGGGTGCTGGAGATGATGCCGCTTTACACTGGAATAATTTTATTGAATTATGTGATATGCAAAAGTATAAATAAGTAGAAGGTGATGTTGTTAAGCTCAAGCTTTTTCCTTTCTCTTTGAGGGACGGAGCTAAAATCTGGTTTCAATCTTTGCCTAGGAATAGCATAGATTCTTGGTATAAGTGCAAATATGCTTTTATTGGGAAGTACTACCCACCTGCTAAAATTATCCAATTGAGGAGTAACATTATGAATTTTAGGCAATCTGATAATGAACACGTTGCCCAAGCTTGGGAACATATGAAATCTCTTGTTAAGAAATGTCCTACACATGGTTTGACTACCTGGATGGTTATCCAGACTTTTTATGCAGGCTTGAACTTTACCTCGCGGAACCTGTTAGATCCGGCCGCGGGAGGGACCTTTATGTCAACTACCCTTGGTGCTGCCACAAAACTCCTAGATGAGATGATGACCAACTATTCCCAATGGCACACCGAACGCGCTCCAACAGGTAGGAAGGTAAATCCTTTCGAGGAAATTACCTCCCTAAATGATAAAGTTGATTTAATTATGTCTCTACTTACCAAGCAACCCTCTATTGATCCTCATGATGTTCCTTTAAATTCTTTGGTTGCTCAGGAACAAGTAGATGTGAACTTCATTGCTAGAAACAACTTTAATAATAATGCTTATAGGGACAACTTTGCTAGTAATCCTAGATCGTTTCCATCCACTTATGGGAACAACAACACCTAACCTAGCAACAAGAACCCCACTTCTGAACTAGAAAATATGCTTATAGACTTTATCACTACCCAAAAAGCCTTCAACAAGAATGTGGAAGAAAATCTAGCTAAACTAGAGAATCTTTGTTTGAAGGTAGACAACTTAGCCCTTGATGTTGAGATGTTAATAATTAGAACCTCTCCCCTTGAGGAGAGCAAGGCCATTCCTATTAATGCTATCTAGTTACGAATTAATGATAATATTAGGATGATGGCTAAACTTAAATAAAGATGGGCTAGAGAAAAAGAGGAAGAGGATAGAATTAAGAGCCTTCCTACACACCACACTGTTGCCACTATTCAAATTGTTGAGGACATTGAAACTATTAGCACCCAATGCACTCCTGGTCCCATCGGACCTATTAATGGTGATGCTAATACCTCAATCGTAGAAGAAGAAACTCCTCTGAACATAGAGGGTTTCAAACAAGTGAGCTTAGATGACACTACTACCACATTTGATAGTAGTGCTATTGATTTTGACAGTTGCACCCTCTCAGAAGTTATCAGCTTATTACACAAAATGTCTAGAGACCCCCACACTAGCACACTTAATCTTGCCTTCACGGAGCATATAGAAGCCTCCATACATAGGAAGCTAGATGATGGTTGGGACCCCATGATAGAAATTAAATTAAATAACTTCTCTTGGTATGCTTTATGTGACGTTGGAGCTAGTACCTCCATCATGCCCAAAAGAATGTATGATATGTTGATACGTCCAAAACGTATCTATAATTTCTGCTTGCTCCATGCCTCTTTTGTGTGATATTGCTATGATATTGATGAACTTCCATACAGTTTTGATCATATTTGGACTAACCTATTAACTCAGTGCAACCCAGTGCCAGTTCATGTTTTCTTCTGTTTTTGTATTTCAGGTTTTCCCATTACTTAAAGTGCCAGAAAAATTCCGGGAAAATATAGGAAAAATCATCGTACGGGAACCTTCCAGAAGAGCCAAACTGGGTCCCGAGGGGGGCCAGGGGTGGCCCAGGCGGCCATCTGGCGCGGCCACCCCCTAGGCTGCGCCAGGGGGGCGCCTGGGGCCCCTGGTCCACCTCTGGCGGCCCCCTTCGCCTATTTATTCTCCGTGACGAGAAACCCTCGGGGACAGAACCCTTTTTCGCGATCTCTCCTCTGTTCCGCCGCGGCCGCGCTTCCAAGATCGGGAGCACCAGGAGACCTCTTCCCGGCACCCTGCCAGAGGGAGGAACCACCTCCGGGAGCTTCTCCACCACCATGGATGCTTCCCGGATGAACCGTGAGTAGTCCACCTTGGACCATGGGTCTATGATCAGTAGCTATGTGATGTTCTCCTCCCCTCTTTGTTCTTCATGGTTTAGACCTCGTGAGCTGCCCTACATGATTGAGGCACATATGTAATCTTTCTGTTGTTGCTATGCTGAGTTTGCTGGGATCCGATGGATTATGAGACTATGTTCAGATTGTGTTTGAGTAATATATTTGATTCTCCTCTTTTATATTTATGTTCTTGTGTAATTCTTGCATGTTCTCCGTTGCTGTTTATTGCTTTGGCCAAGTAGTAGGTAGTGACTCCAAGAGGGAGCGTTATGCATGATTGTGAGTTCATGCCCCCCGATGACTAGCTTGAGTGACAGAAACATGAGTCTAGGGGATGTGTTGTTGCCACAAGGGAGAAAACAATGGTGCTTGTACTTGCGGGTGCAAGGATTGTTTACTTTACGCAAAGTTCTTTAATGCAGTTCTGTGTTGCTTTGAGTTTACACTTTGGGTGGGATTCGCAACTTAATACCAGCGAGATGTTCTGGATAGATATCTCAAGGTGGATGATTAGTAGGTAGATGCAGATGGATTTCGGTCTACTTGGCTTGGTGTATCGCCCATGCTTTTGAGCCTCTTCCTTTCTTTATAGCATAGTTAGCATTGGTTTGCGCACATAATCCTGTCAATTGCCCAGCTGTAATTTGTTTACCTCGCATGGCTATTTTATCGTCTTTTGGGAGAGAGACATCACTAGTGAACATCATGGGACCCCGGTCCATATTTCCAATACTGTTTACACCCACTATTTATTTTCTGCCTTATTTACTTTTCTGTTGCTATCACTATCATTATTATCCCGTGCGTTTGATCCTTTGTGAAAAACAAGGCCGGAGGGATTGACAACCTCTCTGAACTCGTTGGGAGCAAAGTTATCTGTTGTGTGTGCAGGTCCACGTCAACCGCCTAATTGTTGGCACCGTTGTCACCTTCCTGTCGTTGTTGGAGTCCTACTGGAGACAAACCTTGGTATCTTCACCGAGGGAATTTTTCTGCTGTCTACATCTCAACCTTCCACTTTGGGTAACCAACGAGGGGCGAGAAGCCATCAAAGATAATTTCTGGCGCCGTTGACGGGGATTCCGAAGCGCGGCAAAAGAGTGGCCCCGCCAACAAGCTAATTTCTGGTGCCGTTGCCGAGGACTCCGCTCTTCAAGATAGGGAAGTTGCACACTATCTTTTATCTTTGCTTTTTAGTCTTGTTAGTTTACTTTTCAGTTTTTGCTTTAGTGTCTTTTATCAAAAATAAAAAAAATAGTTATCTTGCTTGCTGCTGCTATGGGTTCCTCCGAGAACACCAAGTTGTGTGACTTCACTAGTCATAACAACAGTGACTTTATCTGCACTCCTATTTCTCCAGCTGCCACTTCAACACCTTCTTATGAGATTAAACCTGCTTTGTTGAACCTTGTTATGAAAGATCAATTCTCCGGTGCTGGAGATGATGCTTCTTTGCACTTAAATAATTTTGTTGAGCTCTGTGATATGCAAAAGTACAAAGAAATATATGGTGGTATTGTTAAGCTTAAGTTTTTTCCTTTCTCCTTGAGAGGAGGAGCTAAAATCTGGTTTCAATCCTTGCCTAGGAATATCATAGATTCTTGGGATAAGTGCAAGGATGCTTTTATTGGGAAGTACTACCCCCTGCTATGATTATCCAATTGAGGAGTAATATTATGAATTTTAAGCAATTGAATAATGAACACGTTGCCCAAGCTTGGGAACGCATGGAATCTCTTGTTAAGAATTTCCATACGCATGGTTTGACTACTTGGATGGTTATCCAAACTTTTTATCCAGGCTTGAACTTTACCTCGCGGAACTTGCTAGATTCGACAGCGGGAGGAACCTTTATGTCAACAACGCTTGGTGCTGCCACGAAACTACTCGATGAGATGATGACCAACTATTCCCAATGGCACACCGAAAGAGCTCCAACAGGTAGGAAGGTAAACTCTGTCGAGGAGATCTCCTCCCTAAATGAAAAAGTTGACTTGATTATGTCTCTACTTACCAAGCAATCTCCTATTGATCCTCATGATGTTCCTTTAAATTCTTTGATTGCTCAAGATCAAGTAGATGTGAACTTTATCTCTAGAAACAACTTCAATAACAATGCTTATAGGAGTAGTTTTGGTTGCAATCCTAGACCGTTCCCCTCCAACAACTATGGGAACAATAACACCTATCCTAGCACCAAGAACTCCACTTATGACTTAGAAAGTATGCTTAAAGACTTCATCAGTACCCAAAAAGCCTTCAACAAGAGTGTAGAGGAAAAACTAGACAAATTAGATAATCTCTCGTCGAAGGTAGACAATTTAGCCCATGAAGTAGAATTGCTTAAAATTAGAACTTCTCCTCTTGAGGAGAGGAAGGTCACCCCTATGAACGATATTCAAGTGAAAATTAATGAAAACATTAGGATGATGGCTAAACTTAAAGAGAGATGGGCTAGAGAAAATGAGGAAGAAGATAGAATTAAGAGCCTTCTTACACACCATACCGTTGCTACTATCCAAGTTGTTGAGGATATCCAAACTCGTAGCACCCAATGCACCCCTAGTCCCATAGGACCTATTAATGGTGATGCTATGACCTCAACCGTAGAAGGAGAAACTCCTATGACTATAGAAGCTACCAAACAAGTGAGCCTAAAGGACACCACTACCACTTTACTTGATAGTAGTGACCTTGATTTTGATAATTGCACCCTTTCTGAAGTTATTCGTTTCCTTCACAAGATGTCTAGAGACCCCCCACACTAGCACACTTAATCTTGCATTTACGAAGCATATCACTAATGCTCTCATTAAAGCTAGGGAGGATAAGCTTAGGGTAGAAGCCTCCATACCTAGAAAGCTAGAAGATGGTTGGGATCCTATGATTAAAATTAAGTTGAATAACTTCTCTTTCTATGCTTTATGTGATGTTGGAGCTAGTACCTCCATTATGCCCAAAAGAATGTATGATATATTTGAATTGAAACCTTTTGATCCTTGTTCTTTTGGTGTTCGTCTTGTTGACTCTAACATAAAGAAACCTTTGGGGAAGATCGATGATGTTCTTATCATTGTCAATGACAATTATGTTCCCGTTGATTTTACTATTATGGACATTGAATGTGAACCTTCTTGTCCAATTAGTTTGGGACGTCCTTTTCTTCGCACTGTGGGTGTTGTTATTGATATGAAAGAAGGGATTATAAAATTCCAATTCCCTCTCAAGAAGGGGATGGAACACTTCCCTAGAAAAAAAGATTAAGTTACCTTTTGAGTCCGTCACACGGGCTAGTTATTTTCTGGATAAGACTTGATCCTTTTTGCATTAAGCCTAGCTAATGGCTTTAAAGAAGCGCTTTCGGGAGGCAGCCCACAACGAATTTAGGTTTTACTTTTTGTTTTTCTTCTGTTTTTAGTGGTCTTGATGATTGTTACTACTGTAGCAACATCATTGTATCTTTACTTTTCAAGCTTTGTGCCAATTATAGCATCTTATGACAAGGGAAGTGGAAGTTGTGACATGCTGTCCAGAAAACAGATTCTGTCCTCGTGACGGGAAAAATCATAGAAAAATCCCAGTTCATCTTTTTGAGCTGAAATCTTTACACATCATGCTCTATACAATCACGGAACTCTCGTATGTTCTGAGTTTTTTATTTGAGTTGCAGAAGTATCCCTAGAAAATTCTTTACTACCTGCTGGTCTGTTTTTTCACAGAGTCTGTCCTGTTTTTCCTTTTCTTCATTTTGCAAACCTTAAGCTTGATTTTTCTTTGAAAAAACTTTTTGGAAATCTTGAGAAACAGTAGCTCTTCAAGAATATCCTTATTTCCAGTAGAGAAAATTTATTTTATTATGGGTACTAACCTCGCTAATCAGATTATGATGAGTTATGTATGAAGGGAGATTTCAAGTGTGCGAGGGAAGATGATAAAAGAAGATTTAGGAGTGTCAAACGCTCAGGCTTGGGGATGCCCCCATGCACCCCCAAGAAATATTCAAGAAGACTCAGGCATCTAAGCTTGGGGATGCCCCCATGCATACCCTTCTCCATCAACAATTATCAGTTCGTCTTTCGTTCCACTATATTTTTATCACTTCATGCATTATGTGCTATGCTTGGAGCGTCTGGCTCTTTATTTCCTTTTTAGTTTTCTTTAGCTTTGCTTGCTATTCATAACAACTTAGAACCCAGCTTTCTTTGTGTGGGAGAGAAACACGCTCCACTTTCAAAATCTAGAACACAACATAGGATTCTACATGCTTATCTTTGTTGTGTGTGTTCTTTATCTTTTTCATAGGTGTTGTCATGTTTAGCTCTTAATTTTCATGCTTATGTTTTTAAGAGATTTTGTTTCGTTTGTTGCTAGAACTCTCTTGAGTTTTCATGTTTATCTTGTTTAGAGAGTTTGCTGTTGCACTGAGTTTTGTATCTTGATCTGAAGTAGGTAATTGAGGTTGCTATTCTTTTGTAGTAGTAACTTGCAATAGTTTTGAGGTATCTCTATGAGTAATGTTTGAACTTTTGGTGTCAAGAGCTTTAGCCTATTAGTGATAGATGTCGTATTTTGGGCAATCCATGTTTAATTTCAAAACCTACAAAATTAGTTGAGAACTTTAACTACTAGATGGATCACTAATCTTTGGAGGGATCGAATATTAGAGTACACTCACGTACCATGACTCGAGGATGCGCAAGGATAATCAAACCCCCATACACTCCTCCTCGGGGTACTTGTCTCTTTGTGAACCTCCTTATTAGATTGAGAGTTACCGATAATGAGTGCATGAGTTCTTCGGACTAATGTGAGTATTCGAAAGTTGACACTTCCATCTACCCATATTTTTCTAGCCTCTCCTGTGCCGTGCATTGCCTCCTTCTCACTCCGAGAGTTGGCGTCCACATTCGCCGGTACATCCAAATCCTTGGCACGGTATGCTCTGTCATCATAAGCCTCATTATATCCTTCCTCAAAACAGCCACCATACCTACCTATCAAGTCATTTCCATAGCCTTTCCGAGTTACATTGTCATGCAACATCCACCTTCTCATGACTTGATCTTCATGTCATACATGCTTTTGCTTGATCGATGAGCCGCATGCTAGTTGGGCCTTGCCCTAATCATTGCTACATGACGCGCTAGTATCATTGCATATCCTGCTACACTGGCAGAGGCATACATTTCCATACTTCTGAAGGGAATATGCCCGAGAGGCAATAATAAAGTGGTTATTATATTATTCCATGTTTATGATAAATGTTTATTTTCATGATATAATTGTGTTAACCGGAAACGTTAATACATGTGTGTTTAATAAACAGAGAAAAGGTTCCTAGTAATGCCTCTCTTTATACTAGCTTGTTGATTAACGGATGATCAAGGTTTCCTGATCATGAACATTGGATGTTGTTAATAACAAGGTCATGTCATTGGAGAATGATGTGATGAACATACACCCACAGTAGTTATAGCAATATGATCATGTCATCAAGTTTCTATTGCTGTATCAAACTTTCACGAAGTAACTCTAATCCTTAGACCATGAGATCACGTCAATCACTGACACCGGAAGAGTACTTTGATTCCATCAAACGTCACACCGTAACAGGGTGATTATAAAGGTGTCGTTGGGTACTTGGAAAGTGTTAGTTGAGGCTCGTGGATCAAGAGTGGGATTTGTCCATCCAGATGACGGAGAGATATACTCTGGGCCCTCTCGGTGATATCACATTGACATCGCTTGCAAGCACGTGACTGGCTCACGAGGATGTTATATCACAGAACGAGTAAAGAGTACTTGTCGATAACGAGATCGAGCTAGGAATGGATGATACCAAATGATCGGATCTCGGACAAGTAAAATATCGCGAGACAAAAGGAATTGGTTACGGAGTAATGGTTCACACGATCACTAGTTCATCGTTGAGTAAGTGGGAGTCATCATGGATCTCCAGATCCCGCTGATGATTATTGATCGGAGAAGAGTCTCAGTCATGTCCATTTTATTCACGAACCGTAGGGTGACACACTTAAGGATTCGTCGACGTGTTTTAAGTGGATACGGAACGCAGGAGAAAATACTGGACAACACAGGACGGCACAGGGACTGTTTCGATAAAACTGCCGGAATAGTTTTGGAATATCGAAATAGTGCAAGGGGATAATTGTTAATGTGTTCATTGAATGAAGTGTTCATCAATGAAGTACTCATTAAATGAAGTGTTCATTAATTTGAGTGACATTAAACAAGTGAATTAAAAGGAGTTTTAATTGGAAGACCTTTGGTTTTTGAGTGGAGGTTAAATGGGAGAAAGTGCCACTTGATTATGTGTGAGTGGAGACTCCACTAGCAATCAAGAGGGGAGAGGTGGGGGCACCTCTTGGGGCGCCTTGGGTGCTGCCCCCCTCTCCTATAAAAGGAGGAGGTGGAGACCCCTCTAGTCACTCATTCCATTCAACTCTTATGTGCCCTTTGGTTGGCATCTTCTCCCCTTGCTAATTCCATCACTTTCTCATATGCCCTTTGGTTGGCATCTTCCTCCCCTTGCTAGCTGATCCAGTTTCACGAGTATGGTGCTTAGGCGAAGCCCTGCTCAAGATCTTCTCTACCACCACCACCACTATGTTGTAGTGCTGTTGGAGTTCCCGAGGATCCACTACTTCCGCTGCCCAACTGGAGCAAGGGGCGGAGGTCGTCGCTGATCCGTACGTGTGACCGATTACGGAGGCGCTGCCCGTTTGTGGCGCCCATCTTCATCACGACCTTGAGGTCGGCAAGTGATCGACTACATCACCCACGAGAATCGTTCTCGTTAAAGATTTTTGGTCTTCGAGGGTGAGTCCTTCTCAAACCGTTACAAGTTATCTCCTAGATGTGATCTTGGCAGTTGCAATCGTAGGAAATTTTTTTGTTTTCTATGCAACGAACCCTTCAGTGGTATCAGAGCCTCGTCTATGCGTAGATGCTTTGTATGGTTAGAACACATAGAGATGTGGGCGTTGATCCTCTAGTTGTTACCCTCTTTTGTGCACTTGTTCATATTGCGGCAATGTTGGATTGAAGCGGCCCTAAGCGCAAATTGTGTGTCACGCTTGACATACGGCTTGTACCGTATAAAGTGGCTTTGGGGTGTCAGTTTCTCTAGCATTAGTGATATGGAATTTGCAACGGAGGGCCCTGCAAAGGACGAAAAGAAACAACTAGCGAATCAACGTTGTGGTCCTTGTCCGTAGGTAAGATCGGTTCTTTCCTAGGAAGCCCAAAACCACGTAAAATTTGCAAAGATATTTTAGAGGCATCTAACTTGTTTTTGCAGGGCATGTGATGTGATATGGTCATTGTTACAAAATTGTTGTACGAAATGAGATTTATTGTAAACAACCGGCAGGAGCCATATGGTTGTATTTTTTTCCTTTTTAAGGCCTGCGTGTTGTAGATATATCCATGAGATATATTGTAATGGAGAAGGACGACCATGGTGGTGGCGCCATGGACCTTGGTGCCGCGCCGGTGGCATGATGGAGATCATACCGAGACGCACAAGATGGAGATCTAATGCGAGAAGGACCATATCATATCACATTATCCATGCATGTGATGTTTATCCTTTTATGCATCTTATTTTGCTTAGTTACGATCATGATCGCTGCGGTAGCATTATAAGATGATCCCTCTCACTTAATATCAAGATAATTATATGTTCTTCCTTAGTATGCACCGTTAAGAAAGTTCGTCGTTTCGAGACACCACGTGATGATCGGGTGTGATAGACTCTACGTTCACATACAACGGGTGTTTTCAAGCCTAGCATGTACAGACATGGCCTTGAAACACATGCAAATACTAAGGTTCTACTTGGCGAGCCTAGCATGTACAGACATGGCCTCGGAACATGGACCGAAAGGTTAAGCACGAGTCATATGGATGATATAATGAACCATATTGAGATGCTCGCCATTGCAGCTACACTGCCTCACGTGATGATCGGTCGTGGTGTAGTGAATTTGGTTCGTGTAATCACCAAAGACGACTCGAGGGATGTTGTTTTTGAGTGGGAGTTAGATGAACTCATTTATCATGAACTAAATCAAAGTGAATTTGCATAGTTCGTTGTAGTCATTGGCATTTGTTTACTACCTTTGCGCTTAGCTATAATTGAGATAATAGAACTATAGAATTCTGGATATTTAACTTTACGGACTGGTACCATATTGTTTGAGTGTCAATCTAAAGTTTAAAGTCTTATTGCAAACTTTAGCAAACCTTGCTTACTCCATGAAGTTTAATAATGTGTATTAAATCGAGAGTAACAATTCCAGTGTTAGTGTCTAAGTATCACACTTGCCTCCATGATCCTTGATATTCAAATGTTGTTTGTTATTATCAAGGTTATCTAGGAGCTGAAAGGATTGTTTCAGTAACTATCATGTGTGGAAGATATAGCGATATCTGAAACAATGTTTAGTTGCAATGTGATAGAGTAAAATTTAGTGAGAAACATGTTCTCATATTGTATGAGAATTTGTGAAGGTTGGAGACACTATGTGTCCTAATCTCCCAAAAAGGTTTTGGGAACTAATATTGTACTCACAGTTTGTCCCTATGAGCTATGGTAGTTTTGTCATGAAAGTTTTCATGATAGGATGAATGGAAGATGTAGGTAAAATGTTTACTACACTATAAGATTACTAAAGAATGGAATTTGGAAGAACACCAAACATTTGATGACGGTGATCTACATCAAAGTGAGAATCAAAGGGTGTTAGTATTTGACTAACACACTTTGGATTATGTGTCATTTGAATGGTACCACAAGTGATGTTGGTAAATTCTTCTAAAAAGGAAAGGAATTGCTGAAAGAGGATCTGAAAAATATTTTGGCGAAAAAGAAAAAGGAAAAGACTGGAAATGTCCAGCTCGGGTATATAGATGATATACATGTTATGGGTATATTCATTGCTTGTTAAACAATGTGATTCTTGAGTATTGGATACTGATTGGTTGGTATGAAGTGTCATACAGAACAACGCAATACAAGAGTTGCAATGGCCTGAGTAACTAGCAAATTAATATAGGAGGATTCTCATCAAAAACAAAATAAAGCGTTATTGTGTTTATCATTGGAATTAAACCTAGCCTTCAAGATTTATTTGAATAATTGTTATTCTATTCTGGTGTTATACAAACAATAGTTGTTCAAATTATCACCATATTCATAGAAGATGGATGAAATCTATAAATCTTGTTGGAGAAATCACATCCATAATAACTGATGCTAAACATGTCGCAAGACAAATGATTAGAAGATCACTTATGAGTGACACCACCGTTTGAATCATATTGGAAAGAAACACATGAAGAAACTCCATGATGGTGGATTTTTGGAGTCTTTTGATTTTGAATCAACTGACGCTTGTAAGAATTTCCTAGAAATGATTGAAACTCCGTTCATAGGCAAAGAGGGACGGACGACTAACTTATTGGACATTATACATGTTGATGTGTATAGTTCATTATGTGTAGCCGTGTGTGGTGGGTCTTATAACTTCATATACTTTAACCAAGGATTTGAGTGGATATATGTGTATATTTACTTGATAAGGAAGAAGTATGAAATATTTGAAAATGTTCAAATAAATTTCAAGATGAAGTGAAAATCATTGTAACGAGAAAATAAGAGTTTATGATTGGATCATAAAGGAAGATTTTTGAGTTAAAAGTTTAGCAAACACCTAAGAGTTTAGGAATTGTTCCATAAACTTGCGTCTCCCGAAACACCATAGGAGTATGGAGTGTTCGAGAGATGTAATCAAACCTTGTTTGACATGGTAAGGATCAAAGGTGTTATTTATAAAATTGCCATTATATTTTAAGGATTAAGCTTTAGAGACTACCGCTTTTCACTGAAAAGAGCGCCATCGAGATCCGTTGAAATGACACCATATAAGTTATGGAATGGGATAAAACCCAATTTGTTTTTTCTTAAATTTTGGTATGCAAGGCATATGTAAAATGTTTACAACCAAAGTCGGATAAAGTACGTCTTTGTAGGTTATCCCAAAGTAACCGTTGGGTATTCCTCCATAACACTAAAGACAAAAGTTTTTTGTGGCTAAGAGCATCAAGTTTCTTGAGAAGGAATTTTTTGCGAAAAGTTAAGTGGGAGGACAGTAGAACTTCGATTAGGTTGTTGAACCTAAGCTTTATGTGCTAAGTGGCGCAGCGCCGGAAAGTGTTACGGAAGCGGCCGCAATGCTCTTGGCTCCCGTGTCCCAAAGGTTGTGGTCACGGCGATCTAAGTTCCTATTGAACTGCGTAGTTCGGATAATCGATCAAATAGTAAGATTTGAGATTGAATCATTGTTATTTGATAATAATGGACCGACTACATGCAAAGAAGCAATGATGGGCCCTGACTCCGTCAAATGGCTAGAAGCTATAAAATCCGTGATAGTTCCATACACGAGAAACCAAGTTTCTGAACTTGGAAGACCCTCTAGATACCGTGTTTGGATCTATAAAGAAACAGACGTGGATGTTCTCACATCTATGAAATATTCGACATATCGTTAAAATGGTTTACGATTATGTTCAAAGAGTTGGCTATGACAAGATTTGATCTTTCATAACGATATTTAGTCTGGACGGATTATTGTAGCAACCACTACATATGCTAGTTTTGGTATATGGTAGTTGAACAAACGGAACAACATTCTTCTAATAGAATGGTTACCTAGGACGTGTACAGGACACGGTCCAAAGGGTTCTGTTAATTCAAAGGATGCTAAAATAGCATGCAAATTTAAATGGTTGAAATAAGCATTCGCGGAGTTGGAATCTTCATCATGATGAAATTGTTAAAACGTTTAGTTTCATCAGAGACGGTGAAGATGCTTGCTTTTGCAAGAAATTAAGTGGGAGCGCTGAGACATATTTCTAATACATTATGTAGAAGACATATTGTTGATTGGAAATGATGTATCTTTTATTGACACGGGTGAAGTTTCATTGAAAATTTGATTTTAATGGAAGATTTGGGCAAAACCAGTATATTGGGCTAATATGGTCTATATAGATAGATTGAGGTGCTAATATGGTTGGGCCGAAGTACATATATGAAATATTGAATAAGTTCAATATGGAAACGACGAGAAAGGTTCTTGCCGCATGGAAAAGGTTGAAGCGAGATTCAAGTGTTTTGACACTTGGTGAGTAAAATCACATGAATGATTTGATCAATCATGTACACCATGATATGTACAATTTCAGAATGTCCTATGCTCTAAATGTTATGAGCATATACCAGAATGATTCATAAGATGATCATTGGACAATAGTAAAGATATCCTTACGTGCTTTGGAAGGACTAAGCATATATTATGTATGTTGGACAATAGTTCATTGTAAAGTGTTACATTGATACTAGTTTTGTCGCAAGATACAATCTAAATTTATCTCAATTTTGGAAGTGTGTTAAGGTGGCAAAATGTAATGGAAGAAAGTTCCATGATAGATTTGGAATAGTTCCAAATGGATTTGGATGAGTTCCAAAGTTAAGAAATTGTGACGAATACTACAATGAAAGGCTAAGTATATGACTGCTCTAGCAGCAGCAAAGGAGGGCATTTGTGTCAAGAAGTTTGTTTGACAAACTAGGTGTAGTTCCAAGCGAGCTAATACTATGAAGATCTATTGTACGACAATAGATTCAACATGTTTTGAGCTCAAGGGACTAAGGTCTCACCGGAGGACCAAATTTATGCAATGCCATCTCATTGGTGAATGAGTGATGCGTAGAGACGCAAAGAAATGCAAATACACACGGACCTGAAGTGTCAGATCTGGATATTAGGTTTACCACTAGCAATGCGTATGGATAACACCTGAATGCCATAGGTGTTGGATGCACAAGTACCAAACTAGATTATTGACTCTAGTGCAAGTGGGAGACTGAAGGGAATATGCCCGAGAGGCAATAATAAAGTGGTTATTATCTTATTCCATGTTTATGATAAATTTTTATTTTCATGCTATAATTGTGTTAACCGGAAACGTTAATACATGTGTGTTTAATAAACAGAGAAAAGTTTCCTAGTAATGCCTCTCTTTATACTAGCTTGTTGATTAACGGATGATCAAGGTTTCCTGATCATGAACATTGGATGTTGTTAATAACAAGGTCATGTCATTGGAGAATGATGTGATGAACATACACCCACAGTAGTTATAGCAATACGATCATGTCATCAAGTTTCTATTGCTGTATCAAACTTTCACGAAGTAACTCTAATCCTTAGACCATGAGATCACGTCAATCACTGACACCGGAAGAGTACTTTGATTCCATCAAACGTCACACCGTAACAGGGTGATTATAAAGGTGTCGTTGGGTACTTGGAAAGTGTTAGTTGAGGCTCGTGGATCAAGAGTGGGATTTGTCCATCCAGATGACAGAGAGATATACTCTGGGCCCTCTCGGTGATATCACATTGACATCGCTTGCAAGCACGTGACTGGCTCACGAGGATGTTATATCACAGAACGAGTAAAGAGTACTTGTCGATAACGAGATCGAGCTAGGAATGGATGATACCAAATGATCGGATCTCGGACAAGTAAAATATCGCGAGACAAAAGGAATTGGTTACGGAGTAATGGTTCACACGATCACTAGTTCATCGTTGAGTAAGTGGGAGTCATCATGGATCTCCAGATCCCGCTGATGATTATTGATCGGAGAAGAGTCTCAGTCATGTCCATTTTATTCACGAACCGTAGGGTGACACACTTAAGGATTCGTCGACGTGTTTTAAGTGGATACGGAACGCAGGAGAAAATACTGGACAGCACAGGACGGCACAGGGACTGTTTCGATAAAACTGCCGGAATAGTTTTGGAATATCGAAATAGTGCAAGGGGATAATTGTTAATGTGTTCATTGAATGAAGTGTTCATCAATGAAGTACTCATTAAATGAAGTGTTCATTAATTTGAGTGACATTAAACAAGTGAATTAAAAGGAGTTTTAATTGGAAGACCTTTGGTTTTTGAGTGGAGGTTAAATGGGAGAAAGTGCCACTTGATTATGTGTGAGTGGAGACTCCACTAGAAATCAAGAGGGGAGAGGTGGGGGCACCTCTTGGGGCGCCTTGGGTGCTGCCCCCCTCTCCTATAAAAGGAGGAGGTGGAGACCCCTCTAGTCACTCATTCCATTCAACTCTTATGTGCCCTTTGGTTGGCATCTTCTCCCCTTGCTAATTCCATCACTTTCTCATATGCCCTTTGGTTGGCATCTTCCTCCCCTTGCTAGCTGATCCAGTTTCACGAGTATGGTGCTTAGGCGAAGCCCTGCTCAAGATCTTCTCTACCACCACCACCACTATGTTGTAGTGCTGTTGGAGTTCCCGAGGATCCACTACTTCCGCTGCCCAACTGGAGCAAGGGGCGGAGGTCGTCGCTGATCCGTACGTGTGACCGATTACGGAGGCGCTGCCCGTTTGTGGCGCCCATCTTCATCACGACCTTGAGGTCGGCAAGTGATCGACTACATCACCCACGAGAATCGTTCTCGTTAAAGATTTTTGGTCTTCGAGGGTGAGTCCTTCTCAAACCGTTACAAGTTATCTCCTAGATGTGATCTTGGCAGTTGCAATCGTAGGAATTTTTTCTGTTTTCTATGCAACGAACCCTTCAGTGGTATCAGAGCCTCGTCTATGCGTAGATGCTTTGTATGGTTAGAACACATAGAGATGTGGGCGTTGATCCTCTAGTTGTTACCCTCTTTTGTGCACTTGTTCATATTGCGGCAATGTTGGATTGAAGCGGCCCTAAGCGCAAATTGTGTGTCACGCTTGACATACGGCTTGTACCGTATAAAGTGGCTTTGGGGTGTCAGTTTCTCTAGCATTAGTGATATGGAATTTGCAACGGAGGGCCCTGCAAAGGACGAAAAGAAACAACTAGCGAATCAACGTTGTGGTTCTTGTCCGTAGGTAAGATCGGTTCTTTCCTAGGAAGCCCAAAACCACGTAAAATTTGCAAAGATATTTTAGAGGCATCTAACTTGTTTTTGCAGGGCATGTGATGTGATATGGTCATTGTTACAAAATTGTTGTACGAAATGAGATTTATTGTAAACAACCGGCAGGAGCCATATGGTTGTATTTTTTTCCTTTTTAAGGCCTGCGTGTTGTAGATATATCCATGAGATATATTGTAATGGAGAAGGACGACCATGGTGGTGGCGCCATGGACCTTGGTGCCGCGCCGGTGGCATGATGGAGATCATACCGAGACGCACAAGATGGAGATCTAATGCGAGAAGGACCATATCATATCACATTATCCATGCATGTGATGTTTATCCTTTTATGCATCTTATTTTGCTTAGTTACGATCATGATCGCTGCGGTAGCATTATAAGATGATCCCTCTCACTTAATATCAAGATAATTATATGTTCTTCCTTAGTATGCACCGTTAAGAAAGTTCGTCGTTTCGAGACACCACGTGATGATCGGGTGTGATAGACTCTACGTTCACATACAACGGGTGTTTTCAAGCCTAGCATGTACAGACATGGCCTTGAAACACATGCAAATACTAAGGTTCTACTTGGCGAGCCTAGCATGTACAGACATGGCCTCGGAACATGGACCGAAAGGTTAAGCACGAGTCATATGGATGATATGATGAACCATATTGAGATGCTCGCCATTGCAGCTACACTGCCTCACGTGATGATCGGTCGTGGTGTAGTGAATTTGGTTCGTGTAATCACCAAAGACGACTCGAGGGATGTTGTTTTTGAGTGGGAGTTAGATGAACTCATTTATCATGAACTAAATCAAAGTGAATTTGCATAGTTCGTTGTAGTCATTGGCATTTGTTTACTACCTTTGCGCTTAGCTATAATTGAGATAATAGAACTATAGAATTCTGGATATTTAACTTTACGGACTGGTACCATATTGTTTGAGTGTCAATCTAAAGTTTAAAGTCTTATTGCAAACTTTAGCAAACCTTGCTTACTCCATGAAGTTTAATAATGTGTATTAAATCGAGAGTAACAATTCCAGTGTTAGTGTCTAAGTATCACACTTGCCTCCATGATCCTTGATATTCAAATGTTGTTTGTTATTATCAAGGTTATCTAGGAGCTGAAAGGATTGTTTCAGTAACTATCATGTGTGGAAGATATAGCGATATCTGAAACAATGTTTAGTTGCAATGTGATAGAGTAAAATTTAGTGAGAAACATGTTCTCATATTGTATGAGAATTTGTGAAGGTTGGAGACACTATGTGTCCTAATCTCCCAAAAAGGTTTTGGGAACTAATATTGTACTCACAGTTTGTCCCTATGAGCTATGGTAGTTTTGTCATGAAAGTTTTCATGATAGGATGAATGGAAGATGTAGGTAAAATGTTTACTACACTATAAGATTACTAAAGAATGGAATTTGGAAGAACACCAAACATTTGATGACGGTGATCTACATCAAAGTGAGAATCAAAGGGTGTTAGTATTTGACTAACACACTTTGGATTATGTGTCATTTGAATGGTACCACAAGTGATGTTGGTAAATTCTTCTAAAAAGGAAAGGAATTGCTGAAAGAGGATCTGAAAAATATTTTGGCGAAAAAGAAAAAGGAAAAGACTGGAAATGTCCAGCTCGGGTATATAGATGATATACATGTTATGGGTATATTCATTGCTTGTTAAACAATGTGATTCTTGAGTATTGGATACTGATTGGTTGGTATGAAGTGTCATACAGAACAACGCAATACAAGAGTTGCAATGGCCTGAGTAACTAGCAAATTAATATAGGAGGATTCTCATCAAAAACAAAATAAAGCGTTATTGTGTTTATCATTGGAATTAAACCTAGCCTTCAAGATTTATTTGAATAATTGTTATTCTATTCTGGTGTTATACAAACAATAGTTGTTCAAATTATCACCATATTCATAGAAGATGGATGAAATCTATAAATCTT
The DNA here is from genome assembly GCA_950022295.1 of Bromus sterilis. NCBI lineage: Eukaryota > Viridiplantae > Streptophyta > Magnoliopsida > Poales > Poaceae > Bromus > Bromus sterilis. The sequence goes on along the minus strand of OX465598.1, from coordinate 19,522,725 downwards.
GTTGGAGAAATCACATCCATAATAACTGATGCTAAACATGTCGCAAGACAAATGATTAGAAGATCACTTATGAGTGACACCACCGTTTGAATCATATTGGAAAGAAACACATGAAGAAACTCCATGATGGTGGATTTTTGGAGTCTTTTGATTTTGAATCAACTGACGCTTGTAAGAATTTCCTAGAAATGATTGAAACTCCGTTCATAGGCAAAGAGGGACGGACGACTAACTTATTGGACATTATACATGTTGATGTGTATAGTTCATTATGTGTAGCCGTGTGTGGTGGGTCTTATAACTTCATATACTTTAACCAAGGATTTGAGTGGATATATGTGTATATTTACTTGATAAGGAAGAAGTATGAAATATTTGAAAATGTTCAAATAAATTTCAAGATGAAGTGAAAATCATTGTAACGAGAAAATAAGAGTTTATGATTGGATCATAAAGGAAGATTTTTGAGTTAAAAGTTTAGCAAACACCTAAGAGTTTAGGAATTGTTCCATAAACTTGCGTCTCCCGAAACACCATAGGAGTATGGAGTGTTCGAGAGATGTAATCAAACCTTGTTTGACATGGTAAGGATCAAAGGTGTTATTTATAAAATTGCCATTATATTTTAAGGATTAAGCTTTAGAGACTACCGCTTTTCACTGAAAAGAGCGCCATCGAGATCCGTTGAAATGACACCATATAAGTTATGGAATGGGATAAAACCCAATTTGTTTTTTCTTAAATTTTGGTATGCAAGGCATATGTAAAATGTTTACAACCAAAGTCGGATAAAGTACGTCTTTGTAGGTTATCCCAAAGTAACCGTTGGGTATTCCTCCATAACACTAAAGACAAAAGTTTTTTGTGGCTAAGAGCATCAAGTTTCTTGAGAAGGAATTTTTTGCGAAAAGTTAAGTGGGAGGACAGTAGAACTTCGATTAGGTTGTTGAACCTAAGCTTTATGTGCTAAGTGGCGCAGCGCCGGAAAGTGTTACGGAAGCGGCCGCAATGCTCTTGGCTCCCGTGTCCCAAAGGTTGTGGTCACGGCGATCTAAGTTCCTATTGAACTGCGTAGTTCGGATAATCGATCAAATAGTAAGATTTGAGATTGAATCATTGTTATTTGATAATAATGGACCGACTACATGCAAAGAAGCAATGATGGGCCCTGACTCCGTCAAATGGCTAGAAGCTATAAAATCCGTGATAGTTCCATACACGAGAAACCAAGTTTCTGAACTTGGAAGACCCTCTAGATACCGTGTTTGGATCTATAAAGAAACAGACGTGGATGTTCTCACATCTATGAAATATTCGACATATCGTTAAAATGGTTTACGATTATGTTCAAAGAGTTGGCTATGACAAGATTTGATCTTTCATAACGATATTTAGTCTGGACGGATTATTGTAGCAACCACTACATATGCTAGTTTTGGTATATGGTAGTTGAACAAACGGAACAACATTCTTCTAATAGAATGGTTACCTAGGACGTGTACAGGACACGGTCCAAAGGGTTCTGTTAATTCAAAGGATGCTAAAATAGCATGCAAATTTAAATGGTTGAAATAAGCATTCGCGGAGTTGGAATCTTCATCATGATGAAATTGTTAAAACGTTTAGTTTCATCAGAGACGGTGAAGATGCTTGCTTTTGCAAGAAATTAAGTGGGAGCGCTGAGACATATTTCTAATACATTATGTAGAAGACATATTGTTGATTGGAAATGATGTATCTTTTATTGACACGGGTGAAGTTTCATTGAAAATTTGATTTTAATGGAAGATTTGGGCAAAACCAGTATATTGGGCTAATATGGTCTATATAGATAGATTGAGGTGCTAATATGGTTGGGCCGAAGTACATATATGAAATATTGAATAAGTTCAATATGGAAACGACGAGAAAGGTTCTTGCCGCATGGAAAAGGTTGAAGCGAGATTCAAGTGTTTTGACACTTGGTGAGTAAAATCACATGAATGATTTGATCAATCATGTACACCATGATATGTACAATTTCAGAATGTCCTATGCTCTAAATGTTATGAGCATATACCAGAATGATTCATAAGATGATCATTGGACAATAGTAAAGATATCCTTACGTGCTTTGGAAGGACTAAGCATATATTATGTATGTTGGACAATAGTTCATTGTAAAGTGTTACATTGATACTAGTTTTGTCGCAAGATACAATCTAAATTTATCTCAATTTTGGAAGTGTGTTAAGGTGGCAAAATGTAATGGAAGAAAGTTCCATGATAGATTTGGAATAGTTCCAAATGGATTTGGATGAGTTCCAAAGTTAAGAAATTGTGACGAATACTACAATGAAAGGCTAAGTATATGACTGCTCTAGCAGCAGCAAAGGAGGGCATTTGTGTCAAGAAGTTTGTTTGACAAACTAGGTGTAGTTCCAAGCGAGCTAATACTATGAAGATCTATTGTACGACAATAGATTCAACATGTTTTGAGCTCAAGGGACTAAGGTCTCACCGGAGGACCAAATTTATGCAATGCCATCTCATTGGTGAATGAGTGATGCGTAGAGACGCAAAGAAATGCAAATACACACGGACCTGAAGTGTCAGATCTGGATATTAGGTTTACCACTAGCAATGCGTATGGATAACACCTGAATGCCATAGGTGTTGGATGCACAAGTACCAAACTAGATTATTGACTCTAGTGCAAGTGGGAGACTGAAGGGAATATGCCCGAGAGGCAATAATAAAGTGGTTATTATCTTATTCCATGTTTATGATAAATTTTTATTTTCATGCTATAATTGTGTTAACCGGAAACGTTAATACATGTGTGTTTAATAAACAGAGAAAAGTTTCCTAGTAATGCCTCTCTTTATACTAGCTTGTTGATTAACGGATGATCAAGGTTTCCTGATCATGAACATTGGATGTTGTTAATAACAAGGTCATGTCATTGGAGAATGATGTGATGAACATACACCCACAGTAGTTATAGCAATACGATCATGTCATCAAGTTTCTATTGCTGTATCAAACTTTCACGAAGTAACTCTAATCCTTAGACCATGAGATCACGTCAATCACTGACACCGGAAGAGTACTTTGATTCCATCAAACGTCACACCGTAACAGGGTGATTATAAAGGTGTCGTTGGGTACTTGGAAAGTGTTAGTTGAGGCTCGTGGATCAAGAGTGGGATTTGTCCATCCAGATGACAGAGAGATATACTCTGGGCCCTCTCGGTGATATCACATTGACATCGCTTGCAAGCACGTGACTGGCTCACGAGGATGTTATATCACAGAACGAGTAAAGAGTACTTGTCGATAACGAGATCGAGCTAGGAATGGATGATACCAAATGATCGGATCTCGGACAAGTAAAATATCGCGAGACAAAAGGAATTGGTTACGGAGTAATGGTTCACACGATCACTAGTTCATCGTTGAGTAAGTGGGAGTCATCATGGATCTCTAGATCCCGCTGATGATTATTGATCGGAGAAGAGTCTCAGTCATGTCCATTTTATTCACGAACCGTAGGGTGACACACTTAAGGATTCGTCGACGTGTTTTAAGTGGATACGGAACGCAGGAGAAAATACTGGACAGCACAGGACGGCACAGGGACTGTTTCGATAAAACTGCCGGAATAGTTTTGGAATATCGAAATAGTGCAAGGGGATAATTGTTAATGTGTTCATTGAATGAAGTGTTCATCAATGAAGTACTCATTAAATGAAGTGTTCATTAATTTGAGTGACATTAAACAAGTGAATTAAAAGGAGTTTTAATTGGAAGACCTTTGGTTTTTGAGTGGAGGTTAAATGGGAGAAAGTGCCACTTGATTATGTGTGAGTGGAGACTCCACTAGCAATCAAGAGGGGAGAGGTGGGGGCACCTCTTGGCGTGCCTTGGGTGCTGCCCCCCTCTCCTATAAAAGGAGGAGGTGGAGACCCCTCTAGTCACTCATTCCATTCAACTCTTATGTGCCCTTTGGTTGGCATCTTCTCCCCTTGCTAATTCCATCGCTTTCTCATATGCCCTTTGGTTGGCATCTTCCTCCCCTTGCTAGCTGATCCAGTTTCACGAGTATGGTGCTTAGGCGAAGCCCTGCTCAAGATCTTCTCTACCACCACCACCACTAGGTTGTAGTTCTGTTGGAGTTCCCGAGGATCCACTACTTCCGCTGCCCAACTGGAGCAAGGGGCAGAGGTCGTCGCTGATCCGTACGTGTGACCGATTACGGAGGCGCTGCCCGTTTGTGGCGCCCATCTTCATCACGACCTTGAGGTCGGCAAGTGATCGACTACATCACCCACGAGAATCGTTCTTGTTAAAGCTTTTTGGTCTTCGAGGGTGAGTCCTTCTCAAACCGTTACAAGTTATCTCCTAGATGTGATCTTGGCAGTTGCAATCGTAGGAAATTTTTTTGTTTTCTATGCAACGAACCCTTCAACTTCATGATAGTTTCATTTTCTTTATGTTGAGTACTTTTTTAAAGTGTGAAAGATCTTCTATACTTCTTGTAATATATAGAGTGTTGCCCCTAAAGTGAGGAAAAGATCCCAAAGAGTAAAAAATCAAAATATCCCAGAGAGGACAAATGAGAGAAATAGAAAGAGCCATTGAGGCCACCAAAAAATACAAAAAATAGAAAAGGGAGAAAAAGAAATAAAAAGAGAGAAGGGGGCACACTAATATTCCTTTTGAGAGATCCACACTCGTACTCCATCTTATGTCTTGTACTCCATAGAGATTATCATTCATGCATATAGCTATGTGGGGACCTTCACACTATAGAACTTGGCTTGTATATTCCAATGATGAGCCTCCTCAAATGAGCTCTAGGTCTTCTTGAGCAAGCAAGTTGGATGCACCCCCACTAGTTCCATTGGAGAGCTTACCTTAGCTCATATGTGCATCCGTTGCATAGCAATCCCTACTCCTCACATCATATCTATCATTTGGCCTTCTCGCCTATGATTGTCCTCATTGATGTGAGCCTTTCACACCTTTTTGTCTTCCTCCCCCGTCATTTTTCTCTTTGCCATTTGGAGACATTCAAGTCACGGACAGTGAGAGCTCTTGCACCTTTATGTTCTTATGCTGCTTGTTTCAATGCTAATATAGACTCTTGCCTGTTATGACTTGAATTGAATTACATGCCTTGATTGCTTTATGTTCTTCGCACCGTTGGTGCTATCATTAACATGAAAGAGGGGAATATAAAATTTCAATTCCCTCTCAAAAAGGGGATGGAACACTTCCCTAGAAAGAAAGTCAAGTTACCTTTTGAGTCCGTTACACGGGCAAGCTATTCTCTTTCTCTTGATAAAACTTGATTTTTCTTTTGCCTTATGCCTAGCTTAAAGGCGTAAAAGAAAGCGCTTGTTGGGAGGCAACCCAAGATGTTTTTACTTCTGTTTTTAGTGGTTTTGATGATTGTTACTACTGTAGCAACATCATTGTATCTTTATTTTCAAGCTTTGTGCCACGTTATAGCCTCATATGACAAGGGAAGTGAAAGTTGTGACATGATGTCCAGAAAACAGATTCTGTCCTCATGACGGAAAAAATCGAAACAAATCACCAGTTCATATTTTTGAGATGAATTTTTTACACATCGTGCTCTATAAAATCACGGAACTTTCGTATGTTTTGAGTTTTTTGATTTGAGTTGCAGAAGTGCCCCTAAAAATTCTTTACTACCTGTTGTTCTGTTTTTCACAGATTCTGCCACGTTTTGTCTCTCTTAAATTTTGCAAACCTTAAGCTTGTTTTTTCTTTGCAAGAACCTTTTGGCAATCTTGAGAAATAGTGGCTCTTCAAGAATATCTTTATATCCAGTGAGGGGAAATTATTTATTAAGGGTACTAACCTCTCTAATCAGCTTATGATGAGTTGTGTATGAAGGGAGTTTTCAAGTGTGCGATGGAAGATGATGAAAGAAGATTCGGGAGTGTCAAGCGCTCAAGCTTGGGGATGCCCCCATGCATACCCAATAAATATTCAAGGAGACTCAAGCGTCGAAGCTTGGGGATGCCCCCGAGCATCCCCTTCTCCATCAACAATCATCAGTTCGTCCTTCGTTTCACTATATTTTTATCACTTCATGCGTTATGTGCTATGCTTGGAGAGTCTCGCTCTTAGGTTTTATTTTTAGTTTTATTTAGCTTTGCTTGCTGTTCATAACAAGTTAGATCCCGTCTTACTTTGTGTGGGAGAGAAACACGCTCCACTTTCAAAATCTATAACACATCATAGGATTCTTCATGCCTATGTTTTTGTTGTTGTGTGTTCTTTATCTTTTCGTAGCTACTGCCATGTTTAGTTTTAGTCTTAGTTTGTTTTTAGCAAGAGACTTGGCTTTTGTTTAGTTTATTGCTGGAACTCTCTTTAGTTTTCATGTTTATCTTGTTAAGTGAGTTGGTTGTTGCACTTATGTCTTGTTTGAAAGTAGGTAATTGAGGTTGCTATTTAATTTTTGTAGTAACTTGCAATAGTTTTGAGGTATAGATGTGAGTAATGTTTGAACTTTTGGTGTCAAGAGATCTAGACTATTAGTGATAGGTGTCGTATTTTTGGGCAATCCGTGTTTATTTTCAAAAATCTACAAAACTAGTTGAGAACTCTAGCTACTAGATGGATCACTACTCTTCTGAGGGGTCGGATATTAGAGTACACTCACGTATCATGAGTCGAGGATGCGCAAGGATAACCAAACCCCCATACACTCCTCCTCGGGGTACTTGTCTCTTTGTGAACCTCCTCATTAGATTGAGAGTTACCGATAATAAGTGCATGAGTTCTTCGGACTAATGTAAGTATTGAAAGTTGACACTTCCACCTCCTCGTATTTGCTAGCCTCTCCTGTGCCGTGCATTGCCTCCTTCTCACTCCGAGAGTTGGCGTCCACCTTCGCCGGTACATCCAAACCCTTGGCATGATACGCTCTGTCATCATAAACCTCCTTATATCTTTCCTCAAAACAGCCACCATACCTACCTATCAAGGCATTTCCATAGCCTTTCCGAGATATATTGCCATGCAACTTCCACCTCTTCATGACTTGATCTTCATGTCATACATGTTCCTGCTACACTGGCAGCGGCATACATTGCATACATCATGATAGCTACATCTTCTTTATGATTTGAGTACCTTGTAAAGTGTGAAAGATCTTCTATACCCTCTTGTAAATTAGAGTGTTGCCCTTAAGTGAGGAAAAGATCACAAAGTGGACAAAATAAAATATCCCAAAGAGGACAAATCAGAGTTAAATAGAAAGAGCCATTGAGGCCACCAAAAAATACAAAAAAAAATACAAAAAAGAGAAAAGGAAATAAAAAGAGATAAAGGGGCAACACTACTGTCCTTTTGAAAGATCCACACTAGTACTCCCTCTTATCCTTGTACTCCATAGAGATGATCATGCATATAGCTATGTGGGGAACTTCACACTATAGAACTTGGCTTGCATATTCCAAGGATGAGCCTCCTCAAAGAGCTCTAGGTCTTCATGAGCGAGCAAGTTAGATGCACCCCCACTAGTCCCATTGGAGCTTTTCAGCTCATATTTGCATCGGTTGCATGGAAATCCCTACTCCTCACATCATATCTATCATTTGGCCTTCTCGCCTATGATTGTCCTCATTGATGTGATCCTTTCTCATCCTTTTTGTCTTCATCCTCCACCATATTTCTATCTTTGCCATCCTAAGTGTCAACTCTCGTGCTTACGCTCATCCTTTGCATGAGTGCTCAAAATATTGAAAAGGAGTGGATCAAATTGACTTGTACCTGGCTAGTGGTCTGGAAATGAGTCAAGATAAGATTCCAAAGAAGACCAAGTGTGAAACTTTAGTAGATTGAGTTCTCAACACAAAAGTACTTTTTCTCGTATTCCATATCCCCCTTCTTGCACGCAAACACCATTTGGAGACATTTGAGTCACGGACAGCGAGAGATCTTGCACCTAATGTTCTTTTGTTGCTTGTTTCAATGCTAATATAGACTCTTGCATGTTATGACTTGAATTGAATTACATACCTTGATTGCTTTACTTTTCAAAGTTTGTATATGGTTGCTAGCATGTCACCACAGAAATTATGCCTGGAAAAAAAAATCAAAAGTGATACACAAATCGGCATCAGCATAAGCCGGCGTCGTCACCTCGAAGCACAAGCCGGCGTCATCTTCTCGAAGCACAAGCCGGTGTCAGAACCTTGAAGACAAAGAGACGTGAGTCGGTTTACTCATAAGAGTCGGCTCTATGAATATCAATCGAGCAACTGAAGATTGCCATGAAGACTAAAGCATCATACCAATCCTGGGGGCTAATGTCCGGGGGATGGACCAAGCCCATAACCCGGCATTAGATCGCAACTCTCTGGACCGTCTTATATGTGAAATCCCACGAAAACAAGACCCGGCCAGAGGGAGACACGCCAAGGAGACAAGCTTGAAGCCCAAGAAGGAATTCGACTTACCTTGTATAGCGCGTAGCGTATTTGTAAAGTAGACATAGAATAGGATTCCACCTCAAGTAGGAATCGGATCCGTGGACTCTTGGACCCGAAACCTTTATAAGCCGAGGGTTCGGGGCGCCAGGATCAACTCTCAACTCAACTCAACATACAAACCACCAACGCGCGACTCGTAACCTAGATCTCCCCGAGACACAAGTTACGAGCCGGCAAATCCTTGTAATCCACAAGCCGGCTAGTCCTTTCGACAAGCCGGAAACCCCTCAATAATAAGAAGCAGGAGTAGGTCTTTACCTCGAGAACAATGAGGGGCCGAAACCTGGGTAAATTGCCGAGTACCGTGTCTATGTCGACTCTCTCCTCGATACCACCTCGCAGCAAAGGCCTCACTACAAGTTCGATGACTCGGACATCTGCTGTGTTAACCCCACGACAGGTAGGGTGCCCTTTTTCTTCATGAATTTTAGAGACAAGTTCTCATCTCTCTCTCTCTTTATACTGCCTTTGAGCGGACTCCCCTTCTTTGGAGTCTGCACTGGGTTGGGGATTTCTCCATCATACGCACGCCGTCGTGTTGCTGGAATCAGGATCTGAGTCCATTTTTCCACTGCTCGCCTGGTTCGAAGCCCGGAGGAAACGTCGGGTACACCTTATGTGTGTAATCCCGCGATGCACTATACTTGTGGTGCTACTTCATCATCGTGGCCGTATCGCGAGGTCTTCACCGACAATGTTTCGACCGGGACGTAATCCCGTCATCGGTCTACAAGGACCGGGTGGACTTTTGAAGTCATCGCGGATCTGCGCGGCATTGGGGATTGCCGGTACGACTACATCAACCACATTCACGCGGGAATGTTTCCCGCTTAACGAACTACATACTAGTTTGTGACCTATTTCCATCCGTTACTTGCATCAGCATAGCATAGGTCTTGGGTTAGGGACGTGTAGGTTATGAAAATTTATTGTTTTCTGCCCCGTTCCCCAACAGTGGTATCATGAGCAAGGCTATGTGTAGATGTATTGTACGGATAGAACACATCTAGTATGTGGGCATCAATTCTCCAATTTTTACCCTCCCACGTGTACTCGTTTACCACTGCGGCAATTACCTGATGAAGCAGCCCCGACCGACCTTACGCGTTTACGCGAGATTAGTTCCACGCTTGACATATGGCTTGTAACATATAAGTGGCTGGGGAATGTCTGTCTCTCTAACATTAGCGATGCGAAGACGTTTGCAACGAAGGGCCCCGACAAGGATGTAATAAAGACAACTAGATCATCGATGGTGCGCGTTGCCGCACCCATCCATTTCTTCAATATAATGGTAGGGAATTTCATAAACTATATGGAAACATTAAATATGGAAGTTGGATACAAAATAAGTTGCTTGGAATTTAAGAACAACAAACTGAATATTTTTGAATTAGCAAAATAGAGCACGTATACTTGTTTTTTGTTTCGTAATGTGTGCAGTGCTGTTGTAATCTTATTCTAATTTGCTAGGAATTTTAGCTACTTTATAATATTGCAAAGTAAAAAGACAACTCTAATGACGATGTACAATCAACCTTAAAAACCTCACTGAGCACTAAAATCATAAACACACAACAAGTTAATTGATATTCATTTTTCTTATGTATTGTTCTAGTTAGGATGTGATGGCTTCTCATTGTTCTTGCCCATCGTACGCCATACATGTTCTTTGTAATATTTGCATTCTTCTTAAGTCTCCACATGCTGAAGTGGGAATCACATAAAAGGGTACATTGTACGGATGAGAAAAAAAGGGTACGCTTTCAAAGGTCATCAACAACATTGCGACAAACACTACTATACAAGGGTTTAAATAGTGAGATACTCTTACAAAAAATATTTATTCTTTGTCTTATTTTGTAAGCTTACTCTCAGCTCTTATGGGTGAAAAAATGGTAAGCGTTCAAGGGTAAAATTTTTTTGCATATTACCTGTAGGCTCTAGTTAATTCCTACATATTGTGACCAGCTAAACTCAAACAAACCAGAATGTGAATCACATCTGAACTGGTGAAAATAAGCCACCCGGATATTGTGGTGAAAAGGCATCACACTGACGAAGATGCTGCTAGGACTCTGAAGACTTGGTAGGAGTATTACATTTCTTTTTAATAAATTATCCTCATCACAAGATTATCCATGCCGATTTGGGATCACACAGCTAACACCCTATACTCCAAATCATCTCCACATAAAAGTACCAATCAGATATGCCAACGCTCAGCGCCGGTCGACCAGCCCAGTTTGGGCCGGTCAGACGCGACCCGTCTGATCTCCCGTGATCCAACGGACCAAATTCGCGTGTACCCTTTCGGATTATACAACTGTAATATTTGCGGTACCTGTGCAAAATTTGCGGTAAATTTGTAACTTTTTTATTTTTGGTGTTTTTTGCAGTAAAAAAAAGATGGTAGCAAATTTTAATCGCTGGTGGTAGCATTTTGTACTATCGATTGCAAAAAAATTTGTCCATGGATGCAACAAAAATTTATTGTGTGCATTTTCGATTTTTTCACTGTTGCAACAAAAAATCTAATAAAAAATTTGCATACAATATTTACCTGTCAGATCCCTCTGTTAGGTATGTGCTAGGGTTAGTTAATGCCTTTGCACCATGCAAAAGTTTCAAAAAGAAACCTTGAAATTCAAATTAAAAATCCAAATGGGAGAAGGAACACCCCCCAGATGAATTAATTCAAAAGGCCAGATAAAAATATTTTCCAAAAATTCATGTTAGAGTTTTGAAAAGTCTTATAAATGAGTGTGATCACATATCAAGTGATGTGGGACCCACCCCATGCTCATAGATTTTTCAAATATTCAAACAGTACCTTGGAATTAAAGAAATACCCCTTTTTGATTTAAAATTCAAATCATTTGAATTTTAAAAATGTTGAAAGTTTATGAGTGGCTAGTTTATATTTCTATGAGGCCACATAAAAGTTTTCAGCATTTAATAAAATGTTTAGCTATTTTTTTTAGCTAAACAGAACAAATTACAGAAAAACAGAAAGGAAAGATTAAACAGAAATCAGAAAAGACTTACCTGTTGCCCAGGGCGAGGCCCACCTCTCCAGCCGGCCCAGCCCACCAGGGGGAACTCCCCTGTCGTCTTCCCCGGGCACGAGCACACTGCTGCGTGCCCGGCATGCCGTGGCCGTCGCGGTGGCGTCTCCCCAGTGACTCCCCTGCCTCCTTCTCACCGCCCGCGAGTCCTGGAGACGTCCAGAACCCATTCCCCTCCTTCCTCGCCCTCCAGTTCTTCTTCCCCGCCAAGAACAGCGAAGCCACCGTAGCCTAGCCGGAGCGCCGTCGAGCCCACACGTGGCCACCGTCGTCGAGGAGCTGAACCAAGGTGTCCCAGAGCTTCGTCGTCGTCGTCTTCGTCGAACCGCAGAAGGAATCGAGCCCGGAGCCAGTGTAGACGTCGAGTTCTTCCTCGAGCTCCCGCCGGCCGCCGTGAAGGAAGTCGTCGAATCCGCCGCCGTTGAATCACCCCAGCCTTCGCCACCATCTCGACTGCGTTCAGGGTGAGCTTGCGAGTGAGACCCCCCATGTTTTCCCCCTCGTTTGCTCGCTCTAGCCGGATCCGCCATGGATGCCGTAGCACGTCGCCGCCATGGACGACGATGAGGTCGCCCCTGTGCCCCTTCATCGCGTCCAGCGCACGCGTTTGGCTCCTGAGCACGGTAGCTTTCGAACGCAAGTGTTCCCAGCCCGATCCGTGCACGATAGCGTCGACTACGACCTCGTCGCCGTACTGCTGCCGCCGGAGTCATCGCCGTCGTCGATTCCGAGCACCCCGCGAGCCCCCGATGCCACCAGACGACGCGGAAGGCCTCCAGGAGCAAGATGCAGTACTCCCCGTGCTCTCCCGTGGACGGATTCGAGCTCCCCGTGCAGTGCCGCCGTGGCCATGTCGCCGGCGACTAGCCGCCGGCAGGCCTGACGTGGCCGTGGTGGTTAACCACTAAACCCACCCCCAGAGTCACTTATAGGTGGGCCCAGTGCCCCTCTAATCACTCTGTTGACTTAATCAACACCGCTGCTGAGTACGACTACGTCGTCGACGACCCTACTACTACCGTCGAGCTTGCAGGCAAGCAGAGCCATTCTCTTCCCCAGATATCGCCTATCTTTCCGTACATTTCTTGCACTAGGCATGGTTACTGCTGCTGCTACGATTACAATCCTATTCAACTGCATAGCCTGATTTTGTCGCCCCTTGATGTGCCTTCCTTTATCCTATGCTGCCTATTATTATTATTATGCATTATTCAGCAGTGAGCCCTGCGCATTGTTAGCTAGGATTAGATAGAGGGCCGTGATCACTCAGGGGAGTGAACGCGGATACTTATATTATAACTGCACAGGTACGGTACAATGCAGACACCGTCAAAGGCCCCTATCTGGGTTATGCCTAGTCACCTCAAGTGTGAGCTATCAAGGAGTAATCCTTGTACTCCACTCGAGGCTGACTTTGTCTTACCGCCATAGGGTCCTGTAAACGGTTGTCCTTCAGGTAAGAAGTCGGGCGACCCAACAGTGCCCGCGAGAGGTATTGCGACGGGACGACAGGGAGGGCACGACCAGTGTACCGGTGTGCTTGGCCCCTGATCGTTGGCCGCGAGAGTTACCAACCCACGAAAGTCGAGCTCCTCCCGGAGCACACGCGAGACAAGGTAAGGAGACGGTTCACCTTGTTGGTAACCGCAGTGACTTGGTGGGACGACAGGGCAGGCACCGATGTACTGGTGGTCCTGGCTGCTGTCGTTGTCCGCGGGTCGGTTAAGTCGAGGCAACGATAACAGTTGTCACGCAGGTTAATTAAAATGCTAAATGGTTCAGTGAATGTCTTGAGTTGGCTATATGCCATGTACGCACTACCTACCCGTGGGAACTACGAGTTATGGGCTCCTCCGCTTCTTAGTGTCGTCCGAGGACTCTTCAGACGTCAGCAGTACCGCGGGCTGCTTGCCGGGAAGTGGTGTTGTCTTATTTGCCGCGGCAGTGTGATTTGTATTTTCTTTGATTTAACTTCACCGGCCAGTCACGCACCGTGCAGGAGTACGTCGGGGTTAGGGTCCAAAGCCCCGCGTACATAGGATATAGTCCGGCGGATGACCTCTCTGTTGAGTTTGAAAGATGGGCTATGAAGTGTCGGATAGCCTCGGTGGAGCGTTCCCTAACAAGGTTCCCGCCACCCTGGAGATCCGTGCGTGTAGCGTAACACAAGTGCACCCCTGCAGGGAAGATTGATCTATCGATAGCCGTGTCCACGGTAACAGGACGCTTTATGCTGAAGCTGGATCTTACCACTAGAAACTATTAATATTAAACTGTATGGTTCCGTCGTTCTTTTCCTCGCGGGGATGTCGAGGAGGTGAACTCGGAGGCATTGTTAATTATTACAACTTATTATTATTCAATGTTGCAGCAACTTCTGCTTCATTGCTACCTTACTGTTTTATATAAACTGTTGGCTGATTCTTACCTCATGCTGCAAGACACCGTCGGAAGATGCTAGTCTTCGTTAGGCCTAGCTTCTTACCCTGGCTCTAAATTTCTGTCTTCAGTCCACTATATACAGCCTCTTCATTCCGTTGATAAAATGCATAATGCTTAGTAGCGGACGTAAGACTCGCGGGTATACTAGATACTCACCTGCTTTATTTCCTTTACTGTTTTGCCTGATCGGCCGCTGCAGCCGACGTTGGAGCTCAGGAGCAGGAGTACCCCGGAGGCGCCTACTACGACGTCGAGTTCCCCGTTGACCAGGAGTAGTACTGTGGATCCCAGGCAGGAGGCCTCGCCTTTTCGTTCTATATCTCTGATGTGATTTGTGCTAGCCTTCTTAAGGCAAAACTTGACTAACTATGTCTGTACTCAGATATTATGGCTTGTATGACATATATATTCGGGTCTGTGTGACCCCCTCTATTGTAATATATTTGTTTATCCTTTTGTGTTTAGTGTTGTGCTGTGATATTATCATCGTGGCACCCTAATCTCAGTCGTGTACCCTGTGTGTATGATTACTGTACACGGCTTGATTTTGGGGGCGTCACAAGTTGGTATCAGAGCCGACTGCCTGTAGGAAGCCACCCCACCACTACCTGGTCGAAGTTGAGTCTAGACTTTGAAAAACTATTTTGCTAACTTAATATTTGGCTTACGGGCCCACATCGATGTCACTACGTGTGATATCTATGGTATTAGGATCCTTTTCTCCTTACCTATGCTCTGGGAATCTGCTCTCTTATCTTTGCTGGTAAATTTTACAAAAGCTGACATTAGGATCACGTTCTCTTGATTCCACCCGGCGTTTTCTGGTGCATCCCCCATTGATTGAGTCGTGTTGCAGGCGTCGTACGCCAGATCCCAGACCGCGGATCCCATTCTCATTCTGGGCAGGCCGCGCGTTCTCTGGCATCAACTCCTGTGACCCACATTTTTCTTGCGGCGTGATTGACATAGTGGAATCTATGTCGCGTCGTGTAATCCTTACCGCGGTATGCGCGCCGCCTAGAGAGTCCTTTTTCCTTAATTTCTACGACGTTACGCTGCCCGATTTTCGATTGATTCTGTGTGCGCATGTGTATGTCTTATATGACTACTCCTTTATATATCTGCGCCTCCCTTACGTTGTCGTTTTACTTCAGGCTTGATTCCGGTATCTCATAAAATTTTCATCTCTGAAATACCCCTGTTAAATTCTAGCAGGATGGCTGGTCGTGGTGGTCGTGGTCGTGGTCGTGCTGCCAACGACCCACCTCCGCCGCCGGATTACATGGCCGCGATGATGCAGCAGTTCGAGATGAACCGTCAGTTCATGCAGAATATCATGGCCCAGTTCCCCCAGCCGAATCAAAATGGGAACCACCATCAGCATGCCACCGTGACTCTACACGACTTCACCCGCCTCAACCCCACTATGTTCCGCAACACTGTTCAGCCGCTGGATGCTGATGACTGGCTTCGCGACATCACTCACGAGCTGGAGTCTGCTAATGTCGATCCAGCCGACTATGTGAACTTTGCGTCTTATCATCTGAAAGGAGCAGCTGCTCAGTGGTGGAGCACCCACAAGCGTTCCCTGCCAGTTGAAGAAGTCATCACTTGGGATGAATTTCAGTCTGCTTTCCGCGCCCGCTACATTCCTCAGGGGATCATGGATCGCAAGGCGGAAGAATTCCGTAACCTCACTCAGGGCGATATGACTGTTGAAGCCTATCAGCGCGAGTTCCTCAACCTCTCTCGCTATGCGGAGGGAGAGATCACCACTGATGATCGCAGGCAGCAGAAGTTCCGTCGTGGTCTCAACCCTGAACTCAGGCTCGCTCTTTCCGTTCATGATTTCGCCAACTTCGCCACCATGGTGAACAAGGCTATCACCGTCGAGACTGCCCAGATGGAGCACAAGAACTCTCTGAAGCGTTACCGTGACGTTGGCTCATCTTCGGGCGCAACGCAGAAGCGTCGTATCTGGCTCCCTACCAGTGTGACTCATTCAGCTGTCCCTGCTCCAAGGCCGTCTTATGCTGCACCCCGTCTGCCTCCGCCACCGCAGATGCCAAGAGCTCTGCCTGCACCACCCAATGCTACACCCCTTCGTCCTCAGGATGGATTATGTTTCACGTGTCGTCAACCGGGGCATTTTTCCAGGGAGTGCCCCCTGAAACAGAAGCAACTGGTAGTTCACCCCGCTGGCCGTGGAAATGGTCGTGGCAACAACCGGACCCCCAACTATAATACTGGGTCTGCTGCTCATACTCGTGGTCACGCGAACAACATCAGTGTTGATGAAGCTCAGCAACAACCCGCTACCGTGATGGGTACCCTTCTCGTTAATTCCGTACCTGCTACTGTTTTATTCGATACAGGAGCATCGCACTCATTCTTGTCGGAAGCATTTGCATTGTCGCATAATTTTACGCTTGAGGATATGAACCCACCGATGGTTGTCCGCACCCCGATAGGCCATGCCCACACCTCCAAGATAGTGCCCGGAACCATTGTTGAAATTGAAGGGATTGAATTCCTTGCTTCCCCCATCGTTCTGAAGTCTTCCACCATAGACCTCATTCTGGGAATGGACTGGTTGAAATTTCACGATGCCGCACTTTATTGTGGCACCAAGTCTGTCCAACTTTTTCACCCCTCCGGTGGGATTGTTAACCACACCGCCCGAGTTACCCGTAATGCTGAGACACGGATATTTATGATGAACGCTTTGAATGTCGCCCCCCTCGAAGGCATCGAGAACGTTCCAATCGTTCGCGATTTTCCCGACGTCTTCCCAGAAGAACTGCCCGGAATACCCCCGATCAGAGAAGTTGAATTCGTCATCGACTTGAAGCCAGGCACTGTTCCTATTGCCAAGCGTCCTTACAAGATGCCACCACATGAACTCCTTGAACTTAAGGAGGAAATCGACAAGGCACTTCAGAAAGGATTCATTCGCCCCAGTTCCTCAGCTTGGGGAGCACCTTCGCTCTTTGTCAAGAAGAGCGATGGGACAAACCGATTGGTCCAAGATTATTGGCCCATTAACCAAGCCACCATCCAGAACAAATACCCACTTCCCCGGATCAACGACCTGTATGATCAACTTGCCGGATCCAAGGTGTTTTCTAAACTCGACTTGAGGTTGGGTTATCACCAAATCCGAGTCCGTGATGAGGACATTCCGAAGACTGCCTTCATTACTCGCTATGGTTCATACGAGTACACCGTCATGTCCTTTGGCTTAACCAATGCTCCAGCCACCTTCTCCAGATTGATGAATTATATTTTCATGGAGTACCTCGACCAGTTCGTCGTGGTTTATTTGGATGATATATTGATATATTCCAAGAATGAAGAAGAACATGCTGAACATCTTCGTCTTATACTGGAGAAGCTTCGAGAACACAAACTCTACGCTAAGTTTTCTAAGTGTGAGTTCTGGCTTCCCGAAGTAACCTACCTTGGGCATGTGATTTCCAAGGATGGCATTGCCGTCACCCCAGAACGTATCCAGGCTATTCTTGACTGGACTCCTCCCAAGACCGTCAAGCAAGTCCGCAGTTTCCTCGGACTCGCTAGCTATTGCCGCCGTTTCGTCGAGAATTTTTCCAAGATTGCCAGGCCTCTGACTAATCTGGTTCACAAAGGCGTCAAGTTTGAGTGGACAGATAAATGTCAAGAAAGTTTTCAAGCACTCAAGGACAAGCTGACTTCTCCCCCGGTGCTCGCTCCCCCTGATACTCAGAAGGACTTCGTGATATATTGTGACGCGTCTCGTCAAGGCTTAGGCTGTGTCCTATTGCAAGAACGCAAGGTGATTGCTTATGGCTCTCGTCAGTTGCGTACTCACGAGGACAAATACCCAACACATGATCTCGAATTGGCAGCAGTAATTTATGCATTGAAGCTGTGGCGACATTACCTCGTCGGTAATCGTTGCGAGGTCTACACCGACCACCAAAGTCTGAAGTACCTGTTTACTCAGCCAGACCTGAATCTTCGTCAACAATGATGGCTCGAGACAATAGCCGACTTTAACATGGATATTTCGTATACCCCGGGCAAGGCTAATGTGATGGCCGATGCCTTGAGCCGCAAAGCTTACTGTTCTGAACTTGAGGTTCAGGTGCAGCAACCACTCCTGTATGAAGAGTTTCGCAAGTTGAATCTCGAGATCGTTCCTCAAGGTTACGTCAATAACCTGGTTCTCGAGTCAAAACTCGATGCCCTCATCAAGAGTAGACAATCTCTGGCCCCTGACATTGTGAAGATCAAGCAGGACATCGCCGAAGGGAAGCCCTCCTCTTATACCATTGATGCTAATGAAGGTGATACTGTGTACTTCAAGGGCCTCTTAGTAGTTCCTGTGAGCCCGCCCCTCATTAACTGTGGTCCGGATATCATGGAAGAAGCCCATAACTCTACCTTGTCAATCCACCCTGGCAGTACCAAGATGTATAAAGACCTTCGTCAACGGTACTGGTGGCCTTACATGAAGCAAGACATCGCCCGCTATGTTTCTCAATGTGACGTTTGCAGTCGCGTCAAAGCTGGACATCAGAAACCCGTTGGTTGGTTGCGACCACTCCCTCCTCCTGATTGGAAGTGGGACAAAGTCGAAATGGACTTCGTCACCGGTTTTCCTAAGTCCCAGAAAGGTAACGATGCCATCTTTGTCGTCATCGACCGATTCTCCAGGATTGCTCACTTCCTGCCGGTCAAGGAAACGATCACTGCTAGTCAGTTAGCACACTTGTATATCTGCCGAATTGTGTCACTCCACGGTATTCCGTTGGAGATCAGTTCAGACCGTGGCAGTATTTTCACCTCACGATACTGGAATAGTTTCATGGAAGCTTTCGGGACTCGTCTGAATCTCAGCACCGCTTATCACCC
This sequence comes from Bromus sterilis, assembly GCA_950022295.1. Classification (NCBI taxonomy): domain Eukaryota; kingdom Viridiplantae; phylum Streptophyta; class Magnoliopsida; order Poales; family Poaceae; genus Bromus; species Bromus sterilis. The sequence goes on along the minus strand of OX465598.1, from coordinate 19,503,803 downwards.
CCAGTCGCAAGGCCAAGTTGAACGAGTTAATCAAGTGCTGGAAGACATGCTTCGCGCTTGTGTCCTTTCTTTCGGCATGAAATGGGAGGATGCCCTCCCGTACGCGGAATTCTCGTACAACAATAGCTATCAAGCTAGCTTGAAGATGGCCCCCTTCGAAGTTCTATACGGACGTAAATGTCGAACCCCCCTGAATTGGTCAGGAACTGGGGAACGACCCTACTTCGGACCGGATCTTGTCCAAGAAGCTGAAGAACAAGTTCGCATTGTGCAAGAAAATCTCAAGGCCGCACAGTCTCGTCAGAAGAGCAACTATGACCGCAAACACCGTGAAATGGAGTATCAACCTGGTGAATACGCATACCTCCGTGTCACTCCCATGAGGGGCACTCATCGCTTCGGTATCAAGGGCAAGTTGGCTCCTCGCTACATTGCCCCGTTCCGTATCCTTTCCAGGAGTGGACCCGTGGCATACCGTTTGGAATTGCCGCCGAACCTCTCCCAAGTCCATGATGTCTTCCATGTGTCGCAACTCCGTCACTGCTTCAAGGATCCTATCCGCGAAGTGGAGCATGATATGATCGAGCTGCAACAAGACTTGACTTATCGAGAACATCCGAGCCGCATTCTCGATTAGTCTGAACGCCGAACCCGCAACAAGACCGTCAAGTTCCTCAAGGTTCAGTGGTCGAATCATTCTGAAGATGAAGCCACTTGGGAACGCGAAGATCGCCTTCGCGATGAATACCCCGATCTTTTCCTCGCTACCACTTAAATTCTCGGGACGAGAATTTTTGTAGTGGGGGAGATTTGTAACACCCTCAAATGCTTGTAACAGTAATCATCATCACTGTTGACTATCACTGTTTGGTAATCACTGTGATCCCCTGTCCCTAATCAAACTTGCTTATGCTCTTTTCAAACCATGTTAGTTGGTAATCAAAACACAGAGCCCAATGCATTTTGCTCATCATGAAACCAACCCTAGTTGAAACTACCTCAAATGGAAAATAAAACAAAAGTGCTCAAATAAAGTTGTTCCAAAAATCATGGAACTATTTTTGTAAATTTCCTAAAATCATTACAATCATGTTGGACCAACTTTGATAATTTTTGGAGTTGCAGAAAATTGTAAACAATTCAAATAGTAGGTTAAAACCCCTACTTTGGGCATTTAATATTTAAAAGAAATACCTAATGAATTTATTTTGCTGCATAACTTTTTGTGGCACCTCAGTAATATATAAAACTAATTTACAAACACCAATTATATTTTTCAAAAATGCTAGGGTTAACAAATCAATTACAGAAAAGAATTTGAATAAGCAGAAAACCAGAAAATGGAAAAAACGCAATAACTCGCCTGGGGCGATGGCCCAGCCCATCCCGGCCCGTCTTCCACCTCCCACCTGCCCCCATCACATCCGCCACCTGCTCGACGCCATGGCGCCGCCGTGGCCACGGGCGCCCCTGGAGCCCCCCTCCCTCACCTGCTCCCTGCGACCGGGGAGGCGATAAGGACGAGACCCCCTCCCTCCTGGACACCCCCACACCTCCATTCCCCTCCTCCCCCTCTCGCCATCGTCGGGGAAGGAATCACCCGAGCGCAGCCTCGCCGCCGTGGTGAACCGCCGCGGCCAACAGCCTCCCCGAGCCCCGAAGACCTGTCCGGCGTGTTCCTCGTCGACGTCCTCGTCTCCGAGCGCAGGGAATCGAACCGTGGAGCCCGGCAGCGACGACTACGCCACCGTTCCCCTCCGGCGCCGCCGCGACATCGCCGTCGAATTCCCGCGTCGTCGAGCCTCCCCCGAGCCCACTGCCCTCCTCTACGCGCTCCTGGTGAGCTCAGCCACATTCCCTTGCGCTCGCTCCCCTCCTCTCTCGCCGTAGCCCGCTCCACCATTGGAGCCGAAGCTCGTCGCCGTCCGCGAGGTCGCCGCCGCGGCCTGGAGCCCGCGTATGACAGGCCAGGCGCGTCACTGCACTCGCGCTGCTCCCAGTAGTCGAACGCGCATAGCCACGCCTCACCCCATGCGCGGATTCGCCGTCCTCGACGTTGCCACCGTGCGGGTCCCCGCCTTCGTCGTCGCCGGCGTCATTCCGGTGACCCCCCGACGACACCACCACCACCAGTGCACTCGCCGTCGTCTTCCGGTTCGAACGCACTAAGTCCCGTGGCGAATGGACCCCCCTAGCCGAATCCCGACGCCCTCCCGTGGCCTCCGCCGTGCTGGGCTCGCCGGCGACTAGCAGCCGGCGCCCCCTGACGTGGCACCCCTGGGGCAACCCCCCTGGGTCACTGCCAGTGGGTCCCCGTGGACCAGTTGACTGGGTTGACCAGTCAACTGTGCTGACTGGGAAACCCCAGTCACTGACAGGTGGGTCCCCCTGAAATAATTAAACTAAATGATTTAGATTAATCAGATAATTAAAATTGAGTCACTGACATGTGGGTCCAGGGGTATTTTCTAATTTAATTAAGTGTTTTATAAATAACAGAGGCTGACATGTGGGTCCCACATGTCAGCACTGTTCTGGATAATGTTGTGGATAATGTTTTGGATAATGTTTAATGGATAATAAAAGAAAATCCAGAAAATCAATTAAATTGATTTAAACTTTGAAATTCAATAACTTTTAAACCGTAACTCGGATTCAAAAACTTTATACATGAAAATTGATCAGAAAAATACAATGGATACGAATACGCTATCCGTATGTCTACCACCCCCCTCTAACACAACGAACATCGAACATTCCCCCCCGGGCCGTCTGTCCGATAAATAGTCCGGTACTGTTAGAGTGCCCGGATGAATTTATTCCGAACACGAAAGTTGTCCGGAATTGTTCAAATAGCACGGATACACCCCCCTTATGTTGTTCCGGTAACCATGACACCTCCGGCTTGATCCTTCCCCCTCCGGACACCCTGTCCGGTAATCACCCGGAGCCGGCAGTTCATCCTCAGATGAATTCCCGCTCCGAGCCTATTCCATTGCACTGCGTTAGAATACCGTTAACTTTTCATCTGTCATGTCATGCATATGTTTGTATATTATTGCTGTGTATTTATTGTTTCGTCCCCCCTTTAATCTCCGGTAGACCCCGCTGCTGCCGTCGACTACACCGCTGCTGAGTACGACTACGTCGTCGACGACCCTACTACTACCGTCGAGCTTGCAGGCAAGCAGAGCCATTCTCTTCCCCAGATATCGCCTATCTTTCCGTACATTTCTTGCACTAGGCATGGTTACTGCTGCTGCTACGATTACAATCCTATTCAACTGCATAGCCTGATTTTGTCGCCCCTTGATGTGCCTTCCTTTATCCTATGCTGCCTATTATTATTATTATTATTATTATGCATTATTCAGCAGTGAGCCCTGCACATTGTTAGCTAGGATTAGATAGAGGGCCGTGATCACTCAGGGGAGTGAACGCGGATACTTATATTATAACTGCACAGGTACGGTACAATGCAGACACCGTCAAAGGCTCCTATCTGGGTTATGCCTAGTCACCTCAAGTGTGAGCTATCAAGGAGTAATCCTTGTACTCCACTCGAGGCTGACTTTGTCTTACCGCCATAGGGTCCTGTAAACACTTGTCCTTCAGGTAAGAAGTCGGGCGACCCAACGGTGCCCGCGAGAGGTATTGCAACGGGACGACAGGGAGGGCACGACCAGTGTACCGGTGTGCTTGGCCCCTGATCGTTGGCCGCGAGAGTTACCAACCCACGAAAGTCGAGCTCCTCCCGGAGCACACGCGAGACAAGGTAAGGAGACGGTTCACCTTGTTGGTAACCGCAGTGACTTGGTGGGACGACAGGGCAGGCACCGATGTACTGGTGGTCCTGGCTGCTGTCGTTGTCCGCGGGTCGGTTAAGTCGAGGCAACGATAACGGTTGTCACGCAGGTTAATTAAAATGCTAAATGGTTCAGTGAATGTCTTGAGTTGGCTATATGCCATGTACGCACTACCTACCCGTGGGAACTACGAGTTATGGGCTCCTCCGCTTCTTAGTGTCGTCCGAGGACTCTTCAGACGTCAGCAGTACCGCGGGCTGATTGCCGGGAAGTGGTGTTGTCTTATTTTCCGCGGTAGTGTGATTTGTATTTGCTTTGATTTAACTTCACCGGCCAGTCACGCACCGTGCAGGAGTACGTCGGGGTTAGGGTCCAAAGCCCCGCGTACATAGGATATAGTCCGGCGGATGACCTCTCTGTTGAGTTTGAAAGATGGGCTATGAAGTGTCGGATAGCCTCGGTGGAGCGTTCCCTAACAAGGTTCCCGCCACCCTGGAGATCCGTGCGTGTAGCGTAACACAAGTGCACCCCTGCAGGGAAGATTGATCTATCGATACCCGTGTCCACGGTAACAGGACGCTTTATGCTGAAGCTGGATCTTACCACTAGAAACTATTAATATTAAACTGTATGGTTCCGGGTTCTTTTCCTCGCGGGGATGTCGAGGAGGTGAACTTGGAGGCATTGTTAATTATTACAACTTATTATTATTCAATGTTGCAGCAACTTCTGCTTCATTGCTACCTTACTGTTTTATATAAACTGTTGGCTGATTCTTACCTCATGCTGCAAGACACCGTCGGAATATGCTAGTCTTCGTTAGGCCTAGCTTCTTACCCTGGCTCTAAATTTCTGTCTTCAGTCCACTATATACAGCCTCTTCATTCCGTTGATAAAATGCATAATGCTTAGTAGCGGACGTAAGACTCGCGGGTATACTAGATACTCACCTGCTTTATTTCCTTTACTGTTTTGCCTGATCGGCCGCTGCAGCCGACGTTGGAGCTCAGGAGCAGGAGTACCCCGGAGGCGCCTACTACGACGTCGAGTTCCCCGTTGACCAGGAGTAGTACTGTGGATCCCAGGCAGGAGGCCTCGCCTTTTCGTTCTGTATCTCTGATGTGATTTGTGCTAGCCTTCTTAAGGCAAAACTTGACTAACTATGTCTGTACTCAGATATTATGGCTTGTATGACTTATATATTCGGGTCTGTGTGACCCCCTCTATTCTAATATATTTATTTATCCTTTTTTGTTTAGTGTTGTGCTGTGATATTATCACCGTGGCACCCTAATCTCAGTCGTGTACCCTGTGTGTATGATTACTGTACACGGCTTGATTTTGGGGGCGTCACAGGTAGGTCCCAAAATATAGATTTCTTCTTCCACATGGGTGCGCGTCCCTCATCGTCATTCGGAACAGATACTCCGCCGGGACCCTTTCCAAATATTACGTGTAAATCATTGACCATAGCAAGTACGTGATCACCGGTACGCATGGCGGGCTTCTTCCGGTGATCTGCCTTGCCTTTGAAATGCTTGCCTTTCTTACGACATTGATGGTTGGTCGGAAGAAATCGACGATGCCCCATGTACACATTCTTCCTGCAGTTGTCCAGGTATATACTTTCGGTGTCAGCTAAACAGTGCGTGCATGCGTGGTATCTCTTGTTTGTATGTCCTGAAAGGTTACTGAGAGCAGGCCAATCATTGATGGTTACAAAAAGCAAGGCATGCAGGTCAAATTCCTCCTTTTTGTGCTCATCCCACACACGCACACCATTTGCATTCCACAGCTGTAAAAGTTCTTCAACTAATGGCCTTAGGTACACATCAATGTCGTTGCCGGGTTGCTTAGGGCCTTGGATGAGAACTGGCATCATAATGAACTTCCGCTTCATGCACTTCCAAGGAGGAAGGTTATACATACATAGAGTCACGGGCCAGGTGCTGTGATTGCTCCTCTGCTCCCCGAAAGGATTAATGCCATCCACGCTTAAACCAAACCATACGTTCATTGGGTCACCTCCAAACTCAGCCCGGTACTTTCTCTCAATTTTTCTCCATTGTGAACCATCAGCGGGGTGTCTCAAATTCCCGTCTTTCTTACGGTCCTCTCTGTGCCATTGCATAAACTTGGCATGCTCTTCATTTCTGAATAGGCGTTTCAACCGTGGTATTATAGGAGCATACCACATCACCTTGGCAGGAACCTTCTTCCTGGGGGACTCGCCGTCAACATCACCAGGGTCATCTCGTCCGATCTTATACCGCAATGCACCGCATACCGGGCATGCGTTCAAATCCTCGTACGCACCGCGGTAGAGGATACAGTCATTAGGGCATGCATGTATCTTCTGCACCTCCAATCCTAGAGGGCATACAACCTTCTTTGCTGCGTACGTAGTGTCGGGTAATTCGTTATCCTTTGGAAGATTCTTCTTAAATATTTTCAGTACCTGCTCAAATCCTTTGTCAGGCACAACATTGTCTGCCTTCCACTGCAACAATTCCAGTACGGTACCGAGCTTTGTGATGCCCTCTTCGCAATTGGGGTACAACCCTTTTTTGTGATCCTCTAACATGCGATCGAACTTCAGCTTCTCCTTTTCACTTTCACACTGTGTCCTTGCATTAACAATGACCCGGCGAAGATCATCATCGGGCACATCGTCTGGTTCCTCTTGATCTTCATCGGGCACATCGTCCGCTTCCCCCGTTGCAGCATCACCGTATTCAGGGGGCACATAGTTGTCATCGTACTCTTCTTCTTCGCCGTCTTCCATCATAACCCCTATTTCTCTGTGCTTGGTCCAAACATTATAGTGTGGCATGAATCCCTTATAAAGCAGGTGGGCGTGAATGGTTTGCCGGTCAGAGTAAGACTTCGTATTCCCACATGTAGGGCATGGACAACACATAAAACCATTCTGCTTGTTTGCCTCAGCCAGTTCGAGAAACTCATGCACGCCCTTAATGTACTGGGAGGTGTGTCTGTCACCGTACATCCATTGCCGGTTCATCTGCGTGCATTATATATAATTAAGTGTGTCAAAAACCATTATATATAGAACATCATGAATAGATAAGTGACCAAATTAATAGAAGTTCATCATCACAGTAAAACCAAAGTACATACATAGTTCTCATTGAACAACATACAACTCTTCAAAGCATCTAACTAAGGCATACATTGAAACTATGTAAAACATTTCAATGCAACAACAAATGCGATCATAATCGCAACGAAGGTAACAATTGAACCAACGACATAATGATACCAAGCCTCGGTATCAATTGCATATTTTCTAATCTTTCTAATCTTCAAGCGCATTGCGTCCATCTTGATCTTGTTATCATTGATGACATCCGCAATATGCAACTCCAATAGCATCTTCTCCTCCTCAATTCTTTTTATTTTTTCCTTCAAGTTATTGTTTTCTTCTTCAACTAAATTTAACCTCTCGACAATAGGGTCGATAGGAATTTCCGGTTCAACTACCTCCTAGATAAATAAATATATGTCACGTTGGTCGGCATAATTGTCATTAAAAAATGAACCAAATAGTTATAAAAGATAATATATACCACATCTGAATCATAGACATGACGAGGGCCGACATGTGCAGGTACCATAACCATCGCACTATATAATAAAAAGCAATAATAAAAAGCAATAAGAAAATTAGACAAGTATATATCTAATCATAAAAGTAAGAACTATTTTCTTTTAGAAAGAAAATAAGAACAAGAGGCTCACCACGGTGGTGCCGGCGACGAGATTGGCGTGGGCGATCGACGGTGGTGAAGACGGGTACGAGACGTGATAAATCGCTAAACCTAGACAAATCTTGAGGAAAACGGAGCTTGGAGGTCGAGTTTGGAGAGGAGAAAGCTTAAGTAGTGTGGCTCGGGCATTTCATCAAGCACATCATGTGCATTGGAGGTGAGCTAGAGCACCAGAACGCCCTTCCCTTGCCCTCCTCGAAAAAACAGAGCACCAGTGGAGTGCTCAGCTCGCCGGCGAGGGGTATATATAGCCAAATCGTTAGTCCCGGTCTGTGGCTGGAACCGGTACTAATGGTCAGCCTTTCGTCCCGGGTTGAGCCACAAACCGGGACTAGTGGTTGTGGGCCAGGAGCGAGGCCCATTGGTCCCGGTTCTTATCTGGAACCGGGACATATGCCCCCAGATGAACCGGGACCAATGTCCCACGAGGCCCGGCCGCCCCCCAGGGCGCACGAACCGGGACGTATGACCACCATGGGTCCCGGTTCGTGGCACAACCGGGGCTAATGGGCTGGAGAGGCCTGAACCAAATCCCTGTTTTCTACTAGTGTGATTTTCGTTCCTTTGCCATTTTACTTCATAAGTATATCACACACGAAATTTGATGCTTTGCAAAACACCAATCACTGGGCAAATTGTCTATTATTAATAAGTGAGGCGTTTTGGAGGCCGAGCTACCTGGCTCCCTGTATCTGGTGCCGCTCGTATGTGCAACGTGATGGTACTACATAGCTGTGCGGTTCATAAAAAAAGAAAAATACATGCGTGCCACGGGTTGCAGTGCCGCCATACTACATGGGCCAGTACGTGTACGAGTGTTTTGGAGAAACATGCATGGCACCTCATGTGCCGGCGTGGGCTGGAATTCAATGCTAGCAACGTTGTTGGGTTGGTGGTGGTGGTCTGTGTTGTGTGGCTGCTGGGTTAATTTACTGCTAGGCGGCCCGTGCTTTCATCCCCTTCCCCGTGTTCTTTGAGTAAGCGAGAGAGCACGCAACCATGGCGATGGACGGGATGGAGTTCTTTTTCGAGGAGAACGGATCTGGGTAATCTGTCATCTCTTGTTTGTTTGCTCCCTCTCCGCCCGCAATCCCACGGCCATCTGCCCCTGTATAGTTTGATTTTTTTGGGTGTTCCATGCTTTTGATGAGTAGCCACGGATGAACAACTTTTCATATTTGCATGCCCATTTGTTAGATCTACAACCTTACTAGTGCGTGCCTATGCCGACAAAAAGACAGCCATTGTTGTTAATCCAGTGGTTGGGATTAGTTTTGATTCTGTCAAAGAAGCGTATGAATTTTACAATCTATACTCGTGGGAGGTGGGGTTTGGGGTGCGTTATGCGAAAAGCCGAATCAATGTCCATCGGAGCAAATGCATGTTAGAAATGGTTTGTGTGTGCGCGGTTAGTACATCAAAAACATCACTTGCTTGTTGTGCTTGGATTTTTTTGACGTCTTTTAAGTTTTTTCTTATATGTTGTGCCTCTGTTTTGTATCAATGCAGGGCCAGCCGTTGCAGGTCGACTAGGTGTGGGTGCACTGCTATGATTTTTAACCGCTAGGTTTTGTCATTGCCGTTGCTCGCAACTAGTAGATAAAATGTGTGTTCAAGATTATCCCGTTGGTGTTCATTTTGTTTTTAACGATTTACATTGTACAAGTCCTAGAAAGTTATGCACAATAATGTGTGTATTCCATTTATCTGATTATAGTTTGACTCTCGGTAAACAAAAAAGATATATAGTACTCCCTCCGATTCATAATAAATGTCGCTCATCTAGTACAAAGTTTGTACTAGCTTAGTATAAAATGAGCGACACTTATTATGGATCGGAGGGCGTACTTGTTTTGGACCTGGTTCGGTTAATTGTATCGTCGAAAAGGGAAACAAAAAGTATTAAAAAAATTAGCCGACTCTGTGTGAAGTGTATGGGCCGGATGTGCAATGTTAGAATTAATTAACGGTCCCGTCGATCATATTGGTCAATGAAAAGAAAACGTTATTTTTCTTCCGGACGGCCCTATTTTCCAACGAAAATGCACCATGTTTCATGCCAAAATTTTTTTTGGTTTATAGAGTAATATTATCAGTTTGTCTTTGTACGGGGGATAAAATAATTATTGTATTGGTCTTTCCAAGTTTCTATATTTTTTTCATTGTGTTTGGTAAGAAAAACATGGAGCATTTTCAATGTGTTCTGTAGCCGTAATTTTTTTGTTTTGGAGATGAATTATGTGCACAGCGTAAAAAAACACAAAATGTTTTTTGGGTTTTCACCGTGGAGAAAAATCCCAATTAAGAGTAATGTTCCTTTTGCTTATCGTTAGGCCCAAAATTTGTAGTGGAGCTGCATCTAGACCATCTGGCCATTAGAGAGAAACGGATAATACTTTGGAACTCCGTGGCACATGTTTAGAACGCAACTCACTGTCCAGCTACAGGTGTGCGACCACTGCTCCATACGCGGTATAATACATGACTACTAGCGAGAGTTCACACTGGCTAACATGATCGAACGCTGGGCAAAGGAGCAAGATACCGGGTGCCAGGCAGCTCGGCCTCCAAAAGGCATTTTCGATTATTAATGACATAACAAATTACATACTCCATTTAGAGCAGAGTTGTTGATACATACTCCATCCAATTGACTTGCACTCCCTTCTCCTGAAGCTTACAATGCTTAAGCTGGTCTAAACAAACCCGAGGCTTATACACTTTATGAATCAACTAACATTTTTATGCTGATCTAACAAATGTCTAGACAGTGGTACCTTGAAGTAATTTTTTAATTTTGTCAATTAAATGTTGTTTCTTCTGTAATTTCTTGCAATATTTCCTACTCTATATGATAAATTCAATTAACTATGGTCAAATGAGAACATCACCTTTTTTTTCTGTATTTTATCTAATACTAAGTCAGTTATCAAGCTCCTCTGATGCAGTGATACCTCACTTGCTCCTAGGAAACAACTAAGTCAGTTATCGAGGATGATTCGTTTTATACCTTGAGCTTGTTAAAGAGAGGGGTTTGTCGTGGATTTGCTCCAGAGAGTTTTGTCTGTTGTGTATGCAACTGCTCACTTTCTAAAGAAGGTGTTATTTCAGCAGTTCGAGTATTTGGTTGTGGACATGCAACACATCTTCACTGTGCGTCTGAACAAAGCAGATCATCCAATAAGGATTTAAAATATGGATGCCCAGTTTGGACGCGGCTAATCTGCACACGAGTGCATCTGATCCTGAAACGTGGGGGCTTGTTATTTGTTGGGATTTTCACAACTATCTGACACAATGGTCGGTTGGGTCTGAAAAATCATTTAATAGCGAATATACGAGGGAGTACAATACGCTACGATGGACGGAAGTTGGCGGATCGTCACGGGCGGTAAAAGGACGGTGGACCAGAATGGCTTATACCGTCTGAGCGTGGGGACAGAAACAAGGTCATGACGCCTGGACCGGCCTGCTTTTGTTGCAGTTCTGTAACTCCATGGAGGGATTCGCGGATGGATTCCAATGGTCGGCGGCAAGCTCGATCGTTCGTGCGGCTTCCACGACATCAGGTAGCGGTGCTTCGTGCTGGATCATGGCTATGCGTCGGGCGTACACTAGTCCTGAAACTCCAGGAAAGGGCGCTCCGACTTGTCCCTGTGAGCCTTCCCGATGAACGCCAGCTCGTCTCGGTCCAGCTACCAGCCGGGCGGCGGCCAGTTCCGCAGCGGGAGCCGGCCGGCCCACGCGGACTCGAGCGGCTCGCGCATGGAGAAGAGGCGCTCCATGTAGCCTAGCTCAGACTCCAGCTTCTTGCAGTAAGCCGGGGTGAGCATGTGGAATGCCTCGACGTACTCCAGCGAGATGAGCGGCACCTCCTTGCCCTCGTTGAGGTTGTAGCGTGCGAAGGCGATCTCGGGCTCATCGCTCCTCCATGGCGCCGTTTTCTGCGGCTGCGGAGGAGGGAGGGGGCGGTGGGGGGCAGGTGGTCGGGGGATTCAGGCTTCCTTTCTGTGGTAGGCAGCTAGAGACAGGTGGTGGGTCGTCGTTGCCTGCAACGGACGGAGTCAGTAGAAACGGCTATCTACTAGCAATAAAAGCACTGGCCCGTTTCCAATTAGAATGAACATACGGAGTAAATACAGCGTGGAATACCATTCACTTCATAGATCTCGAGAACGCTGTACACCTGAGATACCGAGAGCATGTGAGCTCGTGACCAGATATGCATTTTCGTGCCCAGTTTGTCTCTCGATGAGTGACCCGGTTTGGTTGTGGACAAAGCCGCTGCATGTGACCTGCAGGCATCGGTGGACGTGCGCACGCCGGTGCTGGCAGACAACAAGACTCAGTCTGGACACCTGGTCGTCTGCGGGCCGCAGGTTGCCGTGCTGCCGTCTCATTCTCCTGGCCCCCCATGGCTGCTGTCGTACTGGAGGGGAGGCCAGTTGCCTCTTTGGTGGAGTCCAGCCCGGCTCGTGAGCCGTCCTCACAGGCCCAAGAAGCTGCTCATGAGCCACCGTCCCCGGACGGGCCTAAGGATGACGCTGAGATGATCAATGCCTTCATTGGGCTTGTTGGGGAGAAAACCTCCCCGGGCCTCCTGCGAAGACCTGTCTTCAAGCCTTTCCCCGTAGCCCAAGAGAGGAGGTACCGTCGCCGCCGCTGAGACGATCGAGGTCCGCCGCAGTCGACGGCTGGCGAATCGGCCGCCGGAGATGCAGGGCTCTGCGATTTCCAATGCCAAGCGTCTGATCTGTCGCCGCCTTGGGTTGGAGTTTGAGGACACGCTGGCGGACCCCGGTGCGCTTCTTGAGAAGTATGCAGCTTTCTTCACTGCACCTCTTAGTGCCATCCAGATCTAGGCGCTCACTGACCTGGTGACCACCGCATGTGGGAACAAGAGGAAGGGGAAGGAGGCAGCTGTATGATGAATTTTCTGGTCTATGCAAAAGGCTACTTTTCTCCTTTCCTAGTCGCATCTGTTTTATGGATTACTGTAACTTTCTAGTTTGGAATGTAAGAGGTCTGAATTCGCTTGCTAAGAGGGCTGCTGTTAGAGCACTAATCTCCACCACTACCACTGATATGATCTGCCTCCAAGAGACTAAGATGAAGGAATTCCGTGCTGCGGATGTTGCTGAAATTTGTGGGTCTCGCTTCTCTGAATTTGGTGTTTCCTCCTCTGTTGGTGCCAGTGGTGGCCTGCTACTTGCATGGACTGATGCAATTCAGGTGAGCTCGATTCAATGCTCTCGAGCATTCATCTCTGCCCACTGCATGAATCGAATCACAGGAGATAGATGGCACTTGATTAATGTCTATGGCCCCCAATCTGCCTCGGAAAAAATCGAGTTCCTGAATGATCTGAAGCTATTGTGTTCTGATGATACTGGACCCCTTATCCTTCTTGGTGACTTCAACCTCATTGCTGCGGCTGCTGATAAGAATAATAGTAACATCAACCGAGGTCTTTTAAATGCCTTTCGGAATTTCATGAATGTTCTTGAACTCAAAGATATGTACTTGCATGGTAGAAGATACACCTGGAGCAATGAGCAGCTTAATTCTGTAATGGTCCGCCTTGACAGAGTGCTTTACAATCAACCATGGAATGAGTTGTACCCCAATGCTCTACTCCAAGGTTTGTCCACGGCAAGCTCTGATCATTGCCCCTTGCTTTTGAACACGAATGCCTGTTTCAAACGAGTGAATTGCAAGAAACCACCACATTGAAGGCGACGTTTGCAGAAAACACTCTTCTATACTTTTTTTGCAGCTACCACTAATTGAACGAGTAATCTTTTGCAGAAAGCACTAGTTGGCGAATTGGAACGAAATAAACCTGTTTATGACAGGTGGGGCCCGTTTCTGGCAACTTGGGCTAACGGGAGGCCCGTGCCGCCGTTAGACGGCGTCGGACGGCGCGGATCGGTCAAAAGGAGCCGCCGTCCCCCCCCCTCCCACACACTCTGTCTCACTCTCCTCTCTCGCTCTCTCACTCCTCTGTTCTTCTTCCCCTGTCGTCCCGCCGCCCCAGCGACCGCCGTTGCGCCGCCGTGCCACCGCGCCATGGTTTCTTGGGACGACGGAGAGAACGACAGTGATGATTCGCTGGTGTTCTCCATTTCCTCCTCTGAGGGCGGCCATCAGCAGGTAAATCAAATCGTGAAACTAGGGTTTCTGATTTGGGATTTGGGGTTTGAGCTGGATCTAAAGCTAGTGTGTGTTTCTTTGCTCCTGCAGCTGCCTGCTACCATCCATGACTCAGATTTCTGCGGCATTGACCAAGATCTTTCTATGTTGTGCGACCACGGCAAGCCAGCAGAGCGATATGTTGCATTTGAAGGGATGTACACTGGGAGAAAGTTTCTTGGCTGCGCTGAGAAGGTAATCAGTACAAACCTGATGCTCATAGTGTTAATCTGTGTTGATCTGCCTCTTGATGATTTGTTTAGTTTTCTTGAGATTTAAAATAGTATGTGCCCAGATTTGTTTAGCTCAAGTCCTGTCCTTGATGGAGTTGTTTAGCTCATGTCAGTGGTCATTGTTTAATTAGGTTTGCTAGTTTGTAGTGCCATTGTTTAATTAGGTTTGCTAATTTGTCAGTGATCATTGCTTACTTAATGTAGCTTAATTAAATAGATTATAATTGTCAGTGTGGTCATTGTTTAATTAGGTTTGCTAGTTTGTACTATCATTGTTTAATTAGGTCTTCTAATTATCAGTGATCATTGCTAGCTTACTGAATGTAGCTGAATTAAATAGATTATAATTGCTAGTGGTTATTGTTTAATTAGGTTTGCTAGGTGGTGATTGTTTAATCAAGGTTGGTACTGTTTGTTGTTTAGTGTTTATTGTTTATTTGTTTATTTGCTTATCATTTATAGTAGCTTGCTTTACAGTAGCAGTCAATGGCCACCTTTTGTTTTGTTTAGAGTAGTTTGATTTACAATTGATTTATTTACTCTGTGCTTTGTAGGAAGGCACAAACTGTGGAGTTGTTCAGTGGATTGATGGTGAATGGCCAGCCTCAATGGAGAAGGCCCTGTACAAGCTATGGGATATGTATGATGATACCAGGGCATCTAGGACCAGTAACAATCTTGAGAGTTCATTCACCATTCACAACCTGACAGAAGAAAAGAAGAAACTGCAGGGAGAATATGACAAGTTAGTTAATGATGTCCATGAACTCTTGGATGCACAGGAGAATAGGGCTGTTCTGGACTTCAGCAATCATCAAAGGCACAAGGAGGTTGGGACTGAGCTAGATGTGATGAAGGCAGAGCTATCAAAGAAAGAGGAGGAGAATCAGAAACTTGTGCAAAAGTACGAGACTCTGAAGAATCTCACAATTGCTCAAGCCAATGTGATCAGGACTCTGAAGTTCAATCATCTGAAGGAGAAGGAACACCTGTCACATGAGAGGTAAAACATGAAGTTTCACATTTCTGAGCTGCAGAAGTCTGAGAAAGAGCTGAAGCTGAAGCTTGATGGTTTCAAGGAAAGCATTAAGGCAATGTTAGAGTAGGCTGTTCTACTATGCACTATGCACTGCAGCAGTAATCTATGCACTGTTGCATTTTAAATTTGTGGACAAGTACTTTTAAGTATGTAATTTGTGTTGGACCCAGTAGTGAGCTTTAGGTGATGAATTTGTGAACCTAAGTATGTAATTTGTGAACCTAAGTATGTAATTTGTGGACAAGTACTTTTAAGTATGTATTTGTGTTGGATCCAGGGGGTAGAATCTTCGATGACTCGAAAAAAGGCTAGGTGGGTAGAATCTTCGATGACTCGACAAAAGGCTATGGGGGGTAGAATCTTCGATGACTCGACAAAAGGCTATGGGGGGTAGAATCTTCGATGACTCGACAAAAGGCTATGGGGGGTAGAATCTTCGATGACTCGACAAAAGGCTAGGGGTAGAATCTTCGATGACTCGACAAAAGGCTAGGGGGGTAGAATCTTCGATGACTCGACAAAAGGCTATGGGGGGTAGAATCTTCGATGACTCGACAAAAGGCTATGGGGGGGTAGAATCTTCGATGACTCGACAAAAGGCTAGGGGGTAGAATCTTCGATGACACGACAAAAGGCTAGGGGGGTAGAATCTTCGATGACTCGACAAAAGGCTATGGGGGGTAGAATCTTCGATGACTCGACAAAAGGCTAGGGGGTAGAATCTTCGATGACTCGACAAAAGGCTAGGGGGTAGAATCTTCGATGACTCGACAAAAGGCTAGGGGGTAGAATCTTCGATGACTCGAGGTGTCGGGAGGAGTAAAGGAGATTAACTCTTCTCTGCCATTAGCCTTTTTATTGACACTAGCTCTTTATAGAGTCAATTTTTTTAGGTGTATCGTATCGGTTACTTTGCGTTCCTTTTTCTCCACTCACGGCATAGCTTACCGCTTCTCGTGCCCACACACCTCTCCTCAAAACGGTAAAGCCGAGCGCCTCATTCGAACAACAAATGACATCATTCGCACCCTTCTCCTCCAAGCCAACTTACCACCTCCCTTTTGGGTCGAAGCCCTTCACACCGCCACTTACTTACTCAACCGGCGTCCCTCCCGTCCCATTAACGGTCACACACCCTTTTTCCTCCTCCATGGCACTCTCCCATCATATGATCACCTTCGCATGTTTGGTTGCCTTTGTTATCCTAATTTGTATGCCACCACACCCAACAAACTTGCCCCTCGCTCCACACGTTGTATTTTCCTAGGCTACCCTCTAGAACACAAAGGATACAGGTGTTTTGATTTGCAATCTCGCAAGGTTATCGTATCACGCCATGTCGTCTTTGATGAAAACACTTTCCCCTACACACCATCGGCCCCAACCCCCCGGTCACAACAAATCCAGCCCCACAACCAATCCTCGCACTCCCTGATCCCCAAACCTCGTACCAATCCCATCCACCGGATCCTCCCGCCCCTGCGCCTCGCTCGCCGAGCCCCCGTCCCACCCGCTCGCACCCACCCGCGTCTCGATCTCCACCCAATAGCCCCCGCCCGTCACCCGCCGAATCCTCATCGTCCTCTGCGCCTTTGCCGCCCGACCAGGACCCGACACGCTCGGATTCCGCAGCCTCCCCTCGTACACCTGCTACTCGATCCCCATCGGATCGCACGCCCTCCCCTGTAACTCCCGCGAGCCCCACTGATTCCGCCTCCACCATTACTCCTCCCCACCTCCCTCCGCATGCACTACCAATTCCACCACCCATTAATAACCATACCATGCATACACGAGCCAAACAAGGATACTGCATGCCAAAACGCTTATTTCTTGCCGCTTCCTCTCCAACACCCATATCTCCCATTCCCTCCACATACCGATCCGCTCTTAAAGACCCCAATTGGTTGCAAGCAATGCGTGATGAATTTAATGCTTTAATTCAGAATTCGACTTGGTCTTTGGTTCCCAAGCCTGCAGGTGTCAATGTGGTGTCTGGCAAGTGGATCTTTCGGCATAAATTTCAGCCTGATGGATCCTTGGCAAGATATAAAGCGCGATGGGTGGTCCGTGGATTCACGCAACAGGAAGGGGTCGACTATGGCGAAACATTCAGTCATGTGGTCAAGCGGCGACAATCCGTGTGGTCTTGAGCATCGCCACTACCAGCTTGTGGCCAATCCATCAACTCGATGTGAAGAACGCTTTTCTTCATGGTGATCTCCAAGAAACTGTTTATTGTGCGCAACCAGCAGGCTTCATTGATTCAGCGCACCCAGACCATGTATGCCTCCTTCGTAAGTCTCTCTATGATCTGAAGCAGGCACCTCGCACTTGGTTTCATCGGTTTCAGTCGTTTCTTTTGTATCTTGGATTTCATGCTTCGAAAAGTGTCTCCTCTCTCTTCATTCTTCAACGTGGCTCTTCCATCGCATATTTGTTGGTTTATGTGGATGATATCATCCTCACGGATAGCACACCACAAACACTTCATTACATCATCCACTCCCTCAAAACTGAATTCTCCATGACTGATTTGGGCGATCTTCACCACTTTCTTGGTATAAATATCACACCCAATACCTCTGGTTTATTCTTGTGCCAACAACAGTACACCCTTGAGATTTTAGATCGTGCTCATATGCTCAATTGCAAACCCGTGTCCACCCCCATTGACACCACCTCCAAGCTATCCGCCTCCGATGGTCATCTCTTGTCAAACCCCACTAAATACCGTAGTCTCGCAGGTGCTCTGCAATATCTCACCTTAACACGACCGGACATTGCCTATGCTGTTCAACAAATATGCCTCTTCATGCACGCACCACGGGAATCACACATGCAATTGATCAAAAGAGTTCTGCAATATTTGAAGGGGACTTAACACTTTGGGATTCAGTTTTACAAGTCTTCCTCCGATGATCTTATTGCCTATACAGACGCGGATTGGGCCGGCTGCCCGGATACAAGAAAATCTACTTCAGGATTTTGCGTTTTTCTTGGTCAAAATTTGGTTTCTTGGTCATCCAAACGACAACCCACTGTATCCCAGTCTAGTGCTGAAGCCGAATATCGCGGAGTTGCAAACTGCGTTGCTGAGTCTTGTTGGCTGCGACAACTTCTACATGAACTTCGTCGCCCACCATCTCGAGCCACAGTGGTGTATTGTGACAACATCAGCGCCTCCTACCTCGCCTCGAATCCGGTTCAACATCAACGGACGAAACACATTGAGATTGATTTGCATTTCGTCCGTGATCGAGTGGCTCTTGGTGAAGCACGTGTTCTTCATGTCCCGTCCAGCTCTCAGTTTGCCGATTTATTCACTAAAGGACTTCCGTCACATGTCTTCCATGAGTTTCGATCCAGCCTGAACGTACTGGCGCATGGCGTTCCGGCTAAGGGGGGGTGTTAACATGTAACGGTACTGACACAGGTTGTTTCCCAGGATATGTACGTTGCCGTGTATCTCCTAGTCTTTAGGATCTCTCCCGTCGCCCAAGGCCTGCGTGCCTAGCTTCTCGGGTGTTCGGTTCTCTCTCCCTAGTACATATGTGTAACAATCCTGTAACTAATTCATTAAGGAAAGCAATTCTACTCTCCAACTAGCCCGGCCAGGTCGGTCGTGCCGGATGCTCTGTCTGTTGACCAAAGAAAGTGTGCAGAGGAGAAAGTTAGAGATTAGAAGCAAGGAATTTAGAAGAGACACTCGGCTGCACACTGCTTAAAAGAAAAGAAAAAAGAAAGAGAGAAGGCCGATTGCTTA
Organism: Bromus sterilis; assembly: GCA_950022295.1. Classification (NCBI taxonomy): domain Eukaryota; kingdom Viridiplantae; phylum Streptophyta; class Magnoliopsida; order Poales; family Poaceae; genus Bromus; species Bromus sterilis. The sequence goes on along the minus strand of OX465598.1, from coordinate 19,484,979 downwards.
GTAGTGTGCCGATCTAGCTATGCTCTGGCCGACTGCGACGCTGATTCAGACCGGCTGCAAAGAAGAAAAAGAGACGGGAGTACGAGTTGGCTATGCCGTTTAAAAAAGTTGGCTGTGATCTGTTGACCAGCCGCGACTAAAGAAAAGTGTGAGTCGATTGCTCAGTAGTTCGGCTGGTGCCAGGCCGATTGCGCCCGCCAGTCTGCAGTTGCATACGTTTGCGTCTGTTCGGCCATCCGACTGCAAAAAAAAAGTGGTCGGCTGTGATCTGTTGACCAGCTGCGACTAAAGAAAAATGTGAGCCGATTGCTCAGTAGTTCGGCTGGTGTCAGGCCGATTGCGCCCTCCAGTCTGCAGTTGCATCTGTTTGCACTTGTTCGCCCATCCGAATGAAAAAAAAGTGTGCGGCTGCGCCCGCAAGAGATAATTTGCCTGACTCATCAAGACACCCGGAGGCTTGGAGGACGAGCCTTCCGAGTGCCCCGTCTGCTACAACATCAGAGTACCCTCTGGATGACTCACCAAGTCACCCGGAGGCTCGGAGATTGCACCTACCGGATGCTCGATGAGTCACTCGGAGGCTCGGAGGACGTGCCTGCCGAGTGCCCCGTACGCTACAACAACAGAAGACTCTCGGATGACTCACCAAGTCCCCCGGAGGCTACACCCAGTGGGTGCTCCAGCTGCGCCAAAAAATTCAATGTGAGTTTTCACTCAATAGTGCTTATCACAGCAAGTATACCGGGTGAACCTGAGTAATATTCGGGTATTATCTCCGTGTTATTTCCAGTTGGCTGCATGCTCGGTCGGGACCGGTTACTTCCAGGCAGACCGGATAACCCAAATCGTTATTTCCCACAGATGGATTAGTAGTGTGTAGGATACCAAAGGCCCACTCTTCGAGCCAGCTGCAGACCGCAGGTCGGCTGTAATGCTGGTAAGAGCAAAACCTGAAGGTCACCGCACATGAAAGAACATCCGAAGAGAGAACATCTTGGGCGATCCGATCGCTTTCCTTTTTAGAAGTTGGCTCGGTTGAGTTTGCTCCCCAAAGTCCAAGTACTGTATGCTCTATCTCGCGGCCCACTCTTCGATCCAGATGCAGACCGCAGGTCGGCTGTAATGCTGGCGAGAGCAAAAGCCAACGGGTGGAATGAACAGAAAAATGTCTGAAGGGCTCGAGCTAAGCCGAGTCGGCCTCCCGCCGCATGATCTATACTTCAGAAAAATAATGAAGATTTTATATGTCTACACTGACTAACTTGATCTTATGCATGACCGTTTCCGGGGGAAATCTGCTGAGACCCGACATCGACTGCAACAGAAGCAAGAGAAGATCCGAGCCGACTACACACAGTCGGCCCGAATCTCGGATGCCACACCCAGTGGGTGCGCTGACGCGCCCCCACAAAAAAGAAGCAAGAGAAGATCCGACCCGACTGCAATCTCGGAGGCTACACCCAGTGGGTGCTGACGCGCCCCCACGAAAAAGAAGCAAGAGAAGATCTGAGCCGACTGCACGCAGTTGACCCGAATCTCAGAGGCTACACCCAGTGGGTGCGCTGACGCGCCCCCACCGGAAAGAAGCTGCCCCAAGTGCAATCATCATACGTCTACACCGACAAGGAAGAAGCCCCCGGATGACTCTCCGAGTCACCCGGAGGCTCGGAGGCTACTGTCGGGGGAATATACCCCCGGTAGGGTCAAGCAGAACGAATAATCTTCGAAAGCATCGGGCGCCGATTACGCCCTCAGCTCATCTCGGTGTCTGCCGAATGCGCCCCCAGCTCGGACCGCCGACTGCCCGCGCACCCGGCCGACTGCTCGTCTGCTGGCTGCCGGTTGCCCGCGGCTCGGTGGCCCGGAAGTCAACAAAGTCATCCCATCGACAAGACAAGACAGGCCATGACGCCTTTAGCCACGTCGTGAATAGTGTAAAGATGTGAGATGTCACATTACATCACATCCACCATTTCCCCATGCCTCCCTTGTCTCCTTGTCCCCCAACCACTTGTACCTTCTTGTCTTCTTGTCCCCTTGGGCCTTTCTATATAAGGGCACCAAGAGGCCAAGCCAGGAGGTCGGGCTCCTTCCTCTCATTCGCCCCCACCTCTCACAAGTAGAGAGAGGGAGAGCTCTCCTCTCCTCTCACGGCTAGGAGTAGAAGAGTAGCAGATTAGCAGTAGCTTAGCTGGCAGTAGCACAACAGTTCAGCCCGGAGCAAAGTAGTTAGCATATACAGCTCAAGGAGCAACCATGTATCATATATTCCACCGTATAGTGCAGACATGCAGGAGTAGGGGTTTTATCTCTACGGAGAGCCCTAAACCTGGGTACATCGCAGTGTTCCCAATCTCTCCTCCGGCACCAGCGACATCAATCTCGGTCTGTCCCCCTCTTTAGCCATCCCATGGCATCTGCCGTTACATATCGACGACAGATCTCCTACGACATCTGGATTCATAAACGTGGAAAATTCAGCAGGAGTTGGAGCAGGCAGGTCATGAATCTTGTGTGGTAATCCATCGAACCGAGGTAAATTGATGATGGCTAGAAATTGGTCGACATACATGTGAAAAACTTGGCCTTGGATCATGTAATCAAATTTCCACGTCTTCGAGTTCTCGGGATCACCAGTGACATATAAAGTTGCATAAAATTGCTTGATAAGCTCGGGATTGTAGCCACAATCGAGAGCAAACATTTTATGAGCATGAAGACCATCAATAGTTTCGGCAACATTCTCGAAACATGAAGTTGCCTACACCAAAGGCATATCAAGATACTGATGCTGGAAAACTCTCGCCTTGTTGTACAGCACACGGGTGTAGTAGATGGCTTGCTCTTGGGTCCAAAACCGAAGAGAATATGCATTCCTGGGCTTCTCGTAGGGATTGGTGCCGAAGAAAAATGGCTTGTGTTCACGCCTTTTGAAGATAGGGCCTCCTCGAGGAACATCAGGGCGGAACAGAGGTAGCATTTCTCTCGAATGAGCATAATGGAGCAGCTCATCAACAGGAAAAACTTCGGCAGCATTATCTGGCATTTGGTAAACTGGCTCAACAAGGCGAGGAATTGACGACGGAACATTGACAATATCCTGCGCTGGCATGGCTGCAGGGGCAATTTCCTCGGCCTGCTCTTCGACGACAACTTCTTCGTCGGCAGTAGCATTTTGAGCGGCCTCTTCAGTCTCCATGGCCTCCATATCTTCATCTAGTTGTGCGAATGCATCAACCATTTCTTCGTTCGAGGAATTTGATGAGGAAGAGGAAGAACTGTTGCTCGAACTGGCATTGCCAGAACTTTGGCCTTCAGCAGCATCTTGACGAGAAGAAATAGTGGTAATGTCAACTTCTGCATCTTCTTCGTCATGCAGGGTTTGGGCAGAGGAATAATCCTTCTGAGCAGATGAAATAGGGACTTGGAGTTCTTGCTCGACCGGAGCAGGTTGCTCGGTCGCCACTGGAGCTTCGGTCTCGATGGCTGGGGTGGTCGATGGAATGATGTGAGGTGGTGATGGTGGGTTTGGTGGTGGTGACGAAGCTTTTGGTGGTGATGGTTGACGAGGAGGTGGTGTTTGTTGTCGAGGTGGAGGAGTGGCTTGGCGAGGGGGTGGAGTTGTTTGGCGAGGGGATGGAGTTTTCTTACGAGGAGGAGTGGGTTGCTTGGTGGGGGTTGGTGCAATTTCCTGTCGTGCTGATGCAGCAACAACCTCGGTAGACTTTGGCTTCTTGGCAATTTGCTCGGTCTCTGCCGTCCCACGCGCAGAGGTTGGGGCAGCAGACTTTCTCTTTCGAGAGTGTCTTTTGTATAGGGCATCATTGTGCTCTTTGCACATAGCAGATACAACCTGTTGAACCTTTTCATTAATAGCAGTTATGTTTTCCTTCTGTGCCCTTCTGGATGCTTCAAGGGTTGCAAGTTTGGACTTGAAAAATTGATGGGACTCAAGGTCCTCAGTTTCTTCTCGGAGCTGTTTGGAGTAGAACTTCTCTCGCTCTTTGTCCTTGAGATCCTGGGTGAGATATCCTTCCCAGCGGATCATGTATCGAGCAACTTGCTCTTGTATCTCTGGTGGAACATCATCCTCGGCAGTGACCTTGCTCGGTGTGGTAGCCATTTTCCAAAGAATGGTGGAAATCTGCTCGGCATCCCATGCAGCATGAGCAGCAGAATCTCCTTCGTTGGAGCTTTCTTCATCGGCGCGAGGGCCGGAGACAACTGGCGCAACAGGGGCCGGTGCAGGAGCTGGTGCAGCTCGAGGAACTGGAGCAGCCTGAGCCTTCTGCCTAGACTCTTTGGCTTTCTTTTCGGCCTCCTTGGTGGCCTTGGCAGCAGCAATGGGTTTTGTTACGGCACTGGGGTCCACAGCTTTATCCTTCGAGGCACTAGTGGCCTCAACATTTTTCTTCGCAGCACTAGTGGCTGCAAGCTTTTCCTTCGTGACTGTGGGAGTCACAATTTTCTCGGTGGCACTGGGGGACACGACCTTTTCTTTCGGAGCACTAGGAATAGTGCCTTCTGCAATCTGTCGTCGATACTTTTCACTGACCAGATGTAAGATGCCCAACTGTTTGGCAACCTGAGCCTTTTTGTGCTCGGGCTGACTGTGAAAGTTGAACAACTTTTCCTTCTGCAAATCTTGGGCTTCGAGAGCTTGTTGCTTGGCCAGCCTTTCCTTTCGATGGATAAGAGTTTCATCATCCTCAGCCACTTGGGCTTGCTTTCCCTTCGACCTAACCGAGGGTTTTTTCCTGCGAGCTTGCACTGGAAGAGCAGAGGAAATGGGCGGATCAGTGACCAAATTGGTCATGTCAATAGTTGCTCGAGGAGCCTGGACAGCTGGCTCCTGGATCCTAATGCCTTTACTGCTTGGCTTCTTCTTCCGAGGAATGTCCTCGACATCAGCCTCGGTGCCAGCGTCTTGATCATCATAATTTACTTCTCCTTCGGAGCTTGCCTTTGGTGGAGAGACAATAACCACCTTTTTCTTTTGTTTGGCAGATTTCTTGCCAACCTTTGGTTTGGCACTGGGGCCAACTTCCTCGGCACCCTCAACAGCAGCAGCAACAGCCTCCTTTCTTGCTTTAGTTTCCTTACGTTTTTGTGCTCGAGCTTCCCGAGCTTCAACCAAATCTTTGAAATCAGCAGGAGTTTTAAGAGCAGATGGGTGAGCATCTTCTGGGGGTGTTGGACGATTATCTTTCGTCCACTTGGGCCTTAATGCTTTGACATCTGACCATGGATTTTTCAATGCAAACAACCTCTCCCAACGAGGAATAAGTGACTTGTATTCATACCAACGAAGAGCCTGAAGCCTTCGTATCTCTTGCAGACGGTTTTCTCTTGTTCGTTCATCTTCTGATCCCTCAGGCGTTCTCAATTTCTTCTCAATGATCAACTCCTCTGATAATCCTTCAGAGTTGTTGGTGATTCTTGCTCGGCCTCCCACACGCTTGGGTACTCTGACATTTCCTTCGTTCCCAGACATTTTCCTGCGAAATAGATAGGCACGAGGGAGTATAGGAAAGTTGTGAACAAGTACCAGTTGGTTTCGAGGAAAAACATTTTGAACGCAGCAAGCATATCGAGAGATTTGTCTTGTAGCAAGTTTTTCATGGCAGTGCTAGGCTAGATTTCTAACGAGTGTAAATCTAACGAAGAACTAGTATGAATGAATTTGCACAAGAATAAATCTATCGACATGCCTCTGTGGGATATGTCTAGGAAGAGAATCCGAAGGATTTCTTACCTAGAGCAGATTGGAAATCGACAGAGAATCCTACAAACTGATTTCCCAAAGTTCAATGATCCGAACAGATCAAACAGACCTAGAAAAAGAAAGAGAAAATCAAGAAAAATCCGGGTCACGATGAACAGATGAGATTGGAATCGCGTCCAGAGCCTCACATACCCTAACTTGGTGATGTGCGGCGGCTACAGCGACACGGATGGAGTTCCTCGTCAACGGGGAAGGTCTCCGGCGACTTTCTTCCGGCAGTAAAGCGGTGAGAGAGTCGACGGCGACGAACAGCACGGTGGCACGCGAGAGAGAACTTAGAGAGCGGAGAGGATGAAGTCGAGGGAATTGCGTAAGCTGTGCCGGTGGGGTGGATCAGTATTTATAAGGGGGGGTCAGACGAAACTGTCAGATCTGATCCAACGGCGCAGATTCCGCGTCTGTCTGCATTCAATGGACGGATTTTGTGGCGGTAATCGCGGGAAAATCCCAACGAACCGAAGGAAAGTTTATCCACGTCCGAGACCAAACTCATCGAACATCGAGTATAAAAGTAGATAAAATTTCGATAGATTTTCCTTCGGAATCAATGACATTCGAAGGGAATCTTAATCGAGTACAAATATACATGTTCACGAGAGAAAAAGCAAAGATGGGGTAGGGATAGAATAGAGGGAAAACAGGGTCCGATGCTAAATCAATCCGAGAGAAAAACAACGATAAGAAGGCTCAGAGTGATAAGTGTATAGGACAACACCAAACGTACAAAACAAACGAAAAATAAACACGATAGAAAATCAACGAAAGTAAATTAATAGATATAATACATAGTATCGATAGGTATGATCTTACTGCACATTGCATGACTCCAAGATGTTCAACTCACACCTAAGTGCACAAAATCTGTTCTCATCCAGGGGCTTTGTAAAGATATCAGCCAATTGATCTTTGGTGCGAACATGGTTGATAACAATATCTTCTCGCTGAATGTGATCTCGAAGAAAATGATGACGAATATCAATATGCTTCGTTCGAGGGTGTTGCACTGGATTATGGGCAATTTTGATAGCACTCTCGTTATCACATAGCAATGGAATTTTCTTCACAAGAATACCATAATCTTTAAGCGTTTGCTTGAGCCACAGAATCTGAGTGCAGCATGAACCGGCAGCAATATACTCGGCTTCAGCCATAGAAATAGATACGCAATTATGTTTCTTCGAAGCCCAACAAACAAGAGATCTACCGAGAAAATGACATGTGCCTGAGGTAGATTCCCTGTCGACTCGATCACCAGCCCAGTCAGAATCAGAATATCCAACGAGATCAAACTGAGCACCCTTGGGATACCATAGTCCCAAAGTTGGTGTATGAGCCAGATATCGAAGAATTCGCTTGACAGCAATATGATGTGATTCTTTCGGGTTTGCCTGAAAATGAGCACACATACAAACTGATAGCATAATGTCAGGTCTAGATGCACAAAGGTAAAGAAGCGAACCGATCATCGAGCCATATTTATTCTGATCGAAAGGTTTTCCCTTCTCATCTGCATCTAGATGAACATTCGTAGGCATTGGAGTCTTGATTGTTTTGCAACTGATAAGATCAAACTTCTTCAGGCAATCTCTGAGATACTTCTGTTGACGGATTTGAAGCCCGAGAAAGAACTTCAATTCACCCATCATTGACATTTCATATTTCTTCGACATCATACGAGCAAATTCTTCGCTAATATCAGGGTTAGTACAGCCAAAAATAATATCATCGACATAGATTTGACACACAAAAAGATCATTTTTGTATGCACGAGTAAAAAGAGTCGGATCAGTTGTTCCTGGTTTGAAGCCCTTCTTCAGAAGAAAATCCTTCAGTGTTTCATACCAAGCACGAGGTGCTTGCTTTAAACCAAATAGGGCCTTGTGCAACCTGTACACCTTATCAGGATTCTTCAGGTCTTCAAAACCTAGTGGCTGCATAACATATACTTCTTCTTCGATTTCACCATTAAGAAATGCACTTTTGACATCCATTTGATATAGCAATATACCATTGTAATTGGCAAAAGCAAGCATGACACGAATGGATTCAAGTCGAGCAACTGGAGCATAAGTCTCACCGAAATCAATACCTTCGATTTTAGTGTAGCCTTGTGCAACCAGTCGAGCTTTATTCCATACCACAATACCGTCTTCATCTTGCTTGTTGCGAAAGATCCACTTGGTACCAATGATATTATGCTTCTTGGGATCAGGTCTATCAACAAGGGCCCAAACTTTATTTCTCTCGAACCGATTAAGTTCTTTGAGCATTGCAGTCATCCAGTTTGAGTACTTCATGGCTTCATCGAATTTCTATCGTTCTAGCATGGATACAAACGAAAAGTTTCCATAGAAGTTAGCTAAACGAGTACGAGAACGAGTGGTGGGGCGACCTGGTAAACGAATCTCTTCGAGTATTGAGTCGACGTCCACTCTTCTTCGAACACGAGGTAAAGCTCCTTCATCAGCTTGAGGATCCGGTTGTTCTTCGGGATCAGCTTGGCCTTCAGGATCATCTTGTCCTTCGGGATCATTTCCTTCGAGTTTAGCTTCTCCTTCGGGTTGAGCATTTTCTTCGTTTACACGTTTTCCTTCGACCTGTACATCATTAGCTTCGGGATGTTGATCTCCAGCGCCCGGGCTATGTGTGGTAACATTGGACCATCATCATCCTTGTTGGCTTGATGTGCATTTTCTTCGACAGGCCGAATATCTCCAATAGCCATGTACCTGATAACTTCATCCAAAGGAGGTTCATCCAGGTTAAGAGGTAATTGCTCCTTTTGAGAGCCGTTAGTTTCATCAAATCGAACATTTACAGTTTCTACAACTTTGCCAAGATGGGAGTTGTAAACTCTGTAAGTGTGAGAATTCGAACCATAACCTAGGAGAAAACCTTCGTGTGCCTTTGGGGCAAACTTGGAGCTGTGATTCATATCTCTGATATAACATGGAGCACCAAAGGCCCTGAGATATGAAACATTCGGCTTTTTACCAGTGATAATCTCATGTGAAGTTTTCTTCAGAAATTTGTGCAAATAAACCTTGTTGATGATATGACATGCAGTGTTAATTGCTTCGGCCCAGAACCTGATAGGAGTCTTGTATTCAGCAAGCATTGTTCTGGCCATTTCAATAAGTGTTCGATTCTTTCTCTCGACCACACCATTTTGTTGCGGTGTATAGGCAACCGAGAATTCATGAGTAAAGCCATATTCATCAAGAAATTCTTCGATATGAGTGTTTTTGAATTCTGTACCATTATCACTTCTGATATGCTTGAGAGATAATTCATATTCAGTCTGAGCTCTTTTTGCAAAAGTTTTGAAAATTTCAACAACCTTACTCTTGTCATCTAGAAAGAAAACCCAAGTATATCGAGAGAAATCATCAACAATAACCAGTCCATACTTGTTACCTCCAAGGCTAGCATAATTTTGAAGACCGAATAAATCCATATGAAGCCATTCAAGAGGAAGAGTAGTAGTCATGATAGTTTTTGCTGAGTGATGTTTCTTGGCAATACTTCCTGCTTCACAGGCACTGCATAGACGATCTTAATCGAATTTCACATTATCAATTCCAACGATATTCTTCTTCGAGATAAGAGTTTGAATATTTTCATTCCTGCATGACCAAGTCTTCGATGCCATAACCAACCAGAAGTGGCTTTGTCCATTAAGCATGTGGACACTGCAGGTCCCGAAGAGAAATCTACAATATAAAGATCACCTTTGCGATATCCTTCGAACACGAAGGAATAATCATCCTGTGAAAAGACAACACAACGAGAAGCAGAAAACAGTACAAGCATACCCATATCACAAAGTTTTGAGATAGACGTAAGATTATATCCTAGTGATTGAACAAGCATAACCTTGTCACTATGCTTATCCTTCGATATAGCAACCTTACCCAAACCAAGTACTTTTCCTTTGTTGTTGTCACCGAAGGTAATATATCTCTGAGAGGATCCAGTAAGTTTGTCTTCGGTGAACAAATCTTTGTGTCCGGTCATATGATTTGTACATACACTATCCAAGTGTAAGGCCCGATATGCGGTACTGTTCCAGATCTAGACGTTTCCATCCAGATCCAGGGACGAAGCACATATCAGTCCCACCGCGACATATGACGAAGTCATATGCCCCGGATTTCCAACATGATATCACAACATTACAGATACAAGGATACAACATCTCATACAATCGGCATACAACTGCCTTAATACATTACATCAGCGGAAGATATATGTCTGAGTACAGACTACAATCAAATGCCTACTGGCAAAGAGAAAACATATATAGATCCCATAACCACACGGGTCCAGGCCCTCCGCCGGGATCCGCCTAACTAGTCGTCATCGAGTCTCCACGTGAAACGTCGATCACCGTACCTGTTGTCGATCAAGAACCCTGAAAAGAGTTTGGGGTAGTATCATGAGTACAGAAGTACTCAGCATCCAACTGTAGTGGTCAACTGACCCAGCAAGGACTTCATCACTCGTCATTCTAGGACAACTAGTAGTTTACGGTAAGGATGGGGTAAGTGGTGAGGTTGCTGCCGCACTAGCATTTATGAAGTGGCTAACGATCTAGAGAGTAAGATAAGAAGCCAAGCATTCGATGAGGAATCGCCTCCAACAAGTCTTGCTATCAGCTACTTACGCAAACATAACACCTATCCTATCCTTGTCCTCCTCTTCGCATCCCGACGAAGAAGAAGCAGTCAAGGCACACGCACACGTTGATCAAGTTGTTAAGATTATCTCAGTTGTTGTTGTCTATGAACAAGGAGTAGGTCTCAAGTCGTCCATAACCGTGGACACGGCTTCTCGAAAAGATTTAACCCTGCAAGGGTGTACCAACTGCCCATTACAAGGCTCCGCACGCACGCCCATCTCTCTCAGTTGCTACCCATCACAGGCAACCATTTTATGATTTAGTTCCAAGAGATCCGAAACGACAGGTCCCTCTAGCTAACAACGAACAAATCCGGGTGGCCCCCGGTGAGTCGACATCCAGCTCAGGAGCCGGCCGCGCTCTCGATCTGGTCTCTACCGTATGACTCCAGATTTGGATTTCCGGTTAATCACACATGGGAAACCGGGTACTCAGCCGGTCATGATGGGCCAGCAAGGGAACTATGTCCTCACTGGTCCGGGTTGGTTTAAAAACTACTGGCAGCTGACCAGCACACACACAGTTTCAAATGGTAAATCAGCTTGGGCCACCACTAGAAATGCTTGAAGCTAGGTAGGTAAGAAAAGGGGACCCCATAAAATCCCACACGCGGTTAGGCACGCTCAGTCTTAAAACCAATACCCGGAACTCGGATCCTAGGTGACTCGAATGGAACAAAGCGTCGGGGCGGGATAGCCTAGACCTTCCATCCTTCGTCGAATATAGTCAACATTATAATAATCATATCATCAACAACAATATAATAATGTGATAGCCCAACCAAGGAGTAACAGGGTAACATCGTAGCATCCTAAGCATGCATACTAAGCAGGGGCTGAGCAACGAGCAGTAGTAACATAGCAGTACATGGTTTGCTGGGAGGGGACATGGCTGTATCGGTTTGAAAGAGGCTGTAAACATGTGGTAGGATCAAACATCGAACCTAACCTAGACTAGCATGCAAACCGCTGGTTGAAATAGAATGGATCATAAGTAATGTATAGTCCTTGCCTGTTGATAAGTCGGGTTCCGAAGGTGTAGTTGATCGCAAGCTCGCATCGTCTACGAGAGGTACCCGCGGAAGCACACATGACGATAAATACTGGAAAGCAATCAATGAGAAAGCATCTATTACTACGAGGCAACACAAGATCAAGAAGACATCACACGACATGGCAACGCGATACGGATCTATCGTCGAGAACGGTTACTAACAGTTTAAGTGGGGTATCAGTCACACACGACGATACCGCACATTTAGAATGGTTCAAGTTGTTTAGCTACAGGTGATCAACAAAGATTGTTAACATGGCAACTCAAGCAAGCATGACATAGCACACAAACATGTCAAGAGGTGAAGCATAAAATAAACTATCTATGCTAGACAATTTAAGTGAGGCACAATCCTAAACATGGCATAACACTAAGTGCCGCACGATGATTAAAATATTTGGTACTGTTCTGCCCTAAACCATATTTTAGGTTGGTTAACAACAGCAAACAATAGCATAAACCCAAGGTACACAAAAAACTAATCAAGTTACATATAAAGAACACTCCAAACGGAGTTACGGTTAAAAAGATATAAGCAAAACAAGTTACGGGCACAATCTGCCAACATCAGGAAGCACACTTTAGAGCAATGCATAAACAGTATAATCAATGCAAGCATGCTCACAAATGATATGGAACTAAATTAGACATGACAGGAAAGGCACGGCAAAAATAATCATGCAAATAGGCATCATAGATCAAAAGATATTAAGCATGCAACATGGCATCGGAACGTTACAGACTTAGAGAAAAACAGAGGTGGCTGTCAAAAACAGCAGCATAGCAACTTTGGATCTCAACAACTTTATGACCAGCAAGCATATCATGACAATGAAATACATATAATGGAAGTAGACATGATGCTTAACAATATGCAATTGGAATCACTCAATTCCGATAAACGGTTGCGAAGCAATCGTCACCCGAAGTTGCATTAAAATAACAGTTTTCAGCACAGCAACACATTAACATCAGGATCACCACTTTGGAGAAAGATTTAATATAACTAGAGCACCCAAATATGACAAGTTAAAGCATGCAAATGAAGTACACATGATGCTTAACACATAGGAAAAATAATCAATGCAATAGGCCTCATGGATGTGTCACAATCATCAATCAAAGTTGCAACAAAATAATACCAGCAGCACTTAACAGGAATTAGTAGCAGTTTAACGGCCTGATGCCCACTTTAACACAGATTTGCACCATCAATATGGCCTCAAATCAAAATGCTCACAAAATATGGATTGAAGTACACACAATTCTAAGCAATTTCCTTTTTGGGCGCAACGTCATCCGAGCTATGGTTTGATCGCAAACGACAACGCAAAATAGCATCAGCAGCTGTTTACTCTAGACTTAGCAATAAATTGGAAAAAGAAAAAGACAGGAAAAAAACGGGGGCTCGGGCTGGCTCACCCAGTGGGCCTCGGCCCATCTCGGCTGGAGAGGAGGCTGGCCTGCTGGCGCGCTGGACGGTGGGCCGCGAGGGGGCGAGCGGGCTAGGCCGGCCCACGGAGCGGTGGCGGCTCCACCACGCCCGATCCAGATCGGATCGGGGCCGTGGCTGGCGGCGGCGAAGCACCTGCAGCGGCAGGCGACCACCGGCGTGGCGAGCGGTGGCGTGTGGTGCGGGAACGGCGCGGGCAACGGGTCCGGTGGCCTGGGGACGACACCAGCGAGGTTCCCTGGGCGGCGCAGCGACTGGACAGGAGGAGCTCGAGCTCCTCGAGCTCGGCTTCGAGGCAGCCATGGCGCGGCCGGCTGTGGAGGTCTCGGCGACCTGCGAAAGAAAGGGAGGAAGTAGGTGAGAGGGAGAGCAGGAGAGGGGAGAGGAGGGTCGTGGCGACCTGGGTGCTGGCGGCGCATGCGGCGGCCGGACGAGGTGGAGGCGGCGGCGCCCACAGGTCCGGCTGCGCGCGGCTAGGAGGAGAGAGAAGGCCAGGCACTGACGTGGCGCGCCCGTAGCCCTCCGATTGCCCGATCGGACGGCCGGGATCAGTTGAGACTAGGGTTGGACGAAAATTAGGGGTCTATTGGGCAGATCTGGCAAAGTGGAGTGGGGTGGCTGCAATTTTTAGGCTAGGGAAACCCTAGAAAGGGGTGGGAGTGTGGAGGTCTTTATATAGCCCAGGTGGCTGGCAGTTTGCAAAAACATCCCCGGTTTTTCTCTCGCGCGCATGGTGCTCACGTTTCTGACCGCCGGGGGTCCGCAGTACCTCCGATTCGGGTAAAACTTCGTACTGCGCGATCAGCACGTCGATCCGGAGGCGTTCACCTCGCGCTGGAACCGTTTCGAAAACACTTTCCGGCGCGCTATAAAAATAACCCGTTTGATTATTAAATGGAGTTTTCATTCCATTGGCTGCGGCTGGTCTCGTGCGGTTTTCGCGACGGTGATCGGGTGAAACCCGGTGTCGCAAAGGTCGAGTGTCCGATACGAGATAAGAGGGGGGGAACTAATCGCCGATCAATAAATCGGGGATGCAAACACCGCAAACAAATCAGACAATCAAACAATTCACACCGAAAACAAAAAATTTAATTTTGTGAAAACTAGGCTGTTACACCAAGACCCATTCGGATCCACCGGAGACATAGCCCTGCAGAAGAATTAGTTCTTCTTAGGGACAATTACATTTCTACCCCTAGTTATGTCCCACTCGTCTGATTTGCCCTTAGTTTCAAAAACACACCTGTTCTGTCCAAGCCACTTTGCGAATCTTATCAGTGAAGAGGAGTTTATTCTCTGGAAGCGATTGAATCTTCTCATTATCAGTGCCAGATCTTGTCCAATATTTTCGGGGTCATCAGTGGCACCACCAGATTCAGAACTGGCTTCAGGAGAGGATTGATGTGAAGCTCTTGCCTTAAGTGCATGAGGTTTTCTTCGAGTCCCATTAACATCTCGTTTTTCATCTTCTTCCATCTCGAAAGTGTTGAGTCTCTCAAGAATATCAGCGGCAACTAGATCCTTGAAATCAGTCCTTTCCTTAATCATCGGCACAATGTGATCGAAGGAATCATCAAGGGAACGAAGCAAAGTTCTGACAATAATCCGATTGGTAATGTCTTCGGCACCGAGGGAAATCAGTTCATTTGACAACGCAGTGAGTCTACTGTATATGGAGTTAACTTTTTCTCCCTCGTGCCTCTTGAAACGATAGAACTTGCTTCGAAGGGTGTCGATACGAGCATCTTTCTGAGTAGAGACACCTTCACCAATCTTCTCGAGATAGTCCCAAACACCTTTGGCCGAAGAAATATTCTTGACCTCATGATATTTTTCTGGAATCAGATGATTTGTAATGAAAACCTAGACTTCATCATCGAGTTCCATCTTCTTTGCCTCTTCAGGAGTGATAGCATTTTTGTCTTTGAAAATTACACCATTCTTGACAACTTCCCAAGCGGCAGAGTTGATGGCCATGATGTTCCTCTTCATTTTGTCCTTCCAATAAGGATAATCCTTCCCATTGTAAATAGGAATCGGTTCCCCCGACCGAATAGCTGCAAACGACATTCTTGACAACACTCCAGGTTGTTAGACCAAAATACGCAGAGCGTAGGGAGTGCCTAGCTCTGATACCAATTGAAAGCTCAAGAATGATCAGAGGGGGAGGGGGTGAATGATCACTTCTAAAAATTCTAAGGAACTTAGAAGGAATTCATGCAAACTGCGAAGGACTACAGACATCTCGAAGGAAATACAGTATCGAAAGATATGCATGTCTCGAAAGGATTGGGAGCGAAGGTAAACATCGAAGGCAAAACAAGCAACGAGTAAATACTTAATGTAAATGCGGGAAAGAAAACGAGCCTGACACAACGATATTTGGTAAACTAGTTCACACTCTGCAAAGTGCTACGTCTGGTTGGAGCGACTGGTGATTGAACACCTGGAGCAAAACTCTCTCTGTCCTATTCTCCACTGCAACAAACTCCTCGAGCTTGTCGAGTTTTCACTCATGGTAGATGATTCAGGACATCTCCGAGACCTTTACAAACTTCCTTCAGCAGCGACAATTACTCTTCGACTGCTTGACAGGCGACGCCTAACCGTCTAGGATACTTGAAGTTCTCCAAGATAAAAAGATCGGCTAATATCAACCTAAGTCTCTATGAATTGCTCAACTCAGTTCAGACTTGGGTTCTTGGTTTTCTCTTGATGGATCTCTCTTGGGATGCTCACAGTACTTCTGTCTTAGAATCTTTTGTGGAGCAGCCAACCCGAAATGGCGGGTAGGTGCGGGGTATTTATAGGTGGCGATCCCGATGAGTAAAATGACTGAAGTGACCCGATGCAACCGCTTGACGCGTGTCCACAACGGTCGGATTTCAATCACTGCGCAACTTTACTTGAGGAACAAGTAAGCTGACTTACCGAGCGAGTTCTCTCTCGAAGGAACTAAGTGAGATGACTTTGCCTTCGAGCTATTCTCTCGACTCATTAAGATTTCTCTCGGTAGGCTTTCGTGGGTTTAGGTTGAGCAGAGCAAATTCACTTCGACTAAGATCTCAACTAGCAAACCCCTCTTAATAGTATGGTTTTTCCTACGACTCAAGAAAACAAAGAGAAACTAGTAAAAAGACTAAGTCTTTGACCAGCTTCAGCTTTCTCCTCGTTGCGCTTTTACTCGAGAGTGACTTCTTCTTCAACGAAATTTTTAGGGGTCGTCTTTCTTCAAAGGTTTCGGTAGTTGACTGCAGCTGCTCTGCAGTGAGTTGTCCTTCGACCTTCTACTTGCAAACTCCATTATTTCAGAACCTAAGTATCTGTTTATACTCGAAAACAATATTTCTGCTTTGTCCAACAATCTCCAAAACCTTCGGGGGCAAAACTTTCTCTTACAGTATCCACATGCCTAATGGCAAAAGCTTCATCCGGTTGGTTATGGCATCGAAGACTTGGTCATGCAGGGATGAGAAATCTTCATAATCTAGTGAAGAAGAAGCATGTTATTGGTCTTAGCGAAGTAAAGTTCGATAAGGATCGTCTCTGTAGTGCTTGTGAAGATGGTAAAATTACGAATAAACATCATTCAACGATGACTATCATGACTACTACTCGTCCTCTTGAATTGCTTCATATGGATCTTTTCGGTCCTCAAAATTATGCAAGTCTGGGAGGAAACAAATATGGTCTTGTTATTTTTGATGATTTTTCTCGTTATACTTGGGTTTTCTTTCTGGTTGACAAGAGAAAAGTTGTTGAAATCTTCAAGTCATTCGCCAAGAGAGTTCAAACAGAATATGAATTATCTCTGATGCATATCCGAAGTGATAATGGAACTAAATTCAAAAATACTCATATTGAAGAATTCCTTGATGATCATGGCTTTACTCATGAGTTCTCTGCTGCTTATGCACCTCAACAGAATGGTGTTATTGAAAGGAAGAATAGAACTCTTATTGAAATGGCCAGAACTATGCTTGTTGAATACAAGACACCTATCAGGTTCTGGGCCGAAGCAATTAACACAGCATGTCATATCATCAACAAGGTTTACCTTCATAAATTTCTGAAGAAAATTTCACATGAGCTTATCACTGGTAACAAACCAAATGTTTCGTATCTTAGGGTATTTGGTGCCCCTTGCTTTATTAGAGATATGAATCATAGCTCCAAATTTTCCCCTAAGACACATGAAGGTTTTCTTTTAGGTTATGGCTCAAACTCTCACACTTACAGAGTGCATAACTCTCACTTTGGGAAAGTTATGGAAACTGTAAATGTGAGGTTTGATGAAACTAATGGCTCTCAAAAAGAGCATTTGCCTCATGATCTAGATGAACCTCCTCTTGATGAAGTGATCAGGTCCATGGCTATTGGAGATATTCTCCCTGTTGAAGCTAATCCTCGCCAAGCAAATAGCGATGATGATGATCCAATGTTCCCACACCTAGCCCAGGGCGCTGGAGATCAACATCCTGAAGCTAACGGTGAACGGGACGAAGAAGATCAAGGGAACGAAGGAAATTCTAATCCTGAAGGAAATGCTGAAGCGGAAGGTGAAGTAGATCCTGAAGTTGAAGCAGATCCTGAAGCTGAAGCAGATCCTGAAGCAGAAGCTGCGCCTAAAGCAAATGATTCAACTTTATCACGAGTTCGAAGAAGAGTTGATGTTGATTCGATCCTTGAAGAAATTCATCAACCAGGTCGTCCCACAACTCGTTCTCGTACTCGTTTGTCTAACTTCTGTGGAAAATTTCCGTTTGCCTCCATGCTATAACCTTCAAAGTTTGATGAAGCCATGAAGGATCCAGATTGGTTAACTGCTATGCTCGAAGAACTTAACCAGTTCGAGCGAAACAAAGTCTGGTCCTTAGTTGATAGATGAAGATGAAGATGAAGATGGTATAGTGGTAAGAAACACAACATCATTGGTACAAAGTGGATTTTTCGCAACAAGCAAGATGAAGATGGTATAGTGGTAAGAAACAAAGCACGACTGGTAGCACAAGGTTACACCCAAATCGAAGGTATCGATTTCGGCGAAACTTATGCTCCAGTTGCTCATCTCGAATCCATTCGTGTTATGCTTGCTTTTGCAAATTTCAATGGTATTCTACTTTATCAAATGGATGTGTAAAGTGATTTTCTTAACGGAGAAATCGAAGAAGAAGTATATGTTATGCAGCCTCCAGGTTTTGAAGACCCAAAGAAACCCGACATGGTGTACAGGTTGCACAAAGCTCTCTACGGGTTGAAGCAAACACCTCGTGCTTGGTACGACACATTGAAGGACTTCCTTCTGAAGAAAGGCTTCAAACCAGGAACAACTGACCCAACTCTTTTCACTCGATCTTATAATGATGATTTTTTTGTATGTAAAATATATGTAGATGATATTATTTTTGGCTGCACTAACACTGAAATCAGCGAAGAATTTTCCAAAATGATGTCGAAGAAATATGAGATGTCAATGATGGGTGAACTGATGTTTTTCCTTGGACTTCAAATCCGTCAACAGAAGAATGACACCTTTATTTCTCAAGAAAAATATCTCAAGGATTGCCTGAAGAAGTTTGGTCTTACTGATTGCAAAACTATTAAGACTCCTATGCCTACCAATGGCTTCCTAGATGCAGATGAGAAGGGCAAAGCCTTCGACCAGAAGAAATATCGGTCTATGATTGGATCTCTTTTATATCTTTGTGCATCTATACCTGACATTATGCTTTCAGTGTGTATTTGTGCTCGTTTTCAGGCCAATCCAAAGGAATCACATCATACTGTTGTAAAGCGAATTATTCAGTATCTTGCTCACACACCTACCTTGGGCTTGTGGTATCCCAAGGGAGCTCCGTTTGATCTCATTGGCTATTCTGATTCAGACTGGGCTGGTGATCGTGTGGATAGAAAATCAACTTCAGGGACTTGTCATTTTCTTGGAAGATCACTTGTGTGTTGGGCTTCGAAGAAGCAAAACTGTGTCTCAATATCTACAGCTGAATCCGAATACATTGCTGCTCGTCCATGCTGTACTCAGATTCTTTGGCTGAAGCAAACACTGAAGGATTATGGTATTCATGTGAAGAAAATTCCCCTTCTATGTGATAATGAGAATGCAATCAAAATTGCTCACAATCCTGTGCAGCACTCTCGCACGAAGCATATTGATATTCGCCATCATTTTCTTCGTGATCATGTTCAGCGTGAAGATATTGTGATAAGTCATGTCAGAACTGAAGATCAATTGGCTGACATATTTACGAAACCATTGGATGAGAAAAGATTCTGTGCGTTAAGGTGTGAGATCAATATATTGGACTCACGAAATGTACTGATGTCAGTGGATTTAGGCTTCGGGAATGAGTCCCCCATTCTTGAACACATCAACGAAGCAGAACAAGCTGCTCCGAAGAAGAAAGGTGGCAGAACCATGGAAACCAACAATGCCAGAGGCATCCCCGAATCCACTCGCATTGAGCTTGGATACGATACGCCTCCAGAAGAAACCAAAGATCTGCGCAAGATTCGCTTGCAAAACATTCGCCGTTACTGGGCTGTCAGATGGTACAAGTACAAGAGTATTCCTGATTGGAAGTGGGCTATGCAATTTGCCTTCAATCCACCCTTTCAATACACTGCTGCTATGTGTAGTCAGTACACCGAAGAAAATCGTCATTTGTACTATCCTGTTCCACCAAAGTACCCTCACCCCAACACTCTTAAGACTCCGGATGATTATCCTGACGAGCAAGAACGATTGAGAATCGCTGCAGAGAAAAAGAGACTCAAGGAAGCAAAGAAGGCTGCTAAGCTAGCTAATGCTAAAGCCCATGATGTTGGGCCTAGCTCGAAGAAGAAGAGGAAACTCAAGAAGAAATCTGCTTCCCCTCCTCATGCTTCCACATATGATGAAGAGCAAGCCAGACTGGAACAAGCTGCTCTGGAAGACTCAATTCTGGACGAATCAAATGTTGCTGCTGATAACGAATCTGAATCTGAAGCTCATGATGAATCAGATCCTGCTACTCCCAAAAAGCAAAGGATTCGGATTCCATTGAAGAAGAAGTCAGGAGAAAAACCTACTGCTAAGGGGATAAAGTTTCAAGACCCCAAGGATAAGCCCTCTGCTCGCCCCAGCATTGACTTATCAAATTTGGTGGTTGCGAAGCCCTTGGCCTCCAAGCCACCGGCTGACGCTCTCAAAACTGAGAGGCGATCGAAGCAGAGGCATGACTCTACTAAACTACAATCTGCATAGGCTATTGCACCAGCGAAGCCCAAGCAGTCTGCTCCACCAAACCCTTCAGCGAAGCGAAAGCTCACTGAAGAAGAATTAAAACAGAAAGACCTCGCGGAGGCACTTGAACGAAACCTTCTTGCTCGAAGCTCTGCAGAAAAGCAGAAGGCAGTTGAGGCAGCTGCTAGAAAGCAAAAGGAGTTGGACTCCGCAAAATTATCTGCAGAAAAGGCTGAGACGAAGCGCAAGCTCGCCGAAGCCGAAAAGAATGAAGAGGAAGCTGCCGCTGAAGCCAAACTGTTGGCTGAGCACGAAGCCAAACGCAAGGCCTCTCTAGAAGGCCTCGGGACAAAGAAAGCAGAGAAAGCTGCTAGGGCAGTTCAGAAAAAGTCTGTTGTCGACATGAATCCCTCCACTGAAGCTATTTCACCGAAGCATAAAGGCATATCTTTGCCTGAAGCTCAAACTGAAGCTGATCGCCATAGTAACATCAGTTCCCTGACCCTCGTGAAGGCGAACTATGGGATCAATTGGGCATTACTGAAGCCCTTTGGGAGAATTGTGCTGCTGAAGAACCTGAAGCTGTTGATCTAGGTGAAGTTTATATTTCCAGCTCCATCGAAGCAATAATCTCCACTATGATTAGTCAGCTGAAGGACTTGCACTCGAGAGATAGATCTGAAGTTGCAAAGATCCACAACTATCAGAAGCGCGCTAAAACTGAACCTGATGAAGAATTCAAACAGCGCGCTTTGAAATTGCTTCAGCAAGTGACAGACGTCAACACCACCACCAAGAATAACATCAAAATCTTCAAGGGAAAGATTAAAGCCGATGTCGATGAAATGGTGAAGACTCATAATGCGTCCATTATAGAAAGGGATTCACGGAAGCGCAAGGCTCCGCAAGAAGCTGAACCAGCTGTTCCAAAACCAGTTGCTGCCAAGCCTACTGTTTCAAAGGCTTCGGACCCCTCTCCTAAGAAGCGATCTACCAAGAAGCAGAAGATCACTTTGGCTTCAGCTGCTGACATGGACACTAGTGATGAGCAGCCGAAGGAAACTCCTGAAGCAGTTCCCACTCCTGCTCTGAAGCCAAAGCCTGCCCAGCCCAAACAAAAAGCTTCAGCTCCACCCACCAAAACCCCCACACCTCCTCCTCCCAGATCCACTCCCAAACCAACTCCACCACAAAAAGCTCCTACCCCCAAGAGAACTCCTACCCCAAATCCAACACCTGCACCAACCCCCCACCCCAGTTCCACCTCGTGCACCCACACCCATACATGCTCCAACCCCCGCACCGCAAAGAATTCCCACACCACCTGCTGCTCCCGCACCACCTCCATCACCTTCCCATGAAGCAAATGAACCTTCTCCATCCCACTCCAGAACCCGTGGCACCCGAGACTATTCCTCTGCCAGAACCGCTCAAGAGTCCAAATCACATGTGCCTCGCACCGAAGCACATGAAGGCGAAGATGAGCAAGTACAGATACTGAATCTTTCACAAGAGCAAGCGCTTATAGTCGCTCAAACTGTTGTCCCGTCTAGAGCAAATCAGATAGCTCCTCTACAAAGGTTTCGCACACATTCACGCCCCTGTCAAGACACCCAGCTTGAATCCAATTACCCTCGTGAAACATTTCCTATCTTCAAGGGCGCTGGTTGTTCTTCAAGGCATGGTCCAGATTTCAGCTTAGAACATCATCAGAGGCGTCACCGTTTCTTTGGTGTCAGTCCTTACTCTTCAGATCGAACTGCAGATGATCTTCGTTTCTGGACTGCAGAGCAACAAATTCTTTAAACCAAGGTCTTCTGTCAGCAAGGTGTTCTGTTCAGGCACCGATTGTCAGAACCCCAACTAGGGTAAGTGCTAGGGCTTGTTTGACCCTTTTGCATCATCAAAAATTCAATAAGAAATTAAAAAATGGGGAACAGAAAAGCCCTGAGGAATTTAAATAAATGGCCAGATAAAAATCTTTTTCCAAAAATCATTTGAATATTTGGAAAATTCCTATAAATGATGCTGATCATTGCAAAAGTGGTTTGGGGATTTTCCCATGCCCATGGAATATTCAAAAATTCAAAAGGTGCCTTGGAAATTAAATTAAACTCCAATTTGAATTTAAATTCAAATTGTTTGAATTTCAAAAATCACCAAAACTTATGAGTGGCTAGCTATATATGTTATAAGCCCACATAAAAGTTTTCATGATTTTTAAAAATGCTCTGCTATTTTTTTTTATTTGGGGCAAAACAAATTATCAGAAAACAAAACAGAAGAAATGGAAAAGAAAACTCCCTAGTTTTCAGCCCAACTCATCCCCCCACCGGCCTGGCCCAGCCCAAGCCCATCTCCCCTCCTGTCGTCTTCTCCAAGCTGCTCGGTGGCAGCCGAGAGCGCGCGGCGACTGCCACCGCGACGCCGAGGAGGTTCCGAGCCCTCCCCTGGCTTCTATGCACGCCACGGAGCACCCCACGTACCTCCTCACCACTCCCCCTCCTCTGGCTCCCTCTAGACCTCTTCCCCTCGCCGATTTCGTCACGGCCGAGCGCACCGGAGAGCACCGCCGCCGCGCCCGCGTGGCCAACGGCCTCAAGACGCCGTGCAAGCGTGTCCAGAAGCCGAGCCGTCTTCGTAGCCGTCGAACCCCTCTGCGAATCGAGCCAGGCGAGCCCTGGAAGCGACGCCAGCATCACCGATTTGCCTCCGGCCACCGTGAAGTTCATCGTCGATTGCTCCGTCGTCCGTCTTCCCCGACCTCCCTAGCCAGCACAAACGTGCTCCTGGTGAGCTCCTCGACGAATTGCCCCTCTCAGCGCGTTCCCTCTCTTCGTCTAGCCATGGCTGCCATGAGAGCAGTACGGCGCCGCCGCGCGAGTCGTCGCCGGCAACACTACGGTGACCAATTGGTCACGTGGATGTACCAAATGTTTCCGCAAACACTCTCTGGTTACGCTGCACCCAAAATCCCCCTCTTCCGCGCACGTTTTCGCCATCCCCGTCGAAGCAGTGCCACGGCCGCCGCGCCATGTTGACGCCGGCGAGGCTACGGCCACCCCCGAGCCTCCCCGTGGGCACTGGGTGACGAAGTCGACCTCGGGCGTTCCATTGGTGGCCTCGGCGAGCTCTCCAGTGGCCGAAATCGTCACTCCGGCAAGGCGCCGCCGCGTACCCAGCCGCCGGCCACTAGGGCCTAATCACCCAGCTAACCCCCCCCCCCGAGTCCATGACATGTGGGCCCCAGGAGTTGATTGATATCATGAAGCCCCTGCAACTGTTACAGCTTATTGCATGCTTAGTGTTACATGAGGTTGCTTTTGATGTGAGTCGGGATGATGGTGAACATGGTGTTAATGAAAGTGAAACTGTGTCGGTGAATCCACCCTAATACAAGGTGAACGATGAGAGGCTGTGTAGGAGTACACAGTGGGTTGTCTCGTTGAACACTGCCTTAGGCATCGAGTTCTTGTATGGTAATCCAAGACAAAGAGTACAACCACACATTGGGCTTACTGACCCCTCTCGGCCTAGTACCTTGATCCGTGTCGACGTCCAGGAGTCACATTAGTTCGGGCTTTCCATTTGACATGTGCATAGAAAAAGAACAAAGGAACTGGTTGCATCACATAGACATGTGGGTGCACCTGTGAGGCAGGAAAACCATCTGCCAGAGGTGGCGTCTCGGTCACCTACATTGTTTGAGTCCGTTTCGTTGATCTGGCTGGGCTCTCGAGCGGAGGCAAACTCAGATAGTCGACTCCTGGAATAGACCGGTTGTGAGCGAAGTGTCGTGGTGAACATCCTCGCTGTCACCTCTTGAACGGTGGCGAGACCTGGCGGTAACCGATGGTCATGTGTGTGTAGTTTACACCCTTGCAAGGTTAACAAAACTATTCTAATAGCCGCGTCCGCGGTTAAGGACTACTTGGAACCTGTACCTGATTATTAGACAACTTGAACGGATACTTATAAAACTCGCAAGATAAGCGTGAGTGCTATGGTGTGCCTCCTCGTGGGGAAGTCGAGGAAGTAACCATAGTGGTGTATTGGTTGGAGATGTAGTGGACTCGTGTACGCTTCTTACCTCAAGTCTGGTATTCGTAGTTCAGGATTAGCCAAGTCAAAGCTGGCACTTCTGCATGATGAAACCCCACCTACCTTTACCTTGATACTTGAGCATGAGTAGTATAGATCTGATGTAAGTCTTGCTGAGTACGATTTTGTACTCACGTTTGCTTATTCTATGTTTTAGATAAGAAACCGGACCCCGATGGAGTCACCTTCGTGAAGCTCGACGTTGACCTTGGTAGTATATTCCCAGACAGCAGTCTGGTCCCTCGTGAAAGGGCATGTTTGTTTACAAGGCTTCTCTAAGCCATGTGTTAAACTTTTCTGTACTCAGACCTAATTTGCTTCCGTTGTATGATGTAATGTTGATCACAGACATGTGATCTTTGTATCCTCTATGTGTATATCAATAAAGAATACTTTGTAGAGTTATGTGATGATACCTGCTGTTCATACTAGGCATGTGTGCTGCGTGTATGTTTATAACATGCATGTCTTAGTATGGGTTTTCGAGACCTTAGTTGTGATCTGGCTGGCGGTCTTTTATACACCAAGTGGCCCTTAGATGTGCGCAGCTTGGGGCATCGCGATGCGATTGCTCGTGACTCTGTCACGTGCACACTTTGTTGTATGATCGAGCCCGCCCTAGACCCCGACTAAGTGATCGGGCTGGAGTAAGTTTATGTAAGAGTTAGGATCCAATCGATAACATGGTTGAGGCGACTTGTCTATGAGTATGGGATTCACCACCCATAAGCATTTAGACTTGTGAGCGGACGTTGAGGACCCATCTCAGTTGATCATCCGGCCTGAATGGGATGCCCCTCACGTTCGATGCTTACCGAGAACGTTCTGTGCTTGGCCTTGTCTGCTTAGACAAGTGGGTACGGTTCTCGGCTCTCCATGTGATTGTATCATGACTGGAATTACATATGCTAACCCCGGGTCCCGACACCGATATCTTGATATGCGAAGTCTTTCAACTGCCACTTGCTTCCAGAACATCACCGAAACCATTGTGAATCAGAATTTGACTCGGTTGTTTGCTTTAAGCACTCCCTTCAATTCTGAACTCATCAAGCAATTCTATGCCACTCTATATGTTTCTGGTGATGCAAATGAACCTAGCTCATGGACGCTGGAATGGATGATCCAAGGTAAAATCTTCAGAACATCTTCAGCCGAATTCATGGAAATAGTTAATATCCCAAGGCATTCTGGCAATCAAGAAAAGATTCACCTAGAGCCCGATCTGGCTGAAGAAAAAATTTCTACCTTGCTGGATACTTAAGTCACTGTAAACTATATTCCTGAAAACATTCGCCCGAAGCATTTGAACTTCATCTCCCGGACTTGGTTCTACATCTTGTCCAACTCTTTGATACCATTGAGTACTGCTTCGGAAGAATCAAATATTTATCCAGAGACAAGGCATGCCATTATGAAGCTCACTCATGGTCTCATCTTTGACTTTGAAGACTGCTTCCTTAGGAATTTGGTTCATGCAGCAGAGCTTCCATTCACACTGAAGTCTTATGCTTCCTGGCTGCAAGTTGTCTGCGACTATGGCAGGAATGAAGATTTTTTGGCTCGCCATCATCCCAAGCTTTTCCTTCCACTAGTACGTGACACTTTGGAATTGCTAAGGAAGCCCAATGATCCTTTTGCCACATATGTTGGCGTGCATCATGAAGTTAATGAGCGAAACTTATCAAAGAAATTCCAGAAAGACTGCCACCACTTTGAAGTTAATCTTCGGTCGCAGCAAATGCTCGAAAACTACATTGAAGCCAATCAGCGCCAGATGCAATTTCTTGCTGATGAGATAAACCGAGTTGGCAACATTGCGCTCAATAACAATCAGTATCTGCGTGTTCTCAAACGTCATTCCTGGAAGGGACTCTGGAAATTCAACTCTGTAAAAGGCCTTCATAAAGATCGCATTTACAAAGAATATGAGCACCTCCAGCGAAACTTTTCCCGTGATGATACGGTGGACCGCCAGAATCAAAAGATACCTCCCCTGCACAAGATTGATGAAGTCCTCTTCGTCAACGAGCCAGAACCCAGCAGGCCTGACACCGTCTCTGAGAATGACTCCATCACATCAAAGAACGACGACGGCCTCGACGACAGCGACCTCGACATCAACCTTATCACTCAGACGCGCCACGAAGCAATTCCTTCGTGTTCCTCCAAAGAAGAATCCTATGGCGATCAATCTTCGTCGGATGAGTCTTTGTCAAGTTCTGCTTCGTCGGGCTCCAAGGGTGCTGATGCCGCGCAGTAGACCTCTCGAACCTCCTCTCAACCTTTTGTCCAATCATTGACAAAAAGGGGGAGAATTAGGGCATCGATGAGTTAGATTTGCATCGGGGAAAGGGCTTTTTCTTTTTGCATTTTGCTTCACTTGGTTAAGTTACAACAAACATTTCATTCTCTTCGATTGGGTTATAACTTAAGTTTACCTTCGGTCTTGCTACTCCTGTGCTACGCTTAAGTTTTAATAACGCCTTTGTTTGCAAGTATTGCTTTGTATCTTCTATCTTGCAGGTGGTTATTATTTTCTAAGTCACATGTCATTGGAAGCAATTGCATACATTCCTGGATATATATCTTCAAATGCAATTGTATTCGCTAAGATATTTGTTTTGCTCTCCTCTGAAGAAATTTCTCTCAAGCATTAACTTCGATTATATAAATCTTCGATGCTTGCATTCAGGGGGAGCCAAAAACTTCATATCTTAGATTTTGTCCCATCACTTCACAAAAATTTCAATATCTTTTATCGATGCCTGTTTTGTCAAAAACAGTCCAAAAAGGGGGAGACTGTAAGAGCAAAGTTTTGCCCCCGTGTGTTTTGGATATTTTTGGACAAGACAGTAGATGAACTAACAATGTTTTCTAGTGTAAACAGTTGAATAGGTTCCTGAAGGACAAGCTAAGTGATAAAGCTTCAGGGAAGGTTTTCAAGTTATCGAAGCATTACCCCGTTTAGCGAAGCTTAATCACGGAGGATGACCCCAAAAAATGAAGGTGTCCTGAAGCCCAACTCATTGAAGGAAATGAAGAAGACAGCGCAAGACTTAGATGTTTTTGTGTAGTTCTTTTTTTTTCTTTGAGTCATAGGACAAACCGTACTATCAAGAGGGGTCTTTAGTTTGTGGACACCGAAGTTATTGAGAAAATGCTCAGATCAAATCCTCACCAAGTGAGAAGCCAGAGCGAAGAAATCTCATGTGCATTAAGTTAAGCTTCAGTAGCAAAGACTTCGTTCTTAAGCTTCTGAAGCAGAACTAAGTCCGTGAGTCAGCTTTACTTGTTCCGCAAGTAAAGTTGCGCAGTAATGACAAATCCGACCGTTGTGGACACGTGTCAAGCTGTCACCTCGGGTCAATTTGGTCATTTCGCACCTCGGGATCGCCAACTATAAATACGCCGCCCCGTCCTCCATTTGCGGGTGGCTGCTCTGAGAATATTCCTGAGAGAGACAGAAGAGAGCACCCCAAGAACTCCACCGAAGCAAATCCCAAAACCCAGATTACCGAAGCCTAAGTCCCATTGATCTGAGTAGATTCGAGATGACTTAGGTGAAAGCTTACTAGCCTTTTTATCTTGGAGAACTGCAATTCTCCTAGACGGTTAGAGTGTTGTTCTTCAGAGAGCGAAGAGTAATTGTCGCCTCGAAGTCTAGTTTGTCAAAGGTTTAGGTGATTTCCTCAATAATCAACTTCGAGTGAAGAACTGACCAAGATCAAGGAGTTTGGTGCAGTGGAGCAACGGACGGAGAGAGATTTTCTCCAGGTGTTCAATCACCAGTCCCTTCAACCAGATGTAGCGCTTTGCAGAGCGTGAACTGGTCGAACAAACATCGCCGAGTCTCAGTTCGTTTTTCTTCAAGCATTTACATTCTGTATTGCTTTTGCTTCGCAGTTATGCTTCAATGTGTTTTGATTCGTTGCATTTAGTTTCGCTTCCAGTTTTACTTCAATGTTCCGCTTTACTTATGCTTCACTTCATAGTTTCATTTGAAAATTTTGAAGTGATCATTCACCCCTTCCCCCTCTGATCACATACTTGGACTTTCACAATGTGAGTCATTTTGTTGTGGATTGTCCATATGAGAAGAGAGAAGACCACGATGGCAAGCTCATCCATAAGGACAAGAACAACTCACCATTGAACAAGAACTTTGTGAAGAATAAGCCACAATGTGTGTTGGTGGATCAAGAAGAATACTACTCCGATGACGAGGATGATGAAGAAAGTGGTGAGATTGTGGCAACCGCCACCGTTGCTATCGCCATCGAATCCCCATCATCAACGTCTCTCTTCAACTCCCCCAACGAGAACCCTCACATCATCCACAAGTTCCTTATGGCCAAGACTACCTCGGTAACTCCTCACTCTAAACCGTTTACTCCCACTAGCCCTTCTGCGTCGTGTAGCTGGTAGACTTCGATTGCGTTTAGGTTCTCGGCTGCTCTGGCATGCAGGGTGTAGGCGTCTTGTTGGGCTTGGGATACCTTGTCTTCTTGGATCGTGTACACCTGTCCGTGAGTGGGCGACTGCTCGGTTCATCGGGCGCGCTTGGCTTCTTGCTGTTTTTCCTCCTTGAGGCTGTCGGCAAGTTTGTTGAACAAGCGGCAGTCTCCCAGAGTGTGGATCGATCTGATGTTTCCCCACTTGTCTTCAAAGCAGTGGATCATGCAGGGTCCTTCTAGCTGTTCCCTGACCGTGAGCTTGCTGGATCCGGCGTGCCGCTTCCTCCTTGAGATTCGGAAGAACAGCGCATGGTCCGCTGGGTGCTCGTGAGCTCGCGGGTCGACTTCGATCCCTTCACTTAGATTCTGGTTCCTTATTAGATTGGCGAATTCGTCTGGCCTTCGATCTGGGTCGTAGTATTCGCCGGTCCGAGTTTCAGAGTCGCTGTACTGGCGGGCGGTGGCTGTCCGCACGGCGGCGGATCGTCGAGTGGTCGGCGATCGCGTGGCTGTATAATTCGACTCGTCGGGTGAGGTCTCTTCGTAGAGTCCTCGTGCCTATCTTCTGAGCCGTCGATTTCTTCCTCGTTGGCGATGGTCTTGGCGGTCGCTGATCTCGAGCTTGGAGTCAGTGTCTTGTTGAGCGGCGGGTCCCTGGGTGGCGGTGGGTCGTCGAGTGATCGGCAGGTCCTCTTCTTCATGTTGTGGTTCGTCGATCGGGATCTCCGTGTAGAACCCTCGCGCCTTTCTTTTGGGTCGTCGATTTCTCCTTCGCTGGCGGTGGGCTAGGTTGCCTCCATAGTATTGGTCTTGGCACGGATGCAGGCTGAGCTATCTTGCTGGGGCGGCGGAGATATTCGCCGTGATCTTGAATTCCTCAGGTGGATTGCATCTGGTTCTTGCTCTTGAGTTGCGGCTCGCTGAAGACGGGACCGCCGAGATCGTAATTCCAACCTGTGTAGTTCCCACAAACGGCGCCAATTGACGGGGATGTACCCCGGCAAATCCCATGGTCAGGGACCCTGGGTTAGTCATGAGAGGCACGGGTTGGACGATAGCTCGTCGGCTAACAGGAGGATACGTTCTTGCTCGATGTTATTGATCGGAGAAGACGATTACAGGGGAGCCAAGGCTAGTGCGCACAAGGCTAGGGTTACAGATTGTGTATTGCCTTATCTCGACGTCTCCCCACCTAGCCATTGTATACTAGGCTAGGTCTCGAGGAGTCCATCCTGTATTACAGATGAGGTTTCCTAACCATGATCTTGTTCCGTACAGCAAGTTTGCACCTTCCTTGTGACTCACGGACTCATACGTCGGTGCCACTAGTGGACCAAGGCTGGGCCCAGGCGGCATCTTTGTGGGCCTTCTGTCTTCGGGTACACCGGGTAGGCTCATCCATAGGAGTCGTGGGGTCACCCCCTCGTCAGGTAGTGATAAAATCTTTAAGCATACTCTCTAATTCAGGAGTGGAGTTTTTGGTGCTAGGATAAGTGTTGTTGTTCCCATAGTTGTTGGAGGGGAACGGTCTAGTATTGCTACCAAAATTACTCTTATAAGCATTGTTGTTGAAGTTGTTTCTAGAGATAAAGTTCACATCTACTTGATCTTGAGCAATCAAAGAGTTTAAAGGAGATTGCTTGGTAAGTAGAGACATAATCAAGTCAACTTTTTCATTTAGGGCGGAGATCTCCTCAACAGAGTTTACCTTCCTACCTGTTGGAGCTCTTTCGGTGTGCCATTGGGAATAGTTGGTCATCATCTCATCGAGAAGTTTTGTGGCAGCACCAAGTGTAGTTGACATAAAGGTTCCTCCCGCGGACGAATCTAGCAAGTTCCGCGAGGTAAAGTTCAAGCCTGCATAAAAAGTTTGGATAACCATCCAAGTAGTCAAACCATGCGTAGGGCAATTCTTAACAAGAGATTTCATGCGTTCCCAAGCTTGGGCAACGTGTTCATTATCCAATTGCTTAAAATTCATAATAAAGCTCCTCAATTGGATAATCTTAGCAGGGGGTAGTACTTCCCAATAAAAGCATCCTTGCACTTATCAAGAGTCTATGCTATTCTTAGGCAAGGATTGAAACCAGATTTTAGCTTCATCTCTCAAGGAGAAAGGAAAAAGCTTAAGCTTAACAATATCACCATCTACTTCCTTGTACTTTTGCATATCACAAAGCTCAATTAAATTATTCAAATGCAAAGCAGCAGCATCTCTAGCACCAGAGAATTGATCTTTCATAACAAGGTTCAGCAAAGCAGGTTTAATCTCATAAGAAGGCGTTGAAGTAGCAGGTGTAGAAATAGGAGTGCAGATAAAGTCACTGTTGTTGTGACTGGTAAAGTCACACAAGTTGGTGTTCTCAGAGGAACCCATAGTAGCAGCAAGCAAGATAACTATTTTTTTTATTTTTGATAAAGGACACTAAAGCAAAAACTGAAAGGTAAACAAACAAGACTAAAAAGCAAAGATAAAAGATAGTGTGCAACTCCCCTATCTTGAAGAGTGGAGTCCCCGGCAACAGCGCCAGAAATTTGCTTGATGCACGAGATAACTTCTCACCCATCGTTGGTTACCCCAAGTGGAAGGTTGAGATGTAGATAGCGGCAAATTTTCCTTAGCGAAGATGCTAAGGTTTGAGTGTCGAACCAATAGGACTTCAACAGATACAAGAAGGTGGTGAAGTGAACAATGGCGCCGTTTACAACCGAGGTTGCTAACTTCACTTGGACCTGCACACACAACAGATAGCTTTTCTCCCAACGAGTACAGAGGAGTTGTCAATTCCTCCGGCCTTGTTGTTTACAAAGGATAAAACGCACGGGATAATAATGATAGTGATAGCAACGGAAAAGGAAATAAAGCAGTAAATTGATAGCGAGTGTAAATAGTGTCGGAATTATGGATCGGGGTCCTATGATGTTCACTAGTGATGTCTCTCTCCCAAAATACGATAAAATAGCCATGCGAGGTAAACAAATAACAACTGGTAATTGACAGGATTATGTGCGCAAACCAATGCTAATTATGCTATAAAGAAAGGAAGAGGCTCAAAAGAATGAGCGGTACGCCAAGACAAGTAGACCGAAATCCATCTGCATCTACCTACTAATCATCCACCTTGAGATATTTATCCACAACATCTCGCTGGTATTAAGTTGCGAATCCCACCCAAAGTGTAAACTCAAAGCAACAGACAACAGCATTAAAGAACTTTGCGTAAAGTAAACAATCCTTGCACCCGCAAGTACAAGCACCGTTGTTTTCCCCCTTGTGGGAACAGCACCTCCCCTAGACTCATGTTTCTGTCACTCAAGCTAGTCATCGGGGGGCATGAACCCACTGTAGGAGATATGCCCTAGAGGCAATAATAAATGTTATTATTTATCCCCATGTTCCTAATTATGTTTATATTCCATGCTATAACTGCTATGGTTCTCGAGTCTGCAATAACCACGAGGCTCGGAGGAAGACTCATATGCACGTGTGGAATAATAAAAGGATAAAAAATATATATTCCTAGTCTCGCCTCTAAGACTAGCTCAAGTGTTGCATGATGGTTCTGTTTTCCTGATCATGGGCATGACTATGCCGGCAATTTTGAGGGCACAATGTTAGAAGAACATTTGTGTTGAATCGACCCGAATTGATGTTATGCTATGAGATACATTCGTCACAAGTTAATGGTTAATAACACAGAGAAAGTTGTGCGTTTGCATAATTCCTTAGACCATGAGAGTATCGAGTTCCTTCGTACTTGCTTCGTGAACTTTGGGGTTTTGTTAAACGTCATCTGTAAAAGGGTGGCTATTACGGCAGCTTGCGGGTTCACGGAAAAGTATGACAAGGAACTAGGTAGCTCGAGATTGGGATTTGCTCCTCCGTCGTTGGAGAGATATTCTTAGGGCCCTCTCGGTGTTACGGTATCCACCATCGTCTGGCCAGACACAGTGTGATTTGATCACAGGGATGCCGGAACGCGGGAACGAGAAAAGAGAACAATACCAGGAACGAGGTAACTGGCATAGTGGACAAGTTGTTGATTCACGGGGATGCCAATAAGTCTCACCTCGGGTATTTGTAATATATCGCGAAGCAACAGGAATAGCACACAGCAACTAAAGGTTCACTCGAATAATTCTTCGTATGGGTATAGGGATCAATATGGATGTCCTCGGTTCCGCTATTGATCATTGATCGGAAAGTGTTCCGGTCATGTCTATACTTCATCGAACCTACAGGGTCACACGCTTAAGGGTCATCTATCTGTTGAATACTAGACAGGGAGTCTGAGATAAAGTCACCGGAAAGGTTTCGGAGACGGCGGAAAAGTTCCGAGAGAGAAAACCGAAAAGTTGTTTCGGGGTAAACCACTAAGCCGAAAAGGTTTCGGAGAGCACCTGGTAATTTTGGAGAGTGCCAGAATTGTTCTGGTAACTTCTGGAATTTTTCTGGAGAAAAGATTAAAATATTTTTTTCGGAAATATTTCGGAGCTGCCGGAAATGTTCCGGAGCTGCCGGAAATGCTTAGGTTGCTTTTCGCAGATGAAAATCACTAATCCGGAATTGTTTCGGAATGCGCCCAAAATCATTTTAGTGGGTGTTGGAATTATTCTAAGACCCACAGAAATATTTTCGGAATTTTCGGACGCGAAAAAGTGGTGTCATGAATAGTAAAAAGTACTACTTGAGATATTTTTGGAAAGCCTTCTAGAAGGACTTGGGAGCCAAGAAAGCCCCCTTGGGTTTCCTATAAATAGAGGTGTGAGGGCAGCCCCATATCCTTGATCCAAGCTCTCCCTTGAGTTCAATACACAAGCCATGCATGATCTGGCATTCTCTCTCCCTCCCCGCGAAATAGTTTCGTAGAGCCGAAAGGCTGTCTGGGTTCCGGCAGGAACTAGTTCTGGACGGCGAAGCCCTGCCGGATAGCTGACACCGTATGTGTGCAACCCCGTAGAGAGGTCGTAGTTTCGATCTTTTGCCCGAGGGGCTGTTAGAGGGTCCTCCCGAAGGGCTGTCCAAATTATCGTTCGAGTTTCAAGGGTCCTCCCGGAGGGCTGTCCGAGTTACCGATCGAGTTTCGAGGGGCCTCCCGAAGGGCTGTCCGTGACATCGTCCGAGGGACTGTCTGACCGCCTCCCTGAGCGCTGTCCGAGGAGCAGACGAGGGAATACATTCTCGCGGTTGGGAGGTTGTAAATCCTAGCTGCGGGGATCTGCACCGACGATCTACATCGACTCTACTTCCGCTACGCTACGAGTCGGTAACGATCAGATCAAAAACCTTGTATGCAGTCTCCATAGTGGTCCTGGGCTGTTCGTAGTGCGGAAATTTTTTGTTTTCTGCCGCGTTCCCCTACAGTGGCATCAGAGCCGTGCTATGCGTAGATGCATGTTGCGATCTAGAATACATAGAGATGTATGGGTATTGCATAATATAATTTTGGAGTAGATCAGATCTATTGCTGAAAATTATTTATGCGGGTGGCAGATGAAATCTGTTACCCGATGTTCTTGTTGCTTCCCTGGAATTTGTGTATTTCTGATCTCAATAACAGTATGGTGGAGTTTCAAAGTTCTGGCAATCTGCGATCCTGATTGATCAAAGAAGTGCTAACAGTTCGTTGAATTCCACCATAGTTAGAGAAAGAAGAAATTCTGCAGACTAAAGGGCAATGCAGATATGATCTGCACGGGGATCACGCGTATGACGAAGTTCAGTATGGGGCTCGATATTTTATTATCTCGTGTTTCATACACCCCGCAAAGTTAATCTAGCGACTTGAATAGTCATGCTTGATGATAAACGTTGGTAGCTGCGGTTTAAGTCAAAACCTTAGAAGCCACGTAAAATAAAATTTTGCATAAACCGATTAGAGGCGTCTAACTTGGTTTTGCAGGATGTGCATGTGATGTGGTATAGCAAAGCTCATATTAATTTGATTATGTATGAGATGACTATATAATGTAAATTTATTAACATGACCTGCGTGTCATGATTCGGCATGATGGCTGGAGCCATATGATTGTCACTTTAATGACCTGCGAGTCAACCTTATGTAATGCACTTATTTTATTAGCTATAAAGATAGCAATATTATTTGGTGCATCGACAAGGTGGTGGCAAACTTCGCGAAGGTGAACTCCGACGCAAATGCCAAAGACGAAGAAATACTTGACTTCTCCGTCAGAAGGGGCTATACCATATCATGCAATTATGAATTACCTGAGATGTTTATCCCTTAAGTTGCACCCTTCTTGATTGCGCGGTAGTCGCTTTTTATTAGGGTGATCTCTCACTTAAAATATCAAGTAGTTAGTGTTCTCCCAAATGTAGCACCGTCACAGCATCTATCCTTTCGGGGTGCGCCATGGATGCATGGGTACGAACGATTGGAGAAATGTAAGGCGGGTGAGGTCAGACCTCGCAGCAAGATCACTTGGTTGTCTTGACGTTCATGGCAGGATCGTCCTGAGCTCGGAACACATGCATCGAAAGATGAACAAGAGTCACATAGAGATGTGATCGGCAAGTTGGCCTACCAAATCAAAATCCTCGTCATGAGATGATGATTCTATGGCGTTGTATTGATATTTGGATCTTGAATCACTCATAATCAATTTTGAGAGATATTGATTTGAGTGGGAGCGCATTTTAGAATTAACTTGTTTAATTCTGAGTGCAATTAATTATGAACACTTTCTAAGTATAATTTGCTAATAGTTGTAGAATAATGGCTCGCGTTTCCACCTTCCCTATTAAAATTGAATAAGCTGTTAAATATCTGGTTAAAACTTTACGGTTGGTAACGTAATGCGAGGATTGTCCTCAAGAGTGCCGAGAAGGATTTTGTCCTATCGCATGCTTTCGGTGTCCTCCCGCTAATGCTATGGATGATGTGACTCTCGTCCTTCGATCCAAAAGCTAGAATTCCATTGTGGTCAAGTGCAATACGTTTGCTTCCATAAGACCCGAACTTCACAAGTTTGGGATAGTTATGTAATATTCATGGAACTGAAAATTGTTTTCAGATACAGACAAAGGCTAAAAGATATGAGATATCCAAAGCAATATTTGTTTGCAAAGTATTAGTAAAGTGTTTACTGGGCATTTGACTGATAAGAGAGGGATCCAGAAGAACGCCTGTCATATGATGAAGGTGAATAAAACAAACAACTTAAAGAGAAAGGAAATGTCCAAAGGGTGTTAGTATGACTCACACGCCTACGAAGTCCGGGGCTAACGCCACTCTTAAAGTTGGGTGCTTCTTCTGAGAGTAGGAGAAATATATTGAAAGTTAAACGGTTAAAAGTATAAGGGCAAAAAGAAAGAAGACTGGAATGTCCAGCTCATGTATAAAAGTCACGAAAGTTATTGATGTATGGAAGGCTGGTCAAAAATAAATAGTTCTTGGGAATTGTGATTAAACAGTTAGTCCATAATTCTTGGGTATTATGATTAAAAGTTGATCACAGGAATACCCGCTCGATTGAATTCTGTTGCAACTCGATGCAAGAACCACTACGGCCTAAAAGACTTGCCAGTAATGAGGTTTAGATACGCGCTGGGAACATAGTAAAAGTTACTATACCTTCCATCGGTGTATCACCATCTGTATTTATTTTCATAATTCGTTTTAGAGTTTTATACACTCTAGCCGATTGCATAAAGTATGT
Source organism: Bromus sterilis (assembly GCA_950022295.1). Classification (NCBI taxonomy): domain Eukaryota; kingdom Viridiplantae; phylum Streptophyta; class Magnoliopsida; order Poales; family Poaceae; genus Bromus; species Bromus sterilis. The sequence continues at coordinate 19,448,526 of OX465598.1, read as the reverse complement.
TGCAAGAAGGTTTTTCATAAAAGAACAATTGTTGTTCAGTATTATGAATAACATAAAGGGCCATGCTTCCATCGGGGATGGGATGTATGTTACGAATATTGATGGTAATAGGATACATCCATAACAATGACGCTAAATGTCGAAAGACTAAAAGAATACCACATATGTGTGGCACTGCATTTGGTCACATTGGAGAAACCCGCATGGAGAAATTCCATAATGATGGATTTTGAAGTCATTTGATTATGAATCATCTCACACTTGCAACTTTCGTCCGAAAAGTTAAGTGACTGAAATACCGTTCACAGGCCATGAGGAACGAACAACAAACTTATTGGTGATCATACATTTGATGTGTGTAGTCCGTTAAATGTTGTTAGTAGTGGATTTATCTATCTTCAGAAAAGACTCAAGTAGATATATGGATATTTACTTGATGAGACGTAAGTCTGGATCTTTTGAAATCATTCGAAAGGTTTTCAAAAATGAAGTGAAAGTTATTGTGACAAGAAAATTATGTTTCTACAATTCGATTGCAGAAAGGAATTTTTGAGTTACAAGTTTAGCCAATGTCTGATGAGTTGTGAAAAGAGCTTTCATAACTTGCACCTCCCGGAACACCACTGCAAGTGGAATGTCCTTGAAGATGTAATCAAACCATTTATGACATGGTAAGATCAAAGATGACATAAATCAATTTGCCATTATTCCTTTTAATGTAATGCTTTAGAGACTGCGGCTTTTACACTGAAAGGAGCGCCATCAGGTCTGTTGAAATGACGCCATGGTATGGTACGCCCAACCATGTTTTATCTTTTCTTAACATTTGGAATATGGGGATTGTGTAAACTGTTTACAAACCTATTCCAAATCAGACAAGTGCTACTTTGTAGGTTATCCCAAATTATTGGGAATTCCTCCACCACTATACCGAGGCAAAAGGTTTTGCCACAAAGAACGGTATGCTTTTAAAGAGAATGGTTCTTGAAAAAAGGTGAGTGGGAGGACAGTGCAACTCGACGAGATAACAGTATCTTCGTCATCAGATCAAAGGAAAGGAACCTTGGAAGTGATTCCAGAGTTTCCTACTGCAACTGATACGGAAGCCTCTACATGAGATGTATGGACTTCGGTCAAACTTGCAACTGAGCCACGTAGGAAAAACTCGTGCAAACCTCTCAGGTGCGCAAACGAGATATTGTTGTTAGACAACAGCATACCTACGATAATCAAGGAAGCGATGATGGGCCCTGACTCCGGAATTGGCTAAATGCCAATACAAATCCGAGATAGTTTCCATATACGTAATTCAAGATTGTATCTTGATGGACCATTCGGAAGACTAGAGTCTAACGAATATTAATGGAACTATAAACTGATACGGATAAAAATGTTTTATCCATAAAGCTCGACTTGTTGCTTATAACAATTTCAAGGAATTAACTACGGCGAGATTGTCTCTCCGTAGCGATGCTTAAAGTCGGTTCGGGTTAAACTAGCAATTAATACGTATTTCATTCATGAGATATGAAACATGGATGCCAAAAGGATTTCCATGAGATGGAAATACTGCCTTGGAGATACAGTCCAAGGTATTTTGTCAGTCCAGAGGATGCTAGTAAGTATGCAAACTTCAGAGTTCCTGCGATGGACAAAAGAGAGCATAATGGAGTTGGAATCTTCGTTTTTGATGAAATAGTCAAAAGAGTTTGATTTCATCAATGGATAACGAAGATGCTTGTGATTGCAAGAAAGTAAGTGGGAGCATAATAATATTTCTAAAAACCTTGTGTGTGCTTGACACATTGTTAATTGGAAATAATATAAATTTCTTGACAAGAATTAGGACTTCATTGAAAATAGTTTTTTGATGAAGTGCTTGGGTTAAGTATCCTTGATATTAGGCATAATTATCTAAGAGATAGAATTGCCTAATAGGGCTAAGCCAAAATACATACTGACAAGATGCCAAAACAATTTAGCATTAAAAACGACAAGGAGTGATTCTTGCCAAAGTCACATGGAAAGAGTTTTTGCAAGACTCAGTGTCCCAAAACACTGATGAGCAAATTACATGATGGAGATTCCACACACCTTCGTGTTGGGATTAATCATGTATTCCATGGTATGTAAAACAACCAGATATGTCCAATACTCCAAAGTTGTTGCGAGTATAGATACCAAAGTGATCAAAGAACTGATCGTGGGACAACAGTGAAAAATGTCATTGAGTACTAAAGTAGCACCGATGACATGTTTTCTCGCAAGAAGAGATTATGAAGTACTTGTTGTAAGTAATTACATCGATACGGTCTTCATCAATGCTCCATGCGATTTTCGATTTGAGTTAAAGTTTTTTTGTGTGTAATACACAATATGGTGGCACAGTAAGTTGGAATTGTTCATAACAGGTTACTGTGGCGAAATTCTATAACAAATGGCTATGTATGTTGCTGCTTTAGAAGCAACAAAGAAAATGTTGAATCATATAGTTCATTCATGAACTTAGTATGGTTCCAATATGGCTTTGGTCAATGGAACACTATTGAAGATAGTTGCTCCATAGCTCAGTCTGAGGAATCAAGGTTCGACCAGTGATTCGCATATATACAAAGCCAAGTCCACACAAAATATGAATTTTGTGAAAGCGTGAAAACGCGAGGATATGCAAAGATACACACGGAGTTGAAATTGTCAGATCCGTTGGACATCAGGCTATACCACATGTGAAGCATATTTTACACCAGTATGCCATAGGTGTAAAGTGCATTAGCATTGACTAGATTATTGACTCTAGTGCAAGTGGGAGTCTGTAGGAGATATGCCCTAGAGGCAATAATAAATGTTATTATTTATCCCCATGTTCCTAATTATGTTTATATTCCATGCTATAACTGCTATGGTTCTCGAGTCTGCAATAACCACGAGGCTCGGAGGAAGACTCATATGCACGTGTGGAATAATAAAAGGATAAAAAATATATATTCCTAGTCTCGCCTCTAAGACTAGCTCAAGTGTTGCATGATGGTTCTGTTTTCCTGATCATGGGCATGACTATGCCGGCAATTTTGAGGGCACAATGTTAGAAGAACATTTGTGTTGAATCGACCCGAATTGATGTTATGCTATGAGATACATTCGTCACAAGTTAATGGTTAATAACACAGAGAAAGTTGTGCGTTTGCATAATTCCTTAGACCATGAGAGTATCGAGTTCCTTCGTACTTGCTTCGTGAACTTTGGGGTTTTGTTAAACGTCATCTGTAAAAGGGTGGCTATTACGGCAGCTTGCGGGTTCACGGAAAAGTATGACAAGGAACTAGGTAGCTCGAGATTGGGATTTGCTCCTCCGTCGTTGGAGAGATATTCTTAGGGCCCTCTCGGTGTTACGGTATCCACCATCGTCTGGCCAGACACAGTGTGATTTGATCACAGGGATGCCGGAACGCGGGAACGAGAAAAGAGAACAATACCAGGAACGAGGTAACTGGCATAGTGGACAAGTTGTTGATTCACGGGGATGCCAATAAGTCTCACCTCGGGTATTTGTAATATATCGCGAAGCAACAGGAATAGCACACAGCAACTAAAGGTTCACTCGAATAATTCTTCGTATGGGTATAGGGATCAATATGGATGTCCTCGGTTCCGCTATTGATCATTGATCGGAAAGTGTTCCGGTCATGTCTATACTTCATCGAACCTACAGGGTCACACGCTTAAGGGTCATCTATCTGTTGAATACTAGACAGGGAGTCTGAGATAAAGTCACCGGAAAGGTTTCGGAGACGGCGGAAAAGTTCCGAGAGAGAAAACCGAAAAGTTGTTTTGGGGTAAACCACTAAGCCGAAAAGGTTTCGGAGAGCACCTGGTAATTTTGGAGAGTGCCAGAATTGTTCTGGTAACTTCTGGAATTTTTCTGGAGAAAAGATTAAAATATTTTTTTCGGAAATATTTCGGAGCTGCCGGAAATGTTCCGGAGCTGCCGGAAATGCTTAGGTTGCTTTTCGCAGATGAAAATCACTAATCCGGAATTGTTTCGGAATGCGCCCAAAATCATTTTAGTGGGTGTTGGAATTATTCTAAGACCCACAGAAATATTTTCGGAATTTTCGGACGCGAAAAAGTGGTGTCATGAATAGTAAAAAGTACTACTTGAGATATTTTTGGAAAGCCTTCTAGAAGGACTTGGGAGCCAAGAAAGCCCCCTTGGGTTTCCTATAAATAGAGGTGTGAGGGCAGCCCCATATCCTTGATCCAAGCTCTCCCTTGAGTTCAATACACAAGCCATGCATGATCTGGCATTCTCTCTCCCTCCCCGCGAAATAGTTTCGTAGAGCCGAAAGGCTGTCTGGGTTCCGGCAGGAACTAGTTCTGGACGGCGAAGCCCTGCCGGATAGCTGACACCGTATGTGTGCAACCCCGTAGAGAGGTCGTAGTTTCGATCTTTTGCCCGAGGGGCTGTTAGAGGGTCCTCCCGAAGGGCTGTCCAAATTATCGTTCGAGTTTCAAGGGTCCTCCCGGAGGGCTGTCCGAGTTACCGATCGAGTTTCGAGGGGCCTCCCGAAGGGCTGTCCGTGACATCGTCCGAGGGACTGTCTGACCGCCTCCCTGAGCGCTGTCCGAGGAGCAGACGAGGGAATACATTCTCGCGGTTGGGAGGTTGTAAATCCTAGCTGCGGGGATCTGCACCGACGATCTACATCGACTCTACTTCCGCTACGCTACGAGTCGGTAACGATCAGATCAAAAACCTTGTATGCAGTCTCCATAGTGGTCCTGGGCTGTTCGTAGTGCGGAAATTTTTTGTTTTCTGCCGCGTTCCCCTACACCCACAATCATGCATAACGCTCCCTCTTGGAGTCACTACCTACTACTTGGCCAAAGCAATAAACAGCAACGGAGAACATGCAAGAATTACTCAAGAACATAAATATAAAAGAAGAGAATCAAATATATAACTCAAACACAATCTGAACATAATCTCATAATCCATCGGATCCCAGCAAACTCAGCATAGCAACAACAGAAAGATTACATATGTGCCTCGATCATGTAGGGCAGCTCACGAGGTTTAATACATGAAGAACAAAGAGGGGAGGAGAACATCACATATCTACTTATCATAGACCCATGGTCCAAGGTAGACTACTCACGGTTCATCCGGGAAGCATCCATGGTGGTGGAGAAGCTCCCGGAGGTGATTCCTCCCTCCGGCAGGGTGCCGGGAAGAGGTCATCTGGTGCTTTCGATCTTGGAAGTGCGACGACGGAGGAATAGAGGAGAGATCGTGAAAAAGGGTTTCGTCCCCGAGGGTTTCTCGTCACGGGGAATAAATAGGCAAAGGGGGGTAGCCAGAGGTGGGCCAGGGGCTCCAGGCGCCCCCTGGCGCGGCCAGGGGTGGGGCCGCGCCCTCTGGCCGCCTGGGCCCCCCTACCCCCCCTCGCCCCCCACTTTGGCTCTTCTGGAAGGTTCCCGTACGCTGATTTTTTATTGGATTTTTCCCGAATTTTTTGAGCACTTTTAATATGGGGAAACCTGAAATAGAAAAACAGCAGAAAACGGGAACTGGCACTAGGGTGCACTGAGTTAATAGGTTAGTCCAATTATGATCAAAAGTGTATGGAAGTTCATCAACATCCTAGCAATATCACGCAAAAGAGGCATGGAGCAAGCAGAAATTATAGATACGTTTTGGACGTATCAGTACTGGACCCAGTACCGCACCCACTTCCAGAATCCCACTAGACTCTGCGGTAGTGGGGACGGCACTAGGGGCTCAGTAGTACCGCCGAGCGGTAGTACCATGCCCGGTACAGTACTACCGCGCCCGGTAGTACCGGGGCCAGTACCGCACCCACTACCGGAATCCCTCTGGACTCCACAGTAGTGGGCTCGGTAGTGACTGATACGTTCAAAACGTATCTATAATTTCTGCTTGTTTCATGCATGTGTTTGTGTGATATTGCTATGTTTTAGATACACTTTCATACACTTTTGATAATATTTGGACTAACCTATTAACTCAGTGCACCCCAGTGCCAGTTTCTGTTTTCTGCTGTTTTTTGTATTTTAGGTTTTCCCATTACTTAAAGTACCCAATAAATTCCGGGAAAAATATAAAAAAAATCTGCGTGAAGGAACCTTCCAGAATCACCGAAGGAGAGCCGGAGGGGGCCACCAGTCACCGAGGCGGCCACCCCGCGTGGCCTAGGGGTAGGCCGTGCCACCAGGCCGCCTGGGCGACTGGGAGCTCCCTTGGTGGCCCCCTTGTCCCTTATTTTTACTCGCGTCGCGAAAACCCTGATTCCAGAAACCTTTTCTCCAGAAGCAATTCCGATCTCCGCCGCCATCGCCGACAAGCTTCGGGGGACCAAAATTTCTGTGCCAGCACCCTGCCGGGACGGGGAAGTGCCCTCGGATTCATCTCCATCGCCGTTGCTTCCCTCCTCCATGAAGCAGGAGTAGTTCCTCCTCGGGGCTGAGGTTTCTACCAGTAGCTATGTGTTCTTCTCTCTCTCCCATGATGTGATCTTCGTTGTGATCATAGGCTATGTTAATCTAGGGTGATCCCATGATATTTCCCCTTCTTCTATGTACTAGATTGATGTACTCACTTGATCTTATCTAGTATAATCCCCGAGACCATGGTGACAGCGGTCTATTGGATATGGGTTAGAAGAATATTATCATGAGTGATTTCCTCTTTTGTGTGTGGATTGAAGATTGAGAGTCTCTTGGTGCTTGTCCTTGACTATCCTTGAGATATGTTGTGGTGATTGTGGTACTCTCTTTGGATGGCCGTGGTGACATTGGGAAATCCATAGATTGAGAACTACGAAATTTGAGGTGTGCTTTTGTAGCCCTACATAATTCTCGTCCTCTCTTGACCACAAAGGAATGACCTCCGAGTACGTCTCCATTGCATGTTTTATAGGAAATATCATGTGATTAGACTATGTTAATGTTGTTGGGACATAGGCTTTTGTATACCATGCCCCATGGTGATTGTGGTACTCTCTTTGGATGGCCGCGGTGACATTGGGAAATCCATAAATTGAGAACTACGAACTTTGAGGTGTGCTTTTGTAGCCCTGCATAATTCTCGTCCTCTCTTGACCACAAAGGAATGACCTCCGAGTACGTCTCCATTGCATGTTTTATGGGAAATATCATGTGATTAGACTATGTTAATGTTGTTGGGAGTTGCCACTAGTGAAAGTATGAAGCCTAGGCCTTGTTTCCACCATTGCAATACCGTCTGTGCTCACGTTTACCACTTTTTTGCTTGCTGCACTTTTTATTACAGATTTATATTACTTTGTTTTGCCACACCTATCACCCATATTTTACCATCTCTTCGCCGAACTAGTGCACCTATACAACTCCTAGTTGTATTAGGTGTGTTGGGGACACAAGAGACTTTTTGTATCTTAATTGCAGGGTTGCTTGAGAGAGACCATCTTCAACCTCTACTTACTTGAGTTTGATAAACCTTAGGTCATCCACTTGAGGGAAATTGATGTTGTCCTACAAACCTCTGCGCTTGGAGGCCCAACATAGTCTACAAGAATAGAAGCGTGCATAGACATCAAGCTATTTCTGGCGCCATTGCCGGGGAGGTGAGTGCTTGAAGGTATATCTTTAGATTCTGCACTTAAATCTTTTCGTTTCTTGTTTTTATTTTCACTAGTTAGGTTTATGGAAAACTGCAATCTTAGTTCGCTGCTTCGGGGAGACCGCTTTGCCACACCTGTGGTAGAGAAGTCTCCGCCACCTACTGAATGTATCCTGTTCGAAATACCACTTGGGATAGTTGAAATAATTATTAATGATTGTTATGATGGGACAGTCAATCCTAGTATTCATTTGTTGAAACTTACAGAACTTTGTGAGTTATTTAAGATTTCAGGTTTGACAAGAGGTGAAGTCATGAAGAAATTATTTGCCTTGTCACTGAAAGGAAAACCATTGGAATGGTATAGGCTACTAGATGATTCTCACCTACGGGATTGGGAAGAGATCCAGTCTCTCTTTTACTCCAAGTTTTATCCTCTTCATGAAGTCCATGAGAATAGGAATTATATTTATAATTTCTATCCTCATGACGGAGAGAGCATATCTCAAGCTAGGGGGAGGCTGAAAACTTTGATGCTAAAATGTCCTAACCATGGGCTCCCCAAAGATATGATTATGTCGGGACCCGGGGTTAGCGTATGTAAGTCCCGCTATGACATAGTCATATGGAGAGCCGAGAACCGTACCCACTTGTTTAAGCAGACAAGGCCAAGCGCAGAACGTTCTCGGAAAGCATCGTACGTGAGGGGCATCCCATCCAGGCCGGATGATTAACTGAGATGGGTCCTCATCGTCCGCACACAAGTCTAATGATATGGGTGATGAACTCCCATATTCACAGACAAGTCGCCTCAACCATACTATCGACTATCCCATAACTCTTACATAGACTTACTCCAGCCCGATAAATTAGTCGGGGTCTAGGGCGGACTCAATCATACATCAAAGTGTGCACGAGACAGAGTCTCGAACAATCGCATCGCGATGCCCCAAGCTGCGCACATCTAAGGGCCACTTGGTGTATAAAAGACCGCCAGCCAGATCACAACTAAGGTCTCGAATACCCATACAAAGACATGCATGTTATAAACATACACGCATCACACATGCCTTGTATGAACAGCAGGTATCATTGCAATTCTCTACAAAGTATACATTTTATTGATAACTCTTACAGAGTGCACACAGAGATCACAAGCATGTGATCCAACATTACTACAAACAAGCGGAAGCAAAGTAGGTCTGAGTACAGACAAGTTTAAAAAATGGCTTAAGAAGCCTTATTTAAACACAAGCCCTCCACGAGGGAACCAGTCGTCTGACTGGGACTACACTAGCTTGGTCTTGGTCTGAGTCTTCATTCTTCGAGCTTCAGGTAGAAGCCACCATCGGGGTCGGTGGTTCATCTAAAACATAGAATAAGCAAACGTGAGTACAAAGTCGTACTCAGCAAGACTTACGTAGGAGCTATACTACTCATGCACATGTATCAAGGTAAAGGGAGGTGGGGTTCAATTGCAGAAGTGCCAGCTTTGACTTGGCTAGTACTGAACTACGAGTACCAGACTTTGAGGTAAGAAGCGTACACGAGTCCACTACATCTCCAACCAATACACCACTATGGTTACCTCCTCGACTTCCCCACGAGAAGCACACCATAGCACTCACGCTTATCTTGGTGTGTTTTAGAAGTATCCAGTTCAAGTTGTCTAATAATCAAGCTAAGCTTTCCAAGCAGTCCTTAACCGCGGACGCGGCTATTCGAATAGTTTTGTTAACCCTGCAGGGGTGTACCGCTACACCCACGTGTCATCAGTTACCGCCTTTTGCGTGTCACCGTTCAAGAGGTGACAGCGAGGATGCCACCACAACACCTCGCCCACAGCTCCGTTCTAGTCCAGAGAGTCGCCTATCTGAGGGGGATCCGTATGGAAGTCCGGCCGAGGTTCCAGTATAGCCTCAAACGATGTGTGCAGGGTCCCAAGCCGGTCTTGAAAAGCCGTTCATCCACTTCGCAGACCGTGCCACAGCCCTACCAGAACTCCGAACTAATGCGACTCCTGGGGGTCGAACAGGGTGAGGTACTAGGTCGAGAAGGGTCGGTGAGCCCAATGTGTGGTTGTACTCTTCTTCTTGGATCACCACACAAGAACTCGGACTTAAGGCGGTGTTCAACGAGACAACCCACTGTGTACTCCTACACAGCCTCTCATCGTTCACCTTGTATTAGGGTAGATTCACCAACACAGTTTCACTTTCATCAACACCATGTTCACTACCATCCCGACTCACATCAAAAGCAACCTCATTGTACCACTCAGCATGCAATAAGCAGTAACAGTTGCAGGGGCCACATGATATCAACCAACTCCTACATCTGCTAGGATTGTGGTTTGCTTACTACTGTGACAAGATGATCGGTCATGCAAAGGATATGGGTTCAACTATGCGATAGAAACGTTATCATGGTGATCATCCTAAACAATGCATAAGCGAGACATGAGAGGGAAGTGGGATTTTATCGACATGATCAATGGGGGGTTGCTTGCCTTGTTGACGAGGTTTCGATAACGGTGTCTTCAACGAATGGGGTGATCTCGGGTTCCGGCTCCACTTCTATCAGCAACATGACAATCATAGGATCAACATAATGTACAATGCACAATCATATGAATAAGATTGTAATGGTGATGTTCATGGTTGCATTGTGTGGACAATTCTAATTAAAAGGAGTATATTGCAATTGAATTGCAAATTCAAACTCCATTTGATTTATCGATGAATTTCAAATGCATTTGAATGCATGAAAGTTCACTTGAAAAGTTTGATCATGAAGTGATGTGGTATATTTGAGATAAAGCTTCTGATGTGTGGATGAATCCATTGGAATTAAGGGTGTTGCAAAATCATTTGAAAAATCACTCCAAATTTGAATTTGAAAAGGATCCATATGCATGTTTGCTACTGTTCACCCATTTTAAAATGATCAAACATAGAAACAAGTTGCATATTCATAATCCTTGTATTTTTCTGATAATTTTAGACATATTATTTGTCCAATTTGGAGTTAATATGAATTAGTTATTGAATTTCAAAGTTTAAAGCATTTTCTGGAATTTTCTCTCTTTCTTTAATTCTTTTAATCTCTGGAAAAAATGATTGAATGCATCATGCTGATGCAGTGCTGATGTCACCAGGGGGCTGACATGTGGGCCATGTCTATCAGTGACAGTGGGGTTAAACCCGTTTTAATTAGAGTTAACAGAGAGGGTTAAGGGTTGGGGGCCCCACCTGTCATAGGGGATTAGGGGGGTCTAGTTCAGGGGTTAGGTGCTAATGGCGGGGGTCACCGGAGTCTCGCCGGAGACGCGCCGGACTTAGGATTTAGGGCGCGGGGAAGGGGTATGGGGGCACTGGCGTGTAGCCCGTGAGCTTGCGCGCGCGTTGGAGTAGGAGGGGGCCAAGGGGGGGGGCTTTGTGGCGTCGTCGGGCTCATCGAAGGCGGCGGCCCGTGGCTCAACCTCGCCGGAATTGCGCGAGAGGGCTCGGGAGGAGGCGGGAATAAGGTCAAACGGACGAGCAGCTCACCGTGAGTTGGATGGAGGAGACGGCGGAGCTGCAGAGTGCTTGACCGCGGTGAATTTTGAGCTCGAGCTCGTCGACGGCTGGCGGTGAGGATTCGAAACGGGCGTTGGCTCTGGTGGCGATGAGCTTCAATTGGTGTGGGGAAACGGCGAGGACGTCGGCGGCGCATCGAACGGACAAGACGGCGAGGCAGCTCGGAGTGGTTGGCCACGTCGGGGCATCGGCGCGCTCCGACTAGGGCTTCGGCCGCGGCGCGGATTCGTCGCCGGAGAGAAGAACGGGGGCCAGGAGAGGAAGCAAAGTGTGCGGAGCTTCTGCTGCTATTTTGTGGCGCAAGGGAGAGAGGGGGGGGCCTAGAAGAGGCTGGGCGTCGCCGTGTCGCCGTGGCCTTGCTCTGCCCTCCACCGAGCAGCTTGGCTCGGCGGGGAGGAAGAGACAAACGTCTCTGGTGGGCTGGGCCGTGGGGAAGGTGGGCCTCGCCCAGGGCGTGAGGTAAGTGGTTCTCTGCTCTTTTCTTTTTATTTCTTTTCTGTTTCTTTTCTGCATTATGTTTTGGCACTTCTAAATAAATAGCAAACCATTTTTTAAAATGCTGAAACTTTTTATATGGCCTCATATTATATTAGACTAGCCACTTATAAAGTTTGGCACTTTTTAAAATTCAAATTATTTGAACTTTAAATCAAATAGGGGTTTAAATTTAATTCCATGCTCCTGTTTGAATATTTGAAAACTCAATGAGCATGGGATTGCTACCACGTCATTTTATATGTGATCCCACTCATTTCTAAGACTTTTCAAAAATGCAAAAGGAATTTTTGGAGCAACTTTTTATCTGGCCATTTGAATTAAATTCATCTGAGGGGTGTTCTCTCTCCCATTTCAATTTATTTTGAAAATTTTAACATGATGCAGAGTGACTTGCTAATCCTAGCACATACCTAACTTGGGGTTGTGACAACTCACCCCCACTCAAAAGAATCTCGTCCCGAGATTCAGAAGTCTGCGGGAGGAAGGAGGGGTACTCGGCACGGAGACGGTCTTCTCTTTCCCACGTGGCTTCTCTCTCAGAGTGGTGTGACCACTGAACTTTCAGAAATCTGATCTTCTTTCGGCGAGTGACACGCTCTGCGGAATCAGGAATACGAACAGGGTACTCTCGATAAGAAAGGTCATCTTGGAGATCAAGCGTTTCATGGTCGACTTCGCGGATGGGTTCCTTGAAGCAACGCCTGAGTTGTGACACATGGAATACATCATGTACTCGGGAAAGGTGCGGGGGTAGTTCAAGTTGGTAGGCAACTTCTCCACGTTTAGCAAGAATGCGGAAAGGTCCGATGTAACGTGGGGCCAACTTGCCTTTGATACCGAATCGTTGGGTTCCCTTCAAAGGAGTAACCCAAAGGTAAGACTTCTCATCCAGATTGTAGCTCTCTTGCCTATGATGACGATCATAGTAGCTTTTCTGACGAGACTGGGCTGCTTTCAATTGATTACGAACAATGCGAACTTGCTCTTCTGCTTGCTTGATCATGTCCGGTCCAAAGAATTGTCTTTCACCAGTTTCTAACCAGTTTAGGGGTGTTCGACATCGACGTCCATATAGGAGTTCAAAAGGAGCCATGTTCAGACTAGATTGAAAACTATTGTTATAAGAAAATTCGGCGAATGGCAGAGACTTCTCCCAATTCTTTCTGAATGAGATAACACAAGCTCTGAGCATGTCTTCAAGAATTTGGTTAACCCTTTCGACTTGACCGCTAGACTGAGGATGGAAAGCTGTACCAAAGGAGAGATGAGTTCCCATAGCATTCTGAAAGCTTCCCCAAAATCTAGAGGTAAAAAGGCTACCACGATCAGAATTGATTTCCAAAGGAACACCGTGAAGGGATACAATCCTAGAGACGTACAAGTCCGCTAACTGGCTAGCAGTTATAGACTCGCGAACCGGAAGGAAGTGAGCAACTTTGGAAAGCCTATCTATGACAACGAAGATGGCATCGTTTCCTTTCTGGGTTTTTGGAAAGCCGGTGATGAAGTCCATACCGACTTTGTCCCATTTCCACTCTGGAATAGACAAAGGTTGAAGTGTACCAGCAGGTCTTTGATGTTCTGCCTTAATGCGACGACAAACATCACATTCGGCAACAAATCGAGCAATGTCTCTCTTCATCCTAGTCCACCAAAATCTCTGGCGTAGATCTCGGTACATTTTTGTGCTACCGGGATGAATCGAGAGGGGTGTGTTATGGGCTTCTTTGAGGATGAGTTGCCTTAGTTCCCTATTCTTAGGTACTACCAAACGATTTCCAAAGAATACCGTTCCTCTACTATCTGTGGAGAAACATTTAGCAACTCCGCTAGCAATGTTCTCCTTGATCCGGCGAACACCTCATGCACGCCGTTGGGCAACTATGATTTGATCCTCAAGGGTTGGTTTCGCCACCAAGTTGAAAAGAGATCCACGAGGAACAATCTCGAGATTGAGCTTTCGAAATTCCTCATGGAGAAGTGGTTGATACTGTTGTAACATGAGGTTGTTACAATATGACTTACGACTTAATGCATCAGCCATGACATTAGCTTTGCCTGGGGTGTAAGAAATTCCTACGTCGTAATCTTTTAGCAAATCAATCCAGCGTCTTTGCCTGAGATTAAGATCTGGCTGGGTGAAAATGTATTTGAGGCTTTGGTGGTTGGAATAGATCTCACAACGATTGCCAAGGAGGTAATGTCGCCAAGTTGTTAGGGCATGAACTACGACAGCGAGTTCAAGGTCGTGGGTAGGATAGTTCTCTTCATGTGGACGCAACTGGCGTGAATCATAAGCTACCACATGTCTATCTTGCAGAAGTATGCATCCTAACCCTTGCCGTGATGCGTCACAATAGATCTCGAAATCGTTTTTGGTGTCTGGAGGTGCAAGTACGGGTGCAGAAGTCAATCTTCTTTTAAGCTCTTGAAAGCTTTCCTCGCACTTGGGAGTCCATAGGAATTTCTTATCTTTCTTGAGGAGTTCAGTTAGAGGCTTTGCAACTTTAGAAAAGTTCTCGACGAAGCGACGGCAATAGCTGGCTAGGCCAAGAAAACTCCTAACTTGCTTAACCGATTCAGGTGGAGTCCAGTCAAGGACGGCCTGAACTCTCTCGGGATTCACAGCAATGCCTTTTGCAGAAATCACGTGGCCTAAGTAGGTCACTTCTGGTAGCCAAAATTCACACTTGGAGAACTTGGCATAAAGGCGATGCTCTCGGAGTTTCATCAATACCAACCTAAGATGTTCTGCGTGCTCTTCTTCGTTCTTCGAGTAGATGAGAATGTCATCAAGATAAACTACAACAAATTTATCTAGGTACTCCATGAAGATCGAATTCATCAAGCGCGAGAATGTGGCGGGGGCATTGGTTAAACCGAAGGACATGACGGTGTACTCGTAAAGACCATAACGAGTAGTGAAAGCCGTTTTTTGAATGTACTCGTTCCGGATTTTGATTTGATGATAGCCTAATCTCAAATCCATCTTGGAGAAGAAAGAGGATCCTGCAAGTTGATCATAAAGATCATTGATCCTGGGCAGTGGGTACTTGTTCTTTATCGTCGCTAGATTTAGCGGGCGATAGTCTACGCACATCCTTTCTGTTCCATCTTTCTTCTTTACGAACAGAACGGGGCAACCCCATGGCGATGAGCTAGGGCGGATGAAGCCTTTTTCCAACGAATCATCAAGTTGGGTTTTTAGCTCAGCTAACTCATGTGGGGCCATTCTATATGGGCGTATGGAAATTGGGGTTGTGCCTGGTATAAGATCCACTATGAATTCTACACATCTGTCAGGGGGCATCCCTGGCAGTTCTTCAGGAAAGACATCCGGGAAGTCACGAACCACCGGAATATCTTCAAGGTCTGAAAGGGGAAGCACATTCAAAGAATGCACCTGGGTTCTTGTTCTTGGCGAGGAATAAACTATTGTCTGGCCTGAAGGATGGGTGAGTTTAACTGACTTGGCTTTACAATGAAGGACAGCATTCTGTCTTGATAACCAATCCATGCCTAGGATGACATCAATGTCTGAAGACTTGAGGGCTATAAGAGAACCAAGGAATACTAAACCCTCAATTGCAATTTGATTACCATGGCTTACTCTATTAGTTTGCCACTTGGAACCAGGAGTTTGAATGATCATAGGGGCGAACATTTCTTTAAAGGATACATCATGTCGAAGTGCATAACTCTCCGACATGAATGAGTGAGATGCTCCTGGATCGAAAAGAACAGAAGTGGGGACAAAACTGACTGGGAGTGTACCAAGAATGACGTCAGAAGTACCATCAGTTTCCTCAGCTGAGAATTGGTTCAGACGTCCAAGATTTGTGGAAGTGGAAGGCTTGGCGGTGGAAACCTTCGGGGGTGGTTTGGTACGAACAGTGGGGTTCCCTTTGGCATGGGGTGGAGCATTTTGATTGACGGGGCACTCACGAGAATAGTGACCAAGCTGGCCACATCTGAAGCAGGTTCCAAAGATAGTGTGGGGAGCTGGGTTGTTTGGTGGAGCTGGTGGACGAGGCGGCACAAGGGATGGCCTCGGTGGACTGTTTTGGTGGATCAAACTGTTAGGAATCCAGATCATACGCTTCTGAGGGCGTGAACTGGAAGAAGGGGCAAACTCAAGAGCATGCTTGCGAGACTTCTCGAAAACTTCATTGCCATGCTCAGCTCTGAAGGATCTGTTGACTAAATCCTCAAAGGTGGCAAACTCAAGGAGGTTGAGATCATGACGAAGGATGGGGCTAAGTCCCTTGCGGAACCTTGCCTGCTTTCTGGCATCGGTGGTGATCTCATCTTGGGCATAACGAGCAAGACGGTTGAATTCCCTCACATACTCATGAATGAACATCTCTCCTTGATTCAGATTGCAGAACTCTTCCTTCTTGCGCTCCATCAACTCATCCAGAATGTGGTACCCTCAAAAGGCAACACAGAACTCCTGCCAAGTCACTATGTGACCATCTGGCTGCATTGCAACATAGTTCTCCCACCACTGAAGAGCAACACCTTCCAAGAAGTATACCGCGAAAATAACTCGGTCATCGGGAGCAACATGTGCTATATCAAGCTTACGCTTGATGGAACGGAGCCAATCGTCAGCTTTGAGGGGCTCAGAAGAACATCGGAATACCGGTGGCTTGAGGAATATGAAGTCCTGAATGCTGACCACCACATTACGATGGTGGGCGGTATTCTGCTCGATGAGCTCCAGAAGGCGTGTCTGATCACGTCTATTCCGCTCGGCTTCCATCATGATTTCCGCTGCAGAAGGCGGTGGTGGAGGTTCATCATCATTTCGATTCCGAACACGGTCTCGATTCCGACGAACAGCACTACGAGTTCCACCTGACATCCTGTGTGATACAAATCAACAATCAGAACAGGTTGTACGATGGAGGAAGGATAAAAGGATATGATTTAGGCGGAAAAGATACTAATGCGAAGGCAAAAGATTCAAAGAAACACGGGATAAATCGGGCAGCATAACGGCTACACCGGGATGAAAAATGAAACAACCTTGAAGAGATTGGACAGAACTTCTCCAAGGAACTCAAAATACTAAGACTCTGGACAACCACAACTGTCCTACGGCTACAAGGAGGCAAACAACGAGATGTTCTAGTAAGACATATATGAGCCTAGTCCTATCTTCCCGTAGAACAAGATGAGGGTGACTCAGAACTCAGATCGATGAGGGCAAGGAGAAAAAGAAGCCTTACGTTGTGCCCTTATATACCCAGAGTAACTATATAACTATAGAAGGCTAGACTCGACTTCGGCCAAGGCTGATAATCCTACGGTCAGTCCTGCTCTGATACCAAGTCTGTCGGGACCCGGGGTTAGCGTATGTAAGTCCCGCTATGACATAATCATATGGAGAGCCGAGAACCGTACCCACTTGTCTTAAGCAGACAAGGCCAAGCACAGAACGTTCTCGGAAAGCATCGTACGTGAGGGGCATCCCATCCAGGCCGGATGATTAACTGAGATGTCCTCATCGTCCGCACACAAGTCTAATGATATGGGTGATGAACTCCCATATTCACAGACAAGTCGCCTCAACCATACTATCGACTATCCCATAACTCTTACATAGACTTACTCCAGCCCGATCACTTAGTCGGGGTCTAGGGCGGGCTCAATCATACATCAAAGTGTGCACGAGACAGAGTCTCGAACAATCGCATCGCGATGCCCCAAGCTGCGCACATCTAAGGGCCACTTGGTGTATAAAATACCGCCAGCCAGATCACAACTAAGGTCTCGAAAACCCATACAAAGACATGCATGTTATAAACATACACGCAGCACACATGCCTTGTATGAACAGTAGGTATCATTGCAATTCTCTACAAAGTATACATTTTATTGATAACTCTTACAGAGTGCACACAGAGATCACAAGCATGTGATCCAACATTACTACAAACAAGCGGAAGCAAAGTAGGTCTGAGTACAGACAAGTTTAACAAATGGCTTAAGAAGCCTTATTTAAACACAAGCCCTCCACGAGGGAACCAGTCGTCTGACTGGGACTACACTAGCTTGGTCTTGGTCTGAGTCTTCATTCTTCGAGCTTCAGGTAGAAGCCACCATCGGGGTCGGTGGTTCATCTAAAACATAGAATAAGCAAACGTGAGTACAAAGTCGTACTCAGCAAGACTTACGTAGGAGCTATACTACTCATGCACATGTATCAAGGTAAAGGGAGGTGGGGTTCAATTGCAGAAGTGCCAGCTTTGACTTGGCTAGTCCTGAACTACGAGTACCAGACTTTGAGGTAAGAAGCGTACACGAGTCCACTACATCTCCAACCAATACACCACTATGGTTACTTCCTCGACTTCCCCACGAGAAGGACACCATAGCACTCACGCTTATCTTGGTGTGTTTTAGAAGTATCCAGTTCAAGTTGTCTAATAATCAAGCTAAGCTTTCCAAGCAGTCCTTAACCGCGGACGCGGCTATTCGAATAGTTTTGTTAACCCTGCAGGGGTGTACCGCTACACACACGTGTCATCAGTTACCGCCTTTTGCGTGTCACCGTTCAAGAGGTGACAGCGAGCATGCCACCACAACACTTCGCCCACAGCTCCGTTCTAGTCCAGAGAGTCGCCTATCTGAGGGGGATCCGTATGGAAGTCCGGCCGAGGTTCCAGTACAGCCTCAAACGATGTGTGCAGGGTCCCAAGCCGGTCTTGAAAAGCCGTTCATCCACTTCGCAGACCGTGCCACAGCCCTACCAGAACTCCGAACTAATGCGACTCCTGGGGGTCGAACAGGGTGAGGTACTAGGTCGAGAGGGGTCAGTGAGCCCAATGTGTGGTTGTACTCTTCTTCTTGGATCACCACACAAGAACTCGGACTTAAGGCGGTGTTCAACGAGACAACCCACTGTTTACTCCTACACAGCCTCTCATCGTTCACCTTGTATTAGGGTAGATTCACCAACACAGTTTCACTTTCATCAACACGATGTTCACTACCATCCCTACTCACTTCAAAAGCAACCTCATTGTTCCACTAAGCATGCAATAAGCAGTAACAGTTGCAGGGGCCACATGATATCAACCAACTCCTACATCTGCTAGGATTGTGGTTTGCTTACTACTGTGACAAGATGATAGGTCATGCAAAGGATATGGGTTCAACTATGCGATAGAAACGTTATCATGGTGATCATCCTAAACAATGCATAAGCGAGACATGAGAGGGAAGTGGGATTTTATCGACATGATCAATGGGGGGTTGCTTGCCTTGTTGACGAGGTTTCGATAACGGTGTCTTCAACGAATGGGGTGATCTCGGGTTCCGGCTCCACTTCTATCAGCAACATGACAATCATAGGATCAACATAATGTACAATGCACAATCATATGAATAAGATTGTAATGGTGATGTTCATGGTTGCATTGTGTGGACAATTCTAATTAAAAGGAGTATATTGCAATTGAATTGCAAATTCAAACTCCATTTGATTTATCGATGAATTTCAAATGCATTTGAATGCATGAAAGTTCACTTGAAAAGTTTGATCATGAAGTGATGTGGTATATTTGAGATAAAGCTTCTGATGTGTGGATGAATCCATTGGAATTAAGGGTGTTGCAAAATCATTTGCAAAATCACTCCAAATTTGAATTTGAAAAGGATCCATATGCATGTTTGCTACTGTTCACCCATTTTAAAATGATCAAACATAGAAACAAGTTGCATATTCATAATCCTTGTATTTTTCTGATAATTTTAGACATATTATTTGTCCAATTTGGAGTTAATATGAATTAGTTATTGAATTTCAAAGTTTAAAGCATTTTCTTGAATTTTCTCTCTTTTCTTTAATTCTTTTAATCTCTGTAAAAAATGATTTAATGCATCATGCTGACGCAGTGCTGATGTCACCAGGGGGCTGACATGTGGGGGGGGCATTGGCGTGTAGCCCGTGAGCTTGCGCGCGCGTTGGAGTAGGAGGGGGCCAAGGGGGGGCTCTGTGGCGTCGTCGGGCTCATCGAAGGCGACGGCCCGTGGCTCAACCTCGCCGGAATTGCGCGAGAGGGCTCGGGAGGAGGCGGGAATAGGGTCAAACGGACGAGCAGCTCACCGTGAGTTGGATGGAGGAGACGGCGGAGCTGCGGAGTGCTTGACCGCGGTGAATTTTGAGCTCGAGCTCGTCGGCGGCCGGCGGCGAGGATTCGAGACGGGCGTTGGCTTTGGTGGCGATGAGCTTCAATTGGCGTGGGGAAACGGCGAGGACGTCGGCGGCGCGTCGAACGGACAAGACGGCGAGGCAGCTCAGAGTGGTTGGCCACGTCGAGGCATCGGCGCGCTCCGACTAGGGCTTCGGCCGCGGCGCGGATTCGTCGCCGGAGAGAAGAACAGGGGCCAGGAGAGGAAGCAAAGGGTGCGGAGCTTCTTCTGCTGCTGTGTGGCGCAAGGGAGAGAGGGGGAGGCCTAGAAGAGGTTGGGCGTCGTCGTGTCGCCGTGGCCTTGCTCTGCCCTCCACCGAGCAGCTTGGCTCGGCGGGGAGGAAGAGACAAACGTCTCTGGTGGGTTGGGCCGTGGGGAAGGTGGGCCTCGCCCAGGGCGTGAGGTAAGTGGTTCTCTGCTCTTTTCTTTTTATTTCTTTTCTGTTTCTTTTCTGCATTATGTTTTGGCACTGCTAAATAAATAGCAAACCATTTTTAAAAATGCTGAAACTTTTTATATGGCCTCATATTATATTAGACTAGCCACTTATAAAGTTTGGCACTTTTTAAAATTCAAATTATTTGAACTTTAAATCAAATAGGGGTTTAAATTTAATTCCATGCTCATGTTTGAATATTTGAAAAATCAATGAGCATGGGATTGCTACCACATCATTTTATATGTGATCCCACTCATTTATAAGACTTTTCAAAAATGCAAAAGGAATTTTTGGAGCAACTTTTTTATCTGGCCATTTGAATTAAATTGATCTGGAGGGTGTTCTCTCTCCCATTTCAATTTCTTTTGAAAATTTTAACATGATGCAGAGTGACTTGCTAATCCTAGCACATACCTAACTTGGGGTTGTGACAGATTATTACTAATTTCTATGCAAGGCTATCTCGACAGGATAAAGACTTGCTCGATGCTTCCTCGATGGGTTCTTTCACGAACGAAAAGATTGATGCTAAATGGGAACTCCTTGAAAGAATCCAACACAACACTGAAGATTGGGAAATCGACAAAGGTAAAGAGTCAGGTATAATTTATGAGTATGATTGCATTAAGTCCTTTGTTGAAACTGCAAGTTTTAATAAATTTAGTGCTAAGTTTGGGCTTGATTCTCAACTCCTTGTTGATTTCCTCAAATCTTTTGCTTCACATCTTAATATGCCTAAGGAGAATTGGATCAAGCATCATGAACCTTTTAAAGAGATTTGCAAAGAAAATGAAATTGTTAATGATGATTGCAACATGCATGATCCAATTCCTGAAAATGAAGTTTTATATAAGCATGTTAATTTTTGTGGAGTGGATAGACCTTGTGAAAGGCCTATGATTGAAGAAGAGAAGTATTGTAAGCAACATAAGCATGAAAGAACAATCACTTGGGTTAGAGATTTAAATGAAATTTCTAGAGAATTGTGTGACCTTTATCCTTTTACTTGTGAACTTTGCTGCATAAAGGGTCACTTCAATTTTCAGTGCATGCACTTTCAAAACATAATTGTTAGCCAGTTGTGTGATGACATGATCACCCCTGATCTTTATGATGAGCTTATGTTATTTTTGATGTGTGAAGAGTTATCAGAAAAGACTTCTTGGCTAGATGGTCATGCTTTGGGAATAAATAACACTTTGCAGAAATGCCATCTCTATTGTGTTTTTAATTGCCATGAGAATGATTACATAAGTAAGATTAGAAAGGAGGGAACTCTACCAAAGTATAAAAATGTCTCTTATATTTCTACTAATAAAAAGGAGAGTTTCTCCCAAGTTCCCCCTATTGTTTCTAATGATAAACCAGGATATGTGGAGAAACTTTCCCTCCAACCACTCCTTCCTAAGGTGAAGAAGAAGAAAAAGAAGAGGAGCAGGAAGGAAGAAGAATGGGTAACAACCTGGCCTGAGCATATTCCTCGCATCGATTTTTATCCTAACAGACAGAAATTTATGGAGGATGGTGAGCTTGATTGCATTCATTATTATCTTGAAGATAAGTCTGTAGGTACTATTGAAGATGATTTTGATTATGATATGCATGTTACTTTTTGTGATTGGGAAAATGATGATAATGCTACTTATGACCTTGATCTCTTTGGTACCAACTCTGAGAGTGATGATATGGAAAGCTCCAAGCTTGGGGATGATAGGATTGCAAGTCCTTTACCCATTAGTGATGTGGTAATTAATAATTCTTTTGCTAGTAAGAATAAAGACAACATGTTTAAAAATATAGTTTCTAGCAATGATAATGCTCTTATCTACTATGATGATGTTATAACTCCTATTTTTAGTGATTATAAAGGTACCTATGACATAAGGAGAAATTATCCTTATGAAACTTGTCATGATCATGGAGGGAATTACTCCCTTGTTGAACTCCATCTTCCTAATACACAATTAATCTATAGTGTTCAAGTTGTTATGACAGTCCTACTCCCACTATTACCAATGAGAAAGATTATGCTTATGTGGAGAGTAAGAGTACCCTTTTGCATGTGGATCATGGTAACAATATTTTATGTGATACTTATATTGTTGAGTTTATTCATGATCCCACTGAAAATTATTATGAGAGGGGAACATATGCTCATAGATATTTCAATAATATCAAATTCACTCTCTTTATGTTGAAAGCTTTGAAGTTGCACTTGTTTTGCCTTCCTATGCTAATATCTTTATGCTTCAATGAGTCAATATTCTACAAGATCCCTTTGCATAGGAAGCATGTTAGACTTAAATGTGTTTGGTATTTGCTTCTTTATGCTCTCTTTTGTGCTTCAACTATTATTCCTACGAGAGCATCATTAAAATCTTAAGCCTATCTTTATGGCTATAAAGAAAGAGCTCTAGGGAGACAACCCTTGTTATCTTTACCTTGAGTTTTTACTTTCTGTTTTTAGTGGTCTTGATGATTGTTACTACTGTAGCAACATCATTGTATCTTTATATTTTCAATATTTGTGCCAAGCTATAGCCTCTTACGGCAAGGGAAGTAAAAGTTGTGACATGCTGTCCAGAAAACAGATTATGTCCTCGTGACCAGAAAAATTCCAGAAAAATCCCAGTTCATCTTTTTGAGCTGAAATTTTTACACAGTATGCTCTATATAATTACGAAACTTCCGTATGTTCTAAGTTTTTTTGATTTGAGTTGCAGAAGTGCCCCTCAAAAATTCTTTAATATCTGTTGTTCTATTTTTCACAGATTCTGCCACGTTTTGTCTCTCCTAACTTTTGCAAACCTTAAGCTTGCTTTTTCTTTGCAAAAACTTTTTGGCACTCTTGATAAACAGTATCTCTTCAAGAATATCTTTATATCCAGTGGAGAAAATTTATTTATTAAGGGTACTAACCTCTCTAATCAGCTTATGATGAGTTATGTATGGAGGGAGTTTTCAAGTGTGCGATGGAAAATGATGAAAGAAGATCCAGGAGTGTCAAGCGCTCAAGCTTGGGGATCCCCCCATGCATCCCCATTAAATATTCAAGGAGACTCAAGCGTCTAAGCTTGGGGATGATGTAAGGCCCCTGATGCGGTACTAACTCTAGCTAGTCGCTTTCGCGTCCGGTCAGAGTTAGAAGCGCATCAACGCCACCGGCGCACGACACTCGCACTCGTGTCGCTGCCGGATTCTCGACAACAGGTATATAAGCATAACTCTAAAAGAAAGGAAATACATATAGATAGATAAATAGAACAGGGCATACAACGCCACTGTCTAATAATATAACATCATCATGAGTACATCTCATCAGAACATCAATACATCAAGCGGAAGCATAGTAGGGACCGAGTACGGTCAAGACCCAAATTGCCCTAGACAGGGCTGCACATAAATATCTACCCACGGAACGTCTGAACCCAACTATAGGATCCTACTGGTCGAGGTTCTCGTACTCGTCGTCATCCTCCGGGGGCACCTCCACGAAGTAACGTCCGGTGCTGGGGTCGAGGTAGTAGTCCACTGCAGCGGCCGATCAGGCAAAGCGGTAAAGACATAAATGTAAACGGGGGTGAGAACATGTCATTACGGAATAACTAACGCTACAGGTAAGATATAGACAGGTTGCAGCCGTACTAGCATGTATGGTGGCTACTCGTTCTATCAGAAAAAGATGAGATCCAAGAAATTACGTTGACAACGTGTCATAGGTCGGCTATCCACCTACTTACGCAAACATAACACAACCTCGTTTCCCTCTCGGTCCCCCTGGACGAAGAAAGACAACCAAGGCACGCACACGGTTTCAAGTTTTAAAACATGATTACAATTGATGTTATTCTATGAACAAGGAGTAGGTCTCAAGTAGTCCATAACCGCGGACACGGATTTTCGAAAAGATTTACCCTGCAGGGGTGTACCAACTGTCCATTATAGACGTCGCATGTACGCCCGGTTTCCACTTGGCTAGGTAAGCGCCTGAAACTCCGGAACGTCAGAGTCCCTCTAACTAACAACACACATATCCGGGTGGCCCCCGGGGAGTCGACATCCAATCTGGGAGCTGGCCACGCTCTCGGATCGGCCTCTTCCGTATTAACAGGGTTTGGGTTGCCGGTAAAGCCTCACATGGGGACCGGGCCCTCGCCGGTCAGTTTTGGGCCAGCCAAGAAACTATGTCCTCCTGGCCCTGGTTTGGTTTGGAAACAACTGGGGATCCAACCAGCACACACACGTTGCAAATGTAAATCAGCTTGGGCCACCACTAGAATGTATGAAGCTAGGTAGGTAAGACAAGGGGCCCCCATAAAACCCCACACACGATTAGGCACGCTCGTCAAGAAACACAATACCCGGAACTCGGGTCCTAGGTGACTCAAATGGAACAAAACACCAGACGGGAATAGTCCAGCCTTCCACCTTTCGTCGAATATAAACTAACATCATTTAACAATAATAAATATCAACCAACTTCTTTTATAACATGATATCCCAACCATAAATATATATAAGGTAAGCAGCAAGTTTTCTATCCATACTAAGCAATGGCTGAGCAGCAGTAACTTAGCAGTACAACGGTTTGCTGGGATGTGGGGATCATGGTTGTATGGGTTTGAACATGGCATATAAGGTGGTTAGGATCAAGCAACAACGTTCTAGTTCTACAGCTAGGCATGAGCAGAAAGTTATAAAGTAATGACACAGATCTCCCCCTTGCCTGGTAAGGTAGTCGAAGCAGCACTCACGGTACCCTCGGGGTCGGTGTCGGACAGCTCCACGTAAGTCTCCTCGTCAGTCTCAGGTGCTAACGTAAGGTACCGGCAAGAAAAGGCACACAAGTAAGCAACTGATGCAACTCAAACAGGGATGACATGTTCAAGTTTTATTTACATGGTATGACCCTGTCTAGTCAAGTTTAAATGAAGGTGATGACGACAAGTCATCACTTTCATATGCATTTTATTTACATGGTAGTGGCTTTGGTCTGAGCCTTAGCTTAGGTGTAAATAGCATGATAGCATGACATGATCAACAAAGCATTACAAGAATTTAAATAACATGAAAGTAATACAATGATTCCAGAGACGGAGTAGTGTCGGTGAAATTGACACTTAAGAAGGTGCAACAACTGTTGGAGGTCAGCCACATCACACGACAATATGTTGAGGCTGACTTGAAGAATGAAGATGACATGGAACAGAAAGAAAGACTGAGAGAACAACACTTTCAAATGCACTGAAGTTGAAAATGCTGCAGGCAGAAAGATCTGAATGCTTCTGGATCAGGTGAACACACTTTGAACTCAGGAGTTGCTCAAAACATCATGAGAACCTCACCATAGGAATCCTTGCAGAAAAGTACCCCAAAAACATATATGATATGCCTCCATTTGAATTTGCAAGGGCAGTGCGAATTCAGCTGGAATTCAGGGGGCTGAGTGCAAAATTGCACCACATGAATTTTTGAAAAAGGTTCAGATGATGGAATCATCATCACCATGCAACTCCTTGTGCAAAACTACCCAAAAACCATATATGGCATGAGCAATTTCAAAATCGATCAAGCTGACAAGAAATCAAAGATTTACAGGGGGCAGACTGCAAAATTGGCCAAGCTCCAATTAATAGAGGGGCCATTTGCAAAAGTGCACCTCACCATGATGATCAGTAGTTCAAACTACCCCAAGTTCATATATGGGATGCCCCTGTTTGACAACTGGGACAAATTCAGATTTGAATTTGAAATTCAAATTCAAATTGAATTTAATTCAGAAAAGAAATAAAACAGAAAAGAGAAAACAAATAAATAAAAAAGGAAAGGAGGGCTTGGCCACTTGGGATGCCTCCTTCGGTGGCTTACTGGGCTGACCCAGTAGCCCCCCCCCCCCCCCCCCCGTGGGCCGAGCCAACCAAAACCGGAGGGGGAGCTAGCGCCCGGCGGGGCTCGAACCCACAACCTCCCCCTCGCAGTTCAACTCGCAAGCCACTCTGCTACTGCTCGACTCGTGTCCAAGGAGGGCTCGCGAACAAGTTGAAGTGACCAAGCGGTCTCTGAAACTGTCCACTGAAGTCGTAGCTGCAGTTCTGTCAGGCTCGCGCGACAGCAACTTCCGGCGACCCTCGCATCCGCTACGGGCATGCGTTCGCTCCACTGACGCCGGGGATCTCTAGACGGGACATCCAGGTACGCGTAGCGCCGTGGAGTTGGTCCGTAGGCCCTACGATGGTGACGCTAGGCTCGTCGGAAAAGGGGGCGGCGCAACTGCTCTGAAAACTGAAAAGGTGTCGACTTTGGAGACGTGCACGGCGTCCGGCTGCGCTGCGCACGCTCTGGCCGCACGCAGAGCGCGCGGGGTGCAGCTCCTGCTCGTCGCCGACGCGAATTGGAACACGGCGTCCGCACGCGGGCACGCCACTCACGCACGCGGCGGCGTTCTGCTATGGCGATCCTACCCATCTAGCGAGGAGGAAAACGAGGCGGGGAAGAACAGGGATCCTCACAGCGGGGAGGTCGGAGTCGGCTCGCTGCACTGGAGAGGAAGGAGTCGTTCTGCTCGGCGACGGAGACGGAGGCGGCCCGTGGAAGAAGAGGAGGAAGTCGCGGCCGTCTTGCTCCTACGGCGAATCCACGGGTCGGGGAGGACGAGGTCGAAGGCGGAGACGCGCAACACGAGCTCCCGATCGAAGACGGCGACGGAACTCGGCGAATTTACGGGAACCACCTGGCGGCCATTGGAGAACAGGGGAGCTGCGAGGTCGTCATGGCGGCGGCGGCGGGAGAAGGGGGCTAAGGGAATGGGTTCCTAGGGTTCCAGGGGCTCCTCCCGCAGCGCTTAAAAGGAGGGGATCGCCTCTCCCTAGAGCTGGGGCTCCACTGCCGCCGTGGCAGCTCGCTGTGAGAGAGAGGAGGGGGAAAATGAGGGTGCCGCGCTAGAAAGAGGAAGAAGACAGGGGCGTACCCCTTCGTCCAGTGCGGGCTGAGGAGAAAACGACCCAGGTGGGCCTGGCCTGGCCTGGCCGGCTGGGAGAAAAAAAAGAAGGAGCCCAGTTCCTGTTTTCCTTTTTTTTCTTTTTCCAGAGCAAAGAAACCAGCAGGAAAAGAATAAGAAAAGGATAAAAGAAAAGGGAGAAAAATATATATAAATATATATATTTAACCCTTGGGGCACACCTGATCACCCAAAAAAAGGTTTGGGCAATTTTGAAAGCAAGGAAGAATTGCCACAGCAAACCATACCATTTCTCTATTTAAAAATTAAATAGAAAAGGTGCTTGTGGACTTTTGAGGAGGAGAACACAAGGTGCAAAAATTCCACAAACTTGATAATCTTGAACCTTGCATTAATCCTCAATTTCTAAAAATGGTCTGGGCATTTTTGGCAACAACAAAAATGTGAGCTCCTTTTAAATTTCAAAATCACTTTGAACTAGAGCCTTTTTTTTTATGATGGCAAAAATACCTTGAGGGTTTTAAAACTCTTGCCACATAAAAATAAATGGCTAGGCCAAGTTTGGGGTCAAGAGGAGTGAACATGCAAGAGTGAAAATTCCTCCAATCCCCTTCTTGAACCACCTTGGATGCAAAAGAAAACAACCCACATGGGCTCCAACCCCCATGCAAATTTAAATCACCACATGAAATCATAAAGTTTAGCATCATGCCAAGTTACATAGTCAAAAGACAAAGTACAATCTCATGGTGTTTTCAATTTATTGCACATGGGTTGTTACAGCTCTCCCCTACCAACACAGGATCTCGTCCCGAGATCTAAGCATGAAAAAGCTCGGGATACTCAGAACGAAGATGATCTTCACGCTCCCACGTTGCCTCCTTCTCTGAATGATGTGCCCACTTGACTTTCATGAACTTGACGGTCTTGTTGCGAGTCTTGCGCTCGGACGTCTCAAGAACACGGACTGGACGCTCTGAGTAGGAAAGGTCCGCACTCAACTGGATCTCGCCCAAGTCAACAGCCTGCTCCGGCTGCTTGAAGCATTTTTTCAACTGGGACACGTGGAACACATCATGCACCATGGACAAACTCTCTGGGAGCTCTAGCCGAAAGGCAAGAGGTCCTCTAGTCTCAAGTATGCGGAAAGGTCCGACAAATCTTGGAGCGAGATTTCCTTTGATACCAAAGCGGTGAGTTCCCCTCAACGGAGACACTCTCAGGTACGCCCAATCACCAACCTGAAATGCTACACCACGGTGCCTTTTGTCATAATAAGCCTTCTGCCTAGACTGTGCTGCCTTTAGGTGCTCTCGGACAATCTTCACTTTGTCCTCTTCCTCTTAGATCACATCTGGACCGAACAGTTGCCTCTCCCCTGTCTCGGACCAGTTCAAAGGTGTCCTGCACTTGCGGCCATACAAGACTTCAAACGGCGCTGCTTGTAGACTTGCCTAATAGCTGTTGTTGTAAAAGAACTCAGCATACGGCAAGCACTCTTCCCACTTCATGCCAAACGAGATGACACATGCTCTCAACATGTCCTCGAGAATTTGATTCACACGCTCAACCTGCCCACTGGTCTGAGGGTGATACGCCGTACTGAACAACACCTTCGTACCAATCGCCTTTTGGAAGGCCTGCCAGAACTTAGAGGTGAAAAGGCTGCCTCTATCTGAACTGATCTTCTTGGGAATGCCATGCAAAGATACAACTCTTGCGGTGTACAAATCCTCCAACTGAGCTGCAGAAATGGAGTCCTTCACTGGGAAGAAGTGGGCAACTTTGGAGAGATTGTCAATGACGACAAAGATGGCATTGTTCTTCTTCTGCGACAGAGGAAAACCTGTGACAAAATCCATCTCAATGTGATCCCATTTCCACTCTGGAATTTCAATTGGCTGAAGTAGCCCTGCAGGCTTCTGGTGTTGTGCTTTCACTCTCCTGCACACATCACACCGGGAGACAAAACGGGCAACATCCCGCTTCATACGAGTCCACCAAAAGCTCTTCTTGAGGTCCTGATACATCTTGGTGCTACCAGGGTGGATAGACAGCTTTGAGTCATGGGCCTCTTTCAAGATGACCTCTCTGATACCTCCTTCTTTGGGAACAACAACTCTCTCCTCGAACATCACGGTGCCGTCATAATGCACTGAAAAGAAACCGTACTTCGGAACTGAGGCGGCAATACCCTGCTTGACCTTCTGAACCATCAAGCTACTAGCCTGAGCTTCACGAATCTTCTCACGGATAGTGGGCTCTACCACCAGGTTGGCTAGATAGCCTGCTGGAACTAGCTCGAGATTGAACCTTCGAAATGCCTCACACAAATCAGGGTGTAACTTCTGCACCTGGACACTGTTGCAATCACCCTTGCGGCTCAACGCATCGGCTATGACATTCGCCTTGCCAGGCGTATACTGAATATCCACGGAGTACTCAGTAATAGTCTCGAGCCACCTCCTTTGCCTCAAATTCAGGTTAGGCTGCGTGAACAAGTACTTTAAGCTTTTGTGATCGGTGAACACATCAACCTTCCTCCCTACGAGTAGGTGTCGCCAAGTAACCAACGCATGGATCACCGCAGCCAGCTCAAGATCATGGGTCGGATAATTCCTCTCAGCCTGCTTCAACTGTCTGGAGGTGTACGCCACAATACTCTTTCCTTGCATCAAAACTCCGCCAAGGCCATTTAACGAGGCGTCACAGAAAACTTGAAACGGCTGTGACTCGTCTGGCGGTGTAAGGATCGGAGCTGTGGTCAGCCTTAGCTTCAACTCATCAAAAGCTGTCTGGCAAGCCTGTGACCAAACGTACTTCTTGCCCTTGCACAACAGCTCCGTCATCGGCTTTGCTATCTTGGAGAAATTCTCGACAAACTTCCTGCAGTAGCTGGCAAGTCCGAGAAAACTCCTCAGCTGCTTGACATTTTTCGGCGGAGTCCAATCTTGAATCGTCCGGACTCTGTCTGGGTCAACAGCAATGCCCTCTGAGGAAATGACATGGCCAAGGAAGTTGACCTTATTCATCCAGAACTCACACTTGGAGAACTTGGCATAAAACTGGTGATCTCTCAACTTCTGCAACACCAATCTGAGATGCTCCTCATGTTCAGCCTCTGACTTGGAAAAGACAAGGATGTCGTCGAGGTAGAGGAGTACGAACACATCTAGCCATTCCTGGAATAGATAGTTCATGGCCCTCATGAACGTTGGAGGTGCATTTGAGAAGCCAAACGTCATGACCGTAAACTCGTACAGTCCATAACGAGTGCGGAAGGCTGTCTTGGGGATGTCCTCCTCACGGACACGAATCTGGTGGTACCCCATCTTTAGATCAAGCTTTGAAAACACTTTTTCCCCATGCAATTGCTCGAATAGGTCATTGATGTTGGGCAAAGGGTACTTGTTTTTTATCGTCTTCTTGTTGATACCACGGTAGTCTTGAACCAATTGACTAGTACCATCTTTCTTCTTCACAAAAAGACACGGGGCACCCCAAGGGGAAGTGCTCGGACGAATGAGCCCATCCTTCTCAAGCTTCACCAGCTGCTCTTTCAACTCAATCAGCTCTTCCGGGCACATCTTGTAAGGCTGCCGAGATATCGGCTGTGTACCAGGTTCTAGCTCGATTACGAACTCAATAGCACGCACGGGTGGAATACCTGGCAATTCCTCTGGGAAGACATCTGGAAACTCTCGAACAACTCTGACCTCCTCGATCAATGGAGCAACTCCAGCGTTCAGAGCGTACAACTGTGCTGATCCCACTGTCGAGTCACAAGTGTACCAAATCTCTGTGCCTGAATCGAGCGTCAGCAACACGGTCTTGGACGGACAATCGATCTTGGCCTTGTACTTGACAAGCCAATCCATGCCCAAAATGACATCAATGTCGGAACGGGTCAAGACTATCGTTGATGCTGAAAAGCAGTGGAGTTTGTCTTGGAACCCGGAGAAACAATAGACAACTGCTGAGACAAACCCTGCGGTTGTAGCTCGGCACGGTCGACGAAAGCTCTTGAGACAAAAGAGTGGGAAGCTCCGGAATCAAACAAAACTGTTGCTGGAACTGAACATACAAGTAACCTACCAATCACAATCTCAGACGACTGCTGGGCATCTGCCAAAGTCACGTTGTTCACACGGAGCGCTCGTGGCTGGGCCTGCACCATCGCATTGCTCGGTGTAGAGCGAGGTGGAGGCGGAGGCAGCCGGGCGTGACGAGGCTCGGTGCACTGTGGAGACTTGTGGCCCGGCTTGCCACACTTGAAGCACGTGATCTCTGGCCTGGGCTGGCCCTGTGGAGCAGGCGGCCTCGCGTAGGGTGGAGTAGAGCGAGGTCCGTGCTGCACTGGGACGGGAGGGCGGGCAAAAGTGCGGACAACTGCCCCCCTCTGCTGAAACCGCTGGCGTTGCGGCTGAGGCTGTGGCTCTGCGACCCAGGACTTGGCCTTCTTGTGGACCATCACTGCTGAAATGTGCTCTCTCTGCTTCCTCTTCTCTGCGTAACGCTCTGCCTCAGCTGACTCCTGTCTGATAGCCTGGTCGACGAACTCTGAGAACAGGCTTGGCGTGGACAAGGTGAGCGCATACTTGATGTCCGGGGCAAGACCACCGCGGAACCTGGCAATGCGCTTGGCCTCTGAAGAGACCTCCTCTGGAGCGTACCTGGCGAGCCTGACGAAGGCCAGGTTATACTCCTGCACAAACCTGTCCCCCTGCCGCAGAGCTAAGAACTCCTCGCGCTTCCTCTCGATCAGACCACTGGGAATATGAGCAGCTCTGAAATCCCTGACGAAGTCCTCCCATGTGATCTCTGCATCACCCTTGTTTGCCTTGTACGTCGAGAACCAACTGCCTGCGGCACCCTGAAGCTGGAAGGAGGCGAAGGTGACGTAGTCGACGGGTCTGACGGTGTTGGCATTGAAGTGCTTCTTGATCTCTGCTATCCAGTCATCCGCCTCCAGCGGGTCTCGAGCCTCGGAGAACCTGGGGGGGCTGATCGCAAGGACCTGCTGCAGTGTGGTGTACTGTGGACGATCATTCCTCTGAGCACCCTGGTTCTGCAACATCTGAAGGATCGCAGCTGTGCCCTGAGCCACTGCGGCTACAGCCTCCCCAAGGATAGGGTTCTCTGGCGGCGGCATGTTCGCTCTTGGCATCCTGTATACAGGAACACTTATGAGAACATGAACGAATCATTGAAGTAACCAGAAGTTAAAGCAAAATTGACAACAAAACTTCCTCACGAGGTATCAGAAAGCCGAAGGCTGAAATTCCACCAAGGTTAACCCGGAAAGTCGATAACTAGGTGCTACTAGAATTCCCAAACCAAGAACATCCGAATCCAAGATAATAATCTGCTAGCGAGCACACAACAATATATACGAGCGGTTGGAAACCTGAACAATGAGACATCTGCCCTAAGCGGCCCGCCATCACGGTCGTCCATAGGGGAAAGACACCACATCCATATTACCATAGGATGCCTGCCAATCCTGTATGGACGGTTCACCTGGGGTACGCCGTAAGCGAGGTAGAGCAGTCAACCCCAAGTGGCGGCTCAGTGGTCTCAAAGACGCCAACACATCTCGTCGCTAGCAAAAAATTATAGAGGAATCGGAGCCTCATGTAAACGAGAACCTAGATTGTTTTGAAAGAGGATAAGTTGCAGAGACAAAACATCGTTTCACTTCCTCACGGAAAAAGGGGTGGGAGGGTGGGATAAGGAGAAAACAGAAAGAGGTCCTACTCTCCGAATTTTTCCTATATAACTACCAAAATTATTTCTAGACTCAACTTCGGCCAGTAAAGGGTCCTACAGTCAACCCTGCTCTGATACCAAGTTGTAAGGCCCCTGATGCGGTACTAACTCTAGCTAGTCGCTTTCGCGTCCGGTCAGAGTTAGAAGCGCATCAACGCCACCGGCGCACGACACTCGCACTCGTGTCGCTGCCGGATTCTCGACAACAGGTATATAAGCATAACTCTAAAAGAAAGGAATACATATAGATAGATAAATAGAACAGGGCATACAAAGCCACTGTCTAATAATATAACATCATCATGAGTACATCTCATCAGTACATCAATACATCAAGCGGAAGCATAGTAGGGACCGAGTACGGTCAAGACCCAAATTGCCCTAGAGAGGGCTGCACATAAATATCTACCCATGGAACGTCTGAACCCAACTATAGGATCCTACTGGTCGAGGTTCTCGTACTCGTCGTCATCCTCCGGGGGCACCTCCCCAAAGTAACGTCCGGTGCTGGGGTCGAGGTAGTAGTCCACTGCAGCGGCCGATCAGGCAAAGCGGTAAAGACAGAAATGTAAACGGGGGTGAGAACATATCATTACGGAATAACTAACGCTACAGGTAAGATATAGACAGGTTGCAGCCGTACTAGCATGTATGGTGGCTACTCGTTCTATCAGAAAAAGATGAGATCCAAGAAATTACGTTGACAACGTGTCATAGGTCGGCTATCCACCTACTTACGCAAACATAACACAACCTCGTTTCCCTCTCGGTCCCCCTGGACGAAGAAAGACAACCAAGGCACGCACATGGTATGTCAAGTTTTAAAACATGATTACAATTGATGTTATTCTATGAACAAGGAGTAGGTCTCAAGTAGTCCATAACCGCGGACACGGCTTTTCGAAAAGATTTACCCTGCAGGGGTGTAGCAACTGTCCATTATAGACGTCGCATGTACGCCCGGTTTCCACTTGGCTAGGTAAGCGCCTGAAACTCCGGAACGTCAGAGTCCCTCTAACTAACAACACACATATCCGGGTGCCCCCCGGGGAGTCGACATCCAATCTGGGAGCTGGCCACGCTCTCGGATCGGCCTCTTCCGTATCAACAGGGTTTGGGTTGCCGGTAAAGCCTCACATGGGGACCGGGCCCTCGCCGGTCAATTTTGGGCCAGCCAAGAAACTATGTCCTCCTGGCCCTGGTTTGGTTTGGAAACAACTGGGGATCCAACCAACACACACACGTTGCAAATGTCAATCAGCTTGGGCCACCACTAGAATGTATGAAGCTAGGTAGGTAAGACAAGGGGCCCCCATAAAACCCCACACACGATTAGGCACGCTCGTCAAGAAACACAATACCCGGAACTCGGGTCCTAGGTGACTCAAATGGAACAAAACACCAGACGGGAATAGTCCAGCCTTCCACCTTTCGTCGAATATAAACTAACATCATTTAACAATAATAAATATCAACCAACTTCTTTTATAACATGATATCCCAACCATAAATATATATAAGGTAAGCAGCAAGTTTTCTATCCATACTAAGCAATGGCTGAGCAGCAGACAACAATCCTAGGCCTTTCCCATCCAACAACTATGGGAACAACACGTATCCTACCACTAGAAACTCCACTTCAGAACTAGAGACTATGCTCAAAGCCTTTATCACTACCCAGAAGGCCTTCAACAAGAGTGTGGAAGAAAAATTAGATAAACTAGATATCCTCTCATCGAAGGTAGACAATATAGCCCACGACGTAGAGATGCTGAAGATTAGAACCTATCCCCCTGAGGAGAGGCAGGTCACTCCTATGAATGCCATCCAGGTCCAAATTAATGAAAAAATTAGGATGCTGGGAAAACTTATAGAGAGATGGGCTAGAGAGAAGGAGGAAGAAGATAGAATTAAGAGCCTTCCTACCTACCACACAGTAGCCACTATCCAAGTAGTTGAGGAGATGATGGCTTCTCGCCCCTCGTTGGTTACCCCAAGTGGAAGGTTGAGATGCAGCGTAGCGGTAATTTCCCTCAGTAAAGATACCAAGGTTTGTCTCCAGTAGGACTCAACGATAAGTACGATAGGTGGCAACGGCGCCAGAAATTATTCTGATGCGTGGAGTTGTCGTGGACCTACACAAAACAAATAACTTTGCTCCCAACGAGTTAAGAGGAGTTGTCAATTCCTCCGGCCTTGTCATTTACAAAGGATCAAACGCAAGAGATAAAAAGGTACTAGTAAAAGTAAAAACAGAAAGGTAAATAGTGGGTGTGAACAATGGTATGAAGATGGACCGGAGTCCCGTGATTTTCACTAGTGATGTCTCTCTCCCAAAAGACGATAAAAATGCTAGGGAGGTAAACAAATCACAGTTGGGCAATTGACAGGATTATGAAGGCACCGCAATGCTAACTATGCTGCAAAGAAAGGAAGGGCTCAAAAGCAATGGGCAGTACGCCAAGGTAAGTAGACCGAAATCCATCTGCATCTACTACGAATCATCCACCTTGAGATATCTATCCAGAACATCTCGCTGGTATTAAGTTGCGAATCCCACCCAAAGTGTAAAATCAAAGCAACAGACAACTGCATTAAAAGAACTTTGCGTAAAGTAAACAATTCTTGCACCAATAGGCACAAACACCGTTGTTTTATCCCTGGTGGCAACAGCACATCCCCTAGTCTCATGTTTCTGTCACTCAAGCTAGACATCACGGGGCTGAACCCACAATCGAGCATAACGCTCTCTCTTGGAGTTGCAAGCAAATAACTTGGCCAAAGCAAATACTGCAACGGAGAACATGCAAGAATTTACTCAAGAACAAAATATAAAAGGGCAAACCAAATATATTACTCATCACAATCTGAACATAGTCTCATAATCCATCAGATCCCAACAAACTCAGCATAGCAACAACAGAAAATTACATAGGTGCCTCGATCATGTGAGGAAGCTCACGAGGTCTCGAAAGTGGAAGCACAAAAGAGGGAGAGGACATCACATAGCTACTGATCACGGACCCATGGTCCAAGGGGGACTACTCACGGTACATACGGGAGGCGTCCATGGCTATGGATGGTCTCCCGGAGGGGTGATCTCCTTCCGGCAGGGTGCCGGGGCAGCTTCTCCAGGAAGCCCCGATCTGAAAACGGCGGTGGTGGCGAAACAGAGAGGTTTCCGAGAAAAAGAGTTCTTCTTTAGGGGTTTCTACCCCGAGGGGGGTATATAGGCGAAGGGGGGCGTCGAGGGGCCACCCAGGGCAGCCAGAAGGGTGCCTGGCGCGCCCTAGGGTTGGGGCCGCGCCAGGGACCCTTCTGGCTCCCTGGTGGTGGTCCCGGCTCTCTCCCTTGGTTATTCCGGAAGCTTCCTGCCCGCTGATTTTTAATATAATTTTTGCGGAATTTTGGGGGCACTTTAATCAGCCGAAAAACCTGAAAAACAAAAACAGTAGAAAACCAGAAGCTGGCAACTGGGTGCACTGAGTTAGTAGGTTAGTCCAAATTGGTTTAAAAGTGTAATAAAGTTCAACCAAAACATGGAAAAGTCACACAAAACATGCATGGAGCAAGCAGAAATTATAGATACGTTTGGGACGTATCAGGAGATCCAAACTGCTAGCACCCATCACACCCCTAGTCCCACTGGACCTATCAATGGTGATGCTACACCCTCAACCATAGAAGAGGAAACCTCTATGAACATAGAGGCTTTCAAACAAGTGAGCTTAAATGATATCACTACTTCCCTTATAGATAGTAGTGAACTAGACTTTGATAACTGCACTTTACCAGAAGTTATTGGTTTCCTACACAAGATGTCTAGAGATCCCCACGCTAGCACACTAAATCTTGCCTTCACGGAGCATATCACCAATGCTCTAATTAAAGTTAGGGAGGAGAAGCTTAGACTAGAAGCCTCCATACCTAGGAAGCTAGAAGATGGTTGGGATCCTATGATTAAAATTAAATTGAATAACTTCTCTTGTTTTGCTCTTTGTGATGTTGGAGCAAGTACCTCTGTTATGCCCAAAAGAATGTATGATATGCTTGATTTGAAACCTTTTGATCCCTGTTCTTTTGGTGTTCGTCTTGTTGATTCTTCCGTAAAGAAGCCTTTGGGGAAGATCGACGATGTTCTTATCATTGTCAATGACAATTATGTTCCCGTTGATTTCACTATTATGGACATTGAGTGTGAGCCCTCTTGTCCGATTATTTTGGGACGTCCTTTTCTTCGCACAGTTGGTGCTATCATTGACATGAAAGAGGGAACTATCAAGTTCCAATTCCCTCTCAAGAAAGGGATGGAACATTTCCCTAGGAAAAAGATTAAGTTACCTTTTGAGTCCGTCACACGGGCTAGTTATTCTCTTGAAAAAACTTGATCTTCTGCTTTAAGTCTAGCTAATGGCTCTAAAGAAGCGCTTTCGGGAGGCAGCCCGCAACGAATTTAGGTTTTTATTTTTGCTTTTGTTCTGTTCTTAGTGGTCTTGATGATTGTTACTACTGTAGCAACATCATTGTATCTTTATTTATCAATCTTTGTGCCAAGTTTAGCCTCAAAGTGCTTGAAAGTTCAAAAGTTGGAGCTTGCTATCCAGAAACAGATTCTGTCTTCTTGACGGGAAAATTCGCGAGAAATCACCAGAACATCTTTTTGATCTGAAATTTTTTAAAAGTATGCTCCATACAATTGGCTTGCTAGCCCCTGTTCAAAGTTTTTTGATTTGAGTTGCAGAAGTACCTCAAAAAAATTCCCCTTTCTCTGCTGTTCTGTTTTTATCAGCTTCTGCCCCAGTTTTTCTTTTCGCAGTTTTGCAATCCTTAAGCTTGCTTTTTCTTTGCAAAATTTTTTGGGCAGGCAAGAGAAACAGTAACTCTTCCTGTAAATCTTTATTTGCAGTAGAGGAAAATTATTTTATTAGGGTACTAACCTCTCTAATCAGCCTACAATGAGTTATGTATGAAGGGAGTTTTCAAGTGCGCGATGGAAGGTGATGAAATAAGATCCAGGAGTGTCAAGCGCTCAAGCTTGGGGATGCCCAAGTGCACCCCCAATAAATATTCAAGGAGACTCAAGCGTCTAAGCTTGGGGATGCCCCCGGTGCATCCCCTTCTTCATCAACAATCATCGGTCTGTCTTTCGTTGCACTATATTTTTATCACTTCATGCGTTATGTGCTTTGCTTGGAGCGTCTCGCTCTTTACTTTTCTAGGTTTGTTTTGCTTTCTTTGCTGTAGTAACAAGTTAGACCCCAACTTACTCTTTTGTGTGGGAGAGAAACACGCTCCACTTGAACTAGAAACTCCTCATAGGATTTGCATGCTTATTTCTTTTAGCTGTGAGTTGTTCTTTTTCTTTTCTTAGTTGCTGGTCTGTTTAGCTGTAGTGCTTTAGTTTTTCTAGATCTTTTCTTTTCAGCTTGAACTTTCTATAGGTTGCATGTTTTATCTTGTTATAGAGTTTGCCTGTTGCACTGAGTTCTGTGTCTTGACTAGAAAGTAGGTAGTTAAAGTTGCTTTTCTTTTTGAAGTAGTAACTTGCAATAGTTTTGAGGTATTGACTAGAGTAATGTTTGAACTTTTGGTGTCAAGAGCTCTTGCCTATTAGTGATAGATGTCGTATTTTGGGCAATCCGTGTGTTTTTCAAAAACCAAAAACCCCTGTTGAGAACTCTAGCTACTAGATGGATCACTAACCTTTGGAGGGTTCGAATATTAGAGTACACTCACGTACCATGAGTCAAGGATGCGCAAGGATAACCAAACCCCCATACACTCCTCCTCGGGGTACCTGTATCTTTGTGAACCTCCTATTAGATTGAGAGTTACCGATAATAAGTACATGAGTTCTTCGGACTAATGTGAGTATTCGAAAGTTGACACTTCCACCTACCCATACTTTTTCCTAGCCTCTTCGGTACCGTGCATTGCCCTTTCTCACCTCGAGAGTTGGCGCATACTTCGCCGGTGCATCCAAACCTTTGTCATGATACGCTCTATCATCATAAGCCTCATTATATCTTTCCTCAAAACAGCCACCATACCTACCTACAAGGCATTTCCATAGCCTTTCCGAGATACATTGCCATGCAACATCCACCCTCTCATGACTTGATCTTCATGTCATACATGCTACTTGCTTGATCGATGAGCCGCATGCTAGTTGGGCCTTGCCCTAATCATTTCTACATGACGCGCTAGTATCATTGCATATCCTGCTATCCTGGCAGAGGCATACATTTGCATCATGATTAGTTACATTTTCTTTTTGTGAGTACCTTTGTAAAGTGTGAAAGATCTCCTATATTCTTGTAAAATATAGAGTATTGCCCCTAAAGTGAGGAAAAGATCCCAAAGAGGACAAAATCAAAAGATCCCAAAGAGGACAAATGAGAGTTAAATAGCAAGAGCCTTTGAGGCCACCAAAAAAAATAAAAAGGAAAAAAAGAGAAAAAGAAAAATAAAAAGAGAGAAGGGGGCATACTACTATTCCTTTTGAGAGATCCACACTAGTACTTCATCTTATATCCCTTGTACTCCATAGAGATTATCATCATGCATATAGCTATGTGGGGAACTTTTACACTATAGAACTTGGCTTGTATATTCCAATGATGAGCCTCCTCAAACAAGCTCTAGGTCTTCTTGAGCAAGCAAGTTAGATGCACCCCCACTAGTTCCATTGGAGAGCTTTTAGCTCACATGTGCATCCGTTGTATGGCAATCCCTACTCCTCACATCATATCTATCATATGGCCTTCTCTCGTCTATGATTGTCCTCATTGATGTGAGCCTTTCACACACCTTTTTGTCTTCCTCCTCCACCCTTTTTCTGTTTCGCCTTTTAGGTGTCAACTTTCTTGCTCACGCTCATCCATTGCATGAGTGCTCAAAATATCGAAAGGGAGTGGATCAGTTTGACTTGTACCTGGCTAGTGGTCTGGGGACGAGTCCAGATAAGAATCCAAAGGAGACTAAGTGTGAAACTTTAGTAGATAGTTGTTCTCAACAACCTTTTTTATCTTTCTTCCCAGTCCCTTGCTTGCACGCAAACACCATCTGGAGACATTCGAGTCACGGACAGCAAGAGCTCTTGCACCTTTTGTTCTTTTGTTGCTTGTGTTAATGCCAATATAGACTCTTTCCTGTTAAGACTTGAATTGAATTGCATGCTTTGATTGCTTTACTTAACAGTCCTTATTTGGTTGTGTCGCATGTCACCACAGAAATTATGCTTGTTATCATTTACCTACTCGAGGACGAGCAGAAATTAAGCTTGGGGATGTTGATACGTCCCAAACGTATCTATAATTTCTGCTTGCTCCATGCATATTTTGTCTGACTTTGCCATGTTTTGGTTGAACTTTATTACACTTTTAAACCAATTTGGACTAACCTACTAACTCAGTGCACCCAGTTGCCAGCTTCTGGTTTTCTGCTGTTTTTGTTTTTCAGGTTTTCCGGCTGATTAAAGTGCCCAAAAAATTCCGCAAAAATTATATTAAAAATCAGCGGGCAGGAAGCTTCCGGAATAACCAAGGGAGAGAGTCGGGACCACCACCAGGGAGCCAGAAGGGTCCCTGGCGCGGCCCCAACCCTAGGGCGCGCCAGGCACCCTCCTGGCTGCCCTGGGTGGCCCCTCGACGCCCCCCTTCGCCTATATAACCCCCTCGGGGTAGAAACCCCTAAACAAGAACTCTTTTTCGCGGAAACCTCTCTGTTCCGCCGCCGCTGCCGTTTTCAGATCGGGGCTGCCTGGAGAAGCTGCCCCGGCACCCTGCCGGAAGGAGATCACCCCTCCGGGAGACCATCCATAGCCATGGACGCCTCCCGTATGTACCGTGAGTAGTCCCCCTTGGACCATGGGTCCGTGATCATTAGCTATGTGATGTCCTCTCCCTCTTTTGTGCTTCCACTTTTGAGACCTCGTGAGTTGCCTCACATGATCGAGGCACCTATGTAATTTTCTGCTGTTGCTATGCTGAGTTTGTTGGGATCTAATGGATTATGAGACTATGTTCAGATTGTGATGAGTAATATATTTGGTTTGCCCTTTTATATTTTGTTCTTGAGTAAATTCTTGCATGTTCTCCGTTGCAGTATTTGCTTTGGCCAAGTTATTTGCTTGCAACTCCAAGAGAGAGCGTTATGCTCGATTGTGGGTTCAGCCCCCTGATGTCTAGCTTGAGTGACAGAAACATGAGACTAGGGGATGTGTTGTTGCCACCAGGGATAAAACAACGGTGATTGTGCCTATTGGTGCAAGAATTGTTTACTTTACGCAAAGTTCTTTTAATGCAGTTGTCTATTGCTTTGATTTTACACTTTGGGTGGGATTCGCAACTTAATACCAGCGAGATGTTCTGGATAGATATCTCAAGGTGGATGATTCGTAGTAGATGCAGATGGATTTCGGTCTACTTACCTTGGCGTACTGCCCATTGCTTTTGAGCCCTTCCTTTCTTTGCAGCATAGTTAGCATTGCGGTGCATTCATAATCCTTTCAATTGCCCAACTGTGATTTGTTTACCTCGCTAGCATTTTTATCGTCTTTTGGGAGAGAGACATCACTAGTGAAAATCACGGGACTCCGGTCCATCTTCATACCATTGTTCACACCCACTATTTACCTTTCTGTTTTTACTTTTACTAGTACATTTTTATCTCTTGCGTTTGATCCTTTGTAAACGACAAGGCCGGAGGAATTGACAACTCCTCTGAACTCGTTGGGAGCAAAGTTATTTGTTTTGTGCAGGTCCACGACAACTCCACGCATCAGAATAATTTCTGGCGCCGTTGCCACCTATCGTACTTATCGTTGAGTCCTACTGGAGACAAACCTTGGTATCTTTACTGAGGGAAATTACCGCTACGCTGCATCTCAACCTTCCACTTGGGGTAACCAACGAGGGGCGAGAAGCCATCAGATATTCTTCACTCCATGATACTTTTATGGAGTCAAATGATTCGTGATGAATACCCAAACTTCAGAATCAAGATCCATCAGTTTTGCCTCAGCAGGCGTGATGGCCTTCTCGTCCGCGATAGTGACTCCATTCTGGACAACTCACCAGGAAGCTGAATTGATAGCAATGATGTTTCTCTTCATCTTGTCCTTCCAGTAAGGATAGTCTTTTCCATTGAAAACAGGAATAGGTTCACCGGAGCGAATAGCTGCGAAAGACATACTTGAAAACACTCCAGGAGGTTAATCCAAAACACACAGAGTGTAGGGAGTGACTAGCTCTGATACCAATTGAAAGTCCAAGTATGTGATCAGAGGGGGGGTGAATGATCACTTCAAATTTTCAAGTGAAGCTTTGAAGTGAAGCACAACCTCAGCAGAAAAGAGTAACAAAAATAGATAACTGGGAAGCAAAACTAGTATCGAAACTAAACTCAGCGAATAAAAACACGTTGAAGCTTTAACAGGAAGAAAATGCAATACGGAAAGTAAATGCTTGAAGTAAAACGAACTCTTGTCTCGGCGATGTTCGTTCGGCCAGTTCACGCTCTGCAAAACGCTACGTCTGGTTGGAGGGACTGGTGATTGAACACCTGGAGAAAATCTCTCTCCATCCGTTGCTCCACTGCACCAATCTCCTTGAGCTTGGCCAGTTTTGACTCGGGTAGATTATCAAGGAAATCTCCGAAACCTTTGACAAACTTGAGCTTCGAGGCGACAATTACTCTTCGCTCTCTGAAGTCGGCCCTCTAACCGTCTAGGAGAATTGCAGTTCTCCAAGATAAAAAAGGCTAGCAAGTTTTCACCTAAGTCATTTCGAATCTACTCAGATCAATGGGACTTAGGATTTGGTGGATGGCTTTTGGGTTTTGCTTTGGTGGCGTTCTTGGGATGCTCTGTTCAATCTCTCTCGGGAATATTCTTAGAGCAGCCAACCGCAAATGGAGGAGGGGCGGCGTATTTATAGTTTCCAATCCAGAGGTGCGAAATGACGGATTTGACCCGAAGCGACAGCTTGACACCTGTCCACAACGGTCGGATTTGTCATTACTGCGCAACTTTACTTGCGGAACAAGTAAAGCTCACTCACGGACTTAGTTCCACTTCGGAAGCCAAAGAACGAAGTCTTTGCTATTGAAACTTAACTTAGTGCACATGAGATTTCTTCATTCTGGCTTCTCGGTTGGTTTAGATTTGATATGAGCATTTTCTCAATACCTTCGGTGTCCAGAAACTAAAACCCCTCTTGATAGTACGGTTTGTCCTATGACTCAAAGAAAAGAAAAAGAACTACACAAAAACATCTAAGTCTTGCGCCGTCTTCTTCATTTCCTTTGATGAGTTGGGCTTCAGGACACCTTCATTTTTGGGGGTCATCCTCCGTGATTAAGCTTCGCTCAAGGGGTAATTATTCGATAACTTGAAAACCTTCCTTGAAGCTTTATCACCAAGCCTGTACTTTAGGAACCTATTGATACGTCCAAAACGTATCTATAATTTCTGTTTGCTCCATGCATGTTTTGTGTGATATTGCTATGATCTAGATACACTTTCATACACTTTTGATCATATTTGGACTAACCTATTAACTCAGTGCACCCCAGTGCCGGTTCCTGTTTTCTGCTGTTTTTCTATTTCAGTTTTCCCCCATATAAAAAGTGCCAGAAAAATTCTGGGAAAAATATAGGAAAAATCAGCGTACAGGAAGCTTCCAGAAGAGCCAGGGAGGGGCCAGAGGGGAGCCAGGGGGGGCCGGCGCGGCCCCACCCCTGGCCGCGTCAGGGGGGCGCCTGGGGCCCCTGGCCCACCTCTGGCTGCCCCCTTTCGCCTATT
The DNA here is from genome assembly GCA_950022295.1 of Bromus sterilis. Classification (NCBI taxonomy): domain Eukaryota; kingdom Viridiplantae; phylum Streptophyta; class Magnoliopsida; order Poales; family Poaceae; genus Bromus; species Bromus sterilis. Next base: position 19,404,660 of record OX465598.1, on the reverse strand, counting down.
TATCCCCCGTCACGGGAAAACTCCAGAAGAGGAACCCTATTCTGCGAACTCGCCTCTGTTCCGCCACCGCCGTGCTTCCAAGATCGGGAGCACCAGAAGACCTCTTCCCGGCACCCTGCTGGAGGGAGGATTGACCTCCGGGAGTCTCCTCTCCACCATGGATGCTCCCAAGATGTCTCGTGAGTAGTTTTCCTTGGACCATGGGTCCGTGATTAGTAGCTATGTGATGTTCTCCTCCCCTCTTTGATCTTCATTGTTTAGACCTCGTGAGCTGCCCTACATGATCGAGGCACCTTTGTAATATTTCTGCTATTGCTATGTTGAGTTTGATCGGATCTGATGGATTATGAGATTATGTTCAGATTGTGATAGAGTAATATATTTGGTTTTTATCTCTTGTATTTTTGTTCCTAAGTAATTCTTGCATGCTCTCCGTTGTTGTTTATTGCTTTGGCCAAGTAGTAGGTAGTGACTCCAAGAGGGAGCGTTGTGCTAGATTGTGGGTCCATGCCTCCCTTATGACACGCTTGAGTGACAGAAACATGAGTCTAGGGGATGTGCTGTTGCCACAAGGGGGAAAACAATGATGCTTGTAACCGCGGTTACAAGGATTGTTTACTTTACGCAAAGTTATTTTTAATGCAGTTGTCTGTTGCTTTGGGTTTACACTTTGGGTGGGGCTCGCAACTTAATACCAGCGAGATGTTCTGGATAGATATCTCAAGGTGGATGATTAGTAGTAGATGCAGATCTATTTCGGTCTACTTACTTTGGCATACTGCACGTGCTTTTGAACCTCTTCCTTTCTTTTGTAGCATAGTTAGCATTGCGGTGCGTTCATAATCCTGTCAATTGCCTTTCTGTAATTTGTTTACCTCGCATAGAAATTTTATCGTCTTTTGGGAGAGAGACATCACTAGCGAACATCACGTATCCCGGTCCATATCCTTATCACTATTCCCACTCTAAATTTACTTTACCGCTTTTATTTGCTATCATTATCCCTTGCGTTTTATCCTTTGTAAAGAACAAGACCGGAGAGATTGAAAACCTCTCTGAACTTCGTTGGGAACAAAGTTATTTGTGTCTGTGTGCAGGTCCGCGTCAGTTGCGCCGCTGACACCTACTTATCATCTCTGGAGTCCTGCTGGAGACAAACCTTGGTATCTTCACCGAGGGAAAACTGTTGCTGCACTACATCTCAACATTACACTTGGGGAAACCAACGAAGGGGCGAGAAGCCATCACCCATTCAACTGTTTACACCAGAAAACATTGTTAGTTCCTCTACTGTCTTCTCCAACAATATCCAAAACACATGGGGGCAAAACTTTGCTCTTACATCTAGCATCAATAAATTTATGGCGTCGTTGTCGGGGACTCCAATATTCAAGATAGGGGAGTTGCACGCTATCTTTTACCTTTGCTTTTTAGTCTTGTTAGTTTACTTTTCAGTTTTTATCTTCGTTGCCTTTATCAAAAAATACAAAACAATTGTTTGTCACATTTGCTGCTACTATGGGTTCCACTGAAAACACTAAGTTGTGTGACTTCACTAGTCACAACAACAATGGTTTTAGCTGCACTCTTATTGATACACCTGCTACTTCATCTACCTCTTATGAAATTAAACCTGCCTTGCTGAACCTTTTTATGAGAGATTAATTCTCCGGAGTTGGAGATGTTGCTGCTTTACATTTAAATAATTTTGTTGAACTCTGTGATATGCAAAAGTATAAAGAAGTAGAAGGTGATACTGTTAAGCTTAAGCTTTTCCCTTTTTGTTTGAGGGAAGGGGTTAAAATCTGAGTTCAATCCTTGCCTAGGAATAGCATAGATTCTTGGGATAAGTGCAAGGATGCTTTTATTGGGAAGTACTACCCACCTGCTAAAATTATCCAATTGAGGAGTAACATTATGAATTTTAAGCAATTGGATAATGAACACGTTGTCCACGGTTGGGAACGAATGAAATCTCTTGTTAAGAAATGCCCTACACATGGTTTTACTACTTGGATGGTTATCCAGACTTTTTATGCAGGCTTGAACTTTACCTCGCGGAACCTGTTAGATTCCGCCGCGGGAGGAACCTTTATGTCAACAACACTTCGTGCTGCCACAAAACTCCTAGATGAGATGATGATCAATTATTCCCAATGGCACACCGAACGAGCTCCAACAGGTAGGAAGGTAAACTCTGTCGAGAAGAATTTCTGTCACTTTCACAGCACTAGCCACCCCCCGTTACTCCAACTAATGCACCCGTCACCCCACACACGCTCTCAAGAACTAGATTGATCAAAGCTAGCAAATAAGAACGGGGTACATAAGATACATCTACTCAAATAACTCAAGGAAAACAATTGCAATCTCAGATTCAATAACTCATAGAAAAGATCCACCACATAGGAATCACAACGGTGCCCGTAATCATGTGAGGCAGCTCATACGGATCTAATTAGTGAAGCACATAGAGAGAGCGATACAAGTGCTACTTCCACAAACCCATAGCCCTGGGGTGGACTACTCCCTCTTCATGGAGATGATGATGGAGATGACGTTGGAGGGGTAGGAGATCACACCGGCAGCGCCCCGCCGGAGTTTTCCCCCTCCAATCTCGAACTTCTGGTCTCTGTTTCGGTGTTTCGGTGTTTCGGTGGCGTCCCTCTCCGTAAGGGTACGGGGGACCCTATTTATAGTCGGTTTTAGGTCAAGACGGAGTCGGTAAGTCGAAGATGGAAGGAAGTGGGGCCACAGGGGCCAAAAGGGGGCCCCACACGCGGCCAAGGAATCTGGCTGCGTGGAGGGTCCTCTTTTGGGCCTCCTTGCCCAATTCCCGTGGATCCTTCGCCCGCAAGTCTTCTCCTTCCAAAAAAAGGACCCCCGCAGATTTTCAGGTGATTTCGCGGAAGTTTGCCCCCTGAAACGTCAAAAATATAGAAAACGGGGTTTCTGACAGGCAGGGTTAATTCCATAAAAGTTGGGGGACTTTGTAATTTAACCCCAAAATACTATAAAACATTGAATTATACCCTTATATGATGCAATATGTAATAGAAAACCATGTGAAAATATGCAAAATTCATCTATGCATTTTACATGCATCAACATCCCCAAGCTTAACCCATGCTCGTCCTCGAGTATGAAGGTGATAAAACTAAGATGGGTTTTGCATATTTAAACAATCATGGAATATCAAGGAGGATTATTCATGCTACATATAATCAAATGATTAATACTAGAAATGAGTAGCAATATACAATTCATGTTGTAAGAAATATCAAATATGCAAGCAAAGATGCTACATGAAAGTTCACAAAGTGTATAATGAAATAAAAGTACTATGGACCAAATGCATACAAAAAATGAAAATAAAATCCTACATTGGTCAAAGAATAACATAATGGAAAATGAAAATATGGTGGACACTTTGGAGAAAATTGAGTAGAGGTAAAACATGATCAAGTATTATTTAGTCTCCAAATTATTCAACTAAAATTACTAATTGAAATGTGGTATCCATTGATCTAGGACTCTCATTGCCCCTTTATCACTAGCATCTTGAATTTGTGAGTGTTGAAGTAATGAGAATGACAAGGTGGTTGAAAGCCTCATGCCCCGTGAGTGTGAAAACCTACTCCATGATTACTCAACTTAAGATTCCTAATAAGCTTTGTACAATCATAATAAGTATTAATGACATCATAGAGAACCGCAAAGAGGTACCTCTTGCCCCATGACATGGAAACAAGCCCATGTCACAATGACAAGACAAACAAACGGAGTAGACTCATCATCCTTTTTTATTTTCATTCACTATTATGCATAGCTTCTTATTTTATTGTAGGATGTGTTTGTAGAGCCACTCAAGCTGTAAGTAAATTTCCACCATGATAAAGCATGGCTTGGGTTAGCGGCCCAATGCGTTTCTCTAGTCATATAGATACTTACTCATCAAAACTTACTATTCCTCTATTTTATTTCGGCATGGTAGGAGTCCAAAAACAAAAGTACATGATATCAACCAAATATAAATTTTTGTGCAATGTTGAAAGCTTTCCGGTGATACACGTTTATAGCTAGCTCCCAACAACACACTTGTCAAACGCAAAACTTGTGGTTCCCATTATTGGGTCATGTTTATTAGATGCATAAAAAGTAAAGTGTGCCTTCAAAAGTTCGTGAGAGTCCTATCCCAAATTCAACCCATGACAATTAACAAAGTGAATATCTTAATTTAGATCATAAATAACACAATAACATGATGAACATACTCGGAATAGCAATGAAGCTAATAGGTAGATATGATGGACTCACTGGAGATACTTGGCTAAAGAGTGTTGGAAACAAGTTTTTACTTGTTGGAATTTTTAAATTTTTGGCTAGCAAGAGGGAGATAGTTGACCACCTACTATGCATGCATATGTCCATAGAACTACTCATCTCATGACAAACTAAATAAACCAGCAATTAACATCAAAGACATGAATAAGAGATAGTTCAAGACAACACTAATGCAGAATTCACATAATAAGCTTATAAATCATGCAAACATATGTAGCTCTTCAAATCAACCATGGCATCCCTATTCCAAATCATAATACTAGCATCCAATGAATTCCAACCCCAAACTCCAGTAGCTCAATCTCATATAAAATGATGGTGGTGGTCTCAACAAAACAAAATAAAAACAAAAACTAGACGCTTCAAGTCTCTATGATAAATGCTTTGCTTAGAAAAACAGAAAGTAGACGTGTGCTAACCAAAAGAGTGTAGCTCCAGTGGGGTGTGTTCGTCACATCCCCAAGCTTATGGCTTTCACCATTCTTGGATATCTTGAGGCGCAGCTCCTCTATTCCCTGTGAAAAAAAACTTCACAAAACATGTTTCTCCCATTCTTTTTTTGTGGGTGAGATTAGCAAGGACAAACAAATCACATGCTTGCTGTGAAAAATTCCAAATCAAATGCTTCAGTAGATAGAAAATAAGGTTCATTATGTTGTATGTTCACTCTCTAGCTTGAAAGAATCATGGAAATTCGATTCCCAAGCCCAAAGAATGCATAAAACAAAAGAAGGCAGAATCTGTCCAGAAAAGCAGCAGCAGCAAAACCAACGTTTTTCCCTAAGCTAGACTCGTCAAAAAATTAAGCCAATTTTTGTGCTTACATAGGACGAAAAGTTGCAGAACATACTGAAAAATTAGCTCAATCCGCCATACCAATAGAAAATGAAAAATCGTACGGTGAGCAGACTCGTGCTGAAACAGAAATTTCATGCACTAGGATAGCAACTTATAAGTCCAAATGGGTTTGACTTGATACTTTATTGAAAACTCCAGAATTAAAACAAAAATCCTAATCTCTTGAGGCAGCAAGAGGACACTAGGAAAATCCAAACAAAAACAACCGGGTTGCCTCCCGCAAAGCGCTTTCTTTATAGCCATATAGCTAGGCTTTACTTACTTGATAATCAAGAGGGATAAAGCTCACGAGGGAGCTTGTTCTTCAGCGTGCCCCTCTTCCTTGGGAAGTGCTCCATGATTTTCTTGTGAGGGAACTGAAACTTGAAATTCCCTTCCTTGGAGTCTATGATTGCACCTGTAGTACGAAGAAAAGGTCTACCCAAAATAATAGGACTAGGGGATTTATCCCCCATATCCATAATAATGAAATCAACGGGTACAAAAGTCATGTGCAATTCAATCATAACATCTTTTACTTGTCCTATAGCATGTTTAGTAGAGTTATCAGCAATGACAAATTCACTTGAGCACTTTTCTAAATTTTCTAGTTCTAGCAATTCATATAATTCTTTAGAGAGTACCGATACACTAGAACCTAGATCTAACAAAGCATGGTGAATTTCTTTTCCAATTGAAACTAGTACCTTGGGGATCCATGCATCCCCAAGCTTAGGAGGTATCATGGCCTCATTCTTGTACCTAGCAATTTTTTCTTGCAAGACATGATTAGCAATATAAGAACCAAAGCCAGGTTGATTAACATTTATAGTGGGATCACTAGCAAATTTTTGTAGAGTAGCAATAAGTTCTTGCAAGCTACTTTTTTCTAAATCAAGCAATGGATCCTTAATTTCAGTAAGCATCATAATTTCCTCTACTTTACTCTCTAATTTAGCTAGCATGCTTGATTCATGAGGACTAATTTCATCTTTGCTAGCAAGATAAGACATATATGGAAGTAAATATTCAGGATACTTCACTATTTCATTCAAAGTTTCTTCTAAGCTAGTAGGAACATGCTCAATTGTATTCTCAGCAATATGATCAATATTTTCAATAATAGGAGCAGCAATAGTAATAGCATTCATTCCTACACTAGGTTGTGCTTGTGGCTTTCCTGCTGACATGCTTAATAGAGTTGCTTGATTATCAGCTAATTTTGACAACGCTTTATCCAAATTCGAAGATTGAAGTTGCAATCCTTTAATATCATTACTAATGGATGCAATAGACTTATTTAACTCATGTATCATAGCATTGTGACTAGCAACTTGTTCCATAAGCAATTTATTAGATTCAGAAATTTCACTAGAAGGCTTCCACTTATTTTCATTAGCATTAGGATATGGAACAAAAGGTTTATTTGGCACATATGAAGGTTTACCATAAGAATTGTAAGCATTACCAAAACCATTGCTACCATAATTCCTAACAAAATTAACATCCACACTTTCAGAATTACTACCAACTAGCTCCTGCAAAGGCACATTCTCCATATTTTGTTTATTAATAAAGGCAAGAATAGTGTCCATTTTAGAAGACAAATCATTGGTTTCTTCAATTGAGTTTACTTTCTTAGTGGGATTGGGTGCTCTTTCAGTATTTCATTGGCTATAATTTTGTAATATGCTTTCTAATATGCTCTTAGCCTCTCCTACAGTTTTACTCATAAAGGCACCTCCAGCAGCAGAATCAAGTATATTTCTAGACATGTAGTTTAGACCATTATAAAAAGAGTGTAGTATGGTCCATTCATTTACTCCATGTGATGGGCATGTTCTAAGCATAAGTTTAATTCTATCCCATGCCATGGCTACATGTTCATTATCATTTTGCCTAAATGAGAGGATATTATTCCTATTTTGCAAAATTTTAACGGGAGGATAATATTTCTTAATGAAAGCTTCTTTTAAATCATCCCAAGATTTTATACTAGCTGTAGGTAGTGAAAGTAACCATTCTTTAGCCTTTCCTCTAAGTGAAAAAGGAAATAATTTCAGTTTTAAAACACTACTTTCCACATTTTTAAATTTTTGCATATCACATATTTCCATGAAATCATGAAGATGCATAGAGGCATCCTCCATAGCACTACCACCAAATTGCTCTCTAGTAATCAAATTCAATAAACTAGGACTTACTTCATAACTTTCTGCTTGTATTTCAGGTGTAGTAATTGGCCTAGCAATGAATTGATCATTGGGTGTATTTGTATAGTCACTTAATTTAGTTCTATCACCCATTTTAACAGTTTTTATGTAGTTTTTAATTTTTATGCAAAACAAAAGTAAAGTAACTAAGCAAATTTCGAATTACTAAATAAACTAGATAACTAAATGCAAAACTAAAATGCAAACTAAAATAAAATATGCAAGACAAAACAAGAACAAGAACAAACACAAAAACAAAAACAAAAACAAGACAAGAAACAAAACAATCTACTTGAAAGAAGGTGGAGATAGAAAGGACGGTACTCACGTAGGTGCAACCTCCCCAAGCTTAGGTGTTTGCACACCTTGTTGGTGATGAAGACTTCTTGTGAGCTCCCTTGGACAAGTCCTTCACCTATGGTGTCAGATCCCTCTGTTAGGTATGTGCTAGGGTTAGCTAGTACCTTTGCATCATGCAAAAGTTTCAAAAAGAAACCTTGAAAATCAAATTCAAAATCCAAATGGGAGAAGGAACACCCCCCAGATGAATTAATTCAAAAGGCCAGATAAAAATATTTTCCAAAAATTCATGTTAGAGTTTTGAAAAGTCTTATAAATGAGTGTGATCACATATCAAGTGATGTGGGACCCACCCCATGCTCATAGATTTTTCAAATATTCAAACAGTACCTTGGAAATAAAGAAATCACCCTATTTGAATTAAAATTCAAATCATTTGAATTTTAAAAATGTTGAAACTTCATAAGTGGTTAGTCTATATTATTATGAGGCCACATAAAAGTTTTCAGCATTTAATAAAATGGTTTGGTATTTTTATCAGAGCCAAAACAAATTACAGAAAACAGAAAGGAAAGATTAAACAGAAATAAAGGAAAAGAGTTACCTGTTGCCCAGGGCGAGGCCCACCTCGCCAGCCGGCCCAGCCCACCTGGACCCTCCCCTGTCGTCTTCCTCCCCGCGCCCCCAAGGTGCTCGGTGGAAAGCCACCGACGCCACCGACGCCACCGCGACGCCCCGCAGCCCTCCACCTGCCTCCCCGGCCGCCTTCTAGCGACGTGGAGAACCCTCCGAGCTCATCCTCTCCATTTTCCCCCCCTGGAAACCTCTTCCTCCTCTTCCCCGTGCGAATCCCGCGAAGACCCGAGGGGCCCGTAGCTCGCCGCCGTGGAAACCCGTGGCCACCTTCCTCCTCAGCCGCTGCCACCTTGTCCAGGACGCGCGCCGTCGTCGTCTTCATCGCCGTGTGCAAGCAATCGAAGCCAGGAGCCCCGAGCACGTCATCCTCTTCACCGAGCCGCCGCTGAACCCGCAAGAGCTCGTCGTCGATTCCGCCGCAGCCGAAGCTCCTCCGGCTTCCTCGAGTCCGTCTCTGCAACCAGGGTGAGCAGGCGCGCTTTTCCCCTCATCTTGCCGCTTGAATCCGTGCCGTTTGCATGATTCCGACGAGGTCCGAGACCAAGCGCCGCCGCTCGTCGTCGAAGTCTTTCACCAGAGCCCCCGTTTGACCCCTGGATGGCTCCACTAGCTCCGCACACACCCCAGCTTCTTTCCCATGCTCTCGGTGTCCAAATCCGTGCACGAATTGAAGAACCCGACGAGTTCCGTGCAGACTTCCGCCGCCGCTCGTCGCCGATGACCCTCCGGTGATCCCCGTGAACCCCCGATGCCATCAGACGACGCGGAAGACCTCAAGGAGCAGATCCATGCCCTCCAGACCCCTCCCCGTGCCCTAGAACCCAACTCCGGCGAGTCTCCGGCAGGATTCCGGCGACTTCACGGCGAGCCCACCATTAGCCCCCCTAATGACCCTGTTAAGCTTAACCCAGTGGCTGACAGGTGGGGCCAGCCACTAATTAACCCCTCGGGTTAATTTTAATCAGGGGATTAAACCCCTCTGTGGATGACAGGTGGGACCCCTTGTCAGTTTGACTCGGGTCAAACCCCCTGGCGTCATGCTGATGTCACAGTGACGCAGTAAATGAATTTCCAGAAAAGAAAAATAGTTTAATAATTCCAGAAAATACCCCAAACTTTGGAAATTCATAGAAAATTCATATTAACTCCAAATTGGACAAATAATATATGAAAAATGATCAGGAGAAAATTATCTTTCCAAATATGCAACTTTCAACTCTGTTTGAGTTGATCTTAAAATGGAACCAGTAGCATATGTCATTTGCTTTATTTGAATTTATTTCAAATTCAAACCAAATGATTTTTCCACTTGGACCATGGATTTATGTTGCAAATCAACCACACTTCAGAGGCATATCATACACATTTGAAGTAATTCAAATTGATCAAACTATATCATGTATAGCTTGGTTAAGGTTGAATTCAAATGTGGAATTTGAATTTTCATTTTAAAAATGCAATATATTCCACTTAAATGGAATTGCCTCACACATCAAACTTGTACTTCAAGATTAAACATTCTATCATGTGCTTGAGCATTGCATTCATATTGATTGCTACTTTGTACTTTGCTTGTCGAGTAGAGGTTGAACCGGAGCAAGAGGTCACCCCCTTCGCTGAAGATCCAGAGCCCGAACCTCGTCAGCAAGGCAAGCAAAACCCCTTTGATCATGTCGATAAAATCCCACTTCCCTCTCATGTCTCGCTTATGCATTGTATAGGATGATCACCATGTTGCGATTCTACCGCATAGATGAACCCATTCCTTTGCATGACCTATCTTTTGTCACAGTAGTAAGCAAACCATAATCCTAGCAAATGTAGGAGTTGAATGATATCATGTGGCCCCTGCAAATGTTACCGCTTATTGCATGCTTAGTATGATACCATGTTGTTACTGTGATGTGAGTCGGGATGGGAATGATCATGTTGCTGATGGTAGAAAAGTGTTGGTGAATCGACCCTAATACAAGGTGAACGATGAGAGGCTGTGTAGGAGTACACGGTGGGTTGTCTCGTTGAACACCGCCCTAAGTCCGAGTTCTTGTGTGGTGATCCAAGATGAAGAGTACCACCACACATTGGGCTCACTGACCCCTCTCAACTTATTAACTCATCCCTTTCGATGTCCAGATGTCGCAGTAGTTCGGAGTTCTGGTAGGCTTGTGGCCTGGATGCTAAGTGAGAGAACGGCTCAACCGAGACCGGCTTATGCACCACGCACACATCGCTTGGGTCCACTTCGGTAAACCGGCCGGGTTCACGATAGTGGTAGCCAACCCAAGTAGGCGGCTTTCTTGGACTAGATAGTCTATGAGGTAACAGTTGTGGTGAGCATCCTCGCTGGCACCCCTTGAATGGTGTCGAGATCAAAGGCGGTAAATGATGATCATGTGTGTGTAGCGGTACACCCTTGCAAGGTTAACAAAACTATTCGAATAGCCGCGTCCGCGGTTATGGACTACTTGGAAAGCTTAGCTTGATTATTAGATAACTTGAACCGTATACTTCTAAAATACACCAAGATAAGTGTGAGTGCTATGGCGTGCTTTCTCGGGGGGAAGTCGAGGAAGGCACCATAGTGGTGTATTGGTTGGAGAAAGTAGTGGACTCGTGTACGCTTCTTACCTCAAAGTCTGGTACTCGTAGTTCAGGATTAGCCAAGTCAAAGCTGGCATTTCTGCAAGTGAACCCCACCTTCCTTTACCTTGATACATGTGCATGAGTAGTATAGCTCCTATGTAAGTCTTGCTGAGTACGCCTTTGTACTCACGTTTGCTTAATATATGTTTTAGATGACGCCACTGACCCAGGAGGTGGCTTCTTCATCGAGCTGGACGACTGAAGTTAAGCTAGTCTAGTCCCAGTCAGCAGACTGGTTCCCTCGTGGAGGGCTTCATGTTTGAATAAGGCTTCTTAAGCCAATTTGTTAAACTTGTCTGTACTCAGACATAATTTGCTTCCGCTTTGTGATGTAATGTTGGATCACATGTATGTGATCTCTGTGTGTACTCTATAAGAGTTATAAATAACATGTACACTTTGTAGAGAATTGCAATGGTACCTACTGTTCATACAAGGCATGTGTGTTGCGTGTATGATTATAACATGCATGTCTTTGTATGGGTTTTCGAGACCTTAGTAGTGTTCTGGCTGGCGGTCTTTCATACACCAAGTGGCCCTTAGATGTGCGCAGCTTGGGGCATCGCGATGCGATTGTTCGAGACTCGGTCTCGGGCACACTTTGTGGTATGATCGAGCCCGCCCTAGACCCCGACTAAGTGATCGGGCTGGAGTAAGTCTATGTAAGAGTCTAGAGATAGTCGATAGTATGGTTGAGGCGACTTGTCTTTGAATATGGGAGTTCACCACCCATATCAGTAGACTTGTGTGCGTACGATGAGGACCCATTACAGTTGATCATCCGGCCTGGATGGGATGCCCCTCACGTACGATGCTCTCCGAGAATGTTCAGTGCTTGGCCTTGTCTGCTTAGACAAGTGGGTGCGGTTCTCGGCTCTCCATATGACTATGTCTTAACTGTACTTGCATACGCTAACCCCGGGTCCCGACATATGGCTCCCCGGCAACGGCGCCAGAAAAAGCCTTTGATGGACGTGATGCAAGGTTGAGACTCCAAGCGCAGAGTGTGTAGCAAGTGCAAGCTTTTTCCCCACGAGGGTGACTCGAGGGTTTATATCGAACTCTTTGGGAGCCAGTATTTCCGCAGTTGTCTTCCAATCTTCCTCCAGGATCCTGCAAACAAGTAGAGAATTTTGTGCCCTCAACCTCACCAAGTGGTTGTCAAGCACAAGGTGTGAGACTTCTAAATTGCAATGCAAAACTGAAAGTAAATATGCAATAATTAAATCTACTACTAAATGCAAATAAGAAAATAAATATGCAATGGATTGTTTTTGTGTTTTTGTGATGCAAATAATAAAGTGTAATTCGAATTGGAGATGCAAGTGGTGATGGTGGATTTCGAATTGTGAGGTGTGATGCAAGGAAAGTAAAGTGCAAGTAAATAAATGCAGCAAAGTAACTAGAGTGTTTTCTCATAATTAAAATAGGACCGGGGTTCATGGTTTCACACTTGCATTCTCTCAAATAAAGTAGACGGTGGACATGAAGAATTACATGTGAGATTACAATAGCATGTTTAACATTGAGTACTTTCATATGGGCATCACGTCCTAGCATAGAGATCTCTACGGTCATATTGATCTCTCTTATACTCCACAAAGATGCGAAATAAATCATAACACCTCGATAATTAAGGAAAAACCAGAGTATAGCTTTAAGCATTGTGACATGAAGTTGAAGTAAGAACTTGCTAGATCTAGTCATGGAGATTGATCAAAGCTCACATCAAATCCCCGGTAGCAAGGTACTCCTTTTTATCCCTAGTGAGGTAACTAAGAAAGGTTTAACAAAACCAAAGTGGATCGCTGAATTTCTGTCACTTTCACAGCACTAGCCACCCCCCGTTACTCCAACTAATGCACCCGTCACCCCACACACGCTCTCAAGAACTAGATTGATCAAAGCTAGCAAATAAGAACGAGGTACATAAGATACATCTACTCAAATAACTCAAGGAAAACAATTGCAATCTCAGATTCAATAACTCATAGAAAAGATCCACCACATAGGAATTACAACGGTGCCCGTAATCATGTGAGGCAGCTCATACGGATCTAATTAGTGAAGCACATAGAGAGAGAGATACAAGTGCTACTTCCACAAACCCATAGCCCTGGGGTGGACTACTCCCTCTTCATGGAGATGATGATGGAGATGACGTTGGAGGGGTAGGAGATCACACCGGCAGCGCCCCGCCGGAGTTTTCCCCCTCCAATCTCGAACTTCTAGTCTCTGTTTCGGTGTTTCGGTGTTTCGGCGGCGCCCCTCTCCGTAAGGGTACGGGGGACCCTATTTATAGTCGGTTTTAGGTCAAGACGGAGTCGGTAAGTCGAAGATGGAAGGAAGTGGGGCCACAGGGGCCAAAAGGGGGCCCCACACGCGGCCAAGGAATCTGGCCGCGTGGAGGGTCCTCTTTTGGGCCTCCTTGCCCAATTCCCGTGGATCCTTCGCCCGCAAGTCTTCTCCTTCCAAAAAAATGACCCCCGCAGATTTTCAGGTGATTTCGCGGAAGTTTGCCCCCTGAAACGTCAAAAATATAGAAAACAGGGTTTCTGACAGGCAGGGTTAATTCCATAAAAGTTGGGGGACTTTGTAATTTAACCCCAAAATACTATAAACATTGAATTATACCCTTATATGATGCAATATGTAATAGAAAACCATGTGAAAATATGCAAAATTCATCTATGCATTTTACATGCATCACCAAGCAATCTCCTATTGATCCTCATGATGTCCCTTTAAATTCTTTGGTTGCTCAAGAACAAGTAGACGTGAACTTTATCTATAGAAACAACTTCAATAATAATGCTTATAGGGGTAATTTTGCTAGCAATCCTAGACCGTTCCCATCCAACAACTATGGGAACAACAACACTTATCCTAGCAACAAGAACTCCACTTCTGAATTACAAAGCATGCTTAAAGAATTTATCACTACCCAAAAAGCCTTCAACAAGAGTGTAGAGGAAAGATTAGACAAATTAGATAATCTCTCTTTGAAGGTAGACAACTTAGCCCTTGATATTGAAATGCTTAAAATTAGAACTTCTCCCCTCGAGGAGAGGAAGGCCACTCCTATTAATGCTATCCAATTGCAAATTAATGAAAACATTAGGATGATGACTAAACTTAAAGAAAGATGGGCTAGAGAAAAGGAGGAAGATGATAGAATTAAGAGCCTTCCTACACACCACACTGTTGCAACTATCCAGGTTGTTGAGGATACCCAAACTTTTAGTACCCAACACACTCCTAGTCCCATTGGACCAATTAATGGTGATGCTATTACCTCCACCATAGAAGAAGAAACTCCTATGAACATAGAGGCTTTCAAACAAGTGAGCCTAGATGACACTACTACCACCTTTGATAGTAGTGACATTGATTTTGATAGTTGCACCCTAGAAGTTATTAGCTTACTACACAAAATGTCTAGAGACCCCCACACTAGCACAATAAATCTTGCCTTCATGGAGCATATCACTAATGCTCTCATTAAAGCTAGGGAGGAGAAGCTTAGAGTAGAAGCCTCCATACTTAGGAAGCTAGAAGATGGTTGGGATCCTATGATCAAAATTAAATTAAATAACTTCTCTTGTTATGCTTTATGTGATGTTGGAGCTAGTACCTCCGTTATGCCCAAAAGAATGTATGATATGTTTGAACTAGAACCTTTTGATCCTTGTTCTTTTGGTGTTCGTCTCGTTGATTCTTCCGTAAAGAAACCTTTGGGGAAGATCGACGATATTCTTATCATTGTCAATGACAATTATGTTCCCGTTGATTTCACTATTATGGACATAGAGTGTGAACCTTTATGTCCAATTATTTTGGGACGTCCTTTTCTTCGCACCATAGGTGCTGTTATTGACATGAAAGAGGGGAATATAAAATTTCAATTCCCTCTTAAAAAGGGGATGAAACACTTCCCTAGGAAGAAGATTAAGTTACCTTTTGAGTCTGTTACACGGGCTAGCTATTCTCTTTCACTTGACAAAACTTGATCTTTTTGCTTTATGCCTGGCTTAAAGGCGTCAAAGAAAGCGCTTGTTGGGAGGCAACCCAAGATATTTTTTACTTTTATTTTTAGTCGTCTTGATGATACTTACTACTGTAGCAACATCATCGTATCTTTATTTTCAAGCTTTGTGCCAAGTTTAGCCTCCGATTGCAAGAAAGTTCAAAAGTTGTGATATGTTGTCAGAAAAAGATTTTGTCCTTGGACGGAAATATTAGCCTAAAATCACCAGATCATGTTTTGATCTGGATTTGTTTGACAGCGTGCTCCATACAATTGGCTTTCAAGCGTCTGTTCCGAATTTTTTTATTTGAGTGGCAGAAGTACCCCGGAAAAATTATTTACTACCTGCTGGTCTGTTTTTCACAGATTCTGCCACGTTTTGCCTTTCCTCACTTTTGCAAGTCTTGCGCTAGCTTTTTCTCTGTAAAAACTTTTTGGCGGTCTTGATAAACAACATCCCTCAAGAAAATCTTTATTTCTAGTAGAGGCAAATTGTTTTATTGTGGGTACTAACCTCTCTAATCAGATTATGATGAGTTATGTATGAAGGGAGTTTTCAAGTGCGAGGGAAGATGATGAAAGAAGATCCGGGAATGTCAAGCGCTCAAGCTTGGGGATGCCCCCATGCATCCCCAATAAATATTCAAGGAGACTCAAGCGTCTAAGCTTGGGGATGCCCCCGTGCATCCCCTTCTCCATCAACAATCATCAGTTCGTCCTTCGTCTCACTATATTTTTATCACTTCATGCGTTGTGTGCTATGCTTGGAGCGTCTCGCTCTTAGGTTTACTTTTTAGTTTTCTTTAGCTTTTTTTGCTATTCATAACAAGTTAGAACCCATCTTACTTTGTGTGGGAGAGAAACACGCTCCACTTCAAACTAGAACACATCATAGGATTTCATGCTTATCTTTTTTTGTTGTGTGTTCTTTATCTTTTCGTAGCTGCTGTCATGTTTAGCTCTTAGTTTTCAAGTTTATCTATTTCAAGAGCTCTAGTTTATTTTTTTCCTGGAAATCTCTTTATTTTTCATGTTTATCTTGTTAAGAGAGTTGGTTGTTGCACTGAGTTGTGTCTTGTCTTTAAGTAGGTAATTCAGATTGCTATTCAATTGTAGTAGTAACTTGCAATAGTTTTGAGGTATTGTCGTGAGTAATGTTTGAACTTTTGGTGTCAATCGCTCAAGCCTATTAGGGATAGGTGTCGTATTTTGGTCAATCCGTGTTTATTTTCAAAAACTACAAAAACTAGTTGAGAACTCTAGCTACTAGTTGGATCACTAATCTTTGGAGGGATCGGATATTAGAGTACACTCACGTTCCATGAGTCGAGGATGCGCAAGGATAACCAAACCCCCATACACTCCTCCTCGGGGTACTTGTCTCTTTGTGAACCTCCTCATTAGATTGAGAGTTACCGATAATAAGTGCATGAGTTCTTCAGACTAATGTAAGTATTGAAAGTTGACACTTCCACCTCCTCATATATGCTAGCCTATTCGGTACCGCACATTGCCCTCTTCTCACTCCGAGAGTTGACGTCCACCTTGCCGGTGCATCCAAACCCTTGGCATGATACGCTTTGTCATCATAAACCTCCGTATATCTTTCCTCAAAACAGCCACCATACCTACCTATCAAGTCGTTTCCATAGCCTTTCCGAGATATATTGTCATGCAACATCCACCTTCTCATGACTTGATCTTCATGTCATGCATGTTCCTGCTACACCGGCAGAGGCATATATTTGCATACATCATGATAGATACATCTTCTTTATGTTGAGTACCTTGTAAAGTGTGGAGATCTTCTATACTTCTTGTAAAATAGAGTGTTGCCCTTAAGTGAGGAAAAGATCCCAAAGAGGACAAATTTAAAAGATCCCAAAGAGGACAATTGAGAGTTATATAGAAAGATCCATTGAGGCCACCAAAAAATAGAAAAAATAGAAAAAAGAGAGAAAAAGGAAATAAAAAGAGAGAAGGGGGCAACACTACTATTCCTTTTGAAAGATCCACACTCGTACTCCCTCTTATACCTTGTACTCCATAGAGATGATCATATATGCATATAGCTATGTGAGGACCTTCACACTATAGAACTTGGCTTGTATATTCCAACGATGAGCCTCCTCAAATGAGCTCTAGGTATTCTGGAGCGAGCAAGTTGGATGAACCCCAACTAGTTCCTTTGGAGAGCTTTTCTTAGCTCATATGTGCATCCGTTGCATGACAATCCCTACTCCTCACATCATATCTATCATTTCGCCTTTTCTCGCCTATGATTGTTCTCATTGATGTGAGCCTTTCACACACTTTTTGTCTTCCTCCTCCACCATATATATGTCTTTGCTATCCTAAGTGTCAAATATCGTGCTTACGCTCATCCATTGCATGAGTGCTCAAAATATCGAAAGGGAGGGGATCAAATTGACTTGTACCTGGCTAGTGGTCTGGGGATGAGTCAAGATAAGATTCCAAAGAAGACTAAGTGTGAAACTTTAGTAGATTGAGTTCTCAACAAATACATATTTTTTTCTCGTATTCCCATCCCCCACTTCTTGCACGCAAACACCATATGGAGACATTCGAGTCACGGACAAGAAGAGCTCTTGTAACCTTATTTTCTTATCTTGCTTGTTTCAATGCTAATATAGACTCTTGCCTGTTATGACTTGAATTGAATTGCCTACCTTTATTTCTTTACTTACAAAGTTCTTATATGGTTGTTAGTATGTCACCAAAGAAATTATGCTTGTTATCACTTACCTACTCGAGGACGAGCAGGAATTAAGCTTGGGGATGTTGATACGTCCCAAACATATCTATAATTTCTGCTTTCTCCATGCATGTTTTGTGTGATATTGCTATGTTTTATATACACTTTCATACACTTTTGATCATATTTGGACTAACCTATTAACTCAGTGCACCCCAGTGTCAGTTCGTGTTTTCTGCTGTTTTTCTATTTCAGGTTTCCCCCGTATTAAAAATGCTCCAAAAATTCCAGGAAAATACAATAAAAAAATCAGCGCTTCGGAAGCTTCGGGAATCACCGAGGAGGGGCCAGAGGGGACCCACCAGGGCCCCAGGCGCCCTCCCGGCGTGCCCTAGTGTGGGGCCGCGCCAGGGGCCACTTGGACCCCTGGTGGCCCCCTTGGCTGTCCCCTTTCGCCTATTTATTCTCTGTCACGGGAAACCTCCGAAGACAGAAACCTTTTTCGCGATCTTGCCTCTGTTGCGCCGTCGCCGCGCTTCCAAGATCGGGAGCGCCAGCAGACCTCTTCCCGGCACCCTGCCGGAGGGAGGATTGTCCTCCGGGAGATTCTCCTCCATCATGGACGGTTCCTGGATGATCCGTGAGTAGTACACCTTGGTCCATGGTTCCATGATCAGTAGCTATGTGATGTTCTCCTTGATACGTCCAAAATGCATCACTATTTTATATCGTAATTCATCCTTATTCATTGAAATATTTCATATTACGATGATGTTCTTATGTTGTTTTGGCTTATTTTACACAGTTTGCAACTTTCCGATGCCGAAGCAGCAGACGCGGAATTCAGCGGTAAAAAGTGGACGCTGAGTTGTTGAAGAAGAATACCTCCAAATTACCTGAAAATCGACGGGGGGTATTTTCCAGAAGATTAACGAAGACACGCCGAAGAGGAGCCAGAGGGGATCCACAGGGGGGCCATAGGAGCCCCAGGCGGCCACCTGGCGCGGCCCCACCCCTAGCCGCGCCGGGAGGGCGCCTGGAGCCCTGGGACCACTCCCGGCTCCCCCTCTGGCCTATATACTCCTCGTTACGCGAAAACCCTAAAAGAGAAGCGTTTCACGGAGTTCCTCCGCCGCTCTATGGCGGAAACCTACAGAGAAGAAAAGGGCTCTCCGGCGGACAGATTCCGCCGAGGAGATCACCTCCCGGAAGGGAGATCATCGCCATTGTCATCACCATCATCACGGGCATAATCGAGATCATCATCAACATCATCCCCAACATCAGCACCATCTCCACCATCATCCAATCTCACCTCACAAGTTTATCTTGTGTTGTAATCCGTACTATCTATCCTCTCTACTCTATCGGTGTTGATTACTACTTTGTGGTGAATACTATTGAGTTTTGTTGGAGAAATATCATTATGTCCAGATTGTTTATCATATATTTATCACCTCTGATCATGATCTCTTTTATATCTTGTGAGTAGTTACTTTAGTTCTTGAGGACATGGGAGAAGTCTAGTTGTTATTAGTCATATGAAGTTGAAGTAATTTGTGTTGTTTGGTATTTAAGTTGTGTTGTTATTTTCCTAGTGGTGGTGTGTGAGTCAAACATTCAACACTTCTCCTTATTAAGGACCTAAGGGGATACATTGTGTATAAAGAATGCTTATGGTGGGTTGCCAGAGTGACAGAAACCTGAACCCCAGTTTGCACACTTTTTGTTGGGATACGGGGCAGAAAACACAAATTTTTCACATCTACGATACCCGAACCCAAGATCTATGCTATGGCGATGTAAAGTAACGGAGGGAATCGGTGTTCATACCTTTGAAGACCGAAAGAGGGAAACGTTCTTGCGAACGTGGTTGGCGTAGACTCAGAACTATGACCTCCCTGTCGTGTAGAAGACCACCACCGGCGAGGATGACTCCCGGTAAACCTCCAGCGACGAAGCAGCACCACAGGTGTAGTGCCTCGAAGAGATTATACACGTACGGTACAATCGATGTTCCTCCCGGGCTCCGAACCAGGCGAGCAGCGGAAGAAAGACGGCTACGGATCCCGACTCCGGCAGAGCGACGGCCTGCCTTATGGTGGAGAACTCCAATCCTCGTGCAGACTCCTAACAAGGGGAGTCCACTTCCGGAAATGGAGAAGGAAGAAGAAGGAGATTAATTGTGTATGGAAAAAGGGGGGTCTACCCCTCCTTATATAGGCCAAGGGGGGGGTGTGATCCTCCTTCCCTCCCCCATGTGGGACTAAACCCCCAAGGGGGGGAGGGCGCCGGCCATAAGGGGGGATGGGCCCCACCCTTGGCGCCAAGCCCAAGGGGGGGAACCCCCTCCTCCCCTAATGGGCCCCAAGGGCCCATATAGCCTTTTTCCATTATTTTTAATTATTTAATAAGTTTTAAATATTTAATTCAGATAATTAAATAATAAAAACATTATTAAAACAATTAAACTTTATTTTGAACTATTCAAAATGTCCGGAAACTATTCCGTCCTCCTCCGGAACTATTCCGGTGATTTCTCCTATTTCACCGATTGATCCCGTAACTGTCCTATGCATCGATTGCCCTTAAGTGTAACACCCTAACGGTCCGGGAAATAGCAGACATGGTCGAGACTCTTCTCATTGACCAATGACTAGTCAGTTGGACCTGGTTACAATCCTTGACAGTCCCTGCGCTTCCATCGAATGAGCTTCGATCGCTTTTGGAAACCGTTAACGATACGACGTAATCCCTTTGTGTTGCGGTACTTTGTTTGTCCGAGGTTTGATCGTCGGTATCCCACATACCGTGTTCACATCTCGTTCACAACAAACAACTTCTCTCGTCCATGATCATTGCATCTCTTGTGACCTAGTCACGTCCTTGTAAGGTGTTGATGCAATATCACCGAGTGGGCCCAGAGTACATGTCCTGTCACAAGGACTGACAAATCCCGCTTTGATCTATTAACATACTCATCAACCATCTATTTCGGAATACCCAAAGTGCTCCGTTATAGCCAGCATATTTCAGTCAGACGGTGGGATACAAATCAAAGTCTCCTCATAGATCGTGATTACGTATGATCATTACGGTCTAAGGACTAAGCCATACGTTACAAAGTCATAGCAACGCTGAACTATGTGACTCGATCACATTGCAATACTTTAGGTGGGTGTCTGTCCATCACATCATTCCCCTTAATGATATGACCTCATTGTCAATGGACTTAAGTGTCGCCATGATCAGGAAAGCTTGATCAATCAATTGCCCAATGAGATAGTTTACCCGAGTTAAACTACGGACCAAGGTTTATACTACACCTGTATTAGTATTTCCAAGTAATACAGTTATAGCACAGTATAAAATGTATTATGAACAAAACGGATATGTGACAAATATCTTTATTAATTTGTCTCTAGGGCACATATCCAACAGTCTCCCACTTGCACTAGAGTACAAATTACACTAGTTTACATCAGGTATGTATCTAACACCAATGGTCTCTCGGTGTTCTTCAAACTTTCCCTGTGGGAGAGGTTTAGTCATCGGGTCTGCTGCGTTCAGATCCGTATGTATCTTGTGAATCCTAGTGTGTCCATCCCTGACGTAGTCTCGCGTCACATGGAACTTTCGGAGGATGTGCTTGGTTGTAGAGTGAGTTCTTGGCTCCTTCGCGTTAGCAATGGCACCCGTGTTGTCGCAGAAGATTCCCACGGGGTCAGTGCAACTGGGAAAGACGCCAAGCTCGATCACGAACTTCTTCAGCCACAGTGCCTCGTTTGACGCTTCGCAAGCGGAAATATACTCCGACTCCATTGAAGATTGAGCGACGACTGACTGTTTGCCGCTCCTCCAGCTAATCGCGCCACCGTTCAACATGAAAACATATCCCGTCTGGGATTTCGAGTCATCTAGATCTGAGCTGAGGATTGCGTCAACGTAACCCTTTATGGTGAGCTCCTCATCAACTCCTCCATAAACGAGAAAGAGATCCTTGGTTCTTCTCAAGTATTTAAGGATGTTCTTTACTGATGTCCAGTGAGCCATTCCCGGGTTACTCTGGTAGCGATTAGTCATACTAATGGCCAACGCTAAATCCGGTCTGGTACATAACATAGCATACATGAGAGAACCTATGGCTGAGGCATAGGGCTTTGAGGACATCTCCTCTTTCTCTTTAGCTGTGGTCGGGCATTGAGTCACGCTTAATTTGACACCTTTTATAACTGGCAAGAGACCTCTCTTGGAGTCATCCATTTTGAACCTTTTCAAAATCTTGTCAATATAAGTGTTCTGACTCAAGGCCAAACGTCGATTAGGTCTATCTCTATAGATCTTAATCCCCAGTATGTACGCAGCTTCACCTAGGTCCTTCATGGAAAATTGTCCATTCAGATATTCCTTCACTTCCTCTAAGAATTTCTTATCGTTCCCTATTAGTAATATGTCATCTACATATAACACAAGGAATGCTATAGAGCTCCCACTCAGTTTCTTATAGACGCAGAACTCTTCGACGTTTTGGACAAATCCAAAAGCTTTAATGACCTCATCAAATCGAAGATTCCAACGCCGAGATGCTTGCTTCAACCCATAGATGGACCGTTGAAGCTTGCAAACCTTACCAGCGTTCCTTGGATCGACAAACCCCTCTGGTTGCATCATATACAACTCTTCCTCAATGTTGCCATTTAGGAATGCAGTTTTCACATCCATCTGCCATATCTCGTAATCATGATATGAAGCTATTGCTAGTAGGACCCGAATAGACTTTATCATCGCTACAGGAGAGAATGTCTCCTCGTAGTCAACTCCTTGAATTTGTCGGAAACCCTTCGCGACAAGTCGAGCTTTGTAGACAGATATGTTTCCGTCTGCGTCAGTCTTTTTCTTGAAAATCCATTTATTCTCGACGGCCTTGCGGTCCTCAGGAATATCCACCAAAGTCCATACTTTGTTGGTGTACATGGAGTCTATTTCCGATTTCATGGCTTCAAGCCATTTCTCGGACTCGGGTCCCTCCATTGCTTCTTTGTAACTCGTAGGTTCATCCAACTCATCAGCCGAGATTGCATTCACAAGCTGTCCGTAAAACTCAGTAGGTTGACGGACTCTTGATGACCTACGGGGCATAAAAGGTTCCTCTTCATTCTCATCATGATCATCATTAATGTCATGATCGTTATGAATGTCGTTCTGGCCATTCTCTTCAACTCCCACTGTGGAAGATGGTTCCAGAACAAATTCCGTAGCCATTTCATCCAATTGGAGTGATTGGTCAGTTACTTCATCGAGGTCTATTTTCCTCCCACTCAACTCTTTCGCGAGAAACTCCTTCTGAAGAAAGTGTCCCGTATTGGCAACAAACATTTTGCTGTCAGACTTGTTGTAGAAGGTGTATCCACAAGTTTCCTTGGGATAGCCCACAAAGATGCACTTATCCGCCTTTGATTCAAGTTTTTCAGGCTGTAGTTTCCTAACATAAGCCTCACAACCCCAAATCTTCAGGTAAGACAACTCAGGTTTAGTGCCATGCCATTCTTCAAATGGTGTTGTCTTCACGGATTTGGATGGTGCCCTATTAAGAATATGAATGGCGGTTTCTAATGCATACCCCCAGAATGACACAGGCAAATCAGTATGAGACATCATCGATCGTACACTATCCAATAGGGTTCGATTACGTCGCTCAGCCACACCGTTTCTCTGAGGTGTGCCTGCCGGCGTAAGCTATGGTACTATGCCACAAGACTTCAAATGATTGCCAAACTCGTGACTCAAATACTCGCCACCTCGATCTGATCGAAGGTGCTTGATTTTTCTTCCGAGTTGATTTTCGACCTCATTCTGAAATTCCTTGAACTTTTCAAAGGTTTCAGACTTGTGCTTCATGAAGTAAATATACCCATATCTACTCAAGTCATCATTAAAGGTCACGAAGTAACGAAGACCATTGCGAGTGGGGACGTTCATGGGTCCACATACATCCGTGTGTATGATCCCCAATAAGACTTCCGCACGCTCCATCATACCATTGAATGGAGTCCTTGTCATTTTGCCCATGAGGCATTGTTCACATGTATCAAGGGATCCAAAATCCAATGACTCAAGAAGTCCATCCTTATGGAGCTTCTCCATGCGTTTTATACCAATATGACCAAGTCGGCAATGCCACATCATCATGTGATCTTCATCATTCTTCAATCTTTTGGCCTCAATATTGTTAATGTGACTCACGTCACCATCGAGATTAAGTACGAATAAACCATGCAACTCCGGTGCGTGAACATAAAACATTTCATCCTTATAAATCGAACAACCAATTGCATCGGACTTAAAAGAATAGTGATCTCGCTTTAAGCAAGAGCCACTCACGATGTTCACACTCAACGCGGGTACATAGTAGCATTTATTCAGAACTAAAACCAATCCCGAAGGGAGACTAAGATGCATCGTGCCGACCGCCAAGACGTCAATCTGGCAGCCATTCCCCACGCGCATCGTCACTTCATCCTTGACCAAGCGTCTCCTATTCCTTAGTCCCTGAATGGAATTAGAAATATGAGCGACAGACACTGTATCAAATATCCAGGATGTGTTCTCGGCGCTTGTCAAGAGAAGATAAACAAGAATGCTTATGGTGGGTTGCCAGAGTGACAGAAACCTGAACCCCAGTTTGCACACTTTTTGTTGGGATACGGGGCAGAAAACACAAATTTTTCACACCTACGATACCCGAACCCAAGATCTATGCTATGGCGATGTAAAGTAACGGAGGGAATCGGTGTTCATACCTTTGAAGACCAAAAGAGGGAAACGTTCTTGCGAACGTGGTTGGCGTAGACTCAGAACTACGACCTCCCTATCGTGTAGAAGACCACCACCGGCGAGGATGACTCCCGGTAAACCTCCAGCGACGAAGCAGCACCACAGGTGTAGTGCCTCGAAGAGATTATACACGTACGGTACAATCGATGTTCCTCCCGGGCTCCGAACCAGGCGAGCAGCGGAAGAAAGACGGCTACGGATCCCGACTCCGGCAGAGCGACGGCCTGCCTTATGGTGGAGAACTCCAATCCTGGTGTAGACTCCTAACAAGGGGAGTCCACTTCCGGAAATGGAGAAGGAAGAAGAAGGAGATTAATTGTGTATGGAAAAAGGGGGTCTACCCCTCCTTATATAGGCCAAGGAGGGGTGTGATCCTCCTTCCCTCCCCCATGTGGGACTAAACCCCCAAGGGGGTGGAGGGCGCCGGCCATAGGGGGGGATGGGCCCCACCCTTGGCGCCAAGCCCAAGGGGGGAACCCCCTCCTCCCCTAATGGGCCCCAAGGGCCCATATAGCCTTTTTCCATTATTTTTAATTATTTAATAAGTTTTAAATATTTAATTCAGATAATTAAATAATAAAAACATTATTAAAACAATTAAACTTTATTTTGAACTATTCAAAATGTCCGGAAACTATTCCGTCCTCCTCCAGAACTATTCCGGTGATTTCTCCTATTTCACCGATTGATCCCGTAACTGTCCTATGCATCGATTGCCCTTAAGTGTAACACCCTAACGGTCCGGGAAACGGCAGACATGGTCGAGACTCTTCTCATTGACCAATGACTAGTCAGTTGGACCTGGTTACAATCCTTGACAGTCCCTGCGCTTCCATCGAATGAGCTTCGATCGCTTTTGGAAACCGTTAACGATACGACGTTATCCCTTTGTGTTGCGGTACTTTGTTTGTCCGAGGTTTGATCGTCAGTATCCCACATACCGTGTTCACATCTCATTCACAACAAACAACTTCTATCGTCCATGATCATTGCATCTCTTGTGACCTAGTCACGTCCTTGCAAGGTGTTGATGCAATATCACCGAGTGGGCCCAGAGTACCTGTCCTGTCACAAGGACTGACAAATCCCGCTTTGATCTATTAACATACTCATCAACCATCTATTTCGGAATACCCAAAGTGCTCCGTTATAGCCAGCATATTTCAGTCAGGCGGTGGGATACAAATCAAAGTCTCCTCATAGATCGTGATTACCTATGATCATTACGGTCTAAGGACTAAGCCATACGTTACAAAGTCATAGCAACGCTGAACTATGTGACTCGATCACATTGCAATACTTTAGGTGGGTGTCTGTCCATCACATCATTCCCCTTAATGATATGACCTCATTGTCAATGGACTTAAGTGTCGCCATGATCAGGAAAGCTTGATCAATCAATTGCCCAATGAGATAGTTTACCCGAGTTAAACTACGGACCAAGTTTTATACTACACCTGTATTAGTATTTCCAAGTAATACAGTTATAGCACAGTATAAAACGTATTATGAACAAAACGGATATGTGACAAATATCTTTATTAATTTGCCTCTAGGGCACATATCCAACACTTTTGCGCAAGGGAATAATGGATCCTTGATCTTATTGTTGTGGTTAGGCTTTGCCTTAATTTCTATCTTGTATTTGCGGATGCTTGCAAGATGTTTAATCATAAGAGTGCACTTATCTTAGTCTAGAAGGTGTGCTAGCATAGATCCACCCACTCAACACTTATCAGCACAACACTTGTTATCGATACGAAGTATGGCGAAAACATGTGACTACCTCTACATGTGTCCTCAAGAACGCTTTAGTCTTTATAAGTTCAGTTGACATGCTTATCCTTTGCTCAAAAGGATTGGGACACTTGCTGATCCTCAGCGCCATTTACTTTGCTTGCTTTTATCTTGTTGTTGCTTATATCGAAAACCCCTAAAAAAGTTATCTTTCATTGCTTGCAGCTATTCCTTGTCCAGATCACCTATCAATACCTTTCGCTCCTCGTTGGGTTCGACACTCTTACTTATCGAAAACGCTACAATAGATCCCTTTATGTTGAGGGTCATCACTCCTCCCCTCTTTGTTTTTCATGGATTAGACCTTGTGAGCTGCCCTACATGATCAAGGCATATATGTAATTCTTTCTGCTGTTGCTATCTTGAGTTTGTTGTGATCTAATGGATTATGAGACTACGTTCAGATTGTGATTGAGTAATATATTTGGTTCTTATATTTTATATATTTTTCTTGAGTAATTCTTGCATGTTCTCCGTTGCTGTTTATTGCTTTGGCCAAGTAGTAGGTAGTGACTCCAAGAGGGAGCATTATGCTTGATTGTGCGTTAACCCCTCCTGATGACTAGTTTGAGTGACAGAAACATGAGTCTAGGGGATGTGTTGTTGCCACAAGGGGGAAAACAACGGTGCTTGTAACCGCAGTTGCAAGGATTGTTTACTTTGCGCAAAGTTCTTTTAATGCAGTTGTCTGTTGCTTTGGCTTTACACTTTGGGTGGGGCTCGCAACTTAATACCAGTGAGATGTTCTGGATAGATATCTGAAGGTGGATGATTAGTAGTAGGTGCAGATGGATTTCGGTCTACTTATTTTGGCGTACCACCCATGCTTTTGAGCATCTTCCTTTCTTTGTAGCATAGTTAGCATTGGTTTGCGCCCGTAATCCTGTCAATTGCCCAGCTGTGATTTGTTTACCTCGCATAGCAGTTTTATCGTCTTTTGGGAGAGAGACATCACTAGTGAACATCATGGGACCCCGGTCCATATTTTCATCGTTGTTTACACGCTCAATTTATTTCCTGCTTTTACTTTCCAGTCGCAATTATCACTACCTATTATCTGTTGTGTTGATCCTTTGTAAACAACAAGGCCGGAGATATTGACAACCTCTCTGAACTTCGTTGGGAGAAAAGTTACTTGTTGTGTGTACAGGTCCAGGCAAAGCAAGTGTTTCTTTTTAGACGGTGCATCACTTGCTGAACCACCTACTTGTCGACGTTGGAGTTGTTGGGGTTCGCAGCAGAAAACACAAATTTTTCTAACTAGCGTTCCCATAACCCAAGATCTAGCTAGACGTATTATCGTAATGGAAAGGAGTGCGGAAATAACATACCTCAGGGTGTAGTCCGTTGAGCGGGAAACGTTCCCGCAAACGTGGTTGATGTAGCCGATCAAGGTTCACAGCCCCCTGGCTGTGTTGAGCACCCGGATGGGTGTAGTGCCACACATGTAGCACCTCGTAGTACTCGCTGATGGCTTCTCGCCCCTCGTTGGTTACCCCAAGTGGAAGGTTGAGATGCAGCGTAGCGGTAATTTCCCTCAGTAAAGATACCAAGGTTTGTCTCCAGTAGGACTCAATGATAAGTATGATAGGTGACAACGGCGCCAGAAATTACTCTGATGTGTGGAGTTGTCGTGGACCTGCACAAAACAAATAACTTTGCTCCCAACGAGTTCAGAGGAGTTGTCAATTCCTCCGGTATTGTCGTTTACAAAGGATCAAACGCAAGAGATAAAAAGGTACTAGTAAAAGTAAAAACAGAAAGATAAATAGTGGGTGTGAACAATGGTTTGAAGATGGACCGGAGTCCCGTGATTTTCATTAGTGATGTCTCTCTCCCAAAAGACGATAAAAATTCTAGCGAGGTAAACAAATCACAGTTGGGCAATTGACAGGATTATGAAGGCACCGCAATGCTAACTATGCTGCAAAGAAAGGAAGGGCTCAAAAGCAATGGGCAGTACGCCAAGGTAAGTAGACCGAAATCCAACTGCATCTACTACGAATCATCCACCTTGAGATATCTATCCAGAACATCTCGATGTTATTAAGTTGCGAATCCCACCCAAAGTGTAAACTCAAAGCAACAGACAACTGCATTAAAAGAACTTTGCGTAAAGTAAACAATTCTTGCA
Organism: Bromus sterilis; assembly: GCA_950022295.1. Lineage (NCBI taxonomy): Eukaryota > Viridiplantae > Streptophyta > Magnoliopsida > Poales > Poaceae > Bromus > Bromus sterilis. The sequence goes on along the minus strand of OX465598.1, from coordinate 19,376,179 downwards.
CCAATAGGCACAATCACCGTTGTTTTATCCCTGGTGGCAACAGCACATCCCCTAGTCTCATGTTTCTGTCACTCAGGCTAGACATCAGGGGGCTGAACCCACAATCGAGCATAACGCTCTCTCTTGGAGTTGCAAGCAAATACTGCAACGGAGAACATGCAAGAATTTACTCAAGAACAAAATATAAAAGGGCAAACCAAATATATTACTCATCACAATCTGAACATAGTCTCATAATCCATCAGATCCCAACAAACTCAGCATAGAAACAGCAGAAAATTACATAGGTGCCTCGATCATGTGAGGCAGCTCACGAGGTCTCGAAAGTGGAAGCACAAAAGAGGGAGAGGACATCACATAGCTACTGATCACGGACCCATGGTCCAAGGGGGACTACTCACGGTACATACGGGAGGCGTCCATGGCTATGGATGGTCTCCCGGAGGGGTGATCTCCTTCCGGCAGTGTGCCGAGGCAGCTTCTCCAGGCAGCCCTGATCTGAAAACGGCGGCGGCGGCGGAACAGAGAGGTTTCCGCAAAAAAGAGTTCCTGTTTAGGGGTTTCTACCCCGAGGGGGTTATATAGGCGAAGGGGGCGTCGAGGGGCCACCCAGGGCAGCCAGGAGGGTGCCTGGCGCGCCCTAGGGTTGGGGCCACCACCCTAGTCGTGCACATTATTCTCATTGAACTTTGGTCATAACCAAATAATGCCTTATGTCCGTTACATTATTCTCAATAACTTTCCAGTTTATCGGGAATATGAAATAACCGATTTATTTCACGGGACTTGAGCCATCCTATATGTAACTCAATATTATTTCATTTCTCCTCGTGTTCTAGGCTACCATCATTCCTTTGTGTCTTCAAGCAATGTTATTCCCTATTGTTTTATTAAGAAGACTCATGATTATTGTTCTGTACAGAACGTATTCATGATAACCTTCTAAATTCAACAATGGCTTCAACTCATATACCAAGATCAATCATCTTTGGCATATCCTTCCTTATATAGCGTCATTACAGCGGAACACGCTTCCGTTGCAATACTCTGATATTCTGAAGGCAAGGTCCAATACCCCGGTCAAAGTTTCCATTATCTCCCATTGGATCCGTGTCGAGAGACTTCTTCTCGCATTACCAATCAAGCAACACACATTTTGCTATTCGAGGAGAATATGTAATTTCAATTGCTTGTAGTTTTATTACAAAGAAATTCTTTCTTTTAAGAAACCTTATAACACCATCAGTTATGGATCTATCATGTCTCGTTAGATTCAGGATGGTTTCCTATTCATGAAGTGGGTGTTTTAACTTAATGAATTAAACAACCTTATTCGACAATAACTATAGTGCTAGGGGAAAGAACGTTTAGACCATACTACGATTTAGTATGACTACGAATGGTTTAAGTAGTCTAGCACTTTCAACTTCCATCGTAGTTTGTGGTACAACTTCCACAAGTCTCCCATTATGTCAATATCAATACTTATCACTTCGGATCGTAGCGCAGTGATATGTATCCTTTGTATTCTCACTTCTCACTGTGATTCCTGAATCTCAGTTTTATGATCTCAGTTGAATACAGTTTTTCAATCAATCATATGAAGTCTTTAATGATAACTCACGTGCCCATTTAATACATCATTTATGTATAATGATTGGCACAAGTTCTACTTTCTAGAACCTTGTCATGGTTATATTTATTGCAGAGGTTCATAGATCGTGTATCTAATCCATCTCATGCAATCAAGTTATGATTTTTTCATTCGATAATGAACTCACAAGTTAATAGATCATACATTTAATGAGTTCATCAGTTATGAAGTCACCTCATGTAATCAAATCTTTGACTTGTTATAATCAAGACAACTTTATCATTAAACATTGAATATTTCTTGACAATAATAGCAGTATTATAAATGCTTTCTATCATATCATAAATCAAGACGTAATCAAAGTATAAGCACACTTTTATTCATAAAGATGGAACAACTGACTTGTCTCATTACATGAATAACTTTGTCTCCCGAGATGCAAGACACACAACTAAGTGTTCATACTATAATGATTACATAAGATTTATCTAATACTCTAAGTATCTCCTATGATAGATGTCTCAGCGGAATCCATGCTGGCCATCAACTGACTTGATATCCATCAATCCTCGATTTCACCTCTTCCCGTCCATGCAACGGCAGGTCTTGTTTTCATAAAACAGAATAAGTATCAGATACTCATTTACTGTAAATGTTGTATAAGGGAATAAACATTTATAAAGTATATCAAGTATATACCTTCTCCATCCACAACTTCTGTATCCTCGATAGGAGCAATGTCCGCGGCCAAGAGATCAGTCATGAAGTTCTGGAGACTCATATCAGTTCCTCTTCCGACATAGCTATGAACATAATCACCATAACTCGGAGTGAGTGAGTGCAATAACGTGTTTATTGCAAACTCTTCTGTGGTGCTTTCGTTCATTGTCCAATATTCATAGTCCTCCACCAGGGTCAGGTACATCTCATGCATCCTGTCCAAGTGATCACCAAGGCTTGTGCGTTCTTCCATCTTTGTAGATAGAAACTTGCTTTCTAACTCAAATCTGGCAACTCTGAACTCACGTACGAATATTGTCTTTAGCGTGTCCATCATGTCATATGAGCCAGTGTCCTGAAACTGTATGCCCAAAACCTCTGACATGCTGAAGATCATGACATTCCTGACTACGGAGCATTTCTGTCGGCGAGCATAATGATCAAGTATCCCTTGATCGCCAACATGATCGTCCGGATGTTCTTCCACAGGCACTTCTATTGTAAACAAGATGTTTGCTCTCTTGAGCGACGTCCTAAGGCGTAAGTACTAACTAACGAAGTTTGACCCATTTTCTTTAAGTCTTTCACCATGTAAGAAGGAAACAATTTCAAGGTACTGGGTACTATCCATTTTCTACAAACATAATTGCAAGGAACACAATTAAGACTAGTTCACAACAATGAGTTCATATAATCATATTATAAATGAGCTCGCACTAAAACAATTCATCCCTAGGAAGTTTTAGTGATTACATGATCCAGATTCACTGCCCGACCTCGAATATCACACGGCCGACGGGTCAGTTTCAAAGGTAGACAACAACTTGTGCGATCACATTATCTTATATGTACTGTGACTCATGCTTGATCTTTCGATCTCTAGTATTTCGAGGCCATATCTGCATATGCTAGGCTCGCCAAATTAACCTCCATGTTATATGCTGCTCAGCAAGGCCATATCTGCATATGCCAGGCTTGCCGAACCCAACCTCATGCGAACTCCATTTAATATGTAGGACAACTCCGGTATGTACGGAGCATCAAGCCATATGGGAGAACCTTCCAGACGGTGCACACTTCGGTAGAATACTTGTGTTTGGCTTTGTTAAGGGATCATCTTATCACATGCTACCGTCGTGTATCCTATACTAGCAAGTTTTAAGATGGCTGAGCTATGGCAACACTAAGTCAACAGTGTCTCCATTTTCGTTTGTTTTATGATGACGATTACTACTTACTAGTAACACATAGCAAAGCTATCGCTACATCACAAACAAACGAATGATAGCCCCCACTTAGCAATACAAGGTTTAGACGGTCTAGTTGTATATTGCAAGTTTTACGTGGCTGCTAGGGCTTTCATAGTTAAACAGGTTTTAACCTACGAGTCAACCACAACGTCAACCATACGATTGTCTCTATTACACCCCGCATTGGGCCCTCCGCTGCAAATGCCACATCCGCTAAAGTAGAGAGACAGACACCCCCCTAGCCACTTTATACGGTACAAGCCGTATGTCAAGCGTGGAACCAGTCTCGCGTAAGCGTACGCGTAAGGTCGGTCGGGGGCCGCTTCATCAAACAATGTCGTAGATGTGAACAAGAACACGTGGGAGGGTAACAATCATACAATCAACGCCCACATCCCCGATGTGTTCTATCCGTACAGTAATACTAAGCATAAACCTGGCTTTGATGCCACTGTTGGGGTTCGCAGCAGAAAACACAAATTTTTCTAACTAGCGTTCCCATAACCCAAGATCTAGCTAGCCGTATTACCGTAACGGAAAGGAGTGCGGAAATAACATACCTCGGGGTGTAGTCCGTTGCGCGGGAAACGTTCCCGCAAACGTGGTTGATGTAGCCGATCAAGGTTCACAGTCCCCTAGATGTGTTGAGCACCCGGATGGGTGTAGTGCCACACGTGTAGCACCTCGTAGTACTCGCACACGTACGAGACTCGATGACGACCTCCGTTCTCCGATCCAGCGGAGGTGGCGGAAGCACACCTCCGGAACCAGAGTTTCAGCAGCACGACGGCGTGCGTATAGTGGAGACATCCCCAACCCAGTGCAGGCTCCAAACAAGGGGAGTCCGCTCATAGGAGGGAGAAATAGGGAGAGAGAGATCTACAGAATTTATCTGTATTTTTCTGGAACTTTCTGTGTTGAAAAACGGGGACCCTCCACATCTATATATAGGGGCAAACGGGGTGTGCGGGCACTTAGCTAGGCGAGGTGGTACTAATACCACCACCCTAGCCGTGGCCATGCCATGCATGTGGCCGGCGGCGGCTCACAAGGCCAAATGGCCAAGTGGCCTTGGTGGCCGTGGTGGCACATGGGCCCCATGGCCCATGGCGCCACCCACCCCCTTTTTTTTCTTTATTCTTTTTTTTCTTTCTTCTTTCTTAAAGAAAAAACAAAACTCAAAAAAGAATATTATTCCATTAATTATTTAAATTATATTTTAATATTTAATTCATTAATTAAATAATAAAACATATCTAAATAACTTTCCGAACAATTCGGAACCACGGAACTTTTCCGTCTCCCCTCCGAACCGATTTCGGAGTTCTCTCTTATACTCCGGTAACTCCGATAGTTCCGAAAAGGTCTCCGATTTCATCGAGCCCTTAAGTGTGTTACCCTACGGTCCGAGAACACTCCAGTCATGACCGAGATGAGGCTACGGTCAATGATCATCAGCGGGACCTGGATGCCCATAATGACCCCTATGCATTCCGGATATCAACATCGATTGGACCTTACGTCGTATAGCATTCCCTTTGTCAGCGATACTGGATTGTTCCGAGATTCGATCAACGACATCCTATGTCTGGTTCAACCTTGTTCTGAACAAATCCTTATTCAGTTGTTCCCGTGATATTCATCCCGGTGACCTAGTCACACGCTGCGCAGCTTTATGGATGGAATCTCACCGAGTGGACCCCGAGTATCTATCCATCATATGGATTGACAAATCCCGCTCTTGTAACAATACTCCTCAACATATCTCCACGGAATACCCAAGATACAACCGTTATGACCCGCATATTTCAGTCAGGTGGTGGGATCTAAGTCAAAGCATCCGGGAAGATAGCAATTATGCATGTACTCACGGTCAAAGGAACGATCTACCACGTTCTGTAATTACAACACTGAACCTTCATAAGATTTGATCATGCTGTAATGCTTACTTTGGGTAATGTTCATCACGTCACTTAATCAGTGAGGTGACCTCATAGTCAAGAGACTTAATTGTCCATGATCGCGAAACCACGACCATCATGTTGACCATGAACTAGTTATCGATGTAGAGGCTAACTAGGAACTCTGGGGTTTCTATACCACACCTGTATCATTGTTTCACTGATACAGTTCTAGCACGGTATGAAACTGGTTATGAACTTGCTTAGATATATTGGAATAATCATATATTATTTTCGTCTAGAGCATATATCCAACAGGAGTCATACTGGAGACAATCTAGACCTTGGTATCTTTGCCAAGGGATATTTGTTGCTATCCTACATCTCACCTTCCACTTGGGGTAACCAACGAAAGGCGAGGAGCCATTATCATCTCTCGTGCATTAGTGGCACCCCTGGCTGCCCCCCTTCGCCTATATATTCTCCGTCATGGGAAGCCTCCGAGGACAGAAGCCTTTTTCGCGATCTCGCCTCTGTTCCGCCGCCGCGCTTCCAAGATCGGGAGCGCCAACACACCTCTTCCCGACACCCTGCCGGATGGAGGATCGACCTCCGAGAGCTTCTCCACCACCATGGACGCTTCCCGGATGATCCGTGAGCAGTCCACCTTGGACCATGGGTCCATGATCAGTAGCTATGTGATGTTCTCCTCCCCTCTTTGTTCTTCATGGATTAGACCTTGTGAGCTGCCCTACATGATCAAGGCACATATGTAATTCTTTCTACTGTTGCTATGCTGAGTTTGCTGGGATCTGATGGATTATGAGATTATGTTCAGATTGTTATTGAGTAATATATTTGGTTCTTATCTTCTATATTTTTGTTCTTGAGTAATTTTTTGCATGTTCTCCGTTGTTGTTTATTTCTTTGGCCAAGTACTAGGTAGTGACTCCAAGAGGGAGCGTTATGCTTGATTGTGGGTTCATGCCCTATGATGACTAGCTTGAGTGACAGAAACATGAGTCTAGGGCATGTGTTGTTGCCACAAGGGGGAAAACAACGGTGCTTGTAACCGCGGTTGCAAGGATCGTTTACTTTACGCAAAGTTCTTTTAATGCAGTTGTCTGTTGCTTTGGGTTTACACTTTGGGTGGGGCTCACAACTTAATACCAGCGAGATGTTCTGGATAGATATCTCAATGTGGATGATTAGTAGTAGATGCAGATGGATTTCGGTCTACTTATTTTGGCGTATCGCCTATGCTTTTGAGCCTCTTCCTTTCTTTGTAGCATAGTTAGCATTGCGGTGCGTTTTTAATCCTGTCAATTGCCTAGCTGTGATTTGTTTACCTCGCATAGCAGTTTTATCGTCTTTTGGGAGAGAGACATCACTAGTGAACATCATGGGACCCCGGTCCATATTTCCACCACTGTTATACACTCAATTTACTTCATGCTTTTACTTTTTAGTTGCAATTATCACTACTACTATCTGTTGCGTTGATCCTTTGTAAACAGCAAGACCGGAGAGATTGACAACCTCTCTGAACTTCGTTGGGAGCAAAGTTGTTTGTTTTGTGTGCAGGTCCAGGTAAAGTAAGCAACCTGAGGTTGTGAACGGCGCCATTGTTCACTTTACCACCTACTTGAAGCTATCGGAGTCCTAATGGTCGATACTCAACCTTGGCATCTTTGCCAAGGGAAATCTTGCTGCTACGCTACATCTCAACCTTCCACTTGGGGTAACCAACGAAGGGGGAGAAGCCATTATCATCTCTCGCTAGCATCAGCGCCCAATGGCTTCATCACTTTTCTTTGTCCTAAGAACCCATTATCCCACTTTACGTGAATGATAAAATTAACTTTCTATGAAGCAATGCATATTTGTTAGTAACAGGAAAATATTCGGGTTGGTATTTTTATGTTAAGTTCATAGCATATGATCTTAGGGGGGTGGTCAACCTTTTTTATAGTCGGTCTAGATGAGTAAAATGCACATGATCTACCTATGAGAAAGAGAAACCCAATAACTACAAGCCATGAAATTCTCCACTTGGATAGCAACTCATTAGGACAAATTATTTCATTCCCAGCATATGTTGTCCCTTCTTCTTTGTGTGGAGGTATTGGTTGCATTACACGACAAAAAATACCATAATTTGAATTTAGACGGCTTGAAAGCCTGTATGCCTGAGAGATACCCTAGCCCGTGTATGTTTGACTTGTGTTGTATGTTTATAAAAAAAGAAACTATTCCTGCAAAAAGGGAAGAGTCTACACTTAGGTATTAGGACCCCTTTTGCTGCCTCATCCATCGTTTTGGTAGCCTGTGTCCCTAGGTGGATCCAAGGAGTAGTGGTGACGATAATTGGTTGAGTTGTGGTGGATGAAGACATGGTGTTGTCATCGAGGCATTGAATGGATCGGAATATGGTGATGTCTTGAGATCTAAGTTGACATGCTTTTTATCAACTATCTAGGGTGAGAACTTAGGTCTATATATGTGGACTCAAGGATGACGATGTTATGTGGTGTTATCTCCTAACTTGTACTTACTGGTTGAATCTACTACCGACTATGTGAAATGAATTGTATTATTTTATGAAGTTGTCGCTTGAGGCTCCTCTATAGCTCATTTGTGTAAATTGTGTTGTGTGTGGATAATATCTTAGTAGCCCCGACATAGGGATTACAAGGGACTCGATTTTAGCTTATATTGTGTTTGGCAACCTTTAAGGTTTGTTTGAATTTCTAGAATATGGAGATTTGTCAATGTGAGAAAAGAACTAGATAAATCTCGCACCCGCTTGGAGGAACTTATGAACATGAACGCGGATTGTCTGGAGATCATGATCAAGGCACCTATGTATTAATTCATGCTTTGCTATGTTGTGTTTGCCGGGGTCCGATGGATTATGAGATTATGTTCAGATTGTGATGAGTAATATATTTTGTTTACCTTTTTATTTTAGTTCTTAAGTAGTCTGGCATGTACTCCGTTGCGTTTGTTGCTTTGGCCAAGTAGTAGATTGCAACTCCAAGAGGGAGTGTTATGCTCGATAGTGGATTCATGCCTCCTAATTTCTAGTTTGAGTGACAGAAACATGAGAATAGGAAATATGTTGTCGCCATTAGGGGTAAAACAATGGTCCTTATGACTGCGTGTCATCAGGATTGCTTACATTACGCATAGAGTGTTAAGGCAGTTGTCCTTTGCTTTGAGGTTACAATTTGGTTGGGGTTCGCAACTTAATACCAACGAGATGTTCTAGATAGATATCTCAAGGTGGATGATTAGTGAATAGATGTTGATGAATAAACGATCTACTTGTCTTGGCGTAATTCCCGTATGATTGAGCCGCTTTGCTTTTGTAACAGCCCAGGATCTCAATAGGAATGATAGACTACTCATATAAACAAGGTGCACCTTATTTTCTGGGAGCCCGTCAGGAAAGAACTACCAGTTTAAGCATGCTTGGCTTCGAGTAGTCTTGGGATGGGTGACCGGCCGGTAAGTTGATCCCGGGTGCGCACAAGTGAGGACAAAGTGTGTAGAAAAGACTAGTGTTGGTTTGTGCAGACAGTCTAGATCCCAGGCGCACCGACCATGGAATCGGTGGTTAACCGGTTGGGAGTGGTCGGGGCGTTACAGTTGGTATCAGAGCCGGCCCTGGCGGTTACACGGTGTATGTGTGTTAGTCGGTGAGGCTTACATGGGGTACATGTTGGATGCCTGCAACTGGCGCGCACAAACGTGTGCCAAAGGGGAACGTTCCTGCTGGGCCGACGGGGATGTCGGTTCCTTTGAGGGATGGTGTATGTAACAGCCCAGGATCTCAATAGGAATGATAGACTACTCATATAAGCAAGGTGCACCTTCTTTTTCAAGAGTCCATCAGGAAAGAACTACCAGGTTAAGAGTGCTTGGCTTGGAGTAGTCTTGGGATGGGTGACCGACTAGTAAGTTGATCCTGGTGCACACGAGTGAGGACAAAGTGTGCAGAAAATACTAGTGTTGGTTTGTGAGGACAGCCTAGATCCCAGGCGCACCGACCATGTAATCGGTGGTTAATCGGTTGGGAGTGGTCGGGACGTTAGAGCTTTCAAGTAGCATAATTAGCATTGCTGTGCGTTCATAATCCTGTCAATTGCCCAGCTGTAATTTGTTCATCCAGCATAGTTTTTACTGTCTTTTGGGTGAGAGACATCACTGGTGAAAGTCATGGCACCCCGATCCATATTTCCACCATAGTTTATACCTCCACTTTTACTGTTTATTTCCTTTTAGTAGCACTATTAATATTTCCCCTTTGTGTTTGATCCTTTGTAAAGAGCAAGGTCGGAGAGATTTACAACCTCTTTGTACTCGTTGGAGCAATGTTATTAGTGTGGTCTTCTAGCATGTCCACGTGTTCTGTCAGCGCCAGAGCAGCAGACACCTTCTTGTTGACTCAGAATCCTCGTGGTTCGATAAACCTTACAGTCCTCGTGTAAGGGAAATTTGCTGCTACTACATCCTAACCTTCCACTTGGGGTAACTGATACGTCCAAAACGTATCTATAATTTCTGCTTGCTCCATGACTCTTTTGTGTGATACTGATGAACTTCCATACACTTTTGATCATATTTAGACTAACCTATTAACTCAGTGCACCCTGATACGTCCAAAACGTATCTATAATTTATGCTTGCTCCATGCATGTTTTGTGTGATATTGCTATGATCTAGATAAACTTTCATACACTTTTGATCATATTTGGACTAACCTATTAACTCAGTGTACCCCAATGCCAGTTCCTGTTTTCTGCTGTTTTTCTATTTCAGTTTTCCCCCATATAAAAAGTGCCAGAAAAATTCCGAGAAAAATATAGGAAAAATCAGCGTACAGGAAGCTTCGCGAAGAGCCCGAGTGGGGCCAGAGGGGAGCCAGGGGTGGCCCAGGCGGCCACCCGGCGCGACCCCACCCCTGGCCGCGCCAGGGGGGCGCCTGGGGCCCCTGGTCCACCTCTGGCTGCCCCTCTTCGCCTATATATCCCCCGTGATGTGAAACCCTCGGGGACAAAACCCTTTTTCGCGATATCTCCTCTGTTCCGCCGCCGCGCTTCCGAGATCGGGAGCACCAGAAGACCTCTTCCCGGCATCCTGCAGGAGGGAGGGCCGACCTCCGAGAGTCTCCTCTCCAGCATGGATGCTTCCCGGATGTCTCGTGAGTAGTTTTCCTTGGACCATGGGTCCGTGATCAGTAGCTATGTGATGTTCTCCTCCCCTCTTTGATCTTCATGGTTTAGACCTCGTGAGCTGCCCTACATGATCGAGGCACTTTTGTAATCTTTCTGCTGTTGCTATGCTGAGTTTGATGGGATCTGATGGATTATGAGATTATGTTCAGATTGTGATTGAGTAATATATTTGGTTCTTATCTTTTATATTTTGTTCCTAAGTAATTCTTGCATGTTCTCCGTTGTTTTTTATTGCTTTGGCCAAGTAGTAGGTAGTAACCCCAAGAGGGAACGTTTTGCTCGATTGTGGGTTCATGCCCCCCGATGACACGCTTGAGTGACAGAAACATGAGTCTAGGGGATGTGCTGTTGCCACAAGGGGGAAAACAACGGTGCTTGTAACCGCAGTTGCAAGGATTGTTTACTTTACGCAAAGTTCTTTTTAATGCAGTTGTCTGTTGCTTTGGGTTTAAACTTTGGGTGGGGCTCGCAACTTAATACCAGCGAGATGTTCTGGATAGATATCTCAAGGTGGATGATTAGTAGTAGATGCAGTTGGATTTCGGTCTACTTATTTTGGCGTACTGCCCATGCTTTTGAGCCTCTTCCTTTCTTTTGTAGCATAGTTAGCATTGCGGTGCGTTCATAATCCTGTCAATTGCCCTTCTGTAATTTGTTCACCTCGCATAGCAGTTTTATCGTCTTTTGGGAGAGAGACATCACTAGTGAACATCATGTATCCCGGTCCATATCCTCATTACTGTTTACACGCTCATTTACTTTTCTGCTTTTTACTTTCAGTTGCTATCATTATCCCTTGCGTTTGATCCTTTGTGAACAACAAGACCGGAGAGATTGACAACCTCTCTGAACTTCGTTGGGAACAAAGTTATTTGTGTCTGTGTGCAGGTCCGCGTCAGTTGCGCCGCTGACACCTACTTATCATCTCCGGAGTCCTACTGGAGACAAACCTTGGTATCTTTAATGAGGGAAATTTGATGATGTGCTACATCACGCCTTCCACTTGGGGTTACCAACTTAGGGCGAGAAATCACTATCATTATCTCGCACATCAAGCCAAATTTATGGCGCCGTTGCCGGGGACTCCGAGTGCTAAGATAGGGGAGTTGCACAGTACCCTTTACCTTTGTTTTTTAGTCTTGTTAGTTTACCTTTCAGTTTTTATCTTTGTTTCTTTTATCAAAAATCACAAAAAAAAAATCTTGCTAGTAGGTCCCATTATGTATGTCCCTTCTAGCTTTGTTGAGACAGAGGTTCTCACCTTTAAACAAAAAGGTGGTGAAAGTTTAAAAGATGCTTGGTATAGAATTAATGATTCTCAAAAAAGAGCCACCAAGAAGCAATCCACTACTATTCTGCTTAGAAATTTTTATGTCGGGATTACTCCTTGGAATAGGTTCATATTAGATACTTCTATCAATGGGAATTTCCTAGAAGCCCCGATTTGGGAGTCTCTTAATGTTATTGAAAATCTTGTTGGAAATCTCCCTATTGCTAGCATACAAGAAGATATAACTCTAGCTCACATTATGAAGAAACTTGAAAAGATAGAGTTAGAAATACCAAGTATAACTAGGCTAAATGAGTTGGATCGCAAGATTCAATGGAATTTGAATAGGCTTGATAGCTCCATGCTTAAAATTATTAAAACTTTGGAGGTCATCAAATCCCGTGATACGGATCTTTCTAGGATTGATAAGATTGAGGAAATCATTAATACTCTAGGAACTACATTTTCCTCAATCAAACCAAAAAAGGTAGAGACTTCAGCAAGAAGGGAACCTAAGTTCAATTATGTCCCTAAGGTTCCTCAACCTAAAAATAAACCACCCATTGCTAAAGAAGTTGAAACCGTGAAAACTTTGGAAGAAATACCTCTCTTTGATAATTTTATAAATGAATCTTCCATTGATTTTCCGCCTTTTGGTTTTCTCCCTAGAAGTATCTTCATTAGGCCTTTATTTGAAAGACCTCGTAAGACTAGTTGTACAATTGAAGAGCTTTTTGATGATCTTGATAATGATTCGATAGCTACAACTTGATCTTTTGCATCATGCCTAGATTAAAGGCATAAAAGAAAGCGCTTTCGGGAGGCAGCCCGCAACGAATTTAGGTTTTTCTTGTTGCTTTTGTTGTGTCTTGATGTTTGTTACTACTGTAGCAACATCATTGTATCTTTATTTTTCAAGCTTTGTGCCAATTTTAGCCTCATAAGGCAAGGGAAGTAAAAGTTGTGACATGCTGTCCAGAAAACAGATTCTGTCCTCGTGACTAGAAAAATTCCAGAAAAATCCCAGTTCATCTTTTTGAGCTGAATTTCTTACACATAGTGCTATATACAATTACAAAAATTCCAAATGTTCTGAGTTTTTTTATTTGAGTTGCAGAAGTGCCCCTAAAAAATTCTTTACTACCTGTTGTTCTGTTTTTCACAGATTCTGCCACGTTTTGTCTCTCCTAACTTTTGCAAACCTTAAGCTTGCTTTTTCTTTGCAAAAACATTTTGGCACTCTTGAGAAACAGTAGCTCTTCAAGAATAACTTTATATCCAGTGGGGAAAAATTATTTTATTAAGGGTACTAACCTCTCTAATCAGCTTATGATGAGTTATGTATGAAGGGAGTTTTCAAGTGTGCGATGGAAGATGATGAAAGAAGATCCAGGAGTGTCAAGCGCTCAAGCTTGGGGATGACCCCATGCATCCCCAACAAATATTCAAGGAGACTCAAGCGTCTAAGCTTGGGGATGCCCCCGTGCATCCCCTTCTCCATCAACAATGTTATTAGTGTGGTCTTCTGGCATGTCCACGTGTTCTGTCAGCGCCAGAGCAGCAGCCACCTTCTTGTTGACTCAGAATCCTCCTGGTTCGATAAACCTTACAGTCCTCGTGTAAGGGAAATTTGCTGCTACTACATCCTAACCTTCCACTTGGGGTAACTGATACGTCCAAAACGTCTCTATAATTTCTGCTTGCTCCATGCCTTTTTTGTGTGATATTGATGAACTTCCATACACTTTTGATCATATTTAGACTAACCTATTAACTCAGTGCACCCTGATACGTCCAAAACGTATCTATAATTTATGCTTGCTCCATGCATGTTTTGTGTGATATTGCTATGATCTAGATAAACTTTCATACACTTTTGATCATATTTGGACTAACCTATTAACTCAGTGTACCCTAGTGCCAGTTCCTGTTTTCTGCTGTTTTTCTATTTCAGTTTTCCCCCATATAAAAAGTGCCAGAAAAATTCCGCGAAAAATATAGGAAAAATCAGCGTACAGGAAGCTTCGTGAGTAACTCTTGCATGTTCTCCGTTGTTTTTTATTGCTTTGGCCAAGTAGTAGGTAGTGACTCCAAGAGGGAGCGTTATGCATGATTGTGGGTTCATGCCCCCCGATGACTAGCTTGAGTGACAGAAACATGAGTCTAGGGGATGTGATGTTGCCACAAGGGGGAAAACAACGGTGCTTGTACTTGCGGGTGCAAGGATTGTTTACTTTACGCAAAGTTCTTTAATGCAGTTGTCCGTTGCTTTGAGTTTACACTTTGGGTGGGATTCGCAACTTAATACCAGCGAGATGTTCTGGATAGATATCTCAAGGTGGATGATTAGTGGGTAGATGCAGATGGATTTCGGTCTACTTGTCTTGGCGTACCGCCCGTGCTTTTGAGCCTCTTCCTTTCTGTTTTGCATAATTAGCATTGGTTTGCGCACATAATTCTGTCAATTGCCCAGCTGTAATTTGTTTAGCTCGCATGGCTATTTTATCTTCTTTTGGGAGAGAGACATCACTAGTGAACGTCATGGGACCCCGGTCCAGATCACCAATACTGTTTACACCTTCAATTACTTTCAGTATTTAATTTTCCGTAGCTATCACTATCATTATTATCCCGTGTGTTTTATCCTTTGTAAACAACAAGGTCGGAGGAATTGACAACTCCTCTGTACTCGTTGGGAGCAAAGCTATATGTTGTGTGTGCAGGTCCAGGTGAAGTAAGAAACCTTAGGTTGTAAATGGCACCATTGGTCACTTCACCACCTACTTGTATCTGTTGGAGTCCTCCTGGACGATACTCAACCTTAGCATTTTTGCTAAGGGAAATTTGCCGCTATCTACATCTCACCTTCCACTTGGGGTACCAACAGGGGCGAGAAGTTATCTCGTGTAAATTTCTGGCGCCGTTGCCGGGGACTCCACTCTTCAAGATAGGGGAGTTGCACAGTATCTTTTATCTTTTCTTTTTAGTCTTGTTAGTTTACCTTTCCAGTTTTTGCTTTTACCTTTGTGTCTTATATGAAAAACCACAAAAATAGTTGCTACCTTTTGCCTTTGTCTTGCTTTGCCTAGTGATGCTATCCTCACCATGGGTGTTGAACAACCCAAATATGGAAGGATGGACATGTTTCACTTGGATCGTCTTCGATCAATTTGTGCTCGCGCTAAATACCCAACCGACTTGGTTGAGGGAAAATCATTGGATGAGCATGCTCATTATACGCGGCACCGACTACATCAGAAAGGGAAACACTTATGGGACCAAATACAAACTTCTTATTGCTATGTTGAGTGTTTATGCCAAATTTATGATTTTACTTGATGCTCTAATAAAGATCGTAAACACCTTCCTTTCCAATGTCAGTTTAATGACAATGCGATCCTATCTTCTTATGCTAAAGGTGTTTATGATTACTTTGATGTTGAAAATATTGAAGAATTTGTTGCTTTTAAGGGTGCTTATGAGATTGCTTCTTCGATTGAAAAGTGTCACGATACTATTTACAAATCTGAAAAGTTTGCAGTTCTTGCTCATTGCTTCGAGAATTATACTTCCAATTCTTATATTGAGGAATTTAAAAATAAAATGTTTGCTGCCCTAGAAGAGGCTAATGATTGCTTTGATAAGGAATCCCATGATTCAGAGGACTCACTTGAAATATCCCTTTCTGAAAATTTTGATACTTGCTTTGTTGATGGCCAAGATGCCACTATGGATGATGCTGACAAAAAGGAACTCTCTATAGTTCCTTATGTCAAGCATGAAATTGTTGCTATTGCACCCACACTTGATTGTCCTATTATCCTTTTGAAATCTCCAACTTATATTCTGGAGAATTGTGCTATTATCAAGGCTCAATGTGATGGGTTGCATTTATCTTATGTTCCTAAAGACCGTGTTGAAAACTATACATGTGTGCTTGTAGGTCATGAACAACATGATTTATGTGATAGTTATATTCTTGATGTTGTTCATGATACTACTGAAAATTATTTTGAGAGAGGGAATTTTGGTTGTAGAAATTTCCATATTACTAAAACTCCTCTCTTTATGTTGAAAGTTTAAAGTTGTTCTTGTTCCACCTTCCTATGTTGGTTTCTTTGTGCTTATTTGATTTATTTTATTACAAGATACCTATGCATAGGAAGTGGGTTAGGCTTAAATGTGTTTCATATTTTCTTCTTGATGCTCTCTTTTGCTTCAAAATTCTTATTCTTGTGAGAGCATCTTCTATAATCTTTAAGCCTAGCTAATGGCTTTAAAGAAGCGCTTTCGGGAGGCATCCCGCAACGAATTTAGGTTTTCCTTTTTGTTTTTCTTCTATTTTTAGTGGTCTTGATGATTCTTACTACTGTAGCAACATCATTGTATCTTTACTTTTCAATCTTTCTGCCTTTTATAGCCTCATACGACAAGGGAAGTGAAAATGTGACATGCTGTCCAGAAAACAGATTATGTCCTCGTGACTAGAAAAATCAGAGACAAATCCCAGTTCATCTTTTTGAGCTGAATTGTTTACACAGCGTGCTCTATACAATCAGGAAACTTTCGTATCTTATGAGTTTTTTTATTTGAGTTGCAGAAGTATCCCTAAAAAATTCTTTACTACCTGCTCGTCTATTTTTCACAGATTCTGTCCTGTTTTACATTTTCTTCGTTTTGCAAACCTTAAGCTTGCTTTTTCTTTGCAAAAACTTTTTGGCAATCTTGAGAAACGGTAGCTATTCAAGATTATCCTTATTTCCAGTGGAGAAAAAATATTTTATTATGGGTACTAACCTCGCTAATCAGATTATGATGAGTTATGTATGAAGGGAGTTTTCAAGTGTGCGAGGGAAAATGATGAAAGAAGATTAAGAAGTGTCAAGCGTTCAAGCTTGGGGATGCCCCCATGCACCCCCAAGAAATATTCAAGGAGACTCAAGCGTCTAAGCTTGGGGATGCCCCCGTGCATCCCCTTCTCCATCGACAATTATCAGTTCGTCTCTCGTTTCACTATATTTTTATCGCTTCATGCGTTATGTGCTATTCTTTGAGCGTCTCGCTCTTAGGTTTTGTTTTTAATTTTCTTTAGCTTTGCTTGCTTTTCATAACAAGTTAGAACCCAAATTTCTTTGTGTGGGAGAGAAACACGCTCCACTTCCAAAATTTAGAACACAACATAGGACTTTTCATGCTTATCTTTGCTGTGTTTGTTCTTTATCCTTTCGTAGTTGGTGTCATGTTTTGCTCTTAGCTTTCATGCTTATATTTTCAAATAGCTTTTGTTTAGTGTGTTGCTAGAACTCTCTTGAGTTTTCATGTTTATCTTGTTTAGAGAGTTTGCCTGTTGCATTGAGTTTTGTGTCTTGACTTGAAGTAGGTAATTGAGGTTGCTATTCTTTTTGTAGTAGTAACTTGAGAAAGTTTTGAGGTATTGTTTTGAGTAAGTTTTGGACTTTTGGTGTCAAGAGCTTTAGCCTATTAGTGATAGATGTCATATTTTGGTCAATCCGTGTTTATTTTAAAAACCTACAAAATTAGTTGAGAACTCTAGCTACTAGATGGATCACTACTCTTCTGAGGGGTCGAATATTAGAGTACACTTGATGTGCGAGATGATGATAGTGATTTCTCTCCCTTCGTTGGTGAGCCCCAAGTGGAAGGCGTGATGTAGCACAGCAGCAAATTTCCCTCGGTGAAGATACCAAGGTTTGTCTCCAGTAGGACTCCGGAGATGATAAGTAGGTGTCAGCGGCGCAACTGACGCGGTCCTGCACACAGACACGATAACTTTGTTCCCAACGAAGTTCAGAGAGGTTGTCAATCTCTCCGGTCTTGTTGTTCACAAAGGATAAAACGCAAGGGATAGTGATAGCAAGTAAAAGTAAAAGCAGAAAAGTAAATGAGCGTGTAAACAGTGATGAGGATATGGACCGGGATACGTGATGTTCGCTAGTGATGTCTCTCTCCCAAAAGACGATAAAATTGCTATGCGAGGTAAACAAATTACAGAAAGGCAATTGACAGGATTATGAACGCACCGCAATGCTAACTATGCTACAAAAGAAAGGACGAGGTTCAAAAGCATGGACAGTACGCCAAAATAAGTAGATCGAAATCCAACTGCATCTACTACTAATCATCCACCTTGAGATATCTATCCAGAACATCTCGCTGGTATTAAGTTGCGAGCCCCACCCAAAGTGTAAACCCAAAGCAATAGACAACTGCAGTAAAAAGAACTTTGCGTAAAGTAAACAATCCTTGTAACCGCGGTTACAAGCACCGTTGTTTCCCCCTTGTGGCAACAGCACATCCCCTAGACTCATGTTTCTGTCACTCAAGCGTGTCATCGGGGGGCATGAACCCACAATCGAGCAAAACGTTCCCTCTTGTAGTCACTACCTACTACTTGGCCAAAGCAATAAACAGCAACGGAGAACATGCAAGAATTACTTAGGAAAAAAAATATAAGAGATAAGAACCAAATATATTACTCAATCACAATCTGAACATAATCTCATAATCCATCAGATCCTATCAAACTCAACATAGCAATAGCAGAAATATTACAAAAGTGCCTCGATCATGTAGGGCGGCTCACGAGGTCTAAACCATGAAGATCAAAGAGGGGAGGAGAGCATCACATAGCTACTGATCACGGACCCATGGTCCAAGGAAAACTACTCACGAGACATCCGGGGAGCATCCATGGTGGAGAGGAGACTCCCGGAGGTCAATCCTCCCTCCGGCAGGGTGCAGGGAAGAGGTCTTCTGGTGCTCCCGATCTCGGAAGCGCGGCGGCGGCGGAACAGAGGAGAATTTGCGAAATAGGGTTCTGTCCTTGGAGTTTCCCCGTGACGGAGAATAAATAGGAGAAGGGGGCAGCCAGAGGTGGACCAGGGGCCCCAGGCGCCCCCTTGGCGCGGCCAGGGGTGGGGTCGCGCCGGGTGGCCGCCTGGGCTCCCCTCTGGCCCCTCCCGGGCTCTTCTCGAAGCTTCCTTTACGCTGATTTTTCCTGTATTTTTCCCGAAATTTTTCTGGCACTTTTTATATGGGGGAAAACTGAAATAGAAAAATAGCAGAAAACAGGAACTGGCACTGGGGTGCACTGAGTTAATAGGTTAGTCCAATTATGATCAAAAGTGTATGAAAGTGTATCTAGATCATAGCAATATCACACAAAACATGCATGGAGCAAGCAGAAATTATAGATACGTTTTGGACGTATCAACATCCCCAAGCTTAATTCCTGCTTGTCCTCGAGTAGGTAAATGATAACAGCATAATTTCTGTGGTGACATGCTAGCAACCATAAAATAACTTTGAAAAGTAAAGCAATAAAAGTTAGAGATTCAATTCAATTCATAACATGCAAGAGTCTATATTAGCATTGAAACAAGTAACAAAAGAACAATAGGTGCAAGAGGTCTCGCTGTCCGTGACTCGAATGTATCCAATGGTGTTTGCGTGCAAGAAGGGGGATAGGGAATACGAGAAAAAGTATTTTGTGTTGAGAACTCAATCTACTAAAGTTTCACACTTGGTCTTCTTTGGAATCTTATCTTGACTCGTCCCCAGACCACTAGCCAGGTACAAGTCAATTTGATCCACTCCTTTTTGATATTTTGAGCACTCATGCAATGGATGAGCGTAAGCACGAGAGTTGACACTTAGGATGGCAAAGAGAGAAATATGGTGGAGGAGGAAGACAAAAAGGATGAGAAAGGCTCACATCAATGAGGACAATCATAGGCAAGAGATGCCAAATGATAGATATGATGTGAGGAGTAGGGATTGCCATGCAACGGATGCACATACGAGCTAAGAAGCTCTCCAATGGAACTAGTGGGGGTGCATCTAACCTGCTCGCTCATGAAGACCTAGAGCTCTTTTGAGGAGGCTCATCCTTGGAATATGCAAGCCAAGTTCTAAAGTGTGAAGGTCCCCACATAGCTATATGCATGAAGATCATCTCTATGGAGTACAAGGATATAAAGGGAGTACTAGTGTGGATCTCTCAAAAGAATAGTAGTGTTTCCCCTTTCTCTCTTTTTATTTCTTTTTCTCTTTTTCTATTTTTTTGTATTTTTTGTGGCCTCAATGGCTCTTTCTATTTAACTCTCATTTGTCCTCTTTGGGATCTTTTATTGTGTCCACTTTGGGATCTTTTCCTCACTTAAGGGCAACACTCTATTTTACAAGGTAAAGGAGATATTTCACACTTTACAAGATACTCAAAATCATAAAGAAGATGTAACTAACATGATGTATGCAAGGTATGTCGCTGCCAGTGTAGCAGGAACATGTATGACATGAAGATCAAGTCATGAAGAGGTGGAAGTTGCATGGCAATATAACTCGGAAAGGCTATGGAAATGCCTTGATAGGTAGGTATGGTGGCTGTTTTGAGGAAAGATATAAGGAGGTTTATGATGACAGAGCGTATCATGCCAAGGGTTTGGATGTACCGGCGAAGGTGGACACCAACTCTCGGAGTGAGAAGAAGGCAATGCACGGCACAGGAGAGGCTAGCAAAATATGGGAAGGTGGAAGTGTCAACTTTCAATACTTACATTAGTCCAAAGAACTCATGCACGTATTATTGGTAACTCTCAATCTAATAAGGAGGTTCACAAAGAGACAAGTACCCCGAGGAGGAGTGTATGGGTGTTTGGTTATCCTTGCGCATCCTCGACTCATGGTACGTGAGTGTTATCTGATATTCGACTCCTCAGAAGAGTAGTGATCCATCTAGTAGCTAGAGTTCTCAACTAGTTTTGTAGGTTTTGAAAATAAACACGGATTTCCCAAAATACGACACCTATCACTAATAGGCTAGAGCTCTTGACACCAAAAGTTCAAACATTACTCACATCAATACCTCAAAACTATTGCAAGTTACTACTAGAATTAAATAGCAACCTCAATTACCTACTTTCAAGACAAGACATGACTCAGTGCAACAACCAACTCTCTTTAACAAGATAAACATGAAAACTAAAAAGAGTTCCAGCAACAAACTAAACAAAATCCAAGGCTCTTGCTAAAGACAAACTAAGACTAAAACTAAACATGGCAGTAGCCATGAAAAGATAAAGAACACACAACAGCAAAAAGATAAGCAGAAAAAATCCTATGATGTGTTCTAAATTTTGAAAGTGGAGCGTGTTTCTCTCCCACACAAAGTAAGACGGGATCTAACTTGTTATGAACAGCAAGCAAAGCTAAATAAAACTAAAAATAAAACCTAAGAGCGAGACGCTCCAAGCATAGCACATAACGCATCAAGTGATAAAAATATAGTGAGACGAAGGACGAACTGATGATTGTTGATGGAGAAGGGGATGCACGGGGGCATCCCCAAGCTTAGACGCTTGAGTCTCCTTGAATATTTGTTGGGGATGCATGGGGGCATCCCCAAGCTTGAGAGCTTGACACTCCTGGATCTTCTTTCATCATCTTCCATCGCACACTTGAAAACTCCCTTCATACATAACTCATCATAAGCTGATTAGAGAGGTTAGTACCCTTAATAAATAATTTTTCTCCACTGGATATAAAGATATTCTTGAAGAGATACTGTTTCTAAAGAGTGCCAAAAAGTTTTTGCAAAGAAAAAGCAAGCTTAAGGTTTGCAAAAGTTAGGAGAGACAAAACGTGGCAGAATCTGTGAAAAACAGAGCAGCAGATAGTAAAGAATTTTTTAGGGATACTTCTGCAACTCAAATAAAAAAACTCAGAACGTACGGAAGTTTCTAAATTGTATAGAGCATGCTGTGTAAAAATTTCAGCTCAAAAAGATGAACTGGGATTTTTCTGGAATTTTTCTGGTCACGAGGACAGAATCTGTTTTCTGGACAGCATGTCACAACTTTTACTTCCCTTGTCGTAAGAGGCTATAACTTGGCACAAAGCTGAAAAATAAAGATACAATGATGTTGCTATAGTAGTAAAAATCATCAAGACACAACAAAATCAAAAAGAAAAACCTAAATTCGTTGCGGGCTGCCTCCCGAAAGCGCTCTCTTTTATGCCTTTAGCTAGGCTTAAAGATTATAGAAGATGCTCTCACAAGAATAAGAATTTTGAAGCAAAAGAGAGCATCAAGAAGAAAATATGAAACACATTTAAGCCTAACCCACTTCCTATGCATAGGCATCTCATAAGAAAATAAATCAAAGAAGCACAAAGTGACATGCATAGGAAGGTGGAACAAGAACAACTTCGAGAGTTTTAGTTTAGAGAGAGGTGTTTTTGTCACATGGAAGTTTCTATAACCAAACTTTCCTCTCTCAAAGTAATTTTCAGTAGCATCATGAACAACATCAAGAATATAACTATCATATAAATCATATTGTTCATGACCTACAAGCACACGTGTATTGTTCTCAACACAGTTTTTAGGATCATAAGATAAATGCAACCCATCACATTGAGCTTTGATAAGAGGACAATTCTCCGGAGTTGGAGATTTTAAAAGGATAATAGGACACTCAAGTGTGGGTGCGATAGCAGAAATTTCATGCTTGGCATGAGGAACTATAGAAAGTTCATCTCCGTAAGCATCATCCATAGTGGCATCATGGCCATAAGCATAGAAGGCATCAACTTCATCAAAAAGGGATATTTCAAAAGAATCCA
Source organism: Bromus sterilis (assembly GCA_950022295.1). Lineage (NCBI taxonomy): Eukaryota > Viridiplantae > Streptophyta > Magnoliopsida > Poales > Poaceae > Bromus > Bromus sterilis. Next base: position 19,353,560 of record OX465598.1, on the reverse strand, counting down.
TAGGATCATAACACTCATATAAGGTAAGATTCAAAGAGTTACTCTCATTAGAAGGTAGACGTGGATGGATCCATTCTTCCTCCTTTTGTTCGTCACTCTCCTCCTCTTTTTCATCCAAGGAGCTTTCGGTTTCATCAATTTCTTCTTTCATAGAGTCCTGCAAAACATTAGTCTCTTCCTTTGGGGGAGAGATTCTCTCAAGATGATCAGTAATATAATAATTTGCATCGTAATTTTCCAAACAATAGTTAAGAATATCAAGACTCTCAGATTTGTAAGGGGCATCATCAATATTTTTAAGAAGAGAAGTAATTTCAGAGTCACCCTTATAAGCAACAAATTCTTCTATTGGCTCTGCATCATAAAAATCATAGTTTCTCTTAGCATAAGAAGCTAAGGTTTCATCATCATTGTACTCACATTGGAAAGCAAGGTGTTTATGCCTCATAAAGCAACAAGATTCATCCCTGCAGAAAGATATATTATATATTGAGCACAAGTTTCTAGCATACTCATACAACTGATGTATTTGTTTCCATAAGTGTATCCCCTTTTGAGACAAGCGGTGTTCCTTATACCACTTTTGTTGATCCTCAGTGAATCCTCCATGCCAATAAGATCTAGTTTCAAAGAAGTCAGACATTGATTGGCAAGTAAGGAACTAGACATACTATTATTTTATTTTTTGGATTTTTGATAAAAGACACTAAAGCAAAAACTGAAAGGTAAACTAACAAGACTAAAACACAAAGGTAAAGGGTAGTGTGCAACTCCCCTATATTAGCACTCGGAGTCCCCGGCAACGGCGCCAGAAATTTGGCTTGATGTGCGAGATGATGATAGTGATTTCTCGCCCTTCGTTGGTGAGCCCCAAGTGGAAGGTGTGATGTAGCACAGCAGCAAATTTCCCTCGGTGAAGATACCAAGGTTTGTCTCCAGTAGGACTCTGGAGATGATAAGTAGGTGTCAGCGGCGCAACTGACGCGGTCCTGCACACAGACACGAAAAGTTTGTTCCCAACGAAGTTCAGAGAGGTTGTCAATCTCTCCGGTCTTGTTGTTCACAAAGGATAAAACGCAAGGGATAGTGATAGCAAGTAAAAGTAAAAGCAAAAAAGTAAATGAGCGTGTAAACAGTGATGAGGATATGGACCGGGATACGTGATGTTCGCTAGTGATGTCTCTCTCCCAAAAGACGATAAAATTGCTATGCGAGGTAAACAAATTACAGAAAGGCAATTGACAGGATTATGAACGCACCGCAATGCTAACTATGCTACAAAAGAAAGGACGAGGTTCAAAAGCATGGGCAGTACGCCAAAATAAGTAGACCAAAATCCAACTGCATCTACTACTAATCATCCACCTTGAGATATCTATCCAGAACATCTCGCTGGTATTAAGTTGCGAGACCCACCCAAAGTGTAAACCCAAAGCAACAGACAACTGCAGTAAAAAGAACTTTGCGTAAAGTAAACAATCCTTGTAACCGCGGTTACAAGCACCGTTGTTTCCCCCTTGTGGCAACAGCACATCCCCTAGACTCATGTTTCTGTCACTCAAGCGTGTCATCGGGGGGCATGAACCCACAATCGAGCAAAACGTTCCCTCTTGGAGTCACTACCTACTACTTGGCCAAAGCAATAAACAGCAACGGAGAACATGCAAGAATTACTTAGGAACAAAAATATAAGAGATAAGAACCAAATATATTACTCAATCACAATCTGAACATAATCTCATAATCCATCAGATCCTATCAAACTCAACATAGCAATAGCAGAAATATTACAAAAGTGCCTCGGTCATGTAGGGCATCTCACGAGGTCTAAACCATGAAGATCAAAGAGGGGAGGAGAGCATCACATAGCTACTGATCACGGACCCATGGTCCAAGGAAAACTACTCACGAGACATCCAGGGAGCATCCATGGTGGAGAGGAGACTCCCGGAGGTCAATCCTCCCTCCGGCAGGGTGCCGGGAAGAGGTCTTCTGGTGTTCCCGATCTCGGAAGCGCGGCGGCGGCGGAACAGAGGAGAATTTGCGAAATAGGGTTCTGTCCTCGGAGTTTCCCCGTGACGGAGAATAATAGGAGAAGGGGGCAGCCAGAGGTGGACCAGGGGGCCCAGGCGCCCCCCTGGCGTGGCCAGGGGTGGGGCCGCGCCGGGTGGCCGCCTGGGGCCCCCCCTGGCTCCCCTCTGGCCCCTCCCGGGCTCTTCTCGAAGCTTCCTTTACACTGATTTTTCCTGTATTTTTTCCGGAATTTTTCTGGCACTTTTTATATGGGGGAAAACTGAAATAGAAAAATAGCAGAAAATAGGAACTGGCACTGGGGTGCACTGAGTTAATAGGTTAGTCCAATTATGATCAAAAGTGTATGAAAGTGTATCTAGATCATAGCAATATCACACAAAACATGCATGGAGCAAGCAGAAATTATAGATACGTTGTGGACGTATCAACACTCACGTACCATGAGTCGAGCATGCGCAAGGATAACCAAACCCCTATACACTCCTCCTCGGGGTACTTGTCTCTTTGTGAAACCTCCTTATTAGATTGAGAGTTACCGATAATAAGTGCATGAGTTCTTCGGACTAATGTGAGTATTTGAAAGTTGACACTTCCACCTTCCCATATTTTTGTAGCCTCTCCTGTGTCGTGCATTGCTTTCTTCCCACTCCGAGAGTTGGCGTCCACCTTCGCCGGTACATCCAAACCCTTGGCATGATACGCTCTGTCATCATAAGCCTCCTTATATCCTTTCTCAAAACAGCCACCATACCTACCTATCAAGGCATTTCCATAGCCTTTTCGAGATATATTGCCATGCAACATCCATCTTCTCATGACTTGATCTTCATGTCATACATGATACTTGCTTGATCGATGAGCCGCATGCTAGTTGGGCCTTGCCCTAATCATTGCTACATGACGCGCTAGTATCATTGCATATCCTGCTACACTAGCAGAGGCATACATTTGCATACATCATGATAGTTACATTTTCTTTATGATTTGAGTACTTTGTAAAGTGTGAAAGATCTTCTATACTTTTTGTAATATATAGAGTGTTGCACCTAAAGTGAGGAAAAGATCCCAAAGTGGACAAATTAAAAGATCCCAAAGTGGACAAAATCAAAAGATCCCAAAGAGGACAAATTAAAAGATCCCAAAGAGGAAAAATGAGAGTTAAATAGAAAGAGTCATTGAGGCCACCAAAAAATACAAAAAAATAAAAAAAGATAAAAAAAGAGAGAAGGGGGCACACTACTATTCCTTTTGAGAGATTCACACTCGTACTCTTCTTTTATCTTGTACTCCATAGAGATTATCATTCATGCATATAGCTATGTGGGGATCTTCACACTATATAACTTGGCTTGTATATTCCAATGATGAGCCTACTCAAATGAGCTCTAGGTCTTCTTGAGAAAGCAAGTTGGATGCACCCCCACTAGTTCCATTGGAGAGCTTTTAGCTCATATGTGCATCTGTTGCATGGCAATCCCTACTCCTCACATCATATCTATCATTTGGCTTTCTCTCGCCTATGATTGTCCTCATTTATGTGAGCCTTTCACACCTTTTTTTCTTCCTCCTCCACCATATTCTCTATTTGCCATCCCAAGTGTCAACTTTCTTGCTTACGCTCATCCATTGCATGAGTTCTCAAAATGTCGAAAAGGAGTGGATCATTTTGACTTGTACCTGGCTAGTGGTCTGGGGATGAGTCAAGATAAGATTCCAAAGAAGACCAAGTGTGACCCTTTAGTAGATTGAGTTCTCAACATAAAAATATTTTTTCTCGTATATCCATATCCCCTTTCTTGCACGCAAACATCATTTGGAGACATTTCACGGACAGCGAGAGCTCTTGCACCTTTATGTTCTTATGTTGCTTGTTTCAATACTAGATATAGACTCTTGCCGGTTATGACTTGAATTGAATTGCATGCTTTGATTGCTTTAATTACAAAGTTCTTATATGGTTGTTAGCATGTCACCACAGAAATTATGCTTGTTATAATTTACCTACTCGAGGACGGACAGGAATTAAGCTTGGGGATGTTGATACATCCAAAACGTATCTATAATTTCTGCTTGCTCCATGCCTCTTTTGTGTGATATTGCTATGATATTGATGAACTTCCATACACTTTTGATCATATTTGGACTAACATATTAACTCAGTGCACCCCAGTGTCAGTTCCTGTTTTCTGCTGTTTTTCTATTTCAGGTTTCCCCGTTATTAAAAGTACCAGAAAAATTCCGGGAAAAATATAGGAAAAATCAGCGTACCGGAAGTTTCGAGAAAAGCCCGAGAGGGGCCAGAGGGGAGCCAGGGGGCCCAGGCGGCCAGAGGGCGCGGCCAGGCCCCTGGCTGCGCCAGGGGGGCGCCTGGAGCCCCTGGCCCACCTCTGGCTGCCCCTTTCGCATATGTATTCCCCGTGACGAGAAACCCTCGGGGAAGGAACCCTTTTTCGCGATCTCTCCTCTGTTCCGCCGCCGCCGCGCTTCCAAGATCGGGAGCACCAGAAGACATCTTCCCGGCACCCTGCTGGAGGGAGGAACCACCTCCGGGAGCTTCTCCACCACCATGGATGCTTCCCGGATGAAACGTGAGTAGTACACCTTGGACCATGGGTCCATGATCAGTAGATATATGATGTTCTCCTCCCCTCTTTGTTCTTCATGTATTAGACCTCATGAGATGCCCTATATGATCGAGGCACATATGTAATCTTTCTGCTGTTGCTATGATGAGTTTGCTGGGATCCGATGGATTATGAGATTATGTTCAGATTGTGATTGAGTTATATATTTGATTCTCTTCTTTTATATTTATGTTCTTGAGTAACTCTTGCATGTTCTCCGTTGCTGTTTATTGCTTTGGCCAAGTAGTAGGTAGTGACTCCAAGAGGGAGCATTATGTATGATTGTGGGCTCATGCCCCCCGATGACTAGCTTGAGTGACAGAAACATGAGTCTAGGGGATGTGATGTTGCCACAAGGGGGAAAACAACGGTGCTTGTACTTGAGGGTGCAAGGATTGTTTACATTACGCAAAGTTCTTTAATGCAGTTGTTCGTTGCTTTGAGTTTACACTTTGGGTGGGATTCGCAACTTAATACCAGCGAGATGTTTTGGATGGATATCTCAAGGTGGATGATTAGTGGGTAGATGCATATGGATTTCGGTCTACTTGTTTTGGCGTACCGCCCGTGCTTTTGAGCCTCTTCCTTTCTGTTTTGCATAATTAGCATTGGTTTGCGCACATAACCCTGTCAATTTCCAAGCTGTAATTTGTTTACCTCGCATGGATATTTTATCGTCTTTTGGGAGAGAGACATCATTAGTGAACATCATGGGACCCCGGTCCATATCACCAATACTGTTTACACCTTCAATTTACTTTCAGTATTTACTTTTCCGTAACTATCACTATCATTATTATCCCGTGTGTTTTATCCTTTGTAAACAACAAGGCCGAAGGAATTGACAACTCCTCTGTACTCGTTGGGAGCAAAGCTATCTGTTGTGTGTGCAGGTCCAGATGAAGTAAGCAACCTTAGGTTGTAAACGGCGTCATTGTTCACTTCACCACCTACTTGTATCTGTTGGGGTCCTCTTGGACGATACTCAACCTTAGCATTTTTGCTAAGGGGAATTTGCCGATATCTACATCTCACCTTCCACTTGGGGTAACCAATGGGGGCGAGAAGTTATCTCGTGTATCAGTAACCAGCGAGGAGGTGTTATCTACACCCATCATGGGAATTTTCAAAGTCCCCTTCTCTGTTTGTGATGAGCTCACAACAATGGTCATTAACTATTATTGGGGGGGAGGGGGGCTTCAAAAGGAAACCGCAAGGTGCACTGGAGGTCATGGGAGGATCTTTTGGAACCGAAGGACGGAGGAGGGGTTGGTTTTAGGGACTATCGTGTGATATATCAAGCACCACTGGCTCGTCAAGCTTGGAGGCTCATAATATTCTCCTCATGCATACAGTTATTTAATTGTCACCCTGGAAGCTGAGCTAAGTGTTGTTATGGAGGGTTTATCTACATCACTACACAGAAGAGATCGTCTCATTATTGTAGAGGTTGATTCTTATATGGCTTATATATAGGATGATCCAGAAGATGGAAGTGGACAGATCACCCTATTCATCTTTGATTAAGGAGATAAGACTGAATTTGTCGTACCGTGATTCTTGTATTACTCATATCAACCGCTCGCAAAATAAAATTAGTGATAATCTTGCTAGTTTTAGTAGAATAGAAGGTAGAACTATGACCTGGATTGGATCTGTGCCGCCAGCTATTCTTGAACTAGCCATCTCTGACTGTAATCCTTCGTGATTTGAGTAATACAAGTGTATCCCCGTGCAAAAAAAACTAATTTTACTTAGACACGGTATTTTGCTGTAACAACCTTAAACTTTGTTTGGATTATCTAACTACTTGTTGATATGTAAAACATAGTTAGAAAAACAAAAACACTATTTTTACTACTGATAGATGCTTTGGTAAAAAATTATTTATCAAGATATTGGATATATGTATCCTAATAGACAAAACTTACAAACTAGAACTGGTATTCCTAAAACCCCTCCAAAATCTTATTTATTAAAATCCTACGCCTTATCCCCCGTACCCAAACAACCAGTTAAGGACATGTCTTTTTTTAGTTCATCGAGATTGTAGGATTTGTGACAACGTGCCAATATGCAAACTGGGGCTTTTTGGCTCTCAGGCTTCAAGTACCCCAAGTACTGTACTTACATACTATGTTAGAAATAGACGTGTGTAAGATTTCTTTATGAAACATTTTTTGATGTGAGCTGTACAAAAAAATCTTGTACTTTATACTAGTGAATAGTACATGTGCTAGAAATATATCATTTTTTTGTAGGATGCATAAATTGTATTTTGACATTAAATTGTACAAACAAGTAGTATACATTCATATGTATGTATGTATTTTTTTAGAATCTTTATAATCTAAATTTTGATTTTTGAAATTTTCAAATTCAGGCTCCATGAAGCTCAACCTCCATCATCAATTTCTTCGACTATATGCAACGTACTAGTGCAAAGGCCGTGGGTGATGAAGCTTTCATTTCCTATAAAACAAATACTCCTTCCGATCCATAATAAGTGTCACTCATCTAGTATAAAGTTAATACTAGCTTAGTACAAAACGAGCGGTATTTATTATGGATTGGAGGGAGTACCATATATGAATTTTAAGATAAAGATATATATGCAGTTTCATCCATTATGAACTACTTTTTTCACTATTTTAAGCACTAAAAAATCTGTAACTAGTTGGGTACCAAGTAGATCTGCAGGTTGTCGACGGGAGAGGCTTCTGGCGTCGAACTTAATACCCATATTTCAGAGTAAAAACTGACCATGAATATGAAACGTGTTAACAACTATATGCATTGGCGAATAACGAAGAAAGAGAGGGACCTTCTGCTAAAATAACTCCTACTTTCTAGTATATATTTAACATGGATATATGGTACTGACTCGTGCATTCTTCAGTTCGCTCGGGAGCAAAGCAGGGACATCAACTTTTGCCTCGAGCTCTTAGTAGCCATGAACATGGAACATGACTTCCATATGGCCGGCGGAGAAGAAGAGAACAGCTATTTCAAGAACTCAAGGCTTCAGGTTTGATACAATCTTCTTAGCATCGATCCACAAGTGTTATTGCCTATACAACCTTGACAAACCTGCCATTGCATCCTTATTTCTTACTTTGCTGGTTAGATTCTACTGCAATTATTTAACAAGATTCGAGCTCTAAAGATTTCCCTTTTATATCTTAGGAAAAAGCTTTGGTTGAGACTAAGCCGGTTATCCGGAAGGCTGTGATAGAAGTATATGTGGCTCTCCTCCATCCAACAATGACAATTGTCGACTTAGGCTGTTCTTCAAGTGAAAACACACTCTCGTTTGTTTCCAATGTGATCAAAGCGATCGGCTACCATGTTGAGAAATTCGGTGGCCATCCAGCTGAGCTGCAGTTCTTTCTCAACGATTTACCAAGCAATGACTTCAATCGTGTCTTCCAATCAGTTCAAGGATTAAAGAACTCGATTAGTATGGATCACAAGAGAGATGTGATGCCTGCTTTCTACATCGCCTGCCTGCCCAGCTCCTACTACACAAGACTTTTGCCTTGCAAGAGTGTTCATCTCTTTCACTCGTCATATTGCCTGCATTGGCGCTCTCGGGTAACATCACTAATTGCACATTTCGCTGCCAAAAAATATACTACTTCCTTCGATCTATGATAAGTGTCGTTCATTTTGTAGTAAGCTAGTATTACGTTTGCACTAGATAAGCAACGCTTATTATGGATCGAAGGGTGTATTACTTCCATTTTTATTCTTACTCATCCACATCGAACCATTTAATACGGGAAAGGTACCAAATGATAGAGCTACGTTGATAGCTCAGAATAATGTCAATATACATTAGAATCTCTAAAAAGATGCTACATGTTATACACAGCTTCCTAATGGACTGGAGCACGAGAAAAGACCATATCTGAACGAAGGCAACATCCACATTGGAATGACTACCCCACCCTCTGTGGTGAAAATGTACCAAGAGCAGTTTCGGAAGGACATGTTGTTGTTTCTCCAGCTACGATATGAAGAACTAGTTGCCGGCGGACAAATGGTGCTCACATTTCTAGGGAGGAAACATGATGATGCCTACAGCGGAAGTCTCTGCCGTCTATACGGGTTAATTTCAGAGTCTCTGCAATCCCTTGTTGACGAGGTATATGCAAGGATATAGCATAGAATATTTGTAATAATTAGTTCAGGACAGTAAAGTACTAAAACATACTGATACCGACAGGGACGCGTGGAGAAAGAGAAGCTTGACTCCTTCAATCTAGCTACTTACGGGCCATCGGTGGATGAAGTTAAAGCAGTCATCCAGCAAAGTGAGCAGTACGCCATGAATCAGATCATGCTGTTTGAGACCAACTGGGATCCTTATGACGATTCGGAGGGCAATGATGTGCATGACAGTGTCCAAAGTGGCATAAATGTCGCCAAGTGCTTGAGGGCAGTGACGGAGCCCCTGATCGCAGGCCATTTTGGTGAATCCGTCCTCGATGAGCTCTTCAAGAAATATGCATATAACGTCGCGGTGCACCTTGAGACGGAGAAGACCAAGCACTTCCTCATTGCTCTGTCATTGACAAAGATATGAGCCATATATTAATCAAAATAAACTTTCTTCATGTTTTATAGGTAAAGCAACGATCGTTTCTGATAAATTGTATTGATTTAAAATGAAGCATCAAGAAAATACAATCATAATAAGCACAAATTCGGCCACTGCATAACCAGGATCCACACAGTCAACAGCGCACCCAAAAATACGTCGATAAATAGCGAAGTCATATAAGACCAAAGCTATGTGTTGGCGAGAAAAAAAATCAAATCGATCCAATCTGCCATCATAAACTAAAGTAATGATCGTATCCGCATCAACAATCTTATGACCCCACCCAGACGACGAGGTTCTTCAACATCAACGCCTTCAAAAAAGGAACGACACTCAGGCACTAATGTCACCGAATCCAACCACCCAAGGCCAAAATCTAGATTTCACCTGAAGAAATGGTCCGGTCATATCCGAGCAATGCCTTCAATAAGATAAGGACATAGAAACGGAGTGCGGTTGTTCTGCGCCGGGCTTAGATGAACATGGTTATGAGAAAAATAAATGTTTTAGATAGTTAAACAATTCAAAAAAATCTGATTTCTTTCGTAGTGCAAGATGCTCAAGTGTGCGATGTTCGTGCAAAAATTCAGAAAGTTTGGACATTCAAGGAGCCTGTGGCAAAAAAGAGACAAATTTTGGATGTGTGAGAAACTTTGAAAACAACACTATTTGCACCTGATTTTGTCCTTTTTGCCACGAGCTTCTCGAATGTTCAAATACTCTGAAATTTTGCACGATCACCACACATTTGAGCATCTTTCACCATAAAAAAGATCAGTTTTTTTTTGAAATTTTCTGCTAGTTGTTTTGGTTTTACTATTCATAGGTGTAGATGAGCTCAGGTTCGGAAATCCCTAGTATCAGGTATATCAAACATGAGAGACATGGGTTGTCAAAGATGATTCCGCCGATTCCCTTGGTAGGGTGGGTGTCCTATCTAGGCGATCAATGACGATGATAACAGGTGACACAGGGAACACATATTTACCAAGGTCCGGGCTCTTCTATGGAGATAAAACACTACTCCGTCATGCTTGGGTGTAACACCGAGTACAATGACTAAGGGATCGATCTATGATTGTTGTCTCTCTATCCATAGGGACCTTGTACCCTCGACTTATATACAAGGTCAGGGGATACGAGGATTACATGAGTTCTATGTCGGTACGGTCAAACAAAGCTAAACCGGCTACAATTCTACCATCTTATCCTCCAAGACGGTTGCAGGCCTTCCATCTTCGGACCCGGGCCTCATCTAGCGGTCCATCAATCTGGTCATCCATAGGGCCCAAGGTCAATCCAATAAGTTCAGAACCGGCTCCTCAGAAGACTCATTACTGAGACCTTCTTTTTTGTGTGTGAAAAAAGCTTTCGATATATTCATCTTCAATCATGGTTGTACAATAAACATCAGAAATAATAAAAATTACATCCAAATTCATAGACCATCTAGCGACGACTACAAGCGCTGAAGTGATCCAAGGACGCGTCGTCGTCGTCGCCCTTCCCTCGCCGGAGCCGGGCAAAACTTGTTGTAGTAGACAGTCGGGAAGTCTCCGTGCTAAGCCCCCATAGAACCAGCACACCAGAACAGCGACCATCGCCATTGAAGAGTAGCATATATCGGAAGGATAGAACCTGAAGACACAAGAAGGTAGACAAACTACGACCAGATCCGAGCAAATCCACCAAGGACAGATCCGCCGAAAACATACCTCCACACGCCCATCGATGATTCTAGACACACCACCGGGATGGGGGCTAGGCCGGGAGACCTTTATTCCATCTTTACGGAGCCGCCACCATCTCGTCTTCCGGAGCAAGACACAAACCCTAAAAAAACGAAAAAACAACTAAATAAATTGGAGCCCTCCCATCGGTAAAAGCCAAGATCCACAACATCACAATGACCCTATCGCATTGTCACTATCGTCATAGTCATCTTCACAAACGCATTGTCGTCGCTATCGTCATAGTCATCATATAACTCGTGAGGTCAATGAAGGGCGGCGGCTGCGCCTAGGGAACGCAACTTGGTAGTGCACTAGTAATGGACGCCTGGCAACGGCAGCAGGCACGCATACCGCAAGTAGTGTCAGCACTGGTGCGTCGATAGGCCCACACATAAATGTGGTCGCTCCGGCTGCGATGGTAGTAACGGCGGGGAAGGCGGGGAAGGGGCACAGTGGCGGCGGTCGAAGCCCGAGCCCGACGCCTCGTGGTCGTTCTGACCCTTGCCGAAGCACTTCTTCATGGTGGCGGTGGTGTTATGAACATCTATGGCTCTAGTCGCAGCTGAGAAGGCAGTGCGGTGGGCGGCGTGTGGTCGCCTTTTAAAATAACATTGTCTAGAGGCTGCCAATTGGGCTAGGCGCAGGCGCAAGGTGGCCTAGGCGAACGCAAAACATATAAATGCCACGTCTATTCGGTGTTTGTGCCAGCATAAATTTGAAGGACTTTTACATCCAATTTGTGTTGGCATCCACGTGATAACCGTAGTTTTGGGCTTAGCGCGACGTGAACAAACATGATCGAACGAATTGCATTGGTTCGTTGAAGTTGTCCTTACAGTGTAAAAAAGAAAAAGGAAAACTAAACTTCTAGACGAAAGCTAAAGTGAACCCCACATTAGAATGTCGAAAATCAGCACACCAATTTTTTATATCCCGGTTTATTTTAAACCATGAGTGAGATTGTTCACTCATTCGCTGGATATGAGGATGAACCGGGCCGGCCCATTAGCACAGTAGCTCGTGAGCTTTAATTTTTCTCTTTCTTTTGCTTTTTCGTTTTATTTTTGCTTTTTTATTATTATTATTTTCTGCTTTTTATATTCCTAATGATAACTAATTTTTCAGAAAAAATCTAATGACCTATAAGACTGCACTCAATTTTCTCAAAAAAAATATAAAAAAATTGCTCATCTCGAAATATTTAAAAAATATATCATTTTTCATTACATTTAAAAATGTTTGCACTCAAAAAATTTTAAATTTAAAAATGTTAGCATATTTCAAAAATTTCTAGTAATTAAAAAATGCATTAAACTGTTTGGGAATGTTAGCTTGATCGCTCGCACGCTCACTCAGCTTTAATTTTCAAAATTTGTTTGGATTTAACAATAATAAAAATAAGAAAGTTTGACACTTGTGCGAACATTTTAATAAAATTTAAAAAATAAAAATAAAAATAAATTATAAAACATAAAAAGTAGCAGAAAATAAAAAAAATATAGAACGAAAAAATAAAATAAATAACAGAGAAGAGCGAGCGCTAATGGGCCAGTGCAATTCATTTTGTGGAAATGATAAGTGCATGACGTCATGTCCGAGGACTCTCCGATCAAATGCTCTCTCCACCGTCAAAAAAATTTCACACAAATATTAAAGCGTGTTGTCAGATTTTGAAAATGTGTGGATTGTGTTGTTTCCGCACTGACGTTTTTTATACAGATTTTTCATACCGAGCGACGTTTTGCTATCCTTCATACTGTTTCTGTGATATAAAGTCATGCATGCACTGTTTAGGCTCAGATATTACAGTTGGGCCCAATGTATGATTAGGTATGTTTTTTGCGATGCTTATAATTTCTAAACGGTGGGGCTCGGATTTAAACGTATTCTACATATAACTTGTTCAGATTTTTTCCTAGTTTCAAAAATTTTGCTTCTTTTTGCCATGTTTACAATTTTTAAACATGATATTTGTCTGTTAATTGATATCCAATTAATTGTAACTAGAGGTCATTTTTATTTTGTGAGATATGGCAATTATCATTTGTATCTAGATTACGTGTATTGTTAATTATTATTTTTAGGAAATGGTAATTATTATTTCATAAGATATGACAATTCTCTTTCCGTTGTCTTGGGGAATGCACATTTATTAAAACACGGTAATTATTATTTATGTGATATGGCAATTCTTATTTCTTTGTAATTATTATTATTATTAGAACATGGAAATTATGATTTTATCAGACATGACAATTCTTATTTTGTGTGACATGTCAATTCTTCTGTGTTGTGTTGTGGATACGCATTTATTGAAGCACGATAATTATTATTTATGTGATATAGTAATTATTATTTGTTGTGCATGGCAACCCTTTATTTTGTGGTACATGCTATTTTATTATTTGTGTGCCGTAACAACTTATATGTTGGCATCGCATTTTGTAAAACAAGGTAACTATTAGTGAAGTGTTGGACATGTCTTATCTTAAACCCAAACATAATATTATGGAAAAATGATAATTTTCTGTCTTAGAAATGTTGGGTGTTGCTTTTTTTTAGGAGAACAATGCAAAATTTTCATGGTTCCAATGGTGCAATAGGTTTTCACCCTAATGGCAGAGTGCGAACGGGAAGTGTGAGGAACTTTGGGTATTAATAAAATTATCCCCCCACACACACACCCACCTAACGCCCCCCCCCCCACCACCACCACCTAACGAACGGGAAGTATCAGTGTCCTTCATTTTAATGTCTAGCAAGCCATCCCTATCGGAATCATCCATTTTCCGATCCGCCAAACATGTACAAGGTTTAATTTAGACCGAGGTTCAATAGTTCAGTGCACGAACGACAGAGATTCTTAATTTAGGGTTCGATTTAGCTTTCGTCTACAAATTTAGGGTTTATTTTAGACTTTTTCAGTGTACTAGAACAATGCCCGTGCGTTGCAACGGGAGCATATAACTTTATATATTTATGGTATTTAAATGGTACCGAATTTTGGTATGAAATCATTGCATTTATCTTTATTTTATTACTAAAGTGACGAAATCTGTTGGTAATTAATTGTGCGTGCGTGGTTTCCTAACTTATGTACGTGCTTATTATGACTGATTGATGGGGTATAATTATTAACAGTGGAAAATTAGGCTGACGGATGGGGCTTAAATTGGTTGACGAAAGAGATGGTAAAACACGATGAAGTACCGTGAGAAACCGTTAGGTTTTTCTTAGATAGCAGAGAAAAAATGCAGCAGAGCGAACACGAAAACAGAGCCGGAACAAAGTGGGACGTAGCGTTACATGATGATCCTGTTATTGTTGATCGGCACTGGCAAGTGTCAACGAACATCGGGGGAAAAAAACTCAACACATGCGTGCAGCGTTATTACTTTCTTCCTCCGTCCCGTCCAATGGACAGACCAGGCCGGCCAGAGAGCACGACCGTTGCAGCTAGGACGTCCGTACGCCGGCCGGCTTCACTGGACCTTGCGTCTGGCGGCGGCAGCGTAGGCGTCGTTGGCCCACTTGAACACGAACCACAGCGCGTTGGCGACGACGTCGCCGTAGCCTCCGGTGCTGCCACCGCGGCCTCTCAGTTTCAGGCCGCCGGCGTACGGCGACGGAGCCTCGGCCGGCGCCTTCAGCCACGACGCCCCCTCGACGCCGTCGGACTCCCGCTCCACCTCTTGTATGATGCGGCCGGCGTGCGCCATGACGGCCGCGGCGCAGAGGACGAGCACGGCGAGCAGGACGGCGCGAGCCATTGATCAGCACGTTTCTTCCTCGACCGACGCGACGCCTACTGCTTGCTAAGTTAGCCGAGGGCGTTGGGCTGGCTGAGACCACTGAGTGAGTGAGTGTGGCTCTCCAAGGCGCGGTCAGACCGATTTTATACGAACGTTTAGCTGAAACCGATCAAGCCATGCGTAAGTGTTTTTTATAGCGTGGACGGAATTAAACTGCTGAATTTACCTTACCTCAGCGGTTCTCGTTTGGCATTGAACGAGCTAGCGCTTCAACGCTTGGATCAATAAAACCCAAGCATGCATGCATGTACGCGTCGGTTTTGTCGAGTCACACGCTGGAGTTCTCGTCTAGGCTTGCCAAATCGGCCGGCAGCAGCTGCATTTTCTCTGCCATAAACGGGACTAGAGGAGAGGATAGACAATTGAGAGTGGAATCCGATCTAGGCTTGCAGATGGAGATGGGAGGGAAATCTTGGGGGACACGGACAGCTCAACGGGCGGTGATGGATGCTGTTCCCGCATTCGTGGGGCACGTGATGGATACAGTTCAGTGACCGGCTGCTGATTGGTGCTCACGGCTGCTGGCGCACGTGACGCGTGGTGGTGATGGGCTTTCTTGCACATTTTCAAGTCGGCAAGATCGCTGGCGCATCATATCGGGACAGATTTACCACCGTTGTGTTTGGTTGCCGGCATACATTTCAATCAGATCCGCGTGAAAATAAAACAGTTTGTTTGGTTGGCTCTATCTAAATCTCACATGACACAAAACTTAAAGCATTGCTCAGCCAGACTCGTCGGAAGCGTAGCGATCGATAGTTTTCAATGAGTCGAGCCACATTGAGCGCACATAGTGAGCTTCGTTGCACGAGAGGATGCTTGGAGGGATGCGAGCTTTCGTGTGTGTGTGTTTCTCCTTCCTCCACACATCCTTCCTAGTCTCCTTTCTTTCTTTCTTTCTTTTTTTCTATCTACACAGTGATGCTTTGGTCCGAGATAAGCTCTACACGAAAATGACGCACATCGATGCCATGATTCTATTCAGACGAACGATTCGTAGTTTCGTCAACCATAAAGACGAGAAGATCTTCTAGAGCGACCATTGTGTTTTTGTGATGTGAGCACAGAAGACGAGGGGGGGATGGAGAAGAAGTATGGGAAAGAGGGGAACATGCACAGGCTTGCTAGTTGGTCGGGTTGGTCGTGGAGTCTTGGTTGTGGCTTGCTCCTGCCCATGTAGTTTGCTGAGATGAGATCATGTGGGCAACCAAACAACGTGTCTTTCATTTCGCTCGAGTTAGGCAAAAGGGTATGAAGGCAACCAATCAACATGCAGATGTTGAATTTTTACCTGCATTTGTTCAGCTAGGCTAAGTTGGTTAGTGTATGCAATGCAGACTCTTTCGCGGATGGGAACCAAACGCTCCCTATAAGAGCAACTCTAGCATATCCGCCAAAAACGTGGTCCACAAAATCATTTTACGGGTGGACCGCAAATGGATTTGTAACACGGTTTGGCGCATCGATCTGCTCCGTCGGACACCCCCAGGTACTGCAAATTCGTCGGCAAACAACAATTTGGCTATATGAATAGAAAACCAAACATCAAATATAACATTCAACAACATGCATTGCAATAATCCTCTCAAATACAATAAATGTTCGAAGCCGAATAACAAATGGATCGAGATTATTACATGGAGAATTATTCGAAACTCAAATCACATATGAAAAAAAATCAAATTGGGAATCTAATTAGTCTTGTGTAAGTTCCACTAGTACTCAATGAGATCATTCCGAAGCTGCAGGTGTGTGTCACGATCTTCTATATGTCTGTACGTCTCAAGAAATGCAGCATTCTCATCTCTGTTTCTAGTAGGCTTCACACGAATACAAAAATGGTCATAGAAAATTTTCAAGTTCAAATCCCTCTCATCTTCAATGACCATGTTGTGTAGAATTATACAAGCAGTCATAACATTTAAGAGGGGTTTCTTATCTCAGTAGAAAGCAGGACCTCGAAAAATGTCAAACCGAGATTGCAGCACACCAAATGCCCTCTCAATATCTTTTCTGCATGATCCTTGTGCTTGGGGCAGAAATGGGTTGTTTCCTGTCTACTGGGTTGCTAATTGGGAGTGTGCATGCAGTCCACACTCCCAAGCATTTTCGCCCATCCACTGTTCCATTCATTGCCATCAATTTTCTTGTATCCTCCTCGCTGGGAGCTTGTAGGTATTCAGGACTAGAGACACAAATGATAGTTTTTTGCAAAAAAAACACGTAGTTTAGCGTGTTATCTTCATTATTGCGGAGATACTCATTGGTGAACCGACATAAATTTCATAGTCAATCGCCCTTATTGGTGTTGATATTTTTTGGTATGCACTCAACCTAGCAATCCTGCGACGTTTCTACCACGAGTGAAAAAATGACAATTTTGCTCGCAAGCTTCCACAATACGCACAAATAAAGACCGCCGCATTCGATAATGCCTACGAAAGAGATGAGCCGAATAGGTGGGTACCTCGGCGAAGTAGTCTTTCATGAGAAATTTGTGGTCGATAGCTCGGTTGCTCGGTATGCAGAGGCGGCACACCGAAGATCCGCGCCGCTTCTCGTTGCTGGTTTAAACTCGTCCACCAGGTGAGGAAGAAGAAGGTACTCTGCATCGTCGTCGTAGAAGAGCATATCCTCTATGTCGGAATCATTGAATTTCGACAACGAGGATGAACTCCATAGATCCATCTGCGAATTAGGCGACCCTAGTTCGTAAAAAATCGCGAGGATCGAAGAAGTTCGTACAAATTCGGCCCAAAAATTACCTTTTGTCGTAGTCAAATCCCGTGGACAGGCCCCCTTTTTCTTCACCATCGCCAGACCGTTCTTCTTCACCGCCGCATCCACACCGCCGCAACCCTAAAACCAGCCAAAATAACCAGATTTGTTCATGAAGGCGAGGGGGAACAATGGGAAGTCTCGTTGCTGCGCTCGATGGTGGGGGAGGGCGGGGAAGGTTGGAATCGCCAGAGATTTCAGGCGGGAGCGGTCGCGAAAAGACTGACGGGCGTTGAAACTTCCCTCCTACCAAGTCACGGACTGTATAGCGCTCCCCGCAAAAAGGCGGTGGAAAACAGGAGATATGGCACCCGCGGGGAGGTTTTTAGCGGCTCCCATAAAGGCGGGATGAGTTGATATAAGGTACCTGCTCGAGTCATTTTTTGGCCCGGTACCATATATCAACGGCTATTTTGCGGGTCGATAGCTTTTGGCGGATCTGCTAGAGTTGCTATAAGGGTATCTTTAGTAGGTTGTATGTAATTTTCGTTGGTAAATTCTCCATGTTATCAATCAATGAGGTGTCATACAACTATTTTAATGGGTTGTATCTAAAATCCAATAAAAGATGATAAATAAACGTGATTGTTGTCTATTCTACGTTGAAGCTTGTGCACGAGGTGCTGGTTGATCTCATGCAACTTTGGTCTATCACCTCATCTATTACATGCCACATCAACATTATATCCTAGGTGACAAATTTACCGACACCTATCTAACAACTTTTGGAGATGCTCTAATGGATATTGAGACAAAGGTGATGGCTACCCTTAGTCGATTGGAACTAATTTATTTTGAGTACTTTGTCTTTTTCATTTGAAGTGCATATGTTGATCAATAGCAACCAAACAGCTGGCAGCGATCCAAACGCGCGCCTACTTTGATGGTCAACGCCAAATTTTTAGCATGCCAGCTCCCGACTGCCATCCAAACATATCCTATAAGCTTTGCTTCTTCGCACTCTGCCTCTGCATGATGTGCTTCATTGTTATGCACCGGTTTAATTGGCTTAAAACAGGACGGAGGCTAGCTCTTGGATGCTTGACTACATTATCCTCAATAAGGTTTGCAAGGAAGTTATCATCATGATCCAAGTAAATGCTGAAAAAGTGGTGACCAATTGATACAAATTCCATCATTCTGCTTATATCATCATCATTTATAATGGCCCTAATTCCATTTTCTGTTTGTAATCAATGTCACACAGTAGTAACACTTGATTTTATCTGTCATCTAATACATCTAAAATTTTATATGAGAAGGGGTCTTTGTACTAGTGTTGTGGTTGAACTGGTTGTTGAAGTATAAACACCATGACTAGGGGCACCATCTTGAAGTTCAGGTCCAACCGGGTCCTCGGATCGAGCCGGTGTGGGAGTTGACATCGAGGGCTCTGAGTGCCTTGACGACATCGCATTTACAAACTCGACTTGCCCCAATTTGTGTTGGGGGCGATGTCATGTTCGATTGTGACACCACGTGTTAGCAAACGACTAGCGGTTCAGTTCGATCATCCAAAAACTAAAACAAACCCAAAAAATCCAAAGAGTAAAATAAACCATCCGATCTGGCATGTACAATCAGCGTTGGAATGAAAAAAACATGATACGTGACACAAGTTTGCTCAAAATTTAATTAAAACGTGAATATTTTTAAATAAGATAATCGGTGTCACAAACTGAAATTAGGGGGCACACCCTCAAATCAAAAAAGAAAAGGGAATTAGGGGGCACAAAATAAAACTCCCTCCAAAGAGGAACCAAATTTTTCGAAAACAGGCGATGCGGTCGTGGCACACGAACAAATTTCGAAATGCGCCCACGCTGCCAGTGCCAGCCACACCCCCCGCTCCCCCAGATAAAACTCCCCCCAGTCGCGACCCCCCTTCCCCCTCTGCCCACTCGAACACTCCGCCATCTCCGCTCCTAAACCCCCACCTCGCCGGAACCCTAACCCCGCCGCCACCCTCCCCTCCCGCCCCAACCCCCACCCCCACCCCGCCGCCATGAGGGAGATCCTGCACATCCAGGGCGGCCAGTGCGGCAACCAGATCGGGGCCAAGTTCTGGGAGGTGATCTGCGACGAGCACGGCATCGACCAGACGGGCAAGTACGCCGGCGACTCCGACCTCCAGCTCGAGCGCATCAACGTCTACTACAACGAGGCCAGCGGCGGCCGCTACGTGCCCCGCGCCGTGCTCATGGACCTCGAGCCCGGCACCATGGACTCGCTCCGCTCCGGGCCCTACGGCCAGATCTTCCGCCCCGACAACTTCGTCTTCGGCCAGTCCGGCGCCGGCAACAACTGGGCCAAGGGCCACTACACCGAGGGCGCCGAGCTCATCGACTCCGTCCTCGACGTCGTCCGCAAGGAGGCCGAGAACTGCGACTGCCTCCAGGGTACGTGCTCACCCCGCCGGATCTGAGATCGACGGCTTACCCTCTCTCTGCGTAGATGCATCTAGCCTGTAGATCTAGGCTTTATTCCGCATTTCGTGCACCATAAACTTGCAGATCTGAAATGTTTGGCGTAGATTTAACCGATTTACGAGGCCATTTAGGAATTTGAGCGGTTAATTTCTCTCCCTATGAATGCGCACTTCGTGCGTTCTGGTGCAGCGACCGCTGATTTGGATGCGAAAGTAATTATTATCCCTTTCTTCCTCACTGCAGGGTTTCAGGTCTGCCACTCGCTGGGAGGAGGCACTGGGTCCGGAATGGGTACCCTGCTCATCTCCAAGATCAGGGAGGAGTACCCGGACAGGATGATGATGACCTTCTCGGTGTTCCCTTCGCCCAAGGTGTCTGATACTGTCGTGGAGCCATACAATGCCACCCTCTCTGTGCACCAGCTCGTTGAGAACGCGGATGAGTGCATGGTTCTTGACAATGAGGCTCTCTACGACATCTGCTTCCGCACGCTCAAGCTCACCACCCCCACCTGTAAGTGCTAGAATTTCTCCAGGTCCATTTCTGCTCTCCTTTTGCGGTTATAATTTGGCTGGACTAGTGTGCTGTCCTTGCAATATATGAGTATCAGTTATCTCTTTCCTCATGTTTAGTGTCATATACCTGTTGCTTTTACATGATGATCAGTAGGTATTAACTCCAACTGTTGTTCTAAGTTGTGCAGCACCCTACAACTGATTTTACATTTCCATGTCTCAGTATTTGGATTACAGTGCGAATAGGGCCTATTGTTCAGTGCAGTGAATGCAATTTGCGAACATCGTTCTATACCTTTTGTTGTTGTTTTGAAACAAGGCAAAAGCTTTGCCTTTTCATTAATTAAGCAAGGAGAAAAAGTATGTACATGGTCTAAGCCACAAGGACCACAGCAGACTACTCTCCTGCTACAATCACCCCTAAGTGCTTTGCCCTGGCAATACACAACCTAACCTTTTGTTGTGACAGTATGCAATTGCATATACCATTACTTGCTTGTTGTGCATGTATCTTTTATGCCACTGATTGTATACATGTTGGATATTTATTTCTTCAGTGGTTGCTTGTGCTAGTCTTGTAGGGGGTGTTACTTGAATCAGTATTTGATTGTCCATTTAAGCTCATAATTGGTGAACTTAAGATTACCATTCTTAATGTACTGCACCTGCTGCTATTACCTGTTTGTTTTGTATGGATCTTCTGGTACTTATGTTTTACACAACCGATTATCTACATACCTTTTAGCACCATGAATGATAATTATTTCATATGTTGTTTGCTTGCGCTAGTCTTGTAGATGGCAATGGTATTTACTAGAACCAGTATTTGATTGCACATTTTACCTGTATCCTTTCGAGCTCATGATTGGTGGACTGAAAAGCTGAACATTCTTACTATAGCACATTAGTGAAGTTGTTCTGTTTCTGCTCATAAGTTTATTCACTTGATTCTTATATTTCTTTATTGTTTGCAGTTGGTGATCTGAACCATCTCATCTCTGCAACCATGAGTGGTGTTACCTGTTGCCTCCGTTTCCCTGGTCAGCTCAACTCAGACCTCCGGAAGCTTGCTGTTAACCTGATCCCGTTCCCACGTCTGCACTTCTTCATGGTTGGATTTGCTCCTCTAACATCGAGGGGTTCACAGATGTACCGTGCCCTCACTGTGCCCGAGCTCACCCAGCAAATGTGGGACTCAAAGAACATGATGTGCGCTGCTGACCCAAGGCACGGTCGCTACCTCACAGCCTCAGCCATGTTCCGTGGTAAGATGAGCACCAAAGAAGTGGATGAGCAGATGCTGAACGTGCAGAACAAGAACTCATCCTACTTTGTGGAATGGATTCCCAACAACGTCAAGTCGAGCGTGTGCGACATCCCGCCCACTGGCCTGAAGATGTCGTCCACCTTCGTCGGCAACTCAACGTCTATCCAGGAGATGTTCCGCCGCGTGAGTGAGCAGTTCACTGCCATGTTCAGGAGGAAGGCCTTCTTGCACTGGTACACAGGTGAGGGCATGGATGAGATGGAGTTCACTGAGGCGGAGAGCAACATGAACGACCTGGTGGCCGAGTACCAGCAGTACCAGGACGCCACGGCTGAGGAGGAAGAGGACTATGAGGATGAACAGGAGGAGGAGGATGTCGCATAGGCCATCTTTTCAATAGATGATATGCCTTATATCGCTTGCTGGTGGTTGGAGTGCCGTTAGATGGTAGCTAGATGCTATTTTCGTTTCGTTCCGAATGTTGCGTTGCCTTGACATACTTATTTTTTCCATTATGTGGACTTGTGGTGGTGTATGCTTGCTCACATCGTGATGAGCATTTGGTGTAAGGTTTGACTGACTGCTTGGTGTGTTATTCAGTACTAGTACTCTGTTATGTGTCCAGTATTTTAGGCCAAGTTGCCAAGTAAGTTCCTGTCATCTTGGAATCTTAGAATGCATTTCAACTGGAGTAAATCTTGCTTTGGTCGAATGAACTTTCAACCTACATGCAAGTTCATCCAGTCTTAGAATGAACTTGCATGTAGATTGAATGTTGAAACTTGGAGTTATATAACCTACTTCCTCCCTATTGAAATATAGGTAGTAGTTGGGTTTCCTTCGTACTCCCTCTGTAACTTAATATAAGATGTTTTAGATAACTAAAATAGTAATCTAAAACATCTTAGATTGTTTTAGATAACTAAAATAGTGATCTAAAACATCTTAAATAACTAAAATAGTGATCTAAAACATCTTATATATTATGAACGGAGGGAATACATGGTAACCCAACTACCTATATTTTGATATGGAGGGAGTAGATGTTTGCATTATTTCTAAATGCCTCGTCGCGTTGATAGGATTACTATTTATTTGTAATATGATTATGCTAGTATCTGTACGCAAAGTTCCTGCCATTCTGGATTGGCAAATCTGGCTCAAATAGTTATTCTGTTTTTCTTTTTTGCTTAATACCAAATCTGGTTCAAATTGGTATCTTGTTCTTCTAGGGAAGTTGCATATGCTGTTTTGCTTAGGGTGTGTTCGGATCCCCTCCGTGCCGCTCCAACTTCTAAAAAAGGTAGAGCACTAATTCTGCTGCTCCGTAAATTTGAACTCAGCTCTGGGAGCGGGAGACATCCGAACACACCCTTAATACTTTGCAAAATCTTCAAAATGTAAGGGCATTTCAGGAGTAGAACTGGCACACCGTATAAAAAGATCAAACGGAACCCTCTGAGAAGGTGTTTGGTTCAGCTTTTGAAATCAGATTATGGGAGGCATGAGGCCTACTCAGCGCTGGAGCGGAAAATTGGCGGCTTTGTTTTGTTGAGGAAGTTGCATAACTCTTCCAGAACGCAAGAACTCGTACCACCAGTATACCAAATACAGCTCAAATACGAAGTTCGACTTCAGACAAATGTTGAAAGTAGGTTAAACCTTACGAAGTTTGACTTCAGAAAAATCTGTAAAAAGGACCGAAGATAGTATTATGTCTGAATGTCATGTTGCCCTGTTCTGGATTGGCAAATCTGACTCGAATGAAAAAGTGCAATCTTTGTTTGGGTTCAAGCGTTTAATAACAGAAATGTATTCCTTCACATTGTTTGATCGAGGAAGTTGCATAACTGTTCCAGTACAAGGAATTTCATACCATTTCATAGTGTTTGGTCGGGTACAACCCAAGCACGCTGATCGAATAAATACCCGGACGCATCGCAGACAACTATGGTGATTCTTTCATTGTATCAGGAAACCACAAGCAAACAGGCTGACCCAATGCAAGCAAAACTGGATATCAAAATACGGTGTGATAAAACTGAATTAGTCATAGATTGAATAAAGAACTTGGATATCCAGTACCACACAATATTTCACTCTCCAGCCCAAATGAAACTAAAGTACAGAAATCCCAGTGTCAATGTCTGAAACCTCGAGTTCGGTGCTTGAAGGTGCTCTGGCCATCCGGGCAATGGTTTTTCCCTTAGCAGATTTGATAGTAAAGAACAATGATAACATTGAAGTGATCTTGCCAGTCTTTACATTGTTGACACTAAATCCACGAGATTCTTATTGTTCACAGAGAAACTGTCGGTGATACCACATGAGTATCAAACATTAAGACAACAAAATCTCACAAAGTCATAGGACAGTGGCTTATCCAAGGAAGTTCATGATAATCAGGTGGAGCACCAGATTGCACAGGACAAAATCTGCAAAGGCCCTTTCTGGAGGAAGATCCTGTAGATAATGTTTTGACAAACAACGTTATGCTGGAAATCCAAAGAATAAACTATTAACAGTGAAAGTAGAGTTACCTTGAATTCCTTGTTGTCCTTGTTGACTTGAATACGGAGGCACACTGCAAGAACATACACAATTATATATCATGCAGCCAAGGAAAGGTAAGCATGATTGAGAGGAGATAAGAATGAAATTCCTACCAGCAAGCACTGCAGTTCCTATGCATGACAGGACACCGGAGAGGAAAGAGTTGAAGGGAAATGACCCGACTATTCCCATGTAAACAACCTGGCTTGCCACATAAGGGAGCATTCAGTAGTTTGCCAATTGCCATGTGTGCGATTGAGAGGGGTTAACAGAGCCATACAAAGAGGGTTGTCATATTATTTATGGGTGAACAGAGACTTATGGCTTACATATAAGTTGAACACAAGGCTAATGCTTAGTCAGCAGCACATGTAATTACAGGAAACTTGCACTAATTCTAATGATCTGGTCAGCACAGACTATATCACACACACCACCTAGAAATTAAAGAACGGCCATCGCTTCATCTGTTAAATCAAACATCAAGGGGCATACAAATGCTTAGAAATCGATGCCATTTTACACCTACTTTGGCTTCCAGATGAGTAGGTACTAGGCACAACAGATTTTTGAAAACTGATACCCTACTGGCCTAGTACTATTTAAAATTAAGAAATGTGGTATAATATGTTTCATGATATCGCCCTTCCTAGATCCTCATGCCATGCTAGAACAAATCATTTCATGAATAATATCACAACCCTCTTTGTATCCTTGAAAAATGAAGTTGTTCAAGCAAGATCTCAACTTCTCCGTCATAAATCCCACAATAAAACTTGAAGCGTCGAAAATTACCTGGACAAGGGCAGTCACCACGGCGAAAACCACATACAGGTCAATGATCTGCAGAAATGTTAGAAGAGGATCAGCAATCCGATAGCAGACTATGCCACAGGTTGACAGTGCCACGAGAGAGAGAGAGAAAGAATGGCAATTGCCTTGAGATTGGTTGGCGTGGCGGCATAGGCCTTGTTCAGGGACTGGATCAGGAGCTTGGCGTCCCCCGCAGCCTTCGGCATCCTCGCAAACCTTGCACCCTCACAACGCTTGGAGCTAATCAGTGAGACACAAAAAACAATTCGCA
This sequence comes from Bromus sterilis, assembly GCA_950022295.1. Lineage (NCBI taxonomy): Eukaryota > Viridiplantae > Streptophyta > Magnoliopsida > Poales > Poaceae > Bromus > Bromus sterilis. The sequence continues at coordinate 19,328,125 of OX465598.1, read as the reverse complement.
ATCAGATTATCTTGCACCCTAACAAGGCGTCCCAGGGATGGCAGCCTGGAGTCAGAAAAATTGGTGGCTGATGAAGGAGAAACCCTGGGATTATGAAGATTTGCTGTCACAACTTTGCTGTTTATTTCGTTTCCTTTATACTCCCTCCGTCCCATAATATAGTAACGTTTTTTAAGCTAGTCTAGTTCAAAAAATGATACTACTATATAATGGGACAGAGGTAGTACCTGCTAAGGTTTAGTTGTGCTGCGAATACTTGGTTTGCTAGATTTGTAGGTTAATCCGGGTTCTTGTAAAACGACTTTGATTTCGTTAATGAAATCGGAAAGGGGAGACCCTTTCTTTTGCTAAAAAAAAAACTAACAAGGCCAGATCAAAACCTAGAATTCTGGTGATCTAGAATTCTGAAGACACTACTGGCATCAAGTAGAGATCTCAACCAGCATTCAGAATTTAAGTAGAGACCTCAACCAACATTCATTCAGAGTTTAAAGGGGACTCATTACTTGTATGGAATGGAAATCTCACAAAAACTGGTGCAGCCTGCGCAAAGGGGCGGCCACTAGGTGAAGGAGAGGAGTGAGTAGCGGGATCCGATTCGGAGGAGAAGCGTCACCTCAAGCAAGCAGTGAAGGGATCCCCCGCGACGCGGCTGCTGCTCCCAGTCCCGGCGGCGGCGCTGCGACCAGACACGGAGAAGAAGAAGATAGATTCTACTGGGGTGGAGAGAATGGGGCGGGCCGTGTTGGACCTGAGTTGGGCCGTGACCGGTCTGTGCCGCCGTACGCGCGCGTTCGAAAAAAACTAAAAGAATAATTACACGCTGTAAAAAAACACTGTGGTTGCTGTTTAAAAAAGAGAGTAAATAAAGCACAAAAAGAAAACCTCTGTTGTCTCAAAAAGAGAGAGGAAAACTTCTCTTGTCTCAAAATAAAAGAAAACTTCTGTCAAATTCAAACAATAACAAATTAAGGAAGCCTTCTGTGATGATTTCTCATCTCATATATTTCTCAAACAATTTCATAATTCCACGGCACGGTAAATAATCACCAACCACAACCAATAATATACCACTACTATCTTGCACAAAAGAATGGAATGAATGTAGAATCCACACAAACAAATGCTCAGTCTCCAAAGAATTCCCCCCCTCAATCACATCACCAAATTAAGCCTCATCATAATCCATCACTCTCTTCATCTTCAGCACTTCTTGGCGGAGGCGCTCTTGGCCTTGTGCCTCCAGAGCACCCGCTTCTTGCCGCGGGTGGCGTTCTCCACGGTGATCACCACCTTGCCGGCCTCCGGCGCGCGGAACGAGTTGCGCACCGCCTCCCCCTCGCCGGCGCCCACCTTCCTGCCCTTGCTCACCACGATGGTGTACGCGCCCTCCTCCGCCGGCACGAACTCCTCCGTGTACCGAACCTCCCACCCCAGCACCGCCACGTCCCACGTCAGCGTCATATCACCCTGAACATCACAAACAAATTCAGTCTATCACTGGTTGGTTCTGAATGATTCAAACTGTCTGTCTGGTGGAACAAATTCAGAATTTTGGTGTGTATGTAATTGTACCTCGGCGGCCACGATCTCGATGGTCTCGGTGGAGCCGGCCTTGACGACGACCTCGGCGATCTCGGCGTCGTCGGCGCCCTCGAACTCCTTGTCGCCGTCCCGCTTCAGCCCGCCGTACTTCACCGGGATGGCCTCGATGGGGATGTACTTGAGCAGCGTCTCGGTGACCTTGGACGGCCGCGCCACCACCAGCTTGCTCTTGGTCCTCTGCGTCAGGAACGGGAACAGCACGGCGCTGAAGGCGTAGTACGAGAACGGCACGTTGATCAGGATCTGCACCACCACCAAAATCAAAATCCAGTCAGATTTCAAAGATTTCTTGCATCAATTTCGAACTTTCGGAGCAATTTTGGAACGAAATTCGGTAGGATTTTGGGGGGGCACTCACGTTCCTGGCGACGAGCTCGGGGTAGTTGTCCTGGAAGAGGTCGACGACCTGCTTCATGGCGACGCGGAGGTCCTTGCGGGCGGGGCCGGGGGAGCCGCGGAGGTCGGTGACCTGGAGCAGCGACGCGGCGCCGCCGGGCGCGAAGTCGAGCTCGGCGACGTGGCGCTCCATGGCGCGGACCCTCCAGCGGAGGAACCGGGCGGGCTTCTTGCCGCCGTCGGTGCCGAGCGCGCTCCGGTACACGGCGTCGTCCGCGAACACGCCCAGCGCGTTGTAGCACACCGGGTGGCCCTCCCGGTCCGCGCCGTCCAGGCGGCACGCGTCCTCCGGGAGCGCGCCCTCCTCGTCGTCGCCGTCGTCGGAGGCCGTGGCGGCCAGGCTCTTCCACTCCCGGCGCCAGCGGAGCGTCCGGCGCAGCATCTCGAAGGCCGCCCCCGCCTTGAAGTCGCGCGCGCGGAGGAACTTGAGGAGGACCACGTCGGTGGCCTCGTCGCCCTTGCTTGGTAGCAGCGGCACTCCCCACAGCGCCACGTCCTTGTCGACGACGACGGCCGCTGGCGCCGCCTTGTCGCTCTCGCCGGCAGTCTCCTCCTTCTTTTCCTCGGCCGCCTCGGCCTCCTCCTCCTTCTCCTCGGCCGCCGCCTCCTCTTTCTTCTCCTCGACCGCCTTGGGCTCCTCCTTGGCTTCCTCCTCTTTTTTCTCCTCAGCCTCCGCCTCCTTCTCGACCTCGACGGCCACCTCTTCAGCGGCGGCGGCCTCCTCCTTTTTCTCCTCGGCCACCGCCTCCTCCTTCTTCTCCTCAGCCGCCGTCTCCTCCTTCTCCTCGACCTTCTTCTCCTCAGCCGGCGCCGTCTCCTTCTTCTCCTCCTCCACCTTCTTCACCTCGGCCTTCTTCTTCTTACCCTCCTTCTTCTTGGCCTCGACCTTGACCTTGACCTTGACGTCCTCAAACAGGGTGCCGGCCACAACAGCCTCCTCGACCATGGCCCGGAGCTCAGCAAGCGCCTTCCTCTCAGCCTCCTTAAGATCGCCGAGGCGGTTGCTCTCCTCCCTAAACGACGTGTTCTTGACCACCGCAGCAGCGCCGGACTCCACCGCCACCGCCACGGCCTCCGCCTTGGCCGGCGCCGCCACCGCCTCCACCGCCGCCCCGCCGGAGACGACCTCCACGCCCATGCCGATCAACAACAACAAACTGGACAAAAAAAATCAGAAGCCCGAGATCCCCGTGTGGTGTCAGAGACGACGGTTGTGGGAGGCGGAGAAGGTGGTGTGGAAACTGGTGGTGTGTGTGGTGGAGCGGGGAGGAAGAAGGGAGCGCTAAATAGTGGGCACTGCGACTGTGCAACGGCTACGGGGCGGGGGGCCAATGGGGTGGCGCCAGATAGGACGGACGGGGGAGCCGTTGGGGGGGGGGGGGGGGTCTCCGCTTTTCTTTCCCATGCCAACGGCTACCTTGCTAAGTGCTAACCGCTTTTGTTCGTTTCTTTCGTGCGGCAGCGGCGCTCTCGCCGCTTGCTGCTGCTGGTCACAGAGGCGCGATGCTAGCCTGTTCTTGTTTTGTTTTCTAAAAATAATAATAATAATAAAGATATTCGGTTCTTGTTTGATTGATTCGCTTTACTTGTTGTTATAATAATCCGAGGGAAGGAGGACAGCGTGGAGCTTGACTGACAGCAGGGCGTTCTTCTTGTTCTTGCTGTTGCTGTTGCTGGTCTAGGCCAAGTCATAATATTGTTCGTAATAATGGTACGTACGTATGAATTTATATCATCTCGCATTCAGTGGCGCATTGGTTACGGCGGGCGTTGCAACTGATTGCTAATGCTAGCTGGAGGACAAAAATGTGGAGAGGTGGTGGTGTTTTAGTTAGTGTTGCAGGAACAAGTACACATTTAAGAAAAATATATTTAGGTGCACTCTGGGTTGGCCTATGCTATGCAGCAGGCAGGCGTCCTTGTTCTAGGCCAAGTCGTACCTTTTCACATGTGGTGTAAGATACTACATTTTGTCCAGCTCAAGGAAAAATAATGATACATTTGGTGGTGCATTTGTCGTCTGTGGCATTTTACAGGCTGGAGAAATAAAGAAGCGGTTCTTTTGTTACCGACGAACGAACACCCAGATACACGTGAAAAAAACAAAATTATTTTTTTGGAGAAGCAACAAGTACACATTTCGGTTGGCCCATCCAGCTGCAGCAATGTACCACAGTTTGCCAAAAAAGAGTAGGGTGTACCCCTGTACAGCACAGCAGACGACTGTTCACCAAAGCAACAGACGATGCCAATCACACACAAGAAACAGCCTTGCTTTTGGTCCAGCAAGACTAGCTGAGCTGTCTGTTAACCAACAGCCAGCCAGCCAGCCAGCGGCACAAGGAAGGGACACAGGCACGAACGAACGAACGAACGAACGACGCAAAGTTGTAGCGGGAAATCAAACGCTTCAATGATCAGAGATTTTGGAATCATCCGTCGTTCCTTCGTTGTTGTTCCAGCTAACCTCATGGGACCAAATCAGCGCCAAATGCATCTGATTTGATTTGGCCACCACATGCTGGGTGGCAGACAGGTTCACAAGATTTTTTTCCGATGAGCAAATCATGATGGGCTTATGCTTGATGCATGCTAACTACGTACTCAATATCCAAGATAAATATGTTTCATGGACTTCCAACTGCTACAAACCGTTGGAAAGGCATACAAAAAATAACCTAACGGCTTCTTCGCTGCTGATACGACCACCACCTGATGCCACGATTAATTACAATAATGTGATCTTAGCTTGCTATACACATACACCTCATCCCAGCATTGCCATGTGGCCGTCTTAGTAAGGTTAGTCTGAGGTCGTGAATCCAGTTCAGGAGGTGGCAAATATCGCCCAACAGCTAGTCAGCTCCAACATATGATCCAGTCAGCCGATTCGCCTCGATCATGCACCAAAGTGCGACGTTGATATCACCCACATAAGCGTCGACTGACCATGGGGGAGCGAGTGGAGTAAATCAGCGTTGGTAGGTTGTCGTTTTCTGCCGCAGCTGCTGCTTCACCACCTTTGCCACAATGGCCTCGTCCGCTTCCTTGTATTCACCAGTGACCCTGTGTGGGAGAAAAACGATCACGATTTTGGGTATTTACTTAGCCGTGCAGTTCAAAGACAAGGTAATTAGGTAAATGTCTTCAGGTGAACTACATGAGCCATAATTGACCATGGTTTTCTCAAAAGGCACTTTAGAAATTATATGGAACAAAGGAGAAAAGAGAATCATTGATATGTTGAAATGGTTCTGAAGGATCATTAAGTTTTATGATGAGCATACCGGTCATATGTCAGGAAAGCATCCCCTATTTGCCCTATCACTTTGTTCCGCACCTTCTTCATACAGACCTGTGATTCCCCATCCAACCCAGCAAAACAGATAATAGTTATGTACGGCATTAAAATGAAGCATAAGGTTACAAAGGTGCAAATATCAACCTGCACGACATCAACAGGGCCAGCCTCTGGATCCCTGTTTCGATGTATGACGATCCCATTATCACATTTGTTTATGAAATGCGCACTTCCACTGATGTCATACATATTAGGCGGACCTCCATTCCAGTTGTGAAGCTTTTTACAAACATTAACACCAAATGAGACCTCATAGCATACTGCAGTTGTGTTGCAAAGAACTATGTAAGATTATGTGAAATCTGATTACCTGCCTAGGGTGCGCAACAAACCATACGTGACATGAATGATGTTGAGCAAAACGCTTAATCTTCGTAAGAATCTGGCTGACATACTCTGTCTCGGTTCTGTCAATAACATAATAAAGGAGTTAATTCACCAGAAACAAAATGGAAACATGTAGCTGGGCTTATAGTTGACATACTTGCAAGAAGGCTACCTATCTTTTATAATGAATGTATGAAACCACTGTTTAGTAAACGGCAAAGTCATGCTCATGAGAGGTTTAGGTAATTCTTACTGATTTGATGGACGCTGATGGTCAAGCTCATTATAAGGATCAATCACAAGACCACGTACTCCATGTCTTAGAACAGCAGCTTTAGCAAGATCAAGAACCCAATTAATGGATGGAAGGCAATCATCTTCACACCTGATTAAACAACAAATATTCAACGTCAACTTGAAATGTGAACCACCATTCAATACAGGCATGTCATCCAAGAGAAATACAACTACTATTGTGCCCCAGTAAAGTGTACATGAAGAGAAGCCGAAGACATTGACACTGATGCTACCACACTTCTAAAAAGAGCGGCCTTGATGACTATAAATAAATATTGATATAAATAGACAGCTATCAAGGTAGCGGTAGATCGACGAGATGTATGTTTGTTAGCGGTTAGTGACTTGGTGGCAGTTTAGCAGGCCTTGAAGTGCTACAGAGATCTTTCAAGCGGCCACTAGGGAAATAGCATATAATTTTTTTTTGGATTCCTCAATAAGCAATATAGACAGCACAAAACATAGGTCTGGGGTTTGACTCCAATGAAAATGAGACAAGTTTTGCTAAAAAAGCAACATAGGTAGAAAATTTAAAGCTAAAATATATTTTAAATTCGGAAGTTCATATTTACAATTTACAGCATGCAAATTAGACCAGGCTTATATTTTTCTAGAAGTGGAATTAGAGAATTATAACTTCGTTGTGTTGCTCCTTTCCATATCATGCACATGTAGATTATAGTGTTTACATGCTTCCTTTTGCTATTTGCACCACAGCTCTTACTTTCCTTTCATCATTTGGAATTTCAAACTAGTACTGACCAGACCCTTAAAAACATCCTCATATGAACAAACATATGACAGAATTGACGGTAAGTTTATAAGTGATCATTTAGTTTCTGTATTCAGTATAGTTCATATCACACATATAATTTAATTTTTAAAATATCAAAACCTGTATCGGTTAAACCACTTTCAAGGGCGCTTTCCGTAACAGCGCTGCAAGGTGGGGTGGTAGCTTGCTGACCTCTTACTAAGGGTGTTCAGTCTCGGGACTGGAATCAACCGGGAGAAAACTGGCAGAAGAGTGCTAGTTCATTCTGGCTCTGTGCAAGCACCACAAAAAGCAGCTCCGGTTCTAAAATTTGCATAAAGTGGGTTTCACGGGCAGTTCCAAACCGTTTTTGAACACCCTGACCACTTAACACTATTTAAAACAATGTGATTGAATTAAGTATATACCGAATCAGATGGAATGTCTCATTCAACCATTCTTTGCCTTCTTCAAATTCATCTGGGCTCATCCGTTCCAAAGAGCCCCCGTATCTGTAGAAACCAAAACCAGGATTGCTAAACCAACTAGATGTGATCACAGAACCTTCAAAACAACAAGAATAAATAACCAGAGTCCAGAGCTATTCCAAAGATTCTTCTGTTCAATTCATAGTTGATAGCACATGGGTCACTATTGCTTACTCTCCTCAAAAGGAACATTCCTTTAAAAGACAGCTGCTTATTCTAGGTATCATATATGAGAACAGACACAAACAGAGATACACTTTCAGACTCAAATCCTTACCTAGCATCAAAGAATGGTTTCTTAATGTGCTTCTCCAATAGCTTCCGAGCATGGTCTCTGACCTAAACACCAAAATCATCATTGTTTCGAGGTGATGAATGAAATGAAAGGCTAAATAAGCATTGATAGTAAACAATTGCTTGCCTTGTTTTCCATTGAGCATAGTACAAATTTCCACCCAGACTGATTGTTTATATTACACAGTAACGCATCAATCCACTCACTTTTGCCGGAATTTGGTACTCCTGTTACTATAGTCAACTCCCCAGGAACAACCTGCAAGAAAATAAACAAAATCACATGAGAAATTGTGGGTGATGCATGAAAGTCTGCAACTACAGCTTCCAATGTGCTACAGTTCAGGCCATCTTTTTCAGCACGCTAGCCACTGAAACTGGAACCATATAGTTGTTTTCAGCTAAGTCATAATGCATGAATACATGGTACGGAGTTCCCAAAATTGGTTAAATAATCAGGTTTCATGCCACATGTGACATGTCAACAGCTATTGCAGTCAGAAACGAGCTTCTATGTGCAAATAAAGAAAAGAAAAGGATAACTTGGCGAGAAGAAAAACATCAAGTTGTTTTCAGCTAGATTAGCAAGTCATAATACATGACTAAACAGTATGAAGTTCACTGAAATTGGTTAAATGTTCTGATTTCATGGCATATGTCAACAGCTATTGCAGTCATAAAACAAGCTTCTATGTGCAAAAGAAAACAAAGGAACTCTTTAACTTGGCAAGAGACAAAGCCAGGTCGAACATATCAAAATAGGTACCTTGTAGAGCCCATCCATACATTTCCATCCAGTAGGAATTCCAAGCTCATCCCCACGAATTCCTAGGTAATAACTATCGATCTCAGCGAAGAAATCTTGGAAGTTGAATAGACCTCTTATAGGGTACAGTTCTGCACCTTCTATAACCTCTTTCAATGCTTGTGGTCCTAAGAACATAAGTACCTGCAGTCGAAAAAGGAGTTACAAGGACCGATTACAGAAAGTGTAAGAACAACACCCAAGGTTCCAAGAGTAGTTTCATAAAAACAGGGCTAAAGACAATAGGAACTGAACTCAAATGTGGCTATATATTTCAGATAGTTCTTCAGAATGTAGATTCATTGCACACAAAAAACCTTATAGATCTTAATTAAGAATAACAGCAACTAGATTACTTTCAGAAAAGCACCATACAAGCATCTAGGCTGAGGAAGTTAAGATACTTGATACATGTTAGCTTAAGCTTATCTAGATAGTCACGTTAGGAGCAGGAGACCACTTAGGCCCTGATCGTCTTGTAACATCAGAAAATATTTCAGCGTGAAATACAAGCAAAAAATTTATAGCAAGATTACTTATTAGTCAAAGTTGTCTATGCCTGCCATAACAAACCTCATTAGCATCTTTGCAAAATTCTGTTTCGTTCTTCTTCGGCCAGTTGACCCTCCAACACCTGATTGCATCAATTTAAATGTCGAAAATGAGTTAAATGAGGGCCTGCAGTCATAGGTACTTCAGTAATTGAGGAGGCTTGTGATGGCAACACAATGGTACACAAACCTTTCTTTACCAAGACGTCGAGCAATTTCCTCTGCAAGAGCCTGCCCTGGAGGATCAGCATCTGTTGCCAGTATTATCCTAGATGCCTAATAACACATAGCAAAACCTATTTAGTACATTGAAACCTGCATATTTTAGCAATAGAGTTTGCAAATAACTTCTGAAACGAGAAAAATGCGCACCGGGTCAAGATACTCTTTGCAGTTCCAAAGATATGAAAACTTCTTATCCTAGCTTTACAGGGAACATAAGAAGATGTTAGATCACAACTAAGATCTCAACTACAGAAAGCTCACATTAAAGGAGCTATAATAATAAATAATAGTGGCAAACATAAACTCTTCTAGTGACAAAAACTAGCAGCAGTATCAGAAAATAGTTCTAACATGGTCTTTGTCCAGGGGCTTGTTTGATACTTGTGCTGGTGCACCATCTGGCACACTCACACAATTACGATAGCCAGCCTCCTCCATGGAAAGTTTATCAATTTCACCCTCAACCTGCATTGTCAGAAAGGACAACAAGCTAGTAAATAATTTGTAAACTCAAGTTGAAATGGATTGGCAAAAAACAAAAAAGAGTAAAATGTCACATGGCTAATGTAGAACATACAATGATAATATCGCGTGCTTTCTTTATATCATCCAGACCATACAAAATTTTCTCTGTGTTCGCCTCCTGGTGATAGAAAAGTGAGTATGAATAATGCTCATAAAATTATAACGTAAGCACACAACCTAAAAAGAAACATCACAACAAACCTGCGAAAATTTCTTAGAGACTTCCCTGTATTTGCAGCCAACAAGTACTTTATCACGTCTATAGGTGAAAGCAATAACAATCTGCAAACGGAATACCATATGTACACATCACAATGTATTCTTTCCTTAGTAAAACTGAATCAACGGTAGAGTTATACCTTGTTTTTCCATTTACGTTGCGAAACGTTGTTCCTTTTAAGTGTTTTTGCCGATATCATTCTTTCCGAAAAGTATGTCACAAGCTGCAAGAGATAACCATTTACAGAATACTCATGTGCACAAGTTTTTACCAGCATACATCAAAGAATGTAAAAGAGACGTATCAAGATGATTTCAGTAACATTTAAAGAATATACCAATCAAAAAAGTCTCCTTGATAGTACTTTTATTACCTCATCACAAAGAGGCTCGAGACGCAGGTCCTCTTCACGAAGTTTTCTGATAGCCTTGACTGGATAATTTGCTTTGACTTCCTGGTCAGTTTCCGTTTCGTTTCCTGTGTCTTTCTTTGCTTGGTACAGCTTGGAAACTCCATCAGGCTGCAGACACAAGACAGAACAATAGTGGTATCAAGATTTTATGTTACTGTCAGTTTTCTTAAAGTTGTTGGTAAACTCACCTGGGCTTGGCCTTTCCATCCACAATTTGCTCTAAAGCAAGTCCAGTTTCCATGTGAACTGAAGAAACAGCATAGAATAGAGATCAGATGACATATAGTCTACAGTGCATATAACTTAAGAAACAGCTCCAACTAAGAAGCCCAGAGTGTGCTGTACAAAACTCACCCATCTTCCCTGATGAAGACGCTGAGGCTTCGTTCCTCAGTTGAACCCCCCTCGCACTAGTTAACAGAAGGGAAATCATACTTAATCACTTGCTGTTTGATAGATCAAAATATATAGTACAATGGATCACCAAAATAGCATATATTTATACTATATATACAGATGAACATGCTTGTAAGCTGGTCATCAAACTGATCATAGTTTACAGCCACTCGTTTCCAATGTGTGTGATATGTGAAAGAGAAAGGAGCTGATTAAACCTACCAAAACAAAGTATGGCTGTTAAGTACTCAATCCATCTAGGAAAAACCGTTTAGCTTACTTGCTTATCCAACTAAATACATAATGAAAATAAGAGCAAACCCAAACAGCAATTCTTGGTATCAGAAAAGGGCATGCCTTTGGGCAAATCGTGCGCTGATAAGAGCCGAGCCTCCATTTCTCCATATCTATCCCTTCCTTTTTCATCTTATCAACCACCTGCCTAAGCCGTTCTTCACAAGCCCTTCTGTCCTCCATCGAACGAACTGTTATGCCAAAAATGGCAGCACGTCAGTGAAAACAACAAGGGTTCTACATCCAGTTATTATTACGAAGCATTAGCAAAATCACTAAGACGTGACGAAACAGCAGCTACGCGAGGAAGCTGGCACGTCGGGTCATTCACAATCGAGAGAGCTCAAATTCCGTGAAAACAGAGTAGTAGGATGTGATTCTACTAAGCCACGAGGCAGCGGATTCCGTGAAAACAGAGTAGTTTATATGATGTGTAAATGTTGCGTCATTTTAAATTCGCGTCAACTATGGTTACTATGGTATTTACCGAAACTGTACCGGATCTTGTGGCACCCGGTAACAAACGTTCATATTCGTAATTTCATACCGTATTTACCAAATTAAACCGAACGCCCAGGGCTACTTGGCACCACGAGAAGGCGGCGCTTGAGAACTGGTCTGTGAGAGTCGAGAGCGGCACGAGCGTTACCATTCCTGGAGCGCGGGGCCGTGGGGGCGGCGGGCGCGGGCACGGGCACGGCCTCGGCGGGGGCGGTCCCGAAGCAGCAGGCGAGCTCGGCCCGCCTGGGGAGGCGGGTCCGTGGGGAGAAGGAGTGGAGCAGGCGGACGCGGTGCCACCCCGCGGCGGCCAAGGCGGCGGGGAAGCGGCGGCGCGCGGCGAGGGGGAGGAGGCCCGAGCCCCCGGCGGCCGCGGAGGTGGAGGTGGAGGTCGAGGCGGCCATGAGGAGCAGCGACTGGAGGGAGGGCCGCGGCGGCATCACGGGGGCTGGGGGGCTAGGGTTTCGGGGCGCCGGGCATGGGCTGGGGGGAGAAGGGGGAGCCGGGGAGTGGGCGGAGGTCTTGGGGACGAAGAAAAGAGAGGCGAGGAGGAGGAGGAGCAGAGGATTTTTTGGATTGGGTGGGAGGGGTTTAGGGTTTTACGCGTGTTCCCCGGCTCGTTCGTGCTTACGCGTGGGTCCCACTGTCCAGGGCCCTGGCCGAGCCTGAATAAGCGAACGGTCGGATATGATCATGTGAGTGCGTTCTTCTCCCTTTTTTTTGAAGAAAAAAATAGTAGTAGGAGTATTTCATTGATAGGGTAGTAATACTCCCTAAGTGTGTGCCCATTAATACGAATCGGAGGTAATAGTAGTATTCGAATTTCCTACATGTAATGAAAAATTATAATTCCCTAGCTAAATGCTCGTGTGATATGTATTGTTGGTAGCTCCGCGTGCTTTGGATTTGTAAACTTAAGATGTACCCGTCTACCAACCTAAACGGCGTGCATCGTGCTCGGTTTATGTCCTTGTGAATACACAAGGTGATGCATCTGTTTTCGCTTTGTCCCTGATCGATTTACTGTTATCTACTTCTTAGGATGTTGTAGGTTTGGCTTTGCTCTGACCTGCCCCGTTCGTCGGTTACCTACTTCGGCGATATCCTTTTTTACAGAATCCGGCTCGGTTCGGTTTGCTTTTGGGGTCGGCGGGTTGGGTCTAGCTACGTCGGTCCGCCTTGCACTGAAGGCACAATGAGGCGTTGCAAGGGGATTAGGGATGTGGTCGTTGTCGTCGATATGTGACGTCAGATGCCATGGGGATGACTAAAGTGAGGGGAAGACGCGAGGAAGAGGATGTCGATGTTGCCGGAATCGGGTTGGGCACAAACACGGTGACGGACACCATGATGTACCCAGGTTCGGGGCTCTCCGGAGAGATAACACCCCTACTCCTGCTTGTCTCTTCTATATCAATGAACTGGACTACAATAACTGCTCCTCTATCTTCTCAGGGGAAGGTGAGCGCCGCCGTAGGCAAGGCTCTCTCCTGCTTCCCTGAGGAGTAACTACTAGCAGTGAATGAACTGAGGAGAATGTGAGTAATGGTGCTAATGAGCGGATCGTCCCCCACGCAGGAGGGGTACCCCGAGCTCTTATAGCATGAGCCCGGGGTAAATCGGTAACTTCACTGCCGATTGGGCCCAGCCGTCATCCTCTAACCGGCTGGGTCCCACCGACTGCTCTTCTCCGGATGATCCGGACCCTACGAGCGGCGGCCCATGCTGTAGACTTGTAGGTCATGATGATGAACAGTGGCGCTAAGAGGTGCGGTCTTGTCGTCCTGTCCGCGGAATCGGCGGAGAGGTCGACACCGTATCTCTGCCAGATCTTCGATGTGACTTGGCTTCTCTGCCACCCCGATCTCTCGGGATTGCGCATTTATGACCCCGTACTTGGATCTCCGACTGGTCTCGGGGTCAACTTCTCCAGAGGCGGTAGGTTGTACCGACTGCGCCTGGGCCGACTGGTGTCCCTTGGCAGGGTCGATTACTCTAGGCAATCGACCGTGCTAACGCCCACCTCGGCCCAGCTGCGGGCCAACGGATGATGGTCTTGATGACAATAGGGTGGATCGGTTGCGCCTGGGCCGACTGCTGGCATTCGGTACGGTTGCCTAGCTCGGCCCAGCTGCAGCCCAATCGGTCCATCCTTGTCTTGAAAGGTTGCTTCCGCTTGGGTGAGTCTACCCGGGTACCAATCCCCCGACAGTCGTGTTGTCGGTCGGCATTTATGGTTCTTTAGAGGTTTTTGCTTGATGCTAGTAGTTGGTTGTGAGTGGCGTTATGTGTGTGTTTTGTTTCGTACCATCATGTCATATCGCTCTCCGTTCGGTTGTCAATTAGTTGCCTCTATTTCGAGGGGTTAGGACGACGATGGTGAATGATGGGAGTTCAGGGTGACATGTTAGTGAACTAACAAACAAGTATAAAGTGTGTGTGTGTGACGATGGTGGCCGATGGGAGTTCAGGGTGACACGTTAGTAGACTAACAAACAAGGATAAAGTGTGTGTGTGTGTGACGATGGTGGCCAGTGCGAGTTCAGGGTGACATGTTAGTGGACTAATGAACAAGGATAAAGTGTGTGTGTGTGTGTGAGAGAGAGAGAGAGAGATTGTCCGGGAGGGACATGGTGTGTTTTGTTTCTAAAGATATCCAGTTATGAACTTAGCAAATATATATTGTAAGCAGTGGCGATTCTACACACAACCTATGGAGTCAATTCACCCCACAACTTTTAAAAAAATAGTCTAAAATTATTGTGCATTTATTGTACATTATAAAGAAAGAAAAACTTAGCAATGACCTCACAGATTATTCGAGCTATCTTCGCCACTTATTGTAAGTAGGGATAAATATGCAGCTTACAGGGTATCAATTATCTATATTTCTTTCTTTTGTCTTCGACATGTATCGTGGTATGTCATTTACCCTTGCAACGTGTATGATTTGTTGAATCCAAACGGCAACATCATGATAAAATGTGGACTCCTGGTGCATATGTTGTAAGTAGCACCCTTCACATCTATAAGTGTGCCTTACATAGCTGCATCTAATCATATTAGGCCATGATTTGTTGTAGTGAATAGATTTTGACCTCCCGGCTCCCGCGGTCCCGTGGGAGGCTCGGGATAAACCCTAGCCGCTATCGACACCTCCCTCCCCTCCCCTCCTCCTTTTCCATCCGCCAGGTATAAAAGTGTTGAAACTGCTATAGGATAAAAGCGTTCTCATGAAGTGCAAAATTCGCAATGGTATGTGTCTAACGTAACATGCGTTGTTGGATACTTGAGTCATTCTTCATGTTTGTGATTAGGTGGATCCGGATACAAAATATGTTCTACTCAAAGTTGACTTCATAACACATACACTACGACCGTAATTTTCCCACATAACTTTGGTTCTCATCATTGTAATTGAAGGTTTCTCCTTGAACGCGGTCTCACTAAGGTTCTCCTTTATTCCCTTGTAAATTGCAAAGTCTAGGCAGAGAGAAATTTTACTATCACCTCTAATTACCTCAACATCCTAACCCTTATAATGACATAAATATGCTTCGTGGCCTTTCAACGGTAATGCTGAGTGGAGCCCCTTCACAACATTCACGGAGTCTATTAAACCAAACATTCAACAGAGAATCTCATACTCTTATTGCTCGTTCATCTTCTATACATACCAAGCTTCATCCATATAATCGAGAACTAAGGGAACTACTCATACATAAAGACAACAAATATCATACAAGTAATGGTGATGAACATGAGTGAAATAAATGAGTAATACACAAAGTGGTCCACGAGGCTTCGGTACTACAACGAGATGGGAATGAGTGGTGGTGAAGATGTATATAGATGATGATGCTTGATGTCGACGTCCCATTGCATAAGATGATGAAGGTGGCTTCCTCTTGCTAATTCTCCCTCTCGATGCCTTCCGGAGGCTAGGGTTCTTTGTTCGAGACAAGTTTCTGAGGGCTCTATCTCCCTGAATCACGATGCGATTTCACGTGCGTCAAGTAGTAATCGGGCGAAGGCAGCGGCGTGTGATAAGGGCGATGGTACGAGTGAGTGCGCCCATACCATGCACCGTCTTGCTCCTATATCTCCTCCTCACGCATTGTTTCTTCTCCAGTTAAAGGTAACAATTCATCACGTTTAATGATGTGATTTTATCACATTTTCTCGGTATTTTCTAAAACTCCCAAACATGACTGAAAGTGTCATCAAGATTAAAATAGACAAATAAGATATGCACGAACACAATAATCCGGCAAAGCCTACCACATAGGCACAAAACCAAAGATAAAAACATCATAAAATTTGGACTCATCAACTCTCGCAAGCTTAAATCTTGCTCGATCGCGAGCAAGCACCGCAGTTTGTAAGAACAAGGTCATCTTATTTTATGAGGTGCGAATACACGTATAAGCATGAATCCATCACAAGTAACCAAAACTCACATAAGATAAATGATTGCAACGAGTATTCACATATTTCCACCATTATAATGAACATGCAGGCTTCCACACTTTGCTACATAATTCATTTGTGTACGTGCCACAATTCCATACATTAAGTCATCTATTATTTCAACCGGACAAATAGCAATGATTTCATGAAACTATAGAGTGTCTCCTTTCCATTGCCACCTACTCTTTCATAAATATTTGAATAGACTTTATGTTTCTACTTTTTCATTATAGAACCTTCTATTTTAGCAACTGAACTCAAATGAACTAACACATGCAATTATTTGCCTTCTTTAATCAATAAATACTAAAGGTGTGGACGACTTATAATCATCACATAAGTGATCATATCCTAGCATTGAATTTTTATTGTTATCTCATATATTTCAAAATCAAGCAATAACATCATGCATCACATAAACTTGGTATTTTGACCAAAACGGCACGTATATAGTAGAGCATCGGTTGAGTGAGTTAGGGTCCTTACACGACGCTTAGTGATCCTAAGTGGAAGAAGGCAATGGATGAAGAGTACACTGCCTTGATGGAGAACAAAACCTGATAATGTACACATCAGAGAGATGATAACTTACGTTCAAACACCATTGTAACATTGATATGGAGAAAACAACAATTATTGAAAACATATCACCGACAACTTATGGGTAAATAGCATGCTAGTTGATGCACCATAGGGCTGATAACTTCGTAAAGAACGATGGTAACTTTTATCCATGGAAAAAAATGTTGAAACATACCCCGATAACTTCTCTCTAAAAAGCATGATAACCTACGTATCAGAGCGTGATATTGTACATAGCCATGTCGTCGTATCTTTTGATTCAAAAAAAAAATTGAAACTATCAACATGGATTTAATGGTGAAAACGAATTTTGATCCAAACCAACGATTTGAGCTAAAAAATATTTTTGAATTTTCAAGATGGGAAGAATCTATGAAGACATCAGTTTTTGTCACCTAGTGCATGCATGCATGTGGATGTGAAGAGAAGGTTGAGGAACATTTTTTATGTCTGATAACCTTGATGCAAACACCATGATAACTTACTTATTGCAGCCATGAGACATAGCCTAGGCATGGTAATTTTGAGTAAAAAAATCTTCACAAGAATATATCAACATAGGGTCATCACGGTGGATTTAATGGTGAAAACGGATTTTGAATCGAATCAACAGTTTAAGCTACAAAATATTTTGAATTTTTAAAATAGGAGAGAATATAAGGTGACATCAGCATGCTAAAATTGCCATCCTTATTTCTCTTGAAGGCAAGATTTCACTTGCATAAATTTGAACATTACGTAGAGCGAGGCTCTGACGCAGAGCACGTATATCAGTAGGCATAACAGCCTTTGGACAAAAAAACAGGACCAATGAGCTTGACTACAGCAAATGTTAAAACAGGCTGTGAGAGGAGCAGCTCAGGCTAAATCACCAGCTAATTTATGTCTTCACCGGTGAGTTCCCTTGCAGCAGGCTTGACAAGGATTTAGCCAAACAGCACCAATATGACCTACACAAGCACATATTTCATACTGACTTCATTATCAACTTCAGAAAGCCTCTTCTGTTTCTGGGAGCAAAAGATTGGGGCAGCGGAACTTGCCTGAAAGCATTCACAGTGACAACGAGGCCATCGATGCAAAAGCAGCAAATTCATGAGTGCTGCGAGACATTGCCAGACAAGCAGCACTTGCCAAGAGGAAGAACACTCAGGTGAGCACAAGGCATAGTACCTTTTTCCTGAAGAGCACTTGCCAAGCCTCTTCTGAGCACTAGGCCAATGCAGAGAAGATGTATCAGTTAGGAAAATGTCTTGTTCAGCAAATGTTTAGGTGTCCTCTTGTAGGAGTAGTACCTTTCTCCTGAAGATATCTATAAATATATCTGTGGCTTCAGCGTTTCTTTATGTTATCACCTCTATGCTTCACTGTGAAATATCACTACAGAGTTAATTAATCAACTCTATTCTACACGAAAGATCAAGACCTTTCATTCCCTGGTTTACTCTATATCTATGAGACCCTCTACCATTTCTAGATCGCTGCCCCTATTTATGTTCTTCATTTGCTCCGACAGTTCATCTAAAACTTCATAGATCTCTGGTGCTAGAGGGTTTGACCTATCTCCAACCAAAAAAGGGGTAAACCCATTGCCGAGATCAGCCCATGCCAACCCAGGTGCTTTTGTGACACCTAAGTCTCGCATCAGCTTCCTGACTACTGCTAGCTCATCCCAGCAACCTGCAGCTGCATACATGTTGGCAATTAGAACATAGTGCCCAGCATTCTCCGTCCTCATCTCCAAGAGTCTCCTTGCTGCCCTTTCACCAATTGTTATGTTACCCCTGTCATGACAAGCCCCGACTAATGCTGCCCACATCGCGGGTGTTGGAACGAAAGAGCTCCGATCGAGCATTCCTTCTGCCTTTTCTAATAGGCCAGCACGCGCGTATAGATCAACCATGCAAGTATAATGCTCTGTCTGGGGTTTTATGCCGTATGAACTGGTCATCTTGTCAAAAAGCTCCTCTCCTTGAGTCACAAGTCCAGAGTGGCTGCAAGCAGAGAGGACAGTGACCATGATAATGTGGTCAGGCTCGATCCCACTATCAATCATCTGATCAAAAAGACTCAGTGCAACCGTTCCTTTCCCTTGCATTCCGTATCCTGCTATCATTGAAGTGTAGGATATCATATCACGGTCCTCCATGGTATCAAAGACATTTTGCGCTACCGAGAGCCTGCCTGACTTGGAGTACATGTCAATAAGAGAGTTCCACAACAAGCGATAGCCTTTAAACCCATGCTTAACAATGTGGGTGTGAAGCTCCCGCCCATGTTGCAGATTTGCAACACGGGCGCAGAGGGCAAGATAGGTGACAACAGTGACATAATTAGGCTGTATGCCACTAGATACCATTCCACGAAGAAATCTGGAAGCCTCTTCTGCCCCATCCGACAACGCATAACTGGATATCATCGTGTTCCATGTCACCACACCAGGGCACCCCAGCGTTGTAAACAGCCTGTGAGCGCAATCCATGTCTTTGCACCTGGCATACATGGCGATCAACGCATTGCTTACACTCTCTACTCCATCACAGCACATGCGTACTGCCAGCCCATGGATCTCCTTCCCGAGCCTCAGCCAGCCAACCCGCGAGCAAGCGTTCAACCCAATCACCATTGTCACGAAATCCACCTCTGCTCCACCCCTTACCATCTCCCGGATCAGTCCGACCGCTGCCTTATGGTCGCGTATCTTGACGTACACCCCGGCGATCGTGTTCCAAGTGACCGAGTTCACCTCTGCCTCCTCGGCTCGCATCTTCTGAAACAGCTCCACCGCCTCTTCCCATTTCCCAGCGGTAGCATACGCTGAGATCATCGAGTTCCACGACACGACGTCCCTGTGTCCCATTCCGTCGAACACCCTTCGTGCAGCGACCAGGTCCCCGCACTTGGCGTACATGGACACCAGCGCGTTCTGGAAGAACAGGTGCCCATCCATCCCCGCGCCCGCGGCGTGCGTGTGCACCGCCCGGCCCATCGCGAGGTCCCCGGCTTCGGCGCAGGCGCGGAGGACGGAAGGGTAGGTGAAGTCGTCCGGAGTGACCGCGGCACTGGTGACCATTTGCTGGTAGGCGGCGAGGGCCTGGCGTGGGAGGCCGTGGCCGAGGCATGAGGACATGAGGATGTTGTAGGGGACGGGGCAGGTGGAGCCGGCGGCGAGGGAGAAGGCGTCCGGCAGCAGGGAGGCGTGGGAGCAGTAGAGGGAGACGAGGCGGCGGAGGAGGAGCGGGTCCCCGGAGAAGCCGAGGGAGAGGGACAGCGCGTGCAGCTGGAGGCCCAGGCGGGGGTTGGAGCGGTGGAGGTGGAGGATGGAGATGATGGGGCGGAGGAGGAATTGGGAGGTGGGGAGCAGGCGGCGGAGCTGGGAGAAGGCGAGGAGGGGGGAGGGGAGGAGGCGGGCCGCGGAGGGCGTGGAGAGGGAGCCGAGAAGGGAGGGGATGGAGTCAGGTTTGGTCGGCACCGGCGGCCACGGTGATGGCGGCGAGTGCGCCGCCGCAGCGGACATGGGAGCTGATGCTGCTGCCTACTTGTCTCTCGACGTTGCCGGTCCGGTCAGGTCCAGCCATCGCCGCTACTTGGAAGATCCAACGGCCGTCGACGATGAAATAACTATAGTTTTTTTAATATGGTTCTTTTTTAAAACAATCTCTAGGCTTTATTGACTTGATGATAAACGAATACAGATAGAGTCATACTGGCGGTTGAACCAGATATGCCTTCCCTGATCTAAAGAAGTAGAGTGTATAGTTAGATTGTGGGCTTCATACTTTTACAATTAGGAAAAACTAAGAAATATGTCCGTACGTTGCAACAGGAGAAAAGAATCGCGTTCTTTCAACACAATGAGCTCGATTCAAGATCCTTCACATCTTCACATTATATATTTGAATATAGTGCCCAAATTATGTTGTTGCTTATGTTTCTTTCCGCCTTTATCGGTAATGATTGTGGTGTGCATCTAATATCAATGTGTCCAACGTGATAAACTTTAATTGATAGTGTCAACCATTCGCGCGCACACACCTATCATTGAATCACATCATTGCAAGTGAATGTTTATTCATTAATTTCGTCGAGTTGGACGTCATTTGCGATTCCCGAGCTATGATCTAAAACACCGCCCTACGCCCACTTATTTTTAAATTATATTTTTTTGTAAATGCATCAACATTCTTTCTAAAATATAGAAATACATTTTAAATTATATGGACCTTTATAAAGAGCATGAATATTTTTAAGCACGCGAACATTTTTTTTTGTATGACATAAAAATTGTTTTGAGAGGATAAGCATTTTTTTAATTAGATGAACATTACTTTAATACGTGAACACTTTTTTTAAAACTACGCAAACATTTTAAAGTGAATGAATAACTTTTAAAATTAGATCCTACAAATGGAACAAAAAAAAAACAAAATGACCTGGTTATATATACGCGTGCGCATTCATTTTTTTCTTGATAATTAGTATTTTTCCTTTCTAGCACATCGAAGTTTAATTCCTTCTTTTAATTTATTTTCTTCTTAAGAAGAAAGATGGAGTTTATTCTTTTTTTTCCTTACTGAGGAAAGCGCATATCCTATATGTAGGTCCACAATATATCCCTTTTTAGGTATATTCCTTTTATTTTTAATTAAATATAACAATGCACGTGCATTGCAATATATTTTTATGTTTACCTGTGATTTACCTTTTCACATTAATGTGATTGTGTAATAATTATTTATGAAATCATGCCCATGATTTATATTGACCCATGATTTACCTTCACACATTAAGGTGTTTCGTCAGAGATTTTAGGAAGAGTATCCATTTGGTGACAATTAATATTATTTATTGCTGCGTAAGAAAGACATAAAAAGATAGATGAACGAAACGGACGACGAACGAAGGAACATTGCATTATTTTTAAGTAAAAGAAATATTTTTCTTATAAATGCATCAACATTTTTCTAAAATACATAAATACATTTAAAATTATATGGAATTTGTTTAGAGGGATGAGCATTTTTTAAATTAGATGAACATTAGTTTAATATATTAAAAAAATCTCAAAACTACGCAAACATTTTAAAGTGGATTATTAATTTTTAAATTAGCTTTTTCAAAAGGAAAAAATAAAAATAAAAGCGATCTGGTTATATGTACGTGTGCACATTTACTTTTACCCAACGTTAGAAACTTAGAATTAGAATTTTTCTTGTATTTTTAGCCAACGTTAGGAACCACGCTGTTTTTCCCATAAAAAATTCAAGCCCAGTCGTGTTATACATGTTTTTTTATGTATAGATTTGCGAAATAAGAAAGTCATCTCCCTTTATTATTAGGTATAGATTTGCTAGTCTCAATGATTTTTTGATGATGTCTTCATATTTCCCTTCGGTACTACCTGCGATGTCCTTTACCACATTTGGGCAATCTGGCGCAGTGTGAAGCTTCTAAAGATCAACGTCCTTTGCAAAAGCAAGAGCTTATCGACAAAATCTTTAAGTGTTGCGAAATCAACCATCCCTGGTATAAGTAGAGTTGAGGTCCTCATATATTTGCCCTGATCATCTATGCAGAAATCCACAACCACCCCCTGAAATCTTGATCAAGCAACGACACCATCCACGTTTTTCTATACATACCGTCCACATTTATCTTATCATATCTCATTGGTGGGTAAATCCACTCTCGCGTAGAGCTAATAACTGATGAAGGAGCGATGGGAGGTCCCGGGACAACCTTCAATACTTCAGTAATGTTATTTTTGATGAATTGCAAGGTCGACATGAGGCATTGGATGCCTTCGTGGATATCCTTCCTCCTCGCTGACCAGACTGCCCATACGGTGATGATGAGTCTCGTGAGTTGTACATGTGATTACCTATCAAACATGTGGAATAGATAGGTTTTTGGGGTTGAATCCATCCAAGTGTTCCGTGAGCCCCTTGTCGACCATTGCCCAAACACATCTTGCCATAAAACACTCTATTCGGGAATGACGCCACATATCCCCTGAACTACAAAGACAACAACAATTTTTGGTTGACATCTTATGGTGTAGTCAAACATCAACAATCGAGGGCAAAGATGCCCTAGGTAGACGACATAAGAACATGCATTCCTTCACCCGGACCATCACTGTCCATAACTGGCAGCAACCTTGCTTGACAATTGTTTTTTGACATTTAGAACAGTAAAACCGGACCATTTCCGAGCCTTCTCACGCCTCACTAATATCAGCCGTTAGATCATGAGTTTAGGCTATTCCTGGCCGTCCAGGATACCTCCCGCATGGGCTGATACTGGGCCTGATGACCTGGGGCCGCTACTTCGATGGCAAAATTGAAGGCCTCTCATTCGCTCGCATGAAACGACTTCGGATGCCGAAGGAACGATCGTGATCAGATCAGCTCCGGGTACTCGTATTCCCACCCCTACCCCTCCCGTCCCGTCCCCTTCCCAAACCCACCCCTTCACTCTTGCCCTTCCAGATGCGTTGCCGCTATCATCATTGCCGCAGAGAGAGAGGGTCGATGTCGTCGTTGCCGCAGAGAGAGACAACAATAGCAACGTCGGGCAGCCAAGAAAATCATTGTGGCTGGGAGGCTCTCAGTTCGCTCCCTTTCTAGACCGATCCTCCAAATATTACGTATAAACAATAAACAAATCATGGTGGCCTGCTGATTCGGCAGATGGGGAAACACCGTCCACCTTCGCTTGCACGGTCACGACTCACGACGGTCGCTGGCAAGGGACCTGCGACCTGGATCATGACCTCTGCAACTCTGGCCAGGAACCGCGACTCTGTGACAGGCGCATCGAGGTCCATGAACTATGGTCGGCATGATTACCCGCAAGAGAATTTTAAATTACTATGTATTATATCTCACCGAGTTTCTTGACGTCTTGATTGGCTTGTTGCAGATTGAGGTGCTCCTACCTAACAAAAAGGTTGTCAAGGGAAAATTTCTGATGTACGACCTGCAGTATACTGTCTCCATTGTTTTCGTGATTGTGAAGCCGATTTCCCCACAGTTGTGCGGACTCCTACTTCTTGGCACCTACTTCAGTCGTTGCAGTTGCTCAGAAATTTCAGTCTGCAGATGACGTGGGGAGATGTTCCCTGCAGTTAGCAAGTGGTCTAGCACTTGTACCAGCTCTACAAGATGGACAAGCAAGGGGTAACGTCAGGTTCATCTACTCGTGAGAGGACAAGGTTACAATTATGTTACTTTTTTCTGGGTTCATTTCATATACTACTTCATTCTGTGTATCCTCATTTTTGAGGTTCAATTCCAAAAGGCAACATGTTGTACGCTAATACATGTATGAATGCCACTTTGTGTAATTCCATTGGTTCGATTTCCTGTGCAAATATTTATAGTATGCCATATGGCTTTGTGTGCAAGAGCATTATGAAAAAGAATATAAGAGAGCATTATAATATGCCACTTGACACTTGAGTTAATCTGAATTCTGTACTGAGAATATGTGGTATTGATGATATGCCATTTGAGTGAATTGTTTTTTTACTGTAATTATGTGGTGTTGGTAAAATGTTGTCTGAGTGAACGACTGAACGCTAGAAGGATATGGAGACGAAGATGAGTCGGAGATCCAGCAGGGAGGGAGTCCGAATGTGGAGAGGTCTGCAGCGCATTTCGCGGGGAAATTATGCGGACGCCTTTGTCGGTAGTTGCCAAGATGTCCGGCGCCGGCATGGCATGCAAACTTCTCGTCATCTTGGGCGCGCCCCTTTTTCACTCCAATATCCAATCGTAAGTGATGGCTTCTCGCCCCTCGTTGGTTACCCCAAGTGGAAGGTTTGAGATGCAGTGCAACAGCAAGTTTCCCTCAGTGAAGATACCAGGGTTATCGAACCAGTAGGACTCAAGAGATACAAGTAGGTGGCAACGTCGCCAGAAATTGCTTCCTGACTAGGGTGTTGTCGTGGACCTGCACACAGCAACAAATAACTTTGCTCCCAACGAGTACAGAGGAGTTGTCAATTCCTCCGGCCTTGTCGTTTACAAAGGATCAACGCAAGAGATAAAAGGTGCAAAGGAAAGTAAAAGCTGAAAGTAAATTGAGGGTGTGAACAATAATGTGAAGATGGACCGGGGTCCCGTGATTTTCACTAGTGATGTCTCTCTCCCAAAAGACGATAAAATTGCTAGCGAGGTAAACAAATCACAGTTGGGAAATTGACAGGATTATGAAGGCACCGCAATGCTAACTATGCTGCAAAGAAAGGAAGGGCTCAAAAGAAATGGGTAGTACGCCAAGGTAAGTAGACCGAAATCCATCTGCATCTACTACGAATCATCCACCTTGAGATATCTATCCAGAACATCTCGCTGGTATTAAGTTGTGAATCCCACCCAAAGTGTAAACTCAAAGCAACAGACAACTGCATTAAAGGAATTTTGCGTAAAGTAAACAATCCTTGCACCCGCAGGTACAAGCATCGTTGTTTTATCCCTGGTGGCAACAACACATCCCCTAGTCTCATGTTTCTGTCACTCAAGCTAGACATCAAGGGGCTGAACCCACAATCGAGCATAACGCTCTCTCTTGGAGTTGCAAATAAAATACTTGGCCAAAACAAATACCGCAACGAAGAACATGCAAGAATTTACTCAAGAACAAAATATAAAAGAGAAGAACCAAATATATTACTCATCACAATCTGAACATAGTCTCATAATCCATCAGATCCCAACAAACTCAGCATAGCAACAGCAGAAATTACATAGATGCCTCGATCATGTGAGGCAGCTCACGAGGACTCGAAAGTGGAAGCACAAAAGGGGAAGGGTTTCATCACATAGCTACTGGTCACGGACCCATGGTCCAAGGGGGGCTACTCACGGCACATCCGGGAGGCGTCCATGGCTATGGATGGTCTCCCGGAGGGGGTTCCTCCTTCCGGCTGGGTGCCGGGGCAGCTTCTCCAGGCAGCCCCGATCTTGAAACGGCGGCGGCGGTACAGAGGGGGGTTCGCGAGAAAGAGATCGATATTAGGGGTTTCCACCCCGAGGGGTAAATATAGGCGAAGGGGGGCATCGAGGGGACCCATGAGGCAGTCAGGAGGGTCCCTGGCGCGGTGATGGCTTCTCGCCCCCTTCGTTGGTTACGCCAAGTGGAGGGTTGAGATGTAGTGCAGCAGCAGTTTTCCCTCGGTGAAGATACCAAGGTTTGTCTCCAACAGGACTCCAGAGATGATAAGTAGGTGTCAGCGGCGCAACTGACGCGGACCTGCACACAGACACAGATAATTTTGTTCCCAACGAAGTTCAGAGAGGTTGTCAATCTCTCCGGTCTTGTTGTTTACAAAGGATAAAACGCAAGGGATAATAATAGCAACTTGAAAGTAAATGCAGAAAAGTAAATATAGCATGGAAACAATGATAAGGATATGGACCGGGATACGTGATGTTCGCTAGTGATGTATCTCTCCCAAAAGACGATAAAATTGCTATGCGAGGTAAACGAATTACAGAAAGGCAATTGACAGGATTATGAACGCACCGCAATGCTAACTATGCTACAAAAGAAAGGAAGAGGTTCAAAAGCACAGGCAGTACGCCAAGGTAAGTAGACCGAAATCCATCTGCATCTACTACTAATCATCCACCTTGAGATATCTATCCAGAACATCTCGCTGGTATTAAGTTGCGAGCCCCACCCAAAGTGTAAACCCAAAGCAACAGACAACTGCATTAAAAAGAACTCTGCGTAAAGTAAACAATCCTTGTAACCGCGGTTATAAGCACCGTTGTTTTCCCCCTTGTGGCAACAGCACATCCCCTAGACTCATGTTTCTGTCACTCAAGCGTGTCATCGGGGGGCATGAACCCACAATCTAGCACAACGCTCCCTCTTGGAGTCACTACCTACTACTTGGCCAAAGCAATAAACAGCAACGGAGAACATGCAAGAATTACTTAGGAACAAAAATATAAGAGATAAAAACCAAATATATTACTCTATCACAATCTGAACATAATCTCATAATCCATCAGATCCTATCAAACTCAACATAGCAATAGCAGAAATATTACAAAGGTGCCTCGATCATGTTGGGCAGCTCACGAGGTCTAAACAATGAAGATCAAAGAGGGGAGGAGAACATCACATAGCTACTGATCACGGACCCATGGTCCAAGGAAAACTACTCACGAGACATCCGGGGAGCATCCATGGTGGAGAGGAGACTCCCGGAGGTCAATCCTCCCTCCGGCAGGGTGCCGGGAAGAGGTCTTCTGGTGCTCCCGATCTTCGGAAGCGCGGCGGCGGCGAAACAGAGGCGAGTTCGCGGAATAGGGTTCTGCTTCTGGGGTTTTCCCGTGACGGGGGATAAATAGGCGAAAGGGGGCAGCCAGTGGTGGGCCAGGGGCCCCAGGCGCCCCCCTGGCGCGGCCAGGGGTGGGGCCGCGCCGGGTGGCCGCCTGGGCCCCCCTGGATCCCCTCTGGCCCCTCCCGGGCTCTTCTCGAAGCTTCCGTCACGCTGATTTTTTATCTGAATTTTCCCGAATTTTTCTGGCACTTTTTATATGGGTGAAAACTGAAATACAAAATCAGCAGAAAACAGGAACTGGCACTGGGGTGCACTGAGTTAATAGGTTAGTCCAAATATGATCAAAAGTGTATGAAAGTGTATCTAGATCATAGCAATATCACACAAAACATGCATGGAGCAAGAAGAAATTATAGATACGTTTTGGACGTATCAACATCCCCAAGCTTAATTCCTGCTCGTCCTCGAGTAGGTAAATGATAACAACATAATTTCTGTGGTGACATGCTAGCAACCATATAAGAACTTTGAAAAGTAAAGCAATCAAGGTAAGATATTCAATTCAAGTCATAACAGGCAAGAGTCTATATTAGCATTGAAACAAGTAACAAAAGAACAATAGGTGCAAGAGCTCTCGCTGTCCGTGACTCGAATGTCTCCAAATGGTGTTTGCGTGCAAGAAGGGGGATAGGGAATACGAGAAAAAAGTATTTTTGTGTTGAGAACTCAATCTACTAAAGTTTCACACTTGGTCTTCTTTGAAATCTTATCTTGACTCGTCCCCAGACCACTAGCCAGGTACAAGTCAATTTGATCCACTCCTTTTCGATATTTTGAGCACTCATGCAATGGATGAGCGTAAGCACGAGAGTTGACACTTAAGATGGCAAAGAGAGAAGTATGGTGGAGGAGGAAGACAAAAGGGATGAGAAAGGCTCACATCAATGAGGACAATCATAGGCAAGGGATGCCAAATGATAGATATGATGTGAGGAGTAGGGATTTCCATGCAACAGATGCACATACGAGCTAAAAAGCTCTCCAATGGAACTAGTGGGGGTGCATCTAAGTTGCTCGCTCATGAAGACGTAGAGCTCGTTTGAGGAGGCTCATCCTTGGAATATGCAAGCCAAGTTCTATAGTGTGAAGGTCCCCACATAGCTGTATGCATAATGATCATCTCTATGGAGTACAAGGATATGGAGGGAGTACTAGTGTGGATCTCTCAAAAGGATAGTAATGTTCCCCCTTTCTCTCTTTTTATTTCTTTTTTTCTCTTTTTTCTATTTTTTGTATTTTTTGTGTGGCCTCAATGGCTCTTTCTATTTAACTCTCATTTGTCCTCTTTGGGATCTTTTAATGTGTCCACTTTGGGATCTTTTCCTCACTTAAGGGCAACACTCTATTTTACAAGAGGGTAAAGGAGATCTTTCACACTTTACAAGGTACTCAAAATCATAAAGAAGATGTAACTATCATGATGTATGCAATGTATGTCGTTGCCAGTGTAGCAGGAACATGTAAGACATGAAGATCAAGTCATGAAGAGGTGGGAGTTGCATGGCAATGTAACTCGGAAAGGCTATGGAAATGCCTTGATAGGTAGGTATGGTGACTGTTTTGAGGAAAGATAAAGGGAGGCTTATGATGACAGAGCGTATCATGCCAAGGGTTTGGAAGTACCGGAGAAGGTGGACACCAACTCTCGGAGTGAGAAGAAGGCAATGCACGGCACGGGAAAGGCTAGCAAAATATGGGAAGGTGGAAGTGTCAACTCTCAATACTTACATTAGTCCGAAGAACTCATGCACTTATTATCGGTAACTCTCAATCTAATAAGGAGGTTCACAAAGAGACAAGTACCCCGAGGAGGAGTGTATGGGGGTTTGGTTATCCTTGCGCATCCTCGACTCATGGTACGTGAGTGTACTCTAATATTCGACTCCTCAGAAGAGTAGTGATCTATCTAGTAGCTAGAGTCCTCAACTAGTTTTGTAGGTTTTGAAAATAAACACGGATTTCCCAAAATACGACACCTATCACTAATAGGCTAGAGCTCTTGACACCAAAAGTTCAAACATTACTCACATCAATACCTCAAAACTATTGCAAGCTACTACTAAAATTAAATAGCAACCTCAATTACCTACTTTCAAGACAAGACACAACTCAGTGCAACAACCAACTCTCTTAACAAGATAAACATGAAAACTAAAGAGAGTTCCAGCAACAAACTAAAACAAAAGCCAAGGCTCTTGCTAAAGACAAACTAAAACTAAGACTAAACATGGCAGTAGCTATGAAAAGATAAAGAACACACAACAGCAAGAAGATAGGAATGAAAAATCCTATGATGTGTTCTAGATTTTGAAAGTGGAGCGTGTTTCTCTCCCACACAAAGTAAGAGAGGACCTAACTTGTTATGAACAGCAAGCAAAGCTAAAGAAACTAAAAAATAAAACCTAAGAGCCAGACGCTCCAAGCATAGCACATAACGCATGAAGTGATAAAAATATAGTGAGACGAAGGACGACCTGATGATTGTTGATGGAGAAGGGGATGCACAGGGGCATCCCCAAGCTTAGACGCTTGAGTCTCCTTGAATATTTATTGGGGATGCATGGGGGCATCCCCAAGCTTGAGCGCTTGACACTCCTGGATCTTCTTTCATCATCTTCCATCGCACACTTGAAAACTCCCTTCATACATAACTCATCATAAGCTGATTAGAGAGGTTAGTACCCTTAATAAATAATTTTTATCCACTGGATATAAAGATATTCTTGAAGAGCTACTATTTCTCAAGAGTGCCAAAAAGTTTTTGCAAAGAAAAAGCAAGCTTAAGGTTTGCAAAAGTTAGGTGAGACAAAACGTGGCAGAATCTGTGAAAAACAGAACATCAGATAGTAAAGAATTTTTTAGGGGTACTTCTGCAACTCAAAT
Organism: Bromus sterilis; assembly: GCA_950022295.1. Taxonomy (NCBI): domain Eukaryota; kingdom Viridiplantae; phylum Streptophyta; class Magnoliopsida; order Poales; family Poaceae; genus Bromus; species Bromus sterilis. The sequence continues at coordinate 19,298,382 of OX465598.1, read as the reverse complement.
AAAAAAACTCAGAACATACGGAAGTTTCGTAATTGTATAGAGCATAGTGTGTAAAAATTTCAGATCAAAAAGATGAACTGGTATTTTTCTGGATTTTTTCTGGTCACGAGGACAGAATCTGTTTTCTGGACAGCATGTCACAACTTTTACTTCCCTTGCCGTAAGAGGCTATAACTTGGCACAAAGCTGAAAAATAAAGATACAATGATGTTGCTACAGAAGTAACATCAAGACACAACAAAAGCAAAAATAAAACACCTAAATTCTTTGCGGGCTGCCTCCCGAAAGCGCTTCTTTAGAGCCATTAGCTAGGCTTAAAGATTATAGAAGATGCTCTCACAAGAATAAGAATTTTGAAGCAAAAGAGAGCATCAAGAAGCAAATCTGAAACACATTTAAGCCTAACCCACTTCCTATGCATAGGCATTTTGTAAGAAAATAAATCAAAGAAGCACAAAGAGACAAGCATAGGAAGGTGGAACAAGAACATCTTCAAAACTTTCAACATAAAGAGAGGTGTTTTTGTAACATGGAAGCTTCTACAACCAAACTTTCCTCTCTCATAGTAATTTTCAGTAGCATCATGAACAACATCAATAATATAACTATCACATAAATCATGTTGTTCATGACCTACAAGCACACGTGTATTGTTTTCAACACGGTTTTTAGGATGATAAGATAGATGCAACCCATCACATTGAGCCTTGATAAGAGCAAAATTCTCCGGAATAGTTGGAGATTTCAAAAGGATAATAGGGCAATCAAGTGTGGGTGCAACAACAATAATTTCATGCTTAACATAAGGAACTATAGCAAGTTCATCTTCGTAGGCATCATCCATAGTGGCATCATGGCCATCAACAAAGCAAGTATCAAAATCATCAGAAAGGGAAGTATCAAGTGAGTCCTCAGAATCATAAGATTCCTCTTCATAGCAATCATTAGCCTCTTCTTGGGCAGCAAGCATTCTATTTTTTAAATCCTCAATATAAGCATTGGAAGTATAATTCTCAAAGCAATAAGCAAGAACAACAAAGTTTTCAGACTCGAAAATAGTATCGTGATACTTTTCAATCAAAGAAGCAATCTCATAGGCACCTTTAAAAGCAACAAACTCTTCAATCTTTTCAACATCAAAGTAATCATAAACACCTTTAGCATAAGAAGATAAGATCTCATTTTCATTAAACTCACATTGGAAAGGAAGGTGTTTATGATCTATATTAGAACAACAAGTAAAATCATAAATGTGGCACAAAAGTTTAGCATGGAAATAAGAAACATGTATTTGATCCCATAAGTGTTTCCCTTTCTGAGATAGGCGGTGCCGCGTATAATGAGCATGCTCATCCAATGATTTTCCCTCAACCAAGTCGGTTGGGTTTTTAGCGCGAGCACAAATTGATCGAAGACGATCCAAGTGAAACATGTCCATCCTACCATATTTGGGCGGTTCATCACCCATGGTGAGGATAGCATAAATAGGCAAAGCAAGACAAAGGCAAAAGGTAGCAACTATTTCTTGTAGTTTTTCATAAAGGACACTGAGATAAAAACAGAAAGGTAAACTAACAAGACTAAAAAACAAAGGTAAAGGCTAGTGTGCAACTCCCCTATCTTAGCACTCGGAGTCCCCGACAACGGCGCCAGAAAACTTTGCTTGATGGCTTCTCGCCTCCTTCATTGGTTACCCCAAGTGGAGGGTTGAGATGTAGTGCAGCAGCAGTTTTCCCTCGGTGAAGATACCAAGGTTTGTCTCCAGCAGGACTCCAGATATGATAAGTAGGTGTCAGTGGCGCAACTGACGCGGACCTGCACACAGACACAGATAACTTTGTTCCCAACGAAGTTCAGAGAGGTTGTCAATCTCTCCGGTCTTGTTGTTTACAAAGGTTAAAACGCAAGGGATAATAATAGCAACTTGAAAGTAAATGCAGAAAAGTAAATATAGCGTGGAAACAATGATAAGGATATGGACCGGGATACGTGATGTTCGCTAGTGATGTCTCTCTCCCAAAAGACGATAAAATTGCTATGCGAGATAAACAAATTACAGAAAGGCAATTGACAGGATTATGAACGCACCGCAATGCTAACTATGCTACAAAAGAAAGAAGAGGTTCAAAAGCACATGCAGTACGCCAAGGTAAGTAGACCGAAATCCATCTGCATCTACTACTAATCATCCACCTTGAGATATCTATCCAGAACATCTCGCTGGTATTAAGTTGCGAGCCCCACCCAAAGTGTAAACCCAAAGCAACAGACAACTGCATTAAAAAGAACTCTGCGTAAAGTAAACAATCCTTGTAACCGCGGTTACAAGCACCGTTGTTTTCCCCCTTGTGGCAACAGCACATCCCCTAGACTCATGTTTCTGTCAGTCAAGCGTGTCATCGGGGGGCATGAACCCACAATCTAGCACAACGCTCCCTCTTGGAGTCACTACCTACTACTTGGCCAAAGCAATAAACAGCAACGGAGAACATGCAAGAATTACTTAGGAACAAAAATATAAGAGATAAAAACCAAATATATTACTCTATCACAATCTGAACATAATCTCATAATCCATCAGATCCTATCAAACTCAACATAACAATAGCAGAAATATTACAAAGGTGCCTCGATCATGTTAGGCAGCTCACGAGGTCTAAACAATGAAGATCAAAGAGGGGAGGAGAACATCACATAGCTACTGATCACGGACCCATGGTCCAAGGAAAACTAATCACGAGACATCCGGGGAGCATCCATGGTGGAGAGGAGACTCCCGGAGGTCAATCCTCCCTCCGGCAGGGTGCCGGGAAGAGGTCTTCTGGTGCTCCCGATCTTCGGAAGCGCGGCGGCGGCGAAACAGAGGCGAGTTCGCGGAATAGGGTTCTGCTTCTGGGGTTTTCCCGTGACGGGGGATAAATAGGCGAAAGGGGGCAGCCAGAGGTGGCCCAGGGGCCCCAGGCGCCCCCCTGGCGCGGCTAGGGGTGGGGCCGCGCCGGGTGGCCGCCTGGGCCCCCCTGGATCCCCTCTGGCCCCTCCCGGGCTCTTCTCGAAGCTTCCGTCACGCTGATTTTTATCTGAATTTTCCCGAATTTTTCTGGCACTTTTTATATGGGTGAAAACTGAAATACAAAATCAGCAGAAAACAGGAACTGGCACTGGGGTGCACTGAGTTAATAGGTTAGTCCAAATATGATCAAAAGTGTATGAAAGTGTATCTAGATCATAGCAATATAACACAAAACATGCATGGAGCAAGCAGAAATTATAGATGCGTTTTGGACGTATCACGCGGCCCAGGGTGGGGCCGCGCCACCTTCCCTCCTGGCTGCCTGGTGGTGGCCCCCCTTCCCTCTCTTGGTGATTCCGGAAGCTTCTGTTGCGCTGATTTTTTATATATTTTTCCCGGAATTTTTGGAGCACTTTTAATGGCCGGAAAACCTGAAATACAAAAACAAAAGAAAACAGAAACTGGCAACTGGGTGCACTGAGTTAATAGGTTAGTCCAAATAGGTTCAAAAGTGTATGAAAGTTCAAGCAAAACATGGCAAAGTCACACAAAACATGCATGGAGCAAGCAGAAATTATAGATACGTTTGGGACGTATCAACATCCCCAAGCTTAATTCCTGCTCGTCCTCGAGTAGGTAAATGATAACAAGCATAATTTCTGTGGTGACATGCCACACAACCAAATAAGGACCTTTAACTAAAGCAATCAAAGCATGCAATTCAATTCAAGTCTTAACAAGCAAGAGTCTATATTAGCATTGACACAAGCAACAAAAGAACAAAAGGTGCAAGAGCTCTTGTTGTCCGTGACTCGAATGTCTCTAAATGGTGTTTGCGTGCAAGCAAGGGACTGGGAAGAAAGAGAAAAAAAGGTTGTTGAGAACAACTATCTACTAAACGTATCTATAATTACTGCTTGTTCCATGCATGTTTTGTGTGACTTTGCCATGTTTTGCTTGAACTTTCATACACTTTTGAACATATTTGGACTAACCTATTAACTCAGTGCACCCAGTTGCCAGTTTCTGTTTTCTGCTGTTTTTGTATTTCAGGTTTTCCGGCCATTAAAAGTGCTCCAAAAATTTCGGGAAAAATATATAAAAAATCAGCGCAACAGAAGCTTTCGGAATCACAAAGAGAGGGAAGGGGGGCCACCACCAGGCATCCAGGAGGGCAGGTGGCGCGGCCCCACCCTGGGCCGCGCCAGGGACCCTCCTGACTGCCTCATGGGTCCCCTCGATGCCCCCCTTCGCCAATATTTCCCCCTCGGGGTGGAAACCCCTAATACGGACTCCTTTTTCGCGATCTCGCCTCTGTTCCGCCGCCGCCGCCGTTTCATCGGGGCTGACTGGAGAAGCTGCTCCGGCACCCTACCGGGAGAATCTACCCCTCCGGGAGACCATACATAGCCATGGACGCCTCCCAGATGTACCGTAAGTAGTTTCCCTTGGACCATGGATCCGTGACCAGTAGCTATGTGATCTATCTCTCCCCCTTTTGTGCTTCCACTTTCGAGTCCTCGTGAGCTGCCTCACATGATCGAGGCATCTATGTAATTTCTGCTGTTTCTATGTTGAGTTTGTTGGGATCTGATGGATTATGATTCTATGTTCAGATTGTGATGAGTAATATATTTGGTTCTTCTCTTTTATATTTTGTTCTTGAGTAAATTCTTGCCTGTTCTACGTTGCGGTATTTGCTTTGGCCAAGTATTTTATTTGCAACTCCAAGAGAGAGCATTATGATCGATTGTGGGTTCAGACCCTTGATGTCTAGCTTGAGTGACAGAAACATGAGACTAGGGGATGTGCTGTTGCCACCAGGGATAAAACAACGATGCTTGTACCTGCGGGTGCAAGGATTGTTTACTTTACGCAAAGTTCTTTTAATGCAGTTGTCTGTTGCTTTGAGTTTACACTTTGGGTGGGATTCGCAACTTAATACCAGCGAGATGTTCTGGATAGATATCTCAAGGTGGATGATTCGTAGTAGATGCAGATGGATTTCGGTCTACTTACCTTGGCGTACTGCCCATTGCTTTTGAGCCCTTCCTTTCTTTGCAGCATAGTTAGCATTGCGGTGCCTTCATAATCCTGTCAATTGCCCAACTGTGATTTGTTTACCTCGCTAGAAATTTTATCGTCTTTTGGGAGAGAGACATCACTAGTGAAAATCACGGGACCCTGGTCCATCTTCATATTATTGTTCACACCCTCAATTTACTTTCAGCTTTTACTTTCCTTTGCACCTTTTATCTCTTGCGTTGATCCTTTGTAAACGACAAGGCCGGAGGAATTGACAACTCCTCTGTACTCGTTGGGAGCAAAGTTATTTGCTGCTGTGTGCAGGTCCACGACAACACCTTAGTCAGGAAGCAATTTCTGGCGACGTTGCCACCTACTTGTATCTCCTGAGTCCTACTGGTTCGATAACCTTGGTATCTTCACCGAGGGAAACTTGCTGCTGCACTGCATCTCAAACCTTCCACTTGGGGTAACCAACGAGGGGCGAGAAGCCATCAAGCAAATTTCTGGCACCGTTGCCGGGGACTCAAGTCTACAAGATAGGGGAGTTGCACACTATCTTTTACCTTTGCTTTTTAGTCTTGTTAGTTTACCTTTCAGTTTTTACTTTTGTGTCCTTAATCAAAAATACCAAAAATACCTGCTGCTACTATGGGTTCCAATGAAAACACTAAGTTGTGTGACTTCACCAGTCACAACAACAGTGACTTTATGTGCACTCCTATTGCTCCACCTGCCACTTCAGCACCTTCTTATGAGATTAAACCTGCTCTGCTTAACCTTGTCATGAAATATCAATTCTCAGGAGCAGGAGAAGATGCCGCCTTGCACCTAAACAACTTTATCGAGCTCTACGACATGCAGAAGTACAAGGAAGTGGATGAAGACATCGTCAAGCTGAATCTTTGCCTTTCTCTTTGAGAGGAAGAGCCAAGGAGTGGCTACAATCTTTGCCCAAGAACAGTATCGATTCTTGGAGTAAATGCAAAGATGCTTTTATAGGGAAGTACCATCCCCCTTCTAAAATTATTCAATTGCGGAGTAACATTATGAATTTCAGGCAATTGGATAATGAACACGTTGCCCAGGCTTGGGAACGTATGAAGACGCTTGTCAAGAACTGCCCCACACATGGACTGACTACCTGGATGGTTATCCAGACTTTTTATGCAGGCTTGAACTTCACCTCGCGGAACCTGTTAGATTCGGCCGCGAGAGGAACTTTTATGTCAACCACGCTTGGTGCTGCCACAAAGCTACTTGATGAGATGATGCTGAACTACTCGCAATGGCACACCGAGAGATCTCCAACCAGTAAGAAGGTAAACTCTGTCGAAGAGATCTCCTCTTTAAATGAAAAGGTTGATCTTATCATGTCTCTACTTACCAAGCAACCTTCTATTGATCCTCAAGATGTTCCTTTTAATTCTTTGGTTGCTCAGGAGCAAGTAGATGTCAATTTTGTCTCTAGAAACAACTTCAACAATAATGCTTATAGGATTAACTTTGGTAGCAACAATCCTAGGCCTTTCTCATCCAACAACTATGGGAACAACGCTTATCCTACCACCAGAAACTCCACTTCAGAACTAGAGACCTTGCTCAAAGACTTTATCACTACCCAGAAAGCCTTCAACAAGAGTGTGGAGGAGAAATTAGATAAATTAGATAATCTTTGTTTGAAGGTAGACAACTTAGCCCTTGATGTTGAGATGTTAAAAATTAGAACCTCTCCCCTTGAGGAGAGTAAGGTCACTCCTATTAATGCTATCCAGTTACAAATCAATGAAAATATTAGGATGATGGCTAAACTCAAAGAGAGATGGGCTAGAGAAAAGGAGGAAGAAGAGAGAATTAAGAGCCTTCCTACCTACCACACAGTAGCTACTATCCAAGTAGTTGAGGATGTCCAAACTATTAGCACCCATCACACCCCTAGTCCCACTGGACCTATCAATGGTGATGCTACCACCTCAACCATAGATGAAGAAACCTCTATGAACATAGAGGCTTTCAAACAAGTGAACCTAAATGATATCACTACCTCCTTGATAGATAGTAGTGACCTAGACTTTGACAACTGCACTTTACCTGAAGTTATTGGTTTCCTACACAAGATGTCTAGAGACCCCCACACTAGCACACTCAATCTTGCCTTCACAGAGCATATCACCAATGCTCTAATCAAAGTTAGGGAGGAGAAGCTTAGACTAGAAGCCTCCATACATAGGAAGCTAGAAGATGGTTGGTATCCTATGATAAAAATTAAATTGAATAACTTCTCTTGTTATGCTCTTTGTGATGTTGGAGCAAGTACCTCTCTTATGCCCAAAAGAATGTATGATATGCTTGAATTGAAACCTTTTGATCCTTGTTCTTTTGGTGTTCGTCTTGTTGATTCTTCCGTAAAGAAACCTTTGGGGAAGATCGACGATGTTATTATCATTGTCAATGACAATTATGTTCCCGTTGATTTTACTATTATGGACATTGAATGTGAACCTTCTTGTCCAATTATTTTGGGACGTCCTTTTCTTCGCACAGTTGGTGCTATCATTGACATGAAAGAGAGAACTATCAAATTCCAATTCCCTCTCAAGAAAGGGATGGAACATTTTCGTAGGAAAAATATTAAGTTACCTTTTGAGTCCGTCACACGGGCTAGTTATTTTCTTGAAAATACTTGATCTTCTGCTTTAAGCCTAGCTAATGGCTCTAAAGAAGCGCTTTCGGGAGGCAGCCCGCAACGAATTTAGGTTTTTCTTTTTGCTTTTATTCTGTTCTTAGTGGTCTTGATGATTGTTACTACTGTAGCAACATCATTGTATCTTTACTTTTCAAGATTTGTGCCAAGTTTAGCCTCATACGGCAAGGGAAGTAAAAGTTGTGACATGCTGTCCAGAAAACAGATTCTGTCCTCGTGACTAGAAAAATCAGAGAAAAATCCCAGTTCATCTTTTTGAGCTGAATTTTTTTCACAGCATGCTCTATACAATTACGAAACTTCCGTATGTTCTAAGTTTTTTTATTTGAGTTGCATAAGTACCCCTAAAAAATTCGTTTCTATCTGCTGTTCTGTTTTTCACAAATTCTGCCACGTTTTGTCTCTCTTCACTTTTGCAAACCTTAAGCTTGCTTTTTCTTTGCAAAAACCTTTTGGCAATCTTGGGAAACAGTAGCTCTTCCTGGAAATCTTTATTTGCAGTAGAGGAAAATTATTTTATTAGGGTACTAACCTCTCTAATCAGCCTACAATGAGTTATGTATGGAGGGAATTTTCAAGTGCACGATGGAGGATGAAGCTTGGGGATGCCCATGTGCACCCCCAATAAATATTCAAGGAGACTCAAGCGTCTAAGCTTGGGGATGCCCCCGATGCATCCCATTCTTCATCAACAATTATCAGTTCGTCTCTCGTTGCACTATATTTTTATCACTTCATGCATTATGTGCTATTCTTGGAGTGTCTCGCTCTTAGGTTTTGTTTTTAGTTTTCTTTTGCTTTTTTTTGAAACTTTAACACATCCTTCAAACCACCAATGTAGCATCCGTTACAAGCTGCTGGACTATGCCATTAGGAGGAAGATCAAGCCAAACCTGCGTAGTTTGGTGCCTAGCTAGCCTAGCAAGCTCATCTGCTACCGCATTGTTATCCCTCTTACAAAGACCAAAAATTACATGATTAAAATCTAGAGACATGTAAAAGCAATCATCAAATATGGAGCTTGCCACCGACGTAGACAAGCCTTCCTTAAGGGCTTCAACAACATCAGAGTTGCCTGATTCCACTTCAATCTTGGAGCAACCCACCATCTTCGCAAGATTGAGTCCGAATCTCACCGCCATTGCTTCAGCAGTGAAACTGTCATAGCAAATCTCAATCTTTTCATTAGCACATGCCACAAATTTTCCATTGTGGTCTCTCAGAACTGCTCCTACTGTCTGATAGATGGCTTCTCACCCCCTTCGTTGGTTACCCCAAGTGGAGGGTTGAGATGTAGTGCATCAGCAGTTTTCCCTCGGTGAAGATACCAAGGTTTGTCTCCAGCAGGACTCCAGAGATGATAAGTAGGTGTCAGCGGCGCAACTGACACGGACCTGCACACAGACACATATAACTTTGTTCCCAACGAAGTTCAGAGAGGTTGTCAATCTCTCCGGTCTTGTTGTTTACAAAGGATAAAACGCAAGGGATAATAATAGCAACTTGAAAGTAAATGCAGAAAAGTAAATATAGCGTGGAAACAATGATAAGGATATGGACCGGGATACGTGATGTTCGCTAGTGATGTCTCTCTCCCAAAAGACGATAAAATTGCTATGCGAGGTAAACAAATTACAGAAAGGCAATTGAGAAGATTATGAACGCACCGCAATGCTAACTATGCTACAAAAGAAAGGAAGAGGTTCAAAAGCACAGGCAGTACGCCAAGGTAAGTAGACCTAAATTCATCTGCATCTACTACTAATCATCCACCTTGAGATATCTATCCAGAACATCTCGCTGGTATTAAGTTGCGAGCCCCACCCAAAGTGTAAACCCAAAGCAACAGACAACTGCATTGAAAGAACTCTGCGTAAAGTAAACAATCCTTGTAACCGCGGTTACAAGCACCGTTGTTTTCCCCCTTGTGGCAACATCACATCCCCTAGACTCATGTTTCTGTCACTCAAGCGTGTCATCGGAGGGCATGAACCCACAATCTAGCACAACGCTCCCTCTTGGAGTCACTACCTACTACTTGGCCAAAGCAATAAACAGCAACGGAGAACATGCAAGAATTACTTAGGAACAAAAATATAAGAGATAAAAACCAAATATATTACTCTATCACAATCTGAACATAATCTCATAATCCATCAGATCCTATCAAACTCAACATAGCAATAGCAGAAATATTACAAAGGTGCCTCGATCATGTTGGGTAGCTCACGAGGTCTAAACAATGAAGATCAAAGAGGGGAGGAGAACATCACATAGCTACTGATCACGGACCCATGGTCCAAGGAAAACTACTCACGGGACATCCGGGGAGCATCCATGGTGGAGAGGAGACTCCCGGAGGTCAATCCTCCCTCCGGCAGGGTGCCGGGAAGAGGTCTTCTGGTGCTCCCGATCTTCGGAAGCGCGGCGGCGGCGGCGGAACAGAGGCGAGTTCGCGGAATAGGGTTCTGCTTCTGGGGTTTTCCCGTGACGGGGGATAAATAGGCGAAAGGGGGCAGCCAGAGGTGGGCCAGGGGCCCCAGGCGCCCCCCTGGCGCGGCCAGGGGTGGGGCCGCGCCGGGTGGCCGCCTGGGCCCCCCTGGCTCCCCTCTAGCCCCTCCCGGGCTCTTCTCGAAGCTTCCGTCACGCTGATTTTTTATCTGAATTTTCCCGAAATTTTCTGGCACTTTTTATATGGGGGAAAACTGAAATAGAAAAACAGCAGAAAACAGGAACTGGCACTGGGGTGCACTGAGTTAATAGGTTAGTCCAAATATGATCAAAAGTGTATGAAAGTGTATCTAGATCATAGCAATATCACACAAAACATGCATGGAGCAAGAAGAAATTATAGATACGTTTTGGACATATCACTGTCCCTCTTAGCAAGTCATGATCAAAGCCCGCATCAACATTAAGCTTCATATATCCTTGCTTTGGTCTGCTCCATCCCTCTAACTTTTGCTTAGCTTTACGTTTACTGGACGCCTCAAAGTTGGCCGCAAGGCTCCTGATAGCTAAAACAATTTGGCCGGGAGTCTGGGTACTCTCTTCATGAGTTAGCTTTCTTCTTTCAGATCAGAGATACCATGAAGTAACAGCAATTATGTTTTTGAAATTTGCTTGGCCGAGGACTGGACAAGAATTGCCTGGCAAACATAGGAGGTACTCAAGGACCGCCTCCCCTGCTCTGTCAATTGCACATGCCTTCTAAATCTCCTCCTTTAAACCCAGCAGAGTCCATACTTCAACAGCTATAGGGCACTCAAACAGCAGATGCTTGATAGTATCTGCGAACAGGTTGCAGGCTGGGCAATGGGCTTGAACCTTCAAGTGTTTTGCTGCCAACACAGCCCGACAGGGGACAGCAGTACGAAGAGCTCTCCAAACAAAAAATTTAACTTTCGATGGGCAATTTAAACCCCAAACCACATCCCACACTTTCGGGCTAGATGAAGCCTCCGCCACACTATTCAATTTGTGTCCAAACTGATATTCCCATTCCAGAACATAGGCCGATTTGACAGTAAATGATCCCGATTTTGATTGGTTCCAAGGAACGAAATCTGTCATTTCATGTACCGGTAGAGGGATAGAAAGAATCCTCATAGCATCTACCGGCACAAAGCTCTGGTATATCAGGTCTTCATCACACTCCCCAGATGGAAGAATCAAATCCGAAACTTTATGTAATAAGTTGTGGCCACGCCTGGAGATGACCAACCTCGAATCCGACTGGGGTATTGATACGTCCAAAACGTATCGATAATTTCTGCTTGCTCCATGCATGTTTTGTGTGATATTGCTATGATCTAGATACACTTTCATACATTTTTTATCATATTTGGACGAACCTATTAACCCAGTGCACCCCAGTGCCAGTTCCTGTTTTCTGCTGTTTTTCTATTTCAGTTTTCCCCCATATAAAAAGTGCCATAAAAATTCGGGAAAATTCAGATAAAAAATCAGCGTGACGGAAGCTTCGAGAAAAGCCCGGGAGGGGCCAGAGGGGGCCCAGGAGGGGCCCAGGTGGCCACCCGGCGCGGCCCCACCTCTGGCCGCGCCAGGGGGGCGCCTGGGGCCCCTGGTCCACCTCTATCTGCCCCCTTCGCCTATTTATCCCCCGTCACGGAAAAACTCCATAGGAGGAACCCTATTCCGCGAAATCGCCTCTGTTCCGCCGCCGCCGCGCTTCCAAGATCGGGAGCACCAGAAGACCTCTTCCCGGCACCCTGCCGGAGGGAGGATTGACCTCCGGGAGTCTCCTCTCCACCATGGATGCTCCCCGGATGTCACGTGAGTAGTTTTCCTTGGACCATGGGTCCGTGATCAGTAGCTATGTGATGTTCTCCTCCCCTCTTTGATCTTCATTGTTTAGACCTCATGAGCTGCCCTACATGATCGAGGCACCTTTGTAATATTTCTGCTATTGCTATGTTGAGTTTGATCGGATCTGATGGATTATGAGATTATGTTCAGATTGTGATAGAGTAATATATTTGGTTTTTATCTCTTATATTTTTTTCCTAAGTAATTCTTGCATGCTCTCCGTTGTTGTTTATTGCTTTGGCCAAGTAGTAGGTAGTGACTCCAAGAGGGAGCGTTGTGCTAGATTGTGGGTTCATGCCTCCCCGATGACATGCTTGAGTGACAGAAACATGAGTCTAGGGGATATGCTATTGCCACAAGGGGGAAAACAACGGTACTTGTAACCGCGATTACAAGGATTGTTTACTTTACGCAAAGTTCTTTTTAATGCAGTTGTCTGTTGCTTTGGGTTTACACTTTGGGTGGGGCTCGCAACTTAATACCAGCGAGATGTTCTGGATAGATATCTCAAGGTGGATGATTAGTAGTAGATGCAGATGGATTTCGGTCTACTTACCTTGGCGTACTGCCTGTGCTTTTGAACCTCTTCCTTTCTTTTGTAACATAGTTAGCATTGCGGTGCGTTCTTAATCCTGTCAATTGCCTTTCTGTAATTTGTTTACCTCGCGTAGCATTTTTATCGTCTTTTGGGAGAGAGACATCACTAGTGAACATCACGTATCCCGGTCCATATCCTCATTATTGTTTCCAAGCTATATTTACTTTTCTGCATTTACTTTCAAGTTGCTATCATTATCCCCTTGCGTTTTATCATTTGTGAACAACAAGACCGGAGAGGTTGACAACCTCTCTGAACTTCGTTGGGAGCAAAGTTATCTGTGTCTGTGTGCAGGTCCGCGTCAGTTGCGCCGCTGACACCTACTTATCATCTCTGGAGTCCTATTGGAGACAAACCTTGGTATCTTTACTAAGGGAAACTTGTTGTTGTACCGCATCACGCCTTCCACTTGGGGCCTACCAACGAAGGGCGAGAAGCCGTCATCAAGAGCAATTTCTGGCGCCGTTGCCGGGGACTCCGAGTGCTAAGATAGGGGAGTTGCACACTACCCTTTACCTTTGTTTTTTAGTCTTGTTAGTTTAACTTTCAGTTTTTATCTTTGTGTCTTGTATCAAAAATCAAAATAAATAAATATAGTATGTCTAGTTCCTTACTTGCCAATCAATGAATAACTTCTTTGAAACTAGATCTTATTGGCATGGAGGATTCACCGAGGATCAACAAGAATATTACAAGGAATACCGCTGGTCTCAAAAAGGGATACACTTATGGAGACTCATACATCAATCGTATGAGTATGCTAAAACTTGTGCTCAATATATAATATATCTTTCTGCAGGGATGAATCTTGTTGCTTTATGAGGCACAAACACCTTGCTTTCCAATGTGAGTACAATGAGGATGAAACCTTAGCTTCTTATGCTAAGGGAAATTATGATTTTTATGATGTAGAACAAATAGAATAATTTGTTGCTTTTAAGGGTGCCTATGAAATTACTTCTTTTCTTGAAAATATTGATGAAGCCCCTTACAAATCTGAGAGTCTTGCTATACTTAACTATTGTTTGGAAAATTATGATGCAAATTATTATATTACTGATCATCTTGAGAGAATCTCTCCCCCAAAGGAAGAGATTAATGTTTTGCAGGACTCTATAGAAGAAGAAATTACTGAACCTGAAAGCTCTTTGGATGAAGAAGAGGAGGAGAGTGACGAACAAAAGGAGGAAGAATGGAGCCATCCATGTCTAACTTCTAATGATATTAACTCTTTTACTCTTACCTTATATGAGTATTATGATCCTATGGATTCTTTTGAAATATCCCTTTTTCATGAAGTTGATGCCTTCTATGCTTATGGCCTTGATGCCACTATGGATGATGCTTACGAAGATGAACTTGCTATAGTTCCTTATGTTAAGCATGAAATTTTTGCTATTGCACCCACACTTGATTGTCCTATTATCCTTTTGAAATCTCCAAATCCGGAGAACTTTTCTCTTATCAAGGCTCAATGTGATGGGTTGCATTTATCTTATAATCCTAAAGACCGTGTTGAAAACTATACACGTGTGCTTGCAGTTCATGAACAACATGATTTATGTGATATTTATATTCTTGATGTTGTTCATGATTCTACTGAAAATTATTTTGAGAGAGGGAAGTTTGGTTGTAGAAACTTCCATGTTACAAAAACACCTCTCTTCATGTTGAAAGTTTTGAAGTTGTTCTTGTTCTACCTTCCTATGCATGTCACTTTGTGCTTCTTTGATTTATTTTCTTACAAGATGCCTATGCATAGGAAGTGGGTTAGGCTTAAATGTGTTTCACATTTGCTTCTTGATGCTCTCTTTTGCTTCAATTCTTATTCTCTTGTGAGCATCTTTCATAATCTTTAAGCCTAGCTAATGGCTTTAAAGAAGCGCTTTCGGGAGGCAGCCCGCAACGAATTTAGGTTTTTCTTTTTGCTTTTGTTGTGTCTTGATGATTGTTACTACTGTAGAAACATCATTTTATCTTTACTTTTCAGCTTTGTGCCAAGTTATAGCCTCTTACGGCAAGTGAAGTAAAAGTTGTGACATGCTGTCCAGAAAACAGATTCTGTCCTCGTCACCAGAAAAATTCCAGAAAAATCCCAATTCATCTTTTTGAGCTGATTTTTTTACACAGTATGCTCTATACAATTACGAAACTTCTGTATGTTCTGAGTTTTTTGATTTGAGTTGCATAAGTCCCCTAAATAATTCTTTACTATCTGTTGTTCTTTTTTTCACAAATTCTGCCACGTTTTGTCTCTCCTTACTTTTGCAAACCTTAAGCTTGCTTTTTCTTTGCAAAAACTTTTTGGCACTCTTGAGAAACAGTAGATCTTCAAGATTATCTTTATATGCAGTGGAGAAAAAATAAATTTATTAAGGGTACTAACCTCTCTAATCAGCTTATGATGAGTTATGTATGAAGGGAGTTTTCAAGTGTGCGATGGAAGATGATGAAAGAAGATCCAGGAGTGTCAAGCGCTCAAGCTTGGGGATGCCCCCATGCATCCCCAATAAATATTCAAGGAGACTCAAGCGTCTAAGCTTGGGGATGCCCCCCGTGCATCCCCTTCTCCATCAACAATCATCAGTTCGTCCTTCGTCTCACTATATTTTTATCACTTCATGTGTTATGTGCTATGCTTGGAGAGTCTCGCTCTTAGGTTTTGTTTTTAGTTTTCTTTAGCTTTGCTTGCTGTTCATAACAAGTTAGATCCCTTCTTACTTTGTGTGGGAGAGAAAGAGCTCCACTTTCAAAATCTAGAACACATCATAGGATTTTTCCTGCCTATCTTTTTGCTGTTGTGTGTTCTTTATCTTTTCATAGCTACTGCCATGTTTAGTTTTAGTCTTAGTTTGTCTTTAGAAAGAGCTTTGGCTTTTGTTTAGTTTGTTGCTGCAACTCTTTTTAGTTTTCATGTTTATCTTGTTAAGAGAGTTGGTTGTTGCACTGAGTTGTGTTTTGTCTTGAAAGTAGGTAATTGAGGTTGCTATTTAATTTTAGTAGTAGCTTGCAATAGTTTTGAGGCATTGTTGTGAGTAATGTTTGAACTTTTGGTGTCAAGAGCTCTTGCCTATTAGTGATAGGTGTCGTATTTTGGGCAATCCGTGTTTATTTTCAAAACTTACAAAACTAGTTGAGAACTCTAGCTACTAGATGGATCACTACTCTTCTGAGGAGTCGAATATCAGAGAACACTCACGTACCATGAGTCGAGGATGCGCAAGGATAACCAAACCCCCATACACTCCTCCTCGGGGTACTTGTCTCTTTGTGAACCTCCTTACTAGATTGAGAGTTACCGATAATAAGTTCATGAGTTCTTCGGACTAATGTAAGTATTGAGAGTTGATACTTCCACCTTCCCATATTTTGCTAGACTTTCCCGTGCCGTGCATTGCCTTATTCACACTCCAAGAGTTGGTGTCCACCTTCGCCGGTACTTCCAAACCCTTGGAATGATACGCTCTGTCATCGTAAGCCTCCTTATATCTTTCCTCAAAATAGCCACCATACCTACCTATCAAGGCATTTCCATAGCCTTTCCAAGTTACATCGCCATGCAACATCCACCTCTTCATGACTTGATCTTCATGTCATACATGTTCCTGCTACACTGGCAGCGGCATACATTGCATACATCATGATAGTTACATCTTCTTTATGATTTTTGAGTACCTTGTAAAGTGTGAAAGATCTCCTTTACCTTCTTGTAAAATAGAGTGTTGCCCTTAAGTGAGGAAAAGATCCCAAAGTGGACACATTAAAAGATCCCAAAGAGGACATTCGAGTGTTGCCCTTTCTTGCACGCAAACACCATTTGGAGACATTCGAGTCACGGACAGCGAGAGCTCTTGCACCTTTTGTTCTTATGTTACTTATTTCAATGCTAATATAGACTCTTGCCTGTTATGACTTGAATTGAATCTCTGACCTTGATTGCTTTACTTTTCAAAGTTCTTTTATGGTTGCTAGCATGTCACCACAGAAATTATGTTTGTTATCATTTACCTACTCGAGGACGAGCAGGAATTAAGCTTGGGGATGTTGATACGTCCAAAACGTATCGATAATTTATGCTTGCTCCATGCATGTTTTGTGTGATATTGCTATGATCTAGATACACTTTCATACATTTTTGATCATATTTGGACTAACCTATTAACTCGGTGCACCCCAGTGTCAGTTCCTGTTTTCTGCTGATTTTGTATTTCAGTTTTCACCCATATAAAAAGTGCCAGAAAAATTCGGGAAAATTCAGATAAAAAATCAGTTTGACGGAAGCTTCGAGAAAAGCCCGGGAGGGGCCCAGGCGGCCACCCGGCGCGGCCCCACCCCCAGCCGCGCCCCTGGGCCCCTGGGCCCCTGGTCCACCTCTGGCTGCCCCCTTCGCCTATTTATCCCCCGTCACGGGAAAACTCCAGAGGAGGAACCCTATTCCGCGAACTCGCCTCTGTTCCGCCGCCGCCGCGCTTCCAAGATCGGGAGCACCAGAAGACCTCTTCCCGGCACCCTGCCGGAGGGAGGATTGACCTCCGGGAGTCTCCTCTCCACCATGGATGCTCCCCGGATGTCTCGTGAGTAGTTTTCCTTGGACCATGGGTCCGTGATCAGTAGCTATGTGATGTTCTCTTCCCCTCTTTGATCTTCATTGTTTAGACCTCGTGAGCTGCCCTACATGATCGAGGCACCTTTGTAATATTTCTGCTATTGCTATGTTGAGTTTGATCGGATCTGATGGATTATGAGATCATGTTCAGATTGTGATAGACTAATATATTTGGTTTTTATCTCTTATATTTTTGTTCCTAAGTAATTCTTGCATGCTCTCCGTTGATGTTTATTGCTTTGGCCAAGTAGTAGGTAGTGACTCCAAGAGGGAGCGTTGTGCTAGATTGTGGGTTCATGCCTCCCCGATGACATGCTTGAGTGACAGAAACATGAGTCTAGGGGATGTGTTGTTGCCACAAGGGGGAAAACAACGGTGCTTGTAACCGCGGTTACAAGGATTGTTTACTTTACGCAAAGTTCTTTTTAATGCGGTTGTCTATTGATTTGGGTTTACACTTTGGGTGGGGCTCGCAACTTAATACCAGCGAGATGTTCTGGATAGATATCTCAAGGTGGATGATTAGTAGTTGATGCAGATGGATTTCGGTCTACTTACCTTGGCGTACTGCCTGTGCTTTTGAACCTCTTCCTTTCTTTTGTAGCATAGTTAGCATTGCGGTGCGTTCTTAATCCTGTCAATTGCATTTCTGTAATTTGTTTACCTCGCATAGCATTTTTATCGTCTTTTGGGAGAGAGACATCACTAGCGAACATCACGTATCCCGGTCCATATCCTCATTATTGTTTCCAAGCTATATTTACTTTTCTGCATTTACTTTCAAGTTGCTATCATTATCCCCTTGCGTTTTATCATTTGTGAACAACAAGACCGGAGAGATTGACAACCTCTCTGAACTTCTTTGGGAGCAAAGTTATCTGTGTCTATGTGCAGGTCCGCGTCAGTTGCGCCGCTGACACCTACTTATCATCTCTGGAGTCCTACTGGAGACAAACCTTGGTATCTTTAGTGAGGGAAACTTGCTGCTGTACCGCATCACGCCTTCCACTTGGGGCCTACCAACGAAGGGCGAGAAGCCGTCATCAGGTATCCATGGGTCCGACCATACATTAACATTCTGTCCATCACCTATCCTCCATATATAACCCCTCTTTATGCATTGCAACTCGGCCATGATGCTCTGCCAGGTATATGAAAAGCCTCTTTTCAAACTAGCATTAAGAATGTCCCCATCAGGAAAGTATCTAGCTTTTAGGATGGTTGCACACAATGATTATAGATTATCAATGAGTCTCCAAGCTTGCTTAGCCAAGAGAGCTATATTAAAGCAATGTATATCCCTGAATCCCATACCTCCTTGTTTCTTTGGGATGCACATTATCCACCAAGCGAACCAATGAAGTTTTTTCCCCGTTGCATCATCACCCCACCAATATTGTGCGATGGCGTCAGATATTCCTTTGCAAACTTTTTTAGGAATTTTAAAGACGGACATCGCATATGTTGGTATAGCTTGCGCAACTGACTTGATAAGTACTTCTTTGCATCCTGAGGAGAGGCATTTTTCCTTCCATCCCATAAGTTTCATTAAGAGCCTGTCAATCAGATACTGAAAATTGTCACTTTTCTCCAAACCTAGCTGTGCTGGCAGACCAAGGTATTTATCA
Source organism: Bromus sterilis (assembly GCA_950022295.1). Lineage (NCBI taxonomy): Eukaryota > Viridiplantae > Streptophyta > Magnoliopsida > Poales > Poaceae > Bromus > Bromus sterilis. The sequence continues at coordinate 19,279,482 of OX465598.1, read as the reverse complement.
TTAAGGGCTTCAGTAAAAATATTCAGGATATTGCAAACTTCAGCCCTAGCATCCACTCCCGTGCTAGGACTAAAAAAATACTGGATTTATCCATGCTAACCATCTGACCAGAGGCTAAACAGTATTGATCCAGTACCAGCTTCAGGCTATTTGCATTCACGGCATTCGCTTTCATCAGAATTAAAGAGTCATCTGCAAATAGTAAGTTAGATATAGGAGGTGCATCCCTACATACCTTCACCCCCTCTAGATTTCCACCTTGTTCAGCATGCGATAAGAGGGCTGTTAAGCCTTCAGTACAGAGCAAAAATAGATACGGCGACAAGGGGTCCCCTTGCCTAAGACCCCTCGAAGGTTTGATCACATCTGTTTCCATGCTGTTAAATCTTACTTTGTACTCAACAGAAGAGACGCATAGCATAATCATTTTAACCCAATCAACATGGAACCCAAGTTTGAGAAGGATGGCCTCCAAGAAAATCCACTCTACTCGATCATAAGCCTTGTGCATATCAAGCTTCACCGCACACCAGCCCTCTTTGCCCACTGATTTCCGCTTAATCGTATGTAAGCTTTCATAAGCAATAAGAACATTGTCCGTAATGAGGCGACCTGGGACAAATGCACTTTAAGTTGGACTTATTATTTCAGGCAATAGCACCTTCAGTCTAGCTGCCATTACCTTCGAGATCACCTTATAAACCACATTGCATAGGCTAATCGGTCTATATTGTTTCAGATTTTCCGGTGATTGCACCTTTGGTATCATCACGATGGTTGTATCATTCCACCCCTTCGGCATGACTCGAGAGTTAATAGTTTGGAGCACCTCTTGAACTAGATAATCTCCCAGCAGAGAGAAGAACCTCTTATAAAAAATTGCGTGCAGCCCATCTGGCCCAGGTGCCTTAAAATCGCCTATGGAAAACAACCCCTTCCTCACTTCATCCACTGTATACGGAGCAAGCAGCACACTATTCATCTCTTCTGTCACTTTTCGAGGAACTTTGCTCAAGACTTCTGGGTTAGGTCTATCCACCTGGGAAGTGAATAGCTCGCGAAAATATGAGTGAATTATTGTCTTGAGCTGCTCCGGTTCTTCTTGCCACACTCCCGTATCATCCAACAGTTTACGAATGCAGTTCCTCTTCTTCCGAGCTGAGGCTGCCCTATGAAAGAAATTAGTATTTCGGTCTCCATGAAGTAACCAATTAGCTCTTCCTCTCTTGAGCCATATGATCTCTTCTTGATCCAGCAAATTTTCAATCTGTAGTTGTATCTCTTTCATTTCTTGCCTCTTTTCACCGTTCAAGTGTCCACTCCTCAGTTTTTCTAATTTCTTCCGTAGTTTGTTTATTCTTTTGAAAGGGCTCTTAAGTGTTTCTTTGTCCCACTCAAAAAGATCATCCTTTACTGCCTTCGTACGTTTAACGAGATTTGGTCCAGACCCAGACAGCTGCGAGCGTTGCCAGGCCGAGCTCACCACTGCTTCCACCGTTTCCTCACACAGCCACCTCGCCTCAAACCTGCGCTCAAAGTTTGGCTTCTGTCTGAAGGCTTTCTCATAATAATTAGTATCCAGCACTATCGGTCTATGGTCCGAATGTACGTGATGTTCATGGATTACCGCAGCGTGTGGAAATTTCTCAGCCCAACTGTCATTGCAAACAGCTCTGTCCAACCGTTCCTTAATAGCCCCTCGGCTCCATGTGAACTGGTCTCCCATATGCGTTATTTCATGTAGGCTACATTCATCCAAGCAGTCCCTGAACGCCTGCATGTATTGATATGGCCTCGCGTTTCCCCCTTCTTTCTCACTTCCTATCAAAATTTCGTTGAAGTCTCCAAAAACCATCCACGACCCATCAGAATTATTATGCAGACCCCGCAGGAGGTTCCATGAGCGAAATTTGTCCTCCCATTTGGGTTCACCATAAAACCCAGTAAATCTCCAAGAGATCTCACCTCCGGCTAGCACCATACAATCCAAGCAATTGGGTGTCAAAAAATTCAACACAATTTCATCACTTTGGTTGTAGAACAAGACCAGACCCCCAGCTCTTCCATCGCTCTCCACGATGTGAAAGCCATCAAACCCTAATCTGATTCTCAACTCATTTGCCTTTGCTGTATTCAGATGTGATTCAGACAAAAAAACCACATCTGCTTTCACCCGCCCACGGAGGTGCATGAGCTCCCGAACTGCCAAGGTAGAAAGCATCCCCCGACAGTTCCAAGCTATAGCTATCATTGCGTCCGGCGGTCCTCCTCATGGGAGGCCGCCGATATCTCATATTCTGCGACTTGTGCCACCGCTAATACCTTTAGAGAATTGAAGGGATCTTCCACATCCATGGTCTCCTCTTCATGTCTCTGCTTCTTCTTATTTTCACTTTTGTGGGGTGTGCCAGAATTGTTTGATTCCTTCACACTATCAAATTTGTCAACTAAAACAGCCACTGTGTTGTTCTTCCCCATTGGTACCAATGCTGACGAGTTTGATGTACCCATTGTTCTTAGTTTTCTTTTGCTTTGTTTGCTGTAGTAACAGGTTAGACCCCAACTTACTCTTTTGTGTGGGAGAGATTCACACTCCGCTTGAACTAGAACTCCTCATAGGATTTGCATGCTTATTCTTTTAGCTGTGAGCTGTTCTTTTTCTTTTCTTAGCTGTTGTTCTGTTTAGTTGTAGTGCTTTAGTTTTTCTAGAGCTTTTCTTTTTGTCTTAGGTTGAACTTTCTATTGGTTGCATGTTTTATCTTGTTAGAGAGTTTGCCTGTTGCACTGAGTTCTGTGTCTTGATTGAAAGTAGGTAGTTAAAGTTGTTGTTCTCTTTGTAGTAGTAACTTGCAATATTTTTGAGGTATTGACTAGAGTAATGTTTGAACTTATGGTGTCAAGAGCTCTTGCCAATTAGTGATAGATGTCGTATTTTGGGCAATCCGTGTGTTTTTCGAAAACCAAAAACCACTGTTGATAACTCTAGCTACTAGATGGATCACTAACCTCTGGAGGGTTCGAATATTAGAGTACACTCACGTACCATGAGTCGAGGATGCGCAAGGATAACCAAACCCCCATACACTCCTCCTCGAGGTACCTGTCTCTTTGTGAACCTCCTAATTAGATTGAGAGTTACCGATAATAAGTGCATGAGTTCTTCGGACTAATGTGAGTATTCGAAAGTTGACACTTCCACCCACCTATACTTTTTCTAGCCTCTTCGGCACCGTTCATTGCCCTTTCTCACCTCGAGAGTTGGCGCATACTTCGCCGGTGCATCCAAACCCTTGGCACGATACAATCTGTCATCATAAGCCTCCTTCTATCTTTCCTCAAAACAGCCACCATACCTACCTACAAGGCATTTCCATAGCCTTTCCGAGATACATTGCCATGCAACATCCACCTTCTCATGACTTAATCTTCATGTCATACATGCTACTTGCTTGATCGATGAGCCGCATGCTAGTTGGGCCTTGCCCTAATCATTGCTACATGACGCGCTAGTATCATTGCATATCCTGCTATCCTGGCAGAAGCATACATTTGCATCATGATAGTTACATTTTCTTTATGTGAGTACCTTTGTAAAGTGTGAAAGATCTCCTATATTCTTGTAAAATATAGAGTATTGCCCCGAAAGTGAGGAAAAGATCCCAAAGAGGACAAAATCAAAAGATCCCAAAGAGGACAAATGAGAGTTAAATAGAAAGAGCCATTGAGGCCACCAAAAAAATAAAAAAATAAAAAAGAGAAAAAGAGAAAAAAAAAAAGAGAAGGGGGCATACTACTATTCCTTTTGAGAGATCCACACTAGTACTTCACCTCCTATCCCTTGTACTCCAGAGAGATCATCATCATGCATATAGCTATGTGGGGACCCTTCACACTATAGAACTTGGCTTGTATATTCCAATGATGAGCCTCCTCAAACGAGCTCTAGGTCTTCTTGAGCAAGCAAGTTAGATGCACCCCCACTAGTTCCCTTGGAGAGCTCTTAGCTCACATGTGCATCCGTTGTATGGCAATCCCTACTCCTCACATCATATCTATGATATGGCCTTCTCTCTCCTATGATTGTCCTCATTGATGTGAGCCTTTCACACCTTTTTGTCTTCCTCCTCCACCTTCTTTCTGTTTCGCCTTTTAGGTGTCAACTTTCTTGCTCACGCTCATCCATTGCATGAGTGCTCAAAATATCGAAAGGGAGTGGATCAACTTGACTTGTACCTGGCTAGTGATCTGGGGACGAGTCCAGATAAGAATCCAAAGGAGACCAAGTGTGAAACTTTAGTAGATAGTTGTTCTAAACAACCTTATTTTTTCTCTCGTATTTCCCTATCCCTTGCTCGCGTGCAAACACCATTTGGAGACATTCGAGTCATGGACAGCGAGAGCTCTTGCACCTTTTGTTCTTTTGTTGCTCGTGTCAATGCTAATATAGACTCTTGCTTGTTAAGACTTGAATTGAATTGCATGATTTGATTGCTTTACTTAAAAGTCCTTTTATGGTTGTGTGGCATGTCACCACAGAAATTATGCTTGTTATCATTTACCTACTCGAGGACGAGCAGGAATTAAGCTTGGGGATGTTGATACGTCCCAAATTTATCTATAATTTCTGCTTGTTCCATGCATGTTTTGTGTGACTTTGCCATGTTTTGCTTGAACTTTCATACACTTTTGAACCTATTTGGACTAACCTATTAACTCAGTGCACCCAGTTGCCAGTTTCCGTTTTCTGCTGTTTTTGTATTTCAGGTTTTCCGGCCATTAAAAGTGCTCCAAAAATTTCGGGAAAAATATATAAAAAATCAACGCAACAGAAGCTTCTGGAATCACCAAGAGAGGGAAGGGGGTCCACCACCAGGCATCCAGGAGGGCAGGTGGCGCGGCCCCACCCTGGGCCGCGCCAGGGACCCTCCTGACTGCCTCGTGGGTCCCCTCGATGCCCCTTTCGCCTATGTTTCCCCCTCGGGGTGGAAAACCCTAATGTCGATCTCTTTCTCGCGAACTCCCCTCCATACCGCCGCCGCCGCCGTTTCAAGATCGGGGCTGCCCGGAGAAGCTTCCCCGGCACCCTGCCGGAAGGAGGAACCCCCTCCGGGAGACCATACATAGCCATGGACGCCTCCCGGATGTGCCGTGAGTAGTCCCCCTTGGACCATGGGTCCGTGACCAGTAGCTATGTGATGAATCCCTTCCCCTTTTGTGCTTCCACTTTCGAGTCCTCGTGAGCTGCCTCACATGATCGAGGCATCTATGTAATTTCTGTTGTTGCTATGCTGAGTTTGTTGGGATCTGATGGATTATGAGACTATGTTCATATTGTGATGAGTAATATATTTGGTTCTTCTCTTTTATATTTTGTTCTTGAGTAAATTCTTGCATGTTCTCCGTTGCGGTATTTGCTTTGGCCAAGTATTTTATTTGCAACTCCAAGAGAGAGCGTTATGCTCGATTGTGGGTTCAGCCCCTTGATGTCTAGCTTGAGTGACAGAAACATGAGACTAGGGGATGTGATGTTGCCACCAGGGATAAAACAACGGTGCTTGTACCTGCGGGTGCAAGGATTGTTTACTTTACGCAAAGTTCTTTTAATGCAATTGTGTGTTGCTTTGAGTTTACACTTTGGGTGGGATTCGCAACTTAATACCAGCGAGATGTTCTGGATAGATATCTCAAGGTGGATGATTCGTAGTAGATGCAGATGGATTCGGTCTACTTACCTTGGCGTACTGCCCATTGCTTTTGAGCCCTTCCTTTCTTTGCAGCATAGTTAGCATTGCGGTGCCTTCATAATCCTGTCAATTTCCCAACTGTGACTTGTTTACCTCGCTAGCACTTTTATCGTCTTTTGGGAGAAAGACATCACTAGTGAAAATCACGGGACCCCGGTCCATCTTCACATTATTGTTCACACCCTCAATTTACTTTCATCTTTTACTTTCCTTTGCACCTTTTATCTCTTGCGTTGATCCTTTGTAAACGACAAGGCCGGAGGAATTGACAACTCCTCTGTACTCGTTGGGAGCAAAGTTCTTTGTTGCTGTGTGCAGGTCCACGACAACACCCTAGTTAGGAAGAAATTTCTGGCAACGTTGCCACCTACTTGTATCTCCACGACAACCAACGAGGGGCGAGAATCCATCAGCATCCCCAAGCTTAGACGCTTGAGTCTTTTTGAATATTTATTGGGGGTGCACATGGGCATCCCCAAGCTTGAGCGTTTGACACTCCTGAATCTTCTTTCATCATCCTCCATCGCGCACTTGAAAACTCCCTTCATACATAACTCATTGTAGGCTGATTAGAGAGGTTAGTACCCTAATAAAGTAATTTTCCTCTACTGCAAATAAAGATTTCCGGGAAGATCTACTGTTTCTCCTGCCTTCCCAAGAAAGTTTGCAAAGAAAAGGCAAGCTTAAGGATTGCAAAACTGCGAAAAAAAAACCGGGGTAGAAGCTGAGAAAAACAGAACAGCAGAGAAAGGAGAATTTTTTCGAGTTACTTCTGCAACTCAAATCAGAAAACTTTGAACTGACGCCTGAGAGGTAATTGTATGGAGCATGCTGTCAAAAAAATTCAGATCAAAAAGATGATCTGGTGATTTATTGAGATTTTTTCCGTCAAGCAGACAGAATCTGTTTCTGGACAGCAAGCACCAACTTTTGACCTTTCTTGCAATCTGAGGCTAAACTTGGCACAACGCTTGAAAAGTAAAGATACAATGATGTTGCTACAGTAGTAACAATCATCAAGACCACTAAGAACAGAACAAAAGCAAAAAGAAAAACCTAAATTCGTTGCGGGCTGCCTCCCGAAAGCGCTTCTTTAGAGCCATTAGCTAGGCTTAAAGTAGAAGATCAAAGTTCTCCAAAATCATCGGAAGGTTCACCAAGGATTTCAAAAGGGTTTTCAATAAGCTCATCCTTGTTCTTCTGAGGGAAGAGGTACGTACCTTTTGCCTTACCACGTGATACGTCCAAAACGTATCTATAATTTCTGCTTGCTCCATGCATGTTTTGTGTGATATTGCTATGATCTAGATACACTTTCATACACTTTTGATCATATTTGGACTAACCTATTAACTCAGTGCACCACAGTGCCAGTTCCTGTTTTCTGCTGTTTTTCTATTTCAGTTTTCCCCCATATAAAAAGTGCTCCAAAAATTCGGGAAAATTCAGATAAAAAATCAGCGTGAAGGAACCTTCCGGAAGAACCTGGGTGGGGCCAGAGGGCCACCACCAGGGGCCCAGGCGACCTGGTGGCGCGCCCTAGGGCTTGGCCGCGCCAGGGGGGGTGCCTGGACCCCTGGTGGCCCCCCTGGCTGCCCCCCTTCTCCTATATATTCTCCGTCACGGGAAACTTCCGGGACGAGAACCCTTTTTTGCGATCTCTCCTCTGTTCCGCCGCCGCCGCGCTTCCGAGATCGGGAGCACCAGAAGACCTCTTCCCGGCACCCTGCCGGAGGGAGGGCCGACCTCCGGGAGTCTCCTCTCCACCATGGATGCTTCCCGGATGTCTCGTGAGTAGTTTTCCTTGGACCATGGGTCCGTGATCAGTAGCTATGTGATGTTCTCCTCCCCTCTTTGTTCTTCATGGTTTAGACCTTGTGAGATGCCCTACATGTTCGAGGCACTTTTGTAATCTTTCTGCTATTGCTATGCTGAGTTTGATGGGATCTGATGGATTATGAGATTATGTTCAGATTGTGATTGAGTAATATATTTGGTTCTTATCTCTTATATTTTTATTCCTAAGTAATTCGTGCATGTTCTCCGTTTCTGTTTATTGCTTTGGCCAAGTAGTAGGTAGTAACCCCAAGAGGGAACGTTATGCTTGATTGTGGGTTCATGCCCCCCGATGACACGCTTGAGTGACAGAAACATGAGTCTAGGGGATGTGCTGTTGCCACAAGGGGGAAAACAATGGTGCTTGTAACCGCGGTTGCAAGGATTGTTTACTTTACGCAAAGTGCTTTTTAATGCAATTGTCTGTTGCTTTGGGGGTACACTTTGGGTGGGGCTCGCAACTTAATACCAACGAGATGTTCTGGATTGATATCTCAAGGTGGATGATTAGTAGTAGATGCAGTTGGATTTCGGTCTACTTATTTTGGCGTACTGCCCGTGCTTTTGAGCCTCTTCCTTTCTTTTGTAGCATAGTTAGCATTGTGGTGCGTTCATAATCTTGTCAATTGCCCTTCTGTAATTTGTTCACCTCGCATAGCAGTTTTATCGTCTTTTGGGAGAGAGACATCACTAGTGAACATCACGTATCCCGGTCCATATCGTCATCACTGTTTACACGCTCATTTACTTTTCTGCTTTTACTTTCAGTTGCTATCATTATCCTTTGTGTTTGATCCTTTGTGAACAACAAGACCGGAGAGATTGACAACCTCTCTGAACTTTGTTGGGAACAAAGTTATTTGTGTCTGTGTGCAGGTCCGCGTCAGTAGCGCCGTTGACACCTACTTATCATCTTCGGAGTCCTACTGGAGACAAACCTTGGTATCTTTACTGAGGGAAATTTGTTGTTGTGCTACATCACGCCTTCCACTTGGGGCTCACCAACAAAGGGCGAGAAATCACTATCATTACCTCGCACATCAAGCCAAATTTCTGGCGCCGTTGCCGGGGACTCCGAGTGCTAAGATAGGGGAGTTGCACACTACCCTTTACCTTTGTTTTTTAGTCTTGTTAGTTTACCTTTCCGTTTTTACTTTTGTGTCCTTAATCAAAAATACCAAAAATACCTACTAATGCTATCTTCACCATGGGTGTGGAACCACCCAAATATGGTAGGATGGACATGTTTCACTTGGATCATCTTCGATCAATTTGTGCTCGCGCTAAAAACCCAACCGACTTGGTTGAGGGAAAATCATTGGATGAACATGCTCATTATACGCGGCACCGCCTATCTGAGAAAGGGAAAAACTTATGGGACCAAATACAAACTTCTTATTGCTATGCCGAGTGTTTATGCCACATTTATGATTTTACTTGCTGCTCTAATATATAGCGTAAACACCTTCCTTTCCAATGTGAGTTTAATGAAAATGAGATCCTATCTTCTTATGCCAAAGGTGTTTATGATTACTTTGATGTTGAAAAGATTGAAGAGTTTGTTGCTTTTAAAGGTGCTTATGAGATTGCTTCTTTGATTGAAAAGTATTATGATACTATTCACAAGTCTGAAAACTTTGTTGTTCTTGCTTATTCCTTTGAGAATTATACTTCCAATTCTTATATTGAGGATTTTAAAAATAGAATGCTTGCTGCCCAAGAAGAGGCTAATGATTGCTATGAAGAGGAATCTTATGATTCCGAGGACTCACTTGATACTTCCCTTTCTGATGATTTTGATACTTGCTTTGTTGATGGCCATGATGCAACTATGGATGATGCCTACGAAGATGAACTTGCTATAGTTCCTTATGTTAAGCATGAAATTATTGTTGTTGCACCCACACTTGATTGCCCTATTATACTTTTGAAATCTCCAACTATTCTGGAGAATTTTGCTCTTATCAATGCTCAATGTGATGGGTTGCATCTATCTTATCATCCTAAAAACCGTGTTGAAAATAATACACGTGTGCTTGTAGGTCATGAACAACATGATTTATGTGATAGTTATATTCTTGATGTTGTTCATGATGCTGCTGAAAATTACTATGAGAGAGGAAAGTTTGGTTGTAGAAACTTCCATGTTACAAAAACACCTCTCTTCATGTGGAAAGTTTTCAAGTTGTTCTTGTTCTACCTTCCTATGCATGTCACTTTGTGCTTCTTTGATTTATTTTCTTACAAGATGCCTATGCATAGGAAGTGGGTTAGGCTTAAATTTGTTTCACATTTGCTTCTTGGTGCTCTCTTTTGCTTCAATTATTATTCTCTTGTGAGCATCTTTCATAATCTTTAAGCCTATCTAATGGCTCTAAAGAAGCGCTTTCGGGAGGCAGCTCGCAACGAATTTAGGTTTTCCTTTTTGCTTTTGTTGTGTCTTGATGATTTTTACTACTTTAGCAACATCATTGTATCTTTATTTTTCAGCTTTATGCCAAGTTATAGCCTCTTATGATAAGGGAAGCAAAAGTTGTGACATGCTGTCCAGAAAACAGATTCTGTCCCTTGACAGAAAAATTCGAATCAAATCACCAGATCATCTTTTTGATCTGAATTTTTGACAGCGTGCTCTATACAATTGTGAAACTTTCGTATGTTCTGAGTTTTTTTATTTGAGTTGCAGAAGTTCCCTTAAAAAATTCTTTACTACCTGATGTTCTGTTTTTCACAGATTGTGCCACGTTTTGTCTCTCCTAACTTTTGCTAACCTTAAGCTTGCTTTTTCTTTGCAAAAACTTTTTGGCACTCTTGAGAAACAGTAGATCTTCAAGAATATCTTTATATCCAGTGGGGAAAAATTATTTTATTAAGGGTACTAACCTCTCTAATCAGCTTATGATGAGTTATGTATGAAGGGAGTTTTCAAGTGTGCGATGGAAGATGATGAAAGAAGATCCAGGAGTGTCAAGCGCTCAAGCTTGGGGATGCCCCCATGCATCCCCAATAAATATTCAAGGAGACTCAAGCGTCTAAGCTTGGGGATGCCCCCGTGCATCCTCTTCTCCATCAACAATCATCAGTTCGTCCTTCGTCTCACTATATTTTTATCACTTCATGCGTTATGTGCTATGCTTGGAGCGTCTCGCTCTTAGGTTTTATTTTTAGTTTTCTTTAGCTTTGCATGCTGTTCATAACAAGTTAGATCCCGTCTTACTTTGTGTGGGAGAGAAACACGCTCCACTTTCAAAATCTAGAACACATCATAGGATTTTTCCAGCTTATCTTTTTGCTGTTGTGTGTTCTTTATCTTTTCATAGCTGCTGCCATGTTTAGTTTTAGTCTTAGTTTGTCTTTAGAAATAGCCTTGGCTTTTGTTTAGTCTGTTGCTGGAACTCTTTTTAGTATTCATGTTTATCTTGTTAAAGAGAGTTGGTTGTTGCACTGAGTTGTGTCTTGTCTTGAAAGTATGTAATTGAGGTTGCTATTTAATTCTAGTAGTAACTTGCAATAGTTTTGAGGTATTGTTGTGAGTAATGTTTGAACTTTTGGTGTCAAGAGCTCTAGCCTATTAGTGATAGGTGTCGTATTTTGGTCAACCCGTGTGTATTTTCAAAACCTACAAAATCAGTTGAGATCTCTAGCTACTAGATGGATCACTAATCTTTGGAGGGATCGAATATTAGAGTACACTCACGTACCATGAGTCGAGGATGCGCAAGGATAACCAAACCCCCATACACTCCTCCTCGGGGTACTTGTCTCTTTGTGAACCTCCTTATTAGATTGAGAGTTACCGATAATAAGTGCATGAGTTCTTCGGACTAATGTAAGTATTGAAAGTTGACACTTCCACCTTCCCATATTTTGCTAGCCTCTCCTGTGTCGTGCATTGCTTTCTTCTCACTCCGAGAGTTGGCGTCCACCTTCGCCGGTACATCCAAACCCTTGGCATGATACGCTCTGTCATCATAAACCTCCTTATATCTTTCCTCAAAACAGCCAGCATACCTACCTATCAAGGCATTTCCATAGCCTTTCTGAGATATATTGCCATGCAACATCCACCTCTTCATGACTTGATCTTCATGTCATACATGTTCCTGCTACACTGGCAGCGACATACATTGCATACATCATGTTAGTTACATCTTCTTTATGATTTTGAGTACCTTGTAAAGTGTGAAAGATCTCCTTTACCTTCTTGTAAAATAGAGTGTTTCCCTTAAGTGAGGAAAAGATCCCAAAGTGGACACAATAAAAGATCCCAAAGAGGACAAACGAGAGTTAAATAGAAAGAGCCATTGAGACCACAAAAAAAATACAAATAAATAGAAAAAAGAAAAAAAGAAATAAAAAGAGAGAAAGGGGAAACACTACTACCTTTTTGAGAGATCCACACTAGTACTCCCTTTATATCCTTGTACTCCATAGAGATGATCATTATGCATATAGCTATGTGGGGACCTTCACACTATAGAACTTGGCTTGCATATTCCAAGGATGAGCCTCCTCAGACGAGCTCTAGGTCTTCATGAGCGAGCAAGTTAGATGCACCCCCACTAGTTCCATTAGAGAGCTTCCTAGCTCGTATGTGCATCCGTTGCATGGCAATCACTACTCCTCGCATCATATCTATCATTTGGCATCTCTTGCCTATGATTGTCCTCATTGATGTGAGCCTTTCTCCTCCTTTTTTGTCTTCCTCCTCCACACTACTCCTCTCTTTGCCATCCCAAGTGCCAACTCTCGTGCTTACACTCATCCATTGCATGAGTGCTCAAAATATTGAAAAAGGAGTGGATCAAATTGACTTGTACCTAGCTAGTGGTCTGGGGACGAGTCAAGATAAGATTCCAGAAAAAGACCAAGTGTGAAACTTTAGTAGATTGAGTTCTCAACAAATAAATTGTTTTTTCTCGTATTCCCTATCCCCCTTCTTGCACGCAAACACCATTTGGAGACATTCGAGTCACGGACGGCGAGAGCTCTTGCACCTTATGTTCTTTTGTTATTTGTTTCAATGCTAATATAGACTCTTGCATGTTATGACTTGAATTGAATTTCTAACCTTGATTGCTTTACTTTTCAAAGTTCTTATATGGTTGCTAGCATGTCACCACAGAAATTATGCTGTTATCATTTACCTACTCGAGGACGAGCATAAATTAAGCTTGGGGATGTTGATACGTCCAAAACGTATCTATAATTTCTGCTTGCTCCATGCATGTTTTGTGTGATATTGCTATGATCTAGATACACTTTCATACACTTTTGATCATATTTGGACTAACCTATTAACTCAGTGCACCACAGTGCGAGTTCCTGTTTTCTGCTGTTTTTCTATTTCAGTTTCCCCCATATAAAAAGTGCTCCAAAAATTCGGGAAAATTCAGGTAAAAAATCAGCGTGAAGGAACCTTCAGGAAGAACCTGGGTGGGGCCAGAGGTCCACCACCAGGGGCCCAGGCGCCCTGGTGGCGCGCCCTAGGGCTTGGCCGCGCCAGGGGGGCGCCTGGACCCTCTGGATGCCCCCCTTCGCCTATATATTATCCGTCACGGGAAACTTCTGGGACGAGAACCCTTTTTCGCGATCTCTCCTCTGTTCCGCCGCCGCCGCGCTTCCGAGATCGGGAGCACCAGAAACCTCTTCCCAGCACCCTGCCGGAGGGAGGGCCGACCTCCGGGAGTCTCCTCTCCACCATGGATGCTTCCCGGATGTCTCGTGAGTAGTTTTCCTTGGACCATGGGTCCGTGATCAGTAGCTATGTGATGTTCTCCTCCCCTCTTTCTTCTTCATGGTTAGACCTCGTGAGCTGCCTGTTGGGAAACGTAGTAGAATTCAAAAATTTCGTGCCTACGTAACGAGAACCCAAGATCATCCAAGATAGATAGCATACAAGGTTTAGGCATTTGCTCACCAACAGTTGCAGCGGAAGAAGAGTTGATGAAGCAACGTGGACGTAGTGGAAGTAGTCGAAGCCGATCTCCCACGAACAGTCCCTCGAACAGATCTCCGAGAAGAAGATGGTCCTCGAAGCAAGATCAAAGCTATGATCTCTCCACCGGTATCCACACGTCCGGCATAGCAATCCGACAGCGTTCCGCCGTCCAGAGAAGAACGCCTCCGAAAAAACTAGAGAGAGAAAACCCTAGCGAGTTTCGATCTAGATTAGAATCTAAACCGGGGTCTAAAAGTGGAGCAACTAGCAACTAGGGCAAAAGGGGGGGCGCAGGGGCTTGCCTAACCTCTCCCCCCCTTTGGCTCACCTTATATTGGTGGCCAAGGGGCCTAGGGCGCCGGCCAAGAGGGTTTGGGAGTCCAACTTGGACTCCCAAGCCTTCCAAACCTTCCCACACCTTCCCACCGGCAACCTTCCATAATGAGAATTGGTAATCCCACCTGGAGGAGGATTCCCCCCCCTTTGGTGCGCCCCCACCACCTGGCCGGCCAGGGCAGCCTAGGTGGCTTGCCCCCCAAGGCCAGGGGCGCAGGGCAGTGGGTGGTACTGCCCGGAACCTTCCAGAACCTTCCATGACCTTCTAGAAGCTTCCAGGACCTTTCGGGACCTACCGGGACCGTTTCGGGACATTCCGGACACTTCTGGAGCACTTCCAAGACCTTCCGGGACCTCTAACGAATGTTCCGGAGCCATCTAAATATGTTTCGGAACAATCCGGGCTAAGGTCAATATGTCCGGTGAACACAACATATTGTCCACCGATCACCGAAACTATTCCGGTTGATCGTAAACTTTCCCATTACCATTTTCATACGAACTAAAGTTATCTGAAACAATTCCAAAGTATCTTAGCCATATTCTTTGCTCTTTACTTGCTTCCACTAAACCTTCAATCATCCTAGTATTCTAACAGATTACTGCACTTTAAGTGTGTGACTAATAGGTTCGGTATTATGTGAACATGACTTAGAACGCTTTCAAGACTCATAGTCATTTGTCAATAATCAACAGCGGAGCCTTGGACACCCATGTTGACTCCCACACATACACGAAAAGACTTCGAGTGAACCTTTATGTTTATCGTATACTATTCCTTTTGCTTCGCGATATATGACAAAGTTAGAGGAGAGAAGTTTGGCACCCATGTGAAACAACCTTTTGATCACAAGCCATTAGTTATCCTCATTGCTCGTTTGTCTTCATTCCTCGTTATGTATATTGGTATCCCCGTGATCGAATCACAAAGTGTCTGGCCAGACGAGAATGGATACCGTTATACCGAGTGGGCCCTGAGTCTATATCTCTTCATCGTGAAGGAGCAAATCCCAGTCTCGAACTATCACTGTTGCTAGACACACTGTCCAATGTACCCAAAACTTATTTTACTACTTCCCATTTACGGGAAGATTCATCTAAGAACCAAAGCACATCTTCTCGTGTGAAGCAACTTGACATTCTCATGGTCTAAGGAACTGTGTAAACAATAACATTTCATGATATGACTTATAACGTTTGTTTTACGATGAGTTCTCTAAGTATATCATTTAACACTGGGGTCGGTTCAACATCATTTTTCTGCTAACAATATGCTCTCATTGCTATTGACATCCTTGTTACAAGAACAATGTCCATGATTTAAGAAAACATAATCATCAATAAGCACATGGGCTGGTCTTAGAGGCAAAACCAGGAACTCTTGTTGTTTACATTTCCACACATGCATATGAGTTTTCTTCTGAATCTCATAGTCAGGATCATTGCAATTATAGCACAGAAATATAAACATTAATTATGAACATGAATATATAAATAATAACACACTTTATTATTGCCTCTAGGGCATATATCCAACAGTCTCCCACTTGCACTAGATACAATAATACTAGTTACATAAGTTCTCTCACACCAATGGCTGTTCGGTGTTTCTCATGTTTTGCTCGTGGAAGAGGCTTCGTCATCGGATCTGACACGTTCAGGTCCGTGTGAATCTTGCATACTTTCACATATCCTTTGTCAACGAACTCTCGGATTTTGTGATAACGGCGTTCAATGTGTTTGGATTTATGGTGGGACCTTCGTTCTCTAGCTTGCGCCACGGCTCCACTATTGTCACAGTAGATTTCCATGGGGTCTTCAGCACTAGGAACCACACCGAGTTCAGCGATGAATTTCTTAATCCAATATCCCTCCTTCGTGGCTTCTGAAGCTGCGATGTACTCCGCCTCCGTTGTAGAATCCGTGACCGTATTCTGCTTAGAACTTTTCCAGCTCACGGCACCCCCGTTGAGTGTGAAAACATATCCTGATTGAGATTTGAAGTCATTCGGATCTGTCATGAAGCTTGAATCAGTGTAACCTTTTACAACAAGTTCTTCATCACCTCCGAATACCAAGAACATATTCTTAGTTCTATTTAGATACTTCAAAATATTTTTGACTGCTACCCAGTGTGCATTACCTGGGTTGCTCTGGTATTTGCTACATATACTCAGAGCATAGGAAACATCTGGTCTTGTACATATCATGGCATTCATAACAGATCCAATTGCCGAAGCATATGGAACTGTTCTCATCTCTACCTGCTTCTCAGTGTTCTTAGGACACTGACTCTTGCAGAGTACCACACCATGTGACATTGGGAGGAATCCCTTCTTAGATTTCTCCATTCTGAACCTATTCAAAACCTTGTCTATATACGTGCTCTGGCTCAGCCCTATCAGGCGCCGGGATCTATCTCTATAGATCTTAATGCCCAATATGTAAGCGGCTTCACCTAAGTCTTTCATCGAAAAACTGCTTTTCAATGACTCCTTTATAGTGTTAAGAAATTCTTTATCATTTCCAATCAACAATATGTCGTCTACATACAGTATTAGAAAAGATATTGCGCTCTCACTTACTTTCTTGTAAACACAAGCTTCTTCGCCATTCTGGATGAAGCCAAAACCTTTGACCACTTCATCAAAACGAAGATTCCAACTCCGTGATGCTTGCTTTAGTCCATAGATGGATCTTTTAAGCTTGCATACCTTTCCAGCATCCTTTGGTGCGACAAAACCCTCAGGTTGTATCATATATACATTCTCCTCGAGGTTTCCATTTAGGAAAGTTGTTTTGACGTCCATCTGCCATATCTCATAGTCGAAATATGCAGCAATTGCTAGTAAAATCCGCACAGACTTAAGCATTGCTACTGGCAAGAAAGTCTCGTCGTAATCAACACCTTGCACTTGTCGGAACCCTTTTGCAACAAGTCTAGCTTTATGAATGGTGACATTTCCATCCGCGTCTGTCTTTCTTTTGAAAATCCATTTACATTCAATTGGTTTCACACCCTCTGGAGGGATCACCAAGTCCCATACTTGGTTTTCGTACATGGATTCCATTTCGGATTTCATGGCTTGTAGCCATTCAGTGGAGTTGGGGCTCATCATCGCTTCTTTGTAGTTCACAGACTCATCATCTTCCAATATGAATACTTCGTTAGCATACCACTCGGGTAGCTGACGTACTCTACCTGATCTCCCTGGTTCAGTCACTAGCTTCTCAGAAGTTCCTGCATCGCTTGCAGGAGCTTCCGGTTCCTTCATCGGAATGACTGCTGGAACAACTTCCATCCTTTCATTCCTTGGTTCCGAAGGTTCACTAACCTCATCAAGTTGTACTGTCCTCCCACTCACCTCTTTGCTAAGAAACTCTTTCTCAAGAAAAGTTCCTCCTTTAACTATAAAGACTTTGCCATCGGAGGAGTGGTAAAAGGAATAGCCACGGTGTCTTTGGCATAACCTACAAAGTAGCACTTGTCTGCTTTAGGGTCGAGTTTGTTTGGTTGTAAACGTTTTACATAAACATCACAACCCCAAATTTTCAGGAACGAAATGTTGGGTTTATTCCCATTCCACAACTCGTATGGTGTCGTTTCCACAGACTTTGACGGCGCCCTATTTAAAGTAAAAGCGGCAGTCTCTAACGCATAACCCCAAAAAGAAAGTGACAGATCAGTTAATGACATCATGGACCTCACCATGTCTAACAAAGTTCGGTTACGCCTCTCAGACACTCCATTTATCTGTGGAGTTCCAGGTGGCGTCAGCTGTGAAACGATTCCACGCTCCATGAGGTGTTCTCTAAACTCATGACTAAGATATTCACCACCACGATCAGATCGTAGAAATTTGATTTTCTTGTCACGATGATTCTCAACTTCGTTCTGAAATTCTTTGAACTTTTCGAAAGTTTTGGATTTTTGCTTCATTAAGTAAATATAACCATATCTACTCAAATCGTCAGTAAAAGTTACGAAGTAAAGATATCCACCGCGCGCTGGTACACTCATCGGTCCACACACATCACTATGTATTATTTCCAATAAGTCTGTCGCCCGTTCAACATGACCTGTGAACGGCGTCCGGGTGAGTTTGCCCATCAGACAAGCCTCACACTTATCAAATGATTCGAAATCAAAAGATTGCAAAATCCCATCTTTATGAAGTTTCTGCATGCGTTTCTTTCCGATGTGGCCCAGACGGCAGTGCCACATGTAAGTGGTATTTTCATCCTTCTTAAGTCGTTTAGAGCTTATGTTTAAGATGTCGTTTCTACATTCAAGATCTAAATAAAACAGCCCATTCTTAATAGGTGCAAAACCATAGAACATATTCTTCAAGTAAATAGAGCAACCATTGTTCTCAGACTTAAAATTATAACCGTCGCGGATTAAACATGATCCGGACATAATGTTCTTACAAATAGCAGGAACGAAATAACAATTATCTAATTCTATGGTAAATCCTGAAGGTAGATGTAGAGTGTAGACGCCCACGGCCTTAGCAGAGATCGTAGCTCCATTTCCGACACGCATCGTCACTTCATTCCTTTCCAGCTTCCTTATTCTCCTTAGTCCCTGTAATGAATTACAGATATGAGCAACATCTCCAGTATCAAATACCCATGACTTAGAGTGAGGGCCGGAAAGAAAAACATCTATGACATATATAACTTTTATACCTTCGCTGGTAAAACCAGGCTTCTTCCTATCTGCCAGATACTTCTTGCAGTTCCTCTTCCAGTGACCTTTAGCTTTGCAGTAGAAGTACTCAGTATCTTTGTTAGGGCCAGTACCAGAGGGTTTCTTGGTCTTGGCGCCAGGCTTGCCGGCGCCCTTGCCCTTGGACTTGCCCTTCTTCTTGAAACTGGTGGTCTTGCTAACCGCCAACGTATAGTTAGGGTCAGCTTGCATGGTAGTCTCCGCATTTTTCAGCATTGCAAGCAGTTCATTAACTGACTTATCCATCCCGTTCATGCGATAGTTCTGAACAAAGCCTTTGAAACTTGGCGGGAGTGACATGAGGACAATATTTGTACCAAGTGATTCCGGGACCGGAAATCCCATCTCAGTCAACCTTTGCCCAAGGCACATGATCTTTATCACGTGCTCACTGACAGGTGTTCCTTCCTTCATCTTGCAATTCCACATGGCATGAGTTACCTCATACCGTTCAGTTCTAGCGTGTTTGGCATACAAAGCGTCTAACTCCTTAACAATTAAGTGGGGATCGGTGTTTTCAAACCTCCCTTGTAACTCTGATTCCATACACGCAGTCATAAGACACTGAACTGCGGTACTATCATCAAGCTTGGTCTGATGCACATTCTGCTCAGCAACCGTGGCTTCAGGCCCCGGTGCTGCTGGGAGAGGTGTCGTCAGGACATAGTCCTTCTTAGCACTCATGAGTACAATTCTCAGGGCACGAACCCAGTCCGCATAGTTGCTTCCATCAGCTTTCAATTTTTCTTTCTCAATCAACGGACCTAAGTTAAACTGGGGATTGACACGGGCCATTTCAATCTACAACATAAACACAAGTTTCACTTTAGACAATGTTCATAATTAAGTTGCACTAATTAATCATATTATTAATTTAATAAGTGCTCCCACTCAGACCAACATCTCTCGTAGTTGATACTAAGTGATTCAAGATCCAAGTTTAGTCGTCCGCCATTGATGTGACATCACTGATGACTTAGACTGAATTGGTAGGCCAACTTGCCAATCACTCAAGAGTGACTCTTGTTCATCTTTCGATGGGTGTGTTCCGGTAGCAAACTTTTATCCAAACCGTCAAGACAACCAAGTGCAAATTCAGTGTGTTCTTAACACACCCGCCTTTTATGCGTCACACCGTGTGCACCCATGTGACATGACCTGCTCCGGTGTGAAACATAGTATAGACGGTGCTACAGTTGGGAGAACACTATCTACTTGATATTATTTTGCGAGAGATCACCCTAATAAAACACGACTACCGTGCATCAAACAAGGGTGCAACAAAGGGATTAACATCACAGGCAATTCATAAAATATGTGACATGGTATAGCCCTTTGTGTCTTGAAGTTTTCGTTGCCTTCATGACTCCGTGGTTGAAGTATCCACCCACCACCTTTTGTCCTTGGCGCCGGGACCTCCTCAAGGCTTCGGCATGTGTGTTGGGGTCCACCTTCACATCATTGATCATCACCGCGTCTCCATCTATAGCCTTGCCTCAAGCTACTAAACAGTTCTGGCACGCAGGCCATAATTAAGTGACAATCATATGACTCCAGTCATCATGCCGTACTACGGCTCGCAGGCCGCAAAAATATTACATCATATAGCATCTCATACAAAACACATTGCAAATCTTGAAGGCTATACCACATCACATGCATTCTCTGCAAAAACGAGTTAGATCGCTATCTATACGGGTTGTTGCAAATTTTATCGTGGTTGTTAAGCAGGTTTACAAGGCAAACGAGAAACCCTAGACAAAACAAAACACGATACTTCTTTTGCTGCTAGTTTAACATACGGGGTGCGTGTAGCAACTAATGCCACAAGCCAAACTTCGTTAAACGCGTGACCCCCGTGTGGATTTGAGTTCATAAAATCCACAAGCCCGTTCATGTAAAATTTTCTATAGCAAGACTAGGATGAGATCCAAGGAATTTGATGTAGTTCATGATCGAGGCAACCAGCATACTAAGAGTAGCATAGAGGGATCATGGCAAAACTCAAACCTTGTAGCAAAATCACATCATGCCGTCGAGCAAAGAAAAGATCACATGATAGGGAAGCAAACAAGAAAATCAATGCCTCATATCAACATATGATCTACCTAAACATGCATCTAATCAAGGATCGCTCATGATACCGCTGTTGGGAAACGTAGTAGAATTCAAAAATTTCGTGCCTATGTAACGAGAACCCAAGATCATCCAAGATAGATAGCATACAAGGTTTAGGCCTTTGCTCACCAACAGTTGCAGCGGAAGAAGAGTTGATGAAGCAACGTGGACGTAGTGGAAGTAGTCGAAGCAGATCTCCCACGAACAGTCCCTCGAACAGATCTCCGAGAAGAAGATGGTCCTCGAAGCAAGATCAAAGCTATGATCTCTCCACCGGTATCCACACATCCGGCACAGCAATCCGGCAGTGTTCCGCCGTCCAGAGAAGAACGCCTCCGAAAAAACTAGAGAGAGAAAACCCTAGCGAGTTCCGATCTAGATTAGAATCTAAACCGGGGTCTAAAAGTGGAGCAACTAGAAACTAGGGCAAAAGGGGGGCGCAGGGGCTTGTCTAACCTCTCCCCCCCTTTGGCTCACCTTATATAGGTGGCCAAGGGGCCTAGGGCGCCGGCCAAGAGGGTTTGGGAGTCCAACTTGGACTCCCAAGCCTTCCAAACCTTCCCACACCTTCCCACCGGAAACCTTCCATAATGGGAATTGGTAATCCCACCCGGAGGAGGATCCCCCCCCTTTGGTGCGCCCCCACCACCTGGCCGGCCAGGGCAGCCTAGGTGGCTTGCGCCCAAGGCCAGGGGCGCAGGGAAGTGGGTGGTACTGCCCGGAACCTTCCAGAAC
Organism: Bromus sterilis; assembly: GCA_950022295.1. Taxonomy (NCBI): domain Eukaryota; kingdom Viridiplantae; phylum Streptophyta; class Magnoliopsida; order Poales; family Poaceae; genus Bromus; species Bromus sterilis. Next base: position 19,258,040 of record OX465598.1, on the reverse strand, counting down.
CTTCCATGACCTTCTAGAAGCTTCCAGGACCTACCGGGACCGTTTCGGGACATTCCGGACACTTCTGGAGCACTTCCAAGACCTTCCGGGACCTCTAACGAATGTTCCGGAGCCATCTAAATAGGTTTCGGAACAATCCGGGCTAAGTTCAATATGTCCGGTGAACACAACATATTGTCCACCGATCACCGAAACTATTCCGGTTGATCGTAAACTTTCCCATTACCATTTTCATACGAACTAAAGTTATCTGAAACAATTCCAAAGTATCTTAGCCATATTCTTTGCTCTTTACTTGCTTCCACTAAACCTTCAATCATCCTAGTATTCTAACAGATTACTGCACTTTAAGTGTGTGACCCAATAGGTTCGGTATTATGTGGACATGACTTAGAACGCTTTCAAGACTCATAGTCATTTGTCAATAATCAACAGCGGAGCCTTGGACACCCATGTTGACTCCCACACATACACGAAAAGACTTCGAGTGAACCTTTATGTTTATCGTATACTATTCCTTTTGCTTCGCGATATATGACAAAGTTAGAGGAGAGAAGTTTGGCACCCATGTGAAACAACCTTTTGATCACAAGCCATTAGTTATCCTCATTGCTCGTTTGTCTTCATTCCTCGTTATGTATATTGGATACCGTTATACCGAGTGGGCCCTGAGTCTATATCTCTTCATCGTGAAGGAGCAAATCCCAGTCTCGAACTATCACTGTTGCTAGACACACTGTCCAATGTACCCAGAACTTATTTTACTACTTCCCATTTACGGGAAGATTCATCTAAGAACCAAAGCACATCTTCTCGTGTGAAGCAACTTGACATTCTCATGGTCTAAGGAACTATGTAAACAATAACATTTTATGATATGACTTATAACGTTTGTTTTACGATGAGTTCTCTAAGTATATCATTTAACACTGGGGTCGGTTCAACATCATTGTTCTGCTAACAATATGCTCTCATTCCTATTGACATCCTTGTTACAAGAACAATGTCCATGATTTAAGAAATCATAATCATCAATAAGCACATGGGCTGGTCTTAGAGGAAAAACCAGGAACTCTTGTTGTTTACATTTCCACACATGCATATGAGTTTTCTTCTGAATCTCACAGTCAGGATCATTGCAATTATAGCACAGAAATATAAACATTAATTATGAACATGAATATATAAATAATAACACACTTTATTATTGCCTCTAGGGCATATATCCAACACTGCCCTACATGATCGAGGTACTTTTGTAATCTTTATGCTATTGCTATGCTGAGTTTGATGGGATCTGATGGATTATGAGATTATGTTCAGATTGTGATTGAGTAATATATTTGGTTCTTATCTCTTATATTTTTGTTCCTAAGTAATTCTTGCATGTTCTCCGTTCCTGTTTATTGCGTTGGCCAAGTAGTAGGTAGTAACCCCAAGAGGGAACATTATGCTTGATTGTGGGTTCATGCCCCCCGATGACACGCTTGAGTGACAGAAACATGAGTCTAGGGGATGTGCTGTTGCCACAAGGGGGAAAACAATGGTGCTTGTAACCGCGGTTGCAAGGATTGTTTACTTTACGCAAAGTGCTTTTTAATGCAGTTGTCTGTTGCTTTGGGTTTACACTTTGGGTGGGGCTCGCAACTTAATACCAGCGAGATGTTCTGGATAGATATCTCAAGGTGGATGATTAGTAGTAGATGCAGTTGGATTTCGGTCTACTTATTTTGGCGTACTGCCCGTGATTTTGAGCCTCTTCCTTTCTTTTGTAGCATAGTTAGCATTGCGGTGCGTTCATAATCCTGTCAATTGCCCTTCTGTAATTTGTTCACCTCGCATAGCAGTTTTATCGTCTTTTGGGAGAGAGACATCACTAGTGAACATCACGTATCCCGGTCCATATCCTCATCACTGTTTACACGCTCATTTACTTTTCTGCTTTTACTTTCAGTTGCTATCATTATCCTTTGTGTTTGATCCTTTGTGAACAACAAGACCGGAGAGATTGACAACCTCTCTGAACTTTGTTGGGAACAAAGTTATTTGTGTCTGTGTGCAGGTCCGCGTCAGTAGCGCCGCTGACACCTACTTATCATCTCCGGAGTCCTACTAGAGACAAACCTTGGTATCTTTACTAAGGGAAATTTGTTGTTGTGCTACATCACGCCTTCCACTTGGGGCTCACCAACGAAGGGCGAGAAATCACTATCATTACCTCGCACATCACCACGCAAACGTATTTGTCCTTTACCTATATCAATGAAGCCTTTCATGGCTCGGAGGAAGTCCCTTCCGAGCACTATATTTCCTTTGTTGGCCTTCATGATGGCAAAGTCAATCTCTACACTACTTTTAAGAAACATGACCTGGACATCTTTTAATCTTCCCTGGATCTCAGAAATATCACCATTAGAATGTTCATGGAAAGATGGAAATTTGTCCATGCTTGCAAGGTACAAAGAATCATAAATAAAGCTTGGCATTATAGAAACTGTAGATCCAATGTCACAAAAAGCAAGGAAGTTTTGATTAGAGATAACAACCCTAACAAAAGGCTCCCAGTCATTTTCTATTTCCAAAATCTCCTCTCTAGGGGGATTTAACTTATCTACTTCTTTTAAGTCTAGAGTATCAAGTATCTTCTCAATAGTAGCAATTCTGTCTAAAACAGTGTTAAGACCATCATAAACAAAATAACCAGATAAACCATGTATAATTTCAAGAGCTCTAGCTTCATCACACTCTAAAAAGTCTCCTTCAGCTATAAGATCAAGAGAGTGCTTGCACCACTTAAAAAGGCCCAACTTAGTTTTCTTTTGCTTTGTTTGCTGTAGTAACAAGTTAGACCCCAACTTACTCTTTTGTGTGGGAGAGATTCACGCTCCGCTTGAACTAGAACTCCTCATAGGATTTGCATGCTTATTCTTTTAGTTGCGAGCTATTCTTTTTCTTTTCTTAGCTGTTGTTCTGTTTAGTTGTAGTGCTTTAGTTTTTCTAGAGCTTTTCTTTTTGTCTTAGGTTGTACTTTCTATAGGTTGCATATTTTATCTTGTTAGAGAGTTTGCCTGTTGCACTGAGTTCTGTGTCTTGACTGAAAGTAGGTAGTTAAAGTTGTTGTTCTCTTTGTAGTAGTAACTTGCAATAGTTTTGAGGTACTGACTAGGGTAATGTTTGAACTTATGGTGTCAAGAGCTCTTGCCTATTAGCTCTTCCCTCCGGCAGGGTGCCGGGAAGAGGTCTTCTGGTGCTCCCGATCTCGGAAGCGCGGCGGCGGCGAAACAGAGGAGAGATCGCGAAAAAGGGTTCTCGTCCCGGAAGTTTCCCGTGACGGAGAATATATAGGCGAAGGGGGCAGCCAGGGGGGCCACCAGGGGTCCAGGCACCCCCCCTGGCGCGGCCAAGCCCTAGGGCGCGCCACCAGGGCGCCTGGGCCCCTGGTGGTGGCCCTCTGGCCCCACCCAGGTTCTTCCGGAAGGTTCCTTCACGCTGATTTTTTATCTGAATTTTCCCGAATTTTTGGAGCACTTTTTATATGGGGGAAAACTGAAATAGAAAAACAGCAGAAAACAGGAACTGGCACTGTGGTGCACTGAGTTAATAGGTTAGTCCAAATATGATCAAAAGTGTATGAAAGTGTATCTAGATCATAGCAATATCACACAAAACATGCATGGAGCAAGCAGAAAGTATAGATACGTTTTGGACGTATCACGTGGTAAGGCAAAAGGTACGTACCTCTTTCCTCAGAAGAACAAGGATGAGCTTATTGAAAACCCTTTTGAAATCCTCGGTGAACCTTCCGATGATTTTGGAGAACTTTGATCTTCTACTTTAAGCCTAGCTAATGGCTCTAAAGAAGCGCTTTCGGGAGGCAACCCGCAACGAATTTAGGTTTTTCTTTTTGCTTTTGTTCTGTTCTTAGTGGTCTTGATGATTGTTACTACTGTAGCAACATCATTGTATCTTTACTTTTCAAGCTTTGTGCCAAGTTTAGCCTCAGATTGCATGAAAGGTCAAAAGTTGGTGCTTGCTGTCCAGAAACAGATTATGTCTGCTTGACGGAAAAATTCTCAATAAATCACCAGATCATCTTTTTGATCTGAATTTTTTTGACAGCATGCTCCATACAATTACCTCTCAGGCGTCTGTTCAAAGTTTTTTATTTGAGTTGCAGAAGTACCTCGAAAAAATTCTCCTTTCTCTGTTGTTCTGTTTTTCTCAGCTTCTGCCCCGGTTTTTCTTTTCGCAGTTTTGCAATCCTTAAGCTTGCTTTTTCTTTGCAAACTTTCTTGGGCAGGCAGGAGAAACAGTAGATCTTCCCGGAAATCTTTATTTGCAGTAGAGGAAAATTATTTTATTAGGGTACTAACCTCTCTAATCAGCCTACAATGAGTTATGTATGAAGGGAGTTTTCAAGTGCGCGATGGAGGATGATGAAAGAAGATTCAGGAGTGTCAAACGCTCAAGCTTGGGGATGCCCATGTGCACCCCCAATAAATATTCAAGAAGACTCAAGCGTCTAAGCTTGGGGATGCTGATGGCTTCTCGCCCCTCGTTGGTTACCCCAAGTGGAAGGTTTGAGATGTAGTGCAGCAGCAAGTTTCCCTCGGTGAAGATACCAAGGTTATCGAACCATTAGGACTCAGGAGATACAAGTAGGTGGCAACGTCGCCAGAAATTGCTTCCTGACTAGGTTGTTGTCGTGGACCTGCACACAACAACAAATAACTTTGCTCCCAACGAGTACAGAGGAGTTGTCAATTCCTCCGGCCTTGTCGTTTACAAAGGATCAACGCAAGAGATAAAAGGTGCAAAGGAAAGTAAAAGCTAAAAGTAAATTGAGGGTGTGAACAATAATGTGAAGATGGACCGGGGTCCCGTGATTTTCACTAGTGATGTCTCTCTCCCAAAAGACGATAAAAGTGCTAGCGAGGTAAACAAATCATAGTTGGGCAATTGACAGGATTATGAAGGTACCGCAATGCTAACTATGCTGCAAAGAAAGGAAGAGCTCAAAAGCAATGGGCAATACGCCAAGGTAAGTAGACCGAAATCCATCTGCATCTACTACGAATCATCCACCTTGAGATATCTATCCAGAACATCTCGTTGGTATTAAGTTGCGAATCCCACCCAAAGTGTAAACTCAAAGCAACAGACAACTGCATTAAAAGAACTTTGCGTAAAGTAATCAATCCTTGCACCCGCAGGTACAAGCACCGTTGTTTTATCCCTGGTGGCAACATCACATCCCCTAGTCTCATGTTTCTGTCACTCAAGCTAGACATCAAGGGGATGAACCCACAACCGAGCATAATGCTCTCTCTTGGAGTTGCAAATAAAATACTTGGCCAAAGCAAATACCGCAACGGAGAACATGCAAGAATTTACTCAAGAACAAAATATAAAAGAGAAGAACCAAATATATTACTCATCACAATCTGAACATAGTCTCATAATCCATCAGATCCCAACAAACTCAGCATAGCAACAGCAGAAATTACATAGATCCTCACGAGGACTCGAAAGTGGAAGCATAAAAGGGGAAGAGATTCATCACATAGCTACTGGTCACGGACCCATGGTCCAAGGGGGACTACTCACGGCACATCCGGGAGGCGTCCATGGCTATGTAGGGTCTCCCGGAGGGGGTTCCTCCTTCCGGCAGGGTGCCGGGGCAGCTTCTCCAGGCAGCCCCGATCTTGAAACGGCGGCGGCGGCGGTATGGAGGGGAGTTCGCGAGAAAGAGATCGATATTAGGGTTTTCCACCCCGAGGGGTAAATATAGGCGAAGGGGGCATCGAGGGGACCCACGAGGCAGTCAGGAGGGTCCCTGGAGCGACCCAGGGTGGGGTCGCGCCACCTGCCCTCCTGGGTGCCTGGTGGTGGACCCCCTTCCCTCTCTTGGTGATTCCAGAAGCTTCTGTTGCGCTGATTTTTTATATATTTTCCCGGAATTTTTGGAGCACTTTTAATGGCCGGAAAACCTGAAATACAAAAACAGCAGAAAACAGAAACTGGCAACTGGGTGCACTGAGTTAATAGGTTAGTCCAAATATGTTCAAAAGTGTATGAAAGTTCAAGCAAAACATGGCAAAGTCACACAAAACATGCATGTAGCAAGCAGAAATTATAGATACGTTTGGGACGTATCAGTAAGTGCTTCTCAATTTTGTCAGTGTGCGTTCAACGAAAGGTTGAGGAATTTTTTCTTGGATGTCTCTGTCTTAATTTTTCTCAATTCATGTTCTGCAAAGCTGCACATTTTATATACATGTTACTCCTGATTACACTTCTGTAAAAATTGTTCCTCCTCACAGGAATAAAGAGCTCCTAGAAGAGGACCACATTACACTCCTGAGGTTGCATACATAGATTCCATCTCGGTAATGGTTAGTAGGCATATTCCATAGATTCGATTTTCAGACTTATTCTGAGAGGTGTTGCTTTAGTTATCTAGATCCATGTTAATTTTATCCTACTTTGGCCCCATTGGTCACCGATGCCATTGCCCACTGTTGAAAAAAAGGCAAAGAAAGTTGGTGCAAAACTTAATAAAGTTAATGAGTTAATTGACTCAATTTTGATAGGAGATTATGATAATACACTTGGAAGGAGATTATGTGTTATTTCTAATTTCTCACCACTACGAGGCTCTCTTGGGTTAGCGATAACAATACATAACAAGATTGATTAATAAATACGATGTTTAACCCCAAGATAATCAACTCATTTGATTTATGTGCTAGAAAGTGTTTCATCGTCCCTTTAGCCTAATAACATGTATTTAATGGTTGAATATCACATTTTTTCTATTTTCCATCTGAAGTTATGGCAATTGGCAATGTCAGTTTACCAACATTTTTATATGTTCTTAGATTTTGGCTTCATAACTCTTAGTTGTTTAATTAGCCATCTTTGACCACTGGAAGATTCAAAGGAAGGCAATGTATACAATTTTTCTTGTGTAATTCCTCCTAGCGAGTAGTTAGTTATAGGGAAGAATGATATCTGATTTTCACTTTCATCTTTTCACGTAATAAATTTCATCACGCTTGACTCTGAAGGATAAAAAATGAATTGCAATGCTGGAACCAGAGATGAATCCCCATATGATTGTGGTCTTCTGCTATCTAATTTCACTTTTGGCAACGAAACCAAAAGATTCTTATGCATCGGGAAGCTTCCCATGGGCACCGACATAGACCGGGGGGGGGGGTCCTACATCCGCCACGCGCCCCTTGTAGCCCTTGGTGCTTGGTTCCATTGCCTCTCAACACTTATATTTATCATTTGTTCTGTAACCCTTGATACAAAGTTTTCTTGGGCTTTCCACGACTGCACCTTTCTGTACCTTTGTGGTCCAATATAGAGTTTTTTTGAGGGGTTAATATAGAGTTGTTCTAGAGCTCTATTGAAGGGGGACGGACTTCCCAGTGGCTATCTTCATCATCTTGGAGGTCATCATGCCCACTTATGAGTAGTTTTGTGAACCTACGGTCCACGTGCTTGTTTTGACACTCAAATTGCTCTTAAAAATAATCACGGTGTTTTTGCCACTATCAATTGTTACGTGCGATGCAAAATGTAGCAAATCGTAGTATGGTGGGTTTTCGTTGATCGTGGTAGTAATGTGATGGTTTTTTGCATTTCACTCCCCAGGGAGACTAACGCTTGTTAGTAGCGAGTGCTGCGAGCCTAAGTATGATTCAGAGCTAATCGAACGGCCGAAATTGCCCAAACGTGAAAATGATGATTTGATGGCTGCGGAAAGCTGCTCAGTTGTAATATCTCTAAATTGCACAGGTAAAGATGCAATATCTGGAGAATTTGTTCCAGAGCACATGGCAACAACAACAACACAGCCAATGCGACGTTTATTTTGGCCACAAGAAACAGGTAATCAATGTCAGTGTGCAAGACAGCACTCAGACATCCATTCTACTACCTTCATCAGTCTTGTGTGGCAGTAAAAAACGAAATTCCTTAACACCGTACTATAAGATATCAGGGAAAGTTGTTATCCCAACACAGGTGATCAGTGGTAAAAACAGGACAACCAAACAGACCGAAAACGGAAGTTCGATTCCTTTGCCATGAATGCGGTTGTATCATTATGAAGAAACCACCATTTTGTCCATATAACTCGGAAGAAACCGTAGCCAATATCAACGTGCAAGACAGGCAACCCTGACAAAACTTAACTAAGTACAATCCAGGATGAAACACTGAATCTCCTATCTACTGGATTTGTGAACAGGGGGAACGGGATCGTTCATCCCTTGTAAATCCCGGGCGATAGAATCTGCAATTGGTTTCGAAGAGGCGGATCATCGGAGTAGTAGGTCGTCGTCGTGGTGTGCTGGCGCTGGCATCTCCTCCGCATTCACATCTGGGAATAGCAGCGCATCATGCGCTGCAGCCACAGATGCAGTCAGTCAGTCAGTCAGTTGGTAACTAAAAACACCTAAAAAAGAAAAAGGATGCAGAGTAACAGAAGGTTCTGTGGAAAAAGTTCCATTGCATATAACCAGTTTTCTCAGACCATCTACTGCCTTGTTAATTAGTGCATATCACTAGTTTCAGTCAGATGATCCACAACATTCTTCAGGTAATTAATCCCTCAATTAACTCTCAGAATTATCACATCCATTACTAATCTGAACTAAGCCAGCAAAATCAAGCTGACAAATGACACTCTACAGTGTCTTCACGAGAAATACCACATTCATTCATTCATTCATTCAGTTACCTCTGAATCTGATCATCTACAACACTAATTCCTGGGGCCTCCAATCAGAATTCTTGCAACAAAGACGAACAAGCAGAAAAGCAACATTGCAAAATCAGCTTAGTTATTATTAGTACACTGACCTCTTGAGTCGACCCTGAAAATCACAACGTCCAAGGGCTCCCGGCTGCGAGGCAGGTTGATGAACAGAGGGCTCGGCTGCCCGTAGCGACCGGCGCGTACGCAGAGGGTGTAGCTGGAGGCGATCACCGGAGGGGGCGGAAGCTGGCTCACCGCCTCCCCCCTGAGGCAGAGCGTGAACCTCCCGGTGTACCGTAACGACGCCCAGTCGTCCTCGCTGAAGCCGCCGGAGACGTCGTCGGCCTGCACCCATCGTATCTCCCGCTCCAGCACGCAGAGCCGGGACAGCGGCGGGCACAACAGGGCGAAGAGCTTGAACCACTCCGACTGCATCGGATGCACATCATCACAAAACTAATCGACTGCGAATCTTGGCACGAACGAATTGCAAGAATGATACTGAGATTATCAGAAGGAACTCACATCACGCGCAAAGGGGAGGTTCGGCAGGAAAGAATGGGGGACGGCCTCCACCGCCCACTGGACCGCCTTGCCGAGGCTGCTGCAGGAGGAGACGGAGACGCCGGAGCGGCACGGAAGGAGGCACCTCGAGTTGGCGCGGAGGTAGCGCCCGGACGCGTCGTGGAGCAGGAAGACGCCCCGGCCACGGCGCCGGCGGCCGGTGGCGACGGCCCGCCACATGATGGCGAGGATCTCCGGCTCGTCGAAGTCGCGCTGCGCGGCGACCCGGCAGGGCGGAGCGAAGGGGCAGAGGGAGCCGCGCGTGCTGGCGTCGGGGGCCCCGAGGTAGCGGCCGTAGACGCCGCGGAGGAGGACGTGGGGCGAGCCTGAGGCGGGGAGAGGCCGCTGCACCGCCCACACCGCATTGTGCGACGCGCGGGTGCGGTCGAGGCGGACGGAGCGCCCGTCCTGGGCGGCGTGCACGTACGCGCCGCCGTGCTGCATGCTCCGCAGCCGCACGAAGTCCACACCCTCGAACACCTCCATAGCTCGCCGCTTCGCTGGCCCAGAGAGAAAGATAGAGAGAGAGGTGGAGGCGGGTGGGTTTCTTGGTTTCTTGGCGTTGTGAGGAGGAAGACGATGGAGGAGCAGAGGGGAATAAGAAGAGTTTGGTATGACGGTTTCGTTTAGGCGCCAAGGGGAAAATCCGCCGCTCCGACCAATCGCTGCAATGTGGTATCACTAACGTATGGGCCCACTCCGGTCAATAGTTGTCAACGAAACTTTGTGACGGCAACAAATTCCTTCACGCTGTGTTTGGTTGTCTGTATTGAAGTGTTGTATTGGATTTAATATTGAATTCACCTCAATACAGCTGTTTGGATGTACACTGAAACAGCACACCGAAACTGATACACACCCGTTTTCCCTCGCACGCTCCCACCCGTGGCTGCAATTCGGAGGCCTGAAGGTTCGATTTCGGCCGAAATGCCTCAACCCGCAAAAGAAAACGCTTCAGCGGGGTTATTTTCTCCCACCGCGCAACATGCAAAAGGATTGAGAGAGAGCAGCGCACGGCGCCGCCAGCCAGATCCACAGGGCGACGACGTAGCTGACCATCTCCCGTCCCCTTTTCCTCCTCCCCCGGCGGCCCTAACCCTCCTCCTCCGGCGACCCTTCCCTCCTCCGGTGACTCTTCCCCTTCCCGTTCTCGTTGGCCTGGACGCGGCCAGATCCCGTCCAAGGCGGCGCTGCGTGGTGTCCCGTCTCAGCGTGGCCAGCATGGGGAAGTGAGGTGGCGGACGGCCATCCCCTGAGTAGAAGCGGCACCCGGCCATCTCCTGAGAAGCAGCGGCGCCCGGCCATCCCCTGAGCAGCAGCGGCAGGCAGGCAGGCAACCCTTCCTCCTCCGTTCTTCTTTCCCTCCAGCCATCTCTTCCTCCTCGCCCGGGCATTCCCTGAGCAGCAGACGCACCTAGCCATCCCCTAAGAAGTAAGAAAGAGCGGCGCCCAGCCATCCCCTGAGCAGCAGCGGCAGCCAGGCAGCCGGCCCTTCCTCCTCCACCCTTCTTCCCTAGTTGCAGCCATCCTATGTTCTAGGGTAATTTCTGCTGATTTAACCAGTGATTTATGTTATTCTAACCACTGATTTATCCTTTTGTTACAGGTGGACTTAAAAATTATATACACTACAATGATCCAATTATTATAGTCACAACTTCTACTTTGATGCACATACTAATATTGCAATGCAATTCCATAGTTTGACACCCAAACATAATTTCGTATTGAAACTTCAGTATGATTCCATGAGCCAATTCAACAGGCATTCAAACAACTGAATTCGTATTCATGTCAATTACAATTTCCTGGTTGAATTGGAATTGAAACCATTACAATACGGAGGCTCTCAATACAAACATCCAAACACAGCGTCAGGCTTCGGTTGAATGGAAAATTATTCTGGGCAGCAAGTAAACCCAATCGAGGTAAGTGGAGAGATGAAGAAAATTCTCCTTGTGTCCTGAAGACGGAATTTTCTACCCAGAAAAATTAAGGGTATTTCGGAAGGATTCTTGCCTACTAAACAAGGTCTTAAAGTGAGACCCAACGAGGTAATAGGTCAGACACAGTCTGCCACTTTGTTGCTCAATCGTCAATGTTATCTTCACTGCAGTTTCAGAAAAAACTTTCAATTGTGGATTCGGAAACAAATGGAGTTACATGATGGTCAGAGACGATCAGATGCTTAGTTGATTTTTTTTTTCTGCCAAAAGATTGGAATTGTATTGATTAGTAGATAGATTTACAATCTAAAGTTGTAAGGGTAACTCAAACGTCGCGACCGCGTTTGATTCGCTAGCTTGTGGATCCCTGGTTTGTTAACATAAATTTGTAACAACAACAGATTTATGTGGCGTGGGATCCAACGAGGTGACAGGTCGAGATGCAATCAGCTGTGATGATGTGTTTCTAAAAAAACTGGTAGGATTTTTTAACTTTCAATTTGGTCCAAACAAGTGGATTTATAGAGTGCTCATGGATGATCTGTTGCTTGTTTTTTTAAAGGTTTATTGATTAGTGAATAGGTCTACAATCCAAAGTCAGGAGACTTTGAAATTCTTTAGGCGCGTCTTGTCATCACAAGTCGGGTCGATGCTCTAAGCACTTTATTAGTTTATCTAGGAAATCTAAATTCCCTATTTTGATTTCTTTCATTTTAATTTTGTATAATGCTTTGATTTTTATCTAATTTGATAATAAAAGTGTCGAGCTCGAGGGGGGGCAGGGAATGAGGAGCCAAAAATCATCTTGTTCCGGCACACCTTGATGCTGAGGTCGACGCTGATCATGAGCGCAAGGACCAAGGTGGCGTTCCCGGTGACCCAACATAAATGTTCCCTCTTGGCACAATATGTGTGTGTTCGTGCCAATATACATGTGTGCCACATGTGTGCATCACTGTCCCCCCCCACCACACACATGTCTGTGTAAGCGCGAGGATCGGTTCTAATACCAAATGTAATGCTCTGACCAAACCCACCACACAACAGTTCCTAGCTATTGCACCCGAGATCTAGATTTGCCGCAAAGATCAACACTAATCTTTTTTTTGCGTATTTTATCTTTACTCATGCACACCTAAAAACAATTTTTTCAGGTGTCAGTTACTCCCTCCGTTCCGGAATATAAGTCGCCGTAGAAATCGTTCCGACCAGGTGAAATTTAAGGAAAATACGTCGTTGCCCCTGTCCCCAGCCTCCAGCCCGTCGCGCGGATGCAACAAAGAAGCCAGGCAACAACGAGAGCGGGGCAGTCCAACGAGGCATCACGCGCCACGGACGAGCTGCTCCCCAGCGGACGCGCGCGAGTAGGCATGGCTGCGGCGGCGAGCTCTTTGTCCTCGGCACGCTCACCTGCGCCTTGGTACCACCCATCTTCGCGGTGCAGCACGCACACATGCAGTACCACCCATCCATCAATTACAGCGCCATGAGAGAATCCATCCACCCATCACCACCAAAGAAGAAGCACGAGAGGAAGCCGACCAGAGAAGGCAGGGGGTAGCGGGTGCCTCGCCACTCCTCCATGGTAGCGGGCGCATGGACCAGATGACAACGGGCGCGACGGGCTGGAGGCTGGGGACAGGGATGAGGATGGCGACGACGGAAGGAGAGAAGAGGCCGGCCGCTGGGATATGGGAGGCCGCCGGTGAAAGGGCATGTGCCCTTATGTTTGGTTTTGGTAATTGATGACAATCTTTATGGACTAATGGTTTCCGTGAGTTATACTTTAAGGTTTGTCCATAGGCAACGCTTGAAGATCATATGGTGGCTTCAAGGTTGTAAGATGAAGATTACGTGTTGACCAAGGTGTTCTTCATGGAGCTATCCAAAGATTGGTCAAGTAGATTTGTGCAAGGTCAAGAGGAGCATCACGAAGATATCATATTCTTGGAGCTTGCCGACCATTTGGTGATAATGGTCGTGTGAAGATGTGCCTAAAAGAGGCTCACCCATAATGGAGTATGGGGGAGCTATCTACAAGTCTTCATCGAGGCGGCGGAATCAAGGAAGATGTTCCAACTTGAGGCGGGCATGATCGTCATCATCAAGCTCAAGTGGATTATGCGCAAGACAAAGGTTTGACTAGATAGGTGCCTAGTTTACCGGTCTCTTGGTAGTAGTTAGGAGACCGTGTTATAGGATAGGTCGAGTCGTTCGTGGAGAGCTCAAACCTTTTGCATCCTTGGCATCATCTTTATTGGTTCTTGTTTGACTTTTCTCTTTGTGGGTTTTGGAGCTTGTGGTCTTCTTCATGACAAGCTCTTGTTCATCGAAAACGGATTTCATATGCGTCTTCTCGTATGTTTTTCGACGTGGGAGATTTGTCGGGTTGTCTCGGTTAGAGGTTTCACACCTCTATTTGTTTGACATTTCTCCCCTGCCACTTCTAAATATTTCGTTAGCTTTCCATCAAGCTTGAGTTTGCCTTAATCAGAGTTCATTTGCAGAAGTTGTGGCAGTTCAGGGTTTTCCTGTTTTATTTGGTGTTCATCTGTTGTGTGGCCTGGGCTCCCTGGTTCTGCCAGGGCGGTAGTACCGCTCTTGGAGCGGTAGTACCGCGCCACGGTAGTAACGTGGGCGAGTACCGCACTCACTACCGTAAGTCCACTGGACTTTGCGGTAATGGGCACGGTACTGGCCCCCGGTAGTACCGTGGGGCGGTAGTACCGCTCCAAGTGCGGTAGTACCGTGCCACGGTAGTACCGCGGGCAAGTACCGCTGTGGACTTACGGTAGTGGGCACGGCACTGGGCTTCGGTAGTACCGTGGGGCGGTAGTACCGCTCCCGGCGCGGTAGTACCGTGGTTGGTGGGTTGCCAACGGGTTCCAACGGCTGGATTCGTGGGTGACTATAAAAGGGGGTCTTCTTCCTCCTTTGTCATTACGTGTTTTGTGCAAGTTCTTCCCCCCATTGTTGACCTCTTTGAGCTTGCTTACTCTCTTCCCCTCCTATGATTCTTGCTCCTTTTTGAGGGAAAAGAGAGAGGAGGTCTAGATCCACATTCTCCACCAAGCCATCTCTCCTCTAAGTGAGGGGAACCTTGTGGATCTAGATCTTGGAGTTCTTTGTGTTCTCCTTGTTCTTCCTCTCATATTCCTCCATAGCTTTTGTTGTTTTGGTGGGATTTGAGAGTTGGGGACTTGAGCACTTCGTGTGCTCTTGCCATTGCATTTGGTGCATCGGTTTGAGTTCTCTCCGAGGATTCTTTGTAGGGAGTGAAGTTGAGAATATAACTACTCTTGAGTGCATAGGCACTCTAGAGCTTGTACCTCGTGGGTGCGTTGGCACCTAGAGGCTTGTTGTTACGGAGCTCAATCATTGTGGTGGAAAGCTTTGGGACGCTACAGGAGCCTCCAATTCGGTTGTGGAGATTGCCCCGAGCATTTGTACGGGTTCGGTGACCGCCCCCAAGGGTTGCCATTTGTACGGGTTCGGTGACCGCCCTCAAGTGTCCTAATAGTGGAATCACGACATCTTGCATTGGTAAGAGCGTGAGGAGAAATAGGGTGGCCCTCGTTGGCTTCGTGTGAGCATTGTGCTCCTCACCCTCTCCAAACGGAGACGTACTTCTCGCAAGAGAAGGAACTTCGGCAACAAATCCTTGTCTCCATCGGCTCCACTTGCGGTTATCTCTACCTTTACTTTGAGCAAGCTTATTACATTGTTTATCTTGTGCTTGCTCATATTATTGTACATTGCTTGTCCCATAGGTTGTTCTTCTAGACAACCTATTTACTTGTGCACCTACTTTGTGATAGCCTTAGTGCTCTTGTTATATATCCTGCTATCACATAGTTGTTTATCTTGCTTAGTATAAGTTGTTGGTGCACATAGTTGAGCCGAGCTTATTTAGGTTTCTTGCTTGGCAAATTAAACGTTAAGTTTTATTCCGCATTTGTTCAAGCCGAAACCGTAATTATTTTAAACGACTATCCCCCCCCTCTAGGCGACATCCACGTCCTTTCAGCCGGGATCTGGGAGAGGGGAAGGGGGATCAGGGAGGGAGGGAGTTTCGGTGGGGATGAGGCTGACGAGTGGAGGGTATTTTTGAAAGCTTCAAAAATTACGTGACCTACGAAAATTTGTATATGTCTTAAACGACATATATTACAATACAAAGGGAGTATGGCATAATGCATGTTTATGACTAGTATCTAAAAAAATACTCATTTCGTTTCAAATTAGATGACTTTCATTTGCATAAATATGTGGGCAAATGTAAGTCATCTAATTTGGAATGGGAGTATATGTTTATGACTAGCGCAAGTTTTCCCGTACCCCTCACAAAAGAAAAATCGCAAGTTTTCCCCGCATCCCCGAGCCTGTACCGTATCGAGCCTGCACCCCACCCCCCCGCCGCCCACGCCCGCCGCCCACGCCGCCGCTGGCGCATCGTTCGTAGCTTCCGCGGGAGGCCGCCCGCCCCGTTCGTCGCCGGGCCGCCCGCTCCGTCCCAGGCCGCCCGCAGCGCACGAGCTAGGTTTAGCGCCGCCGGAGCGCACGAGCTAGGTTTAGCGCCGCCGCAGCTACCTAGGTTTAGCGCCGCCGCTGCCGGCCCCCTCCACCGGCCGCCCCTCCTACCTCTCCCAGCGCTCGGAGAGTTAAGGCACCACCGGCTGCCTGCCCGTCCGCTTCCTCGACCGCCGTGAGCTCGTCCCTCTCCTCCGCGTCCCCCACCGCGTGCGCCTCTGGAGCTCCTCTCTCTCTTCCCTCTCCGACGGATTTAGCGGAGCGGGGAGCAGTACCGAACAGGCCCGAGTCTTCCCCTCCCACCCTCCCGCGGATCCGGCCCGCTCCTAAACCCCAGGTCGCCTCCTCCTCGGCGTGCATCCGGCCGGCGAGCCAGCGATGGAGGACGAGGAGATGGAGAGGAAGGTGCAGCAGTACCTGCACCGCAAGGGATTCCGCCTCACCGAGCTTGCGCTGCAGGAGGAGCGCAACCGCCTCTCCACCACCTCCCTCTCCGACGTCTCACTCTCCAGGTACGCTCGCTGCCGCAAATCCCCTAACTATCTACCCCGCCATCCCTTCAGGCGGCCTCGCGCCGGAACTTGCAGTACCCACTGGTTTTCGTGCAGTTCGTCAGTAGAATGGTGCCGAATTGGTGGTTCCCAGTGGCCGAGCCGTGGCGGTCTGGCTAGGATTGGCTCCCCTGACCCGGCTTGAGCTGTTTCCACTAGGTTTAAGCTCTCCGAGTTCTGAATTAGCTTAGCTGGTTGAGTGTAAGACATTGATACTTTCGCTTGAGCAATGGGAAACCACTTTTGCTTGGGCAATGGAGAACCTTCAACAAGATTTGAGAGGGGCCTTGAACACAGTTGAGGGGGGCTAATCTAGAGTATCATGTCATACGTGCACCAAATGTGCTCTAATTCCATGTTTATCTGAAAATTTACCGTCATGTATCGTCATATGTTCCGCTTTGTTGTCAGGTCGGATAATGATCCAGGAAGATACTATGATGGCTATAATAAGTTAAGAACATGGGCATACAATTCTCTGGATCAATACAAGGTGTGTTACATTAACTATCGTGCTTCACGTTTACAGCTCTAGTACATCTGAATGCACTTTGCTTTGCAGCATTCACATATATTTTGAGGCATGCAGCTGCTATATCCACACTGTTCATTAATCTAGCGTGCTACTCCTGAGTTATTTTCGTGTTTCTCTTGTTAGAAATGGTCTTTGTGTTTTATGGCATGTGTTCACACTGCAGACCTCCTTATAGAAAGCAAAAAACCATTTACATAAGCATAATCACGTACTTGTTACATGATTGTACTCACTGGAAATGGGATATTTGCTTGTGGTGGATGGACTACTTGCTATAATTTGGTGTACCTATTTCATGGAATGACCTTTTTTATCCTTGTATTCAGCTATATATTTCGTGCCTCTGAGTTTCTTTTTTTCATTGTAGCATGAATTACTCCGCGTCCTTTATCCAGTGTTTATCCATTGCTTCATGGATCTAGTGTCAGAGGGACATACACTAGAAGGTAATTTATTTGTGGACAAGGAAGGCATTTGTAGTATATACATTTTTTTTTTCATTTTATACATCCACTTAGTTTATTTGGAGCATTTCTGTCATTGATATCACCCATATGAATCCTGCAGCTCGGTCGTTTTTCCTTAAATTTCGGGAAGATCATGAACTGATGCATTCAAGGGATCTCCAAAAGCTGGAAGGCACCCTTTCTCCTTTGCATTTGGAGGTCCATCATTTAGCTCTCTTACACCCATTTTCAAGTGTGAATGGATATTTGCATTTGTTTATCTGATTTTATCTTCTCGGCATTCACAAAACATGCACGTAATGTTCTGCATAATTTTCAGGAAATGGATCTGGCCCGATCTTTAAGGCAAAATAAATTCAGAATCAAATTATGTGAGGTAGTACTGCACCAAGTTCTTCTATATTTGCATTCCATCTCTTTGTTGCCAGAGATAAAACTTTCCACTGAATGCATATCCGTTGTTGTGACAATAGCTTTAGAAGTTGAGATGCTCTATTTTCGCGTACCTTTTCCCCCACTTAATTTTGTAAGTGTTGTTAAGACAAAGGGAAGCAAACACAATCTAGGTCTATTCTTACTTTTTCTTCCTGAATCCTAATGGGCAACTTGTTGCAAATAAGAGTAGATGATACACCATCACGAGACTATGAGAGTATAATACGTACTGAATGCTAGTGTCAAATATGGGACACAAACCACATATAGATCAATTTTGTACAGATGTTGCTGTCCAAGCACATTCCAAGTGGTGATTCTTAGTTCAATTGGCAACTCGTTGCATGATACATCATGGTCTCACCTTTCTTATTTGCTGCGATGTTGTTTTTCCTAGAAAATTGAGTCAACTGCTCTGTTTAATGTTTCTACCTTGTGTCCCATTGCAGTATTCATATGAATTACTTCTCCAGTATCTCCAGAAAACACAAGCTCTTGTGATGCTTGGAATAATCAATGAAAGGATAATTTTTGAAGGTACAGTTTCCAGTCTGTTGAGATTATATCATGCGTTTTACTTACCCTCACTTCCCTAATCTTTTCCACCAATTTTTCTCTATGCTATATTGGCAGTATCCGCTGGGCAACCTTCACTGATCTCTGATGATGCGGATGTTGTTGCTCTGGTTGGAACTAGTAAGGACTTGGCAAAACAGATAAATCAGAAGGAAGTGCATTGGGGGGTATGTTACTTAGCACCAGTGATCAATGTGTTTGTTTCCTATTATCTATTCAATCAAAACGGTTAGCAATACTGATCAAACATGAAAGTTTTGACTCTAGTAGGACTGTTTTTGCCACTTCCCAAACAAAGCTCTTCCATGAGAGCAATTTTTCACTTTTCTATTTATTCCTCGTTATCCTTAGGCATGTGTTATTTTTTGTATTTTTTTTGTATGCAGTTGCTTGAAGATTCAGTTGAGGAGCGTATGGAGAAAGCACTCTCAGATTCTGATAAAGCTGAAGCAGAAAGCAAGGATGCTGATGCAGAAGATAATAACAAGGCAAGAAACTCTCTCATAGTATGGGACCCTTGTTATATTATGTTTGTTACGTTCTCTGCCATTGAAACATGGACATTCCTCTTCTTTTAGTGTTACTGTCAGCACTCAGCAGCATGTTTTTGTTCCTCTCTTCTTCTGTTGTTATTTTGAGAACAGGAATGATTCTGTTCATTGCTTGGTTCCGCTATCCATGCGCCCTCATTTGTTACTCATGTTTCATTATTTCTTATTGTCTTTGCTACAGAAAAAATCCTCAGAAGGTGGAAAGCAGGGCGGGTCTCTTAATAAAAAGCTCAAAAAGGATAAGCTTATTGGTGCAACAGGAAAGAATACCAAATCCGAAACAAGCATGATTTCTGCGGCACCTCGTGTGAAACCGGAGCTAACCCTTCCAGCGATGTAAAATTTTATCCTCTTCGTAATTTCTCTGTGAGAAGCTCAGTTTATCTACAGTTCTAAAGAATGTTCTAAATAATTTCTCAAGTGTAGCCTTTGAAAATAAATACCATTCCTATAACTGAATGTGGGTCAATACTTCAGACGTGTGTGTCATGCGCTTGCGCCTGTAATGGGGAGGCCTTCTTGGAACCTAAAGTAAAGGCTGAGGGGTTTTATGGGGGCGGTCTCTTGGAAAATTTGTCTTGCAAGGTTCAGGAGGACCAAATATTGTTCTTTTTTCGTTTTTGCAGAACATACTCGCGTGTCTATTTTTTTATCTGTCAAGTGTCAACCTTGCGTTTACGATCCTGAAAAATTACTGTTTGTTTCAGGCCTGTTGAAGTTGAACAAACAATTCTCGAGGACCTGCGAAACCGTGCACAATTGAATAACTTGGCTTTGCCATCAGTTAGCTTCTACACATTCCTTAATACACATAACGGGTAAGCTTAGCTTTAACTTAGTGTCAACTGTTTCAGTGTGCATACTTTGGATTGAACATTATCCTGTGGAACGCAGATTAAACTGCTCATCGATCTCAAACGATGGATCATTGGTTGTTGGTGGGTTCTCAGACTCATCAGTAAAGGTTAGTAGTCCCTTTAGGTGATAGTTTGTTTCTCATGTGATCACTAAATTAACTGGTAAACTTCCTTGTTCACTAGGTTTGGGATATGGCAAAGATTGGTCAACCAGCCAAAACATGTTAGTCGTTCTACAGTACATACTGCTGATGTTTTTTGTTCCACTGTCTTATTGTGAAATGCTTCTGTAACTGTGCACCTGATTTTTGGTCATGGTAGCCTTTTGTTCTAAAGATCTAGTTTATTTCATCCAGTTTAAGTTATGACCTAGAAGTTCAAGGTGGTGTTGCAGCACTGATGCACGCCTCGACAATGCAAAAAATGGCATCTAGACCTACTTGCTGGACATGCTATAATATTTTAATGGCATTGCAGTATTTGATTGGAACCTGTACAGAACCTCAGAATAATCTTAAAGCATTAATAATTGTCTTAGGATAGTAGCGTTTTCATTTCTATCTTGATGGTATTTGCTGATTGGGCTAATTTGGTCTCTCAGCTAGTTCACAAGGAGAGAATGGATCTTCACAGGTTGAGCACTTGTCATCCACATCTGAGGGGAAAAGACCTTATACATTATTCCAAGGTCATTCTGGACCAGTTTATTCCGCTGCCTTTAGTCCATTTGGAGATTTTCTCCTCTCATCATCTTCAGATTCAACAAGTAAAGCATCACTTACATTATGCTTGTTTTGTTTTTATACCATCCATTTCCTTGTTCATTTATTTAATCAGATTAACAGTTCGTCTATTTTTTATATATTCGTTACAGTTCGGCTGTGGAGTACCAAGCTGAATGCCAATCTTGTTTGTTATAAAGGACACAATTACCCAGTTTGGGATGTCCAAGTACGTGAACAAACCCTTTCTATGTGTTGTTGTTGTGGAAACAACATTTTGAGTTCTTTCTACATGGGGTGTTTTGACTGCCTAGTTAAAACATCTCATTAGCTAGTTGATTTTTCAGTAGTTTTTATTTGAATGATGCTCAGATCTATTGTTACAATCAATTTTGATGCCTTACAATCAATCAGTTGTTTAGTAGTTTTTAATAAACTCTTCTGAAGTTCTAATAGTGACCTCATTTCAGTAGCTTTTAATAAACTCTTCTGAAGTTCTAATAGTGGCCTCATTTCAGTACTCCCTCCGGTCCTTTTTAGTCTGCATATAAGTTTTATCCGAAGTCAAAGTATCTCTACTTTGACCAAACTTATAGAAAAAAGTATCAACATTCACAATGCCAAATCAGTATGGTTAGATTCATCATAAAATGTAGTTCATAGTATGTATATTTGGTATTGTATATCTTGATATGTTTTAGTATAAATTTGGTCAAACTTTATACTTTGTAAAGTTTGACTTGATACAAATTTAATACGCGGAGTAAAAAGGACCAGAGGGAGTATTTTTTAATAAACTCTTTTGAAGTACCGGCCTCATTGTTAACAATGACCATGCCCTACTATTGTTTTAGTCTTGATCTTGGTGTGAGGAGTGCAAAACTGCAAATACTTGTGATAAATATTCCTAGTTCGTTCTTCATTTTGAACACTTCTGATGATGGGATCTGGAATAGGTCCATTGGGCTTGATGTTCTTTTCAACAGCTTATGATCAGTACAGACATTTGTGTCACGTAGCTTTTTAGTTCTGTTCTATTGAACCTCATGACATCATTGTGCGTTGTAGTATTTGCTGACATTTGTTTTATGCTTTTGTGGCAGTTTAGTCCAGTCGGCCATTATTTTGCTAGTGCCTCGCATGATAGGACTGCTCGAATCTGGTCAATGGATAAAATCCAACCTTTGCGGATAATGGCTGGGCATCTTGCTGATGTTGATGTAAGTGTTCTTGAGATTTGAGAATTGATAGTGTGCCTATGGGAATGCTTTCAATGCCATCTATTGATGTCTGCATGTTCTGACTAATATTTTCTTCTGCATACTACTTACCTGACAGTGTGTGCAATGGCATGTAAACTGTAACTACATTGCCACCGGTTCTAGCGACAAAACTGTAAGGCTATGGGATGTTCAAACTGGTGAATGTATACGGATGTTTATTGGTCATAGGAGTATGGTCTTGTCACTGGCAATGTCTCCTGATGGGCGATACATGGCTTCCGGTGACGAAGATGGGACCATCATGATGTGGGATCTCTCTACTGGTCGCTGCGTTTCACCACTAGCAGGACACAACTCTTGTGTGTGGTCACTTGCTTTCAGGTAATCATCATTATACATTGTTTTGTTTGCTTAGCATCCAAGTGTCCTTGTTGATGGTAGTCAAACAATAGCTTATACACTGAATGTGTAAAGTCTATTAGTTTATGTTTTTAGTACGGAACCTCGTCAAGGGGTAGGGTGCTCTTGCGAATTCATTAAGAAGAAGAGAGTTCATCCGGTTTTTAAGGGAAACTAGGCCGAAAACCGCACAAACAGGGAGAACCGTGCAAAAAACCCAACGACAACACAAGCAATCCCTAATGAAACTAGACACCACCACCAATCACAAGCCAACAATTGAGGGCCAAAGAGACCCGGTGTAAAGGCGAAGAAGCTCTTCAGCAACACCTCCAAGAAGTAAATGGCGCCCTTGGGTGTCAACGTCACCGGCACCGGCACCGACCCCCCATCGAGACAAAGCTTTTCCCCAAGGCTCCACACTCCACCACCCCACCGAAACCTGTGGGAGGGGATTTGGCCACGCCAGCAACCGCTGAACCCTAGCTACAACCAACAATGTTTATTGGTTAGGGTGAACTCTTCGACAACACACGCCTCCAAGAAGGAAAGAGACACCCGTGGACACCTCCATCGCCGGTACCGAGTCTCGTCAGCCAATAGACCTTCCACCTCGAGGAGCTTCTTGGAGGAGGCCCAATAGCCAACATGCTCCAAACAAGCCGAAGCTTGCCTAGAGTAGCAATGGCAGACCACACAGACTAGAACAAAGAGCTAGCCGCCACCCGGACGCCTCCACTGGACCACAAAACCAAGAGGCTAGCCTCGCTAGAGGCAACCCGCACCGCCACAGCTAGAACATGCCCGCCAGGACACTACCAAAGCGAGGTATGCGCCAACCATCAGAGCGCCCACCGTCGAGTCCCACCTCCACGGCTCCGTTTCTCGCATTGTGACACACCAGAACATGTCGATGACGGATCTGGGCGGGACCCAGATCCACGGCTCAGATTCATCCTCCATCTGCCTCAAGTGGCCGTTGCACTGCTCGAGAAACGCCCTCCAGGGCACCGCGTGCGAAGCTCCGGCAGGAAGCCGGCCACCACCGCCACCACCTCCACGGCTCCACCTTGGCACCAGCACCACACTGGCCAGCCGCAAGCCAGTGTGGCTACAACACTGACTCCATCACCACGCGCCCCTGCAAGCCGAGCCGTGCTGCAGACCCAACTCAGGAAGAACAAATTGAGCGCGACCTGATCACCTCTGCGCCGTCTGAGGAAGTTCTAGACCTACCAAAATATAGACAAGATTAGTACTCTACTCCCTCTGATCCAAAATAAGTGTCGCAGTTTTGAACTGGGGTAGTTCAAAACTGCGACACTTGTTATGGATCGGAGGTACTCTATAAACAAGCAATGGATTTACTAACCATTTTGGCCATCTTTTTTTAGAGTATTTAACCGGAAGGTTGCGTGGTTTTGTCTTCAAATGCCCACACCATGGAACTTGAATGCCCGTGTGTGCTTGTTTTTTCTTGAATATACATCGATGGTCCAGGCTTATGCACCTGGCTGCAATGCAGTTGCTGGTTGATCACAGTAGATTTTTTTATGGATCTATTGTTTAATGAAATTCAAATTTTGTAGAAAAAGTCATCCATGTTTTAATAGATTTAAACTGCAATGGATTAGATTGAGTATCACTGATAGTTCTGTTTTGAAATGTACATTTTTCTTTTCTTTCAGTGACAAATAATGCTGTGATCTGTCTAGCATAGATTTTAGTTTTTGGAGAAGCATGATTACTTAATTGCATGCTAATATGCTATACCAAAGAATCATCTCTTCCTTTGTTTAGCTGCGAGGGAGCATTGCTTGCATCTGGATCGGCTGATTGCACTGTTAAACTCTGGGATGTCGCGTCCAGCACAAAGGCCCTGAAGATTGATGACACGTAAGTTTGGCTGGCTTGCTTAAAAAAGGCTGCTTTAGTTTGCCTTACTCTAGTTGTAAAATATATTATATTTTTGTGGAACAGCAAAGCTGGTTCTACGAACCGCCTGAGGTTACTGAAAGCTCTCCCTACAAAATCGACTCCTGTTTATAACTTGCGGGTGAGAAATCATTTGAGGCATATCATGGTAGTTACCGTGTGCAGTGAAAACTGAGAACTAACTGCTTTCTCGCAATTGCAGTTTTCTCGGAGGAATCTCTTGTTTGCGGCCGGCGCTCTCTCGCTAGGCTCCTAAGCTTGCTTTATGCTCTCTATGATACATTCTTTCAATTTTGACTTTAACTAGTGAAGTTGATGTTTACTTGGCTGATTCCTGTTGTAGAACTTATTACATTGTCCATTACTGATCTCAGTGAATCCTATGACTAACTAGGGTTGTTAAACTGTAGCCTGCCGCATTGACACGTGTGTATTGTTGTTGTGACATTAGCTACTTTTAAATTATATAATACGAGTAGTTAGCAGTCATAAAGAGGACGCTTAGGTGATGATACAAGTGGATAGCTTTAGGAGCTTCTTGAGGGTTATCTTCCAGCATCAAAATAATGCGATAGGGACCTCCTGAAGTCCTGATGGTGTATCTTGGTGTAGTGTCTGAAGGAGCTGTAATTTGATGTCACGCAAGAGAGGAAGCATGACCTGTCTTGAGTCGAGTGATAAAAGACCTTACCTATATCTTTTAGCTATTGCTGATGTCATTGAATTGTGATTAAACTCATTGGTTGAAGCTTGTGTCATTTTGTATCCTACCTGTTGAGATGCACCATATCTGAAACTTCTTGATGTGCCTGCATATTGTCAAATGTGGATATTTGCTGTGTCACAGAAGGCCCCCCTCTGCCTGGTTGCGCCGGAACGTCCCTCCTTAAACAGCGATGATGAAATTAAGTTGGACTTGTCTGCCTTCTCTGTTGCATTGTATGTCAAAGATGAAATAATGCAGTGACAGTGGCAGATGCGACCCAAGCGTCCGGATGTGAGGAGCGCTACACAAGTGTTCTTGTATCCGTGGGGACAGAGCTTGCTTGCTGAGCATCCAACGAAAACACTACCACCCGGCAAAACCAAAGCTAGCAAAGGTTGCCTTGTCTTGCATCGACTAATCCTATCCTTGAAATAGAGTAGCACCTTTTTTTAAGATAAAAACACACAGCTCAACTTGAAATTAATGAAGACATCAACTGGCTAGGGGATACAATAATGTTGAAGAAGAAAAGACACGCTTAAGAGCAAGCTGAAAAATTAAAAGCAAGGAACAAACAACACGACTACTACCAAAGGAAGCATATTGATTAAGAACTCCTCGTAGAAAATGATCGATGAATGTTGCAACTAGTGAAAATGCATAGGACATAGAGAAGCGGGAGGCAACACAACCACAAAATAGGCACCCCCGATGCCACAAGGTTGATCACCATCTCACCGCCTAGCCGCCGAAGGGGAGATCACTACCTCCCTTCGCCCAAGCTTAGGACACCAAATTCATCAACAACCCACTGAACGACCGAGCAGGAAGCCACAATGAAGCAAAGAGACGCCTTCACCTCCAACGCCACCGGTAGCTAGGCGACGCACCACTGCCACCAACACCAAGCACCACAGATGTAACCACACCCCTCCGCCTACCCTAAAGTGGCGCCTCTATGAAGGAACACGACACCATAGTGTCGCTGTCACCCGACCAGGATTGGCCGTGATTTTCACCTGGGGAATTGGGGGAGAGGGGGACATTGAATGCCCCCTCAAGAGGGACGGCGGAGCAGTGACACCATCAATGCGAGGTCGACCAGGGGTTTACCCTTCCCAAATCTTCCACCACCACATCCTTAAGATCGCCTGGCGCCAACAACCTTGGAGAGGCCGCAGGAAGAGGTGGCGATAACAGGAGAGACAATGAGGAGGGGGACCGAAGCCCATATTATACGCGGCTGCCAAGGTAACCCCGTCACGAGGAGCTTTCACCACGCTAGCGCCGCTCGCGCGACTACCAGGGTTGTAAAACACCCGCATCACCCCTCGCTAAAGACATCGACGCCACCATCTCGCACAAGGTCGACGCCCCTTGCAACGATGCAAGGTAGCAAGGCACCGCCGCCACCTTCACCAGCGAACGCAAGGCATCACCGACGCACACCTTGGGTGGCGATGAGGGAGGGGGTGGAGAAGGTGAACCGACAATAGCTAGGGTTTGGCGTTCCCGCGCTGCCTAGTAGGGGCGATGTGAGAGAGAGGTGTGTGTGTGTGTGGGGGGGGGGTGCATACAACTTTTGTTCGATGGCTTCAAGACAAGTGGGTTTAGTCAAAAGGGGAGCACGTATACGCTAGTAGCCTGGAAACTTCTATGGATCAGTTTTTTTTTCATGGCCTACTACTATTTTTCTTTAGATAAAAATGCATCCGTGATCACCGAAGTTGTTCTCGAAGAGCACTACTATCACTGCATTTAAGAACATGCTTGTTATGGTCACTATGTACGATATGATGTTATTATACGATCATTGTAGCTTGTACACATTGCTTATGAGCCTGTTTGATCAGTCCGCGACCGAATCATGCTAAATCTGTAGCCTTCTCCCCTTCCTCCGCTCTCGGGCGACTGTTGTGCCATCCCTAATCTTGTTGGCTGCCGTCGAATCCTGCTTACATTGCCCCCATTATTGTCGCACTTTCCTTCTCGAAGCGTTGCCCATGTTCGTGGCCAACTCCTCCCTCTTTGGTGTCCATCGCTGGGCAGTGCCTGTGCCCCTGATCCGCTGCCGCCACAACAAGAAGAACAAGCATGGGCATTGGATCTTCTACTTATGCGTCAAGCAATGGGGTTAGTCATTGATCTATTGCCAACATTTTCATGTTTTTTTCTGTTTGACTGAAAAGTTTGCATTTATCTTTTTGGATATGTCACATTTGATTTCTGGTACTGTGAATTGGAATATGTGGAGTACCTTGTTGACAATCCCTTTCTTGTGGGTAATGTTGCTATGGATACTATTGGTGCTGCAAAGGAGAGAAGAGAGGAGCTTAGGTCATCTCCAAAGGCGTGACTCATTTGCCCTTTTTTGTTTACTAGCGTCCGTTTGAGTTGGTGAGGACGAAAATCGCGGCCCAACGGGGCGCTGCAAACGGGCAAGTGTCCTTTTTTTGGTCTTTCGCGACCCATTTCCTTTCCAAAGCTGCGTTCAATTTGGATCCGCACGGACATGCAACAGACGCCCTCGATGTGCTTCCTGGCCCGCCTGTCTGCGACCCAAGCACGCCCCCACGCCACAGCACACCTTTTTAGTCCCACCTCACCGACCGACCGACCGAAGGGAGGCCAGAGGTGTTTATAGGGGGGGGGGGGCAGCATGGACTATTATCTTATAGCAAAATCAGAAAGAAAAAAACTCAGAGTCAGGTTGTATAGCACCAAAACTTACCGCTCACGTGAGAGGCTCATTGGTGACTTTGCTATATTTTTTGTATTTTTTACGTATCTATCTAACAATTCTGTAGTAAAAATAGTTTATCTATATTGAGACATTTGTGTGATTGATATGCATTAGTGTGTGTAGAAAAATATTGCAAGATAGACATGTACACAATTTAAAATTATAACAAAGACAATATTGTGGCCTCACATGAAGAGCACCGTGGCACTGGTCTTTCCGTAAAGATACATTGCTCGCTTTGCTATAACACTAATGTGGATACCCAAACCCCTCATAAACGTCATTGGGTGCCCTTTGACCTGTGAGGTGAGATTAATTAGGGAACTGTGATGCAGAACGCGATTGGGACGCAAACATGTAGACCAGGTAGGTCAGACAACGACTTGACCAAATGCGTCGCGTCCACACCGTTGGACGAAGCGACCTGGGAACGACAGACATTGATTCATTTGGCAATCCAAACGAATAAAAAGCGAACAAAATGACGGTTCGTTTGGATCGCACCTTTGGAGTTGCCCTTATGTTTACACGAACATAACACTATGAATGCAGCCAACCGCAAGATTAGGCTTGATATGCAGAATCAAGTTGGCAATGGCATGACTAGGCAGCAAGCTTGTGCACTGATGAGGCTAGGGAGAGAGCTAGTGATGCTGACGAAGTTGTATCACAAAGACGGAATCTTCTACTAGTTTATGCTTGGATGAAATGAAGAGCTCTCAAGCCACTTGCCGTATTGTACCTATGACATGTGGACCCATGTTAGAAACATTATTTTATTTAACAATCCTTGGGCTCATTTTTTTACCATTATCTCCTCTCCAGATTAAAGCGTGGTTTTCATACATGCAACCTTTTCATTCGTAGTGGATGCATGCAACCGTTTTTTATGCCTGGGTGCAGATTTGCATGCATGCAACATTTTTCTGTTATCATTAACGATTGTATTTGTTCATCAAAAAGCTAACTGTAGTTTCACATCGCAAAAAAATAAGAAAAATGTAATTAAATAAATACATATATAGAATATTGTACGTTCAAAATTTCATGGCAATATATTTTCATATGCAGCGTACATAAAGAAAATACAAATACGTATATCACGTTGGTTTTGATCCATGGGCTAAGAATTGTTTTTTTAGCCTACAAAACAGCATATTATGAACGAAATCTTGATGGTCCCTATGAGGGGAAATAGGAAAAAGTGACATCAATTATTTACAAGTTATTTAAAAAATAATTGGAGTCGATTGATTTCAAGAGAGTCGTTGGGTTAAAAACGGGCGATTAGTTCATCATATTCTTTCTTACATTAAATTGGCACCCCCTCTCCACTGCTTCTCCACTAATAGCTTCCTTCGGGATATCCTATCGAAGCCATCGGCTGTCCAAAAGGTCCCCTTCTTCAACTCGGGTACCGTCCAATCCGATCGTGAGTAAAAAAATGAAAAGGCCCCTCACCTACGCATGTCAATCCTCGGGCTCACCTTCTCCTGCCATGTCACGGCCAATGGCATCATCTCCAACTCTAGCTCACTCCAGGCCTCGCCATCGTCTTCGTGCCTTGCTGACACTCAATGCAGTGGTTCGTCTCTACTTTTCCATCCAACTAAGAAATACTCCCTCCTTCCCATTATCTTACGCGTATTAGCTTCTAGCACGGAAATTAGCGTAACCCTTCCGTTCCTTCAGCGCTATCGTACAGGTTAAATAGACTGGGAAGCATCCATCAGCTATCGTACAGGTTAAATAGACAGGGGAGCATCCACGATCTATTTGGACCAAGTCAAGTTTAACCGATCCAATCCCAAACGACTCCTACATTATGGGATTGCATGCAAGTTCTAATACGCCTAACATAACGGGAAGGAGGGAGTAATTGTTGAAAGAAAAAAAAGGCACCACATATGACAGTTGTTTCTAAAAAAGGAACGTACATGCAATTCAACTCATTAAAAATGTTATGTACCCTAGATTTACTTAAAATCACCTACGAAGTATGCGTCTATAATCGGGCGCGGCAAAGCGCGCCAAGCCATCTAGTAAGGATCAATCGGAGGGACGAATTAACAAAGCGGTGATTTGTCCACGAGGTTGCACAACAGCTAAGAAATATTGAGCCGGATGCCCCGGATATGCATGCCGCGACTATCTTGCCTGACTCCATCCAACAGTTCATTGGAGGTCCGTCAAACTGCGTGACAGTGGCAGCCATATGAACTATACTTCAGTTACCTTTTACCAAAGTTGCCGATTGATTGAAACTGTTAGTTCCACTGCCACATTCTTAGTCAGAAAGCAGCACATCCATGTTACACGACATCAACCGAGTCCAGAGCTAGCATGGAAACAAGAACAACATAGATAGACATGGCCACAGCCAAGTGAAACTCTGTAGATTGCCAGATGACATCTTGTGAGAAAGGTGATCACATCTGCAAGAACTCCACGCTGTAGAAACTGTGCTAGCCTTGAACTCGCAGAGCTGATCTGATGACAGATTACACTGAACCTGGAAAACGAGACAAGAAAAATTCAGAAAACTCACAAGATTGTATGCCCCATTTCTGCACACTAATTTAAGAGTTTTATACAAGCTTAAAAGAACAAAAAATAGGTACTTAGGTAGGTACTAGTATCACAGGAAGGGGCAGGATAGCATAATGTTGATCTCAACTGAATAGATACTTGGTAGTATCACAGGAAGCTGCGTAATACCTCCCTCCGTATCATAATATAAGACGTTTTTTACACTATAAGAGTGTCAAAAAACTTCTTATACTCCCTCCGTTCCAAATTAGATGACTTTCATTGTGTACATGTTTACATACACATATGAACAAATGGAAGTCATCTAATTTGGAACGGAGGGAGTATTATGTTACAGAGGTAGTAGCATAATAATGTTTTTAACTGAACTTGAAACATGTGACTGCAGGCACATACTCACTTCAGTCAATGATCTTAACTTGGGATACATGCATACAGTCACTGCACTCAGACACTCACTTCAGACAGAGGCACAGTAAAGGAATCACTCCTGAAAATCTCATGCAAAATAAATAATGCAACCTAATAGTATCACGAAACTTCAAACTAAAGGAAAGAAAGAAACTGGGGGTGTTGGTAGCGAGAAAAACTTCAAGATTCAGTCAAACATCTCAACCAATATCATTTGCTTTGAGATCAGGAGTACCACCATGATATAAGAATCTAAGAGTGGTGGAGATATTGAAACAAATAACTCCATGAGCTGCCCCTCGCAAGGTGAAGCGAATCCAAGGTATACTGGATCTGAAGTTCTACTCCTACATTTGCCTTGAACATCAAAATAACTCATCAAAAATAATTATCATGATCTACTGTTTTTAGTGATTCCATCAAGACTCCAACCAAGAAAAGGAAATAAACAGGGGGTATAGTATAGGTAGCAAGAACCAACGCAGCAGGTGCCGTCTACCATCCCAGAACAAAATGATACACAAAAACTAAAGAAGGAAACATCTGGAAGCATGTATCTAATTCATGCATCTTACAGAACTGCTAATGCACAATCACCTCACACCTTAAGTTTCAGTCAATCATCTCACCCACACGATTTGCTTTGAAATTATGAGAACGACCATGACATGAGGATCTAAGGGTGGTGAATATTGACTGAAATAGACAAAAATTGTTTGTCTGTGCGCAACGACAAGCTGTTATTATTTAGAGCAGCGACTCAGGATTTTGTTTGTGACTGTACCGGTTGTGCATGTTTATTTCAGCATAACATCAGGAGATACAATTATACATGTGGAGATGACTAAAAATGAACATTTCTACCTCCTTATATCTATTTGAAAATATTAGTTGTGCTCGACTCAAATGAATTTTCTCAAGGTGAAACAATCCAGGTCACCCCAAGAAAATTCAAAATGCTAGAGCACTAACTGGGTTGTTATTTCTCCCGCATGAATTGTACTCGCTCTATGTAGTAGTACTAAAAAAATCATTGCCATGACCTAGTCTTTTTTTGTGATTCCATCATTTCTCTTGCTAACATCATTCTCTCAAAATGGCAATTGTAACAAACAAGACAACAGAACACAATTATGTTGGAAGATTGCTTAGCTTTCTCACGAGCACATGGAGATAAACACTACTATATCATGTAAATAACAACTGTGAACTGTCAATTACAATAGTGAACAAATCAAGCATTACACAAGTTGTGTGATACTTATGAAAGGAAGGAGATGACTTGAACATTACCGCTTCATATCGTCCACGAAGACAACAACGATGGTGGGAAGTTGGTATATATGTATGTATTATACATAGGATAGTCATGTTCCTCACAAAACCTCTGAAGCTGGAACTTCTTGCCGTCCATTAAGAAATATTCACGGAGTGGGTTCTCTAGAGATAGGAATTCTGTTTTCGCCAAGAGCAAGTACCTCTCTGTTGCAGCTCTGATAGTATATGCGTACCCATAATCTAGTGAGATTGTCTTCTCGATCTGCCACTGGCTGGGACTGTCGCCTTTGTTTCGCGCGATGGTATAGCTGAGATTAGATGCAATTTCACCATTGAAGCCAAACATCCCAGGCCTGCCTTCCCCTGCCTCCACAATGGCTATTCCTTTCTTGCTCCATTCTCCAGGTGGGAGGTCAGCAATGGAGAACTCCATTGTCCTGATGTCAAGCACGAGCAACTTCTTGCAATTGATCACCAGCCAGTCCCAGTAGAAGCAGCCATAAGCATAATGGCGCCCGAGGAAAAAAGGGTTGACCTGTGACATCGCGGCGGAGTGCACGGACCAAATCACTCCAGCCCTTGGATGCAGCGGCTTGCCATTGCCCGGTGCTCGAACAGAAGAGGAAGACGGCCAGAGTAGTTTTGCAATGTACCATCAAGATCACTCTGAATGTTGTCTCTCCCGCCGCTTCCTCGTCGCCGAGGGGAACGAGGAA
The DNA here is from genome assembly GCA_950022295.1 of Bromus sterilis. NCBI lineage: Eukaryota > Viridiplantae > Streptophyta > Magnoliopsida > Poales > Poaceae > Bromus > Bromus sterilis. The sequence continues at coordinate 19,225,572 of OX465598.1, read as the reverse complement.
GGACTTGTTGGATATTATGATCTTTAGACTAAACTGTGGCTATTATGTCCTAAAGATTAAAGATTAAGTTTAAAGTGAGAAATATCTAAAGTACTGCTACAGTAGGCGGTGGCTACAGTGTAAAGGCTACAGTACCTAACCTGATGAGTTGCCCTGATCAGGGGCAGCTCATCAGCCAACGTGGTGGCTGTCCCCCTAGTGCACAGTGCAAAACAATAAAGTATAAAAGGAGAAGAGAAGAGCAGCTACGCTGCTGGATAAGCTACGGCTCTCAGCTTATATACACACACACTTCTCTCTCTCTCTCTGATGAACACTTAAGATCAAGGCTGCTGATCAAGCCCTGCACTGGAGCATTAGGAAGGGCAGTACACAACCACCAGAACAAGCTCTTGGTGGTATTGAAGTAAGAAAAGGAGGAGATGGCAGGATCTGGTGATCAAGGTAATCCCATCTCATATCCTTTTTGTGGCTCAAACTTATGCTAAATCATCCTGGAGGTTCTAACAGGACTTGCTCCGGACCCCGCGAACTATCGAGACAGGGTGCTCAAGCGAAGCTGTCAGGTCGTCAGGTACCTGGGGGAGCAGCACGTACCGCCCGCGCACGGGGTCGCACACCGCGAGCTCTCTGAAGACCGGGGGCTGCTCACCTTCTCCGAGGTCCCGGTCGAGGAGGACGCGGCCTTCGCGGACGTCCTGCACGGTCCAGCGGCAGGGGGGCGGGAGGAAGGAGAAGGAGAAGTCGGCGGCGAGGTCGAGCGCGCGGGCGGCGGGCGCGGACGGGTGAGGCGGTAGGACTGGATGGAACCCATCGCGGTCAAGGAATCCGAGGAGTGGTGGTTCGTGGAGGCAGCGGAAGCGGCTGAGGAAGGACCGGTCGGTGGCGAGCCGGCGGAAGGGGACGCAGGCGGCGGAGGCGCGGGCGAGGTCGGCAGGGTCGGGCAGCAGGAGGAAGATCTCCGCGAGGAGGTGCTCGGGGATGTCCGTCAGATGCGACGCCAGTTTCTTGCTGGTCGCCATTGGCGTGGAGTGGGGGACGTGGCCGGCGAGGGAGGGCGGAGGAGCCAGCCGCCGGGAAACCCTCGACGAAATGGGGGATGCGGGAGGAGGCCAGCTGCTGTGTGCGACAGTGATTTTCTCTCTGCTGGGCTGGTGGATGCCAAAATGGGCCTTGGGAAATGCCCAAAAGAAAGTTTGAAGTTTTCTTTTTTGAGATAAAAAATTGAAAGTTGAAAACCATGCAAACTTGGGCAGCATTTATCTGTACAAACCTTATGAAATCACTAATTAACGAGTACTCATCGCAGTGAACACGTTAACCTTCTTCGCGCTTGACAAGTGACGTTTTATACGCGCGTCATTTGTCATGATGTGAAGTTTTTTTTTTCAATTTTGAGAGGCATACGACATGCCTTTCGCAAAAGTATATTTGTGCCTCCATGTAAATCACGTTCGTACTTTTTTGGAAGGCACGGAGGATGCTTCTTTTTAAAAGGCACAAGGAGTGCCTCCTTGAGATGCACAATCGTAAATTTTATTTCTTTTTATATTTTTTGCACCAAATATTAGGAAAAACCGCATGAAAAAAAAAATGAAAAACTAAAATAAATTCAATCTAAACATAAAAAATGCGTACACAAAAATTAAAATCTGAAGAAAAAGCCAGAACGCGACACGTGACGCGCTCTTGAAATGATCGAGTTGAGGTTCAAAAAATCGCTCTCCTCTCAAAACCTTAACTTCTCAGTGTACTCTTCACCAGGTTCAGGCGTACATACGGTACCTACATGTTTTACACAAGCACTGCAAGAAGCTTATCTCTCCCCAGCAGTATTTTCCGCACATTTTATTCGTTCCAACTTGTAAGATCGGACTGCTGTTCACAACTCAAAAGTTCTCGTTCGATTTGAAAGATCGAACTGCTGCTATGCCCTGCCGCGATGTATGTATATCACCAATCACCTAGTAAGGTGAGCAACGAAATCCTGCAGATCCTTGCGCGACGAGCCGCCGGCAGCCGCGCAGGCACAAACGGCCTCCCCGAGCGCCATGGCGCGCCGCCTCATCGCGAGCCCTTCCTCGCCGACCATCGCCGTCTCGATCGCCCGCTGTATGGCCGCCGCCGGCGTCACCTCGCCGTGCTTCTCCCACGGCCTCACCAGGAGGCCGGCCCCGAGGTGTTTCTCCACGAGCTGCGCGTCCCAGGATCGGCTTGCCGTGGCTCATGCTCTTCACCGTCGAGTTCTAGCCGCAGTGGCTCATGAACGCCGCCGTGGCCGGGTGCGCCAGGATCTCCAGCTGCGGCGCCCACCCGGTGATCACCAGCCCCGTGCCCCGGGTCTGCTCCGCGAACTCAGACGCCAGCCTCGCGTGCCGGCTGCTTCCGTCGTTGTCGTCGTCCGGGGACACGCTGCCGCGGTCGGCGTCGCGCAGCACCCAGATGAACTGCTGCTTGCTGCCGCGCAGCGCCGCGGCGAGCTCCCCGACCTGCTCCCCTCGGAACGAGGACGTGGAGCCGAAGGACACGTAGAGCACCGACGCCGCCGGCTGCTTGTCGAGCCAGTCCAGGCACTCGTGCCGCTTGCCGTGCTTCGGGTCGACCTGGTCCGGCTCCAGCAGAGGGTTCAACGGCCCGACGGCGAAGATCCTCTGGCCTACGGCGGGGGGACGGCGAACGCGGGGATGTCTAGCTCGTGGAAGTGGACGGAGCGGAGCGCCCGGTCGTCCCAGCCGTGCACGCGCGCGCGGGCCTGGCGGACGTGCGCCGCCGGCGCCGCGTAGTGCAGGTCGAGGTCCGGCCCGACGTGCGAGTCCGCCGCGAGCTGCAGCGACAGGTGCAGCAGCTGGTTGAGGTGGCCCTGCATCGGGAACGGCACCGCCACCACGGCGACGGACTCCATTGGATCTGTCACGGTCCCGTCATCAGCTTGGGAAATACTAGAAGTATACCCCGCGCGTTGCAGCGGGAATTGTTATAAAAATTATATGCATAAATAAAAGTATATAATTATGATACATTAAGTCGTTTAAGTGAAGATGCAATCGAAATATGTGTGTATTAAAAATTATTAGAGTGGACAATAAAATGATTAAAAGATGGTTGATATGGAGATTGCATATATATATTAATAAATATATTAGTTGAGATGACATGAACAATTGATTGGCTAAAAAATGGATGATGTGGATAGCTTGTATGTGAAGAGAGACAATTTAAATGACCTAAGTGGGTGACATGGACAATTGATTGGCTAAGAGAATAGATGATGTAGATAGCTTGCATGTTGAGATAGACAAATTAAATGATCTATAGTGAGGTTTTGTCTTATAAGAAGTATAGATATCATGTTTGCAACTTCTTCAGAGTAACGGTCAACACACACTGACGTCTCACGATGAGTGAGCGATGAGTGACGGAGTATCAGATCGAGCGTGCGAGCGACTCTTAACATTCACGAATATTTTAGCACGGTTTCTAAGTTTAGACAATGTGAAAAACATATTAATGTATTTTTTTAGTGTGATGTTTCTAAAATACGTGAAATTTTTCAAATTTTGTGAGCGCCAACATTTTTAAAATGTAATACATAAAGAATAAAAGATAAAATAAAATAAAATGCTCTGATTAGAGCGAACATTTCTTAAAATTTAAAAAGTTTGAGTTCATGTTTTTAAAACTTATAAAATTTTGAAGTGCAAATACTTTAAACAAAAATACTCATGAATGTTTTTTTTAAATAGAAAAAAAACCGAGCGCAGATGAGAGACCGCGCTAATGGGCCAGCCCAAGCCAGCCAGCCCGATCGAGATTTTTTTTCTATGTGTCATTCAGGGTTTAATTTAGACCGGGATTGAATAGTTTAGGGTGCGAACAACGGGGATTTAGAGGTTGGTGTTTGATTCGCCGGACCCCTACAAGTTCAAGATTTAAAATGGATTTTTTCTTACTTAATGTGAAGCTGTAGGGCCGCACGTGTCGCTTTAGACACCGTGACGATCGGACGGATCTGTTGTTGGCCGCGCCAAATGGGACGAGTAGTGGATGACTTCAATTGCATAGAAGGGTATTTTCAACACCAATTACTAAAACCGTTACTGTATCCGAATCAATTTATGGATATTGATACGAAAGTTAATCGTTCAATCGTAGTTGTAAATATTCATAATTATTTCAATAAAAAGTTAGCAAAATAAAATGAACTCAAACAAAATTCATTTAAATTTAGATAAACATTACAAAAATTCACACATTTCATGTAAATCAAACTTTAATCTAGTTTAAAACTACGCTGCCGATCGTAAGCTTCATGAATTGAAGTTGCTTCGGTACCTTTTTTCAATCATCATCATAAAAGCTTCCAAATATGACAATGAAACACGACGGGCCAAGCACAAAGTGATACATAGGATACGAGATGTGTCCATGTTCGTCTCCCATATTTTACTCTTCCTTCCAAGCGTCATTACCGATGGAAGTAAGGTTCACGATCGACGTTGATGTATCGGCGTTGTAGTTGCCTGGGGCGGGCAGTCTCCACGAGGCCGACGTGCTTACATTGCCATCCGTGATCGCTTGTGCTTCCTTCGCGTTTACCTCAGCCAGGGACACGTTGTAATTGGTGCGATCGTGACGTGTGGCTTTGTAGAGCGTCCTCGATAAAGTTTGGGGCCGGTCTCCACCGCCATGGTAGTCAAGACCGTCGCGCTCAACATGTCATCGTCGATTTGGCTCTTCGCATGTCAGTGGTGCTCGAGAAGGTCCCTGTTGTACCTTTGATCCTCCACCGCATTATGAAAACCTGAAATTAGCAAGGGTGTCCGTTACTCCTCTGCCATGATGACGTTGAAGTGGGACTGCGTCTGGTCCATGGTAATGCCTGTAAGGACCGACGCATGCATGGGCTTTGGCTTGGCATTTGACGCCCCTCCATTGTCGTCTCGTACTCACACAACTCCAATGAACTCGACAGACCTCTATACGTCATGCACGTGGGTCTGTCAATTGCCAACCACCCGAATCAACTCAAGCTTTTGCTCCGTCGATAGAGCTTACTGTCATGGCAAAAGTGTAAAATGAATAAAGAATGGGAGTCGTGGTGTCGTGCAGTATGCGACCAAATTTAAATAGCGGGGGAACGACGAGACTGACAATTGAATGCTGGATTAAATGTGAGGCGACGGAGTGGCTTTCTCGACCGTCGCACCTGTTTAATGCGGACAGGCAGATGAACGGGAGCCGGTTTCGATTCGATAGATAACCGTCACGCCGTGTTTCTTTGGCATTGAACAAGCGCAAAGACAGGAGCACTCCGGCGGTGCGCTGCTACAACACTTTGCTTTATTTAATAATATGCCACCTTACTAAAATTGCTTAGGTTACATGCATATACTAATTAAGCTTTCGGTTTTGAATTCGGTAGATAACAACACTGCCATATATTTTCTCTCTATTTAATAGTATGCCCCATCTTACTAATATTGCTTAACTTACATGCATGAAACCAACTAAGTAACTATGATACTTTTATTGTAGGAGGTCTTAACTTATCTCAGGTTTCCACATAAGTCTAAAAATACATAAATTGAGAAAACACAAAAATGTAATTGGAGTGTGCGAAATGAAGGATTAGTAAACATGCGAATGGATGTTTTGGTTGACAAGAATTTTAAAAAAGTTGGTCCAAAAGAGAAAAAACATATATGGTTTTCGCTATCGATACTTTTTTTTCTTGCTGTGGCGTGTATGAACTGTCGAGCGGAAGATTTAATAACAAAAAGGAAAATTTGATAAGAGAAGAACTAAACAATTTTTTGGTAACACCCCCCCCCCCCCCCCAAAAAAACAATTCTTTAGTACCTCTGTTTTATAATCTCTACCTAATAATAAAGGAGATTGCGTTTCTCCGGAATTTTTTGTCCGTCTATGCAGTAGCGGAGCTACAAATAAATAAGTTGGGTGGGCCAAAAAATGACTCTAAACCATACAAATCAAGTAGGTGTTAGTCTGTGAAATTTTAAATTGCTACAGTGCAGTACAGCCTAAGCCCGTGTAGGGAAAATGATGAAGTAAGATTTGAAGAAAGAAAGTTCTTGTGCTCGTTGCATGGATTGCTCGTCGCGGGCAGCTGATTGGGTCATGGGCGCATGGCCACGCCACCGCTGGACTATGGGGGGATGTGCCGCTACTACTGGACCTCTCCGCCTCCGCAGTCCTCTTCTCCGAGCGGTGCCTTAGCTTGGCTCAACGCTTCATCGTGGGGCAAGGAGCTCAGAGCTTGATGGGAGGCAGTACTGGGCAATGGACATATAGTCATATACTAGATTGTTACATGTATAAAATTATTACTTTTCCTCCAATGCTGGGCGGGCCACCGCCTGGTTTTGCCTTCACTAAGCTCCGTCAGTGCGTCTATGACGTCGTCACTTTACAACGCTGACATCACCCCGCCACAATTCGGATTCGAACCCCAAACCTACAGCTCTCATCCGAACGGCGTAGTCAGCCGAGCTACTTTGCCTTCTAGTAAGCTTATAGTGTCCTGACTTACATATATTGAGCCATCCGTAGTTTTGTTTTTCCCTACATAGGCCGCCTGGGCTAAGTTTTTTATTTTTTCCCCACATGGGCCGCATCATTCTCAGTTTTTTATTTTTTGTTTCCCCCACACGGGCCGCATCTGCACCCCATCTCTCTCAGTTTTTATTTTGTGTCTGCCCCTATGTATAAATGTGCTACAAACAAGGACTTGCTAATTAAACTGTCCCACCTGTAATTTTTGTACCCAATTCCTTCAATTTATATAGATCTATAAGTTATCTGAGAATCATCAAGCCAACTTAAGAATTACAAAATAAAAGAAGTAGGAGTCAAATCTATTTCAAGGGAAGGATTTGTGTGCTTGCTCTGATTTGACTGAAATTAAATGGGTGAAAGAAAAGGACACACATCATGGCCAAATGAAATTACTTGCTGGTCTGGCTAAAATTAAGCGGGATTGTATGTGGTTGCTTCTAATTAAGCAAGATCTGGTTGTTTAAAATTAAAGGAGTGAAAGAAACGGACATGCATGATATGGCTATATGTTAAATGAAATTGTGTGCTTGCATGGCCGAAAATAAATGAAATCGTGTGGGGTTGCTTCTAATTAAGCAAGATGGATGTAACAAGGAGCGAAGGAAAAGAAATGCACACATAGTTATACTATTGGGCTTCATCTAGAAAAAAAATAGTTGCACTGCTGGGTCTTTTACCGTGAGCCACGTGAAAAAAATATGGTTATGAACGAACTCATGATCCTCGATATTTCATGTTAAATTGTCCCATCTCGCTTTTTGTGTCTTATTTTCACCAATTCATATAGGTTAGCAAGTTGGCAATCGAGAACTCGTGACCCTACAACAAATAAAACGTATGGATCGATGGATGGATGCATTGATTCTAGAGAAGGCGTCGAGAGATATCCGCAAGGAAAAAATTATGCCAAGAACATATATAAGGATGTCAAGTCCCTACATAGGCGACAATTACGTCGATGATGGCGACCGCACATGAACGTCTCTCCTTGATGATTTGCAGGCCATAATGAATGGACGAGAACGATGATGAAACAGAGTACGATGTTTCGTAGGCAGCAAAAGCGCTAGGACGACGGGGTCGATAAGATTGAGAGACCCATAGCTCTCATGTTCTGGATCATCACACGTGGTTTGACCATGTTGATCATCACGCTCGATATTCATGGCAATTGTGTTTTCTCTTCATAGTGAAGCACTAATTTAAACCATTTTTGTGGGTTGTGTAAATTTTTTATCTTCCTGTTGCAACGCACGGGCACGTTTGCTAATATAATATAATTTTGTAAGCTACACTAATTTAGAAAATGATATAGTACTATATTATGTAACAAATGAAGTAGAGTAAAAATATACTTACATCACCAGACAATCTAATCGACGCACTTCGTATATCTAAGCTGGGGTAAACGATGCCTATTTGCCTAACCCTATTATGTGCTCCTATATTGTAATCTTCTTGAGGACAAGCTCCAAGAGAGCAGAGGGGCAAGCTGTCCTTAGCTGCTCAAATCCATCCGACCCCATGAACGCTTCCATGTTACCAGGAGAAGAGAGGAACTGCACGCATGCCGCTGTCAGCACCGAGCAATGATGTCGCTCCGCGAACGCTAGAGTGACAGCCACGGAGTTCATGTCGATGTGCCGGCACATCCCCTCCTCGCAGACAAGCTTCAACCTCTCCAGCTCGTACCTGTCCGCCGCGACCAGCAGCCTCTCCGCCATCGTCGCCGCCTCGAGCGGGGGAGGCGAGTCCGTGTAGATAAACTGTAGCAGGGCCTTGAACACCTCGGCGTCCATGTCGTCGACGCGCAGTAAGGTGGTGCTGTCGCCCGTGGTTGCCGACGCGAGGGAGAGGTCCGCCTTGAACACCGGTGACCCGGCCTCGAGTATCCGCCGGTGCGCCGGGAGGGTCTCCCCGCCGACCTCGATCTGCACGTCCACTTCCTTGTTGTTCCAGATGAATTCCGCGAGTTTCCCGGGCATGGCAAACGGAGGCTCCACCACGACTGTAGGCTCCACCGCGACTGTAGGCTCCTCCGGCGCGGCGGCAGCCTCGATGACGTGGTCGTCGGTACGCAGCTCGTTGACGGTGAGGTCGCAGAGGATGGTGAGGCAGTCGTCCTTGAGAATGAGATGCTTCTCGGCGTTCAGATCCTCGTGTTTCACAAAGTTCTCGTAGCCCCAACTGAGACCGCGGGATGCTGAGTAGCGCCTCTCCTCCAGGTCTATAGTGCGCCATGGCTTCCAGCCGGCCTGGTCGAGTACACTCAGCTGGCCCTTTGCCGTGGCATCCCCGGTCCTTGTGTGGCTCGCATGGTTGAGGAAGAGGGAGATGCAGCCCTCGGCCTCCTTCCGGTCGCCGTTTGGGTAGCATGAAAGACGCCAGTTGTGGCCCCCAACGCTGAACTTGCCTGATCTCAGCTCATCGCCATTGCCCACCGTCTTCCTGAGTTGCGTGAACCCGTCGATCCGGAATATGTGGGAGCCGGTCGCCTGCCTCGCGGCCATGGTTGAAGCGGAGAGCTGCTGCCGGCCGGCGCCACGCAGGGCGTTCAAGGTCGCGGAGATCGACATGAGGAGACGACCGCCGTTTGCTTGAAGATGGGAATATGGGAGGAGGTGATGTGCGGCAAATTGCAAGGTGCGCGTGTTATATAAGGGTGTGATCTGGGCTAGCTATTTCAAGAGTCCTCGACGACATGGGTATGTGCAGAGATAGAGATTTGTGTTAATACGGCAACTAGTCGACATGCAGCAGATCACATCGTGATAGAATAGGTCACTAATTATTAACTCATATCAACAAGGTGCACCTTTTTTTCTGGAAGCACATCTTCAAAGAACTCTAAAGTTAAGCGTACTTGGCTTGGAGCAATTTGAGGATGGGTGACCGACTAGGAAGTAGCTCCCAGGTGCGCACGAGTGAGGACAAAGTGCGCAGGAAAGACTAGTGTTGGTCTGTGGGGACAGTTTAGATCCCGCCAGGCGTACGCCGGGAACCGGTGGCTGTGGTCGGGGCGTTACACAGCTCCTTTTGTTCAGATTTGGCATTTTGATTTGAAGATTTGTTTGCTCCTCTTCTTCGCCTTTAGCAGCCAATGTCAACACTTTCATTGGCTCTTTATCATTTGAAATAAAAATCTAATGTGGCACATTCACGATCATCCCTTTTGACACGATATACTTGCTTGACCACCTCTTTCTTCTTCCTTGAGCTCCGTACCGATTCCCTTTGATTGAAATGGTCTTTGTTATGAAATTGTTCATCAAATGTGGATCTTCTTAGAGTTGCATAATCTTGATGAGACGGTTCAAAATAAGATGGATAATGTTTCCTAGAATTATACCTGTCCCGTGATGAATATTGATTCATATAAGCACAGGGATGTATCCATGACGACGATATTGACGGACCAAAATAAGGATATGAATATGTTGCACTCAAATTCTCACTTCGCGAATACCGATCTTCAGATTCGCGCCTAGGGGATGATCTTGATGTTTTTGAGTTACTTGGCCGGTAAGCATTTTTCTCTTCACTTATCTTCTGATATTTTTCCAATAGCTGCGCGAAAGTGGCTTTCGGCTTTTACCTTTGCGCTTATCTCGACCTTTACTTTCTTTGGTTGCGATAGCATCGATCTTAGGATTTGCATGTTGCCCCCCAGTGCTTAGCGTCTTCACCGTAACTTTGATAGAACCTTCGCCCTCAAGAATGTCATCATTGTGCTCATGAATAATTTGTTGTGTGCTTAAAAGCTTGATCACATCACTTGTAGTCGCTACCTTCTTGTCTTCAAATGAATCGGCTTGAAGCAGTCGATGCAAAAACTTTATGCCATCAGGACCAATAGGAATAGCATGATGATCCCTTGGTGTTTTATCAAGTTTCAATCGTCCGCTATCAATGGCCTATTTAACTATTTGATGAAACATATTGCAGTCCTCAAAATTATGCTTGAACGAATCATACAACTTACAATACATTCGTTCTCAGACTGATGGCTTGACATGGTGATCAAGAATTATAATATAATCATTCTTCAGCAACAAATCAAAGATCTGATTACACATATTCGAATCGAAGGTAATATTTTTGTTTTCTAGCCGATCTTGGTGTGAGAACGGCTTTGGAAGCAAGCAAACGAATGGTTCGTATTTGGCATCACCCCATTCGTCTATGCATTGTATTTTGCACTCTATCTCCGATGACTTTGAATAAGAAATTATACTATCATCGCTTTTCTCAAAAGATTAAAATCTTGGCTTTATTTTTCTGAAAACAAAACAGTTGTAACATATACGTCTCACTTGAGACCAAATGAAAGCCAAGTATGAAACTAGGAAAGCTATCCATGTATATATAAAGTTGAAATAAAACAATGGGAAACACTTTTGCTGCAATAATAAGTCACTATCGGTCTCTCTAAATGGCACAATGTGTTGACCGATATGCTTTGTTATAATTGTATTGCTAACAAGTAATTATCCTTCTTCATTGGTCTCTCAAGATTTGTTATAAGAATTTTGCTAATAGATGCATCAACAATAAAGTTATTACCAAATTTGAAAATAGATAAATTACTTGCTACACATACCTCGACATACACGTTGGAAGAGCATGATGGTTGTGTGAATTGAACAATAGTTTGCTCCAGTTTTGGATGACTCTCCAACGTCTTGTCCTCATCTTTGTCTTTGTTCCGTGGTTCATCACTCAAATGATTATCATGTGAACTTTGCTCAGCTGCACGCTTGTGTTCTTGATGTTCATCATTAACCAAACTTTGTTCGGCCATATCACTTTGTTCTTGATGCTCATCAATTTCTGTGGCATGGAACTCATAGGGCAGGAAATAGGTTCCCTTATCTTCAGAAAAATCAAGCACGGTTGTTATGTGCTCGCCATAACCTTTCTCAATGGTGCTTGCCTATTTGGATTTTATGGATTCGGAACGCACACTAGTTGATTCAGCTTTTCCAGCCAAAGAACTTTCAATCTTCAAATCATCACTTTTTTTCATCATTTGGCAAGGCTTCTTTTCTTTGAGCCAATTCTTTTTCTATTTGCTCCAAACGGAGAGAAGCAAATTTAGCTTTAAGCTTCTTCTCAAGCTCATCCCACCCTGAAAAAGATTGTCCCCCGGTGCTTTCAGACTCTTTCGGCATTCAATCTTGAATGTTGCCAAAACTTTGCAATTGTATAGGGGGTATATAGTATGCTGGAGCAATAGGAGAAGACATATGCATTGGTGTATAACTAAATTTTTCCTGGCATAGCCTATCAATTGGCAATGATTCATCTTCTTGAAAAACTCTAGCTTTTATTGCATTATAATCAGGAGACAAACCCTTAAGATGTAGTTCCATACAAAATATCACCAATCCTATTATTTTGGGCTTTCTTCCTTACTAACTTAGCCACCTCAGCTACAACTTTAGATGAAGGTATGTATGCTCTTGTAGATTTGTCACTTATTTGGATAAAACCACGAAGGTGTGGAGCCGAATTATGAGTATCAACAGTTGCTTACGGTATTGACAGATTAGTAGCATGAGGTGTAGCATATGATTGGTTGATGGTAATTGTCCGAATAACTCGTGCTACATGGCCAATTCCCCTATCCATTGGCATATTTGGATTAACATATTGCAAGTTAGGTGCCGATGAATAAAAAGGTGAAACACTTTGTTGCATGTTATTAAAAGTTCCTTCATGGGGTGTTTCAACTTTTTTAACCGCGCTCATCATGTTATTCGTCGGCATTTGGATTTCTGGGGTTGCCGATGCATGAGAGTTGGGATACATATGTTGCTGATGGCTTCTCGCCCCTTCGTTGGTTACCCCAAGTGGAAGGTTGAGATGTAGTGCAGCAGCAGTTTTCCCTCGGTGAAGATACCAAGGTTTGTCTCCAGCAGGACTCCAGAGATGATAAGTAGGTGTCATCGGCGCAACTGACGCGGACCGGCACACAGACACAGATAACTTTGTTCCCAACGAAGTTCAGAGAGGTTGTCAATCTCTCCGGTCTTGTTGTTCACAAGGATAAAATGCAAGGGATAATGATAGCAAATAAAAGAAGTAAAGTAAATAGAACGTGGAAACAGTAATGAGGATATGGACCGGGATACGTGATGTTCGCTAGTGATGTCTCTCTCCCAAAAGACGATAAAATTGCTATGCGAGGTAAACAAATTACAGAAATGCAATTGACAGGATTATGAACGCACCGCAATGCTAACTATGCTACAAAAGAAAGGACGAGGTTCAAAAGCACAGGCAGTACGCCAAAATAAGTAGACCGAAATCCATCTGCATCTACTACTAATCATCCACCTTGAGATATCTATCCAGAACATCTCGCTGGTATTAAGTTGCGATCCCCACCCAACGTGTAAACCCAAAGCAACAGACAACTGCATTAAAAAGAACTCTGCGTAAAGTAAACAATCCTTGTGACTGCGGTCACAAGCACCGTTGTTTCCCCCCTTGTGGCAACAACACATCCCCTAGACTCATGTTTCTGTCACTCAAGCGTGTCATCCGGGGGGCATGAACCCACAATCTAGCACACCGTTCCCTCTTGGAGTCACTACCTACTACTTGGCCAAAGCAATAAACATCAACGGAGAACATGCAAGAATTACTTAGGAACAAAAATATAAAAGATAAAAACCAAATATATTACTCTATCACAATCTGAACATAATCTCATAATCCATCAGATCCTATCAAACTCAACATAGCAATAGCAGAAATGTTACAAAGGTGCCTCGATGATGTAGGGCAACTCACGAGGTCTAAAAAATGAAGATCAAAGAGGGGAGGAGAACATCACATAGCTACTGATCACGGACCCATGGTCCAAGGAAAACTACTCACGGGACATTCGGGGAGCATCCATGGTGGAGAGGAGACTCCCGGAGGCCAATCCTCCCTCCGGCAGGGTGCCGGGAAGAGGTCTTCTGGTGCTCCCGATCTTCGGAAGCGCGGCGGCGGCGGAACAGAGGCGAGTTCGCGGAATAGGGTTCTGCTTCTGGAGTTTTCCCGTGACGGGGGATAAATAGGCGAAGGGGGGCAGCCAGAGGTGGACCAGGGGCCCCAGGCGCCCCCCTGGCGCGGCCAGAGGTGGGGCCGCGCCGGGTGGCCGCCTGGCCCCCTGGCTCCCCTCTGGCCCCTCCCGGGCTCTTCGCGAAGCTTCCTCCACGCTGATTTTTTATCTGAATTTTCCCGAATTTTTCTGGCACTTTTTATATGGGGGAAAACTGAAATAGAAAAACAACAGAAAACAGGAACTGGCACTGGGGTGCACTGAGTTAATAGGTTAGTACAAATATGATAAAAAAATGTATGAAAGTGTATCTAGATCATAGCAATATCACACAAAACATGCATGGAGCAAGCATAAATTATAGATACGTTTTGGACGTATCAACATCCCCAAGCTTAATTCCTGCTCGTCCTCGAGTAGGTAAATGATAACAGCATAATTTCTGTGGTGACATGCTAGCAACCATAAAAGAACTTTGAAAAGTAAAGCAATCAAGGTTAGAGATTCAATTCAAGTCATAACATGCAAGAGTCTATATTAGCATTGAAACAAGTAACAAAAGAACATTAGGTGCAAGAGCTCTCGCTGTCCGTGACTCGAATGTCTCCAAATGGTGTTTGCGTGCAAGAGGGGGATAGGGAATACGAGAAAAAAACATTTTTGTGTTGAGAACTCAATCTAGTAAAGTTTCACACTTGGTCTTATTTGGAATCTTATCTTGACTCGTCTCCAGACCACTAGCCAGGTACAAGTCAATTTGATCCACTCCTTTTCGATATTTTGAGCACTCATACAATGGATGAGCGTAAGCACGAGAGTTGACACTTAGGATGGCAAAGAGAGAAATATGGTGGAGGTGGAAGACAAAGAGGATGAGAAAGGCTCACATCAATGAGGACAATCATAGGCAAGAGATGCCAAATGATAGATATGATGTGAGGAGTAGGGATCGCCATGCAACGGATGCACATACGAGCTAAGAAGCTCTCCAATGGAACTATATGCAAAAAGATCATCTCTATGGAGTACAAGGATATAAAGGGAGTACTAGTGTGGATCTCTCAAAAAGGATAGTAGTGTTGCCCCTTTCTCTCTTTTTATTTCTTTTTCTCTTTTTTCTATTTTTTTGTATTTTTTTGGTGGCCTCAATGGATCTTTCTATTTAAATCTCATTTGTCCTCTTTGGGATCTTTTAATGTGTCGACTTTGGGATCTTTTCCTCACTTAAGGGCAACACTCTATTTTACAAGAAGGTAAAGGAAATCTTTCACACTTTACAAGGTACTCAAAATCATAAAGAAGATGTAACTACATGATGTATGCAAGGTATGTCGCTGCCAGTGGAGCAAGAACATGTATGACATGAAGATCAAGTCATGAAGAGGTGGAAGTTGCATGGCAATGTAACTCGTAAAGGCTATGGAAATGCCTTGATAGGTAGGTATGGTGGCTGTTTTGAGGAAAGATATAAGGAGGTTTATGATGACAGAGCGTATCATGCCAAGGGTTTGGATGTACCGGCGAAGGTGGACACCAACTCTCGGAGTGAGAAGAAGGCAATGCACGGCACAGGAGAGGCTAGCAAAATATGGGAAGGTGGAAGTGTCAACTTTCAATACTTACATTAGTCCGAAGAACTCATGCACTTATTATCGGTAACTCTCAATCTAATGAGGAGGTTCACAAAGAGACAAGTACCCCGAGGAGGAGTGTATGGGGGTTTGGTTATCCTTGCGCATCCTTGACTCATGGTACGTGAGTGTTCTCTGATATTCGACTCCTCAGAAGAGTAGTGATCCATCTAGTAGCTAGAGTTCTCAACTTGTTTGTAGGTTTTGAAAATACACACGAATTTACCAAAATACAACACCTATCACTAATAGGCTAGAGCTCTTGACACCAAAAGTTCAAACATTACTCACATCAATACTTCAAAACTATTGCAGGCTACTACTAGAATTAAATAGTAACCTCAATTACCTACTTTCAAGAAAAGACACAACTCAATGCAACAACCAACTCTCTTTAACAAGATAAACATGAAAACTAAAAAGAGTTCCAGCAACAAACTAAACAAAAGCCAAGGCTCTTGCTAAAGACAAACTAAGAATAAAAACTAAACATGGCAGTAGCTACGAAAAGATAAAGAACACACAACAGCAAAAAGATAAGCAGGAAAAATCCTATGATGTGTTCTAAATTTTGAAAGTGGAGCGTGTTTCTCTCCCACACAAAGTAAGACGTGATCTAACTTGTTATGAACAGCAAGCAAAGCTAAAGAAAACTAAAAAGAAAACGTAAGAGCGAGACGCTCCAAGCATAGCACATAACGCATGAAGTGATAAAAATATAGTGAGACGAAGGACGAACTGATGATTGTTGATGGAGAAGGGGATGCACGGGGGCATCCCCAAGCTTAGACGCTTGAGTATCCTTGAATATTTATTGGGGATGCATGGGGGCATCCCCAAGCTTGAGCGCTTGACACTCCTGGATCTTCTTTCATCATCTTCCATCACGCACTTGAAAACTCTCTTCATACATAACTCATCATAAGCTGATTAGAGAGGTTAGTACCCTTAATAAAATAATTTTTCTTCACTGTACATAAAGATATTCTTGAAGAGATACTGTTTCTCAAGAGTTCCAAAAAGTATTTTGCAAATAAAAAGCAAGCTTAAGGTTTGCAAAAGTTAGGAGAGACAAAACGTGGCAGAATCTGTGAAAAACAGAACAGCAGATAGTAAAGAATTTTTTAGGGGCACTTATGCAACTCAAATAAAAAAACTCAGAACATACGGAAGTTTCGTAATTGTATAGAGCATAATGTGTAAAAAATTCAGCTCAAAAAGATGAACTTGGATTTTTCAGGAATTTTTCTGGTCACGAGGACAGAATCTGTTTTCTGGACAGCATGTCACAACTTTTACTTCCCTTGCCGTAAGAGGCTATAACTTGGCACAAAGCTGAAAAATAAAGATACAATGATGTTGATACAGTAGTAACAATCATCAAGACACAACAAAAGCAAAAAGAAAACACCTAAATTCGTTGCGGTCTGCCTCCCGAAAGCGCTTCTTTAAAGCCATTAGCTAGGCATAATGCAAAAAGATCAAGTTGTAGCAATCGAATCATTATCAAGATCATCAAAAAGCTCTTCAATTGTACAACTAGTGTAAAAAGGTCTGTCAAATAAAGGCCTAATGAAGATACTTCTAGGGAGAAACCAAAAGGCGGAAAATCAATGGAAGATTCATTTATAAAATTATCAAAGAGAGGTATTTCTTCCAAAGTTTTCACGGTTTCAACTTCTTTGGCAATAGGTGGTTTATTTTCAGGTCGGGGAACCTTAGGGAACTTAGGTTCCCTTCTTGCCGAAGTCTTTACCTTTTTTGGTTTGATTGAGGAGAAAGTAGTTCCTAGAGTATTAATGATTTCCTCAATCTTATCTATCCTAGAAAGATCCGTATCACGGGATTTGATGACCTCCAAAGTTTCGATAATTTTAAGCATGGTGCTATCAAGCCTATTCAAATTACCTTGAATCTTGCGATCCAACTCATTTATCCTAGTTATACTTGGTATTTCTAACTCTATCTTTTCAAGTTTCTTCATAATGTGAGATAGAGTTATATCTTCTTGTATGCTAGCAATAGGGAGATTTCCAACAAGATTTTCAATAACATTAAGAGACTCCCAAGTCGGGGCTTCTAGAAAATTCCCATTGATAGCAGTATCTAATATGAACCTATTCCAAGGAGTAATCCCGACATAAAATTTTCTAAGCAGGATAGTAGTGGATTGCTTCTTGGTGGCTCTTTTTTGAGAATCATTAATTCTATACCAAGCATATTTTAAACTTTCTCCACCTTTTTGTTTAAAGGTGAGAACCTCTGTCTCAACAAAGGCAGAAGGGCCAGACATAATGACAACTAGCAAGATAAATAATTTTTTTGTAAATTTTGATAAAAGACACAAAGATAAAAACTGAAAGATAAACTAACAAGACTAGAAAAACAAAGGTAAAGGGTAGTGTGCAACTCCCCTATCTTAGCACTTGGAGTCCCCGGCAACGGCGCCAGAAAACTTGCTTGATGGATTCTCGCCCCTTCGTTGGTTACCCCAAGTGGAAGGTTGAGATGTAGTGTAGCCGCAGTTTTCCCTCGGTGAAGATACCAAGGTTTGTCTTTAGCAGGACTCCAGAGATGACAAGTAGGTGTCAGCGGCGCAACTGACACGGACCTGCACACAGCCACAGATAAATTTGTTCCCAACGAAGTTCAGAGAGGTTGCCAATCTCTCCGGTCTTGTTGTTCACAAGGATAAAATGCAAGGGATAATGATAGCAAATAAAAGCAGTAAAGTAAATATAGCGTGGAAACAGTAATGAGGATATGGACCGGGATACGTGATGTTCGCTAGTGATGTCTCTCTCCCAAAAGACGATAAAATTGCTATGCGAGGTAAACAAATTACAGAAAGGAAATTGACAGGATTATGAATGCACCGCAATGCTAACTATGCTACAAAAGAAAGGACGAGGTTCAAAAGCACAGGCAGTACGCCAAATAAGTAGACCGAAATCCATCTGCATCTACTACTAATCATCCACCTTGAGATATCTATCCAGAACATCTCGCTGGTATTAAGTTGCGAGCCCCACCCAAAGTGTAAACCCAAAGCAACAGACAACTGCATTAAAAAGAACTCTGCGTAAAGTAAACAATCCTTGTGACCGCGGTCACAAGCACCGTTGTTTTCCCCCTTGTGGAAACATCACATCCCCTAGACTCATGTTTCTGTCACTCAAGCGTGTCATCGGGGGGCATGAACCCACAATCTAGCACATTGTTCCCTCTTGGAGTCACTACCTACTACTTGGCCAAAGCAATAAACAACAACGGAGAACATGCAAGAATTACTTAGGAACAAAAATATAAGAGATAAAAACCAAATATATTACTCTATCACAATCTTAACATAATCTCATAATCCATCAGATCCTATCAAACTCAACATAGCAATAGCAGAAATGTTACAAAGGTGCCTCGATCATGTAGGGAAGCTCACGAGGTCTAAACAATGAAGATCAAAGAGGGGAGGAGAACATCACATAGCTACTGATCACGGACCCATGGTCCAAGGAAAACTACTCACGGGACATCCGGGGAGCATCCATGGTGGAGAGGAGACTCCCGGAGGTCAATCCTCCCTCCGGCAGGGTGCCGGGAAGAGGTCTTCTGGTGCTCCGGATCTTCGGAAGCGCGGCAGCGGCGGAACAGAGGCGAGTTCGCGGAATAGGGTTCTGCTTCTGGAGTTTTCCCGTGACAGAGGATAAATAGGCGAAGGGGGGCAGCCAGAGGTGGACCAGGGGCCCCAGGCGCCCCCCTGGCGCGGCTAGGGGTGGGGCCACGTCGGGTGGCCTCCTGGGCCCCCTGGCTCCCCTCTGGCCCCTCCCGGGCTCTTCGCGAAGCTTCCTCCACGCTGATTTTTTATCTGAATTTTCCCCAATTTTTCTGGCACTTTTTATATGGGGGAAAACTGAAATAGAAAAACAACAGAAAACAGGAACTGGCACTGGGGTGCACTGAGTTAATAGGTTAGTCCAAATATGATCAAAAATGTATGAAAGTGTATCTAGATCATATCAATATCACACAAAACATGCAGGGAGCAAGCAGAAATTATAGATACGTTTTGGACGTATCAGTTGTATATTGCTAAAACTAGAACTTGAAGCATATAGATTATTATGAACTGGCTGTTGCACACAATTAGATGAATGATAGATAAAACTAGGGCTAGCCGATACATCATGCTCATTAGGTAATCTAGCAACAACATATGAATTATTTGCATCTTGATACAGAGTGGCAACTCTCCTCGTTGGTTACCCCAAGTGGAAGGTGAGATGCAGTGTAGCAGCAAGTTTCCCTTAGCAAAAAGATGTTAAGGTTGAGTATCGAACCAGTAGGACTCCAAGAGATACAAGTAGGTGTCACGACGCTTGACGTGGACCTGCACATAGATACAAATAACTTTGCTCCCAACGAGTACAGAGGAGTTGTCAATTCCTCCGGCCTTGCTGTTTACAAAGGATCAACGCAAAAGATAAAAGTGGAACTGAAAGTAAAGACTGAAAGTAAACTAAGGTTGTAAACAATGATGTGAATATGGACCGGGGTCCCGTGATTTTCACTAGTGATGTCTCTCTCCCAAAAGACGATAAAAGTGCTAGCGAGGTAAACAAATCACAGCTGAGCAATTGACATAATTATGAAGGCACCGCAATGCTAACTATGATGCAAAGAAAGGAAGGGCTCAAAAGCTATGGGCAGTACGCCAAGGTAAGTAGACCGAAATCCAACTGCATCTACTACGAATCATCCACCTTGAGATATCTATCCAGAACATCTCGCTGGTATTAAGTTGCGAATCCCACCCAAAGTGTAAACTCAAAGCAACCGACAACTGCATTAAAAGAAGTTTGCGTAAAGTAAACAATCCTTGCACCCGCGAGTACAATCACTATTGTTTTATCCCTGGTGGC
Organism: Bromus sterilis; assembly: GCA_950022295.1. NCBI lineage: Eukaryota > Viridiplantae > Streptophyta > Magnoliopsida > Poales > Poaceae > Bromus > Bromus sterilis. Next base: position 19,205,392 of record OX465598.1, on the reverse strand, counting down.
AACAACACATCCCCTAGTCTCATGTTTCTGTCACTCAAGCTAGACATCAGGGGGCTGAACCCACAATCAAGCATAACGCTCCCTCTTGGAGTTGCAAGCAAACTACTTGGCCAAAGCAAAATACTGCAACGGAGAACATGCAAGAATTTACTCAAGAAAAAAATATAAAAGAGAAGAACCAAATATATTACTCATCACAATCTGAACATAGTCTCATAATCCATCAGATCCCAGCAAACTCAGCATAGCAACAACATAAATTACAAAAGTGCCTCGATCATGTGAGGCAGCTCATGAGGTCTCGAAAGTGGAAGCACAAAGAGGGGAGAGGTACATCACATAGCTACTGGTCACAGACCCATGGTCCAAGGGGGACTAATCACGGCACATTCGGGAGGCATCCATGGCTATGGATGGTCTCTCGGAGGGGGTTCCTCCTCCCGGCAGGGGGTCGGGGCAGCTTCTCCAGGCAGCCCCGATCTTGAAACGGCGGCGGCGGTATAGAGGCGAGTTCGCGGAAAAGAGATTGATATTAGGGGTTTCCACCCCGAGGGCAAAATATAGGCAGAGGGGGGTGTCGAGGGGACCCACCAGGCAGCCAGGAGTCCTCCTGGCGCGACCTAGGGTGGGGCCGTGCCAGGGACCCTCCTGGTCTCCTGGTGGCGGCCCCCCTCCACTACCTTGGTGATTCCGGAAGCTTCCTGGTCGCTGATTTTTATCTGATTTTTCCGGATTTTTTGGAGCACTTTTAATGGTCGGAAAACCTGAAATACAAAAACAGCAGAAAACAACAACTGGCAGCTGGGTGCACTGGGTTAATAGATTAGTCCAAATATGCTCAAAAGTGTATGAAAGTTCAAGCAAATCATGACAAAGTCACACAAAACATGCATGGAGCAAGCATAAATTATAGATACGTTTGGGACGTATCAACATCCCCAAGCTTAATTCATGCTCGTCCTCGAGTAGGTAAATGATAACAAGCAAAATTTCTGTGGTGACATGCCACACAACCATATAAGGACTTTTAAGTAAAGCAATCAAAGCATGCAATTCAATTCAAGTCTTAACAAACAAGAGTCTATATTAGCATTGACACAAGCAACAAAAGAACAAAAGGTGCAAGAGCTCTCGCTGTCCGTGACTCGAATGTCTCCAGATGGTGTTTGCGTGCAAGCAGGGGACTGGGAAAAAGAGAGAGAAAAGGTTTTTGAGAACAACTATCTACTAAAGTTTCACACTTGGTCTCCTTTGGATTCTTATCTTGACTCGTCCCCAGACCACTAGCCAATTACAAGTCAAACTGATCCACTCCCTTTCGATATTTTGAGCACTCATGCAATGGATGAGCGTGAGCAAGAAAGTTGACACCTAAAAGGCAAAACAAAAAGAAGGTGGAGGAGGAAGACAAAAAGGTGTGAAAGGCTCACATCAATGAGGACAATCATAGGCGAGAGAAAGTCATATGATAGATATGATGTGAGGAGTAGGGATTTCCATGCAACGGATGCACATGTGAGCTAAAAGCTCTCCAAGGGAACTAGTGGGGGTGCATCTAACTTGCTTGCTCAAGAAGACCTAGAGCTCGTTTGAGGAGGTTCATCATTGGAATATGCAAGCCAAGTTCTATAGTGTGAAGGTCCCCACATAGCTATATGCATGATGATGATCTCTATGGAGTACAAGGGATAGAGGATGAAGTACTAGTGTGGATCTCTCAAAAGGAATAGTAGTGTGCCCCCTTCTCTCTTTTTATTTTTCTTTTTCTCTTTTTTGTATTTTTTTGTATTTTTTTGGTGGCCTCAATGGCTCTTTCTATTTAACTCTCATTTGTCCTCTTTGGGATCTTTTGATTTTGTCCTCTTTGGGATCTTTTCATCACTTTAGGGGCAACACTCTATATTTTTCAAGAATATAGGAGATCTTTCACACTTTACAAAAGTACTCACATAAAGAAGATAAAACTATCATGATGCAAATGTATGCCTCTGCCAGGATAGCAGGATATGCAATGATACTAGCGCGTCATGTAGCAATGATTAGAGCAAGGCCCAACTAGCATGCGGCTCATCGATCAAGCAAGTAGCATGTATGACATGAAGATCAAGTCATGAGAAGGTGGATGTTGCATGGCAATGTATCTCGGAAAGGCTATGGAAATGCCTTGTAGGTAGGTAAAGGCTATGGAAATGCCTTGTAGGTAGGTATGGTGGCTGTTTTGAGGAAAGATATTGATACGTCCCAAACGTATCTATAATTTCTGCTTGCTCCATGCATGTTTTGTGTAACTTTGCCATGTTTTGCTTGAACTTTCATACACTTTTGAACCTATTTGGACTAACCTATTAACTCAGTGCACCCAGTTGCCAGTTTCTGTTTTCTGCTGTTTTTGTATTTCAGGTTTTCCGGCCATTAAAAGTGCTCCAAAAATTCCGGGAAAAATATATAAAAAATCAGCGCAACAGAAGCTTCCGGAATCACCAAGAGAGGGAAGGGGGCCACCACCAGGCAGCCAGGAGAGCAGGTGGCGTGGACCCACCCTGGGCCGCGCTAGGGACCCTCCTGACTGCCTCGTGGGTTCCCTCGATGCCCCCTTCGCCTATATTTACCCCTCGGGGTGGAAACCCCTAATATCGATCTCTTTCTCGCGAACTCCCCTCTATGCCTCCGCCGCCGCCGTTTCAAGATCGGGGCTGCCTGGAGAAGCTGCCCCGGCACCCTGCCGGAAGGAGGAACCCCCTCCGGGAGACCATCCATAGCCATGGACGCCTCCCGGATGTGTCATGAGTAATCCCCCTTGGACCATGGGTCCGTGACCAGTAGCTATGTGATGAATCTCTCCCCTCTTTGTGCTTCCACTTTCGAGTCCTCGTGAGTTTCTTCACATGATCGAGGCATCTATGTAATTTCTGATGTTGCTATGCTGAGTTTGTTGGTTTCTGATGGGTTATGAGACTATGTTCAGATTGTGATGAGTAATATATTTGGTTCTTCTCTTTTATATTTTGTTCTTGAGTAAATTCTTGCATGTTCTCCGTTGCGGTATTTGCTTTGCCCAAGTATTTTATTTGCAACTCCAAGAGAGAGCGTTATGCTCGATTGTGGGTTCAGCCGCTTGATGTCCATCTTGAGTGACAGAAACACGAGACTAGGGGATGTGCTGTTGCCACCAGGGATAAAACAATGGTGCTTGTACCTGCGGGTGCAAGGATTGTTTACTTTAAGCAAAGTTCTTTTAATGCAGTTGTCTGTTGCTTTGAGTTTACACTTTGGGTGGAATTCGCAACTTAATACCAGCGAGATTTTCTGGATAGGTATCTCAAGGTGGATGATTCGTAGTAGATGCAGATGGATTTCGGTCTACTTACCTTGGCGTACTGCCCATTGCTTTTGAGCCCTTCTTTTCTTTGCAACATAGTTAGAATTGCGGTGCCTTCATAATCCTGTCAATTGCCCAACTGTTATTTGTTTACCTCGCTAGCACTTTTATCGTCTTTTGGGAGAGAGACATCACTAGTGAAAATCACGGGACCCCGGTCCATCTTCACATTATTGTTCACACCCTCAATTTACTTTCAGCTTTTACTTTCCTTTGCACCTTTTATCTCTTGCGTTGATCCTTTGTAAACGACAAGGCCGGAGGAATTGACAACTCCTCTGTACTCGTTGGGAGCAAAGTTATTTGTTGTTGTGTGCAGGTCCACGACAACACCCTAGTTAGGAAGAAATTTCTGGCAACGTTGCCACCTACTTGTATCTCCTGAGTCCTACTGGTTCGATAACCTTGGTATCTTCACCGAGGGAAACTTGCTGCTGCACTGCATCTCAAACCTTCCACTTGGGGTAACCAACGAGCGACGAGAAGCCATCAGATATAAGGAGGCTTATGATGACAGAGTGTATCGTGCCAAGGGTTTGGATGCACCGGCGAAGTATGCGCCAACTCTCAAGGTGAGAAAGGGCAATGCACGGTACCGAAGAGGCTAGAAAAAGTATAGGTGGGTGGAAGTGTCAACTTTCGAATACTCACATTAGTCCGAAGAACTCATGCACATATTATCGGTAACTCTCAATCTAATCAGGAGGTTCACAAAGCGACAAGTACCCCGAGGAGGAGTGTATGGGGGTTTGGTTTTCCTTGCGCATTCTCGACTCATGTTATGTGAGTGTACTCTAATATTCAAACCCTCCAGAGGTTAGTGATCCATCTAGTAGCTAGAGTTCTCAATAGGGGTTTTTGGTTTTCGAAAAACACACAGATTGCCCAAAATACGACATCTATCACTAATAGGCTCGAGCTCTTGACACCAAAAGTTCAAACATTACTCTAGTCAATACCTCAAAACTATTGCAAGTTACTACTACAAAGAGAATAACAACTTCAACTACCTACTTACTAGTCAAGACACAAAACTCAGTGCATCAGGCAAACTCTCAAACAAGATAAAACATGCAACCTATAGAAAGTTCAACCTAAAACAAAAGAAAAGCTCTAGAAAAACTAAAGCACTACAACTAAACAGAGCAGCAGCTAAGAAAAGAAAAAGAACAACTCACAGCTAAAAGAATAAGCCTGCAAATCCTATGAGGAGTTCTAGTTCAAGCGGAGCGTGTATCTCTCCTACACAAAAGAGTAAGCTAGGGTCTATCTTGTTACTACAGCAAACAAAGCAAAAACAAACCTAGAAAAGTAAAGAGCGAGACGCTCCAAGCATAGCTCACAACGCATGAAGTGATAAAAATATAGTGCAACGAGGGACGCACTGATAATTGTTGATGAAGAAGGGGATGCACGGGGGCATACCCAAGCTTAGACGCTTGATTCTCCTTGAATATTTATTGGGGGTGCACATGGGCATCCCCAAGCTTGTGCGTTTGACACTCCAAGATCTTCCTTCATCATCTTCCATCGCGCACTTGAAAACTCCCTTCATACATAACTCATCATAATCTGATTAGCGAGGTTAGTACCCATAATAAAATATATTTTTTCTCTACTGGAAATAAATATAATCTTGAATAACTACTGTTTCTCAAGAGTGCCAAAAGGTTTTTGCAAAGAAAAGCAAGCTTAAGGTTTGCAAAACGAAGAAAAGGCAAAACATGACAGAATCTGTGAAAATCAGACTAGCAGGTAGTAAAGAATTTTTTAGGGATACTTATGAAACTCAAATAAAAAAACTCAGAACATACGAAAGTTTCATAATTGTATAGAGCACACTGTGTAAAAAATTCAGCTTAAAAAGACGAACTAGGATTTTTCTCTGATTTTTCTAGTCACGAGGACAGAATCTGTTTTCTGGACATCATGTTACAACTTTCACTTCCCTTGTCGTATGAGGCTATGAAAGGCACAAAGATTGAAAAGTAAAGATACAATCATGTTGCTACAGTAGTAAAAATCATCAAGTCCACTAAAAATAGAATAAAAACAAAAAGGAAAACCTAAATTCGTTGCGGGCTGCCTCCCGAAAGCGCTTCTTAAAGCCATTAGCTAGGCTTAAAGCAGAAGATCAAAGTTCTCCAAAATCATCGGAAGGTTCACCAAGGATCTCAAAAGGGTTTTCAATAAGCTCATCCTTGTTCTTCCGAGGGAAACGGTACGTACCTTTGCTTTACCATGCAAACGTATTTGTCCTTTACCTATATCAATGAAGCCTTTCATGGCTCGGAGGAAGTCCCTTCCAAGCATTATATTTCCTTGATTGGCCTTCATGATGAAGAAGTCAATCTCCACACTTCTGTTAAGAAACATGACTTGGACATTGCTAAGCAGCTTCCCGCCCTTCGTTGGTGAGCCCCAAGTGGAAGGCATGATGAAGTGTAGCAGCGAGTTTCCCTCGGTGAAGATACCAAGGTTTGTCTCCCGTAGGACTCCGGATATGATAAGTAGGTGTCAGCGGCGCGACTGACGTGGACCTGCACATAGACCCAGATAAGTTTGTTCCCAACGAAGTTCAGAGAGGTTGTCAATCTCTCCGGTCTTGTTGTTCACAAAGGGTAAAACACAAGTGATAATGATAGCAAGTAAAAGAAGAAAAGTAAACATAGCTTGGAAACGGTAATGAGGATATGGACCGGGATACGTGATGTTCGCTAGTGATGTCTCTCTCCCAAAAGACGATAAAACTGCTATGCGAGGTAAACAAATTACAGAAGGGCAATTGACAGGATTATGAACGCACCGCAATGCTAACTATGCTACAAAAGAAAGGAAGAGGTTCAAAAGCACGGGCAGTACGCCAAAATAAGTAGAACGAAATCCATCTGCATCTACTACTAATCATCCACCTTGAGATATCTATCCAGAACATCTCGCTAGTATTAAGTTGCGAGCCCCACCCAAAGTGTAAACCCAAAGCAACAGACAATTGCAATAAAAGAACTTTGCGTAAAGTAAACAATCCTTGTGACCGTGGTCACAAGCACCGTTGTTTTCCTCCTTGTGGCAACAATACACCCCCTAGACTCATGTTTCTGTCACTCAAGCATGTCATCGGGGGGGGGGGGCATGAACCCACAATCTAGCACAACGCTCCCTCTTGGAGTCACTACCTACTACTTGGCCAAAGCAATAAACAACAACGGAGAACATGCAAGAATTACTTAGGAAAAAAAATATAAAAGATATAAACAAAATATATTACTCTATCACAATCTAAACATAATCTCATAATCCATCAGATCCGATCAAACTCAACATAGCAATTGCAGAAATATTACAAAGGTGCCTCGATCATGTAGGGCAGCTCACGAGGTCTAAACAATGAAGATCAAAGAGGGGAGGAGAACATCACATAGCTACTGATCACGGACCCATGGTCCAAGGAAAACTACTCACAAGACATCCGGGGAGCATCCATGGTGGAGAGGAGACTCCCGGAGGTCAATCCTCCCTCCGGCAGGGTGCCAGGAAGAGGTCTTCTGGTGCTCCCGATCTTCGGAAGCGCGGCGGCGGCGGAATAGAGGCGAGTTCGCGGAATAGGGTTCTTGTTCTGGAGTTTTCCCGTGACGGGGGATAAATAGGCGAAGGGGGCAGCCAGAGGTGGGCCAGGGGCCCCAGGCGCCCCCCTGGCGCGGCCAGGGGTGGGGCCGCGCCGGGTGGCCGCCTGGGCCCCCCTGGCTCCCCTCTGGCCCCTCCCGGGATCTTCTTGAAGATCCCGTCACGCTGATTTTTTATCTGAATTTTCCCGAATTTTTCTGGCACATTTTATATGGGGGAAAACTGAAATAGAAAACAGCAGAAAACAGGAACTGGCACTGGGGTGCACTGAGTTAATAGGTTAGTCCAAATATGATCAAAAGTGTATGAAAGTGTATCTAGATCATAGGAACATCACCCAAAAGATGCATGGAGCAAGCAGAAATTATCGATACGTTTTGGACGTATCAGGCATCTTTCAATCTTCCCTGGATCTCAGAAATATCACCATTAGAATGTTCATGGAAAGATGGAAATTTATCCATGCTTGCAAGGTACAAAGGATCATAAATAAAGCTTGGCATTATAGAAAATGTAGATCCAATGTCACAAAATGCAAGGAAGTTTTGATTAGATATAACAACCCTAACAAAAGGCTCCCGGTCATTTTCTATTTCCAAAATCTCCTCTCTAGGAGGATTTAGTTTTTCTACTCCTTTAAAGTCTAGAGCATCAAGTCTCTTCTCAATAGTAGCAATTCTGTCTACAACAGTATCAAGACCATCATAAACAAAATAACTAGATAAACCATGTATAATTTCAAGAGCTCTAGCTTCATCACACTCTAGAAAATTTCCTTTAGCTATAAGATCAAGAGAGTGCTTACACCACTTAAAAAGGCCAAAGTGAAAATTTCTAAGCACAATTCTTATAGGTAACCAAGGCATAGTTGCCTTATGTGCTTCAGAAATTCTGTCCCATGCCTTCTTCATATTCTCCCCGTTCCTTTGTGGAAATCCAAGACCTCGAATTCCCTCATAGTACCAACTCCTAACATACTTGACCACACCAGCAAGGTAACATGTATTTTTGGTATTTTTGATACATGACACAAAAGTAAAAACTGAAAGGTAAACTAACAAGACTAAAAAGCAAAGATAAAAGATAGTGTGCAACTCCCCTATCTTGTAGACTGGAATCCCCAGCAACGGCGCCAGAAATTCGCTTGACACAGAGTGGCAACTCTCCTTGTTGGTTACCCCAAGTGCAAGGTGAGATGCAGTGTAGCAGCAAGTTTCCCTTAGCAAAGATGCTAAGGTTGAGTATCAAACCAGTAGGACTCCAAGAGATACAAGTAGGTGTCACGGCGCTTGACGTGGACCTGCACACAGATGCAAATAACTTTGCTCCCAACGAGTAAAGAGGAGTTGTCAATTCCTCTGGCCTTGCTGTTCACAAAGGATCAATGCAAGAGATAAAAGTGGAACTGAAAGTAAAGACTGAAAGTAAACTAAGGTTGTAAACAATGATGTGAAGATGGACCGGGGTCCCGTGATTTTCAATAGTGATGTCTCTCTCCCAAAAGACGATAAAAGTGCTAGCGAGGTAAACAAATCACAGCTGGGCAATTGACAGAATTATGAAGGCACCGCAATGCTAACTATGCGGCAAAGAAAGAAAGGGCTCAAAAGCAATGGGCAGTACGCCAAGGTAAGTAGACCGAAATCCAACTGCATCTACTACGAATCATCCACCTTGAGATATCTATCCAGAACATCTCGCTGGTATTAAGTTGCGAATCCCACCCAAAGTTAAACTCAAAGCAACAGACAACTGCATTAAAAGAACTTTGTGTAAAGTAAACAATCCTTGCACCCGCGGGTACAAGCACCGTTGTTTTATCCCTTGTGGCAACAACACATCCCCTAGTCTCATGTTTCTGTCACTCAAGCTAGACATCAGGGGGCTGAACCCACAATCAAGCATAACGCTCCCTCTTGGAGTTGCAAGCAAACTACTTGGCCAAAGCAAAATACTGCAACAGAGAACATGCAAGAATTTACTCAAGAACAAAATATAAAAGAGAAGAACCAAATATATTACTCATCACAATCTGAACATAGTCTCATAATCCATCAGATCCCAGCAAACTCAGCATATCAACAACAGAAATTACAAAAGTGCCTCGATCATGTGAGGCAGCTCACGAGGTCTCGAAAGTGGAAGCACAAAGAGGGGAGAGGTACATCACATAGCTATTGGTCACGGACCCATGGTCCAAGTGGGACTACTCACGACACATCCGGGAGGCGTCCATGGCTATGGATGGTCTCCCGGAGGGGGTTCCTCCTCCCGTCAGGGTGCCGGGCAGCTTCTCTAGGCAGCCCCGATCTTGAAACGGCGGCGGCGGCGGTACAGAGGCGAGTTCGCGGAAAAGAGATCGATATTAGGGGTTTCCACCCCGAGGGCAAAATATAGGCGGAGGGGGGTGTCGAGGGGACCCACCAGGCAGCCAGGAGGCCTCCTGGCGCAGCCTAGGGTGGGGTCGCGCCAGGGACCCTCCTGGTCTCCTGGTGGTGGCCCCCCTCCGCTACCTTGGTGATTCGAGAAGCTTCCGGGTCGCTGATTTTTTATCTGATTTTTTCGGATTTTTTGGAGCACTTTTAATGGCCGGAAAAACCTGAAATACAAAAACAGCAGAAAACGATAACTGGCAGCTGACTGGGTTAATAGATTAGTCCAAATATGCTCAAAAGTGTATGAAATTTCAAGCAAATCATGGCAAAGTCACACAAAACATGCATGGATCAAGCAGAAATTATAGATACATTTGGGACGTATCACATCTACATAGGTGAATTGGGAATTCATACTACATTGATAGATTGCAGCAACTTGATGACGATCTTTTTGTAGCAAGAACGAGCTGGAGACCGTTCGAAGCTTCGTTCCCCAGCGGAGTCGCCAAAAAATGTGTTGACACACGAACACGTCCACGTGTACCCACCATGCCGAGGGAGATACTCCGCAACTCACGCCGCGGGAGGCCTGACCGGAAGAGCGATACACAAGCAATCCGGCGGGCGCTTTGTAGACCCGAAACGCCACACTCCCGGGAGGGACCCCGTTAGGGAGCACGGCGGCTATGGGCTGACCTAGGTCGACCTAATCGCCCCTAGAGCCTCGTGGATCTTTGCCCTGCAAGAACAAGAACGAACGAAGAACGAGAAGAAAGATACAAGGAAGAGAGATAAAACTAGGGTAAAAAGATGTAGATGTGTTTGTTCGATTGTGTGTTGTCTCAATCGACCGTCAACTCATCTATAGATGAGAAGGCTGGACTTTCCGTACAAGAAAAAGGACTTCAAATCCCGTCCAAATCTTTCCAAACTTAACCGAACCCGGATTACAAGTGGGCCTGGGACAGTAGTTCGGTTTTCGGTAGTTTTGGGGCTGTAAAATACATCGTATGAAAAAACTCAAAACATTAAAGTTGTAGCCCTCGAAATTTCCAAGAACTTTCATGTTAAATGTTTTTTGATTCGGAGCCATATTGAAAGGGTTTTGAGCTGATTTCTAACTCAGCTAAGATAAAAACACGAATCTGAAAAGTTTTCTCGGATCCCGTCGCCAAAATCGGACGTCCCTCGTCATTCAGACGTCTGACTGATACGTCCGAAACGTATATATAATTTCTGCTTGCTCCATGCATGTTTTGTGTGATATTGCTATGATCTAGATACACTTTCATACATTTTTGATCATATTTGGACTAACCTATTAACTCAGTGCACCCCAGTGCCAGTTCCTATTTTCTGCTTTTTTTCTATTTCAGTTTTCCCCATATAAAAAGTGCCAGAAAAATTCGGGAAAATTCAGATAAAAAATCAGCGTGGAGGAAGCTTCGCGAAGAGCCCGGGAGGGGCCAGAGGGGAGCCAGAGGGGGCCCAGGCGGCCACCCGGCGTGGCCCCACCCCTAGCCGCGCCAGGGGGGGCGCCTGGGGCCCCTGGTCCACCTCTGGCTGCCCCCCTTCGCCTATTTATCCCCCGTCACGGGAAAACTCCAGAAGCAGAACTCTATTCTGCGAACTCGCCTCTGTTCCGCCGCCGCCGCGCTTCCGAAGATCGGGAGCACCAGAAGACCTCTTCCCGGCACCCTGCCGGAGGGAGGATTGACCTCCGGGAGTCTCCTCTCCACCATGGATGCTCCCCGGATGTCCCGTGAGTAGTTTTCCTTGGACCATGGGTCCGTGATCAGTAGCTATGTGATGTTCTCCTCCCCTCTTTGATCTTCATTGTTTAGACCTCGTGAGCTGCCCTACATGCTCGAGGCACCTTTGTAACATTTCTGCTATTGCTATGTTGAGTTTGATAGGATCTGATGGATTATGAGATTATGTTCAGATTGTGATAGAGTAATATATTTGGTTTTTATCTCTTATATTTTTGTTCCTAAGTAATTCTTGCATGTTCTCCGTTGCTGTTTATTGCTTTGGCCAAGTAGTAGGTAGTGACTACAAGAGGGAACGGTGTGCTAGATTGTGGGTTCATGCCCCCCGATGACACGCTTGAGTGACAGAAACATGAGTCTAGGGGATGTGCTATTGCCACAAGGGGAAAAACAACGGTGCTTGTGACCGCGGTCACAAGGATTGTTTACTTTATGAAGAGTTCTTTTTAATGCAGTTGTCTGTTGCTTTGGGTTTACACTTTGGGTGGGGCTCGCAACTTAATACCAGCGAGATGTTCTGGATAGATATCTCAAGGTGGATGATTAGTAGTAGATGCAGATGGATTTCGGTCTACTTATTTTGGCGTACTGCCTGTGCTTTTGAACCTCGTCCTCTCTTTTGTAGCATAGTTAGCATTGCGGTGCGTTCATAATCCTGTCAATTGCCTTTCTGTATTTTTTTTACCTCGCATAGCAATTTTATCGTCTTTTGGGACAAAGACATCACTAGCGAACATCACGTATCCCGGTCCATATCCTCATTACTGTTTCCACGCTATATTTACTTTACTGCTTTTACTTGCTATCATTATCCCTTGCATTTTATCCTTGTGAACAACAAGACCGGAGAGATTGGCAACCTCTCTGAACTTCGTTGGGAACAAAGTTATCTGTGTCTGTGTGCAGGCCCGCGTCAGTTGCGCCGCTGACACCTACTTATCATCTCTGGAGTCCTGCTGGAGACAAACCTTGGTATCTTCACCGAGGGAAAACTGCTGCTGCACTACATCTCAACCTTCCACTTGGGGTAACCAACGAAGGGGCGAGAAGCCATCAAGCAAGTTTTCTGGCGCCGTTGCCGGGGACTCGAGTGCTAAGATGGGGAGTTGCACACTACCCTTTACCTTTATTTTTTAGTCTTGTTAGTTTATCTTTGTGTCCTTTATCAAAAATAAAAATAAAAATATAGTATGTCTAGTTCCTTACTGGCCAATCAATGTCTAACTTCTTTGAAACTAGATCTTTTTGGCATGGAGGATTCACCGAGGATCAACAAGAATATTACAAGGAATACCGCTTGTCTCAAAAAGGGATACACTTATGGAGACTCATACATCAATCGTATGAGTATGCTAAAAACTTGTGCTCAATATATAATATATCTTTCTGCAGGGATGAATCTTGTTGCTTTATGAGGCACAAACACCTTGCTTTCCAATGTGAGTACAATGAGGATGAAACCTTAGCTTCTTATGCTAAGGGAAATTATGATTTTTATGATGCAGAACAAATAGAAGAATTTGTTGCTTTTAAGGGTGCCTATGAAATTACTTATTTTCTTGAAAATATTGATGACGCCCCTTACAAATCTGAGAGTCTTGCTATACTTAACTATTGTTTGGAAAATTATGATGCAAATTATTATATTACTGATCATCTTGAGAGAATCTCTCCTCCAAAGGAAGAGACTAATGTTTTGTAGGACTCTATGGAAGAAGAAATTACTGAACCTGAAAGCTCCTTGGATGAAAAAGAGGAGGAGAGTGACGAACAAGAGGAGGAAGAATGGAGCCATCCATGTCTACCTTCTAATGAGAGTAACTCTTTGACTCTTACCTTATATGAGTGTTATGATCCTATGGATTCTTTTGAAATATCCCTTTTTGATGAAGTTGACGCCTTCTATGCTTATGGCCGTGATGCCACTATGGATGATGCTTACGGAGATGAACTTGCTATAGTTCCTCATGTTAAGCATGAAATTGTTTCTATTGCACCCACACTTGATTGTCCTCTTATCAAGGCTCAATGTGATGGGTTGCATCTATCTTATCATCCTAAAAACCGTGTTGAAAACAATACACGTGTGCTTGTAGGTCATGAACAACATGATTTATGTGATAGTTATATTCTTGATGTTGTTCATGATGCTACTGAAAATTACTTTGAGAGAGGAAAGTTTGGTTGTGGAAACTTCCATGTTACAAAAACACCTCTCTTCATGTTGAAAATTTTGAAGTTGTTCTTGTTCTACCTTCCTATGCATGTCACTTTGTGCTTCTTTGATTTATTTTCTTACAAGATGCCTATACATAGAAAGTGGGTTAGGCTTAAATGTGTTTCACATTTTATTCTTGATGCTCTCTTTTTCTTCAAAATTCTTATTCTTGTGAGAGCATCTTCTATAATCTTTAAGCCTAACTAATGGCTTTAAAGAAGCGCTTTCGGGAGGCAGCCCGCAACGAATTTAGGTGTTTCTTTTTGCTTTTGTTGTGTCTTGATGATTGTTACTACTATAGCAACATCATTGTATCTTTCTTTTTCAACTTTGTGCCAAGTTATAGCCTCTTAAGGCAAGGGAAGTAAAAGTTGTGACATGCTGTCCAGAAAACAGATTCTGTCCTCGTGACCAGCAAAATTCCAGAAAAATCGCAGTTCATCTTTTTGAGCTGAAATTTTTACACAGTATGCTCTATACAATTACTAAACTTCCGTATGTTCTGAGTTTTTTGATTTGAGTTGCAGAAGTACCCCTAAAAAATTCTTTACTATCTGCTGTTCTGTTTTTCACAGATTCTGCCATGTTTTGTCCCTCCTAACTTTTGCAAACCTTAAGCTTGCTTTTTCTTTGAAAAAAACTTTTTGGCACTCTTGAGAAACAGTAGCTCTTCAAGAATATCTTTATTTCCAGTGGAAAATTTTTATTTTATTAAGGGTACTAACCTCTCTAATCAGCTTATGATGAGTTATGTATGAAGGGAGTTTTCAAGTGCGCGATCGAAGATGATGAAAGAAGATCCAGGATTGTCAAGCGCTCAAGCTTGGGGATACCCCCATGCATCCCCAATAAATATTCAAGGAGACTCAAGCGTCTAAGCTTGGGGATGCCCCCGTGCATCCCCTTCTCCATCAACAATCATCAGTTCGTCCTTCGTCTCACTATATTTTTATCACTTCATGCGTTATGTGCTATGCTTGGAGTGTCTCGCTCTTACGTTTTGTTTTTAGTTTTATTTAGCTTTGCTTGCTGTTCATAACAAGTTAGATCACCTCTTACTTTGTGTGGGAGAGAAACACGCTCCACTTTCAAAATTTAGAACACATCATAGGATTTTTCCTGCTTATCTTTTTGCTGTTGTGTGTTCTTTATCTTGTCATAGCTACTGCCATGTTTAGTTTTTAGTCTTAGTTTGTCTTTTTGAGAGATCCACACTAGTACTCCCTTTATATCCTTGTACTCCATAGAGATGATATTTTTGCATATAGTTCCATTGAGAGCTTCTTAGCTCGTATGTGCATCCATTGCATGGCGATCCCTACTCCTCACATCATATCTATCATTTGGCATCTCTTGCCTATGATTGTCCTCATTGATGTGAGCCTTTCTCATCCTATTTGTCTTCCTCCTCCACCATATTTCTCTCTTTGCCATCCTAAGTGTCAACTCTCGTGCTTACGCTCGTCCATTGCATGAGTGCTCAAAATATCGAAAAGGAGTGGATCAAATTGACTTGTACCTGGCTAGTGGTCTGGGCAAGAGTCAAGATAAGATTCCATAGAAGACCAAGTGTGAAACTTTAGTAGATTGAGTTCTCAACACAAAAATACTTTTTTCTCGTATTCCCTATCCCCCTTCTTGCACGCAAACACCATTTGGAGACATTCGAGTCACGGACAGCGAGAGCTCTTGCACCTAATGTTCTTTTTTTACTTGTTTCAATGCTAATATAGACTCTTGCATGTTATGACTTGAATTGAATCTCTAACCTTGATTGCTTTACTTTTCAAAGTTCTTTTATGGTTGCTAGCATGTCACCATAGAAATTATGCTGTTATCATTTACCTACTCGAGGAGGAGCAGGAATTAAGCTTGGGGATGTTGATACGTCCAAAACGTATATATAATTTCTGCTTGCTGTTGGAAATATGCCCTAGAGGCAATAATAAAATGTTATTATATATATTTCCACGTTCATAATTAATGTTTATATTTCTATGCTATAATTGCAATGACCCTGACTATGAGATTCAGAAGAAAACTCACTTGCATGTGTGGAAATGTAAACACCAAGAGTTCCTGGTTTAGCCTCTAAGACCAGCTCATGTGCTAACTGATGATTATGTTTTCTTAATCATGGACATTGTTCTTGTAACAAGGATGTCAGTAGCAATGAGAACATATTGTTAGCAGAACAATGATGTTGAACCGACCCCAGTATTGAATGATATACTTAGAGATCACATCGTAACTACGTTATAAGTCATATCATGAAATGTTATCATATACGTAATTCCTTAGACCATGAGAGTATCGAGTTGCTTCACACAGGAAGACATGCTTTGGTTCTTAGATGAATCCTCCCGTAAATGGGAAGTAGTAAAATAAGTTCTGGGTATGTCAGTTGGTGTGGCTAGTGACTGTGATAGTTCAAGAATGGGATTTGCTCCTTCACGATGAAGAGATATTGACTTTGGGCCCACTCGGTATGACGGTATCCATTCTAGTCTGGCCAGACGCATTGTGATTTAATCACGGGGATACCGGAATACAATAACGAGAAATAGAGACAAACGAGCAAAGAGGATAACAAGTGGCTTGTGTTCAAGAAGTTGTTACACATGGGTGCCAAACATCTCTCCTCTAACTTTGTCATATATCACGAAGCAAAGGGAATGGTACATGACTAAACATAAAGGTTCACTCGAAGTTTATTCGTGTATGTGTGGGAGTCAACATGGGTGTCCATGGCTCTGCTGTTGATTATTGGCTATTGACAAAAGGCTGTTGACCTATGTCCGGAAGATGTTCTGAGTCATGTCCGCATTATACCGAACCTATTGGGTCACACACTTAACGAGTAGTAATCTGTTAGATAACTAGGAGATGAAAAGAGAAAGGGTACCGAAATTGTTTCGGGTGGAACCGGAAGTGTTCTGGGTAGCACTAGAAGTGTTCTAGGTGGTGCCGAATGGTTTTAGAATATTCGAGAACGGTCTCGAATGATTCCGGAACATTCAAGAAGAGTCTTGAAGTGGTAACAAGACATCCGTGATAGTCTCGGAAGGTTTTGCAACATTCGGTAATAGTTGTGGAAAGGTTACGGAACATCGGGAAAATTGTTCCGGGACTTCCGGAAATGTTCCGGGAGGTTTCAGAAGGTTCCCGGGAGCTTATGGAAGTATCTGGAGGGTTAAGGAGCTCTCAAAACCGCGGAAACCGGCGTTAGACCAAGTAGGAAGGTCCACAAGGTCGTAACTTGGAAGGAAAAGGACTTTCCTTGAGTCCAAGGCCCAGACGCCAGGGTCCCTGGCGTTTTGGACCAGGACGCCGGGGTCCGCGGCGTTTCGGCGGGGAATACGTGTTGGACTCCTCCTGGTGGCCAAAACCGACTTTGGGGAGAACCCTCGCCCAAGTTGCGACCCCAGGCTTCCACCTATATATTCGGGGGCAGGGGTAGCCCCAAAGAAACACCAGAAAAGCCCCAAGGCTGCCCCAGCTAAATCCCACGCGCCTCTAATTCTCTTAGGGCTAGATCGTTCTAGTCCGGACGCCGCTAGGCTCTTCTCCCTCTAGCTTCTCTCAGTGGCGTTCTTCTCTGGACGGCGGAGCGCTGCTGGATTGCTACATCGGGATGTGTGGATACCGGTAGAGGGATCATACCTTTGATCCTTCTTCGAGGTCCTTCTTCTTCCTCGAAGATCATGTTCGAGGGACTTGTTCGTGGGACTTGATCGGGATGGATCGCGGGATGGTTCACGGGATAGATCGCGCAACGGATCATGGAACGGTACGCGGGATCGATATCCTCGCGGTTGGGAGGTCATTGAAATTCCTAGCTGCGGGGATCTGCAGCAACGGTCTTCACCAACTCTACTTCCGCTACATCGGTTGGTGAGCCATGACCTAAAACCTTGTATGCAATCTTATTGGATGATCTTGGGTTCTTGATTCGTAGGCCGAATTTTTTTGTTTTCTACTACGTTTCCCAACAGTGGTATCAGAGCGATCCTTGATTAGATGCATGTTTAGGTCTAGATCATATGTGTGATATGAGGCATTGATTTTCTTGTTGCTTCCCTGTCATGTGATTTTTTCTATGCTTGATGGCAAGTTGAGGTTTTGCTACAAGGATTGAGTTTTCCATCGATCCCTCTATGCTGCTTTCAGTATGCTGGTTGCCTTGATCATGGTCTACATCAAACTCCTTGGATCTCATCTTAATCTCGCAATAGAAGATTTAACATGGAGGGGCTTGTGGATTTTGTGAACTCAAATCCACACGGGGGTCACGCGTTGAGCGAAGTTTGGCTTGTGGCATTAGTTGCTACACGCACCCCGAACGTTAAACTAGCAACATTGAAGTATCGTGTTTGGTTTGTTTAGGGAACAACGTTTGCATGTAACCTGCTAATCAACCACGATAAAATTTGCAAAAACCCGTGTAGATAGCGATCTAACTTGTTTTTGCAGAGTATGCATGTGATGTGGTATAGCCTTCAAGATTTTCAATGTGTTTGTATGAGATGCTATATGTTATGTAATATTTATTCGCGACCTGCGTGTCGTGGTACGGCATGATGACTGGAGTCATATGATTGTCACTTAATTATGGCCTGCGTGCAAGAACTGTTTATTAGCTCGAGGCAAAGAAATAGATAGATGCAAGGTGATGATCTACGATGCGGAGGTGGACCCCGACGCACATGCCGGAAGCCGTGGTGATGTTCCCGGCACCAAGGGCAAAGTTGGTGGACACGGTGACTTCAACCACGACGATGTGAAGACAATGAAGACTTCACGAAGCAAAGGGCTATACTATATCACATAATTTTATGAACTGCCTGTGATGTTTATCCCTTTGATGCACCCTTGTTTGATGCGCGGTAGTCATATTTTATTAGGGTGATCTCTCGCAAAACAATATCAAGTTGATAGTGTTCTCCCAACTGTAGCACCGTCTATACTATGTTTCACACCGGAGCAGGTCATGTCACATGGGTGCACACGGTGTGACGCATAAAAGACGGGTGTGTTAAAAGAACACACAGCACATTACACTTGGTTATCTTGACGGTTTGGATAAAAGTTTAATACCGGAACACTCCCATCGAAAGATGAACAAGAATCACCTTTGGCGTGATTGGCAAGTTGGCCTACCGGTCCAGTCTAAGTCATCATTGATGTCACATCAATGGCGGACGATTGATTTGGATCTTGAATCACTCCAGCATCAATTACGAGAGATATTGATCTGAGTGGGAGCGCACTTAGTAATTAAATTGATTAATCACAAGTGCAACTTAATTATGAACAAAGTCTTAGTATTTGCATTATCGTTGTAGAATAATGGCTCGCGTTACCACGTTACCATTTTTTTTTATTAACTGTATTATCTGGTAAAAACTTTACGATTGGTACCGTATTGTGAGGACTATCCTCAATAGTGCCGAGAAGGACCATGTCCTATCGCAAATTTTTGATGCTCTCCCGCTGATGCTATGGATGATGTGACACACGTCCATAATCCAAAATGCTAGAATTCCACCACAGCTAAGTGCATTGTCTTCACCACCATGAAACCCGAACTTTGAAACGTTTGGGATAGTTATGTTATATTCATGGAACTGAAAAATTGTTTTCAGTAGTAAGACAATTAATGTTGGATATAAGATATATAGTACAATGTATGATTGTAAGCATTGGTGAAAATGTTCACTGTGCTCTAAACAAAACTGATAAGTGTGGGATCCAGAAGAACACCGATCATATGATGATGAGAATTAAGGGAAAGGAAGTCCAAAGGATGTTAGTAAGACTCATACGCCGGAAAGTCCATGGCCTGCGCCACCCTTGATCATGTGTGATTTTCTGTGAGTAGGAGTGACATTGGAAATAGAACTATGATACGTATAAAGGCAAAATGAAAGAAGACTGGAATATCCAGCTCAGAAATGAAAGTCATATGGAGTTATAGATGAATTCATTGCTGGTCAAGAGATGTAATTCTTGGGAATCATGATTAAGCAGTTAATTGTGGATTCTGTATATTGTGATTAAATTGTTGATCATCGGAATATCACTTCAATTGCATATCGTTGCAAGTTGATGCAAGAAATACTATGGCTTTTATGACTAGCTAATGATGAGTTTTGACACGCTCGGGAACACGGTAAAAGGTTTACTATACCGTGTGTTGACTCTATGATTATCTTCATAATTCATTTTAGAGTTGAGTAAATTGTTACTACACTTTAGCCTTGTTGCAAAACATCATTTTGAATCATGTTTGTTGCAAGAGAGTTGTTCAAAGCTATGAATAACGTAAAGGCCATACTTCCATTATGAATAGGTTGTATGTTATGAATATTGATAATAATATTAAACATCCATAACACTGACGCTAAACGTCGCAAGACTGACAGAAATACCACATAGATGTGGCACTGCCATTTATCACAAGTGACATAACATGCATGAAGAATTTCCATAAGCGATGGACTTTCGAGTCATATGATTATGAATCACTTGACTCTTGCGATCTTTGTCTCGAAGTAATGTGACTAAAACACCGTTGATAGACCATACATGAACGGGCAACTAAACCATTGGTAATCATACATGATGATGTGTGTAGTCCAATAAGTGTAGTTGTGTGCAGTGGATTCCCTATCTTCACTCATGAGTTGAAGTAGATATGTGGATATCTGTTCAATAGAGACATACGTCTGAAATCTTTGAAATGTTCAAGGAATTTTAGAGTGAAATAGAAATTCATTGTAACGAGAAAATAAAGCTTCTGCAAATTAGATTGTAAAAAGCAATATTTGAGTTACAAGTTTAGCGAACATCTGATGAGTTGTGAAGAAGTGTCATAACTTGCGTCTCCCGGAACACCACTATGAGTAAAGTGTTCGAGAGATGTAATCAAGCCATGTATGACACGGTAAGATCAAATATGATGTTTATCAATTTGCCATTATACTTATTAAAGTTATGCGTTAGAGACTACGGATTTTACACCTAAAAGAGCACCATCAAATCTGTTGAAATGACACCATATTAGATGTGGAATGGAAGTGTTAAAACCATATTGTCTTTTCTTAAAATTTGGGTATATGAGACATGTGTTTGACATGCTCAAAACACCAAATCAGATAAGTGCTACTTTGTTAAGGTTATTCCAAAAGGTTTGGTATTCCTCTATCACTACACAAAAGCAAAACTGTTTGCAGTTAAGAACAATGTGTTTGGAAGAAAATAGTTTCTTACAAAAGAGTGAGTGGGAGGACAGTGCAACTTGTTAAAGATTGTTGAATCTTCAAATAAGTGCGCAGCTGAACCACACGGGTTAGACAAAACTCGTACAAACATTCATGATATGTAAGACGAGATATTATTGTTCGACAATGATAAACCTGTGATATACAAAGAAGCGTTGATGGGCCCTGACTCCGGGATTTGGCTAAATGCCAAATAATCCGAGATAGTATCCATGGAAGTAAGTCAAGTTTTGAACTTGGTAGACCCTCTGAAAGACTAAAAGTCTGAAGAATATATATATGGATCTATAATTGATTCGGATGAAATTGTTTTATCCATAAAGCTCAACTCGTTGGAAAATTGTTTTCTAGCAAGTTCAAACGTTGACTACGGCGAAATAGTGTCGACCGTAGAGATGCTTTAGTCAATTCGGGTTATATTAGCAATTACTACATATCTCATTTATAGGATATGGTAGAATGAACGTCAAAACAAAGTTCCTACCCGGAAATATAACAAAGGACGTATACGTGATACGACCGGAATGTTTTGTCGATTCAAAGGATGCTAAAATAGATGCAAGCCTTGGATGTCCAGTGATGGACTGAAGCTGGCATAATGGAGTTGGAATTTTCGTTTTGATGAAATTGCCAAAAGAGTTTGTTTTCATCAGGAATAATGAAGATGCTTGAATGTTCAAGAAAGTAAGTGGGAGCTGAATGATATTTCTAAAACCTTATGTAGATGACATATTGTTGATTGGAAATGATATAAATTTCTTGACACGAATAAGGACTTCATTGGAAATAGTTTTCAGTTGAAGAACTTGGGCTAATATAGCATTAGTATTGAGCACAGTGATCTATGTAGATAGTAAGTGCCTGATCATGCTAAAGCCAACATTACATGTTGACATGATACTAAAGTAGTTTAGTATGAATACGCCAAGAAGGATGTTCTTGCCGAGGTCACGGTGAAAAGTTGTTTACGGAAATCGGTGTTCATGAACACAGATAAGCAAAAACACGTGAATTGAATTCCACTCACCTGTGTGTTTCGATTAATCATGTACACCATAATATGTAAAACAACCAGATATGTCCAGTGCTCCAAAAGGTTGTGAGCAAGATACCAAAGTGATCAAAATGTTGATCATTGGACAAACAGTGAAAAGTTAAACTTATGAAAGATAAGATATGTTTTTCGGAAAAATGGAGAGAATGAAGAGCTCGTTGTAATGAGTTACACCAGCTGAATTTTTGATGTAAACAGTTACACCAATTCAGTCTTCATACTTACTCCGACCGATTTTCGATTTTAATTGGGATTATGTGTTTCACACATAAGGGTGGCACAGTATGGAGGAACTGTGTTGAGTTAGATACTGTGGCGAATTCTATAACAGAGGCTAAGTATATTGTTGCTTAAAGAAGTAACAAGGGAGGGTATTTTGAATCATCAGTTCATTTATGAACATGGTATGGTTTCCAAGATGCTTGAAGCTCATAGAACATTGATGAATGATTTTATGACTTATTCTAAAGGAACCAAGGTCCTGCCAAATGATTCAAACATATACAAAGCTAAACTGATAAAATTAGTGAATTTTATGATAGCGTGAAAATGCGAAGATATGCAAGATACAAACGGGCCTGAAACGTCAGATCCGATGATGAAGTCTATACCACAAATGAAGCATGTATTACACCGGTATGCCATAGGTGTAAAGTGCTCAAGCACTGATAATATTATTGACTCTAGTGCAAGTGGGATACTGTTGGAAATATGCCCTAGAGGCAATAATAAAATGTTATTATATATATTTCCACGTTCATAATTAATGTTTATATTTCTATGCTATAATTGCAATGACCCTGACTATGAGATTCAGAAGAAAACTCACTTGCATGTGTGGAAATGTAAACACCAAGAGTTCCTGGTTTAGCCTCTAAGACCAGCTCATGTGCTAACTGATGATTATGTTTTCTTAATCATGGACATTGTTCTTGTAACAAGGATGTCAGTAGCAATGAGAACATATTGTTAGCAGAACAATGATGTTGAACCGACCCCAGTATTGAATGATATACTTAGAGATCACATCGTAACTACGTTATAAGTCATATCATGAAATGTTATCATATACGTAATTCCTTAGACCATGAGAGTATCGAGTTGCTTCACACAGGAAGACATGCTTTGGTTCTTAGATGAATCCTCCCGTAAATGGGAAGTAGTAAAATAAGTTCTGGGTATGTCAGTTGGTGTGGCTAGTGACTGTGATAGTTCAAGAATGGGATTTGCTCCTTCACGATGAAGAGATATTGACTTTGGGCCCACTCGGTATGACGGTATCCATTCTAGTCTGGCCAGACGCATTGTGATTTAATCACGGGGATACCGGAATACAATAACGAGAAATAGAGACAAACGAGCAAAGAGGATAACAAGTGGCTTGTGTTCAAGAAGTTGTTACACATGGGTGCCAAACATCTCTCCTCTAACTTTGTCATATATCACGAAGCAAAGGGAATGGTACATGACTAAACATAAAGGTTCACTCGAAGTTTATTCGTGTATGTGTGGGAGTCAACATGGGTGTCCATGGCTCTGCTGTTGATTATTGGCTATTGACAAAAGGCTGTTGACCTATGTCCGGAAGATGTTCTGAGTCATGTCCGCATTATACCGAACCTATTGGGTCACACACTTAACGAGTAGTAATCTGTTAGATAACTAGGAGATGAAAAGAGAAAGGGTACCGAAATTGTTTCGGGTGGAACCGGAAGTGTTCTGGGTAGCACTAGAAGTGTTCTAGGTGGTGCCGAATGGTTTTAGAATATTTGAGAACGGTCTCGAATGATTCCGGAACATTCAAGAAGAGTCTTGAAGTGGTAACAAGACATCCGTGATAGTCTCGGAAGGTTTTTCAACATTCGGTAATAGTTGTGGAAAGGTTACGGAACATCGGGAAAATTGTTCCGGGACTTCCGGAAATGTTCCGGGAGGTTTCGGAAGGTTCCCGGGAGCTTATGGAAGTATCCGGAGGGTTAAGGAACTCTCCAAACCGCGGAAACCAGCGTTAGACCAAGTAGGAAGGTCCACAAGGTCGTAACTTGGAAGGAAAAGGACTTTCCTTGAGTCCAAGGCCCAGACGCCAGGGTCCCTGGCGTTTTGGACCAGGACGCCGGGGTCCGTGGCATTTGGGCGGGGAATACGTGTTGGACTCCTCCTGGTGGCCAAAACCGACTTTGGGGAGAACCCTCGCCCAAGTTGCGACCCCAGGCTTCCACCTATATATTCGTGGGCAGGGGTAGCCCCAAAGACACACCAGAAAAGCCCCAAGGCTGCCCCAGCTAAATCCCACGCGCCTCTAATTCTCTTCGGGCTAGATCGTTCTAGTCCGGACGCCGCTAGGCTCTTCTCCATCTAGCTTCTCTCAGTGGCGTTCTTCTCTGGACGGCGGAGCGCTGCTGGATTGATACATCGGGATGTGTGGATACCGGTAGAGGGATCATACCTTTGATCCTTCTTCGAGGTCCTTCTTCTTCCTCGAAGAACATGTTCGAGGGACTTGTTCGTGGGACTTGATCGGGATGGATCGCGGGATGGTTCACGGGATAGATCGCGCAACGGATCATGGAACGGTACGCGGGATCGATATCCTCGCGGTTGGGAGGTCATTGAAATTCCTAGCTGCGGGGATCTGCACCAACGGTCTTCACCAACTCTACTTCCGCTACATCGGTTGGTGAGCCATGACCTAAAACCTTGTATGCAATCTTCTTGGATGATCTTGGGTTCTTGATTCGTAGGCCGAAATTTTTGTTTTCTACTACGTTTCCCAACACTTGCTCCATGCATGTTTTGTGTGATATTGCTATGATCTAGACACACTTTCATACATTTTTTATCATATTTGGACTAACCTATTAACTCAGTGCACCCCAGTGCCAGTTCCTGTTTTCTGCTGTTTTTCTATTTCAGTTTTCCCCCAAATAAAAAGTGCCAGAAAAAATCGGGAAAATTCAGATAAAAAATCAGCGTGGAGGAAGCTTCACGAAGAGCCCGGGAGGGGCCAGAGGGGAGCCAGAGGGGGCCCAGGCGGCCACCCAGCGCGGCCCCACCCCTGGCCACGCCAGGGGGGCGCCTGGGGCCCCTGGTCCACCTCTGGTTGCCCCCGTTCGCCTATTTATCCCCCGTCACGGGAAAACTCCAGAAGCAGAACCCTATTCCGCGAACTCGCCTCTGTTCCGCCGCCGCCGCGCTTCCGAAGATCGGGAGCACCAGAAGACCTCTTCCCGGCACCCTGCCGGAGGGAGGATTGACCTCCGGGAGTATCCTCTCCACCATGGATGCTCCCCGGATGTCCCGTGAGTAGTTTTCTTTGGACCATGGGTCCGTGATCAGTAGCTATGTGATGTTCTCCTCCCCTCTTTGATCTTCATTGTTTATACCTCGTGAGCTGCCCTACATGATCGAGGCACCTTTGTAACATTTCTGCTATTGCTATGTTGAGTTTGATAGGATCTAATGGATTATGAGATTATGTTCAGATTGTGATAGAGTAATATATTTGGTTTTTATCTCTTATATTTTTGTTCCTAAGTAATTCTTGCATGTTCTCCGTTGCTGTTTATTGCTTTGGCCAAGTAGTAGGTAGTGACTCCAAGAGGGAACGATGTGCTAGATTGTGGGTTCATGCCCCCCGATGACACGCTTGAGTGACAGAAACATGAGTCTAGGGGATGTGCTGTTGCCACAAGGGGGAAAACAACGGTGCTTGTGACCACGGTCACAAGGATTGTTTACTTTACGCAGAGTTCTTTTTAATGCAGTTGTCTGTTGCTTTGGGTTTACACTTTGGGTGGGGCTCGCAACTTAATACCAGCGAGATGTTCTAGATAGATATCTCAAGGTGGATGATTAGTAGTAGATGCAGATGGATTTCGGTCTACTTATTTTGGCGTACTGCCTGTGCTTTTGAACCTCGTCCTTTCTTTTGTAGCATAGTTAGCATTGCGGTGCGTTCATAATCCTGTCAATTGCCTTTCTGTAATTTGTTTACCTCGCATAGCAATTTTATCGTCTTTTGGGACAAAGACATCACTAGCGAACATCACGTATCCCGGTCCATATCCTAATTACTGTTTCCACGCTATATTTACTTTACTGATTTTACTTGCTATCATTATCCCTTGCATTTTATCCTTGTGAACAACAAGACCGGAGAGATTGACAACCTCTCTGAACTTCGTTGGGAACAAAGTTATCTGTGTCTGTGTGCAGGTTCGCGTCAGTTGCGCCGCTGACACCTACTTATCATCTCTGGAGTCCTGCTAGAGACAAACCTTGGTATCTTTACCGAGGGAAAACTGTTGCTGCACTACATCTCAACCTTCCACTTGGGGTAACCAACGAAGGGGCGAGAAGTCATCACTGGCCCGCCGGATGTCCGGTTCCCGTCGGATTTCTGGTCAAAATCGGAGGTCTACTGACCTTTCCCGTCGGATTTCCGTTTTCCATCGGACGTCCGAATTTCGCTGGGAGGTTCTCTGAATTTTTCTACAGCAGTACACGGTTTCGGTCGTAACTTTTTCATACGAACTCGGATTTGGACATTTCAAATATCAAAATAGACCGGTTCGACGAAACGAAGCCGCTCCATGTAGAACATTTTCCATTTGATGATGACTTGAAGTCCTAATTGGCATAATTGTACTTGGAATGCCAGGATCCTATCGTTTCCAACATAGTTTCGGCCTCCAAGATGGAATCGGATGAAGATGGGTTGAACTACAAAGATGTTCATATCGATGATACACAAATTTTTCATGTAGATCACCTATTCATTTGAGGTCATCTTGTATATGAATATTGTCGTGCCAAAAACTGGTGTCAACAGTTCCGTTTTGGGTAGCCAACTAAACTAGTTTATCACTTATATCACAAAGGAGAGTCATTGTGTATTTGGTCTCGACTTCCCAACAGGCCATAACCTAGCTATTGCCTCATTTTACTTTTTATTTCCTCCTCATGATGATACGAGAGTAGTGGCCTCAATATGGTAACAAAAATTCTAATTACCCCAATATGCTAACAAAAATTCTAATTACCTCAATATGCTAATAAAAACTCTAATTTGTCTCAATATGCTAACAAAAATCCTAATTTGCTCAAAATGATAACAAAAATCCTAATTTGCTCAATATGCTAACAAAAATCTTACTTTGCCCATGTTTAACAACCTAAACAAGGTTAGAGGGGGGGACTCACCAGGGGGCGGCCTCCGGCGACGGCAACGGCGAGGACGTCACGGGGGCGACGGCGAGGAGGGTGCGGGCGACGGAGAGGAGGGCGCGAGCGACAGTGAGGAGCAGCGGGCGCGGGCGACGGCGAGGGCCCCGTCGTGGAGGAGAGGGGCGCCGGCGTGGGAGGAGCGCGGTGGCGGCGTCGAGTGGAGAGGGAGAGAGTGGTGGAGGAGAGGGATTTGCGTGGGAAGAGAGTGAGTGGGCTGGTTTTAGGTATACAATCTACAGCGCGGGTGTGCCAGACCACGCTGTAGATGAGAAGGGCATCTACGGCTCATGCACCAAGGGGCGCGCCGCTGAGATGAGGGCCCAAGGGCCCAAAAAACCCGGTCTGTGCTAAAAACTTAGCAGCGCGTGTTTACGAGGCCACGCTACAGATGTCCTATACATCTGCAGCGCGGGCTCTTAAACGTACGTCACTAAAGTGGCTAGCCACGGAAACACAAATTGTGAACCCATATTAGCAGCGTGGGTTACTAAGGCCCGCACTGCCAATGCTCAATCTCCTGCAGCGCGCTCCATTTACCCGCGCTGCTCAAGTACACCTACAGCGCGTCTCTTGTAGCACGCGCTGCTAATGTCCATTCTTGTATGGTCAAAATCCTAGTAGTGATGTAACCTTATCCCCTTCCTCCCCTCTCGGGCGACTGTTGCTCCATCCCAAATCTTGTTGGCTGATCGGGTCGGCTCGTCTACAACGGGAGGGGTTTACTCCAAGCTGCAACAAAGGCCAAGTGCGACCGAGCCACTCCTCCATCTCCACCTTTCATAGCTTCAACATGAATAGCACCGTCAGTGTTTATCACAATCCATCCCAGACTCCTCTAGCTCCACCTTTCATAGCTTCAACATGAATAGCACCGTCAGTGTTTATCACAATCCAGCCCAGGCCTGGCAGACGCCAACAGGAGTTGGGCGAATTATTCATCTTTCTCCTAGGGAGATCACGGATGACAAGAGTTTCATGCACCCATCCGATATCAAGGGCAGTTTCAACACCGATTTGTAAAACAAATACAATATTGTATTGGGATCATGCAAATAAAATAAATTCAAACGGAATTCATTTAAATTTAGATAAACATTACATATATCCAATGCATTTCATCCAAATCAAACTTTAATCTAGTTTAAAACTGCCCTAGTGGTCGTAAGCTCAATGAATTGAAGTTTTTTCGATGTTTCTGCTCCTTCGATAGGCTCTTTCACAAGGTGTTAGAGCTTACCGTCATGGCGAAAGTGTAGAATGAATAAAGAATGAGATTCGTCATGTAGTGAAGTATACTACCAAATTTAGATAGCGGGGACAGCGAGATCGGCAATCGAATGTCGGATGGAATGCAGGTGCCGGAGTGGATTTCTCGACCACCGCACCTGTTCAATGCGGACGGGCAGACGGTTTGAATTCCGCATATAACCATCCCGTTGTGTCTCTTTGGTATTGAACAAGCGTAAAGACTGAAGCTCTCTGACGAAGGGCTGCTACGGACGAAGCGCTGCTACGGCACCTTAATTTATTTGATAATATACTACCTTACTAAAGTTGCTTAGGTTACATGCATGACACTAACTAAGCTCCGGGTTTGAATTCGACAGATAACCGTTCCGTTATGTTTTTTTCCTTATTTAATAGGGTTTGTCTAGGGCACATCTAGTTAGAGCACATCTAAGTGTTCAATCAAACTAAAAAGAAAATGAAAAAATATAATAAATATATCTAAATAAATCTTTTTGTAAAATCAGTAGTATAGGATTTAGATGTGCTCTATCTTAGAGCACATCTAGATGTGCCCTAGAAAATCTGTTATTAATAATATGCCACCTTACTAATATTGCTTAACTTACATGCATGAAACTAACTAAGTAACTATGATACTTTTACTGTAGGAGGTCTTAACTTATGTCAGCTTTCCAAGAAGTCTAAGAATACATGATTTCAAAAGCATAGAAAGGTAGTTGGGGGTGCGCAAAATGAAGGATTAGTGAACATGGGAATGGGTGTTTTGGTTTACAAGAATTAAAAAAAGTTGGTCCCGAAAGAGAAAGAACATATGTGGTTTTCGCTATCGATACCTTTGTTCTTATGGTGTCATGTATGGGCTGTTGAGCGAAAGATAGAATTTGATAAGAGGAGAATTAACAATTATTTCGTAAAGTATACACTGTGGCAAAAAATAGACTTTGCAGCACCAAACAATCTAATCGATGTAACTACATACATTTACCTAAGGGTTTGTCTCGATCTTAGTCAATTAAAACCTAAGTAAAGCTTAGTCAAATGATAGTACGTGTAAAAGAAGAAGAAAACAGTTTTTTGACTCTTCACACACGATCACATAAATATAGCATTGACTGAAATTTAATTAAATTTTAATTGATTGAGATTTAGCAATCCCCTTTGCCTAATCCTACAATTACGTTTACCCAAGAAAATATTATCATGTGCTTCTATGTTGTACAGTAGTAATATTCTTGAGAACAAGCTCCAAGAGAGCAGAGGGGCAGCATGTCCTTAGCTTCTCAAACCCATCCGATGCCATGAACGCTTCCATGTTACCCGGAGAAGATAGAAACTCCACACATGCCGCCCTCAGCACGGAGCAATGGTGCCGCTCCGCGAACGCAATGGTGAGAGCCACGGAGCTCATGTCGATGCGCCGGCACAGCGCCTCCTCGCAGACAAGCTTCAACCTCTCCAGCTCGTACCTGTCCGCCGCGACGAGCAGCCTCGCAGCCATCGTCGTCGCCTCGAGCGCGGGAGTCCAGTCCGTGTACATGAACTGTAGCAGGGCCTTGAACACCTCGGCGTCCATGTCGTCGACGCGCAGTAAGGTGGTGCTGTCGCCCGTGGTTGCCGACGCGAGCGAAAGGTCCGCCTTGAAGACCGGTGACTCGGCCTCGAGTATTCGCCGGTGCGCCGGGAGCGTCTCCTCGCCGACCTCGATCTGCACGTCCACTTCCTTGTTGTTCCAGATGAATTCCGCGAGTTTCCCGGGCATGGCAAACGGAGGCTCCACCACGACTGTAGGCTTCACCACGACCGTAGGCTCCTCCGGTGCGGCGGCAGCCTCGATGACGTGGTCGTCGGTACGCAGCTCGTTGACGGTGAGGTCGCAGAGGATGGTGAGGCAGTCGTCCTTGAGAATGAGATGCTTCTCGGCGTCCAGATCCTCGTGTTTCACAAAGTTATAGTTGCCCCAACTGAGACCGCGGGATGCTGAGAAGCGCCTCTCCTCCAGGTCCCAAGTGTGCCATGGCTTCCAGGCCTGGTCGAGTATACTCAACTGGGACGTTGCCGTGGCATCCCCGGTCCTTGCGTGGCTCGCATGGTTGAGGTAGAGGGAGATGCTTCCCTCGTTCTCCTTCCGGTCGCCGTTTGGGTAGCATGAAAGACGCCAGTTGTGGCCCCCGACGCTGAACGTGCCGGCTCTCAGCTGCTCGCCATTGCCCACCGTCTTCCTGAGTTGCGTGAACCCGTCGATCCGGAATATGTGGGAGCCGGTCGCCTGCCTCGTGGCCATGGTTGAAGCGGAGAGCTGCTGCCGGCCGGCGCCACGCAGGGCGTTCAAGGCCGCGGAGATCGACATGAGGAGACGACCGCCGTTTGCTTGAAGATGGGAATATGGGAGGAGGTGATGTGCGGCAAATTGCAAGGTGCGCGTGTTATATAAGGGTGTGATCTGGGCTAGCTATTTCAAGAGTCCTCGACGACATGGGTATGTGCAGAGATAGAGATTTGTGTTAATACGGCAACTAGTCGACATGCAGCAGATCACATCGTGATAGAATAGGTCACTATTTATTAACTTCCAGATGATCTATATATGAGATCAGTACATTCATGCATGCACCATTATAAAAGAAAGAAAATACATATTGGTCCTTTAGGGTCTGATCACTATTTTCCTCCCGAATAGACCAATGTCAGAGCACCTTCGTTTTGTTAGGGGTTATCAAAGCATCTTCAACATTGTTCTATTTTACGACACCAAAAAGCCTATTGGGTTGTGTAATGACCCATCTACTTTGTAACAATGCATCTTTATTCTTTTTGCCGATTTTGTTGAAAATTTAGTGGAAGTGTTTCATGGACAATTTTTTTGTCCAATGAACTTCTTTCGATGATTTGTTGCACATTCTTTACAAAGTTTTGCAGATCAAAACTACTCTGCAGACGGGTATGTGCAGAGATAGAGATTTGTGTTAATACGGCAACTAGTCGACATGCAGCAGATCACATCGTGATAGAATAGGTCACTATTTATTAACTTCCAGATGATCTATATATGAGATCAGTACATTCATGCATGCACCATTATAAAAGAAAGAAAATACATATTGGTCCTTTAGGGTCTGATCACTATTTTCCTCCCGAATAGACCAATGTCAGAGCACCTTCGTTTTGTTAGGGGTTATCAAAGCATCTTCAACATTGTTCTATTTTACGACACCAAAAAGCCTATTGGGTTGTGTAATGACCCATCTACTTTGTAACAATGCATCTTTATTCTTTTTGCCGATTTTGTTGAAAATTTAGTGGAAGTGTTTCATGGACAATTTTTTTGTCCAATGAACTTCTTTCGATGATTTGTTGCACATTCTTTACAAAGTTTTGCAGATCAAAACTACTCTGCAGACGATACTCTATGTGGCCGATCGCTGCACGATGCTTAATCATGAGGTTTGCTGCAATTGAGTTCTATGCATGGATGGCTCGATCTCATTGTCGTTCAAAAATTGTCTGATTGGCGTCGTGTGCATAGCAGTCCTCTTTGCAGATATACGAAGAAATAGAATTTGTACTAAATTTAAAGAAGTGTTGTTTCATGGTTACCGAAGGTGTGATGTTAGGTCATAATATTTCTGGTAAGAAGATTGAAATACATCATGAATGAGTTGAAGTTATAGAAAATTTGCCTTCCTCTCACGACGTGAAGGGAATACAAAACGTTTTAAGGCATGCAAATCTGTATACATGATTTATTAAATGTTTTTCAAAGCCTAATGAGCGATTTTACCTTTTTGTAAAAATCTTTAATCATCACACCCATTATTCAGTTCGAAAGGCTAATGAGCGATTTTACATTTTTGAAAAAACTTTATAAATAGTTTATAAAAATGTATATGTTATTTATTAGATAAGATTTGATAAAAGGCTAACATAGTGTTTCATATTTCTTAGATAAATAATGTATTTCTTTTGTATCAAGCTAAGAAACGCTTTAATCACCGCACCCATTATTCAACCTCTAAAATGGGATGAACCCTTAAAAAAATGCATTGTGTTAGCAATTATGCAGTAGGTATTTTTTTAGGAGAGTAAGGTGATAACAAGCTTAATGTTGTTTATTATGCTAGCAGAAACTATGAGGAGACTCAAAAAAATTATGTTACTAGTGAGAAATAATTACTTTTATTGTTTTTTCTTGTGATATGTTTAGGTCCTATATCATAACTCCAAGGTGACAGTTTATATGTATCATTGATCCCTACAATATCTTAAGCCTTGATTGATCCCTTGAATGTTATTACTTAAAGAGTTTGATTTACATATCATCAATGGGAAAGGTGAAGGCAACCCTATGGTAGATTATTTGTCAAGGATGGAAAAGATACCATATGACTTTGTTTCGATCGGTGATTCCTTTCCATGTCAAAGTTTAACATCTTTGAATTTGGTTCCTGTTGACACACGAACACGTTCACGTGTACCCGCCGTGCCGAGGGAAATACTCCGCAACTCACGCCGCTACCCCGAGGGTCACCCTTCCTAGCACTACTCCAGCCCCAGCACGCTTAACTTCTCGGTTCTATTCAACTCCCACTCCAGCTCACCTAGCAGGCACTTATTGATATATCTATCATATAAATCCTATTGAACCATGTGGATGTCTAGGACCTTGTTGATGTTCATGGGTGTGCTAAAATTTTCAATATTTTTTTCAAACTTTCTCGATGGAACCATAGCATATTTTGATCTTTTCAAAAAAAATTGAAAATAATTTTTTTTTATTTCTTTAATGTTACTAGCTAAAATTTTCAACTTTTTTTTGAAACTTTCCGATCGGTCCTCTAGCCTATTTTGAATTTTTTTTAAAATTTAATTTTTTTAAAAACTTAGTAGTGGCGCATTTCATACAAAATGCGGCACTACTAAGTTCAAAAAAAATTCATTAATTTTTTGTTTTTTTGTCTCCAGATCTTCAAATGACTGTAACTTTTTTTCTGTTAGGTTTTTGAGAATTCTAAAATTATTGAACGAGTTTTTGAGGAATTAAAAAATGCTTGTAATTTGGATATAACTTTTCGGGTAGATGATTTTTCATATAAAAAACTTTTTCATCGGAGGTCGTATGCAAAAGTTATGCCCATTTTACAAAATTCTCGAGAGATTTTGCAAAAAAAATCAAAATTCATATTTGTACATTTTTCTAACAACCAGAACACATATCATATGGGAAACTTATTTTTTTTAATTTTTTGACATTTCTATTATTTTCTTTTATTATTTTTCAAATAGAAAAGCCGGTCCACGGGGGGGGGGGGGGGGGGGTATTTGGGATTTTTTTTCCGCACAGTTTTTGCTTAGTAGTGACACATATGCAAGATGCGCCACCCCTAAGAGCTTATAGGTGGCGCATTTTGGATGCACCACTAATAATTCTTTAGGGGTGGCGCATATCCAGAATGCGCCACCCATAAGCTCTTAGGGGTGGCACATTTCCAAAATGCGCCACCTATAAGGTTCTTAGGGGTGACACATTTCTCCAAATGCGCCACATATAAGGGGATCCAGGGATGGCCCACTCTTAGGGGTGACGCATTTTTAAAAATGCGTCACATATAAGAGCTTATGGGTGGCGCATTTTTAACCAGTGCGCCACCCCTTACAACATAGTGACGCATTACATATAAAATGCGCCACTAATAAGGTTTCCATGTATAGCTATTTCTCTAGTAGTGGAGGCCTGACCGGAAGCGCGATAAAAAAGCAATCTGGCGGGCGTTTTTGTAGACCCGAAACCCCACACTCCTGGGAGGGACCCCGTCAGGGAGCGCGATGGCTATGGGCGGTCCTAGGTTGACCTAATCTCCCCTAGAGCCTCGTGGATCGTTGCCCTGTAAGAACAAGAACGAATGAAGAACGAGAAGAAAGATACAAGGGAGAGATATAAAATTAGGGTAAAAATATGTAGATGTGTTTGTTCGATTGTGTGTTGTCTCAATTGGCCGTCACCTCATCTATATATGAGGAGGCTAGACTTTCCGTACAAGAAAAAGGACTTCAAATCCCGTCAAAAAAATTCCAAACTTAACTGAACTCGGATTACAAGTGGGCCTGGGAGAGCAGTTCGGTTTTTGGTATTTTTGGGGCTGTAAGCGACCTCGGATGAAAAAACTCAAAACATCAAAGTTGTATCCCTCGAAATTTCCAAAAACTTTCATGTTGAACGTTTTTTGATTCAGAACCATCTTGAAAGGGTTTTGAGCAGATTTCTAACTCAGGTCGGAGAAAAATGCGAATATGGAAAGTTTTCCCGAATCCTGTCGCCAAAATTGGACGTCCGTCGTCATACGGACGTCTGACCCATCGGAACGTCCGATTCCCGTCGGACTTCTGGTCAAAATCGGATGTGTACTGACCTTTCCCGTCGGATTTTCGTTTTCCGTCGGACCTCCGAATTTCGCTGGGAGGTTCTTTGAATTTTTCTGCAACACATGGTTTCGGCCGTAACTTTTTCATACGAACTCGGATTTGGACGTTTAAAATATCAAAATCGACCGGTTCAATGAGACGAAGCCGCTCCATGTAGAACATTTTTCCATTTGATGATGTCTTGAAGGCCTAATTGGAATAATAGTACTTGGAATGCTAGGATCCTATCGTTTCCAACATAGTTTCGGCCTCCAAGATGGAATCAGATGAAGATGGCTTGAACTACAAAGATGTTCATATCGAGGATACACAACTTTTTGAGTTAGATCACTTATTCATTTGAGTCCATCTTGTATATGAATATTGTCGTGCCAAAAACTGGTGTCAACACATGCCCCCCTGTTTTTCGGCAAAACTTGCGTGCCAAAAAATAATGTGCACCACATAGGGTCTAAGGAGAATGTCAACACTCCATCGGCCATACATATTCTTAGAGTGATAATCATATATGGACCATGTCTATTTTTAGGGAGATAATCATATATCGGCTATTTTGTTGTTAGCGCGATAATCATACATCTGCCAGTGCTTCTTTGAATCTTTTCATGCAGACTTGGATGAAACCTTCTGAACTTGTAAATAATGCCATAAAAATCCATCAATAATTCCCATATATCAGGATACATCTCAAAGATATCCACTGAATCATATTGTCCACCCTTTTGCAACAATATTGTAAATAACAAATAGTGAATTTCCCGCAATCCTTGCCTTCGCTTGCATATAAAATTTCCCATTAGTGGCCGAAACGGTAGGTTCCGATTCGGCCTCCCCTATATTGGAAAACTCGACATCGGCTCTTGAGAAATACACATGATTAACATGATAGCCGGATGCTTGTTGTGCCAACTCATTTGCTCTTCAATGTCATGTCTAAATATATGAGCAATACTTAAGCAATCAAATATAGAAATTATATCTAGACACTTATCAAGATAAATATTAAATGATTCGTCAAAACACACAAAATCCATAGATATATGCCACACTACTAATAAAGAATCACAAAAAGCATCAATATGTGTAGCACCTATAGCAAGCAAAAGCTCTGAACCGAATAATAACATACTCAACTTTGATTGTTTGTGCAACAATATTCTAAGCATGATGAGGCTTCAAAACAACACCATGAGGAGATATAAAAGCAATACCAAAACCTTGGCCGTTGCTAAAAGCTAAACCACCAAAATACAATATCCATGGCACTAACGAGACAAGGTTCATAACAATATTATGCTCAATAATAAAAACACCAATGATTTGGCTTCTCATAGATTCAAATTAGTTATATCTTACCTAGCCAAAGCCTAATCCCACTCACCAATTCTTCAACTTATGAATTGGTCCATGCAACATATTTTTAACGAATGTACACATTGTCTCAATCTCCAACAAAACTAAGGACGATGTTTAGAAAACTACACCAGCCATGTTTAGATGTATTCTTAGGACGATAGAACAAACATCGTCCATTAATATAAACGACATATAGAATTCATCCACCAAAGCATATATAGCCGAAACAAGCAAATGAAATAAGAAATCAAATATTTTGGCCTCTTGAATCAGCAACAAGAATGTAACTAATCGAATGTATAGTGACTTGGTAATCCTCTATCATGGTGTAAGAAATTGTATTGCATCCATGGATCAAAATAAGTCCATAGAGGGTAACCACTCCTACCTGAGGATGAATTCCATGATAAAGGCATCAATAACATGTTTGAAGAATATGAATGATGTGCTAATCGAAGATTCCGGTTGGATGATGGAAACCTTCGGCTTAATATTTTATGAGATGATTTCTCCTTATTCACTACGGTTGTATTCTCTAAAATAGAAGCTTGCACATCATTTTTGGTTTGAATGTTCTTCTTGTAACCCATGCCATATTCTTCTTTTTGAGTTCTCTTGCACTAAGCTTTTGCAATATCTTCTTCTTCCAATACGATAAACCAAATGGACACCTCCGCTGTGATTCTTTTTCAAGTAATGGCAATTCCTTTTTGACCTTGTGCACTCTCAGCTCCTTTTGTTCAGATTTGGCATCTTGATTTTGAAGATTTGTTTGCTCCTCTTCTTCGCCTTTAGCAGCCAATGTCAACACTTTCATTGGCTCTTTATCATTTGAAATAAAATCTGATGTGGCACATTCACGACCATCCCTTTTGACACGATATACTTGCTTGACCACCTCTTTCTTCTTCCTTGAGCTCCGTACCGATTCCCTTTGATTGAAATGGTCTTTGTTATAAAATTGTTCATCAAATGTGGATCTTCTTGGAGTTGCATAATCTTGATGAGACGGTTCAAAATAAGATGGATAATGTTCCCTAGAATTATACCTGTCCCGTGATGGATATTGATTCATATAAGAATAGGGATGTATCCATGACGACGATATTGACGGACCAAAATAAGGATATGAATATGCTGCACTCAAATTCTCACTTCGCGAATACCGATCTTCAGATTCGCGCCTAGGGGATGATCTTGATGTTTTTGAGTTACTTGGCCGGTAAGCATTTTTCTCTTCACTTATCTTCTGATATTTTTCCAATAGCTGCGCGAAAGTGGCTTTCGGCTTTTACCTTTGCGCTTATCTCGACCTTTAGTTTCTTTGGTTGCGATAGCATCGATCTTAGGATTTGCATGTTGCCCCCCAGTGCTTAGCGTCTTCACCGTAACTTTGATAGAACCTTCGCCCTCAAGAATGTCATCATTGTGCTCATGAATAATTTGTTGTGTGCTTAAAAGCTTGATCACATCACTTGTAGTCGCTACCTCTTGTCTTCAAATGAATCGGCTTGAAGCAGTCGATGCAAAAACTTTATGCCATCAGGACCAATAGGAATAGCATGATAATCGCTTGGTGTTTTATCAAGTTTCAATCGTCCGCTATCAATGGCCTATTTAACTATTTGATGAAACATATTGCAGTCCTCAAAATTATGCTTGAACGAATCATACAGCTTACAATAAATTCGTTCTCAGACTGATGGCTTGACATGGTGATCAAGAATTATAATATAATCATTCTTCAGCAACAAATCAAAGATCTGATTACACATATTCGAATCGAAGGTAATATTTTTGTTTTCTAGCCGATCTTGGTGTGAGAACGGCTTTGGAAGCAAGCAAAAGAATGGTTCGTATTTGGCATCATCCCATTCGGCTATGCATTGTATTTTGCACTCTATCTCCGATGACTTTGAATAAGAAATTATACTATCATCGCTTTTCTCAAAAGATTAAAATATTGGCTTTATTTTTCTGAAAACAAAACAGTTGTAACATATATGTCTCACTTGAGACCAAATGAAAGCCAAGTATGAAACTAGGAAAGCTATCCATGTATATATAAAGTTGAAATAAAACAATGGGAAACACTTTTGTTGCAATAATAAGTCACTATCGGTCTCTCTAAATGGCACAATGTGTTGACCGATATGCTTTGTTATAATTGTATTGCTAACAAGTAATTATACTTCTTCATTGGTCTCTCAAGATTTTTTATAAGAATTTTGCTAATAGATGCATCAACAATAAAGTTATTACCAAATTTGAAAATAGATAAATTACTTTCTACACATACCTCGACATACACGTTGGAAGAGCATGATGGTTGTGTGAATTGAACAATAGTTTGCTCCAGTTTTGGATGACTCTCCAGCATCTTGTCCTCATCTTTGTCTTTGTTCCGTGGTTCATCACTCAAATGATTATCAGGTGAACTTTGCTCAGCTGCACGCTTGTGTTCTTGATGTTCATCATTAACCAAACTTTGTTCGGCCATATCACTTTGTTCTTGATGCTCATCAATTTCTGTGGCATGGAACTCATAGGGCAGGAAATAGGTTCCCTTATCTTTAGAAAAATCAAGCACGGTTGTTATGTGCTCGCCATAACCTTTCTCAATGGTGCTTGCCTATTTGGATTTTATGGATTCAGAACGCACACTAGTTGATTCAGCTTTCCCAGCCAAAGAACTTTCAATCTTCAAATCATCACTTTTTTTCATCATTTGGCAAGGCTTCTTTTCTTTGAGCCAATTCTTTTTCTATTTTCTCCAAACGGAGAGAAGCAAATTTAGCTTTAAGCTTCTTCTCAAGCTCATCCCACCCTGAACAAGATTGTCCCCCGGTGTTTTCAGACTCTTTCGGCATTCAATCTTGAATGTTGCCGAAACTTTGCAATTGTATAGGGGGTATATAGTATGCTGGAGCAATAGGAGAAGACATGTGCATTGGTTTATAACTATATTTTTCCTGGCATAGCCTATCAATTGGCAATGATTCATCTTCTTGCAAAACTCTAGCTTTTATTGCATTATAATCAGGAGACAAACCCTTAAGATGTAGTTCCATACAAATATCACTAATTTTATCATTTTGGGCTTTCTTCCTTACTAACTTAGCCACCTCAGCTACAACTTTAGATGAAGGTATGTATGCTCTTGTAGATTTGTCACTTATTTGGCTAAAACCACGAAGGTGTGGAGCCGAATTATGAGTATCAACAGTTGCATACGGTATTGACAGATTAGTAGCATGAGGTGTAGCATATGATTGGTTGATGGTAATTGTCCGAATAACTCGTGCTAGCATGGCCAATTCCCCTATCCATCGGCATATTTGGATTAACATATTGCAAGTTAGGTGCCGATGAATAAAAAGGTGAAACACTTTGTTGCATGTTATTAAAGGTTCCTTCATGGGGTGTTTCAACTTTGTTAACCGCGCTCATCATGTTATTCGTCGGCATTTGGATTTCTGGGGTTGCCGATGCATGAGAGTTGGGATACATATGTTGCTGATGGCTTCTCGCCCCTTCGTTGGTTACCCCAAGTGGAAGGTTGAGATGTAGTGCAGCAACAGTTTTCCCTCGGTGAAGATACCAAGGTTTGTCTCCAGCAGGACTCCAGAGATGATAAGTAGGTGTCAGCGACGCAACTGACACGGACCTGCACACAGACACAGATAACTTTGTTCCCAACGAAGTTCAGAGAGGTGTCAATCTCTCCGGTCTTGTTGTTCACAAGGATAAAATGCAAGGGATAATGATAGCAAATAAAAGCAGTAAAGTAAATATAGCATGGAAACAGTAATGAGGATATGGACCGGGATACGTGATGTTCGCTAGTGATGTCTCTCTCCCAAAAGACGATAAAATTGCTATGTGAGGTAAACAAATTACAGAAATGCAATTGACAGGATTATGAACGCACCGCAATGCTAACTATGCTACAAAAGAAAGGACGAGGTTCAAAAGCACAGGCAGTACGCCAAAATAAGTAGACTGAAATCCATCTGCATCTACTACTAATCATCCACCTTGAGATATCTATCCAGAACATCTCGCTGGTATTAAGTTGCGAGCCCCACCCAAAGTGTAAACCCAAAGCAACAGACAACTGCATTAAAAAGAACTCTGCGTAAAGTAAACAATCCTTGTGACCGCGGTCACAAGCACCGTTGTTTTCCCCCTTGTGGCAACAACACATCCCCTAGACTCATGTTTCTGTCACTCAAGCGTCTCATCGGGGGGCATGAACCCACAATCTAGCACACCGTTCCCTCTTGGAGTCACTACCTACTACTTGGCCAAAGCAATAAACAGCAACGGTGAACATGCAAGAATTACTTAGGAACAAAAATATAAGAGATAAAAACCAAATATATTACTCTATCACAATCTGAACATAATCTCATAATCCATCAGATCCTATCAAACTCAACATAGCAATAGCAGAAATGTTACAAAGGTGCCTCGATCATGTAGGGCAGCTCACGAGGTCTAAACAATGAAGATCAAAGAGGGGAGGAGAACATCACATAGCTACTGATCACGGACCCATGGTCCAAGGAAAACTACTCACGGGACATCCGGGGAGCATCCATGGTGGAGAGGAGACTCCCGGAGGTCAATCCTCCCTCCGGCAGGGTGCCGGGAAGAGGTCTTCTGGTGCTCCCGATCTTCGGAAGCGCGGCGGCGGCGGAACAGAGGCGAGTTCGCCGAATAGGGTTCTGCTTCTGGAGTTTTCCCGTGACGGGGGATAAATAGGCGAAGGGGGCAGCCAGAGGTGGACCAGGGGCCCCAGGCGCCCCCCTGGCGCGGCCAGGGGTGGGGCCGCCCCGGGTGGCCACCTGGCCCCCTGGCTCCCCTCTGGCCCCTCCCGGGCTCTTCGCGAAGCTTCCTCCACGCTGATTTTTTATCTGAATTTTCCCGAATTTTTCTGGCACTTTTTATATGGGGGAAAACTGAAATAGAAAAACAGCAGAAAACAGGAACTGGCACTGGGGTGCACTTAGTTAATAGGTTAGTCCAAATATGATCAAAAATGTATGAAAGTGTATCTAGATCATAGAAATATCACACAAAACATGCATGGAGCAAGCAGAAATTATAGATACGATTTGGACGTATCAACATCCCCAAGCTTAATTCCTGCTCATCCTCGAGTAGGTAAATGATAACAGCATAATTTCTGTGGTGACATGTTAGCAACCATAAAAGAACTTTGAAAAGTAAAGCAATCAAGGTTAGAGATTCAATTCAAGTCATAACATGCAAGAGTCTATATCAGCATTGAAACAAGTAACAAAAGAACATTAGGTGCAAGAGCTCTCGCTATCCGTGACTCGAATGTCTCCAAATGGTGT
This sequence comes from Bromus sterilis, assembly GCA_950022295.1. NCBI lineage: Eukaryota > Viridiplantae > Streptophyta > Magnoliopsida > Poales > Poaceae > Bromus > Bromus sterilis. The sequence continues at coordinate 19,164,068 of OX465598.1, read as the reverse complement.
TTGCGTGAAAGAAGGGGATAGGGAATACGAGAAAAAAGTATTTTTGTGTTGAGAACTCAATCTACTAAAGTTTCACACTTGGTCTTCTTTGGAATCTTATCTTGACTCGTACCCAGACCACTAGCCAGGTACAAGTCAATTTGATCAACTCCTTTTCGATATTTTGAGCACTCATGCAATGGATGAGCGTAAGCACGAGAGTTGACACTTAGGATGGCAAAGAGAGAAATATGGTGGAGGAGGAAGACAAAGAGGATGAGAAAGGCTCACATCAATGAGGACAATCATAGGCAAGAGATGCCAAATGATAGATATGATGTGAGGAGTAGGGATCGCCATGCAACGGATGCACATATGAGCTAAGAAGCTCTCCAATGGAACTATATGCACAAAGATCATCTCTATGGAGTACAAGGATATAAAGAGAGTACTAGTGTGGATCTCTCAAAAAGGATAGTAGTGTTGCCCCTTTCTCTCTTTTTATTTCTTTTTCTCTTTTTTCTATTTTTTGTATTTTTTTGGTGGCCTCAATGGATCTTTCTATTTAACTCTCATTTGTCCTCTTTGGGATCTTTTAATGTGTCCACTTTGGGATCTTTTCCTCACTTAAGGGCAACACTCTATTTTACAAGAAGGTAAAGGAAATCTTTCACACTTTACAAGGTACTCAAAATCATAAAGAAGATGTAACTACATGATGTATGCAAGGTATGTCGCTGCCAGTGTAGCAAGAACATGTATGACATGAAGATCAAGTCATGAAGAGGTGGAAGTTGCATGGCAATGTAACTCGGAAAGGCTATGGAAATGCCTTGATAGGTAGGTATGGTGTCTGTTTTGAGGAAAGATATAAGGAGGTTTATGATGACAGAGCGTATCATGCCAAGGGTTTGGATGTACCGGCGAAGGTGGACACCATCTCTCGGAGTGAGAAGAAGGCAATGCGCGGCACATGAGAGGCTAGCAAAATATGGGAAGGTAGAAGTGTCAACTTTCAATACTTACATTAGTCCGAAGAACTCATGCACTTATTATCGGTAACTCTCAATCTAATGAGGAGGTTCACAAAGAGACAAGTACCCCGAGGAGGAGTGTATGGGGGTTTCATTATCCTTGCGCATCCTCGACTCATGGTACGTGAGTGTTCTCTGATATTCGACTCCTCAGAACAGTAGTGATCCATCTCGTAGCTAGAGTTCTCAACTAGTTTGTAGGTTTTGAAAATACACACGGATTTCCCAAAATACAACACCTATCACTAATAGGCTAGAGTTCTTGACACCAAAAGTTCAAACATTACTCACATCAATACTTCAAAACAATTGCAGGCTACTACTAGAATTAAATAGCAACCTCAATTACCTACTTTCAAGACAAGACACAACTCAGTGCAACAACCAACTCTCTTTAACAAGATAAACATGAAAACTAAAAAGAGTTCCAGCAACAAACTAAAAAAAATCCAAGGCTCTTGCTAAAGACAAACTAAGACTAAAAACTAAACATGGCAGTAGCTATGAAAAGATAAAGAACACACAACAGCAAAAAGATAAGCAGGAAAAATCCTATGATGTGTTCTAAATTTTGAAAGTGGAGCGTCTTTCTCTCCCACACAAAGTAAGACGGGATCTAACTTGTTATGAACAGCAAGCAAAGCTAAATAAAACTAAAAACAAAACCTAAGAGCGAGACGCTCCAAGCATAGCACATAACGCATGAAGTGATAAAAATATAGTGAGACGAAGGACGAACTGATGATTGTTGATGGAGAAGGGGATGCACGGGGGCATCCCCAATCTTAGACGCTTGAGTCTCCTTCAATATTTATTGGGGATGCATGGGGGAATCCCCAAGCTTGAGCGCTTGACACTCCTGGATCTTCTTTCATCATCTTCCATCACGCACTTGAAAACTCCCTTCATACATAACTCATCATAAGCTGATTAGAGAGGTTAGTACCCTTAATAAAATAATTTTTATTCACTGGAAATAAAGATATTCTTGAAGAGCTACTGTTTCTCAAGAGTGCCAAAAAGTTTTTTGCAAAGAAAAAGCAAGCTTAAGGTTTGCAAAAGTTAGGAGAGACAAAACGTGGCAGAATCTGTGAAAAACAGAACAGCAGATAGTAAATAATTTTTTAGGGGCACTTCTGCAACTCAAATCAAAAAACTCAGAACATACGGAAGTTTCGTAATTGTATAGAGCATACTGTGTAAAAATTTCAGCTCAAAAATATGAACTGGGATTTTTCTGGAATTTTTCTGGTCACGAGGACAGAATCTGTTTTCTGGACAGCATGTCACAACTTTTACTTCCCTTGCCGTAAGAGGCTATAACTTGGCACAAATCTGAAAAATAAAGATACAATGATGTTGCTACAGTAGTAACAATCATCAAGACACAACAAAAGCAAAAAGAAAACACCTAAATTCGTTTTGGGCTGCCTCCCGAAAGCGCTTCTTTAAAGCCATTAGCTAGGCATAATGCAAAAAGATCAAGTTGTAGCAATCGAATCATTATCAAGATCATCAAAAAGCTCTTCAATTGTACAACTAGTCTTAAAAGGTCTTTCAAATAAAGGCCTAATGAAGATACTTCTAGGGAGAAAACCAAAATGCGGAAATGTTGGGAATGTGCCCTAGAGGCAAATAAAATATGTTTTATCGAGCATATTCCATTAGTTCATAATACGTTTGATACTATGCTATAACTGTATTAAGCGGAAACATTAATACAAGTGTGGTATACAAACAACCAGGTCCCTAATAAACCCTAGTATACTAGTCCATTGGGCGATTGATGATCAAGGTTTCCTGATCATTAGACAATGGCGTCTGTTGACAATGGAGTCGTATCATTGGATAATGATATGATGGACATACACTCACCAGAAGTGTTGCGATGTGATCAAGTCACATAGTTCGACATTGCGATAACTATAACGTAGTGACCAGATCCTTTGACCGTAATGATCATACGTAATTGTCATCTATGAGGAGACTTTGATTTGTATCCCACCGCCTGACTGAAATATGCTGGCCATAACGGTGCACTTTGGGTATTCCGAAATAGATGGTTGATGAGTATGCAAATAGATCAAAGCGGGATTTGTCCATCCGTGTGACGGATAGGTACTCTGGGCCCACTCGGTGATATTGCATCATAAAGTTTGCAAACGTGTGACTAGGTCACGGAGTTGTAATATCACGGGAACGAGTAAACTTGTTTGTTGAGAACGAGGACGAACTAGGTATAGTGGATACCGATGATCAAACCTCGGACAAGCAAAGTACCATAGGACAAAGGGAACAGGCACACGGTTAACGGATCCAACAGCGATTGAACTTCATTCGATGGAAACGCAGGGGCTATCAAGGATTGTAACCAGGTCCAATTGATTAGTCATTGATCGATGAGAATTGTCTCGATCATGTCTGTTGTTTCCCGGACCGTAGGGTGTTACACTTAAGGTTACTCGACGCAGTAAGGATTGATTCGGGATCACCGGAGAAATTGGAGAGAACACCAGAATTGTTCCGGTGATGGCCGGAATTGTTCCGATGAAGGCCGGAAGTTGTTCTGGGTATTTTGAAAGGTTCAAAATATATTTAATAATGTTTAATATATGTTTTATTATTTAATTATCTGAATTAAATATTAAAATATATTTAAATATAATTAAAATGAATTAAAAGGCATATGGGCCTCATAGGGCCCATTAGGGGGGAGGGAGTCCTCCCCCATGGGCCATGGCGCCATGAAGGGGCCCATGACCCCCCTAGGGGCGCATTTGCCCCCCCCCCTCCCCTTGGGATTAGTCCCACATGGGAAGTTGAGGGGAGGTTGCCCCCCTCCTTGGCCTATATAAGGAGGGGTAGGGTGCCCTTTTCTTCACATCCAAATTTGAGACAAGTTTCTCATCTCTCTCCCTCCTTTCTTCTTCCTCGAGTGGACTCCCCTTGTTTGGAGTCTACACTTGGTTGGGGATTTCTCCACTATACGCACGCCGTCGTGCTGCTGGAATCGGGATCCGAATCCATCTTCTTTCCGCTGCTCTACTGGTTCGGAGCCCGGAGGGACGTCGGGTATACTGTATGTGTATAATCCCGCGAGGCCCTACACTTGTGGTGCTACTTCATCGTCGTGGTCGTATCGCGAGGTCTTCATCAGCAACGTTCCGACGGGGACGTAATCCCGTCATCGGTCCACAAGGATCGGGTGGCTACAGGAGTCATCGTGGATCTGCACGGCATCGGGGATTGCCGGTACGACTACACCAACCACGTTCATGCGGGAACGTTTCCCACTTAACGGACTACATACTGGTATGTGATCTATTTCTGTCCGTTACTTGCATCGCCATAGCATAGGTCTTGGGTATGGGTCTCGTAGGTTATGAAAAAGATTGTGTTTTCTGCCCCGAACCCCAACAGTGGTATCATGAGCAAGGCTATGCGTAGATGTATTGTACGGATAGAACACATCTAGTATGTGGGCATCAATTCTCCAATTGTTACCCTCTCATGTGTACTCATTTAGCGTTGCGGCAATGTTTGATGAAGCGGCCCCCGACCGACCTTACGCGTTTACGTGAGACTGGTTCCACGCTTGACATATGGCTTGTACCATATAAAGTGGCTGGGGGTGTCTGTCTCTCTGCATTAGCGATGCGAAGATGTTTGCAACGGAGGGCCCCGACAGGGGTGTAATAGAGACAATTGCGGGATTGGTGTTGTGGCTTGTTTTCGCAGGATAGAAAGCGGTTCTTTTCTCGAAACCCCTAGCAGCCACGTAAAACTTGCAAAAGATAAAGTCGAAAGGCGTTTTCAACTTTAATTTGCATGTCGGGGGGAATCATAGCATGTATGATTTATACTGTTGCATCCTGTTTTGCTAATATGTTAGATATACGACGGTAGCATAATAGGATGATCCCTCACTAATCCAACAAAGTGTCCTTCCTTAGTGAAGCACCATCTGGAAAGTTCTTCATTATGGAGGCATCACGTGTCACACGGGTGTCAAACATTTTTACGTTCACAAGAGATGGGTGGAGCAAGCCTAGCATGTCTAGAAACATGGCCTTGCATACGCGACATATACTCACTAAGGTTATTGTGGCGATCCTGGCATGTGCAGACATGGCCTCGGGACACAAGAGACCGAAAGGTCGAGCATGAGTCACATGGATGATGTGATTGGCATGATGGCCTACCTTGAACAACATACTGATGGTCGTGTCACACGGGGGAGGTATGTTCTTCAAGGATCGTGTAATCACTTAGACCAAACTATGAGGGATGTTTGTCTGAGTGGGAGTTCCAGAATTGTTTTTGAAACATGAACTCCATATTATGAACTTAATCTTCATGTCCTAGAAAATATCATTGTAGATAACGTCATACCAATGTTTAGAACTATGGCTCTTTTAGTATGATAGAACTTAAGGTAAATGGGTCTTACTTCATTGATGTGTACCAACACCATTAGAGACATACTCATTAGTAATGACTTCCTAAACATAATACGAAGAACTGCTAGGAAATACACCTGTTAACTCCGTATTCAAGGAAGATGATGATGAGTATCGTACTCACCGTCACTTATGAATGACTGTCCAATACACCATACTTCATTCTATGAGTCTGAATTGTGAATGCATGTTAACCAACACGTATGACGTGCTAGGTGAACTTGAAAGCACTTGGTCACAAATCAGAGTAATGGAATATGAGTATATGGACGAGGTTTCTTTCAACTATGGTGGAAGGAACAACCTGCTGAGAAAGTCACTTGGAAGATGTATAAGATACATGGAACACCTTGTGTATAACTTGGACTACTGAATGACTGGTTACTTTGCGATAACTGGGGAGTTGCATGCGCTTCCTCCCAGTTACAAAGACCATGTCTGGACTATGTCATGAAGGAGAATCGTTCACCTGTCATGAGGTCATGGTTAAAGTCAAGAACTTTAAGAGTAGAACCAATACAGGAATGGTCATTGACGGAGAAGGTATATTTGATATACGAGTTATAAATGTCTTTCCCACGAAACACTAATTGCGGTTGATTAAGTATTCGATGCTTGAACTTACTGCTTGAGAGTGGCTTGGAAGGGATGAGGTGACAATGTGTGCTGACGGCAATCAAGATAGTTGATGGTCGACAACACTCTCCCTCTACATCTATCAATTGATTAATATATGAATAAATTTTATGATCGTTTGAATGAGGACTTTATTAGTGTGTCTTGCATCTCGCAAAGACAATTATTCATATTAGTGAGAAACAAGTCAGTTGTTCTCCTTTTATGAATGATATCTCTTATGGTCACATTACGATTATGAATGAGTTATTCTTATATTGATGATAGTTGTTTGATCATTTATAAGAAATATTGTAATTCCAAGAAATATCCAGGATTAATAATGACACTACAGTTTAAGTCATGAATGGTATGATGATGTCTTAAGATACTTGATCTCTTGACACATACAAACCATGCCTTTTAGGTGAGATGGCTAAAACTTCGCATTCTGGTAAACGGAATGTGTACTGATTGTTGAGTATCATACATTGTGATGTATCGTATGTCAACATGTGGTGAATTTCATTATTTCGTGAACTTCGTATGTGGACTTAGATGAATATTTGTATTCACTAATGAAACATGAGTCTGAAATAATTTGATATGATCAAAAGGGATTTCAGAGTAAAGATGGATATTAAATTAACAAGAAAGACAAGTCTCTACGATTTGATCAAAGTGACAAATTTTTTGAGTTAGTCTTGGGCATAAAGACTTGTGTGAAAGTTGTTCCACAAATTGCAATGTCTTGAGACACTTCAATATGATTGACGTGCCTGAACATTGTGATCATATTCTATCGAAAAGTGTATGGTCTAAGTTATCTCTTACCAAGTTACGTTATTATTGTTTAGAGTTATTAATTTAATATGAAAACACTCACTTCAGCATAGGGAACCATCTGAGTTCGTGGAAACCAACACTATATATGTCATGGTGTGTTGTGGTTTCTAGGAAGCTTGATTTATGTAAGATAAATTATCTTTGTAGTGTATCCTTAGACAACTATGGATGCATCTTCCACAACTAGAACCAAAAGGAGCAAAACTTGTATTGCTATGTTTGGTGTTTGTCAAGAATTGTTCTTGATAAATGTGGTAATGGAAGAAAAGTGAAAGTTCAACCAAGGTAATTGACCTTGCCTCCAAATGTCAGAGTAGTGCAACGAAATATGTTCTGGAAGCAAAGCTCTACAATAAGAGGAGAAACTAATGATAATGATCATGATCTTCTGATGGGAGCTTTTACTGAGAAAGGTAGGATTCAAGAATATATATTTGCCCCTGGTGCAAAATGATATTCATGATTCACTTGTCATGTTAATGGAACAAGACATTCCTACGAACTACAAAGAAGCGATGGTGGACCTAAGTACGAGATATGACTACGAGTCATGAAATCCTATGTTGAGTTACATTTAAGATTGCTTGAATCTTATCAAGTAAGAAGGTTACTTGATATTCACAATAACTTCAGAGTTATGAGGAATAAATGTGAGCATCAAAGGGACGTCAAGATTGGTTTGTCACAAAGATTGTTTCTGACAAATTCAATGGGTTGACTACAATGTGTAGCAATGCTTGAGTCAAAGGGATATTCACTACGATTGATCCAGGATTGTTATCAATACCATGACTTCCTCAAATCCTGTATTTGAAGAAGTGTTGTAATTGGTACAACAAGAAGGTTTTGGAAAACATATGGATACTAGTGTCTCGTAAACTGAATTCTCATTTTGATGGATGATCAAAGGATTTTGGACTTAACCAAAATATCGAGGAAACATGCATTTGCATGAAACTGAGTGGGAGCTGAATAGTTTCCTGAAACTTAATATGTAGACGACATATTTTGAGTGGGAGCTATGGGAGTATTATCCTAGACTTATATGTAAATGACATATTTGAGTAGGAGCCATGTGGTTAGTATCCTGAACTTAATATGTGTCTGACATATCTAAGTGGGAGCCATGTGGATGTTATCCTTGTCTTATATGTGGCCGACATATTTGAGTGGGAGCAATATGAGTGTTATCCTATAAACTTAATATGTGCATGACATATTTGAGTGGGAGCATGATAACATTCTCATATATGGATAACATATTATGAATGGTGCAGTTGGTGTTAATGATTATTTGAATCTTTCATAAATGAATATGAATAAGTATTAAGCATTGAAGATCTATTAAGATAGATATGTGTTTAATAACATTGAGTCGTAATACTTTCCTGGATAAGATTCTGAAGGAGTTCAGAATGGGACAAGTCAAGAAGTGGTCCTTACTTGTATATCCAAGAGAAGTGTTGAGTTAATCTCAGTACAAGAACAATGGTTAATGGTTAATGAAAGAAATGGATGTGTTGGATCCTCTATGCCTTTGTCATAGGTTCTTTCATATAAAACCAGAGCTATGTACTCGATGTAATGTGACCCAAGTTCTTAGTAATAAGAACATGTTGTGATATGATTTATGAGTAAATCATTGAACAAAGAGTTAAGTTTATCCTTCAGTGTCTGAAGAGAACTGAGGATGCATCTCAAATTTGTAAAGGATAGTGGACTTGACCATAAATGTTATGTTGGTTCAAGTTTTGACACTAACCTAGAAAATTGAGATATCATACTAATGAATGCCTAAGTTGAAAGAAACATGGTTAGACATCAAAGTGGCATACAATGCACTAAGGATTGAATCTACATTGATGTGGCTGCTTTAGAAGTAGCAGGAGTTATATTATGGCTTAAGAAGTTCGACTTCTGATTGAGTGAGTTTCAAGTGTGCATGACTATGGGAAAGTCCGCGTGACCCACCGGATGTCATTGCTATGACACAGCAAACGAAGTCTCACTTCACCGCCAAATATATATATACCTCATCATTATAGTGGATAATGAAGGAATGTAAGATTAGGTGACATTATGATTTGCAAAAGGACATACGGTTCTGAATGGTACCCAGACCGTTGATACAACCTCTTCCACGGGCAAGCATGATCAATAAGGAGTTATGATCCAGAGAAAATGCAACTAGATTATTTGTACTCTAGTGCAAGTGGGAGACTGTTGGGAATGTGCCCTAGAGGCAAATAAAATATGTTTTATCGAGCATATTCCATTAGTTCATAATACGTTTGATACTATGTTATAACTGTATTAAGCAGAAACATTAATACAGGTGTGGTATACAAACAACCAGGTCCCTAGTAAACCCTAGTATACTAGTCCATTGGGCGATTGATGATCAAGGTTTCCTGATCATGAGACAATGGCGTCTGTTGACAATGGAGTCGTATCATTGGATAATGATATGATGGACATACACCCACCAGAAGTGTTGCGATGTGATCAAGTCACATAGTTCGACATTGCGATAACTATAACGTAGTGACCAGATCCTTTGACCGTAATGATCATACGTAATTGTCATCTATGAGGAGACTTTGATTTGTATCCCACCGCCTGACTGAAATATGCTGGCCATAATGGTGCACTTTGGGTATTCCGAAATAGATGGTTGATGAGTATGCAAATAGATCAAAGCGGGATTTTTCCATCCGTGTGACGGATAGGTACTCTGGGCCCACTCGGTGATATTGCATCATAAAGTTTGCAAACGTGTGACTAGGTCACGGAGTTGTAATATCACGGGAACGAGTAAACTTGTTTGTTGAGAACGAGGACGAACTAGGTATAGTGTATACCGATGATCAAACCTCGGACAAGCAAAGTACCATAGGACAAAGGGAACAGGCACACGGTTAACAGATCCAACAGCGATTGAAGTTCATTCGATGGAAACGCAGGGGCTATCAAGGATTGTAACCAGGTCCAATTGATTAGTCATTGATCGATGAGAATTGTCTCGATCATGTCTGTTGTTTCCCGGACCGTAGGGTGTTACACTTAAGGGTACTCGACGCAGTAAGGATTGATTCGGGATCACCGGAGAAATTGGAGAGAACACCGGAATTGTTCCGGTGATGGCCGGAATTGTTCCGATGAAGGCCAGAAGTTGTTCTGGGTATTTTGAAAGGTTCAAAATATATTTAATAATGTTTAATATATGTTTTATTATTTAATTATCTGAATTAAATATTAAAATATATTTAAATATAATTAAAATGAATTAAAAGGCATATGGGCCTCATAGGGCCCATTAGGGGGAGAGGGAGTCCTCCCCCATGGGCCATGGCGCCATGAAGGGGCCCATGACCCCCCTAGGGGCGCATTTGCCCCCCCCCTTGGGATTAGTCCCACATGGGAAGTTGAGGGGAGGTTGCCCCCCTCCTTGGCCTATATAATGAGGTGTAGGGTGCCCTTTTCTTCACATCCAAATTTGAGACAAGTTTCTCATCTCTCTCCCTCCTTTCTCCTTCCTCGAGTGGACTCCCCTTGTTTGGAGTCTACACTTGGTTGGGGATTTCTCCACTATACGCACGCCGTCGTGCTGCTGGAATCGGGATCCGAATCCATCTTCTTTCCGCTGCTCTACTGGTTCGGAGCCCGGAGGGACGTCGGGTATACTGTATGTGTATAATCCCGCGAGGCACTCCACTTGTGGTGCTACTTCGTCGTCGTGGCCGTATCGCGAGGTCTTCATCGACAACGTTCCGACGGGGACGTAATCCCGTCATCGGTCCACAAGGATCGGGTGGCTACAGGATTCATCGTGGATCTGCGCGGCATCGGGGATTGCCGGTACGACTACACCAACCACGTTCATGCGGGAACGTTTCCCGCTTAACGGACTACATACTGGTATGTGATCTATTTCTGTCCGTTACTTGCATCGCCATAGCATAGGTCTTGGGTATGGGTCTCGTAGGTTATGAAAAAGATTGTGTTTTCTGCCCCAAACCCCAACAGGAAAATCAATGGAAGATTCATTTATAATATTATCAAAGAGAGGTATTTCTTCCAAAAGTTTTCACGGTTTCAACTTCTTTGGCAATAGGTGGTTTATTTTTAGGTCGGGGAACCTTAGGGAACTTAGGTTCCCTTCTTGCCGAAGTCTCTACCTTTTTTGGTCTGATTGAGGAGAAAGTAGTTCCTAGAGTATTAATGATTTCCTTAATCTTATCTATCCTAGAAAGATCCGTATCACGGGATTTGATGATCTCCAAAGTTTTGATAATTTTAAGCATGGAGCTATCAAGCCTATTCAAATTCCCTTGAATCTTGCGATCCAACTCATTTATCCTAGTTATACTTGGTATTTCTAACTCTATCTTTTCAAGTTTCTTCATAATGTGAGATAGAGTTATATCTTCTTGTATGCTAGCAATAGGGAGATTTCCAACAAGATTTTCAATAACATTAAGAGACTCCCAAGTCGGGGCTTCTAGAAAATTCCCATTGATAGCAGTATCTAATATGAACCTATTCCAAGGAGTAATCCCGACATAAAAATTTCTAAGCAGGATAGTAGTGGATTGCTTCTTGGTGGCTCTTTTTTGAGAATCATTAATTCTATACCAAGAATCTTTTAAACTTTCTCCACCTTTTTGTTTAAAGGTGAGAACCTCTGTCTCAACGAAGGCAGAAGGGCCAGACATAATGACAACTAGCAAGATAAATAATTTTTTTGTAAATTTTGATAAAATACACAAAGATAAAAACTGAAAGATAAACTAACAAGACTAGAAAAACAAAGGTAAAGGGTAGTGTGCAACTCCCCTATCTTAGCACTTGGAGTCCCCGGCAACGGCGCCAGAAAACTTGCTTGATGGCTTCTCGCCCCTTCGTTGGTTACCCCAAGTGGAAGGTTGAGATCTAGTGCAGCAGCAGTTTTCCCTCGGTGAAGATAGCAAGGTTTGTCTCCAGCAGGACTCCAGAGATGATAAGTAGGTGTCAGCGGCGCAACTGACGCGGACCTGCACACAGACACAGATAACTTTGTTCACAACGAAGTTCAGATAGGTTGTCAATCTCTCCGGTCTTGTTGTTCACAAGGATAAAATGCAAGGGATAATGATAGCAAATAAAAGCAGTAAAGTAAATATAGCGTGGAAACAGTAATGAGGATATGGACCGGGATACGTGATGTTCGCTAGTGATGTCTCTCTCCCAAAAGACGATAAAATTGCTATGCGAGGTAAACAAATTACAGAAAGGCAATTGACAGGATTATGAACGTACCGCAATGCTAACTATGCTACAAAAGAAAGAAAGAGGTTCAAAAGCACAGGCAGTATGCCAAATAAGTAGACCGAAATCCATCTGCATCTACTAGTAATCATCCACCTTGAGATATCTATCCAGAACATCTCGCTGGTATTAAGTTGCGAGCCCCACCCAAAGTGTAAACCCAAAGCAACAGACAACTGCATTAAAAAGAACTCTGCGTAAAGTAAACAATCCTTGTGACCGCGGTCACAAGCACCGTTGTTTTCCCCCTTGTGGCAACAACACATCCCCTAGACTCATGTTTCTGTCACTCAAGCGTGTCATCGGGGGGCATGAACCCACAATCTAGCACACAGTTCCCTCTTGGAGTCACTACCTACTACTTGGCCAAAGCAATAAACGGCAACGGAGAACATGCAAGAATTACTTAGGAACAAAAATATAAGAGATAAAAACCAAATATATTACTCTATCACAATCTGAACATAATCTCATAATCCATCAGATCCTATCAAACTCAACATAGCAATAGCAGAAATGTTACAAAGGTGCCTCGATCATGTAGGGCAGCTCAAGAGGTCTAAACAATGAAGATCAAAGAGGGGAGGAGAACATCACATAGCTACTGATCACGGACCCATGGTCCAAGGAAAACTACACACGAGACATCCGGGGAGCATCCATGGTGGAGAGGAGACTCCCGGAGGTCAATCCTCCCTTCGGCAGGGTGCCGGGAAGAGGTCTTCTGGTGCTCCCGATCTTCGGAAGCGTGGCGGCGGCGGAACAGAGGCGAGTTTGCGGAATAGGGTTCTGCTTCTGGAGTTTTCCCGTGACGGGGGATAAATAGGCGAAGGGGGCAACCAGAGGTGGACCAGGGGCCCCAGGCGCCCCCCTGGCGCGGCCAGGGGTGGGGCCGCGCCGGGTGGCCGCCTGGGCCCCCCTGGCTCCCCTTCGGCCCCTCCCGGGCTCTTCGCGAAGCTTCCTCCACGCTGATTTTTTATCTGAATTTCCCGAATTTTTCTGGCACTTTTTATATGGGGGAAAACTGAAATAGAAAAACAACTGAAAACAGGAACTGGCACTGGGGTGCACTGAGTTAATAGGTTAGTCCAAATATGATAAAAAATATATATGAAAGTGTATCTAGATCATAGCAATATCACACAAAACTTGCAGGGAGCAAGCAGAAATTATAGATACGTTTTGGACGTATCAGTTGCATATTGCTACAACTAGAACTTGAAGCATATAGATTATTATGAACTGGATGTTGCACACAATTAGATGAATGATAGATAAAACTAGGGCTAGACGATACATCATGCTCATTAGATAATCTAGCAACAACATATGAATTATTTGCATCTTGATACAGAGTGGCAACTCTCCTCGTTGGTTACCCCAAGTGGAAGGTGAGATGCAGTGTAGCAGCAAGTTTCCCTTAGCAAAAAGATGTTAAGGTTGAGTATCGAACCAGTAGGACTCCAAGAGATACAAGTAGGTGTCACGACGCTTGACGTGGACCTGCACATAGATACAAATAACTTTGCTCCCAACGAGTACAGAGGAGTTGTCAATTCCTCCGGCCTTGCTGTTTACAAAGATCAACGCAAGAGATAAAAGTGGAACTGAAAGTAAAGACTGAAAGTAAACTAAGGTTGTAAACAATGATGTGAATATGGACCGGGGTCCCGTGATTTTCACTAGTGATGTCTCTCTCCCAAAAGACGATAAAAGTGCTAGCGAGGTAAACAAATCACAGCTGAGCAATTGACAGAATTATGAAGGCACCGCAATGCTAACTATGATGCAAAGAAAGGAAGGGCTCAAAAGCTATGGGAAGTACGCCAAGGTAAGTAGACCAAAATCCAACTGCATCTACTACGAATCATCCACCTTGAGATATCTATCCAGAACATCTCGCTGGTATTAAGTTGTGAATCCCACCCAAAGTGTAAACTCAAAGCAACAGACAACTGCATTAAAAGAACTTTGCGTAAAGTAAACAATCCTTGCACCCGCGGGTACAAGCACCGTTGTTTTATCCCTGGTGGCAACAGCACATCCCCTAGTCTCATGTTTCTGTCACTCAAGCTAGACATCAGGGGGCTGAACCCACAATCAAGCATAACGCTCCCTCTTGGAGTTGCAAGCAAACTACTTGGCCAAAGCAAAATACTGCAACGGAGAACATGCAAGAATTTACTCAAGAACAAAATATAAAAGAGAAGAACCAAATATATTACTCATCACAATCTGAACATAGTCTCATAATCCATCAGATCCCAGCAAACTCAGCATAACAACAACAGAAATTACAAAAGTGTCTCGATCATGTGAGGCAGCTCATGAGGTCTCGAAAGTGGAAGCACAAAGAGGGGAGAGGTACATCACATAACTACTGGTCACGGACCCATGGTCCAAGGGGGACTACTCACGGCACATCCGGGAGGCGTCCATGGCTATGGATGGTCTCCCGGAGGGGGTTCCTCCTCCCGGCAGGGTGCCATGGCAGCTTCTCCAGGCAACCCCGATCTTGAAACGGCGGCGGCGGTACAGAGGCGAGTTCGCGGAAAAGAGATTGATATTAGGGGTTTCCACCCCGAGGGAAAAATATAGGCGGAGGGGGGGTGTCAAGGGGACCCACCAGGCAGCCAGGAGGCCTCCTGGCGCGGCCTAGGGTGGGGCCGCGCCAGGGACCCTCCTGGTCTCGTGGTGGTGCCCCCCTCCATCACCTTGGTGATTCCGGAAGCTTCCGGGTCGATGATTTTTTATCTGATTTTTCTGGATTTTTTGGAGCACTTTTAATGGTCGGAAAACCTGAAATACAAAAACAGCAGAAAACAGCAACTGGCAGCTGGGTGCACTGGGTTAATAGATTATTTCAAATATGCTCAAAAGTGTATGAAAGTTCAAGCAAATCATGGCAAAGTCACACATAACATGCAGGGAGCAAGCAGAAATTATAGATACGTTTTGGACGTATCAACATCCCCAAGCTTAATTCCTGCTCGTCCTCGAGTAGGTAAATGATAACAAGCAAGATTTCTGTGGTGACATGCCACACAACCATATAAGGACTTTTAAGTACAGCAATCAAAGCATGCAATTCAATTCAAGTCTTAACAAGCAAGAGTCTATATTATCATTGACACAAGCAACAAAAGAACAAAAGGTGCAAGAGCTCTCGCTGTCCGTGACTCGAATGTCTCCACATGGTGTTTGCGTGCAAGCAGGGGACTGGGAAAAAGAGAGAAAAAAGGTTGTTGAGAACAACTATCTACTAAAGTTTCACACTTGGTCTCCTTTGGACTCTTATCTTGACTCGTCCCCAGACCACTAGCCAGTTACAAGTCAAACTGATCCACTCCCTTTCGATATTTTGAGAACTCATGCAATGGATGAGCGTGAGCAAGAAAGTTGACACCTAAAAGGCGGAACAGAAATAAGGTGGAGGAGGAAGACAAAAAGGTGTGAAAGGCTCACATCAATGAGGACAATCATAGGCGAGAGAAAGTCATATGATAGATATGATGTGAGGAGTAGGGATTTACATGCAACGGATGCACATGTGAGCTAAAAGCTCTCCAAGGGAACTAGTGGGGGTGCATCTAACTTGCTTGCTCAAGAAGACCTAGAGCTCGTTTGAGGAGGCTCGTCATTGGAATATGCAAGCCAAGTTCTATAGTGTGAAGGTCCCCACATAGCTATATGCATGATGATGATCTCTATGGAGTACAAGGGATAGAGGATGAAGTACTAGTGTGGATCTCTCAAAAGGAATAGTAGTGTGCCCCCTTCTCTCTTTTTATTTTTATTTTTCTCTTTTTTCTATTTTTTTGTATTTTTTTGGTGGCCTCAATGGCTCTTTCTATTTAACTCTCATTTGTCCTCTTTGGGATCTTTTGATTTTGTCCTCTTTGGGATCTTTTCATCACTTTAGGGGCAACACTCTATATTTTTCAAGAATATAGGAGATCTTTCACACTTTACAAAAGTACTCACATAAAGAAGATAAAACTATCATGATGCAAATGTATGCCTCTGCCAGGATAGCAGGATATGCAATGATACTAGCGCGTCATGTAGCAATGATTAGAGCAAGGCCCAACTAGCATGCGGCTCATCGATCAAGCAAGTAGCATGTATGACATGAAGATCAAGTCATGAGAAGGTGGATGTTGCATGGCAATGTATCTCGGAAAGGCTATGGAAATGCCTTGTAGGTAGGTAAAGGCTATGGAAATGCCTTGTAGGTAGGTATGGTGGCTGTTTTGAGGAAAGATATTGATACGTCCCAAACGTATCTATAATTTCTGCTTGCTCCATGCATGTTTTGTGTAACTTTGCCATGTTTTGCTTGAACTTTCATACACTTTTGAACCTATTTGGACTAACCTATTAACTCAGTGCACCCAGTTGCCAGTTTCTGTTTTCTGCTGTTTTTGTATTTCAGGTTTTCCGGCCATTAAAAGTGCTCCAAAAATTCCGGGAAAAATATATAAAAAATCAGCGCAACAGAAGCTTCCGGAATCACCAAGAGAGGGAAGGGGGCCACCACCAGGCAGCCAGGAGAACAGGTGGCGCGGACCCACCCTGGGCCGCGCTAGGGACCCTCCTGACTGCCTCGTGGGTTCCCTCGATGCCCCCTTCGCCTATATTTACCCCTCGGGGTGGAAACCCCTAATATCGATCTCTTTCTCGCGAACTCCCCTCTATGCCTCCGCCGCCGCCGTTTCAAGATCGGGGCTGCCTGGAGAAGCTGCCCCGGCACCCTGCCGGAAGGAGGAACCCCTCCGGGAGACCATCCATAGCCATGGACGCCTCCCGGATGTGTCATGAGTAATCCCCCTTGGACCATGGGTCCGTGACCAGTAGCTATGTGATGAATCTCTCCCCTCTTTGTGCTTCCACTTTCGAGTCCTCGTGAGTTTCTTCACATGATCGAGGCATCTATGTAATTTCTGATGTTGCTATGCTGAGTTTGTTGGTTTCTGATGGGTTATGAGACTATGTTCAGATTGTGATGAGTAATATATTTGGTTCTTCTCTTTTATATTTTGTTCTTGAGTAAATTCTTGCATGTTCTCCGTTGCTGTATTTGCTTTGCCCAAGTATTTTATTTGCAACTCCAAGAGAGAGCGTTATGCTCGATTGTGGGTTCAGCCGCTTGATGTCCATCTTGAGTGACAGAAACACGAGACTAGGGGATGTGCTGTTGCCACCAGGGATAAAACAATGGTGCTTGTACCTGCGGGTGCAAGGATTGTTTACTTTACGCAAAGTTCTTTTAATGCAGTTGTCTGTTGCTTTGAGTTTACACTTTGGGTGGAATTCGCAACTTAATACCAGCGAGATTTTCTGGATAGGTATCTCAAGGTGGATGATTCGTAGTAGATGCAGATGGATTATTTGTCCAACTGTTATTTGTTTACCTCGCTAGCACTTTTATCGTCTTTTGGGAGAGAGACATCACTAGTGAAAATCACGGGACCCCGGTCCATCTTCACATTATTGTTCACACCCTCAATTTACTTTCAGATTTTACTTTCCTTTGCACCTTTTATCTCTTGCGTTGATCCTTTGTAAACGACAAGGCCGGAGGAATTAAAAACTCATCTGTACTCGTTGGGAGCAAAGTTATTTGTTGCTGTGTGCAGGTACACGACAACACCCTAGTCAGGAAGCAATTTCTGGCGACGTTGCCACCTACTTGTATCTCCTGAGTCCTACTGGTTCGATAACCTTGGTATCTTCACCGAGGGAAACTTGCAGTTGCACTTCATCTCAAACCTTCCACTTGGGGTAACCAACGAGCGGCGAGAAGCCATCAGATATAAGGAGGCTTATGATGACAGAGCGTATCGTGCCAAGGGTTTGGATGCACCGGCGAAGTATGCGCCAACTCTCAACGTGAGAAAGGTCAATGCACGGTACCCAAGAGGATAGAAAAAGTATAGGTGGGTGGAATTGTCAACTTTCGAATACTCACATTAGTCCGAAGAACTCATGCACTTATTATCGGTAACTCTCAATCTAATCAGGAGGTTCACAAAGCGACAAGTACCCCGAGGAGGAGTGCATAGGTAAGGAGAAAAGGATCCTAATACCATAGATATCACACGTAGTGACATCGATGTGGGCCCGTAAGCCAAATATTAAGTTAGCAAAATAGTTTTTTTTTCAAAGTCTAGACTCAACTTCGACCAGGTAGTGGTGGGGTGGCTTCCTACAGGCAGTCGGCTCTGATACCAACTTGTGACGCCCCCAAAATCAGACCGTGTACAGTAATCATACACACAGGGTACACGACTGAGATTAGGGTGCCACGGTGATAATATCACAGCACAACACTAAACACAAAAGGATAAACAAATATATTACAATAGAGGGGGTCACGCGGACCTGAATATATAAGTCATACAAGCCATAATATCTGAGTACAGACATAGTTAGTCAAGTTTTGCCTTAAGAAGGCTAGCACAAATCACATCAGAGATACAGAACGAAAAGGCGAGGCCTCCTGCCGGGGATCCACCGAACTACTCCTGGTCGACGGGGAACTCGACGTCGTAGTAGGCGCCTCCGGGGTACTCCTGCTCCTGGGCTCCAACGTCGGCTGCAGTGGCCGATCAGGCAAAACAATAAAGGAAATAAAGCAGGTGAGTATCTAGTATACCCGCGAGTCTTACGTCCGCTACTAAGCATTATGCATTGTATCAACGGAATGAAGAGGCTGTATATAGTGGACTGAAGACAGAAATTCAGAGCAAGGGTAAGAAGCTAGGCCTATCGAAGACTAGCATCTTCCGACGATGTCTTGCAGCATGAGGTAAGAATCAGCCAACAGTTTATATAAAGCATAAAGTAACAATGCAGCAGAAGTTGCTGCAGCATTGTATAATAATAAGTTGTAATAAATAACTATGCCTCCGAGTTCACCTCCTCGACATCCCCGCGAGGAAGAAAACCCGGAACCATACAGTTTAATAATAATAGTTTCTAGTGGTAAGATCCAGCTTCAGCATAAAGCGTCCTGTTACCGTGGACACGGCTATCGATAGATCAATCTTCCCTGCAGGGGTGCACTTGTGTTACGCTACACGCACGGATCTCCAGGGTGGCGGGAACCTTGTTAGGGAACGCTCCACCGAGGCTATCCGACACTTCCTAGCCCATCTTTCAAACTCAACAGAGAGGTCATCCGCCGGTCTAAATCCTAAGTACGCCGGGCCTTGGACCCCAACCCAAACGTACTCCTGCACGGTGCGTGGCTGGCCGGTGAAGTTAAATCAAAGCAAATACAAATCACACTGCCGCGGCAAATAAGACAACACCACTTCCCGGCAATCAGCCCGCGGTACTGCTGACGTCTGAAGAGTCCTCGGACGACACTAAGAAGCAGAGGAGCCCATAACTCGTAGTTCCCACGGGTAGGTAGTGCGTACATGGCATATAGCCAACTCAAGACATTCACTGAACCATTTAGCATTTTAATTAACCTGCGAGACAACCGTTGTCGTTGCCTCGACTTAACCGACCCGCGGACAACGACAGCAGCCAGGACCACCAGTACATCGGTGCCTGCCCTGTCGCCCCACCAAGTCACTGCGGTTACCAACAAGGTGAACCGTCTCCTTACCTTGTCTCGCGTGTGCTCCTGGAGGAGCTCGACTTTCTTGGTTTGGTAACTCTCGCGGCCAACGACCAGGGGCCAAGCACACCGGTACACTGGTCGTGCCCTCCCTGTCGTCCCGTCGCAATACCTCTCGCGGGCACCGTTGGGTCGCCCGACTTCTTACCTGAAGGACAACCGTTTTCAAGACCCTATGGAGGTAAGACAAAGTCAGCCTCGAGTGGAGTACAAAGATTACTCCTTGATAGCTCACACTTGAGGTGACTAGGCATAACCCAGATAGGGCCTGAGGCGGTGTCTACATTGTACCGTACCTGTGCAGTTATAATAATTTTATCCGTGTTCACCCCCCTGAGTGATCACGGCCCTCTATCTAATCCTAGCTAACAATGCGCAGGGCTCACTGCTGAATAATGCATAATAATAATAATATGCAGCATAGGATAAAGGAAGGCACATCAAGGGGCGACAAAAAGCAGGCTATGCAGATGAATAGGATTGTAAACGTAGCAGCAGCAGTAACAATGCCTAGTGCAAGAAATGTACGGAAAGATAGGCAATATCTGTGGAAGAGAATGGCTCTGCTTGCCTGCAAGCTCGACGGTAGTAGTAGGGTCGTCGACGACGTAGTCGTACTCAGCAGCGGTGTAGTCGACGGCAGCAGCGGGGTCTATCGGAGATTTAAGGCGGGGGGGGGGGGGGGAAACAGTAAATACACAGCAAGCATATACAAACAGATGCATGACAAGATAGATGAAATGTTAACGGTATTCTAACGCAGTGCAATGCACGTTGCTCGGAGCGGGAATTCATCTGGGGATGAACTACCGGCTCCGGGTGTTTACCGGACAGGGTGTCCGGAGGGGGAAGTATCAAGCCGGAGGTGTCGTGGTTACCGGAACAACATAAAGGGGGTGTATCCGTGCTATTTGAACCATTCCGGACAACTTTCGTGTTCGGAATAAATTCATCCGGGCACTCTAACAGTACCGGACAATTTATCGGACAGACGGTCCGGAGGGGGAATGTTCGATGTTCGTTGTGTTAGAGGGGTGTGGTAGACATACGGATAGCGTATTCGTATTCGTTATATTTTTCTTATCAATTTTCATGTATAAAGTTTTTGAATCCGAGTTACGGTTTAAAAGTTATTGAATTTCAAAGTTTAATTCAATTTAAATGATTTTCTAGATTTTCTTTTATTATTTATTAAACATTATCCAAAACATTATCCAAAACATTATCCACAACATTATCCAGAACAGTGCTGACATGTGGGACCCACATGTCAGCCTCTGTTATTTATAAAACATTTAATTAAATTAGAAAATGCCTCTGGGCCCACATGTCAGTGACTGGATCTTAATAAACCTATTTTAATAAACAAAATGACAGGTGGGGTCCAGGTGTCATTGACTCCAGTGTTAACTAAGCATGTTTAATTAACTAGATGATCAGGGGACCCACATGTCAGTGACTAACAATTATAATCCCAGTGTTAATTTTAACAGGGGGATTAATCCGGCCCTGGGCCCACACGTCAGTGGGGAGGGGGTGGGTTAGCCCCTGGCCAAACCGGGCGTGCTCGCCGGCAACGAGCCGTGGCAGAGGAGGCCCGGCGAGGTCGGCGTGGGTGCTGCAGAGGGCCAAACGGAGCGTCGAAGGCGGGTATCGGACCGGCGCGACGGCGCGCGTCGTGTGGGGGTAGATCACGGCCACGGAGAGGCCCGTGGCCACGGCGGCGGACGCGCAGGCGGCGGCCGGTGCCGTGCTAGGCGGGGGCGAGGCTACGGTGGATGGTACTTCGCGCGAGATGGGGCAAAAGGAGCGGCGGCTTACAGTGAAGCGAGTAGGAGAGGTAGCAGGCGCGGGGGAAGCCGGTGTGGAGCTCCACGACAACAATGGCGCGGTGGCCGCGGCGGTGAAGAGGAGCTCGAATCGCGACGTGCGGTGCGTCCCGGCGTTGATTGTTAGCGCGAGGTGGAGTGGTAGTCAGCTGCGGGCGTCCCAGACATGGTGGCGCGGTGTATGGTGTCCAGTGGCCACGTCGGCGACGGTGGCGTGCCCACGGCCGCGCGGATCCGGTGGGGGGGGAGGGGGAGACAGAGGCGGGGAGGAGGAGGAGGGGAAGAGGAGTGAGCATAGAGAGGGGGGTCGTCCTTATCTCCATGGGGGGCAGGTGAGGAGGGGGAGCAGGTGGGGAGGGGGCCATGGCGCCCGTGGCCTCTCTGCCTGGCGCGTGCGGCATGGGGGGGGAGGGGAGTTGGTGGGGAAGGGATGGGGGAGAGAGAAGGGAGGTGGGGGGGGAGCTAGGCCCGGTGTGGGCCGTCGCCTTAGGCGAATTTTAGTATTTTTCCATTTTCTTGGCCTTTCTTTCTGTATTTCCTTTTTGGTAATTGTTTTCCAAGCTTAGGCAATTTTGTAAAATGTGTTAGGTGCTCCAATATTAGTATAATATTATATAGCAGTGCCACAAAAGTTTTTGCAGCAAAAGAAATTCATTAGGTATTTATTTTAAATATTTAATGCCCAAAGTAAGGGTTTTAACCTACTGTTTGAATTGTTTAGAATTTTCTGTAACTTCAAAAATTACCAAAGTTGGTCCAACATGATTATAATGATTTTAGGAAATTTACAAAAATAGTTTCATGATTTTTGGAACAACTTTATTTGAGCACTTTTGTTTTATTTTCCATTTAAAGTAGTTTCAACTAGGGTTTGGTTTGTTGGATGAGTAAGGTGCATTTGGCTTTGGGTTTTGATCCCAAGGGCTCAAGTACATGGTGCATGGGGTGTTTGATCATGAGCATCACAATGTTTTATCAGGTACAAGGGAGATCAAACAGTGATAATCCAACAGTGATGATGATTACTGTTACAGCAACTGAGGGTGTTACAAATCTTCCCCACTACAAGAATTCTCGTCCCGAGAATTTAAGTGGTAGCGAGGATAAGATCGGGGTATTCATCGCGAAGGCGATCTTCGCGTTCCCAAGTGGCTTCATCTTCAGAATGATTCGACCACTGGACCTTGAGGAACTTGACGGTCTTGTTGCGGGTTCGACGCTCAGACTGATCGAGAATGCGGCTCGGATGTTCTCGATAAGTTAAGTCTTGTTGCAGCTCGATCATATCATGTTCCACTTCGCGGATAGGATCCTTGAAGCAGCGATGGAGTTGCGACACGTGGAAGACATCGTGGACTTGGGAGAGGTTCGGCGGCAATTCCAACCGGTATGCCACGGGTCCACGCCTGGAAAGGATACGGAACGGGCCAATGTAGCGAGGAGCCAACTTGCCCTTGATACCGAAGCGATGAGTGCCCCTCATGGGAGTGACACGGAGGTATGCGTATTCACCAGGTTGATACTCCATTTCACGGTGTTTGCGGTCATAGTTGCTCTTCTGATGAGACTGTGCGGCCTTGAGATTTTCTTGCACAATGCGAACTTGTTCTTCAGCTTCTTGGACAAGATCCGGTCCGAAGTAGGGTCGTTCCCCAGTTCCTGACCAATTCAGGGGGGTTCGACATTTACGTCCGTATAGAACTTCGAAGGGGGCCATCTTCAAGCTAGCCTGATAGCTATTGTTGTACGAGAATTCCGCGTACGGGAGGGCATCCTCCCATTTCATGCCGAAAGAAAGGACACAAGCCCGAAGCATGTCTTCCAGCACTTGATTAACTCGTTCAACTTGGCCTTGCGACTGGGGGTGATAAGCGGTGCTGAGATTCAGACGAGTCCCGAAAGCTTCCATGAAACTATTCCAGTATCGTGAGGTGAAAATGCTGCCACGATCTGAACTGATCTCCAACGGAATACCGTGGAGTGACACAATTCGGCAGATATACAAGTGTGCCAACTGACTAGCAGTGATCGTCTCCTTGACCGGCAGGAAGTGTGCAATCTTGGAGATTCGGTCGATGACGACAAAGATGGCATCGTTACCTTTCTGAGACTTAGGAAAACCGGTGACGAAGTCCATCTCGACTTTGTCCCACTTCCAATCAGGAGGAGGGAGTGGTCGCAGCCAACCAGCAGGTTTCTGATGTCCGGCTTCGACGCGACTGCAAACGTCACATTGAGAAACATAGCGTGCGATGTCTTGCTTCATGTACGGCCACCAGTACTGTTGACGAAGGTCTTTATACATCTTGGTACTGCCAGGGTGGATTGACAGGGGAGAATTATGGACTTCTTCCATGATATCCGGACCACAGTTAATGAGGGGCGAGCTCACAGGAACTACTAAGTGGCCCTTGAAGTACACAGTATCACCATCGTTAGCATCAATGGTAAAAGAGGAGGGCTTTCCCTCGGCGATGTCCTGCTTGATCTTCACAATGTCAGGGGCCAGAGATTGTCTACTCTTGATGAGGGCGTCGAGCTTTGACTCGAGAACCAGGTTATTGACGTAACCTTGAGGAACAATCTCGAGGTTCAACTTGCGAAACTCTTCATACAGAGGTGGTTGCTGCACCTGAACCTCAAGTTCAGAACAGTAAGCTTTGCGGCTCAAGGCATCGGCCATCACATTAGCCTTGCCCGGGGTATAAGAAATATCCATGTTGAAGTCGGCTATTGTCTCGAGCCATCGTTGTTGACGAAGATTCAGGTCGGGCTGAGTAAACAGGTACTTCAGACTTTGGTGGTCGGTGTAGACCTCGCAACGATTACCGACGAGGTAATGTCGCCACAGCTTCAATGCATAAATTACTGCTGCTAATTCGAGATCATGTGTTGGGTATTTGTCTTCGTGAGCACGCAACTGACGAGAGCCATAAGCAATCACCTTGCGCTCTTGCAATAGGACACAGCCTAATCCTTGACGAGATGCGTCGCAATATATCATGAAGTCCTTCTAAGTATCAGGGGGAGCGAGCACCGGGGGAGAAGTTAGCTTGTCCTTGAGTGCTTGGAAACTTTCTTGACATTTATCTGTCCACTCAAACTTGACGCCTTTGTGAAGCAGATTAGTCAGAGGCCTGGCAATCTTGGAGAAATTCTCGACGAAACGGCGGCAATAGCTAGCGAGCCCGAGGAAACTGCGGACTTGCTTGACGGTCTTGGGAGGAGTCCAGTCAAGAATAGCCTGGATACGTTCGTGGGTGACGGCAATGCCATCCTTGGAAATCACATGCCCAAGGTAGGTTACTTCGAGAAGCCAGAACTCACACTTAGAATACTTAGCGTAGAGTTTGTGTTCTCGAAGCTTCTCCAGTATAAGACGAAGATGTTCAGCATGTTCTTCTTCATTCTATGAATATATCAATATATCATCCAGATAAACCACGACGAACTGGTCGAGGTACTCCATGAAAATATAATTCGTCAATCTGGAGAAGGTGGCTGGAGCATTGGTTAAGCCAAAGGACATGACGGTGTACTCGTATGAACCATAGCGAGTAATGAAGGCAGTCTTCGGAATGTCCTCATCACGGACTCGGATTTGGTGATAACCCAACCTCAAGTCGAGTTTAGAAAACACCTTGGATCCCGCAAGTTGATCATACAGATCGTTGATCCGGGGAAGTGGGTATTTGTTCTGGATGGTGGCTTGGTTAATGGGCCGATAATCTTGGACCAATCGGTTTGTCCCATCGCTCTTCTTGACAAAGAGCGAAGGTGCTCCCCAAGCTGAGGAACTGGGGCGAATGAATCCTTTCTGAAGTGCCTTGTCGATTTCCTCCTTAAGTTCAAGGAGTTCATGTGGCGGCATCTTGTAAGGACGCTTGGCAATAGGAACAGTGCCTGGCTTCAAGTCGATGACAAATTCAACTTCCCTGATCGGGGGTATTCCCGGCAGTTCTTCTGGGAAGACGTCGGGAAAATCGCGAACGACTGGAACGGTCTCAATGCCTTCAAGGGGGGCGGCATTCAAAGCATTCATCATAAATATCTGTGTTTCAGCATTACGGGTTACTCTGGTGGTGTGGGTAACAATCTCGCCGGAGGGGTGTAAAAGTCGGACAGAGCTGGTGTCACAATACAGTGCGGCATCGTGAAATTTCAACCAATCCATGCCCAGAATTAGGTCTATGGTGGAAGTCTTTAGAACGATGGGGGAAACAAGGAATTCAATCCCTTCAATTTCAATGATGGTTCCGGGCACTATCTTGGTGGTTTGACATTGGCCTATTGGGGTGCGGACAACCATCGGTGGGTTCATCTTTTCTAGCGTGAAGTTATGCAACAATGCGAATGCTTCCGACATGAATGAATGCGATGCTCCTGTATCAAATAAAACAGTAGCAGGTACGGAATTAACGAGAAGGGTACCCATCACGGTAGCGGGTTGTTGCTGAGCTTCTTCAACATTGACGTTGTTAGCATGTCCACGGGCATAAGAAGCAGACCCAGTATTATAGTTGGGGGTCCGGTTGTTGCCACGACCATTTCCACGGCCAGCGGGGTGAACTACCAGTTGCTTCTGTTTCAGGGGGCACTCCCTGGAAAAATGCCCTGGTTGGAGGCACGTGAAGCATAATCCATCCTGAGGACGAAGGGGTGTAGCATTGGGTGGTGCAGGCAGAGCTCTTGGCATCTGCGGTGGCGGAGGCAGACGGGGTGCAGCATAAGACGGCCTTGGAGCAGGGACAGCTGCGTGGGTCACACTGGTAGGGAGCCAGATACGACGCTTCTGCGTTGCGCCCGAAGATGAGCCAACGTCACGATAACGCTTCAGAGAGTTCTTGTGCTCCATCTGGGCAGTCTCGACGGTGATAGCCTTGTTCACCATGGTGGCGAAGTTGGCGAAATCATGAAAGGCAAGAGCGAGCCTGAGTTCTGGGTTGAGGCCACGACGGAACTTCTGCTGCCTGCGAGCATCAGTGGCGATCTCTTCTTCCGCATAGCGAGAGAGGTTAAGGAACTCGCGCTGATAGGCTTCAACAGTCATGTCGCCCTGAGTGAGGTTGCGGAATTCTTCCGCCTTACGATCCATGATCCCCTGAGGAATATAGCGGGCGCGGAAGGCAGACTGAAATTCATCCCAAGTGATGACTTCTCCAACTGGCAGTGAACGCTTGTGGGTGTTCCACCACTGAGCCGCGGCGCCTTTCAGATGATAAGACGCAAAGTTCACATAGTCGGCTGGATCGACATTAGCAGACTCCAGCTCGTGAGTGATGTCGCGAAGCCAGTCATCAGCATCCAGCGGCTGAACGGTGTTGCGGAACATAGTGGGGTTGAGGCGGGTGAAGTCGTGCAGAGTCACCGTGGCATGCTGATGGTGGTGCCCATTCTGATTCGGCTGAGGGAACTGAGCCATGATATTCTGCATGAACTGACGGTTCATCTCGAACTGCTGCATCATCGCGGCCATATAATCCGGCGGCGGAGGTGGGTCGTTGGTAGCACGACCACGACCACGACCACCACGACCAGCCATCCTGCTAGAATTTAACAGGGGTATTTCAGCGATGAAAATTTAACAAGATACCGAAATCAAGCCTGAAGTAAGACGACAACGAAAAGAAGGCGCAGATATATGTAGGAGTAGTCACATAAGACATACACATTTACACACAGAGTCAATCGAAAATCGGGCAGCGTAACGTCGTAGAAAGTAAGGAAAAGGACTCACTAGGCGGCGCAGACCGCGGTTAGGATTACACGACGCGACATAGATTCCACTATGTCAATCACGCCGCAAGAAAACTGTTGGCCACAGGAGTTGATGCCAGAGAACGCGCGGCCTGCCAAGAATGAGAATGGGATCCGCGGTCTGGGATCTGGCGTACGACGCCTGCGACACGACTCAATCAATGGGGGGGAAGCACCAAAAACGCCGGGTGGAATCAAGAGAACATGATCCTAATGTCAGCTTTGGTAAAACTTACCAGCAAGGATAAGAGAGCAGATTCCCAGAGCATAGGTAAGGAGAAAAGGATCCTAATACCATAGATATCACACGTAGTGACATCGATGTGGGCCCGTAAGCCAAATATTAAGTTAGCAAAATAGTTTTTTTTTCAAAGTCTAGACTCAACTTCGACCAGGTAGTGGTGGGGTGGCTTCCTACAGGCAGTCGGCTCTGATACCAACTTGTGACGCCCCCAAAATCAGACCGTGTACAGTAATCATACACACAGGGTACACGACTGAGATTAGGGTGCCACGGTGATAATATCACAGCACAACACTAAACACAAAAGGATAAACAAATATATTACAATAGAGGGGGTCACGCGGACCCGAATATATAAGTCATACAAGCCATAATATCTGAGTACAGACATAGTTAGTCAAGTTTTGCCTTAAGAAGGCTAGCACAAATCACATCAGAGATACAGAACGAAAAGGCGAGGCCTCCTGCCGGGGATCCACCGAACTACTCCTGGTCGACGGGGAACTCGACGTCGTAGTAGGCGCCTCCGGGGTACTCCTGCTCCTGGGCTCCAACGTCGGCTGCAGCGGCCGATCAGGCAAAACAGGAAAGGAAATAAAGCAGGTGAGTATCTAGTATACCCGCGAGTCTTACGTCCGCTACTAAGCATTATGCATTGTATCAACGGAATGAAGAGGCTGTATATAGTGGACTGAAGACAGAAATTCAGAGCAAGGGTAAGAAGCTAGGCCTATCGAAGACTAGCATCTTCCGACGATGTCTTGCAGCATGAGGTAAGAATCAGCCAACAGTTTATATAAAGCATAAAGTAACAATGCAGCAGAAGTTGCTGCAGCATTGTATAATAATAAGTTGTAATAAATAACTATGCCTCCGAGTTCACCTCCTCGACATCCCCGCGAGGAAGAAAACCCGGAACCATACAGTTTAATAATAATAGTTTCTAGTGGTAAGATCCAGCTTCAGCATAAAGCGTCCTGTTACCGTGGACACGGCTATCGATAGATCAATCTTCCCTGTAGGGGTGCACTTGTGTTACGCTACACGCACGGATCTCCAGGGTGGCGGGAACCTTGTTAGGGAACGCTCCACCGAGGCTATCCGACACTTCCTAGCCCATCTTTCAAACTCAACAGAGAGGTCATCCGCCGGTCTAAATCCTAAGTACGCCGGGCCTTGGACCCCAACCCAAACGTACTCCTGCACGGTGCGTGGCTGGCCGGTGAAGTTAAATCAAAGCAAATACAAATCACACTGCCGCGGCAAATAAGACAACACCACTTCCCGGCAATCAGCCCGCGGTACTGCTGACGTCTGAAGAGTCCTCGGACGACACTAAGAAGCAGAGGAGCCCATAACTCGTAGTTCCCACGGGTAGGTAGTGCGTACATGGCATATAGCCAACTCAAGACATTCACTGAAGCATTTAGCATTTTAATTAACCTGCGAGACAACCGTTGTCGTTGCCTCGACTTAACCGACCCGCGGACAACGACAGCAGCCAGGACCACCAGTACATCGGTGCCTGCCCTGTCGCCCCACCAAGTCACTGCGGTTACCAACAAGGTGAACCGTCTCCTTACCTTGTCTCGCGTGTGCTCCTGGAGGAGCTCGACTTTCGTGGTTTGGTAACTCTCGCGGCCAACGACCAGGGGCCAAGCACACCGGTACACTGGTCGTGCCCTCCCTGTCGTCCCGTCGCAATACCTCTCGCGGGCACCGTTGGGTCGCCCGACTTCTTACCTGAAGGACAACCGTTTTCAAGACCCTATGGCGGTAAGACAAAGTCAGCCTCGAGTGGAGTACAAAGATTACTCCTTGATAGCTCACACTTGAGGTGACTAGGCATAACCCAGATAGGGCCTGAGGCGGTGTCTACATTGTACCGTACCTATGCAGTTATAATAATTTTATCCGCGTTCACCCCCCTGAGTGATCACGGCCCTCTATCTAATCCTAGCTAACAATGCGCAGGGCTCACTGCTGAATAATGCATAATAATAATAATATGCAGCATAGGATAAAGGAAGGCACATCAAGGGGCGACAAAAAGAAGGCTATGCAGATGAATAGGATTGTAAACGTAGCAGCAGCAGTAACAATGTCTAGTGCAAGAAATGTACGGAAAGATAGGCGATATCTGGGGAAGAGAATGGCTCTGCTTGCCTGCAAGCTCGACGGTAGTAGTAGGGTCGTCGACGACGTAGTCGTACTCAGTAGCGGTGTAGTCGACGGCAGCAGCGGGGTCTATCGGAGATTTAAGGGGGGGAGAAACAGTAAATACACAGCAAGCATATACAAACAGATGCATGACAAGATAGATGAAATGTTAACGGTATTCTAACGCAGTGCAATGCACGTTGCTCGGAGCGGGAATTCATCTGGGGATGAACTACCGGCTCCGGGTGTTTACCGGACAGGGTGTCCGGAGGGGGAAGTATCAAGCCGGAGGTGTCGTGGTTACCGGAACAACATAAGGGGGGTGTATCCGTGCTATTTGAACCATTCCGGACAACTTTCGTGTTCGGAATAAATTCATCCGGGCACTCTAACAGTACCGGACAATTTATCGGACAGACGGTCCGGAGGGGGAATGTTCGATGTTCGTTGTGTTAGAGGGGTGTGGTAGACATACGGATAGCGTATTCGTATTCGTTATATTTTCTGATCAATTTTCATGTATAAAGTTTTTGAGTCCGAGTTACGGTTTAAAAGTTATTGAATTTCAAAGTTTAATTCAATTTAAATGATTTTCTGGATTTTCTTTTATTATTTATTAAACATTATCCAAAACATTATCCAAAACATTATCCACAACATTATCCAGAACAGTGCTGACATGTGGGACCCACATGTCAGCCTCTGTTATTTATAAAACATTTAATTAAATTAGAAAATGCCTCTGGGCCCACATGTCAGTGACTGGATCTTAATAAACCTATTTTAATAAACAAAATGACAGGTGGGGTCCAGGTGTCATTGACTCTAGTGTTAACTAAGCATGTTTAATTAACTAGATGATCAGGGGACCCACATGTCAGTGACTAACAATTATAATCCCAGTGTTAATTTTAACAGGGGGATTAATCAGGCCCTGGGCCCACACGTCAGTGGGGAGGGGGTGGGTTAGCCCCTGGCCAAACCGGGCGTGCTCGCCGGCAACGAGCCGTGGCAGAGGAGGTCCGGCGAGGTCGGCGTGGGTGCTGCAGAGGGCCAAACGGAGCGTCGAAGGCGGGTATCGGACCGGCGCGACGGCGCGCGTCGTGTGGGGGTAGATCACGGCCACGGAGAGGCCCGTGGCCACGGCGGCGGACGCGCAGGCGGCGGCCGGTGCCGTGCTAGGCGGGGGCGAGGTTACGGTGGATGGTACTTCGCGCGAGATGGGGCAAAAGGAGCGGCGGCTTACAGTGAAGCGAGTAGGAGAGGTAGCAGGCGCGGGGGAAGCCGGTGTGGAGCTCCACGACAACAATGGCGCGGTGGCCGCGGCGGTGAAGAGGAGCTCGAATCGCGACGTGCGGTGCGTCCCGGCGTTGATTGTTAGCGCGAGGTGAAGTGGTAGTCAGCTGCGGGCGTCCCAGACATGGTAGCGCGGTGTATGGTGTCCAGTGGCCACGTCGGCGACGGTGGCGTGCCCACGGTCGCGCGGATCCGGTGGGGGTGAAGGGGGAGACAGAGGCGAGGAGGAGGAGGAGGGGAAGAGGAGTGAGCAGAGAGAGGGGGGGTCGTCCTTATCTCCATGGGGGGCAGGTGAGGAGGGGGAGCAGGTGGGGAGGGGGCCATGGCGCCCGTGGCCTCTCTGCCTGGCGCGTGCGGCATGGGGGGAGGGGAGTTGGTGGGGAAGGGATGGGGGAGAGAGAAGGGAGGTGGGGGGAGCTAGGCCCGGGGTGGGCCGTCGCCTTAGGCGAATTTTAGTTTTTTTCCATTTTCTTGGCCTTTCTTTCTGTATTTCCTTTTTGGTAATTGTTTTCCAAGCTTAGGCAATTTTGTAAAATGTGTTAGGTGCTCCAATATTAGTATAACATTATATAGCAGTGCCACAAAAGTTTTTGCAGCAAAAGAAATTCATTAGGTATTTATTTTAAATATTTAATGCCCAAAGTAAGGGTTTTAACCTACTGTTTGAATTGTTTACAATTTTCGGTAACTTCAAAAATTACCAAAGTTGGTCCAACATGATTATAATGATTTTAGGCAATTTACAAAAATAGTTTCATGATTTTTGGAACAACTTTATTTGAGCACTTTTGTTTTATTTTCCATTTAAAGTAGTTTCAACTAGGGTTTGGTTTGTTGGATGAGTAAGGTGCATTTGGCTTTGGGTTTTGATCCCAAGGGCTCAAGTACATGGTGCATGGGGTGTTTGATCATGAGCATCACAAAGTTTTATCAGGTACAAGGGAGATCAAACAGTGATAATCCAACAGTGATTATCAACAGTGATGATGATTACTGTTACAGCAACTGAGGGTGTTACAGAGACGCTCCAAGCATAGCTCACAACGCATGAAGTGATAAAAATATAGTGCAACGAGGGACGCACTGATAATTGTTGATGAAGTGCTTAGACGCTTGAGTCTCCTTGAATATTTATTGGGGGTGCACATGGGCATCCCCAAGCTTGAGCGTTTGACACTCCAAGATCTTCCTTCATCATCTTCCATCGCGCACTTGAAAACTCCCTTCATACATAACTCATCATAATCTGATTAGCGAGGTTAGTACCCATAATAAAATATATTTTTTCTCTACTGGAAATAAAGATAATCTTGAAGAACTACTGTTTCTCAAGAGTGCCAAAAGGTTTTTGCAAAGAAAAAGCAAGCTTAAGGTTTGTAAAACGAAGAAAAGGCAAAACAGGACAGAATCTGTGAAAAACAGACTAGCAGGTAGTAAAGAATTTTTAGGGGTACTTATGAAACTCAAATCAAAAAACTCAGAACATACGAAATTTCGTAATTGTATAGAGCACATTGTGTAAAAAATTCAGCTCAAAAAGACGAACTAGGATTTTTCTCTGATTTTTCTAATCACGAGGACAGAATCTGTTTTCTGGACAGCATGTCACAACTTTCACTTCCCTTGTCGTATGAGGCTATGAAAGGCACAAAGATTGAAAAGTAAAGATACAATCATGTTGCTACAGTAGTAACAATCATCAAGACCACTAAAAACAGAAGAAAAACAAAAAGGAAAACCTAAATTCGTTGCGGGCTGCCTCCCGAAAGCGCTTCTTAAAGCCATTAGCTAGGCTTAAAGCAGAAGATCAAAGTTCTCCAAAATCATCGGAAGGTTCACCAAGGATCTCAAAAGGGTTTTCAATAAGCTCATGCTTGTTCTTCCGAGGGAAAAGGTACGTACCTTTGCTTTACCACGCAAACGTATTTGTCCTTTACCTATATCAATGAAGCCTTTCATGGCTCGGAGGAAGTCCCTTCCAAGCATTATATTTCCTTGATTGGCCTTCATGATGAAGAAGTCAATCTCCACACTTCTGTTAAGAAACATGACTTGGACATTGCTAAGCGGCTTCCCGCCCTTCGTTGGTGAGCCCCAAGTGGAAGGCGTGATGAAGTGTAGCAGCGAGTTTCCCTCGGTGAAGATACCAAGGTTTGTCTCCCGTAGGACTCCGGATATGATAAGTAGGTGTCAGCGGCGCGACTGACGTGGACCTGCACACAGACCCAGATAACTTTGTTCCCAACGAAGTTCAGAGAGGTTGTCAATCTCTCCGGTATTGTTGTTCACAAAGGGCAAAACACAAGTGATAATGATAGCAAGTAAAAGCAGAAAAGTAAAGATAGCTTGGAAACGGTAATGAGGATATGGACCGGGATACGTGATGTTCACTAGTGATGTCTCTCTCCCAAAAGACGATAAAACTGCTATGCGAGGTAAACAAATTACAGAAGGGCAATTGACAGGATTATGAACGCACCGCAATGCTAACTATGCTACAAAAGAAAGGAAGAGGTTCAAAAGCACGGGCAGTACGCCAAAATAAGTAGACCGAAATCCATCAGCATCTACTACTAATCATCCACCTTGAGATATCTATCCAGAACATCTCGCTGGTATTAAGTTGCGAGCCCCACCCAAAGTGTAAACCCAAAGCAACAGACAACTGCAATAAAAGAACTTTGCGTAAAGTAAACAATCCTTGTGACCGTGATCACAAGCACCGTTGTTTTCCCCCTTGTGGCAACAACACACCCCCCAGACTCATGTTTCTGTCACTCAAGCATGTCATCGGGGGGGCATGAACCCACAATCTAGCACAACGCTCCCTCTTGGAGTCACTACCTACTACTTGGCCAAAGCAATAAACAGCAACGGAGAACATGCAAGAATTAGTTAGGAACAAAAATATAAAAGATAGAAACCAAATATATTACTCTATCACAATCTGAACATAATCTCATAATCCATCAGATCCGATCAAACTCGACATAGCAATTGCAGAAATATTACAAAGGTGCCTCGATCATGTAGGGCAGCTCACGAGGTCAAAACAATGAAGATCAAAGAGGGGAGGAGAACATCACATAGCTACTGATCACGGACCCATGGTCCAAGGAAAACTACTCACAAGACATCCGGGGAGCATCCATGGTGGAGAGGAGACTCCCAGAGGTCAGTCCTCCCTCCGGCAGGGTGCCGGGAAGAGGTCTTCTGGTGCTCCCGATCTTCGGAAGCGCGGCGGCGGCGGAACAGAGGCGAGTTCGCGGAATAGGGTTCTTGTTCTGGAGTTTTCCCGTGACGGGGGATAAAAAGGCGAAGGGGGGCAGCCAGAGGTGGGCCAGGGGCCCCAGGCGCCCCCCTGGTGCGGCCAGGGGTGGGGCCGCGCCGGGTGGCCGCCTAGGCCCCCCTGGCTCCCCTCTGGCCCCTCCCGGGCTCTTCTCGAAGCTTCCGTCACGCTGATTTTTTATCTGAATTTTCCCGAATTTTTCTGGCACTTTTTATATGGGGGAAAACTGAAATAGAAAAACAACAGAAAATAGGAACTGGCACTGGGGTGCACTGAGTTAATAGGTTAGTCCAAATATGATCAAAAGTGTATGAAAGTGTATCTAGATCATAGCAATATCACACAAAACATGCATGGAGCAAGCACAAATTATCGATACGTTTTGGACGTATCAACATCCCCAAGCTTAATTCCTGCTCGTCCTCGAGTAGGTAAATGATAACAAGCATAATTTCTGTGGTGACATGCTAGCAACCATAAAAGAACTTTGAAAAGTAAGCAAGCAAGGTTAGAGATTCAATTCAAGTCATAACATGCAAGAGTCTATATTAGCATTGAAACAAGTAACAAAAGAACAAAAGGTGCAAGAGCTCTCGCTGTCCGTGACTCGAATGTCTCCAAATGGTGTTTGCGTGCAAGAGAGGGGGATAGGGAATACGACAGAAAAACGTATTTTTGCGTTGAGAACTCAATCTACTAAAGTTTCACACTTGGTCCTCTTTGGAATCTTATCTTGACTCGTCCCCAGACCACTAGCCAGGTACAAGTCAATTTGATCCACTCCTTTTCGATATTTTGAGCACTCATGCAATGGATGAGCGCAAGCACGAGAGTTGACACTTAGGATGGCAAAGAGAGAAATATGGTGGAGGAGGAAGACAAAAAGGATGAGAAAGGCTCACATCAATGAGGACAATTATAGGCAAGAGATGCCAAATGATAGATATGATGTGAGGAGTAGGGATTGCCATGCAACGGGTGTACATACGAGCTAGGAAGCTCTCCAAACTATATGTAAAAAGATCATCTCTATGGAGTACAAGGATATAAAGGGAGTACTAGTGTGGATCTCTCAAAAGGATAGTAGTGTTGCCCCTTTCTCTCTTTTTATTTCTTTTTATCCTTTTTCTATTTTTTGTATTTTTTTGTGGCCTCAATGGTTCTTTCTATTTTAACTCTCATTTGTCCTCTTTGGGATCTTTTAATGTGTCCACTTCGGGATCTTTTCCTCACTTAAGGGCAACACTCTATTTTACAAGAAGGTAAAGGAGATCTTTCACACTTTACAAGGTACTCAAAATCATAAAGAAGATGTAATTATCATGATGCATGCAATGTATGCTTCTGCCAGTGTAGCAGGAACATGTAAGACATGAAGATCAAGTCATGAAGAGGTGGAAGTTGCATGGCAATGTAACTCGGAAAGGCTATGGAAATGCCTTGATAGGTAGGTATGGTGGCTGTTTTGAGGAAGGATAAAGGGAGGCTTATGATGACAGAGCATATCATGCCAAGGGTTTGGATGTACCGGCGAAGGTGGACACCAACTCTCGGAGTGAGAAGAAGGCAATGCACGGCACGGGAAAGGCTAGAAAAATATGGGAAAGTGGAAGTGTCAACTCTCAATACTTACATTAGTCCGAAGAACTCATGCACTTATTATCGGTAACTCTCAATCTAATCAGGAGGTTCACAAAGAGACAAGTACCCCGAGGAGGAGTGTATGGGGGTTTGGTTATCCTTGCGCATCCTCGACTCATGGTACGTGAGTGTACTCTAATATTCGACCCCTCAGAAGAGTAGTGATCCATCTAGTAGCTAGAGTTCTCAACTAGTTTTGTAGGTTTTGAAAATAAACACGGATTGCCCAAAATATGACACCTATCACTAATAGGCAAGAGCTCTTGACACCAAAAGTCCAAACATTACTCATAACAATACCTCAAAACTATTGCAAGCTACTACTAAAATTAAATAGCAACCTCAATCACCTACTTTCAAGACAAAACACAACTCAGTGCAACAACCAACTCTCTTTAACAAGATAAACATGAAAACTAAAAAGAGTTCCAGCAACAAACTAAAAAAATCCAAGTCTCTTGCTAAAGACAAACTAAGACTAAAACTAAACATGGCAGTAGCTATGAAAAGATAAAGAACACACAACAGCAAAAAGATAGGCATGAAGAATCCTATGATGTGTTCTAGATTTTGAAAGTCGAGCGTGTTTCTCTCCCACACAAAGTAAGAAAGGATCTAACTTGTTATGAACAGCAAGCAGAGCTAAAGAAAAATAAAAACAAAACCTAAGAGCGAGACGCTCCAAGCATAGCACATAACACATGAAGTGATAAAAATATAGTGAGACGAAGGACGAACTGATGATTTGTTGGTGGAGAAGGGGATGCACAGGGGCATCCCCAAGCTTAGACGATTGAGTCTTTTTGAATATTTGTTGGGGATGTATGGGAGCATCCCCAAGCTTGAGCGCTTGACACTCCTGGATCTTCTTTCATCATCTTCCATCGCACACTTGAAAACTCCTTCATACATAACTCATCATAAGCTGATTAGAGAGGTTAGTACCCTTAATAAATAAATAAAAATCTCCACTGGATATAAAGATATTCTTTAAGATCTACTGTTTCTAAAGAGTGCCAAAAAGTTTTTGCAAAGAAAAAGCAAGCTTAAGGTTTGCAAAAGTTAGGAGAGACAAAACGTGGCAGAATCTGTGAAAAACAGAACAGCAGATAGTAAATAATTTTTTAGGGGCACTTATGCAACTCAAATCAAAAAACTCAGAACATACGGAAGTTTCGTAATTGTATATATCATACTGTGTAAAAACTTCAGCTCAAAAAGATGAACTGGGATTTTTCTGGTCACGAGGACAGAATCTGTTTTCTGGACAGCATGTCACAACTTTTACTTCCCTTGCCGTAAGAGGCTATAACTTGGCACAAAGTTGAAAAATAAAGATAAAATGATGTTGCTACAGTAGTAAAAATCATCAAGACACAAAAAAGCAAAAATAAAAACCTAAATTCGTTGCGGGCTGCCTCCCGAAAGCGCTTCTTTAAAGCCATTAGCTAGGCATGATACAGAAGAAGAATCAAGTTTTATCAAGAGAAAGAGAATAACTAGCACGAGTAACGGACTAAAAAAGTAACTTGATTTTCTTTCTAGGGAAGTGTTCCATCCCATTTTTGAATGGGAATTGGAATTTTATATTCCCCTCTTTCATGTCAATAACCGCACCAACGGTGCGAAGAAAAGGACGTCCCAAAATAATTGGACATAAAGGTTCACACTCTATATCCATAACAATAAAATCAACGGGAACATAGTTGTCATTGACAATGATAAGAACATCGTCGATCTTCCCCAAAGGTTTCTTTATGGAAGAATCAACAAGACGAACACCAAAAGAACAAGGCTCAAAAGGCTTCAATTCAAACATATCAAATATTCTTTTGGGCATAACAGAGGTACTAGCTCCAACATCACATAAAGCATAGCAAGAGAAGTTATTCAATTTAATTTTGATCATAGGGTCCCAACCATCATCTAGCTTCCTAGGTATGGAGGCTTCTACTCTAAGCTTCTCCTCCCTAGCTTTGATAAGAGCATTTGTGATATGCTCCGTGAAGGCAAGATTAAGTGTGCTAGTGTGGGGGTCTCTAGACATTTTGTGTAACAAGCTAATAACTTCTGGGAGGGTGCAACTATCAAAATCAATATCACTACTATCAAAGGTGGTAGTAGTGTCATCTAGGCTCACTTGTTTGAAACCCTCTATGTTCATAGGAGTTTCTTTTTCTACGGTTGAGGTATTAGCATCACCATTAATAGGTCCAACGGGACTAGGAGTGCATTGGGTGCTAATAGTTTGAGTGTCCTCAACAATTTGGATAGTGGCAACTGTGTGGTGTGTAGGAAGGCTCTTAATTCTATCCTCTTCCATAGGGATAACTTCCGACTTGGCTGCCATTTGATTTATCAAAGTAGATTGGGTGTGGGACATATTCGAAACATGGGTTTCGGTGGCGGTAAGTCTAGCCTGGAGATTAGAAATCTCACTGTTCAGGCTATCTAGTTGTTCACTAATATTTTGTAGAATGGAAGTATGCTCACCTATTTGCTTAGAAAAGCTTTATTTTGTTCAAACTGGGTGTGCATATAGTTCTTAGTAGCTTTCTCTATTTCTACCAACTTCTCATAGCTAGGTAGGTCTCTTTTCGTATAAGCAGGATTATAGGAGTTGTTGTTCCCATAGTTGGATGGAAACGGTCTAGGATTGCTAGCAAAATTTCCCCTATAAGCATTGTTGTTGAAGTTGTTTCTAGCAATAAAGTTCACATCTACTTGTTCTTGAGCAACCAAAGAATTTAAAGGAACATCATGAGGATCAATAGAGGGTTGCTTGGTAAGTAGAGACATAATTAAGTCAACTTTTTCATTGAGGGAGGTAATTTCCTCGACAGAATTTACCTTCCTACCTGTTGGAGCGCGTTCGGTGTGCCATTGGGCATAATTGGTCATCATCTCATCGAGAAGCTTTGTGGCAGCACCAAGTGTAGTTGACATAAAGGTTCCTCCCGCGGCCGAATCTAACGGGTTCCGCGAGGTAAAGTTCAAGCCTGCATAAAAAGTCTGGATAACCGTCCAAGTAGTCAAACCATGTGTAGGGCATTTCTTAACAAGAGATTTCATTTGTTCCCAAGCTTGGGAAACGTGTTCATTATCCAATTGCTTAAAATTCATAATATTACTCCTCAATTGGATAATCTTAGCAGGAGGGTAGTACTTCCCTATAAAAGCATCTTTGCACTTATCCCAAGAATCTATGCTATTTCTAGGCAAAGATTGAAACCAGATTTTAGCATCTCCCCTTAAAGAGAAAGGAAAGAGCTTGAGCTTAACAACATCACCTTCTACTTCTTTATACTTTTGCAAATCACATAATTCAACAAAATTATTCAAGTGTAAAGCAGCATCATCTCCAGCACCAGAGAACTGATCTCTCATAACAAGGCTTAGCAAAGCAGGTTTAATTTCATAAGAGGTAGCTGAAGTGGCAGGTGTGGCAATGGGAGTGCAGATAAAGTCCTGGTTGTTGTGACTAGTGAAGTCACACAACTTGGTGTTTTCAGTGGAACCCATAGTAGCAGCAAGTGTGGCAGATATTTTTGGTATTTTTGATAAAAGACACAAAGATAAAAACTG
The DNA here is from genome assembly GCA_950022295.1 of Bromus sterilis. Taxonomy (NCBI): domain Eukaryota; kingdom Viridiplantae; phylum Streptophyta; class Magnoliopsida; order Poales; family Poaceae; genus Bromus; species Bromus sterilis. The sequence goes on along the minus strand of OX465598.1, from coordinate 19,124,393 downwards.
AAAGATAAACTAACAAGACTAAAAAACAAAGGTAAAGGGTAGTGTGCAACTCCCCTATCTTAGCACTCGGAGTCCCCGGCAACGGCGCCAGAAATTCTCTTGCTAAGCGGCTTCCCGCCCTTCGTTGGTGAGCCCCAAGTGGAAGGTGTGATGCAGTGTAGCAGCGAGTTTTCCTCGGTGAAGATACCAAGGTTTGTCGCCCGTAGGACTCCGGATATGATAAGTAGGTGTCAGCGGCGCGACTGGCGTGGACCTGCACACAGACACAGATAACTTTGTTCCCAACGAAGTTCAGAGAGGTTGTCAATCTCTCCGGTCTTTTTGTTCACAAAGGGTAAAACACAAGTGATAATGATAGCAAGTAAAAGCAGAAAAGTAAAGATAGCTTGGAAACGGTAATGAGGATATGGAACGGGATATGTGATGTTCGCTAGTGATGTCTCTCTCCCAAAAGACGATAAAACTGCTATGCGAGGTAAACAAATTACAGAAGGGCAATTGACAGGATTATGAACACACCGCAATGCTAACTATGCTACAAAAGAAAGGAAGAGGTTCAAAAGCACGGGCAGTACGCCAAAATAAGTAGACCGAAATCCATCTACATCTACTACTAATCATCCACCTTGAGATATCTATCCAGAACATCTCGCTGGTATTAAGTTGCGAGCCCCACCCAAAGTGTAAACCCAAAGCAACAGACAACTGCAATAAAAGAACTTTGCGTAAAGTAAACAATCCTTGTGACCATGGTCACAAGCACCGTTGTTTTCCCCCTTGTGGCAACAACACACCCCCTAGACTCATGTTTCTGTCACTCAAGCATGTCATCGGGGGGGCATGAACCCACAATCTAGCACGACGCTCCCTCTTGGAGTCACTACCTACTACTTGGCCAAAGCAATAAACAGCAACGGAGAACATGCAAGAATTACTTAGGAACAAAAATATAAAAGATAGAAACCAAATATATTAGTCTATCACAATCTGAACATAATCTCATAATCCATCAGATCCGATCAAACTCAACATAGCAATTAAAGAAATATTACAAAGGTGCCTCGATCATGTAGGGCAGCTCACGAGGTCTAAACAATGAAGATCAAAGAGGGGAGGAGAACATCACATAGCTACTGATCACGGACCCATGGTCCAAGGAAAACTACTCACAAGACATCCGGGGAGCATCCATGGTAGAGAGGAGACTCCCGGAGGTCAATCCTCCCTCCGGCAGGGTGCCGGGAAGAGGTCTTCTGGTGCTCCCGATCTTCGGAAGCACGGCGGCGGCGGAACAGAGGCGAGTTCGCGGAATAGGGTTCTTGTTCTGGAGTTTTCCCGTGACGGGGGATAAAGAGGCGAAGGGGGCAGCCAGAGGTGGGCCAGGGGCCCCTGGCGCGGCCAGGGGTGGGGCCGCGCCGGGTGGCCGCCTGGGCCCCCCTGGCTCCCCTCTGGCCCCTCCCGGGCTCTTCTCGAAGCTTCCGTCACGCTGATTTTTTATCTGAATTTTCCCGAAATTTTTTGGCACTTTTTATATGGGGGAAAACTGAAATAGAAAAACAGCAGAAAACAGGAACTGGCATTGGGGTGCACTGAGTTAATAGGTTAGTCCAAATATGATCAAAAGTGTATGAAAGTGTATCTAGATCATAGCAACATCACCCAAAACATGCATGGAGCAAGCTAAAATTATCGATACGTTTTGGACGTATCAGACATCTTTCAATCTTCCCTGGATCTCAGAAATATCACCATTAGAATGTTCATGGAAAGATGGAAATTTATCCATGCTTGCAAGGTACAAAGAATCATAAATAAAGCTTGACATTATAGAAACTGTAGATCAAATGTCACAAAAAGCAAGAAGTTTTGATTAGATATAACAACCCTAACAAAAGGCTCCCGGTCATTTTCTATTTCCAAAATCTCCTCTCTAGCAGGATTTAGTTTTTCTACTCCTTTAAAGTCTAGAGCATCAAGTCTCTTCTCAATAGTAGCAATTCTGTCTACAACAGTATCAAGACCATCATAAACAAAATAACTAGATAAACCATGTATAATTTCAAGAGCTCTAGATTCATCACACTCTAGAAAATTTCCTTCAGCTATAAGATCAAGAGAGTGCTTACACCACTTAAAAAGGCCAAAGTAAAAATTTCTAAGCACAATTCTTCTAGGTAACCAAGGCATATTTGCCTTATGTGCTTCAGAAATTCTGTCCCATGTCGTCTTCATATTCTCCCCGTTCCTTTGTGGAAATCCAAGACCTCGGATTCCCTGATAGTACCAACTCCTAACATACTTGACCACACCAGCAAGGTAACGGGTATTTTTGGTCTTTTTGATACATGACACAAAAGTAAAAACTGAAAGGTAAACTATCAAGACTAAAAAGCAAAGATAAAAGATAGTGTGCAACTCCCCTATCTTGTAGACTGGAATCCCCGGCAACGGCGCCAGAAATTCGCTTGACACAGAGTGGCAACTCTCCTTGTTGGTTACCCCAAGTGGAAGGTGAGATGCAGTGTAGCAGCAAGTTTCCCTTAGCAAAGATGCTAAGGTTGAGTATCGAACCAGTAGGACTCCAAGAGATACAAGTAGGTGTCACGGCGCTTGACGTGGACCTGCACACAGATGCAAATAACTTTGCTCCCAATGAGTACAGAGGAGTTGTCAATTCCTCTGGCATTGCTGTTTACAAAGGATCAATGCAAGAGATAAAAGTGGAACTGAAAGTAAAGACTGAAAGTAAACTAAGGTTGTAAACAATGATGTGAAGATGGACCGGGGTCCCGTGATTTTCAATAGTGATGTCTCTCTCCCAAAAGACGATAAAAGTGCTAGCGAGGTAAACAAATCACAGCTGGGCAATTGACAGAATTATGAAGGCACCGCAATGCTAACTATGCGGCAAAGAAAGGAAGGGCTCAAAAGTAATGGGCAGTACGCCAAGGTAAGTAGACCGAAATCCAACTGCATCTACTACGAATCATCCACCTTGAGCTATCTATCCAGAACATCTAGCTGGTATTAAGTTGCAAATCCCACCCAAAGTGTAAACTCAAAGCAACAGACAACTGCATTAAAAGAAGTTTGCGTAAAGTAAACAATCCTTGCACCCGCGGGTACAAGCACCGTTGTTTTATCCCTTGTGTCAACAGCACATCCCCTAGTCTCATGTTTCTGTCACTCAAGCTAGACATCAGGGGGCTGAACCCACAATCAAGCATAACGCTCCCTCTTGGAGTTGCAAGCAAACTACTTGGCCAAAGCAAAATACTGCAACGGAGAACATGCAAGAAGTTACTCAAGAACAAAATATAAAAGAGAAGAACCAAATATATTACTCATCACAATCTGAACATAGTCTCATAATCCATCAGATCCCAGCAAACTCAGCATAGCAACAACATAAATTACAAAAGTGCCTCGATCATGTGAGGCAGCTCACGAGGTCTCGAAAGTGGAAGCACAAAGAGGGGAGAGGTACATCACATAGCTACTGGTCACGGACCCATGGTCCAAGGGGGACTACTCACGGCACATCCGGGAGGCGTCCATGGCTATGGATGGTCTCCCGAAGGGGGTTCCTCCTCCCGGCAGGGTGCCGGGCAGCTTCTCCAGGCAGCTCCGATCTTGAAACGGCGACGGCGGTGGTACAGAGGCGAGTTCACGGAAAAGAGATCGATATTAGGGGTTTCCACCCCGAGGGCTAAATATAGGCGGAGGGGGTGTCGAGGGGACCCACCAGGCAGCCAGGAGGCCTCCTGGCGCGGCCTAGGTTGGGGTCGCGCCAGGGACCCTCCTGGTCTCCTGGTGGCGGCCCCCCTCCGCTACCTTGGTGATTCCAGAAGCTTCCGGGTCGCTGATTTTTTATCTGATTTTTCCGGATTTTTTGGAGCACTTTTAATGGCCGGAAAAACCTGAAATACAAAAACAGCAGAAAACAACAACTGGCAGCTGACTGGGTTAATAGATTAGTCCAAATATGCTCAAAAGTGTATGAAATTTCAAGAAAATCATGGCAAAGTCACACAAAAGATGCATGGAGCAAGCAGAAATTATAGATACATTTGGGACGTATCACATCTACATAGGTGAATTGGGAATTCATACTACATTGATAGATTGCAGCAACTTGATGACGATCTTTTTGTAGCAAGAACGAGCTGGAGACCGTTCGAAGCTTCGTTCCCCAGCGGAGTCGCCAAAAAATGTGTTGACACACGAACACGTCCACGTGTACCCGCCGTGCCGAGGGAGATACTCCGCAACTCACGCCGCGGGAGGCCTGACCGGAAGCGCGATACACAAGCAATCCGGCGGGCGCTTTGTAGACCCGAAACGCCACACTCCCGGGAGGGACCCCATCAGGGAGCGCGGCGGCTATGGGCTGACCTAGGTCGACCTAATCGCCCCTAGAGCCTCGTGGATCTTTGCCCTGCAAGAACAAGAACGAACGGAGAACGAGAAGAAAGATACAAGGAAGAGAGATAAAATTAGGGTAAAAAGATGTAGATGTGTTTCTTCGATTGTGTGTTGTCTCAATTGACCGTCAACTCATCTATAGATGAGAAGGCTGGACTTTCCGTACAAGAAAAAGGACTTCAAATCCCGTCCAAATCTTTCCAAACTTAACCGAACTCGGATTACAAGTGGGCCTGGGACAGCAGTTCGGTTTTCGGTAGTTTTGGGGCTGTAAAAGACATTGTATGAAAAAACTCAAAACATCAAAGTTGTAGCCCTCGAAATTTCCAAGAACTTTCATGTTAAACGTTTTTTGATTCGGAGCCATCTTGAAAGGGTTTTGAGCTGATTTCTAACTCAGGTAAGATAAAAACACGAATCTGAAAAGTTTTCCCGGATCCCGTCGCCAAAATCGGACGTCCCTCGTCATTCGGACGTCTGACTGATACGTCCAAAACGTATCTATAATTTCTGCTTGCTCCATGCATGTTTTGTGTGATATTGCTATGATCTAGATACACTTTCATACATTTTTGATCATATTTGGACTAACCTATTAACTCAGTGCACCCCAGTGCCAGTTCCTGTTTTCTGCTGTTTTTCTATTTCAGTTTTCCCCCATATAAAAAGTGCCAGAAAAATTCGGGAAAATTCAGATAAAAAATCAGCGTGGAGGAATCTTCGCGAAGATCCCGGGAGGGGCCAGAGGGGAGCCAGAGGGGGCCCAGGCGGCCACCCGGCGTGGCCCCACCCCTGCCCGCGCCAGGGGGGCGTCTGGGGCCCTTAGTCCACCTCTGGCTGCCCCCCTTCGCCTATTTATCCCCCGTCACGGGAAAACTCCAGAAGCAGAACTCTATTCCGTGAACTCGCCTCTGTTCCGCCGCCGCGGCGCTTCCGAAGATCGGGAGCACCAGAAGACCTCTTCCCGGCACCCTGCCGGAGGGAGGATTGACCTCCGGGAGTCTCCTCTCCACAATGGATGCTCCCCGGATGTCCCGTGAGTAGTTTTCCTTGGACCATGGGTCCGTGATCAGTAGCTATGTGATGTTCTCCTCCCCTATTTGATCTTCATTGTTTAGACCTCGTGAGATGCCCTACATGCTCGAGGCACCTTTGTAACATTTCTGCTATTGCTATGTTGAGTTTGATAGGATCTGATGGATTATGAGATTATGTTCAGATTGTGATAGAGTAATATATTTGGTTTTTATCTCTTATATTTTTGTTCCTAAGTAATTCTTGCATGTTCTCCATTGCTGTTTATTGCTTTGGCCAAGTAGTAGGTAGTGACTCCAAGAGGGAACAGTGTGCTAGATTGTGGGTTCATGCCCCCCGATGACACGCTTGAGTGACAGAAACATGAGTCTAGGGGATGTGATGTTGCCACAAGGGGGAAAACAACGGTGCTTGTGACCGCGGTCACAAGGATTGTTTACTTTACGCAGAGTTCTTTTTAATGCAGTTGTCTGTTGCTTTGGGTTTACACTTTGGGTGGGGCTCGCAACTTAATACCAGCGATATTAGGGATAGGTGTCGTATTTTGGGCAATCCGTGTGTATTTTCAAAACCTACAAACTAGTTGAGAACTCTAGCTACTAGATGGATCACTACTCTTCTAAGGAGTTGAATATCAGAGAACACTCACGTACCATGAGTCGAGGATGCGCAAGGATAACCAAACCCCCATACACTCCTCCTCGGGGTACTTGTCTCTTTGTGAACCTCCTTATTAGATTGAGAGTTACCGATAATAAGTGCATGAGTTCTTCGGACTAATGTAAGTATTGAAAGTTGAAACTTCCACCTTCCCATATTTTGCTAGCCTCTCCTGTGCCGTGCATTGCCTTCTTCTCACTCTGAGAGTTGGTGTCCACCTTCGCCGGTACATCCAAACCCTTGGCATGATACGCTCTGTCATCATAAACCTCCTTATATCTTTCCTCAAAACAGCCACCATACCTACCTATCAAGGCATTTCCATAGTCTTTCCGAGTTACATTGACATGCAACTTCCACCTCTTCATGACTTGATCTTCATGTCATACATGTTCTTGCTACACTAGCAGCGACATACTTTGCATACATCATGTAGTTACATCTTCTTTATGATTTTGAGTACCTTGTAAAGTGTGAAAGATTTCCTTTACTTTCTTGTAAAATAGAGTGTTGCCCTTAAGTGAGGAAAAGACCCCAAAGTGGACACATTAAAAGATCCCAAAGAGGACAAATGAGAGTTAAATAGAAAGAGCCATTGAGGCCACCATAAAAATACAAAAAAATAGAAAAAAGAGAAAAAGAAATAACAAGAGAGAAAGGGGCAACACTACTATCCTTTTTGAGAGATCCACACTAGTACTCCCTTTATATCCTTGTACTCCATAGAGATGATATTTTTGCATATAGTTCCATTGGAGAGCTTCTTAGCTCGTATGTGCATCCGTTGCATGGCGATCCCTACTCCTCACATCATATCTATCATTTGGCATCTCTTGCCTATGATTGTCCTCATTGATGTGAGCCTTTCTCATCCTCTTTGTCTTCCTCCTCCACCATATTTCTCTCTTTGCCATCCTAAGTGTCAACTCTCGTGCTTAGGCTCATCCATTGCATGAGTGCTCAAAATATCGAAAAGGAGTGGATCAAATTGACTTGTACCTGGCTAGTGGTTTGGGGACGAGTCAAGATAAGATTCCATAAAAGACCAAGTGTGAAACTTTAGTAGATTGAGTTCTCAACACAAAAATACTTTTTTCTCGTATTCCCTATCCCCCTTCTTGCACGCAAACACCATTTGGAGACATCGAGTCACGGAGAGCGAGAGCTCTTGCACCTAATGTTCTTTTGTTACTTGTTTCAATGCTAATATAGACTCTTGCATGTTATGACTTGAATTGAATCTCTAATCTTGATTGATTTACTTTTCAAAGTTCTTTTATGGTTGCTAGCATGTCACCACAGAAATTATGATGTTATCATTTACCTACTCGAGGACGAGCAGGAATTAAGCTTGGGGATGTTGATACGTACAAAACGTATCTATAATTTCTGCTTGCTCCATGCATGTTTTGTGTGATATTGCTATGATCTAGATACACTTTCATATATATTTTTATCATATTTGGACTAACCTATTAACTCAGTGCACCCCAGTGCCAGTTCCTGTTTTCTGCTGTTTTTCTATTTCAGTTTTCCCCCATATAAAAAGTGCCAGAAAAATTCGGGAAAATTCAGATAAAAAATCAGCATGGAGGAAGCTTCGTGAAAGATCCCGGGAGGGGCCAGAGGGGAGCCAGAGGGGTCCCAGGCGGCCACCCGGCGCGGCCCCACCCCTGGTCGCGCCAGGTGGGCGCCTGGGGCCCTGGTCCACCTCTGGCTGCCCCCCTTCGCCTATTTATCCCCCGTCACGGGAAAACTCCAGAAGCAGAACCCTATTCCGCGAACTCGCCTCTGTTCTGCCGCCGCCACGCTTCTGAAGATCGGGAGCACCAGAAGACCTCTTCCCGGCACCCTGCCGGAGGGAGGATTGACCTCCGGGAGTATCCTCTCCACCATGGATGCTCCCCGGATGTCCCGTGAGTAGTTTTCCTTGGACCATGGGTCCGTGATCAGTAGCTATGTGATGTTCTCCTCCCCTCTTTGATCTTCATTGTTTAGACCTCGTGAGCTGCCCTACATGATCGAGGCACCTTTGTAACATTTCTGCTATTGCTATGTTGAGTTTGATAGGATCTGATGGATTATGATATTATGTTCAGATTGTGATAGAGTAATATATTTGGTTTTATCTCTTATATTTTTGTTCCTAAGTAATTCTTGCATGTTCTCCATTGCTGTTTATTGCTTTGGCCAAGTAGTAGGTAGTGACTCCAAGAGGGAACGGTGTGCTAGATTGTGGGTTCATGCCCCCCGATGACACGCTTGAGTGACAGAAACATGAGTCTAGGGGATGTGCTATTGCCACAAAGGGGAAAACAACGGTGCTTGTGACCGCGGTCACAAGGATTGTTTACTTTACGCAGAGTTCTTTTTAATGCAGTTGTCTGTTGCTTTGGGTTTACACTTTGGGTGGGGCTCGCAACTTAATACCAGCGAGATGTTCTAGATAGATATCTCAAGGTGGATGATTAGTAGTAGATGCAGATGGATTTCGGTCTACTTATTTTGGCGTACTGCATGTGCTTTTGAACCTCGTCCTTTCTTTTGTAGCATAGTTAGCATTGCGGTGCGTTCATAATCCTGTCAATTGTCTTTCTGTAATTTGTTTACCTCGCATAGCAATTTTATCGTCTTTTGGGAGAGAGACATCACTAGCGAACATCACGTATCCCGGTCCATATCCTCATTACTGTTTCCACGCTATATTTACTTTACTGATTTTACTTGCTATCATTATCCCTTGCATTTTATCCTTGTGAACAACAAGACCGGAGAGATTGACAACCTCTCTGAACTTCGTTTGGAACAAAGTTATCTGTGTCTGTGTGCAGGTTCGCGTCAGTTGCGCCGCTGACACCTACTTATCATCTCTGGAGTCCTGCTGGAGACAAACCTTGGTATCTTCACCGAGGAAAACTGCTGCTGCACTACATCTCAACCTTCCACTTGGGGTAACCAACGAAGGGACGAGAAGTCATCACTGACCCGCCGGATGTTCGATTCTCGTCGGATTTCTGGTCAAAATCGGAGGTCTACTGACCTTTCCCGTCGGATTTCCGTTTTCCGTCGGACGTCCGAATTTCGCTGGGAGGTTCTCTGAATTTTTCTGGAGCAGCACACGGTTTCGGTCGTAACTTTTTCATACGAACTCGGATTTGGACATTTCAAATATCAAAATAGACCGGTTCGACGAAACGAAGCTGCTCCATGTAGAACATTTTTCCATTTGATGATGACTTGAAGTCCTAATTGGCATAATAGTACTTGGAATGCCAGGATCCTATCGTTTCCAACATAGTTTCGGCCTCCAAGATGGAATCGGATGAAGATGGGTTGAACTACAAAGATGTTCATATCGATGATACACATTTTTTTCATGTAGATCACCTATTCATTTGAGGTCATCTTGTATATGAATATTGTCGTGCCAAAAACTGGTGTCAACAGTTCCGTTTTGGGTAGCCAACTAAACTAGTTTATCACTTATATCACAAAGGAGAGTCATTGTGTATTTGGTCTCGACTTCCCAACAGGCCATAACCTAGCTATTGCCTCATTTTAATTTTTACTTCCTCCTCATGATGATACGAGAGTAGTGGCCTCAATATGGTAACAAAAATTCTAATTACCCCAATATGCTAATAAAAATTCTAATTACCTCAATATGCTAATAAAAACTCTAATTTGTCTCAATATGCTAACAAATATCCTAATTTTCTCAAAATGATAACAAAAATCCTAATTTGCTCAATATGCTAACAAAAATCTTACTTTGCCCATGTTTAACAACCTAAACAAGGTTAGAGGGGGGACTCACCAGGGGGCGGCCTCCGGCGACGGCAACGGCGAGGACGACACGGGGGCGACGGTGAGGAGGGCGCGGGCGACGGAGAGGAGGGCGCGAGTGACGGTGAGGAGCAGCGGGCGCGGGCGACGGCGAGGGCCCCGTCGTGGAGGAGAGGGGCGCCGGCGTGGGAGGAGCGCAATGGCGGCGTCGAGTGGAGAGGGAGAGAGTGGTGGAGGAGAGGGATTTGCGTGGGAAGAGAGTGAGGGGGCTGGTTTTAGGTATACAATCTACAGCGCGGGTGTGCCAGACCACACTGTAGATGAGAAGGGCATATACGGGCTCATGCACCAAGGGGCGCGCCGCTGAGATGAGGGCCCAAGGGCCCAAAAAACCCGGTCTGTGCTAAAAACTTAGCAGCGCGTGTTTACGAGGCCACGCTACAGATGTCCTATACATCTGCAGCGCAGGCTCTTAAACGTACGCCACTAAAGTGGCTAGCCACGAAAACACAAATTGTGAACCCATATTAGCAGCGTGGGTTACTAAGGCCTGCGCTGCCAATGCTCAATCTCCTGCAGCGCGCTCCATTTACCCGCGCTGCTAAAGTACACCTGCAGCGCGGCTCTTGTAGCACGCGCTGCTAATGTCCATTCTTGTATGGTCAAAATCCTAGTAGTGATGTAACCTTATCCCCTTCCTCCCCTCTCGGGCGACTGTTGCTCCATCCCCAATCTTGTTGGCTGATCGGGTCGGCTCGTCTACAACGGGAGGGGTTTACTCCAAGCTGCAACAAAGGCCAAGTGCGACCGAGTCACTCCTCCAGCTCCACCTTTCATAGCTTCAACATGAATAGCACCGTCAGTGTTTATCACAATCCATCCCAGACTCCTCTAGCTCCACCTTTCATAGCTTCAACATGAATAGCACCGTCAGTGTTTATCACAATCCAGCCCAGGCCTTCTCAGCACTCCATTAGTTTCCTTGAACACAATTACTGCCGCAAAATGAACTTATCTGGCGCATGATTGGGATATTTATAGGATTTCCAAGAGTTGGTGACTTTTCCATCTTGGTGTATGTGTCATTCTAATATAATTATATACAATATTTTATATGTTTCAAAATATATAGTATACTTGATTTTTTGCATCTGCCTATTCATAATTCCACTAATTTTTTTAATATAACACAACTAAAAATATTAAAAGGGCATATACTAAAAATGCATTTTGTAGTCAATATGACTTTGTTATTATTACATGTCTAGCCCATAGACACTTGCATACGTTAGTGGCAAAAACAATTAAACACTAAGTGCATGTTTACTTGTGAGCTTGTAATTTGAAACGGATGGGTATTTAATGTAATGCATGTTCATCGTAGATGTTTTCACGCGTGGTCGTTCTCATGACTATTTTTTCAGGAAGAAACCTAATTTGAGGCATTTGCATGCTTTATTTCTTATACCAATTTTTAGAATCACAGAGACAATAATTATAATGTACACCATGATTTAATATATATATTTTTCAGAGAATTTATTACTATTTTTGTGAGAATGGTATATGGATTATTGACACTTAAATTTTCACGTATTTTATGTTTCAATTATCACTATTTATTACAGTTCACGTTTTGTTGTAGGTATACTTTATTATAGAACAAAAATGTTTTTCTATCTCTACTTTATACAGAAATAAGACTTTACTTCTTAGAAAATGGCAATGTTGTTTATAAAAAATTGAGCAATAAAATTAGGGATAACACTTTCGCAAAAACCAGAAGATCTAGTGCTATAAGAGTGACTAGCCAAGCAATCAGCTACCGAGTTTGCTTCTCAAAAGCATCAATGAGAAAACGAGACTTTTTGCAAGCCATGGTAATATTTCTGTTTTTGTATAGTCTCCACCACAAAGCTAGAGTCAAACTCACCGCTCGGCACGAGTGGTCAGCTGTCTCCACAACGACAACAAAAAGAAGGTAGAGTCGAACTCGATATGAGAAATTTTGCATCCAATCCTTGCCCCATTCATTTTTATATGTGCACGAGTATCTATTTTTGGACTCTGCTAGTTCAGAGTGACTGTTCGCCGAAAACCATGGCAAGCGTGAATCATTTTGATGGTAAATTATGTTTGTTGCACACGGCAATTCTAATACGCAAGCATGAAAAATCATTATAGTTTTGTTTTACATGTAAAATTTGCCGTAGGCGTGAACTGGATTTGCCGCCTTTACCCATCGAGACGACAATTAATATTGTCATCAAATAGTTCGTAATTGCCACCTCGCCTAATGACCAGTCGCTCCCTAGTATTCCCGTTTGCAATTTAGGCATAAAATGCATGTTAACGTAAAGCGCTAAGCAAAGGCTTTTTTGGGGTCTAATGGAGAAAAAGGAGATGTCCATATTGCTGAAATCATAGATGAGATGCACATGTTCTGCAGTTCTGCTTGGACTCGTGTTTTCCTACAAAAATTGGACTTTTCCCTTTTTCTTCCTTCATTTCTTCCTAGTGGCTGCCGAACATTTGTTGTTGTTGTACTTTGCAATCCCAACATAAGCTAGGTATAAAAGGAGTCGACCAGATTGCTGAAAATCATAGATCCCATGCACGTTTTTATTTTTTGCGGGGACACATGCACGTATTCTGCTAGGACTTGTATTTTCTTTTGAATTGGACTCTTCTTCCTTTTTTCCTTTACTTTTTCTTAGTTCTCTGTTGAATCTATTATGGGTAAACCTACTTTGCAACCCCCACAAATTCCTATGTTATTCTAACATGTTCACATGCAAGTATTCTGTTCGGACTCATGTTTTCTTCTGAATTGGAGTCTTTCCGTTTTCCATTACTCTCCCTTAGTTCCCTGCCAAACATTTTTTTGGTTGCCCTACTTTGGGGCCCCAAACTATTCCTATGTGACATGTGACACGTCAAACTAGTTGCGCATGATAATAATTAAACGAAATGCTTTTTTTTAATCTCAACTGTTTATATATAAAAATTAAAATTGAGATAATTTAATTTATGTGCTTTGTTTGTTTGTATTTTTTTAATAATATAAATATATAATAGATATAAAGATGTGCATGTAATGTCACTCTGTTTATTTTATAACTGAATCAAAAAACCATACCGAACTAGTTTGATAAATTTTGGTATGGTAGGAGATTTCCATACTGTTTTGACTTTATATCATATATATATCAAAAAATAGAGCGTTTTACCGAATAAATCAAATTAATAAAATATATTTATCTTTTTTGAGGGAACATCCATACATGCAGTCGATTATGTGAGCATATGAGCTTGTTTCTCTTGCACTATGCAATATTCACACGTAAACTTGTCTCGCGTACCTTGTTTAATATTCACACGCCTATATTAACATTCAGTATTTTCAAACGTATTTATTTTCTCTCAAAAAACCTTAAGCACATCTAAACACAGCAAAATGTATATTTTCATGTACGACCCTCCATCAAGGCATGATTTCATGCATGGATATATACTTATATATAATTATATATATTGTTTCATAAAAAATATCTATTACTTTCTCCATGTCAAATTAGTTAACTCGGATTTGTCTAGATATGGATGTATCTAGATTTATCGTAAGTCTACTTCATTTATATGTGCATAAATTTCAGGTAAGTAATCTTGAACGGTGGGAGTATAACTTAAGAGTCATAAATTGGTAAAAATATTATCATGACATCTTTTAATCCGCGTCAATTTTAGTTAATAGGGTATATATCAAAATTATAGCGAAATAATTTAATATATAATGAAACCGAATTGTATTTTAAATTAATACCATATTTATCGAAGTATTAATATCGTACAAACAAAAAGGACATTGATATCGGCTGAACATTTAGTCTAGGAGGGGGAGTACCGAACGTTTTGTTCAGTAGGACCGTGCAGCTCGAACACTTGACGCCAGCAAAGATCTTTTTGTGCCTCCTGGCCCGAAACAAAAATAAAAATAATAAAAATAACTAAAAACCTTTTGTAGTGAGTATTTTTTCCATGTAGTGTGCAGTAAAAAGTGTCAGACATAAATTAAAACCAATTTATAAATGTCTAATACAGTAAGAAAATTTTATGCATGATAAAATTGCCTAGGGAAACTAATAGTAAGGAGATAAAACTTACTACCGATATCCCATGGCAAAACTAGATGGTTTTAAGTATGAATTTTTTTTTTGTCATTATCACAAATAAGTTTGCCACCGATATCAAACATTCAGAAAAAGTGAAAAGATATTTGCGATGATAAAAAAATATCTATGCACGAAAACTACATGGTTATTTTGCGTATGAAAAATGCAAAAGATTGGTATGATTGAAGTAGTTTCCCATGGCAACAAAATTTTCAAAGAAAATGGCATGGCAAACACAATTATAATTGAAATGGCATAGTAATTTTAATGATCCATTAATTTGTGTTGCCATGGTCAATTACTATATTGACCATGGTTAATTAATATATTTTTTCATCATCCAAAAACTAAATTATACCATAGGCAATTGCTAAAAAAATGTTGTGATACATTAACTACATTTGCCATGATTAATTTCTAAATTTGACGTGACATATAATTATTATTAACATGGAATAATAATTTATTATGATGCATTAAATTTGTGTTGCCATGATAGATTACTCGATTTACCATGGTCAATAATTAAATATTGACATGATCCATAATCTAGATTTGCCATGGTCAGTTCATAAATATGCCATGATAAAAAAACTTTCCATGGTATAATTTAATTATTAATTTTTTTGAAAGAAATATTGTTTAGTGTAAAAATCTAAGAAAAATTGATGAAAAAAGTATAAACGAGTGTGATTTTTTAATTAATTTATTACCTTTAGAATATATCGATGGAACGATATGAGACGAAAACAACGTTGAGTGGAGACATCACCTTAGCTAACCTAAAACAATGATAGCAGTTACATATGTGCATTCATAAAAAATGTCGCATAGCAAAATAAAATGTGAGCTAACTCATAATTTGCTTTTCTACAAAAAGATGTTACTTCTAAATTGTGAGGCCTAGTACATAAAAGGTTAATATTTATTTGTGATAGGTTGCATGCGCATGCGGTTTTGATGAAACATGTGCATGAAGAGTTAGTGAAAAAGAGGTGACCTAGTTGATGATGTGGATATTTTGCATGTCAAGAGAAATAGGTTAGTGAGGATGAACTATTTAGGTATGTTATAGAGTAAATTTACCGTGGGCAGTACAAAAGAAAAACTTCCCATGAAGGATGATCGTAAAATTCCCCGTGGATGCAAAGTTAAAATTGACATGGCAAGTAAGAAGTAATATTTGCCATGTATGTAGGAAAAATTAATTAACAAGTTTATAAAGGTAAAATTGCCATGGCAAAATAAAAAGGTTAATTTGCATGGTACTTAGAAAAGTTAAGATTTTCCATGGCAAAAAAAGGTAAAGTTGTCTTGGCAAAAAAAAGGTAAAATTGCCATGACCAATAAAAGTAAAGTTGTGATGTATGTAGGAAAAAGTAAATTGCCACGTATATAAAGGTAAAGTTGCCATGGTAAAAAAAAGGTTAATTTGCATGGCACTTAGAAAGGTTAAGATTTTCCATGGCAAAAAAATTAAAGTTTCCATGGCAATGAAAAGGTAAAATTTCCATGGTTATAAAGTAAAAATTTCAATGGCACAAAAAAGGGTAGAATTGCTATGGTTGTAAAGTAAAATTTGCCATGGATATAATACGAAGTTTACCACGATATGAAAGTAAAGTTGCCATGTTCTTAAATATGTACAGTGTTAGGAAGACCAAATATCCAGAATAACAAAGTAGCCATGGGTATTCCTAAAATAAGCTAATTTGCCATGATCTACATGACTACATAGTGAAGATTGTCGTATTGAGTAAAAAAGGGTTAATTTGTCATGAAAGCAACCTATTAGTTAATGAAAAAATAATTACCATTGTTGAATGAGTCATGAGCACAAATAACTTAGTTCATGCTCATGTAGAGCGAGTCGCTGTTGGAGGGCAATTAATTTATGTTAGAGGACGATGGACAGGACCATGTGATCTTTATTAAAAACTAAGTATGCAATGTACTAGAACCAACTTGTTTTATGCTTATGTTACTATGTCTGGCAAAAATAAAAGTAAAATTTACCGTGTTGCACATGGCAATCAAAAATTGATTAAAAAAACTCAATTGGTCTTGCAAAAAAGGGGAGAGATTTTTCATGTCAAATAAAGCAAAATTGCCATGGCTATTAGTCGTGGGGATTCGAGTATTCAGGACACATGGCAAATTCGTGAGTAAACAAAAATGTTGTCAAATTTACCATTTCATTTTAGGAAGCTTGCCATGTGATTTTATAAAAAGTTCCAATGTGACAGAAAAAGAATACAAATTTAACTAATAAATCTCATGCTTCAGAAACACAAAACAGGAAATTCGAAAATTTGCCATATGGTCCTTGTAAAAATTGCCATATCAAATGCAGAAAATGCCACGGTAACATTTGCTCTTGCTTATAACCATGAAACAAATCAAATAACAATTTGAGAAAAAATGCCATGTTTTCTTAAATAATATGGCAAAAGAAAAATGTATAATAGAACCTAAGATAGGCAGACAAAAGAACAACTAGTTTTGCACAGTTCCGATTGCAGCTAAAAATGATACTATAGTTACAAAAATCAGTTGTCCTATACTGGGTGAAGAAATGGTAATTTAGAAGATAATGAACAAAAAAAGGGTTGAGGAGCGATCAAAACACCGGGCGTTGTATAGTGTGCCGTCGTGGTGGTTGAGCTCAAGCATATCAAACATGAAAGAATATATCTAACTAAAAAATTGAAGAGAACTGTAAAGGCCCGCCACAACCAGGCTAATTTCACAAAAAAAATGTAAAAATGTGATGGCAACATTCTCCGGGATATATGGGGCAAAAAGACTCAACTAATATTGTGTTCATGGCAAAGTAAGCATCTAATTGTCATGGTAAACATATAAACATAATTACGTGGCAAAGCATAAGCTTCTAGTTGCCATGTAAAAAAACACATCTATTTAATAACAAACAGAAATACATGGCGACACAAGCATCTAGCTGACATGGCAAACCCATAACGGAGTCATAGCAATTGCTAAAACAAGTTGCCAGGGAAGAAAAAAATCATAGCAATTATGTCATGAAAACTACTACAGAATTTTGCCATGGCAACTCTTAGATAACAAGTTATTGTGTTTTTAGATAAGAGCAATCCTACATTTGCCATGTGACCATAGTCCCAAAATTTTCCATGGCAAAATATTGTAAATAAAAGTGTGATAGCTCCAAAATGAGAACTGAACTTACTGCACAAAAATATAGTTTTGTATCAAGGAGGCAAAATGTTTGTGTGTTCCGTAAAAATATGATGGATTCTTTTTAATCTATGAGTATGTCTGTTATCTAAAGATTATCATGGCAATTTTTACATGATACAATCTTTCAGCATGGCAAATTATAGGATTACAACATGATAGAATTTTTTCGTATGGCAAAACTGAAGAAAAGCATCACCTTTACCTGTGAAAAACTGTTGATGTTGTTCATCCAATTGAAGAGCCATGGCATGCCGGCGCAGGGGCTCACCGATAGCGTTTTCATATGGCAAAAAATGAAGAAAAGCATCAACTTATATCTGTGAAAAAACTGTTGCTGCGGTTGTTCATCCAATTGAATGGCCATGGCATGCCGGCGCAGGGGCTCACCGATAGCGTCATTTTTTTCGTATGGCAAAACTGAAGAAAAGCATCACCTTATACCTATTAAAACACTGTTGTTGTTGTGTCATCCAATTGAAGGGCCATGTCATGCGGGGGCAGGGGTTCACCGATAGCGCAGTTTCGCTGGTACCCCCCCCCCCCCCCCCCCCCCCAAGCGCAGCCGCTCCTTCTCCTCCTGACCAAGGTGGGCCGATACAGATCTTGCCGAGGATGAAGGTGGCCTCCACACCACCAGCGCCTGCCCCGTCCGGATCCACCAGCGCGCACGGCACACTCACACGCATGTGTCGCCTTCCTCGGCAACACGAGCCTCGCGCAGTAGATGCGTCATCGGACTGCGAATCCCCATGGCGGCGAACTACTCGTTCTCGTCAGGATCGAATCCACTGCCAAAATTGCTCGCCGCACCATCCCGTTGCCCTCCAAGCTTGGCGCCGCCACAAAAACTGGTCGCCGTCGTAGTCACGTCGGCCACCGCTGCTCGCCGGTGTATTGGATGGGATCAAGCAAAAATAGGGATTGAGGGAGTGGAAAGAGGAGAGAGATGAGTGGAGGATTGGTATACTGGTGAGACACTGCACACGTTCGATGCGATGGTGTGTAGCCCTTGAAAATGAAAATGTTTGTTCGATGGCTTCACCAGCCCGAACGTCTCTAGTAACTGATCTGGCAAAAGAGCAGTGCTTAAAGATTAGTACTACCATCCAAATGCCAGAAGGTCGTTCGGGTCAACACATGTCTGCCCTAACGTCAAGCAGTAATCATTTTAAAACAAACAAAAAATGTATAATCAAACTATATAAACTGGCGAATTAACCTGTTGTTGAGTTGGTTAAATGGATAGTTGTATCTTTAGCCCATCAAAGTTTAAATCTCAGATTTAACAACGGTACTCGCATTTTTCTAAAATTATTTCAGGGCTTTTAGTGATATGCTTTGGAAGAGACGTTCCCGTTGAAGACGAGGTGATGACTTCGTTAATCTTAAGATGATATACCGGCTCAGTATTTGCGAAGATACTCATAGAGTTAGGTGTGGATGTGTGTGCGTAGAGGTGATTGTATACTCGTGTATGTGAGTGTCTGAATTATACTGTGTTTTAAAAAAAAACATATAAACTGAATAAATCACATCCATAGATTGAATGTAGAGTGCCGGGCAAGAGGCATCAAAGGTGCCTGGATTTTTCCCATCAATTTTTTTTTGGCCTAGATTTGATAAAGTAATCGACTTGCCTAATCGCGTGATTAACCTGGTACTGCCCTCCATATAGGCATGGGACGCATACGTACGGTTAGCTCTAGCTCGACATTATTTGGACGACGACACGTGCAAGCCAATGTTTGCTGTGCGAGTGGATCACATCACATCGATCGATCAAGACCATGTCATCATCATGGCTATCCAGTTAACTAACTAGTGTGTGTACGTACATACGATATCGTTTGTTACGAACTTATACGCTGCTGCAATCGACATGATTGAGCTCACGACAACAAAGCTAGCCAACAATGTCATGAACTCCATGTGTACGGTTCAAATTAATTAGGCTGCTGCCGAACGGATGGATGATCTTGTACTCGTCGTACAAGGCTTGATGTGCACAAGCACGCAAGCAATGGTGCGACGATCAAGCGATGGACGTCACAGCACGCGCGATGGCTTCTCCTTGCTTGCACACCACCTCCCAATCCAAACCGCTCGCCACGCCTGCACTGCACGCGCGCACCACCGTCCGTCTTCCTCCTCCCTTGCCTTCCGGACAAACACATCCTCCCGCGCCCACGCAACCCCGAAATCAATCTCCCGCGCGCGCCGTCCATCCATGGCGGCCTCTCCATATATATATATACCTCCACACTCGCCATTAGCTTTAGTTTAGTATCGCATATCGATCCAGTTGATGATCCAGTGTGCACATTGTAGCTGCCCGCTCGATTTCGGAGGGAGCTCGATGGACGGCGGCGACGACATTGGCCGGTCCGTGCGGGTGGTCATCGAGGCCCAGCCGAGCGCGCCGGGCGTGTTCTCCGGCACGCCGTTCGAGCCGCAGATGTCCCCGCCGCGGTCCAGCCTTGAAGGCGGCGGCGGGTCGGCCAGGCAGGACGCTGCCGCCTCGTGCATGGCGCCAGGCTACGGCGACGGGGAGGCGGCGGCAAGGCCCGAGCGGAGGCTCACGCTGCTGGCGCTGCGGCTCGCCATCCTGGAGAAGGCGGCCAGCGGGCTGGGCGCTCTGGGGTTCATCTGGGCCACCGTCGTCCTCCTCGGCGGCTTCGCCATCACCCTCGGCAGGGACGACTTCTGGTCCGTCACCATCATCCTCCTCATCGAGGGCGCGCGCATCTTCAGCCGCAGCCACGAGCTCGAGTGGCAGCACCAGGCCACCTGGTCCCTCACCGCCGCCGGCCGCTCCAGCTTCCGCCTCGTCGCCCGCTCCTTCCGCTTCGTCTTCGGCTTGGACGGCCGCCGTCGCGGCAGCCCCAAAAGTGTAGACTCCGACGCCGCGTCTAGGTGGAGCTGGAGGTTGAGGAGCTGGGGCTTCTTGACGAGGCACGTCGGGAGGGCCTTCTACTGGCTGCAGCTAGCCTCCGCCACGGCCTCCGTCACGCTGTCGGCGGTGCGGCTCGTCCGGCAGGACTTCGGCGAAGCCGAGGATGCGCGGACCAACCGCCGCTCCGCGCTGGACATCTTCTACGGTCTCGCGCTGGCGGAGGCGCTCCTCTTCCTCGCGGAGAAGGCCATGTGGGAGTGGGAGGTGAGCCATGGCCGTTTGCTCGAGCGCGTCGCCAGCGACTGCCACCTCGCCGGCGCGCCGGGGCTGTTGGCCGTCCGCCGCTTCTTCTACGACGCGTACTCCAGGTGCGTCGATGGAAGCATCTTCGACGGCCTCCGCATGGACCTCGTCTCCTTCGCCGAGGAGCTCCTCGTCGAGGGCTCCCACGACGAGCAGCGCATCGGGGTCGGCATCCTCGTCAACGTCGCCGGGAGCCCGCAGATCGGCGACGCGGTGCTGCAGCGGATCGGCACGTCGGCGGCAGTCATGGAGCGCCTGGTGGAGATGCTCAGCTGGAAGGGCGCGTCGGAGGCCGGCGCGCGGGCGTCCGCGGCGCTCGTCGTCTCCAAGCTCGCAAGCAAGAAGCGGAACGCGCTCCGGGTGGCCGGCGTCCCGGGCGCCATCGAGTCGGTGTCGTCCCTGCTCTACGCCGCCGACGAGGAGTGTAACCTGCTCGGCCTCCTCATCATCAAGAAGCTCGTGCACGACCACGACAACTGCAGCAAGATCGGCAACACCCGCGGCCTCCTCGACAAGATCATCGACTTCTCCAGCATCGGCGCCGCCGGCGCATTCTCCACGCCGGTAATCGCCACGTCGCGCGCCAAAGCCGTGAAGCGGTCGCTGCAGGTGATCAGGATGCTCGCCGGCACGACGGGGGGCACGGGGAAGCAGCTGCGGAGGGAGGTGGCGGAGATCGTGTTCACCGTCAGCAACATCCGCGCCGTGCTGCAGCACTCGGCGGACCGCCTGGAGCTACAATTGCTCAGCGTGGAGGTGCTCACCCGCCTCGCCATGGACGAGGACGCGCGGGAGAAGATCGGCGGCACCGGCAGCGTCATCTCGCTCCTCCTCGCCATGTTCCTCCGGCCAGGCATCACCGACGAGGGCGACGCGGTGCGGGTCGAGGCCGGGGAGGCGCTCGCCATGCTGGCGCTCGACAGCCCGCGCAACTGCGAGCGGATACTCAACGCCGCGCCCGCCGTCGTCAGCCGCCTCGTGGACGCCCTGAGCGACAACGCCGTCGAGGTCGGCGCGGCCAGGATCCTCACCAACCTGTGCGCATACACCGGCGGCGAGCGGTTCCAGGAGGTTCAGGCCGTCAAGTCCGGCGTCGCCACCGTGCTGCGCAACATCATGGCTAAGAAATCGAAGCTGCTGGAGGTGTCGCTGGGCCTGGCGGCGCAGGCGGTGAGGTTCATGGGCGGTCCTCACGAGCTGGAACACCACCTAGGCCTCGCCGGCGTCGGCGAGGTGGATCTGGTCGGCAGGCTGGTCCACGTGCTGGCGAGGTACGCCAGCCCTTCGATCAAGGTGCCGCAGATCAGACGGTTCACGGTTGAGCTCGTGATCGGGATGCTGAGGATGGACTCGTCGTCGTTCTCGGAGCTGATGGCGGCCGCCGGGATGGGGCGGGAGCTGCGGCGCGTGGCGGAGACCACGTCGGAGCTGGAGTGCTTCCACGTGTTCTCCGGCAGCGCCGGGGTGAGCCGGCACGGGGTCAGCCTCTGCGTGCTCGTCGGCACGGCATTGGAGCTCATGGGCACGGACGTCCGCGGCTAGTAGCCGAGCTTCACCTTTGTTTGCCGTTGCGTATTTATTCACGTGAGAGCTGATGAGCGAGATTGTAGTGTGCATATGATTCGTTCGTTTGTCCAAATTCACACGGGTTATAATGATTGAACATGTATAGTCTCTTGTGTGATTCTTAACAGTTAATTGCACCTCAGGTACATGAACTTGCATGGTGAGTACAAATTCATACATAATTTATGGGGTGTTGCCCTGGTTTGATTCGTTCAACGAGAATGCCTTCATCTTTGATGAGACAGCTTGGAGGTCCATAAGCATATCAACGATGGAGACGCGTCAAGCTCGGGTGAGGAGGTGATCCGTCATTTTGTTCTATGGTGGCTGTTGTGGTGGTGCCGGAGGTAGGTGACGGGCGTTAGTATCAAGTTCAGAGGATTCTTTAGTCTTGTTTGTAATTTTACTTCTTGGTTGGTGATCCTGTGTGCAAAGGCTAGCGTTCTGCTGTCTTTTCAGTTCCATCATGTCGGTTTTTACGCGACTTATACTATGATCTCTATGATATGAATGAGAGACGCATTATCATAAATAAAAACTATGGGGGTTCACATGGCTAAAAACAATAGGATGCAGTGTAGTACTATTGTCAGAACCAATAATGCACATGCAACATTTAAAAAGAATGCACATGCAACATCTTTCTCTTTTCTCTCATAAACTAATCCATGGATTTTATTTTATATTAACCATTTTAAATCATTTATGTCTTTCAGATCATAATATCATTTTAACACTTTTTATATATTTGGAGTTCTGGCGAAAAGACCTTTTGAACAAGACAAAACTTGAATACTTGCCAAAACAACCTTAGTTTCAATGTTTCAACCAGTTTTTTTTTGAAGTAAATGAACCCAGATAATTAAAATGATTGAAACCAGTTTCTATAAATGAGTGGAATATTTCTCTCGAAAGGGATGAAATGAGTAACTTAGTGTTTTTAATATAATTCATTATCCTTAATTGTAAGAAATAAATGGAATCTATTTTTTGAAATACGTAAAATAAATTAAATATGTTTTTAGAAATAAGTGGAATATGTTTTGTAAAATCAATGTAATATGTTGTTTCAAATGTGTGAAATCGTTTTTTAATGATTAAATATGTTTTTTGAAATAAGTGAAATATGTTTTTGAAACCAACGAAGTATGTTGTTTAAACGGGTGAAATCGTTCTCCCAAAAATGATTGAAACTATTTGTTTGAATTGAGTGAAATATGTTGTTATAATGTGTGAAATGTGTTGTTTTAAATGATTGGAATAGTTATTTTCAAAAGTGATTAAATTTATTGTTGGAGTTGAGTTAAATGAGTGGAATCTGTTTTTTGAAACGAGTGAAAACATTTTCTAAGAAATGAGTGAAATATAATTTTTTGAAATAAGTGAAATATGTCCATTGAGCAACCAGCAAAATACTTTGTTTGAAATGAGTGAAATAGGTTGTTTCCGAAATAAACAATGGAGGGCTAGCGCAATATGATTTTTTAAACGAGTGAAATAAGTTGTTTCAGAAATTAGCAAACTCTTCTTTTAAACGAGTGAAATATGATGTTTTAAAGTAAACGAGTTAAATTATCATTTTAAATGAGTGAAATATGTTATTTTATATGAGTGAAATAAGTTTCTTCTCACTCTTTAAAATATATCCAAGACTGAAATTGTTTTTAGGGTCTCATAACTGGAATTGAAATATGTAAAAAAATCGTAAACAGAAATATGATTTGATACCGATTCATCATTTAAAACATCATAAGAGAAATAAAATGCAAGTGTGAAAAGAAATATTGTGTGTCATCATTTCCTCTCTCTCGTTTCTCTCCTACCTGATAAAAGTTGATGCATGATATAAAGTTTATTGATAGTCTACCATGATACACTACTATTTTAATATAAAATTGCTAAATACTATGCATATACGAGGAAAGCTAGTTTGCATGCTCTCGGAGGATCTTCAACCGCGCCAACGTCAGACGGCAGGTCCAGTGCATGGATGAATCCCTTTTCTCCGTAAAGGCGGTTGTAGCGTAGATTGATGAAAGAAAACAATGGGCCTTCGCCACGCTGATGCGGTATGGCTATCAAGGCCCACGGCCACCTCTTGCGCGCCCAGCCAGATAGAGCAAACGTGAGCCCACTGAAGCTAACAGCACGCGCCTGGCTGTGTGGTTCGGGTTTTAGTCCCACCTCGCCCAGCGGAGGGGAATCGAGAGGGAGAGCTGGCTATAAAGGGAGGGCGAGGTGCAGCCTTGTTCCATACTTACCTGGACGGGGTCGACGGACGATCAACAAGGTCCGTGGCCTGGGTCAATGGCCAACATTGCACTTGGTTGGTGCGCTGACCCACCATCTCCCCAAGTGGGAGAGTGGACGTCATAATTTGTGCTAGAGGGGGTACGCGTTCGCGCGGCCCCTGCCAAATCTTGAAATTAAATCTTGGTCCCTAGACTTGCCTGCTTCCCATGGTTTGCTTATTTCTCTTCATCCCATTGTCTTCTTCATAGAAAGAGTGAGGGGTTCAGAAGTAATTTCTGCGGGAGAAAGAGCACCATGGGTTCAGGCGTTCTGTTGTTTGAAAATGAGGTAGAAGTGGCCAGTCATGGAACTGAATATACGGGACAGCTAGAGGTTCCTGATGATACAAGAGCGTGGTACATCAAGACTGCAACATCTCCAAGATGAACTATCTGCACTTCTGCACTACTTTATGCATTTAAATCCCTGACCAGAGTAAAATCGATGTAGAAGCAATGCTGATTATCCATTCCAACTCTGACAATTTTGGTGTTCCTGTTGTGTTAAAATCGATGTAGAAGCAATGTTGATTATCCATTCCAACTCTGACAATTTTGGTGTTCCTGTTGTGTTACAGTTACCCTAACTATATAGAGCGAACGCCAGCGCGCTTGTCTCCTGGCGCGACGCGATATGCGTCGTCGATTTGGCGATTGAGGCCGAGACGTTCCACGTCAGCATAGACCGGGGTCGCGCGGACAGCGGTTGGAGCGAACGACACCTGCCTTTATTGAGGCAATCTCTCCTCTCGCGTCCCCACTCACCCCACTTCCCCCACTTCTCTCTCGCCGGTTACTGGGAGTGGCGAGAGGCGATTGGGAGGACGCCGCCGCCGTCGCCGTCGCCGCCGGTTTCCAGATAGAAGCCGGCGACAGTAAGCCTCTGCGTCTAGCGACCACACCGGTGTCGACCACAACGAAGAGGGGCGGCGAGCTCCGGTGAGTTTTTTTCGAGCCGATTTGTGCGCTATATTTTCCGTGGGTGGTCGCCGGCGTTTCATCGGTGGAGGTCTCCGATTGGGGCTAGAATCCACCGGAGTTTGAGTTGTTCCGCACGCATTTGTTAGTGCGGGTGGGGGTGGGGGGGGGGGAGGGGGTGGCAACGGCGAGCACAGATTTCCGGCGTGCTCTAGATTCGATATGTGTTCGCTGCTGTGGGTGGTCGCCGGCGTTTCCTCGGGTCGAGGTCGCCGATTGGGGCTAGAAGCCACCGGAGTTTCAGTTCCTCTGCACACATTTTTTAGTGCGGGTGAGGGGTGGGGGGGAGGGGGGGTGGCGGCGACGAGCACAAATTTCCGGCGTACTCTGGATTTCATATGTGCTCGCCGGCGTTTACTCGGTGGAGGACGCCGTTTGGGGCTAGAAGCCGTCATCCTCATGTCATTCTTCAGTACAGTTGCCATGTTATGTTTATTACAGTTGCCATGTCCTGTTCATTATAGCTGCTAATGTACTCTGCCCGATTTGCCATGTATGCTTTGAACTGCATTTTGTGTGCGGCATTTTTGTGTGGCAGGTGTTGTTGCCATGTACATAGCAGTGGCGGTGGCGAGCACAGATTTCCGGCGTGCTATGGATTTCATATGTGCTCGCCGACGTTTACTCGGTGGAGGACGCCGTTTGGGGCTAGAAGCCAGCATCATCATGTCATTTTTAGTACAGTTGCCATGTTATGTTCATTACAGTTGCCACAACATCAATTGAGCTGCCTATCCTTTTCAGCATAGTTGCCATGACCTGTTCATTACTTTACGCATTTAAATCCCAGACCAGAGTAAAATCAATGTAGAAGCAATGTTGATTATCCATTCCAACTCTGACAATTTTGGTGTTCCTGTTGTGTTACAGTTAAGCAAACAATGGCAAGCAATGAAACAATGTTGTGTTACAGTTAAGCAAACAATGGCAAGCAATGAAACAATCGATGTATCAACAAAAGTAGAAGTTTGGTATTTCATCTGTTCAGTTATCCTTCATCACTGACAGTAAGAATAATTCGAAAAAAGCTTCGTCTTTTCATCTGTAGTAGAAAGTAAAATACTAACCTAATTAGATGACAATTCTGCCAAAGACTAAAGGTGAAATAATAGAGTTTCCGCAAGGGAAGGTCATATATAGTTAGTCCCTATAATATAAATAGATTTTGTGGAACCATCTTCAGATCTTCGTTCTTTTTTCTTTCCGAAAAGATCTTCATATCTTCATGAAAGAAGAATCTTAGAATTGTGTTATTTTTTACATTTGACTGGACCTACTATCATGTATCCCAGACATAACTTAGTACTCTTAACATATTTCTTCCAGGAGCCAAGAATTTAATTGCAAACAAAATTGGACGTCACTAGCCGGCAACCGCTTGCTATGCGGCCGACTAAAAAAGGAAACCGACGTGCCCCCGTGCGTCTAAAAAAGGAAAGGACCACCCGAACCAACACCACCAGCCGGTCTTTTTTCTCCCACTTCCCCCCTGGCGTCCCACATGCTGTCGTTATCTCCCTCTAATCCCACCCACGCAGTTAGGGCAACTCCAACGCGCCGCCACAAAACACATTTTTCTGTCCGTTTTGGTCCGGATGCGTCGGCGCGGACAGAAATCGCGGCCCAACGCGCCGGCGCAAACGAACGCCCGTCCGTTTTCTTGTCCGTCCTGACCCATTTCCGGCCCAAATTTGGGCCTGGTTTGCGTCGGCGCGGACACGCGCGAGCGCCCGCCCTTGTCCTCCCCTGGCCTACTCGTCGGTCACACAGAGCGGCACATTTCCCTCCATTCTCTCCCAAGCTTCCCGTGCCATTTCATGGAGAGCGAGCCAAATCTTAGAGCCGGCGCCGCCGGCTCCCCCCCCCCCCCCGAGCCAACCACCGCCGCCGGCACCGCGCCAATCGCCCCGAAACGCCCAAGAAAACCAAAGAAGGAGATGACGGAGGACGAGGCGGCGCGGAGCAGGGCGTTTGAGTCAGCCAAAAGAGCTGAACGCCGGAAATCCGCGACCACCGCCAAAGCCGAGGCTGCCGCCAAAGCCATGGCACGCGAGAACGAGTCCATCGCGCAACAAGCGGCGGCGCGAGCTCTGTACATGGCGGGATACGTGCACAACCCCGCAATCTTGGGCGCGGCCGCTGCTGCCATGGCCGTGGGCTCGTCTGTTGCTGTCAAGAGCGGCACATGATCATCCCAGCACCCTCTTACATCCACGACGACACCGGTGGCGTTGAGCTTGTCGGCCACACCGCATGACACCTCGCCGGAGGTGATGATGCAGCCGCCGACGGCAATGGCTCCTCCAATGTGCGCCATCGACGTCGACCTCAATGCTGACCCCGTTGGCGTTGGGGACGAGGGCAGTGGCTCCTTGTCGGGGAGGAAGCGCCCGAGGGAGCTCTCCATGTTGGGGTTCGGGGCAGAAAACACAATTTTTTCATAACCTACGAGACCCATACCCAAGACCTATGCTATGCTGATGCAAGTAACAGACAGAAATAGATCACATACCAGTATGTAGTCCGTTAAGCGGGAAACGTTCCCGCATGAACGTGGTTGGTGTAGTCGTACCGACAATCCCCGATGCCGCGCAGATCCACGATGACTCCTGTAGCCACCCGATCCTTGCAGACCGATGACGGGATTACGTCCCCCGTCGGCACGTTGCTGATGAAGACCTCGCGATACGGCCATGACGACGAAGTAGCACCACAAGTGTAGTGACTCGCGGGATTATACACATACAGTATACCCGACGTCCCTCCGGGCTCCGAACCAGTAGAGCAGCGGAAAGAAGATGGATTCGGATCCCGATTCTAGCAGCACGACGGCGTGCGTATAGTGGAGAAATCCCCAACCAAGTGTAGACTCCAAACAAGGGGAGTCCACTCGAGGAAGGAGAAAGGAGGGAGAGAGAGATGAGAGAAACTTGTCTCAAATCAATTTGTATGAAGAAAAAAGGGCACCCTACCCCTCCTTATATAGGCCAAGGAGGGGTGCCACCCCCCCTCCACTTCCGGGGTGGGACTAATCCCAAGGAGGGGGGTTTTTGGCGCAGCCATAGGGGGGTGGGCCCCCTCATGGCGCCATGGCCCATGGGGGAGGACTCCCTCTCCCCCTAATGGGCCCTATGAGGCCCATATGCCTTTTCTTCCATTTTTAATTATATTTAAATACATTTTAATATTTAATTAAGATAATTAAATAATAAAACATATATTAAACATTATTAAATATATTTTGAACCTTTCAAAATACCCGGAACAACTTCTCGCCTTCATCAGAACAATTCCGGCCATCACCGGAACAATTCCGGTGTTCTCTCCAATTTCTCCGGTGATCCCGAATCAATCCTTACTGCGTCGAGTACCCTTAAGTGTAACACCCTACGGTCCGAGAAACAACAGACATGATCGAGACAATTCTCATTGATCAATGACTAATCAATTGGACCTGGTTACAATCCTTGATAGCCCCTGCGCTTCCATCGAATGAACTTCAATCGCTGTTGGATCCGTTAACCGTGTGCCTGTTCCCTTTGTCCTATGGTACTTTGCTTGTCCGAGGTTTGATCATCGGTATCCAATATACCTAGTTCGTCCTCGTTCTCAACAAACAAGTTTACTCGTTTCCCGTGATATTACAACTCCATGACCTAATCACACGTTTGCAAACTTTATGATGTAACATCACCGAGTGGGCCCAGAGTACCTATCTGTCACACGGATGGACAAATCCCGCTTTGATCTGTTTGCATACTCATCAACCATCTATTTCGGAATACCAAAGTGCACCGTTATAGCCAGCATATTTCAGTCAGGCGGTGGGATACAAATCAAAGTCTCCTCATAGATGACAACTACGTATGATCATTACGGTCAAAGGATCTGGTCACTACGTTATAGTTATCGCAATGTCGAACTATGTGACTTGATCACATCACAACACTTCTGGTGGGTGTATGTCCATCATATCATTATCCAATGATACGACTCCATTGTCAACAGACGCCATTTTCTCATGATCAGGAAACCTTGATCATCAATCGACCAATGGACTAGTATACTAGGGTTAACTAGGGACCTGGTTGTTTGTATACCACACCTGTATTAATGTTTCCTCTTAATACAGTTATAGCATAGTATCAAACGTATTATGAACTAATGGAATATGCTCGATAAAACATATTTTATTTGCCTCTAGGGCACATTCCCAACAGTCTCCCACTTGCACTAGAGTACAAATAATCTAGTTGCATTTTCTCTGGATCATAACTCCTTATTGATCATGCTTGCCCGTGGAAGAGGTTGTATCAACGGTCTGGGTACCATTCAGAACCGTATGTCCTTTTGCAAATCATAATGTCACCTAATTTGACATTCCTTCATTATCCACTATAATGATGAGGTATATATATTTGGCGGTGAAGTGAGACTTCGTTTGCTGTGTCATAGGAATGACATCCGGTGGGTCACGCGGACTTTCCCATAGTAATGCACACTTGAAACTCACTCAATCAGAAGTCGAACTTCTTAAGCCATAATATAACTCCTGCTACTTCTAAAGCCGCCACATCAATGTAGATTCAATCCTTAGTGCATTGTATGCAACTTTGATGTCTAACCATGTTTCTTTCAACTTAGGCATTCATTAGTATGATATCTCAATTTTCTAGGTTAGTGTCAAAACTTGAACCAACATAACATTTATGGTCAAGTCCACTATCCTTTACAAATTTGAGATGTATCCTCAGTTCTCTTCAGACACTGAAGGATAAACTTAACTCTTTGTTCAATGATTTACTCATAAATCATATCACAACATGTTCTTACTACTAAGAACTTGGGTCACATTATGTCGAGTACACAACTCTGGTTTTATATGAAAGAACCTATGACAAAGGCATAGAGGATCCAACACATCCATTTCTTTCATTAACCATTAACCATTGTTCTTGTACTGAGATTAACTCAACACTTCTCTTGGATATACAAGTAAGGACCACTTCTTGACTTGTCCCATTCTGAACTCCTTCAGAATCTTATCCAGGAAAGTATTACGACTCAATGTTATTAAACACATATCTATCTTAATAGATCTTCAATGCTTAATACTTATTCATCTTCATTTATGAAAGATTCAAATAATCATTAACACCAACTGCACCATTCATAATATGTTATCCATATATGAGAATGTTATCATGCTCCCACTCAAATATGTCATGCACATATTAAGTTATAGGATAACACTCATATTGCTCCCACTCAAATATGTCGGCCACATATAAGACAAGGATAACATCCATATGGCTCCCACTTAGATATGTCAGACACATATTAAGTTCAGGATACTAACCACATGGCTCCTACTCAAATATGTCATTTACATATAAGTCTAAGATAATACTCCCATAGCTCCCACTCAAAATATGTCGTCTACATATTAAGTTTCAGGAAACTATTCAGCTCCCACTCAGTTTCATGCAAATGCATGTTTTCTCGATATTTTGGTTAAGTCCAAAATCCTTTGATCATCCATCAAAATGAGAATTCAGTTTACGAGACACTAGTATCCATATGTTTTTCCAAAACCTTCTTGTTGTACCAATTACAACACTTCTTCAAATACATGATTTGAGGAAGTCACGGTATTGATAACAATTCTGGATCAATCGTAGTGAATATCCCTTTGACTCAAGCATTGCTACACATTGTAGTCAACCCATTGAATTTGTCAGAAACAACATTTGTGACAAACCAATCTTGACGTCCCTTTGATGTTCACATTTATTCCTCATAACTCTGAAGTTATTGTGAATATCAAGTAACCTCCTTACTTGATAAGATTCAAGCAATCTTAAATGTAACTCAACATAGGATTTTATGACTCGTAGTCATATCTCGTACTTAGGTCCACCATCGCTTCTTTGTAGTTCGTAGGAATGTCTTGTTCCATTAACATGACAAGTGAATCATGAATATCATTTTGCACCAGGGGCAAATATATATTCTTGAATCCTACCTTTCTCAGTAAAAGCTCCCATCAGAAGATCATGATCATTATCATTAGTTTCTCCTCTTATTGTAGAGCTTTGCTTCCAGAACATATTCCGTTGCACTACTCTGACATTTGGAGGCAAGGTCAATTACCTTGGTTGAACTTTCACTTTTCTTCCATTACCACATTTATCAAGAACAATTCTTGACAAACACCAAACATAGCAATACAAGTTTTGCTCCTTTTGGTTTTAGTTGTGGAAGATGCATCCATAGTTGTCTAAGGATACACTACAAAGATAATTTATCTTACATAAATCAAGCTTCCTAGAAACCACAACACACCATGACATATATAGTGTTGGTTTCCACGAACTCAGATGGTTCCCTATGCTGATGTGAGTGTTTGCATATTAAATTAATAACTCTAAACAATAATAACGTAACTTGGTAAGAGATAACTTAGACCATACACTTTTCGATAGAATATGATCACAATGTTCAGGCACGTCAATCATATTGAAGTGTCTCAAGACATTGCAATTTGTGGAACAACTTTCACACAAGTCTTTATGCCCAAGGCTAACTCAAAACATTTGTCACTTTGATCAAATCATAGAGACTTGTCTTTCTTGTTAATTTGATATCCATCTTTACTCTGAAATCCCTTTTGATCATATCAAATTATTTCAGACTCATGTTTAATTAGTGAATACAAATATTCATCTAAGTCCACATATGAAGTTCACGAAATAATGAAATTCACCACATGCTGACATACGATACATCACAATGTATGATATTCAACAATCAGTACACATTCTGTTTACCAGAATGCGAGGTTTTAGTCATCTCACCTAAAAGGCATGGTTTGTATGTGTCAAGAGATCAAGTATCTTAAGACATCATCATACCATTCATGACTTAAACTGTAGTGTCATTATTAAGCCTGGATATTTCTTGGCATTACAATATTTCTTATAAATGATCAAACAACTATCATCAATATAAGAATAACTCATTCATAATCGTAATGTGACCATAAGAGATATCATTCATAAAAGGAGAACAACTGACTTGTTTCTCACTAATATGAATAATTGTCTTCGCGAGATGCAAGACACACTAATAAAGTCCTCATTCAAACAATCATAAAATTTATTCATATATTAATCAATTGATAGATGTAGAGGGAGAGTGTTGTCGACCATCAACTATCTTGATTGCCGTCAACACACATTGTCACCTCATCCCTTCCAAGCCACTCTCAAGCAGTAAGTTCAAGCATCGAATACTTAATCAACCGCAATTAGTGTTTCATGGGAAAGACATTTATAACTCGTATATCAAATATACCTTCTCCGTCAATGACCATTCCTGCATTGGTTCTACTCTTAAAGTTCTTAACTTTAACCATGACCTCATGACAGGTGAACGATTCTCCTTCATGACATAGTCCATACATGGTCTTTGTAACTGGGAGGAAGCGGATGCAACTCCCCAGTTATCGCAAAGTAACCAGTCATTCAGTAGTCCAAGTTATACACAAGGTGTTCCATGTATCTTATACATTTTCCAAGTGACTTTCTAAGCAGGTTGTTCCTTCCACCATAGTTGAAAGAAACCCCGTCCATATACTCATCTTCCATTACTCTGATTTGTGACCAAGTGCTTTCAAGTTCACCTAGCACGTCATACGTGTTGGTTAACATGCATTCACAATTCAGATTCCATAGAATGAATTATGGTGTATTGAACAGTCATTCATAAGTGAAGGTGAGTGCGATACTCATTATCATCTTCCTTGATTACAGAGTTGTTAGGTGTATCTCCTAGCAGTTCTTCGTATTATGTTTAACAAGTCATTACTAATGAGTATGTCTCTAATGGTGTTGGTACACATCAATGAAGTAAGACCCATTTACCTTAAGTTCTATCATACTAAAAGAGCCATAGTTCTAAACATTGGTATGACGTTATCTACAATGATATTTGCTAAGACATGAAGATTAAGTTCATAATATGGAGTTCATGTTTCAAAAAACAATTCTGGAACTCCCACTCAGACAAACATCCCTCATAGTTTATTCTAAGTGATTACACGATCCTTGAACACCATACCTCCCCCGATCTTCACGGCCATCAGTATGTTGTTCAAGGTAGGCCATCATGCCAATCACATCACCCATGTGACTCATGCTCGACCTTTCGGTCTCTTGTGTCCCGAGGCCATATCATATACATATGCCAGGCTCGCCACCACACCCTATGTGATTTGTTGCTGTGTCATGCAAGGACATATCATATACATATGCCAGGCTTGCTACACCCACCTCATGTGAACGAAAAAATGTTTGACACACGTGTGACACGTGGTGCCTCCATAATGTAGAACTTTCCAGGTGGTGCTCACTAGGGTAAGGACACTATGTTGGTTTTAGTGAGGGATCATCCTATTATGCTACCGTCGTATATCTAACATATTAGCAAAACAGGATGCAACATAAATCATACATGCTATGATTCCCCCCGACATGCAAATTAAAGTTGAAAATGCCTTTCTACTATATCTTTTGCAAGTTTTACGTGGCTGCTAGGGGTTTCGAGAAAAGAACCGCTTTCTATCCTGCGAAAAACAAGCCACAACACCAATCCCGCAATTGTCTCTATTACACCCCTGTCGGAGCCCTCCGTTGCAAACATCTTCGCGTCGCTAATGTAGAGAGACAGACACCCCCCCAGCCACTTTATATGGTACAAGCCATATGTCAAGCGTGGAACCAGTCTCGCGTAAACGCGTAAGGTCGGTCGGGGGCCGCTTCATCAAACATTGCCGCAACGCTAAATGAGTACACGTGAGAGGGTAACAATTGGAGAATTGATGCCCACATACTAGATGTGTTCTATCCATACAATACATCTACGCATAGCCTTGCTCTGATACCACTGTTGGGGTTCGGGCAGAAAACACAAATTTTTCATAACCTACGAGACCCATACCCAAGACCTATGCTATGCTGATGCAAGTAACGGACAGAAATAGATCACATACCAGTATGTAGTCCGTTAAGCGGGAAACGTTCCCGCATGAACGTGGTTGGTGTAGTCGTACCGGCAATCTCCGATGCCGCGCAGATCCACGATGACTCCTGTAGCCACCCGATCCTTGCAGACCGATGACGGGATTATGTCCCCGTCGGAACGTTGCTGATGAAGACCTCGCGATACGGCCATGACGACGAAGTAGCACCACAAGTGTAGTGCCTCGCGGGATTATACACATACAGTATACCCGACGTCCCTCCGGGCTCCGAACCAGTAGAGCAGCGGAAAGAAGATGGATTCGGATCCCGATTCTAGCAGCACGACGGCGTGCGTATAGTGGAGAAATCCCCAACCAAGTGTAGACTCCAAACAAGGGGAGTCCACTCGAGGAAGGAGAATGGAGGGAGAGAGAGATGAGAGAAACTTGTCTCAAATCAATTTGTATGAAGAAAAAAGGGCACCCTACCCCTCCTTATATAGGCCAAGGAGGGGTGCCACCCCCTCCACTTCCGGGGTGGGACTAATCCCAAGGAGGGGGTTTTTTGGCGCAGCCCTAGGGGGGTGGGCCCCCTCATGGCGCCATGGCCCATGGGGGAGGACTCCCTCTCCCCCTAATGGGCCCTATGAGGCCCATATGCCTTTTCTTCTATTTTTAATTATATTTAAATACATTTTAATATTTAATTAAGATAATTAAATAATAAAACATATATTAAACATTATTAAATATATTTTGAACCTTTCAAAATACCCGGAACAACTTCCGGCCTTCATCAGAACAATTCCGGCCATCACCGGAACAATTCCGGTGTTCTCTCCAATTTCTCCGGTGATCCCGAATCAATCCTTACTGCGTCAAGTACCCTTAAGTGTAACATCCTACGGTCCGGGAAACAACAGACATGATCGAGACAATTCTCATTGATCAATGACTAATCAATTGGACCTGGTTACAATCCTTGATAGCCCCTGCGCTTCCATCGAATGAACTTCAATCGCTGTTCCGTGTGCCTGTTCCCTTTGTCCTATGGTACTTTGCTTGTCCGAGGTTTGATCATCGGTATCCAATATACCTAGTTCGTCCTCGTTCTCAACAAACAAGTTTACTCGTTTCCCGTGATATTACAACTCCGTGACCTAGTCACACGTTTGCAAACTTTATGATGTAACATCACCGAGTGGGCCCAGAGTACCTATCCGTCACACGGATGGACAAATCCCGCTTTGATCTATTTGCATACTCATCAACCATCTATTTCGGAATACCCAAAGTGCACCGTTATAGCCAGCATATTTCAGTCCGGCGGTGGGATACAAATCAAAGTCTCCTCATAGATGACAATTACGTATGATCATTACGGTCAAAGGATCTGGTCACTACGTTATAGTTATCGCAATGTCGAACTATGTGACTTGATCACATCACAACACTTCTGGTGGGTGTATGTCCATCATATCATTATCCAATGATACGACTCCATTGTCAATAGACGCCATTGTCTCATGATCAAGAAACCTTGATCATCAATCGCCCAATGGACTAGTATACTAGGGTTAACTAGGGACCTGGTTGTTTGTATACCACACCTGTATTAATGTTTCCACTTAATACAGTTATAGCATAGTATCAAACGTATTATGAACTAATGGAATATGCTCGATAAAACATATTTTATTTGCCTCTAGGGCACATTCCCAACACTCCATCGACAGTTTGCCACTTCCCCGCAACCTGTTCGACAGAATGCCAGCGCCCGAGGAAGAGCTCGAGGAAGCGCCCGACGGCGGCGTAATCAGCGAGCAAGCCGCCATGCTCATGGACATGCTCATTTTCGAGGGGCGCGGCGTCGATCTGGAGGAGACGCAAAGCCAGGACGGCCGCGCCTTCCCCGAAGAGGACATGGGCGGCGCGGGCGCGGACGCGGACGCGGACGCTGGCTATTTTGTGGACGAGGATGGTGTCATGCATGGCCCCGACGCTGAAGGAGACCGGCGCAACGATGATGGCCTTGACATTGACGAGGCGCCATTGACATTCATGAACGAGCTCACTCAACAAGCAAATGCTCACAAGAAGAGGGGCCAAAGCATTCGCACCAAGGCGTTCACGATCAAAGAGGATGAGCTCATTTGTCATGCTTGGAGGAATGTTGGCCTAGACCCCAAGACCGGCGCGGAGCAAAAAGGCGCGGTCTTTTGGCGCCGGATTTATGCATACTTCCATGAGCGCAAGATGTATCCTCCCTTTGCAATGGAAAGCACCCGGACGGAGGAGTCGATCAAGAAAAGATGGTCATTGATTCAACTAGAGTGCAACAAGTTTGCCGCCACCCTCGAGACCATCTCAAACCGCCCAGTCAGTGGCCTTGGCGTGGGCGGCATGGTATGATCACACCTACATCCTTGCGCTCCTTGCGCTCAGCGCATTAAATTGCTGCACAGAGCGCGCCCAGCGCATTAATTTGTTGCGCCATGCGCGCGCACTGGGCGCGCCCAGCGCATTAAACTGCTGCACAGAGCGCGCCCAGCGCATTGCTGCCATAGCGCGCCGCATTAAATTGCTTGCTCATTGTGTGTAGGCGTTCCAATCTTTGGAATTGTTCAAAGTTCAACATGGCAACAATTCATTCACCCTCACCCATTGTTGGGACATCATTAGCAAGTTGCCGAAGTTTAGGGAGCAATATGCTGCCCAAAAGAATAATGGAGGCCCCTCCGCCGTGGTTGATCATGGTGATCCCGGGAAGAGGCCAAGAGGGCAAAACAAACTCTAAACTCGAAGAAAAACGAGAGGCGGCAACACTTGCTTTGCAAGAAACCTTGAAAGGTTTAGCCACGAGCAAGTTGGCGAGAGAAGAGAAGAAGCGCCTAGAGAAAGAAGAGCAAATGAAGGCATATCTCGAGATTCAAAAGAAGAAGCTTGAGATCGAAGAGAAGCAAGTGAAGCTTGCCGTGATGACGAAGCAAATGGAGATCATGAAGGTGGACTTGAACACCGTATCTCCAAGGAAGCGTGCATGGTTCGAGAAGATGCAAAATGAGATGCTAGCTTCGGATGATTGATCGGGGATGCCAAAAAGGTTTGGCGTGGGATTTTTTTGGTTGTGGTGCTGGCATGTGTAGTCAGCTTTAAATTCATGGCGCGAACTGTGTATTTTTTGTTGCCAGGGCGCGGTCTGGCATGGCGCGCTGGCATTGCCGCTGGCATGAATCGAAATTCCGCTTTTATTGGAGCGGACAAAATGCGTCTCCGCGTTGGCCGACGCGTCAAAAAAGTCGCGGACACGCGCGGACAAGTGTCCAAGGACCGACGCAAACGGACAGAAAACGGACAAATCGCGCGTCCGTTTGCGTCGGCGCGTTGGAGTTGCCCTTAGGCAAGGTAATCCCCAATCTTCCCCCTCCCTCCAGCCGCCACAGCCATGCAATTATGGACAGTTGTAGCATGTAACCAAAACATGGCCACAACCCTGTAGAAAACAAAAAGAACAGTTCGTGAAGGGGAGCAACGATGGCTTAAAATCTGGCAACTTCTTAGAATCTTCTAGGGAAAGCAACAAAATTCACCAATCTGGTACTGGAAAAAATCAGGCTAGCAAGAACACAACGAAATCAGTGATTCCAGGAAAAAGAACAAAAAATAGAAAGAGTTCTTCCATCCCCTGATTCCAGGCAAGTTTTTGTCTGGCCATGTGTAACTTTCCTCTGGAAGACACAATTCCATAGCTTCACTCACATATCCAAATGGAAACATTGTCTCTGACCAAGAAGGAAAGGCCCATCTACTTTGGCAAGCATTCAGAGGAAGAGTAGGAACTAGAACTGAGATTGAAGATCACATGAACTTCCCACACATCATCAAAAGAGTAGAAAACCTGGAGGCACTTGAAGCTCCTTTCACATGCACTGAAATTGATGAGGTGGTTAAACAGATGTCTGTAGACAAAGCTCCAGGACCATATGGCTTTAATGGTGCTTT
Organism: Bromus sterilis; assembly: GCA_950022295.1. Taxonomy (NCBI): domain Eukaryota; kingdom Viridiplantae; phylum Streptophyta; class Magnoliopsida; order Poales; family Poaceae; genus Bromus; species Bromus sterilis. The sequence goes on along the minus strand of OX465598.1, from coordinate 19,086,038 downwards.
CATCAAACACTGTTGGGACATTATTTGTCAGGACTTTTACAGACTTATTGCTGACTTTCATGCTGGGATTGTCAGCCTTCAAAGCATAAATGCTTCTTTCATCACTCTCATCCCAAAAATTGATACTCCCTGCACAACCAATGATTTCAGACCTATCTCTTTGCTGAATTGCACCATCAAAATCATTACCAAATTGCTAGCAAACAGATTGCAATCCCACATCACCTCCTTGATTCACATCAACCAGTATGGCTTCATTAAAAATAGATCTCTTCAAGATTGTGTAGCCTGGGCATATGAATATTTACACCTATGCCATGTATCCAGAAAACCAACAGTGGTGCTCAAACTAGACTTTGAGAAAGCTTTTGACATGATTGAACATGAAACCATACTGGAAATTTTGAAAGCAAAAGGATTTGGAGAAGTTTGGTGTAAGTGGATGAAGATGATCTTCAGTTCTGACACATCATCAGTGTTACTCAATGGTATCCCTGAGAAAACCTTCCACTGCAAAAGAGGAGTCAGACAAGGGGACCCCCTCTCCCCTCTTCTTTTTGTATTGGCAGCTGACCTCCTGCAATCATTTGCAATGAGGCTATGATTGAGCAACTTATTGAGAGACCCCTATTGATTTCTTCAGGACCTCACTTTCCAATCATTCAATATGCTGATGATACATTACTGATTTTGCCTGCTGATAAAACACAATTGGATCAGATCAAAACACTGTTGTATTACTTTGCAAAATACACTGGACTGAAAGTAAACTTCCACAAATCTTCTCTGGTTCCTATCAATGTACCAGAAAATAATTTGCAGGCCCTCACCAACACTCTGAACTGCCAGCTGGGATCCTTCCCCTTCACCTATCTGGGTCTCCCATTGGACATCCACAAGCCAAAAATTGAGCACTTCTTGAACCTAATGCAGAGAATTGACAGAAGACTCTCTGGATGCTCCACAATGCTTTCCTATGATGGAAGATTGATGCTGATCAAACACATCTTCTCAGCACTCCCCACATTCTATATGTGCACACTCATGCTGCCAGCTGGGGTAATTACTCAAATCAACAAATACCTCAAAGCCTTCTTTTGGAGAAAATATGGAGCCAATCAGGGTGGCTCTCCACTCATTTCTTGGCAAAAAGTTTGTAAACCCAAAGAAAAGGGAGGACTAGGTATTATTGATATTTCCACTCACAACAAAGCTCTCCTCACTAAAAATATTCACAAATTTCTCAACAAAGATGACATTCCTTGGGTCCTACTGTTATGGGAAACAGCTTACAGTGAAAATCCTCCCTTGAGCCAATCCACAGGTTCTTTCTGGTGGAAATATCATATCCCTTTCCTCCCAACTTACAAGAAGAATGCCACAATTTAGATTGGGAAAGGTAACACTGTATCTCTCTGGTATGACAAATGGACAGATAAGTGCCTCTCTGAAAAGTTCCCTGAGCTCCTATCTTTTGCCAAGGACAAAAGCATTTCTGTCCAAAAAGCCAGATATGCCCACAACTGGGATGAGTTGTTTCATACTCCTCTGTCTATTGAAGCATGGAACTAACTTCAGCAAACCTCACAACTTCTGCAGCATAACCCAAACAACAAAGATGTATGACTAATTCATGGAAACCTGAAATTCTCCTCAATCACAGTTTACAAGAAGCTCATGGTGGATGACACTGCAAATGGATTAACCAAAAATCTCTGGAAATGTGCAGCTAGGATGAAGCACAAGATTTTCTTCTGGTTATTAATTAGCAACAAGATAAACACAAGAGCATTCCTCCAGAGAAAGAACTTTCACCTCCCCAACTATGACTGTGCATGTTGCTCATCAAATAACTCAGAAACCTCCCTACATCTGTTCTGGGACTGCAATTTTGCCTTCAAATGCTGGATCACTTTGATCCCCTTCAAACAAAGAGGTACATCCATTCTGGAAGAAACCTGGCTGGCACTAGAGCATGTTCCACAACACTTTGGCCTAGAAGTCATTATTTTAGGATGCTGGCACATTTGGAACCAAAGAAATGGTTTGATCTTCAATAGTGAAAGAGCAACGGTTCAAGGATGGAGGAGGAATTTGGCCCATGACCTCTCTTTACTTCAACACAGAATAAAGGATAAATTCAGACAATAACTCTTGGACTGGATTGCAGTCAATCTTGACTGATTTTTTTGAGGCAGCTAACCTAGATTTCACACTTTCATGATGTTCCATAAAACTGGATTTGGCTAATTAGACTTTGGTCTACACCCCCCTTTTTTTGTTTTTTTCCATTGTATCATACCATTGTACTCTTTTCGATAAATAGAAAATATACCGTAGAACAATTGTTCTACGGTCAATGCCTCAAAAAAATGTGTAATTTTCCTCTGTCTGTTCCTTGCTTAGCTTCTCCCCCTCCCTCTTGATATGTGATGTTGTACCCCTTTATATGACCTTGTTCCTGCTCTTTGAGATTCTTGCCTATCTGTTGTGCATCCCAATATGTGGACCTGTTAGAAAAATGAGAAAAATCATATCATCAGACTTGTTGTTACCCCCCCCTGAAGGCAAGCGTATGAGGCGATGATGTCTACGCACGCTTCTATTCTTGTAGACTATGTTGGGCCTCCAAGCGCAGAGGTTTGTAGGACAGCAGCAATTTCCCTCAAGTGGATGACCTAAGGTTTATCGAACTTAGGGAAGTAGAGGTTGAAGATGGTCTCTCTCAAGCAACCCTGCAATTAAGATACAAGAAGTCTCTTGTGTCCCCAACACACCTAATACAATGGCAAATTGTATAGGTGCACTAGTTCAGCGAAGAGATGGTAAAATATGGGTGATAAGGGTAGCAAAACGAAGTAATATAATTCTGTAATAAAAAGTGCAGCAAGCAAACAAGCGGTAAACGTGAGCTCAAACGGTATTGCAATGGTGGAAACAAGGCCTAGGCTTCATACTTTCACTAGTGGCAACTCCCAACAACATTAACATAGTCTAATCACATGATATTTCCCATAAAACATGCAATGGAGACACACTCAGAGGTCATTCATTTGTGGTCAAGAGAGGATGAGAATTATGTAGAGCTACAAAAGCACACCTCAAAGTTCGTAGTTCTCAATCTATGGATTTCCCAATGTCACCGTGGCCATCCAAAGAGAGTACCACAATCACCACAACATATCTCAAGGATAGTCAAAGACAAGCACCAAGAAACTCTCAATCTTCAATCCACACACAAAAGAGGAAATCACTCATGATATTATTCTTCTAACCCATGTCCAATAGACCGCTGTCACCATGGTCTCGGGGATTATACTAGATAAGATCAAGTGAGTACATCAATCCAATACATAGAGGAAGGGGAAATATCATGGGATCACCCTAGATTAACATAGCCTATGATCACAACGAAGATCACATCGTGGGAGAAAGAGAAACCACATAGATCAAGATACAAGCCTTAGCCCCGAGGGGGAACTACTCACACATGGACATGGCGAGAGGGAGAGTTGTTGATGGAGAGGTGCAGCCCGGAGAAGATGAAGGAGACGGCGACGGCGGCGGCGCCCACGGCCCTTGGGGGCAGCGGCCCTTAACCCCCTTCTTCTTCCTTGGAGATGGTGCTGCTGTGGAGATTGATCTCCCCCTCAAGACGGCTGCCAAGGGGGAGGAATTTTCGTGGTGCCCTTTGACCTAGGTTTCCTCTCTTTATATAGACTCCCGGATTCCCGTCATCCAGATTACGTCTTCTGTATTTCGGGGTTTTTGGAAGCATCCGAGCTCCGATTGGGCCGAATTTTATGTCTAAATCCACCGGAAAAAAAATCCCTACAACTTTGTTGTTTTAAGTTTTTCCGTTTGACGCCGTCTTCTAGCGTTTACAAGGCGATCTTTAAAACCTATCTGGTGAGGACAGATTTCGGGAGAGTGAGTCCAACTTCTACAAGGCTCCTTTTTGTGATTTTTTCTTTATCCAAGTAATTCCTACACATAAAGTACAAAAACAAGAACTTGTGCACTCTTGCAACCATTAATAGGTTAGTTCCAAAATATGTTATAAAGATATATGGAAGTATATAAAAAACATAGCAATATCACACAAAACATGCATGGAGCAAACAGAAATTATAGATACGTTTGGGACGTATCAGGCGACTATATGTTGTCGTTGTGGGTGACTCAATTTGTGGGTTGGGTGTGTGGGAGACTAGGTGTGTTTGATTCGGACGATTTCAGCGCGGGGTACGACGACTATACCTTAAGTGGTAGGCGAGTTGTGCGTACGGTGGCCCGTGGGAGATTTGATTTGACCCGGTCTGTCTCATGCTGTGAAAAACATGCGAGGCGACTATGTGTTGCGATCGTGGGCGACTCCATCTGTGGTTTGTGTGCGTGGGCGACTAAGTGTATTTTATTCGGGCGATTTCAGTGTGTGGTGCAACGACTATACCTTGAGTGGTGGGCGAGTCATGTGTACGGTCGCCCGTGGGCGACTCCATTTGTGGGTTGGGTGTGTGGGCGACTAGGTGTGTTTGATTCAGATGATTTCGGCGCGGGGTATGGCGACTATACCTTAAGTTTTAGGCGAGTTGTGCGTACGATGGCCCGTGAGAGATTTGATTTGACCCGGTCTGTCTCGTGTTGTGAAAAACATGCGAGGCGACTATGTGTTGCGATCGTGGGCAACTCCATCTGTGGTTTGTGTGTGTGGGCGACTAAGTGTATTATATTCGGGCAATTTCAGTGTGTGGTGCAACGACTATACCTTGAGTGGTGGGCGAGTCATGTGTACGGTCGCCCGTGGGCGACTATGTGTTGCGATCGTGGGCGACTCCATCTATGGTTTGGGTGTGTGGGCGACTAAGTGCATTTTATTCGTGTGATTTCGCTGTGTGGTGCGGCGGCTATACCTTGAGTGGCAGGCGAGTCATGTGTACGGTTGCCCGTGTGCGACTATGTGTTGCAATTGTGGGCGAGTCCATCTATGGTTTGGGTGTGTGGGCGATTAAGTGTATTTTATTCGGGCGCTTTCGATGTGTGGTGCGGCGATTATACCTTGAGTGGTAGGCGAGTCATGTGTACGGTTGCCCGTGGGCGAGTATGTGTTGCCATCGAGGGGGACTCCATCTATGGTTTGGGTGTGTGGGCGACTAAGTGTATTTTATTCAGGCGGTTTCAGTGTGTGGTGCGACGACTTGTTGTGGTGTGGCGTCTTCTTGTTGGGTTGTCGGCGACTTGTTTGAGCCCGTGTTTCGCCTGTCGCAGCGCCTTGGTTCATTGTGGGTGGCGACTTCGTGTCGGGGCGTGGGCGACTTGGTTGGATCCATGTGGTCCTCGTCGCGGCGACTTGGTTCATTGTGGTTGGCGACTTCGTGCCGGGGCGTGTGCGACTTGGGTTTGGGCCCATGTGGCGTCCGTCGCGGCGACTTGGTTCATTGTGGCTGGCAACTTCGTGTCGGGGCATGGGCGACTTGGGTTTGAGCCCTGTGGCGTCCGTCGCGGCGACTTGGTTCATTGTGGGTGGCGACTTCGTGTCGGGGCGTGTGCGACTTGGGTTTGGGCCCATGTGGCGTCCGTCGCGGCGACTTGGTTCATTGTGGATGGCGACTTCGTTTCGGGGCGTGGGCGACTTTGGGCCCATCAGTACTGTTGACAGTCAATTTATTTCAATGTTGTTAACACCCCTCCCTTCAATGAAATTTGGGTGCTAAAATGCTAAATATATCAAAGTGCTCATGATGTACCTACCCCGCGTTTCGCCTAAATTTGTTCAGAATTGTTTTGCCTATACCCCCAATCCCTATACTATTGTCTAAATTTATTCAAAAAAGGGCAGAATAGTTACTTGAAAGAGACTGAAGAAAACAAATAGTAGTAGGTGCTCAGGAATAATAAACTTCAAGTTGGAATTGAAAAGTTGTGCTAAAAAATACAAGGTTGAGTGTTTAAGAACTTGCCTACACCCAGATTTAGTCGGGAAGAATTCCTCAAATATCCAGTAGTCTGAGCTAGAAAATTGCCTAGAACAACTAAAAGTGTTGCATACTTGATTGGGACCTAAAATTGCTTTCCACCAAAAACTTGTTGCCTTGTTCGTCAACATGTACTGCTGCTGGAGGTTTTGCAGCGTGAACGGGATTTCAGCGTTCCCGATTTGGGATTAGCCGGACATATGCTTGCCTAATTGGCAGCTATAAAATTGCCTGAAATAAATTGATGCTTTTCTTGCCTCTCCCCTGCGTCTCTCCCTGTGATCCTCTTCCCCACAACTATCCGATGAACAACACCGACAAAAAACATCCTCCCGAGGAAAAAAAAAGGATTGAACGGTGCATAGATTGCTCGGTGTGTGTGTGTTGGGGGGGGAGGAGGAGGGGGCTCACCTTGTGAACCGTGCTGTTGTCCTGCTCAACGGCGACATCAACGGCGAGCGCAGGCCGACCTGAACGGCGAGCGCACGTTCCTCCCCTCCGCTCAGCCGAGCATGTGGATGTCGAAACACATCGATCCCCCGCTTTAGTTCTCCTCCCTCCGCCGCAGTTATGGATACTGGGACAACCTCGACTCTAGCGGCTCTCCGCCGCCCCCAACTGCTCAGCACCACCGCAATTTTTGGAGAGGGAGACGAGATCGTCACGAACTGGACTGAGGAAAAATGGGGGAGAGCGATTTCGTCTGGGTTTCATCTGGAGTTGGGAATGGATAAGACACACAAAACGCCAAAGCAAAACTAGACGGTCTGCTCGGGTGGCTGTCTATCGCATCCGATGGCTGTGGTGCGGCCGCTCGCGGGCACACGATCGCGCGCGCTCGTCAGCCAGCGATTGGGAACAAAATTTTGTGTATTGACTAGCCTCAACAGAACTCTACAAAAAGCATGGACAGATAATACTGCTCATTATCTTGGTTGTGCTAATGGAGCGTTTTGCATTCATCAAGTTAGTTAATTACACCATCTCATCGCTTAGATTTAAGCTCACATCTGAAACTTGGGGAACTAAATTTGTCTTTCCTTGATCCTTTGCCATTTTCATCCGAAGGCAAGAATGGGACGAGTATGATTTGACGGACTGAGTTGGATCATCGGGTCGGGTGGGATTACTTTGTTCTCACAACAAAGTCCTTATTGACAAGGGTAGCATAAAAAGTACTCTTGTGTTTCTGTAATCTGCTAACAGGTTATCACTTCTGCTAATAGCAAACAAGATGACCATACACCGTCATACAGTGTGAATGTTTCAAGTTCGGCAACAATTATATGATGATAACAGGCACAGATCGTCATTACCATACATAGCATGCATACACAACATACATACTTCAAAATACTATGAGAAAGTACATCTTGAGATTTGACGGCACATTTTTTCCCCCTATTATGGCGCGATGAGCCATTTTCTTGAACAGGTGTTCTCCCTGGCTTAGCAGCATCATTTATATAACATGCAAATTTTGTGTCCCATCGCGGATCAAAATAGATTGAATCCTCTATAGGCAACCAGCCCATAAACTCACTTCTGCGCCTCCCATGGTAGACAAGTCCTTGGATGGTGAGCCCGTATCCATCGGAAGCAATTTCTTCAAACTCTGCATCACACCCACGGTATGTTCCAGAAGAAGTTTTTTTTTATAAATAATACATTTATTAAAAATTTTACGAAAATAATGCACGTTTTTAAAAATTTGCAGAAATAATACACCCTAGGTCACAGCCTGGCCGACTAGACCCAGTTGGCCACGGCCTGGCCGATTGGAGCCCAGTCGGCCTAGGCGTGGCCGATTAGAGGCTGCGCTGACCAGTCAGCCCACCTGGGCATGCAGTCGGCCCAGGCGTAGCCGACAAGAGCCACTCGGCTTTGGCATGGCCGACAGGGAGCCACTCGGCCTTGGCGTGGCCGAAAGGGGGCTGGCACCCCAAGCCAGCCGGCCACTCCCTTCTTCTTCCTCTCCTCTCTCTCTTCTTCTTCCTTCCTCTCTTTCCTTCTTTCTTCTCTCTCACGAGCTCGACTTTACTTCAATTAATACTCCATTTCCAACCAATAATTAGCCCATTTTCCACCGTAGTTATATTCCATATGGCTTAGGAAGGTTAGGGATACCTCGATCTGTTGATGGGATAGCTTGTGGAGGTGGTGGAGGTGATGGGGGTGGAGGTGGTGTTCATGGTGGTGGTGGAGGTGGTTGTGTTCATGGTGGTCATGGTGTTGCCGCTGCTCAAGTGAAGCACTGCCGAGATGGTGGTCGTATTTCAAGGTTAGTTTGCCACAACTACAATATGAAAAAAGTACACATAGTAGGGGGTCGCTAGTACGTTGTCGCTTCACTTCTTAGGCGGGCAGTAGACTTAGTAGTCCAAGGCGGAGGCCATCAAGACCTCCGCCAACTCCAACTCATCCTTGGCCGTCGGAAGGTGCTCGCCCGCACCCTCGTTGTCGGCGTCCACCGCCTTGTTGGCGTCCGCGAGCTCACCCTGAGCAATGCGATGACGATGCGTCGATGGCCAGAGAAGTTGGTCTAACACATGGAACCGCACCCGCAACTAGACCTGGTCATGGGCAGCCCGACCCGGACATCCCGACCCGAAAATCTTGGGCCGACCAGAGCTTGCACATCGATCTGGGCTCGAGCCTTACAATTGGGCTAAATACACATGTCAGATCGGGTTTGGGCTTACAGAAAACGCAAATTAACAAAGGATCCGGTCGGGCCAGTCGGGCTTTGTCGGGTCCGGGCCGGGCTCGAGCCTGATTTCTACAGCCCGATGGTCGGGCTCAAGCCTGGATTTTCTGCATCGGGCTTTCTTAAGCCCGCCCAGAATCCGACCAGGGCCGAGAAATGCCCTGATGTACCCACAACCCACTGTCCTTCATATTTGGATGAGTAGATAAGTTAGCGCAACGGCTTTATGTATTTTACAACTTTTAGTATCAAACCGACCATCAGATGCAAGTGTTGGCATTCTTAATGTATTTACATCAATAAAAAACTCACCCACTGAAAAGTGAGAGGAAAATCTTCCAAAAAAAGCAAGAAGAAAGTGCAAGTAAAATGATTTTTTTATTTATAATTCCCCTGAGTTTTTTCTCTGCTGAAAATTGTGGTGATCCCGTTTCCTTGTAGAGATGAAAGAATGGCCTTGGCTCGTTTTTCTATTTTGTAGAGAGCAGCACGATTACAATTCAATTTGTTTCTTATAAGGTGATGAGCAAACACGTTTGCACAGAAAGGCTACTTTTTCTTTTTTTTGAGGGGATGCACAGAAAGGCTGGCTACTAAAAAAGCTGTGGCTATCAAGGCCCATGGCCACCTCTTTCTTTCTTTTCTTTGCGCGCACAGTAGAAAGGCCCATAGAGCAAACGTGAGCCCACTGAAGCTAACAGCACGCCTGCCGTGCGAGACTCCCGTACTGCTGCCCCCGCCTGGCTGTGTGCTTCGGGTTTTAGTCCCACCTCGCCCAGCGTAAGGGAACCGAGAGGGAGAGGTGGCTATAAAAGGAGGACGGGGTCGACGGACGATCAACAAGGTCCGTGGCCTGGGTCAATGGCCAACACTGCACTTGGTTGGTGCGCTGACCCACCATCTCCCCAAGTGGGAGAGTGGACGTCATAATTTGTGGTAGAGGGGGTACGCGTTCGCGCGGCCCCTGCCAATCCTTTAAATTAAATTTTGGTCCCTGGACTTGCCTGCTTCCCATGGTTTGCTTATTTCTCTGCAGCCCATTGTCTTCTTCATACAAAGAGAGGGGTTCAGAAGTAATTTCTGCGGGAGAAAGAGCACCGAGGGTTCAGGCGTTCTGTTGTTTGAAAATGAGGGAACTGAATATACAGAACAGCAAGAGGTTCCTGATGATTCAACAGCGTGGTACATCAAGACTGCAACATCTCCCAAGATGAACTATCTGCACTTCTGCAGTACTTTATGCATTTAAATCCCTGACCAGAGTAAATTCGATGTAGAAGCAATTCTGATTATCCATTCCGACACCGACAATTTTGGTGTTCCTGTTGTGTTACAGTTAAGCAAACAATGGCAAGCAATGAAACAATCGATGTATCCTGCACGCCGACCCGGCTCGTCGCCCCCGCGTCAGCAACAAGTTCATCATCGCCTCCCCCGCCGTCGAGCACGAGGAGCACATCCTGCGCCAGCACGTCGTCACCCTCACTGCGGCCGACAGGTCCGTTGTCTCCTCCCCGCTGGCTGTGCCAATGGGGGCTATCGCTGTGCACATGGAGGGGATGCTTTGCATTCTGCCTCATCAGCTGCGGGTCACCGCGCATCGCCCGGAGGACTTCCTGGTCCACTTCTCCGAGCCGGCGCACCGGGACAACGCGGTTCGCCGCGGCTTCCTGCGCGTGGACGGGAACAAATTCTTCGTGCGCGCCTGGAATGAAGACGATCATGCGGCCATTCTCAAGCTCAACCTGCACGTCAGGGTCGTCATCGAGCACCTACCGCTGCAGTTCTAGACGCTGGAGGGCCTCGACGAGGCGTTGGGCGACTTCTGCAGGGTCGACCGCATCGACTCACGCTCCCACGAGCGCGACAACACCAAGCGCTTCGCATGCTGGGTGTGGGTATGGGATGTGGCCCATATCCCGACCAAGCGCTCGCTCTGGGTCCTCAAGCGCGGCGCTGGGCGCGTCGACGAGCTGCTGGGGTTCGCCCCGCCGGAGCGCAATGTGCCGCCGCCTCCTGAGAGTGGATTTTGTCTAACGCGATGTGCGCGCAACCCGAATCCTTGCCGCTCATCAGCGCCAGCATGCATGCTGTCCAATCAACCTGGCCCGCCGGTGTGTCAGCCATGCATTTGTATCTTACCGCCACATGATATTCTAGTGCATGTATATCAAGCGTATTTCAACCGCTGTGGGTCCTATAGATTCCTCTGTCACTATAGGTCTGCATGCCCTATAGATTCCTCTGTCACAGCCATACGGGGACTGCAATGGCCCCTTTTACTTCCATACTCTCGTTTTTGCAACATGAACCTACAATATTTACTGTCATGCGTGATCAACGGATGCTAATTTATGAGACGTACATATTATTAGGTATGGATGATTTTTTGCAGCGATTCATATATACTAATTTTAATGACGCACACCATAAAGTTCTTTTAAAATAGTAAAAAAAGGTCAGCACATTGCAATGCACAGTACTAGTAATTCCGAACTACATACCCAAATCGGCACTTATGCTATCCCTGTGTACTGAACTTTCCTCCATATTCTCTATCCCTTCCCTGACAGTATTGTTCCTCTCCCGTCCACCACAAAGCTAGGACCGTATTGCCCACTAGCTAGATTCAAGAGAAAAGTGAACACCGGCGGGCATGCATTTCTATTTTGTTTTACGGGGAGTACGTACTGCGCGTCTGCACCATCCGTGGTGATTCAAATCATCTAGTTCGAGTCAATCACAAAAAAAGCGTTCATCACTCCACGTAACTTTCGCAAGTTAAAGACTACAGTGTTACATTGCATCCACTTACACTTTAAAAAGTTCGTTATCAAAAGATTAGATGTATTAGAAAGTTCTTTGCGGTAAAACCATCTAAGTTTCGAGTATTCAAATATAACAACTGAACTTTAGCAAGGTATAGACTACAAATGTACGCCTAAGTCTCAAGTGTGCACGCTAGAAGTTACAGACCATATCAAATAAGAACTTTACCTTGCTATGGATCGAACTTAATCAACACGACAACCGAACTTCAACACGGAAAATACTAAAGTTCATTATGCTCTCAATATTGAAAAAAGTTCATTATCTAGTATTGTCAAAGTCCCGAGTATGAATCAAAATTAATGAAGTATACCAACTGAACTTTAGCAATGAACAAAATATCCATGTAAATATAAAGGTCTAGTGGTTCAAAAGAGTAGACGCATGAGAAAGTTCTTTGCGGTATAACGCCTAACTCCCGAGTATGCACACTAAAAGTTAAAGTCTGTATCGAAATAAAACTTAACTTTGGTATGAATCGAACTACCGTCAAAAGAGTAGACGTTTGAGAAAGTTCTTTGCAAAATATCGTCTAAGTCCCAAGTATCCAATCTAAAAGTAATAGCCCATATAAAATAAGATTGGTATGAATCAAACTTAACGAAAGGTCCGGTAGTTCAAAAAAGTAGAAGCTTGAGAAATTTCTTTGCGGTATAACGGCTAAGTCCCAGATGTGCACACTAGAAGTTATAGTCTGTATCAAATAAGAACTTTGCCTTGCTATGAATCAAAACTGAACTTTGTCGAGGTAAAGACTAAAGTGTTGCATTACATCTACTCGTACTTGAAAAAGTCCATTATCAAAAGATTAGACGTGTGAGAAAGTTCTATGCGGCATATCACCTAAGTCCTTGGTATTAAACCCAAAAGTTATAGTTCGTATAAAACAAGATTGGTATGAATCGAATTTAATGAACTATTTTAACTCAAGTATAGCCAGGTAAAGACTACAATGTTGCACTACATTACATCCACGATACTTGAAAACGTTCGTTATCGTCTTCCATCAAAGTAATGTACATGTAAATATGAAGGTCCCGTGGCTCAAAAGAGTAGACGTCTGAGAAAGTTCTTTGCGGTATATTTTCTAAGTCCCGAGCATCCAAACCAAAATTTTTATCAAGTGCTTAAGCTCTTGACATGTTGAGTGGAAGTTCTTTATAAGTGAAACCAATGGTTTGCTACATTGTTTGAAGCAAATCAAACTTATTTGCTAGAGTTCATCGTGTTTAAGTGCTTAAGTTCTCAATATGTTGAGTCAAAGTTCTTTATAACGAAAACCAATAACTTGCTAAAGTCCATCGGGTTTGAGTGCTTAAGTTCTCGACATGTGGTGTGAAAGTTCTTTATAAGTACATTTGAGAAAGTTCTTTGCAGAATATCATCTAAGTCCCAAGTATCCAATCTAAAAGTAATATCCCATATAAAATGAGATTGGTATGAATCAAACTTAACGAAAGGTCCGTTAGTTCAAAAAAGTAGAAGCTTGAGAAATTTCTTTGCGGTATAACGGCTAAGTCCCAGATGTGCAGACTAGAAGTTATAGTCTGTATAAGAACTTTGCCTTGCTATGAATCAAAACTGAACTTTGTCGAGGTAAAGACTAAATTTTTGCATTACACTTACTCGTACTTGAAAAGGTTCATTATCAAAAGATTAGACGTGTGAGAAAGTTCTATGCGGCATATCACCTAAGTCCTTGGTATTAATCCCAAAAATTATAGTTCGTATAAAACAAGATTGGTATGAATCGAACTTAATGAACTATTTTAACTCAAGTATAGCAAGGTAAAGGCTAAAATATTGCATTATATTACATCCACGATACTTGAAAATGTTTTTTATCGTCTTCCGTCAAAGTACTGTACATGTAAATATGAAGGTCCCGTGGCTCAAAAGAGTAGACGTCTGAGAGACTCTTTGCGGTATATCGTCTAAGTCCCGAGCATCCAAACCAAAAGTTATATCAAGTGCTTAAGCTGTCGACATGTTGAGTGAAAGTTCTTTATAAGTGAAACTAATTGTTTGCTACAGTGTTTGAAGCAAATCAAACTTATTTGCTAGAGTTCATCGTGTTTGAGTGCTTAGGTTCTCAATATGTTGAGTCAAAGTTCTTTATAAGAGGTCTTTATAACTAAAACCAATAACTTGCTAAAGTCCATCGGGTTTGAGTGCTTAATTTCTCGACATGTGGTGTGAAAGTTCTTTATAAGTGAAATCTGAGTTACTAGAGTCATTGTGTTTTGAGTGCTTACGATTCTCGACATGTTCAGTCAAAGTTCCTTATAATTAAATACTCAAATGATTTGCTAAAGTCCATCGTCTTTGAGTGCTTAAGTTCTCGACATGTCGAGTCAAAGTTCTTTATAAGCAAAACCATTAGTTTCGTAAAGTTCATCGTCTTTGAGTTCTTAAGTTCTCGACATGTTCTTAAGAAAATTTTAAAAGAAAAGGTTTTCTAACAATATATCAATATGAAAAAAAAATCTTCCATTACATACAAAGGTGCATATTCTTAAGTAATTTATACAGACATCTCTGCCTTGTAAAAATTGAAGTTCGGTTAGCAGATGTATTGCCAAAAAATACAGCAACATGCATGGGAAATTCTGTGCTTAGAAACATGAACTAGGGAGCTAAAGAAAGCATGTTAATTACATTCCGTACTACTGAATGGTGACAAAAAAATATTAACACATCAAAGAAATTCTGTCAGCCAATGCAAACATATATGCAAAAAATATACTGCATCTTAGTTGATCTGTACAAAGCTCATCACAGTGAATGACTGAAAGGTCCTACCTAGTTTCAGATACAACTCCATCCACGACCATTTCGTTATTGCCAACAAACAATAAGACAGACCACAGTGTGCTACTGCAGCTACTCCATATAGCTAGCGCCAGAACTTAACAACCAACAGGCATAATCTGCATGTGTGAGTGTCGATTGCACCAAGAGATAATAAAATATAAAGAGTCAACCAGATGAACCATATATAGGCATTCCAAAGGCGATGGTATTGGTCCATGTGCTACTAAATCCTATTCATCTTGAACCACAAATCTATTGGCAGACAGGAAGAAGCAATCCTACATCGTTGTCGTCCGGCGCTGGCGAGGAAGGGGGATTTTCTCGTTGGTTGACCTGTGGCTGCCCTGCCTCTCCTGGAAAGAGACATATGCACATGAACCAGGTAGGAAGCTGACCATCTCCTGGATCTAGAGCTAAGGGGAATAAATTACCTGGGGGTTGTGGTCGATTGTTGTCCAGATCAGTAACAGGAAGTTTTGTTTCTGATCCTTGGAAGGTTGGGAAGGAGGCACCACACACGACGGCGAAGGATACACAATAGGACTTTGTTCGTCGCGGGATCTGGCGCGGAAGACTTCTCGCTTGTTATCAGTTATCACTAGGGCGGCGAAATGCCAAATCCACACTGCAACCGTATTGGGTGACGGTGAGCGAGCCGAGGACCGCGCAGCGCACACCGTGGTGGGGAGGAGGATCTGCTCGATGTCCTCCAGATCGGGAGGGTGGCCGGCTGTGGAGGGGATGGGATGGGAGGGGAGGGGAATGGGAGAGTCAGCTGGATCTTGAGGCCGGGATTCAAAATCTGAATCAATGTGGTGGATGGAGGGGCTGCTGTAGGTACAAGGTCACGAGGCGTCTCCATGTCGTGGGTCATGGTCATGGGGCAGGTAGTACGACGTAGGTACAGTGCGTAGGGATGACACATATACGAGGTGACTGTATTCGTAACGTATAGCGGTGAGGTGATAGTTTGTGGACTAAATGGGTGGGACCAGGTGGGCCAGGGAAATGCAGATCCACATGCAATCGCATGCAGCAACGACGGCTAGGATACACGTTATGCGCACAAAGGGTTAGACATGGCCATATTCCCCATCGACCCTCTGCATCGCCTGCTGGAGGTGGCTACCTCCTCGGGGCTACTGTCGCTGATGCCTGGTAATGTAGTTAAGAATAGGGTTAGTCTCTACGCCGATGACGCCATGCTTTTTGCCAATCCGAATGTAGAGGAGATCTCCAACCTAGTTGACATCTTACGACGATTTGGAGAAGCCACTGGGCTGCGTATCAACCCATCCAAAACTACTATCGTGCCGATTAGATGCGACGGTGTCGACCTTCACTCTATGATACGATGCTTCGGGGCAGTGATCGGTGCATTCCCCATGCAGTACTTAGGTCTTCCTATCACGATCAGTAGGATTAGGATGGTCCACCTGCAATTCATCATCGATAGGATTAGGGCTCGACTCGCTGGTTGGAAAGGTAGGATCTTGGCGCTCGCAGGTCGACGTGTGCTGGTTAGGAGTGTACTATCGGCCCTCCCGACATACGCTCTAACCGCACTACGAGCCCCTGCTCGCTTCTTCAAGGACGTCGACAAAATCCGGCGCCGTTTTCTGTGGACAGGGGAAGAGGAAAGAAACGGCGCAAGCTGCAAGGTCGCATGGGACATGGTCTGCCGGCCAGAGCAGAATGGCGGGCTAGGAATCCTAAACCTCTCCAAATTCGCCAGGGCGCTAAGGCTACGCTGGCCGTGGCTAGAGTGGCAAAGCCCGGACAGACCATGGGCCGGCGGAGAACTGCCCTGCGACAAGGACGACATGCTTCAATTCCACCAGTGCACCAAGGTCACAATCGGCGATGGGCGCAAGGCCAAGTTTTGGCATAGTAATTGGCTGCCAGGAGGGCCGCTTCGCTTCATCTTCCCGGCGCTCTTCGCGCACTCCAGAAGAAAGCAGCGAACCGTGGCGGCGGCGCTTCACGAAGACACCTGGATTAGGGACCTTAGGCATCACATCTCGGCCAACATAGTTTTCGATTGCACCATGCTTCGGCGTTTACTGCGAAGGGAGAACATCACCATTCACACCAACTTGGCGGATAGCATCTCCTGGACAATCTCCCCCTCAGGGTGTTACTCCGCAAAGTCTTCCTACCTACACCAATTTGAAGGCGCGAGTGATGGCTTCCTCAAGGCGTATGTATGGAAGCCATGGGCACCACAGAAGATGAAAATCCTGGCCTGGTTGCTGCACCACAACCGGCTCTGGTGCAACGACAGGCTACATCGACGGGGATGGCCAAATCAATACTTCTGCCAGCTCTGTTGCCGTAACCTGGAGAGCTCGGTGCATCTCTTCTGGTCTTGCCCCATATCCGCCATTGTCTGGGCCAAGATTGCGACACTGACTGCGAACAACGGCTTCCGCCCCGACGGGTGGCCGCCGTATGGAAACCCGAAAGCCATCATGACGTCCATCATCGAAAACTCTCCGCAGGGGGCGGCTAGGAAATCTGCAAAGTCCCTGACTTTGCTAACCATCTGGGAAATATGGCTGGAGCGGAACCGCACCTTCCATCAGAAAGTTGCGGCGCCGGACGAAGTCATCCACAGCATTGCACGGTCCTGGAGCCTCTGGCGGCAGGCCGGAGCACGTCTAGTAGAGATCCCTTTTGGGGCGCAAGCTTGAGAGAAATCGTGTAATCTTTCGTTTGGGTCCCCGTTTTCGTTTCTTCGCCCACCGATCACTTGATCAACTTGTTATCGCTCTCTCCTGCTTAAATAAATGAAAAGCCATCAATTGCTGGATCTTTCAAAAAAAAAGTAGAAGTTTGGTCTTTCATCTGGTCAGTTATCCTTCATCACTGACAGTAAGAATAATTCGAAAAAAAGCTTCGTCTTTCATCTGTAGTAGAAAGTAAAATACTAACATAATTAGATGGCAATTCTGCCAAAGACTAGAGTAATAAAGGTAAAATAATAGAGTTGCCGCAAGGGAAGGTCATAGGATGTCCCTATAATATAAATAGATTTTGTGGAACCATCTTCAGATCTTCGTTCTTTTTTCTTTCCGAAAAGATCCACTAGTGGACAGACCCCCATATTATCCCGGTTCATATGGGCCTTCGGTCCCGGTTCCACACCCGGGACCAATAACTCGGGACCAATGATGATCCCGGTTGTCCCACGAACCGGGACCGAAGAGGCTCCACGTGGCCAGGCGCGCAGCGAGGGGGGAGGGGTCATCGGTCCCGGTTGATAGGAAGAACCGGGACCGAAGAGGCTCCACTGCCCCCCTTTTTAGCCCTATTTTCTGATTTTTTTCATTTATTTATTTTGTGTTTTGTATTCAATTAAATGGTACCATATATATATATATATATTAAAGCAACAATGAAGAAACCACAATATATATTACACATTATCGTCACAAATATATCATATACACCATCTCATTCCTCGTGCTTGGTCGAACATGTATTACACAAACGGTACTCACACGAGTTCGATCTAATTTACATCGGTCCTTGGCCGCTTGTCTTCCAAAAAATGAGGGTGAAAGAACTCTCCGGTCGGAGCTATGACATGGTCTAATAAGAATCC
The DNA here is from genome assembly GCA_950022295.1 of Bromus sterilis. Classification (NCBI taxonomy): domain Eukaryota; kingdom Viridiplantae; phylum Streptophyta; class Magnoliopsida; order Poales; family Poaceae; genus Bromus; species Bromus sterilis. Next base: position 19,068,106 of record OX465598.1, on the reverse strand, counting down.
GGCGATTTCCTCTTGAATTGCTCGCACGCGTTCTCGTGGTAGAAGACCGTCCCGCATTCGTTCGATCTAATTAAAAGAAAGGGATCAATATATATGAATGAAACTAAACACAATTTAACGCAATAAATTAAAGTATTGAATGTTGTTTATCGTACTTCAATTTTCCTTATGTTTCGGGTTGCGACCGTCTCTTTGGTCGTCTGGCGAATGAACCCTGTCTCAAACACTTTACGAGAACGGAGATCAATGAATATTATAATCAGCATGATAATTATACTGAAACTAGAATCAAAAAGATGCACAGATCTAGCAAGTAGTACTTACATTCAGTGATTCAAATGTAAGCTTTGCCGGAAGACCCGGTGTTTTGGCGGTGAACCGTTTCCAAACCCTCTGGAGGCATGCTTGCATGTCCTCCCATGATTTCATAGATCTGCATCCCGGGTCCATGACTTTTACTACTCCTTCGTCCGGAACAATGATCAACAAAATAAAGTGGAAGCTGCACACGCATAAAGAGTCAATTATACGCTTAACACCGAGCAAGCAAAATAGAATGTGTGCGAGACAGTAACACTCACTCGAAGTTGTAAGGAAATAGTATTTCCCTTCTTGTGCCGAAATACGTCAACGATTGCAACAAGTTGTTCTCTGTCTGGTTGGGCTTCTCTTTGAGAGTTCTTTCATGAACGAACTGGCAGGCAACGAACCCAATGTCATAGATTTGTCCTTTCTTGCATTCGAGAATCTTCATTCTGCATATTTAATTAGTTTAGTGATGAGTGTAAGATTGTACATGAAACGAATGAACTGAGCTAGAAAGGCTTGATCACTAAAATTAATGGTACTTACAGACAATATGCACTGACGATAGATTTGTCGATGACGTCTCCATTGTAAAACTGAAATAATTCTGAGAATTCAATCAGATCGAAGCCTTGTCCATGCCCGTAATGCTCGTTCTGAAATTTAGCGTAGATCCAGTTTTCGGATTTAGCAGATTTTTTCATGTACCAGTCATGCAATTTTCGCATCTTTGTTGGTAGATCCTTGACTAACTCGGGTTTGACGAGAGGATACCCGTGTTGGTATTGGTATGCTGGTACGAATTCCTCGTCGTTCCCGAACTCATCGAGACGGCTCAGGTAATCAGTAATAGACAATCCTACTGCCTGGGCTTTTGCTCCGTACTGTCTTATAAACTCCGGATCTTTGTTCGGATCATACGCATCGACCTGATGCTGCTGGGGGCGCGGCCAAGTGTGCACTTTGAGCGGTTCGGTCGATTGTTCTTTCTGTAGTCCGAGCTGGGCAATCTCTTTTCCGACTCTCCGCTCTTTTGCCTCAGCCGACTTTGTAATAGAGCGTTCATAGTCTGATGTGAGTGGTATGGGGTTGTGAAGCTTCTTCTTCAGTTTCGCGCACGCGGCGTGATCTTTTGGGGTGTGCGGGAACAATGGCTCTATCGGCTTCTTCTTGTTGGCCACATCAATCTTCCACTTTTCATAGGACATTTTTACGGACACTTCCAGTTCCTCAGGTGTCATCTCTCCGGGTAGCTTCTTCATATTCTGATGAGGAACTTTTGGGAGGGGTGATCGCTTACGTTTCGGTGATTTCTTGCTGCCCCTCCTAGTATAGGTACGCTTCCGCTTCTGGCTCTGAGGCTCAGGAGATGGAGACGGCTGAGGCGACGGTGGAGATTCCTGAGGCGACGGTGGAGACGGCTGAGCCGGAGAGTGGTGAGGCGGTGAAGGCGATGGTTGCGGTGAAGAATGGTCACGTGGCGGCGAAGGTGGATTGCTCTTCTGAAGAGTGGGTGACCTTGGCGGCACATAATCTGGAAGCACGATGTGCTCCTTTCGCCATAGAACACTCCCCTTTTTTGCTTCTCCTAGTTCTTTCAGCTCCCCATCTTCACCTGCAGGGTGGTCCAGCTTCAGCTCCTCATAATCATCCATCACATCATCCACCATGACGACAGCGTACCCTTCTGGAGTCGGGTTGCAATGATAAGTTGGTTTCTCCGGGATTGATAGGGCCATGCCGACCGCCACCGTCACCTTTAAGTTCATCACTTGCACCTTAAGCTCACAACGTGTGCTCTCCGTGGTATAATCCACTGGGTAGCGTTTAGGAGCAGCCGTTGTCAGTGCATCATCATCATCCTGCTGGAGCTGCGTGGAAGCTTGGGAGATTTTCCGATTCGATGGGGCGCCGGTAGCATCGAATCCAGTTTCTAACAAGAGCTGTTGAGGTTGGCCGCCACTTTGCTGGCTAAGTCTGCCGATCAGCTCCTCCGCCCGCTTTAAGCCTTCTTCTACATTACGCAGCCGCTCTTTGGTAGCCGTTTTCTCAGCCTCATTCGCCACTTTCTTTCTCTCAGTCGCCGCTTTCTCAGCTGCCTCCCTTTCCTTCCTCCTCTGATGGCTTTTATCTGGATATTTCTTGCTTTCCGAAGGGAAGGCAAGTTTCCAACACTTGGAGCCTGGCGTGCCTCGTGCTCGTCCTGGGTGTTCTTTATTTTTTAGGGCGCGTGTGAGCTCGTCGTCCTCTCTATCGGGAATGAACCGTCCCTCTTCAATATCACGTACTGCATATCTAATATCATCGATGGGCAGCAGGGGATCATCTATGTGTGACTGGTTATATATTGCCTTCCCATCTTGGTCCAACGTGCCCCCATGGCCGTAAAACCAGTTTCTTGTCCGTTCGTTCCATGTTGTAGGCTCTGGAGTGATCCCGGCATCAAAATACTTGGCCTCAATTGCCTCCCACCTAGGCATGCAACCGGCGTAGCCAGCAGGCCCCATTTTATGGTGGTAAATCTTCTTAGCGACATTCGTCTGATTTATTTCAGACCTTTGCTGCGCGTGCTCCGATTTCTTGTACGCCACAAAATCATCCCACTGCTCTCTTATCTTACCATAGCCGTGTTCGAAATCCGGAGTCTTGTCTAACTTGACAAATTTTAGGTACAAGTTTTTCTTCCAATTCTTGAATTGCTCGGCCATCTTGCTGAGAGCAAACTTCTTGACTCTAGCCTCTAGCTCCAGTCTAGCTGCCGCCTCCTGAGCTGGATTATCCACCTCTGGCATCCGCAGGAGGAAATTATGCATGAGCATGTTCCAAAGCCTGTCTTTCATGGTGTCGCACACAAACGAGATTGTAGGGTCCTTTAGCTGCATCCATTCTCGAATGGTGATCGGGATGTTGTCCCTCACAAGAGTTCCGCATGCCTTCACAAATTTTTTCCTGACATCGTCCGGAGCTAACGGTTCGCCGTCTGGACCGACCTCTTCGATCCTATACCTCACATTGTCAGCCAACTTTTTGGTTGGGCCTCGTTTCGGTCTTGCGGAGGAATGGCCGGATCCGGATCCGGAGGGCTAAAAGAAGAAAGAGTGTTAATATATGCATGTACATATACAGCTGCATTTTAATTAACAACATTTTAATCAACCTCGCCGGTGTTTTCGAGATTAAAGGTTCCGCCGGAGGCGGAGCCGGAGCCGACTTGTCTCCCGTCCGATGCTTCTTCTCGGTGGAGAGACTCGTCTCCCTCACCGGAATCGTTCAGAAACCGGCGGGTGACATCTTGACCTTCATTGTCGTTGATCATATCGTGAAGCAAGTTTTCCTCATTTTCATCTCTATGAAATATTGGATCCATAGTATCTGCAAATTAAGAATTGCAAGCTATTATAATGAAAATCGTAGGCGGCAGCGGTGTAGTCAACGGTAGCAGCAGAGTCTACCAGAGATTAAAGGGGGGGGGGGGAGAAACAGTAAATACACGACAATCATAGCAAACAATACAAGGCATGACAAATGAAATGCAATCGGTGATCTAACGTAAAACGATGCAATAAGCTCGGCGCTAATGGCGACCTCGCCTGGGAACCACCGAAACTACTCCTGGTCAGTCGGGTACTCGACATCGTAGTAAGCTCCGCTGGGGTACTCCTGCTCCTGGGCCACGAACAGTACCAGGCCCGCCGCACACCGGTGGAATACACCTGACCCGTCGTTCCGCTAAGATACTCTGCGCGGGCACCGTTGGGTCACCCGACTTCTTACCTGTAAGGACATCCGTGTCTCGGGGCCCTAAGGCGGAGCTACGGAGTCAACATCAAGTGGAGCCCCGAGGATTTCTCCTCGATATCTCACACTTGAGGTGACTCGGCAGATCCGTGTTAGGGGGAACCGATGACGGTGTCTGCAATGAACGTACCTGTACAGTTTATATATATAGTTCCACGATCACTCCCAGAGTGATCACGGCCCGCTAGCTAACCTATGACTAGAAAAGCGCAGAGTCTACCGGAGATTAAAGGGGGGGGGGAGAAACAGTAAATACACAGCAAGCAATAGCAATCAATGCAAGACAAGACAGATGAATTGTAAACGTTACTCTAACGTGGTACGATGCAATAAGCTCGGAGCGGAAATTCATCCGGGGATGGATTACCGGCTCCGGGTGATTACCGGACAGGGTGTCCGGAGGGGGGGGTGATGCCGGAGGTGTTGTAGACATCCGACACACGTGTGGGTTATGTATCCGGGTGAGTTGACCTATTCCGAACAACTTTCGTGTTCGAAATAAATTGATCCGGGTACTGTAGCAGTACCGGACAATTCATCGGACTGGCGGTCCGGAGGGGGGCGGTTCAATGTTCGGTATGTTAGGGGGGTGTGGTAGACATACGGATACCGTATTTGGATTCGTTGAATTTTTCTGAGCAACTTTCATGTATAAATTATTTTAATCCGGGTTACGGATTAAAAGATATTAATTAAACAAGTTTATTACATTTTAAAATCAATTAAATCAATTTCTATTTATTAATTCTTTTATTTATTATTAAATGAATTAATAATCATTTTTAATTAACTGACCAGTGGGTCCCACTGGTTAGTGACACAGTTAATAAACAAATTAATTAAATCTAATTAATCAGTGGGGGGGACCCACATGTAAGTCACTTATATATTAACTAAACATTTTAATTAGGTTTTAACTGGGCAGGGCCCACATGTCATAGAGTAGGTTTTTTAACAGATTAAATCAACTAGTATATTTAGAGGTGGGAGGTCCCACATGTCATCCTAACAGGGGGGTTATCATTTGTTTTTTAAACTCTCTGTTCTGTCTTAACAGACAATTAAAGGGTGGCCCACTGTCATAGGGGCACTAATTAACCGGATTAGGGGGCTAATCCCGTGCTCGCCGGCGACGCCAAGCAGACCACGGTGAGGTCGCCGGTCCGGTCCATTCCGATGACGAGCAGCCGCGGGAGCGGGCGAGCTCAAACAGGGGGCTTAAGCTCCGCCCAACGGTGCCAAAACCGCGGGCAGAAGCAGACCACGGCGACGGCCAAATCAACCGTGGCGGCGGCCGGACTACCAGCGCACGGGAACGGCGAGGGAGAGGACAAATCGGCGCGCGGGGAAGGGCGAAACGGGCGGCTTCTCACCGCGAGCGTGTAGGGGTAGGGCAGTTATTGCTCGGGGACGACCGGAACGCGCAAATTCGTAGACGGGGCGCCGCGGCGGAGCAGAGGGTGGCCGGCGGCGGCGACGCGGAGCAGCGGCCACGCGCGCGGGGAAGACGAAGGCGGCGAATCGGCGGGCAGCCTGCCGACGTCGATAGGGAATTCCGCGCGGGCAGTTGTTTCGGCGTCGACGAAGATGGATTTGGTGGAGTTGGGGGAGGAGGAAGAAGACTTGCGCGTATATAGGAAGGGACATTGGTCCCGGTTGGTAGCACCAACCGGGACCAAAGACTCAACGGTCCCGGTTGGTGCCACGAACCGGGATCGTTGGCCTGGGCGGGGAGGGGCGTGGTGCTGCCACGTCGCACCAGGGTCATCGATCCCGGTTGGTAGCACCAACCGGGACCGTTGAGTCTTTGATACCGGTTGGTGCTACCAACCGGGACCAATGACCCATTTTATGCAAGCTTTTCGACTTCCCGCCCTTTTCAAATTTATTTTCTTTCTTAATTAGTTAGTTGTTTCAATTTAAAATGATTTTTTGTTTGGAATTTGAAAAAACTTTTAACAGCAAAAGTGCTTCAATTTAATTAACTAATCCAAAACCATTTTTTGTTTTGAAAAATATTTTTTAACTATACAATTTTACAATTTTCAATTAAAAATGCATTTTTCATTTTCTGAGTGCCGAAAGTAGGGTCTTTTTGTGAAGGATCTACCAAATATTTGATGTCAATTTGAACCAACCCATTTTTGTATTATACTAGACCATATTTTATTAACAATTTACAAAAGTTTCTATGTAAAATGTATCTTATGCACCTCTGCTGAAAAAGACAAATTGCCGCCAATTCAGCTGGAACGGGGTGAAATTTGAACTACAAGTGTTTGATAGTTTGCTCTTTATTTTTTCAAAAAAACATTTCCAAGTGCACAAGTACTCATTTCATCAGAGATCTACAAAGAGTTTTGCAAGATTCCACACCTAGCTATCACCGGCCATGCCCCCCCTCCCCCGTTTTGACCGCATTTTGAAATCGGTGCTTAAACAATTAAAAAAAATCAAAAAAATATAAAACCTTCGCGTTGCATCCTAATTTATGTCCTAGTAACCATAGAAACCAACAAACTTGGAATAATGCAAATCTATTAAAAAAGTCTTCTCAAAATGGGCTATCGAGTATGAAGGTTCATGGCTTTCAAGCCAAAAGGCCGAAGTTATAGCTAATTTCAAATAATAGTTTCCCCAAATGATCTCATATTTTGCATATGTGTGTATATTTGAATGGCCAACAAGTTTTCCAAAGGAAGTTTTCATTTTCGTTGCGCAAAAAATGCATTTTTCATTTTCCGAGTGCCGAAAGTAGGGTCTTTTTGTGAAGGATCTACCAAATATTTGATGTCAATTTGAACCAACCCATTTTTGTATTATACTAGACCATATTTTATTAACAATTTACAAAAGTTTCTATGTAAAATGTTTCTTATGCACCTCTGCTGAAAAAGACAAATTGTCGCCAATTCAGTTGGAACGGGGTGAAATTTGAACTACAAGTGCTTGATAGATTGCTCTTTATTTTTTCAAAAAAACATTTCCAAGTGCAAAAGTACTCATTTCATCAGAGATCTACAAATAGTTTTGCAAGATTCCACACCTAGCTATCACCGGCCATGCCCCCCCTCCCCCGTTTTGACCGCATTTTGAAATCGGTGCTTAAACAATTCAAAAAAAATCAAAAAAATATAAAACCTGTGCGTTGCATCCTAATTTATGTCGTAGTAACCATACAAACCAACAAACTTGGAATAATGCAAATCTATTAAAAAAGTCTTCTCAAAATGGGCTATCGAGTATGAAGGTTCATGGCTTTCAAGCCAAATGGCCAAAGTTATAGCTAATTTGAAATGATAGTTTCCCCAAATGATCTCATATTTTGCATATGTGTGTATATTTGAATGGCCAACAAGTTTGCCAAAGGAAGTTTTCATTTCCGTTGCACGAAAAATCCATTTTTCATTTTCCGAGTGCCGAAAGTAGGGTCTTTTTGTGAAGGATCTACCAAATATTTGATGTCAATTTGAACCAACCCATTTTTTTATTATACTAGACCATATTTTATTAACAATTTACAAAAGTTTCCATGTAAAATGTTTCTTATGCACCTCTGCTGAAAAAGACAAATTGCCGCCAATTCAGCTGGAACGGGGTGAAATTTGAACTACAAGTGATTGATAGATTGCTCTTTATTTTTTCAAAAAAACATTTCCAAGTGCACAAGTACTCATTTCATCAGAGATCTACAAAGAGTTTTTCAAGATTCCACACCTAGCTATCACCGGCCATGCCCCCCCTCCCCAGTTTTGACCGCATTTTGAAATCGGTGCTTAAACAATTCAAAAAAAATCAAAAAAATATAAAACCTTCGTGTTGCATCCTAATTTATGTCCTAGTAACCATACAAACCAACAAACTTGGAATAATGCAAATCTATTAAAAAAGTCTTCTCAAAATGGGCTAGCGAGTATGAAGGTTCATGGCTTTCAAGCCAAATGGCCGAAGTTATAGCTAATTTCAAATGATAGTTTCCCCAAATGATCTCATATTTTGCATATGTGTGTATATTTGAATGGCCAACAAGTTTGCCAAAGGAAGTTTTCATTTTCGTTGCACGAAAAATCCATTTTTCATTTTCCGAGTGCCGAAAGTAGGGTCTTTTTGTGAAGGATCTACCAAATATTTGATGTCAATTTGAACCAACCCATTTTTGTATTATACTAGACCATATTTTATTAACAATTTACAAAAGTTTCCATGTAAAATGTTTCTTATGCACCTCTGCTGAAAAAGACAAATTGCCGCCAATTCAACTGGAACATGGTGAAATTTGAACTACAAGTGCTTGATAGTTTGCTCTTTATTTTTTCAAAAAAACATTTCCAAGTGCACAAGTACTCATTTCATCGGAGATCTACAAAGAGTTTTGCAAGATTCCACACCTAGCTATCACCGGCCATGCCCCCCTCCCCCGTTTTGACCACATTTTGAAATTGGAAAGCACTACAACTGGACTCAGAAAAGGTTGAAACTTGGCATGGTATCATCATTTGATCCACATAGCATGTGTGCAAAAGTTGAGAGGATTACGACAAAAATTGGATGCACTTCGTGTACAAACTGGACCATCTCTTTCAAAGTAAGAGGGTTTCAGACGAAAACTCATCTGTTTCAAAGGCCATTCATGTGTGCAAACTGGACAACTGAAACAGTGGTGTCACATCATGTTCAAACTTGGCTAATTGAAAACATCACAAAAAAATCACCAATGGTTCAATACATTATAACACATCACTTGTTTCCTACATTGCTTAAGATCGCTTCTTGGGCCGTAACCACGGAGCATCTTCATTGCTTAATGGGATAGTTGGGTCAGTTTTCACTGTGAATGGAGGAATTTCATGAAACTTATCGTAATCTTCGGACATGTCTGTCTTGTCCTCGACTCCCACGATGTTTCTTTTTTCTGAAAGAACTATGTGACGCCTGGGCTCATTGTCTGATGTATTCGTATCCTTGTTTTTCCTTTTTTTCGGTCTAGAAGACATGTCCTTCACATAGAAAACCTGAGCCACATCTTTGGCTAGGACGAATGGGTCGTCTGTGTGACCAAGATTCTTGAGATCCACTGTTGTCATTCCGTACAGCTGGTCGACCTTTACCCCATCTACATTCATGTTGACCCAACTGCACCGAAACAAAGGGACCTTAAAAGTAGGTCCATAGTCAAGTTCCCATATCTCATCTATGTAGCCATAGTATGTGTCCTTTGTACCATCCTCGTTTGTTGCATCAAAGCGGACACCACTGTTTTGGTTGGTGCTCTTCTTATCTTGGGCGACCGTGTAAAATGTATTCCCATTTATCTCGTACCCTTGGAAAGTCAATACAGTCTCAGACGGTGTTGCGGCCAGCAAGTAGAGTTGATTTCCAATAGTGGTGTCATGCATGAGACGTAATTGCAACCAAGTGCCGAAAGTCTCCATGTGTTTGACTTGAATCCATTGGTCATCCTCCCCCGGGAACTTGGAGCGTAGAACATTCTTGTGTTCCTCGATATACGGTTGGACGAAGATAGAACTTTGTAGAACTGTGTAGTGTGCTTGAGTCAAAGAATGCCCGTCCTGAAATATCTTTGCTTTCTTTCCTAGCGTTCCTTTTCCACTCAGTCTCCCCTCATACCGCGATTCTGGAACACCAATCGGCTTAAGGTCAGGAATAAATTCAACACATAACTCAATGACCTCCTCTGTTCCATAGCCCTTGGAGATGCTTCCTTCTGGCCTTGCACGGTTACGAACATATTTCTTTAAAACTCCCATGAACCTCTCGAAGGGGAACATATTGTGTAGAAATACAGGACCTAGAATGGCAATCTCGTCGACCAGGTGAACCAGCAGATGCGTCATAATATTGAAGAAGGACGGGGGGAACACCAACTCAAAACTGACGAGACATTGGACCACATCCTTCTGTAGCCTTTCCAGACTTGCATTATCGATTACCTTCTGAGATATTGCATTGAGAAATGCACATAGCTTCACAATGGGTACTCGAATATTTTCTGGTAGAAGCCCCCGCAATGCAACCGGAAGCAACTGCGTCATAATCACGTGGCAATCATGAGACTTGAGGTTCTGGAATTTTTTCTCTGCCATATTTATTATTCCCTTTATATTTGACGAGAAGCCTGCCGGGACCTTGATACTTCTAAGGCATTCAAAAAAGATTTCCTTCTCTGCTTTGGTAAGAGCGTAGCTGCTTAGACGCCCTTTATCAGTATGCCTGTGGTATGGGTCTTTCATACGTTGCTGGTCCTCCCGTGCTTCTGGTGTATCTTTTGACTTCCCATACACGCCCAGGAACCCTAGCAGATTCACGCAAATATTCTTCGTCACGTGCATCACGTGATTGAAGAACGGACCTCTAGGTCTACCCAATAGGGTAGCTCCCAAAATATAGATTTCTTCTTCCACATGGCCGCGTGTCCGGTAACGACGTCTTTCGGAACAGATTGACTGCCAGGACCCTTTCCAAAGATTACTTCTAGGTCATTCACCATACCAAATACATCAGCACCTTTAGGGAGCTTAGGCTTTCTCCGGTGATCTGCCTCACCGTTGAAATGCTTGCCTTTCTTTCTCACGATATGATTGGGCGGCAAAAATTGACGACACCCGAGGTACACAACCTTCTTACATTTATCCAAATATATACCTTTAGTCTTATCTAAACAGTGCGTGCATGCATTGTATCCCTTGTTTGACTGTCCTGAAATGTTACTAAGAGCGGACCAATCATTGATGGTTACGAAAAGCAACGCTCGCAGGTCAAATTCCTCCTGTTTGTCCTCATCCCACACGCGTACACCTGGTTTGGCCCACAGCTCCAAAAGTTCATCGACTAATGGCCTTAGGTACACATCAATGTCATTGCCGGGTTGCCTCGGTCCTTGGATGAGCACTGACATCATGATGAACTTCCGCTTCATGCACACCCAAGGAGGAAGGTTGTAGATACATAGAGTCACAGGCCAGGTGCTGTGATTGCAGCTCTGCTCTCAAAAAGGGTTCATGCCATCTGTACTTAGACCAAACCATAAGTTTCTTGCTTCATCTTTAAAGTTTGATTGGCCTCTCTCGATTTTTCTCCACTGCGACCCATCAGCGGGGTGTCTCAACTTCCCGTCTTTCTTACGGTCTTCTTTGTGCCATCGCAGCAACCTGGCATGCTCCTTGTTTCTGAACAGACGTTTCAACCGTGGTATTATAGGAGCATACCACATAACCTTAGCAGGAACCCTCTTCCTCGGGGGCTCGTCATCTCCCTCCGCATCACCAGGGTCATCTTGTCTGATCTTGTACCGACTCGCAATGCATACCGGGCATTATCCATACTCTCGTACTTTTTACCGCGGTACAGGATGTAGTCATTAATGCATGCATGTATCTTCTGCACATCTAATCCTAGAGGGCAGATAACCTTCTTTGCTTCGTGTGTTGTCGCGGGCAATTCGTTATCCGGTGGAAGCTTCGACTTCATTATTTGCAGTAATTTCTCAAATCCGGTGTCAGAACAACCAAAATCTGCCTTCCATTTCAACAGTTCCAGTGTGGTACCGAGCTTTGTGCTGCCATCTTCGCAATTTGGGTACAAGGGCTTTTTGTGATCCTCTAGCATGGTCTCCAACTTCTCCTTCTCTTTTCCTGTTTCACAGTCTCGCTTTGCATCAGAGATGACCCGACCAAGACCATCAGCGGTCTCATCCGATTCTCGTTGTTCTTCTTCATTGTCACCTCGAGGAGCTCCATCTTCTTCATTGTCTTCCATTGCAGTGTCACCGAATTCTTCAGGGGACATAGGATAGCTATCATCATCCTCCTCTTCTTCATTGTCTTCCTGCCTAACCCCTCTTTCTTCGTGCTTGGACCAACAATAATATCCGGGAATGAAACCTCTCCGAAGCAGGTGGCCTTGAAGTGTTCTCGAGGAAGAGTACTCCGCCACGTTCCGACAGTCAATACAGGGACAAGGCATAAAATTATTCACTTTGTTTGCATTAGCCACATTGAGAAATGTATGCAGGTTTGTAATAAACTCGGACCCGCGTCGATCGCTGTACATCCATCGCATCCGTGCTTCGATCTGCGTCATATAATTAACCATTACAATAACTTCGTGAATAGTGAAAAGACCATTATATATGCACACGTGCAGTATTTTTGTATCAGTTACAGATGGAGAAGATAAGGTTGCTAACCTCGGCCGAGGATACGGTGTTCTGAGGACCTAAGTGTGGCTCGGACATTTCGTCGAACACCTGGTGTGCAATCGAAGGAAAAAAATTCTAGCACCCACCCCACCCCAACACAATCCTAAATTTTTTTGAGGAAAAATGGCAAAGTGCTGGTTGGGGGCTTATATAGCCAGGGCAACAATCCCGGTTTTTGCCAACAACCGGGACCAATGCCTCGCAGTGCGCCACGTGTTGGTCGCCAGAGCATTGGTCCCGGTTTGTGGCAACAACCGGGACCGTTGCCTCACATGAACTGGGACCGTTGCCCATTCCAGACGAGCCGGGACCGTTGCCCGGCAACGGTCCCGGTTCTGAAATGAACCGGGAGCGATGCCTTTTTTGGGCTGGACGAAAGGGGGGTCTGTCCACTAGTGATCTTCATATCTTCATGAAAGAAGAATCTTACAATTGTGTTATTTTTGACATTTGACTCGACCTACTATCATGTATCCCAGACATAACTTAGTACTAGGACATTTCTTCTAAAAGCCAAGCATTTAATTGCAAACAAAATTTTGTGTATTGACTTGCCTCAACAGAACTCTAGAAAAAGCATGGACAGACAATACTGCTCATTATCTTGGTTGTGCTAATGGAGCGTTTTGCATTCATCAAGTTAGTTAATTACACCATGTCATCGCTTAGATGTAAGCTCACATCTGAAACTTGGGAAACTAAATTTGTCTTTCCTTGATCCTTTGCCATTTTCATCCGAACGCAAGATTGGGACGAGTATGATTTGACGGACTGAGTTGGATCATTGGGCCGGGTGGGATTACTTTGTTCTCACAACACAGTCCTTATTGACAAATGTAGCATAAAAAATAGGGAAAATGTTCTATTCAGCCGGTAGATCTTTGTGATTGCGCCGACCGCCCCCCGATCCGTCCGATCGTGACGCGCCGCCCTGTCAGATCACGTGGCACCGTGGCCTAGCTGCTGTACGCATATGCGTGTATGAGAAAAAACTAGTATCGCACTACGTATCAGTCACGTGTCTAGGTGACGTCATGCGCATGATTTTTTTTTGCATTGAGTACATATTAGATAGATGTTTGCAACAACGTGTTTGTTGCAAAACTTTTAAGCGCAACAAGATAAATGTTGCAAACGTTTTTAAGTGGTTACAATTTTTTTATAACAAGGTATGCGTTGCAAACTTATTGAACGCAATAAGGTTGTCGTTGCAGAAGAGCTTCGCAACGTCATTTATGTTGCAAAGAGGCTTCACAACATTGTTCGTCGTACAAGCACCGGATTACAAAAAAATCTCTGCGCACAAAATACTTCGCAACAAGCATTCTGTTGCAAAGGAGCTTCACAACAAGCCTCCCGTTGCAAAGAATGTTTTATGTGACACGCTAAATCCTACGACGCCTATGAAAAAACTCAATGCACAAAAAACTTCTCAACAAGCATTCTGTTGCAAACAAGCTTCGCAACAAACCTCCCGTTGCAATGAAATATTCTTTTGGCATCTCCTGAATATACGCATCTTAAGTACTAATCGGACGGTAATGGAGCCGGCGGATCCTTTTGAAGGATCAGCCGACGGACGCGTAGCACAACCCTAAAAAATACTCTTGTGTTTCTGTTGCTAACCGGTTATCACTTCTGCTAATAGCAAACAAGATGACGATACACCGTCATACAGTCTGAATGTTTCAAGTTCGGCAACAATTATATGATGATAACAGGCACAGATCAACATTACCATACATAGCATGCATACACAGCGTGTTAGCCATAATCTTGATGTCTTCCGTACCTGCATGTTTACTTTCGTATTTGCATGTAGTAGTGTGTCTGTGCAGAGGTACGTGCGAGGCGTACACCTGATGGTTTCAGTTTGAAGAGCATGCATGGAGAGACTCCAACGTGCGGTGTGAAGCTGCTGCATGCAAATATCTGAAACTAACGGGCTGCACAAGTTATCTAGGAAGTTGTTATGCATGCGTGTGTTAGTGCCATAAGAATAGGTCATGGATTAGTTGGTTAGTGGAACAGGTCGTGTGCACAAGAGCCGGGCAGTTGTGGCCTGGCAGCGTGTGCGAGCTAGCTACTTAAAGCGTTGTAATCCATTTTGTTTGATTAAGAGAGAATAGAGAAGAAAACTTGTGGCTGTGTGACACAGCGCAAGGCCAAAATCCTTTGTATCTTTTGTGAGCTGTGCGACGCAGCAGAGAGAGAGTTTCAGGGAGTTGAGAGAGTTAGCTCCAACACAGCGTACATACTTCAAAATACTATGAGAAAGTACATCTTGAAATTTGGCGGCACAAACAATTTTTTTATGTTATGGTGCGATGAGCCCATTTTCTTGAACAGGTGTTCTCCCTGGCTTAGCAGCATCATTTATATAACATGCAAATTTTGTGTCCCATCGCGGATCAAAATAGATTGAATCCTGTATAGGCAACCAGCCCATAAACTCACTTCTGCGCCTCCCATGGTAGACAAGTCCCTGGATGGTGAGCCCATATCTATCGGAAGCAATTTCCCTCGATGGTGAGCCCATATCTATCGGAAGCAATTTCTTCAAACTCTGCGTCACACCCACGGTATGTTCCAGAAGAAGGATGCACAAGTCTGGTCCCTCTACTCACGGTGGTAACAACGGCCTTTTTACAAAGAAAAACAAGAAATGATCATTAGATGCAGCGCATCACAACTGCCTATAATCACCTTCTAAATGACAAGGTCGCTCACATTAGCAGTCAAGTAAATCTTTTGCTTACAGATAAAACAGTTTTAGCACCAACCAATGCACATATAGCACAAAAGGGATATTTGAGGACAACATCAGTCTACAATCCATTTCAATAAATAATTTCATTCTTAGGTAGTTTAATCCACAAAGAGCATAGCAAACATAAAAAACAGTGCCTAGTGTGTGTGTGTTTTGGTTTATGAATGCGTGCAAAACTAGTAAAGCGGCATTTATACTTAATGCAGAAAGCTTAACCAGGCATGAGGAAGGTTTACCATCATCAGTCGATGGATCTACCACACAACAACGCAGCACATTTTCGTCTTCATCAACATTGCTACATTCAATGAAAAACAGAGTTGGCGCTGGGCCAGCTTCGGAAGGTGAACCCTTTGGTGCTGCATAAAAGTTGATTTTTTTTTTGAAATGGGAGGCAAAAGCTTTGCCCCTTTTCAATTAATTAAGAAGAAGATTGCAAGAAAGCAAGTTTGTGACCGAGTTATTAATACAAAGTCTACTCTCGCGGCATCAAGTTGCCCAAGCGTTTGGCACCAGCGAGAACCCACAAGTGGGCTTCTTTCTTAATTCTATCGAAAATAACCGGAGGCGGAGTACTCTTATGCTTAAAAACCCTTGCGTTTCGTTCGGCCCACGGCTCCCAAGTGACAAGGAGTGCGAGAGTGGCGATGACCTTCCGGCTGGGTGAAGTGTCGTCCGTCAACAAGAGCCACCACTGCTGAAAGGACATTGACGACCAAGAGTTGGGCATCAAGAAGTGAAGATCTAGCCAGTCAATGATGAGGCCTCAAACCCTACGTGTAAGGCGGCATTGAGTAAAGATGTGAGAGACTGACTCGGTGACTTGGTTGCAAAAAGGGCAAAGACCACAGTTTGGCCACCCTCTTCTTGCCAGACGATCCGCCGTCCAAATCCGGTTTTGGATAGCCAGCCATGCAAAAAACTTGGTCTTCGGAGGGCCCCAAATCTTCCAGATTGTCCTTTCCATGGTGGAGGCAATAGTCTCCATGAATTGCATCTTGTATGCCGACTTTGCGGTATATTCCCCGCTATCCGTAAGCTTCCAACGAATGTCATCAGGAGTGTGAGGATCAAGGTGCACATCGAGAAGAAGCAACCACATCTCAAAGTATTGATGTAGGTGCTCGTTGGTGAAGTTTTCATCTAGGCGCACATTCCGGACCCAATTGTTTGAATTCAAGGCATCACCCACGGAGCAATTCTTCTTCTTGGAGGATTCAAAGATGAGAGGCGCAATATTTTTGGGCTTCCTCCCCTCCAACCAAGGCGCATGCCAAAAGGGGGTCTTGAGCCCATCACCCATAGTGATGGTGGTGGCGGCATAGAAAAAGGTCCATGTCTTCGTGTGTGCCAGGGTTTCCCTGTCCCACCCAGATTTTTCCCGGGTCCTTCCACTCAAGCCAGGGCCACCTCAAACGCAAAGCCGCCGCGAACTTCTCCAAGTGAAGTAATCCAAGACCGCCATTTCTTCTCGGACGACAAACTCAGTATGGGTACCCATCTATGAGGTCGTAGACACCGTATTCACAATTCTCTGTTACTCGGGCATTCACACCACATATAACATGTAGCTGATACTCAATCCCCTCCTACAACAAGCAGGCAGACGGTGAAATGAATCAGTGAGCACATATGTTACTCCTCCGTATCAAAATATAAGACACTTTTTAACACTATAGTAGTATCAAAAACATCTTATATTAAGTTACAGAGGTAGTAGTAGTTAATAATGGAGATTGATTGGAAAATGAACCCACCACAGATTGCTTTGAAAATTCTCTCAGTGCAGCTTCAACTGTGTCACGAAAGAAAATTTGATCATCCTGGAACCTTGCCTGGCGACGTGAGACAAAACTGGAGGCACGAGGTGTCAATTCGGGAGCTTTTACTGACGGCCCTGGAGATACGAACAGGGCAGCGATGTCAACAACTTCTCTGGAGGATAACAACGACTGGAGCAAAATGTAAGGTTAATTGGGACATTGTCTGTCGTCCGAAAGTGTACGGAGGCCTCGGGGTGTTGCATTCCGGCAAATTTGCTAGGGCTCTTCGCCTTCGGTGGCTATGGTATGAATGGAAGGACCCTTCCAAGCTTTGGGTTGGCCTCGGCAACCCATGCAACGCTGGCGACTACGACTTCTTCTATGCCTCTACCACCATCATTTTGGGGGATGGGGTGCGCACCCCCTTTTGGGATTCCCCTTGGTTACTCGGAAGGAAGCCCATGGAGGTGGCACCGCTTATTTTCAAAGCCTCAAGAAGGAAAAATTGGAAGGTCCACGAAGCTCTCAAAAATGATGCCTGGATTCTCAACATACGCGCCAACACCGCTATCACGGGTGCTCACTTACGTGAGTTCTTCACCCTTTGGTCGCTTCTTGTCGAGGTCAACCTTGATGCTCACGTGTCTGACGATATCATTTGGAAGCACTCCAATGATGGTATGTACTCCACGAGGACCGCCTACAAGGCTCAATTTCTTGGTCTTACTAACTCCCCCTTGGTGCCCATGGTTTGGAAGGCTTGGGGACCACCTAAAGTGAGATTTTTTGCTTGGTTGGCACTCCAAGACCGGATTTGGACGGCGGATCGTTTGGAGAAGAGGGATTGGGAAAATTGTGGTCTTTGCTCGCTTTGCAATTCTGTCCAAGAAACTGGGCCACACCTTTTTTTCAAATGTCGATACACCGTACGGCTTTGGAAATTGCTCTCTCTCAAGCTTGGCCTCCTGGAGCTGGACCCGGACTCTTGGCACCTGATGAACACCGGGAAGGATTGGTGGGGAAGGATGACTGGCTCGCAAAGCTCAAATCGTGGCCACGACCTCTCTTGTGATGTTGGTTTCTTGGTCCATTTGGAATGAAAGAAACGCGAGGGTCTTTCGGAACAAAAGCGCACCACCTGGTATTGTGCTCAACGCCATCTTGGAGAAGGCAAATCTTTGGGTTACCGCGGGGGCTAAGCACCTAGGGAATATTATATTTCACGAGTAGTCGACATGCCGAACTCGTGTGTGTCTGTGTTCTTGTTTAACTGTAATACTCTATTCTCCCTTATTTAATCGAAGCGGCAAATCTTTTGCCGCCGTTTCAAACAACGTGTGTGGACTGGTTTTCAAAAGCGAGCGCACAGAGTACAGGACTGACGGCGCAGTTGTCAGGGCAAGCTCTCGTAGCGCTCTAGGGTTGGGATGACACCCTACCCTAGCGGCCATCTTGTACGCCTTCTTATACGATCCAGACAAACGATGATGTTCTAGCTGCAGCTTCGCAACGGCTTCACCAAGGTTGGCATCAGCCTTGAGTAGACATAACATGGCGACATCCTCGGCGAGTTCAGGGAACAGGGTACGAAGAAACGTCACAAGGCCAGCCATTGATCGCTGCTCCAAGCGTGCAAGGCTCTTGGTGCAAAGCACGTCTATGGGAAACTCGTCTTGAGCTGGGAACACGCCGTCGTACCAGATGGTGTTGAGGAGGACGTTGGAGACAGGGTCGTCCATGGGGCCGAAGCAGTAGCCGGCCTTGAGGAGGCCGCGGTGATGGCGCTGGCACAAGACGTCCCTTGAAGCTTTGCGATTGCCTTGAGGTAGATGCCGTGGATTTTTTCTAGAAGCACGGAGCTAATGGCCGGGCTTAGTCCAAGGGGAACCTTCGTCTCCTTCTTATATTTCATGCGCCTGGCGAGGGTTCGAATCTGAGACCCATGGAGGTGGCCAAGCCCCTGCCCTGGCTGAGGTAAAGTGGGGAGCAACTTCTGAAGGCGATTAGTGGTGTCTAATGCTGATGAATTCGGAGGGGATGACATGGACGACCAGGTGGCCGTGAATGTGGAAGGGCAGGGGTGCTTGGCGTTGATGGCGGCGCACCTGAGGGCCACCGCGACGGCGGTGGTCAAAGGAGCTGTCTTGGCGGTGGGGGGGGGGGGGGGGGGGGGGGGGGGGAGGAGGAAGAGATGGCTGATGTAAGCCCACGGTCGAGCTGGATGAGGCGGGCGGCCACATCGAGATCGGCCTTGGCCAGCCGGAGGTAGCGTACAGCTTCCCGTATCTGCAGGTAGCGGAAGTGGGAGGTGAGGAAGATGAGGAGGCCGCCGAGCGACCGCAGGACGACGCCGTCGTCGGAATCTTGGAACAGGTCCATCTCGATCTACGATCTTCTCTTCCTCTTCTTCGACACCTTCTTGCTGGTGTTATCCTCCTTGCTGCTGGTGCTGGATATGGTGTTGAAGATGATGTTGGAGACGGGGTCGAGGAGCCCGAAGCAGAAGCCGGCGCCGAGGAGCGACGGGATAAGCTCCGGCATCTCCTTCCACGGCAGCCGGTCGAGCGCCTCCTTGTAGTACCCACGGATGTGGCCCAGAACCTTGGACGCGTCGCTGGAGGGCTGTTCCGTACTGCTCGCTTTCTCGGCCATCAGGTCGTCTTTTTTCTTTCGCAGGCGCCGCGGCGGCGGCGGCGGCTGCGGCGGGATCGACGTGAGAGGGTATGAACTATGAAGTATGAACTACTCAATGAACGCTTGCTGCGCACTTCGGACGGTGCCTTGTATTGGGCTGGCCCTAACCCACTGTTTTACGGCCTCTTTGATTTATCAAAAAGTTTATTTTTTAACAAAAGCTGAGGAAATGCTAAAAAAAAGCTGAGGAAGAGAACTTAAAAGAAAAGCTAAGGCAGAGGAATACTAAGTTTTTTTAGGGGTTTTCCAAAAGAGGAATACTAAGTGGGATGCAGATTATCTAAGCTCGTATGAACAGTAAAACTGATTTTTCAAAAACAATTCAACATATTATAAAATTTTGTAGCCAAACATCGAGAAAAGTTTTACATGAATGGTAATTGATGTGATGAAATCATATTTGTGGATGTATAGGAAAAATTAACAAAATTGATCCTAAGAAAAGACTGTTTTTGAAAGCATTTTTTCGCATTAAATTTTTTGTCCTTGCCTCTAGGAATGTGGTTTCGTCGCGAAATTTTGCATGCATGTAATTTTATTCTCAATGTTTATTGTAAAAAAATATTAGTTGTTTTCTTTGAATTTTAATGTTCATGCAGAGTTCATTTAAGCTCGAGCTGAGAAGGAGACTTCCCCACTAAGCCACCATGACATGTCAACCTCTACATCATCTTTGGATCCCTAAATTTAGCTCTCCAAAGTACTCCCAACGCAAGAATTTACAACCAAGCTATAATTTTTTAATCACATAAACACCAAGAAAAACAAGAACAAAAGAGATCAGCGTCAATGACTTACTCTGGCACACTTGTAGAAAACCCAAACTTCATTTGTATTCATCCTCGAGATGAGTAGCTTGACCTCGCTGCCACGGTAGGGGAAGTGCGCGGCGGGAAGGGGACAAGGAGACCAGACGAAACGGGAAGAACTTGCGACATGGTGAGGGGAGATCGGACAAAGGGAGCACACGCGCGATGGGCCGCTAAAGGATTTGGGATTTAGTGATTTGAGTGAGTGAGGAGAGTGAAATCTTTCGCCTAGACATGGTCCTAAACAAAAAGAGAGTAACGAGTGAGAGACGAGATCGCCCAATGCAAACGATAACGACTGAGTTGTCTCAAGTACAATGCTAAGTATTGCAGGTTCATTCAGAGAGATGACAGAGACGTATCAACAATATTTAAAAGGCTGTTTAGAGAGTTACTAGCTCAGCAAACAAGTCGAACATGGTTTTCAAAGGGCACATTGTCATTATTAGCACATGAACTATTCGTCACATGCATTTCAAAATTGTGATTCAAGTGTATCACTTTAAAAATTGAGAAAATTTCTTATTTGTCCCTTTCTTAAAATTTGCTTTCTTTTTTGACCAAAAAAACTTTTTAACAATCAAATTTCATTTTGTTCCCTATGTCACACTTTCATTACTTTTGGCTAGGAGTATTGTTAAGTCCGACATAAAATGCCATTTTACCTCTAGTGATGAATGTGATTAGATTATTAATTTGCATGCAAACCTAGATGTAATGTGATATAATATGTCCTGCTTGCATGACAAAAGAAATATCAGTCTACCTTTATATCAATACAAAAACTTGCACAAAATTCATGTGTGTACGAGGATAAATAATATCACATTACCTCTACGTTTACATGTCAATGATCTTATCACATACTGTACTAGGAGTAAAATGTTTTTATGTCAAACTTAACACTGGTCCAAACCAAAACTGATAAAAATGTCACATAAAAAAATAAAAATACAATTTGAGTGTTAAGAAGGAAAAGAAACAAGATTTTGAAGCAACAAGGAAAGCGGATTTTAAAAATAAGCCAAATATGGAATTCTCTCTTGAAAGTATGAAACATGTGTGCAACATGCAAGTTTACTACCAGCGTGATATCTAGGTCTACAAAGAAAAAAAAATCAAAGTTTAACATAGACGGTGCACATTGCCCGAGATCAGCCCGACCAGAACATGTAGTGTACGTTCAGAGCCAGCTAGTGCAGCCTTTGGCTTGCCCCCCGGCCCAAGTTTCCCCTCTCACAGACAGTCGGTTCGTTGCCTTCCTTCCTTCCGAAGCACACCACCACCACACACACACTCTTCCCTATAAACCCACCGAAACCAGCGCCTTCCCCGGTTCAATACTCTGCTCCGTTGCTGCTGCTGCTCTCTCTCAAGCAACTCACCGGCCAAGCTAGCTAAGCCAATGGAGGTAAGGAAGGCTTCCGTATCCATCAAGAGCTGATGTTGCTTGCGTTCCTTTGCCTTACCATGGCTGGCTGAGCGATGCTGTGTTGATGTCGTCTGTGTGTTTCGCAGGATGGAAGCGGGTACTACCGGGGGCGCGGGATACCGGCGTTCGGGGAATGGAACTACCTCGACGACCACGGCGAGGACGCCGGCGACGACTGGTCCGTGCTCACCCAGCGCTTCGAGTCAGCCATGCGCACCCCGTTTCCCGTGCACAAACCCTGCAAGGTACGTACTCACAAGACCCACATACTTTGTGCAGTCATTTGTTAGCCGGCTCCAAATTCGAGGTTTTAGCACTTAACACCTATTGTTGGGGCAATTTTTGCACAGAACCACAACTTATATTTTTTTTTTGCACAAAACACTAACTATTGGGGTAATTGGTTGCAACAAACACAAATCAAGTCTTTAGCTACTTTGACAAATAATTAACAACTTGAGTCCACATTTATGAAGTTTTGTTGTGTATATTTCACGCTAACTGTTAATCAATATTAGAAATTACTGTAGTATTTCCTTCCCTACCTGTAAAATTTAGTTAGCATCCAAATAAAAATTCATTTTGAGCCCCAAAAAATCGTATTTTCCCAAAAACAAACTTTTTGTAGAAAATCGTTTTCCTGAAAAAAAACATTTTTTAACAAAAACTAATTTCCACCGAAATTATTTTGACCCTAACAAAATCATTTTGGGCCAAACAAAAACCTAATTTTTCTTCAAAAATATAAATTCACCCCGAATTTTTCTTCCGCATAATTTTTTTCCTAAAATAAATTTTGGGCGATGCTACGCGTCTGCCGGTTGTAGTATATCAGTTATCCCCCACCTGTAGGACCGTACGATCGACCCCGGATCATCATGGGCTTTGTAACAGCTCTTTCATTGCGATCAGTCATTGCAACATGTCTTCTGTTGCAAAACCTTGACGAAGATTTTTTTTACGTTAAATCATCACGATAGCTTTGCAACAAAACCTCTGTTGCGTCTGAACCATTGCAACAATTTGTTGAAAAACTTTTAAAATGAATATTTTTCATGGATTGATTTTTTATTTTAACCATACTAGTACACTTACAGATTTTTTCAACGATTCCCTTGTGCAGGGCTTTGCAACAAAGGCGTTGTTGCAATCAGACCTTTGCAACATGATCCCTGTTGCAAAGGACCCTGCAAATATATTTTTATTTTTTTCTTTTCTCATCACTGTAACAAGCCTTGCAACAGAACGACTGTTGTCGCGAACTGACCTTTGCAACAATAGGTCTGTTTCAAAGGAAGTTGGCACCATATACTAGTTTGCGCGCCGATAAATCTAACCGCATCGGACGGTTGCGCAGGCGGTGGACGCGTACAAAAGATCTGCCGGTTGAAGGGGATCTTTTCCCATAAATTTTCATGGTTTGTTTCCACAAAAAATATATTTTGGGCCCACATGTAAGTTAACGGCCCTCATGTTTTGTTTAACCGGCCAGTTAAGTTTCTATCAAACCGACTAATGACTAAATTTGTGTTCTATGCAAAAGATTACCTTAATAGTTGGTGTTTTGTGGAAAAAATGTTGGAGTTGTGGTTTGGTGCAATAAAAACCCCAACAAGTGGTGCTATGTGCAATTTCCTCTCCTTCATTTGCATCTACGGCCATGGATGGCAAATCTTGAATCTCGCGCTGGAAGAAGCTAAGATGGCTCGTAGGCTTGGAGCATACGGCACGCTCTCTAGTCAACCGTGTCCCCACACGGGTCAGTCAACGGTCTGTCGGCAGTCTTGTAAACAGTGCATGCGATGGGACCCACGCATGTAAAGATCGAGCTCACCGTTTGTGTGGGCCCCACCTTGCATTCCTTGCCAAGCACACCGCATCCACCCATTTTTTTTGCACGCGCCACATATCTTCAGTTTTGTATGGGGTCTACCGTGAAATGCACTGGAGACTACCCGTTGGCAATGCATCTATGGTCCTTGATTCTTCTCTACATATCTTTCGTTCTGGCTTTACATACGTGTGCATGCAGCGAGCGAGGGCAGCTGGTCGAAGGAGGCGCGTCCCGGCGTTCGGAGAGTGGAACAACCACGGCGACGCCGACGCCGGTGGCTGGACGGCGGCCGTCGTCAACCACAACCAGTGCTTTGAGCCTGTCACGGCACACAAATCATCATTCAAGCAAGAGCTCACCGGTGGTCACGACAGCGGCATCCTTGCCATGGGGAAGCAGCGCAAGGTGGCGAACCAAATCTGGGAGGCTGACTCAGTGGAGCCCTTCTCCTTCACGGCGGTGAAAGCTGTTGACGACGACCTGTACGAGGTCCCATCCCACATGTTGTGCGCCAAGCCGCTACGGGTATGTATGTAGTAGTATAATTCATTTTCTGCATAGTATGATGGTTGCATTGCATGCTTCAGCAAGTTTACAACACAAGAAAGAAATTGATTGATACACATCTATTTCAACAAATTAGCTGAAATACATGGTCTTTTCGCTTCACCAATAACGTATTCTATGCTAGATACATCTATTTCAGCTATAGTTAATATGGAATACATTTTTGGTTAATGAATCTTAAATTTCTTGCACACGCGTTAGGAGTTTTCTAATGCCACTAGGGTTTAATTTTAGTTTTTAACAATGGCTAATTATGTTAAATTTCAAATTGCAGAAGGGTAGAACGTGGTTGAGAAGCCTGCTGATGAGGTGTTGCGATCTCAACTGCTTCACCTAATAACTAGAGGAACCTCAGGATCAAAGTACCCATACCTCTAGTCCCACATCTTGTTTGCTTGTGCATGCCACCTAGGGCTCATATTGATACATGTTTTGATGGATCGATGGATGAACTGCAAGATGTGGATCGTTGTCCTTGAAAATGTAACTGTGTAATATGATGGTAGTGGTTGATTGATGCTTACATATAGGTTATCTTTACATTTATTTATTTTTGTTTGAGCAAAACTCTGAAGTTGATCGATGAATTTGATATTAGAAAGATTAATGTATTATTAATATGTGGATGTTGGAATGAAGAAGGGAACATGCCCATAGTGCTAGGTCCCACTCTTTTGCACGTGTTGCTCTGGTCGTACTAGGTGAAGCACTGAAGCATGAGTGAGCACTCACATCCAAAACTTGTTTATATATCAATGGTACCATCCAATGAAACGAACGTGAGAAGATACGCATAAGTGACATTACTTAAGTGAGGAGCAGCGCAAACATGCATGATGTCAAAATAGCAGCAAGACGTGATGGTCTATATAAATAGGGTGCATTGGGTCTTATGGGAGTTGTGCATTAGACATTTGTACATTTTTCCAACTTCGTTCGACTTGCACAATTGTTCTTCCCACTTTTGCACAATCTCATATCTTTATGTGCATTCACTACTTTCAGTAAGACGCTTATCATCTAGTTTTCCTGAAAAAACATTGTGTGATCATCATTGCATGATTTCCCCACCAAGGAAAAACTTTTCAGATATGGTGTAGGTGGTATTCCCCTCTACGTAGGCCTTAAAAAAAATTCATGTATGGACAGAACTCCCACCTTTAATACGTGCAATTGGTTCAACTCATCTAAAACCTGGCCGAAACAGCCATCTGACAGAACACTAATGCAACAGAACACCACAACGCAAAAGGTTGAAGAGGCTCAACACACATGAATTTAGGATCCATTGCCACCAGACGACACATCGCAATGTGCGCATTGTGCACGTGCACATTTGCAATGCGTGTAGTATACCAAAAGCACATGGTTTCAGATGCAAAAGCCACATCACATAGACAAGATCACATCCACATAGCTTAACCAATATACATATGATAAACTTCTAGATGACATCCATATGTTTGAAAGAGTTCACAACCAACATAACAACTTCCATACCGTGAATCATACATCAAAATCATGGATCTAGCTTGATGACAACATACATACATGTGCATTTAGAGAGCGAGGGTACCTGGTCACAGGAGGCTCATTCTCGTGTTCGAAGAGTGGAACAACCATGACAACGATGACTCTAGTTGTTGGACGAGGTCTGTCGTAAACTCTTGCTTCGAGCATGTCACAACACACAAATCACCTAAAGAGGAACTCACTAGTGGTTACGACAGTGGCGTTGTCACCATGGGGAAGCAGCATAATGTGGCAGGGCAAACCAGGGGGGCTAACTTTGGGACCTATGTAGTGATCGATGGATCCCTTCTCCTTCACAGCAAGCAAAGTTGTTGATGATGACGTGTATGAGGTGCCATCAGACATGCTCTAGGCCAAGTCACTACGGGTATGTAATTAAAGTTCTGTGTATAATGATGGTTGCATTGCATGTTTCAGGAAGGTTACAACACATGAAATAAATTGATCGATGTTGTACACTTTGGGATTATAACTTTTCATCAAGAACTCCAATATACTAGAAAGATAAAAAGTTGTTATTGAGAAAATAAAAAGTTACGGTTTTCTGGCTTTGGTTTTGCAACAAATTAATTGAAAACACAATTCACTAATCCAAATGTCTCTACCAGTAAAATGTAGTAGTATGAAGTGCATTTTCAGTTAACAAATGAAACTTTCTTGCACACATTTTATGAGTTTTCTAATATCACTAAAGTTCACATTTAGTATTTTATGAATGATTAATAATCTTCCATTTGAAATTGCACAAGGGTAGGGCATGGTTGAGGAGCCCGCTTATGAGGTGCTTCGACCTCAACTGCTTCGCCTAATAACTTAACTAGAGGACCGTGGCAATCAAGTTCCCATTTTAAGTCATCTTCCATGTCTGTAGAAGCAAAGGTTTGTTTTCTTATGCATGATGCCTAAGGCTGACATTGGTATTCTAATTCTGATCAAGTATTTTGATTCATCGACAGCTGAACCGCACAATCTGGTTTACCGTCCTTGAGAGTGTATGCCAGTCAGATGGAGCGGTGGGTTGATGTCTTATATATAGGTTAATGTCATCTCGTTTATTTATTTGTTTATTTATATATGAGCAAAACTCCCAAGCTTATGAATTTGATTTTAGAAAGACTAAATGCACCAACGTATATGATATTTTTTGATATGAAGAAGGGACGCACCCGTAGTACTACCTATTGTGATCCTCTCTCTTCCATAGTTTAAAAGTGGAATGGCAACAACTTGATGTTGTACCAACTCTTTTGCATGCACTGCTCTAGTCATAGTAGGTGAAACATTAAACTCCCAACTACCTACTCATCTGAAACCTGTATATATATTGGGCTACTGGTAGAACCATCCATGAAAATGGCCGCAAAGGGCCACAAAAGTGAGACATTATTTGGGTGAGAAGAAGCGTAGAGATGAATGATGTGTCAAAATAGTATCAAGATGTGTATATTAATCAAGATTGATAGAAGTTTGGCACAACAGGAATTATCATGGAAGTTGTACGAGATGTGCCTATACATCAGTCCAATTAGAACCGACTAACATTCTAGTCCCACCAAAATAATGTATGTCCCTTTGTACATACAAGATCAACTGCAAAATCTTATATCTCGCATAGGGATCCACTACTTGTTAGATGCTCATCATCCGGTTCTCCTAGCCGAACAACCTGCAATCACTGATGAGCAATGACCAGGGGTGGATCTAGCACTATGGTGTTGTGGGTCATTATACCCAATGGATTTATGTAAAACTTGTAGTGAATTGATGCTAATCAAAGTGTAATAAGGGTTGAACCTATGTGATACATGAAGATGGCCTCATTGATAAATTTAGCTGGCTTCACCCCTAGCGATGCCTCTATGAGAGAAAATGGTGTGATATGATTGAGGTGAAATTCCTATGCAATAGATACCTAGTTTGTTCCATTGACAACGCTAATGTCCTCTCGGTTATGAAGATCAGAATGCTGAAATGACTAGTGACTCCCACTATAACTGAACTAAGATTGAGGGTTTAAACTGAAAGACAAGATAAGAGAGTAGGGTACCAATGACATTAGCTGTGTGGAAATAGCAGGCTACACTTTCATCATATGCCTCCCCCACCTCCCCCACGCGCACGCGCACGCGTGCGCGCACGGGACTTACAACTAGTGACTTCAGTAACATAATTAAATTTTATGGACAAAATATTCCTAGCATTTAAATAAAATAAATCACACACACACACACACACAACTTACAACTTGCATTAATTGCATGTTTCAGTATGTTCACAACACCAGAAATAATCAATTAATCCTTGCACACTTCAGAACTTAATATTTACATCATGAGAACTCCAATATCGTACATAGATAAAAAAATGTCGTTGATAAGTAAAGAAGTATGGGCTTCTGACTTCGGTTGAAACTAATTAACTGAAATCATACTTCGCTAGTCGGGTTCTCTGTCAATAAATTGTTGTATGGGATACATTTTCGGTTAACATTTGGAAATTTTCTTTAAGCGCTTTATAGGTTCAGATACCACTAATGTCTAATTTTATTTTTTGTCAACACATAATTATCATTTATTTCATTGCATAAGGGTCAGACGTGGTTGAGGTGCCTGCTAATGAGGTGTTGCAGCCTCAACTGCTTCGCCTAATCACTAGAGGAACTTGATATCAAAGTAGATCGAAGTACCCATCTATGGTCTTTTCTTTGTGTGTGGTTGAGGAGCCTTGTTGATGAGGTGATGCATCCTCAACTGTGTCCTCTAATCACTAGAGTAACCCGCGATCGAAGTACCCATCTATGGTCTTTGTGTGTGTGTGTGTGTGTGTGGGCGTGCGCGCATGCGTGCGCATGTCATCTGCGTGTGCACACATTGGTACATGTTCACCATCCTTGAGAATGTACTCACTATGCGGTAAGATGGTAGTAAGTGATGGGTTGATGACTTACATCGATATATGTTATGTCTTTTCACATTTTTATTCATGTATGAGCAAAACTTCCAAGATGATGGGTAAATTTGATTTTCAAAGATTAATGTACTAATAATGTGTGGATGCTGAAATGAAAAAGGAAACATGCGCATAGTACCAACTTTGTGATCTCCTCTTCGGTTGAGGAAATACATAAATCCTATGCTCAAATGCCAATAACTTGATGTTGTACCATCTCTTTTGCGGATGAAACTTCTCTACCGTACGTCACGGTAACTTTCGGTCACTGACATGTGGGCCAGGGTTCCTAGTGGGCCCACATGTTAGTGGCCCAAAGTCACCCTGACGTACGGTAGGGAATCCTCCTCCTTTTTTGCATGTGCTGCTATAGTCATAGTAGGTGAAGCACTAAAGTTTGAGTGATTACTCACTTATCCGAAACCTGCATATATATATTGGTGGAACCATCCATTGAAATGACCATGAGACATAAACATGACACTGTTTGAGTGGATCAATACAAAGATGCATGATGTCAAAATATTATTAAGATGTGATGATCTTTAGGAATAGGATGCATCTGGAATTCGTATGGGAGTTGTACAGAAACTACATGTACACGTGTGCAATTTCGTTGAACTTGCATCTTAGTCCCTGGTACATAGACTTCCAAGGTCAACAATTTAAGTATTCAAAGATTACTATACTAGTATTTATTCACAACAGGCTTAGCGATCTGGACTACCAGACTGAAAAAGCCAGGCTAATTAATGATACTCCCAAACATGTTTTGCACCGAACACTTTACGAGTTTGTTGCGCAAAATATCACATATTGGTGTACTACGTTACAACTAGGTTTAATCCAATGTTTTCATACGTTGATGTGATTTCTAACGGGTGTGTCTCGCTTGTAAATGCATGTGTGGTAAAAACTTGACACATCGAAGAAATGCAAAAAATTCAATAACTACCTACAAGTTGAAATACTTTTATTGCTATGGAATGTGAACTTACACATTTAATAATGGAAGCAATCCTTGGGTAAAATGGCTTAATTTAAACAAATGATTTGGTGATATTTCCACTTTAGTTAACCAACCGATGTGGTTGAGTTTTTTTTTCACACACCCACACGTGTAACTATAATCGAGGCCCATTTATCAAAAGTCGGTCGCAAGGGATTACATCAGTATGTGATGTCCCATGCAACAAACATGCAAACTACATGTTATGTGTAAAATCGACATCAATAATTAATGATTTTATGAAATTTCTTCCAATGATGAGTGGTGAACCAATAATCCAAGGTTGTGAGGTCCGCACTTTTGATGTTTTGCAACATGCACTAGTTAAGGCATCTCCAACACCGATCTTCAAATTTTTTGCATCCTTTCATACCGGGGGTTTCAGACCTGTTTTTATCTTCCAATATGGTCTTGTATCTGTCAGTGGGCCGATAAGTATATTCATTTCGCCGCAAATCTGACGTAAACTAGGAGGAGGTTTGCAGGAGTTTGTACCGCCGCCACTTGGACTCCGACATCCCGGACCCACTAAAATCCTCATCACAGATCATTTTTTGTCCACTTTATCTCTGATCCCACTCATTGCTCTGCATCCACATCCTCATTTTTCGATTGCCGCTTAATTTTCCGGCTACCGCCCATCATTGGTTGACTTGTGCAGCCTCTGAAGTGCGCCTCACACCTTGTATTGTGCAGTGCCCACCTTGAATCTTTCTGCAACTAGGTTTACTCGCTTCCTTGTCATCACTGTCCATGATGGATACCTCATCTTACGGGTGTTCGATCTAATGTTATTGATCTTTCTTTTACCTTCTCATTCCGTATAGATCACGCATCATACTCGATGATGGAGGCTAAGTTGTTGTGCAATGCGCGGTTGACCGTGTATGCGAACTTCGTAGGCATGAAGCAAGCCGGTGCGAGCTTTTGGCAAATTGTCCATTCTTTGCACAACGGATACTATGACTTACACATGATCCATGTCTGCAATGCGAAGTTGCCAGCCCATCGACGGTACGGCGTAGTCAACTCTATCAACAAATATTATTATGCGGCTAGACAAGTGAAGAATATGTTGCAACTGAGCACCCGAGCTATGAAGATTGTAAGTTTTTGTTCATTCTTGTTCTATATATTGATTCAGTCCTAAAACTGATGATCATCACATTGTATAACATGAACGCGTTGTCGTGTTGTATCAAAGGAGAATAGATCGTTTACATCGATGCATTATTGGATGAAGTTGAGGAGCCAACTTGTGTGGTACGACATCTATCCATACTAAGAGAAAGTTTAGAAGATCCACCATCCCACCATCGGTCCGTATATATACGGGGTTTTGGTGCACGTGTGTTTTTTCAGGCCAAAGCAAAATGCCATATCCTCCCCTGCCCGTAAGAAAATTGCGAGCGACCTGCAAACGACCGCTTCCGCCGCTATATCTACGGTGCGAGGTCATTTAGGATTCCCGTCTCGCGTACCCCCTCCCACCACCACACAATCTCTTTTCTCCGCCGCTTTGCTCCTCCAATTCCGGCGAGCAATTCCATGGCTGGTGGTGCGGGCAGTGGTCGTGATCGTGGAGGGAATGTCAGTTATCACGAAGGATGTGGCGACTTAGAGGCTCACTAGGCCCCGCTTCTTCTCCTTCTGCAGTAGCGGCGACGACGACGACGATCGTGAGTGGATGTGCTTCCTCCAATTTGGTTAACACCTCGCTTCGGCTATCGTCAAGCAGGGCCGCGGCGAGGTGGCTCTCCATGCTGCCAATGCGGTTGTAGCAGCCGATGAAGATGGCGCAACCGTACGCCACATCATGGTTAAGGCAACATACGACGTCGCCTATGATGGTTACAAGGCGTGTGCGACCGCTTCATCCCCAAATCATGAGAAACCGCCGCCTCCGCCACGATCTATCTAGTTTTAGTAGTGAAGTGGTAGTTATGAACTCCGAGGAGAGCTAATTGAATTCGATGAATTGTAAAAACTTGTTGAAAACAGTGCATTTTTATTTAAACTAATTCACTATTATGAATTAATTTAATAACTTTTGTTATTTTTTATAATTATTTTGAGCATTGGGTTTTGAAAAACTAAAAACGAACTTTCAAGGGATGATCTGCTGTACGAAACTGCTCTACGTACGACTCTACTTGTACGATTCACGTCCGACGTTGGGATCCCTCCATTGGCGTTGATGCTGGGATCCCACCATTGGCGTTGATGCATAAATCCGATCCAAGGATGCTTAAGCAGTGTCGTACAAACGTCGGACATAATTCATCGTACGCCTAGCATTGTTCCCTGCTGTATCAGTGTTCACAAGTTGATTTATACCGATCCACGGACGAATAGGCATCAGCATTGAAGATGCCCCCATATAGTACTCCAGTTCGGACTTGGGAGTTCGTAGGTGAATTGTCGAAAGAAAAAGTTATACTAGGTGGGTCTCTCACCCATCTGAAACACGCTTTTTCATTATTTTTTTGAGGGAACCACACGCTTTTTCATCGTGATGAAACTTCACGTCACGGACGGGCTCCAGCAGACATGCGCACTGAGGCCCTCTTTGCACACGATTCTCATTGATTAACCATGTGCTTTGCATACACGGGCTCCAGCAGACGAGGCCCTCACTGCACACGGGATCTCATTGATTAACCGTGTGCTTTGATACGGGCTCTAGAAGACGAGGCCCTCGTTGCACACAGTTCTCAGTGATTAACCGTGTGCCTTGCATCACACAGGCAAAGATCACATCCATATACCATAGCCAACATGCATATGACAAAGTTCGCAACTGACATATAACGCATCCATGGCATGGACCATAGATCACAGTCATGCACCTGATGGCAAAATGCTAGATACCTAACTGAAAGTTCTAGAAATTTAACTGACAAAGTTCAGGAAACCTAACTGGCATCAGCAAGGTATCTTCTACAAGAGTTCCCCAGCCCAAGCTGGACCGCTGACTGGTCAAGTGGTCAGGCAAATGTGGCGTCATTCTGGCACGAACTACAGACCGCCCAATTGCTCCAGTATGCTCCCTTCGATCCCGATAACTTTCACCAATGAGTTCGAGTGGCCCTTGAGGAAAATATCCGTGATCTGCAATGGAAAGATTCACACACTGAGTATGGGCCCATGAACTGAAGTCTCAAACAACTGAGGCTATCGTGACTCATGACATCACACCGAACAACTATGAATTGCGAATATTGCCATTTTGATCCTTTACAAAGCTGTTTTCATGGAGAAAAATGGGCCAGAAAAAATGTGTGACATTATATATAAACAGCTAATACTTGGTATGAATCGCTACAAAAAAACTAATACTTGGTACGATCTAAGCATTTCAGCATACCTGGGTACACCCAAATAGCTTGAGAGTTCTCAACGATGAGCAACTGTCAACAATCAGCCCCAAAGCTTCATTGGTCAGACAGCGGCAGAATGAAACATCCAGAACCTCCAAGTGCAAGGAGCACTTGCTAGCAATCGCACGTGCAGTAAGGTTTCCAGCCTAAAGTAAGAGAAGTAGATTAGAGATATAAACATGCATAAAAGTTGGTCACATACGAAACAACTGAGAAGCAACACAAAATACCGTGACACAAAGTAGACAGGGACACTACCATGTGATACTGTGATAGAGTAAATGCAAGGCCAAAGGCAGATGCAATGTCTGTTCCACATCAGTATTACAGCTACAGAAGGCGGGAGCCCCAGAGATTGGTGTCATCTGTATAAAGGGGTTCTTTGTTCCGTGACATAGGAGTTCAATTATATTTGTCAGAACCCTGTGCATGACTCGTGTATGTGTTATATACTTATGTGTCGGCATGTGAGAGTAAAAGTATAATGTGAAAGTGTGTTTGTGCGGTAGAGGATATTAGTACTACAAGTTATAAAAGACCTATTGGCTACTTTTTTCATGACATCCTTAAAATTTGATGGATCATCAAACTTAGATTTTAATTTTTAATAACAGTGCACCCGCTAGCATACTCTTGTTTCAAGTATGACGAAAATTTTGATAACTAAAAGTGGATACAGGTGCATACACTGAATGATAAGTTATGTTTTGAAGGTTTCATGTCAGAGAGAAAACACACAACCGAGTAGACAAAAGGGACCATGGACAAAGTACCTTCTCAATGTTGTTTAGGCTCAACTCAGTTAAGCATCCTCCAGATTCTACCAAAAACTGGGAGAGCGCTTCATCACTGCAAAATTGGTTAGGTTGATTGCAGCATGAGAAAGAATTTTTGCATACAAAAAACATGAGCAGGTCAATACAAAAGAAGACTACCAACAAGAATACTTTCATAAACTGAAACAGCCTAAAAATGGAAAACAGGTTTAAAATATTCGTAAGTGTTAAGCTGTGCTGATGTGTTGGTTAAATGATGAGGGGATAGTATCTTGTACACATAAGTAGAGCATGAATCCTTTCCTTCTTGTTTGAATGTCCATGATAACTTTTGGGAGACAGGAAACTAGTCAAGGGTCCTAGTGGTGTGTTTGCTTTTCATATCTCTTTGAATTTTACATTTTTGGTGTTTCCAACATCCTAAAATAAGCAGGAAAGATCAATAATATTGAAACAGGACATCATGACCACTAAATAGGTAGCCTAAGCAAATTAAACATGCAATCTAGCAGCACATAAGACCTTCACAAATAGTGGAGTAAGAATCATAAATTCACTTCCCATAATCACTTGACATTATTAACACACTCATTAAAGTCAGACCAAACCATATCAGCACTTCTATAAATCTACAAATAATGAAATAATCCTATGTGTAAATTAGCTTAATGAAAATCATGGATACATTGTTAGTTGAAAGGGAAAGCTACAGATCATACTCACCAAAAATATTGAAAGCCTTAAGATTCATATGCAATATTTCATAAATATAAACATGAATATGAATGGAATTGCAAAAAAACGGACAGACCTGAATGTATTCTTTTGAAGCTTTAATTTCTTTATAAGACGACAGCCATCACGAAGATGTCTCATTGCTGAGTCACGCAACCTATTCAAGTTTCGTAGATCTAAAGATGATAACTGGGGGCAATTCACCCCAATAGTCTTAATGGAAGATGAGGTCAGTTTCCTGCAATTAGACAGCACGGTAACAAAAAGTCAGAATGCACCCTCATTTCCCTCCTCTGTATCTGCATACAAATGTCCTACTTAACTTACAAAACACAACTCAGCATTTTTATCGGTCAGTGGGCACATTATGATTGCAGGCGATTATGAAGAACACGATTGGTTAGCATATAGGGCAGGGAGTCCTTAACTAGGAGTATTATGCACAAGAATATATGATTAGACAATACTCTAATAGATATGGCATATTATTTAGATAGACAGGGGAGGCATTTAGATAGAAAAGATATTGGATTGGGGTTTCCAAGATTAGAGTTAGGAGGGTCAATGAACCCTCCTAGTCTACATAAAGGGCATCGTGTGTATCAATTACCAATCATGCAACAAGAGAATAGTTATCAATCAAACAAAAAGAACATTATCAATCTATTTAAGCCCTTGTTCGTCCAACCGAACCTACTCCAAGATCCCCTATGGGTCTGACCATCTTCATGGCAGTAGATCCCTAGTTTCTTCCATTAACAATGCCAATGTCCTCTCGGTTGTGAAGAGCAGAGGGCACAAATGACCAGTGGCTCCAACTATAACAGAATTAAGATTAAGGGTTCAAACTGAAAAACAAGATGAAAGTAGGGTACCAATGCCATTAGCAGCATGGAAACACACACACACACACACACACACACACAACAATATTACTATGCAAAGGTAAGCATTTTCCAAGCAACATAACTAGCAGAATACTGATTACAAATAAGACAGAATACATGCCATCTATCATAACTGACAGAATATGCAACAATCTTACTATGCACAGGTAAGCATTTTACATTCAACATAACTGACAGAATACAGAATACTGATTACAAATAAGACAGAGCAGCCATGCATCATATATTGAACACTAAAGTTTGATAGTTTTCTGAACAAAAAATATTGTAACAGGCTTTCTAATTAAGTTACATCTTACAGCTAGCGAGTTCAGTTACAGAATCAAATTTTGTGGACAAAATGTTCCTAGCATTTAAATAAAAAAGCAAGGAAGGTGAAGAACAAAATTGTAATAATCTACTAAGTGAACTACAGGATATGATATACACTAAAGAAACTATTGCTACAAGTAGGAAGTTTTGAAGACTTACAAGCAACGGGCAAATGCTAACTCCCTCATATTAGAACCATGTATAGGAATGAGCTCATTCACAAACTTGTCACAGACAGATTGTATTCCAGACATTGATAAAACCTCCAGATGTTTAATTTTCTTTAGAGCAGGAAGAATCATCATGGCATCCACATTTAGGCAGTCATCAATATATAGTTCTTTCAATACGGATTGCAGCCTATTAGCAAGATTCTCAATTCCAGTTGATGTGAGAAGAGAGCACTCGCTTAAATTTAGCGAATTAAGAGAAGGTGCAGCTGAGATGAGTTTGTCTAACCCATTATCAGAAAGACGGTAATTTCCCATCAGAGATATTTTTCTTAATAATGGCATGCAATTAGGAACCTTTGCCAAGGTAGCAGGCAAAATGTAGTCAGGCATGCATCGCCCAGACAAGTCAAGCTGCAGAACCTTCACAAAAGAAAAGAAAAGAGAAATAAGTCCCAAAAACAAGGCAGCAAAGTCTGCTGGTCAAATACTCATAATCAACAGAAGCAATGATGTATTCGTTCGATTTGAGTCTAGAAGTTCTGCAATGTTGTTTCCCAATAACAAATTCCTATGTTTAGCAAAAGCAGTACATGACATGATCATGAAACATAATTGCATAAAGTGAAAAGCAGTACCTCTAACGATTCAGTCACGCATTTTCCGAAAACAGTCTCGAAGTCATCCTCGTTCAACCACGAACACTCACTAAGCTGCAGTGCCACAGGATTGTCGCACAAGAGTTCAGTAAGAAGATGGGTATTCATCTTCCTAGAACGGCAGAGTTCTGTAAGAAGTTTATGTTTGAGCTCCTCAGGTATGCCTCCAAGTGATTCAATACCTTCAGCATGGGTCACAAGAGTTTGCAAGCATAAGCTTGTAAGTGATGGGGCGGGTCGGAGTGGAGCTTTCTTGTTTTTCAAAGGTGTCCACAAAATGACATTAGCAGCATCATTATCTAGTTTAGACGGATTCAACTCGCGGGCTCTCAATTTAGCATCTCTATCATCCATGATCCTCATTGCAGTAGAATATGGACCTGGCCAATCCTGAGCATCAGCCGCAGGCTCTAACTCTTCTTCATCATCTTCATCGCTATGTACATCTTCATCTGCTTTGAAGAATGCAAATTTGGGGGCCAGCTTAATAGCTCTCTCTCTTGCTGCTTGCCTCCAAAGCGGCTCCACAGGAGCATCAAGTGCTCCTGAGATGCTCTGATTGTCCTCAGAAACCACAGGTTCCAAATCCATCTCATCGTCACTTAATTCCACAACCATTTTCCCCTTTCCTTTATCATCACGACTAGACTTCCTGGTCCCGGTACCAGCTCGAACACCCACACTTGCAGCAGCACCAGAATCATTGTTCCCAAGAACCAGCTTCGCATTTCCTTTACCTCTATTTCCAGTCTCATGCCTCAGAACCTCCTCACTGAAATCCATATCTGCAAAGGCTTCATCTGCAGCAGATGATAATGGCTTAACAGCACCCCCAGCTGCCTCCTCCGCCGAATCATCACCGAAGAGGTGTCCATTCCTGTTATCAACTTGTCCAATTTCACCTTGATGAGCCCTCACAGAAGCATCATTCCCACCAACAGTCATACGCGAACCCATAGGCACCACATTTGGTTCAGTCAGATGAAAGGGAGCGAACAAGACTCCCGGTACCTGCACGCCATGACCCCCCGGCAGTACAAATTCCTCGCCACTGTCGCTCTCCGAATCAGTTACGTAATCAGCCGGTCCGGCCAACCCTTCTGCCGGCAATGCATAATCATCGTCACTGTCACTATCTGAATCAGCCACGTAATCGGCCAGCCGAGAAGATACGCCCTTGCGCCGCTTGGCAGACGAATGCTGCTGCGGCATTTCGTCGTGCACCTTGCCTGCAGACCCGGACCTTCCTCCATCCTGTCCAAGCCCCGTCACCGCACCACTCGCGTGAGCATCTGGCTCCACGGGCCGCTTCCCAAGCCGAGACCCTGAGCGCAAGCTCCTGCGCGCGCCCTGAACACTGGAGCCGCCGCCGGTGCCGCCACCCGAAGCCCTAACCTCGACGCCGCCGACGCTCTCCGACTCAACGACCTCCGGGGAAGCAGCCGCGGCAGCAGCAACGGCGGAAGCACGAGGCCTGCCCCTCCTCTTCCCGCCAGCGCCAGACGAAGCGCCGTCTATCACGGTAGGCGGCGCCGCGGGGGTGCCCGGGCTTGCGGCGCCGGCGAGGCGCAGGCTGCGGCGGGGCGCCTCGACGGCGGGGGACTTGAGGGAGCCGTCTTCGGGGGAGCCGAGGCCGAGGGAGACGGAGGTGGACGGGGACGGCGCCGGCGTGCTCATGAGGCCGCCCATCGCCGCCGGCGGCGGCGACTGCGGGGCGGGGGCTGGGGGGATGTCCGTCCTGGCGCGCGTGGGCCGGCGCCGCATCGGGAGGTGGGGTGGGGTGGGAGGGAAGGAGGAGATATGGAAGGGGAAGGGGAAGGGGGGAGGCTTGCCGAGGAAGGAGGCGGCGGGGGTTGGGCGGAGGTTTTTTAATAGGTTTCCTTCCCGCGCGATCGAGGAGCGGAGCGGTCGCCGATTGCGGCGGGCGGCGGTTGGGCCGATGCGGCGGTAGGGTTCAGTTCGTGGTGTGTGTGTGTGTGTGGGTGGGCTCGGTGCAAGCAACCCCCCGTACGCGCGGCGTGGGTCGGGCGGGGGGGTCGTGCGGTGCCGTGCGTACTGGGCCTCCGGCGGGTAGACGACGTCGTGGTGTGGGGGCAACGGCGAGTGGCTCGTGCTGTGTTTTTTCTTATACTGTATGTGTAAGTATGTACGTTTCCATTCGGTTTCGGTTTTAAGATAAGAAAAGGCGACAAAGAAATGGGATGAAAAAAGAGGTCGCGAGGAAACGCCGCGCACAAGGTGTTGAAAAAAAAAAACTCACGGCAAATCCTCCTGTACACGTGTGACAATCGAAAAAAAAAACTACAGCGAGTTGCTATGCACATGTATTGAAATTTCCATCAACGTCAATAGTGTTTGGCATCAAAATAGTTCACATTTGCTATCAGCCCCGATGAAGTGTATATGTGGATTGGCTAGACCTTTCTATCAGTTTGGACTTTTGATTGCGTTGGCTAGTGCATGAAGTTTAACATGGTATCAGAGTCCAAGGCGTTGATTTCAAGTAGGCCCGGTCCTGAGGGGGGTCGGGAGGGGCGGCCGCCCCAGGCCCCCGCGCCCAAGAGGGCCCTCACCTGGGCATTTATTTATACTGGGCTGGTCAGTCTAAGAAAACGAGATCGCCTCTTCTTTCCAAAAGCAAAAAATGAATCGCCCCTCCCAACTGTACGCGTAATCTGCGGCCGTTCCG
Source organism: Bromus sterilis (assembly GCA_950022295.1). Classification (NCBI taxonomy): domain Eukaryota; kingdom Viridiplantae; phylum Streptophyta; class Magnoliopsida; order Poales; family Poaceae; genus Bromus; species Bromus sterilis. The sequence continues at coordinate 19,028,795 of OX465598.1, read as the reverse complement.
TGTGTGCTCCCTAATGAAAACAAAAGCTCGATGGTGGGAGGCCCATTATTGGTCGCCTTCCAAATTCAGTGGAAAATGTTAAGGTCCAGGGATCGCCAAAGGTGAAGATTGGGCAGCTCTAGACCCGTATACACTAAGAGGTCTATGAGGAAGGGGTGTGTCAGCATAGACAAGCTAACAAGGAAACATGACTCACACAACGACCAAGTCTCGCCTCATCACCACCGTGAAGCGCTGCTTGTCGGGAGGGAGTAGGACCCCCATGTAGCAGGGGAAGTGCCCCGCCTCCATGTAGGCTATGCAGTCAACCACTCAGCGTCCAACATCATCGGGTACATGAGGTCAAAGCACGAATCAATCGTCTGCACCAACTCCTCTGCCACGACCAAATCATCAAAAGTACCCCCTCAGACTCTCTTGGCCCTACAGCTCTGCATGGATGCTTCGGTGAAAGTGCAATTGTTTATAATACTTATTTTGGTATTGATGTCAATAGGATTAGTTGATCTAATGATGGTTGTTAAAGTTTATCTTAGGACATTGGATCATTATTATTGGATTACGAACGTCTTTGCCCCCTTATACAAAAAGGAAAAAATGAGTGATTTTCCAAAGACTTAAGAGTTTGACGATTTAATTTTGAGTTTAGGAAAATTGCATTAGAAGGATGGGTCATGATGTTCAAGAGAGTTGGGGAATCATTCCGCATGCATATCATTTACTCTCAATATTTTCTAAGCCAAAAAGAGAAGGGGAAAACGACCGTGTGGTATACGGGGGGTGCCCCATACTTGGCTTAGCCGGGCTGCTTGTGTGAACATATACATGGGATTGGACTACGCTCTCAAGCACCGGGGTTGATCATTCTACTATTGAGTGAACACATCTAAGAGTTTCAGTTGGGGTTTTCCCATATAGCACTGGGTTGATTGATCGAATAATGTGATGCAAGGGCAACCTAGAGGGATATATTGTAGTTTAGTCTCATCCCGTCAAGGGATAAGGATTTGGACCAACATATAAGGAGACCTCTCATACCACACTTAATTGAGGTGGTAAAAAACTATGCTACAGGTATACCATATAGCATGTGCACTCACAAGTATATCCACGACTTATTTAATTTAAGATTTTAGATGATTGGCCTTGCCACTGCTTCATATTTCAAGCTAGACATTTTGTCGCATTTTCTTTGAACTAAAGAAAGTCGGTGAAAAAACGAGGTATTCTGATCTCCATTTCGTAGATAGTTAACTGGAGATCTTTACACCCAAAAGTATTTCTTCCAACTCTAATAAAAACTCCACAAGTTTTGAAAAGTGCTTGCGCCAACATTAGAATGATCATCTAACCTTTTCCATATCGTGTTGTGCCTTATGCAATCATTTTTTATTTCTTCAAAACCCCCCTAATCATAAAAATAATCCAAGTTGAGCGGGGTGCTAGCCCACCCGAGTTCGAGCTCTGAGTTGAGCGGGGTGCTTAGAGAATTCTTCTATAAAAATATACCTCCAAGGGCTAGTCCTAGATGGTCTCATTTTATAAAAAGAATCAGTTTGGCAAGCACGACACTGTCCAGTGCATGCATGGTGCGACTTTGTCTCGCCTATTCCGAGACGAAGCATCAACTTGCCCACATAATGTTCTACACGTCTTTATATTTTAATACTTTTATTTATATTTTTGAAATTGAAAATAATTTACTTAAATTTAAAAAATAGGAAATTAATATTTTTAAATATATTAAAAACCTTTTTGAATGCGAATTTTTTAGTACATATATTCCAAAAGCTAAATTAGTTTTTACTGTAACTTGAAAAATGTTAGTACAATGTAAATTTTTTTCTTGCATAGTTTAGAATAAAAAAAATATGTGGCATTATAAAAAATGGCTAATCATTTATTTTAATAATTCGATGAAAAAATGTATTTTAAAAATTCCAAAAGTGTAAACAAAATAATATACAACTTTACAGAAAAAATACATTAAAATGTACATTGGAAAAATTAATAAATCTTGTATTTGAATTTAAACCCAAGAAAAAAAGGAAAAACAAATGCAGCCATACGTCTTCCCATGCACACACTGGACCTGCTCAGCGCCTCAGCGAGTTGGGCCTCCTCAAGCCATCGGGATCTCAAAAACTTTATAGCACGCCCGCTTTTAGCAAGCTCCGCTGTGTGATATTCTGTGTCAAGCATAATTGGACGATCGTCTAAAAGAACATAGTTCTCCTAAAAAATATAGAAAAACATAATTGTGGGATGACCTGAATGGGCATATCTAACATTCTTAAAAAGTTGCTCCCCACTAATCCAATTCTTTTAACATGCAGCCTATCCACTTCAGCGAGCCTGCCACATCAGCAACTCCAAATATATCCACCATGCCACATCATGATGCATACCGATCGGTTCCCCCATAAGCATGCAGCATCCCACCACATCATCTTCCTACAATGGTTCTTTTCATCTCCCCCTCCATCATTAAACTCCAGCAAAAGCTTCACAAATTCTTCTCATCTCCCCTCCACCAATAAATCTTCACCAAGGTCTTCACGGTTCTTCTTCTCCCTTATTTAACTGCGCCATTCTCCATGCCTCTCACCACGGATCAAGCTTTGGTGAGTCGCTGCCAGAGATCTGCGTACTGACCCTGTCGGGGGACTGGTACCCGGGTAGGCTAACCCAAGCGGAAGCAAGTTTTCAAGACAAGGATGGGCCGATTGGGCTGCAGCTGGGCCGAGCTGGGCGGAGGTACGGCCGATTGCTCCAAGGCAATCGACCATACCAAATGCCAGCAGTCGGCCCAGGCGCAATCGGCCCACCCTTCCCGTATCAAAGACATTCGTCCGATTGGTCTGCAGCTGGACCGAGGTTGATTCCCAGAAGGCCGACTGCCCGGAGCAATCGACCTTACCAGGAACCACCAGTCGGTCCAGGCGCAATCGGAGCAACCTACCACCCAATCGGGGGTATGATTACGAGGTCATAAATACCATATCCCGAGATATCTGGGTGGCAGGAAGGCCAAGTCACATCGAGGATTTCCTGGAGATACGGTGTCGACCTCTCCGCCGATTCCGCGGACAGGCCGACAAGACCGCACCCCCTAGCTCCACTGTTCATCACTAGACTCTACGAGGTAGCAGCATGGGCTGCCGCTCGTAGGCTCCGGATCACCCGGATAGGAGCAGTCGGTGGGCCCAGGCCGATTAGAGGATGACAGCTGGGCCCAGTCGGCATTGAAGTTACCATAGTACCTTGGACTCACACTATAAGAGCCAGGGTACCCCTCCTGCGCGAGGGATCGATGACCTTAGAGCCTCATTTACTCATTCTCGTTCCAGTTCCTTCACTGCTCATAGTAACTCCTCAGGAAAGCAGGAGAGGACCTTGCCCACGGCGGCGGTGTACTCCTTCCCCTGAGAAGGTAGGAGAGCAGTTATTGTACATTCATAGTTTTCAAAATTTCTTAATTACATTCACTTGTACCCCTTGGCCGAGGTCAAGTCCAAAATTCGTCGGAATTCAATACTTGTTGGACAAGATAAGTATTTTCCTACATAGTACTGTAGTCCCTACGTCGAGGTTTGAAGGGTTAAAATTAGTACTCTCTTCGATCCATAATAAGTGTCGCTCATTTTGTACTAAGTTAATTTAAACTTTGTACTAGATGATCGACACTTATTATGGATCGGAGGGAGTAGAAGCTAGACGTAGTAGTGGTTTCCAAATATTTGTTGTGAATAAGTGTGGCTCGTTGCCCAAGTCAGGCACGATTAATCGTACTCGTACTACTACATGTGTCCAGAGTTGACACGTTAATTACAATCTGCGATGAGATGCGTTGCATATCGATCGGCTCGTGCCTCCTGATTTGCCGCACATCACATTGCGTCTGCATGCAAGGAATCCCTCGGTCGTCTCATGTCGTCAATGTTCCGTGTCTTGTCCGCCCTGCGCTGCACCGGCCGGCAGCAGCTCCCCACTTCCACCACCGGCCTGTCCGCCCTGCGCGCCGGCGGCGTCGGCCGGCAGCAGCTCTCCACTTCCATCATCGGCATGTCCGCCTTGCGCAACGTCGGCCGGCGGCAGCTCTCCACACCCACCACCGGTATATCGGCCATGCGCGGGGTCGGCCGGCGGCAGATCTACACGATCACCATCGCCTCGAGCGTGACGAGCTCCAAAGTGCTCCGGATCGAGAGGTACACGCGGCTGAAGACGATGATGGAAGTCGGGCAGGAGCAGAGATCACACAGCTTCATGGTGGGCGACAAGTTCTAGCGGATACTGTGCCTGAGAGGCATCACACTGCCGACAAACTCTCCCTTTAATCTATGTCTCCTTTCTCATCGTCACGCGTTCAGATGTGTCGGAGGTTCTTCTCGACGCATTCGTAACCTAGGAAACCGCCATACCGCACACCCCTTTCCCCACCCCTCGCGTCCGATATCTGTTCGGGCTCCATTGAGCATCACCACGGCTCTTCCGGTCCTCGCCGATGAATCAAAAGGCTTTAAAATATAATGACAGCTTTAAATGTAAAAGAAAAAAAGATGAAAGAAATCACGACAACTTTAGTGTAAAAAGATGATAACTTTAGTGTAAACAACATGACAACTTTTGATCTGAAAAGTAGTTCTTAAAACATATCAATATGACATCTAGTTTTGAATATTTCGTCGTGACAGATTTAATGGTGAAAACGAAATTTTAATCGGAAGTTTTATTTATAAAATATAACTTTTTAAAATTCGGAAAACGCAAAAGCTGACTATAGATCCGTGCAACAATATTGATGCGCCGGGGAGTTCGGGCAGCCTGTCAGCCTCTCGCTGCCGAACGTTCGATGAGTATCATTAGCGTAAATTTATACAATGCATGCAAAAGAAAAATATACGTACTATGTAGTTATTTAGATCAATTACACAAGCCTACACTACGAGTCGTCGTCGAAGATATCGACGACCTCCATACCGCACTTCGGGTGGCAGCCGCAACTCCGGGTCTTGTCAGCTTCAGCGGCTTCTCTTCCGCGTCCACATCGATGTCTGCCTCCAAACTAGTGAACATCTCGTCGATCTCCTCCTTCCGCCAGTGGATGATGCGGCGGTTGGCCTCCACCTCTGAATCGAAATGGACAAATGCATGGTCACCTACTTCACCACATCCGCCATTTGGTCTAGCTCATGGTCTGCTAGATCCACAGCTGGAGGCGTCGGATCCGCGTCACCGCCCTCCTCCTTCGGCCGCGCATCCTCCATTGCTGCGCCGACCTCAACTTCCATGTTGGCCTCCTCCTCCACCACCTCCTGCTGCTGCTCCGGTTAGTACGGTGGATGGTCGTTGAACCGTTGATTTTCAACTGATTCCGCATGGGACCCCGTCGTTAGTCAAACGGGGTGGACGCGCCCGATCACGCCGGGCCTCCCCACGAACCGGTGCTAAAGGCTTGTTTTGCATTAGTGTGTCAACTCTGGACACATGTACGGAGTAGAAGTACGAGTAGGATTAATCGTGACTTGGGCAACGAGCCACACGCGTATTCACGATAAATATTTGGAAACCACTACTACGTCTTGATCCTACTAATTTTGGCCCTCCCACTAGATGTAAAAATAATTAGCTTTTGCATTTTCGAGCACAGAAAACAATGTTTCAATAGATAATGTAGATGCAATTTATTTTTACAACACCACCTCTTGAAGATGTATCATAGCGGAGGTAGCGGGTGCTATTTAAAAGCTTGATTAGGTATTAAATTTTGTTTGTCATGTCAGCATAAGGTAGATGCACCGACGAATATCTGTCTAGTTGTTGTCATATCATCTACTTATATGTTTGCTTTGGCTTTAGTGCAGTGGAGATAAAAATTGCTAGCTTCAAAGGATGCATTGAAATTGTCGATTGATAAAACTTTATGGTGGGCTGGACTAAAAACTCATCGTGTTTTAAACAATCAGAAGAGATGCATATAAATAATTGTTTTTCTTTATATTTTTTGGCACATGGTTCGACAATAATCGTTTTACACAATCAAAAGAGATGCATAGAAATAATTGATAAAGCTTTGAAAAATTTAGACCAAAACTTTCACCGAGTTTTAAACAACAATATTAATATAAATATGCAATCACAATAAAAACAAAAAGGACCACAGCAACACATGAGCAGTCTACTAATAACAACAATTGCCATGATGCAGAAGCCAAAACTGCCATGTCCAAACAAGATATTTGCCACCCTACATAACTAGTTCGTTCGTTTCGTATTAACCGTTGCTAGAATGGATGTATCTAGCACTAAAATACATCTAGATTTGTGACAGTTATTATGAAACGAAGGAAGTATGTAGCTATTGCTTGTCTGTGTAATAAGGGTGCTCGCGATGTATATATTCTCGCGCAAACAACTGAATGGTTTTATTTTGAAAGTACGACTGAATGTCTGAATCACGCGAGATGATTCAGGAGAGTTCACTCTTTATTGTTAGAAAAAAAATGTTTTCCATGTATGGACTTTCACGGGATTTATGTCCTCAAGATTGTTTCCTATGAAACACGTTTGGATGACAGGATTGCCTCGTTAAAATTCCTTAGGATCGTACTCCTAACCGTATACGAATACAACTCCTGATTTGCCTGCACATAAATATAAACCTTTGCCGACCTACGTATGTTGGTCGTCTCCTTCCTCAGCAAGCAATATCTCATCACCATCATCATCATCATCATGGCGTTGTTCCCTGTCCTATCCGCCATGCGCTGTGCCGGCCGGCGGCAACTCTCCACTTTCACCACCGCCGGACTGTCCGCCCTACACGGCGGGGTGCGCACTCCCCCCACCGCTGCCCTGTTTGCCCTACACGGCGGGGTGCGCCACGCCTGGACCTTCGCCCCGAGCGAGACCCGCTCCGAAGTGTTCCGGATCGAAAGGTACTCGGAAATCAAGAGGAAGCTGGGAGTCGGGCAGAAGATCAGATGGGATCCCTACCTCGTGGGCTCCAAGTTCTGGCGCGTCCTGTGCTACCCAAACGGCCCCAACGACAAGTACGCGGGGTCCCTCTCCCTCTTCCTCGAGTATGACGACTGCCGCGGGAGTACGGCGGCGGAGTTCCGGGTGAGTATAATACCCGAGGAGACCTCGAAGCAGCACACCTACATCAAAGCCTTAGAAGAGTTCCGCTTTTGGCATCAGGGCCACGTTTGGGGATGGATTGACTTCATCACCCACCAGGAGCTCGAAGAGCATCTCGAGGACGACTGCCTGACCTTCCGGTGCGACGTCACCGTCACCGACCCGTGTTTTATCTAGTATTAGATTGTTTTTTGAGGGGTATCTGTTAGAAATATTTTGATAGGTACTACATTCTATGGTTCGAGTCATTGCTGATTAACACGTTAAGAGTCCGTCATGTATTATCTAGTAATAATACTAGGGGTCGGGTCGTGCTAATGGCGCTTTTTTGGTCATATTCATATATGTATGCTAGCAAGTTAAGTCTATCCCGGTCAAAAAAAAGTTAAGTCTATGGTTCAGAAATAGTCATGTTATACGAACTGAAACTCATTGCAAGTGATAGTAGATTTCGTGAAAAAAGTTGATTGATTGGATATTTGTTGTTTATTGCGTTGTTTGATCTGACTTTCATGGGGTATATATAGAGTATAACGTGGGGACAGATTTGGAGTACAAGGCAAATCATTATTGGCTTAAACCAATTCTATCTCTACCCTCTCCGTATCTATAACAAACATGTTTATACTTCCAATATTTTTCCTTAGTTGTAGCGGGAGTAAAACGGATGATTACGACTGAATTTGATGTCTTGCGTTTGTGTCAACTTCACTGTTGCGCCATCATCATTGCATCTCTAATGGATGATGAGTCGGCAAATAGGCCGGTGACCGTGTCCCCTTGTGGTGCATTCCCCATCCTCTCCTCTATTTCATCTCGCGGTCACACCAAGAGTAGTGTGGCCACTAGTGATGAGGTGAACACAGTTGACTAGAGTTGTTGTCGATGAGTTGTAGGCGTAGCCCGATGTCGATCTCTACGTAGCCAATCATGATGGTGTAGCCATAGGCGAGGTAGTCCTGATCGATTGTATAGTCGCCATGGATGATGAAGCCGCATAAAGTCAGAGGGGTAAAAAGATGTGAGATATTGTAGATATGACGAAGCTGCAGTCATAGACGACGCACCTTTCGGATGTCAGAGGGTACCGTCGGTGATGAGACCATCAGATGTGCTAGGACCAAAGGAAATCCATTAATTAAGAATACATCTGTTTTTGCCAGGACTACTCGATTGAGTGAAGAGATGTCGGTGCAGTTGCAGATCAGTATTTTTTTCTTTTGAACAGGGGATGGTCCCGGAGGGACCCAGAAACATTCATTAAACACGTTGGCAGAATACAAAAGGGACCAAGAGAAATAGAAAATTACAATCCAATCCCTAGATTTAGCACAAAAGACCCTAGAACTAACTGATAGAAAGCCATCGGGTTCTGCTCCTTGACCACCACTGGTGAGGACTCCAAAGTCGTCAAGCACAACGCATCCGAGGAGAAACCACTTGGAGCGAAGCGCCGGGAGCCAACAACATTGAGTCGGGAAGGCGTCCAATTTGGCACCCGGCCCTGGAGGTTTCCGCTCTTCAAAAGCCGACTGATATCAAAGCTAAAGAGGGAGTAGTCGCCTGACGACCATTGAGGATGGCGGCAGGAACATCGCCACCATGGAAGAACTCCCAGGAGCTGCTTCCTAGCTCCCCCGCTGCAAATCCACTCGCCCACCGAGAGGGGACCGCAGATATTCCCCTTCCTCGTCACCAAGATGAGAGGCAGAGGAAATCCCAGCTTCTTCTCGAAGGCCAGTCGATCTGCAAATAGCTAGCTTATTGGATCTGCCCCTATCGGATCTTACCTCTATTGCCGCCGTCCTCCATGGATCCCAACCGAAGAGGGGAGCCGATAGACCACCGGTACTGCTAGGAAGCACCAGTGACCAAAGACAGAGATACAGCGCCACAAAGGGCAAACTTAAAAACGACTTACAAGTTACAACTACTAGGACCATGAGAACCGACACCGTTCCTTTACCATCTTCAGGCGGCGGCGCCGCCGGAAGAGGCGTGGGATCAGGCCGGATCTAAGGCAGCGACTCTCAAAGCGACGGGGGAGGAGGGGAGAGGAGAGGGGGTGGGAGGGGCGTCTGCGTGCAGATGTCCTTTTCCAGATCGATATGGCTCGATGCAACAGGTGGTGTAGCTTGACTCGACGATGCAGTGCTAGTTCTAGAGATATGGTGCGTTCAAATCTGTATGAAAAAACAACACGTTCGCCTAATACTTTTTTTGAGAAATATCTTGCTGATTTTCCGTACATAAATACTACTCCTGCGCAGCGTCCTTCCCTTGCTCAGCAAGCAATATCGGATCTCATCATCATCACCATGGTGTTGTTCCCTGTCCGCCCTGCGCTGTGCCGGACGGCGGCAACTCTCCACTTCCACCACGGCCCTGTCCGCCCTGCACGTCGCCGGCCGGCGGGTGCGGCAGGCTTCAACCTTCGCCCCGAGCGAGACCCGCTCCGAAGAGTTCCAGATCGAAAGGTTGGCGTATCTTGTGCTGTCCAAACGGCGCCAGCGATAAGTACGCGGGCTTCCTCGAGTACGACAACTACAACCACGGGAGTACACCTCCTAAGGGGTGCTCCTGCTGTGCTATGAAGTCAACCGCCATTCTTTTTTGTCATGTTCATTCATATACAAGTTAGATCCATGGTGCAGAAATAGCCATGTTATACGGAAAACTCATTTTGGCACCTGGGTGCATGAAGATATATCCGCGAAATTTTATTTCAGATTTTTTCACCTAGTATTTGAAAAACATATTTGAAAATGTTATGCACCCAGTATTTGAAAAACATATTTGAAAATGTTAAAAAATCTTAAATAAAATTTCGCAGATATATCTTCATATTCTATGTATTCACAAAGTTGTTTCACCAAAAACTGATATATTTTGTTCCTTGTGTAAAAAAGATGTTGTGAAAAGCCTGATTTTAGTATATAAAATTTTGTCTTTTTTATACAAGCCACAAAAAATGTCGATTTTTCATGAAACAACTTTGTAAACACATAACATGTTAAGATCTATGCGCGAACATATTTTTTCAATTTTTTTGACATTTGAAAATATGTGCAGACTGTATTTTAAATAAAGGGTGCATTTGCACAAAAGCTCATTGTAGGAGATATTAGATTTAATGAGAAAGAGTGGATTAAAAGCATCAAAGTTTATCAGAAACATATATTGGAGAAGCAAAATAAATGACTTTAACCACACTATGCATAGGACTACCCCCCCCCCCCCCATTTTCCAAATTTTGAATTTGAAATACTTTAATTGATTTTTTAGTTCCTTTAATTGACATAGATACAAATACTCTACTAGGATGATGCACAAGAAAAGGTCAGGATAGCTCAGTTGGTAGAGCAGAGGACTGAAAATCCTCGTGCTGAACTCTTAAAAGTTATTTAGGGCAGTAAAATTTAAAAAGTATCCTCAGAAGTAGCGCAGGTATTTTATTTTTACTACTCCGATGCCATTATTGAGAAAAAAAAAATCCTTCTTCCCCCTCTTCACACATGACACCTTCTTCTCTCATTCACCGCGCTCGAAACCTGCGTCGTTTACCGTCGCCACCCCAAGGATAAAAAAAAATACTCCCGCAACTCCAGGGACCCTCACCGGCAAGGAAGTATTTCCTAAAATTGTGTTCTATGCGGTGGCGGTTTTGCTTATGTGGATATCCGGAAACTGGTGGCTAGGCTCGAATGATTTGTTCCATCATTTCCATACATAAGAAGACATAAGAATAAGATGGAGAGCAACTTTCACGTGGAAAAAAAATCCTATGCGACCCGGGTCGCACGCCCGTGATGGCTGGACCAACTCCCCCAACTGACACATGGCAGTCCGAATCTCAACGCACTTAGTGTGTTCCAATCTACTAAATCCCCTTTCCTCTTCCAGCGAAGCCCTTCATTTTTCCCGCAACAATGCCAATGTAGATTTATGGCTGGTTGAGACCACTCATCCAACTTCTAGACATTGTCACCCTAAAAATAATTTTTACCCATTGTCGCATCGCCGCTAACCTCTACACAGGTCGCTGCTGCTGCTGCATCAACCTGCTCAGGCCACCATGGTGCAGCCGTGCTTGTCCGGGATGGGAGGCAGCGTTGCGCTCATCGCTGCCAGGTGGTAGCTGCTGTCCTAGACCGTAGGCGCATTCACGCGTTGACCGCTAGCTACCTTACTATAGAATCTTAGAAGAATGTGCCACCAGTATCTTCGTCGTTGCAACAACATTGCCACAGGATGCAGGCAACCTTCACAGAATTCTTTTACTGGTATCTACATCACAACACTACTAGGAAACTGGCTATCAGTGACGCACCTGTTTTGCCTTTCTGTGGCGTGCGTCACATAATCGTCGCCTTATGAAACTGTGCTCTTATGGCAGCGGTTGTGCTTGTGTGGCTATATGTAAACCAATGGTTGGGCTTCAACAACATTATTGTGGCGCATTTTTCTTCAAAACCTCTCCCAATCCCCCGTTATGTCCATACACTCTAGTCGCCAGACGGAAGAAGACATAAGGAAGAAGAAGATGGAGAGAAACTTTCACATGGGGTTAGTTTGTTTGTGGAGTTAAATTTTAGGATTCAGTTAGGTTCAACCATCATTTAATTTCCCAAATTATAAATATTTAAGTATAAAAGGGCATATAAGGAGTAAAATTGTAAGGGGCCGGTCGACTCGAGATGCCTTGTGCATCCCAAAGCAGGAAAATCTAATGTAAAGTTTTCCACATCTTCACTCACCGATCTCTGTAATTAGGCATGGAACAAAATTACCATACTACCGTAGGGTGCATCAATCCTTCTTACACATCTATGATGGAACACCGATCTCCAATCACATGGCCATCATTGACACTCATTTAATATATGAATTGCCAATCACATTTGTTATGTGACTCATGCTTAACCTTATGGTCATCTGCGTTCCAAGCTCATACCTTCGTATGTCAAGCCTGCCAATCTGACCTTAGTGTTAGACGCTTAGCAAGGCGATATATATCTTATGCCATCTTACTAAACCCAACCTCAGGCAAACGCTTAGGTATGTATGACACCCGATGATACGGTATGTCTATCATAAAGAGATCCTTCCAAGCGATGCCCACTAATGGAGAACACAATGTTGGTATTGTGAGAGATTATCATATTATGCTACCATCGTTATATCTAGCATATTAGCAAATTAGGAAGTAAAATTGTAAATCATACATGCTATGGCTCCCCTTCATGCAAATTAAAGTTAAACGTCTTCTACATTATCTTTTGCAAGTTTTACGTGGCTGCTAGGGGTTTAGAGAGAGAACCGTTTCTATCCTGCGATGTACATGCCACAACACCAATTCCGCAATTATCTCTATCACATCTCTGTTGGGGCCCTCCGTTGCAAACGTCTTCGCATTGCTAATGTTAGAGAGGAAGACACCCCCTAATCCACCTTATGATACAAGCCATATGTCAAGCGTGAAACCAGTCTCGCGTAAACGCGAAAGGTCGGTCGGGGCTGCTTCATCGGGACATTGCTGCAACGCTAAACATGTACACGCGGGAGGGTAACAATTGGAGAATTTATGCCCACATCCTAGATGTGTTCTACCCGTATAATACATCTATGCATAACCTGGCTATGATACTGTTGTTGGGAAACGGGGCAAAAAACAATAAAATTTCCTACCTACGAAATCCGAACCCAAGATCTATGCTATGTCGATGTAATGTAACGAAGGGAACCGGCACTCATACCTTTGAAGACCAAAAGAGGGAAACGTTCTACGAACGTGGTTGGTGTAGACTCTGATCCTACGACCTCCCTGTCGTGTAGAAGACCACCGGCGATGAATTAGCACCACAAGTGTAGTGCCTCGAGGGATTACGCACATACGGTGCAACCGATGTTCCCTTCGGCCCTCGAACCAGGCGAGCAGCGAAAAGACGACCGACGAGGGGGTGACCCCATGACTCTTACAGATGAGGATACTGGTGCGTATCAATCTAGAGGGTCCGCTGAAAGCCTCGACCGGCCCACATATGGCCCGCTGAAATCCTCGACCGGCCCACATATGGCCCACATGCATAGGACGGTGGAACAAGAACAACTTCAAAACTTTCATCATAAAAAGAGGTGTTTTTGTAACTTGATTTTTTTATAGCAAGCTTTACTCTCTCAAAGTAATTTTTAGTAGCATCATGAACAACATCAAGAATATAACAATCACATAAAGAATATTGTTCATGACCTACAAGCACACGTGTATCGTTTTCAACACGATCTTTAGGATCATAAGATAAATGCAACCCATCATAGTGAGTCTTAATAAGAGCAAAATTCTTCGGAGTATGAGTTGGAGATTTTAAAAGGATAATAGGACAATCAAGTGTGGGTGCAATAGCAACAATTTCATGCTTAACATAAGGAACCATAGCAATTTCATCTTTGTAAGCATCATTCATAGTGGCATCATGTCCATAAACACAACAAATATCAAGTTCTTCAGAAAGGGGTATTTCAAGTCAGTCATCGGAGTCATAGGATTCCTCATCAAAGCAGTCATTGGCCTCTTCTTGGACAACAAACATTTTGTTTATAAAATCCTCAATATAATGGTTGCAAACATAATTCTCAAAGCAATAAGCAAGAACTGCAAGGTTTTTGGATTTGTGAATAGTATCGTAATACTTTTCAATAAAAAAGAAATCTCATAAGCACCCTTAAAAGCAATAAATTCTTCAATCTTTTCAACATCGAAGTAATCATAAACACCTTTAGCATAAGAAGATAGGATCTCATTCTCATTAAACTTAAATTGGAAAGGTAGGTGTTTATGATCTATATGAAGGTAAAAGAAGAACAACTTCAAAACATTCAACATGAAGAGAGGTGTTTTTGTATCATGAAAGTTTCTACAACCAAACTTTCCTCTCTCAAAGTAATTTTCAGTACCATCCTGAACTAACTCAATAATATAACTATCAAATAAAGCATGTTGTTCATGACCTACAAGCACACGTGTATAGTTTTCAAAACGGTTTTTAGGATAATAAGATAAATGCAACCCATCACAATGAGCCTTAATAAGAGCACAATTATCCGGAATATAAGTTGGATATTTCAAAAGGATAATAGGACAATCAAAGGTGGGTGCAATAGCAACAATTTCAAGCTTAACATAACCAACTATAGAAATTTCATCTTTGTAAGCATCATTCATAGTGGCATTTTGGTCATCAACAAAGCAAGTATCAAAGTCTTCAGATAGTGAAGTATCAAGTGAGTCCTTGGAATCATAGGATTCCCCATTATAGCAATCATTAGCCTCTTGTTGAGCAGCAAACATTTTATTTTTAAAATTCTCAATATAATCATTGCAAACATAATTCTCAAAGTAATATTGAAGCACAACAAAATTTTCGGACTTATAAATAATATCGTAATATTTTTCAATCAAAAAAGCAATCTCATAACCACTCTCAAAAGCAACAAACTCTTCAATGTTTTCAACATCGAAGTAATCATAAACACCTTTAGCATAAGAAGATATGATCTCATTCTCATTAAACTCACATTGGAAAGTTAGGTGTTTACGATCTATATTAGAACAACAAGTAAAATCATAAATGTGGCATAAACACTCAGCAAAACAATAAGAAACTTGTATTTGATCTCATAAGTGTTTTCCTTTTTAAGATAGGCGGGATCGCTGGATACGAGGATAAACTGGACCGGCCCATTAGCACCGTAGCTCTCGCGCTTGTTTTTTCTTTTTCTTTTTATCATTTATTCATATATTAAAAAAAATCACACTCAAAAAACATTATTTTTTGTGTATTTCAATATTGATAAGACTTAAAAATGCATTAATGCATATTTAAAATTCTTCACACTTAAAATTGTATTAAAGTGTAAAATAATGTTAGCATGATCGCTCGTGCAATCACCCTGCTCTGATTTTTAAAATTGTTTGCACTTAATAATAATTTAAAACTAAAAAAATCACAATCCAAATAATATTTATGTGCGAAAAATTAAATACATTTAAGTGCGCGACCATTTAACACATTAAAAAATGTGAATAATTTAATAAATGCGTTAACGGATTTTTATACATTTTTAAGTATGATCAGTTTTGGAATTTATTAAAACAAACCAAGAGTGTCATATCATTTTCTCTAAGAATCGAAGGGTCACACTGTTAGTTTGCGTAAACATATCAGCAAAAATTAGTTGCAAATGTGGATAGCAGGGGACCGAACTCGCAACCTCTATGTGCGCAGAAGAAGACCGACCAGTACACCAAGGCATCTTTTATGTTAAAGATCAATTTTTAAAGAGATGTGTTGCCTATAAAGTATACACAAATTATAGTATATATGAGTAGCGAATATTATTGAGAGTTTGTTGGGTAGCGAGAACATGTTTTTAATTTTTGTTTGAAAACATATATTTTTTAAAAAATTATATAATGCATTTAAAAGTATCAATAGTGTTTCAAAAAATATTTCATATGTGCGGGGAAAATGTGAATTGGTTACTGAGAAAAAAAATCGAGCAGAACAAACATTTTTTTTTTAATTTTAAAAATTAATGGGAATATTTTTACAATTTTTAAGAAATTAGAGCGAAAATAATTTTAAAAATTTAATACATCCTGGACGTTTGCGGTGGCATCCCTGGTCCTTGTGTGGCTGACATGTCTGGGGAAGAGGGAGATGTGGGAGCCGTTGCAGTCCCCAATCCCATAGCCGTTTAGGTAGCACGAAAAACGCTAGTTGTGGCCACCAAGGCTGAAATTTTCCGAAATCACCGGCGACCCATTGGGCACCGCCTTCCTGAGCTGACTGATGGCACCGTCGATCCGGAGCACGTGAGTGCCTGCAGTCACCTGCCTCGCGGCGATGATTGAAGCGGAGAGGCGCCGTGCAGGGGCGGACAAGATCTTCGACATTAACATGACGACGACCGCGCACGAGGGTTGCAGATCAGATGCAGGAGGTATGCGGCAAATCAGAAGGTGCATGCACGGGTATATACATGGCTACAAGAGATAGAGTTTGTACTATTTTTTTCCACCTTGAAATCAGAGACCATGAAAAAAGAGACCATGACATCTCAGCTTTGGCACATGCATCAACCCCAAAGTGTGTATATACTCATGACTTGGGCCACAATTAATTAGCAGATACTAGCACATATGCCTGTGCGTTATAACGGGAAAAAAAAGTTTAGAGATCAGAAGTGGTTGATGCTTGCTAACGGATATGTTGTGGGCAGTTGGATGAGATGCATATTGATAGATCTTTTCATGGTCCACCAACAGCCCGCGATACAGGGAGGAAAGGGTAGTACTTCGTAGATGCGATGATGGAGGTGGAGCGATTGTGATGAAAATTACGACCAACTCTAGAACAGCAACAACCGAAGAGGCTGGTCAGCACATCCGGCTGGCATACGAATGTGTATTTCTTGATTCTTTTTTATTTCAAGCAAAATACCCACCAAAATGTATCATGACACGACAAAGGAGATTGCGTCTTTCTTAACTCTAACTAGCATCATCAAAACATCGGTGACTCAGTAACGACGAACCAAAACTATTTCCTCAAGTTGTCTGTTTTTTTCTCCTTGAAATCTGAATTTCCTTTTGGATCATAATATAAAACATGATATGGAATTTGCCTTTTTATGTATATCTTTTTACAATATGTGATCATCTTATTGATGCAAGAACTTCAAGTGGTAAGTTGATGTACACAAGATCGCTTCGTCATTCCTCGAAGTATTTCATGAAATGTGCAACATTGCATGTTAGTTTCAGTACTTTTCTCGACTCTAATTATCATTCGCCAGCGATTCAGCAACGACGAATGCTGAGTCATTAGAGTGCAAAAGTAACATTCTTATGTTTACAGTTCACGTCGGATACTGATCACTCCAGTCGTCCCCTTTGAGCAAATGATGCAAAACATTCGCTTCACCAACCATTCTGAGAGAATGATGCAAATATTATTCAAATGTAGTGTCTAGTATGATAGTTCTATTTGATGTAACATGACACTTTACGATCATAAATGTGACAATTTGTACGCTATAGAATGACCATTTTCTCTATTGTAGGATGTCAAAAATTTTGCTAGCGGGGGAGGGAGGGCAGAAGCGGGATTAGCCATACATTTTTAACAGGATTTTTATAACTTGCAACAAAAATAAATTACACACAAAAATAAAAATAAATTTGAGAAAACAATTTGGGACAATACAAGTAGTCACATAGCTGGGGTAGGATGGTGCTCTGAAACGGTATAAGAGAAAAGATTCATTGTCTTCGATCCTTTTTTAAATATAAATACTCCACTAGTAGAAAACAGGGCTTTGGTTTAGACCTGGCCAGCCCATTAGTCCCGGTTCAGTCACGAACCGGGACCCATGGGGGCATACGTCCCGGTTCGTGCGCCCAGGGCGCCGGACGGGCCTTGTGGGGCACTGGTCCCGGTTCGTCTGGACCCATTAGTCCCGGTTTCAGACACGAACCGGGACGAATGTGCCTCCATCCACTGGTCCCGGTTCGTAGCTGGAACCGGGACTAAAGGACAACCATTAGTCCCGGTTTCAGCTACGAACCGGGACCAGTGGATGGCGCTTCGTCCCGAGGCGGTTTCTTCGTATACGCGTGCGGCGCGCGCCCGACGAGCTTCCCATGCGCGTGCGGCCTCAACCATTGGTCCCGGTTCGTAGCTGGAACCGGGACCAATGACGGCGCTTCGTCTTCCCGCGCGCGCCCGACGAGCTTCCCATGCGCGTGCGGCGCGCGTTGGGAAATTCGTCGGGCGCGCGCCCGACGAGCTTCTCAGGCTATAAGTAGACGAAGGCCGGAAGCACTCCGACTCATCTCATCTCATCTTCCCTTCTCATCCCCTCTCGTGCCCGACGAGTTTCTCGCCGTCATGTCGGGGTCGCCGCTACGATGGCCGTCCGACTCCGACACCCCGTCGGACGAGGACAATTCCGTAAGGCGCAAATTTTGGGACCCGCCTCCGAAGCCGCGGCCTCGAGCTCAGCGCGGGCGGCGATCGCGCGCCGCCGACGACAGCCCGCCCCCCGCCGACGACGATAGTCCGCCGCCCGCCGACGACAGCCCGCCGCCCGCCGACGACCCGCTGGAACGGCTGGCGGCGCTGGAACGGCTGGAGGCGCGGGAACTTCGCCATGCAGAGAAGTCCCGCGCGAACCTGGCCAAGGCGAGGGCCAAGAAGAAGGAGAAGAAGAGGGCCGAGATGACGGCGCGTGTGGAGGCGAAAGTCGCGTCGGAGGAGGCCACCAAGCGGGCGGCGCCCAGCGACGACGATGAGGGCGCCGGGACCTCCGCCAAGAAGCAGAAGATCGAGTAGTTTAGCTCTAGTCGTTAGATTAGACGCTTCTAGCTTCGATCTTCTGTAATAAATATTATGAATTATATATATATTTTTGGTTTGTTAATCGTCATTGTTTTTTTGTTAATCGTGACATCATTGTTGTTTGTTAATCGTGATTGTTTTTTTAATAATTGTTTGGAATTCAAAAAATTAAATCATGTGATATCAAGACCTAAGGGTTATAACATGATTGATATCTTACTATTGTCAGGAAAACAACAAGTGCAGACTTGGAAACTATGAGAGATAGAACCTGAAAGTTAAGCGTGCTCGGGCTGGAGTAGTGAGAGGGATGGATGACCGGCCGGGAAGTTAGATGATTTGGAATGAGTGTTGATTAGAGATTAGAGATTAAATTCTGAAGCGGTGAGGAGGGGTGATTAGGGATTAAATTGTCAAATAATTCAAAGCTTCGAAAATGAAAAAATTTCAAAGTTTTTTTTTCGAAAAAATTTCTTTAGTCCCGGTTTTTAACACCAAAGGTCCTCCAGCCCCCGCTCCAGCCGGCTGCCACGTGGAGGTCCATCTGTCCCGGTTCGTAAGCGAACCGGGACTAAAGGTCATGTGCTTTAGTAACGACCCTTTAGTCCCGGTTCCAGAACCGGAACAGAAGGCCCTCTGAAACCGGGACAAATGGGCCTTTTTCTACTAGTGCTCCCTAGACTTTTCCCTAAGGATGACCCTAGGCATCGAACCCATGGAAAATAATGCAAATAAACAGGGATTCAAAAATGATATTGTCGTTAGAGTTCAAGTTTCCTGGGTTGTTAATTGCAAATTTTAACAAAATAAACAATGGTATGAAAATAGACATGGACATGAGGACTTTACATACAACGTTATAGTTACACTTAGGATCTGATCTTAATTTCTAGCATGGTCTTGGTAGATATGGAGAATGTGTCCAAGTAACATCACAATCGATCATCAACGTGCATTGTAAGTCCATTATCCAACCGAATCCCCTGTCGTGCGAGGTTACCTAAGTTATTGAGGATATCTCCAGACCAATGCAATGGATGTTTAATGATTGCACCTCATGATACTGAAGGAGTTGTTGTCATCTACCATACCCATACTTAATTACTATCACCAATTTTCAGTATAGCTTTACACATGTCTGTGCATTTTACCCAGTGTCGGTCCTGAGATTTCGGTAACCCAAAATTATAACTTAAGGCCTTATAATATCAATATCCAAATAACGATCAATGTATGTATAAATAAAATGTTACCAAAAAAAACTAAAGGTGCATCCAAAAGGATTATTCTATAATCTAGACATGCTATCTTAAAAAAAATACTAATATTTCTATATGCATACTTCATAGATAACAATAAGTTGAAGAAATTGATAATTCAAAAACCAGTGCAAAGTTACAAAGCTACCGGACCAACACAATAAAATCCAATGGACTATTAACTCACAAAAGGTGAATCGTAACTGATATATACCCATAAACAAGGTCTAATTGATCGATTACTATTGGTCATGTTCAAACGATGGCCCAATTTGAATCATCAATTAATCTTTGTGAATTATCATAGGAAAAATACATAGGGCAGATGTTTCTTATATATAGAGATGCATCTTCTTTTATGGATTTATATCTCGCCACTGTTGACCGACGGGCTTAATGTGATCTTTCAGCGAGTCAGCCTCTCGCCTGTTGCCATGGACGGGTGGGGGCTTGCGATGAGATATCTCCCAGTCCCATCTATGCCCACGAAGCTATTGTTCAGAAACATGAGCAGAAGAGGCTAGCACCTAACGCTAATATTCGGTGAAGAATGGGCTAGAAACCTAGAGTACGCTAGCAATTAGGTACAACTTCTTAGGGATGGCCAATAGGAGGATGAAATGGAATATGTAGGTCGACTTGGAAAGGGAGACAGAGATCTTTTGCCAAAAAAGAAGATAGAGACCAATCTTTGGCTGCACAGATGCGATTTCATCTGCTGACTGGTGGCGAGGAGAAATTCATTCCAACCAAGGGATCAGCAAATAGGACATGTAGTGGGGGTCTATGGTGCCCTAGCAACACCTTCAAGGAGGTGTACATAGTCATCGGAGTTTTCACCCGGAACCGCACCGAGACCAGATACATCTCCCGAAACCATGCCTCCAACGAGGATTGGGACGAAAAGGGTGCTACCATGGTCGGTCATACAAAGCAGGATTTCCCCAAGAGGATGCAACATACCTCAAACTACTACCATTCGGCGTGGAAACTCCATGCTGGCCAAAGGGCTAGATGCTAGCGTAAGGGAGGAAGCAGAGCAAGGAGGGCAGGCTGCCAACCTGCACCATCCCCGATGAATGAGCACGCATACCAAGCCCCGCACATGGCGGGGCACGGGGATCTGCCGCCGCACATCGACTCGTGGCATCTCGGAGCGGGACATGATGAATTTATGTAGTCCAGGCGCATTAGAGTAGCGTGTGGTCACCGCACGAGCGCATGGTGACGGTCGGGGGCGTTTCCGTGTAGGGGGCTTCTAGCCCCAACGAATCTGACGGCGTGATGCGGAAGTGGGCAAGTCACGGAGGACGAAGGACGCCAAGCGGCAAAGTCAAGTGAGTCGAGGCATGGTAGATTCGTCTTAGTGAGTTGTAGGAGCGCGGCATGGCAGGGCACCGGAATCGAAGATGGCAGAAAATGGGTGTAAAGAAGGTGGGATGCACGACCCGCAAGCAGCAGTATCAGCACAACCGAGGGAAGGTGAGTTCCACCGCCGTCAGCTATCATAGGTTGTATGCTGGCATCAATGAGGGGAGGAAGTCAGGATTAATGGCGGTGGCTTGGGGTTGGAGCTCCCGCCCGAGTGCCTCAGGGAGATGATGTGGGGAGTGTTTTTTCACACAAGGGTAATACAATCTTCCTTTTTATAAAAGAACATATTTGATAAATTCCTTTCACTAATCTTATAAGACAAACTAATTGTAGACATTTCATCTAAACAATGCAAATACGATAGTTTACAAGGCGTCCGCGTGCCCCTAGATTATCAATTTGACCAACATAACACATGATTATATCACAAAAATTATACTCCCTCCATTCCTAATTATAAGGTGTATAGTTTCTTTAAAAAAGTCAAACTTATTCAACTTTGACCAAATTTGTAGATAAATATATTTATATTAATTATACAAAAATGGTATCATCAAACTCATCTTGAAATGTATTTTTATATTATATTTCTTAAATATCATAGATGTTGATATTTTTAACTATACATTTGGTCAAAGTTATAAAAGTTTGACTTTTTTAAGAAAACTATACACCTTACATCAAGAAACGGAGGGAGTATCATTTAAAAATATAACATTTAAACTTTATGATGATATAAATTTTATAATATATAATGTTCTATGTTGATTAAATAGATGATTTTGAAACACGCGCACGCTCTATAAACTGCGAAGAAAGGAGTATATATCTCTGACATGATTATCCATTTAAATATGCAGACTAATTAATTATATCTAATACTTTCTCCTATCCATAATAAGTGTCGCTCATCTAGTACAAAATTTGTACTAGCTTAGTATAAAATGAGCGACACTTATTATGAATCGGAGGCAGTACTAGATAGTGTATGCAAGATGTCTAGCCTATAATTGCTCCCGCCGCGCCATGTTCTTCACGACGAGGTCCACCAGAGCAGAGGGGCAACCAGTCTTCAGCTGCTCAAAACCACCATCCGCTGCCATGAATGCTTCCACGTTAGCCGGAGAAGAGAGGAACTGCATACATGCCGCCCTCAGAACGGAGCAATCATGCCGCTCGGCCAACGCTAGAGCGGCAGCCACGGAGCTCATATCGATGTGCCGGCACAGCGCCTCCTCGCAGACAAGCTTCAGCTTCTCCAGCTCGTACCTGTCCGCCGCGACGAGCAGCCTCTCCGCCATTGTCGCCTCCTCGAGCAGGGGAGGCGAGTCCGTGTAGATGAACCGGAGCAGGGCCTTGAACACCTCGGCGTCCATGTCGTCCACGCGCAGCAAGGCGGTGCTGTTACAGTCACCGGTGGCTGCTGCATCGATGTCCGCCTTGAAGACGGGTGACCGAGCCTCGAGTATGCACCGGTGCGCGGGGATCCTCTCCCCGCCTTGAAGGCTTCCGCGAGTTGCCCGCGCAAGTCGAACGTCGGCGCCGGCGACGCAACTGATCGAGATTCGATATGTGGCCCGCTAACGGCGACGTCGCAGAGGATGGTGAGGCAGTCGTTCTTGAGAATGAGATGCTTTTGCGCGTCCAGATCCTCGTGTTTGATGAAGTTTCTCCAACCCCAGTTGTCGCCGACCTCCGAGAAGCGGTACTCTTCCATGGTTTTTCTGTTCAAGGGCTTGGACGTCCCGTCGACTAGTATACCCATCTCGTACTTTGCCGTTGCATCCCCGGTCTTTGGGTGGCTGGCATGCTGGAGGAACATGGAGACGGAGCCCTTGTGCTTCTCTATGCTGCCGTTCGGGTAGCATAAAAGACGCCAGTCGTGGCCGCCGACGGTGAACGTGTCTGATCTGGTCGCCTGCCCGGTGGCCAGCATCTTGCTGATTCACGAGTACTCGTTGATCCGGAGCAGGTGGGAGCCGGTCTCTGGCCTCATCGCCGCGACGATTGAAGCCGAGAGCTTCTGCCGGCCGGCGCCGCGCAAGGCTGACAGGACGGAGGAGATCGACATGATGATGATTGATGATCGATGGGATCTGAGCGTGTTCACGAAGGAGTTAGGAGACGAAGATGAACTGGGACTTTATGATGGTCGGTAGGTGTACGTACGTTGGCCGAGCTATTTCAACCACGCTGGTATGTGTACCTTGTGAATTCTAATGTCTCTATCAGCTTTTTGCTACGTCCACGACCTAAACCTTGGGCAACAAGACATCGTGTTATACATGGAAATCTTAGCAAAACTGATTCCGCAAAACATATTTCTCCTTTTTAACGACACTATTAATTAATTGGTTTATCC
The DNA here is from genome assembly GCA_950022295.1 of Bromus sterilis. Classification (NCBI taxonomy): domain Eukaryota; kingdom Viridiplantae; phylum Streptophyta; class Magnoliopsida; order Poales; family Poaceae; genus Bromus; species Bromus sterilis. Next base: position 19,005,255 of record OX465598.1, on the reverse strand, counting down.
TACATATATGAAAATAGGACGCCACTCTGCAGCGGCGTCGCACCTGTGCTGCAGTACCGTGCGGCCGCTTCTAATTCATTAACAAAATGTACTAGCTTAATCTAGTTTCAATTTAAAAAAATATTTATCTCTCAAACCGTTAATTCAATTAATGATCAGTTTGCACCATTAGCTTTGTCGCGACGAGATCTTCGAAACTAGATCCCATGTCAACATCTTTTGACAACATTTTTTTTCATCAGTAGTTGCAAATTTTTTATTAATTACTTACCTGATAATGATCTATACAGTTGCCAGATTATACTAACTTGGTTCTCAAATCATTGCACACTAATATATATAAAAATGAAAAACTTGTTTTATGGTATTTATAAGTGTTTCTTTTCGGAATCACCTAAGAAAAGTGTTTGTACTTGTTATATTATTTGTACTCAATTGTCATAATAACTTGTTGTGCTTAAACGATTTGTTATCGATTTAATTATGTTTGGTTGCCATATTTTTTTAATCTTATTGATATGATGGTTTATTTTTCTTGCCAGTTCTATTATTTTGCGTTGCCAGATTATTTAACCGGATTGTATCATAAGCTTAAGTGTACGGAACTATTTCTGGTAACTATGTACAAATATTTGTGTCAATAGTTCACGGTAAAAGTGGTAACTAGGATGACATAAATCTGGCAACTAACGATGACAAAAAAAGTTCATCGAAACATATCAATATGAGATCTTGTTTCGAAGCCCTCGTGAAAACAAACACAACGGTGAAAACGGAACGTAAATCGAATTAATGGTTTGTAAGATAAATCATTTAAAAAATTTAAAAAACACATTTAATTTGATGATGTCAGCCATGAGGTAATAGTCTTGCATGCCTAATCTTTGCATGCAACCGCCGCATGATAAACCTGTGGTGCGGCGGTGCACCTTAGCTTTTGAAAATAATGTTTGTCCATCAAGTATTGCTCGATTCCATATTTTGCTCCCTGAACTCAAATAACATGACACATCTTTTGGACTGGAAACTTCCGAATTCCACACAATTTTGACCTGACAAAATCTCTCTCTAAAAGACAAGAACATATACTTATACAGTGTGCACTATTATTTTTGCATCCGAAAGGAGCACTACCTTCGCATTAAGAAGAGGAAAATATAAAGATATTTTACGGTGCATCACGATACATGAGGGGAGGTGTATTATTTGGAAGATAGGCTAATATTATCCAAAAAATTATACTGAAACTATCCTTGCTTCTTTTTGTGAGAGGGGGAAATCAAATATGTTCAAAATTAATTTTTGTATCAAGAATATTCCTCGAGCCTCCTCGTGATACAGTTCACATCAACTTATCATATTCGGATCTTGACCGTCCAATCTGATTCGATGGACAATCCATATTCACTCGATGCACCATAAAAAAGACTCAAAATATATACACATGTTGGCATGTTTCTAGGAAGACATGCAGGAAACCCCCCAAGTGTTTAAAACCTCATCCTCATGCTGACTTTTCATGGGTTTCAATAACTCTCGGCTTAAAGGCGAAAAAAGCCAAAACTGTATGCAATCTCCTAGAATGTGAGATGGGCCACCTTGACATTGGTTAATCTCGTGCCACAAAATATAGAAATGTTCCTCTCCTTCCAAGTGTTCCACGTAATGTTGATGAGGGTGTTGGTACGTCGCCTCCTTTGAGGACCGTCGATATCTTTGAGCCCTCCCTCCCACCAAGCATCAAGCGAGGTAAAAGTGGCAGCGGGTTCGAAGGAAAACTCGTCTCGTGTCTAATACAACACTAGGTTGTTGATCACAACAATGAAAGAAAATCGAAGAGCTTGAAGCCCATTGTTGGGTGGGCTAGGCGTGCCAAATAGAAGGAATTACCCCTGGGCTTATGTTTCAAGGACCAAGTGTACAAAAATAGTGTAAAATTTTCAAAATGTTGGGCGGGCCATAATCCCTTTGGCTTCCACGAAGCTCCGCTAGTGATGACGTGAGATGGTCTGGTGGGCACTAAGTTAAAGCTGGTAAACATGATCATGCGACTCCACCCCCTTAATGCTAGGTGATTAGCCAGGAAGATCATGTTGTGGAGGACAAGTCTGCAATTTGTCTTCCCATGAGCCCTTTAAATTCTGTTAGGCAAGAATCACGCGTGGGAACCAAGGAATTGGGCTATGTAGGCCAAGGTGGACGAGTATACCTTCTTTGGGTGCGAAATCCAAGGTCGGCGAGGTGGCGAAAGTTGAAAAGTCAATGAACTCACACGATTTATTAGGTTTTTTCAGCCTAGCCATAAACCTTCTATGCGCCAAGCCTTCCACCTTGAACTTGGTCACCACGACTGATATTATCGTCAACGGTGGCTTCTCCTCAGCTCATCTTCAATGAAACTTGCATGCATCACTAGTAGAAAACAGGGCTTTGGTTCAGACCTGACCAGCCCATTAGTCTCGGTTCAGTCACAAACCGGGACCCATGGGGGCATACGTTCCGGTTCGTGCGCCCAGGGCGCCGGCCGGGCCTCGTGGGGCACTGGTCCCGGTTCGTCTAGACCTATTAGTCCCGGTTCCAGACACGAACCGGGACGTATGGGCCTCCATCCATTGGTCCCGGTTCGTAGCTGAAACCGGGACTAAAGGTTGGCCATTAGTCCCGGTTCCAGCTACGAACCGGGACCAATGATGGCGCTTCGTCTTCCCGCGCTTCGTCCCGAGGCGGTTTCTTTTCCCATGCGCGTGCGGCCTCCAACCGTTGGTCCCGGTTCGTAGCTGGAACCGGGACTAAAGGATACCTGTAGTCCCGGTTCCAGCTACGAACCGGGACCAATGACGGCGCTTCGTCTTCCGCGCGCGCCCGACGAGCTTCTCAGGCTATAAGTAGACGAAGGCCGGGAGCACTTCATCTGACTCATCTCATCTCATCTTCCCTTCTCATCCCTCGCGCCCGACGAGCTTCTCGCCGCCATGTCGGGGTCGCCGCTACGATGGCCGTCCGACTCCGACACCCCGTCGGACGAGGACATTTCCGAAAGGCGCAAGTTTTGGGACCCGCCTCCGAAGCGGCGGCCTCGACAGCGCGGGCGACGATCGCGCGCCGCCGCCGACAGCCCGCCCCCCGCCGACGACGACAATCCGCCGCCCGCCGACGACCCGCTGGAACGGCTGGAGGCGCAGGAACTTCGCCGTGCCGATCGTGCGGAGAAGTCCCGCGCGAACCTGGCCAAGGCGAGGGCCAAGAAGAAGGAGAAGAAGAGGGCCGAGATGACGACGCGTGTGGAGGCGAAAGTCGCGTCGGAGGAGGCCACCAAGCGGGCGGCGCCCAGCGACGACGATGAGGGCGCCGGGACCTCCGCCAAGAAGCAGAAGATCGAGTAGTTTAGCTCTAGTCGTTAGATTAGACGCTTCTAGCTTCGATCTTCTGTAATGAATATTATGAATTATATATATATTTTTGATTTGTTAATCGTCATTGTTTTTTAATAATTGTTTGGAATTCAAAAAATTAAATCATGTGATATCTAGACCTAAGGGTTATAATGATTGATATCTTACTATTGTCAGGAAAACAACAAGTGCAGACTTGGAAACTAGGGGAGATAGAACCTGAAAGTTAAGCGTGCGTGCTCGGGCTGGAGTAGTGAGAGGATGGGTGACCGGCCGGGAAGTTAGATGATTTGGAATGAGTGTTGATTAATCCATATTAGAGATTAGAGATTAAATTCTGAAGCAGTGAGGAGGGGTGATTAGAGATTAAATTGTCAAATAATTCAAAGATTCGAAAATGAAAAAAATCAAAAAAATTTTTCAAAAAAAAAACAAATTTCGAATTTTTTTCTTTAGTCCCGGTTTTTAACACCAACCGGGATTAAAGGTCCTCCAGCCGGCTTCCACGTGGAGGCCCATCTGTCCCGGTTCGTAAGCGAACCGGGACTAAAGGTCATGGGCTTTAATAACGACCCTTTAGTCCCGGTTCCAGAACCGGAACAGAAAGCCCTATAGAACCGGGACAAATGGGCCTTTTTCTACTAGTGCATCTTGTACATGTCGTTCTTGGTTTGCTTCCCATTCATCACATGATTCTTGTATTTCTTAATCCTCGTGGGCTTGTCCTTTTCCAATTGTAAACATAATCATCACCATGAAGTTTTCCAAGAGAAATTAGATTTCTCCAAACCTTTTGCTCATATCTAACATCCTTGATCACATGTTTAACATCATCATTAGTCTTGATCTTATCAAGTGAGAATAGACTAGTAACATATTCATATTACCACAAACACTTTTCTCGTCATTAACTACATGTAATAACATAATAAAATTTACCTTGACATGTGTGATGTTACCATCTATGTTACTTCCACTATGGCCAGCCTTATGTGACCATATTCCTTGCCATGTCTTGCTGTTGGAACAGTTTGTTGGCTAGCGAAACACATGGCCTCATATTTTCTCATGATAGTCTATTAGTCACGGTGTTGGATATTGTTATATGAACTGTAGATTCAAAATGAGTACCGGCTAGAAGAAAAGAGTTTGGAGGCGTTGCCAAGTCATATATTAAATGAGCGACAATGATGGTCATGCGATTGGAGACCGGTGTTCCATCGGAGATGTGTAAGAAGGATTGATGCACCCTATGCAGTAGTATGATAATTTTCTTCTATACCGAATTAGAAAAAAATCGGTGAGTGAAGATGTGAAAAATAAAATGTTTGTCTTTCCTGCTCTGGGAGGCACGAGGCATCTTTAGTCGACCGACCACTTACAATTTAACTCCTTATATTGCTTTTAATACTTAATCTTTATAATTTGTAAGTTAAACGATGGTCAAATCTTTATAATTTGTAAGTTGAACGATGATTTGTTGACGGGTGGGCGGAGTGCGGTATTGTAGCGGTGTCATGGGGAGGAGCGCCTATAGTCAGGCTCCGGAGATGTAGCCGATGTTCGGTGAACTTCATTAACAAATCTCGATGTCGTGCCTCGTGTGATTGCTTGATTCTCGGTAGATCGATATGTGACTTGGATTATTCTAAAAAGTGGTATCATGAGCAAGGTTGAAGATCGAGGCAATAGTCGATTGCAGCGAACAGCTATCGGATCGATCGGGCGAGCCTACTAGGCGGCTGGGTGATATGTGTTTGCATTGCGAGGAAACATCTTTGGAAGCGCGATTGTTTTGAAGTACAACAGTGGCGAGGCGCACGGGCAGTTAGCAGGCCGGTCGGGTGCTGGTTGCGCGGAAGCGCAGGCCGCGGGCGGGCAAGTGGCGCGTTGAAGAGTACGATAGGGAAAAGCGAACCGAGTTTGTTTTGGAAACAAAACCGGACCGAGTCGGGGTAGAATCCGTCTGAACAGGTGCCTACGGTCCAGTATAAATACAACAAGAGGTAGCCTCTCGTACGGAGCAGGAGCAGATCAACGGCAAGAGATTCCATCAGGGTGATACGTGTGTATCCATTGGAAGTAGCAAGGGATTTTCAGCAAAGCAATTGCTAGCATAAGAGTTTGAGCAAAGGGAGCTATTTGCGCACATGAAGATCCAAACGTTTTGGCTTGATAATTGCTATTAGTACATCCGTATTTGGGCATCACGTGAGAGGAAAGCTCGGGTAATATTTTTTGCAGTGTCAGCTATACGAAAAATCGTGGTGCCAACGGATACCAGATTTAAGGAGGAGAAGTTCAACGGAACTGGAAACTTCGGGTTATGGCAGACACGAGTGAAAGAGTTATTGGCACAAGAGGGTGTTTGAAGGCGTTGCGGGATGCTATGCCAGCTAAGATGAACGCTGAGGATTGGGAGGAGTTACAGTTGCAAGCAGTCGGAACTATATGGTTGTGTCTGTCGGACCAAGTTATTTATCATGTGATGGATGAGAATTTGCCGGAAAGATCTGAATGGTGGATCTATTGCTAATGTGGCAGCTCGTGGTGATGACTCAGACATCAGTAGTGATGTTCTCCTAGTATCAGACAGACGGTCAACCAAAAGTGAAGCGTGAATGTTGGATTCAGCTAGCGCTTTTCATGCGACACCCAACAGGGAGTGGTTCTCTTCGTACAAGTCTGGTGAGTTTGGTTCAGCTTATGTGGGCGATGACACAGGTTATCGTATTGCTGAAATAGGTGACATCAAAATCAAGATATTTGACGGAGTTGAGCGGATGCTTCGGGGAGTCAGGCATGTGCCGGGGCTAAGAAGGAATCTAATTTCGCTTGGAGTTCTTCATGATGATGGTATGAAATTTCGTTATGATCGGGATAAGAAGACCTTGAATATCATGGAAGATGAGGTGATCGTGATGATTGGAGAGAGGACGGCCTCGCATCTTTACAAGTTGCAAGGGAACACTATTGCAGGTGGAGTCACGGAGACTGGAGTTGTAGGAATAGCGGAAGGATCTCACGAAGGCGGCGGGTATGCGGCAGACTCGTCGGGTAGCTCTTAGTAAGCTACGAAGAAGACAACCCAAGTCCGAAGTACATGGAAGTTTGACGCATGGACAAATTCAAGGTGGTGGAGAATATTCGCCAAGGTGAAGTTTGTTGAGTTTGTGTCGAATATAGTATACGAGTTGGGTTACATTGGACTTGGAATAGTAGTGTGGGTAGGATACGTGTAGTGTTGGAGTCGAACACGTTGTATCCTTGGGCTCTCATATAATGAGGGGCACCCCACGGTTGTAACTTATGCCAACATAAAAGCACAGGCACGCAGGGGGAGCCGGCGGCGTGTGTCGGCGCCCGGGTGGCCGAAGTGCGGTATTGTAACGGTGTCATGGGGAGGAGCGCCCATAGTCAGGCCCCGGAGATGTAGCCGATGTTCGGTGAACTTCGTTAACAAATCTCGGTGCCGTGCCTCGCGTGATTGCTTGATTCTCGGTAGATCGATATGCGACTCGGATTATTCTAACAAAACCTGCATAAGGTCTCATGGCGGAGATTGAAGAATGGAGTATTTATTCCGATAAAAATCCAGAACAGAGTTGCACATTATTGTTTAGCTAATTTTGATAGATATGGGGATAGCACTGCGTGTTGGCTTAACCAATCGCCGCCTTTTATTTCTAAACTTATTACTAAGGATTGTACATATATCTCTATGAACCTGAAATAAAACCTCGGAAAGAAGAAACAGACTCTTATACCAAGTTGATCAATAATGACTTGAACCAAACAAAATAGCACTACCGGAGAAGACATGGGTCGGTGACGGTGACGTCGCAACGGAAGATTAGGCTGTCGTTCTTGATGAGCGTCGGCTTGAGCACTTTCAGATCATTGAGTTTGGCCATGGAGTTTGTCCACCAGCCGCCGCCGGAAGTGTCATCGTTCGAGCTAGTAGCAATATCTTCATGTTTTGGGTCCCCTTCCAGCTCCTTGTGCGTGATGAAGTCGTTCCATCCCCAGGTGTCGCCATGATGCGAAAACCGGTGCTCTCCCATGCGTCTGCTGTAGGCGAGTTTCAAGAAGATGATCGTGTTGGCTTGCAGTATACTCATCCGGACCTTCGCCGTGCTACTCCCGAGGTGGGAATCATACTCGAGGAAGATGGAAAGGAAGCCTTCGTACTTATCGCTGGCGCCGTTAGGATAGCACAAGATACGCCACAACTTGTCGCCGACGAGGAAAGTGTTTGATCTGATGCTCTGCCCGACCGCCAGCTTCCTCTTGACTTCCGAGTACCTCTCGATCTGGAAGTCTTTGGAGCGGGTCTCGCCCGGGACGATGGTCGATGTGCGGAGCTGCCGCCGGCCGCCGCTGTGTAGGGCGGACAGGGCGGTGATGGAAGTGAAGAGTTCCCGCCGGCCGCCACAGCGTAGGGCGGCGGACAGCACAGGGAACAACGCCATGATGATGATGAGATCCGATATTAATTGCTGAGCAAGGCAACGACGCTCGCAAACAAACCTAGGTCCGCAAGGGGTATGGTATTTTATCATAAAATTTCAGTTTTATGATAAAATGCGCTCGCCCTTCGCAACTAGTAGTAGCTCGTTGGCGGAAAAAAAAAATCTATGAGACCAGGTCTCATACGCCTGTTCAATAAACCCATTCGGATGGGTGACATATGGTCTCAACAATCTCAAAGCACGCTAATACCTCTTACCCGTGAATGACACAGCAATGCAGGCGGCGGCTAAACGGCCAGGACGCATACAACCACCTGCAGCTCGCGACGGTGTGCGGCGCGGCGGCCTGCAGTGTTGCGCGCGACGTCGGGCCTTCCTGCGCGTGTGGCGAGCCGGCGACGACCTGCAGTGCAAGCGCGGCGGCCTGCAGCTGTCTGCAGTGGTGCGCGCGACGCCGGTGACCTCTCATGTGCGCGTGTAGCGGTCTGCAATGGTCCGCGCGACGCCGGTTGCCTCTCCTACACGCACGGCGGCGACCTGCAGTGCACGCGGCAGCGGACTGTAGCGGTCTGCAATGGTGCACTGGACGCCGGTTGCCTCTTCTATACGCACGCGGCGGCGTGGTGGTGGGCACTAATGGCTCCTCTTCCATGGCCACGCGGAAGCAGCTCGTCGTCGCCGGCTAATCGAAATGTTCATCCATGGCTGATGCATGCCACCGAGCTGCATTCTAAAAAGCATCGAACTGCTCCTTCCCGTTGCACTTGCTCGTCGCCGCCGGCTAATCGGAATGTTCATCCATGGCTGCTGCACCAAGAAGAAATTAAGCAGGACTAGTGGTAAATTAGTGAATTAGGGATTAGCTGACCGGTGTGGCTGCTATGAATTAGTCAGCCGATCTCCTGCATGGTAACAATAAGGATGGACGGAAGGCTACCAGCGAAGCGGTCGTTGCTGGGCTGGAATTTGCCGGTGATGTGAAGTTGAGGAAGAAGATGCTTTAAGATTAGCGCTAAACACGTGTCGTGGTCTGCATGGGGTCTCACGTTATATCTATAAGACCCGGTCTCATAGAATGTACTCACCAGAACCGGCGCTCGTCTTCCGTCGCTTATGCTTGCCACGTACCTCATGCACGCCGCGCTCATCCTTGGTTGCTCGTGCTTTCCTCCATTAATGAATGCGACTCTCTCATAAATAGTTCCAATTCTAATGCGTGGTCATCATGGTTGCAGTATCTATCCCAGCGTCAGCGTGTCCGGCTCATCATCGTTGCCGTCTTGCATTACCGGCACCTTTCCTTTCCCATCTCCAGGAGTATATAGCATAAAACCACCACAATTGGGGTCGTCTTTCCGAAAAACTACCGCTTTAAAAACTTTCGCTGATAACTACCACATTTTTGGTAACGACTCCCAAAATACCCAAGTCGCTGAGAGGTTAGTTTTTAATCGTGATTATGACAACCAGGGCCCGCATGTCAGGTCCACAGTAACTTTGACCGTTAGATTGACTGTTAACTTACATGTCGACCCAAATTATATATTTTCCAGATTTTTTTGGGATTTTTTTTCTGCAATTTTTTTAGATGGAGCCCACATGTCGCTCCCTTTCATTTTAATTTTTTTTCCAGAAAAATAAAAATAATATCGAAAAAAACATTTTTCTCGAGGGAAAAAGTTTTTTGGACCAAAAAATTCAAATTTATTCCGGGAAAAAATAACAGATTTTTTCTAGATTTTTTTGCTAGAATTTTTTAGATGGAGCCCACATGTCACTCCCTTCCATTTTTAAAAACATTTTCCAGAAAAAAAACAATATAAAAAAAAATTCCTGGGGGAGAAATGATTATTGGACCAAATAAAATCAAATTTATTCCGGGAAAAATAATCGAAATTTTTTTAGCCAAAAAAGCAACTTTTTCTTGAAAAAAATAAGAACTTTCTGTAAATAATTTTTTACCAAAAAATATTCGTGAGAAAAAAATTATTTTTCTGTAAATAAATTTTAGGTGCAAAATGAATATTTTTGGAGGAAATTAATTATTTTTTGGTCGACAATTAATTTGACATTGTGAAAATTGTTTTTTGGGGAAAATAATTTTCTGCAGCAAGTTTTTATTTATTCGGAGAAAACTGTTTTTTTTTGTCAAAGTTTTCCCCATATAAAATAATTTCCGGTAAAAAAATGGGGTTTTCTGGGCTGGAATTTGTTTTACAGGTACAAATATATTTTTTGAAGGGAAATTTATATTTTTCCGGATTTTTTTTTGGTTATTTGGGCTGAAAATATTTTTTTCGGGTAACAATTAGTTTTTTTTGAGGGAAAGTTATTTATTTTTTTAACCAAAAAACAATTTTTATTCTTCTGGCCTGTAATTTTTTCCCGGAAATTCGGTTTAAAATGTTTTTTCCCGGGTAAAATTTGGTTAAAAAATATTTTTTCTGGGTTGACGTGTAAAAAAGTATTTTTTCCGGGTTGACGTGTAAAAAAATATTTTTTAATGGAAAGGACTGACACGTGGGCTCCATCTGTCATATAACGGTCAAAGCTAACAGTCAACGCTAACGGTTCCTAACAAGTGGGCCCAATCTAACATAATCGCGATTGAAATTAGGTAAGGCACATGGTCTCAAAAAAATCCTATGGGACCAGGTCTCATACGCCTGTTCAATAAACCCATTCGGATGGGTGACACATGGTCTCAACAATCTCAAAGCACGCTAATACCTCTTACCCGTGAACGACACAGCAATGCAGGCGGCGGCTAAACGGCCAGGACGCGTACAACCACCTGCAGCTCGCGACGGTGTGCGGCGCGGCAGCCTGTAGTGTTGTGCGCGACGTTGGGCCTTCCTGCGCGTGTGGCGAGCCGGCGACGACCTGCAGTGCAAGCGCGGCGGCCTGCAGCTGTCTGCAGTGGTGCGCGCGACGTCGGTGACCTCTCATGTGCGCGTGTGGCAGTCTGCAATGGTCCGCGCGACGCCGGTTGCCTCTCCTACACGCACGGCGGCGACCTGCAGTGCACGCGGCGGCGGACTGTAGCGGTCTGCAATGGTGCACTGGACGCCGGTTGCCTCTCCTATACGCACGGCGGCGGCCTGGTGGTGGGCACTAATGGCTCCTCTTCCATGGCCACGCGGAAGCAGCTCGTCGTCGCCGGCTAATCGGGATGTTCATCCATGGCTGCTGCATGCCACCGAGCTGCATGCCAAAAAGCATCGAACTGCTCCTTCCCGTTGCACTTGCTCGTCGCCGCCGGCTAATCGGAATGTTCATCCATGGCTGCTGCACCAAGAAGAAATTAAGCAAGACTAGTGGTAAATTAGTGAATTAGGGATTAGCTGACCGGTGTGGCTGCTATGAATTAGTCAGCCGATCTCCTGCATGGTAACAATAAGGATGGACGGAAGGCTACCAGCGAAGCGGTCGTCGCTGGACTAGAATTGGCCGGTGATGTGAAGTTGAGGAAGAAGATGCTTTAAGATTAGCGCTAAACACGTGTCGTGGTCTGCATGGGGTCTCACGTTATATCTATAAGACCCGGTCTCATAGAATGTACTCACCAGAACCGGCACTCGTCTTTCGTCACTTATGCTTGCCACGTACCTCATGCACGCCGCGCTCATCCTTGGTTGCTCGTGCTTTCCTCCATTAATGAATGCGACTCTCTCATAACTAGTTCCAATTCTAATGCGTGGTCACCATGGTTGCAGTATCTATCCCAGCGTCAGCGTGTCCGGCTCATCATCGTTGTCGTCTTGCATTACCGGCACCTTTCCTTTCCCATCTCCAGGAGTATATAGCATAAAACCACCACAATTGGGGTCGTCTTTCCGAAAAACTACCGCTTTAAAAACTTTCGCTGATAACTACCACATTTTTGGTAACGACTCCCAAAATACCCAAGTCTCTGAGAGGTTAGTTTTTAATCGTGATTATGACAACTAGGGCCCGCATGTCAGGTCCACAGTAACTTTGAACGTTAGATTGACTGTTAACTTACATGTCGACTCAAATTATATATTTTCCATATTTTTTGGGATTTTTTTTCTGCAATTTTTTTAGATGGAGCCCACATGTCACTCCCTTCCATTTTAATTTTTTTTCCAGAAAAACAAAAATAATATCGAAAAAAACTTTTTTCTCGGGGAAAAAATAACATATTTTTTTCTAGATTTTTTTCCTTGAATTTTTTTACATGGAGCCCACATGTCACTCCCATCCATTTTTAAAAACATTTACCAGAAAAAAAAACAATATAAAAAACATTTTTCTCGGGGGAAAAATGATTTTTGGACCAAATAAAATCAAATTTATTCCGGGAAAAAATAATCGAAATTTTTTTAGCCAAAAAACCAACTTTTTCTTGAAAAAAATTAAAACTTTCTGTAAATATTTTTTTACCAAAAAGTATTCCCGAGAAAAAAAAAAATTTTCTGTAAATAAATTTTCGGTGCAAAATGAATATTTTTGGAGGAAATTAATTATTTTTTGGTCGAAAATTAATTTTACATTGTGAAAATTGTTTTTTGGGGAAAATAATTTTCTACAGCAAGTTTTTATTTTTCGGAGAAAACTGATTTTTTTTTCATAGTTTTCCCCGTATAAAAAATTTTCCGGTAAAAAGATGGGGTTTTCTGGGCTGGAATTTGTTTTACAGGTACAAATATATTTTTTGAAGGGAAATTTTTTTTTTTCATAAAAAATAAATGTTTTTCCGGAATTTGTTTTGGTTATTTGGGCTGAAAATGTTTTTTTCGGGTAACAATTAGTTTTTTTTAGGGAAAGTTGTTTATTTTTTTCAACCAAAAAACAATTTTTATTCTTCTGGCCTGGAATTTTTTCCCGGGAATTCGGTTAAAAATGTTTTTGCCTGGGTAAAATTTGGTTAAAAAATATTCTGGGTTGACGTGTAATAAAGTATTTTTTCCGGGTTGACGTGTAAAAAAATATTTTTTAATGGAAGGGACTGACACGTGGGCTCCATCTGTCATATAACGGTCAAAGCTAACAGTTAACGCTAACGGTTCCTGACAAGTGGGCCCAACCTAACATAATCGCGATTGAAATTAGGTAAGACACATGGTCTCAAAAAAATCCTATGAGACCAGGTCTCATACGCCTGTTCAATAAACCCATTCGGATGGGTGACACATGGTCTCAACAATCTCAAAGCACGCTAATACCTCTTACCCGTGAACGACACAGCAATGCAGGCGGCGGCTAAACGTCCAGGACGCGTACAACCACCTGCAGCTCGCGATGGTGTGCGGCACGGCGGCCTGTAGTGTTGCGCGCGACGTCGGGCCTTCCTGCACGTGTGGCGAGCCGGCGACGACCTGCAGTGCAAGCGCGGCGGCCCGCAGCTGTCTGCAGTGGTGCGCGCGACGCCGGTGACCTCTCATGTGCGCGTGTGGCAGTCTGCAATGGTCCGCGCGACGCCGGTTGCCTCTCCTACACGCACGGCGGCGACCTGCAGTGCACGCGGCGGCAGACTGTAGCGGTCTGCAATGGTGCACTGGACGCTGGTTGCCTTTCCTATACGCACGGCGGCGGCCTGGTGGTGGGCACTAATGGCTCCTCTTCCATGGCCACGCGGAAGCAGCTCGTCGTCGCCGGCTAATCGGAATGTTCATCCATGGCTGCTGCATGCCACCGAGCTGCATGCCAAAAAGCATCGAACTGCTCCTTCCCGTTGCACTTGCTCGTCGCCGCCGGCTAATCGGAATGTTCATCCATGGCTGCTGCACCAAGAAGAAATTAAGCAAGACTAGTGGTAAATTAGTGAATTAGGGATTAGCTGACCGGTGTGGCTGCTATGAATTAGTCAGCCGATCTCCTGCATGGTAACAATAAGGATGGACGGAAGGCTACCAGCGAAGCGGTCGTCGCTGGACTGGAATTTGCCGGCGATGTGAAGTTGAGGAAGAAGATGCTTTAAGATTAGCGCTAAACATGTGTCGTGGTCTACATGGGGTCTCACGTTATATCTATAAGACCCGGTCTCATAGAATGTACTCACCAGAACCGGCACTCGTCTTCCGTCACTTATGCATGCCACGTACCTCATGCACGCCGCGCTCATCCTTGGTTGCTCGTGCTTTCCTCCATTAATGAATGCGACTCTCTCATAACTAGTTCCAATTCTAATGCGTGGTCACCATGGTTGCAGTATCTATCCCAGTGTCAGCGTGTCCGGCTCATCATCATTGCCGTCTTGCATTACCGGCACCTTTCCTTTCCCATCTCCAGGAGTATATAGCATAAAACCACCACAATTGGGGTTGTCTTTCCGAAAAACTACCGCTTTAAAAACTTTCGCTGATAACTACCACATTTTTGGTAACGACTCCCAAAATACCCAAGTCGCTGAGAGGTTAGTTTTCAATCGTGATTATGACAACTAGGGCCCGCATGTCATGTCGGACCCGGGGTTAGCGTATGTAATTCCAGTCACGATACAATCACATGGAGAGACGAGAACCGTACCCACTTGTCTAAGCAGACAAGGCAGAGCACAGAACGTTCTCGGTAAGCATTGAACGTGAGGGGCATCCATTCAGGCCGGATGATCAACTGAGATGGGTCATCAACGTCCGCTCACAAGTCTAAATGCTTATGGGTGGTGAATCCCATACTCATAGACAAGTCGCCTCAACCATGTTATCGATTGGATCCTAACTCTTACATAAACTTACTCCAGCCCGATCACTTAGTCGGGGTCTAGGGCGGGCTCGATCATACAACAAAGTGTGCACGTGAGAAAGTCACGAGCAATCGCATCGCGATGCCCCAAGCTGCGCACATCTAAGGGCCACTTGGTGTATAAAAGACCGCCAGCCAGATCACAACTAAGGTCTCGAAAACCCATACTAAGACATGCATGTTATAAATATACACGCAGCACACATGCCTAGTATGAACAGCAGGTATCATCACATAACTCTACAAAGTACTCTTTATTGATATACATATAGAGCATACAAAGATCACATGTCTGTGATCACATTACATCATACAACGGAAGCAAATTAGGTCTGAGTACAGACAAGTTTAACAAATGGCTTAGAGAAGCCTTGTACAACAAACATGCCCTTCCACGAGGGACCAGACTGCTGTCTGGGATTATACTACCAAGGTCAACGTCGAGCTTCAGGTCGGTGACTCCATCGGGGTCCGGGTTCTCATCTAAAACATAGAATAAGAAAACGTGAGTACAAATTCGTACTCAGCAAGACTTACATCAGATCTAAACTACTCATGCTCAAGTATCAAGGTAAAGGAGGTGGGGTTCAACATGCAGAAGTGCCAGCTTTGACTTGGCTAATCCTGTACTACGAGTACCAGATTTGAGGTAAGAAACGTACACGAGTCCACTATATCTCCAACCAATACACCACTATGGTTACTTCCTCGACTTCCCCACGAAGAAGCACACCATAGCACTCACGCTTATCTTGCGAGTTTTATAAGTATCCATTCGAGTTATCTATGATCAAGTAGAGGTTTCCAAGTAGTCCATAACCGCGGACACGGCTATTCGAATAGTTCATTAACCCTGTAGGGGTGTACATCTTCACACGCGTGTCATCACTTATCGCCTTGTTCATGTCATCCTTCAAGCGGATGTCGGACGTGGATGAAACCAAGGCACTAACGTCACATCACCTTATCTAATCCAGGAGTCGACTACCTGAGTTTGGCACCGCTCGAGAGTCCGGCCGGTTCCACGAAACGGACTCAGATAATGTAAGGGACCGAGACGCCACCTCTGCCAGATGGTTTCACTGCCTCACAAGTCCACCACATATCTAGGATGATGCAACCTTTTCTTCATACTTTTTCTATGCATATGCCAAATGGAAAGCCCGAATCTATTGTGACTCCTGGACCGGATCGGGTATGTAAAGAGGCCAAACGGGGCTCCCATAAACCCAACATGTGGTCATACTCTTTGTCTTGGATCACAAAACAGGAACTCGGGGCCTAGGGTAGTGTTCAACGAGACAACCCACTGTGTACTCCTACACAGCCTCTCATCGTTCACCTTTGCTTAGGGTGGATTCACCAACACGTTTCACTTTCATCAACACTACTGTGTTCATTCCATCCCAACTCACAATCAAAACATCCTCATAGTATCACTAAGCAGCAAAAGCAGTAACAGTTGTAGGGACCACATGCTCATCATTCAACTCCTAAATCTGCTAGGATTGTGGTTTGCTTAATACGGTGACAAAATGATAGGTCATGCATCGGAATGGGTTCAACTATGCGAAAGAACGTGTCTCGGTGATCTCCTAAACATGCATAAGCGAGACTGAGAGGGAACATAGGATTTTATAGACATGATCAATGGGGTTTGCTTGCCTTGCTGACGAGGTTCGATATCGGGGTCTTCAACGAAGGGGGTGGCCTCCGGTTCCAGTTGCACGTCTATCGAGCAAACAATCAAACAAGGTATAAATATAATTGCAATGCATCAAACACATGATCAATATTGAAATGGTGATGTTCTTGGTCACAAAGTGTGTACAATTTCATTTAAAAGAAGTCACATGCAAAGTCATTTGCAAATGTGCTTCAAATTTGAATTTGAATTAAAGCCATATGGATGTTTTGCACTGTTCACCCATTTTAAAATAGTCAAACATGAAAACAGAGCCCATATTCATAATCCTTGGATTTTTCTGATATTTTTAGACATATTATTTGTTATATTTGGAGTTCATATGAATTAGTTATGAATTCCCCAAGTTTAAATGATTTTCTGGAATTTTCTGGATTAATTTAATTCAATTCTATTTTCTGGAATTTCTTTACTGCGTCATGATGAGCTCAGGGTGACGTCACAGGGGGGCTGACGGGTGGGGTCGGCTTGTCAGCCACAGTGGGAGTTAACCCCTGTTAGTTTAACTAACAGAGGGGATTAAGAGACTGTGGGTCCCACTGTCAGTCACTGTGGGGGTTAATTAAGGAGTGGATTAGGGTTAACTAATCGGGGCTGGCCGGAGTGTCGCCTCCGGCGACTGGAGACTCGCCGGAGTGGTGCTGGACGGCGTTCCAGTGCCTCAAATCGAACGGGAAGACCACCAGAGGGATCCCATTGTTCGCGTGCTTCGCCTGGGACAAGCTGGGGGTCTCGGGGACGGCTATTTCGACGTCGGCGACAAGAGCAGCGGCTGCCGGAGCTTGGACCTCGTCGGAATCGGGCTCCGGGGCACGGGAGGAGACGGGACTAGGGGGGAAATGGGCGCGAGCTCACCCTGAGTGTGAAGGGGCCGTCGAGGAGGCCGGAGGAGGGCTGACGGAGACGGAATCGACGACGGGCTTCCGCGGCTCCGGCGAGACGTCGATGGAGAACACGGCGGCTCGGGGCCGTCCGGGCTTCGATTGAGGGTGCGGCTAGACGAAGTCGAGGCCGGGCTTCCTCCTGGACATCATGGCGAGGGTGGAGGAGCTCAGTGGCCGCGTCTTGTCGCAGGGGATGGCCGGCGGTGAGCTACGGCTTGCAGGGGAACGACCCGATTTGGAGGGGGAGACTACCGGGAGGGAGAGGGCAAAGACGAGGCGGCTGCTGCGTGTCTCCTGGGCGAGAGGATAGGGCAGGGGGGCCCCCTCGAAGGCTCGGCAGCCGCGGGCATGCTCGCCACGACGCGAGCTGCCTGCTCTGGCGTTGGCGGGAAAGACGACAGACGGGGGCTGCGGGCTGGGCCAGGCTGGTGGGCTCGGGGGGGGATGAGTTGGGCCAGATTGGCCAGGGGGCTCCTCTTTCTTTTATTTCTTCTGTTTTGTTTTCTGTAATTTGTTTTGCCCCAAAAATAAATAGCAAGGCATTTTTGTTAAATGCCCAAATACTTTTATAAATACTAGGTGACCAGTAGCTAGTCACATATGGAATTTGGGCATTTTTGAAATTCAATATATCTTGAATTTCAATTCAAATAGGGTTATTTTAATTTCCAAAGCCACTGTTTGAATATTAGAAAATTCCATGTGCATGGGATTGATCCCAAACCACTTTTAAAATGATCAGCAACATTTCTAGGAATTTTCCAAGCATTCAAATGATTTTTGGAAAAAGATTTTTCTCTGGCTATTTGAATTAAATTCTCAGGGCTTTCTGCTTCCCCATTTTTGAATTTCCTTTTGAATTTTTGCATGATCCAAAGGGATCAAACAAGCCCTAGCACTTACCCTATTTGGGGTTCTGACATGTCAGGTCCACAGTAACTTTGACCGTTAGATTGACTGTTAACTTACATGTCGACCCAAATTATATATTTTCCATATTTTTTTGGGATTTTTTTCTGCAATTTTTTTAGATGGAGCCCACATGTCACTCCCTTTCATTTTTAAAAACATTTTCCAGAAAAAAAACAATATATTTTTTTTTCTCAGGGGAAAAATGATTTTTGGACCAAATAAAATCAAATTTATTCCGGGAAAAAATAATCGAAATTTTTTTAGCCAAAAAACCAACTTTTTCTTGAAAAAAATAAAAACTTTCTGTAAATATTTTATACCAAAAAATATTCCCGAGAAAAAAATTAATTTTCTGTAAATAAATTTTCGGTGCAAAATGAATATTTTTGGAGGAAATTAATTATTTTTTGGTCGAAAATTAAGTTTACATTGTGAAAATTGTTTTTCGGAAAAGGAGTTGTAGAGATACGATGCGTTCAAATCTATATGGAAAAACAACACGTTCGTCTAATACTTTTTTTGAAAAATATATCTTGCCGATTTTCCGTACATAAATACGTACTATACCCTACGTTTGTTTGCGAGCATCGTTCCCTTGCTCAGCAAGCAATATCGATCGGATCTCATCATCATGGCGTTGTTCCCAGCTGTCCTGTCAGCCCTGCGCTGTGCCGGCCGGCGGCAGCTCTGCACTTCCACTACCGCCCAGTCCGTCCTGCACGTCGCCGGCCGGCGAGTGCGCCGGGCTTCAACCTTCGCCCCGAGCGAGACCCGCTCCGAAGTGTTCAGGATCGAAAGGTACTCGGAAGTCAAGGAGAAGCTGGCGGTCGGAGAGAAGATCAGATGGGACTCCTTCCTGGTCGGCAGAAAGTGCTGGCGTGTCGTGTGCTACCCAAACGGCGCCAGCGATAAGTACGCGGGCTTCCTCTCCGTCTTCCTCGAGTATGATGACTACGACCGCGGGAGTACGGCGGCGAAGGTCCGGATGAGTATAGTGCGACCCGACGCCATCTTCTCGGAGACCACGACGTACAGCAGGCTCATGGGAGAGCACCGGTTTTTGCATGAGGGCGACACCTCGGGATGGAACGACTTCATCACCCACCAGGAGCTGGAAGGGGACCCAAGACATGGAGAGATAATTACTTGCTCGGACGAGGACGCTTCCGGCGGCGGCGGCTGGTGGACCAACTCCATGGCCAAACTCCAAGATCTGAAACTGCCCAAGGCGAAGCATCTCAAGAACGACCGCCTAGTCTTCCGGTGCGAGGTCACCGTCACAGACCCATGTCTTACCCGGTACTCTAGGTAAGAGTCCGTTTCTTTTTTCCTAGGCAAATAGGCTGTTTTTATTCCAGGTTCACAGAGATATGTACGTACTACAATCCTTAGCAACAAGTTTTTAGAAATAATAAAAGGCGGCGATTGGTTCCAAGTTCCAACACGCAGTGCTATCCCCATATCTATCATTTTTTGCTAAACAATGTGCAACTCTGTTCTGGATTTTTTATCGGAATAAAGACTCCATTCTTCGATCTTCGCCATGAGATGACCATATGCAGGTTTATCGAGAGACAAGTTTATCGCCAGATGCTTGAGTGCAAGTTTGTCATGTCTTATCTAATAGGAGTACTAATAAAGTAGTAATATTAGGTGTTTTGGGGCGTGCTAATTGCTAAAGGTGCGCCTCCTAAGGGGTGCTCCTGCTGTGCTATGAAGTCAACCGCCATTCTTTTTTTGTCATGTTCATTCATATACAAGTCAAGTCCATGGTGCAGAAATAGCCATGTTATACGGAAAATTCACTTTGGCACCCGGGTGCATATGCACCCAGTATTTCAAAAACATATTTGAAAATGTTAAAAAATTCTGAAATAAAATTTCGCGGATATATCTTCATATTCTATGTATTCACAAAGTTGTTTCACCAAAAACCGATATATTTTGTGCCTTGTGTAAGAAAGATAAAAAAATGTGTTGTGAAAAGCCTTATTTTAGTATCAATTTTTTTTCTTTTTTATACAAGCCACAAAAAATGTTGGTTTTTCGTGAAACGACTTTGTAAACACATAACATGTTAAGATCTAGGTGCGAACATATTTTTTCAAAAATTTTGACATTTCAAAATATGTGTAGACTGTATTTTAAATAAAGGGTGCATTTGCACAAAAGCTCATGGAAAGAGATATTAGATTTAATGAGAAAGAGTGGATTAAAAGCACCAAAGTTTATCAGAAACATATATTGGAGAAGCAAAATAAACGACTTTAATCACACCTAGAGCTGAACTCTTAAAAGTTATTTAGGGCAGTTAAATTTATAAAGTATCCTCAAAAGTAGCGCAAGTATTTTATTTTTACTCCTCCGATGCCGTTATTGAGAGAAAAAAATCCTTCTTCCCCCTCTTCACACATGACACCTTCTTCTCTCATTCACCGCACTCGAAACCCGTGTCGTTAACCGTCACCGCCCCAAAGATAAAAAAAACAATACTCCCGCAACTCCAGGGACCCTGGTCAGCAACGAAGTATTTCCTAAAATTGTATTCTATGCGGTGGTGGTTGTGCTTATGTGGATATCCGAAAACTGTTGGGTAGGCTCCCACGATTTGTTCCATCATTTCCATACATAAGAAGACATGCATAAGAATAAGATGGAGAGCAACTTTTAGGTGAAAAAAAAAATCCTATGCGACCCGGGTCGCACGCCCTTGATTTCTAGACCAACTCCCCCAACTGACACATGGCAGTCCGAATCTCAACGCAGTTAGTGGGTTCCAATCTACTAAATCCCCTTTACTCTTCCAGCGGAGCCCTTCATTTTTCCTGCGACAATGCCGATGTAGATATATGGCTGGTTGAGACCACTCATCCAACTTCTAGCCATTTGCACCCTAAAAATAATTTTGAGCCATTGTCGCCTCCTGCTAACCTCTACATAGGTCGTCGATGCCGCTACATCAACCTGCTCAGGCCACCGTGGAGCAGCCGTTCTTGTCCGGGATGGGAGGCAGCGTTTCGCTCATCGCCGCCAGGTGGTAGCTGCCGTCCTAGACGAGAGGCGCATTCACGCGTTGTCCGCTGTCTACCTCACTATAGAATCTTAGAAGAATGGTCCACCAGTATCTTCGCGCCATTGTAGCAACATTGCCACAAGATGCAGGCAACCTTCACCGATTTCTTTACTGATATCTACATCACAACACTACTAGGAAACTGGCTATCTGTGGCGCACCTATTTTGCTTTTTTGTAGCACATATGAGATGTGGCACATATGAGATGCGTCACAGAATCGTCGCCATATGAAACTATGTTCTTATGGCAGCGGTGGTGCTTGTGCGGCTATATGTAAACCAATGATTGGGCTTCAACAACATTATTGTGGCGCATTTTGCTCCAAAACCTCTCCCAATCCCCGTTATGCCATACATTCTAGTCGTCGGACGGAAGAAGACATAAGGAAGAAGAAGATGGAGAGAAACTTTCACATGGGGTTAGTTTGTTTGTGGAGTTAAATTTGAGGATTCGGTTAGGTTCGACCATCATTTAATTTCCCAAATTATAAATATTTAAGTTTAAAAAGGCATATAAGGAGTTAAATTGTAAGGGGCCGGTCGACTGGAGATGCCTTGTGCATCCCAAAGCAGGAAAATCTAATGCAAATTTTTCCACATCTTCATTCACCGATCTCCCTAATTAGGCATGGAACAAAATTACCATATTACTGTAGGGTGCATCAATCCTTCTTACACATCTGTGATGGAACACCGATCTCCAATCGCATGCCCATCATTGACGCTCATTTAATATATGACTTGCCAGCGCCTCCAAACTGTTCGCTTGTGTAACATGTATATGTTACTAGTCTATGTTCACTTGATATGATCAAGATTAGTGATGATGTAAAACATGTGGTCAAGGATGTTAGGCATGAGCCAAAGTTTTAAAGAGATGTAATTTGGCTTGGAGAACTTCATGGTGATGATTATGTTTATAAGGTGGAAAGGGAAAGAAGACCATGAGAATTAAGAAGGAAAAAAAGCATGTGATGAAAGGGAAGCAAACAAAGAACAACATGTACAAGATGCGCGCAAGTGTCACCGAAAATGAACTGAGGAGAAGCCACTGCCAAGGATAATATCAGTTGTGGTGACCAAGTTCAAGGGTGGAAGACTTGGCGGGTAGAAAGGTCTGTGGCTAGGCTGAACAAACCTAATCAACCGTGGGAGTTCATTGATTTGTCAACTATCGCCACCTCGTTGACCTTGTATTGACTCACGCGAGATCCATCTCTTAGATTTGGCATCCAAAGGAGGTATACTCGTCCAGCTCAGCGTACATGGCGCATTTCCTTGGTTCCCACGCGTGATTCTTGCCTAACAAGATTTAGAGGGCTCATGCACTACTGGATATGAGAGGAGGAAACTGCAAAAACAGGCGTACGAGTGGAGGAGACAGTCTGCTGAGTGGTGACTGGTTTCTACATGCGTGCGTGCGTACCGCGTACGAGGCTACGAGCGAGTCTTCCTTTTGCCTGGCTGCCTCACGACGAGCCTAACGGACTATTCTTAATATGGGTATTCATTGGCATACAGGTAAATACTCCTGCTGAGGAATCTGCGTCTGCAAAGCGCAGTCCCAGTTCGTCGTCGTCTCCTTCTTTGCGAAGGCGCTCAGATCCCATCAATGATACATCATAAAATCTCTTTATATTTTCCTCATTTTAATGCGAAGTTAGTGCTCCTTACGGATGCTAAAAAAACAGTGCACGATGTGTAAGTATATGTTCTTGTCATATTAGTCCTCTTTTAGAGAGAGATTTTGTCAGATCCAAATTTACCGGAATTCAGAAGTTTCCAGTCCAAAAGATGTGTCATGTTATTTGAGTTCAGGGAGCAAAATATGTAATCGAGCAATACTTGATGGACAAACATTTTTTTCTTCATATATACAGGATAAACCAGTTAATAGGTTCGTTAAAAAGGAGAAATATGTTTTTCTAAGATTTCCATGCATACCACGATGTCTTGTCGTTGCCCAAGGTTTAGGTCGTGTACGTAGCAAAAAGCTGATAGAGACATTAGACATTAGAATTCACACGAGAAATCTCTATCTCTGCACATACCAGAGGAAATACCCAGCATAAATACACCTGCCGATCGACCTGCGTGCGTCTGCAAGGCGCAATCCCCAGTTCGCCGTCGTTAATTTCCTTCTTTGTGTACGCGCTCAGATCACACCATGTCCATGTCCTCTATCCTGCCCGCCTTCAGCGGCGCCGGCCGGCAGAAGCTCTCGGCTTCAATCGTCGCGGCGAGGCCAGTGACCGGCTCCCACCTGTTTCGGATCGAGGAGTACTCGCGAATCAGCAAGATGCTGGGCACCAAGCAGGCGGCCAGATCAGACACGTTCACCGTGGGCGGCCACGACTGGCGCATCAAGTGCTTCCCGAACGGCTGCATAGGGGAACACAAGGGCTCCATCTCCTTGTTCCTCCAGCATGCCAGCCACGCAAAGACCGGGGATGCAACGGCAAAGCCCGAGATGAGTATACTAGTCGACGGGATGTCCAAGCCCTTGATCACAAAAACCGTAGAAGAGTACTGCTTCTCAGAGGACGGAGCTACCTGGGGTGTGTTAGACTTCATCAAACACAGGGATCTGAACGCGCAGAAGCATCTCATTCTCAAGGACGACTGCCTCACCATCCTCTGCGACGTCACCGTTAGCGGGCCACATATCGAATCTCGACCAGTACCGTCGCCGGCGCCGCCGTTCGACTTGCGCGGGCCACTCGCGGAAGCCTTCTGGAACAACATGGGGTTGGACGTGGAGATCGAGGTCGCCGGGGAGAGGATCCCCGCGCACCGGTGCATACTCGAGGCCCGGTCACCTGTCTTCAAGGCGGACCTCAAGCTCGCCTCGGTCAGCAACAACACCGCCTTACTGCGTGTGGACGACATGGATGCCGAGGTTGTAAAGGCTCTGCTCCAGTTCATCTACACGGACTCGCCTCCGCTGCTGGAGGCGGCGACCATGGCCGAGAGGCTGCTCGTCGCGGCGGACAGGTACGAGCTGGAGAAGCTCAAGCTTGTCTGCGAGGAGGCGCTGTGCCGGCACATCGACATGAGCTCCGTGGCTGCAGCTTTAGCGTTGGCCGAGCGGCATGATTGCTCCGTTCTGAGGGCGGCATGCATGCAGTTCCTCTCTTCTCCGGGTAACGTGGAAGCACTCATGGCAGCGGATGGTGCTTTTGAACAGCTGAAGACCGGTTGCCCCTCTGCTCTGGTGGACCTCATCGTGAAGAACATGGCGCGCCGAGAGCAATTATAGGCTAGGCATCTTGCACAAGCTATCTAGTAAGTACGGATTAGGTCTAATTATTTAGATGGATAATCATGTCAGAGAGATATAACACATATATTTGCTTTGCTTAGATGAAATGTGTACAATTGGTTTGTCTCAGATAAGTTATAGGAATTGAATAAATATGTTCTTTCATAAAAAGGAAGATTGTATTACCTTTGGGTGAAAAAAATCGCTCCCCGCGTCATCTCCCTGAGGCGACTCGGGTGGGAGCTCCAACCCTAAGCCATTGCCACCCCGTCATCGCGTCTGTTAGAATAGGAAGTTGTGTTGTATACCATAATTTCCGCATTTTTTGATGCGGACTGGGCCGGATGTTTTGGTGATAGGTGATCAACGGGGGGATATGTGGTGTTCTTTGAACCTAATCTGATCGCGTGGAGTGCTCGTAATTAAGCTACAGTCTCTCGCAGTAGTACTGAAGCTGAGTATAAAACAATTGCTAATGCTACAGCTGAGATTATATGGGTGCAGTCCTTACTACGAGAGTTGCGGATTCCACAAGATCATCCTCCTGTTCTTTGGTGTGATAATATCGGTGCTATCTATCTGTCGTCTAATCCTGTGTTTCATGTCCGAACCAAGCACATCGAAGTTGACTATCACTTTGTGAGGGAAAGAGTTGTTCAGAAGCTTTTGCAGATCAAGTTTATCACGTCAAAAGATCAACTTGCCGACATCTTCACTAAGCCACTTTCATTGCCGTTGTTTCAAGGTTGTAGGCGCAATCTTAACCTGTTAGATGTTAGATGACACAATTAAGATTGAGGGAGCATGTTAAAATAGGAAGTTGAGTTGTATACCAATTGTATTGTAACCCTTGATGTATTATAAATACGGGATTGCTATTTCACATGCGCATGAGAATTACTTAAGTCACATGCATGTTTTAGCCCGTTGGATCTATTTTTGCTTTATTTTTCGCGCTGAGCAATTTATAGACAAATTGTTTTCTTTTGCCCAGCCTAGTGTGTTTTTTTTCCGGCCGGCGGCCCAAATCGGTTACTGGGCTCCAGTGCCATGTCTTTTCTTTTTTTTGCCTCGACCACACAACAGCAGGGGTGACGGTACATTGACAATCTGGTTCCTCTCGTAGTGTTGTGCCGTTGTCACTAGACTTGTTTTTATTTTATTTTAGGGGACATGTGTTTTCTTTTTTTTTGAGATTTTTTAGATGATGTAAAACAAAGCATGAAATCATGTACTCATTTCTTATTGTATATATTCTTTAGGAGAGACAAAAACATTTTTAGGTTCGCGTTCGAGGTAGGCAACACCTGGGCATTTTTTTCTTAGCCCAGCAACAATACGTTGTAGTTTTTTTGAGTCATCAATCTATTCATATTTGTATGTGCTCCTTCCACTCAGGAAAAAAGATTTTTTTTTGTTTTAAAAAATCATAACTTTTCAGATTATTTTTTCTTTTTTTTTCTTTTTTTCTTCCTTTGTTATTTTTCTTTTTTTTTTAATTTATGGAATTTGTTTAGTTGATCTACTATTTTTCTTATCTAGATAAACTTTAGTTATGTCTTATTTAAATTTCCGACCGTTCAATCTATTCGTCCTAAAAGGTGTGCATATCTTGATCACAAATTTTTTTTATTTTGTTTCTTATTTTCATTTACTTTTATATTATTTTTCTTTTATTCAAATTCATGAATATGATTTTTGTATATGTTTTTATAAAATTCGAAAATATTTTTTTATTGATACATGGTGTCGATACATGTTTTGTTGCCTAGATTGGAGTTGTGATATTTTTTATTTTTATTTTTCCTTCACACTTTATTTATTTATTGTTTTGATTTGAATTTAATGATTTATTTGAAAAACTTAAGATTTTGTAAGAATTATGTTTTATTTCTCCTTTTCTATTTCTCTGTTTTTGCATAAGTCAGTTACAAGTCGTTCATCGAGTCGTAACCATTTTTTTATAACCCGGTTACAAGTCACTTATTGACTCGCAACAAGAAATTTTTGCCAACCGAGTTGCAAGTAGCTCACCGACTCACGCACAATTCGGTTGCAAGTCACCCATCAACTCGTAATTGAATATTTCATCTTTTTAATTATATATTTCAGTTGCAAGTTGACGGCCGTCTCATAACCGAGGGATGGGGGTCCGAGGGGATGGATTTTTCATTTTTTTTCTATTCCAGTTGCAAGTCGATCACCGATTTGCAACTGGGCCTTTAACTTTTTCATTTTGTGCTCTAGTTAAGAGTCAACGACCGACTGCAACTGGAGGGGTTTTGCAAGTCCACCAACGAGTCATAATTGGGTTTGTTTTTTCTTAATTGCAAGTACATCAACGAGTCACAACTAGGTCGGACTTATTATTCTCAGTTGCAAGTCCACCAATGAGTCGTAACTAAGGTCGATTTTTTTTTCTGAGTTACAAGCCCACCAACGAGTTGCAACTGGATCCGACCATTTTTCTCATTTTCAAGTCCACCAACTGGTCACAACTGGGTTTAATTTTTTTCTCAGTTGCAAGTCCAACAACGAGTCGCAACTTGGTCTGACTTTTTTTTTCTCAGTTGCAAGTACACCAACGAGTCGCAACTAGTTCCGTTTTTTTTTCCAGTTGCAAGCCCACCAACGAGTCGCAACTGGTTCCGACTTTTTTCTCAGTTGCAAGTCCATCATCGAGCCGCAACTTGGTTTGATTTTTTTCTCAGTTGCATGTCCACCAACAAGTCGCAACTAGGTCTGACATTTTTTCTCAGTCGCAAGTCCACCAACGAGTCACAAATGGGTCCGATTTTTTTCTCAGTTGCAAGTTCACCAACGAGTCGCAACTGGATCCGACTTTTTTTCTCAGTTGCAAGTCCACCAACGAGTCGCAACTGGTTCCGATTTTTTTCTCAGTTGCAATCTCACCAACGAGTCGCAACTGGGTTCGTTTATTTTCTCAGTTGCAAGTACACCAACGAGTCACAACTAGGTCTGACTTATTATTCTCAGTTGTAAGTTCACTATTGAGTCGCAACTAGGTCCGATTTTATTCTCAGTTGCAATCCCACCAACGAGTTCCAACTGGATCCGGATTTATTCTCATTAGCAAGTCCCCCAACGAGGCACAACTGGGTTCGATTTTTTTATCAGTTGCAAGTCCACCAATGAGTCGCAACTGAGTCTGACTTTTTTTTCTCAGTTGCAAGTCCACCAATGAGTCGCAACTGGTTTCGATTTTTTTTCAGTTGCAAGCCCACCAACGAGTCGCAATTGGTTTTGATTTTTTTTCCCAGTTGCAAGTCCATCATCGATTCGCAACTTGGTTCGGCTTTTCTCTCAGTTGCAAGTCCACCAACGAGTCGCAACTGGGTCCGACATTTTTTTCTCAGTTGCAAGTCCACCAACGAGTCGCAACTGGGTCATATTTTTTTCTCAATTGCAAGTTCACCAATGAGTCGCAACTGGGTCCGTTTTTTTTTTCTCAGTTGCAAGTCCACCAACGAGTCGCAACTGGTTTCGATTTTTTCTCAGTTGCAAGCCCACCAATGAGTCGCAACTGGTTCAGACTTTTTTCTCAGTTTTAAGTCCATCATCGAGTCGCAACTTGGTTCAATTTTTTTCTTAGTTGCAAGTCCACCAATGAGTCACAACTGGGTCTGATTTTTTTTCTCAGTTGCAAGTCCACCAACGAGTCTTAATTGGATCCGTTTTTTTTCCTCAGTTACAAGTCCACCAACGAGTCGCAACTATGTCCAACTTCTTTACATTTATTGTAGTATAAAAATTTGGTACGGTTATACTTTTTTTCTTAAATTTTGCATCCTCCCTCACATACACAATATAATCCTCAATTTTTTGCAGTGTAGGATACAATTTTTTTTGTAACACTTGTATGCAGATATTTTTCTTTTAGAAATATAGATTATGAGATACACATTTTCTATATAGTATGAGATTATTTATTCAACATTTTTAACACAATTGTAACAGATCATTTTTCTTTTATCCTTTTTTACTCCATTTGCGATGGGCTTTGCTTTTTTTCTGCCCGAAATTTTAAATTTTCAATAAAAATATAGAAACATTTCAATTTTCATTATTTATTTTCTTAAAAAGAAATCAAATAAAAATTAGAAAAATATATTCAAACTAATACGCGACTACACGCACAGCAAAATCCAAATCGAATTAAAAAATATTGCAACTACACGCACCTTTTTCCTGTCTATTGAAACCCACTAGACAAAATATCAACCTCAAACAAACAAACAAAAGTCTAGTTAAAAAAACATGTGCATATGACTTAGTTAAGTCACATGCGCATGAGCCTTAGTCGCTCCCTTATAAATACAAGCCCAAGGCCACACCACGTTGGTGTCGAGCCAACCATAATTTCTGTTGTCTTACAACGTCCTTCCCTCCCTTCCGCCATCATACATCGCCGGACGCCGGGCCAAACCCTACGGCGGCGGAGGGACACACCTTCTCTCGGATGTGCTGCTACTGCTCCTTTCGGGGTCGCACATCCCACCCATTTTTCCACAATCTTTGATTTCGATGCCCTGTTCCATCGCGCTCCTACACCTCACTACCACTATATATGCGTCAAATCTAGCTTGCCCCGACCCTCTCAACTTCGCTACATACCGTCCCTCGTCTTCCGTGACCCGTCCACTTCATCACGGCGTTAGATCCGCTGCGGTTGTACGCCTCCTTCTCCACCCGTCACCATGCGCCCGCGCAGTCACCACATGTTACTCTCTACGCGCCTCGGTTGCAGAAATCCATCTTGACTCGCTCTGATCTGCCACGACAAATCCCCGTGCCCCGACATGTCCGAGCCTTGGTACGCCTGCCCATCCGTCAGGGATGGTGCGGGGTGGCTGCTTGCCCTCCCTGCTCTGCTTCCTCCCCGACGCTAGCATCTAGCGCATTGGTGAGTATGGAGTCTCCACACCAGATTGTAGTGGCTTGAGGTCTACTGCATCCTACTAGAGAAATCCTTCTTTGTATGAGCGACCATGGCAGCGCCCTTTTCGTCCTAATTCTATCCGGAGGTGTGGTTTCGGGAGATGCATGTGCTCTCGGTGAGGTTCTGGGCGGTGAAAACTCGTGCGACTATGTACACCTTCCTGGAGCCATTGCCGGCCATCGAGCTATACTCTCGAAGTCTCAACAACCTAGCACGATCATTCTGAGTCAACGCATGTGTCTCTTGAGGAACAAATATCAACCAAATAGCAGTACAAGTAGAGTTATGTTCCATTTTTAGGCTAAATTATGAGTGACAAAATTTTGAGAGCATCGGATCATTGAGATGGTGCGCTCCCTATCCGTACTTATTTTTTATCTTATCTCCTCAATAGTGGCTGCCCAGCTGTAAGATTTTGAGGCGGTGTGGCCTCGAAGCCCATGTTGACCATGGTGTATCGTCGTTGACCCGGCGATACACTTTATACCGCCTACGATGGTACCCGGATGAGTTAGATTCGACTTTTTTTTGGAACTTTTTTTAACTAGGGTTAAAATCTCGTTACGCTGATTAAAAAAGGTCAAAACAGTGATTTCGTTGATCTTGATTGTATTTTTCCTTCTTGGTTGATTGTACTTTATGCAAAGATTATCGATGTATTGTTCTTTCAACCTTTTGAAATAAACTGTGCATGGCTGCAACACATATGATCATGCAATTGGAGAAGGACCGATCGCCGGGAGAAACCACTATTGAGGAGGTCAAACAATGGCTAAGTTTGAAATTCGGTCGCTCATTGTTTAGCCCTACGCATACACCTGTTTGCTTGAGATGTGTTCTTCGAGAAATTCATGTGTTAGCTCAAAACAATTGTAATCCCCAAGTACAACAATTAAGTGAAACAAAGCCAAAGGTAATACTATAATATTTCCATTAAAAAAACATTCGTATTGTTGAATCAATTCCTATCACTTATTTGAGACAAACTAATTGTAGACATTTAATCGAAACAATGCACATATGTGCGAGTTGTCTCTCTCACATAATATGCTAAATATATGGAGTAGTAATTAATTACCTAATAGTATCTCCTAAAATATTAATTAGCTAGCTTAGTATAGAAGATAGGTTGTGCACGATGCCTAGCCTATAATTGCATGCTCCTGGCGTGCCATCATCTTGTTGAGGAGGATGTCCAATAGAGCAGAGGGGCAACCTCTTTTCACCTGTTGAAAACCCTCCCCAGCCATGAATGCTTCAAGATTACCCGGAGAAGAGAGGAACTGCATGCATGCCGCCCTCAGAAGGGAGCAATCGTGCTGCTCGGCCAACACTAGAGCGGCAGCCACGGAGCTGAGGTCGATGTGACGGCACAGCGCCTCCTCGCAGATGAGCTTCAAGTTTTGCAGCTCATACCTATCCGCCGCAACGAGTAACCTCCCCGCCGTCGTGGCCGACTCGAGGAGCTTTGTCTCCGGAGGTGAGTTGGTGTAGAGGAACTGCAGCACAGCCTTGAACACGTCGGCGTCCATGTCGTCGACGCGTAGTAATTGAGGTTGAGAAGTGTCAGCACCGGCTCCGGCGGTTGTGGAGAGATCCGCCTTGAAGACGTGTGACTGGCCCTCCAGAACCCACCGGTGCGCGGCGATCGTCTCCCCGCCGACCTTGATCTTCAGGTCCGGTGTTTGCTTGTTCCAGATGGCTTCCGCGAGTTTCCCAGACAAGAGGAACGGCGGCGCCGTGATTATAGGTTCCGGCACGGTAACCTCGATCTCGGTGACGGTGACGTCGCAGAGGATGGTGAGGCAGTCGTCCTTGAGAATGAGATGCTTCTCCGCGTCCAGATCCTCGTGTTTGATGAAGTCTCTCCAACCCCAGTTGTCGCCGTCCTCCGAGAAGCGGTACTCTTCCATGGTTTTTCTGTTCAAGGGCTTGGACGTCCCGTCGACTAGTATACCCATCTCGTACTTTGCCGTTGCATCCCCGGTCTTTGGGTGGCTGGCATGCTGGAGGAACATGGAGACGGAGCCCTTGTGCTTCTCTATGCTGCCGTTCGGGTAGCATAAAAGACGCCAGTCGTGGCCGCCGACGGTGAACGTGTCTGATCTCGTCGCCTTCCCGGTGGCCAGCATCTTGCTGATTCGCGAGTACTCGTCGATCCGAAGCAGGTGGGAGCCGGTCACCGGCCTCGCCATCGCGACGATTGAAGCCGAGAGCTTCTGCCGGCCGGCGCTGCGCAAGGCGGACAGGACGGAGGACATCGACATGATGATGATGATGATGGGATCTGAGCGTGTTCACGAAGGAGTTAGGAGACGACGATGAACTGGGACTTTATGATAGTCGCCAGGTGTATTTATGTGCCCCAAATCAGGAGGCGCATGTGTGTACGTACGTTGGCCGAGATATTTCAACAACGCTGGTATGTGCAGAGATAGAGATTTCTCATGTGAATTCTAATGTCTCTGTCAGATTTTTGCTACGTTCACGACCTAAACTTTGGGCAACACACATCGTGTTATACATGGAAATCTTAGGAAAACATATTTCTCCTTTTTAACGACACTATTAATTGGTTTATCCTGTATATATGAAAAAAAATCTTGTCAATCAAGTATTGCTCGATTCCATATTTTGCTCCATGAACTCAAATAACATGACACATCTTTTGGACTGGAAACTTCTGAATTCCAGTAAATTTGGACCTGACAAAGTCTCTGTAAAACAGGACTAATATGACAACAACATAAACTTACACACTGTGCACTATTTTTTTAGCATCCGAAAGGAGCACTACCTTTGCATTAAGAAGAGAAAAACATAGAGAGATTTTACGGTGCATCATGATACAGGAGGAGGGGAGATGTATCATTTGGATGATCCAACTGTTTAAATTATATGGATCTTACTTAAGACTAAGGGCATAAAAAAAGATCATTCAAAGAAAAGAAAAATAGGTCCAAAGGCTAATATTATCCAAAAAATTATACTGAAACTATCATTGCTTCTTTTCGTGAGAGAGGAAAATCGAATATGTTCAAAATAATGTTTATATCGAAAATATACCTCGGGCCTCCTCATGATACAATTGACATCAGCTTATCATATTCGGATCTTGACCGTCTAATCTGATCTGATGGACAGTCCATATTCACTCAATGCACCGTAAAAAGACTCAAAACATATACACATGTCGTGTTTATAGGAAGACATGCCGGAACCCCCCCCCCCCCCCCCAAGTATTTAAAACCTCGTGCTAACTACTCATGGATTTCAATAACTCTCGGCTTAAATGCCAAAACTCTATGCAATCTCCTCCAATGTGAGATGGCCACCTTGATATAGGTTAATTTCGCCACTGAAAATACAAATGTTCCTCTCCTTCTAGGCGTTCCACATAATGTAGATGAGTGTGTCGGTACATGGCCATACTGTAGGTTATTTTCTTTTTTAAATGAGAGATACATATATAGTTTGTATACCCTGGGACACCGATGTGTAGAAAGAAAAAAGAGATCCAAATTAAACACTCATGACTTGGGCCACAATTAATTAGCACATTAGAAATTGCATCTTACATGTGTTGAGATAGAGTTTTTTTATAAAAAATGAGAGATATAGTTTGTATTACCCTGGGACACCGATGTGGAGAAGCAAAAAAGAGACGGTGACATCTCAGCTTTGGTCCATGTTACTTCGACCCAAAAGTATATACTCATGACTTGGGCCACAATTAATAGCAGACATTAGACATTTTATTCTTGCACGTATCAGCAAATAAAATGTGAACACGATCATACAAATCCTTATTTGCTTGGCACAATACCATATAATAAGAAGTTTGTCTTTCGGAAATCTTATTGAAAGAATGTTTTTAAAAATTTCTAGCAAATACAACAGTGGCCTCGCGCGTCAATCTCAAAGCATAACAACATGCCAATTCACATCGGACACCGTTCGCTCCAGTCACCCCCCTTGAGCGAATAATGCAAAACATTCGCTTCGTCAACCATTCTGAGAGAAAGATGCAAATATTAAACAAGTGGCATTCTTTTGTCTAGAGCAATGGCAATTTCTGTGTGTAGCATGATAGTTGTATTTGATGTAACATGACACTTTTCGGAAACAAATGTGACAATTTCTACGCTATAGCATGTTATTTTGGCATTTTTCACTGTTTTATTACCTCAATTCATGGATATGCATGGCAATTTGCTTTATT
This sequence comes from Bromus sterilis, assembly GCA_950022295.1. NCBI lineage: Eukaryota > Viridiplantae > Streptophyta > Magnoliopsida > Poales > Poaceae > Bromus > Bromus sterilis. Next base: position 18,971,664 of record OX465598.1, on the reverse strand, counting down.
GTAGGACGTTAATTTTTTTGCTAGCGGGGGAGGGAGGGTAGATGCCCTTTTAAAAAAACTTAAGCATGCACTTTAATTAACCAACAGAGTCAGCAACCTCATCAGCGATAAGGTGCAGGATAAAGTCAGGTGGAAAATCAAAACGAACATTACATAAACTACTAGCAACACTGAACCGAACGAGCCCATGAGCAGCTTTGTTGGCTGATCTCCTCACCCAGGAGATTTTGTGAGCACGATCAGCAAACAAGGCTTTAAATTCCTCGATCAAAGGACCAACTAGGGACCGGTTCTTGGATTGTTCATTGAGCATATGCACTACAGCTTTGATGTCCATCCCCACATCCACATGGATCGTACGGAAACCTTGTTCAATAGCACGTCGAGCCCCATACCTGCAAGCCAAAATTTCAGCTAACTCAGGGTCAATTTTCTTGCTAGCCGGGAGGGAGGGTAGATGCGGGGTTAGCCATACATTTTTGTAGGATTTTTATAACTTGCAACAACAAGGAAATTACACAAAATAAAAATGAGATTGAAAATAAAAACATGAATAATACATGTACGTAGTCACCTGGCTGGGGTGAATTATGCCTCCTCTGAAACGGCGTCAGAAAAAAAATTGACCGGACATCGAACCCATGGAAGGTAGTGCTAATAAACAGGATTTAAACAAAATATTGTTGTTGTTAGAGTTCCAGTTTCCTCGATCGTTAATTCCAAGCTTTAAAAAATAAACAATGGTATGAAACTAGACATGGACATGAGGACTTTACTTACAATGTCGTAACTGCACTTATGATCTGATATTAATTTCTAACATGGTCTTGGTAGTCACTGCTATGATGCGTTCTCAACCCGTAGATATGGGGGATGCGTCCAAATAACATCACGATCGATCATCAACCTGCATTTTGAATCTATTGTCCAACTGAATCGTCCCGTCGTGCGAGGTTACCTTTGTTATTAAAGATATCTCTAGATCAATACATTGGGTGTTTAATGATTGTACCTGGTGGTCCTCAAGGAGTTGCTTTCATATACCATACCCATCCTTAATTACTATCACCTATCTATAACTCTTATAAAGCAAAATCTCATTATAGAATCGTTTAAGTTATCTATCTTCACATGCAAGTTATCCACATCATTCATTTCCTTAGCCAATCAATTGTCCATGTCATCTCCACTATCATTTAAGTTCTCTATTTTCACATGATAACTATCCACATCATCCATACTCTTAACCAATCAATTGTCCATATTATCTCCACTAATATATTTATTAATATCTATATGCAAAGTCCACATCAACCATTTTATAATTATTTTATTGTTCATGCTAATAATTTTTGATACATACATGTCCCATTTCGAATAAATTTAGAATCTTGACTATAATATATTGAATTTGTCATTTTCACTTAGACAACTTAATATATCACACTTTTTATACTTTTTATTTACATAACATAGTTTTTTCAGAAATACCCGCTGCAACGCGCAGGGTATATTTCTAGTTTTCATTATAGCTTTACACATGTATGTGCACTTTACCTTCTTCTTGATTGGTCTACTAGATCTCTGTTAGTTGCGGGGACTTAGAACTAAGAAAACTAGATGATACCATGTGCTTTGCTGCATGAATTGTTACGAAATAATTAATAATGTTTAAACTAATAACCTATTTTTTTATGAAAACTCTAAAAAAGAATTTGATTTTTGTTTTATTAATTTATTACCTTGAGAATATATTGGCGAGACGCAATGAGACGAAAACAACGTTAAGTGCGGAGAGTGGAGAAATAACCCTTAGCTAAATCTAAAATAACGATAACAACTACATATGTGCATTTATAAAAAAATTGTTGCATAATGTGAGGTAAGTAATAATTTCATTTTCTATATAAAAAATTTAGCTTCTAAATTGTGAGGCTTAATGCATAACTTTTTTATTATTTTTTTGTGATAGGATGCATGCACATGCGCATTTAATGGAAGCATGTGCATAAATAGTTAGTAGAAAAGAGGTAGACCTACTTGATGGTATGGATAGCTTTCATGTTAAGAAAAATACTTTAACGGAGATTAAATATTTAGGTATGATAAAAACAAGAGAGTAATCTGTTGCAAATAACACAAACAAATAATTTCAATTAATCACAATCATTACACAAAATTCTATGCACAAGCGTATAGGAAAGCAAGGCTATGTCTCAGCAGTCAGCACATTGCCTAATGGAATTACTCAAATATCACAATCAGACCACAAAGGAAAAACATAGTAGATGACACTGATGATGAAATTATTGATAGAAGTCTTGCAATGTCGCCATATGCGATATATCATTAAGAGTATAGAAAAAATATGGGGAGGATGGCTATGGATATAGATATGGAGATGGAGGCGGCAATGGCGGTGGCTAGGGTTTCTCCAATGAATGACGATGATGATTCTAGCAACTATTTCTCTCTTTCGTGTTCTTGTGTTGCAAGGGCCTCTAGTATTTTATAAAGTGTGCTGGGGATGAATCCAAGCACTGGTATGAGTGCTCAGCATCGCCTTCTCTTCTATTGACTCATGTGAACCTCCAATTGATATGACATTGATTCTTACATCTTGTATTTCCATTTATAACTCCATTTACTTACCGCTAAAAGTCCATTTCCCGCAAAAGAAAAATAAACATAGAAATTTGCAATCTCTTGCATTCATTGGTCATTAAGATAAAATATGAGAGAATATCTTGGATTATTTGCATTCATTAGACGTAGACGTCCTACTCCTCTTCTTCCAGATCGGTTGTTGGTTTGTGCAACCCACTCTCGCCTTCATTCTCTCTGACGTTGTCACCCTCATTAACTTATTCGCCATCTTGGATCGTTTTCGCTCGGATTCTGCAGGGTTGGTTTCTAGGGTCAAGAGATACTCTTATATGGAGTATAGAGATTGGTAGATTGAAAAGCATAAATCCAAAATGTAAGAAACAGTGATAATGTTCAAGGACGATACAAATAATTCATGAATCCATAAGAAAATAACGTAATCTCAAGATTGCCTCTAGGGCATATTTCTGTCAAGGAGTACACGGATTATTTCTGTGATTTATGTCTATCGGCTGGATTGAGGTGTTGGGAGGTATAATAGTAGGGTAGCTTTCGTTGCTACAGTCAGGGCAGCTATTACCAGGGCGACACAAGTCTGACAGTGCGTCTTGCCGGATGAAGTCCGTCTTCAAAGATAGCCTCTGCCTCGTATGCCTTCTTCTTCGTGTTGTAGCGTCAGGTGTTGCATTCTGCAGATGCGGTCTTGTGAACAGCCATCCTTCGGCTCTAGTGAAATGATGATCGTCTCCATCGATGGCTCCATTGTGGCAGCAAATGACCGAATATATTAATTGTTTTGGGGGGGGGGGGTTACGCGGTAATTAAAGGTAGTGAAAATATCAGGCTTTCGTGTGAAAACACAGGTGGGAATGTCCAAATGCGTGGGGCTTTACCTCGGCTTTGGATTATTTTTTTGAACATAAAAGAAGGGCCTCGAAGACCCCTGCTATATTAAATCTTTGTGTCGGTACACCTTACAGAAAGCCCCTGAGGTAAATATGAATAGCTACTTAGGGCTTACAAATCACAACCAGGTCCCTAAAACTATTCGCGAAAACGTGATCGGGTCCCTGAACTCCGACGAGGCGATGAATCCGCCGCCAGTCCCGGCCAGTGACGACGCATCCGAGGACGAAACCACTTGGATACGAAGCACCGAAGAACGCCGAGATCTGTAGGCTACTGTGCCTCCCATTTGGCACAACCGCCGGGAGGTTGAAGATGCGCAGACGCAGGCTTGCTCCTGACGTCGTCTTGGCGCAGCACGGCCGCCTTTCGGCCAGAAAAGTCGATGGGAAACCGGCCGCCTGCCGATGAAGCTCCATCGAGGATGAACTCTTGAGAGAAGCAGCAACAAGTCTAGGAATAGCCCTTCCAAGATGCGCGCCGAGCACCGCCGAATCCCCATCCCCATGATGGCCAGATCGGGACAGTGAGGGGAGCACACTTAGAAGAACCACCCTCCTGTGGATAAACGCGAGATTATTAAGGGAGGAGCACCAGATCGAGTCCATCTTCTCTGCCATCCACCATGCCATCCACCATGGACACCGGAGAAGAAAGAACAAGATCCAGATCCCAAAGTCGCTCGCAAAACTTGGGAAGAACTCCGACGGGAAGGAAAACCTACATCCTACGCGCGAACACACCCGCCCTCCTAACCCACTCCAACCAGCAGCGCCGGCGGAGGGGAGAGGAGGGAGAGGGCCGCAGTCTTCTTCTTCAGTCAAGGGCAGAGGAGAGGAGAGGACGGGGAGGGGAGAGGAGGAAGCAGCCCAGTGGTCACCAGAGTGGTGGGTGATGGGATTGATGGGGTTGCTCGGCTTTGGATGAATCGGATGTTTCAGAATCTAACGTGGTGGAGGTTCAACTGCCCGTGAATCTCCCTTTCATTTGACATCATTTTGTGGGATTTTACACACCGGACCGGTCCAGACAATTTTTGTGCCCATGCATACCGAGTAATCAATAATTCATTTGATGTTGCTGACAGGAGGCCTAACCGTAAATTACAATGCGCACTAATAAAGCGCACATCGGTACATAGACGTATGGCAATCCTCACATATTATGGACCAACCAAGAAAATTACAATGCAAGAGAGAAGAAAAGAGGAGTAGGATATATATATAGTGCTTCGAACAGTTTCGGGTGGGACGGGTGAGTCAGACTTCTGACATGGCGGACGTCCGGACGCAACCCCCCCCCCCCCCCCCTTGACTTGGCACCAGTTTGCAATTTTTTTGGATGTTTGAACCGATCAGAATAATTTTTGTGACTGCCATTGGATGTCAAAAAAAATATCCAAACTGTTCGACCCAGTTGAAGTTCCCTTAACCTATTAGAATATTAAAACATTCATACCGAGTAATCAATAACTTCAGTTGATGTTTCTGACAGGAGGCCTAACCGTAAATTACAGTGCGCACATGACATCGGCGCATACACCATATGACAACCCTCACATGTCATCCATCAACCAAGGAAATCAAAATGCAAAAGAGAAGAAAAGAGGCGTAGGACTGTAGAAGAGTAGTCAACAGCAGCAAAGAATCGTTCTGATTGATCGATTGATCAACTGGAGGATTAACTAATTAATCAGTAGCTCTTGGAGACGGTGGCGGTGGTGAGCGCCTGCCTGAACTGGTGGACGGCGCAGGGGACGCGGAGGATGCCCTCTTGCTTGTACCCGAACTCCTGCGCTGCAATCTCCAGCAGCGCCGTCAGCGACGGGTGCCGCAGCGCCTCCACCCGCACCACGAAGCGCTCGCATTCCTCGTCGCCGTCGTCGTCGCCCACAACCAGCACCGGCACGCACCCGCGCGGCACGCCGCCGCTGCCGTCGCTTACCCGGTCCGAGAAGCTCAGCCGCCGGATCAGCTCCCTCATTGTCGACTGATCGCCGTCGAACGTACTGGCTACGTTAGGAGATAGTATATGGTAGTATAGCTAGCTAGAGCTTAGGTTTCGATCGATGTGAACGCATATGTGCCGTGTTTGTGTTTCTTGGCGTTGGCTTTGGGGCTCTCCTTTTATAGGCGATAGAATGTTTGATTGGATCATGAGTACTCGAGCCTGTGGTTGGAGAAATGTTCTGTGGTGGAGAGAGAGAGAGAGAGAGAGAGAGAGGAATGGAGGAGCGTTTACTGTTCTGTGGTGGCGTTGTAGTCGTGGTCGGGGTCAACCTCCACTAGGTTCAAACATGTTGGCTATCGCGTATCATCAGCATCGTTGAAAGTTATGACCATGGAATTTAGTTAGCTACACGCGTTAGTACTAAGGGTCCGTTCGAAACTCCTTCCGCTCCACAACGCAGCTCCCGGAGCGGAGGGAGCTGCAGCACATATTTAGGGAGCGCCTGAAACCCAGCTTCTCTTTTCTTGTCAGCGCGGAGCGGAGTTTCAGAATTGGAGGGGTTCTGAACAGGCTCTAATATACTCCTACTAGTACTACTGCTCCTCACAAAAAAAAAGGAATAAGACCTTTAAAAATTCAAACGGCCGGTATGGGTATTTCCAAATCAAAATTAATTTGACTAGAAGAGAGTTTATGCTTATTCGTCGAGATGTATGTTCCTTCAGACACTGAATGAGAAATGTACCCGAGAGATTTTCTGAGACATTGTGGTTTCAGTTATCTGAAATCGGAGAGGATGCTCAATTTATCAACAGAAATGTACCTAGTTTTTTCCATGAAATAAACACTACTGTATATTGATGCATACAGATGATGAAAAATGTGCATCTCCGTCCTTGAACTTGTAGTTTGTGTGAGTACCACACGCCGAGTTTTCTATAAAACACACGCATATAAGTGGAATCTGGATTATGCATGGGCATGCATGATCCAAGCACATTATCACATTAATTATGTAATAATCAACCACCCTTTGAAGATTAGGAAGAGTCCCTCTCTCACGTTGACAAGACAAGTTTGAAACTGAAATCAAACCCAGCTACCACCGGCAGCTGCAAAACGGTGCCACATGCTTGTATGTTTGTGTTCTGCCCTAGAAATTCTTCTTTTTCTTGGTGCGAGGTAGACTTTGAGGGTTGTAATTAACGGAACCGGCTCCTCTAACATCAAGAAGAGAAGTCAGAGCCTGACTTTACCATTAGGAAACGACACCTCCCGCTCCAGGAAAAAAAAAGAACAGAATAAGGAATCCATCCGCCAGTACCGCATAGCTATCTCCGTCCTCGTATCTCCTCTCCGCCCTCTTCCAGCGCCGTCGCCGCTGCAGCCGCGGCGCGCACGCTGCTCAACATCATCCTCGAAGACCAGCCGGCCCCTCCCGCCTCGCACGCAGTGGTTGCTTCCGCAGTGGGTGCCGGTGACCCGTTCGTCCGCCGCGCGGTGTCCCTGCCGGCTCCGCAGGCCTCCCCGCGTTGACCACGCCCGTGGCCTCGCCGGTGGCGGCTCCGGAGCCCGCGCCGCCTCAACTGCCGAAGGATCAGGATCAGGAGGGAGAGGAGCTCATGGCGCTGCTGGAGCAGACGGAGAGGCAGTCGAGCGCCGGCGCGACCGGACCGGGCGACCAGGACGCGTCGTAGCCGTCGCCGCAAGAGGCGTTGGTGTCGGAGGACGACGCCGAGCTGCCGGAGCCGGGTCGAGGCGCAGGCTGCTGCTGCGTGTGCATGGCGCGGGCCAAGGGCGTCGCCTTCATCCGGTGCGGAGGGCTCTGAAACTCCTCTGCCTCTCCATGAATTTTTGGTATGATCTCAATTCAAGCAATTCTATATTGTGAAGACTTCCGTTTAATTCAGAAATCAGATTAAATTGAGGTTCTTCATGATTAGTTTCACAATACTAAATGGGATTTTTACAGACTGAATCATAATAGTTCAGTATAACATAGCAAATAATTCATTACAACATTTTGAATCTTAAAGAAATAGACAACAGTAGCATCCAAAATATTTTACAAAGTGCAGATCATGATCAGAATGTGTCAACGTCGATGCCTTCAGCAATTTGACCAGTCAAAAGATCAGTGAAACTTCCCATGAACTCATAGTTTTCAGAGGCCGGTTCATTTGGTGTTGTCCTGATCTTGCTTTCTGAACTTTCTGATGCAACATTCTCCATTGTAACATCCTCTGTTGGCATGTCCTTCTTTTTCCTCTTTATCGTGTGTTGTCTATCAAGGAAACTCATTTTCCTTTTCGAGGTTTTCTTCTGAGCCTCTTTTTTCTTGAGACGTGCAACACTCAACAATTCATTTGATACTTCTGGAGTCACCTCGACATCACATCTCTGCGCGAAATTAGTTGTGCATATACCCAACCATTCTTTCACCAGTTTAGTGGCACTATCAAGTGCATTCTCAATTAAAATACAACACTCTTCAGAGTTGGCTGCTAGAGTGGTCAAGTTATAAAACTTGTGGGAAAGATAATCACATCTGATGGTGGCATCCAAGTTTGGATTTTCAACTACTGTCCTTCCACGAAAATCTTTGATGGATCCTGACCGGGCTTCTCTTGTCCATCGTTTTACAATATAGTGTGTTGGCAGCAACTTGATATTCATCAAATCAAGAACTTATAGAGCATGACCACACAATATTCCGATTCTCATGAACTGGCCACAACTGCATGAAGTTGTTTGTAGGGTTTTGTCTCCAATAACTTTGTGTTCCTCTTCAAATATTGAGAACTTTCCATCAACAAGCCTTCCTATTTTTACCATGTATTCATTGTTTGCAGGTAGTTTATCCGCACAAGCTGCCATTGATCTCCCATCTTCAGCTTGAAAAGCTTCGAATATAGCAGGAGCATACAACTGACTAACTTGCTGCACCATGGGTATGCGGAATAAAATTCTTGGTAACCTCTTCCTGCACTCATACTCTGAATTAATTTCGTCTTGTCTTTTCACTTCCACGGCTCTTTCAAAATGATGAAAAAATCGGTTGATGTCTAAATCTGACTTGAGATGGTTCTTTAGGTCATTGTTGAAACTTTCACTTAGCTGCGTGCTTCTCATTCCCAAAGTGAAAGCTTCGCTCATAAAACATTGTGCCCACTTCTCTTTTACCTTATAAATGCTATCCATCCATGTTTGCTTTTTCACTTTACTTCTCATCACCTTAAAAGCTTCCTCAAATGTTTCTTGGTCATCATATTCATACATACAAGCACTAAAATCTTTGAGAAGAGATGATCCATTTTCCTCATCATCCCCTTCTTCCGGGCTGTCCTCGGTTTTTTCATCCTTATTTTTATTAGGTAGATGCTTGATGGCATTTTGCATAATGTGGAAAGTGCACAATCCATGCTTTGATTCTAAAAATACATGCTCAACTGCCTTTCCCATTGCACTATCTTGATCAGTAAATATGGTGCGAGGTTGTTTCTGATTATGTACTGATAAGAAGGCTTGAAAAGCCATTTGAAAGATTCAAATGTCTCTTCATAAAGAAGAGAAGCACCAAATATTGTTGTTTCTTTGAAATGGTTGAATCCAACAAACACACCGAATGGCCTGTACTCCTTGTTTGTCCCGAAAGTAGTGTCAAAAGTGATAACATCACCAAAATGAGCATAATCAATGATCATTTTGGCATCAGCCCAAAATATATTTGTTATTTGCTCATCACAATCCAACTATACGACGTATCGGAACGAAGGATTCTCAATGGCCCTGTCTTGAAAATACTTTAGCATACTACCTGCTTGACCATACTTCAACTCTCTTTGGCGCTTTGTTCGCAAATGATTTTTATGATCTCTGCGTGTGTAACTTAGACTTCCTGGTCCACCAACCCGTCGACTAGCAAACTCATGAGCATTTTTTGGTGCAATACCGGAGTCATCAGCCATTTCAATTTCAAAAGCTTGAATTTGAGAGATTCTTCTTTGTGATGGAAACAAGTGGCGTGCTTCTGACAGCTGAAGCATGTGATTGTGTTCAAGATTCAGATCAAATATTTGATAACTTCCATCTTAACGGTCCACTGTAATTGACATATGAACCTCACAACCAGTTCTAATTTCAGCTCGCCCTCTCTTAGTCAGACTATCCCTTTTATCAACCGCTTTTTTACCCTCTTTGAAGCAAACAAATTTGCACGAAGTCACTACTCCATCGATTTTGCTTCTATTTGTAAATCTCTTTCTTACACTAAAACCCATCCTTCCTCCATAGTACTCCCAGAAGTCCCATGCCTCATCCACGGTGTTGAACTTCTTCAAAAACTGAGGTTTCCAGCTAGGTATTCCCTTCCCCCTATCAAATAAACAAGTACGGAATAAATTAAAAATGGAGCTCTGTTTATATTTTGGTTCTCAGCAGCATGTGAAAAGTTCATTAGAACACATATCTAGCAGCATGCAAAATTTTGATTGAGAAAAAGATGCAAAATGACTTACCTGTTTGGATCTTGGTTTGGATCTTGGTTTTCCATCGAATCTCCAGAATTAATGAGTTATTTGTTTGATCAGGAATCATTATTGTGTTGATCCATCAAGAGAATAGAGAGGAAGAACAGAGGAAGATGAAGGAAGAACAGAGAAAGGTACCCAGTGTGAGCACAAGAGAAAAGAAGTGGAGGGAAGAATGACGGTCTTTGTCTATTTTGGCGCGCAGGTGTGCCCAGGCAATGCCTTTTTCCTTCAAAAAGTGGATGCTGACAGATTCCCTTTCATTTCCTTTTTTTTGTGTGTTCTGAAGCGGAGGTGTCCATTTGCTAGTTCAGACCATGACTTCTCTTCTTGATGTTAGAGGAGCCGGTTCCGTAATTAACATGCATGCAAAAAGGTATTCTGTGGTGGGCTTGGCTTTGATGTCGTTGACAGCGCTATCGAGCAGGGACAGCGAATGATCTCCACTATATTATGATCAACCAACAACCGAATTTCTCAACTATTTCCAAGGATTTTAAACATGGAAATAACTCGATGATCGACCAGTAAATCAAACGAAAGTCTGACCCTTTTCTCCTACGTACAAGGAATAGGTGAGCGTATATACGCACGTGATCTATGCAGTACCGGATGTGTAGCACAGGGTTTATCGCAACTAGGTTTTTAGGGTATATCGCAACTACTTTTTCTGTATAGAAATATATGTAGTTAGAATATATTACAATACACTCAAACTACTGATATTTTGTTAGGAAAGAAATACACTCAAACTAGGTAATAGCTAAGTGCATGTGTGCCTGCAAATGGAATTATAAACGCTATCTAATTAAATAGAATTTCTTGCACAGTCTCGATCGGCGACTTGACCCGAGCAAGACCGCAGCACACGTTGCCACTAACCCGCAAAACCGGTACGGTCGGTCTGGCAGAAGTACTACGTACGTACATGGCATGTCCTAGCAGTAGAATTTTCGTCGAGAGCATATATACATAATCTCGCGATCCACGTCTCCATCTCCATCTGGATCGATCGTACGGTGGTGTCGTCTTGGTCGCCCGGCGAAGCTGCCGCCGAGCTTCTGATGAGAGAAACAACTTACGTGAGGACTATTCTCTTGCATAATTAGATCAATTCTAACAAATACGTTGTCATGTCGTCAATTCGTATACACTAGTGGACAGACCCCCCTTTCGTCCAGCCCAAAAAAGACATCGCTCCCGGTTCATTTCAGAACCGGGACCGATGCCGGGCAACGGTCTCGGTTCGTCTGGAATGGGCAACGGTCCCGGTTCATGTGAGGCAACGGTCCCGGTTGTTGCCACAAATCAGGACCAATGCTCTGGCGACCAACACGTGGCGCACTGCGAGGCATTGGTCCCGGTTGTTGGCAAAAACCGGGACTGTTGCCCTGGCTATATAAGCCCCCAACCAACACTTTGTCATTTTGCCTCAAAAAATTTCAGGATTGTGTTGGGGTGGGGTGGGTGCTAGAATTTTTTTCCTTTGATTGCACACCAGGTGTTCGACGAAATGTCCGAGCCACACTTAGGTCCTCAGAACACCGTATCCTCGGCCGAGGTTAGCAACCTTATCTTCTCCATCTGTAACTGATACAAAAATACTGCACGTGTGCATATATAGTGGTCTTTTCACTATTCACGAAGTTATTGTAATGGTTAATTATATGACGCAGATCGAAGCACGGATGCGATGGATGTACAGCGATCGACGCGGGTCCGAGTTTATTACAAACCTGCATACATTTCTCAATGTGGCTAATGCAAACAAAGTGGATAATTTTATGCCTTGTCCCTGTATTGACTGTCGGAACGTGGCGGAGTACTCTTCCTCGAGAACACTTCAAGGCCACCTGCTTCGGAGAGGTTTCATTCCCGCATATTATTGTTGGTCCAAGCACGGAGAAAGAGGGGTTAGGCAGGAAGACAATGAAGAAGAGGAGGATGATGATAGCTATCCTATGTCCCCTAAAGAATTCGGTGACACGGCAATGGAAGACAATGAAGAAGATGGTGCTCCTCGAGGTGACAATGAAGAAGAACAACGGGAATCGGATGAGACCGCTGATGGTCTTGGTCGGGTCATCTCTGATGCAAAGCGAGACTGTGAAACAGGAAAAGAGAAGGAGAAGTTGGAGACCATGCTAGAGGATCACAAAAAGCCCTTGTACCCAAATTGCGAAGATGGCAGCACAAAGCTCGGTACCACACTGGAACTGTTGAAATGGAAGGAAGATTTTGGTTGTTCTGACACCGGATTTGAGAAGTTACTGCAAATAATGAAGTCGAAGCTTCCACCGGATAATGAATTTCCCGCGACAACACACGAAGCAAAGAAGGTTATCTGCCCTCTAGGATTAGATGTGCAGAAGATACATGCATGCATTAATGACTGCATCCTGTACCGCGGTGAAAAGTACGAGAGTATGGATAAATGCCCGGTATGCACTGCGAGTCGGTACAAGATCAGACAAGATGACCCTGGTGATGCTGAGGGAGATGAAGAGCCCCCGAGGAAGAGGGTTCCTGCTAACGTTATGTGGTATGCTCCTATAATACCACGATTGAAACGTCTGTTCAGAAACAAGGAGCATGCCAGGTTGCTGCGATGGCACAAAGAAGACCGTAAGAAAGACGGGAAGTTGAGACACCCCGCTGATGGGTCGCAGTGGAGAAAAATCGAGAGAGGCAACTCAGACTTTACAGATGAAGCAAGAAACTTATGGTTTGGTCTAAGTACAGATGGCATGAACCCTTTTGGAGAGCAGAGCTGCAGTCACATCACCTGGCCTGTGACTCTATGTCTCTACAACCTTCCTCCTTGGGTGTGCATGAAGCGGAAGTTCATCATGATGCCAGTGCTCATCCAAGGACCGAGGCAACCCGGCAACGACATTGATGTGTACCTAAGGCCATTAGTCGATGAACTTTTGGAGCTGTGGGCCAAACCAGGTGTACGCGTGTGGGATGAGGACAAACAAGAGGAATTTGACCTGCGAGCATTGCTTTTCGTAACCATCAATGATTGGTCCGCTCTTAGTAACATTTCAGGACAGTCAAATAAGGGATACAATTCATGCACGCACTGTTTAGATAAGACTAAAGGTATATATTTGGATAAATGTAAGAAGGTTGTGTACCTCGGGTGTCGTCAATTTCTGCCGCCCAATCATATTGTGAGAAAGAAAGGCAAGCATTTCAACGGTGAGGCAGATCACCGGAAAAAGCCTAAGCTCCCTAAAGGTGCTGATGTATTTGGTATGGTGAATGACCTAGAAGTAATCTTTGGAAAGGGTCCTGGCAGTCAATCTGTTCCGAAAGACGTCGTTACCGGACACGCGACCATGTGGAAGAAGAAATCTATATTTTGGGAGCTACCCTATTGGCTAGACCTAGAGGTCCGTTCTTCAATCGACGTGATGCATGTGACGAAGAATCTTTGCGTGAATCTGATAGGGTTCCTGGGCGTGTATGGGAAGTCAAAAGATACACCAGAAGCACAGGAGGACCAGCAACGTATGAAAGACCCATACCACAGGCATACTGATAAAGGGCGTCTAAGCAGCTACGCTCTTACCAAAGCAGAGAAGGAAATCTTTTTTGAATGCCTTAGAAGTATCAAGGTCCCGGCAGGCTTCTCGTCAAATATAAAGGGAATAATAAATATGGCAGAGAAAAAATTCCAAAACCTCAAGTCTCATGATTGCCACGTGATTATGACGCAGTTGCTTCCGGTTGCATTGCGGGGGCTTCTACCAGAAAATGTTCGAGTACCCATTGTGAAGCTATGTGCATTTCTCAATGCAATATCTCAGAAGGTAATCGATCATGCAAGTCTGGAAAGGCTACAGAAGGATGTGGTCCAATGTCTCGTCAGTCTTGAGCTGGTGTTCCCCCCGTCCTTCTTCAATATTATGACGCATCTGCTGGTTCACCTGGTCGACGAGATTGCCATTCTAGGTCCTGTATTTCTACACAATATGTTCCCCTTCGAGAGGTTCATGGGAGTTTTAAAGAAATATGTTCGTAACCGTGCAAGGCCAGAAGGAAGCATCTCAAAGGGCTATGGAGCAGAGGAGGTCATTGAGTTCTGTGTTGACTTTATTCTTGACCTTAAGCCGATTGGTGTTCCTGAATCGCGGTATGAGGGGAGACTGAGTGGAAAAGGAACGCTAGGAAAGAAAGCAAAGATATTTCAGGACGGGCATTCTTTGACTCAAGCACACTACACAGTTCTACAAAGTTCTATCTTCGTCCAACCGTATATCGAGGAACACAAGAATGTTCTACGCTCCAAGTTCCCGGGGGAGGATGACCAATGGATTCAAGTCAAACACATGGAGACTTTCGGCACTTGGTTGCAATTACGTCTCATGCATGACACCACTATTGGAAATCAACTCTACTTGCTGGCCGCGACACCGTCTGAGACTGTATTGACTTTCTAAGGGTACGAGATAAATGGGAATACATTTTACACGGACGCCCAAGATAAGAAGAGCACCAACCAAAACAGTGGTGTCCGCTTTGATGCAACAAACGAGGATGGTACAAAGGACACATACTATGGTTACATAGATGAGATATGGGAACTTGACTATGGACCTACTTTTAAGGTCCCTTTGTTTCGGTGCAGTTGGGTCAACATGAATGTAGATGGGGTAAAGGTCGACCAGCTGTACGGAATGACAACAGTGGATCTCAAGAATCTTGGTCACACAGACGACCCATTCGTCCTAGCCAAAGATGTGGCTCAGGTTTTCTATGTGAAGGACATGTCTTCTAGACCGAAAAAAAGGAAAAACAAGGATACGAATACATCAGACAATGAGCCCAGGCGTCACATAGTTCTTTCAGGAAAAATAAACATCGTGGGAGTCGAGGATAAGACAGACATGTCCGAAGATTACGATAAGTTTCATGAAATTCCTCCATTCACAGTGAAAACTGACCCAACTATCCCATTAAGCAATGAAGATGCTCCGCGGTTACGGCCCAAGAAGCGATCATAAGCAATGTAGAAAACAAGTGATGTGTAATAATGTATTGAACCATTGGTGATTTTTTTGTGATGTTTGCAATTAGCCAAGTTTGAACATGATGCTTTCCAATTGTAGTGCTTTCCAATTTCAAAATGCGGTCAAAACGGGGGAGGGGGGGCATGGCCGGTGATAGCTAGGTGTGGAATCTTGCAAAACTCTTTGTATATCTCTGATGAAATGAGTACTTGTGCACTTGGAAATGTTTTTTCTGAAAAAATAAAGAGCAAACTATCAAGCACTTGTAGTTCAAATTTCACCCCGTTCCAGTTGAATTGGCGGCAATTTGTCTTTTTCAGCAGAGGTGCATAAGAAACATTTTACATAGAAACTTTTGTAAATTGTTAATAAAATATGGTCTAGTATAATACAAAAATGGGTTGGTTCAAATTGACATCAAATATTTGGTAGATCCTTCACAAAAAGACCCTACTTTCGGCACTCGAAAAATGAAAAATGGATTTTTCGTGCAACGGAAATGAAAACTTCCTTTGGCAAACTTGTTGGCCATTCAAATATACACACATATTCAAAATATGAGATCATTTGGGAAAACTATCATTTGAAATTAGCTATAACTTCGGCCATTTGGCTTGAAAGCCATGAACCTTCATACTAGATAGCCCATTTTGAGAAGACTTTTTTAATAGATTTTCATTATTCCAAGTTTGTTGGTTTTTATGGTTACTAGGACATTAATTAGGATGCAACGCGAAGGTTTTATATTTTTTTGATTTTTTTTTGAATTGTTTAAGCACCGATTTCAAAATGCGGTCAAAATGGGGGAGGGGGCATGGCCGGTGATAGCTAGGTGTGGAATCTTGCAAAACTCTTTGTAGATCTCTGATGAAATGAGTACTTGTGCACTTGGAAATGTTTTTTTAAAATAAAGAGCAAACTATCAAGCACTTGTAGTTCAAATTTCACCCCGTTCCAACTGAATTGGCGGCAATTTGTCTTTTTCAGCAGAGGTGCATAAGAAACATTTTACATAGAAACTTTTGTAAATTTTTAATAAAATATGGTCTAGTATAATACAAAAATGGGTTGGTTCAAATTGACATCAAATATTTGGTAGATCCTTCACAAAAAGACCCTACTTTCGGCACTCGGAAAATGAAAAATGGATTTTTCGTGCAACGGAAATGAAAACTTCCTTTGGCAAACTTGTTGGCCATTCAAATATACACACATATGCAAAATATGAGATCATTTGGGGAAACTATCATTTGAAATTAGCTATAAGTTCGGCCATTTGGCTTGAAAGCCATGAACCTTCATACTCGATAGCCCATTTTGAGAAGACTTTTTTAATAGATTTGCATTATTCCAAGTTTGTTGGTTTTTATGGTTACTAGGACATAAATTAGGATGCAATGCGAAGGTTTTTTATTTTTTTTATTTTTTTTGAATTGTTTAAGCACCGATTTCAAAATGCGGTCAAAACGGGGGAGGGGGGGGGGCATGGCCGGTGATAGCTAGGTGTGGAATCTTGCAAAACTCTTTGTATATCTCTGATGAAATGAGTACTTGTGCACTTGGAAATGTTTTTTTTGAAAAAATAAAGAGCAAACTATCAAGCACTTGTAGTTCAAATTTCACCGCGTTCCACTGAATTGGCGGCAATTTGTCTTTTTCAGCAGAGGTGCATAAGAAACATTTTACATATAAACTTTTGTAAATTGTTAATAAAATATGGTCTAGTATAATACAAAAATGGGTTGGTTCAAATTGACATCAAATATTTGGTAGATGCTTCACAAAAAGACCCTACTTTCGGCACTCGGAAAATGAAAATTAGATTTTTCGTGCAACGGAAATGAAAACTTCCTCTGGCAAACTTGTTGGCCATTCAAATATACACACATATGAAAAATATGAGATCATTTGGGGAAACTATCATTTGAAATTAGCTATAACTTTGGCCATTTGGCTTGAAAGCCATGAACCTTCATACTCCATAGCCCATTTTGAGAAGACTTTTTTAATAGATTTGCATTATTCCAAGTTTGTTGGTTTTTATGGTTATAGGACATAAATTAGGATGCAACGCGAAGGTTTTATATATTTTTGATTTTTCTTGAATTGTTTAAGCACCGATTTCAAAATGCGGTCAAAACGGGGGAGGGGGGGCATGGCCGGTGATAGCTAGGTGTGGAATCTTGCAAAACAAAAAATGGTTTTGGATTAGTTAATTAAATTGAAGCACTTTTGCTGTTAAAAGTTTTTTCAAATTCCAAACAAAAAATCATTTTAAATTGAAACACCTAACTAATTAAAAAAGAAAATAAATTTGAAAAGGGCAGCAAGCCGAAAACATTGCATAAAAGGGTCAACGATCCCGGTTGTTAGCACCAACCGGGACCAAAGACTCAACGGTCCCGGTTGGTACTACCAACCAGGATCGATGACCCTGGTGCGACGTGGCAGCACCACGCCCCTCCCCGCCCAGGCCAACGATCCCGGTTGGTAGCACCAACCGGGACCGTTGAGTCTTTGGTCCCGGTTGGAGATACAAACCTGGACCGATGGCCTTACTATATACGCGGCCCTTTCTTCTTCCTCCCGCAACTCCACCAAATCCCCCAACTCTTCTTCTTCCCGCGCGGAATTCGTCGTCGACGCCGGCAGGCTGCCCGATTCTCGCCGCCCTTCGCCTCGCCTGCGCCTCCCCGTTTTCCTGGGCGTGGAGCTCGACAGCGTCACCGGAATCGCCACGACCGCCGTGGACGCCTCCGCCGAATTCGCCATCTCCAGCGCCTCCCCGACGACCAATTCATCGCCCGCTGGACCTCCCCGACGACGCCGACGCCTTCCTCAAGCTCAGGGTGAGCTCGCGCATCTATTCCCCCCTCTCCAAGCTCCTCCCCGCGTCTCCTACGCCATCTTCCGTCGGGACAGTGGTCGGCCGCCGCGCCATTTGTCCCCGCCGTCGCCCTGGTGGCCCCCGCGTCCCCCTACTCGCTTCCCTCGTCGCAGGAGAGCACGGGCATCCTCCCCGTCCAAGACCCGTGGCCTCCCGTGCCCAAATTCGCAACTCCGGCGACATTCCGGCGAGTACAGTGACGTCGCCGGCGAACCACCGTTAGGGCTAAACTAATTACCCACTAAGCTAACCCCTAAGCCTATGACAAGTGGGGCCAGCCCCCCCTTAATCACTGTTAACTTTTAATTAAACAGAAATTAAACAGTGGGCCACTGACAGGCATGGCCCACATGCCAGCCCTGCTGATGTCATGCTGATGCAGTAATGTATTTCTCTGTTTAATTTTAAATAGAAAAGAATTAAAGAAATCCAGAAATTGCAGAAAATTGAATAAACTTTGGAAAATCATAACTAATTCATATGAACTCCAAATTTAGCATATAATATATAAAAAATGATCAGCAGAAAATGCTCTATCCAAATATATACCTTTCAACCATGTTTGAGTTAATTTTAAAATGGGACCAGTAGCTTTTGCTATTTGGCTTAATTTGAATTAATTCAATTTAAATTCAAATGTTATTCTACTTTGAACCATTGCAATGCAACCATGATCACTTGAATATCAGAGGCTTAGAAAAATTCATTGAATACAACTACGCTATCCGTTGGTCTACCGCACCCCTCTAACATACCGAACATCGAACCGCCCCCCTCCGGACCGTCAGTTCGATGATTCGTCCGGTACTGTTAAAGTGGCCGGATGAATTTATTCCGAACACGAATGTTTCTCAGAACAGATCAACTAGCGCGGATACACCCCCTTATGTTTGTACGGTACCCACGACACCTCCGGCTTGATCCCCCCCTCCGGACACCCCGTCCGGTAATCACCGGCGAGGTCGCCATTAGCGCCGAGCTTATTGCATCGTTTTACGTTAGATCACCGATTGCATTTCATTTGTCATGCCTTGTACTGTTTGCTATGATTGCCGTGTATTTACTGTTTCTCCCCCCCTTTAATCTCCGGTAGACTCTGCTGCTACCGTTGACTACACCGCTGCCGCCTACGATTTGCATTGTAATAGCTTGCAATTCTTAATTTGCAGATACGATGGATCCAATATTTCATAGAGATGAAAATGAGGAAAACTTTCTTCACGATATGATCAACGACAATGAAGGTCAAGATGTCACCCGCCGGTTTCTGAACGATTCCGGTGAGGGAGACGAGTCTCTCCACCGAGAAGAAGCATCGGACGGGAGACAAGCCGGCTCCGCCTCCGGCGGAACCTTTAATCTCGAAAACACCGGCGAGGTTGATATATATGTAAATTACTGTTAATTAAAATGCAGCTGTATATGTACATGCATATATTAACACTCTTTCTTCTTTTAGCCCTCCGGATCCGGATCCGGCCATTCCTCCGCAAGACCGAAACGAGGCCCAACCAAAAAGTTGGCTGACAATGTGAGGTATAAAATCGAAGAGGTCGGTCCAGACGGCGAACCGTTAGCTCCGGACGATGTCAAGAAAAAATTTGTGAAGGCATGCGGAACTCTCGTGAGGGACAACATCCCGATCACCATTCGAGAATGGATGCAGCTAAAGGACCCTACAATCTCGTTTGTGTGCGACACCATGAAAGACAGGCTTTGGAACATGCTCATGCATAATTTCCTCCTGCGGATGCCAGAGGTGGATAATCCAGCTCAGGAGGTGGCAGCTAGACTGGAGCTAGAGGCTAGAGTCAAGAAGTTTTCTCTCAGCAAGATGGCCGAGCAATTCAAGAATTGGAAGAAAAACTTGTACCTAAAATATGTCAAGTTAGACAAGACTCCGGATTTCGAACACGGCTATGGTAAGATAAGAGAGCAGTGGGATGATTTTGTGGCGTACAAGAAATCGGAGCACGCGCAGCAAAGGTCTGAAATAAATCAGACGAACGCCGCTAAGAAGATTTACCACCATAAAATGGGGCCTGCTGGCTACGCCGGTTGCATGCCTAGGTGGGAGGCAATTGAGGCCAAGTATTTTGATGCCGGGAATACTCCAGAGCCTACAACATGGAACGAACGGATAAGAAACTGGTTTTACGGCCATGGGGGCACGTTGGACAAAGATGGGATGGCAATATATAACCAATCACACATAGATGATCCCCTGCTGCCCATCGATGATATTAGAGATGCAGTACGTGATATTGAAGAGGGACGGTTCATTCCCGATAGAGAGGACGACGAGCTCACACGTGCCCTAAAAAATAGAGAACACCCAGGACGAGCACGAGGCACGCCAGGCTCCAAGTGTTGGAAACTTGCCTTCCCTTCGGAAAGCAAGAAATATCTAGATAAAAGCCATCAGAGGAGGAAGGAAAGGGAGGCAGCTGAGAAAGCGGCGGCTGAGAGAGAGAAAGTGGCGAATGAGGCTGAGAAAACGGCTACCAAAGAGCGGCTGCGTAATGTAGAAGAAGGCTTAAAGCGGGCGGAGGAGCTGATCGGCAGACTTAGCCAGCAAAGTGGCGGCCAACCTCAACAGCTCTTGTTAGAAACTGGATTCGATGCTACCGGCGCCCCATCGAATCGGAAAAGCTCCCAAGCTTCCACGCAGCTCCAGCAGGATGATGATGATGCACTGACAACAGCTGCTCCTAAACGCTACCCAGTGGATTATATCACGGAGAGCACATGTTGTGAGCTTAAGGTGCAAGTGATGAACTTAAAGGTGACGGTGGCGGTCGGCATGGCCCTATCAATCCCGGAGAAACCAACTTATCATTGCAACCCGACTCCAGAAGGGTACGCTGTCATCATGGTGTATGATGTGATGGATGATTATGAGGAGCTGAAGCTGGACCACCCTGCAGGTGAAGATGGGGAGTTGAAAGAACTAGGAGAAGCAAAAAAAGGGGAGTGTTCTATGGCGAAAGGAGCACATCGTGCTTCCAGATTATATGCCGCCAAGGTCACCCACTCTTCAGAAGAGCAATCCACCTTCGCCGCCACGTGACCATTCTTCACCGCAACCATCGCCTTCACCGCCTCACCACTCTCCGGCTCAGCCGTCTCCACCGTCGCCTCAGGCATCTCCACCATCGCCTCAGCCGTCTCCATCTCCTGAGCCTCAGAGCCAGAAGCGGAAGCGTACCTATACTAGGAGGGGCAGCAAGAAATCATCGAAACGTAAGCGATCACCCCTCCCAAAAGTTCCTCATCAGAATATGAAGAAGCTACCCGGAGAGATGACACCTGAGGAACTGGAAGTGTCCGTAAAAATGTCTTATGAAAAGTGGAAGATTGATGTGGCCAACAAGAAGAAGCCGATAGAGCCATTGTTCCCGCGCACCCCAAAAGATCACGCCACGTGCGCGAAACTGAAGAAGAAGCTTCACAACCCCATACCGCTCACATCAGACTATGAACGCTCTATTACAAAGTCGGCTGAGGCAAAAGAGCGGAGAGTCGGAAAAGAGATTGCCCAGCTCGGACTACAGAAAGAACAATCGATCGAACCGCTCAAAGTGCACACTTGGCCGCACCCCCAGCAGCATCAGGTCGATGTGTATGATCCGAACAAAGATCCGGAGTTGATAAGACAGTACGGAGCAAAAGCCCAGGCAGTAGGATTGTCTATTACTGATTACCTGAGCCGTCTCGATGAGTTCGGGAACGACGAGGAATTCGTACCGGCATACCAATACCAACACGGGTATCCTCTCGTCAAACCCGAGTTAATCAAGGATCTACCAACAAAGATGCGAAAATTGCATGACTGGTACATGGAAAAATCTGCTAAATCCGAAAACTGGATCTACGCTAAATTTTAGAACGAGCATTACGGGCATGGACAAGGCTTCGATCTGATTGAATTCTCAGAATTATTTCAGTTTTACAATGGAGACACCATCGACAAATCTATCGTCAGTGCATATTGTTTGTAAGTACCATTAATTTCAGTGATCAAGCCTTTCTAGCTCAGTTCATTCGTTTCATGTACAATCTTACACTCATCACTAAACTAATTATATATGCAGAATGAAGATTCTCGAATGCAAGAAAGGACAAATCTATGACATTGGGTTCGTTGACTGCCAGTTCGTTCATGAAAGAACTCTCAAAGAGAAGCCCAACCAGACAGAGAACAACTTGTTGCAATCGTTGACGTATTTCGGCACAAGAAAGGAAATACTATTTCCTTACAACTTCGAGTGAGTGTTACTGTCTCGCACACATTCTATTTTGCTTGCTCGGTGTTAAGCGTATAATTGACTCTTTATGCGTGTGCAGCTTCCACTTTATTCTGTTGATCATTATTCCGGACGAAGGAGTAGTAAAAGTCATGGACCCGGGACGCAGATCTATGAAATCATGGGAGGACATGCAAGCATGCCTCCAGAGGGTTTGGAAATGGTTCACCGCCAAAACACCGGGTCTTCCGGCAAAGCTTACATTTGAATCACTGAATGTAAGTACTACTTGCTAGATCCGTGCATCTTTTTGATTCTAGTTTCAGTATAATTATCATGCTGATTATAATATTCATTGATCTCCGTTGTCGTAAAGTGTTTGAGACAGGGACCCGGGAATAACTTATGTGGATATTATGTCTGCGAGTTCATTCGCCAGACGACCAAAGAGACGGCCGCAACCCAAAACATAAGGAAAATTGAAGTACAATAAACAACATTCAATACTTTAATTTATTGCGTTAAATTGTGTTTAGTTTCATTCATATATATTGATCCCTTTTTTTAAATTAGATCGAACGAATGCGGGACGATCTTCTACCACGAGAACGCGTGCGAGCAATTCAAGAGGAAATCGCCGCATTCTTATTAGACCATGTCATAGCTCCGACCGGAGAGTTCTTTCACCCTCATTTTTTGGAAGACAAGCGGCCAAGGACCGATGTAAATTAGATCGAACTCGTGTGAGTACCGTTTGTGTAATACATGTTCAACCAAGCACGAGGAATGAGATGGTGTATATGATATATTCGTGACGATAATGTGTAATATATATTGTGGTTCCTTCATTGTTGATTTAATTTATATATATATGGTACCATTTAATTGAATACAAAACACAAAATAAATAAATGAAAAAAAATCAGAAAATAGGGCTAAAAAGGGGGGCAGTGGAGCCTCTTCGGTCCCGGTTCTTCCTATCTACTGGGACCGATGACCCCTCCCCCCCCCCCCCTCGCTGCGCGCCTGGCCACGTGGAGCCTCTTCGGTCCCGGTTCGTGGGCCAACCGGGATCATCATTGGTCCCGAGTTATTGGTCCCGGGTGTGGAACCGGGACCGAAGGCCCTTATGAATCGGGATAATATGGGGGTCTGTCCACTAGTGATATGTACGGTTTTTCAGTGAACGGGCATTTTTCCTCATATCAAAAGTTATATAGTTTTTTATCCGTATTTTTTTGCAGGCATACCGCAAACGACCACTATATCTACGGTGCGCTTTAGGCGTAACGTCTCACATACTTCCCTCCCCTTCCCTCGGCAATCTCTTTTCTCCGCCGCTCCGCTCCTCAAACTCCGACGAGCAATTCAATGACGAGCAACTTTGACGCCGGTTGTGGCCGTGGATGAAACGATGGAACTGGCAGAGGACGTGGCAGCACCGATACCGGTAGCTCCACGGGGCTCAGAGTCCTTCTCTTTCCGCGGCACCAACGTCAATGAAAGCGACCGCGTGTGGACGCGCTGCCTCCAGCTCGGCGAGCACCTCACGTTGGCTATCGCTAACCTGTGCCGCGTCGGGCAGGCTCTCCGCATCGCCAACGCAGCTGTAGTGGCCGATGAAGATCGGGCATCCATACATCGCGTGGTGGCCAACGCGATGTACGACATTCACTACGATGAATACATGGCACTATGCGACCGCTTTATCCCCAAGCCATGAGGTACCGTCACCGTCGCCACGGCCTATCGATTTCCAATTTAAATAGAGAAGTTTTCCTTGAACCGATTGTGCGTAGAAAACATAGTAATACCCGTTTAACAAAAAATCGGCTTAAAATTTGTTTTCCTAAAGCTCAGCGCTAATATTTATTATCCAAACAACAATTAAAAGCTAACCGACGGCTCAAATGCAGAAAAGCAAACCAGACTAGTGGTAAAGTTATATCTTCTATCCTTTTTCAACTTTGAACTGATCTAAGAGCAACTTTAGCAGATATGCCACCCCATTTCTGGTCCATATATGTGCGGTACGAACATACACTTTTTTGGATCAGAGCAGATCCATCATCCCCGTCCTGGCCGATATTTTTTTTTTGTGGGCAACCAACAAACCCCCCCTGCTCCGCTACTATATCTACGGTGTGGGGTTGGGATTTTGAGTTACCGTCTTGCTAAGACCATATACAATGCAAGGTGCTTAGAAGAGGTGCTTAGAGAAAAAACCAGATTATTCTCTAAGCATTGGTGCTTAGATGTAAAGGATAGATGCTTAATTAGGCACCTCTTCTATAGAAATAAGCACTAGTGCTACAAAAAAAGTCGGTTTATTTTGCTAAGCACTTCCCTAAGCACCTTGCATTGTACAAGGCCTAACTATACCCCCCTTCAATGCCGCATAATTTCTCCTCAGTTGCGCCCTCTACTTCCGCTTCGACGACGAATGAAGATGGCCGCCGGCGGTGTTTCAAGGCGGGGAGGAACGCGGGGGTGACCGCCGCCCAAGAGAACCCGCCACGACGCGAAGGCGGGCACCCCCCGGAACGGCACGCCTGGTCTAATTGAGTTGTGGTGGTCGGAGCAAGCCCGTGCTCGCGGTACCCTCTCCCGCAGAGGAATGAGCAGAACTGAATGACACCTCAAGGAGGGAAACGACATCGGCATCACTGTCGGCAAGGCCAACATGGCTAGAATGAGATTTCTCTCGGTCTAGATTTTCCGCGACCAGCATCCCAAGCAACGAAACCGCATAAACGCAATTCACATCCGGAAGAGAAGAGCTTGCCAAATGAAGGTGAGGAAGAAGATGATCATACTAGGCGCCAATCGAAGATCTCGCCTCCCACACGACCCATTCCTCCGTCCACGCCGTTGCCACCATGTGTCGCAGCCGATGGCGCCGTTCCAACCTAGGTCGTGGCTCCGAAGCCCGATACCTTCCACCCAAGGCGAAGCAACAAAACCCCGCCAACTTCAGCAACGCTCCGGGCTTACCCGGCGGTTATCTCAGGCGGCGGCGACGAAAGAGGCAGTACGGTATGAAGACGGCGTCACTAGCTAGGTAATCCCTCGAGTCGCTTGCGTGGGGTGATGCGGGGGCAGGGCCGGCCCTGACACTTCTCTTAGCAAAGCTCTTCCCAGTCCTGTCTGCTCCTGGAATGATGGTTTTGTTGTGGTTTTCTCTGGCCAAAGCTACAAGCAATTCTGTATATAGACGTGTTCCTTCTTATAGCACACCAATTTTTTGCGTCATCTATCCATTGTTATCCTGGTGGATGGGTGTTGTGGATAAACTTGTTTGACTCCTGGCTTAGCTGGGTCATGTGCCCTTTACCTGGCTCTTGGACCTGTTAGGCATACATCTCCAATTCTCCATCTTCCATGCCCGGTGCATGCATCTAGTTTCTCAAAATTATTATTGGATATATTCTGTAAATTTATTAATTTAAGTCATAAAAAAAATCATGATGACATCGCTAACAATATTAATCTCATATTAGTAGCTAAACATGCGAGGTCGTACTAATTAAGCATAGAACAGGACATCTAAGATAGTATCAAGTACTGCTACAACATGAACAAATAAGCGAGGGATGAATAGATCATACCCTTCGGTAGAAAAGGTCAAAGCCGCAACGTTGGTGGTGGAGGCTTTACCATCCTTCTTTTTCGCGATGTCGGTGTTGTCGGTCATGTCATCGGTGGAGAGGTCAAGGAAGTAGTTAAGTCGTGGATGTAGAAAAACAGTTGCGAGCGGTCGTGACGAGACGCCCCAACAAAATTCATTGTCCTTCTTCGATGTAGGATCACAAAGGCTGCGGTTTTGGTGGCCCATTCTATCAAACAGTCATGTGCACGATCGTCGGTCGTGGTGGATATAGGTGTTTGCGATATAAGTTGTTTGACTCGTGGCTTAGCTTGCTCTTGCGTCGTCATTTCCTCGCTTGGACCTGTTAGGCATAAATCTTCAATTTTCCATCTTCTTTGTTCAGTGTGCATGCACCTATTTTCTCATAATTATTATTTCGTATATTATAAATTTCAAGGAAAAAATGCATTTTGCTGACCGTTTTATCTTTTTTATTGTGCATGAGTTTTATTTTCTCATTATATTTGTTAATATTGTCATCTTGCCACTTAATAGATACTAGCAGACGCGCCCATGCATTGCAACGGGAAAAGAGAGAAAATCGCTAGGGATTAGTAGTGATCGCTAGCTTCCAATTGAGTGTGTTGTGACCACTGAATGAGATGCATTTTGGTCGACCTCACCACGGTCCACTAACAGCAAATGGCTAGCTGATATTGTGCAGAGAAACATCCATCAAGATTTCAGCAAGCGACACAATGAGTTAGTTACTGGCAAGGTGCTGCAATGTTAGAGGTAGAGAGACGACGATGACAATCACAATGGCGGTGGACAGAAATAGAGGACAATCAAACTACAATAGCAGCAGCCAACAACGCTGAACACCACATTTGGCTCGCATATGGACGTCTCTTCCTCGACTCTTTATGATTTCCAGCAAAACACCCATCATAATGTCTCGTCTAACACGAGAAAGGCGACAACATATTTTTCGACTCTGACTATCATTCGCTAGTACGCCGACGAGAAGAAAAACGTTGACCAACAAACACCAACTCAGCTTTAGTATTGAAATGAATGAAAATTTAATCTATGATGTGCCAATAAGCCACAAACCAAAATTTATGGCAAAGCACCTTAAGCTATCCCAAAAATAATATGTAGCCTAAAATATTGTGGCAAATCGCCTTAAGACAATTTGCCAATTTTAGGCTGGACAATTTTGACAATCCTGGTAATAACATTGTCATGATTGGGATTTGTCATGTTGGTTGAAAGAAATTACCATGCTACATCAACATAAAATGGTGAAAATTATCACTCTTCTAAAACATAATTAGCCGTCCCAAAATATGTTCACTCGGTCATCCTTAGCGAACCGTGTATTTCCACCAATTTGTAGTTTGCTCAAAGGATGCATGGAAACAAAAGATTTGAAATTGGTGCGTGAAGGTGTTCACTCGAAATTACAAAAATATGATGTCATATTTTTTAACTTTTTTAATTTCAAAATCAAGAATATTCACATAATATTCTGCTCTTCATATGATATAGTATATAGTAACAAAATGATGCACGTCATAACTTCTTTCTCTTTTAGCAGAGCACATCATAACTTTTCAATCAGTGAGAAAAGTGAAAAGGTACAAATAGGCATGTCTGCTGCAGCAGAATAATATGACGAAGAGGCTAATTAAGATATCAACAGAACCATTGTCAACGAGTAAAATAATGGACACAAGGTACCCGGAGAACATCACAGTACTATAACCAAAAAACGTCTATAGGCAAATCAATGAAGCACGACCTTAAGCTAATTAGGAATCTTCTGAACCATAGCGTCTTTGAGCACGGTTAAATCACACCTGACCTCCTCTCCCTTTGTTCCCGACGACTGGAGTTTTCGACGGCGGCCCCTCCCCTCTGCTTCCTCCGCCGGCTTAGCCGGTCGGGGTGGAGTGGGGGGATGGGTGTGCTCGCGTGTAGGTAAATTTACTTTTCAGTTTAGCTCTCTTCCACTGCCTGCGAGCGGTGGAGGGGTGGTGCTGCTCCAGTTCTTCTTCCGGCGTCCATGGTGGACGGCGGCTCGGATCTGGACGGCCCCAAGAAATAACCTCGCCCTATCTTCCTCGAGGTGGGCTGCTCCACTCCATCTTCTGCATCCTCTACTCCCTTATGGCTGTCATGGTGATAGTAAAGAGGGATTTTTGGATGTGTGCTGTGGTGGGGTTCCTCCCGGATCTGCTGCTGCGTTCTTCTTGAGCTCATTCTCGGCGGTGCCTCGTCGGCCTTGGGTTGACTCGACGTCGACTTTGCTGGCCGGCCTTATGGTGCTTCATCGACTCCGGCTGCGAGCCAGCGTCCGTTCTCCACAAACCTTCTGGTCGGTGTGCCTAAGGGGAGGCCTCACAGCCGCGCGAGTACGGCGTTCTTCGGCATCTTGGTCCCAAGTGGTGTAGTCCCCGGCGACCTTGGTGCTGGCCGTGACCGGCGGCGGAAAAGACGAGTTTTCAGTGATCGAGGACCCGATTGCTTTTTCTCTGAAAGTTCTAGGGTCCTCTATGTAAATTTTAATCCCCAATCTGTAAGTTCTTATTCTCAGAGGGGCTGGTCTGTAATGTGTACCACTATTTTAATATAATGCAGCAGGGGGTCTTCGAGACCCTCCTCTTTTATGTTAAAAAAAACACCTGACCGTGAAGCAGCCTGCATCTTGCAGCGTGCTCTTCTCCACAAACTTGATAGCACCCCAGCAACTTTTAACGCCCTCGGACTTGAAGGTTTGTGCGATGCTCACGGGCTTCGAATCACTTTGTCATCGTTCCCCAGCAGGCTCAAAGTGAACTTCACTTTCACGCTCATCGTCGTTGCTTTCGCCCCTCCTCCGACGAGATGCAAGAAGGCCGCCCTGTAGCCGGGTCCCCGGCTCTCGCCGTCGGGGTAGAACCTGATGTGCCAGTTGTGGTCGCCGGTGGTGAAGGTCAGCCGATGGCGCCGCTGAGCAGCGGATAGTTGTCCACCATGAAGTTGTGCGCCGTCGTGGCCGTCGGCATCACACACCTCGACGACGTCTCCGCCGCCGGCACGGCGGACGGCTTGCCCAAACAAGACGTGACCATGTTTCCCATGGCGGCAAAAGGCAACACGGCGTGCGTGCATTAATATCGGAAACCTGGACGCTTTGCGATAAGGGATACCGGTCGTGCAAACGCCCCAATAAAACAGGAAACTTGTTATCAACAGTCCTTATCGTTGTTTGAGTTGAACAGGACTTCGGCGACGGGAAGTTGCACGTATATGTGCAGCCGTGCCTGGCTCCAGTGTTAACAACTAAATGTTTCATACGGATTCTTTGTAGCCAGTTTGAACTTTGAACATTACTTAATATTTTTTTGATAAAAAGCAAAATATTGATATCAAGATGATATTCCCTCCGTTCCAAAATAACTGACTCAACTTTGTACTAGCTCTAGTACAAATTTGTACTAAAGCTACGACAGTTATTTTGGAACGGAGGGAATATTAAATATATCCAGCATCTACCCGTAAAAATAATAATCCAGCATCTATAACAACATAATATCAAAGAAACATCAAAGATGCACACAACCAAGTTATTAAGAAAAACTAGACACCCAAGTCAAGGCGGAAAGAACTCATGTTGGCCATGTCAAGGCTAAGAGCAACTCTAACAGATTCAATTCGTCATATATATGGTAAACCATCATAATAACCACTAATATGATGATGAACACAACAGCAATACTCTAGTAGAGTCGTCGTTTATGCTTCGATCACCATATATTATGGAGCTTGCTCCAAGTACAAGTTTGTAACCCTTCATATTTGAAAGTTGTGGAGGCACGTTTTGTAGTGCTCTCCAATCTCCATGCTCGCGTCACAGATGGATTTTGAAGCAAAGTTGCTGCCTATATGCCCACACACTAGCATAAAAGATCTCCAGTGAGGAGGCGTCCACATCACTAACCCTAGTGGCCTACTCCTTTCCTAGTTGTTGTCACCTCCGTGTCCTCGCATAGTCGATGTTGCCACCCAATTCTTCCTCGCACGTCGGTGTTGCCACCTCTCCCCATATACGGTGCACTATCCACAACACAGTCGGAGCATCCTCCTTTGATCGATGCAGACGCACGATCGAGATCCCACTGGTGTTCCGTCTCACATCGTGACAGGCACGTACAATGCGTGGATCTAGCGCCTCGGGCATCATGATCCCTGTGATTGATGTAGTCCTAGTCGATGGCACACCTCGATCATGTCGCACTGGTGGTACAAATCCACCTTCGACGAGGAGTAGTACATCATCGGCCCCGTTGCGCAAAAAGACAACGAGAATCGTAATAAAAGATTGAACGGTTAAAATGGAGACCTATCCAAATTTTAAAATACACAACTAAGATATGGGTAACAATGGAATATATCACAACGTGGTACTCCCTTCGGTCCTTTTTACTCCGCGTATTAGATTTGAGTCAAGTCAAACTTTACAAAGTTTGACCAAATTTATATTAAAAAATATCAACATCTACAATACTTAATATATATATACTATGAAACTACATTTCATAATGAATCTAACCATATAGATTTGACATTGTGAATGTTGATACTTTTTTCTACAAGTTTGGTCAAAGTAGAGATACTTTGATTTCGGACAAAACTTATATACAGACAAAAAAAGGTCAAAGTAGAGATACTTTGATTTCGGACAAAACTTATATACAGACAAAAAAAGACCGAGAGAGTACAAGTACAATAACCTCTTTTCTTTATTTTTCGGAAACTGCCACCTGATCCTAGTAGCTTACCCAAGCTGAGTTCACAAATTTTAGATTCAATGCTCTAAGCAGTCGGTCTATACTCGAGAAGTGATTCCACAAGTTATCTTACAAATGGAGAGATAAAACCAGCACATTCGATGACCACCGGTACTAATTATTCTTGCATCGGATCAGTACTCCACACGTGAAACAAGAAGGCAAATACCATCGTATCATCGGCCGCTGACGGACACTGCGCATGCAGCAACAAAACATGCAATGCCATGCATGCAGGCAGACAGGCCATTCAGATCTCTGCATGCATGCAAGCTCCAGAGGTTTATGTACGTAATTTTATTAAATTGCCTGTTGAAATCCACTAGAAAAAAAATCAAATTAGTGCCCAGTTCAATGCGTTGGCAGGCCGGCATAATGACAGCAGCCTCGTGAGTAACTTTTTTTTAGGAAAGCCTCGTGAGTAACTGTCGGTACGTGCTGAAGTGAAATGTATACCTACAGTAGAGTTCCCTCTTTTCTTTCACTGGCTGGCTAATCGAGTCACGGACCAAAGATTGGATAAAAAGACAATATTTTTTACCGGAAGACGAATGTATCCTTCACACATCAGTAAAATTACACCCATAAACTCGATCCATGGGGCTATATGGAGTTGTTACTTTTTTGGAGGCATTGTTTTGTAGACCAGGCATTGTCGTGGGATGCTCTGCATTTTGTATCTTACTTTTAGTGTGTGTGTGTCATGGGTGGTGGTGCTGTGTTTGTATATGTTTCAAGGTTGTACTGTATGTGGTGTTGGCATTATCTATAAAATGAGGAACATTTTTTGGGTAAAAAGATGATTTTTTGCTAGATTCTGTAAAAATGGTAGTTTTAAACTATCCTTGCCACCCAGAAAATAGTTTTGACTAGTCGTTCAGCTTCAGACTGTGCCTCCTCTTTTCTCTAATTCAAAATTTGAGAACAAGTATAATAGAATAACGTTGGTGGGTTGTAAGAGATGACACATTGTATTTTAGTCTAGGGAAATGCATATGTATCAACACAAGCGATACATGTCATATCTACATCATTCACTAAAAAACATGTTGCTTCGAGATATGTGCAATCATGCACCATGGATGGCATAAAGTCATACTAGTATTTTTTTGTGCACGCTAATAGAATATCCGTGTACGGTTCGTGTTGATGTGGTGATTTTTCTTAATTAATAATGTACACCAAATAAAAATGCATAGGTGCAACGCGGATCTCAATGAACGGATGAATAGCGTGGATATAACATATATCGCTTGTGTTGGTACAAAATCTGCACTCGTAGTCTAATTGAAGAAAAAAGAAGAGGAGAGAGAGAAGAAAACGGATTAGGCATCCCAATGAGATTCCTCAAAAGATTTGGATCAAATTGTTCAAATCTTTTTTACCATCTACCGTAGTGTTGTATTTGTCTGCGGATCCGTCTGTATATCCGTTTTCTCACAAATCCGAACTAAATTGAGAAAAGCTTTACAGGAGTTCAAAAATCTGCATGCATAATCAAAAGCAAGCGCGCGGTCATCCTTTCTCACTTATCCCTCTTTTCTACAACTGCGGCTCATACAATATACCCTTTAAATTATTTTGATCCATCTTTATGTCCAGATTTAATGCATACGATTGAATAACTACCTTTCATATCACGTTCATGTATCTGTACAATGCGGTTCACGGCCATTTGCGACATCCTTTTTAGCGGATCGTGTTGAAGATGCCCTTACAAACTTATGCGGCGGCCATTTGCTACGTCCTTTTTAGAAGATCCGTACAATGCGGTTCACACTGGCTGTATCACTAGCTCCAATACTCTTTGAAAGACAAATATGTGAGCCACATAATAAATTCATCGCACACTAGTACTTTATGTCCTTTTTACTTTGCTATAAGATTTAGCTGAAATTAAATTTTGTTCAATTTGATTAAATTTATAGGAATATATAATAACATTTACAATACAAAATGTATATTATTGGATACATCATGAACTTTATTTTTATATTATATAAATTAATATTGTAGATGTTTATATATTTTCTTAAAAAAGTAATCAGACTTTACATTGTTTAACTTTGTATAAATCTTATATGTAAACTAAAAAGGAACAAAGAGAGCATCTTTTATTATTGTATAAACTATATAATACCCTGCGCGTTGCTGCGGATACACTTATTTATATTTCTCGTTAGAGAATCGACACGCAAATAACAACGAAGTAGAACGAAAAGCAACACATGGGACACGCAGATTTAACGTGGAAAACCCTTCCGTGAAGAAGGGAAAAATCATGGGCGCCAGCCAGCGAACTATTTCTTATTGTGGAGGTGTTACAAACGCCGAGGGATTTACAACTTGAGGAACTATCCCGTGCGACGGCTTACAAGGTATATTTATAGGCGGTAGGAGAGACCTAGCCTACCGACGACGGGCCTCCGCTCCGCTCCATCAGAAGTTTCCTCTTAACTTCATTAATGAATTTGGATCAACTTAAACATTTCTAGAGAATTGTAACATAAATACATGAGCACATATCGAGTAATAAAGAAAGAGCTAAAAAGATAATCTCAGGCTAAGTACGTAGTGCTTTGTGGTAGCGAATCCCAAGTGAGAGATGAAGGGCCTATGGGATAGTGGATGGAAGATGGAGATGTCATGTTTTTGTCTTCATGTCAAAGATAGGTATACATGAGCACATATCGAGTAATAGAGAAAGAGCTAATTAAAAAGATAATCTCTTGCTAAGTATGTAGTGCTTTGTGGTAGTGAATCCCATATGAGAGATGGAGGACCTATGGGATATTGGATGGAAGATGGAGATGACATGTTTTTGTCTTTCATGTCAAAGATAGATAGTGGGGATGCAACGTCGGTATAGTAAGAAAAAAATTATAGTTTAATTGCATGCTTGCTGATATGGTATGATAGTTGAGTTGGCATGTGTGAATGTAATTGCATTGCTTAGTGGGACATTGAGGTGGACACCTTGCATGTTAAG
This sequence comes from Bromus sterilis, assembly GCA_950022295.1. Classification (NCBI taxonomy): domain Eukaryota; kingdom Viridiplantae; phylum Streptophyta; class Magnoliopsida; order Poales; family Poaceae; genus Bromus; species Bromus sterilis. The sequence continues at coordinate 18,938,104 of OX465598.1, read as the reverse complement.
AAAATTAGAAGCAACTTTTTAAGAACTAGATGATACCCCGCGCGTTGCTGCGGGGACTGCTAATAAATAATTTAATATTTTGAAATATCGAAAAAAATATGAAACATAATATAAGTTTATTATAATTTTTTTGAAATTAATATTGCTTTGACTCAAAATATAAGAAAAAATTTAACAAAAAATGATGATAAATAAAACATGAGTGTCTTTAAAAAAATATTACCTTCACAATATATCGGTGAGATGATATAAGATAAAAAAAATGTTGAGTAGACACAATGGAGACATCTCCTTTGATTAAACATATTACAATGTTAGCAATTACATATGTTAGATGTTAAATGTTAGATGTAAGATGAATATATTAATTATAAATAATATAATAATACGTACCATATAACCAGTTGGTTTGCTATACTATTAAGCAATGAAATCTGACAACCTGGATCAGGATCAGAAATGAGCGGCTTTACGAGATCTGACAGGACAAGCATGTGTAACAGTACATTGGCACAAGACTCTGGACGTTTGTGGACTTATCGCTTCAGTTTTTGTTTTTGTTTTTTTACAAAAAACGAGGCCACAGAGGTGCTTCAGTATTGCCACTAGAACAAAATCAAGCAGCCGCGCCCACTGTCCCAGTGTCCGCACACCCCGTCATGACGCTCAGCTTCACCGTCCTCCGGCGAGAGCCGGTGCTTGTCGGCCCAGCCTCGCCGACACCGCGGGAGAAGAAGCGCCTCTCCGACGTCGACGACCAAGACGAACTGCGGTCGCACGTGCGCGGCATCTTCTTCTACCGCGGCCGTGGGGTGGCGCTCGGCCACGGCGACCCGGTGGACATCGTCCGCCGAGCCTTGTCAGAGGCGCTGGTGCACTACTACCCGCTCGCCGGGCGGCTCCGGGAGTTGAAGGACCGGAAACTGGTCGTCGACTGCACCGGCCAAGGGGTGACGTTCGTCGAGGCGGACGCCGACGTGCGGCTGGCGGATCTCGAGGACGACGTGCCCGGGCTGATGCCGCCTTTCCCGTGGATCAAGGAGCTGTGCTTCGAGGACGTGGAAGGCTCCAGCGCTGTGCTCAACTGCCCCATGGTGATCATCCAGGTACGTTTTTCATTTTCATATTTGCATGTACACCCATTCTTGACGCCTAAAGCAACTGTTCATGCCGATGGTCGATCAGGTGACGCGGTTTCTGTGCGGCGGCTTCGCCGTGTGGCATAGCTTCAACCACACCATGTGCGACGCCACGGGGATCATCCAGTTCATCAACGCCGTCGCCGAGCTCGCTCGAGGTCTCCCTGCACCGACCGTCGCGCCTGCCTGGTCTCGCGAGTTGCTTGACGCACGGAGCCACCCAACGCCTTCGTTCCCGCACCGCGAGTACGACGCAGTGCCCCCGACGCCGACGCCAACCGACGAGAATACGGTAAGGCGCGTCTTCGTGTTCGGCTCGTCGGACGTCGCCGCGATCAAGAAAGACCTGCCGCCTCACCTCCGTGACAGGGCGACGAGCTTCGAGGTGCTCGCGGCGGTCTTGTGGCGCGCACGCACCGCAGCGTTGAGGTCGCTCTGGTCGAACGAGGAGGCGCGCCTGACGACCGTTGTCAGCGCGAGGAGGCACAGCACCGCCCTGCGCCTCCCCGCCGGCTACTACGGCTTCGCTTGTGCGTACGTCACCGTGGTGATGGCCGCCGGCACGCTGCTCACCGGCTCGCTGGCAGACGTGGTGGAGCGGGTGCGGGAGGCGAAGGCGTCGGTGACCCCCGAGTACATGCGCTCCACGGCCGACCTTCTGGTGCTCCGTGGGCGGCCGCCTTTGGCCAGGGCAAACATGCTCCTCTTGTCTGACCTCCGGCATATCGGGTTCCAACGCGTGGACTTCGGGTGGGGTGAGCCGGTGTACGGCGGTCCCTCCGGCGTCAAGTTTGGAAGTGCCTTCTTTGTGGCCATCAAGAACAGCGACGGGGTGGACGAGGTGGCTGTGCCTGTTGCATTTCCGAGGATGGCCATGGCGAGATTCGAGGCCGAGATCCAGAGCTTGCTGGAGTCTTTAAAACCCTAGATCGTATGCACTAGCCAGTTCTTTCAAATAAAAACTACCTAATGGGAAAGGATCTTAGCATTGTGTTCTTTCATAGTTTTAAAAAAAGGGAGTGACTAGGCTCGTGCGCATGTGACTCGGGCATGTATTTTTAACTAGTCTTTTGTTTGTTTAAGGTTGATAGTTATCTAATGGGCTTCACTGGAGGAGTTGGACTTGCAACTGAGAAAAAACACTCGGACCCACTTGCGACTCGTTGGTGGGTTGCAACTGGAAAAAAAATCGAATTCAGTTGCGACTCGTTGGCGGACTTGAAACTTAGAAAAAAGGGAATGACTAGAACGCATGCGCATGTGACTTGGTTAAGTCATATGCGCTGATGTCACCTTTTTTTCATTTTTTATTGACCTGTTGCTTATTTACAACATGGTTTTTCTTATGGGCTTTCCTGGGATATTAAAAAAATTATGGGCCTTTTCTGCAGCCTTCATTTTTTGATCTGTACTGTAGCGTTAAATTTTGTTTCCGTTGTTTGTTCTTATTTTTCACTGTTGTAGCCAGGTTTTTTTCTTCTATTTTACCCTTTTTATTTTCCGTTTTCTATGGTTTTTATTTTCCTTTATTTGTTTTTCTTTGTTGGTTTTCTTTGGTTCTTTTATTATTTAATTCATGCATAATGTAAATTTTCTGAATACATCATGGACGTTTTTATACATATTTAATTTTTCTAATACATGATGATTATTTTAATATACTTTTTCCTATCTAATTTTTATGATACACATTTTACATTTTGGGTATACATCTGAAATATTTATTTTATTTTCTTTACAAAAATTAAATATGTATTCACATTTTTTCAAGCATATATATATATATATATATATATATATATATTGTAAACTTTTAACATACATGTTTAACATTTTTAAATTCATGTCCAAACAATTTTTGTCCAAAATGTAATCACCCTAGTTTAAAAGGTGCACAAACATTTTAGACAAAAGTATAGTAATTATATTTGGAATGTATGTATTTAAGAAGTTTTTGATACATAAAAAAACATTTTCAAGTCGTCCCGCAGCTGCGACTTAGTGGTTGACATGCAACTGGGAGTGGAAATGAAAAATTCAACCCAAAGTTGCGAGTTGGTGATTGACTTGCAACTGGTGTGTGGAAAATGAACAAGTCAACCCTCAGTTGCGAGTCGATGGAGCGAAAAATGAAAAATCAACCCTTAGTTGCAACTCGGTGGTCGACTTGCAAGTGGAGCGGAAAAATGAAAAGGCTAACCCTCAGTTGTGAGTCGTTGGTCGACTTGCAATCGAGAAGAAAATAAATATTGAAAACCAAGTTGCAAGTCGGTGACCGTCTTGCAACCGGAGTGGAAAATGAAATTGGACCCAGTTGCGACTCGTTTGTGGACTTGCAACTGAGAAAAACAAGTCGGATCTAGTTGCGACTCGTTAATGAACTTGAACTAAGAAAAAAATCAGAACTAGTTGCGACTCATTGGTGGACTTGCAAATGAGAAAACAATGTCAGACCCAGTTGTGACTCGTTGGTGGACTTGCAACTGAGAAAAATAAGTCAGATCCAGTTGCGACTCGTTGGTGGACTTGCAACTGAGAAAAAAGTCGGACCCAGTGGCGACTCGTTGGTGGACTTGCAACTGAGAGAAAAAGTCAGACCCAGTTGCGACTAATTGGTTGACTTGCAACTGAGAAAAAAGTCGGACCCAGTTGCAACTCGTTGGTGGACTTGCAACTGAGAAAAAATCGAACCTAGTTGCGACTCGTTGGGGACTTGTAAATGAGAAAAAAAACCGAACCCAGTTGCGACTCGTTGGTGGGCTTGCAGCTGAGAAAAAAACGGACCTAGTTGCGACTCGTTTGTGGACTTGCAACTGAGAATAATAAGTCAGACCTACTTGTGACACGTTGGTGGACTTGCAACTGAAAAAAAATATTAGACTACATTGTGAATCGTTGGTGGACTTGCGACTGAGAAAAAAAATTCGGAGCCAGTTGCGACTCGTTGGTGAACTTGCAACTGAAAAACCGATTTAAAAATATCATGAATTTTAAAAAAAATCATAACTTCAAATCAAACATATAAAATAAAAAAAGTGAGAAGAAAAATGGAAAAGTAAAGAATGAAAATAACGCAAGTTAACTCGCGACAACAAATATGTATCGACGCCATGTATCGATAAAACATTTTTTCCAATTTTTTAAAAACTTTCACAAAAATCATATACAAGAATTTTGAAAAAAAATCCTAGGCGTGAGTCGATAGACGACATGCAACTGGAAACTAAGTTTTGCTAAAAATAAATATTTTTTTTATGTAAAAAATAAAACAGAAAAATATTAAAACATATTATTAGAAAAATTAAAATGAAATAAATATAGTAAAAATGTGAGAAGGAAAAAGGAAAAGAAAAAAAATAACGCAACTCAATTTGCTATACCAAATATATATCGAAGCCAGGTATCAACAATATTTTTTTCATATTTTATAAAAAAAGAAAAAAATCGTATTCATAATTTTTGAAAATTATAATAGAAAATAAAGAATCTAATAAAAAACCAAAAAATGAAAAAACAAAGACTAAGCAACACATATACATATATCTAGATAATGGCATCGATCTTTAGGGCCACCCCATGTCATCTGTCTCAAAAAACCACTCTACTGGTCCTATAAAAAATCAAAATAGCTCAATATAATAAAGTACGGATCAATCTCTTGTAACACTTTGATGTGTAGCTCAAGTATTAGAAATACGGGCCAATACAAAGCCCACGGAGAAAAATAACAGATAACCCTTCAGTCTGTCTACCTGGTGGGCTGCGTGCGGGCAGAAAAATTTGCTCGCTCGGGCGTTCAGATCTGCCAGCGCGAAAAAAAAAGCATGCCGAGATCTGAGATCTGACGGTTTAGGATTTACATGTGACTTTGTTAAATCTCATGTACATGCTAGTTAGCAATTTCGTAGAAAAAAAATTGGACTCAGTTGCGACTCGTTGATGGACTTGCAACTGCGAAAAAAACTCAAACCCACTTGCGAATCATTGGTGAGCTTGCAACTGAGAAAAAATACGGACACAGTTGCGACTCGTTGGTGGACTTGCAACTGAGAAAAAACAGACATAGTTGCGGCTCGTTGGTGGACTTGCAACTGAGAAAAAATTTAGACCCATTTGCGACTCGTTGGTGGACTTGCAACTGAGAATAAAAATCAAACCTAGTTGCGACTCGTTGATGGACTTGCAACTGAGAAAAAAACTCGGACCCACTTGCGACTCGTTGGTGGGCTTGCAACGGAGAAAAAAAATCAGACCCAGTTGCGACTCGTTGGTGGACTTGCAACTTAAAAAATAATTGGACTCGGTTGCGACTCGTTGGTGGACTTGCAATTGAGAAAAAACTCAGACCCACTTGCGAATCATTGGTGGGCTTGCAACTGAGAAAAAAAATATCATACCTAGTTGCGACTCGTTGGCGGACTTGCAACTTAGAAAAAAATCGGACACAATTGCGACTCGTTGGTGGTCTTGCAATTGAGAAAAAAAATTGGACCCAATTGCGACTCGTTGGTGGATTTGCAACTAAGAAAAATAAGTCGGACCTAGTAGCGACTCGTTGGTGGATTAAAACGGAGTAAAAAAATTGAAATCAGTTGTGACTCGTTGGTGGAATTACAACTGAGAAAAAAAGTCAACAAAAAAGTAGAGGGAACCATCGACAAAACAAGGACAACCTATAATCATCACATGATAAAAGCGAAAAAAAATAACCAAAAAAGTTGAAACAGTTTGCGCTCAACTCCCATACGACAAAGAATCTAAATCAACCCTCGTTTTTGAAAACAAAAACTCATACGGCAGCGGATTCATATGTAGCTTCGATATTTCGTATGTACATGCATTTTAACAATTTTGTATTAATAAACTTTATTCTATGTTTAAAAAATGTTCAATGACTATTAAAAAGGGAAAACTTTGTTTTTTCCACTCTTGATTATGCCAACTTTGCTTTTGTCAGTCTAGAATTTGATTTATCACTTTTGCCACTCGTAGCTTCTGACAATACATCACAATTTTCATTTCGTGGCAAAAACATTAATGTTTTGGTGGCAATTGTGATACATTGGCAAAAGCTATGGTGGCAAAAGTGAAATGAAAAACTAGTGAATTTGCTACATAATAGCATATATGATGTATTGCCAAAAGCTAAGAGTGGTAAAAGTGATAAGTTAAATTCTAGAGTGGCAAAAGCAAAGTGGGCAAATTCTAGAGTGGCAAAAACAAAGTTTTTCCATTAAAAAATATTTGTCAAATAATAATAAAAAAAATGAATACTAAAAATGTTCATTTTACATAAATATTTTCAACTTATATAAACAAATCAATGTATATATAAAATTAGTTCAGCATAATAAATTTATTTTTAAGTATTTAAGAAAATATTCACCATATATCATGAAAAGTTATAAAAAACACAAACGAAATAAAAATGCATTAAAATCTGAAACTAGAAAAGAAAAAATGAAACAAAAGAATGACAAAAAAATCGAAATATTAAAAAGAAGAGGAAAAAACATAAAAATATATTAATTGGGCCAGCACACCTCTTTAGGCTGCAAGCTTCGCTTCAGCGAAATCACGTACATATTTAAAAAAAACAGGATAAGCATATTTGGTTTGCAACTTAAGAGAAAAAAATAACTTGCATGTGACTTAACTAATTCTCATGTACATGAGAATTAGCAAAGCCGAAAAAACGTGCTAAGCCTTTTAGCGTCGGGACTTTTTAAAATGCTATAGCATGTTACGACAATGCTATAATGCACTATTTAATATATTTCTTCATGTGTTTAGATCAACGAAAAAAATATTTATTTTATTTTCTTTACAAAAATTAAATATGTATTCACATTTTTTCAAGCATATATATATATATATATATATTGTAAACTTTTAACATACATGTTTAACATTTTTAAATTCATGTCCAAACAATTTTTGTCCAAAATGTAATCACCCTAGTTTAAAAGGTGCACAAACATTTTAGACAAAAGTATAGTAATTATATTTGGAATGTATGTATTTAAGAAGTTTTTGATACATAAAAAAACATTTTCAAGTCGTCCCGCAGCTGCGACTTAGTGGTTGACATGCAACTGGGAGTGGAAATGAAAAATTCAACCCAAAGTTGCGAGTTGGTGATTGACTTGCAACTGGTGTGTGGAAAATGAACAAGTCAACCCTCAGTTGCGAGTCGATGGAGCGAAAAATGAAAAATCAACCCTTAGTTGCAACTCGGTGGTCGACTTGCAAGTGGAGCGGAAAAATGAAAAGGCTAACCCTCAGTTGTGAGTCGTTGGTCGACTTGCAATCGAGAAGAAAATAAATATTGAAAACCAAGTTGCAAGTCGGTGACCGTCTTGCAACCGGAGTGGAAAATGAAATTGGACCCAGTTGCGACTCGTTTGTGGACTTGCAACTGAGAAAAACAAGTCGGATCTAGTTGCGACTCGTTAATGAACTTGAACTAAGAAAAAAATCAGAACTAGTTGCGACTCATTGGTGGACTTGCAAATGAGAAAACAATGTCAGACCCAGTTGTGACTCGTTGGTGGACTTGCAACTGAGAAAAATAAGTCAGATCCAGTTGCGACTCGTTGGTGGACTTGCAACTGAGAAAAAAGTCGGACCCAGTGGCGACTCGTTGGTGGACTTGCAACTGAGAGAAAAAGTCAGACCCAGTTGCGACTAATTGGTTGACTTGCAACTGAGAAAAAAGTCGGACCCAGTTGCAACTCGTTGGTGGACTTGCAACTGAGAAAAAATCGAACCTAGTTGCGACTCGTTGGGGACTTGTAAATGAGAAAAAAAATCGAACCCAGTTGCGACTCGTTGGTGGGCTTGCAGCTGAGAAAAAAACGGACCTAGTTGCGACTCGTTTGTAGACTTGCAACTGAGAATAATAAGTCAGACCTACTTGTGACACGTTGGTGGACTTGCAACTGAAAAAAAATATTAGACTACATTGTGAATCGTTGGTGGACTTGCGACTGAGAAAAAAAATTCGGAGCCAGTTGCGACTCGTTGGTGAACTTGCAACTGAAAAACCGATTTAAAAATATCATGAATTTTAAAAAAAATCATAACTTCAAATCAAACATATAAAATAAAAAAAGTGAGAAGAAAAATGGAAAAGTAAAGAATGAAAATAACGCAAGTTAACTCGCGACAACAAATATGTATCGACGCCATGTATCGATAAAACATTTTTTCCAATTTTTTAAAAACTTTCACAAAAATCATATACAAGAATTTTGAAAAAAAATCCTAGGCGTGAGTCGATAGACGACATGCAACTGGAAACTAAGTTTTGCTAAAAATAAATATTTTTTTTATGTAAAAAATAAAACAGAAAAATATTAAAACATATTATTAGAAAAATTAAAATGAAATAAATATAGTAAAAATGTGAGAAGGAAAAAGGAAAAGAAAAAAAATAACGCAACTCAATTTGCTATACCAAATATATATCGAAGCCAGGTATCAACAATATTTTTTTCATATTTTATAAAAAAAGAAAAAAATCGTATTCATAATTTTTGAAAATTATAATAGAAAATAAAGAATCTAATAAAAAACCAAAAAATGAAAAAACAAAGACTAAGCAACACATATACATATATCTAGATAATGGCATCGATCTTTAGGGCCACCCCATGTCATCTGTCTCAAAAAACCACTCTACTGGTCCTATAAAAAATCAAAATAGCTCAATATAATAAAGTACGGATCAATCTCTTGTAACACTTTGATGTGTAGCTCAAGTATTAGAAATACGGGCCAATACAAAGCCCACGGAGAAAAATAACAGATAACCCTTCAGTCCGTCTACCTGGTGGGCTGCGTGCGGGCAGAAAAATTTGCTCGCTCGGGCGTTCAGATCTGCCAGCGCGAAAAAAAAAGCATGCCGAGATCTGAGATCTGACGGTTTAGGATTTACATGTGACTTTGTTAAATCTCATGTACATGCTAGTTAGCAATTTCGTAGAAAAAAAATTGGACTCAGTTGCGACTCGTTGATGGACTTGCAACTGCGAAAAAAACTCAAACCCACTTGCGAATCATTGGTGAGCTTGCAACTGAGAAAAAATACGGACACAGTTGCGACTCGTTGGTGGACTTGCAACTGAGAAAAAACAGACATAGTTGCGGCTCGTTGGTGGACTTGCAACTGAGAAAAAATTTAGACCCATTTGCGACTCGTTGGTGGACTTGCAACTGAGAATAAAAATCAAACCTAGTTGCGACTCGTTGATGGACTTGCAACTGAGAAAAAAACTCGGACCCACTTGCGACTCGTTGGTGGGCTTGCAACGGAGAAAAAAAATCAGACCCAGTTGCGACTCGTTGGTGGACTTGCAACTTAAAAAATAATTGGACTCGGTTGCGACTCGTTGGTGGACTTGCAATTGAGAAAAAACTCAGACCCACTTGCGAATCATTGGTGGGCTTGCAACTGAGAAAAAAAATATCATACCTAGTTGCGACTCGTTGGCGGACTTGCAACTTAGAAAAAAATCGGACACAATTGCGACTCGTTGGTGGTCTTGCAATTGAGAAAAAAAATTGGACCCAATTGCGACTCGTTGGTGGATTTGCAACTAAGAAAAATAAGTCGGACCTAGTAGCGACTCGTTGGTGGATTAAAACGGAGTAAAAAAATTGAAATCAGTTGTGACTCGTTGGTGGAATTACAACTGAGAAAAAAAGTCAACAAAAAAGTAGAGGGAACCATCGACAAAACAAGGACAACCTATAATCATCACATGATAAAAGCGAAAAAAAATAACCAAAAAAGTTGAAACAGTTTGCGCTCAACTCCCATACGACAAAGAATCTAAATCAACCCTCGTTTTTGAAAACAAAAACTCATACGGCAGCGGATTCATATGTAGCTTCGATATTTCGTATGTACATGCATTTTAACAATTTTGTATTAATAAACTTTATTCTATGTTTAAAAAATGTTCAATGACTATTAAAAAGGGAAAACTTTGTTTTTTCCACTCTTGATTATGCCAACTTTGCTTTTGTCAGTCTAGAATTTGATTTATCACTTTTGCCACTCGTAGCTTCTGACAATACATCACAATTTTCATTTCGTGGCAAAAACATTAATGTTTTGGTGGCAATTGTGATACATTGGCAAAAGCTATGGTGGCAAAAGTGAAATGAAAAACTAGTGAATTTGCTACATAATAGCATATATGATGTATTGCCAAAAGCTAAGAGTGGTAAAAGTGATAAGTTAAATTCTAGAGTGGCAAAAGCAAAGTGGGCAAATTCTAGAGTGGCAAAAACAAAGTTTTTCCATTAAAAAATATTTGTCAAATAATAATAAAAAAAATGAATACTAAAAATGTTCATTTTACATAAATATTTTCAACTTATATAAACAAATCAATGTATATATAAAATTAGTTCAGCATAATAAATTTATTTTTAAGTATTTAAGAAAATATTCACCATATATCATGAAAAGTTATAAAAAACACAAACGAAATAAAAATGCATTAAAATCTGAAACTAGAAAAGAAAAAATGAAACAAAAGAATGACAAAAAAATCGAAATATTAAAAAGAAGAGGAAAAAACATAAAAATATATTAATTGGGCCAGCACACCTCTTTAGGCTGCAAGCTTCGCTTCAGCGAAATCACGTACATATTTAAAAAAAACAGGATAAGCATATTTGGTTTGCAACTTAAGAGAAAAAAATAACTTGCATGTGACTTAACTAATTCTCATGTACATGAGAATTAGCAAAGCCGAAAAAACGTGCTAAGCCTTTTAGCGTCGGGACTTTTTAAAATGCTATAGCATGTTACGACAATGCTATAATGCACTATTTAATATATTTCTTCATGTGTTTAGATCAACGAAAAAAATAGAGCGATATAACAATGTTATAACGACGTTATAGCATATTAGAAAAGGAAATGTTATATTTTATCAAATTTAGCCGCTACAACGCTATTTACGCTATTATCGCACTACACGCGCTACGTTATAACTTGTAGCATTATACATGCACATGATATTTTCTTTAAAGGAAGTCGGCCACAGCCCAGCAAGCCCAAAACAACCGTCGGCCACAGCCCAGCAAGCCCAAAAAACATGCACTTGCCCGGGTCGTTGATGTTGTACTTGGTTGCCATGCATAATAATGGATGAATACTAATGTTGCACTTGAATTTGGCTGAGATCATGAACAAATTGCCTTGCATTTGGCCCTTATGCATGTATTGCTCTCGGGGAAAATTTAGTTGCTGAAATATTTTATTTTTGAATATATTCATTTTTTTTAAACGCTATTTTGAAATATAGCACGTTATTAGCGCGCTATAACTTGTGTAGCGTTTGAAGAATGGCCTCACAATATTTTATAGCGCGCTATTTTTTTTGTTGGTTTAGATCAAGACAAAATATCCGGTGACTATACAGGTTCGGTCATTTTTTTTCTCTTAGATCAAAACCTGTAAATATATTTATGTGGCCTGGAAATCCCACCTACAGAGCCCTATTTCTACCCTGCGGAGGGTGCTATGCGGGTCCCAAACCGCACCCTCCCACTCGCTGCCAGCCATAAATCCCATCGCGAATCCGTGACTTCGATGAACAATTCCTCACCGCCGCCCACAGAACCGGCATCGCAGTGACGCCATGTGGCCACGCAGTAACTCTGCACACTGGCGCGGTGCTCAAGGCGGCCTCCATATCACCGAGGCGGCGGTGCGTCGTTTTCGACGCTGCATGAAAGCGCGTTGCGCTTTGATACACCCACTCCGGCTCGAGGTGCCGATATCAATCCTCTGCCTCGAGGTGGATGAGTTCGATCGTCTCCACGATCTCCGCGAGGCAAGACAACGCCATCCGGGAACATAGGCGCGGAGGATTGGGTCACCTATGACGCCTCCGAGGGCACGGTGGTGTGAGTGCTCCTTGCGCGCTCTGAGCATGAGGAGGACGACTAGATGAAGTAGATTCGCCGCGACACCGTGATTGACGCCATACTGCTTGATTAGTGGCTCGCCGTCGACCGTGCCACATGAAAAATAACAAATGAAGTTAGAAAGGGTTGAAATTTGAGGATGTGGCTTTGAATGGTGCATATTGAATGCACAAAAAGTTTGGAGTTGAAATAAGTTAAAAAATAGAAATTTCTTTGTAACATATGAGTTTTCTTCCAAAACCCTCATACTTCGAAGGAGATGGTACAGTTTGTACACGAAGTGCATTCAGTTTTTGCCGTAATCCTCTCAAAGTTTTAGCACATGCTATGTGGATGAAATGATGATACCATGCCAAGTTTCAACATTTTTATAGTTCATTTGTACTGTATTTTCAATTTTAGAGTCATTTAGCGCGAAAAAATCATTAAATGCATGAAAAATAACAATTGAATTTAGAAAGGGTTGAAATTTGAGGATGTGGCTTTGAATGGTGCATATTGAATGCACAAAAAGTCTGGAGTTGAAATAAGTTAAAAAAAAGAAATGCCTTTGTAACAGATGAGTTTTATTTCAAAACCCACATATTTCAAAGGAGATGATCCAGTTTGTACACGAAGTGCATCTAGTTTTTGCCGTAATCCTCTCAACTTTCTAGCACATGCTATTACTAACCCTATTTTCATCACGACTTACATGAGTAATAAAGCAATTATGGAGCGTCATAAGATGCTTGACCTCCCTCACCAAAGAAGCATAGATAGACCTATCTACCTCTTCAATGCTGATAAGTTTTACTGCTACCAACGAATCTGTCTCGATGATCACCGGTGCTTCAGATCTTTGAATAGTTAAGGATAGCCCCTCCATGCATGCTCCAATTTCCTCCTCCAGAATATCTCGACAGGTAAACAGGGTTCGACATGAAGAGAACAAAATCTGTCCCGTATCATCTCGTAATATCATACCAGAGCCTGCCCTTCCATCTTGATCAAAAGCGCCATCACAATTAAGTTTGACCCACCCGCTAGGAGGAGGAACCCACGAAACTTTAGTCCTAGCGCACACATGCAATGTCGGGGGTGCAATTGGCGTTTTGCCCTTATAGTCACTTGGGTTGGAGACGCCAAGTGAGGCAAGGCTATTCAGGTAGCTGCTCAAGAACCTGCAAGAGACCTCTGTAGGGGGCGGTAGTACCTTGTCATGCACCACTTCATTCCGAACAAACCAAGCTCTCCAAAGAATCATCAGAATAGGAGCTCGTTGGCTTTCTTTCACTGAACCCATTAGATGCAGCAACCACTCATCATCAGTGTGCAAAATCGATTCAACACTAGGAATGATGTTCCAAGAGGCCTGCATGGCACACCAAAGCTCGACACTTCTCGGGCAAATGACAAATGGGTGGAAATTATCCTCAACACCTTTCGAGCATATAGGGCACAAACTAGATGTTTCAAGGCTGCGTCGATGTTTATTATTCCATGTGGGCAAACTGTTGGTTGGAAGTCGCTTTGATAGACCAGAGAAGCTTCCAAATCGTCCTAGAGCCGTCGCCAGAATTGTTCGACGACGTGGCTTCATCTCGAGCAAGGTCCGCTGCAAATTCATAGGCACTCTTTACAGAAAATCTACCATGGATACGGAGAAGGTGGGAGCCGCTCGCTATGTCCAAAAGCTTAGAAAAGTACGTATTCGTATGAACAAAATTTGTTTAACATGGCAAGATACGGTAGACTACACATACAAGCACTAAAAACAAAATGAAACAGACAAACACATCTTGAGAAAATTTAACATGGCACCAAAAACAGTTATATAAAAGCAAAGTTTTAAATAGCGCGCTAGGCCTTTTAGCGCCGGACCTTTTTTAAATGCTATAGCGTGCTATGTAAGATGTTTTTTCATATATTTGGTGCTAAGTTGCTTAGCGCCGGACCTCTTCCAAATGCTATAGCGTGCTATAGCGAAACTATAGCGCTATTTAAAACTATGTATAAAAGTCAAGGAGGGTGGCGCGGCGCCAAGCGTCCAAAGTCCGAAGTCTAAGTCGCGTATATACTCGCGAGCGCACGCGCTATTTATAGCATAGCTCTCTTCTAGCACCTCAACTAAGTATGGCATGCATAAGAGATCTGCTTATATGTTGGTCCAAAACGCCTTGTCTAAGCGGGGTGGGACTAAACTACAATGCACCCCTCTAGGTATACACATCTGCATGGCATTGTCTGGTCGGCTGGGCTAGGCTGGTTAGCCCAACGAAATCTCCGGCCTGGACAGTAAGTAGATCGATTGAAAGCCCAATTTACTCCTGCATACTTCACTCAAGTGGTACTCCTCCACTCGGTACTGTTTCATCTCATTATTGTTATCTCGAGATGCATGAACACATCTATAATAGTATAATAGATCATTTCCACTATTTTATCTATCTCAACATGCAAGCATGCCACATCATTACATAATTATGATTGGGATAATGTCCACATCAACATGCAGTCATGCATGAGACAAGACCCACCACCACATGCAATCATGCATGCATGAAAAAATATTTTTTATTCCCTTACTATACTTGTATTTAAAAAATAATTTATAAATATACACAATCAAATATAGTAAGTTATATGTGTTTCTATTTTTTTGGTTCATTTGTTATTAATTTAAATATTTAAAGTTTACGTAATTAAATTTTGTTGAAATATAAGACGACCAATTTCGATGATCCCCACTAACTTATTTATCTCAACATACAAGCCTGTCACATCACCACTCATCATCACATAATTATGATTGGGATAAGACCCACCACCACATACAACCATGCATGCATGAAAAAATATTTTTATTCCCTTATTATACTAATATTTAATAAATAATTTATAAATATACACAATCAAATATAGTAAGTTATATGTGTTTTTAATTTTTTGATTTATTTGTAATTAATCTAAATATTTAAAATTTACGTAATTAAATTTTGTTGAAATATAAGATGACCAATTCCCGTGATCCCCACTAACTTATTTATCTCAACATACAACCATGTCACCTCACCACACAATTACGGATGGGATAAGGACCACCTCAACATACGACCATGCATGAAAAAATATTTTTCATTCTCTTATTATACTTATATTAAAAAAATCAATAACTAAACAATCAAATATAATAAATTGTATGCATTTTTTAATTTTTGGTTTGTTTGTTATTTATTTAAATATTTAAAAACTACATAATTAAATTTTGTTGAAATATAGAGCGACCAATTTCGCAGCAAGGCACGGGGTATCATCTAGTTATTACTTGTTTTTTATCCACATGCTTCTCTTTCACAGTTCTACCGCACATTGGAAAAATTAGGAGCAAATGGAACCTATAATCGCATTATATTTATTTTAATTGCTAAATATTGTTGTTTGTTTAAGTTTCAAGAATTGCTACTTTATGTGTAGAAATAGCTATTCCTATATTGTTTTGTGCAAAAATTCTGAAGATTGGCAAGTGCCCTACCTAGTCACCTTGGAATATACTAGAATCATAAGACATGTGATTATTTTTGGTTTACTAAATAAATGCAGATTGCTTCGCCCTGCTCGCCACAATGCTTAACTCTTGTAAATATGTGATGTATCTCAATTCCAATTTCAATCGTCCATATTCACATAATGCACTAACTATCAATACTCTTTTCATTGAAATATTTTCCTCAGTTAGTGTAAATCATTCATTCACTAGTATGTGCTTCGCCACAATGTTTAACTCTAGTATTATAACGGTTTTACTCAGCCATGTTTTGCATGTAGCCAACATAATTAATAGTTCAGATACAAAATATGCATCCGTTAGCATTTGCAAGACCTCTGAGAACCACAAGCATGATTTTTTTTCAAATTCCGAAATGAGTCACAAATGTTAATCCACACACCAGAACAAACATCATATTCAGCAACAACAAAAAACAACAAGGCTTGGATATACATCCAATACACCTCCACTAGTGCAAAACAGGTCATTAGAACCGGTTTTGGGAGGTCATTAGAACCGATTTTGGCAACCGATGCTAAAGGTTCGGTGCTAGAGGGTGAACCCCTTTAGAACCGGTTGCTCACGAACCGGTTCTAAAAGCTCTGCAGCCAGCCACGTGGTGGCAGGTCGGGCGCGAGGGCTCGGGAACCTTTAGCACCGGTTTGTAACACAAACCGATTCTAAAGGTTTAGAGGTTTAAGTTTTTTTAATTATTTTCTTTTTGGTTTTAATAGTTTAGGGTTTAGGGTTTATTAATTCTTTTCTTTTGGGTTTAGGATTACTGTTTATTTTATGCTATTACATAATGTACAATGCATATATATATATATATATTTTATTTTTTGGAGGGGTCCACCCTGCCCGTTTATTTGATATTCCATATCAAATATTAAGACTTATGTAGGCTTAAAAATATACAGTTATCAATATTCGGGTTGGGGGTATATGTCCTCCGCGCCCGAATAATTGATAGCAATATCAATCTAAATTCGGAATATTTGCAGGTGGCTGTTTATGGTTTCTATACAGGTAGTTGCCCATGTCCTGCAATATCCATTTGATCAGCTTCTGAGATATTGAAGTCAAATTTCGAGTCACATTCTTTTTTAATTTCTTCAAATTTGTTCATTTCTATCCGTATTTCATTTAATATTTCTTCTTTTAATTCATTTTTCATTATTTTAGAAAATTCTTCAAACCTTTTGTCCAATTCTTGGTCTATGTATTCGCTATCCAAAGGGTCAATTCCCTTTAGAAGGCATTCTTTATATGTATGATATCTTGGGGGACATTCTTCTTTGATATTCTTTGAACCTGATGGTTCTGTCTTTGCGGCTTTTGGTGTTGGTGGGTTTGATATATTATCATTGGTCCTTCTCCTTTGAATATATTCTTTGGCCTTTGGGTCTATATAGTAATTTTCTCCTATTATTTTTCTTGCCCACGTTAATGCTTCATTTATATTATCATATTTCTTGAATGTGACATCTTCGCCTTTCTTTCTTGCATCTATTTTTTCAATCATAACCTCTTCCCAAGTCATATATATTCCTGGTTTATTTCCGTCAAATAGGATATATAGTGCTTCATCCTTTTGACCTTCAAATTTCTTTGGAACTACCATTTTTGCTGATTTTGGTAAGACTTCATTCATCTTGTTAAAATATTCAGCAAGGCTATTGAGGATTGATAGCATATATCCTTTGTCTTCTCTTTTATTGGCATATTGATTCCAGAAGTTATCAAGTATGCATCGCTGGATTTCATCAATCCAGATATGACTCTTCGGCTTGAAATTGAATGTATTTGCCGGAAATATTTTCAATTTATTCTCATCTCCAAAGATGAAGCATTCATTCCCAGTTGGGAGTAGTCCTCTCTTCATTTCTGTAAAATTGATGCACGAGAAAATATGTCAGGCAAAGTATTATCCTTTCCCTTAATATGCTCAAAATTTACTCTATACCCATTTCCAGCTATGGTATCTTCAAATAAGACCCATCTTCTAGTCGAGCTTTTCTGACTATTAATTTGATTATAATATCTACATATTGCTTCGCAATCAGTTCGCACTGTGAATTCTTTAAATCCGAGGTATAATCTAAAAGCATTTATTGCATTGACTACTGCAAGAATTTCTCTATCAATATTATTTACTGTCTTTAATTTATAACTTCCTGAAGCGTATCTACATATCTTTTCTTCTGCCTTAGGGGAATATTTATTTGGTTTCTGTTTTAATATAGCACCCCATCCTACCTTAGATGCATCGGTTTCAATAATAAAATAATTGTCTTCTAAAGGCAATTCCAAAGGCTTTAAATTCTTGACCTTTTCTTTAATGGCCTTTACTAATTTTATATCCTCAGAGTTAAAGTATCTTTGACCATTCTTTCTTAATTTAGCATATAGAGGTCCTGCTAACTTCGCTAAATTATCTATATAATTTCTTGCATAGTTTACAATTCCTAAAAATTGTTGTAAAACCTTTTTATCACTCATATTATTAGGAAACTGTAAAATTTTCTTTGCAATATGCTCTTGTAAATATATTTTCCCTTCTCCTATTTCATGCCCAAGGAAATTGATTTTCTCTGTGCAAATTTCCATCTTCTTCTTTGATAGGATTAGCCCATTTTGTTCTACCTTTCTAAAGAAAACTTCAAGATGAGCTATATGTTCTTTGTATGATTTTGAAAATACTAACAAATCATCTACATATACCAATATGAATGCTTGATTCTCATTAAATATATTTTGCATTTTTCTTTGAAATAGTGCAGGTGCATTCTTTAGACCTAATGGCATTACTAGCCATTCATAGTGGCCTTGTGGACATGTAAAAGCTGTCCAAGGAATAGATTCTTCTGACATCTTAACTTGCCAAAACCCTGCTTTCAAATCAAATTTAGAGAAATATCTGCTCCCTTGTATTCTATTGATCCATTCTTGCTTATTAGGTATATTATATGCATCATCTACTGTGTTGTCATTTAGTCTTTTGTAATTAATTACCATTCTAGATTTTCCTCTAACTTCTTCAGCATGATTTCTAACTATAAAGGCAGCAGATCGATGAGGACTTCTGCTTTCTCTAATTGCTTTTAATTTTAGTAGCTCTTCAATATGCATTTTAAACTCTTCAATATCTTTAGGAGTAGCTTCTATTGGTCCCGACTTAATTATATAGTCTGGGTTTATAATGTTTATTTTTCAAACTATGGAGTTCTTATCCCAATGCTTCATTGGTATTTCTCCAATAATTTGTATATTCTCTAGTCTTTGTACAATTTTGTCTATATCTTTTTTGGATTTAATATCTCTATACCAATTTGGCGAGAATGATTGTAATCCTATACATTCTGTATGTGTATTTTCTATATGATATTCTTCTATGGTCTCACTAAGTTCTTCTTCTTTGCAGAATTCTGGGAGATCCGAGCAATATTCTTCTTCTAAATTAAATATTTCTACATTTTGTGTAGATTTTCTTTGCTTTCGTACCTCTGATATGTATGGGAGATTATCTTGAAATGGGATAAATGTAACCCCCTCTTCATGTATAATTGTGGTTTCTACAGATTGTTGTAAAAATATTAATCCTATTATCATGTCATCATTTATTACTGACAAATCTCTTATCGTAATTTCATCTATGATATATTTTGAGCCATTTATATAGGCTTCAATATTATATGCCAGTTGGTTATGGATTTTCTTTATTCCTGACATATCTGTGGATACTTCGGCTATCTTGTCGTCTATAGTTTTGACTATTTCATGACATCTCACAAAGTATTTATCATGAATGATATTCTTTGTGCAACCAGTATCTAGTAGTGCTAATATTTTATAAGAAATGTTTGGCTTTAGCACTATTCTGACTGGGATTCTTATCCCTAGAACTTCTTTGAATGGTAATCGCACAATATATTTGTTTCCAAAACTAGTTATAGCATCTTTTAATTGTATTAGCTTATCTCCTTTTTTATCTCTTACTGTGACCATTTGTTCCTCCATTTCTGTGCCTTCAGTAGCCATTTTTTCATGTTCTTCATTATCTTTTTCTTTCAGATTTTATTCTAGCTTATCTTTTAATATTTCTAACTCCTCTTCTAGTTTATTTATTCTATTTTCTAGATTTCTAACTCTTCTATTTAATATATATTCATCTGGTTCTAATTCTATTTCCTGTCTCCAACCTTGATTTTTTGCCTTTAAGCAAGAGGCACAAGCTTGCTTTAAACATAGATTACATGTGGACCTATTCTCTTGGCTTGGGTAATATATGCAAAAAGCACATTTAATATTATAATCACCCTTTCCTCTAATCCAGTCATGCTCACAAACTACTTGGTTCATCATTTCAATTTTTAGGCCTGCTAATTCATCTATTAGATCTATCTCATCACTGCTTGATTCTTCTTCTAAGACTTCATTTTCTATTTCATCTGTCTCTATGATTGAATATATTGACTCATCATCTTTTATTTCATCATCACATACTAGAATATTTTCATTGACACTATCTATGATTAATACTCTTTCTTGTTCTTCATATTTACTAGAGTACCTTTTTTGATCCTTATTTGGACAAGTTTTACTCAGATGGTCAGGTGAGTTGCATATAAAACACCTACAAGTTTTATCATAAGATTTTCTAGGATTATATCTTCTTACATTTCTCTTATGTAAGAAAGGGGCTCTATTATCAGACCTTCTTAGGAAATATCTTTTCTTTGTTCTAAAATTTCTATTATCTCGCATTTGGGGTTTATAATGTTTCTTGCTTCTATGCCTTTCTTCCCCATATGTGAGTGGTATTTGGACAATGTTATTACAGAAATTGTAATCTGATTTCTTCATAGACCTTTGAGCTTGTATATCTGTACATACCTTTCTTAAATGTTTAAAAACATATGTTATGGCTTGTGATATGTTTAAAACGGTTCCTGCTGTTTCCTTCTTGTATTCTTCAAATATTATAGATCCTAATGGATCGGGCAATTTATTAAAATATCTTTCAACTACACCTTTATTAAAACCTTGCTTAGCGGTTGTAGCATTATATAAGTAGTGTTGAGAAAACTCTTTTATGCCTTTCCAACTAGTTAGCGTTAATTTTTCTATTTCTCTCAACCTTTCATTTTGTAAAGATGTATGGCCTAATTCTGGATCTTCTGCTATAATCATATTTGATATAACATTTGCAAAGTTATTTGGATTACTTCCGGCTCTTTTTAATTCTTCATATTGATTAGGATAAGTCTCTACCCATTGTTCCCATAGAACTTTTACTGACTCTCCTAAAAATGTCTCAAGATATGTTAACATGTCTTCAACCTTAGTGCCTATACTATATTGGTTTTGTATATATTTTTGCACGATTAGCCCTTTCCAAATGCTAATTATATTTGGCCAATCTATAGGATCATGTGCGGCTAAATTCAATATCGCACCATCATTTCTAGTATTTTGAAATTGTACCGGCTTTTCAAAATCTCTTCTTCGAGAACCCATGTATTTATATTGTCCGGGAATATATGTAGGTTGATAGTCATCTTTCTCTGGGGGCCATTTTCCAGCTGATCTGGTTGGTCTCTCCCTTTCACCTTCTCTTTTTACTGAACTATCACCATATCCCTTTCTTCTTTTATTACTATTTTCTACTTCCATGGCTTCCATAGCATTTTCTAAATTGTGTAGCCCAACCTCATCTAGGGAATTATAAAAGTCACTATTTTGTTCTGAATCATCATAATATTCATCTTCTATCAACATTTCTCTCATTAATTCCTCTTCTTCCTCATAGCTTTCTAATAATAACTTATTATTTATATCCCATTGCTCTTCTTCACTAATAACTTCATTTTTATGACTTTCAACAATATTCTTACCTTTGTTTCTATTGTTATTATTGTTATTGTTATCAATATTATTACTACTATCTCCTTTCTTTTCTGGTACTGAGGTGGTGTTTGGCTTGGTTGAACTAGTACCGGCAATTTTTTTCTCATTTTTTAATTTTTTTATTCTTGCAATTTCTCTAATGATAAACAATTCTCTTTCTCTTATCTTTGGCCAATCCTGTGTCATAGAATTACTATATTCCCATTCTATATGTTTTAGTTTATTTTCCCAATGAATTATTTCATCATCTAAATTAACCTTTTCCATAAATTCGGTCGCTCCTTTATTCTTGTCATCACTATTTTCTGATTCTGATATAAGAGATTCTGTATCTTCAATGGATGCGGATTTATAATTCATAAACCTTATACTGCTACTACCTTCACAATTTTGGTAGCTTATGTAATTTTCAGGTTGTTTTAACTCCTTCTTTTCTATTAGTTCACCTATCTTCCATTCCTCTCCTGCTCTTTCTTCGGAACCAATTTTAAGAGGATTCATAAATTGTATACCTTTAGACTGCATGCTATGAATTACATCATTTACATTAACTCTATATCTAGAATTGCTTCTATTAGTGAGTCTTCCTATAAATTCTATGCTTACCAACAAATTTGTACCTTTAAAATCTTCATATCTTTTGGTTTGAAAACCAAAACTCATTTTTTCAATAAATTCTTTTACAGGCATCATTAGGTCTGGGGCTATGTATGTTATTAATCTATTTTCATTCATATCACCTTCCATAAAGCCTAATGCTGCTTTATCTACTGAATCCCATCTTCTATCCAGTAGTGTTATTAATACTTTAGCTCCTAATTTCTTTCTTGTCATGCCTTTAACACCTATGATATACATACCTTGATGAATGTATTTATAACCACAATATTTAAGATCATTTTCAATATTCTTGCTTACAATTCTTAAATCTACTGGGTGTGTTAACACACTCAGTTCTACTTCTCTGGATATTCTGTATAAACCACTCTTACTTTCAAACATACCCATATGATAAACCTGTTGTGGCTTTATTTTTCTTAAAGTATCCTTTTGATATCTTTCTAGGTCTCTTTGTATATCGACAACTTCTTCTAAACTTTCAATATCATCAGCCTTGCATGATAGTCTATGCTTTATGGTCAGCGGTCTCGAGTCTTGCCTTACTAATTGGAGGTTTCTGTCTCTTCTAAAGAGGCTTTTAGATACGTCCATTTTTCTGAGTTAATATTCCTTGATGCGGCTACTATTCCTGATGATGCTAGCACAATATCTTTGTTGCTTTGTGTACTATTTAATTTATCCAAAACCTGAATTAATAACTGGAGAATAGTATTATTTTGTCTTATTATTATTCTAGAATCTTCTTTTGGCGAATCGTGATCAGAGAATCCAATAGGAGGAGATAAATATTTGGTTACTTCTTTTAGAGCTTGATTATATTCGGACATACAATTATGAAAGGATTAAACTTTTTATTTCTAACGCCAAGTTTTTGATATCTGAAATATCTTGTTTTATTTCGATCGTTGGCGACAATTCTTTACTTTTACTTGGATGGTGGACAATATTTTTTCCAATGGATAAAACTTCTTCTTTAATATAGTCGTTATTCTTACAGACAATATTTTGTTTCGCTTTTGCTTCCTCTAGCTTATGCAAAGCTAGATCAATTTTATTATTCAACGCCGAATACCTTTCTATGAGTTTTTGGTATTCTTTGAATAAACTATCAAATTTTTGATCTAGTTGATCTTGCCTCTTACCCCACGATATAAAAAAATTATATATGAGATCGACGATTATATTTAGCTGACTTTGAGAAGAATGCCAGATATGTTCTTCAGAGGGATTTATTCTGCACCTTATATTAATATTTTCCTTAGTATTTATATTTCTACCTGTGCTAACTTCTAAGTTTAAATATTTTAATCTTTCAATGGTTAAACACTGGACCTGATACCAACAATATAGATATTTAAAAAAAAAATTAATTTATCACTAATTGATTAGATTAAATTGAGATTAGGTAGGTACTGTGGAGTATGTGGGTGCTTTTTATCTTCAATAGTGTTTTTACTATTCACTATTGGGTACACTATTCAATGCACTATTTGGAATAGTATTTTACTATTCCCACTAATATTTAAATATTCACTAATATTTGTGCGCTAATTATGATTTAATGCAGGATCTTATTAAGGCTGGCGAGGCCAACAGCACGAACAACTGTGTACGCGTATGTGTAAAGTCCTACTCGGTACTCACCATATTTTTCATTATGTTGTTTCAGATGTAGCTAATTACGTTCACTTGATGGTTTTATATGCAAATTTATGGGGTAGATTCTTATCATCTTCCCAGGCAGTTCCACCCGAAGGGAACACTTCTCTACGGCCACAAGGTTCTCATTCAAACGCCACACTAGGCTAAACAGAGAACTACCGGCAGAGGTTTCTCCTATAGGATCCTTAGCATAAGAATTCGTCCCATAAATTCATAAATAAAAAGACCAAGTGAGACAAGAAACTACATCATTTCCACAACATAATTTACATATGGTTTTCCCTTTCGGGAGGCCCCGAAGGGATTACACGGACTGAGGAAATTACCTTAATATTCTTGGCTAATACAACTCCTTCGATATAGTGGCTATACTACAAGGTGGTGGTGGAGTTACTACTAAGGGAAAGTGGAAGTGCTATGGTGGAGGAACTTGATGCTATTGATGCTCTTAGTGTTTTTGCGTCCTTGCTTCTGAGTCCAGGGTCTCCTTTATAGTCGCGGATGGCTGCAAGGGAGCCTTCGAGAGCCTGCCTCCACTTATTTATTTTACACACGGTAGCAATCACACGTGTCCTACTAGGGTACATGCGTGTCCTTCTAGGGTATGGATAAGTTCGAGAGCGAGTGCCCGACAAGCTTCAATCTTCAGGAATCTTCGCTTTTTTCACATGGGCATTGTGTCTCGGTGAATAATCAGCTTGCCTCCATTGTCTTCTAGCATATGAGCAACATGCAAAGACTCGCATTGCTCACACCATTGGCTTGCTCTTCAACTCATGGCTGTATGCGCACATGAGAAAACACTTGGTTGCAACGCCTGCTGCTGATATATTATTATAATTATAATTATAATTATTTATTTTTATTTTTTTATTTTTTGGAGGGGTCCACCCTGCCCGTTTATTTGATATTCCATATCAAATATTAAGACTTATGTAGGCTTAAAAATATACAGTTATCAATATTCGGGTTGGGGGTATATCTCGTAGCTAGCTAGAACCATCATATATAGTAGAATTATCGTACCTCCAACATATATATACATCGATCATATATAGTACTAGTGCCTCACCACCGCCCCTCTTTGCTTGCCTCGAGCCCACAACAGTGGAGGGCATTTGAATATACATACAGTTACATCATATGGACAACACACGAGTTTCCTATTACATATGGTAAGGAAATTCTCCGGTCGACTTATTTATGACTTCACGAAGAAGAAATCCCGCTATTTCCTCTTGAAGTGCTCGCATACGATCATTTATGTCGAGTTTATCCCGCTTCTCCAAAATCTTATTATTTAAATAAGATGATCAATATATGAATATATTACATATGGTAAGAACAAAGTCTAGATAGTATTTACGTACCATCATTGTTCTTTGATTGAACTTTTGGGTCATATAGCGAATGTTCTCCATTACGATGTAAGCACAAGGTTCAGTCCCCGATGTCTGCCTCATACACTTCACAACAAAATAGAATTCAAAAAATTTAATAATCAAGCATATATATGATAATGGTATATTGAAACTAGAAATATAATTAAATTGAATGTTCTCTCACATATTTATCGTACTGCCACGTCAGCTTCTCCTTCCATTCACCGCGCTCGAGTTTTTTGAACTTTCCCCAAACTCTGCCGTCAAAGAAAATGAATAAAGGAGTTAATTACTTGATATAACAGAAACTTAAAGTGAACACTAAAGAAGCCTACATGTGTGATAATGATTAACATTACCTGGCAAATGAGTTCTTAATTTCTTTATACTCACTAATATCTTTACGTAGTGAGTCCATTACTGTAACCGTTCCTTTTTCCATTTCAATGTCTAGCAGGATGAAGTGATAGCTGCGCACAGTAAGAGGGTATCACTTATATAACAATATCGAGTAAGCAAAACTATAATTTGTAGTACAAAATAATGACACTCACTTGAAGTTGTAAGGAAATAGTATATGTTCTTCTGCATGTAGATCCCTCAAACTTTTAAGCAAAAGGGTCTTCGAGAAATCTGTATTATGTTTTACTGTTACTTCATGTATGGTATTTGGGTCAATGAACCCAATGCCAAAGACTCCAGCTTTTCTCATTTCGTACATCTTCATTCTGCGTAATACCACACACAAAAGAATATATATAGTGAGGATAATACAGTCAATGACGTACGAGCTGAGCTAGAAAGAAATCACTTACAGACAATACAAACTGACGATAGATTTGTCGAGTGCCAATTGATGGAATAACTGAAATAATTCTTCATTTGCAATCCACAAGTCACCAGTTTTATTGTCGAAATAATCTCGCCTGATCGGAATCCAGAAGCTGGTCATGTCGAACGGTATAGCTTCTGTGATGTACCACTTATGCAAGTTGCGCAATTGCGTTGATAATAGCTTCTCTTCTTCTTCAGTGACCATAGGCTCCCCTTTTGCATATTCCCTTTTTGGAGATGGCTCGCCGGACAAGTCATCAAGGTTTAAAAATTATTCAATAGTAAGACCCGCCTCTCTAGCAAATGCTCTTTGTTCGTCGGTTATCTGTTCCTGCTGCTTGGTATTCACCTTGAGCGGGGCTATCGATTGCACTGTCTGTTCTCCGAGTTGGGCAACAGTTTTCCCGCATTTTTTACTGCCTGAGTGGCTGCTTCTTGAACCCTTTTGCAGAAATGACTTGTTAATAGAGCGTTCGTAGTCCGAGAACACGGTCTTAACAGAGGGTTCAAACATCTTCAAGTAGTGTTGTACTGTTACCTCGGGTATTTTCTCCTTCGGTGGCGGGGGAGGTTTCGGTGCAAGGTGCTTCGCCACGGCTTCATCCACTATGACCTTGGTTTCAGCTAAACTCCTATCCCAGGGTAAGACCGGCGGACTCTTCTGGGGTTTAACTTTCTTTGTTTTCTTCTTCGGTGGACTTCTATGACGCAGCGGAGGTCGATTAATTTTTGATTGTCGTGTTTGCCTTCTATCCATCACGGGGGAGCTGGTGGGATCGGTTGGCGCTGCGGACTCACGATGTGGGGTGGTTGTGGTGGAATCGACTGACGCGGCGGAGTCGCGCTGCGCTCCACGGGGATGGATGGTGCAGGACTCGGCTGACGTCGCAGCGGATCAGTCCCACTATGCTCCATCTCGGGGATGGATGGTGTAGGACTCGGCTGATGTTGCGGAGTCGCACTGCGCTTCATCTCGGGGAGGGGGTGCAGGACTCGGCTGGTGCTGCGGAGTCGGGATGCACTCCATCTCGGGTGGCGGTGGTGAACTTGATGTCGAACGCGTTGGACTTGACACAATGGATGGAAATATGATCCATTGTTTTCTCCATAGATAGATATCACTTTGTTTGGCTTCTCTGAGGGTCTTCTGCCCTTCACCTCCAGGAATATCAAGGTTTAGTTCTTGATATTCCGTCACAACTTCATCCACCCCGACACGAGCATAGCCAGGTGGAATCGGATTGCAGTGGTGCAGTGCTCCAGGTGGATTCGTTAAAGCAAAGTCGTCCGCCACCTTAATGGATATATTGTTCATTTTGAAGATTAGCTCGCAACGTTTCTGCTCTATGATATCATCCACGGGGTAGTGACCATCATCGACCCCCGTGGAGCCCACACTGCTTTTTGTCATACATGGGACGGTAGTTGCTTCAGGTGGATCTTGAGTTGGCTGCGGTTGCTGGCTAAGTGACGCCTGTAGTCGCTCCTGCATATCCTTCATAGCATTTTCCAACTTTGAAAGACGGTCTGCTTCCAGCTTCTTCTTTCTTGCACGGCTTTTGTAATTATCTTTATACTCCGCAAACCCCTCATACCATGGAACAACGCCTACGCCTCGCGTTCGTCCCGGATGTTCAGGATTCTTGAGGGCGCGTGTGAGCTCGTCGTTCTCTCTCTCGGGGATGAAAATCCCATTCCTAGCATCATCAATTGCATTTAGTATCTCTTGATCGGCTCCTTTAAGACTTGCCTTTATAATCACCTTCCCTGTCTTTGGGTCCAACTTTCCCCCATGCCCAAAAAACCAACTCCTGCATCTGGGTGGAAAATATATTGTGACTGGAGTGACCCCTGCAGCAATCAGCTTCTTCTCAAATGCATCCCACATAGGCGACGCGGACTTGTAGCCACCTGTCCCCATGGTATGAAAAAGCTTATGCTTCTCAGCATTAATCTTGTTTATTTCCGACCGATGTTTAGCTTCATCTGATTCGTTGTTCTCCACAAATTTGTCCCAATGTGCTTGTACCTTCGCTAGTGCTCCAGTGAAATTTGGAGTCTTCTTATTATTAGCGACGTATTTGGACCATAGCTTTACCTTCCAAGATCGGAATAGTTCTCCCATCTTCTTAAGAGCAGCATGCTTGACTTTCAACACATCGTCTGGTGTCGCCCAATCAGGTAGGGTGAAATATGATAAGAGTTTAGCCCAAAGATACTCTTTTGCTCTATCGCTGACAAAACTCTTGTTTCCACCTTCCTTTGGATGATGCCATTCTTGAGTGCTAATCAGGATGTTATCTCTAACAATTACTCCGCATATAGCTATCCATTTCTTCACCTGAGCTTCCGGAGCATTCGGCTGGCCACTCAAACCGATCCCATCGATGTTGTACTTTACATCATCCCGCGGCAATTTGGTCGGGCCACGTTTTGCTTTGCTTGAAGAAGATTTGCTCGATCCGGGTTTTTAGAAGAAGAAATATTTGAACTATTAGTGATAAATCAATTATTTGTAAATTTTATGATCACCAGAGGCCTTATATATATTTATATATATACCTCGGCAAACTTTGTTGTTAATTGAAGATCTTGTTCTTCTCCTTCGTCGAACATTCCCTCACCGGAATCGCTCAGATATCGTGAGCCGTCATCATCGATATCGGCGTCATCATGAGGACCGATATCGGCGTCATCATGAGGACCGATATCGTCTTCGGTGATAATTTCGTACATATCACCTTCTTGCTCTCTGCCGCTATTGAACACGTTGTCCATAGCTTAACTAATATCGACGAGATGCAGAAAGAGATAAAACAGTTTAGTATAAGCACATATAGAAAATGACAT
This sequence comes from Bromus sterilis, assembly GCA_950022295.1. Taxonomy (NCBI): domain Eukaryota; kingdom Viridiplantae; phylum Streptophyta; class Magnoliopsida; order Poales; family Poaceae; genus Bromus; species Bromus sterilis. The sequence goes on along the minus strand of OX465598.1, from coordinate 18,909,227 downwards.
TTCAAATAATCAAGTTCATATGCAACAATAATATTAGAATAATAATCCAGCTTACATCTCGAATAATCCAGTTCACATATATGCAACACTAATATATATGTTGATCACTAGAGCTAGTACATATATATATATATATATATATATATATATATATATATATATAACATATCACTAGCTAAAACAGTAAACGACGTCGGCTCTGGCTGGCGGTGGACACCCAAAGAGAAGGAACCATCACCCACTCGTAGCTAGGGTGAGATCCCTGAAGCACCTGTCATAAACTGTAGTACCCGGCGTCCAACGCCGCCATGTAGCGACGGACGTGGTCGTCCTCCTCCCTGATACGTCGGCGTACAACCTCCTCGGGGGCCGGCTCCCACCGCACCGACTATGGCCCACGCGACCGCCACCAAAGAAGATCCGGGTCGACGACAAGACCCGGATTCCTCGCAAGCGACGCACCCCGGAAACCACCTCCCAGTGCCATCCCGGCGGAGCCCAGTCCAAGACATTGCGCATCCCGTCAAGAACTTCCGGAGCGCGACGGTAACGAGGATGCGGACCCGGCATTCTCACTAATGAAACTAATAAAATTACAACTAAATATATCTTAATATTTTCATGTTAATAGCTATTGATCTAGAGCTCAAATTGTAGAACATCTCATATATATATATACTAATAATATTTAGAACAATATATATACTAATGATATTTATAACAATATACATACTAACAAAATTTCATATATATACTTGACTACAAGGCTTACAACAAAAAATTTCATCTAGCAAAATGTTCATGTAGCAAAAATGTTCATATAGCAAAATGTTCATCTAGCAAAGTCCATCTAGCAAAATATTCATCTAGCAAAGTCCATCTAGCAAAATATTCATTTAGCAAAGTATTCATCTAGCAAAGTATCAATCTAGCAAAATGTATTCATCTAGCAAAGTATTCATCTAGCAATGTATTCATCTAGCAAAGTATTCATCTAACAAAGTATTCATCTAGCAAAGTATCCATCTAGGGGGGAAGAGGAGAGCTCACCAGCGGTGGCACCGGCGGAGACGAAGGCGAGGAACAGTGGATATGGCGAGGGCGAAGACGGCGGCGGAGTGAGGGCGACGTCGGCGGCGGCGAGGGTGACGACGGCGGCGGAGCGCAGCAGCCTGGCGGAGAGGGTGATGACGACGGCAGAACGCAGCAGCCTGGGGGCGTGAAGTTTCGATCTGGGCGGCGGTGGTTTGCCCCGTGAGGAGGCGGGGTTATATAGCGGATACCTTTAGCACCGGTTTGTATCACAAACCGGTACTAAAGACCCTTTAACACCGGTTGCTAACACAAACCGGTGCTAAAGGTCTCCAATTTACTCAATTTTTCGGGCAAATTTTCAGCGGGAAGAGTGGAGACCTTTAGCACCGGTTCGTATCACAAACCGGTACTAAAGATATATACTTTATATTTATTGATTATTTGTTTTTAGTAATTCTTTTGAAGTCATTTGGCACAAAATAAATCATTAAATGCATGAAAAATAGCAAATGAAGTCAGAAAGGGTTCAAATTTTAGTATGTGGCTTTGAATGGTTGATGTGCGAGATGATGATAGTGATTTCTCGCCCTTCGTTGGTAAACCCCAAGTGGAAGGTGTGATGTAGCACAGCAGAAAAATTTCCCTCAGTAAAGATACCAAGGTTTGTCTCCAGTAGGACTCCGGAGATGATAAGTAGGTGTCAGCGGCGCAACTGACGCGGACCTGCACACAGACACAAATAACTGTTATGCGAGGTGAACAAATTGCAGAAGGGCAATTGACAGGATTATGAACGCACCGCAATGCTAACTATGCTACAAAAGAAAGGAAGAGGCTCAAAAGCATGGGCAGAACGCCAAAATAAGTAGACCGAAATCCAACTGCATCTACTACTAATCATCCACCTTGAGATATCTATCCAGAACATCTCGCTGGTATTAAGTTACGAGCCCCACCCGAAGTGTAAACCCAAAGCAATAGACAACTGCATTAAAAAGCACTTTGCGTAAAGTAAACAATCCTTGCAACCGCGGTTACAAGCACTGTTGTTTCCCCCTTGTGGCAACAGCACATCCCCTAGACTCATGTTTCTGTCACTCAAGTGTGGCATCAGGGGGCATGAACCCACAATCGAGTATAACGTTCCCTCTTGAGGTTACTACCTACTACTTGGCCAAAGCAATAAACATCAACGGAGAACATGCAAGAATTACTTAAAAACAAAAATATAAGAGATAAGAACCAAATGTATTACTCAATCACAATCTGAACATAATCTCATAATCCATCAGATCCCATCAAACTCAGCATAGCAACAGCAGAAAGATTACAAAAGTTCCTCGATCATGTAGGGCAACTCACGAGGTCTAAACCATGAAGAACAAAGAGGGGAGGAGAACATCACATAGCTACTGATCACGGACCCATGGTCCAAAGGAAACTACTCACGATACATCCGGGAAGCATCCATGGTGGAGAGGAGACTCCCGGAGGTCGGCCCTCCCTCCGGCAGGGTGCCGGGAACAGGTCTGCTGGTGCTCCCGATCTCGGAAGCGCGGCGGCGGCGGAACAGAGGCGAGATCGCGAAAAAGGGTTCTCCCCCGAGGGTTTCTCGTCACGGAGATATATAGGCGAAGGGGGCAGCCAGGGGGGCCACCAGGGGTCCAGGCGCCCCCCTGGCACGGCCAGCCCCTAGGGCGCGCCACCAGGGCGCCTGGGCCCCTGGTGGTGGCCCTCTGGCCCCACTCAGGTCCTTCCGGAAGGTTCTTTTGCGCTGATTTTTTATCTGATTTTTCCCAATTTTTTGGAGCACTTTTTATATGGGGGAAAACTGAAATAGAAAAACAACAGAAAACAGGAACTGGCACTGTGGTGCACTGAGTTAATAGGTTAGTCCAAATATGATCAAAAGTGTATGAAAGTGTATCTAGATCATAGCAATATCACACAAAACATGCATGGAGCAAGCAGAAATTATAGATACGTTTTGGACGTATCAACATCCCCAAGCTTAATTCCTGCTCGTCCTCGAGTAGGTAAATGATAACAGCATAATTTCTGTGGTGACATGCTAGCAACCATATAAGAACTTTGAAAAGTAAAGCAATCGAGGTTAGAGATTCAATTCAAGTCATAACATGCAAGAGTCTATATTAGAATTGAAACAAGTAACAAAAGAACTTTAGGTGCAAGAGCTCTCGCTGTCCGTGACTCGAATGTCTCCAAATGGTGTTTGCGTGCAAGAAGGGGGATAGGGAATACGAGAAAAATATTTATTTGTTGAGAACTCAATCTACTAAAGTTTAACACTGTCTTTTTGTGGAATCTTATCTTGACTCGTCCCCAGACCACTAGCCAGGTACAAGTCAATTTGATCCGCTCCTTTTTCAATATTTTGAGCACTCATGCAATGGATGAGCGTAAGCACGAGAGTTGACACTTAGGATGACAAAGAGAGGAGTACGGAGGAGGAGGAAGACAAAAAAAGAATGAGAAAGGCTCACATCAATGAGGACAATCATAGGCAAGAGATGCCAAATGATAGATATGATGTGAGGAGTAGGGATTGCCATGCAACGGATGCACATATGAGCTAGGAAGCTCTCCAATGGAACTAGTGGGGGTGCATCTAACTTGCTCGCTCATGAAGACCTAGATCTCGTTTGAGGAGGCTCATCCTTGGAATATGCAAGCCAAGTTCTATAGTGTGAAGGTCCCCACATAGCTATATGCATAATGATCATCTCTATGGAGTACAAGGATACAAAGGGAGTACTAGTGTGGATCTCTCAAAAGGATAGTAGTGTTGCCCTTTCTCTCTTTTTATTTCTTTTTTTTCTCTTTTTTCTCTTTTTTTCTATTTTTTTGTGGCCTCAATGGCTCCTTCTACTTAACTCTCATTTGTCCTCTTTGGGATCTTTTATTGTGTCCACTTTGGGATCTTTTCCTCACTTAAGGGCAACACTCTAGTTTACAAGAAGGTAAAGGAGATCTTTCACACTTTACAAGGTACTCAAAATCATAAAGAAGATGTAATTAACTATCATGATGTATGCAATGTATGCGTCTGCCAGTGTAGAAGAATATGCATTGATACTAGCGTGTCATGTAGCAATGATTAGGGCAAGGCCCCACTAGCATGCGGCTCATCGATCAAGCAAAAGGATGTATGACGTGAAGATCAAGTCATGAAGAGGTGGATGTTGCATGGCAATATATCTCGGAAAGGCTATGGAAATGTCTTGATAGGTAGGTATGGTGGCTATTTTGAGGAAAGATATAAGGAGTCTTATGATGACAGAGCGTATCATGCCAAGGGTTTGGACGTACCGGCGAAGGTGGACACCAACTCTCGGAGTGAGAAGAAGGCAATGCACGGCACGTGAGAGGCTAGCAAAATATGGGAAGGTGGAAGTGTCAACTTTCAATACTTACATTAGTCCGAAGAACTCATGCACTTATTATCGGTAACTCTCAATCTAATAAGGAGGTTCACAAAGAGACAAGTACCCCGAGGAGGAGTGTATGGGGGTTTGGTTATCCTTGTGCATCCTCGACTCATGGTACGTGAGTGTACTCTAATATTCGATCCCTCCAAAGATTAGTGATCCATCTAGTAGCTAGAGTTCTCAACTAGTTTTGTAGGTTTTGAAAATACACACAGATTGCCCAAAATACGACACCTATCACTAATAGGCTAAAGCTCTTGACACCAAAAGTTCAGACATTACTCACATCAATACCTCAAAACTATTGCAAGTTGCTACTAGAATTAAATAGCAACCTCAATTACCTACTTTCAAGACAAGACACTACTCAGTGCAACAACCAACTCTCTTTAACAAGATAAACATGAAAACTAAAAAGATTTCAGCAACAAACTAAACAAAAGCCAAGGCTCTTGCTAAAGACAAACTAAGACTAAAACTAAACATGACAGTAGCTACGAAAAGATAAAGAACACACAACAGCAAAAAGATAAGCAGGAAAAATCCTATGATGTGTTCTAGATTGGAATGGAGCGTGTTTCTCTCCCACACAAAGTAAGATGGGGTCTAACTTGTTATGACCGGCAAGCAAAACTAAAGAAAACTAAAAATAAAACCTAAGAGCGAGACGCTCCAAGCATAGCACATAACGCATGAAGTGATAAAAATATAGTGAGACCAAGGACGAACTGATGATTGTTGATGGAGAAGGGGATGCACGGGGGCATCCCCAAGCTTAGACGCTTGAGTCTCCTTGAATATTTATTGGGGATGCATGGGGGCATCCCCAAGCTTGAGCGCTTGACACTCCTGGATCTTCTTACATTATCTTCCATCGCACACTTGAAAACTCCCTTCATACATAACTCATCATAAGCTGAGTAGAGAGGTTAGTACCCTTAATAAAATAAATTTTCCCCACTGGATATAAAGATATTCTTGAAGAGCTACTGTTTCTCAAGAGTGCCAAAAAAAATTTGAAAAGAAAAAGCAAACTTAAGGTTTGCAAAAGTGAAGAGAGCCAAAACGTGGCAGAATCTGTGAAAAACAGAACAGCAGGTAGTAGAGAATTTTTTCGGGGCACTTCTGCAACTCAAATCAAAAAAACTCAGAACATACGAAAGTTTTAAAATTGTATAGAGCATGCTGTCAAAACAATTCAGATCAAAACGATGATCTGGTGATTTTATTCGATTTTTTCTGTCAAGGGACAGAATCTGTTTTCTGGACAGCATGTCACAACTTTTGCTTCCCTTATCATAAGAGGCTATAAATTGACACAAAGCTGAAAAATAAAGATACAATGATGTTGCTACAGTAGTAAAAAACATCAAGACACAAAAAAATCAAAAATAAAAACCTAAATTCGTTGCGGGCTGCCTCCCGAAAGCGCTTCTTTAAAGCCATTAGCTAGGCTTAAAGATTATGAAAGATGCTCACAAGAGAATAAGAATTGAAGCAAAAGAGAGCATCAAGAAGAAAATGTGAAACACATTTAAGCCTAACCCACTTCCTATGCATAGGCATCTTGTAAGAAAATAAATCAAAGAAGCACAAAGTGACATGCATAGGAAGGTAGAACAAGAACAACTTCAAAACTTTCAACATGAAGAGAGGTGTTTTTGTAACATGGAAGTTTCTACAACCAAACTTTCCTCTCTCAAAGTAATTTTCAGTAGCATCATGAACAACATCAAGAATATAACTATCACATAAATCATGTTGTTCATGACCTACAAGCACACGTGTATTGTTTTCAACACGGTTTTTAGGATGATAAGATAGATGCAACCCATCACATTGAGCCTTGATAAAAGAAAAATTCTCCGGAATAGTTGGAGATTTCAAAAGGATAATAGGACAATCAAGTGTGGGTGCAACAAAAATAATTTCATGCTTAACATAAGGAACTATAGCAAGTTCATCTTCGTAGGCAAAATCCATAGTGGCATCATGGCCATCAACAAAGCAAGTATCAAAATCATCAGAAAGGGAAGTATCAAGTGAGTCCTCGGAATCATAAGATTCCTCTTCATAGCAATCATTAGCCTCTTCTTGGGCAGCAAGCATTCTATTTTTAAAATCCTCAATATAAGCATTGGAAGTATAATTCTCAAAGCAATAAGCAAGAACAACAAAGTTTTCAGACTTGTGAATAGTATCGTAATACTTTTCAATCAAAGAAGCAATCTCATAAGCACCTTTAAAAGCAACAAACTCTTCAATCTTTTCAACATCAAAGTAATCATAAACACCTTTGGCATAAGAAGATAGGATCTCATTCTCATTAAACTCACATTGGAAAGGAAGGTGTTTACGCTCTATATTAGAGCAACAAGTAAAATCATAAATGTGGCATAAACACTCAGCATAGCAATAAGAAACTTGTATTTGATCCCATAAGTGTTTCCCTTTCTGAGATAGGAGGTGCCGCGTATAATGAGCATGCTCATCCAATGATTTTCCCTCAACCAAGTCGGTTGGGTTTTTAGCGCAAGCACAAATTGATCGAAGACGATCCAAGTGAAACATGTCCATCCTACCATATTTGGGTGGTTCCACACCCATGGTGAAGATAGCATTAGTAGGTATTTTTGGTATTTTTGATTAAGGACACAAAAGTAAAACTGAAAGGTAAACTAACAAGAATAAAAAGCAAAGGTAAAAGATAGTGTGCAAATCCCCTATCTTAGCACTCGGAGTCCCCGGCAACGGCGCCAGAAATTTTGCTTGATGTGCGAGGTGATGATAGTGATTTCTCGCCCTTCGTTGGTAAACCCCAAGTGGAAGGTGTGATGTAGCACAGCAAAAAAATTCCCTTAGTAAAGATACCAAGGTTTGTCTCCAGTAGGACTCCGGAGATGATAAGTAGGTGTCAGCGGCGCAACTTACGCGGACCTGCACACAGACAAAAGTAAATGAGCGTGGAAACAGTAATGAGGATATGGACCGGGATACGTGATGTTCACTAGTGATGTCTCTCTCCCAAAAGACGATAAAACTGCTATGCGAGGTGAACAAATTACAGAAGGGCAATTGACAGGATTATGAACGCATCGCAATGCTAACTATGCTACAAAAGAAAGGAAGAGGCTCAAAAGCATGGGAAGAACACCAAAATAAGTAGACCGAAATCCAACTGCATCTACTACTAATCATCCACCTTGAGATATCTATCCAGAACATCTCGCTGGTATTAAGTTGCGAGCCCCACCCAAAGTGTAAACCCAAAGCAACAGACAACTGCATTAAAAAGCACTTTGCGTAAAGTAAACAATCCTTGCAACCGCGGTTACAAGCACCGTTGTTTCCCCCCTTGTGGCAACAGCACATCCCCTAGACTCATGTTTCTGTCACTCAAGCGTGTCATCAGGGGGCATGAACCCACAATCGAGCATAACGTTCCCTCTTGGGGTTACTACCTACTACTTGGCCAAAGCAATAAATAGCAACGGAGAACATGCAAGAATTACTTAAGAACAAAAATATAAGAGATAAGAACCAAATATATTACTCAATCACAATCTGAACATAATCTCATAATCCATCAGATCCCATCAAACTCAGCATAGCAACAGCAGAAAGATTACAAAAGTGCCTCGATCATGTAGGGCAACTCACGAGGTCTAAACCATGAAGAACAAAGAGGGGAGGAGAACATCACATAGCTACTGATCACGGACCCATGGTCCAAACGAAACTACTCACGATACATCCGGGAAGCATCCATGGTGGAGAGGAGACTCCCGGAGGTCGGCCCTCCCTCCGGCAGGGTGCCGGGAAGAGGTCTGCTGGTTTTCCCGATCTCGGAAGCGCGGCGGCGGCGGAACAGAGGTGAGATCGCGAAAAAGGGTTCTCCCCCGAGGGTTTCTTGTCACGGAGAATATATAGGCGAAGGGGGGCAGCAAGGGGGCCACCAGGGGTCCAGGCGCCCCCCTGGCGCGGCCAGCCCCTAGGTCGCGCCACCAGGGCGCCTGGGCCCCTGGTGGTGGCCCTCTGGCCCCACTCAGGTCCTTCCGGAAGGTTCTTCTGCGCTGAAATTTTATCTGATTTTTCCCGAATTTTTGGAGCACTTTTTATATGGCGGAAAACTGAAATAGAAAAACAGCAGAAAACAGGAACTGGCACTGTGGTGCACTGAGTTAATAGGTTAGTCCAAATATGATCAAAAGTGTATGAAAGTGTATCTAGATCATAGCAATATCACACAAAACATGCATGGAGCAAGCAGAAATTATAGATACGTTTTGGACGTATCAATGGTGCATATTGAATGCACAAAAAGTCTTGAGTTCAAAAAAGTTTAGAAAAATGAAATGCCTTTGTAACAGATGAGTTTTCGTCTAAAACACTCACACTTCGAAAGAGATGCTCCAGTTTGTACACGAAGTGCATCCAGTTTTTGTCGTAACCCTCTCAACTTTTGCACACATGTTATATGGGTCAAGTGATGATACCATGCCAAGTTTCAACCTTTTCTGAGTTCATCTGTAAATGCTTTCCATTTTCAGGGTCATTTGACACAAAATAAGTCATTAAATGCATGAAAAATAGCAAATGAAGTCATAAAGGGTTAAAATTTTAGTATGTGGCTTTGAATGGTGCATATTGAATGCACAAAAAGACTTGAGTTCAAAAAAGTTTAGAAAAATGAAATGCCTTTGTAACAGATGAGTTTTCGGCTAAAACCCTCACACTTCGAAAGAGATGCTCCAGTTTGTACACGAAGTGCATCCAGTTTTTGTCGTAACCCTCTCAACTTTTGCACACATGTTATATGGGTCAAGTGATGATAACATGCCAAGTTTCAACCTTTTCTGAGTTCATCTGTAAATGCTTTCCATTTTCAGGGTCATTTGGCACAAAATAAATCATCAAATGCATGAAAAATAGCAAATGAAGTCAGAAAGGGTTCAAATTTTAGTATGTGGCTTTGAATGATGCATATTGAATGCACAAAAAGTCTTGAGTTCAAAAAATTTTAGAAAAATGAAATGCCTTTGTAACAGATGAGTTTTCGTCTACAACCCTCACACTTCGAAAGAGATGCTCCAGTTTGTACACGAAGTGCATCCAGTTTTTGTCGTAACCCTCTCAACTTTTGCACACATTTTATATGGGTCAAGTGATGATACCATGCCAAGTTTCAACCATTTTCAGGGTCATTTGGCACAAAATAAATCAGGGGAAACCTTGTGTTTTGTTCTACACATAGATATATTTCAGTTCATGATCGACCGTACAAATCATTCGGATTCCCTGCATACGTCCGATGGTGCATTGATATGCTTGGACTCATGAGCCACCGTCGGGCTGTATGCAGGGGAAACCTTGTGTTTTGTTCTACACATAGAAATCTTTCAGTTCATCGACCGAATACAAATCATTCGGATTCCCTGCATACTATTTCTTCGCGTGTTTTCCTTTCTTTTTGCACCGTAACCATGGACAATCTTCTTCATTTAACACAATGCTTGGGTCAGTCTTTACTGTGAAGGGAGGAATTTCATGAAACTTTTCATAATCTTCTGACTTGTCTGTCTTGTCCTCCACTCCCACAAGGTTTCTTTTCCCTGAAAGAACTATGTGGCGCTTTGGCTCACCGTATGATGTATTCTCTTCCTTATCTTTCCTTTTTCTCGTTTTACTAGACGTGTCCTTCACATAGAAAACCTGAGCCACATCATTGGCTAGGACGAATGGTTCCTCTCTGTACCCAAGATTGTTGACATCCACTGTTGTCATTCCGTACTGCGGGTCTACCTTTACCCCTGTCAGATTGAACCATTTGCACCAAAAAAAAGGGACCTTAAAATAAAGTCCATAGTCAAGTTCCCATATCTCCTCTATGTAACCATAATATGTGACCTTTTGCTTATTGTTGATTGCATCACCAAAGCGGACACCACTGTTTTGGTTGGTGCTCTTTTCATCTTGGGCGATCGTGTAAAATGTATTCTCATTTATCTCGTACCCTTTGAAAGTCATTATAGTCAAAGATGGTGTGCCGGACAACAAGTACAACTCCTCTTCAACAGTGTCGTTACCCGTGAGATGTTCTTGCAACCAACCGCTGAAAGTCCTATTGTGTTCCTTCTTAATCCAGACTTCAGACTGCTCCGGGTTTTTTAAGCGTAGAATATTCTCGTGTTGATCGATATACGGGGCCACCAAGGCAGAATTATGTAGAACAATATTGTGTGCTTTCTTCCAAGATTCTGCGTCCCTACATATTATTGGGCGCGATGCTAGCGTGCCTTTTCCACCCATTCTCCCCTCATGCCGCGATTCAGGAAGACCAATCGGCTTAAGGTCAGGAATAAAGTCAACACAAAACTCAATGGCCTCCTCTATTTGATGGCCCATGGAGATGCTTCCTTCTGGCCTAGCACGGTTACGAACATATTTCTTTAAGAATCCCATGAACCTCTCAAAGGGGAACATATTGTGTAGAAATACAGGACCCAGAATTGCAATCTCGTCGACCAGGTGAACCAGCACGTGCGTCATAATATTGAAGAAGGATGGTGGGAACACCAACTCAAAACTGACAAGACATTGGACCAAATCATTTTGTAACCTTGGTAGACTTTCTGGATCGATTACCTTCTGAGAAATTGCATTGAGGAATGCACATAGCTTCACAATGGATAATCGAACATTTTCCGGTAGAAGCCCCCTCAATGCAACCGGGAGCAGTTGCGTCATAATCACGTGGCAGTCATGAGACTTTAGGTTCTGAAACTTTTTCTCTGTCATATTTATTATTCCCTTTATGTTCGACGAGAAGCCAGACGGGACCTTGATACTAAGCATGCATTAAAAAAGATTTCCTTCTCTGCTTTGGTAAGAGCGTAGCTGGCTTGACCCTCGTACTACTTTGGGGGCATGCCTTCTTTTTCGTTCATATGTTTCTTGTCCTCTCTTGCCTCCGGTGTATCTTTTTTCCCATACACACCCAAGAAGCCTAGCAAGTTCACGCAAAGATTCTTCGTCACGTGCATCACGTCGATTGCAGAGCGGACATCTAGGTGTTTCCAATAGGGTAGGTCCCAAAATATAGATTTGTTCTTCCACATGGGTGCGTGTCCGTCAGCGTCATGCGGAACAGATTTTCCACCAGGACCCTTTCCAAAGACTACTTGCTCTGGTAAATCCTTGACCATATCAAGTATATCATCACCAGTACGGCGGACAGGCTTCTTCCGGTGATCTGCCTCGCCTTTGAAATGCTTGCCTTTCTTTCTTAAGGGATGATTGGTCGGAAGAATCCGACGATGTCCCAGGTACACATTCTTATTGCAGTTGGGCAAATATATACTTTCAGTCTCATCTAAACAGTGTGTGCATGCCTTGTATCCCTTGTTTGTCTGTCCTAAAAGGTTACTAAGAGCAGGTCAATCATTGATGGTTACAAACAGCAATGCTCGTAGATCAAATTCCTCCTGTTTGTTCTCATCCCACACACGTACACATGGTTTAGCCCATAACAGTAAAAGTTCTTCAACTAATGGCCTTAGGTACACATCAATGTCGTTGCCGGGTTGCTTAGGGACTTGGATTAGCACTGGCATCATAATGAACTTCCGCTTCATGCACTTCCAAGGAGGAAGGTTGTAGATACATAGAGTCACGTGCCATGTGCTATGATTGCTGCTCTGCTCCCCAAAAGGATTAATGCCATATGCACTTAAACCAAACCATATGTTCCTGGGGTCCTTTGTAAACTTGCCATTTTCCTTTTCTTCCATTATCTCGATTTTTCTCCATTGTGACCCATCAGCGGGGTGTCTCAAATTCCCGTCTTTCTTACGGTCTTCGTTGTGCCATCGCAACAACTTGGCATGCTCTTTGTTTCTGAACAGTCATTTCAACCGTGGTATTATAGGAGCATACCACATCACCTTGGCAGCAACCCTCTTCCTGGGGCACTCGCCCTTAACATCACCAGGGTCATCTCGTCTGATCTTATAGCGCAATGCACCGCATACCGGGCATTCATTCAAATTCTCGTACTCACCACGGTAGAGGATGCAGTCATTAGGGCATGCATGTATCTTCTGCACCTCTAGTCTTAGAGGGCAGACAAGCTTCTTTGCTTCGTAAGTGTTGTCAGGCAATTCGTTATCCAATGGAAGCCTCTTCTTAAATATTTTCAGTACCTTCCCAAAACCCTTGTCAGGTATACCAGACTCTGCCTTCCATTGCAACAATTCCAGTGCGGCACCGAGCTTTGTGTTTCCCTCTTCGCAATTTGGGTACAATCCTTTTTTGTGATCCTCTAACATGCGATTGAACTTCAACTTCTCCCTTTCGCTTTCGCATCCTCTCTGTGCATCAACAATGACACGGCGAAGCTCATCATCAGGCTCATGTGATGTCTTTTCTTCACCTTCTTGTTCTTTCTCTTGTTCTTCATTCCGTTCCCCCATTGTACCATCGTATTCAGGCAGCTGGAACCCAGGATACCTGTCATCATCCTCATCTTCTTCATTCTCTTCCATCAGAACCCCTCTTTCTCCGTGCTTGGTCCAGCAGTTATAGCCGGACATGAAACCATGCTTAAACATATGGAGGTGAATATCTTTTGAGTCAGAGTAGTTCTTATTATTCTTGCAGACACCACATGGACAACACATAAAACCATTCCGCTTGTTAGCCTCAGCCACTTGCAGAAAACTATGCAAGCCATTAATGAACTTGCCAGAGCGTCGGTCTTCGTCGTACATCCATTGCCGACTCATCTTCATAATGACACAACATCGAAAAGATAAAATTAATACAAGTAATTCATATACATAAAATTGATCATACATGCATAAAGGTTGTTCATACATAAAGTTCATACACATACTTATTATCATAAAAACAACATAAAACTATCTACCTAAAGCATTTAAATGCAATAATAAATGCGATCAATATCGCAACAAAGGTACCAATTGCTCCAACAGCATAATGATACCAAGCCTCTTTAGTAAGGGCATATTTTCTAATTTTCCTAATCTTCATGCGCATTACATCCATCTTGTTCTTGTGATCGCCGACGACATCGGCAACATACAACTCCCATATCATCTTCTTTTCTTCAAAAATTTTCAATTTTTCTTTCAAATACTCGTTTTCTTTTTCAACTAAATTTAACCGCTCAACCAGAGGGTCAGTTTCAATCTCCGGTTCACATACCTCCTAGATAAAAATATCTATGTCAACTTAATTGGTCATCATTGTCAAACACGAAAAATGGAACAAATTAATAGTTATAAAATATAATATATATATATACCACATTCGAATCATAGACAGGACGAGGGCCGACATGCGCGGATACCATAACCATCGCACTATGTATAACAAAGAATCATACAAGTAAGAAAATCAGACAAGTATCTATCTAAATCATACAAATAAAATTTCTTATATAAAAAAATAAGAAACACATATATAGAGGCTCACCAAGGTGGTGCCGGTGAAGAGGGACGATGGGGGCGATCGACGGTGGTAACTATACGTCCGTGTGCGGGAAGGCACTAAGCAATCACTACAAATATGCATACTAATTAACTTGAGCTCAAAGTGCATATAAATCAACTAAACTCCACATATCACTATATAGCTAGCTCCCAAACTAAAGTCCACAAATCTACACATATAGAGCATAGCACAAGCTAATCTAGCAAAACTGAGAGAGGACAAAGCTGCTAACCTTTGTGAACACTTGGATGTAGAAGGTTTTCTTCAAATCTTCACAAATCTTGGCCAAAATGGAGGATGAACTCGAGCAAAGAGAGAAGTGAGCTTCAAAAACAGAGAATGAGCTTGGCCGGATCATGTTGAAGAAGGAGTATATATAGCTATATCTTTAGCACCGGTTGGTAGCACCAGCCGGTTCTAAAGGTGGGACACTAGAACCGGCTGGTAGCACCAACCGGTGCTAAAGGTTCTAGCGGGCCCCCCAGCCCAACGGCAATCTGCCGCCACACCTTTAGCACCGGTTTGTACTACAAACCGGTGCTAAAGGTGTGGTGGCAGGTTGCCGTTGGCCTCGGGCCCATCACACGAACCGGTTCTAAAGCCCCGCCTCATGAACCAGTGCAATTCGGCCAGTAGAACCGGTTCGTGTTCGGGCCATGGCCTTTGCTCATATCCAAAGGCCTGTTTTGTACTAATGCTCGAACTATCAGTCTTCTCGCCCTGCCATTCACTAGATAAAAAACAACCTTCCTGAGCCTTACAGGTCCACCGTCTCCAGCATAGTCCCTTCATGGTTCTCACCATCAAGTCAGGCGCCTCCCTGGACACACACAGAGAGAGAAAGAGCAAAATATTAGTTCCCAATTGAAAGACACAAATGCAGCCAGAAGATAACACATTCTTCTAGAAACATTTTATATTAGTTTACAGAGGGAGTATATCTTATATGGGAAGCCTACTGTTAGGTCATTACAAATTGAGTGTTCATCGTCACAATTCAATCTCCAATCACGCTTGATCTGGCCCAAAGCACATTTACATATTATTACTCGCACAAGATTTCTCAACAACCATAATAACACAATTACAACCGAGGAAATCCATAGATGGCATTCTGGCAGGCCAAACAGATATGGCCATTCTACTCCTACCATTAACATCAATTGATTATCATAACGGTTTGGTGATTCAATATGTGATCCTATTGGATCTAGTCCAAAGCATGGATCTATGATATGACGATTTTATAACAGCCATAAAACCAGAATAATTCTTACAGGGCATCCTAGCAATCCAAACAAAGATGTGCATTATACGTTTCTTTATATTTTCCAGGTTTGACTGATGGAGCTGCTAGAATTTTGGTCATTACGCAAAATTTAGTTTTTACTAGTGATGGTTTTATAACATTGCGACATATATTCAGTTACTAAACAAAATGAAGGTCTTTTAAATTCTGGGTCAGACTCCATAACGAATGTTTCACACAACATCTTGACAGTACAACTATGAATAAATAAAATTTTGGGGGTAATAATTTCAGTCTGTAACGACTTGGGATGACTAGAATAAGATTTTCACAGCGGTTGAAATATCCAATCAAAGATAATCTCAACACACAAGCAATCAGTTATATAGATGTACAAGAATGGTTCTCACGGCAATACAATCTGTAGTCATAATGGATCTAATTCGAAACACATTTCTAGAATCTGACTAGTGCAAGAATCAATCAAGAGTCTATGACCACAAAACTAACACCAGCTCAAAGGCCAAAGGCCAGCATCTAATCAAGTCCCCAGCCATGGCATGAACACATCACCACCAAGCCAGAACATCACCAAACATCAACTACGGCTCGATTGGCCAGCACAGACAACAGCCATATCTCAAAGACTTAGGACAACTGGTATAATATTTTCACAACAGTTGAAGTGTCCAATCAAAGATAATTCTGAAGACACCAACAATTGGTACTAATACATTTACATGAATAATTATCATGGCAATGCAATCTGCAGTCATGCTAGATCTAGCCCCAACCACATGCCCAGAATATAACTAGCACAAGATTTCATTGGCAGCCCATTACCACAAAACTAAGCCCCGCTCGTAGGCTGACATATATTCAATACCCCAACACACAGATCAACCATAGCTCAAAGGATAGTTCCCAGATCACAATAGAGGGAAACCGAAGACTTACCCATCAATGTGGTAGCAGATGTTGAACATCAAACTGCGGCAGGAGACCACATAACACTAGCTGGAGCGTTCAAGGGCGGCACCAGAGCTTCCAACAGCAGGAGGGCAGGAGGCCACAATCACTGGTCAAAGGACAAACACATAGGAAGAAATCAAATATGTCAGTATTCCTATCAGCAACATACATAATTGGTAAAGGACAAAGTGTAATATGTGTATCAACCAAACTGTGCTAAATCAAAATGATATCATGATCACAGCAAGACACGGTACACCACACGCAAAAGCTTGGGCATTATCTGCAACGTGATGTCCAGTCTGACTTTAGTCACAAGCAAGGTACAGAAAACAATGTGTCGTGTTCTCTCCCACATATGTCGTAGTTCTAATTTCTGAGTTCAAAAGTTCAAGTACATGTTCATGTTTGGGAGAGAACAACGATTCACCCCAATATGTGATTAGGATTAGAACTGGAAGTACGGTTATGTGACGTCTGTATGCAATTACATTAAGGTTCATTCAAGAATGTGAACTCATGTCTCTATCTACACAACAAGTGCGACGGTTAAACCTGTAACGTTCATATAGGAACTGCAGCACAGAACCATGGCATACTGTTCACATATGTTCCACGCATACAAGAACCTAGGAACCAAACAACCATATCACTAATAGAGTTTAACTTGAGGGCTAAATCCAATAAACGATGATAGTAAGTACCATGAGAGAATCATGAGAAAACACCGATGTTGCTAAGGCAGCAAGCCTCGCCTACAAAATCACCCAACTGTTAACGAACATTTTGCGTTAGGCCAACTTGGCACTTCATACAAAAAACTATGAAAGAAATAGGTGACAATATTGTCACCTCAAACACATATGTGCATTCTACTCCTATGCACTCCATATGCAATTGCATTCCATCTAGTCCAAATCATGAATCTATGATATGACTAACCGGTACTAAAGGTCTATTTTTTTTCTAAACAGAAGAGTTTCTGTTTTTAGATTTTGAATAACTTTTAGAATATTTCGAGTTTTTGAATGAATATTTCTTCTTTAAGTCAAAAAAATTATAAACTTTCTGTTAGTGCCAGTAGTTTTCAAATTTAAATAGTTTAAACTTAAATTCTTTTGAAATTTGTGTGAATCACTAGTTTGTGAATAACTTTAGTTTAAAAATAGATTTTTGAGTGATTATTTTTCCTATTGTTTAATATTACTATGTTTTATCAGTATGTTCAATATGGGAATTTTTAGGATATTTTAAATAGGTGTTTTTATCAAAACCATATTCTGTTTAACTCTTTATGAGGGTTTCGAACGAAAACTTATCTGTTACAAGGCAAAAATTTTAAAAAATTATTTCAGCTCCAGACTTTTTGTGTATTAACTATGCACCATTCAAAGCCACATCCTCAAGTTTCAAACCTTTCTAACTTCATTTGCTATTTTTCATGCATTTAATGATTGTTTTTGCGCTAAATAACCTTGAAATTGAAAAAGCGGTAGAAATGAACTCTAAAAATGTGGAAACTTGGCATGGTATCATCATTTCACCCACATATCATGTGCTAAAAAGTTGAGAGGGTTACGGCAAAAACTGGATGCAGTTCGTGTACAAATTGGACCATCTCTTTCGAAGCATGAGGGTTTCGGACGAAAACTCTTCTGTTACAAAGATATTTCTTTTTTTTAACTTATTCAACTCCAGACTTTTTGTGCATTCAATATGCATCATTCAAAGCCACATCCTCAAATTTCAACCCTTTCTAACTTCATTTGCTATTTTTCATGCATTTTATGATTTTTTTTTGCACTAAATGACCATGAAATTGAAAAGCAGTACAAATGAACTCTGAAAAGGTTGAAACTTGGCATTGTGTCATCATTTCACCCACATAGCATGTGCTAAAAAGTTGAGAGGGTTACGGCAAAAACTGGAAACACTTCGTGCACAAATTGTACCATCTCCTTCGAAGTATGAGGGTTTCAGACGAAAACTCACCTGTTACAAAGGCATTTGTTTTTTTTACTTATTCAACTCAAGACTTTTTGTGCATTCAATATGCACAATTCCAAGCCCGCATCCTCAAATTTCAACCATTTCTTACTTCATTTGCTATTTTTCATGCATTTAATGATTTTTTGCGCTAAATGATCATGAAATTGAAAAGCAGTACAAATGAACCCTGAAAAGGTTAAAACTTGGCTTTGTGTCATCATTTCACCCACATAGCATGTGCTAAAAAGTTGAGCGGATTACGGCAAAAACTAGATGCACTTCGTGTACAAACTGAACCATCTCCTTCGAAGTATGAGGATTTTTGAAGAAAACTCATCTCTTACAAAGGCATTTCTTTTTTTAACTTATTTCAACTCCAGAATTTTTGTGCATTCAATATGCACCATTCAAAGCCACATCCTCAAATTTCAACCCTTTCTAACTTCATTTGTTATTTTTCATGCATTTAATAAAAAATTTACGCTAAATGATCCTAAAATTGAAAAGGCAGTACAAATGAACTCTAAAAATGCTGAAACTTGGCATGGTATCATCATTTCACCCACATAGCATGTTCTAAAAAATTTAGAGGATTACGGCAAAAACTGGATGCACTTCGTGTACAAACTGGACCATCTCCTTCGAAGTATAAGGGTTTTGGAAGAAAACTCATATGTTACAAAGAAATTTCTTTTTTTTAACTTATTTCAACTCCAAACTTAATGTGCATTCAATATGCACCATTCAAAGCCACATCCTCAAATTTGAACCCTTTCTAACTTCATTTGTTATTTTTCATGCATTTAATAAAAAAAATTGCGCTAAATGATCCTAAAATTGAAAAGGCAGTACAAATGAACTCTAAAAATGTTGAAACTTGGCATGGTATCATCATTTCACCCACATAGCATGTGCTAAAAAGTTAAGAGGATTACGGTAAAAACTGGATGCACTTCGTGTACAAACTGGACCATCTCCTTCGAAGTATGAGGGTTTTGGAAGAAAACTCATATGTTACAAAGAAATTTCTTTTTTTTACTTATTTCAACTCCAAAAAATTTGTGCATTCAATATGCACCATTCAAAGCCACATCCTCAAATTTCAACCATTTCTAACTTCATTTGTTATTTTTCATGCATTTAATGGGTTTTTTTGCGCTAAACCACCCTAAAATTCAAAAGGCAGTACAAATGAACTCTAAAAATGTTGAAACTTGGCATGATATCATTATTTCACCCACATAGCATGTGCTAAAAATTTGAGATGGTTACAGCAAAAACTGGATGCACTTCGAGTACAAATTGGACCATCTCCTTCAAAGTGTGAGGGTTTCGAACAAAAACGCATCTGTTACAAGGCATTTATTTCTTTTAATTATTTCAACTCCAGACTTTTTTTCCATTAAATATGCACCATTCAAAGCCACATCCCCAAGTTTCAAACAGTTCTAACTTTATGTGCTATTTTTCATGCATTTAATGATTGTTTTTGCGCTAAATGACCTTGAAATTGAAAAAGAAGTAGAAATAAACTCTAAAAAGGTGGAAACTTGGCACGGTATCATCATTTCATCCACATAGCATGTGCTAAGAAGTTGAGAGGGTTACGGCAAAAACTGGATGCACTTCGTGTACAAATCGGACCATCTCTTTCGAAGTATGAGGGTTTTGGAAGAAAACTCATCTGTTACAAAGTCATTTTTTCAACTTATTTCAACTCTACACTTTTTGTGGATTCAATATGCACCATTCAAAGACGCATCCTCAAATTTCAATCCTTTCTAACAACATTTGTTATTTTTTATGCATTTAATGATTTTTTTGCAAAATTAACAAGCGTGAATTTTGACTTTTTATACAAAATATCTATAGAATTTGTAAATTGGTCATAACTTTTGCATACGACCTCCGATGAAAAAGTGTTTTATATGAAACAGAAAAAAGTTATGATGATTTTAAGATTTGGAGGAAAAAAATTCAAAAAAAGTCGGGATAGAAATTTAAAAGGGCGCCCATCCACTTACCCATTCATTATTCTCCTCAATAAAATAATTCAACAAAAGTTGGGATAGAAATTTTAAGTTGGGAAATGTGAAATAAGGGTTTTCCGACTACTATTGAGGGAAATATGAAAATTTTCAAATTTTAGATTAAAAAAAAAATTTATTGAATATTATTATTATTTCATTACTTTTCTTTATTAAAATAATTATTTGGAATTATGACATTGTAATCAAGAAGTTAATAGGATTGATATGATAGTAATATCAACAATGTGTGTGAGGTGTAGTTGGAAGTGGAGACGGAAGAAACTCAGAAGTTAAGCGTGTTATTGCTGGAGTAGTCTAAGGATGGGTGACCGATCAGGAATTTTGACTGCGACTAAGTAATTTGACTAGACATTAAGGGTAGTTAGAGACTAAACTAGTCAAATAACTCAAATAATAGAAATTGTGAAAACATATAAAAAAGGGAGTGAAAAAAAAACTGGTCAAATAATGGAAATAATATAATTTTTGAAAAAATAGAAAAAAAGAAGAAAAAATTTGAATGATTTTTTTCCCGTGGAGGCCTTTAGTACCGGTTCGTGTTACCAACCGGGAGTAAAGGTCCTCCGCCCCAGTGCACCACAATAGCCCACATGGAGTACCTTTAGTACCGGTTCGTGGGCAAATCGGGACTAAAGGTATTGGGCTTTAGTTAGGACCCTTTAGTCCCGGTTCCGGAACCGGGACAAATAGGTCTCTGGAACCGGGACAAATGGGCCGTTTTCTACCGGTGTACACGGATTATTTCAATGATTTATGTCTATCGGCTGGACTGAGGTGTTGGGAGGTATAATAGTAGGGTAGCTTTCGTTGCTACAGTCAGGGCAGCTATTACGAGGGCGACACAAGTCTGACAGTGCACCTTGTCGGATGAAGTCAGACTTCAAGTATAGCCTCTGCCTCGTATGTCTTCTTCTTCGTGTTGTAGCGCCAGGTGTTGCATTCAGCAGATGCGGTCTTGCGAACAGCCACCACTATGCTTAATCACGGATCACTATGCTTAATCTCAAGTCAAACTTCCCGGAGGGTCAACCATCCTCACACTACTGCAGCCCCAGCACGCT
Organism: Bromus sterilis; assembly: GCA_950022295.1. Taxonomy (NCBI): domain Eukaryota; kingdom Viridiplantae; phylum Streptophyta; class Magnoliopsida; order Poales; family Poaceae; genus Bromus; species Bromus sterilis. Next base: position 18,887,908 of record OX465598.1, on the reverse strand, counting down.
TAACTTCTCGGTTCCATTCAACTTCAAGTCCAGCTCGCTTATAAGACACTTGTTTATATATGTATCATATCAATCCTATTAAAACTTCTTGATATCTAGGACCTTGTTGATATCCATAGGTGTGATGAAATTTTGAAAAAATATATTAAAACTTCCCGATCGGTTACCTATCAAATTATGAAAACATTTTTTACATATATTTTTGAAAACAATTGATTTTTTTTGTCTATTACAAGTGGCGCACTTAGCCAATAGTGTGCCACTATTTAGTATGTGAATTTGAACCACTCCATTTTTGTAAAAGACTATACCATATTTTATTCACAATTGACCAAAGTTTCCATGTAAAATATTTTTTATATACCTCTCCTAAAAAAGACAAGTTTATGCAGATTCAGCTGGAACGGGGTCAAATTTGAACATGTGCTTGATAGTTTGCTCTTTATTTTTTCAAAAAATTATTTCTAGGTACACAAGTAGTCATTTCATCATAGATCCATCAATAGGTTTTGCAAGATTTCACCCCTAGCTATCACCGTCCATGCCCCCTGTTTTGATCACTTTTTGAAATCGATAAAAATAATTCAAAAAAATCAAAAAAATGTAAAACCTTCGTGTTACATCCTAATTTATGTCCTAGTAACCATACAAACCAACAAACTTGGAATAAGGCAAATATCTTAAAAAAGTCTTTTCAAAATGAGCTATCAAGTATGAAGATTCATGACTTTCAAGCCAAATGACTGATGTTATAGCTAGATTCAAAGGATAGTTTTTCCAAATGAAGTCATATGTTGCACATGTGTGTATATTATACTAGCCAACAAGTTTAACAAATAAAGTTTTTATTTTCTTTGCACGAAAAATCCATTTTTCATTTTCCAAGTGACAAAAGTAGAGGTTTTTTGTGAAGGATGTACCAAATATTTGATGTCAACTTGAATTACTCCATTTTTGTAAAATAATAGACCATATTTTATTCATAATTGACCAAAGTTTCTATGTAAAATATTTTTACATACCTCTCCTGAAAAAGACAAGTTTATGCAAATTCAGCTGGAACGGGGTCAAATTTGAACAACATATGCTTGATAGTTTGCTCTTTATTTTTTCAAAAAATCATTTCTAGGTACACAAGTAGTCATTTCATCATAGATCCACCAATAGTTTTGCAAGATTTCACCCCTAGCTATCATCGGCCATGCCCCCCGTTTTGATCACTTTTTGAAATCGATAAAAATAATTTAAAAAAAAATCAAAAAAAATGTAAAACTTTCGCGTTACATCCTAATTTATGTCGTAGTAACCATACAAAACAACAAACTTGGAATAAGGCAAATATCTTAAAAAAGTCTTTTAAAAATGAGCTATCAAGTATGAAGATTCATGAATTTCAAGCCAAATGACCGATGTTATAGCTAGATACAAAGGATAGTTTTTCCAAATGAAGTCATATGTTGCAAATGTGTGTATATTATACTAGCCAACAAATTTAACAAATAAAGTTTTTATTTTCTTTGCACGAAAAATCCATTTTTTATTTTCTGAGTGACAAAAGTAGAGGTTTTTTGTGAAGGATATACCAAATAATTGATGTCAACTTGAATTACTCCATTTTTGTAAAATAATAGACCATATTTTATTCACAATTGACCAAAGTTTCTATGTAAAATATTTTTTACATACCTCTCCTGAAAAAGATAAGTTTAGTAGTCATTTCATCATAGATCCACCAATAGTTTTGCAAGATTTCACCCCTAGCTATCACCGGCCATGCCCCCCCCCCCCGTTTTGATCACTTTTTGAAATCGATAAAAATAATTCAAAAAAATCAAAAAAATGAAAAATCTTCGCGTTACATCCTAATTTATGTCCTAGTAACCATACAAGCCAACAAACTTGGAATAAGGCAAATATCTTAAAAAATTCTTTTCAAAATGAGCTATCAAGTATGAAAATTCATGACTTTCAAGTCAAATGACCGATGTTATAGCTAGATTCAAAGGATAGTTTTTCCAAATGAAGTCATATGTTGCACATGTGTGTATATTATACTATCCAACAAATTTAACAAATAAAGTTTTTATTTTCTTTGCACGAAAAATCCATTTTTCATTTTCCGAGTGACAAAAGTAGAGATTTTTTGTGAAGGATGTACCAAATATTTGATGTCAACTTGAATTACTCCATTTTTGTAAAATAATAGACCATATTTTATTCATAATTGATCAAAGTTTCTATGTAAAATATTTTTTACATACCTCTCCTGAAAAAGACAAGTTTATGCAGATTCAGCTGGAACGGGATCAAATTTGAACAACATGTGCTTGATAGTTTGTTCTTTATTTTTTCAAAAAATCATTTCTAGGTACACAAGTAGTCATTTCATCATAGATCATCCAATAGTTTTGCAAGATTTCACCCCTAGCTATCACCGGCCATGCCCCCCCGTTTTGATCACTTTTTGAAATCGATACAAATAATTCAAAAAAAAATAAAAAAATGTAAAACCTTCGCGTTACATCCTAATTTATGTCCTAGTAACCATACAAAACAACAAACTTGGAATAAGGAAAATATCTTAAAAAAAGTCTTTTCAAAATGAGCTATCGAGTATGAAGATTCATTACTTTCAAGCAAAATGACTGATGTTATAGCTAGATTCAAAGGATAATTTTTCCAAATGAAGTCATATGTTGCACATGTGTGTATATTATACTAGCCAACAAGTTTAACAAAGAAAGTTTTTATTTTCTTTGCATTAAAAATCCATTTTTCATTTTCCGAGTGACAAAAGTAGGGGTTTTTTTATAAAGGATGTACCAAATATTTGATGTCAACTTGAATCACTCCATTTTTGTAAAATACTAAACCATATTTTATTCACAATTTACCAAACTTTCCATGTAAAATATTTTTTATATATCTCTCATGAAAAAAAACAAATTTTCGCATATTCAGTTGGAACGGGATCAAATTTGAACTATATGTGCTTAATAGTTTGCTCTTTATTTTTTAAAAAATCATTTCTAGGTACATAAGTAGTAACTTCAGTTTATTTATGTTTTTTTATTTTATTTTTGATTTTTTTTATTTCTACGCCGACGGCCTGGCCGTAGGCGTATCCCCGTTTAATTTTTAAATTATTATTTAGAAAATATAAATATTTTCATTTTTTTATTTTTTATTGCGACGCCGACGGCCTGGTAGTAGGCGTATCCACGTTTGAATATTTTATTTTTTTTATTATTATTTTTTCATTTTATTTTTTGAATATTTAAATTATTAAAAAAATTTACTGTTACGCCGAGGGCAATGCCGTCGGCGTTTCCCTTTTTGATTTTTTTTCGATTTTTTTAAATTTTTAAATTATTTTTTTTGTAGGAAAAAACGTACGCCGAGGCAATGCCGTCGGCGTAGGTCTTGTGTCGTTAGGCCGTTTAACGCCGTCTCACGTTCGGTTTATATGCCGACGGCTTTTTTTACGCCGACGGTGGCCGTCAGCGTAGCTCCATCTACGCCGACGGCTTTGTTACGCCGACGGTCACGCAGCCGTCCTTCTCTACTCAAGATCTACGCCGACGGTCCTGACATTTGACCGTCGGCGTAGACACCGGCCGCCGGCGTTTACGCTCAGTCCCGTAGTGTTTCGTGTGAAAACACAGGTGAGAATGTGCAAATGTGTGGGGCTTTAGCTCGGCTTTGGATGAATCGGATGTTTCAGAATCTAAAGTGGTGGAGGTTCAACTGCCCGTGAATCTCCCTTTCATCTGACATCATTTTGTGGGATTTTACACACCGGACCGGTCCAGACAATTTTTATGCCCATGCATACCGAGTAATCAATAATTCATTTGATGTTGCTGACAGGAGGCCTAACCGTAAATTACAATGCGCACTAATAAAGCACACATCGGCACATACACATATGGCAATCCTCACATATTATGCACCAACCAATAAAATTACAATGCAAGAGAGAAGAAAAGAGGAGTAGGATATATAGTGCTTCGACACAGTTTTTTGGATGTTTGAACCGATCAGAATAATTTTTGTGACTGCCATTGGATGTAAAAAAAAATATCCAAACTGTTCGACCCAGTTGAAGTTCCCTTAACCTACTAGAATATTAAAGAGCTCTTGAGCTCTTTTATGGTACCTTGGAATAAATATAGAATGTCCATTTATGATATCCAAAGGTGATGACCGACCTCTACTGCTTCAGTTTAACAATGGAATCGGTAGCGGTACTGCTTGCATCGCTGAGATCCCGTCCTCCAGTATACATGTCCTGAGGGCAATTTTCGTGTCTAACCAGGTCCCTGCCGGCGCCCAGCGCAGCTCGCGCGGCCTCACCCAGCTTGGTCGCGTCTCCCCTGGCAGGACGACTGGGATGAAAAGGTGCAGGACCTCTAAACTGACATTTATGCCTTCCAGACATCCAATGGTTCCCCGGCGCACGCAGGACGCTGCTCGTCCGCTACGGCGATTGCCGGCTGGTGCCAGGCCTTGCTGGCCGTCGTTTGCAGCATTCCCGCCGGTCGCCGCTTCCTCGTTATCATGGTCGCCCCGTTGCAGCACACGGCATTGCGGTGGGAGCTGGAGCTTCCAACCTCGCAGGTCGTAGCATCTTTGCGCGTCAGTCGCAGCTTTCTCTGTACGTCGCGTCCTTACCGCAGCACATTGTACCACAGGTCGCAGCCCCCGACGTCGACGATTGCATCATTTTTGCACGCCGCCCGTAGTATCTTGGCACGCAGCACGCAACGGAGCACGCCGGCAAACTCAACCTCGAGAACCAGCTGCTGGTGGCGTGCGTGAGGTCAGAGAGGAGAAGGCTCAATGGATGCCCGCGTCGCAGAAGAATGATTTGACGAGAAGGGATGCGAGAGAAACGGAGCGGATGAGAGAAATAGCGAGCGAGGCGTGCTCTTCTATGTGGGCCCTGCAAGTCACGTGTCGCCATCGTTTCCTAATTTTTATACGTATCTAACCTTCAGAAAATCAATGGTTCGATTTAGTTATACCACTCCCTCCCCTATCAACAGTACAGGGTACCGTAAAAACTCTCATATTAAAACATTCATACCGGATAATCAATAACTTCAGTTGATGTTTCTGACAGGAGGCCTAACCGTAAATTACAGTGCGCACATGACATCGGCGCATACACCATATGACAACCCTCACATGTCATCCATCAACCAAGGAAATCAAAATGCAAAAGAGAAGAAAAGAGGCGTAGGACTGTAGAAGAGTAGTCAACAGCAGCAAAGAATCGTTCTGATTGATCGATTGATCAACTGGAGGATTAACTAATTAATCAGTAGCTCTTGGAGACGGTGGCGGTGGTGAGCGCCTGCCTGAACTGGTGGACGGCGCAGGGGACGCGGAGGATGCCCTCTTGCTTGTACCCGAACTCCTGCGCTGCAATCTCCAGCAGCGCCGTCAGCGACGGGTGCCGCAGCGCCTCCACCCGCACCACGAAGCGCTCGCATTCCTCGTCGCCGTCACCGTCGCCCACAACCAGCACCGGCACGCACCCGCGCGGCACGCCGCCGCTGCCGTCGCTTACCCGGTCCGAGAAGCTCAGCCGCCGGATCAGCTCCCTCATTGTCGACTGATCGCCGTCGAACGTACTGGCTACGTTAGGAGATAGTATATGGTAGTATAGCTAGCTAGAGCTTAGGTTTCGATCGATGTGAACGCATATGTGCCGTGTTTGTGTTTCTTGGCGTTGGCTTTGGGGCTCTCCTTTTATAGGCGATAGAATGTTTGATTGGATCATGAGTACTCGAGCCTGTGGTTGGAGAAATGTTCTGTGGTGGAGAGAGAGAGAGAGAGAGAGAGAGAGGAATGGAGGAGCGTTTACTGTTCTGTGGTCGCGTTGTAGTCGTGGTCAGGGTCAACCTCCACTAGGTTCAAACATGTTGACTATCGTATCATCAGCATCGTTGAAAGTTATGACCACGGAATTTAGTTAGCTACACGCGTTATACTAATATACTACTCCTGTCAGAAACGGTGCCACATGCATATAACTGGAATCTGGATTATGCATGGGCATGCATGATCCAAGCACATTATCATATTAATTATGTAATAATCAACCACCCTTTGAAGATTAGGAAGAGTCCCTCTCTCACGTCACTACGGGAGAGGAGGCTGACGCCTACGGCCGAAACCTACGCCGACGGCCAAATGTCGGGGCCGTCGGCGTAGACGGCCCGGCTTGTCAGCCCCTAGTGGTGGGCCGTCGGCGTTCCAAAGCCGTCGGCGTAGCCGTACGTAGGCCGAGGGCCACCGTCGGCGTAGAAAGACCGTCGGTGTAGGCCCAATTTAGCCCGGCGGCCGCCGTCGGCGTTTAATGGGCCGTCGGCGTAGGACTGCCAGGTGGGCCCCGGTGACGGTCGGACGTTACGGCGTCAGCCCAGCAGAGGCTACGCCGACGGCCCCGACCTTTGGCCGTCGGCGTAGACCCCGGGTTGTTTTTGTTTTTCCATTTTATTTTCTTTTGTTTAACTATTTAATCTTATATTACTAATACTAGTACATCAAATAATATTGGAAATGGAATTATAGTATATATCATCTCATTTCAACACTCGATATACGTATGCCTCTTTATTCTTTTAATGTCTACTAATTAATACATAAAATAATATAATAACAAATTATAATACTAAATTAAAATATATTATGCTACTATTAATATATTAATAAGTATGCTCCACAGTTGTACCTCGTGCGGAGAAAGCTATAAGAGTACACCGCCGCCCCCCTCCCGGCCGACCCCGGCCTTGCGCCCGGACTAAGCCGGGTTTCGGTGAAGAAAGACCGTCGTAGTACCGCAATAACTTGCATGTGATTAATTGTAGGGTATGTATCCAAGTGTGGTGTAAGATCAATGCATAAATGCAGTGTCTAGCTCCTTGGTGTGACCATTTTCACATTCATGTGATAGCACTATTCAAAGTCATGGACATGTAGGTGGAAATACACCCGTTTGCGGATATTCCGGGGGCTACGAAAGGTTACAAGGTCCCAACCTTGTTTTCCATGTAGTTTTGTCCTAAACAAATCTTAACAAACCAAAAAGTACATTGTTGAAACATCATGCGGAGAAAGCTATAGGGGTAGACCGCCAGGCCCCCCTCCGAAGCAGGATGTCGCAGGTGAATAACCGCCAGAGCGTCGGAATCCCACAAAAATGTGCATGTGAACCTAGTTTATGTGTTCAAGTGTGGTGGAAAGCCCATAGATGCAAAACATAGATCCCGGGTGTGACCTTCTTCATACATGAATGCGATAACACTTAGAAAAAGATTCGTGCACATGTGTACACGTGTACTCCCGGAGGTGAATGATCTTGTGGTGAAATATGTCCAACCTTGCTTCTCCATGTACATATATATGTGCTAAACAAGCACAGATGGAGACAAGAAATCCCGGTACGGACATGGGCTAACACTTAGTAAAATCGTTGATCTGTATGTGGGATCTCCTACTCTTGGCGCAACCTTCTTCATGGACTGGAGCTAGTCAAGGAGGGATACATTTGGCGCATTGGGGATGGTACTACCATCCGGATATGGACGGACCCTTGGATACCAAGGCCTTGGTCGAGACGTGTAATTACGCCAAGGAGGGGTAATTTACTCGAGTATGTCAGCGATCTCATCGACCCGGGGTCCGGATCCTGGGATGAGAGACTAGTTCGGGAGACTTTCTGGCCTGATGATGTCCGCCATATTTTGCAAATTCCCCTGAGAGAAGGTGGGCCAGATTTTGTTGCTTGGAATTATGATAGCAAAGGCGTCCATTCTGTTAAGAGTGCCTACAAATTACAAGTCAGAATAGGCAAGTCACTGCAACAAGGAGAGTTGGGGCCTAGCTCCACAGCGCTCGGTACAGAACCCAACAAGGATGATTCGTGGACTATACTTTGGAGGATTCCAGGACCGCAGAACATTCAGATGTTTGTCTGGAGGGTGAAACATGAGTCCTTGGCTCTGCGTACTAATTTAAAAAAAAGAGGTATTCCAGTGGAGGATACAAAGTGCTTATTCTGTGGGAGGGCGGAGGAAGATGGCGGGCATCTATTTATCAAATGCAAATCAGCCAAGGAGGTCTGGAGAGAGCTGGGACTGGAGAAGGAGAGGATGGACCTGGAAGACATTAATTCTGTCCACCGTGCTCTGGACTACATATGGAACTTGAGCGAAATGAAACGTATGCATATTCTCACCTTTTGGTGGCTTTGGTGGTCTAATCGCAACAAGCTCAGAGAAGGGGAGCTGGCAGAATCTGGACAAGCCGTGGCTAGAAGAACCAAGGCGAATGTGATTGAGTACGTGCAGATATACACCCAACCTAAACATGGGAAGGGCCATACACTCTGGAGGCCGCCATTGGGAGAGCTAATCAAGATTAATGCCGATGGATCGTATATCCCAGGCCAAGACGGATCTGGTTGGGGTGTTGTTGCGAGGAACGCGGCTGGCGAGGTGATTGCTGCACGGGCGGGTCATCAAGGAAATGTGCAGGATGCGTTTGCTGCAGAGGTTTATGCTCTCTCACATGCAATCTCACTCGCAGCCGACCTTGGGATTGTCAGAGTAATCTTTGAAACGGACTTCTCTATGCTTCTGGAAGCCATGGACCTCTCTCGTGTGGACTCCTCGGCGTATGCAGCAGTGATTGAAGACCTCAAGTTTCAGCTCAAGATATGGTTCTCCAAGCATGAAATAACGGTGTGTCGTCGGGAAGCCAACTCCGTAGCGGACCAGTTGGCCAAGCTTGGTCGCATGTATGATGCCAGCCACTATGAGCAGTGGGGGTCTAATGTTCCTGCCCAAGTGGCAGTTTGTGTTAAGGGTGATCTGCCCCTGGCACCGTTGAGTTAGTGTGTAATTGCTTTTCTATCAAAAAAAACTCCCGGTACGGGTCTACCGGTGTGAATAATGTAGTGAAATGTGTTCAACCTTGGTTTTCCATGTACATATGTGCTAACCAAACATAGATAGATAAAAAAGTCCATTGGTCCATCCTCGTACGGAGAAAGCTATAAGGGTAGATCTGCGCCCCCCCCCCCCCGATCTAGGGTTTCGGAGGTGAATGACCGTCGGAGGGCCGGAATCATTGGAAAACCTGCATGTGGAGCTAGGTTATGTTTATAAGTGTGATTTAATGTTAGTAGATGGCATATGTAGGTCATGTGTCTGACGTTGTTCACGGGCATGCATGGGCTAACACTTAGTAAAATCGTCGATCCGTATGTGGAAACTCCCGGTACGGGTCTACCGGTGTGAATAATGTGGTGAAATGTGTTCAACCTTGGTTTTCCATGTACATATGTGCTAACCAAACATAGATAGATAAAAAAGTCCATTGGTCCATCCTCGTACGGAGAAAGCTATAAGGGTAGATCCGCGCCCCCCCCCCCCGATCTAGGGTTTCGGAGGTGAATGACCGTCGGAGGGCCGGAATCATTGGAAAACCTGCATGTGGAGCTAGGTTATGTTTATAAGTGTGATTTAATGTTTGTAGATGGCATATGTAGGTCATGTGTCTGACGTTGTTCACGGACATGCATGGGCTAACACTTAGTAAAATCGTCGATACGTATGTGGAAACTCCCGGTACGGGTCTACCGGTGTGAATAATGTGGTGAAATGTGTTCAACCTTGGTTTTCCATGTACATATGTGCTAACCAAACATACATAGATAAAAAATTCCATTGGTCCATCCTCGTACGGAGAAAGCTATAAGGGTAGATCTGCGGGCCCCCCCCCCCCGATCTAGGGTTTCGGAGGTGAATGACCGTCGGAGGGCCGGAATCATTGGAAAACCTGCATGTGGAGCTAGGTTATGTTTATAAGTGTGATTTAATGTTTGTAGATGGCATATGTAGGTCATGTGTCTGACGTTGTTCACGGACATGCATGGGCTAACACTTAGTAAAATCGTCGATCCGTATGTGGAAACTCCCGGTACGGGTCTACCGGTGTGAATAATGTGGTGAAATGTGTTCAACCTTGGTTTTCCATGTACATATGTGCTAACCAAACATAGATAGATAAAAAAGTGCATTGGTCCATCCTCGTACGGAGAAAGCTATAAGGGTAGATCTGCGCCCCCCCCCCCCGATCTAGGGTTTCGGAGGTGAATGACCGTCAGAGGGCTAAAATCATTGGAAAACCTGCATGTGGAGCTAGGTTATGTTTATAAGTGTGATTTAATGTTTGTAGATGGCATATGTAGGTCATGTGTCTGACGTTGTTCACGGACATGCATGGGCTAACACTTAGTAAAATCGTCGATCCGTATGTGGAAACTCCCGGTACGGGTCTACCGGTGTGAAATATGTGGTGAAATGTGTTCAACCTTGGTTTTCCATGTACATATGTGCTAACCAAACATAGATAGATAAAAAAGTGCGTTGGTCCATCCTCGTACGGAGAAAGCTATAAGGGTAGATCTGCGGGCCCCCCCGATCTAGGGTTTCGGAGGTGAATGACCGTCGGAAGGCCGGAATCATTGGAAAACCTGCATGTGGAGCTAGGTTATGTTTATAAGTGGTATTTAATGTTTGTAGATGGCATATGTAGGTCATGTGTCTGACGTTGTTCACGGACATGCATGGGCTAACACTTAGTAAAATCGTCGATCCGTATGTGGAAACTCCCGGTACGGGTCTACCGGTGTGAATAATGTGGTGAAATGTGTTCAACCTTGGTTTCCATGTACATATGTGCTAACCAAACATAGATAGATAAAAAAGTCCATTGGTCCATCCTCGTACGGAGAAAGCTATAAGGGTAGATCTGCGGGCCCCCCCAATCTAGGGTTTCGGAGGTGAATGACCGTCGGAGGGCCGGAATCATTGGAAAACCTGCATGTGGAGCTAGGTTATGTTTATAAGTGTGATTTAATGTTTGTAGATGGCATATGTAGGTCATGTGTCTGACGTTGTTCACGGACATGCATGGGCTAACACTTAGTAAAATCGTCGATCCGTATGTGGAAACTCCCGGTACGGGTCTACCGGTGTGAATAATGTGGTGAAATGTGTTCAACCTTGGTTTTCCATGTACATATGTGCTAACCAAACATAGATAGATAAAAAAGTCCATTGGTCCATCCTCGTACGGAGAAAGCTATAAGGGTAGATCTGCGTGCCGCCCCCAATCTAGGGTTTCGGAGGTGAATGACCGTCGGAGGGCCGGAATCATTGGAAAACCTGCATGTGGAGCTAGGTTATGTTTATAAGTGTGATTTAATGTTTGTAGATGGCATATGTAGGTCATGTGTCTGACGTTGTTCACGGACATGCATGGGCTAACACTTAGTAAAATCGTCGATCCGTATGTGGAAACTCCCGGTACGGGTCTACCGGTGTGAATAATGTGGTGAAATGTGTTCAACCTTGGTTTTCCATGTACATATGTGCTAACCAAACATACATAGATAAAAAAGTCCATTGGTCCATCCTCGTACGGAGAAAGCTATAAGGGTAGATCTGCGGGCCCCCCCCCGATCTAGGGTTTCGGAGGTGAATGACCGTCGGAGGGCCGGAATCATTGGAAAACCTGCATGTGGAGCTAGGTTATGTTTATAAGTGTGATTTAATGTTTGTAGATGGCATATGTAGGTCATGTGTCTGACGTTGTTCACGGACATGCATGGGCTAACACTTAGTAAAATCGTCGATCCGTATGTGGAAACTCCCGGTACGGGTCTACCGGTGTGAATAATGTGGTGAAATGTGTTCAACCTTGGTTTTCCATGTACATATGTGCTAACCAAACATAGATAGATAAAAAAGTCCATTGGTACATCCTCGTACGGAGAAAGCTATAAGGGTAGATCTGCGGGCCGCCCCCAATCTAGGGTTTCGGAGGTGAATGACCGTCGGAGGGCCGGAATCATTGGAAAACCTGCATGTGGAGCTAGGTTATGTTTATAAGTGTGATTTAATGTTTGTAGATGGCATATGTAGGTCATGTGTCTGACGTTGTTCACGGACATGCATGGGCTAACACTTAGTAAAATCGTCGATCCGTATGTGGAAACTCCCGGTACGGGTCTACCGTTGTGAATAATGTGGTGAAATGTGTTCAACCTTGGTTTTCCATGTACATATGTGCTAACCAAACATAGATAGATAAAAAAGTCCATTGGTCCATCCTCGTACGGAGAAAGCTATAAGGGTAGATCTGCGGGGCCCCCCGATCTAGGGTTTCGGAGGTGAATGACTGTCGGAGGGCCGGAATCATTGGAAAACCTGCATGTGGAGCTAGGTTATGTTTATAAGTGTGATTTAATGTTTGTAGATGGCATATGTAGGTCATGTGTCTGACGTTGTTCACGGACATGCATGGGCTAACACTTAGTAAAATCGTCGATCCGTATGTGGAAACTCCCGGTACGGGTCTACCGGTGTGAAAAATGTGGTGAAATGTGTTCAACCTTTGTTTTCCATGTACATATGTGCTAACCAAACATAGATAGATAAAAAAGTGCATTGGTCCATCCTCGTACGGAGAAAGCTATAAGGGTAGATCTGCGGGGCCCCCCCGATCTAGGGTTTCGGAGGTGAATGACCGTCGGAAGGCCGGAATCATTGGAAAACCTGCATGTGGAGCTAGGTTATGTTTATAAGTGTGATTTAATGTTTGTAGATGGCATATGTAGGTCATGTGTCTGACGTTGTTCACGGACATGCATGGGCTAACACTTAGTAAAATCGTCGATCCGTATGTGGAAACTCCCGGTACGGGTCTACCGGTGTGAATAATGTGGTGAAATGTGTTCAACCTTGGTTTTCCATGTACATATGTGCTAACCAAACATAGATAGATAAAAAATTGCATTGGTCCATCCTCTTACGGAGAAAGCTATAAGGGTAGATCTGCGGGCCCCCCCGATCTAGGGTTTCGGAGGTGAATGACCGTCGGAGGGCCGGAATCATTGGAAAACCTGCATGTGGAGCTAGGTTATGTTTATAAGTGTGATTTAATGTTTGTAGATGGCATATGTAGGTCATGTGTCTGACGTTGTTCACGGACATGCATGGGCTAACACTTAGTAAAATCGTCGATCCGTATGTGGAAACTCCCGGTACGGGTCTACCGTTGTGAATAATGTGGTGAAATGTGTTCAACCTTGGTTTTCCATGTACATATGTGCTAACCATACATAGATAGATAAAAAAGTGCATTGGTCCATCCTCGTACGGAGAAAGCTATAAGGGTAGATCTGCGGGGCCCCCCCGATCTAGGGTTTCGGAGGTGAATGACCGTCGGAAGGCCGGAATCATTGGAAAACCTGCATGTGGAGCTAGGTTATGTTTATAAGTGTGATTTAATGTTTGTAGATGGCATATGTAGGTCATGTGTCTGACGTTGTTCACGGACATGCATGGGCTAACACTTAGTAAAATCGTCGATCCGTATGTGGAAACTCCCGGTACGGGTCTACCGGTGTGAATAATGTGGTGAAATGTGTTCAACCTTGGTTTTCCATGTACATATGTGCTAACCAAACATAGATAGATAAAAAAGTGCATTGGTCCATCCTCTTACGGAGAAAGCTATAAGGGTAGATCTGCGGGCCCCCCCGATCTAGGGTTTCGGAGGTGAATGACCGTCGGAGGGCCGGAATCATTGGAAAACCTGCATGTGGAGCTAGGTTATGTTTATAAGTGTGATTTAATGTTTGTAGATGGCATATGTAGGTCATGTGTCTGACGTTGTTCACGGACATGCATGGGCTAACACTTAGTAAAATCGTCGATCCGTATGTGGAAACTCCCGGTACGGGTCTACCGGTGTGAATAATGTGGTGAAATGTGTTCAACCTTGGTTTTCCATGTACATATGTGCTAACCAAACATAGATAGATAAAAAAGTGCATTGGTCCATCCTCGTACGGAGAAAGCTATAAGGGTAGATCTGCGCCCCCCCCCCCCCCCGATCTAGGGTTTCGGAGGTGAATGACCGTCAGAGGGCTAAAATCATTGGAAAACCTGCATGTGGAGCTAGGTTATGTTTATAAGTGTGATTTAATGTTTGTAGATGGCATATGTAGGTCATGTGTCTGACGTTGTTCACGGACATGCATGGGCTAACACTTAGTAAAATCGTCGATCCGTATGTGGAAACTCCCGGTACGGGTCTACCGGTGTGAATAATGTGGTGAAATGTGTTCAACCTTGGTTTTCCATGTACATATGTGCTAACCAAACATAGATAGATAAAAAGTCCATTGGTCCATCCTCGTACGGAGAAAGCTATAAGGGTAGATCTGCGGGGGCCCCCGATCTAGGGTTTCGGAGGTGAATGACCGTCGGAGGGCCGGAATCATTGGAAAACCTGCATGTGGAGCTAGGTTATGTTTATAAGTGTGATTTAATGTTTGTAGATGGCATATGTAGGTCATGTGCCTGACGTTGTTCACGGACATGAATGGGCTAACACTTAGTAAAATCGTCGATCTGTATGTGGAAACTCCCGGTACGGGTCTACCGGTGTGAATAATGTGGTGAAATGTGTTCAACCTTGGTTTTCCATGTAAATATGTGCTAACCAAACATAGATAGATAAAAAAGTCCATCGGTCCATCCTCGTACGGAGAAAGCTATAAGGGTAGATCTGCGGCCCCCCCCCCCCCCGATCTAGGGTTTCGGAGGTGAATGACCGTCGGAGGGCCGGAATCATTGGAAAACCTGCATGTGGAGCTAGGTTATGTTTATAAGTGTGATTTAATGTTTGTAGATGGCATATTTAGGTCATGTGTCTGACGTTGTTCACGGACATGCATGGGCTAACACTTAGTAAAATCGTCGATCCGTATGTGGAAACTCCCGGTACGGGTCTACCGGTGTGAATAATGTGGTGAAATGTGTTCAACCTTGGTTTTCCATGTACATATGTGCTAACGAAACATAGATAGATAAAAAAGTCCATTGGTCCATCCTCGTACGGAGAAAGCTATAAGGGTAGATCTGCGGGCCCCCCCGATCTAGGGTTTCGGAGGTGAATGACCGTCGGAGGGCCGGAATCATTGGAAAACCTGCATGTGGAGCTAGGTTATGTTTATAAGTGTGATTTAATGTTTGTAGATGGCATATGTAGGTCATGTGTCTGACGTTGTTCACGGACATGCATGGGCTAACACTTAGTAAAATCGTCGATCCGTATGTGGAAACTCCCGGTACGGGTCTACCGGTGTGAATAATGTGGTGAAATGTGTTCAACCTTGGTTTTCCATGTACATATGTGCTAACCAAACATAGATAGATAAAAAAGTGCGTTGGTCCATCCTCGTACGGAGAAAGCTATAAGGGTAGATCTGCGGGCCCCCCCGATCTAGGGTTTCGGAGGTGAATGACCGTCGGAAGGCCGGAATCATTGGAAAACCTGCATGTGGAGCTAGGTTATGTTTATAAGTGGTATTTAATGTTTGTAGATGGCATATGTAGGTCATGTGTCTGACGTTGTTCACGGACATGCATGGGCTAACACTTAGTAAAATCGTCGATCCGTATGTGGAAACTCCCGGTACGGGTCTACCGGTGTGAATAATGTGGTGAAATGTGTTCAACCTTGGTTTCCATGTACATATGTGCTAACCAAACATAGATAGATAAAAAAGTCCATTGGTCCATCCTCGTACGGAGAAAGCTATAAGGGTAGATCTGCGGGCCCCCCCAATCTAGGGTTTCGGAGGTGAATGACCGTCGGAGGGCCGGAATCATTGGAAAACCTGCATGTGGAGCTAGGTTATGTTTATAAGTGTGATTTAATGTTTGTAGATGGCATATGTAGGTCATGTGTCTGACGTTGTTCACGGACATGCATGGGCTAACACTTAGTAAAATCGTCGATCCGTATGTGGAAACTCCCGGTACGGGTCTACCGGTGTGAATAATGTGGTGAAATGTGTTCAACCTTGGTTTTCCATGTACATATGTGCTAACCAAACATAGATAGATAAAAAAGTCCATTGGTCCATCCTCGTACGGAGAAAGCTATAAGGGTAGATCTGCTCCCCCCCCCGATCTAGGGTTTCGGAGGTGAATGACCGTCAGAGGGCTAAAATCATTGGAAAACCTGCATGTGGAGCTAGGTTATGTTTATAAGTGTGATTTAATGTTTGTAGATGGCATATGTAGGTCATGTGTCTGACGTTGTTCACGGACATGCATGGGCTAACACTTAGTAAAATCGTCGATCCGTATGTGGAAACTCCCGGTACGGGTCTACCGGTGTGAATAATGTGGTGAAATGTGTTCAACCTTGGTTTTCCATGTACATATGTGCTAACCAAACATAGATAGATAAAAAGTCCATTGGTCCATCCTCGTACGGAGAAAGCTATAAGGGTAGATCTGCGGGGCCCCCCGATCTAGGGTTTCGGAGGTGAATGACCGTCGGAGGGCCGGAATCATTGGAAAACCTGCATGTGGAGGTAGGTTATGTTTATAAGTGTGATTTAATGTTTGTAGATGGCATATGTACGTCATGTGTCTGACGTTGTTCACGGACATGCATGGGCTAACACTTAGTAAAATCGTCGATCCGTATGTGGAAACTCCCGGTACGGGTCTACCGGTGTGAATAATGTGGTGAAATGTGTTCAACCTTGGTTTTCCATGTACATATGTGCTAACCAAACATAGATAGATAAAAAAGTCCATTGGTCCATCCTCGTACGGAGAAAGCTATAAGGGTAGATCTGCGGGCCCCCCCGATCTAGGGTTTCGGAGGTGAATGACCGTCGGAGGGCCGGAATCATTGGAAAACCTGCATGTGGAGCTAGGTTATGTTTATAAGTGTGATTTAATGTTTGTAGATGGCATATGTAGGTCATGTGTCTGACGTTGTTCACGGACATGCATGGGCTAACACTTAGTAAAATCGTCGATCTGTATGTGGAAACTCCCGGTACGGGTCTACCTGTATGAATAATGTGGTGAAATGTGTTCAACCTTGGTTTTCCATGTACATATGTGCTAACCAAACATAGATAGATAAAAAAGTCCATTGGTCCATCCTCGTACGGAGAAAGCTATAAGGGTAGATCTGCGGGCCCCCCCGATCTAGGGTTTCGGAGGTGAATGACCGTCGGAGGGCCGGAATCATTGGAAAACCTGCATGTGGAGCTAGGTTATTTTTATAAGTGTGATTTAATTTTTGTAGATGGCATATGTAGGTCATGTGTCTGACGTTGTTCACGAACATGCATGGGCTAACACTTAGTAAAATCGTCGATCCGTATGTGGAAACTCCCGGTACGGGTCTACCGGTGTGAATAATGTGGTGAAATGTGTTCAACCTTGGTTTTCCATGTACATATGTGCTAACCAAACATAGATAGCTAAAAAAGTCCATTGGTCCATCCTCGTACGGAGAAAGCTATAAGGGTAGATCTGCGGGCCCCCCGATCTAGGGTTTCGGAGGTGAATGATCGTCGGAGGGCCGGAATCATTGGAAAACCCTCATGTGGAGCTAGGTTATGTTTATAAGTGTGATTTAATGTTTGTAGATGGCATATGTAGGTCATGTGTCTGACGTTGTTCACGGACATGCATGGGCTAACACTTAGTAAAATCGTCGATCCGTATGTGGAAACTCCCGGTACGGGTCTATCGGTGTGAATAATGTGGTGAAATGTGTTCAACCTTGGTTTTCCATGTACATATGTGCTAACCAAACATAGATAGATAAAAAAGTCCATTGGTCCATCCTCGTACGGAGAAAGCTACAAGGGTAGATCTGCGGGGCCCCCCGATCTAGGGTTTCGGAGGTGAATGACCGTCGGAGGGTCGGAATCATTGGAAAACCTGCATGTGGAGCTAGGTTATGTTTATAAGTGTGATTTAATGTTTGTAGATGGCATATGTAGGTCATGTGTCTGACGTTGTTCACGGACATGCATGGGCTAACACTTAGTAAAATCGTCGATCCGTATGTGGACAATAGTAAAGATATCCTTACGTGCTTTGGAAGGACTAAGAATATATATTATGTATGTTGGACAATAGTTCATTGTAAAGTGTTACATTGATACTAGTTTTGTCGCAAGATACAATCTAAATTTATCTCAATTTTGGCGGTATGTTAAGGTGGCAAAATGTAATGGAAGAAAGTTCCATGATAGATTTGGAATAGTTCCAAATGGATTTGGATGAGTTCCAAAGTTAAGACATTATAACGAATACTACAAGGAAAGGCTAAGTATATGACTGCTCTAGCAGCAGCAAAGGAGGGCATTTGTGTCAAGAAGTTTGTTTGACAAACTAGGTGTAGTTCCAAGCGAGCTAATACTATGAAGATCTATTGTACGACAATAGATTCAACATGTTTTGAGCTCAAGGGACTAAGGTCTCACCGGAGGACCAAATTTATGCAATGCCATCTCATTAGTGAATGAGTGATGCGTAGAGACGCAAAGAAATGCAAATACACACGGACCTGAAGTGTCAGATCTGGAGATTAGGTTTACCACTAGCAATGCGTATGGATAACAACTGAATGCCATAGGTGTTGGATGCGCAAGTACCAAACTAGATTATTGACTCTAGTGCAAGTGGGAGACTGAAGGGAATATGCCCGAGAGGCAATAATAAAGTGGTTATTATCTTATTCCATGTTTATGATAAATGTTTATTTTCATGCTATAATTGTGTTAACCGGAAACGTTAATACATGTGTGTTTAATAAACAGAGGAAAGGTTCCTAGTAATGCCTCTCTTTATACTAGCTTGTTGATTAACGGATGATCAAGGTTTCCTGATCATGAACATTGGATGTTGTTAATAACAAGGTCATGTCATTGGAGAATGATGTGATGAACATACACCCACAGTAGTTATAGCAATACGATCATGTCATCAAGTTTCTATTGCTGTATCAAACTTTCACGAAGTAACCCTAATCCTTAGACCATGAGATCACGTCAATCACTGACACCGGAAGAGTACTTTGATTCCATCAAACGTCACACCGTAACAGGGTGATTATAAAGGTGTCATTGGGTACTTGGAAAGTGTTAGTTGAGGCTCGTGGATCAAGAGTGGGATTTGTCCATCCAGATGACGGAGAGATATACTCTGGGCCCTCTCGGTGATATCACATTGACATCGCTTGCAAGCACGTGACTGGCTCACGAGGATGTTATATCACGGAACGAGTAAAGAGTACTTGTCGGTAACGAGATCGAACTAGGTATGGATGATACCAAATGATCGGATCTCGGACAAGTAAAATATCGCGAGACAAAAGGAATTGGTTACGGAGTTTTGGTTCACACGATCACTAGTTCATCGTTGAGTAAGTGGGAGTCATCATGGATCTCCAGATCCCGCTGATGATTATTGATCAGAGAAGAGTCTCTGTCATGTCCATTTTATTCACGAACCGTAGGGTGACACACTTAAGGATTCGTTGACGCGTTTGAGTGGATACGGAACGCCAGAGAATATACTGGACAGCACATGGACTGTTTTGATAAAACTGCTGGAATAGTTTCGGTATATCAAAATAGTGCAAGGGGATAATTGTTAATGTGTTCATTGAATGAAGTGTTCATCAATGAAGTACTCATTGAATGAAGTGTTCATTAATTTGAGTGACATTAAACAAGATAATTAAAAGTGTTTTAATGTGATAAACTCTTGGAATTTTGAGTGGAGAATTATGGAAGTTATGGGAATAATGTGTGACCCTTTGTTTTTGTGAGTGGGGAGTCCACCCACATGATGAGGGGAGAGGTGGGGGCACCTCATGGGGCGTGCTACCCCTTGGGGGCTGCCTCCCCCTCCTATATATAGATGGGTGGAGACCCCTCTACACACCAATTCCTCCATCTCTCATATGCCCTTTGGTTGGCATCTTCCTCCCCTTGCTAGCTGATCCAGTTTCACGAGTACGGTGCTTAGGCGAAGCCCTGCTCAAGATCTTCTCTACCACCACCACCACTATGTTGTAGTGCTGCTGGAGTTCCCGAGGATCCACTACTTCCGCTGCCCAACTGGAGCAAGTGGCGGAGGTCGTCGCTGATCCGTACGTGTGACCGATTACGGAGGCGCTGCCCGTTTGTGGCGCCCATCTTCATCACGACCTTGAGGTCGGCAAGTGATCGACTACATCACCCACGAGAATCGTTCTCGTTAAAGCTTTTTGGTCTTCGAGGGTGAGTCCTTCTCAAACCGTTACAAGTTATCTCCTAGATGTGATCTTGGCAGTTGCAATCGTAGGAAAAATTTTGTTTTCTATGCAACGAACCCTTCAATATGTAGGTCATGTGTCTGACGTTGTTCACGGACATGCATGGGCTAACACTTAGTAAAATCGTCGATCCGTATGTGGAAACTCCCGGTACGGGTCTACCGGTGTGAATAATGTGGTGAAATGTGTTCAACCTTGGTTTTCCATGTACATATGTGCTAACCAAACATAGATTGACAAAAAAGTCCATTGGTCCATCCTCGTACGGTGAAAGCTATAAGGGTAGATCTGCGGGCCCCCCCAATCTAGGGTTTCGGAGGTGAATGACCGTCGGAGGGCCGGAATCATTGGAAAACCTGCATGTGGAGCTAGGTTATGTTTATAAGTGTGATTTAATGTTTGTAGATGGCATATGTAGGTCATGTGTCTGACGTTGTTCACGGACATGCATGGGGTAACACTTAGTAAAATCGTCGATCCGTATGTGGAAACTCCCGGTACGGGTCTACCGTTGTGAATAATGTGGTGAAATGTGTTCAACCATGGTTTTCCATGTACATATGTGCTAACCAAACATAGATAGATAAAAAAGTGCATTGGTCCATCCTAGTACGGAGAAAGCTATAAGGGTAGATCTGCGGGCCCCCCCCCCCCCCGATCTAGGGTTTCGGAGGTGAATGACCGTCGGAGGGCCGGAATCATTGGAAAACCTGCATGTGGAGCTAGGTTATGTTTATAAGTGTGATTTAATGTTTGTAGATGGCATATGTAGGTCATGTGTCTGACGTTGTTCACGGACATGCATGGGCTAACACTTAGTAAAATCGTCGATCTGTATGTGGAAACTCCCGGTACGGGTCTACCGGTGTGAATAATGTGGTGAAATGTGTTCAACCTTGGTTTTCCATGTACATATGTGCTAACCAAACATAGATAGATAAAAAAGTCCATTGGTCCATCCTCGTACGGAGAAAGCTATAAGGGTAGATCTGCGGGCCCCCCCGATCTAGGGTTTCGGAGGTGAATGACCGTCGGAGGGCCGGAATCATTGGAAAACCTGCATGTGGAGCTAGGTTATGTTTATAAGTGTGATTTAATGTTTGTAGATGGCATATGTAGGTCATGTGTCTGACGTTGTTCACGGACATGCATGGGCTAACACTTAGTAAAATCGTCGATCCGTATGTGGAAACTCCCGGTACGGGTCTACCGGTGTGAATAATGTGGTGAAATGTGTTCAGCCTTGGTTTTCCATGTACATATGTGCTAACCAAACAAAGATAGATAAAAAAGTCCATTGGTCCATCCTCGTACGAAGAAAGCTATAAGGGTAGATCTGCGGGCCCCCCCGATCTAGGGTTTCGGAGGTGAATGACCGTCGGAGGGCCGGAATCATTGGAAAACCTACATGTGGAGCTAGGTTATGTTTATAAGTGTGATTTAATGTTTGTAGATGGAATATGTAGGTCATGTGTGTGACGTTGTTCACGGACATGCATGGGCTAACACTTAGTAAAATCGTCGATCCGTATGTGGAAACTCCCAGTACGGGTCTACCGGTGTGAATAATGTGGTGAAATGTGTTCAACCTTGGTTTTCCATGTACATATGTGCTAACCAAACATAGATAGATAAAAAAGTGCATTGGTCCATCCTCGTACGGAGAAAGCTATAAGGGTAGATCTGCGGGCCCCCCCGATCTAGGGTTTCGGAGGTGAATGACCGTCGGAGGGCCGGAATCATTGGAAAACCTGCATGTGGAGCTAGGTTATGTTTATAAGTGTGATTTAATGTTTGTAGATGGCATATGTAGGTCATGTGTCTGACGTTGTTCACGGACATGCATGGGCTAACACTTAGTAAAATCGTCGATCCGTATGTGGAAACTCCCGGTACGGGTCTACCGGTGTGAATAATGTGGTGAAATGTGTTCAACCTTGGTTTTCCATGTACATATGTGCTAACCAAACATAGATAGATAAAAAAGTCCATTGGTCCATCCTCGTACGGAGAAAGCTATAAGGGTAGATCTGCGGGCCCCCCCGATCTAGGGTTTCGGAGGTGAATGACCGTCGGAGGGCCGGAATCATTGGAAAACCTGCATGTGGAGCTAGGTTATGTTTATAAGTGTGATTTAATGTTTGTAGATGGCATATGTAGGTCATGTGTCTGACGTTGTTCACGGACATGCATGGGCTAACACTTAGTAAAATCGTCGATCCGTATGTGGAAACTCCCGGTACGGGTCTACCGGTGTGAATAATGTGGTGAAATGTGTTCAACCTTGGTTTTCCATGTACATATGTGCTAACCAAACATAGATAGCTAAAAAAGTCCATTGGTCCATCCTCGTACGGAGAAAGCTATAAGGGTAGATCTGCGCGCCCCCCGATCTAGGGTTTCGGAGGTGAATGATCGTCGGAGGGCCGGAATCATTGGAAAACCTGCATGTGGAGCTAGGTTATGTTTATAAGTGTGATTTCATGTTTGTATATGGCATATGTAGGTCATGTGTCTGACGTTGTTCACGGACATGGATGGGCTAACACTTAGTAAAATCGTCGATCCGTATGTGGAAACTCCCGGTACGGGTCTACCGGTGTGAATAATGTGGTGAAATGTGTTCAACCTTAGTTTTCCATGTACATATGTGCTAACAAAACATAGATAGATAAAAAAGTCCATTGGTCCATCCTCGTACGGAGAAAGCTACAAGGGTAGATCTGCGGGGCCCCCCGATCTAGGGTTTCGGAGGTGAATGACCGTCGGAGGGTCGGAATCATTGGAAAACCTGCATGTGGAGCTAGGTTATGTTTATAAGTGTGATTTAATGTTTGTAGATGGCATATGTAGGTCATGTGTCTGACGTTGTTCACGGACATGCATGGGCTAACACTTAGTAAAATCGTCGATCCGTATGTGGAAACTCCCGGTACGGGTCTACCGGTGTGAATAATGTGGTGAAATGTGTTCAACCTTGGTTTTCCATGTACATATGTGCTAACCAAACATAGATAGATAAAAATTCCATTGGTCCATCCTCGTACGGAGAAAGCTATAAGGGTAGATCTGCGGGCCCCCCCGATCTAGGGTTTCGGAGGTGAATGACCATCGGAGGGCCGGAATCATTGGAAAACCTGCATGTGGAGCTAGGTTATGTTTATAAGTGTGATTTAATGTTTGTAGATGGCATATGTAGGTCATGTGTCTGACGTTGTTCACGGACATGCATGGGCTAACACTTAGTAAAATCGTCGATCCGTATGTGGAAACTCCCGGTACGGGTCTACCGGTGTGAATAATGTGGTGAAATGTGTTCAACCTTGGTTTTCCATGTACATAATGTCTAACCAAACATAGAGAGATAAAAAAGTCCATTGGTCCATCCTCGTACGGAGAAAGCTATAAGGGTAGATCTGCGGGCCCCCCCGATCTAGGGTTTCGGAGGTGAATGACCGTCGGAGGGCCGGAATCATTGGAAAACCTGCATGTGGAGCTAGGTTATGTTTATAAGTGTGATTTAATGTTTGTAGATGGCATATGTAGGTCATGTGTCTGACGTTGTTCACGGACATGCATGGGCTAACACTTAGTAAAATCGTCGATCCGTATGTGGAAACTCCCGGTACGGGTCTACCGGTGTGAATAATGTGGTGAAATGTGTTCAACCTTGGTTTTCCATGTACATATGTGCTAACCAAACATAGATAGATAAAAAAGTCCATTGGTCCATCCTCGTACGGAGAAAGCTATAAGGGTAGATCTGCGGGGCCCCCCGATCTAGGGTTTCGGAGGTGAATGACCGTCGGAGGGCCGGAATCATTGGAAAACCTGCATGTGGAGCTAGGTTATGTTTATAAGTGTGATTTAATGTTTGTAGATGGCATATGTAGGTCATGTGTCTGACGTTGTTCACGGACATGCATGGGCTAACACTTAGTAAAATCGTCGATCCGTATGTGGAAACTCCCGGTACGGGTCTACCGGTGTGAATAATGTGGTGAAATGTGTTCAACCTTGGTTTTCCATGTACATATGTGCTAACCAAACATAGATAGCTAAAAAAGTCCATTGGTCCATCCTCGTACGGAGAAAGCTATAAGGGTAGATCTGCGCGCCCCCCGATCTAGGGTTTCGGAGGTGAATGATCGTCGGAGGGCCGGAATCATTGGAAAACCTGCATGTGGAGCTAGGTTATGTTTATAAGTGTGATTTCATGTTTGTATATGGCATATGTAGGTCATGTGTCTGACGTTGTTCACGGACATGCATGGGCTAACACTTAGTAAAATCGTCGATCCGTATGTGGAAACTCCCGGTACGGGTCTACCGGTGTGAATAATGTGGTGAAATGTGTTCAACCTTAGTTTTCCATGTACATATGTGCTAACAAAACATAGATAGATAAAAAAGTCCATTGGTCCATCCTCGTACGGAGAAAGCTACAAGGGTAGATCTGCGGGCCCCCCCGATCTAGGGTTTCGGAGGTGAATGACCGTCGGAGGGTCGGAATCATTGGAAAACCTGCATGTGGAGCTAGGTTATGTTTATAAGTGTGATTTAATGTTTGTAGATGGCATATGTAGGTCATGTGTCTGACGTTGTTCACGGACATGCATGGGCTAACACTTAGTAAAATCGTCGATCCGTATGTGGAAACTCCCGGTACGGGTCTACCGGTGTGAATAATGTGGTGAAATGTGTTCAACCTTGGTTTTCCATGTACATATGTGCTAACCAAACATAGATAGATAAAAAGTCCATTGGTCCATCCTCGTACGGAGAAAGCTATAAGGGTAGATCTGCGGGCCCCCCCGATCTAGGGTTTCGGAGGTGAATGACCATCGGAGGGCCGGAATCATTGGAAAACCTGCATGTGGAGCTAGGTTATGTTTATAAGTGTGATTTAATGTTTGTAGATGGCATATGTAGGTCATGTGTCTGACGTTGTTCACGGACATGCATGGGCTAACACTTAGTAAAATCGTCGATCCGTATGTGGAAACTCCCGGTACGGGTCTACCGGTGTGAATAATGTGGTGAAATGTGTTCAACCTTGTTTTTCCATGTACATAATGTCTAACCAAACATAGAGAGATAAAAAAGTCCATTGGTCCATCCTCGTACGGAGAAAGCTATAAGGGTAGATCTGCGGGCCCCCCCGATCTAGGGTTTCGGAGGTGAATGACCGTCGGAGGGCCGGAATCATTGGAAAACCTGCATGTGGAGCTAGGTTATGTTTATAAGTGTGATTTAATGTTTGTAGATGGCATATGTAGGTCATGTGTCTGACGTTGTTCAGGGACATGCATGGGCTAACACTTAGTAAAATCGTCGATCCATCAATAGGTTTTGCAAGATTTCACCCCTAGCTATCACCGTCCATGCCCCCTGTTTTGATCACTTTTTGAAATCGATAAAAATAATTCAAAAAAATCAAAAAAATGTAAAACCTTCGTGTTACATCCTAATTTATGTCCTAGTAACCATACAAACCAACAAACTTGGAATAAGGCAAATATCTTAAAAAAGTCTTTTCAAAATGAGCTATCAAGTATGAAGATTCATGACTTTCAAGCCAAATGACCGATGTTATAGCTAGATTCAAAGGATAGTTTTTCCAAATGAAGTCATATGTTGCACATGTGTGTATATTATACTAGCCAACAAGTTTAACAAATAAAGTTTTTATTTTCTTTGCACGAAAAATCCATTTTTCATTTTCCAAGTGACAAAAGTAGAGGTTTTTTGTGAAGGATGTACCAAATATTTGATGTCAACTTGAATTACTCCATTTTTGTAAAATAATAGACCATATTTTATTCATAATTGACCAAAGTTTCTATGTAAAATATTTTTACATACCTCTCCTGAAAAAGACAAGTTTATGCAAATTCAGCTGGAACGGGGTCAAATTTGAACAACATATGCTTGATAGTTTGCTCTTTATTTTTTCAAAAAATCATTTCTAGGTACACAAGTAGTCATTTCATCATAGATCCACCAATAGTTTTGCAAGATTTCACCCCTAGCTATCATCGGCCATGCCCCCCGTTTTGATCACTTTTTGAAATCGATAAAAATAATTTAAAAAAAAATCAAAAAAAATGTAAAACTTTCGCGTTACATCCTAATTTATGTCGTAGTAACCATACAAAACAACAAACTTGGAATAAGGCAAATATCTTAAAAAAGTCTTTTAAAAATGAGCTATCAAGTATGAAGATTCATGAATTTCAAGCCAAATGACCGATGTTATAGCTAGATACAAAGGATAGTTTTTCCAAATGAAGTCATATGTTGCAAATGTGTGTATATTATACTAGCCAACAAATTTAACAAATAAAGTTTTTATTTTCTTTGCACGAAAAATCCATTTTTTATTTTCTGAGTGACAAAAGTAGAGGTTTTTTGTGAAGGATATACCAAATTATTGATGTCAACTTGAATTACTCCATTTTTGTAAAATAATAGACCATATTTTATTCACAATTGACCAAAGTTTCTATGTAAAATATTTTTTACATACCTCTCCTGAAAAAGATAAGTTTAGTAGTCATTTCATCATAGATCCACCAATAGTTTTGCAAGATTTCACCCCTAGCTATCACCGGCCATGCCCCCCCCCCCCGCCGTTTTGATCACTTTTTGAAATCGATAAAAATAATTCAAAAAAATCAAAAAAATGAAAAATCTTCGCGTTACATCCTAATTTATGTCCTAGTAACCATACAAGCCAACAAACTTGGAATAAGGCAAATATCTTAAAAAATTCTTTTCAAAATGAGCTATCAAGTATGAAAATTCATGACTTTCAAGTCAAATGACCGATGTTATAGCTAGATTCAAAGGATAGTTTTTCCAAATGAAGTCATATGTTGCACATGTGTGTATATTATACTATCCAACAAATTTAACAAATAAAGTTTTTATTTTCTTTGCACGAAAAATCCATTTTTCATTTTCCGAGTGACAAAAGTAGAGATTTTTTGTGAAGGATGTACCAAATATTTGATGTCAACTTGAATTACTCCATTTTTGTAAAATAATAGACCATATTTTATTCATAATTGATCAAAGTTTCTATGTAAAATATTTTTTACATACCTCTCCTGAAAAAGACAAGTTTATGCAGATTCAGCTGGAACGGGATCAAATTTGAACAACATGTGCTTGATAGTTTGTTCTTTATTTTTTCAAAAAATCATTTCTAGGTACACAAGTAGTCATTTCATCATAGATCATCCAATAGTTTTGCAAGATTTCACCCCTAGCTATCACCGGCCATGCCCCCCCGTTTTGATCACTTTTTGAAATCGATACAAATAATTCAAAAAAAAATAAAAAAATGTAAAACCTTCGCGTTACATCCTAATTTATGTCCTAGTAACCATACAAAACAACAAACTTGGAATAAGGAAAATATCTTAAAAAAAGTCTTTTCAAAATGAGCTATCGAGTATGAAGATTCATTACTTTCAAGCAAAATGACTGATGTTATAGCTAGATTCAAAGGATAATTTTTCCAAATGAAGTCATATGTTGCACATGTGTGTATATTATACTAGCCAACAAGTTTAACAAAGAAAGTTTTTATTTTCTTTGCATTAAAAATCCATTTTTCATTTTCCGAGTGACAAAAGTAGGGGTTTTTTTATAAAGGATGTACCAAATATTTGATGTCAACTTGAATCACTCCATTTTTGTAAAATACTAAACCATATTTTATTCACAATTTACCAAACTTTCCATGTAAAATATTTTTTATATATCTCTCATGAAAAAAAACAAATTTTCGCATATTCAGTTGGAACGGGATCAAATTTGAACTATATGTGCTTAATAGTTTGCTCTTTATTTTTTAAAAAATCATTTCTAGGTACATAAGTAGTAACTTCAGTTTATTTATGTTTTTTTATTTTATTTTTGATTTTTTTTATTTCTACGCCGACGGCCTGGCCGTAGGCGTATCCCCGTTTAATTTTTAAATTATTATTTAGAAAATATAAATATTTTCATTTTTTTATTTTTTATTGCGACGCCGACGGCCTGGTAGTAGGCGTATCCACGTTTGAATATTTTATTTTTTTTATTATTATTTTTTCATTTTATTTTTTGAATATTTAAATTATTAAAAAAATTTACTGTTACGCCGAGGGCAATGCCGTCGGCGTTTCCCTTTTTGATTTTTTTTCGATTTTTTTAAATTTTTAAATTATTTTTTTTGTAGGAAAAAACGTACGCCGAGGCAATGCCGTCGGCGTAGGTCTTGTGTCGTTAGGCCGTTTAACGCCGTCTCACGTTCGGTTTATATGCCGACGGCTTTTTTTACGCCGACGGTGGCCGTCAGCGTAGCTCCATCTACGCCGACGGCTTTGTTACGCCGACGGTCACGCAGCCGTCCTTCTCTACTCAAGATCTACGCCGACGGTCCTGACATTTGACCGTCGGCGTAGACACCGGCCGCCGGCGTTTACGCTCAGTCCCGTAGTGTTTCGTGTGAAAACACAGGTGAGAATGTGCAAATGTGTGGGGCTTTAGCTCGGCTTTGGATGAATCGGATGTTTCAGAATCTAAAGTGGTGGAGGTTCAACTGCCCGTGAATCTCCCTTTCATCTGACATCATTTTGTGGGATTTTACACACCGGACCGGTCCAGACAATTTTTATGCCCATGCATACCGAGTAATCAATAATTCATTTGATGTTGCTGACAGGAGGCCTAACCGTAAATTACAATGCGCACTAATAAAGCACACATCGGCACATACACATATGGCAATCCTCACATATTATGCACCAACCAATAAAATTACAATGCAAGAGAGAAGAAAAGAGGAGTAGGATATATAGTGCTTCGACACAGTTTTTTGGATGTTTGAACCGATCAGAATAATTTTTGTGACTGCCATTGGATGTAAAAAAAAATATCCAAACTGTTCGACCCAGTTGAAGTTCCCTTAACCTACTAGAATATTAAAGAGCTCTTGAGCTCTTTTATGGTACCTTGGAATAAATATAGAATGTCCATTTATGATATCCAAAGGTGATGACCGACCTCTACTGCTTCAGTTTAACAATGGAATCGGTAGCGGTACTGCTTGCATCGCTGAGATCCCGTCCTCCAGTATACATGTCCTGAGGGCAATTTTCGTGTCTAACCAGGTCCCTGCCGGCGCCCAGCGCAGCTCGCGCGGCCTCACCCAGCTTGGTCGCGTCTCCCCTGGCAGGACGACTGGGATGAAAAGGTGCAGGACCTCTAAACTGACATTTATGCCTTCCAGACATCCAATGGTTCCCCGGCGCACGCAGGACGCTGCTCGTCCGCTACGGCGATTGCCGGCTGGTGCCAGGCCTTGCTGGCCGTCGTTTGCAGCATTCCCGCCGGTCGCCGCTTCCTCGTTATCATGGTCGCCCCGTTGCAGCACACGGCATTGCGGTGGGAGCTGGAGCTTCCAACCTCGCAGGTCGTAGCATCTTTGCGCGTCAGTCGCAGCTTTCTCTGTACGTCGCGTCCTTACCGCAGCACATTGTACCACAGGTCGCAGCCCCCGACGTCGACGATTGCATCATTTTTGCACGCCGCCCGTAGTATCTTGGCACGCAGCACGCAACGGAGCACGCCGGCAAACTCAACCTCGAGAACCAGCTGCTGGTGGCGTGCGTGAGGTCAGAGAGGAGAAGGCTCAATGGATGCCCGCGTCGCAGAAGAATGATTTGACGAGAAGGGATGCGAGAGAAACGGAGCGGATGAGAGAAATAGCGAGCGAGGCGTGCTCTTCTATGTGGGCCCTGCAAGTCACGTGTCGCCATCGTTTCCTAATTTTTATACGTATCTAACCTTCAGAAAATCAATGGTTCGATTTAGTTATACCACTCCCTCCCCTATCAACAGTACAGGGTACCGTAAAAACTCTCATATTAAAACATTCATACCGGATAATCAATAACTTCAGTTGATGTTTCTGACAGGAGGCCTAACCGTAAATTACAGTGCGCACATGACATCGGCGCATACACCATATGACAACCCTCACATGTCATCCATCAACCAAGGAAATCAAAATGCAAAAGAGAAGAAAAGAGGCGTAGGACTGTAGAAGAGTAGTCAACAGCAGCAAAGAATCGTTCTGATTGATCGATTGATCAACTGGAGGATTAACTAATTAATCAGTAGCTCTTGGAGACGGTGGCGGTGGTGAGCGCCTGCCTGAACTGGTGGACGGCGCAGGGGACGCGGAGGATGCCCTCTTGCTTGTACCCGAACTCCTGCGCTGCAATCTCCAGCAGCGCCGTCAGCGACGGGTGCCGCAGCGCCTCCACCCGCACCACGAAGCGCTCGCATTCCTCGTCGCCGTCGCCGTCGCCCACAACCAGCACCGGCACGCACCCGCGCGGCACGCCGCCGCTGCCGTCGCTTACCCGGTCCGAGAAGCTCAGCCGCCGGATCAGCTCCCTCATTGTCGACTGATCGCCGTCGAACGTACTGGCTACGTTAGGAGATAGTATATGGTAGTATAGCTAGCTAGAGCTTAGGTTTCGATCGATGTGAACGCATATGTGCCGTGTTTGTGTTTCTTGGCGTTGGCTTTGGGGCTCTCCTTTTATAGGCGATAGAATGTTTGATTGGATCATGAGTACTCGAGCCTGTGGTTGGAGAAATGTTCTGTGGTGGAGAGAGAGAGAGAGAGAGAGAGAGGAATGGAGGAGCGTTTACTGTTCTGTGGTGGCGTTGTAGTCGTGGTCAGGGTCAACCTCCACTAGGTTCAAACATGTTGACTATCGTATCATCAGCATCGTTGAAAGTTATGACCACGGAATTTAGTTAGCTACACGCGTTATACTAATATACTACTCCTGTCAGAAACGGTGCCACATGCATATAACTGGAATCTGGATTATGCATGGGCATGCATGATCCAAGCACATTATCATATTAATTATGTAATAATCAACCACCCTTTGAAGATTAGGAAGAGTCCCTCTCTCACGTCACTACGGGAGAGGAGGCTGACGCCTACGGCCGAAACCTACGCCGACGGCCAAATGTCGGGGCCGTCGGCGTAGACGGCCCGGCTTGTCAGCCCCTAGTGGTGGGCCGTCGGCGTTCCAAAGCCGTCGGCGTAGCCGTACGTAGGCCGAGGGCCACCGTCGGCGTAGAAAGACCGTCGGTGTAGGCCCAATTTAGCCCGGCGGCCGCCGTCGGCGTTTAATGGGCCGTCGGCGTAGGACTGCCAGGTGGGCCCCGGTGACGGTCGGACGTTACGGCGTCAGCCCAGCAGAGGCTACGCCGACGGCCCCGACCTTTGGCCGTCGGCGTAGACCCCGGGTTGTTTTTGTTTTTCCATTTTATTTTCTTTTGTTTAACTATTTAATCTTATATTACTAATACTAGTACATCAAATAATATTGGAAATGGAATTATAGTATATATCATCTCATTTCAACACTCGATATACGTATGCCTCTTTATTCTTTTAATGTCTACTAATTAATACATAAAATAATATAATAACAAATTATAATACTAAATTAAAATATATTATGCTACTATTAATATATTAATAAGTATGCTCCACAGTTGTACCTCGTGCGGAGAAAGCTATAAGAGTACACCGCCGCCCCCCTCCCGGCCGACCCCGGCCTTGCGCCCGGACTAAGCCGGGTTTCGGTGAAGAAAGACCGTCGTAGTACCGCAATAACTTGCATGTGATTAATTGTAGGGTATGTATCCAAGTGTGGTGTAAGATCAATGCATAAATGCAGTGTCTAGCTCCTTGGTGTGACCATTTTCACATTCATGTGATAGCACTATTCAAAGTCATGGACATGTAGGTGGAAATACACCCGTTTGCGGATATTCCGGGGGCTACGAAAGGTTACAAGGTCCCAACCTTGTTTTCCATGTAGTTTTGTCCTAAACAAATCTTAACAAACCAAAAAGTACATTGTTAAAACATCATGCGGAGAAAGCTATAGGGGTAGACCGCCAGGCCCCCCTCCGAAGCAGGATGTCGCAGGTGAATAACCGCCAGAGCGTCGGAATCCCACAAAAATGTGCATGTGAACCTAGTTTATGTGTTCAAGTGTGGTGGAAAGCCCATAGATGCAAAACATAGATCCCGGGTGTGACCTTCTTCATACATGAATGCGATAACACTTAGAAAAAGATTCGTGCACATGTGTACACGTGTACTCCCGGAGGTGAATGATCTTGTGGTGAAATATGTCCAACCTTGCTTCTCCATGTACATATATATGTGCTAAACAAGCACAGATGGAGACAAGAAATCCCGGTACGGACATGGGCTAACACTTAGTAAAATCGTTGATCTGTATGTGGGATCTCCTACTCTTGGCGCAACCTTCTTCATGGACTGGAGCTAGTCAAGGAGGGATACATTTGGCGCATTGGGGATGGTACTACCATCCGGATATGGACGGACCCTTGGATACCAAGGCCTTGGTCGAGACGTGTAATTACGCCAAGGAGGGGTAATTTACTCGAGTATGTCAGCGATCTCATCGACCCGGGGTCCGGATCCTGGGATGAGAGACTAGTTCGGGAGACTTTCTGGCCTGATGATGTCCGCCATATTTTGCAAATTCCCCTGAGAGAAGGTGGGCCAGATTTTGTTGCTTGGAATTATGATAGCAAAGGCGTCCATTCTGTTAAGAGTGCCTACAAATTACAAGTCAGAATAGGCAAGTCACTGCAACAAGGAGAGTTGGGGCCTAGCTCCACAGCGCTCGGTACAGAACCCAACAAGGATGATTCGTGGACTATACTTTGGAGGATTCCAGGACCGCAGAACATTCAGATGTTTGTCTGGAGGGTGAAACATGAGTCCTTGGCTCTGCGTACTAATTTAAAAAAAAGAGGTATTCCAGTGGAGGATACAAAGTGCTTATTCTGTGGGAGGGCGGAGGAAGATGGCGGGCATCTATTTATCAAATGCAAATCAGCCAAGGAGGTCTGGAGAGAGCTGGGACTGGAGAAGGAGAGGATGGACCTGGAAGACATTAATTCTGTCCACCGTGCTCTGGACTACATATGGAACTTGAGCGAAATGAAACGTATGCATATTCTCACCTTTTGGTGGCTTTGGTGGTCTAATCGCAACAAGCTCAGAGAAGGGGAGCTGGCAGAATCTGGACAAGCCGTGGCTAGAAGAACCAAGGCGAATGTGATTGAGTACGTGCAGATATACACCCAACCTAAACATGGGAAGGGCCATACACTCTGGAGGCCGCCATTGGGAGAGCTAATCAAGATTAATGCCGATGGATCGTATATCCCAGGCCAAGACGGATCTGGTTGGGGTGTTGTTGCGAGGAACGCGGCTGGCGAGGTGATTGCTGCACGGGCGGGTCATCAAGGAAATGTGCAGGATGCGTTTGCTGCAGAGGTTTATGCTCTCTCACATGCAATCTCACTCGCAGCCGACCTTGGGATTGTCAGAGTAATCTTTGAAACGGACTTCTCTATGCTTCTGGAAGCCATGGACCTCTCTCGTGTGGACTCCTCGGCGTATGCAGCAGTGATTGAAGACCTCAAGTTTCAGCTCAAGATATGGTTCTCCAAGCATGAAATAACGGTGTGTCGTCGGGAAGCCAACTCCGTAGCGGACCAGTTGGCCAAGCTTGGTCGCATGTATGATGCCAGCCACTATGAGCAGTGGGGGTCTAATGTTCCTGCCCAAGTGGCAGTTTGTGTTAAGGGTGATCTGCCCCTGGCACCGTTGAGTTAGTGTGTAATTGCTTTTCTATCAAAAAAAACTCCCGGTACGGGTCTACCGGTGTGAATAATGTAGTGAAATGTGTTCAACCTTGGTTTTCCATGTACATATGTGCTAACCAAACATAGATAGATAAAAAAGTCCATTGGTCCATCCTCGTACGGAGAAAGCTATAAGGGTAGATCTGCGCCCCCCCCCCCCCCCGATCTAGGGTTTCGGAGGTGAATGACCGTCGGAGGGCCGGAATCATTGGAAAACCTGCATGTGGAGCTAGGTTATGTTTATAAGTGTGATTTAATGTTAGTAGATGGCATATGTAGGTCATGTGTCTGACGTTGTTCACGGACATGCATGGGCTAACACTTAGTAAAATCGTCGATCCGTATGTGGAAACTCCCGGTACGGGTCTACCGGTGTGAATAATGTGGTGAAATGTGTTCAACCTTGGTTTTCCATGTACATATGTGCTAACCAAACATAGATAGATAAAAAAGTCCATTGGTCCATCCTCGTACGGAGAAAGCTATAAGGGTAGATCCGCGCCCCCCCCCCCCGATCTAGGGTTTCGGAGGTGAATGACCGTCGGAGGGCCGGAATCATTGGAAAACCTGCATGTGGAGCTAGGTTATGTTTATAAGTGTGATTTAATGTTTGTAGATGGCATATGTAGGTCATGTGTCTGACGTTGTTCACGGACATGCATGGGCTAACACTTAGTAAAATCGTCGATACGTATGTGGAAACTCCCGGTACGGGTCTACCGGTGTGAATAATGTGGTGAAATGTGTTCAACCTTGGTTTTCCATGTACATATGTGCTAACCAAACATACATAGATAAAAAATTCCATTGGTCCATCCTCGTACGGAGAAAGCTATAAGGGTAGATCTGCGGGCCCCCCCCCCCCCCCGATCTAGGGTTTCGGAGGTGAATGACCGTCGGAGGGCCGGAATCATTGGAAAACCTGCATGTGGAGCTAGGTTATGTTTATAAGTGTGATTTAATGTTTGTAGATGGCATATGTAGGTCATGTGTCTGACGTTGTTCACGGACATGCATGGGCTAACACTTAGTAAAATCGTCGATCCGTATGTGGAAACTCCCGGTACGGGTCTACCGGTGTGAATAATGTGGTGAAATGTGTTCAACCTTGGTTTTCCATGTACATATGTGCTAACCAAACATAGATAGATAAAAAAGTGCATTGGTCCATCCTCGTACGGAGAAAGCTATAAGGGTAGATCTGCGCCCCCCCCCCCGATCTAGGGTTTCGGAGGTGAATGACCGTCAGAGGGCTAAAATCATTGGAAAACCTGCATGTGGAGCTAGGTTATGTTTATAAGTGTGATTTAATGTTTGTAGATGGCATATGTAGGTCATGTGTCTGACGTTGTTCACGGACATGCATGGGCTAACACTTAGTAAAATCGTCGATCCGTATGTGGAAACTCCCGGTACGGGTCTACCGGTGTGAAATATGTGGTGAAATGTGTTCAACCTTGGTTTTCCATGTACATATGTGCTAACCAAACATAGATAGATAAAAAAAGTGCGTTGGTCCATCCTCGTACGGAGAAAGCTATAAGGGTAGATCTGCGGGCCCCCCCGATCTAGGGTTTCGGAGGTGAATGACCGTCGGAAGGCCGGAATCATTGGAAAACCTGCATGTGGAGCTAGGTTATGTTTATAAGTGGTATTTAATGTTTGTAGATGGCATATGTAGGTCATGTGTCTGACGTTGTTCACGGACATGCATGGGCTAACACTTAGTAAAATCGTCGATCCGTATGTGGAAACTCCCGGTACGGGTCTACCGGTGTGAATAATGTGGTGAAATGTGTTCAACCTTGGTTTCCATGTACATATGTGCTAACCAAACATAGATAGATAAAAAAGTCCATTGGTCCATCCTCGTACGGAGAAAGCTATAAGGGTAGATCTGCGGGCCCCCCCAATCTAGGGTTTCGGAGGTGAATGACCGTCGGAGGGCCGGAATCATTGGAAAACCTGCATGTGGAGCTAGGTTATGTTTATAAGTGTGATTTAATGTTTGTAGATGGCATATGTAGGTCATGTGTCTGACGTTGTTCACGGACATGCATGGGCTAACACTTAGTAAAATCGTCGATCCGTATGTGGAAACTCCCGGTACGGGTCTACCGGTGTGAATAATGTGGTGAAATGTGTTCAACCTTGGTTTTCCATGTACATATGTGCTAACCAAACATAGATAGATAAAAAAGTCCATTGGTCCATCCTCGTACGGAGAAAGCTATAAGGGTAGATCTGCGGGCCGCCCCCAATCTAGGGTTTCGGAGGTGAATGACCGTCGGAGGGCCGGAATCATTGGAAAACCTGCATGTGGAGCTAGGTTATGTTTATAAGTGTGATTTAATGTTTGTAGATGGCATATGTAGGTCATGTGTCTGACGTTGTTCACGGACATGCATGGGCTAACACTTAGTAAAATCGTCGATCCGTATGTGGAAACTCCCGGTACGGGTCTACCGGTGTGAATAATGTGGTGAAATGTGTTCAACCTTGGTTTTCCATGTACATATGTGCTAACCAAACATACATAGATAAAAAAGTCCATTGGTCCATCCTCGTACGGAGAAAGCTATAAGGGTAGATCTGCGGGCCCCCCCCCGATCTAGGGTTTCGGAGGTGAATGACCGTCGGAGGGCCGGAATCATTGGAAAACCTGCATGTGGAGCTAGGTTATGTTTATAAGTGTGATTTAATGTTTGTAGATGGCATATGTAGGTCATGTGTCTGACGTTGTTCACGGACATGCATGGGCTAACACTTAGTAAAATCGTCGATCCGTATGTGGAAACTCCCGGTACGGGTCTACCGGTGTGAATAATGTGGTGAAATGTGTTCAACCTTGGTTTTCCATGTACATATGTGCTAACCAAACATAGATAGATAAAAAAGTCCATTGGTACATCCTCGTACGGAGAAAGCTATAAGGGTAGATCTGCGGGCCGCCCCCAATCTAGGGTTTCGGAGGTGAATGACCGTCGGAGGGCCGGAATCATTGGAAAACCTGCATGTGGAGCTAGGTTATGTTTATAAGTGTGATTTAATGTTTGTAGATGGCATATGTAGGTCATGTGTCTGACGTTGTTCACGGACATGCATGGGCTAACACTTAGTAAAATCGTCGATCCGTATGTGGAAACTCCCGGTACGGGTCTACCGTTGTGAATAATGTGGTGAAATGTGTTCAACCTTGGTTTTCCATGTACATATGTGCTAACCAAACATAGATAGATAAAAAAGTCCATTGGTCCATCCTCGTACGGAGAAAGCTATAAGGGTAGATCTGCGGGGCCCCCCGATCTAGGGTTTCGGAGGTGAATGACTGTCGGAGGGCCGGAATCATTGGAAAACCTGCATGTGGAGCTAGGTTATGTTTATAAGTGTGATTTAATGTTTGTAGATGGCATATGTAGGTCATGTGTCTGACGTTGTTCACGGACATGCATGGGCTAACACTTAGTAAAATCGTCGATCCGTATGTGGAAACTCCCGGTACGGGTCTACCGGTGTGAAAAATGTGGTGAAATGTGTTCAACCTTTGTTTTCCATGTACATATGTGCTAACCAAACATAGATAGATAAAAAAGTGCATTGGTCCATCCTCGTACGGAGAAAGCTATAAGGGTAGATCTGCGGGGCCCCCCCGATCTAGGGTTTCGGAGGTGAATGACCGTCGGAAGGCCGGAATCATTGGAAAACCTGCATGTGGAGCTAGGTTATGTTTATAAGTGTGATTTAATGTTTGTAGATGGCATATGTAGGTCATGTGTCTGACGTTGTTCACGGACATGCATGGGCTAACACTTAGTAAAATCGTCGATCCGTATGTGGAAACTCCCGGTACGGGTCTACCGGTGTGAATAATGTGGTGAAATGTGTTCAACCTTGGTTTTCCATGTACATATGTGCTAACCAAACATAGATAGATAAAAAATTGCATTGGTCCATCCTCTTACGGAGAAAGCTATAAGGGTAGATCTGCGGGCCCCCCCGATCTAGGGTTTCGGAGGTGAATGACCGTCGGAGGGCCGGAATCATTGGAAAACCTGCATGTGGAGCTAGGTTATGTTTATAAGTGTGATTTAATGTTTGTAGATGGCATATGTAGGTCATGTGTCTGACGTTGTTCACGGACATGCATGGGCTAACACTTAGTAAAATCGTCGATCCGTATGTGGAAACTCCCGGTACGGGTCTACCGGTGTGAATAATGTGGTGAAATGTGTTCAACCTTGGTTTTCCATGTACATATGTGCTAACCAAACATAGATAGATAAAAAAGTGCATTGGTCCATCCTCGTACGGAGAAAGCTATAAGGGTAGATCTGCGCCCCCCCCCCCCCCCGATCTAGGGTTTCGGAGGTGAATGACCGTCAGAGGGCTAAAATCATTGGAAAACCTGCATGTGGAGCTAGGTTATGTTTATAAGTGTGATTTAATGTTTGTAGATGGCATATGTAGGTCATGTGTCTGACGTTGTTCACGGACATGCATGGGCTAACACTTAGTAAAATCGTCGATCCGTATGTGGAAACTCCCGGTACGGGTCTACCGGTGTGAATAATGTGGTGAAATGTGTTCAACCTTGGTTTTCCATGTACATATGTGCT
Source organism: Bromus sterilis (assembly GCA_950022295.1). Classification (NCBI taxonomy): domain Eukaryota; kingdom Viridiplantae; phylum Streptophyta; class Magnoliopsida; order Poales; family Poaceae; genus Bromus; species Bromus sterilis. The sequence continues at coordinate 18,849,278 of OX465598.1, read as the reverse complement.
AACCAAACATAGATAGATAAAAAGTCCATTGGTCCATCCTCGTACGGAGAAAGCTATAAGGGTAGATCTGCGGGGCCCCCCGATCTAGGGTTTCGGAGGTGAATGACCGTCGGAGGGCCGGAATCATTGGAAAACCTGAATGTGGAGCTAGGTTATGTTTATAAGTGTGATTTAATGTTTGTAGATGGCATATGTAGGTCATGTGCCTGACGTTGTTCACGGACATGAATGGGCTAACACTTAGTAAAATCGTCGATCTGTATGTGGAAACTCCCGGTACGGGTCTACCGGTGTGAATAATGTGGTGAAATGTGTTCAACCTTGGTTTTCCATGTAAATATGTGCTAACCAAACATAGATAGATAAAAAAGTCCATCGATCCATCCTCGTACGGAGAAAGCTATAAGGGTAGATCTGCGGGGCCCCCCCCCCCCGATCTAGGGTTTCGGAGGTGAATGACCGTCGGAGGGCCGGAATCATTGGAAAACCTGCATGTGGAGCTAGGTTATGTTTATAAGTGTGATTTAATGTTTGTAGATGGCATATTTAGGTCATGTGTCTGACGTTGTTCACGGACATGCATGGGCTAACACTTAGTAAAATCGTCGATCCGTATGTGGAAACTCCCGGTACGGGTCTACCGGTGTGAATAATGTGGTGAAATGTGTTCAACCTTGGTTTTCCATGTACATATGTGCTAACGAAACATAGATAGATAAAAAAGTCCATTGGTCCATCCTCGTACGGAGAAAGCTATAAGGGTAGATCTGCGGGCCCCCCCGATCTAGGGTTTCGGAGGTGAATGACCGTCGGAGGGCCGGAATCATTGGAAAACCTGCATGTGGAGCTAGGTTATGTTTATAAGTGTGATTTAATGTTTGTAGATGGCATATGTAGGTCATGTGTCTGACGTTGTTCACGGACATGCATGGGCTAACACTTAGTAAAATCGTCGATCCGTATGTGGAAACTCCCGGTACGGGTCTACCGGTGTGAATAATGTGGTGAAATGTGTTCAACCTTGGTTTTCCATGTACATATGTGCTAACCAAACATAGATAGATAAAAAAGTGCGTTGGTCCATCCTCGTACGGAGAAAGCTATAAGGGTAGATCTGCGGGCCCCCCCCGATCTAGGGTTTCGGAGGTGAATGACCGTCGGAAGGCCGGAATCATTGGAAAACCTGCATGTGGAGCTAGGTTATGTTTATCAGTGGTATTTAATGTTTGTAGATGGCATATGTAGGTCATGTGTGTGACGTTGTTCACGGACATGCATGGGCTAACACTTAGTAAAATCGTCGATCCGTATGTGGAAACTCCCGGTACGGGTCTACCGGTGTGAATAATATGGTGAAATGTGTTCAACCTTGGTTTCCATGTACATATGTGCTAACCAAACATAGATAGATAAAAAAGTCCATTGGTCCATCCTCGTACGGAGAAAGCTATAAGGGTAGATCTGCGGGCCCCCCCAATCTAGGGTTTCGGAGGTGAATGACCGTCGGAGGGCCGGAATCATTGGAAAACCTGCATGTGGAGCTAGGTTATGTTTATAAGTGTGATTTAATGTTTGTAGATGGCATATGTAGGTCATGTGTCTGACGTTGTTCACGGACATGCATGGGCTAACACTTAGTAAAATCGTCGATCCGTATGTGGAAACTCCCGGTACGGGTCTACCGTTGTGAATAATGTGGTGAAATGTGTTCAACCTTGGTTTTCCATGTACATATGTGCTAACCAAACATAGATAGATAAAAAAGTCCATTGGTCCATCCTCGTACGGAGAAAGCTATAAGGGTAGATCTGCGGGGCCCCCCGATCTAGGGTTTCGGAGGTGAATGACTGTCGGAGGGCCTGAATCATTGGAAAACCTGCATGTGGAGCTAGGTTATGTTTATAAGTGTGATTTAATGTTTGTAGATGGCATATGTAGGTCATGTGTCTGACGTTGTTCACGGACATGCATGGGCTAACACTTAGTAAAATCGTCGATCCGTATGTGGAAACTCCCGGTACGGGTCTACCGGTGTGAATAATGTGGTGAAATGTGTTCAACCTTTGTTTTCCATGTACATATGTGCTAACCATACATAGATAGATAAAAAAGTGCATTGGTCCATCCTCGTACGGAGAAAGCTATAAGGGTAGATCTGCGGGGCCCCCCCGATCTAGGGTTTCGGAGGTGAATGACCGTCGGAAGGCCGGAATCATTGGAAAACCTGCATGTGGAGCTAGGTTATGTTTATAAGTGTGATTTAATGTTTGTAGATGGCATATGTAGGTCATGTGTCTGACGTTGTTCACGGACATGCATGGGCTAACACTTAGTAAAATCGTCGATCCGTATGTGGAAACTCCCGGTACGGGTCTACCGGTGTGAATAATGTGGTGAAATGTGTTCAACCTTGGTTTTCCATGTACATATGTGCTAACCAAACATAGATAGATAAAAAAGTGCATTGGTCCATCCTCTTACGGAGAAAGCTATAAGGGTAGATCTGCGGGCCCCCCCGATCTAGGGTTTCGGAGGTGAATGACCGTCGGAGGGCCGGAATCATTGGAAAACCTGCATGTGGAGCTAGGTTATGTTTATAAGTGTGATTTAATGTTTGTAGATGGCATATGTAGGTCATGTGTCTGACGTTGTTCACGGACATGCATGGGCTAACACTTAGTAAAATCGTCGATCCGTATGTGGAAACTCCCGGTACGGGTCTACCGGTGTGAATAATGTGGTGAAATGTGTTCAACCTTGGTTTTCCATGTACATATGTGCTAACCAAACATAGATAGATAAAAAAGTGCATTGGTCCATCCTCGTACGGAGAAAGCTATAAGGGTAGATCTGCGCCCCCCCCCCCCCCCGATCTAGGGTTTCGGAGGTGAATGACCGTCAGAGGGCTAAAATCATTGGAAAACCTGCATGTGGAGCTAGGTTATGTTTATAAGTGTGATTTAATGTTTGTAGATGGCATACGTAGGTCATGTGTCTGACGTTGTTCACGGACATGCATGGGCTAACACTTAGTAAAATCGTCGATCCGTATGTGGAAACTCCCGGTACGGGTCTACCGGTGTGAATAATGTGGTGAAATGTGTTCAACCTTGGTTTTCCATGTACATATGTGCTAACCAAACATAGATAGATAAAAAGTCCATTGGTCCATCCTCGTACGGAGAAAGCTATAAGGGTAGATCTGCGGGGGCCCCCGATCTAGGGTTTCGGAGGTGAATGACCGTCGGAGGGCCGGAATCATTGGAAAACCTGCATGTGGAGCTAGGTTATGTTTATAATTGTGATTTAATGTTTGTAGATGGCATATGTAGGTCATGTGCCTGACGTTGTTCACGGACATGAATGGGCTAACACTTAGTAAAATCGTCGATCTGTATGTGGAAACTCCCGGTACGGGTCTACCGGTGTGAATAATGTGGTGAAATGTGTTCAACCTTGGTTTTCCATGTAAATATGTGCTAACCAAACATAGATAGATAAAAAAGTCCATCGGTCCATCCTCGTACGGAGAAAGCTATAAGGGTAGATCTGCGGGCCCCCCCCCCCCCGATCTAGGGTTTCGGAGGTGAATGACCGTCGGAGGGCCGGAATCATTGGAAAACCTGCATGTGGAGCTAGGTTATGTTTATAAGTGTGATTTAATGTTTGTAGATGGCATATTTAGGTCATGTGTCTGACGTTGTTCACGGACATGCATGGGCTAACACTTAGTAAAATCGTCGATCCGTATGTGGAAACTCCCGGTACGGGTCTACCGGTGTGAATAATGTGGTGAAATGTGTTCAACCTTGGTTTTCCATGTACATATGTGCTAACGAAACATAGATAGATAAAAAAGTCCATTGGTCCATCCTCGTACGGAGAAAGCTATAAGGGTAGATCTGCGGGCCCCCCCGATCTAGGGTTTCGGAGGTGAATGACCGTCGGAGGGCCGGAATCATTGGAAAACCTGCATGTGGAGCTAGGTTATGTTTATAAGTGTGATTTAATGTTTGTAGATGGCATATGTAGGTCATGTGTCTGACGTTGTTCACGGACATGCATGGGCTAACACTTAGTAAAATCGTCGATCCGTATGTGGAAACTCCCGGTACGGGTCTACCGGTGTGAATAATGTGGTGAAATGTGTTCAACCTTGGTTTTCCATGTACATATGTGCTAACCAAACATAGATAGATAAAAAAGTGCGTTGGTCCATCCTCGTACGGAGAAAGCTATAAGGGTAGATCTGCGGGCCCCCCCGATCTAGGGTTTCGGAGGTGAATGACCGTCGGAAGGCCGGAATCATTGGAAAACCTGCATGTGGAGCTAGGTTATGTTTATAAGTGGTATTTAATGTTTGTAGATGGCATATGTAGGTCATGTGTCTGACGTTGTTCACGGACATGCATGGGCTAACACTTAGTAAAATCGTCGATCCGTATGTGGAAACTCCCGGTACGGGTCTACCGGTGTGAATAATGTGGTGAAATGTGTTCAACCTTGGTTTCCATGTACATATGTGCTAACCAAACATAGATAGATAAAAAAGTCCATTGGTCCATCCTCGTACGGAGAAAGCTATAAGGGTAGATCTGCGGGCCCCCCCAATCTAGGGTTTCGGAGGTGAATGACCGTCGGAGGGCCGGAATCATTGGAAAACCTGCATGTGGAGCTAGGTTATGTTTATAAGTGTGATTTAATGTTTGTAGATGGCATATGTAGGTCATGTGTCTGACGTTGTTCACGGACATGCATGGGCTAACACTTAGTAAAATCGTCGATCCGTATGTGGAAACTCCCGGTACGGGTCTACCGGTGTGAATAATGTGGTGAAATGTGTTCAACCTTGGTTTTCCATGTACATATGTGCTAACCAAACATAGATAGATAAAAAAGTCCATTGGTCCATCCTCGTACGGAGAAAGCTATAAGGGTAGATCTGCTCCCCCCCCCGATCTAGGGTTTCGGAGGTGAATGACCGTCAGAGGGCTAAAATCATTGGAAAACCTGCATGTGGAGCTAGGTTATGTTTATAAGTGTGATTTAATGTTTGTAGATGGCATATGTAGGTCATGTGTCTGACGTTGTTCACGGACATGCATGGGCTAACACTTAGTAAAATCGTCGATCCGTATGTGGAAACTCCCGGTACGGGTCTACCGGTGTGAATAATGTGGTGAAATGTGTTCAACCTTGGTTTTCCATGTACATATGTGCTAACCAAACATAGATAGATAAAAAGTCCATTGGTCCATCCTCGTACGGAGAAAGCTATAAGGGTAGATCTGCGGGGCCCCCCGATCTAGGGTTTCGGAGGTGAATGACCGTCGGAGGGCCGGAATCATTGGAAAACCTGCATGTGGAGGTAGGTTATGTTTATAAGTGTGATTTAATGTTTGTAGATGGCATATGTACGTCATGTGTCTGACGTTGTTCACGGACATGCATGGGCTAACACTTAGTAAAATCGTCGATCCGTATGTGGAAACTCCCGGTACGGGTCTACCGGTGTGAATAATGTGGTGAAATGTGTTCAACCTTGGTTTTCCATGTACATATGTGCTAACCAAACATAGATAGATAAAAAAGTCCATTGGTCCATCCTCGTACGGAGAAAGCTATAAGGGTAGATCTGCGGGCCCCCCCGATCTAGGGTTTCGGAGGTGAATGACCGTCGGAGGGCCGGAATCATTGGAAAACCTGCATGTGGAGCTAGGTTATGTTTATAAGTGTGATTTAATGTTTGTAGATGGCATATGTAGGTCATGTGTCTGACGTTGTTCACGGACATGCATGGGCTAACACTTAGTAAAATCGTCGATCTGTATGTGGAAACTCCCGGTACGGGTCTACCGGTATGAATAATGTGGTGAAATGTGTTCAACCTTGGTTTTCCATGTACATATGTGCTAACCAAACATAGATAGATAAAAAAGTCCATTGGTCCATCCTCGTACGGAGAAAGCTATAAGGGTAGATCTGCGGGCCCCCCCGATCTAGGGTTTCGGAGGTGAATGACCGTCGGAGGGCCGGAATCATTGGAAAACCTGCATGTGGAGCTAGGTTATTTTTATAAGTGTGATTTAATTTTTGTAGATGGCATATGTAGGTCATGTGTCTGACGTTGTTCACGAACATGCATGGGCTAACACTTAGTAAAATCGTCGATCCGTATGTGGAAACTCCCGGTACGGGTCTACCGGTGTGAATAATGTGGTGAAATGTGTTCAACCTTGGTTTTCCATGTACATATGTGCTAACCAAACATAGATAGCTAAAAAAGTCCATTGGTCCATCCTCGTACGGAGAAAGCTATAAGGGTAGATCTGCGGGCCCCCCGATCTAGGGTTTCGGAGGTGAATGATCGTCGGAGGGCCGGAATCATTGGAAAACCCTCATGTGGAGCTAGGTTATGTTTATAAGTGTGATTTAATGTTTGTAGATGGCATATGTAGGTCATGTGTCTGACGTTGTTCACGGACATGCATGGGCTAACACTTAGTAAAATCGTCGATCCGTATGTGGAAACTCCCGGTACGGGTCTATCGGTGTGAATAATGTGGTGAAATGTGTTCAACCTTGGTTTTCCATGTACATATGTGCTAACCAAACATAGATAGATAAAAAAGTCCATTGGTCCATCCTCGTACGGAGAAAGCTACAAGGGTAGATCTGCGGGGCCCCCCGATCTAGGGTTTCGGAGGTGAATGACCGTCGGAGGGTCGGAATCATTGGAAAACCTGCATGTGGAGCTAGGTTATGTTTATAAGTGTGATTTAATGTTTGTAGATGGCATATGTAGGTCATGTGTCTGACGTTGTTCACGGACATGCATGGGCTAACACTTAGTAAAATCGTCGATCCGTATGTGGACAATAGTAAAGATATCCTTACGTGCTTTGGAAGGACTAAGAATATATATTATGTATGTTGGACAATAGTTCATTGTAAAGTGTTACATTGATACTAGTTTTGTCGCAAGATACAATCTAAATTTATCTCAATTTTGGCGGTATGTTAAGGTGGCAAAATGTAATGGAAGAAAGTTCCATGATAGATTTGGAATAGTTCCAAATGGATTTGGATGAGTTCCAAAGTTAAGACATTATAACGAATACTACAAGGAAAGGCTAAGTATATGACTGCTCTAGCAGCAGCAAAGGAGGGCATTTGTGTCAAGAAGTTTGTTTGACAAACTAGGTGTAGTTCCAAGCGAGCTAATACTATGAAGATCTATTGTACGACAATAGATTCAACATGTTTTGAGCTCAAGGGACTAAGGTCTCACCGGAGGACCAAATTTATGCAATGCCATCTCATTAGTGAATGAGTGATGCGTAGAGACGCAAAGAAATGCAAATACACACGGACCTGAAGTGTCAGATCTGGAGATTAGGTTTACCACTAGCAATGCGTATGGATAACAACTGAATGCCATAGGTGTTGGATGCGCAAGTACCAAACTAGATTATTGACTCTAGTGCAAGTGGGAGACTGAAGGGAATATGCCCGAGAGGCAATAATAAAGTGGTTATTATCTTATTCCATGTTTATGATAAATGTTTATTTTCATGCTATAATTGTGTTAACCGGAAACGTTAATACATGTGTGTTTAATAAACAGAGGAAAGGTTCCTAGTAATGCCTCTCTTTATACTAGCTTGTTGATTAACGGATGATCAAGGTTTCCTGATCATGAACATTGGATGTTGTTAATAACAAGGTCATGTCATTGGAGAATGATGTGATGAACATACACCCACAGTAGTTATAGCAATACGATCATGTCATCAAGTTTCTATTGCTGTATCAAACTTTCACGAAGTAACCCTAATCCTTAGACCATGAGATCACGTCAATCACTGACACCGGAAGAGTACTTTGATTCCATCAAACGTCACACCGTAACAGGGTGATTATAAAGGTGTCATTGGGTACTTGGAAAGTGTTAGTTGAGGCTCGTGGATCAAGAGTGGGATTTGTCCATCCAGATGACGGAGAGATATACTCTGGGCCCTCTCGGTGATATCACATTGACATCGCTTGCAAGCACGTGACTGGCTCACGAGGATGTTATATCACGGAACGAGTAAAGAGTACTTGTCGGTAACGAGATCGAACTAGGTATGGATGATACCAAATGATCGGATCTCGGACAAGTAAAATATCGCGAGACAAAAGGAATTGGTTACGGAGTTTTGGTTCACACGATCACTAGTTCATCGTTGAGTAAGTGGGAGTCATCATGGATCTCCAGATCCCGCTGATGATTATTGATCAGAGAAGAGTCTCTGTCATGTCCATTTTATTCACGAACCGTAGGGTGACACACTTAAGGATTCGTTGACGCGTTTGAGTGGATACGGAACGCCAGAGAATATACTGGACAGCACATGGACTGTTTTGATAAAACTGCTGGAATAGTTTCGGTATATCAAAATAGTGCAAGGGGATAATTGTTAATGTGTTCATTGAATGAAGTGTTCATCAATGAAGTACTCATTGAATGAAGTGTTCATTAATTTGAGTGACATTAAACAAGATAATTAAAAGTGTTTTAATGTGATAAACTCTTGGAATTTTGAGTGGAGAATTATGGAAGTTATGGGAATAATGTGTGACCCTTTGTTTTTGTGAGTGGGGAGTCCACCCACATGATGAGGGGAGAGGTGGGGGCACCTCATGGGGCGTGCTACCCCTTGGGGGCTGCCTCCCCCTCCTATATATAGATGGGTGGAGACCCCTCTACACACCAATTCCTCCATCTCTCATATGCCCTTTGGTTGGCATCTTCCTCCCCTTGCTAGCTGATCCAGTTTCACGAGTACGGTGCTTAGGCGAAGCCCTGCTCAAGATCTTCTCTACCACCACCACCACTATGTTGTAGTGCTGCTGGAGTTCCCGAGGATCCACTACTTCCGCTGCCCAACTGGAGCAAGGGGCGGAGGTCGTCGCTGATCCGTACGTGTGACCGATTACGGAGGCGCTGCCCGTTTGTGGCGCCCATCTTCATCACGACCTTGAGGTCGGCAAGTGATCGACTACATCACCCACGAGAATCGTTCTCGTTAAAGCTTTTTGGTCTTCGAGGGTGAGTCCTTCTCAAACCGTTACAAGTTATCTCCTAGATGTGATCTTGGCAGTTGCAATCGTAGGAAAAATTTTGTTTTCTATGCAACGAACCCTTCAATATGTAGGTCATGTGTCTGACGTTGTTCACGGACATGCATGGGCTAACACTTAGTAAAATCGTCGATCCGTATGTGGAAACTCCCGGTACGGGTCTACCGGTGTGAATAATGTGGTGAAATGTGTTCAACCTTGGTTTTCCATGTACATATGTGCTAACCAAACATAGATTGACAAAAAAGTCCATTGGTCCATCCTCGTACGGTGAAAGCTATAAGGGTAGATCTGCGGGCCCCCCCAATCTAGGGTTTCGGAGGTGAATGACCGTCGGAGGGCCGGAATCATTGGAAAACCTGCATGTGGAGCTAGGTTATGTTTATAAGTGTGATTTAATGTTTGTAGATGGCATATGTAGGTCATGTGTCTGACGTTGTTCACGGACATGCATGGGGTAACACTTAGTAAAATCGTCGATCCGTATGTGGAAACTCCCGGTATGGGTCTACCGTTGTGAATAATGTGGTGAAATGTGTTCAACCATGGTTTTCCATGTACATATGTGCTAACCAAACATAGATAGATAAAAAAGTGCATTGGTCCATCCTAGTACGGAGAAAGCTATAAGGGTAGATCTGCGGGCCCCCCCCCCCGATCTAGGGTTTCGGAGGTGAATGACCGTCGGAGGGCCGGAATCATTGGAAAACCTGCATGTGGAGCTAGGTTATGTTTATAAGTGTGATTTAATGTTTGTAGATGGCATATGTAGGTCATGTGTCTGACGTTGTTCACGGACATGCATGGGCTAACACTTAGTAAAATCGTCGATCTGTATGTGGAAACTCCCGGTACGGGTCTACCGGTGTGAATAATGTGGTGAAATGTGTTCAACCTTGGTTTTCCATGTACATATGTGCTAACCAAACATAGATAGATAAAAAAGTCCATTGGTCCATCCTCGTACGGAGAAAGCTATAAGGGTAGATCTGCGGGCCCCCCCGATTTAGGGTTTCGGAGGTGAATGACCGTCGGAGGGCCGGAATCATTGGAAAACCTGCATGTGGAGCTAGGTTATGTTTATAAGTGTGATTTAATGTTTGTAGATGGCATATGTAGGTCATGTGTCTGACGTTGTTCACGGACATGCATGGGCTAACACTTAGTAAAATCGTCGATCCGTATGTGGAAACTCCCGGTACGGGTCTACCGGTGTGAATAATGTGGTGAAATGTGTTCAGCCTTGGTTTTCCATGTACATATGTGCTAACCAAACAAAGATAGATAAAAAAGTCCATTGGTCCATCCTCGTACGAAGAAAGCTATAAGGGTAGATCTGCGGGCCCCCCCGATCTAGGGTTTCGGAGGTGAATGACCGTCGGAGGGCCGGAATCATTGGAAAACCTACATGTGGAGCTAGGTTATGTTTATAAGTGTGATTTAATGTTTGTAGATGGAATATGTAGGTCATGTGTGTGACGTTGTTCACGGACATGCATGGGCTAACACTTAGTAAAATCGTCGATCCGTATGTGGAAACTCCCGGTACGGGTCTACCGGTGTGAATAATGTGGTGAAATGTGTTCAACCTTGGTTTTCCATGTACATATGTGCTAACCAAACATAGATAGATAAAAAAGTGCATTGGTCCATCCTCGTACGGAGAAAGCTATAAGGGTAGATCTGCGGGCCCCCCCGATCTAGGGTTTCGGAGGTGAATGACCGTCGGAGGGCCGGAATCATTGGAAAACCTGCATGTGGAGCTAGGTTATGTTTATAAGTGTGATTTAATGTTTGTAGATGGCATATGTAGGTCATGTGTCTGACGTTGTTCACGGACATGCATGGGCTAACACTTAGTAAAATCGTCGATCCGTATGTGGAAACTCCCGGTACGGGTCTACCGGTGTGAATAATGTGGTGAAATGTGTTCAACCTTGGTTTTCCATGTACATATGTGCTAACCAAACATAGATAGATAAAAAAGTCCATTGGTCCATCCTCGTACGGAGAAAGCTATAAGGGTAGATCTGCGGGCCCCCCCGATCTAGGGTTTCGGAGGTGAATGACCGTCGGAGGGCCGGAATCATTGGAAAACCTGCATGTGGAGCTAGGTTATGTTTATAAGTGTGATTTAATGTTTGTAGATGGCATATGTAGGTCATGTGTCTGACGTTGTTCACGGACATGCATGGGCTAACACTTAGTAAAATCGTCGATCCGTATGTGGAAACTCCCGGTACGGGTCTACCGGTGTGAATAATGTGGTGAAATGTGTTCAACCTTGGTTTTCCATGTACATATGTGCTAACCAAACATAGATAGCTAAAAAAGTCCATTGGTCCATCCTCGTACGGAGAAAGCTATAAGGGTAGATCTGCGCGCCCCCCGATCTAGGGTTTCGGAGGTGAATGATCGTCGGAGGGCCGGAATCATTGGAAAACCTGCATGTGGAGCTAGGTTATGTTTATAAGTGTGATTTCATGTTTGTATATGGCATATGTAGGTCATGTGTCTGACGTTGTTCACGGACATGGATGGGCTAACACTTAGTAAAATCGTCGATCCGTATGTGGAAACTCCCGGTACGGGTCTACCGGTGTGAATAATGTGGTGAAATGTGTTCAACCTTAGTTTTCCATGTACATATGTGCTAACAAAACATAGATAGATAAAAAAGTCCATTGGTCCATCCTCGTACGGAGAAAGCTACAAGGGTAGATCTGCGGGGCCCCCCGATCTAGGGTTTCGGAGGTGAATGACCGTCGGAGGGTCGGAATCATTGGAAAACCTGCATGTGGAGCTAGGTTATGTTTATAAGTGTGATTTAATGTTTGTAGATGGCATATGTAGGTCATGTGTCTGACGTTGTTCACGGACATGCATGGGCTAACACTTTGTAAAATCGTCGATCCGTATGTGGAAACTCCCGGTACGGGTCTACCGGTGTGAATAATGTGGTGAAATGTGTTCAACCTTGGTTTTCCATGTACATATGTGCTAACCAAACATAGATAGATAAAAATTCCATTGGTCCATCCTCGTACGGAGAAAGCTATAAGGGTAGATCTGCGGGCCCCCCCGATCTAGGGTTTCGGAGGTGAATGACCATCGGAGGGCCGGAATCATTGGAAAACCTGCATGTGGAGCTAGGTTATGTTTATAAGTGTGATTTAATGTTTGTAGATGGCATATGTAGGTCATGTGTCTGACGTTGTTCACGGACATGCATGGGCTAACACTTAGTAAAATCGTCGATCCGTATGTGGAAACTCCCGGTACGGGTCTACCGGTGTGAATAATGTGGTGAAATGTGTTTAACCTTGGTTTTCCATGTACATAATGTCTAACCAAACATAGAGAGATAAAAAAGTCCATTGGTCCATCCTCGTACGGAGAAAGCTATAAGGGTAGATCTGCGGGCCCCCCCGATCTAGGGTTTCGGAGGTGAATGACCGTCGGAGGGCCGGAATCATTGGAAAACCTGCATGTGGAGCTAGGTTATGTTTATAAGTGTGATTTAATGTTTGTAGATGGCATATGTAGGTCATGTGTCTGACGTTGTTCACGGACATGCATTGGCTAACACTTAGTAAAATCGTCGATCCGTATGTGGAAACTCCCGGTACGGGTCTACCGGTGTGAATAATGTGGTGAAATGTGTTCAACCTTGGTTTTCCATGTACATATGTGCTAACCAAACATAGATAGATAAAAAAGTCCATTGGTCCATCCTCGTACGGAGAAAGCTATAAGGGTAGATCTGCGGGCCCCCCCGATCTAGGGTTTCGGAGGTGAATGACCGTCGGAGGGCCGGAATCATTGGAAAACCTGCATGTGGAGCTAGGTTATGTTTATAAGTGTGATTTAATGTTTGTAGATGGCATATGTAGGTCATGTGTCTGACGTTGTTCACGGACATGCATGGGCTAACACTTAGTAAAATCGTCGATCCGTATGTGGAAACTCCCGGTACGGGTCTACCGGTGTGAATAATGTGGTGAAATGTGTTCAACCTTGGTTTTCCATGTACATATGTGCTAACCAAACATAGATAGCTAAAAAAGTCCATTGGTCCATCCTCGTACGGAGAAAGCTATAAGGGTAGATCTGCGCGCCCCCCGATCTAGGGTTTCGGAGGTGAATGATCGTCGGAGGGCCGGAATCATTGGAAAACCTGCATGTGGAGCTAGGTTATGTTTATAAGTGTGATTTCATGTTTGTATATGGCATATGTAGGTCATGTGTCTGACGTTGTTCACGGACATGCATGGGCTAACACTTAGTAAAATCGTCGATCCGTATGTGGAAACTCCCGGTACGGGTCTACCGGTGTGAATAATGTGGTGAAATGTGTTCAACCTTAGTTTTCCATGTACATATGTGCTAACAAAACATAGATAGATAAAAAAGTCCATTGGTCCATCCTCGTACGGAGAAAGCTACAAGGGTAGATCTGCGGGGCCCCCCGATCTAGGGTTTCGGAGGTGAATGACCGTCGGAGGGTCGGAATCATTGGAAAACCTGCATGTGGAGCTAGGTTATGTTTATAAGTGTGATTTAATGTTTGTAGATGGCATATGTAGGTCATGTGTCTGACGTTGTTCACGGACATGCATGGGCTAACACTTAGTAAAATCGTCGATCCGTATGTGGAAACTCCCGGTACGGGTCTACCGGTGTGAATAATGTGGTGAAATGTGTTCAACCTTGGTTTTCCATGTACATATGTGCTAACCAAACATAGATAGATAAAAAGTCCATTGGTCCATCCTCGTACGGAGAAAGCTATAAGGGTAGATCTGCGGGCCCCCCCGATCTAGGGTTTCGGAGGTGAATGACCATCGGAGGGCCGGAATCATTGGAAAACCTGCATGTGGAGCTAGGTTATGTTTATAAGTGTGATTTAATGTTTGTAGATGGCATATGTAGGTCATGTGTCTGACGTTGTTCACGGACATGCATGGGCTAACACTTAGTAAAATCGTCGATCCGTATGTGGAAACTCCCGGTACGGGTCTACCGGTGTGAATAATGTGGTGAAATGTGTTCAACCTTGTTTTTCCATGTACATAATGTCTAACCAAACATAGAGAGATAAAAAAGTCCATTGGTCCATCCTCGTACGGAGAAAGCTATAAGGGTAGATCTGCGGGCCCCCCCGATCTAGGGTTTCGGAGGTGAATGACCGTCGGAGGGCCGGAATCATTGGAAAACCTGCATGTGGAGCTAGGTTATGTTTATAAGTGTGATTTAATGTTTGTAGATGGCATATGTAGGTCATGTGTCTGACGTTGTTCAGGGACATGCATGGGCTAACACTTAGTAAAATCGTCGATCCGTATGTGGAAACTCCCGGTACGGGTCTACCGGTGTGAATAATGTGGTGAAATGTGTTCAACCTTGGTTTTCCATGTACATATGTGCTAACCAAACCTAGATAGATAAAAAAGTCCATTGGTCCATCCTCGTACGAAGAAAGCTATAAGGGTAGATCTGCGGGCCCCCCCGATCTATGGTTTCGGAGGTGAATGACCGTCGGAGGGCCGGAATCATTGGAAAACCTGCATGTGGAGCTAGGTTATGTTTATAAGTGTGATTTAATGTTTGTAGATGGCATATGTAGGTCATGTGTCTGACGTTGTTCACGGACATGCATGGGCTAACACTTAGTAAAATCGTCGATCCGTATGTGGAAACTCCCGGTACGGGTCTACCGGTGTGAATAATGTGGTGAAATGTGTTCAACCTTGGTTTTCCATGTACATATGTGCTAACCAAACATAGATAGCTAAAAAAGTCCATTGGTCCATCCTCGTACGGAGAAAGCTATAAGGGTAGATCTGCGGGCCCCCCGATCTAGGGTTTTGGAGGTGAATGACCGTGGGAGGGCCGGAATCATTAGAAAACCTGCATCTGGAGCTAGGTTATGTTTATAAGTGTGATTTAATGTTTGTAGATGGCATATTTAGGTCATGTGTCTGACGTTGTTCACGGACATGCATGGGCTAACACTTAGTAAAATCGTCGATCCGTATGTGGAAACTCCCGGTACGGGTCTACCGGTGTGAATAATGTGGTGAAATGTGTTCAACCTTGGTTTTCCATGTACATATGTGCTAACCAAACATAGATAGATAAAAAAGTCCATTGGTCCATCCTCGTACGAAGAAAGCTATAAGGGTAGATCTGCGGGCCCCCCCGATCTAGGGTTTCGGAGGTGAATGACCGTCGGAGGGCCGGAATCATTGGAAAACCTGTATGTGGAGCTAGGTTATGTTTATAAGTGTGATTTAATGTTTGTAGATGGCATATGTAGGTCATGTGTCTGACGTTGTTCACGGACATGCATGGGCTAACACTTAGTAAAATCGTCGATCCGTATGTGGAAACTCCCGGTACGGGTCTACCGGTGTGAATAATGTGGTGAAATGTGTTCAACCTTGGTTTTCCATGTACATATGTGCTAACCAAACATAGATAGCTAAAAAAGTCCATTGGTCCATCCTCGTACGGAGAAAGCTATAAGGGTAGATCTGCGGGGCCCCCGATCTAGGGTTTCGGAGGTGAATGACCGTCGGAGGGCCGGAATCATTGGAAAACCTGCATGTGGAGCTAGGTTATGTTTATAAGTGTGATTTAATGTTTGTAGATGGCATATTTAGGTCATGTGTCTGACGTTGTTCACGGACATGCATGGGCTAACACTTAGTAAAATCGTCGATCCGTTTGTGGAAACTCCCGGTACGGGTCTACCGATGTGAATAATGTGGTGAAATGTGTTCAACCTTGGTTTTCCATGTACATATGTGCTAAACAAACATAGATAGATAAAAAAAGTCCATTGGTCCATCCTCGTACGGAGAAAGCTATAAGGGTAGATCTGCGGGTCCCCCCGATCGTCTACCCACCTAGATATTCTCCGGATGGGGGTAGCCTGGTGGACATTTGTCTTGGGTTGTGTTTGGTTAGGTCATAGGGTCATTACAAACCATGTTTTTTCCCAAGCTGTCACTAGATCATACCCGGACAGTCATTACAAAAAATTAATAAAAAATCAAAGAAAAAAATGGAAAAACTTAAAAGATTAAAAAAACAATGGTGTAAAAAAATTATATGCTTGAGAAACTTTTACAATGGTGTAAAAAGTAAAAAAGGAATTTATATGCTTGAAAACATGGAAGAATATAGAAAAAAAAATAAAAAAAAATGAAAATGGACCTAAGCCGACGGCCAGGCCGTCGGCGTAGCTCGGACTAAAAAAATAAATAGACCTACGCCGACGGCCAGGCCGTCGGCGTAGGTCTGCGCCCCCAAATTCGGACACAATACCCCCTGGTCAACCCCCTGTCTCCCCCACCCCAGATCGAATCCCTAACTACCCCCGAGCCCGACAGCCCACCCGCGCGCCGCCGGCAGCCCGTCCCTCCCGCCCGAGCCCCCCTCCCGCCGCCGGCCGCCCCTGCCGCCCGAGCCCCCCTCCCGCCGCCGGCCGCCCCTCCCGCCCGAGCCCCCCTTCCGCCGCCGGCCGCCCCTCCCGCCCGAGCGCCCCTCCCGCCGCCGGCAGCCCGTCCCTCCCGCCCGAGCCCCCCTCCCGCCGCCGGCAGCCCGTCCCTCCCGCCCGAGCCCCCCGTCCCGCCGCCGGCCGCCCCGCCCCGAGCCCGAGCTCCCACCGCCGCGGCACCGGCCCGAGGCCGAGCTCTCTCTCGCCGGTCGTCCCCTCTTGCCGCCGCCCCGGCCCGAGGTCGGGCTTCTCGAGCTGCTGCCCCGCCTAAGCACGAGCTCCCTCCCACCGCCGCCGCCCCGAGCCCGGTATGCACAATATTGCAACATTGCACAATATTTGTTGATCTTAATATGCAAAACAACTAGACGCATTTTTGTAACACAATTTGTTAATGGAAAACAACTAGACAAGAAACAAAAGAACTTTGACGCATTTTTGTACATGGATTAACACCGAAATTTGAAACTCCATGTTTATTGCAATTTTTTATTGCTATATATCATTAGCCACTAAACAATGTGGAAGGTCAACATTAACATATTGGCGTATCATTTCTCATAATGCATATACATGTATGCTAGTACAGAAAATTTGGATGTATTGGTTGAACTTGCTAGCTTATGTTGATATTTGTGTTCGATTGTTGTCATATAGTGTCTTGCGTATATTGTGGACCAAATTGTAAATTGTTGAGAATCAGAGGCTAAATTGTTGTTTTTATGGGAATTACAGAATTTCTAGGAGCCGTCGTCGTCTCGGATCCCCCTCCGTCGCCTCGCACCCCCACGTCGTCGATCACGCTTCAAGGGTGAGAATTCTTTCACCCCTCTCGTGTAACTAGGTTTATTTTCATGTCTAGATCACCAAGTCAGTCGCGTCACCTAGGTGTCATCCCGACTGTAAGCGTTACGCGGATAAATATGCATTAGTGGTCTCGCATATTTTGAACCGTAACGCTTACGGCTTTTATCGGGCAGTCGGCGGATTCGTAGTTGGGTATGGTTCTCGCTGGCTCTTCCTCGATCTGAGACAGGGTTTCGGCGACGCCTCCTCGTTTTTCTCCGGATGCACATTCTCTCGGCTTTTAGTCGAGACGTGTATCGGGAGAGCAGCGGGGAGGTGCTGCCGAAATTCTGCTCGGATCGGGGTAGAGCCAGGGAGAACTTACCCAATCTACGGATCTGACGGCTGGTTAGGACCCACTTTCCTATTAGACATGTATGAGATGATGTCGGATGAGTTGAGATGTGTCTCTCAGGGTTTTAACAGTAAAGTCAACATCTATGAGAAGTATGATGTGAATGGGTATGGCTTTCATACAGAGGGCCACCAAAATAGTCGCCCGGGTGCAAAAACTATAAATACCGGGGTCTTCACCAAGGGACAAGATGACTTTGATTACTACGGAAGGTTGCAGAACGTATACGAGCTGACGTTCAACAATGGCCCCGTAGAACTCAATCTCGTTGTGTTCAGATGCCACTGGTTCGATCCACACCATGGACACAAAAATACCCCTTCCATTGGGTTAGTTGAAGTTAGGCCTTCAACCACCTATAGCGGATCCGATGTCTTTGTTGTGGCTCACCAAGCGAAGCAAGTTTATTACTTGCCCTACCCATGCCAGAAAGAATACCTCCAGGGCTGGGAAGTCGTGTACCAGGTATCGCCACATGGTAAACTACCCATGCCCTCCGAGGACGATTACAACAACATTAACCCTCAAACATACGAGGGAATTTTCTATCAAGAGCAAGAGTACTTTGGGGACTTTGGCTTAGAAGGTCTTGAGGACCTCGAGAACGATGCACACACCCGTGGTGAGATAGTCACGGATATAAGTGACATAGAGATGCTCAACAAGGCACATGCCAATGATGAGCCTCAGAGTGATGATGATGATGAGCCTCCACCGTCCGAGGATCCCGACGCTTTATACGCACGTGATAGTGATAGTGATGATGGAGATGAGAATGAGCCTCAGAGTGATGATGATGATTATTAGTATTTATGTATCTTGATACTATATGTATGTTATTTTGGATGATGATGATGATTGTGTGCGGATGTGCTACGATGAATTGATGATGATGTTATTTTGGATGATGATGATGTTATTTTGTATCTTGTCGATGTGCTACGATGAATTGATGATGATGATGATGTTATTTTCATCTTAATTGCATTGCGTCTTTATGCTTAATTGTTTTATTTTTCTCAATGCAGGTGATTGGCCAATATGAGTGGCAAGGCATCACCGCAGTCCTTGCTTCAGGGGATAAAGAAGACGAAGAGTGGAAGAGCAACCACCTCAAGGTACGGCGCCGAGGAGGTAGGAGGAGGAGGGGATGCAGGACGAGGAGGAGGAAGAGGGGGACGTCCCCCGAGAGCAGGAGGCCGAGGAAGAGGTCGAGGACGAGGGCGAGGTACCGTCCTTCTAAGTGACATACCCTCCGCTTCCGGCGACGTGGCTTCACAGACCACGTTCTCGGAGTCTCAAGACGAGGAGATTGACTCTCGAGACTTGGAAGCGGACTCTCGAGACGAGGAGATGGTGACTGCGTCGGGGCCATCGAGTGCGTCAACGAAGAAGGCAAAGGTTCGTGGGGAAACAGAAGTCCCTAAGGAGGAGCCTGCCCCGGAGGCTCGGACCCTCATTGAACCTACTAGAACTGAGTAAGTGGCTATAGTTTCATTTTGTTGATACCAACTTCGCATGTACTAATGTTTGATTCTTGTGCAGCAATTGGCTTCATCCTGCGGGGACCCGAGTCCCTGGCTGCATGCTTGGAGCTATCATTAGGAAGTTTTGGTCGGGCTTCTACACCACAGACAAAGGCGAGAGGAAGCTAGCCACGACTTGGAGACACTACGAGCTCGCAGATTGTCCCCGCTACGGGAAAGCTTCTGACGCCGTGATCAATAAGTTTTGGGTAAGGCAAAATCATGACTCTTCACACTTTTTTTGTTCATAGTTGATGACCCCGCCATGCTAACTCATGAATCCCACACTTTTTTTATGCATGATTTCAGAGATTCTATAGGGTGGCTCCGGAGCACCAGGAGACGGCGAACAAGACACTGCAGGCTCATTGTAAGAGGTTGACTAATCAACAGTTTTATAACCAGGGTCATACCGCCAGGAGTCAATACAACATGGAGAAATCGGGCAAGCCGTTGCCGAAGCACGATAATGTCAAGTCACGCTCGACGATGAGCGCGGAACAGTACGACGAGGTAAGTAAATTGTCGATGAGATTATATGTTAATGCTAAGTTGCAATTGCATCATCTGTTCTTCACATGCGTATTGATTTTTCAGGTTAGGCCCGATTGGGCCTATGGCAAGGAGGAGGCATGGAGGGCGTTGACTGCGAGGTGGCGCGGGGAAGACGAGGAGTGGAACGCCTTGAGAGAGCGGAACAAGGCGAACCGCGGCAGCGGGGGGACACATCGGGCTGGAAACCTAGGCAGTGAGTGCTACAAGGCCAAGCTGGTATACACATACATGGAACAACCTGCATTTATTTCCCCTCATGCATGTTCCTATTTGGTACTCATAAAATCTCTTTGGCGATGCAGGAGGATAAACTAGGGAGGCCTGTCAGCTCATATGAGTCATGGGACTCGATGAGGATGATGGCGCCCGATCTCTCCCAGCCTCAGCCTCAGCTTCCCGAGTACTTCGGCACTGCCCAGGAGGACGGTGCTAACTACCTCGAGGCGATGATCGCTTTTAATCCGGAGTTGGATGACCCTATAAGTGCGGAACCCGACCCCAGAGCGTTGGTCGTGTCTGGGGGAGGCTTTCAGCACGGACGTCTAAAGGTCATGGATAAGATGACCCCGCGCAGTCCCAATTTGAGCCTCACGCGGATCAAGGCTACCCTCGGTCCCGACGACCCCGCACCGCCTCCTCGACGACGGCGTTCCCAGACTGGCTACGATGTAAGTTTCTCTCATTTCCATCCTTTCTGTGACAATACTACTTCCTCAGTGGCTTAGTTGATGAGATGGTTCAATTTTTGTAATTGTAGGCTGCTTTCGAGGCGGCCTACAAGGCCCACAACGACGCCTATTTGGTGGACCTTGCGCAGTGGAGACAGAGAGCACAAATACACGAGGAGTGGAAAGAGGCAAAAGAAGTTGTAAGTTCCAACCTTTATTTTTTTCAAAAGATGACAAGTCTCAATTTTCATACTTTTGTGCAATGCCTGACATGTTAACTATTTTGCAGGCTCTAGAGAGTGCTCGGCTTACGGGAGTGCTCGTCGATATACCGCCACGACCTCCACGAGCCGGGCTTAAGCCGGAGTTTGTATCGAAGGAAGAGTTCGCCCGGAACTACTACTACACCGGCTATACCCCGGTAATTTACTTGGCCAATCAGTTGCTACCACTTTCACGTGCCTTGGCGGTTGCTAACTATTGCTCAAACGTGTAGGGAACGGGAGCCTCCGGGACTGGACCCTTTGGTCGTGCTGCTGCCTCGCCGTCGGTGTCCCGCGCGGTCACACCGGTGCACCCTGGCCCCGGTGGTAGTGGTGCCTCGCGCGAGAGCACACCGGTTCATGGTGGCGCGGGATCACCTGCTTCCAGTGCTGGTTCGACGGCGCCTTCGCACCGTCAGTCGCCTATCTTCACGCGCGGAGACCTCGGCTTCTCCGGCTCGACTCCCTCTCGGGACGCGATGAGCTGAGGATGATGCTACGGCGGCCGGGTAGAGGTCTCTTTGTAGATGTTTAGCTCTTCTTGTACTGTGTATCGATACTATCTATCTTATTGTAGATGTTTGGATGTTGTTATACCGTGTACCGAAACGATGTGCATGTCTACCGATACTATGTATCTATCTATTATGCTCTATGTTGATGTGCATGTCTATCGATACTATCTATCTATCTATCTATTATACTCTTTGTTGATGTGCATGTGCTATATAATGATATGTGGATGAATACTGTGCAACTAGAAGTATGTATATGCAGGAAACGTAGCAAAACAGACAAAAATAGGTACCCTGCCAGTACCTAAGCCGACGGTCAGGCCGTCGGCGTAGGCCGTATCCTGGGCCAAATGGCACAGCCTACGCCGACGGCCAGGCCGTCGTCTTAGGCCCTCTGCCCAGATCACACGAGGGGGTGACGCGTGGCCTGCCTGGAAGGGGACCTACCCCGACGGCCAGGCCGTCGGCGTAGACCCCAAGCCCAGCTCACCCACAGCTTGCCGCGTGGCAACCTACGCCGACGGCCCGGCCGTCGGCGTAGAGAGCGACCAGGCCTAACGGCCGTTAAGCCCAGTGTGGGGCCCACGAGCTCTACGCCGACGGCCACATAAAGCCCGTCGAGGGCCAGTATACGCCGACGGCCTGGAGTACGCCGACGGCTTTTAGGTCAAGCCCGAGGCAAACCTGGCCCGACGGCTATCCGCCGACGGCGGCCGTCGGGGTAGGCCTACGCCGACGGCTTTAGGGCCTACGCCGACGGCAGCCGGCCGTCGGCGTATTGCCTCCGTCCCGTAGTGCGTTGACAAGACAAGTTCGCGCTGGACTAATCAGTTTGAAACTGAAATAAAACCTAGCTACCACCGGCAGCTGCAAGACGGTGCCACATGCTTGTATGTTTGTGTTCTGCCCTAGAAATTCTTCTTTTTCTTGGTGCGAGGTAGACTTTGAGGGTTGTAATTAACATGCATGCAAAAAGGTATTCTGTGGTGGGCTTGGCTTTGAAGTCGTTGCCAGCGCTATCGAGCAGGGACAGCGAATGATCTCCACTATATTATGATCAACCAAGAACGGAACTTTTCAACTATTTCCAAGGATTTTAAACTTGGAAATAACTCGATGATCGACCAGTAAATCAAACGAAAGTCTGACCCTTTTTTCCTACAAGGAATAGGTGAGTGTGCATGAACATCACATATATACGCACACGTGAGCTACGCAGTACCGCATGTGTAGCACAGGGTTTATCGCACCTAGTTTTCTTTAAGCCTCTTTTTGGTTTGTAGGAACCTTGGAGGAATTCTAGAGGATAGAAATTGTGTAGGAAAAATTCCTTTGGAACCCTTTGATTTGTAGGAATGAATTCCTATTCCTTCACATTTCAAAAGAAAAAAATATTAGCTTAGACTTAATAAAATAAAATATATCCTATGAGTCAAATGATATCTCTTTCCCTATATGAAATAAGATGTATGCCATCTCACTTCCTATTATTTTTTTAATTTTTATGATATTTCTATCATATGAACCAAAGGAGGTCAGGGTATATCGCAACTAGCTAAGTGCATGTGTGCCTGCAAATGGAGTTAATTATAAACCCTATCTAATCTAATTAAACAGAATTTCTTGCACAGTGTCGATCGGCGACTTGACCCGAGCACAGACCGCACCACACGTTGCCAGTTGCCCGTACAACCGGTCAAACGGCCGGTCTGATAGAAGTACGTACGTAGTAGGAGTACATGACATGTCCTGGCAGTAGAAATTTCGTCGAGAGCTTACACAATCTGGCGATCGATGTCTCCATCTCCATATGGATGGATCGTACGGTGGTGTCGTCCTGGTCGCCCGGCGAAGCTGCCGCCGAGCTTCCGATGAGAGAAAGAACTTGTACGAAGGACTATTCTCTTGCATAATTAGAGCAACTCTGACAGATGCGTTATTTCATCGCCGGTTCGTATATGTACGATCTTTTAGGGAAAGAACAAACGAATGGTTTTTTTTATTCATATCAGAACAGTTATATCGTTTTCGATCTGTAATATTTTTTAAGGCAGTCCGCAAACAATCGATATATCTACGGTGTGGGGCGCTTTAGGGGTATCATCTCGCATATTTCCCTCCCTCTCCCTCGGCAATCTTTTTTCTATGCCGCTTCGCTCCTTCAACTCCAACGAGCAATTTTTTACCGCTTCACTCCTCCAACTCGCTCTCTTGTCGTGGCCGTGGGGAAAACGGTGAATTTGATGAAGGACGTGGCAACGCCCGTAGCGGTAGCTCCACTGGGCTCTGATTCCTTCTCTTTTCGCGGCACCAGCGTCAATGGCAGCGACCGCATATGGACGCGCTAGCTACCTCCTGCTAGGCGAGCACCTCGGGTCGGCTACCGCTAACATGTGCCACATCGGGCATCCGCATCGCCAATGCGGCTTTAGTGGCCTATGAAGATCGGGCATCCGTACGCCACGTGATGTCCAACGTGGTGTACGACGTTGCCTACGATGAATACATGGCACGATGCGACCACTTCATCTCCAAGCCATGAGACGCCGCCACCGTTTCCATGGCCTATCTATTTCTAGTTTAAGCACATAAGTTATCCTTAAACCGATTGTGCGTAAAAACATAGTAAAACCCGTTTAACAAAAAATCGGCTGAAAACTTGTTTTCATAAAAATCAGCGCTAATATTCTCTATCCAAACAACAACTAAAAGCTAACCGAGGGCAAGGAGTGGTAAATTTATATCTTCTATCCTTTTTCATACAATCTAAGAGCAACTCTAGCAGATGTGTCGTTTCACATGGTTCATATTTATACGGACTTTTTGACGGACATGCGATTTTTTGGACACGGTGGGCGTATTTCCGCCACTCACATTCCACACCGTGGACGTAAAGAGAGCCAGGACCGTCGCTACGGGAGGTCGATGACACACCGCTGAAGGAACAGCGATGCGAATCCGCACTGTGAACCGACGGCGGGGGCCCATGGGGGCCACATTTTAAGATCTCGATGATGGGGCGGCGCCGAAGTAGAGAACTATACCGGCGGAATGGATAAAGACCTAGCGGCACCTTGAAAGAAAGAGAGGGAATTTTTACTCTGCGACCGAGCGGTTGAGTATAGTTAAGGATCGTGGCCGCTGTGAAATAAAATATTTACTCCACTAACAACTTTAAGAGTTCCGTTAGATACCGCTTAGAGGAGACAACGACATGTTTCCTTATGTCGTGGTCATCGTTGCCGCGGATTTTTTTTACTGCACTAACATTCTTAAGGGTCCGGGAGCATGCCACGGCGATGTTGTGACCTTGACATCCGCCAATGCAACCATCGAAGCCTCGGTCTGCCGCGTGTAAGCGGCACTATTACAGACCTGGCGATAAAGAGATATTGGCGATAGAGTAGGGAATTTTTTTCCGTGGAATTTCTCAGATGTGGTACGTGAGTGGAGAAAGAGATGATCAAGACTTGATCAAACACTTGCGGGAGTCCAGATCAAATTGTTCTCTTAGTCATCGATCGGGAGTTGACGTCGGACCACCGATTCCGATCATCGCCCATAGAAAAATCGTTATGCACGGTTCCTCCGTCTTGATGCACATTCCACATTTAGAAATGAAGATTGTACGTGTAGTAAAGTAGGTATCTATAATACTATAATAGATCATGTCTACTATTTTTTTTATCTCAACATGCAAGCATGTCACATCATCATATAATTATGATTGAGATAAAGTCCATCTCAACGTGCAACCATGCATGAGACAAGACTCACCACCACATGCAATCATGCATGCATGGAAAAAATATTCCATTCCCTTACTATACTTATATTCAAAAATCAATTTATAAATATACACAATCAAATATAGTAAGTTGTATGTGTTTTAAATTTTTTGGTTCATTTGTTATTAATCTAAATATTTAAAATTCACGTAAATAAATTTTGTTGAAATATAAGACGACCAATTTTCGTGATCCCTACTAACTTATTTATCTCAACATACAAGCATGTCACATCACCACACAATTACGGATGGGATAAGAACCACCTCAACACATGACCATGCATGGAAAAATATTTTTCATTCTCTTATTACACTTATATTCAAAAACTAAACATAATCAAATATAATAAATTGTATGTGTTTTAAATTTTTTGTTCCGTTTGTTATTAATATAAATATTTAAAAATTACATAATTAAATTTTCTTGAAATATAGAACGACCAATTTCCGCTGCAAGGCGCGGGGTATCATCTAGTTTTACTTAGTTTTGAGAACTAACCTCCTTTTCCTGATTTGTTCATGACGTGCTGGTAATATGGTGGGCACTTTATCCCATGTATCATGTTAGTCTCTCTGTTTTAGACTACTAGAAGCATGCCACAAGAGCCACGTGCGAGTGCAACCAAACAATTTTGTTCATGTTTGATTATTGTTAAAAGGGAGTTATGAAGCGTTTGGTGAATCCATATTAACATGAACTTTTGTAAGGTCGGCTGAACTTCCTGCATTTCTTTCTGTTGGATAATGCCTTATATTCTCGGTGACGGCTTTCGAAAGGTGCGTTGTACTTTCCCCCCTGAAAAGTGGCATGACAACCATAACTTTCTAAGGGGAAAATCTCACTCTATGTTCTAGGTGCTAGATTCTCTAGACAAAAGACATTCTAGTGTTAGTATATGTTTGTTAGTGTATCTTGGTTTTAGTTGGTGGCTTGGATCTGCTAAGCTAAGCATACAACAATGAGAGCATCATTGTGGATTTTGTAAATTCAAAACGATGTTGTGGCAGTCTTTGTTTTTACAAGAAAAATGGTAGGAACGTTGTCTGTCATTCCTGGTGCAGATGGGCCAATATCAATGCATAGATATTAGTACAGAGATGGCCCATCCAATGCTTGTTAGGCTAGCCCCAATGGGAGTAACTTAGTAATAACATAGAGTCCAACTCAGCAATTTTGTTTATGTGGCAATGAGTTAATGAGGAGAGAGATGTTTGTAGTAACTTAGCTAGTTACTTGCTCTTTGAGTAACATCACACATACCAAGACAATATGAGTCTATAATGTAATAAATGAAGTCTTATATGACACTACATATATGTTACTATCCATTGTGGAGATAGTAACATAAACTCGTAATCCGTGTATGTTACTAGTCTAAGTTACTCCCCATTGTGACTAGTCTTACCGAGCATTCCATTGTTTTTCTTACCAAAGCGGAAATTTAGACTGGGCTACTTTTTTTGCATACCCCGATGGCATTCACTGAAGCAGCCCAGCCAAACAACAAAAGGGTTCTAAATAGCTAGTCTTAACTAGCATATTTCTCTCAACATGCAAACATGTTATTTCATCATCTAACATGCATAAGAAAGGTCCACCTTAATTTGTTACTATGCATAATAAAAATCAACATGCATCTTGCATGCATGAAATTTTTCATTAGAAAGGCTCACCTCAATATATCACTACGCATAATAAAAATCAACATGCAACATGCATGCATGAATTTTTTTTCATTCTATTAAGATATTTATATTAAATTCATATATTAGCTTAAAATTTATTGTTTCAAAATATACATGTTTCATTTAACCAAACATTCACAGGCATATTTTGCAAAAAATGCCGCAACAACGTGCGGGGCATCATCTAGTATACTAAAAATATCAGTCGAACAAACATGCATCTGTAAAATGCTGACATATCCAAATATCTCCTCCATTTCAAAATAAATATTTTTAATTTTACACTAATTTTAGTAAAAAAATATACTAAAAATTAAACATTTATTTTAAATTGGAGGGAGTATATATCAGTTAAATTGCACGCTACGACCATCCTGGTTTAGAACGCCGGGTCAGGCAGGTGCCCTATTAATCAAGTAACAGTGTGAATCAAAGCTGCCGGCACTGCTACCATGTCTATATATTCTTGACGTGCAGTTCACTAGGCCTACAAGATAGGGTACATTTCTTACTCACCGTCACCGCCACGCACATACACACATACATGTGGCTGAAAGCCGGGTTCTCACCGCCTTTGACATGGTGAGAGCTGTAAGGATAATTAAGAGATAAGAAGAATCTCATCAACCCATGAAATGCAAAGCAGCAACAGAATATACAGCTAGACGATAGAGAGAGAATCTATCCTATCCTGATTCACCGTATCCATCCGACGATGTAATGTATCAGGATTCAGCCATTCAGGTTCGGATATCCTATAGAGGCAGGCTGGCCGGTTACGCGTTAGCCTATGCCTGATTTCGTTAGTTGTTTAGTTGGTTTCATTCACTCGCTTTCGGTTGGGTTTCAGACAAGCTTTGCTGTGCCGGTGTGTCTGAGCAGGCAGCGACATGGGGCCTAAATGATTGGGATTAACGTTTAACGATCCAATGATGATGATAAGCCGTACCATACCGTACGTACCACGGCAGAGCTTGGTATTTGGCTCGGTCGCGCTGGCTATCTTAGCTGCATCCTACGTGCAGAGGAGAATGGCACTGCCAATCAGTCTGAACTTTGGACTATCTTAACTAAGTGCCGTGTCACCCGGTTTTCTTCATACTCAGACGCAACGGACCGTCAACCACAGAAATAGTGAATTGCAAGAAACCATCACAATAAAGCCAACTTTTGCAGAAAACACTCTTTTACTTTTTTTTTTGCAGAAACCACTAATTTAATGTCTAATTTTTTTCAGAAAACACTAGTCGTCGAGTTGGAGCGTTTTAAACAGGTTTATGACAGGTGGGGCCTGTTTCTATCGACGTGGCATGTTGAATTGGTCATTTTCATAAAAACCATCCCCCCACCAACAAAATAAACCCCTCCTTCTTTCCATCCCGATCCAATTGGGATCAGATCCCGCCCCCGCCGCCGGCTCCCTCTCTGCCGCCCACTCCCCCCTCCTGCGGCGCTCCTCCGGCCGCCCAGCACCACGGCTCCGCCCCCTCCCCCTCCCGCGGCACTCCTCCGGCCGCCCGGCACCAATGCTTCGCCACCCCCCCCCCCACCCCCACCCCCACCCCCCGGGCGCTCCTCTTTCCCTCCCGACCCACCGGCCGCCCAGCACCACCGCGCCCTCGTCCAGCCGGCGGCCACTCCATCCCCGGCGTCCTCGCCCCCTCCACGGCGACCCCTGGGCGCGGCTCCGGGCGCGACCACGGGAGGCGGGCTGGGCGCGGCCAGGCGACCCCCGGTGCTGCTCTGGGCGCGGCCACAGAAGGTCACTACAGGAAACAGGAGTTTTGCCGTCAGCCAAAGCTGACGGCAAACATATGTAAAGCGGACGGCAAAGGCTTTGCCATCAGCTCCCCGACGGCAAACCTGTTGTCAGCTCATCAGTCGGCAGTGAGCTGCTTTGCCGTCAGCTCAATATCGACCGACGGCAACGGCTTTGCCGTCAGCCTTTTTGTACAGGCTGACGGCAACGCCGCTCGTACGGCCAGCTCTGACTTAACCCCGTGGGCTGAGTTAACGGCGTTCATTGCCGTCAGCTAGCATCGTGGCTGACGGCAAAGCCCTTGCCTGGGCCCACATGTCAGCATTTTGCCGTCAGCCAGCCCTACGCTTTGCCGTCAGCCGGTTGAAGGCTGACGGCAAAGCCGTGACCAAATGGTCACTGCCACAGTCCAGATTACACAGGCTGCCGCCACGTGTCCGCTTTGCCGTCAGCTTGCTAACGACAACACCTTTGCCGTCAGCCAGCTGACGGCAAAGCTCTCTGTACCTATCTTTTTAATTTGTTTTATTTAATTCTCTGCATTTAAACAATAATATATATATATATACAGATATATTATAGCCAACATGATATATTATAGTCATCTCCATCCCACAAGTAATACAAAAAGTGCATCAACCATATAATTAACAACCATCACAAGTGCATCAACCATATAATATTTACAAGTGCATCAACAAAATCTACAAAGTTTCAACATCCATCCATATGACAAACACTAAAAGTTCAACATTCTATATCTACAACACACTCCAAAGGTAGCATCCATCCATGCATATAGCCAAAATCTGCAAAATGTGAATATAAAAGTATATGTTAGTTTTGGCCTTTATAAGCTAAGTATAAAAAAAAGAACAAGGAGAAGAAGAGTAAGGAGAAGAAGAGGAAGAATAAGAATAAGATGAAAGGAAGAATAGAAGATGGAGAAAAATAAAGAAGAGAAAAAGAAAGTTTGAGCTTTATAAGCTTATAAATTCACTATTGAGCTTTTAGAAGCCAAGTATAATTCATTTTTTAGGTTTACAAGTTATAAAGCCAAGTATAAGTTTTATAAGGTTATATAGTCATTTTTTAGCTTTTATAAGCCAAGTATAATTCATTTTTTAGGTTTACAAGCTTATAAAGCCAAGTGTAAGTTTTATAAGCTTATATAGTCATTTTTTAGCTTTTATAAGCCAAGTATAATTCATGTTTTAGGTTTACAAGCTTATAAAGCCAAGTGTAAGTTTTATAAGCTTATATAGTCATTTTTTAGCTTTTATAAGCCAAGAATAAGTAAATATTTATGTAACTAAGCTATTACTACCATTATTGAGCTTTATGAGCATATAAAGTCATTGATGAGCTTTATGTAACTTACCGGAGGCCACCTCAAGGCTGAGAAGCGCCGCCACGTGGGTTGCTCGGGGATTCACTAGGAGATTCTTGTGGGTTGTGAGATGCAGCTCCGGAATTATGCTGCAACAAAGGATGAGTTGCAATGTGGTAAGCATGATGACACTTGATGGTATAAGACCGGGATATATTGATCATTGAAAGAAACTTACCGTTCCGGGAGGAGAAACGATAGGCGTCGGCATCGGTGGAGGGGTAAGACCTTGCTTCTCCCACATACTCTGCGAGTTAGGTTTTGAGGACTCGAGCATATTAGCAAGTGAACCAAACATATGCATATGCATTCTTGGCGGATATATGCAAAAGTAGTAACTTACCGAGAAGAGGTCGTAGATGGCCTTCGTCTGGGCATTATTGCGTGCCCTCTCCTCCTCGAGTATCCTCTGGGTCCTCTCCTCCGCCAGCCGGTCCCTCTCCGCAAGCTGCTCCGACAACATCTCTTGTGTCGCCTGTCTCTCCCTCTGAATGGCGTCCTGAGAACACTCAACAATATAGCAATTATTTTCATCATCGCTACGTAGTCTAAAGAACGGAAAGAAAAATTGAGACAAAGTTATACCTGGATAGCAATGTCCACTGGTCGCGGGCGAGGTCGTACAGCAGGAGCGGAGCTCGTTTGCCTCGCCTTGATCTGAGGTAGAGTCTCCGGGCAATGTACGAAGCCATTGCACATGGAGGTGCTGCCATGATGCTTACCGCCACCAGAAATCATCAAGGTCTCCTCGCTCGGGTCAAACTGAGGACCGCGTAGCTCTTTCGCCACCTCAGAATAGGCCATCATCTTGTGGTAGGCTGCAGCGCTGGTGTACGCCTCAACACCGTCGCCCTCGGAATATGCCGTCACCGTTTTGTACTTTCCCTTATGGGCCATGGCAAATGAGCGAAATCCCAAGCAGGTCATGCAACAAAAAGTGCAAACGCCGGCAGGTCATGCATGGAGTACATCAACCAAGCATGCAGTTGGAAGTTTGTTTTGCTAGCTGCGTCATATGTCCGGATCCCATTATCCCAAGCTTCTTTGAACTCATCCATCAGTGGTTGCAAGTACACATTCATATTTTTTCCGGGATAGTTGGGCCCCGGAACTATCAACGTCAAGAAGATGTGCTTTCTTTGCATAAGTACTCCAGGGGGCAGATTGAGGGGCATGATGAATACGGGCCAACAACTATACTGGGTTGCCGTCATACCGAAAGGATTGAACCCATCGAGGCTAATGGCGAGTGCCACGTTTCTTGGGTCTTTGGCTTTACCTTCTTTATGTATTTCATTGAACATCTTCCACGCTTCACCATCAGAGGGGTGGGTCAATATCAAATTCCCGTATTCATCTGTAGCACGTCTAATTCCATCTCTGTGCCATGTCATTTGTTTTGCTGTTTCTTCAAGCATGTAAAGCCGTTGAAGTCTTGGTAAGATCGGTAGGTACCGAAGAATGTTTACGGGTATTTTTCTCTGCGTCTTCTCACCAAGACCGTTGTCTACGACAATATAC
The DNA here is from genome assembly GCA_950022295.1 of Bromus sterilis. Taxonomy (NCBI): domain Eukaryota; kingdom Viridiplantae; phylum Streptophyta; class Magnoliopsida; order Poales; family Poaceae; genus Bromus; species Bromus sterilis. The sequence goes on along the minus strand of OX465598.1, from coordinate 18,817,774 downwards.
CTGGAGGACTTGCAGCGTGGAAAATAATTATCATCCGCATACTCATGCCTAAATAAGACGCATCCTTTCTCACAAGCATGTATCCGCTCGATGGGCATCTTCAGTGCACCGAGTATTTTGTCTGAGTGGTATAGGTTTGCAGGCATAATATGACCGTCCGGTAGAAAGCGCCCGAATAAGGTCATCATCGCATCATAGCACTCTCTGGACAAGTTGAATTGTGCCTTAAGAGCCATTTTTTGTGCGATGGCATCTAGTTGACAAAGCTTGGTGTGCGCATGCAGTGGGAGTTTTGAAGACTCTAGCATGGCATAAAAGGCCTTGGCAGTTTCCTCCGGTTCTTCGTCCTCAAGACGAGCATCGTTGTAGTCATTGACCATGTCTTCGATCCCTGTACCACAATCCTCAATGCGCTGACGCACTACCTCATGTCTGTCACGTTGGGCCGACTCGCCATGAAATGACCACAACGTATAATCAGGCATGAAACCACGTATTTGCAGGTGTTTACCCATTACATCCTTTGTCTGTTGTGAATAGTTCTTACATCTAGTGCAGGGGCATCATGTTCTTGGTTGGCCAGCACTAAATGCAACCTCTAGGAACTCCTCGGTCTTGGCCAACCATTCCTCAGTCATATTTTTTTGACTAGGGTGACCGGTGTACATCCACGCACGATCATTCATTCTGGCTAGCTAGCTAGTACAAATTAACACCAGAAGGCATATAATTAATTACGGTGATACGGCATATGCACACTAGATAATAGGTAAAGATAGGTCCTAATCCCACCCGAGTATGTGCAGATTGGATTCATTTCCCCATGCTCTCCTCCCGATCCGACGCAAAATTTCGACAGCACCTCCCCGCTGTTCTCTTGATACACTTCTCAGCATAAACCGAGAGGATGTGTACCCGGAGAACAACAAGGTGGCGCTGACGAAATCCTGCGTCCGATCCGGAGGAGAGCATATATGGGGAAATGAATCCAATCTACACATACTCGGGCTGTCCATGGATAACGTTGGACAATTCGAAAGAATCCAATTATAAATATGCAAATGAATGCATATTTATAAATGGAATCTTTCGAACGGGAGACGCATATGGGTTACGTGACTTGCATGAGTTGAGAAGGAAAGAACTAGCTATACACCTATGCAATTAAACTAAGAGGAGAGAGACGTTTGGCGTCCCCAGTAGGAAACAGTGCTAGTCACGGGAACCTATGCAATTAAATAAGGCAACCTTAGCAACAACAAGCTAAGCTCCAATATATCTAGAAATCCTAACATTTGTTACTTCCATTTATTTCCATTTAACAATTTGTGTCTTAACTCTTAACACTATAACAAAACATGCCATCTCGAAGATAGCATCGTTTTGGAAAAAGAGAAGCATTTCTATTTTGTATGAGTATATCCATCTATAACATGCAAACAAAAATATCAAAAGGTGGAAAACATTTCTCACATTGTTAAATGATCACAAAATGCAGCATAAATTCCTTACAAAATGCAGGTGTGTATAAATCACATGGAAAACAAGTGGACAAAAATAATTTGGCAAATACTTGATAGAAATTATAGACCTTAGTTCATGTGAGAACTACTCTATATTATAGACCTTCCATTTATTTATTTCTTTTATTTCCTTTCCATTCATTCCTTTTTTTAACTTCTATTTCTTTCTAACATACATACTAACAAACCCTAGCCCTAATCTACTAACAGATCTAGCTAGCTAATTTTTTTAATAAATAATTATAAGCTAACTAAAATTTAACATAAATATCTACTAACAATAAATAGAAACAAAATTGAATCCTAATTAGTATACTAACTAATTTCTAAATCTAACAAACTCTACCCCTAATCTACTAACAGATGTAGCTAGCTAAAAAATTAACTAACTACTGATAAGTTGCATTGTTCTAACAATAAATAAAATTGATAAACAACAAAAAATAAAATTGATAAATAAAAAAAAACAGAGAAAAGAGGAGCTCACCTCACCTGCAGAGGAGGGCGGAGGAGGTGGTGGTGGCCGGCGAGGAGGCCACTGCCACCGGAGCCGAGGAGGACGGGCAGGCGGCCGCGAGGGAGGGGGCCGCGGCGGAGACGGGGGCAGCGACGTCGTGCAGAGGCGCGGCGGCGGGCTGGACCTGCAGAGGAGGAGAGGATGAGCGGGAGAGAGAGAGAGAATGGGGAGCGGGGGAAGGGGCGGCCGGGGTGGCCGCGGCTCACCGGACGCGGCGGGGGAGGCGGCGGCGGCTTGGAGGGGAGGGGTTGAGAGCGGGGTGAGAGAGAGAGAGAGAAGTGGCGGGCGGCTAGGTCTGCCCGGGCCGAGATAACGGCCCGCAGCTTGGCCATCAGCCAGCTGACGGGCCCGCCGCTTGGCCGTCAGCCAGCTGACGGCAATGCGGCGGTCCGTTATCCCACAGCCGCGTGGTGGGGTCTGGGGAAACGTTGCCGTCAGTTGGGCTTTGCCGTCAGCTGTTCTGCGCGTTGCCGTCAGCTAACTGACGGCGTTTCATGGGCTGACGGCTAAAGTTCTTTTTGCCTACAGTTGTTTCTTTGCCGTCAGCATTTTTACTAGCTGACGGCAAAACATGGTTTGTCGTCAGCCCCGACGGAAAGCTGACGGCAAAGCACGAAGCTGACGGCAAAAACCTTGTTTCCTGTAGTGGGTGGCCTGGGCGCGGCCAAGGTGACCCCGGGCGCGGCTCCGGGCGTGACCACGGGAGGCGGCCTGGGCGCGGCCACGGGAGGTGGCCCGCGGCGGCCACGGCGAGGGCACAGCAGCCTGGGCGCATTCACGGGCGGGCGCAGGAGCGGTGCTTTACTTTCATTTCTCAGGGTGTTTCTGCAAAAAGAGAGGACCTTACAGGCGGGCTCCATATGTCATAATCGTACTCAACCGGAGCTAATTCTGTAATCAGTGTTTTTTTGCAAAAAAAATAGACACAAAATTAGTGGTTTCTAAAAAAAACGTAGAAGAGCGTTTTCTGCAAAAATTCGCTTCAACATGGTGGTTTTCTGCAATTCACTTCCACAAAGAAGAAGAAGATGGCAATGCCTACGGATCGGTGTACGTAAGTACGTCATGTATGTATGCCCCAGGAGCTCTTGCTTGTCTCCGTCAGCTGTGATAGTGGCCGGCGAAGATGTCGGTCGATCGGTCCAAAGTAAGCGCAACCAGTCCAAGGCAGCAGCTTAATTAGACGGAATACGTAGTTGACATACAGTAGCACCAAACTGAAAGCAGAATACCCTACTAGTGCATACCACAAACGTCGCACTTGTATTGTATATCGGCAACAGAGACTGAAAGTGGAAGTCCAGTCGTCGCAATGTCCGTGATGCTGCCACTACCTAGAGACCCCCGTAATTAGCTATTTTGGATTGTCTCTGCTGTATCTTGTAGTCATTTCTCCAGGGATCGCTTTCATCTGACTGAGCCGCGCTAATCTTCTTCTTCCCCTCGGTCGTTGCCTGCATGTATAAGGAGACAAAGAAACACAAGAAAGCAGCGTGAAAAACCGTTGATTAGTTTGATGGTATTGGCTAGTTGGGACGAAAAATATCCAATCATATTCATATATTCAACCCATCAGGTTCAGTTTCTTATCTTGACTGCAACGTTGTTTGCTTAGGTCATTAGTCAGAATGGATTAGATTACTTAGTAAGAAGATTGTCTTGACCGATATAATTGTCGTGGCCAACAATTGCATCCTAATTGCATGGGGGGCTGGGGTTTGAATTTTGGTCAGGATCTGCATGCTGCCGCAGAACGGTAGCAAACATGATAAAAATTTGCCCGGCTCGATCGATCGATGCACCTATGGGTGACCACTAACTATTACGAGTAGCCCGGCTAAACAACTGACCGAATTTCGTCAAAATCTAAGAATGTCAATGTAAATTTAACTTTGAACAAAGCTAGACAGAGTTAAGATGACAATGCTGTCATCGCTACGCCCAGGGCCGTCTCCAGGAATTTGAGGCCCCGGTACGAAAAATAAAATGGGCCCCTAACATTTGAAAAGCCCCTAATTTCTTTTGCAACTTCTAATGCTTTTGAAAAGCCACTTTCTATGTACTTACTAAAAAATGAAAGCAAACCCTGTATAGACTCAATTGCAATATCAATAAGCATGTCCTTTGATTGTAGTTGCTTGCTGATCAAATTAACAGCTGATAATATATCATGCCAGATAATTATTGACACTAAAAATTCAAAATCACCAAGTTCATTTTCCGCCAGTGATTTAGCTTCACTACTTGTCAACGGATCATTATCAGTTTCAGCCACTTGTAATAAAGCCTCCCTTATTTCTGGCATTTGAATCCTTATAGCCTTAACACTGTCAACATGACTCTCCAAACGAGTAGAAGACAATGACTTGACAGTCAATTTTGTTAAGTTATCTTTGAGGATATGCCATCATTTGGTAGAATTAGCAAATATTGTATAGATGCGTTGTATAACTCCAAAAAATTATGTTGCTTTACGACAAGACTTCGCCATATCACATAGGGCCAAATTTAGACTATGACAACCACAAGCTGAATAAAATGCCCTTGAATTTTTTTCCAAAAATTTCTTTTGTACCCCCTTATTGTTTCCTTTCATATTTGACCCATTATCATATCCCTGTCCTCTAACATTGTCCAGATCAAGCCCAAGATTATTCAACTCCTCTTCTAAAACATTAAACAATCCTTGCCCAGTGGTATCGTTCACCTCCAAAAATTCTAAGAAAGATTCTTCAATGCAAATAGAAGTAGATGATGTATCAACATACCTAATTAACAAAGACATCTGTTCTTGGTGGCTTGCATCGGGAGTACAATCAAGAATAACTGAGAAATATTTTGCTTCCTTTACCTTTTCAATGATTTTAGACCTGATGGTAGTAGCAAGCATATTTATTAACTCATTCTGGATAGTAGGGCCAAGGTAGTGATCACGAATTTTATCATTGGTGATACGATCGACATGCTCTTTGATAACGGGGTCAAATTCAGCCAACATTTCAACCAGTCCTAGGAAATTCCCATTGCTCTCTTGATACAACTTGCTATTGCTACCACGGAATGCTATATTATGTTCTGCAAGAAATTTTACAATCAACAAAATTCTAAGCAAAACTTTTCTCCAATGCTCCTTTTCCTTTTCAAGTTCTCGTTGAGCAACTTTATCAATTGTTTGATTCTTCTCTAGCCTGAGTCGGAACTCATACCATGCAGTCATATTTGCGATCTGATCTCTACTTGATTCATGCTCTTTAAGTCTAGCCCCAAGATGAATCCAATCACTTAAGCCCCCATTCACCAGTTGGCCTCTTACAAGCCCCTTTTTTAATAATTTGCAACAGAAACAAAATGTTTTATCAAGATCGCTGCTGTATACAAGCCAATCTCAGTCAACCTTTTCTCCATTTGAGAGAACTTTAGTAAATGATAATGCAGAAAACCTTGTAGACAACTTGTCATAACGACCATGCTCAATAGATTCTCTTCTAGGACCCTTTTGAAGAAGAATATCAACCATTTTAGGATCAAGTCCATCCCAATTTCTAGGATCAAATATATCAGGCTGACCAGAATTATTCATGTTATCAGAAATATTAGGATCGTGGTCATCGTCAACAATATTGCCATCATTACCTTCATTAATTTCTGTAGATGGAGCCTCAACTTCTTCTACATTATCACCATAACCATCATCACCTGGATGAATTTCCGCAGCGGCACCACTGCATCAATATTAGTATCTGGAGCCTCGAACTAGAATGCATGGTTGCTTCTGTTTATAAACAATTGAACAAAACAAAAATTAATCAATATCACAATATGCAGTTGAACTAATGAATTGCATGAATTATAAATTTTCACGAATTCATGAAATCACCGTTGCAGGTTCAGGCCTTCAGGGAATCACTTCCTCACACTTTTACGGACAGCCGGACAGGCCTGCTTAGAGATCACTGGATCAAGGATTCGGGTTCAGGGCAACAACATGCTTCAAGAACGAGGCACCCTTAATCTGAATTCATAATTTTTCAATACCTGATACTGAACAACGACGCCGGTACTGAACAACAACAACTCGTCTTCAGTCTGCAGAGTTCAGAACTTCAGATTAGGCTGCAGAATCCCCTGCCGATGAGCCGGCGCTTCGCGTGTGGGTCGTCCGCCGGTGCGGCGGCGTTAGCCGGTGCCCGACGCTTGCAATTCTGTTCGTGGATAGATTGATTCTGATCTGTCGTAGGGAGCTAGGGAGTTAGGGTCTCAGGGACGAACAAATCACGTACGCGTACAGATGGAATCATGGAAACGCAAGTCTGTGTAGCCGTGGGCAGCTATGGCTTTAGCGGCCCAGAAAAAACAGACCAAAACTGAGTTTTTTTATTAATACATATACGTATGTGAACCAAAATTGGGGGCCCTTAGATTTTGGGGGCCCTGTGCGAGCGCACAGCTCGCACAGGCCCATCAACGGTCGCCCATAATATAGTAAGGGGTTGTCGAATGGATATTCAAATCTGAGCTCAGGTTCATATACTCTTGTACAAGAAACTTTCGCAAAGACACATGAAAAAATCTCAACCTTATTATGGTGAAAGATGCTCAAAATTTACACGAAAGTTTGTAGAACAGAGTCCACAATAACGGAAAACTTAATAAAAATGCATGTGATTCCACTAAAAAAGGTTGAGCGTGAATGGATCTTCAGAACACTCAATACTAGTCCATATGATCCGTACTTTGGTTCATTGGTTCGCTGCCATTTGAATCCGCACACCTTTGACTTCATACCATCAGTGGGAGCATCCGGGGGTATTCTTACTGCATGGAATGGTTTACTGGAGAGACACTATTCAAAAATGATTATTCACTATCTATCAGACTTATTTCCAAAATGACTGGAGATTCATGGATTTTGACAAATATATATGGTCCATGTCAGGAGAATAGTATGGTGGATTTACTCAATTGGTTTCAAAATATTGACATGCCAGATGACACTAAATGGATGATTATGGGTGATTTCAACTACATTAGGTACCCCAGTAACAGAAACAGAACAGGTGGGAATTTCCAGGACATGATGAAATTTAATGAGGCCATCAGTACACTTGGACTTGTGTAAATTCCACTCAAAGGAAGAGAATTCACCTGAAGCAACATGCAGAATGCACCATTACTTCAGAAACTTGATTGGGTTTTTTAGTTCTGAATCATGGACCACTGCTTTTCCCAATACCATGGTTGCTCCTTTGGCCAAGCCTATCTCAGATCATACTCCCTGTATGATACAGATCAACACTCATATCCCCAAAGCTGCCATATTCAGGTTTGAAAATTGTTGGCTTAAGATAGAAGGATTCAAAGAATTTTCTAAACAAAACTGGAACCAACCCACTCATATTCAGGACAGTGCCAAAGTCATCACTGCTAAATTTAAAATACTGAGACATGGGATTAAAATTTGGGCCAGTAACATATCCAAGCTCAGCATGACAATTAGATTCTCAAATGAGCTTCTCTTTTTCTGGGATAAAATTGAGGAATTCAGACCTTTGACCACAGTGGAAAACAATGGTAGAGATATCATCAAGGCACATATACTTCAACTCCTACAACTACAGATGATTTACTGGAAGCAGAGAGCTACTATCAGATGGGTTAAATTTGGTGAAGCTAATACCAAATATTTTCAGTCCCGGGCTACTCTTAAACATAGAATCAATTTTATTGATTCACTTCAGGATGAACAAGGCAATATTCATAAAGACCATCAAAGTAAAGCACGCATACTCCGACATGCATCCAAGAAAAGGCTAAATACAAGGGTACCCACTTTCAATATGCTGCAATTTGATGAATTTCTTAACAGACATGAAGATATGGAGGACATGAAAGCACCTTTTACTAAAGAAGAAATTGATAATGTGATCAAGAATCTCCCTTTGGACAAATCACCAGGACCTGATGGGTTTACAAATAATTTTGTGAAAGAATGCTGGGATTTCCTTGCACCTGACTTTTAAAAGATGATTGATGATTTCTACATGGGTAGGATATCATTGCAAAGCATTAATGGATCATTTATTGCCCTCATTCCTAAAAAAGATGCTCCAATGAGACCACATAATTTCAGACCCATCTCCCTTCTGAAGTGATCTTTCAAAATCCTCACAAAGTTGCTTGCTAATAGGCTGCAGAAGATCATTCTGAAGTTATTCCATGCTAATCAATATGGTTTTTTAAATAACAGAGCCATACAAGATTGCCTAGCATGGGCATATGAGTTTATTCATCAATGCCAGACATCTAATAAAGGGTTAATTATCCTCAAGCTTGACTTTGAAAAGGCTTTTGATATATTGGAACATCAAGCCATCATGGATATTTTGAAGGCTCGAGGATTTGGAACCAAATGGCTGATGTGGATCAAAATGATACTTGACACAAGATAATCATCGGTTCTGCTTAATGGGGTTCCTGGTAAACAGTTTCTTTGCAAAAGAGGAGTCAGGCAAGGAGACCCACTGTCACCACTACTGTTTGTTTTGGCAGCTGATATGTTTCAATCCATTCTCAATGAGGCAATGAACACAGGTCTGATAGAACACCCCATGCCAAATAACCCTTGCAAAGATTTTTTCCAATAATCTAATATGTAGATGACACCATATTGATTATGCATGCATCTGCAAGACAACTATCGCAACTGAATGCACTACACCATGTTTACTGGACTTAGAATTAACTATGCTAAATCTATGATGGCCCCAATCAATGTTGAAGAGTATAAAGTGAATTTGTTGGCTAACCAATTTGGATGCAATATTGGTAAATTTCCCTTCACTTATCTGGGACTACCATTATGTGTGACAAAGCCTAAACTGGAAGATTTTGCACCTGTTATTCAGAGAATTGAGAAAAGACTTGCAGGATGTTCAACACTTCTGTCCCAAGGAGAAAAATTGGTTATGATTAAATCTTTTTTCACTAGTCTCCCTGCTTTCTACATGGGTACCCTCACTTGACAATGGGCATTATTGACCAAATCAACAAGTACCTCAAGCACTGCTTTTGGCGCAAATATGGTATGGAGGACAGAGGTACTGCTCTCATCAAATGGGAAAAGGTATGCAAACCTAAAAGATATGGTGGTCTGGGAGTACTCAACTTGCAATTACAAAACGAATGCTTGCAGATGAAGTTCATTCATAAACACATCAACCATCACGATCTCCCATGGGTACAATTGATTTAGGATTCATATTACAACGATGGCATCATACATAACAGACCAGTTGGGTCTTTTTGGTGGAAGAGCATTTGCAAATACATGATTGAATTCAAAAGACTTGCCACTGGCAAAATAGGACGAGGAGATAACATTTTGCTCTGGGAAGATGATTGGGGGCAGGGTATAGTACAGACCAGATATTCTGAACTCTTCTCCTATGTCAAGAGAACTAGGATCAGTATCAAACAATATTTGGATAACCAAGACATTGAACATCACTTCCAGATCCCCCTTTCCTCAATTGCATACAATCAGTTGCAGGATCTTACATCAGAGATGGCACAGATTTTCTTGTCAAATGAGCATGACTCGTGGTCCTATTCTTGGAGTCAGACATGTTTCTCATCATCAAGATTATACCAGGCCATTAACCCAAAGGAAGTTTTCCCACAAGTGACAAGAAACATATGGGATTGCTCTGTGATACTCAAGTACAAGATCTTTTTCTGGCTCATGATTTTTGACAGAGTAAATACGAGAAATCTGCTTCACAGGAAGTCATTTCATATGGCATCATATAATTGTGTTTTATGCACACTCAGCACTGAAGAGACCTCATTACATCTCTTTTGGGATTGCCCATTTCAATTGCAATGCTCGGATCAGATAGCACCACAGAGATTTACAGGTATATCAAGCCTGGACCAAATCCAGTTAATACAAATATGTCTGCCAAAGCCATTGCTAAAGAAGTTATCATAATGGGATGCTGGCATTTGTGGATGCAAAGAAACAATTTGATTTTCAGAGGGATCTTTCCATCCCTTTCCTCATGGAAGAAAGCACTCAGAAGCAATCTCATGTTACAGGACCATAAGATCAAACACAAATTTAAGAATAAGCTCAGCAATTGGATTGATCACAACCTAACTGGCGATCTCCAATAAGTTTTTGAAACCAAGACCATTTTTTATATGATTACGCATAAAACTAGCATCGGTTGAGTTCTACTCAACTCATTTGTAATTGTACATTATTAATATATATTTATATGCCGTAGAACGATTGTTCTACGGTCTTGGTTTCAAAAAAACAGGACATAATATAACTCCAAAAAAACATAAGTCTTAGAAAAGCGAGTAAGTAATCGAGGTGCTGGAAACTCACTTTTCGAGCTCTTAGTCACACTAAAAATATCTCCACGATGTACATTTCCATGCAGCTTGTGTTTTAATCTAATGTTTCGTACTTCCCTTAGGCACATGGAACATGATCCATGTAGTGTTGCGCTCGTAGAAAACTACCAATATTAAATAAGGTTATGCTACAAGATGTCAATATCTTTATTTTTAGCATTTTTTCCATCACCAACTATATGTGTACAATAAGTTCATCAAAAATTGGACACGTGGAACACAACTATTGCTCCGTAAGGAAAAAGAACACAACTATTTCAGGAGCTGCGAAGCGCGTCATTCTGTCTAGTACATATTGATAATTATAGTTCATATTCTTAGTTGACAAGTACCTATAATGTTCTAACTTGTTTTTTTGTGGGTCTTTGTACCGTGCGCCTAAGGGATCACGAGGCTTCATCCAATAAGAACAAATACGATGAGTGGTACATATCATATATCTAGAAGTTAAGACTCCTTCCATTTATAAACCCTCAGTCGATGTAAAACAAGAAACCTTTCTCAATCATCGTGCTTACTGATCGATGAAGGACACTGACACACAGTTTTCACTTTGGACTAGGGAAATGGCTGTTACCCTATAGGATGTCTCTGTGATCCTAGAAGTTCCCATCGAGAGAAAATTCATGTGTGTTTTAGCAGCAATCATGTTATTTGGCATGAGGGGATTTTTGACCTTATCCATGTGGTTCCTGTGAGGCCCGATGACCGGACTAAAAACAGAGTCCCCGACAGCGTGGCTTATGTTTGGTTTGGAGACCATTTTAGCCAGTGCCATGATGATAATAGTGAGAAGTTGGTGCAACAACTTGCATGCGCATACATGCGACGTGTGATCTCAAGGACATTGTTTGATGATGAGAGTGGAAGGACCCCTCCATGGATGTGGCCGAAGGCGTTATCTAGTTGGGATAGTGACCGGAATTGGGTTTTAGCCATATTGTCCTACTTGTACCATAACATAATCAATTGCTCATACTTTTCTCTTGATGTGATAATACATCTCCAAAAAGTTTCTAATTGTACTATGGGTGCCTCTGTGTGAAGTTGGATGTGACGTGTCGTAGATACTCAGATGATTCAGTTATGGGTGGTTCGTTGGTCCTACATTTAGTTTGGATGTAAGAACACTTTTCATGGTTACAACGCATGGGACGATGATGTCAATTCTCTATGGCTGCCTACCTAGATGTACTAGTTGGATAAGGCTTCGAGTTCAATGGTGACGCAAAGTGGATGTACAAATCATGTGTCCCGAAGATATACTAGATGACAAGTGGGGTAAATTAGACAAGAAACGTGCACCACAACAAGCATGAGTGAAGGAAGATTGAAGAACAATCAACTTATTTACATTTCTAGAATTCTCTACTAGGTACACCTAAATTTAATACTTTCACATATCTAAAAACCCTTGTTGTGCCATTTGCTCCAAAATAAATTGGCTAAATTATACACACAACACTCTAGCAATTTCTCTCTCTATGTAAAATATATTGTCCGCAAGGATACATATAAACACACTATATTACATTAATTTAAAATAAAGTAATTCGTGGAGTAATTAATTTGTTGGGTTTGCATACATTTTGGTTCATGTCCTTTGTAATAAACTAAAAAAAATTGTGAAAGAAATTAAAAATAATAATCCCAAAAAAATAAAATTATGTTTACTACAAGAAAATGTATTAAAAATATGAATATAAGAAGAATTGTATCACAAATATAGATCTTGCAATACAGTGATGTGATTATGCTGTAAGTTCGGCTAGTTATTACGCACAACTATATAAAAGATCTACCAATACAAGGACATACATTATATGCAAGAATAAGTCCTATAAAGCAAAAAAAAAGTATAAATAATGTAAAATTAGAATTGAATGCACGCAGGATCAGTCGTGAGAATGGATTTTTTTTATGTTATGTTTCATGCAGATGATGAGTTGGTACAGTACATTATTGTTTCTATCCTTATGGTACAGACTGTTAAATCTTTCCAACTGTAATGGGGAGCTAAAACTTATTGTTGTTGCGGATAATTTTAGTATATTAGTGTTTAGATTATTGCTACTGTAAATCACAGTAATGCTCATGTGCTTACGGATCTTTGTTTGATAATGTACGCTACTTATTGTATTTTTGTTAGTTTCTTGAAGCTTAAAGTTATATATATTTATATTAGTTCAAAGTTTCATTGAAGGTTCAATTGATGTTATTGATCCCAAAGCATCTGGAACTCCTCCGACAATATTTACAGCGCGCGGTGAGATTCATGATATTCTCTGTCTCCTATAAATGTAAGGCCACTGTTCATTTTGTCAGGAAATGAATAACATGGAGGATTCTAAGGGACGTTCTTATGTTTTTCTTGATGTGGCCCTGAATGTTTCGTCATTTGTAGTATAATTCTGAATATGCAGGCGTATGCCTTTGAATGGGTTCATTGTGTCTGTGCTGGAGCGAGTAAATTTTGAATGTAAGCACTTGAACTTAAGATGTCTTCCTTGTGTTGCTTGAAACTACATCTCCTTAATTATTTAGTTGTATGTATGTAATATCAGGACGTGAGGAGGAGCCGAGGCATTCTATGCTAAAAGAGTCAGCAGCAATCAAGAAGGAGGGTCTGGCGGTGCGGAAACACGAGGAGGACAACGACCGCTGGTAGTCGCAGAATGTAAGAAAGTATAGTCAAGATTTCCAGAAGAAGATCGTACCCAAACGGCACCCGAAGCAAGTGCCGAGCATCAACGGGGAAGAAAAATACTAAATGAGGTACAATAGATGAGGTCAACATTTCTTTTCTTATTTTTCTGTATCTGTTCCAGATTTTCAATTAGCTCTTTTTAATATTTTTCCTCACTCCGTACAAACTATATATGCTTCAAGCATATATGGCTGATTTGCAGTAATGTTCCTTATATGGTGATTTATTTTCTGTTGTGCTTTCGTCAGACTAGATCTTCTAATCTTTGCTTATTTGAATTTTTGTTGAACTTTCAGAAAAGTTGAGTTGGCAAAGACATTACCGTATGATGTTGCCAGGATTTGTTTTAGACTATCATGCATTTTGTGGATTTGTGGTAGACTATCATGCATTTTGTTATATGATTGTTCGATATACATTTTGCATCTGCATACAAGATCGACTTATTTCAGAGTCATTCATATCCAGTACAACTGAATTAGGATTTGTATGGTAATTGGTAAGTACTGCATTATTAAACCTGTATCAGTATATTTCAGGTGGGTGTAAGATGATGTAACTGATATATCATTACAACAATTTTGGGCGCATAAAGTTACGTTTTGTGCTGAGAATTTATTCTATGTTTTTTACACATGTAGTAGAGAATATGAGACAATCTCATTCTTTGCTCCGTCTTTTTTTGCAAGGAATATTGTTTGCTCCGTCTTGACGGTTCATAATTGATTGGCAAATATTTTATGGATAACTAAAATTGGTTGGATGCGAAACATAGTAGTCAATCCTTATGTTTTGTATGGAATTTATTATGGTAGCAAACCAACTCAATTTCGTTATATAATGTAGTCATTGATATATTTTCCTGTCATTGATATATTTCATATATTTGAACTATATATAATACAATAAACATTAAAAAAATCATATACAACCATAAAAGAAAAACGGCGCAGCAAAGCGTGCATATACGCTTCTAGTATTCTTTACGTGCAGTTCACTAGGACTACAAGATAGGGTACATTTCCTACTCACCGTCACCTCCAGGCACATACATACATGTGGCTGAAAGCCGGGTTCTCGTTGCTCTTTGATATGGTGAGAGCTGTAAGGATAAGAGATAAGAAGAATCTCATCAACCCATGAAATGCAAAGCAGCAACAAAAGATACAGCTAGACGATACCGTATCCATCCGGTGATGTATGTATGAGTGGATTCCTTGGTCATTCAGGGTCGGATATCCTAGAGGCAGGCTGGCCGGGGCATGTGCAGCACAGCCACTAGCCCACTACGGTTACGCGTGAGCCTAGGCGCCGTGTCGTGCCTGTTTAAGTTAGTAGTTTAGTTGGTTTGATTCACTCGCTTTCGGTTGGGTTTTAGAGAAGGTTTGATCTGCGTCTGAGCGGGCAGCGACATGGGGCCTAAATTATTGGTATTAACGTTTAACAATCCAATGATGATGAGAAGCCGTACCATACCGTACGTGCCACGGCATCGGCGGTGCTTGTCAGTTACTCCCTTGGTTTCATAATGTAGTATCGTTTTGCAGATAGTTGTTGACTGGGTCGCGCTGGCTATCTTAGCTGCATCCTACGTGTAGAAGAGAATGACACTGCCAATCAGTTGGACCCTGGACTATCTTAACGAAGTGCCGTGTCATCCGGTTTTTTCCCTACTCGGACGCGACTGACCGTCAACCGCAAAGAAGAAGAAGAAGATTGCAATGTGTACAGATCGGTGTACGTAAGTACGTCATGTGTGCATGCTCCAGGAGCTCTTGCTTGTCTCCGTCACAGCCATCTCATTGATAGTGGCCGGCGATGATGTCGGTCGATTCACTCGATTGGTCCAAAGTAGCGCGACCAGTCCAAGGCAGCTTCTTAATTAGACGGAATACGTAGCTGAGAGTTGACATGTAGTATCACCAAACTGAAAGAAGAACACCCTACTAGTGCACACCACAAACGTCGTCGCTTCTGTGTGTCGGCAACAGAGACTGAAAGCGGAAGTCCAGTCGTCGCAATGTCCATGGTGCAGCCACTACCTCGATCGCCGTAATTAGCTATTTTGGATTGTCTCTGCTGTATCTTGTAGTCATTTCTCCAGGGATCGCTTTCATCCGACTCAGCCGCGCTCATAGTCTTCTTCACCTCGGTCGTTGCGTGCATGTGAACAGGGAGAAATGCTTGATCACTACAAGTGCTGCACAAGGAGACAAAGAAACGCAAGAAAGCAGCGTCAAAAACCGTCGATTAGTTTGATGGTATTGGCTAGTTGGGACGAAAAATATCCAATCATATATTCATATATTCAACTCATCAGGTTCAGTTTCTTGTCTTTGACTGCAACGTGGTTTGCTTAGGTCATTAGTCAGACTGGGTTAGATTGCTTAGTATTAGTAAGAAGATTGTCTTGACCGATATAATTAATTGCCGTGACCAACAATTGCATACTAATTGCGTGGGGGGCTGGGGTTTGAATTTTGGTCAGGATCTACAGCAGAACGGTCACGAACCTCATAAAAACTTGCCCGGCTCGATCGATCGATGCACCTATCCGTGACCACTAACTATTACGAGTAGCCCGGCTAAACTACTGACCGAATTTCGTCAAAGTCTAAGAATGTCAATGTAAAATTAACTTTGAACAAAGCTAGACGGAGTTAAGATGGCAATGAGATGCCATCGCTACGCCAATAATGTAGTAAGGGGTTGTCGAAGACATATCCGTTTGAATTCTTAACTACATGTTGGCTACAAGAATCCACGTTCATGTGAATACTACGTACACTACTATGTATGTTCCAAAAAAGTTAATCACACAACATCCTATCATTAGGTTTCTTTTACGGTACCTTTTACTAGTGTCATACGGTGAGTAGTACGAATTCATATGAACGTTTGAGATAATTAGGCCCAGCCGGCCCAGTAAGCTGTATTAGTATGTTGCTTTTAAGAAAAACTAGCAAGGTGGCCCTCGCAAATGCGAGGGCTAGTACTGTCATAGTATAAATTTTCCATTGTTCATATTCTTAGTCATATTTTGTATTTATTTTCTTGATACAGTTAAGTTTTTTTTACATGATAATGTACTATATTATTTGCATTTTTTGTTATAGTTTTTTTTCATGTTCATGATCTCCCTTCAATTCATATTGTCATTGAAACGGATGTATCTGGACATATTTCAATGTTGGATACATTTGTTTCAGCGACAACTAATATCCGTCGGAGGAAGTATAGTATTATACTTTTGCATGTTTTTGTCATATTTTGCATTCAGCGACTACTAATATCCATCGGAGGAAGTAGTATTAGACTTTTGCATGTTTTTGTCATATTTTGCAGCATAATTAAGTTTATGTTTGGGCTCATATGCATGTAGCTGAGAGGAGTTTTATTGGTGTATAAAAATAGCAATTGTTTTTTCTTTGAGCGTGAGGTAACAATACTACAATCTACAATGACACAATAAATTTTTCAGTGAAGACAAAAAAATTTAGAGCTGGATACATGTATTGAAAAGTGAATCTTTCCAAGGAAAATAATCTCAGAGCTGAAAGATCTTTGGACTTGTATTGTATACTTAGGCCACTATAAATTTACGTTCTAAGTAGTATGGTGTATGTTTATGTTACGGTAACACAATGCAACCAAGGAGCGACAACTTTTAGCCCTACGAACATGTGCTTCATTATGAAAAAATGTTGTTTTGAATTTAGTGAAAGGGAAAAAAGTTATTTCAAATAGAAGTTAAATGGTGACCCTTTTTCCTATTAGTTGACATTATAAGTACCAATGACTATATGGTCAAATGGAAGGAGTGATTATGAAGTAAATTCTGAATCCATATTTATGTTCGAAGTACCAAAGCTGTTGATCCTGGAATGTGAGTTGTTGCAATTGTCATGTTAGAAGCATACACTACATATTGAAAGAATAGTAAAAAATTCTACTCTAAATACTAACATGTAAAAAAAGTGATATTGTTATACGTTTACCAAATAATGCCAATCAAAACATCTATGCATTCAATTTTTCACCCTGTTTGCAGATAAGTGTTAGGAAAGCTAATTCAATTCCAATAAGAATGATACCATTTGCAACAGATTTTTTCATCAGTCATGCTTTGTTCTATATTTACCACAACATCTAAACAATATTTTTCATGACCTCCTACTAAATGGTTTATGCCTGGTGTGGAATATTTTATCTTTTGTGGGGATGGTGTTGGACCTTGCGGATAAATATGGATCTTTTGATTCCTTTGCTCGAGAAGATATCTGAAGTGTAAACTCGTTATTATATGGTAAACTAAACATGTTAAATTCACATCTTATGAAAGAGCTGCATCTTGTGAATTTAACATAAGATGTGAATTTAACATGCATATGGTAAACTACAAGATGCAGCTCTTTCATATTGCTTAGGGGATAGGGGTAAAAACCCATTTGGATAGCTATCGCGTGCACTATTGTGAGGCATTCATTGAAGCGACCCAGCCAAACAAACATGCTCTCTCATTAAACTAAAAAATCATGAGTCAAACAAACTTGCATCTAAATAATGTTGACTTATCATCTCTAAAACAGCACTACGAGCAGAATGTTTAGAATACTGGGTGAAGCACCAGGATATTCAAATCTGAGACCAGGCTCATATGCTCCTGCACAAAAAACTTTTGAAAAGACCTATGAAAAATAGACAGAAAAATCCAAATTTTATTATGATAAAAAATGCTTAGGGGATAGATGTTCTTGTAAAATTATAGCTTTTTTGGACATCTAAGGAACTCACGGCAAAAAAGACAAATTCAGTAAAAAATAGTGCATGAATAGTGGCGTTTAAAGAAACTGCAAATTTATTTATTTTTTCGCGAGATCTCCAAATGTTCGAACTTTTTAAAAATTTATACAAACATCTCAGACGTAAGCATTTTTTCACCAAAAAATGATTTTTTTAAGTTTTTTTCTTCCTGGGTGCAGATGCACCCTGGCACCGAATCGACGCTCCCGTGAAGCACCTCGTTAATCAAACAATAATGAATGAAAGCTAAGGGTACTGCTACCACGTATGTATATTATGTGCATGCAGTTTTTTTTTAAATCCCTTGAAGATAGGGTCCGTCTTTTACTCACCGTCACAGCCAGGCACATACGTTCCTCGTATGACACGGGAAGAAAGTCCCTTGCATGTGGCTGGAAGCCACGTTCTCACTGCCCTTACATGGTGAGAGCTGTAAGAATAGAGATAAGAAGAATCTCATCGACCCATGAAATGCAAAGCAGCAACAGACAGAGATAGTAGAATGTACCTTATCCTGATTCACCGTATCCATAATGTGCTGGATGTGTATCAGAAATTCATTGGCCATTCAGGTTCGGATAGACCATAGACGAGTGGCAGGCTGGCTGGGCCATGTGCACCGCAGCCAGTACGCGGCGGCACACCTGTAAGCAGCGTAGGCGCTGTGTCGTGCTTGTTTCAGTTAGTAGTTTAGTTGGTTTAATTCTCTCGTTATCGGTTGGGTTTTCAGTAGAAGCTTCGCCCTGCGACATAGAAGCGACGTACGTACTGTACGGGACCTAAACTAAATGATTGGGATTAACGACGACTCCAATGATGATGAGGCGTACCATACCGTACGTACCACGGCATCAGCGGTGCCTGTCAGTTACGCGCTTGGTTGAGGTCACAGTTGCGCTGGCTATCTTAGCTGCATCCTACGTGTACCGGTGTGCTCGGCAGTCCCGTGGAGCTGGAGGCCAGAAGAGAATGACACTGGTAATCAGTCTGAACTATTGGGACTATGTTCGGGCAAGATCTTAACTAAGTGCCGTGTCATTAGTAGCGTGTCCGATCTTGTCCCCACTCGCGCGCCCCTAATTGCTTCAACGTATATCGCAAAGAAGAAGAAGAAGAAGAAGAAGAAAAAGATGCAATGCGTATGGATCGGCGTACATAAGTAGTACGTACGAAGTGTACGTGTGGTATTGGAGCTCTTGATCCGTACATAAGTACCTTGTGTACGTGTGTTCTAGGAACTCTTGCTTTGTCTCCGTCACATCCAGCTAAGCGACAGTGCTCGGCGACGATGTTCGTCCTTCGGTCCAAAGTAATCGCGGCAGGACCAAGGCAGCTGCATACTCCCTCCGTCCCATACTGTAGTAGAGAGTGGATATACAGTAGAACCAAACTGAAATCGAAATGTACTACGAAGTACACTTGCAGCATGGTCCGGTCGTCGCAATCTCCATGGTGCAGCAGCTGCTAACTCGATCCCCGTATTTTGGCTTCTCTGCAAGTGGGTGCGCCCTCGACGGCAACCATCGAATTGCCGTCGACCTTTCTCGCCGAAGGGCGGCGTTCTCTGGAGTGGACGCTCATGGCAGGAGGCCGGCGTCACCAGAAATACTACCGCCAGGATTTTATGCCACAGTGGAGTGTGAATTGACGAGGAAGCATACCATTTGTCTCGGGATGCGTTACATGTTATATAGGAGGCACAAGTCCTCTAGGGTTTTCAACAAAGGGGGCGAACGATCTGGAGATACGTTCGTTACAGGGAGATGTCGTGAGAGAGAAGAAAGAGGATTACAACGTTGTTTAAACAAACTCAAGATTATCTCTCTAACTAACATATCCTAATTGTCTAACACTTCCCCTCAATGTAAACCTCATGAAATCTTGTACAGGTTAAGATTGTACTTGAAGTCATTCAAACTTTTCAACGTGAGAGGCTTGGTGAATCCATCAGCCAGTTGATCTTCCGTTGGAATAAATCTGATGTCAAGAAGCTTCTGGGCAACTCTTTCTCTGGCGAAGTGGAAATCAACTTCAACATGTTTTGTTCTTGCATGAAAAACAGGATTAGCTGAAAGGTAGGTAGCACCAATGTTATCATACCATAACCTTGCAGCTGGAGGAGCTTTAATTCCAAGCACACACAACAAAGTCTGAATCCACATGACTTCAGTTGTAGCATTAGCTAAGGCTTTATACTCAGCATCAGTACTAGATCTTGATATTGTGGTCTGCTTTCTTGCACTCCATGACACAAGATTGGAACCCAGAAATACAGCAAAGCCACCAGTTGACCTCCTATCATCAGCACAGCCTGTCCAATCTGCATCAGAGTATGCAGTGACAAGCAAAGATGGAGACTTATTGATCTGAAGCCCAAGTCCCTATGTGAATTTTAGATACCTCAGAATTATTTTAACAACAGTCCAATGAACTGTACTAGGAGCATGTAGAAACTGACACAATTTATTAACTGAATATGAAATATGAAACTGACACACTTTATTGACTGTACTCGCTTGTAAGGATGACGTGAAACAACCACAACTTTATTTTTCAGAAAGCACCCTCAAAAAAACAAAAATAAAAGCAATCGAGTCATCTTCTTCCTCCCACCGGGATGTGGTCGCGGCTGCTCATCCCGCTGGACTGGCACGCTCCGCGCCCCACCGCGCGACGGCGCACTAGAACGCCTCCACGCTCTGCGCCCGTCATTGCGACGCCGCGCCCGCCTGCGCCCGTCCGTGCGCGCCGCCGCGCATGCACGTGCGTCGTCGGGCGCGCTGGAGCGCCGCCACGCCCACGCCCACCCATACACCGTCGGGCGCTCTGGTGCACCGTCGGCCGCGCCCACGCTAGGAGCTAACATCCATCCATCCATCGATGCCAGAAGTTGCCATCCACCCATCAGTTGCCTACACGAGCGCATGAGGAGCAGGGGCAGGGGAGCTACTGCCCCTTGGCTACCTGCGCGAGGAGAGCAAGGAGGAGGCCGGCCTATCGCGGGCGACGGCGGCGCCTCTCCCCGGAGACGGTCGATGTGCCTCCCCGCGGCGGCGACAGCACAGCAGCTGGGGCTGCTCTCTTATGGGTCCGGCTAAGGTAGGAAGAGGACCCGATTGCTTTTTACAAAAACTTTAGGGATCTTTTTGTAAATATTATGCTTACAGGTAGGTCCCATTTGTCAGAAATATGATCAAAACCAGCTAAGTACGTGATCCATGATTTTTACAAAAATTAGCCAAAAAATATTGGTTTTTGCAGAAAAAAATGAGAAAATGTGTTTTCTGCAATTCTATCTTAAATTGTCGTGTTTTTTTGCAATTAACTCAAACTCGCATATATACTTGGGTTGTCTGCTACACGTCAAAACTATGCAAATATCCACACAGAGTCACAGACACAAGCCACTCCAAAGCATCTTCTTCCCCTCGGTCGTCGCACGCATCTGAACAGAAAAATGGTTGATCGTTACACCTACACGTGCCGTACAAGGACAAAAATTTACAAGAAAGCAACGGCAAAACCGTCGATTTGTTTGATGGTATTGGCTAGTTGGGACGAAATATAATATAGGAGTATAAGCATATAATCATCCAGTACATCGAGTTCAAGTTCTTGTCCTGACTGCGACGTGATTTTCTTAGGTGTCAGTAGTCAGAAGACTATTTGATGCTATTATCGTCGTCGCCAATAATTGCATTCAAATTTCGTGGGGAGACTAGGGTTTGAATTTTGGTTAGGATCTTCAAGAGAACGTTCAGGAAACTTGCTCGGCTTGATCCACCGATGCACCTACGCGTGACCACTGACCGAGGTTTACGTCAAAGTCTAAGAGTATTCGTAAGTGTCATGTGATGTAGACGCGGAGAGAAATTCAACTTAATTTGAACAAAGCTAGGCGGAGTTAGGAGGACAGCGTTGTCATCTCTATGAATATATCAATAATATAGTGATCGAGAGGTTGTCAAAGACAGATCGGACTGAATTCTTAGCTACATGTTGGCTAAAACAATCCACTTGCATGTGAATACTACGCACACCACTATGTATGTTCCAACAAAGCTAATCACATAGTAACTCGTATCATTGTTAGGCAAAGCATCATTGTACGGACCAGTGATGGCGTTGTACGACGATGGCACTACCTCATTTAACATCTATTTAGGGTTTTGTCATCGTCCAAGAGAGTGGTTAGTTTAAGGGGAGCGATCACGTAGCCTCCAAAGGCAAGTGGGGGGTTGATGCTGACATCAAGCCGAGTGCCACCAAAACACACATTAACACAAACTATGATGCATGCCAACAAAAAAGATGACTAAAATATGATGGTGAACAGCATTATTGACGCACAGAACGGAGTCCACGATAACGGAAAACTTAAGAAAGTGTCCGTGATTTCGGACTGTACGGTATGAGGCCCCTGCTCACGAGGGAGAGATGGGATGGTTCATTTTTAGGCATAAACTAAACAGGGCAATGGCCGTTGGTACGTACGTACAGATCGCCCGTACGTACAGTAGCGGGGTGGAGCATCTCTGCACAGCGCGATCGGCCTCGTTTTGTTTAGTGGATTATAAGGTACGGAGTAGATTAAGAATACAGTGTACGGGAAAGGAGTCGCCAGGTGAGCCCCCATGTGAACCAACGTACTCCGTACTACGAACGCGGCATGGAACGCGCCTAGCTAGCTGGCTGGCTGGCTCATGTGATGATTATTAGTACATTTGTTTATGCGTAGCAGTGGTACGGATGCACTACTTTGCATGGGATGGGATGGAACTGGCACATACAGTACGTACATTCTAGCAAAATATTACTTCCGTTTCAAATTAAATGAATTTATTTTATTCACATGTATATAAAAGAGAAGTCATCTAATTCGAAACGGAGGGAGTAGTACGTATGGGAAGCACAAAGATCGATCGATCGACGTGCAGCTTATCGATCGGCTCCTTCTTTTCATGATCACATCCGTCGATGAAATCTGCACTCCTACTTGAACTCTGACTGTAAAAGCTGTACGAGTTCATATGTTTCGATATCATCCCAACAAAGCATGCAGTAGAATAGTGCAAGTAGCGCTTCGATTCGGTGCGCCGAGGGTGCGGTGCGGACCTACACATACGTGGCGTGCCGGCCGGACCATGCATGCATCGTGGCGTGGGGGCTCGTCCCACGTGGACGTGCATGGCTCAACAGCTGGACCAACACCGACCCCCGTTCACTCCTGTCGGGTTGCACTCAAGCATTTCTCCTCATCTCTGTCGAGGATTCCTCCTAATCCGGTTCGTAGGAAAGGATTATCATTATCATAGGAATAGAAAATTTATAGGATTGAGATGACATGTATCTTCAATCCTATGAGTAGGGATAGGAAAAGAATGTCATTTGGTTCACACGAAAGGAAATTTTTCATTGAGTCTAGACTCATTTTTATTTTTCTTTGAAACGTGAAGGATAGGAACCAATCCTATGTAAGAATAGGAATTCATTCCTATGAAGCAAAGGGCTCTAAAGAAAAAATTCCTATGATATTTCTCCAAACCAAAGGAAGCAATTCCTTTCTAACCCACGCTATTAAGCAAATACTCCTACTACTTCCGCTCTGACCGTACTAATATTCTCTGCATGCACACCATAGACCGGTTACTGAAGAGTAAACCCCTTGAACAACAGTACGATAAGAGCATCCCCAACCGTTAGGCCTTCAAGGGTCTGCTTGGACGCTATATTAGCACCGTTTGAGGGCCTTACGGCGACGAAATCGCGTCCCAGATAATCACCCCCCCCCCCCCCCGGCAAAAATCATCGAAATTTAGGCGAAATTCGATGAATTTTAGGCGAATTCATAATATTTGGTCTAATTTACATAAACATTAAATTACAAATACAAAAAACTACTGAAAACTATAGAGCTCGTCGTAGTTGAGCTCTTTCGCGGCTCCTCCGGCGGCGCCATCGCCGCTGCACCCTGCGCCGCCGGCATCGAAGAACTCGAGCTCGCCCTTCTGCCGCTCCACCTCCCCCCGCATGTAGTCCTCCCTCGCCCAGGCGAGACCGTAGTCCTCCTCGTCGGCGGCGGGGTCGTTGGTGGCGACTGGCGGGGGTTCGACCACCTCCTTCTTTGGCTTCAGCCGAGAAAAGACGCCCAAGAGAGGAGGAGCGCCTGAAACCACCATCGTTGATGACGATGCCGCATTGATTCGCCTGCGCCCTGCGGTGACGGCAGGCGCGGGTATGCCTAGGCGACGGGATAAGGACGTCGCGGGGGATAGACGCCGACAGGTGGGTCCGCTTGACGCGGCGCGCGCGAAAGCGCGGGGGCGGTATCCATTCGCGTCAATTTCTTTCGTCCGACGCCCGAGGCGACCCCAGCACGCTGGGTTCGGGTTAGATTCGTCGGACTCAACTTCAATGCAATCCGACACCAATTGAGCTTTTAAAAGCGTGGCTAAGCGGAAATCTTTCATACGACGCAAAAACCATGGTCCTGGCGGTGCGGCTGAAAAGATGCTCTAAGGATCAATGCATGGCTCAAAGGTTAACGGTCTACCACGTAGTACTAGGGATCATACGGTAGCTCATAAAATACAACAACAAAAGTGGCAGCAAACCAATGGAGTATGGAGTGCTCCAAGATCCGTTGGAGCAGCGTATCTGACTCTCCATGGCCGAGATGTTCTTGCGCGCAAGATCGCCTCGGAACCCATGGACCTTTCCAAGACCCTCGGTCGCGGTCACATGAGTGTGCATGCATGCCAATACCTTGACCACGCCAAGGTACTGTACACCAGACGAACACACCACGTGGATAGCATCATGGATTACAGAGCACCAGCGTCGATCCGGGCACCTCTTTTTCCACTTGTGTGTGTGCGCCCGTGACCGACTCCCGGCCAGGCCAGGCCCCGACAATGCAACCTGTATACCTACCTAGGAGTAGGCTTCTGTAGACCGGTAAGCGCGGGTGTCCCTATCCCATTGGATTCATCCTTCACTGACGTGTGGATCCGCCGGGCGGTGTTCACGTATCGACGGAAGAGGAGGACCCGGGAGACCATCCCTGCCTACCAACCAAAGTCGAATGGCCCCTCCCTCCGTGACCTGTTGTGCAGTGCAGTTTACTAGCGAGCTCAGCTCGATGGAGCTGTGGAGCCTCCCGTCGTCGTGCTTATCCGTACGGTCACGAGTACGGTTTACCACTGCGATCAAATTACCACACTGCCCATTGTGGTGCTAAACTGTTTCCCACGGCAAATGCTTCAATCCACGTGACAGTTAAGTTACCTGCAGATGCATGCTAATATAAGCTGCTTCGGTCTGTTTGGATAGATCACTGAATTCTTCCGACCGTGCGGTGGATCCATGTACACGACAATAACTTTGTTGGCGTTTTCACTCCACATATAGCACCATCAACTCCGGCATGCATAAGTGCAACTCCAACAGCACGACCTAAATGTTTTTTTTGTCCATCGGTGAGTATTTGGGTCGCAGCGAACAAAAAAATTGGCCTAACAGGGCGACGTAAACAGACAAAAGTCCGTTGTGCTGTCTGCTGTGACCTAAATCAGGCTCAAAATGCGGCTGATTTGGGTCGGCGAACACGCTCGGTGTCCTCCCCTGGCCCATCTGTCTATGACTTCTCCACGGGACCGATTAAGTTGGCCCGCTTGTCGGCGTCTCACCTAGCCGGTCGAGGCCTTGTTCATCTTTTTTAGTCCCACCTCAGCGGCCGAGGTACTCCCGTAGGTGTTTATAAGGGGGGGGGGGGCGGGGGCAGTTTAGATAAGTTGTCTAGTAGCAAAGTTAAAAGAGGGCATAATCTGATGCGTGGTATATTGGTGCTATACATGTAATATCATTAAATAAATAGTTACATGATAACACCTGTATATCATCAAAATACAGCTCATACCTAAACGGTCTAAACTAAACTTGCTATTATTTTTATGCTTTAATTTTCTAAAATAATATAGCTAATTATTTTTAATTGACGTGATGTGTTGTTTCAAAAAAAATTAAAACAACACAACTCCTCAATTAAATCTAATCTAACTATATTATTTGAACAATAGTCCATCCCGGCCTCTCCTTATATACACATGTGAGCGTCCATCGGCCGCAGAGGTGGAACTAATTGTGGGCACAATTAGCGCTGAGAGCTCCTGGGACGCAGACAGGCGGGCCTGGTTAGTCAGATAGAGCTGACCGAAATGCGTCGCGCCCACACCGTTGGGCGGAGCAATCGAGGGGCGGCGGACATCGGTCTGTTTTGCGACCCAAACGGACAAAAGGCGGACAAATTGATGGTTCGTTTGAGTTGCGTCGTTGGAGTTGCTCTAACGACATAGGTTGGCTTGGTTAACTGATTTGCGGTTGCATGGTTGGTCGACCAGTTGCTTTGAAGTGTTTTCTTAAAAATAATACAATGTAGATACTTACATACACTTATCCCTATGATCATACGCACGCACACTCTATCTTAATGTGCATCTTGGTAATATTGAGTCGTTATATCATTTTACATTCTTAAGAAGTTGCTCCCCACTACTACCAATTCTCTTAACATGCACACACTCCACCTCATCATGCATGCCACATCACCCTTCACTAGCATATTTTTTTTCAACATGCAACATCATCCAATATGCATGAGAAAGACCCACCTCAATATGCCACTATACATAATAAAACCCACATGCAACATGCATGCATGGGATTTTTTATTTTATTATGATATTTATATTAAATCCATATATTAGTTCAGTAGTTATTATTTTAAATATACATGCTTCATTTAACCAAATATTTTCACTGAAATATTTTGCAAAAAAAGTTCCGCAACAACGTGCGGGGCATCATCTAGTTTTTAGATTGACGAAGTCACCATAAACAGCTCGTAATCAACGAGAACGATTCGTCCCACTGAAATCACATCACCGAATTTTTTGAAATAAATCCTAATATATACAAGCACCAACGATGTCCTGGGAAACAACTATCCTCCTAACCAAGGTTGACAGATATATCATCGATGGCTTTGTGTTAGGTGGTGCCAATACTCAACAGTTTGAAAGTTAAGACCTGCCACGTATGATAAACAACTACTAGAGGTCAACACGCATTTCGCAGTACTGTTTTTAATTGTGGTTTTTTTAAGCAGGCCATTGCGACCATTTTTCCGATTTGGTATTGGTTTGGATTTTAATTAAGTATTGGCGGTGTGTTTTTAGAATTTACTGTGTTGGGTTATCATTGAAGATGATAGTTCTTTCAAGATGTAAGTGGTGTTTGTTTGAGGTGATTCTAATGTTCTTACAAATTTGGGCATCGATATAAGTTGATGGTCATTGTGTGAGCCCTTTAGAAGGTTCTACTTCACATAGACACCGTGGAATTGCTACTATGATGCTCCCATTAGCCAGAAAAGTCCTTAAATCAAAAGCTGTTTAGTGATTACTTTTACAAAAGGGAGACGATGGAGGCCAGCCTACCGACCGAAATCTGGGTCGATCGCCCCTACCACACGTCCCTTCCTCTTTCCTCTTTTCGTACTGGTATGTATGCCTATCTATGGCCGTGCCTGTGCCGCTGCCCGCTGCCGTGGTGATGCTTGCGCCGCTGCCCGCGCGCCATGGCCGCGTCTCACGGCACCGTTCGCCGCCGTGTCCTTCCTTCTCCCTCTTCCTCTAACTCCCTCTCTCTCTTTCTTAACCCGTGCAAGCACCAGGAGCCGCCATGGCCATGGCTCGAGGAGATCGACGCCGTGCTTTCGGGACCCGCCGGCGTCCTCCCTCTGCCCAGATCCGACGCCTCCCTAGCGAGCCGTGCCCGGCCCGGTCCTCCTCCGACCAGCCCGTACCTCTTCGTGCCTCCACGGCACCGGCTACGGCTGCCATAGCCGTGAGCAGCCCCGTGCACAACCATCATTTTTTGCTACAATCATATCGTATTTTTGGTACAAAGTAAGTAAACTGGTGTTTTTGCTACAACGCACAATGTGCAGAGAATATTTGGTGAATATCTGAGTGTGTAATGTTGCAACCAGTGAAATATTTTGTTGTTATGTTTTTGCTACTACGGGCTAATTTTTTTGCTATATGCATCACGGCGGAGCTGCGACCTTGATGGTAGCGACGATATTTTTTGTTGAAATTGTTTAAATTTTTGCTTTCACTCTTGTGTGTTTTGCTACTACCGTTTAGAGTTTTGCTGCAAAGGAATATCTGGGGATTTTTTGTTACGCATAATGTTCCAACCGTTTAACCTTTTGCTTCCACCGTTGTCTATTTTTGCTATTACCGTTGAGAGTTTTCACTACAACCAAAAATATTAAAGTGATTAGCAACGACGGGGTTATATTTTTGGTTGTAACCGTTATTAAAAAAGCTACCACCAATAATCAAATTTGCTGCCACCAATTGATGATAAATATTTGTATGCAACAATGATATCACAATTTTTGTTGCAACGATGCTAAACAGTGCAAAAAATTACACACAAATATAAAACAAAATTGTTGCAATTAGTAAATATTTTTTGCTACAACCCTGCTGCGTTTTGCTGCTTGGGACCGACCGGCTGAAATTTCAGCCGATCGACCGGCGCAGAGCAGCGGCCTTTACAAAAAATATTATAAACAAAAATGTTGTGAATTATAAAACTATGAGTTAAAATAAATTATTCATGGTATCAATTTTTTTGTGGATTGTAAATAATATTTATGAATTCAAAGGAGGTTGGGAAATTTTAAAATATTCATGGATTTTAAAATATTTAATGTTGATGAATTAATTGTGATAAAAGAAACTAAAAATAAAATTAAATTAAATTGAAAACAATAAAAATAAATAAAGGAGAAAAGGCAAAACCAACATAAGAAAAAGTATTATCCCAATAGCGAAAAGATAGAAAAATAAAAACAAAATACTAGGAAAAATAGGCCGGCTTATAGCTTATTCAACCTATATACATGTGACTTACTCTCAGCAACACACAAACTTGTAAAGGGAACCCATAATGACCTAACATGCGCGGCCAAATATCTATAGCTCGGCCTGCAAGACGTTGTGCCGCGCCAAAGAGTCTCTCCGCCCCGTCAACTTCGCAATACTTGTCCGCCACAAGAAATATGTGGCGGGGTCCGCCCGCTTCGATTCCAAGCCGTGAGCTCCGCCTCTTCCTCGACGACCTATATATCTACTACCCGGCGACCTCCGGCGACCAAAATTATGTTTTTTCTGTCGGGTTTGTGTGCTTCAGTGATGCTTCGACTATTCTGTGTACCGCGAAGAATATTTATTTTAAATATGTAATATTCCGTTCGAGGATGCATTGTCTATTCTAATGTAGAACTTTTTTACTGCATATCCAATTTGTGTTGATCCACAAATCGGATATAGCATTAAATTCAGTGTATTTGCTAGAGTTGCTCTTTTATTCATACGATGTTCTCCAATCAGCTGCCAAGAGTTACTTTACAATATACTAGATCATGTTGGCGCACGTTGCTGCGCCCGTCTATTTTGACAATAGATTTATATAAATTTTCATAATATATGGTCATACAGAACACAAAAATTAAAGTTACATAAACCATCTAATATTTTGGTAAGTTATCAGATTGGATATTTAATTTATCTGCTATATGAAGTAGTGTGGTGCTAGGATATTGTAGGAAGGGCTTCCGCTAATTGCCACACTCTTCTATCTTGATGAAGATACGATAGAAATGCATGAGAAAATGTGAATGGATTACGGTTCACTAAAAATTACGTTCTTTCATGTTTCAAATATGTTCATATAAAGAGAGGAATATTATGATATTCAATCCCATTCTTACATGAAGGCTGTCCAAATGTGGGAAGGATTTATCTCATACAGAGCAGGAAGGATCTTGATATTTCCAGTAGGTGCAGTTTTTCTTACAGGAAGATATGTTCATAACTTGAAGCCATCTCTACAAGAAATACAAAACCTAGTAGCATCCGGTTGATATAATTTGAACAATACAAATTACATTGCTTCAATTATATAGCCCTAGGTAAAGATTCATCTATTTCCAAAGCACGAAAAAAACAACAGTTGTTCGCAATGGAAATTATTGCAACCATGTATCTCGAACATCAAATAAACATGAAGATTAGCTTTAAGATAAAAGAAAATTAGCCTCTCTCTCATGTATATTCGGGAAAGGAGAGAAAAAATAGTGTGAAAAGGGATGATCATAGAATCTTAATTCATCAAATGAGAAAGATATAAAATCAAGAGATCGTGGTGTTATGAGACTATGACGACATTAGTGTCCCTGTATACCATAGAATATCAAAGCATTAGCCAGCCCATAGATTAGAAGAAGAGTCCCTCACTTTCTTGCCGATTTTTGCATCTTTCAGTTCAAGGAAAAATTCAATAAATTTACTGAAGACATTAACAACAAATAATATATAACAACAAAAAAGGGCAAGAACTAAAAAGTTGTTGTTCAATTTTTCTGCTCATTTTACTTCTTTCATCTTCCAATTACAAAGACAGTTTTCTCACATTACTTACGCAAAGCAACATAATTAACTTGCTTTGTTACAGCTGGATTCAGTTTATATCTTGTTTTTCTCCAGGCTAACATGTTTGTAAGTTAGCAGTTTGTATTCATTGAGGAGAGATATGTGAGACGTTGATCTTAGAGATTAAAGTTGTTGATGTTTCAGACTAAAGCCACGGTAGAATACACATTTATTTTATACAGTTATAACCATTTTTGCATGCATCTCAATATCTGCACTTTCACACTATGGGTCAACGATGATAAGGATAATACTATTTTTTTGCAATCAATCCATTAATTTCTGCTTAAAAAGAGTAATGGATTTTCATACTCAAAATAAAACTTGGATGTTCCTTTGACATCATTATAAGGAAAAAAGAATGGCCTGAACATGGTACTGACCAAAGCACAACAATCCGGTAAACAAAAAAAGTTCTACCAAACTATGAGGCTCACAAATTAGCATTAAGCCTAATTAATTTAAGGTTAGGTATGTTCATAAGTGAACAACTTTAAAGGGTAAGAAATCACATATCATATAAAAATTCAAGAGAGAAAATTAAGAGAATGAAAGAACTTGGAGAATATGGAAGAGAACCTTGCTCCTGGCGATACGCATCTTGCAGCAACCTTGATGACATACGATCTCCTCAAATGGCAATATAGTATGATGCTTCTTTGTTTCTCACCCAATCAGTAAACTAATATCATTGATTAGTTTAAAATTTAAAAAAGCTATTTGAACAAGAAATGTATAGTCTTACCTCAACAGTTTTGAGTATATGGGAGCAATTGAACTACAAACCATAAGAAATTTAAACCTAATACATAACAAATCAAGATTAGATCAAGGCGAGAATTCACTGCTAGTATTAAGACAGGTTTCTCTTTGTTACACTTGCAGCTGCACCGAGCCCTCATCGTGCTGATTCAAGGTTAATGGGCTTAACTACATTACTCCTCCAAGTCTTGGGAACTGGGATTAGAACTCTGAAAGAACATGTGGAGGGGCATCATATCAGATCACATAAGCGGCAACGGCAGAGATAAAGAAACCGGCAATATAATGGATATGAATCATGGTAAGCGAGGATGTGGCGAG
This sequence comes from Bromus sterilis, assembly GCA_950022295.1. NCBI lineage: Eukaryota > Viridiplantae > Streptophyta > Magnoliopsida > Poales > Poaceae > Bromus > Bromus sterilis. The sequence continues at coordinate 18,786,151 of OX465598.1, read as the reverse complement.
TCTGGTAACAATGAATAGAAGGAAGATTGCCTTGTTGGGCAAGGCCTTCTCCAAACCTGCAGACCCGGACTTCGTTATCCCCTTGATGGAAGTGGCGTTCGCTGCCCCGATCACATCGGACAACTTTGGCCTCCTATAAATTTTTTTGGCTAGATTGGTACCGTGTCCTCTACTGGAAAATTTGATGCCGTCACCTCTCTCTTCTTCTTTGTCACCAACACGGTACCACCTAAGATCTGCTGCTAATGTTCCTGTGACAGGGGAGGGAGAGCGCCCAAGATCACCTGGAAGGAACAAGGAAGCAAGCCAACTTGAGGGTCTTGAAGTAAACGAATGGAGGCGAGCCGGTGAGTAACGCACCTGCACCATCGGAGGGGATGAACAGTCGCATTAGCTGTGGAGACCTGCGTCGGCGTGCGAGGAGATCCGCAGCGAACGACGCCCTTCCCCGTCCTCGCCGGCTGGATCGGCATCCCTTGCAACATCGACTGAAGTGCGTTGCTCCGGACCCTCGTGCGCCTCCTCGCTCGCCTCGGCTGTGATCCTGGTGCTCGTTCCCCTCGCGATCCGGGTGTATGAGACTATATTGTATAATACCTGTACAAATACAGCAAAAATACGATGGGAAAAAGAAACAGAAAATGAAAAATAAATATCAGTAGCGCCCTGTTACATATACGCGCTACTGGTATTAGTAGTAGCGGGCTCTAAGGGGCGCTACTGCTACAAGTTAGCTGTAGCGTGCTAGCAGTAGCGCGCCCTGGAACGCTACTGATAAGCCAAAAGGGGGCGCTACTACTAGTCTTTCTCTAGTAGTGGTTGGCGGCGACCTGTCCATCGACATTGCTTGGTCCAGCAGCAGTTTCTGGTGCAGCAGCGCCATTTTGAGGTATGGCCGGCGCCTGTTCCTGGGGCATTGTAGCACTGTACTTGGTCCAGGCGCTCCAAGGTAGTTGCGGCGCTGCGTCCAGTGGTTTCCATAACTGTTGTGGTGCCGGGGCGTCCAACGGTTGCCGCAGAGGCGGCGACGGAGGCCACCGCCAGGGCCGTAGCGTCGTCGGGGTACCCAATGGCGGCGGTGGCGGAGGCCACCGTTCCAGTTCAGGCGATGCTGACTGCGATGACCGGAGTTCCAGCGGCGAGCAGCGGCGAGACCGAAAGTCCGGCGAGGAAAACCAGACCGTCGGTGCTCCATGGCCACGAACCGAGCGAAGGAAAAAGCAAGTTCCTCCATCTTTTACTCACCTTTCTCTGTCTCCTCTCCTGTGTAGCCTATTGCTCTGTCGGAGCGCGTGCATGAGAACGTGAGAAGAAGTGAGAAAGAATGAAGTGAATGGGTACTTTCATTGATAGAAACTGCTGGCTTTTATACTAGCCAAACAGACGTGAGTACAAGTCGGTTACAAGGTTTCCGCGCTGGTTCGAAACGAAGTGGCAGCGCTTCGAAACGAAGAGGCAACTGTTCGAAGGACACATAATTTGGACAACACAATGATCTAACTGCTAGATAGAATATTCCTAATACATGTATAGTTGATAAATTAGCCTAAATACTACGCTAATACTCAGTATACAAATGTGAGTGAACTAATTTGAAAGTAATTCTTAACAAAATGCTTGAGTGCAACCCGACATGAGTGAACGGGGCGCGTGTTGGTCCAGCTGTTGAGCCATGCACGTCCACGTGGGACGAACCCCCACGCCACGATGCATGCATGGTCCGGCCGGCACGCCACGTATGTGTAGGCCCGCACCGCACCCTCGGCGCACCGAATCGAAGCGCGTACGTACGGCGAGCGCCACTAGCGGTGCAACTTGCACTATTCTACTGCATGCTTTGTTGGGATGATATCGATTGGCACCGTACGGAACATATGAACTCGTACAGCTTTTACAGTCAGAGTTAAAGTAGGAGTGCAGATTCATCGACGGATGTGATCATGAAAAGTAGGAGACGATCGATCCATACTCCATCCGACTGTATGTGCCAGCTCCACGGTGCCATGTCAAGCAAGCTATTGATCAGGGCTAGCTCTGCCACAGGCTCCGGCCGAACCTTAACATGCATCGTATAGCACGGCAAGAAGAAACGTGCGAATGAAACTCGGCCGTACGTACCGGTCGTACCGTCTGCCAAATTCGTGTCTCCCATCGTTCCATTTTCCCGACCGTCATTGACGAAGTGATCGATTAGTGTGTAATACCACTTCCAGCCATCAGTGCTCACATGCATGACGCTATATGTCAGGCTCCACATTAGTTGAATTAATGTGAAGGCAAGGGACGGATGATGAAAGGAACGAATGAACTACTCGTCCATTAGACTGGTTTTAATTAACCAGAGAATTTCATCTCATGTTTGTAGATTCTTTCCCTTGTGAGATCATCGTGCTGTTTTTTTTGCGAGTAAAAGACATCCATTACACCACCTCCACCACAGGTTTTTCTGAGTTACAAATTATAAGATTCGGGGCAACCCAGTCAATCCAAATTTCTACGATATATACTACTCCCTCCGATCCATAATAAGTGTCGCTCATATAGTACAAAGTTTATAAATGAGCGACACTTATTATGTATCGGAGGGAATACCAACTTTGAAAATAAAAGAGCTAATACGGTTCTAAGAAGAAAAAACACGAGTAAGAGTAACTCCAGTAGAAAGAGCACGGCGAGCCTCCGCCACCTTAGACCCATAGATGGACCTATCCTGATCATCATCCGTTAACAGCTTATAGATTCTTTCCCTTGTGAGATCATCGTGCTGTTTGCCTTGTGTATTGTGTGCTGCGCGCCAACTTTCACCAATGTGGTATAATTAGACTGATGATGATATATACTCTTTCGCACGCATATCCGAATGGCATGCGGCATCTCTACCTTGGTGCGATGTGTCACCGGCCGACCTACCCATCCACAGTCATCACACTAGGCAGTGATGAACATGACCATATATGTCTAGACAGCATCACCTGCTGCTAGGTCGACACCGATCACATGATCAACGACAAAACCTCCGATCTCCGGCCGAACCGTGACATGTACCGTCAAAATAAACGAAGACACGGCGAGACGGGGCAAGGATCGGTCGAATCTCGCGGCGGCCCAAACGCCATGCCGCGCCGCTTCCGGAAATGCACGAGGCACTGTTGATGGATCCTGGTGCATGTTTGCCGCTCCACGTACGGCCGTGACGACGCGTATCCGCCTGCTCCGCCACTCGCCGGCATCCATCACGCACAGTGCTCCCTTGGATCCATCGCCCGATTGTGGAGGATAGATAGGAGGATATGAGCATGCATGCATGCGTGCTTGTCTCCACGTGAAAATGTTTTCACGTAGCTGCTAGCGTCGGGTACCGGTATAGTGCGCGCGTGCATATGCTACACCCTAGTCTATCTACACAGTGACAAACTATACCTAACATGCTAGGATTATTCTCCTTCTTTTAATCGTGTAGCTTGGTACGTATTTCTAGGCTCTCTACCATTTGTGCTATCACTAAGAAAATCCAAGAACAATATGACCAAGACCCATCACAAGTCACATAGCAGAACACCGCGATGTGAGAAAATCAAAGTAATTTATTCACTACTATTGTCGCCCTCACCGAACTTACGATGTCGAACACCTAAAACCCTAAACTAGTGAGTTCCTAACCCTCAAGCTATATGAAACCACTGGCACGAAGTCCAACAATCATCTTCACCATCAATGGTCAAAAGACTATCGACGTAGGAGAACCGTCGAAATACCTGGCGATGGATAGGGTTGAATTGCCGCCCACTCTGAGAGGGAAGCGAAATAGTGTGTGCAACTCACCACTCTAAATACCATCTCAATGTCGCGTGCCTAACATGCTAGGTACTATGGTCCTTTTATTTATTTATTTATTTTCGTACTAGCACTACATATTTCTGGAATTGCTACCATTTGTGTAATCACTAAGAAAATACAAGCACCATCACGTATAGTAGTATCTAATTATTTTTGTAAAGATCACACAAACCGTGTGCCTTGTATATATATAATACTCCCTCCATTCCTAATTATAAGGTGTATAGTTTCTTAAAAAAAGTCAAACTTGTTCAACTTTGACCAAATTTGTAGATAAATATATTTATATTAATTATACAAAAAGGGTATCATCAAACTCATCTTGAAATGTATTTTTACATTATATTTCTTAAATATCATAGATGTTGATATTTTTAACTATACATTTGGTCAAAGTTATAAAAGTTTGATTTTTTTAAGAAAACTATACACCTTACATCAAGGAACGGAGGGAGTACGTAAATAATTCATCCACACTAATCTATTTATCTTTACATGCAAGTTATCCACATCAACAAAGTAGGTCCATCATGCAAAACTTTTTTCCACTAACACTTCATGCATATGTTCCCATGAAATCCGCATATGCATGCAACCTATCACAAATAAATATTAAAAAATATGCACTCATCCTCACCATTCAGAAATGACTTTTTTTATTAAAATCAAATTATGATTTAATTACCTCACATTTTATTTTTATATGCGACAATTTTTTGTGAATGCACATATGTAGTTCCTCTCATTGTTTTAGGTTTAGCCAAGGATGATGTGCTGCTGTCGCTACTCAATGTTGTTTCTGCTCTCATATCACCTTGTTAATATATTGTCAAGGTAATAAAGTAACAAAACAAAAATCACACTCAATTTTTTTTGTTTTTTCTTATATTTTTACTCTAAATAGAATTTCTTTCAAAAAATAATAATATAATCATACTATGTTTCAAAAAAAAATCTCATATTTTATTACATTAAATTTTTGTTAACAGTTTTCGCAGCAACGCGCGGGGTATCATGTAATATTAGCAAAGAGTGGATACACAGAGTCCGATTACATAGGGTAGCTAGGAGGGATCCTAACACAAGAAACATCTAAAAGAAGACTAAATTATCCCATATCATCGATCTACCATCTCCCCTCTCCAGTGCCGGAGCCACGCCTAGGCCGTGTAGTCACTTGAGGATTTTTTGTCAGAAAAGACCACCTGTGAAATTTCATTGTCAAAAGAGACCACCTTTCAACATTATTGTCAAAACTACACTGGCAGCACGCTGGCGAAGCGACACGTGGCGGATACCGCCGCGGGCAACGGCGACACGTTGAGTGCAACGAATCACGTCATGAGGTGGGCCATGCCACCAGGGCCAATGGCGGCAAGATGTGACGTGGTGGTTGCCACCGTGAGCAGGGGCGGCACCCTGTGTCGCTTCGTCAGCGTGCCGCTAGTGTAGTTTTGACAATAATGTTCAGAGGTGGTCTTTTTTGACAATAAAATTTCATAGGTGGTCTCTTCTGAAAAAAATTGGTCACTTGAGTAGACAGTTTTTTTTTGGCAGAATAGGCTAAAAGTATGCAAAAAATAATATAAATCCATAAAAATACATGTATTTGACTACATAACATATCGATTGACTACACATGGTTAATATGAAAGTGTAAATAAAGTGTAAATATTATTAAAAAAGGGCCCACATGAGAAGTCCAGTAGCAGTTGCCGATCGGGAGGCTCTCGCTTCCTCGTAATTAGCGTATAATTAGTTGGTTCCCTAATTAGCCGCTGCGGCGATGCCCCTTCAATTTCTACGTCCAGACGCCATTGCCCCTTGCCGTCCGCTTGTCTGGATCTGATCAGGGGTGGGTACGCCGTCTCCGTACGCAGCCTGCTCATCTCTCGTTCCAGTTTCACGCCGCGTAACGCAACCTGCTGGCTGCTCTCCTCAATTCTTCCGGCAGTCCGACTCCAATCAATGAATAGGCGAGGTAGGGAAGCTTCAAAGGTTTAATACATCCATCTATCTACTAATTTCTCTGAACCTGCTGGCTGCTCTCATCAATTCTTCAAGCTGTGTAACAATATGGTTTTGTATTTTGTATACATCTAAAAATTATCATGATTGTGAATTCTGATGCAAATTCATCTTTGTACTAGTTCCTATCTGTGATGCATTATTTTTTAAATCGAACTTATGCAGTATAATGGAAAACTATTTATTTCGTCATTGCATGATAATTTACATAGAAAAGAATTAACAGCTAAAATTAGCTGTTTTTTTTTATCTTATTAGCAATCGTAGAGGCCAATTTAAGCTAATATAATATAAAGATGTTTTTGTATCATCGAAGCATAACCTTGTTCTATATGATTATTTTTGTTTACTTGACTTGGCCCTCCCCATATCTAAATCCTGGCTTCGCCCCTGACTGCCCCTCTCCGGATGTGATCCAAAGCATCCACTCTTCTTTTATGAGCTTGATCACCAACGCACGTATCCTGGCTTCTTTGTGGAACACTCGCCTGGTACGTTCGAGCCATATCCGACGTATACTAGTACGTATCACAGAGCAGAATGAGCAAAGGGTATTTTCGACCAAAAGAGAATACTGGTTGTACTGCTACGGATTGAGCAGTCCAATAGTCTGGCGCAATCACTCAATAGCTTTGTCTCTCTCTCTCTCTCCTCCATGTGCCAGGTCAGTGGGTGGGCTCCACGATGACAGCCAAATCTCGCTCTTCTCCACCGTACGAATGGGACTACGGAACAAGACGGACCGAACGGAGCGGGAGCCGGTCCCGGCGCGAGCCCATGGGTCGGAGCTGAACCGGGTGCTAGCTGGTTAAGGCACGGCCGGGCCCACCCCACCGGCTTCTTGCCGCCTGTACCTGCCGGGTACTCCAACTGTACCCGCACTCGTACCTCCCCCCGCCCTATTCAATTCCCTCTGCACCTTGCCTTAAACCAAAAAAAGAAATCCCAGCCTGGCTATGCGCACACAGGTGCGCTCTCCATATGCAACAAACTCTAGTTCTCCAATCCTCGCCCTTTCTCCTTTCCCCTTCCCGTCTGCTACTACTCGTCTCCGGTTAGTGGCCGGGCCGATCCTGAGCCTTTTTCGGCGGCTTTGCTCGCCAAAGATGGCGGACTAGGGGTGCCGGAGTAGATAGTTATTATGTTTTTGGCCAGTAGATCGTTCAACACCTGCGACACAAACCCATTTTTGACCAATTGATATGTATATCATAGGCGATCGAACAGCCGCCCCCTGTCTTACTAGGCCAACCTGCTATAATTATTCCATAAACACCTAGCGAAGATATGGCAACAAATAAAGTAGCCCTGTGTTCGGATCTAACAATACCATACCATAATAAAAAGGTACTGATGGTTGATCGGAGTTCCCTACCAGGTTTCTTTGGCCAAATATGGCTTTCCTTGCTCTCATGGCTGCTTGCTTTGTTCCGATAGACGGAGGCGATGACTGTAATGGATTCAAGGGGCTCCTAAAATAAGGTTGTGAGTTGCTCCTCCCTTGTTGGTTCTCCTTTGCTTCCTCTCTCTTTGTCTGACCGTGGTGGCGTGGAATGGGAGAGGAGGGCTGGAGTTGCTGCTAGGAGAGGTCGTGCTCTGTGTTCTCCAGGTTTGTTCTCGTCTTCGTCTTGATGGTGGAGAAGAAGATAAGTTGAAGGATCTGGTGATTCCTGCGCTTATATGCACTTTGTTGCTTTGGGTGGGGCGGATCTGATGACCTTCTCCTCCTCTTGTGGCCGTCATGGAGGTGGTTTGCAAGGGTGGAGCAAGATTTTCCCGATTTTTTTTGCTTTGGGTGGTGATTCGATCTTGTCCCTGCTCAACTGCAACTTTGACAAAAGTTCCATGGAGGAAAGAGGTACGATGGTGGTCCTTCTTCTCCTCTGGACATCTACAAATGTTTTTGCTGCAGTCGGATTCAGAGTTTATAGAAGTAACAGTAACTCTCATGGCATTCATGAAGACGACGCCGAGCTACTGCATTTTCTAGCTGAAAGGCTGCCGATTTGTATTCCTCTAAGTGAGGCAGTGCTTCTTCCTCTTGGTAGTCACGGGTGGTGGCGCTCTCGTCGGACCAAGTGGCCTGTTCCCCGGCGCCGGCGAGGAGTATCCAGAGAGAAGAAGATGGACCCGATTGCGTTTTTATTTTCTATCCAGGGTCGTTCTTGCAAAAGTCTAGGAACTTTCTATATTTTAATAAAGTGTGTTTACTGTTCAAAAAAATAACACACCTCTGGAATTTGACTGAAATAAATGTTTACAGAACACTTCACTTTGTTATTTCATTTTAATAAACTGTCCTCACGAAGTCTATCTCGGTTTAGTATGAAACGGGACCAAATTTTTAAAAGAGGCAAGTAACCCCGTGTACGCGGAGCAGGCTGGCTGAATAAGTGGCACATTCCATTTCCGAGCAAAGAATTTGTAAATGCCAACCGAGAAAATTAATGGCGAGAGGACCTGTGCAACGCAGCCCTTCCGTTTATATAACCAGCCACCACCATGGCCGCCTCAGTACAAACGCCTTGTGTCCTCTCAGCTCTCAACTCCACCGTCGCCCATCTCCTCCAAGAAACCCGCCGCCGCCGCCACTTCCAAGAGTCTCGAGGTCTCCGGCAGTCCGCCGTCATGAAGCGCCTGCTCAGACGGCTCTCCCGGGTGGCCGCGGCCGACGCCTGCGCCGCCGCCGGGTACCAGCCACTCCGGCCCGACGCGGCCGCCAAGGCCTCCCCCACGACCGCTTCCTCGCCGTCCTCCGCGTTCTTTGGCGCGAAAAGGCTCGGCAGAGGCTCGCGGGTGCCGGAGGGGCACGTGCCGGTGTGCGTCGGCGAGGAGGGCGGGCCCGTCGAGCGCTTCGCCGTGCGGGCCGAGCTCCTGGGCCAGCCGGCGTTCAAGGCCCTGCTCCGGCGCGCCGCGCAGGAGTACGGCTACGGCCACCCCGGCGCGCTCCGCATCCCCTGCGCCGTCGCCGACTTCCGCCGCCTCCTCCTCGGCCTCTCCGACCCCGGCTGCCAGGCCACCGACGACGACGACTCCGCGCTCTACTACTAGCCTTCCACCCCCTCCTCCCCCGTTCCACCTTCCTCGACCACTTCTGCCATGGAGGGCGTGGACGGAAGTTTGCCGCCCTGGCAAAGGCAAATCCGGCGAACCAGCGGAGCAAAATGCCAGCTGCTGCGTTCTGACGGATCTGCTCCTGCGTGGATGCTGTACATAGGGAGGCCTCAGGTGGTTGGTGGAGGGCAGGACGGGGATTCCGCCGCAAGTTCTCCTGCAGCTCAACAATTTTAGGACCTGCTGTCTTGTGGGAATTAGGCCTGTAATTTTCTGTTTACTTCTTCTTCTTCTGAGTGTTCTTGTAGCTAGCTCTAGATCTTGCTCTGGTAGCTGCAATGGAGCTTCTTTTTTCCACTTTTTGCTAGGGATTTTGAGGCCATGACAAAGGCATCATGTAAAAGCCGCAAGGTTCGCCTCGAGTGAGTGAAATGGATGATTTTGCTACTGCAGAAGTTTTAATCCGAGATCTGGCGGTGTAAAATGCAATGCACTTCCATGGATCTCCAGCCAGCTAGCTCTAACAGTTCAGGCAGTCTGTCATGGAATGCAATGATATATTAGTATGATTGACTGTTTGGTACGTAGTACTACTGCTAAATTACTTGGGTTTGCGTTGTATACTATAGATAGAGGCATTGCTTTTGGAACTTATTGCCAAAAAATCAGGGTTTTATGGTCAGGTTCAGAATAGCTAACTACTGTACATATGTATCCATGGATTTTCTACAAAAGTGTCCAGTTAACGAACGAAAATTGGATGAAAACCGTCACAATCTGTTGAACGGCACACACAGAGAATATCTCACGCACTTGTAAAAAGCGAGCCTCGTCGAGATAGCACATATGCATTATGGAGGTCACTTATCTCGATCACGCAGGTCATCACTCCTCCTCGACTCCAAATTTGTCCTGTTCAAGAATTCATCCGATTAACCATTTAACTTGCCGATTAATTGTGCTTGTAGATTTTAATAAATGATAAATTTTGATGGATTAATTGATCAAATGGCCGGTTACTCACCGGTTAACCGAATAGATACCAGTTAACGATCTTAGTGGACTTTGCCGCAGATTTTTCAAAACTTTACAGAAAGTGTATTGCTTGAACCGATAACTGCCTCAAGAGTTTTGGTTGTGTATGCTCCAGCCAAATGCAGGGGAAAGGGGTAAGATGACAATGTCATCAGGCCGGCAGAATAATGTTGTTTGTTTTGGTTACTGTTAAGACAGTTCTCCATGCACCAAACTGGTAGATACTGGCTTCAGAACCAGTCATCACATTCTCTATAAAAAGGATGATTACGTTCACAGAGTCAAACAATTGTGTTTACGTTATGTGCACGCCACACTTTGCTAAAATCAAGCTACTTTCTAATTGATTGTGACATGGCACACCAATGGTCTCGAATAAAACCAGCTAGATAAACAGATAGAAAATGCATTCTATACTTGATACATACGGCCATATTTCCACTCAAATCTCTTGTTTCTTTAGCCCACCGTCCACACATTTTATTTCCACATAAAACGAAGCACAAATTCTACATATATTGCCATCGTTAAAGGAGAAAAGGACCTTTTCCTGTGACGAATTGATACTGTCCCGTCCCATGTGCAGAGAGGAGAAATCTTGGGCAGCCAGCTGACAAGTGCGCCTACTGTGGCTGAGCTCAGAGTGAACATGATACTGCATTCCTATCTTGGAAGATTTAGGAGTACCGTGCTGCTTTGCGTGCACTTAGAAGCAACTGATCCTGGCGTTAGTACCCGGAATCATTGGGTCAGACTGAAACCACTAACCGGAAATGACCAAGGCATGAGCCGTCCGTCGTCGTACTGCATCGGTACGGGTGACAGGTAGTACTAGCACTCTCTGCATTATTCGTTGGCATGTGCCTCTGGCTTTTCTGAACATTTGGGAATTTCCCCGGCGACCTGTTGGTAGTTGGCTCCTGTTTGTTTATATGAGCTTCCAGGTATGAGCAGATGTGAATGAAACAAAGGCACCGGGAGATAGCTAGACGGAATTATGGTTGTAGAATTTCTTTTCTTCTGATTTTAAAATAATTTATGTATGTGTAGCACATGCCTTGTCAACACGACCACAGCTCATACCATCTCCCGTTCAGCCGGTCAACCTGCCTCTACAAACACACGGAATGATCTCCAGAGACTTGAATGCAAATGGGCACATGGGCGCCGGAGATCCTAGTCCAGGAAGATAGGACAGCAAACCTAGCTGGGAGCTATGGCGAACTGTGAGGCCACCGGAGCTTGACGACGACCTGCGCCGCGCTGCATGCATGCATGTGGAGCTTGAGTGGCGCACAGGCGGCAAGGCCATGGCAGGGCACGCCATGTGCAAGCAGAGGAGGAGGCAGGGGTGAAGTGAAGGTCACGTTGGATGTCAGTCAGGTCGACCGGCGACCGGAGACGACGACCGCGACGCTCTCGCACGACCGGACCCGGACAACCGTTGCAATCAGCCGCGCGGGGCTCGTCGATCGCCCGGGATGCCGCCGCCGCGTGGCGTCGCCACCGTGCACGTAGACGGTAGATCGATCCGTCGAGCGCTGTGGCTGGCACCTGCCGCGCGCAGGCCCGGCATGAATTCCCCCCTGGCCTCCCTCGCCTCATCTTGTTGGCGTGAACAGTGAACCAGCAGCGACGAAGAGATTTTTTTGCAGGTGGATCGGATGGGGGAGCAGAACGGCAGCGACGAGTGGGCGATGGATTCTGCTGCGATCGGACGGGAACGCGCTAGGTGTACACGGCGCTCGCAGGCCAAGGAGGGTGGATGGTCCGCGAGCTACCCCTGAATCTCCTTATGTGGACAACACCTTCATTTTCTCAAGTCAATTAGCTAGATATAATCATATGCGAACCATGTTCAATTTTTTCTTAACGTGTGCTCTTTAATTTTCGTATCAAAAACTATACGCCTTATCACTTCTTATGTAGGAACAGAGGTAGTATTTTTGAATAAAGGAAAACAAATTAAATCAAGACCGTGCTCTTGGAATAATAGAAGGATGTCTTTTTAGAAGAAATTTTTTTAAAGAAAATGATGCACATATAATAGATAGACGGATAAATTCCCAAGAGTTGATCGTGTTCCGCCACTACTTCCAGCTTCGCAAGCTGGATGATGGCGATGAGCCTTATAACTCTATTTTCCCCCGCTCAAGAGCCACTGAAATTTTCTCAAACACACCCATACTACAGTCTTGTGTAACGCTATGAGTTGGTTATGATGTCCTCAAGCGTTGGCTCATCACTTTTCAATAACTCGGTTAGCACCCATTTTCTTCTTAATTGTTATTTCTGGAACTAATCGTTTCGGCGGATCGTTCTTCTGATATTTGGATCATCGGGCTTTGCCATCATCTTGGTGACGACATAATTTACACACCGCCATACAACAAGATTAAATATGTGTGATTTTGGCATGTTTTAACATATTTGAAGCTTTTATGCTAAAACAAATAATGATTATGAATCTATGACTACTTTTTCAATCCTTATCTAATGTGTCTTGGTAAAAACTGAGCAAAAGAAAAGGGTTGCCCCCTTTCCCGATTTCCATTAAAGAAATCATAGAGGTCTGATTACAAGAAATTAAACAGCAGAAAAACTAAACATTCTGAGAGTCGGAATAGCATCCTGATCAAAGGTCACGCAGGACCCCATTATCTAGTCTAGAAGCATAGAAAGCTTAATAGCAAAAGCTAGATTATATCGCAGCTTGAGGGAGGGTGGACACCAGTCTTGGTAATACTGGTCTTTTTCGCTCTTTATAAGACGTGTACATACTGTTACAAGTTTCTAATATAGAATCCTTGAATTTTGTGTCGTGCTAAATAAGACCTTGTCATTTATTTTCCAAAACGGGTATTGGCTTAACTTTGTGAATTATTGTTGAAGTCATGTGGTGATTGTATGAAACGACTAGGTTTTATTTATTGTTTTTAAGTCGATTTCACGTTATGTGGTTTTAGATGAGACATGGGTGTTTCTTATTTTATATGTAAGCGGCAAGCCCAACATCACGGTGTCGAAAAACGCGGCAACGATCGCCTAGGACAAGATCGAGTTGGCTTTAGATCCAAATTATTGTAACACCCTAGAGGGTTCCGATCGGGGGAAGGAGGGAGCAGCTGGGGAAGAAAGGGATCAACTTGGGGAGGAAGAAGGAGGCAGACTTGCGGAGAAAGAAGAGAGGAGCACATATGAATGATTAAGAGGTTTAGAGGATATAACTCACGCATAATTCCAGTGTTGCACACACACACACACACTTATACTCGCACACACTCTTACATGTGGGCCCTATTTGTCATACTCAGTACACTGACGACTAGGGTCCAGTGTGAATATACGGCCCTCTTCTAAAGGTGTTTTTTGTTCTTGGTCATTATATCCGTTGGACAAATTTGTGAGTCCTACCATCTATTTATACTAAATTTTTATGTTTTGCGAGAGCTCTTTTTTCCTGTAATTGTATCTATTTTTGGTTGACACATAATTTCATATAATTCTGAGTAAGAAGACAACTAGACAAAGTAACATCATAATCACACCACAGTACATATAGCAAGATTTATGTTTGTGATACTGTTATAATACTTATATTTTAATACATTTTTTGGCTCAACACAATTTAATTTGTTGTGAATAATTATTATTTTATTAGATGTTTTGACATATTTAACAATAGATTTTATTACAATGGGTTTGGCCCTAAATCTTAGCAAACCCAACATATCACATTACTCCATAAGTTACTTTGCACATTTATTACTGTATTATAGTGCTTTTATATGTATCCTTGCACACATTATCTTCTATATATCTAGATAAATTGCTAGAGTGTTGTGTGTGCCATCGCGAATAAATATCGGAGCAAATAACATGTAATGGGCTTTTTGATTGTGAACGTATTGATTTTTAGGTGTATGTGTATCAGATGAAATTCTAAAGTGTACGAAAAGTATAGATGTACTTGTTCTTGAATCTTTGTGTCGCGTAATGAGGACGTTGCGCGTTAAATTTTTGCAAGTTTATGGTGATTTTTGTATGAATATATGTCTTACTTTTTTACTGTTCAAGATATCTTCCGATATTTCAATAAATTGGTCGATGTATCGCTTACCAGTGTCTAATAGATAAGATAAATCCGCTGATAAATTGATTGATATGCCTATAAATCGGCCGATATGCCGATAAATTGAACGATTTACTACTTATCTTCGGTCAACCGATTAATTCCCTATAAGCAATATCTTCAACATTGTTTTTTATGACAAGTGGGACCCATAAGATGCTAAACAGGAAACTATAGTTATTTGTATTGTTTGATGACAAATGTGACCTGCCCGATGTCATGTAGGTAGTGAATACGTATCCGTGCAAAAAATATGGCCGTATTTGCACGTTCGCGCAAGTTTGATGATTGTAATTCAATATTTTCAAAGTTTTTGTATCAAACTGAATATCGAGAGCAAGTTTTATGATTCGAAGTGTATTTACCTCAATATTTTGTTTCTCCTAATCCACCGTATATGATTTACATATGGACAATGGACTACTTTTGGGTTCTATATTTTATGAAATGCACAAAGAAATCACACATTGCACTCATCATCAATTGATAGATTATGATTAAATTTGTTTTGTTCTTCAGCAATTTTGGATAAAGTATATCAAGTTAAGAGTGATGGTAAGTAGATATTGGACACATCTTTTCATAATGAATTTGCTATTACAATTGCTGAGTTCTTTTATGTATCTCTTTTATTGTTGATTCTCAACTCTCATTCCATTATTCGGGTATGGTTCTCGTAAAATATCACGTGGGATGATAACGATGGACCGAGTATGTGTACGCCGATCAACAAAAAATAATATGTAGGTCATTTTATGGGTTATTGGACCTTCATTAGATGGTTAGCATTATTACTAATCATCATTTCACCTCGCACATCGGATACCTCTTGTGCACACTAAGTGAAAAGGTAACAAAATCGCCGACGTGGTCAAAAGCAGTTTAACTCGGGTGAGTTACACAATGATGCAAATGATCGTAACAACCAGCGTATAAAAAGGATCAACTCATGTTTGAAGGACAACGTGGCAAAGCATCCTTCATCCTATAGTATGACTGATGAGGATAACAGAGAGAAAAGATGGTCGGTGGTGGTCGAATTCAATGTGATACATTGATCGAACACGCCTAGACGTCCTCATAGTGAGAAACTGTGGAGCGCTCGGATGTGGTGGTCCGGTTGGATTTTTTTTTCTCATGTTCGGTTTAGCAGAACGTTGTGAAGAATTTGAAGGGACTCGATGGAGATGCTCTTGCTCCATCCTGTTTGGTTTATAAGTCAGACATGAATTTTTAGATCTTAATGTGATAAATAAAAATTTATGATAGGCCATACAAATTATATTATTGGAAATATTTTTGACAACAATAAATATATTTTAATCAAATTTAGTTCGTATTTGCCTAGTCAAATTGAAGACCTAAAAATGTGTGCCCGAATCATGAACCCAATCAAAAGAAGTAGAGGACATCAATTGGTTCAAGTTTAGAAGGAAATGAGCCATGAACAAAGTCTTGGAAACAGTTGGGGGTCGTTGGCTCCTTCATTTTCTTGTAAAACCACGTTAGAGTTGGGGGGTGTAATAGCCCAGTTTTCACAAAAATTAAATTTTTTGTTTTCGGTGTGAATTGTTTGATTGTCTGAGTTATTTGCAGTGTTTGCTTCACCGAAATAATAATCGGTGAATATTTCTCCCCCATGTTCTCGTATCGGATGCGTGACCGACCCTTTTCCCCAACGGCACACGACCTTGCGACACCGGGATTTCACCCGAGCACCGTCGCAACCGGCACAAGTCCAACCATCGCCACCGGAACGCAAACCCCGTTTATTTAATAAACGGATTATTTTATGGGGCGCCGAAAAATGTTGTCAGAATATCACCGCAGTGAGGTACGATCGACGGGCTCGACGCGCTGAGCGCGTAGATCGAGATTTCATCGGAATCGGAGTCCGTACGGAGTCTCGGCGGTCACGAACGCGTTCACCGGACACGCGAGAGGGGTACCGAGGGTATTTGCGTCAACTGGCCAGCCAACCTGCCTATATAAAGACCACCACACTCCCCTAGGCCTTCTAGGGTTTCCCCCATGGCAAATATGCAGCCACACCCCCAGAAAATCCCCGAAATCTGCCCCCTAGCCCTCCAATTTCGAAACCCTAGCCTCCCCTAAGATATGAGCCGTCAGATCTGAGATCCAACGGCTCAGATATGAGCCGCGTTGCCTCCACCTTCTCCCACCTCCAGCCAGCCCCGAACCGGGCCCCGCAGGGCCCTGGATCAGCCGCTACAGCCCGCCACGGGCCCATCCGGGCGCCGCCTCCCGCTCCTCCTCCCGTGAAGCCGCCGCGACTCCTCCTCTCCGGCCACGGCGAGCCACCGCGACAGCAACCGCCCCATCTCCTCTCCCGCACCTCTGCAGGTCGCCATCTCCCTCTCCTCTCGTCTCCCACCATCTTCTCACCTCGCCTCTCTCCACAGGAACTCGAGCCGCCGCCGGTGCCTCCATGAACGACCCGAGCCGAGCTCCGCGCCGCGCCTCCCCCGGGACCTCGCCGGAGACCAGATCCGGCCGCCGAACACCCCCTGCGCCTGCTCCCCGTCCCTTGCGCCCCCCCCTTGAGCCCCCAGGAGACCGATGCGCCGCCGTGACCCATGCGGCTGGGGATCCAGCCGCCGCTGTCGACCCCCTAGTCGGGTTCGTCCCGACGGACGAACGCAGCCGGCCAGCTGGGCCAGCCGGCCTCGCGGCCCAGCCGCCCCCCTCGGCCCAGCTCCCTCCAGGCCGCCAGCCACCGCCTCCAGTGGGCTGAGCCCACTAAGGGGTGAGGCCCTTTTTTTTCTGTTGTGTTTTTTTTATTTATCTGTTAATTCTGCTAAGTCCTTTTATTTTGCTGCTGTATTCAGTTTCGCGATGCGTTTTGCGGTAGATCTGTAACTCGGATGACTTCGCGCCCAAAAGACGAATTGTTTAGAATTGCGTGCTCTAGCTTTCATCTTTTGTGAGTTAATTTTTTTGAGGTTGTTTAGATGTAGTTATTGCTGTTCAAACAGGGCTACCTGTCGTTAACCGATGCTAAGTTGCTGTAACTGTTATTTTATTGCAACTTCGGGCAACGATTGCTTCGCAACCGTTCGTTGGAATTGATTGATTCCTGTTGCATCCTGTTAAGCATTGTTTATACTTCAGTTCCATGTCTTCACATGTCATATTTGCTTGCTGCATGTTGTTTGTTTCTTGCTCCAAAGTAGCTATCATGTTGTTAGTGTGCTGCTGTTTATATTTTGTTGCAACTTCGGTCGACGAGTGTGTCGCGACCGTTTATCAGAATTGATTGATTCCAATTGCATATTGTTAAGCATCATGTCTACTTCATGCCCATGTATTTCTATGTCATGTTGCTGCACTTTTGCATATAGTTATACCCCTGTTTATACATCAGAAAAATAATAGTTTCTGTCATGTTGTTTGCTGAATATCTTTTGATCCGTGATGCCTTTTTGCATGATTCTTTTTGCCATGCTTCTGTGCTTTCCATGTTAACAACCGTTGGTTGATCACTTGTAGCTAAACAACTTGAACCGATTCTAAATGTGCGGTATCGTCGTGTGTGACGAGTACTCCACTTAACCCGTTAGTAACCACTCACGACGATAGATCCGTATCGCGTTGCCGTGCCTTGTGTTGTCTCTTTGATCTTGTATTGCTCCGTAGTAATAGTGGTGCACCGTTGATTGCTTTCCAGTGTTTACTTCTTGTGTGCTCCCGCGGGTACCTTTCGGAGACGATGCGAGCGTGCGATCGACTACACCTTCGGAACCCGACTTATCAACAGGCAAGGACTATGCATTACTTATGATCCATTCTATTTCAACCAGCGGTTTGCATGCTAGTCTAGGTTAGGTTCGATGTTTGATCCTACCACATGTTTACAGCCTCTTTCAAACCGATACATCCATGTCCCCTCCCAGCAAACCTTGTACTGCTATGTTAGTATTGCTCGTTGCTCAGCCCCAGCAAACCTTAGGATGCTACGATGTTACCCTGTTACTCCTTGGTTTGGGATATCACATTATTATATTGTTGTTGATGATATGATTATTATAAATGTTGACTATATTCGACGAAGGATGAAAGGTCTAGGCTATCCCGCCCCGACGCTTTGTTCCATTCGAGTCACCTAGGATCCGAGTTCCGGGTATTGGTTTTAAGACTGAGCGTGCCTAATCGCGTGTGGGATTTTATGGGGTCCCCTCTTCTTACCTACCTAGCTTCAAACATTTCTAGAGGTGGCCCAAGATGATTTACCATTTGAAACCGCATGCATAACTGGTCTGCAGCCAGTGGTTTTAAAACAACTCGGGACAGCAGAGACTTAGTTCCTTTGTTGGTCCACACTGGTGAGTTAGGGAAGTCCCCTGTTATATAAGTGAGACTAAACCCGACCTTGGCCATACGTAAGAGTACGATCCGAGAGAGTGGCCAACTTTTGGATTGGGTGTCGACTCCCCGGGGGCCACCCGGATTTGTTCGTTGTTAGTTAGAGGGACCTGTCGTTTCGGATCTCTTGGAACTAAATCATAAAATGGTTGCCTATAATGGGTATCAACTAACAGAGATGGGCGAGCATGCGACGCCTCGTAATGGGCAGTTGGTACACCCCTGCAGGGTTAAATCTTTTCGAGAAGCCGTGTCCACGGTTATGGACGACTTGAGACCTACTCCTTATTCATAGACAACAATTTACTGAGATAATCTTAAAATAACTTGATCAATGTGTGTGTGTGCCTTGACTGCCTCTTCTTCGTCGGGATGCAAAGAGGAGGACAAGGATAGGATAGGTGTTATGTTTGCGTAAGTAGCTGATAGAAAGACTTGTTGGAGGCGAATCCTCATCGAATGCTTGGCTTCTTATCTTAATCTCTAGATCGTTAGCCACTTCATAAATGCTAGTGCGGCATCAACCTCACCACTTACCCCATCCTTACCGTAAACTACTAGTTGTCTTAGAATGACGAGTGATGAAGTCCTTGCTGGGTCAGTTGACCACTACAGTTGGATGCTGAGTATTTTTGTACTTATGATACTACCCCCAAACTCTTTTCAGGGTTCTTGATCGACAACAGGTATGGTGATCGACGTTTCACGTGGAGACTCGACGACGACTAGTTAGGAGGATCCCGGCGGAGGGCCTGGACCCGTGTGGTTATGGGAATCGATGTTTTCTCTTTGCCAGTAGGCATTTGTTTGTAGTGTGTACTCAGACATGTACCTTCCGCTGTTGTATTGTATTTGAGGCAGTTGTATGCCGATTGTACGAGATGTTGTATCCTTGTATCTGTAATGTTGTGATATCATGTTGAAAATCCGGGGCATATGACTTTGTCATATGTCGCGGTGGGACCGATATGTGCTTCGTCTCCGGATCTGAATGGAAACACCTAAATCTGGAACAGTACCGCATATCGGGCCTTACATGGGGCATGGAGTGTATATATCCGTGTGCCTAGCCAGGCAGAGATTTCCTTGTTCCGTTAATAAGGCAAGCAGAGGAAAATTGAGTAGGCTGGGGAGGCACAAACAAGAAGCCGGTGAGGTGGCCCTGGCAGCGCCATAACCAGCACCCGGTTTAGCTCCGACCGATGGGAGGATTCGTCGGGCTCGCGCTCCGTCCTGTTCCGTAGTCCCATTCGTACGGTCGAGGAGAGCGAGATTCCACTGTCATGGTGAAGCCCACGTACTGATCTGGCACATGGAGGAGAGAGAGAGAGAGAGACAAAGCTAGGTACTCGTGATTGCACTAGACTATTGGAGTGCTCAACTGTTGTCAATCCGCAGCAGTAGTCAATGTTCCTTTGGTGCTTCTGCTTCTTGACATTACGTGACGATACTTGGATTTTTCTCAGTGAGAACACAAATGGTATAGAGCCTAGAAATACGTGTATACCGTGCTACTGTATAATTGAAGAAAAAAACATATTGCTACTAGCATGTTAGGTATAGTGTGCCACTATGTAGATAGACTAGGGTGTAGCATATGCACGCGCGCACTATACCGGTACCTGACGCTAGCAGCTACGTGAAAACATTTTCACGTGGAGACAAGCACGCATGCATGCTCATATGATCATATCCTCCTGCATCGCGCGATCTCGATCCAAGGGAAGGGAGGACTGTGCGTGATGGATGCCGGCGAGTGGCGGAGCAGGCGGATACGCGTCGTCCCGGCCGTAGAGCGGCAAACATGCACATCCATCAACAGTGCCCCGTGCATTACCGGAAACGGCGCGGCATGGCGTTTGGGCCGCCGCGAGATTCGACCGATCCTTGCCCCGTCTCCCTCTGTCGTTTATTTCGACGGTACATGTCACGGTTCGGTGGAGGAGCTCATCGATCTGCCGGAGATCGGAGGTTTTGTCGTCCATCATGTGATCGATCGGTGTCGACCTAGCTAGCAGCAGGCGATGCTGTCTAGACATATATGGTCATGTTCATCACTGCCTAGTGTGATGAGTGGGGATGGGTAGGTCGGCCGATGACACATCGCACCAAGGTAGAAATGCCGGATGCCGTGCATCAAGCCATGCATGCGAGAGGCATATCGCTCTAATTACCACATTGGTGAAAGTTGGCGCGCAGCACACAACACACACAAGGGCTAAGGCAAACAGCACGATGATCGATCTCACAAGGGAAAGAATCTACAAATATGAGACGACAAGGATGCCACTGACGACAGTTCACCACTTAATTAGGACATGCATAAAATCAATCATACTATACTTTCTGAAACAGGCGCCATGAAATTCTCTTGTTAAAACGAGTGTAATGAAGCACTAGTTCATTCGTTCCTTTCATTCTCTGTGCGCACCTCGTTCACTTTTCGGAAGCACTTATAATCAGTAGTCTGATAGGAAACTTTTTCCAGCCGGGTCTTGTGCCGTTGATGCTTTTTTAATCCGATGGTTTATATTCTAAGCGAACTACCCAGATTAACCCCCCGAGGAAATCTCGCCTGTCATGTCTCAAATAACTCATTACGTCACATGCTAGTTAATTTCGCTCCAATCCACCCACCCATTTCGCATCACCCGGCCGAGCCCATCTGAAAGCTCATCGACCTCCCTCACGTCGCGGCGGCTACCATCGCCACCACCGCGATCTGCCACAAAACTCCGTGACGTCTACAATTGCTTGATGTAGCCGCTGCAGCAGTCCGCCCCCCGTCTGCTCCGCCAAGCCTTGCTCTCACCGCCGACGGCGCCGCCCCCATCACCGGCCCGGTTCCCCGCGAGACCCTGCCCCTTCACCATTCATCCCACACCGTGCTGGTTTGCCATTTCGGCTCGGCAAAGAAGCTGCACACGTATCCCAGCCATCATCTTTATTCCATGGCATGTATTCACATGAACTAGGGTTTGATTCTTTCTTCACCACTTGATTTGATTTGCATTACTCTCGATGCAATGCAATATATAATGGATCATTATTTCATCTATGAAATTCGGTAAATTTCTTATGTAGATCAAATTAATATAATTCCCATTTTTGCCGAGTAATATTAATTTTTAATCTGATTTTAAATTTGCATGCTTCCATCCAAGTTTAGATCTGTTCCCAACTACTATGTTCGTGCTTCTTAGTTCCGTAGGATCTAAATTTCTATGCATATGCTTCTGGACCCTATATATTTTTCTTCCAAATGACAACAAAAAAAATATGTTGATGAGCCAAAAACATGCGTCCCCTTCTTGGTGGCTGGACAATATAATTTTGCTTCAATATTCATTTTTCTATGCTTCCATCTGAACCCTTGTGTTATAAAATATCTTCTACATATCTTTTGTATATCATATTTTCATCCAACCGGCAACGAGAACTTCAAATATGATACTAACATTTGCTTCTAAGGTCTCTGCATAAAGCTTCCTTGCTTGTTGCTGCTATAAATTCATCATTTTTTTTGCTTCTCCTATTTATTACCATAGAAAAAAAATCATGCTCCCATATAGTACTACATCCGTCTTAGTTGTAGGTGTTTTGCTTTTATACAACCATTTGACCCCACCATTGTTATGTAAACATTGCCCATTTGCTTATTTCATAAGAAATCTTGTTGTAACATGCTTTCATTTCTTATGTTTTCATCTCACCTTGGATAATGAAGCATTCCAAACCTTAGTTTATGGTGAAGAGCCCTTATGTGGCATGCTGGGTGAAAGATGTTGTCTTAGGTCTTCCTACTTACGGGGCTTCCAAACTATACTTAATATGCTTCTTCTGTCTAGGTAGAATGCTTCCATACTTCATGTTGTTTTTCTTAAGTCGTTGTCATTTTTATTACCTGGAAATATTCCATGCATCTTTATTATTCTACACATGCACCATTTAAATTTGAAAAAAGCCCCATGTGTGGTGTGAAATATCGACTCATTGCTTTGTGTAATCCATGCTTCCTACGTTCAGGTCATGAATATGTTCCCTACAACATATAATTTTCTCTTTATCTCAATTTTGTTATGCTTCCATTGCCTATCATGTATGTTGTGATAGATCAAATTGTTGCTTCATGTTGTGCAGATGCTTTGGGACGTCTCAAGGTGCTGAAGGAGGTGGTGGAGACATGGGTGGAGACCGTGATTAAGGTTGCCCTTGAGGATGGTGTTTTCCTAAGTACTCCGCGCGGACTTGAAGACATGGACGCATTAGCGAGCTCTAGCTCGCACGACCATGAAAAACCAAGCGGTTGATAGGTTGCAGCGGCAGCCCCGTTGCTTGTTGTCACTACAATGGCGACAACTATCATTTGGCAATCCTTCGCCTAAACATTTCCCTATCGTGCAGCCGCGGGCCAAGATTTGCTTCCTAGACATCTTAGTCTCTTAGACATGGACCTTGTATAAGATTTTTTTCCAGTTTAATGTTATTAGGCTTTTACATGCTGGAAGCAAATTTCTTTTTCTTTAGAAGCAAAATTTTGTTCGTTTGAAAACTGTCTAGTTGCTACCGTGAAAACCATTTTATGTTTGAGTGGAGGCAAATTTAATTGTTGTCCACTGATGCAAATTTACCTATCAGTGGAAGCAAATTTTCTGGTCGCCAGAAACAAATTCTTGCTTCACTGGGGATACAAAGTAAACATTTATAATGAATAGTTCCTAATGGATTTATGTTTTATTTAGAGAACCTAACGGATTTATGTTAGACGAAAAATACATTGGCTATTGTTGAAGCAAAATTATTGAGTTTATGGAAGCACATATGTGAGAAATAAATTTGTGTGAAGAAAACAAAAGTATCAACCCTAGAAGGTTTAGTAGATGGAAGCAGTACCCGCAAAAAGAAGATGGAAGCACTAAATCGGAAGCAAATTGGATTCAAACTTTGATTGCACACATTCTGAGGGATTGACGTTTCAGAATTAACATAATTATAGAAGCGAGTTTAGCTAAGGTGCCGTGCGTGCTAACCGGGAGCTGTTATTAGGAAGCAATAAATGACCCATCTAGTATTAGATCCAACCACCATCTTACATCTAATCCTACGGCTTAGCACTGGTCTGATTGAAAGCGAGGATCAGTAGTCTGATCCCTAGTGCTCCCCGTTCCTTTTCATTCTCCGTCCCTTGGTTTCACATTAAGTCAACTAATGTGGAGCCTGACATGCAGTGTCATGCATGTGAGCACTGATGACTGGGGGTGGTAGTACACACTAATGGATCATTAGTCAATGGCGGTCGGGAAAATTGAACGAGGGGAGACACGAATTTGGCAGACGGTACGATAGGTACGTACGGCCGAGGTTCATTCGCACGTTTCTTCTTGCCGTGCTATCCGATGCAGCATGTTAGGTTCGGCCGGAGCCTCCTGTGGCAGAGCAAGAGCTAGGTCGCAGGACATGTCACGCATGGTGAGGCCTCCTTTCCCATGCAGCCGCACATGGCATGCCTCGCCTCAAATTGATCAAACTACGTGGAGGCCCATGGATCGATCGAGCCAGGACAAATTAAACGACGTCCGATTCTCAAAACAGTGCAATGCAGTGCCTGTGTTGGGTCGCTGCGCCTGCACGGGAATGGACTAGACTCAACACGTTGCATGCATGCATGATGACGAAGAGCGACAGCAAACTACACTTTCAGTCAGAAGAAATGAACAGGCTTTGCCAAGCTTCAACTGCATTGTATCAATTGCTCTTAATCAGTTGATGAAGCCTTCGCGGTTCGCGCGCTCGACCTCCAGTTTCCTAGTGTACGCTTCGTCTATAAGGCGCTCCTTCTCCTCCTCGGTTACATTGAGTGGCACGCCGGCCTGGATCTAGGGCGGGCGCTCGTGCCACCCTCTGATGTCACAGCGTCGCCGTCAAGTTCGGCAGCGAGGGGACGTGGTCGCGGCTGAGTCGGCAGTCGCACGGGAGCTAAAAGTCCGACCACAAAAGCATGCACCAGTATTGCCAATAATGTCGACACTGATACGCCGACATGTAGATCATGTGAGCGTCGCCTCCCGTAGAGGTGGCGAGAACGACCGTGAAAGGGTGGGGGAGGGGACGAGCCGCGGGGGCACCGGTGGCTACCGGAGCCTTATCCGAAAGCCTTCGCGTCATTCTTCGAGTTGCTGAACTATCTCGACATGGTTCGTGCGCGCTGGACGACAAGGAGCGGCGTGCTCTGATCATGCCGGGGTAGGCAGTTGGGAGAGTGGGCGATAGTGGGGGCGAGTTGATAGTGAAGGCGCCCGTGCTGTCCTCTTGTAAAAAGATGCCACAGACGCCAGATGGATGTTCAACGTGTTCGTTCAGTGTCCGTGCAAGCACAAATTCGACGCAATTTATATTGAGCGAATGTACGGTCGTCAATAAATGCAATTGTGTTCCCTCATTGGGTGTGTGTTTTTGAGTTGTTGATGCAGAAAACAGAAGCGTGTGGACGAAATGCGTCGTCGCATTGGAATTTCCCTAAAAACGAATACCATCTTCAATGACAGCTCAACACGATAAACGAAAAAAGGACATTGCCGAATTATAATTACAATCCGAAACAAAGTAAATAGTTTCAAATATAACAAACGATCACAATCACCTGCTTGAAAAAGAAAATCTTCCCACAAGTAAAAATGGCGCGGTGAAAGCATGCGTTAGCCTCTAGTTGTATACCATACTACGTACGTGCGAAATGCACGCATCAGTTGTCTTGCATGCTATCAGGTCTAGCTTTGAAGATGTTGAGTGTTGACCCAGCCTAGCACAAAGGCATCGATGCTATATCTGCCAACCCTTCAAAGGAATCGGTCGACCAACCATGCAACTAAAATTAATAAACCTACCAAACCTAGGTCGTTATGCATAATGGAGTTGAGGGTGCTATGGTGTGAAAACGCCAACAAAGTTATCCTCATGTACATGGATCATCACGCGCAGGCTCTTCTTGCATCGTCCTCCGCGTGGGCGACCGAGAGGTCTAGCCCCAGCCGCGGCCGGTCTCCCTGCATGGATCTAGGGATTAGTGGAAAGTTTCAGCGGTGGAGCGGCGTTACATTACGCGCATCGATGATGTGGAGCCTCTGCGGCTTGGGCAGCAGGGTCTCAACGACAATACGTGATGATGGACACGCGAAGGAAGATGGTATCGTCCGGCGTTATGGTGGCGTCAAAGGCAGGCCTAGCAAGGTTGATGGACCAGTTCTACTCTGAAGATGGACCGATGAAGGACGATGACGATAGTCTTTGTAGCTTGTGCATGCGGTGCTCGCTACGAATGTACCGAACCGATTTTTGATCCAGATGCAGCAGCGGCTTGATTGGGGCATCCGACTTTAGATGTTAAACTTTGTTGTGAGGTCTGGACAGGCGGCCCAGACTATCTTCACTCCTTCATCAAAAGGATAAGGGTAACGACATTTTATTCTTAAGATGATTGCTTCATATTTATTAATGTATTATTTTATAAATTTTGAATAAATAAATAATAAAATAGCCGCATGTATCATTCTGATGCAAAGGCCGGAGGTCATCCTCTTTTAAGGAAAATGTACATGGATTATGGATGCACCGCACAGTGCGAAGAATTCAGTGATCCAAATAGACCGAAGCAGTTTAGCATGCATTCGCAGCTAACTTAACTGTCACGTGGATTGAAGTACGCCGTGAGAAACAGTTTAATGGGGCAGGTAGAGTAATTTGATCGCAGTGGTAAGCCGTACTCGTGACCGTACATAGGGAGGCTCGCTAGCTGAACTGCACAACAGGTCACGGAGGGCCATTCGTCGCGACTTTGGTAGCCTCGGACTGTGGCATTTGGTCCCGGGTCCTCTTCCGTCTGTACGTGAACACCGCCTGGCGGGCCCATAAGTCAGTGTAACGACGGATCCAATGAGACAGGGACACGCTTACCGGTCTACAGCAGCCTACTCCTACTCCTAGGTAGGTATTGTCACGGGCGCACACACAAGTGGAAAAAGGAGTTGTCCGGATCGACGGTGATCCATGATGCGGTCCACGTGGTGTGCTCGATCTTTTGGTGAACCATGGCGTTACATTGTACTACTCCATGTGGGACTGGCATGCATGCATGCATGCACACTCATGTGACCGCGCGACCTCGGTCTCGTCGGAGGAGAGGTGCCCGGGTTCCTAGCCCTAGGCGATCTCATATGTTAGATATGCTGCTCCAACGGATCTTCAGAGCACTCGATACCTACATTGGTTTGCTGCCAGCCTGCCACTTTGTTGTACTACTTTCTCAGATACCGTATACTCCAACAATAGTGAACGTACGTACTGTTGTTTACGCGGGTTTTCTTTGCTTAAATCCAACAGTATTTGTACATTAGCCGGTCTATGGTGTGCTGTACATGCAGCTTAATAGCGTTGGTCAAAAGGAATTAGGAGCAATAGGAGTGCTTTCTGGTGTTGTGTACTCCTTCCTATATTACGCTGATGCAGTGTGGATGTGTATGCATATATTGGTCGTGGTAGACACGATACATTTGCGAGTCTGTGTATCGTACGCGCGTCGAGCACGTACGCGCAGCTCCATCCCATTCCCATGCCAAGTAAGTTGTGCATGCATCCGTACTACTGCTACGTAGGAGTATAAACAAATGTACTACATGAGCCAGCCAGCCAGCTAGCTAGCCGGTTCCATGCCGCGTTCGTACTCCTACGTTGGTTCACATGGGGGCTCACCTGCCATCTTCTTAATCTACAGTAGAATCCACTAAACAAAACGAGGTCGATCGCGCAGTGCAGAGATGCTCACTCCCTCTCTCTCTCTCCACCCTGCTACTGTACGTACGGGCGATCTGTACGTACGTACCAACGGCCATTGCCCTGTTTAGTTTATGCCTAAATGAACAACCATCCCATCTCACGCTCGTGGGGTCCATGCCGTACAGTCAGGAATCACGGACGCTTTCTTAAGTTTTCCGATATCGTGTACTCCGTTCTGTATGCCAATAATGCTCTCCAGCCCATCATATTATAGTCAATTTTCTTGTCTAATAGTTTGTGTTTATGTTTGTTTTGGTGGCACTCGCCTTGATGTCAGAATCAACCCCCCACTTGCCATTGGAGTACTAACCCACTCTCCTGGATAATGACAAACCCTAAATAGATGTTAAGTATGATAGCGCCATCGTTGTACAGTGCAAGCACTGGTCCGTACAATGATGCTTTGCCTAACAATGGTAGGTTACCATGTGATTAACTTTGTCGGAACATACATAGTGGTGTGTGTGCGTAGTATTCACATGCAAGTGGATTTTGAGCCAACATGTTGCTAAGATCTGTCTTCGACAACCTCTCGATCACTATATTATAGATTTCTTTTACGGTACTTTCACTAGCGTCAAGCGGTGAGTAGTATGAATTCATATGAATGGTTTAGATGAAGATACGTAGGCCCAGCCGGCTGGTCGTTGCTTTTTAAGAAAAACTAGTGATTAATCCGCGCGTGACGTCCGCGCGCCATCTCATTGAACACCCGGCGACTCTGGCAGATGGAATGACGCTTACGACGTCTCCATGGAACAGGTGATCGGAAGTTTGATGCATCCCGACGATGCTGTCGTGCTCGTACAGGTCAAAGTACGACCGCCGGTGGAGTCACGGGGTTCGGTCGAACGGCAACAGACCGAACAGGATGGTCGGCGGAGCTCCGGCTCCAGCAGCCTCACTCTTCTTCTCGTCCTCCTTTGTGACGCCCCCAAAATTAGACCGTGTACAGTAATCATACACGCAGGGTACACGGCTGAGATTAGGGTGCCACGGTGAGAATATCACAGCACAACACTAAACACAAAAGGATAAACCAAATGTTACAATAAAGGGGGGTCACTCGGACCCGAATACATAAGTTAAACAAGCCATAATATCTGAGTACAGACATAGTTAGTCAAGTTTTGCCTTAAGAAGGCTAGCACAAATAACATCAGAGATACAGATCGAAAAGGCAAGGCCTCCTGCCTGGGAGCCTCCGAAACTACTCCTGGTCCTGGTCAGCGGGGGTCTCGACGTAGTAGTATCCGCCTCCGGGGTACTCCTGCTCCAGGGCTCCAACGTCGACTGCAGCGGCCAATCAGGCAAAACAGTAAAGGAAATAAAGCAGGTGAGTATCTAGTATACCCGCGAGTCTTACGTCCGGTACTAAGCATTATGCATTTGTATCAACGGAAAAGGGAGGCTGTATATATAGTGGACTGCAAGATAGAAATCAGAATAAGGGTAAGAAGCTAGGCCTATCGAAGACTAGCATCTTCCGACGTTGTCTTGCAGCATGAGAAGAGAAACAACCAACAGTTCATATAAAGCAATAAAGTAACAATGAAGCAGAAGTTGCTGCAACATTGTATAATATAAGTTGTAATGATTGATAATAATAATGCCTCTGAGTTCCCCTCCTCGACTCCCATGCGAGGAAGAAAACCCGGAACCATACAGTTTAATAGTAATAGTTTGTAGTGGTAAGATCCAGCTTCAGCATAAAGCGTCCTGTTACCGTGGACACGGCTATTCGAATAGATTAAACTCCCTGCAGGGGTGCACTACTGTTCAGCCTGCACGCTCGGATCTCCAGGGTGGCGTGAACCTTGTTAGGGAACGCCCCACCGAGGCTATCCGACACGACGCAACCCATCCTAGGCTCAACAGAGAGGCCATCCGCCGGACTATTTCCTATGCGCCAAGGGGTCTAGGTCCCTCACCCTTGCACGCTCCTGCACGGTGCGAGTCTGGCCAGTGAAGCAAAAGCAAATCCAAACACACCTGCTGCAGCAAAAAGACAAGACCACTTCCCGGCGATCAGGCCGCAGTACTGCTGAAGTCTGAAGAGCTTTCGGACGAACTACGACGCGGAGGGCCCACACCGTAATCCCACGTGTAGGTAGTGCGTACAGACCAACGGGTCTCTCAAGTCATCCGCCGAACCATTTAGCATTTTAATATTATCTCGCAGACAACCCTTATCGTTGTCTGACTAACAACACAACGAACAACGAACAGCAACAAGGCCCACCGGTAACGTCGGGGCCTGCCCTGTCGTCCCGTCAAAGCGCGCGGTTACCGACAAGGTGAACCGTCTCCTTACCTTGTCTCGCGTGTGCTCTTGGTAGAGCTCGACTTTTGCGTGCTTTGGTAACTCTCGCGAGATACGAGAAGGGGCCAAGCACGCGAGTAACGTCGGTCGTACCCTCCCTGTCGTTCCCGACGATATACCGCTCGCGGGCACCGTTGGATCGCCCGACTTCTTACCTTTAAGGACAACCGCTGTCCAGGACCCTATGGCGGCAAGACAAAGTCAGCCTCGAGTGGAGTACAAGGATTACTCCTTGATAGCTCACACTTGAGGGTGACTAGGCATAACCCAGATAGGGGCCTTTGGCGATGTCTGCATTGTACCGTACCTGTGCAGTTGTATTTAATGTATCCACGATCGCTCCCATAGTGATCACGGCCCGCTATCTAACCCTAGCTAACAATGCGCAGGGTTCACTGCTGAATATATGCATAATTATAATAAGCAGCATAGGATAAAGGAAGGTACATCAAGGGGCGACAAAAACATGCTATGCAGTTGAATAGGATTGTAACGTAGCAGCAGCAGTAACAATGCCTAGTGCAAGAAAATACGGAAAGGTAGGCGATATCTGGGGAAGAGAATGACTCTGCTTGCCTGGAAGCTCGACGGTAGGGGTCGGGTCGTCGACGAAGTAGTCGTACCCGGCAGCAGTGTAGTCGGCGGTAGCAGCGGGGTCTACCGGAGATTAAGGGGGGAGGAAACAGTAAATACACAGCAATAATATACAAACATAGGCAAGACATGACAGATGAAATGTTAACGGTGTTCTAACGCAATGCAATGCACGTTGCTCGGAGCGGGAATTCATCCGGGGATGAACTACCAGCTCCGGGTGATTACCGGACAAGGTGTCCGGAGGGGGAAGGGTTCATTCCTGAGGTGTCGTGGACATCCGACAAAGATAACGGGGGTGTATCCGTGTTAGTTGAACCATTCCGGACAACTTTCGTGTTCGGAATAAATTCATCCGGGTAGCTTTTATCGGTACCGGGAATTATCGACAAACAGCCCGGAGGGGGGAATGTCGATGATCGGTGTGTTAGGGGGGTGTGGTGAGGGTATGGATAGCGTATTCTTATTTGTTGTATTTTTCTGATCAATTTTCATGTATAAAGTTTTTCGATCCGATATACGGATTAAAAGATATTGATTTTATAAGTTTTAAGCAATTTAAATCATTTTCTAAATCATTTTTATTTTATTTTATTTATTAACAGAAACGTTATCCACAACAGTTTGACTGGTCAAACCTGACTAGTGGGTCCCACTGGTCAGCCTCTGTTATTTATAAAATGATTTAATTTAATCTATTAATCCAGTGGACCCACATGTCATACACTTATTAATCCAATTAAATCAATTTAGTAAATGGTTAAATGGGCTGGGCCCACATGTCATAGTCAGTGGGGTTAGTCCTAATAGTTTTCATTTGTTTTAATCCCTCGGTAATTAACAGAGGGGGTGGCCCACTGTCATTGGCCACTTAGTGGCTAATGGTGTTTCTGACGAAGGGGGCCCACAGGTCAGTGGCACCAGCCGCTGCCTGGGTACGCCGGCGGGGGGGCGCCCCCGGGCTTTTTCGAAAGAGGAGACCAAGCCGCGTCGCCTGGTGGGCTCGGGGTGGCCGGGGGCTCACCGTAGCAACGGCTACGGCGAGCGCGACGGCTTGCAGTGACGGGGTGGCGACGGACACGGCGATTGCACACGGGAACCACGACCGTGTGCCACGGGAACGGGCTCCTGGGAGCGCCAGGAGTACTAGGACGCGCATGGCGCGCCATATGCATGCGCTACGCCACGGAGGCGAGCTCCACCACGGCGGTGAGCTCCGGCTCCGATGGCGGATCGGGACACGGCGAAAGGAAGGCTGCAGAGGGAGAGGGGAACCGAGGTGAGGCTCACCGCGGTGCGTGTAGAGGTGGCAGCGAGCTTGGGGGAGCACGGGGTGGCGCGAATTTGGCGGCGAACGGCGGCGGTTGCCGACGAGGAATGAAGTCGAGGCGTGGCACAGATGGGTTCCGGGGTCGATTCCTTCTGCTCGAAGAGGAAGCCGACGGCGGCCAGGTCACTGGACACAGAGGGGAGGGCTGGTGTGGCTGGTGGGCTCGTGCGTTCACGGAGCCGCGGCCATGGCGGGCTCGTGATACGTCCCAAACGTATCTATAATTTCTGCTTGCTCCATGCATGTTTTGTGTGACTTTGCCATGTTTTGGTTGAACTTTATTACACTTTTAAACCAATTTGGACTAACCTACTAACTCAGTGCACCCAGTTGTCAGCTTCTGGTTTTCTGCTGTTTTTGTTTTGCAGGTTTTCCGGCTGATTAAAGTGCCCAAAAAATTTCGCAAAAATTATATTAAAAATCAGCGGGCAGGAAGCTTCCGAAATAACCAAGGGAGAGAGCCGGGACCACCACCAGGGAGCCAGAAGGGTCCCTGGCACGGCCCCAACCCTAGGGCGCGCCAGGCACCCTCCTGGCTGCCCTGGGTGGCCCCTCGACGCCCCCCTTCGCTTATATAACCCCCTCGGGGTAGAAACCCCTAAACGAGATCTCTTTTTCGCGGAAACCTCTCTGTTCCGCCGCCGCCGTTTTCAGATCGGGGCTGCCTGGAGAAGCTGCCCCGGCACCCTGCCGGAAGGAGATCACCCCTCCGGGAGACCATCCATAGCCATGGACGCCTCCCATATGTACCGTGAGTGGTCCCCCTTGGACCATGGGTCCGTGATCAGTAGCTATGTGATGTCCTCTCCCTCTTTTGTGCTTCCACTTTCGAGACGTCGTGAGCTGCCTCACATGATCGAGGCACCTATGTAATTTTCTGCTGTTGCTATGCTGAGTTATTTGGGATCTGATGGATTATGAGACTATGTTCAGATTGTGATGAGTAATATATTTGGTTTGCCCTTTTATATTTTGTTCTTGAGTAAATTCTTGCATGTTCTCCGTTGCAGTATTTGCTTTGGCCAAGTTATTTGCTTGCAACTCCAAGAGAGAGCGTTATGCTCGATTGTGGGTTCAGCCCCCTGATGTCTAGCTTGAGTGACAGAAACATGAGACTAGGGGATGTGCTGTTGCCACCAGGGATAAAACAACGGTGATTGTGCCTATTGGTGCAAGAATTGTTTACTTTACGCAAAGTTCTTTTAATGCAGTTGTCTGTTGCTTTGAGTTTACACTTTGGGTGGGATTCGCAACTTAATACCAGCGAGATGTTCTGGATAGATATCTCAAGGTGGATGATTCGTAGTAGATGCAGATGGATTTCGGTCTACTTACCTTGGCGTACTGCCCATTGCTTTTGAGCCCTTCCTTTCTTTGCAGCCCAAGAAGAGGCTAATGATTGCTATGAAGAGGAATCTTATGATTTCGAGGACTCACTTGATACTTCCCTTTCTGATGATTTTGATACTTGCTTTGTTGATGGCCATGATGCCACTATGGATGATGCGTACGAAGATGAACTTGCTATAGTTCCTTATGTTAAGCATGAAATTATTGTTGTTGCACCCACACTTGATTGCCCTATTATCCTTTTGAAAACTATTCCGGAGAATTTTGCTCTTATCAAGGCTCAATGTGATGGGTTGCATCTATCTTATCATCCCAAAAACCGTGTTGAAAACAATACACGTGTGCTTGTAGGTCATGAACAACATGATTTATGTGATAGTTATATTCTTGATGTTGTTCATGATGCTACTGAAAATTACTTTGAGAGAGGAAAGTTTGGTTACAGAAACTTCCATGTTACAAAAACACCTCTCTTCATGTTGAAATTTTTGAAGTTGTTCTTGTTCTACCTTCCTATGCATGTCACTTTGTGCTTCTTTGATTTATTTTCTTACAAGATGCCTATGCATAGGAAGTGGGTTAGGCTTAAATGTGTTTCACATTTGCTTCTTGATGCTCTCTTTTGCTTCAAAATTCTTATTCTTGTGAAAGCATCTTCTATAATCTTTAAGCCTAGCTAATAGCTTTAAAGAAGCGCTTTCGGGAGGCAGCCCGCAACGAATTTAGGTTTTTCTTTTTGCTTTTGTTTTGTTCTTAGTGGTCTTTATGATTGTTACTACTGTAGCAACATCATTGTATCTTTATTTTTCAAGCTTTGTGCCAAGTTTAGCCTCAGAGTGCTTGAAAGTTCAAAAGTTGGAGCTTGCTGTCCAGAAACAGATTCTGTCTTCTTGACGGGAAAATTCGCGATAAATCACCACATCATCTTTTTGATCTGAATTGTTTTGACAGCATGCTCCATACAATTGGCTTGCTAGCCCCTGTTCAAAGTTTTTTGATTTGAGTTGCAGAAGTATCTCTGCTGTTCTGTTTTTCTCAGCTTCTGCCCCAGTTTTTCTTTTCGCAGTTTTGCAATCCTTAAGCTTTCTTTTTCTTTGCAAACTTTTTTGGGCAGGCAAGAGAAACAGTAGCTATTCCTGGAAATCTTTATTTGCAGTAGAGGAAAATTATTTTATTAGGGTACTAACCTCTCTAATCAGCCTACAATGAGTTATGTATGAAGGGAGTTTTCAAGTGCGCGATGGAAGGTGATGAAAGTGTTGGGATACGGGGCAGAAAACACAAATTTTTCACACCTACGGTACCCGAACCCAAGATCTATGCTATGGCGATGTAAAGTAACGGAGGGAATCGGTGTTCATACCTTTGAAGACCAAAAGAGGGAAACGTTCTTACGAACGTGGTTGGCGTAGACTCAGAACTACGACCTCCCTGTCGTGTAGAAGACCACCACCGGCGAGGATGACTCCCGGTAAATCTCCAGCGACGAAGTAGCACCACAGGTGTAGTGCCTCGAAGAGATTATACACGTACGGTACAATCGATGTTCCTCCCGGGCCCCGAACCAGGCGAGCAGCGGAAGAAAGATGGCTACGGATCCCGACTCCAGCAGAGCGACGGCCTGCCTTATGGTGGAGAACTCCAATCCTTGTGCAGACTCCAAACAAGGGGAGTCCACTTCCGGGAAGGAGAAGGAAGAAAGAAGGAGATTTTTGTGTCTTGGGAAAAGGGGGGTCTACCCCTCCTTATATAGGCCAAGGGGGGGGTGTGATCCTCCTCCCCTCCCCCATGTGGGACTAAACCCCCAAGGGGGGGAAGGTGCGTCGGCCATAGGGGGGATGGGCCCCACCCTTGGCGCCAAGCCCAAGGGGGGAAACCCCCTCCTCCCCTAATGGGCCCCATGGGCCCATATAGCCTTTTTCCCAATTTTTGAATTTATTTAATATGTTTTAAATATTTAATTCAGATAATTAAATAATAAAAACATTATTAAAACAATTAAACTTTATTTTGAACGATTCAAAATGTCCGGAAACCATTCCGTCCTCCTCCGGAACTATTCCGGTGATTTCTCCTATTTCACCGATTGATCCCGTAACTGTCCTATGCATCGATTGCCCTTAAGTGTAACACCCTAACGGTCCGGGAAACAGCAGACATGGTCGAGACTCTTCTCATTGACCAATGACTAGTCAGTTGGACCTGGTTACAATCCTTGACAGCCCCTGCGCTTCCATCGAATGAACTTCGATCGCTTTTGGAAACCGTTAACGATACGACGTAATCCCTTTGTGCTGCGGTACTTTGTTTGTCCGAGGTTTGATCGTCGGTATCCCACATACCGTGTTCACATCTCGTTCACAACAAACAACTTTTCTCGTCCATGATCATTGCAACTCTTGTGACCTAGTCACGTCCTTGCAAGGTGTTGATGCAATATCACCGAGTGGGCCCAGAGTACCTGTCCTGTCACAAGGACTGACAAATCCCGCTTTGATCTATTAACATACTCATCAACCATCTATTTCGGAATACCCAAAGTGCTCCGTTATAGCCAGCATATTTCAGTCAGGCGGTGGGATACAAATCAAAGTCTCCTCATAGATCGTGATTACGTATGATCATTACGGTCTAAGGACTAAGCCATACGTTACAAAGTCATAGCAACGCTGAACTATGTGACTCGATCACATTGCAATACTTTAGGTGGGTGTACGTCCATCACATCATTCCCCTTAATGATATGACCTCATTGTCAATGGACTTAAGTTTCGCCATGATCAGGGAAAGCTTGATCAATCAATTGCCCAATGAGATAGTTTACCCGAGTTAAACTACGGACCATGTTTTATACTACACATGTATTACTATTTCCAAGTAATACAGTTATAGCACAGTATAAAACGTATTATGAACAAAATGGATATGTGACAAATATCTTTATTAATTTGTCTCTAGGGCACATATCCAACAGAAAGAAGATCCAGGAGTGTCAAGCGCTCAAGCTTGGGGATGCCCAAGTGCACCCCCAATAAATATTTAAGGAGACTCAAGCGTCTAAGCTTGGGGATGCCCCCGGTGCATCCCCTTCTTCATCAACAATCATCGGCCTGTCTTTCATTGCACTATATTTTTATCACTTCATGCGTTATGTGCTTTGCTTGGAGCATCTCGCTCTTTACTTTTCTAGGTTTGTTTTGCTTTCTTTGCTGTAGTAACAAGTTAGACCCCAACTTACTCTTTTGTGTGGGAGACAAACACGCTCCAGTTGAACTAGAACTCCTCATAGGATTTGCATGCTTATTTCTTTTAGCTGTGAGTTGTTCTTTTTCTTTTCTTAGCTGCTGGTCTGTTTAGCTGTAGTGCTTTAGTTTTTCTAGAGCTTTTCTTTTCAGGTTGAACTTTCTATAGGTTGCATGTTTTATCTTGTTAGAGAGTTTGCCTGTTGCACTGAGTTTTGTGTCTTGACTAGAAAGTAGGTAGTTAAAGTTGCTTTTCTTTTTGAAGTAGTAAATTGCAATAGTTTTGAGGTATTGACTAGAGTAATGTTTGAACTTTTGGTGTCAAGATCTCTTGCCTATTAGTGATAGATGTCGTATTTTGGGCAATCCGTGTGTTTTTCGAAAACCAAAAAACCCCTGTTGAGAACTCTAGCTACTAGATGGATCACTAACCTCTGGAGGGTTCGAATATTAGAGTACACTCACGTACCATGAGTCGAGGATGCGCAAGGATAACCAAACCCCCATACACTCCTCCTCGGGGTACCTGTCTCTTTGTAAACCTCCTATTAGATTGAGAGTTACCGATAATAAGTGCATGAGTTCTTCGGACTAATGTGAGTATTCGAAAGTTGACACTTCCACCTACCCATACTTTTTCTAGCCTCTTCGGTACCGTGCATTGCCCTTTCTCACCTCGAGAGTTGGCGCATACTTCGCCGGTGCATCCAAACCCTTGGCATGATACGCTCTGTCATCATAAGCCTCATTATATCTTTCCTCAAAACAGCCACCATACCTACCCACAAGGCATTTCCATAGCCTTTTCGAGATACATTGCCATGCAACATCCACCCTCTCATGACTTGATCTTCATGTCATACATGCTACTTGCTTGATCGATGAGCCGCATGCTAGTTGGGCCTTGCCCTAATCATTGCTACATGACGCGCTAGTATCATTGCATATCCTGCTATCCTGGCAGAGGCATACATTTGCATCATGATTAGTTACATTTTCTTTTTGTGAGTACCTTTGTAAAGTGTGAAAGATCTCCTATATTCTTGTAAAATATAGAGTATTTCCCCTAAAGTGAGGAAAAGATCCCAAAGAGGACAAAATCAAAAGATCCCAAAGAGGACAAATGAGAGTTAAATAGAAAGAGCCATTGAGGCCACCAAAAAATAAAAAAAAGAGAAAAAAGAGAAAAATAAAAATAAAAAGAGAGAAGGGGGCATACTACTATTCCTTTTGAGAGATCCACACTAGTACTTCATCTTCTATCCCTTGTACTCCATAGAGATTATCATCATGCATATAGCTATGTGGGGAACTTTTACACTATAGAACTTGGCTTGTATATTTCAATGATGAGTCTCCTCAAACGAGCTCTAGGTCTTCTTGAGCAAGCAAGTTAGATGCACCCCCACTAGTTCCATTGGAGAGATTTTAGCTCACATGTGCATCCGTTGTATGGCAATCCCTACTCCTCACATCATATCTATCATATGGCCTTCTCTCGCCTATGATTGTCCTCATTGATGTGAGCCTTTCACACACCTTTTTGTCTTCCTCCTCCACCCTTTTTCTGTTTCGCCTTTTAGGTGTCAACTTTTTGCTCACGCTCATCCATTGCATGAGTGCTCAAAATATCGAAAGGGAGTGGATCAGTTTGACTTGTACCTGGCTAGTGGTCTGAGGACGAGTCCAGATAAGAATCCAAAGGAGACTAAGTGTGAAACTTTAGTAGATAGTTGTTCTCAACAACCTTTTTCTCTTTCTTCCCAGTCCCTTGCTTGCACGCAAACACCATCTGGAGACATTCGAGTCACGGACAGCAAGAGCTCTTGCACCTTTTGTTCTTTTGTTGCTTGTGTTAATGCCAATATAGACTCTTGCCTGTTAAGATTTGAATTGAATTGCATGCTTTGATTGCTTTACTTAACAGTCCTTATTTGGTTGTGTGGCATGTCACCACAGAAATTATGCTTGTTATCATTTACCTACTCGAGGACGAGCAGGAATTAAGCTTGGGGATGTTGATACGTCCCAAACGTATCTATAATTTCTGCTTGCTCCATGCATGTTTTGTGTGACTTTGCCATGTTTTGGTTGAACTTTATTACACTTTTAAACCAATTTGGACTAACCTACTAACTTAGTGCACCCAGTTGTCAGCTTCTGGTTTTCTGCTGTTTTTGTTTTGCAGGTTTTCCGGCTGATTAAAGTGCCCAAAAAATTTCGCAAAAATTATATTAAAAATCAGCGGGCAGGAAGCTTCCGAAATAACCAAGGGAGAGAGCCGGGACCACCACCAGGGAGCCAGAAGGGTCCCTGGCACGGCCCCAACCCTAGGGCGCGCCAGGCACCCTCCTGGCTGCCCTGGGTGGCCCCTCGACGCCCCCCTTCGCTTATATAACCCCCTCGGGGTAGAAACCCCTAAACGAGATCTCTTTTTCGCGGAAACCTCTCTGTTCCGCCGCCGCCGTTTTCAGATCGGGGCTGCCTGGAGAAGCTGCCCCGGCACCCTGCCGGAAGGAGATCACCCCTCCGGGAGACCATCCATAGCCATGGACGCCTCCCATATGTACCGTGAGTGGTCCCCCTTGGACCATGGATCCGTGATCAGTAGCTATGTGATGTCCTCTCCCTCTTTTGTGCTTCCACTTTCGAGACGTCGTGAGCTGCCTCACATGATCGAGGCACCTATGTAATTTTCTGCTGTTGCTATGCTGAGTTATTTGGGATCTGATGGATTATGAGACTATGTTCAGATTGTGATGAGTAATATATTTGGTTTGCCCTTTTATATTTTGTTCTTGAGTAAATTCTTGCATGTTCTCCGTTGCAGTATTTGCTTTGGCCAAGTTATTTGCTTGCAACTCCAAGAGAGAGCGTTATGCTCGATTGTGGGTTCAGCCCCCTGATGTCTAGCTTGAGTGACAGAAACATGAGACTAGGGGATGTGCTGTTGCCACCAGGGATAAAACAACGGTGATTGTGCCTATTGGTGCAAGAATTGTTTACTTTACGCAAAGTTCTTTTAATGCAGTTGTCTGTTGCTTTGAGTTTACACTTTGGGTGGGATTCGCAACTTAATACCAGCGAGATGTTCTGGATAGATATCTCAAGGTGGATGATTCGTAGTAGATGCAGATGGATTTCGGTCTACTTACCTTGGCGTACTGCCCATTGCTTTTGAGCCCTTCCTTTCTTTGCAGCATAGTTGATTTGTTTACCTCGCTAGCATTTTTATCGTCTTTTGGGAGAGAGACATCACTAGTGAAAATCACGGGACTCCGGTCCATCTTCATACCATTGTTCACACCCACTATTTACCTTTCTGTTTTACTTTTACTAGTACCTTTTATCTCTTGCGTTTGATCCTTTGTAAACGATAAGGACGGAGGAATTGACAACTCCTCTGAACTCATTGGGAGCAAAGTTATTTGTTTTGTGCAGGTCCACGACAACTCCACGCATCAGAATAATTTCTGGCGCCATTGCCACCTATCGTACTTATCGTTGAGTCCTACTGGAGACAAACCTTGGTATCTTTACTGAGGGAAATTACCGCTACGCTGCATCTCAACCTTCCACTTGGGGTAACCAACGAGGGGCGAGAAGCCATCAGCTCGACCTGAGGTGGACGATGACGAGGGAGGCGGGGCGAGGGGAAAAGAGGGGGCGTGCTAGGGTTCCCGGGGAGGGGCGCGGAGTGCGGGGGCTTTAACCCCTCCGGCTAGCCGGCGGATGGCCGCCACGGCGCCCACGGCGTGGCCAGCCGGGGGATGGCCGCCACGCCTCCCCCGTACGGGAAGAAGACGAGGGGGAGCTGGGTTGGGCCGGGGCGGGTTGTTTAGTTGGGCTGGGCCCAAGGGGAGCAGGGGGTATGGGCTTTATTTTAATTTTATCCCTTTTTTTCTTTTTGCTTTTCTGTTTATTTCTTTTTGTATTTATTTTAGTTACCTAGACATTTTTTGAAAAACTTTTAATGTGCTCCATAATTTAGCAATCACCCTAGGTTAGTGCCACAAATAGTTTGGAGAATTTTAAAAGTCATTTAATATTTGAATTAAATATTAAATGGTTATTTGCGGGTTTTTGGCTACTGTTTAGAATTGTTTGAAATTTACTATAACTTAATAAATACCCAAACCCATTTGGATTTGGTCCAATGATTATTTGGGATTTTATAAAAGCGGTTCCAAGATTTTTGGAAAAGATTTATGATCACCATATTTTTAATATTCATCAAAAGGCATTTTAGGGTTTGTTTGAATTTTATTTCAAATGGCTTGGACTTTGTTTTCATCCATGATGATCAAGGCCCATGGTTCACTTTGCTTGCAACAATATCAAAGTAGAATTTGAATTTGAACTGAACCAGTTGATCAAACAAAAGTTTTGAACAGTAGAGATGAACAGTAACTCTGATTACTGTTCACTGACAGTGAGGGTGTTACATCCTTCGTGCCCCAAACGGAAGCGGCCGCATCCCTGCGGTCAAGCGAGTCTGCGAACCCGCGATTGGCGCCGGCCCGGGAAGGTGCATGGTTAGGGCCGAGAGTGAGCACGGCTGCGACGGCGGTCTTGGAGTCGTGGCCAGGCGAGGCGGAGCGCGAGGTGCGGGCCCATCTGGCTCGGGGAGAGGGGGCAAGAAGACGAGGAGGGCACGTGCGCAACCCCCTAGCCGATGAGATTCGGTTGCTGCACAAGATGATGCAAATCTGGCACTATTATTAATTTAACTAGTCATATTTTTGTCACTAGTATGAAATCTTTTGGACCTTTGGATGGTCAAAAATGAAGGGTCCTTATTTATTTGAGGGTACCACAAAACAATTCATATATAAATAGCCATGACAACGCTGTCTTCTTCGCTCCGCCTAGCTTTGTTCAAAGTTGAATTCCTCTCCGCGTCCACATCAGAGGACACGGACACTCTTAGACTTTGACGAAATCCTCAGTCAGTTGTTTAGCTGGGCTACTTGTACGAGCAATGCTAGGTTCACGGAGCATTACAGGGCTTGTTTGGATTAAGAAACTGTGATTGAATAATGGAAGGTGAGCGGGCCCACACCCTGGAGAAAATCAAGGAGCAGATGGGAAGATGCCTGTGGCAGGTCCGTAAAGGTCCGTTAGTGTAACATTTTTGCTACTTGTACTGGCCACTGGTCACGCGTAGGTGCATTGCTGGATCAAGCCGAGCAAGTTTCCTGAACGTTCTGTTGAAGATCCCCCACGACAATTAGAATGCAATTATTGGCGCCAACGATAATGCCATCAATTAGTCTTCTTACGAAGTAATCCAATCAATTTCGACTAATGTCCTAAGCAAATCAAGTTGCAGTCAAGACAAGAAACTGAACTCGATGTGTTGGATGATTATATATTATATTTTTGTCCCAACTAGCCAATACCATCAAACTAATCAACGGTTTTGCCGTTGCTTTCTTGCAAATTTTTGTCCTTGTACGACACGTGTGGCGATCAAACATTTCCATGGTCACATGCATGAGACAACCCAGGGGAAGAATATGCTCGGTCGGATGAGAGTGATCGCTTTGGAGTGGCTTGTGTCTGTGTGGAGATTTGCCTGTTTTTTTTTTCTTGAAACTGTGGTAAAAACTTTGCCACATCCATTAATTAAAAGAGAATCAAAATTACTCGGTTAATTGAGAAAAACCAAACAAAAACCTTCACAATCATTGAAGCGATACCCATAAGTTGCCTCACCCAGCGCTCCAAAGAGTGCCTCACCGAGACTACACACATGCGTCATCGCCATCACTCACCCCCTAGAGGACCCTATACCCTGCGACTAAACAGCGCAACTCTGACTCTGATGGTGAACTCCGGAGGACATAAACCAGGCACGAATGACGCAACAAAAGATTACCGAAATGTACTTCTTCAGTCAGTCATTGTATACCACATGACCCCGCCATTGCAGCTTCGATTTCACAACCACAAAATAAACCGAGGTCGTGCCATTGCTGACACTGTCCTGCATGCGATGGATTCATATTATCGCTTAGTTGAAGAACCTCGATTTTTATTCTCACTTTTTTTGCATTATGTGAAATTTTGATAGATAACTTGATGGGGTGTATAAAGATGCCACTTTACAGTTTATGCTCCAACAACGTCACTATTATCTTCTAAGTTTATATATAATCTTACGAAACGCGGGTGCCTCGAGAGACTTTGGGGGTCGATGGTGGGCCCACCTATAAGGTAGCGAGTCAGTAACTTTGTTTGGGTCCAAACTTAGATGAACGTGGCAACCAAATATTTGGTTCTTATATTACGCCTAAGACAAAAAAAAATCCCTACATAGAACGGTTCAGTTTCCTCGCACATTGGACACCTCTTCTGCGGACTAAGAGAAAAGCTAACAGAACCGCCAACATAATTAAAAGTTGGTTTAACTCAGGTGAGATACACAATGATGCGATCGATCGTAACAACCAACGTAAACAAAGAGGATCAGCTCATGATTGGAGGACAGCACGGCAATGTGTCTGTCGTCATCCTCTAGTAAAATTGATGAGGATAAAAGAGAGAAAAGATGGTCTGGAGTGCTCCAAATTCAATGTGATACACTGAGATTGAACACGCCTATACATCCTCATATCTTCCTCAAAGTGACAGTTTGCGGATTGTTTGGATGTGGTGGTTCGATTGGATGGTTTTGTTTTTCTCATGTCCGGTTCGCTCGAACGCCTGTGAAGGATTTGAAGGGCCTGGATGTAGATGCTCCTACAATTTTTTAGGTCTTGATTTGATAACATGAAGGGGACTGGTTTGTCCCGTCCTATTTAGTAAGTCAGACAAGAATTTTCAGGTCTTGTTTTTGTTTGGAGGTGCTCACCACATACGCCATGTGGTTTTTAGGTCTTGATTTGGTAAGTAAACATTTAGGATATGCCATGCGAATTATATGATTGAAAAATCCTTTTGACAAGCAAAAGAAGAAGCACTACATTGGTTCATGTTGATTAGACAATGGGCCATGAACAACAAAGCCTTGACACACACAGCTGGGGATGGTTCGCTCCTTGATTTTCTTGTAAAACCACGTCGGAGCTGGGACCTGGGAGCGTGTGCGTAGCCAGGCACCGATTTCCATTTTTCTTTTCTTCGTTAGGGCTTTCCTAATGCATTGTTTCTTAGCATAATATCATAGGACCAATAAATATTTAAGATACAACCCTCATAATGCATTGTTTTTTAGAGATTGTATCTTATTTAATGATTTTGGCTCCATGTATAAATGTGATTGGTCTAACCATTCTTTTTGCATATGGCCACGTGCAAGGATTGTATCTTAGCTAAGATACAACCTTCCTCTCTTTCTTCATTAAATACTATG
The DNA here is from genome assembly GCA_950022295.1 of Bromus sterilis. Lineage (NCBI taxonomy): Eukaryota > Viridiplantae > Streptophyta > Magnoliopsida > Poales > Poaceae > Bromus > Bromus sterilis. The sequence continues at coordinate 18,742,657 of OX465598.1, read as the reverse complement.
CCACATAAGCAAAATACATATGATTTCGTGCTAAGATACTAGCATTGAGAGTGGCCTTAAGGCTGAGGAGGTACGAGTGCAGGTACAAGCGGCAAGAAGCCGGTGGGGTGGGCCCGGCCGTGCCTTAACCAGCGAGCACCCTGTTCAGGTCCGACCGACCGATGGGATTCTTCTTGCCTCCCACTCCGTTCCGTTCCGGCCAGTCCTGTTCCGTAGTCCCATTCGTACGGTCCTAGTGGCGAGCAGCAGAGCGAGATTCCACTATCCACGTGGAGCCCATCCTGGCACATGGAGGGGAGAGAGAGAGATTGCACTAGACTGTTGGAGTGATCAAGTGTTGTGAATCCTTTGGTGCTTCTTTAGCTCTGCTTTGTGAAATACGTGACGGTACAATTTGCTTCTACTAGCATTTTCCGTGTAGTTTGCCACTATATAGACTAGACACCGTACGCCAGCAACCTAGGAGAGACATTTTCACGTGGAGACAAGCACGCATGCATGCATGCACATATCGCTCCACTGTGAACACATGATGGATGCCGGCGAGTGGCGGAGCACGCAGGCACGCGTCCAGGCCGTAGAGCGGCAAACATGCACATCGATCAACCACTACGGGACGGCAGCCATACGCCGACGGCCGGCCACCGTCGGCGTAGGCCATAAAGCCGTCGGCTTAGGCCTACGCCGACGGCCGCCGTCGGCGTATAGCCGTCGGGCATGGGTTTTTTCGGGCTTGCCCTAAAAGCCGTCGGCGTAGGGGCGGCCGTCGGCGTAGGATCTGACCCGACGGATTTTATGCGGCCGTCGGCGTAAAGGCCCTCGGCGTAGCACCAGTGGGCCCCACCCTGGGCTTAACGGCCGTTAGGCCTGGTTGCCCTCTACGCCGACGGCCGGGCCGTCGGCCTAGGGTGCCACGCGGCAGGCTGTGGGGCGGTTGGGCTTCGGGCCTACGCCGACGGCCTGGCCGTCGGCTTAGGTTCCCTCCCAGCCAGGCCACGCGTCACCTTCTCCTCGCGTCTGGGAAGCAGGTCTACGCCGACGGCCAGGCCGTCGGCGTAGGCTCTGCCATTTGGCACAGAACAAGGCCTACGCCGACGGCCATGCCGTCGGCCTAGGTCCTGACATGTTTTCCCTTTTTTCATTTCTGGTTCATTTCCTGCATATTTAAAATTCTCATAAGCATATAGCCATTATATTATTCATACCCAGATCAGAGCCAGGCATTATAGGCATTTATATTACAAATGCACATTGACAAAGACCAAACAATGCAAAATAAGAGACATAGTATAACAACATCTTATACATATATAGGATAACAAGTTCCAACATGCAAAATAAGAGACATAGTATGGATACAAAGTATAACAACATCCCAGACATCGTATCGGTACAAATGAGACCTCTACACGTCAGCTCATCGCGTCCGGAGAGGGAGTCGATCCGGAGAAGCCGAGGTCTCCGCGCGTGAAGATAGGCGACTGACGGGGCGGAGGCGCCGTCGAACCAGCACCGGAAGCAGGTGATCCCGCGCCACCATGAACCGGTGTGCTCTCGCGCGAGGCACCACTACCACCGGGGCCAGGGTGCACCGGTGTGACCGCGCGGGACGCCGACGGCGAGGCAGCAGCACGACCAAAGGGTCCAGTCCCGGAGGCTCCCGTTCCCTACACGTTTGAGCAATAGTTAGCAACCGCCAAGGCACGTGAAAGTGGTAGCAACTGATTGGGCAAGTAAATTACCGGGGTTAAGCCGGTGTAGTAGTAGTTCTGGGAGAACTCTTCCTTCGATACAAACTCCGGCTTAGGCCCGGCTCGAGGAGGTCGTGGCGGTATATTGACGAGCACTCCCGTAAGCCGAGCACTCTCTAGAGCCTGCAAGATAGTTAACATGTCAGGCATTGCACAAAAGTATGAAAATTGAGACTTGTCATCTTTTGAAAAAAAGAAAGGTTGGAACTTACATCTTCTTTTGCCTCTTTCCACTCCTCGTGTATTTGTGCTCTCTGTCTCCACTGCGCAAGGTCCACCAAATAGGCGTCGTTGTGGGCCTTGTAGGCCGCCTCGAAAGCAGCCTACAATTACAAAAATTGAACCATCTCATCAACTAAGCCACTGAGGAAGTAGTATTGTCACAGAAAGGATGGAAATGAGAGAAACTTACATCGTAGCCAGTCTGGGAAGGCCGTCGTCGAGGAGGCGGTGCGGGGTCGTCGGGACCGAGGGTAGCCTTGATCCGCGTGAGGCTCAAATTGGGACTGCGCGGGGTCATCTTATCCATGACCTTTAGACGGCCGTGCTGAAGGCCTCCCCCAGACACGACCAACGCTCTGGGGCCGGGTTCCGCACTTCTAGGGTCGTCCAACTCTGGATTAAAAGCGATCATCGCCTCGAGGTACTTAGCACCGTCCTCCTGGGCAGTGCCGAAGTACTCGGGAAGCTGAGGCTGAGGCTGGGAGAGATCGGGCGCCATCATCCTCATCGAGTCCCATGACTCATATGAGCTGACAGGCCTCCCTAGTTTATCCTCCTGCATCGCCAAAGAGATTTTATGAGTACCAAGTAGGAACATGCATGAGGGGAAATAAATGCAGGTTGTTCCATGTATGTGTATACCAGCTTGGACTTGTAGCGCTCACTGCCTAGGTTTCCAGCCCGATGTGTCCCCCCGCTGCCGCGGTTCGCTTTGTTCCGCTCGCTCAAGGCGTTCCACTCCTCGTCTTCCCCGCGCCACCTCGCTGTCAACGCCCTCCATGCCTCCTCCTTGCCATAGGCACAATCGGGCCTAACCTGAAAAATCAATACGCATGTGAAGAACAGATGATGCAATTGCAACTTAGCATTAACATAGAATCTCATCGACAATTTACTTACCTCGTCGTACTGTTCCGCGCTCATCGTCGAGCGCGACTTGACATTCTCGTGCTTCGGCAACGGCTTGCCCTATTTCGCCATGTTGTATTGACTCCTGGCGGTATGACCCTGGTTATAGAACTGCTGATTAGTCAATCTCTTACAATGAGCCTGCAGTGTCTTGTTCGCCGTCTCCTAGTGCTCCGGAGCCACCCTATAGAATCTCTGAAATCATGCATCAAAAAAGTGTGGGATTCATGAGTTAGCATGGCGGGGTCATCAACTATGAACAAAAAAAGTGTGAAGAGTCATGATTTTTCCTTACCCAAAACTTATTGATCACGGCGTCAGAAGCTTTCCCGTAGGGGGGACAATCTGCGAGCTCGTAGTGTCTTCAAGTCGTGGCTAGCTTCCTCTCGCCTTTGTCTGTGGTGTAGAAGCCCGGCCAAAACTTCCTAATGATAGCTCCAAGCATGCAGCCAGGGACTCGGGTCCCCGCAGGATGAAGCCAATTGCTGCACAAGAATCAAACATTAGTACATTCCAAGTTGGTATCAACGAAATGAAACTATAGCCACTTACTCAGTTCTAGTAGGTTCAATGAGGGTCCGAGCCTCCGGGGCAGGCTCCTCCTTAGGGACTTCTGTTTCCCCACGAACCTTTGCCTTCTTCGTTGACGCACTCGATGGCCCCGACGCAATCACCATCTCCTCGTCTCGAGACTCCGCTTCCAAGTCTCGAGAGTCAATCTCCTCGTCTGGAGACTCCGAGAACGCGGTCTGTGAAGCCACGTCGCCGGAAGCGGAGCGTATGTCACTTAGAAGGACGGTACCTCGCCCTCGTCCTCGGCCTCCTGCAATCGGAAAAGGTAAACAATTAAGAAGCATGTTGAAAAATAAATACCAAGCATAATGAAGATGCAATGTACCTCCTCGGTCTGACCTCGGGGGACGTCCCCCTCTTCCTCCTCCTCGTCCTGCATCCCCTCCTCCTCCTCCTCCTCCTCCTACCTCCTCGGCGCCGTACCTTGAGGTGGTTGCTCTTCCACTCTTCGTCTTCTTTATCCCCTGAAGCAAGGACTGCGGTGATGCCTTGCCACTGCTCATATTGGCCAATCACCTGCATTGAGAAAAATAAAACAATTAAGCATAAAGATGCAATGAAATTAAGATGAAAATAAATACTTATACTCGTCATCACTCTCAGCCGCGAGATCCTCGCACGGTGGAGACTCATCATTGTCATGGAACATAGAGATTTTAAATAGCACGTGCACATCGACAAGATACAAAATAACATCATCATCAATTCATCGTAGCACATCCGCACACAATCATCATCATCATCCAAAATAACATACATATAGTATCGAGATACATAAATACTAATAATCATCATCATCACTCTGAGGCTCATTCTCATCTCCATCATCACTATCACTATCACGTGCGTATAAAGCGTCGGGATCCTCGGACGGTGGAGGCTCATCATCATCATCACTCTGAGGCTCATCATTGGCATGTGCCTTGTTGAGCATCTCTATGTCACTTATATCCGTGACTATCTCACCACGGGTGTGTGCATCGTTCTCGAGGTCCTCAAGACCTTCTAAGCCGAAGTCCCCAAAGTTCGCTTGCTCTTGATAGAAAATTCCCTCGTATGTTTGAGGGTTAATGTTGTTGTAATCGTCCTTGGAGGGCATGGGTAGTTTACCATGTGGCGATACCTGGTACACGACTTCCCAGCCCTGGAGGTATTCTTTCTGGCATGGGTAGGGCAAGTAATAAACTTGCTTCGCTTGGTGAGCCACAACAAAGACATCGGATCCGCTATAGGTGGTTGAAGGCCTAACTTCAACTAACCCAATGGAAGGGGTATTTTTGTGTCCATGGTGTGGATCGAACCAGTGGCATCTGAACACAACGAGCTTGAGTTCTACGGGCCCATTGTTGAACGTCATCTCGTATACGTTCTGCAACCTTCCGTAGTAATCAAAGTCATCTTGTCCCTTGGTGAAGACCCCGGTATTTATAGTTTTTGCACCCGGGCGACTATTTTGGTGGCCCTCTGTATGAAAGCGATACCCATTCACATCATACTTATCATACATGTTGACTTTACTGTTAAAACCCTGAGAGACACATCGCAACTCATCCGACATCATCACTGTGGGATCATCTCCCTACAAGTTTAGTACGAATCGTGCATTAGTTACGTGTAATAAGAGGGCCAAGTTGCCAGGTAATTAAGAGGGATAGGTTACGGATTACCTTTTCCCTGAACCATGACGTGAAACTTCTTCCCGGGGCACCCCCTTTCAGAAGATCATCCAACTGCGCAGCATCGGGATCTGTTGGTCCTGGCCACACCTCATCCACGAATTGGCTAGAAGGAGAAAATACGTATTAGAACGAAACCGAGTTACTAGTTGCAAAGTAATTAAGTCGCCATTTTACCTAAGGAAAATGGGCACCACCTCCTCCTCCTCCTCCCCGCTCTCTTTCTTCTGGTCCTCCACCACTTCCCCCATGTTCATAAGCACATAGAGCATTATGCACTCCTTATCTTGGTTGGACAAGGTATGAGGTTTTGCGCCACCGGCCTTGCCACCGGGAAAATTGAAGAGGAGGAGCTTGGGGTCACGCTTGGGCTCGTCGACATTGTACCGAGGTACCTGGTTATGCATAGTGGGAACTTCATCCGCATAGTACGCTGTCGTGGCGTTTGCTATCTCCTGGAGGGTAGTTGCCTCAGCTATGCATGCTTCAATCTTATTTTTGTTTCCACATTTGAGCCGAATATACTTGAACTCTCTCTCAATACAAAACTGCCTACGAAACTGCACCGGTCCACCCAAGAGTGCCTCGTTCGCGAGATGCACAATGAGATGTAGCATTGGAGTAAAGAAGCCTGGCGGAAATATCTTCTCTAACTTGCATACCAACTCCGGCACTAGATCATGCAGCTTCTCAATCATCACGGGACATATCTGCTTAGCACAGACCGTGCGGAAGAAATGGCTCAACTCCGCTAGCACTCGCCAGATACGCTCAGGGAGATAACCTCAAAGCATCACCGGCATCAATCGCTCAATCCATATATGATAGTGACTCTTCATCCCAGTGACTTTTCCCTTCTCAATATTGACTCCCTTGCTTATATTCGAACAATAAACATCAGGAAACATCACGACATATTTCAGCCACGTGAATGACTCCTTCTTTTGGTCCTTATCAAGCACAAACTGTGAATGCGGCTTCAACCACCCTTTTCGTTTGCCTTCAGGAGGCTGCATGTGTTGTCTCGGCCTATCACACAGCTCCTTAACATCGAATCTAGCCTTGACATTATCCTTTGTCTTCTCAGAAATGTTCAGGATTGTGTTAAAGAGGACTCTGCGACATTCTTTTCGGTGTGCATCACATCGATGTTATGGGGAAGTGCTAATTGGTGATAATAGTCGAGCTTCGTTATGCCTGCCTCGTGAGTCCAGTTGTGCTCCTTACCATATCCGTCAAATACTGGGACACCGGATTCAGTACGCACGAGAGCGGCTAGCTCGGCCTTAATAGCTGCACCATTGAACGTTGGTATCTGCCTTTCTTCAAGCACAACTTTGCCCTTCTTGAAGTTCCTTCTGTCCTGTCTGAACGGATGATCTCTTTTGAGAAACGGCCGATGCGTGTCAAAGGCGGAATATTTTTTACCCGCTTTTAGCCAAAGGAACTCAAGTAGTTGCCTGCACACTGGGCATGGCCACTTACCAGTTGTACAGTGGCCGCAGAATAAGACATACGCAGGCATGTCGTGCATGGAATATTGGTACCAAACTTTCATGAAGAAGTTTGTCTTCGATGCACGGTCGTATGTCAACGTTGGGTGGTACCAAGAGTGGTTCAGATCATCCACAAGCGGCTGCATGTACACACTCAAATTCTTCCCCGGGTAGACAGGCCCTGGAATGATCAGCGTCAAGAATATGGTATTCCTTTGCATTAGGGATGGGGGAGGGAGATTGAGCGGAATAACAAACACCGGCCAACAGCTGTACGAGGAACTCGACATGCCATATGGATTGAATCCATCCATAGATATGGCAATTCTGCAGTGTCGGGCCTCTACCGCCAGATCGGGGTGGTCTTCATCGAACTTCTTCCATGCCCTGCCAGCAGATGGATGTCCCATTGTTTCCCGTCCGTGCTCGTCAGGGTATCTCTTCCCGTCCTTGTGCCACGTCATCTGTTTGGCAGACTCCAAGGTCATGTAAAGCCGCTGGATTCTTTTTATGAATGGGAGATAACGAAGAATCGAAGCGGGGACCTTTGTCTGCACCTTGGGCTCACCATCGGCTCCCTTGGACTCAAGATACCTAGAGGCCCCACACAAGCTACAGTACTTGTCATCCGCAAACTGTTTCCAAAACAGAAGGCAACCTTTTGGACAACAATCTATCTTTATGTAGTCCATGTTGAGCGCTCGCGTGATTTTCTTGCATTCGTACAAGGTTTTAGGCAAACAATGACCATCGGGCAACGTGTTAGCATGTCTTACCAGATTGGCTTCAAAGCATGAACGGGTCATGTTGAACTGGAGCTTTGAGGCTAGTGCTTGCGAGATAGTATCGAGCTGAGAAACATTTGCACCCGGGTACAAAGGCCTCTTAGCCGATTCCATCATATCATAGAACGCCTTAGCGGATGGCTCGGGATCCTGTGGTTCAGGCGGTTGCTCCGGTTCCGGCGGTCCCTCTGGTTCAGCACAAGGTGGAGACTCCGGCATGGCATCACGGAAATCCTCCAGCAAGTTTCGCATGCCATCGTACTCTATGCCATCGATCCGATGCCGCATCACGTCAACTCTATCACGTTCATTCTGACTAAAGTCGACCGTCGTGACGAAGCCCGACATATACCCATAAGCCCAAAGGTGTTGTTTCATAACCTCCTTTCTAGCGCGATGACGATTTCTGCAACGGACGCAAGGGCAACGGGGATCAAGTGTCTTTGGACCACGGGCTATATCCTGCACTACGATAGCGGTCTTCCAAGCCCACTCATCTGTTCTGTCCACAGCACTAGTACGACCACTATACATCCACCCATTATCAGCCATCCTCTTCTGCTTTATTGAGAGCCAAACGACAAACATAGCATTTCATATCAAATAATATCATGAAACTAGATGCATCATATTTTATTTTTTCTACCGGGGAAAACGCATGCACCAACCTACATCTCTAATAGGTATAGAGGGTCCTAGCAGCCGTCGGATCCGTAGATTGAGTACGTTCTCCATGCTCCACCCCGGTCCGAGACAGAATTTCGGCAGCACCTCCCCGCTGCTCTCCTGAGACACGTCTCGGCAAAAATCCGAGAGGATGTGCATCCGGAGAACAACGGGGAGGCGCTGACGAAATCCTGACTCGGACCGGAGCAGAACATGGAAAACGTACCAAATCTACGGATCCGGCGACTGTCCCGTAAATGCCGCAAGTGTTACGCTTCATAATATGCTGACCACTAATGCATATTTATCTAAGTAACGCTCGCGGACGGGAAGTGACACCTAGGTTACGCGACTTGACGTGCAAAATGGAATCTAGTGACATAGCAAAATAATGGACGGGGTGTGATTTTAGCTCACCCTCAGCTGTAGAGGAGGTAGTCGAACAACAGAGGGATCAAGGACCAAAACTTTCGACGACGCTCACTCCAGGGAGATTACCCTATTGATAAAGCAAACAAATATTTATCCCCATGGTCAATGTTAAGTAGCAATTTAAAACAACGAGTAATACTACACTTGTCTCCCTAAGTAGTTTTGTTATGTCACACAACAAAAGTTTACTTTGAATTTAAGTTTACAAATCAACACTCCATTGTGCTGCCACACTTAACATTTCTCTAAAATATGCATCTCACTTTTTTCCTCAATATAATAGCATTCAATTATATCCGCAAGATTAGAACGTCAGGGAATTAATCACTAGCTCACAATTTCTGCACGCGTTACTCTATCTAACGGAACTAACCTTGTGGTCCTGAGTTCGATCCCTGCCACCTTTTCATTTTTTTGGAAATACGTTGAACATACCCATAATTATGGATGTGGAAAATAAACACATAGCTTAGCAAGTGTTTGTCCTTGACTTTTTTTTAACCAAAAAATTTTATTTTGTACATGTTTTGTCTTTTGTCTTCTTCTAATTTTCATCTAAGCAATCATCTACCTAATTTTCATCTAAGCAAACTTGGAGGCAGAGGAGCAGGGGAGCTCACCTTGGAGGCAGAGGAGTCGAGGAGCTTGCGGCGACGGGCTGGCGGCGGCGATGGGGCGTCGGGCTCGGGCTTGGCCAGTGCTCGCGGGAGAGAGCTCGGGCGGCCGACGGAGGGAGGGGGCTCGGGCGGCCCGCGGAGGGAGGGGGCTCGGGCGGCCGGCGGAGGGAGGGAGCTCGGGCAGCCGACGGGGGGAGGGGGCTCGGGCGGCCGGCGGAGGGAGGGAACTCGGTTGGCCGGCAGCGGGCCCAGGCTCAGGCGGGGCGTCGGCGGCGGGAGGGAGATCCGTCGCCCGGCGACGGTCGCGGGCTGGTGTCTGTGTGGGGGGGGAGTGGGGTGGAGACAGGGGAACGGGGTTGTCGGCGGGTAGTTACAAGATCTAGGATTCAATACGCCGACGGCCAGGCCGTCGGCTTAGGTTTATTTAATTTTTTTAAATTGAGGTACGCCGACGGCCTGGCCGTCGGCTTAGGTCCATTTTCATTTATTTTTTAATTCTTTATTTATGTATTCTTTTATATATTCAAGCATATAAATTCTTTTTAACTTGTATACTTTTTTTACACCATTGTAATAGTGATTCCGGCCCTCCAACGGTCATTCACCCCCGAAACCCTAGATCGGGGGGCCCCGCAGATCTACCCTTATAGCTTTATCCGTATGAGGATGGACCAATGGAGTTTTTTATCTATCTATGTTTGTTTAACACATATGTACATGGAAAACCAAGGTTGAACACATTTCACCACATTATTCACACCGGTAGACACGTACCGAGAGTTTCCACATACGGATCGATGATTTTACTAAGTGTTAGCCCATGTCCGTGAACAACGTCAGACACATGACCTACATATGACATCTACAAACATTAAATCACACTTATAAAAATAACCTAGCTCCACATGCAGGTTTTCCAATGATTCCGGCCCTCCGACGGTCATTCACCCCCGAAACCCTAGATCGGGGGGGCCCGCAGATCTACCCTTATAGATTTCTCCGTACGAGGATGGACCAATGGACTTTTTTACCTATATATGTTTGTTTAGCACGTATGTACATGGAAAACCAAGGTTGAACAGATTTCACCACATTATTCACACCGGTAGACACGTACCGGGAGTTTCCACATACAGATCGACGATTTTACTAAGTGTTAGCCCATGTCCGTGAACAACGTCACACACATGACCTACATATGCCATCTACAAACATTAAATCACACTTATAAACATAACCTAGCTCCACATGCAGGATTTCCAATGATTCCGGCCCTCCGACGGTCATTCACCTCCGAAACCCTAGATCGAGGGGGGCCGCAGATCTACCCTTATAGCTTTCTCCGTACGAGGATGGATCAATGGACTTTTTTATCTATCTATGTTTGTTTAGCACATATGTACATGGAAAACCAAGGTTGAACACATTTCACCACATTATTCACACCGGTAGACACGTACCGGGAGTTTCCACATACGGATCGACAATTTTACTAAGTGTTAGCCCATGTCCGTGAACAACGTCAGACACATGACCTACATATGCCATCTACAAACATTAAATCACACTTATAAACATGACCTAGCTCCACATGCAGGTTTCCAATGATTCCGGCCGTCCGACGGTCATTCACCCCCGAAACCCTAGATCGGGGGGGGGGGGGCAGATCTACCCTTATAGCTTTCTCCGTACGAGGTTGGACCAATGGACTTTTTTATCTATCTATGTTTGTTTAGAACATATGTACATGGAAAACCAAGCTTGAACACATTTCACCACATTATTCACACCGGTAGACACGTACCGAGAGTTTCCACATACGGATCGACGATTTTACTAAGTGTTAGCCCATGTCCGTGAACAACGTCAGACACATGACCTACATATGCCATCTACAAACAATAAATCACACTTATAAACATAACCTAGCTCCACATGCAGGTTTTCCAATGATTCCAGCCCTCCGACGGTCATTCACCCCCGAAACCCTAGATCGGGGGGGCCCGCAGATCTACCCTTATAGCTTTCTCCGTATGAGGATGGACCAATGGACTTTTTATCTATCTATGTTTGTTTAGCACATAACATGGAAAACCAAGGTTAAACACATTTCACCACATTATTCACACCGGTATACCCGTACCGAGAGTTTCCACATACGGATCGACGATTTTACTAAGTTTTCGCCCATGTCCGTGAACAACGTCAGACACATGACCTACATATGCCATCTACAAACATTAAATCACACTTATAAACATAACCTAGATCCACATGCAGGTTTTCCAATGATTTCGGCTCTCCGACGGTCATTCACCCCCGAAACACTAGATCGGTGGCCCCGCAGATCTACCCTTATAGCTTTCTCCGTACGAGGATGGACCAATGGACTTTTTTATCTATATATGTTTGTTTAGCACATATGTACATGGAAAACCAAGGTTGAACACATTTCACCACATTATTCACACCGGTAGACACGTACTGAGAGTTTCCACATACGGATTGACGATTTTACTAAGTGTTAGCCCATGTCCGTGAACAACGTCACACACATGACCTACATATGGCATCTACAAACATTAAATCACACTTATAAACATAACCTAGCTCCACATACAGGTTTTCCAATGATTCCGGCCCTCCGACGGTCATTCACCTCCGAAACCCTAGCTCGGGGGCCCCGCAGATCTACCCTTATAGCTTTCTCCGTACGAGGATGGACCAATGGACTTTTTATCTCTATATGTTTGTTTAGCACATATGTACATGGAAAACCAAGGTTGAACACATTTCACCACATTATTCACACCGGTAGACACGTACCGGGAGTTTCCACATACGGATCGATGATTTTACTAAGTGTTAGCCCATGTCCGTGAACAACGTCAGACACATGACCTACATATGCCATCTACAAACATTAAATCACACTTATAAACATAACCTAGCTCCACATGCAGGTTTCCAATGATTCCGGCCCTCCGACGGTCATTCACCCCCGAAACCCTAGATCGGGGGGGGGGGGGGCGCAGATCTACCCTTATAGCTTTCTCCGTACGAGGATGGACCAATGGACTTTTTTATCTATCAATGTTTGTTTAGAACATATGTACATGGAAAACCATGCTTGAACACATTTTACCACATTATTCACACCGGTAGACACGTACCGAGAGTTTCCACATACGGATCGACGATTTTACTAAGTGTTAGCCCATGTCCGTGAACAACGTCAGACACATGACCTACATATGCCATCTACAAACATTAAATCACACTTATAAACATAACCTAGCTCCACATGCAGGTTTTCCAATGATTCCGGCCCTCCGACGGTCATTCACCCCCGAAACCCTAGATCGGAGGGGCCCGCAGATCTACCCTTATAGCTTTCTCCGTACGAGGATGGACCAATGGACTTTTTTTATCTATCTATGTTTGTTTAGCACATATGTACATGGAAAACCAAGGTTGAACACATTTCACCACATTATTCACACCGGTAGACACGTACCGGGAGTTTCCACATACGGATTGACGATTTTACTAAGTGTTAGCCCATGTCCGTGAACAACGTCACACACATGAACTACATATGGCATCTACAAACATTAAATCACACTTATAAACATAACCTAGCTCCACATGCAGGTTTTCCAATGATTCCGGCCCTCCGACGGTCATTCACCTCCGTAACCCTAGATCGGGGGGCCCGCAGATCTACCCTTAGAGCTTTCTCCGTACGAGGATGGACCAATGGACTTTTTTATCTATATATGTTTGTTTAGCACATATGTACATGGAAAACCAAGGTTGAACACATTTCACCACATTATTCACACCGGTAGACACGTACCGGGAGTTTCCACATACGGATCGATGATTTTACTAAGTGTTAGCCCATGTCCGTGAACAACGTCAGACACATGACCTACATATGCCATCTACAAACATTAAATCACACTTATAAACATAACCTAGCTCCACATGCAGGTTTCCAATGATTCCGGCCCTCCGACGGTCATTCACCCCCGAAACCCTAGATCGGGGGGGGGGGGGCGCAGATCTACCCTTATAGCTTTCTCCGTACGAGGATGGACCAATTGACTTTTTTATCTATCTATGTTTGTTTAGAACATATGTACATGGAAAACTATGCTTGAACACATTTTACCACATTATTCACACCGGTAGACACGTACCGAGAGTTTCCACATACGGATCGACGATTTTACTAAGTGTTAGCCCATGTCCGTGAACAACGTCAGACACATGACCTACATATGCCATCTACAAACATTAAATCACACTTATAAACATAACCTAGCTCCACATGCAGGTTTTCCAATGATGCCGGCCCTCCGACGGTCATTCACCCCCGAAACCCTAGATCGGGGGGCCCGCAGATCTACCCTTATAGCTTTCTCCGTACGAGGATGGACCAATGGACTTTTTTTATCTATCTATGTTTGTTTAGCACATATGTACATGGAAAACCAAGTTGAACACATTTCACCACATTATTCACACCGGTAGACACGTACCGAGAGTTTCCACATACGGATCGACGATTTTACTAAGTGTTAGCCCATGTCCGTGAACAATGTCAGACACATGACCTACATATGCAATCTACAAACATTAAATCACACTTATAAACATAACCTAGCTCCACATGCTGGTTTTCCAATGATTCCGGCCCTCCGACGGTCATTCACCCCCGAAACCCTAGATCGGGGGGGGGGGGGGCGCAGATCTACCCTTATAGCTTTTTCCGTACGAGGATGGACCAATGGACTTTTTTATCTATCTATGTTTTTTTAGCACATATGTACATGGAAAACCAAGGTTGAACACATTTCACCACATTATTCACACCGGTAGACACGTACCGAGAGTTTCCACATACGGATCGACGATTTTACTAAGTGTTAGCCCATGTCCGTGAACAACGTCAGACACATGACCTACATATGCAATGTACAAACATTAAATCACACTTATAAACATAACCTAGCTCCACATGAAGGTTTTCCAATGATTCCGGCCCTCCGACGGTCATTCATCCCCGAAACCCTAGATCGGGGGGGCCCGCAGATCTACCCTTATAGCTTTCTCCGTACGAGGATGGACCAATGGACTTTTTTTATCTATCTATGTTTTTAGCTCATATGTACATGGAAAACCAAGGTTGAACACATTTCACCACATTATTCACACCGGTAGACACGTACCGGGAGTTTCCACATACGGATCGACGATTTTACTAAGTGTTAGCCCATGTCCGTGAACAACGTCAGACACATGACCTAAATATGCCATCTACAAACATTAAATCACACTTATAAACATAACCTAGCTCCACATGCAGGTTTTCCAATGATTCCGGCCCTCCGACGGTCATTCACCTCCGAAACCCTAGATCGGGGGGGCCCGCAGATCTACCCTTATAGCTTTCTCCGTAGGAGGATGGACCATTGGACTTTTTTATCTATCTATGTTTGTTTAGCACATATGTACATGGAAAACCAAGGTTGAACACATTTCACCACATTATTCACACCGGTAGACCTGTACCGGGAGTTTGCACATACGGATCGACGATTTTACTAAGTGTTAGCCCATGTCCGTGAACAACGTCAGACACATGACCTACATATGCCATCTACAAACATTAAATCACACTTATAAACATAACCTAGCTCCACATGCAGGTTTTCCAATGATTCCGGCCCTCCGACGGTCATTCACCCACGAAACCCTAGATGGGCGGGGGCCCGCAGATCTACCCTTATAGCTTTCTCCGTACGAGGATGCACCAATGGACTTTTTTATCTATCTATGTTTGTTTAGAACATATGTACATGGAAAACCAAGGTTGAACACATTTCACCACATTATTCACACCGGTAGACATGTACCGAGAGTTTCCACATACGAATCGACGATTTTACTAAGTGTTAGCCCATGTCCGTGAACAACGTCAGACACATGACCTACATAATATGCCATCTACAAACATTAAATCACACTATGGGCCTTCCACCACACTTTTACACATACCCTAGGTCTATATGCATGCTTTTCTAGGATTCCGAAGCTTCAGCGGTAATTCACGTGTTACATCCTGTTCCAGAGGGGGGTGGAGGTCTACCCCTATAGCTTTCTTCGCACGATGTTCCAACAATGTATTTTTTTGTTTATTGAGGTTTTTTAGGACATAACTACATGGAAAACAAGGTTAGGACCTTATAACACATCGTAGCCCCCGGTATACCCGCAAACGGGTGTATTCCACACCTACATGCATGTCCATGACTTTGCATATATAGTGTTATCGCATGAATGTGGAGATGGTCACACCAAGGAGCTATACATTGCATTTATGCATGGATCTTACACCACACTTGGACACATACCCTACAATCACATTCAAGTTCATGCGGTACTACGGCGCTCTGGCGATCTTTCTTCACCGAAACCCGGCCTAGTCTGGGCGCGAGGGGTGAGGCCGGGGAGGGGGCGGCGGTTTACCCTTATAGCTTTCTCCTCACGAGGTAAAACTGTGGAGCATACACATATTAATATAGTACTAGTAGCATAATATATTTTAATTTAGTATTATAATTTATTAATATATTATCTTATGTATTAACTAGAAGACACAAAAAGAATAAAGAGGCGTATATCGAGGGTTGAAATGAGATGATATATATATTATAATCCCATTTCCAATATTATTTTATGTACTAGTAATATAAGATTAAATTATTAAACAAAATAAAAGAAAATAAAAAAGAAAAATGAAAGTAGGTACTACGCCGACGGCCAAAAAGAATAAAGAGGCGTATATCAAGGGTTAAAATGAGATGATATATATATATTATAATCCCTTTTCCAATATTATTTTATGTATTAGTAATATAATATTAAACTATTAAACAAAAGAAAAGAAAATGAAAAAGAAAAATGAAAGTAGGTACTACGCCGACGGCCAAAGGTCGGGGCCGTCGGCGTAGCCTCTACTGGCTAACGGGGTTGCCGCCCGCCGTCAACGGGGCCCACCTGGCAGGAGTTACGCCGACGGCTTGGGATACGCCGACGGCATCCTTCGGCGTAAATTGGGCCTACGCCGGCGGTATTTATACGCCGACGACGGCCCTCGGCCTAAATAGGCCTAAGTCGACGGCTTTGGGACGCCGACGGCCCATTACGGGGCTGACGAGTCTGCCAGTCTACGCCGACGGCCCCGACATTTGGCCGTAGGCGTCAACCGCCTCTCCCGTAGTGAACAGTGCTTCGTGCATTTGGGAGTAGTGTCTTTTTCCTGAAGCGGCGCGGCATGGCGTCAGGGCCGCCGCGAGATACGACCCATCGTTGCCCCGTCTCCCCACTGTGCCGTCTATTTTGACGGTACATGTCATGGTTTGGTGCCGGAGATCGGAGGTTTGTCGTCCATCATGTGTTCACTGCCTGTTGTGATGGAGTGGGGATGGTTGGTCGCACGTACTACATCTCACCAAGGTACAAGTGCCGGATGCCATGCATCTAGCCATGCGATCGAGACGCATATCAGTCTAATTACGTACCACATTGGTGAAAGTTGGCGCGCGCGGAGCACACAAGGCAAACAACACTCGACCGAAAGGAAAACTAGATCATATGAGATCACAAGGATGCCACTCCCGGTTCAAAGCTTAGGACATGCATGCATACTGATGATCTTAAGTTCCACAAGGCGCCATAGGAATTCACGGGTTAAAGCGAGCATAATTTACGACTTCGTGGTACAGTTGACTTGTACCTTTCATTCTCTGTCGATCTCTTGCTTTCGTCTTAAGTCGACAATAAGGAGCTTGACAGGCAGTGCCAAATGCATGTCCTGACTGAAGACTCTACGTACTTACCAATCGATGCATGCATGCTCTAGTTTGTCAACATGCCAGTCCGTAAAATGGAGCAGGGGAGACACCCATTTGGCAGCAGGTAGAGAAAATTGTACAGAACACCAATGTTTGATGCCATTGTTGCACATAACACATAATCAAAACATTTGTTGCAGTAAACCCAGTTTTTGGTCTAACATGTGGGACCCTTACCCCCCCCTCCCCTCGTACATGCACTACTAGAAAACAGGGCTTTGGTTCAGGCCTCTCCAGCCGATTTATCCCGGTTGTGCCACGAACCGGAACCCATGGGGGTCATACGTCCCGGTTCGTGCGCCCGGGGGCCGGCCGGGCCTCGTGGAGCATTGGTCCCGGTTCGTCTGGGGGCATATGTCCCGGTTCTAGACAAGAACCGGGACCAATGAGCCTCGCTCCTGGCCCACAACCACTAGTCCCGGTTTGTGGCTCAACCCGGGACGAAAGGCTGGCCATTAGTACTGGTTCCAGCCACAAACCGGGACTAATGATTTGGCTATATATACCCCTCGCCGGCGAGCAGAGCAGTCCACTGGTGCTCTATTTTTTCGAGGAGGGCAAGGTGAGGGCTTTGTGGTGCCCTAGCTCACCTCTTATGCACATGAGGTGTTCGATGAAATGCCCGAGCCACACTACTTAAGCTTTCTCCTCTCCAAACTCGACTTCCAAGCTCCATTTTTCTTAAGATTTTTCCAGATTTAGCGGTCCGTCACGTCCCATCCCCGTCTTCACCACCGTCGATCGCCCGCGCCGATCTCGTCGCCAGCACCACCGTGGTGAGCCTCTTGTTCTTATCTTCTTTATAAAAGAAAAAAAAATCTTACTTGTATGATTAGATAGATAATTGTCTAATTTTCTCACTTGTATTATTGCTTGTTATTATATAGTGCGATGGTTTTGGTATCCGCCCCCGTCGGCCCTCGTCCTCTCTATGATTCGGATGTGGTATATATTATCTTTTATAACTATTTGTTTCATTTAGTGTTTATGGTAATTATGCCGAGACCAACTTGACATAGATGTATTTATCTAGGAGGTATGTGAACCGGATATTACATACGACCCTCTTGTCGAGAGGTTAAATTTAGTTGAAGAAGAAAACGAGTATTTAAAAGAAAAATTAAAAAGAGTTGAAGAAGAGAAGAAAAGAGTTGAAGAAGAGAAGATGATATTGGAGTTGCATGTTGCGGATGTCGTAGAAGGTCACAAGATCAAGATGGATGTAATGCGCTTGAAGATTAGAAAGTTTAGAAAATATGCCATTCATAGCGAGGCTTGGTATCATTATGCCGTTGGATCAATTGTTACCTTGGTTGCGATTATGATCACATTTGTTGTTGCATTGAAATGTTTTACATAGTTTCAATGTATGGTTTAATTAGATGCTCTAGAGAGCTATATGTTGTTCAATGAGAACTATGTATGTACTTTGGTTTTAATGTGATGATAGACTTCTATTAATTTGGTCACTTATATATTCATGATGTTCTGTAATAATGGTTTTTGACACACTTAATGCACGCAGATGAACCGGCAATGGATGTATGGTGACAGACACACCTCCGAGTACATTGAGGGCGTGCATGATTTTCTCGAAGTGGCTGAGGCAAACAAGCAGAATGGTTTTATGTGTTGTCCATGCTCTATATGTGGGAATACGAAGTCTTACTCTGACCGGAAAACCATTCACGCCCACCTGCTTTATAAGGGATTCATGCCACACTATAATGTTTGGACTAAGCACGGAGAAATAGGGGTTACGATTGAAGACGGCGAAGAAGAAGAGTACGATGAAAACTATGTGCCCCCTGAATACGGTGATGCTGCAACGGGGGAAGCTGAAGATCAAGAGGAACCGGACGATGTGCCTAATGATGATCTCCGCCGGGTCATTGTTGATGCAAGGAGACAGTGTGAAAGTGAAAAGGAGAAGCTGAAGTTCGATCGGATGTTAGAGGATCACAAAAAAGGGTTGTACCCCAATTGCGAAGATGGCAACACAAAGCTCGATACCGTATTGGAATTGCTGCAGTGGAAGGCAAAGTATGGTATACCTGACAAGGGATTTGAGGATGTACTGAAAATATTAAAGAAGAGGCTTCCAAAGGATAACGAATTGCCCGACAGTACGTACGTAGCAAAGAAGGTCGTATGCCCTCTAGGATTGTAGGTGCAGAAGATACATGCATGCCCTAATGACTGCATCCTCTACCGCGGTGCGTACGAGGATTTGAACGCATGCCCGGTATGCGGTGCATTGCGGTATAAGATCAGACGAGATGACCCTGGTGATGTTGACGGCGAGCCCCCCAGGAAGAGGGTTCCTGCCAAAGTGATGTGGTATGCTCCTATAATACCACGGTTGAAACGTCTGTTCATGAACAAAGAGCATGCCAAGTTGATGCGATGGCACAATGAAGACCGTAAGAAAGACGGGAATTTGAGACACCCCGCTGATGGGTCGTAGTGGAGAAAAATCGAGAGAAAGTACCGGGCTGAGTTTGGAGATGACCCAAGGAACTTATGGTTTGGTTTAAGCGCGGATGGCATTAATCCTTTCGGGGAGCAGAGGAGCAATCACAGCACCTGGCCCGTGACTCTATGTATGTATAACCTTCCTCCTTGGGTGTGCATGAAGCGGGGGTTCATTATGATGCCAGTTCTCATCCAAGGCCCTAAGCAACCCGGCAACGACATTGATGTGTACCTAAGGCCATTAGTTGAAGAACTTTTACAGCTGTGGAATGGAAACGGTGTACGTGTGTGGGATGAGCACAAACAGGAGGAATTTGACCTGCATGCGTTGCTGTTTGTAACCATCAATGATTAGCCTGCTCTCAGTAACCTTTCAGGACAGACAAACAAGGGATACCACGCATGCACGCACTATTTAGCTGACACTAAAACTATATACCTGGACAAATGCAGGAAGAATGTGTACCTGGGGCATCGTCGATTTCTTCCGACCAACCATCAATGTCGTAAGAAAGGCAAGCATTTCAAAGGCGAGGCAGATCACCGGATGAAGCCCGTCATGCGTACCGGTGATCACGTACTTGCTATGGTCAACGATTTACACGCAATATTTGGAAAGGGTCCCGACGGAGTATCTGTTCCGAATGACGCTGAGGGACGCGCACCCATGTGGAAGAAGAAATCTATAGTTTGGGACCTACCCTATTGGAAAGACCTAGATGTCCGCTCTTCAATCGACGTGATGCACGTGATGAAGAACCTTTGCGTGAACCTGCTAGGCTTCTTGGGCGTGTATGGGAAGACAAAAGATACACCGGAGGCACGGGAGGACCTGCAACGTTTGCACGAAAAAGACGGCATGCCTCCAAAGCAGTATGAAGGTCCTGCCAGCTACGCTCTTACCAAAGAAGAGAAGGAAATCTTCTTTGAATGCCTGCTCAGTATGAAGGCCCCGTCTGGCTTCTCGTCGAATATAAAGGGAATAATAAATATGGCCAAGAAAAAGTTTCAGAACCTAAAGTCTCATGACTGCCACGTGATTATGACACAACTGCTTCCGGTTGCATTGAGGGGGCTTCTACCGGAAAACGTTCGATTAGCCATTGTTAAACTATGTGCATTCCTCAATGCAATCTCTTAGAAGGTGATCGATCCAGAAATCCTACCAAGGCTAAGGAGTGATGTGGCGCAATGTCTTGTCAGTTTCGAGCTGGTGTTCCCACCATCCTTCTTCAATATCATGACGCACGTCCTAGTTCATCCAGTCGACGAGATTTTCATTCTGGGCCCCGTATTTCTACACAATATGTTCCCCTTTGAGAGGTTCATGGGAGTTCTAAAGAAATATGTCTGTAACCGCGCTAGGCCAGAAGGAAGCATCTCCATGGGCCATCAAACAGAGGATGTCATTGGGTTTTGTGTCGACTTCATTCCTGGGCTTAAGAAGATTGGTCTACCTGAATCGCGGTATGAGGGGAGACTGACTGGAAAAGGCACGATTGGAAGGGACTCAATAATATGCAGGGACGGACATTCTTGGTCTCAAGCACACTACACAGTTCTACAGAACTCTATCTTGGCGGCCCCGTATGTCGATGAACATAAGAAAAGTCTGCGCTCCAAACACCCAGAGGAGTGTGACGACTGGATTACACATGAACACATCAGGACTTTCGGCTATTGGTTGGAAACACGTGTCAGAGGTGACAACACTGTTTCTGATGAGTTGTTCTCGTTGTCCAGGGGACCATCTTCAACTGTATTTACTTACAAAGGATACGAGATAAATGGGAATACATTTTACACGATCTCCCAAGATCAAAAGAGCACCAACCAAAACAGCGGTGTCCGCTTTGATGCAACAACCAAGAGGGGAAAGGACACATATTATGGTTACATAGTGGACATATGGGAACTTGACTACGGACATGATTTTAAGGTCCCTTTGTTTAAGTGCAAATGGGTCAATCTGTCAGGAGGCGGGGTACATGTAGACCCACAGTACGGAATGACAACAGTGGTTCTAAACAATCTTGGGTACACAGACGAACCATTCGTCCTAGCCAATGATGTGGCGCAGGTTTTCTATGTGAAGGATATGTGTACCAAACCGAGAAAAAGAAAAGATATGGAAGCGAATACATCATACGATGAGCCAAAGCGCCACATAGTTCTTTCAGGAAAAAGAGACATCGTGGGATTGGAGGGCAAGACGGACATGTCTGAAGATTATGAAAAGTTTCATGAAATTCCTCCCTTCAAAGTCAAGGCTGATCCAAGCACCCTGTTAAGCGATGAAGAATATCCATGGTTACGGCGCAATAAGCAAAAGGACACAAGCAAAGAAAAAGTGTAGACAGATGAAGTCAGAAAGGGTTGAAAATTGATGATGTGGCTTTGAATGGTTCATTTTGAACACACAAAAAGTCTGGATTTCAAATAAGTTCAAAAAATGAAATCCCTTTGTAGATAGATCAACAAAACACACGGTTCTCCTGCATACAGCCCGACTGTGGCTCGTGAGTGCCCGCATATCAAATGCACCGTCGGGTTGTATGCAAAGAATCCGAATGATTTGTATTTGGTCGATGAACTGAAGGATTTCTAGATATATCAACAAAACACACGGTTTCGCCTGCATACAGCCCAACTGTGGCTCGTGAGTGCCCGCACATCAAATGCACCGTTGGGCGTATGCAGGCCAATCCGAATGATTTGTATTTGGTCGATGAACTGAAGAATTTCTAGATATATCAACAAAACACACAGTTTCGCCTGCATACAGCCCAACTGTGGCTCGTGAGTGCCCGCACATTAAATGCACCGTTGGGCGTATGCAGGCCAATCCGAATGATTTGTATTTGGTCGATGAACTGAAGGATTTCTAGATATATCAACAAAACACACGGTTTCGCCTGCATACAACCCAACTGTGGCTCGTGAGTGCCCGCACATCAAATGCACCGTTGGGCGTATGCAGGCCAATCCGAGTGATTTGTATTCGTACACACCGAGTGTCCGAGAGGTGGGATATATATAGGGGTCGTGTGCCTCTCTAGCCCCGGTTGCTAGCACAAACCGGTACTAGCGCAAGACCTTAACTGTGTACAGGCTGGTTCCCAGATCCAACGACTCACAAACCGGATCCAACGACTCACAAGCGCTTAAAAGAAACACGCGATCCGTGTACTTCTTCCTGATTGGTGGGATTCAGACCCGGGTGAGGTTAAAAGCATGCGCAAAGCCAACCTCCACTATCCAGTTTTTGTCGTAACCCTCTCAACTTTTTAGCACATGCTATGTGGGTCAAATGATGATACCATGCCAAGTTTCAACATTTTCGGAGTTCATTTGTAGTGCTAGAAACTGGAAAATTAAATAAAGCAAAAAAGAAAACAAAAAAAACTGGAAAAAAGAAAAAAATGCCACCTATTGGGCCACCACGGCCTGAATACGACTAGAAACCCAACCATGGGCCAGGATTCAGGCCCGCAATAGGCCCAATAGGCCCACAGGCAAGTAGTACCAGATTAGGCCCGGAAGCCTGCAGTTGAGAGGAGCTCGAGACGGTACGCGCAGCAGCGCTTATAAACCTCTCGAGCGCTCCCTCGACTAGCAAGGTGGGACTAAACATCCCACCGCTCCGCGACGCAAGGCGTTTGGTTCCAGTTGGTGGCACAAACCGGAACTAAAGGGGAGCATTGGTACCGGTTCGTGCCACCAACCGGGACCAATGCCCCCCTTTAGTCCCGGTGGTGGCACCAACCGGAACCAAAGGTCTCTGTTTGCCGCCTTTTCGGCTGCTGAAAAAAACCTTTGGTCCCGGTTGGTGTCATCAACCGGTACTAAAGGGGGGCATTGGTCCCGGTTGTTTACAAGAACCGGTACCAATACTTTGGGTATATAAATGGCACTTGTAAATTTTCAGTTCTAAATCTCGCCATTTCCCCCGACGACGCCGGAGACGAAACCGACGCCATTAGGCTGCCCAACCTCCGCCCGCCGCCCCCGTCGCACCCGCCGGAGACGACACCGACGCCGTCAGGCTGCCCAACCTCCGCCCGCCGCCCCGTCGCACCCGCCGGAGACGACACCGACGCCGTCAGGCTGCCCCGACGACGCCGGAGACGAGACCGACGCCATCAGGCTGCCCCGACGCCGCCCGCCGCCCCCTCCGTCGCCGTCGCCACCGCCCGCGCCCGTCGTCGTTGCGTTCTGGGTGAGCCACCGCCTCGTTTCCCCCTCCCAACGCTCCTCCCCGCGCTCTCATTTGCCTTCCCTCCGTGGACAGAGCTCCGGCCACTGCCGGGCTCGTCGTCGTAGTCGCGGGCTATCTGCGGGTGCCTTCCTCGTGCCCGGGAGCTCGACTCCGGGAGGGCGCCGCCGCGCACAGTGGCACCGGCGTCATGCCGCCGGCCAGCCCCTAATCCCCCTGCTAACGCCCCCAAGCCACTGACATGTGGGCCATAATGCCTAATTAAACCAACCGGTTTAATTTAACAGAGGGATTAAGACCCAGTCACTGACCAGAGGGCCCCACTGGTCAGTTGGACCAGTCAACCCCCCTTGCGTCAGCATGACGCATGCATTACACAATAAAGCTTAAATGATTTAATTTAAATCAGAAATTCCAGAAACTTATGTACTTTACAAATGTTGAAAAATAAAAAAAAGATTTATGTATTCATTGTTGCAATAATGGTGTATACAAACTTGAGCAATTTGAATAACTTTAGAAGACCGGACTCTCAAGAGCCAAAACACCATTTGTAAAGCGTCGCCGAGGCCACCCAAATTTACCAAGTCGATGGTCGGAAACTAGGGTAAAGGGTCGAGGGTCACCGATGGGTTGATGGTCAGGAACTAGGGTAGAGGGTCGAGGGTCACCGAGGGGTCGATAGTCGAGAACTAGGGTAGTGCCTTGTGTGAAAGTATTGAAGAAATCCATGGCTTCATCATGCCCCTATGTTTGGCTCAGGGCGCCATCTTATATAGATTTATTGTCGTGCCAAAAACTGGTGTCAACACATGCCCCCATGTTTTTCGTCAAAACTTGTATGTTTGGCACGCTAATATATTCATGCTATATATATCATGTTTGTATATTAAGTGTCATGTTGTAATTAATATTTTGCAGAAACTATGGACGGTCGTCAAAGAAACTTAGAACAAGAAGAGATGTTGGGGGAAATCATACGCGAAGGACCGTTGTTGGTGGGCGACATCGTCCGGGTAGGAGGTGATGTCTTCCAATTTTTGAACGACACCGATGGTCTGGAAGAAGAGGGTGAAGCAGGCTCCGATGATCGGACAATGGAGGTGGAAGGACATGCTTATGATGGCTCCTGTGAGAGAACGGAGGAAGGAGTTGTTGGAAAGTCCGACGAGGTATATATAATAATTAAGCATGTGCTGACTAGCTAATTGATGCATTAATTGTTTTGGACTGTGTACACATATTAACTCTCTTCTTTCTTCTTTTCTAGCCCTCCATATCCGGATCGAGCCAAACTTCGGTAACGAGACGAGGCCCAAAGAAAAAGTTGCGCCCGGATGAAAGGTTCACGATCACCGACATCAATAGAGATGGCCAACCGATTGCACCCAGCCGGACCCAAGATGCATTTTCTGCTCAGTGTGGGGTTCTTGTTAGGGACATGATCCCGATCAGCATCCAGCAATGGAATAAGCCGAAGGCCGGAGACCCTGAAGTGTCTTTTGTCATCGATAGACAGAAAGATGATCTTTGGACCGCGCTGAAGGAAAATTTCACCCTACCGGAAGAGGAGTGTCCGGAAAAACCAGTTACAGAGCAAAAGATCAAGACTCATGCTCTTAAGAAGATGGCAGAGCTATTCAGGAGGTGGAAGAATGAGTTAAAAACAACGTTTGTCGACAAAGAGAAGACTCCAACATTCACCGGCCGATTTGAGAAGATAAAAGAACAGTGGCCCGCATTTGTGGCCCACAAGACATCGGAGAAGAGTAAGAAGATGTCAGCGATAAACAAACTAAATGCTCCAAAGAAGAAGCATCACCATTGCACGGGGTCAGGTGGCTACCACAAAGCCCGACTGTTGTGGGAGAAGGCCGAAAAGGACCTTCTTGACAAAGGGATCGTACCAAGGACATTGAACTGGCCAGAGCGTGCAAGGAATTGGTTCTTCGGGGTTGGGGGAACCTTGCACCCTGAAACAGGGAAGTGCTTTTGGACGAACGAACAACTGAGAGTACCGATCACCAAGCTTGAGGAGTTAATCGCCCAAACGGAGGCAGGGACGTTCGTTCCCGACAGAGAGAACGACGAGCACACAATGGCCCTCGGGAATCCTGAGCACCCAGGACGAACACGAGGCATGGCAGGCTCCCTACATTGGAAGCATGGGTTTCCCGACGCAGGCGGTTACAAAAGCAGGCAGAGGAAGAGGAAACAGGAGCAAAGCGAAATACAGAACCTGCATGCAAGAGTACAAGCGCTAGAGGTGAGGCATCGAGCTGACGAAGCTACCCTAGAAGCTACCCCGCCATCTCAGCGGAGAAGCAGTGTGGCTTCCACCGAGGTCATTGCGCAACCTGATTTGACGGCTTCCAGGTACCCCGTGGATGAAATCACGGAGTCTCAAGAATGCCACCTTAAGAAGCAATTGTTGCAATTCAAACCCACGGTGGCTATCAGCCATGTTGTACCTCCTCGACCCAACGGAACTTTTCACTGTCTTCCGATTCCACAAGGCTATGCTGTTGTGATGGTCGATGAAATAATGGAGGGATATGAGGAGATCGAGCTTGACTACCCTACCGGCGAAGGGGAAAATCTCCTGCAGAATGCTCTGAGGACTTCATGTCTATGGCCGAAGGAATTCATCAAGCTTCCGAACTGGACGGCACCTACGCCTCCTCCTCCTACTCCGGCGAGTAAGGGCCCGCCTCCTCCTCCGCCTCCTCCTCCACCTCCTTCTCCGCCTGCGTCGGCGCGTCCGAGCAGCCCGTCTCCTCCTCCGCCTCGTCAGCAAAAGCAGAAGAGAGCAGTCGTCGCTCCGGCGTCTAGCAGTACAACCAGTGGTGGGAGGCGATTCCAATACGGTCCATCATCTCTCAAGCCTCTTGAGCCGTTACCATACGAGAGGAGCGATGAGGAAAGCGCGAAGATCTCTAAAGGCGAAGTGGATGCCTTTTTTAAAAATAAAAATCCACCTCCGAAGGAGAAGATAGATGAGGTGAAATTGAAGCACTTTGGATGCCCTGAAGCGACTAGCACCGGCTCCGCTGGATGACAACCATGTCCGCGCTCTTAAAAAGAAAGTGCAAGAAACACGCCGGTCCGGAAGCACTGCAGCTGACCAAAGGAGAGAACAACAAATTGCAAGAGGGAAAAAAAATCCCCAGCTCGGCGACCAGGCGAAACAATTGTGCCCCCCGCTGCAGGTGTCTAGTGATATCGTCGTTGCAAATCTGCCGGCCGGGATGGTGCCCGGTACCAATCCTGGTGATTACCTGCCAGACGATATACAATTTGATCGACTCGAGGTGGACGAACTCAAATTCCGGCACGGGTATCCTCTCATTAGACCTGATCAACAGCTACCAACGATGATGCGAAGATTCCATGAGTGGTACATGGACACCTGCAAGAACTCTGGGTTGGATAATGTGTTGCTTCTGGTTAAAGACAAGCACGACCTCCTTGGAATTGACATGTTGTGTGTTCCATTTGAGGAGTTATTCCAGCTTTACAATGCAATGGCCATCGATAAAGTAATCGTCACTTGCTACTGTCTGTAAGTACTACTTCTTTAATTAACTCTCTATATATAGCTCAGCTCTTTCATTGCATGTACATATATATAATTCACTATATCATGCAGATTGAAGATCGTCGAAAGCAAGCAAAGAGAAATCTATAATATTGGGTTCATTAACCTAAATCTCTTTGATGAATGGGAGATGGAAAATAATCCCAAACAAGCCGAGGCCAACTTGCTACAATCGTTGCTTCAACATCAAAACAAACAAAAAATAATCTTTCCTTACAACTTCGAGTGAGTGTTATACTATGCATATTCGGTTTTCCTTTATTTATTCGAGGTTATAGTAATGTAATTGATGAGTTATGCATGCGTGTGCAGCTTCCACTTTATTCTCCTAGAGATTATGCTTGAGGAGGGACTAGTAACCGTGTTAGACTCAAGACGAAAAGATCCCAAGACGTATGCGATCATCACTGAAATGCTTAAGAAGTAAGTGCAATCGATCATTATCGCAGCATTTCGGCAACTTTGTTCATTTCCTGATATTAGGTAATAATTATTTTCTATGTCTGGCAGGGTTTGGATAACGTTCACCACAAAATCTCCGGGACGGCCGAAGGAGCTGGAATTTACACGCCCGAAAGTAAGTACTACTAGCTAGTTCCGCGCATCTCCCATTAATTTGATTCTAGCTAGTTTCATCAATACCATTTATATAATGCTTGATTATCAGTTTGATTGACCTCTATTTCTCGTAAAGTGGTTGTGGCAGCAAGAAGGGACTAATCTTTGTGGATACTACGTATGCGAGTACATCTACAACGCTACGATCTTTAAGCAGGGCGGCTACTGTAAAAAAGATTTTGATGTGCGTAAGCAATAATATTCACAATTTTATTTTATTACCATCATTTGTGTTGAGTTTCATTCATATATATGTATTTACCCCCTTCTTCGAATTAGCATTGGGAGCTGCAGGAAGAACTCCTACCACAAGATCGCATAATAGCAATTCAAGAGGAATTGGCGGGATTCTTTCTTGAACACGTCATCAGGAAAAAGGGAGAATACCATATGGAACTTGATTTCAGATGTTAGGGTATTGTAAGAGATCTTATATTGTATATATGTAGCCAGTAGCGTCAGATAGATATACGAAAACTTGTTGTTCGAACAATCTCACTTCTCTGTGTATATGTTCTTGACGATCTTCTGTACTTAATGGTTTAATTCCTTCATTTGCTTACTAGCTAGCATGTCGAGTCCTCTCTATACGTATAGTACATAGCGTCGACCAAGCACGGAGATAAGAGAGGAAACCTCTCTCTATTAGCTACAATATATGAAAACCCTAAATTAACCCTACAAAACCCCCATCCCCCCGCTCTCAAAAAAAAACCCCAGACACGGAACTGCTGACGCGTGGAGGCATTTTGGTCCCGGTTGGTGCTACCAACCGGGACAAAAGGCCCTCCTGCCCGGGCAAGCCGCAGAGGCCACGTGGAGGCCCATCTGTACCAGTTCGTAAGCGAGCCGGGACTAAAGGTTTTGGGCATTAGTAACGACCCTTTAGTCCCGGTTCCCGAACCGGAACAGAAGGCCCTCTGGAACCGGGACAAATGGGCCTTTTTCTACTAGTGACGGCTGCTCCTCTAGTCCTCTCTATCCCACACAAGAAACATACTGGGAATACCCTGCCTCCACCGACCGAATGGAGCAGACTCAATCTCACCACACGGGGGCGAGAGAAGATACCCGGCGGCGCTGGCGCCGGTGCCAACGGAGGACGGATGGCGCTGACACCTGGAGGGACGGCCACGGGTTCACTGGATTTTGACGCCGCTTTGCTTTCTTCTCCACCCGGCGGCCACTAGTAGAAAACAGGGCTTCTGTCCCGATTTCAGAGGGCCTTTAGTCCCGGTTCTCCAACCGGGACAACTCAATCGGGACGAAAGGTCCCGACTATTAGTCCCGGTTGGATTACGAACCGGGACAATAGTGGCTACATGTGGCTGCAGTGGGGCGGCCAGGCAGATGGACCCTTAGTCCCGGTTGATAACACCAACCGAGACTAAAAAGGTAGCCATGTGTCAGCACAGACAACGTCTTGGGGTTTTAGTGATTTAAGGGTTTATTATATTGTGTTTCCCCTTTTATTTTTGTGTTTACCATCCGGCTAAAAAGGTAGCCGGCGCTGAAGATGAAGGAGGTGGTGGTGGCGCCGGTGGACGCGCACCGGCGAAAAAGACGACGGATTCCGACGGGATCATCTCTTTCAATGGGTAAGTTTTGTACAGTTCGTGATTTTTTTTGTCAATTCTGACATTGTTTGATAGGGCTTAGTAAGGACTGAAGAACCCTAAATTTATTAGTTTGGAATTTGTAAATGTCTCCCTATGATATACATGCTGGTATTTTGAAATTTGTAGATGCTTTCTATGATATACATGTTGTTATATTGATCTTCAAGTATTTTGATGAGTATAGTCTATATATTTTCTACTGCTATGCTGCCGTTTTTTAATTTGCCATATAATGTTAGGTATATAGTATAGAAATACAACCCCATATGTTAATTAGATACAGTTTTAATGCTCTAGATCAGTCATTTGGGCTGGCTGCAATTTTTCGAACAAAAAACTATGGTTTGCTGCAACTAGTGCTTTGATCATGTGTTCTGTGCAACAATGGCACCAAACGTTGGTGCTATGTGCAATTTTCTCCAGCAGGTACGACCGGTACGTACGGCCCAGTTTCATTCGCACGTTTCTTCTTGCCGTGCTATACCACCTAGCTCATTCATTCGACCATGCATGCATGTTAGGTTCGGCCGGCGCCTGTGGCAGAGCTGGCCCTGATCGATAGCTTGCAGGACATGTCACGCATGGTGAGGCCTCCTTTTCCATGCAGCCGCACATGGCAGCATGCCTCGCCTCAAATTGATCAAACTACGTGGAGGCCCATGGATCGATCGAGCCAGGACAAATTAAACGACGTCCGATTTCCAAACAGCGCAATGCAGTGCTGCCTGTGTTGGGTCGCTGCACTAGAATTTACTCAAGTAACTGTAACTCAACTCTACACATGCATGCAGTGGCGGAGCTTGACTGAAAATTTTGGGCGGGCCAAGCTAAGGAAGAACCCAAATTTTTGCAGGCATTAGTCCAAAAACTTATACTGAAGTTACGATTTCCGGGAAGCATGTATTAGCAGTGAGAAGGTTGTGCATTTTGTCAATCTGCGCGGAGGATGGGCGTCTGCTCTACGACGCAAGATTGCTCTACGAAGGTTGTCCTGGATCGAGCGAACCAGGACAAATTAAAAATTTCGTCGACCCAACACATGCATGCATGATGAGGAAGAGCAACACTAAACTACACTTTCAGTGAGAAGAAATAAACAGGCTTTGCCAGCTTCAACTGCACTGTGTCAATTGCTCCTAATCGGTCCAATGGCTCCGATCCTACTTGTTTCATATGCTTTCTATGTAAACTAATGTAAGATGTTTTAGATTACTAAATTAGTGATCTATAACATATTATATTAGTTTACGTTGGAAGAATTGCTTAGTAGCTCATGTGGTGGCGACATCAGGTTTTAAAGGATGGGTATTCATTTTATCAAAATCATCAATGTTTTGTGAAAAAAATCGCATGTATTATATAAAATTTCAATGGTTTATCAAAATCTTGGATATTCAGCCGAATACCCAAGAATACCCCTGGCGCCGCCCCTGAGCTCATGGCAACTGGTTAAAGAACATCACACGAACATACCGTGAATCGCATAATAACATAATATGTTGACAGTAATGTGTATTAGGTACGAAAAAAAGAGAAATTCCCTCCTCTGTTCCCTCTTGCGTCGCCCCACTGCGACTTAGGGGGAACCCTAGTCACCGCCGCCTCCCCTCCTCCCCCTCCTTCGTTGCCGCCCGAGGGCATGGCCGGGTGAAGCCCAATTGTCGCCGGCGGCGGCGGGGAGGTTCTTGCTCCCTGGTACGACAACCTTGGATCAGGACGAGGCAGGCAACCAATATGCGGCTGGGGTAGGCTTCTCGATCGTTGCGTTCGCATTGAAGTTGTTTTGAGTCGGTCATTGTGTGTTATGGCATTGAACACACATGAAGAACGAAGTGTCGACCGGTATTGCACCATCGTTGTTGCTTCGACGCCGTCACGTCATTTTTCTTCGTCAAGAATGTGCGGACAAAGATCAGAGCACTGACAAACAAATCAATCCATGAACGTATACGGGTTCGCGTTGACAAAATACATCCGAACCATGAACATTTACCGAGAATTTAAAGATCTGCATTGGAGATGCCAAATATTTGACGTAAGAAACAGTGTAAACCACCACACCATCTTATATAATATAAAATTATTTTACAAGCTATATTGTAAACTACCACACCAGCTGCATGCATTGGAAAGGAGGGGGTACTACTACTACTTTGGAGAATAATTGAATATCCCAGATGAACAACCCAGAGTTAACCGCAATAGGCAGGGTAGTAATTTGAGTGCCGTGGTAAGGATGGACATGAGCCGTACATTTGACCGTACAGAGAACCGGCACTCGGGTCGAGAGCCTCCACCGAGCTAGCTAGCTAGCTCAACAACTGCACCCGCATGCGCGCCTATGCGGCCTTTCGGCGCGACCTTGGCATGGTGCATGCACAGTCTCGGAAAGTTGGCTTGTTTCTCGGCGATCGTCCGCGCAAGATCTCGGCGATGGAGAGTCAGACTGCATGGCATGGTGCTCGATTGGATGCACGTCCACGTGGGACGAGCCCCCCTAGTCCCTGCGACCTGCATGCGTTGCTCCGGGCCGGGACGGGCACGGCACGTACTTGTTGGCCCGCATCCTAATCGCATTTCTGGCCAAGTTTATGCCAAAACTGTTCCATCTCTCCGTACTTTTCGGCGGAATCATGGGCAGCACCTCACGAGTCCTAGTTTATGAAGTTTTCCGTTATGGCGGAGTCCGTTCTGTAACGCTGTCCACACTCCATCATATTTTAGTCCACTCTTTTTCTTGTCATAGTTTGTGCTTATGTGTGTTTTGTTGGTAGTACTCGTCTTGATCCACCACTTGCCTTCGGTGGCTACGTGATCGCTCTTGTTAAACGAACCACTCATGGACAATGACAAACCCTAAATAGATGTTCATTGTGGAAGTGCTATCTTCGTACACTGCCACCACTGGTCCGTACAATGATGCTTTGCTCAACAATGATCGTACCATGTGATTAGCTTTGTTGTAACATACATAGTGTCTTACGTAGTATTCACATGCAAGTGGATTTTTATTCCAACATGTAGTTAAGAATTGAGTCCGATCTGTCTTCGGCAATCTCCCTCTATGTTATAGTACTATATTCATAGCAATGACGACACTATCGTCAATCTAACTCCATGTCTCCGTCTAGCTTTGTTCAAAGTTGAAATTATCTCCCCGTCCACATCAGAGACACGGACACTCTTAGACTTTGACGAATACCGGTGAGTCGTGTAGCTCGGCTAGTCGTACTGGTGAGTGGTTATGCATATAGGGGCATGGGTCGATCAAGCCGGCCTGCCATGTTCTTATCAGTCTCCTGAACGTTTTGCTGAAGATCCTGACCAAAATTCAAACCCTAGTCTCCAGGACGCAATTCTTGACGATGACTCTTATTAATTTTCGTCCCAACTAGCCAATACCATCAAACTAATCAACGGTTTTGCAGTTGCTTTCTTGTGTGTTTTTGTCCTTGTAAGGCTACGGTACGTGCATGTAGCGATCAAGCATTTCTTGCCGTTCACATTCACGCAACGACCGAGGTGAAGAAGAAGATGAGCTCGGCTCGGTCGGATGAGAACGACCGCTTTGGAGTGGCATGTGTCCGTGTGGAGATTCGCCTAATTTTGTGCAGTTTAGCAGGTTAAAAGTAGTGCCCTCACACCCAACTTAGAGAGGTAAGCCAAAGTAGCTAATCGTGGGGATTGCGTAGACTGTACGATAAACATTGCAATGACGTACTGGACTTCCAGTTTCGTATCTTATGCCGACATACAAGAACGAGGTTGACACTAGTCGTACACCCGCCTCTTTCATTTTCAGTTTCATATCTTTTTTTTTAACAAAAGAAGGCTATCCTTCTGATTTCATATAAAGAAATCACATGTTTTGTTATTACAGGCAGCAAAAGCAAAAGAAAACCAGCAAACTACTTCCGATCATTAGGAGTAGGGCATAGAGGATCATTGCCTCCAGGGAATCAGTTTCATATCTTATACCGTCTAATTAAGCAGCTGCTTTGGACTAGTCGACGCATGGTCAACGTACTTACGTACGGCGATCTGTACGCGCTGCAACTTCTTGTTTGTGATTGAAGGTCAGTCAGTCACGAAAAATGCTAGACGCACGGACTGGCAACGGGGTTTTACGGACTCCTTCAATTATATTAACTGCCTCTTCCCTAATTTAATCCTGGGTGGGGCCCACTCTATTTCATTAGCTTAATCACATCTAGCTAATTAACATCAACCCCGTAATGCCCCGTGTTTTGTCCGTGAATGTAGCAAAGCTCGTCAGTCACTCATCGGGGAGAAGGCCGGCTGCCAAGTTCTGATGACACGGCAGTTAGTTAAGTCAGTCTAGAGCTACCAAGTCGGTCAACCAAGCGGCGTAACTGAATGGCACCACTTTTAATGTACTCCCTCCGTTCTAAATTTTTTGTCATTTTAATGGATATATCTAAAACTAAAATAATGCTAGATACATTCATTTAATCAATAAGTAATTTAAGACGAAGGGAGTACGACCCTACGCCTTATCATTTGGTCGTTAATCTCAATCATTAGGGCCCCGTACAGTACGTCGCCTCGATGTTGCGGGGCGAAGCTTCTACTGAAAACCCAACCGATAACGAGAGAATCAAACCGACTAAACTACTAACTTAAACAAGCACGACACGGCGCCTACGCTTACTGGCTGCGCTGGTTCCGGCCAGCCTGCTTCTTGTCTATCCGAACCTGAATAGCCAATGAATATATACTGAATTCCTGATACATACAGCACATATTGGATATGGTGACTCAAGATAGGGTAGATTCTCTCTCTGTTGTCTAGCTGTATATTATGTTGCTGCTTTGTATTTCATGGGTTGATGAGATTCTTCTTATCTCTTAATTATCTTTACAGCTCTCACCATGTCAAAGGCAATGAGAAGGCGGCTTCGTTCTCCGGCGTCGTTGCTGCTATGCGTTTCATGGGTTGATGAGATTCTTCTTATTTGCTATCCTTGTAGCTCTCACCATGCAAAGAGCAATGAGAACTAAGAATGCGGCTTTCAGCGACATGTCAGGGATATGTCATGCGAGAGGAACGTATGTACCTTTCATGGGGAGTAGAGACCGTGTCACCATGTAAAAATCATAAAAACCAGATTATCTCCTATCCTTACAGCTCTCACCATGTCAAAGGCAGTGACGGTGAGTCGAGACCGTACTCTATCCCGAAAGGTGAAATAAAAAACTAAATTCACAGAATATAAAGACTTGGTAAGCATGAGACGATCTCTGGACCTCCACCGACAACACCACATCGAACGAGGAATAGGACTAGTTAGCGTTTAATAAGTCAGTTTAATTTATGCATCGTTTACTGTTTGTCGTATGAACTATGTAATACACTTCATTTCAATCTTTCTTTTTTGCTATTTTGATCATGTTTTTGCCTTTTATTTTTTTTAAACTTGTATGAGACACGGTGGTGAAGTGCTGCATGCAATACACTGAATTTTGGAGTACCTGGAAAAGCGCTCCCCTGCCGCGCACGCCAAGAAACCTAAAAAAATGTTGTAAATTTGTTTAAGCGTGCGGCGTAATATCGTGGCTTTTGGAGATGCTCTTAGATCTGCATCATGAGGGTAACCTTATACCCATAGGGTGGGCTGGGTGTGTGTGGTTTTAAGATGGATAAGTCAACATTTAATAGATAGCATGTTTGTTCGACAATTTGTTTTGATTGGCCTCCGTTATTGAATCCATTTAGTCAAATTTGGCCCAGTATACACATAATATGTAAAGTACATCTAAAAAGCCCATATAAAAGGGAACATTTTTTTTGGTTTTCATGCGCTATTCTGGAAGAGCGGCTAAGTCTTGCTTTATGTGAGATCAAACATGATCTTGCCGTAAGTGCTCTATCCCGTTAATTGGCTGGTCTTGAAGTAGGTTCCTGCATAATTTTATATTTCATCTTCTGTTAAAAATAAATACACTTCATCAGGTAAATTAAATTAAAAGCTAAGAACTTGAAAAATATTAACAAACTTTATTAAATTTTTGAGTGTAACAAAAAATGTTGATTATATTTACGCTCCGCCTCTTCGGCGATGGCGATACGCTCCCCCCCCTCCATTTAGTGCTTCGCTCTTCCTGCGGCAGCACTAGATCGTGGTTGTCACCTTGTCTTTTCATAAATCTCCTCTCCCTCAGCTCTAATCACCTGTAGCGACGTCGATGGCCAGGACACTAACAAAGTTTATCCCCTCGTCATGCTCTTGCACCCTAACGTTTTTCCAATTTCCATCACTTTCTATTTGGTTTGCAAATAGCAACAAGATCAGTGGTTATACGGAGATCCCGAATGAGCAGAGAAATCTGTCCTTAGCCTGTGTTCGGTTATAACACGTGGTTTAGTTCTACTATAGGATTGGAGGGTTTTTAGAGGATTTTTAGTTGTAGATGAATTAACTCTCTCAATTACAGCCAATCTTTTTCAAATCTTTGCCAACCGAACAGAGACTTAGGGGTTTACGACCTAGGATTTTTCATCTTCAATACCGGCGTTCTCCTCTAATTGTGCCTTATTTATACTAAACTTTTTTATTTGTGGGATCTCTTATTGTTATACCTTTGTTTTCTACAGTTCTGAGTAACAATTAACCGAACTTACATCATAATCACTCCACCGTATTGAAAGATCTATATATGTATACATTCTTAAATCCATATTTTAAATAGTTTTCTTGTGCTAAACACAATTTTATTCTGCTGTGATTATTGTTTTATGATCAGTTTCATGGTATCAAATAGTATAGTTTATTACTCCCTCCTTTCCGAAAAAGATGATAAGATTTTAGTTCAAATTTACACGAAAATCATGTCATCATTTTCCGAAAGGAGGGAGTACAATTGATTTGAACCGAAATCTTTGCAACCCCAACATATCATATTACTCCACGAATTACCTTACACATTTATTAGTGTAATATTGTTTGTTTATATGTAGCATTGACACAATATCTTTGATATATCCAAATAAATTGCTACAGTGTAGTGTGTATCAGTTTAGCCGATAAATTTGGGAGCAAATAACACAACAAGAGTTTTTAGATCGTGATACTATTAAATTTATGTGTACACAGTAGAGAATTCTAGAAATGTAACTAAGTATATTGTTCTTGAATCTTCCTCAACTCATGCTTGTTGGTGGTGCATGTTTCTTGTCTAATTACCCCACTTTTTATTTAGTTGATCCTCGCTACGTGTGCTTTGTACTCTCTCTGTAAACTAATATAAGATGTTTTAGTTTACGGAGGGAGTACTTGTTATCGGAAGAGAACGATAACTTTGGAGCGGCATGTGTTCGAGTGGATATTTAGCTAATTTTACGCAGTTTAGCAGGTAAAAAGTAGTGCCCTCGCACCCAACTTGCAGTGGTAAGCCAAAATAGATGATCACGGGGATTGAGTAAACTGTACGATAGACATTGCAATGACCGGACTTTGAGTTTCATATCTTGTGCCGACATACAAGAACGACGTTGACACTAGTCGTACATACACCCCTCTTTCACTTTCACTTTGGTCCTACGGTATATATGTCCACTGTCAGTTATGTATTCCGTCTATTAATTAAGCAGCGGCCTGACTTGGACTAGTCGCGCTTACTTTGGACCGAATGACCGACATCGTCGCCGGCCACTGTTACTGAGCTGGCGCCTGGCGGTGATCCGTATGCGTCGCAACTTCTCCTTGTTCTGATGATACAGCAGTTAGCTA
The DNA here is from genome assembly GCA_950022295.1 of Bromus sterilis. Lineage (NCBI taxonomy): Eukaryota > Viridiplantae > Streptophyta > Magnoliopsida > Poales > Poaceae > Bromus > Bromus sterilis. The sequence goes on along the minus strand of OX465598.1, from coordinate 18,705,328 downwards.
AGTCTAAGTCCACACTTATCATTGGGTCGTTAATCCAAATCATTAGGGCTACGCTCTAATCCGTACAGTAGGTACGTCGCCTCCATAACGCAGCGAAGCTTCTACTGAAAACGAGAGAATCAAACCAAAGGTGTGCCGCGTACTGGGGCTACGCTGCTCATGGGCCAGCGCCAGCCAGCCTGCCTCTCGTCGATCTACCCGAACCTTAATGCCCAATTAATCCTGAATTCCTGATACATACAGCAGCACAGGATGGATATGGTGAATCAGGATAGGATAGATTCTTTCTCTATCGTCTTCTTTTGCTGCTTTTTCGTTTTATGGGTTGATGAGATTCTTCCTATCTCTTATCCTTACAGCTCTCACCGTATCAAAGGTAGTGAGACCTGAGAACGGGGCTTTCAGCGACATGCAGGGACGACTTTCTCTCCCATCTCAGTCGAGAGGAATGTATGTGCCTGCAGGCGGTGACGGTGAGTAAAAAATGAACCCTATCCTCAAGGTGAAATAGAAAACTACTCTCTCCGTTTCTTTTCACTTCACATATAAAGTTTGATCCACTAGTGGAGAGACCCCTTTCGTCCAGCCCAAAAAAGGCATCGGTCCCGGTTCATTTCAGAACCGGGACCGATGCCGGACAACGGTCCCGGTTCGTCCAATATGGCAACGGTCCCGGTTCAACTGGGGCAACGGTCCCCGTTTTTGCCAACAACCGGGACCAATGCTCTGGCGACCAACACGTGGCGCACTGTGAGGCATTGGTCCCGGTTTTTGGCAAAAACCGAGACCGTTGCCCCTCATATAAGCCCCCAGACATAAATTAGGATGCAACGCAAATGTTTTACAATTTTTTTTTATTTTTTTTGAATTATTTTTGTCGATTTCAAAAAGTGGTCAAAACGGAGGGCATGACCGATAATAGATAGGGTTGAATCTTACAAAAGTCTTGGTGGATCCCTGATGAAATGACTACTTGTGTATCTAGAAATGATTTTTTCAAAAAATAAAGAGCAAACTATCAAGCACATGTAGTTCAAATTTGACCCCGTTCCAGCTGAATCTGCGGAAATTTATCTTTTTCAGAAGAGGTATATAAATACCATATTACATGGAAACTTTGGTCAATTGTAAATAACACATGGTCTAATATTTTTTTTTAAAAGTGGTTCAAGTTGACATCAAATATTTGGTAGATCCTTCACAAAAAACCCCTACTTTTGTCACTCGGAAAATGGAAAATGGATTTTTCGTGCAAAGAAAATAAAAACTTCCTTTGGCAAACTTGTGGGCTAATATAATATACACACATGTGCAAAATATGAGATCATTTGGAAAAACTATCCTTTCAAACTAGCTGTAACATCAGTCATTTGGCTTGAAAGTCATGAATCTTCATACTCGATAGCTCATTTTAAAAAGACTTTTATAAGATATTTTCCTTATTCCAAGTTTGTTGTTTTGTATGGTTACTAAGACATAAATTAGGATGCAACGCGAAGGTTTTAATTTTTTTTTATTTGAATTATTTTTGTCGATTTCAAAAAGTTGTCAAAACGGAGGGCATGACCAGTAATAGATAGGGGTGGAATCTTACAAAAGTCTTGTTGGGTCCCTGATGAAATGACTACTTGTGTATCTATAAATGATTTTTTCAAAAAATAAAAAGCAAACTATCAAGCACATGTAGTTCAAATTTGACCCCGTTCCAGCTGAATCTGCGGAAATTTGTCTTTTTGAGAAGAGGTATATAAAAACCATATTACATGGAAACTTTGGTCAATTGTAAATAACACATGGTCTAATATTTTACAAAAATAAAGTGGTTCAAGTTGACATCAAATATTTGGTAGATCCTTCACAAAAAACCCTACTTTTGTCACTCGGAAAATGGAAAATGGATTTTTCGTGCAAAGAATATAAAACTTACTTTGGCAAACTTGTTGGCTAGTATAATATACACACATGTGCAAAATATGAGATCATTTGGGAAAACTATCCTTTCAAACTAGCTGTAACATCGGTCATTGGGCTTGAAAGTCATGAATCTTCATACTCGATAGCTCATTTTAAAAAGACTATTATAAGATATTTGCCTTATTCCAAGTTTGTTGTTTTGTATGGTTACTAAGACATAAATTAGGATGCAACGCGAAGGTTTTACAATTTTTTTATTATTTTGAATTATTCTTGTCGATTTCAAAAAGTGGTCAAAACGGAGGGCATGACTGGTAATAGATAGGGGTGGAATCTTACAAAAGTCTTGGTGGATCCCTGATGAAATCACTACTTGTGTATCTAGAAATGATTTTTTCAAAAAAATAAAGAGCAAACTATCAAGCACATGTAGTTCAAATTTGACCCCGTTCCAACTGAATCTGCGGAAATTTGTCTTTTTCAGAATAGGTATATAAAAACCATATTACATGGAAACTTTGGTCAATTGTAAATAAAATATGGTCTAGTATTTTACAAAAATAAAGTGGTTCAAGTTTACATCAAATATTTGGTAGAATCTTCACAAAAAACCCCATTTTTGTCACTCGGAAAATGAAAAATGTGTTTTCAAAATTTAAAAGAAATATATTTTTCAAAATAATAATTTAAAAACCTTTTAAAATATAATAGGTAATCGATCGGGAAGTTTCAAATTTTTTTTAAATTTCATCACAACATAGACATCAACAAGGTCCTAGACATCAACAAGGTTTAATAGGAATGATATGATACATATATCAACAAGTGTGTGTTAAGCGAGTTGGGGTAGGTGTTAAATGGAACTGAGAAGTTAAGCGTGCTGGGGCTGGAGTAGTGTGAGGATGGGTGACCCTTGGGGAAGTTTGACCATGAAGGTCAATTTGATCTGAGATTAACCATAATGATCTTAGATTAAGATAAATAAATAATAATAAATAAATAATAATAATAACCATTTGAACCGGGATAATATGGGGGTCTTTCCACTAGTGATCAAAGTCAATCTTCATAAAGTTTCATCAACTATATAGAAAAATCTATCAACATCCACAATATTAAACAATTATCATTAAATTTATCATGAAATTAATTTTTATATTATATAACTTTGATATTGTAAATGTTAATACTTTTTAATATAAATTTGGTTAAACTTTATGAAGATTGACTTTGACCAAACCTTATATGCGGAGTAAAAAGAAACGGAAAGATTACATGCACATAATATAAAAACGTGGTAGCAGTACCAGGCTACCAGCAGCTTTAACTCATACTATCACTTGATTAACGTGTTCGAAACCAGCTGGTTGCTCCTAGTGCGGGGTTTAGGGGCTGCTTGGTTTTAAATAAGTCATCAACTTATAAGTCAAAAAGTAAAAAAGTAATTTATTTTGCCAAACACTCCTAACATATAAGTCACCCCAACTTATAAGTCATAAGTTGCTCCACCCCAACTTAAAACTTATAAGTCACTACTTTTGGTGTGAGTCCCATAACTTTTTGGCATGGGAAGGTGTGATTAACTGACTTATAAGTCAGATGAGAACCAAACAAACATGACTTATAAGTCACTGATTTTAAGTCACATGACTTATATTTTGGTGACTTATTTAGAACCAAACAACCCCTTACTGTTTCTTTACTCGAGAATCTTCAGCTAGCTTTATTCATATGCCATAATGTTTTTAGAAGTTACTACATCTGTATCATGAGGGCAACCTTCTACGGTTCTACCCTCGGAGAGGGCTTGGCGTGCGCGGTTTAGGTCAGCACAATATAGATGCATGGTTGCTTGATTGTATTTTTGTTAGTGTAACAGGAGAGAGAGCAAGCATGTTTGTTTTGCTCGGCCGCTTTGTTGAATGCCTTCGACCAAATTTGGCCCAGTCTAACCACATGTATACCTCCTCCAAAAATCGCTTATAAAGCAAACACAATAATTTTTTGGTGGTCATGCAATATTCTGGAAGAGCGGCTATGTCTCGCTTTATTTGATTTGTTCAAGTAGGTCCATACACAGCTTCATATTTTACCTCTGTTTTCTAGTTCGTTTGTTTTCTTCATATTTTAAAGAATATTTTTATATATTCATAATTGATAAGTTAAACTTAATTAAAAAGCTAAGAACTTGAAAAATAATGAAAAAATATACAAAATTTGTTAGCACAATTAAATAAGAGTTTTTACCATTTATGCCACCAGTAATATTTCACTGCTCAATTTTGTCACTAGAAGTTTCGACTGCTAAAAAATGACATCGCTCAATTAAGCGCATGCTAATAATGCCACTAGACATCATTACTACCAGCTCGAAGCTTCTTTACCATGTAATATGATCAAAATAACCACAAACACACTTACTGCTAGCATGCCAACTTTCCTTTATCTCATTATGATCAAGCGTGTTCCTCGAAAAAAAAAGATCAAATGTGGGTCCCGCTTGATCCCTAAAAATACTTTTATTTTTTTTCATAATTATTCGCTTGCTTATTCCCGACAATTGGATCCGACACTTATCATTGTTATATATAGAGATCTGACATGAGGTTTTAGAATTATATTGGTCATATAACATCATAAACAGATTTGACCTGAAAGCAACCGTGTCTAATGTCATTTTTGGGAAAACATCTAACGGAACGATGTCAATTTTTACGTGTCTAATGGCATTTTTGAGGAAGCATCTCACAAAAAGAAGGTATTTTTGAGAATTAGTAACTTTTAATGGCAAAATTGAGAAGTGGGACATAATTAGTGGCATTAATGATAAAACCCCCTTCTTAATATGAGTGAAAGTTTTTTCAAAAAATGTGATTTTTTAAAATAATAAATAATTTTGTAAAACTAGCTGAAGTTTTGTTTTCATGTTATAATTTTTTTTTAACTTTTGAACATTTTTAGAAATGTGAAGCTCATTTTTAATGGAACAAATTATTTCCGAACATCTTTTTTTAATTTAATCAACATTTTACAAATATGTGTGTAAAAATGTTAGGCATGTATTTAGAAAATATTAAATGTGTTTTAAAAGTTATATAAAATTTATATGTAAAATGTATAATGAGTGTGAAATAATTTAGAAATTAAAATATATATTAAAATATTAATATTCATATATTATAATATATTCTGATGTATATGAAAAATGGAGACATGTGTTGGAGAAAGTGGGAAAAACTGATGGAACCAAAATATGAAATAGAAAAAATAAAAAACAGTTAAAACCAACACATAAAAAACATGAAAAATAAAATTATAAATATAAATCCTCTAAAGAAACACAAAATTCAAAAAGCAAAACACAACAATACCGACATAAAAATGCACAGAAAAAAAATGCCAGAACAAGAATTCTGAATTGGGCTAAGCCACAGCATGCTCGTCTATTGCAACACGGTAGGCAAGAAATACACCCCGCACTATTCTGGGTCTTATTTCCTTATTCGTGTCACAGAAATATAAGCATTTTTCTACCGCTAGTTTCTCCAAAACAAAAAAAGCTACCATTAAAAATGCAAGTCTTTTGCTCAGAAAATGAATACCACTACACTGGGTAATGTAATACTCCCTCTGTACGAAAATATAAAACGGTTTTTGATGTTGCGTAGGGTATACAAACTGTTTTACATTTTGTTACGGATGAAGTATTTTAAAATCACTAATTAAGGAGTATCCCTTGCAGTGAACACAAGAACTATGGCATGGAATTTAAAAATTAAAAATAAATTTGATCTTTCAACCTATAGCATGCAACATGGACGATTCAGTTTGTATCTCTAAGGAATAGCTTCGCCATCAAAAAAATAGTTGTCCTTCCTCCTTTTAGAAATTGAATCTACTAGAGCCCTGATGAGTTCAACCATCTAAAGGGTAGAGGTCATTTCATTGCCAAGAAGTAAATGAACCAGCCATAAAATCATACAAGATCGTTGAGAACGGCGTGAAGGAAACTGAAATGTGCACGCACGCACACACAAAAATGTACGAGAGCCAATAGTCACCCTGTGTCGGGGGTGTGCATTCAGCGATCGTGGCCTGCCCCAGGGTGATGGATGGATGAGGAAGAGAAGGAGGCTAAGAGGATGCTTACATGGATCGGGGGTGGTTGTGCTAACAAGGTGGTGGGAGACGCCATCAAGAATATTGTATACGACGTTGACAAGGAAGGTGTGGAAGTTGCCTGGGTCAATCACATCCATTTTCACCATTATCGTATATCCGTGTCTTGTTATCCCCATAAGACTTTGAAGAGGAGGTTGGTACCTTTTCGCGGGCGCCTTCAATCTATCCCGCATCAAAGAGTGAGGGAGATTGACATCTTTGCGCTTCTCATGGTCCTCAGGAGAGTGTGTCTTCATCTTCTTTTGCAACTGCCATGTCTTCCTCTCCCGCACCATGCTCTTCATACCCAGATTGTGCCCAATATTGTACGCTTCTAAATCATTGCCATACCCGTTAGACAACACCAACACCACTGCTAATGCCCCCATGGGCTGGTGCCCTAACGTACCACGCCGATGGGATGGGGCCCCCGCCACGCTGAGGGCGCCATCCTGATGGGTTGCCAAGAAGGCGAGTGGAGGGGTAGGGTAGAGGGTGTGGGTGCGGCTGCCTGGTCGCACCTGTGAGGATCAAGTGGTGCTTGGATGAGAACATGAATCCTCAAGAGACGGTTGTGGTGACACTGGGAGACGAGGAGCAGCATATAGCCAAGGGGGAGTGGATCGAGAGTGATGGGTTGGGAAGATGACGTGTCAGGGGACGGGGAGGGAATGTGTTAGCTAATTAAAGGAAATATATGATTCCATTTTGATTTGATTTGGAAATAAAGATTAGGAGCAAGGAGGTCGTTCAATTGTGGTGGAAGAAGAAAATCCTGAAGACAAAAAAACTAACGGCCAACTTTTCTTTACTAGTAAGGATGTCATAGCCTCGATTTCTATGTAAATCGCGCTACATACACGTTGTGTAGGCTGTCAATATGGTGGCTAATAGTGTTGTTTCTTGGCTTTTAGTGTTGCAACTTAAATAATGCTCGATCTTGAACTCTTGTGGACATGATACACAAATCTTTAATTAGGATGTAAGAATATTCAAAAAAAAAAAGTACATGCATTTAGCTAGGACTAGTTCTTGAAACATCCTTTTTCTTCCGATTTCTAGCGTCGTAGTAGGGCATTTTTTATGGTGATCCCTAAAAAATACACTATTTATCCATGGATCGCTTCCGAACATATCCACGAATATGAGACAAAATTAGACATCAAACCATAAATATTAAATTTAGATAATAAAGGTGGATCAAGCAGACCAAAAAGACAAAGCATATGGAAGAGAGAAGGAAAAAAAGTACCACAAGGTTAGATAAAGTTGAAGATGCCTTATACCTCTCCACAGTGGTGGCCAATATACCAAAGTTAGAACATTTAGATTGGTTCATAGACATATGAAAATCTCCATTGAATAAGTCAGCCAGAATAGTCTCAAACCTATAATCCAAATTCATATCAAAGTTTTAAAGATCTTCTTTGGAGATACCCTTATCACGTGCACGTACAGATTTATTGCAGGACTAAAGGTAGACTAGGCACAGAATTTTGTGGTTCAGAGATGTAAGAGTTGGTTGGATGATATTTTTGTACACACTCAGTCTATGAATGCATGCTTGTACTTTATTTCTATGAACATTTATAAAATACTGTATCTATATCATCTAAAAATCTCATAATCGATGCGAACGTCTTCTTTCATTGAAATCATATCGCCGAAAGACTGAAATAAATCGGAAAAAACACCAATATTGAATTTAGAACCGTAATTCAGGTGAACTAATTAATACCGTTAATTATCCTCCTAACATTTCAACTACAAGTTGGCTTGCCTTGGCTGGATGATTCTGGTTGGTGGTGCTGCATTAGTTTGAACAAGATGTATACGCCAAGAGAAATAGTCCTTGTGGCGCGTGCAATCAATCAATCCAGTAGTAACACAATTAAGCACGTGGGCGGGACGTAAGTAAGCAAGTAGGACCAGTAAAACCTGCCAGCCAAATGAGAATCTCAGGGGCAGGAAACGACCGTAGGTACCTCGTCCAGAGGAACTGTTCCTCTGTGTCGCCATCTCGTGGATCGATCGGATGGAAGCTCGGCGGCAGCTTCGCCGGCGACCGGGAGGACGACGTTCGTACGTCACGAGCACGACGCCATGCACCGTACGTACGATCGATCCAGATGGGAGATAGAAGATGGAAGATGGAGCAACTCTGGAAGAAATTTCTACGCCAGGACATGTCACGTACGTATCGTAGTCCTGCCCGCCCGAGACCGGCCGTTTACCCGGTAGGAGAACGTGGTGGTTGCAGGTCCATGCTGAGATGGAGCCGCGCGCTCAGGTCAAGTCGCCGGACGCCGGTCGACTCGACCAGCACTACGGCGACCGGAACCACCGCCCCGCTTGATTAGTAGTATTAACTGGAATAAATTACTCAAGTAAGATGGATCAGCTGGTCCAGTTCTTCGGCTGCAACTTGCTTGCAGGCGCACGGGCATTGCACCGGGGAACTGCCATTTTCCTTCTTCAAAATTATGGTATAGATGTATGCATGGAGTAATATATCGGTTGATGAAACAATGACGATTGCTATGCGGCGGTTGGTTGACGTATGAACCGGATTGGCCGCATCTAGAAGCGTTAGATTAGATCCACAACATGACAACGGTTCAATATGGTCCGTGTTAGCCAATCCATAAGGGCAACTCTAGGGAAGAGTGAGTGGACGAAAAACCCATAAGGGCATGTGTCGGATGGGAGAAGTGATTGAGATGAGACAATTATCATCCGCTTGATACCAAGCATTTTCCCGCAACAATTGCCATCGAGAGTTTTGAAAACGTCAAATACTATTTATGTTTTGCGAATAAGTCCATTGATCTCTTGATAATGTGCAAGTACAAAAATCTCTAGAAGTAAAAAATTCCAACAAGGTCATGGACCACCTATGATGATCACAAGCGCGCGAACTAGCTGAAGACTCGCCATCGTCATCGTCCCTCTATAACCGGAATTTGGAACCGGATAAATTTGTTATAGTTGATAATTACAAAATACTCCCTCTGTAGAGAATTATAAGAGCATTTAGATCACTAATTTAGTAATTTAAACGCTCTTCTATTTCTTTACGGAGGGAGTACATCTTGCCAAGGTCTCTAAGACCAGCGCACCAATTAATACTGCATCTGAAGAAAAACGTAGATAAAAAATATCATACCTGCAAACACACCAGCAACCACAACTGCCTACTGAATCTAATCGGATTTGTTGGAGACCAACACCGACTGGATCTTGGCGGATGAGGAAGAATCATAGTACCATACCCTCTCACATTCTCTTTATATGTACTTCATTAGTTGAATTCTTGATATTGCCAACCGTCACCAAAACCTATGTTATAATGCACCAATGAAAAATTCAGCTATAGATTCGTGACCGATCTCTCTTGTTTTACCCACGCGTGCCTACGTGCTTTTTGTGATGCTCATGGATATGTCCATCCAATAGAGGAGCTATGTGTGTTGATTTGTCCCCCCTCCCCACACCCCGGATAGCTACGTGTGTTGCTTTGTCACTACGGCCATCTCTTCCTTTGTACTCCCTATGTACAAATATATAAATGCATTTTAGATCACTTAAGATCTAAAACGTCCTATATTAGTATACCGATGGAGTAGGAACAGAAATGAACATGTTCATCTAATTTAATGCTCGATCGAGTTTCCAGAGTGCAATATCCCTGTAAAATTAAGTTGATCAGTTTGTTGATTGGTCATATAGAGATCATTCGCAGTGCCCGTACAATAGCGCCATCAACGACTTCAAGGCTTAGCCCACCACATAATACTACCACTTTGCATGCATATTAATTAAACCTTCAAAGTCCACCTCACACCAAGAAAAAGAAGAATTTGTAGGGAAGAACACAAGCATATGTGTATGTGGCACCGTCTTGTAGCTGCTGCTGGTAGCTCGGTTTGATTCAATTTCAAACTGATTAATCCATGACGAACTTGTCTTGTCAATGTCAGAGAGGGACTCATCTTAATCTTCAAGGGTATTTTGTTAACACATAATCTATATAATTGGATCATGCATGCACATGCATATTTAAGGATTCTCTTGGCTGACGAACCTTCCTAAAAGTTGTGACGCTTTGCAACAAGATGATTGTCCTTTGCAATAGGAAGTCAGCTGCAAAGGGTGATTCGATTGATTTCGGGTTTAGCGTGGTTGCGTATCATTTGATCAAAAGATCATCCAACAATCACGAAAGTGATGAACGCATTCGTGATAATCAATCGGGTGAAGGGGCTTTTTTTCTATTTTAATTGTACCCATTCGTTTGTATGAAACTCTTTGTGATAACGTGATCTCAGTACATACCAGAGAGTGCATTAATATAGTGTTTATTTCGTTGAAAGGCGTTGATGCATGCATGATGCATGTCTAATCCGCACTCATACATCTTGAAGAAGCATAAATTCTTCTAGCCAAATCGTGCCCTGAAAAAAAAAATCATCGGCAAGCCATTATATTGACGAGTTGTTTCAACTTTTAAAATTCTAGCACTCTCACCAGACGAGTGGCCGAGCGCGCATTACCAAGCTAGGTAATTGGGGACAGCAGTATTGTGTTATAATGCGTGTAGCTAATCAAATTCCATGGTCATAACTTTCAACGATGCTGATGATACGATAGCCAACATGTTTGAACCATTGGAGGTTGACTCCGACCACGACTACAACGCCACCACACAACAGTAAACGCTCCTCTCCATTCCTCTCTCTACCTGCCACATTTCTCTAGCCACACGCTCATGATCTAATCAAACATTCCATCGCCTATAAAAGGAGAGCCCAAAGCCAACGCCACTCAAGAAGCAACACAAACACGGTACATATGCATTCACAATTCACATCGATCGAAACCTAACCTCTAGCTAGCAACTAGCTATATACTATATCTCTTAACCTAGCTAGTGATTACGTTCGTCAGCGATCCGCCGACAATGAGGGAGCTGATCCGGCGTCTGAGCTTCTCCGACAGGGTGAGCGACGGTAGCTGCGGCGTGCCCCGTGGGTGCGTGCCGGTGCTGGTGGTGGGCGACGGCGATGGCGATGAGGGCGGCGAGCGGTTTGTGGTGCCGGTGGAGGCGCTGCGGCACCCATTGCTGGCTGCCCTGCTGGAGATGGCGGCTGAGGAGTTCGGGTACAAGCAGGAGGGCATCCTCCGCCTGCCCTGCGCCGTTCACCTGTTCAGGCAGGCGCTCACCACCGCCGCGCTCACCACCGCCGCACTCTCCAAGAACGACGACTGATTAGTAACTAATTCTCTAGCTGATCAATCAAGCTTTGGGTTCCTGGTACGTACTTGTGGAGCGATTCTTTGGTGTTGTTGACTCTCCTATGGTGTAGGCCACAAGAGGGTTGTGGCACCATAAGAAGGTTGCCATATGTATGTGCCCATGTGTGCTTTTATAATGCGCACTGTAATTTACGGTTAGACCTCTTGTATCCTGTTAGAAATATCAAGTGAAATAACCGGTTGTGCTATTTAAAGGTAACTCGGACGGAAGCTAGGAAAATCTAGGATCCGAATTTGGAGCGACGGTTCGCGCTGGGAGGGGGGAGGAGCGAACGCCTCGTTCGTGCACCGGTAGCTCCAGCGCGACCCCCTCGTCAACTGCCCCCTTTCCTGTGCAACAAAAAAAGGCCAAAAAGAGGTCCAGGTTTAAGCACTACAAAATTCTGGGCACATTTACAAATAGTAAGTTTCAGAAAAAAACAAAAAGAATGCTAAAAAACGAAAATAAAGATAAAACACAAAATTTGCCGCCGTGTACACCAAGCATTTCCCCCATGACTGAAAAATAAAACATACAATTTATATATGTTACATATATAAATGAATACTTCAAATTCAAAGAGTAAAAATGCCGTAAAATATAAAAATGGGTTTTTTACCGTGTTGCAAAAAATATAACTTGATTTATCTTTAAATTTTATTTGGAATTGCCATGGCAAATTTAATTTAATTTATCTATAAAACTAGCCTTCCAATTGCCATGAAAATTTAATTGCCATGTTGCAAAATGCCATGCTTAACAATTTCAAATGCCGTGGTACCTAAAAAAGGAAAAAAAATTCACGTTGCAAAAACAAAAGAAAATGCCATGCTTCATGCTTGCAATTGTCATGCTTAACAATTTCAATTGCCATGGCAAATATAACTTGGTTTCTCTTCAAACTATATTTGGAATTGCTATAGCAAATTTAATTTGAATTCTCTATAAACCTAGCTTTGCAATTGCCATGAAAAATTAAAATGTCTTTTTGCAAAAAAATGAAAAAAATAGGTCATGCTTCATGCTTGCAGTTGCCATGCTTAACAATTCCAATGGCCATGGCAAAATATAACTTGGTTTCCCTTCAAACTAGATATGGAATTGCCATGGAAATTTTAATTTTAATTCTCTATAAACATAGCTTTGCAATTTCCATGCAAAATTAATTGCCATGGCAAATATAACATGATTTCTCTTAAACTAGATTGCCATGGCAAATATAACTTGATTTCTCTTTAAACTTTATTTGGAATTGCCATGGAAAAATTAATTTGATTTTTCTAAAAAACTAGCTTGCCATGGCAAATATAACTTGATTTCTCTTTAAACTTTATTTGGAATTGCCATGGCAAATTTACTTTGACTTCTCTATAAAACTAGCTTTGCAATTGCCATGCAAATTTAATTGCCATGTTGCAAATGCCATGCTTAACAATTTCAATTGAACCTTAAAAAAGAAATTTTCCCATGTTACAAAAAAGAAACGAAAATGCCATGCTTCATGCTTGCAATTGCCATGTCAAATATAACTTGGTTTCTCTTCAAACTATATTTGGAATTGCCATGGAAAATTTAATTGGAATTCTCTATAAACCTAGCTTTGCCATGTGGCCAAAAGAAAAGAAAATGCCATGCTCCATAATCAACAATTGACATGCTATGAAAACCGCAGTTAAATATCAATTGTCATTCATGATTTACAACTTGCCATGCTTAGTATGGCAATTTTTATGTGGACAAAAAAAATGCCATGCTCCATGACCAACAATTACCATGTCCAAAAAAACACATTTTCCATGCTAAATAAACTGAAATTGCCATGTCCTAAAAATACATTTTCCATGCTGCATAAACTGAAATTTCCATGTCTAAGAAAAACCATTTGCCATGCTATATATACTACAAATGCCATGACAAAAAACTACATTTGTCATGCTACGTAAATTAAAAATGACATGCTATATATACTACAAATGTCATGTCTACATTTGCCATGCTACATAACTAAAAATGCCATATCGAAAAACTAAATTTGCCATGCCACATAATTAAAAATGCCATGCTAAAAATACTACAAATGCCATGGCCAAAAACTAAATTTGCCATTCTACGTAACTAAAAAGTGACATGCTAACAATACTACAAATGCCATGTCTAAAAACTAAATTGCCATGCTACGTAACTAAAAAAAATACCATGCTGAAAATACTACAAATGCCATGTATAAAAAAAACATTTGTCATGGCTCATAACTAAAAATGCCATGCTAACAAAGAAATTGACATGCTAACGAACAAAATTTTATTGTAAAAAATTTCCATGTATTTTTTGAGGATTATTTTGCCATTTGAAAAAACTCGAAAAAAGGCTTGTAAAAAGGGGAGATGGCAAGATTCGAGCCGGGGTCCTCTGGCTTCGTAGCCCTACTTGCACACCACTGTGTTGGTCAATTGATTTAGATATGACTGCACGTTCGCGCCCCCTTTGTTAGAGCGCGAACACATGTCACAGATGACGTAAGAAGCCAGGTCGCTTTAGGATTAGTGCTTATTAGCCAACGGGATTTGGGCAGTTAGCGCCAGGCGATGGCAGCGCGACTGTTCGCTCACTATACTTTAGGAAAATCTATAGCCCAGCTGAGCACATATAGCATTTTTCTAAATCATTAAAAATCAATAGTTAGGTATACAAACATGCATCATATATGGTATATCGCATATACTTGATAGGCGCATATGTCAAACATCAAACCCGAGCACCAATTAGGTGATGTAATTCAATAACAAAACTTTGCATCAATGCATCGTATATATCAAAAACAAAAAAAAAAAACAATATGACAAAATTATGGTTTTGTATAGTGGCCAGTGGACTAAATGATTCCAAAATTTAGTGCTTTATCGAGAAATAGCAGGCTATTAGCGTCATTTATAATTTATTGTAAAAAGTGCATATTTTTAGCGAGAGAGCTCTACGACTATTTAAAACTGTAAAAACTATGGATTATTCAATATGCACACGTTATGTTTCTAAAATTGATTCATTTTTTGGGCTTATTTGTAATGAATACGAGTGTGCATGTTTACTTCTCATGATGCTGAGAGGCCGAGTTATAAAAACTACTCTTATAAAAAAATGCATGTGATTCGACCAGAATAGAACATTTTGAGGGTTTACTTTGCAAAAGACAAGAGCCATATTTTAACGAAGCAATGAGTTTTTTTTTCTTTTGCGAATCAACCAAGTAATGAGTCGTGCTAAAATGTCATGACGAAAAAAAAAATACAAATATAAGTTGAGGTTCATAATTAACACAGGTTTTCTGCCGAACAAAAGAAAATGATGATCCAAGTTTTTGGTGTTTATATCAGTAGTAATTATTGGCAAAAAATGCTTCACTTTAGTAGAAAGAATAAAAATGGTTTCGTTACTCTTTTTGTACATATATAACATTCCATATATCTTTCGTTCGAAACAATATACTCAGTTTCCGAAAATATATGAACAGTTCCAAAATAAGGACTTCATATTTTTTTTTTAAATTTTTTTGATCAAAATATTCAAAATTAGCCAATTGAGCATATGCCATTTATTGATTCATCTTTCAATAAACTTTTGTCATAAATGCGTTTGTTGAACTTTATACCAAACATTTTTGCTTCATCATAACTCATATTGCCACTAGCTACATGTTGTTTATTGATTCATCTCAATATACCTACATATTAATTAATGCTAGTTTTTAAGTAACAACTAATTGAACTAACAATATCACACTCATGTACAAGAAAAGTACATTCGTGATAATTCTAGCATTTATAAATATAACTAAATTTGTGCATTAAATATTTTTTCATAATATTGTTCATTTTTAAGTTTGTTCTGAGACGCTTGACATATATTATAAAACATAATGAGTTTTACGGTAAATCTAAGCAAACCCAGTGTATCACATTACTTCACAAATTAGTTTACACCCTTATTGTGTTGTTGTGCATTTATATGCGTCTTTGTCTATAATATCTTTAAATATCTGCATAACTTAGTACAGTGATGTAGTGTGTATGATACTTGAGGTTTCCAGGCCTTGACTAAGATAGATTGCCTCTTTCATTCTTGCAGCCTATTCTAGTTCCAATTGTTTGAGGAAACCCCCCTTTGGCATCAATGAAACTCTGTCATATAAGAGTTCAAAAACCTCATTTTGATTGAGAGATAGTTGAATTTCTTTCGACACGTAAATGGACGAGGGTGTCGATGACCTGACTGAGAAATGATCATGTGCTAGAGGTCGTACCTTTGGAGTAAGACCTCAACAAGAGGGTGTGCAGTTTAAATGTAACGAGCATGGAGATGGAGATGCCAAGGTCATTTGTAATTAGGTGCAGCTAATGCAAGAAAACTGGCGAGTTGCCCATGGTGAGACTCAGCAAGTAGAGAATACTAACTTGTAGGAAGTGAAGACAAGTAATTAATTTGTACTTGCATAGCCTCCCACTCGTGGTACCATTAGTTTTCTTTTTGTATAATCTACCTTCAAACATGCCTTCGCTCTGGTTTATATAAAATCAGACCGCATAACTATGGAAGGAGCCGATGCGGCGAAAATTTGTTTCTGAGCACGACCATAGATGGTCTCGTTATCCCTGCAGTGCAACCTCCTCGTGACCTATACTGCTTCCCTTATTTATCAGCAGTATCTCCCATTTATAAAAATAGATACTCCCTCCGTACCGTGCATAAGTCATCTTAGGTTATGCACTCTGACCAAGGTGGAAGGAAAAATGAGAAACTTAATATTTATTTGCCAATTAATACCATTGCATGCAATGAATTGACTACTGCATGTTGTGCTAGGTAGTTTCAAGTCATTAAAAAACATACACGTTTCATGTTTTTTATTGCTTGATTCCTTTATTCAAGTCAAGAAACAAGGAACGAGGTAAAAATTAATGCAACGCGCCTAAGTGTTTTGGGATTATTTGGTTTTCGTAATTTTCCTCATGCAGCGGTACGGAGGGAGTAGATATTTCGACTGGTCTACCGCAATAACTGCCATTTTCCTGGGCCGTCTTGGTCCGTCGTCCATGAAGAAAAGATCAAACGACTATTTCACCTATGGCGACGCACCGATCCCCTTTCTTCCCCGCTCATAGCACACTCCTCTCCTCCATCGATCCCCTTTGTTCCTTGGCACCGACATCTGCCGCCTAGAACCAGGAGCTCCTCCCCCTCATAGTCTGCTCGTTGTGCAGAGATCAATGGTTACATCCATCGACTGCAAAGGGCAGAAACTTGGTCGTTGATTCTACAAGTGTGCCTGATACAACATTACAACGTGAGCGGCTACTCCTCTAATAGATCCACTAATTTTCTACACACACCCGCGCACCCATCCTTGTATCGATTTTGTTTCTTGGTCGGTAGGGTTGTGTGGGTTCTTTGAGCTATATTTCTTATTTTCGTTGATTTATTGAATTTCAGTGTAATGAATAAAATTCGTCCAAAGTTTGTACGATTTTACCGTACTTTGGTTGAACTACCGGTGAACAAACGTGGCAAAAGTTGAATGATCTGCTCCTGTATAAGTGTCCACAAACAGATGATGTGTCCATTTTAAGAGATAAAATTGAAGATGCCCTTATCAATAAATGATAGGACATCAAGACCGGCATGTGCCATCGCCGATGATACTTTGAACTACGATGCAGGATGTTTGTGAATATCAAAAAGTTGTTCATATATAAATAAGAGATGTTTATGTATTTTAAAACACATTTTCATCGTCTAAAATGAATGCTAGTGACTATACTAAAAAGCTCACGTGCATCAGAAACAAAAAAGTTTATTTCTTCACAGATCATTCATGTTCGCCGCTCGCTGGTTCCCGTCAACGATTCCAAGCTATATGATATAGGCCATCACAGAATACCAGTTTCCATGCATGTTCAAAAGTTCCAGGCCGCAAAGTCTACCTCGAACTCAAACATACATGCATGTGGCACAGTCTTGTACTGTAGCTGCTTTTGGTAGCTAGGTTCGATTTTAAACGGATTAGTCCGCGTGTAGGAAGAATTTGTTAACGTGAGACAGGGACGCCTCAAAATAGGCTCGTTTGATTCATAGGAATTTTATAGGATTCTTGTAGGATTTTATCTCATAGAAATTTTTTTACGTTACTCATTTAATTCATAGGAATTGTTCCTATAATTTTTTTTTTCATAGGAATTTTTGTACTATTTCCTATAGGAATCCTAACATTCACTCCAACCTCTTTCTATAATTTTTTTGTTGGAATTAAAAAAACTTTAGTGCAAGCAAAATCCTATAAAATTGGAGTGGGCATGCCATTGCAGTCATATGCTTTTTCTGTTTCAATGATTTTCCTATCATATGAATCAAACAAGCCCTAACTTCAACTTGAAGGACGGATAGTACGTATATAGTCGAGTCATGCATGCATGTGCATATGCATAGGGTATAGCAGTACTGCAACACACAAACTCCCTGCGTTCGTGTTTATTAGCTTTCCTCACATTTTAAGCTAAATTTAACCATACACTTACATAATAATATATGAGTTTATAGCAAAAATGGTACCATTAAAAACTTCTTTTAAATAGAAATCTAACAATATATTTTTTATAACATATCATTTATATTTTAAAAGGATAATGTACGGTTAAAGTTTGATCCAAAATATAAGTAGACCTAATAAATTCGAACGAAGAGAATAGTAAGTATCTTTTATTCCTAAATAGCTAAAACCCACTACCTATTTTTCCTATCATGCAACTATGTCACATAAGCAATGTAATGCTTCCACTTCATCAATGCATGCATGTAATCATAAGTTGTTGTTTTTTGCATTAGAGTTTATCCTTTACATTTTATCAGAAATGGCATTCTTCTGACTGTACGTTTTTATGCGCTACATATTTTCAAATTTACATTTGCTTTCCATTATTTTTAGATGCTTTCGTGGGAACTATTTATTCATTTTTTAGCAAAGTTCCTGACGCAACGCGCGGAACATCATCTAGTATATAACGTAGGAGTACATATGTCGTACGTGCCTGTCAAATCCACTCCCTGAAAACATTCATTTAAAAAAAGCATAAATTCTTCTTGTCAAATTAATGTTGCCCTGAAAACACATAGGTTCATGCACATGCATTGACTAGGTAATTAACAGTCGACGGTTGTCATGACTATTAGGGCTCTTCCAATGCATTGTTTCTTAGCACACTATCATAGGAGCAATAAAAACTTAAGATACAACTACCACAATACATTATTTCTTAGTGATTGTATCTAGCTAATTTAATGTTTTTAGCCTCATGCATACATGTGATTGGTTTAGTAATGCTTTTTGCATATGGCCATTAAGTGCTATGCCACATAAGCAAAATGTTTATATTATCACGTGCTAAAAAATTAACATTGGGATGGCTGCTCATAGCATTATCGATAGTACTTTGCATGTTAACTAGGTAGTTTTGATGAGGTGATATGTAATTAAAAAAATGATTAAATATCATATTATGATATTGTATCATATTAAAATATGTATCTTATATATTTTTATTATAATGATTATCATGCATAAAAATAAAATCATCTAAAATATTATACATTACAAAGATAGTATCTTTTTTTTGCGAGGATACGAAGATGGTATCTTATACTAATATATTATATACATGATACTAATCTACTCCTTTCATATTAAAATATAGGTAGTTGAGTTTTCTTCGTGTAACTTTTCTCAACTACCTATATTTCGGTATGAACAAAGTATAATAGTATCTACTACAGGTAGCTTTAGCACCACAGATCAGCCGAGTCTCGTCGTTAGCTGCCTAAATGAGTAATGCCTCGGGTAACCAAATTCCGTGGTCATAACTTTCAACGATGCTGATGATACGATAGCCAACATGTTTGAACCATTGGAGGTTGACCCCGACCACGACTACAACGCCACCACACAACAGTAAACGCTCCTCCATTCCTCTCTCTCTTTCTCTCCACACGCATTATGAAAAGCAGATGCTAGCTATCATGACCCAATCAAACATTCCATTCCCTATAAAAGGAGAGCCCCAAGCAGACGCCAAGAAACACAAACACGCATGTAAATTCACATCGACCGTAACCTAAGCTCTAGCCAGCCCCTAGCTATGCATTCTCCTAACATAGTCCGTACGTTTGTCAGCGATCCGCCGACGATGCGGGAGCTAATCCGGCGCCTGAGCTTCTCAGACCGGGTGAGCGACGGCAGCAGCGTCGTGCCGCGCGGGTGCGTGCCCGTGCTGGTGGTGGGCGACGGCGACGAAGAATGCGAGCGGTTCGTGGTGCCGGTGGAGGCGCTGCGGCAACCGTCTCTGGCGGCGCTGCTGGAGATGGCGGCGGAGGAGTTCGGGTACAAGCAGGAGGGCGTCCTCCGCGTCCCCTGCGCCGTCCACCAGTTCAGGCAGGCGCTCACCACCGCCGCCGTCTCCAAGAACTACTGATTAGTAATTAATTCTATAGCTGATCAGTCAAGCAGACCGATCGATCGATCGATTGACTTCTTGGGTACTTACTTGTGGAGCGAATCTTCGGTGCTCTTGACTCTTCTACGGAGTAGGCCTCTTTTCTTCTCTTTTGCATTTTGGTTTCCTTGGTTGGGGCATGATAAGAAGGTTGCCATATGTATGTGCGCTTTTATAATCTGCATTGTGATTTACGGTTAGACCTCCTGTGTCCTGTCAGAAATATCAAGTGAAATTATTGAGTATTCGATATGCACACGTTATATATGTTTCTAGTATTCACTCATTTTTTGGGGCTTATTTGTAATGAAAGGGAGTGCGCAGGTTTACTTCTCATGATGCAGAGGCCGAGGCATAAAACCACTCTCTTAAAAAAATGCATGTCATTTCTAAAATGGGACGTTTTATGGTTTACTTTCCAATAGCCAGAGTCATATTTTAACCTAGTAATGAGTTTTTTTTTCTGCGATTCAACCAAGTAATGAGCGTGCAAGAATACCATGAAGAAAATAAAAACAATACAATCAAACATGAGGTTCATAACACAGTGTTGTTTCGCTGAAAAAAGAAAGAAAGTTGACCCAAGTTTTTGATGCGTTTATCAGTTGTAGCCATTGGCAAAGAAATGCTTCTCTTTAAGTAGAAAAAAAGTTCGGTTAGATTTTCTGTACATATAATACTCCATATATTTCCTTTTTGGAAAAATATACTCATTATCCGATATAAAAGAAGTAAAAATCAATTCCTAGAAGAAGGAACTTTGTAATTTTCTTCATAAGAACTTTGATTGGAATATTCAAAATTATCCTAGAAAAAAAATATTGGTCATTAAGCATTTTTTTTAGTTTTATAATCTTTGCATATAGAACTTTGAATGAGAATATCTTTACCTTTTGCATGGGGCTTACCGACGAGTCAATATGAAGCACATGCCACCGTATCTCACCATCATACAAGGACGGCTAGAAACCCTAACCCCACCGCCCCAAGAAAACAACATGAATATATGAATACACCAGAATACCGATGACTCTGTCCAGTCAAATGAACTCGAGGAGGATAAAGCTTCGAACACCAGCTCAAAGAAGAAGCATTGACATTTTTCCGTGAGGTACCCCTGATGACGGGTCGTCCCACGATAGGAAGATTTGAGATACTCAGCGAGCTACTTTTGATCCACTCCAAGTGTCTCCCTCGGATTTGTGTCTTACACTCGAGAGCCCGCAATAATATGCCCGAGGGACGCCGCACTCACACCCTAGCAACTCCCAGCTTCTCGCTCCCGAGCCCCTCTTCCCCGAGATCCGTCGGCCAGAGCTTTAAAAGTTGCACCGCTCGCCGGCAACCTCGACCATGGTGCTCGGACGAGGTAAGCTCCGCGAGGCGCCCTCTCTCCTTTACGAACATTCTCTCTAATCTATTTACCATGTCCCATGAAGAATCCGAGCTCGTGATCCCTACCATGAAAGTTGCCCTTGCGAGATCGCTACGCCCGCCTGCTAAGCCACCTACGCCGTCCTCCACACCCCACCGATAGCTCGAGGACGGCGAGCCCCTGCTTCTGCTCGTCCATCCTCCTTGTAAGCGCCGACGAACGTGGGCTAGGGTTTGCGTTGGCGATGCTGGCGATGGCTCTCTAGCCACCATGACGTCCACGACACCAAATAGAACCACGGAGGGCATCGTCCACCTCGCGCTGAAGAGAGAGGTCGTCTCCTTCGAGGAGAGAGCGGCCGTGTTCGTCCCATCCCATTCACCATCGCCAAGATCCTTATTAATTTGTGATTTATCCAAGACTCCATGTGCTATATATTGTCACATGTCACCCACAACGTTGGCATTATTTGATGGATCTAATATTTGTGAGAATAATTGACAAGACTAAAGAATTAGTCTATTTATACCAAACTTCTTTGCTTCTTTATATCTCATATTGCCAGTAATTATATGTCATTTATTGATTCATCTTTCAATATATTTACATATTATACTAGTTATTGAGTAAGAACTAATTCAACTAACAATTTAATCACACTCATGTACAAACAAAATATATTGTGACAATTCTAGCATTTATAATTATAACTGATTTTGTGCATTAACTATTTTTTATAATATTTTTATTTTTAAGTTTGTTTTGAGATGCTTAACAATATATTTTTAAACAATGGGTTTTACCCTAAATCTAAGCAAACTCAGTGTATCACATTACTTCACAAATAAATTTACACCCTTAATGTGTTGTTGTGCACTTATATGGATCCTTGACTATAATATTTTTAAATACCTAGATCACTTTGTACACTAATGTAGTGTGTATGATACTTGAGGTTTCTAGAGCACAAAACTATAATATTCAAGGTCCACCAAGTAGAGAATGGTGCCGTGTAAGAAGTATAAACAAACAGTTTGCACATGCATAGTCCCCCATTCGTGCTTGTTGGTACGACCAGGTTCTTTTATAGTTTACCTTGAAACATGCTTTCGCCCTGGTTTATATAAACTTAGACGGCATAACTATAGAAGGTGTTGCAAATTTGGCACATGAACGCATATGCTTCTACCTATCGAAAATAATATTTTGAAATGTTAAAAATTAAGAACAAAAATTTGTCATGTACTTCGTACATCTTAACATTCTATGTGTGCATGTCAAATTTTGTTGAAACCCGATATTTTTATGGCATCTGTAAAAACACAAGAAAATATCTCGTGAAAATACTTTTTATCATTATTTTTTTGTTTTTCTATACATGACACACAAAATATCCATTTTCAGTGAAACGACTATGCGAAAACATAAAATGTCAAGATGTACACCCAAAAATATTACCCCATTTTTTACATCTCGAATGTGTTTAAAATGCATTTTATAAAGCCGAGAGTGCTCTCGGATGCCAAAACGCCATAAAAGGCAAACAAACAAGAAAACAACCCCCGCAAAAAAAGACAAGGCAAAACAATAGAAAGACATGTATTACTGGACGCTGCCCGCTCGCAGACGGACTGAGATCCTCTGACTTTACCCATTTGTTAACCCTTCGATTCTCATCCAACGAACAAAATTGCTCTAAAATTTAATATCAACATTTAAACTCTTCTAAAAAGAATTGAAAAAATACCAATAAATCGTATATGGTCCGTTGCGGATTCTGCAATTTTTTTGCTTTATTTGGATAATTTGTTTACCATTATATAGCTTTTGTATTTAAGATTTTTTAAAAATATTAAATCGTAAACCAGTGATCCAAATGAAACAATATTTTCTCAGAATACAAAACGAAACGTATACGATTTGCTGAATTTATCTGAATATCTTTTAAATTTTGAGTTGAAATTTTAGATCAATCTTACCGCTGGATGAGGATCAAAGAGCAAACAGAGAAGTAAAATCACATAGTGACTAGCAAAGTCACTTGATCTTAGTCTCTCGCAGACAAGCACAAGCACAGGAGAAGTCACACCACAAGAAGAGCCTCCTGAAGGAACGGGATATTCAAATTTGAGCCCAGACTCATATGCTCCTGCACAAGAAACTTTCAAAAAGATATAGAAAAAAAATAAAAAAAAAATTAATTATGATAAAGATGGTTAGGGGCTAGATGTTCATGTAAAATTTTAGCTTTTTTGGACATCTAGGGAGCTCACAACAACAAAGACAAATTCAGTCCCGAATAATGCATGAATAATGATATTTAAAGACACTGCAAATTTGTTTTTTTTACCGCGAGCTCTTTAGATGTCCGAACTTCTTCTAAATTTGCACAAACATCTCAGATGTAAGCATCTTCCACCACAGCAAAATTGAATTATTTTTAGTTTTGTTCCTTTTTTTAATCTTCCCGGGTACAGATGCACCTAGACACCGAATCGACGCTCCCCTGAAATAACACCGTACTATGCCGCTACACCCTTACCCACCCAAATGCCAACCATGCTGGCATGCTATACCCTTTGGTTCCAGACCAAGAAGAACTGACCCTACCATCCAACAGCGAGTATGTTTAAAAGCTATGACATCAAGACTGCGACGCGCCATCGCCGATGATAATTTGAACTACCATCCGAGATGTTTATGAATATCAAAAAGATGTTCACACATTAATAAGAGTTGTTTATGTATTTTAAAACAAATGCTCATCTTCTAAAATAAATGTTAGTGCTCCACAAAAAATATATAATTCCCTTCAATCAAAAACTTTTGCCGCTCAAATAAATGTACTAGATACATTCATTTAAGCGATAAATAATTTCAAGTGAAAGAAGTACTACATCCGTTCTATATTAGATGACTTTTATCTCTACTCCCAAAAGGGGAGTTGGTAGGCTGCCCTCCACGGTTTTCTTCGCCTTCATGGTTTTTTCGCCTCATCTCCCACCACCACCGCTACGCTGGTTTTCACGTAAAAAACTCCCCATCGTCATACGATCCTTTTCCTCCCCCGTTCGTTGCACCTCCCTCTCCCTCCTCCTCCCCACCGCTACCAAATCGTGGAGGCTTGTACGGGGCGAGCGATCTCGCCGGCCATGGAGGCCCCCTTCCTTGCCCACGGGAGACAGGGGCAGGGTCCGCTCATCCACTCCCCCATTCCTCCACTTCCCTTGCCCAAACCCCCCATCCATCACGTCTTCTCCTCAGAACCCTAGCCGCCGCCAGTTTTCTCGAGATCCCGTCGATTCCGGGCGCATCTTCCGCCGCGAGCTAGGTGTCTACGTGCTCCTCCCGCCTCCCTGTATATCGCTGGCCCATAGGGAGGAGAAGGGCGTGACATGGAGAAGGAGGGCCCTGCAATGGACCAAGAGACCAGGACGCGGTGGACGGGAAGAATGGAGCCGAGGCGGTGGCGGCCTCCTCCTCTACCTCGACCCCGACTCTGAGCGCGCCGACGTCGGCCTCCTCCTCCACCCCGACTCCGAGCACGGCGGCCGCCGAGCTCCGCCTCCTCCTCCCCTGCACGGCTTCCTCCAGCATGGAAGTGGAAGGAGGGCTGCAGCGGAAGCGACGCTGCAACCCACATCCGTCCCAACTGCAGCGGTTCGAGGCTTCGAGCTCCGCAGCGGTCTCCTTGCTGCCATCGTCGTCCTCCGTACAGCCAACTCCACCCTCTTCCACCCTGATCCTGTCCGCAACCTGCTGCACCATCCATCGCTATATATAAGGTAGCGGCCATGATCTTTCTCTCTCTCTCTCTCTCTCAATTTTCTTTTTGTGTTTTGTATTTTTCAAAGAAGATGGATAAGTTTCATGTTATTGTGGAGAATGTCCTGTTGTGTAGAAGTTTTCAGCTTCTTTTTTGACTTACTGTGCAGAAATTTTAAGTTATTGTCCAGAGTATTATTTTTCAGAAAATGTCCGCAACAACATCGAAGTCGTTGGGAGAGAAGATCCAGTGATATTAGTGACATCTCAATGTATTTCTCTTCAGACATTTTTTTAATGTAGCCTTGTAGATCTTACAATTGCAAATACTATAGAGGCATGTCGTATAATTGCAACCATTATAATTAATAATGTCTTTTGGTTTTTTGTATTGAAGTTCTCTCTTTAAGTAATCACCATGATAGTTTTTTTACATTTGTATAGTTCTGCCTTTGTGAACCTCCCCTGGTTTAGCAATAAGCAAAATAATTTATATTTCAGCTTATTATCTTGTGCTAGGTTAGCTGTCTCACCTTTCGTTCTCTAAAGTATGCTCCTGACCGTTTCAAGATAATAAGCTGACCTGTTCATCCTCCATCATAGGTCAGTAATTATGGTGCGTGGATCAAATAAATTTGCTTGTTAGCTTCTGAATTTTCAATTATTAAAACTTGCGTCTATGAACCAATTGGCACTGATTTATCGTGTCATTGGTGAATATCAAAGGATACACAAAGAGCAGGTAATGTGTATGAAAATTAGGCCAACCTAGGGACTATTTTATGTAACGAGTGATCGGCATGCCGATCTAACTTCGAGCATTATAATCTATCCTTCTTCTTAATCAATAGATGAGGTAAACCTTATGCCTCCATTTCGGAAAAACAAACATAGAAACCTTTAGTGTTCGTTAGCGTTTGTTGATGGCTTAGATGTTTTAGTTGGACAAGGACAAAGTTAAATAAAAAAGACGCTTGTGGCCTTCCTATTTGCACTATGGAATTTTAATTTGTTCTTGTTGGCTACTTAAACTTATTGCTCCATGTCGATGGTATATATTTGTCTGTCGTGTTGGCCTAATTTCTAGCCATAGTCCTCTTCATGCGGTGTACAAGCACATTTTTTTGCTGTCTAAGCATATGTCCCACTTTGTTTGGGTGATATGGATGTTTTTTTGCTTCCATGGTGTACTGTCGTGGTGCCGGTTATGGAGCATGTCCGCTTGGTCACAACAAGAACCCCCTTCAAAGCTATTATGGTATAGGATATAGCCCGTCACAGAATACCAGTTTGCATGCATGTTCAAAAGTTCCCGCCGCAAAGTCTACCTCAGACTCAAACATGCATGCATGTGGCACAGTCTTGTACTAGCTGCTCTTGGTAGCTAGGTTCGATTTCAAACGGATTAGTCCACGTGTATGAAGAATTTGTCAACGATGTGATAGAGACTCCTCATAGTTAATCTTCAACTTGAAGGACGGGTAGTACGTATATATAATGGAGTCATGCATGCATATGCACATGTCATAGCGTACTGTAACACGCTTGTTATACGGAACTTTGAGTCAAATGCGCTCTCTGAAGGAACATACTTATATACATTTCCAAGAAGCATAAATTCTTATCAAATTAATGCTGCCCTGAAAACAAAAATATTCCATGGTCATAATTTTTAGCACCACAGACCAGCCGAGTCTCGTGGTTAGGTGCGTAGATGAGTAGTAATCCCTCCGTTTCAAATTACTCCCTACGATCCATAATAAGTGTCGCTTATTTTATACTAAAATAAGTGTCGCTCATTTTATATTAAAATGAGCGACACTTATTATAGATTGGAGGAGTACTTAACATGATTTTAGTTCATGCTTGGTTTAAATTCGAAACCGAGGGAGTATATTATAACAAAAATGCTACATCTATGTAATCTATTAAGGTAATTTACGTAACCTTCCTTTCCTAAACAAAATAGCTCCCCTAACCCAACTGTGGGCCCCACACCCTACATAATCCCTAATTAAGTACTGCCAACTAATCCTTTACGTAAGGTTTCGTAGGAAATTGCACATAGGTGTAGTATTTATCGTATTATAATGCTTAGATAATGCTACATCTACGTAAAATGTTTTACGTATCCTACGTATCAACCTATGTGTAGAGCTTTTGGAAAACACTATTTATCTATAGTCTGATACAAGGCGATCGCCAGACCAGTCCACTGCCGTCGATTCTATTTGAAATTCACTGTCATAATTTTGCTTCCTACGTAACATAAAAAATAACAATAAAATCCCCTCGGCGGGGACTAACTACCCGTAACCTCCGCGCTTAAACCCCTCCCCCCTAATCAATCGCCCGTATATCCCTCTCCCCAGGGGCGGAGACAGGCCCCAGGCAGCCATGGCGTTGGCCTAGGGCGTGCTGCACATGCCCTTTGTTGATTGTAACTAGATGAACAGTATTTTACACTGTATCTACAGTACATATACACTGTTTGCTTGGGGCCTGACCTCATCCTAGCACCGCTACTGCCTCTCCCCTTCTCCCCTCGTCGTCAGCCGCACCGCGCCGGCGACTAGCAGCCGTCGACCCGTCCGCGCCCTCTGGCCTCCCTCCCACCTCTCCTCATCATTGCATCTCTTTCCATGCTTGACTCTCTCACAACTACTGTGTTTTTCGTTTGGTCCACGTCGGCCATATCATCTCATCATCGGCGGGTGGTGCTCGGTTGTTCATATTTGATCCAGTGCCCTACGGCTGGTCGGCAACGGATGGTGACTAGATACAAGTGCCACCTTCACTGCATGGTGCAGGTAATCATGTCTTGGTTTCAACGGGTTCATGCTAGTTTTGTTCTCATTATTTAGATCTGAACCATATACTAACGTCCATGCTTTCCTTGAGGTTTTGACTCTTGTTTATGCTTCTGTTGTACATAAGACTGATGTATATATACAAAGGGCGGCCATGCTTCTTTCCTTATATACAACCACATACTCGCTGGTAGCTTATTTCGTCTCAGGTAAAGAATCTTCATGTGCAATCCATCCATCGCAGCGGGGACAAGGAAGCCGAGGGGAAGGTAGCACATGTGAAAATAGAGAATAGGAGATTGGTTCGGCTCATCCAACTAGATGGCCATGGGGGAGTTTATATATACGTGCTCTAGGGCACATCTGGCAACGCCAGATTAGTTACAAAGGATAGATACATATTGTTTAGATATAACTAGAGTATCTAACCTAACTATATCACATGTTTAACATTCCCCCTCAATCTGAACTTCTACAAAGAAGATTGAGATTGAACCTATTGGATACAAATGGACCTTCAGCTAGAGGCTTTGTAAAGATATCAGCAACTTGTTCTTTTGAAGAGATAAAGCGAATCTCCAGTGCCTTAGCAGCAACCCGTTCTCGAACAAAGTGGAAGTCTACTTCTATATGCTTCGTTCTTGCATGAAACACTGGATTAGCAGATAGATAGGTAGCTCCCAAGTTGTCACACCATAAAACTGGTGGTCTTGACATGAAAATCCCCAACTCACCAAGAACTGACTGAATCCAAATTACTTCAGCTGTACCATTTGCCAGAGCCTTATATTCAGATTCTGTACTCGACCGTGAAACCGTGGCTTGCTTTCTTGAACTCCATGATATAAGATTGGGACCAAGGAACACGGCAAAAACCCCTGTAGACCGCCGGTCATCACTGCATCCAGCCCAATCTGCATCTGAGAAACAAGTGAGTAACATGGAAGGAGACTTGCGTATCGACAGCCCCATATCACATGTGTGCTTTAGATATCGCAGAATGCGCTTGGCTGCAGAGAAGTGAACAGTAGTAGGTGCATGTAAATATTGACACACCCTGTTTACTGCAAAAGCAATGTCTAGTCTGGTAAGTGTCACATACTGAAGTGCACCAACTAAACTGCGATACTTAGTACTGTCATCTTGCGAGAGAGGCGATCCACTGTCTTTGCTGATTTTCTCACTGGAGGACATAGGTGTCGAAGAAACCTTGCAATTTTCCATGTTCGCACGGTGAAGAATGTCGCCAATGTATTTTTGCTAAGACAGAACCATACCTCCTGGCGACAAAGACACCTGAACACCAAGGAAATAATGCAAGGGGCCAAGATCTTTGAGAGCAAAAGTTGCTTGAAGATCAGCAATGAGTTTGGTGATAGCAGTCGAAGAGGAGCTAGAAACAATGATGTCATCGACGTAGACAAGCATGAATATGGTGACGCCTCCATGATTGAAGATAAATAGGGATGTGTCAGCCTTCGATGCAGCAAAGCCAAGATCATGTAGGCGAGAGCTAAGACGGGAGTACCACGCACGGGGAGCTTGTTTGAGTCCATACAATGCCTTCTTGAGTTTACACAGATAGTGAGGAGCGGAGGGATCTTCCCAACCAGGAGGTTGTCGCATGTAGACATCTTCCTCAAGAACACCATGGAGAAAGGCGTTTTGGACATCCAGCTGGCGCAAGGACCAACCACGAGAGACATCAATGGCCAGGACTAAACGAACAGTGACAGGTTTTACGACGGGGCTGAATGTATCATCATAGTCCAACCCATACCGTTGCTTGAATCCTTTAGCCACAAGGCGTGCCTTGAATCGCTCAATAGAGCCATCCGCTTTGCGCTTGACCTTGAATACCCACTTGGAGTCAATGATGTTAACACGTGGGGGTGGAGCCACAAGTGTCCATGTGTCGTTTGCCACTAGTGCAGCAATTTCACCGCATAGCATCACGCCACTCAGGAATGTGAGCTGCTTCATGATGGTTAGCTGGTTCACGTGTAACCAAGAAGGCACGACGAGAGGGATCATATGAGATAGTACCATCAGACCGAGTCTTGACCTGGCGGATGTTGTGGCAGAGGCGAGTTTGCATGGCGTGGCTTGGAGCAGGTGTCGTGGTAGAGGACGAGTGCACCAGGACACCAGGTCCAGGCGGCACAGAGGAGCCAGGCGCACTGCCCGGCGGCGCCATGCATGGGCGAGGTGCAGCGCCCGAGACATCCTCTGAGGGCTCAGCTGCAGACGGCTGGATGGAGTCAGGGGCAGGTGGGGAGGCAGGGGCAGTGCTGCTGTCGGAGGAGACCAAGGGACTGTCGGGAGGCGCGTCGCTATCACGCGTGACAGGACCGCCTGTGGCAGCGCCTGGCGTGACGGGCTCCGCACCAGGAGTTGCGTCGGATCCCGTAGTGGGAGTTCCTGGGATCGTGTGCTCCAGAGGTGTACCTGCATCCAGATTAGCATCCAACACAGAATTTCCATGTTTCATGTGGTCAGGAGAGGGCAAAAGGATGCAGTTTTCGGAGACACGAGGTGGGATGGGATGAGGTT
Organism: Bromus sterilis; assembly: GCA_950022295.1. Taxonomy (NCBI): domain Eukaryota; kingdom Viridiplantae; phylum Streptophyta; class Magnoliopsida; order Poales; family Poaceae; genus Bromus; species Bromus sterilis. The sequence goes on along the minus strand of OX465598.1, from coordinate 18,674,920 downwards.
GGGCATGAGCAAAGGGGTAGAGTTTTTCATCAAACACAACGTCACGAGATATATAAATGCGAGCAGTGGGTAGATGAAGGCACTTGTACCCTTTGTGACGAATGTTGTAGCCAACAAAGACACATTGTTGAGATCTAAAGGCAAGCTTGTGATTGTTGTATGCACGTAAGTTGGGCCAGCATGCACACCCAAAGGATCTAAGCGAGCTATAGTCTGGTTTAGTGCCAAAGAGTTTTTGCATGGGGGTAAGGTTGTTGATGACACGGCTTGGGAGGCGGTTAATGAGGTAACAAGAAGAAAGGAAGGCTTCATCCCAATAGCGAAGAGGCATGGAGGCATGAGAGAGTAATGATAACCCCATGTCAACAATGTGACGATGTTTCCGCTCGGCAGAGCCGTTTTGTTGGTGTGTGTGCGGACAGGAGACATGATGAGAGATCCCAAGTTGGCGAAAGAAGGTGTTACTAAGTTTTTCGTATTCGCCACCCCAATCGGATTGGACACAAAGTATTTTCCTGGACAGGAGACGTTCAGCATGTGCAAGAAAATCATGGAACACAGAAAAGACATCACTTTTGCGTTTGAGAAGGTAGATCCAAACAAACTTACTATAGTCATCAATAAAGGAAACATAAAATTGAAATCCACTATATGAGGTTTTGGCAGGACCCCATACATCTGAGAAAACTAATTCCAAGGGAAACGATGAAACACTTGATGACCTAGAAAATGGTAACTGATGAGATTTTCCTTGTTGACATGCATTGCACACATTGGTCAGAGATCGACTAGAAGAGGCTAATTTATTCGATGCTAAAACATGCTGAACAACTTGAGATGAGGGGTGGCCAAGCCGGGCGTGCCAATCTTCTGCAGATAGCTGAACGGAGGAAAGTGCATGAGATCGTGTTGGCCGGACTGGGTACAGCCCGTTCTCACATCTGCCTTGAAGAAGAACTTTCTTGGTGGTCAAATCCTTCATAAGAAAATGAGTAGGGTAATATTTTAGATAAGCATGATTATCAACTGCAAGCCGATTGACAGAGAGAAGATTTTTGTTGGCATGTGGAACACGAAGAATATTGCGCAGTTTAAGATTAGCCGATGGTGTAGGAAGGAGTGCATGACCACGATGAGATATGTGCAAACCTGAGCCGTCGGCAGTATGGATGCGATCCTTGCCAGGGTACTTCTCCCTGATGGTGAGGCGATCCAGGTCTCAAGTGATGTGGTCTGTGGCACCCGTATCCGTGTACCAGGTGGGATCACCAAGGACTGACAGAGGGGATGAAGCAGCTAGACCAGCCATCTTGGATTGTTGTGGCTGGAACGCAAAGTTGAAGCGCTGGATACACTCCCATGCAAAGTGTCCCCACTTGCGACAGATCTGGCACTGGACACGCCCGCCATCGCCTTGATCACTGCGGTGACCACCGTAGTCGCCGTTGGAGCGATCACCACCACCACCGCGGTTGCCGCAATCGCCGCCGCGATCACCTCCGCGGTAGTTGTTAGAGCCACCTTGTTCACCAGAGTTGTTACCGCAGCCGCCTTTGCCACGGTAGTTGCCCTTGTTGCGATTGTTCCCGCCCTTCTCTCGAGCGGTGAAGTTGGCAGAAGAGTGGCCAGTCCCATGATGGAGACGGGCCTGTGTTTGCTCACGCCGCTGCTCGAAGGCGATCGCATGAGAGTAGAACTCTCCCAGCGACATGTTTCCTGAGCGAGTGGTGAAGGCGGTGATGAGCGGCTCGTAGTCGCTGTCGAGGCCGGTGATGACGGAGGTGATGATGTCCTCGTCGATCATGGGGCGACCAGCAGCAGCAAGATGATCAGCATTAAGGCAGATCTTGGTGAAGTAGTCCACCATGGAGAGGTTGCCCTTGCGGAAGTTCGCCATCTCCATCTTGATCTACACAACGCTGGCGCGCGCGTGCGAGGAGTACATCTGTTCAAGGTGAGACCAGATAGTATGAGCAGTGTCGAACATAATGACCTGTTGGAGAATGTCCTCGGTGAGGGAGCCCAGGAGGTAGCTGAGGACGATCTGGTCTTGGCGGAACCACTCGGTGAAGGCAGGGTTGGGTGCACGGTCACCCTTGTCATCGGCAAGAAGAAGCCGATCTGGAGCCTTGATGGAGCCATCAACATAGCCAACAGCGTTGGCAATGCGCAGGGGAGGAAGGATCTGGGCCTTCCACATGAGGTAGTTTTTGGAGGTGAGGCGAGCAGAGATGAGGTTGGCCGACGGTGCCAGGAGGGCGCCGCTGGATGGGACAGAGAAGGAGGCTGGGAGGGAGAATGTGGTCATGGCCGAGGAAGAGCTTGCGGCGGCGGAAGGAGAGCCCATGGTGCAGTTACGCGGGGGGGCCTGATACCATGTGAAAATAGAGAATAGGAGATTGGTTCGGCTCATCCAACTAGATGGCCATGGGGGAGTTTATATATACGTGCTCTAGGGCACATCTGGCAACGCCAGATTAGTTACAAAGGATAGATACATATTGTTTAGATATAACTAGAGTATCTAACCTAACTATATCACATGTTTAACAGCACAATCATCTCGCTGGCGTGTTGGTCTCTTCTCCAACGTCTCCACGTCCATGGTGCTCCTGATCGGCACTCTCCGCCATGTTGCCCCCACTGCGCTCCTCCTCAGAGATCCCCTTATTCAAGTGAGCATCATCTTTGATGCTTACTGGCATCAACGCACCCGGCTCCTGCACCTTACTGGGAATGTTGTTCTTCATTGTTATATATCTAATGCTTCCGAGTATGTGTATTAAGTTTCCTACTTCCTAAGCATGTGCTTCATTTGATTGAATGCCATATATGTTCTTCAGTGTGATATGTGGCATGTTTCCAACTTAGGTACAATATGTTTCCAAATATCCAAATGGTTGCTTCGTTTTTACACAGCCATGTGCCAATGCTTTGGTACTCGTGTAGGTCAACCGTCAGGGAAATATGACAAGGATAGCTTGACAGGGAAATTAGCTTTTGACTGTCGGCCGGCCGACAGAAGAACTTTCCCTGACGGTGCTGACCGATAGGAAAACACATTTTCGTCAGTTTTAGGCTTGCCAGGTTTTTTCACCATCTCTGTCGGACTCACCCGATAGGAATATTATTTGAACATGCTTGCATTTCACTAATAATTCATAACGGACAGAAATGTACGTGAATTTTAGGTTGCATCTAATCATCAGCACAAATCATACTCATTAGACATGTTTCAGCCACAATTACAAATTGGAAGGTTATAGTTCAATTTTGCACATCCAAAGCATCAAAAGCAATATACATAACAGTTCTGAATGACAACAAAAGATAAATTGTTCAACTTGCAAGGATAAGCTTCGGTTTTGTATATCCAAAGCATTACAAACAAAATACATCACAGTTCATCTAAAGTCTTGAAATTACCAAAACACTACTTCGCTTTCAACACCACCAATAGTTCTGAAGTCCTCTACGTCAACAAAAGGCACTGCCAAGGTAACAACACCCATCTATAATTCTTAGTCTCGCTTGCACGGTTGTTGGAACTAGTGTCGCCACCACCACCAGCACTAACATTGTTGGTCTAAAGGTTAGTTGCATCGATTACCTGGCCGCTAGTATTCCCACTGGAGTTGTCAACACCACCCTTTGCACCCAAATCACCATCATCAGTGTTTTCATCGATGGCTTGGGGTCCATTATGAGATGAATTAGGTGTCCCCTACATCAAAGCAATTGTTTAGACACACCAGGAGAGCTTATGTAGTTTCTTTAAAAGAAAAAGAGCAAAATAGCAATAAATTCTCACTTAAATGGTGTATGACTAGTCTGATAGTAGATGCATATCATCAGTAGTCCGATGCCTAGCGGTGTTCAGAGTTTTTATTGAAAAGGAAGAGGGATTGGCCCCACCCCCTGGAATTAGAGGGGCTGATTACTGGAGGGAGTTTTTACATAGCTTTAAGTAATTTATTCATAGGTGTAGCATTTATTATGATGCTTCTAAGAGCATCGGAAACCAAAACGTCTCCCTATATATATGGAAAATGTTTACGAACGGCTTCGAATGCTTCTGCGGGCAGTGACAGTTGTATTCGATTACCTTATATTTCATACTTCAAATCCATATAAAGTATGTAGAAGATAAATTTACATACTACGTAGATTAACTACTAGACTACACTACGCATCGTCGTAAGAGATATCGATGATCTTCGTGCCGAGCGCAGTCGCAGCTCCTGCTCCTGCATGCGGTCCGACGGCTTATCCTCCTCCACCCCATCATTGTCCGCCTCCAGATCGGCGAAAATTTCGCTGATCACCTCCTTCCGCCGATGGGTGATTGTGCGGTTGGCCTCCACCTCTTCCTCGTACTAAAAGGAGGCAAGGATGGTCGCCCGGCACGCCGCATCCGCCTCCTCGACCTGGAGGAAGGCGAGGGCGGTATAGGTGGAGGCGGTGGAAATGCCTCGCCAGTGTTGTCGTTGTCCCTCCATTGCGGCTCAGCATTCTCCATGACAGCATCTTGCTCCTCCTTCTCATCCTCCCACTCGGTGAGTACGAAGGTAGGCTGACAACAATCAGGCTTCCCGATCCAAGTTCTCCTCCTCAAGCTATCGATGTCGCTCTGGCGTGACTGCGTGAGCATGGCATACGTGCTGATGAGCCGGCGGGACATTGGATCAAAGGGAAAGAAAATAGAAACTGGAGTGTTGGTGGCAGATGATAGAGGAGTGAAATGGGGACGGCTAGGACATAGGTGTCGCTGTCTCGCTTAAATAGGTGGACGATTGCCCTCGACTGGCCCGCCGAAGTGGTGCCACGTGGAGGAATCGAAGGTGACTCAAAAACCACGCGGAGGAATTAGAGGAGACTAATATTCAGATTTAGGATGAATATATATGAGGAGTACCGATCAATCCGTGCGTTTGAAGCTGGTATGAAGAGTTCATTTGAATCACTTTTTTTTACCAAGGCCGTTCACCCGGATGTATAAAGCTGGTACGAGGAACCCGGCTCTAGATGCTCTAAGATAACCAAATTCCATGGTCATAACTTTCAACGATGCTGATGATACGATAGCCAACATGTTTGAACCATTAGAGGTTGACCCCAACCACGACTGCAACACCACCACACAACAGTAAACGATCCATCTCTCTCTTTCTCTCTCCACACGCTCGAGTAAAAAGCGGCTAAGCTATCATGACCCAATCAAACATTCTATCGCCTATAAAACGAGAGCCCCAAGCAGACGCCCAGAAACACAAACATACACATGTAAATTCACATCGATCGTAACCTAAGCTCTAGCCAGCCGCTAGCTATATATATTCTCTCCTAACATAGTCCGTACGTTTGTCAGCGACCCGCCGGGCGACGATGAGGGAGCTAATCCGGCGGCTGAGCTTCTCGGACCGGGTAAGCGACGGCAGCGGCGGCGTGCCGCGCGGGTGCGTGCCGGTGCTGGTTGTGGGCGACGGCGACGAGGAATGCGAACGGTTCGTGGTGCGTGTGGAGGCGCTGCGGCACCCATCGCTGGCGGCGCTGCTGGAGATGGCGGCGGAAGAGTTCGGGTACAAGCAGGAGGGCGTCCTCCGCGTCCCCTGCGCCGTCCACCAGTTCAGGCAGGCGCTCACCACCGCCGCAGCCTCCAAGAACTACTGATTAATTAGTTAATCCTCCAGTTGATCAATCGATCAATCAGAACGATTCTTTGCTGCTGTGGACTACTCTTCTACAGTCTTATTCCCTTTTGCATTTTGGTTTCCTTGGTTGATGGATGACATGTGAGGGTTGTCATATGGTGTATGTGCCGACGTGCGCTTTTATAATGCGCACTGTAATTTACGGTTAGGCCTCCTGTCAGAAACATCAACGGAAGTTATATTAATTAGTCGGTATGCATGTTTTTTTTCTAGTTATATATATATATATATATATATATATAAATTTAGAAACACAGTACAACTCTAAAGCTTACATACACGAGTATACAATCACCCCTATGAGCATCTGCGCAATACTTTCGACGGGAACGTCTCCTCCTAAAAGCGCATCACCGGAAGGCCTGGAATAAATTCAGGAAAATGCGGGCACCATTGTTAAATCTAGGATTTGAACTCTGGTGAGTTGGGGGTACAACCATCCACCTAACCAATTCAACCACAGGTTGATTCGCTAGTTATATATACTTGATGCCCTTGGATGTGAAGAAAGAGAGAGGGGGGGGGGGGCTGCTTACGTTCGGACCTCCGCCATGTCGAAGTCTGACGCACCCGTCCCACCCAAAACCGTCTAACTACCTCTCACCACCTCCATTGTCGTTCATCCCATCGTCGTCATCCTTCCAGTGGAGGAAGGGGGTGGGCTTCACGCTTCATCTAATCTGGACATCATGGTTGCGGTGGATCAGGGGCGGCGAGGAGCGCTCCGTCTTGACCCGACGGAGAGGCGGCGAGGTAACACGTTTCGTATTGACAGGTAGGAAATGTGGCATCATCGGACGCTCTCCCTCGACGGGGCACCGGAGAGAAGACGATGGCGTCGCGCCGCGGTCATAGAGAAGCAGGCGCTGGATGACTTATTCCATTTGCACTGCGAACTCGTCGGTCGTTTTTGCGGGCTCGGCGAGCAGACTAGGTTGTGTGGGCTTGTGCGTCGACTGTTATCGTGCCTGCGGCGCTTGGTCCTCCTCGTCACGAGACCATATGAGGATCTCCTTGCCGGAGGACCTGGGCGTCGTGGAGGAGGAAGGGCTCAAAGATCTACGACGTCGCCTTCAAGATACCAATGGAGATCCATCTTCACTGTTGTTGTCGATTGGCGCGGAGAACCTGAACATTGTCACGGAGATCGAGGGTGGTGGATATAGCGAAGGAGAGGACATGAACAAAGATATACACAGTTTTGGGGGGGGGGGGGGTGAACGGTGTCGAAGCCGTACATAAATACACATGGGTAACTTCAATGTGTCGTGGTTGGATCATCGGGCGCATCTCCGAGATTGAACGAGCATGGAGACCAGAGCCGCCACTTTAGTGACCGGGCACGTCGCTTTGATTGGCATCAATGCCGACGAGTCACATCCGCTCTAGAGCGGCTTGACATGCATGAATGTGCGGTAACCGTTGCATGCGCGGGGTGTTTTTGGCTTTAAGGGTTTTTGATGTGTCAGATGAGGACGTTTCGGCGATCCGAACTCTTTAAAGCCCTCCTAATTTAAGCTAGATTTGCGAGAAAATAAAGATACGAATCGATATACATGAACGGTAAACTAATTCAAACGGATGTGAAAGGTTTAAGAATCGATGTGACATGCTCTAAACTCACGAGGTCGAAGGAGGACGACCAGAGACGTCGTTATTGTGCGGTCTCATAAATATAAGCACGTTGCCGGTTGAAAAATTTGTTCAGACGGTATGTCGTGTAGTCGAAATCACTAATAGTGTGTTCTCTCCGCGCGCGTCAAGTGGCGCTCTGCGCGCATGCCATGTGACGTGCTCTGGAGCTTTTTTCCTTTTTTTAGTTTTAGAGGCACGAGTGCCTCTCGGGAGACGATAGTGTCTCTTTAAGAGGCACGATAGTGCCTTTCGCGGAGACACGAGGCTCCTTTTTTGAGGCACGATTCGTGCCTCCCGCGGAGACAAGGTTGTGCCTCTTTTTTTTCGAAAAAAATTATTGATTTTTTTCACCTAAACGTATAGAATAAATGTGAGAAAACCGAAAAACTAAAAGAAACATCTAAAAAACCTATTTTAAACACCAAAAACACGTACACAAAAATTAAAAAAAATGAAATCCCAAGAAATCGCTGTAAGCGCAACACGTGGCACTGTTCGCTGAACTGGACCGCGAACGAATACTCCTCAGAGCAAGTACAATAGAATGACGTAGGCGGGCTGTAAGGCATATAATATAATATTTTGAATGAGTTGGAAGAGAGAGAAGAGAAGCGGACTACTAGTTAACAGCCGGCTGTAACACATGCTCCTAGGCATATTGTGAGAGTGTCAAGTGGGCCATATATCAACAAAGTAATATACTTTTACATTCAACTATTGTACTTGCTAGCTATAAGGTTGACTATGAGATGACATGGTAACACCTTATAGCCAGCAACTGACTATACTATTAGAGCATGGTTAATAGTACAGTCAGCCGTTGGCTACAAGAAGATGTCATATCATCTATAGCTAACCTTATAGTCAACAAGTATAATAGGAAGACTATAAAGAGTACTACTTTAGCAATATATGGTCTACATGTCTATCTCACAAAGTGCCTAGGAGCACGTGTTGCAGCTGGCTACTAATTAGTAGCCCGCTTCTCTTCTCTCTCTTCCAACTAAGCACAAATATACTATTTAATTCCTTATAGCTAGCTGACTAGGCACTATTGTACTTGCTCTTAACCGTACTCTCAATTAGTTGCTCTCGTAACTTTGGAAAACGCTTTCACGGGTTTGTCCTGCCAAAAGGAGACTTACAACGTAGGACGTGCAGCTTCAATCCGACTACGAACTGACCTTAAGTCCCTAAAGCTAAAATTTCAGGACGTTCTACACACCATTCAGTATTCCGCCGACTGTTTCTCTTCTTCTTTTTGAGCTTCGAGTTTCAATCGCTTGTTTCGAGTTGCCATATTAGTGGGCCGGATGGCCCATTGTGAGTGCCGGTGTAGAAAGAAGAAGTATGGAAACTTCGTAAGGATCACTTTAGTGTATATTGAGAGCACGTCAAGATCGTGTGTTGAACACTTTTCTGAAAGAAAAAAATAGAATTTTTTATGTGTTTTCCAGGCCTAGATAGGTTTTGTTGGTTTTTATTTTTCTTATGTTTTGCAGCAATATTGTTTATAAATTGTTTTTTATGAAAGGCACCATCATGCTTCTCGTGGAGGCACATGTTGGCTTTCATAGAGGTATTGTCGTGCCTCTCGAAAAGAGAAAAACGTGATTTTTTAGAGGCTCGATTGTGCCTCACATGGAAGCACAAATTTTCTTTCACGGGAGGTATGGTCGTGCCTCTCAAAAAGGAAAAAATGTGTTTTTTTTCTGAGAGGCATGATTGTACCTCTCGTGAAGCACATGTTTGCTTTCGCGAAAGGCATGATCGTGCATCTCGAAAAAAAATGTGTTTTTTATTTTTCCTTGAGAGGTACAATCATGTACCTCTCACGATCGTACCTCTCATGGAGGCACAAGTTTGCTTCCGCAAGAGGCATGACTGTGCCTCTTGGAAAGGAAAAATAACATGTTTTTCTGAGAGGCACGATCGTGCATCTTGTGGAGGCATATGTTTCCTACTTTCCTTCCATGAGTAACGATCATTCCTTTCATGAAAAATTATGTCACCTATTAACATGTGATTTAGTTTCGAAGATCTTGATGTGAGTAATCCAACGACAATAATAATTCGTGATTTGAACGCACAGTTTAAGAAATAAAACGTTCTAAAAAAATGATTCTACAAGAAAAGGAAAACTTTAGATTGTCGCGTAAACAATACGCCATTTATCAACCACGTATGAGATGGAAATGTTCGTACCAATGCTACTTAATTAGTGATTTAATAATCTTGCGTCAAAAGATGATCCAAACTCATCAAAATCAAATTTCTTGATATTTTCGCTAAGATTATTTACTTACAATTAGGCCCAAATGGTTCAACTCCCCTTGTGGTGTTTCTTATTTAATGCCCAACGCGTCAAATAGTAGATCGAACGCATGGAAAAAATCAGGGCTACCAAAATAGGAACTGTACATACTACTAGGGCTTCAATTTTGAAACTTGCTAGAAGGTTTTTTTCCGTTTTTATGTTTTATGGACATTTATATTATATTAATTACAAAATTTTGGTATTGTCAAAAAATGTTCACAATTTTAGTTTTCTTAAATCTGTAAATATTCATATTTTAATCAAATATTTGGAAAACTCTTTTTCCATATATTAGAAAAAATGTAAAAATTTATTCAAATATTTCGAAATAATAGTAAGAAATTCTAAATATTTGTTTGGAAATAAGAAAATCATTGTTTATTAGAAACCGATCTGCAAACAAATGTTTTTTAACAAATTTGACCTAAATTTGAATTTAAACACAAAAATAACCTAAAATTACAAAAATTCTTAATCTAATACTTTTCCATGGCACCCACCCCTGAGGCGCCATACTAGACACCATAACGCCCCATTCAAAAGCATTGTGGATCGAGCCATATTAGCCACATAGGGGCCCACCTGAATAGCATGGCGCCTTGGGCTAAGGCATCGTGCTTACTACCATGGTGTCTTATTCTAGGGCACCGTGTTTATTACCATGACTCCTTGGACTGAGGCTTCGTACTATAAATGGTCGACTCATACAAACTTCAATTTTGATGTTCTTGGACTCGTATAGATGAGAGCCTCATGTTGATATCATTGGATCTTTATTTAGAGCATTTTTTAAAATGGCATTTTGACACTTTCCAAATGGCTAAGTTTTGCACCAGCAGACTCCAATTTAATCCCTTTTAACGTGCCAAGCCCATGCACATGCCAATAAAACCTAAAAATAACATAAAAAGGGAAACTAATATTAAAAATAAAATTATTCAATAAAATTATAAAACATAAAAATATGAAAAACTATGCATTATAGACAAGGAAAAAATGATTGGATACGGTATGAGGGATTTTGGCATAATTATATCCTATAAAAATTATGTATAAATACATTCATCATGCAGTCTAAAAATAAAATCTTAAACTATCCAGCATGATTAAAATCTTACTTTAAAAAAATAAATATTCCCTCCGTCCCATAATGTAGTATCATTTTGCAAGTTAGCTTAGCTTACAAAATGCTACTCCCTCCGATCCGTAATAAGTGTCGCTCATTTTGTACTAAGCTAGTACAAACTTTGTACTAGATGAGCGACACTTATTATGGATCGGAGGGAGTACTATATTATGGTACGGAGGGAGTACATAATTAGATAGATATAGAAAACTCTTCCATGTCACGTGGATCTTGGTATAATGCGTTGTGCGTCAAAGCAAACATATGAATTAAAACATACATGTAGCATATGATTCTTACTTGAGACAAATATTTACAACAAAATGAAATCATGATGTTAATGAGTGAGATACACAACGATTGAATTTTATGTGCAATTTTCATACCATGATGAGATAGATTCGTTAATGAAGACCAACGGCGTTGTTTTGCTCTCCATTCGTTTTCATTTTCAACACATGAGAGATGATGCATCTCACTCCCTTCACTAGTCGACCCATTCAGCCGTTCCTCATTTCATTTGCTTGTAAATAGCCCCGATCCCTGGCTCAGTTCTTTTCTTCTTAGGTTTATTCTCTAAGGTTCCATTGGATTCGACTATAACAAATTTATGAGCGCATGAGCGGGTTAGGAGCAAACCCTGAGTGAGATGCATGATGAGTGAATTTTATGCATAATTTTTATAGCATATTTTGATGCCAAAATCCCTCATATCATATCCAATCAGTTTTCCTTATCAATAATGCATAGTTTCTCATGTTTTACGTTTAATAATTATATTTCATAACTTTATGTTTATTAGTTTTTATTATTTTTATGGTATTTTTAGGTTTGTTGGCATGTGCATGGTCTTGGATCGTTAAAGGGATTAAATTAGAGTCAAATCGGAGGACCTACGGTGCAAGACTTAGCCATTTGAGAAGTGTTAAAATGGTATTTTTTTAAATGCTCTAAATAAGTATTCAATGATATCAACATTAGGCCCTCGTTAATACGAGTTAAAAAACATCAAAATCAGAGTTCGTATGAAGAATCAACGACCATTTTACAGTACGAGGCCTCAGTCCAAAGTACCATGATAGTAAGCACGCGCCCCGACCCAAGGCGCCATGCTATTTAGGTGGGGGCTATGTGGATGACATGGCTCGATCCAGGGACGCCTTTGACATGGGCGTTATGATGTCTACCATGGCGCCTAAAGGGCGGCCGCCATGAAAAAGGGTAAGATAAGAAAATTTTCAAATTTTAGTTTTATTTTGTGTTTGAAATCTAAATTTGGGTCAAATTTGTAAAAAATTCCTAAACAAACACTAAAGTGATGCGTTGCTACACTGCTAGTCTCCGAAATTGTTACAATTTTGTTAATGGATGGACTACCGAGAGCAACTAGTTCTAGAGTACTCTTTGTCTAGGAGTTGCAGGGCCATCCTCTCACGATTATGGGAGTGCGAGGGAGTGACTTTCATAGGCGTTGACGCGTGGTATATAGGGACAATGGGATGCATGAGTTGTGATTGACCACCGATGCTGCTACAATGATAAAGTTGCAAGGGGATGACTAGTGGTTCACTTCCAATATCATAAAGCATTTTTACCCTACCGTGACATTAGATCCACAGCTCCACCAACAGCAACCGAAGTCGTCTGAGTCCACGAAAGGAATACATACATATGGCGAGAGTACGAGACACCACCACCGTCGTACAAATGCCTTGGACACCGCTTCTTCACATTTATCGATATTACAATTTGTTTTACACCATGTCCCCCTACCATGTTTTTCTAATTACAATTTGCCACCTCTTTATTTATACTTTGATAATTTGCGGTCAGTTATACTGTACGGAGTATTTGATAAATTGCCAACTTTTTTTGTGAACTTTGTTTCTTTTCCCTTTGTCAGATGGGTTCCACAAAATACCTTGCCCTACATGTTAGTATCTTTTTACCCTGCCCCACAAGCTGACAAGGAACCGGAGAGAGAGGACCCTCTCTTGTTCTCATCCTCTCCTCTTCTCTCTCGCACGCAGAGACGCCAGGAGACGGCGGCGGCTACTCGACGGCTACTCAGTGGAACTCGACGGCGACGGCGACGGCGACGGAGACTTAGTGGAACACGAAGGCTACGGCCCGGGTCAAACTCGACAGCTGCCGCGGCTACATCCCGGCGAGGAAGGCGAGTCCTCTCCCTCACTCCCATTTCCCCCGGTCACCTAGGGTTAGGTTTACGAGCGAGCCACGGCCACATCGTGCTGGTCCGCTGCTGGTGTGTGATGGTGCTGCTACTGCTGGGTGCTGTTGCTTTCCTAATCACATAAATCAGATCCCATGGTCACTGATTTAGTTTGTTTTTGTTGTTATGAGTACTTTGGTTCAGCCAACTGTATGTAAGTCAGTTCTAGAGAAGGAATTTGAAGTACAGTAATGGCATATCGTGTAATCCACATTCAGGATGAAACTGATGTTATCGTTTATTGCCGTGTATTGTGCATATAATCAAGTGCTCAAGTCATGTGTGCAATATCTAAGTTCGCTCGACTTAATCTTCTCTCATTCCTTATACTTTCTGCTCTGTCATCATGTTTTCTCATTTATTGGCCACTCTCACACGTGATCTCTCCTAGCTGAGCTGTTCTGATAGGTATTCAATGGCTAGCTCCTCCCAGGCTCCCACTAACCCAAACCACCGTCTGTGTACGACCTCTTGCGTGGCGCTCAATTAATTGCAGCCGTCAGCCTGCTCATCGCCGTTATAAATCTAAGTTCTCGTGATGTGTGTTGTCATCGCCATGTACTTTGGGTCAACTAACTAGGTTTAGTTAGTCAGTTTAATTCCGCAGTAAGCGTCCAGTATTAGACCCTTTTGGATATCAGTATTGGTGTTTGTACGGCTCTTCGCTACCATCATTGCAATGACACTGTTTTTTAATCAGCACAAATTCATCATGTGAAATAAATGATTGTTCTATTTTGAGTTCTGCCTTCTCAATTTCAGTTGTTCTATTTAAATTTCTATTCCCAGTTCTGCTTTCTCAATTTCAGTTAACCTGTTTTTAGTGAATTACCCAACTACTCACAGGTGACCTATCTTGTTAGTAAGTTTCCAGCAAACTTGCACTGCACACACATGTATCTTATGAGCTGAGTGCATCTGAAGCGTATTGAGTGACCTGAACTTCATAGCCTGACAGACAAGACCTACACTCAAATAGATGCAAACGCTCCTGAGCCACGGACGATAATCAACAAGCCTGTCAGTTGTTCGAATAGCGGTACCGCCCTTCGAAAATGGCCCACACCGCTCCACTGCTCCATACTATATACAACTGTATTAGCCTTTTCTGTCGCACGAACCCTGTCACCTCAATGACCTATTGCCGAATCGCCAGGCAACATTGAACAACAAGGATATGGGGTGTAGCTGAGCCTGGGCACCAAAACGCCGCTCTCTTTTTATTGCACACAGTCAGTTTTATTTTACCGTCCTCTAATAAATTAAGGATCTGTTCTAGGGTACATTTAAGTTATGGCATAAGCACATCCAGCTAAAAGCAACCTGCTCCTCCACACCTTCTTGAATTTTAAATTGAAGTATGGTTCTTGCTTATCGAAGTACGGCCTTATTTTAATTTTTAACTTGAACTCTTGTTGAAGTAAACTGCTACTGCTTATGGAATTATTTCTGTTGTTGCAGTATCAATAGTTTAATTGTTATGCTTGTAAAATACGGTAAAATGAATTGCAAATGAAAAGCTTCTGTTATTAGGATAACATAAGAAGCTATGGAGCCGATGCATGGTTGCAAGTCACTTAGGTATAGTGCAGCAGCGGCGGTTGATTGGAATGCCCCCAGCTTGGTCTCTGGAGCAGTGGCTCAGGAGACTTTGCTGATGATGATGCGTAGGATGGCTTATTAAATTGGCAATGTTTACTGTGGTGTTTTTTAATGTTAGTTTTGTCCCTTGCCACTCAGCTCAGTAACTATATTTCCTTGTAAGTCGATATTTTAATCCTTTGTAGGTACAATTGAAGCCATTTACTAAACAACTTCTTAATCTACCCAATGCAAGTGCTCCCTCCCTTCTCTAATCCTCCCCTTTGTCCTCTCCTCTATTTTGAATTTTAGTGCTGCCTAAAAAGACTGTATTCTGAATTTCTGATTGATTCACATGGGTTATGAACTGGCCTCTCCTCCTTTACTTACCTTACTCCCTAGGTAGGAGTAATATATAGTTACCCACCCAGTACTGATTGAGTTACCCAGGTGTTAAGTGTATAGTTATCACTGTGAAAGTTCAGACTGAGCACATGATCTTGTCTTGAGGAGTTGCTTGCGTCAATTACTCAATTCTAGTTTGTTTCTTTGTATTCTCATCGTTCGTTTGTTATTCAGGCTCTGCTGCTTATGGCACTAGTTTAATTTAATGATGTGTTTCACAACTTCATTGTTTCTTGCTAGCAATCTAGGGATAGATAAGCTGATAAGGTGTTAGATACGTCAATTAATCTTCATTTTTTAAAGAACACACAATTATTGTATGGATATAGTAAATGCCCAAAGTTTGTCAGTATTTTCTTTCTAATTAATGATGCCAGTGTAATCTCAATCTTTTCACATGCTTTATTCTGATATATCATAAGTTTGAGTCCTGCTCTTCGGTTGTTTTCTGAACCTTGATATATATTACCTGATTGTTACAGCTGAATTTGCCCGATGGAGGACCTACCGGAGGCCTTGGTGACAGAGATTCTCAAGAGGATCACGAGGACAAGTGATCTGAATTCTCTTTCCCTTGTGTCAAAGCAGCTCTACAAGATAGAGGGGAATCAAAGGGGTGCTATCCATGTTGGTTCCGGTCTTTGCACTGCTACAAAAGCACTAACATCATTGTGCACCCGCTTCCCAAATCTGTGCAAAGTTGAAATCGATTACTCTGGTTGGACACCTGGACATGGAAAGCAGTTGGACAACAAAGGCCTTTTTGTGTTTTCAACTCACTGTTCCTCACTGATTGATCTCACCTTAAGCTTCTGCTCACACATCGATGACTATGGGCTTGGTTGTTTAACGTACTGCAAGAAATTGGTGTCTCTCAGGCTGAACTCCACACTCAAAATAACTTCGATTGGGCTTTTCTCGGTTGTAGTTGGTTGCACAAGCCTATCTACTCTTCACCTTATTGACTGCGAGAAAATCGACAATGTAGAGTGGCTGGAATACCTTGGTAGGGATGGATCGTTGGAAGAGCTTGTAGTGAAGAATTGCAAAGGAATCAATCATCATGACTTCCTAAAGTTTGGTTCCGGGTGGATGAAGCTCCAGAAGTTTGAGTTTGAGAGGAAAAGAGGAATATATGATAGTCTTCGTGATGTGGTCTATGACTCCTCGTATGATGCTCACACCATGAATATATACGATTTCTGCTGTGAGAGCTTGAAGTATTTAAGGTTGGCGCATATTAAAACCTGGCCAGAAGTAGGTCTTCGTGTTCTCCTAGGGAAGGTTAAAGTATTGGAGAAGCTTTGCCTTGAGTATGTTCATGCCTTAAATGACAATGACATTATTGCTTTATCTCGGAGCTGCAGCAACCTTAAAAGCATCTCACTTTGGCTCAACCTGCAGCGCTACTCTAGTGATGTCAGCTATTGTGAAACCAGGACGTCATTTACTGATAACAGCCTTTACGCTCTAGCCCTCAACTGTCGTATGCTTCAGATGGTAGACCTCAGATTTACAGGATGTGCCGATGACTGGCCGTCAGAAATAGGATTCACACAACAGGGTCTTTTGGTGCTCATTCAGTCCTGCCCGATTCGTGTTCTCGTGCTAAACACCGCCAACTTCCTTGATGACGAGGGGATGAAGGCCCTCTCATCCTCACCACATCTGGAGACACTTGAGCTTATATTGTGTCCTGCGGTAACTGATGCTGGGATGCGCATGATTGCGCACACCCCATGCTTGAGTAATCTCACACTCCGGGCGTGTCATAATGTTACTGATGTTGGAGTGGTGGAACTGGGACGTGCACATAAGTTAGGGTCTTTGGTCATTGAGTGTTGTGGTAAGGTCTCTCTGCAAGCTGCGCAGGGTGTTGCCAAGTCAGTTCACTACTCCAACGAATG
Organism: Bromus sterilis; assembly: GCA_950022295.1. Taxonomy (NCBI): domain Eukaryota; kingdom Viridiplantae; phylum Streptophyta; class Magnoliopsida; order Poales; family Poaceae; genus Bromus; species Bromus sterilis. Next base: position 18,658,005 of record OX465598.1, on the reverse strand, counting down.
GTCAGATGCCCTTATGGAGAAACTTGGTCTTGGCGCCTATTGATGAAGTAGTCTCCAAAATTTTCAGTACTAGTATGAATTTGCTGCTGAAGTTATTATTGAGTTTTTGACTGTGCACCATTGGACAAGGCTGTGCATCCCAGATTCACTTGTCAACTTTTTGTTGCCTTCTACCTTTACTGCAATTAATTATTTTCCTCTATGACAGTCTATTGATAAATTCTTGATGGAAACTGATTAATGAAACTTTACACTTAAGTATACTATCAATCGTAATTCTGGTTGCTTAAATTTCTACTACTCTCTGTAGCGGTTTTGAAACCGGCATAAGTAGGACTCAAAGATTCCCTGTTTTTGCTGAGGCACTATATGACCGTTTGGTGTTATTTGTATTATTTAAGCAAATGTCATGAACCCTTTTTTTCCGTTGTGGAATTGATTTTGAAGACAATGGACATATGTAAAGGCGGCAATGCTTGTTTTGTTGATATCGGCTCTATTGGAGGATGTCTCTCAAAAGAATACTGCTAGTTACTAGCATAATTGTGGATGTGTAGATTCCAAAATGACCTGAAGTGGAGGAGCAACTGAAACTTGAGCGACTACTGAAGGCATATAACATAGTTGTGTGCTAATTACAGGTAGTCAGATCATGTATTTGCTCTGGACGTCCAGCACTCGACAAGATTTTGTTCTTATCTTCACGTTGTTTACCTATCAAAAGTATGGTGAATGTATGAAAATAGGAGAAATTAAGACACCATCTGAGGGATGAGATATTGAGATCCATGTGTTTGCTTGTTTCGTCAGTCTAGCACAAGGATGCTCGGTTCTGATTTTCTGAATGCTTTTATTTTTGTAACAAAACTGTTTATGCATTAAATCTAGACATAAACACTGAAACGAAGGTAATTTATAGAGGGGGCTCCAGGCGGATAATGCTAACGTAGACCGAGCTATACGTAACCCTTTAGTTTGAACAAGTCATAAAATATATTTTATATTATTCAAAAAGCATTGAATTTTTTTATGAATATATATACACATGTATATGACATATGTGCAAATTTTCATACCATTATACTTTCACATGTGGCGTATGAAAAAAAGACAAATATTTGATTTTAAATGGGCCTTTTTGTTGTTGGTTTTGGGCTTAGCTTGGCCTCCAGAAATTCGCACTCGGGCTCCAGGCTCCTTCACAAATCACAAGAGCAACGTTGGTCCTTTACAAATTACGAGAGCTCATCAAGATGTCAACTTTGCTGGGTATGTCCCCAGCTCCTTGTCACAGAGCATGGTTAATAGTATAGCCTGGCTATAAGGAGATGTAATTTCATCTATAGCTAACCTTATAGTCAATAAATACAATAATAAAGCTATAAATAGTACTACTTTAGCAATATATGACTCACATGTCTATCTCACAAATTGCCTAGGAGCACGTGTTACAGCCAGGGACGGAGCCAGAAAATATATATGGGGGTGGCAGGAACTAAAAGCCTCAAAATCATATGTTATATCAGCACATGTTGTCATAAATACTAGGAGATTTGATAGTAAATATATGTCTATTGGTTTCCAGTAAAAATATAATTACATATCTATTAATTTGAAATCAGCTTTACGAGCACCAGTATTGAAGATATCGATTATTTTTTCGGAGCTAAACTTGGCTGCTACTTCCTTCTCAATGTAGATTATCGTGCAATGACGAAGAAAATCATCTCCCATTTTACTTCGAAGGCGTGTCTTGATTAGTTTCATTGCAGAAAAGGCTCGCTCCGCTGTTGCAGTTGACACTGGAAGAGTTATCGCCAACCGTAACAGCCTCTCAACCATTGGATAGTCAGACGATTTGCCAGTCTTAACTATTCCTTTTGTTAGATCAGCAAGTGATTTGCAGTTTTTGATCTCTGGATGGTTGAATGTATCAAGCTGGAAATGAGGTAGCTCACACTCTAGTCGATCTCTTTCTTGACTAGTAAAATCTGCAGGATAGAATTTCTCCGCTAGACTGCATATCTTTGACGTGTTGAAGGCGTCATGCCTTGGATCCAATGACGAACAAAGATCTAGAAGCTCAGTTACTTGAGAACTAAATCGATCATTCAACTCTATCACTTGTTGATCTATTGCTACATTAAAAACATCTACTCTGTAATGATGGATAACTGTGGTGTTGTCATGCTTATTTCGAGATTTTGTCACATCAACGTACCTAAAATTGCAATATATATGGAAAAACATGAATTAGTTGCATGATCTAGACATTGTTGAGTAAATATGTAGGTGACTAATAAATCTCTACATTGCAATTAAATAATCATACAGAGAGGGGAAAAGAGACATATTTTTGATCCATGTCCGGGATGTCAATCTCATGTTTCACACAAAAGGATTTTACATCTTCGAATAGACTTCATCCATCTTCTCTCAGTTCAGCAAAGCAACACCTTTGTGTTAGAAACACAATCTAGTGCATTTGCAATATCCAAAGTTTTATGTTGAAGTTTGAGACACAAGACATCCGTAATTTTCATGATTCTCTCCATTAAGTGTAGAATGAACACAAAATCAAATGTGATTATAATTATTAGAGCACCTCCAGCATCTCCTCTTGAGTTCCTTGTAGCTGAACGGTCGACTGCTACACTCCTTAGAACTGATACAGTTGCAGCAAACATCTTTAGCAAACTCTTGATTGACTTATAGTGGGAACTCCATCTTGTGTCTCCAGCCCTTTGTAAAGATCCTATTTGATTGGCTCCTCTTCCCGTGTCAAGATCTCCCAATTTAATCTCTCTATCAATTTCAGCAGCCTGATTTTCTAGGAACTCGTCATTGCGCTTGGGAGATGCAATAACCGTGTTTACAATAAAATTTGCATTCTGAAAAAAAAATATGGACCTCATGTACCTCCCTTGAAGCAGCAACAAGAGCCAACTGGAGTTGATGAGCTAGGCAATGAATATAGTATGCATAAGGGCACTCCTGAAGCATTAGAGCTTTTAGCCCATTCCACTCCCCCATCATATTGCTTGCTTCATCATAACCTTGGCCTCTAATATCTTGCACATTCAACCCATTATCAGTTAGAACGGCAATAATTGTGTTCTTTAGAGTCAAAGCAGTAGTGTCTCTAACATGAATAAGATCAAAAAATGTTCCCTTATCACCCCTTCTATGTTCGTAAATCGAAGAACTATTGCCATCTGCTCCTTTTTAGACTCATCTCGGCATTCATCAACCATGATAGAAAACTTGTTATTACCAATCTCTTCTTTAATTGAGGTCTTCACTTTTTCCGCAAATATGCTAGCAATTTCCTTTTGTATTGTTGGTGAGGTATACTTTGCATTTTTTGGAGCATTATGCACAACTTCATATACCTCTTTATTATAAGAAGCCAAAAGCTTAATCATCTCCTTGAAATTACCTTGGTTCTTCGAATCCTCAGATTCATCATTTTCTCTAAAGGCACATGCTTGAAACATTAACCACCTAATGCAATCAACATAGAATAACTGTTAGATATCATGTATTTCAGATATCATGTATTAGGAAATACTAAACGTTTGAAATTAAATAATTCTTGCTCACCTCATGGCATCAATTGAAGTCTTTAGCCTTAATCTTGCATCAAGTACCATTTGCTTAGTTTGCTTTTTAATCACCTCATCAACATGATTCGCTCGCTTTTTCAGATTTTCAAAACATCGAACTGCATAATTGTGAGCCGAGCTGGGAGTAGTGCCCATATGTCTGAGGAAAGCACATTCTTTTCCATTGTTAACCTTCTTCCACTTATCAAATCCTTTGACCGTGAATGTATCAGAACCACACTTTCCAACTGGCTTCTTTGAAAAGAGAAAACAGGGCAAGCAATAGGCACAATTTGTTATAGGTGAATATTCCAACCAGAAAAAGTTTGTGAACCAATCACTTTGAAATTGTCGACGGCCAGCTCCTGTTCCAGTATATTTATAATCATCTAAAATTGGTTGATAATGCCCCTTAGATATATAAAAACGCCTAGCAACATCATGCTCACCGGGAGGGAGTTGCCAAATTTGAGGACGCCTTCCTGGCTCTCGATCATAACCTGTGGTTATAATTGTACTACATTGTTCTACAACTTCTGCCACAGAAACATCATGATCAGTTTGATCATTACCTTCAGTAGGATTAGGTTCATTAGCTTCTGGCACATCGTTCATACTAGCAACATGTTCTGATGGCTGGGAGCTTGAACCAACTGGTCTAAAGAAATTATGAATCGATTCTCCTCTCTTCCTCTTCATTGCTACACAATCACAAGTAGATAATTTTACAATTCATAGTTAATATCTATAGTCTGTACGATTAAAACCTATAACACAGAAACTGATCTAATGTTAACTGAAGTCTGAAGTTTGAACTTTGAAGTATCTTTTCCCCTGTTGTTGTTGCCGCTCATCCTCCGACCTCCGTGTTTCCGGTCTGTCGGCCGGCGGCAGCGTCCGGCGATCGGCGCGACGACACGAACGGCGCCTGCCCTCCCTTCTCAGCTTCTTGATGGCGAGGCGAGCAGATCCGATCGCAGCAGCCAACAGACAGTAGCGGCGAGCCGGTGATGCGATGGACAAAGAGGAGACCAGGAGAATACGATGGATCGTGCGTGGTGAAACCGAACAGCCGAACAGGCCTCTTTGCCAATGGGCTAAAACCTGCCTGTACTTTACGGTAGATTAACATATGTGCTGGATTTCTTCACGTTAATTACAAAGGGCCGGGACACAGGGGGCGAACCAAGCTACGAACAAGTGTCCACGTAGAAATACTAGCGTACAACGTACTACTAATTAGTAACCCGCTTCTTTTCTCTCTCCTCTTCTCTCTCCTCCAACTAAGCATAAATATACTATTTAATTTTTTTTTATCCAACTGACTAAGCACTATTGTACTTGCTCTCAAAGATGATTTTTTGCTGGGTATGTCCCCAGCTCCTTGTCCACCTCGTCAAAGTTGGTTTCGCCATCGGTGTTGAAGAGCTCTGTGGCCATGGTCACCTCCAACCTTCATCGGACCTCATTAGCGATGAGTAGGAGCAGTAGGCTCCAACACCTTCGTGCGCGCATGCTCTGGCAACCATCCTAGTTTTTTTTAAAGGACAACCATCCTAGTTAGATCTAGTGTTTATTTATTTTCTTGTTATTTTAAATTTAGTTAATTTAATCTATTTTTTGCGGTTAAATATAATTTTTAATTGAAGAAGAAAAATAGTTAAAACGTGACACACATGGTGAGTGCACTGATGGGCCCGTGGATTAGCGCGGACATTTGATGTCCACCTGACCATCCAATGGTTGGGATCTCTCGGAGAACCTGGCGGCTTGGGATCGCAATACTTTTGGGAACGTGAGAGCTAAGATAAAGCGCTTAAAGCATGAGCTATCCATTATGCGATCAATTCCAACCAGGGGTTGGCCCTTCCCATGCTGAGTTAAAAATCATGGACAAACTGGTTAAGATGTTCCATAGGGAGGAAATTTTATGGAAGCGACGTGCACGGGTTGAATGGCTAGCGTATGGGGATAAAAATACTCGGTTCTTCCACTTGAGAGCAAGCAGGAGGAGACGCAAAAACCTGATCAAGTCACTTACTCGATCTGATGGGAGTGTGGTCATCAACGAGGATGATATGGGTGATATGGCAAACGAGTTTTATACTGAGCTTTATACTAGTGGGGGTGTTCATAACATGGACCAGGTCCTTGATTTGGTCCCTCGCAAAGTTACTAATGAGATGGCTAGTACGCTCACAGCTCGTTATTCCGTGGAGGAAATTAAGAAGACGCTATTTCAAATGTTTGGCACCAAAGCTCCTAGACCGGATGGTTCCCAGCCCATTTTTTCAAAGACACTGGGAGGTTTGTGGTGACGAGGTGGGCAATGCGGTTCTGAAAATTATCAAGGGCGAGGAGTCCCCTGAGAGCATCAATAACACAGTCCTGGTCTTAATCCCCAAAGTCAAGAACCCGACTCTGCTATCTCAATTCCGCCCTATTAGTCTTTGTAATGTCCTCTACAAAATTGCTTCGAAGGTCATGTCCAACCGGTTGAAAGTAGTGTTGTCTTTTATAATTTCTGATGAACAATCAACCTTTGTTCCAGCGCGCCTTATCACAGACAACATCATAGCCGCGTATGAGTGTCTGCACTTCATGAAGAGAAACAAGGCAAAGAAGCATCAACACTGTGCTTTGAAAATGGATATGATGAAGGCTTACGATCGGGTGGAATGGTCGTACTTGAGAGCTATAATGTTAAAATTGGGATTTCCTGATGGATGGGTAGATATTGTTATGTCTATGGTATCTTCGGTGAAATTCCAGGTCTTGTTCAGTGGGAAGAAATTGCAGGAGTTCACGCCGTCACGAGGTATTCGGCAAGGGGACTCGATTTCTCCATACTTATTCTTGTTAGCGGCAGAGGGCCTTTCGTGCCTCTTAAAAATCTGAAGTTCAGTCATCGAATCTCAAAGGGTTGAAATTGGCGACAGGTGCGCCACATGTTAACCACCTCTTGTTTGAGGATGACATCCAACTGTTTTTCAAGGCTGATAGTGATGGAGCAAGGGAGGTGCACCAAGTCTTGAATACGTATTGTCAAGCTTCTGGACAACATATAAACAATGACAAGTCTTCGATCTTCTTCAGTAAAGGGTGCTCAGAGTCAACAAGGGAGGAAATCAAGGATATTCTTCATGTTCCAAATGAAACGTTGAATGAAAGATACCTCGGGATGCCTTCGGATGTGGGCGCATCAAAGAATGGCGCTTTCAAGTATCCGAAAGATCGTCTCTGGAGCAAGGTGCAGGGGTGGCTCAAAAAACCATGTCATCTTCTGGAAAGGAGGTACTGGTTAAATCTATAGCCCAGACAGTCCCAATCTACTCTATGTCATGTTTCAATCTTTCGGGGGGGGGGGGGGGGACTATGCGAGAGTCTGAATATGATGATTCGGAAATTCTGGTAGGGGAGCAAGTATGGCGCTAGGAAACCAAACGGGGTTTCTTGGAAGGTGATGACGCAGCCTAAAGGTATGGGCGGACTCGGATTTAAGGATTTTGAGCTCTTCAACTTGTCTTTACTAGCTAGAAAAGCTTGGAGAATTATGCAAACACCCAATACACTTAGTGCAAGATTTCTCAAGGTCGTTTATTTTCCAACGGTTGGTTTCCTGGAATCAAATGTAGGGAACCACCCTTCCCAAATCTGGCGTGTTGTTCATGAAGGCAAGGAAATTTTGAAACAAAGTTTGATTCGAAGGGTTGGGAATGGAAGGAACACGGGCATCTGGTCTTGCAATTGGCTGCAAAGGTATGAGATGATGCGCCCCTATGGGTGTTTATCTGTCGTCCGCTGCAACAAGTCTCGGAATTGATTGACCTACGGCGACCTGGCGAAGGGACAGACTTGAGCAAACTTTTCTCGCAAATCCCAATGGATACTTCGGTCATCCTTGGTATACTTTTATGCACATGCGATATGAAGGACAAATGGTCTTGGCCAATGGAGAAGAACGGAACTTTCACCGTCTGCTCGGCATATCGCATGCTGGTAGCGACCAAGACTAGGCGAGAGGCTTGACTGGAGGGATAATTGGGTCAGTCTGACCTATCGGCGGAGAAGAAAGATTGGGAGGGCCTATGGAACACCCGGGTTCCAGGAAAAATCAAAATGTTCTTATGGCGCCTAGCCCGTCAGTCTATTCCAACTCAAGATGTCAGACACCATTGAAATATGTCAAGCTCAGACTGCCGTAGCCTCTGTGGGATGCATGATTCTTGGAGACATGCCCTCCTGGAATGCTCAATGGTGGGGTGCGTCTGGGCGCTCGCCGACGAGGATCTGTTTGAACACCTTATGTGCACACGGAAACCAAAGGCAAAAAATGGCTCTTCAATCTTATAGAGTCCATGTCTCATGAAAGCTTCACTAAGGTGGCTGTTACATTATGGGCTATTTGGTGGGCACATAGGAAAGCAATCCATGAGGGTGAATTCCAGAGCTCTCTATCTACCAAACTGTCCGTTGATAGGTTCATCAGTGACCTTTCGGTTGTCTCTATCACAAGTTCACCACCGTGATTTAGCTCTCGGGGCCCGAGAGTTAGAACCACCAGAATGAAAGCTCCACCAATGGGTTTTGCCAAGAAACATGTGGATGGTGTTGTGTCGTCGATTGGAGACAGGAGGCGTCTTCGGCAGTCTGCATGAACTCGGATGGTACCTTCTGGGGCATCCTCTCTGGTTACTTTGGGCTTGATTAACCCCGAGACCCTTGAGACAATTGCAATAAGAGAGGCCTTCGCCCTAGCGGCGGATCTAATGATTAACCGCTTTTTCATAACATCTGATGCCAAGCAAGTTGTGGATGATGTTCAGAAGAGGAGCAATTGCGTTAACAGACATGTGATAGCTGAAATCAATGGAAGAGCAGAGGGGGTCGACAGCCTAGTTACTTTTGAAGGTAGAGAGTGTAATGTCGAAGCTCATAGTTTAGCTAGATCTCTCTATCCCTTGATCATGGCAGACACGTGTGGTTTGTCGAGCCCCATGATCCCTTTTGTATCCCTCACGTTGTGACTTTTGAGTAATATAGTGTGTGAGTCTCAATAAATATATTCAAATGGTGATGTGGCAAGAGAGGTGCACCAAGTTTTGGATATTTGTTGCGAGAGATCTGGGCAGCGGGTTCACAATGGCAAGTCATCTATATATTTCAGCAAGGGTTGTCCTGTAAATATTTCTAGGAGATTAAAAGTATACTCCATGTACCAAACGACACCCTGAACGCAAAATATCTTGGTATGCCATCTCAAGTGGGGGTATCGAAGAATGGTGCTTTTAAACATGGATTTTCATTCTCGTGCTCCTTCTTTAGCGCTACTCAGTTTTTCCCCTCTCATCTATCGTTGCTCACTTTTGCCCTTCCTCCTCTACCAGTTGCTCACAAAGACCCAAAAGGAGCATTGTCGTTCAGTCAAAGCCTTTGAACATTACCTCCTGGCTAGAGGGGTCGTGTGATGTCCTGGCATGTGGGATCAGGACCTCTTATGATAGGTGGGTTTGAGGCACCTATGGTCGGTGGGGACGAACCTCTTATGAAAGGCGAAGTTAGGAAGTTTATGGCCGATGGGGTCGGGGCCCTTATGACAGGCGGGGCCAAGGTAGCTTATGGTAGAAGGTTTTTCGTCTTGACGACATGATTTTTTTTCATGTTGAACGTTTTTTCATTAGAGAACGTTCAACATGAAATTTCTTCGTGTCGTCAAGCCGAATAAATGTGATGTTTATATTATTTCGATATGAGGTAATATGTGGCTTGTGGGTCCCAAATACCGAATTGTTATTTCAATCCCATGTGTAATCCGAGTTCGATTAGATTTGAAAATATTGGGAATCCTTTTTTTCTACGTTAATTCTAATTTCCTTATATATGGATAAGAGGTGATGATCAATTGAACAACACACAATCGATCAATAGATTTATAACGTTGCACTCCCTAATGGGGTCTCTCTTGGGTATGTGGAGTTATGGGTCTACAAAAGTTTCCATGTACATGTCTTATGTATCACGCTCTTGGTGAGTCTCCTTCGGTGAATTTTCTCGCGTATCGTGCTCGACCCCAAAGGTACACGATGACGTGTTCGTGTGCGAACAACCCCGATGTAGTATATATGCCGAGGGGGGCATACTCGTAGATTATCAGATCATAGACCAACAATCTCTCGGTACTTTGTTCTTCGGACACACTCAAACACAATAAAGCACAAGCGGTAAGTAGAGTCTTATCTGTGAAGAGTCTAAACCTAGTAAACTCTACTTCCCTATTATCAATGATTTCTGAGCACTTACCTCGGGATACCCTACCAAGAGATCTACTGAAATCAGCTCCGACACCATGTCTACGTCGTTGGTCCTTGGCGGAGCGTTGCCGCTGATGCTATGATGGGAGCAACATTTCTCATGGAGAGTGAGGTCTTTTGAGGTGTGAGGTATGCGATGTGCAGAAATGGACGAGAGAGGATGTATGATTTCACGATGACATGTCTTAAACATATACTAGTACATCATCCTATGATCCACAAGGAAACCAATTGACTTTGCCCGGGAGCTGCAGGGACCTTCATCTCCCCGGTGCTAGGAGCTCAAGGGAGTGACTATCATGGGCGTTTCCGCGTGGTACATAATGACAACGGGATGCATGAGCAACGATTGACCATCGATGATGCTACATACATCCGCCGTATATTGTGAGAGGAGTGACGACCGCTTCTCTTTTGATACCATAAAGCATATTTCTTACCCTACCGCCGCATCGAATCCACACCTTCACCGATCGCAGCCGCTGTCACCTAAGCCCACGAAAGGAAGACATACATACATCGCGAGTACGAAACACCACCGCCGCCGCACAAATGCCTTGGACATCGCTTCTTCACATTTATCGATTTGTTTTAGACCATGCCCCTTACCACAAAATACCTTGCCCTACATGTTAGTATCTTTTTACCCTGCCCCACAAGCTGACAAGGAACCGGAGAGAGAGGACCCTCTCTTGTTCTCATCCTCTCCTCTTCTCTCTCGCACGCAGAGACGCCAGGAGACGGCGGCGGCTACTCGACGGCTACTCAGTGGAACTCGACGGCGACAGCCCGGCTAAAAATCGACAGCGGAGGCGGCGGCTACATCCCGGCGAGGAAGGTGAGTCCTCTCCCTCCCGCCCCTTTCCCCCGGTTACCTAGGGTTAGGTTTACGAGCGCCTCTACGGCCACAACGTATGCTGCGCTGCCGCCGCTGCTGGTGCGTGATGGTGACGCCACTGGTGGTATATGCTGGTGCCGCCGCTGCCGGTGCGTGCTGCCGCGCGCTGCTAATTGATTGATTGCAAAACTGAAATGGTTGCTTGCTTGATTGATTGCCTCTAGCAGACCACAAAGTTGAGATGAGCTAAGTGGTTGTTTGGATGCCAAGAATTATGTGAGATTTTGCAAAATTAGTTTTTAGAGAATTTTTAGGAAAGGCAATTTTATTTAGATACTAGAAGCAGAGGCCTATTCTTACGAAAATTTGATTCTGAGGGCCAGTCTGAGCTGCTCCTGACATCTTCATCACCCAGCAGCCTATGGATCTGCGACGAAAGTTGTATTCCAAGTCTTATGAGTCTAGTAGTAGCAGCAAAATAAAAGTGGGCTATGATCTCATTAGTCATTATAGTGGTAGGCGTCGTCAAGGTTTCAACGGATCATCAGGATGTGTATGTCCATAGGCTCTCTTCTGCTCAGATCAGACTGTGCACAGGTGCTAGCCGGTGTTCAGCAAGCTAACCAAGCCACTCAGCTTGTTCCTTTTGTCAATCAGGCAGCCTACCCAGTGCGCCCAAGCCAATCAGATCCTCAAGAAAGTCGTGGTGTCCGTCACAGCAATAAGATATCAACTGCTGGGTGCTGTTGCTTTCCTAATCACTGCATTCAGATCCCATGGTCAATGATTTAGTTTGTTTTTGCTGTTATGAGTACTTTGGTTCAGCCAACTGTATGTTAGTCAGTTGTAATGGCAGCTCGTGTAATCCACTTGCAGGGTGAAACTGATGTTGTCGTTTATTGCGGTGTATTGTACATGTAATCAAGTGCTCAAGTCATGTGTGCAATATCTAAGTTCGCTCGATTTAATCTTCTCTCATTCTTTATACTTTCTGCTCTGTCATCATGTTTTCTCATTGATTGGCCATCCTCACACGTGATCTCTCCTAGCTGAGGTGTGCTGTTCTGATAGGTATTCAATGGCTAGCTCCTCCCACTGTCCCAACCCACCGTCATGTATTGGTTGGTAATCGAAGCTGCAGCTGTGTATGACCTCTTGCGCGACGCTCAGTTAATTGCAGTTGTCAGCCTGCTCGTCGCCGTAACAAATCTAAGTTAGGTGATGTGTGTTATCATCGCCATGTACTTTGGGTCAACTAACCAGGTTTAGTTAGTCAGTTTAGTTCCTGCATGTAGCATTAAGCGTCCAGTAGTAGACCCTTTTGGATATCAGTGTGGGTGTTTGTACGGCTCTTCGCTACCATCATTGCAATGACACTGTTTTTTAATCAGCACAAATTCATCATGTGCAATAAATGATTGTTATTTAAATTTCTATTATGTATTCCGCCTTCTCAATTTCAGTTGTTCTATTTAAATTTCTATTTTGAGTTCTGCCTTCTCAATTTCAGTTAACCTATTTTCAGTGAATTACCGAACTACTCACAGGGGACCTATCTTTATAGTAAGTTTCCAGAAAACATGCACTGCATACACGTGTATCTTATGGGCTGAGTGCATCTGAAACTTATTGAGTGACATGAACTTCGTAGCTTGACAGACACGACCTACACTGAGATAGATGTAAACGCTCCTGAGCCACAGACCATAATCAGCAAGCCGTCAGTTGTTCGAATAGTGATACCGCCGTACAAAAATGGCCCACACCGCTCCAATGCTCCATACTATATACATTAGCCTTTTCTGCCGCACAAGACCTGTCACCTCAGTGACCTATTGCCGAATCACCAGGCAACATCGAACAACAATGATATTGGGTGCAGCTGAGCCTGGGCACCAAAACGCCACTCTCTTTTTATAGCGAACAGTCAGTTTTATTTTATCATCCTCTAATAAATTAAGGATCTGTTCTAGGGTACTTTTAAGTTATAGGATAAGCACATCCGGCTAAAAGCAACCTGCTCCAGATTTAAGCTGCTCCACACCTTCTTGAATTTGAAGTATGGTTCTTGCTTATCGAAGTATGACCTTATTTTAAATTTTAACTTGAACTCTTGTTGTAGTAAACTGCTACTGCTTATGGGATTATTTCTGTTGTTGCAGTATCAATAGTTTAATTGTTATGCTTGTAAAATACGGTAAAATGAATTGCACATGAACAGTTTCTATTATTAGGATAATATATTAATCTTGAGCCGATGCATGATTGCAAGTCACTTAGGTATAGCAGCGCCGATTGATTGGAATGCGCCAAGCTTGGTCTCTGGAGCAGCGGCTCAGGAGGCTTTGCTGACGATGATCCTTAGGGTGGCTGATTAAATTGGCAATGATTAGTGTCGTGTTTTTTAATGTTAGTTTTGTCCCTTGCCACTCAGCTCAGTAACTATATTTCTTTGTAAGTCGATATTTTTATCATTGTTTGGTATTACAATTGAAGCCATTTATTCTTAATCTACCCAATGCAAATGCTCCATCCCTTCTCTAGTCCTCCCCTTTGTCCTCTCATTTATTTTGAATGTTAGTGCTGCCTAAAAAGACTGTATTCTGAATTTCTGATTGACTCACATGGGTTATGAACTGTTCTCTCCTCGTCTAGTTACCTTACTTCCTAGGTAATATATATGGTTACCCACCCAGTACTGATTGTGCACAACTTCCTAGGTAATATATATAGTTATCACCGTGAAAGTTCTGACTGAGCACATGAGTCTTGTCTTGAGGAGTTGCTTTCGTCAATTACTCCATTCTAGTTTGTTTCTTTGTATTCTCTTCGTTTGTTTGTTATTCAGGGTCTGCTACTTATGGCACTAGCTTAATTTAATGATGTGGCTCGCAACTTCATTGTATCTTGCTAGCAATCTAGGGATAGATAAGGTGTTAGATACTTCAATTAATCTCCATTCTTATAAACAACACACAAGTATTGTATGGATACAGTAGATGCCCAAAGTTTGTCGGTATATTCTTTGTAATTAGTGCTGCTAGTGTAATTTCACTCTTTTCACATGCTTTATTCTGATTTATCATAAGTTTGAGTCCAGCTATTCGGTTGTTTTCTGAACCTTGATATATATTACCTCATTGGTACAGCTGAATTTGACCGATGGAGGACCTACCGGAGGCTCTGGTGACAGAGATTCTCAAGAGGATCACCAGCACAAGTGATCTGAATTCTCTTTCCCTTGTGTCAAAGCAGCTCTACAAGATAGAGGGGAATCAAAGGAGTGCTATCCATGTTGGTCCCAGTCTTTGCGCTGCTACAAAAGCACTGACATCATTGTGCACCCGCTTCCCAAATCTGTGCAAAGTTGAAATCGATTACTCTGGTTGGACACCTGGACATGGAAAGCAGTTGGACAACAAAGGCCTTTTTGTGTTTTCAACTCACTGTTCCTCACTGATTGATCTCACCTTAAGCTTCTGCTCACACATCGATGACTATGGGCTTGGTTGTTTAACGTACTGCAAGAAATTGGTGTCTCTCAGGCTGAACTCCACACTCAAAATAACTTCGATTGGGCTTTTCTCGGTTGTAGTTGGTTGCACAAGCCTATCTACTCTTCACCTTATTGACTGCGAGAAAATCGACAATGTAGAGTGGCTGGAATACCTTGGTAGGGATGGATCGTTGGAAGAGCTTGTAGTGAAGAATTGCGAAGGAATCAATCATCATGACTTCCTAAAGTTTGGTTCAGGATGGATGAAGCTCCAGAAGTTTGAGTTTGAGAGGAAAAGAGGAATGTATGATAGTCTTCCAGGTGATGTGGTCTATGACTCCTCGTATGATGCTCACAGCATGGATATATATGATTTCTGCTGTGACAGCTTGAAGAATTTAAGGTTGGCGCATATTAAAACTTGGCCAGAAGTAGGGCTTCGTGTTCTCCTAGGGAAGGTTAAAGCATTGGAGAAGCTTTGCCTTGATTATGTTCATGCCCTAAATGACAATGATATTATTGCATTATCTCGAAGCTGCAGCAACCTTAAAAGCATCTCACTTTGGCTCAACCTGCAGTGCTATTCTAGTGATGTCAGCTATTGTGAAACCAGGACGTCATTTACTGATACCAGCCTTTACGCTCTAGCCCTCAACTGTCGTATGCTTCAGATGGTAGACCTCAGCTTTAGAGGATGTTCCGATGACTGGCCATCAGAAATAGGATTCACACAACAGGGTTTTCTGGTGCTCATTCAGTCCTGCCCGATTCGTGTTCTCGTGCTAAACACCGCTAACTTCCTTGATGACGAGGGGATGAAGGCCCTCTCATCCTCACCCCATCTGGAGACACTTGAGCTTATATTGTGTCATGCGGTAACTGATGCTGGGATGCGCTTTATTGCGCACACCCCATGCTTGAGTAATCTCACACTTCGTGTGTGTCATAATATTACTGATGTTGGAGTGTCGGAACTGGGACATGCACAGAAGTTTAGTCTTTGGTCATTGATTATTGTGGTAGGGTCTCTCTGAGAGCTGCGCAGGGTGTTGCCAAGTCAGTTCACTACAACAAATGGTCACCTATCCTTACGAAGAAACTTCGTTTGCTTGGCGACTATTGATGAAGTGGTCTCCAAAATTTTCAGTATGAATTTGCTGCTGAAGTTATTATTAAGTTTTTGATTGTGCACTTCTAAATTTTTTGAGTCTGACCCAGATTTACTTCTCTGAATTTTTTGTTTCCTTCTACCTTATTAATTTTTTTTATGACAGTCTATTGATGAATTCTGGACGGCAACTGATTTATGAAACTTTAATAGCAGGCACCAGTTGTGTATACTATCAGGAATATTTTTTTAAAATAATACACTTTAAAAAAAATTACAATAATAATACATGTTCTTTAAAATTTACAAAAATAATACAGCATCGGCCACGGGCTGGCCGATTGGGCCCAGTCGGCCTAGTGGAAGCCGATTTGTGGCGTGGGCCGGTGCCAGGCCATGCACTCGGCCCAGCCGAGGCCGACATGGGCCACTCGGCCAGACCGAGGCCGACAGGCACCCCTCGCGCTGCTGCTCTTTCCTCTTCGTGTTTCGGATGCATCTATGTTTTCATACGGACATGAATGCCGAAGCTAGCTAGTTTTAGCTTTATCTTGTTACAGGGAACAAGACATGTATGGTCCTACATCTACATCGCTACATGAGCACATGACAATGCATGACCAAGACGAACTACCTACGAACGACTCTGCTCTAGTACATGCATGCAATCGGCAAAGTTGCTGTTATCATGCATGCTATCCAGGCGAAGACGAACAGGTGAAGACGAACTACCTACGAACGACTCTGCTCTAGTACATGCATGCTATCCAGGGTGCAATGTGCTATCATGCATGTTATCATGCATGCAATCGGCAATCTGTTTGCACTACTGGAAACGGCAAGTTTGCCGTGTATCAAAAATACACGGCGAAGAGTAGAAACACGCCGGCAAAGAACACTCAGCAACAACCCGGCCGGCAAACATGGCTTTGCCGAGTGTCTGAACGCGGGCACCTCGGCGATGTCTTTGCCGAGTATTTCGTGCTGGCACTCGGCATACAAAAGTAGAACAGCCCGTTCCCTTCGAGCTGGGACGGAACGGCCGGTGGAATTTTGCCGAGTACGTGCCGAGTGGCACTCGGCAAAGTCTGAATCACCAGAAAGCGCCTCGTGTCCCCGTGTTTGCCGTGCGGTCGTTGTCACCGACTACCTGTTTTCGCCGTGCGTTGGTCTTCGCTGAGTACCGTCGTCGCCGAGCTCTCGGCAAAGCCACAATCCAGCAACATGGGAGCAATCTTTGCCGAGTGCAATACTCGGCACACCCTAGGTACTGCCTTTTTTTCGTGGAATTCGCTGATTCTGGGCTTTTTCCTGCAATTAAACCACATTTGCATCACCAGATTTGCCCGCCGTGCCCCACGCAGTTCACGTCCGCCTTCTTGCCATAGAACGCGTGCGACATGGCCGTCGGCATCGCGGCCACCTGCCACCACGCGCCGCCGGCGAACTCCCACACTTGCAGGCTCGCCGTGTCCAGGTACTCCGAGAGGACCACCGCGTAGGCCCGGCCGTCGCACGACACCACGTCGATCGAGTGCTCCAGGTACACCGGCAGCACCCGCGGAAGCTCCGCGAACTCGCGCCGCGCCAGGTCACATGCCACCACCGCGCCCGAGTTGCTCAGGAAGTAGGCCACGGCGTCGTCGCGGGTGAGTTCAACCCGGTCCATGGCCACAACGGGCACCGCCTCCTACTTGGTCCACCAAGGCCGCGGCCGTGGCCGAGCAATGGCCACGATGGGCGCCGCCTCCTGCCTCCTGCATGTACGTCGTCGTCGTCGTCGCCGTGCACTTCAGTACTTCACCATGGAGCAGAGAGAGGAACGTGTGCTACGCCATGAGCAGAGAGAGATGCGTGAGAGAAAGAGAGAGGCGTGTGTGGTTGGGAAGGAGAGAGCTGAGGAGATAAGAAGATAAGGTGGTTCCCGTGATTTTTTTTTCATTACTTTAAATGGATGGATGGATGTGGGGTGGAGGGATAAATGGATGGATAGATTTGTGCCATGTCATTGATCCGTGGGAGGGGGGAGTAGACCTATAGGAATTTTGCAAGATTTGTGTTTGTTTGTCCTATTTACTTGATTAAAATAACTATGCTAAAACTTTGTAAACAAATCCAAATTTTTTAATACATTCTAGTAATCATAAACCAATTCTATGTCAAATTTTATATTTTTTGAACCTTGTTTGCATTTTCAAAAAAATGGAAAATCGATAAACTCATTGTTCCAACTGTTGTTCAAAAGCATTATCAAAAGGGAAATGTTTTTTTTTAAACAATTGAAAACCTATTTTGCAAAAGTGTGCATATAGGAATGTCCAACAATTTTATCGAAGGAAGTTTTCATTTTTTGAATGAAAAAAACATTTTTCCTTTTCTGAGTGCTAGAAGTAGGGGTTTTTTGTGAAGTAACTACCAAATATTTCATGTGAATTTGAACTACTCCATTTTTATACAATACTAGACCATAATTTATTAACAATTGACCAAAATTTTCATGTCAAACGATTTTTATACACCTCTCCTGAAAAAGACAAATTTCCACCGATCCAATAGGAAAAAGTCAAATTTGAACTCCATGTGCTTGATAGTTTGCTTAAAAAAACACATTTCTAGATGCACAAGTAGTCATTTTATCAGAGATCCACCAAGATTTTTTCAAGATTCCATCCCTAGCTATCACCGGTCATGCTTTCGTTTTGACCGCATTTCGAAACCGGCTTAAACAATTCAAAAAAAATCAAAAAATTGTAAAACCTTCGCGTTGCATCCTCATTTATGTCCTAGTAACCATACAAAATAAAAAACTTGGAATAATGGTAATATCTTAAAAACTTCTTCTCAAAATGAGCTATCGAGTATGAAGGTTAATGGCTTTCAAGCCAAATGACCGATATTAGTGCTAGTTTCAGAGGATAGTTTTCCCAAATGATATCATTTTGTGAAAAAGTGTGCATATTGGAATGGGCAACAAGTTTGTCAAAGGAAGTTTTCATTTTCGTTGTACGAAAAAATCATTTTTCATTTTCCGGTTGCCAAAAGTAGGGTTGTTTTGTGAAGAAGCTACCAAATATTTGGTGTAAATTTTAATCACTTCATTTTTGTAAATAGTAGACCATATTTTATTAACAATTGACCAAATGTTTGCATGCTAAATGATTTTTATACACCTCTCCTGAAAAAGACAAATTTCCATCGATTCAATTGGAACGGGGTCAAATTTGAACTACATGTGCTTGATAGTTTTCTCTTTATTTTTTCAAAAAATCATTACTAGGTACACAAATAGTCATTTAATCAGAGATCCACCAAAAATTTTGCAAGATTCCACCCCTAGCTATCACCGGTCATGCCCCCATCCCCGTTTTGACCGCACTTTGAAACCGGCTTAAAAAATTCAAAAAAAGTGTAAAACCTTTCCATTGCATCCTAATTTGTGTCCTAGTAACAATAAAACATAACAACCTTGGAATAATGCAAATATCTTACAAAAGTCTTCTCAAAATGAGCTATCGAGTATGAAGATTCATGGCTTTCAAGCCAAATAACCAATGTTAGTGCTAGTTTCAAAGGATAGTTTTCTCAAATGATATCATTTTGTGCAAAAGTGTGCATATTGGAATGGGCAACAAGTTTGCCAAAGGAAGTTTTTATTTTCGTTGTACGAAAAATCCATTTTCCATTTTCTGAGTGCCAAAAGTAGGGTTGTTTTGTGAAGAAGCTACCAAATATTTGGTGTAGATTTTAACCACTCCATTTTTGTAAAATACTAGACCATATTTTATTAACAATTGACCAAATGTCTGTATGCTATATGATTTTCATACACCTCTCCTGAAAAAGACAAATTTCCATCGATTCAGTTGGAATGGGGTCAAATTTGAACCACATGTGTTTGATAGTTTTCTCTTTATGTTTAAAAAAAAATCATTTCTAGGTACACAAGTAGTCATTTAATCAGAAATCCACCAAGAGTTTTGCAAGATTCCACCCCTAGCCATCATCGGTCATGCCCCCCTCCTCAGTTTTGACCGCATTTTGAAATTGGCTTAAACAATTCAAAAAAATAAAGTAAAAAATGTAAAACCTTCGCGTTGCATCCTAATTTATGTTCTAGTAACCACAAAGAACAACAAACTTGGAATAATGCAAATATCTTACAAAAGTCTTCTCAAAATGAGCTATCGAGTATGAAGGTTCATTGCTTTCAAGACAAATGACTGATGTTAGTGCTAGTTTCAAAGAATAGTTTTCCCAAATGATCTCATTTTGTGCAAAAGTGTGCATATTGGAATGGGCAACAAGTTCGCTAAAGAAAGTTTTTATTTTCGTTGTACGAAAATTCCATTTTTCATTTTTCGAGTACCAAAAGTAGGGTTGTTTTGTGAAGAAGCTACCAAATATTTGGTGTAAATTTTAACCACTCCATTCTTGTAAAATACTAGATCATATTTTATTAACAATTGAACAAATATTTGCATGCTAAATGGTTTTTATACACCTCTCCTGAAAAAGACAAATTTCCATCGATTCAGTTGGAACGGGGTCAAATTTGAACTACATGTGCTAGATAGTTTTCTCTTTAATAAAAAAAATCTTGGTACACAAGTAATCATTTAATCAGAGATCCTCCAAGAGTTTTGCAAGATTTAGTTCTTACTCCGGCGACGGAGCCCCCTTTCCGTCGAAAACGGGGCCCGGTTGACCGAATGGTCTACTTTTTCGATCTACCTCGTCCCCAGCGCGCCGTAAGGGGGTAGCTCAATAAAACTTGTTACTCTATTGTGTTTTGGTAGTCCATTGGCACATCTAGAACAGTAGCCGCCCTCCATGCCCGCCATGCCAGCGGCTCACCACGAGCGTCTCGCCGTAGACGACGAGGGCGCGTTTGGCATGAAGGACGCGAGTGCAGTCCTCGGCCCTCATGGAAATGCACGAAGAAGTTGAATGGCGGCACGCAAACCTTCACCTTCATGACGTGGCGGTTTACACCGCATTGCTTCACCACCGCCGCCACTACATCCTCCGGCGACACCGGTGTCCGGCTACCTTCCACCTTGGCCATCAGGGTGCGCCCGGACCACTTCTCCTCCAGCTTGGCCATGCCGGGAGTGCGAGAGAACACGCAGTGTCGGCACTCCGGACGGAGTTAAGGCTCACCGCACCTCCTCATGTCCTCCTGAAACCCGAACCGGCTATCCATGGTACCTAGGTAGAGAGAGGGCTGGACTAGGCTTTTTATTTTGCCGAGTATTAGACCACACGACACTCGGCAAAGTTGGAACCACAGGGCGGGAAGCGCTGGCGCTAATGGAAAATTTTCGCGCGAAATCTTTGCCGAGTATTACCTACAAGACACTCGGCAAATATGGAAATTACAGCGCGGGGACGAATCCCTTTTTCTGGCGTCGTTTCTTCGCCGAGTCCCGTCACGACGACACTCGGCAAAGATAAAATCCAGCAACCTCCGTTCCGTCCACGTACGAAACTGAACACGTGGCACGGTTGTTCGCCGAGTGCATGTGTTGCCGAGTGCCTCGCTGGTGTTTGCTGTCATTTTTCTCTTTGCCGAGTGCACTATGCAAAGCATACTCAGCAAACACGCTCTATGCCGAGTGCCTTCACTATGCTGAGTGTTTTTTGGTCGTTGTCAGCACACATATATGTTTGCCGAGTGCTCCGTGGTTAGGAACTCAGCGAAGAGTGTATAGGCCGGCAAAGTTCATTTTTCCAGTAGTGAGCCTAGCTACAACTACGCTTCTTCCTTCTCCATCGAGTGAGCGAGCGATCACCGTAAGACGCGGGGTGATCATATCATAGTCATACCCTGTAGACCATGCCGACCTCGATCAGGGAGGTGTGGGGGATGCCGAGCACGACGGCGGGCCTCCGGGAGTTGCGCCGGAGGAAGCCGTAGACGACGTTGACGGCGAACTTCTTCACCGGCGACGACGACTCGTGGGCGAACACGCAGGTGTGGCCGATCATGTAGGACACCCCGGCCTCCCGCTCCTCCAGCAGCTCCCTCACCTCCGACCTCGTCTCCTCCCTCCTCCACGCCACCTCCTCGAACCGCACCTTCTTATTATTGCCCACGTAGCTCTCGATCTCGCCGGAGCTCATCGACGCCAGCGCGTCCACGAGGGCCTGGCTGCAGGGAGCGGCGGGGATGACCGACAGCTCCCCGGACCCGGTAGCGCTGCGCCGCTCGCCGTCGCCGCCGTCCTGGTGCTGCTGCAGCTGGAGGAACTCGACGACCTTCACCAGCAGCTGGTTCTCGAAGTTGAAGTGGTCCCACCGGCCCTCCTTGTAGCCGTAGCGGACGACGCAGCGGAACAGCCGGTGCTCCGGCCGCCCCACCCTGCCCACCAGGAACCGCTCCTCCGGCGGCACCTTGGGCACGGTGAGCGTCTGCAGCGACACGAAGACCAGCACCCGGTGGAAGGCCGGGAAGTTGGTGACGAAGTGGGCGAACATGGGGGGCACGCCGGCGGCGGCGTCGGAGTAGACGAAGCCGACCCCGGGGACGCGCACCAGGCCCATGCCGGCGCTGAGGCCGAGGAAGTGGTCCAGGCACACCTTGTTCTGCAGCTCGTACTCCTGCTTCTTGGCGGTGCCGTAGTGCCACGCCGACATGACCAGCAGGGTGGCCAGGGAGAGCAGCAGCGGCAGCCAGCCGCCGTGGGGCACCTTGGCCAGGCACGCCGACAGGTACATGAGCTCCACCGACCCGAACCCCGCGGCGAAGAGCGCCGCCCACGCCACCGACCGGTTCCACACCGTGGTGATCACCAGGAACATCAGGCACGTCGTCGCGAACATCACCAGGATCACCGCCAGGCCTGAGAGACCAATACAGATCGAATGAATAACTAGCAAATTTTGTGAAATTTGAATGCAACAAGAATGGCGTGCGGCGTACCGTAGGCGTTGCCGATCATCTCGGTGTCGCGGAAGCCGATGGTGACGGCGAGGCAGAGGGACATGAGGGTCCAGTTCACCTCCGGGATGTAGATCTGGCCGTGGACATGGCTGGACGTGTGCACAACCTTGATGCGCGGGAAGCAGCCCAGGGCCCTGCACTGGCTGATGATGGAGAAGGTGGCGGAGATGATCGCCTGGCTCCCGACGGCCGTGGCCAGCGTCGCGATCACCAGAACAGGCCAGAACACACGGTCTGAACACTCCCAAGGGAGGGCGAAAAGTTCAGAACGTTACACACAAAATACAGAGAATTATCTTTCAAAAATCAATAATAAAGCATGCATGTGAAAAACGTGCCAACTAGGACGTCTACATTTTATGGAGAGATTGAAAATATCTCATCTAGATGAGAATTAGCTATGTCACATCTAATTTATCATCACACAACATATTTTACTGTAAGATTCACGTTTAACTAGATCAAGATCGTGTAAGCCAGATTTTTGGGTCGCATTTGCTTTTCCGGGGGTGATAGATTGTGCTTTCTCTTTTGTGTCTGTCTTAGTTGATGCTATATTCGTAAGATCTTACATTAATATTATGCATTTTTTATTTATTTCTTACATGTTATCTCACTTAATTAAGACTTGGTTAAGTCTCAGTTTACTGAAACTTAGTATGAACTGTTGCCTAAACCTATTATGTTTCGTATGAACTGTTGCACTCTCGAATATTGCTGGTGATTAGCGTTGTAATGGCCGAAAGGCTTGTATTTGGCTTCTTTGCCGCGTCTTCTTTAATGCGATGATACACATGCTTGTGCGTATTCGAGAATATTGCTGATGTATGACTTGCTTTGCACTGTTTGATTTTATCTATAAAGTTGGATGATCACTTTTCTCTAAAATGAGCTCTACTCCTTTGGGTCTATCTATGTGTCCTTCAAAATCAATTATGAAATGTGCAACTTCAGCTTAGTGAAAGATGTAACTTTTAACTTTTCATTAGGTAGCAGACAATTTCCCTCTCTAGAGAATATGGTCATTAAGGAGCGGTGCCTGCTTGAAAACTAGTGTCGTTGTTGCGTCGGGTAGTAAGGGTTTATCTAGAGAATAGAACCATTAAGAAGCGATGTTCTGCTTCAATGTTGATGACGTAGTAGCACCAGGTAGCAAGGGTTTTTCACTCTGGGGTATAGGGGGCAGTAAGGCAGAAGATGGTGTGCGTCTGACTCATAGTTGATGAAATACTTGATATGGCCTTCACTTGATGGATCCGACGATTTCGATGCACGTGGATCAATCCCTTGTTATTCTGGCGTGGAGCTCCAACTTTGGGTAAAAAACATCGCTATAGGTTTAGCCATCGTTGATTGGATCCATCAATGTCACATATGAGGAGCATCCCCTTCGTGAAGGCGATGTCCTAGAGCACTAATTTTGTCATCGGTGTGTTAGTTCTAATGTCATCGTCCCGCTGTATGACCGGGTATTCATGGCGATAGGGTTATGTTGAAAGCATGTAGTGGCATTCATCCAAGCTGGATCAACATAATAATTTGTAGGAGTATGTCATAGGTTTCCTTCTGTAAGCGGCCTGACTTGATGTTTCTAACAGATTATGGTTGTGTGCACCATTTAATACAGAGACAAGGAGGCATGATTTCCTATTTATCTAAGAAAAAAAATGCACTGCACCAATGACAAAATAATGAAAATATACTTTCTTGTGGAAAATTTTGATGACAACAAAATAAACATTAGCACCTCACCTGGAAGAGCTTTGTAAAAGCTACTCTGGAGATCCTCCCTGTGCTTGGACAGGTAGGCAGCCTCACCCATGTAAGCCAGAACTAAGCAAGGATACACAACTATGGTGAACCCAAGCTGCCATCACAAACCAATAAAAATAAATCACAGTAAACATATGCTTCTTCCAACACTCAAATGACAAAAATGCCATACCAACCCATTTGTACCAGAAAAGGAGAGGGGACTAACTTACCCTCAACGAAAGCTTTGAGAAATGACCGAGGTCAGCAAACATGGCTTCAGCACCTGATAAATCAATAAACAAGCCGTAAATAAACATGCCCAACATAGTGTAACTAAAAACTACTCCCTCCGTTTCATAATAACAATCGCTAAAATGCATGTATGTAGTACTAAAATACGTTTAGATACATCTTTAGATACATTCATTTCAACGATAGTTATTATGAAACGGATAGAGTAAAAACTAGTGCAAAATTAAGCGTGTGAAACGAAACCTGTGATGCAGAGCACGATGCCTCCGAGGGAGCTCCACCCGTCCCTGCCGGCCTTCCTGAAGAAGTTGTAGATGTAGTAGGGGGACAGCGCGCGGACGACGCTGGGGTTCCACCGGAGGATGTTGTAGATCCCGATGCCGCCGATGCAGGCGAGCCAGGAGAGCAGGATGGGCGCGAAGAGGAACCCCACCCGCCGCGTCCCGTAGTGCTGCAGCGCGAACAGCCCCACCAGCACCACGCACGCCAGCAGTACCGTGTAGTCTGCATGCAGCGGCGCGCCGTCGATGATCAGTCGCCGCCGTTTGTGATTCAGATGGAAGGTGAAAGAAAGATGGTGTGGCGTGGCCTGCGTGCTTACTCTCGTGCAGCTCTGGGAACTTGATCCTCAGGCCGGAGACCGCCGATAGCACTGCAGGAAATCATATGTAATAACCCTGTCAGCTCCTGTTACCATGGAGGTCTGATCTGATGATCAAACATAAGTAAGGAGCAACTTCAGGGTTTAGGCAACGAGCACACGAACTTGGCAAGGTTTTATGGTCGGATCACCTGACATGGTCGGGGTGAGGACGCCGTCGCCGATGACCATGCTGGTGCCCGCGAGGACGAACAGCAGCAGCACGACGCGCAGCGAGTGGTGCTTCTCGAAGAGGCCCCTGATGGCCAGGCTGCTCCTCGTCTCCTTGGGGGGCTCCTCCTTGTTGTACCCCGATACGGAGCCATGGCCGGCGTGCAAGCTGTTGAGAAGCCCCATCCGGGACCGCCTGCACATCAGGGAGTACAGTGCAAAGGTGCCACCTGCACATCACGTTTTATTAAGCCAGGACAGTAATAATAGTTGCACAATAAGACCAACTTATTAAATGTACATTTTGAACCAGTATTCCAACAAGGAAAGCACATGTTTCTTTTTTTTATGAAAAGTATATATTAATATCGTGAAGGTATCAATTACACCCAGCCTCTACAACAACGCAATACACTGGATGCACATAGCCAAATAAAGAAGAAGAAGCTAAAAAAAGCACAAGTTTCTTGTTACAAATAAGTAGTTAAAGGAGAAAAACTCCACTATCACAAACTTTTGACGAACTCCACTATCACAAACATGTGTATGTTTTAATCACATTCTTCTTTCTTTCTTTTTTGCATTTTTAGGTGGGTTATGAAAAAGGCAACTCCTCCGATACGACGAACACGTGTAGTAACATTTTCGATGATGACAAAGAGAACTCTCTAGGGCGTGAACTCGCAAAAGATCGCTATATTGTTTTATACTATAATGGAAAAGAGAACTCTCTCGACACGGACTCTCTCGGAGATATGATAAGAAGAACCCTATCGAGATATGATAAGAACACCTCTATAGAAATATGATATCACCTTCTCCGTTGTCGTCTGCGCCGAGGACGAGGATGATGTATTTGAAGAGCGGTATGAGAGTAAGGCTCCAGAAGACCAGCGAAAGGACACCGAGGATCTCCTCATCCTCCTCGTGGAGGCGCAATTTTCCGGAGAAGGTGTTCTTGTACACGTAGACGGGCGATATGCAGAGGTCGCCATACACGACGCCGAAGCTCTGGTACGCCAGCAGAAGCGTCCCTTTCTGCCATCCCTACATATGCAAATATGGATAGGGACGTGTTTAATCAATCAATTAATTACCACAAAAGTTAGGACCAAGCAAATTGACTTATGAATGAATATGTGCACTCGGTTGAAATCATTGGTCAAAATAGTTGAAAGCTAAGATAGAAACGGAAGCTTTAAATGGGTAGGGAGGAACGTAGCTTCAACTCGGACAGGGAAGTCTGAGCTAAGACCAAACCGATGTGTCCATTTTGACCATAAATGGTGATCTGATCTGACAGAGAAATGAAACCTTTGGTTGTCGCAAGCGACGTGTGCTTCCAAGAAATTGACATGGACTGGGGACTTAACCAGGCTGATTTAGACGCAACAAGGAAGCGCATAATTTACCACATAGAAATAGAATCCATTAGTTCCAACTCGGAATAACAACTACACTGGTATCCACAAGTAGACCGAAATATTTCAACCACAACCGAAATAGTAAATTTCAGTGCTTTCAATTTGCATTTCTGCAAAAAGGACCAAAAATTTAATCAAATATCAGTAGAATTTTAAAAGTATAAATTTATTTGTCTTGTGTATTACTAAAATGGTCTAAATGTTTTGACATAAAGGAAAATACTTTTAGTAAATACTAATCTTTTTTGTTGTTGCGAAATTAGTACATATATACTAATCAATGAATGTAATTCAGTAAATCACTGAAAGTGAAACCATCACCGAGATATATAGTGGTGAACTAGTCAAGACTCAAGAGTCAAGACAGCCCCAGTAAGTTGTGGTCAGAGCGTTTGAAAGGAGTGCAAATTTTAGATGACCCGGACCCCTGCCTAATGACACGCGGACAAATTTACCATTTGAGTAACTTCACAAGGGAGAAACATGCATGCTGCGCTGCAAACTAGCTAAAGCATCTACCCTTTCTCCAAATTTCTAGTGAAATAAATACTCGAGAAAAGAAGAACATAAACTGCACCACGGGGATGAAAATGAAGATCCAACCAACGTAAGGTAGTATAGTACAGACTCAAGAGTGAGTAAGCGGTGGCAGTATTGCAAGGACAAGGCCACGAGAAAATGCAGTTGATTGATTGAGCAACCAAAAATAAACTCACGAATTAATTAGCCAAGATCGAACTATCGAGATAGGAAGCATATATACTTACCCAAGAAGTCTTCTTCCTGGGCTGCACGCCGCCCTCCATGTCCATGTCCATGGCGAAGACCCGCCGCTCCGACGACCGCGGCCTAAACACGACCGACGCGGCACGGAGGCAGAACCGGAAAGCAGTGGTTCTCCGGTGATCTGGGTAGCCCGATGGCGCGCGGGGTCGTGTGCCCTGTGGCTGTGGGTCGATCGATCCGGCGCCCCTCCGTTAATTTCTGTGTGGGCTCCTGCAGCACCCTGGAAGATTGTTTGCCGGTCACCGTGTGTGTCCCTGCAACCACTGCGTGATGGGATGGAGGAGGAAGAAGGAGAGGGAGGGAGAGTGGGAGAGGGAGGGAGGAAGGAGAGAAGCAGTTAAGGCGGAGGGAAAACGTGGATGGCTTCACAAAAAGATGAGGGCTAGAGAGAGAGGGCGCCAAATGCTTAGGACTTTTCATTTTTTGCGTGTGCATGACGCCCGCATGAACAGATTTGCCTAGCCTATGTGTACGTGCGCAAGGTCCATTTCCTAGCTATATAGAGATCAGAAAGGTGGACAAAAGTTTGAGTCTGGCACATCAATCGCACCAACCGTGCGTTGTAGAAATACGGAGTACTATTTGATAGAAACAGTACTTAAATTCTGGTACTCCCTTCGATTCATGTTATTTATCGCTTAAACGAATGTATACAGTATTAAAATACATATCTAGATACATCTCATTAAACGATACTCTGTTCGTTAAAAAATAACTGTCATAACCTTAGTATAACTTTATACTAAAGTTAGTATAAAGTTAAGACAGTTATTTTTGGACAAAGGAAGTAAATCATAATTAAAGTTAGTAATATATACCACTGTGTGAACCATGTTTTTATAAAAAATGAAACACATTTTGTGTCTTATTCGGTGGTGAAAATTTCTTGAAAAAATTACAGGCCAAACCAAATTCAAATCATGGCTACGAATTCAAAATCATTTGCACTGTTGCTAATTTTTCCTTTTCAAATATGGTTCAATTCCAACATGTCATTTGTAACTAATACATTGTCCACATACCAATTTACTACCCATTAAATTTCCAAACGAAACTTAATAATTTAGTGTTTCTTCTTCCATAACTTTTGTTTCGAAAAAGGGTTTCTTTCCTATAACTTTTTACATTGTGTCTTTACGATTCGATGCATAATAAGTTTTGGATTTTTTTATTAATGTTTTATATACAGTTGTGTATACTTCCTACGACCATGTAGATAAAAGACTATATTAGTGAAGTATACTCTTCCCTTGATCACATTTATTATTAGTCTCATCCAATGTTCCTTTATATCATAAAAGGATTGGAGGGAGTACATCTTACCGCTAACAGCACACCCATACTTCACACAAGTACATTAGACCTATCACAACAGATAGTATTATATGGTAGCATCATGCACATAATAATGGTATATGATATCAGTAAACAAAATACTAGTTTATGATACTACTTTAATTATGCATAGTATCATATTTTAGTATTATATATGACTTATTTATTTGTCATGCATGACACAAGTAACATTGCATTTTATATGACACAATATAATAATATTATACTCAACTCTTTTTTTCTTTATTTAATTATATGTCACATCACTCAAATCACTTAGTTAGCATGCGTGATACTACATATGATACTCTCATTGTAACCAACCTTTAGAAGATTACATGCACATGAAACCGGGAAGAATGGCCCAATGTGTGCATTTAAAGCTTCCCTTTTACAAAATATCTATAAATTACATTCATCATTATTCAAAAATATATATTTACAATCTCTCATGCAAAATAAGGAGATATGTTTCATAAGTAAATTCTTGTATTGTTAATTTGATATTATATCACACACAAAAAACTTGTTAACTGTCTATAAATTATAAGATGCATACATTCCATCTTATCTAGAAACAATCTTTATTATATCCCTCGCAACGGGAGATGTCTTTGACAATTAAACTCATGTATTATCAATTTTATATTATCTAACAAAAAACATGTGAAACTAGGTCATGTACCAAGAGGCCAATTTTATGCCGAGAGGCCAAGCACCCCATGGAATGGCACTCAACATGTAGCTAGTGTCCATATACGTGTTGGGAATGTGCCCTAGAGGCAAATAAAATATGTTTTATTAGCATATTCCGTTAGTTCATAATAAATTTTATAATGTGCTATAACTATATTAAGAGAAAACATTAATACACGTGTGGTATACAAACAACCAGGTCCCTAGTTAACTCTAGTATACTAGTCCATTGTGCAATTGATGATCAAGATTTCCTGATCATGAGACTCATACGTCTATTGACAATGGGGTCATGTCATTGGGAGAATGATATGATGGACACACACCCACCAGAAGTGTTGCAATGTGATCGAGTCACATAAGTTCAACATTGCGATAATTATAACCTAGTGACCAGATCCTTTGACCGTGATGATCATACGTAATTGCTATCTATTAGGATGCTTTGATTTGCATCCACCGACTGACTAAAATATGTTATCCATAAAGGTGTACTTTGGATATTCTGAAATAGATATGTTGATGAATATGCAAATAGATCAAAGCGGGATTTGTCCATCCGAGTAACATATAGGTACTGTGGGCCCACTCAGTGATATTACATCATGCAATCATGTGACTAAGTCACGGGGTTGTAATATCACGGGAACGAGTAAACATGTTTGTTGATAACGAGGATGAACTAGGTATATTGGATACTGACGATCAAACCTTGCACAAGAAAAGTACCACAGGACAAAGGGAACAGGCTCAACGCTAACGGATCCAACAGCGTTGAAGTTCATTCGATGAAAGCGCAGGGGGCATCTAGGATTGTAACCAGGTCCGGTCGATGGTCATTGATCAAGAGAGTGTATTGATCATGTCTGTTGTTTCCCGGACCCTAGGGTGTCACACTTAAGGGTATTCGACACATTAAGGATAGATTCGGGTTCATTGGAGGAATAAGAGAGAACATCAGGATTGTTCAGGTGGAGGCCAAAAATTGTTATGGGTATTTTGAAAGGTTCAAAATTTTATTTAATAATGTTTAAATATGTTTTATTATTTAATTAACAGAATATTAAAATATAATTACATATAATCAAAATAGATGAAAAAGGCATATGGGCCTAAAGATGCCCATTAGGAGAGGAGGGAGCCTCCCCCTTGGCCCATGGCGGCAAGGGAGGGGCCCATGCCCCCCTAGGGCGCATTTGCTCCCCCCCTTCCCTTTGGTTTAGTAACACATGGGAAGTTGAGGGAGGTGTTCCCCCCTCCTTGGCCTATATAAGGAGGGGTAGGGGTGCTCTTTTCTTCATAACTTTTGATTTGAGACAAGTTTCTCTAATCTCTCTCTTCCACTTTTCTCCTTCCTCGAGTGGACTCCCCTTGTTTGGAGTTTACATTTGGTTGGGGATTTCTCCACCATACGCACGTCGTCGTGCTGCTGGAATCGGGATTCGAATTCATCTTTTTCCGCTGCTCTTCTGGTTCGGAGCCCGGAGGGACGTACATCGGGTACACCGTATGTGTGTAATCCCGCGAGACACTACACTTGTGGTGCTACTTCGTCGTCGTGGCCGTATCGCGACGTCTTCACCGACAACGTTCCGACGGGGACGTAATCCTGTCATCGGTCTACAAGGCCTGGGTGGCTTCTGGCGTCATCGGGGATCGCCGGTACGACTACATCAACCACGTTCACGCGGAAATGTTTCCCGCTTAACGGACTTCATACTGGTATGTGACCTATTTCCATCTGTTACCTGCATCAGCATAACATAAGTCTTGGGCTTGGGTCTCGTAGGTTATGAAAAATTATTGTTTTCTGCCCCGAACCGCAACAATACGTTCTCGAGGCTACACATTTTTTTTATAAAGGATGCTTTATTACTTAAGTTTTAAGCATTACATCCGACCACTGTATAACTAGAATGCACACAACCACTCAAAATGCGAACCCAACATAGAAAGGTAAAAGAAAAAATAGCCAAATACAAGCACTAAGTAGATTTGTTGATCATTGTCGACGGAGGGTGGGCAATCTGTAGACTATGCTGCCATCCATGTTGGGGAAAAAACCCCTCGCCGTATCCTCCAACTATGTACAGATCTCCATAAACAGATCGCAATGCTCCACATGTTGTAGAGACGACCATAAACGGAGCATACTGGTACACCGGTACATAACCTGCAAAAAGGAAGGTGTCTTAGCGTTAAATTTTTATCATTTCTAAATAGCCAGAGCGACCATATAACGGCTAGCGCCCCCATCCTAAGAAGAGTTCTAAACTTGTGGTCAATTCCATGAAACCAGTTGCCAAAAATATGAGCAACACTGGTTGGGGGATACAAGCCAAAAGCTACTTGGATGACTGCCAAATAGAACAAGCAAATTGACATTGGAAGAACAAATGCTTAATTGTTTCATCGTGACGATAGGAAACACATTGTGAACTACCATGCCAATTCCTCTTGATAAGATTATCATTAGTAAGGATCATTTATTTACGAAGATACCATGAAAATATTTTTATTTTCAGTGGTATCTTCATACGCCAGATCTTCTTATTATTATCAACTGGCACGTCTGGTTGAAGCAAAGCTCTATACGTAGAATCTATCGTGAATTTAACATTTGGTTGTAGATTCCAGCGAAATACATCGGCCCCGGGTGATAACTGAATTGTTGATAGGCGTTGAAGCAATGAATTCCACGATTCTAGTCTAGTGTTGATTAAATCTCTTTTGAACATTGGATGAAAAATTTTCATGACTATGACAATAGTCTCATCATTGTGACGTACAGTGTTGTCTAGAGCTGGATATTGGTCTCGAAGAGTGGTATATATTATCCAACCACTTATCCTCTTAGAATCTAATCTCCGGATCATTTTTAATAGCGAAGGGGGTTACACATATGGTTGCTGCTAAACAAGCCGAGCTCATAGATGGAGATATTCATGTTTTGACAGGCGTCAATGCAGGCATTCCCCCTGCTAACCTTGCGGGAGGTTGACCTCCCATGAATAGATCCCTTTATGTGTGTTTTTTTCGCAACCTTCATCTACTTATTCTGTTCACCGCCTTACACCGTAAGCTCCATGGAAGTTGGCATGTCCATCTCAAGCAAGAAAATCAATTATACATGGTTACACTAACACATCGAGTCATTCTTTCTAACAAAAAGAAGAAAACAAGGGATGGTACGGGACGTCCATGTCGTCCTGGATCGCCAAGTGCTCACAGAAGGGTTGCTATTGGTAGTACACATCGCTCCAACCAATTAGGGCTAACTTGACAAGATCAGCTTCCACACTTGTTCCCACTTCACCCTTGCCTTTTGCCTGCATGCACATCGATCTGTCGCCGTCTAATAACGACGGTTAATTGGCTAAGATATGCAGGTTGCACCTACAGGCGCAAGGTAAGCTATGGATCGTATCCTATAGTTGATCAAATATAACAAGGGTATCAAGAAACACATATAGAGATCAGATCTTTGTATGTCTGATAATCAAAATCATCTCCTTAATTATGTAATAACCAACCAAGAAGCTCACTACAAATTGCTGGAGAATAAGTGGACCCTGATTATTTATTTATTTTTGCATGGAAGTAGACACTAACTGCCTTTTGAGGGCTTGTCTAATTATTATTCGTATGCGTTGGTGCAATACGTAGGGATACGGCCATCGCTTTCTAGTACTAGCTTGGTAGCTTTGTTGATTTTCCTTGGTTGACTGAATATTAATGGGGATACACTGAAAGGGGAACGCAAGCTAGCTGGTTAGTCCAGAGATGTTACTTGGTTTCAACAAAAGCAGCAATCCCTATTTATTTAAGCAACATCGATCTATCATCTATGTAGAGCAAGCTATCGTTGAAAGTATATGTACCACGCCACCCTTTTGCCACATCATGGCTGCCCGTTTATGTGGTTCCAGGAGAGTTTCTTCCTGTTTTTGCCCACCTAAACACGCATGCAATGACTTGTAAGGATTGATCTTGTATAAACAATGCTGAAATGCCCTTAAAATATAAACCCAGTGTTGCACGTGCACGGAGGAAATTGGTACTGAGCTTCATGTTAGCTTCCTACGCTTCCTTTTTACTTAGAGGATAAGTTTTAGGAGTCAAGGTTAAATGTAGCAACGGTACAGAAAATTCGCGTTTGGTCGTGGAACGCGACATCTTCCGTTTATAAAATCCAGAAAGAAGAAAGGGACATGGATCGCATGTGTGAGGATGTGGCTGCCTTGCCTGCCATGTATATATGTATCATCTTCTTCCAACCATGGAGGGGCATGTCATCGTCCATCCATAACTTGGACTTGCCCAATAACAACGACGGGTACTCCTCGATCGGAAGCCAAAGGACATGATGGCGATGTGGATGAAGTTGAAATATCATTGAAGAATTGCAAAAACCCTTTGTTGTGCTACATAAAATACATAGGATTGTTATTTAGTATTTGCAAATGGTTTGTGTGCATCACTTGATGCTGAGACCAGGGTATTTCTCCTTTTCAATTTTTTTTAGGTTTGCAAGCTAACATGAAGCAACATAAAATTTAGAATATAGTTTCAGCCGACAACAAGCGGGCTGCCGTTCTCTCCGGCAAATGATCTGTATGCAGTTATATGCAAGTTATGCGGATTTGACAAATCAAAGGTGTAAAAGGCTACATTGTGCTGTGTATCATGTGTGCTTAATTTATGGAAGTTCACAGATGAGCAATGGTGCCAGACCACAGAACACAAGGCCTTGTAATTTTCTTGGGTTGGGGATGAATGATACACTTAAAAAGGGAATGCAACTAATTGATTAGCCTCTTTGTTTGAAGAGCAAGCAAATGGTCTATACTGCTAACACATACTCCCTCCAATCCATAATAAGTGTCGTTCATTTTGTACTAAACTAATACAAACTTTGTAATAAATGAGCGACACTTATTATGGATCGAAAGGAGTACCATATTTCTGGCGAATTTACAGAACATGCATGTCATGTCAGACACTGGAATAAATATCCCGCTATAGTTTGTTTGCATAGACTACCACCACAACACCCCACAAAACATCTTTTACCACCACAAGCGATTATTCACAGCTTTGTTTCAAGACAATGATGCTTTGACCAAGATTTTCATTTTGAATGTTCTTTGATCAAGAAATTTGAATTTCAATTTGTTGGGCACCTCCTCAAAGAGGATGATGCCCTTTAAAAATTAGAGTATGCTGCACATGTGTGGCGTGCACACGGTATTCTTTAGTAAAAGGCGAAAGAATAGTTCGCTTTGTGCCCACCACGCAGCTGCTTGAATTTGAATCGCTGCGGGTGCCGGCGTATATGTAGAGGGATGGCCGGGCGTAGCCCTTGTGCGCGAGCGATGTGGGACTATTTTCCTGCCTCTTTGAGAGTTCCCTTCACGCATGGGCCTGTTGGTGCACTGGTAACTAAAGCCTGTTTGAGAGAGAGAGAGAGAGAGACACGCCGCGGTGGCAGGCAGTCCATGAATTATGGCCCATCAAATATATGCTGACGGGCTCTTCATTTCTGTCTTCCAATTTCTCACAGGCTACGTTTTATACTTAAAAAAACTTATTCTCTCAAAGAATAAAATTAATAATCATGAAACGACATATTCAAGTCTCGAAAATAAACCTACTAGTAAAAATTTTAATCACACGAAAAAAAGTTCCTACCAATAATATATTTAAACATGATGAGAAAAATTATTGAATGTGATTAACAAAAAAAAATGGGACAATATTATACTTCTAATTGAATGCGATTAACAAAAAATAAAAAAGGACAATATTATACTTCTATCTCTATTGTATATCTAAAACAATGTAAAGACTCATATTTTATCCATCGGTGTTCCGTTTATCACCTTCTGTTGATCTTCACTTCGTCCTTTCCTCCTCCCTCCGCTTCTTCATAATTTTTTCTTTTCATTTTTGATTTTCCTGCAGATTATTATTGAAAACCACATAAATCTTATGGTTTATCAAATGAAAACATGTATTCTTAGGTAAGTCGATAAGTTTTAAGTTTTTTAAGAACGTATTATTTAAAAAAAATCTCAATTCAATTGACAGCTTGAATATATTTTTATTTAATCATGGTAATTGCATATAAAATATATGTGGCCCCTTTGTAACGAATGTGCAATTATCTAATGCAATAATATATAAGAATCAATTGAGAGGTCTACTAATGTTGACAAAAAAATGTGCGGCTTGCACTCAAATTGTAGGTGAGCTTATTTATCAACATGAGTACTCGTGTTGATATCATGTACTCGTGTTGATATAATTTCCTAGGTAGAAAAATATATATATCAAAACTTGGTAATAAAGCAGTGTCTATGTCAGTCTAAGAATTTGAGGCCCCGTTGCAGAAAAAAATTATGCTAGAGCTTGACTATTAATTCACACGATTCACACTTTTCATAATATATATCGGCCAAGATGACATCACTATATGATCTTCAATTGTGTACGTTGCTGATCATAGTCGGTCATATGCCATACATCTCCTGCGGAAAGTACTTCATCTTGCACATTTGCGCGATATGAACATTGAATTTAAAATGGGTCCCAAAATTTTAAAATTCTTACACCATCTGTTTCATATTATAAGGTGCATTAATTTTTTAAGGAATTATAAAACATTAATTGTATTTGGTTGATTCCAAAATTTGATCCTTGATGGGTTCTTTCCATTTAAAATATATTGTAAAAAGGCGTCATGAATGGAACGATCTCCATGGTTCAGTTCGTCCTTAATCTTGACGCATGCAATTACCATGACAACAAATTTGAAAATAAACGATGCATGTGTAGGGAGTTGGGCAGGAAAAATACCTCCCGTGTGAGATGAAAAGCAATGATATACATGCAATAAAAGATAATCAATGCAGAGGACATAATCGAGCAAAGAATCGCGTGCATGCAAGAAAGAAATTAGTGCATTCATGCCACATAATTAGCGCAAGATTAATGATATTAGGGACTTCATTATTGTAATGGCAGTGGTGGATAATTTGTAGCAAGTTTTAATGGTATTAAACGTGTTGTGCTGCGCTAAACATGAAAACAATTCTAATCGTTAGATTTGATGAATGGAAGGTCAAGATGTTTTGGATCAGCCCCTCTCGTGCTTTTATATATTAGTTTAGATTTGACATTACAAAGTGTAGCCTACGGAAATAGAGCTAACCCACTAAAATAAAAATAGAGCTAGGTGTGGTTCATGCATGTCCTAGTTGGCCGCCGTACAAATGGCGTCAAGAAAGACAAAATTACATCTGG
The DNA here is from genome assembly GCA_950022295.1 of Bromus sterilis. NCBI lineage: Eukaryota > Viridiplantae > Streptophyta > Magnoliopsida > Poales > Poaceae > Bromus > Bromus sterilis. The sequence continues at coordinate 18,621,340 of OX465598.1, read as the reverse complement.
TCTCAGAGTGTCTGGGAAGTTTATAGATAATTAATCATGCTGCAGTTCATCAACATATGGTTCCGGAAAAGTGGACAGCGATTGCCTTTTTGGACTTTGTCTAATTTTTCTTACGCGGCGATATGATCGTCACTCTGTGGTTAATTGATGAAATAGGTACGGGTCGAAAGGAATACAGTGGAAGGGAAACGCAAGCTACTTGATAAGTTCAGAGGTTTTGATTTCAGCAAGGCAAAACGCCTCTTTTGTTCATTGAAGGAGCAAACATCAAAACTGATGTTGACGGACTACCACACCTTTCTGGCACATCGTGGTTGTTCATTTATGTGATTCGAAATGTCTGTTTACTTTATGTTTACTATGTACCAAGCACACATATAGTATCTTGTAAGCTTTGTTTATTTACAAACATACATACAGAAATATTGTTACAATGTATTTACAAATATTTTTAGAAAAAACAGGGAGGAACTCCCGGGCTCCTCCACTGCATAGATGAAACGAAACTGATTTGAAATATTTATATCAGAACTTAGTACTGACCTTGATGCTAGATTCCCACTCGATTCCAATTGTAAGATACATTTTGAAATCAAAAGTTGAGTGTTGCAACATTTGCCCAGAATTCATGTTCGGTGATCGAACTCGACATCGGCGTTTATGAAACTAGAAGTATGCCCCGCGCGTTGCTGCGGGAATCGCTATGAAAACTATATGCATAAATAAAAAGTATAAAAGTATGATGCGTTAAGTTGTCTAAGTGAAGATGCAACAGAAACATGTGTGTATTAAAAAATATTAGGGTGGACAATAAAATGATCAAAATATGGTTGATATTGAGATTGCATATAGAAATTAATAAATATATTAGTTGAGATGAGATGGACAATTGATTGGCTAAGAAATGGATGATGTGGATAGCTTGCATGTGAAAAGAGACAATTTAAATGACCTAACTGGGTGACATGGATAATTGATTGGCTAAAAGAATAGATGATGTGGATAGCTTGCATGTTGAGATAGACAACTTAAATGATATATAGTGGGGTTTTATTTTATAAGAAGTATAGATCAGGAAGAAAGGAACTGGACATGTAGTACTCATGAAGTGGCTGCCCGGCCCTGTTTACTGTAGACGATGCTTCTATCTTAGTTCTCCAATGGATGAGCATGAAGTCGTCCATCCAGAACTTGGACTTGCTCAGTCCAAATAATGGTGTTCGTTTGGAAGCCAAACAACGTGATAACGATGTGGATGAAAAACTGATCATCATCCACGATTTGCAAGCTTCCATATGCTAGATAAAGAAATTATGCTACGATCTTTTATTCAGGATTTGTGGTCTCACACGAAGCAACATAATATCAGTGACACTGTATCCATCCAAAGTGTTTTGCCACCAGAAAACACATATCTAGCTAGCTGTGAAGGTGAAACAAATTACATCTTATACTATATGTGAGTATAATGTAAAGTTTACTAGCTCTCTGTCAACTGTCAATAAGATGCTTAGACTACCCGCAAAAATAAAATAAAATAAGATGCTTAGACTTCCCCAATCTGCAAATATGGTACTCCCTCCGATCCATATTAATTGACACACACTAAGTATAATTTTAGTACAAAGTTGTATTAAGTGTGCGTCAATTAATTTGGATCGGAGGGAGTAGTATAACTTTAAGCTGCATGGCACCAATCATGTCTTCTACTAAATGATCATAGTACTTTAGTACATACCTTTGTTCAAACATTGCAAGAAATTAACCGAACATGAGAATATAGCAGTGTTCAGAACCATTCATATTCATATTAAGTACATACTGCAGAAAGTTCACTGGAGTTTGAATAACCTATCTAAGAGCATGCAGACCAAGTTGCATGTGTCATGTGTTTTAAAATTTCCTACCCAATTTATTGTGTCATGTGTTACCGAATTATTCGTATCGCACGGAAGTTTTCCGCTGAATTTTTGCATTGCCTATGTTTCACTCCTCGCATCTCCTGCTCAAACGTTTTATACTCACTTAATCCGAGCAATGTGTTTCCTCCTCGAAAATGTGTGCCCGGTTTTTAGCGTCATGTATTTGTCGCTCTATGTTCCCCGCCCAAAAAAATTCACCCAATTTCTCTCGTCATGTGGCTGAAATATTCCCACCTAATTTATTCCGTCGTGCGTTCTCGCCTAAAATTTCCGTCCAATTTTTCAGGCCTTGTGTTTAGCCTAAACCCAAACGTGCCATGCCTAGGTTGCCGGCCAGGCGACTATGGCTGGCGCAGTCCGGTATCGTAACCCACTGATCAGTGGCAGGGTTGCACACGACGTACCGGAACTCGTCATCGGCCGGGGCAGAGACGCCGTACCAGCGGCAGAGGAAGAGGCCGTTGCAGCAGTCCAATAGATCGATTTGCCGGTGGCTGGGCAGGAAGGCGAAAGAGGGGTAGATCGGCGGGCAGTCGTTGAAGAAGTGGAGGGCTGGCCGAGGGAGTCGCCTCTGTCTGGTGGCGGTGCAGAAGAAGCCGCCGAGGGACTGGGGCAGCGTCCGGGCGAGGCGCAACCAGCGTTTGCTGGCGCACTTGCTGCGCCAGCGCTGCCTCAACGGGACGTGCGAGATGATCTCCACTATGAGGTCGTCGGTGAGAGCCTCAGTTGTCGTCCCGCCGTCCTGGGAAGGGGTGGAAGATCTGCAGAGACAAAAACTGAGGGTAGGGCACGGTGTCAGTGAAGGTGCAGGATGGGGGCTGCAATGGCCGATGCGCTTGGCGTACCTCACGCGTGTTGGAGCGCCACCTTCCTCCCACCACGGAGTGCGATCCACGGGGATAGACATGGCCGGCAGAATAAAACGGCTGCGACGGCGGCGCCGTCGAGCGGAAGAGAGGGGGAATCTGGCGTTGGCCGCCTATGGAAAAGAACTAGGAGCGACTACAATAAAATCTGGATCTATGGTGAAAAACTTAAAAATAAATAAACCATGCAATTAGATGGAAGATGATCTCGGTACAGATGGGGATGGAGGATTTTTTTTAGGGTTCCTCAGTGTACCTTTCTGAATAAAAACAAAAAACTTGCTACTAGTTACATACTCCGGCATTCCACGAGCAAGTGTACTTCTACCTTTATCCTAAGTTAAAGTTTTAATTTTTTTAACCAATTTCATAGAAAAAAGTAGCAACATATATGACATAAAACTAGTGTTATGATAGTACATTTCAAAATGGATCTAGTGATACAGATTTAGTGACATAAATGTGGCTACTTTTTTTATATAAAATTGTTTAAAATTGTAAAACTTTAACGCGAACAAGTACTAGTATTTTGAGTGCATCTCATGTTGTTGGGTTTCTTGTGGTGAAATCGGTCCATTCGATTATGTATTCAAGTCCTAGACTTGGCAAGAATGTTCACATTCTGGATTTATTACATGTTTTTTTATCTTGTTCGTTCAGTGAGAAATGATGTTTTTGTCAATTTCAAGATTTATCGATTCAGTCTTTGGAAGGGTCTTATAAAGGTGGGTATGTGTGCATGTATGAGTGTCTATGTTTGAACTGTGTTTCTAAATAATAAAATTAATATAGATGAAACCAAAATAGACATCATTATGACCTACGAAAGTCTCAATTTTGAACACTTATGTATGCTATGAACCGTACAATATTGATATGAAATATAAATGACACATCTTGCCGATGGTAATTGTTGATCCACCAAAAATCAAAAATCAAAATTTTAAATAAGAAACAAGGATGAACAAATAAGAGAGGAAGATTTAAATAAAACTCATACTTGTAGCTTTGTATCTCTGATTAAGTATTCCTAAACTTGCACTTTTGTACTCTAGAAACCTCTGTCGAGTTTTACACTCTAGAACACTCCACTAAGTTATAAGATATACTATTTAAATACAATGTGGATACACATACACGTAACACACAGTAGTGCAATAACAAGTGTACATTAATTTATTTAACATGCTATATTTGCTTTTGGTAGATTGAGGGTAAAAATCCATTGTAAAAAGGATAATAGTTTTTACATCTCAAAATAATTCTTGTGGAAAACTAAACAATTTTATTTACATGATAATACATCTATAATGTAAAATAGTTATAAGTTTTAAAAATATATAAATAGATAAACATTTGGTGTCATGGTTAGACACGAGTAAGTAAAAAGTTTAGTATAAACAATATATAATTTTGTTATTTTAACTCAGACCTAGGTAAAACATATTTAGATCCCATTGAAAATAACATAGTTATCATAATTGTTATTCCTAAATACGAAATCATACGAAAATATTTTTCTGAACTGTAATAAAATTAAAACTACAAATTATAATACAAAAATGAAAACCAAATCCTTATAAAAATATTGAGTATGCTATCAGTTTTGATTGAACTTTTTTTATAATAAAAATTGTAAAAAAATATTTTTCAGTTATTAAATTTTATTTTGTTTGCAATGAAAATATTTATGTATTACATTTAAATAAAAATAATAATTTATAAAAATATAGATTTAGTTTATATAACAAATTTATAATTTCCGTAGGTAAACATTATTTCCATCTGGTATATTTAGTTTTAAAATTTCTTACCCAACAAATTTTGTCATGTGTTACCGAATTATTCGTACCGCGCAGAAGTTTTCTGCCGAATTTTTGCGTTGCCTATGTTTCCGTCCTCGCATCTCATGCTCAAACGTTTTATACTCACTTAATCCGAGCTATGTGTTTCCCCCTCGAAAATGTGTGCCTGGTTTTTAGCGTCATGTATTTGTCGCTCTATGTGCCCCGCCCAAAAAATTTCACCCAATTTCGCGCGTCATGTGGCCGAAATATTCCCACCTAATTTCTTTCGTCGTGCGTTCTCGCCTAAAATTTTCCCGCCCAAAAATTTCAAGCCTAGTGTTTAGCCTAAACTCGCCCGCACTGTATGTCGTGTTACGTGTTTCCCATCAAAAAAAATCCGCCTAATTTCTTAAGTCATTTCTTCCCCGCTCCATATCCCCATATGAACAAATTTCCAGCTACTTTTCTCTCTTCGTGTGTGTCGATAATTTTCACACCTCACGTCACTTACAAGTGTTTTAGGTTGACTTTGTGCGATAAGAGACATAACACTATAGCCTTTTGTATGTTCGGACCATCTTATAATTATCCAAGATTGAGCATTTGGCTGTTTTTTCTCCTGCAAATACTATGATGGGACAATGGGGGGGGGGGGGGTCTTGTTTGACCTGATTTGTAGTAGTAATTATTTTATGCCACGGTGTGGTAATTAATGGCCCATATTGAACGAACTCATGTTTCCCATTCGATATTTCCCACCCAAAAATTTCCTAGTACAAAACTTCTCGCGCCACTTGTTTACCACGTGAAATTTTCTTCTCAATTAATTTATTGTGTCCTCGGAAGGAGTGGAAGATTTGCAGAGACGAAAACCAACACGTCAGGGAAGGGTGTTAGTGAAAGTGCAGCAGGGGGTTGCAATGGCCAATGATGCTTCACGTACCTCACGCATGTTGGAGTCCCGCCTTCCTCCCACCAGGGAGAATAATCCGCGAGGACGGACATGGCCGGCAGAAGAAAACGATGGTTGTGGAGATCTAGCCGCTCTGGAATGTCGATGGGTCGAAACCAGGTTTTCGATGTCGGTTGAGAAAAAATCTAGTGGGGAATCGCGATTTTCGGTCGACGCCATAACTAAATAATAGCACGCGATTACCGAATGATTTGTAATGTTTTAATTGCATAACGTTAACAAATGTTTTAATTTCGACAAAATGCATCTCAAAGTCAGTCAATTTTTAAAATTTCTATAATTTAGGGGCAATTTCATATGAGTACTGAAATTTGTTGTTACCATTAGATAACCAAAATTTCCTCTTGGCTCCCAAAATACATTGTTCAATACTGCATAGGTCCAACACATGGGTCACAATATAGAGAACACTTTATTCATCATATTCAGCTAGAATTATAAAGTCAATTTTCCATGATAAGATCATATTATGCTTTATGTTACTATTAATATATAAATTAACTAATATAGTACTAAATCAAAAAAGAGTGCATGTCCTGACTCAAGTGATGATTTTCAATTGTACCCTACTGAATGGGCTAACACCAACAAACACTTTGCGTTCAATGATACAGGTCCATCGAAATTTCATAGGTGAAGAGAAGACCAGGGAAGAAAGAGATGTGGCAGTCTAGTATGATTTTGCTCACAAACTTAACTTGGTTGTTGTCGCCATTGCAAAGAAAATCGCTGATGTTGGAGACTTTTGTGATATGATATCACTTACGGTGGCAGTTATTGGATCATCTTATTGTAAGAGAAAGGATAAACTTAAGGGGACTCCATGTGCAAGTTGGGAGACAACAACACAACTTTTGTCTACGCCAACACGAAGGGCCTCCTTCGGCGTAACAAAATTCACGGTATGCATGATCAAGGCCTGCCACCCTTCAAACATGATGATAAAGAAGCTTTCAATGATCGGTTGTCTCTTCAACAGGCGTCATGAACAATTTCAGGTGTTTGTGTGATTTCTGTAAACCTTCTCTGTAAAAACACAACTCTTCTTCTATTAATCCATTCAAAGCTGCTCCGTCAGCCTTCCTCAAAAAAGTCGGATTGTTTCTCCAAGGTTCAAGAGCGTGCAGCGAAGGAATCGAGGTCTCTTTAACTTCAACTGTTATCGAGTCCTCCTCTGCTAGCCCCTCGACATGGCGCCAGCTCGTACTGGTCCCCATATACACATGCTCGATGTTGGTAACACCAACCCATGACTTCATCTACGATGTGTCCCCAGTCCCGGCAATCCTGATGCGACACCTCATCAATATCGACTTCGTCGACTATGCATGCCCAATGCTGATAACCGCCGTCTGCCTTCGTCCATGATGTGACCTCGGGCTTGGCAAACCCGGCGAGTCGCCACATCAACACCATCTTCTTCCCATCGCCTCGAGCTTCTACTGACGACCGTCCACCTCATCGTGCTGTTGTCGCTACTCTCGATCCGTGCGCGTCTGCCCTGACTATTCGACGACTCTTGGCGCCCACGGCTACTCGAAGACTTCCTCAACATCGGCCACGACGTGTCTCGCATGGCTACACCATCACACACTCTCGGCTTCTTCGATATCGACATAAAGGGCTAACGCTTGCTTGAGCAACCTCACTAGACTTCCAATCCAATCACAACTTCCGTGATGCATCGACCATTACGAAAGTGGTGAGAATATCCGTCGGCTCCGCCTTTAGATTTTTCTTCAGTCTCATCGTCTGCATTGCTAGCGTTGTGAGTTGTGATTGCGAAGGGATGTTGAGTATTGTATCTGTTTAAGAAACATAGGACAACATAACATTCTAGTGTACGATGTCTTGTACATTAAATAGGTCATTGTACTTGTATATATATACCCACAAAGGTTAATAAAAATACATCAACGATTCGACCAATATTTCTCTATCCTTGTACACTCTGTCAAGTGTCAACTGTCAATAAGATGCTCAAATCCTTGTGCGCTGACAAAATGACAATCACAGTAATGGTGCACCTTCTCATGGCAGTTTCGGGTTCAGCTTGGAGAGAGTACGGTTTAGTGGTTATGAGTAATTAGCATCAAACGGAGCAGAAAGTGAGGCCGAGGTGTTGTGAAAGGGAAATGATTTCACAAGTTGTATCATCAGCACATAAAGAATACTCCCTTCGTCCCAAAAAGAATGTCATGGTTTATAAAATTTAAACTAAAACCATGACATTCTTTTTGAGACGGAGGGAGTAGTTTATAAAAGAGAAATACCTGCTCCATTTGATGACACGATGCTTCTACCCCCGTCGTCCAACAGCCACACATATCTCTCTATCCTGCTCAGCAATGGCCATGTCACTGTGGACGGCGCGCAGTAGAAGAAGTCAGGCGCCGGTGAGTAGTTTTTCCACGCGCACCGCCCAGTTGGTCTTGGCCACCCAACCTTCCTTACTTTTACCAGTTCACTCACGACCTCACCCTCGTTTTCTCTGTTCCCGGAAACGCAAGCAACCTCATTTCCTCGCTCGCTAAGTCGCTACCCGCCTCTCCGTACTGCGTCACCGTCCCCTCCGACGATGCCGCCGGCACCGCAGAAACCGCCCTGCCACGGCAGCGACGACGATACCGACGACGACTACGAGTGCCACTCGCCTCCATCCTCCTCCCATGGCAACCGGCACCTGGTCACCCCGCTCGTGGTCACCGCCTTCGTCCTCGTCTTCCTCTTCCTCGCGTCCCTCTCCATCTACTTCTTCATCCGTCGCAGGAGGCGCCGGCGCCGGCAGCAGTTCCTTCTCGCCGCCGCCGAGGCCGGCAACCCAGGCGTCCAACTCCAAGGCGACGGCCCCGAGATGTCTGCGGCCGACGTCGAAGCGGGCGCTCCGGCTGAGGACGATGAGGTCGTGCACCACGCGTGGCACATCCGCACCGTGGGGCTCGACGAGGCGGCGATCGAGTCCATCGCGCTCACGCGGTACCGCGCCGGCGGCGCAGGGATGCTGGGCGCCGACGACTGCTCCGTCTGCCTCGGCGAGTTCCTGGACGGCGAGCTCCTCCGGCAGCTTACCAAGTGCGGCCACGCGTTCCACGCCCCCTGCATCGGCACCTGGCTCCGCGCCCACGTCAACTGCCCGCTCTGCCGCGCCGACGTCGTCCTTGACTCGGGTACAGCCACCGGCGAGTCGGATCCACCTGCCGACGACGTTCAACAAGTTTCCGGCAGCACCGAAACCTTGAATCACGAACAGCCGGGTCCGGCTCAACGGCAGAACGAGCAGCACGAGCTGTGCGTGCAGATCGATCAGCGCAACCAGTCGAGGTCGCCGGAGCCACTGCCCAGGAGAATTCAGAATTTTCGCCGCGTGGTTTCCATGGACTTGTCGGTTCCTGAAGACAAGTGGAGCAGTGCAGAAAACCAAGCGAGCGGTGACGCTCTCAGCGGCGAGGTGTCATCGGGCTCTGGGCGTTTGCGGTATTTGTCCGGCGGTGGCCGGTGGCCTCTCGTCTCGCAACATCGCCGCACCAGAAGCTCCATGCTTCCCTCTTGATCTTGACAGCCCAACCGCCCGTTCTTGATCTTGACTCTTGAGTCTTGAGCAGTGCTAGGCTGCTACTACCTCTGTCTCATAATATAGTAACGTTTTTCGAGTTATGCTTCTGTGTATGTTTGTTGTTAGTTTCTTCATTTTAAATTAGATAACTTTTATTTATTCACATGTGTATTTAGACAAATATACAAATGAAAGTCATCAAATTTGAAACCGAAAGGAGTACATGTAAGATGCAGCCGAATCATGTACTCCCTTCGTTTCAAATTAAATGACTTCCGTTTGTATACATATCTAGATACAAATGAAATTCATCTAATTTAAAACGAAAAGAATAAGTACTATGAAATTTAGCCCCTGAATTTAATAATCCTTGTGATTAATGTCGGAACTTTGATTTTTCAGATTCATAGTGGCCTATGGTATTAATTTGAAGGTTTTTTCGGTGGTGTACATCTTTCGTAATCTTCATCCTATATAAAATATGGTTTGCCTTCTTCCTCTTAAGGATACTACGTCTAAGACAGTGTAATATTAAATGGATGACTGTATTTGGAATTTTCACCTCCTCTAGTCTAACGTCGTTCCATTGAGTTGATTTTTTTCTGTTCAATTGTCATTGCTGACCGCACATGGATCATTTGCTATAGAATCGTTGTTGATGCAGGATGACTGCAACAAACACTCCTTGTTGCAATCCTGCCGGAACAATCCTTCATTTCATCCCATGGGGAAGCATGCCGTGGTCCATCCAGCACTTGGACTTGCCCAGTCCCAATCGACGACAAACTGCAGAAACATTTCACATACAAGTTGAGGTCGTTGGACTAGTGTAAAGTGCCTCACATTTTTAACCAGTATACCACCATATAACTACAAATATAATTACCATGGAAAATTCTCACCGTCTTATGTTAACCTCTTTCCTTATATCAAACTCTTTCCAACTTGCTTAATTGAACAAAAACCCAAGCAAAGAAGCCTCCCACCCCTCTCGAACAAATGTTGCGTTTGAAAAAAAAAACTAACAAAAGTAGGAATATTACGATCAGTGCAAGCCATGATGGTCTCTAACATTTCCTATTCAAAACATTGCCATGAGTAGTCAGCATCAACGTGGAAGAAAGTGAGGTTGTATTCATCCATGGTGTTTTACTATCAGGGAGCACATATCTTTTTTTTCTTAGGAAATCATTTCACTAATTGTATCATCGGCAGATAAAGATAGTTTATATATTAGATATATCTGTCATTTGTTAATAAGCTGATTACGCTTCCCCAAAGTGCAAATAAGATATATAAGTTTAAGTTGTATGGCAATTAATCATAGGAACTTACGAAAAAACAGAGTGAAGTTGGACAAAATGGTGATGCGGAATCAAGTACATATAACAGGAAGTTCAGTGGAAATTTACAAAAATATTCTAAGAAAGATAGTATTTTGAATCCATACTGAAGCCTCATTGCTACAAACTTAAAAGTATGCAGAGATTACAGAACTCCAGTAAGGAAAGCTGAGAACCAAATTCAAGCAGTATTCAAGCATGACATTTTTAACTAGTATACCACATTACAGGTCCGTAAAACTACAAGTATAATTACCATGGAAGATGCCCACCATCTTATACCAAACGTACTCTTTCCTTTTATCAAACTCATTCCAACTTGCCTAATTGAACAAAACCCACAAGCAAAGAGAATGACTTCCCTCAGGAGCAAATGCTGCGTTTGAAAAATAAAGGTTTTCTAATGAAAGAATGAATCTCTATCAGTTGTCAATAAGTTGCCTATGCTTCCCCAAAGTGAAAATCAAATATATAAGTGTAAGCTGCATTGCATTAATCATGTCTTGTACAAAATAGTTATAGGAATTTACGAGAAAAGCAGAGTGAAGTTATTAGACAAAAGCGGTGATGCAGAAACAAGTATACATATAACAGAAAGTTCATCAGTAGAAATTTTAAAAACTAATCAAAGAGAGGTGAATAAAGTAGACTCCATACTGAACTACCATTGCTCCAAACATAAGAGCCTGTAGATATTACAGAACTCCAATAGGAAAAAGCTGAAAAACCAAATTCAAGCAGACATGCCATCAAACCCATTCCTCCATATCGCGGAAAATTAATTGATCTCCCTCTTGATTATAAAGTCCCGAGCATTGCAATTCTGAGTAGAAGGGCGCATATGGTAGACATGGTGAGCGGCCATCTTCAAGAGTGCGCATCTCTCTAGTTTGCCCACTATCCATGCTGTGCCACATGAATAGTTGACAATTCCAGATTTTATGCCAGCACAAGGTGAAGAAGATCATGTTACGTTCCAGATCGATGGCAACCCAGTTAAAGCCACCCCTGTAGTCTCTAATTACTGGCCTGTGGCTTTCAAATTCAGAAAACACGTCTGACATTTGAATAGTATGCTTGAGTATCCATTGTCTGTTGTCATAGTCCTCGAGAACGTAAACTAGTAGCCGATCACCTTTGTGGGTATAGTTGGCGTAATGCAAGCGGCCCTGCGACATCTGAATAAAACCGTCGTCCTCCACGCTCGGACCGTACTCCAGATCACTAGGAAAGCGGAAGTCTGTCCATGTTTCGCCATGGGTGTTCACCGCAGCTATAGACGGGACCGGCCTCTCCACCAGATGACTACCAGGACCAGATGAATCATAGACACGATAATCCAAAGTGTGGAAATGCAGACATCCATTGAGGAAAACAGTTGACTTGAGATGCTTAAAGAGGGTAACATCATCGCCCAATCTCATCATTTCCGTATGAACCACCCATGTCCTGGTTTCTGACGAGTACACAGCCACTCCAGGGAGGCTGTGGCCACCACATTGAAGCAACAACACAAACACATGGAAATGGAAAGACGTGGTCGGATCGAAACCCAGATGCACGCTGTAAACCTTGATGGACTGGCTGTGGCCGGGTTCGGGTTCCGGGAGCATGACTCACTCCTCCGTGGCGGGGTTGCACACGACGTAGCGGAACCCGTCGTCGTCGTCCGGGCAGAGACCGTACCAGCGGCAGAGGATGAGGCCGTTGCAGCAGTCCAGGAGGTCGAGCCGGCGGCGGCTGGGCAGGAAGGCGAAAGAGGGGTAGATGAAAGGGCGGCGTCGGTCACCCGAGGCGTTGAAGAAGTGGAGGGCAGACTCTGGGAAGCGCTCCTTACTGGTGCTTGTGTAGAAGAAGCCGGCCAGGGACTGGGGGAGCGTCCTGGCGAGGCGCAGCCAGCGCCTGCAGACGCGCTTGCAGAGGCAACGCTCCCTGGACGGGACGTGGGAGATGATCTCTACGAGGAGGTCGTCGTGAAGCCTGTCGAATGGCGTGTCGCCGGCGTGTGCAACGAGGGAAGATCTGCGCGGACAGAATTGGAGGGGTGGTCAGGGGATCTGGGAAGAAAGGAGAAGGAAAGATTGTGCTTGGCGTACCTGTCACGAGCTCGAGCGCGGCGTTCCCACCGGCGGTGGAGATCTGAGAGGATCGACATGGCCGGGGGAAGAAAGCGGTGGCGCTGGCGGCGCCGTCGAGAGGAGAGGGGCGATGGAAAGAACCGCCACCTCCCGGAATTTCGGTGCGTTCCAGGAATCTCGGTGGGTCGAAACCTGAAACGTTTTCTTGGCGATCACAAAAACTGGGAAGGGGGCGGGTTCAAGTGGGCCAAGTGGTTATCGAATGGTGGTGGGTGGTGGGTGACTTGAAGTTGTTTCTTGCATGAGACATTGCTGTCACTTGCTTATGAATTTGCCTAAGACCATGGAATCTGCACTGCTCTACCTAGAGCATCAATGCTCGATTTTAGTGGCAACTGAAGTTCAGCTTTTGATCAGGGGCGAAGCCAGAATGAAAAATGAGAGGGGGCAAAGTGGTAATGTGGTATCCAATTTTTTTTCCAGAAACACAAACTAAGGGCTAAATCATTTAAGAAACCAACTACGCAAGCATATAGTATAACAAGCGTGATCACATATTTCCTTATAAAATAAGGTCATCACTCACACAAGTATAACAAATTCATTGCCAAAATAAAAGTAAACTAACCACTTAACGCACAATGACTTGAGAAATATGATATCTTTTCGTTCCTTTTTATTGGTACGTCCCTCATTTTTCTAGCCTTCAAGCTGCATGAAAAAGAATCATGATCAAATAAAGAAATAATATAAACATTAAGTAATAAAAATATAAGCTTGAGCACATTACCTCCTTTCGTTTTATCCCACGACGATTTTTTGCATGGAAGCGTTTAACTATTGCTTCATTAGGAATATTATCCAATATTTCCTTCTCTACAAAGCAAATAAGGCTATGGCTCAAATAATCATCACCCATCTTGTTACGCAAAGCATTCTTCACAAGCTTCATTGCCGAAAAACATCTCTCAACGGTTGCAGTTGCAACAGGAAGAGTCAGTACTAGCTTTAGAAGTCGATAGACAGAAGGATAAGAAAGATGCTTCTTTGTAGACACCATCAATTTAGCGAGATCATTGATAGTTTCCAAGCTAGCAAATCTTGTATCATTGCGTACATTATCTATGTACAGGCAAAGCTCCATCTCAAGATGCTCCAACTCATTTTCGCTAAAATCGCTAGGATAAAACTTAGCCAACTTCATCAACTTCTCAACATCATAGTGACTAAACTGACCACTTGGGTTGAAAGCAGACATACAACAAAGCAACTCATTGTTTACCTCATTGAATCTGCGGTTTAGTTCTTCTGCCAATAAATCCAAGACAGCAAAGAAACAATCAACCCGATAATGATGCTCATTATTAATGCCAGTCCTTTGCCTTGGCTTCTTTGGATTTACATAATCCTTTTCCATGTCCATAACTGAAATATCATACTTGTCGCAAAAAGAACATACCTTGCTCAAGAGAGAACTCCATCCATGCTCGGATCTAAGCTTATTTAGCTCTCGCTTAACAGATTCCACATCTGATATAGCATTTACAATGTCCATATCCTTTCTCTGGAAGGTTTTTGATAGCCCCGTTGTTAAGGATAATATATTCATCATCATGTGTAGAAAGAATGCGGAATCAAATGATTGGAAATATTTTAGAAGACCATTAGCTTGACGTTTCTTAGTAGAATCCGAGCCCTCTTCCTCCACATATTCTAGTACCTTTATCACCGAGGGAAACATCTTAGACAAACCCAACAAAGTAGTATAGTGAGAATTCCATCTAGTATCTCCTGGTCTTTGAAGAGAAAGCTCCTGGTTTAATCCTGACCCTGTAGCAATCTCTCCCTTGCCAATCGCTTTCCTCACCTCTTCTCGATGGTTCTCTCTAAGTTTATCCTTTCTCTTGCAAGATGATCCAACGACTGTCACCAATAATGATATCATATCAAAGAAATCTCCAACATCAAATATCTTTTTTGCAATAGCCACAACAACTAAGTTAAGTTTGTGAGCAAAACAATGTACATAATAAGCTGAACTATTCTCCCTCATAATCTGGGCTTGCAAACCATTAAACTCACCTGCCATATTGCTCGCTCCATCATAACCTTGTCCTCTCACTTGTTGTAGACTCAAACCAAGCTTTGCAATTATAAAGTCAATTTTAGACTTGAGATAAGCAGATGTTGTTTCCTCCACATGAAGAACACCAACAAACCTCTCATTTGATAGCCCATGTGTATCAACATAACGAAGAACCACTGCCATTTGCTCTTTGTCAGAAACATCACGACATTCATCAACTAATAAGCTGAACACACCATTGTCAAGCTCCTTCAGAATACAACTCAATACTTCTTCTGCAAAGCACTCAGTGATATCTTTTTGAATTGTTGAAGATGACAACTGATTATTATGTGGAGCATTTTTGAACGCCTTGGCTATAACATCATTGTGCATAATTGTATAATCTATCATCTCCAGATAGTTTCCTTTATTTGTAGACTCTTTTGACTCATCATGGCCACGGAACGCATGTCCTTGATGCAGCAAATATCTACATACATCAATTGCGGCATTTAATCGGATAAGATGCTCATTCTTTTCAAGTTCACTTTGTTTATGCAAGGCAGCAGGGATTGATTGTTCTGTTTTCATTAGATCCTCACAGTTTTTAAGTGCTTTGTTATGAAAACTATCACGGTCGCCCACATGAGTTGAAAATCTCTCTATTGCCTTCTTCCAATTGACAAATCCATCTACCACAAATGCATCATGACCAGGTTTGTTACCTTTAATATTGTCCCTGAACAAATAGCAATACAAGCAATATGCCTTGTCCTCTACCTCACTGTACTCTAGCCAATTACGATGCAGATCATACCATTCAGGATTGAAATACCGCTTACTCTTACCAATCCATCTGGGTTTAAACTTTGATGGACGAGGTTGATAAGGCCCCCATGTTAGGTACTTCCTTCTAATCTCCTCGTGCTGATTGATGTTAAAATCTGTAAGTCTCTTCCTTTTAGATGGATCCCGAGTAAGCTTGTTCAGATCGAAAATTTCAGGCATACTACCAGTTGTTGATTTTGCAAAAAATCTCTCCATTATCTTTCCTGTCAACATAAAATAATTAAACATCAGTTAAATAAATTGAAGTATATGAAGGCAGAATATTAATATAGTCTATATAGATTTTATTTTACTCCCATGTGCTTAAATCTATTCAGACAAAATTCAAGTACAATCATTCAATCTGCTATAATACTGATTCAACCTAAGTACCAGGTAGTACCTTTTCAATCTGTCACACGTCTTCTTCTTTCTGGAGACCTGGACGGTTGGACGTACGGTGCCTGTCCTAGCGGTCTGGCCGGCCGGCCTGCCGGCGTACGCGTCTATGCGATGCGGATCGGGGATGGCTGCCGGAGGGGATGGAGTATATGTGCAGCTCAAAGACGTAGGCGTGGAGATCGAGACGGTCGCTCGCTCAAGTAGCAGATGAACGAGGAGGCGGCGATTGTGTTCGGCAGATGACAGAACCTGTGTTCGCATAGGTTTGTGATTGGAAAAGCAACCGTGCCTGCTCGTTTCTACTAAATGGGCTGTTTTCTAGTATGGGCAATGGGCCAATTAAGACTTAAGCGCTCTCTCTCTCCCCAATTAAAAGGTTGTGGGCACGTGTAGTGGGGGCAAATACCTGGGCTTAGTGGGGGCAACGCCCTATACCCATGTATACGTATAAGTAGGCAAAAAAAACGAGTGGGGGCATTTGCCCCCACAATGATGCACGTACATTCGCCCCTGCTTTTGATAGTATAGAGCAACCAAGGAATTCATCGGTGGACTGCGTTTTTTTGTATCACTAGTAAGTGGGCACGTGCAATGCACTTCTAAACTATCATCAGTTAGTGATCAAAATAGTAATATTTCACATGCAATATTCGTTTCGACTAACATAATTTCTTTTACAAAATTGGTGGAGCAACAAGTAAACATCAATATCTTTCTCGACCTTTGGTTTTCATATATCATTTCAATGGCGCAACGTTTAGCAATGTTGTGCGGCTTTAGTGGAGAATCAAAATCATTTAGGCATCGATAAATGGAGCAAATAACCAGTCCACATTCACCAGGAGTGAGAATGCATCATATCGTACAACACATGATTCCCTTAGATCCTTCAGCTTGGACACAGATACAAAAACGAAATAAAAATGAGAAGATATGTGAATTCCAAAGCCTTGCACATCATGTGAAAATGAAAGACATAAATACGCAAAAACTACCATACAATTAATCTGGTAAAAAAACATCATAAGTAGCAATATCAAGAGATTGTTACATATTAAATCAGAACAAATACAATCTGTATTTTTTTTTCAAAGTAGCATTCAGTTTCGATGTCTTTGCACTTCAGCCAAGAAAGATGAATGCAAGTATGCAAAAAGCAATGCAAATATAGTATATGCACCAACTTCAATGGACAATATGTAGAGAATAATTGTTTGAATTATATAGTAATTTTTATTTCAGAAGTTACAAATATTTGTCCCTGAATCACAACAGGCAATAACAAAGACTTGGAACCCAAAATATTTTAAATAGAAGGAAGTGGAAGTGCACTAACAACATACTGGAGCTACAGACATATAATACGATTACAAAGGTAAAGTAAGATAGCAGATGCATGATGTACTTCTGGCCTATCGACTATTAACAACATCATAATCCCTAAAAATGAATCACCGCCTAGGGGTTGGTGACCAGTATGCACTAGAGGAGCATAACACATTGTTTCGTTTGAAGTATCCATGGAGAGAGAAAAAGAAAGAATCAAGTATGTATTAAACCCCACGGGATGGAGACATCAAAGTTATGAATGGGACAGCGACGTTAGGACTTGTTGAGACACGATAAAGGGATCGAGTTGATGCATGTGACATGACGGCGTTGGCGGCTACGGATTTTGGCAGCATTCACTGCCTCAACGTATGGAACCCCTCGGTGGCAGCAGACGCCTTGCAACTCGCGTATATTGACATGTCAAATGACTTTTGTTCATGCTTAAATTCGTAGGAGAATTATTTGGCTTTCACAACATACAAATATAAACTATAAAAAAGATGAATAAGATAGATGAAACAAGAAGATGTCTAATGGCTGTCCTTTTCAATCATTAGTCAACCACACTTGATTCTTGTGAGAGACTACAGAAGAAAACATAAACAGATATAATATTCCAAGATAAGATGGATAATGTGATGTGTTCTTGTTTAGTTAGTCAACAGAGGGAAGAGCAAGGCCCAGCTCTTTTTATTCTTTTCAAGATTGATGACTTGGAGCTTTCATGGGTGAAAGTTGGAAACAAGATACTAAAAAAGGAAACAGTAGAAATGTAAGAATAAGATGAAATTACATGTGAAAAAGAGTTTTGACAATACTCTTATCACATCATAGTGAAAGAAGCATCATACAATACTAAATCAAAAAAGAGTGCACGTTTTGACTTTTGTGATGGTTTTTCATTGTACTGTACTGAATGGTCTGGCACCAACCAACACTTTACCATCGATGTACAGACCCATCAGAAAAGAAACAAACGAAGGGGAGAAAGAGATCTGGGTGCTTAGTACCACATCGCTCATCGAGAAGGTTTGAACCATCTTATAAGGGAACCTCTAGTGGTCCCTTTGGATGAATGGTTAGAAGAAAGCTATGTTACATGCACACAACATATGTCTATAGTGTGTGCGCTCGCGAATATTAGCCGCGACTTATAC
This sequence comes from Bromus sterilis, assembly GCA_950022295.1. Lineage (NCBI taxonomy): Eukaryota > Viridiplantae > Streptophyta > Magnoliopsida > Poales > Poaceae > Bromus > Bromus sterilis. Next base: position 18,603,031 of record OX465598.1, on the reverse strand, counting down.
TTTGTTAGCCGCGACCAAGAATAGTATAGTGTAGAAGCATTTGTTTGTTAAGGTCATTAGCGTTATTCATCACCCCAGAATCAAGTAGGAATGAATTTATTCTCGCATTTGATGACCTATTACATTTCTTGGTCTGCATTGTTCTTGCATGTGATGAACTGCCCCGCAAAAACATGCACCGTGGTAGCATTATTGCATAAAAGTACAAAGTCTTATCACAAGAGTGAGAGAAAGAAATCGCACACAAGTGATGACCTGCTTATCTATGTTGGCTTTATGTCAAAGTAGAGATTTGGCCAATGAAAAAATTCATACGATAATTTACTGTCAGATTTAAAATGTTTTCTGACTTATTCCATATTGATTGTGAAACCTTTTAGAAAATTTTCTTTTTACAGCTAGTTTATGTAGAAATTTATGAGAAAAATTTATAATTTGAGTTTTCATATTCAGTAAAGCATACAAATAGAACCTAATAAGATATAAAGCCCGAGATAAAGTGTGTGACCACCTTACCTACGTCGAATTAAAATAATAGTACTTTATACTAAACTTTTTTACTTACTCAGGTCTAACCACGCCACCAAATGTGTATCTATTTTGATGTTCTAATTACTTGTAAACATTTTATATTACATATATGTTTTCATGTAAATGAAATTGTTTAATTTTCCACAACAATTATTATGGGATATATTACATATATCTTTTGGATTTTCACCCTCAAACTATGAAAAACAAATATAGCATGTTAAACATATTAATGTATACTCGTTATTCACTACTATGTGTTACGTATATGTGTATCCACATTATACTTAATATCTCTGATAGCTTAGTAGAGTGTTCTAGAGTGTAGAACCCGAGAGAGGTTTCTAGAGTACAGAAGTGTAAGTTTAGGAATACTTAATCAGAGATACAAATTAAAGGTGCAACTATGAGTTTTATTTAAACCTTCCTCTCTTACTTGTTCATCCTTTGTTTCTTAGTCAAAGTTTTTATTTTTCATTTTGGGTGGATCAACAATTACCATAGGGAAGATGTGTCATCTATATTTGATATCAAGATTAATTGTAGGGTTTATAGCATACATATGCGTTGAAAATTCAGAGTTTCATAGGTCATAATGATGTCTATTTTGATTACATCTGTTTTATGAAATAACACTGCAAACGTAGACACTCTCATACATGCACATATACCCATCTCTATGAGACCCTTGGAAAGACTGAATCAATAATTATTGAAGTTGTCAAAAACATTGTCTCTCACTGAACAAACATCACACAAAGATTTGTTTCCACGAACTTAGATGGTTCCCTATATTGAAGTGAATGTTTTATTATTTTAATTAATAATTCTAAATAATAACGATAACTCGGTAAGATATAAATTTAGACCATACAACAACAGTAGCGCATCGACATTGTCGAAAATGAGATGGTTTGATGGATGTATGCTTAGCAGGGTGAGAGAGTTGCTACCTGGAGAGAGCCATTGTTGTAAGGCATCAGAGGGACCTTGCGTCGTGCATCATAGTGAGCTCGAGCATGGGCTACCCCATGTCCCAGTCCTCGTCCATGTCGTGTGCCGGTTGCTTGGAATCCAAAAAATCGCAAATCCATGACACACACAGGTGAACGGGGAGAATGGAAAGAGGAAGGAAGATAAGTGGATCGTACCTTGGAAGTTGGGGACCGAGAGGGTGACGAGATAGTCTAGGAAGAAGGCGAGGCTGGGGCCTGCGAGCACGGAACTCGGACCTCCCCTCGTCAGCTGGTGGCCGAGCTTCCTCTCGTACCCTCCCCAGCCCCAGCCGGTGGAGGTTGTTGCTTCAAACTCTGACTGGTTGTGCAAAGCACAGGGATCTAGCGGCCCATGGCGTGCATCGAGATGACGCCCATGCTACGAGGGCGAGGTGGGTCCCATTGGCAACCTCCCCGTCGTGACCTACATCTGTCGACGGCATTCCTTCGCCTCCCTTCCCAGCAAGGGACAGGGGGCGCCACTGTCACCTCATGCTCTTACGCCAGAAGTAGTGCGTGGCCTCCTTTCTAGATCGAGGCGTCGAGGACATGGGCCACCATCGACATGCAATGCTCTCTCCACCCTTGCTTCCCAACGGTGATATCCTTAGAGGTTGAGGAAGCAAAGATGGATCCGGAAAAAGGAAGACGGTGGTTGCATGGTGCACCGCCATGTTCCCGGGTCTGGCGGCCTCCTGTCCTCGTCGCCGGTGCATCCTGTGAGGATGCGGATCCAGATGCTCGAGCGGGATGACTGCAAGAAACTACTTTGTTGCAATCCTGCCAGAACTATCCTTCATTTCGGCATATCCCATGGAGAAGCATGTCGTGGTCCATCCAGTACTTGGACTTTTCCATTCCCAATCGATGATAAACTGCAAAACATTTCGGCAGGTACTAGTAGAGGTCGTTGAACTAGTATAGAGTGCCTCACATTTTTAACCAGCAAACCACATTACATGTCGATATAACTACAAATATAATTACCATGGACAATTCCCACCGTCTTATGTTAAAAACTTTCCTTATATCAAACTGTTTCCAGCTTGCCTAATTGAACCCAAAAAAACAAGAAAAGAGGAAGTAGCAAATGTTGTGTTTGGCAAAAAAAGTTTTCTAACAGAATAATGAATATTATAATCAGTGCAGCAATGATGGTCTGCTAACATTTCCTATTCTGAACTGGCCATGAGTAATTGCATCAACGTAGAAGAAAGCGAGGATGTATTTCATCCAGGGTGTTTTACTACCAGGTAACACATATTTTGCTGTAAAGGGAAATTAATGAGTTCACAAATAAGTTTATTAGATATATCTGTCAGTTTTCAGTAAGTTGCTTAGAGCATCTCCAGCAGTGGCGCTAAAATAGCCCAGCGCTAAAATAACTGTTTTTTTGCCGCGCGCGCGCTGTATCCTCCTCCAGCAGGCGCGCGAAAAAAGCGCGCGCGCGGGATCTTTAGGCGCGCGCGCTGCTGTTGCGCTAGGTTGGGCGGCAAATCTCCCGTGCGTCGTGGCGCGCGCGCTACAAAAGCCGCGCGTCGCCCGCGCCCAACCGCCACGCGCGCGCACCTGGAACGTTCCCCTTCTTCTCTATCCCCTTCCTCGCGCGCACACCGCCCAACCGCCACGCGCCCCGCCGCCATGCCGCCTCGCCGGCGCAGCGCCTCCGGCTTCACCGGCGTGCGCCCGCGCCCGAACGGGCTCTACTACGCCGAGATCCGCACCGCCGGCTTCCGCCTCACGCTCGGCACCTTCAACACGCCGGAGGAGGCGGCGCGCGCGTACGACGCGGCGGCATGGCGCCTCGGGCGCCCGCGCCGGCAGATGAATTTCCCCGAGACGGAGACGCTCGAGGAGGCGCAGTTCCTCGCGCCACCACCGCGCCTCATCACGGAGGAGGACCGCCGCCTGCATCGCGAGGCGCAGCGCCGCCTGCTCATCGCCGAGCACGACGAGCGCGCCATGGCGAGGTGGCGCGCGGAGTTCCCGCAGGATGTGCAGGCGGAGCTCGAGTTCTACCGGTCGAGAAGGGCCGAGCGGCGCGCCTACCGGGAAGATCGCCGCCGGCGCAAAGCCTTCATCAACGCGCAGCTCGCGGGGCCGCAGACCATTGACAAGGACGATCCGAGGTGGGATGACCTGTGGACGCAGTCCGAGGATACCTCCTCCTCCGATGATGATGAAGCGTGAATGTAGCTTCATTTGTAGTTTTTAGTTTTAATTTCTGTTGAACGCAATGTATTTTCTGTTCGTCGCGGTTCAATTTTAGGCTATTTTCTAGATCTTGCAATCAATCTGTTTGTGTGCGCGCGCGTGTTTGCGCGCTGTAGGATGCAGCGTCTGGTGGAGGCGCGTCTGCGCGCCGTGTATTGCCGCGCGCGTTTACAGCTTCTGGGAATGGCCGCTCGAAAATGGCGCGCGCAAAGTTTCTACAGCGCGCTGGTTCGGCGTTTTACAGCGCGCTAGTTTACAGCCGCTGCTGCTGGAGATGCCCTTATATGCTTCCCCAAAGTGCAAATCAGGGAGTATATAAGATTAAGGCGTGGATGGAAATGAATCATAGGAATTTACAAATAAATATGGTGATGTTATTAGACAATAATGGTGATGCAGAAACAAGTACGTACATATAACAGAAAGTTGCGTGGAAGTTTACAAAAATACTCTAGGAAAGATAATAATTTGAATCCATACTGAAGCACCATTGCTCCAAACATAGAAGCATGTAGAGATATCACAAGCGGCCTCCTTCTCCATGGCGCGGACAATTAATCGATCTCCCTCTTGATTAGAAAGCCCTAGCAGCTCCACCATGTATGTTGTTGATGTCACGAACCCAAACATTGTAACTCTGAGTAGAACGGCACATAGGGAAGATATCGTGACGCGCCACCTACAAGAGTGCGGATCTCTGTAATTCGCCCACTATCCATATTGTAACACATGAACAGTCACTACAGGAAAAAACATCTAAACCGAGTGGCCATAACACTCGGTTTAAACAGTTTAAACCTCGGCTTACCTATAAACCGAGTGTACCACTCGGTTTATCATATACGGTTTACTTAATCTCGGCATACAACATATAAGCCGTGTGCCTTGACAAAAATACTCAGTTTATATATAAGCCGAGTTCAAAACAGTGGCTCTCGGTTTAATAAAGGCATATAACGGTTTGAGGGTATCAAACGGAAGTTAGTATAAACCGAGTGCTACTATTGATACACGGTTTATATATAAACTTTGCTGAGTGTCCAGCTTGCTCAAAGATTATAAATAAATCAAGTACCTGATACTCGGCTTATACAGAACCGAGATATGCCAGCATTTAGCTAGAAGCCGAGAGCCACTGTCCTATTGCACTCGGCTTATAGCTGAAATGGTCGATTTTCACATTGGATAAACCAAGTAATTATGTACAGGGAAATTCGGTTTATAGGTTTTTTGGGCTATAAGCCGAGTGTATTTTGCCCTCGGTGTCGTCGATATGTGACGGCAGATGCCATGGGGATGGCTAAAGTGAGGGGAAGACACGAGGGAGAGAATGTCGATGGTGCCGGAATCGGGTTGGGCACAAGCACGGTGAAGGCACCACGATGTACCCAGGTTCAGGGCTCTCCGGAGAGATAACACCCCTACTCCTGCTTGTCTCTTGTATATCAATGAAGGGGCTACAATAACTGCTCTTCTATCTTCTCAGGGGAAGGAGAACACCGCCGCCATGGGCAAGGTCCTCTCCTGCTTCCCTGAGGAGTGACTACAAACAGTAAATGAACTGAGGGGGAAGTGAGTTAATGAGATCTCAGGTGTAGCGTCCCTCGCGCAGGAGGGGGTACCCTGGCTCTTATAGTGTGAGTCCAGGGTACTATGGTAACTTCATTGCCGAATGGGCCCAGCCGTCATCCTCTAATCGGCCTGGGCCCACCGACTGCTCCTCTCCGGGTGACCCGGAGCCTACGAGCGGCGGCCCATGCTGCTACCTCGTAGAACCTAGGAGTGAACAGTGGAGCTAGGGGCTGCGGTCTTGTCGACCTTTCCGCGGAATCGGCGGGGAGGTCGACACCGTATCTCCAGCAAATCCTCGACGTGACCTGGCCTTCCTGCCACCCGGATATCTCGGGATATGGTATTTATGACCTCGTAATCATATCCCCGTCTGGGTGGTAGGTTTCTCCGATTGCGCCTGGACCGACAGGTGGTTCCTGGTAGGGTCGATTGCTCTGGGCAATCGGCCTTCTAGGAATCGGCCTCCGTCCAGCTGCGGACCAATCGGATGATCGTCTTTGGTGAAGGAAGGGTGGACCGATTGCGCCTGGGCCGACTGCTGGCGTTTGGTATGGTCGATTGCCTTGGAGCAATCGGCCGTACCTCTGCCCAGCTCGGCCCAGCTGCAGCCCAATTGGTCCATCCTTGTCTTGAAAGCTTGCTTCCCCTTGGGTCAGCCTACCTGGGTACCAATCCCCCGACAGTAGCCCCTAAAGCTGTAAAGGTCCCACGGTCACTTGAACGCGGGGCCTTTGCAGTTTTTCAATCTCTGCCTTGACGTTCTCCGCCTGCTGTGGCCTCTTCGAGTGCGTCATTCCGAGTTCGTCGGCCGACTCGGAGATCACACTCGGCTGACCGATCTTCCATCCGGTTGGACTTGGTTCCCCCTCGATTTATGTCTTCACTTTTTGAGAAAGATATCTTTCGCCGATTTCCCTCCAACGGTTACCTCCGATTCGCCCGCGACGTGATCAATGAGCTGGGACCCACGACCCACGCGCGACGTGACATAACTGCAGGGCCTGACCCCCACGTCGCACGCCTCGCCTTTTGCGTCGGGATCCTTTGCGCTGGTCTGCCGGTTGGCCTCCCTGTGCCCTAGGCCACACCGGGCCACACAGTCGCAGGATCATCCCACTCCCCTCCCCCGCCGCCCATATAAGCCACCGGGGGGGGGGGGCTTCGCCTCTTCCTTCTCCCAAACGCCTCCTTCGACCTCCAGCCTTCTCTCCTCTGCGCCATCGCCACTCCACGCGAATCTTTCTGCCGCCGGCCTCTGCATCTTGCGCTTGCTCCGGCCACGGGCTCGTGCTCTCCGCTGCTTCCGCCGCCGCCGCGGCAACTCTGTGCCTCTGCTCTCGTGCTCCGCCTCCCTCTTTTCTCTTCTCTGCTCCTCGCCTGCGAAGACCATGGCGCCGCGACGAGATGTGTCGCAGGCGAGCCGCGGGTGCTGGAAGGGCTCTCAGGCCACCGCCGCCGCCGTCGAGTCTCTGATCCGCGCCCGGAAAATGCCTGCGGAAATCGAGTGGCGCATCCCTGGCAGGGCCGACGTCGTGCCCAGCGCACGCGCTGGCGAGAGGGTCGTGTTCCTCGCTCACTTCGAGCGTGGATCCGGCCTTCCCGCTAGCGCCTTCTTCCGCGGATTTCTTGACTTCCACCGACTGCAACCCCACCATCTCGCAGCTAATTTCATCATGATCCTTTCCGGGTTCGTGACGCTCTGTGAAGGGTACCTCGGCTGCCGTCCAAGCGTCGCCCTTTGGAAGCGCTTCTTCAACCTCCGAGCTCACAATGCTCGGACGGGTGCTGTGGTGGCCGCCACCATCGAAGGTGGCAAGCCAACGTATCCGACTGACATGACCGACTGCGGCAGTTGCCTTGTCGCAGCCGGCAAGTCAAAATACACGAGCCCCGAGATCGTCCAATCCTGCAAGAATTGGCAGACCTCGTTCTTCTACGTCAAATCACCTGACAACGGCCCCGATCTCTTCAACCTGCCCGAGTTCTCTCTCGCCCGGCCGGTTGAGAAGCATCAATGGTCGCTGAAGTACGGCGTCGGAGATTTCGATGTCGATGCCCATGTAGGAGATATGCCCTAGAGGCAATAATAAATGTTATTATTTATCCCCATGTTCCTAATTATGTTTATATTCCATGCTATAACTGCAATGGTTCTCGAGTCTGCAATAACCACGAGGCTCGGAGGAAGACTCATATGCACGTGTGGAATAATAAACGGATAAAATATATATTCCTAGTCTCGCCTCTAAGACTAGCTCAAGTGTTGCATGATGGTTCTGTTTTCCTGATCATGGGCATTACTATGCCGGCAACTTTGAGGGCACAATGTTAGAAGAACATTTGTGTTGAATCGACCCAGATTGATGTTATGCTATGAGATACATTCGTCACCAGTTAATGGATTATAACATAGATAAAGTTGAGCGTTTGCATAATTCCTTAGACCATGAGAGTATCGAGTTCCTTCGTACTTGCTTCGTGAACTTTGGGGTTTGTTAAACGTCATCTGTAAAAGGGTGGCTATTACGGCGGCTTACGGGTTCACGGAAAAGTATGACAAGGAACTAGGTAGCTCAAGATTGGGATTTGCTCCTCCGTCGATGGAGAGATATTCTTCGGGCCCTCTCGGTGTTACAGTATCCACCATCGTCTGGCCAGACATAGTGTGATTTGATCACAGGGATGCCGGAACGCGGGAACGAGAAAAGAGAACAATACCAGTAACGAGGTAACTGGCATAGTGGACAAGTGTTGATCCACGGGGATGCCGATAAGTCTCACCTCGGGTATTTGTAACATATCGCGAAGCAACAGGAATAGCACACGGCAACTGGAGGTTCACTCGAATATTTATTCGTGTGGGTATAGGGGTCAATATGGGTGTCCACGGCTCCGATGTTGATCATTGATCGGAAAGTGTTCCGGGTCATGTCTATACTTCACCGAACCTATAGGGTCACACGCTTAAGGGTCATCTATCTGCTGAATACTAGACAGGGAGTCTAAGAGAAAGTCACCGGAAAGGTTTCGGAGAAAACGGAAAAGTTCCGGAGAGAGAACACCGGAATAGTTTCGGTAAAACCGAAAAGTTGTTTCGGAGTGAACCACTAAGCCGAAAAGGTTTCGGTAAGCACCTGGTACTTTTGGAGGGTGCCAGAATTGTTCTGGTAACTTCTGGAATTTTTCTGGAGAAAAGCATAAAATATATTTTTTCGGAAATATTTCGGAGCTGCCGGAAATGTTCCGGAGCTGCCGGAAATGCTTAGGTTGCTTTTCGCAGATGAAAATCACTAATCCGGAATTGTTTCGGAACGCGCCCAAAATCATTTTAGTGGGTGTTGGAATTATTCTAAGACCCACAGAAATATTTTCGGATTTTTCGGACGCGAAAAAGTGGTGTCATGAATAGTAAAAAGTACTACTTGAGATATTTTTGGAAAGCCTTCTAGAAGGACTTGGGAGCCAAGAAAGCCCCCTTGGGTTTCCTATAAATATAGGTGTGAGGGCAGCCCCATATCCTTGATCCAAGCTCTCCCTTGAGTTCTATACAAATGCCATGCATGATCTGGCTTTCTCTCTCCCTCCCAGCGAAATAGTTTCGTAGAGCCGAAAGGCTGTCTAGGTTCCGGCAGGAACTAGTTCTGGACGGCGAAGCCCTGTCGGATAGCTGACACCGTATGTGTGCAACCCCGTAGAGAGGTCGTAGTTTCGATCTTTTGCCCGAAGGGCTGTCCAAATTATTGTTCGAGTTTCAAGGGTCCTCCCGAAGGGCTGTCCGAGTTACCGATCGAGTTTCGAGGGGCCTCCCGAAGGGCTGTCCGTGACACCGTCCGAGGGACTGTCCGACCGCCTCCTGGAGCGCTGTTCGAGGAGCAGACGAGGGAGAACATCCTCGCGGTTGGGAGGTTGTAAATCCTAGCTGCGGGGATCTGCACCGACGATCTACATCGACTCTACTTCCGCTGCGCTACGAGTCGGTAACGATCAGATCAAAACCTTGTATGCAGTCTCCATAGTGGTCCTGGGCGTGTTCGTAGTGCGGAAATTTTTGTTTTCTGTTGCGTTCCCCTACAGTGGTATCAGAGCCGTGCTATGCGTAGATGCATGTTGCGATCTAGAATACATAGAGATGTATGGGTATTGCATAATATAATTTTGGAGTAGATCAGATCTATTGCTGAAAATTATTTATGCGGGTGGCAGATGAAATCTGTTACCCGATGTTCTTGTTGCTTCCCTGGAATTTGTGTATTTCTGATCTCAATAACAGTATGGTGGAGTTTCAAAGTTCTGGCAATCTGCGATCCTGATTGATCAAAGAAGTGCTAACAGTTCGTTGAATTCCACCGTAGTTAGAGAAAGAAGAAATTCTGCAGACTAAAGGGCAATGCAGATATGATCTGCACGGGGATCACGCGTATGACGAAGTTCAGTATGGGGCTCGAGATTTTATTATCTCGTGTTTCATACACCCCGCAAAGTTAATCTAGCGACTTGAATAATCATGCTTGATGATAAACGTTGGTAGCTGCGGTTTAAGTCAAAACCTTAGAAGCCACGTAAAATAAAATTTTGCATAAACCGATTAGAGGCGTCTAACTTGGTTTTGCAGGATGTGCATGTGATGTGGTATAGCAAAGCTCATATTAATTTGATTATGTATGAGATGACTATATAATGTAAATTTATTAACATGACCTGCGTGTCATGATTCGGCATGATGGCTGGAGCCATATGATTGTCACTTTAATGACCTGCGAGTCAACCTTATGTAATGCACTTATTTTATTAGCTATAGAGATAGCAATATTATTTGGTGCATCGACAAGGTGGTGGCAAACTTCGCGAAGGTGAACTCCGACGCAAATGCCAAAGACGAAGAAATACTTGACTTCTCCGTCAGAAGGGGCTATACCATATCATGCAATTATGAATTACCTGAGATGTTTATCCCTTAAGTTGCACCCTTCTTGATTGCGCGGTAGTCGCTTTTTATTAGGGTGATCTCTCACTTAAAATATCAAGTAGTTAGTGTTCTCCCAAATGTAGCACCGTCACAGCATCTATCCTTTCGGGGTGCGCCATGGATGCATGGGTACGAACGACTGGAGAAATGTAAGGCGGGTGAGGTCAGACCTCGCAGCAAGATCACTTGGTTGTCTTGACGTTCATGGCAGGATCGTCCTGAGCTCGGAACACACGCATCGAAAGATGAACAAGAGTCACATAGAGATGTGATCGGCAAGTTGGCCTACCAAATCAAAATCCTCGTCATGAGATGATGATTCTATGGCGTTGTATTGATATTTGGATCTTGAATCACTCATAATCAATTTTGAGAGATATTGATTTGAGTGGGAGCACATTTTAGAATTAACTTGTTTAATTCTGAGTGCAAATTAATTATGAACACTGTCTAAGTATAATTTGCTAATAGTTGTAGAATAATGGCTCGCGTTTCCACCTTCCCTATTAAAATTGAATAAGCTGTTAAATATCTGGTTAAAACTTTACGGTTGGTAACGTAATGCGAGGATTTTCCTCAAGAGTGTCGAGAAGGATTTTGTCCTATCGCATGCTTTCGGTGTCCTCCCGCTAATGCTATGGATGATGTGACTCTCGTCCTTCGATCCAAAAGCTAGATTCCATTGTGGTCAAGTGCAATACGTTTGCTTCCATAAGACCCGAACTTCACAAGTTTGGGATAGTTATGTAATATTCATGGAACTGAAAATTGTTTTCAGATACAGACAAAGGCTAAAAGATATGAGATATCCAAAGCAATATTTGTTTGCAAAGTATTAGTAAAGTGTTTACTGGGCATTTGACTGATAGGAGAGGGATCCAGAAGAACGCCTGTCATATGATGAAGGTGAATAAAACAAAAAACTTAAAGAGAAAGGAAATGTCCAAAGGGTGTTAGTATGACTCACACGCCTAGGAAGTCCGGGGCTAACGCCACTCTTAAAGTTGGGTGCTTCTTCTGAGAGTAGGAGAAATATATTGAAAGTTAAACTGTTAAAAGTATAAGGGCAAAAAGAAAGAAGATTGGAATGTCCAGCTCATGTATAAAAGTCATGAAAGTTATTGATGTATGGAAGGCTGGTCAAAAATAAATAGTTCTTGGGAATTGTGATTAAACAGTTAGTCCATAATTCTTGGGTATTATGATTAAAAGTTGATCACAGGAATACCCGCTCGATTGCATTCTGTTGCAACTCGATGCAAGAACCACTACGGCCTAAAAGACTTGCCAGTAATGAGGTTTAGATACGCGCTGGGAACATAGTAAAAGTTACTATACCTTCCATCGGTGTATCACCATCTGTATTTATTTTCATAATTCGTTTTAGAGTTTTATACACTCTAGCCCATTGCATAAAGTATGTTGCAAGAAGGTTGTTCATAAAAGAACAATTGTTGTTCAGTATTATGAATAACATAAAGGGCCATGCTTCCATCGGGGATGGGATGTATGTTACGAATATTGATGGTAATATGATACATCCATAACAATGACGCTAAATGTTTAAAGACTAAAAGAATACCACATATGTGTGGCACTGCATTTGGTCACATTGGAGAAACCCGCATGGAGAAATTCCATAATGATGGATTTTGAAGTCATTTGATTATGAATCATCTCACACTTGCAACTTTCGTCCGAAAAGTTAAGTGACTGAAATACCGTTCACAGGCCATGAGGAACGAACAACAAACTTATTGGTGATCATACATTTGATGTGTGTAGTCCGATAAATGTTGTTAGTAGTGGATTTATCTATCTTCAGAAAAGACTCAAGTAGATATATGGATATTTACTTGATGAGACGTAAGTCTGGATCTTTTGAAATCATTCGAAAGGTTTTCAAAAATGAAGTGAAAGTTATTGTGACAAGAAAATTATGTTTCTACAATTCGATTGCAGAAAGGAATTTTTGAGTTACAAGTTTAGCCAATGTCTGATGAGTTGTGAAAAGAGTTTTCATAACTTGCACCTCCCGGAACACCACTGCAAGTGGAATGTCTTTGAAGATGTAATCAAACCATTTATGACAGGGTAAGATCAAAGATGACATAAATCAATTTGCCATTATCCCTTTTAATGTAATGCTTTAGAGACTGCGGCTTTTACACTGAAAAGAGCTCCATCGGGTCTGTTGAAATGACGCCATGGTATGGTACGCCCAACCATGTTTTATCTTTTCTTAACATTTGGAATATGGGGCTTGTGTAAACTGTTTACAAACCTATTCCAAATCAGACAAGTGCTACTTTGTAGGTTATCCCAAATTATTGGGAATTCCTCCACCACTATACCAAGGCAAAAGGTTTTGCCACAAAGAACGGTATGCTTTTAAAGAGAATGGTTCTTGCAAAAAGGTGAGTGGGAGGACAGTGCAACTCGATGAGATAACAATATCTTCGTCATCAGATCAAAGGAAAGGAACATTGGAAGTTATTCCAGAGTTTCCTACTGCAACTGATACGGAAGCCTCTACATGAGATGTATGGACTTCGGTCAAACTTGCAACTGAGCCACGTAGGCAAAACTCGTGCAAACCTCTCAGGTGCGCAAACGAGATATTGTTGTTAGACAACAGCATACCTACGATAATCAAGGAAGCGATGATGGGCCCTGACTCCAGAATTGGCTAAATGCCAATACAAATCCGAGATAGTTTCCATATACGTAATTCAAGATTGTATCTTGATGGACCATTCGGAAGACTTAGAGTCTAACGAATATTAATGGAACTATAAACTGATACGGATAAAAATGTTTTATCCATAAAGCTCGACTTGTTGCTTATAACAATTTCAAGGAATTAACTACGGCGAGATTGTCTCTCCGTAGCGATGCTTAAAGTCGGTTCGGGTTAAACTAGCAATTAATACGTATTTCATTCATGAGATATGAAACATGGATGCCAAAAGGATTTCCATGAGATGGAAATACTGCCTTGGAGATACAGTCCAAGGTATTTTGTCAGTCCAGAGGATGCTAGTAAGTATGCAAACTTCAGAGTTCCTGCGATGGACAAAAGAGAGCATAATGGAGTTGGAATCTTCGTTTTTGATGAAATAGTCAAAAGAGTTTGATTTCATCAATGGATAATGAAGATGCTTGTGATTGCAAGAAAGTAAGTGGGAGCATAATAATATTTCTAAAAACCTTGTGTGCCTAACACATTGTTAATTGGAAATAATATAAATTTCTTGACACAAATTAAGACTTCATTGAAAATAGTTTTTCGACGAAGTGCTTGGGCTAAGTAGTCTTGATATTAGGCATAATTATCTACGAGATATAATTGCCTAATAGGGCTAAGCCAAAATACATATTGACAAGATGCTAAAACAGTTTAGCGTTAAAAACGCCAAGGAGTGATTCTTGTCGAAGTCACATGGAAAGAGTTTTTGCAAGACTCGGTGTCCTATAACACTGATGAGAAAAATACATGATGGATATTCCATACACCTTTGTGTTGGGATTAATCATGTATTCCATGGTATGTAAAACAACCAGATATGTCCAATACTCCAAAGTTGTTGCGAGTATAGATACCAAAGTGATCAAAGAACTGATCGTGGGACAACAGTGAAAAATGTCATTGAGTACTAAAGTAGCACTGATGACATGATTTCTCGCAAGAAGAGATTATGAAGTACTTGTTGTAAGTAATTACATCGATACAGTCTTCATCAATGCTCCATGCGATTTTCGATTTGAGTTAAAGTATTTTTGTGTGTAATACACAATATGGTGGCACAGTAAGTTGGAATTGTTCATAACAGGTTACTGTGGCGAAATTCTATAACAAATGGCTATGTATGTTGCTGCTTTAGAAGCAACAAAGAAAATGTTGAATCATATAGTTCATTCATGAACTTAGTATGGTTCCAATATGGCTTTGGTCAATGGAACACTATTGAAGATAGTTGCTCCATAGCTCAGTCTGAGGAATCAAGGTTCGACCAGTGATTCGCATATATACAAAGCCAAGTCCACACAAAGTATGAATTTTGTGAAAGCGTGAAAACGCGAGGATATGCAAAGATACACACGGAGTTGAAGTTGTCAGATCCGTTGGACATCAGGCTATACCACATGTGAAGCATATTTTACACCAGTATGCCGTAGGTGTAAAGTGCATTAGCATTGACTAGATTATTGACTCTAGTGCAAGTGGGAGTCTGTAGGAGATATGCCCTAGAGGCAATAATAAATGTTATTATTTATCCCCATGTTCCTAATTATGTTTATATTCCATGCTATAACTGCAATGGTTCTCGAGTCTGCAATAACCACGAGGCTCGGAGGAAGACTCATATGCACGTGTGGAATAATAAACGGATAAAATATATATTCCTAGTCTCGCCTCTAAGACTAGCTCAAGTGTTGCATGATGGTTCTGTTTTCCTGATCATGGGCATTACTATGCCGGCAACTTTGAGGGCACAATGTTAGAAGAACATTTGTGTTGAATCGACCCAGATTGATGTTATGCTATGAGATACATTCGTCACCAGTTAATGGATTATAACATAGATAAAGTTGAGCGTTTGCATAATTCCTTAGACCATGAGAGTATCGAGTTCCTTCGTACTTGCTTCGTGAACTTTGGGGTTTGTTAAACGTCATCTGTAAAAGGGTGGCTATTACGGCGGCTTACGGGTTCACGGAAAAGTATGACAAGGAACTAGGTAGCTCAAGATTGGGATTTGCTCCTCCGTCGATGGAGAGATATTCTTCGGGCCCTCTCGGTGTTACAGTATCCACCATCGTCTGGCCAGACATAGTGTGATTTGATCACAGGGATGCCGGAACGCGGGAACGAGAAAAGAGAACAATACCAGTAACGAGGTAACTGGCATAGTGGACAAGTGTTGATCCACGGGGATGCCGATAAGTCTCACCTCGGGTATTTGTAACATATCGCGAAGCAACAGGAATAGCACACGGCAACTGGAGGTTCACTCGAATATTTATTCGTGTGGGTATAGGGGTCAATATGGGTGTCCACGGCTCCGATGTTGATCATTGATCGGAAAGTGTTCCGGGTCATGTCTATACTTCACCGAACCTATAGGGTCACACGCTTAAGGGTCATCTATCTGCTGAATACTAGACAGGGAGTCTAAGAGAAAGTCACCGGAAAGGTTTCGGAGAAAACGGAAAAGTTCCGGAGAGAGAACACCGGAATAGTTTCGGTAAAACCGAAAAGTTGTTTCGGAGTGAACCACTAAGCCGAAAAGGTTTCGGTAAGCACCTGGTACTTTTGGAGGGTGCCAGAATTGTTCTGGTAACTTCTGGAATTTTTCTGGAGAAAAGCATAAAATATATTTTTTCGGAAATATTTCGGAGCTGCCGGAAATGTTCCGGAGCTGCCGGAAATGCTTAGGTTGCTTTTCGCAGATGAAAATCACTAATCCGGAATTGTTTCGGAACGCGCCCAAAATCATTTTAGTGGGTGTTGGAATTATTCTAAGACCCACAGAAATATTTTCGGATTTTTCGGACGCGAAAAAGTGGTGTCATGAATAGTAAAAAGTACTACTTGAGATATTTTTGGAAAGCCTTCTAGAAGGACTTGGGAGCCAAGAAAGCCCCCTTGGGTTTCCTATAAATATAGGTGTGAGGGCAGCCCCATATCCTTGATCCAAGCTCTCCCTTGAGTTCTATACAAATGCCATGCATGATCTGGCTTTCTCTCTCCCTCCCAGCGAAATAGTTTCGTAGAGCCGAAAGGCTGTCTAGGTTCCGGCAGGAACTAGTTCTGGACGGCGAAGCCCTGTCGGATAGCTGACACCGTATGTGTGCAACCCCGTAGAGAGGTCGTAGTTTCGATCTTTTGCCCGAAGGGCTGTCCAAATTATTGTTCGAGTTTCAAGGGTCCTCCCGAAGGGCTGTCCGAGTTACCGATCGAGTTTCGAGGGGCCTCCCGAAGGGCTGTCCGTGACACCGTCCGAGGGACTGTCCGACCGCCTCCTGGAGCGCTGTTCGAGGAGCAGACGAGGGAGAACATCCTCGCGGTTGGGAGGTTGTAAATCCTAGCTGCGGGGATCTGCACCGACGATCTACATCGACTCTACTTCCGCTGCGCTACGAGTCGGTAACGATCAGATCAAAACCTTGTATGCAGTCTCCATAGTGGTCCTGGGCGTGTTCGTAGTGCGGAAATTTTTGTTTTCTGTTGCGTTCCCCTACAGCCCAGGCTGCCAGGGTCACCCAGCTGGAGCAGGAGGGACTCCTCCCAACCGACTTGGTAGCTGCTTGGCTTCACGCTCGGATTCTTCCCCTGCAGCGCCGAGTGCATCGTCTCTGCGACGTGTCGGGACCTCGAGATCCCACTCGGCTCTGCACGTGGCGGGTGAAGACAGAAGATCTTTGCGCCCGAGTGAAGGCCATCACATCTAGCGCATTGCCTGACCCCTTCCGCTTCGGGCTTGATTATCTCATTCGCCAGCGAAAGCCGCCTGTGGTATGCTCCGATTACTTTTTCTTCCGATTGCATGCTCTTCCGATTGCTTTCTCTTCCGATTGCTCTGATTGCTTATACCTCCTTCTCAGCACTTTATTCAGTCCAACCTCATGGAAGACGGCCAGGAAGCTGGCGTGTATGCCCCTGATCGCACAGAAGAGGACCCCACCGACCTCGAGTATAACGGCGAGACTCCTTCCGCCGAGTCCAGTGGGGATGATGAAGACGATGACGAGTCTTCCGGAGAATCCTCCGACCCCATGGATGCCGATGATGATGACGCCGAGCGCGCCAACCCTCCGAAGAACAACACTCGGTCGCCAGCTCAAGGGGGTACGCCTGACCCTTCCCTTGAGCAATTTTTGGCTGAATGGAGTGATGATGATAGTGTCTCAAAGGGTGATGGTTCCGATGCAGCTCCTCGAGCCAAGCCTCCAAAGGTGCCAGCCAAGCGCACCTCGGCCGCCGGCTCCTCCTCTGGTGTGGCTCCCAGCCAGGTTGCCAAGGTCAAGCCGACTTCCAGCAAGGGCAAACAAGCCCAAGAGACGACAACTCGGAGGCCGACCATCCAGGCGCCGCTGAACGTCGCTCCGCTTCGCTGCCGAATGCCCACTGGCGCCCCCCGGACAATCGGGTATGCTTTTATCTTTATGCCTCCTACTTCACTATCTTTGCCTCTACTGATTCTTCTCCCTTTCTTCTTTCAGGGAGCCGATTGGGCTTGATGACGTTGACACCGACATTCCCGTCCATGCCAGCCCCGTCGTCTCGCCCGCTGCTTCTGCTGCTGCCGTCCACAAGCGGCCGGTACCCGCTCGTCGCTCCTCCAAGGACGCCGAGCGCGCTGCCAAGAAGGCCCGTCTTGCGGCGACTTCGAAGACCTCTTCTTTCACCCTTGCCTCCCAAACTCTCAAGGGCGCAGCGGACCGGGTGGCTCCTGGTGGTGGAGGAACGCAACCGGTTGACCCGATTGCCCCGTCTCCACCGCGCCGCTCCAACCCGGCTTCGCCTGCCGCAACTTCCCCTGCTGCAATGACCGCATCTGATACGCTGATGGTGACGACCCCATCGCCGATTTTGGTGTCGGCACCACCGGTTGCCTCCACAGTTCCACCGGCTGTACTATCTGACCCACCGACTACGATGATCTCGCCGCCAGTCATCGCTACCACCTCTGCTCCGACTCGCCCGGTTGCGCCGCCGCCGCAATCGGGTGCCTCCGGCCCTTCACCAACATCCGTGCCACCAGTCCTCACCACTGCAGCTTTCACCATCGTTCCCACTTCAGTGCCACTGCCGATTTCTTCTCCCTCAGAGATTCTTATGCGCTCGGTGGATCAATTCCGAGCCGAGTACTCTCGCGCCCGTCATGTCGGCGCTGAGCCTGATGCTCCGCATCGTCCTCGGGACCCCGTGACGAGCGCTCTGAGACGGGTGAACGAATTCGCCGATGCCCTTGCTCAGGACCTTCAACAGCTGACCTCTCACCATACGGTAAACTCCTTAACTTTTCCTTCTGTACCTCTCTTTTACTTCGGCAATTTTTCTTCCGGTGTGTGCACGCAAGCGCACCCACTGGGTGTAGTCCCCGAGATTCGGGCTGATTGGTTACAATCGGTTCGGATCTTTAGCATTTTTTGCTTTATCGTTTGCCTTCCTCAATCGGTGGACTTTCTTTCGGTGGGTGCGCGCAAGCGCACCCACTGGGTGTAGTCCCCGAGATTCGGGCCGATTGGTCACAATCGGTTCGGATCTTTTTCACTGTTGCTTTATGTCTGACTCCGTCTTGCTGTTCTTCTCAGGCTGTCATGGACGAGAAACGAGATGTCTTCGAAAAACTCCTGGAAGCTTATACTGCTAGCCTTCGAACCCTCGCCCAGGCCCAGCTGCAGGTCAATAACCAATCGGCTGAAATCACTAAACTAAGAGGTATCCTCTATCTCACCGCTGTCTTTTCTTCATTTGACAACTGCTCTGGTACTCAAATCTTCGCGCTCTCTTCTAGCTTCTATTCCCATGGTCGATGATCTTCAAGGCCGAATTGCTGAATTGACTGCAGAACTTAGCCAACAAGGTCCAGCTCTTGAAAAAGCCACCGGAGAAGTAACTCGGCTGCAGGGGATAGAGAAAGATTTGAATCGGACTATTCAAGGCCTCCAATCTGAAATGGCTGCTCTTGAGAAGAAACATCTTGCCGACATAGCCGCAGTGACGGCTACTGGTGATGGACTTCTTGCTGAACGGGATGCTGCCGTCGCCGCCCGAGGTGCTCTGCAAGCTGAGAGGGATGAAGCAATTCCTGCCCGAGACTCCATTCGCCAAGATCGTGATGAGCTCTTCGCCAAGTTCGAAGAACTGGAGAAGCGCAGCTATGAGGAGACCACCCGAATGCGCCGCCGAGCCAAGGGCTTCTGTGATACACTGACCGAAATGGACGTCCTCCTTGGCCGTGAGTCTTCCTTGTTGCCGAGTGCACTTTCCGGTTGCTTTCTTCTCTTATCTTATTACTCATGCTCTTCCTTCTTGACGCAGAAGCTTGGCCCGAATCTGAAGCGGCTGCCTACGCAGCTGTCGCCAAGTCCCGAGAGGATACCATCGCCGCTGGAGGGACCTGTGACCGTGTAGATAACGTCTGGACCCGGCATGAATATCTGATCGGCACCCAAGCCCGCATTCCTATTATCCAGGGAGTTGCCCTATCCTTCAAGCTCGGAATTCTAAAGATTGCTGAAGCACTGTGGTCGCCGACTGAGCTCAAGGCCGGACTCCAGAAGATGAAGAATGCTGCCGACTCCTCCGCCGAGATCCGTAAGGAAGACACTTAGGATGAAGAGGATTCTGACCAAGGGGACACTCCGAATGCCACCACTGAGCAGACTCGGACTCTCCTTAAGGCTATCCCACGTCGGATCGACGTTCTGCTGAATTCTGCCAGTCGGACTGGTGCGGAGACCGCTCTTCAGACTGTGCTGACTTGGTACCCTCAAGTGAAGCTCTCCCAATTGTACAGCCTTCGAGACAATGCCTCTGACCTTCTTGAGAAGACCTACGTCGAAGTCAATCGGCTAGCCAACACTATGGTGAATTGGTTTTCTCCCTACGAGTATACTCCGTATCTCGACCAGGGAGGGAATCCGCTCCCTGCCTCTACCATCTCTGGCCTGGACGAGGAGCTCTCCGATAGCGGCTCATCTCAGACGTCTCCGAAGTCTAAACAGACTGGTGCTGCAACTTCTGAAGCTCAATCGGACCCGGCTGCTCCACCTTCTAGCTCAGTGCCTCCGACTGCTTAAGCTATGTTATCTTTAATTTGTATTCCGACTGTCCGCTTGTAAGACATATTTTTAATTCTGTCGACACCTACTGGGTGTGACTTGGATGTAATGACCTTATTCGGCCTTGGGCCTGTTACTTTTGATGCAATCCGATTGCTTGTTTTTTTTTACTTTTGCATGTGCGATCAACTTTGCGTCTTTGTCGGTTTCTTTTATCGGCTGCACTTGGGGATGTCTGCTGTGTCGACCTTGCTGCCGTCATGCGGTCTGCAATCGGATCAACAGTAGCCAT
This sequence comes from Bromus sterilis, assembly GCA_950022295.1. Taxonomy (NCBI): domain Eukaryota; kingdom Viridiplantae; phylum Streptophyta; class Magnoliopsida; order Poales; family Poaceae; genus Bromus; species Bromus sterilis. The sequence goes on along the minus strand of OX465598.1, from coordinate 18,582,666 downwards.
CCAGCCAAGGTTCGATAAGTTTTCATTTTTTACACGACAAGATTTTTACCGCAAAGGATTCTGCAATAGCAGGCGCCGATTGCTCGCTACAGGGTCCGATGTCCTGATTTGCGGCGCAATCGATGACTTTGTCCTGTCGATTGTGCCCTTGGTGGCCTCTTTCAAATTGTTTCCCGGGGATTTGTACTACCGACTGTCTCAATCGCCACCCTTCTCAATGCCACAAACCTTTTAGTGATTTGCGCTCGAGCTAAGTATTCGATTGAAGGCCAGCCTGCAGTCCCCGTGCCTCGATGGCTTATTTACTTGACCTTGCGGTCGGCCAGTCCCCGGGTGTGCTACGCACATCTCGGGTATGACTGAGCGTTGCCGATTGAGGCTAGCTCTTCGAATGAAATTATACAAAAGCACTCGAATTCTCATTTTCAGAGACATGATAACTTTTACTGATTGTTTGCCGAATGGCTTACATAAATTTCTGCCGCTCAACTATAGAACGGACATAACAACTCGGCGTTCCACGGCCGCTCCGTCTCTGCTCCTGACGTGTCCTTGTGCCGAGTGCCCTTGGTGCAGTCGATCAGATAGTAGGAGTTGTTCTTGAGCGCTCTGCTGACAACAAATGGCCCTTCCCAAGGTGAGGATAGCTTGTGCTGCCCCTCTGACTTCTGGATTCGGCGTAGCACCATGTCTCCCTCTCGGAAAGCGAGAGGACGAATCTTCTTGCTGTGGTAGTGCCGCAACTTCTGCTGATAGACTGCTGACCTAGACAAGGCCAACAGACAAGCTTCTTCTTTGAGGTCGATGCCGTCTTATCTTGCCAATCTTGCTTCCTCTTCTGTGTATAGGGCGTGCCGAGGTGAATCAAACTCAATGTCGGAAGGGATGACTGCTTCTGAGCCATACACCAGGAAGAAAGGAGTGAATCCAGTCGACCTGTTTGGAGTGGTCCTCAAGCTGAACAGTACTGCCGGAAGCTCGTCAATCCATGCTCCGGGTGCCCTCTCAAGTGGCTCTACCAATCTGGGCCTGATACCCGATAGGATTAGTCCATTTGCCCTTTCGACTTGACCATTGGACTGTGGGTGTGCCACAGATGCCAGATCGAGCCGAATGCCTTGCTGAGATGCATATCGGGCCAGCGCCCCCTTTGCAAAGTTTGTGCCGTTGTCGGTGATGATGCTGTTAGGTACACCGTATCTGCATACGATGTCGGCCACAAACCGAACCGCAGTCGGCCCATCCAACTTCTTGATTGGTCTTGCTTCAATCCACTTGGTCAACTTGTCGACTGCCACTAGGAGATGTGTCATGCCACTTCGAGCTCTCTTGAATGGTCCGACCATATCCAAACCCCAAATTGCAAAAGGCCAAGCTATTGGGATGGTCTTCAGTGCCGATGCCGGCTGATGACTCCTTGCCTTGAACCGCTGACAACCCTTGCAGTGCTTCACCAAATTCTCAGCCGCTGCAAGTGCAGTTGGCCAGTAGAAACCATGTCGGAAAGCTTTGTTGGCGATTGCCTTTGCTGACGCGTGATGACCACATTCACCTTGATGGATGTCTCTGAGCAGGTCCAAGCCTCTGTCCTCTTCAACACACCTCTGGAGGATACCAGTTGCACTCTTGCGCATCAGCTCATTGTTGATTATTGTATATGCCCAAGATCGGCGGCTAATCTGTCTGGACTCTGCTAAATCTGGTGTGAGGATCCCATCTGCTAAGAAATCTCTAATCGGTTGTGCCCATGACGGCGCACTGACGACCACCATTACGGCCGCATGCTGAGGTGGGACTTCCTCTTGGATCTCGGCCTCTTGAACACTGGCCTCCTCGATCTCGGCCACTTGGACGTCTGTCATTTCTATCTCTGCTTCTGAACTGCCGACTGCGGCGCCTGGCACGCATTCGGCAGCCCCTGGTGCCGACTTCTCATCTGGAGCTGGAGCTTCATCATTGCACTCGGCAATTTCTGATGTCATTGGCTCTGAGGTTGTGCCTTCTAGTGCAGCCTCTGCTTGCTTCCCTTTGCTCTTCTTCTTCTCCTCTGCAGCCCCTGGCTCGCAATCGGCAACCCCTGGTGCTGTTGCCGAGACACCCTGGGCGCTGGACTGCTTCTTCACGGTTGCAGGTTTGGCCGGTTGAACTTCTTTTGCCTTTCTTAGTGCTTCAAGATCGGTCTCCGAGATAAAAATGGACTCGGACTCTGGGGATGGAATGATAGATGGCTTCTTGATATGCTCCAGAGATACGCCTGGTGGGATTGATTGCCTTGTGGAGCCTAGCTTGGACAATGCATCTGTTGCCTCGTTGTTTGCTCTCGGCACATGATGGAACTCGCAACCTTCAAAATATCCGTTGATCTGCTGCACTAGGAATCGATAGCTTGCCATGTTAGCATCTTTTGCATCCCAGGTGCCCGAGCACTGCTGTACCACCAGGTCGGAATCACCAAAGCACTCGATGTTCCGAATACCGATTTCCTTGGCAAGCTTGATACCATGCACAAGGGCTTCGTACTCGGCGACATTGTTTGATGCTGCGAAGTGAATCTGAAGCACATACTGCAACTGATCTCCTCTTGGGGAAGTGAGTACCACCCCAGCCCCTAGGCCATTCTTCATTTTGGAGCCATCAAAGTGCATTCACCAGCAATCCGACATTGGGAGTTGCGGCATGTACTGAGTTTCAGCCCAGTCCACCAGGAAATCGGCCAATGCTTGCGACTTGATTGCAGTCCTAGGTTCATACTGGATACCGTGACTAGCGACTTCAATTTCCCATTTTGCCACTCTTCCGGTTGCATCTCTGCTTCCCATGATGTCGGCCAATGGAGCTGAGCTGACAACTGTGATCAGGTGAGCTTGAAAGTACGGCTTCAATCTCTTGGCTGCCATGTACACTCCATAGCACATCTTCTGATAGTGAGGGTAGTTCTGCTTGGATGCCGAGAGCACTTCGCTGATGTAGTACACTGGACGCTGGATTTGCTGTGCCTTGTCCTTCTCGGGCCTCTCCACCACCATGACTGCACTGATCACCCGATTGGTTGCCGCAATGTATAACATCATTGGCTCCTTCTCAATCGGGGCAACCAGGATTGGTGCCGTGGAGAGCATGTGCTTGAGTTCTCGGAATGCTTCGTTTGCTTGAGGGGTCCACGTGAACTTCTCGGTCTTCTTCATCAACTGGTACAATGGGATTGCCTTTTCACCCAGCCGACTGAGGAATCGGCTGAGAGATGCGAGGCAACCTGTGAATTTCTGCACTTGCTTCAGGGTTTTGGGCTGCTCCATGCGCTCTATTGCGGCTATCTTCTCGGGGTTGCATTCAATTCCTCTCTCGGAAACGAGAAACCCCAAAAGCTTGCCAGCTTGGACTCCAAACACACACTTCTCCAAGTTGAGCTTGATCTGATAAGTTCTCAAATTCGCGAATGTTTCTTTGAGATCATCTAGCAATGTGATCCCCTTTGCCGACTTCACACCAAATCGTCCACGTACACATGGAGATTCCTGCCGAGCTGAGAATGTGTGCACCTCTGAATCGTGCGCTGATAAGTGGCTCCTCCATTCTTCAGACCAAAAGGCATGGTGATATAACAATAGGCCCCGAAAGGGGTTATGAATGCAGTTTTGATCTGATCTTCCACAGCCAACTTGATCTGGTGATATCCAGCAATAGCATCCAGAAAGGACAACAGCTCGCAACCGGCCGTAGAATCAATCACTTGATCAATACGGGGCAGAGCAAACGGATCTTTCGGACATGCCTTGTTCAGGCAAGTATAATCTATACACATACGCCAAGTCTTGTTCTTCTTCATGACGAGGACTGGATTCGCCAGCCACTCGGGGTAAAACACTTCCATGATGAAACTTGCTGCTTGCAGCTTCGCAATCTCTTCGCCGATTGCCCTTCTCTTGTACTCAGAAAAACGTCTCAGGGGTTGCTTGACCGGCTTCGAGCCTGGCCGAATGTGCAGCTTGTGCTCGGCGAGTTCTCTCGGAACACCAGGCATGTATTGTGGAGACCATGCAAAGATGTCCCGATTCTCACGGAGAAACTCGACGAGCTCGCTTTCCTATTTATTGCTGAGTCCAGCTCCGACTACAACGAACTTGGTTGAGTCAGAGGGATCTAGAGCGATCTTCTTGCTGTCCTTGGCCGACTGAAAAGCCGATTCCTCATCTACTCTCTTTGCTGGGCAAACCGGAAGTGGATTCTTGCTTTGTGCTTGCGCCATTGCAATGACTCTGCCGAGCTGGCGCTTCTCCGTCTCCACCACTAGAGATTCAGCCAAACTGCTGCCAGCGGATGTGCACTCGAGGGACTTCCTGAAGTCTCCGGTGACTGTGATGACGCCGTTTGGCCCCGGGATCTTCATCTTCAGGTATGTCTGCTGTGCATTGATCATGAATTTGGCAAATGCTGGTAACCCCAATAGAGCATGGTAAGGACTGCTGAGGTCGGCCACCTCAAACCAAATCGGCTCTCTCCTAAAATTTTCTTCCGTGCCAAATATGACATCCAGCCGAATGCGACCCATGGGGGTGCAAGACAGCCCAGGAACAATCCCATGGAAAGTCGTCCGACTGCGCTCCAGGTCCCGCTCTGTGAGCCCTAGCTTGAGCATTGTATCTCTGTACAGAATGTTGATTGTGCTTCCTCCATCAACTAGCACTCTAGAAAACTTGCATGAAAATCTTGGTCCTTCGACCAGAGCGTCCACCACCAGCGGATAGTTGCCTGGATTCGGCAAAATGGTGGGATGATCTGCTCTGTCCCAGGATATCGGACACTCGGACCAGTGCATGAATTGGGGAATCGGCGGCATAGTGGCATTAACTTCTTGGGCTCGGGCTCTCCGACTGCCCTTGTCTGTGGACTCGCTGGTAAAAATCATGTAAGCCGCATCCTGCTGCGGGTACTGGTTCTTCTGCTGAGGTGGTCCTCTGTTCTGGGGTGGTGGTGGTGGTGGTGGTAAAGCTTCTCCCTTTGCAATCCTTCTCACGAAGTCACACTGCCGAGTGGTGTGCGCAGACGGCCTCCCAGGCGTGCTGTGCAACTTGCATGGTGCGTCCAACATATCCTCGAACGTGTACTTGGGCTTCATCTGCCCTGGGGGTCTCACATTTGGTCTCATCTTCCGACTGCCTCCTGCAGCCGCTGGATCTTCCTCATTCTGAACAGCGGCCACCTGCCGACTGCCATACTGAGTATCGGGCTGTTCGTCCTTGCGCTTGCCGTTGTTCTGCTGGTTGTTGTTGTTGTTGTTGTTGCGATTGTTCTCTCTTCTCTCCTTCCGACTGAGGCCTTGGTTCCCTGTGTCCGACTGCGGAGCCCCTGTTGACTGGATCACACCTCCAACTCCGAGTTGGATAGGGCGCATCGCAGAATCGGACATAGCGAACGCATTTGCCACCTTCATGAGCTCGGCGAGCGACGTGAAGTCTTTGCGGAGCAACTTGTGCTTCAACATTGAATCAGCCAGGCATCCATCAGTAAAATACTGGATGGCCTGGATCTCATGGACTCCTTCGCATGAATTCTTCAACTTGATCCACTGAGATAAGTAATCTCGGAGGGGCTCGTCCTTGCCTTGCACACACAAAGCTAACTGCCGCGGGAGGTTGGGCCTCTCATACGTGCTTGTGAAGTTGTGGATGAATGCGGTCGTGAAATCCTCCCAGCAATTCACAATGTCCTTGGGCAAACTGTTCAACCACGTCCGCGCTGAGCCCTGCAGCATGAGAGGTGCATAGCGGACTGCTACACGCCGATTGCCTCCTGCAATGCGGACTGCCGTCAGGTAATCGGACAGCCAATCTTCCGGTTTCACCGAGCCATTGTACTTGGGAGTGTCTCTCGGCAATGTGAAGCCTTTGGGGAATCTCTCCGTCCGAATGCGATGACCGAAACAGGATGGGCCAGCTTCTCCTTCTTCATCTTCCTGAGCCTCCTTCTCCAGGAGCTCAATGCGATGCCTTGCGTCGTTCTGGCCGATTTGGCGAGGGCCAAGTCGGGTGCTGATTGCTGGTCTTGGCACCGATTGCTGCGGCATGTCATGGCGCCTGCTGTTAACAGCCGGATCTTCCATTCTTCTGCTTGCTGCTGGAGGTGGCCGATTGCTTCTGACCTTGCTGTCGTGCAGAGATGGTGCAGGTTGATGCCTGTTCTGGCGCGATGCATTCGGTCGCTGGCTAGCTCCCGCATTCGGCCTCACAGTTCCTCTTGATGCCTCTGGTTCAGCATTTTGATTGCTCATTGCTACAAGCCTCTGCTCCTTGGCGGCCGCTATCAGCTCACGCATTTGGCGCGACTGTTCGCGCCGCTCATCTCCTTCCAACTCTTCCAGCTCGAGCGCTATCTGCTCGACTGCTCTCAAGTTCTTGTCCGGTGTGCTATATGCTGGCCTCTGGATGAATGCCGACTGCGCTGGTTGCTCCGGTTGCACCGGCCTTCTCGGACGCTCCGGCTGCTCAGCCCCTGATAGCTGCTGGTTGACTGCTCTTCCTCGGCTTCTCAGGTCTTCCAGGACTGCGGGCTCAATCGGCCGGCGCGATCCTGCATGTGCTGCATTGTACTCCCTTGTGATGGCCCCCAGCCGACGCTCTTCTGCCAACACTTGCTCAGCCCTGCGAGCCAGAGCGAGCCGTGCTGTTTCCAGCTCGGTATGCACCTGCTCCGGATCACCATTCCTGTTCACGGGTGTGTATAACACATCCCGCAACGCACTGGTGCCGATTCTCTCTGCCGCATCAGCTACTTCCTTGGCCTTCCTTGCTGCGCTTGCCGGATCACGGTTGGTCGATGAGGATGCTCCCGCCATCATGACAGCGGCGTGCAGTCAGCCCTCCTCTTGGCCAGGCGCTGCGACGCAGCCCCTGGTCGAGAGCGGGTCTGTAGCACACGAGAAGATGCGGATGTCTCTGGGATACGCCTCAGGGAAGCCACCAATGAAGAGGCGATGACTTCCCACCTGCAGGGACACTCCGGGTGGCATGGGTGCTCCAGCCCTGTACCGCGCCGAGTAGTCCACTACATGATCGATTGCCCCACGCCTTAGAATCAGGCCGGAGGTGTGGCTGCCGCCTGATGCAGAGGAAAATCCCGTCCGGATCTTGACTCCAGTCGACGCCTCGGTCTGCCCCACGGTGGGCGCCAACTGTCGTCGATATGTGACGGCAGATGCCATGGGGATGGCTAAAGTGAGGGGAAGACACGAGGGAGAGAATGTCGATGGTGCCGGAATCGGGTTGGGCACAAGCACGGTGAAGGCACCACGATGTACCCAGGTTCAGGGCTCTCCGGAGAGATAACACCCCTACTCCTGCTTGTCTCTTGTATATCAATGAAGGGGCTACAATAACTGCTCTTCTATCTTCTCAGGGGAAGGAGAACACCGCACCATGGGCAAGGTCCTCTCCTGCTTCCCTGAGGAGTGACTACAAGCAGTAAATGAACTAAGGGGGAAGTGAGTTAATGAGATCTCAGGTGTAGCGTCCCTCGCGCAGGAGGGGGTACCCTGGCTCTTATAGTGTGAGTCCAGGGTACTATGGTAACTTCATTGCCGAATGGGCCCAGCCGTCATCCTCTAATCGGCCCGGGCCCACCGACTGCTCCTCTCCGGGTGACCCGGAGCCTACGAGCGGCGGCCCATGCTGCTACCTCGTAGAACCTAGGAGTGAACAGTGGAGCTAGGGGGTGCGGTCTTGTCGACCTGTCCGCGGAATCGGCGGGGAGGTCGACACCATATCTCCAGCAAATCCTCGACGTGACCTGGCCTTCCTGCCACCCGGATATCTCGGGATATGGTATTTATGACCTCGTAATCATATCCCCGACTGGGTGATAGGTTGCTCCGATTGCGCCTGGACCGACAGGTGGTTCCTGGTAGGGTCGATTGCTCTGGGCAATCGGCCTTCTAGGAATCGGCCTCGGTCCAGCTGCGGACCAATCGGATGATCGTCTTTGGTGAAGGAAGGGTGGACCGATTGCGCCTGGGCCGACTGCTGGCGTTTGGTATGGTCGATTGCCTTGGAGCAATCGGCCGTACCTCTGCCCAGCTCGGCCCAGCTGCAGCCCAATTGGTCCATCCTTGTCTTGAAAGCTTGCTTCCCCTTGGGCCAGCCTACCCGGGTACCAATCCCCCGACACTCGGCTATTTCTATATCCGTGTATATGCTCCTTCTCCTCTGGCCTGTACGAGAGAAGACGAATGAGAGAGATGAAGATTAGATAAGAGAAAAATAAAAGGATGCGAGTTGCTGTCGTCCAGGCTGCTCCTGCTCCCCCCGTAATTTGGCGCTGCTTGCTGCCGCCGTTGCTCGTGCTTCTCGTGTAGAACGGTACACCGCTGCTTCTCTTCCTTCTTCTGCTGCTTCTCGCAAAGAGAGGAGACAAGTGTCCTTCTTCACGCTGCTGCTGCTTCTTGCAAAGACGGGACACAAGTGAGAAAGATGAAGAAGAGATGAGAGAAAAAGAAAAAAAGGTATCGCTGTTTGTGCTGCTTGCTTCCTGGAGTCGCGTTTGGCCGCCCAGCGTGCTTAGTCCCGGCCGCCGAGGCAGGCCGCCCTGAGGTTGGGCCGCAACGGCGAGCCGCTGCGAGCGCCGCCGAAAGACTCAAGCTTCATTCAATCGAACAATAGGTAGGAGAGGTGGAGGATTGTGCTTCGTTCACTGAGGATTTGCTGAGGATTCAATGGGCGGCGGCTCAATCTGGATGGGGAAGAAAAAGAGGATATAGAGAGGGGGGTGGCGGGGGTAGGTGGAGGAAACCCTGCACTGGCTATGGGCCATTGGATCTGGGGAAGATCGACGGTAGTCGTTTGCAATCCGTGGGAGGGTAGCCTCAACCAATCAAAATGCATCATTCTTCAAACTCATTTCTTTTGTAGTACACTTAGTAAAATGATGTGAAATAAAATCAATTCATTACATAATTAAGTGGTAGAGAAGATATAGGCAATTAACACTAGGTGTTAATTTTAATTCTCACCTATCACTTTGTTCTCTCTTTTTTCTATTATGTTCTTCATTTTGTTAATTTTTTCACTATTTTCTTTTGTTCATTTTTTCTTTTTTCTATAGTAACAATCTATGTTGAGTGTGAAAAAATTTAAAGGCCAGCCGATAAAACACCGGTCGCATCTCCTTCAAACTTGATGTCAAACTTGCCAACAATCCATGCTCTTACAGTTCAAATTTTAATCTCCTTAAATACCTACAACGCTATAAATGATATAATAGTTTAAACATAGCATGGGTAGCCCATGGGGGCATTCCATTCTGTTTATGTTAGGGTTAAAGCTAGCTAGATGGTCAGGCCCGGCACGGCACTGATGATCAGCTGATTAACGGGTCAAACACGACATGGCACTCTTCGGCACACTAAGTTAACACCATGACCCAAGTCTATATGGTTTGTCACAGTGGTTCGTTAGGCACGCTAACCCACCTGTATTTTAGCCTGCTGGCCTGCTTTAATCCTATAATACGCCTATGTGATGTTTAAAAAATAATATAAAAAATCTAAACGGTTCGTGTCGTGCTAGCCACGTGCCCAACCTTCAAACCCTCGCACGACCCTTGATGGCCCATGTGCTAGCACGGCCTGCTACTTACCGTGTCGGGTGAGGCCCACATCGGTCCAAGCACATGTGCCAAAGGTCTGACACGCTAAGGCTAAAAAACCTTTCAACACAAGGATGACAGCCCGACTCCGTTAGCCGGCTGGCCCGTGGGTCGGCACACAAGAGTCGGTGCATATCCCGCACAATCTGCATCCCGTACCGAAGACCCATGTGGTTGACGACGCAGGGGGCATGGCTGCAATGCATCCAGTACCACTGACCGAAGCGACCGGCTCCCGGATGGCCCGACGCTGTAGCATCATACGCCTACCTACCCCATGACGTCATATCCTACGGGCTATAGTGCTCCCCATGACGGCAATGGCGTACTCCGTATAGTACCCCGCAACCAGCAGGACATGTGCATGATGATCAAGACGAACCTGCTACAGGTCCCTGTGCCTGATGATCAAGACGGACCTGCTACAGGAAGTTGCGGAAATCACATATGAATACCCTCGCAAGTTGCTCGACTTCTTCGACATCATCGACCCTCTGAAATTGAAAAGCACTAAATTTGGGAGTGTTCGGAAAAAATAGGATGCACTTCGTGTAGAAAGTAGACCATTTCTTTTAAAATACTAGTGTTTCTGACGAAAACCCAATTGTTACAAAGACATTTCAATTTTTTAATCCATTTGAACTCCAATATTTTTGTGTGTTCGTTATAAAGGATTAAAATCACCATCCTCAAATTTTAAACGGTTATGACTTCATTTGTTAGTTTTTATGCATTTACATATTTTTTGAGCTAAATAACCCTAAATTGTAAATCATGATAGATGAACTCGGAAAAGGATGAAACTTGGCATGGCACCGTCATTTTACCCATATAGCATGTGCTAAAAATTTGGGAGGGTTACGAAAAAAACTGAATACACTTTGTGTATAAACTAGACCATCTCTTTTGAAGTATGAGAGTTTCAGATGAAAACGCAAGTGTTACAAAGACATTTCAAGTTTTTAAATCCATTTGAAATAAAATATTTTGTGTGTGTTCATTATGAAGCACTAAAAGCAACATCCTCAAATTTCACATTGTTTTGACTTTATTTGCTAGTTTTCATGCATTTACTGATTTTTTGAGCTAAATGTCCTTGAAATTGAGAAGCACTGCAGATGAACTCGTAAAAGGTTGAAACTTGGCATGATATCACCACTTTACCCATATAGTTTGTGCTAAAAAGTTGGGAGGGTTACGGAAAAAACCGGATGCACTTCGTGTACAAACTAAACCATATGTTTTGAAGTATCAGGGTTTTTGACGAAAACCCAAGTGTTACAAAGACATTTCGGTTTTCCCAATCCATTTTTACTCCAGTAATTTTTTGTGTTCATTATGAAGGATTGAAAGCAACATCCTCAAATTTTAACTCTTCTAACTCCATTTGCTAGTTTTCATACATTTGGTAAAAATTTTGATCGAAATGACCTTAAAATTGAAAAGCACTATAGATGAACTCGCAAAAGATTAAAAGTTGGCATGGTATCATCATTTTACCCATATAGCTTGTGCTAAAAAAGTTGGAAGGGTTATAGAAAGAAATGGATGCATTTCGTGTACAAACAGGACCATCTCTTTTGAAGTATGATGGTTTCAGACAAAAACCCAAGTGTTACACAAACATCTAATTTTTTTTAATCCATTTGAACTCCAATATTTGTGTGTGTTAATTATGAAAGATCAAAAGAAACATTTTTAAATTTCAAATTGCTCTGACTTCATTTGCTAGTTTTCATGTATTTACTGAATTTGTACTGGTCCGCTCGTCGTGAACTTGTCTAGGTAACGGTCAACATGCTTGACATAACGGAATTGCTTCGTTTGGGCTTTTGTATGGCTTGGGTAGAGGGAGGAGGGGGGAAAGTGAGCAATGTTAAGTCGGGTGGGAAATATTGAGTAGTACTAAGGAACCATGGGCACAAGAATAGTTGCCCCTATTTTCTTAGGGGCTACTTGCCGCTCGGACATAGTTCAGACCTAGCATCCATATAGATATGGTTGTGCGTATCGAGTCATGTACTTTCTCCCCATGGACGTCGAGTTTTCGTTGACAATAGAGATGCCAAACTGCAGCCGCCAGGAACTCACAAAGTTTAACCTGATCACGAACTAAGTCTTTGTACTCCTTCTCACACAACCAATATTCGATAATTAGACGCCTAAACAATCAGCTTGTACGACCCTATATACATCTTATGCAACACCCAGTTTTCTTCTAGACCTTTTTGCGTTGTCACGTTTAAATAGCAGGTGTGATTTATTTTGTGCTCCTTACAAACAAATTGAACACTGAGATCGTACGCAGAGATGTCTATTAGCTAGGATACAGTAACATAGCAGTGCATTATAGAGACATCTCCATAGAAAGATTCTATATTGGACACATGCTTACATGGAGAATATATAAGCCGAGTGTTGTCATATGGCACTCGGTTTACATAGATAACCTATAAGACGAGTGTTGTACACGGTTTATATTTTTCCGCGAGACAGAAAAATTATGAAAATAAAATATAAGCCGAGAGTTTTTATGTGATACTCTTATAGAGGGTTCCGTCATAAAACCGTCGACGTCCTCCGTTATGTCCACGTGGCATGAATCGTTGCCGTTGTTTATACATAAGCCGAGTGCCCATTTTGTCATATACTCGGTTTACGTGCTTGTAAGCCGAGTGTTTTGGATAAACCGTGTGTGGAACTCGGTTTCTATGAAGATAAGCCGAGTACGGTTTTAAAGCCGTGACCTCAAGCTTATACGAAGGTAAGCCGAGTGGCCGAGAAAATGCACTCGGTTTAGCTTGTTTCACTCGGCCTACAATCATTTTCCTGTAGTGAGTTTAGCCGACCACCACACGGTGAAGAAGATGACGTTACATTTAGGATGGATGGCGACCCAACTGAAGCTGTTGGCGTAGTTCTGAAGAGGCCTCTTGTTACCACCACACATATCTGAAATCTTAACAGTATGTTTGAGTATCCATTCCCTGCTGTCATAGTCCTCCAGAACATAAACGACTAGCCGATTCTCGCCTCTCCGAGAAATGAAATTGGCGTAATGCAAGCGTCCCTGCGACGGCTGAATGAAACCATCATCCTCGGTGCTCGGACCACCGTCCAGGTCGCTAGGGAAACGAAAATCTGTCCATGTTTCGCCATCGGTGTCGAGCGCGGCTATAGAAGGGACCGGCCTCGCGACCCGATCACTACCAGGACAAGAATGGTAGACATGATAATCCGTAGTGTGAAAATGCAGGCGGCCGTTGAGGAAGACGGTGGACATCTGGTGATCATAGAGGGCAACATCTCCCAATCTCATTTCCGTATGAACCCATGTCCTGGTTTCTGAGGAGTACACGCCCACTCCGGGGCGGCAGCGCGCGGGCGCCCCATTGAAGCAACACAAACACATGGAAGTGGGAAGACTCGGCCGGATCAAAACCCAGATGCTCTCTGTCCACTTTGATGGCCATGCCGTTGTTCTTGTGGTCTGGCAGCGCGACCCACTTCTCCGTGGCGGGGTTGCACACGATGTAGCGGAACACGTCGTCGGCAGTGGCAGAGACGCCGCCGTACCAGTGGCAGAGGACGAGGCCGGTCTCCGGGAAGCGCTCCTTGCTGGTGGTGGTGAAGAAGAAGCCGACGAGGGACTGGGGCAGCGTCCTGGCGAGGCGCAGCCAGCGCCTGCATACGCGCTTGCAGCGCCAGCGCTCCCTGGACGGGACGCGCGAGATGATGTCCACGAGGAGGTCGTCGTGAAGCCTGTCGATTGGCGTGTGCAACAAGGGAAGATCTGCGTGGACAGAATTGTATGGGACGTCACAGGGGATGAGTGAAGAAAGGAAGAGGAAATTACAGGTTGTGTTCGCCGTACCTGTAACGTGCTCTATCGCGGCGTTCCCACCGGCGGTAGCGATCTGAGGGGATCGACATGGCCTGGCCCGGGGAAGAAAACGGCGGCGCCGTCGAGAGGAGAGGGGCGATGGAAAGAACCGCCACCTCCTGGAATTTCGGCGCGTCGATACTAACTTGATACTGTCACACGTAAACCACGCATCCGCCTCCCGTTCCACGAATCTCGGTGGGTCGAAATCTCAAACGTTTTCCTGCCAACCAAAACCGGGAATGGGGCTGCTTCACGTGGGCCAAGTGGTCGGTTTTTTCTAGCATGGTTGGTAGTCGAATGTATGGGTTTAAAGTTTAAACGGATAGAAAAAGATAACATTTGCTGGGAAAAAGTTCAAAACAAACCTTGAACTTATATATGAAAAATATAAATCGAAACCAAACTTGTAATCCGGAAATTAGCACACCAAACTTTTAGATCCCAATCTATTTTAAACCTTGATTGGGATCCTTGATTGGTTCGCTGGATACGAGGATGAATCGAACCGACCCATTAGCATAATTTTTGGCGTGTTATTTTTTCTTGTTTGGTTTTTCTTTCATTTTTATTATTTATTTTTACTTTCCTAATGATAATTAAATTTATAACACTTTTGAAATAACATATCACATGAAACAAAGAATATATTTAAATAGACAAGAATGTTCATATATGTAAACTTTTTTATTTTTTTGAAATATTTGTTAAAAAAAATGGACCATTTTTAAATGCCGAATATATTTTGTAAAAATAAAATAGTCTACGAATTAACACAAACATGTTTTCAAAAAAGTGACATAAGTTTTGGAAATCCAAACATTTTTTGAAACATATGAACATCTTTTGATAAATTTGAATATTTTTGAAATCACAAACAATTAAGAAAATGCATTTTTTTGAAACTATAATATTTTTAAAATTAGAACAACAGGAAATTTTAAAATATGTTTAGAACAACAAAAATATAAAACTAGAACATTTTAAATTTTTAAAACTTAACGACAATCTGTTCAGCGACGGAATGCTGCATCTTAGAGCTGGTTGGACGGTTCTTGAGTAGTCGGAGTTATGAACTTGATATCTCACACTACAAATTACCCGGATGATGACCTAATATCTCAAATTAGCTGTTGCTTCTTCATGATCCTATTCTGGTTATTGCAAGATATTGTTCCTTCGTTCGCGAGAGCTGTAGCTGGGAGCTTTTTTTGTAACTTGTAATTGTGTATCTGATGTATCTTTTCTTGGAGCGCTTGACATGATATATATATATATATATATATATATATATATATATATATATATATATATATATATATATGGAGGTTCTTCTAAGTTAGCTTTACATTTATGCTAAAAAATAATTATTAACACATTTGGATAAAATTTATGCTAAAAAATAATTATTAACACTTTTGGATACGGTTTATGCTGAAAAATAATTATTGGCGTGTACCGAAGCGGAGCACATTAACAAATAATTGGATTCGATCCGAAGATATATACCTCCCAGTTTGTTTCTCAGACCTCCCGTAATGGATAGTATGATAAATTAGTATCATAAATAGTCTTATTTAATGACACGTAACACACATACTAGCATAAGATTTATTGTGATACTGTATGATAATATGATACTCAACCCTATTTCTGCATTTAATTATATGCCATATCACCAAAAAAAATTAGTTAGCATGTATAATACTAGATATAATACTTCTATTGCGGGAGGTCTCATGTACTTTCCGGCAAAAAGAAAAGTATTAGGGGCATCTAAAACCTCCCAGCTGGAACCGTCGTATATAAGTTATCTATATCTTTTATAAAACAAACCCCCACTAACATGCATTTAAGGTATCTATCTCAACATGCAAGCTATCCACATCACCAACTATTATATCCAATCATTTATCCATGTCATCCACTAACAAAACTCAATTAACATGCATTTGTGGTATCTATCTCAACATGCAAGTTATCCACATCAACCACTATTGTAGTCAATAGTTTATCCATGTCATCCACTTTCATTTACATGCATCTTATACTCTTTTAATTTACAGTGTAGAGTTCTTATATAAACTAGAAGAATACCCCGCGCGTTGCAGCGAAAATCTCTGTTAGAACTCTACTATGTAAATGAAAAAGTATAAGATGCATGAAATTGAAAATTGTCTACATTAAAAAAACTTTTTTATAGTGCTCCAGGTTTATGGAAGGATGTGGATACATCCCGCCCATTGCGCAAGGGGAATATTTTTCTAAATTGTTGTTCAAACAAAAAAAATAGAAGACGTATAAAATATGAAGTTTTTGTATAGAAATATGCAAGATTTGATCGATCATAGTAGTAAAAAAATCAATTTAATTGTTGTATTTTTTGCATTTTTAAGCATGGATGGAAAATTGATGATGTGGATAACTTGCATGTAAGAATATGCTATTATTTATAAATTTTAGTGGATGACATGGAAAATTGATTGGCTACAAATAGTGGATGATGTGGATAGCTTGCATGTTGAAATAGACAACTTAAATGACTCTACGTGGGGTTTTGTTTTATAAGAGATATAGATTTCCGCTGCAACACGCGGGTTGTTCTTCTAGTTCTATTGATGTCATTCCACCAAAATCTGTACTGTTGTCTGTTGGACCTAGCGTTTTACCTTTGTTGAAGCTTTGGTCTGCAGTTCGTCTTCTGAAGAAGTTTGCTATTTTCTAGCATTGTGCACATAGTTTTAAATAGCGGATATAGCGGCCGCTATAGCACCGTATTTTTTAAATTAAATGCCATTGCTTTTTATGAATGATCTAGAAATATGCATTTTTATAAATTCACTATGGGGAGATAGCGCCAGCAATATCATCCGCTATCTGTATTCACTATTCACTAAGCGACTCCAATCCCCTACCAACCCGCTATCCACTATTTAAAACCTTGTTGTGCATTGCTAGCAAGAAATCCAAATAAGTAAAAATCTAGTGCTACCAACCCGCTATCGACTATTTAATACCTTGTTGTGTATTTGGATTAATCAATAGATTGTTTCATAGCATTTGAGGTCAAAATTGGACTGTCTTTTGGCTTGTTTATCTTCGTTCTCTTTTCGTGTTGAAACCTTTAAGATTATCACCAGCCTACGTGACGAGTGTTTACTTTTAAGGGCATCTTCAATAGATTGTATGTAGTTTGTGTTGATAAAATGTCTATATCATCTACCAACAAGCTATCATACAACTACTCCAATAGGTTGTATGTAAGCCATCTAATAAAAGAAGAGAAATAAATATAATTGCTCTAAGTGGTACAAATACCTGTTGTATACAGGTAAACTTGGTACTGGCACAATGTGCTGGTCAAGGGTAGGCCTTTCTTGGTTGCTTCTTACTCGAGATAGCATTGTGTTACATGGCAATGGTGGTAATGGTACCATAGACGAATTGCTGATTTATAGTACATGTGCAGGCGACACACTTGACATTCAAGAACTGATGAGTAAACAAGTTTTTTGTTTTCTGGTTGAAGACCAAAGTCAAATGTTTGCTAAAGAAAGTAATGTACTCGTCAGTTTCGTTTCCTATATTTGTTCATAACTATATTATATTCACTTTTTAGCAGTTTTTCGGTGAGACCATAATAGATTATTTTATTTCTCACATGGCGCTCTCCCAAGCATACCAATCCCATGCATAAATCAGTGACTCAGGGACACAAAGTTGTGAATTATTTGTTGATAACATGAAGTGCGTCTAGCATATCCATTAAGTTCTATTCATCACGACAAATCTTGCAGTGGCAGTAGCCACCAAAAAACTTATCGCACCAAGGGTTATAGACCTTCAGACCCTTCCATTGAAACTTGCATTCATCCTCGCATGATGATTCGATGCAGAATAAGATCTGAAATTCAACTTCCTCACAGACTGCGTATAAAAAACAAATGAAAATTAATACCATAATAGTGAGACATTGATTGAAACACATGATTTTTCCAAGGCTGCATAAAAAGTGGTACAATGCGAAAAGCCTCAAGGACATCCACAAAATGTGTATCAACATTACATTTGAGAAAACTCTTGGTAATTCGACCTTGAAATCTTACGTAGATTCTTCAAGGTTCTTCTTTTGAAATAACATCTTCCCTAGGAACTCTACTTTTTGTAGAGAGAAGGAATTGTACATAAGAACAATAATAAATGAGAGAACACACCTGCAGATGCGCTTTTGAAGAACATAAGCATAACCAGAAAACAAGCGATGGCAGACCTTCCGTCCATTCTTGCACTATACATTCCAACAAGAGCCAGAGGAACAATATATAATGTTGAAAGGATATGGCATTACGTGGCATCTCAGAATTTCTAGAAAAAGACATACGGAGTATACAGGTTTATCCACAAGATATGATTACCATGTACTGACAAGCGATCCCAAATCTGTAGCACTATCAAAGGGAATAAATAGGTAGTCATCGTTTGGCCGCAACAATTAATGCGAAAATAATTTGGAGACATATCACCCAATCGATTCGAAAATCAATCCATTAATGCAATTAATTAGCCATACAATTAATTATGCATGCAACTAAATAGGTTTAAATAGGCATTTTTTTTCTCATCAAATTAACTTGGCAAGTAATTAATTGTGCTTGCAGATATAGTACTTCCTCCGGTTCATATTAATTGATGCACATTTAGTATAACTTTATTATAAAATTGTACTAAGTATGCGTCAATTAATTTGGATCGGAGGGAGTACTATTAAAGGAGAATGCATATGTAGTAGTCGTCGTTGGGACACAACTATTAATGCGAAGTGGGGGAAACCCTACCGCGTAGGCACTCAACCCGATTGACAAGGATCCTTCGCGTGGGGGGGGGGTGCTCGGGCGGAAACCCTTGACGCCACCACACCCATCCGGCCCAGGGGCGAATGTACGTGCATCATTGTGGGGGCAAATGCCCCCACTCGTTTTTTTTGCCTACTTATACGTATACATGGGTATAGGGCGTTGCCCCCACTAAGCCCAGGTATTTGCCCCCACTACACGTGCCCACAACCTTTTAATTGGGGAGAGAGAGAGCGCTTAAGTCTTAATTGGCCCATTGCCCATACTAGAAAACAGCCCATTTAGTAGAAACGAGCAGGCACGGTTGCTTTTCCAATCACAAACCTATGCGAACACAGGTTCTGTCATCTGCCGAACACAATCGCCGCCTCCTCGTTCATCTGCTACTTGAGCGAGCGACCGTCTCGATCTCCACGCCTACGTCTTTGAGCTGCACATATACTCCATCCCCTCCGGCAGCCATCCCCGATCCGCATCGCATAGACGCGTACGCCGGCAGGCCGGCCGGCCAGACCGCTAGGACAGGCACCGTACGTCCAACCGTCCAGGTCTCCAGAAAGAAGAAGACGTGTGACAGATTGAAAAGGTACTACCTGGTACTTAGGTTGAATCAGTATTATAGCAGATTGAATGATTGTACTTGAATTTTGTCTGAATAGATTTAAGCACATGGGAGTAAAATAAAATCTATATAGACTATATTAATATTCTGCCTTCATATACTTCAATTTATTTAACTGATGTTTAATTATTTTATGTTGACAGGAAAGATAATGGAGAGATTTTTTGCAAAATCAACAACTGGTAGTATGCCTGAAATTTTCGATCTGAACAAGCTTACTCGGGATCCATCTAAAAGGAAGAGACTTACAGATTTTAACATCAATCAGCACGAGGAGATTAGAAGGAAGTACCTAACATGGGGGCCTTATCAACCTCGTCCATCAAAGTTTAAACCCAGATGGATTGGTAAGAGTAAGCGGTATTTCAATCCTGAATGGTATGATCTGCATCGTAATTGGCTAGAGTACAGTGAGGTAGAGGACAAGGCATATTGCTTGTATTGCTATTTGTTCAGGGACAATATTAAAGGTAACAAACCTGGTCATGATGCATTTGTGGTAGATGGATTTGTCAATTGGAAGAAGGCAATAGAGAGATTTTCAACTCATGTGGGCGACCGTGATAGTTTTCATAACAAAGCACTTAAAAACTGTGAGGATCTAATGAAAACAGAACAATCAATCCCTGCTGCCTTGCATAAACAAAGTGAACTTGAAAAGAATGAGCATCTTATCCGATTAAATGCCGCAATTGATGTATGTAGATATTTGCTGCATCAAGGACATGCGTTCCGTGGCCATGATGAGTCAAAAGAGTCTACAAATAAAGGAAACTATCTGGAGATGATAGATTATACAATTATGCACAATGATGTTATAGCCAAGGCGTTCAAAAATGCTCCACATAATAATCAGTTGTCATCTTCAACAATTCAAAAAGATATCACTGAGTGCTTTGCAGAAGAAGTATTGAGTTGTATTCTGAAGGAGCTTGACAATGGTGTGTTCAGCTTATTAGTTGATGAATGTCGTGATGTTTCTGACAAAGAGCAAATGGCAGTGGTTCTTCGTTATGTTGATACACATGGGCTATCAAATGAGAGGTTTGTTGGTGTTCTTCATGTGGAGGAAACAACATCTGCTTATCTCAAGTCTAAAATTGACTTTATAATTGCAAAGCTTGGTTTGAGTCTACAACAAGTGAGAGGACAAGGTTATGATGGAGCGAGCAATATGGCAGGTGAGTTTAATGGTTTGCAAGCCCAGATTATGAGGGAGAATAGTTCAGCTTATTATGTACATTGTTTTGCTCACAAACTTAACTTAGTTGTTGTGGCTATTGCAAAAAAGATATTTGATGTTGGAGATTTCTTTGATATGATATCATTATTGGTGACAGTCGTTGGATCATCTTGCAAGAGAAAGGATAAACTTAGAGAGAACCATCGAGAAGAGGTGAGGAAAGCGATTGGCAAGGGAGAGATTGCTACAGGGTCAGGATTAAACCAGGAGCTTTCTCTTCAAAGACCAGGAGATACTAGATGGAATTCTCACTATACTACTTTGTTGGGTTTGTCTAAGATGTTTCCCTCGGTGATAAAGGTACTAGAATATGTGGAGGAAGAGGGCTCGGATTCTACTAAGAAACGTCAAGCTAATGGTCTTCTAAAATATTTCCAATCATTTGATTCCGCATTCTTTCTACACATGATGATGAATATATTATCCTTAACAACGGGGCTATCAAAAACCTTCCAGAGAAAGGATATGGACATTGTAAATGCTATATCAGATGTGGAATCTGTTAAGCGAGAGCTAAATAAGCTTAGATCCGAGCATGGATGGAGTTCTCTCTTGAGCAAGGTATGTTCTTTTTGCGACAAGTATGATATTTCAGTTATGGACATGGAAAAGGATTATGTAAATCCAAAGAAGCCAAGGCAAAGGACTGGCATTAATAATGAGCATCATTATCGGGTTGATTGTTTCTTTGCTGTCTTGGATTTATTGGCAGAAGAACTAAACCGCAGATTCAATGAGGTAAACAATGAGTTGCTTTGTTGTATGTCTGCTTTCAACCCAAGTGGTCAGTTTAGTCACTATGATGTTGAGAAGTTGATGAAGTTGGCTAAGTTTTATCCTAGCGATTTTAGCGAAAATGAGTTGGAGCATCTTGAGATGGAGCTTTGCCTGTACATAGATAATGTACGCAATGATACAAGATTTGCTAGCTTGGAAACTATCAATGATCTCGCTAAATTGATGGTGTCTACAAAGAAGCATCTTTCTTATCCTTCTGTCTATCGACTTCTAAAGCTAGTACTGACTCTTCCTGTTGCAACTGCAACCGTTGAGAGATGTTTTTCGGCAATGAAGCTTGTGAAGAATGCTTTGCGTAACAAGATGGGTGATGATTATTTGAGCCATAGCCTTATTTGCTTTGTAGAGAAGGAAATATTGGATAATATTCCTAATGAAGCAATAGTTAAACGCTTCCATGCAAAAAATCGTCGTGGGATAAAACGAAAGGAGGTAATGTGCTCAAGCTTATATTTTTATTACTTAATGTTTATATTATTTCTTTATTTGATCATGATTCTTTTTCATGCAGCTTGAAGGCTAGAAAAATGAGGGACGTACCAATAAAAAGGAACGAAAAGATATCATATTTCTCAAGTCATTGTGCGTTAAGTGGTTAGTTTACTTTTATTTTGGCAATGAATTTGTTATACTTGTGTGAGTGATGACCTTATTTTATAAGGAAATATGTGATCACGCTTGTTATACTATATGCTTGCGTAGTTGGTTTCTTAAATGATTTAGCCCTTAGTTTGTGTTTCTGGAAAAAAAATTGGATACCACATTACCACTTTGCCCCCTCTCATTTTTCATTCTGGCTTCGCCCCTGATCCGGCCCCTTCTTCCTCACCTCCTTCGCTGCAGCCGGAGGACACCGGCGGGTAAAGCCCGCTAGATCATCGTCGGCAACGAAGATACCTTCTTGTGCAGTGGCTTTTCCCTCACGGGGCGCTCTTCGGTTTTCTAGGGTGCGTTGGTTGCTCTAGAGAACTCGGTGATGGTGGCGGAGATTAGGAGCCGAGGATCTGGTGGAGGTCCTCTCATGACGGATAACGGCTCGGGTCACGTTTGTCATCAGGGACGTAATGTTGGGTGAGTGGCGTATCAGCGTGGTCTTGCAGCCAAAGGACGGTGGCCTGGATCGGGCAGCGTTAGGGGATGTTGTTGTAAGGTGGCAATCCTCGTGCTTTGCTCCTATCACGACAACGTCTTGAATGATCGGTCCTCGTGTTCCAGAACTACTGTCGCAGATCTTGCCCAAGATATCTGGAACGGATAGAACCTAGTCGTGTGCTTTTGTATCAGCCTACGAGGTTCTATGAAGTCGCAATATGAAGCTTTGTTGTTTGTTGACAACATGGGACATGTCGGTTTCTTGATTTACCTGGTGTAGACATCGGTGGAGAAGGTCATGGTGGCTGATATTGGAGGATCAGTTAGACGGAAATGACCTTGGAGGTGATGGATTCAGACATGTATTTGATAACTCTGAAAAGTAACAATGAAAAGTGGGCGCGGTAGCGCTGGAGTATTTTATTTTTAGTGGTGCTCCTTAGGTGCCGAGTCTTGACTTTCAGGTTGAAAACCTAAGGTCTAAACTTGATATGTTGTCCCTGGCAATTGCCTTGTTGAAGAAATTGTTTTCGGGATGTTGTATTTGGTGGTGGTTTGTGTGCTGCTGGTGAGAGAAGTTGATCGCTGTGTCGAGACCTTGTTTTTCCTTTCTATTTTGTTTTCTCCTTTTGCTGAGTGCATCCTAAATATCTTTGCGACATCTTGGTGTGAGACCGGGTGTAATTGGTATCTTCGTGATACTAATATTTTTTTTCGTCATTAATGCAAAAGTAACTTGGAAAAGATCGTCCAATCGATTTCAAATTCAATCCATTAATGCATTTAATTAGCCAAACAATTTATTATGTATGCAATTACTGAGATCCATTTAAACATGCATATTTCACGCTGAATCAATATTGATGCGACTAATTAATTAGGCAAGCAGTTAATCATGCCTACGTACTGATACTAATTAGAATTAGAGATTTTTTCAATTAGATAACTAGATAGATAATTAATGATATAGTTAGTTAATTAATTAATTAGAAAAGCAGTTAACTACGTTAAATCAAATTGAAAGCACTCGCGGGCGAGGATGGCTAGCAGGCGCTTGCATTCTATGCATGCAACATGGCTGACCAGCGCTTGCCAACATGATCAATGTCCACCACGCACTCGCAAGATAGGTGACTGAGCGTTCGCTAAGATGGATGATGACCATAATCTGCATAACGTGAGTAAAGTCTATTTTAAACCTTAAATTCATACAGCTCGTCGGAATTGAACCCCAATCTCTTAATCCTGAAATCAGTACCTCATACTTATTGATCCCCGTCTTATTTCAACCCTGAAACAGTTCATAACAGTTTGGCGCGAGGAAAAAGACCAATTACAATCGGGATTACTCTCTACTCTCATACATGGGTCCATGTGTCATAATCATCTTCTCTCTCCCAATTCATATCCCCTTCGCACACACATCCCCGCTGCCGCATTTGTCTCCAGCCGTGCCGGCACGGCGCCAAGCATGATCGCCGGACCAGATGAACCGATGCTGCTTCGAGCGTCGTCGCGCCTCTCATGGCCTTGTGGGCCTCGAGTTCTGGCCCCGCCGCCGCTTGCATGGCCGCGTCGCCCAGGCCGCAGAAGAAGAGGTGGAGGAAACGATTTCGGCGGGGATGAGTGTAACAGACCCGATGCAGATCGGGAAGGAGGAGGGGATAGGAAGCTAAGGTTGGGGAAAGGGGATCGCCTGGAAGGAGGAGATCAGCTTCTCTCTTCAGGTTCTAGTTCTGGATGCAATAATCGATACCAACTCCATGGGCTCCCAACCACATATAACCACACCCGCTGCACGCAGGCAGCCACACACACACACCAGCCATGACTAGCTGTCCCCACCTGGCAGCGTCAGAACACCTTCCTCTTGCTCCTTCTCTCTGATCTCTGGGTCCATCTTGCCTGGGCTCGAACTGGTAGGGGAGCCCCGCCCGTCAGTCGTGACATTCCCCCGGCCTTGCAAACCGCCTTGCCCCCAAGGTGGTGAAGCTGGGAAGCGTTGTTGCAGCAGCTCCGGGTCTTCCCATGTCGCCACAGATGCTGGCAGGTCCGTCCACTGGATGAGCAGCCTGGGTTGCGCGCGATGGCCCACACGAACCAGCTTCATGTCCAACGCACGGTCTGGAATATGTTCTGCCTGCAAAATGGAGTTAGATGGTGGTAATACAGGGTCGACGGGCACTGCGGCGCCGACCGCTCGCTTGAGCAGCGACACGTGAACAACGGGGTGAATTTTACTCGACGCAGGTAGATTGAGGCGATACGCCATTGCGCCCACCTTCGCAGCCACCGTGTACGGCCCATAGTAACGAAAGGCCAACTTTTGATATGGGCGTTGAGCCACAGAAGTCTGAATAAAAGGCTGCAGCTTCAGCAACACTGCATCCCCCACTGCAAACGAGCGATCTGTCCTCTTCTTATCAGCCTGCGCCTTCATTCTGTCTTGTGCTTTCTTTAGTTGTTGTTGCAGGTGCTCCACAATTATTTCGCGCTCCTGGAGCCAAGCTGCCAGGTCAGACACGGAACACTCGTCCAGTTGCGCGAGCCCAAACTCACGGGGTAGATGTCCATACACAACTTCAAAAGGTGTCCTTCCTAAGGAAGAGTGAAAGGAGGTGTTGTACCAGTATTCAGCAAGCGCCAGCCAACGTATCCAATTTCCGGGGCATGCATGTACTGCACAGCGCAAGTACGTCTCCAGGCACTGATTTACCCGTTCCGTCTGCCCGTCAGTTTGTGGGTGGTACGATGAGCTCATCCGAATCTCGGTCTTGCACAACCGGAAGAGCTCCTGCCAAACTTGGCTTGTGAACACCCGATCTCTGTCAGAAACAATGGCCAGGGGCAGCCCGTGCAAGCGAAAAATGTCCTTCATGAAAGCCTTCGCCACTTGAAGGGCAGTGAAGGGGTGGGTCAAGGGAAGAAAGTGTGCATACTTGGAGAACTTGTCCACCACCACCAAGATAACGTCATGACCACCAGACTTGGGCAGCCCCTCGATGAAGTCGAGCGAGATGACGGACCACGGTCGTTGCGGAATCGGCAAGGGTTGGAGGAGCCCCGCCGGGGAGATGCGTTCGGTCTTCGCTTGCTGGCATGTTAGGCAAGAGCGAACGAACGTCTTGACTTGCTGCTTGAGCCCGTGCCACGCGAAGAGGCGCTTGACCCGGTGGTATGTGGCATAGAAGCCAGAGTGTCCCCCCGCTGCGCTCGCATGCAGGGAACGGATGATATGAGTCTGGATGTCAGCATCCTTGCCAATCCACACTCTGCCTTTGAACCGAAGAACACCATCTTGCAGCTGAAACTCAGGCTCGCATAGGGGATCAAGCGCCATACGAGTCAGTCTATCTTGTATGGTGCGGTCTTGGAGATAGCTAGTGCGAACGGCTTCGAGCCACATCGGCTTACATACGGACAGGGCTGCTACCTCAAGCTCATCTCTGTGAGCGCGGCGGGAGAGGGCGTCTGCTGCACGGTTGGTGATCCCCGTCTTGTATTGGATCACAAAATGTAGACCGAGCAGCTTAGTAAATGCTCGTTGTTGAATCGGCGTGTTGAGGCGTTGATCGGTCAGGTTCAGAAGACTTTTTTGATCCGTGCGCACCGTGAATTCCTTGTGCTGAAGATACGGTCGCCAATGATCCACCGCAAGTAGCAGCGCCAGGCACTCCTTCTCATACGCCGACAGGCCCAAATTCTTTTGCGCCAGAGCTTTGCTCAGGTATGCTACCGGATGGTTGTCCTGCATCAAGACAGCACCCACCCCAGTGCCACTGGCATCAGTTTCCACCACGAAACGTTTGCTGAAATCCGGAAGGGAAAGGACGGGCGCTGCAGTGAGAGCCTCTTTGAGAGCTTGGAAGGCTTCCTCGGTTGTTGGAGTCCAAACAAACACCGCGCCTTTACAAAGCAGCGCCGTCAGTGGCTTGCTGATCATGCCGAAGTGGCGCACAAACTTCCTGTAGTAACCCGCGAGCCCCAGAAATCCACGGAGTTCCTTGACTGATGAGGGAACAGGCCATTCACGAACCGCCGCAATCTTGCTGTCTTCAGTGGCCACACCCTGCTTGCTGATAACATGACCCAAGTAGCGAATAGTGCGTTGTCCGAACGTGCATTTGGAGGGCTTGGCGTACAACCCATTCTGTTGCAGCAACTGCAACACCCGTGCCAAGAGGGAGAGGTGCTCTTCCAGTGTTGCCGAATAAACCAGAATATCATCCATGAACACCAGCACGCCCCGGCGCAACAACTCGGCGAGCACCGTGTTCATTGCCCCTTGGAAAGTAGCTGGAGCATAAGCCAACCCGTATGGCATCACTTTGAACTGAAACAACCCTTGGTGAGTCTTGAATGCGGTCTTGTGCTCGTCTTCAGGCCGTAATCGAATCTGGTGGTATCCTGCTCGAAGGTCGAGCTTGGAGAACCAACAGGAACCGGCAAGCTCGTCTAACAAATCATCAATGATGGGCATCGGGTACGTGGTTGGCAGCGTAATGGCGTTGAGATGCCTGTAATCCACGCAAAAACGCCACGTCTGGTCCTTCTTCTTGACAAGGAGAACCGGGGAAGAGAACGAGCTGATGCTCTCCGTGATGATGCCCTTCTTAAGCATGTCCTTCACTTGAGCTTCGATCTCGGTCTTTTGCTTGGGGGTATAGCGGTATGGTCTGATATTCACTGGTTTGGTACCAGCCATGAGAGGAATGGCATGGTCCCACTGCTTGCTGGCCGGAAATTCGTCTGTTTCCTCGAACACCATCTGAAACTGATCCAAGACCTGTTGGATGGCTGGTGGAATCTCCGCTGAACCTTCGTTGTGCTCGGTGATGCATAAGTTCACCACGCAAGCAATGGAGCTGTTCTTTGCCATGGCCTGTAACTGGGAAGCGGACACTGGGGTGATGTGCTGCACTTCACTGCGCAGTCCGTGCAAGGTGATTTCCCTTCCGTGGTGTTGGAAGGTAAGAGTCTTCGCCACCCAGTCCACCAGCATCAATCCACAATGCTCGAGCCAGTCCATCCCCACTACCATATCATAGCACCCCAAGGTTAACACCCGCAAATCAGTTCGGAAGGAGTGCTTCTGTGCCCACCATTCACACGCTGGAATGTAGCCAGTGCAGGTTAGGACGCCTCCATCTGCGATCTTGACTGAAACCGGCGGCAGGTACTGCACTGTCTGTGCCATTTGGGTAGACACTCGCTCGCTGACGAAGCTGTGGCTGCTTCCTGAATCGACCAGGATCAACACCTCGTGTCCGCCCAGTAACCCAAGCAACCGGACTGTACGCGGTGTAGTCTGCCCTGTGGTCGCCAGCTTCGAGATTGACATCAGCTGGTCCTCATCAGAATCAGACTCTTGTGGAGCGATTTCTCGATCGCGATCTTCCGCCTGCAGCAGCTCCATTAACTCTTCTACCACATGTAGCTGCACCGTAGCGGCGCACTGGTGGCCCTGCCCATAGCGCTCACCACACGTGAAGCAGAGCCCCCGAGCGCGGCGGTAGTTGCGCAGAGCTGCCACTCTGTCGTCGCCACGTCCCGGTTCAGGCCGCCGATCGACGGCCCGGGCTGCGTCGAGGGCGCGGCGATCCTCCGCGCCCGCTGGCGGTGCCGGCAACAGGGCGCGCACAGGGGGTGCACCCAGCGCGAGCAGCGGTCGCGCCTGCGGCCTCGCCGGCGCGTGCTCCTGACGCCTGTACTCGCGCCGCGGCAGTGCTTAGAGTAGCTCCTCCTGCAGTTGAGACAGGGAAAACGCAGAGTCCAGGTCCTGGGGACGATGTAAAACAACACCAGCACGAATTTCCGGACGCAGCCCATCTAAGAACTGAGTAGTAAAATAAACTGAGTCGAATCCTGGGTTATGGGCGAGAATTTGGTGCATCAGCTCCTCAAACTTGTGCATATACTCCCCTACGGTGCTTGTCTGTCTTAAGGTGTTAAAGGAATGCAACTGAGCCTGATAATGGTCCTGGCCAAACTTAACAGACAAGGCCACACACAGTTCCTCCCAAGTGAATTTGCTATTGTGAGACTCCTGTAACTGCAGCCAACGGGCTGCATTGCTCGTGAAGTGCAGAGTAGCTACTCTCACCCATAATTCTGCTGGAACCGAATACACATCAAAGTATTTCTCACATTTTGTCTTCCAAAATTGAGGATTATCCCCATCAAAGGATGGAAAGTCCAATTTCGGCAAAGACCAGTGAGATGTGGGTGTGCGATGTGGATGTGGTGTCTCCCCCCTTGTTGTATGATGCAGCTCGAGACTCAACGGCGTCGAAATTTCATGGGATCGGAGAGACGTACCATTGGTCGGAGGCGGCTCAAGGGTAGTGACTACCCCGTGTGCCAAACCCCCGGATTTGGCGCTCTCGCCGTGGCCGCTTGGCCCGTGGTGCCTGGGATCGGCGGTTGTAGTGGCCGACGTCGTCCGCACCACCGCGCCCCTGCCCCCGTCCGCGTCATACGCAAGGGCTGGGTGCAGCGCGATTCGCCCCACATGGGAGCGCAGGTCGTCGACTTGCTGCTGCAGGGCCGAGACCGCCGGGCGCCAG
The DNA here is from genome assembly GCA_950022295.1 of Bromus sterilis. Lineage (NCBI taxonomy): Eukaryota > Viridiplantae > Streptophyta > Magnoliopsida > Poales > Poaceae > Bromus > Bromus sterilis. Next base: position 18,553,973 of record OX465598.1, on the reverse strand, counting down.
AGCTTGAGGGAGAGCTGGATCGCCTCCAGCTTGGCGTCGTTGGCCACACGGCTGTCGTTGACCGACTGCACTAGCGCGGCGATCTGTTCCTCCATCGCCGCCGTCTTGCGCGCTTGCTTCGTGAGGTAGCGAGGTCTCTGAAGATACTCTGGAAGCTCCAGATCGGAAGCTCTGAATACCACTTGTAACAGACCCGATGCAGATCGGGAAGGAGGAGGAGATAGGAAGCTAAGGTTGGGGAAAGGGGATCGCCTGGAAGGAGGAGATCAGCTTCTCTCTTCATGTTCTAGTTCTGGATGCAATAATCGATACCAACTCCATGGGCTCCCAACCACATATAACCACACCCGCTGCACGCAGGCAGCCACACACACACACCAGCCATGACTAGCTGTCCCCACCTGGCAGCGTCAGAACACCTTCCTCTTGCTCCTTCTCTCTGATCTCTGGGTCCATCTTGCCTGGGCTCGAACTGGTAGGGGAGCCCCGCCCGTCAGTCGTGACAGTGAGACAATGGATCGACATCGGTGGACCTTCGATCAGTGTCCACCCGCCCCTGCGCATGTTCCCCAGAGCGACCACATCACCGACGAGTAGCCCCGGCCAGGCGGAGCCGCCTCGTTCACATCGCTGCCCCGAGTTTGCTCAAGCCGGGCACATGTGCAAGCTCCAGGTCCAGTGCCAGGCTGCAGAACCTCGTGTACGCATGTATCCCCGCCATGACAAGCTGGAGGAGCTAGCCGGCGTGTAACATAGTCGGAGCCCAGCCGAGAGCATGTGGTGCATGGAGCGCGAGACCCGCCTGGACATTGGCGCCCGGAGTATACGCACGCGTATAATACACACGCCAGCGGAACTTTCATGCGGCTAGGCTGTGTCTTCGGCCGCGGCCACCGTACGTGCGCGGTGCGCCAGCTAGATCATGCTAGCCTCTAGCTGGCCAGGATTGGCTCCTGCGATTTCCCGAAGGAGGTCGCGCCATTGCTGAATTTCCCCATCCTCAGGCAACTCGATCTATGGCGTGTTTCCATCTCCGAGGATGTCTTCTCCCGGGTGCTTTCTGGCTGCCATGTCTTGGCCAACTTATATCTGTCGGAGATTCGTGATGTAGGTTGCCTCCGCATTTGCTGGCCAACTCTCAGGATCATCGTCATCTGTTCTTTGTTTGAAGGCAAAGAAAAACTGATCATCCTGGAGGCCCCTTGCCTTGAACGGTTGCTGTTACGTTCGCCAGGCTTAGGTAGTGAGATTATCCGGGTTATCAGGGCACCTAAACTGGAGATGTTGGGCCTTTTGTCTCCCTGCATCTCAGAAATTGAAATTGCCAATATAGTCTTCCAGGTAACAGCTGCATCAGTCTCTAGGCTCTTAAATGGAATTCTCACTTGTCAAGTTTCTTAAAACTCCATTGTTATCTTCAGGGTATGATCCCATCCATCTCGGAAAACTCAATACGCACCGTAAAGGTTTTGGATCTCAAGTTTTCGAGCCCTGCTTTGAATGCAGTTCTTGACATCCTTAGATGCTTCCCCTGCTTGGAAAAGCTCTATGTCTTATAATGGGTATTTGGTTCTCATCTAATAAGCTCTAGTTTGCAATTACTTTAACATATCTTTGTTATGTCCTTTCCCACTGGGACGTATATGTAAAAGCAGAGATAAAAAATGTGTCTCGCTATGACCCACTAGATCCAATAAAATGCCTTGAGAACCATCTCAAAGTATTGGTGTTAAAGAATTACAAAGGTGGCGAGGAAGATGTTGGCTTTGCGAAGTTCTTTGTTTTGAATGCAAAAGTGGCAAAGGAAATCAAATTTGGTGTGTGTAAGAAAATTGACATCGACAAGAAATGGATGACTGATCAACTCAGGCTGCTAGAAGTGGAAAGTAGAGCTTCACAAGACACTCAATTGATATTCAGAAGTGGTTGTTCCTGTTGGTATACTTATATATGGATACCCAGGACTTGTCCAATGCCGACCCTTTCACTTCAGGTGTTGTTTTGTAGACGGGGTAGATGCTCTTTCAGAAGCATATATGTGATCTATCAATGGCCCATCCTATCGATTGCTTCGTTTGCAAATTAAGTTGATACCTGATGGTTGTGTTATCTTCCGTCTAAAAGAGAGGACTATGGATGCAACCTAGTTTATTCTATTTTCAATAGCAGTGCATAATTGCGCTAAATTCTTGCTAGTTTTAACTTTTAGTCAGGGCTTCATGTTGTTATGAAAGACGGAATGGTCCTTCTTTTTTTTTCGGAAAAAACTTATAATCAGTAGTCTGATAGGAAATTTTTTCCAGCCGGGTCTTGTGCCGTTGATGCTTTTCTAATCCGATGGCTTACATTCTAAGCGAACTAATGCCCAGAGGAAATCTCGCATGTCCTCTCTCAAATACCTCATTACGTCACATGCGAGTTAATCTCGATTGTACGGCCCATCCACCCACCCATCTCGCATCACGCGGGCGAGCCCATCCGAAACCTCGCCGACCTCCCTCGCCGCGGAGGCTACCTTCGCCACCACTGGATCCACCACAAAACTTTGCGACGTCTACAACTACTCGCTGTAGTCGCTGCAGCAACCCGCCCCCCATCTGCTCCGCCAAGCCTTGCTCTCACCGCCGACGGCGCCGACGGCGCCGCCCTCATCACCGGCCTGGTTCCCCGCGAGACCCTGTCCCTTTACCATTCATCCCACCGTGCTGGTTCGTCGTTTCGGCTCGCCAAAGAAGTTGCACACGTATCCCAACCATCATCTTTATTCAATGGCATGTACTCACCTGAACTAGGGTTTGATTATTTCTTTACCACTTGATTTTGATTTGCATTACTCTCGATGCAATCCTTGGTTTGATTAATTTTGTTGAGTGTATCTGTGTTACATCCGATGTGTAATGTATCATTATTTCATCTATGAAATTGGGTAAATTCCTTGTGCAGATCAAATTAATATGATTCCCATTCTTGCGGAGTAATATTAATTTTCAATGTGATTTTAAATTTCCATGCTTCCATCCAAGTTTAGATATGTTCCCAACTACTATGTTTGTGCTTCTTAGTTCCATAGGATCTAAATTGCTATGCATATGCTTCTGACCCTATATATTTTGCTTCCAAATGACAAAAGTAAAAAATTCAATATGTTGATGAGCCAAAAACATACGTCCCCTTGGTGGCTGAACAATATTGTTTTGCTTCAATATTCATTTTTCTATGCTTGAATCTGAATCCTTGGATATAGAATATCTTCTACGCATCTTTTGTATACCATATTTTCATCCAACCGGCAACGAGAACTTCAAATATGACACACATTTGCTTCTAAGGTTTCTGCATAAAGCTTCCTTGCTTTCTGCTTCTGAATTCATCATTTTTGTTTTTGCTTCTCCTACTTATTACCATAGAGAAAAAAATCATGCTCCCATATAGTACTACATCTGTGTTAGTTTGAAGGTGTTTTGCTTCTATACAACCATTTGACCCCATTGTTATGTAAACATTGCCCATTTGCTTTGTTCACAACCCCCCCTCCGGCTTCCAAACTATACTTCATATGCTTCTTCGGTTTAGGTAGAATGCTTCCATACTTCATGTTGTTTTTCTGAAGTCGTTGTCATTTTTATTACCGTTGAAATATTCCATGCATCTCTATTATGTTTCTTTGGTCTAGGTAGTTTGCTTCCGTAGTTCATGCTTCTACCTCTTTGTGTTTTTTCGCACCATTTAAATTTGAAGAAAACCCCATGTGTGGGGTGAAATATTGAATTGTTGCTTTGTGTAATCCATGCTTCCTGCGTTCATATCATGAATATGTTCCCTACAACATATAATTTTCTCTTTATCTCAAATTTGTTATGCTTCCATTGATTTTGTGATAGATCAAATTATTGCTTTCATGTTGTGCAGATGCTTTGGGACGTCTCAAGGTGGTCAAGGAGGTGGTGGAGACATGGGTGGAGACCGTGATGAAGGCTGCCCTTGAGGACCGTGTTTTCCTAAGTACTCCACCGACTTGAAGATATGGACGCATTGCGACACGCACTAGAGTGTGCGAGCTGTAGCCTCGATGCTTGTTGTCACTACAACGACGACAACTTTCATTTGGCGATCCTTCACCTAAACATTCCCTATCGCGCAGCCGTGGGCCAATATATACTTCCTAGACGTCTTAGTCTCTTAGACATGGACCTTGTATGAGATTTTTTTCTGTTTTAATTATATTAGGCATTTAGGATTTTACATGCTGGTAGCAAATTCCTTTTTTCTTAGAAGAAAACTTTTTTTGTTTGAAAACTGTCTAGTTACTACCATGGAAACCATTTTATGTTTGAGTGGAAGCAAATTTAATTGTTGTCCACTGATGCAAATTTACCTATCAGTGGAAGCAAATTTTCAGGTCGCCAGAAACAAATTCTTGCTTCACCAGGGATACAAAGTAAACATTTATAGTGAATACTTCCTAATGAATTTATGTTAGATCGAAACTACATTGGTTATTGTTGAAGCAAAATTATTGAGTTTATGGAAGCCCATATGTGGGAAATAAATTCGTGTGACGATAATAAAAGTATCAACCCTAGAAGGTCTAGTAGATGGAAGCACTATATTGAAAGCAAATTGGATTCAAACTTTGAAAGCATACATTCTGAGGGCTTCACGTTTCAGGATTAACACAATTGCAGGAGAGAGTTTAGCGAGGATGCCGTGCGTGCTAACCCGAAGCAGTTATTAGGAAGCAATCAACGAACCATGCACGGCCTAGTAATAGATCCAACGGCCATCTTACATCTAATCCTACAGCTTAGCACTAGTCTGATTGGAAGCAATGATCAGTAGTCTGATCCTTAGTTCTCAGCATTACATGTTATATTTTAGGACACTGCAATCCCATTGCTCTTATAAAATTTAAAAGTCCACAGGTGTTCTTTTTAAATGGGAAACTACTAGTATTTTTCGTACACAATGGATGGGATCCTACCAAAATAATAATCCCTAAAACAAATGGTTTTCTCGTGCGCGCGGGGGAGGATAGGTATAAACCCAATAATGCATTATTAAAATAAGTGCATAAAATAATCTTAATTTATCACTATAAATAATCTTAATTTACCACTATAAAATAATAATGCAGGGCCGGTGTTGGTGGCGGTGGGGCGCTCCTCCCCCTCGGCGCTCGGTGGCCGGCGCGGGACGTCACAAAGCATCGGGGCGACTGGCTTCGGCGGGGCCGGCGGCGCGGCCTGTGGGCGGCCGGCCTCATCGTGGTGGGGCGGCTGCCGGGGCCCTTCCTGGTGGCGTGCGTGGGGTGGTCCGGCCAGATCCATCGGATCCGGCACTGGCCGCCCTTCGACTTGGGATGTGTGCAGCAATGGTCGCTGCCTTGTTGCTGGACGGCAGCGCCTGGATCCTAGGGTTGCTACCGTGAATAAAGATGGCCGGTCCTAGGGTTTCAAATCGCGTCAAGAAGAAGATCTGCCTGACGTATGTTCTCTTTGATCTGGCCGGAGTGTCGGGTTCCGGAAGGCTCCGCTAGCGAACTCCTATGAAAGTGTGCCTGGGGATTGCTGGATCAGATGGGATTTGGTCGCAACATAAGGAGTGGCGCGAAGCTCTATTTTTGTTGCGGCAACACAGTGAGAAAAAGAAAATCGGCAACACAGTGACGGTTGTGGAGTTGATGATGCATCGGCAGCCGGAGGTTAGTGCGGAAGCTCAGATCTGCGAGAGAGTTCTCCTCCAAATTCAGAGCTTTCCACTGGGGAGATGAATCCACAGGCCCTCGGATGGAGTAAGAGGTCAGCAGTTTCTGTTTTATCACCAATTGTTGGGACATGTTATTTGAATCTGAAACCACTAGATTTTATAGCTGAAGAAAGAACAAGTTGGTTGTTCAGCTAGTAATTTATGAAAGTAATATATGCTGCTGCCAGAGAAGTGTACTTCCTAGACTGCATTTTCTTTGCAATGTGCTACTGTCGTATGAACCTTCAGGATTCATAGGTTCCAGAGTTGTAGGTAGAACTAGTTTGTTTTGAGTTAATGACAACAGTTCGTTAACTTGGTCATCTGTGCATAGGCCTGTACTATGAGCTATGGATTTATACTTAATAATTTTCTTTGCATGTGCGAAATGGCCTGCATTTTTGTTTACCTTGTGCTACTGTCATATCAAATGTGTACAATACTAGTGGTATGTGATTAGAAACTTAAACATGAAGATGTTTCAGTGATGGCATAATGCACAAATAAAACATGAGCAGGAGTGTACTCGCATATAGTGCTTTTAAAGAGGAAAAGGACGGGAAGCCCAGCTTTATACAAAAGCAAAGGATTCCCCTGGTTCAGACCGGCGGACTGGCGGAGTACAACATGACACCATATTCTGCTTTTGCTTTTGGAGCTAAATTGGAGCTCTTGTGAAGTGTAAGAGGTATATGTCAAATCTCTGCCTGTCGCTTGTTCATTTGGAATGCAAGATCCTCTTACTGAATCATTTGTTACAAGCATAACCTATCACTATCACTCTTTCTGCGAGTTGTTTGTCATGATCAGCCATAGCTGTTGTCTGTTGAACGCCAAGCCTAGGTTTCAATGGAGATAGTCATGTGACAAAAATCTTGCTCCTCTGCATCTTCTTCCCTGTGTGTCGGGCATATATATTTGCACACAGTAAATATTCTCCCTCATCAGCGGGACCGACCATGGTCAGTTCAACTTCGTCCGGGAAGGCAATCGATTACCCTGAGCGCGCACGTTGGCGACCATGTTCTGCGAGATCTGCATCGCCGCCCAAACCAGATTCATGCTAAAAAATATTCTCAACTGGCCAATAAGCATTTTGACACCACAGAAGGCATTTCACGGGGAGGAGCAGTGACACGGATACCATAGATAACCAAAGCCAGCAGCGCTCCTCTCCACACCTGCATCCCATTACCTGCTTGTGCGTCTGTTTGCACGAGCTCCAGCCTCAATCTAGTGGCAGATGGCCATCCACACCGTGCTTCAGCTGCTCCTGCTCCTGCTCCTTTCTTGCATCACCACCACCGCCACAACCACCACCACGGCTACGATTCCATCAGCTGCCCCAGCTTCCGGTCCCGATGCTCCAAGAAACAGGCAGGGCATTAGGAAATTCCCAGCTGACAATTGTCCAAACAAATGCGGTGATCAGCTAATCGAGTTTCCCTTCGGCATCGGCCTCAACTGCTCCCGGCATGCGGGCTTCGCCCTCATTTGCAACAAAACCACGCAACCTCCAAGGCTCTATCTCAGGGACGGCGTTGCGGAGGTTCTTGATGTCAACCCCGACGATATCATTAGAAGAAGTAAGAGCTACAACTGTTGCACTTGTAGCAGTTTAATTTTCTTTGTTGGTGGAAAAAGAAAATAAGTCATTCGTACGTTGAGAAGTCCCACACAAGAACATGTCTATAATGCCCTGCACAATTAAAGTGCAATGTTTTTCCTAAAATAAATTAAAGTGTATGTTTTAATCTCGGCTACTAGTAATATAGATCTAAGAGTCATAATTTTTGTATGTGTGGTTGAGGGCACCAAAGTTTTCATGAATAGTTTCTACTCCCTCCAATCCATATCAATTGACTCAGACTTAGTACAATTTTAATATAAAATTATACTAAATATGCATCAATTAATTTGAATTGTAAGGAGTACTTAATTTTTTTTCCTTTGACAATGACAGGAGTATCAGTCAACTTCTCGATTGCCATCTCAACGACTCCGGATGCTAAAGTGTACAATGCATCACTAAAGACCCCCTCCGGCAATTTTGTTTTCTATATGTTCTATTTTAGGATCACCTTGTGCGACTTCTATGCCTACTTGATTGAAAATTCAAACATAAGTCCTGAAATCCCGTTCTGCACTTTGTGCGACGGACCAGGTGTGGACCCCTCAAAACTATACCGTGACAGATGCACCTTGGTACCATTATATTCGGGTATTCGGCCTAACGTTGTGCAGCTCAAGTTTGTCCCCATAAAGGAGGAGGCCCAGCGGGTGCAGCGCCAAATTGCGCATGTCAATGCTAGGATGTATTGGAATATAAACGACCAACGGACATGCGCCGCCGCAAAGGCAGATGAGACCAACTATGCTTGCGTCAGCGACCACAGCTCATGCGTGGACACCACCTACATGCCTGGTTATTCATGTCGTTGTGACGATGGGTACACGGGCAACCCGTATGTACTCGATGGATGCTCACGTGATCACGGTAATACTCGATTCACCATTATATATCTACTAATCTATTGCTTCATCCTAAAATAGTTATTGCTGATTTAGTACAAAGTTAGTATAAAATTAGCGATATTTATTTTGGTTGTTTGCATCCAATATTTCCTTGATCATTTTGATCGAAGTACGTGAGTATCTACAAATCCCGCTTACAATCATTTTAACTTCCACTTTCTTTTGAATTTTTTTATAGAATACAATCCATTGGCTCGGCAAAATGTAAAGTGCTCTCCGTATTGTGGTAAAATCAAGGTTCCGTTTCCATTTGGACTACAATATGGCTGTTCCGCAAAGACTGAATTTTTACTACACTGCAACGCGTCCAGGTTGCACCTAGAACCGGAGTCAGTGGCATGTATCACAAACAACAAAACTGGTGATGCATGTATCACAAAGATCGATACTACCGCAGGGTTGTTGGATATCGAATATACATATCAATTTAATGATCAATCGGACCGGTTTTTCTATAGACCTTTCTACACTACTACTGATAGACAGTGGAGAAAACTGGAATGGGTAATCGCAAATTTAACTTGCCAAGAGGCATGTCAAGATACCTCCACATATGCATGTGTTAGCCCCAATAGCAAATGCTTACACACCAACTCAGCAGTAATGGGTTATCGCTGCAGATGCAATGATGGCTATGCAGGAAATCCATATGTTACCGGCCACGAGGCCTGTCAAGGTATCCCCACCCCTTTCTCGCTGTATGCGTAGTTATCTCTTATCTAGGATTAGTTGCGTATTCTTGGCTATATTATGTTTCCTTGTAAACAATGGCATCATTAAATTCCAGTCGCCTTTCAATATTATATATAACTCACTAACTTAATAGTGTCGTATTCACTCATGTTTATAGAAGGGAAGTACTACGCTCCGCCCAGAAAGCAAAATAATATATCAGGTGAATTTCCTGCTCCTTTAAGTTTCACTATGAACACAACAAAACTTGAGACAGATATTAAGGCGTGGGGCACTTCATTGCAGGTATCGCTATTGGGCTTGGAATAGGCTTCGGCCTTCTACTTCTTGGCGTAAGTGTAATGTTTATCCTCCGTAGATGGAGAAGAGACATCCAAAATAAACTGAAAAGAAAGTATTTTGCAAAGAATCATGGTCTCCTTCTAGAACAATTAATATCATCGAGCGAAGATGCAAGTGAAAGAACAAAGATTTTCACTCTGGAGGAGTTAGAGCAGGCAACAAACATCTTTGATCACACCCGGATCGTTGGCCATGGAGGGCATGGCATGGTGTACAAAGGCATCTTATCTGACCAGCGAGTGGTGGCTATAAAGAAATCTAAGGTCATGAAGCAAGGTGAGATTGACCAATTCATCAATGAGGTGGCCATCCTTTCACAGATTAACCACAGAAACATCGTAAAGCTTTATGGCTGCTGCCTTGAAACTGAGGTCCCACTACTAGTGTATGATTTTGTTCCTAATGGTTCCTTGTTTGAAATCCTCCATTCTGGTTCAAGCATCACTTCTTTGTCTTGGGATGGCTGCCTAAGAATTGCTGCACAAGCTGCGGGAGCTCTCTATTATCTCCACTCTGCAGCTTCCATATCGGTCTTCCATCGAGACGTCAAATCTTCAAATATACTCCTAGATGCAAACTACATTGCAAAAGTTTCTGACTTTGGTGCATCGAGATTAGTTGACATAGATCAAACTCATGTTACCACGCACGTACAAGGCACATTCGGGTACTTGGATCCGGAGTATTTTCGAACTGGCCAACTAAATGAAAAGAGCGATGTGTACAGCTTTGGTGTCGTGCTTTTAGAGCTGCTACTCAGAAGGAAGTCTGTTTTTACTGGTGAGTCAGGCTCCCCTCAGAGTTTATCTAGTTACTTTCTTGGGGAGATGCAGGAGAGGCCAATAAAAGAGATAGTCGCTGCTCAAGTCCGAGAAGAAGCAACCGAGGAAGAAATTATCAATGTTGCATCCCTCGCAGAAATGTGCCTACGGATCCAGGGTGAAGAAAGGCCTACGATGAAGGAAGTGGAGATGTCTTTGCAGCTTCTGCATAAGAAAAGGTCAGGGTCATCCCATGTCACTCCAGAAAATGATAGAGCTGAAGCTGCTGGTGTTCCATCTCACTCAGGTAACGGAATTTATGGAGTCGCCCCAAACAGCCAGCGATGTTATAGCTTGGAGCAAGAGTACATTTCATCTGCTAGCTTACCACGTTAAATGTGTCCATCGACGCTTGGGTGGTGCTGATCACCGTAAAACTTGTAATTTTAAGAAAGCCATGTTTTATGCTTAGCTGAACAAGCGTTCATGCAGCATGCGTATGTTCACGCCTTGGCTGATCCTATTTCTCATTTCGGTTAGCTAGCCCTGACTGCGTCGTGGGATGGCACGAGGTCACGTAGTCATGGCGGCAAGACTATGCATTTTCAATTTTTAGATTGTAATTGTGCCGCTCGTTTGAGACCGTATTAAATAATTACTTAGCTAAACCAGAAAGGTGCAGCAGTTTTATGCAGCGCCAAAGATCTGTTCTTTGTGTTCATTATTGTTTCTAGTGTGAGGGCGTGTGTGCATGTGATCGCATTGTGTTTCAGTCTCGGCAACTACAGGAAGCTTTACCTATTGTGCTCTGCTTCCAGGTTTGTTGTAATCAAAATCGTTTTAAAACTTTTCTTACAATTAATCAAAGAACTTTTGAGATGGCACTTGTTCTACTACTTCACATTTAGTTGTACAAATCTGAAACTTGATTACTCTCCTTTTTGTTTGAGAAAACGCAAAAATCTTTTTGCGTTTCTTTTCATTGAAAAGGCAGGAGTTCAAGTCACAGTCCTCCTAAGTCCTAAGAGGTACAGGGAGTGAGAAAGAAGGAAATTAATGAACATCACAGGTTTGGGTTAGAGTGCCGCGAAGCCCTGAAGAACCAGCTTTGACCCAGAGCACCACCTCGTCCCTAATCTTCGCAATAAGGCTGTTGACCGAAGGTTGGGCGCCCTCAAAGACACATTCGTTATGGTGTTTTCAGATCATCCATGGGGTGAGCAAAGCAATGGAAACGAGGCCTTTGCATACGGGCTGCACGGTGCGCTGTTTAGCAGCGTGCCACCAGTCTAAAAGGGAAGTATCATGGTTTGGCGGTGTGCTAGGCATGCGAAGCCAGGCAAGCATCTCATGCCCAACCTGTCTGGAAAACGGACAAAGCAGCAGATGGTGCATCGTCTCGGGGCTCTGGCAGCACAGAAGGCATGAATTGTGGTGCTGAAGGCCGCAGTATGCAAGGCGGTCGGTGGTCCAACACCGGTCCTAGTCGGCGAGCGAGTGGAAAAAGCTCCTCTATGTTGGCGTTTTTCCCTGATTTATGATGTATTTTTGGTGCTGATTTTGTTGTAGAATGATGCTCCAGAACCATCAATTTTCTTGGATGATATTTGGAAGCTGCTATGGGGCAAGAAGAGCATGGTGTGTTCCATCCCACACGGGTGCTTACCATGCATGGCACCGTCCAGTGTAAACATGAATATTTTCCTTGTCATAATCGTGATTTAAGATAGACCGATATTTGGCCGATATATCTTCTAGGAAAGCTCGCCGATATTTTTTTTCCTTCATTGAATATCGGCAAATAGCCCGATATATCACCGATATAGCTGTATTCTTTGGAGTGAGGCATTTTGGCTCCCGGGCTTCATGGAGACCGGTTTTTTGAAAAAAATCGAAATTCAAATTTTCTGATGTAAAAAAAATCTGAAAAAATTTATGTAAGTATGTAAGGATGTAATGTAAATGTGTGTAAACTTTCATGATGGAATACCTTGAATTGAGACCTTTGTAAAAAAGACAAATTCATGGTCTGGGAGGATGAATAGTATCATGTGTTAACAGCCCCCAGATTTGTTATTTTTGCACAATCCTCATTTCAATGTATTTCGTCCTGAAAATTTACACACTTGTGAGTTATACCTTCATGTATATCTTTATTTTTTTCAAATTTTTTGAAACGTAGGAATATGAATTTTGATGAATTTTCGAGTTCAAATTTAAAGGGATCCAGTGAGCCCGAGCTCCAAAAGGCATTTCCGCATTCTTTGTATCAAATATCCTCAAATAGCTGCCAAAAAAGCCCGCCGATATATCCCGTATCCTGCTATTTTAAATCTTGGTCATAATAGACACTTCCAATGCCTGGAATCACACCTATATAAATAAAAATAGCATTAGCCATTACGTTGTACCGTGGAGTATTTGAGAATAAATGGAAATGACATAATTGGTGGGCCAGGTCCTTTGTGGATGAGCGCTTGGTGGCTTAGAACTTTGCAACCGAACCTCCACCAACATGTAGGATTGTACCAACAATTCCAACCTCATGAAAATGTTTGTGTTAGCGGCCATTTCCCTTATTTATTTATGTATGTAAGTTTCTCTTCCACTCTTATTTTGGAAGACTTGATTGCATGGGGAGTTGTAGACAATTAAAACTTTCCAACTAAAAGATTAAACTTCTAAATCTCATCTATTCACCCCACTCTAGGCACTTCGTAGGTCCAACATATAGCTTTCGTAATATTTCGCACATACAGTATGTGTTTGAAGTTTTTCCCAATCAAAATACTTCCTTACTTGACTTCAACGCAAACCACGAACATGAGAACACAATTACTCCGTGCATATAAACCACCTATCAAGTGCATCAATGGCCATAACACATCCTCTTTCACCAGCCTCAAACAATGTTCCATCCCGCGGGTGCTTCACTTCTTTTGGACATGCATCGCACCGTACTACGTAAACATGAATATTTTCCTTGTCATAATAGACACCTCCGATGCCTCGAATCCCACCTATATATAAATAAATATGACTTTAGGTCACTCCCAATGCTTGTATCTTAGCACGTAATCATAGGCATTTTGCTTATGTGTGGCATGCTATTTAATGAAGAAAAAGAGGGAAGTTGTATCTTAGCTACCCTTGCACGTGGCCATATGCAAAAAGCTTGATTAGACCAATCACATTTATGCATGGAGCTAAAATCATTAAATATGATACAACATCTAAGAAACAATGCATTATAGAGGTTGTATCTTAAGTTTTAATTGCTCCTATGATATTGTGCTAAGAAACAATGCATTGGGGGAGCCCTTAGGTTGTATTGTGGTGGCTTTAGAATAAGTAGAAATATCATAAAGTTGTTCTAGAACTAACCAACTCCTTCTTGTCCTTCCAAGGAAACTATGCATGTCGATACAAATATAACACAGTCTTCAATATAGCTCCGACAAGAAGAACTCCTCCTTTGAGTTGTGCAAGGTCCTTTCCGCAGTGAATTTTACATGGACATAATTTGCTCTTGTATCAACGATTGTGCCGCCCCTACTGGTGACTTTGACAAGATCGTACTTGATCTGGCATATGTTCAATAAAGAAAAGAAAAGAGTAAATATATTTATAGTTAACATATAAACTAAATAGACAGAGACAGGGGAGTGACAACATTGTGACATGCCCAGAGAAAAATCCACCATGGTTGATCTCAATAGAGAAGTTGGTGCTTCTAGGACCTAGACAATCGCCATAATCACAACACCATCATGGAAGCTTCATCACCAACACAGAACTGAATTTTGAACCAAAACCTAAGCCCCAAATCAGGTAACTAAATCATGTGCATCCATCATCAGCTAAACCTATGTGTTTTAATCACATCTAGACAATAATGTGACCCTCAAAAATTTGTCTTCTGACCTATAGATCCACCATCCATGGTAAGATTCAGAGGGAGGAGAGGGGGTGAACTTACTGTACACAGGGGGTGCACCCCTTCTACACGGCGAACGAGAGCCATGGTGCGCTCCTCCAAGCGGATGAACAACCGCCATGGGGCCGCCTCTCTAGCCGCAGTAAATTTCCGGAGCAGGGTCCCTTATATGAGCGTCGATCGCAGGTGATCATGGTGGTGACAACGTATGTGACCTGTCTCCCCTTTTTCCTGTCGAAGACAAACCGTTGACTGGAGGCGGGGTGGAAGAAAGGGATTCTTATGGGGTGGAGGGTCTTTGTGCAAAATTACACCAGTCTATAGGAAGGGTCAGCCTTGCGCAACATGTCACCGGTAACTGGTAAAACCCGTGGCTAGAGGAAGGGTATGGGTTACAATGACCGTACAATGATGTCACATTGTATTGAGTATTTGTAACAATTGTATTTCTGAGTCTATCGATTGTACTATGCTTCATTCTGAATTCCAGTAATCGTGAGTATTTATCTCTTTTCTAGTTGCGTTTAAAAGGAAGGAGCGTCCGCCGTGGGTGCGATGGACGAATGATCACTGCTGGCATATTAGAGGGGGGGTAGAGTCACTTGTCGCTGGAGGAAGAACATACTCCATTACCTCCCATGGGACAAAAACTATAGATCTGTCATACACCACAGAAGAAGGCCTGTTGCGTTCTAGTCCTGGATCGAAGGGCACTACACTGTCGGATGGTAGAGAAGCTCACCCGAAGCACTCCTGAATTGGACCAACCGGTTGCTAGGGAGAGAATGAAAAGTACGACCACCTCACTTTGCCGAGTCGCAACCCCGACAACATGACACCTCCGGTTAGGACCATAGCGCCCACCGCAATCGATTGGATGGGAACATCCCTGAAGACCAGATGAGTCATACCCACGCCAATATCCCAACCACCACCACCATCATCGTCTCTAGGCACTTACGATACGAGAAGTCTTTTGTGTCCCCAACACACCTAATGCAATGGTAAATTGTATAGGTGCAATAGTTCGGCGAGGAGATGTTAAAATATGATTGATAGGTGTGGCAAAACGAAGTAATATAAATCTGTAATAAAAATTATAGCAAGCAAACAAGTAGTAAACGTGAGCAAAACGGTATTTGGGAGCTCGCAAACAAGTAGTCAACTAGCCATGTTAGTTAAAGGCCATCGAATACCCTCACAAAAATTTGGGAGCTCCCTCTCCTTTGGCAAAAGACTAAAGGCTGGCCATGAAAATGTTTAAATGTTTATCATTGATCATATTGAGCCATACCCCCCCCCCCCCAAACCATTTATCCGCAAGAGCAAGACCCATGATCTTAGTGGAAATAATGTCGAGACTCCACATGTTAGTTGAGGAAGCTTTGTGGGTGTTCGTACTGGTCCACATGTCTGCTTGACCCACTTTTTAGTTGAATCGCATATTCTCACACCCTATTTGTTTTCTTTTAGATCCACCTGGTCCAATGTGATGTCTGAATTTGATGGATCGGGTTGAATGATGGGCTTTCGAATCCGTGTTCACGAACGCGTGCCCGCAAACATTTGCGGTGTTCGGCAATGGGATGGAGTGCCCTAACAAGCTATCTATCAGCTCTGTGCCTGTCCTTGTTCATTTGAAACCATTATTTTCGAAAAGAAGTTCATATGGAAATTGGAATGCAAGCCGCTCTTATTGACCCATTTGCTGCAAGCATCCTCAATCAGTACTGTACATTTTTTACGGCAGCATTTCGGGGCCGCACGTTGTACTGGAAGTGTACATATGAGATGGGAAAAATCTTGCTCATCCTCATCTTCTTCCTTGTGTGTCAGGCTATCGGGGTCCGGCCGTGCATAATTGCACACAGTTTATATTCTCTTCACCAAGACCGACCACGGTCAGTCAACCAGCCGCGTCAGTCAGGAAAGACCGTCGAATACCCTGAACGCGCACGTCGGCGGCCATGTGCGGCGATGGCTTTCTTTCACAGTCGTCGGCATTGTCGTGCAACCCAGCCACAGCCAGATGCATATGCCAAAAGACCTAGGACTTCCCGGAGATTCTCCAGCTGCCCGATAAACACTTTCACAGATAGCCTTTCACGCGAGTGGAGTGGAGTGCCACGGGTAGAATAGAAATCGAAAGACCGCGGCTCTCCTCCATGCCATTACCTGCTTGAGCTTCCGTTTGTTCAAGTTTCAGTTTCAAATCTAGTGGCAGATGGCCATCCACACGGCGCTCCAGCTGCTCCTCCTGCTGCTTTCTTGCATCGCCACCACCACCACCATCGCGGCTACAGAGCTTCCGGTTCCAGAGCTCCAAGAGCTCCAAGAAATTCGATTAGCAGCGCGAGCTTCCGGTTCCAGAGCTCCAAGAAACCAACAGAGCGTTAGGAAATTCCCAGCTGCCAATTGCCCAAACAAATGCGGCGATCTGCTAATCGAATTTCCCTTCGGCTTCGCCCTCATCTGCGACAACACCACGCAACCTCCAAGGCTCTATCTCAGGGACCGCATTGCGGAGGTTCTTCATATCGACAACGACACTCCCTATAGCAGTAAGAGCTACAACTATTGCACTTCTAGCATTTTTATTTTATTCGTAAACTCATTCTGAAATATCCTGCATATTACCACGTTTCAAGTTTGCCTTTTTTTTCTTCTTTTCTTGTCCTTCTTTCTTGCTAACGCAGGTCTTTTTTCATGGAAAATAATAGCCTTTTTGGCTATAAGTGAATGAGCTAAATAACGGCAAATAGTATAGTCAGTGTTGGCTATAAGTCAATGAGCTAAATAACACATCTTTTTTCACCTTTAGATCACTGTTTTTATAATATGCTTTTATAACAACTAGATGATGCCCTGCACGTTGTTGGGATATATTTTTATAAAATATTTTAGTGAAATGTTTGGTAAATGAAATATGTACTTCCTCCGATCCACATTACTTGTCCAAAAATTGATGTATCTATCGCTAAAATGCATCTAGATACATCCATTTTAAGACAAATAATATGGATTGGAGGGAGTTTTTTTTTTGAGATTCTGAAATATTAATTTATGAATTAATATATGAATTTAATATAAATATCATAATAGAATTAAAATTCTCATGCATGCATGTTGCATTTGGGTTTTTATTATGCATATTGGCATTTTGAGGTGGTCATTTCTCATGCATATTGAATGATGAGGTGACATGCTTACATGTTGAGAGAAATAAGCTAGTGGGGACTAACTATTGAGGTATAGAAGATTCTATGGCCACCCCTAGACATTCAATATTATCCTACTTGAGTCATATGGCTCTCACGCCCTCCAAACAAATGGTTTATGTGTGATTTTTGTGCATATTGAGAAAAAAATAACATATTGAACATAATTAAAAAAATATGTAAAATATCATTATGATAAATAATACAAAATGTGAAAACACGGATAAATTTTTCATGCTTGTCAATTAGATGCACGTAGGGACCTTGGTAAATATATGACATACTATAAAATGTACAATGAAACTTTTTTATTTTTGAGTGCAAATCAATAGAATAACATTTTAATCAGTCTTACAGAAATTATAAATTTGAATTTTCAAACAAATAGCACATAGTCAAACAAAAGAACAATTAAAGTGATACAAAATAATTACTTCATCAAACACTTGCAAGTTTCTCTACGGATAACACTACACCTACACAAAATAGTTGCTCCCTCAGTTAATGTAGTGACCCCTTCAGGCGCCCCACCCCGTCATTCATGTCATGTGTTGTACTTGACTTGACTCTCCCTCACTTGCTCCTTGCTGATCGCAATGTTCAAAATGACACGAAGCTGGATATAAGTAGATGTTGTTGGTTGAAAACGTTTCATTCATAATGAAACAGAATGGTCAATCGTTCATCAGATACAAACTACAAAAATGCATAAACTGCCATTGTATGCTACTTCCATATATTAAATAGGGAATTGATCAAAATATATGCTACTTCCATATATTAAATAGGGAATTGATCAAAATTTTGTTACCGAATTTGGTTCAAAATATACTGCATTGTTTTTTTTAAGTTATAGACTGCCATTGTTTTCTGGTCAGAATTAACTTCCTTTGAAGTGCAGAATTACCTCTGAACACGTAATCTAATATATGATTGTTTTTTTGAAAATTCCGTCGAAGTGCAGAATTACCTCTAAACAGAATTCCTTCGAAGTACAGAAGTTAATACAATATGACAAGTATGAATGAAAATTTAACGTGTGATATCTGATCTAGTTTAATGATCTCATCGGAAGAAAGCTAATGGTAAAGCGGATTGTCAATTGAATTAACCGTTTGGAAGATCCAATACATACGTGTCTTTGCATGCATGAGAGAGAGAGAGGTACCGCCGTATGCGTTGCGCCCTAGTACGGTCCATATTATTTCCAATCAACATCTAGATTGGGAAGCTGGTTCGCGTTAAAATTAAGTTGTTAGTTTCCCGATTAAGGAAATAAGTTATTAGTAACTACAGGAGGGTCAATGAAAAAGATAGTTTATAATACATCTTACAAGTAAAGAGTTTTGCTTGGGTACCCCACCCCCCTAGTTTTGTTGATGTAGATTAAACGTGGAAATTAGACGTTATCTTTTCAATCGAAAAGATTAGATTGTTTTTTTTATTTGGTTCATTAAGAGAACAAATATAAGAATTTATTAACTATGAATGTACAAGAATAACATATTTATGTTGCTTTAATATTCGTGCAATCTTTTAGGGGGGTTTAATGTGTGTGGGTGTATGGGGGGGGGGTCGAAGTATTCAATAATTTCTACTTCTTAATTATTATTTTCCTTTGACAGTGGCAGCTGTATCAGTTAAATTCTCGATTGCCATCTCAATGAGTCTGGGTGCTAATGTGTACAATGCATCACTAAAGATCCCCTCCAGCAATTTTGCTTTTCAAGGGGTCACAATTGACATCACCGTGTGCGACTTCTATGCCTACTTGAATGGAAATCCAAGCATAAATCCTGAAATCCCGTTCTGCACAAAGTGCGACGGACCAGGCCTTGACCCCTCAACACTATACGGCGACAGATGCACAACTAGGCCAATCAACATGGGTTATATTGCTAATGTGGTGCAGCTCAAGTTTGTCCCCATCAGGGAGGCCCGGCAGGTGCAGCGACAAATTGCTGGGGTCAAAACTACAATGTCTTGGAATATAGATGAACAACCGACATGCGTTGCTGCTTTGGCAGATGCGGACAACTTTGCCTGCATCAGCAACCACAGCTCGTGCGTAGACACCAGGTACATGCCTGGTTATTTATGCGATTGTGATAATGGGTACAAGGGCAACCCGTATATACTCAGTGGATGCTCATCACTTGATCATGGTAATACTCGATTCACCTATATATCTAAATGTTTACATCCAATATTTCCTTGATCTTTTTGAAGGATGTTAGTATCTACATCTAATGTTAACTTACACTCATTTTATCTTCCATTTTCTTTTGACAACAATTAATAGGATACAATCCGTTGGCTCGGGATAATGTAAAGTGCTCTCCGTATTGCGGTAAAATCAAGGTGCCGTTTCCATTTGGACTACAATACGGCTGTTCTGCAAAGACCGAATTTCTACTACACTGCAAAGCTTCCAGTTTGCATCCAGAACGAGAGTCAGTGGCATGTATCACAAACATCAAAACTGGTGATGCATGTATCACAAAAATCGATACCACTGAGGGGTTCTTCGACACTGAAGATACATTTGATCCATCGCTACGGTTATTTATATTTGAACCTTTCTACGTTGCTGCTGACAGATTCTCGAGCAAACTGGAATGGGTCATCGCAAATCTAACTTGCCAAGAGGCGCGTCAAGATATCTCCACATATGCATGTGTTAGTCCCAATAGTGAATGCTTACACATCAACTCAACATTAATTGGTTATCGCTGTAGATGCAATGATGGCTATGCAGGAAATCCATACGTTACCGACCATGATAGTTGTCAAGGTATCCCCGCCCCATTCTCGCTGTATGCTATGTTATCTCTATCTAGCTTTATTTGCAAACAAAATAATCTATTATCTAGGGTTAGTTGTCTATTCTTGACTATATTATGCATGCATGTAAACAATGACATTATTGAATTTTAATCGCCTTTAAATATATTATAGATCTCACTAACATAGTTTGCATACGGAGATCACCAACATTATCCTCCACTTTATATTCTCAAGAAACTCTTGTTTATCACATACATCCATGCGCTGTAATGGGAGAAAAAAATAACGCGTACTTAAATTTAATTAAATATGTATGTACAATCATAATGCCATGCGGTTCGCTACGAAGAGAACGCTAGTTTCCCCTAAAGCTCCGTTCAGCGCCTCGGCTCAGTAGTGGTCGCGGTGGTTAATCAGAGGTGTCATGATCGCGGAGCGATCGCGATGATCGATGGATGTGTGGCGTTTTTTATTTCGGCGAGCGGGTGGAAGGAGAATGGCCAAAATTAATGACGATGTTCTGAGCTTCAATGATGGCGAATGTGGTCGCGATGAACCTCTCGGCCTTGGAGAATGGACATCAGGCTTGGGGGCTACCGAAGGAGCAGCAACAATCGAAGGAGTGCCGGTGCCGACGGTTGGACACGAGTCAGTCGACGTAGAGGTTGGGTGGGAATGGTCGGCAATGGTGAACTTTCAATTTCGAGGTTGGGGCTCCCGCCACAACATTTTTTGTTTTAGGCATGTACTCCCTCCATACCGGTGCATTAGTCATCTTAGGTCTGCAACCAAGGTGGAAGGGAAAACGAGAAAACTAAATGCTTATTTGCTAATTAATACTATCGCATGCAATAGATTGACCACTGCATGCCGTGCTAGGTTATTTAATGTCATTGGAAACATACATGTTCCACGTTTTTTATTGGTTGTTTCGTTTATTTATGTCAAAAAACAAGGAACGAGGTGAAATTTAATGCTCCGCGCCTAAGTGTTTTGGGAATATATTATTTTCGTAATGTGCCTAATGCATCGGTATGAAGGGAGTACCACAGTACCAGCCCCGAATGTTGTCAAGGTACCGACCCCCCCCCCTTCTTTTTATATGCGTAGTTAGAGCATCTACGGAGTTGCCTAGCTGCAATGCCGGTGGGTCCATGTCTGGCGACCGTTGAGCCCCCAAGAGTGTGCATACCAGCTCCGGCAAGGTAGAGTAGGACATGGGACACGCGCAGGCTCACGGGACTCAAGGCAACACCTTCTCCCATACCCTCATCTTCCCTGTCAGAAGCCACAGACTGCACCTCGCTGGTCGATGTGAGGTCAATGATGGATCCGTCGTACTTGAAGCCGGACACCTCCACCACCACACGGCTGCAACGCCCAGGGTTATCGTCCACCCATGGCATTAGTGGGGCGTACAAATCCACCTCGGTTGCGTCTGATGCGACTAGTGATGCCGCCTCTCGCACCTTGTACCTCGCATGGTGTGCACGCCGCACCATGCCATCCTCATCGGCCCAGCGATAGGCGCGAGCTTCTTATTCCATGCGCCAACGCGCCTTCGCCTACTCCGGCGAGGAAGTGGTGGCACTTCTTGCAAGGGATACGAGCATCATTTGGACTGACACAATGAATTACGGTCCGGTGGATCGAGCCCGACACCTGACGAGCGTTCTCCTCCCGTTTGCGGTGGAGCGTAATAGAGATGACCATATCTTCCTCGATCCCGAGTGGGATGAGGTCCCAACCCACAGATTGGGTGATCGACGACTTGGATGCGATGTTTGCCATGCCAAAGAAGGTCGGAGAGGGCCAGAGCGGAGCTTCGAGGAGGAGTAGAGAGAAGGGGAGTGGAGTGAAGTGGCTAGGGTTTGCTCCGAAGAGCAAATGAGGCCATATTTATGTGGGGGGTCAGGTGGGCCACTATGGGCCACGTTCAATGTGGTGGTTGCGCCCAGGCCTCCGCATATCCGTCCCACACATGGTCTGAGTATGGGGAGTACCCATCAGCCTGGACATTTGGGTCGGCTATGGAGACTCCGTTTGGATGGCAAAAAATGTTTGGGCAACGACCGGGCAGGCCACCCGGATGTTTGGGGCAGGTTTGAGGGTTCCGGTGTAGATGCTCTTGTCTCTTATCTAGGGTTAGTTGTATATTCTTGGTTCTATTATGCATTATGCATGCATGTAAACAATGACATCATTAAATTCTAGTAGCCTTTTAATATTATATAAAACTCACCATCATAATTTGCATACAGATCATCATCATTATCTTTCAATTTATAATCTTGATTTATGATCTTGAGAAACTCATGTTTATCTTTTATATGTCATTTTGTTCTGGTTTACAGATTCTGATGAGTGCAAGGTACTGGGCCATTGTAAAGGAGTATGCCACAACACTAATGGAAGTTACACATGTACCAAGTGCCCCGGTGAATACGACACTACAAAAAAGAAGTGTGCTCTATCGAGAAATCAAATTATTCTATCAGGTGAATTTCGTGCTCCTTCTAAGTATCACTAAGTGCACAACAAAACATTTTTTGGAACATGAGGCATACCCCCGACCTCCACATAAATCGATGCACACGGCAATTTTATTAAGTAATGTATCAAGTTTAAAATAAGTTTTATAAAGAACACACGTAACCATTCCCGTGCAGGAGAAGAAAACAACCACAACTAGCGATAAATAGAAAAAGATGAATAAACACCTATCTTATTAACAAACGACCATCCATTCCGGTTGTAGGTATCCTGTGCAACCGTCTCTCATCGGTTGCACCCAATATCCAAATGCTCCCTGGCCACCGCACTGCTCAGTAAGGACCACATACGGATCCAGGCAAACGCCCGGAAGATGACCTATAAAAAATTGGTAATGTTCTTAGGTTAAATATGACATCACTATGATAGCTCTAAATGGCTAAAAGTAATGCACATAGTCCGACTCGAACACGTGCAACTATCTTTGGATCAATCCCAATCAACTAAGAGTTAAGCAGACTAACTAAGTTAATGGAAGAACTAATATTAAAGGACACTTGTATTGTACGCCACAATAACCTAACTATAGTGTACATTTGAGAAAAAGATGGTTAATCGATTCATTCTGATCACAATACAACATCGTTTACTACCAACCCAACTACGCTTTGCCAAGTTGTCCTTTGTCAGAATGACTCCCTTGTGAATAAACCATATGAAAACCTTAATCTTTAAGGGGACTTCGATATTCCAAATATGAGTTGACTTTGGGAGAGAACCATTATTAATCAAATTAATTATTAATCAAATCTACATACATTGATTTGATGGAAAATACTGCTGAGACCGAAAGTTTCCAATTCAGAGTATTCGGCTCATCAGATAGGTTGACCTCCATCAACCGACACACTAGATGTATCGAATCATTCCACCAGTGTTCACCTGAACTGGATATTTAAGTGAACAGATCCAAGAATTATACCAATAAACGCCCCTATACGTTCTACAATATTATAAAGTATTGGATGTTGCAAGGCTAACGGTGTCCCCCCTCCCCTCCCCCAGCCAAGTATCTTCCTAGATGCTCGTAGTATTACTACTCCCAACGATAAAATTGCTGATGTTAAAGAAGGCTACCTTCAATCGCATTAGGTCCTTCCAAAAAGGATAATCATGCGGTTGTACCATAATCCGAGCAAGAGTTTTAGAGTGTATGTACTTGTTTCGCAATAACTGTAACCACACCCTTCCTCAACGGAAATCATATAGACCCACTTACTAAGCAAGCATATGTTTTAACTTGGAGGTTCTCAATCCCCAATCCTCCCTGGTCCTTGGTTCTACACAGAATTTCCCACTTAGCAAGTTTATACTTAGATTTATTCTCATCACTCTACCAAAAGAAACGTGATCGATAGAAATCCAACCTTTTTCGTACACCCACTGGTACTTCAAAAAAGGACAATAGGAACATCAGCATGCTTGTAAGCATGGAATTAATTAGAAATATCCAATCCCCGCAAGACATAAGCTTTCCTTTCCAACAGCTTAACTTCTTTTCAAATCGATCTTAAATGCATTTACATTCCTTGTTTGTTAACTTACGATGATGGATGGGGATACCAATATAGCTAAACAGGAGTGAACCAATTTCGCACCCAAACAACTGCTTTTAATTATCGTGAACATATTTGGCGCGTCCAAAGCAAAAAAGTTTACTTTTATGAAAGTTGATTTTTAGACTAGATAGTTGTTAAAAAAGACATAGCACCAGCTACATATTTCTGGTTTTTTCCATATCATGTTCCATGAAAATGATGGTATCACCTACGTATTGTAATATAAAAACACCTCCGTCAACAAGGTGAGGAATTAGGCCACCAACTTGCACATCCTCTTCCGCTCTACCAATGAGCACCACCAACATATCATTCACAACATTGAACAAGATGGTTGACATGGGGTTGCCCTGTCTCGGTCCCTTTTGCGTTTGAAAATAATGTCCAATGTCATCATTAACTTTGATCCCTAGGCTACCTCCTTGCACAAACAATTCTACCTGCTTCCTCCAGGACGAATCAAAACCTTTCATACGGAGCGCATTGCAGAAATGACCACTTAACTTTATCATAAGACTTCTCGAAATCCAATTTTAGAATAACTCCATCGAGTTTCTTAAAATGAATTTCATGCAAAGTTTGATGTAGTACGACTACTCCCTATAGAATATTTTATCCAGGAATGAAAGTCGTTTGTGCCGGATGAACCACAAAATGCTCTATCTGTGTGAGGCGATTAGTACCAAATTTGGTAAAAAAAATTAAAGCTAACATTAAGCAGACATATCGGTCTAAACCGCTCAATGCGAATAGCTTCCTCCTTTTTTGGCAACAACGTAATTGTCCCAAAGTTCAGTTTGAATAAGTTAAGTTGGCCATCATAGAGATCCTGAAATATAGGAAATAGATCCCCTTTAATGATATCCCAATGTTTCTTATAGAATTCCACGGGAAAACCATCCGGACCAGGTGCCTTATTGTTCTTCATTTGAGCAACAGCCTCTCAAACCTCATTCTTGGAGAAAGGTATTGCGAGAAACTCATTCACATCGCCTCTCAATTGAGAAATATCACCCACCATACTCTCGTCAAGAGAGACGAGGTTATCCATCGGCGCTCCAAAAGAGATTCTTATAGAAATTTGAGATGTACAATTTGAGATTCTCATGCCTTACAATTGTACCCTCATCTTGTTCAAGTTGGATAAATTGTTTACCTATGTTTTCCATTCGCAATCATATGGAAAAACTTTGTATTATCCTCCTCTTGAATCACTTGTTGAACTTTTGCTCTTAGTGCCCATTTCAACTCCTCATCTCTGAGAAGATTCACTTATGTTTCCTTCTTGGCCATATTGTCAGCCATATCAAGAATGTTCGCCTCAACTTTTGTATCTAGC
Source organism: Bromus sterilis (assembly GCA_950022295.1). Classification (NCBI taxonomy): domain Eukaryota; kingdom Viridiplantae; phylum Streptophyta; class Magnoliopsida; order Poales; family Poaceae; genus Bromus; species Bromus sterilis. The sequence continues at coordinate 18,528,504 of OX465598.1, read as the reverse complement.
TCAGTAGTAAGATTGAGGAGCCACTCTTTTTTTGCTTTATAAATGTCGCTCTCATTTTTAGCCCATCCCCTAAGAAATTGCCTTATATGCCTAATCTTATATTGCCAACGCTCCAAATATGAATCACCTCGGCTCTCCACAGCCCACTCCCTAGCTATCAAATCCAGGAAGCCCTCCCTCTCGAACCAAAAAGGTTCGAAGGAGAAAATATTCTTGTTAAAATGATATTAATTAAGGTGTGCCACCATTCATTGCAGGTATCGCTATTGGGCTTGGTATTGGCTTTGGCCTTATACTTCTTGGCTTAGGTGCAATGTTTATCCTCCGTGGATGGAGAAGGGGTATCCAAAATAAACTAAAAAGAAAGTATTTCGCAAAAAATCATGGTCTCCTTCTAGAACAATTAATATCATCGAGTGAAGATGCAAGTGAAAGGACAAAGATTTTCTCTCTGGTAGAGTTAGAGCAGGCAACAAATAACTTTGATCATACACGAATCCTTGGCCGTGGAGGGCATGGCATGGTGTACAAAGGAATCTTATGTGACCAGCGTGTGGTGGCTATAAAGAAATCTAAAGTCATTGAGCAAGGTGAGATTGACCAATTCATCAACGAGGTCGCCATCCTTTCACAGACCAACCATAGAAACATCGTAAAGCTTTATGGCTGCTGCCTTGAAACTGAGGTCCCACTGTTAGTATATGATTTTGTTCCTAATGGTTCCTTGTTTGAAATCCTCCATTCTGGTTCAAGCAACAGTTTTTCTCTGTCCTGGGATGTCTGCCTAAGAATTGCTGCACAAGCTGCAGGAGCTCTCTATTATCTCCACTCGGCAGCTTCCATATCTGTCTTCCATCGAGACGTCAAGTCCTCAAATATACTTCTAGATGCAAACTACACTGCAAAAGTTTCTGACTTTGGTGCATCAAGATTGGTGGATATAGATCAAACTCATGTTACAACAAACGTACATGGCACATTTGGGTACTTGGATCCGGAGTATTTTCACAGTGGACAGCTAAATGAAAAGAGTGATGTGTACAGCTTTGGTGTCGTGCTTTTAGAGCTAATTCTCAGAACGAAGCCTGTTTTCACTGGTGTGTCAGGCTCAGCCCAGAGTTTATCTAGTTACTTTCTTGGGGAGATGCAGGAGAGGCCAATAAAAGAGATAGTCACTGCTCAAGTCCGTGAAGAAGCAACTGAGGAAGAACTTATCAATGTTGCGTCCCTCGCAGAAATGTGCCTACGGATCCATGGTGAAGAAAGGCCTACTATGAAGGAAGTGGAGATGTCTTTGCAGCTTCTGCTTACGAAAAGGTTGATGTCATCCCATGTCACTCCAGAAAATGGTCGAGCTGAAGCTGGTCTTCCTTCTCACTCGGGTAACCGAGTTGGTCCAGTCTCAGAAGACAGCCAGCGATGTTATAGCTTGGAGCAAGAGTTCATGTCGTCTGCTAGCTTACCACGTTAAATGTGTCCATGGCCATGGACGTTTGGGTGCCGATATCTATCTTCCTTCTGATAAGTAGTTTCGTTTTCCCATGTATGTATTGTCAGATAAACTGTTTCATAGTTTAAGCCCTGTTTCATGCTTAGTTGAATAAGCGGTCATGCAGCGTGCGTATGTTCATGCCTTGACAGATTCTATTTCTATGTTTAAGTTAGCTAGCCCTGATTGCATCGTGGGATGGCACGAGTTCACGCAGTCATGGAGAAATAGATTAATATCGTGCTCGTGGAGTGGATGCACGCGAGACCAAGCATTCCCAATTTCTAGAGTCACTACGGGACGGAGCACAGACGCTTACGGCCGTCGGCGTAGATCTTGAGAAGGGGAGGACAGCTGTGTGCCCGTCGGCGTATGTGGTGCTATGTCGACGGCCACCGTCGGCGTAAGAAAGCCGTCGGCATATAAACCGAACGTGCGACGGTGTCAGTCGGCCTAACGGCACAAGACCTACGCCGACAGCGATACCGTCGATGTATGTTTTTTCCTACAAAATAAAAATAATAACTAATAATAAAAAATGAAAAAAAAATCAAACGGGGATACCCTACCGCCAGGTCGTCGGCGTAGCAATAAAAAATTAACAAATTTTTTTGAAAAAATGATTTTTTTTTGAAAAAGTTTTTTTTCAAACGGGGATACGCCTACGGCCAAGCGGTTGGCGTAGCTGACCACCAGACCTATGCTTATGGCAATGCCGTCGGCGTACGTTTTTTCCTACAAAATAAAAATAATAATTAATTATTAATAATAATTAATAATTATCATGTGACATCAAAGTATAGGGAATAATAAGATTACTTCACCATTAGTGTTTATGTTAATATAGGTTTGGAATTCAAAAACTAATATCATGTGACATCAGACATTGAGTTATCTATTCAATATTCAACGTTTTTATTTTAATTAAATGTTTTTTTAATCTTGCAAAACTCTTGGTGGATCTCTGATGAAATGACTACTTGTGTACCTCAAAATGATTTTTCGAAAAAATAAAAAGCAAACTATTAAGCACATGGAGTTCAAATTTGACCCCGTTCCAGCTGAATCTGCGAAAATTTGTCCTTTTTAGTAGAGGTGTATAAATTATTTTTTACATGAAAACTTTGGTCAATTGTTAATAAAATATGGTCCGTGTAAAGATAATGAAAACTTCATTTGTCAAACTTATTGCCGATCCCAATATGCAAACTTGCGCAAAATATGATGATTTGGAAAAACTATGCCTTGAAACTAGCTATAACATCGGCCATTTGGCTTGAAAACCATGAATCTTCATACTCGATAGCTCATTTTGAAAAGACTTTTTAAAGATATTTATCATATTTCAAGTTTATTGTTTTGTATGGTTAGTAGGACATAAATGAGGATGCAACGAGCAGGTTTTACATTTTGTTTTTGAATTGTTTAAGCCGGTTTCAAAATGCGGTCAAAACGAGGAAGGGGGCATGACCGATGCTATCTACGGGTGGAACCTTGCAAAACTCTTGGCGGATCTCTAATGAAATGACTATTTTTGTACCTAGAAATGATTTTTTGAAAAAATAAAGATTAAAGTATCAAGCACATGTAGTTCAAATTTAACCCCGTTCCAATTGAATCTGCAGAAAAAAAAATCAGGAGAGGTATATAAAAAAATTAACATGTAAACTTTGGTCAATTGTAAATAAAATATGGTCTAGTATTTTACAAAAATGAAGTGATTCAAGTTGACATCAAATATTTGGTAGATCTTTCACAATAAATCCCAACTTTTGTAACTCGAAAAATGAAAAATGGATTTTCGTGCAAAGAAAATAAAAACTTCGTTTGGCAAACTTGTTGGCCAGTATAATATACACACATGTATAAAATATGAAATCATTTGGGAAAACTATCCTTTGAAACTAGCTATAGCATCGGTCATTTGGCTTGAAAAGTCATGAATTTTCATACTCGATAGCTCATTTTGAAAAGACTTTTTAAAGATAGTTGCCTTATTCTAAGTTTGTTGTTTTGTATGATTACTAAGACATCAATTAAGATGCAACGCGAATGTTTTACATTTTTTTTATTTTTCTTGAATTATTTTTGTCGATTTCAAAAAGTGGTTGAAACGGGTGGCATGACCGGTGATAGCTAGGGGTGGAATCTTGCAAAACTCTTGGTGGATCTCTCATGAAATGACTATTTGTGTACCTATAAATGATTTTTTCAAAAAAATAAAGAGCAAACTATCAAGCACATGTAGTTCAAATTTGACCTCATTTCAATTGAATCTGCGAAAATTTGTCATTTTCAGGAGAGGTATATATGAAAAATATTTTACATGGAAACTTTGGTCAATTATAAATAAAATATGGTCTAGTATTTTTCAAAAATAGAGTGGTTCAAGTTGACATCAACTATTTAGTAGATCCTTCACAAAAAACCCTTAATTTTGTCACTCGAAATATGAAAAATGGATTTTTCGTGCAAAGAAAATAACAACTTTCTTTGGCAAACTTGTTGGATAATATAATATCCACACATGTGCAAAATATGAGATCATTTAGGAAACTATCCTTTGAAACTAGCTATAACATCGGTCATTTGGCTTGAAAGTCATGAACCTTCATACTCGATAGCTCATTTTGAAAAGATTTTTTTAAGATATTTGTCTTATTCCAAGTTTGTTGTTTTGTATGGTTACTAAGACATAAATTAGGATGCAACGCAAAGGTTTCACATTTTCTTTTGAATTATTTTTATTGATTTCAAAAAGTGGTCAAAACAGGGGGCATGACCGGTAATAGCTAGGGATGGAATCTTGCAAAACTCTTGGTGGACCCCTGATACTACTTGTGTACCTAGAAATGATTTTCTAAAAAAATAAAGAGCAAACTATTAAGCACATGTAGTTTAAATTTGACCCCGTTCCAATTGAATCTGCGAAAATTTGTCTTTTTCAGGAGAGGTATATAAAAACATTTTATATGTAAGCTTTGGTCAATTATAAATAAAATATGGTCTAGTATTTTAAAAAAATGGAGTGGTTCGAGTTGACATCAAATATTTGGTAGATACTTTACAAAAAACACTACTTTTGTCACTCGGAAAATGAAAAGTAGATTTTCAAAATTTTAAAAAATTATTATTTTTCAAAAAAATATTCTGAAAATGTTCAAAATATGATAGGTAACCGATCGAGAAGTTAAAAAAAGTCAAAATTTCATCACACCCATGAACATCAGCAAGGTTTAATAGGATTGATATGATACATATATCAACAGGTGACTGTTAAGCGAGCTAGGGTTGGAGTTGAATGGAACTAAGAATTTAAACGTGCTGGGGCTGGAGTAGTGTGAGGATGAATGACCATTGGGGAAGTTTGACCACGAAAGTCAATTTGTCCTGAGATTAAGCATAGCGACCTGAGATTCAGCATAGTGATCTGAGATTAAGAAGAAATTGAAAAAAAAACAGAAAAAATTATGAAAAGAAAATAAAAAAAATTCAAAAGGGGATACACCTACGGTCAGGCCGTCGACGTAGCAATAAAATAATAGTTAATAATTTAAAAATTCAAAGAAATTCAAAAAAAATAGAAAAACAAACGGGGATACGCCTACGAACATGCCGTCGGCGTAGAAATAATAAAATAATAACAATTTAAAAAATTCAGGAAAAATTAAAATAAATTTAAATGGAGATACCCTACGGCTTGGCCGTGTGCGTATATATATTCCTCACTCGGGAAGATCCTCTAACTTGGCCACGTACATGGTTAATTAGCCCATTTATGGTTTCCTCATTTATTTAATCCTCCTCTCACTCACCCACAGAATCTCACCACAGGCCGGCCTATGCAAGCAACACCCTGCTCCTTTTTTATATTTTGGCTTCTCTTTTCTAGTGGAGAGTAACTTAGACTAGTAACATGCATATATTACTAGTCTATGTTATTATTTTTATAGTGGATAGTGTCATATGTGAGTAGTAATATAGATAGGTTCATTTATTACCTTGTAAACTCATTTTGCATTGAGAATCGCTATATGATGGTACTCCCTCCGTTTTTTTACTCCGCATATAAGATTTGGTCAAAGTCAAACTTGATAAACTTTGACCAAATTTATATTTAAAAGTATTAACATTTACAACACAAAGTTATACGATATGAAAATTAATATCATGATGCTTCTAATGATATTGGTTTCATATTGTGGATGTTGATAGATTTTTTTTATAAAGTTGATCAAACTTTACGAGGTTTGACTTTAGACCATATTATGTTACTCTATTCATCTCTCTCCTTTTTAATTGCTTGCCACATCATCTTTTCTGTTTACGTGATATCTATATTACTACATATGTTACTCCCACTATGAGCAGTTTTATTGCCACATATAGAGTCACAATTGTCACAATTAATTGTGGTTATCCCCGTCAACCCTTAATTACTTTAGCACACAACAGTAAATAATGTTCGAGGTATATTAACTGGTAAAAATCGGTTAAAAAAGTGATGTGGGATCATTAACTTTTTTTAGGGGGTGCGGGATCATTAGCTTTTTTTATTAGGGGTAGGACACTTCTCATTCATTCACGACCAACACTCTCGGAATACATGCTGGGTCATGTGGATCTCCTATCCATAAATGACTACCTTGATTTAAACTAGACACAAACTTAACTAAGCATTGTGCATCGGGGTTGTAGTTTCTCCCCTCCCACGTGAAATTACAAAACCCAAACAAGCTCCTGTTCTCTACTATCTTCGGAGTGATCATGCTATGCTGGACACCACTCTCCTCCTGGATATCATTGATTGTGTTCTTCGGATCTCCCGAGATGACAATTCTTGTGAAGTTAAGGTCTTGAGATAGCGATTGTGACTCTCTGCACGCCATCATCTCTAAACAAGACGGGTCAGTGATCCCCGGGTACACCGCCGCTGACGAGCCCACGAACGTACCCGTGTGATCACGACATACTGCCGCCACTGCACCCACCTCCCCATTCCTGGAGACACCACCATCAACCCTGATATGCACCACCCCAACGCTCGGCGGCTGCCAACCTCGCCAAGCCACACCCCTGATGGGGCCGCTGGCCAACGTGAGGGGAGAAGAAATAATCTCGAGATCCTTGATGAAGTTGCATATGAACATATGAGTGGACATCGGGCTTTGATGGGTGTCTTCATGGATAAGCTTCCTTCGTGCATGACATATTGCCCACATTGTGATGAAGACCGAGGCGGCCTCCTTTTTGCTCATGGAACCGATGATATCATTAATCCAGGACTTAGCACTTCATAACCTAACCTCGGTCAGATGCTCATAAACTTCATTTTCCTCCAGAGCCCATACTGCTCTCGCCATGTTACATTCAAGGAGAGAGTGTCTCCATGAATCTGGGCACCCGCAAACCTGGCAATTTTCTGTGATGGCCATCTTTCTCTTCTTACGAATATCTTCCGTCGGGAGTGCGGGATCATTAGCTGCTACACACGGGTGAAGGTGCAACATGTGGCTTTGTGGGCCTTATGAAGCGCGAGAGCAGGCCCAGCAGGGCTTTTCCTTCCCATACGTGAGTTTCAGCGTGCTCGTGGAGTGGATGCGCGTGAGACCAAGAATTCCCAATTTCTATAGTGTAATTGTGCGGCTCTTTTGAAACCTTTATTAAAAATTATTTAGCTAAACCAGAAAGCTGCAGTAGTTTTAATGAGTCCCAAAAGCCTTGTGTTTTTTACTTTTTGTGTTCATTGTTCCTACTACAAGCGTGATCACCGCGTGCACCTCGTCGGAGTAGTGTGTGCACGCGGTGATCGCATTGTGTTTCAGTCTCGGCAACTACAAGAAGGTTTACCTATTGTGCCTTTCTTCCAGGCTTGTTGTAATCAAAGACGTTTTTAAACTTTTTTGACAATTAATCAAGAGTAATTTTACGATGCCTCATGATACAGGAGGGTGTGTGTATCATGTGGATGATCCGGCGGTTCAAATTGCATGGGATTTACTTAAGCCCAAGGTCATAATGGTCAAAGAGAAAACGATCATCCAAAAAAAATTGGTCCAAGGGTAGTATCATCCAAAATTTATCAAAATTGCCCCTCGGGTCTCCACATGATACAGGTGGCATCAGCGTATCATTTTCGGATCTAGACCGTCCAATCTAATTCGATGAACGGTTCATATTCACTTGATGCACTATAAAGAGACTCTTAATCATAGAAATTTTGAGATGCCACTTGTTCTTCTACTTATCATTTAGTTATACAAATCTAGAGAAGGTTCAAGTTACAAACCTCCTAAGAGATTGAATACAAGTGTGCCTACACATAATCCCCTGATGCTAGAAACTCTTATGCATAGCTCAGTGGATCTCTAATCTCTGGATGAGACATTCACCAAAGAGGAAATAGACAACACAATCAAGGTACTCCCCTCTGATAAAGCTCTTGGCCCAGATGGTTTCAATAATAATTTCATCAAAGCATGTTAGCACATTATTGCACTTGATTTCTACAGATTGCTGGATAACTTCTATCAAGAGAAAATTGATCTGAGAGGGATCAATTCATCATATATTGCACTGATTCTAAAAAACGATGACCCTACACATGCCAATGACTACATGCCCATCTCACTTCTGAACTGATCTATTAAGATCATCACCAAGCTTCTTGCCAACAGACTTCGAAAATTCATTCTGCAGATTGTGCATGGAAATCAATATGGCTTCCTTAATAATAGATCCATCCAAGACTGAAACATTAAGTTCGTCACCAGCTTACGTGATGAGTGTTTACTCTTATGTGGTACAAATACCTGTTGTATAGAGGTAAACTTGGTACTGGCACAATGCACTGGTCAAAGGTAGGCCTTGTTTGGATGCTTCTTACTCGACATATATAGCATTGTGTTACATGGAAAAGCTGGCAATGGCACTTTCTTGGAAAAGCTCTATATCATTGTGAGTATTCATCTTTCTTTGCTATAAATCTTATAATTAGTATTTGATTCTCATCTAATAAACTATAGTTTGCAATTACTTTAACATATGTTTTTATGTCCTTTCCCGGTGGGACGCATATATGTAAAAGCGGAGATAAAAAATGTGTGTCAGTTTGACCCACTAGATCCAATCAAATGCCTTGAGAACCATCTCAAAGTATTGGTGTTGAAGAATTACAAAGGTGGCGAGGAATATGTTGGATTTGCCAAGTTCTTCGTTTTGAATGCAAAAGTGGTAAAGGAAATCAAATTTGGAGTGTGTAAGAAAATTGACATCGACAAGAAATGGATGATTGATCAACTCAGGCTGCTAGAAGTGGAAAGTAGAGCCTCACAAGGCACTCAATTGAAATTCAAAAGTGGTTCTTCCTGTTGGGATACTTATATGGATGCCCAGGCCTTGTCCATTGCTGACCCTTTCAGCTGTTGTTTTGTAGACGGGGTATATGCTCTTTCAGAAGCATATCTGTGATCTATCAATGGCCCAACCTATATTGATTCTTCATTTGCAAATTAAGTTGATACCTAATGGTTGTGTTATCTTCCGTATAAATGAGAGGATTATGGTTGCAAATTAGTTGATTCTATTTTCAGTCAGCAGTGCACAATTTGTCTTTAAGTAAATATATCGCACCTGAAATCATCTATGTTTCACTCTATCATAGTTGTGTGTCACTTCTTCATTCAGCAAGGGTGTCTCGCTTCTCCGTTCAGCAGGACGTGTCGCCTCGCCGTACCACCCCAGCTGCGTTCACCTTGTCGTGTCGCCCTCTAGCCTCACAGGAGACGTAGTAGTATAGGAGGGACCTAAGTCGACATTCCCAATTCCTTTTACGAGGGAACCAAACGATCCCAATTCTAAGTTCCGGCCATGAAAAATAAGAGATTCCGCCATGAGAAAGAAGAGATCCCGCGATGAAAAAAAAATTATCCCTCACAATGAGTGAGCCAAAAATAATTACCACTTTTTTTAATTTATGGAGTCAATAAATGACCCATCAAAATATGTCTTTTTAATTTTCCCATCAAAATATTTCCTGTGACACTAAACAACATCATAGAAAATACACATCTGTAGATCAAATGAGTCGTTTAAAATTAGATCAGACCGTCATCAAAGTTACCTGGAGCTCTCGACCGGGAGGAAATTACCCGGTCATGGTTTTCGTCAAAGAAAATAAACTTTGATGATATTTTCCCCTCTGTTACGTGGGATTTTATCACTAATAAGCACATATTTTAGTCATGATCCACGAGGATTCAGATCAAGATCGACGAGGATCTCGTCATGTTGATCATCCCTCCGCAGTTCAGGAAGGTGATGAAGTAGTGGCTTGTGATCAAGCCCCTACGCGTCGCCCGACTCTCGGTTGCTAAGTGGTACAAGTTCTGGGCGCAAATCCAAAAATTCGAGGGACACATGGTCCTTGGTAAGAGGTGGGAGTACTTCTGTTGCCGCTACCACAATCATTCCTGGCGACCTCCTCGTCCTACGGATCGGCAAGCTTGGGCTGAAGGTGCAGATCTTCAAAAAGAAGAGCTCCAACATATTAATGGTGCGCCGCACCAGGCACAACTGACTTGGAGATTTCAGCCTCACCCTATGATCATCTTTGTTATGATATTAGTTGTTAATGGTCACTAGTTGAACTTGATGCCTTAACTTGCTGGTAAACTATGTAAATTTGGGCTAGGGGTTAGCACTTTGGTGTGTAGTAGGGGGCATGAGATGTCCCAACTATATTTAAACATACGGTATACTACTACTTAGGTTTGCATCTGCTTACCTCTGAAGCACACATACGATTAACCAGACAACAAACCCTTGAATGACCATTGATGCAATGCATGCAACTAAGAACATGCAGATGTTAATTTTTTACCTACATCTACTCAACCAAACTCTATAAAAAATTGTATGCAATGTAGATAAGTGGAATGACAACCAAATACGTGTACCCATCTCAAATCATCTTCCATGCGAACAATAGTATCCCTAAAAAACGAACAATAGTTTGTTGGGTACGTAATGATTGTAGCCGGCCACCGATCGAGTAGGGGTCGGTCGCGCCAAAGCTGGTGCTAGCCCATTTACTTCCAATTTGGTGCATAGGGGATACATATAAAGCTGCAACCATAATGTTAAAATACTACTATTTTTACAACTATATTGCAAAAATGTCACCATGTTGGTCTATGTTACTTATCACTAAATGAATGTATGTAGTTCTATTTTAATGCTAAGTACATCTATCCGAGAGACCTGATACAAAATACTACTACGTACATCCATATTGTTACTCAAACGGGTGTATCTATATGTATTTTAGTGCATATACATTCATTTGAAAAAGTATGGTCGGTGATGATGATGCTACATTTTTTGCTCCAACGGGCAATGGAAAAAACTATCAGATATCCTTGATATTTTTTAGAGGGACAGGGAGTCTTCTCCCCGGTTTCATTTCATGGAAACAAAACCAAAGTCGAGTACATACCCTTGATTTTTTTCTCAAATAAAAAACGATGAAATGTTATTGACGACGATGCACTGCAAATTTGCCACAACCGGCAATGAAAATGCTACCACCGACGACCAAATTGCTACCCGTGAAAATAATACCACGACTTTTGCTGCAGTACAAAAAAATTACAAACATGAAGAATACCTTTTTTTTAGGCAAAATAAATTTTTACTATTAGCAAACGTGCCCGTGCGTTGCAACGGGAGAAGAAAATAAGGTTAGTTAGAAGTTAATAGTGTTGAACGTGTCGGAGCTTATCGGATGAGATGCATGATGGTTAACCTTGTTGTTGTTTTGCCAGTGTATTTTTCACTGCCATTTATTTCTTTCCGGATGAGATGCATGATGGTCAACCTTACCGCAGTCCAACCAGTGTGTTGTTCACCATCGTTTATTCCTTTCCCCTTCTACTTCTTAGTTGGCTATGTCAAGATATCTTCAACCTTGCATCTCTAAAAGAATATATGGCTCAACCCTTTAGTAGGACAATGCCGTCACGGTGAAGTTGCAACGTATTTGTATTGTCTGGGTGCAAAGTGATTAAGGAGTTATATATCGTCATTGATAGCCTCGTCAACCATCCAATTCAACATCAAGAAAGAGCTATTTTTATTCAAACAATGTTTGCTGGGAGAAGATGTGACAAATTGGATATTATTACGAAAATTTATTTTGTCGCAATGATAAAGAAATAAAAAATCTGGTAAAAAAATTGAGCGAAGATGAAATTTTTCATTTGTCATGTTCATCCTAGCACACGCTTAGATTAAATGCCCAATCCCTATGCAACATCTTTGTTTAATCATGCAATGGCAATCTTATTATTTATGTCAGCCGACCAATACTGAGATTAAATGTCCAATCCACAAATCACCCATTGAATTATACCAGCCACACAATTCTAATTTCTTCCGGTCTCTTTTTACTTCGTTCGATTATGAGAAGGCTTTGCTGATATTTCAATCAATTTAGAAACATATATAAATTAGATGTACACAACGTAGGAAGTTAAGGTGGGACTAATCAGAGAATTAGCACAGGTTCACATCGTACCGTACCTGCTGACTTTGATTCACCACAACGGTGTTGTACGAAAATTAGAGCAATGCTACACACACACGGACCCTTACGGGGTTTTACAGGCTAATCAATACTTGGCATGATTTAATTAGCCTAATGAAGGGGAATGGGCCCCACCCGGGTAGAAATAGGGGGCTTTTAAAGAGATATGCAAGAAGACCCCGTAAATCACTGTAATTGTCCGTGAACCTAGCATTTTTCGAAAATTAATTAGATTTTTTTAGGGGTACGGAAATTAATTAGATGGATTACTCGGCCTTCTCAATGCAGCAGATGCAGCCCGTACAAAAGTCGGGCCGGCAGGCAGACGGATGACGTATGAAAGAAGGGAACGACGGCTGCGCTATGGCTGAAACTGGGCTGCACAAAAACTGTGGCCGTGCCAAACTATGGATGAATCTATGTCTGCGATGTGGCTGTAAGGAAACTGTGACTGAATTTATGCCTGCGTTCTGGCTAAAAAATGTGGCTATGGGGAAACTGTGGCTGAATTTGTGTCTGCGATGTGGCTGAAAACTGTGGCTGTGGGAAAACTGTGGCTGAATCTGTGTCTGCGCTGTGGTTGAAATCTGTGGCTGCGCGGAAACTGTGGCTGAATATGTGTCTGCGTTGTGGCTAGAAATTGGGGCTGCGCGGAAACTGTGGTTGAATCTGTCCTACGATGTGCCTAAAAACTGTGGTTGCACGAAAACTGTGGTTGAATCTGTGTATGTGGCTGACACGCTGTACGTCCAAAAACGTGCCACATGTCGATCATGGAGGAACCAATGAGAAACACCAAAATGCATCAGGACACGCCACTTGGCGCATCCAGAGCGTGCGCGCGACCTCTACAGAGGGTACCCTCTAACTCGTTATTGACAGGGAACGACGAAACGGTATTTCCTTGTGCATGTACAATGGTACTATCTTAGGAGTGACTCGTAGGATAAATGTTGAGGTGGAGGAGAGAGAATTCCTAAAAAAAGGTTTGTCTACTCTTATTTAAGAGATCATTTCTTAGTACAACATGTCTCATCATGTTTTTAGGAACCACTTATTTTTGTTGATAATGCTAAAAGATAACCTATTGTAGACATTGTCTCTAAATTACATGTAAGCCTTAAGATGAGACTGTCTTATCAACCACTGTACATGCCTTAATGACGGATCAAAATACCGAAGAAACAACAAATTTTTTTATTAATTTTTTTAGCCAATTTTATTAGTTAGCGAGCGCGCATGCACTTTGTGGGCCGATCGAGCAGCCCATCCTAAAAAGGAAGGGATCACTTGACGCGCTGTCCAATCTGTAAAAAAGGAAAGAATATATCCCTTCCTATCCTCACGCTAGCATGTACGTGCATTTATTATTGATTCAAAAATAATTCAAAAAGCTATAACTTTTAAATCAGGTATCGAAATTTAGATCTGTTTTCATCATTGGGTTTTCTTACGACGAAATCTTCAAAACTAGATCCAATATGGATAGGTTTCGACAAACTTTTCTTTTTGAGAAACTTGGTGTGATATGCAGGCAACCTTAGTGATATAAGTGACCAACTCTTCTTGTTTCTGGCAAATTTGATCTTTTGCCACACCTTACTTTGTCATTTGATGATTTGCCCTCCCCCTGAGAATGACAAGTGGGATCGGGGTCCACCCGTCATTGAGACAACCCGTGGCAAATCATCAAATGGAAAAGTAAGATGGGGCAAATCATCAAATCCCCCTTTGTTTCTCTAGTATGACTTTATATTATCTTGATTTGTGTAAAACCTTGAAAATGACACAAAATATGATGCATCTTTAGTGCTAAATACAAGCCACTTTATTGCATTATTTGTATCAATGAATTTTATTAACATTGTCTCACTTTGCCTATCATGGTTGTCAGTTGCCCAACATTGATGATCAATTGTATATAACAATGTTCTAGAAAGATCCAAAGCAACTACCCCTAGCAAAAAAAAACTTATAAAATCGAAGGAACTAATTTTACCAAAAAAAATGCAAAAAAAATTGTAGCATAACCAAGCAATAGCAAAAATAAGCACATGTCCTAGCAAATACAAACAACTATATTAGTAAAAACACAATGTAAAATTGTCCTGCTAAAACCAATCAACTATTCTAATAAATCAAGTCATTGTCCTAACAAAATCAAGCAACTATCCTAACAAAACAAATCAACTGTCCTAGCAAATCAATGCACCTATATTATTAAATCATACCAGCATAATATGCTAGCAAACCAAGCAATTGTCCTATCAAAACCAAGCAACTATCATAATAAACCAAACAACTATCTTAACAAAAACTCAAACAACTTTCATAATTAAACCAAGCAATTTTCTAAAAAAATTAAGCAATTGTCCTAACAAAACTAATCAACTTTCCTAGCAAATCTATGCAACTATATTATTAAGTCACACAATGCACAATGTCCTAACAAAACCAAGCAACTGTCCTAACAAAACCAAGCAATTATCATAACAAACCAAACAACTGTCTTAACAAAATAATCAAGCAACATTCACAACAAAGCCAAACAACTGTCCTAACAAAATTAAGCAACTTTTCTAACAAAACCAAGCAACTATCCTAGCAAATCGATAAAACTATATTATCAAATCACACAATGCACAATGTCCTAGCAAACAAAGCAACTATCATACAAAACAAGCAACTATCATAGCAAACCAAGCAACTGTCTTAACAAAAAAATCAAACAACTTTCATAACAAAACCGAGTAACTATCCTAACAAAACTAAGCAATTATCACTATCAAAGCAACTATATTAGCAAAAACATAATGCAAAAATGTTCTAGTAAAATCAAGCAATTGTCCTAGCAAAACCAACAATTATTATAGAAAATTCAACCAACTACATTACTAAAAAACTACAATGCATAATAATCCTAGCAAACCATGCAACTATCCTAATAAAATCAAGCAATTGTCTTAACGAAACCAAACAAGTGTCCTAGCAAATGCAAGCACCTAAATTACCAAAAAAACACAATGCAAAATGTGTGCCATAAAACTCAAGTTTACTATGATTTCTAAGTGGTCCATGGCATATTTGTTTGATAAATTCATTAGTGCATGCGGTGTATGAAAGTTGATTATGTTTAACACTAAAGTTGTTTATTTTTTAAATATCGTCGAAATATGTTCATATGGGATCTTGTTTTGTAGACCTTGTCACGAGAAACCTAACGTGAAAACGGATCTTCGTTTTGAAACTCGGTTCAAAAGTTATAGTTTTTTTAAACAAAAAGAATAAATTAGTTGCGTCAGCATATGCATGTCCGTAGCTGCTTTTCATGCGCATGCGTGGAATCGCGGTCCCCATTACTGTCCTATTCTGCTGTGAACATTAATTATTTTTTGTCGGATAGCGGGTGCATTGAAAACCGAACAATATAGCTACTTTTCTGCCATAGATATGGATGAGATTGCTCTCAACTAGATGCGCTCGGTACGACTACGGGGCGCAGCTGCGCTTTTTTTTAATGTAAAACCCCTATCTTTATTAAGCATCAAATAAACTTACATCGTTTGCTAAAAGAACAGAAAGATAGTCAGGCGGTGAGTCCACCCACACAGCCGAGGGATCTCACGGCCTCGTTTTGCAAGCTCGTGAGCCACTACATTTCTTTCCCTATTACAATGTCATAGGGAAACCTTTTGAAAATCATACATAAGCAGTCGGCAGTCTTGCATAATTGGTGCAGCAACCATTAATTGAATGTCCCATGTCATTTTGTAAAGCTTCTACAACTGTCATATAGTCCGATTGCATCAACAGTTTCTGGCACCTAAGTCCCAGGGCTAATTTCATACCTTCACATAAAGCTCCCGCTTCCGTTGAGGTAACATCTGCAACATGTCCAAACTTACCCGTACATGCAGCAACAAACATCCCAGTGTGGTCTCTTCTAACTGCTCCAAAAGACCCAGAACGCAAGTCCTGGTCAAATGAAGCATCACAGTTGAGAGCCAGGCAACCTGACAAAGGTCGTTTCCAGGAATTGGCTCTAACTTGGGGTAGATTTATACTCGCAGCTCTGACGAAGTTTAGCGTCGTCGCTCGAAGTGAGGCAACCGAGCAAGGCGCAGCTCCGCTTTTAAGCCAACAGGATTTTATTATTATAGTAGAAATAGAGATAATGTGCGACGGTTGTCGGAATATGTTACACCGGACCGTATTTGGGCCGGTCCACCGACCGGGCTAGTTACACCCATATATATATATACTAGGAAACATGCCCGTGCGTTGCAACGGGAGAAAATTTTTGTATGCCCCAAGCTAATAACTATCGTTCAATCGTTGTACCCCACATATGTTGCCGTTTATCCTCCTTTTCGTCCTCTCCGACAATGACGACGATATGAACCTAATAGCAATGTATCCTGGTCCATCTCAAGACGATGGTCTAAAATTAAAATCGATGAAAATCGAAAGTGCACGTATGTAAAAATAATTTAGAACCTTTGAAAATGTTTTTAAATGTATTTAAAAAAAGTGTGCTTAAGTAAATATTCTCCAAAGCTCCAGAAATATGACCCCTTATAAAATTTCAAGATTTGGGATGTCATCACTTTAAATATTAATTATTTAACCATAAATGCAATTAAATTTCAAATCAAATATCTATTAATATGAGAGAGAGTTTCACATTATAAAATTTCCTAAAATTTAAAATACACTTAAAATAATAATAGGAGGTGTTGTAAATTTTTGATAAATTTGAAAAAACAAATACTCCGTCACATCTATCACAACTAAATATAAAACAATTATGCACTAAACCTCACGATTTAAAAGCGATTTTTTATAAAAAAAATGAAATTATGAATTTATTTGCATTTTAATTTTCTATGCGACAATTATGTTTATGAATTCACATATGTAGTTGCTATCATTATTTTAGGTTTAGTTAACAATGATATCTCCACTCACTACATTCAATGTTGTTTTCGTTTCACATCGTCTCGTCAGTATATTTTGAAGGTAATAAATCAAGAAAAACACTAATTTTTATATTTTCATTAATTTTTCATAGTTTTTACAACAAAAATATTTATTTCAAAGAATATTTAATAATTAAATTATAAAATGTATGTTCCTCATATATTAAAACGTTCCAAAAACATTATCTATAGGCTCCACAGAAAAATATCATTTTGATTCACTCTGCTAAACACAATAGTCATAACTGGTCTAATAAACTTAATATATAGAACCACAATAATTTATGAGCATTTTTTAAATACAAAAATTCATTCTCATCTATATCTAAAAAATGGAATGCTCATCACTTAGTGTGGTCCTATTTTTAAATAGGTGTTTTTCCATGTTTTCTTGAATATGTGTTAAACATTTTTCAAACACACGTTGAACGATTTCTTTGATGATACAAAATATTTTCTTTAAATCGGTGAATATTTGTGTTTACGTCCTATAAACATTTATAAAAATGTTCAGGAATATATTATTTGAAACATGATATATATTTAAATTTCATTTATATCAAAATTATTTGAACATCTTTGTATACTGTATAATACTCTCGTTTAGAAATATATGACATTTTGGTAGCCTAAAATAGAGTTATTACTTTAGAAGAATGTTACATGCATTTTTGCGAATAGTCTAAAGAAGAAGAAAAATACGTGATCATGTTTTTACAATTTTTTCAAATATTATGAAAATTTTCTCTAAACGTGGGAATGTTTTTTATGCACATGTTTTTCTATGCAATTAAATTTTTCTATTGTTTTTTGAACATTATTTTAACACCCCATATTATTATTATTCACAATATCATGAAAATATCTTTAAAATTCTTTAAAAGTGAATTATATAGACTATCTTGTATGCCATTAAGATTTTTTTTAAAGTTCCTCAAAATTACAAAACCATCTTTGTAACACTTTGACATTTTTATGCTTAATGGGCCGGATGAAAGAACGCCGGCATGCGAAATATAAGGAACGAATCGTTTTTTTTCCTTTTTTTGGCTGGATATATAGGACTGCGGGTTAATTCATAGGAAAAAGAAGTTTTTTTTTGCATAATTTAAAAAACGTACTAAGGAATCCTCCTTCCTTTATTATTAGGTATAGATATAGATATAGACTAAGAAACATGCCCGTGCGTTGCAACGGGAAAATAAACCATATGTTTTCAACACAAAAAGTTTGACTCGAAATCTTTTCAACTGTCCATATTATGTATTTTAACACAACGTATAAAAATTGTGGTTGCTTATCCTCCTTCCCTCCTTTATCGACCATGGTCACGGCGTGGTTTCATTTTTAAGAAGCTAATTTGCCCACTGGTTATCGACTGGTTGCTTATCCTCCTTCCCTCCTTTATCGACCATGGTCACGGCGTGGTTTCATTTTTAAAAAGCTAATTTGCCCAGTGGTTATCGACAATTTTGTAACTCTTCTAATTTGGTATTATAGTAAATACGTGCATGTCTTACGACGGACTGAGTTGTTATTTTCCTTTCGACATAATTTCGATTTTGACTAATCTTATCAGTGGCATACATCACCACAACAACACTGAGGCAGATTATGGATAGTGCCGCCCGACACTAAGGAGGTTGCTTCCATAAATTAAGTCTATTTAATTAAATCTACTTGTGTCACCGTCATGTGTAATGGATGAAACACAAATTAAAATCCTATGTACCGGTTCAAGTATAAATTTAATTTTCATGATTATCACAATAATTGTTCGTATATTTCAAAATATATCAGCATGCACTTCCGATGTGCATCAATTTTACATGTAAATGTGCATCCCATAAAAAATATGTGTGTATTCTAAAAAGGGAAATTTTGTAGCACGTTGATAAGTATGTATGTTGATTTCGTAAAATAAAAAGGAAACATAGATATTTGAATTTAAATTTATCTGCATTTTCAAAGATACATATATACTATGTGTAATATGAATCGCAAAAAAATATACTATGTATAATATGTATTTAAAAAATTAATTTCGCAAAATAAAAGGAAACATAGATATTTGAATTTAAATTGATCTGTATTTTCAAAGGTACATATATACTATGTGTAATATGAGTCGCAAAAAAATACTTTGTATAATATATATTTAAAAAATAAAATTTGGATATTGAATAATATAAAAAAGGAAAATGGAACTTGTTCAGCCAAAATCTCGCCCATGCGAGAGAGAGGGCAGGTGTTCGACAGCCCATGGTTAGCCCACCCAGAAATTCAGGCCCAAGTAATGTACATCTGGCTTCCTTACATGAATTTGTTTTTCTCGTATTTTATGGACTGCAGATTGATTTATTTAAAACGGAGGGGGTTTTCTGTAAAACAACCAAAACGGAAGGAGAAACCCACCTTTCTTTATTATTGGGAAAAGATATACATATAGATATTCCTTCCACTGATCCGCGGGGCCCAGAAGACTAGGAGACGCAACGAAAGAGAAGGGAGCCCGCCCGCCGCCATCCCCCATTCCTCAAGCGCCATCGCCATGGGTTCTTCCTCGCCGGCGCTCGACTCCACCCTCTCCGGCCACCGCTATGAAGGTACCAACCGCATCCACCCCTCCTTCTCCGACGTTGGGTCCATCTCCCTCCCTCCCTCCCTCTCTCCTGTGCTCTCCCTTTTCCTTTCTTTTTCGACGGAAACAAGGCCGGCCGGCGAGGCCCACTCCGAAGGACTTCCTATCTCCTCTTGCCGACCGACGACAAAGGAAGCCACGCCGCCGATTTCACCCCCCCCCCCCCCTCCCTCCTCTCCTGAGCTCTGCTTTCCCTCCCCGCGTCGCGCTGCGAACAAAAGGAGAGGGTTTTGCGAGGGGTTTTCGATTCAATTTAATCCACTAACCATTTCATCTCAATCTTTTTCTCCATCCAGACGAAATGGGAGATAAGCCGATGCACGCGAGGTTCCTCATCTCAGAAGCGGAGGCGGAGCTCATCATTGGCGGGGCCGGCTCCTCGGTCGCGGCCATGGAGGCCCGCTCCGGGGCCCGAATCATGGTCTCCGGGCAGCCCCTACCAGGCCCCGACCACAGGCGCAGGGTCGTCCTTGTCTCAGGCCTCTTCTGCCAAGTCATGGATGCCGCCGAGCTAATCCTTCAGAAGATCCTCTGTCAAGTACGTGCATGTAAACAAACATTCAGCTTCAGATTCAGGTCCAGGTCCAGGTCCAGATTATGTCCCTCTCTGTGAAGGAAAACAGGGGGATATTTCTTCAGAGTTACATTTGATCATTCATTGGTTTCTTCACCTGCCGTTCGCTTCAGAGTTCTAATTCCCTGCTCTGCTCTGCTATGCTCTGCTTGCAGGGTGACCAGGTGATCGACGCTGAGGCTACGGTTGTGCTCGTGATGCCCCACGTCTGCTGCAGTGCGCTCATCAGCAAAGGAGGGGCGGTCATCAAGTATGCTCTGTTTTCACTCCCTCCCCTATTCTTGACATCCAACCTTGATTGTGTTTGATTGCTGTGCTTGCAATGAACCGTATCTCTGGCGGTACATGTAACGCTTCTCTCTCCGTGTACTTATATACAGCATTCTATGCATGGCATCTAGTGGAATTGCATATTTTTGGATTGTCGCCCATAAACAAAACTTGCAGAAATGTGCTCATTAGATTTCCATTCTCAACGCTCATTCTAGTTTCTGCACATTGCTGTTTTGGGATTGTGACCAGTGCTGCTGCTGTTAATTCTTTGTTTTTACACCTCTCAAGTGTAAAAAATTCTGAGTTTCATTAATTCACAGAGTTATAATCATAACAATTTGCACATTACAATATATCTGATTGGCCGCTGTGGAATTGCGCATTTTGGAGCCTTGTTTGGAACTGTCACAAAATACTTACAGCAATGTGCCCTTCGAGTTTCGTTCTCGAGGAGCATGCTGTTCTAGTTTGGGCATTACAGAATCTATTATAACAGTACTATTGCTACTAAATCATTGTATTTAAGCAACGTTGGTGTATGCTGATATCACATCACCACAGGCATTCGGCGTAATTTCAACTTCTTCTGTTTCCAATATTTGTGAGCCTAGGCCATATTAGATTTCATTTACTTTTTGGGCTCCTAGACCAGCATCTATCATCATATTTACTCTTCCTTTTATTACTACTTTTCAGATATTGCAAACTAATTCCTTGAAAAAAAGATATTGCAATCTGATGATGCACATTCGCTCTTTGTTATCATCTAGGTCATTAGCTAAAGTGGCAAATGCTGGAATCACGATCTCAACACACAACAGCAGATACGGCCAGCATGATAGGCTAGTTACGATCACAGGACACTTGGAGAATCAATTGCAGGCCATATTTGTAATACTGACCGAGTTGCTAGACAACGTCCACTACTCGTGCCCCTCTGCAGGTTTATCTGCATAACTTTTATTCAGCACCTGTATGTGTGTTCTTGTTTTATTTGTTGCCTGCTACTCAGTTTTGGTTTGAATGTCTCCTCATTTGCATCATGCCTGCCTTGGATTATTTTCGTATAATGATTGTCATGGACTGTTTGTAGTAAGATCGAACCTGAGAAGTAAGTTGCTTCCGTATTGTTTCTGCCTGTGTATTGACATGATGCCTCAGTATTGCAATTTTCTGGCTTTGAGATAAGTACTAGTTCGTATGACGTCACCTATTCCAGTAGCTAATTTGCTAATCGCATTCTCAAATATTCAGGCGCGGAATTTTCAACTTTTCTTGCTTCACCTGTTGGTTGTGAAGATGGTGGGCCAGATGAGCATATTGACATCTCCAGCAGGGTAAGTCATTGTTGTTGAAATGTACTTGTACATGTTCTGATTACCCCCTTAATATGGATTTCCTTTTTAATGCAAAGTTGGTCCTGTTTGTTATTTAGTGATTGAAAAAGGTAAATGCAAAACTAAGGAATGTTAAATAGGAGTATGAGATAGTTACTTTAAGAAAGAAAGGTGGGTTCTCTATTTCTCTTGTTTGGTTGTAAACTCGTAATGCTTGTTATCTTGATTTCCAATCAGAGCTAAGCAATGCCAAAAGAGGGAAAAAGGACAACATTTCCATACTGAAATAAAGTCCTGACTCATGCAAAAATATCTATGAGAGACCCACACCTCCTCTTGGGTACTTTCTGTTTTGGAAAATATATAGGTTGTGCTGGCTGTTATATTGGTAGACAAGAATATGTAAGATTTTCTTCTCAAATCAGTGAAGAAATTACTGGCTTGACAACATGTTAATCTGATTCACATATGCAAATGTGTGTGTAGTTCCCTGCACTGCACTCCCTTGTCCCTGTGCATGGTACATGTAAGTAGTCATGATTAATGAACCTTGAGATGCCTCTCTTGCAACATGTTCGTACTGGATGCAGATTACTTTTCAAGGCCATGATTTTATTGTTTTCATCCAGTTAACAATTGTATTGATCTGTTGCGAAACATAAACCATCTTTTCTCCAATTCCTCCAGCCCTGTACCACCAAGGATTCCCAAGAGTTTCTCTCTATTGGTGTTCTTGACGAGCATGTGGGCGCTGACACACAGGTATCCTTCATGCATAACCAAAATGCATCACAGCCAGTTAAAACACACTTTTTTTTGCGAAAACATTTGGTATTGTCTGCTAGTGTGAAGAGAGTAACGCCTGCCAATGCATTGGATGAGTTTGTCTAATAACTGATGATTGTTTCTTGGAGTTCAGGTTACCGGTGCATCGATCCGGACTCCGGCTGAGGATGAGAAAAAGCTTGGTCCTTATTATAAGCATCTAGTGGACAAATTTATAGATGCGATTGCTGCTGATGTCAAGTCTAAATCATCGTATGATCATGCCGACTACCAGATAGCTTATGAGCAACAAACAATTCGATATGCAGAAAGTGCACTGAGGCATTGTAACCACGAAACAAACAAAACGGTAAATTCGGTAAAACTCATCTTATTGTTAGTTCTTAAACCTCTATATGTATATCTTACATTATTACTCCCAAATATATATGAATTTGCATATGATTTAGAATATATAATTTTATTTAAATTTATTAATGCAAAAGTTTCTTTTTTGATAAATATATTAGGCCGGCTATGAACTAGTCAAAGCAATTGCGAGTTGTGCAATTAAGGATCCAAAAGGATTGTACGGTCATGTAAACTTCACAGCAAAGAACAGCTCGGATTCTAAAGTAGATTTCTTCTTCGCGGAGCTGTTTTGGGACAGCGGCAAGGAGATTTTCATAACTACATCTGTAGTTTCATTGGAAGAACATGATAGAGTTGGTTAGTTCCTAAATCAATATTTTGTCGGTTTTATTTGTTTGGAGTTTAGGAATACAGATTATAACTTTATTCTCTTATCTTGCAGGTGGGTGGCATGGCATAGAGGTTAGAGATTACTGTGATGGGCTCAATATCCGTGTCGATCCTCAACACTGTTATGCTTGTGGTGCAGATTTGAAGCACCCCGTGGATGGAAGACTTTATGAGATTGGTCATAGAGTATTGAGCGGATGCTATGGTTATGATCCTTAGATATGGCATTGAATAACATTGTTGCCATTTTAGTGTAATATAAGTAAAATTATTAAAGCAGATTTAGAAATATGTATACATTAATTATCTTGTTCATTTGATTATATATGTGGTGGTTGATATGTTTTAGTGGGGTTTAGATCCTCTAGTGCAGTTTCATGCTGTTAAAGTCGATGCCGTTTGGTCCCGGGTCCCGAGTGTCATACTTGTATTGTATGTACAGTAAATGCAGATGAATCTACTATTCTTAAGAAGTTGCTCCCCACTACCTCTATTCTCTTAACATGCACATATGCCACCTCATCAAAGGTCCACCACAATATGCTTGAGAACAAGCTATTTATTATTAGTTTTTTTTATGCACACATGCCACCTCACTCAACATGCATGATTTTTTTTCATTATATTAAATGGCCCACCACAATATGCATGAGAACAAACTATTTATTATTAGTTCTGTTCATGCACACATCTATTTCATGACACATGCCACCTCACTCAACATGCATGCAAAAGTTTTTCATTATATTAAATAAATATTTCCAACTTCACAATAATAAAATAAAACACATGTACTATAACATGTATCTTTTACTTTTAGTTTATATATTATTAATTTAATTGTTCATGTTTCATACAATCAAATCATCCAAAATATATTTCAATCTATTCCCGCGGCAACGCGCGGGGTATCCTCTAGTTCAACTTGCTTTAGTGACTTGTGTACACTAGATGGTGTGACACTAAGAATATCATCAATCCTCCCTAAAGGTTTCTTTACGGAAGAATCAACAAGACGAACACCAAAATAACATGGATCAAAAGGTTTCAAATCAAGCATATCATATATTCTTTTGGGTAAAACGGAGGCACTAGCTCCAATGTCACATAAGGCAAATCAAGAGAAATTATTCAATTTAATCTTGACCATAGTATCCCAACCATCTTTTAGCTTCCTAGGAATAGAAGTCTCTAACTTGAGCTTCTCCTCCCTAGATTTGATAAGAGCATTGGTTATATGCTCGGTGAAGGCAATGTTAAGTGCGCTAGTGTGGGATCTTTAGCCATTCTTTGCAAAAAAAGTGATAACTTCAGAAAGACTACAATTGTCAAAATCAAGTTCTCTAAAGAAAAATTCTATCAAAAAGGAATTTTTGCAATTGTCCCAAGTGTCTTTCTTACAAGAAAGTAGGGAATGGAACCACTTCTTTGGTTTTCCACAGAGGGAAAAATAAAAGAACTTTAATTTAAATTGGTCACTATCCATCCAAGGATGGATTTTTTCAGCACACACCCTCTCATAATTTTCCAAGTGATATATAGCATCCTCCCTTTCTCAGAAAATTGGTCTCTCAAATCATAATCGAGGAAAGGTCTACTAATGGGGGTGCAAACAAAATAGCTATCATGAAGAATCAACAAGACGAACACCAAAATAACATGGATCAAAAGGTTTCAAATCAAGCATATCATACATTCTTTTGGGTAAAACGGAGGCACTAGCTCCAACGCCACATAAGAAAAATCAAGAGAAATTATTCAATTTAATCTTGACCATAGTATCCCAACCATCTTCTAGCTTCCTAGGAATAGAAGTCTCTAACTTGAGCTTCTCCTCCCTAGCTTTGATAAGAGCATTGGTAATATGCTCGGTGAAGGCAATGCTAAGTGCGCTAGTGTGGGATCTTTAGCCATTCTTTGCAAAAAAAAGTGATAACTTCAGAAAGATTACAATTGTCAAAATCAAGCTCTCTAAAGAAAAATTCTATCAAAAAGGAATTTTTGCAATTGTCCCAAGTGTCTTTCTTACAAGAAAGTAGGGAATGGAACCACTTCTTTGGTTTTCCACGGAGGGAAAAATAAAAGAACTTTAATTTAATTTGGTCACTATCCATCCAAGGAGGGATTTTTTCAGCACACACCCTCTCATAATTTTCCAAGTGATATATAGCATCCTCCCTTTCTCAGAAAATTGGTCTCTCAAATCATAATCAAGGAAAGGTCTACTAATGGGGGTGCAAACAAAATAACTATCATGAAAAACATAATTGCACATCTCGAAAGGATTAAAGGTGTCCCCACTAGGGGTTATGTGGCTAGGGAAAATTTCAATGCTAGTGGAACCCATAGTAACAGCAGCAAGCAAGAACAAAGTAATTAATCTTTTTGTGCTTTTTTGTATAATACTCTAAAGCAAAAACTAGAAAGTAAACTAATAAGACTGAAAAGCAAAGGTAAAAGATAGTATGCAACTCCCCTATCTTGAAGATTGGAGTCCCCGGCAACGGCGCCAGAAATTAGCTTGATGGCTTCTCGCCCCTCGTTGGTCACCCCAAATGGAAGGTTGAGATGTAGCGTAGCAGCAAATTTCCTTCGGTGAAGATACCAAGGTTATCAATCCAGTAAGACTCCAAATTCCGCAAGTAGGTGGCAACAATGCCAGAAATTACTTCTAGCTAGGGAGTTGTCGTGGACCTGCACACAAAAGCAAATAACTTTGCTTCCAACGAGTTTAGAGAGGTTGTCAATCTCTCCGGACTTGTTGTTTACAAAGGATCAAACACAAGCGGGAAATAGTGGTGGTGATTGCAACGAAAAGGAAATAAATCAGTAAATAAAGTGAGGTGTAAACAGTGGTGGAAATAAGGAGCAGGGTCCCATGATGTTCACTAGTGACGTCTCTCTCCCAAAAGACGATAAAGTATCTAAGATGGGTGAACAAATTACAGCTGGGAAATTGACAGAATTATAAACGCACCGCAATGCTAATTATGTTGCAAAGAAAGTTAGAGCCTCAAAAGTATGGGCAGTACGCCAAGACAAGTAGACCGAAATCCAACTGCATCTACTCACTAATCATCCACCTTGAGATATCCATCCAGAACATCTCGCTGGTATTAAGTTGTGAGCCCCACCCAAAGTGTAAACTCAAAGAAACAGACAACTGCATTAACAAGCTTTGTGTAAGGTAAACAATCCTTGCAACCGCGGTTACAAGCATCGTTGTTTTCTCCCTGGTGGCAACAACACATCCCCTAGTCTTATGTTTCTGTCACTCAAGTATAAAGCTCCCTCTTGGAGTTACTATCTACTACTTGGAAAAAGCAATAAAAAGCAACGAAGAACATGCAAGAATTACTCAAGAACAAAATATAAAAGGAGAACCAAATATATAACTCATCACAATCTGAACATAATCTCATAATCCATCGGATCCCAGCAAACACAACATAGCAACAGCAGAAAGAATAACTTAGATGCCTTGATCATGTAGGGCAGCTCACAAGGGCTAAGAATTGAGGCACAAGATTGGAGAGAAGACATCACATAGCTACTGTTCATGGACCCATGGTCCAAGGGGGACTACTCACGGCACATCCGGGAAGCGCTCATGGTGGTGGAGAAGCTCTCGGAGGTCAACCCTCCCTCCGGCAGGGTGCCGGGAAGAGGTATTCTGGTGCTCCCGATCTTGAAAGCGTGGCGGCGGCGAAACAAAGGTGAAAATCGCGATGGGGGGCTCTCTGCGAGGGTTATCGGAGCGAGGAGTAAATATAGGACAAAGGGGGCACCAGGGGGTGTCCCCTCCCCCAGGCGCCCTGGTGGCGCGGCCTAGGGTGGGGCCGCGCCCCTGGCCGTCTGGGAGGGGGGTGGCCCCCCTCTGGCCCTCCTTCGGTAATTCCCGAAGCTTCTATTGTGCTCATTTTTATATATTTTCCTGGAATTTTTGGAGCTCGGTAAATATGGGTAAAACCTGCAATTCACAGACATCAGCAGGCAGAAACTGGCACTGGGTGCACTGAGTTAGTAGGTTAGTCCAAATATGTGTAAAAAGATATGAAAGTGTAGCAAAACACATAGCAATGTCGCTTAAAAGAGCATGGAACAAGCAGAAATTATAGATACGTTTGAGACGTATCAATATAACAAGTGAGTACTACCTCCGTCACAGTTTATAAGACCTGCGCGTATCCCTAGGTCGTCAATTTAAGCAACATAATATAAGATATATATTATAAAAAAGCATATCATTAAAAATTTCAGATGTTATATTTTCAAATGGTATAATTTTTATATTATATATCTTATGTTATGTTGATTAAATTGACAACCTAGGGGTACGCACATGCCTTATAAACTGTGATGAAGGTAGTACATCAAATCCAATACATAGAAGAAGGTGAAACATCATGGGATTACCCTAGATTAACATAGTCTATGATCACAATCAAGATCACATCATGGGAGAGACAATTAACCACATAGCTATTGGTAGAAACCTCGGCCCCGAGGAGGAACTACTCCCGCATCAACATGAGAAGGAAGCAATGTCGATGGAGGTGAATCCGGGGGAACTAGCTTCCCCGTCCCGGGAGGGTGCCGGAGCAGGAATTCTGGTCCCCGAAAGCTTGTTGGCGATGGCGGCGGAGATCAGAATTGCTTCTCGAAAAAGGAGTTGGATTTTGCGGGTTCCCTCCCCAGGAGTAAAAATAGGGTCAAAGGGGGCCCTTGGGGGTGGCCCCACCTGACCAAGCGACCTGGTGGTGCGGCCACCCCCTAGGCCGCGCGGGAAGGTCGCCTGGTTGGGGGTGGCCCCCCTCCAGTTGTCCTTCGGGCTTCTAGAGTCTTTCGCACTGCTCATTTTTTATATGATTTTTCTGGAATTTTTTCGAGCACTTTTATTTTTGACATTTTCCTGCAATGCATGGACAACCGCAAATACAAAGTGGCATTGGGCACTGAGTTAATAGGTTAATCCAAATATGTTATAAAGATATGAAAGTATATCAAAACATATAGCAATATCACCAATATAATCATGGAACAGGCAGAAACTATATACGTTTGGGACGTATCACATGCTTGTTTTGGTGACTTTGCTATATGTTTTGATTGACCTTCATATCCTTTTACAACATATCTAGGACTAACATATTACCCTAGTGCCAGTGCCACTTTATGTCTGTTATTGCCCGTGCATTGCAGAAAAAGGTGAAACTCGTGACGTTCGATTTTGGCGGGCTGGCAGGAGTGTGCGGTGTGCGGAGAGGTCAAGTCACAACGGCGAGGTGGGCGGGCGCCGCTGGTGACTAGGCAACATGTTTGGACAAGTTTATGGAAGGAGATAACAAGAGCGAAGTGTATGCTGCATCACTTGGCAGTGGCAAGTGCAGGTAATTTGTTTCAACTCTCGCTTCTCGTTTCCCGAGAGCTCAATAGACCCAGCTTCTCGACTCCTCATATTTTACACTGTCAAATTCGCCAGCTTTTCGACTCCTCAGCCAAACAACTCTCCAGGAGTTGAAACATTCGGCTCAGCTCTAACATTGGATTTGAAGGAGTTGGAAGCCAGAGCACTATCAAACACGCTCTTAAGGTGTCAGCCATGTCCCACGTAGAGTGCCACATCAATAGTCAAGACTAGTCAAGTTCAGTTATGTTGAAGTGTATATGTGGATTGCTTATCATTTTATATTAGTTTAGACTTTTGGTTGGGCCTCTCGAATCATACCTCTAAGTCTATTCATATTTTGACTTTCGGTATCACGCAACAGAGGGGCATTGAAGTGTACATATGGATTTCCTAGTCTTTTCCATTAATACATACTTTTAGTTGCATTGGCTAGAGCATGAAGCTTGATAAGTCAAAGCTAGTCAAATAAAGAAGATATAAAAAATAAGTCAAAGGAGGAGACAAGGGAGCAAGAAGCCCAAGATCAAGTAAAATACCTCATTTAGTTTAGGGATTTCCTCCCCCCCTAATGGACCACAACCCATCTCCTAGCACAATAAGGAGCATATGGGCTAAAATATGGAAAATTATCTAGTTCTATCCTCCCACCGCCTTAATTCAAGGATAGCGTTGATCATTTGTCAAGGACACATATGCTATATAAAGCCATCCATGTGCATGTAACTCACCCAGTCTCACTTTGAATACAATCAAATGAAGGGTCACACTCCCTTTTCAAGCCCCTTCATGAGAGCAAATGAAATATAAAAGCTTGGTCTCTTATGGATCTTGTAAGGTTCGGACTAGTCGGAAGTCATGGGCCATCGTAAATTGGAGGCACTCTAAGCACCATGTGACCCGGGCACCACTCTCGACGATCCTTCTATACGATGTATGTCACGTTCCCATGAGGCGACTGAACCTATTTTAAAAACATCAATGTGTCATTTGGTCGAGCGCACAACAACTTTTGATTTAAGGCCATTGTACACATCCTCGCTAATTTCTAGCTAACCACACTATGAAGGATACCCCCTAGTCGAAAGTTGATTCTTGTGCGTCAACATTGGTGCCGACCATGTGGTGATGTCGGTTACTATATTTATTCTAGCGATGAGTGACTATCGCGGACTTCAAAGCTTAATATGGCAAAGGCATTTGTAGGTATCCCTTTTCCTGAATGTTGATCCGGTTCATTTTTTAAACTTCGATCGAGTGACATACGATCCAACTAAGAAGGCGACCAATCTAATTTTTGTTCTATTTTTTTCCATTAATCGTTGTTCTCATTGTATTGTCTACTATTTTTCTTAATACTCCCTTCGCTTATAAATTATAAGAGTTTTTTTTTTGAATTGATGTACATAGATGCATTTTAGTATGTTTACTCATTCACTTCAATGAGACCGTATATAATTTTTATTCAAATATCCAGATATTTTATATTTGTGAACGATGGAAGTACTATTTGGTTTTAAGATGTCTTTGAGTGTTTTCTTGTAAGTATCTTGTAAGATAGAAATAACAGTAGCAGTGTACTCATGTTTTAAATCAGCAAAAAGGGGAAATCGTTTTATGTAGATAATTACACGGAATGCCACCGCATCCTTGCTCGCCCCACCCACCCAAATCTGCCGTCGCATCTCGTCTACCCGTCGCTCCACCTCCAGCTCCAGGTCAACGCCGCGACCCTCGCCACGACTCCGCCGCGGAGATCAGCCGCCATCGCCCTCGCGACCTACCCTGCCACGGAGATCACCCGCCCTCCCCTCGCTACCAAGCCGGCCGCGGAGGCCAGCCGTCGCCCTCGCCACCGATCAAAGCCGCGGAGATCAGCTGCCCTCGCTCTCGCCACCAACCCCGGACCACGGTGGTCGCCTCGGTCCAGCTAGCCGCTGCTCGTCACTGACTCCGTCCGCTCGTCCTCCACTTCAGGTAATTGTCGCGCGTCGCCCTCGCCCTCGCACTTTCTTGCATATCAACTTGGGTTTAGGGTGTCAGACCCTATCTACGATCTTATCAGATTTGAATGCACATGATTGGGAAACTGCTCAAGAACAGATGTGTATTTTCTAATATGCACAGGATGCTTAGGTGAAGCTCGGAAATCGGAATTAACTGCTCCCCGTAGTCCCACTCTGTTACCATTTATGTTGCACAAATCAACTTGTGTGTTTAGGGTCTCTGACTGGAAATTCGTTTGAGCACGTAAAATTCACAGAATTTCCTGCTATGATGCAGTCAGTTCACCCAACAAAAATAATTGTTGCTTTTGGTTCTGCAAGCAGCTGATTAGATTTATAAAGTTCATGTGTCCTTGAACTTTCACATTGGCAATCCGTTTTCTGATCTACTTATTACAACATGCTTACATGTTTTTGCAACAGAAATGAATTAAATTCAAAATATTCAAAGAGGTCTTTCACTTTTTTTTGGTGTTAGTACACTATATTTGTGCTGTTATGGGTCTTGATATAATGCTCATCAGTAGCACCTTTCTGCTTTTGGATAAAACGAGAGCAAAAGTAGGTTGACATGGTTGATCTCGTTAGGTGTTTTTATGAAAGCTTTTGTATAAGCATGTGATTCAGAAAAGGTGAGTCTTACAAAGGTCCATTATTTCACCAAAAAATGAAAAGTAGCCAAGTGAGCATGAGCTTTTGGTTCACTTTGTAATGATATCTGAATGGATGATATAGTTACGCAGTATAATATGTTGAAAGTATCTTGTGGTGCTGGAGGTAGTGAAACTACTAATGACCGGTTATTTATAAGAATAGTAGGATGAAAGTGCTGCAATTTGCCCCCTTAGTACTTTACTGAACTGCATCTTTTTCTATGGGGTTATTTTAAAATGTAAATGTACATATATTTCAGTTACTGGTCATTAGTAAATGTTAAAGAAATTAAATGAACAAATAAAGGTAGGTTATGAATGCCACTAGAACCTGGTCTGGGAGTCATTTGTATGTTCTAAACAATGTTCCTTTTGAGCTAATTGCCTGCCTTACTTTGTTTGAGCACAAATCAGAAATTCTGATATTGTTTTCATGTATTTAATTTTTCCATATGTGCATGAACATTACTTGCGAGTTGTATATAAATGTTGTTAATTGTATGCTATCATTTTATCAACAGTTAATATGGAAGATGAATATGAAGAATTTCGTGAAAGGTTTACCTGGAGAAACCAGGCATCAACGGACAAGAAGATGATAATCCTGTCTCCTATCGAAACCCAACTCCAATGTATGAGATGCACATGATGTGACATAATTACATTGATGAATAAATTTTAATATTTTGGGGACTTGTAAAATATATATTTAAATTATGGGTTTAGTGGCAACTAAGTTCACAAAACTGCTATTATTTCTATTTTTAGCCACACCAATACAAATTTGTCTCGTCTTGATCGTTTGCTATCGTAATTGCAGTTTGGTGCTTATATCATGCCTTAAAAGTGACCCTTGAATCCAATTTTCGGGTTCAAATGGGCCGAGATGTAAAGTTCTCGGTGCATGAACTCTATGAAATAAGCAAGGAGGCCAAGAAGCAATTTCCCAACAAGACTTCCACGTATCGACTTCTTCTTCAGTTGAAGGATACCGGTGTATTGTCTGAAGATGGCTGCAAGGTACTCACCCTGACTCCAAAAAAAAGTTGTAATTTGGCTGTCCAAATTCATGTCATACGATTTTTAGTCATACGAGTTATATTATAGCATTGTGTAGCCTTTGTATTTCCCTGTTGGATAAGGCGCTTTCTGCATATTTTTTGCATTGTACATGTATACTATCACTGACTCATGTTTTGCCGTCGTCCGGCCATCGCACTTTGTCTACCCGTACTACTGTCGTTGACCACGCACTCCACAATCACCCTCTCTTCTTGTGCTGCTCTTACTGATGATCACATTGTTGAGACTTCCATGGAGCTCAACTTCTACCTCCGCGCTTTTCATGGTGAGCCTTTGCCTTCTACCTCCGTGCTCAACTTCTACCCCGTCATCTTGTTGGGAGTCTTGTCTATCTAGTTGACACTCGTTCAGATATTTCCTATCCCGTTGACCCGTTCACATTTTGAGTCAGTTTGACTCCTCCTAAAGTCCACGACAATCACCTGCTTTATATTCTACGATATCTTCGTGGGACTTTCTATCACCGTCTCTTCTCACGCCCTACATGTATATATACTCTATGGGCCCATGGAAATATAGGTTGCATATGTCATAATTATGTGTGCTTTTGAGAATGAATATGTGTATTTTGTGTAACATAAATGAAATATTATTTGACTAATTGCTGGTCAGCACACGAATTTAGACAATCAAACTACACTTTCATTTAGAGTCGTGGAGAGTAACAAATTTGTGTTAATTGTTTTTTCTTTTCAGATCGAACAAGAGTCTGGTGTTCGCTATTATCTTAATAAAGTGTCTGCTTATACATTGGATAATCTTGATGATATAAGAAACGCTTTATATATGTTGAAGCTTTACGGGCCACTATTGGCGGTTATTTATATCAGCAAAAATTATGACAAATGTATCAAAACAGGAGAGGTGTACAAGTATGAGCCAGAAGTTGTTAATGGAAATGTGAACACACCATTAACACATGCAATCACTGTAGTATCATTTGCTATTGAAAATGGGCCTTTTTTCCACTGTCAAGACTCCCAAGGCATCAATCATGGTGAAGGTGGTTTCCTGAAGGTAGATGTCACCTCAATAAAGGAGCTATATTCATTTACAATAAAGTAGTTGAGGTAATTTTCTAAACTCTGATTTACCATTTTTATTCTTTCATTGCCTAGAGTCATGTTCCACTGTATTGAAATATTACCATTTTGTTGGTACTTATGTTTTTTTAACATGACTAGCAAAAATTGAAAGTCTTAAAAGTAATAGGTACGAGTTATGGGATAAGTATGCCGCAGTATCTAACTCATGCATTGACAGTCCAAATCAGTCACAGTTCCTCAAGATGGGTGATAGATATTCGGCTGCCAAACCACGCGGTGTTGTGTTCATTCCGCTTCTAGACATTTTGGTTTGAATTTGTACGGGGCTTGAATTGATTGGGTTTAGCGCTAGCAGCTGATATGTGCTTTGGAATGTGTTGTGGGCGTATGATTTGGTACTTATCTGGTCAGTTTTATTTGTTAGGAATTCTTCTTGCATTACTAGGTAGGTAGGAGGTTGACATAATGCTACTGTCTTTACAGTTGACAATAATGCCTGTGGAAACATGACATACTGCTTAGTCATACGTTTAGACATGAGAGACATAATTGGCTGTTTCTGCTTGTTTGTACTGAATGATTAATTAGTATTCTTAGTCCTTCAGCGTAACAATTCTGGAGCTACTCCCAATATCAAATTTGAAGTCCGAGGTAGCTGTCTTGGAATATAAACTGAATTCAAAGAAATAATTGGTCACCTTTTCCTGTTTTGCAGAGGTGCCTTCTGTGGGAATTGTGCTTCGGAAATGCAAGGTAAATAACAGTCGCTACTTTGTGATAGTTCAGGACCACTTTTTTTATCTTTGCGTATTTTCATGGCACACTTAGTGTGTTAATTTTTTTTTCAGAAATGACTAATATGCTATGCTTAAACTCGATAAGTCAGGAATGATTGTTCTTCTCTGTGTTTTCTCCATATAACACTGTATGTTTCCACCTCAGTCACTACCTAGCCTTTTTTTTCGTGATTAACTTCAAACTGTTTGGGAAAACCAATGTTCATTCTATTTGAAATTCCAAAGCTTTCTTTAATCCAGTAAATGCCACTATTGAACACATAAAACAGCACCGAATGAAAGCGCAATCCTGGAAAAAGGTAAATTTGTTTAGTGAGAATATTGAATTATCAAGTTATAATTTGCTGTGTCAAACACGTCAACTTAAGGGTTCACTGTTTTAGCCGATCTCTGATAACCAGCAAACATGGCACAGGTATTTGTTAATCCTCACCAATGTGTGTGATTTGATTTCATCTCAGGTCCCAGGGTTGCTGAAGACTCAAAACACATTGGACAAGCGCAAGCCACTCCAGGTCGCTTATTACAAGATCTGGAAAAATCTGAAATAAATTTGCCGTGTGAAACACATCAACTTAAGGTCTCATTGTTTTAGCTGATCTCTAATAACCAGCAAACATGGATAGGAATTTGTTAATCCTCACCAATGTTTGTGGTTTGATTTTGTTTCAGCTCTCCAGGTTGCTGAAGATGAGACACTTTGGAGAAGCCATTGCTGTGTGTGCTGCAATATTACTGCTTTTCTTGGGAGCAAAACATTATGCAGCGGAAAAACTCTTAGCTGCCATTGAAGTTTTGGATACTACCTCTGGTTTAGGCTTCAAAAGGAGCAAAACATTTCTTTGTGTGTTAATAAAGAACAATCAAGAGTTTTAATATGCTATTTACTCGGTCTTTGTAATTTGATATGTTTGCTCAGTTTCTGATGTGAAAACAAAATCTCCGTTCATCTATATAAGAATGTAGGTGGTGTATGCAGGACCCAAAAAGAAATATCCGTTGAACCATAGTTGTCAAGATAAATTAAGTAAACCATCTTCTCTATTGTAGAAACACCCCTATTAAAAAAACTAGTAGAATGCCTGTGGCAACCTTTTCAATTTTTATGAATGCATAAATAAACGTAAGGCAAGTTGAATTTCGCATGTAACAGGTGAAAAATAATTGAAATCCACATCACCTTCAAAGTATTTTCATAAAAAATGCGTTTTTCATTCCTATGATGACAATTTGATTCTTTCTATTTTTATTTCCCTCCAATGTAATCATTTTGTTCCTTTAATCTCTCTCCTTGAAAAAGTTAAAATGATTTCCCTTACCCCGAGGCAACGTGTGCCATCTTTCTAAAATCTCGTAGTTCTTGCTTCAAGCAGTACAACTGATATAGATTTAAGGACGTGGCTACGAAGCGCATACGCGCTCGTTTGTTTTATCGGGCACCCTTTCTTTTTTTAGTAAAAAATATTATCTAATCAATTGGTAGTATCAGAATAGGAAATCTTGTCGTCCTCTTTTTTATCATTTTATCCGTAGTCACACGTGCGTGCATTTTTTGTAGTTCCAGAAAATTTAAAAAGTCATCACTTTTTATTCGAGTGTTAGAATTCAGATCCTTTTTACCGTTAGGTTTCTCGCGACGAGTTCTTCAAAACCAGATCTCATATGAATAGGTTTCGACGAACTTTTGTTTTTGAGCAATTTTTTGTGGTATGTAAGCAACTTTAGTGATATAAGTGAGCAACTCTTCTTATTTGTCTAGTATGACTAGTTATTAGCTTGATTTGTGTAAAATCGAAAAAAATAATATAAAACATGGAATGTTTTTAGTGCTACATATAAGCAACTTTATTTCACTATGTGTATCAAAGAATTTCTCTAATATGATGATAGTTAGTTGTGTATTATTGATGCTCAGTTGCATAAAAATATATTCTAGCAAGATTCAAAGTAATTGTTCCTAGCAAAACCAAATACACAACTAACCTACAAAATTGAAACCATTGTATTACCGAAAACACAATGTAAAAATGTTCTAGAAAAAATCAAGCAATTGTTTTAGCAAAACCAAGCAAATATCTTAGTAAATTCAAGCAACCACAATACCAAAAAAACACAATGCAAAATAGTCCTAGAAAACCAAGCAACTTTCATAATAAAATCAAGCAACCGTCCTAGCAAACCAAGCAACCATCCTAATAAAACCAAGCAACTATCATAGCAAAAATCAAGCATCTGTCACACTAAAACGAAGCAACTGTCCTAAGAATACCAAACAACTATGTAGCAAAAATAAGCAACTGTCCTAGAAAATCAAGCAACTACACAAAACAAAGCAACTATCCTAGCAAAAATCAAGCAACTGTCACACTAAAACCAAGCAACCGTCCTAAAAATACCAAACAACTATGTAGCAAAAATAAGCAACTGTCCTAGCAAATCAAGCAACTATCTTTATAAAACCAAGCAACTATCCTAGCAAAAACCAAACAACTGTCCTATAGAAACCAAACAAATGTTCTTGGAAATCCAAGCACCTACATTACAAAAAAGCAAAATACAAAATGACGGTATCAAAATACAGTGTCACCAACAAAGTTACATACCGATGATGCTTAGTTTCCCATTATTTTCCGTGATTTCTAAGTGGTCTATGATATATTTCCTTGATAAATCCATTAATACATATAATGTAATAACGTTGCTTATGTTTAACACAAAAGTTGCCTTGTTTAGCACCAAAGTTGATCGTTTTAAAAAAATCATCAAAACATGGTCATATGTGATCTAGTTTTGAAGATCTCGTCGTGAGAAACATAACGGTGGAAACGGACCTATGTTTCGACGCTCGGTTCAAAAGTTATTGCTTTTTGGAAAAAATGAGACGTAGTAAACCACCTTGAATTGTATACTAGTGCATGTGTGAAAGGGTGCGCTTGATCTTGCAAACGAGCGCAACTGCGTTTTGAAGTCTTTAGGTAGATTTAATCCCTTTATTAACAGACTTGTATGAATACCCCTAAAAAAACAGACTTGTATGAATTAGTGCCCTAAATAAGCAAGTTGGATCCATTTAAATATCATAACAAACTCAATTTCTAGCGTAACCACTTATTTTTCACTGCTTGTTAACCAACCGACGGGAAAATAAAAGGGAACGAGCAAACACAATCCAATTGGGTTTCTGGAGCTAGCCTCTGTGTCCCAGTGGACCGACCGACGAAAATCCCTACCGGGCGAAAATAATAATCCTTAAAAGCTTATTGAGACTATCAATAGTGCTTCATTGTGTAATACTCTTCTATGTTCTTTTTTCCATTTGAATGCCCTCAATTTTCTGTATGGATTAGTTAGCATCAAAGTTGCCATTCTTTCTAGAGTTCTGTTATGTTACTTTGTTAGTTAAAAACATTGCATATTCTATACATTTTCATTATGTATCCAAATAGTTGAGAAGTTTCGTACGCGGTGTTTTGGCTTCGGAGAGCACGCGCTCTCTGATGAATAGTAAAATCAAAATAAATAGTAAACAAATTTTTTTTTTGATTTTTTTGTGTGGATGTTCATATTAGTGTGGTTTGTCTGCTTGACAATTTTGATATCATATGGCTCAGTAGTTCTTCGTTGGTGAAAAAAAAAATTTAAATATGACGTTTGGAGGCAACAATTGGCATTCAATTTGTCTTTTTTTACAGGTCAAACCGCTCAAGTTTTTCACTTGGAAATTTGCATACACCATTTGTATGTAACAATAAACATATAAATATTTTTTTATAAATTTTGTAACATTTGTAAAATACATTTTTAGCACGCAGGAGCATGTGCACCCTAGAGCCAAACTGAATATCCCAGAAGTTTCCTTATAACTTGCACACCAGTTTTAAGGGATAGGTTGAACCATAGTAACAACTATTAGCAATCAGGATGCCAAACTACCAGCTTTATTGCTACCAAAACTAGAACACAAAATTCAAATCGATTTGATGTGTGAATGATGTTTACACCATCTTAATCTGTTGCTGCCAATGCGGGTTGGTCTCACAATAGTAGAGGTTGCAACCCCTGCTGAACACCAACCCTTTCCACTATGTACCCATTTCACAGATCATAATCACACCCTGATCTACAAGCTCTATCCTATGAATTTCGATACAAAAACGGCTCGGCTAGGTGAAGGAGACCGAACTGCCAAGAGATACTCAGACTATTTATAAAATGATACCAGAATATAAGAGCATGGCTCAATGCACCAAGGTAATACAATACAAGTTTGGAAGGATGATTGGGGCCAAGGAAATCTACAACAGGAATTCCCACATCTCTTCTCTTACTGCAAAGCTACAACAATCACTATTTCACAGTGGATGAATATTACACACATCTCTGACATATTTCATACTCCATTGTCCATGGAAGCCTATCAAGAACTTCAGCTTATGCAAGAACTTCAAAACACAATTCAGATACAAGATGGTCATGATAGCTGGAAAAATGGCAATGCCAAACATCCATTCTCAGCAAGTAAACTATATAGGGCTATGTTCCCTATAGGATGTGCACACCAGATATTCCAGCAGATCTGGCACAACTCATGTGTTCTCAAGTACAAGATATTCATATGGCTGGTGATATATGATAGAATCAACACAAAAAACCTCCTGAGCAGATAATCTTTTAATATTCCCTCAGTTCTATGTGTTCTCTGCAGAGAGAGGATTGAGGAAACCAGCCTGCACTTGCTGTGGGATTGCACATTTTCTCTGGAATGTTGGGAATCAATCTGTCCCAATAGACGCAAAGGTATACCAGTGTTGGATAACATTATCCTTCTAAAAGAAGATCTGGCATGCTCAGTTGATATGGAAATAATCATTATGGGCATATGTCATCTATGGATGCAAAGGAACAATTTGATATTTAGAAACTCCAGGCCATCAGTCAGCATCTGGAGACAACAACTCAAGAAAGATTTAATTCTGATTGATCAGATAATTAAAGACAGACACAGAGACATTTTAGCATCATGGATAGTGTAAGTGCATCTAGTGCCCCCTTTGCGGTTTTGGAGTATTTGATGACAAAATGGTTAAGGGACTGATGTGTTTGTGAGTATACACAGGAAACAGTCCTTGAGGATGAGGTTAACCACCGTTGTCGACCCCCCAAAATGTTGAGGAACATGGGAGAAATCGGTGTGTTTCCTGAAGACTGAAGTTGTGCGAAATCCTGAGGAATCAGGATCCTGAAGCGTTCGGCTGAAGCTGAACCCGATCCTGAGGACGTTCGCGCTGAAGACGAAGTTGAAGCGTAGTCTTTGCTAAGACTTTTTATACTTCTTGAGTCGTAGGAAAACACCGCACTGTTGGAGGGGTTGAGGAAAATAAGTTCCGTATTTCTGAGGAAGTGCTCAATTAGAAATCCTGAAGAAAACCCAAAGAAATCTCCTACAGTAGAAGTTCAATTCCTCGGGCGTCTGAGACGATGTTCTTCAGGACACTGAGGAGTTTGTCTTCGGTTGAGGAGTCAGGAAACTGCCAGTGCAGTTCGCCTGAAGAAAGAGAGAGTGAGAGATTCCGACCGTGCCACGTGTCACGTGGTGAGTGCTGGTACCGATCCAGCCAACGGTCCGAAGGGTGGGCATGGAAGTAATTTCATGCATGGGCATTTATGTCCTTTCACTTGGGGTTGCTCCGCGGCTATAAATAGCCACCCCAGCCCCATTTGTGGGTTGGCTGCTCCAAGAAAAAAACTGACACTTGTCATCTGAGAGCAACCCACCTCATTGAAGAAACTGAAGAACCTAAGTGAGGAAAACCACCAGCCTGAGTAGTTGAGAACTTCTGAGGAAGTAGGTTCGAGTGATCCGAAGCTTTTTACTCTTGAAGACTGTGATCTTCCAGCCGGTGTAGAAGTCTTCAGTCTTAGGAAGTCAAGATGCAATTGTGACTTCCCTCAGTGACTGAGTCTGTGAAGGTTTCGGGAGTCTACCTTGAAGACTCACCTGAGTTATTGGACGGAGTCTGAGGACTTTAGTTCAAGGAGAATAAGGTGAAGACTATGTCTTCTGAGTTCAATTTCAGCCTCTCCAACCAGACGTAGAGTTGTCAAAGCAACTCGAACTGGTTCATCAAGTCTATGTCTTCAGTGCCCTGGTGCTATTTCTTCAACCTCAGCTATTATGTTTATGCACTGATGACTTATCCTGATGCCTTACTTCCTGAGTTTACTCTGCACTAATTCCTCAGTTCGTGCTTCGGTCTTACCTTAGCTATGCAATAGGTTGATTTCCATTCACGCCATTGAATTTGTATTGCATTCTCTCTTCCTCATGATTTAACTTCCTCAATTTAGTATTGCCTCAGTCCCGAGGAAATAGAAATTCCTCAAGATATTTGAAAATCTCCCATTCACCCCCTCTGGTCGATATATTGCACTTTTAATTGGTATCAGATCAAGGTACTCCCTTGTGTTGGATATATGCTCTAGAGGCAAATAATATATGATTATTACAATATATCTAAATAAGTTCATGACCAGTTTCATACTGTGCTGGAACTGTATCAGTGAACCAATGATACATGTGTGGTATAGAAACAACCAGAGTTCCTAGTCAGCCTCTCATGATGACTGGTTTATCGTCAACTGATGATTGTGGTTTCACGATGATGGACAATCAAGTCAATTGACGGTAAGGTCACCTCATTGAATGAATGACGTGATGAACATTACCCAATGAAAGCATTGCAACATGATCAAATCGTAAAAGTTCAGTGTTGTAATTACATAACGTAGTAGCCTGTTCCTTTGACCGTGAGATCACGCATAATTGCTATCTTCTGAGGATGCTTTGAGTGCATTAACCATCACACTGCAACATGGTGACCATAAAGGTGTATCTTGGGCTATCCGATGGGATATGTTGAGGAGTGTTGATTCAAGAGCGGGATTTGTCAATCCATATAATGGAAAGATACTTCATGGCCAACTCGGTGAGATTGCATCCATAAAGCTGCGCAACGTGTGACTAGGTCACAAGGATGAATATCACGGAACGAGTGAATAAGATTTGTCGGTAACAAGATAGAACTAATGCATTGGATGCAGTTGATCGAATCTTGGACTAATCTAGTATCGCATGACAAAGGGAATGGTATACAACGTGTACGGTTCAATCGGTTACTTCCGGAATGCACATGGGTCATTATGGGCATCCAGGTCCCGCTATTGATCATTGGCCATAGCCTTTGTCTCGGTCATGAATGGAGTGTTCTCGAACCGTAGGGTAACACACTTAAGGGCTCGATGAATATCGGAGACCTTTTCGGAACTATCGGAGTTACCGGAGAAGAGAGAAAGACATACCGGAAAAGTTCCGTGTTGGTCCAAAGGTTGTTCGGAGTGAGCTGGAAGGAGTTCCGGATCATTAGGAGATGAAATAATATGTTTTATTTATTAATTAAGTGAATTAATAATTAATAACATTTTATTTATAATTAAAAAGTGCAATGGGCCAGCTTTGGGAAAGAAGCCCATTAGTGGAAAGGAAAAAGGAAAAAGGGGAAAAGAAAAAGAAAAGGGGGGGGGGCGCCATGGGCCTTAGGGCCCATGAGGGTGGCGCCCCACTCCCCCCTCCTGGCCGGCCAGCCCCCCTTGGCAAAGGGTTCAATCCCACATTGCTAGGGGGAGGGGGGTTGACTCCTTCCGTCTGCCTATATATAGATGGGCAGGGGTGCACTTCTTTAATACCAATTAATTCGCAGAGAATTCAATATTACTCCGAATTGAGATCGGTTTTCTCCGGTCTTCTCCTCTCTCTCGTCTCTTCCACGATGGGTTCCCCTTTTCTGGAACCTGTACTGGGATTGAGGCTTCTCTGCTACGCGGACGCCGTCGTGCTGCCGAAACTCCAGTTCCGGGAGGTCTAATTCCGCCACCTCCGCTGGATCGGAGAACGAAGGTCGTCATCGAGTCCGTACGCGTGCGAGTACTACGAGGTGCTGCACGTGCGGCACTACCACCCAACAGGGTGCTAACACAGCCAGGGGCTGTGAAAGGTTTACGACTTCATCAACCACGTTTGCGGAACGTTTCCCGCGCAACGGACTACACCCCGAGGTATGTTTCTGCAAGTCTTTCCGTTACGACATTATAACTAGATAGATCTTGGGTTAAGGGCGATGCTAGTTAGAAAAATTATTGTTTTCTGCTACGAGACCTAACAGTGGTATCATGAGTTAGATCTATGCTTCGTTTTGCTGTGCGGATAGAACACATCGGGGATGTGGGCGTTGATTCTACGATTGTTACCCTCTCATCTGTACTTGTTATATCTGTGGCATTGTTTGATGAATCGGCCCTCGACCGACCTTACGCGTACGCTTACGCGAGACTGGTTCCACGCTTGACATACGGCTTGTACCGTGTAAAGTGGCTCTTGGGGGGGGGTCTGTCTCTCTTACTTTAGCGGATATGGCATTTGCAACGGAGGGCCCCGTACGGGGTGTAATAGAGACAATCTATAATCAGCGTTGTGGTTCAATATTCGTAGAAACGGTTGATCTATGAAAAGCCCTAGAAGCCACGTAAAACATGCAATATACAAAATAGAGGCGTCTAACTTTATATTGCATAGGGGGCTATTGTTGTTTGCTTAATCTTGATGTAGTGATAGCTTTGCTATGTGTTACTAGAAAGTAGTAAACAATCATCATGATGAAACAAACTTAAATGGAGACATTGTAGACTTAGTGCCACCATGATCATACATCTTAAAACTTGCTAGTATAGGATACACGACGGTAACATTAAATAAGATGATCCCTTATAAAATGCCAAACATAAGTATTCTACTGAAGTGTGCACCACCTGGAAGGTTCTCTTTATGATAGGCAGGCCGTGACGATCGGGTGTCATACATACATTAGAGTTCGCATGAGGTTGGGCCTGGCAAGCCTAGCATATGTCGATATGGCCTTGCTAAGCAGCATATAACACTAAGGTCAATTTGGCGAGCCTAGCATATGCAGATATGGCCTCGGAATACTAGATATCGAAAGATCGAGCATGAGTCACATATAGGATGTGATCGCACAAACTAGTTGTCTACCTTTGAAACTAATCCGTCGACCGTTGTGATATTCGAGGACGGATAGTGAATCTGGATCATGTAATCACTAAAACTTCTTAGGGATGATTGTTTTAGTGTGAGCTCATCTATAATACGATTATTATGAACTCATTGTAATGAACTAGTCTTAATTGTTTTCCTTGCAAATATTTTGTAGAAAATTAAAATGGACATGAATCAGTATCATGGATTGGTTACTTTCTTACGTGGTGAAAGACTTAAAGATGATGGGTCAAATTTCGTTGATTGGTACTTATACGTTAGGACTGTGCTCAAGAGAGCTAACCTCTTGTTCGTGATACAAGAGCGTATGGGAGACCCTCCAGTAGACAACATGGATGAAAAAGTAATGCTTGATTACCATAATCGTCGAAGGACTTACGCCATGGTTAAAAGTGTCATAGAAACTAGCTTTCCGCAAGATTTACGTGAACAATATGCGGATATGGACACGTTTGACACAATCGACATGATGAAGTCATTGTTTATACATCAGTTCAGAGTGGCCAGATTTGAGTTTGAAAATGAGTTTCTTACTACAAAGATGGAAGAGAACACTTGTCTGAAAACTCACGTAGCCAAGATGCATGGGATACATCTGAAACTCGTGGAGGACTTTGACTATTGGACCACAGAGGAGTCTGCTATAAACATGGTGCTACACTCGCTTCCACCGAGTTACACAGACTTTGTCCATGACTATGTCGGAAGAGGTGAAAGCCTTCAGTTCTTTGAGTTCATGGTCAACCTCCGAGATTTAGAGGTTGAACCCATTGAAGGAGAAATTGTTGATGGAGAGGGTATATATTTGATATACTCGTTATAAATGTTTGTTCCCTTATACAACATTTGCTGTTTAATAAGTATTTGATACTTGTTATGTTTTATGAAAACAGGGCCTGCCGTTGCATGGACGGGAAGAGGTGCGATCCAGGATTGATGGCAACCAAGACAGTTGATGGCCACCAAGATTTCACCAAGACATCTATCATAGGATTGTACTTAGAGTATTAGATAAATATTTTGTAATCGATTAAGTATGAACACTTAGTGATATGTCTTGCATCTCGCAATACGAAGTTATTCATGTTTTGAGACAAGTTAGTTGTTCCAGTTTGATGAATAAAGTGTGCTTATACTATGATTGCAGTTGAGTTTATATTATGATAGAAGCATTTATAAAAC
The DNA here is from genome assembly GCA_950022295.1 of Bromus sterilis. Classification (NCBI taxonomy): domain Eukaryota; kingdom Viridiplantae; phylum Streptophyta; class Magnoliopsida; order Poales; family Poaceae; genus Bromus; species Bromus sterilis. The sequence goes on along the minus strand of OX465598.1, from coordinate 18,483,798 downwards.
ACCATAATTGTCAAGTGATATTCAATGTTTAATGATTAAGTTATTTTGAATAACAATAAAGTCAAAGGTCATAATTAGATTAAATGCATGAGATGAATTCATAAATGATGAAGTCATTAGATACGTGATCTATTAACTCATGAATTTATTATCAACCAAGATGACTAATGACGGAGTTCTAGAAAAGTAGAACTTGCGCCAAACATTGTACATAAATGATGTATTAACCAAGCGCATGAATAATCATTAAAGATGCTTCGCATGATAAATTAAACAAGGAATTCAATTGAGATCATAAATCTGAAATTACGGAATCACAGTGAAGTTGGATATAAGAATACAAATCACCATGATGTGATCAAAGTGATGAGTATTATAGTTGACATAAATGGGAGACTTGTGGAAATAATGCCACAAATTACGATGGAAGTTCAAAGTGCTCAAGCACCTAAAACCATTCGTAGTCATGCTAAAATGTAGTGTGGTCTAAATACATTCCCCTTACGCTAATGCTATTGAATGAACAAAGTTGTTATAATTTATTAAGTTAAAACACCCACTTCATGAAATAAGGAAACCATTGTGAATTTAATGAAGCTGATGACTCCATATGATGATGGTGTTAGAAAGTTTCTAGAAGTTTTATATGATATAACTTTCTTTGTATTAGAGTTGTGAGCAATTGTAAAACACACCTTCTCAAATAGCAAAACTTGTAGTATTGCTTAATTGGTAAATGAGAACATGGTTCTCAATGAATAAACCAATGGGAGAAAAGTGAATTCTTTGACCAGGGTGATTGACCCTGCCTCTAGATAACAGAGTAGCGCAACGGAAAATGTTCCACTGAAATGACTCCATGAGAAGAGGAAATATGCTATTGATGATGATCATGGTATATTAGTTAAAGCCTTAGTTTAAAAATAAGAAGATTGTCATGAATACGTTCTGTACAGAACAATAATCATGAGTCTTCTTAAGTGAAACAAAAGGGACACTGCTCATAAATGACGAAGGATTGATGGTTACCTAGGAAACGAGGAGAAATGAAATCATATTGAGTTGCATATGGGATGGCTCACATACTATGAAATAAAGTAGTTATTTCACATTCCGAATAACCAGGAAGTTATTAAGAATGATGCAACACATAAAGGCATGATTTGGCACATAAAAGATGTTATGGCTAAATTCAATAATGATTGACTACGGAAGCGTAGTAATGCTAAATCAATATGGGTATTTCATTCACGAACACTGTGAAGGGACCATAGCTTGAAATTGCATCACATTCAAGTTGTGGAATTTGAAGAGAAGTAGCAATTGGCATAACGAAAGAATGTTTCGATAAAATGGACCATAGTACCTCAAGGCAGAAACTCTCAACCTTTATTTGATCAAGTGATTTTCAAGTAATCAAAATATTGAGATGGACTGCAATTTCATGAAACTGAGTGGGAGCTTTGGAGACTTCCTGAAAACTTGGAATGCAGAGAGCATTTTCTGAGTGGGAGCTTTGGGAGCAATATTATTATGTCTGACATAATTAGAATAGAAACTTAATAAAAGCTTACTTACAGATATATGTCAGATATATTTGAGTGGGAGCACAATGTCAATTTCATATATATACGATGATATATGTGAAAACAATCTCATATATATACGTTGATATACATGGAGATTAAGGCTAATAAGATGAAAGGATTACGAGAATCTTATATGAACGAAATACAGATGTGTCACACACTAAAATCTATAAGGATAGATTAGGACACGTGTAATGAACATCAAAAGGATTGGAATGATATCCTAAACAAGAAAAGGTTCTTGTGGCTAGGAATTATGTAAAGGATGTAAAACCTTAATATCACAAAATAATGTTTTAATGGAAGAATAGGGATGCACTTTGTCTCAAGACATGTGATCCTATATGACCTTTTGACATATGATTCTACCATAAAATGGAAGTTGTGAATCCAATAAACAGAATGACTCAAAGGTTCTTAGAAGAAGAACAAGTTCCGATGTGCTTGGTTGGCAAAACACAAAACCTGAGCAAAGTCCAAGCATTCAGTATCTGAAGAGAAACTGAGGACAATACTCTAAATGATAGAAAAGATGATATACTTGAATGTAATACTGGATTACGATTGTAATCCTTATTATGGGTCTATATGAATTAGAGATATCACCAAAAAGGAATAGAAAGGAAATGTGAGCTATAATTTCACGAACCAAAACTCTACAAAATATAAATATCTACTTAAGGAAGTAGAAGGTTGAATAAATTTTAGCGTAAGAAGTTTAGACTTCTGGCCGAGTGTATTTTTCAGTATACATGGCTATGGGAGTCCTAGGGACTAAAACCATTTTGTCATTAGAGAATACTGTAAAATAAGAAGTCTCACTCTCCCGCCAAACTTATAATTCAAGCATTATTAGATAATGAAGGGTATATCAAGCAAGTTGACCAATACCTGTTGCAAAGGAACATACGAATCTGAACAGGTACAGATCGTTGACGAAACCTCTTCCATGAGCAAGCATGATCAATAAACACTTATATGATAAGATGATTATGATCGAGAAAATATGCAGCTAGATTATTTGCTATCTAGTGCAAGTGGGAGACTGTTGGATATATGCTCTAGAGGAAAATGATATATGATTATTCCAATATATCTAAATAAGTTCATGACCAGTTTCATACTGTGCTGGAACTGTATCAGTGAAACAATGATACAGGTGTGGTACAGAAACAACCAGAGTTCCTAGTCAGCCTCTCATGATGACTAGTTTATCGTCAACTGATGATTGTGGTTTCACGATCATGGACAATCAAGTCAATTGACGGTAAGGTCACCTCATTGAATGAATGACGTGATAAACATTACCCAATGCAAGCATTGCAACATGATCAAATCGTAAAAGTTCAGTGTTGTAATTACAGAACGTAGTAGCCTGTTCCTTTGACCGTGAGATCACGCATAATTGCTATCTTCTGAGGATGCTTTGAGTGCATTAACCGTCACACTGAAACATGGTGACCATAAAGGTGTATCTTGGGCTATCCGATGGGATATGTTGAGGAGTGTTGATTCAAGAGCGGGATTTGTCAATCCATATAATGGAAATATACTTCATGGCCAACTCGGTGAGTTTGCATCCATAAAGCTGCGCAGCGTGTGACTAGGTCACAAGGATGAATATCACGGAACGAGTGAATAAGATTTGTTGGTAACAAGATAGAACTAATGCATTGGATGCAGTTGATCGAATCTTGGACTAATCTAGTATCGCATGACAAAGGGAATGGTATACAACGTGTACGGTTCAATCGGTTACTTCCGGAATGCACAGGGGTCATTATGGGCATCCAGGTCCCGCTATTGATCATTGGTCGTAGCCTTTATCTCAGTCATGACTGGAGTGTTCTCGGACCGTAGGGTAACACACTTAAGGGCTCGATGAATATCGGAGACCTTTTCGGAACTATCGGAGTTACCGGAGAAGAGAGAAAGACATACCGGAAAAGTTCCGTATTGGTCCGAAGGTTGTTCGGAGTGAGCTGGAAGGAGTTCCGGATCATTAGGAGATGAAATAATATGTTTTATTTATTAATTAAGTGAATTGATAATTAATAACATTTTATTTATAATTAAAAAGTGCAATGGGCTAGCTTTGGGAAAGAAGCCCATTAGTGGAAAGGAAAAAGGAAAAAGGAAAAAGGGGAAAAGAAAAAGAAAAAAAGGGGGGGGGGGCGCCATGGGCCTTAGGGCCCATGAGGGTGGCGCCCCACTCCCCCTCCTGGCCGGCCACCCCCCCTTGGAAAAGGGTTTAGTCCCACATTGCTAGGGGAGGGGGGTTGACTCCTTCCGTCTGCCTATATATAGATGGGCAGGGGTGCACTTCTTTAATACCAATTAATTCGCAGAGAATTCAATATTACTCCGAATTGAGATCGGTTTTCTCCGGTCTTCTCCTCTCTCTCGTCTCTTCCACGGTGGGGTCCCCTTGTCTGGAACCTGTACTGGGATTGAGGCTTCTCTTCTACGCGGGTGCCGTCGTGCTGCCGAAACTCTGGTTCTGGGAGGTCTACTTCCGCCACCTCCGCTGGATCGGAGAACAGAGGTTGTCATCGAGTCTGTACGTGTGCGAGTACTACGAGGTGCTGCACGTGCGGCACTACCACCCAACAGGGTGCTAACACAGCCAGGGGCTGTGAAAGGTTTACGGCTTCATCAACCACGTTTGCGGGAACGTTTCCCGCGCGACGGACTACACCCCAAGGTATGTTTCCGCAAGTCTTTCCGTTACGGCATTACAGCTAGATAGATCTTGGGTTAAGGGCAACGCTAGTTAGAAAAATTATTGTTTTCTGCTGCGAGACCCAACACCTTGTTCTGTGTGATTCGGTGTAACCACCTAGAGTTTTAGTTATCTCGACCTCAGGTACAATGAGCGTTGCCTCGAACTGCCCCATCTTCGACGGGACATACTACCCGTACTGGAAGAACAAGATGAGGATGCATCTTGAAGCCATTGACAAGGATCTGTGGGATATTGTTGATCAAGGCATTCCTGAAGCGACTCTGATGAATGCTCCTGAAGTTGTCAAGAAGAACTGGAAGCTTGATGCAAAAGCTCGAAGCATTATTGGTGGTCACCTCAACAAGGCTCAGTTCAACCGTATCAATGGTCTGGATACTGCAAAGAAGATATGGACAAGACTGTCAAAAGTTAATGAAGGAGTTTCTGCTCAACGATACTCACGAGTTGATACACTTCGCAGTCTCTTCAACAGGTTCAAGAGGCTGGACAACGAGCATGTGCAGCAAACCTTTGACAGACTCACTAACATATCCAATGAACTTCAAGCACTGGGTGCCGCTGATATCACAGATCATGAGGTGGTGAAGAAACTACTGAGGTCACTGGATGACTCGTTTGAGTTCCTATCGCCGATGATTCAAGAAAGGCCCGACTTCAAGACTCTGGATCCTGCTGACATTCTCGAGCGCCTCAATGCTCATGAACTGAAGCTCTCTGAAAAACGAGACTTGTACAGCTCCACGCCTAAAGTCCGCGCGCTAAAAGCTAGGGCACGAAAAGTTTCCTCTGATGAAGAGTCTGAGGCTGATTCTGATGATCCTGAAACCCTTAGCCGGGAACTTTCTCTCCTCACCAGAAAGTTCCAAAGATTCACGAAGAAGAATCGCTTCAGAAATTCCTCAAGATCCTGCTCAAGAAAAAGCAAAGATGATGACTCTGTTGAAACAAGAAAGAGAGTCTGCCACAAATGCAAGAAACCTGGGCATTGCATCGCTGAGTGTCCTCTTTGGGAAAAGGAAGCTAAACTGAAGAAGAAGAAGAAGAAGAAAGGGAAAGATGACAGTTCTGATGAAAAGACCAAGAAGAAATCCTCAAGATCCTCAAAGTCTGCTGGATACAGGAACAACAACTCCCGTAAGGCCCGCACATATCTCAACAAAGAATTGGACTCTGAAGAATCTGGTTCCGATCCTGATGCTGAGGAAGACGAATCTGAGGAATCTAAGGGTGTGGCTGGTCTGGCTCCTGCCACGTCGCTTGTCTCCAAGTCAATCTTCAGCACAGAGGAATCTGATCCGTCGCATGTTGATGATGAAGTTGAAGACACCACCCCTGCTTTCTGCTTCATGGCTAAGTCCTCCAAGGTATCTACTTACTCATCATCAGATGATCCCTCTCATGAAGAACCTGATGAAAACTATGCTAAACTTGCTAAACTTGCATCTAAGCAACAACGTTCACTTGAAAAGATTCAGACCTCACTAAACAAGAGTGATGATATGTTGGTTGAGGAAATGACGAAGACTCAAAAATTGACTGATGAATCAAAAATTCTTTAGTCAAAGTTTGATGACTTGTTCAGTCGCCATGAGGCACTCCTCACCGATCATGAGAAGCTGGCTCATGAGTTCCTCATGAGGAAGCAAGAACTTGAGCACGTGAGGATGTCTCATGATGATCTGAGGAAAGAAAATGATTCACTCCTCTCCCAACAGATCATCATGCCACAAGAAGGATTTAATCCTCCCAGTTTGAAATGCATTGAACATGATCGTATTACTTCTGTGCCTAGTTCTTCAATGTCTTCAGGCTCTGTTATTTCTATTGCTTCTGTGGTATCTAACCCCTCATCTGAGGATACCATAGACATTCTTGAAGAAAATGCTAGGTTGAAGAGTCTACTGGAAACCGGTATGTTCAAGAGTCTGAAAGGGCATCAGATTCTTTGTGACATACTCAAGAAACAGATTCTCAACAGAAATCCGAGGAAAGAAGGTGTGGCATTCACTCGGAAACTCAACCCTGATGGATCTTACTGGAAACCTGAACAATACCCAAAGACCACTTGGGTTCGGGCAAAGATGCCTCCTTCTGATCCCTACACTTTATCTGGTTATGATACTGTTTCCTCAGATGTGGTGATTGAGTCTTTTGACTCAAACTATAAATTGTTTAAGGAAGTTAATGGTGAGGTATTCGCTAGATACATCGGAACTAACTGTTGGAACGGTCCTCCAGTCAAGCAGATCTAGGTTCAGAAGGACCTCATCACTAACCTTCTTGTGAATGCAGATGCAAATGAGATGAGGGTATCATCTGAGGACGATACCTCAAATGGAAATGATTATCATTATGTATCAGCTAACCATTTTGTTCACAGGGAAGCCCCTCATAAGAATGCTTATTCATTTGTTTATCCTGATACCACCATCTTACGTCCCACTAGGTCTCATCGCTCTCATCAGTCCTCATATACCTCAAAACCAGCCATTAAGATGTGGGTGGTAAAAAAGAATTGATCATCTTTGCAGGGACATGTCCTGAGGCAATCATAAATTCTGCAGATCATATGCCCAGGACAATATCATTTGAGTCAGTTGAAGGATACTTATATTGTTTAGTTTCATAGAATCAATCCTGAGGAACGTCCTGAGGAATTAATTCTGAGGAACCATAAATTCTTCAAACTGAGACTGGCTCATAACTTGCTGTATGAGATACTAATTCCTTTGCAGGGAAAGACTGAATGGGTGATGGACAGTGGATGCACAAATCACATGACTGGTGACAGAAGCCTTCTTATGGAATCATCTCTGAGTCCTTCTTCAAAGAAAACCATCACCTTCGCCGATAAAAGTAAAAGTAAGGTATTGGGTCTCGGCAGAGTTGCTATCTCTCGAGACCAACACATTGACAAGGTCATGATAGTTGAATCCCTCGGATACAACCTAATGTCCATCTCTATGCTATGTGATCTTGATCTCGTTGTTCTCTTCGGAAAATATGGTTGTGTAGTCTATATGGTTAGCGACAACTCCATTGTTTTCAGTGGAGTTAGGAAAGGTGATATGTATATTCTAGATTTTTCTGAAGGTCCTCAGGTTGCTACATGCCTCATGGCACGAGCCTCAGAGTGCTGGCTATGTTATCGAAGACTCGGCCACGCAGAAATGAGGAATCTCCAGAAGCTAGTGCTGAAGAAACATGTCCTCGGCATTGAGGAAATCATATTCTCAAAGGACCGGCTGTGTGGTGCTTGTGAAGCTGGAAAGATGACCAAGTCCAAGCATCCAGCGAAGACCATCATGACAACTACAAGACCTCTGGAACTGCTTCACATGGATCTATTCGGTCCTCCAAAGTATTCAAGCTTTGGAGGTAGTATGTATGGTCTTGTTATTTTTGATGACTTCTCACGATACACTTGGGTGAATTTTCTTCTCTCTAAGTCAGAAACCCCAGCAATCTTCAAGCGCTTCGTCCAGCGAGTCATGAACAACTACAACCTGAAGATCAAGCACATTCGAAGCGACAATGGCACTGAGTTCAAGAACATCGGTGTGGAAGAATTCCTCGACGAATTGGGAATCACTCATGAATTCTCTGCGCCTTACACTCCTCAGCAAAATGGAGTTGTTGAGAGGAAGAACCGAACCCTCATTGAGATGGCTCGTACGATGCTGGTTGAGTACAACACACCACTCATGTGGTGGGATGAAGCAATCAACACTGCATGCCACATCGTCAATCGAGTGTATCTTCACAAGTTCTTCAATAAAACTTCATATGAGCTAATGGTCGGTAAGAAACCCAATGTGAGTTACTTCAAAATATTCTGTGCACCTTGTTGGATTCGTGATCCTCATCACCAGTCCAAGTTTGCACCCAAAGAATGTGAGGGTTTCATGCTTGGTTATGGTATCAACTCGCACACCTACAGAGTCTACAATATCAGTCATCATAAGATTGTTGAGACTGTAGATGTGCGTTTTGATGAATCTGACGGCTCGCAAAGAGAGCACCTGCCACCTAATCTAGATGAAGCCCCACCTGAAGAATAGATCAAGAAGATGGGTGTTGGTGAAATCATTCCTGTGGATCATCCTGAAGAAACGCACATACCTCCTGGTCCTGAAGAACATCCAAATCCTGATGCAAATAATCCTGATGATAATCCTGATCCTGAGGCTCCTGAGACCCCTGAAGCTCCCGAAGCATCTGAAGCAGATGCAAATGAATATGATAACAGTGACGAAGATGCGCCTCAAGATCATCTTCCTCGTCTTCCTCGCGTGGCGAATGAAGTTCAAGTGGACAGAATCCTCGCCGACGTCAATCTACCAGGTCCTCTCACTCGTGCAAGAGCTAATCGTATAGCTAACTTTTGTGGGCATTTCTCATTTGTATCAATTTCAGGTCCCACCAGAGTCACTGAGGCATTCCAAGAAGCGGAATGGATTCAGGCGATGCAAGATGAACTTCTTCAGTTCAAACTGAATGATGTTTGTGAATTGGTCAAACGACCTGATCCTCGAGTTCACAATGTCATCGGCACGAAGTGGATCTACCGCAATAAACTCGATGAAGATGGATAAGTCATCAGAAACAAAGCTCGTCTCGTAGCACAAGGATACACACAAGTCGAGGGGATCGACTTCGGTGAAACCTTCGCTCCTGTTGCTAGACTTGAGTCCATTCGTATTATGCTTGCATTCGCTAATCATCATAATATCAAGTTATATCAAATGGATGTGAAAAGTGCTTTCCTCAATGGTAATATCGAGGAAGAAGTATATGTTGCTCAACCCCCAGGTTTTGAAGATGTGAAGAAACCTGATATGGTGTACAGATTGAAGAAAGCCCTATATGGACTGAAGCAAGCCCCTCGGGCTTGGTATGACACACTAAGGGATTTCCTCATCAGCAAGGGATTCAAATCTGGTTCCCTCGATCCAACTCTTTTCACAAAATGATATGATGATGCATTATTCATATGTCAAATCTATGTTGATGACATTATATTTGGATGCACTAACAAGAAATATAGTGAAGAATTTTCATTCTTGATGAGTGAACAGTATCAAATGTCCATGATGGGCGAACTGAAGTTCTTCTTAGGGCTTCAAATTCGTCAACAACGCAACGACATCTTCATCTCTCAGGAGAAGTACCTCAAGGAGTGCCTGAAGAAATTCGAGATGCAAGAGTGCAAGGGTATCAAGACACCGATGCCTACAAATGGGCAACTTGGCCCTGATGAAAAAGGCAAGGACTACGATCAAAAGGTATACCGCTCCATGATAGGTTCTCTGCTATATCTATGTGCATCTAGGCCTGATATAATGTTGACCGTTTGCATGTGTGCCCGATTCCAAGCGGCACCTAAGGAATCGCATCACCAAGCGGCGAAACGAATTCTTCGATATTTGGCTCACACCCCGTCGCTAGGCTTATGGTATCCAAAAGGCACACATCTGGATCTCGTTGGGCACTCAGACTTAGATTATGCTGGAGATCGAGTGGATCGGAAGTCTACCTCAGGAACATGTCATTTTCTCGGACGTTCCCTGGTGTGCTGGTCATCGAAGAAGCAGAACTGCGTCTCCCTCTCCACTGCTGAAGCTGAATACATTGCTGCTGGTGCAAGCTGCTCACAGCTTCTTTGGATGAAGAAAACTTTGAAGGACTACGACATCAACCTGAAGAAAGTACCACTACTATGTGACAATGAGAGCGCCATCAAGATCTCTCAGAATCCAGTACAACACTCGAGGACGAAGCACATTGAGATTCGTTATCACTTTCTTCGGGATCATGTATTGAAGGAAGACATCGTCATCAGCCACGTGAAGACTGAAGACCAACTTGCTGATATATTCACTAAGCCTTTGGATGAGAAGCGTTTTAGCACTCTGAGGTGTGAGCTAAATATCTTAGATTCCTCAAACGTCCAGTGAATGGACACACATCCTAACGCTTAAACAATATTGAAGAATCCTGATGTACAACACACGATGCGTCGTACTCCTCAAATCATGAGGAACTACCTTGCTAAGTGTGAAGAAATTAACGTGGTATTGTGTCGTCGATATGTGACGGCAGATGCCATGGGGATGGCTAAGTGAGGGGATGACGCGAGGAAGAAGATGTCGATGGTGCCGGAATCGGGTTGGGAACAAACACAGTGACAGGCACCACGATGTACCCAGGTTCGGGGCCTCCGGAGAGATAACACCCCTACTCCTGCTTGTCTCTTCTATATCAATGGAGCAGAGCTACAATAACTGCTTCTCTATCAACTCAGGGGAAGGTGAGCGCCACCGTGAGCAAGGCTCTCTCCTTCTTCCCTAAGGAGTAACTACTAGCAGTGAATGAACTGAGTGAGTTGTGAGTAATGGTGCGAATGTGTGGATCGTCCCCCACGCAGGAGGGTTACCCCGGGCTCTTATAGTGTGAGCTCGGGGTAAATCGGTAACTTCACTGCCGATTGGGCCTAGCTGTCATCCTCTAATCGGCTGGGTCCCACCGACTGCTCCTCTCCGGGTGATCCGGACCCGACGAGCGGCGGCCCATGCTGTAGACTCGTAGGGCATGATGATGAACAGTGGAGCTAGGAGGTGCGGTCTTGTCGTCCTGTCCGCAGAATCGGCGGAGAGGTCGATACCGCATCTCTGCCAGATCTTCGATGTGACTTGGCTTCTCTGCCACCCCGATCTCTCGGGATTGCGCATTTATGACCCCGTACTTGTGCCCTCGACTGATCTCGGGGTCAACTTCTACAGGGGTAGTAGGTTGCACCGATTGCGCCTGGGCCGACTGGTGGTTCTCGGCAGGGGCGATTGCTCTAAGCAATCGGCCGTGCTGATGCCCACCTCGGCCCAGCTGCGGGCCAATCGGATAATGGTCTTGGTGACAACAGGGTGGACCTGTTGCGCCTGGGCCGACTGCTGGCATTCGGTACGGCTGATTGCCTTGGAGCAATCGGCCGTACGCCTGCCCAGCTCGGCCCAGCTGCAGCCCAATCGGTCCATCCTTGTCTTGAAAGGTTGCTTTCGCTTGGGTGAGCCTACCCGGGTACCAATCCCACGAAAAATTGACTCAAGATCCATACGACAATTGTATGGTATCAAGTGTCTCATTCCCTATAAGGTGGGTAGCGCCACCACCCAAATTCCCCAGGATCTGTTGTTCCTCAGTTTCCTCATTTGAAATCTTCATCACTGATGATTACCGTGTTTGTCCTCAACAGCGTTCACCTATAGTTATTGTTCCTCAACATTTGCTTCTTCATCTAGGTGAACGTGATCGGACCCGTCCCTCTGTGCTCACTTATCCATTCTGTCTATCTCATATGCGTTCCTTTGGAAATCATGTATTCCTCAGCCTTATACCATTTGTCTTCATCCTCAACTTTGGCCTCAGGCTCCCAAAATTGAGGATTATCAGTTACGATTTTCTTTATTCTGTTGCGATTTTACCGCACGTCGTGCTTATCCACCATTATGATAACCACTAAGGATCCCAACCATCAGGGGCAATCTTGTCCACAAATATCGCAACCCCTCAGCTTTCACCCCTCTATCAATAGCCATCCACCCCACGGTCATTTTCCCCCACCTCTCCTCTCCCTCTCGCGCCGCCGCCCTTGAGATCCTCAAGCTCTCGTGCTAACGTCGCCAGAGTTCGCCGTCGCCGGGGAAGACTGACTCGTGGTTCCTCATCATTTGCCTCAGTCTGGTACGCTTATGCCTCAGTCGCTTTTTCCTCAGTACTGTTGTGTCTTCAAGAACCTTCCCGTTTCCTCATTCCACTCCATTCCTCAACAATATTGCTAGATTTCTGAGACCTAAACCTTTGCTTCATTATTTTGATTTCCTCAGCCTATTCCTCATGAACGCATATAACCGTACCCCACTTCCCTCGCAACTTAATTCTGTCACAGGTACATGTCTGCTGAGGAATCGTATGGTTCTCATAGTCTCACTTCATTTGCACCTCAGCTCGAACGTACCATTCCTCAGTCTTCACCACTGAAGAAAATGGCTCCTCGCCGTAAGCTCACTGATACTGCTAAAGACCTGCCTGATACGTCCAAAACGTATCTATAATTTCTGCTTGCTCCATGCATGTTTTGTGTGATATTGCTATGATCTAGATACACTTTCATACACTTTTGATCATATTTGGACTAACCTATTAACTCAGTGCACCACAGTGCCAGTTCCTGTTTTCTGCTGTTTTTCTATTTCAGTTTTCCCCCATATAAAAAGTGCTCCAAAAATTCGGGAAAAATCAGATAAAAAATCAGCGCAGAAGAACCTTCCAGATGAACCTAGGTGGGGCCAGAGGGCCACCACCAGGGGCCCAGGCGCCCTGGTGGCCCGCCCCAGGGGATGGCCGCGCCAGGGGGGCGCCTGGACCCCTGGTGGCCCCCCTGGATGCCCCCCTTCGCCTATATATTCTCCATGACGAGAAACCCTCGAAGCCAGAACTCTTTTTCGCGATCTCCCCTCTGTTCCGCCGTCGCCGCGCTTCCGATATCGGGAGTGTAGCGACCAGATCCGAAGGGACCAAGTCTCTGTGCTTAACGTGCTACTCCCTGGATCAGTTTGCTAGCACACACAGTACTCGATGAAATAACAGAAGTAAAACATGTCTTTATTACATCGAATGAAGTAAATATTACAATAATAATATGGCTTAAGGCCATCTAATCAAATACTTGCGGAAGCTATAATAGTAGTAGTAGCGAGTCCATCCGACTCCACGGAAAAAGTTGAGTATAAGACAGCGACCTATTCGCAGCTTACTCCTCGTCAAAACAATCTGCAACATGAATAAGTTACAGCCCCAAAAGGGGTCAGTACTTTGATCGTACGGCAAGCCATATCACAGAAAGAAGTAAAATCCCTGTAATACATGCAATTTGGCTGGTGTAGCTTCTACATTTATTTTTGCAAAAAGCTAATTTTCCCTATAGAATAATAACAGCTAAGTTCTACCCTAGCATACGATTGAGATGGGAAACTCTACTCAATCTATCCCAAAGTGATTAACCCAATAAATTAATTAAAGATGATGAGACAAATCAATATTTCCACAACTAGTTGCTCAAATTGTCCATAACCGGGGACACGGCTAATCGATTAGTTTTACACTCTGCAGAGGTTTGTGCACTTTTCCCCACAAGACTCGATCGCCTCCTTTGTAGTTCGTCACACTGCATGATGTATGACAACTGGAAGATCGAGACATGGTCTTTCAGAAGAGTTTCCCTTACTCCGGTAGCACCCATCCCACCTACTCACATCTACTTTCGTAGCGCTACCTAGTAAGAGTCCCTACAACCAAGCCAGAGCCCATAGTAGCTTGTGGCTGCACACGTAAGCTTCTAGGTATGTCAATACAAACAATCCCTTTGAGCCTGGGTGGCTTTCCGCAGTCATCACTGGCCACCCCCAGGATGCTCGCAACCATCTGTCAGAACCCTCTGTTAGGTATGTGCTAGGGTTAGTTAGTGCCTTTGCATCATGTCAAAATTTCAAAAAGAAATCTTGGAAATCAAGTTCAAAATCAAAATGGGAGAAGGAACCCCCCCAGATGAATTAATTCAAAAGGCCAGATAAAAATCTTTTCCAAAAATTCATGTTAGAGTTTTGAAAAGTCTTATAAATGAGTGTGATCACATATCAAGTGATGTGGGACCCACCCCATGCTCATAGATTTTTCAAATATTCAAACAGTACCTTGGAATTAAGGAAATACCCCTATTTGATTTAAAATTCAAATCAATTGAATTTTAAAAATGTTGAAAAGTTATGAGTGGCTAGTCTATATTATTATGAGGCTACATAAAAGTTTTCAGCATTTAATAAAATGTTTAGCTATTTATTTTAGCTAAACAGAACAAATGACAGAAAGAAAAACAGAAAACAGAAAAGGAAGAAAAGACTTACCTCTCGCCAGGGGCGAGGCCCACCTCCCCAGCCGGCCCAGCCCGCGAAGCCCCCTCCTTGTCGTCTTCCACCCCGCGCTGCCAAGCAGCTCGGTGGCGCGGCGCCGACGCCGTGGACGCCACCTCGACGCCCAGGAGCTTCCAGGCCGCCCCAGGACTCCAAAGTGCGCCACGGAGACGCCCTCGACTCCCTCTCTCACTTTCCCCCATCGCCGCTTCGTCCAGAGCCCTGCCCTAGTTTTCCCCTTCTTCCCCGAGAGCGTCCGCCGTTCGTCGTCGACGAGAACCGCAGCCAGCGCCGGAGAGAAGCCTGAAAGCCATGTCCATCGTGCGCGCCATCGTCGACTTCCTCTTCACGCAGCAGGTGAAGCTGTGATCTGGACTCAAGCCGCCGGAATCGAGATCGAGCCGTCGCCGGACCCGCAAGTCGCCGTCGTCGAATTCGCCGCCACCACGACCTCCCCGACCTCCCTGACCCCTCTGCTAGCATCACGGTGAGCTCGCGGTTCGACCGAGCCATTCCTTCGTCTCCCTCCTCCTCCCTAGCTGGATCCGCCATGGACGCCGAAGCTCCTCGCCGCCGCGGTCATCGTAGTCGAGCGTCCGTGAAGCAAACGAGCTCGGGAGCATGTCCTTCGTCTTCACCTTGATCCTCTACATCGTTTGCGAGCATCCCCGGTTCAAATGGAGCACCACAGTAAGATTTGCCCCAAGCCCGAGCCACGGCCGCCGCTAGGGCTTGACGCCGGCGTCACTCCGGTGCTCCCCTGTGGCGCTGCTATGCACCACTCGACGCGGGCGTCCACGAGCTTTCGATTGGTGCCTCCCGCGCATCAAATGGCCCACGACAGCCCCCTCCCCGTGCAGCGCCACCGCACTGGTGGCCACCGGCGGCTAGCCGCCGGTGAGGCCACTGTCATTAGGGGTTAACCCCCCTGCTAATTGACCCCAGGTCAATGACAGGTGGGGCACCCAGGCACTTAACCCCCCTGGTTAAGTTTAAACCGTTTCAATTAAACCCATGTGACACTGACACCCCTGGCCCACCAGTCATACCCCCCTCCACGTCAGCATGACCACATGCTGATGCAATAAAAGGATTTAAATGAATTTCCAAATAAAAAGAAATAAAAATAAATCCAGAAATTCCAGAAAATACCCCAAACTTTGGAAATTTATAGAAAATTCATATTAACTCCAAATTGGACAAATAATATATGAAAAATGATCAGGAGAAAATTATCTTTCCAAATATGCAACTTTCAACTATGTTGGAGTTGATTTTAAAATGGGACCAGTGGCATATGTCATTTGCTTTATTTGAAATTAATTCAAATTCAAACCAAATGCTTTTGCTACTTGGACCATGGAATTATGATGTAATTCAACCATACATCAGAAGCACATCTTAAACAAGTGAAGATGATTCAAGATGATCAAACCATGACACTTGCAACTTGGCTAATTTGAATTCAAATGTGGAGTTTGAATTTGCATTTTAAATGCAATATATTCCACTTAAATGGAATTGCCTCACACATCAAAACTTAACTTCAAGTTTCAACATTCATTCATGTGCTTGAGCATTGCATTCATATTGATTGCTACTTCGTGCTTTGTTTGTCGAGTAGAGGTGGAACCGGAGCAAGAGGTCACCCCCTTCGCTGAAGATCCAGAACCCGAACCTCGTCAGCAAGGCAAGCAAACCCCCATTGATCATGTCGATAAAATCCCACTTCCCTCTCATGTCTCGCTTATGCATTGTATAGGATGATCACCATGTTACGATTCTACCGCATAGATGAACCCATTCCTTTGCATGACCTATCTTTTGTCACAGTAGTAAGCAAACCACAATCCTAGCAAATGTAGGAGTTGGTTGATATCATGTAACCCCTGCAATGTTACTGCTTATTGCATGCTTAGTATGCTACCATGTTGATACTGTGATGTGAGTCGGGATGGTAGTGATCATGTTGATGATGGTAGAAAAGTGTTGGCGAATCGACCCTAATACAAGGTGAACGATGAGAGGCTGTGTAGGAGTACACGGTGGGTTGTCTCGTTGAACACCGCCCTAAGTCCGAGTTCTTGTGTGGTGATCCAAGATGAAGAGTACAACCACACATTGGGCTCACTGACCCCTCTCAACCTATTAACTCATCCCTTTCGATATCCAGATGTCGCAGTAGTTCGGAGTTCTGGTAGGCTTGTGGTCTGGATGCTAAGTGAGAGAACGGCTTATGCACCACGCACACATCGCTTGGGTCCACTTTGGTAAACCGGCCGGGTTTACGATAGTGGTAGCCAACCCAAGTAGGCGGCTTTCTTGGACTAGATAGGCTATGAGGTAACAGTTGTGGTGAGCATCCTCGCTGGCACCCCTTGAATGGTGTCGAGTACAAAGGCGGTAAATGATGATCATGTGTGTGTAGCGGTACACCCTTGAAAGGTTAACAAAACTATTTGAATAGCCGCGTCCGCGGTTATGGACTACTTGGAAAGCTTAGCTTGATTATTAGATAACTTGAACTGGATACTTTTAAAACACACCAAGATAAGTGTGAGTGCTATGGCGTGCTTCCTCGTGGGGAAGTCGAGGAAGGCACCATAGTGGTGTAATTGGTTGGAGAAAGTAGTGGACTCGTGTACGCTTCTTACCTCAAAGTCTGGTACTCGTAGTTCAGGATTAGCCAAGTCAGAGCTGGCATTTCTGCAAGTGAACCCCACCCCCCTTTACCTTGATACATGTGCATGAGTAGTATAGTTCCTATGTAAGTCTTGCTGAGTACGACTTTGTACTCACGTTTGCTTAATCTATGTTTTAGATGACGCCATTGACCCCAAAGGTGGCTTCTTCATCGAGCTGGACGACTGAAGTTAAACTAGTCTAGTCCCAGTCAGAAGACTGGTTCCCTCGTGGAGGGCTTTGTGTTTAAATAAGGCTTCTTAAGCCACTTGTTAAACTTGTCTGTACTCAGACATAATTTGCTTCCGTTCTGTGTTGTAATGTTGGATCACATGTATGTGATCTCTGTGTGTACTCTATAAGAGTTATAAATAAAATGTACACTTTGTAGAGAATTGCAATGGTACCTGCTGTTCATACAAGGCATGTGTGCTGCGTGTATGTTTATAACATGCATGTCTTTATATGGGTTTTCGAGACCTTAGTTGTGTTCTGGCTGGCGGTCTTTCATACACCAAGTGGCCCTTAGATGTGCGTAGCTTGGGGCATCGCGATGCGATTGTCCGAGACTCTGTCTCGTGCACACTTTGTGGTATGATCGAGCCCGCCCTAGACCCCGACTAAGTGATCGGGCTGGAGTAAGTCTATGTAAGAGTTTTGAGATAGTCGATAGTATGGTTGAGGCGACTTGTCTTTGAATATGGGAGTTCACCACCCATATCATTAGACTTGTGTGCGGACGATGAGGACCCATCTCAGTTGATCATCCGGCCTGGATGGGATGCCCCTCACGTACGATGCTTTCCGAGAATGTTCAGTGCTTGGCCTTGTCTGCTTAGACAAGTGGGTGCGGTTCTCGGCTCTCCATATGACTATGTCTTAGCTGTACTTGCATACGCTAACCCCGGGTCCCGACACCATCCCACGCAGGTAGTTCATTAACTTTATCTTGGTCCTAATTACTACATTATCACTCATACCTCATAATGAATCACTTCCCAATCCACGTCTACTTAGCATAGCAATAACCTATTATACGATGGTGACAATGATGTAAGGATCAGACCTACCTCAATGAACTACTGGGTGTAATAGCATAGCATAACCTATCATGCAATCTAAAGAAGAAGAACTAATGCATTGAAAACATAGGTAATAGGGAGTATGGTCAAAGATATGACTTGCCTTGCTTTTGATTGCAGAACTCTAAATATTGTTGGTACTCTGCTTCGCACTCCGGACAATCTATCGTGAGCAAACAAAGATACACACAATCAATACACAACCAAAAGCAAAACAATGTTCAAGAACTCCAAAATAAAATCCGAATAAAATATTTTGCAAAACAGATCAAGATTGATTTTAAAAAGTGGGTTGCAAAGTGTCTAGAATATAGGGTTTAGCTAGGGTTTTAGTTTGCAAAAAGAATCAATCAAATCCGAGTTGTAAAACAAAAGTTACGATCAACTAAAGTTGAAAATAGAATCTGATCAGATCTGAATATTTTCGAAAATACCAAAACAAACTTTATGGTTGAACTGAAAAGAGGGCTTCGAAAGGAAACCGTGGGCTTTGGAATCACGCAAAACGGATCTACGAGTAAAAAGATATTACAAGAACAGTTTTGCATAGGATTTAGGAATTTTTTTGATCGAACGGAAAAATAATTTTCTCAAAACTTGGATCTACAGTACACAATAATTAGAGGGTTTCAAAACAACGATTTGGCCGCTGGTTTCATCTAAAACGAAGCAACGGATAAAAAATTACGGCGCTTTTACTAACCGCGACGTGTAGATTAGACGCGACGAAGACGACAACTCCGGCGATCTTCGGCGTCAAAGAGGACGTCTAAGATGTAGGGCTTGATTAGAAGATCACAACGGTGGTGGTGATGATCTCCAACGTCGTCCGTACGGGCGTGGCAACGCGGTGAACCGAGCGCGCTCCGTTGGACCTAGATCTACCCCGAAATTAGCTCGATTTGGAACGATTTGCTGCGAAATTTTGTGGGGAATCGGTGGAGGGGGTCATGGGGTATTTAAGGGACAAGTTTTCTTGGGCAAACAACAAACGAATCGGAGTCCATAGCGAATAGGGGTTGCGGCCGCATAGGAGTTCGTCTCCTGTACGAACTCGTCTCCAGGAAGGAGACAACTCCTGCGCCACCTACGTGCACGTGCGAGCGTGCTCGCTTGGCTGGCTGGCCACGCTCTGGCCTTTCGGCCTCTGGCCGCTGGCCACTGGCTGGCTGGGCCGGCCTCGGCCCGGCTGGCCGCGACGTTTTTATTTTTGCGATTTTTTTTAAAAAGTATAGAGGTATTTTTAATATAATAAATATAGCCCCGAAAAAATAACATCTTATATTTTTTAAATAATAAAAAATATGTAAAACGTAATTACGTTTATATAAATATATACGTACTTTTCTTTAAACTTCAAAGAGTTTTATAACATAAAATATAAGTCGGAAAAATACGAAATAAATTTCTAAAATCTTAGAAAAACATAAATAATATTTTCAATAAGTTATTTATACAAAATAAAATACTAAAGAAAAACTTTATTCAATAAATTTAAATAAACTCTCAAATAAGATCCAAAATGCACACACAAAAATGATATGCATATGCTCTCTAGTAACTCATCCAAAATAGTAAATTTGGGATGTTATAGGGAGCACCAGCAGACCTCTTCCCGGCACCCTGCCGGAGGGAGGGCCTACCTCCGGGAGTCTCCTCTCCACCATGGATGCTTCCCGGATGTGTCGTGAGTAGTTTCCTTTGGACCATGGGTCCGTGATCAGTAGCTATGTGATGTTCTCCTCCCCTCTTTGTTATTCATGGTTTAGACCTCGTGAGCTGCCCTACATGATCGAGGAAATTTTGTAATCTTTCTGCTGTTGCTATGCTGAGTTTGATGGGATCTGATGGATTATGAGATTATGTTCAGATTGTGATTGAGTAATATATTTGGTTCTTATCTCTTATATTTTTGTTCTTAATTAATTCTTGCATGTTCTCCGTTGCTGTTTATTGCTTTGGCCAAGTAGTAGGTAGTAACCCCAAGAGGGAACGTTATGCTCGATTGTGGGTTCATGCCCCCTGATGACACGCTTGAGTGACAGAAACATGAGTCTAGGGGATGTGCTGTTTCCACAAGGGGGAAAACAACGGTGTTTGTAACCGAGGTTACAAGGATTGTTTACTTTACGCAAAGTGCTTTTTAATGCAGTTGTCTGTTGCTTTGGGTTTACACTTTGGGTGGGGCTCGCAACTTAATACCAGCGAGATGTTCTGGATAGATATCTCAAGATGGATGATTAGTAGTAGATGCAGTTGGATTTCGGTCTACTTATTTTGGCGTTCTGCCCATGCTTTTGAGCCTGTTCCTTTCTTTTGTAGCATAGTTAGCATTGCGGTGCGTTCATAATCCCGTCAATTGCCCTTCTGTAATTTGTTCACCTCGCATAGCAGTTTTATCGTCTTTTGGGAGAGAGACATCACTAGTGAACATCACGTATCCCGGTCCATATCCTCATCACTGTTTCCACGCTCATTTACTTTTCTTCTTTTACTTTCAGTTGCTATCATTATCCCTTGTGTTTGATCCTTTGTGAACAACAAGACCGGAGAGATTGACAACCTCTCTGAACTTCAGTGGGAACAAAGTTATTTGTGTCTGTGTGCAGGTCCGCGTCAGTTGCGCCGCTGACACCTACTTATCATCTCCGGAGTCCTACTGGAGACAAACCTTGGTATCTTTACTGAGGGAAATTTGCTGCTGTGCTACATCACACCTTCCACTTGGGGTTTACCAACGAAGGGCGAGAAATCACTATCATCACCTCGCACATCACTGCCTCATGAGCTCTATGAGAAGCTGAAGACTCCCGAACGTGAAACCGCGAGTGATCGAAAGTAAAGGGTACAGAAGATCACGCGGGAATGGGCCAAGAGATGGGTTTCATATCAATGGGTTAATCCTCAGCATGAGGAAATGTTTTTTGTCAATCCGCCGCTGAAGACCTTGGGTATCAAGGCTCGACCTCCTCCTGAACTTGGGGTCACTCCTGATACCACAACTATGCGAACTCTTGAGGACTTTCCTGATGCCTATCAACAATACCTCAAGCGCAGTTGACGGGGATCAACCCCGGCAAATCCCATGGTCAGGGACCCTGGGTTAGTCATAGAGATGGCACATGTTGGAAGATACTCGTCGGCTAACAGGAGAAGCACTTCATGCTCGATATTATTACGTGAGGGGGCGATTACAGTGGAGGCCAAGGCGAGTTCTCGCAAGGCAAGGATGAGTAGATGCGTATTGAGATGATCTGGATGTTGGAAATATGCCCTAGAGGCAATAATAAAATGTTATTATATATATTTCCACGTTCATAATTAATGTTTATATTTCTGTGCTATAATTGCAATGACCCTGACTATGAGATTCAGAAGAAAACTCACTTGCATGTGTGGAAATGTAAACACCAAGAGTTCCTGGTTTAGCCTCTAAGACCAGCTCATGTGCTAACTGATGATTACGTTTTCTTAATCATGGACATTGTTCTTGTAACAAGGATGTCGATAGCAATGAGAACATGTTGTTAGCAGAACAATGATGTTGAACCGACCCCAGTATTGAATGATATACTTAGAGATCACATCGTAACTACGTTATAAGTCATATCATGAAACGTTATCATATATGTAATTCCTTAGACCATGAGAGTATCGAGTTGCTTCACACAGGAAGACATGCTTTGGTTCTTAGATGAATCCTCCCGTAAATGGGAAGTAGTAAAATAAGTTCTGGGTATGTCAGATGGTGTGGCTAGTGACTGTGATAGTTCAAGAATGGGATTTGCTCCTTCACGATGAAGAGATATTGACTTTGGGCCCACTCGGTATGACGGTATCCATTCTAGTCTGGCCAGACGCATTGTGATTTAATCACGGGGATACCGGAATACGATAACGAGAAAATGGACAAACGAGCAAAGAGGATAACGAGTGGCTTGTGTTCAAGAAGTTGTTACACATGGGTGCCAAAATTCTCTCCTCTAAATTTTTCATATATCACGAAGCAAAGGGAATGGTACATGAATAAAACATAATGGTTCACTCGAAGTTTCTTCGTGTATGTGTGGGAGTCAGCATGGGTGTCCATGGCTCCGCTGTTGATTATTGGCTATTGACAAAAGGCTGTTGACCTATGTCCGGAAGATGTTCTGAGTCATGTCCGCATTATACCGAACCTATTGGGTCACACACTTAACGAGCAGTAGTCGGTTAGAATGCTGGAATGGTAGAAGGTTTAGTGGAAGCAAATCAGAATAGTTCATACTGTAAGTGCATCAAGTGCCCTCCCCTTGAGGTTTTGGAGTTTGATGACAAAACGGTTAAGGGACTGATGTGTTTGTGAGTATACACAGGAGAACAGTCCCTGATGAGGTGTTTAACCACCAATGTCGACCCCCCCAAAATGTTGAGGAACATTGGAGAAATCGGTGTGTTTCCTGAAGAATGAAGTTGCGCGAAATCCTGAGGAAGTAGGATCCTGAAGCGTTCGGTTGAAGCTGAAGCTGAAGACGATCCTGAGGAAGTTCGCGCTGAAGACGAAGTTGAAGCGTAGTCTTCGCTAAGACTTTTTATACTTCCTGAAGAATGAAGTTGCGCGAAATCCTGAGGAAGTAGGATCCTGAAGCGTTCGGTTGAAGCTGAAGCTGAAGACGATCCTGAGGAAGTTCGCGCTGAAGACGAAGTTGAAGCGTAGTCTTCGCTAAGACTTTTTATACTTCTTGAGTCATAGGAAAACACCGCACTGTTGGAGGGGTTGAAGAAAACGAGTTCCGAAGGTCTGAGGAAGTGCTCAGTTAGGAATCCTGAAGAAAAACCCTGAGGAAATCTCCTGCAGTAGAAGTTCAGTTCCTTGGGTGTCTGAGACGTTGTTCTTCAGGACACTGAGGAATCTGTCTTCGGTTGAGGAGTCTGGAGACTACGAGTGCAGTTCTCCTGAAGAGAGAGAAATCTTCTGCAGTAGAAGTTCAGTCCTCATGTGTCTGAGACGTTGTTCTTCAGGACACTGAGGTAACTAACTTCGGTTGAGGAGTCTGGAGAGAGAATACTTTGACCGTGCCACATGTTGCGTGGTGAGAGGCTAGAACTTGTCTAGCAACGGTCATTTCCGAGGGCATGAGAGTAATTGCATGCATGGGCATTTATGTCCTTTCGCCTCGGGTTGCTCCGCGGCTATAAATAGCCACCCCCAGCCCCATTTGTGGGTTGGCTGCTCCGAGAGAAAAACTGACACTTGTCATTTGAGAGAAACCCACCTCTGAGGAACCTGAAGAACATATGTGAGGAAAACCACCAGCCTGAGCAGTTGAGCATTTCTGAGGAAGTCGGTTCGAGTGATCCGAAGCCTTTTACTCTTGAAGACTGTGATCTTCCAGCCGGTGTAGAAGTCTTCAGTCTGAGGAAGTCAAGATGCAATTGTGACTTCCCGGAGTGACTGAGTCTGTAAAGGTTTCGGGAGTCTACCTTGAAGACTCACCTGAGTTATTGGACGGAGTCTGAGGACTTTAGTTCAAGGAGAACAAGGTGAAGACTATGTCTTCTGAGTTGAATCTCAGCCTCTCCAACCAGACGTAGAGTTGTCACAGTAACTTGAATTGGTCTACCAAACCATTGTCTTCAATTTCTGGTGATATCTCTTCAATCTCTTAAGCCTCAATATTATGTCTTCAGTATCTATGTTGACTGCTTGTGCTTCAGCTCTCCCTCTGTTATTAGTCTTCATACTATGCATCTGAAGCACTTCTGCTTATCTGAATTGATTTATTTCTTTTGCATTATGATGAGCTGCCCTGATGATTACATACTGTGAAGTTTTGTTTCTTCATGATTTTGGTTACTTATTCAGCTTCATGATTGCTTCAGTCCTGAAGAAAATCAAAATCTGGTAGAAAAATTGAAAATCTCCCATTCACCCCCCCTTTGGTCGATATATTGCACTTTCAATTGGTATCAGAGCAAGGTACTCCCTTGTTCTGTGTGATTCGGTTTAACCACCTGGAGTTTTAGTTATGTCGACCTCAGGTACAATGAGCGTTGCCTCAAACTGCCCCATCTTCGACGGAACAGACTACCCATACTGGAAGAACAAGATGAGGATGCATCTTGAAGCCATTGACAAGGATCTGTGGGACATTGTTGATCAAGGCATCCCTGAAGCAAATCTGATGACTGCTCCTGAAGTTGTCAAGAAAAACTGGCAGCTTGATACAAAAGCTCGAAGCATCATTGGTGGTCATCTCAATAAGGCTCAGTTCAACCGTATTAGTGGTCTGGATACTGCAAAGAAGATATGGACAAGACTGTCTAAAGTTAATGAAGGAGTCTCAGCTCAACGAGACTCACGAGTTGATACACTCCACAGTCTCTTCAATCGATTCAAGAGGCTAGATAATGAGCACGTACAACAAACCTTTGACAGACTCACTGACATATCCAATGAACTTCAAGATCTTGGTGCGGTTGATATCACAGATCATGAAGTTGTGAAGAAACTACTGAGGTCACTGGATGACTCATTTGAGTTCCTATCACTGATGATTCAAGAAAGGCCTGACTTCAAGACTCTGGATCCAGCGGACATTCTCGAGCGCCTCAATGCTCATGAACTGAAGCTCTCTGAAAAACGAGACTTATACAGCTCCATGCCTAAGGTCCGCGCGCTAAAAGCTAGAGCACGAAGAGTATCCTCTGATGAAGAGTCTGAGGCTGATACTGATAATCCTGAGACTCTCAGCCGTGAACTTGCTCTCCTTACCAGAAAGTTTCAAAGGTTCACGAAGAAGAATCGGTTCGGAAATTCTTCAAGGTCGTCCTCAAGAAAAAGCAAAGATGATGATTCTGTCGAAGCTAGGAAGAGAGTTTGCCACAAGTGCAAGAAACCTGGGCATTACATCGCTGATTGTCCTCTATGGGAAAAAGAAGCTAAACTGAAGAAGAAGAAGAAAGGGAAAGATGAAAGTTCTGATGAAAAGACAAAGAAGAAATCCTCAAGATCCTCAAAGCCTACTGGATACAGGAATAGTAGTTCCCGTAAGGCTCGTGCTTATCTCGGGAAAGAATTGGACTCGGAAGAATCTGGTTCCAATCCTGATGCTGAGGAAGAAGAATCTGAAGAATCTGAGGGTGTGGCTGGTTTGGCTCTTGTCACGACAACTGTCTCAAAGTCAATCTTCAGCACTGAGGAATCTGGTCCATCACATGCTGATGATGAAGCTGAAGACACAACTCATTCCTTCTGCTTCATGGCCAAGTCCTCCAAGGTATCTTCTTATTCATCATCAGATGAACCCTCTGATGAAGAACCTGATGAAAACTATGCTAAACTTGCTAAACTTGCATCTAAGCAACAACGTGCACTTGAAAAGATTCAGATCTCATTAAACAAAAGTGATGATATGTTGGTTGAGGAAATGATGAAGACTCAAAAGTTGACTGATGAATCAAAAATTCTTCAGTCAAAGTTTGATGACTTGTTCAATCGGCATGAGGCACTTCTTACCAATCATGAAAAGCTGTCTCATGAGTTCCTCATGAGGAAACAAGAACTTGAACGTGTAAGGATGTCTCATGATGATCTGAGGAAAGAAAATGAGTCACTCCTCTCCCAACAGATCATCATGCCACAAGAAGGATTCAATCCTCCCTGTTTAAAATGCATTGAACATGATCAAATCATCTCTATGTCTAGTTCCTCAATGTCTTCAGACTCTGTTATCTCTATTACTTCTGTGGTATCTAACCCCTCATCTGAGGATACATAGACATTGCTGAAGAAAATGCTAGGTTGAAGAGTCTACTGGAAACAGGCATGTTCAAGAGTCTGAAAGGACATCAGACCCTCTGTGACATTCTCAAGAAACATATCCTCAACAGAAACCCGAGGAAAGAAGGCATCGCATTCACTCGGATACTCAACCCTGATGGGTCTTACTGGAAACCTGAACAATATCCTGAGACCATCTGGGTTCGGGCAATGATGCTTCCTCCTGACCCCTATACCTTATCTGGTTATGATGTTGTTTCTTCAGATGTGATGATTGAGTCATTTGACTCAAACTATAAACTGTTTAAAAATTGTAATGGTGAGGTATTTGCCAGATACATTGGAACTAACAGCAGGAACGGTCCTCCAGTCAAGCAGATCTGGGTGCCAAAGGACCTCATCACTAACCTTCCTGTGAATGCAGATGCAAATGAGTTGATGATATCATCTGAGGACGATACCTCAAAAGGAAATGATTATAATCATGTATCTGCTAACCACTTTGTTCACAGGGAAGCTCCTCATAAGAATGCTTATTCATTTTTTTATCCTGAGGCTGCCATCTCACACCCCATTAAGTCTCATTATCCTCATCAATCCTCATGTGCCTCAAGACCACCCATAAAGATGTGGGTGGTTAAGAACTAATCATCCTTGCAGGGACATGTCCTGTGGCAATTACAATTTATGCAGATCATATGCCCAGGACAATACCATATGAGTCAGTTGAAGGATAACTATATTGTTTGATTTCATAGAATCAATCCTGAGGAACATCCTGAGGAATTAATTCTGATGAATCTTAAACTCCTCAAACTGAGATTGGCTCATAACTTGCTGTATGAGATATAATTCATTTGCAGGAAAAGACTGAATGGGTGATGGATAGTGGATGCACAAATCACATGACTGGTGACAGAAGTCTTCTTATGGAATCATCACTAAGTCCTTCTTCAAAGAAAACCATCACCTTCGCTGATAAAGGTAAAAGTAAGGTATTGGGTCTCGGCAGAGTGGCTATCTCTCGAGACCAACACATTGATAAAGTCATGCTTGTTGAATCTCTTGGATACAACTTGATGTCTGTATCTATGCTGTGTGATCTTGATCTCGCTGTTCTCTTCGGAAAACATGGTTGTATTGTCTTCATGGTTAGCGATAAATCCACTGTCTTCAGTGGGATTAGGAAAGGTGACCTGTATATTGTAGATTTCTCTGAAGGTCCTCAGGTTGCTACTTGTCTCATGGCACGAGCCTCAGAGTGCTGGCTATGGCATCGAAGACTCGGACACGCTGGAATGAGAAATCTTCAGAAGCTGGTACTGAAGAAACATGTTCTCGGGATTGAGGAAATCAGATTCTCAAAGGACCGGCTCTGTGGTGCCTGCGAAGCTGGAAAGATGACCAAGGCCAACCACCCAGCGAAGACCATCATGACCACTACGAGACCACTGGAATTGCTTCACATGGATCTATTTGGTCCTCCAAAGTATTCGAGCTTTGGAGGTAACATGTATGGTCTTGTTATTGTTGATGACTTCTCACGATACACTTGGGTGCATTTTCTTCTCTATAAGTCAGGAACTCCAACAATCCTTAAGCGCTTCACTCAGCGTGTCATGAACAACTACAACCTGAAGATCAAGCACATTCGAAGCGACAACGGCACTGAGTTCAAAAACTTCGGTGTGGAAGAATTCCTCGATGACTTGGGAATTACTCATGAATTCTCAGCGCCATACACTCCTCAGCAAAATGGTGTTGTTGAGAGGAAGAATCGAACCCTCATCGAGATGGCTCGCACGATGCTGGCTGAGTATAATACTCCACTCAAGTGGTGGGCTGAAGCAATCAACACTGCATGCCACATCGTCAATCGTGTGTATCTTCATAAGTTCTTCAATAAAACTTCATACGAGTTAATAGTCGGTAAGAAACCCAATGTAAGTTACTTCAAAGTATTCGGTGCACCTTGTTGGATACGTGATCCTCATCACGAGTCCAAATTTGCACCCAAAGCATGTGAGGGTTTCATGCTCGGTTATGGTATCAACTCGCACACCTACAGAGTCTTCAACATTAGCCATTATAAAATTGTTGAAACTGTAGACGTGCGTTTTGATGAGTCTGATGGCTCCCAAAGAGAGCACCTGCCACATGATTTAGGTGAAGCACCACCTGAAGAACAGATCAAGTAGATGGGTGCTGGTGACATCATTCCTGTGGATCATCCTGAAGAAATCCACATACCTCCTGCTCCTGAAGAACACCCAAATCCTGAAGCAAATAATCCTGATGACAATCCTGATCCTGAGGCACCTGATACGCCTGAAGCTCCTGAAGCACCTGAAGCTGATGCAAACAAATCTGACAGCAGTGACGAAGATGCGCCTCAAGATCATCCTCCTCGACTTTCTCGTGTGGCAAATGAAGTTCAAGTGGACAAAATCCTCGCTGACATCAACCTACCAGGTCCTCTTACTCGTGCAAGAGCTAATCGTATAGCTAACTTTTGTGGGCATTTCTCGTTTGTATCAATTTCAGAGCCCACCAAAGTCACCGAAGCATTTCGTGAAGCGGAATGGATTCAGGCAATGCAAGACGAACTTCTTCAGTTTAAACTGAATGATGTTTGGGAACTAGTCAAACGTCCTGATCCTCGAGTTCACAATATCATCGGCACGAAGTGGATCTACCGCAACAAACTAGATGAAGATGGACAAGTCATCAGAAATAAAGCTCGTCTCGTAGCTCAAGGATATACTCAAGTTGAGGGGATCGACTTCGGTGAAACCTTCGCTCCTGTAGCTAGACTTGAGTCCATTCGCATTATGCTTGCATTCGCTAATCATCATAATATCAAGTTATATCAAATGGACGTGAAAAGTGCCTTCCTCAATGGTAATATCGAGGAAGAAGTATATGTTGCTCAACCTCCAGGTTTTGAAGACGCCAAGAAGCCTGATATGGTGTACCGATTGAAGAAAGCTCTCTATGGACTGAAGCAAGCCCCTCGGGCTTGGTATGACACACTAAGGGACTTCCTCATCAGCAAGGGCTTCAAATATGGTTCCCTCGATCCAACTCTTTTCACAAAACGATATGATGATGCATTATTCATATGTCAAATTTATGTTGATGACATAATATTTGGATGCACTAACAAGAAATACAGTGAAGAGTTTGCATTCTTGATGAGTGAACAGTATCAGGTGTCGATGATGGGCGAGCTGAAGTTCTTCTTAGGACTCCAAATTCGTCAACAACGCAACGGCATCTTCATCTCTCAGGAGAAGTACCTCAAGGAGTGTCTGAGGAAATTCGGGATGCAAGACTGCAAGGGCATCAAGACACCGATGCCTACAAACGGACAACTTGGCCCCGATGAAAATGGCAAGGACTACGATCAAAAGGTATACCGCTCCATGATAGGTTCTCTGCTATATCTATGTGCATCCAGGCCTGATATAACGTTGAGCGTTTGCATGTGTGCCCGATTCCAAGCGGCACCAAAGGAATCGCATCACCAAGCGGTGAAACGAATTCTTCGATATTTGGCTCACACCCCGTCGCTAGGCTTATGGTATCCAAAAGGCACACAGCTGGATCTCGTCGGGTACTCAGACTCAGATTATGCTGGAGATCGTGTGGATCGGAAGTCTACCTCAGGAACATGTCACTTCCTCGGACGTTCTCTTGTGTGCTGGTCATCGAAGAAGCAGAACTGCGTCTCCCTCTCCACCGCTGAAGCTGAATACATTGCTGCTGGTGCAAGCTGCTCACAGCTTCTTTGGATGAAGCAAACCCTGAAGGACTACGGCATCAACCTGAAGAAAGTACCACTACTATGTGACAATGAGAGCGCCATCAAGATCTCTCAGAATACAGTACAGCACTCGAGGACGAAGCATATTGAGATACGGTATCACTTTCTTCGAGATCATGTCTTGAAGGAAGATATCGTCATCAGCCACGTGAAGACTGAAGATCAACTTGCTGATATATTCACTAAGCCTTTGGATGAGAAGCGATTTAGCACTCTGAGGTGTGAGCTAAATATCTTAGATTCCTCAAACGTCCAGTGAATGGACACACATCCTAACGCTTAAACAATATTGAAGAATCCTGATGCACAACACACGATGCGTCGTACTCCTCACCTCATGAGGAACTACCTTGCTAAGTGTGAAGAAATTAACGTGGAATTGACTCAAGATCCATACGACAATTGTATGGTATCAAGTGTCACATTCCCTATAAGGTGGGTAGCGCCACCGCCCAAACACCTCAGGATTTGGTGTTCCTCAACTTCTTCAGGATTTGATGTTATTGATCTTCCTCAAGATTCGAAGTCTTCATTGCTGATATTTATCGTGTTTGTCCTCAACAACGTTCACCTATAGTTCTTAATCTTCAGTTTTTTTTGCTTCTTCAACTAGGTGAACGTGATCGGACCCGTCCCTCTGTGCTCACTTATCTAATCTGTCTATCTCATATGCGTTCATCCGGAAATCATATATTCCTCATGATGAGACCTCAAGTCATCATCATCATCGTCTTCAGCCTTTGTCCTCAAGATCCTCAAATCACGGATTTTCTGTTACAACTGTCTTCAATTTTTTGCGATTTTACCGCACGTCGTAATTATCCACCATCACGATATTCACTGAGGATCCCAACAATCAGGGGCTATCTCGTCCACAAATTTCGCAACCTCCTCAGCTTTCACCCCTCTATAAATAGCCCTCTACCCCCCGGTCATTTACCCCCAACGCCTCCCTCCCTCTCGCGCCGCCGCCCTTGAGCTCCTCAAGCTCGAAAGCTAGCATCGCCGGAGTTCGCCGTCGCCGGGGACGAAGACACATTGTTCCTCAGCATTCGCCTCAAGTCTGGTATGCATATTCCTCAGTGGTTTATTCCTCAGCACAACATTCCTCAGTACTATTCATCCTCAGCTGTGCTGCTAGCTCACTGAGACCTGTACCTATGCCTCAATCCTTTGTTTTCCTCAGCCTATTCCTCATGAACGCATATAACCGTACCCCACTTCCCTCGCAACTTAATTCTGTCACA
Organism: Bromus sterilis; assembly: GCA_950022295.1. Taxonomy (NCBI): domain Eukaryota; kingdom Viridiplantae; phylum Streptophyta; class Magnoliopsida; order Poales; family Poaceae; genus Bromus; species Bromus sterilis. The sequence continues at coordinate 18,452,902 of OX465598.1, read as the reverse complement.
GGTACATGTCTGCTGAGGAATCGTATGGTTCTCATAGTCTCACTTCATTTGCAGCTCAGCTCGAACGTACAATTCCTCAGTCTCCTCAGCTGAAGAATATGGCTCCTCGACGTAAACACACTGATACTGCAAAAGACTTGCCCCCAAAGCTGTATGAAAAGCTGAAGACTCCTGAACAAGAAACCGGTGAGGAACGTAAGAAACGGGTTCAGAAGATCACAAGGGAATGGGCCAAGCGTTGGGTGGCCTACCAATGGCTGAATCCTCAACATGAGGAAATGTTCGCAGTCAATCCGCCACTAAAGACCTTGGGTATCAAGGCTCGACCTCCACCAGCTCCTGGAGTTGTTCCTGATCCAACCACACTGCGCAGTCCTGAAGACTTTCCTGCGACATATGAGCTTTACCTCAAACGCTCTCGCAGCCGTGTCAAAAATCTGGTCCGTGACATGACTGCTTTAATACAAATTCCGCCTCAAGATCAGTCTCAACCCAGACAACAACCTCCGTCTCAGCACCGCAAAAAGGCTCCTGGCATGAAACCTTCTCAGAAGACCTCAGCTAAGCCTCAAGTTGTTGGCTCCTCATGTCAACGCACGGATGGGGCTGCCCCCTCCTCAAGGACACGCACTGCTGACTCAGGTCATGCTCCTGAGGCCTCAACCACAATGCCTCAGCCTCAGCTGAAGACCAAAACTGTTCTTCAACGTGGCCCTCGCCCCTCACCAAAGAAAACGGCTATGCGTGGCGCCATTCTTCATAGTCCTCAATCCTCTGATGATGAAGATGAATTTGAGGATTTGGCCGGCTTCGTCGCCACTGAAGCTGATAAGATTGAATACGTGCGTGCTGCGGCCAGACGCAAAGCTGAAGCAACGGGCTCAGAAATCCCGCTTCTCCTTGATCCCAAGAAGATCTTGGAGTATATTGATATTTGGTCGGTTAAGCCTGATACTCCGCTTGATGATTTGGACATCCCGAAAGACATCAAATTCTATGTTCAACAATTCCTCATCAATGAGATTCATCAACGCGATCTTCAGAAACAGCTGAAGGCCAAACTGAAGAAAGTCCTCAGTGACTTCAAAAAGAAACTTATCACTGAAGTTACTCCTCAGGAGTTCGTTGAGCATCAATGTGAAGTTCAACGTCTCAACATTGAGTTCGCTGCCAACAGGACATATATTGGCAAATCCAAGGAACGGATCTCACAACAGATGGCCAAGTTGATGAAGCTTCGCCAGCCTGCTTCCTCAGCACCAACTGATGCTGCTGCCAAAAGCCTCAAGCGCACGGCTGAAGCTCAACCCTCAACTCCACCCATTGCGAAAAAGCCTACTATGGATGAACCCATTGATGCTACACCTTTGTCCTCAGCTCCTCCTACAACACAGCCCGCTGATACCACCACTCCTATCACTGCTGCCTCAACTCCACCTCAAAATCCTCAGCGCAGCTTAATTGTCTTCACTCCAACCCCTGCTGCAACACCCATTGTTCCAACTCCACCGTCCCCACCGCCACCAGTTATCACTGAGGTTGAAGACATGGACGTTGATATTATGGATGATGGAACTCCTCGCATTTATGATGAGGACTTTGGGCTGACAAACTCACCCACTCATACTGTCTTCTCACCTGAACCTCACTCCAACACCGTGACCGAGGTGCTTCCTGACACTTCTCTGCAGTCTGAAGCCTCTGTTGGTGCCTCGTCCTCAGCGTCTGAAGCTGATGATCCTGAAGCCACAAGTGCTCCCACAAATTCTGCTGCTGATAATGATGCTGAACCTACCACTGCTGATCCTCAGCCTGACCCACCAGCCGCTGAAACTGAAGCTGAAGCCGAGCAAAGCACAAATGCCCCTCCTGAAGCAGAAAACAGTACAAATGTTGATGCTGAAGCCTCAAAGGATGGCTCTGAAGACAAACAGGCTACATCACCTCGCCTTCCCAAGGACCTCACCACATCTATGCCTGAAGCATCTGCAGCAGCTCCGCCTCAACCTCCAGCCTCTCCTCAAATTGAAGTGCCTCAAGCGCCTTCACCACCTCAAGGCCCAGTTCAAGCTCGGTCCTTGTGTCCGAAGCAGAAGCAACCATTCTTCCGTGACCTTGAAGCTGATGAAACACCAAGCTTTGATGCTACTGATTTCTTCAACGCCATGAGTTTCTTTCAAGAGGGGATTCAAAATCCATATCACTCTGCTCCACCTCGAAAGCTGCTGAGATTCTGGACTGCCACTCAGAAGAATTACTATGCTTCAGTGCTATACAAGCAAAACAAACTGTTTCCTCACAAGCACATCCCTCTGATGGATATGGAAGCCCTTCCTTGCTTCAACAATGTGCTTCAGGATCTGCATCATGCCAAGCTGCTTCAGTTCTGCTCTGAATCCATACACTGGAATGAAGAGCTTGTGCTTCAGTTCTATGCCACATTGTATGTTTCAGGAAATCCTCTGGATATCAATACCTGGGTCCTCGAATGGATGACTGAGCATCATCACTACACCATCACTGTTCCTGAAGAAATTGATATACTTGAGTTGCCTCAGTGCACTTCCCCTGCGGCCTGCTCTTATGGGTCTCAAATTCTTCGAGATGACTTGATGAACATGCTCATGAAGTCTCTGGCCCCTGAAGCCCCAGCTCGCACGAAGTTTCCAGTCTCTGAGCTTCAGTATCTGCCGAGTACATTGTATCGGATTCTGGCGAAAACCTTCTGCCCCATTAAAGGCTATGAATCCTCAGCTGAAGAAGTAGTTGGCGTCATGAAGAACATACTTCACAACCTCTGCATGTCTGGGCCAATCAACGTCCCTGACTTCTTCTTCAGAACTCTTGCTGATGCTGCACAGAATCCACACATCCTGAAGCTATACGCGCCATGGATCATGAAGCTCATCCGCGCAGTCACAAGAATTGAGTATCAACCTGATCACCCGAATCACAGGACCTATCTGCCGCCTTTCGAAGTGCTTCAGCATACAATTGCCCCAAATGACAAAGGAAAAGGCCTCTTTTATGAAGAAGTTCTCCCGACCAATTCCCCCGGTGGAAATATTCGTCATCCTCAGTCTCGCACAACTGATGAAACACGCACTCATGCCTCAACTGAGGATACCACTCAGGCTCGAGTGATGACTGATCGAGAGATTCTGATTAGTCTTCATCAGAAAGTTGATAGAAATCATGACTGGGTAAAGCGTCAGTTTTCTTAAATTCTCAGCTAAATGGCTCAGACGCATTCTTCAGTGAAGAAAGTGCATCAGTATACTCATCATACATATCAACATCTTGATGCCTTGATGAAAGAAGTACTCACCCCTGAAGACCTTGCAAATTTGAATCTTCAACAGCCTCCGATTCCTGCAATCCGACCCCCGAGGCAATTCAGACGTTGCACAACTCCTCCTCCGGCCATGGATTCTTATTCTTCCAACCAGGAGATGACTGCTGAAGAAGCTGAAGACACTGCCGCCTGCCCTCACACTGCCACGGACTGCCTCAGGCGTGACTCACCTCAGCCTTGAAGCATATTCAAAGGGGCGTTAGCTTCTGTTTTTTCCCTTTTTGTTCATTTTATGACAAAGGGGGAGAAATATGTTAGTCTTCAAGCGGGTCTTAGTTATGGGGTTCTTCAGTTACAACTCTTGTTCTTCAGAATTTTTTTGTAACGAATTGTAAACTGTTATTTTGGTGTTTGCCTGATACTGTTCCTTAGTTACCTCATGCTATTTCCTCACGTTTATCATATATGCATGTGTTTGTCTCTGCAAACACCTCTCTCAGTGCGTTGTTTGAATTCCTCAAACACTTCATAACTTGCACTGCTTCAGAAATGCCTGAATATAGGGGGAGCTCCTCATATACCTCAAAATGCTTTAGATATTAAACATTCTTCAACTTATATGCATATCCTCAGGGGGAGCTTCACTATATTCAGCTTAATGTTAAAAATGTTCTTCAAAGTTTTTTTTATTCTTCAAACTCATAATTTTATCCCCGTTGAAGCTTAACCTGATTGTCATCAAATCACCAAAAAGGGGGAGATTGTAAGTGCATCAAGTGCCCTCCCCTTGAGGTTTTGGAGTTTGATGACAAAACGGTTAAGGGACTGATGTGTTTGTGAGTATACACAGGAGAACAGTCCCCGATGAGGTGTTTAACCACCAATGTCGACCCCCCCAAAATGTTGAGGAACATTGGAGAAATCGGTGTGTTTCCTGAAGAATGAAGTTGCGCGAAATCCTGAGGAAGTAGGATCCTGAAGCGTTTGGTTGAAGCTGAAGCTGAAGACGATCCTGACGAAGTTCGTGCTGAAGACGAAGTTGAAGCGTAGTCTTCGCTAAGACTTTTTATACTTCCTGAAGAATGAAGTTGCGCGAAATCCTGAGGAAGTAGGATCCTGAAGCGTTCGGTTGAAGCTGAAGCTGAAGACGATCCTGAGGAAGTTCGCGCTGAAGACGAAGTTGAAGCGTAGTCTTCGCTAAGACTTTTTATACTTCTTGAGTCATAGGACAACACCGCACTGTTGGAGGGGTTGAAGAAAACGAGTTCCGAAGGTCTGAGGAAGTGCTCAGTTAGGAATCCTGAAGAAAAACCCTGAGGAAATCTCCTGCAGTAGAAGTTCAGTTCCTTGGGTGTCTGAGACGTTGTTCTTCAGGACACTGAGGAATCTGTCTTCGGTTGAGGAGTCTGGAGACTGCGAGTGCAGTTCTCCTGAAGAGAGAGAAATCTTTTGTAGTAGAAGTTCAGTCCTGATGTGTCTGAGACGTTGTTCTTCAGGACACTGAGGTAACTAACTTCGGTTGAGGAGTCTGGAGAGAGAATACTTTGACCGTGCCACGTGTTGCGTGGTGAGAGGCTAGAACTTGTATAGCAACGGTCATTTCCGAGGGCATGAGAGTAATTGCATGCATGGGCATTTATGTCCTTTCGCCTCGGGTTGCTCCGCGGCTATAAATAGCCACCCCCAGCCCCATTTGTGGGTTGGCTGCTCTGAGAGAAAAACTGACACTTGTCATTTGAGAGCAACCCACCTCTGAGGAACCTGAAGAACCTATGTGAGGAAAACCACCAGCCTGAGTAGTTGAGCATTTCTGAGGAAGTCGGTTCGAGTGATCCGAAGCCTTTTACTCTTGAAGACTGTGATCTTCCAGCCGGTGTAGAAGTCTTCAGTCTGAGGAAGTCAAGATGCAATTGTGACTTCCCAGAGTGACTGAGTCTGTAAAGGTTTCGGGAGTCTACCTTGAAGACTCACCTGAGTTATTGGACGGAGTCTGAGAACTTTAGTTCAAGGAGAACAAGGTGAAGACTATGTCTTCTGAGTTGAATCTCAGCCTCTCCAACCAGACGTAGAGTTGTCACAGCAACTTGAACTGGTCTACCAAACCATTGTCTTCAATTTCTGGTGATATCTCTTCAATCTCTTAAGCCTCAATATTATGTCTTCAGTATCTATGTTGACTGCTCGTGCTTCAGCTCTCCCTCTGTTATTAGTCTTCATACTATGCATCTGAAGCACTTCTGCTTATCTGAATTGATTTATTTCTGTTGCATTATGATGAGCTGCCCTGATGATTACATACTGTGAAGTTTTGTTTCTTCATGATTTTGGTTACTTCTTCAGCTTCATGATTGCTTCAGTCCTGAAGAAAATCAAAATCTGGTAGAAAAATTGAAAATCTCCCATTCACCCCCCCTTTGGTCGATATATTGCACTTTCACATACGGGTACCGGAAGTACTTCCGGAGATTTATGGAATAGTTCATAAGGGCAACAGAAGTAGTTATGGGTATTTAAGGATATGTCCGGATCACTCTGGAGTAGTCTCAGGTGGTTCCGGAACATATGAGAATGGTACCGGGGAAGTCCTAGATCAACCGGAATAGTTTCCGGATAATCGCTGGGCGTCCCGACAACCTTCGCAGTCATTGGGTGGCTTAAACTGTAACTTGAATGGTCTTGGAAACTATCTAGATGGTTCCGGAACGTCCGAGAACTGTCCCGGAAGGTCTTGGAAGTGCTCCAAAAGGTCCCGGAATGTCCCGAAACGATCCCGGAAGGTCCTGGAAGGTCCTGGAAGCTTCTGGAAGGTTCTGAAAGTTTCCGGGCAGTACCACTCACTACCCCACACCCCTAGCCTTGGGGGGCAAGCCACCTAGACTGCCCAAGTCGGTCATGGGGTGGGGGGGCGCCATAAGGGAGCAATCCTACTCGAAGTAGGATTGCAATCCACTTTGGAGTAGGATTCCCCGGTGGGAAGGACTCCCTTTGGGAGTAGGAGTCCCATAGGGACTCCACACCTCCCTTGGCCGGCCAAGGGGCCTCTTGGCCACCTATATAATGTGGGGGAGGGGTGGGGGGTGCAACACAAGTTGACCCCAAGGCCTATGCGCCACCCTCCCTCCTCTAAACCCCGTTGCTCCACTTTTAGACCCCGGTTTAGACGCTGTTCTAGATCGTAATCCATTAGGGTTTTCTCCCTCTAGTTTTCTCGGTTGCGTTCTTCTCTGGACGGTGGAGCGTTGCTGGATTGCTGCTACGAAACGTGTGGATACTAATAGAGGGATCATATCTTTGGTCCTTCTCCGAGGAGCTTCTTCTTCCTCGGAGATCTTGTTCGAGGGACTTGCTCGAGGGACTTGTGCATGGGACGGATCGAGGTGCTTCTTCTTCCTCGATGATCTTGATCGAGGGACTGTTTGTGGGACGATCCGCGAGATCTACTTCAACGAGCTACACCAACTCTACTTCCGCTACATCGGTTGGTGAGCCATGACCTAAAACCTTGTATGCAATCTTCTTGGATGATCTTGGGTTCTTGATTCGTAGGCCGAATTTTTTTGTTTTCTACTACGTTTCCCAACAGTGGTATCAGAGCGATCCTTGATTAGATGCATGTTTAGGTCTAGATCATATGTGTGATATGAGGCATTGATTTTCTTGTTGCTTCCCTGTCATGTGATTTTTTCTATGCTTGATGGCAAGTTGAGATTTTGCTACAAGGATTGAGTTTTCCATCGATCCCTCTATGCTGCTTTCAGTATGCTGGTTGCCTTGATCATGGTCTACATCAAACTCCTTGGATCTCATCTTAATCTCGCAATAGAAGATTTAACATGGAAGGGCTTGTGGATTTTATGAACTCAAATCCACACGGGGGTCACGCGTTGAACGAAGTTTGGCTTGTGGCATTAGTTGCTACACGCACCCCGAACGTTAAACTAGCAACATTGAAGTATCGTGTTTGGTTTGTTTAGGGAACACCGTTTTCATGTAACCTGCTAATCAACCACGATAAAAGTTGCAACAACCCGTGTAGATGGCGATCTAACTCGTTTTTGCAGAATGTGCATGTGATGTGGTATAGCCTTCAAGATTTCCAATGTGTTTGTATGAGATGCTATATGTTATGTAATATTTATTCGCGACCTGCGTGTCGTGGTACGGCATGATGACTGGAGTCATATGATTGTCACTTAATTATGGCCTGCGTGCCAGAACTGTTTATTAGCTCGAGGCAAAGCAATAGATAGATGCAAGGTGATGATCTACGATGCGGAGGTGGACCCCGACGCACATGCCGGAAGCCGTGGTGATGTTCCCGGCGCCAAGGACAAAGTTGGTGGACACGGTGACTTCAACCACGACGACGTGAAGACAATGAAGACTTCACGAAGCAAAGGGCTATACTATATCACATAATTTTATGAACTGCCTGTGATGTTTATCCCTTTGATGCACCCTTGTTTGATGCGCGGTAGTCGTATTTTATTAGGGTGATCTCTCGCAAAACAATATCAAGTTGATAGTGTTCTTCCAACTGTAGCACCGTCTATACTATGTTTCACACCGGAGCAGGTCATGTCACATGGGTGCACACGGTGTGACGCATAAAAGGCGGGTGTGTTAAGAACACACTGCAATTACACTTGGTTGTCTTGACGGTTTGGATAAAAGTTTGCTACCGGAACACGCCCATCGAAAGATGAACAAGAATCACCTTTGGCGTGATTGGCAAGTTGGCCTACCGGTCTAGTCTAAGTCATCAGTGATGTCACATCAATGGCGGACGATTGGGTTGGATCTTGAATCACTCCAGCATCAATTACGAGAGATATTGATCTGAGTGGGAGCGCACTTAGTAATTAAATTGATTAATCACAAGTGCAACTTAATTATGAACAAAGTCTTGGTATTTGCATTATCGTTGTAGAATAATGGCTCGCGTTACCACCTTCCCAATTGATTTTGATTAACTGTATTATCTGGTAAAAACTTTACGATTGGTACCGTATTGTGAGGACTATCCTCAATAGTGCCGAGAAGGACCATGTACTATCGCAAATTTTTTATGCTCTCCCGCTGATGCTATGGATGATGTGACTTACGTCCATAATCCAAAATGCTAGAATTCCACCATAGCTAAGTGCATTGTCTTCACCACCATGAAACCCGAACTTCGAAAAGTTTGTGATAGTTATGTTATATTCATGGAACTGAAAAATTGTTTTCAGTGGTAAGACAATTAATGTGGGATATAAGATATCTAGTACAATGTATGATTGTAAGCATTAGTGAAAATATTCACTGTGCTCTTAACGAAACTGATAAGTGTGGGATCAAGAAGAACACTGATCATATGATGATGAGGATTAAGGGAAAGGAAGTTCCATAGGGTGTTAGTAAGACTTACACGCCGGAAATTCCATGGCATGCGCCACCCTTGATCATGTGTGATCTTCTGTGAGTAGGAGTGACATTGGAAATAGAACTATGATACGTATAAAGGAAAAAAGAAAGAAGACTGGAATATCCAGCTCATAAATGAAAGTCATACGGAGTTATAGATGAATTCATTGCTGGTCAAGAGATGTAATTCTTGGGAATGATGATTAAGCAGTTAATTGTGGATTCTGTATATTGTGATTAAACTGTTGATCACCGGAATATCACATCGATTGCATATTGTTCCAACTCGATGCAAGAAATACTATGGCCTTTATGACTAGCTAATGATGAGTTTTTGACACGCTCGGGAACAAGGTAAATGGTTTACTATACCGTGTGTTGACTCTATGATTATCTTCATAATTCATTTTAGAGTTGAGTAAATTGTTACTACACTTTAGCCTTGTTGCAAAACATCATTTTGAATCATGTTTGTTGCAAGAGAGTTGTTCAAAGCTATGAATAACGTAAAGGCCATACTTCCATTATGAATAGGTTGTATGTTATGAATCTTGATAATAATGCTAAACATCCATAACACTGACACTAAACGTCGCAAGACTGACAGAAATACCACATAGATGTGGCACTGCCGTTTATCACAAGTGACATAACATGCATGAAGAATTTCCATAAGTGATGGACTTTCGAGTCATATGATTAGGAATCACTTGACGCTTGCGATCTTTGTCTCAAAGTAATGTGACTAAAACACCGTTGATAGGCCATACATGAACGGGCAACTAAACCATTGGTAATCATACATGATGATGTGTGTAGTCCAATAAGTGTAGTTGTGTGCAGTGGATTCCCTATCTTCACTCATAAGTTGAAGTACATATGTGGATATCTGTTCAATAGAGACATACGTCTGAAATCTTTGAAATGTTCAAGGAATTTTAGAGTGAAATAGAAATTCATTGTAACGAGAAAATAAAGCTTCTGCAAATTAGATTGTAGAAAGTAATATTTGAGTTACAAGTTTAGCGAATGTCTGATGAGTTGTGAAGAAGTATCATAACTTGCGTCTCCCGGAACACCACTATGAGTAAAGTGTTCGAGAGATGTAATCAAGCCATGTATGACACGGTAAGATCAAATATGACGTTTATCAATTTTCCATTATACTGATTAAAGTTATGCGTTAGTGACTACGGCTTTTACACTGAAAAGAGCATCATCAAATCTGTTGAAATGACACCATATTAGATGTGGTATGGACTGTTAAAACCATGTTGTCTTTTCTTAAAATTTGGGTATATGAGGCATATGTTTGACATACTCAAAACCCCAAATCAGATAAGTGCTACTTTGTTAAGGTTATGCCAAAAAGTTTTGGTATTCCTCTATCACTACACAAAAAAAAAATTGTTTGTTGTTAAGAACGGTGTGTTTTGAAGAAAAATAGTTTCTTACAAAAGAGTGAGTGGGAGGAAAGTGCAACTTGTCAAAGATTGTTGAATCTTCAGAGAAGTGCGCAGCTGAACCACACAGGTTAAACAAAACTCGTACAAACATTTTTACGTAAACGAGATATTGTTGTTCGACAACGATAAACCTGTGATATACAAAGAAGCGTTGATGGGCCCTGACTTCGGGATTTGGCTAAATGCCAAATAATCCGAGATAGTATCCATGGAAGTAAGTCAAGTTTTGAACTTGGTAGACCCTCCGAAAGACTAAAAGTCTGAGGAATATATATATATATATATGGATCTATAATTGATTCAGATGAAATTGTTTTATCCATAAAGCTCAACTCGTTGGAATTTTTTTTTCTAGCAAGTTCAAAGGTTGACTACGGCGAAATAGTTTCGACCGTAGAAATGCTTTAGTCAGTTCGGGTTATATTAGCAATTAGTACATATCTCATTTATAGGATATGGTAGAATGAACGCCAAAACAAAGTTCCTACACGGAAATATAACAAAAGACGTATATGTGATACGACCGGAATGTTTTGTCGATTCAAAGGATGCTAAAATAGATGCAAGCCTTGGATATCCAGTGATGGACTGAAGCTAGCACAATGGAGTTGGAATTTTCGTTATGATGAAATTTCCAAAAGAGTTTGTTGTCATCAGGAATAACGAAGATGCTTGAATTTTCAAGAAATTAAGTGGGAGCTGAATGATATTTCTAAAACCTTATGTAGATGACATATTGTTGATTAGAAATGATGTAAATTTCTTGACATGATTAAGGACTTCGTTGGAAATAGTTTTCAGTTGAAGAACTTGGGCTGATATAGCATTAGTATTGAGCACAGTGATCTATGAAGATAGTAAGTGCCTGATCATGCTAAGCCAACACTACATATTGACATGATACTAAAGTAGTTTAGTATGAAATGCCAAGAAACATGTTCTTGCCGAAGTCGTGGTGAAAAGTTGTTTGCAGAAATCAGTGTTGATGAACACAGATAAGCAAAAACACGTGAATTGAATTCCACTCACCTGTGTGTTTGGATTAATCATGTACACCATAATATGTAAAACGACCAGATATGTCTAGCGCTCCAAAAGGTTGTGAGCAAGATACCAAAGTGATCAAGTTGTTGACCATTGGAAAAACAGTGAAAAGTTAAACTTATGAAAGATAAGATATGTTTCTCGGAAAAATGGAGAGAATGAGGAGCTCTTTGTAATGAGTTACACCAGCTGAATTTTTGATGTAAATAGTTACACCAATTCAAGTCTTCATACTTACTCCGATCGATTTTTCGATTTTAATTGGGATTATGTGTTCCACACGTAAGGGTGGCACAGTATGGAGGAACTATGTCAAGTTCGATACTGTGGCGAATTCTATAACAGAGGCTAAGTATATTGTTGCTTAAAGAAGTAACAAGGAGGGTATTTTGAATCATAAATTCATTTATGAACATGGTATGGTTTCCTAGATGCTTGAAGCTCATGGAACATTGACGAATGATTTCATGACTTATTCTAAATGAACCAAGGTCCTGCCAAATGATTCAAACATATACAAAGCTAAACTGATAAAATTAGTGAATTTTATGATAGCGTGAAAACGCGAAGATATGCAAGATACAAACGGGCCTGAAACGTCAGATCCGATGATGAAGTCTATACCACAAATGAAGCATGTTTTACACCGGTATGCCATAGGTGTAAAGTGCTCAAGCACTGATAATATTATTGACTCTAGTGCAAGTGGGAGACTGTTGGAAATATGCCCTAGAGGCAATAATAAAATGTTATTATATATATTTCCACGTTCGTAATTAATGTTTATATTTCTGTGCTATAATTGCAATGACCCTGACTATGAGATTCAGAAGAAAACTCACTTGCATGTGTGGAAATGTAAACACCAAGAGTTCCTGGTTTAGCCTCTAAGACCAGCTCATGTGCTAACTGATGATTACATTTTCTTAATCATGGACATTGTTCTTGTAACAAGGATGTCGGTAGCAATGAGAACATGTTGTTAGCAGAACAATGATGTTGAACCGACCCCAGTATTGAATGATATACTTAGAGATCACATCGTAACTACGTTATAAGTCATATCATGAAACGTTATCATATACGTAATTCGTTAGAACATGAGAGTATCGAGTTGCTTCACACAGGAAGACATGCTTTGGTTCTTAGATGAATCCTCCCGTAAATGGGAAGTAGTAAAATAAGTTCTGGGTATGTCAGATGGTGTGGCTAGTGACTGTGATAGTTCAAGAATGGGATTTTCTCCTTCACGATGAAGAGATATTGACTTTGGGCCCACTCGGTATGACGGTATCCATTCTAGTCTGGCCAGATGCATTGTGATTTAATCACGGGGATACCGGAATACGATAACGAGAAAATGGACAAACGAGCAAAGAGGATAACGAGTGGCTTGTGTTCAAGAAGTTGTTACACATGGGTGCCAAAATTCTCTCCTCTAACTTTTTCATATATCACGAAGCAAAGGGAATCGTACATGAATAAAACATAATGGTTCACTCGAAGTTTCTTCGTGTATGTGTGGGAGTCAACATGGGTGTCCATGGCTCCACTGTTGATTATTGGCTATTGACAAAAGGCTGTTGACCTATGTCCGGAAGATGTTCTGAGTCATGTCCGCATTATACTGAACCTATTGGGTCACACACTTAACGAGCAGTAGTCTGTTAGAATGCTGGAATGGTAGAAGGTTTAGTGGAAGCAAATCAGAAGAGTTCATACGGGTACCGGAAGTAATTCCGGGGATTTATGGAATAGTTCATAAGGGCACCAGAAGTAGTTCTGGGTATTTAAGGATATGTCCGAATCACTCTGGAGTAGTCTCAGGTGGTTCCGGAACATATGAGAATGGTACCGGGGAAGTCCTAGATCAACCGGAATAGTTTCCGGATAATCGCTGGGCGTCCCGACAACCTTCGCGGTCATTAGGTGGCTTAAACTGTAACTCGGATGGTCTTGTAAACTATCTAGATGGTTCCGGAACGTCCGAGAACGGTCCCGGAAGGTCCTGGAAGTGCTCCAGAAGGTCCCGGAATGTCCCGAAACGATCCTGGAAGGTCCTGGAAGCTTCTGGAAGGTTCCGGAAGTTTCCGGGCAGTACCACTCACTACCCCACGCCCCCCTTGGGGGGAAATCCACCTAGGCTTCCCAAGTCGGCCATGGGGTGGAGGGCCGCCATAAGGGAGCAATCCTACTCCAAGTAGGATTGCAATCCACTTTGGAGTAGGATTCCCCGGTGGGAAGGACTCCCTTTGGGAGTAGGAGTCCCATAGGGACTCCACACCTCCCTTGGCCGGCCAAGGGGCCTCTTGTCCACCTATATAATGGGGGGGGAGGGGTGGGGGGCGCAGCACAAGTTGTCCACAAGGCCTATGTGCCACCCTCCCTCGTCTAAACCCCGTTGCTCCACTTTTAGACCCCGGTTTAGATGTTGTTCTAGATCGGAATCCATTAGGGTTTTCTCCCTCTAGTTTTCTCGGTGGCGTTCTTCTCTGGACGGCAGAGCGCTGGTGGATTGCTTCTACGGAACGTGTGGATACTAATAGAGGGATGATATCTTTGGTCCTTCTCCGAGGAGCTTCTTCTTCCTCGGAGATCTTGTTCGAGGGACTTGCTCGAGGGACTTGTGCGTGGGACGGATCGAGGTGCTTCTTCTTCCTCGATGATCTTGATCGAGGGACTATTTGTGGGACGATCCGCGAGATCTACTTCAACGAGCTACACCAACTCTACTTCTGCTACATCGGTTGGTGAGCCATGACCTAAAACCTTGTATGCAATCTTCTTGGATGATCTTGGGTTCTTGATTCGTAGGCCGAAATTTTTTGTTTTCTACTACGTTTCCCAACACTGGACGTCTCCCCTCCCAGCCTTTATATATTAGGCCAGGTCTCGGGGAGTCCGTGCTAGGTTACAGAGAAGGTTTCCTAGTTCTAGTCTGGCCTTGCACGCCAAGTTGCACCTTCCATGTTAGTCGCGGACTCCTACGTCGGTGCCTGGTTGGGCCAATTTTGGGCTTGTCGCAGCTTCCTGGTGGGCCTTCTATCTTCACACGCACCAGGTAGTCTCATATGTAGGAGTCGTGGGGTCACCCCCTCGTCAGTAGCCCCCGAGTGCCTGGGGAACTCGAAGAGTCGCGCAGGGACTCGAATTCTTCCGCGCTTTATTGTTTGAAAGCGTGGCATCGCCACGGGTCGCTGATTTCCTTGGGGAGCTGATGGTTTGGGCATTTTAGCATCAGGGACTTCAGTCTCCCCTAAGCTTGAGCGATGCTCTCTCCGTCGCGAGACAAAAAGTTGTAGATGTAGTTCCCGACTTGGTGAATTTCACAAAGAGGATAAAACTTTGCATAAAAGAGAGACATAAGCTCTGGCCATTCAAGCAGATCAGAGTTATCGAGTAGCTTATACCAATCTGAAGCTTTATCTTTGAGTGATATGGAGAATAGTTTCTTCATGATGAACTCCATCGTTACATCTGCAAGCTTAAATAAAGAACATAATTGTGATAAATATAGCAGGTGTTCTCCCGGATGTCCTTCTCTTGTATAACGATTAGCCAAGACATAATCAATAATACCAGATGGTATTTTATAGGGCACAATTTCAGTAGGGGTAGGAGTGACCACCACAGTCGTGGGGCGGCTCCTTACCAGCAACGAACCAATAGTAGAGGAGTCCATAAGGACTGAGGGTAGCAATAGAAAAATAAAGGTTTCCTTACCGACTTCACTTACCAATAGCGCTACACTCCCCGACAACGGCGCCGGAAAAGCTCGTTGATGGCAGTGAAGTTAATAGGTTTAGTGGGATTGCCTCCCCTGTTAACCGCGCCAATAAACAATTCTTCATAACCCACAAGTCTAGGGGATCAATTGTAGCTTTTCGATAAATAAGAGTGTCGAACCCAACGAGGAGCAAAAGGTGCTGATAAGTGACACTGGATAAGGAAAGGCTGCACACACTCAAAGGTAAATATTTAGGGGTTTTTGGTTTAAGCAACAAAAAAGTAAAAGACAAGCAAAGTAAACAGGGTAACTGAGGAGTAGCAAGTGGCCCAATCCTTTCACAAGGATAAGCCTAGGAACTAAACTTATAAAAGCTAAAGCATTCTCGAGAACACATGGGAGAGATAGCGCAGTTACTTTCACCATACTCCGCCAAGTAATATGTATTGTGTTGATAAGTGTTGGTGGGTGGATCAATGCTAGTACACCTTCTAGACTAAGATAAGTGTACTCTTATGATTACACACCTTGCAAGCATCCGCAAATACAAGGTAGTAATGAAGGCATAAGCCTAACCACAACATTACGATCAAGGATCCATAACTCCCTTGTGCAAAAGTGTGCGAACTGGGGTTCAGGTTTCTGTCACTTCGGCAACCCACCATAAGAATCCTTTGTGCACAATGTATTCCTCTAGGCCCATGAAAGGTGAAGTGTTAAGTGTTCGACTCACATAACACCACTAGAGAAATAACAACACAACTTAAGTATCAAACAACACATAACACTTCAACATCATATGACTACTAACAACTAGACTTCTCCCATGTTCTCAAGAACTAAAGTAACTACTCACAAGACATAAAAGAGATCATGATCAGAGGTGATAGATGGGTGGCAAACAATTTGGACACAATGATATTTCTCCAACAAAACTCAATAGCATTAATCACAAAGTAGTAATCAATACCAACAGAGTAGAGAGGATAGATAGTGCGGATTACAACACAAGTTGCAATTGTGAGATGAGATGGGATGGAGATGGAGACGGTGCTGATGTTGGGGATGATGTTGATGATGATCTCGATGATGCCCGTGACGATGATGATGATGGCGACGATCTCCCCTTCCGGGAGGTGATCTCCCCGGCGGAATCTGCCCGCCGGAGATGGATTTTCTCCTCTGTAGGTTTTCGCCCTGTGGCGGCGGCGAAACACGGAAACTCTTTTCTATTCAGGGTTTCTACCCCAGGGGGGGGGGTCTTATAGGCGAGAGGGGGCACCGAGGGGGGCCACCAGGCATCTAGGAGGGTGCCTGGCGCGGCCAGGAGGGGGCCGCGCCAGGCACCCTTCTGACTGCCTGGTGGGTCAACATTTAGCTCTCTGATATCCCAGAAAGCCTTGTGCTCTAACTCTAATGGTAAATGGCAAGCCTTGCCATAGACCATTTTATACGGAGACATGGCCATGGGGTTTTTGTAAGCAGTTCTATATGCCCACAAAGCATTTCCTAACTTCTTTGACCAGTCCTTTCTAGAACTGTTTACTGTCTTCTGTAAGATCAACTTGATCTCCCTATTGGTGAGTTCAACTTGCCCACTAGTTTGAGGGTGGTACGGTGATGCAATCTTATGATTGACATCTTACTTGGCTAGAGCTTTCCTAAAAGCTCCATACGTGAATTGTGACCCTACATCTGTCATGAGGTACCTTGGTACTCCAAACCTAGGAAAGATTACATCCTTGAGCATTTTCAAAGATGTCTTGTGATCATCACTCTCAGTGGGGATTTCTTCTACCCACTTGGTTACATAATCAACAACAACTAAGATGTGTGTGTACTTGTGTGAAGGAGGAAAAGGACCCATAAAATCAAAACCCCAGCAATCGAAAGGTTTGATCACTAGTGAGTAATTCATAGGCATCTCATTTCTCCTGCTAATGTTACCAGCTCTCTGACACTTATCACAAGATAGAACGTACCTTCGGGCGTCCTTAAAAAGAGCAGGCCAATAAAAACCTGATTGTAAAGCTTTATGTGTGGACCTTTCACCGGCATGATGTCCTCCATAGGGACTATCGTGACATTGTCGAAGAATGTCATGCTGCTCGTGCTCCGGTATACACCTTCTTATGATCCCGTCCGCACCGTCTTTGTAAAGATGTGGATAATCCCAAAAGTAGTCCCTCAAATCCGTGAAGAATTTCTTCCTCTGCTGAAATGTAAAACCTGGAGGCAAAAACTTTGCAACGATAAAATTAGCATAATCTGCAAACCAAGGGTCGGAATGGGATTGTACTTTTACAACAACAAGCTGTTCATCTGGGAAACTGTCGTTGACTGGAATAGGATCGTGCGGGATATCTTCCATCCTTGAAAGATTAACCGCCACCGGATTGTCTTCTCATTTTCTATCGACAATATGCAAATCAAATTCTTGAAGAAGGAGTACCCATCTAATGAGTCTTGGTTTGGCGTCCTTTTTCTGCATAAGATACTTAATGGAAGCATGGTCAGTATGAATAATAACTTTAGAATCAACAATATACTGCCTAAACTTATCACAAGCAAACACCACTGCCAAGAATTCCTTCTCGGTAGTAGCATAATTCTTTTGAGCACTATCAAGTGTCTTGCTGACATAGTGGATGACATTCAGCTTCTTGTCAACCCTTTGTCCTAAAACAGCTCCAACAGCAAAATCACTAGCATCACACATAATTTCAAAGGGCAAATTCCAGTCAGGTGGTTGTACTATAGGAGCGGTTATCAAGGATTTCTTAAGAACTTCAAAAGCTTCCGTACAATCTTCATCAAATACAAAAGGAGAATCCTTCTGGAGAAGATTGGTAAGGAGACTCGAGGTCTTAGAAAAGTCCTTGATAAATCTTCTATAGAAACCAGCATGACCTAGAAAACTATGAATACCTTTGATGTCCCTTGGATAGGGCATCCTTTCAATAGCTTCAATTTTTGCCTTGTCCACTTCAATTCCCCTTTCGGAAATCTTGTGTCCAAGAACTATCCCTTCGTTAACCATGAAATGGCACTTCTCCCAATTGAGCACCAAATTCGTTTCTTCACATCTCTGCAAAAATTTATTAAGATTGTGGAGACAGTGGTCAAAGGAGTTTCCGTAGACGGAAAAGTCGTCAATGAAAACTTCTACAATCTCCTCACAGAAACCATGAAATATTGCAGACATACACCTCTGAAAAGTAGCAGGTGCATTACACAAACCAAAAGGCATACGCCTATAAGCATAAGTACTGTAAGGACACGTAAAGGTGGTCTTCTCTTGATCCGCGGTGTTAACGTGAATCTGGGAGAACCCAGAATACCCATCAAGATAGCAGAAGTGGGTGTTTTTAGACAGCCGCTCGAGCATCTGATCAATAAAGGGCAGAGGATAGTGGTTCTTCCTGGTGGCCTTGTTCAACTTCCTGAAATCAATACACATTCTATATCCAATAATAGTCCTCTGAGGTATTAGTTCATTTTTATCATTAGGAACAAAAGTCATACCTCCTTTCTTAGGAACACAATGGACGGGACTTACCCACTTACTATCAGCTATAGGATAGATGATACCTGCGGCTAGAAGTTTGAGAACCTCCGTCCTAACCACGTCCTTCATCCTTGGGTTCAACCGTCGTTGATGATCAACAACTGGTTTAGCATCGGTCTCGAGATTGATAGTATGTTGGCAAATGGATGGACTAATACCCTTGAGATCATCAAGAGTATAGCCAATAGCACCTCGGTATCTGCGGAGTGTCTCCAATAATCGCTCTTCTTCATACCCTGAAAGGTTAGAATTGATAATAACAGGATATACTTTCTTTTCATCTAAATAAGCATACTTGAGCGTATCGGTTAGTGGTTTTAGATCAAACACCGGGTCTTCTTTTCGTTGCGAGAGGATTCCTAAAGGTTCAACCGGGAGGTTGTGCTTTAGGATAGGAGTTTGTCTTAAAAATATGTCTTCTAGTTCATCCCTCTCCTGCATATGTATGTCATTCTCGTGGTCTTCCATAAATTGCTGCAAAGTATCATCAGGAGGAATAGCAATAGAAGCAATTTCTTCAATAATTTTGTCATTACTTGACAAGTCAGTACCACGAGGCTGCTTAGAAAACTTAGAAAAATTAAATTCATACGGCTCACTGTTGAATTCAACAGAAACTTTACCTTTCTTGCAATCTATTATAGCTCCACAAGTGCCGAGGAAGGGCCTACCAAAGATAATAGGGCAAAAACTATCTTGCACTGAACCAAGTACAAGAAAGTCAGTAGGATATTTTACCTTCCCGCAGAGTACTTCAACATCTCTCACAATCCCAACTGGAGAGATTGTTTGTTTATTTGCAAGATGAATCGTGACATCAATGTCCTCGATCTCACACAGCTGAATCTCGTGCATGATATCTTGATAAAGTGTGAAGGGAATAGCGCTGTCGCTAGATTCCAAATCACATAGCCCATAGTAATTATGATCTCCTATTTTGACAAATACAACTGGTGTACGTGAAATTGGGCCATTGTTCTTGGCCGTGACAATGTTAGTGGAAACAACACAAAAACTAATAGTGGATTCTTCAATATCACTGGTTACCAGATCCTTGACCATTGCAACTTGAGGCTTGACCTTGATCATGTCCTCAGGTTCGTCAGTGGTCCTTCCGTTTTTGTTTAGAATACCTGTAACAAAAGAGTGCTCCTTTATCCTTGAGGGATAAGGAGGCTGTTCATACACAACTGTAGGTAAAACAGGATCAGTAACATTAATCTCAATAGGTGACTCCTTGAAAGGTTTATGATGTTGACTCTCCTTCTTCTTAGAAGAATCAATATGAGAAGCAAAGTCCTTGCAAAATTCAACCATTAGCTGGGAATCAAGACCAATTTTAGAGCAAAAGTTATTAAGGTAATCAGTCTTCACATAACTCTCAATGTAGTCATGCTCATAGTTTATAGCGGGTTCAATACCTTTATCAATTTCCCAGTCTTCAGTGTTCTTCTGGATCCTTTCTATAAGATACCATTTTTCTTCCATACTTCTGGTCTAGAATACCCCGCTAGAGGAGGCATCCAACATCTCCCTGTCCTGACGATAAAGCCTGGCATACAAATTTGTAAGTATAATTTCCTTGGGGAGCTCATGGTTTGGGCATTTGAGCATCAGGGACTTCAGTCTCCCCCAAGCTTGAGCGATGCTCTCTCCGTCGCGAGACCAAAAGTTGTAGATGTAGTTCCTATCTTGGTGAATTTCACGAAGAGGATAAAACTTTGCATAAAAGAGAGACATAAGCTCTGGCCATTCAAGCAGATCAGAGTTATCGAGTAGCTTATACCAATCTGAAGCTTTATCTTTGAGTGATATGGAGAATAGTTTCTTACTGATGAACTCCATTGTTACACCTGCAAGCTTATTTAAATAACATAATTGTGATAAATATAGTAGGTGTTCTCCCGGATGTCCTTCTCATGTATAACGATTAGCCAAGACATAATCGATAATACCAGATGGTATTTTATAGGGCACAATTTCAGTAGGGGTAGGAGTGACCACCACAGTCGTGGGGCGGCTCCTTACTAGCAACGAACCAACAGTAGAGGTGTCCAGGACTGAGGGTAGCAACAGAAAAATAAAGGTTTCCTTACCGACTTCAATTACCAATAGCGCTACACTCCCCGACAACGGCGCTAGAAAAGCTCGTTGATGGCGGTGAAGTTATTAGGTTTAGTGGGATTGCCTCCCCTGTTAACCGCGCCAATAAACGATTCTTGATAACCCACAAGTCTAGGGGATCAATTGTAGCTTTTCGATAAATAAGAGTGTCGAACCCAACGAGGAGCAGAAGGTGCTGATAAGTGACACTGGATAAGGAAAGGCTGCACACACTCAAAGGTAAATATTTAGGGGTTTTTGGTTTAAGAAACAGAAAAGTAAAAGACAAGAAAAGTAAATAGGGTAACTGAGGAGTAGCAAGTGTCCCAATCCTTTCACAAGGATAAGCCTAGGAACTGAACTTATAAAAGCTAAAGCGTTCTCGAGAACACATGGGAGAGATAGCCAAGTTACTTTAACCATACTCCGCCAAGTAATATGTATTGTGTTGATAAGTGTTGGTGGGTGGATCAATGCTAGTACACCTTCTAGACTAAGATAAGTGTACTCTTATGATTACACACCTTGCAAGCATCTGCAAATACAAGGTAGTAATTAAGGCATAAGCCTAACCACAACATTACGATCAAGGATCCATAACTCCCTTGTGCAAAAGTGTGCGAACTGGGGTTCAGGTTTCTGTCACTCCGGCAACCCACCATAAGCATCCTTTGTGCACAATGTATTCCTCTAGGCCCATGAAAGGTGAAGTGTTAAGTGTTCGACTCACATAACACCACTAGAGAAATAACAACACAACTTAAGTATCAAACAACACATAACACTTCAACATCATATTACTACTAACAACTAGACTTCTCCCATGTTCTCAAGAACTAAAGTAACTACTCACAAGACATAAAAGATATCATGATCAGAGGTGATAGATGGGTGGCAAACAATCTGGACACAATGATATTTCTCCAACAAAACTCAATAGCATTCACCACAAAGTAGTAATCAACACCAACAGAGTAGAGAGGATAGATAGTGCGGATTACAACACAAGTTGCAATTGTGAGATGAGATGGGATGGAGATGGAGATGGTGCTGATGTTGGGGATGATGTTGATGATGATCTCGATGATGCCCGTGACGCTGATGATGATGATGATGGCGATG
Source organism: Bromus sterilis (assembly GCA_950022295.1). Lineage (NCBI taxonomy): Eukaryota > Viridiplantae > Streptophyta > Magnoliopsida > Poales > Poaceae > Bromus > Bromus sterilis. The sequence goes on along the minus strand of OX465598.1, from coordinate 18,431,171 downwards.
ATCTCCCCTTCCGGGAGGTGATCTCCCCGGTGGAATCTGCCCGCCGGAGATGGCTTTTCTCCTCTGTAGGTTTCCGCCCCGTGGCGGCGGCGAAACATGGAAACTCTTCTCTATTCAGGGTTTCTACCCCAGTGGGGTCTTATAGGCGAGAGGGGGCACCGAGGGGGGCCACCAGGCATCCAGGAGGGTGCCTTGCGCAGCCAGGAGGGGCCCCGCGCCAGGCACCCTTCTGGCTGCCTGGTGGGTCCCCTCACCTCCATCCTCAGTGATCCCCAGTCAATCTTCATAAAAACACTCCCCGTAAATTTTCATCGCATTTGGACTTGATCTGATTAAGCAACTTGGTGTCCACTTTTCACCGCTGAATTCTGGTTCTGCTGCTTCGGCACCGGAAAGTTGTAAACTGTGTAAAACAAGCCAAAACAACAAAAGAACAATACTTTAAAGTGGAATATATCAATTAATAGGATGAAATTACAATGTAAAATAGTGATGCAGTTTGGACGTATCAGTCGTTGGCAGTTTTGAGCCGTGACAATATCTGTTTCGAGGGATTGCTAAGCCGAAAGGGCCCAAGGAGTCGACTGGTCGAGCCTTGGTGAATTGTGCTAGTGACAAATACCACAGTAGCCCAATCAAGCTCATGTCCCTCGACATGAACTTGGAACACTGGTGTCAAGCAAAGTCATGCCACCGCAGGTCTTATAGGATCAATTGCCGCCAGTCTAAGCACATAGCCTGAGCGCGTCCGCTCGGATCTTTCTATCATGCGAGCGCATGGAAAAGGTCGGGAGTGAAATCGCTCTGCGGGAAGTCCCGGCCCGGCCGTTCTGCGCAGCGGGGTCTTACCTACACGCTAAGCTTGCGTGGCATCTGGGTACAGTGTGTCGTAGCCCAGGTATCATATCTTTTGTTTTGAGGCACGGAGCCTGATTTAGCAATGCACCCACTTGGAATAAACAATCAAGTGAGCTGTTTTAGTCGTCACTCGCGGAGCTTGTAGCAATATCAGGCGAGGAAAATAAGATAGCACCCACTCGGAATGCCGTCGAGTGCGCGAGTAAGTCATGCTTGCTGAATTGTTGATTCTTTTTTCTGCGAGTGGTCACTCGAATGCTTTTCTGCTCTTGGGGTGAGGGAGCACCCGAACTCTGAGAGTATATTGTTTCTGCTGGTGCGAGTGATCACTCGTGCACATCTTTGCCTTCTGGGTGAGGGAGCACCCGGACTCAAAAGGGTACTCCCGATGGGAGTAAGAATTTTTTATAGTCAGAAAATTTAGACGTATGGCTGGCTCTTGGAATCGTTTGGATCTTTCCAACTGTTTTTACCTTTATTCTTTTCCTTTGGGATGCATTGTCGTGCCGTTTGATGACGTATGACGATGCTTGATTTTCTTGATCCGTCAAGTCTTCTGAACCGCCATAATGATGATTTGGACGTCGCGCTGCTTGTTACCTGTTGGGTTTCCGAGGCTTGTATGGGAAACAAGCGAGATTTGACGCGTCCTGTTAATAATGCTGACCATGTGAAGGCATCTTCGTCTTGGAATCCGTAACGTTTGGCCCGTTTGGTCTTTGGTGTAATGATGGCGTCGCCTGATACGTCCAAAACGTATCTATAATTTCTGCTCGTTCCATGCATGTTTTGTGTGATATTGCTATGATCTAGATACACTTTTGATCATATTTGAACTAACCTATTAAATCAGTGCACCCCAGTGCCAGTTCCTGTTTTTTGTTGTTTTTCTATTTCAGTTTTCCCCCATATAAAAAGTGCCAGAAAAATTCCGGGAAAAATACAGGAAAAATCAGCGGACAGGAAGCTTCGTGAAGAGCACGAGTGGGGCCAGAGGGGAACCAGGGGGCCCAGGCGGCCACCCGGCGCGGCCCCACCCCTGGCCGCGCCAGGGGGGCGCCTGGGGCCCCTATTCCACCTCTGGGTGCCCCCCTTCGCCTATTTATTCTCCGTCACGGGGAAACTCCGAAGACAGAACCCTATTTTACAATCTCGCCTCTGTTCCGCCGCCGCCGCGCTTCCGAGATCGGGAGCACCAGAAGACCTCTTCCCGGCACCCTGCCGGAGGGAGGATTGACCTCCGGGAGTCTCCTCTCCACCATGGATGCTCCCCGGATGTCTCGTGAGTAGTTTTCCTTGGACCATGGGTCCGTGATCAGTAGCTATGTGATGTTCTCCTCCCCTCTTTGTTCTTCATGGTTTAGACCTCGTGAGCTGCCCTACATGATCGAGGCACTTTTGTAATACTTCTGCTATTGCTATGCTGAGTTTGATGGGATCTGATGGATTATGAGATTATGTTCAGATTGTGATAGAGTAATATATTTGGTTTTTTATCTCTTATATTTTTGTTCCTAAGTAATTCTTGCATGTTCTCCGTTGCTGTTTATTGCTTTGGCCAAGTAGTAGGTAGTGACTCCAAGAGGGAACGTTGTGCTCGATTGTGGGTTCATGCCCCCGATGACACGCTTGAGTGACAGAAACATGAGTCTAGGGAATGTGCTGTTGCCACAAGGGGGAAACAACAGTGCTTGTAACCGCGGTTGCAAGGATTGTTTACTTTACGCAAAGTTCTTTTTAATGAAGTTGTCTGTTGCTTTGGGTTTACACTTTGGGTGGGGCTCGCAACTTAATACCAGCGAGATGTTCTGGATAGATATCTCAAGGTGGATGATTAGTAGTAGATGCAGTTGGATTACGGTCTACTTATTTTGGCGTACTGCCCGTGCTTTTGAACCTCTTCCTTTCTTTTGTAGCATAGTTAGCATTGCGGTGTAGTCATAATCCTGTCAATTGCCCTTCTGTAATTTGTTTACTTCGCATAGCAGTTTTATCTTCTTTTGGAGAGAGACATCACTAGTGAACATCACGTATCCCGGTCCATATCCTTATTACTGTTTCCACGCCATATTTACTTTCCTGGTTTTACTTTCAGTTGCTATCATTATCCCTTGTGTTTTACCCTTTGTGAACAACAAGACCGGAGAGATTGACAACCTCTCTGAACTTCATTGGGAACAAAGTTATCTGTGTCTGTGTGAAGGTCCACGTTAGTTGCGCCTCTGACACCTACTTATCATCTCTAGAGTCCTACTGGAGACAAACCTTGGTATCTTCACCGAGGGAAACTTGCTGTTGCGCTACATCTTAACCTTCCACTTGGGGTAACCAACAAAGGGCGAGAAGCCATCAAGCGAATTTCTGGCGCCGTTGCCGGGGACTCTGAGTGCTAAGATAGGGGAGTTGCACAACACCCTTTACCTTTGTTTTTTAGTCTTGTTAGTTCACCTTTCAGTTTTTATCTTTGTGTCTTATATGAAAAACCAAAAAAATAGTTGCTACCTTTTGCCTTTGTCTTGCTTTGCCTAGTGATGCAATCCTCACCATGGGTGCTGAACCACCCAAATATGGTAGGATGGACATGTTTCACATGTTTCACTTGGATCGTTTTCGATCAATTTGTGCTCGCGCTAAAAACCCAACCGACTTGGTTGAGGGAAAATCATTGGATGAGCATGCTCATTATACGCGGCACCGCCTATCTCAGAAAGGGAAACACTTATGGGATCAAATACATGTTTCTTATTGCCATGCTAAACTTTTGTGCCACATTTATGATTTTACTTGCTGTTCTAATATAGATCATAAAGACCTTCCTTTCCAATGTGAGTTTAATGAAAATGAGATCTTATCTCCCTATGCTAAAGGTGTTTATGATTACTTTGATGTTGAAAAGATTGAAGAGTTTGTTGCTTTTAAAGGTGCTTATGAGATTGCTTCTTTGATTGAAAAGTGTCACGATACTATTTACAAGTCTGAAAACTTTGCAGTTCTTGCTTATTGCTTCGAGAATTATACTTCCAATTCTAATATTGAGGATTTTAAAAATAAAATGTTTGCTGCCCTAGAAGAGGATAATGATTGCTTTGATGAGGAATCCCATGATTCCGAGGACTCACTTGATACTTCCCTTTCTGATGAACTTAATACTTGCTTTGTTGATGGCCATGATGCCAATATGGATTATGCTTACAGAGATGAACTTGCTATAGTTCCTCATGTTAAGCATGAAATTGTTGCTATTGCACCCACACTTGATTGTCCTATTATCCTTTTCAAATCTCCAACTCATATTCCGGAGAACTGTGCTCTTATTGAGGCTCAATGTGATGGGTTGCATTTATCTTATGTTCCTAAAGACCGTGTTGAAAAGTGTACACATGTGCTTGTAGGTCATGAAAAACATGATTTATGTGATAGTTATATTCTTGATGTTGTTCATGATGCTACTGAAAATTACTTTGAGAGAGGGAAGCTTGATTTTAGAAACTTCCATGTTATAAAAACACCTCTCTTTTTGTTGAAAGTTTTTAAGTTGTTCTTGTTCCACCTTCCTATGCATGTCACTTTGTGCTTGTTTGATTTATTTTCTTATGAGATGCCTATGCATAGGAAGTGGGTTAGGATTAAATGTGTTTCATATTTGCTTCTTGATGCTCTTTTTTTGCTTCAAATTCTTATTCCTTTGAGAGCATCTTTTAAAATCATCATGCCTAGCTTAAAGGCATAAAAGAAAGCGCTTTCGGGACGCAGCCCGCAACGAGTTTAGGTTTTTCTTTTTGCTTTTGTTGTGTCTTGATGTTTGTTACTACTGTAGCAACATCATTTTATCTTTATTTTTCATCTTTGTGCCAAGTTATAGCCTCTTGCGGCAAGGGAAGTAAAAGTTGTGACATGCTGTCCAGAAAACAGATTCTGTCCTCGTGACTAGAAAATTCCAGAAAAATCCCAGTTCATCTTTTTGAGCTGAAATTTTTACACAGCGTGATCTATACAATTACGAAACTTCCATATGTTCTGAGTTTTTTTATTTGAGTTGCAGAAGTGTCCCTAAAAAATTCTTTACTACCTGCTGTTCTGTTTTTCACAGATTCTGCCACGTTTTGTCTCTCCTAATTTTTGCAAACCTTAAGCTTTCTTTTTCTTTGAAAAAACTTTTTGGCACTCTTGAGAAACAGTAGCTCTTAAAGAATATCTTTATATCCAGTGGGAAAAATTATTTATTAAGGGTACTAACCTCTCTAATCATCTTATGATGAGTTATGTATGAAGGGAGTTTTCAAGTGTGCGATGGAAGATGATGAAAGAAGATCCAGGAGTGTCAAGCGCTCAAGCTTGGGGATGCCCCCATGCATCCCCAACAAATATTCAAGGAGACTCAAGCGTCTAAGCTTGGGGATTCCCCCGTGCATCCCCTTCTCCATCAACAATCATCAGTTCGTCCCTCGTCTCACTATATTTTTATCACTTCATGCGTTATGTGCTATGCTTGGAGCGTCTCGCTCTTAGGTTTTATTTTTAGTTTTCTTTAGCTTTGCTTGCTGTTCATAACAAGTTAGATCCCGTCTTACTTTGTGTGGGAGAGCAACACGCTCCACTTTCAAAATTTAGAACACATCATAGGATTTTTCGTGCTTATCTTTTTGCTGTTGTGTGTTCTTTATATTTTCATAGCTACTGCCTTGTTTAGTTTTAGTCTTAGTATGTCTTTAGCAAGAGCCTTGGCTTTTGTTTAGTTTGTTGCTGGAACTCTTTTTAGTTTTCATGTTTATCTTGTTAAAGAGAGTTGGTTGTTGCACTGAGTTGTGTCTTGTCTTGAAAGTAGGAAATTGAGGTTGCTATTTAATTCTAGTAGTAACTTGCAATAGTTTTGAGGTATTGATGTGAGTAATGTTTGAACTTTTGGTGTCAAGAGCTCTAGCCTATTAGTGATAGGTGTCGTATTTTGGGCAATCCGTGTTTATTTTCAAAACCTACAAAACTAGTTGAGAACTCTAGCTACTAGATGGATCACTACTCTTCTGAGGGGTCGAATATTAGAGTACACTCACGTACCATGAGTCGAGGATGCGCAAGGATAACAAAACCCCCATAAACTCCTCCTCGGGGTACTTGTCTCTTTGTGAATCTCCTTATTAGATTGAGAGTTACCGATAATAAGTGCATGAGTTCTTCGGACTAATGTAAGTATTGAAAGTTGACACTTCCACCTCCTCATATTTGCTAGCCTCTCTCGTGCCGTGCATTGCCTTCTTCTCACTTCGAGAGTTGGTGTCTACCTTCGCCGGTACATCCAAACCCTTGGAACGATACACTCTGTCATCATAAGCCTCCTTATATCTTTCCTCAAAACAGCCACCATACCTACCTATCAAGGCATTTCCATAGCCTTTTCGAGTTATATTGCCATGCAACATCCACCTCTTCATGACTTGATCTTCATGTCATACATGTTCCTGCTACAGTGGCAGCGACATACATTGCATGCATCATGATAGCTACATCTTATTTATGATTTTGAGTACCTTGTAAAGTGTTGAAGAGCTCCTTTACCTTCTTGTAAAATAGAATGTTGCCCTTAAGTGAGGAAAAGATCCCAAAGTGGACACAATGAAAGATCCCAAAGAGGACAAATGAGAGTTAAATAGAAAGAGCCATTGAGGCCACAAAAAAAATACAAAAAAATAGAAAAAGAGAAAAAGAAATAAAAAGAGAGAAAGGGGCAACACTACTATCCTTTTGAGAGATCCACACTAGTACTCCCTTTATATCCTTGTACTCCATAGAGATGATCTTTATGCATATAGCTATGTGGGGACCTTCACACTATAGAACTTGGCTTGCATATTCCAAGGATGAGCCTCCTCAAAAGAGCTCTAGGTCTTCATGAGCGAGCAAGTTAGATGCACCCCCACTAGTTCCATTGGAGAGCTTCTTAGCTCGTATGTGCATCCGTTGCATGGAAATCCCTACTCCTCACATCATATCTATCATTTGGCATCTCTTGCCTATGATTGTCCTCATTGATGTGAGCATTTCTCATCCTTTTTTTCTTCCTCCTCCACCATATTTCTCTCTTTGCCATCCAAAGTGTCAACTCTCGTGCTTACGCTCATCCATTGCATGAGTGCTCAAAATATTGAAAAGGAGTGGATCAAATTGACTTGTACCTGGCTAGTGGTCTGGGGACGAGTCAAGATAAGATTCCAAAGAGGACCAAGTGTGAAACTTTAGTAGATTGAGTTCTCAACACAAAAAAATACTTTTTTTTCTCATATTCCCTATCCCCTTTCTTGCACGCAAACACCATTTGGAGACATTCGAGTCACGGACAGCGAGAGCTCTTGCACCTATTGTTCTTTTGTTACTTGTTTCAATGCTAATATAGACTCTTGCATGTTATGACTTAAATTGAATCTCTAACCTTGATTGCTTTAATTTTCAAAGTTCTTTTATGGTTGCTAGCATGTCACCACAAAAATTATGCTGTTATCATTACCTACTCGAGGACGAGCAGGAATTAAGCTTGGGGATGTTGATACGTCCAAAACGTATCTATAATTTCTGCTCGTTCCATGCATGTTTTGTGTGATATTACTATGATCTAGATACACTTTCATACACTTTTGATCATATTTGAACTAACCTATTAACTCAGTGCACCCCAGTGCCAGTTCCTGTTTTCTGCTGTTTTTCTATTTCAGTTTTCCCCCATAACAAAAGTGCCAGAAAAATTCCGGGAAAAATACAGGAAAAATCAGCGTACAGGAAGCTTCGCGAAGAGCCCGAGTGGGGCCAAAGGGGAGCCAGGGGGGCCCAGGCGGCCACCTGGGGCCCCTGGTCTACCTCTGGCTGCCCCCTTCACCTATTTATTCTCTGTCATGGGGAAACTCCGAAGACAGAACCCTATTTTACAATCTCGCCTCTGTTCCGCCGCCGCCGCTCTTCCGAGATCGGGAGCACCAGAAGACCTCTTCCCGGCACCCTGCCGGAGGGAGGATTGACCTCCGGGAGTCTCCTCTCCACCATGGATGCTCCCCGGATGTCTTGTGAGTAGTTTTCCTTGGACCATGGGTCCGTGATCAGTAGCTATGTGATATTCTCCTCCCCTCTTTGTTCTTCATGGTTTAGACCTCGTGAACTATCCTACATGATCGAGGCACTTTTGTAATACTTCTGCTATTTCTATGCTGAGTTTGATGGGATCTGATGGATTATGAGATTATGTTCAGATTGTGATAGAGTAATATATTTGGTTTTTATCTCTTATATTTTGTTCCTAAGTAATTCTTGCATGTTCTCCGTTGCTGTTTATTGCTTTGGCCAAGTAGTAGGTAGTGACTCCAAGAGGGAACGTTGTGCTCGATTGTGGGTTCATGCCCCCCGATGACACGCTTGAGTGAGAGAAATATGAGTCTAGGGGATGTGCTATTGCCACAAGGGGGAAACAACGGTGCTTGTAACTGCCGTTGCAAGGATTGTTTACTTTACGCAAAGTTCTTTTTAATGTAGATGTCTGTTGCTTTGGGTTTACACTTTGGGTGGGGCTCGCAACTTAATACCAGCGAGATGTTCTGGATATATATCTCAAGGTGGATGATTAGTAGTAGATGAAGTTGGATTACGGTCTACTTATTTTGGCATACTGCCCGTGCTTTTGAACCTCTTCCTTTCTTTTGTAGCATAGTTAGCATTGCGGTGCGGTCATAATCCTGTAAATTGCCCTTCTGTAATTTGTTTACCTCGCATAGCAGTTTTATCGTCTTTTGGGAGAGAGACATCACTAGTGAACATCACGTATCCCGGTCCATATCCTTATTACTGTTTCCATGCCATATTTACTTTCCTGGTTTTACTTTCAGTTGCTATCATTATCCCTTGTGTTTTACCCTTTGTGAACAACAAGACCGGAGAGATTGACAACCTCTCTGAACTTCGTTGGGAACAAAGTTATCTGTGTCTGTGTGCAGGTCCACGTCAGTTGCGCCGCTGACACCTAGTTATCATCTCTGGAGTCCTACTGGAGACAAACCTTGGTATCTTCACCGAGGGAAACTTGCTGCTGCGCTACATCTCAACCTTCCACTTGGGGTAACCAACGAAGGGCGAGAAGCCATCATCGCCTGGGCTTCTGTGTGTTTTTCCTGGTTTGCCCTTGGATTGTTCTATAAGTACTTGGTTGCCCGTCCTTGGCATCCATTCTTCGCATCTTTCCCTTCTGCTTCTTCCTCTTCGGATGACGCCCAAATGTGGTAGCGGTGTAGCTGGGCAAGGTTGTGGTGTTGAAGGGCGAGGTCGTGGCCGCCGTGGTCGTGGTGGCCGCACCCGTCGCTCCTCACGTGGTGGGAGTCATGGTACTGCGTTGGCGCTTTCTTCTTCTTCCTCCATGGAGGAGGGATTTTGGCGCCATGATTTTCTTTTGCATGTTCTTGGGCGGAATACTGCCCGGATTCCTCTTCCTGCCTCGTTTTCCTCCATTGCTTCTGAGCGTGACTTGAAGGGCTTCTGGCTCCGTCTTCATGGATGCTCTCGATATTCTTCTTGGGTGGAGCTAGAATTTGATAGCTCGTCCTTGATCTTCCTTGGGTCTGGCTGGAGGACGTTTTCTCGTCAGTTGAATTTGCGCGGCGGGGACATCCTTTGCTGTCGTTTTGATGGCGAAGATACTGTTATTATCCGTGCGTTTGATGCTGGGGGCAACCGTGTGGAGCCATACTGTGAGGAGACGAGCAGCGGCGATTCTGATGGCTCGAGTGGTGGTTCGCCTGCTTCTCCCGTTTCTTCGTCTTCGGATGATCCCTCTGGTGATGGTGTTTGCTCTTCTAGTTCTAAGGAAGAACTGGACGTCAAGCCAGTCGTCAAGCGGCAGCGGAAGTAGGCGAGGCACCTTGTAGAACTGGAGGACGGCGAGCTTCTCCCTCGTCGGCTAGGCTACTGCTTTGTCTGTGATGATGCCCGCCGGGCAGTGGCATGAATGTGCCAACTATATCAGCATGAGCACACATGTAGAAGTTAAATGTAGCCTAGCTTGTAGTTCCGCAGGTCCTTCTGTAACGGCAAACTGTCGTTTCGATTTCTTTGTAATGAGAACGTCTTTGACTCCTTTGTAATGAGAATGTCTTTGACTCCTTTGTAATGAGAATGTCTTCGACTCCTTTGTAATGAGAATGTCTTCGACTCCTTTGTAATGAACGTGTCTTCTCGGGTGCGCGCCAGCGCTACCGATGGGAGTAGCCCCCGAGGCTTCATTTGATTTGTAGAATCAAGTGTAGGATTTATAAATTTTTGTATCTCACTAGTTTGTAGCTTTTCTTTGAATTTTTCCAAGTTTATATCGGGTGCGCGTCAGCGCTCCCGATGGGAGTAGCCCCCGAGTCTTTAGGCGATCGCTTGCGATCGGGTGAAGACTAAAGAATCATGCACTTTTTGATGCGACTTTCTTTTGCCTTAGCTTTGTTTCTCATGAGGGTCTTGCGTATTTGGCGAAGATAACGTCTTTCGGGGGAAGTTTCACGCTCGAGTCCCCGAGTCTTTTTTGAGTAAAAGTCGCATTTGCGAAGATAGTGTCTCTCGAGGGGGGGGGTTCTTGGCTCGAGCCCCCGAGTGCTTTGTAAGTAAAGGTCGCGTTTGCGAAGATAGCGTCTCTCGGGGGGAGTTCTTGGCTCGAGCCCCCGAGTGCTTGTAAGTAAAAGGCGTGTTTGCGAAGATAGCGTCTCTCGGGGGGAGTTCTAGGCTCGAGCCCCCGAGTTCTTGTAAGTAAAAGTCGCGTTTGAGAAGATAGCGTCTCTCGGGGGGAGTTCTAGTCTCGAGCCCCCGAGTGCTTGTAAGTAGAAGTCGCGTTTGCGAAGATAGCGTCTCTCGGGGGGAGTTCTAGGCTCGAGCTCCCGAGTGCTTGTAAGTAGAAGTCGCGTTTGCGAAGATAGCGTCTCTCGGGGGGAGTTCTAGGCTCGAGCTCCTGAGTGCTTGTAAGGTGTTTTGGGCAACATTGCTTTATTCCTTCGAATTTTTACATGAGTTGCCAATCGGTGCTGCTGCCGATGTCTTGATAATGCCTACGGGACTATGGGTAGAACAGGCGTAGGTTCGCTACGTTCCATGGATTTCCCACGTCCTCATTGGTCTTCGGATTTTCCAATCTGTATGCTCCTCCTCCTATGACTTCCGAGATGATGAACAACCCTTCCCATTGTGGGGAAAGTTTGTGCACTTTTTCCTGTATTAGCCGTAGCACAAGGTCTCCTTTGTTGAACGATCTGGTCCACAGGCGACTGCTCTGATATCTGCGCAACTTGTCCTGGTATCCTTCAGATCTTGTGATGGATGTGTCTCGTGCTTCGTCTGCTATGTTTTTGTCGTTCTGTAGTGCTTCTTCTGCCTCTTCTTCGTACCCTGAGATTCTGGGTGCTCCGAATTTTAAGTCGTGTGGTAGCACTGCTTCTGCCCCTTATACCAAGAAAAAAAGTGTGTATTGGGTCGAGCTGTTTGGGGTGGTGCGTAGGCTCCATAGAACTGCGGGGAGCTCTTTTATCCAGTTGCCTGCGGCTTGTTCGAGTGGTGCCAGAAGTCGCTTCTTTATTCCTCCGCATACTAAGCCGTTTGCTTTCTCCACTTGGCCATTGGACTGCGGGTGTGCGACTGATGCGTAGTTTATTTTGATGCCCAGCTCCTGGCAGAAGTTTTGGAATTCTGCTGTTGTGAAGTTTGTACCATTGTCTGTGATGATGTTGTGTGGTACTCCGAATCTGAAGATGATTGATTTTATGAAGTTGACTTCCGTGAGGGCTGTTGAGCTGGTGATTGGTACTGCTTCGATCCATTTGGTGAACTTGTCTACTGCGACTAGTATGTGTGTTCGTCCTCCTTTTGACGATTTCTTGAGTGGGCCTACCATGTCGAGTCCCCAAGTGGCAAATGGCCATGATAATGGTATGGTTTTGAGTTCCGATGCTGGGGCGTGCGGCCTGCTGGCAACCTTTTGGCAGGCAATGCAACACCGTACAATATCCTCTGCATTTCTCATGGCTGTCGGCCAGTAGAATCCTGCCTGAAAGGATTTTTCCACAAGTGCTCGACTGCTGGCATGATGCCCGCAGGTGCCTTCGTGAATCTCCAGTAGTAGGGCTTTGCCGTTTTCTTCGTCTATGCACTTTTGTAGTACCTGGGAAATGTTGCGCTTGTAAAGCTTTCTGTTGATTACTGTGAATGCTTTGGATCGTCGACTGATGCGTCGGGCTTCTGCAACGTCTTGTGGTAGGGTGCCTTCGATTAGGAATCAAAGAAAAGTTCTTGCCCAGGCCGGGTCTTCGAGTGCTGCTAGTGCTTCGACTTCGATCGCTTGGCTGTTTGTAGCGTCAGCTGCGCTCGTTGCTGCCACCTGTGTTGGCTCATTTGTGTCGTCTTCTTCTGCGACTGCTTTGAGCTCCTCTGGCTTTACTTTTATTGATCTCTGATTGATGCTCTCGAGGAAAACGCCTGGTGGTATTGGTCCTCGAGTCGACCCGATGTTCGCGAGTTCGTCGGCTTCTGTATTATTTGCTCTGGGGATGTAGTTGAGTTCACAGCCGTCGAATCCTCCTTCTAGAGCGTTGTAGAGCTTCTGGTAGGCTGCCATGTTGTCTGCGACTGCGTTACAATCTCTCATCGCCTTTTGAACGACGAGGTTGGAGTCGCCATAGATCGATAGGTGAGTGACGCTGATACGTACAAAATGTATCTATAATTTCTGCTCATTCCATGCATGTCTTGTGTGATATTGCTATGATCTAGATACACTTTCATACACTTTTGATCATATTTGGACTAACCTATTAACTCAGTGCACCCCAGTGCCAGTTCCTGTTTTCTGCTATTTTTCTATTTCAGTTTTCCCCCATATCAAAAGTGCCAGAAAAATTCCGGGAAAAATACAGGAAAAATCAGCGTACAGGAAGCTTCGCGAAGAGCCCGAGTGGGGCCAGAGGGGAGCCAGGGGGCCAGGCGGCCACTCGGCGCAGCCCCACCCCTGGCCGTGCCAGGGGGGGGCGCCTGGGGCCCCTCGTCCACCTCTGGCTGCCCCCCTTCGCCTATTTATTCTCCGTCACAGGGAAACTCCGAGGACAGAACCCTTTTTTACAATCTCGCCTCTGTTCCGCCGCCGCCGCGCTTCTGAGATCGGGAGCACCAGAAGACCTCTTCCCGGCACCCTGCCGGAGGGAGGATCGACCTCCGGCAATCTCCTATCCACCATGGATGCTCCCCGGATGTCTCGTGAGTAGTTTTCCTTGGACCATTGGTCCGTGATCAGTAGCTATGTGATGTTCTCCTCCCCTCTATGTTCTTCATGGTTTAGACCTCATGAGCTGCCCTACATGATCGAGGCACTTTTGTAATACTTCTGCTATTGCTATGATGAGTTTGATGGGATCTGATGGATTATGAGATTATGTTCAGATTGTGATAGAGTAATATATTTGGTTTTTATCTCTTATATTTTGTTCCTAAGTAATTCTTGCATGTTCTCCGTTGCTGTTTATTGCTTTGGCCAAGTAGTAGGTAGTGACTCCAAGAGGGAACGTTGTGCTCGATTGTGGGTTCATGCCCCCCGATGACACGCTTGAGTGACAGAAACATGAGTCTAGGGGATGTGATGTTGTCACAAGGGGGAAAACAACGGTGCTTGTAACCGCGGTTGCAAGGATTGTTTACTTTACACAAAGTTATTTTTAATGCAGTTGTCTGTTGCTTTGGGTTTACACTTTGGGTGGGGCTCGCAACTTAATACCAGCGAGATGTTCTGGATAGATATATCAAGGTGGATGATTAGTAGTAGATGCAATTGGATTACGGTCTACTTATTTTGGCGTATTGCCCGTTCTTTTGAACCTCTTCCTTTCTTTTGTAGCATAGTTAGCATTGCGGTGCGTTCATAATCCTGTCAATTGCCCTTCTGTAATTTGTTTACCTCACATAGCAGTTTTATCGTCTTTTGGGAGAGAGACATCACTAGTGAACATCACGTATCTCGGTCCATATCCTTATTATTGTTTCCACGCTATATTTACTTTTCTGTTTTTACTTTCAGTTGCTATCATTATCCCTTGTGTTTTACCCTTTGTGAACAACAAGACGGGAGAGATTGACAACCTCTTTGAACTTCGTTGGGAACAAAGTTATCTGTGTATGTGTGCAGGTCCACATCAGTTGCGCCGCTGACACCTACTTATCATCTCTGGAGTCCTACTAGAGACAAACCTTGGTATCTTCACTGAGGGAAACTTGCTGCTGCGCTACATCTTAACCTTCCACTTGGGGTAACCAACGAAGGGCGAGAAGCCATCAAGCGAATTTCTGGCGCCGTTGCCGGGGACTCCGAGTGCTAAGATAGGGGAGTTGCACACTACCCTTTTCCTTTGTTTTTTAGTCTTTTTAGTTTATCTTTCAGTTTTTATCTTTGTGTCTTTTATCAAAATTTACAAAAAAAATATTTATCTTGCTGTTAGTAGCCCTCCTTGTTTAGATGAACATGTTAGGGCTAGGTGCTTTGCGGGAATCGGAAGTTTTCGATTTCCGTCAAAGAGATGGAGAAAATATTAAGAAGGCATGGGACAGAATCTCTGAAGCACATAAAAGAATTATGCCTTGGATACCTATAAAAATTGTGCTTAGAAATTTTTAGCATGGTCTTTTTAAGTGGTGTAAACACTCTCTTGACATTATAGCTCAAGGAGATTTTCTAGAGTGTGATGAAGATAGGGCTCTTGATATTTTGCATAGTCTATCTAGTTATTTTGTTTATGATCATAGTGTTGATACTGTCATAGATAGACTTGCCACTATTGAAAAAAGACTGGATGCTCTAGACTTGAGTAAAGTAGAGGAACTTAAGTCCAACAAGAAAGAAATGTTGGAGATAGATGATGATTGGGAGCCCTTTGTTAGGATTAGCATCTCTAACCAAGGCTTCCTTGCTCTTTGTGATATTGGATCCACAGTTTCTACAATGCCAAAAATAGTTTATGATTCTTTGAAGCTAGATATGGATAAATTATCATCTTATCATGAACATTCTAATGGAGATATTTCAAAGATTAAAGGAAAGGTAAAAGAAGTCCAAGTTGCATTCCTTAATAGGACTGCACCAATGGATTTCTTCATCATGGAGCCAAACCAAAGTAACATTGTGTTGGGACCCGGGGTTAGCGTATGTAATTCCAGTCACGATACAATCACATGGAGAGCCGAGAACCGTACCCACTTGTCTAAGCAGACAATGCCAAGCACAGAACGTTCTCGGTAAGCATCGAACGTGAGGGGCATCCCATTCAGGCCGGATGATCAACTGAGATGGGTCCTCATCGTCCGATCACAAGTCTAAATGCTTATGGGTGGTGAATCCCATACTCATAGACAAGTCGCCTCAACCATGTTATCGATTGGATCCTAACTCTTACATAGACTTACTCCAGCCCGATCACTTAGTCGGGGTCCAGGGCGGGATCGATCATACAACAAAGTGTGCACGTGAAAGAGTCACGAGCAATCGCATCGCGATGCCCCAAGCTGCGCACATCTAAGGGCCACTTGGTGTATAAAATACCGCCAGCCAGATCACAACTAAGGTCTCGAAAATCCATATTAAGACATGCATGTTATAAACATACACGCAGCACACATGCCTAGTATGAACATCAGGTATCATCACATAACTCTACAAAGTACTCTTTATTGACTTATACATAGAGCATACAAATATCAATTGTCTGTGATCACATTACATCATACAACGGAAGCAAATTAGGTCTGAGTACAGACAAGTTTAACAAATGGCTTAGAGAAGCCTTGTACAACAAACATGCCCTTCCACGAGGGACCATACTGCTGTCTGGGACTATGCTACCAAGGTCAACATCGAGCTTCACGAAGGTGACTCCATCGGGTCCGGGTTCTCAGCTAAAACATACAATAAGCAAACGTGAGTACAAAGTCATACTCAGCAAGACTTACATCAGAACTAAACTACTCATGCTCAAGTAACAAGATAAAGGGAGGTGGGGTTTCATCATGCAGAAGTGCCATCTTTGACTTGGCTATTCCTGAACTACGAATAACAGACTTGAGGTAAGAAGCGTACACGAGTCCACTACATGTCTCCAAACAATACACCACTATGGTTACTTCCTCGATTTCCCCACGAAGAAGCACACCATAGCACTCACGCTTATCTTGCGAGTTTTATAAGTATCCATTCAAGTTGTCTATGATCAAGTAGAGGTTTCCAAGTAGTCCATAACCGCGGACACGGCTATTCGAATAGTTCATTAACCCTGCAGGGGTGTACATCTTCACACCCGTGTCATCACTTATCGCCTCGTTCTTGTCATCCTTCAAGCGGATGCCGGACGTGGATGAAACCAAGGCACTAACCTCACATCACCTTCTCTAATCCAGCAGTCGACTACCTGAGTTTGGCACCGTTCGAGAGTCCGGCCGGTTCCACGAAACGGACTCAGATAATGTAAGGGACCGAGACGCCACCTCTGCCAGATGGTTTCACTGCCTCACAAGTCCACCCACATATCTAGGATGATGCGACCTTTTCTTCATTCTTTTTCTATGCACATGCCAAATGGAAAGCCCGAATCTATTGTGACTCCTGGACCGGATCGGGTATGTAAAGAGGCCAAACGGGGCTCCCATAAACCCTACATGTGGTCATACTCTTTGTCTTGCATCACAAAACAGGAACTCGGGGCCTAGGGTAGTGTTCAACGAGACAACCCACTGTGTACTCCTACACAGCCTCTCATCGTTCACCTTTGCTTAGGGTGGATTCACCAACACGTTTCACTTTCATCAACACCACTGTGTTCATTCCATCCCGACTCACAATCAAAACATCCTCATTGTATCACTAAGCAGCAAAAGCAGTAACAGTTGTAGGGGCCACATGCTCATCATTCAACTCCTAAATCTTCTAGGATTGTGGTTTGCTTAATACGATGACAGAATGATAGGTCATGCATCGGAATGGGTTCAACTATGCCAAAGAACGTGTCTCGGTGATCTCCTAAACATGCATAAGCGAGACTGAGAGGGAAATAGGATTTTATAGACATGATCAATGGGGGTTTGCTTGCCTTGCTGACGAGGTTCGATATCGGGGTCTTCAACGAAGGGGGTGGCCTCCGGTTCCGGTTGCACGTCTATCGAGCAAACAAACAAACAAGGTATAAATTTATTTGCAATGCATCAAACACATGATCAATATTGAAATGGTGATGTTCTTGGTCACAATGTGGGTACAATTCCAATTAAAAGAAGTCAAATGCAAAGTCATTTGCAAATGTGCTTCAAATTTGAATTTGAAATAAATCCATATGGATGTTTTGCACTGTTCACCCATTTTAAAATGGTCAAACATGAAAACAGAGCCCATATTCATAATCCTTGGATTTTTCTAATATTTTTAGACATATTATTTGTTATATTTGGAGTTAAAATAAATTAGTTATGAATTTCCAAAGTTTAATTCATTTTCTGAAATTTTCTGGATTATTTTAATTCTCTGGAAATTCTTTATTGCATCAGCATGATGCAATGCTGAGGTCACCAGGGGGCCTGACAGGTGGGATCGGCTGGTCAGTGACAGTGGAAGTTAACCCCTGTTAGTTTAACTAACAGAGGGGATTAAGGGGCTGTGGGTCCCACTGTCAGTGAGGGAGGGTTTAGTTTAGGGGGTCATTAGCTTAGGTTTAGGGGGGCGGGGGGTTTAATGGCGTCGTCGCCGGCGGTCACTGTTGCCGGCCGGAGTTTCGCCGGAATGGGGTTTTAGGGCACGGGGGGTTTAGCTGGGGGCACTGGGAGGAAGCCCTCGACGCCGCACGTCTTCTGCGACTACTGGGGGTTCACGGGAGGGCTCGAGGCCATGGCTACGACAACAATGGCGGCGGCCACTCACTGGTGGAGACGAAGACGGCCTAGGGAGCTCGGGAAGAAGTTTGGGGAGAGGGGAAATTACCGCCGGCTCACCCTGATGCTATTCGTGGCGACGGCGATGCCGGAGGGGCTCGGGAGAGGTAGAATTTGTCGCCGTAGTTCCTCGGCAGCGGCGGCGATCCGGTGAAGGAGACGACGACTCCAGTGCTTGCGCGGCTCGATTAGTCGAGGGCTTCGACGGAGAGGACAGCGGCGCTTCGCCTGGACATGGTCGCAACGGCTGAGGAGTTCGTTGGCCACGGTTCTCCACGGTGGTGCTCCGGCGTGCTCTCTGCGGCGGCCAAAATTGCGAGCTGAGGAGCGGGGAGAGGAACCTGGGAGGGAGGAAGGGGGTGCGGGGGTGTAAGAGCAGCTCCGTGGCGTGCCCGACTGCGAGGAGGAGGCCTAGAAGGCCCCTAGCCATCGAGGTGGCCGTCGGCGCCCCCCTGCCCTCCACCGAGCTGCTTCGGGGGGAGGAGAGGTAGACGACAAGTGCCCCGGGCTGGGCTGGGCCAGGCCAGTGGAGAGGTGGGCCTCGCCTGTGGGCGCAAGGTAAGCCTCTCCTTTTGCTTTTCTTTTTATTTTTTCTGTAAATAGGTTGGCCCCACTAATTAAATTAGCTAGGCATTTTTAATAAATGTCCAAATAATTTTATAAATACTAGGTGACCAGTAGTTAGTCACATAAATAATTTGGACATTTTTGAAATTCAATAAATTTGAATTTCAATTCAAATAGGGGTAAACTTTAATTTCCAGAGCACTATTTGAATATTAGAAAATTCCATGAGCATGGGAAAAATACCCAAACCACTTTTAAAATGATCAACATCATTTATAGGAATTTTCCAAACATTCAAATGATTTTTGGAAAAAGATTTTTATCTGGCCATTTCAAATAAATTCTCAGGGCTTTCTGCTTCCCCATTTTGAATTTCTTTTTGAATTTTTCATGATGCAAAGGGTCAAACAAGCCCTAGTACTTACCCTAGTTGGGGTTCTGACAACTCGCCCCCACTCAAAAGAATCTCGTCCCGAGATTCAGAAGTTATCGGGAGGAAGGTGGGGTACTCGGCACGGAGGCGGTCTTCTCTTTCCCATGTTGCTTCTTTCTCGGAGTGATGTGACCATTGCACTTTGAGGAACTTGATCTTCTGACGACGAGTGACACGCTCTGCTGAATCAAGAATACGAACAGGGTACTCTCGATAAGAAAGGTCATCTTGGAGATCAAGCGTTTCATGGTCGACTTCGCGGATGGGGTCCTTGAAGCAACGCCTGAGTTGTGACACATGGAATACATCATGTACTCGGGAAAGGTGCGGAGGTAGTTCAAGTTGGTAGGCAACTTCTCCACGTTTAGCTAGAATACGGAAAGGTCCGATGTAACATGGGGCCAACTTGCCTTTGATACCGAATCTTTGGGTTCCCTTCAGAGGAGTAACCCGAAGGTAAGCCTTCTCATCAATATTGTAGCTCTCCTCTCTATGATGACGATCATAGTAGCTCTTTTGACGAGACTGAGCGGCTTTCAATCGATCACGAACAATGTGAACTTGTTCTTCTGCTTCCTTGATCATATCCGGTCCAAAGAGTTGTCTTTCACCGGTTTCTGACCAGTTTAAGGGTGTTCGACATCGTCGGCCATAGAGGAATTCAAAGGGAGCCATGTTCAGACTAGACTGATAGCTATTGTTATAAGCAAATTCGGCGAATGGAAGAGATTTCTCCCAATTCTTTCTGAATGAGATAACACAAGCTCTGAGCATGTCTTCCAAGATTTGATTAACCCTTTCAACTTGACCGCTAGATTGAGGGTGGAAAGCTGTACTAAAGGATAGATGAGTTCCCATAGCATTTTGAAAACTTTCCCAAAATCTAGAGGTGAAAAGGCTACCACGATCAGAATTGATCACCAAAGGAACACCGTGAAGAGAAACAATTCTAGAGACGTACAAGTCCGCTAACTGGCTAGAAGTTATAGACTCGCGAACTGGAAGGAAGTGAGCAACTTTGGAAAGCCTATCTATGACAACGAAGATGGCATCATTTCCTTTCTGGGTTTTTAGAAAGCCGGTGATGAAGTCCATACCGACCTTGTCCCATTTCCACTCGGGAATAGACAATGGTTGAAGAGTACCAGCAAGTCTTTGGTGTTCTGCCTTAATGCGACGACAAACATCACATTCAGCAACAAATTGTGCAATGTCTCTCTTCATCCGGGTCCACCAAAATCTCTGGCGTAGATCTCGGTACATTTTTGTGCTACCAGGATGAATTGAGAGGGGAGTGTCATGAGCCTCCTTAAGGATCAACTGCTTTAGGTCTTCATTCTCAGGAACTACTAAACGATTTTCAAAGAATATCGTTCCTTGATCATTTGCAGAGAAACATTTAGCAACTCCGCTAACAATGTTCTGCTTGATCTCTTGAATACTACTATCTTGTTTCTGGGTGGCTATGATTTGATCCTCAAGGGTTGGTTTCGCCACCAAGTTGAAAAGAGATCCACGAGGAACAATCTCGAGATTGAGCTTTCGAAATTCCTCATGAAGAAGTGGTTGATACTGTTGTAACATGAGGTTGTTACAATACGACTTACGACTTAGTGCATCAGCCATGACATTGGCCTTGCCTGGGGTGTAAGAAATTCCTAAGTCATAATCTTTTATCAACTCTATCCAGCGTCTTTTCCTGAGATTAAGATCTGTCTGGGTGAATATGTATTTGACGCTTTGGTGGTCGGAATATATCTCACAACGATTACCAAGGAGGTAATGTCGTCAAGGCTTCAGGGCATGAACTACGGCAGCGACTTCAAGATCATGGGTAGGATAATTCTCTTCATGTGGCCGCAACTGGCGTGAAGCATAAGCTTCCACATGTCGAACTTGCATAAGTATGCATCCTAACCCTTGCCGTGAAGCATCACAATAGATCTCGAAATCCCTTTTGGTGTCTGGAGGTGCAAGTACGGGTGCAGAAGTCAATCTCCTTTTCAGCTCTTGAAAGATTTCCTCGCACTTGGAAGTCCATTGGAATTTCTTATCTTTCTTGAGGAGTTCAGTAAGAGGCTTTGCAACTTTAGAAAAGTTCTCGACGAAGCGGCGACAATAGCTTGCTAGGCCAAGAAAACTCCTAACTTGCTTAACCGATTCAGGTGGAGTCCAGTCAAGGACGGCCTGAACTCTCTCGGGATTGACTGCAACACCTTTCGCAGAAATCACGTGGCCTAAGTAGGTCACTTCTGGTAGCCAAAATTCACACTTGGAGAACTTGGCATAAAGGCGGTGCTCTCTAAGTTTCATCAATACCAACCTAAGATGTTCTGCGTGCTCTTCTTCGTTCTTCGAGTAGATGAGAATGTCATCAAGATAAACCACAACAAATTTATCTAGGTACTTGTCAGAACCCTCTGTTAGGTAATGTGCTAGGATCAATTTCACTTTGCATTCATGAAAGAAATCAAAGGAAATTCAAATTCAAAAGCAAATGGGAGAAGGAACACCCCCCAGACGAATTAATTCAAAAGGCCAGATAAAAATCTTCTCCAAAAATTCATGTTAGAGTTTTGAAAAGTCTTATAAATGAGTGTGATCACATACCAAGTGATGTGGGACCCACCCCATGCTCATAGATTTTTCAAATATTCAAACAGTGCCTTGGAATTAAAGAAATACCCCTATTTGATTTAAAATTCAAATTATTTGAATTTTAAAAATGTTGAAACTTTATAAGTGGCTAGTCTATATATTTGAGAGGCCATATAAAAGTTTTCAGCATTTAATAAAATGTTTAGCTATTTTATTTAGCTAAACAAAACAAATGTCAGAAAAGAAAAATAAAAAAGGAAGCAGAAAGCTTACCTGGCGCCCAGGCGAGAGCAGCCCATCAGGCCCACCCGGCCCAGAGGGTGTTGGGGTTCGGGGCAGAAAACACAATTTTTCCTTGACCTACGATACCCAACCCCAAGACCTATGCTATGCTGATGCAAGTAACGGACAGAGATAGGTCACATACCAGTATGTAGTCCGTTAAGCGGGAAACGTTCCCGCATTAACGTGGTTGGTGTAGTCGTACCGGCAATCCCCGATGCCGCGCAGATCCACGATGACTCATGTAGCCACCCGATCCTTGTAGACCGATGACGGGATTACGTCCCCGTCGGAACGTTGCTGATGAAGACCTCGCGATACGACCACGACGATGAAGTAGCACCACAAGTGTAGTGCCTCACGGGATTATACACATACAGTATACCCGACGTCCCTCCGGGCTCCGAACCAGTAGAGCAGCGGAAAGAAGATGGATTCGGATCCCGATTCCAGCAGCACGACGGCGTGCGTATAGTGGAGAAATCCCCAACCAAGTGTAGACTCCAAACAAGGGGAGTCCACTCGAGGAAGGAGAAAGGAGGGAGAGAGAGATGAGAAACTTTTCTCAAAAATATCATGATTAAAAGGGCACCTCTACCCCTCCTTATATAGGCCAAGGAGGGGTGACACCCCCGCTCCCCTTCCGGGGTGGGACTAATCCCAAGGGAGGGGGTGGCGCACCAATAAGGGGGGTGGGCCCCCTCATGGCGCCATGGCCCATGGGGGAGGACTCCCTCTCCCCCTAATGGGCCCTATGAGGCCCATATGCCTTTTAATTCATTTTTAATTATATTTAAATACATTTTAATATTTAATTCAGATAATTAATTAATAAAACATATATTAAACATTATTAAATATATTTTGAACCTTTCAAAATACCCAGAACAACTTCCGGCCTTCATCGGAACAATTCCGGCCATCACCGGAACAATTCCGGTGTTCTCTCCAATTTCTCCGGTGATCCCGAATCAATCCTTACTGCGTCGAGTACCCTTAAGTATAACACCCTACGGTCCGGGAAACAGCAGACATGATCGAGACAATTCTCATTGATCAATGACTAATCAATTGGACCTGGTTACAATCCTTGATAGTCCCTGCGCTTCCATCGAATGAACTTCAATCGCTGTTGGATCCGTTAACCGTGTGCCTGTTCCCTTTGTCCTGTGGTACTTTGCTTGTCGAAGGTTTGATCATCGGTATCCACTATACCTAGTTCGTCCTTGTTCTAAACAAACAAGTTTACTCGTTCCCGTGATATTACAACTCCGTGACCTAGTCACACGTTTGCAAACTTTATGATGCAATATCACCGAGTGGGCCCAGAGTACCTATCCGTCACACGGATGGACAAATCCCGCTTTGATCTATTTGCATACTCATCAACCATCTATTTCGGAATACCCAAAGTGCACCGTTATGGCCAGCATATTTCAGTCAGGCGGTGGGATACAAATCAAAGTCTCCTCATAGATGACAATTACGTATGATCATTACGGTCAAAGGATTTGGTCACTACGTTATAGTTATCGCAATGTCGAACTATGTGACTTGATCACATCGCAACACTTCTGGTGGGTGTATGTCCATCATATCATTATCCAATGATACGACTCCATTGTCAACAGACGCCATTGTCTCATGATCAGGAAACCTTGATCATCAATCGCCCAATGGACTAGTATACTAGGGTTAACTAGGGACCTGGTTGTTTGTATACCACACCTGTATTAATGTTTCCGCTTAATACAGTTCTAGCATAGTATCAAACGTATTATGAACTAATGGAATATGCTCGATAAAACATATTTTATTTGCCTCTAGGGCACATTCCCAACAGAGGGGCAGCGGGGTCTTCTTCCTCGTCCCGCGCCTCCAAGTTGCTCGGTGGAATGCCACCGAGCCAGCCGGGGACGACACGTCGTCGTCGAAGACCATCCAGGCCGCCCCGTGCCCTCTTCTCGCGTCCTGGAGACGTCTCGCAGTCGCCCCAGTTCATTCCCCCCCTCCTCGTCGTCTTCCCCTTCCTCTCTCGCCCGATTCGTCGACGTCCGAGAAGAACGCCGGAGCGCCGTCGAGCCCCCGCGTAGCCATCGACGCCGAGAAGCCCCCGGAGCTTGTCCATCGTCTTCCTCGTCGTCGTCTTCATCAACCTGCAGAAGGAATCAGAGCCAGACGCCTCCACGAGCTCGCTAGCTTCGTCGTCTTCGTCGCCGGCCGCCGTGGATCGACTTCGAATTCCGGCAACACCAACGCCTCCCCGAGCAAGCCGCCACTCCAGATAGACTCAGGGTGAGATCGCAAGCAAAACCCCTCTTTCTCCCCCCTCGTTTGCTTCCTCTAGCCGAATCCGCCATGGGAACCCGAGCATCTCGCCGCCATGGTCGTCGCCCTCCTCACTCCAGTGCCCGTCGTGAAGCTCCAGTGCATGCGTTTGACTCCTGCGTATGCCAGCACTCGAACGCGCCCCGAATCGACTCAAACCGTGCACTACAACGACAACTGTGACCTCACCGCCGTTCTGTTGCCGCCAGAGTCGTCGCCGCCGTCGATTCCGAGCTCCCCGTGACCCCCTGCTGCTTCCAGACGACGCGGACGAAGTCGCTGCACCCGATGGTGTCCTCCCCGTGGCCTCCCGTGGCCCCTAGCCCATTCCGGCGAGTTTCCGCCGCGGCTCCAGTCGCCGGCGGTTAACCGCCAGTGGATTAGCCCTTAATCACTCGCCTAATGACCCCCTAGCTCACTGACCAGTGGGCCCAGTGGCTTAATTAAGTCACTGGATTAATTTAACCCCACGATTAATTAAACCTAGCCACTGACAGGTGGGACCCCCTTGTCAGTCCCCCCCAGACGCCAGCATTGACGCAATAAATCAATTAAATGAATTTCCAGAAAATCAAAAAGATTTAAAGAATTCCAGAAATTCCAGAAAATACCCCAAACTTTGGAAATTCATAGAAAATTCATATTAACTCCAAATTGGACAAATAATATATGAAAAATGATCAGGAGAAAATTATCTTTCCAAATATGCAACATTCAACTATGTTTGAGTTGATTTTAAAATGGGACCAGTAGCATATGTCATTTGGTTTATTTGAATTTAATTCAAATTCAAATCAATTGATCTTGCAACTTGGACCATGGAATTATGCTACAATTCAACCACACATCAGAGGCATATCTTATACAATTGAAGATGATTCAAAATGATCAAACAATGTCACATGCAACTTGGGTAAGTTGAATTCAAATGTGGAGTTTGAATTTGCAATTCAAATTGCAATATACTCCATTTAAATGGAATGCTCAACACATCAGTATCATGAACATCACCATTTCAATCTTATTCATGTGATTGTGCATTTTACATTATGTTGATCCTATGATTGTCATGTTGCTGATAGAAGTGGAGCCGGAACCCGAGGTCACCACCTTCGTTGAAGACCCCGAACCCGAACCTCGTCAGCAAGGCAAGCAAACCCCCATTGATCATGTCGATAAAATCCCACTTCCCTCTCATGTCTCGCTTATGCATTGTATAGGATGATCACCATGTTACGATTCTACCGCATAGATGAACCCATTCCTTTGCATGACCTATCATTTTGTCACAGTAGTAAGCAAACCACAATCCTAGCAAATGTAGGAGTTGTTTGATATCATGTAACCCCTGCAATGCTACTGCTTATTGCATGCTTAGTATGATACCATGTTGATACTGTGATGTGAGTCGGGATGGTAGTGATCATGTTGATGATGATAGAAAAGTGTTGGTGAATCGACCCTAATACAAGGTGAACGATGAGAGGCTGTGTAGGAGTACACGGTGGGTTGTCTCGTTGAACACCGCCCTAAGTCCGAGTTCTTGTGTGGTGATCAAAGATGAAGAGTACAACCACACATTGGGCTCACTGACCCCTC
Organism: Bromus sterilis; assembly: GCA_950022295.1. Classification (NCBI taxonomy): domain Eukaryota; kingdom Viridiplantae; phylum Streptophyta; class Magnoliopsida; order Poales; family Poaceae; genus Bromus; species Bromus sterilis. The sequence goes on along the minus strand of OX465598.1, from coordinate 18,405,559 downwards.
TCAACCTATTAACTCATCCCTTTCGATGTCCAGATGTCGCAGTAGTTCGGAGTTCTGGTAGGTCTGTGGCCTGGATGCAAAGTGAGAGAACGGCTCACCCGAGACCGGCTTATGCACCACGCACACATCGCTTGGGTCCACTTCGATAAACCGGACGGGTTCACAATAGTGGTAGCCAACCCAAGTAGGCGGCTTTCTCGGACTAGATCGGCTATGAGGTAACAGTTGTGGTGAGCATCCTCGCTGGCACCCCTTGAATGGTGTCGAGATCAAAGGCGGTAAATGATGATCATGTGTGTGTAGCGGTACACCCCTGTAGGGTTAACAAAACTATTCGAATAGCCGCGTCCGCGGTTATGGACTACTTGGAAAGCTTAGCTTGATTATTAGATAACTTGAACTAGATACTTCTAAAACACACCAAGATAAGTGTGAGTGCTATGGCGTGCTTTCTCGTGGGGAAGTCGAGGAAGGCACCATAGTGGTGTAATTGGTTGGAGAAAGTAGTGGACTCGTGTACGCTTCTTACCTCAAAGTCTGGTACTCGTAGTTCAGGACTAGCCAAGTCAAAGCTGGCATTTCTGCAAATGAACCCCACCTCCCTTTACCTTGATACATGTGCATGAGTAGTATAGTTCCTATGTAAGTCTTGCTGAGTACGACTTTGTACTCACGTTTGCTTAATCTATGTTTTATATGATGCCACTGACCCCGAAGGTGGCTTCTTCATCGAGCTGGACGACTGAAGATCAACTAGTCTAGTCCCAGTCAGACGACTGGATCCCTCGTGGAGGGCTTTGTGTTTAAATAAGGCTTCTTAAGCCATTTGTTAAACTTGTCTGTACTCAGACATAATTTGCTTCCGTCTGTGTTGTAATGTTGGATCACATGTTTGTGATCTCTGTGTGCACTCTATAAGAGTTATCAATAAAAATGTACACTTTGTAGAGAATTGCAATGATACCTGCTGTTCATACAAGGCATGTGTGCTGCGTGTATGTTTATAACATGCATGTGTTTGTATGGGTTTTCGAGACCTTAGTTGTGTTCTGGCTGGCGGTCTTTCATACACCAAGTGGCCCTTAGATGTGCGCAGCTTGGGGCATCGCGATGCGATTGCTCGAGACTCTGTCTCGTGCACACTTTGTGGTATGATCGAGCCCGCCCTAGACCCCAACTAAGTGATCGGGCTGGAGTAATTCTATGTAAGAGTTATGAGATAGTCGATAGTATGGTTGAGGCGACTTGTCTTTGAATATGGGAGTTCACCACCCATATCATTAGACTTGTGTGCGGATGATGAGGACCCATCTCAGTTGATCATCCGTCCTGGATGGGATGCCCCTCACGTACGATGCTTTCCGAGAATGTTCAGTGCTTGGCCTTGTCTGCTTAGACAAGTGGGTGCGGTTCTCGGCTCTCCATATGACTATGTCTTAGCTGTACTTGCATATGCTAACCCCGGGTCCCGACAGACTTGGTATCAGAGCAGGACTGAATGTAGGACTAGTAGCCTTGGCCGAAGTTGAGTCTAGCTTGCCATAGTTATATAGTTACTCTGGGTATATAAGGGAACAACGTAAGGCTTCTTTTTTCTCCTTACCCCCTTCGTTCTGAGTTCTGAGTCACCCTCATCTTGTTCTACGGGAAGATAGGACTAAGCTCTCCTCTGTCTGATTAGCACATCTCGTTGATTGCTTCCTTATAGTCGTAGGAAAGTTGTATCCGGTTTTCCTAGCATTATTGTAATGCTGATTTCTTACATCGTATTATGTAAGTGCTGTTTTTCATGATTGGAAGAAATTGTCATTTCTTGCAATTACAGCCGTTATGCTGTCCGAGTCATTCCAGGTTTATCTCATAATCTGATGCATTTGCAAACTCCTTTCTGTTTCAGATGGCAGACCTTCCCCCTCGGCAGATTGTTCGTTTGACCAGGTGCCTCGGTGTGCGTGGCCATCCCGCCACGTTGATCGAGATGATGTCCTATGTGGGATATCGATGGTACCCTAAGTACACAGTCGAGGAGCAGTTCCACGAATTCAACCAGACGCAGTTCCACTTCATTGTCAGGATCTACCCGCACCACGTTGGAGTCACCCAGCCTATCCACTTTGGACATGGCATTGGCATTACCGAGAACATGGCTGTGCAGGATGCTGCATACTCATGTATTACCCTGCTGAGAGAGGAGCACACCATGCTGAGAGAGACCTCATTCCGCTATATCCCTGCTGCACTTCCAGGAGAAGAGGGATATTACACCGGACTCTACTCAGATCACTCTGCAGAGGATCCAACACTTCAGGTGACTGCTAGGTTTGCTAGTGACAGAGATCGTGATGCACGTGCTCTCTGTTTCGAGCTTCACGCCACTCGTGTTCGTCTGTATCGAGCACTGAAACTCTTGGCACCCTTTGTGAGCGTGGGATCTGTTCAGTATGACGAGATCAATCCAGTGAGGACTCAGATGCCTTCTCGAGTTGCTTGGCCCGAGATTGGAGGAATTTTTCCACCCGTGGTCCTTTTCTTCCACCCTACGCTGGACCTAGGCCCCATCCTTGCCCAAATGGATATCAGGGTCCACAGGCCTCCATGTTTTCCGATGGTCACCTCCAACTACCGGGATACGCGGGTAACTTTTATGAGGACTACTATGGAGATGGAGATGAGTGAGACCGCCTGTGGTCTTACTTAGTGAGGATGTAGTAGTATCTTAGTATATTGTAAGCAAGGTGTCTAAGTTCCAGAGGCTTAGATAAATAATGTATAGGAAGTCAGAGTGCCTCTGAAGGATGTATCATCTTCATCACGTTTGTATTAGCTTAGTGCTTGTACTAAAATGATGTATGGTTTGTATGACAGCTTGTGAATATATGGCTTGTATGCTTTTATCACCATGTTGTCAAGATGATTACTTCCTTTGCTCTGTAATCCTTCCAGTACTTCAATACCTTGAATTAGACTCTTCAAATCAACTCTGTTTGACTTTGGATTTTCACCTTCAGGATGTCTCAAGGAACCCGTGGCCAGGTTGGTCATAACCAAGGTCGTGGGAATGACCAGGAGGAAGGCAACCTTCCACCCCCACCCACGATGGCACAGGTTCTGATGGAGGTGGAGAGGAACCGCCGAGACTCTCACCACCTGCTGGAAGTCATTGCACGCAACACCACTCAGCAGCGCAATGAGCTGGTGTCCCTGAACGACTTCATCCGGCTTCATCCCCCGGTTTTCAGTTACTCCACCGAGCCCCTTGACGCCGATGCCTGGCTTCGCAACATCGAAAGGAAGCTCCAAGCAGGCCATGTTGCGGATGGCGACAAGGTCAGCTATGCCACCTATCACCTTGAAGGTGCAGCTAGCTCTTTGTCACAACCCCAAGTTAGGTGTGTGCTAGGATCAAGTGCTACCTTGCATCATGTGAAAATTTCAAAAAGGAAAATCAAAATTGGGGAAAAGAAAAGCCCTGAGAAATTAAATCAAATGGCCAGATAAAAATCTTTTTCCAAAAATCATTTGAACATTTGGAAAATTCCTATAAATGATGCTGATCATTTTAAAAGTGGTTTGGGTATTTTCCCATACTCATGGAATTTTCTAACATTCAAATAGTGCTCTGGAAATTAAAGTTTACCCCTATTTGAATTGAAGTTCAAATTATTTGAATTTCAAAAATGCTCAAATTTTATAAGTGGCTAGCTCTCTATTTTATGAGGCCACATAAAAAATTGTGGCATTTTATAAAATGCCTAGCTATTTTATTAGCTAGGCATTAAAGGTTTTAAATCGATTTAATAAATCAGAGAAATTCCAGAAAATACCCCAAACTTTGGAAATTCATAGAAAATTCATATCAACTCCAAATTGGACAAATAATATATGAAAAATGATCAGGAGAAAATTATCTTTCCAAATATGAAACTTTCAACTATGTTTGAGTTGAATTTAAAATGGGACCAGTAGCATATGTCATTTGGTTTATTTGAATTTAATTCAAATTCAAATCAATTGAACTTGCAACTTGGACCATGGAATTAAGCTACAATTCAACCACACTTCAGAGGCATATCATACACATTTGAAAATAATTCAAAATGATCAATCAATGTCACATGCAACTTGGTTAAGTTTGAATTCAAATGTGGAGTTTGAATTTTCAATTCAAATTGCAATATACTCCATTTAAATGGAATGCTCAACACATCAGTGCCATGAACATCACCCTTTCAATCTTATTCATGTGATTGTGCATTGTACATTATGTTGATCCTATGATTGTCATGTTGCTGATAGACGTGGAGCCGGAGCCCGAGGTCACCCCCTTCATTGAAGACCCCGAACTCGAACCTCGTCAGCAAGGCAAGCAAACCCCCATTGATCATGTCGATAAAATCCCACTTCCCTCTCATGTCTCACTTATGCATTGTTTAGGATGATAACCATGATAACGTTTCTATCGCATAGTTGAACCCATGTCCTTTGCATGACCTATCATCTTGTCACAGTAGTAAGCAAACCACAATCCTAGAAGATGTAGGAGTTGGTTGATATCATGTGGCCCCTGCAACTGTTACTGCTTATTGCATGCTTAGTGGTACAATGAGGTTGCTTTTGATGTGAGTCGGGATGATAAACATGGTGTTGACGAAAGTGAAACGTGTTGGTGAATCCACCCTAATACAAGGTGAACGATGAGAGGCTGTGTAGGAGTACACGGTGGGTTGTCTCGTTGAACACCGCCCTAGTACGAGTTCTTGTGTGGTGATCCAAGATGAAGAGTACAACCACACATTGGGCTCACTGACCCCTCTCAGCTTACTAACTCATCCCCTTCGATGTCCAGATGTCGCAGTAGTTCGGATTTCTGTAGGTATTGTGGCTTGGTAGCCAAGTGAGAGAACGGCTCATCCGAGACCGGCTTGCGCACCACGCACACATCGTCTGGGTCCATTTCGGTAAACCGGCCGGGTTCACGATAGTGGCAGACAACCCAGATAGGCGGCTTTCATGGACTAGATCGGCTATGAGGTAACGGTTGTGGTGGCATCCTCGTTGTCGTCTCTTGAACGATGACACGCAAAAGGCGGTAACTGATGGCACGTGTGTGTAGCGGTACACCCCTGCAGGGTTAACAAAACTATTCGAATAGCCGCGTCCGCGGTTATGGAGTGCTTGGAAAGCTTAGCTTGATTATTAGACAACTTGAACTGGATACTTCTAAAACTCGCAAGATAAGCGTGAGTGCTATGGTGTGCTTCTCGTGGGGAAGTCGAGGAAGTAACCATAGTGGTGTAATTGGTTGAAGAGATGTAGTGGACTCGTGTACGCTTCTTACCTCAAGTCTGGTACTCGTAGTTCAGGATTAGCCAAGTCAAAGCTGGCACTTCTGCAAGTAAACCCCACCCCCTTTACCTTGATACATGTGCATGAGTAGTATAGCTCCTATGTAAGTCTTGCTGAGTACGATTTTGTACTCACGTTTGCTTAATCTATGTTTTAGATGAACCCACCGAACCCGATGGTGGCTTCTACCTGAAGCTTGAAGAATGAAGACTCAGACCAAGACCAAGCTAGTGTAGTCCCAGTCAGACGACTGGTTCCCTCGTGGAGGGCTTGTTTTTAGATAAGGCTTCTCTAAGACATTTGTTAAACTTGTCTGTACTCAGACCTACTTTGCTTCCGCTTGTCTGTTGTAATGTTGGATCACATGCTTGTGATCTCTGTGTGCACTCTGTAAGAGTTATTAATAAAGTATATACTTTGTAGAGAATTGCAATGATACCTGTTGTTCATACAAGGCATGTGTGCTGCGTGTATGTTTATAACATGCATGTCTTTGTATGAGTTTTCGAGACATTAGTTGTGATCTGGCTGGCGGTCTTTTATACACCAAGTGGCCCTTAGATGTGCGCAGCTTGGGGCATCGCGATGCGATTGCTCGAGACTCTGTCTCGTGCACACTTTGATGTATGATCGAGCCCGCCCTAGACCCCGACTAAGTGATCGGGCTGGAATAAGTCTATGTAAGGGTTATAATAGAATCGATAGTATGGTTGAGGCGACTTGTCTATGAGTATGGGAATTCACCACCCATATCAGTTAGACTTGTGTGCGGACGATGAGGACCCATCTCAGTGGATCATCTGGCCTGAATGGGATGCCCCTCATGTTCGATGCTTTCCGAGAACGTTCTGTGCTTGGCCTTGTCTGCTTAGACAAGTGGGTACGGTTCTCGGCTCTCCATATGATTGTGTTGTAGCGAGGCTTATATACGCTAATTCCGGGTCCCGGCAGACTTGGTATCAGAGCAGGACTGACTGTAGGATTATCAGCCTTGGCCGAAGTCGAGTCTAGCCTTCTATAGTTATATAGTTACTATGGGTATATAAGGGAACAACGTACGGCTTCTTTTTCTCCTTACCCTCATCGATCTGAGTTCTGGTGTCACCCTTATCTTTTCTACGGGATGATAGGACTAGGCTCATCTATGTCTGATTAGAACATCTCGTTGATTGCCTCCTTATAGCCGTAGGATTGTTGTGGTTGTCCAGAGTCTCTGTGTTTTGAGTTCCTTGAAGAAATTCTGTCCAATTTCTTCGAGGTTGTTTCATTTTCCATCCCAGTGTAGCCGTTATGCTGCCGGATTTGTTCCGTGTTTCTTTGGATCATTGCCTTTGCATTATAGTCTTCTCCTTCTGAAATCATATCCTTTTATCCTTGCCTCCATCGTACAACCTGTTCTGATTGTTGATTTTTATCACACAGGATGTCAGGTGGAACTCGTAGTGCTGTTCCTCAGAATCGAGACCGTGATCGGAATCGAAATGATGATGAACTTCCACCACCGCCTTCTGCAGCGGAAATCATGATGGAAGCTGAGAAGAATCAACGTGATCAAACACGCCTTCTGGAGCTCATCGAGCAGAATACCTCGCGTCAACGCAATGTGGTTGTGAGCATTCAGGACTTCATCCTCCTCAAGCCACCGGTATTCCGATGTTCTTCTGAGCCCCTTGAAGCTGATGATTGGCTCCGTTCCATCGAGCGTAAGCTTGATACTGCACATGTTGCTCCCGATGACCGAGTCGTTTTCGCGGTATACTTCTTGGAAGGTGCTGCTCTTCAATGGTGGGAGAACTATGTTGCTATGCAGCCAGATGGTCACCTAGTGACTTGGCAGGAGTTCTGTGTTGCCTTTTGAGGGTACCACATTCTGGATGAGTTGATGGAGCGCAAGAAGGAAGAGTTTTGCAATCTGAATCAAGGAGAGATGTCCATCCATGAGTATGTGAGAGAATTCAACCGTCTTGCTCGGTATGCCCAGGATGAGATCACCACCGATGCCAGAAAGCAGGCAAGGTTCCGTAAGGGACTTAGCCCCATCCTCCGTCATGATCTCAACCTCATCGAATTTGCCACCTTTGAGGATTTAGTCAACAAATCCTTCAGAGCTGAGCATGGCAATGAAGTTTTCGAGAAGTCTCGCAAGCATGCTCTTGAGCTTGCCCCTTCTTCCAGTTCACGCCCTCAGAAGCGTATGATCTGGATTCCTAACAGTTTGATCCTCCAGAACAACCCACCGAGGCCGTCCCTTGTGCCGCCTCGTCCACCAGCTCCACCAAACAACCCAGCTCCCCGCACTATCTTTGGGGCCTGCTTTAGATGTGGCCAGCCTGGTCACTACTCTCGTGAGTGCCCCGTCAACCAAAATGCTCCACCCCATACCAAAGGAAAACCCACTGTTCGTGCCAAAACACCCCCAAAGGTTCCCACCGCTAAGCCATCCACCTCAGAAAATCTTGGACGTGTGAACCAAATCTCAGTTGAGGAAACTGATGGTACTTCTGACGTCATTCTTGGTACGCTCCCAGTCAATTTTGTTCCCACTTCTGTTCTTTTTTATCCAGGATCATCTCACTCATTCATATCGGAAAGTTATGCACTTCGACATGATGTATCCTTTGAAGAAATGTTCACCCCTATGATCATTCAAACTCCTGGTTCCAAGTGGCAAACTAATAGAGCAAGCCATGGAATCAAATTGCAATTGAAGGTTTAGTATTCCTTGCTTCACTCATAGCCCTCAAGTCTTCAGACATTGATGTCATCCTTGGTATGGATTGGTTATCAAGACAACATGCTTTTCCTGATTGTAAAGCCAAGTCAGTTAGACTTACACACCCTTCAGGCCAGACAATAGATTACACCTCACCCAGAACAAGAACCCAAGTACAATCTTTGAATGTGCTTCCCCTTCCTAACCTTGAAGATATTCCGGTGGTTCGTAACTTCCCGGATGTTTTTCCTGAAGAGCTGCCGGGAATGCCACCCGACAGATGTGTAGAGTTCATAGTGGATCTTGTTCCAGGAACCGCACCAATTTCCAAACGCCCATACAAAATGGCCCCACATGAGTTAGCTGAGCTAAAAACCCAACTTGATGCTTCGTTGGCAAAAGGCTTCATCCGCCCTAGCTCATCGCCATGGGGTTGCCCCGTTCTGTTCGTAAAGAAGAAAGATGGAACAGAAAGGATGTGCGTAGACTATCGCCCGCTAAATTTAGCGACGATAAAGAACAAGTACCCTTTGCCCAGGATCAATGATCTTTATGATCAATTTGCAGGATCCTCTGTCTTCTCCAAGATGGATTTGAGATTAGGTTATCATCAAATCAAAATCCGAAACGAGGACATTCCCAAAACGGCTTTTACTACTCGTTATGGTCTTTACGAGTACACCGTCATGTCCTTCGGTTTAACCAATGCCCCCGCCACTTTCTCACGCATGATGAATTCGATCTTCATGGAGTATTTGGACCAGTTCGTTGTGGTTTACCTCGATGACATCCTTATATACTCGAAGAACGAAGAAGAACATGCCGAACACCTAAGGCTGGTATTGATGAAACTTAGAGAGCATCGCCTGTACGCTAAATTCTCCAAGTCTGAATTCTGGCTACCAGAAGTGACCTACTTAGGCCACGTGATTTCTGCAAAAGGCATTGCTGTGAATCCCGAGAGAGTTCAGGCCGTCCTTGACTGGACTCCACCTGAATCGGTTAAGCAAGTTAGGAGTTTTCTTGGCCTAGCCAGCTATTGCCGTCGCTTCGTCGAGAACTTTTCTAAAGTTGCAAAGCCTCTTACTGAACTCCTCAAGAAAGATAAGAAATTCCTATGGACTCCCAAGTGCGAGGAAAGCTTTCAAGAGCTAAAAAGAAGATTGACTTCTGCACCCGTACTTGCACCTCCAGACACTAAAAAGGATTTCGAGATCTAATGTGACGCATCACGGCAAGGGTTAGGATGCATACTTCTGGAAGATCGACATGTGGTGGCTTATGCTTCACGCCAGTTGCGGCCACATGAAGAGAATTATCCTACCCATGACCTTGAACTCGCTGCCGTAGTTCATGCCCTAACAACTTGGCGACATTACCTCCTTGGTAACCGTTGCGAGATCTATTCCGACCACCAAATCCTCAAATACATTTGCACCCAGCCAGATCTTAATCTCAGGCAAAGACGCTGGACTGAGTTGATAAAAGATTACGACATAGCAATTTCTTACACCCCAGGCAAAGCCAATGTCATGGCTGATGCACTAAGTCGTAAGTCGTACTGTAACAACCTCATGTTACAGCAGTATCAACCACTTCTTCATGAGGACTTTCGCCAGCTCAATCTTGAAATTGTTCCTCATGGCTATCTTTCAACCTTGGTGGCGAAACCAACTCTTGAGGATCAAATCATAGTTGCCCAAAGGCGTGCATGAGGTGTTCGCCGGATCAAGGAGAACATTGCTAGCGGAGTTGCTAAATGTTTCTCCACAGATAGCAAGGGAACGGGATTCTTTGAAAATCGTTTGGTAGTACCTAAGAATAAGGAACTAAGGCAACTCATCCTCAAAGAAGCCCATGACACACCCCTCTCAATTCATCCCGGTAGCATAAAAATGTACCGAGATCTACGCCAGAGATTTTGGTGGACTAGGATGAAAAGAGACATTGCTCAATTTGTTGCCGAATGTGATGTTTGTCGTCGCATTAAGGCAGAACATCAAAGACCTGCTGGTACACTTCAACCTTTGTCTATTCCCGAGTGGAAATGGGACAAAGTCGGTATGGACTTCATCACCGGCCTTCCAAAAACCCAGAAAGGAAACAATGCCATCTTCGTTGTCATAGATAGGCTTTCCAAAGTTGCTCACTTCCTTCCGGTTCGCGAGTCTATAACTGCTAGTCAGTTAGCGGACTTGTACATCTCCAGAATTGTATCCCTTCATGGTGTTCCTTTGGAAATCAATTCTGATCGTGGTAGCCTTTTCACCTCTAGATTTTGGGGAAGCTTTCAGAATGCTATGGGAACTCATCTCTCCTTTAGTACAGCTTTTCATCCTCAGTCTAGCGGTCAAGTCGAAAGGGTTAACCAAATTCTTGAAGACATGCTTAGAGCTTGTGTTATCTCATTCGGAAAGAATTGGGAGAATTCTCTTCCATTTGCCGAATTTGCTTATAACAATAGTTTTCAATCTAGTCTGAACATGGCTCCTTTTGAACTCCTTTATGGACGACGATGTCAAACACCTTTAAACTGGTCAGAAACCGGTGAAAGACAATTATTTGGACCGGACATGATCAAGGAAGCAGAAGAGCAAGTTCGCATTGTTCGTGATCGTTTGAAAGCCGCACAGTCTCGTCAGAAAAGCTACTATGATCGTCATCATAGAAAGGAAAGCTACGATCTGGATGAGAAGGCTTACCTCCGGGTTACTCCTCTGAAGGGAACCCAACGTTTCGGTATCAAAGGCAAGTTGGCCCCACGTTACATCGGACCTTTCCGCATTCTTGCTAAACGTGGAGAAGTTGCCTACCAACTTGAACTACCCCCGCACCTTTCCCGAGTACATGATGTATTCCATGTGTCCCAACTCAGGCGTTGCTTCAAGGACCCCATCCGCGAAGTCGACCATGAAACGCTTGATCTCCAAGATGACCTTTCTTATCGAGAATACCCTGTTCGTGTTCTTGATTCAGCAGAGCGTGTCACTCGCCGTCAGAAGATTAGGTTTCTGAAAGTGCAATGGTCACACCACTCCGAAAGAGAAGCCACGTGGGAAAGAGAAGACCGTCTCCGTGCCGAGTACCCCACCTTCCTCCCGCAGACTTCTGAATCTCGGGACGAGATTCTTTTGAGTGGGGGCGAGTTGTCACAAACCCAAGTTAGGTGGGTGCTAGGATCAAGTGCTACCTTGCATCATGTGAAAATTTCAAAAAGGAAAATCAAAATTGGGGAAAAGAAAAGCCCTGAGAAATTAAATCAAATGGCCAGATAAAAATCTTTTTCCAAAAATCATTTGAACATTTGGAAAATTCCTATAAATGATGCTGATCATTTTAAAAGTGGTTTGGGTATTTTCCCATACTCATGGAATTTTCTAACATTCAAATAGTGCTCTGGAAATTAAAGTTTACCCCTATTTGAATTGAAGTTCAAATTATTTGAATTTCAAAAATGCTCAAATTTTATAAGTGGCTAGCTCTCTATTTTATGAGGCCACATAAAAAATTGTGGCATTTTATAAAATGCCTAGCTATTTTATTAGCTAGGTTAACCTACTTGCAGAAAAATAAAAAGAAGAGAGAAAGTAGAGAGCTTACCTCTCGCACCAGGCGAGGCCCACCTCCTGTCGCCTCGGCCCAGCCCACCAGCGGGCTTGTCGTCTTCTTCCCCCGCCGAGCCAAGCTGCTCGCTGGAGCAGAGCATGGCCACGGCGACGACACGACGACGCCCGCGTCTTCTAGGCCTCCCCCTCCCTCTCTCTCGCCACGCAGCAACTGCACAACCCCCCCCCCCCCCCCCGCACCCCCTGCCTCGCTCTGAACCCCTCCCCCTCTCTCTCCGGCGGGTCCCCGTGGAGAACCCGAGCACCCCGCAGAGCGCCGCCGCAGCCCAGACGTGGCCAACGGCCTCCTCTCGCCGGGATGACGTGTCCAGGAGCTCCGGAATCGTCAACTTCGTCTTCCCGCGCACCCAATCGAGTCTTGAAGCTCTGGAGCCGACGCCTTCGTCGCCGAGTCGCCGCCGGCCGCAGGGGAAATCGAGCTCAAATTCTTCGCCGTGGAACCCTCATCGACCTCGCCGTCCACTCCAGTAGCTTCAGGGTGAGCTCCTCGTTCGAACGCCCCTACCCCCAGCCTCTCCCGTGCCCGATTCCTTCTGGTCGCCGTCGACAGTAGTCCGGCCGCCGCGCCCGACGACGTAGCCATGGCCTGAGGCCACGCCTTTGACCCCTGCCTGCTCCATCCGTCGCGGACGACCGATAGCTGCACGCCCAAGCCCTCAGCTCCTCTTCCCTTGGCCTATGTCGCCATCTCCACCTGAGCCCGAGCCCGGCCGCCGCGCTCCTCGTCGCCGGCATGGCTCCAAACCTTCCCGAAGTCCCCGGCGTACCCCACGCTATGCGCACGGGCTCCAGCTACCCGTAGATGATCTCAGCGGGCAAAACGGTGGCCGGAATCGCCGTCCCGTACGAGCGCCGCCGCACTGGTGCCGCCGGCGGCTAACCGCCGGCAAGGCCACGTGTTTAGGGGTTAACCCCCCCTGTTAGTTGACCCCAGGTCAATGACAGGTGGGGCCCCAGCCCCTAATCCCTCTGCTTAAATAAGTTAACCACGGGATTAAACCCGCAGAGGCTGACCAGTGGGGCCCCCTAGTCAGTTTGACCGGTCAGCCCCCTGCTGACGCCATGCTGGCGCAGTGCTGACGCAGTAAAGGTTTTAAATCGATTTAATCAATCAGAGAAATTCCAGAAAATACCCCAAACTTTGGAAATTCATAGAGAATTCATATCAACTCCAAATTGGACAAATAATATATGAAAAATGATCAGGAGAAAATTATCTTTCCAAATATGCAACTTTCAACTATGTTTGAGTTGAATTTAAAATGGGACCAGTAGCATATGTCATTTGGTTTATTTGAATTTAATTCAAATTCAAATCAATTGAACTTGCAACTTGGACCATGGAATTAAGCTACAATTCAACCACACTTCAGAGGCATATCATACACATTTGAAAATAATTCAAAATGATCAATCAATGCCACATGCAACTTGGTTAAGTTTGAATTCAAATGTGGAGTTTGAATTTGCAATTCAAATTGCAATATACTCCATTTAAATGGAATTCTCAACACATCAGTGCCATGAACATCACCCTTTCAATCTTATTCATGTGATTGTGCATTGTACATTATGTTGATCCTATGATTGTCATGTTGCTGATAGACGTGGAGCCGGAGCCCGAGGTCACCCCCTTCGTTGAAGACCCCGAACTCGAACCTCGTCAGCAAGGCAAGCAAACTCCCATTGATCATGTCGATAAATCCCACTTCCCTCTCATGTCTCTCTTATGCATTGTTTAGGATGATAACCATGATAACGTTTCTATCGCATAGTTGAACCCATGTCCTTTGCATGACCTATCATCTTGTCACAGTAGTAAGCAAACCACAATCCTAGCAGATGTAGGAGTTGGTTGATTTCATGTGGCCCCTGCAAATGTTACTGCTTATTGCATGCTTAGTGGTACAATGAGGTTGCTTTTGATGTGAGTCGGGATGATAAACATGGTGTTGATGAAAGTGAAACGTGTTGGTGAATCCACCCTAATACAAGGTGAACGATGAGAGGCTGTGTAGGAGTACACGGTGGGTTGTCTCGTTGAACACCGCCCTAGTACGAGTTCTTGTGTGGTGATCCAAGATGAAGAGTACAACCACACATTGGGCTCACTGACCCCTCTCAGCTTACTAACTCATCCCCTTCGATGTCCAGATGTCGCAGTAGTTCGGATTTCTGTAGGTATTGTGGCCTGGTAGCCAAGTGAGAGAACAGCTCATCCGAGACCGGCTTGCGCACCACGCACACATCGTCTGGGTCCATTTCGGTAAACCGGCCGGGTTCACGATAGTGGCAGACAACCCAGATAGGCGGCTTTCATGGACTAGATCGGCTATGAGGTTACGGTTGTGGTGGCATCCTCGCTGTCGTCTCTTGAACGATGACACGCAAAAGGCGGTAACTGATGGCACGTGTGTGTAGCGGTACACCCCTGCAGGGTTAACAAAACTATTCGAATAGCCGCGTCCGCGGTTATGGAGTGCTTGGAAAGCTTAGCTTGATTATTAGACAACTTGAACTGGATACTTCTAAAACTCGCAAGATAAGCGTGAGTGCTATGGTGTGCTTCTCGTGGGGAAGTCGAGGAAGTAACCATAGTGGTGTAATTGGTTGAAGAGATGTAGTGGACTCGTGTACGCTTCTTACCTCAAGTCTGGTACTCGTAGTTCAGGATTAGCCAAGTCAAAGCTGGCACTTCTGCAAGTAAACCCCACCCCCTTTACCTTGATACATGTGCATGAGTAGTACAACTCCTATGTAAGTCTTGCTGAGTACGATTTTGTACTCACGTTTGCTTAATCTATGTTTTAGATGAACCCACCGAACCCGATGGTGGCTTCTACCTGAAGCTTGAAGAATGAAGACTCAGACCAAGACCAAGCTAGTGTAGTCCCAGTCAGACGACTGGTTCCCTCGTGGAGGGCTTGTTTTTAGATAAGGCTTCTCTAAGACATTTGTTAAACTTGTCTGTACTCAGACCTACTTTGCTTCCGCTTGTCTGTTGTAATGTTGGATCACATGCTTGTGATCTCTGTGTCCACTCTGTAAGATTTATTAATAAAGTATATACTTTGTAGAGAATTGCAATGATACCTGCTGTTCATACAAGGCATGTGTGCTGCGTGTATGTTTATAACATGCATGTCTTTGTATGGGTTTTCGAGACATTAGTTGTGATCTGGCTGGTGGTCTTTTATACACCAAGTGGCCCTTAGATGTGCGCAGCTTGGGGCATCGCGATGCGATTGCTCGAGACTCTGTCTCGTGCACACTTTGATGTATGATCGAGCCCGCCCTAGACCCCGACTAAGTGATCGGGCTGGAATAAGTCTATGTAAGGGTTATAATACAATCGATAGTATGGTTGAGGCGACTTGTCTATGAGTATGGGAATTCACCACCCATATCAGTTAGACTTGTGTGCGGACGATGAGGACCCATCTCAGTGGATCATCCGGCCTGAATGGGATGCCCCTCATGTTCGATGCTTTCCGAGAACGTTCTGTGCTTGGCCTTGTCTGCTTAGACAAGTGGGTACGGTTCTCGGCTCTCCATATGATTGTGTTGTAGCGAGGCTTATATACGTTAATTCCGGGTCCCGACACTCTTGGTGGGAGAACTTTCTGAATATGCGCCCCGTTGGACCACCTGCATCTTGGGAGGAATTCTGCACTTCTTTCCGCGAGCACCACATTCCCAAGGGTCTTATGGACCGCAAGCGTGAGGAGTTCTGCAACCTCACCCAAGGCCGAAGGACCGTTGACGAGTTCAGTCGTGAGTTCAATCGACTTGCTCGTTATGCAACTGAAGAAGTCTCCACCGACTCCAAGAAGCAAGAGAGGTTCCGTCGTGGCCTCAACACTGGACTCCGTCGTGAGCTCAACCTTCATGACTTTGCCACTTTCCAGGTCCTTGTCAACAAGGCCATCAAGGCAGAGGACATGACCACCCCCAGCGATTTCCGCAAACACCCTAGAGATGACGGTTCATCCAGCTCTGGTTCCCAGAAGCGCAAGATCTGGATCCCCAACAGCATGTTCCGCCAGAACAACCCACCGAGGCCATCCTATGTGGCGCCTCATCCACCAACCCAGTTCCACCCAGCTCCACCAAACAGCCCAGCTCCACGCACTGTTTTTAGAGCCTGGTACAAGTGTGGTCAAGTAGGCCACTATTCTCGCGAGTGTCCCCAGAACCAGATCCAGAACCAGAATGCTCCACCCCGTGCCGGAGGCAACAACAACAATGGTCGTGGCAAGCCACCCCAGAAGGTCTACACCGCCAAACCCGCTCCTCCCGCCACTCGTGGACGTGTGAACCAGATCGCCGCGGAAGAGACTGACGACACCACTGACGTCATTCTTGGTACGCTCCCAGTCAATTTTGTTCCTACTTCCGTTCTTTTCGACCCAGGAGCATCTCATTCATTCATGTTGGAAAGTTATGCACTTCTTCATGAGTTACCCTTTGTTGAATTGTCCACCCCAATGGTTATTCAAACTCCAGGGTCAAGATGGCAAACTAATAGAGTGAGCCATGGTAATCAAATTGCAATTGAGGGTCTAGTATTCCTTGCTTCGCTCATAGCCCTCAAATCTTCAGATATTGATGTCATCTTGGCATGGATTGGCTATCAAGACAGAATGCCTACCTGGATTGCAAAGGCAAATCCGTGAAACTCACCCACCGTTCAGGCAAAACAGTTAACTATACCTCACCTAGAACAAGAAACCAAGTGCATTCCTTGAATGTACTTCCCCTTCCCGAACTTGAAGATATTCCGATGGTTCGTGACTTCCAGGATGTCTTTCCTGAAGAGCTGCCGGGCATGCCACCCGACAGATGTGTAGAGTTTATAGTGGATCTTGTTCCAGGAACCGCACCAATTTCCAAACGCCCATATAAAATGGCCCCACATGAGTTAGCTGAGCTAAAAACCCAACTTGATGCTTCGTTGGCAAAAGGCTTCATCCGCCCTAGCTCATCGCCATGGGGTTGCCCCGTTCTGTTCGTAAAGAAGAAAGATGGAACAGAAAGGATGTGCGTAGACTATCGCCCGCTAAATTTAGCGACGATAAAGAACAAATACCCACTGCCCAGGATCAATGATCTTTATGATCAACTTGCAGGATCCTCCGTCTTCTCCAAGATGGATTTGAGATTAGGTTATCATCAGATCAAAATCCGAAGCGAGGACATTCCCAAAACGGCTTTTACTACTCGTTATGGTCTTTACGAGTACACCGTCATGTCCTTTGGTTTAACCAATGCCCCCGCCACATTCTCGCGCTTGATGAATTCGATCTTCATGGAGTACATAGATAAATTTGTTGTAGTTTATCTTGATGACATTCTCATCTACTCAAAGAACGAATTAGAGCACGTAGAACACCTAAGGCTAGTATTGATGAAGCTTAGAGAGCATCGCCTTTACGCTAAATTCTCCAAGTGTGAATTCTGGCTACCAGAAGTGACCTACTTAGGCCACGTGATTTCTGCAAAAGGCATTGCTGTGAATCCAGAGAGAGTTCAGGTCGTCCTTGACTGGACTCCACCTGAATCGGTTAACCAAGTTAGGAGTTTTCTTGGCCTAGCCAGCTATTGCCGTCGCTTCGTCGAGAACTTTTCTAAAGTTGCAAAGCCTCTAACTGAACTCCTCAAGAAAGATAAGAAATTCTTATGGACTTCCAAGTGCAAGGAAAGCTTTCAAGAGCTAAAAAGAAGATTGACTTCCGCACCCGTACTTGCACCTCCAGACACCAAAAGGGATTTCGAGATCTATTGTGACGCATCACGGCAAGGGTTAGGATGCATACTTCTACAAGATCGACATGTGGTAGCTTATGGTTCACGCCAGTTGCGGCCACATGAAGAGAACTATCCTACCCATGACCTTGAACTCGCTGCCGTAGTTCATGCTCTAACAACTTGGCGACATTACCTCCTTGGTAATCGTTGTGAGATTTATTCCGACCACCAAAGCCTCAAATACATTCTCACCCAGCCAGATCTTAATCTCAGGCAAAGACGCTGGATTGAGTTGATAAAAGATTACGACGTAGGAATTTCTTACACGCCAGGCAAGGCCAATGTCATGGCTGATGCACTAAGTCGTAAGTCGTATTGTAACAACCTCATGTTACAAAAGTATCAACCACTTCTTCGTGAGGACTTTCGCAAACTCAATCTTGAGATTGTTCCTCATGGCTATCTTTCTACCTTGGTGGCGAAACCAACTCTTGAGGATCAAATCATAGTTGCCCAAAGGTGTGCACGAGGTGTTCGCCGGATCAAGGAGAACATTGCTAGTGGAGTTGCTAAATGTTTCTCCACAGATAGCAAGGGAACGGTATTCTTTGAAAATCGTTTGGTAGTACCTAAGAATAGGGAACTAAGGCAACTCATCCTCAAGGAATCCCATGACACACCCCTCTCGATTCATCCCGGTAGCACAAAAATGTACCGAGATCTACGCCAGAGATTTTGGTGGACTAGGATGAAGAGAGACATTGCTCAATTTGTTGCCGAATGTGATGTTTGTCATCGCATTAAGGCAGAACATCAAAGACCTGCTGGTACACTTCAACCTTTGTCTATTCCCGAGTGGAAATGGGACAAAGTCGGTATGGATTTCATCACCGGCTTTCCAAGAACCCAGAAAGGAAACAATGTCATCTTCGTTGTCATAGACAGGCTTTCCAAAGTTGCTCACTTCCTGCCGGTTCGTGAGTCTATAACTGCTAGTCAGTTAGCAGACTTGTACATCTCTAGAATTGTATCCCTTCATGGTGTTCCTTTGGAAATCAATTCTGATCGTGGTAGCCTTTTTACCTCTAGATTTTGGGGAAGCTTTCAGAAGGCTATGGGAACTCATCTCTCCTTTAGCACAGCTTTCCATCCTCAGTCTAGCGGTCAAGTCGAAAGGGTTAACCAAATTCTTGAAGACATGCTTAGAGCTTGTGTTATCTCATTCGGAAAGAATTGGGAGAATTCTCTTCCATTTGCCAAATTTTCTTATAACAATAGTTTTCAATCTAGTCTGAACATGGCTCCTTTTGAACTCCTATATGGACGACGATGTCGAACACCACTAAACTGGTCAGAAACCGGTGAAAGACAATTCTTTGGACCGGATGTGATCAAGGAAGCCGAAGAGCAAGTTCGCATTGTTCGTGATCAATTGAAAGCAGCCCAGTCTCGTCAGAAAAGCTACTATGATCGTCATCATAGACAAGAGAGCTACAATCTGGATGAGAAGGCTTACCTTCGGGTTACTCCTCTGAAGGGAACCCAACGTTTCGGTATCAAAGGCAATTTGGCCCCACGTTACATCGGACCTTTCCGCATTCTTGCTAAACGTGGAGAAGTTGCCTACCAACTTGAACTACCTCCGCACCTTTCCCGAGTACACGATGTATTCCATGTGTCCCAACTCAGGCGTTGCTTCAAGGAACCCATCCGCGAAGTCGACTATGAAACGCTTGATCTCCAAGATGACCTTTCTTATCGAGAATACCCCGTTCGTATTCTTGATTCCGCAGAGCGTGTCACTCGTCGTCAGAAGATTAAGTTTCTGAAAGTGCAATGGTCACACCACTCTGAAAGAGAAGCTACGTGGGAAAGAGAAGACCGTCTCAATGCCGAGTACCCCACCTTCCTCCCGCAGACTTCTGAATCTCGGGACGAGATTCTTTTGAGTGGGGGCGAGTTGTCAGAACCCTCTGTTAGGTAATGTGCTAGTATCAATTTCACTTTGCATTCATGAAAGAAATCAAAGGAAATTCAAATTCAAAAGCAAATGGGAGAAGGAACACCCCCCAGATGAATTAATTCAAAAGGCCAGATAAAATCTTCTCCAAAAATTCATGTTAGAGTTTTGAAAAGTCTTATAAATGAGTGTGATCACATACCAAGTGATGTGGGACCCACCCCATGCTCATAGATTTTTCAAATATTCAAACAGTGCCTTGGAATTAAAGAAATACCCCTATTTGATTTAAAATTCAAATTATTTGAATTTTAAAAATGTTGAAACTTTATAAGTGGCTAGTCTATATATTTGAGAGGCCATATAAAAGTTTTCAGCATTTAATAAAATGTTTAGCTATTTTTTTTCGCTAAACAAAACAAATGTCCGAAAAGAAAAATAGAAAAGGAAGAAGAAAGCTTACCTGGCGCCCAGGCGAGAGCAGCCCATCCGGCCCACCCGGCCCAGAGGGGCAGCGGGGTCTTCTTCCCCGTCCCGCGCCTCCAAGCTACTCGGTGGAATGCCACCGAGCCAGCCGGGGATGACACGTCGTCGTCGAAGACCTTCCAGGCCGCCCCGTGCCCTCTTCTCGCGTCCTGGAGACGTCTCGCAGCCGCCCCAGTTCATTCCCCCCCTCCTCGTCGTCTTCCCCTTCCTCTCTCGCCCGATTCGTCGACGTCCGAGAAGAACGCCGGAGCGCCGTCGAGCCCCCGCGTAGCCATCGACGCCGAGAAGCCCCCGGAGCTTGTCCATCGTCTTCCTCGTCGTCGTCTTCATCAACCTACAGAAGGAATCGGAGCCAGACGCCTCCACGAGCTCGCTAGCTTCCTCGTCTTCGTCGCCGGCCGCCGTGGATCGACTTCGAATTCCGGCAACACCAGCGCCTCCCCGAGAAAGCCGCCACTCCAGATAGACTCCGGGTGAGCTCGCAAGCAAAACCCCTCTTTCTCCCCCCTCGTTTGCTTCCTCTAGCCGGATCCGCCATGGGAACCCGAGCACCTCGCCACCATGGTCGTCGCCCTCCTCACTCCAGTGCCCGTCGTGAAGCTCTAGTGCATGCGTTTGACTCCTGCGTATGCCAGCACTCGAACGCGCCCCGAATCGACTCAAACCGTGCACTACAACGACAACTGCGACCTCGCCGCCGTTCTGTTGCCGCCAGAGTCGTCGCCGCCGTCGATTCCGAGCTCCCCGTGACCCCCTGCTGCTTCCAGACGACGCGGACGAAGTCGCTGCACCCGATGGTGTCCTCCCCGTGGCCTCCCGTGGCCCCTAGCTCATTCCGGCGAGTCGCCGCCGCGGCTCCAGTCGCCGGCGGTTAACTGCCGGTGGATTAGCCCTTAATCACTCGCCTAATGACCCCCTGGGTCACTGACCAGTGGGCCCAGTGGCTTAATTAAGCCACTGGATTAATTTAACCCCACGATTAATTAAACCCAGCCACTGACAGGTGGGACCCCCTTGTCAGTCCCCCCCCTGACGCCAGCACTGACGCAATAAATCAATTAAATGAATTTCCAGAAAATCAAAAAGATTTAAAGAATTCCAGAAATTCCAGAAAATACCCTAAACTTTGGAAATTCATAGAAAATTCATATTAACTCCAAATTGGACAAATAATATATGAAAAATGATCAGGAGAAAATTATCTTTCCAAATATGCAACTTTCAACTATGTTTGAGTTGATTTTAAAATGGGACCAGTAGCATATGTCATTTGGTTTATTTGAATTTAATTCAAATTCAAATCAATTGATCTTGCAACTTGGACCATGGAATTATGCTACAATTCAACCACACATCAGAGGCATATCTTATACAATTGAAGATGATTCAAAATGATCAAACAATGTCACATGCAACTTGGGTAAGTTGAATTCAAATGTGGAATTTGAATTTGCAATTCAAATTGCAATATACTCCATTTAAATGGAAAGCTCAACACATCAGTATCATGAACATCACCATTTCAATCTTATTCATGTGATTGTGCATTTTACATTATGTTGATCCTATGATTGTCATGTTGCTGATAGAAGTGGAGCCGGAACCCGAGGTCACCACCTTCGTTGAAGACCCTGAACCCGAACCTCGTCAGCAAGGCAAGCAAACCCCCATTGATCATGTCGATAAAATCCCACTTCCCTCTCATGTCTCGCTTATGCATTGTATAGGATGATCACCATGTTACGATTCTACCGCATAGATGAACCCATTCCTTTGCATGACCTATCATTTTGTCACAGTAGTAAGCAAACCACAATCCTAGCAAATGTAGGAGTTGTTTGATATCATGTAACCCCTGCAATGCTACTGCTTATTGCATGCTTAGTATGATACCATGTTGATACTGTGATGTGAGTCGGGATGGTAGTGATCATGTTGATGATGGTAGAAAAGTGTTGGTGAATCGACCCTAATACAAGGTGAACGATGAGAGGCTGTGTAGGAGTACACGGTGGGTTGTCTCGTTGAACACCGCCCTAAGTCCGAGTTCTTGTGTGGTGATCCAAGATGAAGAGTACAACCACACATTGGGCTCACTGACCCCTCTCAACCTATTAACTCATCCCTTTCGATGTCCAGATGTCGCAGTAGTTCGGAGTTCTGGTAGGTCTGTGGCCTGGATGCAAAGTGAGAGAACGGCTCACCCGAGACCGGCTTATGCACCACGCACACATCGCTTGGGTCCACTTCGATAAACCGGCCGGGTTCACGATAGTGGTAGCCAACCCAAGTAGGCGGCTTTCTCGGACTAGATCGGCTATGAGGTAACAGTTGTGGTGAGCATCCTCGCTGGCACCCCTTGAATGGTGTCGAGATCAAAGGCGGTAAATGATGATCATGTGTGTGTAGCGGTACACCCCTGCAGGGTTAACAAAACTATTCGAATAGCCGCGTCCGCGGTTATGGACTACTTGGAAAGCTTATCTTGATTATTAGATAACTTGAACTGGATACTTCTAAAACACACAAAGATAAGTGTGAGTGCTATGGCGTGCTTCCTCGTGGGGAAGTCGAGGAAGGCACCATAGTGGTGTAATTGGTTGGAGAAAGTAGCGGACTCGTGTACGCTTCTTACCTCAAAGTCTGGTACTCGTAGTTCAGGACTAGCCAAGTCAAAGCTGGCATTTCTGCAAATGAACCCCACCTCCCTTTACCTTGATACATGTGCATGAGTAGTATAGTTCCTATGTAAGTCTTGCTGAGTACGACTTTGTACTAACGTTTGCTTAATCTATGTTTTAGATGATGCCACTGACCCCGAAGGTGGCTTCTTCATCGAGCTGGACGACTGAAGATCAACTAGTCTAGTCCCAGTCAGACGATTGGATCCCTCGTGGAGGGCTTTGTGTTTAAATAAGGCTTCTTAAGCCATTTGTTAAACTTGTCTGTACTCAGACATAATTTGCTTCCGTCTGTGTTGTAATGTTGGATCACATGTTTGTGATCTCTGTGTGCACTCTATAAGAGTTATCAATAAAAATGTACCCTTTGTAGAGAATTGCAATGATACCTGCTGTTCATACAAGGCATGTGTGCTGCGTGTATGTTTATAACATGCATGTCTTTGTATGGGTTTTCGAGACCTTAGTTGTGTTCTGGCTGGCGGTCTTTCATACACCAAGTGGCCCTTAGATGTGCGCAGCTTGGGGCATCGCGATGCGATTGCTCGAGACTCTGTCTCGTGCACACTTTGTGGTATGATCGAGCCCGCCCTAGACCCCAACTAAGTGATCGGGCTCGAGTAAGTCTATGTGAGAGTTATGAGATAGTCGATAGTATGGTTGAGGCGACTTGTCTTTGAATATGGGAGTTCACCACCCATATCATTAGACTTGTGTGCGGATGATGAGGACCCATCTCAGTTGATCATCCGTCCTGGATGGGATGCCCCTCACGTACGATGCTTTCCGAGAATGTTCAGTGCTTGGCCTTGTCTGCTTAGACAAGTGGGTGCGGTTCTCGGCTCTCCATATGACTATGTCTTAGCTGTACTTGCATACGCTAACGCCGGGTCCCAACAGTACTCCGTGAAGATCGAATTCATTAAGCGCGAGAATGTGGCGGGGGAATTGGTTAAATCAAAGGACATGATGGTGTACTCGTAAAGACCATAACGAGTAGTGAAAGCCGTTTTTGGAATGTCCTCATTTCGGATTTTGATTTGATGATAGCCTAATCTCAAATCCATCTTGGAGAAGACAGAGGATCCTGCAAGTTGATCATAAAGATCATTGATCCTGGGCAGTGGGTACTTGTTCTTTATCGTCGCTAGATTTAGCGGGCGATAGTCTACGCACGTCCTTTCTGTTCCATCTTTCTTCGTTACGAACAGAACGGGGCAACCCCATGGCGATGAGCTAGGGCGGATGAAGCCTTTTGCCAACGAAGCATCAAGTTGGGTTTTTAGCTCAGCTAACTCATGTGGGGCCATTCTATATGGGCGTTTGGAAATTTGGGTTGTGCCTGGTATAAGATCCACTATGAATTCTACACACCTGTCGGGTGGAATTCCCGGCAGCTCTTCAGGAAAGACATCCGGGAAGTCACGAACCACCGGAACATCTTCAAGGTTCGGATCAAAGTGGAAGCACATTCAAAGTATGCATCTGGTTTCTAGAGTTGGGTGATGTGTAGTCAATGGTCTGGCCTGAAGGATGGGTGAGTTTGACTGATTTGGCTTTACAATCAAGGAAAGCATTTTGCCTTGATAACCAATCCATTCCTAGGATGACATCAATGTCTGAAGATTTGAGGGCTATAAGAGAAGCAAGGAATACTAAACCCTCAATTGCAATTTGATTTCCATGGCTCACTCTATTATATTGCCATTTTGAACCAGGAGTTTCAATAATCATTGGAGAAAACATTTCTTCAAAAGGGAATTCATGACGAAGTGCATAACTCTCCGACATGAATGAATGAGAAGCTCCTGGATCGAAAAGAACGGAGGCGGGGACATGATTGACTGGGAGTGTGCTAAGAATGACGTCAGAAGCAACAGTGGTTTCGTCAACTGAGATTTGGTTCACATATCCACTACTTGGGATTGGAAACTTTGCTGGGATGGTTTTGGTGGTTGCTTTCTTTGGAGGCTTAGGTCGAGAATGACGTGGTGCCATCAAGACCTGGGGGCATTGACGATAGTAATGGCCTGGAAGACCACACTTAAAGCATACCCTGTCTGAATTATTGGAAGTGGGATTGCTTGGTTGCACACCATCATTCCGGGGTGGAATAATGTGTTGGGGTGGATATATCACTACTAGGGAATAGCCTTTTAGTGGCGTCCTTTTTTTGCGTTTAGTGGCGCATTTCAAATGCGCCACTAACGACAAGCCACTAATAAGGCCTTAATAGTGGCGCATTTCAAATGCGCCACCCCTAAGAACCTTATGCGTTTCGAAATGCGCCACCTATAAGCCCAAATGCGCCACCCATAAGAGTCTTAGGGGTGGCGCCACTATTAAATTTTGAATTTTGAATCTGGATCTGGAAAACAATTTTTTTATTTTTTTATTTTTTCTTAATCTCAGGTTAATATGCTTAATGCCCGATCACTATGCTTAATCTCTGGTCAAACTAACCTCCATGGTCAAACTTCCCCAAGGGTCACCCATCCTAGCACTACTCCAGCCCCAGCACGCTTAACTTCTCGGTTCTATTCAACTCTCACTCCAGCTCACCTAGCAGGCACTTTTTGATATATCTAACATATAAATCCTATTAAACCATGTTGATGTCTAGGACCTTGTTAATGTTCATGGGTGTGCTAAAATTTTCAACATTTTTTTGAAACTTTCTCGATGGGACCATTAGCATATTTTGAACTTTTTTAAAAAATTTATTTTTTTTAAAAAAAAATTAAATTTTTATTTATTTTTAATTTTTTTAATGTTACTATCTAAAATTTTCAACTTTTTTTAACTTCCCGATTTGTCCTCTAGCCTATTTTGAATTTTTAAAAAAATAAAAAAATAAATTTTTAAAAAATGTCTATTTTTTTGTTAGTAGTGGCGTATTTCATACAGAATGCGCCACTACTAAGTTCAAATTTTTTTTCAATTTTTTCTCTTTTTTTGGGCCTCCAGATCTTCAAACGCCCGTAACTTTTTTTCTGTTAGGTTTTTGAGAATTTGGATATAACTTTTCGAGTAGATGATTTTTCATATAAAAAACTTTTTCATCGGAGGTCGTATGCAAAAGTTAAGCCCATTTTACGTAATTCTCGGGAGATTTTGCAAAAAAAGTCGAAATTCATATTTGTAAATTTTCCTAACAACTAGACCACATATCATTTGGAAAACTTATTTTCTTTTATTTTTTTGACATTTCTATCATTTTCTTTTATTTTTTTTCAAATTGAAAAGGCGGTCCACCGGGGGGGTGTATATGGGAATTTTCCCGCGCAGTTTTTTCTTATTAGTGGCGCATATGGGAAATGCGCCACCCCTAAGAGCTTATGGGTGGCGCATTCTGGATGCGCCACTAATAATTCCTTAGGGGTGGCGCATTTCCAAAATGCGCCACCTATAAGGTTCTTAGGGGTGGCGCATTTCCAAAATGCGCCACCTATAAGGTTCTTAGGGGTGGCGCATTTCTCCAAATGCGCCACGTATAAGGGGTTCCAGGGCTGGCCGACTCTTAGGGGTGGCGCATTTTGGAAAATGCGCCACCTATAAGGGCTTATAGGTGGCACATTTTTTACCAATGCGCCACCCCTTACAACATAGTGGCGCATTACATATAAAATGCGCCACTAATAAGCTTTCCATGTATAGCTATTTCCCTAGTAGTGTATATTGGATGGTGGCCTCTGAAGAAAGTTTTTAGGTATGGCCCTGGTTGGAATCCAAATTCTGCGTTTCTGAGGGGCTGAACTTGAAGAAGAAGCAAGCTCAAGAGCATGCTTGCGGGACTCTTTGAACACTTCATTGCCATGCTCAGCTCTAAAGGATCTGTTGACTAAATCCTCAAAGGTGGCAAATTCGATGAGGTTGATATCATGGCGAAGGATAGGGCTAAGTCCCCTATGGAACCATGCCTGCTTTCTGGCATCGGTGGTGATCTCATCTTGGGCATACCGGGTAAGACGGTTGAACTCTCTCACATACTCATGGATGGACATCTTTCCTTGAGTCAAATTGCAGAACTCTTCCTTCTTGCGCTCCATCAATTCATCCAGAAGGTGGTACCCGCGAAAGGCAACACAGAACTCCTGCCAAGTCACTACGTGACTAACTGGCTGCATAGCAACATAGTTCTCCAACCATTGAAGAGCAGCACGTTCCAGGAAGTATACCGCGAAAACAACTCGATCATCGGGAGCAACATGTGCAGTATCAAGCTTACGCTCGATGGAACGGAGCCAATCATCAGCTTCAAGGGGCTCAGAAGAACATCGGAATACCGGTGGCTTGAGGAGGATGAAGTCCTGAATGCTCACAACCACATTGCAATGACGTGTGGTATTCTGCTCGATGAGCTCCAGAAGGCGTGTTTGATCACGTTGATTCTTCTCAGCTTCCATCATGATTTCCGCCGCAGAAGGCGGTGGTAGAGGTTCATCATCATTTCGAT
Source organism: Bromus sterilis (assembly GCA_950022295.1). Taxonomy (NCBI): domain Eukaryota; kingdom Viridiplantae; phylum Streptophyta; class Magnoliopsida; order Poales; family Poaceae; genus Bromus; species Bromus sterilis. The sequence goes on along the minus strand of OX465598.1, from coordinate 18,378,543 downwards.
TCCGAACACGGTCTCGATTCCGACGAACAGCACTACGAGTTCCACCTGACATACTGTGTGATAAAAATCAACAATCAGAACAGGTTGTATGATGGAATCAAAGATAACAAGACATGATGAAGGCGGAATTGATTATAATGCGAAGGAAATGATTCAGAGAAACACGGCATAAATCCGACAGCATAACGGCTACACCGGGATGGAAAACAAGACAACCTCGAGGAGATTGGACAAAACTTCCTCAAGGAACTCAAAACTCGAAGACTCTGGACGACCACAACAATCCTACGGCTACAAGGAAGCACTCAGCGAGATGTTCTAGTAAGACATAGATGAGCCTAGTCCTATCATCCCGTAGAAAAGGTAAGGGTGACTCAGAACTCAGATCGATGAGGGTAAGGAGAAAAAGAAGCCTTACGTTGTTCCCTTATACCCAGAGTAACTATATAACTATAGAATGCTAGACTCGACTTCGACCAATGGTTTGATAAGCCTACAGATAGTCCTGCTCTGATACCAAGTCTGTCGGGACCCGGCGTTAGCGTATGTAATTCCAGTCACGATACAATCACATGGAGAGCCGAGAACCGTACCCACTTGTCTAAGAAGACAAGGCCAAGCACAGAACGTTCTCGGTAAGCATCGAACGTGAGGGGCCTCCCATTCAGGCCGGATGATCAACTGAGATGGGTCCTCATCGTCCGCTCACAAGTCTAAATGCTTATGGGTGGTGAATCCCATACTCATAGACAAGTCGCCTCAACCATGTTATCGATTGGATCCTAACTCTTACATAGACTTACTCCAGCCCGATCACTTAGTCGGGGTCCAGGGCGGGCTCGATCATACAACAAAGTGTGCACGTGACAGAGTCACGAGCAATCGCATCGCGATGCCCCAAGCTGCGCACATCTAAGGGCCACTTGGTGTATAAAAGACCGCCAGCTAGATCACAACTAAGGTCTCGAAAACCCATATTAAGACATGCATGTTATAAACATACACACAGCACACATGCCTAGTATGAACAGCAGGTATCATCACATAACTCTACAAAGTACTCTTTATTGACTTATACATAGAGCATACAAAGATCACATGTCTGTGATCACATTACATCATACAACGGAAGCAAATTAGGTCTGAGTACAGACAAGTTTAACAAATGTCTTAGAGAAGCCTTGTACAACAAACATGCCCTTCCACGAGGGACCATACTGCTGTCTGGGACTATGCTACCAAGGTCAACATCGAGCTTCACGAAGGTGACTCCATCGGGTCCGGGTTCTCAGCTAAAACATAGAATAAGCAAACGTGAGTACAAAGTCGTACTCAGCAAGACTTACATCAGAACTAAACTACTCATGCTCAAGTAACAAGATAAAGGGAGGCGGGGTTTCATCATACAGAAGTGCCAGCTTTGACTTGGCTATTCCTGAACTACGAATACCAGACTTGAGGTAAGAAGCGTACACGAGTCCACTACATGTCTCCAAACAATACACCACTATGGTTACTTCCTCGATTTCCCCACGAAGAAGCACACCATAGCACTCACGCTTATCTTGCGAGTTTTATAAGTATCCATTCAAGTTGTCTATGATCAAGTAGAGGTTTCCAAGTAGTCCATAACCGCGGACACGGCTATTCGAATAGTTCATTAACCCTGCAGGGGTGTACATCTTCACACGCGTGTCATCACTTATCGCCTCGTTCTTGTCATCCTTCAAGCGGATGTCGGATGTGGATGAAACCAAGGCACTAACCTCACATCACCTTCTCTAATCCAGGAGTCGACTACCTGAGTTTGGCACCGTTCGAGAGTCCGGCCGGTTCCATGAAACGGACTCAGATAATGTAAGGGACCGAGACGCCACCTCTGCCAGATGGTTTCACTTCCTCACAAGTCCACCCACATATCTAGGATGATGCAACCTTTTCTTCATTCTTTTTCTATGCACATGAAAAATGGAAAGCCCGAATCTATTGTGACTCCTGGACCGGATCGGGTATGTAAAGAGGCCAAACGGGGCTCCCATAAACCCTACATGTGGTCATACTCTTTTTCTTGGATCACAAAACAGGAACTCGGGGCCTAGGGTAGTGTTCAACGAGACAACCCACTGTGTACTCCTACACAGCCTCTCATCGTTCACCTTTGCTTAGGGTGGATTCACCAACACGTTTCACTTTCATCAACACCACTGTGTTCATTCCATCCCGACTCACAATCAAAACATCCTCATTGTATCACTAAGCAGCAAAAGAAGTAACAGTTGTAGGGGCCACATGCTCATCATTCAACTCCTAAATCTGCTAGGATTGTGGTTTGCTTAATACGGTGACAGAATGATAGGTCATGCATCGGAATGGGTTCAACTATGCGAAAGAACGTGTCTCGGTGATCTCCTAAACATGCATAAGCGAGACTGAGAGGGAAATAGGATTTTATAGACATGATCAATGGGGGTTTGCTTGCCTTGCTAATGAGGTTCGATATCGGGGTCTTCAACGAAGGGGGTGGCCTCCGGTTCCGGTTGCACGTCTATCGAGCAAACAAACAAACAAGGTATAAATTTATTTGCAATGCATCAAACACATGATCAATATTGAAATGGTGATGTTCTTGGTCACAATGTGGGTACAATTCCAATTAAAAGAAGTCAAATGCAAAGTCATTTGCAAATGTGCTTCAAATTTGAATTTGAAATAAAGCCATTTGGATGTTTTGCACTGTTCACCCATTTTAAAACGGTCAAACATGAAAACAGAGCCCATATTCATAATCCTTGGATTTTTCTGATATTTTTAGACATATTATTTGTTATATTTGGAGTTAAAATGAATTAGTTATGAATTTCCAAAGTTTAATTGATTTTCTGAAATTTTTTGGATTATTTTAATTCTCTGGAAATTCTTTATTGCATCAGCATGATGCAATGCTGAGGTCACCAGGGGGCCTGACAGGTGGGGTCGGCTGGTCAGTGACAGTGGAAGTTGACCCCTATTAGTTTAACTAACAGAGGGGATTAAGGGGTTGTGGGTCCCACTGTCAGTGAGGGAGGGTTTAGTTTAGGGGGTCATTAGCTTAGGTTTAGGGGGGGGGGGGTTAATGGCGTCGTCGTCGGCGGTCACTGTTGCCGGCCGGAGTTTTGCTGGAATGGGGTTTTAGGGCACGGGGGGTTTAGCTGGGGGCACTGGGAGGAAGCCCTCGACGCCGCACGTCTTCTGCGACTACTGGGGGTTCACGGGAGGGCTCGAGGCCATGGCTATGACAACAATGGCGGCGGCCGCTCACTGGTGGAGACGAAGACGGCCTAGGGATCTCAGGAAGAAGTTTGGGGAGAGAAGAAATTACCGCCGGCTCACCCTGATGCTATTCGTGGCGACGGCGATGCCGGAGGGGCTCGGGAGAGGTAGAATTTGTCGCCGTAGTTCCTCGGCAGCGGCGGCGATCCGGTGAAGGGGACGACGACTCCAGTGCTTGCGGGGCTCGATTAGTCGAGGGCTTCGACGGAGAGGACAGCGGCGCTTCGCCTGGACATGGTCGCAGCGGCTGAGGAGTTCGTTGGCCACGGTTCTCCACGGTGGTGCTCCGGCGTGCTCTCTGCGGCGGCCAAAATTGCGAGCTGAGGAGCGGGGAGAGGAACCTGGGAGGGAGGAAGGGGGTGCGGGGGTGTAAGAGCAGCTCCGTGGCGTGCCCGGCTGCGAGGAGGAGGCCTAGAAGGCCCCTGGCCATCGAGGTGGCCGTCGGCGCCCCCTGCCCTCCACCGAGCTGCTTCGGGGGGAGGGGAGGTAGACGACAAGTGCCCCGGGCTGGGCTGGGCCAGGCCAGTGGAGAGGTGGGCCTCGCCTGTGGGCGCAAGGTAAGCCTCTCCTTTTTCTTTTATTTTTATTTTTTCTGTAAATAGGTTGGCCCCACTAATTAAATTAGCTAGGCATTTTTAATAAATGTCCAAATAATTTTATAAATACTAGGTGACCAGTAGTTAGTCAAATAAATAATTTGGAAATTTTTGAAATTCAATAAATTTGAATTTCAATTCAAATAGGGGTAAACTTTAATTTCCAGAGCACTATTTGAATATTAGAAAATTCCATGAGCATGGGAAAATACCCAAACCACTTTTAAAATGATCAGCATCATTTATAGGAATTTTCCAAACATTCAAATGATTTTTGGAAAAATATTTTTATCTGACCATTTCAAATAAATTCTCAGGGCTTTCTGCTTCCCCATTTTGAATTTCTTTTTGAATTTTTCATGATGCAAAGGGTCAAACAAGCCCTAGCACTTACCCTAGTTGCGGTTCTGACACATTGTGCTCGGAAGAGACTTCCTCCGTGCTATGAAAGGCTTCATTGATATTGGTAATAGGCACATACGCTTACACGGTATGGCGAAAGGTAAGTATGTCTTTCCTAGTAAGAAGAAGAATGAGCTTATTGAAAATCAATTTGAGGGTTTTTATGATTCTGATCTTGGATACCCTTGATTCTTCTTTTGCATCATGCCTAGCTTAAAGGCATAAAAGAAAGCGCTTTCGGGAGGCAGCCCGCAACGAATTTATGTTTTCCTTTTTGCTTTTGTTGTGTCTTGATGTTTGTTACTACTGTAGCAACATCATTGTATCTTTATTTTTCTGCTTTGTGCCAAGTTATAGCCTCTTACGGCAAGGGAAGTAAAAGTTGTGACATGCTGTCCAGAAAAAAGATTTTGTCCTCGTGACCAGAAAAATTCCAGAAAATTCCCGTTCATCTTTTTGATCTGATTTGTTTACACAGTATGCTCTATACAATTATGAAACTTCCTTATGTTCTAAGTTTTTTGCTTTGAGTTGAAGAAGTGCCCCTAAAAAATTCTTTACTATCTGCTGTTCTGTTTTTCACAGATTCTGCCACGTTTTGTCTCTCCTAACTTTTGCAAACCTTAAGCTTGCTTTTTATTTGCAAAAACTTTTGGGCACTCTTGAGAAACAGTAGCTCTTCAAGAATATCTTTATATCCAGTGGGGAGAAATTATTTATTAAGGGTACTAACCTCTCTAATCAGCTTATGATGAGTTATGTATGAAGGGAGTTTTCAAGTGTGCGATGGAAGATGATGAAAGAAGATCCAGGAGTGTCAAGCGCTCAAGCTTGGGGATGCCCCCATGCATCCCCAACAAATATTCAAGGAGACTCAAGCGTCTAAGCTTGGGGATGCCCCCGTGCATCCCCTTCTCCATCAACAATCATCAGTTCGTCCTTCGTCTCACTATATTTTTATCACTTCATGCGTTATGTGCTATGCTTGGAGCGTCTCGCTCTTAGTTTTTTTTAGTTTTCTTTAGCTTTGCTTGATTTTCATAACAAGTTAGATCCCGTCTTACTTTGTGTGGGAGAGAAACACGCTCCACTTTCAAAATCTAGAACACATCATTGGATTTTTCCTGCCTATCTTTTTGCTGTTGTGTGTTCTTTATCTTTTCATAGCTACTGCCATGTTTAGTTTTAGTCTTAGTTTGTATTTAGCAAGAGCCTTGGCTTTTGTTTAGTTTGTTTCTGGAACTCTTTTTAGTTTTCATGTTTATCTTGTTAAGAGAGTTGGTTGTTGCACTGAGTTGTGTCTTGTCTTGAAAAGTAGGTAATTGAGGTTGCTATTTAATTCTAGTAGTAACTTGCAATAGTTTTGAGGTATTGATGTGAGTAATGTTTGAACTTTTGGTGTCAAGAGCTCTTGCCTATTAGTGATAGGTGTCGTATTTTGGGCAATCCGTGTGTATTTTCAAAACCTACAAAACTAGTTGAGAACTCTAGCTACTAGATGGATCACTATTCTTCTAAGGGGTCGAATATTAGAGTACACTCACGTACCATGAGTCGAGGATGCGCAAGGATAACCAAACCCCCATACACTCCTCCTCGGGGTACTTGTCTCTTTGTGAACCTCCTTATTAGATTGAGAGTTACCGATAGTAAGTGCATGAGTTCTTCGGACTAATGTAAGTATTGAAATTTGACACTTCCACCTCCTCATATTTGCTAGCCTCTCCCGTGCCGTGCATTGCCTTCTTCTCACTCTGAGAGTTGGTGTCCTCCTTCGCCGGTACATCCAAACCCTTGGCATGATACGCTCTATCATCATAAGCCTCCTTATATCTTCCCTCAAAACAGCCACCATACCTACCTATCAAGGCATTTCCATAGCCTTTCCGAGATATATTTCAATGCAACATCCACCTCTTCATGACTTGATCTTCATGTCATACATGTTCCTGCTACACTGGCAGCAACATACCTTGCATACCTCATGATAGTTATGTTGGAGTTCGGGGCAGAAAACACAAATTTTTCCTTGACCTACGATACCCAATCCCAAGACCTATGCTATGCTGATGCAAGTAACGGACAGAGATAGGTCACATACCAGTATGTAGTCCGTTAAGCGGGAAACGTGGTTGGTGTAGTCGTACCGGCAATCCCCGATGCCGTGCAGATCCACGATGACTCCTGTAGCCACCCGATCCTTGCAGACCGATGACGGGATTACGTCCCCGTCGGAACGTTGCTGATGAAGACCTCGCGATACGACCACGACGATGAAGTAGCACCACAAGTGTAGTGCCTCGCGGGATTATACACATACAGTATACCCGACGTCCCTCCGGGCTCCGAACCAGTAGAGCAGCGGAAAGAAGATGGATTCGGATCCCGATTCCAGCAGCACGACGGCGTGCGTATAGTGGAGAAATCCCCAACCAAGTGTAGACTCCAAACAAGGGGAGTCCACTCGAGGAATGAGAAAAGGAGGGAGAGAGAGATGAGAGAAACTTGTCTCAAATCAATTTTTATGAAGAAAAAAGGGCACCCTACCCCTCCTTATATAGGCCAAGGAGGGGTGCCACCCCCCCTCCACTTCCGGGGTGGGACTAATCCCAAGGAGGGGGGGTTTTTGGCGCAGCCCTAAGGGGGGTGGGCCCCCTCATGGCGCCATGGCCCATGGGGGAGGACTCCCTCTCCCCCTAATGGGCCCTATGAGGCCCATATGCCTTTTCTTCCATTTTTAATTATATTTAAATACATTTTAATATTTAATTCAGATAATTAAATAATAAAACATATATTAAACATTATTAAATATATTTTGAACCTTTCAAAATACCCGGAACAACTTCCGGCCTTCATCGGAACAATTCCGGTCATCACCGAAACAATTCCGGTGTTCTCTCCAATTTCTCCGGTGATCCCGAATCAATCCTTATTGCGTCGAGTACCCTTAAGTGTAACACCCTACGGTCCGGGAAACAGCAGACATGATCGAGACAATTCTCATTGATCAATGACTAATCAATTGGACCTGGTTACAATCCTTGATAGCCCCTGCGCTTCCATCGAATGAACTTCAATCGCTGTTGGATCCGTTAACCGTGTGCCTGTTCCCTTTGTCCTATGGTACTTTGCTTGTCCGAGGTTTGATCATCGGTATCCAATATACCTAGTTCGTCCTCGTTCTCAACAAACAAGTTTACTCGTTCTCGTGATATTACAACTCCGTGATCTAGTCACACGTTTGCAAACTTTATGATGTAACATCACCGAGTGGGCCCAGAGTACCTATCCGTCACACGGATGGACAAATCCCTCTTTGATCTATTTGAATACTCATCAACCATTTATTTTGGAATACCCAAAGTGCACCGTTATGGCCAGCATATTTCAGTCAGGTGGTGGGATACCAATCAAAGTCTCCTCATAGATGACAATTACGTATGATCATTACGGTCAAAGGATCTGGTCACTACGTTATAGTTATCGCAATGTCGAACTATGTGACTTGATCACATCGCAACACTTCTGGTGGGTGTATGTCCATCATATCATTATCCAATGATACGACTCCATTGTCAACAGACGCCATTGTCTCATGATCAGGAAACCTTGACCATCAATCGCCCAATGGACTAGTATACTAGGGTTAACTAGGGACCTGGTTGTTTGTATACCACACCTGTATTAATGTTTCCGCTTAATACAGTTCTAGCATAGTATCAAACGTATTATGAACTAATGGAATATGCTCGATAAAACATATTTTATTTCCCTCTAAGGCACATTCCCAAGAGTCTCCCACTTGCACTAGAGTACAAATAATCTAGTTGCATTTTCTCTGGATCATAACTCCTTATTGATCATGCTTGCCCGTGGAAGAGGTTGTATCAACGGTCTGGGTACCATTCAGAACCGTATGTCCTTTTGCAAATCATAATGTCACCTAATTTGACATTCCTTCATTATCCACTATAATGATGAGGTATATATATTTGGCGGTGAAGTGAGACTTCGTTTGCTGTGTCATAGCAATGACATCCGGTGGGTCACGCGGACTTTCCCATAGTCATGCACACTTGAAACTCACTCAATCAGAAGTCGAACTTCTTAAGCCATAATATAACTCCTGCTACTTCTAAAGCAGCCATATCAATGTAGATTCAATCCTTAGTGCATTGTATGCAACTTTGATGTCTAACCATGTTTCTTTCAACTTAGGCATTCATTAGTATGATATCTCAATTTTATAGGTTAGTGTCAAAACTTGAACCAGCATAACATTTATGGTCAAGTCCACCATCCTTTACAAATTTGAGATGTATCCTCAGTTCTCTTCAGACACTGAAGGATAAACTTAACTCTTTGTTCAATGATTTACTCATAAATCATATCATAACATGTTCTTACTACTAAGAACTTGGGTCACATTACGTCGAGTACATAACTCTGGTTTTTATATGAAAGAACCTATGACAAAGGCATAGAGGATCCAACACATCCATTTCTTTCATTAACCATTAACCATTGTTCTTGTACTGAGATTAACTCAACACTTCTCTTGGATATACAAGTAAGGACCACTTCTTGACTTGTCCCATTCTGAACTCCTTCAGAATCTTATCCAGGAAAGTATTACGACTTATTCATCTTCATTTATGAAAGATTCAAATAATCATTAACACCAACTGCACCATTCATAATATGTTATCCATATATGAGAATGTTATCATGCTCCCACTCAAATATGTCATGCACATATTAAGTTATAGGATAACACTCATATTGCTCCCACTCAAATATGTCGGCCACATATAAGACAAGGATAACATCCACATGGCTCCCACTTAGATATGTCAGACACATATTAAGTTCAGGATACTAACCACATGGCTCCTACTCAAATATGTCATTTACATATAAGTTTAAGATAATACTCCCATAGCTCCCACTTAAAATATGTCGTCTACATATATCAAGTTTCAGGAAACTATTCAGCTCCCACTCAGTTTCATGCAAAATGCATGTTTACTCGATACTTTGGTTAAGTCCAAAATCCTTTGATCATCCATCAAAATGAGAATTCAGTTTACGAGACACTAGTATCCATATGTTTTTCCAAAACCTTCTTGTTGTACCAATTACAACACTTCTTCAAATACAGGATTTGAGGAAGTCACGGTATTGATAACAATCCTGGATCAATCGTAGTGAATATCCCTTTGACTCAAGCATTGCTACACATTGTAGTCAACCCATTGAATTTGTCAGAAACAATCTTTGTGACAAACAATCTTGACGTCCCTTTGATGTTCACATTTATTCCTCATAACTCTGAAGTTATTGTGAATATCAAGTAACCTCCTTACTTGATAAGATTCAAGCAATCTTAAATGTAACTCAACATAGGATTTCATGACTCGTAGTCATATCTCGTACTTAGGTCCACCATCGCTTCTTTGTAGTTCGTAGGAATGTCTTGTTCCATTAACATGACAAGTGAATCATGAATATCATTTTGCACCAGGGGCAAATATATATTCTTGAATGCTACCTTTCTCAGTAAAAGCTCCCATCAGAAGATCATGATCATTATCATTAGTTTCTCCTCTTATTGTAGAGCTTTGCTTCAGAACATATTCCGTTGCACTACTCTGACATTTGGAGGCAAGGTCAATTACCTTGGTTGAACTTTCACTTTTCTTCCATTACCACATTTATCAAGAACAATTCTGGACAAACACCAAACATAGCAATACAAGTTTTGCTCCATTGGTTCTAGTTGTGGAAGATGCATCCATAGTTGACTAAGGATACACTACAAAGACAATTTATCATATAAATTAAGTTTCCTAGAAACCACAACACACCATGACATATATAGTGTTGGTTTCCACGAACTGAGATGGTTCCCTATGCTGAAGTGAGTGTTTGCATATTAAATTAATAACTCTAAACAATAATAACGTAACTTGGTAAGAGATAACTTAGACCATACACTATTCAATAGAGTATGATTACGATGTTCAGGCACATCAATCAATATTGAAATGTCTCAAAACATTGCAATTTGTGGAACAACTTTCACACAAGTCTTTATGCCCAAGACTAACTCAAAACATTTGTCACTTTGATCAAATCGTAGAGACTTGTCTTTCTTGTTAATTTAATATCCATCTTTTACTCTGAAATCCCTTTTGATCATATCAAATTATTTCAGACTCATGTTTCATTAGTGAATACAAAATAATCATCTAAGTCGACATACGAAGTTCACGAAATAATGAAATTCACCACATGCTGACATACGATACATCACAGTGTATGATACTCAACAATCAGTACGCATTCCGTTTTACCAGAATGCGAGGTTTTAGTCATCTCACCTCAAAGGCATGGTTTGTATATGTCAATAGATCAAGTATCTTAAGACATCATCATACCATTCATGACTTAAACTGTAGTGTCATTATTAAGCCTGGATATTTCTTGGCATTACAATATTTCTTATAAATGATCAAACAACTATCATCAATATAAGAATAATTCATTCATAATCGTAATGTGACCATAAGAGATATCATTCATAAAAGGAGAACAACTGACTTGTTTCTCACTAATATGAATAATTGTCTTCGCGAGATGCAAGACACACTAATAAAGTCCTCATTCAAACGATCATAAAATTTATTCATATATTAATCAATTGATAGATGTAGAGGGAGAGTGTTGTCGACCATCAACTATCTTGATTACCGTCAGCACACATTGTCACCTCATCCCTTCCAAGTCACTCTCAAGCAGTAAGTTCAAGCATCGAATACTTAATCAACCGCAATTAGTGTTTCGTGGGAAAGACATTTATAACTCGTATATCAAATATACCTTCTCCGTCAATGACCATTCCTGCATTGGTTCTACTCTTAAAGTTCTTAACTTTAACCATGACCTCATGACAGGTGAACGATTCTCCTTCATGACATAGTCCAGACATGGTCTTTGTAACTAGGAGGAAGCGGATGCAACTCCCCAGTTATCGCAAAGTAACCAATCATTCAGTAGTCCAAGTTATACACAAGGTGTTCCATGTATCTTATACATTTTCCAAGTGAATTTCTCAGCAGGTTGTTCCTTCCACCATAGTTGAAAGAAACCCCGTCCATATACTCATATTCCATTACTCTGATTTGTGACCAAGTGCTTTCAAGTTCACCTAGCACGTCATACGTGTTGGTTAACATGCATTCACAATTCAGATTCCATAAGATGAATTATGGTGTATTGGACAGTCATTCATAAGTGACGGTGAGTGCAATACTCATCATCATCTTCCTTGATTACGGAGTTGTCAGGTGTATCTCCTAGCAGTTCTTCGTATTATGTTTAGCAAGTCATTACTAATGAGTATGTCTCTAATGGTGTTGGTACACATCAATGAAGTAAGACCCATTTACCTTAAGTTCTATCACACTAAAAGAGCCATAGTTCTAAACATTGGTATGACGTTATCTACAATGATATTTCCTAAGACATGAAGATTAAGTTCATAATATGGAGTTCATGTTTCAAAAAACCAATTCTGGAACTCCCACTCAGACAAACATCCCTCATAGTTTATTCTAAGTGATTACACGATCCTTGAAAACCATACCTCCCCCGATCGTCACGGCCATCAGTATGTTGTTCAAGGTAGGCCATCATGCCAATCACATCATCCATGTGACTCATGCTCGACCTTTCGGTCTCTTGTGTCCCGAGGCCATATCATATACATATGCCAGGCTCGCCACCACACCCTATGTGATTTGTTGCTGTGTCATGCAAGGCCATATCATATACATATGCCAGGCTTGCTACACCCACCTCATGTGAACGAAAAAATGTTTGACACACGTGTGACACGTGGTGCCTCCATAATGTAGAACTTTCCAGATGGTTCTCACTAGAGTAAGGACACTATGTTGGTTTTAGTGAGGGATCATCCTATTATGCTACCGTCGTATATCTATCATATTAGCAAAAACAGGATGCAACATAAATCATACATGCTATGATTCCCCCCGACATGCAAATTAAAGTTGAAAACACCTTTCTACTTTATCTTTTGCAAGTTTTACGTGGCTGCTAGGGGTTTCGAGAAAAGAACCGCTTTCTATCCTGCGAAAACAAGCCACAACACCAATCCCGCAATTGTCTCTATTACACCCCTGTCGGGGCCCTCCGTTGCAAACATCTTCGCATCGCTAATGCAGAGAGACAGACAACCCCCAGCCACTTTATATGGTACAAGCCATATGTCAAGCGTGAAACCAGTCTCGCGTAAACGCGTAAGGTCGGTCGGGGGCCGCTTCATCAAACATTGCCGCAATGTTAAATGAGTACACGTGAGAGGGTAACAATTGGAGAATTGATGCCCACATACTAGATGTGTTCTATCCGTACAATACATCTACGCATAGCCTTGCTCACGATACCACTGTTGGAGTTCGGGGCAGAAAACACAAATTTTTCCTTGACCTACGATACCCAATCCCAAGACCTATGCTATGCTGATGCAAGTAACGGACAGAGATAGGTCACATACCAGTATGTAGTCCGTTAAGCGGGAAACGTTCCCGCATGAGCGTGGTTGGTGTCGTCGTACCGGCAATCCCCGATGCCGTGCAGATCCACGATGACTCCTGTAGCCACCCGATCCTTGCAGACCGATGACGGGATTACTTCCCCGTCGGAACGTTGCTGATGAAGACCTCGCGATACGACCACGACGATGAAGTAGCACCACAAGTGTAGTGCCTCGCGGGATTATACACATACAGTATACCCGACGTCCCTCCGGGCTCCGAACCAGTAGAGCAGCGGAAAGAAGATGGATTCGGATCCCGATTCCAGCAGCACGACGGCGTGCGTATAGTGGAGAAATCCCCAACCAAGTGTAGACTCCAAACAAGGGGAGTCCACTCGAGGAATGAGAAAAGGAGGGAGAGAGAGATGAGAGAAACTTGTCTCAAATCAATTTTTATGAAGAAAAAAGGGCACCCTACCCCTCCTTATATAGGCCAAGGAGGGGTGCCACCCCCCCTCCACTTCCGGGGTGGGACTAATCCCAAGGAGGGGGGGTTTTTGGCGCAGCCCTAAGGGGGGTGGGCCCCCTCATGGCGCCATGGCCCATGGGGGAGGACTCCCTCTCCCCCTAATGGGCCCTATGAGGCCCATATGCCTTTTCTTCCATTTTTAATTATATTTAAATACATTTTAATATTTAATTCAGATAATTAAATAATAAAACATATATTAAACATTATTAAATATATTTTGAACCTTTCAAAATACCCGGAACAACTTCCGGCCTTCATCGGAACAATTCCGGTCATCACCGAAACAATTCCGGTGTTCTCTCCAATTTCTCCGGTGATCCCGAATCAATCCTAACTGCGTCGAGTACCCTGAAGTGTAACACCCTACGGTCCGGGAAACAACAGACATGATCGAGACAATTCTCATTGATCAATGACTAATCAATTGGACCTGGTTACAATCCTTGATAGCCCCTGCGCTTCCATCGAATGAACTTCAGTCGCTGTTGGATCCGTTAACCGTGTGCCTGTTCCCTTTGTCCTATGGTACTTTGCTTGTCCGAGGTTTGATCATCGGTATAAAATATACCTAGTTCGTCCTCGTTCTCAACAAACAAGTTTACTCGTTCCCGTGATATTACAACTCCGTGACCTAGTCACACGTTTGCAAACTTTATGATGTAACATCACCGAGTGGGCCCAGAGTACCTATCCGTCACACGGATGGACAAATCCCGCTTTGATCTATTTGCATACTCATCAACCATCTATTTCGGAATACCCAAAGTGCACCGTTATGGCCAGCATATTTCAGTCAGGCGGTGGGATACAAATCAAAGTCTCCTCATAGATGACAATTACGTATGATCATTACGGTCAAAGGATCTGGTCACTACGTTATAGTTATCGCAATGTCGAACTATGTGACTTGATCACATCGCAACACTTCTGGTGGGTGTATGTCCATCATATTATTATCCAATGATACGACTCTATTGTCAACAGACGCCATTGTCTCATGATCAGGAAACCTTGATCATCAATCGCCCAATGGACTAGTATACTAGGGTTAACTAGGGACCTGGTTGTTTGTATACCACACCTGTATTAATGTTTCCGCTTAATACAGTTCTAGCATAGTATCAAACGTATTATGAACTAATGGAATATGCTCGATAAAACATATTTTATTTGCCTCTAGGGCACATTCTCAACAAGTTACATCTTCTTTATGATTTTGAGTAACTTGTAAAGTGTGAAAGATCTCCTTTACCTTTCTGTAAAATAGAGTGTTTCCCTTAAGTGAGGAAAAGATCCCAAAGTGGACACAATAAAAGATCCCAAAGAGGACAAATGAGAGTTAAATAGAAAGAGCCATTGAGGCCACAAAAAATACAAAAAAATAGAAAAAAAGAAGAAAAAAAGAAATAAAAAGAGAGAAAGGGGCAACACTACTATCCTTTTGATAGATCCACACTAGTACTCCCTTTATATCCTTGTACTCCATAGAGATGATCATTATGCATATAGCTATGTGGGGACCTTCACACTATAGAACTTGGCTTGCATATTCCAAGGATGAGCCTCCTCAAACGAGCTCTAGGTCTTCATGAGCGAGCAAGTTAGATGCACCCCCACTAGTTCCATTGGAGAGCTTCTTAGCTCGTATGTGCATCTGTTGCATGGAAATCCCTACTCCTCACATCATATCTATCATTTGGCATCTCAAGCCTATGATTGTCCTCATTGATGTGACCCTTTCTCATCCTTTTTGTCTTCCCCCTCCACCATATTTCTCTCTTTGCCATCCTAAGTGTCAACTCTCGTGCTGACGCTCATCCATTGCATGAGCGCTCAAAATATCGAAAAGGAGTGGATCAAATTGACTTGTACCTGGCTAGTGGTCTGGGGACGAGTCAAGATAAGTTTCCAAAGAAGATCAAGTGTGAAAATTTTAGTAGATTGAGTTCTCAACACAAAAATACTTTTTTCTCATATTCCCTATCCCCCTTCTTGCACGCAAACACCATTTGGAGACATTCGAGTCACGGACATCGAGAGCTCTTGCACCTAATGTTCTTTTGTTACTTGTTTCAATGCCAATATAGACTCTTGCATGTTATGACTTGAATTGAATCTCTAGCCTTGATTGCTTTAATTTTCAAAGTTCTTTTATGGTTGCTAGCATGTCACCACAGAAATTATGCTGTTATCATTTACCTACTCGAGGATGAGCAGGAATTAAGCTTGGGGATGTTGATACGTCCAAAACGTATCTATAATTTCTTCTCGTTCCATGCATGTTTTGTGTGATATTGCTATGATCTAGATACACTTTCATACACTTTTGATCATATTTGGACTAACCTATTAACTCAGTGCACCCCAGTGCCAGTTCCTGTTTTCTGCTATTTTTCTATTTCAGTTTTCCCACATATAAAAAGTGCCAGAAAAATTCCGGGAAAAATACAGGAAAAATCAGCGTACAGGAAGCTTCGCGAAGAGCCCGAGTGGGGCCAGGGGGGGCCAGGCGGCCACCCGGCTCGGACCCACACCTGGCCGCGCCAGGGGGCGCCTGGGGCCCCTGGTCCACCTCTGGCTGCCCCCCTTCGCCTTTTTATTCTCCGTCACGGGGAAACTCCGAGGACAGGACCCTATTTTACAATCTCGCCTCTGTTCCGCCGCCGCCGCGCTTCCGAGATAGGGAGCACCAGAAGACCTCTTCCCGGCACCCTGCCGGAGGGAGGATCGACCTCCGGGAGTCTCCTCTCCACCATGGATGCTCCCCGGATGTCTCGTAAGTAGTTTTCCTTGGACCATGGGTCCGTGATCAGTAGCTATGTGATGTTCTCCTCCCCTCTTTATTCTTCATGGTTTAGACCTCGTGAGCTGCCGTACATGGTCGAGGCACTTTTGTAATACTTCTGCTGTTGCTATGCTGAGTTTGATGGGATCTGATGGATTATGAGATTATGTTCAGATTGTGATAGAGTAATATATTTGGTTTTTATCTCTTATATTTTTTTTCCTAAGTAATTCTTGCATGTTCTCCGTTGCTATTTATTTCTTTGGCCAAGTAGTAGGTAGTGACTCCAAGAGGGAACGTTGTGCTCGATTTTGGGTTCATGCCCCCCGATGACACGCTTGAGTGACAGATACATGAGTCTAGGGGATGTGTTGTTGCCACAAGGGGGAAAACAACGGTGCTTGTAACCGCGGTTGCAAGGATTGTTTACTTTACGCAAAGTTCTTTTTAATGCAGTTGTCTGTTGCTTTGGGTTTACACTTTGGGTGGGGCTCGCAACTTAATATCAGCGAGATGTTCTGGATAGATATCTCAAGGTGGATGATTAGTAGTAGATGCAGTTGGATTACGGTCTACTTATTTTGGCGTACTACCCGTGCTTTTGAACCTCTTCCTTTCTTTTGTAGCATAGTTAGCATTGCGGTGCGTTCATAATCCTGTCAATTGCCCTTCTGTAATTTGTTTACCTCGCATAGCAGTTTTATCGTCTTTTGGGAGAGAGACATCACTAGTGAACATCACGTATCCCGGTCCATATCCTTATTATTGTTTCCACGCTATATTTACTTTTCTATTTTTACTTTTAGTTGCTATCATTATCCCTTGTGTTTTACCCTTTGTGAACAACAAGACCGGAGAGATTGACAACCTCTCTGAACTTTGTTGGGAACAAAGTTATCTGTGTCTGTGTGTAGGTCCACGTCAGTTGCGTCGCTGACACCTACTTATCATCTCTGGAGTCCTATTGGAGACAAACCTTGGTATCTTCACTGAGGGAAACTTGCTGCTGCGCTACATCTCAACCTTCCACTTGGGGTAACCAACGAAGGGTGAGAAGCCATCAGACGCCGCAAGTTTTTGCCATGCGCATGCCGTGAATCAGTGCCTCGTACTCTGCTTCATTGTTGGAGGCGTTGCTGAAGTTGATCTGGAGGATGTATTTAAGCTTGGTTCCTTTGGGGGAGACTAGGACGACGCCTGCTCCAGCTCCTTGCTGTCTTTTGGATCCGTCGAAGTACATCTTCCATGAGTTGGATAGGTCTGGGGGGCCTGGTGTTTGGACTTCTCCCCATTCGACCAGGAAGTCTGGGAGTACTTGGGCTTTTATTGTTGTCGGGTGTTTGAACTATAAGTCTCGCGGTCTGAGCTCCATGTTCCACTCGGCGACTCGACCGGTCGCGCCGGGATTGTTGAGGATGTCCGCGAGTGGTGCACTGCTCACGATTGTGATGGAGTGTTCGTCGAAGTAGTGCGATACTTTCCTGGAGGTCAAGATAATGGCGAGCAGGAGCTTCTGGTAGTGCGGGTCCCGCTGTTGTGGCTTCGTGAGTAGCGTGCTCAGCATTGTGATGGAGTGTTCGTCGAAGTAGTGCGATACTTTCCTGGAGGTCATGATAATGGCGAGCAGGAGCTTCTGGTAGTGCGGGTACCGCTGTTGTGGCTTCGTGAGTAGCGTGCTCAGGTAGTAAATTGGTCTTCGGATGCTCCGGATTTTGCCTTCTTCTGCACGCTCGACGACAAGCACTGTGCTCACGACGCTGCTGCGTGCTGCTATGTAAAGATATAACTTTTCCCTTTCTTTTGGCACCGCCAAGATTGGTGGGGTCGAGAGGGTCTTCTTCAAGTCTGCGAGTGCATTGCTGGCTTCCTCGGTCCACTCGAATTTTTCTCCTTTTCTCAGCAGTTTGTAGAAAGGTAGGGTCCTTTCGCCTAGCCTGCTGATGAAGCGGCTCAATGCTGCGAGCTTTCCTGTGAGCTGCTGTATTCCTCTGATGTTGGTTGGACTTTGCATCTTGGAAATTGCTTGAACCTTTTCTGGGTTTGCTTCGATTCCTCGGGCGGAGACCATGTACCCGAGTAATTTTCCGGATGGGACGCCGAACACACATTTTTGTGGGTTTAGCTTGATCCTGTACTTGTTGAGGGCCGCGAACGTCTCGCGGAGGTCGTCGAGTGGTGTGTTTTCCTGTAGGTTTTGATGACAATGTCTTCTACATAGACCTGGACGTTCCTGCCGATCTGGTCTCTCAGACATAGTCGACGCACATCCTCAGTACCTCGGTGTCCTTTTTAGGGACTAGGACTGGGTTTGCTATCCATGTTGCTTTCTTTGTCTCTCTGATGAACCGTGCGTCGAGTAGTCGCAACGCCTGCTTTACTGGCTTCGTGTTTGGCTTGATGTGGAGCGTGTGTTCCGCGAATTCTCGTGGTATCCCAGGCATGTCGGCTGGCACCAGGAAAAAAATTTCCACTCTTCGCGAAGGAAGGTTATGAGGGCGGTTGCTTGCTCTTCTGGAAGGTGGGCATATACGCGGACTGTCTTCTCTAGGTCTGTTGGGTGTACTTGGTGTGTGATCGTGTCGCTGTCGACGCTAAAGTCGCGACCAAATTCCTTTGTCTCGCTTCAGATTTTTTTTTAATAATACACTTTTTTAGTAAATTACAAAAATAATACACGTTTTTAAAAATTTGTAAAAATAATACAACAACGGTCTAGCCGTGGCCACTGGACCCAGTCGGCCTAGCCGTGGCCGATATGGCCCAGTCGGCCTAGTTGAAGCCGATAGGGTGAGATGGGCAAGCGCTAGCCGGTGCACTCGGCCAGGCCAAGGCCGACAGGGTTTTTGATGCATGGACCGCTCTCACGATCACACAGATCAGCTGGTGCACCAGTTTCAACTAGGCTAGTGGCGTTTGCATGCCATGCATGGCAGGTAAGCTAAACTAGCCCCCCTGACACGCGTGCAAACCGACCAAAACAGCTTAATCCTAGAGCTTATCTTGCCCACGGCCGGCCTTAATCCAAGCCATGATCATCATACGGAGCTAAATTAAGTGCTTAGCCATAACAACCACCGAACAAGGCCATGGTACGTATGAGGAAGTACAATCTTTTTTAAAACACAGTACAACTCTGACACTCACATACATGAGTATACAATCACCCCTATAATGCACACACGCATACCCTTTCCCTATAAGCATCTTCGCAATACTGAGTCGGTACATCATCTTGAGATTAACAAAGCCATCACCTCGTCTTCGACGAGAACGTCTTCTCCCACTGAAAGTGCATCACCGGAAGCCCTGCAATAAATCCAGAAAAATGCGAGCAGCATTGTCAAATCTTGGATTTGAACTTAGTAGGCTGAAAATACAACCATCTACCTAACCAACTTAATCACAAGTTGATTCGCGTACGAGACTCGTCAAATAAGAAAGAAACTGTACTACGTGCTTGCAGCTAGCTCTCATCTTCCTTTCGTTGGATGTGGATGGATGGATGCTAAAGCAAGCTTAGCCGACACTAGTGGAAAGACCCCCTTTCGTCCAGCCCAAAAAAGGCATCGCTCCTGGTTCATTTCAGAACCGGGACCGATGCCCCGCAACGGTCCCGGTTCGACTGTATAGGGCAACGGTCCCGGTTCATCTGGGGCAACGGTCCCACTTTTTGCCAATAACCGGGACCAATGATCTGGCGACCAACACGTGGCGCACTGCGAGGCATTGGTCTCGGTTGTTGGAAAAAACCGGGACCGTTGCCCTGGCTATATAAGCCCCCAGCCAGCACTTTGCCATTTTGCCTCAAAAAATTTCAGGATTGTGTTGGGGTGGGGTGGGTGCTAGAATTTTTTTCATTTGATTGCACACCAGGTGTTCGACGAAATGTCCGAGCCACATTTAGGTCCTCAGAACACCGTATCCTCGGCCGAGGTTAGCAACCTTATCTTCTCCATCTGTAACTGATACAAAAATACTACACGTGTGCATATATAGTGGTCTTTTCACTATTCACGAAATTATTGTAATGGTTAATTATATGACGCAGATCGAAGCACGGATGCGATGGATGTACAACGATCGACGCGGATCCGAGTTTATTACAAACCTGCATACATTTCTCGATGTGGCTAATGCAAACAAAGTGGATAATTTTATGCCTTGTCCATGTATTGACTGTCGGAACGTGGCGGAGTACTCTTCCTCGAGAACACTTCAAGGCCACCTTCTTCGGAGAGGTTTCATTCCCGGATATTATTGTTGGTCCAAGCACGGAGAAAGAGGGGTTAGGCAGGAAGACAATGAAGAAGAGGAGGATGATGATAGCTATCCTATGTCCCCTAAAGAATTCGGTGACACTGCAATGGAAGACAATGAAGAAGATGGAGCTCCTCGAGGTGACAATGAAGAAGAACAACGGGAATCGGATGAGACCGCTGATGGTCTTGGTTGGGTCATCTCTGATGCAAAGCGAGACTGTGAAACATTAAAAGAGAAGGAGAAGTTGGAGACCATGCTAGAGGATCACAAAAAGCCCTTGTACCCAAATTGCGAAGATGGCAGCACAAAGCTCGGTACCACACTGGAACTGTTGAAATGGAAGGAAGATTTTGGTTGTTCTGACACCGGATTTGAGAAGTTACTGCAAATAATGAAGTCGAAGCTTCCACCGGATAACGAATTGCCCGCGACAACACACGAAGCAAACAAGGTTATCTGCCCTCTAGGATTAGATGTGCAGAAGATACATGCATGCATTAATGACTGCATCCTGTACCGCGGTGAAAAGTACGAGAGTATGGATAAATGCCGGTATGCACTGCGAGTCGGTACAAGATCAGACAAGATGACCCTGGTGATGCTGAGGGAGATGACGAGCCCCCGAGGAAGAGGGTTCCTGCTAAGGTTATGAGGTATGCTCCTATAATACCATGGTTGAAACGTCTGTTCAAAAACAAGGAGCATGCCAGGTTGCTGCGATGGCACAAAGAAGACCGTAAGAAAGACGGGAAGTTGAGACACCCCGCTGATGGGTCGCAGTGGAGAAAAATCGAGAGAGGCCACTCAGAATTTACAGATGAAGAAAGAAACTTATGGTTTGGTCTAAGTACAGATGGCATGAACCCTTTTGGAGAGCAGAGCTGCAGTCACAACACCTGGCCTGTGACTCTATGTATCTACAACCTTCCTCCTTGGGTGTGCATGAAGCGGAAGTTCATCATGATGCCAGTGCTCATCCAAGGACCGAGGCAACCCGGCAACGACATTGATGTGTACCTAAGGCCATTAGTCGATGAACTTTTGGAGCTATGGGCCAAACCAGGTGTACGCGTGTGGGATGAGGACAAATAGGAGGAATTTGACCTGCGAGCGTTGCTTTTCGTAACCATCAATGATTGGCCCGCTCTTAGTAACATTTCAGGACAGTCAAACAAGGGATACAATGCATGCACGCACTGTTTAGATAAGACTAAAGGTATATATTTGGATAAATGTAAGAAGGTTGTGTACCTGGGGTGTCGTCAATTTCTGCCGCCCAATCATATCGTGAGAAAGAAAGGCAAGCATTTCAACGGTGAGGCAGATCACCGGAAAAAGCCTAAGCTCCCTAAAGGTGCTGATGTATTTGGTATGGTGAATGACCTAGAAGTAATCTTTGGAAAGGGTCCTGGCAGTCAATCTGTTCCGAAAGACGCCGTTACCGGACACGCGGCCATGTGGAAGAAGAAATCTATATTTTGGGAGCTACCCTATTGGGTAGACCTAGAGGTCCGTTCTTCAATCGACGTGATGCACGTGATGAAGAATCTTTGCGTGAACCTGCTAGGGTTCCTGGGCGTGTATGGGAAGTCAAAAGATACACCAGAAGCACGGGAGGACCAGCAACGTATGAAGGACCCATACCACAGGCATACTGATAAAGGGCGTCTAAGCAGCTACGCTCTTACCAAAGCAGAGAAGGAAATCTTTTTTGAATGCCTTAGAAGTATCAAGGTCCCGACAGGCTTCTCGTCAAATATAAAGGGAATAATAAATATGGCAGAGAAAAAATTCCAGAACCTCAAGTCTCATGATTGCCACGTGATTATGACGCAGTTGCTTCCGGTTGCATTGCGGGGGCTTCTACCAGAAAATGTTTGAGTACCCATTGTGAAGCTATGTGCATTTCTCAATGCAATATCTCAGAAGGTAATCGATCATGCAAGTCTGGAAAGGCTACAGAAGGATGTGGTCCAATGTCTCTTCAGTTTTGAGTTGGTGTTCCCCCCGTCCTTCTTCAATATTATGACGCATCTGCTGGTTCACCTGGTCGACGAGATTGCCATTCTAGGTCCGGTATTTCTACACAATATGTTCCCCTTCGAGAGGTTCATGGGAATTTTAAAGAAATATGTTCGTAACCGTGCAAGGCCAGAAGGAAGCATCTCCAAGGTCTATGGAACAGAGGAGGTCATTGAGTTCTGTGTTGACTTTATTCCAGGAACGATAGGAAAGAAAGCAAAGATATTTCAGGACAGGCATTCTTTGACTCAAGCACACTACACAGTTCTACAAAGTTCTACCTTCGTCCAACCGTATATCGAGGAACACAAGAATGTTCTACGCTCCAAGTTCCCGGGGGAGGATGACCAATGGATTCAAGTCAAACACATGGAGACTTTCGGCACTTGGTTGCAATTACGTCTCATGCATGACACCACTATTGGAAATCAACTCTACTTGCTGGCCGCGACACCGTCTGAGACTGTATTGACTTTCCACGGGTACGAGATAAATGGGAATACATTTTACACGGTCGCCCAAGATAAGAAGAGCACCAACCAAAATAGTGGTGTTCGCTTTGATGCAACAAACGAGGATGGTACAAAGGACACATACTATGGTTACATAGATGAGATATGGGAACTTGACTATGGACCTACTTTTAAGGTCCCTTTTTTTCGGTGCAGTTGGGTCAACATGAATGGAGATGGGGTAAAGGTCGACCAGATGTACGGAATGACAACAGTGGATCTCAAGAATCTTGCTCACACAGACGACCCATTCGTCCTAGCCAAAGATGTGGCTCAGGTTTTCTATGTGAAGGACATGTCTTCTAGACCGAAAAAAGGAAAAACAAGGATACGAATACATCAGACAATGAGCCCAGGCGTCACATAATTCTTTCAGGAAAAAGAAACATCGTGGGAGTCGAGGACAAGACAGACATGTCCGAAGATTACGATAAGTTTCATGAAATTCCTCCCTTCACAATGAAAACTGACCCAACTATCCCATTAAGCAATGAAGATGCTCCGTGGTTACGGCCCAAGAAGCGATCATAAGCAATGTAGGAAACAAGTGATGTGTAATAATGTATTGAACCTTTTATCCTCTCAACTTTTGCACACATGCTATGTGGATCAAATGATGATACCATGCCAAGTTTCAACCTTTTATGAGTTCAGTTGTAGTGCTTTCCAATTACAGGGTCATTTAGCTCAAAATAAATCATTAAATGCATGCAAAATAGCAAATGAAGTCAGAAAGGTTTGAAATTTTAGTATGTGGCTTTGAATGTTGCATGTTGAATGCAAACAAAGGTCTTGAGTTAAAATAAGTTTGGAAAAATGAAATGCCTTTGAAACAGATGAGTTTTCGTCTGAAACCCTCTTACTTTGAAAGAGATGGTCCAGTTTGTACACGAAGTGCATCCAGTTTTTATCGTAATCCTCTCAACTTTTGCACACATTCTATGTGGATCAAATGATGATACCATGCCAAGTATCAACCTTTTATGAGTTCAGTTGTAGTGCTTTCCAATTACAGGGTCATTTAGCTCAAAATAAATCATTAAATGCATGAAAAATAGCAAATGAAGTCAGAAAGGTTTGAAATTATAGTATGTGGCTTTGAATGTTCCATGTTGAATGCAAACAAAAGTCTTGAGTTAAAATAAGTTTGGAAAAATGAAATGCCTTTGAAACAGATGAGTTTTCGTCTGAAACCCTCTTACCTTGAAAGAGATGGTCCAGTTTGTACACGAAGTGCATCCAGTTTTTGTCGTAATCCTCTCAACTTTTGCACACATGCTATGTGGCTCAAATGATGATACCATGCCAAGTTTCAACCTTTTATGAGTTCAGTTGTAGTGCTTTCCAATTACAGGGTCATTTAGCTCCAAATAAATCATTAAATGCATGAAAAATAGCAAATGAAGTCAGAAAGTTTGAAATTTTAGTATGTGGCTTTGAATGTTGCATGTTGAATGCAAACAAAAGTCTTGAGTTAAAATAAGTTTGGAAAAATGAAATGCAATAAATATTTGAAAATGCATTTTTAATTGAAAATAGTAAAATTGTATAGTTAAAATAGTAAAACTGTATAGTTAAATAAATATTTTTGAAAACAAAAAATGGTTTTGGATTAGTTAATTAAATTGAAGCACTTTTGCTGTTAAAAGTTTTTTCAAATTCCAAACAAAAAATATTTTTAAATTGAAACACCTAAGTAATTAAAAAAGAAAATAAATTTGAAAAGGGCGGGTAGATGAAAAGATTGCATAAAAAGGGCCATTGATCCCGGTTGGTAGCACCAACCGGGACCAAAGACTCAACGGTCCCGGTTG
This sequence comes from Bromus sterilis, assembly GCA_950022295.1. Lineage (NCBI taxonomy): Eukaryota > Viridiplantae > Streptophyta > Magnoliopsida > Poales > Poaceae > Bromus > Bromus sterilis. The sequence continues at coordinate 18,353,745 of OX465598.1, read as the reverse complement.
GTGCTACGACTCGGGACCGATGACCTTGGTGCGACGTGGCAGCACCACGTCCCTCCCCGCCCAGGCCAACGATCCCGGGTCGTAGCACCAACCGGGACCAAAGACTCAACGGTACCGGGACTGATGACCCTTACTATATACAGGCGCATCTCTTCTTCCTCCCCCAACTCCACCAAATCTCGTCAACGCCGAAACCACTAAGGAAAACGCGCGGAATTCCTCGTCGGACGCCGGCAGGCTGCCCGATTCGCCGCAGTTCTCCTCGCCTTCGTCTTCGCCTCGAGCCGCTGACCTCTACCTCGCCGTCTTTGATTCGCACCACCGCGGCCACCGTCGTCCTCCCCGAGCTCTTCTCTGCCCCCCAGTGAGCTCCGCCTCCAAACCCCCTTCTTCCCCGCCTCGTTTGTCTCCATGGACGCCCCGCTCCTGAGCTCGCGCCCTGACACACCTCGCCACACCCCGGCCGCTCCTGGCCGCGCCCAGCACTCGCCGTGGTCCGCACCGACCGCCGCCTCGCCTCGTGCAGGCCTGCGCCTGCCCGCGTCCCACTTGCGTGCTCCCACTCATCCCCGGTCTGTGCCCTCGCCACGCCCGCGTCTAGCGCCCCACCCTCGCCGAGGCTGGCCGGGATGGCCTCGCTGCCGTGCTATCGGCCGCCGGCGCCCCTGTTTGCGTGTGTGTGGTTAGTACAATGTGTGTATATACAATGGGCCACCCTGTTTAGTTAATTAGATAAAATGAATTAAAATACCCAATGTGGATGACATGTGGGCCCAGGCCCCTAATCTAATTCCTGGATAATTATAGTGTTTAATTAACACATGTGTCAATGATATCCGGGTCCCACCTACTGATTAATTAATTAGATGATTTTGTTAAAATGTGAGTATGACATGTGGCCCCATTGGTAATGTAACTAAAGTAAATGATTTAAATTGTTTCTATGTATGACATGTAGGTCCCACCTGTCAGACACTGTTCTGGATAAGGTTGTGGATAATGTTGCTATTTAATAATAAAAGAAAAATTCAGAAATTGTTTTAAAATGATTAAAACTTTGAAAATCAATATCTTTTAAACCGTAACTCCCATGAAAATATTTTATATATCAAACTTGATCAGAAAAATGCAACGAATTCGGATACGCTACCCATACCCCCACCACACCCCTCTAACATACCGAACGTGGAACAATTCCCCTCCGGTTCATCTGTCTGTCATACCGAACGTGGAACAATTCACCTCCGGTTCATCTGTTCTGAACATAAAAGTTGTTCGGAATGCATCAACGATCACGGATACGCTATCCACATGTCTGTCAGATGTCTCTAACACTGCAGACATGGAGCCTTCCCCCTCCGGATCATCTGTCCGATAATCACCCGGTACTGATGACTCATCCCCGGATAAATTCTCGCTCCGACTAAAATAATTAACACTTCGTTAGAACATCGCCAACAATGCGTTGCTTTGTCTTGAATTTGTATTGCTATTATTGATGTGTATTTATTGTTTCTCCCCCTTACTCTTTGATAGACCTCGACACTGCCGCCGACGACACCGTTGCCGAGTACGACTACTTCGTCGACGACCGTACCCCTACCGTCAAGCTTCCAGGCAAGTAGAGCCATTTTCCTTCCCCAGATATCGCCTATCTTTTTCGTACTTTCTTGCACTTTGATTATTTGCATTATAATAGCCTGCAATTCTTAATTTGCAGATACTATGGATCCAATATTTCGTAGAGATGAAAATGAGGAAAACTTGCTTCACGATATGATCAACGAAAATGAAGGTCAAGATGTCACCCGCCGGTTTCTGAACGATTTCGGTGAGGGAGACGAGTCTCTCCACCGAGAAGAAGCATCGGATGGGAGACAAGCCGGCTCCGGCTCCGCCTCCGGCGGAACCTTGAATCTCGAAAACATCGGCGAGGTTGATTAAAATGTTGTTAATTAAAATGCAGCTGTATATGTACATGCATATATTAACACTCTTTCTTCTTTTAGCCCTCCGGATCCGGATCCGGCCATTCCTCCGCAAGACCGAAACGAGGCCCAACCAAAAAGTTGGATGATAGTGTGAGGTATAGGATCGAAGAGGTCGGTCCAGACGGCCAACCGTTAGCTCCGGACGATGTCAAGAAAAAATTTGTGAAGGCATGCGGAACTCTCGTGAGGGACAACATCCCGATCACCATTCGAGAATGGATGCAGCCAAAGGACCCTACAATCTCGTTTGTGTGCGACACCATGAAAGACAGGCTTTAGAACATGCTCATGCATAATTTCCTCCTGCGGATGCCAGAGGTGGATAATCCAGCTCAGGAGGCGGCAGCTAGACTGGAGCTAGAGGCTAGAGTCAAGAAGTTTGCTCTCAGCAAGATGGCCGAGCAATTCAAGAATTGGAAGAAAAACTTGTACCTAAAATTTGTCAAGGTAGACAAAACTCAGGATTTCGAACACGGCTATGGTAAGATAAGAGAGCAGTGGGATGATTTTTTGGCGTACAAGAAATCGGAGTAAGCGCAGCAAAGGTCTGAAATAAATCAGATGAATGCCACTAAGAAGATTTACCACCATAAAATGGGGCCTACTGGCTACGCCGGTTGCATGCCTAAGTGGGAGGCAATTGAGGCCAAGTATTTTGATGTCGGGATCACTCCAGAGCCTACAACATGGAACGAACGGACAAGAAACTGGTTTTACGGCCATGGGGGCATGTTGGACAAAGATGGGAAGGCAATATATAACCAGTCACACATAGATGATCCCCTGCTTCCCATCGAAGATATCAGAGATGCAGTACGTGATATTGAAGCGGGACGGTTCATTCCTGATAGAGAGGAAGAAGAGCTCACACGCGCCCTAAAAAATAAAGAACACCCAGGACGAGCACGAGGCACGCCAGGCTCCAAGTGTTGGAAAGTTTCCTTCCCTTCGGAAAGCAAGAAATATCCAGATAAAAGCCATCAGAGGAGGAAGGAAAGGGAGGCAGCTGAGAAAGCGGCGGCTGAGAGAGAGAAAGCGGCGAATGAGGCTGAGAAAACGGCTACCAAAGAGCGGCTGCGTAATGTAGAAGAAGGCTTAAAGAGGGCGGAGGAGCTGATCGATAGACTTAGCCAGCAAAGTGGCGACCAACCTCAACAGCTCTTGTTAGAAACTGCATTCGATGCTACCGGCACCCCATCGAATCGGAAAAGCTCCCAAGCTTCCACGCAGCTCCAGCAGGATGATGATGATGCACTTACAATGGCTGCTCCTAAACGCTACCTAGTGGATTATATCACAGAGAGCACATGTTGTGAGCTTAAGGTGCAAGTGCTGAACTTAAAGGTGACGGTGGCGGTCGGCATGGCCCTATCAATCCCGGAGAAACCAACTTATCATTGCAACCCGACTCCAGAAGGGTACGCTGTCGTCATGGTGGATGATGTGATGGATGATTATGAGGAGCTGAAGCTGGACCACCCTGCAGGTGAAGATAGGGAGCTGACTGAACTAGGAGAAGCCAAAAAGGGGAGTGTTCTATGGGGAAAGGAGCACATCGTGCTTCCAAATTATGTGCCGCCAAGGTCACCCACTCTTCAGAAGAGCAATCCACCTTCACCGCCACGTGACCATTCTTCACCGCAACCATCGCCTTCACCAACTCACCACTCTCCGGCTCAGCCGTCTCCAGCGTCGGCTCAGGCATCTCCACCGTCGCCTCAGCCATCTCCTGAGCCTCAGAGCCAGAAGCGGAAGCGTACCTATACTAGGAGGGGCAGCAGCAGCATCAGCAGCAAGGAATCACCGAAACATAAGCGATCACCCCTCCCAAAAGTTCCTCATCAGAATATGAAGAAGCTACCCGGAGAGATGACACCTGAGGAACTGGAAGTGTCCGCAAAAATGTCTTATGAAAAGTGGATGATTCATGTGGCCAACAATAATAAGTCGATAGAGCCATTGTTCCCGCGCACCCCAGAAGATCACGCCGCGTGCGTGGAACTGAAGAATAAGCTTCACAACCCCATACCGCTCACATCAGACTATGAACGCTCTATTACAAAGTCGGCTAAGGCAAAAGAGCGGAGAGTCGGAAAAGAGATTGCCCAACTCGGACTACAGAACGAACAAACGATCGAACCGCTCAAAGTGCACACTTGGCCGCGCCCCCAGCAGCATCAGGTCGATGCGTATGATCCGAACAAAGATCCGGAGTTTATAAGACAGTACGGAGCAAAAGCCCAGGCAGTAGGATTGTATATTACTGATTACCTGAGCCGTCTGGATGAGTTCGAGACCGGCCGGAACGACGAGGAATTCGTACCGGCATACCAACACCGACACGGGTATCCTCTCTTCAAACCCGAGTTAGTCAACGATCTACCAACAAAGATGCGAAAATTGCATGACTGGTACATGGAAAAATCTGCTAAATCCGAAAACTGGATCTACGCTAAATTTCAGAATGAGCATTACGGGCATGGACAAGGCTTCGATCTGATTGAATTCTCAGAATTATTTCAGTTTTACAATGGAGACGCCATCGACAAATCTATCGTCAGTGCATATTGTTTGTAAGTACCATTAATTTCAGTGATCAAGCCTTTCTAGCTCAGCTCATTCGTTTCATGTACAATCTTACACTCATCACTAAACTAATTATATATGCAGAATGAAGATTCTCGAATGCAAGAAAGGACAAATCTATGACATTGGGTTCGTTGACTGCCAGTTCGTTCATGAAAGAACTCTCAAAGAGAAGCCCAACCAGAGAGAGAACAACTTGTTGCAATCGTTGACGTATTTCGGCACAAGAAGGGAAATACTATTTCCTTACAACTTCGAGTGAGTGTTACTATCTCGCACACATTCTATTTTGCTTGATCGGTGTTAAGCGTATAATTGACTCTTTATGCGTGTGCAGCTTCCACTTTATTCTGTTGATCATTGTTCCGGACGAAGGAGTAGTAAAAGTCATGGACCCGGGACGCAGATCTATGAAATCATGGGAGGACATGCAGGCATGCCTCCAGAGGGCTTGGAAACGGTTCACCGCCAAAACACCGGGTCTTCCGGCAGAGCTTACATTTGAATCACTGAATGTAAGTACTACTTGCTAGATCCGTGCATCTTTTTTATTCTAGTTTCAGTATAATTATCATGCTGATTATAATATTCATTGATCTCCGTTCTCGTTTGAGACAGGGACCCGGGAATAACTTATGTGGATATTATGTCTGCGAGTTCATTCGCCAGACGACCAAAGAGACGGCCGCAACCCGAAACATAAGGAAAATTGAAGTACGATAAAAAACATTCAATACTTTAATTTATTGCGTTAAATTGTGTTTAGTTTCATTCATATATATTGATCCCTTTCTTTTAATTAGATCGAACGAATGCGGGACGGTCTTCTACCACGAGAACGCGTGCGAGCAATTCAAGAGGAAATCGTCGGATTCTTATTAGACCATGTCATAGCTCTGACCGGAGATTTCTTTCACCCTCATTTTTTGGAAGACAAGCGGCCAAGGACCGATGTAAATTAGATCGAACTCGTGTGAGTACCGTTTGTGTAATACATGTTCGACCAAGCACGAGGAATGAGATGGTGTATATGATATATTCGTGACGATAATGTGTAATATATATTGTGGTTCATTGTTGCTTTATATATATATGGTACCATTTAATTGAATACAAAATACAAAATAAAAAAGAGGGCATTGGAGCCTATTCGGTCCCGGTTCTTCCTATCAACCGGGACCGATGACCCCTCCCCCCTCGCTGCGCGCCTGGCCACGTGGAGCCTCTTCGGTCCCGGTTCATGGGCCAACCGAGACCAGCATTGGTCCCGAGTTATTGGTCCCGGGTGTGGAACCGGGACTGAAGGCCCATATGAACCGGGATAGTAGGGGGGTCTGTCCACTAGTGCGAGTTGTGCACGCGTCCGCTAGAAGCTTAGTGTGGCCGGCCTGTCGGCCCAGCCTAGGCCGAGTGCATGGCCTATCGGTCCTGCCCATCCCCCTGTCGGCTTACACTAGGCCGATTGGGCCTTCTCAGCCACGGATGGGCCGACTGGGCTCAAACGGCCACGCCTAGACCGATGTTGTATTATTTTTATAAAATTTTAAATATGTGTATTATTTTTGTAATTTATTCAAAAATGTATATTATTTAAATAAAAAAATCTCGCTTCTGTTTGCTAGTGGAAATATTCTTTTGTCCGTCACCATGGCTATTTCTTGGAGCTGTTGTTGGGCTTCGAATGTGTCGAAGACTTTGCGCAAGTCGCGGTTGCACTGGTCCTGGCATCTTGAGCTTGAGATATGCATAGTGTGGAACCGCCATGAACTGTGTGAACGCCGGTCGCCCGAGTATGGCGTGATACTGCGACTGCCAGTCGAGTACTTCGAACTCGAGTGCCTTCTTTGCGAAGTTGCGCTTGCTGCCGAAGATTACGTCAAGTTGTATTGCTCTGATGGAGGTGGCTACTTCGCCCGGGACTACGCCGTATATTGTGGTTCCTAACTTCTTCCACACTGATCGTGGGATGAATATCTTGCGTAGAGTGCTGGTGAAGATTATGTTTAGACTGCTGCCTCTGTCCATGAAGATTTTGTCCATGTCGTATCCTCCGATCTGCGCTTCGAGGACCAAGGGTGCATGCCCAGGCCTCGAGACTGCAGGTAGATGGTCGCTCTGTGAAAAACTGATGCTGGTCTCGGCGCCGCTCAGTTGGTATGTTCCAGTTATCTTTAGGCCTTCGGCTGCTTCGGCTTGCAGTGTGTAGGCATCTTGCTTTGCTTTCGAGGGTCTTCCTTCTTGGATCATGCAGATTCGTCCCTGGGACGCGGGATATTGCTCCTCTGCACTTGGTGCGGGTGACTGTGTGCTTTTTCGAGTGCGTTTGGCTTCACGCTGCTTCTCCTCCTTGAGGCTGTTGGAGAGTTGATGTGCGAGATGATGATAGTGATTTCTCGCCCTTCGTTGGTATACCCCAAGTGGAAGGCGTGATGTAGCACAACAGCAAATTTCTCTCAGTAAAGATACCAAGGTTTGTCTCCAGTGGTACTCCAGAGATGATAAGTAGGTGTCAGCGGCGCAACTGACGCGGACCTGCACACAGACACAAATAACTTTGTTCCCAACGAAGTTTAGAGAGGTTGTCAATCTCTCCGGTCTTGTTGTTCACAAAGATCAAACACAAGGGATAATGATAGCAACAGAAAGTAAAAGCAGAAAATTAAATAAGCGTGGAAAAAGTAATGGGGATATGGACCGGGATACGTGATGTTCACTAGTGATGTCTCTCTCCCAAAAGACGATAAAAATGCTATGCGAGGTGAACAAATTACAGAAGGCCAATTGACAGGATTATGAACGCACCGCAATGCTAACTATGCTACAAAAGAAAGGAAGAGGCTCAAAAGCATGGGCAGTACGCCAAAATAAGTAGACCAAAATCCAACTGCATCTACTACTAATCATCCACCTTGAGATATCTATCCAGAACATCTCGTTGGTATTAAGTTGCGAGCCCCACCCAAAGTGTAAACCCAAAGCAACAGACAACTGCATTAAAAAGTGTTGGATATCTGCCCTAGAGACAAATTAATAAAGATATTTGTCACATATCCGTTTTGTTCATAATACGTTTTATATTGTGCTATAACTGTATTACTTGGAAATACTAATACAGGTGTAGTATAAAACATGGTCCGTAGTTTAACTCGGGTAAACTATCTCATTGGGCAATTGATTGATCAAGCTTTCCTGATCATGACGACACTTAAGTCCATTGACAATGAGGTCATATCATTAAGGGGAATGATGTGATGGACGTACACCCACCTAAAGTATTGCAATGTGATCGAGTCACATAGTTCAGCATTGCTATGACTTTGTAACGTATGGCTTAGTCCTTAGACCGTAATGATCATACGTAATTACCATCTATGAGGAGACTTTGATTTGTATCCCACCGCCTGACTGAAATATGTTGGCTATAACGGTGCACTTTGGGTATTCCGAAATAGTTGGTTGATGAGTATGTTAATAGATCAGAGCGGGATTTGTCAGTCCTTGTGACAGGACAGGTACTCTGGGCCCACTTGGTGATATTGCATCAACACCTTGCAAGGACGTGACTAGGTCACAAGAGATGCAATGATCATGGACGAGAGAAGTTGTTTGTTGTGAACGAGATGTGAACACGGTATGTAGGATACCGACGATCAAACCTCGGACAAACAAAGTACCGCAGCACAAAGGGATTACGTCGTATCGTTAACGGTTTCCAAAAGTGATCGAAGTTCATTCGATGGAAGCGCAGGGGCTGTCAAGGATTGTAACCAGGTCCAACTGACTAGTCATTGGTCAATGAGAAGAGTCTCGACCATGTCTGCTGTTTCCCGGACCGTTAGGGTGTTACACTTAAGGGCAATCGATGCATAGGACAGTTACGGGATCAATCGGTGAAATAGGAGAAATCACCGGAATAGTTCCGGAGGAGGACGGAATGGTTTCCGGACATTTTGAATAGTTCAAAATAAAGTTTAATTGTTTTAATAATGTTTTATTATTTAATTATCTGAATTAAATATATAAAACATATTAAATAAATTAAAAAATGGAAAAAAGGCTATATGGGCCCATGGGGCCCATTAGGGGAGGAGGGGGTTTCCCCCTTGGGCTTGGCGCCAAGGGTGGGGCCCATCCCCCCTATGGCCGGCGCACTCCCCCCCCTTGGGAGTTTAGTCCCACATGGGGGAGGGGAGGAGGATCACACCCCCCCCCCCTTGGCCTATATAAGGAGGGGTAGACCCCCCTTTTCCAACACACCAATATCTCCTTCTTCCTCCTTCTCCTTCCCAGAAGTGGACTCCCCTTGTTTGGAGTCTGCACCAGGATTGGAGTTCTCCACCATAAGGCAGGCCGTCGCTCTGCTGGAGTCGGGATCCGTAGCCGTCTTTCTTCCGCTGCTCGCCTGGTTCGGGGCCCGGGAGGAACATCGATTGTACCGTACGTGTATAATCTCTTCGAGACACTACACCTGTGGTGCTACTTCGTTGCTGGAGGTTTACCGAGAGTCATCCTTGCCGGTGGTGGTCTTCTACACGACAGGGAGGTCGTAGTTCTGAGTCTACGCCAACCACGTTCGCAAGAACGTTTCCCTCTTTCGGTCTTCAAAGGTATGAACACCGATTCTCTCCGTTACTTTACATCGCCATAGCATAGATCTTGGGTTCGGGTACCGTAGGTATGAAAATTTTGTGTTTTCTGCCCTGTATCCCAACAGTGGTATCAGAGCTAGCTATGCGTAGATGTATTGTACGGGTAGAACACATCTAGGATGTGGGCATCGAATCTTCATTCGTTACCCTCCCACGTGTACTCATTTAGCGTTGCGGCAATGTTTGATGAAGCGGCCCCCGACCGACCTTACGCGTTTACGCGAGACTGGTTCCACGCTAGACATATGGCTTGTACCATATGAAGTGGCTGGGGGGTGTCTGTCTCTCTGCATTAGCGATGCGAAGATGTTTGCAACGGAGGGCCCCGACAGGGGTGTAATAGAGACGGATGGGAGACGGTGTTGTGGCATGTTTTTCGCAGGATAGAAACGGTTCTCTCTCTCGAAACCCCTAGCAGCCACGTAAAACTTGCACAAGCTAAAGTAGAAAGGCGTTTAACTTTGCTTTGCATGAAGGGGGATCATAGGTTGTATGATTTATAGTTTTACTTCCTGTTTTATGCTAGTATGCTAGATATATCGACGGTAGCACGAAACAGGACCATCTCTCACAATACCAACATTGTGTTCTCCCTTGGTGGGCACCGCCTGGAAGGTTCTCCCATATGGCTTGATGCTCCGTACATACCGGAGTTGTCCTACATATTAAACGGAGTTCGCATGAGGTTGGGTTCGGCAAGCCTGGCATATGCAGATATGGCCTTGCTGAACAGCTAACATCAAGGTTCGATTGGCAGGCTTGACGTATGTAGATGCGGGCCTAGAACACAGGAGACCGAAAGGTCGAGCACGAGTCACATGCCTGATGTGATTGGCTTAGAGGCCTACCTGGTTCGCATACTGATGGCTGTGACAATCGGGGAGGTATGGGGGCTGGGATTGTGTAATCACTTAGTTAAATTGAGAGGTGTTTATCTAAGTGGGAGCTTTCTAGAATTTTGAGATTAAATTGAAACTCCACATTATGAACAAAAGTCTAAATATGTATCCTCGTGAATCAACCTTGTAGATGGCAGCACCTCGTCCCTCGTTCAACTTAGGATCATTCCTAGAGAAAGATAAGCTAAAAACAAATGGGACAAACTTCACCAACTGGTTCCGCACCCTGAGGATTCTCCTCGTTCCCCTCAAGATGGCATACGTACTAGAGGACGCGTTAGGTGATGCACCAGCAGATGATGCCAGTCAGGACGAGAAGAATTTCTATCTCTCCAGGACTGATGATTACAACCTTGTCCAGAGTGGCATGCTCTACTCCATGGAGGTTGAGCTGCAGAAACGCTTTGAGAGGATGGGTGCATATGAGATTATCACCGACCTCAAGGAAGTCTTCGCACCTCAAGCCAGGGCTGAACGGTACAAGGATTCTGAAGCCTTCATCTCAGCAAAGATGGACGAGCACGACAGCGTGAGTGAGCACGTAGTCAAAATGTCTGGCTACGTTCAGCCCTTGAATGCTCTGGAATGCCAGATTCCAGATGAACTTGCTGTTGATAGGGTGTTGCAGTCGCTTCCCCCTAGCTACAAAGGCTTTGTGCTGAACTACAACATGTAGGGGATGACCAAAACCCCTTCTGAGTTGTTTGCCATGCTGAAGAGCGCCGAGGTTGAGATCAAGAAGGAGCACGCCGTCTTCATGGTCAACAAGACCACTGACTTCAAGAAGTCAAGAAGGCGGGAGAAGGCCAAGAGAGGTGGCCCCAAGAGGGATGGAAAGTCAGTTGCCGCTCCTCCCAAGGCACCCAAGCCTAAACCCGGAGTGGAGTGCTTCTACTGCAAGGGTGAAGGTCACTGGAAACGCAACTGTCCCAAGTACCTAAAGGACAAGAAGGCTGGCAAGGTCGCCAAGAGAGACGAAGGTATATTTGATATACATATTGTTGATCTTCTCTTGACAAGCGCCGGGAACACATCTTGGATATTTGATACAGGATCTGTCGCTCATATTTCTAATTCCATTCAGGGACTAAGGAATAGGAGACGCTTGCTCAAAGATGAAGTGACGATGCGCGTGGGGAATGGCTGTCAGATTGAGGTCTTGGCGGTCAGCACGAAGCATCTTAGTCTCCCTTCGGGATTGGTTTTAGTTCTGAATAATTGCTACTATGTACCCGCGTTGAGTGTGAACATCGTTAGTGGCTCTTGCTTGAAGCGAGACCACTATTCTTTTAAGTCTGATACAATTGGTTTTTCGACTTATAAGGATGAAATGTTTTATGTTCACGCACCGAAGTTGCATGGTTTATTCGTACTTGATCTCAATGGTGGCGTGTGTCACATTAACAATATTGAGGCCAAAAGATTGAAGAATGATGAAGATCACATGATAATGTGGCATTGCCGACTTGGTCACATTGGTATAAAACGCATGGAGAAGCTCCATAAGGATGGACTTCTTGAGTCATTGGATTTTGGATCCCTTGATATATGTGAACAATGCCTCATGGGCAAAATGACAAGGACTCCATTCAATGGCGTAATGGAGCGTGCGGATGTCTTATTGGGGATCATACACTCGGATGTATGTGGACCCATGAACGTCCCCACTCGCAATGTTCTTCGTTACTTCGTGACCTTTACTGATGACTTGAGTAGATATGGGTATATTTACTTGATGAAGCACAAGTCTGAAACCTTTGAAAAGTTCAAGGAATTTCAGAATGAGGTCAAAAATCAACTCGGAAGAAAAATCAAGCACCTTTGATCGGATCGAGGTGGCGAGTATTTGAGTCACGAGTTTGGCAATCATCTGAAGTCTTGTGGCATAGTACCACAGCTTATGCCGGCAGGCACACCTCAGAGAAACGGTGTGGCTGAGCGACGTAATCAAACCCTATTGGATAGTGTACGATCGATGATGTCTCATACTGATTTTCCTGTGTCATTCTGGGGGTATGCATTAGAAACTGCCGTTCATATTCTTAATAGGGTACCATCCAAATCCGTAAAGACAACACCATTTGAAGAATGGCATGGCACAAAACCTAAGTTGTCTCACCTGAAGATTTGGGGTTGTGAGGCTTATGTAAGGAAACTACAGCCTGACAAACTTGAATCCAAGGCGGATAAGTGCATCTTTGTGGGCTATCCCAAGGAAACTTGTGGATACACCTTCTACAACAAGTCTGACAGCAAAACGTTTGTTGCCAAGACGGGACACTTTCTTGAGAAGGAGTTTCTCGCGAAGGAGTTGAGTGGGAGGAAAATAGACCTCGATAAAGTGACTGACCAATCACTCCAATTGGAAGAAACGGCTACGGAAATTGTTCTGGAACCATCTTCCACAGTGGGAGCTGAAGAGAATGGCCAGAACGACATTCATAACGATCATGACATTAATGATGATCATGATGAGAATTAAGAGGAACCTTTTATGCCCCGTAGGTCATCAAGAGTCCGTCAACCTACTGAGTTTTACGGACAGCTTGTGAATGCAATCTCGGCTGATGAGTCGGATGAACCTACAAGTTACAAAGAAGCAATGGAGGGACCCGAGTCCGAGAAATGGCTTGAAGCCATGAAATCCGAAATAGACTCCATGTACACCAACAAATTATGGACTTTGGTGGATATTCCCGAGGACCGCAAGGCCGTCGAGAATAAATGGATTTTCAAGAAAAAGACTGACGCAGACGGAAACGTATCTGTCTACAAAGCTCGACTTGTCGCGAAAGGTTTTCGACAAATTCAAGGAGTTGACTACGAGGAGACATTCTCTCCAGTAGCGATGATAAAGTCTATTCGGATCCTACTAGCAATAGCTGCATATCATGATTACGAGATATGGCAGATGGATGTGAAAACTGCATTCCTAAATGGCAACATATAGGAAGAGTTGTATATGATGCAACCAGAGGGGTTTGTCGATCCAAGGAACGCTGGTAAGGTTTGCAAGCTTCAACGGTCCATCTATGGGTTGAAGCAAGCATCTCGGAGCTGGAATCTTCGATTTGATGAGGTCATTAAAGCTTTTGGATTTGTCCAAAACGTCGAAGAGTTATGCCTCTATAAGAAACTGAGTGGGAGCTCTGTAGCATTCCTTGTGTTATATGTAGATGACATATTACTAATAGGGAACGATAAGAAATTCTTAGAGGGAGTGAAGGAATATCTGAATGGACAATTTTCCATGAAGGACCTAGGTGAAGCTGCGTACATATTGGGGATTAACATCTATAGAGATAGACCTAATCGACGGTTGGCCTTGAGTCAGAACACTTATATTGACAAGATATTGAAAAGGTTCAAAATGGATGACTCCAAGAGAGGTCTCTTGCCAGTTATAAAAGGTGTCAAATTAAGCGTGACTCAATGCCCAACCACAACAAAAGAGAAGGAGGAGATGTCCTCAAAGCCCTATGCCTCAGCCATAGGTTCTCTCATGTATGCTATGTTATGTACCAGACCGGATTTAGCGCTGGCCATTAGTATGACTAATCGCTACCAGAGTAACCCGGGAATGGCTCACTGGACAGCAGTAAAGAACATCCTTAAGTACTTAAGAAGAACCAAGGATCTCTTTCTCGTTTATGGAGGACTTGATGAGGAGCTCTCAGTAAAGGGTTACATTGACGCAAGCCTCGGCTCAGATCTAGATGACTCGAAATCCCAGACGGGATATGTTTTCATGTTGAACGGTGGCGCAATTAGCTGGAGGAGCGGCAAACAGTCAGTCGTCGCCCAATCTACAATGGAGTCAGAGTATATTGCCGCTTGCGAAGCGTCAAACGAGGCGCTGTGGCTGAAGAGGTTCGTGATCGAGCTTGGCGTCTTTCCCAGTTGCACTGACCCCGTGGGAATCTTCTGCGACAACACGGGTGCCATTGCTAACACGAAGGAGCCAAGAACTCACTCTACATCCAAGCACATCCTCCGAAAGTTCCATGTGACGCGAGACTACGTCAGGGATGGACACACTAGGATTCACAAGATACATACAGATCTGAACGCAGCAGACCCGATGACTAAACCTCTTCCATAGGGCAAGTTTGAAGAACACCGAGAGACCATTGGTGTTAGATACATACCTGATGTAAACTAGTGTAATTTGTACTCTAGTGCAAGTGGGAGACTGTTGGATATGTGCCCTAGAGACAAATTAATAAAGATATTTTTCACATATCCGTTTTGTTCATAATACGTTTTATACTGTGCTATAACTGTATTACTTGGAAATACTAATACAGGTGTAGTATAAAACATGGTCCGTAGTTTAACTCGGGTAAACTATCTCATTGGGCAATTGATTGATCAAGCTTTCCTGATCATGGCGACACTTAAGTCCATTGACAATGAGGTCATATCATTAAGGGGAATGATGTGTTGGACGTACACCCACCTAAAGTATTGCAATGTGATCGAGTCACATAGTTCAGCGTTGCTATGACTTTGTAACGTATGGCTTAGTCCTTAGACCGTAATGATCATACGTAATTACCATCTATGAGGAGACTTTGATTTGTATCCCACCGCCTGACTGAAATATGCTGGCTATAACGGTGCACTTTGGGTATTCCGAAATAGATGGTTGATGAGTATGTTAATAGATCAGAGCGGGATTTGTCAGTCCTTGTGACAGGACAGGTACTCTGGGCCCACTCGGTGATATTGCATCAACACCTTGCAAGGACAGAGCGGGATTTGTCAGTCCTTGTGACAGGACAGGTACTCTGGGTCCACTCGGTGATATTGCATCAACACCTTGCAAGGACGTGACTAGGTCACAAGAGATGCAATGATCATGGACGAGAGAAGTTGTTTGTTGTGAACGAGATGTGAACACGGTATGTAGGATACCGACGATCAAACCTTGGACAAACAAAGTACCGCAGCACAAAGGGATTACGTCGTATCGTTAACGGTTTCCAAAAGCGATCGAAGTTCATTCGATGGAAGCGCAGGGGCTGTCAAGGATTGTAACCAGGTCCAACTGACTAGTCATTGGTCAATGAGAAGAGTCTCGACCATGTCTGCTGTTTCCCGGACCGTTAGGGTGTTACACTTAAGGGCAATCGATGCATAGGACAGTTACGGGATAGATCGGTGAAATAGGAGAAATCACCGGAATAGTTCCAGAGGAGGACGGAATGGTTTCCGGACATTTTGAATAGTTCAAAATAAAGTTTAATTGTTTTAATAATGTTTTATTATTTAATTATCTGAATTAAATATTTAAAACATATTAAATAAATTAAAAAATGGAAAAAAGGCTATATGGGCCCATGGGGCCCATTAGGGGAGGAGGGGGTTTCCCCCCTTGGGCTTGGCGCCAAGGGTGGGGCCCATCCCCCCCTATGGCCGGCGCACTCCCCCCCCCCCTTGGGAGTTTAGTCCCACATGGGGGAGGGGAGGAGGATCACACCCCCCCCTTGGCCTATATAAGGAGTGGTAGACCCCCCTTTTCCAACACACCAATATCTCCTTCTTCCTCCTTCTCCTTCCCGGAAGTGGACTCCCCTTGTTTGGAGTCTGCACCAGGATTGGAGTTCTCCACCATAAGGCAGGTCGTCGCTCTGCTAGAGTCGGGATCCGTAGCCGTCTTTCTTCCACTGCTCGCCTGGTTCAGGGTCCGGGAGGAACATCGATTCTACCGTACGTGTATAATCTCTTTGAGGCACTACACCTGTGGTGCTACTTCGTTGCTGGAGGTTTACCGGGAGTCATCCTCGCCGGTGGTGCTCTTCTACACGACAGGGAGGTCGTAGTTCTGAGTCTACGCCAACCACGTTCGCAGGAACGTTTCCCTCTTTCGGTCTTCAAAGGTATGAACACCGATTCCCTCCGTTACTTTACATCGCCATAGCCTAGATCTTGGGTTCGGGTACCGTAGGTATGAAAAAATTGTGTTTTCTTCCCCGTATCCCAACAAAAAGCACTTTGCGTAAAGTAAACAATCCTTGCAACCGCGGTTACAAGCACGGTTGTTTTCCCCCTTGTGGCAACAGCACATCCCCTAGACTCATGTTTCTGTCACTCAAGCGTGTCATCGGGGGGCATGAACCCACAATCGAGCATAACGTTCCCTCTTGGGGTTACTACCTACTACTTGGCCAAAGCAATAAACAGCAATAGAGAACATGCAAGAATTACTTAGGAACAAAAATATAAGAGATAAGAACCAAATATATTACTCAATCACAATCTGAACATATTCTCATAATCCATCAGATCCCATCAAACTCAGCATAGCAACAGCAGAAAGATTACAAAAGTGCCTCGATCATGTAGGGCGGCTCACAAGGTCTAAACCATGAAGAACAAAGAGGGGATGAGAACATCACATAGCTACTGATCACGGACCCATGGTCCAAAGGAAACTACTCACGAGTCATCCGGGAAGCATCCATGGTGGAGAGGAGACTCCCGGAGGTCGGCCCTCCCTCCGGCAGGGTGCCGGGAAGAGGTCTGCTGGTGCTCTCGATCTCGGAAGCGCGGCGGCGGCGGAACAGAGGCGAGATCGTGAAAAAGGGTTCTGTCTTCGAGGGTTTCTCGTCACGGAGAATATATAGGCGAAGGGGGCAGCCAGAGGGGCCACCAGGGATCCAGGCGCTAGGGAGCGCCACCAGGGCGCCTGGGCCCCTGGTGGTGGCCCTCTGGCCCCACTCAGGTTCTTCCGAAAGGTTCATTCACGCTGATTTTTTATCTGATTTTTCCCGAATTTTTGGAGCACTTTTTATATGGGGGAAAACTGAAATAGAAAAACAACAGAAAACAGGAAATGGCACTGTGGTGCACTGAGTTAATAGGTTAGTCCAAATATGATCAAAAGTGTATGAAAGTGTATCTAGATCATAGCAATATCACACAAAACATGCATGGAACGAGCAGAAATTATAGATACGTTTTGGACGTATCAACATCCCCAAGCTTAATTCCTGCTCGTCCTCGAGTAGGTAAATGATAACGGCATAATTTCTGTGGTGACATGCTAGCAACCATATAAGAACTGTGAAAAGTAAAGCAATCAAGGTTAGAAATTCAATTCAAGTCATAATATGCAAGAGTCTATATTAGCATTGAAACAAGTAACAAAAGAACATTAGGTGCAAGAGCTCTCGCTGTCCGTGACTCGAATGTTTCCAAATGGTGTTTGCCTGCAAGAAGGGGGATAGGGAATACAAGAAAAAATATATTTATTTGTTGAGAACTCAATCTACTAAAGTTTCACACTTGGTCTTTTTCTGGAATCTTATCTTGACTCGTCCCCAGATCACTAGCCAGGTACAAGTCAATTTGATCCACTCCTTTTTCAATATTTTGAGCACTCATGCAATGGATGAGCGTAAGCACGAGAGTTGACACTTAGGATGGCAAAGAGAGGAGTAGGAGGAAGACAAAAAAAGGATGAGAAAGGCTCACATCAATGAGGACAATCATAGGCAAGAGATGCCAAATGATAGATATGATGTGAGGAGTAGGGATTGCCATGCAACGGATGCACATACGAGCTAAGAAGCTCTCCAATGGAACTAGTGGGGGTGCATCTAACTTGCTCGCTCATGAAGACCTAGAGCTCGTTTGAGGAGGCTCATCCTTGGAATATGCAAGCCAAGTTCTATAGTGTGAAGGTCCCCACATAGCTATACGCATAATGATCATCTCTATGGAGTACAAAGATATAAAGGGAGTACTAGTGTGGATCTCTCAAAAGGATAGTAGTGTTGCCCCTTTCTCTCTTTTTATTTATTTTTCTCTTTTTTCTATTTTTTTGTATTTTTTTGTGGCCTCAATGGCTCTTTATATTTAACTCTCATTTGTCCTCTTTGGGATCTTTTATTGTGTCCACTTTGGGATCTTTTCCTCGCTTAAGGGCAACACTCTATTTTACAAGAAGGTAAAGGAGATCTTTCACACTTTACAAGGTACTCAAAATCATAAAGAAGATGTAACTATCATGATGTATGGAATGTATGTCGCTGCCAGTGTAGCAGGAACATGTATGACATGAAGATCAAGTCATGAGGAGGTGGATGTTGCATGTCAATATATCTCGGAAAAGCTATGGAAATGCCTTGATAGGTAGGTATGGTGGCTGTTTTGAGGAAAGATATAAGGAGGTTTATGATGACAGAGCGTATCATGCCAAGGGTTTGGATGTACCGGCGAAGGTGGACACCAACTCTCGGAGTGAGAAAAAGGCAATGCACGGCACAGGAGAGGCTAGCAAAATATGGGATGGTGGAAATGTCAACTTTCAATACTTACATTAGTCCGAAGAACTCATGCACTTATTATCGGTAACTCTCAATCTAATAAGGAGGTTCACAAAGAGACAAGTACCCCGAGGAGGAGTGTATGGGGGTTTGGTTATCCTTGCGCATCCTCGACTCATGGTACGTGAGTGTACTCTAATATTCGACCCCTCAGAAGAGTAGTGATCCATCTAGTAGCTAGAGTTCTCAACTAGTTTTGTAGGTTTTGAAAATACACACGGATTGCCCAAAATACGACACCTATCACTAATAGGCTAAAGCTCTTGACACCAAAAGTTCAGACATTACTAACATCAATACCTCAAAACTATTGCAAGCTACTACTAGAATTAAATAGCTACCTCAATTACCTACTTCCAAGACAAGACACTACTCAGTGCAACAACCAACTCTCTTTAACAAGATAAACATGAAAACTAAAAAGAGTTCCAGCGACAAACTAAACAAAAGCCAAGGCTCTTGCTAAAGACAAACTAAGACTAAAACTAAACATGGCAGCACCTACGAAAAGATAAAGAACACATAACAGCAAAAAGATAAGAAGGAAAAATCCTATGATGTGTTCTAGATTTTGAAAGTGGAGCGTGTTTATCTCACACATAAAGTAAGATGGGGTCTAACTTGTTATGACCAGCAAGCAAAACTAAAGAAAACTAAAAATAAAACCTAAGAGCGAGACGCTCCAAGCATAGCACATAACGCATGAAGTGATAAAAAATATAGTGAGACGAAGGACGAACTGATGATTGTTGATGGAGAAGGGGATGCACGGGGGCATCCCCAAGCTTAGACGCTTGAGTCTCCTTGAATATTTATTGGGTATGCATGGGGGCATACCCAAGCTTGAGCGCTTGACACTCCTGGATCTTCTTTCATCATCTTCCATCACACACTTGAAAGTTCCCTTCATACATAACTCATCATAAGCTGATTAGAGAGGTTAGTACCCTTAATAAAATAATTTTTTCCCACTGCATGTAAAGATATTCTTGAAGAGGTACTGTTTATCAAGAGTGCCAAAAAGTTTTTACAAAGAAAAAGCAAGCTTAAGGTTTGCAAAAGTGAAGAGAGGCAAAACATGGCAGAATCTGTGAAAAACAGAACAGCAGGTAGTAGAGAATTTTTTCGGGGCACTTCTGCAACTCAAATCAAAAAACTCAGAACATACAAAAGTTTCACAATTGTATAGAGCACGCTGTCAAAACAATTCAGATCAAAAAGATGATCTGGTGATTTTATTCAAATTTTTCTGTCAAGGGACAGAATCTGTTTTCTGGACAGCATGTCACAACTTTTGCTTCCCTTATCATAAGAGGCTATAACTTGGCACAAAGCTGAAAAATAAAGATCCAATGATGTTGCTACAGTAGTAACAAACATCAATACACAACAAAAGCAAAAATAAACCTAAATTCTTTGCGGGCTGCCTCCCGAAAGCGCTTCTTTAAAGCCATTAGCTAGGCAAAAATATTATAGAAGATGCTCTCACAAGAATAAGAATTTTGAATCAAAAGAGAGCATCAAGAAGAAAATATGAAACACATTTAAGCCTAACCCACTTCCTATGCATAGGTATCTCGTAAGAAAATAAATCAAAGAAGCACAAAGTGACATGTATAGGAAGGTGGAACAAGAGCAACTTCAAAACTTTCAACATGAAGAGAGGTGTTTTTGCAACATGGAAGTTTCTACAACCAAACTTTCCTCTCTCAAAGTAATTTTCTGTAGCATCATGAACAACATCAAGAATATAACTATCACATAAATCATGTTTTACATGACCTACAAGCACACGTGTATTGTTTTCAACACGGTTTTTAGGATGATAAGATAGATGCAACCCATCACATTGAGCCTTGATAAGAGCAAAATTCTCCGGAATAGTCGAAGATTTCAAAAGGATAATAGGGAAATCAAGTGTGGGTGCAACAACAATAATTTCATGCTTAACATAAGGAACTATAGCAAGTTCATCTTCGTAGGCACATCCATAGTGGCATCACGGCCATAAGCATAGAAGGCATCAACTTCATCAAAAAGGGATATTTCAAAAGAATCCATAGGATCGTAATACTCATATAAGGTAAGATTCAAAGAGTTACTCTCATTAGAAGGTAGACATGGATGGCTCCATTCTTCCTCCTTTTGTTCGTCACTGTCCTCCTCTTTTTCATCCAAGGAGCTTTCAGGTTCATAAATTTCTTCTTCCATAGAGTCCTGCAAATCATTAGTCTCTTCCTTTGGGGGAGAGATTCTCTCAAGATGATCAGTAATGTAATAATTTGCATCATAATTTTCCAAACAATAGTTAAGTATAGCAAGACTCTCAGATTTTGAAGGGGCATCATCAATATTTTTAAGAAGAGAAGTAATTACATAGGCACCCTTATAAGCAACAAATTCTTCTATTGGCTCTGCATCATAAAAATCAAAGTTTCCCTTAGCATAAGAAGCTAAGGTTTCATCATCATTGTACTCACATTGGAAAGCAAGGTGTTTGTGCCTCATAAAGCAACAAGATTCATCCCTGCAGAAAGATATATTATATATTGAGCACAGGTTTCTAGCATAGTCATAGCACTGGTGTATTTGTTTCCATAAGTGTATCCCCTTTTGAGACAAGCTGTGTTTCTTGTACCACTTTTGTTGATCCTCGGTGAATCCTCCATGCCAATAAGATCTGGTTTCAAAGAAGTCAGACATTGATTGGCAGGTAAGAAACTAGACATACTATTTATTTATTTTTGATAAAGGACACTAAGATAAAAATTGAAAGGTAAACTAACAAGACTAAAAACAAAGGTAAAGGGTAGTGTGCAACTCCCCTATCTTAGCACTCGGAGTCCCCGGCAACGGCGCCAGAAATTTGGCTTGATGTGCGAGATGATGATAGTGATTTCTCTCCCTTCGTTGGTATACCCCAAGTGGAAGGCGTGATGTAGCACAGCAGCAAATTTCCCTCAGTAAAGATACCAAGGTTTGTCTCCAGTAGGACTCCAGAGATGATAAGTAGGTGTCAGCGGAACAACTGACGCGGACCTGCACACAGACACAAATAACTTTCTTCCCAACGAAGTTCAGAGAGGTTGTCAATCTCTCCGGTCTTGTTGTTCACAAAGGATCAAACATAAGGGATAATGATAGCAACTGAAAGTAAAAGCAGAAAAGTAAATGAGCGTGGAAACAGTAATGAGGATATGGACCGGGATACGTGATGTTCACTAGTGATGTCTCTCTCCCAAAGGACGATAAAAATGCTATGCGAGGTGAACAAATTACAGAAGGGCAATTGACAGGATTATGAACACACCGCAATGCTAACTATGCTACAAAAGAAAGGAAGAGGCTCAAAAGCATGGGCAGTACGCCAAAATAAGTAGACCGAAATCCAACTGCATCTACTACTAATCATCCACCTTGAGATATCTATCCAGAACATCTCGTTGGTATTAAGTTGCGAGCCCCACCCAAAGTGTAAACCCAAAGCAACAGACAACTGCATTAAAAAGCACTTTGCGTAAAGTAAACAATCCTTGCAACCGCGGTTACAAGCACCGGTGTTTCCCCCTTGTGGAAACAACACATCCCCTAGACTCATGTTTCTGTCACTCAAGCGTGTCATCGGGGGGCATGAACCCACAATCGAGCATAACGTTCCCTCTTGGGGTTACTACCTACTACTTGGCCAAAGCAATAAACAGCAACGAAGAACATGCAAGAATTACTTAGGAACAAAAATATAAGAGATAAGAACCAAATATATTACTCAATCACAATCTGAACATAATCTCATAATCCATCAGATCCCATCAAACTCAGCATAGCAACAGCAGAAAGATTACAAAAGTGCCTCGATCATGTAGGGCAGCTCACGAGGTCTAAACCATGAAGAACAAAGAGGGGAGGAGAACATCACATAGCTACTGATCACGGACCCATGGTCCAAAGGAAACTACTCACGAGTCATCCGAGAAGCATCCATGGTGGAGAGGAGACTCCCGGAGGTCGGCCCTCCCTCCGTCAGGGTGCCGGGAAGAGTTCTGCTGGTGCTTCCGATCTCGAAGGCGCGGCGGCGGCGGAACAGAGGCGAGATCGCGAAAAAGGGTTCTGTCTTCGAGGGTTTATCGTCACGGAGAATATATAGGCGAAGGGGGGCATCCAGGGGGGCCACCAGGGGTCCAGGCGCCCCCCTGGCGCGACCAGCCCCTAGGGCGCGCCACCAGGGCGCCTGGGCCCCTGGTGGTGGCCCTCTGGCCCCACTCAGGTTCTTCCGGAAGGTTCCTTCACACTGATTTTTTATCTGATTTTTCCCGAATTTTTGGAGCACTTTTTATATGGGGGAAACTGAAATAGAAAAACAGCAGAAAACAGGAACTGGCACTGTGGTGCACTGAGTTAATAGGTTAGTCCAAATATGATCAAAAGTGTATGAAAGTGTATCTAGATCATAGCAATATCACACAAAACATGCATGGAACGAGCAGAAATTATAGATACGTTTTGGACGTATCAAGAGTTCGGCGAATAGGCGACAATCTCCCAGGGTGTGGCTTGCTCTGAGATGTCATCGACTGTCTTCGAAACAGTGGATCGCGCAGGGTCCTTCCAGTTGCTCTTGAGCTGTGAGTTTGCTGAAGCCGGCGTGCCTTCTTCTCCTTGAGACTTGAAAGATCTGCGAGGGGTCTTCTGCTCGGCTGTGGAATCTTGGGTCGAGTTCTATCCCGTTGCTGAGTGATTGATTCCGGATGAAGTTGGCGAATTCGTCTGGCCTTCGATCCGGGTCGTAGTAGTCTCCGGACTGGGTCTCGGAGTCGTTGTCTTGGTGCGTGGTGGGAGTCCGGGTGGCGGCGGGTCGTCGACTGATGGGCGAGCCTTCGTCTGCGCGCCGTTACTCCTCGAGTGGGATTCTCGAGTAGCCTCCTTGTGCTTGTCTTCTGGGTCGTCGAGTTCTTTTCCATCGGTGATGGATCTGGCAGTCGTCGAGGTGCTTGACTTGGTTCGGCTGCAGGCTGGGTGATCCTGATGGGGCGATGGAGATGCTTGCGGTGAACTTGAATCTCTCGAGTGAGATGGATCTGGCTCTAGTCCTCGAGTCTTGATCCGTTGAAGTCGGGACCGCCGAGATCATGATTCCAACCTGTGTAGTTCCCACAGACGGTGCCAATTGACGGGGATCAACCCCGGCAAATTCCATGGTCAGGGACCCTGGGTTAGTCATAGATATGGCACAGGTTGGACGATACTCGTCGGCTAACAAGAGAAGCACTTCCTTCTCGATATTATTACGTGAGGGGGTGATTACAGTGGAGGCCAAGGCGAGTTCTCGCAAGGCAAGGATGAGTAGATGCGTATTGAGATGATCTGGACGTCTCCCCTCCCAGCCTTTATATATTAGGCCAGGTCTTGGGGAGTCCGTGCTAGGTTACAGAGAAGGTTTCCTAGTTCTATTCTTGCCTTGCACGCCAAGTTGCACCTTCCATGTTAGTCGCGGACTCCTACGTCGGTGCCTGGTTGGGCCAATTGTGGGCTTGTCGCAGCTTCCCGGTGGGCCTTCTATCTTCACACGCACCAGGTAGTCTCATATGTAGGAGTCGTGGGGTCACCCCCTCGTCAGCAGTGCCAGCCGAGTAAAGAGTCTGGTCCGTTACTTGACTGCCTCAGTGCAGATTCCACCTCAAGCTCAGCCTCAACCCAGGACACAACCTCCGCCTCAGCATCGCAGAAAGGCACCTAGCATCAAGCCCTCACAGAAGTTCTCAGCACAGCCTCATGCACCAGGTTTCTCATGCCAACGCACAGACGGTGCTGACCCTGCCTCACAAATTCGCACTGATGAGTCTGGCAGTGCTCCTGAGGACTCAACCACAATGCCTCAGCCTCAGCTGAAGACCAAAACGGTTCTTCAACGCGGCCCACGACTCTCCCCAAAGAAAACAGCTATGCGTGGCGCCATTCATCATGATACACAGAGTTTTGATGATGAAGATGAATTTGAAGATTTGGCCGGATTCATAGCCACTGAAGAAGACAAGATTGAGTATGTGCGTGCTGCAGCCAGGCGCAAAGCTGAAGCAAAAGGTTCTGAAATCCCACTTCTCCTTGATCCCAAAAAGATCTTGGAGTACATTGAAATTTGGTATGTCAAGCCTGATACTCCTCTTGATGACTTGGACATACCTAAAGACATCAAGTTCTACGTTCAACAGTTCCTCATCAATGAGATACATCAACGTGATCTTCAGAATCAACTGAAGACTCAATTGAAGAAAGTCCTCAGTGACTTTAAAAAGAAACCTGTCACTGATGTTACTCCTCAGGAGTTCATAGAGCATCAATGTGAAGTTCAACGCCTCAACACTGAGTATTCCACCAACCGTGCCTATATCGGCAAATCCAAGGAACGGATGTCTCAACCGATGGACAAATTGATGAAGGTTCGACAGCCTGCTGCCTTAGCACCCCCTGCTGCCTCAGCCTATACTAACACTGAACATTCGGATCCCACCAAAGGCCTCAAGCGCCTGCCCGAGGCTCAACCCTCAACTCCACCTGCTGCAAAGAAGCCCACACTGGAGCCCACAGTTGAGGAACCAATTGATGCTACACCACTCTCCTCAGCTCCTCCGGCATCTAGGGCTGCTGATACCACAGCTCACTCCACTGCTGCTTCCCCTCCACCCACAAATACTCAGCGCAGCATCATCGTCTTCACCCCACCAACTGCGGCTACACCCATTTTTCCAACACCTCAGTGTCTAGCTCCACCGATCATCACTGAGATTGAAGACATGGACGTTGATATTATGGATCATGGTACTCCTTGTGTCCATGATGAGTAATTTGAGCTGGCAAACTCCCCCACTCATACAATCTTTTCCCCAGAGCCTCACTCCCCCACTGTGACCGAGGTGCTTCCTGATACATCTCAGCAGTGTGAAGAATATGTTGGTAAATCGTCCTCAACTTCTGATGCTGATGAACCTGAAGCCACAAGTGCACCCCCCCAATTCTGCTGCTGATACTGATGCTGCGGCGACAACAAGTGTTGAACCTGAGACTGATCCCCACGCAGCTAAAGCTGAAGCCGACCACAGCACCAATGCTGACACTGAGGTTGCACCTGATTGCACTGAGGATCGACAAGTTACATCTCCCTCAGCACCTGCAACTTCACCACAAAATGTGCGTGAGTCGCATGCTGAAGACCATGATTCTCCACAGCCACCACCCTCTGCTTCAGCCTCACCAGCTCATCAGGAGACTGCCTCAGCCATTTCTCTGTGCCCGAAGCAGAAGAAGCCGTTTTATTGCAATCTTGAAGTTGATGCATGTCCCAACTTCAACACTGATGCATTCTTCAACGCCATGAGCTTCTTTCAGGCTGGGATCCAAAATCCGTATCATTCCCCTCCGCCCAGCAAGCTGATACGTCTCAAACGTATCTACTTTTCCAAACACTTTTGCTATTGTTTTTCCCTCATTCTTGCATGATTTGGACGAAACTAACCCGGACTAACGCTGTTTTCAGCAGAGCTACCTGTATGGTTTATTTGTGCGCAGGAAAATGGATTTTTAGACATCCCAGAAAATTCCCAGAAAATCCACGCACCCGAAGGAGCCAAATGCCAGAAGTGGGACCAGAGGGGAGCCCTGGGGGCCCCAGGCGCCCCCCTGGCGCGGCCAGTGGTGGGGCCGCGCCCTCAGGCCTCCTGGGCTGTTCCCCCCTCCTCTGGTGCCCTACCGATGCTCCTATTTATCCCCGTGACGAGAAAACCCCAGAACAGAAGTCATTTTCCCAGTTTCCGTCGCGGAGCCGCCGCCACCCTCTGTTCTTCTTCGGGAGGGCTAATCTGGAGGCTGATTTGGCCTCCGGAGAGGGGAGATCGTCGCCATCGTCATCACCATCGCCACTCCATCCATCCTCCATGACTTCTCTTCATATGTGTGAGTAATTCCCTGCTGTAGGAAAAGGGGATGGTAGGGATTGGATGAGTTTAATCATGTAATAGTTCGTCAGATTGTTGGGGGCATGTTGCCTATCATCTAGATTGGTGTTTATCTTCTTTGCTACAACTTGTTGTTCTTAATGCTTGTCACTTTGGGCCCGAGTGCCATGTTTTCAGATCTGAACCCTATGTGTTTTCATGAATATATTTGTGTTCTAGATCCTATCTATGAGTTGTATGCACCTATTATGGTCCGGAACCGGCGATCCCAAAGGTGACAGCTTGGGAAACCAAAGGGGATGGTCCATAATTTGTGGATTCCATGTATCCATTGAGTTTATTGCTTTGTTCCGGTGCTCTTTGACAGGAGCACCTTAATCTCCATAAGTTCCTTTTGGCCCCGTTCGTAGCGGGATGGTAGGACAAAAGATGTTGTGCAAGTTCTTATTGCAAGCACGCACAACTACCTACGGGATACATGCCTATTGTTTGATATTTGCCTAGATGATCATTGCTTTTCTGTGTGCCTTTCCCCGTGTTAGAATCTATTATATGTTTACTCTCATCCATGCAGCGCCCAACGATCCATCTCCCTAGCTTACAGTGTTTTCAGTCCTGCTGGTCATTAGTTGTTACTTTTTTCTATTTACTTTTGCTATTGCTATCATCACTATCATATTACCGTTACTACTTATCTACCGTTGCAAGCAAGTATATTTCAGGTGCGGTTGAATTGACAACTCAACTGTCAAAGCTTATAAATACTCTTTGGCTCCCTGTGTGTCGAATCAATAAATTGGGTTAACTTAACCGCGAAGACTATCTCGATCCCTTACGCCTGTGGGGCATCAAGCAGCGTTTTCTGGCGCCGTTGCCGGGGAGCATAGAAATATTTACAAGTCTACTTGAAGTATCCTGCCTGCTGCACATCATCCGCTATGGGTAAGAAAGGAGACCCCAAGGTTCCGATCTTACCATCCCGTACAAGAAAAGGTACTGTTCTGAACACTAGTGCTACACTTGATTCACCTTCTGTTATGAGTAAGTTTACTTCACCACCACTACATGATGCTTTTATTGAGTCTGTTACTATATCCGATTCTTTTGATGATGCTTCCACTACTCTTGATGATGCTACTTTTCTTGGTCACCATATTGAAACTCAGACTGCTAAGGCTGCAGCAAAATCCAAGACCAAGACCCCTGCTACCTATATTCCTACCTCAAAACCTTTGGTTACCCGAGCTTAGATGAACTCAGGGAGAGAATCCTTAATGATGATTATGTTACTCTTGATGATGATTTTTGCAGGGAACTCAGAGAGTGTGTCGACTCTGGCCCTGGTGCTGTTAAAGAGTTGCTCAAAAGGCACGCCATGAAGAACAAAGTTATTCCTGATCCTCAATTTGCCACATATCCTATATGCATCACTGATCCTGATTATGATTTCTCTGTTGATCTTTCACTTATATCTACAGTCGAGGCTGACCCCTTTTATGGCAGAGAAAATGATGATGCTATAGCACACTTGACCAAACTCGCTGAGTTAAGAAACCTATTCACTACTGATGAGAAGATACAAAACTTCTATGTGGCGAAGCTTTTTCCTTTTTCTTTGAAGGAAGACGCTAAATC
Source organism: Bromus sterilis (assembly GCA_950022295.1). NCBI lineage: Eukaryota > Viridiplantae > Streptophyta > Magnoliopsida > Poales > Poaceae > Bromus > Bromus sterilis. Next base: position 18,325,706 of record OX465598.1, on the reverse strand, counting down.
ATGGTACGATTCATTACCTTATGGTTCCGTTAAAAGTCCTCAGGACTTAGTCAAATTTTTTGTTGATAAGTATTTCCCAGCTCATCTGCAACATGCTGCTTTGCAAAGAATCTATAACTTTAAACAATTGCAGGATGAGCAACTCCCTAAAGCTTGGGGGAGGTTTTGTGATTTACTTAAGGTTATGCCGGGACATGGAATCCCCAAGAATGAACTGCTTGATATATTATATGTTGGTTTAACCGATGAGTCCTGGGCCTATCTGGATAGTTGTGCTAGTTGTGTTTTCAGGGAAAGAACACCGGATGATGCGGAAGAATTAATGTGAAAAATTTCCAAGAACTATGAAGACTGGTCCGTTCCTGAACCACTTCTACCACCGAAAAAGAGGGGCATGCTTGTTCTGAACCCCGAAGATATGCAAGAAGCAAAGAAGTCTATAAAGGAGAAAGGTATTAAAGCCGAAGACGTGAAGAATTTACCGCCTATTGAGAAGTTGTGTGAGCCTACTACTCACCCTCCCTTGGTAGAGGTACACTCTCTATTAGACTTTACTGAAAGTGACATTCCTAAAGGTAAGCCTCCCGACCAATGCTTATATGAGCTTGATAATTTTATTGTTAAGCAAGACCATTTTAATAGGAAGTTACAAAGTCAATTGCATGATAATTCTCTTGCTATCAAAAGTTTATGTGATGTTCTAGAGAGAACGGTTAACGATGTTAAATGTCTTGTTAAGCATTTTCATATGGTTCAAACTCAGCTTGAACAAATTTCTAATGTGCAAAAAGATTTTCTTGCTAATAATGCCAAACAGGACATACAAGCTTATGGGATTAAAACTACGGGTGGAACACACACCCAGGACCCACTCTATCCTGAGGGGCATCCAAAGAGGATCTAACAAGATTCTCAAGTACAAGAAGAAGACGAGATTGTTATCTCTCCGAAGAAGAAAAAGAAGAAGAAGAAACACAAGGAGGCTGACAATCCCGATGATCCTATTACAAGTGAAAAGCCAGCTGTTGATCCTAACAGCATATCTACCTCCAATGTTGAAACAGAAGACGATGCCAAGCCTGAAGAAAAGGGCAAGGAGAAGGATGATTCTCCCGAGGTAAGAGAAGAAGAAGCACCCGATAAACGCAAAAGGTACTCTAAAAAAGACTTCATCGCAAGGAGACATGGGAAGGAACAAGAACCATGGGCACAGAAACCCATGCCCTTTCCAGGTAAGTCCCTCAAATCCAAAGACGAAGAGCATTATAATAAATTTTGTGAATGGATGAAACCTCTTTTTCTTCAAATTCCTTTGACTGATGCTATTAAGTTGCCTCCTTATTCGAAATATATGAAAGATATTGTTACTAATAAAGAAAAGTTCCTAATGAGGCAATATCTACTATGCTTGCTAACTACTCTTTCAGTGGCAATATTCCCAAGAAGCTCGGTGATCCAGGTATACCCACCATTCCTTGCTCCATAAAGAATAATTATGTCAGAACTGCTTTATGTGATCTTGGGGCAGGAGTGAGTGTTATTCCTTTCTCTCTTTACAAAAGGCTTTGTTTAGAGAAACTAATCCCTACAGATATCTCCCTTCAGATGGCTGACAAATCAACAGCTGTCCCAATAGATATTTGTGAGGATGTACCCGTTGAAGTTGCTAATTGTTTAATCCTTATAGATTTTGTTGTGCTTGACACACTACTAGGGAATGCCCTTTTAGTGGCGCACTGTTTTTGAGTTAAGTGGCGCATTCACAGTGCGCCACTAACTATAAGCCACTAATAAGGGCTTAGAGGTGGCGCATTCTGGATGCGCCACCCCTAAGGCCCTTAGGCGTGGCGCATCTCAGAATGCGCCACCTCTAAGCTCTTAGGGGTGGCGCATTCTGGTATGCGCCACGCCTAAGGGCCTTAGGGGTGGCGCATTCACAGTGCGCCACTAAATCCCAAAAATATGCGCCACTAAATAATTACAGAAAACAAAAAAAAAGAATTACATAAAAGAATAAAAGCATTACAGATATTTTTATTATATTACAGAAATGCAAAATACAATATAACAATGAGGCCAACAATTATTGATACAAAAGAATTGCAATATAATTTTTATTACAAAGGTTTAGAGGCCAACAAGATTCACAAGATTACATTCCATCACAAAATTACAATGAGTCCAACAATTATTGAAAACCGAAAGCTACTTTCGTCATCACTACTTGTTTGCTCTTCAACCTGCACAAAACAAAGCTTTAGAGGTCACATCCATATGAATCATACCAAAGGAGAACAAAGCAATCTAGAATCTATTATTATCAACAACTTAAAGCAAGTCGATGAATGGTGAAAAGCATGCACATATGCATAAAAATGCATATGCAGTGACCTTTATACACAAAGAGCACCAAGAGTATTTGACACTACCATCTAGTACACAAAGAGTACATCCAAATTACATCCAAATTACACAAAGAGTACATTCAATTAATTGTTTTAACTCGGCTCGGGGAATGGGCGGCATCCTTCTTTCGTCATGAAAGGCCTTGTGTCACGCAGGGCCTTTAGGCGGACTTCTATCTCCCCATTGGATGGTGCAATGTTGGAGTGGAAGATCGCCCCCTTCATTTGTACTTCATGACGAATGATAGCCGCCATCTGAGCTTGGATGTGAAAGAACTCCTCCTTCAGATTTGCATCGGCGATTTCCGCCTTCCTTTCGGCCCACGCTCTGAGATGACTTGGCAGCGTAAGGTTGCGTTGTTCCTGTACAATCGCCCTCATGTGATGAAGGGCGTAGTAAGCATCCCTTACACTGCCAGCCGGCTGCTTGACGCATGGGAACTGCGTTACGTGGTTGAACACGTTCACGCCAGGCTGATTTTTCCTGAACTTCTGCTTCATGATCTTGCCTCCGGCTTTTATGTAGCCGACGAGAGCATCATCCAAAACTCTCATGATATACTTGTAATCTTTCTTCTTCACACTCCCCGAGTCTAAATACACGGCATGCGAGTGTTGCGGTGAAAAGCAGATGAGCACGCAGTCTTGATCCTCACTGCATAATTAAAACAATCCAAAAGGAATGTTGGAAGAGGACAATGGAAAGCTAAGAAAGCATATACGCTACGGAGGCGAGCGAATAACTTACTTGGGAGAGTAGGTCATAAGAAATGAATCTTTGTCGGCGTTCCGTAGCATGAAGTCTGTGATGTACCCCGCCGGGAGAGCCGCGTCCCCGTCGTCCATCAAGATGCTTTCACGCATGTAGAAGGGGTCCAATATCGCGACGCTCGGGGTCTTATCTCTCCTGATACTCATAGAAAGGCTAAGCGAGAATAGACGGATAAGGCTATGGTCCAGCTGCTTGAGATGGTACAAATTGAAGATCTCCGAAAACCGCAGGATTATCAGATCCGCGGGGATAGTGTTGATGAAGCCCATGTTGATTGGCACCTTGGCCATGAAAACCGGGTACGAGGGATTCTCTTCTCGAAGAAGAATCTTCTCTAATTCCATAATACTATGATGCACACTCTGCATATCCGAAGTTGCAAGGTCCAGCATGTCCTTAGGTAGCATCGCCCTACCAGCCACATGGATTTCAAACGAGAGATCCTTGGGTCTTGGTGGCCCGTCCTGAGCCCGGATCGGCATCGAAGGTTGGCTACTAGAAGTGATGCTCTTCTTTCTTTTCCGTCCCTTCTTCTTTTCTGATTTTGAGCAGTCACCGGCCTTTATCTGCTCAGTGGCCGCCTTATGGAGTGTGGACGGGCTGAGAATAGATCTTGTGGCATCTGCTTGAGGCTCGGTGAAGGCACAAGCTGCTGGAGACATGTCCTGAGAAGCAGCGAAGAGACGCGTGGAGCAAGCAGGCTTCGCCGCCGGATCAGCTGGACCGCGAGCTTCCTCGTCATGCTGATAGGCTCCTTCAGCAGGAGGCATGAATAAGTCATCAGCATCATACAAAGTATTGATGAACTGGTCGGCGCTGATATCATCATCAAGATCATCGTCTTCTTGTTGTGCTCCGATGGGATCATGTGGCGCCGACACGATGACTAGCGGTGTTGTCCTAGGTGTGGTGCCCCTTTCCCCCGTCATTAAACGCATTTGGCTCTTCGGCCATAGGCATATTTGGTTGAAACAGTCACTGAGGACTGCCGGCTCGTCCTCATCGTATCCGGGGGGTTGAATGGGAGGTTCAACTCTCTCGTAGCCCGAAATCACGAGAGAGATTTGAACCCTATGCATCTCCGGTGCCATCGGCATATTGTGCATGATTCGATTTTGTGGTTGAATGATTTTACCTTTGGCAACATCCTTCAACTCGCCATCCACGACTTGTAATAGAATGCATGGAGTGTCCTCCTGCGAAAGATATATATATATATATATATATATATATATGCATGTACGGCATCAGAGAGATTCCACTAAAAAAGGCAAGGAGATGAAGTCCTCGTTTGAGTTGCAGACGCTTATAGTTACCTTGAGGGCGTCGAGGTCGGCTAGTGAAGAGACCCCGCCGATGACGGCGGGCATGCAAGAGACGGAGGGCGCGCTGCCTCCCGTGGCGTCGGTCGCCCTATTTGTGCTGCCGCCGGGTGCATTATTGTTATGCCCCGGTTGCTCGATCGTGGCCGGAGGAGTTACCATCACGTCCGGCGTCGCCGCCGCGGTGTTGGCGGCCGGAGTCACCAATACGCCGGGAGTCGGTGCGGGAGCCACCACTATGGCCGGAGTCGGGACTACAGGCGCCGCGGGGCCCGAGTTGCTGCCGACCATGCTGGGGACTGGTATGGGCCCTTGTCCACCACGCGCTTGCCAATTCGCGAGCGACTGCATCATATCTGGAAGGAGAGCGTTCATCATCTTCGCCACTTCGTCCTGGACAAGCTGCGGAAGCATGTTCACCTTCTCCTCCATTCCACGAACATAAGCGGCATCTTCTTCGGTCCTTCTCACCTTGCGCCCCCTCGAACCGGACTACTCCGCCGATTTTCCATAATATTCGGACCAATTTAGGTCCGCACCAAAGCCGACCACACGGCCGGCTGACGATGGCTTCGCCGTCACGTCGTCAACCTTCTTGACCTTGTTCAACGCCCTGTTGAAGGCGTTGTCCCACGGGCCGGCCGGCCTAACCGACGACTCCTGTGATGAGGCGATTTTCATTTCCGCTTGCTGCAAAAAGAATGTGAAACGTTAAGAAATTGTGAACTTCACTCGAGAATTCAATAGACAAGGTCGCGTGGTAAACTACTTACCACGGCAGTCGTAAACTCCTGAATCTTAGGATCGATAATTATTTTCGAGGTTGCTTTGTCCTTATAGCTCCGGGCCCTCACAAAGAATTCGGTCTGCGGATCATCTTTGTATTGCTGGAAGGGGTTAGGTATGCTCGCAGCGGCGTACTCGGCATCCTCCTTGTCCCATTTAGGCTTGGAACTTTTGTAACCACCGGCTCCGAGACGATGGTTACCTATGACCTGCGACCGCATGGCCTTGCCCTTTGCACTCGCGGCCTTGGCTTGCTCGGACTCACACCTAGCCTTGAAAAGGTTGTAGGTAGCTTCGTCGATCAACGACTCTTTCTCCTTGAGCTCCTCCCAGGTTTTGTTCTTTTCAAAAATTGCCCTCTTCACCCGGGTTTTCCAACTGGACAAGGCCTTGCTCATCTTCCTGAGGGCCCATGTGTTTACTTTGTTCCCTCTGAGTTTGGTGTTATCGTACGGCTCCGGAAACTTGTATCGTCCGTGAAGCTTGTTGATAAGAAGCTGACAATAATGAATATTCTCACGACTCCTGAGGTTAATCGTGGTGATCGCCACGGTGTTGCGGAGGATCGCCGCGACTTGACGGCCGTACCCTTCCGAAAAATGTTCGGGCTCTTTAGGAATCCCGACGTCGGTCACAACAGTAAATTCTTGCCTGATGACGCCGACCTTGGTCGGTTTCCGATTCCTCTTCTTCGACTGGGTACCATCTGTGTTGGAGCCACCGGTCCCATCATCCTCGCCGATGTTCCTCTCGCCGTCTGTCGTACCGGCCTCCTCCTCCAAGTCATCATCCGATGAGTCGGACTCCGACTCTATCTCCTCCTCATACTCCTCCTCGCCCGGAGGTACTTCCTCTTCTCTCTGCTCCTTGACCTCCTCCTGGGAGTATTCCCAAAATTGCTTCCTTTTTGTACCCGGCTGAGAAGAAGGACCGGCGTCGGCTCCGGTCGACATGTTTGCACTAGTACAATATTAAAAAATGCAACTACTTAATTAATTAGCACAATAAATAAATGTAAATACTCTCATGTTAAGAAAAATAGCAAAGGTCATGCACGAATTCACGGAAAAATTCGGCATGACCTTTGCTCTTTTTCTTAACATGAGAGTGCCCCATTCTCAACCGAAACGGAAGTTAATCAACATTTCGGGAGAAAGGGGATAATGAGAGTCCCTGCACATAAAAAATGCCTACATGTAGGCACAACCATCACATATATAGTGTAGAACAATGCACTAAAATAGATATTCAAACATCATATATATAGGTAAATTTCATATGATAAACAATGCATTGCAAATTGGCACTTTCTTGGGTTTTTTCATATTCAGTTGAAATATCTTATAACTAAGTCATTCAGGTTCAGATATCTCCCAGGATCATTGCATTCAGTTCCAGCATGATGGATGGATGGATGGATGGATGGATGGTAAATCACCCTACTCATGTTGCCAAGATATAAATACATACTCATACCCTGGCACTACAGAAAACCACATGGCTTATTCTCATCATGAGGCAAAACAAAAATAGTCCCAAATGAACCACAAACACCAACGATGACACAATAATAACAGTAGTATGAAATGATGCAACGCGCAACGAATATCATGTGTGCATCTTATGAATGTGCATGCATTTTCAGAGTATAAAGAAGAAGATGTACCACCCTTGCTTGGAATTTTCAATGTTCAGCATGCTAACAAAATGTTCGGCGTATAAATAAAAAAAATCTTGTATATTGATTTTTTTATTATAAATTAAAATGTTGTTTACTATATATAACAAAAAGTACTATATGTATATAGAAAATTTTAACATGTTGGGGATCTTTATTAAAGAAAATCTAAAACAAAACTAAAGAAACAGGAATAAAAGAAGAAGTGAAAATAAAATAACAACAAAAAATGTGAAACTGGGTCAGCCCGCCTCGTGCCAATCGTTGGGACCCTTCTTCGTATAATAGCAGCCAGGGGTGAAATGTTGTTTACTATATTGATTTTTGTTAGCATGCTGAACATTTTATATAAAATGCATATTGATTTTTCTGTTATAAAATGCCACTATAACTCTGAATTTTCAATGAATTATAGCAGCCAGCAGTAGCACAACCAACTAGTCATCAAACAGATTGATCCTAGGAGAATTATGCCAAGCAATTTGATCCTAGGAGAATTATGCCAAGCAATTTGATCCTAGCAGTAGCACAACACAAGCAGTTCACCCCTGAAAATTTGATCCTAGCAGTAGCCAAAGCAAGGATGTAGAACAGGGGAGGGGGGATCACCTGAGTGCTGCGTTGAGGGGGGCTCCGGTGGCGTTGAGGGGGCGGCTCTGGTGGAGGCTCCGGCGTCGAGGGTGTGGCTCCGATGGCGGCTCCGGCGTCGAGGCGGCGACTCCGGTGTCGCCTAGGTCACGGGGTCGGGTCTGGTGGAGGGGGCGACCGTGGATGGGGGCGCGGGGGCGGCTCCGGTGGCGACGAGGGCGGTGGACGGAGAGGGGGGCTCGAACGACGGGGGGCGGCTCCGGTGGCGGTCGACGGCGAGGAGATTGCGCTGGGAGAGATGGTGTGGGCACGGGAAAGGGGAGGAGTGATGGAGCAGTTAAGGCTTAGGGGTGGCGCATTTTGCTGAAATGCGCCACCCATAAGGTTTCTTATGCGTGGCGCATTTCGGCGAAATGCGCCACGCATAAGGAACCTTATGGGTGGCGCATATCCGCTAGATGCGCCGCGCAAAAGAGAACTTAGTGGCGCATTTGGGAAATATGCGCCACCCCTAAGCGTTTTTTAATTTTTTTGTTCAATTATTTTTTAATTATACATGCCTTGTCACATTATGAATGAATATTCTTCTTTTTGGAGTATATGTAGGTGGTTATAATATGCCTTGTCACATGACTTGTCACATGCCTTGTCACATTATGACATGTTTAATTAAACATGTCTTGTCACATGCCTTGTCACATTATGAATGAACTTAGTGCCGTAACAATTAAATACACAAAGTGATCATGAATTAAAAAATATTTTTCTTAAATTTGGAGCTAGCTATCTAGCTATCGTTTCCTCACGATCTTCTTCTTGCCCTTCTTTGTCGTGGTTGAATAATTTAGGCCCGGGACGCCTTCACTTTTCCTCTTGAACGGGAGGAGACCTTTCTTCGGTAGGGTTGTGGTGTATGTATCCTGAGCGGCGTAGTCATCCTCCATCTTCGGGTCGCCGTACTTGTCAAAGTCTTGCTCGTTGGCGACTCCATCCATTCCGATGATGTTTCTTTTGTCTCTCCTCACTACAACACGGCTCGGCTTTGATGGGTCGGTAATGAAGAAGCATTGGTCCACTTGGCTAGCCAGTACCCATGGCTCATTTTTCACGGTGATGTTTGCGCCCGTAGACTTTGATTTGGCTTCGGGTATAACCATGGTGGTGAAGTACCGGTCTTATTTTACGACGCTCTTGGCCCATCTCACACGGAACATCGGCACCTTCTCTCCACAGTAGTCGAGCTCCCATATGTCCTCGATCCTTCCATAGAATCTTTCCTTGACGTCATTGGTGTAGAATATCCCCGTTACCCCTGAGTTCTGGTAATCGCAGTTATTGTCCTTTTCCTCCGTGTAAAATGTGTAGCCGTTGATATCATACGCTTGATAGGTCATCAGGTTGCGTGCGGCACCCTGTGACAAGGTGAATATCATCTTTTCGTCCTCGGAAGCGTTCCTTCGCGGGGGATTACCACGAAGCTCGTCCCTGAACCAAGTCATGAAACCGGAGTTGTGCTCTTTGATTAGCCGTGGATCTCGGTCCGTTATCTGCAGGCCCTGGTCACTGTACTTCTTCCTGATTAAATCCTTGTGCTTTACTATCCAAGGATCGACCAGCTAGATGTGTTGTAGCGCGACTAGGCTTTCTCTTTCAAAGTCGATGTCTCGACCGTCAAAGTTGACATGCATTGCGCGGCTTCCCTCGTGGTGACCACACCCATCGGTCCTGCCAAAGTGCTTGTTTACGGCCGGACCAACAGGGTTCTCGGTGTTGAGATAATTCGTGCAAAAAGAGATGCACTCTTCGGTTAGAAAGCCCTTCACTATGCTTGCATCTGGACGGGACCTGTTACGAACGTATTTTTTGATGTGCCCATTCATCCTTTCGAACGGCATCATGCTGCGCAGAAACGCAGGCCCAAGTTGGACGATATCCTCCACGACGTGGATCAGCAGATGCACCATAATGTCGAAGAACGCGGGCGGGAAATAGATCTCAAGCTCGCATAGTATGAGCACGATCTCCTTCTATAGCCTTTTGAGTTGCGTAGCGCAAATCTACTTCCGGGAGATGACGTCAAAAAAGTTGCAAAGGCCAAACAACGTTTTACGGACGTGCTCGTCCATTATCCCTCGCATCGCAACCGGGAGAATCTGCGTCATCAGCACGAAACAGTCGTGAGATTTCATCCCGCTGAAACGCTGCTTCGCCTCGTCTAGGTATCTGCTTATCTTCCCTGCGTAGCCGTTCGAAAATTTTACTCCTATGAGGCAGTGGATAAACCGCTTGATCTCCTCCTCGCACAGAGTGAAGCATGCCGGGGGGCAGTGATCAATAACGGTCTTCTTCTTGGTCGTCCTTTTTCGTTTGCGAGAGTTTTGCGTTTCCGTATCCTCTTCCTCCTCCAGCTCATCATCGTCGTCACTAGGGGGGTGAAGTTCCCTCCTGATGCCCATAAATTTCAAGTCATTCCTTGCTTTTGGCCCGTCCTTGGTCTTCTCCGGCATGTTGAGCAGCGTGCCAAACAAGCTCTCGCACACGTTCTTTGTGATATGCATTAGATCAAGGCTATGAGGACTGCGGAGTAGACTCCAGTATTGCAAATCCCAGAAAACAGACCTCGCTTTCCATACCCTCGTCAACGGCTGAGTCTTCTTTTTTTTCTTTCCCGGCGCGGGGCACTCTTTCCAAGTTTTCAGCAAGTTGTCGATTTCTTTGCCGCTCCTTCGAGCTGGGGGTGCTCGGAGCTCCTCGCTTCCATCGAACAGATGTCCCTGTTTTCTCCACGCGTGTTTCTTGGGAAGCCACCTCCGAGACCCCTGGAACACGGTTTTTGAAGATCCGGGATCTTTTGATAGCTGGCGGTACGTTGTATTATCCATGCATCTAATGCATGCACAGAATCCTTGGACCACCTGCCCTGAGAAATATCCGTATCCGAGATAGTCGTGCACCATCGTGATCACCGCGTCTTTCATTGGGAAATATTCTTTTGCCGCGACGTCCCACGTATTGACTCCGTCTTTCCATAACGTTTCTAGCTCCTCTTTCAACAGCTGCAGATATAGATTGAGGTCCGTACCTAGTTGTTTCGGCCCTTGAACTAGCATACACATTGTTATGTACTTTTTCTTCATGCACTTCCAGGGGGGAAGGTTGTATATGCATACAAACACGGGCCAGGTATTGTGTGTGCTGCTCTGGCCGCCAAACGGATTGACTCCATCGGCGCTCACACCAATCCTGAGGTTCCTTGGTTCTTTCCCAAAATCTGGGTATTCGAGGTCCAACGCAGTCCATTGGCTACCATCTGAAGGGTGCCTCAGCATGTCCTCCTTTTCCGGATCCGGGTTCGGGTCATCCTCTTTTAGCTTCTTTCTATCCGCGTGCCAGGTCATGAGCTTTGCTTCCTCGGGATCTAAGAAATACCTCTGCAGACGAGGAGTGATCGGAAAGTACCATACCACTTTTCTAGGAACTTTCTTCCCTCTCTTGTATCGACTAACACCGCACACCGAACATGTGGTTTTATCTTCGTCCTCACCCCGATAGATCATGCAATCATTTATGCAGACGTGGTATTTAACGTGCGGAAGATCGAGAGGGCAAAGGACTTTCTTGGCCTCAGTGATACTAGTTGGGCACGTGTTGCCCTTCGGAAGACGATCGTGCCAGAATGCCATGTTATCATCGAAGCTTTCATCGGTCCATTTGTGTTTTGCCTTCATCTCCATAGCCCCAAGTGTTACATTCAAGCGGGTATCCTCGTCGTTGCATTCTTCGTACAACTTCGTAATCGAGTCTTTCTCGAGTTGCGCCATCTTGGCTTTCTCTCTAGCTGCACCTCTTGTGTTCAACGCCTCTTTGACAAGCAGCTCTTGAACATGAGGGTCCCGCACCCAGCTTGAATCATCATGTCCGACATCTTGATCTTCATGTCCGGCATCTTGATCTACATGATCCGCTTCGGCATCTTCTTCATGATCATGTACGGGATGCTCTTCGTCATCTCGCCCGCCGCTGTTTTCTGGTTGCCCTTCCTCATTTACTGGCGCCCCACCATTGACGTCCTCCTCCTCACCAGCTTCATCACTTATCCATCGTATGTAGCCATCCATCAAACCATTACGCTTCAGGTGTCTTTGCAATATTCTGGAATCAGGCTCGATCACGCACTGCAGTTTGCATCTCCGACACGGACATCTTATATCCGACCTATTATTCCTTAGCATGTCGTTTGTCGCACATTGCATCCACCTAGCCACGGTGATATCGCTCAGCATCTCGCGGACCATGGTCGATCACCTGCGTGCACGGAGAGAGCAACACAATTATATATCACATTCGTCGCCGGAAAAATTCGGCATGACCTTCCCTAATAATGCATGGGAGCATGCGGAGAGTGCGCTAGAAATTTGCCGAAACGGAAATGAATCGACATTTCGGCAAAACATTTGCCACTCAAGATACACATATACATCAAACCACCATAAGCTTCACACATACATCAAACCACCACAAGCTTCACATATACATCAAACCCAAGCTTCACATATACAACAAACCCCAAGCTAATAAAGGCAAGTATATGGGTCATAAATGGAACAAAAGATTTTGGGAGGAGGTCCACTTACTTCAATATGAAACAAAATAGATGTAATGCCAAGTATCGATGGATAAATGGAAGAAATGAGGTGGGGAGGAGGAGAAAACCGAATAGATCTAGTTTGAGAATTGTGTGGAGTGAATGAGAGGTGGTAGGTGGGGTGGAGTAGATAAGGGAAGCTCTAGGCATTTAGTGGCGCATATAGGAAGTCAGTGGTGGCGCATCTGTGCAATGCGCCACCCCTAAGCTCTTATGGGTGGCGCATTACCACAATGCGCCACCCCTAAGGACCTTATGGGTGGCGCATTTACAGAATGCGCCACCCCTAAGCTCTTAGGGGTGGCGCATTCTGTAAATGCGCCACCTATAAGGTCCTTAGGGGTGGCGCATATTGTTGGATGCGCCACGTATAAGGTCATCCAGGCTGGCCCACTCTTAGGGGTGGCGCACTGGAAAATAATGCGCCACCCATAAGGTCTTATGGGTGGCGCATTATTTTCCAGTGCGCCACCCATAACAGATGGTGGCGCATCACTTTCTACATGCGCCACTAATAAGCTTTCCATGTATAGCTATTTCCCTAGTAGTGACATGCCCGAAGATGGGAGCATGTCCATTATTCTTGGTAGACCTTTTCTTAACACTGCAGGTGCTATCATTGATTGCAATAAAGGGAAGGTCACTTTCAACGTTGATGATAAAGAACACACGGTGTATTTTCCAAAGAAGATCGACAAGAGGCATGGCCTTAACTCTATAGAGAATATCGAGACCGTGAAGATTGGAGAATGGGACTGTCCACTACATGTGCACCACAAATACAAAACCATTATGGTGGGGACAATGTCCATCAAAGTAAAGGTGAAATGATCACTTCATAAGAGGGGAGACTTCTTGTTCTATATATCGCCGGTTTGTTGGTAAGACTTGGTCAACCTTACTAGTGAGCTTGTTTTATATAGGTAAAAAGTTAAGCTTGTTATGTTTTCATTTGCTTTAGCTTTCATTCTCTTTGCTGTACCAAGTTTTTATGTTTTTGAAGCTTCACAATACTAATTACCGCTTTAAGTTTTCAGAAAGTTTTGCAGCTTTTTGAACTCCGAGAAATTTTCAACAGTGAAGTTTTTAGAAAAATTCCAGAAAAATAAAAATAAAAATTTCCATGACGGGAGTGACCCAGAGGCACCTGGGGCTGACCAGGGGGGCCACCAGTGGCCCAGGAGGCCAGCTGGCGCGGCCTGCCCCCTGGCCGCGCCCACAGGGCGCCTGGGGCCCACAGGGCAGCCAGCCAGGTATGTCTTCTTCCTCCTCCTTCCTCTCTCTCCAAAAACACGAGTTCTGCATTTGGTTCTTGCGTTCTTGCTGTTCTTGGAGGAAATTTTCGATCTCTCTCTACAGCCCACCATTCGAGCTGAAATTTTGAGAAAATACTCCCTGGTATGTAACTCCTTCACCCCTCCAATTAGATTTTTGATTGGTGGCTTCATTTGTGAGTATTTAGTAGTTCTTGGTGTTGTTTAGATGAGCTTGCATGCATGTGTATAAATTTATTTTCCAAGTTTTGATGCAAGTTTATGCCTTAGGTAAGTGAGTTGAGTAGTTTGCCTTAACTCACTTTGTTTAATTCGTTGTTTTTGTAATTTGTCAAAATTTTCAGAAATGAGTTTGCTAGGAAGAGCAAAGGGGTGGCTTGGGAAGAAAAGGCCCGAGCGCTCCGATCGAGTTACAAGAGCTGCAGCTTCACCCTCGACTGCTAGGGTGAGCTACAACGAAGATCATGTGCCCTTGGAGTTGTTGGAGGACACAAATCAAGCACGTGCAATGACTTTCCCGTGCGATGCATTCCTTGAAGCTGCAGGAATTAGGGAGCAGTTCTATAATCTTTGTGCTAATGCAGGTCTGACGCGGCTCGCTACGTGCCGTGTTACCCAGTATCAGAAACTCACCTCCTGTTTTATCAATAGTTTTAGATATAACCTTGATGCTGGTTCTGTTGAGTTTAAAATTTATAATAATCTTTTGACCATGCCTTTGGAAAGGTTTTGTGAAATAATAGGTGTGCCGAACGTGGGACAGACGGCGAAGATGAGCTCTCAGCCCTCCGAGCTGAGAACCGTCTTCAACTCGCTCTGTAGCATGGATACGAGGGATATTCATCAGTCAAAGATCTCCAGCATCTTATTTCCACACTTCAGGTATTTTGCGTATTATATTGCTAGAGGGGTGTTAGCTCGAGACAACACGAGCAACATATCTGCGCCGGATATTTCTATCCTGGCAACCGCCCTTTCAGGGAGGTTTGATTATAATGTGGGTGCCTTAATTGCTCGACGCCTTGCTATGAACGGTAACAAGGGAGACTTATTTGGTGGCGTTTACGCCACACTTATCATAGAGTCTATTAATGGCACCCCACACCCCGATGATAAGCCTTTTAGTTATTTAAGTTTTGATCTTGCTGCTATGACAAGGCATAAGTTTGTTACCATGACTTCCGAGTTTGGTAACCTTGATTGTATCTTGCGTTTCGGAGCTACCACGAAACGCAAGATCCGTCTACCTGCACCTCTTTTGTTTGATTTTTCTCGCAGGAACGGATGGTCCTTTGATACTACCCAGTTCGATGAGTTCGTGGTCCAGCGTCAGTTTCCTAACCCCATGGAGGGGGTTGTGCCCGACGAGGAGGATCATGGTGAGTTCCCACCTTTCCAGGGAGAGACCGTCACCAAGTTTGGTGAAGGGTCTTCCTCTGCTTGGAGCGCGGATCCTTCTGCGTGGGAGGATCCGAGGACTTCGGTGTACGCACCGGAAGCTTCATACGACCCTTGGACTCACCCGTACTACCCTGGAGAAGGAGGCTCCTGGGGACATTAGCTGCTACCAACTTAGGCCAAAAGCCTAAGCTTGGGGGAGTACGTTCCCTTCTCACTTTTCCACTGTATTATCCATCTTATTCTCTTTGATCTTTTCGAAGCTTTTGCCCGTTTTTCCTTCTTTCTTTCTTTGCAAAAACAACAAAAAGATTTTCTCTTTTTGTTTCCTTTCTTTTAACCTTTGAAAAACCCAAAAAGATTTCCTTTCTCTCTTTAGTTTGCTTTGTTTTCAGAGTTCAGCTTGAGTCCGTGATGGCATTTGATTATATTTCCTACGTTCGATCGTGCAAGTGACCAGGCAGTAATGACGAAGATCGACGAAAGGGAAGCAACAAGGAAAACCGGTATGAACTCTTCTTGTTTCTACTTTTGTACATATGCCTGTACTTATGATCTAGAGACCAGCTTGTAGCGACATAGTGCTATGTTTACAATGCTTTCCCAGTGTTCATGCTTTCCTTGTGGCCAGTCTCAAATAGCTAGAGTACATAATGTGTTGTTGAAATGATTTACATGCATTGCATTGTTCATGGTTTGGCATACTGAAGTGGTATTTCCCTTCGGAGAATTTTTGGATTGACTTGGCACATGTTCACACATGCTTATGACTAGAAAGTCTATTTTTGCCTTGATGATCTTTTTGTTTCAGAATAGTTATATCACTTTCATGCCCGATTCAATGTTACTTTGTCGCTCTGCATGATTATGACAGTTATTGCTCTCTAGTTGGTCGCTTCCCAGTCTTTTGCTAGCCTTCGCTCGCACTAAGAGGAATTCTGCTTGTGCTTCCAAACTCCTTTTCAAACCCAGTTGTTCCATTTGAGTCCATCATACCTACCTATATGTGGTATTTACCGGCCACTCCTAACTTAGACTTTCTTGTGCCATCTCGAAATTTATTCAAAAGTTTCCCTTTTGTAACCGTACAAGCTCATGGTGCGGTGAGGGGAAATCAGTATCTTTCATGCCAAAAATATTTTGACGGAAGTTTTAACTAGTCAAAGAAGAAAAAGAAAAAAATATGAGAGTTACACCTCCCCCATACTTGATGATGGAGTGAAATGGACCAAATGCTGCTTATGATAGGTGGAACGATACCCTCCTTCCATGCTTGAGGCAAACTAAAAGGCTCCGTAGACCATCAAAGGATTTATGGATAAGGGATTATGTGTAAGCAAAAAGGCATTCTATATGGTTGGCATGGGAGATATTGAGAGACCTTTACCGTCCACCGTTGACTGGAAAGTTACACTTCTCAAAAATATTTTATCTCTGTTTTCAAAACCAAGAGCTCTAGCACTTGTTTAGTCTTTGCTTCCTTTAATGGGTTTTCAACCTTGCCATCAAAATCCACGGTTCGAGAGTCTCCCCTTCTTTCTTCAAAGCACCAACTATGAGAGCATAATTGTCATTCTTAGTGTAACATGCATTGTCCCAAAGTATTACATTGTCTTCTGCATGCTTGTGTTATTGCTAGTCTGAAATACTGAGTTCTAGTCACCTTTAAAACTCCGGAGGAGTTTCTGGATTTATGTTTTTCTTCACTCATGGAGGCTAGCGAATTGCCACTCAAGTATGTTCAAGCTATGTGCATTGTGATCCTGTCTTGATTTTCAGTAGCTTATTATTTGATTTTAGTTGTTTGTGACTGATCACATGAAAGAAGAATTGCTTCGTGCATTGTCCTTGTAGCATTGTTTCAATACTTGCTAAACTCTTTTCGTAGTACATGCTTATTTACATCTATTGAAGCAAAAGAGTTTGTCAAAGTTTTCTTTGTCGCGTCCAGTTCGTTGAACTGAATTGCTTGAGGACAAGCAATATGCTAAGCTTGGGGGAGTTGATACGTCTCAAACGTATCTACTTTTCCAAACACTTTTGCTATTGTTTTGTCCTCATTCTTGCATGATTTGGACGAAACTAACCCGGACTAACGCTGTTTATATGTGCGCATGAAAATGGATTTTTAGACGTCCCAGAAAAATACCAGAAAATCCACGCACCCGAAGGAGCCAGATGCCAGAAGTGGGACCCGAGGGGAGCCCTGGGGGCCCCAGACGCCCCCCTGGCACGGCCAGGGGTGGGGCCGCGCCCTCAGGTCGCCTGGGCTGCTCCCCCCTCCTCTGGTGCCCTACCGATGCTCCTATTTATCCCCGTGACGAGAAAACCCCAGAACAGAAGTCGTTTTCCCAGTTTCCGTCGCGGAGCCGCCGCCACCCTCTGTTCTTCTTCGGGAGGGCTAATCTGGAGGATGATTTGGCCTCCGGAGAGGGGAGATCGTCGCCATCGTCATCACCATCGCCACTCCATCCATCCTCCATGACTTCTCTTCATATGTGTGAGTAATTCCCTGCTGTAGGAAAAGGGGATGGTAGGGATTGGATGAGTTTAATCATGTAATAGTTCGTCAGATTGTTGGGGGCATGTTGCCTATCATCTAGATTGGTGTTTATCTTCTTTACTACAACTTGTTGTTCTTAATGCTTGTCACTTTGGGCCCGAGTGCCATGTTTTCAGATCTGAACCCTATGTGTTTTCATGAATATATTTGTGTTCTAGATCCTATCTATGAGTTGTATGCACCTATTATGGTCCGGAACCGGCGATCCCAAAGGTGACAGCTTGGGAAACCAAAGGGGATGGTCCATAATTTGTGGATTCCATGTATCCATTGAGTTTATTGCTTTGTTCCAGTGCTCTTTGACAGGAGCACCTTAATCTCCATAAGTTCCTTTTGGCCCCGTTCGTAGCGGGATGGTAGGACAAAAGATGTTGTGCAAGTTCTTATTGCAAGCACGCACAACTACCTACGGGATACATGCCTATTGTTTGATATTTGCATAGATGATCATTGCTTTTCTGTGTGCCTTGCCCCGTGTTAGAATCTATTATATGTTTACACTCACCCATGCAGCGCCCAACCATCCATCTCCCTAGCCTACAGTGTTTTCAATCCTGCTGGTCATTAGTTGTTACTTTTTGCTATTTACTTTTTCTATTTCTATCATCACTATCATATTACCGTTACTACTTATGTACCGTTGCAAGCAAGTATATTTCAGGTGCGGTTGAATTGACAACTCAACTGTCAAAGCTTATAAATACTCTTTGGCTCCCCGTGTGTCGAATCAATAAATTGGGTTAGCTTACCCGCGAAGACTATCTCGATCCCTTATGCCTGTGGGGCATCACAAGCTCCTGAGGTTTTGGATGGCTACTCAGAAGAACTATTATGCCTCAGTCCTCTACATGGCCCAAAAGGTCTTTCCTCATACACATATTCCTCATTTGGGTATGGAGGACATTCCTTGCTTCAACAGTGCACTGCAGGATCTATTTCATGCCAAGCTGCTTCAGTTCTGCTCTGAATGTATACACTGGAATGAAGAATTAGTGCTTCAGTTTTATGCCACGTTGTATGTCTCTGGGGACCCCAAAGACATCAACACTTGGGTGCTTGAATGGATGACTCAACATCAGCACTACACTGCCTCAGTACCTGAGATTGTGGCGATTCTTCAGCTCCCTCCCTCTGATTCCTCAGTTCCTAGCACATACGGTGCTCCACTTCTTCGGGATGACCTGATGAATATGCTGATGAAGCCGCAAGCCCCTGAAGCTCCATCACGAACCAGGTCCCTAGTCTCTGAGCTTCAGTATCTGCCCAACACCTTGTACAGAATTTTGGCCAAGTCCTTCTGCCCCATCAAGGGATATGAATCAACCGCTGAGGAAGTTGTGGGAATCATGAAGAACATTCTGTATAGCCTCTGCATGTCGGCTCCCATTGATGTCTCAGACTTCTTCTTCAGGACGTTGGTGGATGCTCCTCAGAATTGTCATATTCTGAAGCCATATGCTCCATGGATTATGAAGCTCATCTTCACCAAGACTAGCATCAACTTCAAGCCTGATCAGGCTAATCATCGTCTGTATGTTCCTCCGGTTGAAGTGCTTCAACACACTCTTGACGCTAATGCCAAGGGTAAAGCGTCTTTCTATGAAGCTGCACTTCATCAGGACTCGCTCGGTGGAAATATTCGCCAGCCTCAGTCTCGCACCACTCATGAGGAGCGCACCCATGCCTCGACTGAGAAAACAACTCAAGCTCGCTTCATGACTGATCGTGAGCTCCTCATCAGTCTGCATCAGAAGGTGGATCGGAATCATGACTGGACGAAGCATCAGATCGGAGACATCCTCAGCTATATGGCGCAGATGCACACAACTCAAAAGAAAGTTCATCAGTATGCTCATCATGCCTATCAGTGACTTGATGCTCTTCTGACTGAAGTCATCACTCCTAAAGATCTTGCCAAGCTTGGATTCAGACAACCTCCACTTCCTGAGACTCGGCCTCCACGTCAGTTTACAAAAAGCAATACACCACCTCTGGCGATGGACTCCTTTTCTTCAGCTCAAGAATTCTCGCCTGAAGAAGTTGAAGACGTTGCGGCTTGTCCTCCCACTGTGTAAGGCCCGATATGCAGTACTGTTCCAGATCTAGGTGTTTCCACTCAGATCCGGGGACGAAGCACATATCGGTCCCACCACGACATATGACATAGCCATATGCCCCGGATTTCCAACATGATATCACAACATTACAGATACAGGATACAACATCTCATACAATCGGCATACAACTGCCTCAAATACAACACAACAGCGAAAGGTACATGTCTGAGTACAGAATACAATCAAATGCCTACTGGCAAAGAGAAAACATCGATCCCATAACCACACGGGTCCAGGCCCTCCGCCGGGATCCGCCTAACTAGTCGTCGTCGAGTCTCCACGTGAAGCATCGATCACCATACTTGTTGTCGATCAAGAACCCTGAAAAGAGTTTGGGGGTAGTATCATGAGTACAGAAGTACTCAGCATCCAACTGTAGTGGTCAACTGACCCAGCAAGGACTTCATCACTCGTCATTCTAGGACAACTAGTAGTTTACGGTAAGGAAGGGATAAGTGGTGAGGTTGCTGCCGCACTAGCATTTATGAAGTGGCTAACGATCTAGAGAGTAAGGTAAGAAGCCAAGCATTCGATGAGGAATCGCCTCCAACAAGTCTTGCTATCAACTACTACGCAAACATAACACCTATCCTATCCTTGTCCTCCTCTTCCCATCCCGACGAAGAAGAAGCAGTCAAGGCACACACACGCGTTAATCAAGTTATATTAAGATTATCTCAGTTGTTGTTCTCTATGAACAAGGAGTAGGTCTCAAGTCGTCCATAACCGTGGACACGGCTTCTCGAAAAGATTTAACCCTGCAGGGGTGTACCAACTGCCCATTACAAGGCTCCGCACGCACGCCCATCTCTCTCAGTTGCTACCCATGATAGGCAACCATTTTATGATTTAGTCCCAAGAGATCCGGAACGACAGGTCCCTCTAACTAACAACGCACAAATCCGGGTGGCCCCCGGGGATTCGACACCCAATCCAAAGGCCGGCCGCGCTATCGGATCGGACTCTTCCGGCTGGACGAGGTCGGGTTAGCTACCCAAACAGCTGTGGGCATCCCCCTAGCTTCCAGGTGTGGACCAAAAAATAAACCATGTCTCCACTGGCCAGAGTTGTTTTAAATAATATCTGCCAGGAGCTACCCGATAGACACACACACAGTTTTCAAATGGTAAAATCAGCTTGGGCCACCACTAGAAATGTTTGAAGCTAGATAGGTAAGTAAAGGGGACCCCATAAAATCCCACACGCGGTTAGGCACGCTCAGTCTTAAAACCAATACCCGAAACTCGGATCCTAGGTGACTCGAATGGAACAAAGCGTCGAGGCAGGATAGCCTAGACCTTCCATCCTTCGTCGAATATAGTCAACATTTATAATAATCATATCATCCATAACAATATAATAATGTGATATCCCAAACCCAGGAGTAACAGGGTAACATCGTAGCATCCTAAGCATTCATACTAAGCAGGGGCTGAGCAACGAGCAATAGTAACATAGCAGTACAAGGTTTGCTAGGAGGGGACATGGCTGTATCGGTTTGAAAGAGGCTGTAAACATGTGGTAGGATCAAACATCGAACCTAACCTAGACTAGCATGCAAACCGCTGGTTGAAATAGAATGGATCACAAGTAATGTATAGTCCTTGCCTGTTGATAAGTCGGATTCCGAAGGTGTAGTTGATCGCAAGCTCGCATCGTCTCCGAGAGGTACCCGCGGAAGCACACAAGACGATAAACACTGGAAAGCAATCAACGAGCAAGAACTCTATTACTACGGGGCAACACAAGATCAAGAAGACATCACACGACACGGCAACGCGATACGGATCTATCGTTGAGAACGGTTACTAACAATTTAAGCGGGGTATCGGTCACACACGACGAATACCGCACGTTTACGGTGGTTCAAGTTGCTTAGCTACTGGTGATCAACCAACGGTTATTAACATGGCAACTCAAGCAATCATGGCATATCACACAAACATGTCAAGAGGTGAAGCACAAGGTAAACTATCTATGCTAGTATATTTAAGTGAGGCACAACCTAAACATGGCATATCACTAAGTGTCGCACGATGATTAAAAGATTTGGAACTGTTCTGCCCTAAACCATATTTTAGGTTGGTTAACAACAGCAAACAATAGCATAAACACAAAGTACACGAAAAACTAATCAAGTTACATATAAGGCACACTCCAAACGGAGTTACGGTTAAAAAGATACAAGCAAAACAAGTTACAGGCACAATCTGCCAGCATCACGAAGCACAGTTTAGAGCAATGCATAAACAGGACAATGAATGCAAACATGCTCACAAATGATATGAAATTAAACTATACATGGCAGGGAAGGCATGGCAAAAAGAATCATGCAAAAAGGCATCACAGATCAAAAGATATTAAGCATGCAACATGGCATCGCAAAGTTACAGACTTAGAGAAAAACAGAGGTGGCTGTCAAAAACAGCAGCATAGCAAATTTAGAGCAGAATATCTATATGACCAGGAATGCTAACATGAAGATGCAATACATGTAATGAAAGTAGACATGATGCTTAACAATACGCAATTGGAATCAATCAATTCCGATAAACGGTCGTGACACACTCGTCGACCGAAGTTGAAACAAAATAACAGTTTCAGCAACAACAGCACATTAACATCAGGATCACCACTTTAGAGCAAGATTTAATATAGCTAGAGCACCCAAACATGATAAGTTAAAGCATGGAAATGAAGTACACATGATGCTTAACACATAGGAGAAAGAATCAATGCAATAGGCCTCATGGATGAGTCACAATCATCATGCAAAGTTGCAATAAAATATTAACAGCAGCACTTAACAGGAAAAAAAAGCAATTAATGGCATGATGCCCACTTCAACGCAGAATTAAACTATCTAGATGGCCTCAAACGGAAAAACTTTCTACATACGAACGCTAGAGCACGCAAAACTGAGCAACTTTCATTTTGGGCGCATGTTCATCGGAGCTACGGATTAACGGGAAATTACAACGCGAAACGGAAACAGCAGTAGTTATTTCCAGACATAGCAAAAATATACAGGGGAAAAGGATCTCAGGCTGGACCTTCTGTGGGCTCGGCCCAACAGTGGGTTTGGGGGTGGCCTGGCAGGCCGGCTGGATCTAGGCCTCGGGCCTGCCCTGGAGGCGCCTTGCTCCGGTGGGCCTTGAGGAGGGGCCGACCCAGGCTGGGGAGGAGGCAGCCGGCTGCCTCGTGCGCCCGCGCCAGCCCGACCGCGGCGGGGGCTCGCCGGCCGACCAGCGGCGGCTTCTGGAGGCGGTGGGGCAGGGGTCCGAGGGAGGTGTTGAGGCGAGGAGGGCGACCAGGCGGCGGGGAGGCGGAGTCCAGAGGGGCGCGGAGGCCGGCGGGAGACGGGGGCAGGGGGCGGCGGCGAGATCGGCCTGGCCGGTCTCCATGGTGGCTGGCGGCGGCGACCTACAGGGAGGAGGAGGGTTAGGGGAGAAGAGGAAAGAGAGGGGGAGGTGGAGAGGAAGAGGGAGGGGAGGAGGCGCGGCTCCGGCCTGCTGCCAGCGGCGGCCTGCGGGCGGATCCCACGGGAGGAGAGAGGACCTCGGGCGGCTCGGGTGGCTATGGGGGCCACGTGGACGGCTGGGAGCCCTCCGATCTGGATCTGACGGTCCAGATCGAGGGTTAGGGCTAGGGTTTTGAAAAATTTGAGGCAGATTGGGCAGATCTGCGAATTTTCAGGGGGGTGGCTGCAATTTTCACTTAGGGAAACCCTAATTGGGTTTGGGAGGCTGGTGGTCTTTACATAGCCCAGGTGGCTGGCAGTTTGCAAAAACATCTCCGGTTTTTCTCTCGCGCGCGCGGTGCTCACGTTTCTGACCGCCGGGGGTCCGCAGGACCTCCGACTCGGGTAAAACTTCGAACTGCGCGATCAGCGCGTCGAGCCGGCGGCGCTCACCTCGTGCTGGAACCGTTCCGAGAACACTTCCCGGACCGCTATAAAAATAACTCGTTTAATTATTAAACGGCGGTTTTCGTTCCGTTGGTTGCGGCTGGTCTCGTGCGGGTTACGCGACGGTGATCGGGTGATATCCGGTGTCGCAAAGGTCAAGTGTTAGGGTGTCAAGGGTCGGTCTCCGTCCGGTATGAGATAAGAGGGGGAAAAATAATCGTCGATCGATAAATCGGGGATGCAAACACCGCAAATAAATCAGACAATCAAACAATTCACACCGAAAACAAAAATTTTAATTTTTGTGAAAACTGGGCTGTTACACTCTGCCACGGCATGCCTCCGTCCTGATGCTCAGCCCTGAGGCACTTCTTTGGGACGTTAGAAGTAGTCTCTCCTTTTTGTTCATTTAATGACAAAGGGGGAGAAATTTAGTTGTCTTCAAGCGGGTTCTTATGGGTTCCTCAGTTACAACTCTCGTTCTTCCGATCATTTTTTTAATGAGTTGTACACTGATATTTTGTGTGGTTTCTGATACTCTTAAGTTACCTCATGACATTGCTCATGTTTATCTATTACTCATGACATTCCTCAGCAACCACATTACTCAGTGCTATGTTTGATTCCTCAAAGTATTTCATATGATGCACTGTATCAAACAACCTGGGATATAGGGGGAGCTCCTCATGTTTTTCAAAAATTGTATCAAGTCTTCAAAACATTCATATCCTCAGGGGGAGCATCTCTATATCCGGAAACAATGAATTGTTTTCTTCAAGTCTTTCCTCAAAACTATTTATTTTATCCCGTTGAAGCTTTAACCTGATTGTCATCAAATCACCAAAAAGGGGGAGATTGTAAGTGCATCTAGTGCCCCCTTTGAGTTTTTGGAGTATTTGATGACAAAACGGTTAAGGGACTGATGTGTTTGTGAGTATACACAGGAAACAGTCCCTGAGGATGAGGTTAACCACCGTTGTCGACCCCCCAAAATGTTGAGGAACATGGGAGAAATCGGTGTGTTTCCTGAAGACTGAAGTTGTGCAAAATCCTGAGGAATCAGGATCCTCAAGCGTTCGGCTGAAGCTGAAGCTGAACCAGATCCTGAGGACGTTCGCGCTGAAGACGAAGTTGAAGCGTAGTCTTCGCTAAGACTTTTTATACTTCTTGAGTCGTAGGAAAACACCGCACTGTTGGAGGGGTTGAGGACAATGAGTTTCGTATTTCTGAGGAAGTGCTCAATTAGAAATCCTGAAGAAAACCCAGAGAAATCTCCTGCAGTAGAAGTTCAATTCCTCAGGTGTCTGAGACGATGTTCTTCAAGACACTGAGGAGTTTGTCTTCGGTTGAGGAGTCAGGAAACTGCCAGTGCAGTTCGCCTGAAGAAAGAGAGAGTGAGAGATTCCGACCGTGCCACATGTCACGTGGTGAGTGCTGGTACCGATCCAGCCAACGGTCCAAAGGGTGGGCATGGAAGTAATTTCATGCATAGGCATTTATGTCCTTTCACCTGGGGTTGCTCCGCGGCTATAAATAGCCACCCCCAGTCCCATTTGTGGGTTGGCTGCTCCGAGAGAAAAACTGACACTTTTCATCTGAGAGCAACCCACCTCATTGAAGAAACTGAAGAACCTAAGTGAGGAAAACCACCAGCCTGAGTAGTTGAGCACTTCTGAGGAAGTAGGTTCGAGTGATCCGAAGCTTTTTACTCTTGAAGACTGTGATCTTCCAGCCGGTGTAGAAGTCTTCAGTCTGAGGAAGTCAAGATGCAATTGTGACTTCCCTGAGTGACTGAGTCTGTGAAGGTTTCGGGAGTCTACCTTGAAGACTCACCTGAGTTATTGGATAGAGTCTGAGGACTTTAGTTCAAGGAGAATAAGGTGAAGACTATGTCTTCTGAGTTCACAATCTCAGCCTCTCCAACCAGACGTAGAGTTGTCACAGCAACTCGAACTGGTTCATCAAGTCTATGTCTTCAGTGCCCTGGTGCTATTTCTTCAACCTCAGCTATTATGTTTATGCACTGATGACTTATCATGATGCCTTACTTCCTGAGTTTACTCTGCACTAATTCCTCAGTTCGTTCTTCGGTCTTACCTTAGCTATGCAATAGGTTGATTTCCATTCACGCCATTGCTTTTGTATTGCATTTGATCTTCCTCATGATTTAACTTCCTCAATTTAGTATTGCCTCAGTCCTGAGGAAATAGAAATTCCTCAAGATATTTGAAAATCTCCCATTCACCCCCTTTGGTCAATATATTGCACTTTCAGATAGAAATACATCTTATATTATGATCAAGTTCAGTTCTTTTCCTAGAGCCGGTATTGACTGATTTTTTTAAGCTATGTAACTGTAACATTTTGTTTATATTAGTATAAAAGCCGTAGAATAATTGTTCTATGGTTACTTAGCTTATAAAGAGAGAGATGCTCAAATGACGAAGGGCCGAGGTCGTAGATATTGTTGATGATGAACCAGCGATCAAGGTTGACAGATCCCATGAAATCGCTGGAGAAGACCACCACTTGGTCCTCCACCACATGGGCCGAGGGAAACTGGGAACACCAAGTCCTCACACATGCACACATTACCAAGACCATTGGTGTCCGACATGCGGATATGGGCAAGCTGATGGTTAGAGCATCTCCAGCCGCGCCTCCAACAGGCTCCCCATGGCGACGATAATCTCGACGGATGAGCATTTTCCCCCCAACCGCGTCCCCAACAGCTCAAATAGCGTCGCATTGGGCCAAAATTGGATCCGGCGATCCCAAGCCGAACCCAGTGTGCCGGGGGTGGCCTTGGGGCGCCGAACAAAGCGAAAACTCGCGTGGGTCCACGATGACGGCAAGACAGGCCGCGGCTCCAGCCGTTTTCTTGCTTTTCCCTCCCTTTTCCTTTCAACAAGTCCATCGCCCGTCGCATCTCCCGCCATTTTCCTCCCGATCTGCCCGCCATGCTGCCGAAGAAGACGGAATATGTTCCCCCTCACCGCCGAAGAACTACACCCGATTTGTTGACCTCGTCATGACCTCACCGTGTGCGTGTAGCTTGTGCGCATGTTAAACATGTTTCGCGAGGACAACAACAACGTCGAGGTCAAGTTTTTGTACGTCTTCACCAGGCTTGGGATGTGCTAGAAGTGGACAGAGTGCCAGCTTGCGCTCGCCAAGGCCAAGGACGGCGTCTACAACCTAGGCGCGCCGGCTCCTGCGGCGTCTGAAGGGCGGCCAGCAGAGGGCAACAAGAAGGCCAAGGCGGCGAAGGACACGGCGCCCGCTGCCGAACGACTGCAGTCGGCAATCGAGAAGTGCCTCGCTGACGCCAGAAGCTACGCCATCATCAGGGAGGAGAAGGCCGAGGCGAGGTGATCAGAGCTGTTGACGAAGCAGGACGTCAAGCTCGACCTACTAAGGACCAACGTCGCCGCAAAGAAAAGAAATACTGACCTAGCGTTCCTGTTGACCGGTGACATGTCGATGATGGACCAGTAGGTGAAGGCGTGGTTCATGCCCGAGCGTGAAAAAACCATGACCCAAATGCCAACGCGCGAGTCCAAGTCGAGAGTACCATTGCCGGCCGAGACCACGCCGACTGCAGCAACAACGCCGACCGAGACCACGCCGACCGCAGCAACTACGCCCGGAGCACGCCGTCCACGCCCACCACGCCTACAATGGAAGATCCGACTGCCGCCGATCCCATGGCATCTGTCGCCGACCAGGCAGAGGAGCATGTCATTTGAGAGTGCGGCGCCGATCACCGACCCTTTTTTGTTCCCCGCATTTGCTCGCCGAGCTGTGGCATGATGATCGCCAAACCATGCATGCTGAACACCAAGCTGTGACATGATGATCGCCGAACCTTGCATTTTTTTTTTGGAAGCGCGAAGAGAGGTTTTCAAATTTATGTGTTTTATCGTCGAACTATGCGGAGGTGACCTTGTCGCGGCGCTATTTTAGCGCCTAAATACGCCCTTGGGGGGGGGGGGGGGGGGCGGGCGAACGGCTGGAGATGCTCTTAGCCGGAGCGACTGCATCGACAGCGCCATACTCTACTTTTGTTTTTGCCGGAAGATGATTTATTGCACTCTCTATGATAGGTAATTAAAGGTTGTACTTGTACTCCCCTTAATTTGAATAAACATACTACAGTAAGAGACAGAACCACACTTGTATTCATTATATCATTGGTTTATAATAAATACATGTACAAAGGCATGGAGATCGACGTGCATGGAGTGGAGCTAACAATTTCGTGGCCGCTAGCTGTCGATCCAAATTACAGGATCCAATCCAACGCTTACGGATAGTACATGAGTTCGAGGGATGTTACGAACATGCATTTTCAACAGAAAAGTAGATCCTGTCGTATTCATCTTTTTCTTGCTGCCTATCATATTCATCTGATACGTGACCAAGGGGATTTACCAGGTCTGATGTCCAGTGCTCCTGTCGGTGTGGCACAACCATACTACAATCATCTCGGTTCTTCTTTATAGGATGCAGGAAGATTCACGAGCATGGTGAAGAAACGACACTCTAATGTTGACAATGGTGAACATTAGAACATGCCGCTAGCCTGAAGTGTCTTCACTTGTGCACTTGTTAGAATAATACGAGTCCCATATCGATCTATTGAGGATCAACCAATTATTACAAGCACAAGCACGACACCGAGATTTGTTAACGAGATTCATCAACATGGCTACATTCTCAGGACATGACTAGGGGCTCCTCTCCATGTATCAAATCACATGATACAGCCGACGACAAGTCCGCCACGACCAATCAACAGCACTCCGACCACCCGTCACGACTGATCCGGCCGTCCAGCCACAGGCGCCGGACCGTCCCTCTCGTGATCTCTGTCTAGGCTATCAACTTGTGTCTAGTCTATTTTGCTACTTCACGGTGCTTTTATATAATAGGTCCGGGTTACACGTGTCCGACTCAAACACCTAACCCACCGCTAATTGCAAGTTCAACTGTAGCACAACTCGTACACCTAATATTCGGCACACATATTTTAACACTTCACCTTGACGAATATATCCTCGCCACCTTGAAGCCTCCATGTGCGAACATCCGTGTAACTTAGACTTGAACCATGAGCACCACTGCTACTCCAAGACTCCATGTGACTCCACCTGCAATTGTAGTCCCTTTTTGTCTTTTCTTCACAGTCAACACACGAGCACAATTAAGTTACCCTTTACTCTACTTTGTGCTTGCAACTTCTGGAGTATCCGTTCAACACCATCACACACCGATCATTGTCTGCGTGAAAGTGAACAACTCATATATTGGTCGTCACATATAAGAGTTACCCGAACTCAACATCCTAGCTCTTTCTTGACTGATATCTCAGACTTGAAGAAGTTTCACCGTTACTTTGTGTCACCCTGAGTCAAATTCACAATTGTCTCATCCATTTTTTCGGATAGTCTCTGACATGTCCCACCGCTATAGTACTCCGCCTCCTTCTGTACTCTTGATCTATATTTTATCATGTGTACTAAACACCACAGAATATACGGCCATGTACTTTCTCGGCTCTTGACAATCTCAGACTTTTCGCCACTTTCTCAGATTCCCCATGGTCAACTCTTGTCCATCAACCGGCACCGATAGACCCTGTCACCAACTTGAATCTAGTACTCGTCAACACTGCTTCAGCACCCCCTGCGCAACTCGTCTGACCACATGTCTGACCTCCTGTGCCCTGATCTGTCGTTGTGTTCCGTGCTTACTGCACGCCTCGCTGATATCACCCGCGTCGAGCCTCTGCTGTCCTGGTTGAGTCTCCTGGATCGCGAACCCATACCACCTCAACCTCCTACTGCAAAGAACCACCGATCATCCGCAATCGATGCCGAGTATCACGTCTCTCTCGAACCCTTGGCCACAGCCTGAATAACGTGTCTCTCGCTTTCCCACTGAAATAGGCTTCGACTTTCCATTGCCTTACGCCGTAGCCCCTCCATCAGCTCAGAGTGAAGTCTTCCACCAGACTCCAACTCCACCTTCAACATGACTCCATGGTGGTTGCACGTCCCACCCCCGCGCCCCGTCGACTTCAAAGCTCTCATGCATATGTCATGTTGAATCAACCCTGCGCCATTGTCATGTCAAACCGCACAAGCCCTCGGGCCTGGACCACGTGTTTCCACGCTCAGAAGTCGGCCACCATCGGCATTACGCTCCTATGTCGTCGTCGCCAAAATCACCGCCGTCTTCTACTTTGACCAACATCCACGTCGATCCATCAGACTATCCCGTCCGATCCAGCCGAAAAATATCCGACTGCAACCATGCTCCATTTTGTGTCGTGTCCGTCCCGCACATCACCTTGCATTGCTTTGACGCCCTATGTTTGCATGTTCTTGTACAACATACTCCAAACTCCTCCGAGCTTTATACGTACGTCTCTTGCGCTTCATCGCGCCCTTCCGTTGCCTGCCCTATACACTCGAAGCCCTCTAGTCAAATCAACCTAGTAAAACTTTCATGCAAACTTGAACCGGATAAATCCCTTCCATGCATTATTTTTCTGCCAATATTTGATTCATTAGCTTTTCCTTGCACCTAGTAGCAGTAAAGAATCAAATTGATTCGATCCATCCCGTGCACAAGTATTGAACCTGGCAACCTTTATTTCTTTCTTAAAAAAATCTCAACGCACTGCATGCATATTTCACTTTCCACGCGAGAAATCATGGCACAGCTCCTGCCTAGCCTGCTGGCACGAGGCCGGCCTAGTTCACCACCACCCAGCGCCGATTTCTGACTGGGCGGGCATGATCCGGCTGCTCCCCTCCAGCCGCTGCTCGCCTGCCAGCCCACGAACGTGGACGTCCGCGTGTGTTCGGCTGCTACCCGCCAGCCGATGCCGCTGCTTCGATCCGATTACATCGATCTAGCCAGCCTCGCTGTTCCGCAAATCCTGCCGCTTCTATTCTTAGAGCATCTCCAGCCGTTCGTCCCCTTAAGTCGATTTTCGGCGCTATTTTAGCATCGTCGGGCAGCGAAAACGGCTTGGAGGGGGCTATCCAGCCGCGGCTTCAAGATACCCCCAAGTTCGGCCAAATTTCAACAAATTCTAAGTAAATTTGGGTCAAATCAAGTAAATTAGACCAAGTTTGACCGATTTCATTAATATTCGGGCATATTTTACATAAACGATGAAAAAAAAAACTAGTCTACTGCTAGAAGAAGAAGGCGTACAGATCGTCCATGGACGTCTCCTGGGCGGCTCCTCCAGCAGTGCCGCCGGCGGCGCCATCGTCGTCGTCGCCGTCATCCTTTGGCTCCGGCTTGATGCCGGCTTGCGCGCCGCAGGTCCCGCCGCCGAGCGGCCCCCTTCTCCTGCGCACCCGCAGCGGCGCCTCCTCCTCCTCCTCCTCCTCGTCTGTGCCGTCCAGCACAATGAATGGCGGCGGTGGAGGCGCCCACTTGCTGCGGCTGCTACTGCCCTCGTCGCGTGCCGCCATCTTCCTCGCCCCCTCGGCACGCTTCTTCGCATCGGCGAGGTCCCACGCCTCCTGCTGGAGGCGCATCTTCTCGGCGAGGTAATCCTTCCTCGCCCACTCAATCTGGGCGGCGAGCTCCTCGTCGTCGTCGTCGGCCGGCGGTGGAGGCGGAGGCGAGGCGACCTACTTGTCCTTCTTCTTCCCGAGCATGGAGCCCAGGAAGCCACTGCGCTTTGGCTGCGCCGATGGGGTGTCGATGGTGACGCCGCGGCTGAGTCGGCCAAAAGATGCCGAGGTGGGCTCCTTCTTCACCTCCAGCTTCACCGGGGTGAACTGCGGCGGAGAGAAGGCCGGCCTCGATGAATGGGAGCCGGTGCCGGTGGAGCGCGAAGGGCGACCGCCGAAGGAGGAAGAGGAGCCGTCGTCGCACGGCAGCGTCGCCCATAGCGGTGTGCCGCGACTGTAGGAGCGGCGGGCCGCCACCCCGTAGCCCATTGGCGGGTACTGGAGCCGCGGCACGTTGCCGTGCTCGATGTACCGCATGACCCACTCGAGGGAGTGGCGTTGCGCGCTCCACCACCGGAGGCGGCCCACGTGGTTGTGTCGTCCAACCACCGGCATCAAGCCGTTGGTGGAGGCGACGGCCTGGTTCCGCCGGAGCCTGAAGTAGGCGTCCCACCCCGGCGTGTTGTTCGCCGCGTTCTCCGGGTCGGCGCGTTCTGCCGCCGTCATCTGGGCGCGAGCTGCCTCCACCTCCCGGGCGAAGGCGGCGGAGCCCACCAGAGGGACAGGAGGCACCGTCACGCCGCCGGCGTACAACACCCACCCGTAGGGCGGCCTGGTGTCCGGCGGGCAGGGATAGTCCGCCTGCGCGAGGAGCAGCGCCTCCATCTACGACATGTTGCGGCTACGGAAGCCGTTCCTGGCGAGGTTGTCGTCGGCCATGTCGCCGGAGAAGGCCACGAGTGCGAGAAGGGAGAAGGCGAGAAGCGAGGGGCGAGAAGCAAGAAAGGAAAGGAGGAGGGCCGAGAGTGCGTGGCGAGAGTTCCCCGACGAGCCCCTTTTTATAGCGGGGGAAACGCAAACACGCGGCCTCACCGGGGCGGAACATGCGGCGGCGCGGGCGACGGACCATTGGGTTTCTCGACGCGCCGCATTGATGCTCTGCGCGGCGATTGGACTCGTCACCGGCGCCGCATTGATTCGCTACGGCGGCGGCAGGTGCGGGGAAGCCGAGGCGAGAGGATGACGACAACGCGTGTTCATACGCCGACAGGTGGGGACGGCGTGAGGCGCGCGTGAAATCACGCGCACTTTCCTTTCTTTCACGCGCTTTCCTTTCATCTGGCGACCCCAAGCGACCCCAGCGCGCCGGGTTTGGCTTGGGATCGTCGGACTCAGTTTTGGCCCAATCCGGCACTATTTGGGCCCTTGGGGGCGCGGCTGGGCGAATTTCCTCCATCCGGCGCAAATAGCGCCGTCTTGGGGGCCTCTTGGGGGCGCGGCTGGAGATGCTCTTACCGATCGAACATCTAGCTTGCTATGCGCACACGAACCTGTCGTTGATCCTGCTTTTCCCGATCTCGACTCGATCTTTCCTCTAGAAACAATGTCTGCGACCTTCTCGAAAAATCTTACTCATGATACCAATTGCTAGAATAATCCAAGTCGCATATCGATCTATCGAAGATCAAGCAATCACCACAAGCATAAGCACGACACCGAGATTTGTTAACGAGATTCATCAACATGGCTACATTCCCTAGGCATGACTACGGGCGCTCCTCCCCATGTACCAAATCACATGATACAACCGACGACAAGTTCGCCAAGGCCATCCGACAACGCTCCGACCACCCATCACGGCCGGTCCGGCCGCCCAGCCACGAGCGCCGGACCGTTCCTCTCGTGATCTCTGTCTAGGCTATCAACTTATGTCTAGTCCATTTTGTTACCCTGCGGTGCGTTTATATAATAGACCCAGGTTACACGTGTCCGATTCAAATACCTAATCCACCGCTAATTACAAGTCCAACTGTAGCACAACTCGTACACCTAATATTCGACACACATATTTTAAGAGGTCTCTAGCCGCGCATCATCCGGGGAATGGGACGAACTCACCAACGGCAAGCCTTGGATCGGTGGCCCCAAAGATGTGTTTCCCGCCACCAACATCGATCTTAAGCTCGCCCTCCAGCTGGGGGGCGCACCTCCCCTTGCGGGTGTCAATTTCTTCGATTTCATTGGATTATGTTCTCATGGTTGGATGTGACACTACTAGGATAATGGCCTCTAGCAGTGCGGGGTAAAGGGTCATTAGCAGCGCGGGGTATCCGCGCTGTAGATAACGCGCTGCTGCTAACTTCCATGTACAACGTGGGGAGTCCGCGTTGTAGCTAACAGTATAGTTAGCAGCGCGTGGGGAGTAATCCGTGCTGCAAACTGCACTTCCACTAGCAGTGCCTCTAGCCAGTCTGCGCTGCAGGTACATTTTTAGAATTTTTATTTATTCTGCAATATTATTTGTTTATACAGTTTTTTTATAAATTTCCAGCATACACACATAACATTTATATACAAAGTAGAATTACACACATATAAACCACATCATATCATAGACATGCAATAGGCTCATCGATCATCATATACATTTATATGTCATCTCATAAGTTTAATATCGAACACAAATGTCAACTTTTCCTAGTTTAACTTCGCTAATATCCAACAACGTAATGTTTAACAACAACTACCAACCAACCTACTCATCACCACCAGAAGGTGAAAAAAATACACCCCACATTCCATTATGAAATATGAAGAACAACTTGTCTCCATGTTTTATGTTTATCCGATTCACTATCCTTTTTCATCCTCTTATTCTTACGCAGCCATCATCTCCAGCTTCAGTGAGTAGTCAGTGCTCAAGAGGACATCCCGTGCAGAAATAACTGTAAGCTCGCCTTGAAGAGGCATCCACTTAGGCGTACATGCTGCCGGGATTCTCTGTTGAAAACATACGAGTAAAATACTTAGTAATACATTATACTTAATGTTAGGTTAAAATATTTCTGAAAATGGACTAGTGTGATAGAATAGTAAAAAAATCTTACTGTGCTATAATTTTTTACATGTCCTGTAAACAACTTGAGAACAAATGGAACATATGGTGTATAAGGTTCACCAATATTATTCAAGTTCACAAACGAAGGAACACCTTTAAGAACATTGATGAAATCATCTTGTTCGTCAATTGTCAGGTCAAAGCCACCATTATGAAAATTATTATCAAACATTTTTCGCACTTCTTTTGGAGCATGGAGATAAACTAACAATTATAAATAAGTTGTCAACTTGGGAACCAAGAAAATAAGGAAGCAAACAATTCAAAGTTGTTTAAGAAACTCACATGGAGATAGAACCAGCTTAATGTTGTCCACTAGCATCCCAATGTCCTTATTTCGAAATGTTTGACCATCTCGAGGACGAAGTCCAAGATAAAATGTTATTTGCATATCATCCTCTAATGCATATGTCTTACATAGTGCATACCAATTTGGACAATCAAATTATGTGCTATTTCGTTCATTAAGACCTCGATCTTTACAGTTATACCATCTTTTGTCTTAATATTGACATATTTTTTGGCATTCTCACACCACTCATCGATTTTGACAAAGTCGTAGACGTGAGGTCTTGCGTAGCAAGGATGTGCTAGTTGATTATAAAAATATTACACGTCAAAACAAAAAGTAAATGAAGCATGCTTAAATAAGAAAATGTCGCAGAAGTTGCATACCGTTTGAAATTCGAAGCCCTCCCTAAGCGTGATGGAGAAGTATATTTCTTCCTCCCCATCCAACTCTGGAAACTTGTCGCACCGACCCGAGTCATCACCACAATAGTCGCACTCGGGGATTCTATCGTCGTCAGCCATTTTCTGTGTTCATAATTCAGAAATTAGGCCATATACACAAGCAACTACATGGATGGAGCAAGCGAGCCAAGTAAGATGCACAAGTTCCTTACTTGTGCATATCACAAGGCTCACTCGACCAACCCTGCAGTCACATGTTGTCACACATATCGGTTTTTGCCTCATACTTAATTAGGTTGAGCACACACAAGCAACTACAGGGATGCCGTTAGCGAGCCAAGTAGGATGCACAAGATTCGTATTTGTGTATATCACAAGGCTCGCTAACTCATCTCTGCTGTCACAATATTGTGTCACAACGGTTTTAATCATCGACAATTAAAATAAAAGGAAAAACAGATGAACTCAAATAAAATGCAACAATAATATTTTATCATATAATATCACTAACATATCTCGAGTAATCCAGTCAATGCAACAATAATATCACCAGTACATCTCGACTACAACATCTAGGAAATTCACTACTACATCTCAAAAAATCAAACTCGATGACGACCCGGAGCCATGCCGCGGGCGGTAAACACCCAAAGATAAGGAACATCCACAGGAACATAGGTCAGGTGAGAGCCGTGAAGAATCTGCCAGGTATTGGCCGTGGAGAACCCGGCGTCCAATGCAATCAAGTAGCGACGGACGTGCTTGTCCTCCTCCCTGACCCGACGATGTACCACCTCCTCGGGGGTCGGCTCCTTCTGCACCGACTGTAGCCCACGTGACCGCCACCAAAGAAGCTCCGGGTCGACGACAGGACCCGGAATACTCACCAAGCGGCGCGCCACGGAAACCACCTCCCAGTGCCAGCCAGGGGGAGCCCAGTCCCGGACATTGCGCATCCTCAAGCAGGTGCTCTCCGCCACCGCGACGGGGATGCGGGCCAGGCATCGTTGTCGAGAACTTATTTAATATACAAAGTTTTATTCAAATGAACGAGTGAAAAAATTATACTAACTAACATATTAACAAAATAAGAGAAAAGTATTTTTAAGTAATGCCTCATACTTAGATTGAACACATAAGCGATTCCCGGGAAAATGTGTCCACAAACCCAAGCAGGATGCACAAGTTCCGTACTTGTACATATCACAAAGGTTTGCGTCACACTTTTCCCGATGTCACATAGTGTCACAATATATTTGAATCATCGGCATTCTAAAAAAGAAGAAAAAATAATGATACAATCCTATTAGTGCCTCATATTTAGATTGGACACATAAGCGATTACAGGAAGAGTGTGGCAACGAAACTAAATAAGATGCACAAGTTATGTACTTGTACATATCACAAGGGTTCGCTTCACACTCTCCCTGATGTCACATAGTGTCATAATATATTTAAATCATCGGCATTCTAAAAAAATAGCAAAAATAATGATTAAAAGTAATTTGATGCCGAAACACTATTTAACTCTCGTTTCGATAAATTTTGGGGTCTCGTTATGTCCTACTTTTCTAGCACAAGTCACGCCGAAATCCACGAAAATTTTCGGCATGAAATTGGTTAAAAAATGGACATATCAAGCGCTAGAAATTTGCCGGAACGGAAATTAATCGACATTCCGGCAAAACATTGGTCACTCATAACCCTGCAAACAATTTTAACATTCCATATTTTTTGTAAACGCACATATACATAGTGAAAACTAGAAAAGCTTTTTTGTCTCCTTCTCCTTTTCTTTTTCTTCTCTTCTTCTTTATAACTACAACTAACTATCTATACCACAAAATAATCTAATTTAGAATCTAAAGTATACAACTAACTATCTATACCACTAACTAACCTAAATACCTACCATAAAAATTAGGTAATAGAAAATCTAACTAAAACAGTAGCCTAAATAACAAGTAATTAAAAACTAACAAAAAAGTAAAAAAAAACATGTGAGGAGAAAACTCACCGGTGGGCGGTGGCGGGTGTGGGAGGAGGAGCAGCGGGCGCCGGCAAGGAGGAGCAACGTCGCGGTCGGAGACGATGGAGGAGTGTGGCGACCAACGACGATGGAGGAGCGGGGCGGCGTGGGGCGTCCGGCGGCAGTGGAGGAGCGAGGCGGCGACGTTGAGGAGAGGGGCGCCGGCGTGTAGGAGCGGGGCGGCGTCGTGGAGGAGAGGGGCGCCGGCGTGGGAGTATCGCGGTGGCGACGTCGAGCGGAGAGGGAGAGAATAGTGGAGGAGAGGGATTTGCGTGGGGGGGCTGGTTTTAGGTATACAATCTGCAGCGCGGGTTTGCCAAACCGCGTTGTAGATGTAGATGACAAGGGCATCTACAGCGCATGCTCGCAGAGGCGCGCCGCTGAGATGTGGGCCAAAAAAACCCCGGTCCATGCTAAAATTTAGCAGCGCATATTTAATATATCGCGCTGCAGATGTCATATACATGCGTAGCGCGGGCCTTTAAACATGCGCCACTAAAATGGCTTGCCACGGGAACACAACTTGTGAACCCCTATTAGCAGCGCGGGTTACTCAGGACCGCGCTGTTAATGGTCAATCACCTGAAGCGCGCCCTTCTTGTCCGCGCTGTTAAAGTATACCTGCAGCGCGGCCCTTCTAGCACGCGCTGCTAATACCCATTCTTGTATGGCCACAATCCTAGTAGTGTGATCATGTAGCAATAACTTGTAATTACGAGGCTTCTATAATAAATTTTATTTTGAGCTTCTAAAATAAGCTAGGGAGGGAGCATCTTATTTCTACAGCCGTCTAGAAGCCCCAA
The DNA here is from genome assembly GCA_950022295.1 of Bromus sterilis. Classification (NCBI taxonomy): domain Eukaryota; kingdom Viridiplantae; phylum Streptophyta; class Magnoliopsida; order Poales; family Poaceae; genus Bromus; species Bromus sterilis. The sequence continues at coordinate 18,288,127 of OX465598.1, read as the reverse complement.
AAGAACTGCCCAAAGAATGATATGCATTGATTGTAGACAAAAGTAGAGATGTGAACCGTTACACATGGATCGCGGGTTAATTATTGACAAAATCAATAGCGTTTTGTAAATAACATGACGAAATAGAAAATAATGACCTACAAACACCAACTCAGTTTTAATAATATTGATGCATATGTATCACTGCAATAATGAACAAATATACAGGATAACAGAAGAGGTGGGTTGAGCTTCACAAAAGTTAATGAAGCTTAAAATAAAGGACTCAACTACAGAACGGCGTCGCATATACGCTTTATCGTGCGGCGGCTCTTACTTCATCTTTCTGTGTAAACTGAAAGCAGAGCATGCAGATTTTCTCCTTCTCCTCTGTATGTACTAAGAGAATTAAAATGTCTTACTTTTATGTTTTCAAATTTTTAAAAAGTTTTATCTTCTAAACCTTTAATTCAATTGACGATTCGTTTGCACCATTAGCTTTCTCACGACGAGATCTTCGAAACTAGATCCAATGTCAACATGTTTTAATAAACTTGTTTTTCCATTAGTACTTGTCACATTAATGTTCTACTTACCTTATAATCATTCATATAGTTGCCTGATTATACCAACTTGGTTGTTAAAAAAATTTGTTCATCAATACTTGCCGTATTACCGTTCTACTTACCTGATAATTATTCATATAGTTGCCAGACAACTTGTTTGTTAAAACTTTTTTTTAATCAGTCTTTGCCATATTATTGTTCTACTTACTTGATAATTATTCATATAGTTTGTCAGATTATACCAACTTGATTGTTAAAACACGGTACATTAACATACATAAATGAAAAACTTGTTTTGTGGTATTCGTATATGTTTCTCTTTCCTAAAGTATATAGAGCGAACCCCAGCGCTGGTGTCTCCTGGCTCGAACGCTCCGGTGACCATTGATTATGTCGCATGGATCGCGAAGCATTGAAGGAATCAGATCAGTTTTTCATATCGGTTCGCGCTATATTATCAGAGCGCGAACAAGTAAAACCCAACACTAACTCGCAGGCTTAGTGGTGTGCACGCGGGGTGGGAAGCAAGACGAGCCAGGTTCGAATCCTGTTGCCTCACCTTTTTTGCAAGCCATTTTTTTAGGTTTTGACTGATGGCAAATTATCTTCAAAAAATACATGGTAATCTTTCACAATATTTTTTTGGGGATTTCCTTAATGGAAAAAATATATCCAAAAAATAGATGGAAAGTTTTTACAAAAAAAATATTCATTAACATGGCATTTGTTAGTTACGAGGCAAAATGTTTTTTGTACATGGCAAATGTAGTTTTTGCATATGGCATTTGTAGTACAATTAGCATGGCATTTGTAGTATATTTAGCATGGCATTTTTTAGTTATGTAGCATGACAAATGTAGTTTTTGCACATGGCAATTGTACTATATATAGCATGGCATTTTTTAATTACGTAGCATAGCAAATGTAGTTTTGGGACATGGCATTTTTTAGTTATGTAGCATGGCAAATCTAGTTTTTGAACGTGACATTTTTAGTATATTTAGCATGTCATTTTTTTTGTTACGTAGCATGGCAAATGTGTTTTTGAACATGGCATTTGTAGTATATATATATATATATATATCATGACATTTTTTAATTACGTAGCATGACAAATGTAGTTTTGGGACATGGCATTTGTACTATATATAGCATGACATTTGTAGTATATATAACATGGCATTTTGTTATATAGCATGGAAAATATAGTTTTTGGACATGACATTTATAGTATACTAGTAGAATGCCCGTGCGTTGCTACGGGCCTTTTAATTTTTATTGTAATTGTATATTTATATTCATATTATCATATAAAACTCAATGATTTTTTCCCCTTCCGACGACATCGCCTCAACACAATATTCGATTTATTCTTTTTGAAACATAGACATGATCCTTCTTCATCTTTCTTATAATATGTAAAAATAAACATATATAAAATCAAACCTTTTGCATTACCATGTCCAAAAATATATAGAGAAAAAAATATCATTTGTATGCATCTCTTCAGATTGTGTAAAACACGATGAGTTTTCAGTCCAATCCATCATAATGCTTTGTCAATTGACATTTTCAACGCATCATCCAAAACCATCATATTTTTTATCTCCGCTCTACTAAAATGAACATATAAACACAAACTAAAATATTAAAACTCATATAACAATACATATACTAATACAATGCGATCCCAAATCCCAAACGGCTATGTTTCTCGCTTCTTCAGCTTCATCACGAGATAAACCACCACATTACTTAAACTTTATTTGACACAACCAAAGTGCTCATAGTGTTTTTTTCTAAGATTTCCATTCATAATTTCTCTCTCAAATTACTTTGACCTAGATATTTCTAAATCAAAATGTATCAAGACTTACTCATAAGTATAGATACATCCGTATTTAGAGAAATCCAAATTAGATGACTTTCATTTATTTACATGTGTATATAACATGTAAACAAATAAAAGTCATCTAATTTAGAATAGAGGGCGTATTATGCAGTACATCTCGGAAACTTGTCCCCCCTTCTAACTTAATGAAGAGCTCCTTTAGCACCAAATTCCAGTAGACGTATATGCATAGTCACCTAGACGGGTGGCACGTATAGGCAGAATGGGACGATGCCTATTTTCATCATCCAACAACTTAACTGAAAAAGGGTTTTCCCCCGCTTTACAGATAAAGCATCACCGCATACAACTGCAACATGATACAAACACACGCCATCACCACCCACTACACACACCCAAGGCAACATACAAAGTGTCGGGCATCCTACAACCAAGCTCGGTCTTTAAAACGGTGCCTCCTAGAAGGTAACGACTCCGGATAGTCGCCACCGCCCGATACCGATGATCAAGTTTTCACCCGGAGAAAGACGAAAGGATGAGAGACGCCGCGACAGGGCCTTCAGGAAGAATACGACATCCGCAGATGCCGCCCCCATCAGCCAGATCAAGGATGGACAGGTGATATACCCCGGCGCCCACGTCCCTTCGTCGAACCCAAGTTTCGTCAACCGCCTGCAGCCAAGCCGCCCGCATGGCCATGGTTGCGCACCCGCACCTGAGACGCATGCTCCGCCCACAAACATCGCGCCTCCCGCGGCCAAGGCCGTCGCCCTGCATCCAGACCACCCCAAGACCAGCCAAAGTGATTGGCTTTGGTCCAAGGTGACGTCCACGACCAATGAAACCGCGACCCACATCCCGCCTTGAGCATCGTCGGAGCTGCCACCGCACACAAATGGATGGGGAAGGGGGAGAAGGGGGAGCGGACGCATCCATGATTGACCCACCCTGAGCCGGCGACGGGCAGCCCTGGCGCGGCGCTTCCCATCCCTCCCACCAAGCTCCGCACCGCCCCTCCATGGCGGATGAAGCAAATCCTCGCAAGGCCACCAATGTTGATCCGTCCACCGGCTAGGGGACTCCCGAGACTGCCGCCCACCATCGACGATGCTCGCCGGGAAGCCCATCCACGTCGAACGTCGCCGTCAAGCCGCAAGGGCCCGACCGGATGACGAACGTCCGCAACCACCTGCTGCCGCGCCGCCTCCCTCGCCACCATGCCCCTACAAGGAAGGTCGCCCTCGACCCCGGCCGCCCGCAACCAGCAGCACAAGTCAGATCTGACGCGGCGTCACCTTGAAGACGCCGCAATCGCCTCCACCGCCGGTCTGCACCGCCACCACGCCGCCCGACGCGCGCCACCCTGCCCCGCTGCAGGCCAACACCGGGAGGCCCGCACGAGCCCTTGCCAGCGGGAGCTCGAAGATACCCCGCCGCCGCCGGCGACGGAAGGGCTTCGCCCGGCCGCACCCCCTGGCGGCGGCGGTGGAGGAGGGAGGGGAGGGGGCTGAGCAGGGCGGCGTCGCTAGGGATCCCCCCGGTCGCCAGCGCGGCGACGACTCGGGAGGAGGAGAGGAGCGAGTTTTTTTTTTCATAATTGAGTGAACAACAATTAGCTACCAATACTAAAGGCAGCGAGAATGAAATATAGCTACACGTTTCCATACAGTCAGCATTTCTCTTCTACATAAATAAATTTTAGTTGCAATAATTTATTCAACCTTGTCATGTTTTGATGAAAAAGAACATCAGAAGCACATCAGCCAAATTTATTCAGTTGACGTATAGTGTTTGTTTTCTTATGGCGCTCATGGATGCACACTTGACACCAGTTACCAGTACCAAAGCTGCAAAAATATCTTGACTTGCACTCAATTTGTGTTTCATACCATATGTCAGATGGATTTAGTAGCCTTTCCCCATTGGAAAGGTCACATTTTCCTGTGCAAGTAGTATCCATATCAGATTCTAGAAATAAGAAGAATACTACTTCAGGACCATATACAAATGATTTCTAAATTATATCAGAAATATTCTTTCCAAAAATAGTCCGAAATCAACACATATTGTGATTCGTAAATAGTAGCTTTGCAACCAGTGTTCGCCTTGTAAATCAAACGCCACCTTGATCAAGCTTCAAAATGTGAACCATTAGTGAGCTCGGGCTAAACTTAATGTTGTGTTGGCATCAGTTTGCTTCCAGCCTTGATATCCCAAATCCAAGATCGGGTAAGGGTAAATGTCAAGAATCTGTTGTTAGTAAATAAAAAAGATCGATTTGTTCTTGGCAATCAGACGTGGATAAATATATAAGAGGTTGAACAGACATGCTTGAGATCACAAAATAATGGATAAAAGTTGCAATCTCCGTCGTTCCCACCTCCTTCCAAAGGCAATCCGGTTGCCTGCACCTAACAACATCAAGTGTGGGTGTGACACCATGTTATTCTCCTGTACATTCTTAGTAGGCAACAAAAGGTTAGAACTTCCTATGCCCGGCGGTATGCTGTTGTACTGGTGTTCTGACGGTTGATAATACCTGATTGTTTTGCTTACTGGTGATCTCCATGGATTGAGGTCATCCTCTTAGGATACATGAGGGCGTAATAGTTTATCTCCATTGTGTAAACATAGATTGTCCAGCCTTTCGGAATGACATACCTTGGAAGAAATCGATAATCACATCCCATTAGTAGTACTAATACTATATTTTCTTGCAAAATGTTACGGTGTTAGGGTAACATTCACGCATTACTCACTGTTTATTTCTACATCTTGTGTAGTTTTTCTGAACACCCATTCACGACTGTAGGTAATCTTAGCGTCTAAAAATGTCCTGCACGGTAGAAGTATTCATGAGTTCATCATCATCAGACACTATTAAATTCTTCCACCATACTCACTAACGATTCTGAATGATGCACTGGTGGAATCGACCAAACGGATACAACAAACTGAAAATAACTTGATCTAGTTACTATTTTTGCAACTGCTTCTACGAACTGAAACTAATTCGTTTGCATTCTAGTTTTGCTGAGCTCACTATACTGAACAATTTTTTGCAGCAAATGAACGATCTCATCCTAAATATTTTGGAGTGAGCCTCAGATTTAAGACCCATCGTGAGAAGCGACTACATATCTACAGAATATCTCACACATCTTTGGCAACTGGTATCGGGCAATACTCCTTCCGTTTCTTTGACTTCGCATATAAGATTTGCCTGAAGTACATCGCAATAGCACAAGAAGAGGTGACCAAATCTTACCATTCCAATGTGGAGATGACAACACCAGCCCATATTCGGTCATGGACACCATCATAACTCCTTTTACTTTAAGTGCACATCATTCTTCACCAATGAGTACAATGCCTTGTGATCTATTTATCATGGTGGACCATCTATAAAAATAAATAATTCATAAGTCAGTATTGCCACAAATGATAATCACCGCCTAGTGAAGGGAATAATCAATGCCATATCTCTGAACCTGAAAAGGGGAAGAACGAAAGCTCGCGAGATACATATATATGTATACATCAAGCTTTAATTGCTTAGATATAAATTATCAAACAACAACTTCATAGCAAGAAATGATCCTCCAAATTATAAAATAATATCTTCAAACAGTCTATTTGCAATGTAAATGATCCATAATCTTCAAAAAATCATCATCGCCCTTGATACCATCAACGTTGTTGCCGTCATCATCGATTGTGTATGCTTGACGCTGGTTTGGTCCGACGAAAGCAGGAAATAGACGCCGTACCGCAGTGTGACGGTTCAGGACTTGAAGTAATAGTCTACATCATCAGAGCATTATTGATGACCAGATACTCCGAGCCCACATGCATCTCCGGATTGTCTGCCTGACTGCCGCTGCCCTCTAGTTTGCGTAAAACTGTAAGCAAAGAAAAATTAAAAAAAATGTATTAATCAAGAGTTGAAGGATAGTAGTGCTCTACTCTTCTGACATGTGTATTACAATTGTGGAATTATCAGAGTCTCAGACCACATGGAAACGAAATGTAAAGAGGGGAACCCTAAATTAAGACAATTTTATTTACCTACTGAGCAGGACAAATACAATCGACTGATGGTTTTATCTCGCGCATCTATTCTATTCTGTCTTATATTGTAAATAATAACCGCAGAGGGAGTGGTGAGAGAAACAGAATGGTTTGCTGAATGAAGTCCAAAATATACCTCATAGCTTCCCATAGCTGTGATCGCAACGGGCTCCAGTACTCTAAATTAAACAGGGAACATAATGAAACCTCCATCGCAGGTTTGAGAGAAGAAGAAGCTAGTGGTGGACGGATTTGGGTCTGAACCGGTCGATGAAACTTGTGTGTCCCCAATGTTGTGGGCCGCACATGATGCCTGACGAACATCGCAGTACCAGTGATGGCAGAGAGGCCTCGCAGCAGCCAGCAGCGTCGTCTCCAGAACAAGGTGTTTCACATTTCTGAAAAATTATGCCATAAAAAGATACGTTTTTCCCTGAACATAATTAAATTGTCCATGCTCGAACGACTTCTTCCATCAGCTCCTAGCTTTCTTGGTTCATACATGAGGTTACACCTAACGTATAATTTACATACTAACGGGAGTCAGCTGGCCATTTATTCATGTTAATTAACACGCAAGACTAATTAATGGGCAAGATGGATGTATAGATACGGATGTTCATGTATCTGATTCTGATGGCCGCCACAGCTTCGTTCATGTACCTTATCCTGATGACCGTCAACATGTTTTTGTTTCCAGCCAATGCGTCGGGTGCATGTGAATCGTACACAAGTGTGCGCATGTGATTGACAGAAATCCAATCAAGAGGCTCAATGGGTGGTTCTTCCTTCTCTGATCCATCTCTTCACTGTGACCAATAGCACAAGATCGTTCCAATGAAAGAGAGCACAAATCCAATCAAGATGCTCGATTATCTTGCAGTTTAACACAGTAGGAAAAGAAAAGAGAAATCAAATACATATGGAAGAAGCACAGTAGGAACTCGAAGATGGTTGGTCTCCTTCCTGCGTGCGAACATGGACGGAGCACAGAGCCAGCTGCTGTCCACCTCCCTGCACTAACCTCGGCGGAGTTGGAAGTCGTCCGACCTCCTCGCGCACGCACCTGGTCGGAACCTGCATCCGGCTAACCTCTATGTGCATGCACCTCCGCGGAACTTACCGGATCTTGCGGCCAGCCAATTCGATGATGGAGTTCATCCCATCCGATGGTGAGAAGGAGCAGTTGCCCGGTGGGGCAGGATTGTGAGAGAAGGTGAGGGGAAGAGGAGAGGGTGGGCACGGTGATATGTGGCGGAGCGGGAGGTGGGGAGACGAGCAGCGGCGGCTATCTCCTTGCGAGCGAGAGAAGGAAGAAAGGGCAAGACAGAATCGTAATCCCCTGATTGGTGGGATGGACGAAGGGGATGCTGTTTTCGGTCGATGGTGGGATGTCAGGATACGACGTGAGGACGTACCAACTGAGCATTTAGGAGTAGAGATATAGCATGTCATTTATAGCATATATAGCATGGCACATATAGTTATTGGACATGGCATTTGTAGTAGTATATATAGCGTGAAAAATGCAGTTTTAGACATGGCATTTGTAGTGTATATAACATGGCAAATATAGTTTTTGGACATGGCATTTGTAGTATATATAATATGTCATTTTTTAGGTATGTAGTATGGCAAATGCAAATTTTGAACATGGTAGTTCTAGGCATGGCAAGCGCAACAAGAAAGTTGGCAACTCGATCGTGTGCGAAAATGAAAGGAAATGCAGGGCCGACCCTGGCATACCAGGGGCCCTGGTGCAAGACCATAAACTGGGGCCCTTTTGCATAAATATTGGGTTGTTCTTCAACAAAATCATAAGAGCTAGTTCGTGAGAAGTTCTGGTATAAGATCATATCTAATAGGTGATGTATTTTAGGCACATAAAAATAGCTAACATAATTAAAAAGCACACTTTGCATCACCTGAAATATTTTTTTCTCTAACAGATGATGCAAAATAGAACATCATTTTTTGGCGAGAAAATAGAACATCATTTTTTATTTTAACAAGTGATGTATAAGTTTCATGCGCGCGGGAGGAAAGTTTCGACCGTTTTTATGTTTGGACACCATCGTGTGTGATGCAAATTGCATCATCTAGGGGTCATTTTTTAGGCATTAAGAGGATGATGTGTCATCATCGTGTATTGAGGAAGAGGAGCAAGCAAAGGACAGTGAAGGGCCTCGGCCCGGTCTCTCCTCGTACATAAGAGTAATGCTCGCAGCTCGCTCTTTTCTGGCCTCCAATCGTTGTTCATCTGGTTTTTCAGCTGTTTTCCTTGGCAGAATGGGCCCTATAGACTAATTTATAGCCAAGCACATACCTGCGTCGGGGGCCCTAAAATTTGGAGGCCCTGTGCGATGGCACCTGCTGCACTTGCTAAAGCCGGCCCTGAGGAAATGGCAATTCTCAGTTGCGCGTGGCACCAAAAAAGGGAGGCTACAACAAAATTTGCCATGCGTGTGTAATGAGATTTGCCACCTCGCATCAACTGTGTTTTGGCACCAAAAATGTTCGCGATTGTCATGATCCTTTGCGATCAGCCGTGCTATAGAGCATGTCAAATTAAGTCCAACAAGAAAATAAAAAAGGTTTTGTTGCAAATTGTCATTTATCTAAAAGTATACTTTTTAGACAATTTCATTATGCATAATTTTCACCATATAGACAAAAAGTAAAAAATAGAGGAACTTAGGATTTGAACCCTGGTCTCGTGCGTAGAGGAGAGAGAGGATATTACCACTACTCTAACATCATTCTATTGTTAACTAAAACGTCCGCGCCCAATATAACCTAGCGTGAACAGATACACAGAAAAACAAGTCGCGCCAAAAGCTCCCGGCGCGACCGTCAGCTCACAATTCGGGTCCTTCTCTTTAGAATCATCTAAAAAACACCAAATACTAGTCATGTTATTTATACCCAAAATGTCATAATAATTTGTTATGCTTGAACGATTTGTTATCGGTTTACTTATGTTCGGTTGTCGTGTTCTTTACATCTAATTGACATGATGGTTTATTGTTCTTATCAGTTTTATCAGTTTGAGTTGCCATTTTATTTTATCCGGTTGTATTCTAAACTTAAGTATACATAACTATTCCCCTGACAACTATGTATAAACATTTGTGGCAACAGTAAAAATGGCAACTAGAGTGGCCTAATCTGGCAACTGTCGGTAACAAAAAAAAATTCATCGAAACATATCAATATGGGATTTTATTTCGAAGATCTCGTCGCGACAAATTTAATGGTGAAAACGAATCATCAATCGAGTTAACGGTTTAAGAGATAAATCTTTTAGAAAATTGAAAAAAAAATCGAAAAAGCTAACGCGTAGATTTGGATAAATTGACCGCCGCATGGGCGCGCCGTTGCTGCGGAGCTACGTATCATTTCCCTAAAATAAAATTGCTCGAAATATCGGTTAAAGTTGAATAAAGTGACTCAGACACGGTCAAATAAAAAAAGTGCTACAATTTTGAGAAAATTGAGGAAATTGAGTTCTAGTATTTCCGTTTTTTAATCAGCAACAATGGCTAGCTAAATTATCCATTAAAAATCCCATCAAAGAGGAACGATTTTTTTTTTATAAAAAAGTTTGTTGGTACAGGAGGCGAAATTAGGTCTCTCTGAAAAAAAAGATAGAGGCGAAATTAGATCGATAGGAGGATCAGTCGGAGTGGGCCGGACATACATCTCATCGATTCCGATTTGTGGGATTTTTTAAGTTGGTTCTATTTATACGCCGGGGCCCCTCCCCTCTCTCTCCCACATCAGTTCAGATCGGACCCCTAAAAAAAAAATCAGTTCAGATCGGAAGGATCTAAAGGCGAAACTATCGTCGATCGATTCGATTCGATTCGATTCATACTGCGAGCTGCTTCCCCCTCCTCGAATTAATCTCGCACTTCTATCTCGCGATTGCGAGAGGGAGAATTCATTCAAGGTACCTACGATCGATTCTTACTTCCGTTTACATACATAGATTTCTCCTCCAAGGTGTTTGTTAATCTAGGCATTCTCGATCGATCCTATAGGCAGCATCGATCCATCCCGTTCGTCACCAAAAGTAATCAAATCAGTTGCCCACTCGTGAGTAATGTCTGGTGTTAGTGGGATCCCTCCTCCGCAGGAACCCCAAGACCAAGACCAAGACGATAGGTATGTATGTATGGCATGTTTTCTCTACTCACCCACAATACTTACAATATATATAAATATATATATATAATCATTTTCGTTCAATTCAGGCCTCAGAATACCAGCGACAATGTTGTCACTCCCCCTGTCCCCGCCACCCGCTTCACCGACAATGACTATGACGACCTCCCTATCCGCAACTATGTCTGGGGCGATCCTGCCAAGGACTACATCATGGACAGTTGTCGGGAGATGGATGAATTATACGAGTCTCATCCCGTGGATGATATATACAACCAAAATGATGATTGCAATGAGGAACTAGAAGCTAATCACTGCGCGATCGTTGCGCTTGACTACTACAACACCAAAGACACGAGCCAGGTATGTACACCACAGATATATCCCTCTCAACATTTGTTTTTATTTCTCCCATTACTGCTATTCAACGTTTTAAATAGTAGGTTATGATATTTAGGGACGACTCGGTCAGAATCTATGTAAAACTATAGTGAAGCTATATCGAAGCTACTAAACCTCATTTAGTGTTTTTGTAAAATCATAAAAAAAAGGTATATAATTAAGCTTCAAAGATAATATATCGCAGATGTCTGACATATACATAGGTTTGAATATGAACTCAATCACCAATTAGGTATTCTAATTCAATAACCAAGATTTACATTAATGCATCATATATATCAGAAACAATAGGAAAGAATAAAGCAGAAGGATAATTTTGTATAGCGGTTTAGGGCATTTTTAACCTATCCCTTAAAGTTAGTGGAGTAAAAGTTGGAGTAAAGTTAGTGGAGTATTTTACTCCATTAACGGCGTTCACACCTAGCATATCCCCTATAGTTAGTGGAGTAAAATCAAATTTATGGTCATTTTATTTACTAGGCGCACAAACACAATCTCTACACAATATATACATATCTTAAAATAATTCAAATTAAAGCATGTATAACAATAATCGTCATAGCATAAAGTTTCATCATCGCGTTTTTCAAATTTAAACATGCTCTCGGCATCACCATCCTCTCGGCATGGTTCACTTGGTCGATGCAACCGTTCCATCGGTTGCGTTGATCATGGATGGTGCTCCAATAATGCCCAAGAGAACTTTGTGTACGACTTGATCGCACATCCACAGAGATGTTGTACTAGTCGGTGATCCTCTCCCAAAACATGGTCTTGGTTTGATCCGTTCCGATCATTCCATCCATGGAGATGGCACACCAAACATCGCAAAGCGCAACGTCCTACTTTTGGTTGTAGTTTTGGGTGCGGCTCCATGTGGCCTTGGTGCTTGCTTCGTTCACCTCCACCACCTCCTCCTCGGCCACCACCTCTTGGACCTCCTCCTCGGCCACCACCTCTTGGACCTCCTCCTCGAGTCATAGTTGAGATCATCAAGGCCGTGTTCATTTCCGCTCTACAATATCAAAGAAAGCACTAAAAACAATCACTACCGATCATGAACAATCACTATCGAATACCAACGCGACGCAAGGTTTTATTCTTACCTTGTTGGCATTTCATCGAGCACTTGGCGGCCGCGCTTTTTTTGTCGGATGCGGCCACCGCACGCGCCAGAGCAGTGAACATAGGGGCAGCCGGAGTTGCCGCAAGAGGAGTAGGCTTTGGACGAGGCGCCGATGCGTTCTTCATCATCTTCTTCTTGGCGGCCGGCCCGCCAAGCACCAATAGTGGGGTTATAGCGGACATATGCTAACTATTTAAAACTTTCCTTTTTTTTTAGATAAACTAGTTATTTTATATGCTAACTAGAAACAAAATTACTTTTTTCTTTTCTTTCTTGAACATATATGCCAGATCAAGTACGAGCTTGTGAAAGTCACCACTAGCAGCGGCACAGTCGTTGATGGAAGAGTGTATTATGTCCATGTAAACTTCACGGCGAAAAGGACCTTGCACAACTCAAAGGAGGAGCTCTTCTTTGCGGAGCTATGTCGAGATGACGACCGTCGTATATTTGTACCTACATGCATAGTTTCCTTGGAAGAACAAGAAATAGTTGGTTAGTTCTAGAACGATTTTATGTCATTTCTATTTATTAAAAATACACCACAATACAACCTAGTGGCTAATGTCATTTTTATTTTTATATAGGTGGGATTGGAGGCATCGAAGGTGTCTATTATGACAAGGAAGATACTCATGTTTACATCGGACGGTGCCATGCATGTCCAGAAGACGTGAAACACCCACAGGACGGAACGTTGTTTGAGGCTGGCCGACGAAAGAGGTCTTTTTACGGCCATTAATACACTTGATAGGTGGTTTATATGAATGGAGTAGTTGTGTTCTTATGTTCGTGGTTTGCGTTGAAGTCAAGCTAAGGATAATGTCTTGATTGGGTAAACTTCAATAATTAGTTGATCCACATGTATTCATCTAACACGTACTGTATGTGCGAAATATTGTGAAACCTATATGTTGAACCTAAGAAGTGTCTAAAGTGAGGTGATTAGATGATTTAGAAGTTTAATCTTTTAGTTGGCAAGTTTCAATTGTCTACAACACCCCAGGCATTCAAGCCTATCAAAATAAAAGTGGAAACGAAACTTACATAAGTAAATACTAGGAAAAGTGCCCGTGCGTTGCAACGGGAAAACATAATGTCAGTATGATATCAATCAGTAGTATTGGATGTGTTGGGGACCGTCGAATGAGATGCATGATGGTCAACCCAGCTGCGATCCAACTAATGTATTGTTCACAATCGTCCACTCCTCCCCAATTCTACTTCCTAGCCTACCATGTTAGGATGTGTCGAGCCTTACCTATGTGATGATGTAATTATCGTTATTGGTAGCCTCGTTGATCGTTAGTTCGACGCAGAGAAGAGCTACAACATATCCACGTATCCAGGTGCAAAGTGATGATGCAATTGTCGGTATTGGTGGCTCCATCGACTACCAATTTTTCATGTGGTACATCCCACAGGTGTTTTGTTTATATTTTATCATAAGTCCTAACAAAAAGAATAGTAGAATGATCATGTATAGAACTAATAATGAAAGAATAACAGACAAAAAATTTGATTTTCTTATTGGTAATCGAAATAATTTATTTTGTAGTTTGGAAGCAACATACTATCGGCTAGCCGATAACCCTATTTTATTTCTTAGTGTTCAACTGGCCAATACATAGTTTTTGCATATGTTTTCTTCTTGCTACCTAAATTATGAAGAAGCGTTCCTTAAATTGCTCCACATTCAATCTCACAAATCGCTCATTAAATTATGTTAGAAGTTAATTCATTCCCTAACTCCTTTTGCATGCATGACAACGACATTACACTTAACTCGGCTGGCAACATAGCTGGATAATCTCTTTCCCTCATTCAATCTTTCTTTATCGCAATTAATTAATCTTTGTTTATTTCTCTACTATAATCTCTCATATGACTTTCTGATACTGAAGAAACTTAGAAGCATATTTGAATTGAACAAATTACTTGCTAGGGAGCAAGATAGAAATAATTAATAGTCAATCAACCTTTCAATCTGCACACGACATGATTAATATTTTTTTATGGATTTGATTATTTAAATCCAAAGTCAATATCTCTATCGTTTGCATCCTGAACTAATTAATCTCGATCTAAATTGAATACATGCCCGGATGGTTGGGTGGATATTAGAACACATTGAGTCGGCTCATTAGCGCAGTAGCTGGCACTCACTCTGATCTATTTTTTTCTTTTTTAGTTTTTTTGTTTTCTTTCATTTTTCTTCCTTTCATTTTTTCGCATGAAAAATAAATGTTTTGTGTGTTAAACTTTTAAAAGGTTCGTAGCCAAAAAAAAATAAAACTATTCACACTCAAATTTTGTAAAATCTTAAAAAATGCTCGCACTTAATACTATTTGCCCTCCTTGTAACATTTTCATATATTTTTATTCTTTTTTGCCGCATTTTTATAAGATGTTTGCAATAAAAATAATATTTTAGATAAATCATATATAAACATATATAAAAATCCATAACATATTTATTAAATAGTTCACACTTTAAAAAATGTGTTAAAATATTGACACACTTAAATGTGTTAAATTTTTCACACACAAAAATTTATGGTGTGAATTATTATTAAAGAATATATTTTTTCAAGTGCAAACAAATTTTTGTGCTTTAAATATTTAAAAGGTTTGTAGCTAAATAAAATTAAAACTATTCACACTCAAATTTTGTAAAAAAATAAAAAATGCTCGCACTGTATACTATTTTTCCTCCTTGTAACATTTTCATATATTTTTTTCTTTTTTTAGATCATTGTTATAAGATGTTTGCACTGAAAATAATATTTTAAAAAATCTTATATAAAAATATATAAAAAATCATAACATATTTATTAAATAGTTCACACTTTAAAAATGCGTTAAAATATTGGCACACTTAACTATGTTAAATTTGTCACACACAAACTTTTTATAGTGTAAATTATTATTAAGTAATAATTTTTTCAAGTTCAAACAATTTTTTAAAGAGTAAAATATATTTTTCATACGATATGATGATGGGTGTGCGAGCGATAACGAAACTGGCCCAGTAGTTCGGAAAAAGGCCAAGGTCCAAGTGTGGCAGCGAAGCGATTTTTATTATCCAGTGGGGTGCCAACCCAAGATGGGCCGATTTCTTTCAAACTGCAGCGTTGGACGGCCCAAGTGGACCAGTGAAACGTTTTTTTACTTATTAATTATATTGCGGGTTAATTTTTAGAAAGAGCGGGGGTCTTTCTATAAAATATGTGTGACGGACCGAAAAAAGGAGAGAAACGCACCCCCTTTATTATTAGGTATAGATAAAGGGAAAGGGACCGCGTATACAAAGTTTTTTTTTAGATTGGAATTGTGGGTACAACCCTACATGTTGGTGGAGGTACAGTTACAAAGTTCTACGAGCAACTCCAAAGGGTCGACCAAAACGGATCGCCATTTCATTCGTTTTTTGTCTGTTTGGAAAATACCATGGTCGCGCGTGTCCGTTTCGTGTCCGTTGTGTATCCACGCGGACCCAAATCGAGCGAATATTTGGGCTGGAATTGGACGAACACTAATTCGTTTATGACGTTGGGTTGCGATTTTGATCCGGCCAACCCAG
Organism: Bromus sterilis; assembly: GCA_950022295.1. Lineage (NCBI taxonomy): Eukaryota > Viridiplantae > Streptophyta > Magnoliopsida > Poales > Poaceae > Bromus > Bromus sterilis. Next base: position 18,272,381 of record OX465598.1, on the reverse strand, counting down.
ACCGTCATGACACGGACGAAAAAAAGGCAAACGGACCTGGCCCACCTATCCCATCATGGCAACTACTAGGTTTCGTCGAGAGTTTGTGCAAAGATTTATTTCGGAGCTTGAAGAAATTCACATAAAATCACAGCATCAAAGCAAGGCGTCTATCAGATATCGTTGGTCTCCTCCGCCTGCGGGGTAGTCAAGATACATGTTGATGGGGGAGTAAATCTGGAGACCGTCAAGGGGGCTGCAACGGTGGTCTGCGGAAATCACGAGGGAGTGTATGGGGGTTCCTCGGCGCCGGTGATTGACGGAGTGACGGACCCAACGTGTTTGGAGGCTATAGCATGCCGGGAGGCGCTTAGTTTGGCTCTTGATCTCTTACTAACTGATATTGTGATTGCTTGTGACTCTAAAGGTGTGGTGGATGATATCATCAATGGCTCGGATGGAAAGCATGGCATGATCATCAAGAAGATTCGCTCTAGAATGTTTCTTTTCAATTCTTGCAAGTTTATTTTTTAATGTAGATCTTTGAATAGAGAGGCTCATAGTTTAGTTAAGTTTGCTACTTCTCTGAATACCGGTAGACATGTGTGGCTGCTACAGCCTCATGATTAGTCTGTTATTCCTGTAATTTATGTCTTAGTGGAATAAAGTTTATTTTCCCGTTCAAAAAAAATGAAGAGGTTACCACTTGCCCTTTACAAACTCCCTGACTCCTTAACACCTTGAAGGCTCTTAGGTGACATTCTCATTCCGACCGTCTAGGAGGCGGTGCACATCGTACAATAACAATCAAAGCAATAATTTCCTTGGGTGTCCTACCCATTCGGAGGTATCAAACTATCGAGACACACATTTGAATGTCCAAATACCCAAAGCATCCGAAGAGTAAAAACTGGAGGTGACGAGTGAAAGAGCTTGCTTCTATTAGGAAGGACAAACAAAACGACCACTAAAATTAGGGAGATTTATACCCCCCCCCCCCCCACCCACTTAATTGTCGTCCAATCTATCTTTACCCCTAAAAAATCAGGACGTGGCTCGCTGGCGCACGCTCGCCCAGCAGTTTGTTCCTAATATGGAAGGGACCACTGCGAGCGCTATCCCACAGCTGGAAAAAGAAAGAATATGTCTCTTTCCATCCTCACGGTAGCATGTACGTGCATTTATTAGTGATGTCAAAAATTTCAAAAAGCTATAACTTTTGAACCGATTACTGAAATTCAAATCTGTTTTCACCGTTGGGTTTCTCACGACGAGTTCTTCAAAACTAGATCTCATATGGATAGGTTTCGACAAAAAAAAATTGAGCAACTTTGTATGGTATATAGACAACTTTAGTGTTATAAGTAAGCAACTCTTCTTGTTTGTCTAATATGACCTCCTATCAGCTTAGTTTGTGTAAAATCAAGAAAATGACACAAAATATGATGCAAATCAAGCAACTGTCCTAACAAAACCAAACAACTATCATAACCAAACCAAGCAACTATTTTAACAAAAATTAAAACAACTTTCAGAACAAAACTGAGCAACTGTCCTAACAAAATGAAACAACTGTCCTAACAAACTAAGCAATTGTCCTAGCAAATCCATTCAACCATTTATCATACCACACAATGCACAATGTCCTAGAAATCAAGCAATTGTCCAAACAAAACCAAGCAACTATCATAACAAACCAAACAACTGTCTTAACAAAAAATAAAACAACTTTCATAACAAACCAAGCAACTGTCCTAGCAAATCAAGCAATTGTCCAAACAAAACAAGCAACTATCATAACAAACCAAGCAACCGTCTTAACAAGAAATAAAACAACTTTCATAACAAAACTAAGCAATTGTCCTAACAAAATTAAGCAACTGTCCTAACAAAAACCAAGCAACTGTCCTAGCAAATCGATGCAACTATATTATCATATCACACAATGCATAATGTCATAGCAAACCAAGCAACTATCCAAAACAAATTATTTTCCATGATTTTTAAGTGGTCTATGATATACTTGCTTGATAAATTCATTAATACATATGATGTACGAAAGTTGCTTTTTTTAGCATCAAAGTTGCTTGTTTTCAAAAAATTCTCGAAACAAGTTCATATGTGATCTAGTTTTGAAGATCTCGTCGCGAGAAACCTAATGGTGAAAACGGATCTTCGTTTGAACGCTCGGTTCAAAAGTTATGGCTTTTTTGAAAAAAATGAAACGAAATAAGTAAATGATGTCAGTACATGCATGCGCGCGTAGGTAGTCCATCCGCATTATGGGGCGTGGTCCCCATTGCTGTCACCATCAACGTTAATTTCTAGTTTGTCGGATAGTGCATGTGCGTACAAAGACGATGCGCTCAGTCGCGCAACCGGGCGCAGCTGCGCTAATAAGTAATTGGGAAAAAATCAGTACCCCTTCTTCCCAAATTACTTGTCGGATTTTTCTAGATATATTAATTTCTAAATAAATCTACGACAAGTAATTTTGGACAGAGGTAGTACTCAACTCCCTTTTCATCCAGTCAAAGCGGTTTGACCGTGTTGGACACAATTTTTGGACAACTTCACCCCTGCTCCTTACATGTGGGACCCCTCCTATATATACTCTCAGCTGTTGTCCTCGCTTCATCTCTTCTCTTCATATTCTCCCTCGCGACGGGAACCCTAACCCTAGAAGGCGATTTCTTCTGCCATTGGCCCCATTGAGAGATAGCGCAGGGATTGAGATGATGAGCGACTGGATCTGACCCATTCCTCGTCTTCACCGAGGGATATTGCGGATGGCTTCTGTTTGTGGTAGCGGCGGCGAAAGCGGAAGAACTGAGAGCTCTCAAACCACGCCAATGACGACAAGCTCGGTTCAATTGCAGTAAGTTTCTCCGCACAGTCACCATTAGCTTACACGATTGCTTGATTTGGTGTTTGTCATTGTGCGGCCGTAGTACTCACTATCTTCATATTCTTTTGGTTTTACTGAATATTTTCCATAGGATAGATCTAGCTAGAGCGTTCTAACTGAATTTGTAGGATGGAAACAAGCGTGTTAGGAAGGTATGGTACACTAGTAGAAAAAGGCCCATTTGTCCCGGTTCCAGAGGGCCTTCTGTTCCGGTTCTGGAACCGGGACTAAAGGGTCGTTACTAAAGACCATGACCTTTAGTCCCGATTCGCTTACGAACCGGGACAGATGGGCCTCCACGTGGAAGCCGGCTGGAGCGGGGGGCTGGATCTGGCACATGGTTCACACTGCCTCTTATGGTTGATTGTACTTCATCATTTATCAAGTTTAGTACTGCTATCTCAGATAAATATCCATCACTACAGGAATTAGCTCATTTTTCGTCTGCCAGGGTGGATGACAAAGAGCTCGTCATTGTTTTATCCGGCAAAGGCAATTTATCGTCTTCTTATAATCGGCTGACGGTAAAGCCCTTTGTCGTCTACATTTCATCTCAACTAACGACAAGGAGATCTGAAGGCAACGCCATTACGATTGCACCTGTTAGGTCGCTAATGATAGACGTTGTCGCTAGCCAGCAGACGACAAAGTCCTAGCTAGTTTGTTGTCTGTTGGCTGATAACAAAGTTGTGTCCTGTGATGTCAGCAAGCGGGCACACTACGTCACCCCGTCTAGCCTCTTTATCATCTGCTGGCCGACAGCGAAGAGGAAGGCTTTACCTTTTGTTGGCAGATGGAAAAGTGACCAAATGGTCACCCTGTGCTGCCAGATTGCACATGTTGCTGCCATGTGTCCCCCTTTTCTGTCTCCTTACTGACGGCAGGGGGCTTTGTGTTTTTTGTCAAAGGGACTATATATATTGTGTTTTTTTTCTGTCCATTACCTGCATTTAAACATATATAACAACACAAATATATATATATATATATATATATATATATATATATATATATATATCACAAAGTGCATCTCCAGCAATAACAAAGTATGTCCAACCATTTTATATGATCAACAAGTCCATATATGCACATAACCTAAAGCACAAAGTGCATCCATAACAAGTCCATATGCACAAAGTACATCCATCAAAAGTCCACATGCACAAAGTCCATCCATATCAACAAGTTCATCAACTAGACCATAACAACAAGTTCATCAACGCAAGCATAGTACCCAACATAACATAACAAAGTCAAAGACAAGAGGATCCATCCATATGAGCATTTATCTCGTGAAGAAATCTACAAAATGAATTCAAACCCAAGTCAGGCATATTATGAAGCTAAGTAAACTAGGTATGGTTATGATGAAGTAAAATTTGCATATGAAGAAGAATAAGAAGAAACATAAAAAGAAGAAGAAGAAAATGAGAAGAAGAAGGAGAAGAGGAAGAATAGAATGAGAAGGAGAAGGAGAAGAGGAAGAATAAAATGATAAGGAGAAGGAGACGAAGAAAATGAGAATGAAAATATGAAAATAAAATGAGAAGGAGAAGGAGAAGAAGAAAATGAGAAGGAGAAGGAGAAGGTGAAGAAGATTAAGGAGATGAAGAAGGAGAAGATAAATAAGATGAATAAGGAGAAGATTAAAGGGGTGAAGAATGATAATTATTTGAGGGCTAGTTACTTCTTCCTGGTTAGCTTTGGTACAGATACAAGTTTGAGTTGTCGTTCAAGGAAAGTTCATGAGTTCACACACAGATACATATTCATCTTCTTGTACACCACATTCATCTCCATCCTTGACCCTCTTTCTTGTACAACGCTGTCGCACACAACGACGATGACATAGATAAAAAAGATCATTCGTCGAGTCCACATATCTTATCTCGGTATAAAAAAATGCATGAATTAAGAAAAAAAGATTAATCAACTTTTAGGTCTTGCCAACTCCTCGTAAGGCAATCTCTCTCGGCATCAATAGAAGCAACATCGCTAACATGCGTACAAAGTCAGGAAATTGCCTTCCATGAATATGATAAACACCATTACGCATGCAACGTACATGGATACCCCCAGCGAATACCTCTTCTAATCGGTCCCCTTCCATGAGATCGATTAGCATCTACTCACGTAACACCGCAAGTGTAGATTAAACCCTAGAAAACTTGACTCAAGTGGAATGTTTTCTCAAATTCAGAACTTTTTAAGAGTAAATTCCAATATCATGAGACCATAGGTGGTATATTCCATCCAAAAATATGATAGCCGAGCAACGCTGTGCGGTTTTGAAGTGAGGGGGTTTCAAGTGCGAACTCCGCTCTGTTTTCATAGTGCATTTTTTTGCGTGTAACTTGACAAGATTTGTTGGAATTAAGGAAATGATATACAGTTGGAAATATGTTGAAAAGGAGAGACTTTTTATTTTAAAACATTTTTCAAATTCACGACGATTTAGAAGCAGATTTGAATATGATAAAATTCATACCGGACCACATTCAACAAAAAAATGAACTGTTTTGTTGGAGCAAAGCATATAATATACAGTTGGAAAGTTATTGAATACGATTCAAATTTTCATGTAGAACCTTTTTTTCAAATTAATCATAGTTTAATATGAGTTTTCAATACGTCCAACATGGCATATATTTATCGATTTTTGAACTCTAGAATGAATAATGGATTTTTGTGACAAATTTTTTGAACTAACATATGGTTAGCATGAGAACTTCTAACAACAAACCATTAATGTTTTATTTTTTTCTTTTGTAATCAGATTCATCATCTTTGGTCTTTACAGGGTTTATATCCATTAAATACGTTTTTTAGTGAATTTTTGGTTTCATTTTATTCTTTCATAATACAAAATTTCTCGTAGTTAATATATGAAATTCTAGATGTTATACCCACAAAAGTTTCTAGAGTTGTCATCGTGTAAACCCACCATTTTTCTATTATCTTTTGAGCTTCCCGTAGTGAATATTTCGAACTTTATCATTGTTGATTATGATCAAGTTCCAAATATTCTTTCTTTTCTTCAATGAATTACATTTTTTTAGAACCTTATTTAGTCTTAACTTATGTGAACTCCCAATTTATGTAATAATTAACTATTGCATTTTTAACATTCCATCATGAAATTATTTTATATATTTGCAACGTTCTGTTTTTTTGAAAAAAAAATACTCATCTCTCAACTTTTAGACTTTATTCCATTAACATATTTAAGTCTCGCTAGTTGAATTTATAAGGTTTTATTTACTTATGTTTTTTTCTTTTCTTCTCAGGATATTTGGATGTTTTCATCTTCGAACTTATATATGTTATGAAACTTTTCTCCGGTCATATATGTGAACGTGATAAAAAATAAAAAATAAGTACATAATGATAAAAAAATGTAAAGTTCACCACATTTAACCATGCAGTTAAGAGTTACAATTATTAGGAAATTGAAAGAAATCATTGTTTTATATGTTAAAGTACATGGGTTTTGCATATGATCTTCGGATATTTGAAATGAAAAAATCATGATACTGCAACTAACTGCAGAAGCTAAATATGTGAACAAGTCCACCACATCAGCCACACCACCACAGCATGGATGTAGATGTTCCTTTTGATGCAACAATTAGCTCTAAAATTTCCAAATATTCTGTTGAGGGAACCCAAAGATCTATTAAAGTAGAAAGATAATAATGCAGCTTCTGCTGCATCCAAAAAATTCTCAAACTAAAGCACAAATTCTAATATCTGAGAATAAAACATTTGAAGCTTCCAATGCTATAGTAAGCAAACCCAAAGAGGTTATGCTGGAGTACAAAGACGACAATTCAGCATATGTTGCATTAAAATAAACCACAAAGTACTACACAAATTAACGACATGTCCTCCCCCGCCCCCCCCCCCTTTCCCAAGATGAACCATAACAAAGAGAAACCATGAACTAGGCTTCATATATGATGCTCTTTTCCTAAATAATATTATTAGTCCAATTTATTTATCGTTTACTTTCGAAATAAGATTATTATCCTCTTGACTACTTATGCCTTAAATATCCTTTTCAACTTGTGGAGGTCTTTTTTTCCACCATTACAACCTAGTTTCAATCACTTTTCCAAATAGTAAATTCTTAGTTTTTATTTACTCCAAAAAATCTAGTAATATTTTTATCACCTATATTATCAATCTCTTTGCTGAAAATACAAAAATATACATCTTTGTTAGCTTTAACTAGATTCCTTGCCACATGCTTAACTTATGAAATAACCTGCCACGGCATATAACATACTACGTACACACTTGCATTTTTATAATAGTAACAGTAGTAATAATTTGAAGGTTAATTACTTCTTTCTAGCTAGCTTTGAATTGATACACACACAAGTTTGGGATGGCTTTGAAGGAAAGCACATGGGTCCACACACAACACACAGGCGCGTGCGTAGGCACACATGACGTGTTTTCCAGCATCCATCCGGCTCAACCAGGTTTACGCGAGAAGAAATCGGCCTGTTTGGTTACCCTCACTCACTATTGCATGCATAGCACGAAACCTAAAGCACCCTAGGGCCTGTCCCGCTGGAGAATTCTGAATCGGCTGTTTCCATCCAGCCAGGCCAAGTGGAGCGCAAGTGGGTGGGTCTCCTTGCACACTGTGAGCCACACTCGGGAACCGGCTGGTTTTTCCTAATCTTCGTCATAACTTTCGCTCACCGCCCCCACTCCCTATCCTCTCTTCCCCACTCACGATCGGTGGTGGCAAAGATCCAAGACAGAGGCAACCACTAGAGAAAGAAGCGTGGCGGCCATGGCAGTAAGCCCTCACTCGATTTGTTGTTTTCGTGTGGCGGTAGGGTTAGATTTGCGGGGTGTTGAGAGTAGATCGAGTAGAGGATTGAGGGCGGAGTGTTGAGAGCGCATCAATCGGTTCTACACCGAATCATGGTTCTTAAGGTGGTACCTATTACATTGGTGGTGGGGATTACATGCACTCCAAAGTGCGGCGGCTTTTGAGGTGGATTGAACTTCAGGTGGCCGGATTCAACCTCGGGCAAGGGGGGGAGGGGGAGGGCGTGGAGCGCCCGGTGGATGCGTCCTCCTCGACGACTTCATCTTCTTCTTCAAGGACGATGACATCACCTTCCTTAGGCTTTGTCAACACCATCCGCATGTCGGTATGGTCGTCCTCCGGTGTGGTGACCAAGTCCTCCAGCGTGGTCAGCACATCCTCCGGTGTGGTCACCACGTCCTCCGGTGGGATGACCGCTTCCTCAAACCCCGTCTTAGCCCGAAACTCTATGGCACGGGGACTTCAGGAGCCTTGTACGCCCTGTAGTTGGCCCATCTTGCCCTCTGTGCAGGGTCACCAGAGTCTGCCTGATCCATGGCCCAGCACAAAATGTCTACTGACTGAGCGCCCTCGAGTGGGTCAGGGATCAATGTATTCCGTTCCTCTGGCGTAGATCTCATGAGCACATCGAAGATTTCTTGGCGCATCTCTTGGATGCTGGTGAAGTTTGAGCACACCTCCATGGTGTTCTTGAACTTGGTAAACTCACCTTGCGGGGCCCCAAGGAAGAAAGACTTCCATCCGATGCCTCATGGGAAGGGGTTGGGATTGGGGTTGGAGCTCATGGTGATGGAAGAGGGATAGGTGATAAGAGGGATAAGTGAGTGGGTTGTGGGTAAGCCTCGGGGTGGTTATTTATATAGCGGTTGTGCATAAATGGTGACCAACCATTGACCTTCTTTTTCACCAATGCAGATCGACAAGGGCAAGGAGGTGGTGGCGCCCACGGCCGACGAGGTGACGGAGGTGATGGCGGTCACTGCCGCCGACGTGCCGGAGGCCACACCACCCAGCAGCAAGCGTCGCAACTACGGGCACAACGCTCCGGAGGTTGCTCCAAATTCGTTCTGCAAAGTCATCCTTGCGGCGAAGCTGGAGGCCCTGCCGATGTCCCTAGACTTCACCAAACACTTCCCGACCATGCCAAAGGAGTTCAGGCTCAAGACGAACACCGACTACAAATGGAGGGGTGATTACCGTCCGGTTGGTCGACGACAGGGTAGCCCTTGATCAGGGTTGGGCCACGTTTGCCGCCGTCCATCAGATCAAGATCGGGTACATGGTGACCTTCAGGCTGCTTAGCCTGGACACGCTCAAGGTCATCGTCTTCAACCATGATGGCATTGAAGTGGTGATCAAGTGTGATAAGCACGATGACGCCTATGCCATCAATGTCTAGGGGCACCGGGGTGGTTAGTTTAAAGTGCTTTGTTTAATGAGTGTGGTTGGATCGAAACTTATGTACTTTGTTTGAATTGTCTGCTTTGTTGTGTGTCGTGCTAATATGTGTGTTGCATGCTGATAATCTCACCACCTCAATGAGAAGGTTACCACACTACATACGTACCATGTAACCAAACACCGCGTCACCTCTTTGCACGTTGACAAGCAAGCAACCAAACAGTGAGTCCTCCTTTTCAACTGAGCCCGATTAAGTTGAATCTAGGCAACCGATCAACATGCATATGTTAATTTTTTGCCTGCATTTGCTCAACCAGGCTCAGTGGAACCTAGTTGCCCAGGTAAGAAAACAACCAAACACACCCACATTGTATGCTAGCTTGGGCATGCATTTTTTTAATATACTCCGTATTGGCTACGAGCCCCCCCCCCCCCCCCGCGTCGCCCTCCCCTGCATAGATCGCCGCCGCCGCCCCCTCCCTCCCTCTCCCTTACCTCGCCACCACTGGAGGGGCCGCCGACGAAACCCGTGCTGGCCCTGGGGAAGGTGGCGGCGGGGCGTTTCATTCCTCGCAGGGGTGGTGGTCCTGGCCGGTTGAGGGCGGCGGCAGGGGGCTCCTCCGTGGCGGCGGCCTGCGCAACGGAAGCTGCACCCTTGCGCGACCACGTAGGCGGCGTGGTGGTGGCTCCCCTCTCGCACGGTGGTTGGTGGCTGGCCTGCCCAGGGCGGTGGGCTCCAGATCTGGCGCGGAAAGGGCACTGGTTGCGGACGCCGGCGCGGTGAGAGGGCGGCGACGTGGTGGCCTCATTGCTGCTGGCGGCTGGGCCTGGCGGCGGAGGTGCAGGTTGGTGCGGCGGTGGTCACGACCTCGACCACCGTCCTCTTCCTCCTTGCCGACGGCGGGCGACATCTTTCCTCCACACGGCGGGTGCCAATCCGGCGACTTGCTTCCCCCTCTTCAGTTGGCACTGCCCCCGTCGGTCTCCTGGAGTTCGGACTGGGTCGGAGAGAAATCCCTGCGCGGCGGCAGCTGGTGCAGACGATGACGACGCCTGCGGGTGTCGTCTCCTCCTTGGAGGCGTCGTCTTGGCCATGTCCATACTCTGCTCGGGCACCAGGGGAAACCCTAGGCTGGCTGGCTGGCCAGGCAGTAGCGGTGCGGCAGCGGCGCGTCTTTCTTGGAAGTGGTGTTGGGGTGCCAAGGAGACCAACAAGTTGCCGCTGGAGGTGGTGGCCTCGTCGTAGCTTCGGCGAGGATTGAAGCAATGTCCGTCAGTGATGGTAACTGTTGTGGGCATGGATTCTTGGGGCGCTAGGTACGCCATCACGGGCCTCCCTTGAAAGGCTCCTTCTTCGGACCCGGCTGGTTCCTTCTATTCACTTGCCGACTCCTAGGCGCCAAGGGTGAAGAGTGCGTTGATCCAACCTGAGATGTAGTTTGGGCTGTGCTTTTGGGTTTTTGGTGTCGGTCGAGACGCGGCCCTTGTTTTGTGAGTCCTGCCTCTTTGCCTTTCAAGGCTTGAGGTTCGACTAGGCGAGTTGTTTGTATCGTCGTAGTCGTGGTGTGTGTTGTGTGTCCGAAAGGCGTTGTATCAGCCGCTTGGCTCTTCTTCTATGCTACTGGTGCACCTTTCTATGGTGTATCCTTGAAAAATCTACTCCGTATTATCTACCGGCTAGGAGTTAATTGCAAAAAACCACGACAATTCGGACGCGTATTGCAGAAAACACACTTTTTCAGATTCTTTGCGAATTACACTAAATTTTTTGCTATTTTTTTGCAAATACCATAGATCGGGTGGTTAGTTCATTTTAACCCCGTTTCTGGCATGTTGGACCCACTTGTAAGGATGGAGTTTTGCAAAAATACCCCTCTCAAAAAGTAAAAAAGCAATCGAGTCCTCCTTTGCTCTCACTGTGCGTGGCAGTCGCCGGCGGCCGCTGGTGCCCTCACGGCGAGGTGGGGGCGGGGAGGGGAGGCCAGGGCTGCCGGGGGGGCTCGGGGGCGGGGCCGATGACGACGCCGGCGACCCTGCTGGTGAAGGCGACATCGAGCGCGCCGGCCACGGGCAACCAGTCCTCTGGCGCGGCCTCCACGGGCAGCCTCTGGTCCGGAGGCCCCGGCCATGGGCGGCCTCCGGCACGGCGACCCTTGGGCGCACCGGCCACGGGCGGAGGTGGCCCCAACCACGGGCGCCACGAGCGAAGGCGTCCCTAGGCGCGCCGGCCTCGAGCACGTCAGGGAGGCGGCGGCCACCCAGCAAGCGCGCGGCGGCGGCCACCCAGAGCATGCTGGCCGGGCGGCTTGGCTGCTCGTCGGCGGCGGCCATAGCCCCCAGCCAGCGCCGCCGCCGGCGAGCCTCGGCCTCCACGTCGGGCTGCTTCCGTCCCCGCTGCTGCTGGAGGACCTTGCCGCACGAGTCGCAGGAGACGAACTCGCCCTCCACCCTGACGCGGCGGAGGCCGCCGCAGTGGCCGCACGCCATCACGAGGGAGGAGGGGCCGAGCGCGGAATCAGAGCGCGAGCGGGAGCGGTGGCCGGCCCGTCGCCGGCGAGCGCGCGAGGGTGGGGCAGGGCGGCGCGGTGGCCGCCGGCGAGGCGGCGGGGCGACGCGGGCAAGGAGAGAGAGGAAGAAGGGATCTGATTGCTTTTTTCTATTTTTTTAGGGATCTTTCTGCAAAATATTTTTCTTACATGTGGGTTCCACCTGTCAGAAACGGGGTTAAAATGAACTAACCACCCGATCGGTGGTATTTGCAAAAAATTAGTGTAATTCGCAAAGAATCTGAAAAAGTGTGTTTTCTGCAATACGCTTCCGAATTGTCGTGGTTTTTTGCAATTAACTCACCGGCTAGTGATGCATGCATGTTGCTCTTCTTCACACGATCGAACTCATGGATGGGCAGTTGAATCACACAAATTGATCTATATACGCGCAAATCATCCAAGCTTGATCGGTATGAGAGATGAAGGTGAATCACACGAACTGGTGGGCATGCATGCATGAACGCATGCAGTTGCTTCATGCGCTTGGGATGATCGGTCGATGGGTCTGTACGTATATATAGGAGCCATATCATCGTCATATAGATTTCTCGCACCATCAACAACTTCACAGGGAGCGTAGCTAGCTAGGTAGCGTAGCTTCCCCAGTTGCACACTTGCACTATAGTACACTGTTTTTTTTTTGAGTGTATTATTACTGATCGATCGACTGTATGTCCTGCACTGACCACATTTTTATTATTGTTACTCATGCATGCATGCAGCTGATTAATCCAGTTCCAGCTGCTAGTGCTCGGTACGTAGCACGCTCATGGCGTCTGCCGGAGGTGGCGGGAATGAGGACTACAACAGAGACCTGAGAGACAGGTTCGTGGTGCAGCACGGGGACTGGAGGGCCAATAACCGGTCGCACAAGTCCGGGAACCTCCCCCAAAGCCAGACGGAACGCTGCACCACGCTCGCCGCCGACTTCTTTCGGGCAAACAATGTAAGTAGTACTTCGTACTACCAGATCCATCGACAGTAATTACTACCTGTTATGTATACTGAATCAACTGATGGATCATGTATTTTATGTATGTATGTTGATTGTCAGCCGGACATTCCTATCAGCAACGTATTCCCCGAGGACAGCCACCGCTTCAACTGCAGTTGGGTTAACCCCAGCGACAATCGTTACTGCTTCCACGTCAACTTCATCGCCGACACAGAGGACTATGGAACCAGGTTTTTTTTCGCTGAGATCATCGGTAACGGGCCCCCACAGAGGGTGCAGTCATGTGTCATGATTGGAGTTGCAGACGCAGGTAGATAGCTGCTTCTGTTATTTTGTACTATTGATGATTAGTGCAATATACGTACATTTTGTCATGCTAAAAACAAACTAATATATTATTTACATGCAGATTGGTCCACGGCGAACTGCACATTCTGCTCTGGAATGATTCACCCCACGGAGCATGGTGGCTTCGACTTTGGCCTCGAGGAGTGAATTCTTGGCTGCCTCACCTAATAATTAATTTGGCCACCACTTTCCGCATTCGAATAAAATTATTACTCTACTACTCAGTATTACACTAGCATTAATACTAGTCCCCGTGAATGCAAGTGAACGTCATTCGGTCGTTTCGTAAGTACTAGTTTCATGTGATTAGGTTAAACACGTATCTCTAGTTTGTTTGGCTTGAATGTTTTGGTTTTCTTATTTCATGTGAGATGGATGGGGTTTCTGTGTTGCATAACAAATGGGACAATCTGTTATGCATCAATAATGTCATGTCTTATAAGGCACTCAACCACTGGCAAAGTTGCCCTAAAGCACCCAGCAAGAACTTTTACTTTCCATGCAAAATGGAGAGCTGCATTCTCTTTGTTCTCGAAATAAGGTACATCCTGCTGATTTTGAAGAGCATATAAAGATAGGTCGTAATTCGACATGCATATCAAATCAAATTTTTGGCAAAAGTTGCATAAATATATGAATATAGAGTCTTGTTGAAATCTCCTCCCAAAGCACGTAATAAACTGATTCCAACGTGACAATCTTCATCAAATTCACGTCATTCAACATTAGTACTCCCTCCGGTCCTTTTTACTCCGCGTATTAGATTTGTGTCAAGTCAAACTTTACAAAGTTTGACCAAATTTATACTAAAAAATATCAACATCTACAATACTTCGTATATATACTATAAAACTACATTTCATGGTGAATCTAACCATATAGATTTGGTATTGTGAATATTGATACTTTTTTCTAAAAACTTGGTCAAAGTAGAGATACTTTGACTTCGGACAAAACTTATATGCAGACTAAAAAGGACCGGAGGGAGTACTCCCTCCGTTTCTTTTTACTTCGCATATAAGATTTGCTCAAAGTCAAATTTGATAAAGTTTGACCAAATTTATATTAAAAAGTATCAATACCTACAACATCAAAGTTATAACATATGAAAACTAATATCATGACGCTTCTAATGATATTGGTTTCATATTGTGGATGTTGATAGTTTTTTCTATAAAAGTGGTCAAACTTTATTAAGTTTGACTTTGACCGAATCTTATATGCGAAGCAAAAAGAAACGGAGGGATTATTATTTTATTCAAGGGAGTACTGTGAGTCAGAATCAAGTGCTGGAAGTAGTGTTCTGGTCATTAAAATCAAGAAGCATAATCAACTGCCCTACAGCCCCTACTATTCCGGCATGCAGGCATGCTGCTTGATCGATCAAATGGGAAGACAGTTACATGTACGTCGGCTGCTACTAACCTTATTCAGGGTATACGGATGTATGTACTACATACAGTGTACTTCCAAGTCACAAGTAAAATGTGAATAGCGATCATTTTAAAATCAAGAAGCATGCAGAAGTGCCCTACTATTCCAACTTACAATCGACCTCTCAATTCCTTAAAAGTTAGGAACCCAAGTTTACATGTAAACGGCATTGTTTACCCAACATTGAGCAAGAAAATGAGAATGACATTACCACATTTGGATGAAAGAAGATTCGATGTCAAGAAAAGGATGGAAAAAAAAACAATGGCTATGGTGGAGGCACTCGAAGTAGTCCTTATTTTTATATATGTGTGTCGGGACCCGGGGTTAGCGTATGCAAGACTCGCTACAACACAATCATATGGAGAGCTGAGAACCGTACCCATTTGTCTAAGCAGACAAGGCCAAGCACAGAACGTTCTCGGAAAGCATCGAACGTGAGGGGCATCCCATCCAGGCCGGATGATCATCTGAAATGGGTCCTCATCGTCCGCACACAAGTCTAAATGATATGGGTGGTAAACTCCCATACTCATAGACAAGTCGCCTCAACCATACTATCGATTGTATTATAACCCTTACATAGACTTATTCCAGCCCGATCACTTAGTCTGGGTCTAGGGCGGGCTCAATCATACATCAAAGTGTGCACGTGATGGTGTCACGAACAATCGCATCGCGATGCCCCAAGCTGCGCACATCTAAGGGCCACTTGGTGTATAAAAGACCGCCAGCCAGATCACAACTAAGGTCTCGAAAACCCATACTAAGACATGCATGTTATAATCATACACGCAGCACACATGTCTAGTATGAACAGCAGGTATCATTGCAATTCTCTACAAAGTATACAAATTTATTGTCAACTCTTACAGAGTGCACACAGATATCACAAGTATGTGATCCAACATTACAACAGACAAGAGGAAGCAAAGTAGATCTGAGTACAGACAAGTTTAACAAATGGCTTAGAGAAGCCTTATCTATAAACAAGCCCTTCCACGAGGGAACCAGTCTACTGACTGGGACTACACTAGCTTGGTCTTGGTCTGAGTCTTCATTCTTCGAGCTTCGGGTAGAAGCCACCATCAGGTAGGTGGGTTCATCTAAAACATAGAATAAGCAAACGTGAGTACAAAGTCATACTCAGCAAGACTTACGTAGGAGCTATACTACTCATGCACATGTATCAAGGTAAAGAGAGGTGGGGTTCAAAAGCAGAAGTGCCAACTTTGACTTGGCTAGTCCTGAACTACGAGTACCAGACTTGAGGTAAGAAGCGTACACGAGTCCACTACATCTCCAACCAATTACATCACTATGGTGCCTTCCTCGACTTTCCCACGAGAAAGCACGCCATAGCACTCACACTTATCTTGGTGTATTTTAAAAGTATCCAGTTCAAGTTGTCTAATAATCAAGCTAAGCTTTCCAAGCAGTCCTTAACCGCGGACGCGGCTATTCGAATAGTTTTGTTAATCCTGCATGGGTGTACCGCTACACATACGTGTCACCGTTCAAGAGATGACAGCGAGGATGCCAACACAACTGTTACCTCATAGCCGATCTAGTCCAAGAAAGCTGCCTACCTGGGTTGGCTACCACTATCGTGAACCCGGCCGGCTTACCGAAGTGGACCCAGGTGATGTGTGCGTGGTGCATAAGCCGGTCTCGGTTGAGCCGTTCTCTCACTTAGCATCCAGGCCACAAGCCTACCAGAACTCCGAACTACTGCGACATCTGGACATCGAAAGGGATGAGTTAATAGGTTGAGAGGGGCCAGTGAGCCCAATGTGTGGTTGTACTCTTCATCTTGGATCACCACACAAGAACTCGTACTTAGGGCGGTGTTCAACGAGACAACCCACCATGTACTCCTACACAGCCTCTCATCGTTCACCTTGTATTAGGGTAGATTCACCAACACCTTTCCACCATCATCATCATGATCACTACCATCCCGACTCACATAACAATAACATCATTGTATCACTCTAAGCATGCAATAAGCAGTAACAATTGCAGGAGCCACATGATATCAATCAACTCCTACATTTTCTAGGATTGTGGTTTGCTTACTACTGTGACAAATGATAGGTTATGCAAAGGAATGGGTTCATCTATGCGGTAGAAACGTAGCATGGTAATCATCCTATACAATGCATAAGTGAGACATGAGAGGGAATAGCGGTTTTTGATTAATTCCAAGGCACTGTTTGAATATTCGCAATATCCATGAGCATGGGGTGGGTCCCACATCACTTGATATGTGATCACACTCATTTATAAGGCTTTTCAAAAATCAAACATGAATTTTTGGAGAAGATTTATTTCTGGCCTTTTGAATTAATTCATCTGGGGGGTGTTTTCTCTCCCATTTCAAATTCTTTTGAAATTTTTATCATGATGCAAAGTGACTTGCTATTCTAGCACATGCCTAACTTGGGGTTGTGACAACTCGCCCCCACTCAAAAGAATCTCGTCCCGAGATTCAGAAGTCTGCGGGAGGAATGAGGGGTACTCGGCACGGAGACGGTCTTCTCTTTCCCACGTGGCTTCTCTGTTGGACATATGCCCTAGAGGCAATAATAAAATGTTATTTCCATGTTCGTAATTAATGTTTATATTTCTGTGCTATAATTGCAATGACCCTGACTATGAGATTCAGAAGAAAAACTCACTTGCATGTGTGGAAATGTAAACACCAAGAGTTCCTGGTTTAGCCTCTAAGACAGCGCATGTGCTAACTAATGATTACGTTTTCTTAATCATGGACATTGTTCTTGTAACAAGGATGTCAGTAGCAATGGGAACATATTGTTAGCAGAACAATGATGTTGAACCGACCCCAGTATTGAATGATATACTTAGAGATCACATCGTAACAACGTTATAAGCCATATCATGAAATGTTATCATATACGTAATTCCTTAGACCATGAGAGTATCAAGTTGCTTCACACAGGAAGATGTGCTTTGGTTCTTAGATGAATCTTCCCGTTACTGGGAAGTAGTAAAATAAGTTCTGGGTACATTGGATAGTGTGTCTAGTATCTGCGATAGTTCAAGATTGGGATTTGCTCCTTCACGATGAAGAAGATATTCACTTCGGGCCCACTCGGTATGACGGTATCCATTATAGTCTGGCCAGACACATTGTGATTCAGTCACGGGGATACCGGAATACGATAACGAGAAAAGGGACAAACGAGCAAAGAGGATAACGAGTGGCTTGTGTTCAAAAAGTTGTTACACATGGGTGCCAAACTTCTCTCCTCTAACTTTGTCATATATCGCGAAGCAAAGGGAATGGTGCATGACTAAACATAATGGTTCACTCGAAGTTTCTTCGTGTATGTGCGGGAGTCAACATGGGTGTCCATGGCTCCGCTATTGACTATTGGCTATTGACAAAAGGTTGTTGACCTATGTCCGGAAGATGTCCTGAGTCATGTCCGCATTATACCGAACCTATTGGGTCACACACTTAACGAGCACTAGTCTGTTAGAATGCTGGAATGGTAGAAGGTTTAGTGGAAGCAAAGCGGAATAGTTCATACGGGTACCGGAAGTAGTTCCGGATATTTATGAAATAGTTCATAAGGGCACCAGAAGTAGTTTTGGGTATTTAAGGATATGTCTGGATCACTCTGGAGTAGTCCCAAGTGGTTCCGGAACATATGAGAATGGTACTGGGGAAGTCCTGGATCAACCGAATAGTTTCCGGATAATCGCTGGGCGTCCAAACAACCTTCGCGTTCATCGGGTGGCTTAAACTGTAACTCGGATGGTCTTGGAAACTATCTGGATGGCTCCGGAACGTTCGATAACGGTCCCGGAAGGTCCTGGAAGTGCTCCAGAAGGTTCCGGAATGTCCCGAAACGATCCTGGAAGGTCCCGGAAGGTCCTGGAAGCTTCTGGAAGGTTCCGGAAGTTTTCGGGCAGTACCACCCACTACCCCACGCCCCTAGCCTTGGGGGGCAAGCCACCTAGGATTCCCTGGCCGGCCAAGGGGTGGGGGCGCAACAAGGGGAAGGAATCCCCCTCCAGGTGGGAAGTCCAACTCTCCAATATGGAAGGTTTCCGGTGGGAAGGTTTGGGAGGTTTGGGAGTCCAAGTTGGACTCCCCACCCCCCTTATTGCGCCCCAAGGGCCTCTTGGACACCTATATAATGTGGGGGAGGGGTGGGGGGCACAGCACAACTTGTCCCCAAGGCCTATGCGCCACCCTCCCTCCTCTAAACCCCGTTGCTCCACAATTAGACCCCGGTTTAAACGTTGTTCTAGATCGGAATCCGTTAGGGTTTTCCCCTTCTAGTTTTATTGGTGGCGTTCATCTCTGGAAGGCGGAGCGCTGCTGGATTGCTACTACGGGATGTGTGGATACTAATGGAGTGGTCGTACCTTCGACCCTTCTTCGAGGAGCTTGTTCGTGGGACTTGTCTGTGGGACTAGATCGCGGGACGGTTCGAGGGATCGATATCCTCGCGGTTCGGAGGTCATTGAAATTCCTAGCTGCGGGGATCTGCACCGACGGTCTTCACCAACTCTACTTTCGCTACATCGGTTGGTGAGCCATGACCTAAAACCTTGTATGCAATCTTCTTGGATGATCTTGGGTTCTTGATTCGTACGCCGATTTTTTTTGTTTTTCTACTACGTTTCCCAACAGTGGTATCAGAGCGATCCTTGATTAGATGCATGTTTAGGTCTAGATCATATGTGTGATATGAGGCATTGATTTTCTTGTTGCTTCCCTGTCATGTGATTTTTTCTATGCTTGATGGCAAGTTGAGGTTTTGCTACAAGGATTGAGTTTTCCATCGATCCCTGTATGCTGCTTTCAGTATGCTAGTTGCCTTGATCATGGTCTACATCAAAATCCTTGGATCTCATCTTAATCTCGCAATAGAAGATTTAACATGGAGGGGCTTGTGGATTTTATGAACTCAAATCCACACGGGGGTCACGCGTTGAACGAAGTTTGGCTTGTGGCATTAGTTGCTACACGCACCCCGAATCTTAAACTAGCAACATTGAAGTATCGTGTTTGGTTTGTTTAGGGAACAACGTTTGCATATAACCTTCTAATCAACCATGATAAAATTTGCAACAACCCGTGTAGATAGCGATCTAACTTGTTTTTGCAGAGTATGCATGTGATGTGGTATAGCCTTCAAGATTTGCAATGTGTTTGTATGAGATGCTATATGATGTAATATTTATTCGCGACCTGCGTGTCGTGGTACGGCATGATGACTGGAGTCATATGATTGTCACTTAATTATGGCCTGCGTGCCAGAACTGTTTATTAGCTCGAGGCAAAGCAATAGATAGATGCAAGGTGATGATCTACGATGCGGAGGTGGACCCCGACGCACATGCCGGAAGCCGTGGTGATGTTCCCGGCGCCAAGGACAAAGTTGGTGGACACGGTGACTTCAACCACGACGACGTGAAGACAATGAAGACTTCACGAAGCAAAGGGCTATACTATATCACATAATTTTATGAACTGCCTGTGATGTTTATCCCTTTGATGCACCCTTGTTTGATGCGCGGTAGTCGTGTTTTATTAGGGTGATCTCTCGCAAAACAATATCAAGTTGATAGTGTTCTTCCAACTGTAGCACTGTCTATACTATGTTTCATGGGTGCACATGGTGTGACGCATAAAAGGCGGGTGTGTTAAGAACACACTGTTTCATGGGACGCAATTGGTTGTCTTGACGGTTTGGATAAAAGTTTGCTACCGCAACACGCTCATCGAAAGATGAAAAAGAATCACCTTTGGCGTGATTGGCAAGTTGGCCTACCGGTCCAGTCTAAGTCATCAGTGATGTCACATCAATGGCGGACGATTGGGTCGGATCTTGAATCACTCCAGCATCAATTACGAGAGATTTTGATCTGAGTGGGAGCGCGCTAAGTAATTAAATTGATTAATCACAAGTGCAACTTAATTATGAACAAAGTCTAAGTATTTGCATTATCGTTGTAGAATAATGGCTCGCGTTACCACCTTCCCAATTGATTTTGATTAACTGTATTATCTGGTAAAAACTTTACGATTGGTACCGTATTGTGAGGACTATCCTCAATAGTGTCGAGAAGGAGCTTGTCCTATCGCAAATTTTTGATGCTCTCCCAATGATGATATGGATGATGTGACTTACGTCCATAATCCAAAATGCTAGAATTCCACCACAGCTAAGTGCATTGTCTTTGTTGGATATGTGCCCTAGAGACAAATTAATAAAGATATTTGTCACATATCCGTTTTGTTCATAATACGTTTTATACTGTGCTATAACTGTATTACTTGGAAATACTAATACGGGTGTAGTATAAAACATGGTCCGTAGTTTAACTCGGGTAAACTATCTCATTGGGCAATTGATTGATCAAGCTTTCCTGATCATGGCGACACTTAAGTCCATTGACAATGAGGTCATATCATTAGGGGAATGATGTGATGGACAGACACCCACCTAAAGTAATGCAATGTGATCGAGTCACATAGTTCAGCGTTGCTATGTCTTTGTAACGTATGGCTTAGTCCTTAGACCGTAATGATCATACGTAATCACGATCTATGAGGAGACTTTGATTTGTATCCCACCGCCTGACTGAAATATGCTGGCTATAACGGTGCACTTTTGGTATTCCGAAATAGATGGTTGATGAGTATGTTAATAGATCAAAGCGGGATTTGTCAGTCCTTGTTGACAGGACAGGTACTCTGGGCCCACTCGGTGATATTGCATCAACCCCTTGCAAGGATGTGACTAGGTCACAAGAGATGAAATGATCATGGACGAGAGAAAGTTGTTTGTCGTGAAACGAGATGTGAACACGGTATGTGGGATACCGACGATCAAACCTCGGACAAACAAGGTACCGCAGAACAAAGGGATTACGTCGTATCGTTAACGGTTTCCAAAAGCGATCGAAGCTCATTCGATGGAAGCGCAGGGGCTGTCAAGGACTGTAACCAGGTCCAACTGACTAGTCATTGGTCCATGAGAAGAGTCTCGACCATGTCTGTTGTTTCCCGGACCGT
Organism: Bromus sterilis; assembly: GCA_950022295.1. Lineage (NCBI taxonomy): Eukaryota > Viridiplantae > Streptophyta > Magnoliopsida > Poales > Poaceae > Bromus > Bromus sterilis. Next base: position 18,250,895 of record OX465598.1, on the reverse strand, counting down.
TAGGGTGTTACACTTAAGGGCAATCGATGCATAGGACAGTTACGGGATCAATCGGTGAAATAGGAGAAATCACCGGAATAGTTCCGGAGGAGGACGGAATGGTTTCCGGACATTTTGAATAGTTCAAAATAAAGTTTAATTGTTTTAATAATGTTTTTATTATTTAATTATCTGAATTAAATATGTAAATTAAATAATTAAAATAATGGAAAAAGGTTATATGGGCCTTTGAGGCCCATTAGGGGAGGAGGGGGTTCCCCCCCTTGGGCTTGGCGCCAAGGGGTGGGGCCCAACCCCCCCTTGGCCGGCGCCCTTCCCCCCCCCCCTTGGGGGTTTAGTCCCACATGGGGGAGGGAAGAGGGATCACACACCCCTTGGCCTATATAAGGAGGGGTAGACCCCCCTTTTTCCATACAACAATTGATCTCCTTCTTCTTCCTTCTCCATTTCCGGAAGTGGACTCCCCTTGTTTGGAGTCTGCACCAGGATTGGAGTTCTCCACCATAAGGCAGGCCGTCGCTCTGCCGGAGTCGGGATCCGTAGCCGTCTTTCTTCCGTTGCTCGCCTGGTTCGGAGCCCGGGAGGAACATCGATTGTGCCATACGTGTATAATCTCTTCGAGGCACTACACCTGTGGTGCTGCTTCATTGCTGGAGGTTTACCGGGAGTCATTCTCGCCGGTGGTGGTCTTCTACACGACAGGGAGGTCATAGATCAGAGTCTACACCAACCACGTTCGTAAGAACGTTTCCCTCTTTCGGTCTTCAAAGGTATGAACACCGATTCCTTCCGTTACTTTACATCGCCATAGCATAGATCTTGGGTTCGGGTACCGTAGGTGTGAAAATTTTGTGTTTTCTGCCCCGTATCCTAACAGTGGTATCATGAGCTAGCTATGCGTAGATGTATTGTACGGATAGAACACATCTAGGATGTGGGCATCGAATCTTCATTCGTTACCCTCCCACGTGTACTCATTCAGCATTGCGGCAATGTCTGATGAAGCGGCCCCCGACCGACCTTACGCGTTTACGCGAGACTGGTTCCACGCTTGACATATGACTTGTACCATATAAAGTGGCTGGGGGGGGTGTCTGTCTCTCTGCATTAGCGATGCGAAGATGTTTGCAACGGAGGGCCCCGACAGGGGTGTAATAGAGACGGATAAGAGACGGTGTTGTGGCATGTTTTTCGCAGGATAGGAATCGGTTCTCTCTCTCGAAACCCCTAGCAGCCACGTAAAACTTGCACAAGCTAAAGTAGAAAGGCGTTTTAACTTTTCTTTGCATGAAGGGGGATCATAGGTAGTATGATTTAAAGTTTTACTTCCTGTTTTATGCTAGTATGCTAGATATATCGACGGTAGCACGAAACAGGACCATCTCTCCCAATACCAAAATTGTGTTCTCCCTTTTGATGGGCAACACCTGGAAGGTTCTCCCATATGGCCTGATGCTCCGTACATACCGGAGTTGTCCTACATATTCAATGGAGCTCGCATGAGGTTGGGTTCGGCGAGCCTGGCATATGCAGATATGGCCTTGCCTGAACAGCTAACATCAAGGTTCGATTGGCAGGCTTGACGTATGTAGATGCGGGCCTGGAACACAGAAGACCGAAAGGTCAAGCACGAGTCACATGCCTGATGTGATTGGCTTAGAGGCCTACCTGGTTCGCATACTGGGCCGTACATATCGGGGGAGGTATGGGGGCTGGGATTGTGTAATCACTTAGTTAAATTGAGAGGTGTTTATCTAAGTGGGAGCTTTCTAGAATTTTAAGATTAAATTGAAACTCCACATTATGAACAAAAGTATAAATATGTATCGTTGTGAATCCAACATTGTAGATGGCAGCACCTCGCCCCTCGTTCAACTTAGGATCATTCCTAGAGAAAGATAAGCTAAAAACAGATGGGACAAACTTCACCAACTGGTTCCGCACCCTGAGGATTCTCCTCGTTCCCCTCAAAATGGCATACGTACTAGAGGACGCACTAGGTGACGCACCAGCAGATGATGCCAGTCAGGACGAGAAGAATGTCTATCTCTCCAGGACTGATGATTACAACCTTGTCCAGAGTGGCATGCTCTACTCCATGGAGGCTGAGCTGCAGAAACACTTTGAGAGGATGGGTGCATATGAGATTATCACCGACCTCAAGGCGGTCTTCGCACCTCAAGCCAGGGCTGAACGGTACGAGGCTTCTGAAGCCTTCTTCTCAGCAAAGATGGATGAGCACGGCAGCGTGAGTGAGCACGTGGTCAAAATGTCTGGCTACGTTCAGCGCTTGAATGCTCTGGAATGTCAGATTCCAGATGAACTTGCGGTTGATAGGGTGTTGCAGTCGCTTCCCCCTAGCTACAAAGGCTTTGTGTTGAACTACAACATGCAGGGGATGACCAAAACCCCTTCTGAGTTGTTCGCCATGCTAAAGAGCGCTGAGGTTGAGATCAAGAAGGAGCACGCCGTCTTCATGGTCAACAAGACCACCGACTTCAAGAAGTCAAGCAGACGGGAGAAGGCCAGGAGAGGTGGCCCCAGGAGGGATGGCAAGTCAGTTGCCGCTCCTCCCAAGGCACCCAAGCCTAAACTCGGAGTGGAGTGCTTCTACTGCAAAGGTGAAGGTCACTGGAAGCGCAACTGTCCCAAGTACCTAAAGGACAAGAAGGCTGGCAAGGTCGCCAAGAGAGACGAAGGTATATTTGATATACATATTGTTGATCTTCTCTTGACAAGCGCTGGGAACACATCCTGGATATTTGATACAGGGTCTGTCGCTCATATTTCTAATTCCATTCAGGGACTAAGGAATAGGAGACGCTTGGTTAAGGATGAAGTGACGATGCGCGTGGGGAATGGCTGCCAGATTGAAGTCTTGGCCGTCGGCACGAAGCATCTTAGTCTCCCTTCGGGATTGGTTTTAGTTTTGAATAAATGTTACTATGTACCCGCGTTGAGTGTGAACATCGTGAGTGGCTCTTGCTTGAAGCGAGACCACTATTCTTTTAAGTCCGATACAATTGGTTGTTCGATTTATAAGGATGATATGTTTTATGTTCACGCACCGGAGTCGCATGGTTTATTCATACTTAATCTCGATGGTGACGTGTGTCACGTTAACAATATTGAGGCCAAAAGATTGAAGAAAGATGAAGATCGCATGATGATGTGGCATTGCAGACTTGGTCATATTGGTATAAAACGCATGGAGAAGCTCCATAAGGATGGACTTCTTAAGTCATTGGATTTTGGATCCCTTGATACATGTGAACAATGCCTCATGGGCAAAATGACAAGGACTCCATTCAATGGTGTGATGGAGCGTGCGGATGTCTTATTGGGGATCATACATACGGATGTATGTGGACCCATGAACGTCCCCACCCGCAATGGTCTTCGTTACTTCGTGACCTTTACTGATGATTTGAGTAGATATGGGTATATTTACTTAATGAAACACAAGTCTGAAACCTTTGAAAAGTTCAAGGAATTTCAGAGTGAGGTCGAAAATCAACTCGGAAGAAAAATCAAGCACCTTCGATCGGATCGAGGTGGCGAGTATTTAAGTCACGAGTTTGGCAATCATCTGAAGTCTTGTGGCATAGTACCACAGCTTACGCCGGCAGGAACACCTCAGAGAAACGGTGTGGCTGAGCGACGTAATCGAACCCTATTGGATAGCGTACGATCGATGATGTCTGATACTGATTTGCCTGTGTCATTCTGGGGGTATGCATTAGAAACCGCCATTCATATTCTTAATAGGGCACCATCCAAATCCGTAAAGACGACACCATTTGAAGAATGGTATGGCACTAAACCTGAGTTGTCTCACCTGAAGATTTGGGGTTGTGAGGCTTATGTTAGGAAACTACAGCCTGACAAACTTGAATCCAAGGCGGATAAGTGCATCTTTGTGGGCTATCCCAAGGAAACTTGTGGGTACACCTTCTACAACAAGTCTGACAGCAAAACGTTTGTTGCCAAGACGGGACACTTTCTTGAGAAGGAGTTTCTCGCAAAAGAGTTGAGTGGGAGGAAAATAGACCTCGATGAAGTAACTGACCAATCACTCCAATTGGATGAAATGGCTACGGAATTTGTTCTGGAACCATCTTCCACAGTGGGAGTTGAAGAGAATGGCCAGAACGACATTCATAACGATCATGACATTCATGATGATCATGATGAGAATGAAGAGGAACCTTTTATGCCCCGTAGGTCATCAAGAGTCCGTCAACCTACTGAGTTTTACGGACAGCTTGTGAATGCTATCTCGGCTGTTGAGTCGGATGAACCTACGAGTTACAAAGAAGCAATGGAGGGACCCGAGTCCGAGAATGGCTTGAAGCCATGAAATCCGAAATAGACTCCATGTACACCAACAAAGTATGGACTTTGGTGGATATTCCCGAGGACCGCAAGGCCGTCGAGAATAAATGGATTTTCAAGAAAAAGACTGACGCAGACGGAAACGTATCTGTCTACAAAGCTCGACTTGTCGCGAAGGGTTTCCGACAAATTCAAGGAGTTGACTACGAGGAGACGTTCTCTCCTGTAGCGATGATAAAGTCTATTCGGATCCTACTAGCAATAGCTGCATATCATGATTACGAGATATGGCAGATGGACGTGAAAACTGCATTCCTAAATGGCAACATTGAGGAAGAGTTGTATATGATGCAACCAGAGGGGTTTGTCGATCCAAGGAATGCTGGTCAGGTTTGCAAGCTTCAACGGTCCATCTATGGGTTGAAGCAAGCATCTCGGAGCTGGAATCTTCGATTTGATGAGCTCATTAAAGCTTTTGGATTTGTCCAAAACGTCGAAGAGTTCTGCGTCTATAAGAAACTGAGTGGGAGCTCTGTAGCATTCCTTGTGTTATATGTAGATGACATATTACTAATAGGGAACGATAAGAAATTCTTAGAGGAAGTGAAGGAATATCTGAATGGACAATTTTCCATGAAGGACCTAGGTGAAGCTGCGTACATACTGGGGATTAAGATCTATAGAGATAGACCTAACCGACGGTTGGCCTTGAGTCAGAATACTTATATTGACAAGATATTGAAAAGGTTCAGTATGGATAACTCCAAGAGAGGCCTCTTGCCAGTTATAAAAGGTGTCAAATTAAGCGTGACTCAATGCCCGACCACAGCTAAAGAGAAAGAGGAGATGTCCTCAAAGCCCTATGCCTCAGCCATAGGTTCTCTCATGTATGCTATGTTATGTACCAGACCGGATTTAGCGCTGGCCATTAGTATGACTAATCGCTACCAGAGTAATCCGGGAATGGCCCATTGGACAGCAGTAAAGAACATCCTTAAGTACTTGAGAAGAACCAAGGATCTCTTTCTCGTTTATGGAGGAGTTGATGAGGAGCTCACCGTAAAGGGTTACGTTGACGCAAGCCTCGGCTCAGACCTAGATGACTCGAAGTCCCAGACGGGATATGTTTTCATGTTGAACGGAGGCGCGATTAGCTGGAGGAGCGGCAAACAGTCAGTCGTCGCTCAATCTTCAATGGAGTCGGAGTATATTGCCGCTTGCGAAGCGTCAAACGAGGTGCTGTGGCTGAAGAAGTTCGTGATCGAGCTTGGCGTCTTTCCCAGTTGCACTGACCCCGTGGGAATCTTCTGCGACAACACGGGTGCCATTGCTAACGCGAAGGAGCCAAGAACTCACTCTACAGCCAAGCACATCCTCCGAAAGTTCCATGTGACGCGAGACTACGTCAGGGATGGACACACTAGGATTCACAAGATACATACGGATCTGAACGCAGCAGACCCGATGACTAAACCTCTTCCACAGGGCAAGTTTGAAGAACACCGAGAGACCATCGGTGTTAGATACATACCTGATGTAAACTAGTGTAATTTGTACTCTAGTGCAAGTGGGAGACTGTTGGATATGCGCCCTAGAGACAAATTAATAAAGATATTTGTCACATATCCGTTTTGTTCATAATACGTTTTATACTGTGCTATAACTGTATTACTTGGAAATACTAATACGGGTGTAGTATAAAACATGGTCCGTAGTTTAACTCGGGTAAACTATCTCATTGGGCAATTGATTGATCAAGCTTTCCTGATCATGGTGACACTTAAGTCCATTGACAATGAGGTCATATCATTAGGGGAATGATGTGATGGACAGACACCCACCTAAAGTAATGCAATGTGATCGAGTCACATAGTTCAGCGTTGCTATGACTTTGTAACGTATGGCTTAGTCCTTAGACCGTAATGATCATACGTAATCACGATCTATGAGGAGACTTTGATTTGTATCCCACCACCTGACTGAAATATGCTGGCTATAACGGTGCACTTTGGGTATTCCGAAATAGATGGTTGATGAGTATGTTAATAGATCAAAGCGGGATTTGTCAGTCCTTGTTGACAGGACAGGTACTCTAGGCCCACTCGGTGATATTGCATCAACCCCTTGCAAGGACGTGACTAGGTCACAAGAGATGAAATGATCATGGACGAGAGAAAGTTGTTTGTCGTGAAACGAGATGTGAACACGGTATGTGGGATACCGACGATCAAACCTCGGACAAACAAGGTACGGCGGAACAAAGGGATTACGTCGTATCGTTAACGGTTTCCAAAAGCGATCGAAGCTCATTCGATGGAAGCGCAGGGGCTGTCAAGGACTGTAACCAGGTCCAACTGACTAGTCATTGGTCCATGAGAAGAGTCTCGACCATGTCTGTTGTTTCCCGGACCGTTAGGGTGTTACACTTAAGGGAAATCGATGCATAGGACAGTTACGGGATCAATCGGTGAAATAGGAGAAATCACCGGAATAGTTCCGGAGGAGGACAGAATGGTTTCCGGACATTTTGAATAGTTCAAAATAAAGTTTAATTGTTTTAATAATGTTTTTATTATTTAATTATCTGAATTAAATATTTAAAACTTATTAAATAATTAAAATAATGGAAAAAAGGCTATATGGGCCTTTGAGGCCCATTAGGGGAGGAGGGGGTTCCCCCCCTTGGGCTTGGCGCCAAGGGGTGGGGCCCAACCCCCCCTTGGCCGGCGCCCTTCCCCCCCCCTTGGGGGTTTAGTCCCACATGGGGGAGGGAAGAGGGATCACACCCCCCTTGGCCTATATAAGGAGGGGTAGACCCCCCCTTTTTCCATACAACAATTGATCTCCTTCTTCTTCCTTCTCCATTTCCGGAAGTGGACTCCCCTTGTTTGGAGTCTGCACCAGGATTGGAGTTCTCCACCATAAGGCATGCCGTCGCTCTGCCGGACTCGGGATCCGTAGCCGTCTTTCTTTCGCTGCTCGCCTGGTTCGGAGCCCGGGAGGAACATCGATTGTGCCGTACGTGTATAATCTCTTCGAGGCACTACACCTGTGGTGCTGCTTCATTGCTGGAGGTTTACCGGGAGTCATTCTCGCCGGTGGTGGTCTTCTACACGACAGGGAGGTCGTAGATCAGTGTCTACGCCAACCACGTTCGTAAGAACGTTTCCCTCTTTCGGTCTTCAAAGGTATGAACACCGATTCCTTCCGTTACTTTACATCGCCATAGCATAGATCTTGGGTTCGGGTACCGTAGGTGTGAAAATTTTGTGTTTTCTGCCCCGTATCCTAACAGTCTTCACCACCATGAAACCCGAACTTCGAAACGTTTGGGATAGTTATGTTATATTCATGGAACTGAAAAATAGTTTTCAGTAGTAAGACAATTAATGTTGGATATAAGATATCTAGTACAATGTATGATTGCAAGCATTAGTGAAAATGTTCACTGTGCTCTAAACAAAACTGATAAGTGTGGGATCCAGAAGAACACCGATCATATGATGATGAGAATTAAGGGAAAGGAAGTCCAAAGGATGTTAGTAAGACTCACACGCCGGAAAGTCCATGGCATGCGCCACCCTTGATCATATGTGATCTTCTGTGAGTAGGAGTGACATTGGAAATAGAACTATGATACGTATAAAGGCAAAGCGAAAGAAGACTGGAATATCCAGCTCAGAAATGAAAGTCATACGAAGTTATAGATGAATTCATTGCTGGTCAAGAGATGTAATTCTTGGGAATCATGATTAAGAAGTTAGTTGTGGATTCTGTATATTGTGATTAAACTGTTGATCACCGGAATATCACATCAATTGCATATTGTTGCAACTCGATGCAAGAAATACTATGGCCTTTATGACTAGCTAATGATGAGTTTTGACATGCTCGGGAACATGGTAAAAGGTTTACTATACCGTGTGTTGACTCTATGATTATCTTCATAATTCATTTTAGAGTTGAGTAAATTGTTACTACACTTTAGCCTTGTTACAAAACATCATTTTGAATCATGTTTGTTGCAAGAGAGTTGTTCAAAGCTATGAATAACGTAAAGGCCATACTTCCATTATGAATAGGTTGTATGTTATGAATCTTGATAATAATACTAAACATCCATAACACTGACGCTAAACATCGCAAGACTGACAAAAATACCACATAGATGTGGCACTGCCGTTTATCACAAGTGACATAAAATGCATGAAGAATTTCCATAAGTGATGGACTTTCGAGTCATATGATTATGAATCACTTGACGCTTGCGATCTTTGTCTCGAAGTAATGTGACTAAAACACCGTTGATAGGCCATACATGAACGGGCAACTAAACCATGGGTAATCATACATGATGATGTGTGTAGTCCAATAAGTGTAGTTGTGTGCAGTGGATTCCCTATCTTCACTCATGAGTTGAAGTAGGTATGTGGATATCTGTTCAATAGAGACATACGTCTGAAATCTTTGAAATGTTCAAGGAATTTTAGAGTGAAATAGAAATTCATTGTAATGAGAAAATAAAGCTTCTGCAAATTAGATTGTAGAAAGTAATATTTGAGCTATAAGTTTAGCGAATGTCTGATGAGTTGTGAAGAAGTGTCATAAATTTCGTCTCCCGGAACACCACTATGAGTAAAGTATTCGAGAGATGTAATCAAACCATGTATGACACGGTATGATCAAATATGACGTTTCTCAATTTGCCATTATACTTATTAAAGTTACGTGTTAGTGACTAAGGCTTTTACACTGAAAAGAGCACCATCAAATCTGTTGAAATGACACCATATTAGATGTGGTATGAACTGTTAAAACCATGTTGTCTTTTCTTAAAATTTGGGTATATGAGGCATATGTTTGACATACTCAAAACCCCAAATCAGATAAGTTCTACTTTGTTAAGGTTATGCCAAAAGTTTTGGTATTCCTCTATCACTACACAAAAGCAAAACTGTTTGTTGTTAAGAACGTTGTGTTTTGAAGAAAAATAGTTTCTTGCAAAAGAGTGAGTGGGAGGACAGTGCAACTTGTTAAAGATTGTTGAATCTTCAAATAAGTGCGCAGCTGAACCACACAGGTTAGAAAAAACTCGTACAAACATTCATGATATGTAAAACGAGATATTATTGTTCGACAATGATAAACCTGTGATATACAAAGAAGCGTTGATGGGCCCTGACTCCGGGATTTGGCTAAATGCCAAATAATCCGAGATAGTATCCATGGAAGTAAGTCAAGTTTTGAACTTGGTAGACCCTCTGAAAGACTAAAAGTCTGAAGAATATATATATGGATCTATAATTGATTCGGATGAAATTGTTTTATCCATAAATCTCAACTCGTTGGAAAATTATTTTCTAGCAAGTTCAAATGTTGACTACATCGAAATAGTGTCGACCGTAGAGATGTTTTAGTCAGTTCGGGTTATATTAGCAATTACTACATATCTCATTTATAGGATATGGTAGAATGAACGTCAAAACAAAGTTCCTACACGGAAATATAACAAAGGACATATATGTGATACGATCGGAATGTTTTGTCGATTCAAAGGATGCTAAAATAGATGCAAGCCTTGGATATCCAGTGATGGACTGAAGCTAGCACAATGGAGTTGGAATTTTCGTTATGATGAAATTGCCAAAAGAGTTTTTTTTTCATTCGGAATAAACGAAGATGCTTGAATGTTCAAGAAAGTAAGTGGGAGCTGAATGATATTTCTAAAACCTTATGTAGATGACATATTGTTGATTGGAAATGATATAAATTTCTTGACACGAATAAGGACTTCATTGGAAATAGTTTTCAGTTGAAGAACTTGGGCTAATATAGCATTTGTATTGAGCACAGTGATCTATGCATATAGTAAGTGCTTGATCATGCTAAAGCCAACGTTACATGTTAACATGATACTAAAGTAGTTTAGTATGAAAACGCCAGGAAGGATGTTCTTGCCGAGGTCACGGTGAAAAGTTGTTTGCGGAAATCGGTGTTCATGAACACAGACAAGCAAAACACATGAATTGAATTTCACTCACATGTGTGTTTGGATTAATCATGTACACCATAATATGTAAAACGACAGATATGTCCAGTGCTCCAAAAGGTTGTGATCAAGATACCAAAGTGATCAACATTTTGATCATTGGACAAACAGTGAAAAGTTAAACTTATGAAAGATGAGATATGTTTCTCGGAAAAATGGAGAGAATGAAGAGCTCGTTGCAATGAGTTACACCAGCTGAATTTTTGATGTAAATAGTTACACCAATTCAGTCTTCATACTTACTCCGACCGATTTTCGATATTAAATGGGATTATGTGTTTCACACGTAAGGGTGGCACAGTATGAAGGAACTGTGTTAAGTTAGATACTGTGGCGAATTCTATAATAGAGGCTAAGTACATTGTTGTTTAAAGAAGTAACAAGGGAGGGTATTTTGAATCATCAATTCATTTATGAACATGGTATGGTTTCCTAGATGCTTGAAGCTCATGGAACATTGATGAATGATTTCATGACTTATTCTAAGGAACCAAGGTCCTACCAAATGATTCAAACATATACAAAGCTAAACTGATAAAATTAGTGAATTTTATGATAGCGTGAAAACGCGAAGATATGCAAGATACAAACGGGCCTGAAACGTCAGATCCGATGATGAATTCTATACCACAAATGAAGCATGTTTTACACCGGTATGCCAAAGGTGTAAAGTGCTCAAGCACTGATAATATTATTGACTCTAGTGCAAGTGGGAGACTGTTGGAAATATGCCCTAGAGGCAATAATAAAATGTTATTTCCACGTTCGTAATTAATGTTTATATTTCTGTGCTATAATTGCAATGACCCTGACTATGAGATTCAGAAGAAAACTCACTTGCATGTGTGGAAATGTAAACACCAAGAGTTCCTGGTTTAGCCTCTAAGACCAGCTCATGTGCTAACTGATGATTACGTTTTCTTAATCATGGACATTGTTCTTGTAACAAGGATGTCAGTAGCAATGGGAACATATTGTTAGCAGAACAATGATGTTGAACCGACCCCAGTATTGAATGATATACTTAGAGATCACATCGTAACAAAGTTATAAGTCATATCATGAAATGTTATCATATATGTAATTCCTTAGACCATGAGAGTATCAAGTTCCTTCACACAGGAAGATGTGCTTTAGTTCTTAGATGAATCTTCCCGTTACTGGGAAGTAGTAAAATAAGTTCTGGGTACATTGGATAGTGTGTCTAGTAACTGTGATAGTTCAAGATTGGGATTTGCTCCTTCACGATGAAGAAGATATTCACTTCGGGCCCACTCGGTATGACGGTATCCATTATAGTCTGGCCAGACGCATTGTGATTCAGTCACGGGGATACCGGAATACGATAACGAGAAAAGGGACAAACGAGCAAAGAGGATAACGAGTGGCTTGTGTGCAAAAAGTTGTTACACATGGGTGCCAAACTTCTCTCCTCGAAGCAAAGGGAATGGTGCATGACTAAACATAATGGTTCACTCGAAGTTTCTTCGTGTATGTGCGGGAGTCAACATGGGTGTCCATGGCTCCGCTGTTGATTATTGGCTATTGACAAAAGGCTGTTGACCTATGTACGGAAGATGTCTTGAGTCATGTCCGCATTATACCGAACCTATTGGGTCACACACTTAATGAGCAGTAGTCTGTTAGAATGCTGGAATGGTAGAAGGTTTAGTGGAAGCAAAGCAGAATAGTTCATTCGGGTACCGGAAGTAGTTCTGGATATTTATGAAATAGTTCATAAGGGCACCAGAAGTAGTTTTGGGTATTTAAGGATATGTACGGATCACCCTGGAGTAGTCCCAGGTGGTTCCGGAACATATGAGAATGGTACTGGGGAAGTCCTGGATCAACCGAATAGTTTCCGGATAATCGCTGGGCGTCCAAACAACCTTCGCGTTCATCGGCTGGCTTAAACTGTAACTCGGATGGTCTTGGAAACTATCCGGATGGCTCCGAAACGTCCGAGAACGGTCCCGGAAGGTCCTGGGAGTGCTCCAGAAGGTTCCGGAATGTCCCGAAACGATCCTGGAAGGTCCCGGAAGGTCCTGGAAGCTTCTGGAAGTTTCAGGACAGTACCACCCACTACACCACGCCCCTAGCCTTGGGGGGCAAGCCACCTAGGCTGCCCTGGCCGGCCAAGGGGTGGGGGCGCAACAAGGGGAAGGAATCCCCCTCCAGGTGGGAAGTCCAACTCTCCAATATGGCAGGTTTCCGGTGGGAAGGTTTGGGAGGTTTGGGAGTCCAAGTTGGACTCCCCACCCCCCTTATTGCGCCCCAAGGGCCTCTTGGACACCTATATAATGTGGGGGAGGGGTGGGGGGCGCAGCACAACTTGTCCCCAAGGCCTATGCGCCACCCTCCCTCCTCTAAACCCCGTTGCTCCACAATTAGACCCCGGTTTAAACGCTGTTCTAGATCGGAATCCGTTAGGATTTTCTCCCTCTAGTTTTCTCGGTGGCGTTCATCTCTGGACGGCGGAGCGATGCTGGGTCGCTGCTACGGGATGTGTGGATACTAATGGAGGGGTCGTACCTTCGACCCTTCTTCGAGGAGCTTGTTCGTGGGACTTGTCCGTGGGACTAGATCGCGGGACGGTTCGAGTGATCGATATCCTCGCGGTTCGGAGGTCATTGAAATTCCTAGCTGCGGGGATCTGCACCGACGGTCTTCACAAACTCTACTTCCGCCACATAGGTTGGTGAGCCATGACCTAAAACCTTGTATGCAATCTTCTTGGATGATCTTGGGTTCTTGATTCGTAGGCCGAATTTTTTTGTTTTTCTACTACGTTTCCCAACATTCTCTCTCAGAGTGGTGTGACCATTGCACTTTCAGAAACTTAATCTTCTGACGACGAGTGACACGCTCTACGGAATCAAGAATACGAACGGGGTACTCTCGATAAGAAAGGTCATCTTGGAGATCAAGCGTTTCATGGTCGACTTCGCGGATGGGGTCCTTGAAGCAACGCCTGAGTTGGGACACATGGAATACATCATGTACTCGGGAAAGGTGCGGGGGTAGTTCAAGTTGGTAGGCAACTTCTCCACGTTTAGCAAGAATACGGAAAGGTCCGATGTAACGTGGGGCCAACTTGCCTTTGATACCAAAATGTTGGGTTCCCTTCAGAGGAGTAACCCGAAGGTAAGCCTTCTCATCCAGATTGTAGCTCTCTTGCCTAAGATGACGATCATAGTGGCTTTTCTGACGAGACTGGGCTGCTTTCAATTGATCACGAACAATGCGAACTTGCTCTTCTGCTTCCTTGATCATATCCGGTCCAAAGAATTGTCTTTCACCGGTTTTTGACCAGTTAAGGGGTGTTCGAAATCGTCGTCCATAAAGGAGTTCAAAAGGAGCCATGTTCGGACTAGATTGGAAGCTATTTTTATAAGCAAATTCGGCAAATGGAAGAGACTTCTCCCAATTCTTTCCGAATGAGATAACACAAGCTCTGAGCATGTCTTCAAGAATTTGTTTAACCCTTTCTACTTGACCGCTAGACTGAGGATGGAAAGCTGTACTAAAGGAGAGATGAGTTCCCATAGCATGTTGGAAGCTTCCCCAAAATCTAGAGGTGAAAAGGCTACCACGATCAGAATTGATTTCCAAAGGAACACCGTGAAGAGACACAATTCTAGAGACATACAAGTCCGCTAACTGGCTAGCAGTTATAGACTCGCAAACGGGAAGGAAGTGAGAAACTTTGGAAATTCGGTCAATGACTACGAAGATGGCATCATTTCCTTTCTGGGTTTTTGGAAAGCCGGTGATGAAGTCCATACCGACTTTGTCCCATTTCCACTCTGGAACAGACAAAGGTTGAAGTGTACCAGCAGGTCTTTGGTGTTCTGCCTTAATGCGACGACAAACATCACATTCGACAACAAATTGAGCAATGTCTCTCTTCATCCTAGTCCACCAAAATCTCTGGCGTAGATCTCGGTACATTTTTGTGCTACCGGGATGAATCGAGAGGGGTGTGTCATGGGCTTCTTTGAGGATGAGTTGCCTTAGTTCCCTATTCTTAGGTACTACCAAACGATTTCCAAAGAATACCGTTCCTTTACTATCTGTGGAGAAACATTTAGCAACTCCGCTAGCAATGTTCTCCTTGATCCGGCGAACACCTCGTGCACGCCTTTGGGCAACTATGATTTGATCCTCAAGAGTTGGTTTCGCCACCAAGGTAGAAAGATAGCCATGAGGAACAATCTCAAGATTGAGTTTGCAAAATTCCTCATGAAGAAGTGGTTGATACTGTTGTAACATGAGGTTGTTACAATACGACTTACGACTTAGTGCATCAGCCATGACATTGGCTTTTCCTGGGGTGTAAGAAATTCCTAAGTCATAATCTTTTATCAACTCAATCCAGCGTCTTTGCCTGAGATTAAGATCTGGCTGGGTGAATATGTACTTGAGGCTTTGGTGGTCGGAATAGATCTCACAACGATTACCCAGGAGGTAATGTCGCCAAGTTGTTAGGGCATGAACTACGGCAGCGAGTTCAAGGTCATGGGTAGGATAGTTCTCTTCATGTGGCCGCAACTGGCGTGAAGCATAAGCTACCACATGTCTATCTTGCAGAAGTACGCATCCTAACCCTTGTCGTGATGCGTCACAAAAGATCTCGAAATCCTTTTTGGTGTCTGGAGGTGCAAGTACGGGTGCAGAATTCACTCTTCTTTTTAACTCTTGAAAGATTTCCTCGCACTTGGGAATCCATAGGAATTTCTTATCTTTCTTGAGGAGTTCAGTTAGAAGCTTTGAAACTTTAGAAAAGTTCTCGACGAAGCGGCAGCAATAGCTGGCTAGGCCAAGAAAACTCCTAACTTGCTTAACCGATTCAGGTGGAGTCCAGTCAAGGACGGCCTGAACTCTCTCGGGATTCACAGCAATGCCTTTTGCAGAAATCACGTGGCCTAAGTAGGTCACTTCTGGTAGCCAAAATTCACACTTGGAGAATTTAGCATACAGGCGATGCTCTCTAAGTTTCATCAATACCAGTCGTAGGTGTTCGGCATGTTCTTCTTCGTTCTTCGAGTAGATGAGAATGTCATCGAGATAAACCACAACAAATTTATCTAAGTACTCCATGAAGATCGAATTCATCATGCGTGAGAAAGTGGCGGGGGCATTGGTTAAACCAAAGGACATGACGGTGTACTCGTAAAGACCATAACGAGTAGTAAAAGCCGTTTTGGGAATGTCCTCGTTTCGGATTTTAATTTGATGATAACCTAATCTCAAATCCATCTTGGAGAAGACAGAGGATCCTGCAAGTTGATCATAAAGATCATTGATCCTGGGCAGTGGGTACTTGTTCTTTATCGTCGCTAAATTTAGCGGGCAATAGTCTACGCACATCCTTTATGTTCCATCTTTCTTCGTTACGAACAGAACGGGGCAACCCCATGGCGATGAGCTAGGGCGGATGAAGCCTTTTTCCAACAAAGCTTCGAGTTGGGTTTTAAGCTTAGCTAACTCACGTGTGGCCATTTTGTATGGGCGTCTGGAAATTGGTGCGGTTCCTGGCATAAGATCCACTATGAACTCTACACACCTGTCGGGTGGCTAGGTTTAAGGAGTTTGGTTACTGGATGGTTTTCCTGAGGATGACCATGGATTACTAGGGGCTACAACAGATATGTCAGAGTAACAAAGTACCCCAACACGATGGTTAGTGTGGTTCTTCTGGCTAGAACACATCTAAAGTGGGAGGAAGAACTGCAAATGAATCACTATAGGTTTCTAGAAGAAAACCTACATCAAACACTATGGAACTGTCGGGCATGCCACCTAGAAAAACTTCTGGAAGGACATCCTAAATAGAGGGAAAGATTTTGCAAACGCATCATATTATGAAGAAACCTGGAATGACTCGGACAGCATAACGGCTGTAATTGCAAGAAAACAATTTTCTTTCAATGTAGATACAGCACTTACATAATACGATGTAAGAAATCAGCATTACAACAATGCTAGGAAACCAGACACAACTTTCCTATGGCTACAAGGAAGCAAACAACGAGATGTTCTAGTAAGACATAGATGAGCCTAGTCCTATCTTCCCGTAAAACAAGATGAGGGTGACTCAGAACTCAGAACGATGAGGGTAAGGAGAAAAAGAAGCCTTACGTTGTTCCCTTATATACCCAGAGTAACTATATAACTATAGAAGGCTAGACTCGACTTCGGCCAAGGCTGATAATCCTACAGTCAGTCCTGCTCTGATACCAAATCTGTCGGGACCCGGGGTTAGCGTATGCAAGACTCGCTACAACACAATCATATGGAGAGCCGAGAACCGTACCCACTTGTCTAAGCAGACAAGGCCAAGCACAGAACGTTCTCGGAAAGCATCGAACGTGAGGGGCATCCCATCCAGGCCGGATGATCATCTGAAATGGGTCCTCATCGTCCGCACACAAGTCTAAATGATATGGGTGGTGAACTCCCATACTCATAGACAAGTCGCCTCAACCATACTATCGATTGTATTATAACCCTTACATAGACTTACTCCAGCCCGATCATTTAGTCGGGGTCTAGGGCGGGCTCAATCATACATCAAAGTGTGCACGTGATGGTGTCACGAACAATCGCATCGCGATGCCCCAACCTGCGCACATCTAAGGGTCACTTGGTGTATAAAAGACCGCCAGCCAGATCACAACTAAGGTCTCGAAAACCCATACCAAGACATGCATGTTATAATCATACACGCAGCACACATGTCTAGTATGAACAGCAGGTATCATTGCAATTCTCTACAAAGTATACAACTTTATTGATAACTCTTACAGAGTGCACACAGATATCACAAGTATGTGATCCAACATTACAACAGACAAGCGGAAGCAAAGTAGATCTGAGTACAGACAAGTTTAACAAATGGCTTAGAGAAGCCTTATCTATAAACAAGCCCTTCCACGAGGGAACCAGTATGCTGACTGGGACTACACTAGCTTGGTCTTGGTCTGAGTCTTCATTCTTCGAGCTTCGGGTAGAAGCCACCAGCAGGTAGGTGGGTTCATCTAAAACATAGAATAATCAAACGTGAGTACAAAGTCGTACTCAGCAAGACTTACGTAGGAGCTATACTACTCATGCACATGTATCAAGGTAAAGGGAGGTGGGGTTCAAAAGCAGAAGTGCCAGCTTTGACTTGACTAGTCCTGAACTACGAGTACCAGACTTGAGGTAAGAAGCGTATACGAGTCCACTACATCTCCAACCAATTACACCACTATGGTGCCTTCCTCGACTTCCCCACGAGAAAGAACGCCATAGCACTCACACTTATCTTGGTGTATTTTAGAAGTATCCAGTTCAAGTTGTCTAATAATCAAGCTAAGCTTTCCAAGCAGTCCTTAACCGCGAACGCGGCTATTCGAATAGTTTTGTTAACCCTTCAGGGGTGTACCGCTACACACACGTGTCATCAGTTACCGCCTTTTGCATGTCACCGTTCAAGAGATGACAGCGAGGATGCCAACACAATTGTTACCTCATAGCCGATCTAGTCCAAGAAAGCTGCCTACCTGGGTTGGCTACCACTATCGTGAACCCGGCCGGCTTACCGAAGTGGACCCAGGTGATGTGTGCGTGGTGCATAAGCCGGTCTCAGTTGAGACGTTCTCTCACTTAGCATCCAGGCCACAAGCCTACCAGAACTCCGAACTACTGCGACATCTGGACATCGAAAGGGATGAGTTAATAGGTTGAGAGGGGTCAGTGAGCCCAATGTGTGGTTGTACTCTTCATCTTGGATCACCACACAAGAACTCGGACTTAGGGCGGTGTTCAACGAGACAACCCACCGTGTACTCCTACACAGCCTCTCATCGTTCACCTTGTATTAGGGTAGATTCACCAACACCTTTCCACCATCATCATCATGATCACTACAATCCCGACTCACATAACAATAACATCATTGTATCACTCTAAGCATGCAATAAGCAGTAACAATTGCAGGAGCCACATGATATCAATCAACTTCTACATTTGCTAGGATTGTGGTTTGCTTACTACTGTGACAAATGATAGGTCATGCAAAGGAATGGGTTCATCTATGCGGTAGAAACGTAGCATGGTAATCATCCTATACAATGCATAAGTGAGACATGAGAGGGAATTGGGATTTTATCGACATGATCAATGGGGTTTTGCTTGCCTTGCTGACGAGGTTTCGATAACGGTGTCTTCAACGAAGGGGTTGGCCTCCGATTCTGGTTGCACGTCTATCAGCAACATGACAATCATAGGATCAACATAATGTACAATGCACAATCACATGAATAAGATTGTAATGGTGATGTTCATGGTACTGATGTGTTGAGCATTCCATTTAAAAGGAGTATATTTCATTTGAAATTCAAATTCAAACTCCATTTGATTTATCGATGAATTTCAAATGCATTTGAATGCATGAAAGTTCATTTGAAAAGGTTGAGCATGAAGTGATGTTCTAAAGGTGAGGTAAAGCCTCTGATGTGTGGATGATTCTATCTATAAGAAGTGTGTTGCAAAATCATTTGCAATTTCACTCAAAAATTGAATTCAAAAGAATGTCATATGCATGTTTGCTACTGTTCACCCATTTTAAAATGGTCAAACATGAAAACAAAGTGCATATTCAGAATCCTTGTATTTTTCTGATAATTTTAGACATATTATTTGTCCAATTTGGAGTTAATATGAATTTTCTATGAAATTCCAAAGTTTCAGCCTTTTTCTGGATTTTCTGGAATTTCTCTGATTTCTTTTTATTCTGGAAAATTCAATTACTGCGTCAGGCTTGCGCAAGGGTGACGTCAGGGGGGGGGGGGCTGACGTGTGGGGCCAGGGTGTCAGTGGCAGTGGGATTAATCCCTCTCTGTTTAAAAGTAACAGAGGGGTTAAGGGCTTGGGACCCCACCTGGCAGTGGGTTAGGGCTAGGTTTAGTGGTTAATTAAGTTGGGGGTTTAGCGCTAATGGCGGGGTCGTCGCCGGCGGCACTGTACTCGCCGGAATGGAGATTCCGGGCACGGGGAGGGGAAAGGAGGGTACGGGTGTGATCTTCTCGGTCTCCCGCATCGATTGGAGGTAGCAGGGGGTCACAGGGAGGTCCAGAAGGACGGCGACGAGGTCTCCGGCGGAAGCAGAGATACGGCGAGGTTGCATTCGAGGCTGTGGTGCACGGCTTGAAGCGAGACGCATCGCGTTGGAAAGCTACGAGCTCCAGGAGCTAAACGCGCGCGCTGGGCAAGGCTTGGGAGCACGGGAGCGAGCTTGGCATCGACCATGGCGGCGGCATGCTTCGGCTCCCATGGCAAAAAACGCTAGAGAGCAAACAGGGAGCCATGGATGGGCGGGGAAGGACAAGGGGCTCACCCTGAAGCGAAAGGCAGTGACGGCGAGTCCTGGAAGTCAGCAACGGCAGAGTAATTGAACGGCGATGGTCGACGACCGGAGTTGGGGAAGATGAAGCTAGTGTCGCGTCCAGGGGCCTTTCTTCTCGATTGGTTGCCCTTCTCGACGGAGAGGACGACGGCGAAGCAGATGGACAAGGTGGCGCGGCTTGAGGCGGTCTCTGGCCGCGCGTGTGCACGGTCGTGCTCCGGCGAGCCTTCGGGCGGCGACGCAATCCGGGGAGGGAGAGCACGCGGAAGAACGGGGAGAGGGGGAAAGTGACCAGGGAGGTGTAGGGTGTCTCCGTGGCGCGTCTAGAGGGCTCGGGGCCGTCCACGGCGAGCAGGAGGTGGCAAGGAAGCGTCGGCGGCGAGTGCATGCATTCCACCGAGCACCTTTGGGGCGCGGGGAGGAAGACACCAAGGAGAAAGGCTGCTGGGCTGGGCCTGGCTTGGCTGGCTGGGCCTCTTCACAGGTGAGTTCCTTTTTCTTATTTCTTTTCTATTTTCTTTTCTGTCTTTGTTTTGGTTTTGCCAAATAAAATAGCAAACCATTTTATTAAATGCTGAAACTTTTTATGTGGCATCACAATATACTAGGCTAGCCACTTGTAAAGTTTGAACATTTTTAAAATTCAAATTATTTGAACTTTAAATCAAATAGGGTTTTTTTATTAATTCCAAGGCACTGTTTGAATATTTGAAAAATCCATGAGCATGGGGTGGGTCCCACATCATTGATATGTGATCACACTCATTTATAAGACTTTTCAAAAATCAAACATGAATTTTGGAGAAGATTTTTTTCTGGCCTTTTGAATTAGTTCATCTGGGGGTGTTTTCTCTCCCATTTCAATTTCTTTTGAAATTTTTATCATGATGCAAAGTGACTTGCTATTCTAGCACATACCTAACTTGGGGTTGTGACAATGTGTGTACACTAAAGCACAAAGGCGTAAAATGTAAGGGCATCTCCAGTGTGTTTTCTCAAACCTCACGTAAAGATCCGGATCATTTTTGACATCCAACACGATCATGTATTCGTTTGCGGACCTGTCCGCGTATCCGTTTTTCCGCAATCAAAACCTACGCTAAGGGATTTGCGGGAGTTTGGACATCAACGTTCCCAACCTGTCCAACCAAAAGCTAGCACATATGGTTCCTCTTTCTCTTTTCTTTCTCTTCCCAACAACCACAACCCATATGTTTAGTCTACCTTTATGTTCGGATTTAGTGCATGCATTTGGATGGTTGTCTCCCTATAACCTTCACGAACCCGAACGGGTGCGGTCCATGGACATTTGCAGTATCTGTTTTAGGGGATAGCATTGGAGATGCCCTAAATACTCAACGAAAAATTTTTGCTAAGTCAATTTCTATAACATTCTAATAACCTCAAAGAGATAAAAAAAATGCATGCTCGCAATGTATATTTCTTTCAGAAATGTTTCTACGTACAACATCAACAAATAATTGAGTCGGGGAACGTCAATTCCAAGCCAGAAAAGAATCGTGCTATGGATAATTATAATGAATAATCGTCAACTACCATTCCAATCAACTATATGAAAAGGCAGAGCACCTGCCATTGTCCGTCAAAAAATATATTCAGTATCATCTAACAGATTTATTTCTATAGGGCTATGAAATGTTTTTTCAAAATGTTCTCTCTAGAGATTTAAATCAAAAACTTCTTTGTGACAACGAATTCCACAATTATGTTTATTCCACCTCAAAGTTATTGGAAATTTAGAGTTCAAATATTTGTAACTTGTTGTAAGAGATTGATAGTTGACTGAAATGTTGCATTGTACGAACACACTGTTTTGATATTCTGTGTTGATTTTGCCATTTCGTGAACCTAGTTAACGGTAAGGATCAGATCGCAAAAACTTAGGGAAAAAAATTAGACTTCTGAGCCTGTTTCGTGGGTTATAGCACACCGTTTATTTTGGGGTTTGATAACTCCGTGAACCCAGTGCAGCGTAGGGGGGGCATGAAAACTCTTTTCTTGCCGTTTGGAAGATGTTTCATGGGCTATACTGCACTGTTTTGGGCTTCGAGTTCGATTTTTCTTCTTTGCTAACCGGGTGCATGGTAAGTGGGAGGTCGTGAAAACTCATTGTTTTGTCATTTTTTAGAACAGTTTGTGGGCTATATACATTACACTATTTCAGGGATCTCGGATCAAATTTTCCGCTCCATGAACCTTGCGCGTGGAAGGGGAAGGTCGCAAAAACTTGTTGTTTTCCGTTGTTTTCAGCTAGTTCATGGGCCATAGTCTAGTGGGGGCGTGGTTGATCTTATTGTTTATTAACCTAGTGTACGGCACGGGCGGTCTTTTGAAAAATTAGTTTTTTTGTCGTTCCAGGCCTGTTTTGTGGGCTATATTACACTGTTTTTGGGTTCCCGGGTCGATTTTTTTACCATGGGTGAACATGTGATACGTCCCAAACGTATCAATATTTTTTGCTTGTTCCATGCTTATTTGGCTGACATTGTTATATGTTTTGATGCACTTTCATATCATTTAGAACATATTTGGGAACTAACCTATTAACACAGTGTTCAGTGCCAGTTTATGTCTGTTTTGTCTGTGGATCGCAGAAAAAAGGTGAAAAATCAAAGTGCTCGGAAAAATCCACAAAAATTTCTAAAAAAATTATTCACCGGAAGACCCCAGAGCCAGAAGGACTCCCAGAGGGGAGCCACTAGTAGGCCCGGTGACCAGAGGGCGCGACCATGGTATTTTCCACACCCTTTTTGCACTGTATAGTAAACTGTAACCCCGCCAATTTGGTCATAGCCTTCCTCTGAAGATCAGAAGTCAAGTTTTGATCTCCCAAATGGCAGATACTATGGTGATCAATTTTGATAAAAAAATGTCATGTACTTAGTTACTGTCTCCACTTGTCAATGGCCATCATAATAGCTAGAAACTCCTTTTCATAAATAGAGATATGTTGGTTTTTCACTCCCAATGCTTTACTTTAAAAAGAAATAGGATGACCAAAATGAAATAGCACAGCCCCAACCCCAGTATCACAAGCATAAATTTCAATGCAGAAAGGATGTGTGAAATCAGGTAAAGCTATGACAGGTGTAGAGGCCATGGCCTTCTTAAGTTGTTCAAAAGCAGTAGTAGCTGCTGGAGACCACTGAAATGCTTGCTTTCTCAATAACATGGTTAAAGGTTTTGCAAGAATTCCATAATTTCTCACAAACTTCCTGTAATAACCAGTGAGACCTAAAAAAACTCAATTCAGTAATGTTGTTAGGCACTGGCCAGGCTAACATAGCGGGAGTTTTAGTGGGATCGGTGCTCACTCCCTTATCGGAGATAATATGGCCAAGATACTCCATGGACTGTTGAGAAAAAGAACACTTACTTCTCTTGACAAACAATTTTGTTGTTCTGAGTGCTGAAAACATCCACTGTAAATGAGAAATATGATCCTCCAGAGTAGGGCTATAAATGAGAATAGCATCCCTAAATACCAAGACAAATTTCCTCAAGCCATCAACTAGAGTGGAATTCATGACACACTGAAAAGTTGTTGGAGCAGTGGCCAACCCAAAGGGCATCACTCTTAATTGAAATAAACCATGATGAGTTTTAAATGTTGTTTTAACCTCATCTTCAGGTACCATCCCGACTTGGTGATATCCATCTCTAAGATCTGCTAGTTTAGAAAACCATTTGGTGCCTGATACGTCCAAAACGTATCTATAATTTCTGCTTGCTCCATGCATGTTTTGTGTGATATTGCTATGATCTAGATACACTTTCATACACTTTTGATCATATTTGGACTAACCTATTAACTCAGTGCACCACAGTGCCAGTTCCTGTTTTCTGCTGTTTTCTATTTCAGTTTTCCCCCATATAAAAAGTGCTCCAAAAATTCGGGAAAATTCAGATAAAAAATCAGCGTGAAGGAACCTTCCGGAAGAACCTAGGTGGGGCTAGAGGGCCACCACCAGGGGCCCAGGCGCCCTGGTGGCGCGCCCTAGGGCCTGGCCGCGCCAGGGGGCGCCTGGACCCCTGGTGGCCCCCTGGCTTCCCCCCTTCGCCTATATATTCTCCGTCACGGGAAACTTCCGAAACGAGAACCCTTTTTCGCGATCTCTCCTCTGTTCCGCCGTCGCCGCGCTTCCGAGATCGGGAGCACCAGAAGACCTCTTCCCGGCACCCTGCCGGAGGGAGGGCCGATCTCCGGGAGTCTCCTCTCCACCATGGATGCTTCCCGGATGACTCGTGAGTAGTTTTCCTTGGACCATGGGTCCGTGATCAGTAGCTATGTGATGTTCTCCTCCCCTCTTTGTTCTTCATGGTTTAGACCTTGTGAGTTTCCCTACATGATCGAGGCACTTTTGTAATCTTTCTGCTATTGCTATGCTGAGTTTGATGGGATCTGATGGATTATGAGATTATGTTCAGATTGTGATTGAGTAATATATTTGGTTCTTATATCTTATATTTTTGTTCCTAAGTAATTCTTGCATGTTCTCCGTTGCTGTTTATTGCTTTGGCTAAGTAGTAGGTAGTAACCCCAAGAGGGAACGTTTTGCTCGATTGTGGGTTCATGCCCCCCGATGACACGCTTGAGTGACAGAAACATGAGTCTAGGGGATGTGTTGTTGCCACAAGGGGGAAAACAACGGTGCTTGTAACCGCGGTTACAAAGATTGTTTACTTTACGCAAAGTGCTTTTTAATGCAGTTGTCTGTTGCTTTGGGTTTACACTTTGGGTGGGGCTCGCAACTTAATACCAGCGAGATGTTTTGGATAGATATCTCAAGGTGGATGATTAGTAGTAGATGCAGTTGGATTTTGGTCTACTTATTTTGGCGTATTGCCCATGCTTTTGAGCCTCTTCCTTTCTTTTGTAGCATAGTTAGCATTGCGGTGCGTTCATAATCCTGTCAATTGCCCTTCTGTAATTTGTTCACCTCACATAGCAGTTTTATCGTCTTTTGGGAGAGAGACATCACTAGTGAACATCACGTATCCCGGTCCATATCCTCATCACTGTTCCCACGCTCATTTACTTTTCTGCTTTTACTTTCAGTTGCTATCATTATCCCTTGTGTTTGATCCTTTGTGAACAACAAGACCGGAGAGATTGACAACCTCTCTGAACTTCGTTGGGAACAAAGTTATTTGTGTCTGTGTGCAGGTCCGCGTTAGTTGCGCCGCTGACACCTACTTATCATCTCTGGAGTCCTACTGGAGACAAACCTTGGTATCTTTACTGAGGGAAATTTGCTGTTGTGGTACATCACGCCTTCCACTTGGGGTTTACCAACGAAGGGCGAGAAATCACTACCATCACCTCGCACATCAGTGCCTGCTAATTCATCCAACCGTTCATTCACGACTGGCATAGGAAACTTACTCTTGATTATGAGAGAATTGAGTTTCCTGTAATCCACACAAAATCGCCATATCCCATCTTTGTTTTTAACCAAGAGCACAGGAGAAGCAAAAGGACTAATACTAGGTATAACAATACCAGAAGTGATCATCTTAGACACCTGCGTCTCAATCTCATCCTTCTGAAGAGGAGAATATCTATATGGTCTACAGTTTACAGGTATGACATCAGGCACTAAATTGATAGCATGATCAAAAGATATTTTGGGAGGCGATTCTTTGGGTTCCCCGAACACATCCTCAAATTCCTAGAGGACTACAGCCACTTGCAGTGGAACCCATTGCATCGTAAGGGAGGGCATGAAAACTCTTCTTTTGCCGTTTGGAACATGTTTCACGGGCTATATTACACTGTTTTGGGCTTCGAGTTTGATTTTTCTGCTTTGTGAACCGGGTGCATGGTAAGTGGGAGGTCGTGAAAACTCATTATTTTGTCATTTTAGAACCGCTTTGTGGGCTATATTACACTATTTCGGAATCTCGGGTCGGATTTTCCGCTCCATGAACCCTGCACGTGGGAAGGGAGGGGTCACGAAAACTCGTTGTTTTCCGTCGTTGTGGGCTAGTTCGTGGGCTATAGAGCACTGTTTTGGGGGTCCCTGGTCAATCTTTGTTCTTGTTAACCTAGTGTACGGTAAGGGGCCCTCTTGAAATTTCATTGTTTTTGTCGTTCCAGGCATGTTTCGTCAGCTATATTACACTGTTTTTGGGTTCCCAGGTTGATTTTTCTACTTTGTGTGAACATGGTGCATGGTAAGTGGAAGGTCAAGAAAGTCATTATTTTTTGCCATTTGGGGCCCGTTTTGTGGGCTATAGAACACTATTTTGTGGGTCCTAAGGAAATTTTTCGTTATGTGAATGCAGTGCAAGGTAAGGAGGAGGTCGCAAAAACTTGTTATTTCGCCATTTCATGGTTGTTTCGTGGGCTATAGACTATAGCACACTTTTTGGGTGTTTCGGGTCATTTTCCACTCTATCAACCCGGTGAACGATATGGGATAGGTCATGAAAACTTGTGTTGTTTGTAGTTTTGGGTCCGTTTTGTGCTTATAGCTCACTGTTTTGGGGGTTTGAGATTGATTCTGTTGCATGAACTCGGTGCATGGTTAGGGAAAGGTCACAATAATAATTGTTTTCAATATTACATGCTCGTTTCATGGGCTATATCACATTATTTTGGGGGTCATGTCAATTTTTCTACTCCATGAAACTAGTGCATGGTAAGGTTGAGGACGCGGATACTTTTTGTTTTTTGTCGTCTTAGGCCCGTCTCATGGACTATAGCACACTATTTTGGGGGTTCCAGATCAATTTTTCCGCTCCATGAACCCGATGCATGGTAAGTGGGTAACAAAAACTCATTATTTTTACAATTTAATGGGCTTTATTACATTGTTTCGAGGGTCAATTTTTCGCTCCGTGAACCCGAAACGGATACGAAAACTCATTGTTTTTACAATTTAATGGGCTTTATTACATTGTTTCGAGGGTCAATTTTTCGCTCCGTGAACCCGAAACGGATACGAAAACTCATGTTTCTTTCTTTTCAGGCATGTTTCGTGGGCTATAACACACTATTGTAGGGGACCCGGGTTGATTATTCCGTTATATGAACCTGGTGTATGGTAAGGGTGGGTCACAAAAATACATTGTGTTTTTCATTTTTGGGTCGTTTCGTGGGCTATACACGCTGTTTGGTGGGTCCCATGTTGATTTTTCTGGTCCATGAACCCGGTGAACGGTAAGGGGATGGTTGCAAAAACTTGTTGTTCTTTGCCATTTCGGGCCCATTTCGTGGGTCATAGCACATTGTTTTGGGGACCAGGTTGGTTTTTCCACTTCCTGAACCCCATGCTCTGTAAGGAGGAGGTCGTGAAAACTCATTGTTTCGCTGTTTCTGGGTTATAGCAAACGGTTTTGAGGGTATTAAGTCAATTTTAAGCTCAATGAATTCAATGCACGGTAAGGTGAAGCTTACAAAAATTCACTATGTATTGTGGCTCAGGCCATTTTCGTGGACTATAGCACACAGTTTTGGGGGTCTCGGGTAGATTCTCCGCTCCGTGAACCCCGTGCAGGGTAAGTGCAATGGTAGCTATAAGCGTTGTGTAGGGACGTTGTGAGGACAGAACAGAGAACAACGCATTGTCAATGAACGTGGACATAGGGCGAGCTCAGGGGTGAAGGAAGGCGACCAGATTCATCACCGGAGAAGCCGACGGACGGGCGAAGCATCAAAGGGGGAAGGAGGGGAGCCAGAGGAGTGCCGGTCAATGTGAGGAGAACGGCAACGCGCGAAGTTGATCTATCACCGCCAAGGATCTTGATTTGTCGCCGCCGCCACCAAGCTCTTTGTGCAGACGAGAGGAACCCCTTTCAACTTCGTATCCCGAGAGAACTTCCACTGAGCCCTATGCAGAGTCGTGTTTCCCTCTTTTTCCCTCGTTTATTTCTCCCATCCCAACCACGACATGGGTGCTCAGCCCGCGCTTTTTCCTACCTAGATCTCACTTTAGCACGTTCCCCACTTGCACAACGCTTAAGCACGCCTTATTTCCGAGGATAGAAGCTAAGCGCTAGGCTACTGCAGCGTGCTTAAGCGGCCGATCATCCGCTCAATTTTTCGTTGACAGACGGGAGAATCAGTAGAGTACACAGGAAATCAGTAATAAACTGTTGAAAGTTGAACCCGTCGGTCCGATACCACACGACTAAACACATTCCTTTGATTTAAGACCAACAAAACGTTCCAAATCAACCAAGCTCCCATATTATACAGTCCTCGTCTACGCCTAAAGTTTTTAAACTACAACATAAACTCAGCATAAGCAGAAAATTGGTGAGGGCAAAACTGGCAGGCGATTCAGCAGCCTACATCTATCTATCATCCCGATGCCGCTTCTCCCTGTGCCTGCTGGCCTCGCGGTGTCCAGCATCTTCCCTTCTATGTCTATCAGCATCAGGGCTCCGTGCTCTGCGGTCACGCTCGTCTCTCCTGTGACGATCTCCCTTCCCACGGTCTTCATCGTCCCTGTGGCGCCGCTCGCCGTTGGGCTTATCATCCCTGTCGTGTCGACCAGCTCCTGATCTCCGTCTGTAGTCTTCATCATCGTCGTCCCTGTTTCTTCCCCTGCTCTGGCGCTTGCTGTAGTCACGGTCATCATGCCTACCCGAGCTTCGGTCACCGGATCTGTTGTGGCTGGGGTGGTCGTCTTGCCCCCGGCCTCCTCGGCTCACGTCACCTTCTTTGCCTTGCCTGCTTCCTTTCTCGTCGCCCTGGCTTCTCTCCCTGCTGCTGTTCCTATCACGGTCACCACGAGGTGGTAGCTGTGATCTCCGGTCATCTACTTTTTGAACCTTTCTTCGGTCAGTGTTCCGACGAGCGGTATCATCCTCAAAGACAAAATCATAACTGCAACATGGGAACAGATTGTCAGAGCATATAGTGACGTAAAAATAATTGTGTAAGAGACATGGAGAATGACCTTCGACGATTATTCCCGCCTCGCTGGGTGTTATCATCTTTCAGGACATAATTTGGGGCTTTAGGTTTCTGCTCACCGTCCTGGTCACAGTCTCGGGCTATGTGATCTGGAGCACCACACTTGAAGCAACCATCTGCAATAAGAAATAACAGTCATTCATTATTCATTTGAGAGTTTCTACGGGGTGCTTGAACAAGAAATAATAAAGATGACGGGCATAATATCAGAATTATAGACACACATTGTAAAGCCCAAGGAGATCTTGCCACACATTTCTGATTTTGACATGTGCGACCCAGGTGACAGAAAAGGATTCTCGTGACAGGTGCAGCTACAGACCAAACAGGTGACTTACAAATGACAGCTTGCCTAACTTGGGGTCTGGCAAAAAAATGAGCAGCTACTTGTTGTTCATATCTCCAATTATCTAACAAAGTTTTGTGATAGTTACCAATCCAACAGAAATTAACAGTCACTAATAACATTTTCCAGGCACTTCTCTCGGTACCTTCAACATGCTACAGAAGTCAACATTTAACATAGAATGAATGATGTCATGTTTGGTTGCAAAGGAACTGTTAGATCATTGACTAAATTCCACTTACCTATGTGATTTTCCATAGGAGTTGAATTAAGTTCGCAATAGAGTTCAATTTCATAAGTTTTCTTAAGAGCATTCACATTTCCCTTTGAATGTTGTAGGGCACATACTCGGTTTTCATTGAGTAGACACAGCTAATCACTAGTGCTTAGTATATACCCATAAAGAGGAAACCCAATTTCACGACAATAAAACAATACAGGAAGAGAAATTCCATGGCCAGGACCTATACCTTTATTTCCATTTCGTTTACTTTGTCTGAACTGACCCCACAATTTTGAAACACTTTGGCTAAAATCAACATGGATCCTCCGATCATCAATCAGGCAGTTGTCCATCTGCAAGCATAGCATTGAGTAAGCAGTGTTCTCTAGATAGTGTTATAGACTATAGTAAGAAGTACCAATAATCGGTGAAATTACAGGGCATAAGTAAACATTGTAAGATGACACTAAATTGTCAAAGCACCAACAATGTTGTGACTTTCATCAATGAAAAGTAGCTGACATAGTACACTAGCGCACAAACGACAAGTAACAAAAGGCAAATTAGTGGACAATTAAGATATATAAGGAGCTTTGAGTATAATTACAGGGATCCAGGTTGATGCTAACCTTGAAATATGCGCGTTCGCACGCTTCCTTTGCCTCAAATTCTAACAAAAGATCATCAAACAGTTAGCATTTTCTATTACAACATGCATCTATGATGATTAATACAGGTTGAACAAGTGTCATCTATATTAGTAGTACACCATAATTGTAGCCTTTATACTATACCAAAACTGGACCTTGAGACGACAATTGTACCATCTAGAACCTTCTCTGCATCTAAGATTCCCATTTTAATATTTAAAATACAAGCCATTACATTGAAGGTGCACAAGTAGCTAATATCTTTTATGTTTATTGTTTCCTATTTTCTTTAACGAGTATTCAGTTGTTGGGGATCAGGCAATATCACAGTTACCTATTAAGATGTTGTTCGGAAACCAGATGGAATGACTGTAGGGAGATAGGTAGACAAAGGTTGGAGTCAGAGAAAATAGATTTCTTCATACTTGGTAGATCCTTAGGCACTCCCTAGCATGATACGAAGTCCAAACATGCGACTCCTATAATCCTAAACATCCTTAATACAACAATGTTCCCTACAAGACAGTTTATCCATTTACCAGTCTGTTAGTAAACTACACTATGCAATTGTATCCACGACTAGTAACATCAAACATGCATAAATCTCCCTCTGCTTGGACTATCTGCTGCTGCTAGTCCACAACACATTAATTTACCAGTTTGTTAGCAAACTACATGATGCAATTGTATCCACAGCTATAGTAACATTTGAAACTTAAACGTGCATACACCATCGACCCTATCGTGGACCTAAACGGCCAAACCTATGCAAGTGTCCGATGAAAAAACTGGAACCAAGATTCCCTACATAAAACATTGCTATTTCTACACAATTGCTTCCTCACGGCATATCATTATAGCATAGAAGTTTAGAGGGAATAAGCATACCAATGAAAGCATAGCATAAACTATCCCCAGTCTTGAAGTCACGAATTATTTCAGCTCTGCAACCAAGGATGTGAAGTTAAGGAGAGCATAAACAAGGAGATGCACGTGTTAGCTGAGGTTAAGAAAGGGACTCACGATGTCACACTTCCAAAACGTGAGAAGATTGTATATAAATCCTCATCCTGCAAAATTATTGGAGTAGTCAACTTACTTATCCAGAAACATTGTTAAAAAGTAATGGGAAAAAGGTATCAAGTTCAGTTAGGATGCCTAAATCATTAGCAACTTAACCACAACACTGTCACAAGAAAATCTACATGAAAAGAGGCAGAGCAAATGTACTTAATGTCAACCTGTGGGCAAAGCAGGATGAGAACATAAATAAAAGAAAGATCTAAAGGAGCAGGAAACCATGTAAATGGTTACAAACTAATACTGACCTGTGT
Source organism: Bromus sterilis (assembly GCA_950022295.1). Taxonomy (NCBI): domain Eukaryota; kingdom Viridiplantae; phylum Streptophyta; class Magnoliopsida; order Poales; family Poaceae; genus Bromus; species Bromus sterilis. The sequence goes on along the minus strand of OX465598.1, from coordinate 18,219,620 downwards.
CACTGGGTTGAGTTTGCAAACAAATAAGACATTTTCTGGTGGTTTGACCTCAGCATCTGGAATGTCTCCAACCTGAATACACAACAGGTGTTTCATCAGTCATAAAAACAACATGGTAACTATGAGTACTAAGTACTAACGAGTAAGGTGTTGGTTTTGATATGGCACCAGGACTTACGCTCTCAAGGATCACTGCATTAGCATGTGCTTCTTTAGAGCGGATTATCTCCTCAAGCTGATTAGGATCCACTGTTTCATCTAAAGGGACCCAGCTATCCTCTAGGCGCTCTTCTGCAACCTGGGTATTTGCAACAGGAAAAAGAACATGACATATTAACATCGAGAAGGCAACATATGGCATCAAGAACATATCCACTTTTTATATGGTGAAGGATGACACTGAAACAGCAGCATTCATAGTCGAGATCTTCCTAAAATGAACACAAATGCCATAAATCGATACCTCATCACGTGGCTTTCCTAATGGAGAATTCTCAGGAATAAGTTCAGCAAGCTGAGGAGGATCATCAAAAGGATCATCCAAGATATATGTATGTTTAATCCTGTCAATTAAAATTTAGCAAATGGTCAGCAGGCACTGGCAGAAAGAATGAAGGAAAATTAATGCTGGAAAGAAAAGGGTATGTATGGTGTCTGTGTCCAAATGTCTCCCATCGAAACCAAGACAAAAATCTGCAGACGAATTGGCAGCTCAGGTTTGGGCCACACCTGGCTTCAAAACGAACTGGGGGATAGGCAGAACATAACCTAAAATTTAGGTATCATACCATACAGCAGATTTAAAAAAACTGCGACAGTTTGAGAAGGCCGACAAACTTCTGGCTCTCAAGGGCACCAAATCAAACAGCCCTGTTCTTTGTCAGATATGTCCTAACTATGCAATTTATCAAAGGTGTGAAATGATATTCTACCTTATGTCCTTAAACGGTCTTCCTTTATCATCAACATATGCTTCATTTATCTTCGCCAGTGTGTCAAGACCTTCAGCAACTGTCCCAAAAACCTGCATTGACAGAACGAAGTGATGAGCTCATTGAAGCAATTATCAGCCCCTCACCCAGCCGGAAAGAAAAACAGAACATAAGGTAATACTAACAGTGTGCTTGTCGTCAAGGTAGTCAACATCATCCCGCAAAGTGATGTAGAACTAAAAAAATCGCAAATAAATACTTATAAGTTAAAAACAGGCAGACCTAGCTCCTCAAAAATGAAAGACCAGTAGTGTTGTAATATTGTACCTGTGAGGCATTGCAATTCTCACCAGCACTTGCCATCGCAACAGTGCCAGTTTTTGAATGCCTCAATTCTGGACGAATCTCATCATTAAAAAATCGAGCTTGATCACCATAAAGGAACCTGAATAACAAGATTCAGTTGTCAGAAATATCTTTCACCGTATAAACTACGCTAGATTCAAGTAAACATTGAACACAAGAGGCAGAATTATACGGTTCAGAGTTGGGAGAACACATATGTTGAGAGTTCAGTGAAACAATGCTCACTTGTACACAGAATCACCACCACTGCCAGTTCCAGTCGGGTCTCCAGATTGTGCCAAGAAATCCTTCTCCACCTTGTGGAACAGACACCCATTGTAATACTTCATTCTGTTTAAGTCAAAGCATAGTGTCACAAAATGAGTACCCTTAATACTAAAATAATCAACTCACTCCATGAACTCCTGTTGTGGTAAGACAGCAAAGGCATCTATAACTAGAATCACTGTAATTTGGAATGCTAAATCCACAACAGGGTTGAACGAAGCCACTCAAACACACAAGAGCTACGTCACAATAAGGCACACAAGACGTACAGCACAGTCTAAGTTCAGTTCTAATTATATCATAAGAAATTGTGAAACAACGATAAGAGCTCTAGAAATCAGAGAACCGTCCTCTAAATACACCGTAAGATGGCGACAAGAGCCCCGCTTGCTCGAAGCGAGGTAAAATCAGACGACAATCCTCTTAATCCCCAACCGAGGCTGACATCATAAGACGTTCATAATAATATCACTAATCAGGTTAAGAAGTCTGCAGCCAGAAACAGCACCGCACGAGCACTAGAGGAACATTTGCAGAGCTATTGGAAAACACACAGATCGCAGCTACAGCTAAATGAGATCTCGAACCAATCCACGCCCTGCGCAGCCCTAGATTACAGCCAAACTGGTAGCGAGCTCGCCCGCTCAACAGCTTCGTTAAGGCGAAATCAATCAAATAGTTTGCACCGAACGAACCCGCGCGCAGGACGAGAGATAGGTGCGGGCGCTTACTTGCAGAGCTTGAGGAAGTTCTTGGTGGTCAGGGGGCACAGGTCGGTGTGGAGATCCAGCTCGAAGTCGCCCACGCTCGTGACGACCAGGACCGACATCTTCGCCCCTCACCGGCGGCGTCGGGTGCGGTGCGAGGAGAAGGCGGGGGGTGGTGGCGCTGGGGATTTGGAGAGGGGATTTGGGCGCCGGCGGAGCGCCGCCGAGGAGGGCACGCCGTGACAATCCCAACCCTAACTAAAATTTTCGGAAACAATCCTCGACGAGGAGGGCTTAATTTGGAAAGGCAAAACTCGAGAGGGTCTTCTGAAAAAATCACGTCACTGACATAGAGAGGGGAAACCACTGGGCCGTCCGTGGAAGATCGGACGGTTCGGCCTTTTTTTTTCTTTGGAAACTTGGCGGTTTATAGAACTCAAGGATGAAGTTCTTCCAGCTCTGTATATCTATCATGGCCCGCAACAAACTTGTCGTTGATATTCAGAGAGAATGGGCAGAATTAGTAGGATTTTTTAATCTCGCATTTGCTAATTTTTGGATGCTTGGAAATTTCAAAAGTGTATGCCAGATTTCCGAGACTAATGCAACCTTGAGTGTGAGATGGGGAGGCCGTGATCAGCCACAAACTTCACACGAGAGTGCAAAGTCGTGAACAAGCGGGAGCCGAACAAGTTGAGGCGTCGACAGCAGGAGCAAATCAGAGGCTTGACTTTTCATGTCAGGATGTTTTGGGGTCATCGCTCACGTTGGAGAACTGAGGGGGGGTAGAAGGATGTACGGGGCGATGGCAACATGTTGATAGGCGCCGCTTCGAAGGAGGACGGGGGGACGAGGTGAGCGCAGTAGTGTCGTTAGCCGTGGGAGGCGAGACCAAGCGGTTAGTATGGAGGCAGTAGGATCGCGGGCGTCGAGAGGCGAGAGAGTGGCGGAAAATCACTTTGGTGCTCAGGCCCCAGGGTGGACTTTTTGAAATTCAAATTTTCACTTTGCTAAAAAATCCAAAACTTTTTGTGAACAAAAATACACACATATAATACATATCTGTACAAATTTTAAATCACTTTGATTCCATATGTGGTGTACAGAAAAAAAAGACAAATCTGATTTTTAAAATGGGCCAATTTTTTAGATTGTTGGGCTGGAATTTTGTCTTTTTTGCACAACCTTCAAATCACAATATTTTCAATTGAATATTCACATGCTAGCACGAAACACATATATGTTTTCGTGGAATTTTTTCAGATTTTTTGGAAACGTTTAAATATGATTTTCAAATATTTTAAAATAAAGGGCGCCCTGGAGCTCGGGAGCCAAACGTCCGCGTTCGAGAGAGTGGCCACTATGACAGTATGACATTTATAAACTAGAAGAATACCCCGCGCGTTGTTGCGGAAATCTCTATAAAAACTCTAATGTAAATTCAAAGTGTATAAGGTTCTGTGTGGATTGAGCCTACCCTAGCCCTGCCAATGCATGGGCTCACCAAAAAATTGGTGCAACTTTCACCCACCCGCATCTTGCCATCCATTGGCGTAAAAATGAACTGGGAAAGTTGGGCTAGCCAAAGCTTACCAAAATATTGGGTATCAACCAGACGTGTTCCTTACACTCGATCAACGCCAAAAAATTGGTTGGGCAAATTGGGGCATCAATCCAAATATGCCCTAAGATGCATGTAAATAAAAGTGGATAAGATGAGCAAATGATTGGCTACAATAGTGAGTGATGTGGATAGCTTGCATGTTGAGATAGATATCATAAATGCATGGGGTTTTGTTAGTAGAAGACATGGACAAATGATTGGCTACAATAGTGGATGATGTGGATAGCTTGCATGTTGAGATAGACACTATAAATGCATCTTAGTGGGGTTTTGTTTTATAAGAGATATAGATAGCCTTGATGGATAATAGCCTCGGGGCTACCACGTAGTGTTGCCTTTGTGTGACCATTTTAATAAATCTTCTTTAGATCTACCATCGACATTGATTATTTTTTAACGATCCAACTTTATCAAAGGATCAATGTATAGGGGAATACATAAATGATCTCAAGGATCACCTAAGCAAAGATGATGGCCGTGCTGATGTAAGAATTCTAGTTAATCCATGGGGTTTTCCGTTACATTTGCAACTTTAGTGGCTAAAATCGTAGGCTTGAAAGTTAGCATCTCTAGCATTTATCTTCTTCAAAATCATACAATAGGTTACCAGATGAATGGATGAACTTAGTTCATTGATGACTCTCCAATAGTTAGATCAACATACCATTGAATAGAGGATGTTTGGTTCCTAGTATAAGGTTGCCACATCTAACCATAATTAGTCACGTCATAATACCTTAGACATGTGTTTGGTTCATTGTCATATCACGTGGTTTGCCACACTTTACTAGTTATACGGGCTATATGTCATAGACTCAATTTTTGCAAAATCTTACCACACTTATGGTGGCCATTTTGTCCACCACAAAAAAATGTCAGACATAGTTTCCCCTAATATTAGTTATGGTAAAATTAATCAAAAACCAAAAAACCTCTTAATACAATAACTTTGACTAACGTGAACCACCACTAGCAAAACAAAGACTCCTAGCAGTCACAAACAAGCCCATGTTACCATGTTGGGCTAGTGTGTTGAGGATGTGGTGACTTTCGCATCTAGCCTTGCGATGAAGGGGCAAACCACAACCATGCTATATATGGTTGTCACCATTGTCATCATCACATGCACATTGCATGTCAAATGATCCAAAGTAGTCGTCTCGACATCCATTGCGATAAATCCATGACCATTAATCTCACCACCTATACTCGGCTTAGAGACAATGCCTCCAAAGGGGGGATATGAAACATCTTCACTGGTAGATCTCACACGACCCTAATCTTAATAACCTCATGCTCCCCCACCGGTCCGCATAGCGCAAATCATGTACATAAGAGAACATCATCACAATGATGCACATTCATCCAAGGAGTACAACGGTGCTAGCAGGCATCATTGTGGTTGGTTAATTATATTCAAGACCTATACAATGTCTCACTCAGAGTTGCTATGATCCCTCAGATCCATATGAGTCAAGCACACCCCAGAACTCACCACCTTCACTATGTGTTACTCACAGAATCACAAAACAAGATCCAAGCTTTTGATCGATGATCCCACGAACAACACCAAATTTCCCCTTCTTCTAGGTCACCTTGTGGCATACCTGGCCACCACAAAACCTACCTTGAGGCACATTTCCCCACTCATCCTTCAGATTTCTTCTGAATACCTATCTTGAGGTGCGCCTTAAATCATCATTGTGCTGGTGGAACTAGAGCCCCACACCACATCATCGTCAGAGGCACATCGGAGAAGGAAACCATGTGACGAGAGCTTGAAAAGCGCAACCAAATCCGTCGGAAGAGTGCTGAGCATTACGACCCATAGCACACATGTTACACTCGGTAGCAGGATTGTTGCTGATGGTGCCAGTAGGATAGATGTAAGAGATATCGTACAACTATTTTTTGCGATAACACACAGAACTGATGCTATCCCAGAATCAAGTAGTACCAATATTTAAAGAGAGAGAGAGAGAGATTTGGTTTGGTCAAACAATGATGAACTCGAAGCTCTAGCAACTAGCAAGTACTATTTTTTAAGTACAACCGGCCGAACTATATGGAATGTGTAGATCGAAGAAAGAGCAAGAGAAAGAGAGAGATAAGGCTGACTTTCCTGACCTAATCCAGTCAAACATCCATGCTCACTTAACTTGCTATCAGAAAGGTAGCTACCTAGAGAAAACAGGCCGGGACGAATCAAGAGGAACAAGCCCAAATTGGAGAAAAAGTTGGCCTGTCCACGTCCACCAGAGACAGCCAACTAGTACTCATACACACAATTCCTTCACACATAAGATTATATATCACATGTATATGCATCGACCTGTCGAGCTCACGCTATTAACCGATTTGTGCGGGTCTCTTCTCTGCACAGTGAAAGACACACATATATGAACAGTTCACCCGTTTGACAAAAATACTTAGACGTTGTCCATTTCGCATATGAACTTTAAGCCTGTTCAACACCGCGGCATTTATTTTCTCTGACTCTTCGTGTCGCTAGGTTTGACAAATTTACTCAACGAAACTATTGCTACATAGCAAGTTAGCAACATACTCCCTCCATTCATTTATATAAAACGTTTTAGCAAAATAACTTACTTTGCTGAAACATCTTATATAAAAGAACTGAGGAAGTACCAACGAGCTACGTTCGTTGATATATACATCATTCGTTTCAAATTAGATGACTTTCATTTAATCACATATATATCTAAATATGTATACAAATAAAAGTCATCTAATTTGGAACAGAGGGAGTACATACATAGAGTGGACTGCATACATAGATTTCATTTAGTCAGAGAGGAAGGACAGCAAGCTACTATAGTTGAAATTTTCTAAGTCAATAACCCTCTCTGCATGCGATGCATGGATTCCTCCGACGAAATGGTAAGCCAAACGTGTTTAGTACGTACTAGTGAATCCCATATATGAGCATCGCTGGAATCTTACACTTCCATGTGAAAAAGCGTGTGTGAAAACATGTGGAAACGGCCATATTCGGTTAGAATAATTAATTTGAAGTACTATAATATATAGAGTTCAAGTTGCTAACTCAATTTGTTGACTTGCATTGGTTGCAGAAAGAGATGGCTAGCTAGATGCATGTACTGTACAATTTGAACTTTCACCAACTACATATGTGTATACATTTGCCTGCCATAATATATATGTATGTAGGAGAGGAAACATATAAATATGACTTGGCAAAATTAAGTCCTATAATGCATGTCATTTGAATAGTTCCAAGGATAAGATCAACATATATATCCATGTGCTGCAAAATTCTCCTCTTCCCATATGGGGATTTATAGACCAACGGTTTATATATGTGGCTGCAGTTGGAACCTTGCAGGATAAAACGCCATCCCGGTTCAGTTTAGATTATAGATGGGGACAATGACACGTCCCTAGCTAGCTCTATATGTACCTAGCATTCTAGGGGTACTTCTACGCGCCAAAATTAATTAATCCTTGAGCATGTGTGAAAGTGTTTTTTTTCAGCTCCTGAGTATTCTAAAACTCTAGATGAACCTAAAATATAAAAAGAAAGTCACTACATAAAAGTTGTGATGAACTCTCTAAAATCTCTCACACACATATACAATAATTTATCTCATAAGGTATGAGTATATATATCCTTATTAGGGGATGAATTGTATAATTGAAAAAACTGTGTAACAGATAACTGCTGGAGATCAGTAGAGTAATCAAGTTTGTGTTGATTTTCATTAAAATCAGTGTTTATGCTGTTTTGACAAAACAAATGAGGTTGTTTTATTTTCCATTCTTGTTTAGGTTCTTCTCTCTTGCGTAAGGATGGCAAAGAGTATTTCACACATTAAATATATAGAGAAAAGTCTATTTTGAACATTGAATTGTTTGATTGATCTGACTTGAAGCCCAAACGATGAAGCTGACTAAATTAGACCATAAACTTTCGAAACTTGTTAAAATGAAGCCTGGTTCTGTTTACAAAAATGATTTTGTATTCCATGACTTTCAAAAATATGAAAAACATGGATGTAAAGAGTGTTATGAAACGATAACTACAAAAAATATGTGTAATGTGCAAAAATAACAAAAGACATTCATTTATCTTATGTGTTTCTTGTATGGAAAATACAGATGATCTTGTCGGCTGGTGTTTTCTCAATGTTCTTTCTTTGTATAATTCTCAACATATGTTATGTTGTGAGAATCTTAGAATACCAAACAACTGTTCAAACCTCACACCACTTTTCTACAAGTGCGGATTATTTCCATAGCACTCCACATAGCATGCTACTTTTTTTTGTTAATATTTAACTAATAAAACTTAATCAATTGATAGACATGTGTGGAAGTGATTTCGTCCCTGTTAGGTCTTCTAGATAAACTAATAATGTAAATAAAAAGAAATTCATAAAGTTAAAAATAATTATGTAAAATATTCTCCATATACACACTTCATCTCCAATGTATGTGGTATGTATGCTTGTAAATTTTGTAATGGATTATTAATTTATTATACATTATACAAATTTTCTTAACAATTATTACTAACCACGATACGCAGAATACTCAAGTTCATGTTATTTATAAAAATGCGGTGTTAGTGTCATGTGTTGGTCTATAATTAAAAATCATATCCTTTTTCTAGTAACAATATTTTTTTACAACTTTTTACGAGCTACTTTCTTATCTGTCGGTTGTGTACTATCATAGTACATGTTGCAACGTCCGGAACATCAGGGACACTAGAAGGCGGGCAACAACAAGGTGGAGTGATTTATCATGTCTCAACATAGACCACACTTTAGCAGTAGGCTTTGTAACACATGTATACTCAATGTGTTGGTACTTGTAAACTGAGTCTAACTCACATGGTGAGATTTTCCATGGTGAAAACAATCCACTAGGGTCAATTACTAAATTTATCACTGGTGCTCGCATTTTCTTGATTTTATTTCAGCACTAGTAGAAAATGGGGCAACCATCTAAGCCTTTAGTACCGGTTTCCTTCCGAACCGGTACTAAAGGGGTCATTTGTACCGGTTCAGGGGCGAGGAGCTTTTTTATCGGTTTATTAGGGGCTTTCGTACCGGTTCGAGTTAGGAACCGGTACTAAAGGTTTTCGGCCAAAATTTCAGACGGTGGGTGGGGCCATGGCTAGTCCTTTGGTACCGGTTCATGTGGAGAACCGGTACTAAAGGGTGCCTCCATATGGTCCCTTTCCCCCGCCCACCCGATTCATCCTTCATTTCTTCCTCTCTCTCTCACATTTCTAAATTTTTTGCACCTCTCACACTCCAACAAATCTTCATTTCTTGTCCACCATTTTAACAAGATTAACGACATCCATCTATCCAAGGGTTAGCAATATCATCCTTTCTTCCGGCGTTCCTAATTTAGCTCATTTCTTTGCTAGTTTAACTCGTATTATTTTTCTAGTGCTAGCAAGGTGTTCGATGAAATGCCTAAGTTAGGATTTTATTTTATTTATATGAAATTTGAGATGAAATTATATTATGTTTTGTAGGTTTTAGTATCATCCCCGTCCTCACCGATGTCGATCGCCAGCGTCGTCCCCTAGCCGACATCGTACAACCTCGGTGAGCCCCTTCTTTTTTATAAAAAAAACTTGGTTTTATGTGATAAAATTGAATATTAATTAAGTTGGTCACTCATATATCTATGATGTTGTGTAATTAGTGATTTTTGATATACATATATAATGCAGATGAGTCGGCAATGGATGTACGGTGACCGGTGTCATCCCGACTTCATTAAAGGCATGCATTATTTTCTCAGCGTGGCTGAGGCAAACAACCGGACGAATGGTTTCATCTATTGTCCATGTAGTTCCTGTAAGAATATGAAGGATTACTCTACCTCAAAGACCATTCACGTCCACCTGCTGAAGAACGGTTTCATGCCCAGCTATAATTGTTGGACCAAGCACGGAGAAAGTGGGGTTATATTGGAAGACAACGAAGAAGAAGAGGATAGTGAAAACTATCCTATTTTCACTGAAGATGGTGATAGTAGAATGGGGGAAGACGAAGCTGAAGAAGAGCCCATTTTTTATGAGCCGATTTTTTATGACCCCGATGACGATTTGGGTCGGGCCATTCTTGATGCGAAGATAAACTGCGGAAGTGAAAAGGAGAGGTTGAAGTTGGAGAAAATGTTAGAGGATCACAACAAACCGTTGTACCCAAATTGCGAAGATGGCCAGAAAAAGCTGGGTACCGCGCTGGAATTGCTGCAATGGAAGGCAGAGAATGGTACTACTGACAAGGGATTTGAAAAGTTGCTGAAAATAATAAAGAAGATGCTTCCAGGGGAGATCGTATTGCCCTCTAGTACGTACGAAGCAAAGAAGGTTGTCTGCCCTCTAGGATTAGAGGTGCAGAAGATACATGCATGCATCAATGACTGCATCCTCTACCGCAAGGAGTACGAGAATTTGAATGCATGCCCGGTATGTAGTGCATTGAGGTATAAGATCAGGCGAGATGACCTTGGCGATGTTGAGGGCGAGTCCACCCCCAGGAAGAGGGTTCCTGCGAAGGTGATGTGGTATGCTCCTATAATACCACGGTTGAAACGTTTGTTCCAAAACAAAGAGCATGCCGAGTTGTTGTGATGGCACAAAGAGGACCGTAAGAAAGATGTGATGCTAAGACACTCCGCTGACGGGTCGCAGTGGAGAAAAATCGACAGACAATTCAAGTCATTTTCAGATGACGCAAGGAACTTAAAACTTGGTCTAAAATTGTCAGCGAGAGAACAAATAATGAAAGAAATAAAGAGGTACGAAAACAATATTCACAAATTTATTTTGTTATCATATATAAGCTGTGCTTAGTTTCAGTAATAATTGTTTGATTGTGATTTGATATATATATACACACACACACACTAGTAGAAAAAGGCTCATTTGTCCCGGTTCCACAGGGCCTTCTGTTCCGGTTCTGGAACCGGGACTAAAGGGTCGTTACTAAAGCCCATGACCTTTAGTTCCGGTTCTGTTACGAACCGGGACAGATGGGCCTCCATGTGGAAGCCGGCTGGAGCGGGGGGGCGGAGGACCTTTAGGCCCGGTTCATGTTAAAAACCGGTACTAAAGGAATTTTTCGAAATTTGTTTTTTTTTTAAATTGGATTTTTTTCATTTTTGAATTATTTGACAATTTAATCTCTAATCACCCCTCCTCACTACTTCACAATTTAATCTCTAATCTCTAATCAACACTCATTCCAAATCATCTAACTTCCCGGCCGATCACCCATCCTCTCACTACTCCAGCCCGAGCACGCTTAACTTTCAGGTTCTATCTTCCCTAGTTTCCAAGTCTGCACTTGTTATTTTTCTGACAATAGTAAGATATCAATCATTATAACCCTTAGGTCTTGATATCACATGATTTAATTTTTTGAATTCCAAACAATTATTAAAAAACAATCACGATTAACAAACAACAATGATGTCACGATTAACAAAAAAACAATCACGATTAACAAGCCAAAAATATATATATAATTCATAATATTTATTACAGAAGATCGAAGCTAGAAGCGTCTAATCTAACGACTAGAGCTAAACTACTCGATCTTCTGCTTCTTGGCGGAGGTCCCGACGCCCTCATCGTCGTCGCTGGGCGCCGCCCGCTTGGTGGCCTCCTCCGACGCGACTTTCGCCTCGACGCGCGCCGTCATCTCGGCCCTCTTCTTCTCCTTCTTCTTGGGCCTCGCCTTGGCCAGGTTCGCGCGGGACTTCTCCACACGATCGGCACGGCGAAGTTCCTGCGCCTCCAGCCGTTCCAGCGCTGCCAGCCGTTCCAACGGGTCGTCGGCGGGCGGCGGGCTGTCGTCGGCGGGCGGCGGACTGTCGTCGTCGGCGGGGGGCGGGCTGTCGTCGGCGGCGCGCGATCGTCGCCCGCGCTGTCGAGGCCGCCGCTTCGGAGGCGGGTCCCAAAACTTGCGCCTTTCGGAATTGTCCTCGTCCGACGGGGTGTCGGAGTCGGACGACCATCGTAGCGGCGACCCCGACATGGCGGCGAGAAGCTCGTCGGGCGCGAGAGGGATGAGAAGGGAAGATGAGATGAGATGAGTCGGTGTGCTCCCGGCCTTCGTCTACTTATAGGCGCCTGAGAAGCTCGTCGGGCGCGCGCCCGACGAGCTTCCCATGCGCGTGCGCGGCTTCCCAACGCGCGCCGCACGCGCATGGGAAAGCTCGTCGGGCGCGCGCGAAAGACGAAACGCCGTCATTGGTCCCGGTTCGTAGCTGGAACCGGGACTAGAGGTAGCCTTTAGTCCCGGTTCCAGCTACGAACCGGGACCAATGGTTGGAGGTCCCGGTTCGTTGCTGGAACCGAGACTAATGGCCTTGAATGACAGTCGGCCTGCATAGTTTTGTTTGATTGGAAAACAAAAACAAAAAAGTATAGCAATTTCATTATAGGAACCTTGTGTTTTGTTTGATTGGAAAACAAAAACAAAAAAAGTATAGCAATTTCATTATAAGAACCTTGTGTTTTGTTTGATTGGAAAACAAAAACAAAAAAAGTATAGCAATTTCATTATAGGAACCTTGTGTTTTGTTTGATTGGAAAACAAAAACAAAAAAAGTATAGCAATTTCATTATAGAAACCTTGTGTTTTGTTTGATTGGAAAACAAAAACAAAACAAAAATATAGCAATTTCATTATAGGACGTCAACGGAAGAATACTCCATATCCTGTACTCTGTCATGGTGAATTTCAAACGGAGCACGCTTGGTTGGCAGATCTCGCAAGTCTACCGACCAGGCGGGGGCCGTCTGTAATACCCGTACATTCCATACGGGTTTACAGACGGCCCCCGCCTCGTGGGCACATCTCGAAAATCTGCCAACCAAACGAGCTCCGTCTGAAATTTCCCTGGACAGAGTACAGGATACAGATGAATTTCTCCGTGTACGGCCTTTAGTGAACTTGTTATGCTACGATAAGTCCACGCGGACCTTTGCTTATAAACAGGTCTAACTCCACTTCGGTTAGCGAGGTGGTACTAATTTCCAGCCTTTCATCCCGGGTTGTGGCTGGAACCAGTACTAATGGCCAGCCTTTCGTCCCGGGTTGAACCACAAACCGGGACTAGTGGTTGTGGGCTAGGAGCGAGGCCCATTGGTCCCGGTTCGACATATGCCCCCAGATGAACCGGGACCAATGCTCCACGAGGCCCGGCCGGTCCCCGGGCGCACGAACCGGGACGTATGACCCCCATGGGTTCCGGTTCGTGGCAGAACCGGGACAAATCGGTTGGAGAGGCCTGAACCAAAGCCATGTTTTCTACTAGTGACACATAGCTCATGTATTCATTTGTATCTCATTTCTTTTACAGTTGGCAAGAAAGCGGGACAAGATCTCAATCGAGGAACGCTTCAAAGCAATTAGCGATGAATTGGCGGGATTTTTCCTTCGGGACGTCATACCGCCATTCGGAGAGTTCCACTATGAATGAAGATGTACATGTAACATATAGTTTGACTCGGAGATCGAGTACCACTATGCTACATGTAATAGATAGTATGCCTCGGAGAGTACCACTATATATGCATGAAGATCGATCTTCATGCATACGTACTACTTAATTTGCGATCTTATGCAATTACATGTGTTATATTATATGCACCAAGTTGCTATGCATCACCTTTATCTTCATGTACTACCTAAACCCAAACGCGTAGCAGGCGCATCGACGCGATATGAAACGTTCCGATACCCCTAAACCCCTCCCTAAGCCTCGACGCGATATAAAACGGTCCGATACCCCTAAACCCCTCCTTAAAACCCTAAACCCTGAATTAACCTTTGGTACCGGTTCGTATTACAAACCGGTACCAAAGCTCCTTTGGCCTGCGCACTCTCCTGGACGCCCACGTGGAGGCCCCTTTAATACCGGTTCGCAAGGAACCGGTACCAAAGGAGGGGGGGGCTTTTGTACCGGGCCTTTTGTACCGGTTTCTTAACCGGTACAAAGGCCCTCTCAAACCGGTATTGATGAGCGATTTTCTACTAGTGCAGCCTTTTGGATGATGTTTGTTCAGTGAAAGAAGATGTTCTTGTCGATTATGAGACGCCTGCGGTGATTTCGTCAATCTTAAAAAGTTGGGTCAGTTTAGTATCTCGAAGGTGCTCACGTATAGAGTGTGTGTGTATGCACCTTCATAGAAATAAGTGTATGCACGTATATGCAAACTGCTATGAGTGCACCGTGTTCCCTCAAAAAAAATGTGGGTAGTTTCATTGATTTTTCTCTTTTAGGTTCGAGACTTGCTGGACTTTGTAACAGTTTTGATGTGTGTATATACTTCTAAATGCAAAGACTGAGAGATGTTCCTCCCATTCTCTCTAACCAACATTCCAGATGGGACAAGAACAGGGACTAGTGCTTGAGATGGGAACCTTACCCTGAGGAGCTTTGCCATCGAATCATTGCTGCTGAAACGGTGGACATGGATGTCCGTACACCTGTCGCCCTAGGAACGACAGTTTGAATTTGATGGCGCATGCACGTACGCGTACGGAAGCAAGCAAGCAAGAAATTTTAATCGTATACTATTCCAAAGCAGCGAGTCTTGAGAGGTTGAGACTTGAGACCGTTCCGAGCATTAGACAAATTTCAACCACTAGAAAATTACGTAAGCCAAATTAAATATGCACCATACGGGCAATGCACGCATGCCCGTACGTCAAACATGTAGTATTATTCGATGTTTCCAGTGAGCACACGCTACGCATACGAGTCTATTTCATGAGTTACGACCATCACGATCGGTGAGACTTGCTAACTGTGGATGAGCTATATATGTCAGCCTAGGAAGGAACATGTGTGTACTAGTCCGGCCTCTGGCCAGATTTTGTGAGTGTAAGAAGACTAATCTAATTAGGTTAAATTCAATGCATGGTGATTTGAAAATCAAGTAACCACAAGAGTGCATGCTCACCAAAGACGGTGCCGACTTGTGTAACTATCATGGAGTTATTATAAATCACTTATAGAGATCAGGAATGATCAGGATCATTGTTCATCTATATGCATATGTACGTACCCTTTGTTTTTGTTCATACCGTGTTGGTCCACAGTACTACGCACCTCGTGTAGTCGCACAACGTAATATCTCTCGTGTTCCAACGTCGATTCCATGCTTGGTTGGTAGACGTAAGCGAATGTGTGACGAAATAATAGAAATAGAAACATACTATCCGTAGGTAGAATGTCAAACATATAGGACCTATTTAGTTACTTGCATATCTAAATAGGCCAACTGAATGAACCTATTTGTGGTGACATGGTTAAAAGGGTTGCAGTATCCTCAGTCCATCAGATATCAAACCCCAGGTTTAAATATATTTTTGAAGAGAAACAACAAGACTCCGCTGTGTTATTTTTATTGATTTTCAAATAATAGGAATATAGTTATATACAAAAGGAAAAAAGCTATACAAAAGAGCACCAGGCCTAGAAATTTTAAGCGGATACTCTTTCTGTGGGAGAAGACATTCTCATCGATAATAAAACGTGTGTGGTAAATTTGTTAAATCTCAAGACTCGCTGATCAAAACCAATCTCTCAAAGATTTTTATAGAGGTAAGCTGTGCGTTTACACGTTCATAGAGATAAATATATGTACCTATTTGTGAGCATCTGCGTCTGTACTGTCTTTCTCGAACAAAAATGTATACCGAATGAAAAGAAAACAGGTTTAGTATTATACATTTTCACACCCGCCCCATTCTTTTGGAGCCGTATCCCGCCCTCTCTATCCCGAACACCATCGCCCTGACACATTCAACTATTCGCCATCGCCGTGATGGACCCACCGAAGCCCAACATGAAGTGTGTCTACCCACCGATGTATCAATAGAATATCAAATAACAAGCTTGGCACATGAGGCAGAGGGAGAAGAATAAGGTGGTAACGGACACGTCCGCAACTTCTCAGGCTTGAGCTCCTCACCCACAGCGCCCCGACGTGCCGGTGGCGCCCGGTAATCGTCGCCCTAGTCCGCTCAGTACAATGCGTTGTACTACTTCACCGCCCAACAATACAGTCAGCCTAACATGTAAGTATCACCACAACACTCTTTCCCCTCTTTCACCTTCACCCTTTTCCATCCTCTATCGTACACTGTCAACCTCAACATCGACAACGTGTTCATCAACTCTTCGATGATTGTTCGGCAGCAATATCCGTTCGAGGAGCCCTCGTGAGTGCCAATCGGACACTGTTTGGCAGAATGCTTCACTGAATGTCAACGACAGTTGGTGACGAGGCAATGATGAACATGATATACACCGGTGGCGGCTACAAAGAAGGACAAGTGAATGTCCACTACACACTGACGGGCATGCAACACTCATCGGTGCTCGTTGTAGGCGCAAAGAAAATAAAGGGTCTGGCGTACTCGAACAAGAAGAACAAATTGTTGTCTTTGACGTCATTGAGCACAACTGTTGGTCCGTTTTATGGAACATATAAAAAGCGTCCGTCATTTTGAGAAAGTATACATGGTTGTTTCATGAGCAAAAGCACTATGACCCCTACAACAAACAAGTGATACATGATCGCAATCTGAGTTTGCTAAGCCATTGATGGCACACCATTTAAGAGGCTGCCAACAAGTATTAGGGTGCGTAGCCACAGTCGCAAATCCAATGGCTAAATAGTGTATCTGCTTCTAGAACTAGTAAGTTTTGTCATGTGTTGCTCTATATGTTGATCATGTGATTGTTTTTCTTTATATTGCAACTTGTTGATGATGTGTATTGCTTTGCTAGCACAATCGTGTATATACGTTATACCACAATAATAATAGCAAGCCATTCACAATGCTTCTATTGTTTTGTCAATTTAAGTGGACGAAGCAAGTAGTGGAACCTTATTCATATCGTCAAGTGGTACTATTGTCAAGGGCACCAATGCCAAAGTAAGTGTCGAATCAACCTGTGATTGAGTTGGTTAGGAGGATTGTGATATCCCCAACCCACCAAAGTTCAAATCCCAGATTAGACATTGATGCTCACATTTTCCTGGATATATTTCAGTGCTTTCAGTGGGAGAAGACGTTCCCGTCGACTATGAGGCGTCTGTGGTGACTTCGTCAATCTTAAGATAATGTGATGGCTCGGTATTGCGAAGATGTTAATAAGAATAGGGTGTGCGTGTGTGCGTTTATAAGGGCGAGTGTATGCTCGTGTAAGTGAGATTCTGTGTTGTACTATGTTCTAGAAAAAAGCCAAAGCAAGTGATGAAGTTGATGAGTCAAAACAAGTTGATATACAAAGTGTACATTGGTAAATTAATCCCTTCGATCACAAATATAAGATATTTAAATTTTTATATATAAACTACATACGAATTAAAATAAATGAATAAACACATTAAAACGCGGTTATATAGATATGACAGAAAATTTTAAAAAAATGAACAAAGGAAGTACCACGTAGCAACGGTCGTTACTAGGACGATCTACCGTTAACATAGATATTAAGATATATACACAAGCTATATACAAAAATGCAGCTATATATATTTACATCGAGGATCATCGATCACATATCAAAGCCAAGAAGATGAGATGCTAGCTGAGGTTGAGGTTCAGGTCAAGGTTCAGATTGCTGGCGGCGTGGGGACGGCAATGGCCATGGGCTCCTCGACCCCTTGCCGGAGCGGCAGCCTCCTCGGTGGTCGTGCTCGATACATCAGCGTCGCTGCTCACCTCCTCCTCCCACCGGCCGATCGACAGCGTCAGGTCATAGCCCGCCGGCGGCTGCTGCTTTTTCTGACAAGTCTTGCTGTCAGCATGACATGGCCAGCTAATCATCTGCAACAACATGGTTAATTAGTTAGCCATGATGGATGCATATATTTGGTTACAAGAGCGTGCATACATATACTCTTGGATAGTCAATACACGGCAGCGTGCTTATGCCATGGTGGTAGTTCGACAGAGGTGCCTGGCACCTAACGTATACGAACTAATATAACATAAATGAAACTTCTAGCTAGAGACATATGAAGCACATATGCATGAAAAGCAAGAAAAATAATTGATTTGACCAATCTTATCTTTCTCTGGATTTGTGCACATGGTAGTTATTACTTGTTGTCTACGTATACGTTAATTCATGCTCGTAAAGTCGTGATCTCTAGCTCTTAAGACAAGAAAAATGTACTTAATCACTAGTAGTACCCCTACCTTCTCTGATGGTGTAATTAGCATGCTGGAGGAGTTCCATGGCAGCCGCCCTCTACTTTGCTCCCAGCTCCTGAAAACTTTATCGATCGAGGGTCTGAACAAGGAGATACTAGTTAGGAGCATGTTCACTAAACTCAATCATGCACACATGTGAACACTCATCAAGAACTAGATTGATAATCTAACTATGGCAGTACTCACATTTGGCATGGCAGGGATGTTGAGTGGTGGCCACGACGAATCACGGAGCAAGAAGGAGCATCGATCCTGTCCGACAGCGCTGCTGCCCTGTTGTTTCCATCGACGTAGTGTTCTCGACGATGATTCAATGAAGCATGGGGTGGGCTGTTGTTGTTGTTGTTGTTGGAGCTTGACCTATACATCTGATCGATGGATAATGTTTTGAAATAAGAGAAATTAGCCGAAAGCTAGGGTGTGGTAAAAAAGGTCATATGAAATTAAAGAAAGTACCTGGAGATGGCTCTTGACGTGAGATATGCTGACTCCCGTCGTGCCCATCAGTTGAAGAATTCGTTTGGGCGTTGCCTCTGTGCACACAGAAGAGGATATAATCTTTTAGATCAACACGAGAGATTGATGAATGAAAGATTGCAGGTGAAGGTAATATACGAATAATTATAGTGATCGATGTATACAAACAAAATATACTACTCCTACATTACATGGTTTCACTAATGAGATCGGTGGGAAATCCATTTTTCTCAAAAGAAAAAAGGTGCTACTCGAAAAGATGGGTCAAAATCATGTTGAACGGTGTTTATTTTGGTAAAACAACAGGTAAGCTATCATGCATCTATATATTGCTAAAGTCAGCCAATTTTAAAGGAGGGGTTATAAAGTAGAGATTAGAAATTAGAGGGAGAGATAAGGTTGATAAAAAATCATGGTGAGGAAATGATATTCATTGGAGGAAATGACTGGAGAGCTGCCATTTATTGCCAAAGGAACATGGTAGAGACTATGATAAAGGGGTTAAGCATCGTCTGCACCATTAATCAGTGGCATCCTTGAGCAACAAAATATTCACCAAATAAAGGAGCGAGAGAGAGAAAAATATCTGATGTTGTTCATAATGCATGAATATCACGTGGTGTTTTCTTTCTTTCCTTTTCTTCCATGAACTTGAACCAACTCCGGCCTAACTAACCTACCAGGCTACCACACAACTAAATGGATAAAGTACTACCCTTGATCGATCCATACCACGGAATAACCAAAAACAATTGATAGAACGATCGTACGGCAGTGCATAGCATCAAGTTTCATGCATATCATCCATGCAATTAGCTGGACAAACAGGGGCACGCGCGCGAGAGAGAGAGAGGGAGAAGATACTGATCATATATGAAGTATATCTGAGAATTAAGCAAGTACTCACCGTCCTGGCCGCCGAGGCAGTCGACGGCCTCGATAAACTGCCGGTGCAGCTCCTCCGTCCACCGCATACGCGGCTCGTCGGACCGGTTGTACTGCCGGACGCCTCGCCTCTCGAACCCTCTCATATTTTGTCGATGGATCTCTCCCTGCAGCTAGATGTACCCTTCAGCTCAATCCGATCGATCCTGAACCCAATTAGCTTCTGCTACACACACGCACACACACAGCTGATGACGATGCTTCTCCACAATGAAGTTCCAGTATATATATGTAGAGAGTAAAGAGGGAGAGAGTTCTGGTTTGGCCAAACAATGATGAACTCGAAGCTCAAGTACTATTTTTTAAGTACAACCGGCCGCACTATATAGGGACCGATATATGGAATGTGTGGATCGAAGAAAGATCAAGAGAAATAGAGAGAGAGATGGCTGACTTTCCTGACCTAGTCCAGTCAAACATTCATGCTCATTTAACCTGCTACCTCTCAGAAAGGTAGCTAGCTAGCAAGAGAACACAGGGAAGAACCAAGAGGAATAAGCCCAAATTCGAGAAAAAGCTGTTCTGTCCACGTCCACAAGAGACATCCAAGTAGTATATACGGAGTAATTCTTTCACAAATAAGATATAGTACTAGTATTTTTCACATCACTTATGATGTGCATCGACCCATCGAACTCACGGTATTAATTGATTTTTCTTGGTCTTTTCCATGCACAGTGACGGGCATTCATGTGAACAGTTCACCCGTTTGACAAAAAAACAAAGACGTTTCCCATTTCGTATTTGAAATTTAAGCCTATTCAACGAGGTCGAGTAATTGATGATCCATCACTCTTTGCGTCCCTAGGTTTGAAAAAAATACTCCATAAAATTATTACTCCCTCCGTTTCAAAATAACTGTCTCAACTTTGTACTAGCTCTAGTACAAAATTGTACTAAGGCTACGACAGTTATTTCGAAACGGAGGGAGTAGTATATAGCAACATATCGTACTTACGACCTACGCTCTTTGATACTACATGCGTACCTAGGGCAGACTGCATACGAAGACTTAATCCAGTCAGAGAGCTAAGACATCAAGCTAGCTAGCTGAAATATTTAAAGTCAATTCAACTCGCATGGATTTCTCCAGGGAAATGGAAAGCATGTACCTAATGAATTCCATATATGGCCGGCCATTGCTGGAATCTTGCACTTCCATGCGAAAAGATGCGTGTGAAAGCATGGGGAAATGGATATATTCTTGTAGAAAACTCAGTCGGGAGAAGTAGTATATATTATTATATAGAGTGAGTTCAAGTCGCTGACTCAATTTGTTGCCTTGTATTGATTGGGGAAAGAGAGAGGCAGCTAGACATACATTTTAAATTTCACCAACTATATATGTATATATTCCCTGCCTTGAAATGATGTAGGGGAGGAACATATAAATAACTCCGCAAAGTATATTTACGTCATTTGAATAGTAAAAAGTATCAAATCTATATATATGTCTCTGCCGCAAAATGCACCTCTTCTCATGGGAATTTATCGATCAACCGTTTATATATGTGGCTGTGTTGGAATCTTGCGGGATAAAACGCCATCAAGTCAAAGTAGCAGTTTGCAATTACCTCTCAACATTGTTGCACCTAGAAATCTAGTGACATCACTATCGAAGAAAATGAAGCATTCACTACATATGGCAAATAAATTGTCGACTTTTGAGACCACATTCGTTCGGCAAGTAAAACAGAGAAAAGGTTCAACCCATCAATATATGTCATTAACAAATCCAGATTCGTGTATGCATTCCCGTTTAGATTATAGATAGAGACAATGATGCGGCCTTTTGAAATTATTTTCCTAGCAAGCTATTGATGTTCCTAGCATGCTAGCGGTACTTTCACACATCAAAATTAATTAATCCTTGAGCATGTGTGAAAGTGCATTTTTTTTTCACCTTGATATTCTCAACCTCTAGATAAACATAAAATGTAAAGAAAAGTGATGATGAATTTTGTAAAATCCATACATAAATATAAAATAACTTATCTCATAAGATACATCTCCATTCTTATTACAGGATGAATTATATATTTATGTTTTAACTAATATAACCACTTGGGGTCTGTAGAATAATCAAGTATGTGTTGCTTATCGATGTTGTTTACGTCCTTCTCTCTTGTGTAAGGATGAAATATTTGACTGTTCTACAATCTAAACATATAGAGAAAATTATATTTTTAACACTAAATTTTTTTGATTATTTTGACTTGGAACTGCAAAGTATGAAATTGACTAAATTAAACTTTGAGCTTTCATTCCCGCAAAAAAGTATAAAACATTGAGCTTTTTAAAGCTGTAAAATGAACCATATCTATGTTTCAAAAATGAATTTTGTATTTTGAGGCTTTAAAAATACGAAAACGTGGATGTAAAAAGTTTTATGAAATGATAACCGTAAAAATCATTAGAAAATACAACTATTTGTGTCACTTGCAAAAATGACAGGAGACATTCATTTATATTTTTCTTTTCTTTGCATGGAACATAGATCATTTCATATGTTGTGAGAATCTTAGAATATGAACCAACTATTCAAACCTCAAAAACCAGTTATTTAGGGTGGTTTCGTATCTTTGAAATTTCAGAAGAAAGTTAAAACAAAATAAAGAGCTTGGGAGATCCTATGTACGAATCTAGAACATGTGAGATGAGTTTATTTATCTCTATATTTTTTTTCACTTGACATAAATAATAAGGGTTTTTTTTATGAAATTTCATATATGATATACATCCCTATCGTGTCCTAAAAACTTACACACACTTTTTCCATAGCACTTGATGGTGCACCATGCTATGGGTAATTTTGCTAGATATATAACTAAATTAATTATTCATGACTAAAAAGACATAAATATGCATTAACAAATGAAGTGCATTTTTTCCTCCTAGGCTGTCTACGTAAACCAAACTATAAATAAATCGACAAATAAATTTCAATGTATAAACTTCTAAATAGTTTCATAAAATATCATACTTATAAATATTTCATCTCATATTATATGGGTATATGCTTGCAAATTATAGGGTAATTTAAAATTTATACAAGTTTGGTAAGCAAATATTAATATTTGTGATATGTAGAATAATCAAATTTGTCGGTCGTTTTTCTTGTTCTATCCACCTTTGTTTGTTGCATTATGGTGGAATAGAAGAGTTTTACGTGTTAAATATATAGAGAAAAGTCTATTTTTTATCATTGTACTTTTGTGCACTGTCTAACTTTAACCCTAGGCCATGAAAATGTCTAAATTAATTTGATCCTTCTAAATAGTTAAAAGTAAACCCTAATAATTTAGACGATAAAAGTGAAAAAAAAACTCTACGCGAGAATGCTACAAAATCATAATATGCAAACAATCATTAAAAACCCAATTATGTCGCATAAAAATGGGGAGTGAAAATCAACTATGATTTCCTTTTTTTCTTGTATATGGCATAAATATGACGTTGGTTGCTGATATACATCATGTTGTATATTCATACCATTCAGTCTTAAATTATTTGTTTCATATGTCTAATGAATTTTAGAATTTGGAACCACTGTCAAAATGTTAGACCAATATTTGGGGCGGTATTGCATATTTTAAGTTAGAGAAAAAGGTTTTGTAATCATGACCGTGGAGGATACTGCAATGCAGAGCTTGCAAAAAATTCAACCAAAAGAATGCCAAATTACCTTTTGTATAAAACAATGTCCAAAGTGACTTATAAGTTTCAAGATGTTCTTGCACACGACATTAAATTGTGCATGTTTGTAATTAGCATTTTCATCTTCCATGGTATTCTCTCATATTTTAAAAATCCAAATATAAATAACTACCACTATCTAAAACTAAGTTAGCAGGGTTCATACTGGACCTAGCACATAATTCGGGATTTAAAAGTAGACTTTTTGTATCATTTTTTCGATAGAAATGTATTTACACTGAGCTATTCCTATAGTTAATCTAATGTGCCCCCTCTGATCCATATAAATTATCGCTAAAATGGATGTATCCTATGTGTAAGAGCAAGTTTTGCCCCCGAAGGTTTTGGACATTGTTAGACAAAGCAGAAGTGGAACTAATATTGTTTTCGAGCATAAACAGATACTTAGGTTCCGAAAGAATGGAGTTTGCATGTAGAAGGTCGAAGGACAACTCACTGCAGTGAATCTGCAGTCATCTACCGAAGTCTTTGAAGGAAGACGACCCCTAAAAATGTTGTCGAAGAAGATGTTTCTCTCGAGCAAAAGCGCAACGAGGAGAAAGCTGAAGCTGATCGAAGACTTAGTCTTTTTGCTAGTTTCTCTTTATTTCTTGAGTCGTAGGAAAAACCGTACTATTAAGAGGGGTTTGCTAGTTGAGATCTTTGTCGAAGTGAATCTGCTCTGCTCAACCAAAACCCACAAAAGCCTACCGAGAGAAATCTCACCGAGTCGAGCGAATAGCTCGAAGGCAAAGTCATTGCACTTCGTGCCTTCGAGAGAGAACTCGTTCGGTGAGTCAGCTTACTTGTTCCTCAAGTAAAGTTGCGCAGTGATTGGAATCCGACCGTTGTGGACACGCGTCAAGCGGTTGCATCGGGTCACTTCAGTCATTTTACCCATCGGGATCGCCAACTATAAATACCCCGCACCCACCCGCCATTTCGGGTTGGCTGCTCCACTGAAGATTCTAAGACAGAAGTCTGAGAGCATCCCGAAGAGATTCATCGAGAGAAAACCTACACCCAAGTCTGAACTGAGTTGAGCAATTCATGGAGACTTAGGTTGATATTAGCCGATCTTTTTATCTTGGAGAACTGCAAGTCTCCTAGACGGTTAGGCGTCGCCTGTCAAGCAGTCGAAGAGAAATTGTCACTGCTGAAGGAAGTTTGTAAAGGTCTCGGAGATGTCCTGAATCATCTACCACGAGTGAAAACTGGACAAGCTCGAGGAGTTTGTTGCAGTGGAGAATAGGACGGAGAGAGTTTTGCTCCAGGTGTTCAATCACCAGTCCCTCCAACCAGACGTAGCACTTTGCAGAGTGTGAACTGGTTTACCAAACATCGCTGTGTCAGGCTCGTTTTCCTTCTAGCGTTTACTTCAAGCATTTACTCGTAGCCTGTTTGCCTTCGATGTTTTCCTTCGCTCTCAATCCTTTCGAGCTATGCATTACCTTCGATACTGTATTTCCTTCGATATGCCTTTAGTCCTTCGTAGTTTGCATGATTTCCTTCTAAGTTCCTTAGAATTTTTAGAAGTGATCATTCACCCCCTCCCCCTCTGATCATTCTTGAGCTTTCAATTGGTATCAGAGCTAGGCACTCCCTACGCTCTGCGTATTTTGGTCTAACAACCTGGAGTGTTGTCAAGAATGTCGTTTGCAGCTGTTCGCTCGGGGGAACCAATCCCTATATTCAATGGGAAGGACTATCCCTATTGGAAGGACAAAATGAAGAGGAATATCATGGCTATCAACTCTGCCGCTTGGGAAGTTGTCAAGAATGGTGTAACTGTCAAGGACACTGATGCCATCACTCCTGAAGAGGCTAAGAAGTTGTCCCTTGATGCTGAAGTCTGGGTATTCATCACAAATCATCCGATTCCTGAAAAATATCATGAGGTCAAGAATATTCCTTCGGCCAAAGGTGTTTGGGATTATCTCGAGAAGATTGGTGAAGGTGTCTCTACTCAGAAAGATGCTCGAATTGACACCCTTCGAAGCAAGTTCTATCGGTTCAAGAGGCACGAGGGAGAAAAAGTTTGTTCCATATACAGCAGACTCACTGCGCTGTCAAATGAACTGATTTCCCTCGGTGCAGATGACATTACCAATCGGATTATTGTCAGAACTTTGCTCCGTTCTCTTGATGATTCCTTCGATCACATTGTGCTGATGATTAAGGAAAGAACTGATTTCAAGGATATGGTTGCCGCTGATATTCTTGAAAGGCTGAATACTTTCGAGATGGAAGAAGATGAGAAGCGTGATGTCAATGGGAGTCGAAAGAAATCTCATGCACTCAAAGCCAGAGCTTCACATCACTCCTCTCCTGAAGCCAGTTGTGAATCTGATGGTGCCTCAGATGACCCCGAGAACATTGGAAAAGATCTTGCACTGATAATGAGAAGATTCAATCGCTTTCAGAGAAGGAACTCCTCTTCACCGAAGAAAAACTATTCTTCAAGACATTCAAGTAATTCATCTCAACATCGATCATCATCCAGAAACTCTTCAGCGAAAGATAACTGTTGCTATAAATGCAAGAAGCCAGGTCACTTCATTGCTGATTGTCCTCTCTGGGAAATTGAACATAAATCAAAGCACTCTCACAGCAGCTCTTCGAGCAAGTCTTACAGATCGAGCAAACACCATGATTCGAAGAAATATGATTCAAGGTCCAGAAAAGACAAGAAAGATGGTTCTGATGATGACAAGAAGAAGAAGTATCACAAGCATCGAGAGAGTTCTTCCTCGAAATCACATTCCTCTCGTCGAAAGAATTCGCACCGAGCCAAAGCCTATCTGGGTAAAGAAATGAACTCCGAAGAAGAAGCATCCGGTTCTGAAGCAGGATCAAAGTCAAGATCAGGTTCTGGTTCTGGTTCTGAATCTGATGGTGTTGCTGGGATAGCATTCGCCTCGAACAAGAATTCAAGTTCATTCTTCTCCAACCAGAGCAGTGAAGATGAATCTCCAGCTTACTGCTTCATGGCCAAGGCTAAGGTATCCTCATCTAAGAAATCCTACGATACTTCTGATGGATCTACTTATGAAAGTGACTCTAGGATAAGCTATGCTAAACTCGCTAAAATTGCTTCTATCCAACAAGATGAGCTAGATTCTCTAAGTGAAACTATTCAAAAATCCGAGACTCTGTTGATCAATGAGATTGAGAAGGGTCAAACTTTGACTAACGAGCATGCAGCTCTGAAGGAAAAGTATGATGAACTTTCCTCTCGTCATGAACTTCTCTCAGGGGACTACGAGAAGCTAACCTACGAATTCCTTCAAAGGAAAATAGCTCTCGAGAAACTGAGAGAGGCTAATGAAGAGTTGGAAAGTGTAAATCTCACTCTCATGGCTCAACAGGGCTCAGAAGATAAAAATGAATCTGTTTCACCTTGCTTAACCTGTTTGGAACGAAGTAAAATTGAGTCTATTTATGAGAGATCGAAAGGAAAGCAACCTATTGTTATTGATGATGCTAATCCCTCGAACGAGGAAACCATTACCAAGGAACTCCTCAGGTTGAAAAATTTATTTGAAACAGGCATGTTCAAAAGTGTGCAGGGACACCAGTACTTATGTGATATCCTTCGAAAGGCTCTTCTTCACAGAAATCCTTGTAACGAAGGAGTTGGCTTCGAAAGGAAAATCAATCCTGATGGAACCTACTGGAAACCCGAACAGTATCCTAAAACTGTCTGGGTTCTTGCGAAGGAAAAGCCCATTGATATTGCTAATCTTTCAGGTTTCAGTTGCAAAATGGATAAGGCTATTGTCGATGAATCACTTGATTCTAACTATAAGCTTATCAAAGATCAGGAAGGAAAGGTGTCGGCTGAGTTCGTTGGTACTCCTCCAAAGAATGGCTTTTATAAGCGACAGATTTGGGTTCGCAAATCTCTCGTAGAAAAACTGCCCCCTAACCATTCTATGCAGGGAAAATCCTCGGTACCACCGAATCACTACTATTCTCTCGAGGATAGAAATGAACCCTTGGTGCCCGCTTCAAATGTTCCCCAGAAGGATTACTATCGAATAGATAGAAATGTTTATCGCCATCGTGACAATCGCACCAAAATTGCAATTACCCATCGTTACTCTAACCCCTCACCGAGGAATTATATTTATGGTGTGCTTGATGGTCCTGATCGACAATGCAATCCTGTTCGATATAATATTGCTGCCCCATCTAGCTCTACCATGCCTTCTAAATCACCTGCTCGTTTGTGGGTGGTTAAGAAGAACTAATTCTTCTGCAGGGCTATGTCTCCGGTGGATCCGAATGGGTCATGGATAGTGGATGTACAAATCATATGACCGGAGACAAAGATTTGTTCACCGAAGAAAAACTGTCTGAATCTTCACAGAAATACATTACCTTCGGTGACAACAACAAAGGGAAAGTACTTGGTTTGGGTAAAGTTGCTATATCGAAAGACAAGTACATTGATAAGGTTTTGCTTGTACAATCTCTAGGATATAATCTTATGTCTATATCGAAACTTTGTGATATGGGTATGCTTGTACTGTTTTCTGCGTCTCGCTGTGTTGTCTTTTCACAGGATGATTATTCCTTCGTGTTCGAAGGATATCGCAAAGGTGATCTTTATGTCGTTGATTTTTCTTCGGGACCTGCAGTGTCCACATGTTTAATGGCCAAACCCACTTCTGGTTGGTTATGGCACCGAAGACTTGGTCATGCAGGGATGAAAAATCTTCAAACTCTTATCTCGAAGAAGAACATCGTTGGAATTGATAATGTGAAATTCGATAAAGATCGTCTATGCAGTGCCTGTGAAGCTGGAAAGATTGCCAAGAAACATCACTCTGCAAAAACCGTCATGACTACTACTCGTCCTCTTGAATTACTTCACATGGATTTATTCGGTCCTCAAAATTATGCTAGTCTTGGAGGTAACAAGTATGGTCTGGTTATTGTTGATGATTTCTCTCGATATACCTGGGTTTTCTTTCTAGATGACAAGAGCAAAGTTGTTGAAATTTTTCAAAACTTTCGCAAAGAGAGCTCAAACTGAATATGAATTATCTCTCAAGCATATCAGAAGTGATAATGGTACTGAATTCAAGAATACTCATATCGAAGATTTTCTTGATGAATATGGCTTTACTCATGAATTCTCGGCTGCTTATACACCGCAACAAAATGGTGTGGTCGAGAGAAAGAATCGAACACTTATTGAAATGGCCAGAACAATGCTTGCTGAATACAAGACTCCTGTCAGGTTCTGGGCCGAAGCTATCAACACTGCATGTCATATCATCAACAAGGTTTATCTGCATAAGTTTCTGAAGAAAACTTCACATGAACTCATCACTGGTAAAAAGCCAAATGTGTCTTATCTCAGGGTTTTTGGTGCTCCATGTTATATCAGAGACATGAATCACAGCTCCAAGTTTGCCCCAAAGGCTCACGAAGGTTTTCTTCTAGGTTATGGTTCAAATTCTCACACTTACAGAGTTTACAACTCACATCTTGGAAAAGTTGTAGAAACTGTAAATGTTCGATTTGATGAAACTAACGGCTCTCAAAAGGAGCAATTACCTCTTAACCTGGATGAACCTCCTTTGGATGAAGTTATCAGGTTCATGGCTATTGGAGATATTCGGCCTGTCGAAGGAAATGCTCAACAAGCCAATAGGGATGATGATGGTCCAATGTTCCCACACATAGCCCGGGGCGCTGGAGATCAACATCCTGAAGAAAATGATGCACAGGTCGAAGGAGAACGCATAAACGAAGAATATGTTGATCCCGAAGGACAAGCTGAACCCGAAGGAAATGATCCCGAAGGACAAGCTGTTCCCGAAGATCAACCTGATCCACAAGATGAAGAGACTTTTCCTCGTGTTCGAAGAAGAGTGGATGTCGACTCAATTCTCGAAGAGATTCGTTTACCAGGTCGTCCCACCACTCGTTCTCGTACTCGATTAGCTAACTTCTGTGGAAATTTTTCGTTTGTATCCATGCTAGAACCATCAAAATTCGATGAAGCCATGAAGGACTCAGATTGGATGACTGCTATGCTCGAAGAACTTAACCAGTTCGAGAGAAATAAAGTCTGGTCCCTTGTCGATAGACCTGATCCCACGAAGCATAATATCATTGGTACAAAGTGGATCTTTCGCAACAAGCAAGATGAAGATGGCATAGTGGTAAGGAATAAAGCTCGACTGGTTGCACAAGGCTACACTCAAATCGAAGGTATTGATTTTGGTGAGACTTATGCCCCAGTTGCTCGACTGGAATCCATTCGTGTCATGCTTGCTTTTGCCAATTACAATGGTATACTGCTATATCAAATGGATGTCAAAAGTGCATTTCTTAACGGTGAGATCGAAGAAGAAGTGTATGTTATGCAGCCACCAGGTTTTGAAGACCCGAAGAATCCTGATAAGGTGTACAGATTACACAAGGCTCTATATGGGTTAAAGCAAGCACCTCGTGCTTGGTATGAAACACTGAAGGATTTTCTTCTTAAGAAGGGCTTCAAACCAGGAACAACTGATCCGACTCTTTTTACTCGTGCATACAAAAATGATCTTTTTGTGTGTCAAATTTATGTCGATGACATTATTTTTGGCTGTACTAACCCTGATATTAGCGAAGAATTTGCTCGTATGATGTCGAAGAAATATGAAATGTCAATGATGGGAGAATTGAAGTTCTTTCTCGGGCTTCAAATCCGTCAACAGAAGAATGGTACTTTCATTTCTCAAGAGAAGTATCTCAGAGATTGCCTGAAGAAGTTTGATCTTGTCGGTTGCAAAACTATCAAGACTCCAATGCCTACGAATGTTCATCTAGATGCAGATGAGAAGGGCAAACCTTTCGATCAGAAGAAATATCGCTCGATGATCGGTTCGCTTCTTTACCTTTGTGCATCTAGACCTGACATTATGCTATCAGTATGTATGTGTGCTCGTTTTCAGGCAAATCCGAAGGAATCTCATCATATTGCTGTCAAGCGAATCCTTCGATATCTGGCACACACACCAACCTTGGGTCTTTGGTATCCCAAGGGTGCCCAGTTTGATCTCGTTGGTTATTCAGATTCTGACTGGGCTGGAGATCGAGTCGACAGGAAATCTACCTCAGGCACATGTCATTTTCTCGGTAGATCTCTTGTCTGTTGGGCCTCGAAGAAACAGAATTGTGTATCTATTTCTACGGCTGAAGCCGAGTATATTGCTGCCGGTTCATGCTGTACTCAGATTCTGTGGCTCAAGCAAACGCTGAAAGATTATGGTATTCTTGTGAAGAAAATTCCATTGCTTTGTGATAACGAGAGTGCAATCAAAATTGCTCATAATCCAGTGCAACACTCTCGAACGAAGCATATTGATATTCGTCATCATTTTCTTCGAGATCATGTTCAGCGAGAAGATATTGTTATCAGTCATGTTCGCACCGAAGAACAATTGGCTGATATATTCACAAAGCCCTTGGATGAAAAGAGGTTCTGTACACTGAGGTGTGAGTTGAACATCTTGGACTCACGCAATGTGCAGTAAGATCATAACTATCGGTACTATGTATTATATGTTTTATTTCTATGTTGTTTACTTACGCTATTTTTTTTGTGGTTCTTTTTCGTTTTTTTATTTTGTTCGTTTGGTGTTGTCCTATACACTTATCACTCCGAGCTTTTATCGCTGTTTTATCTCGGATTGACTAAGTATCGGACCCTGTTTTCCCTCTACTCTATCCCTACCTCATCTGTGCTTTTCTCTAGTGAACATGTACATTTTGTACTCGATCAAGATTCCCCTCGAATGTCATTGATTCCGAAGGAAAATCTATCGAAGTTTTATCTCCTTTTATACTCGATGTTCGATGAGTTTGGTCTCGGACGTGGAGCAACTATCTTTCGGTTCGTTGGGATTTTTCCCACGATTACCGCCACAAAATCCGTCCGTTGAATGCGGAGAGACGCGAAATCTGCGCCGTTGGATCAGATCTGACCGCTCTGTCAGACCTCCCCTTATAAATACTGATCCGCTCCACCGGCTTAGACATCGCTATTCCTTCGACTTCGTCTCTTCGCCTCCAGAAGCTCTCTCTTTCGCGCGCCGCCGTGCTGTCTTGTCGCCGTCGACTCCCTCGCCGCTTAACTGCCGGAAGGAAGCTGCCGGAGGCATTCCCGTCGACGAAGATCATCATCCGCGTCGCCGTAGTCGCCTCACATCACCAAGATAGGGTATGTGTGGCTCTGGAGTCGATTCATCTCGTTCTGTTCATCGTTTCCAGTTTTTGTGTTGATTTTTCTCTGATTTCTTTTAGGTCTGTTTGATCCGGTTGGATCTTTGAAACTTGGGAAATCTGTTTCTAGCTTTTCTGTCGATTCCCCATCTGTCCTTGGTAAGAAATCCCTCGGATTCTCTCACTTAGGCAAATCCTACAGTATCGTTTCGATAGATTTAATCTTGTGCGATTTATTCATACAAGTTCTTCGTTAGATTTCCACCCGATGAAAATCTAGCCTAGCACTTTCATGAAAATTTGCGATAAGACAAATCTCTCGATAAGATTGCTGCATTCAAAATGTTTTTCCTCGAAATTGTTGGTACTTGTTCACAACTTTCCTATATTCCCTCGTATCCTTCTTTTTCGCAGGAAAATGTCTGGTAACGAAGGAAATATTAGAGTTCCCAAGCGTGTGGGAGGCCGAACAAGAATCACCAATAACTCTGAAGGTTTGTCTGAGGAAGTAATCATTGAGAAGAATTTGAGAACGCCGCCAGGATCTGAGGATGATCGTACAAGAGAGAATCGTCTGCAAGAGATTCGAAGACTTCAAGCTCTTCGTTGGTATGAATACAAGTCTCTTATTCCTCGTTGGGAGAGGCTGTTTGCTATGAAGAATCCTTGGGTTGATGTCAAAGCTCTAAGGCCAAAGTGGACGAAATTTAATCGACCACCTCCTCCTGCTGATGCTCACCCTTCAGCTCTCAAAACACCTGCTGATTTTAAAGAGCTCGTTGAAGCTCGAGAAGCTCGAGCACAAAAGAGAAGAGAAGCTAAAGCTCGAAAAGAAGCAGCTGCTAAAGCTGCCGAAGAAGTTGGCCCTAGCGCCAAACCGAAGGGTGGCAAGAAGTCAGCCAAGAGACAGAAAAAGGTTGTAATAGTTTCACCTCCTGATGCAAGCTCCGAAGGAGAAGCTAATTCAGATGATCAAGACCCTGGTACAGAGGATGATGTCGAGGACTTACCTCTGAAGAAAAAGCCTAGCAGTAGAGGCATAAGGATCCAGGAGCCAGCTCCACAGGCTCCTCGAGGAAATATTGACTTGACCAACCTGGTCACAGATCCACCTATTTCATCTGCTCCACCTGTTCCTGCTCGCCAACCAAAATCTTCGGCTCCATCGAAGGGAAAGCAAGCTCAAGTTGGTGAAGATGATGAAACGCTTATTCAGCGAAAGGAAAGGCTGGCCAAGCAAAAGGAACAAGAAGAGAAAGAATTGATTAATGCCAAGCTCCTGAACTTTCACAGTCAGCCCGAGCATAAAAAAGCTCTGGTTGCTCAACAACTTGGCATTCTTCATTTGGTCAGTGAAAAATATCGACGACAGGTTTCTGCAGGCTCTATCCCTCGTGACCCGAAAGAAAAGGTCACCGAGAAAGTTGTGACTCCCACAGTCACGAAAGAAAAGGTAATAGCTCCTAGTGCTTCGAAGAAGAATGCTGAGGCCCCTAGTGCCTCGAAGGAGAAAGCAGTGGTCTCAAAACCCATTGCTGCTGCCAAAGCCACCAAGGAAGCCAAAAAGAAAGCGAAGGAAGCAAGACAGAAGGCTCAAGCTGCTCCAGTTCCTCGAGCTGCACCAGCTCCTGCCTCTGTTGCACCTGCTGTTTCCGGTCCTCGTGCCGATGAAGAAAGTTCCAATGAAGGAGAATCTAATGCAAATGCTCCTTGGGATGCTGCACATATATCTCACATTCTCTGGAAGATGGCTACTACACCGAGCAAAGTCACTTCCGAGGATGATGTTCCTGCTGAAATCCAAGAGCATGTTGCTCGATACATGATCCGCTGGGAAGGTTATATCACCCAGGATCGAAAAGATAAGGAGCAAGTCAGGTTTTACACCAGGCAACTCCAAGAGGAAACCGAGGACATTGAGTCCCGAAACTTTTTCAAGTCCAAGATTGCATCTGCTGAAGCTTCGAGGAGGACTCAGAAAGAAAATTTAACTGCTGTGTTTGACAAGGTAAAACAAGTTGTGTCTGCCGTTTGCAAAGAGCATAATGATGCTCTATTCCAAAGACAATCTCGAAAGAGAAAGTCTGCTGCCCCAACCTCTGAGCGTGGGACGCCAGAGATCGAGAAGAATGCAAAGAAGGCCAAGTCCACCGAGGTCGTTGCTACCACAGAACGACAAGAAACTGAACCAAACCCCACCAAGCAACCCACTCCTCCCCGTAAGAAAACTCCACCACCTCGCCAAACAAATACACCGCCTCGACAAACAACTCCACCCCCTCGTCAAGCTACACCTCCACCTCCACCTCCACCTCCATCTCCACCCCGTCAACCCTCACCACCAAAAGCCTCGCCACCACCTCCAAACCCACCATCTCCACCTCATGTCATTCCATCGACCATCCCCGCCACTGAAATCCAAGCTCATGCAGAGACCGAGCAAGAAACTCCAGTCCAGAAAGATTACTCTTCTGCCCGGACTATGCCTGAAGGAGAAGATGTTGATGTTGACATCACGACAGTTTCCTCTCGACGAGATCCTGTCGTAAGCAATAGTTCTGGAGATGACAGTTCAAGTAATAATTCTTCATCCTCCTCATCCAGTTCTTCGAACGAAGAAATGGTTGATGCGTTTGCTCAATTTAATGAAGACTTGGAGGCCATGGAAATTGAAGAGGCCGCACAAAATGCTCAAACCGACGAAGGAGATGCCGTCGTAGCTCAGGCCGAGGAGAATGCTCCTGCAGTCATTCCGGCTCAGGATATCGTAAACATTCCATCATCTATCTCTCGACCTGCTGAACCAGAGTTCCAGATGCCAGATAATGCTGCTGAGGTTTTTCCCATTGATGAGCTGCTTCACTCTGCTCATCCGAGAGAAATGCTGCCTTTGTTCCGCTCAGATGTTCCTCGAGGAGGTCCCATCTTCAAAAGGCGCGAACACAAGCCATTTTTCTTCGGTACCAATCCCTACGAGAAGCCCAGAAGTGCTTATTCTCTTCGGTTTTGGACCCAAGAGCAAGCCATCTACTATACTCGTGTGTTGTACAACAAGGCAAGAGTTTTCCAGCATCAATATCTTGATATGCCTTCCGTGTACTCCACTACTTGTTTTGAGAACATTGCCGAGACAATTGATAGCCTGCATGCTCACAAGATGTTTGCTCTCGATTGTGGTTACAATCCCGAGCTTATCAAACAGTTTTATGCAACACTTTATGTCTCTGGAGATCCTGAGAACTCGAAGACATGGAAATTTGACTATATGATTCAAGGCCAAGTTTTTCACATGACTGTCGACCAATTTCTGGCTATCATAAATTTACCTCGGTTCGAAGGATTACCTCACAAACTTCATGATTTACCTGCTGCAACTCCTGCTGAATTCTCTACGCTGATGGATCCAGAAGTCGTAGGAGATCACTACCCCACTGAGCCGAAGCCAAGACACTTGGTATTTGAAGCAGAGGCATGGTTTTATATTCTCTCGAAAACTTTGATGCCAATGCTTGATGTGCACGATAATTTTCCAATTCCAAATGATATGCAACTTGCTCTGTTGAAGTTAGTCCACGGTCATCCCTTCGATTTTGAAGACTACTTCCTCAGAACTTTAGTGTCTTGTGCTGATGACCACAACTCCCACAAGCCATATGCACCATGGCTGATGGCAATCTGCAACTTCTCTCGGGACGTGCCATTCCCCGTATCCATTTACCCGAAGATTTTCACTCCACCTGTTCGAGAAGTATTGCAGGTTGTTGCTCAACCCAACGACCCTTTTGCTGAGCACACTGGCATCCGCGCCCACTTAACTGAGCGCAATATTCGCTCGAAGTTTATCAAGCCAGTGCATCATATGGAAGTTTCCCTTCGGTCCCAGCAAATGCTTCAACATCACATTGATCAAGATTTTATTCAGAAGCAAGCTCTGATGGATGAGATCAATCACTTGCATAACATTACCATGAACAACAATCAGATGCTGCGTGAATGTCTTCGCCGTGATTGGAAAGGTCTTCGGAAGTTCAATTCCCTCGGTCAACTTCAACGTTGCGGGTTCGAAGAATATCCTCCCCATCTGAACAGGAATTGGACCAATGATGATCGAGTAGATCGACCGGATCCCAATATCCCTCGTCTACCGAAGAACAGAGATGTGCTAAGTGTCGATGATTATTATCATATCACTTTGGACAATTTATCCTCTGACTCCGAGCAAGAAGAAGAAGCTCCTACTCAACGTCAACCCAGAGCTCACTCGCCACTTCCTCGAAGCCCCAGGACCCCACCGGAATCGCAACTGGAATCTTCAGGAGATCAACATTCTTTCCGCACAAAGATCACTCCTCCAGGCGCTCGTCCAATTCGTCGTGCTCCAACGCTCGCCGAATCTTCTCGTCGTCGCCGGAGCCAGCGTCGCGAGTAGGGATTTCTTTCGACCCTATTCTCTCGATCTTTTTGTACGTTGTGACAAAAAGGGGGAGATGTAGTGGCATCGAAGAAATTAGTTTGCCTACGGGGTTAAGGGTTTCGCATTCCATTCGATAAACTCTTGTTTTTGAGGTTTCTGAGTAGTTTCTTCAAACTTTCGATTCATATTCGATCTGGTTGTAACTAACTCTAAGTAGGACTGTGAACTGCTACTCTTCTTCGTAAGATATCTATCTACTGCCTGCCATTCTTAACCATTTTTGCAGGAAGTTATCTTTCATATAAGTTCACAGGTCATTCGAGGAGATTGCATACTGCTCATTGGATACTATCTGGAATGCAATTTCTCTCGCTAAGACTATTGATGTTTTTCCCTCGACACTACTTGTCAAATATGCACTTCACAGGAAATCTTTATCTTCCGTGCATACATCAAGGGGGAGTTCTTCATCAATCCTTAGCACTGGTTTATCATCGAAAACTCAAACTTTTTCAAATTATTTATCGATGCCTGTTTTGTCAACAATCGTCCAAAAAGGGGGAGATTGTAAGAGCAAGTTTTGCCCCCGAAGGTTTTGGACATTGTTAGACAAAGCAGAAGTGGAACTAATATTGTTTTCGAGCATAAACAGATACTTAGGTTCCGAAAGAATGGAGTTTGCATGTAGAAGGTCGAAGGACAACTCACTGCAGTGAATCTGCAGTCATCTACCGAAGTCTTTGAAGGAAGACGACCCCTAAAAATGTTGTCGAAGAAGATGTTTCTCTCGAGCAAAAGCGCAACGAGGAGAAAGCTGAAGCTGATCGAAGACTTAGTCTTTTTGCTAGTTTCTCTTTATTTCTTGAGTCGTAGGAAAAACCGTACTATTAAGAGGGGTTTGCTAGTTGAGATCTTTGTCGAAGTGAATCTGCTCTGCTCAACCAAAACCCACAAAAGCCTACCGAGAGAAATCTCACCGAGTCGAGCGAATAGCTCGAAGGCAAAGTCATTGCACTTCATGCCTTCGAGAGAGAACTCGTTCGGTGAGTCAGCTTACTTGTTCCTCAAGTAAAGTTGCGCAGTGATTGGAATCCGACCGTTGTGGACACGCGTCAAGCGGTTGCATCGGGTCACTTCAGTCATTTTACCCATCGGGATCGCCAACTATAAATACCCCGCACCCACCCGCCATTTCGGGTTGGCTGCTCCACTGAAGATTCTAAGACAGAAGTCTGAGAGCATCCCGAAGAGATTCATCGAGAGAAAACCTACACCCAAGTCTGAACTGAGTTGAGCAATTCATGGAGACTTAGGTTGATATTAGCCGATCTTTTTATCTTGGAGAACTGCAAGTCTCCTAGACGGTTAGGCGTCGCCTGTCAAGCAGTCGAAGAGAAATTGTCACTGCTGAAGGAAGTTTGTAAAGGTCTCGGAGATGTCCTGAATCATCTACCACGAGTGAAAACTGGACAAGCTCGAGGAGTTTGTTGCAGTGGAGAATAGGACGGAGAGAGTTTTGCTCCAGGTGTTCAATCACCAGTCCCTCCAACCAGACGTAGCACTTTGCAGAGTGTGAACTGGTTTACCAAACATCGCTGTGTCAGGCTCGTTTTCCTTCTAGCGTTTACTTCAAGCATTTACTCGTAGCCTGT
The DNA here is from genome assembly GCA_950022295.1 of Bromus sterilis. NCBI lineage: Eukaryota > Viridiplantae > Streptophyta > Magnoliopsida > Poales > Poaceae > Bromus > Bromus sterilis. Next base: position 18,182,056 of record OX465598.1, on the reverse strand, counting down.
TTGCCTTCGATGTTTTCCTTCGCTCTCAATCCTTTCGAGCTATGCATTACCTTCGATACTGTATTTCCTTCGATATGCCTTTAGTCCTTCGTAGTTTGCATGATTTCCTTCTAAGTTCCTTAGAATTTTTAGAAGTGATCATTCACCCCCTCCCCCTCTGATCATTCTTGAGCTTTCACTATGGATGTCATGTGAACATATTTTTGTTGGTGTTGGTGCTCTATGTTGTTTTGTATTGAAAACATAAAGATGCTAATTTTATAACCAGAAGTTGCCAAACTCTTTGCGTTCTTATCTGTCGTTTGGTTGTTATGCTAGACAATGTTGTAGCAACTAGAAAATAGGAACACTTGAATGCATGCAAGATGCAACAACAAGGCAGAACAAGTTAGCAAGAGATATTCCATCACATAGTTGGTAATTCTAGAAATAGGCTTTGTAATACATGAGTTCTCAATGTGTTGATAGTATACTGCTTCTTTTAAACCTCCCGATTTAGTACCAGGACTTGCAACATTGTAATCTTTTGTTTCAAAAAGATGTCCAAAGGGCATATTATAATTGAAATTTATAAAGAAATGAAATAAATAGTGCACAAGACAGTGTAAAGCCAACAAGACACAAAACGACAAGTAAAGAAGTAAAATTACATCGAATAATCATACTAGCCATCTTCTTTTGATTGTTCGTCACCCAACAAAGCTTGAAAATGCACAACCATCGGTAAGGAAAAGTGACACCAAACATCCTCACCATATTGAATTTAAAGACCACAATAGTCACTCGTCGATCAAGTAATCACATTGAAGGAAAGGATTATGGTTGGGATATCATCCCATGCAACGTAGGCTTGCAATCATTCATGACCAGTCCAGAAGGTTGAAGAAACCAGACCATGCCACTGAACAACAAAAAAATGTTCAAAGTCGCCGCATCAAGATCCAACCAGTTGCTTCCTTGATTGACACATTAATGCCAAGATGTGAAAAGAGCCAGAAAATCCGGCAACATCCATTCTCATAGGCACTCCGACGATGCTGGTTTGGACCTCAAAATTTTATTTCAACACACCATAGTTATTTGTACTAGTTTTTTTTTAATATGTCCTTCTGTTGTCTTTTTTTACTTTCTTTGCGGGTATGTAACATTCCGTGCAAAGACCGGGATGTGTCCTTCTGTTGTCCTTTTTTCAAATATTTTCTTCAACATATAAGTTTTTTCAACACTGTACAACAATCGTAGATGTGCTCACATACATCTACGATATGAACGGGGCCTTAAGATTTGAATGTGACCGGTAGATAGGATAGGAGCCATCGTAAGGATCTTTGCCACTGAGTTTGTTGGATGTGTATGTCCGTACACCTGTCACCTATAGGCCATAGGAGCGACCGTTTGAATTTGATGCTGCATATGCATGTACGCGTACGGAAGCAAGCAAGAGATTTTAATTGTATACCATTCGAAAGCATCGAGTCTTGAAACCGTTCCAGAGAATCAGACAAAGCCCAACTACTCAAAGCGTAATACGTACGGACACGCTTACTTAGTTACTCCACAATTGATATTTCCTACTAACACACGCTATATATGCATACATGATGGCTAGCCACATGAAAGGGAGAAAATGCGGCTAGCTATTCCATCCCGGCCGGTCTATCTATCTACTATTCATGAGTCATGACCATATCACGATTGATGAGACTCTAGGTAACTTGATGAGCTATGTATGCTAGCCGAGGAAGGAACATGTGTGTACTAGTCTTGCCAAATGTTGCATATATGTAAGACTAATCTAATAAAGCGTACGTCGAAGAACGTTTGCAAAAAAGGCTAGCTAGCTGGAAAGGGAAGTTGTTGTCCCTGGGTGGAAGATTGGTACTCATAAATTCAGTTTTAATCAATATGGTATTGTATATGATATCATTCTTTCATCTACCTAAAGGGGTCTTACATATATTGGATTATTTCCGATCGAGATTCTTTTGGCAAGGGGATAACGAGAAGAAGAAGTATCGACTGACCAGGTGGAATGTCGTTTGCCGTCCGAAGGACCAAGGAGGGTTGGGTATTCATGACCTTCAGGTCAAGAACTCCGCTCTCCTCGGTAAGTGGTTATATAAGCTACTGACTTCGGATGGTGTCTGGCAAACGCTCCTTAGGCGAAAATACATAGGCACAAAAGCGTTATCTCAGGTTGTATGGAAGCCTGGAGATTCACATTTTTGGGCTGGTCTCATGGCGACAAAGAACGACTTTTATCGCTTTGGGGTTTTCAAGATTAAGGACGGGTCGGAAATAAGATTTTGGGAGGATATATGGCTAGGAAATGCCACACTCCGAGATCAATACCCAGCTCTATATAACATTGTGCGACATAAGGGAGACACGCTGGCCACGGTCATGCACGAGTCACCCCCTAATATTGCATTCAGGAGAGACTTAATCGGTCCTAGACTAGCCTCTTGTAATGCCTTGCTAGAACGGTTAGCGGTAGTGCAACTGTCACAAGGCCACGATGAGTTTCGATGGAATCTCAATAGGAATGGAAAATTCTCTGTGGATTCTATGTATAGGGCGTTTGTCCAACCTGAAATACCAGTCGATAATAATTATAAAATATGGAAAATGAAGATACCTCTAAAGATTAAAGTCTTTGCATGGTATCTTCGAAAATGTGTCATTCTAACGAAAGATAATTTTGTCAAGCGCAACTGGCAAGGGAGTAAGAAATGTGTTTCATGTGCTCATGACGAGACAATAAAACATCTTTTCTTTACTTGTAAGGTGGCACGTTCTATTTGGTCAGCTATCCAAATGGCTTCAAACTTATATCAACCCACATCCGTTGTCCGTTGCTAATATTTTTGGCAATTGGCTTAACGGGATAGATAATAAGCTTAAAACCATCCTTAGGGTAGGAGCGCTCGCCGTAATATGGTCGCTCTGGCTATGTAGAAATGACAAGATCTTTTCGGATAAAAACTTCACTTGTTTGCAGGTTCTTTATCGATGCACGGGTATTCTCCGTTCGTGGTCCATCTTACAACGTGTGAAATATCGAGGCCTTTTTATGGAGGCGTGTGCACGACTGGAAGCGGTGGCGAGTGATATTTTTATCCAGCATGGGTGGCCGCGTGATTTGCGCATAGAGCTACCTTGAGTGGCGATAGTTCTTTTCATTTGTAACTTGTCGTACGCTCTTTTTTTTTCCTTCTGGTTGCGGCTGTGTGCATCTTAGCTATGCAGAGGCCAGGTGTACTTACTTAAACCTTTTGAGTAATAAAACCCTTTATCCAAAAAAATAAAGCGTACGTATTAGAGATTAGAGATTAAAGTCAATGCATGGTGTTTTGAATCCAAAGTAGTACCATGGTAGGACTAACCAAAGACGGCGCCGATTTCTTTATAACCGGTATCGGTTATAGAGCAGGAATTCAAGATCAATCATCTATATGAATGTACGAATCCTTTATCTTTGAGGTTTTTTATGGTACCCTATACTGCTAGGGGAAGGGAATAGTATATATCTAGTCTCACCATTTGATTTCTCGAAGGTTAGTTTAGACCCCTAATTTTATATGAAAACTCTTTATTTGTATCTAAATCTTCCATCGCTGTTGAGAGAAAACGCCGCCGCGCCCAGGCAGCCAAGCTCCGCCTCAATCCCGACGCGCCGATCCCCATATTGCACACCGGCCAGTCCTCCAACTGCCCTCGGCCGCTCTTGCCACTGCCGTTGTGTTCGTTCGCTTCGTCCTATCGTGATGCTAAGATGCTCCTCTTGTAGACCTTACAGGCTCACACATCCGTGACCTCCGCCTGGTTAGAACTTTACTTATCCATGATTGGCAGTATGAAGTAGTATGATTACATCGTAGAAATTGGATGACATTAAAACTTTCTTCTGCTACTTAACACTGCTAGGAAATAACCAAGCAACATCTGAAACGTATGCCGTGGATAGGAGTACGTATTTCTGTATGACCTTCTTGTCGACGGCGGCGAGCTCGTCCGGTGGTCTTGCCACCACCGCTATGAACCAGACCATGATGAGCAATGTAAGACAGTGCCCTATATACAGCCTGTAGAGGAAGAGGAGGTTTACATGGGAGACATCGGGCCGGACCTGTGACATGCTTCTCGCGGAGGAAGAGGATGCATGCGCGGCGGCAGAACCGGATGAGAGGGAGAAGCAGGTGGGTCACCTTAATCTGTGCGAACTGAAAATTAAAAATCTTTGAAAATTTTCCTCAAATCACATATACCGCTTTTACGTTCGAGGAGCAGTGCACGCTGTACTGCTAACCTAACTTGAGCAGTATACATCGTTTCGGGACGTCGGATTTTGAGGAATAAACGGTCAGTATTCATTACACGGTACCGTAAAAGAGCTCTTATCTTTATGCAACTCGTGTTTGTGCACACCACCTCCTACGTACCCACAAGACAAACTCGTGTTTCAACGTCGATCCCATGCTTGATTGGTACACATCATCGAATACATGAGGATTCCATAGACATCCAACCCACACTACTAAAAAACTAGCTATAGATATAAATGGATTATGTGTCGAATATAAAAATGCGTGCTTCACAAAAATATTTTTGTGGTGCATATAAACCTATGCGCCACAGAAATTTTAAAATTCTGTGACGTATAAAAAATTAATGTCTCACCGAATTATGGCTTTCTGTGACGCATAAAGGCACATGAGCCACATAATTTTGGTGGGGTCCGTCACCACGCTTGGGTGGTCAAAATTCTTTGGGGCATATTAGACATATGCGCCATAGAAATTTGATAATTCCGTGGGACATATTAGACATATGTGCCACAGAAATTTGACTTATGCTCCACAAAAATTTGATAATTCTGTGGCGTATATAGACATATGCGCCACAGAAAGTCAAAAACAGATATGGATTCGAAAACAGATCCAGAAATCCAGATATTCCCTATCTTTTCCGCTTTACTAGCTCCTTCCCTCCTTTCCTTCCATCCTCCTCGTCTCCTCTACTTCTCCTCTCCTCCACTCCTCCGACAACCTCCTCTTCCACCTCCTGCCATGGCCTCCTCCACCACCCCAGCGACCTCATCTTCCTCCTCCTTCGGCAACCTCCTCCTCCTCCTCCACCTCTGGCCATGCCCTCCTCCGACGACCTTTTCCTACACTTCCGTCCATGGCCTCCTCCTCCTCCTCCAACTCTGGCCATGGCCTCCTTCACCACCTCCGACAACCTTCTCCTCCTTCACCACCTCCGGTGACCTCCTCTGGCGACATCCTCTGGTGACCCCCTCCTCCACCACCACCTCCGATGGCCTCCCCCTCCTCCACCATATCCAGCGACCCACCTCCGGCCTCGCCTCCCCCAGCGATCCCCACCTCCGGCGACTGCGGCGATCTAGATCTGGCCCTTTTTTTAATTCAAAAAATAATTATGTGGCGCATATAAGTAATATGCTCCACAGAAAAAAATTCATGCGCCAAGAAAATTTGAGATTTCTGTGTCGCATATCAATATGTGCCACAGAAAAAAAAATTAGTGGTGAGGATTTTGTGGCGCATCCCATATGCGCCACAGAATTGCAGAAACGTGTGCCACAGATAAAGGTTTTTCTAGTAGTGCCAAACTATTCAATAGGAACATATTATCCGCAGGCAGAATGGTAAACATATGATGACTAGTGGCTAGAGATAGCCCATAAGCATGAATCATGATGAAACTACAATGTACTAATGCTAGTCTAGGTCCATGCGTAATTCACTTAGTAATAATCAAGCCAAGTCTTGATCACATGTCTAATTTTAGTGTGACTGATGCCACTCATACTTTTCGGCAGTCATGCCTTTTCGCCAAGCCTCTAATTAAAGGTTTTATCACAAAAAATGCTACATTCCCGGGAGGTGATGGGGTTTTACGGGGTATTGATTAATTATCTTCAATCCTCCCGCCACCTCCACTTATTTTAACTCGGCTTCGGGTTTGTGCAAGTAGGGGCGACAATTTGTCTCTTGCTAAAGTGGGGTTGACACACTGGTTGCTCCATTGCATCAGAGGGGAGATGAGGCGCGGGTAGGGGTCACCAGTGGCGGAGCTAGGCCCCAGGCAGCCAGGGCCTTGACCTGGGGCATAGCAGACTATCCCTTCGTTAATTAGAGAAGCAACTACAATGTTTGCTATTGTTTAACACTGTAGTTAAACTATTCGCCTGTGACGTTGTCGCCGGCTGGATCCGCTACTGGGGGTCACATAAAGGAAGATGAAGGTCGGTCCACGCTTCATATATTGTTGAAGCAAGATGTACACATAGATTGGTTGTGCCGAAGACAGGATCGACGTACCGGTGTCCCCGCTAATTCATCGGGAGATGGAGCGCCTGTAGATGCGAGGCAAAGGAAGATGAAGGCCTTCGCCCAAGCCCCATATTCTGCATGATCAGATGCGCCTTTATCCTGATGAAGGCACCATTTCCATGTCGGACCGATGGCCGCCCCCCATGTAACAGTACATTCAATGTTTAAAAGGGATAAGAGAACTAGGGCAAACAGTTACGTGGGATATTTTGAAGGAGTTGCGCTAAGTCGTGTGAAAAGTAAGTGTCACATACTCATTCTTCAAGGATAAAAAGTCTCTTCCGCTTCCTCCTCTCCCCTCCCCGTCCTCTCTCTCCCCTGCCTTTGACTGACGAAGAAGACTGCGGCCCCCTCCCTCCTCTCCCCTCCGTCGGCGCTGCTGGTTGGGGTGGGTTAGGAGGGCGGGTGTGCTCGCGCGTAGGATGTAGGTTTTCCTTCCCGTCGGAGTTCTCCCCAAGTCTTGCGAGCGACTTCGGGATCTGGATCTTGTTATTTCTTCCCCGGTGTCCATGGTGGATGGCAGAGAAGATGGACTCGATCTGGAGCTCCTCCCTTAATAATCTCGCGTTTATCCACGGGAGGGTGGTTCTTCTAAGTGTGCTCCCCTCACTGTCCCGATCTGGCCATCATGGGGATGGGGATTCGGCGGTGCTCGGCGCACATCTTGGAAGGGCTTTTCCTAGACTTGCTGTTGCTTCTCTCAAGAGTTCATCCTCGATGGAGCTTCACCGGCAGGCGGCCGGTTTCCCATCGACTTTTCTGGCCGAAAGGCGGTCGTGCTGCGCCAAGACGACGACAGGAGCAAGCCTGCGTCTGCGCATCTTCAACCTCCCGGTCGTTGTGCCAAATGGGAGGCCCAGTAGCCTACAGATCTCGGCGTTCTTCGGTGCTTCGTATCCAAGTGGTTTCGTCCCCGGATGCGTCGTCGCTGGTCGGGACTGGCGGCGGATTCATCGCCTCGTCGGAGTTCAGGGACCCGATCGCATTTTCGCGAATAGTTTTAGGGACCTGGTTGTGATTTGTAAGCCCCAGTAGCTATTCATACTTTCTTCAGGGGCTTTTCTGTAAGGTGTACCGACACAAAGATTTAATGCAGCAGGGGTCTTCGAGGCCCTTTTTTATGTTAAAAAAAAGGATAAAAAGTGGAACCCACTATATAAGAATGAAGCTAGTTGGTCTTGCACGTACGTACGTAACTTTATGGAATTTGCACGTGCACGCGGGTAGTGTGTTTGATCCGAATTCCCAATCCCCTATACCAACTCGTTGTTACTTTGCCCTGCCGAATCGAATGGAGATAGTGTGGCTCGTGCTAAAGTGGGGTTGACACACTGGTTGCCCCATTGCTTCAGAGAGGAGATGAGGCGCGGGTAGGGCTCGTGCTAAAGGAAGATGAAGGTTAGCCTACGTTTCATATATTGTTGACGCAAGATGTACACATAGATTGGTTGTTCTGAAAACGGAATCTTCGTCATATTAATACATATATATATATTTTTTTAAAAAAATTGGTTGTGTTGAAAACGGGATCAATCTACCGTTTCCCGTTGCTTCATTGGGAGATGGAACGCATGTATATGCTAGGCAAAGGAAGATGAAGGTCTTGGCCCAAGCCACATATTCTGCATCAGATCGATACGCCTTTAACCTGAGGAAGGCACCATTGCCATGTCGAACCGATGGCCGCCCCCCATGTAACAGTACATGCAAAACTTTAAAAGTGATAAGACCTAGAGCAACCAGTCGTGTGGGATATTTTAAAGGAGGTCCGCTAAATCATGTGAAAAGATTTATTTTTTTGAGGAATCACCAGAGGAAAGCTCCTCCACCTGAATATATTACTCAAGAGTAAAGCGGCCCAACGTGTCTATGTAATCATGTGAAAAGTAAGTGTCACATACTCATTCTTCAATGATAAAAAGTGGAACCAACTATATATAAGAAGAATGAAGCTAGTGCCTACTTGGTCTTGCACGTACATATACTACGTAACTTGATGGAATTTGCACGTGCACACGGGTTGTGTGGTTGATCCGAATTCCCAAACCTATACACCAACTATCCTGCCGAATCGAATGGAAAAAGCTTCTCCGGCCAAAAAGCGGCACTACCTTGGCGTGCCCAAGGTCGTGGTGCCCTGCCGGACGGCATCTTGCTCGCTCCCCTCCAAACTCCAAAGCTCCTCTCTTTTTCGAGGAAGATAAAACTCCAAAGCTTCTACGGCGCCGCAATGCATGAAAAAACAGACACACGCACAACACACAAACGTCTCCATGTGTACGTACGTGCACTGATCAGCGTTGCTGCTCCTTCACAAAACATTCGACTAGTTAATTTCATCACGTGATACATGCATGCACGTACGTGTGTATCCTATCCACATACAGAACACAATTTTATAATGCATCATCTCAAAACTTACGTAGGAGAAAGGAAACTGAAAAGGGTTTGGTTCTATAGTCTCCACTGATTATCAACGGCATCTAAGTTGCCTTTATCTAGAATGTTTCAACTTTTTTTTGGAAAAGGAGGTTTTACCCCCTTTATCTAGAATGTTTCACCTGATTAGTTCCTCTGAATAGTACGTACACCATTGTGTACGGCAATAAGTACAGCTCTTGTGTTTTTCAACGGCATGCTGTGAAAGTTACCTCAGAGAGCAAACAATCCAAAGGTCTCAAGGAATTATTGCATCTGCATGCCGGTCATTTTTCCAAGTCGGATAAAGACCGAAAAGTCCTGTCTCAACTCTGAACATTGATATGGAAGAATTGGCAAAGTCAGCTAGACTTACACCCGAAGTTACTGTTTTTCTTTTCTTTCAATCCACCACGTCTCAAGTTTTTCTCCGGTCTAGGAATTTGTTTCCACGGTATGGAATGTGGAACAAACGCATGGTTACCACACATACCTGTTTTGGAGTTTGATTTTCTCTCTCTAATTTGGTATGGAAGCTTCACTACTAGAAAAAACCAACCTCCCATATTTGACATGTGTGCTATGGACACTAGCTAGGAGTGTGTCCCCTGTTGTGGGGATAGATGTTGGTGGTTATCCACGATGGAGTCAAAGTAGACATATTAGGCACGACATGTGATACCGATGATGTTGCTCGATGACCTTAGTAGGGGTTTTGCAGTGTCTTAAGTCCAGGTTGGTGGTTGAGTTGGCTGCCGTGCCCCATTTATCTATGGGCGTGTTTATTGTGTACATATTTTCACCCTTTTACAATAATTAGTTCTAAAACTTTCTTCTACCGATTTAATAATTTGATGGCTTTGGAATCTGGTTTAGAGAACATGATAGCTAGCTCTTTCTTGAAAGTTGAAACTCTAGCCCATTTGTGTCGGTAAAGCTTAGTGAAGGTTATTCTTTGCCTCAGAGGTTGGATTTAGGGGATGGACACGTGATAACATGATGACCGCCGATGACACATGGTAGTGTGGGGCGAACCCAAAATATTAGTGACAAGCTACAATTACCTGATCCTGTCGTGGGATGTGGTTTCTCAGTTTATACTGAATATTTGGTGAACAAATCAATGCATTGAAGCCTATACGACATTACAACTATGAATGTGTCATGTTGTCATATGATTGATCACTACGGCACAACACTCATACGCCGACAGCCGACCACCGTCGGTGTAGAGCCAAAGTTCGTCGGCGTAGGCCTACGCCAAGGGCCGCCGTCGGCGTACATCTTCCTCGGGTTAGCCTCGGATGTGGTCGGTGTACCATAGTCGTCGGCGCGTAGGAATATATGCCGACGGCCAGGCCGTCGGCGTATGCGAGGTGGGGTCCACGCAGAGACTAACGGCCGTTTGGCCTGGTGGCCGTCGGCGTATCCCCGTTTGAAAAAAAAATTATTTTCCATATTTTTTAAAAAAAATTAAAATTATTAATTAATATTTTTATTGCTACGCCGACGGCCTGGTCATAGGCGTATTCCCATTTGAATTTTTTCAAAAAGAAATCAATTATTTTTTTGAATTTTTAAATTTATTAATTATTTTTTTATTTCTACGCCGACAGCCTGGCCGTAGGCGTATCCCCGTTTGAAAAAAAAATTACTAATTATTTTTATTTTTAATTTTTATTAATCTAAGATCACTATGCTTAATCTCAAGTCAAATTGACCTCCGTAATCAAACTTCCCCAAGGGTCGCCTATCCTCACACTACTTCAGCCCCAGCACGCTTAACTTCTTAGTTCCATTCATCACCTACCCCAACTAGCTTAATAGACACTTGTTGATATATGTATCATATCAATCTTATTAAACTTTGTTGATGTTTAGGATCTTGTTGGTGCATATGGGTGTGATTAAATTTTGAATTTTTTTTTGAAACTTCTCGATCGGTTACCTATCATATTTTGAACATTTTTAAAAATATATTTATTTTTTAATTTTGAAAATCCATTTTTATTTTCCGAGTGACAAAAGTAGGGGTTTTTTTGTGAAGATTCTACCAAATATTTAATGTCAACTTGAACCTTTTTTTTTTTGTAAAATACTAGACCATATTTTATTTACAATTGACCAAAGTTTCCATGTAATATATTTTTTATATACCTCTTCTGAAAAAGACAAATTTCCGCAGATTCAGCTGAAACGGAGTCAAATTTGAACTACATGTGCTTGATAGTTTGCTCTTTATGTTTCAAAAAATCATTTATAGATACACAAGTAGTCATTTCATCAGAGTTTCACCAAGAATTTTGTAAGATTCTACCCCTATCTATTATCGGTCATGCCCTCCGTTTTGACCACTTTTTGAAATGACAAAAATAATTCAAAAAAAATAAAAAAATGTAAAACATTCGCGTTGCATCCTAATTTATGTCTTAGTAACATACAAAACAAAAAACTTGGAATAAGTCAAATATCTTAAAAAAATCTTTTCAAAATGAACTATCGAGTATGAATATTCATAACTTTCAAGCCAAATGACCGATGTTATAGCTAGTTTCAAAGGATAGTTTTCCCAAATGATCTCATATTTTGCACATGTGTGTATATTATACTAGCCAACAAGTTTGCCAAAGGAAGTTTTTATTTTCTTTGCATGAAAAATCAAATTTTCATTTTCCAAGTGACAAAAGTAAGGGTTTTTTGTGAAGGATCTATCAAATATTTGATGTCAACTTGAACCACTTAATTTTTGTAAAATACCAGTCCATATTTTATTTACAATTGACCAACGTTTTTATGTAATATGTTTTTTATATACCTCTTCTGAAAAAGACAAATTTCCGCAGATTCAGCTGGAACGGGGTCAAATTTAAACTATATGTGTTCGATAGTTTGCTTTTTATTTTTTCAAAAAATCATTTCTAGATACACAAGTAGTCATTTCATCAGGGATCCACCAAGATTTTTGTAAGATTTCACCCATATCTATTACCGGTCATGCCCTCCATTTTGACCACTTTTTGAAATCGAGAAAAATAATTCAAAAAAAATAAAAAAATGTAAAACCTTCTCGTTGCATCCTAATTTATATACCTCTCCCGAAAAAGACAAATTTCCGCAGATTCACTTGTGTATATTTTTTTTTTTTTACATTTTGTTTGAATTTTGTAATTATTAATTACTATTTTATTGCTACACCGACGGCCTGGTCATAGGTGTATCCCTGTTTGAACTTTTTTTATTTTCCCCAACTTTTTTATAATTGTTTTCAATTTTTTAGTTATTAATTATTATTTTATTGCTACGCCGACGGCCTGGCCGTAGGCGTATCCCCGTTTGAATTTTTTTTGAATTTTTTTAATTACTAAATATTTTTTATTAGTTATTTTTTATTAATTATTTTTTTATTGCTACGCCGACGGCTTGGCCGTAGGCGTATCCCCATTTGAAATTTTTTATTTTTTTAATTTTTTTTTTCAAAAAATTTACTTATTATTTTTGTATTGTAGGAAAAAAAATACGCCGACGGTCTTATGCCGTTAGGTTGTATGACGCCGTTGCATGTTTGGTTTTTACGCCGATGGCAGCGCAGCTACCTTCCCCTCCTCGAGATCTACGCCGAATCCTCGATATTTGGCCGTCGGCGTAGCGGACGGCTGTAGGCGTTTGTGGCCTGTCCCGTAGTGGATATCGATGGTTTCCCATGATGAAGTCGAAGTGGTAACATGAGTAATTGATGGTGCCAATAACGTTGCACGACAGCCTTGAGGTTTCAAAACAACGTGTGCTAAGTTTACATTGCTACCTAGGCTGGCCGGGTGAGAGTGCCCAATTTGTTTGGCGACATGTTAGTTTAGCGTGTTTTCTCTTGACTTTTTGATAATTACTATGTATCATTATTTGAGGTGGAGATTTTTTATTTTGATTTTTGGGAAAGTGTAATTTTTTTGCTTATTTAATATGTATTTTTGAAAAAGAGAGCTCCCTCTACGATTTCATTTATAGAAATCACAATGTCTTCTTTTTTGCTTATTTAATAGAGTGAGGTCTTTGGAGTTTGGACTATGTGGAAAAATATTCCTCCTTCACACTCAAGACGCTAGATGACATGTTTGAGACTGCTCTATCCTTTCAAACCCAGTTTCACTCCACCAAATTCACGTTGGAGCAGATTCATCCAGAATTGCAGTTTCACCATAGAGCGGTGGATCTTATTTGACATCTAGGTAGCTCTTCGGCTTTAAAGAATGAAAAGTTTTGATGGGAATGATCTATTGTGCTAAGGCCGCTCTAAAAAATGGAGGGATGTCCACTTACCGGTGGCAGTGGTGACTAGTTTTCTTTAACTCCACAAGGACTTTTCGAACTTGTAGCATTTAACTCCACATGGACTCTTCGAACTTGAAGCTTTGAAAGCATGCGCTGAAGAGCTTCATAAAAAAATAGAAAGTTGGATCCTAGATTCAAGTTTTTTTGCGAAGCCAAACATCATGAAACTATCCATTTGTGTAGTGTTTTCTAGAGTGAAACTGAATTTTAACGCACCCGCAAAAAAAACTGAATTTTAACGAGCGTAGAAGTTTCAGACAGACCCTTATAAATCTAAAATAGGCCAGCCTTTGCCTCGAGAACAGATCTGGAAGATGGACACGTGATGCATGGCGGCCGTTGATGACAAGGGTGGCAAGCACAAAACTTGTGATCTAGAACATTTTACCAGCTCCCCGGCGAAAGCTTTCGATATATAACATGGAGAGTGGAGAAAGTTTCATCGTGAAGAGATCAAATTGACGGGTAACTGTAAATCACCCACACGTAATTTTCGCTGCCCGAGCAATGTCAAAGAGGCGGTGCCGAGCCTAGTTAGCAGCCACATCTTTTCTGTAAGTTTTGTCGTCGGAATCTGCAGGAAATCCTCGCGGCCGGCGAACAGTCGGTGTCCGGGGAACATTTTTTCCGTGTGACTACAGTGTTCGTTCTCTCTCCGTCCATTCCCGACGTGGAATTTCTCAGCCGAATCCGCTGTGGTCAAATCACATCACATCGTGTGACAGTTCCCGACTGCGACCCGTCCGAGCGTATGTATGGCGTGGTCGACGTTCAGGTGAAGGTTCAGGTCAGCGGCGGCGGCCGGCGGCCTCCTCCGTGGTCGTGCTCGTCCCCACGGCGTCCTCCTCCCACCGGCCAGCGGACGATGGGCAGCGTCAGATCAAAGCTGGCCGCCGTCTGCTGCTTCCTCTGACGTGTCTTGCTGTCAGCATGGCGTGACCAGCCGATCACCTGCAACGGTATGCATGGTTTAGTTTGCCATGTCAAGAAGATTAAATCTGCGTTTCAATTCTAATATGGTGATAGTTTGGCAGTCAGCTGCTGCCCACCCGCAGCACACCTAACGAACCATGATGGGGAAAATCAGAGAATTTTGGTTTGGTCAAACAATGATGACTTCGTAACTTTACTACTTCCTCAAAGTAGTACTCTTCTTATCCACAATAACCGTCGCTTATTTTATACTAAGCTAATACAAACTTTGTATTAGATGAGGGACATTTATTATGAATCGTAAAAAGTAATAAATATTATTCCTTTAGTATAAATTTAATATTAATTTAATATAAAATAAACAATATTCATTATGAATCGAAATAAGTACAATATTGTAAGTACGTCGATATGGCTGACATATATATATAGAGAGAATTGAAAGTACCCACAACTATTTCACATGTACTATTGTACTAATGAAACATATGTGGAATTTATCACTTATATATGCAACTCGACCCATCGAGCTCACGCTATTAATTGCTTTGTCTGGGTCTCTTCCCTTCACAGTGACACTGGGACGGTCATACCTATGAACAATTCACCCGTTTGAAAAAAAATCTAAGATATTGTCCACTTCATATGTGAATGTAAGCTTGTTCAACTTCTCGGCACTCATAAAACTGGCTTCGTTTCGCTGTATATATAAATCAAAGGCCCAAAGAAGTATACGGTCGAACGATATAAAGGAATGTAGGGCCTCTCAAACACTACCTACAAACATAGTACGCTCCCGACTATGTTGTCTATAGAGAGTACAAGAAGAACCGAGAAACATCATGTGAAGCGTTATAACACCTAAGCTCCAGGACAACACCCTCAAGAAGAAGAACGACGCCAACCATCGTCAATGCCGAATCTACATACATAGGTTTTCACCCGGAATCCGAACACGGGGAGGAGTTCCTAAAGGACGTCTTAAGGAAGATCATGACGCCCGCGAGCGACGCTATCATCAGCAACTCCCCCTGTGACACCACATGATCTGCAAGGCAAGCACAATGATCTCAGTACTCCAGATCCAGATCGGGGAGCTGACACTATAGGGAAAGGAGGAGTGAACTAGCCCGACATTAGTCGTGGGGATTGGGTTGGTGCCTCCACGGTAGGAGGCCCCAATGCCCGAATCGCTCTTCGGTCCCTTTGGACCGAGAGGTACAGTACCCCAGGACTACCAATGGTCGCATAGTAGACCGTTTGCTCGACTAGATGTCCGTAATATACGACACCGCTCAGTCCGACAGTGCAGAAGAATCCCGACCACCACCATCATCCACCGTACCCTCAGAGAGAGGAATCTCATCGCTCGTGGGCACCACCCGAACCACTTCGGGCCTCACCTTCCCGGAGCTACAGCTCCGACCTTCCTCGGGCCAAAATCAGGTCTGCCTCAGCAAGGGCCCTCGGTCGGAACCGCCAAACATGGCCGGTACACTATCGTGCATGCCCCCCGTCCGGTTCAAGAGAACGACATCTGCCATCACCACCCGTGTTGGCTGCAATGGCCGGTGCCGCCACCATCAGATTCGTAACCGCCACCATCCCTACAGGCTACAACTCCACCCCGCCACCAGCACACCCACCACCATGCCCCACGCAGGAGGCCGGCCTAGCCAAGACGGAGGCCTCCCCCAGCCCGCGCCGCCGCAACCCGTGACCCTTACTGCCGGGATCTGGCGAGGAGCACCGCAGCTGCATGCAACATTGCCAGCCGCATGTCAGGCCCGCACCACCATGAGTCCATGCAACCACCGTTGCTCTACCGCACAGTCGTGCCACCAGTATGTCGTACGGATCGCTGTCGCACTACCCCGTGAGAATGCCGCGCTCCCCGCCAGGGTCCACGTGTCGCGCTGCGGGACACCAGGGAGGGAGGGAGGAGGACCCGCCGTCGCCGCCGCCGATTAGGCTTTGCTTGGCGGCGCTCTCTGGTGGCGGCGGGGAGGAGCGGAGGTGGGGAAGGTATGCTCTCCGACCGCGGCTAGGGTTTCGCGTGCCGCTCACGGGCCGCTAGGCTCATTGTTTAGCTTAATTTCTCGGCACTTATGTTCCGTCACTCTCCGCATCGCCAGGTTTGACAAAAAATAGTTGAAAAGTCAATTTTATATAGCAATGTACGTACCACCTATGCTCGTTCATACGTACTCCCTCCGTCTCGTAATGTAGTATCATTTTACAAACTATGTTAATTTACAAAATGATACTACATTATAAGACAGAAAGAGTACGTACGTAGAGAGAAGTGCTATGAATACTTAATTCACTCGGAGGTAGGACATCGAGCTCTTCTAGTTCAAATGTTTAAAGTCAATTCAACTCTCTGACATGCCATGCTCGGATTTCTCCAGGCAAATGGGAAACCGAACACATGTAGTGAATGCGAATATATATATTGCCGTTGCAGGAATAACTGCGTGTGTGAAAGCATGTAAAAGTGGATATATTCGTTCTCAAAAATTCTATTTCGAGAAGTACACATAGTCCAAGTTGCTAACTGAATTTGTTCCCTTGTGTTGATTGGAGAAAGAGATGGGTAGTTGCACGCATAATTTTAACTTTTGACGAACTATGTTAGGCACATATAGATATAACTTTGCAATTTAAGTCGCATAATTATGTCTTCTATATAGTTCCAAGGATTATTATTTTTGAATTAATAGTTCCAAGGATCAGATCGATACATATGTATTTATGATGCAAAATTCTCCTCCTCCTATGGGAATTTAACGACCAACAGTTTATATATGTGGCTGCCATTGAAACCTTGCAGGATAAAATGCCATCAAGTCAAGGTGGCAGTTTGTGATTACCTATCAACATTACTGCACCTAGCAATCTAGTGACGTCACTATCAAAGAAATTGAAGCATTCTATACGTATGGGAAATTAATTGTTGACTTCGGCACCACATTCTTAGGGGTGGAAAGAGGAGAAAAAGGTTGCATCCGCCTATATCTCAATCAAGAAATCCATATTTGCGGATGCATCCTGGTTCAGTTTGTATTTTAGATAGGAACAGGTATATGGCCTTTGGAAATTCTTTTTCCTAGCTAGCTATAGATATAGCTAGCATGGTTAAGTTTACACATCATGATTTAATTAACCCGTGCGAATGTGTCAAGGTGTATTTTTTCCACTCCTCAGTAATCTAGAACTCTAGATGAACTAATAAAATGTAAATACTAATAAGTATATAAAAGTTCTAAAGAATTATGTAAAATCTATATATATATATATAGAGAGAGAATAATTTATCTCGAAGATACACATATATATTTATTATGGGGTGAATTATATAATTTCAAATTTTAGGTTAACAAATATAACTCCTTGGGATCTGTAGAATAAACAAGTTTGTGTTGTTTTTCAATGTTGTTTATGCCCTTCTCTCTTGTTTAAGGCTGAAATATGAGAGTATTTTACATGTTACAGATTTAGAGCAAAGTCTATTTTGAACACTGTTGTTGTGCTTGGTCTGGCTCAAACCCAGAACTATAAAATTGGCTAATTAACCTTCAATTAACTTTCTACAGCTGCTAAAATGAACCCTAGTTAAATTGTATTATGATGCATGTTATGGTGTGTATTTGTTTTCTTAAAAGTCAAGTTTCACATACTTTGTCAAAATTGATAAAAGAAAATGCCTAGACCTAAAATACAAAACATATACCATATGAAAATATAGTTTGTGATGATTATAATTGTATTTTATTTAGTGTTATATATATTGAATTTTTTTTATATAAATTTAGTCAAACTTCACAAAATTTGATTTAAAAAAAATCTATAGTACGCACTATAGTTTGGGACAGAGGGGGTAGATCCCCACCATTCCTACAGCTATAGATGTTTCCATAGCACTGAAAAAGTAGTATACCACAGGTAATTTGCTTAATATATAATTAATAAAACCAATTACTCAATGAGTATGTTTGTAAGTGCGCTTTGTTTCCTCCTAGGTTGTCTAGATGGTGATTGAGAAGATTTTCTTAAGACGCTCCTCTCACTCGCTCTTCAAATACTTGGCCTTCTTGCAGCACTGGTTTTCGCTATATAGGAGAAGGAACCACAAGTATCTACAACGGATGATAGACGTGATGACGTCAACGACCCACCGGATGGCTTGTCTGCTCCCGTTGGTGGCACTAGGCAGCTAGCCCCCCCTTCCTTAGTGTGTCTCGATTTATTTAGTTTCCTCTTGTTGGGCTCTACTGTTTTGTTGCCCCAGCGCCTATCGTACTTGCAATGTTGAACGGTGGAACTCGTTGTAGCGATGATGGCTTTACCTATAAAGTAGGGTGAAAGCTTGTTTCATGAGGTTGTCTAAACAAACACAAAATGTAAGTAAGTAAATTATAAGTCATGACGTTCTAAACAATTCCGTCAATAAACATCCGGCGATCCCACAAATGTTGTGTCCATATTGTTTTTGTTGGAGTGTCAGTGCTCTACCTTGGTCCATAAGAGCCGTAACCATGTTTTTTTTCTAACAAGAAATTTTCAAACTTTTTACAGGCCAACATCAAGAACACTTGACGCCGTGCAGTATCAAAGCTGACACACGACCTAACGATTTTCTGAATGGCCCGGGGTAGGGGTGGTGGGGGGGGGGGGGGGGGAGTGCGGATTTCTGGAGGTCGAGCTACACGTAGCCCTTTATTTTGAAAAGATCGTAAAACATATTTAAAAGTTTTGAAAAAATTCAAAAAAATTTCTGTAAAAACTTATATGTATTCCATATGAACATGTCAAATTTCGTTTTAAAATATTTTAATATGCAGCCTACACATAAAAAACAAATTTTCAGCCCAAAAACAACAACAAAAAGCCCATTTAAAATCAAATATTTGTCTTTTTTTCATATGCCACATGTGAAAGTATAATGGTATGAAAATTTGCACATATGTTATATACATGTGTATGTGTATTCGTAAAAAAATTCAATATTTTTTGGATAATGTAAATATATTTTATGGCTTGTTCAAAATAAAGGGCTACGTGTAGCTCGATCTATGTTAGGCATTTTTGTGTGTGTGGGGGGGGGGGGGGGTGCGCTAATTAGCCTATTGCTTCTTCAAATTTCGTCTTTTAGTTTCTAGACTTGTTGAACAGTGCGACTATTAATCGTGTATACCTCAGGTGAAGGACGGGAGATGTCCTTCCATCCTTTGATCAGCATTCGAGATGGGACTAGAATGGGCCATGGGGATCTTCTATGATGGAAACCTTTACCGTGAGAAGCGTCGCCATTGAATTGTTTGTGCTGAAATGGTCGACATGGATGTATGTATACTTACGGGTACACCTGCCACCCTAGGAACAATCTATGGAATTTCATGGTGCGTGCAAGCAAGCAAGCAAGCAAGAGATCGGAACAGTATAAGCCTTTAGTCTTGAGACCGTTCCATGAATTAGGCAAAGCCCAACCATCTAACGTAAGCCAAATACATATGCGCCATACGGCGTACGTCAAATATATATTCGGTCTTTCCAGGGAGCACACGCTCTATATGCGCGTATACTGGAACCAAGACGTCAGGGTCTATCTATCTACTATTCACGGCCGCCCATCACGATCGATGAGAGCTAGCCGAGGAAGGAACTTGTCTGCAATAGTCTGGGCAGCTTTTGTGCGCGTGCAAAACTAATCTAATCAAGTGGGGCAAAAGTGCATTAGGCCATCTTCACGATTGATGCATAAAACGGATACCGCATTCATTTGTGGATAGAGAGGACCAGTCCGTTTGGTCCTAATGATGTAAGAACCGGCCATTTAACCTTGTTCGCATCCGTTCGCCAACAGTTTAATCAAAATACGGTTAAATCACATAATTTTAAATGAAAATCATTCAAAATTGAATATAGTTTACATAAATTAGACGTATTTCATATAAATCAGACGAAATACATGAGTTTAACCTAGTACAAAACTACATCGGCAGCCGGATGTGCCATCCTTGCTTTTTGCTAGCGTCGATGCTCCCGACTGCGAAGAAGCTTCAGTGCCGCTAACAACCAACGAGGCAAGCCGGTCGTTTGCACCAATGATGCTTACCCGTCAAGTCTTCTTGGATGGCGCTTCACTCAATCCTTATATGGCGAAAATTGAGAAATAAGAAAAGGGAACGGTCAGTGTATGAGGTAAATCCCCCACAATCAATAAAAGCAAAAAAAATGGCAAATCCCTCGTGATAGTATTTTGTATTACCAGTGGGTGAGTTGGTTAAACCTAACCAGTATCGTGCAGCCTAAGTCACCCAATTCACCCCCTTTCTTACGGTGCGTCAGTGGTTTAGGGGCTTCAAAGTGCGTGGGAACAACAACCTAGCGTCGGATAAAGTGATGGCGATAACAGCTCATGTTGAAGAAGGTTGCTTCACATGAAGGTCGGCACAAAGGAAGACGAAGGTCTACATGCACCCCATACGGTTTTGCCAAATCCCCCCCCCCCCCCACGACCCCCAAGAAGGAGGCGCCATCAAATGGGCCACCCAACATATATGCCAAAAAATCATTAAAAAACTTGCCTAAATGTGGTATTTCAGAGCAATCCCCTTATATTAGTCATGTGAAAAGTGTCACAGACGGGAAGTGATATTCTCGGATCGAGCTCAAATACTCTTGACATGAATAGTAAAATATAAAAAAATTGAAAAAATATATAAAAAATACTGATATTGTTTTCCAAAAAAATAAAAAAAGTGTTCAAATTTATGTCGGAATCTCATTTATGGAGGTGTAAAGAAAAAATAGATGTTTCAAAATAATTTCAAAAACAGTCTTTCTAGCAAAAAAAATCTGACACCTCCACAAAATTGATTTCATCATAAAATTTTGTACACATATACAAAAGTTATCAATGTTTGTCGAAAACAAAATTCAATTTTTTTTTCTGAATTTTACTGTTCATTCTTTTTTACTGAATTTTACTGTTCATTCTTTTTTTCGAGCTCATTTAGGCTCGAACTCGGATATTTTTACGTCGGTCACAGACTCCATCTTTCGAAGACAAAATTTTGAATCCACTATTAGAAAAGAGTAATGACATTAGTTTTTTTTAAGGTAGTTGGTCGTGCACGTACATACGTAAGTTGATGGAATTCGATATACCCAAATTAAGGTGGACGTCCATTTCAAGAAAGAAGGTGCACGTGCACGCGGGTAGAGTGCTAGCGTCGATCCGAATTCCCAATCGTACCAACTCGTGTGACTTTTTATCCTGCCGAATCAACAAAAACCCTAAAAAGGGAGCACCTATAGGCAAGTTCCAAAGCTGCTTTCAAAGCATACCCCCATGGGGCCCTGCCGGACGGCATCTCGCTCGCATGCTTCTCCAACCAAATTCCAAAACTGCTTTCGTTTTCGGGGAAGCTGGCTCCAAAGTTTCCCTCCACTACGGCGCCGCAATGCATGCAACACACGCAAAACACAAGGGGAGCGCTACGCGTCCGCCCGGTGTAGTTTTGAAAGGATGCACCACATGCGGAGCCGTAGGATGAAGCAATCTGTAGCCGTTCGATTGCGCGCATACGAGACAACGAACCTTGCAACAGAAGCTTTGTTGCGATCGAATCATTGCAACAGAGCCTTTGTTGCAAAAAAAAAATCCACCAAATCAGTACCGGAAAAGCAAATCATTTGCAACAGACACTCTGTTGCGATCGGACCATTGCAACAAAGCCTCCGTTGCAAAGCCTTTTTTCATCAAACCGACACCGTAAAGAGCAAGCTTTTGCAACAAAGAGAAATTTTTTGCAACAAAGACTTTGTTGCGATCAGACCTTTGCAACAGGGCTTTTGTTGCAAAAAGGTCTTTGCAACAGAGCCCTTGTTGCAAAGGAAGAAATCCATGGCGCTGTGGAGCTCACGGCATCCCTACCTTTGGTGACTCCTCGAAGTTGCGGTGCCCCGTCGGCGGCTTCCCGGTACTTCAAACGAAGCAGATCGTGGCGCGGAGTGGCGGCGTCGGCCATGGCAAGGGGATCCGTCTCCGACGACTCCCAAGAATGTGGCGCCCTGCCGGCGGCTTCCCCGTGCTGCAATGAAGCAGCACATGGCGCGGGAATGGCCGGCGTCCGACGTGCGGAGCAGCAACGACCAAGCGCGTGTGCCATGGCCCATGGGTGTCTTACGATTGAAGAAGAAGTGGATTTGGGAAGAGGAAGACAGACAAAGCAGAATTGTTGTGATCCACGTGATTAGTGGGTCCTATCCACGTGCTGCAGGGACGCTTGGCACGTGTTGAAGGCGGCGGACGGCTCACACCGGATCGACCTGGTGATTACAATCGTTCCCAAAAACACAAACGCTCCATGCATGCACAAAACATTCGACTAGCTAGTTTAGTTGATCACGTGATGCATACACGTTATTATCCATAGAGCAAAATTTTGAAATAACTTGTCTCACAGGAAATGTGTTACGTGCTTTGATCTCGAGCTCAAATGAACCTGTGTATGAACACTATTTAGAAAAAACAGATTTTTGTTGGATGAATATAAACAAAAAAAAATCTGAATTTAGGATGTTACAAATTTTGTTCATGTTAATAATTCACACACAAAAATCAGATTTGTTTGATTTTTTACTTTTTGTTCTTCTTCTAAATTTACTGTTTATGGAACTTTTTTTTATGGAACTTATTTGAGCTCGAGATTAGATACTCCTTGTCTATCTTACCGTACCGTCTATACGCAATATACTCTCCAATGATTATTACGTACATGTAAGGGACCTTCATCTAGAATATGTTTCACTTTATTAGAATTGTACGGACGTGATCACCGTCGCATACGGCAATTAGTTACCAACACTCATGTGTTTCAACGGCATGCTCAGACAGTTGCCTCGGAGAGCAACAATCCAAAGCTCTCCAGGAAATTTTGCCTCTCTCAGTTGTTGCTTTTCAAACCTGCTAAACACGAGTCAAAGGCAGTACTAAACAGAATTTTCAAAGTCAACCAGCCGTACACCCAAAGTTACTGTCGATAGATTATTTCCAATCCATCATGTCGACGTGTTAGATTTTTCCCCGGTTTAAGGATTCAGTTCCGCGTTTGGAACGCGGGACGAACACGCGGTCACTAGAAATTCTCTCTATTTTGATACGATTTTAAAAAAATACACCCAAATGGTATCTTAAATCGTATAATAAACAAGGAAAATGATAGCCAATAAGATGAAAAGACAAAACGATACAAAACAACGAGTCGAAAACCATATGCGTCGTCATCTTTCTTACATTGTATGTCAACCATCGACAATTCAAACTAGCACTAAATCAATAGTTAGGAAAAAATGACACTTGCAAACGCCGCCGCCATACTAGGATTTTAAGACTGTAATAGCTACTCATCGCTAGAAATGAGATACAATAGCAGCTAAAGGAACATCTAGAAACCACCCACGCAGCAGCACAAACTTGCAATTCTTCATCATGAGTTCAAAGAGTTGGACAAACCGAACCATGCCCCCCAATGAAGCAAAAGAAGGGCCAAAATGGCCACATGAAGAGACAACAAATTGTTTTCCTTGATAGAGAAACCAACCATCACAAGCTCTTCGTTAGTGACGGGTCATACATTGTCGAGATAGGGAGAGAGGTTGAAGAGACTATATTCCAAAGCGCCATTGCCACCATCACCTTGTTGATGCCACCAGGAAACCAAAACCTAAGAGAAACGAGAACTTACAAGAACTAAGAAAAATGAAAGTGGGCGAGTGACGAGGGGGTGACCCCACGACTCCTACGGATAGGCCTATCCGGTGTCCCTGAAGATAGAAGGCCCACGAAGACCCGTCTGGACCCGCCTTGGCTCGCTAATTGGCACCGACGTAGGAGTCTGCGACTCACAAGGAAGGTGCGAAGACCTGTCGTACGGAGCAAGCTAGGGTTAGGAAAGCTTACCTGTAAACGTAGATGAACTCCACGAGACCTAGCCCAGTATATAAGGGTTAGGAGGGGCGACGCCAAAGGCATCCAATATCATCTGTAACCCTAGCCTTGAGCGCTCTAGCCTCGGCATCCATTGTAATCGCATCTCCCTCATCAATAATATCGAGAAGGAACGTGTCCTCCTGTTTGCCGACGAGCTATCGTCCAACCTGTGCCTCTCATGACTAACCCAGGGTCCCTGACCATGGGATTTGCCGGGGTTGATCCCCGTCAATTGGCGCCGTCTGTGGGAACTACACAGGTTGGGATCACGATCTCGGCGGTCCCGTCTTCAGCAAGCCACAACTCAAGGGCAAGGACCAGATCTAGCCCACTCGAAGGATTCAAGATCACGGAGAACATCTCTGCCACCCCATCAAGACCGCTCGGGCTACAGCTGTGCCAGGACCGATACTACGGTAACGGCCAAATGCAACGTCAGTAGCGAACGAATCGACGACCCCGAAGAACGGCGAGAGGCCTCTACAAAGGAATTCCACTCGACGAACCGCAACGCGCGGCGGAGGACTCGCAAATCTTTCGACAACCCACCGTCGCCCGGGCACCCGCCGCACATCAAGACGATGACTACGAGGTCGAAACCAGCGATCAGCAGAACCATCGCCAAGGAAGAAGGAATCCACGACCCAAAAGATGCGCACGGGAGATCTACGACGAGGCCCCACTGAATGAGCCACGTCACGCAGCCGTGCAACCGACGGCCACTCGACGACACGCCGTCGCACGAGCACCTGCCGCCAGCCAGGACAGCGACTCCGAGACACCGGTGGGCGAGTACTATGACCCACATCGAAGGCCAGATGAATTCGCCAACCTCATCAAGAACCAAGATATGAGTCGAGGAACGAAACCGACCCTCGCTTCCACGAACACCCAGGGGATCACGAGCAAATCTTCATAATCTCAAGAAGGAAGAGGCATGCCGGATCTAGCAAACTCACGGTTAGAGAGCAGCTAGCAGGACCCTGCACGATCCACAACTTCGAGGATGACTGGGGACGCGTCAGGTCAGGTCACACTTTGGGAGACTGCCACCTGTTCAACGAGCTAGCCGACGACCTCAAGAAGGAGAAGCAGAAAGAAAACAAGCGCAACCGGCGACCCGAACAATCGCCGCCCTCAAGCCCGGAAGGACGCCACAGCCCGCTGCAAGGACAGGCGCTCATGATCCAAGAGGGAAGGGTGCCGCAAGCACAACGCGACGCCTACACCCTGCAAGCTAGAGCAGCCGAGAGCATAAATATAGTCGAAGTCTACCAGCTACATGATACGGAGACCAGCATCACGTTCTCACAGGACGACCATCCACCCGCAGTCCTAAGACCGGGGCACGCGCCCCTGGTGCTCGATGCATAAATCGGAGGGTAGGACATGGATAGGGTCTTCATGGACGGAGGCAGCAGCATGAATATCATCTTCGCCAGCACCCTGCAAAAGATGCTGATCCCACGATCAGTATGGAAGAAATCGAGCACCGTGTTACACGGGGTAGTCCCAGGAGAAGCAGCCACATCCCTCGGAGTCGTCGAACTTGAAGTTGTCTTCGGCAACCGACGCAACTTCTCAAAACACGTCCTCGAGTTCGAAGTACTCGACTGGCAATCGCAGTATCACGCCATATTGGGACGGCCAGCATTCGCGCAGTTCATGGCGGTTCCACACTACGCCTACCTCAAGCTCAAGATGCCAAGCACCCTATCACAATCGTGAGCAGCGCACCACTCGCTGACATACTCAACAACCCTGGAGCGACTGGACGAGTCGCCGAGTGGAACATTGAGCTCAGCCCACGGGACTTGCAGTTCATGAACCCAACAACCATCAAAGCCCAAGTACTCCCAGATTTCCTGGTCGAGTGGACGGAGGTTCAGACACCAGGCCCCCCAGACCTATCAAATTCATGGTCAATGTTCTTCGATGGGTCCAAGAGACAAAAAGGAGTCGGGGCAGGAGTTGTGCTCATCTCCCCTAAAGGAACAAAGCTAAAATATGTCCTCCAGATCAACTTCAGCCACGCCTCCAACAACGAAGAAGAATACGAGGCACTCCTCCATGGCATGCGCATGGCCAAAACGTGCGGAGACACTCGCCTCATAATCTACGGGGACTCCAATCTCGTCGTCCAGTAGACGATGAGAAACTGCGACGCAATAGACGACAACATGGCGGCCTACCAGAAGCTCTACAACGCACTCGAAGGAAGTTTCGACGGTTGCAAGCTCAACTACATCACCAGGGCCAACAACACAGAAGATGACGAACTCGCGAACATTGGTTCGACCCGAGGACCAATACCACCCGGCGTTTTTCTCAAAAGCATCAGCCAGAGATCCATCAAGTTACAGGCAGCAGCACCTGAAGCAGTTGTGGACGGCGAGGACGCAACAGACCTGGCGCAGGTGGCAGCAGCAAGCCCATCAGAAGGCACAAGCACCAGCACACCCGACAGCACAGCTCCGACAGGGCTCGAAGGACCTGTCTGGGAAAAACCGTTCCTCCAATTCCTAATCGAAGGTACACTACCGCAAGACGTGGCCGAAGCACGACGCATCAGCCGACGATCCAAGGCGTTCACGGTGATCAACAAACAACTATACAAGCGCAGCATCACCCAGATACTCCAAAGGTGCATCGACGAAGAGGACGGCAAAGCCCTACTGCTCGAAATACATGAAGGCACCTGCGGGCACCATGCGAGCAGTCGAGTACTCGTGTCCAAAGCATTCCGAGCCGGGTTCTATTGACCCACATCCATGAAAAACGCAGAGGAAATCGTGCGACGTTGTGTCGCCTGCCAGAAATTTGCCAACAGGGCACACGCCCCCGCCTCAGAGCTCAAGACCATACCACTATCCTGGCCGTTCGCCACCTGGGGAATCGACATGGTGGGCCCAGTCAAGAAATCATCAAAGGGCGGAAGGACACACCTGCTCGTCGCAGTCGACAAGTTCACTAAATGGATCGAAGCAGTGCCCATCACCAGCTCCACAGCCCTCACGGCTGTCAACTTCATCAAATTGATCATCTTCAGGTTCGGAGTGCCACACAACATCATCACGGACAACGGCACGAACTTCATAGCCGCAGAATTCCAGAACTTTTGCGAAGAACTGGGCATCAAAATCAATTATGCATCAGTCGCGCACCCGCAGTCGAACGGCCAAGTGGAAAAAAGCAAACGGCCTTGTATGCGGGGGAATCAAGAAGCGGCTCCTCGCACCACTCGAGAAAGCCGCCGGCAACTGGGTAGAAGAACTCCCCGTGGTACTATGGAGCCTACGAACTACACCAAACACCGCGACCCAGTACACACCCTTCTTCATGGTGTACGGGGCAGAGGCAGTACTACCACATGACCTCAAGTTCGGAGCACCTCGGGTCACCGGGTACGAAGAAGAAGAAACAGAAGAAGCATTACAGGATGACAAAGATACAGTTGACGAAGCAAGAGATACAGCCCTGGCAAAATCAGAGGGGTACCAGGACAAGCTACGCACCTACCAAAGCAGTCGCTTGTGCACTAGAACCTTCAACAAAGGTGACCTAGTCCTACGGCTGATACAAGAGAAGGTCCATAAACTTGCCCCCCAATGGGAAGGACCATTTATAGTCTCAGAAGTCATCGGAGGTGGCGCCTACAAGCTGAAGAACCCGAAGACAGACGAGGATGTGGGTAACCCATGGAACGTAGCAAACTTGCGACTGTTCTATCCATAGTCCCCATCGGTCAGACATGACTGGCAACTCATGTAGCCGCTCGACCGCAATAAAATAAGTGTTGCCCAAATACTGCCATCTCAAAGCACTCGGGGGGCTCGAGCACACACTCCCGCCGAGAGACGCTATCATCGCCACTCAAGCGATCTTAACCAAAGCACTCGGGGGCTCGAGCACACACTCCCACCGAGAGACGCTATCATCGCCTACGCGATCTTAACCAAAGCAATCGGGGGCTTAAGCATAAAATCCCCCCGAGAGACGCTATCGCCACTCAAGCGATCTTAACCAAAGCACTCGGGGGCTTAAGCATAAAATCCCCCCGAGAGACGCTATCGCCACTCAAGCGATCTTAACCAAAGCACTCGGGGGACGCTATCGCCACTTAAGCGATCTTAACCAAAGCACTCGGGGGATTAAGCATAAAATCCCCCCGAGAGACGCTATCGCCACTTAAGCGATCTTCGCCAAAACACTCGGGGGCTTAAGCATAAAATCCCCCCGAGAGACGCTATCATCGCTTACGCGATCTTAACCAAAGCACTCGGGGGTTTAAGCACAAAATCCCCCGAGAGATGCTATCGCCACCTACGCGAGCTCACCTTAAAAACTCGGGGGCTAAGGCATAAGCATTCCCCGAGACACGCCACAGTCCTATTCAAAAACACCAAGTTAGCAATCTTCAAGTCTTCACCCGGACGACAAACAACCAAGACTCGGGGACTACTCCAGAGCCGAACCGCGAGGAAATACGCAAAGTTTTAAGCCTGCGTTTGA
The DNA here is from genome assembly GCA_950022295.1 of Bromus sterilis. NCBI lineage: Eukaryota > Viridiplantae > Streptophyta > Magnoliopsida > Poales > Poaceae > Bromus > Bromus sterilis. Next base: position 18,153,508 of record OX465598.1, on the reverse strand, counting down.
CTCTACAACTCAAACGTAGCCTCGGGGGCTACTCCCATCGGGAGCGCTGCCGCGCACCCGATAGAACACACTAGAAAGTTAAAGTCAGTGCATCACGGGAGGAATCGAAGACATTCTGCGCTATCAGAAGGAGTCGAAGACATGCATCACAGGAGTCGAAAACACAGTTTATTGCAAGATCTCAACCACAGCTTGAATTCAACCATAAAGGTATAAAAGGACTCAACTACATTTGGATAGAAGGCAGCTCCTGTTACAAGAGGGAATTACCCAAGGAATCAAGACTTTTACATGTGTGCCCATGAGGGGTAATCGACTCTAGTACAAGGGCATCACCACAGATAAAGGAAAAAAGGAAGCTAGCAGAGGATTTCAATGACATAACAAAAGGGTGAAGCTCGACTTATTTGTCGATGCTCCACCAGCTTCTTCTCCTGCTCCACCAGCTTCTTCTCCAGCTGTAGCTGCACGCCTTCTTCTCCGGCTGCACAGCCTCTTCTCCGAGTTGCCGACGAAGATGAGTCCGCCTCCAGTTCTACAAGGTCGCTTGGCGCGCCCGCTTGATCGACGGCTTGACATCGATGTCCTCTTCGGAGCTGATGGAGACGGCATCACCACCTGAGGAGTCACCAGAAGACGGAGCTGTAGAAGATGCAGGCGTAGGACTCCTCGACCTTGTGGACCTGTCGCTGCCCGACTCCTGCCAGTGCGGATCCATGCTGTTGCCGCTCGGGTCGAACGCGCGGACAGTGACAGTGCTTTCGCCATCAAAACGACAGCTGAGCATATCGCCATCTCGCAAATTCAATCGCCGAGCAAACAAACTCCAACCAGAGCCAAGAAAAATCAAGCGGGAGCTATCAACCTCCAAGTCAACATAAGAAGGAGATCGACAGCTCCCTTGAAGATGCAGAAGCAAGCCATCTAAGCCACGTTCAGAGACAATGGCAGAAAAAACAGAGGGAAGAAGAACACGATTGGCGCTCTAACCACGAACGTGTAAAAGAAAATCATAGCGCCAGAATCCCTCCTCCAAGGGAGAGGAGGAAGGCATTGGCGTCGTACCATGGCGACCACCACGACATGAGCATGGTGTACGGCCACCATGGCCACGACGAACACGGCCACGACCAACACCTCGCCTGGGAGCCATGAGAGGAAGAATAGAAGAAGGAAGAGGCAAAGCAGCAAGCTGGATAGAGGCGAAACGCTGTGGAAGAGAAGGGCTTATTTATAGAACAAAAATCCCCCAGCACAGAGAAGCCAAGACGACAGCAGCAATTAATTCAAAGACCAAACGTCGCAGACGTCTCAGATTCCAAGACCAAGATGCTTTCCCACGGGACGCACTATGCGTGAGACGCGTCAATTCACGCGCGTTTCCAATGTGCGTATTAGAAAATCAACCAGCGACTGCCGCATGCCACAAGCGGTCATCATTATGACCGGTCATGAAGACGTGACGGTTCACTGGCGGAGCATCCCTGACAGCCATCAAACAGAGGCATCGTTATCCTGACAAGCGGCGAAGAATACCAACAGACATCAAGAATGATTTCTTAAACACAATTTTCAAATATATTTAACCTCCCATCGGGAGCGTACCCACTCAAAACCGAGCCTCAGGTGAGCAACCGCCTAAAAGTCAGCAATGTGCTCGAGTGACCACTCGCACTCACGAGAGTCTCGGGTGCTCCCTCAACCCGACACAAGACAAACATGCATTCGCCAAGATCATACGGAGCTAAGAGTCTCAGGTGCTCCCTCACCTCAAGAGCCGAAACGGCATTCAAGTGACCACTCACGAAGAACCCCTCGCCGGAGCACTCGAAACAAGCTCTGCGGGTGAATAAGTGAACAGCTCGCTTGATGTTTTGTTCCAAGCGGGTGCAATACTATTAGGCTCCGCGCCTCAAAAATACACAATCCTGGAACACGACACACTGTGCCCAGATGCCACGCAAGATTAGCGTGTAGGTAAGACCCCGCTGCGAAGTTCGGCCGGGCTGGGATTTGCCGAAGAGCGATTTCACTCCCAACCTTTTCCATGCGCAGCGCATGATAGAAAAAGCTGGGCGGACGCGCCTTAGGCTATACACATTACTGGCGGAAAATGAACACCGTAAGACCTGAAGCGGCAGGACTTTTGCTCGACACCAGTGTTCCAAGCTCACGTCGAGGGACGTGGGTTTGATTGGGCTACTAAGGTATTTGCCACTAGCGCAATTCACCAAGGCTCGACCAGTCGACTCCTTGGGCCCTTTCAGCTTAGCATCCCTCAAAACAGGTTTTGTCATGGCCACCAGACTGCCAGCGACTCGCGGCTGTACGGCGCATACAAACGACCGACAAATGGATGTACTCGAGTCCCTGCGCGACTCTTCGAGTCCCCCAGGCACTCGGGGGATACTGACGAGGGGGTGACCCCACGACTCCTATGGATAGGCCTACCCGGTGTCCCTGAAGATAGAAGGCCCATGAAGACCCGCCTGGACCCTCCTTGGCCCGCTAATTGGCACCGACGTAGGAGTCTGCGACTCACAAGGAAGGTGCGAAGACCTGTCGTACGGAGCAAGCTAGAGTTAGGAAATCTTACCTGTAAACGTAGATGAACTCCCCGAGACCTAGCCCATTATATAAGGGTTAGGAGGGGCGACGCCAAAAGCATCCAATATCATCTGTAACCCTAGCCTTGAGCGCTTCAGCCTCGGCATCCACTGTAATCGAATCTCCCTCATCAATAATATCGAGCAGGAACGTGTCCTCCTGTTTGCCGACGAGCTATCGTCTAACCTGTGCCTCTCATGACTAATCCAGGGTCCCTGACCATGGGATTTGCCGGGGTTGATCCCTGTCAGCGAGACCCACTCCCCGACCAATGAGGTTGCCAGATGGGGGAGAGGAGGGGCCGATTCGGCTGCATGGAGAAGGTCTTGGGTGGCTCTAGGGTTGGGAGGAGGCTGACCCACTAGCTTAGGGTCAATTTGACTAGAAGAATGCACACTTGTATAGATGGATAACACAACGGTGTAAGCACTAGGAGTGCATCCTTCTGTGGTGATCGAAGTTGGTGGTTATCCATAATGAAATTGAAGTAGCGATGATGTTGCTTGATGGTATCGGTAGTGATTTCGCAGTAGTTGTTAAGTCAGGGTTTGTGGTTGAGTTGGTTGCAATATCTTCTTTATCATGTAGACCTTCAACCTTTTTGTAATTAGCTGGAAAACTCCCTTCTATCATTTTAATAGAATGATGTCTTTCTACTATGGTTCATAAATCAATATCTCTATCTCTCTTGAAAGTTGTAACTCTATGCCAATGGTGTTGGAGATTGGATCTAGGGGGTGGACACGTGACGGCGCGATGATCGTCGATGATATGGAAAGAAAATATTGGTTACAAGCTACATCGCCTTGATATATTCACATGGTCTTCTTTGGCACATTGAACTGAAATCTTGGTTAACTAGTCAATCCATCAAACCCACTACCTTGTCATCATATAAAACTCCGTATTACAATGCACACAAAGAGAACCACCGATACATGAAAAAGGTGATCTATATCATTTTACCCACTACCCCAACAAGAACTCGGGATGTAGGATAGTAGGAGAAGCTTCACCATGAGCTAGAGTTGAAACTTGATGGGTAATTGTACCGTATCAACAACTAGAGTACTAGTTGTGTGAGTTTTGTTGTGGGTACAAAAAGTTGTGAATCAGGCAGTCCGAAGGAAATAACCATTCTCGTCCAGGGACACTCGGACAAATTTTATTTCGTTTGTGCAATTCTTTCGATGTCGCCTGGTTTGGCTTCGAACAAATAGTTTTGTCTCTATGTTTTGTTGAGGGACGCTTGACGTCAAACCGAATTATCGAGTCCCATGTTCAGGGTTGTTCGAACATGGGGATGTCATGACTCTAAGCATGAGGTGATGCCCACTACTAGATTGTCTACTCGGAGAATGAGGTTTTGTCCACGGGTGCTCGGATTATCAAGGACTATCTAGGGATGATTTTGTGGAGTATTCGGTCGTGTTGTTGTTGATCAATTTAAAATTTGCAGGGAATGACTCGGTAGGTGAAAAATAAACATCTGGACAGCCACACGCTCAAGGTCCAAACTATTCAGAAATGCATTTTTATTACAAGCGACCAGTTCCCACCTAGCACTATAAATACCCTCCCCACTACTGATAGGGTAGCTCTTGAGTATTTATTTCAAATCCCGCTTCCATCAAACTTTATCCACTTCTCTCAAGACCTAATCATTTTATTCTTGGAGAGGTTCCAGAGTGAACCATTTAAAAGTAAGATCCACTCATTACCCTTACTTTGACCAATCACTTTCTTGTTTGAGTTTGATTTGGATATTTGGTGTCTCTTGTTACTCTTGAAGATTGGAAACTCATAGGCAATAGAAATTTTAAATGATAAATTTGTTTGTGATTTACCTAGATTTTGTAATGGTTTGAAGTATGCTTCAAGGTCTTACAACGAGAGGTTGTGAATCGCCTTTATGCTGATATATTTCAAGGAGAAGACGATGAGCCAATGTGGTGTTGGATTTTCATTTTAGAATTCTCACCTCCTATCCAACGGGGATTTGCTCTCCTCCAAGGGAGTGAACATCAGAACGCATATTCATCCCGACAGTCTTCGGTTATCTCTAAACCTAACTCGTTTAGTTTGGTGTATTGACCTCGCAAGCATAATATAGGTTGTATATCTCATCGTATCTTTGCTAGATACATATTTTGCAAAGGTTTTTCTTAAGGAAAATGATAACACTTGTAGTTGGCATATTTGACCTTCCTCCGTGTCCATATTGATCATTTCAAGACTTCATCAACCAGCCCAAAAGGTAGTCAACTAATTTGTGTGTTCTACATATGAATTGTTTGATCATTTTTTATTTGAGTGTGTGGTTGGTGGATATATGTGGATCATGGCTCAGTGTGCTCCTTGTGCTCCTTATAATTTGACACGATGTGTTGGCTGCTTGATAGTTTCTATGGGAAATAGAGTAAATTGCTTGCAGTCGAATTTCTTGCTACCATTTTGGGGATACTGGAAAACACAAAACAAAGCATGTTTTAAGATTCTTTCACCTCATGATCGTTAATTTGTTTGTCAGATAATTGATGACTAGGTTGGACTATAGAAGGGAAAGCATGCGAGCGTTCTCTGACGTGAATCCAAAAGACTTATGGAGATGGAAGCCGTGGTGTTTAACATGTTGCGGTGGTGGGTGCCATTGAAGAAGAACATTTTGTTGGTTTCCCCTTCATCTTCTACCTATAGCATGCAAATGATGTGTAGCTTTGAACTGAGAGGGGGGGGGGGGTTGCTAAGAAGTGTAGTAGGAGAGTATATGATGTCCTTATGTGTAGCATATGATCAAATATGATGTTTGTTTTGCATGGGCGTGCTCCGCATCAGTTCGCTGGAAAAAAATCTATTTGATATGGTTTGTATATGAACTTCTACATGTTCATCAATGAAATCGTGGAGAGATTCCTTTCTTCAAAAAAAATGATTTGGTTGCAACAAAAGATGGAGTATTTTGGTGTGAGAAGAGAGCAAAGGTGTCGCAATGGAAATGAATTCTCCTCAACTAATTGATTGATGTTGTGCATTGATCGCTTTTGCGATCGACCTATCCGTCTTTTATCGTGCAACAAGCGTCATCCTCCCCCACCATTCACACATGCCTAAAACATGGACCATGTTGTAGATAGCCGACTGCAACATGTCTTATGTTTTTGGGGGGTGGGCAACATGATCGTGATAGCAGAGCGCAACGTCAGTGATGTTTTGTCGATGCACAGGTAACATCAAAGGAGTTTGTTTTAGTGGAAATATATGGCTCATTACAAGAGATATAGAACGGTGAACGACTGATGAGTGTTTGCAACATGAGGCATGTTTCAACCTCACGAGCGCAACATAGGGCATATTGTAAAATGTCTGGTCAACGATGGTTGATAGCCATATTAGATGGATGCCGCACACGGGATCCAACACATAGAACACTTTGTAAATGGTCAAAGAATAGATAGATGGTCGACAAGTGTCTGTAATACAAGGCACGTTGTAACATCACAAGCGCGACATGGAGCATGTTGTAAAAAGTTGACACGAGCAGATCACGTAACTGTTGTGTGTACAATCCAATGGCTCTGATGACAGATGATTCGATATGTGTGTCAGCTAACTGATGCATAGCGCGCCTGTGGAAGATCATCAATTAGCCAATAAAAATCGGTCAACTACCATATAGCAACGGCCATTACTATGGTATGATCCACCATCCGTTTATAGATATACACATATATACTCCATCTGTCTTGAATTACTTGACGCAAATTTATCTAGATATGGATGTATCTAAACTTGTTTCAAGTCTAGATACATTTGTATCTAGACAAATGTGTGTCAATTATTTGGGATCGAGGAAGTACTACGTAGCTATATAAAATGAAGCTCTATACATTTACAAGGGTGGTCATAGGGCACACATCATAGCCAAGAAGATGAGATGGTGAGGTCGAGGTTCAGGTCAAGGTTCAGATCGGTAGCGTCAACGGCAGGATGACGGTGGCCATCGGCTCCTCGTCCCCTTGCTGGGGCGGCGGACTCCTCGGTAGTCATGCTTGAGACATTTGTGTCACTACTAGCCGCCTCCTCCTCCTCCTCCTCCTCCTCTTTCCACTGGCCGATAGACAATGTTAGGTCACACCCCGCAACCGACTCCTGCTTCTTCTGACGCATCTTGCTATCAGTATGACGTGGCAAGTTGGTCGCCTGCAACAACGTGCCATGTTAGGAAGATTAACAAGTGTTTGAATGCTATAGTGTTGCTCCTAATCAAGCAACTGAATTTGATTACCAGTCAATCCATGTGGCAGAATCTGGTGCCTGCCACCTAACGAACCTAGATAACAAAAACAAAGCTTCTAGCTAGAGAATATGTATGATCGATGGTAAGTAGCAAAGATAATCGATTTGAGTAATCTTTGCTTCCTCTTGATTTGTTCATATTTTTATTTTTTTGATTGTTCTAAGTTAATTCATGCGTTGTATTTAGCTTTTTTATATAATTAAAGAAAATATATCAATATCAGAAAGAAATCAATTACACCAGTTCTTTGCATCAAGACTATGACGAAACCTAGCCAAAACATTAGAGATGTACACACTCAAATTAACTAGGAAAAACACTTGATCACTAGTAGTTACTCCTACCTTCTCTGGCGTAAATAGTATGCCGGAGGAGTTCCATGGCAATCGCCCTCTAATCTCTTCCCAGCTCCTGAAAACCTCATCGGTCGACGGTCTGCACAATAAGTTAGCATGTTTAATAAACGCAATCATATACACATACAAACATTAAATAAGAATCGATTGTTGATCCAATAAATGGTAGTACTCACATTTGACACGGGGGCAGCACCGAGTGGTGGCCACGGCGGAACACATCGTAAGAGGGAGAGTTGATCCTGTCTGAAGATGATGTTGCCGTGATGTTCCCATCGACGCAGTAATCTTGGTGACGATTCACTGATGTGTGGGGTAGACTATTATTGTTGTTGCTAGAGCTTGACCTGTACATCTGCAGATAAATTATGTTTTCAAATAATATTAAGAGAAATTATTCAGGAAGCTATGGTGTGGGAAACAACTCATATATGAGTAATAAATAATGTGTACTATCATTGATATAGAGGACATATGTATCCTCCTTTACGGGAAAATCATTTGAAATTTAAAAAGTACCTGGAGATGGCTCTTGATGTGGGATATGCTGACTCCCTTGGTACCCATCAGCTGAAGAATTCGCTTCGGTGTTGCCTCTGCGCAGGCAAGATATGTGAAGAGAATGTCAGCACCAGATCGATCGACGGTGGTGAACAAATGAACAGAAGTTGATAGTTGTCACAAGAGAGAGCTTGATTAATAGATACGGGATGTACATATTATACGAAATCTAGTTTTAGAAACGATGGATACAAATTATTGACGAATGGTGTTTATTTTGGCAAAACGACAGGTCAGCTGTCATTTATTGCTAAGTCAGCCAATCTTAAAGGAGGGACCGGCTATAGATGATTAGAGATTAGAGATTAGAAGGAGATATAAGGTTGATCAAAAATCATGGGATGAAATGATATTCATTGGACGAACTATTTTTAACAGATCCATTGTTCGGAGGTGAAAGTTGATCAAATCATCCGTAAAAATTAGCCAGGATGCATGCATGTCGAGTTGTCGACCTAGAAGAGAGATAGAGAGATAGGTGCATCAATCATTAATATATCTGAGAATTAAGCAAGAACTCACCGTCCTGGCCGCCTAGGCAGTCGACGGCCTCGATGAACTGCCGGTGCAGCTCCTCCGTCCACCGCATCCGCGGCTCTTCGGACCTGTTGTACTGCCGGACGCCTCTCCTCTCGAACCCTCTCATCTTATATCGAGCTAGCCGGCCTTCAACGTACTCGATCTGATCGAGTCCTGAACCCAATTAGCTTCTGGTACACACACAGCTGATATGATGATGCTCCTCCAGAGTCCACCAGAATCAAGTTCCAATATCTATATGTAGAGAGAGAGAGGGGGAGAGAGTTCTGGTTTGGGCAAACAATGATGAACTCGAAGCTCGAGTACTATTTTGTAAGTACAACCGGCCGAACTATATAGGGCCGATATATGGAATGTGTGGATCGAAGAAAAAGCAAGAGAAAGAGAGGGAGACAAGGCTGACTTTCCTGACCTAGTCCAGTCAAACATCCATGCTCACTTAACTTCCTCTCAGAAAGGTACGAGTAGATAGCTATAGCTACTAGCTAGCTAGAGAACACAGGGAATATTTAAGAGGAACAAGCCCAAATTCGAAAAAAAGTTGGCCTGTCCACGTCCAAGACACATCCAAGTAGTAGGACAACTAGAAATTCGTTCACATATAAGATATACTAGTATTTATCACATATATATTCATCGACCTGTCAAGCTCAGACTATTAATTGATTTGTCTGGATCTCTTCCCTGCACAATGACGGGCATACATATGAACAGTTCGCCCGTTTGACAAAAAGAAGCAGAGACGTTGTCCATTTCGTATGTGAAATTTAAGCTTGTTCAACGTTACGCCATTTATGTTTCGTCTCTCTCTCGGTGTCGCTAGGTTTGACCAAATTACGCAAGAAAACTATGGTATGTAGCAACGTACATACGACATATTTCCTTCACAAATACGTACGTAGACTCAATATATACAATAGTCAGAGGTAGGACGTAAATCAAGCTATAGCTGGAATGTTTAGAGTCAATTCAACTCTGCCATGCCATGCTCAGATTTCTCCAGGGAAATGGGAAACCAATCCACTAGTGAATTCCATATATGGCCCATTTTATGGAATCTTACACTAGCACAAGAATTGCGTGTGTGAAAGCATGTGCAAATGGCTATATTCATTCGAGAAATTCAATTTGAAGAATTCTTTATAGAGTTCAAGTTGCTAACTCTATTTTCTGCCTTGTATTGATTGGAGAAAGTGATGGCTAGCTAGACATATTTGAATTTATAATTTATATAAATGACTTGGCAAAGTCGCATAATCGCGTTCGAATAGTTCCAACGATCAGATCAACTATGTCGCAAAATTCTCCTCTTCCCACGGGAATTTACCGACCAACAGTTTATATGTGGCTACCGTTAGAACCTTGCAGGATAAAACACCATCAGGTCAATGTAGTAGTTTGCGATTACCTATCAATATTACTGCACCTAGCAAAGCTAGTGACGTCACTGTCGAAGAAAATGAAGCATTCTCTACGTATGGGAAATGAATTGTGGACTTTGGGACCACATTCTTTGGGCGGAAAAAAAAGAGAAAGTTTGCATCTGTCGATATCACAATCAACACATACAGATTTGCCGATGCATTTGCGGTTTAGTTTAGATTAGGGCCACTCCCAATGCTTGTATCTTAGCACGTAATCATATGTATTTTGCTTATGTATGGTATTTAATGAAGAAAAAAAGGGAGGTTGTATCTTAGCTAAGATACAACCCTTGCACGTGATCATATGCAAAAAAGCATGGTTAGACCAATTACATTTATGCATGGAGTCAAAATCATTAAATAAGATACAACCTCTAAGAAACAATGCATTGTGGGGGTTGTATCTTAAGTTTTTATTGCTCCTATGATATTGTGCTAAGAAACAATGCATTGGGAGAGCCCTTATAGATAGAGACAATGACGTGGCCCTTTGAAATTCTTTTCCTAGCTAGCTATAGATGTACCTAAGGCTGGTCACAATGGGGAGTAACTTAGACTAGTAACATACACGGATTTCGAGTCTATGTTACTACCTCCACAATGGGTAGTAACATATATGTAGTGTCATATAAGACTTCATTTATTAGATTATAGACTCATATTGTCTTGATATGTGTGATGTTACTCAAAGATCAAGTAACTAGCTAAGTTACTACAAACATCTCTCTCCTCATTAACTCATTGCCACATAAGCAAAATTGCTGAGTTGGACTCTATGTTACTGCCAAGTTACTCCCCATTGGGGCCAGCCTAACATGGTAGGGGTACTTTTACACATCAAATTTAATTATTCTGTGAGCATGTGTGAAAAGTGCATTTATTCCAATCCTCAGTAGTGTAAAATGTAAGAGAAACATACATACATACAAGTTCTAAAGAATTATGTGAAATACATATATATAAATACAAAAATTATCTCATAAGATGCGTGCATACGCTTAATTATGGGATGAATTATGTGGTTTAAAAAATTTGGTTAACAAATATAACCACTTGGGGTCAGTAGAATAATCAAGTTTGTGTTCATTTTCAATGTTGTTTACGTCCTTCTCTCTTGCTTAAGGATGAAATGTGAAATATTTTGCACGTTAAATATAGAGAAAAGTCTGTTTTGAACACTGAATTGTTGTGCTTCGTCTTAACCTTGAACTTCGAAATTGCCTAAACTAAACCTTGAACTTTCTAAACATGTAAAAGTGCATCCTAGTTCTTCTTCAAAAAATGATTTTGTATTCCAAGACTTCAAAAATACATACAACTTCATGGATGTAGATAGTGTTATGAAATGATAACCGCAAAAGATCATTAGACAATACAATTATTTGTGCCACATGCAAAAATGACACGAGATATTCATTATCTTTAGTGTTTCTTGTATGGAACACAAATGATTATGTTGGATGATGTTTTCCCATGTTATTACTTTGTAACATTCTCTGTACATGTGAAGCATTTCGTATATTGTCAGAATCTTAAAATATGAAACTATTGTTCAAACCTCAAACCAGTTATTAGGGATGGTTTTGTAGCTTTGGAATTTCAGAAGAAAGTTAACAGATCATGCACATGGGGGTTTCGACATTCGTATCAAGAACCAGCTAGAATAAATTTATTTATCCCTACATAATTTTGAACATGTGGCAAATAATCATATCTTTATGAGATTGTAGATGTTATACATCCCTAACATTCCTACATCTATGGATTTCTGCATAACTCTACTTAGTATGCCATGGGTATTTTTGTTAAATATATAATTAATAAAACTTAATCATTCATTGACCATGTGTGGGCAAGCATTTTGTATCCTCTTATTAGTCTGTCTGTATAAGCCCAGACTACAAATAAAAAAATGTGACTCGTAAAGTTCAAAATAATTATGTTAAATCTTACACATACACACTTCATCTTGTAGTTTTTAGGATGGATTATACATTCTACAACTTGGGTTTATAAATATTATGCTACTTGTGATATATAGACCATTCAAGTTTGCGTTATCTTTGCAATATTCTATATATGTATTGCTCTATTGCATAATTGGGGAATATGAGAGTCTTTTACATGTTCAATCTAGAGAGAAAAGCCTATTTTGAACATTGGACTATTGTGTATAGTCTAACTTCAACCCAAGCCATGAAACCACATATATTTATCGATGAAATGATTAAAAATGGAGGAAATTAATATGCGGCCCGGTCTATCTATCTACTCCCTCCGTCCAAATATATTTATCGAAGAAATGATTAACAATGGATGTATGTAGCATTAAAATACATTTAGATACATCTATTTCTTCAACAAATATTTTTGGATGAAGGGAGTACTATTCATTGTCATCGCCATCGGAGAGACTAGCTAATTAAGGTGTGCGCGCCAATTTTGCCAACTTGTATCTCTAACACTGACATATAAAACGAATAATGTATCCGTTTATGGATCGGAGGATTAGTCCATAGATATTAATGTGGATGTCAACCGTTCAACCACAACCGTACAGATCCGCCAATACTTCAACAGAAATTCAAAATTTTCAATTAAACTCGAACAATTTTTTTGAAATTTGATCATAATTCACATAAATGAACGAAATTTTATCCTTTGAACTAGCTATAATTAACTAAAAATAGAAAAAACTATTCGGACTCTATGCCCATCTTCACGTCGTCGTGGTCCACCTTTACCTCCTCGACCGGCTCCGCTAGCTAGCTCCTTGTCGCCATCCAAGCTGTCGAAGATCTCATCGATCCTCGTTTCTTGATCAGGGAGCACTAGTAGAAAACAGGGCTTTGGTTCAGACCTGGCCAGCCCATTAGTCCCGGTTCAGTCACGAACCGGGACCCATGGGGGCATACGTCCCGGTTCGTGCGCCCAGGGCGCCGGCCGGGCCTCGTGGGGCACTGGTCCCGGTTCGTCTGGACCTATTAGTCCCGGTTCCAGACACGAACCGGGACGTATGGGCCTCCATCCATTGGTCCCGGTTCGTAGCTGGAACCGGGACTAATGGTTGGTCCCGGTTCCAGCTACGAACCGGGACCAATGGATGGCGCTTCGTCCCTCTTTTTCCATGCGCGTGCGGCCTCCAACCATTGGTCCCGGTTCGTAGCTGGAACCGGGACTAAAGGATACATGTAGTCCCGGTTCCAGCTACAAACCGGGACCAATGACGGCGCTTCATCTTCCGCGCGTGCCCGACGAGATTTCCATGCGCGTGCGGCGCGCGTTGGGAAGCCGCACGCGCATGGGAAGCTCGTCGGGCGCGCGCCCGACGAGCTTCTCGGGCTATAAGTAGACGAAGGCCGGGAGCACTTCATCCGACTCATCTCATCTCATCTTCCCTTCTCATCCCTCTCGCGCCCGACGAACTTCTCGCCGCCATGTCGGGGTCGCCGCTACGATGGCCGTCCGACTCCGACACCCCGTCGGACGAGGACAATTCCGAAAGGCGCAAGTTTTGGGACCCACCTCCGAAGCGGCGGCCTCGACAGCGCGGGCGACGATCGCGCGCTGCCGACGACAGCCCGCCCCCCGCCGACGACGACAGTCCGCCGCCCGCCGACGACCCGCTGGAACGGTTGGCGGCGCTGGAACGGCTGGAGGCGCAGGAACTTCGCCGTGCCGATCGTGCGGAGAAGTGTCGCGCGAACCTGACCAAGGCGAGGGCCAAGAAGAAGGAGAAGAAGAGGGCCGAGATGACGGCGCGTGTGGAGGCGAAAGTCGCGTCGGAGGAGGCCACCAAGCGGGCGGCGCCCAGCGACGACGATGAGGGCGCCGGGACCTCCGCCAAGAAGCAGAAGATCGAGTAGTTTAGCTCTAGTCGTTAGATTAGACGCTTCTAGCTTCGATCTTCTGTAATAAATATTATGAATTATATATATATATTTGGTTTGTTAATCGTGATTGTTTTTTTGTTAATCGTGACATCATTGTTGTTTGTTAATCGTGATTGTTTTTAATAATTGTTTGGAATTCAAAAAATTAAATCATGTGATATCAAGACCTAAGGGTTATAATGATTGATATCTTACTATTGTCAGGAAAACAACAAGTGCAGACTTGGAAACTAGGGGAGATAGAACCTGAAAGTTAAGCGTGCTCGGGCTGAAGTAGTGAGAGGATGGGTGACTGGCCGGAAAGTTAGATGATTTGGAATGAGTGTTTATTAATCCATATTAGAGATTAGAGATTAGAGATTAGAGATTAAATTCTGAAGCAGTGAGGAGGGGTGACTAGAGATTAAATTGTCAAATAATTCAAAGATCCGAAAATGAAAAAAATCCAATTTTTTTTTCAAAAAAACAAATTTCGAAAAAATTCCTTTAGTCCCGGTTTTTAACACCAACCGGAACTAAAGGTCCTCCAGCCCCCGCTCCAGCCGGCTTCCACGTGGAGGCCCATCTGTCCCGGTTCGTAAGCGAACCGGGACTAAAGGTCATGGGCTTTAGTAACGACCCTTTAGTCCCGGTTCCAGAACCGGAACAGAAGGCCCTATGAAACCGGGACAAATGGGCCTTTTTCTACTAGTGGAGGCGGCGGTGGTTTTCTTGCACCTCACACTCCAACTAAATGGAGTCGAGGATCACTTTTTGTTCCTTCTTGACGGGATTCGCCAAAACGGCCTCGATGAAGTGTTTGTCCTATGCCCCCAGGTGATCTGACGCTGATGAGTCGGAGTGAATTCCTTCTCCATCGATGCCTCCTCCCCAATGCCTAGTGTGTCGTCCTAGTTTACCAACGCATCGTCCTCCTACTACACCTCCTGTTGCGTCGGCGCGTCGGCCTCCTCCTCCGCTCGCCTTGTCGGAGTTATCATCTTGTATGTTGCGATCTTAGAGCGGATCATGGTGAGATATGTAGATGATGAGTTTGGGCACAGATGCGTTTGGACGTGGATGGAATGGCTATAGAGGCTCGCCCACCGTTTATTATATAAAAAAAGGTGGCCGGGAGCGTAGCTGGCTTCAATGCGGCTGGGGGTAGGTTTCTCGCCCGCCGCATCCGCATTGAAGCGGTGGTGGTGCTTTGAAGTCCTCTCGCTGCATCTTCGACATTGAACATGCATGGACAACGAAGCGCGCTAACAGCATCACCGTCACTTCAGACCGTCAATCACGCCTCTTCGGCATTGAACGCGCATGTGAAGAACGAAGATGTGACTGGCACCCTCCAGTGGCGTCCCTTCGAAATTAAACGCCATGGCAACCGCTTGGCGTGCAAAGAGAATTTTTGATGCGGAGGGATTTTGGGTGGGACATGGGTGTTGGGCAAGGACGTGGGGCGATCCGGACTTCTGCAAAGCCCCATCCCGATTTGAGTTAGATTTGCAAAAAATTGAAATGCGGGCTGGCTCATGGAGGAATACAACCCCGCGTTGAATGGCAAAATAGGTCCCGACAATCCAATACAAACGCTTACCAAAGGTTTGAGGATCGGTGTTTGAGATGCTCTAATAAGACTAATCTAATCAAGTGGAGTAGCTAATAAGTGTGGCAGAGCTTAAAGTCAATGCATGCTCTTTTGAATATAACAAGTTGGTAGCTTTTGTAGTCATGCTCGTGCTAATCAAAGACGGTGCCGACTTCTTTAACTTTCATGGAGACTTATTAGTAGTTTTGTACCCATACGTAAGCGAATGTGTGAGAAAATAGTAGACGTACTGTACTATCCAAAATATTCAATATGAAAAGTATAGAAAACGTTAGATAGTATGCATATCTAGAATGTTAAACCTAGCTAGAGATAACCCATACGCATGAATCATGATGCAACTACAGTGTAGTACTAATCTAGACCAGTCTTGGTACATGCTTAATTCAGTAACTAATAATTAATCTAACCCTTGATCGCATGCATGGCTAATTTCAGCGTGACATCGGCCGCTCATCATACTCTGGCATGCCACATTTTTTATCACCAAGTATACAATTGAAGGTATCTCTTTTTAAAGGTGTTTTGTGAAAGAAATTGATTTAGTCATAGGTGCTATATTCACATCTTGTAATGGGGCTTCCAATGTTGTTTACATTTTGTACTCTGTTTGTTGATTATTTGGCTTTTATTGCCTTGCAGCAATTTTAATAAAGATAATTATTTAATACATTGGTTCATTTATATATGACGTTTTAATTAGAAAGCTAACTTAGCTTGCTAGAACGTCTTATATAAAAAAACGGAGGGAGTACATCATAGTGGTGCAGGGGTCAGAGTTTTAACCTTCTTTTCAGGAAATAAAATTAGACAACACACCCAATTTACATTGCACATATATTTCTTCTTTGTCATTTTCGGCGTGTTCCTTATAGAGACTTATACTTACATAGTCACGTGATACATTTCTTTTCTGTAAGGGTTTATCAGAACTCATAAATGTTTCCATAAAAAGAGAGCAATTTGTAAGTTTGTGATACTTTCTTTCCCATCCAACAAAAAATTATCAAAATACCTCATTTAAGCAAGATTATTTCAGATTTTACCAGTTTAATAAATTGCTCTTTTAAGTCACATAGGGTGGCCGTCGTCGGTCCATGGTGCACCAACTCAGATGCCAGATCGATATCTCCATCCTCGGGGGCATGCCAACACGACAACTAGGATGGGCGAGCTGGTAAAGCCTCACCAATTTGCGTGATTGACCTAAGCCACTCGAATCACTCCCCTTTCATATTGCGCGAACTAGGTTTAGGGATTCTGATGCGCGCACCACCGACGATCCAACATCCAACGAAACAATGGCGGGGCAGTGGCTCATGTTGAACCAGGATCAACACATTGGTTTGCTCCATTGCTTCATATGCACAGAAGATGGGCCACATGGGGGGCCGACACAGAGGAAGACGAAGATCGGCCTTCGCCCCACCTGTCGCGTTCGATGCAACATGACCCTAAGGAAGGTGCCATAAATCTAGCATCGAACACGTGTGCCATGTCGGATCGACAACAAACCCTACTCGAAGGTACACACGGAGGCGGAGCTTTGAAAGGAATAAAAACCGAAACGAACTTAGATGACATACTTTGAAGGAACTCCGCTAAACGGTGTAAAAAAGGAATTACACACTTACTTTTAAAGAGGATAGAAAGTGGAATGCACTATAAAAAAAAAGCTACTGTAGTTGGTCTACGTACATAACTTGATGGAATTCGAGATGTACCCAAACTAACTTTTGGATGAGGTGCACGTGCACGTGGTCTTGTGTGTTGGATGCGAATTCCCCAAGATATCCTACCAGCTCGTGTGACTTTTTATCCTGCCGAATCGAATGGAAAAATGCTGCCCCCTGAAAAAGGCCTAAAAGGTTTGAAGGTCGTGCTGCCCCGCCGGACGGCATGCCTCCAAAGCTCCATTTCCTAGTTCCTTTCCGGGGCCGGGGAAACTGAACCCAAAAGCTTCTACGGCGCCGCAATGCATTTGGCATACACTAACACATTCTTTTCTTTAGGGGAACACACAAACACATTCGACCAATTCGATCACGTGATACATGTGGAGCGATGGAGCAAAAAAATAGATCTAACACTATACGTACTGAAGTAACAATTTTTCACTTGTTTAATATGGAGACGTGTTACGTACACTATCGTGTACGGCAATTAGCTACCGGTTGTGTTTTCCCGGCGGTTACCTGATGGAGCAACAATCCAAACTCTCACCAGGAATTATTGCCTCTGCCGGCCGCTCATTTTTTTTCAAACTTGCTACAAACGTCAAAGCCTGGTGGTCTGAATTCTGAACATTAGACCGGAGAATGGGCAAAGTCAACCAGACTACACCCAAAGTTACTGTTGATAGTTATCCAGTTTTTCTTTTGTCTAGTGATTCGGTTCCGCGGTATGGAATGTGAAACGAACTCCTGATCACTGGGAAATTCTTGTTTTCCAAGGTCACTGGAAAAAAAACAGCCACCCATATTTGCTTGTGTGGAAAAAAAACTTGTGTTCGACAATCCAACGGTCTGAAGACAAAGGCTTGGACTTGTGTAAAATTACAAGATTTAATAAGAGTTTTCGGTAGTTTTACAAGAGTTCATCTTTCAACCGTTGAATCCATGATCCAATGGCTCTTATTATCTTGTATCATGGTAGCATGGAAGACTTGGGAGCATGTGATATTTTCCCATGTTGCCACAACCAGAAGTGTCTTGTCTCCAGTTTGGTTTTCTAGGATAAAG
Organism: Bromus sterilis; assembly: GCA_950022295.1. Classification (NCBI taxonomy): domain Eukaryota; kingdom Viridiplantae; phylum Streptophyta; class Magnoliopsida; order Poales; family Poaceae; genus Bromus; species Bromus sterilis. Next base: position 18,135,495 of record OX465598.1, on the reverse strand, counting down.
TTGAAGTAGCCATGTAAAGAACGATGGGTGACGATGTTGGCGATGGTTTTGCAACCGCATTCAAGACGGAGGCAAGGGGGAATATTAGGCATTAGAAATTTAGAACTCTTATTTCTTGATAAGTTTGTTAATTATATTTGCACCCTCATGAAGTTACCAATTTTTTGAATCAGGTATCTTAGCCTCGTCATGATCAGAAGTTGGCTCGGATCTTGATTGTGTTTGTTAAGATTGGATTGGTGGACAAGTTTGTCGATCGAAGATGTCCTATTTGTTCGTGAACGTGTCTATTGTATGAGTTTCCACTAATTACCGAACTACTCTCATGTGTCTGTTTAATAGAGCAAGGCCTTTGTACTACGGTTTGTAAAATATAGCAACATCTCACTCTCAAACACACAATAGGCTTTACATTGTTAAATCTGAGTGGAGGACAAACTTTGCCTCGAAGGTTGTATCTGAGGGAGAGGGGAAGGAGACATACAATAACGATTAACTGATCCCGCAACTTTTTGATTAAACCTTAACTTTATGCATAATAGTTCACAAAAATTACAATAGTTCCTGCATTTTGGCTCCATTGCATTTTTTGTGTTGGCACCACCAAGTACATGAAAGTGTCATGACCGGCGATGATAGTATGGCGAGTCGAAAGAACCCATTGGTGACAAACCAAACTTCGTGAGACACGCGGTCCGCTTTGGCGCATCAGGCTAAAATCCTTGGTGAACAGGTAGATGCACTGAATCTGCACATTACACGCTAGAGCAATAATTAGTCGGCGCATAAAACTCAACATTGCGATGACGCACAAAAGAAATCTACCAGTTTATAACATGTGATCTAATATAATCCACAAGATAACTTTTCTTGCTTGATGCAATGTCAAAGAGGCGGTGCCTAGCCTAGCCTAGCCTAACCAGCAGCCACATCTTTTTCCGCTGAGTTTGTCGCAGGAATCCGCAGGAAATCCTCGCGGCCGGCCGGCGAACAGTCGCCGTCCGGGACGTATTTTCCTCGTGACCACAGTGCTCTCCGTCCATTCCCGACGGCCGACGCCGACTCCTCCACAGTGGTGGTGGTCAAATCACGTCGCATCGCGCGCCACAGTTCGCGAACGCGACCCGGTTGGCCCGATACCCCGGCCCAAGCTATTCTCCCGAGACAGCCCAGTAACAGAACCGGGCTGAATGAATGAAATGGCCTAATCGGGCGCGAGCCCACCAAGGCCGAAACTCCCATGGCCCGGCCCATCGCCCGAGCTGCCTTCTTCCCGTTCTCCTCCACTACGGCTATCTCCTCCTCTCCGTCCCCCATTTCAAACTCCGTCCCCTCCCGTTCCGATCCCGCCCCGGCGGAGCCCCGATGTGCGGGTGCGCGGAGGCGATGGTGAGGGCGGTGGTGGCCTTCTTCGACGCCGTCCTCGTCGACTGCTTCCTCTCCTGGTTCCGCCGCCGCGGCCCCGCCTCCGCCCACCGGGTACGGAAACCCTACCACTCCCTCTCTCCCTCCCTCCCTCTTCCTCGCATCCGACCGGACGATTCGTTCGGGATCCGGGGTCGAGCTAGCTGCCGCCTGCCGCTGCTGACAAATTTTCGGCGGGTTCGCGTGTGCGCAGGATCTGCTCGTGCCCAAGGACCGGGGAGGGGAGGCGCTCCCGGACTCGGACGAGGAGAAAGGTAGGCATCCTGGATTTTTCCGGTCGGATTCGCGGTTCTGGCCGTGCGAATTGGTGCATTATGTGCGAGCGTAACATCTGGGCTGCCCGTTCCCTGTGGATGTATGATGTTGTTTCAGGTTTCGCAGAGAGTACAGGGTCGAATGAGGGGTTGGCGGCGGGTGGAGATGACATCGACGACGAGGAGCTTAGGCGAGTGGTATGTACGGGCACCCGACCCGAGCACGGCTAAATTGAACTTCTGATACTATTTCAGTTCAGTCAGTCACACGTGTGTGGGGAATGGTTGTGTGATTGCTGTTGCTCTCAGGTTGTAGTTGTAGGTTGATGTGGTTAATATAAGGTGTGTGGATATGTTTGATGGAGAGATTAAGTCTGCGCAGTACCGAATAGCTAAATGAACGTTTGCCCCATTTTCGAGTCTGGGAATGCTTGTGCAACCATTTCGATGGTCGTATTGCAGTTCGGTGGATCTAGGTTTGATCCTTTGGTTATTTTGACCTATTATACTTATATTCTGCATTTGTTTCCTTCTTACATTCTGGCAGTACCTGAATTGGTTTTCAGACCTTGGGAAGATGTAAAGTGAATTGTTAAGTTATATTCCGAAAACTAAGGCGTTTATTCTATTCTCATTTCAATTTTCATGTCACTCTCAAATCTACCCAGGCAGATTACCTCAAGTTGTACGGCACGATATCTCAGACCCCGGCTGAACTTCAAAATGTGTCATATGAAAGTAATTCGGAATCCTCTAATGAGGTGGGGACAGTATCTCTGAAATCATTTTGGTATTAGTTTCATTCTCTGATGCCTACTTTTCGGACATGCAGTGTGATGATGTGTCCGTGAATGCACTTGCAATGGGAGGAGCATCTGAATCTGGATTTAATTCTTCTGAAGGGTAATAACTGCCCTAATTTTACTTTGTTTGAAAATTGTGTAACATCATTGTGATGAGATTATATAGTCGATGTCTATGTCAACCTTTCAGCTTCAAAAGCGGCGAGGATTTGAGGACTGAACTTGAAGTTCCACCGATTGAATCACTTGATTCTGTTACTCTGTCGGTTCTCCGTAACAAGTCCCCATTGTGGAGCATCAAAAATAGATTGTCTGATTGCAATTCACCCTTCCCGACACCTTTGGTTGTCAGAGATGACATGCAGACCCCTGGAACAATTTATACCTCACGCACAGGGTCGTCTATGTCCAGAAAGCGAGTGCGCACCCGGAAACAGTTTGTGTACCCTGTCCTGAGACCCAAGAACAACCTTCAGCAAATGGAACTGCCAGAAGATTCTTCACCACTGCTGCCCTCGAGCAATCCTAAACATGTACATTTGGGAGCAGATGATATCAAGAAACCGGAGCAGACCTCTTCAACTTCAGTTGCTAAGGTGGGATTTTCCAAATCTCTGTCATTCAACTATCCCAGTGAGAATGCTTCGTACCAGGAAAAAGAATCACCCTCATCGGAGGAGTCAAAGTGCCAAATCAGCCCAAATCCACTGGATGGTGAAGCTCTGTCAAAATGTAATTCAGATGAAAAGCGTGGTGCACTGAGTCTTACTCACTGGCTAAAACCTTCATCAACAGACGATGAGAATCAAGGTGTTGTCAGCTCATATGCTTCCGACCAAGTCCATGATGAGAACGTGCTTTTCACAGAGAGTCCCGTCTTCAAGGCAGCCCCTGGGATGAACACAGATGTCGAGAATCCTACTCCAAGGTTGGCCAAAGGATGGGATGGCAACGGCATTCCAAACACGACCACCAAATACAAGGAGGTATACACTAATCGTTCATGATTTCTCCAATGCATACCTTTACTTGTGGTTAACATGAGCTAACTGTGCTAAGATGTCACTGATGGTTAGGATCAAAAGGTGAGCTGGCATGGCACACCGTTCGAGGAGAGGCTGCTGAGGGTTTTGTCTGATGAGCAGACTAACGCTCCGAGGTCTGTAACTTTTCATGCATGGACTGAATTCGGCCTTTGTTCTTGCTTATTCTAGCTATTTTTTCATGCATCAAACTACCTAACACAAAGTCATTGTACATTTCACTGATCTGATGCCAATATGATGATTCTAACAATGCAGGAAACTTGTCAGGGGAGACTTGTTTCATGTGGAGGAACTTGATGGAGGAGAAGAGAGCTGAAACTGAATATAAATAGCTGAGTTCCAAATCCAAATGTTGATATATCAGAAGCTGCGCGAAGCCGATATGTACACCTGATGCTATATCAAATTCTCCTGTCGCTGAACTTTCGCATTCGCCGTGATGCAATGTTACATACATACATACAAATGGTAGATGTTGTATTGCTGCTATGATGGAGACTTAAGATGTAAGAAATTTTACTTGGCTGTCATGTTTGTAGTATCCTTTTTGCTAGCTATACAATACTGTTGAAGCTTGTGACTGCTCATGCTTGGCAGTGAGCTCACGTTACTCCCCGTAGAGCAAGCACACAGACGTTTCACTGTCTCATCTTGTTTTGAACAGTTATACAAAAATTCCGTTCTGACATTCTCATGAATCCATGGTTCATCATGTTGCCTACTTACTTTTTTACATGTTTAGAAATACAAAATGTCATGCTCGCAGAAACAGCACTTCCGAGGAACCCTCGTGTTTGAACTGTTTTTTACTACATTTTTAGTATGTTCCAAAAGATAGTTCTGCCTGTAAGGCAGGCCGTACGTGTAAAAAATATTACATACAAGCATTAGAAAATTGTTGCACACACTGCATGCTGAATCCATATCTGTACACGAAATCACTCTGTCAAAGCGTGCACTTCTTGCCCGACTCGGAGCCATCTCTCTGTGACGACCTCTTCTCCGTCCAAGCCGTCTTCGTAGCTCAGCAGGACACCGAACAAAATCTTGCCCTGGAAGCACATGAGCAAGGTAAAAATTACATGGCGAGAAAGAAAAGTACTGGCTCATTAAAACAGGCAGGCAACTCACCTTTTCTCGTCGGTAGGAGGCCAGAGTTGCCAGCGGTTCCTTCGACTTGATCACCTGCCCCGAGTTCTGATGCAGGTTGATCATCTGGCAACGGTTGCATCCTCCCATGGACTGTGCACGGACCATCCGACAAACGAAATGAGTAATTGAACAACGTTTGGTGAACAGGCGTAATATGTCTAGATAGCTAGATTCATATTTTGTTAATGAAGAAAGTAACAAGGAAGTTCAATTGTGTGCACAGGTAGCCCTTTCTGTCAATGGATTCTGAGAGGAAAAGAACACTTACAGTAAAATAGGCATCTCCAATGTGAAGCCTTCTCCAGTTGTCCTCTCTGTATGGCGTTGACCCGGAGATAACAATGTTGGGACGAAATCTCATTGCATCAACAAGAATGTGCTGCTTACCATTTCCATTGCCTGCAAAATGTTTAGATCAGGTTCTCCAAGAAAATGATGTGCAAATTCAAATAAACATTATGCGAAGCAGTGAAAATAGCAAGAGCTATATCCATCATTTTAATGAATAATTAGAGACCTTTTTGGTCCTTTCGCAACAAGTAGAGAACGGGGATAGAAAATTGCATACTTGAACTAAGCCGACTGTTGAGGTCAGAGACGCTCTCTTCAGATATCAGTAGCAGCTGTCCTTCATTGACAAAACTAAGTTTGCTTCGAGTATCCCTGCATAAACGACCGTTCTTGCCAGTAGATGTGCAGAGATTGTTCTTTGAGCTTGAACATCTCAAAAAGGTACAATGGCGTCCAATAGCTTCGCTGAACCATGTGTTTACCTTGTCATCATAACTTTCTACCTCGTACCTAAAGCAAATTCCAAGGGTTAATGATCACTCTACATCTGAAGCTACCTATAAAACTTTAGAGGGTCATCAAATAAATAAATAAAACCTCAAATAAATCCAGAGAAAGTGGATCAAATAATTGTAAAAACTGATACAGGTGTACGCCCATACCTTTGGCCATACACATCTACTTCTGCAGCTAGATGGGTCAAATTCTCCAGAAGAGAAATCTGCAATTTATCCTTCTGTTTGGGTGATTCAACGAAGAGCTTCCCAAGTTCCAGGTTGATCAATGTGCAGATAGAGCCCAACTCTGGTACCTGAAGAATATGAAACTCAACTAAGACTAGGAAGAAATCCGGACAGACAGATACCCAAACTTATTTTGAACAAAATATCAAAAAAGCAAAAAAAATATATTCAAGTTTCTGTTTATGTCTAGGATGCATAATCTGTCTTCACCATGTGTAACCATACTAATTATCTTACTGGAATCTGGAGAGCTCAAGAAATCACAATAACTAAATGGACAGAGTAGTGGGTAGTCACAAATCGTGCCCTCAATTTGCTTTAAATTTTTGCTTATCAGCTTTTGGGAGAGCGAGGTGTTATCCGTAAGGTTGAACACATACAGAAAGCAGGAACAATCCAGTTACTACCTTTTTCTGAGTCAAAATTTCACCACCTGATCCTTGAAGAAGCCATTCTCTGTCATATTTTAAACCTAAGTAAAGAAGACAACATAGTTTATAAATCCAGTTACTAACCAACATCACTGTAACCAAAGCTACAGAGGAAGCCATGCTATAGAATGTACACGTACCACCAGCGGCCAGTGGCCAACTCTGCACACTAAATCCTTGGCAAGATTTCACAGGATAAACAATTATGGACTTTAAGCGAACATCTGGAACAACTTGTTGACTCTGATTGTCTGCAATTAAAATTTATATGAACTACACTGGTAAAAGCATACCAACAGATATATAATCCATCACTAATTTCATATCATAAGGCTATTACCTACTAAGTTAAGAGTGTTCATATTCAACATGTGCCCATTATCAAATGCTATTGATTTAGACACAAAAGAAGACTGCAGGAACTTCAGAAATTCCTAGAAAAGGAGAGATTATGAGATTACTGATAACTGCTTAGAGAGGATCTGCGCAACAGAAATTTTGATAAATGTCACAGCAAACTAAGTAAAATCATACCTCTGCATCTTGATAAGTGGAAATGTACCCAAATGATATTCTGACAGCACCAGTTGGTTTTCCTTTTATTACATCATTATCATCCCAACAAACATGCCCAGCCTGGCAAGTAAACATTCATTTACGTTATTTATATGTGAAACATTTATAATGATATGTCTTTTGCTGTGTTAACTAGATAAGTCTATAAGGTGTACCTCAAAGTTGGAAACTAGATCCAAGTGCGACAAGCCAAGATACTTAGCACAAGCACCAGGGTTACAGAAGCAGCCCGTCTGCAAGAAAGCAGATGGAAAACCAGACAAGGAATCAGCATGGGTAAAAGGCCACTGCATAAGTAGAACGGAAGCTCAGTTTATACGCTTACACGCAGGTGAATTCCTGATAAGGAAGCGAGCTTCTCCACCTCACGGTATCCAAACCAGGTGCCATCTTCTCTTTTCAAATTGAATGTAATCGTAGGGCTCATCTTCAGATCTGCCACCTAAAGCATGTCACAGAAAAAATGAACAGAGCTAACATATTACAGGTAAAGCCTACAAGATCATGTTCATAGTGTCTAGCTCTCACCATGGTGACAGCCATTCACTACCAACGGAAGGAACGCAAAAGCAGCGACTGGAACTCTTAAAGAAGGCATCAAAATAACTTGCTTTTGATACCTTAGAAGCTTGTTGTCCATAGATTGTACAAACATTTTTCTTGTTTTTGTGCTTCATATCCAGCATTTTCTTTCTCACATAAGTAGCAAGAGATCCTGTATGCCTACAAGAGAAGAGCATAGTGTTTACAGAGAACACCCAGGACAGAATATTAGGACAAAATTTTTTTTTTTTTAGAGAAAGGACCAAACTATCTTTAATACATACCGTGCAATGGCAGAGGTAGTTAGCATCTCAATTATTTTAAAACCGTGCCGAAGAGAAGCTATGCTCAAGAATGAGATTGTTCCATCCTCAAGAACTTGTTCAACACTCTTTCTTTTCTGAACAAAGTCGATGTCAGCAATTGAAGCAGCTACGGTTCCTACAAATGTTAAACAAATTCCAAAATTAAATTAGCAACAGGACATATATAAATAGAACATCAAAATTAAGTAGGGCAACGCACAACCTCCACTGAAGTATTTCTTGTTCAGCAAACTGGCAGCCTCTGCCAAAACAGAAAATATTAAAGATCTAATTAATGCTAGGCTATTTAATTAGGAGGATTGCCCGCAACAAAATAGAGATTGTAGTAATGATCTAATTAATGCTAGGGTACTTAATGTAGTTTATAGCATGAGAAAATACAGCATAACTATCATGCCATTAAAGTGGTAAGTCCTTGGTGCATACCATTTTTCACAATTAAAGCACCAAGACCAGTTGGATAACCAAATATCTGCAAGTTTACCAAAATATAGCAATTAGTGACATCTCTAGGACCAAGCTTTCAAGCCAATACTACGTTCGTACAGATTTACCTTGTAGAACGAACAGACAACAAAATCAGCAGGATACACATCTAAATTTGGTGGTTCAGTTGCACATCCTTTTGCAGCATCTATCAGAACCATCCATTGACCCCTGCATTTCATGTAAGTATGGAAAGATATTTGAGGTTTCACTAAAAGACAGTGACAGCCATTCCAGGGAAATTTACTGTCTTGTCCAAAGCATGGCTGTTATATTTATCAACCATCTTACTGCTGCTGCTGTTGCGAAGGGAGTCCCACAAGTTTTCCTTCCTTGATAAGCTGGACCAAGTTAAGGTTGAATTTCTGTCCGGAGAAATTGCATTCAGAAGGGAATGCAAACAGATTCCAATTGTTTCCTATAGCACAGGAGAGAAAAATATGACAAAAAATGATTATAACCACGCCAGCACCGCTATTAGCTAATAGAGTGAAACTTTTGACTTATGTTTTCACTATGTGTAAATCATTCATTGTTTTTAATTTTTTTTGCTTGTTCTACATGCTACTTACTTTTGGAGTTTGGAGGAAGAACTTCTACTGTCAAATATTCGAGTTATATATGTACATTGCATGATACAACAATTGAGCTCGAGAGGCCAATTAAAGAAAACAAATGCGTGCATTAGAAAACATTCCCAGAAATGTGGACAAATGAGTTGCACCTAGCTTGTAAAAGTTTCATAGTTCTCTCAAGAATAAAATAAAAATCTAGAGAGGATAAAGCGAGTCAATCAGATGCTATATACGAATAAAATTTCCAGCCCATTGATCAACTATCATAATACTCCCTCCGTTCAGAATTTGTTGACGCTGGAATGGATGTATCTAGTATTGAAATATGTCAAGATACATCCGTTTCAGCGACATCTAAATCCGAATGGAGGAAGTAGAACATAAGATCTTGATTGTATGTGATGAACTATATTAATATAGCTGCTATTCAGCCATAAAGGTAATATTATCGCAATTATATAAACAAAAAAACTTTACCTGAAACCGCTGAAAAGCTTCCATTCTGACAACTGTGTGGAAGGACATCTTCACCTCTTCTTTGGTTCGAGTGTCGTGAGATCTTAAACAACTCAGGACTAGGACTTCCATGGTTCTTTTCAAGACCACTATCTTCTTCAATGTCAACCGCCAATGCAGTGGCTCCTTTGCTCAGAGCATATCTATAAATATATTAAGGACACACAAATTTTACAAGATACACTGCGTCAGCATGAACTTACCAACTTTACAAACTATTGAGCATATGGGTTGTAAAGAAACCCATACTTTTCCAACTTTAGGAACTTTCCAAGATACACTATGGGTTGCCAAATTTGGAAAACTATTGAGAATACTGAATTGAAAGGAACCCATAGTGCTATTGCAGTTTCTATGTGAGCAGGTGTAAAATGCTTCAACTAGCCAGACAAGTCGTGATCTGACACTGAGAATTTTAACGGAAGGATACTCTCTTATCCCAAGTACACTATTATGATTTTCCATTGTGTACATGTAACAGCTTTCTCTACTCCATGGAAAACATTCGCCAACAAGTTTCAGAGACGCTGTTGCCCCGGAGGTGAATATGCATTTGTAATCTCTCGGAGATGCATTGAAGTATTTGAGAACCTGTGGAGATAAAGTTTGCTTTATAACCAAGAAAAGAGCTGATTGCAATTTTTTCTCGAATGCTGGAAACAGAGCAAGATGTTGGCGGTTTGCTGTAAGTTTCGACTGTCAAGCACAATGGCACAAGCAAAATTTAACAACAGTCCTCTCTAACTTTAGTTGCAATTTGAGTGTTCCTAAGCTTGGACAGTGAGTTGAGATAGACATGGAAATATCTACATGTAGTGCGTAAATGGAAAATGGGCACAAAATAACATCATCAGCAAGTATCAAGCATTGGCTTTCTCGACACAAAAACAGAGGCTATGCCTTTGGTCTTTAAAATGTGTAATTGTTTACCATCATCGGTTTTGTACATAGGACTGACTAGGTACAGGGCTGAAATACCTGATGGCGGGCAGCAGTAACGAGGTCGGTCGCGGCAATGCTCGGGTCACTCTGGCTATCTAACATACATGTCAAGGGACCACATCCACAAGAACTTGCAAAACATTCATGGATAACAAGAAACAAAACAAGGTGTCTTCAACAACGTGAGCTAAGGATACGAGGGTTGCCATAGACATTGGAGGTGAGGTCCTCGACGACATCGGCCATCTGCGGCTCGGAATACAGCGCCGCGCCGGCATGGTCCAGGTACACCGTCCCTGCTCCCCCCACAACCAAGCAGAGCACAAAATTAAATGTTATGGTATAACCTCCCTCCACACACACCAGCACATTGATTTAACTGCCAAATCGGCATCACTCTCAGCTCAAGAATCATAAATCCATGGAGGCGCTTGAAGTGTGAATGGGTGGGCTACCTTGGAGGCGCTTGAAGTCGGCGGCCCGCATCTGGTCGACGCCCCTGGGGGCGTCCGGGTAGCCGTAGTCGCCGGCGAACTGCGCCAAGAACTCCTCCCTGCTCTGACTCTGATCCATGCCGCCCGCTCCCTGTTCCCCTGAATCCTCCCGCGGCCGGAGCCTCCCGGATTAGCTCGAGGGGATCCTGATTAGGCGGCGAGAGGAGACCGGAGCTAGTGGCGGCAGGCGTGGCGCGCACTGGGCATGGGTCTCCCGGATTGATTGGACTAGACTATTCTCTCCCCTCGTGCGGAGTGGAGCAAGCGGGTGGTTGGAGTTGGAGTACTCGGCAGGGGATTAAAAATGGCTGCCGTGCGGCGTCGGCGGACGGCGAGAGGCGGAGGGAGGGCGGTGGCTAGGCTGCGTACGTAACGGCTCACGCACGGATTGACCCCATCCTCCTCGCTCGTTGGCAGTGGCAGCTGCCGCAGCCTCCCCCGGTCAATGGAGGAGACACGCAGCTTCTCCAGACGCATCAATGGCGTCACAATCTGTCTCTCTCTATCTCTTTTCTTTTTCTTCTTGAGTACTGTAGCTGTGTACCACATTGCTTGTGGGTTGCTACGAAACCATACAAAAAATGAAGAGTGAGCGTATCAACTTTACTTTCGTCGCTTTATAGATAAAACTATCATCATAATAATCACGATATGGATATAAATACACGTCACTACCACACATAATACACACATCTAAACAAAAAGTCGGACATCCCACAACAAAGCTAGATCTTTAAGACCATGCCTTTAAAAAGGTAGTGAACCCATATAGTCGTCACCGTCCGATCCCGCTTCAAGTTTTCACCCGAAGTAAGACGAAAGGAAGGAAGCCACCTCGACGAAGCCTTCATGAAGGATACGACATTCGTGGATGCCGCCTTCGTTGTCCAGCCCAGGACTGGACAGGTGATGGACTGATGGACACAGGCGCTCGCGTCCCTTCGTGGAACCCAAGCTTCGTCAAACGTCTGCAACCAAGCCACTCGTGTGGCCATGGTTACTCGCCTGCACCTGAGATGCATGCTCCGCCCACGAATGCCATGCCTCCCACCGCCCAGTGCGCCGCCCAACATACAGACATCCCCAGGACTAACCAAAGTGATCGGCTTCGATTCAAGGGAACGCCCACGATCGACGAAACCGCAGCCCACATCCCGCCTTAAACATCATCGGATCTACCGCCGCACCCAAACAGACAAGGGATGGGGAGGAGGGGAGCGAGCGTATCCACGATCGGCACACACTGTACCGGTGACGGGCAGCCCTGGCGTCGGAGCCGCCCATTCCTCCCACCAAGCTCCCACGACCCCACCGCAACGATCGAAGTAACTCCTGAAGGGTTCATAGCAAGGAAAACAAAAAAAATTCCTACGCATAAACAACCAACAAGCCAAGATCTAATCTAGGAGATGTAAGCAACGAGTAGGATGTCATAGAAGAACCCACCCTCGAAGACTTAAAACGTTACGAGATCAAATCTCGTGGATGATGTAGTGGTTCACTTGCCGATCTCAAGATCGCGATGATGTACGCTGAGCATCTCCGTGCTCGGTCACACGTACAACTTGATGACAACCTCTGTTCCCTCGATCCAGCGGGGCATCGGAAGTAGAGGATCCCCGAAAATCCAGCAGCACAACAACGTGATGCGGTGAAGAATCCCACGGTCAGGGCTTCGCCAAGCGGAAGACCATGGTATGGAGCAGCGGGTGGAGAGGAAGGGAGGTGAGGCAAGTATATGGGAGGGGAAGCCCTCACCCTCCTTTTATAGGGGAGGAGTGGGCAGCCCAAGAGGGGGGGGCGTCCAACTCATGGTGCCTCCACCTCTTCCCCTCTTGATGTGAGTGGAAGCCACACTCACACCCACCCATGCTCCCTTAATTGTCCACTTGGAAAATCCAAAGGTTTTCTTTAATAAATAAATAAAACATTTCTATTTCTTTATTTAATATTTTTTAATCCTATTAACAAACATTTGCACATTGCACCTCGAATCATTTGTTAATTCTATTAACAACCATCCGACAAAAACCCCTTGAACTATTTCAATTTTACCTGAAACAATTTCGGTGCTGTCCAAAACATTCTTCAATATTCCTTATCCTCTCAAAATGCATCATCAAACCTTAAGTGTGTCACCCTACGGTTCGCGAATAATACAGACATGATTGAGACACCTCTCCGATCAATAATCAACAGCGGGATCTGGAGATCCGTGATGACTCCTATATATTCAACGATGAATCTTGTGATCGTGTGAACCAACAATGTCGTAACTAATTCCCTTCGTCTCGCGATATTTTACTTGTCCGAGATCTGATCATCGGTATCAACCATACCTTGTTCGATCTCGTTTCCGACAAGTACTCTTTTACTCGTTCTGTGATATGACATTCTTGTGACCTAGTCACGTGCTTGCAAGCGGTGTCAATGTGATATCACCGAGAGGGCCCAGAGTATATCTCTCCGTCATTTTGGATGGACAAATCTCATTCTTGATCCATGAGCCTCAACTAATACTTTCCGAATACCTAACACCACCTTTATAGTCACCCTGTTATGGTGTGACGTTTGATGTCATTAAAGTATTCTTTCGGTATTAGTGATTGACATGATCTCATGGTCTAAGGAACAAGATTACTTCGAATGCAAGATATAACAATATAAACTAAATGACTTGATCGTATTGTTATACTTAGTTTGGGTATATATTCATCACATCATTCTCCTAATGATATGATCCCGTTATTAACAACATCCAATGTTCATGATCAGGAAACCTTGATCATCTGTTAATCGACGAGCTAGTTAAAAGAGAGGCTTTACTAGGAACCATTGTTTGTTTATTAAACACACATGTATCAACTTTTCCAGTTAATACAATTCTAGCATGAGAAATAAACGTTTATCATAAACAAGGAATAATATAATAAACACTTTATTATTGCCTCTCGGGCATATTCCCTTCAGTCTCCCACTTGCACTAGGGGCAATAATCTATATTACATAGTAATGAATCTAACACCCATGGAGTTCTAGTGTTTATCATGTTTTGCCTTTGGGAGAGTTTTAGTCAACGGATCTGCCACATTCAGATATGTGTGTACTTTGCAAATCTTCACATCCCCATCCTTGACATAATCGCGGATGGAGTGAAAACGGCGCTTGATATGCTTGGAATTCTTGTGAGACCTTGGTTCCTTAGCATTGGCAATGGCACCATTGTTGTCACAATAGATAACCATTGGATCCAAAGCACTCGGAACCACACCTAGTTCGGATATGAACTCCTTCATCCAAACTGCTTCATGTGTTGCCTCTGAGGCAGCAACATATTCCGCTTCTGTTGATGATCCCGCTACCACAGATTGCTTGGAACTCCTCCAGCTTACTGCTCCTCTATTCATAATAAATACGTATCCGGATTGTGACTTAGAGTCATCCGGATCAGTGACGAAGCTAGCATCGACGTAACCTCTTGCGACGAGCTCTTCTTCACCGCCATACACGAGAAACATATCCTTAGTTCTTCTCAAGCACTTCAGGATATTCTTGACCGCCGCCCAGTGTTCCAAACCTGGATCGGATTGGTACCTGCTAGTCAAACTAACAGCATGTGCCACATCTGGTCTTGTACATAGCATAGCATACATGACAGAACCTATGGCTGAAGCATAGGGAATCTTATTCATTTCCTCTCTATCTTCTGCTGTAACTGGACATTGAGTCTTACTCAACGTCTTGCCTTGCAACATTGGTAAGAACCCCTTCTTACTTTTATCCATTCTGAACTTCTTCAAAATCTTGTCAATGTATGTACTTTGCGAAAGTCCAATTAAGCGTCTTGATCTATCCCTGTAGATTTTGATGCCTAATATATAAGCTGCTTCACCGAGGTCTTTCATCAAAAAATTACTGTTCAAATAACCTTTTACACCTTTTAACAATTCTATATCATTTCCAATCAACAATATGTCATCCACATACAGTACTAGAAATGCTATAGAGCTCCCACTCACTTTCTTGTAGATACAAGCTTCTCCGTACGTTTGTTCAAATCCAAACTCTTTGATCACCTTATCAAAACGGAGGTTCCAACTCCGGGATGCTTGCTTCAGTCCATAAATGGAACGTTGAAGCTTGCATACCTTGCCAGCATCCTTAGGATCAACAAAAACTTTGGGTTGCATCATATACAACTCTTCCTCAATGTCACCATTCAGGAATGCCGTTTTGACATCCATCTGCCAGATTTCATAATCGAAAAATGCAGCAATTGCTAACATAATCCTAACCGACTTTAGCATCGCTACTGGTGAGAAGGTCTCATCGTAGTCAACTCCTTGAATTTGTCAAAAACCTTTTGCGACAAGTCGAGCTTTATAGACGGTCACATTACCATCAGCATCAGTTTTCTTTTTAAAAATCCATTTGTTCTCAACGGCCTTACGGTCATCGGGTAAGTCCACCAAAGTCCAAACTTGGTTTTCGTACATGGATCCCATTTCGGATTTCATGGCTTCAAGCCATTTGTTGGAATCTGGGCTCATCATTGCTTCATCATACGTCGCAGGGTCATCACTTCCATCTACCATGAAGTTTAAGACGGGATTCCCATACAGTTCAGGAGATGTACGTTCCCTAGTTGACCTGCGAAGCACGGTAGTTTCCTCTTCTGGAGTTTCATGATCTTGATCATTAGTTCCCTCTTCAACTGACGGAGTCGGCACTGGAACAACTTCCGGTGCTGCGCTACTCGCCATTCCAAGAAGAGAAGGTTCAATAACCTCATCGAGTTCTACCTTCCTACTATTCACACCTTTCGAGAGAAACTCCTTCTCTAAAAAGGATCCATTCTTGGCAACGAAAATCTTGCCTTCGGATCTGTGATAGAAGGTGTACCCTATTGTTTCCTCAGGGTATCCTATGAAGATGCATTTTTCCGCTTTGGGTTCGAGTTTATCAGGTTGAAGCTTCTTCACATAAACATCGCAGCCCCAAACTTTTAGAAATGACAGCTTAGGTTTGTTTCCAAACCATAATTCATACGGTGTCGTTTCAACGGATTTAGATGGTGCCCTATTTAAAGTGAATGCAGCGGTATCTAGTGCATAACCCAAAAATGACAGTGGTAAATCTGTAAGAGACATCATAGATCGAACCATATCCAATAAAGTACGATTACGACGTTCAGAAACACCATTACGCTGTGGTGTTCCGGCAGGTGTGAGTTGTGAAACTATTCCACATTGTTTCATATGCATGCCAAACTCGTAACTTAAATATTCACCTCCACGATCAGATCGTAGAAATTTAATCTTTCTGTTACGATGATTTTCAACTTCACACTGAAATTCTTTGAACTTTTCAAACGTCTCAGATTTGTGTTTCATTAAGTAAATATATTCATATCTACTCAAATCATCTGTGAAAGTGACAAAATAACGATATCCACCGCGCGCCGATACACTCATTGGTCCACACACATCAGTATGTATGATTTCCAGTAAGTCTGTCGCCCGTTCTATAGAACCTGAAAACGGGTTCTAGTCATCTTGCCCATAAGGCATGGTTCACACGTTTCAAATGATTCATAATCAAGTGATTCTAAGAGTCCATCAGAATGGAGCTTCTTCATGCGTTTAACACCATTATGACCTAAGCGGCAATGCCACATGTAAGTAGCAATATCATCATTTAACTTGATTCTTTTGGCATTCACACTATGAATATGTGTATCAATACTATCAAGATTCAAAAGAAATAAACCATTCTTCTCAGGTGCGTGACCATAAAAGATATTATTCATATAAATCGAACAACCATTGTTCTCGGACTTAAAGGAATAACCACTCTGCATTAAGCAAGATCCAGAAATGATGTTCATGCTCAACGCAGGCACCAGATAACATTTATTCAGGTTTATAACTAATCCAGACGGTAAACGAAGAGGTAGCGTGCCGACGACGATCACATCAACTCTTGATCCATTGCCGACGCGCATCGTCACCTCATCCTTTGCTAGTGGTCGCTTATTCTGCAGTTCCTGTTTCGAGTTACATTTGTGAGCAACCGAACCAGTATCAAATACCCAGGCGCTACTGCGAGTACTAGTAAGGTACACATCAATAACATGTATATCACATATACCTTTGTTCACTTTGCCGGCCTTCTTATCTGCCAGATATTTGGGGCAGTTTCGCTTCCAGTGGCCAGTGCCCTTGCAATAGAAGCACTCAGTCTCAGGCTTAGGACCATTCTTGGTTTTCTTCTCAGGTGTAGAAACAGACTTTCCAACCTTCTTGAAGTTGCCCTTTGGCTTGCCTTTCTTGCCTTTCTTGAAACTAGTGGTCTTATTGATCATCAACACTTGATGCTCTTTCTTGATCTCCACTTCAGCAGTTTTAAGCATCGAGAGAAGCTCAGGAAGAGACTTCTTCATGCCTTGCATATTATAGTTCATCACAAAGTTCTTGTAACTAGGTGGCAGAGATTGAAGAACACGATGTATCCCTAGCTCATTGGGAATCGTTATTCCCAAGGCTATGAGCTTATCAGCGTACGTAGGCATTTTGAGTACGTGCTCACTGACGGAGCTGTTCTCTTCCATCATGCAGCTAAAGAACTTTTCTGAAGCATCATAACTCTCAACTGCAGCATGGGTATCGAAAATCATTTTCAATTCTCCCATTGTAGCATAAGCAGTGCTGTTCTCGAAACGTTTTCGCAGCTCTGGTTCTAATCCATAAAGGATGCCGCAATGAACTATACTGTGGTCTTCTTTTTGAGTCAGACAAACATTTTTATCTTCATCAGAAGCATCATCAGCGGGCTGGTCACCTAGCGGTGCATCAAGCACATAGAGCTTCTTGCAAGCGGTGAGGAGAATCCTCAGGTTAAGTGCCCAGTTGGTAAAGTTGCTACCATTGTTCGCTAGCTTTTCTTTCTCCATGAACATATTGAAATTGAAGGTAGGTGCAGCCATGATCTACAACATATTTGCAAAGACTATTTAGACTAAGTTTATGATAAATTAAGTTCAAGTTAATTCAAAAAATTATCCCATGAACTCCCACTCAAAAACAACATCCCTCTTAGTCGTTTTGGTGATTACACAAACCAAATTCACTACACCAAAACTGATCATCACGTGAGATGATGTAGTTGCAAAGGCGAACATCGATATGTTCATCATATCATCCATATGACTTATGCTTTACCTTTCGGTTCGTGTTCCGAGGCCATGTCTGTACATGCTAGGCTCGCCAAGTAGAACCATTGTATTGCGTGTGTTTCAAGGCCATGTCTTTACATGCTAGGCTTGAAAACACCCATTGTATGAGAACGTAGAGTCTATCACACCCGATCATCACGTGGTGTCTCGAAACGACGAACTTTCTTAACGGTGCATACTAAGGAAGAACACATTATTATCTTGATATTAATTGAGAGGGATCATCTTATAATGCTACCGTCGCGGTCTAAGCAAAATAAGATGCATAAAAGGATTAATATCACATGCATGGATAATGTGATATGATATGGTCCTTCTTGCACTTGATCTCCATCTTGTGCATCATGGTATGATCTTCATCATCCCACCGGCGTGGCACCAAGGTCCATGGCACCTCCATCTTGATTGTCCATCAAATTACAACATATCACATGGATATGATATACAACACGCAGGCTATAAATAATAAGACAACCATATGGCTCCTGCCGGTATGTCAATAACTTAAAAAATGGATCATCTCATACATCAAATTTGTAACATTGACCATATCACATCACATGCCCTGCAAAAACAAGTTAGACGTCTCTAATTTATTTTTGCATATTTTACGTGGCTTGGGCTTACGAAGATAGAACCGTTCATACCTACGAACATAAACCACAACGTTGATAAAACATATTTTTAACAACCCGTTGTAGATTAGGTCCTAACTATAGTGAGAGAGACAGACACCCGCCAGCCACTTATGCAATACAAGTTGCATGTCAGTCGTGGAACAAGTCTCATGTACGAGGACATGTAAGGTTAGTCCGGGCCGCTTCATCCCACTATGCCACTAGGATCCAAAATACAAAAGGAGGCAAAACCATGATCATCAACGCCCACATCCATATGTGTTCTACTCGTACAAACCATCTACGCATAGACGAGGCTCTGATACCACTGAAGGGTTCGTACCAAGGAAAACAAAAAAATTCCTACGCATAAACAACCAACAAGCCAAGATCTAATCTAGGAGATGTAAGCAACGAGTAGGATGTCATAGAAGAACTCACCCTCGAAGACTTAAAACGTTACGAGATCAAATCTCGTGGATGATGTAGTGGTTCACTTGCCGATCTCAAGATCGCGATGATGTACGCTGAGCGTCTCCGTGCTCGGTCACACGTACAGCTTGATGACAACCTCCGTTCCCTCGATCCAGCGGGGCAGTGGAAGTAGAGGATCCCCGGAAATCCAGCAGCACAACAACGTGATGCGGTGAAGAATCCCACGGTCAGGGCTTCGCCAAGCGGAAGACCATGGTATGGAGCAGCGGGTGGAGAGGAAGGGAGGTGAGGCAAGTATATGGGAGGGGAAGCCCTCACCCTCCTTTTATAGGGGAGGAGTGGGCAGCCCAAGAGGGGGGGGGGCGACCAACTCATGGTGCCTCCACCTCTTCCCCTCTTGATGTGAGTGGAAGCCACACTCACACCCACCCATGCTCCCTTAATTGTCCACTTGGAAAATCCAAAGGTTTTCTTTAATAAATAAATAAAACATTTCTATTTCTTTATTTAATATTTTTTAATCCTATTAACAAACATTTGCACATTGCACCTCGAATCATTTGTTAATTCTATTAACAACCATCCGACAAAAACCCCTTGAACTATTTCAATTTTACCTGAAACAATTTCGGTGCTGTCCAAAACATTCTTCAATATTCCTTATCCTCTCAAAATGCATCATCAAACCTTAAGTGTGTCACCCTACGGTTCGCGAATAATACAGACATGATTGAGACACCTCTCCGATCAATAATCAACAGCGGGATCTGGAGATCCGTGATGACTCCTATATATTCAACGATGAATCTTGTGATCGTGTGAACCATCAACGTCGTAACTAATTCCCTTTGTCTCGCGATATTTTACTTGTCCGAGATCCGATCATCGGTATCAACCATACCTTGTTCGATCTCGTTTCCGACAAGTACTCTTTTACTCGTTCTGTGATATGACATTCTTGTGACCTAGTCACGTGCTTGCAAGCGGTGTCAATGTGATATCACCGAGAGGGCCCAGAGTATATCTCTCCGTCATTTTGGATGGACAAATCCCATTCTTGATCCATGAGCCTCAACTAATACTTTCCGAATACCTAACACCACCTTTATAGTCACCCTGTTATGGTGTGACGTTTGATGTCATTAAAGTATTCTTTCGGTATTAGTGATTGACATGATCTCATGGTCTAAGGAACAAGATTACTTCAAATGCAAGATATAACAATATAAACTAAATGACTTGATCGTATTGTTATACTTAGTTTGGGTATATATTCATCACATCATTCTCCTAATGATATGATCCCGTTATTAACAACATCCAATGTTCATGATCAGGAAACCTTGATCATCTGTTAATCGACGAACTAGTTAAAAGAGAGGCTTTACTAGGAACCATTGTTTGTTTATTAAACACACATGTATCAACGTTTTCGGTTAATACAATTCTAGCATAAGAAATAAACGTTTATCATAAACAAGGAATAATATAATAAACACTTTATTATTGCCTCTCGGGCATATTCCCTTCAACTCCGCAAGGCCACCAACGTAGGTCCGACCATCGCCTAGGACCCTGAAGAACGCCGCCCACCACCAAGGTTGCTCACCGAGGAGCCCAACCGCACCAAACACTGTCGTCCAACCGCAAGGGTCCCGACCAGACTGAGGTCATCCGCATCCACCTGCCAACGCGCCGCCCCTCCCGCCACCAAGCCACTGCGAGGGAGGCACCGCCCGCGACCCGCAGCACCAAGGCGGAACTAGTGCGCCGCCGGAGGACGCCGTTGCCGCCGTCACCACCACTGGCATGCCATCATCACCACGATGCCCGTCGCGTGATGCCTCCGCACCAACGTCGGGCAGGCCGCCGCGCGGCTACGCCTGCCGCTCGCGCACCGCTTCGGTCGACGGCGTCGGCCCGCACCAGCAGCCGCCCGCGGAAAGAAGATAAGGCCCCTCCACGGTCGACCGCGCCCTTGGTTGTGGCGAGGGAGAGAGGCGGAGGAGGATAAGGAGGGGTTGGAGAAGGGAGAGAAGCGGGAGGGGAACCCTATCAGGAGCGAGCCTATCAATTTAGAAGATCGTGAAGATAAAATTATGATTGTTGTAAGGTTTATTATTACAAAAGGCAAAAAATGTGTCCTAATTATTGCACATGTAAGTATTGTCATGCACCAAGTTGAGGTTTTTTTGTTGGTCCACGCTTATAGATTATTATGATTATTTTATCAAAATTGTGAATGGGTCAGGCAATTGCAGTTGTAAGTGTAGTGATGGATATATAACTAACTGATAACTCCCCTATCAGCCCAGTTGTGTTGAGGGCCATATAGTTGCAACAACGTTACAGTTGCAAATCTAGTGGTGAACATGTAACCGGTCGACACCCCAATAATAGCCTTATTGGTGTTATGCAGTTGCGATCGAGTTACAAACACCGCCAGTTGCAAATCTTGTGGTGGACATGTAACTAGAAAAAAAAACTACAACCCAAGTTACATTCATGTTAAAAGACATGTAGTTGCACTCGGGTTATAACACTTACACTTACACTAGTAAGTTTAGTGGTGAATATGCAACTAGCCGGTAACACCTAGTTATTGTTGTATTGAGGATTGTGCAATTGCGATCGAGTTACAAACACTTGATTGCAAGTGTAGTTATAAATATGTAATTGACTGACACGCGATGTGCAATACTTATGACACATCTAGATATGACTTAGCAAAATCATAATTATTGATATATAAATGATTTAATCAAATAAAAAACAAAAAAACTAACAAATCTCTATGTAAAATCAATGACATATAGAACTTAGTTGTGCAATACTTAATGTAAGATGGGATATTCCCTTTGGCTCTGGGGTGCACGTGCACCTGCGTGCCAAATGTACATTGCTTTAGCAAAACCATAGTTATTTCACATCTAAATGATTTAATCAAATTAAAAAAGACATAAATCTCTGTATAAAATCAATGACGTAGAACTTAGACGTGCGATACTTAAGGTAAAATGTATCAATAAAATATTATTTAATTATTAGATAACGCATCATGAGGCCAAGAAAGAATCCAAACATTGCGCTACCAGGCTACAGGCAAAAAATTCATCAACATAACAAGTTAATATAGTTTATAAAATGACCTTACATTATAGTAGAACAGAGGGGGAGTAGCAGGCAACAGATTTTTTTCAGGCATTGAATCCTGGACGTCAACCAAACTAGCCTATAAAAGCAACTCTAGCACATGTGATATATCCCGGTCTTCGTATTGCAAAATAGTGCTAATATAGAGTAAAAAATATATCAGAACAGATGCCCTATATCGTCTCGATTGGCAAATATTTTTGCAGAAAGCGCTAATAATCGTCACGCAGACGTTAAAACTGCCATTTTCCCTCTCTATTTGCCGCTCCCCGCGTCCCTTCCGAGAGTTGGTGGGAAGGAGGTTTAGGGCATGTTCGAAAGCCCTCTGCTCCACTCTTCTTAATTCCACTGTTACGTTTTTCCGAAGCGCCTGGAGCAGCACTTCGCCAACTCCAAGAAAAATGGCTTGCTAGCGCTCCACTTCAGCCGCTCTGAGAAAAACGGTGTTAGCGTTCAGTGCTGCTCCCGTCGCTCGAGGAGCAGAGCCGTGGAGCCGAGGGCTTCCGAACAGGATCTTAAGCTACAGTATCTCCCGTTCTCATCGCTACCACCACTGTCAAAGATCGATTTCAGCCAACCCATCGTTATTGTCGTAATCCGAAGACCAGAGGGTGGGGGCGGAGGACCATGTTGGTGCGTTTGTCATAGGCCGGAGCTGAGAGGAGGGAGGGCAGCGTGTGGTGGCCCCAGATGGCGACCCCGAGCGCCAGATGGCAGAATAATCCCATGTCAGAGGTTTACACGTGGCAAGGCCATTTACTTTAGCGTTTACCTTTTGCGAACCAAGTCATTTGATGCTAAATGGGTATGAATGGGATCATGGGGTGTGAGTGTGACCTGAATTTTCTTGAGCGAGGACGTTGCCGTCGATCGTTAGCGATGATAGCATGTCTTCCACAGAGCTTCGTGTGAGTAATGTGCACTGCTCCTCTTCTTATCCAAGAGAGTAATGTACATTGTTGTTCCTACTAGATCGGAAACCATGAATGCTGAACAAGACATCGGACTAAAGTATATCGAATTCAATTATTTGCACGGTTGGTTACATTAGGGCAACTCCAACGCAACCACTCGAACAATTCATTTCGGTCCGCTTTACTTCGTTTGAATCCGTGCGAAACAAAAAATGTGGTTCATCATGAAGATCCAAATGGATCCTTGTCGCCGCCTTGTCCTCTCCTAGCCCGTCTACCGGTGCCACATTTCTTTCCGCCACTTTCTCTTTTCAAACTTGCCATGGTCGGCGCAACCCCCACCGCCCTTGTCCTAGCTGAGGCTCGCCCACATCGCGCTCACGCCGTGGGCGCCTAGAAGCCGAAGGAGACCCCCCCCCCCCCCCCCCCCCGAAAAATCGACCCAAAAAACTAGCTACGTTGGCCATCCAAACGACCAAGTGCGCGCGAGCGGAAGACGAAGAAGGCGCAGACCACCGCCATCGTCAAGAGAAGAGGGAGGAGGAGGCCACCGCTATGTCCACGGCCTCCATGGCTGCGCAACAAACCGTGGTGGCCTCAGATATCCTCTAGCCATGCTTTTGTTAGGGTACAACCAGCAGTCGAGCTTGGCCGCTGCCGTGGCGGCCATCTCAGTGTCCTCGCACGCTCTTTCTAGAGCCAATGAAGCGGAGGCGAAGCAAACCACACTCGATCTCAAGATCAAGAAGGTGAATCTCGTCATGTTCACGAAGAAGACCAAGAGATCGTGACGATGGACGTGAGCTTCATGACCTCAAAGAGGAAGAACTGGTTCGAGAGAAGGCAAATGAAGTTGCTTGAATGAGACAAGTGATGGACTTTGAGGCTTGGGGGAGGCTCATTTTGGCTTGAACTTTGCAGCATGGCGCCTCGTTTCGGCGTGAACTGTGCGTTTTGGGGGAATGCCTTGACCTTT
Organism: Bromus sterilis; assembly: GCA_950022295.1. Lineage (NCBI taxonomy): Eukaryota > Viridiplantae > Streptophyta > Magnoliopsida > Poales > Poaceae > Bromus > Bromus sterilis. Next base: position 18,111,563 of record OX465598.1, on the reverse strand, counting down.
TTTTGGTGTTAACTGATGGCTTGGGACCTTATGTTGGAATGTTTTGTTCAAATAAAAGGTTCTGGGTCGCCTTCCGTTGGAGGCAACCATCTAGAAAGAATGGACCGAAGGCGGATCGATATCCGTTTGACGATCCAAATGGATAAAAAACATATGTGATGTCCGTTTAGACCGCTCCATTGGAGTTGCACTTAATCTCGGCGGACAACCCTATGAACTAGCATACACAACCCGTGTTGGGGTGGCTATTCAATCAAGACTTTACTTGATCCCCGGGGTGCGGCGTTGGCAATTACCTCAAATAAGATACAGTTGTAGTCAAGGCCGAGAGCATTGATCGAGAGGAAAAGGTAGTGAGACTTTTTTTAAACATAAAAGGTGCCTAGGCGCCAACTTTATTGAATTTAGAAGCAGTGGACAATATGAATTAAAAAACCCGAAGGTTTGAGAGCAGCTAACTTCGATACATTGAGGCAGTTAGCTGATTATGCGCAGCCGCATAGCAGGTGAACTCAAGGCGCAAGTTTTTTTGCGCAAGATTATGCGCCACGCTATTGAGGTTCCTCTTGATATGGAAGATAGAGGAAGGGGAGTAGGTTGAGGCAACCAGGAATGCAGCCAAAGTTGGCCTGATCTTACAGAGAACAAGAGGCTCTCTGATATTCCTTTTTGCGACCATCTTAGTGAGAGTGAGGCACTCGGAGAGGAAAACAAGTCCAGCTTCTTGGCAGCCAGATAGGCAAGCAGGAGTGCCAGAGCCCAGAGCTTCAGCTTCAAGAGGGGTAGAGGTAGAAGGCGCACTAGCTTGGATGAAGATGAAGATCTCCTTTCGATCCTGAAAAAAACAAAGGTGAACACCAATTTCAGTACCCAGGTGGCCAGTGGGATAGCCAGGGATTTTGGTACAATGGAAGGCAGCGACAGAAAACACTTTCGTCCCAGAAATCAGCACATCAGAGCTAAAAGTGTTGCCCTGCAATGGGAGCCCTGCAACAAAAGTATCAGATTGGGGACTAGGGGCAGAGGTAGGATCAGGTAATGCTAAATCTGAAAAATAAAAATATATGACTGTATGCATCAATCGATGGAGAGGGTGAGGGTAAATCCCAAAAGATAAAATAAAATGTTATCTGTATTTTGTGATTGGAGAGAGAGAGAGAGAGAGATTTCAAAGCATATCACGGCGGTATACAAGACCACCAGGCGGATGCGGCCCGCAAATGAAGGCAGGCCGGGCCTAGCTGAACTGGTTTGGTTCCTGATGAGAAGACATAAGTTTTTTTTGAGGATTGCTAAATCCTTTTGGGCCTGAAGTTTTCGTCCCTCCGATTCAGCTTGGCGTTGTTGTCTGAAACACTAAGGGTGTGTTTGGTTCGGGTGTTCGGCCCGCTTGGCTCGCGGCCATGCGGATCGGCAGATTCAGCCGCTTCACCCCACCCGCTCAGCCCGCAGGAATTAGCCTCGCCCCGTCCAGTTCGTCCGCTCGAGCGACAGACCAAACACATCGCCCTGCTCGCTCGTTCGTTCGACATAGGCCCACACCTCCAACCAAACATACCCTAACATCTTTCTCTGAAACTGAAGGTGCCTTCACCTCTGAAACTGATTGTTCAGTCCTCTCTGGTTCAGAGATTGGGTCCCTGACAGTTGATGAGGAGCTTGCGTTGAGTTCTCGTCCTCTTCCACGCCCTGGCTCACCTCGCGTAGGAAAGTTGTGTTCTCTTCCACGCCCTTGTGATATTGAAGGTGAGTGGTTTTAGGCACCGCTGGCGATCACAAGCTTTTCGTAGGCCACCCTGAAGCGGCAGGGGTTGGTGGAGAGCTCGACGTTGGCCGGCACCGTACGCGCGTCGATGCCGGTGCAGTTGGCAAGGAAGAAATAGGATCCGTAGCCAGTGGCGAATGCCAGCCAGCTGGATGCGGCTGACAGGCTCCACCACGGTGAGGGAGGCTGTGGAACGACGACCCTGTGTGGCGACTGCGTTTCCCACAGCGTCGTCGCTCTGTTTATGTGCTTTGTTCGTGTTTTTAGTTGATTTTTTATGTGTATTTTTAGGATGTTGATTGGGTGCAAAATATATACACGTAAGAATGTCCTGTGATGCCAACTGTTGAGTATACGGATTATACTAGGAAACATAGATAGAGTAGGACTCTTCTATCTTGACTTGTACTCCAAGTAGATCATTGTACTCATATATATATGCCTCCAAGGCTCAAGCAATCAACATCGATTCTATCAAACCCCTTTCTATCATTCTACATGGTATCAGCCTAACCGATCCAACCCTAGTCGTCGCCCCGTCGCTTCCGCCCCGCGCCGCCCCCAGGGGCGATCCCATGATCGCCGCCACCGGGGCCCGCGCCGCCCGTACCTAGGGTTCGTCCGCCGGTTTTGTGGACCGGCTGCCTTAGAGAATCTTTTTCCCGATCTCTTGATCCGGGTTTTCTCTCTTCCGTCGGTCGTCTTGATCAGCGTCATTTTTGGTTTTCCGATCTAAGATCGGTTTGCGTCGCCCACCGTCGCCGTCGTTCTCACGCGCCTCTACTCCGACACCGGCGCGACTACTGGCATCTTCCCCGACACGGCGGCTTCACGCGCCGCCTCGACGACTTCGCTTGACGTGGCGGCCCGTCCGGGCCGCCTTCCGCGCGTCTGTCGCCCGTCTCCTTACGCCGATCGTCACCGCCTTCACTTCGGATCGGGAGTCCTTCATCGCCATCATCGCCATCGACTTCAGCCCGCCTCGGCACTCGTGACATCCCCGACTGGCCCCGTGTCGGCCGGACGAGCGTCGACTGGACCCGCACCGCCACTACTGGCAGCCGACCGTCCGACCTCGACGCCTCACGCCGTTCATCCCCGTGTCGGCCCGACTCGCGCCGGCTGGCCTGTCGTCGATATGTAACGGTAGATGCCATGGGGATGGCTAAAGGGGGACAGACCGAGGTTAGTGTCGCTGGTACCGGAAGCGAGAATGGGGACACACGGTGAGACACCACGATGTACGCAGGTTCGGGGCTCTCCGTAGAGATAACACCCCTAGTCCTGCCGAGCTAGCTATATGCAATAACTCTGGCTACAATGAATGCTCCTTGAGCTGTTTGAGAGGAAGAAGAAGAGGGCCTCTGGTCTCTACTCTCTCCTTGCTCTCTCTGGTGGGTGAGATTGTAATAACTGCTCCTTCGTCCCCCACGCAGGAGGGGTACCCGGGGCTCTTATAGGCCGAGCCCGGGGTACAAAAGTAAATACACAAGAGGAAGGGCCCAGCTGTCTGTCTCAGATCGGCTAGGGACCTAACATCGCGCTTCTCCGGATGACCCGGTGTAGACTTGCGGCTCGCCATACTGCTATCCCGTAGACCTTGGTAATGAACAATGAGGCTATGTACTTAGGCCTGTCGGCCTGTCCGCGTGATCGGCGCTGGAGGAGACCGCACGCCTCTGACAGTCCCGATCTTCAGGGATTGCGCATTGAATGCTCTTGTACCAGGTGTCCGATCTGGACCTCTGATCGGACGCTGCTCTTCTTACTTCGGCCGGATGCTCCTGGATGAGGCCGATTGCGCCTTCTCCGGGGCAATCGGCCCTCACTTGGAACAGTTCGGCCCACTTCTTGGTTACTCTTGTTTAGCTCGGCCTTGATTAGATCAGTGACCATTAGGTCGGTGGTCTTTGCTTTGATGAACTATTTCCCCTGGGTGACCCTTGATACGTCCCAAACGTATCTATAATTTCTGCTTGCTCCATGCATGTTTTGTGTGACTTTTCCATGATTTGCTTGAACTTTCATACAGTTTTGAGCATATTTGGACTAATCTATTAACCCAGTGCACCCTGTTGCCAGTTCCTATTTTCTGCTGTTTTTGTATTTCAGGTTTTTCCAATAATTAAAGTGCCCAATAAATCCCAGAAAAATTATATAAAAAATCAGCGTTCCGGAAGCTTCCGCGAGTCCAAAGGGGGGCCACAGGGCAGCCAGGGGGCAGCCAGGAGGGTGCCTGGCACGGCCCAGCCCCTGGTCGCGCCACCTGCCCTCCTGGCTGGGTCCCACACCCCCTGGTGCCCTACTTTGGCCCCTATTTTTACCCCCACGGAGGAAACCCTGATTCCAGACCCATTTTCTCTAGAATCAATTCCGATCTCCGCCTCCATCGAAAAAAAGTTTCAGGGGGACAGAATTCCTGTGCCGGCACCCTGCCGGGACGGGGAAGTGCCCCCGGATTCATCTCCATCGGCGTTGCTTCCCTCCTCCATGAAGCGGGAGTAGTTCCTCCTCGGGGCTGAGGTTTCTACCAGTAGCTATGTGTTCTTCTCTCTCTCCCATGATGTGATCTTCGTTGTGATCATAGGCTATGTTAATCTAGGGTGATCCCATGATATTTCCCCTTCCTCTATGTATTGGATTGATGTACTCAATTGATCTTATCTAGTATAATCCCCGAGACCAAGGTGACAACGGTCTATTGGACATGGGTTAGAAGAATATTTTCATGAGTGATTTCCTCTTTTGTGTGTGGATTGAAGATTGAGAGTCTTTTGGTGCTTGTCTTTGACTATCCTTTAGATATGTTGTGGTGATTGTGGTACTCTCTTTAGATGGCCGTGGTGACATTTGGAAATCCATAGATTGAGAACTACGAACTTTGAGGTGTGCTTTTGTAGCCCTACATAATTCTCATCCTCTGTTGACCACAAAGGAATGACCTCCGAGTGCGTCTCCATTGCATGTTTTATGGGAAATATCATGTGATTAGGCTATGTTAATGTTGTTGAGAGTTGCCACTAGTGAAAGTATGAAGCCTAGGCCTTGTTTCCACCATTGTTAGACCGTTTGTGATCACTTTTTTCACATGTTTGTTTGCTGCACTTTTTATTACAGATTTATATTACCTTGCTTTGCTACACCTGTTACCCATATTTTACCATCTCTACGCCGAACTAGTGCACCTATACAACTCCTAGTTGTATTAGGTGTGTTGGGGACACAAGAGACTTCTTGTATCTTAATTGCAGGGTTGCTAGAGAGAGACCATCTTCAACCTCTACTTCCCTGAGTCCCATCCGCCGGATATTCTTTGCTCCAAACTGATGTTGCTCTGTGGGTACACGCGGCCACACCGCCTGCCAGATCGGCACACCCGATCCCACTACCTCCTTACCGCGTCTTTAAATATCCCACGGGGTGAGAGATGCGTCTCGCACCCCTCACTCCATCCTCTTCCTCAAGCTCTCCTCCCTTGCCTCCGCCGCCGCACCGCTCGCCCCGCCGTGCTGCTGCCATTTCCTCCGACGCCAAGAGCCGTCGCCCCGAAGACCGGGCTGCCGCACTCCACCGCCCTCGCCACCATCCCTCCTCCGCCACCATAGGTGGGCTTGGATCTAGATTTCCTCCGCCTCCGCCGACGTCTTCTCCGCCGCCGCCACCTTCTTCCTCGTCTCCGTCTTGCTCCTCCTCGCCCACCACAGAGTCCGACGCCTCCATGGGGGACGACGCCGCCGCCGGCTGATACGTCCCAAACGTATCTATAATTTCTGCTTGCTCCATGCATGTTTCGTGTGACTTTGCCATGTTTTTCTTGAACTTTCATACACTTTTGAGAATATTTGGACTAACCTATTAACTCAGTGCACCCAGTTGCCAGTTCCTGTTTTATGTTGTTTTTGTATTTCAGGTTTTCCGGCCATTAAAAGTGCTCCAAAAATTCCGGAAAAATTATATAAAAAATCAGCATTCCGGAAGCATCCGGAATCACCAAGGAAGGAGGGGAGGGCCACCACAGGGACTCCAGAAGGGTCCCTGGTGCGGCCCCACCCTAGGCCGCGCCGGGCACCCTCCTGGCTGCCCTGTGGCCCCCCTGGTGCCCCCCTTTGGCCCTATTTTTACCCCCGCGGAGGAAACCCTGATCCCGGACCCCTTTTCTCTAGAAGCAATTCCGATCTCCGCCGCCATCGCCATCAAGTTTCGGGGGGACAGAATTCCTGTGCCGGCACCCTGCCGCGACGGGGAAGTGCCCCCGGATTCATCTCCATCGACGTTGCTTCCTCCCTCCATGAAGCGGGGGTATTTCTCCCTCGGGGCTGAGGTTTCTACTAGTAGCTATGTGTTCTTCTCTCTCTCCCATGATGTGATCTTCGTTGTGATCATAGGCTATGTTAATCTAGGGTGATCCCATGATATTTCCCCTTCCTCTATGTATTGGATTGATGTACTCACTTGATCTTATCTAGTATAATCCCCAAGACCATTGTGACAGCGGTCTATTGGACATGGGTTAGAAGAATATTATCATGAGTGATTTCCTCTTTTGTGTGTTGATTGAAGATTGAGAGTCTCTTAGTGCTTGTCTTTGACTATCCTTGAGATATGTTGTGGTGATTGTGGTACTCTCTTTGGATGGCCGCGGTGACATTGGGAAATCCATAGATTGAGAACTACGAACTTTGAGGTGTGCTTTTGTAGCCCTACATAATTCTCGTCCTCTCTTGACCACAAAGGAATGACCTTTGAGTGCGTCTCCATTGCATGTTTTATGGGAAATATCATGTGATTAGGCTATGTTAATGTTGTTGGGAGTTGCCACTAGTAAAAGTATGAAGCCTAGGTCTTGTTTCCACCATTGCAATACCGTTTGCGCTCACGTTTACTACTTGTTTGCTTGATACAATTTTTATTATAGATTTATATTACTTCGTTTTGCCACACCTATCACCCATATTTTACCATCTCTTCGCCGAACTAGTGCACCTATACAACTCCTAGTTGTATTAGGTGTGTTGGGGACACAAGAGACTTCTTGTTTATTAATTGCAGGATTGCTTGAGAGAGACCATCTTCAACCTCTACTTCCCTGAGTTCGATAAACCTTAGGTCATCCACTTGAGGGAAATTGTTGTTGTCCTACAAACCTCTGCGCTTGGAGGCCCAACATAGTCTACAAGAAAAGAAGCGTGCGTAGACATCAAGCTATTTCTGGCGCCATTGCCGGGGAGGTGAGTGCTTGAAGGTATATATTTAGATCTTGCAATTAATTCTTTTTGTTTCTTGTCTTTATTTTCACTAGTTAGGCTTATGGAAAACAACAAAAATATTATGAGAGAGCTTTATGAGCTCTACCTTGAGTTGGGACATGAAGTGTTTGAAGAGAAAATCAAAAAGCCTATGGAGCTTTACTATTTGCACGACACTCATGGTAGTAGTAATGTTATTTGCATGTATTCTTTGAATACTTTTGATGCTAATGATATGCAAAGCTATAAGCTTGGGGATGCTACGTTTGATGAAGATGATCTTTTTAGCCCCCCAAGTTTTGATGAGGAAATTTATTTTGATGATACTTTGCCTCCTATCTATGACGATTATTGTGATGACACTTATGCTATAAAGAATAAATGTTTGCAAGTGTATCATGATAAGAATGATTCACGTGATAGTTATTTTCTTGAGTTTTCTCCCACTATTACTAATGAGAAGGATTTTGCTTATGTGGGGAGTAACAAATTTTCTATGCTTGTGGATCATGATAAGAAAGTTTTATGTGATACTTATATTGTTGAGTTTATTCATGATCCCACTGAAAATTATTATGAGAGGGGAACATATGCTTATAGATATTTCAATAATATCAAGTTCCCTCTCTTTATGTTGAAGGTTTTGAAGTTGCACATTTTTTGCCTTCCTATGCTAATATCTTTATGCTTCAATGAGTTATTTCTCTACAAGATCCCTTTGCATAGGAAGCATGTTAGACTTAAATGTGTTTGGTATTTGCTTCTTTATGCTCTCTTTTGTGCTTCAACTCTTATTCCTATGAGAGCATCACTAAAATCTTAAGCCTATCTTTATGGCTATAAAGAAAGAGCTCTAGGGAGACAACCCTTGTTATCTTTACTTTGAATTTTTTACTTTCTGTTTTTAGTGGTCTTGATGATTGTTACTACTATAGCAACATCATTTTATCTTTATTTTTCAAGCTTTGTGCTAAGTATATCCTCATATGACAAGGGAAGTGAAAGTTGTGACATGCTGTCCAGAAAACAGATTCTGTCCTCGTGACGGGAAAAATCAGAATAAATCACCAGTTCAACCTTTTGAGCTTAATTGTTTACACAGCGTGCTCTATACAATCACGGAACTTTCGTATGTTCTGAGTTTTTTTATTTGAGTTGCATAAGTGCCCCTAAAAAATTCTTTACTACCTGCTGTTCTGGTTTTCACAGATTCTGCCACGTTTTGTCTCTCCTAACTTTTGCAAACCTTAAGCTTGATTTTTATTTGCAAAAACTTTTTGGCAATCTTGAGAAACAGTAGGTCTTCAATAATATCTTTATATCCAGTGGAATTTTTTTATTTATTAAGGGTACTAACATCTCTAATCAGCTTATGATGAGTTATGTATGAAGGGAGTTTTCAAGTGTGCGATGGAAGATGATGAAAGAAGATTAGGGAGTGTCAAGCGCTCAAGCTTGGGGATGCCCCCATGCATCCCCAACAAATATTCAAGGAGACTCAAGCGTCTAAGCTTGGGGATGACCCCGTGCATCCCCTTCTCCATCAACAATCATCAGTTCGTCCTTCGTCTCACTATATTTTTATCACTTCATGCGTTATGTGCTATGCTTGGAGCGTCTCGCTCTTTGGTTTTATTTTTAGTTTTCTTTAGCTTTGCTTGCTGTTCATAACAAGTTAGATCCCGTCTTACTTTGTGTGGGAGAGAAACACGCTCCGTTTGAACTAGAACTCCTCATAGGATTTGCATGATTATTTCCTTAGATGTGAGTTGTTCTTTTTCTTTTCTTAGCTGCTGCTCTGTTTAGTTATAGTGCTTTAGTTTTTCTAGAGCTTTCCTTTTGTTTTAGGTTGAAATTTCTATAGGTTGCATGTTTTATCTTGTTAGAGAGTTTGCCTGTTGCACTGAGTTTTGTGTCTTGACTAGGAAGTAGGTAGTTGAAGTTGCTATTCTCTTTATAGTAGTAACTTGCAATAGTTTTGAGGTATTGACTAGAGTAATGTTTGAACTTTTGGTGTCAAGAGGTCGAGCCTATTAGTGATAGATGTCGTATTTTGGGCAATCCGTGTGTTTTTCGAAAACCAAAAACCCCTGTTGAGAACTGTAGCTACTAGATGGATCACTAACCTCTGGACGGTTCGAATATTAGAGTACACTCACGTACCATGAGTCGAGGATGCGCAAGGATAACCAAACCCCCATACACTCCTCCTCGGGGTACATGTCTCTCTGTGAACCTCCTAATTAGATTGAGAGTTACCGATAATAAGTGCATGAGTTCTTCGGACTAATGTGAGTATTCGAAAGTTGACACTTCCACCTACCTATACTTTTTCTAGCCTCTTCGGTACCGTGCATTGCCCTTCTCACCTTGAGAGTTGGTGCATACTTCGCCGGTGCATCCAAACCCTTGGCACGATACGCTCTGTCATCGTAAGCCTCCTTATATCTTTCCTCAAAACAGCCACCATACCTACCTACAAGGCATTTCCATAGCCTTTCCGAGATACATTGCCATGCAACATCCACCTTCTCATGACTTGATCCTAATGTCATACATTCTACTTGCTTGACCGATGAGCCGCATGCTAGTTGGGCATTGCCCTAATCATTGCTACATGACGCGCTAGTATCATTGCATATCCTGCTATCCTGGCAGAGGCATACATTTGAATCATGATAGTTATATCTTCTTTATGTGAGTACCTTTGTAAAGTGTGAAAGATCTCCTATATTCTTGTAAAATATAGAGTGTTGCCCCTAAAGTGAGGAAAAGATCCCAAAGAGGACAAATGAGAGTTAAATAGAAAGAGCCATTGAGCCCACCAAAAAAATACAAAAAAAAGAGAAAAAAGAGAAAAAATAAAAATAAAAGAGATAAGGGGCACAGTACTATTCCTTTTGAGAGATCCACACTAGTACTTCATCTTCTATCCCTTGTACTCCATAGAGATCATCATCATGCATATAGCTATGTGGGGACCTTCACACTATAGAACTTGGCTTGTATATTCCAATGATGAGCCGCCTCAAACGAGCTCTAGGTATTCTTGAGAAATCAAGTTAGATGCACCCCCACTAGTTCCCTTGGAGAGATTTTAGCTCACATGTGCATCCGTTGCATGGCAATCCCTACTCCTCACATCATATCTATCATATGGCCTTCTCTCGCCTATGATTGTCCTCATTGATGTGAGCCTTTCACACCTTTTTTTCTTCCTCCTCCACCTTCTTTCTGTTTCTCCTTTTAGGTGTCAACTTTATTGCTCACGCTCATCCATTGCATGAGTGCTCAAAATATCGAAAGGGAGTGGATCAGTTTGACTTGTACCTGGCTAGTGGTCTGGGGACGAGTCAAGATAAGAATCCAAAGGAGACCAAGTGTGAAACTTTAGTAGATAGTTGTTCTCAACAACCTTTTTTCTCTCTTTTTCCCAGTCCCCTGCTTGCACGCAAACACCATCTGGAGACATTCGAGTCACGGACAGCGAGAGCTCTTGCACCTTTTGTTCTTTTGTTGCTTTTGTCAATGCTAATATAGACTCTTGCTTGTTAAGACTTGAATTGAATTGCATGCTTTGATTGCTTTACTTAAAAGTCCTTATATGGTTGTGTGGCATGTCACCACAGAAATTATGCTTGTTATCATTTACCTACTCGAGGACGAGCAGGAATTAAGCTTGGGGATGTTATACGTCCCAAACGTATCTATAATTTATGCTTGCTCCATGCATGTTTTGTGTGTCTTTCCCATGTTTTGCTTGAACTTTCATACACTTTTGAGCATATTTGGACTAACCTATTAACTCAGTGCACCCAGTTGCCAGTTCCTGTTTTTTGCTGTTTTTGTATTTCAGGTTTTCCGGCCATTAAAAGTGCTCCAAAATCCCGGAAAAATTATATAAAAAATCAGTGTCCCGGAAGCTTCCGGAATCACCAAGGAAGGAGGGGAGGGCCACCACAGGGACTCCAGAAGGGTCCCTGGCGTGGCCCCACCCTAGGCCGCGCCGGGCACCCTCTTGGCTGCCCTGTGGCCCCCCTGGTGCCCCCCTTTGGCCCTATTTTTACCCCCGCGGAGGAAACCCTGATCCCGGACCCCTTTTCTCTAGAAGCAATTCCGATCTCCACCGCCATCGCCATCAAGTTTCGGGGGGACAAAATTCTTGTGTCGGCACCCTGCCGCGACGGGGAAGTGCCCCCGGATTCATCTCCATCGACGTTGCTTCCTCCCTCCATGAAGCGGGAGTAGTTCTCCCTCGGGGCTGAGGTTTCTACCAGTAGCTATGTGTTCTTATCTCTCTCCCATGATGTGATCTTCGTTGTGATCATAGGCTATGTTAATCTAGGGTGATCCCATGATATTTCCCCTTCCTCTATGTATTGGATTGATGTACTCACTTGATCTTATCTAGTATAATCCCCGAGACCATGGTGACAGCGGTCTATTGGACATGGGTTAGAAGAATATTATCATGAGTGATTTCCTCTTTTGTGTGTTGATTGAAGATTGAGAGTCTCTTGGTGCTTGTCTTTGACTATCCTTGAGATATGTTGTGGTGATTGTGGTACTCTCTTTGGATGGCCGCGGTGACATTGGGAAATCCATAGATTGAGAACTACGAACTTTGAGGTGTGCTTTTGTGGCCCTACATAATTCTCGTCCTCTCTTGACCACAAAGGAATGACCTTCGAGTGCGTCTCCATTGCATGTTTTATGGGAAATATCATGTGATTAGGCTATGTTAATGTTGTTGGGAGTTGCCACTAGTAAAATTATGAAGCCTAGGTCTTGTTTCCACCATTGCAATACCGTTTGCGCTCACGTTTACTACTTGTTTGCTGATGTCTACGCACGCTTCTATTCTTGTAGACTATGTTGGGCCTCCAAGCGCAGAGGTTTGTAGGACAGCAGCAATTTTCCTCAAGTGGATGACCTAAGGTTTATCGAACTCAAGGAAGTAGAGGTTGAAGATGGTCTCTCTCAAGCAACCCTGCAATTAAGATACAAGAAGTCTCTTGTGTCCCCAACACACCTAATACAACTAGGAGTTGTATAGGTGCACTAGTTCGGCGAAGAGATGGTAAAATATAGGTGATAGGTGTGTGATACGTCCAAAACGTATCTATAATTTCTGCTTGCTCCATGCATGTTTTGTGTGATATTTCTATGTTCTAGATACACTTTCATATACTTTTGATCATATTTGGACTAACCTATTAACTCAGTGCACCCCAGTGCCAGTTCCTGTTTTCTGCTGTTTTTCTATTTCAGTTTTCCCCCGTATAAAAAGTGCCAGAAAAATTCGGGAAAATTCAGATAAAAAATCATCGTGGAGGAAGCTTTGTGAAGAGCCCAGGAGGGGCCAGAGGGGATCCTGGGGGGCCCAGGCGGCCACCCGGCGCGGCCGCACCCCTGGCCGCGCCAGGCGGGCCCCTGGTCCACCTCTGGCTACCCCCCCTTCGCCTATTTATTCTCCGTCACGGGAAAACTCCAGAAGAGGAACCCTATTCCGCGAACTCGCCTCTGTTCCGCCGCCGCCGCGCTTCCGAAGATCGGGAGCACCAGAAGACCTCTTCCCGGCACCCTGCCGGAGGGAGGATTGACCTCCGGGAGTCTCCTCTCCACCATGGATGCTCCCCGGATGTCTCGTGGGTAGTTTTCCTTGGACCATGGGTCCGTAATCAGTAGCTATGTGATGTACTCCTCCCCTCTTTGATCTTCATTGTTTAGACCTCGTGAGCTGCCCTACATGATCGAGGCACCTTTGTAATATTTCTGCTATTCCTATGTTGAGTTTGATAGGATCTGATGGATTATGAGATTATGTTCAGATTGTGATAGAGTAATATATTTGGTTTTTATCTCTTATATTTTTGTTCCTAAGTAATTCTTGCATGTTCTTCGTTGCTGTTTATTGCTTTGGCCAAGTAGTAGGTAGTGACTTCAAGAGGGAACGTTGTGCTAGATTGTGGGTTCATGCCCCCCGATGACACGCTTGAGTGACAGAAACATGAGTCTAGGGGATGTGTTGTTGCCACAAGGGGGAAAACAATGGTGCTTGTGACCGCGGTCACAAGGATTGTTTACTTTACGCATAGTTCTTTTTAATGCAGTTGTCTGTTGCTTTGGGTTTACACTTTGGGTGGGGCTCACAACTTAATACCAGCGAGATGTTCTGGATAGATATCTCAAGGTGGATGATTAGTAGTAGATGCAGATGGATTTCAGTCTACTTATATTGGCGTACTGCCTGTGCTTTTGAACCTCGTCCTTTCTTTTGTAGCATAGTTAGCATTGTGGTGCATTCATAATCCTGTCAATTGCCTTTCTGTAATTTGTTTACCTCGCATAGCAATTTTATCGTATTTTGGGAGAGAGACATCACTAGCGAACATCACGTATCCCGATCCATATCGTCATTATTGTTTCCACGCTATATTTACTTTACTGCTTTTACTTGCTATCATTATCCCTTGCATTTTATCCTTGTGAACAACAAGACCGGAGAGATTGACAACCTCTCTAAACTTCGTTGGGAACAAAGTTATTTGTGTCTGTGTGCAGGTCCACGTCAGTTGCGCCGCTGACACCTACTTATCATCTCTGGAGTCCTACTGGAGACAAACCTTGGTATCTTCACCGAGGGAAAACTGCTGCTGCACTACATCTCAACCTTCCACTTGGGGTAACCAACTAAGGGGCGAGAAGCCATCAAGCAAGTTTTCTGGCGCCGTTGCCGGGGACTCCGAGTGCTAAGATAGGGGAGTTGCACACTACCCTTTACCTTTGTTTTTTTAGTCTTGTTCGTTTACCTTTCAGTTTTTACTTTTGTGTCCTTAATCAAAAATACCAAAAATACCTACTGATGCTATCTTCACCATGGGTGTGGAACCACCCAAATATGGTAGGATGGACATGTTTCACTTGGATCGTCTTCGATCAATTTGTGCTCGCGCTAAAAACCCAACTGACTTGGTTGAGGGAAAATCATTGGATGAGCATGCTCATTATACGTGGCACCGCCTATCTCAGAAAGGGAAACACTTATGGGATCAAATACATGTTTCTTATTGCCATGCTAAACTTTTGTGCCGCATTTATGATTTTACTTGTTGTTCTAATATAGATCATAAAAACCTCCCTTTCCAATGTGAGTTTAATGAAAATGAGATCTTATCTTCTTATGCTAAAGGTGTTTATGATTACTTTGATGTTGAAAAGATTGAAGAGTTTGTTGCTTTTAAAGGTGCCTATGAGATTGCTTCTTTAATTTAAAAGTATCACGATACTATTTTCGAGTCTGAAAACTTTGTTGTTCTTGCTTATTTCTTTGAGAATTAAACTTCCAATGCTTATATTGAGGATTTTAAAAATAGAATGCTTGCTGCCCAAGAAGAGGCTAATGATTGCTATGAAGAGGAATCTTATGATTCCGAGGACTCACTTGATACTTCCCTTTCTGATGATTTTGATACTTGCTTTGTTGATGACCATGATGCCACTATGGATGATGCCTACAAAGATGAACTTGCTATAGTTCCTTATGTTAAGCATGAAATTATTGTTGTTGCACCCACACTTGATTGCCCTATTATCCTTTTGAAATCTCCAACTATTCCGGAGAATTGTTCTCTTATCAAGGCTCAATGTGATGGGTTGCATCTATCTTATCATCCTAAAAACCGTGTTGAAAACAATACACGTGTGCTTGTAGGTCATGAACAACATGATTTATGTGATAGTTATATTCTTGATGTTGTTTATGATGCTACTGAAAATTACTTTGAGAGAGGAAAGTTTGGTTGTAGAAACTTTCATGTTACAAAAACACCTCTCTTCATGTTGAAAATTTTGAAGTTGTTCTTGTTCTACCTTCCTATGCATGTCACTTTGTGCTTCTTTGATTTATTTTCTTACAAGATGCCTTTGCATAGTAAGTGGGTTAGGCTTAAATGTGTTTCACATTTGCTTCTTGATGCTCTCTTTTCCTTCAATTCTTATTCTCTTGTGAGCATCTTTCATAATCTTTAAGCCTAGCTAATGGCTTTAAAGAAGCGCTTTCGGGAGGCAGCCCGTAACGAATTTAGGTGTTTTCTTTTTGCTTTTGGTGTGTATTTATGACTGTGAATTCTGTAGCAACGTCATTGTATCTTTATTTTTCAGCTTTGTGCCAAGTTATAGCCTCTTACGGCAAGTGAAGTAAAAGTTGTGACATGCTGTCCAGAAAACAGATTCTGTCCTCGTGACCAGAAAAATTCCAGAAAAATCTCAGTTCATCTTTTTGAGCTGAAATTTTTACACGGTATGCTCTATACAATTACGAAACTTCTGTATGTTCTGAGTTTTTTGATTTGAGTTGCATAAGTGCCCCTAAGAAATTCTTTACTATCTGCTGTTCTGTTTTTCACAGATTCTGCCACGTTTTGTCTCTCCTAACTTTTGCAAACCTTAAGCTTGCTTTTTCTTTGCAAAAACTTTTTGGCACTCTTGAGAAACAGTAGCTCTTCAAGAATATCTTTATATCCAGTGGAAATTTTTTTATTTATTAAGGGTACTAACCTCTCTAATCAGCTTATGATGAGTTATGTATGAAGGGAGTTTTCAAGTGTGCGATAGAAGATGATGAAAGAAGATCCAGGAGTGTCAAGCGCTCAAGCTTGGGGATGCCCCCATGCATCCCCAATAAATATTCAAGGTGACTCAAGCGTCCAAGCTTGGGGATGCCCCCGTGCATCCCCTTCTCCATCAACAATCATCAGTTCGTCCTTCGTCTCACTATATTTTTATCACTTCATACGTTATGTGCTATGCTTGGAGCGTCTCGCTCTTAGGTTTTTTTTTTAGTTTTCTTTAGCTTTGCTTGCTGTTCATAACAAGTTAGATCCCGTCTTACTTTGTGTGGGAGAGAAACACACTCCACTTTCAAAATTTAGAACACATCATAGTATTTTTCCTGCTTATCTTTTTGCTGTTGTGTGTTCTTTATCTTTTCATAGCTACTACCATGTTTAGTTTTAGTCTTAGTTTGTCTTTAGCAAGAGCCTTGGCTTTTGTTTAGTTTGTTGCTGGAACTCTTTTTAGTTTTCATGTTTATCTTGTTAAAGAGAGTTGGTTGTTGCACTGAGTTGTGTCTTGTCTTGAGAGTAGGTAATTGAGGTTGTTATTTAATTTTAGTAGTAACTTGCAATAGTTTTGAGGTATTGATGTGAGTAATGTTTGAACTTTTGGTGTCAAGAGCTCTTGCCTATTAGTGATAGGTGTCGTATTTTGGGCAATCCGTGTGTATTTTCAAAACCTACTAAACTAGTTGAGAACTCTAGCTACTAGATGGATCACTACTCTTCTGAGGAGTCGAATATCAGAGAACACTCACGTACCATGAGTCGAGGATGCGCAAGGATAACCAAACCCCCATACACTCCTCCTCGGGGTACTTGTCTCTTTTTGAACCTCCTTATTAAATTGAGAGCTACCAATAATAAGTGCATGAGTTCTGGACTAATGTAAGTATTAAAAGTTGACACTTCCACCTTCCCATATTTTGCTAGCCTCTCCCGTGCCGTGCATTGCCTTCTTCTCACTCCGAGAGTTGGTGTCCACCTTCGCCGGTACATCCAAACCCTTGGCATGATACGCTCTGTCATCATAAGCCTCCTTATATCTTCCCTCAAAAAAGCCACCATACCTACCTATCAAGGCATTTCCATAGCCTTTCCGAGATATATTTCCATGCAACTTCCACCTCTTCATCACTTGATCTTCATGTCATACATGTTCCTGCTACACTGGCAGCGACATACTTTGCATACATCATGTTAGTTACATCTTCTTTATGTTTTGAGTACCTTGTAAAGTGTGAAAGATCTCCTTTTCCTTCTTGTAAAATAGAGTGTTTCCCTTAAGTGAGGAAAAGATCCCAAAGTGGACACATTAAAAGATCCCAAAGAGGACATATGAGAGTTCAATAGAAAGAGCCATTGAGTCCACAAAAAATACAAAAAAATAGAAAAAGAGAAAAAGAAATAAAAGAGAGAAAGGGGCAACACTACTATCCTTTTGAGAGATCCACACTAGTACTCCCTTTATATCCTTGTACTCCATAGAGATGATCATCATGCATATAGCTATGTGGGGACCTTCACACTATAGAACTTGGCTTGCATATTCCAAGGATGAGCCTCCTCAAACGAGCTCTAGGTCTTCATGAGCAAGCAAGTTAGATGCACCCCCACTAGTTCCTTTGGAGAGCTTTTTAGCTCGTATGTGCATCTGTTGCATGGCAATCCCTACTCCTCACATCATATCTATCATATGGCCTTCTCTCGCCTATGATTGTCCTCATTGATGTGAGCCTTTCACACCTTTTTGTCTTCCTCCTCCACCTAGTTCTCTCTTTGCCATCTTAAGTGTCAACTCTCGTGCTTACGCTCATCCATTGCATTAGTGCTCGAAATATCGAAAAGGAGTGGATCAAATTGACTTGTAACTGGCTAGTGGTCTGGGGACGAGTCAAGATAAGATTCCAAAGAAGACCAAGTGTGAAACTTTAGTAGATTGAGTTCTCAACACAAAAATACTTTTTTATCGTATTCCCTATCCCCCTTCTTGCACGCAAACACCATTTGGAGACATTCGAGTCACGGACAGCGAGAGCTCTTGCACCTAATGTTCTTTTGTTACTTATTTCAATGCTAATATAGACTCTTGCATGTTATGACTTGAATTGAATCTCTAACCTTGATTGCTTTACTTTTCAAAGTTCTTATATGGTTGCTAGCATGCCACCACAGAAATTATGCTGTTATCATTTACCTACTCGAGGACGAGCAGGAATGAAGCTTGGGGATGTTGATACGTCCAAAACGTATCTATAATTTCTGCTTGCTCCATGCATGTTTTGTGTGATATTGCTATGTTCTAGATACACTTTCATATACTTTTGATCATATTTGGACTAACCTATTAACTCAGTGCACCCCAGTGCCAGTTCCTGTTTTCTGCTGTTTTTTTATTTCAAATTTCCCCATATAAAAAGTGCCAGAAAAATTCGGGAAAATTCAGATAAAAAATCAGCATGGAGGAAGCTTCGCGAATAGCCCGGGAGGGGCCAGAGGGGAGCCAGGGGGGCCCAGGCGGCCACCCGGCGCGGCCCCACCCCTGGCCGCGCCAGGGGGGCGCCTGGGGCCCCTGGTCCACCTCTGGCTGCCCCCTTCGCCTATTTATTCTCCGTCATGGGAAAAATCCAGAAGAGGAACCCTATTGCGCGAACTCGCCTCTGTTCCGCCGCCGCCGCGCTTCCGAAGATCGGGAGCACCAGAAGACCTCTTCCCGGCACCCTGCCGGAGGGAGGATTGACCTCCGGGAGTCTCCTCTCCACCATGGATGCTCCCCGGATGTCTCGTGAGTAGTTTTCCTTGGACCATGGGTCCGTGATCAGTAGCTATGTGATGTTCTCCTCCCCTCTTTGATATTCATTGTTTAGACCTCGTGAGCTGCCCTACATGATCGAGGCACCTTTGTAATATTTCTGCTATTGCTATGTTGAGTTTGATAGGATCTGATGGATTATGAGATTATGTTCAGATTGTGATAGAGTAATATATTTGGTTTTTATCTCTTATATTTTTGTTCCTAAGTAATTCTTGCATGTTCTCCGTTGCTGTTTATTGCTTTGGCCAAGTAGTAGGTAGTGACTTCAAGAGGGAACGTTGTGCTAGATTGTGGGTTCATGCCCCCCGATGACACGCTTGAGTGACAGAAACATGAGTCTAGGGGATGTGCTGTTGCCACAAGGGGGAAAACAACGGTGCTTGTGCCCGCGGTCACAAGGATTGTTTACTTTACGCAGAGTTATTTTTAATGCAGTTGTCTGTTGCTTTGGGTTTACACTTTGGGTGGGGCTCGCAACTTAATACCAGCGAGATGTTCTGGATAGATATCTCAAGGTGGATGATTATTAGTAGATGCAGATGGATTTCGGTCTACTTACCTTGGCGTACTGCATGTGCTTTTGAACCTCTTCCTTTCTTTTGTAGCATAGTTAGCATTGCGGTGCGTTCATAATCCTGTCAATTGCCTTTCTGTAATTTGTTTACCTCGCATAGCAATTTTATCGTCTTTTGGGAGAGAGACATCACTAGCGAACATCACGTATCCCGGTACATCTCCTCATTATTGTTTCCACGCTATATTTACTTTACTGCTTTTACTTGCTATCATTATCCCTTGCATTTTATCCTTGTGAACAACAAGACCGGAGAGATTGACAACCTCTCTAAACTTCGTTGGGAACAAAGTTATCTGTGTCTGTGTGCAGGTCCGCGTCATTTGCGCCGCTGACACCTACTTATCATCTCTGGAGTCCTACTGGATACAAACCTTGGTATCTTCACCGAGGGAAAACTGCTGCTGCACTACATCTCAACCTTCCACTTGGGGTAACCAACAAAGGGGCGAGAAGCCATCAGTGTGGCAAAACGAAGTAATATAAATCTTTAATAAAAAGTGCAGCAAGAAAACATGTAATAAAAGTGAGCACAAACGGTGTAACAAATGATGGAAACAAGGCCTAGACTTCATACTTTCACTAGTGGCAACTCCCAACAACATTAACATAGTCTAATCACATGATATTTCCCATAAAACATGCAATGGAGACGTACTCGGAGGTCATTCCTTTGTGGTCAAGAGAGGACGAGAATTGTGTAGGGATACAAAAGCACACCTCAGAGTTCGTAGTTCTCAATCTATGGATTTCCCAATGTCACCGCGGCCATCCAAAGAGAGTACCACAATCACCACCACATATCTAAAGGATAGTCAAAGACAAGCACCAAGAGACTCTCAATCTTCAATCCACACACGAAAGAGGAAATCACTCATGATAATATTCTTCTAACCCATGTACAATAGACCGCTGTCACCTTGGTCTCGGGGATTATACTAGATAAGATCAATTGAGTACATCAATCCAATACATAGAGGAAGGGGAAATATCATGGGATCACCCTAGATTAACATAGCCTATGATCACAACAAAGATCACATCATGGGAGAGAGAGAAACCACATAGATCAAGATATAAGCCTTAGCCCCGAGGGGAACTACTCACACATGGACATGGTGAGAGGGAGAGTTGTTGATGGAGAGGTGCAGCCCGGAGAAGATGAAGGAGATGGCGGTGGCGGCCACGGCCACGGCCACGGCCACGGCGGTGGCCACGGCCCTTGGGGCAGCGGCCCTTGGCCCCTTCTTCTTCCTTGGAGATGGTACTGCTGTGGAGATTGATCTCCCCTCAAGACGGCTGCCAAGGGGGATGAAATTTCATGGTGTCCTTTGACCTAGGTTTCCTCTCTTTATATAGACTCTCGGATTCCCGTCATCCAGATTACGTCTTCTGTATTTCGGGGATTCTGGAAGCATACGAACTCCGATTGGGCCAAATTTTATGTCTAAATCCACCGGAAACAAATTCCCTACAACTTTGTAGTTTTAAGTGTTTCCGTTTGAGGCCGTATTAAAGCGTTTCCGAGGCGATATTTAAAACCTGTCTGGTGGGGACAGATTTCGGGAGAGTTAGAGTCCAACTCCTACAAGACTCTTTTTTGTGATTTTTCCTTTATCCAAGTAATTCCTACACATAAAGTACAAAAATAAGAACTTGTGCACTCTTGCGACCATTAATAGGTTAGTTCCAAAATATGTTATAAAAAGATATGAAAGTGTATCAAAAGCATAGCAATATCACACAAAACATGCATGGAGCAAGCAGAAATTATAGATACGTTTGGGACGTATCAACATCCCCAAGCTTAATTCCTGCTCGTCCTCGAGTAGGTAAATGATAACAAGCATAATTTCTGTGATGACATGCTAGGAACCATATAAGAACTTTGAAAGTAAAGCAATCAAAGCATGCAATTCAATTCAAGTCTTAACAAGCAAGAGTCTATATTAGCATTGACACAAGCAACAAAAGAACAAAGGGTGCAAGAGCTCTCGCTATCCGTGACTCGAATGTCTCCAAATGGTGTTTGCGTGCAAGAAAGGGGATAGGGAATACGAGATGAAAAACTATTTTTGTTTGGAACTCAATCTACTAAAGTTTCACACTCGGTCTTCTTTGGAATCTTATCTTGACTCGTCCCCAGGCCACTAGCCAGGTACAAGTCAATTTGATCCACTCTTTTTCGATATTTTGAGCACTCATGCAATGGATGAACGTGAGCAAGAAAGTTGACACCTAAAAGGCGAAACAGAAAGAAGGTGGAGGAGGAAGACAAAAAGGTGTGAAAGGCTCACATCAATGAGGACAATCATAGGCGAGAGAAGGTCATATGATATATATGATGTGAGGAGTAGGGATTTCCATGCAACATATGCACATGTGAGCTAAAATCTCTCCAAGGGAACTAGTGGGGGTTCATCTAACTTGCTTGCTCAAGAAGACCTAGAGCTCGTTTGAGGAGGCTCATCCTTGGAATATGCAAGCCAAGTTCTATAGTGTGAAGGTCCCCACATAACTATATGCATAATGATCATCTCAATGGAGTACAAGAATATAAAGGGAGTACTAGTGTGGATCTCTCAAAAGGATAGTAGTGTTGCCCCTTGCTCTCTTTTTATTTCTTTTTCTCTCTTTTTCTATTTTTTTTGTATTTTTTTGGTGGCCTCAATGGCTCTTTCTTTTTAACTCTCATTTGTCCTCTTTGGGATCTTCTAATTTTGTCCTCTTTGGGATCTTTTCCTCACTTTAAGGGCAACGCTCAATATTTTACAAGAATATAGGAGATCTTTCACACTTTACAAAGGTACTCACGTAAAGAAGATGTAGCTATCATGATGTATGCAATGTATGTCGCTGCCAGTGTAGCAGGAACATGTATGACATGAAGATCAAGTCATGAAGAGGTGGATGTTGCATGGCAATATATCTCGGAAAGGCTATGGAAATGCCTTGATAGGTAGGTATGGTGGCTGTTTTGAGGAAAGATATAAGGAGGCTTATGATGACAGAGCGTATCGTGCCAAGGATTTGGATGTACCGGCGAAGGTGGACGCCAACTCTCGGAGTGAGAAGAAGGCAATGCACGACACAGGAGAGGCTAGAAAAATATGGGTAGGTGGAAGTGTCAACTTTCAATAATTACATTAGTCCGAGGAACTCATGCACTTATTATCGGTAACTCTTAATCTAGTAAGGATTTTCACAAAGAGACAGGTACCCCGAGGAGGAGTGTATGGGGGTTTGGTTATCCTTGCGCATCCTCGACTCATGGTATGTAAGTGTACTCTAATATCCGACCCCTCAGAAGAGTAGTGATCCATCTAGTAGCTAGAGTTCTCAACTAGTTTTGTAGGTTTTGAAAATAAACACGGATTGCCCAAAATACGACACCTATCACTAATAGGCTAAAGCTCTTGACACCAAAAGTTCAAACATTACTCAAGTCAATACCTCAAAACCATTCCAAGTTACTACTAAAATTAAATAGCAACCTTAATTACCTACTTTCAAGACAAGACACCACTTAGTGCAACAACCAACTCTCTTAACAAGATAAACATGAAAACTAAAGAGAGTTACAGAAATAAACTAAACAAAAGCCAAAGCTCTTGCTAAAGACAAACTAAAACTAAAACTAAACATGGCAGTAGCTATGAAAAGATAAAGAACACACAACAGCAAAAAGATAGGCATGAAAAATCCTATGATGTGTTCTAGATTTTGAAAGTGGAGCGTTTTTCTCTCCCACACAAAGTAAGACGGGATCTAACTTGTTATGAACAGCAAGCAAAGCTAAAGAAAACTAAAAATAAAACCTAAGAGCGAGACGCTCCAAGCATAGCACATAACACATGAAGTGATAAAAATATAGTGAGACGAAGGACGAACTGATGATTGTTGATGGAGAAGGGGATGCACGGGGGCATCCCCAAGCTTAGACGCTTGAGTCTCCTTGAATATTTATTGGGGATGCTTGAGTCTCCCACTATTACCACGACGGCGGCGACGGCCACGGCGGTGGCCACGGCCCTTGGCCCCTTCTTCTTCCTTGGAGATGATGCTTCTGTGGAGATTGATCTTCCCCTCAAGACGGCTGCCAAGGGGGAGGAAATTTCATGGTGAACTTTGACCTAGGTTTCCTCTCTTTATATAGACTCTCGGATTCCCGTCATCCAGATTACGTCTTCTGTATTTCGGGGTTTCTGGAAGCATACGGACTCTGATTGGGCCAAATTTTATGACTAAATCTACTGGAAAAAATTTCCCTACAACTTTGTAGTTTTAAGTTTTTCCGTTTGAGGCCGTCTTCAAGCGTTTCCGAGGCGATATTTAAAACCTGTTTGGTGGGGACAGATTTCGGGAGAGTTAGAGTCCAACTCCTACAAGGCTCCTTTTTGTGATTTTTCCTTTATCCAAGTAATTCCTACACATAAAGTACAAAAACAAGAACTTGTGCACTCTTGCAACCATTAATAGGTTACTTCCAAAATATGTTATAAAAAAGATATGAAAGTGTATCAAAAGCATAGCAATATCACACAAAACATGCATGGAGCAAACCGAAATTATAGATACGTTTGGGACGTATCATTTGCTTGCTACACTTTTTATTATAGATTTATATTACTTCGTTTTGCCACACCTATCACCCATATTTTACCATCTCTTCACCGAACTAGTGCACCTATACAACTCCTAGTTGTATTAGGTGTGTTGGGGACACATAAGACTTCTTTTTTCTTAATTGCAGGATTGCTTGAGAGAGACCATCTTCAACCTCTACTTCCCTGAGTTCGATAAACCTTAGGTCATCCACTTGAGGGAAATTGATGTTGTCCTACAAACCTCTGCGCTTGGAGGCCCAACATAGTCTACAATAATAGAAGCGTGCGTAGACATCAAGCTATTTTTGGCGCCGTTGCCGGGGAGGTGAGTGCTTGAATCTGAGCCCGCCGAACAGACACTGCCCAAGGGGAAACGCCCCCGACCTGATGATGCTGGCCCCTCCAAGATTGCCAAGAAGAAAGGGAAGACGGGCACGCGCCGAGCTGCCCCTGAAATTAGTGGCCCTGTGCTTTCTCCTACTCCATTGAATATTGCTCGCCCTGGATTTTCCATGGCCAAGTTTGCTGCTCAACTTCCTCGAGCTGCTGGGTACATACCTTCACGTCTCCTGTTCTTCTTGACTTTTCATGTGCTGCTTTTCTCACTTGTGCTCTTTTATTACAGGGCTGCCCGATCTGTGGACCCTGCCAGACCTGGGGGTGCGCCGACTGCTCCCCCTGCCCCCTCTGCTGCTCCTGCCCGCACGACCCCGGCGACCTCGGCCACCTCCAACGTGTCTGCGCCTTCTCGTAAAAGAGGTGCCGCTGACACCCATAAGGCCGAGCGGGCCAAGAAGAAAGTCGTTGCTGCCGCGACCCAAACGCGACCGATTGCTCCACCGCCGACCTCTGCTGCTCCTCCGACTGCTGGCATGCAGTCGTCCTCTCTTCCCCCAACCGCTACTGTTGCTTCTCCGATCCTGCTGGACCCTTCTGGCATCGCACATGTTGATGTGCCGGTGCCAGATCGGCCTGCCACTGACACTCCTCAGCCTGAGGCTTCTCCAGCCCAGGCCACGGCCGTTGATCCATCTCCCGCTGCTGGTTCGGGGAGTGCCGTTGCCATCTCCACCGAACCCACTGCTTCTCCGCCTACTGCTCCGCTTGTTACTCATGATGCCGCCGGATCCAGTGCTTCTACAACACCATCCTCCGGTGTCCTTGCTCGCCAACCGCCATCCGGTCGCCAGCTCGTACTGGCCGACCGGTTCCGCGAAGCGTACTTTGGCACCTTCGATGTCTCGCCTGTCCGAACTGCTGCCGATTCGGCCACTCCTCCGCCTCTTGGCTCCGAGGACCAACTTACGTCCCAGCTTCTGGGTCGGTTGGGTGGTCTTGCCACTGACATCCGACGCTTCGCCGATGCCTCGCTGGGTCAAATCCTTGCCTCCAACCACTCTTTTACTGTAAGCTTTCTTTTCAGTGGGGGCACGCCTAGCGCACCCACGGGTGTAGTCCGTGAGATTCGGGCCGATTGCTTGCAATCTGTCCGGATCTTCATTTCTCTTTATTACCCTAGGCTTTTGCTTTAGATCTGATCGACCCATTTTTCAGGCCATCTGTGATAAACGTAAAGCTGTATTTGAAGAGCTTCTGGCCGCTTATTCAGCGGGTCAGAAGTCCATTGCTGCTCTGAAGAAGAATGCCGATGCCCAAGCTGCCAAGATTCAAGAACTCACAGGTATATTTTGCTTGTCCTTTCTTGCTTCCTCCGATTATGATTACATCCTTACTCCATTGCACACTTGTAGCTGCTGCCACTCGCTCCTCCGAGCTGGAGGCCGCTCAGAAAAGAATCGCCGAGCTGGAGAACCAGCTTGGTGAGAAGAATGGCCAGCTCGTCCGCGCCGAACAAGACAACCAGCGCCTAGCCGCTGCCGAAACTAAGCTTTAAGCCAAACTTAAACAAGCTGTCGACGATCTTGCCGCTGCCCGATGCGCCCATGAACATGAACTTCAGAGGCTCTCCGATGCTCGAATTGAGGTTGAGGTCCAACTTATGAAGGAAAGGGATGCCGCTGTTAAACATGCTGAGGACATGGATGCCCAACAAATCATAGAGATCCAACGTGCCCAAGCCAGTTTTGATCTTGCCCACACCTGCCTCCATCGAGTGGATCTCGCTCTTGCAGGTAATTTTTTCTTTTTCCACTCCGATCTAACTTTGCCGTTTGCCGGACTAACTTCCTTCTCCGATTGCTTTTGCCAGATGCCTGGCCCCACTCCAACATCGCCGCTGATGAAGCAGTTGCCGCAGCCCGTCGAGTGCGGGGTGTGGTGGTTGCTGCTGATGCCGGCTGGGATGCCGATGTCGGGACCCGGGGTTAGCGTATGTAATTCCAGTCACGATGCAATCACATGGAGAGCCGAGAACCGTACCCACTTGTCTAAGCAGACAAGGCCAAGCACAGAACGTTCTCGGTAAGCATAGAATGTGAGGGGCATCCCATTCAGGGCGGATGATCAACTGAGATGGGTCCTCATCGTCCGCTCACAAGTCTAAATGCTTATGGGTGGTGAATCCCATACTCATAGACAAGTCGCCTCAACCATGTTATCGATTGAACCCTAACTCTTACATAGACTTACTCCAGCCCGATCACTTAGTCGGGGTCTAGGGCGGGCTCGATCATACAACAAAGTGTGCACGTGACAGAGCCACGAGCAATCGCATCGCGATGCCCCAAGCTGCGCACATCTAAGGGCCACTTGGTGTATAAAAGACCGCCAGCCAGATCACAACTAAGGTCTCGAAAACCCATACTAAGACATGCATGTTATAAACATACACGCAACACACATGCCTAGTATGAACAGCAGGTATCATCACATAACTCTACAAAGTACTTCTTTGTTTACTTACACATATAGCATACAAAGATCACATGTCTGTGATCAACATTACATCATACGACGGAAGCAAATTAGGACTGAGTACAGACAAGTTTAAAAAATGGCTTAGGGAAGCCTTGTAAACATACATGCCCTTCCACAAGGGACCAGACGGCTGTCTGGGACTATACTACCAAGGTCAACATCGAGCTTCACGAAGGTGACTCCATCGGGGTCCGGGTTCTCATCTAAAACATAGAATAAGCAAACGTGAGTACAAAGTCGTACTCAGCAAGACTTACATCAGATCTATACTACCCATGCTCAAGTATCAAGGTAAAGGAGGTGGGGTTCAACATGCAGAAGTGCCAGCTTTGACTTGGCTAGTCCTGTACTACGAGTACCAGACTTGAGGTAAGAAGCGTACACGAGTCCACTACCAAGTCTCCAACCAATTACACTACTATGGTTACTTCCTCGACTTCCCCACGAGTAAGCACGCCATAGCACTCACGCTTATCTTGCGAGTTTTATAAGTATCCATTCAAGTTGTCTATGATCAAGTAGAGGTTTCCAAGTAGTCCATAACCGCGGACACGGCTATTCAAATAGTTCATTAACCCTGCAGGGGTGTACATCTTCACACGCGTGTCATCACTTATCGTCTCGTTCTTGTCACCCTTCAAGCAGGTGTCGGACGTGGATGAAACCAAGGCACTACCCTCACATCACCTTCTCTAATCCAGGAGTCGACTACCTGAGTTTGTCACCACTCGAGAGTCCGGCCGGTTCCACGAAACGGACTCAGATAATGTAAGGGACCAAGACACCACCTTTGACAGATGGTTTCACTGCCTCACAGGTCCACCCACATATCTATACATAAATCAAATGGAAAGCCCGAATCTAGTGTGACTCCTGGACTGGATCGGGTACGTAAAGAGGCCAAACGGGGCTCCCATAAAACCCTATATGTGGTCATACTCTTTGTCTTGGATCATAAAACAGGAACTCGGGGCCTAGGGCAGTGTTCAACGAGACAACCCACTGTGTACTCCTACACAGCCTCTCATCGTTCACCTTTGTTTAGGGTGGATTCACCAACACATTTATCATCAGCATCACTATGTTCATTCCATCCCGACTCACAAACATAAAATCCTCATTGTATCACTAAGCAGCAAAAGCAGTAACAGTTGCAGGGGCCACATGTT
Source organism: Bromus sterilis (assembly GCA_950022295.1). Classification (NCBI taxonomy): domain Eukaryota; kingdom Viridiplantae; phylum Streptophyta; class Magnoliopsida; order Poales; family Poaceae; genus Bromus; species Bromus sterilis. Next base: position 18,083,895 of record OX465598.1, on the reverse strand, counting down.
CATCATTCAACTCCTAAATCTGCTAGGATTGTGGTTTGATTAATACGGTGACAAAATGATAGGTCATGCATCGGAATGGGTTCAACTATGCGAAAGAACGTGTCTCGGTGATCTCCTAAACATGCATAAGCGAGACTGAGAGGGAAATAGGATTTTATGGACATGATCAATGGGGTTTTGCTTTCCTTGCTGACGATACACGGGTCTTAACGGTGGTCTTCTTCTTCGGGGGTGATCACCGTCTCGGAACGTCTGTCATCGGAGGCAAACATCAACAAGGGGGGGGACAACTTCGGAAGTAAATGCACAAGCACATGATAAGTGGTTCCATGATGTAAAAGGTACTGGTTTGTGACAAATTCAATTTAATTGAAGTATATTGCATTTGAAATGCAAATTCAAACTCCAAATTCAAATTCAAATTAAGTCATATACACATTTTCTTCTGTTCACCCATTTTAAAATGGTCAAACATATTTTTTTTGCATATTCTTAATCCTTGCATTTTTCTGATAATTTTTCATATATTATATGTTTAATTTGGAGTTAGTATGAATTTTCTATGAATTTCCAAAGTTTAAATGATTTTCTGGAATTTCCTGGATTATTTTAATTCTCTGGAAAATGGTTTATTGCATCAGCCATGCATCAGCATGACATCAGCAGGGGGCTGACCAGTGGGGTCAGAGTATCAGCCTCAGTGGTTTAATCCCCGGTTTAAATTAAATTAGCAGAAGCTTAATTAGGGGCAGGGCCCACCTGTCATTGACTTAGGGTTAGGTTTAGTGGGCAATTAGCTTAGGCTAATGGCGGGGTCGCCGGAATGCGGCCGGAGCTTCGCCGGAGTTGGGATTCGGGCACGGGGAGTGGCGTGGGTGGCATGGGCGTGTAGCCCGCAACCTCGCGCACACGTTCATGCCATCTGGGCAACGAGGAGGGGCCTCGGGCCACGGCTAGGTCGAAGACAGCGGCGGCCGGCCCACTGTCAACGGCGAGAAGACGATGCAGAGCGCGGAAGGAGGAGAGGAAAAGGGGGATTCGAAGCAAACGCTCACCCGAACACGATGGTGACCGCAGCAAAGCCGGAGAAGGAGCAGGCGCAGAGCAATTCGTCGCCGGAGACGAAGGCGGCCGGCGGTGAGGACCTGGAGGGGACATCGCCTGGGGAGGTTCCTTGCCCGAATTGACGGCGGGGTTCATCGTAGTCGAGGCCTGCGGCGTTGCTGGACACCACGGGGCGGCGGTTGGAGCTCGGTGGCCGCGTGGAAGCTTGACGGCGGCGACGGCGTCTCTCGGGACCTCGTGGAAACTCGCTGGGGACGAAGAGGAAGAGGTCCAGGGGAGGGGGGAAAAGGCTAGGGGCTTCTCCAGGGGGGAAAAGGCTAGGGGCTTCTCCAGGGGCTGAACTAGAAGAAGGGTCAAGCTCAAGAGGTTGAACTAGAAGAAGGGGCTGAACTAGAAGAAGAGACTCCTCGAAAATTTCATTGCCATGCTCAGCTCTGAAGGATCTGTTGACTAAATCCTCAAAGGTGGCAAATTCGATGAGGTTGAGATCATGACGAAGGATGGGGCTAAGTCCCTTGCGGAACCTTGCCTCCTTTCTAGCATCGGTGGTGATCTCATCTTGGGCATACCGAGCAAGACGGTTGAACTCTCTCACATACTCATGGATGGACATCTCTCCTTGGGTCAGATTGCAAAACTCTCCCTTCTTGCGCTCCATCAACTCATCTAGAAGGTGGTACCCTCGAAAGGCAACACAGAACTCTTGCCAAGTAACTAGGTGACCATCAGGCTGCATCGCAACATAGTTCTCCCACCATTCAGCAGCAGCACCTTCCAGAAAGTATACCGCGAAAATAACTCGATCATCGGGAGCAACATGTGCAGTGTCAAGCTTACGCTCGATGGAACGGAGCCAATCATCAGCTTCAAGGGGCTCAGAAGAACATCGAAATACCGGTGGCTTGAGGAGGATGAAGTCCTGAATGCTCACAACCACATTGCAATGACGTGAGGTATTCTGCTCGATGAGCTCCAGAAGGCGTGTTTGATCACGTTGATTCTTCTCAGCTTCCATCATGATTTCCGCCGCAGAAGGCGGTGGTAGAGGTTCATCATCATTTCGATTCCGAACACGGTCTCGATTCCGACGAACAGAACTACGAGTTCCACTTGACATCCTGTGTGATAAAAATCAACAATCAGAACAGGTTGAATGATGGATTCTAGGATAACAAGACATGATGAAGGTGGAAAAGATTATAATGCGAAGGTAAAGATCCACAGAAACTTGGAACAAATCCGGCAGCATAACGGCTACTTCGGGATGGAAAATGAAACAACCTTGAGGAGATTGGACAGAACTTCCTCAAGGAACCCAAAACACGGAGACTCTGGACGACCACAACAATCCTACGGCTAAAAGGAAGCACTCAACGAGATGTTCTAGTCAGACATAGATGAGCCTAGTCCTATCATCCCGTAGAAAAGATAAGGGTGACTCAGAACTTAGATCGATGAGGATAAGGAGAAAAAGAAGCCTTACGTTATTCCCTTATACCCAGAGTAACTATATAACTATAGAATGCTAGACTCGACTTCGACCAAGGGTTGCTAATCCTACAGACAGTCCTGCTCTGATACCAAGTCTGTCGGGACCCGGGGTTAGCGTATGTAATTCCAGTCACGATGCAATCACATGGAGAGCCGAGAACCGCACCCACTTGTCTAAGCAGACAAGGCCAAGCACAGAACGTTCTCGGTAAGCATCGAACGTGAGGGACATCCCATTCAGGTCGGATGATCAACTGAGATGGGTCCTCATCGTCCGCTCACAAGTCTAAATGCTTATGGGTGGTGAATCCCATACTCATAGACAAGTCGCCTCAACCATGTTATCGATTGAACCCTAACTCTTACATAGACTTACTCCAGCCCGATCACTTAGTCGGGGTCTAGGGCGGGCTCGATCATACAACAAAGTGTGCACGTGACAGAGCCACGAGCAATCGCATCGCGATGCCCCAAGCTGCGCACATCTAAGGGCCACTTGGTGTATAAAAGACCGCCAGCCAGATCACAACTAAGGTCTCGAAAACCCATACTAAGACATGCATGTTATAAACATACACGCAGCACACATGCCTAGTATGAACAACATGTATCATCACATAACTCTACAAAGTACTTCTTTATTTACTTACACATATAGCATACAAAGATCACATGTCTATGATCAACATTACATCATACGACGTAAGAAAATTAGGTCTGAGTACAGACAAGTTTAACAAATGGCTTAGAGAAGCCTTGTAAACATACATGCCCTTCCACAAGGGACCAGACTGCTGTCTGGGACTATACTACCAAGGTCAACATCGAGCTTCACGAAGGTGACTCCATCGGGGTCCGGGTTCTCATCTAAAACATAGAATAAGCAAATGTGAGTACAAAGTCGTACTCAGCAAGACTTACATCAGATCTATACTACCCATGCTCAAGTATCAAGGTAAAGGAGGTGGGGTTCAACATGCAGAAGTGCCAGCTTTGACTTGGCTAGTCCTGTACTACGAGTACCAGACTTGAGGTAAGAAGCGTACACGAGTCCACTACCAAGTCTCCAACCAATTACACTACTATTGTTACTTCCTCGACTTCCCCACGAGGAAGCACGCCATATCACTCACGCTTATCTTGCGAGTTTTATAAGTATCCATTCAAGTTGTCTATGATCAAATAGAGGTTTCCAAGTAGTCCATAACCGCGGACACGGCTATTTGAATAGTTCATTAACCCTGCAGGGGTGTACATCTTCACACGCGTGTCATCACTTATCGTCTCGTTCTTGTCACCCTTCAAGCGGGTGTCGGACGTGGATGAAACCAAGGCACTACCCTCACATCACCTTCTCTAATCCAGGAGTCGGCTACCTGAGTTTGTCACCGCTCGAGAGTCCGGCCGGTTCCACGAAACGGACTCAGATAATGTAAGGGACCGAGACGCCACCTTTGACAGATGGTTTCACTGCCTCACAGGTCCACCCACATATCTATACATAAATCAAATGGAAAGCCCGAATCTAGTGTGACTCCTGGACTGGATCGGGTACGTAAAGAGGCCAAACGGGGCTCCCATAAAACCCTACATGTGGTCATACTCTTTGTCTTGGATCACAAAACAGGAACTCGGGGCCTAGGGCAGTGTTCAACGAGACAACCCGCTGTGTACTCCTACATATTCTCTCATCGTTCACCTTTGTTTAGGGTGGATTCACCAACACGTTTATCATCAGCATCACTATGTTCATTCCATCCCGACTCACAAACATAACATCCTCATTGTATCACTAAGCAGCAAAAGCAGTAACAGTTGCAGGGGCCACATGTTCATCATTCAACTCCTAAATCTGATAGGATTGTGGTTTTCTTAATACGGTGACAAAATGATAGGTCATGCATCGGAATGGGTTCAACTATGCGAAAGAACGTGTCTCGGTGATCTCCTAAACATGCATAAGCGAGACTGAGAGGGAAATATGATTTTATAGACATGATCAATGGGGTTTTGCTTGCCTTGCTGACGATACACGGGTATTAACGGTTGTCTTCTTCTTCGGGGGTGATCACCGTCTCGGAACATCTGTCATCGGAGGCAAACATCAACAAGGGGGGGGGGACAACTTCGGAAGTAAATGCACAAGCACATGATAAGTGGTTCCATGATGTAAAAGGTGCTGGTTTGTGACAAATTCAATTTAATTGAAGTATATTGCATTTGAAATGCAAATTCAAATTCAAATTAAGTCATATACACATTTGCTTCTGTTCACCCATTTAAAAATGGTCAAACATAAAAAAATTGCATATTCTTAATCCTTGCATTTTTCTGATAATTTTTCATATATTATATGTTTAATTTGGAGTTAGTATGAATTTTATATGAATTTCCAAAGTTTAAATGATTTTCTGGAATTTTCTGGATTATTTAATTCTCTGGAAAATGGTTTATTGCATCAGCCATGCATCAGCATGACATCAGCAGGGGGCTGACCAGTGGGGTCAGAGTGTCAGCCTCAGTGGTTTAATCCCCGGTTTGAATTAAATTAGCAGAAGCTTAATTAGGGGTAGGGCCCACCTGTCATTGACTTAGGGTTAGGTTTAGTGGGCAATTAGCTTAGGCTAATGGCGGGGTCGCCGAAATGCGGCCGGAGCTTCGCCGGAGTTGGGATTCGGGCACGGGGAGTGGCGTGGGTGGCATGGGCGTGTAGCCCGCAACCTCGCACACCCGTTCATGCCATCTGGGCAACGAGGAGGGGCCTCGGGCCACGGCTAGGTCGAAGACAGCGGCGGCCGGCCCACTGTCGACGGCGAGAAGACGATGCAGAGCGCGGAAGGAGGAGAGGAAAAGGGGGATTCGAAGAAAATGCTCACCCGAACACGATGGTGACCGCAGCAAAGCCGGAGAAGGAGCAGGCGCAGAGCAATTCGTCACCGGAGACGAAGGCGGCCGGCGGTGAAGACTTGAAGGGGACATCGCCTGGGGAGGTTCCTTGCCCGAATTGACGGCGGGGTTCGTCGTAGTCGAGGCTTGCGGCGTTGCTGGACACCACGGGGCGGCGGTTGGAGCTCGGTGGCCGCGTGGAAGCTTGACGGCGGCGACGGCGTCTCTCGGGACCTCGCGGAAATTCGCCGAGGACGAAGAGGAAGAGGTCCAAGGGAGGGGGGAAAAGGCTAGGGGCTTCTCCAGGGCCTCCACTGTTGTGGTTTTAGACCTAACAATAGATATGAGGGTAGTGATGGAGCTATGAAGATCTGTACGCAAAGATGGTGACACCAGGAAAAGTTATACAGGTTAGGCCTCTCCTTGGAGATAACAACCTTAATCCTGTCCCAAATAGTTTGGGGTGTTCTTTCTCTAGATGTCCCAGTTGTCCTGCTGGGGTGAAAGGATGGGCTTATATAGAGTGCGCCATGTCCCTTCATTGCCCAGTAATGGGTTTTAATTACAGAGTTTTAAGGATGGCTATTATTACAATGGGAAACGTCTCCCCATTATTGCTATTTAAGTAGGGGTAACGCCTATGGCTTTAATGTCTTGTAACAGCAGCCCTTATTCCTCTTATCCGAGTACCATGCAGCTCGACTTCTTCTTCTTCCGAGTAACCACCTTATTCGGATGGTAGTGCTTCGCTCCGAGTGACGCCTTACTCGAGAAAGGGCCTCTTCTGAATAAGGTTGCTCCTGTATTAATGGTGTCGCTTGAGTAAACTAGCTACTCGGAAGAGTTTGATTTGTTCCGAGCAGTTTCTTACTCGGATAGAAAAGAAATAAGAGGTTTTTGTTTATGTTTTGATTTACAAGTATTTTCCAAGAGGTGGTAGAACTAAGGGTATCCCCTGATGTAAGGAAGATGGGGGTATACCTTAGGTATTACCACGACAGTAGCCCCCAAGTGCTTCTGGGTGCTCGCGTGAATTCATGAGGTGTGTGGAGATCAAATTCGATAAGAGGCCCGGAAGGACTTTATCAATATTTACACTGTCCCCTCGATTATGTGTAGGGTGAGTCGTTTTTGGAAGGATTTGGCGACACTCAAGCGTCTCTCGGAAGGCGTGTCTTGGGGTAAAAGGCCTTAAACCCCATATGTAACCAAATCTGTAAAGTTTGATATTTAAAGCATCAGCTGACGAGCTTTAAATCGTATCCCATGGGATATCAATTCTTTACCCCTCACACCAGATCGTGCTAATAATCTGGCGATCTACGTCAGAGACGGATTATCAGCGAATTAGTTATTCGGAACTTCCTCTGTAATGCTTACCGAAGCTAGTTCGGGATTCTCTGAAAGTGATTGCCTATTTTAGCTGTTTCGAGTGATGACTTACTCAGATTGTTTTTAATGATCCTTTCCGAGTGATGACTTATTCAGAATGAATCAGAAAAATGAGATTTTTGTCCGAGTTGGGGCTTGTCTGGAAAAGTTATTTGTTTAACTTTCTTCCGAGTAAGGTTTTTACTCGGAGAAATTGTCTGAGGGTTTTTTACTTCCGAGTTGTGCTAACTTGGAGAAATTTTGTATGTCTTGCTCCCGGGCCGCTTTTCCAAGGGAGCGAATCTTTTTTCTGTCAGGGGATCTTTTCTGTCAGAGCGGTTCCTCGATTTCCGCGACGGTCAGTTATTTTATCATTAACTGCGCGCCTTTTAAGGAGGATGGATTTGGGGGACCGTAACGGGCGCCCTCATTAAATGCCTTGATAACTGTGTGGGCTTCCCTCTTGTATCTTATAAATACAGCTTCCTCTTTTCCTCTTTCTTCTCAGTACAGCGCTTGCTCCTTCCTCTTTTCCGCTGGTGACCTTCTAGATCGAGGGTTTCTTCTCCCATTGGTGAACTTCCAGGCGCTCTTCATACCAGCGGGGCTCCTATCCATTTGCTCCCTTGGCGTCATGTCTGCGGGGGAATGGTTGCCTTCCATCGTCACGGTGGAGAACATCCAACGCTACCAGGACGAGGGGCTACTCCCTCGCCATGGCTGCCGCCTTCCTGGCCCAGGTGAGGTTGAACCTCACCCTAGGGAGGACGAGCGGGTTCTGCTCCTTTCTCATGTGGATAGGGAATTTTCTCTTCCTCCTCATCCTTTCTTGCTTGATTTTCTTGCTTTCACCGGATCTCAGCTGCATCACATCGTTCCCAATTCTATCACGCTTCTGTCTAGCTTTTTCTCTTTGTGTGAGGGTTTTCTTGGTATCGATCCTCATTGGAACCTTTTCCGCACCATTTACACCATAAAGCCCCAAAAGATAAAGAACTCTGGGGAGGCAGAGATAAATCATCTTTGCGGGGGGCTGTTTTTGGCGAAGAGGCAGGGTATCCAGTATTTCTCTTCTAGCTTGCTCGATTCCGTGAAGAACTGGCAAAATAGCTGGTTTTATTGTAAGGTGGAAACTGCCCCTGGTACTCGGACGTTGCCTCCTTACTCGGATGTCAGGCTGGCCGACTCCCGAGGCTGGAATCCCCGGTTGCTCGCTTCCGAGAAACAGCGGGTTTTACCACTGATGAGGGAAGTAGTGAGGATGAAGAAGGCGGGGTTAGACGCCATGGATCTTATTGCTCTTTTCGTCAGTCGGAAAATTCAACCTCTGCAAGCCCGAGCTAGGAGGATGTGGGAGTACACGGGAGTTGATGATAACACCCGCTATAACAACTCGGCGATGTCTCAGAAAGAATTTGAGCAACTCATGAAGATCATTACCAGAGTGACTCATGGTGCGCAGATGTTTGGCCGAGTCAGGCCTCTTGATATTAACCGTCCTCCGACTCTGGTGATTTGCTTTTCCCTGGCTAGTCTTTTGGACGTTGCGATAAGTCCTGAATTTTAACTTGGTTATTCTGTCCATCATTTAGATGAACGTCGCTCCATCCCCGATCCCTTTGGCGCCGCAAAATCCTGAAGATGAGGACGAGGACAGCAACAACGACGCAGGGCTCGGGATTGAAGATGACGAAGAGACGGAGTCTGATGCAGTGCCTCCTCGTACTACTGCCGAGCAGCGCTCCAAGAATAATCATGACCGTGAAGCAGCTCGGGAAGGATCCGTACGGGGGATGAAGCGTCCCATGTCTCCGAGTAAAGGGGAGAATAGCAACAAGGCCGCCGCCCTTAGCCCGAGTCATGGGAAGGTGGCTCCCATGAAACAGCGGAAGACGCTTTCGACCCTTGGCGGGAGGAAAGTTAGTGCTTCGACAGATGCCGCCAAAATCCCCAAGAAGGTTTCCGAGTCGGGAGCTGCTCAGGCTGTTCCTGTTGTTGTTGCTCCCCCAAGACGGGCTCTTAAGACAGCTCGGAAGTAAAATCCGACAACTTTTTATTTATCCTCAGTGATCTTTGTCGATCCTAACATTCTTTATGTTGCAGTGTTCGTCCGAGTGGTTCCGAGACGCTTCCTGGCGTTGAGGCTCCTGATGCTGCAGCTTATGAAGATGTTAGCAACTGTGTTGTGACTGATTTTCAGGTGTTGGATTCTATTCCTGAACGAACTTCAATTGATGGTGAGTATACATTCTTTGGCTCTGAATTTCATCTTTGCTCAAGGCTTTGCTTATAAATTTCTTTTGTTAGACATGGACATTGATCGTGATGCAGATCCAATCCCAACTGCGAATGAGACGATCTTCCCTGCTCCCAGCATGCAGACTGCTCCAGAAGGTTCTACCAATCAGGAGGTTATTACCCCTGCGGCAGCGGTTCCTCCTACTACCTCGGGGGTGAAGAATGCCGAGAAGAGCTCTACTGTTCCTGTTGCTGCCCCAGGAGAAGTTCAAGCTTCTCCCACATTAGTCTCAGTTGATACCATGCTTGAGGGTGCTGTTCTGGACGGATTGAAGGGGTCTTTGGCGAAGGCCTCGGAAATCGAGTTGCGGCTACGTGAGATGTCTTCCGATGCTGGAGTGATAAAGGCCAGAATGCATGTAAGTACATGTGCAAGTTTTCTACCCACTGGGTGTACATATTTCCGAGTTGTTTTGAGAATTTACTTGTGGGGGTACTACTTAGTGCATCTCGTAGGTGTAACCCCCAAGGCTCCGAGTAACTTCTTGGAGTTACTCGGAGTCTTATGTAGAGATTATTGATTTAGTGATTTTCCAGTGGGGGCACTTCTTAGTGCACCCACTGGGTGTAGCCCCCAAGGCTCCGAGTAACTTCTTGGAGTTATTCGGAGTCTTATGTTGTAGAGACTAGTGGTTAGGTGATCTTCCAGTGGGGGCACTTCTTAATTAGTGCACCCATTGGGTGTAGCCCCCAAAACTCCGAGTAACTTCTTGGAGTTATTCGGAGTCTTATGTTGTAGAGACTAGTGGTTTGGTGATCTTCCAGTGGGGGCACTTCTTAGTGCACCCACTGGGTGTAGCCCCCAAGGCTCCGAGTAACTTCTTGGAGTTATTCGGAGTCTTATGTTATAGAGACTGGGTCTTGAATAATTTTTCCTGTGCCAGGAGGCTTGCGAACTAGGCACTGCTTTTGTAAAACTGCAGGGAGAGCATGAAGTCTTGAAGAAAAAACATGCTGAGGATAATGGTAAGACTCTGCTTCTTGTATCTTAAGAGGAATTCGAGATTTTTCACCACGTGATATTACCGATTATTAAATCTGCAGAGGCTGCAAAGAAGGCGTTTGATGCGAAGGTGAAAGAAAGTGATGAATTTGTGAGCAAAATGAAGAAAGAGATTGAACAAGATGAGAAACGTGCGAAGGAAAAGAAAATCCTGGAAAAGCAAGTGGCCAGCCACAAGAAGGCTCTTGAGGAAAAGTAAGCTGCCATCTCCAAACTTCAGTCCGACCTGCAGAAACTCTCCAAGCTGCGGTCCAAAGATAAGGAAGAGCATGAAGCTGAGCTGGCCGCAACTCGGGAGTCTGTCAAAAATGCTGAAGAATATTGTGCCGGGAGGTTTGCTTCATTTAGCGAGATGCTATCTAGTAAGATGTCGTTCTTTGTTGTGCGTCCGACTTGTTTCTGTCTTGTTAATTTGGTTTGATTTATACGCCATTATTTTCTTTGTAGTTTATTCCACCAATCCTGAAGCAGAACAGGCTCATATGGCACAGTTTGCCGAGTTGATGAAGAAAGATAATTATACTCCCAGGACGACGGAATTTGCCTTGTCCATAGGTCTGCTAACCATGAGGTGCGCCAAGGCGAAGAAATATGCTGAAGAGACCATGGGTGCCACCTTAGGGTTGAAGAATTACATCTCGCCTACTGAGGAAAATCGTGTTCATCTGGATACGGTTGTTCCTGTGCTTCAGGCTGCTCCGCAGCAGATTGCTTGTTGGAAGAGGCCTTCAGCACGAAGTGGTGCCAATTATGCTCTGGCTCTGACTAAAGCCCACTTTTCAGAAAAGGTTCACAATCTGGAACGAGTCGGAGAAGGTGATCCTGAGCATGGTCCGAGCTGTACGACCTTATTGTCACGGTATGCTGAGACTGCGAGTCGAATTGCAAAGATCCCAGATCTTGATTTCTTCGTGGAATCTACTGGAGTTACCAGTGAATCTGATGAGGCAAGTGATGCCTGATCGAGTTGAGGGAAAAACAGTTAAATTTGCCTCGGAATGTCGAGTGGTTTTGTAATAAACAGTTTATGTCTTGTTGATGTGCCCTGGGTACACAGTTTGTCCTTTAAAACTACTGCCCTTTATTAAGAAGGCCTGACTCTGAGGTGTTGATTTGTTTTGCTATAACCAGTTATCTGCAAGGATATAGAACTATGTTTCTGAAATCATCGTTTCTCTTTTTTCGGGTTTTCGAAGTTGAGCAACTTAGGTAAAATTGGCTTAAGCTTTCGTCCGAGCTGCGTGCAGCTCGGAAAAAACTTGAATTTTTTCGCAGCCTTAAGTAGCCCCCAGGTTTGAAAAGAAACTTGGCAGGTCACTTAGTGAAATTTAGCTTAAGCTCTCGTCCGAGCTGCATGCAATTCGGATAGAAACTTTAATAGTTCGTAACACTAAGTAGCCCCCAAGTTTGAATAGGGCTTGGCAGGTCACTCAGTGAAAATTAGCTTAAGCTCTCGTCCGAGCTGCGTCCAGCTTGGATGAAGAACTTGAATAGTTCGTAACGTTAAGTAGCCCCCAAGTTTGGAAAGAGCTTGGTGGGTCACTTAGTGAAAATTGGCTTAAGCTTTCGTCCGAGCTGCGTGCAGCTCGGATGAAGAACTTGAATAGTTCGTAACGTTAAGTAGCCCCCAAGGCTGGAAAGAGCTTGGTGGGTCACTTAGTGAAAATTGGCTTAAGCTCTCGTCCGAGCTGCGTGCAGCTCGGATGAAGAACTTGAATAGTTCGTAACGTTAAGTAGCCCCCAAGGCTGGAAAGAGCTTGGTGGGTCACTTAGTGAAAATTAGCTGAAGCTCTCGTCCGAGCTGCGTGCAGCTCGGATGAAGAACTTAAACAGTTCGTAACGTTAAGTATCCCCCAAGTTTGGAAAGATCTTGGTGGGTCACTTAGTGAAAATGCGGCTTAAGCTCTCGTCCGAGCTGCGTGCAGCTCGGATGAGGAACTTGGATTTCAAATAATGCAATTGATGAAGGCAGAATCTCTTTATTGAATCAATTCACAAGAATCTTATGCATAAAAGCGCCGCAACATTTGGGCGTTCCATGCATGTGGTTCTTCTATATTATTCGTTACATCATATAGCCGATAGGCTCCATTACCTAAAACTCGGGTTACAATGTAAGGGCCTTCCCAGGGAGGGGCTAGCTTGTGATCAGAGGCTTGTCTGACACGCAAAACCATGTCACCTTCCTGAAAAGAGCGAGCTCGGATATGACGCTCATGATATCGTCGAAGATCTTGCTGATAAAATGCTAAGCGTGTTAGGGCTAAGTTTCTTTCTTCTTCTAGAAGGTCAACACCATCCTGTCGAGCTGTCTCGGCTTCTTCTTCGGTATACTGAGTTATTCGGGGGGCGCTGTGCTTGAGGTCACTCGGTAGGAAAGCTTCTGAACCATACACCAGAAAAAAGGGAGTTGCTCGAGTTGATCGGTTTGGAGTTGTTCTCAATCCCCATAATACTGAGGGGAGCTCTTCAACCCAGGCTCCTGCTGCTTCCTTCAGTTCCCGCATAAGACGTCGTTTGATTCCTTTCAAGATTAACCCATTTGCTCACTCCACCTGTCCATTGGATTGAGGATGTGCTACTGAAGCGAAGTTTACTCTGGTACCCATGTTCCAGCAAAACTTCTTGAATTCGGTTGAATTGAAATTCGACCCGTTGTCAGTGATGATGTCATGGGGGACGCCAAAACGATGTATGATGCCTTGGATGAAGCTAACTGCAGTGGCTGAGTTCAAACTTTTTATTGGTTTTGCCTCTATCCACTTTGTGAACTTGTCCACAGCTACTAGGATATGAGTGAACCCGGATGTGCCTGTTTTCAAGGGCCCTATCATGTCCAACCCCCATGTAGCAAAAGGCCAAGCTAAGGGTATTGTCTTCAGCTCGGAAGCTGGCTTGTGCGGCTGATTCGCGTAAAACTGGCATCCTCTGCAATGATCCACAATATTCTTGGCATCCCTTAAAGCACTCGGCCAGAAGAATCCTGCTCGGAAGGCTTTGGATACTATTGTCCGACTTGATGCATGGTGACCACATTCACCGGAGTGTATGTCTTGTAAGATGAGTCGATCTTCTTCTTCCGAAATGCATCGCTGGGGAAGCTTTGTGACACTGTTTCTGTACAACTCGTTGTTGATCATCGAATAGGATTTTGCTTTTCGCACTACTTGCTTGGCTTCTACTTCATCTTCTGGCAGCTCTTGTTTTTGCAAGTATCTCAGAATGGGCAAGGACCACTCGGGGGGAATTACCTCTATGTCAAAGACAAGATCTACAACCGCGGGAATATCTTCTTTGTCTGGAATGTTCCCATCTGGTAGCATGCTTGGGTCGGCTTCCGAGTAAGGGTCTTCCTTCACGGTTGGTGCATGTATGTGTTCCAGATAAATTCCTGAGGGGATTTGACCCCGAGTGGATCCTAACTTGGCTAAGTCATCTGCTGCTTGGTTTTGAGCTCTCGGGATGTGATGGAGCTCCAGCCCATCAAATTTTTTCTCCAGTTTTCTGACTGCTACACAGTAGGTTGTCATTGCTGCGCTCCGTATATCCCATTCTTTCATGACCTGATTGATCACTAGATCGGAGTCTCCAAAAATCATCAACCTTCTGATCCCGAGTGAAATGGCCATTCGTAATCCATACAAGAGGGCCTCATACTCGGCTTCATTATTGTTGCGGGGAAATGGATTTGGAGGACAAATCTCATTTCATCCTTTCTCGGGGAAACCAACACTACTCCTGCCCCTGCCCCATTTAACATCTTTGATCCATCAAAAAACATAGTCCAGTGCTCAAGGATTAGTTGTGGGATGCTTTGTGCTTCTGTCCATTCGGCCAAAAAATCTACCAGAGCCTGTGATTTGATTGCCTTCTTGGGCTCATACTGGATATCATATGGTAAGAGCTCTAATCCCCATTTCGCAATTCTGCCCGTGGCATATCTGTTGTTCATTATCTCGGCCAAAGGAGCTTTTGAGACTACTGTGACCGAGTGGTCTTCAAAGTAGTGAATCAGCTTTTGAGATGCCATGTGAATTCCCATTGCCAACTTCTGGTAATGAGGATATCGCTGCTTGGATGGCGTGAGGACCTCGGAGATGAAATACACATGCCTTTGAATCTTCTGTGTTTTTCCTTCCTCTTCTCTTTCCACCACTATAGCTATGCTGACGACTTGGCTTGTGGCTGCGATGTACAGCAAGAGTGGCTCCTTTTCTTTCGGTGCTGCGAGAACTGGCCGAGTTGACAACTGTTTTTTCAATTCTTCGAAGGCCACCTGAGCTTCTTCGGTCCACTTGAAGTCTGACGACTTTTTCATTAGCTGATAGAGGGGGAGTGCCTTCTCTCCAAGTCGGGAAATGAATCGACTGAGTGCTGCAAGACACCCTGTCAATTTTTGAACATCTCGGAGTTTCTGAGGGGGCTTCATGTTCTGGATTGCTGCTATCTTCTCAGGGTTAGCTTCAATCCCTCTTTTAGAAACCATGAAACCGAGTAGTTTTCCTGCTGGCACACCAAATACACACTTTTATGGATTCAATTTGATGCTATAAGATCGCAGACTCTGAAAGGTTTCAGCCAGGTCGGCCAACAAGTTACTTCCTTCAGCTGATTTGATTACAATGTCATCAACATATACCTCAACATTTTTTCCAATCTTCCAGATCAAACAATTCTGCATCATGCGTTGATATGTAGCCCCTGCATTTTTAAGTCCGAATGGCATGGTGACATAGCAAAAACAGCCAAAAGGGGGGTATAAATGCGGTTAGTATTTCATCTCGTTCATATAATCGGATTTGATGATAGCCCGAGTATGCATCGAGGAAACATAGTTTTTCACACCCAGATGTGGAATCCACAATCTGATCAATGCGAGGAAGAGGAAAGTGATCCTTTGGACAAACTTTATTGAGATGACGGAAATCAACACAATTTCTCCAAGTTTTATCTTTCTTTGGAACCATCACAGGATTTGCTAACCACTCGGAGTGGAAAATTTCCCTGATGAATCCAGCTGCTAGCAATCTTGCTATTTCTTGTCCGATAGCTTTTCTCTTTTCCAAAGAAAAACGCCTAAGGGACTCTTTTACTGGTCTTGCCTTTGGATCAACCCGTAATTTGTGCTCAGCCAACTCCCTTGGGACTCCAGGCATGTCAGATGGCTTCCACGCAAAAATGTCCCAATTCTCACGGAGGAAGTTGATGAGCTCGAGTTCCTATTTAGGGTCCAGATCGGTGGCGATGTTGGTGTACTTGTTCTCATCGGAAGGATGTATCCGCACCTTTTTGGTCTCTCCTGCCGACTCAAATGAAGATGATTTCTTAGGTTGTAACAACTCGGACGTGTCAACTATTTTCTTCAACTCGGCAAACTCAACCTCTGCCATTTGCTGGTCGGCTATAAGTGATCCTTTTTGCAGCAGCTCTTCTGCTTGTTTATAGTTTCCGGATACAGTGATCACACCTTTAGGACCTGGCATCTTTAGCTTCAAATAGACATAGCAAGGAATTGCCATGAACTTTGCATAAGCGGGCCGTCCGAGTAGCGCGTGATAAGCACTCGGAAAGTCGACTACTTCAAAGGTAATCCTTTCTTTCTGAAAATTATCAGGTGTACCGAAAACTACATTCAGAGTAATCATACCTAGTGAAAATGCTTTCTTTCCTGGGATGATCCCATGGAATTCCAAGTAACTGTTACTGAGTTTGGACATCGGAATGTTCATGTCTTTTAAGGTACTAGCATATAAAAGGTTTATGCCACTGCCTCCATCCATCAAGACATTCCTTAGCCTAAATTACCGTTTCCTGTTTCCACCAATGGGTCAACTATCAAAGCATGTCTTCCAGGGTGAGGGATATGAGGAGGGTGGTCTGATTGATCGAACGTAATCGGAACATTTGCCCATTTCATATAATTCGGAACAGCTGGAGCCATCGTGATAACTTCCCTGAATCTCAATTTTTCCACTCTTTTTGATTCCCGTCCTGCAAAAATGACCAGTATTCCATCTTCCCGAGGAAAACCTTCACTATCCAAATCTGGACTTCCTTCCTTTTTCTTCCCCTTATCTTGCTGTGGCCCGGTCTTCGCATTTTGCGCAGCTCTCTTGATTAGTCGGCACTGCTTGGCTGTGTGCTTCGGGAGAACTGTCTTTCCTTCAGCGTCTTGGGTGGTATGAAGAGGACAAGGCTGATTCAGGATATCATCATCATTTGAAGGCTTCTTCTGACGAGGTTGCCATTCCTTCCTTTGTTGATTTTTGCTGTGGATACCTACTGCATTTGCAGCCGCCACCAATTCGGCATCTGTTGGTGCCCCTTCTGCTTTTCGCTTACCAGTCCCGCCTCCATTCTTTTGCTTGGGATTAGAAGCCGAGCTGTTATTTCGATACTGCTGGGATTTTTGCCGAATTTCCTCTTCCCCATTAGCATACTTGTTTGCAATTTCCATCAATCTGCCCAGTGAAGTGACATCGGGAGACCTTGCGAGCTTCAATCTTAACTCTTTGTACTTGACACCTTGCTTAAAGGCATGAATCGCCTGGAACTCGGAGACTCCCTCTACCGAATTGTGGAGAGTAATCCATCTCTGAATGTATTCTCGAGTAGGCTCGTTGTGACCTTGGATGCACAACTGTAATTCGGTCAGCCCTCCTGGTCTCTTGTAGGTTCCTTCAAAATTCTTGACGAAAACCCTGATTAAATCCTCCCATGTCCAAATGTTGTTTGGTGGGAGCTGGGTTAGCCATGTCCGAGCTGAACCTTCCAGCATCAGGGGAAGGTGCATCATGGCTATCTCGTCTCCACCACCTCCTATCTGGACTGCTATTCTTTAGTCATCAAACCACGTCTGCGGCTTGGCATCACCCCGGTACTTCTCCACTCCTTGCGCTATCCTGAAGCGAGGAGGAATTGAGGTTGATCTGATTCTCTCGCTGAAACAGACAGGGCCTGTAGCCATCGGATAACTAACTTGGTCTTGTCGATACATCCTCGCACGATCTACTCGATTCTGTACCAACTAGCTTCGAGCATCATCTTCAATATCTCGATATCTTTCCTCTTGATGATCCACTCGGCGCCGCTCTTGGTCCCTCCTCCGAGCTGCGAACTCTTCGTCTCTCCTCCGAGCTGCAAAATCTTCGTCTCTCCCCCGAGCTGCAAAATCTTCGTCTCTCCCCCGAGCTGTGTATTCATCACCTCTTCGGAACTCCGGGTTTCAAAACTGCTCATGGCGATATTTATCATGAGGATTTCCCTTGTTCCGAGGTGAATGATTTCTGTTTCTTCGAGGAGTATAAACGGACTAAGAGGTGCCCGTGAGGGGCGGCTGAGAATGAACTCGCTGTAGTGATTGACTGACTTCAGCGTTCTGCTCCACTGCCTTTTGTAACAAGAATGCTAAGTGTTCTATTCCTTCGGCCGCCGAGCCGCTCGGCTGCAAGGAATTTGCAATCCGAGTAGCTGCTATTAAATTCTCCATTGGGGTATCCAGAGCTCGGAAGGGTTGATTTTCACCAATCCCCCGCAGTTGCCGACTGGTTCTACTCTGCTTGAGGCCAGCTACCTCACGAGCCTGGTGCTCCAATGTATTCTGTAGCTCGGTTAAACGTTGTCGCTCAGCTAAATTGGTTAACCTAGCTTCTTCTAAATGTTGCCCTTCCGGAGTTGAGGTATCTATGGGGGTTTGTAACACTCGCTCTGCTGCCTCTGCCGTCCCTTGTCCTTCCCGAGTAAGGGGCCGCCGACTTGAACCTCCGAGCTCTAGACTTCTGAAAGCAGATGTTCGTCGACGTTCTCTTTCTCCGAGTGGAATCTCTTCATTGCCCCGAGCTGCTTCATTAGTCCGATCTCCCCCCTCTCTGGCCGGTGACGCCTGAGGTGGTGGAGTTCCGGCCATACAAACTTCTGCCATGGTGACGGGAGAACCATTGCTCCCTTCTTGTTCGGCTTCTGGTTCCGAATCAGACATCAAAAGGTCTTCATCATCTCCAGAATTGAAGATGTGCATTAGAGATGTCGTCGGACCTTCCTTCGCGATCAGCTCGATGATGGCCTGCTGAGCTGATTCCATTGATTCGATGACCGCCACCTGCTGGATCGGGCGGGGCTTGTTCCGGTAAGGAATACGCGGGAGGCCTGATCTCTTCTTCTTGCGGTGAACAGGCAACGGGGCCTGGGCTTGAGGACGAGCTGGTAATTGGAGGCGAAGAGCCCCCGATTTGTCGGCTCGAAAGTGCACGCTGCCTCTTAAATGCAACAGCTGCGCTTGGAGCGGCGCATCCGCCAGCCAAGCAGAATCGTCAGCCACAAAGGCTAACGATCCAAAGGAAAACATCTCGCCGCGGATGAGTTGGGGACCGCAGGACGACGAGGAAGACGAAAAGAATCCCATCTCTACGGTTGCTGATCAGCTAAGCCCCACAGTGGGCGCCAATTGTTGTGGTTATAGACCTAACAATAGATATGAGGGTAGTGATGTGGCTATGAAGATCTGTACGCAAAGATGGTGACACCAGGAAAAGTAATACAGGTTAGGCCTCTCCTTGGAGATAACAACCTTAATCCTGTCCCAAATAGTTTGGGGTGTTCTTTCTCTAGATGTCCCAGTTGTCCTGCTGGGGTGAAAGGATGGGCTTATATAGAGTGCGCCATGTCCCTTCATTGCCCAGTAATGGGTTTTAATTACAGAGTTTTAAGGATGGCTATTATTACAATGGGAAACGTCTCCCCATTATTGCTATTTAAGTAGGGGTAACGCCTATGGCTTTAATGTCTTGTAACAGCAGCCCTTCTTCCTCTTATCCGAGTACCATGCAGCTCGACTTCTTCTTCTTCCGAGTAACCACCTTATTCGGATGGTAGTGCTTCGCTCCGAGTGACGCCTTACTCGAGAAAGGGCCTCTTCTGAATAAGGTTGCTCCTGTATTAATGGTGTCGCTTGAGTAAACTAGCTACTCAGAAGAGTTTGATTTGATCCGAGCAGTTTCTTACTCGGATAGAAAAGAAATAAGAGGTTGCTGCACGTGATATGAATGCATCTGAATCGGTTAATTATTAAACGGTTCAACATTTTAGTGGAAAGTTATAATGTTAAACTCAACCAAGCAATTTTCTCGCCTTATCAGTTACCACACCCATTTTGATGTTTTGATGGGTAAATCACTTTTTCATCCACTTCATGTTCCTTGAACAATTGAACATGTGATGTGGTAGATTTGGGTAACAGAAAATCTATAACGTTTTCCTTCTCTAGAAGTCTGAACAAATTTCTAATGTGCAAAAATATTTGCTTTCTAATAATGCCAAACAGGACATACAAGCTTATGGCATCAAAACTAGGGGTGGAACACACACCCAGGACCCACTCTATCCTGAGGGGCATCCAAAGAGGATCGAGCAAGATTCTCAAGTACAAGAAGAAGACGAGACTGTTAGTTCTCCGAAGAAAATGAAGAAGAAGAAACACAAGGAGGCTGACAATCCCGATGATCCCATCACAAGTGAAAACCAGCTGTTGATCCTAACAGCATATCTACCTCCGATGCTGAAACAGAAGACGGTGCCGAGCCTGAAGAAAAGGACAAGGAGAAGGATGATTCTCCCGAGGTAAGAGAAGAAGAAACACCTGATAAACGCAAGAAGTACTCTAGAGAAGACTTCATCGCAAGAAGACATGGGAAGGAAAGAGAACCATGGATACAGAAGCCCATGCACTTTCCAGGTAAATCCCTCAAGTCTAAAGAAGAAGAGCACTATAATAAATTTTGTGAATGGATGAAACCTCTTTTTCTTCAAAACCCTTTGACTGATGCTATTAAGTTACCTCCCTATTCGAAATATATGAAAGATATTGTCACAAATAAAAGAAAAGTTCCTAATGAGGCAATATCTACTATGCTTGCTAACTACTCTTTCAGTGGCAAGATTCCTGAGAAGCTTGGTGATCCAGGTATACCCACCATTCCTTGCTCCATAAAGAATAATTACGTCAGAACTGCTTTATGTGATCTTGGTGCAGCAGTGAGTGTTATGCCTTTCTCCCTTTAGAAGAGGCTTTGTTTAGAGAAACTGATCCCTACAGATATCTCCCTTCAGATGGCTGACAAATCAACAGCTGTCCCAATAGGTATTTGTGAGGATGTACCCGTTGAAGTTGCTAACTGTTTGATCCTTACAGATTTTGTTGTGCTTGACATGCCCGAGGATGGGAGCATGTCCATTATTCTTGGTAGACCTTTTCTTAACACCGCAGGTGCTATTATTGATTGTAATAAAGGAAAGGTCACTTTCAACGTTGATGATAAGGAACACACGGTTTATTTTCCAAAGAAGATCAACAAGAGGCACGGCCTTAACTCTATAGAGAATGTTGAGACCGTGAAGATTGGAGAATGGGACTGTCCACTACATGTGCACCACAAATACAAAACCATTATGGTGGGAACAATGTCCATTAAAGTAAAGGTGCAATGATCACTTCATAAGAGGTGAGACTTCTTGTTCTATATATCGTCGGTTTGTTCGTAAGACTTGATCAACCTTACTAGTGAGCTTGTTTTATATAGGTAAAAAGTTAAGCTTGTTATGTTTTCATTTGCTTTAGCTTTTATTCTCTTTGCTGCACTAAGTTTTTTTGTGTTTTTGAAGCTTCACAATACTAATCACTGCTTTAAGTTTTCAGAAAGTTTTGCAGCTTTTTGAACTCCGGGAAATTTTCAACAGTGAAGTTTTCAGAAAAATTCCAGAAAAATACCAGGGGGGCCACCAGTGGCCCAGGCGGCCAGCTGGCGCGGCCTGCCCCCTGGCCGCGCCCACAGGGCGCCTGGGGCCCACAGGGCAGCCAGCCAGGTAAGTCTTCTTCCTCCTCCTTCCTCTCTCTCCAAAAACACGAGTTCTGCACTTTGTTCTTGTGTTCTTGCTGCTCTCCGTCCAGAATTTCGATCTCTCTCTACGACCCATCATTTGAGCTGAGATTTTGGGCAAATACTCCCTGGTATGTAACTCCTCCACTCCTCCAAATAGATTTTTGGTTGGTGGCTTCATTTGTGAGTATTTAGTAGTTCTTGGTGCTGTTTAGATGAGCTTGCATGCACATGTAGAAGTTTATTTTCCAAGTTTTGATGCAAGTTTTTGCCTTAGGTAAGTGGGTTGAGTAGTTTACCTTAACTCACTTTGTTTAAATCCTTGTTTTTGTAATTTTTCAAAATTTTAAGAAATGAGTTTGCTAGGAAGAGCAAAGGTGTGGCTTGGGAAGAAAAGGCCCGAGCGCTCCGGTCGAGTTACAAGAGCTGCAGCTTCACCCTCGACTGCTAGGGTGAGCTACAACGAAGATCATGTGCCCTTAGAGTTGTTTGAGGACACAAATGCAACACGTGCAATGACTTTCCCGTGCGATGAATTCCTTGAAGCTGTAGGAATTAAGGAGGAATTCTATAATCTTTGTGCTAATGCAGGTCTGACGCGGCTCGCAACGTGTCGTGTTGCTCAGTATGAAAAACTCACCTCATGTTTTATTAACAGTTTTAGATATAACCTTGTTAATGGTTCTATTGAGTTTAAAATTTACAATGATCTTTTGACCATGCCTTTGGAAAAGTTTTGTGAAATAATAGGTGTGCCGAACGTTGGACTGACGACGAAGATGAGCTCTCAGCCCTCCAAGCTGAGAACCGTCTTCAACTCCCTCTGTAGCATGGATACAAGGGTATTCATTGGTCAAAAATCTCCAGCATCAGTTTCATAACCCCATGGAGGGGGTTGTGCCCCACGAGGAGGAGCATGGTGAGTTCTCACCTTTCCAGGGAGAGACCTTCACCCAGTTTGGTGAAGGGTCTTCCTCTGCTTGGAGAGCGGATCCTTCTTCGTGGGAGGATCCGAGGACTTCGGTGTACGCACCGGAAGTCTCATACGACCCTTGGACTCACCAGTACCACCCTGGAGCAGGAGGCTCCTGGGGACATTAGCTACTACCAACTTAGGCCAAAAGCCTAAGCTTGGGGGAGTACGTGCCCTTCTCACTTTTCCATTGTATTATCCGTTTTATTTTTGTTCGCTTTGATATTTTCGAAGTTTTTGCCCGTTCTTATTTCCTTCTTTCTTTGCAAAAACAACAAAAAGATTTTCTCTTTTCTTTTGCTCTCGTTTAAACCTTTAAAAAAACCAAAAAGATTTCCTTTCTCTCTTTAGTTTGCTTTGTTTTCAGAGTTCAACTCGAGTCCGTGATGGCATTTGATAATATTTCCCACGTTCGATCGTGCAAGTGACAAGGCAGTAATGACGAAGATCGACGGAAGGGAAGCGACAAGGAAAACCGGTATAAACTCTTCTTGTTTCTACTTTTGTACATATGCCTGTACTTATGATCTAGAGACCAGCTTGTAGCGACATAGTGCTATGTTTACAATGCTTTCCCAGTGTTCATGTTTTCCTTGTGGCTAGTCTCAAATAGATAGAGTACATAATGTGTTGTTGAAATGATTTACATGCATTGCATTGTTTATGGTTTGGCATACTGAAGTGCTATTTCCCTTCGGAGAATTTTTGGATTGACTTGGCACATGTTCACACATGTTTATGACTCAAAAGTCTATTATGCCTTGATGATCTTTTTGTTTCAGAATGGTTATATCACTTTCATGCCCGATTCAATGTTGCTTTGTCGCTCTGCATGATTATGACAGTTATTGCTCTCTAGTTGGTCGCTTCCCAGTCTTTATTAGCCTTCGCTCGCACTAAGCAGAATTCTGCTTGTGCATCCAAAATCCTTGAAACCAGTTATTCCATTCGATTCCACCATACCTACCTATATGTGGTATTTACCGGCCACTCCTAACTTAGACTTTCATGTGCCATCTCGAAATTTATTCAAAAGCTTCCCTTTTGTAACCGTACAAGCTCATGGTGCGGTGAGGGGAAATCAGTATCTTGCATGCCAAAAATATTTTGACGGAAGTTTTAACTAGTCAAGTAAAAAAAATGAGAGTTACACCTCCCCCATACTTGATGATGGAGTGAAATGGACCAAATGCTGCTTATGATAGATGGAACGATACCCTCCTTCCATCCTTGAGGCAAAATAAAAGTGTCCGTAGACCGTCAAAGGATTTATGGATAAGGGAATATGTGTAAGCAAAAGGCATTAATATGGTTGGCATGGGAGATATTGAGAGACCTTTACCGTTCACCGTTGACTGGAAAGTTACACCTCTCAAAAGAGTTTTATCTCTGATTTCAAAACCAAGAGCTCTGGCACATGTTTAGTCTTTGCTTCCTTTCACGGGTTTTCAACCTTTCCATCAAAAGCCTCGGTTCGAGAGTCTCCCCTTCTTTCTTCAAAGCACCAACTATGAGAGCATAATTATCATTCTTAGTGTAACATGCATTGTCCCAAAGTATTACATTGTCTTCTACATGCTTGTGTTATTGCTAGTTTGAAATACTGAGTTCTAGTCACCTTTAAAACTCCGGAGGAGTTTCTGCATTTATGTTTTGCTTCACTCATGGAGGCTAGCGAAATGCCACTCAAATATGTTCAAGCTATGTGCATTGTGATCCTGTCTTGGTTTTCAGTAGCATATTATTTACTTTTAGTTGTTTGTGATTGATCACATGAAAGAATAATTGCTTCGTGCATTGTCCTTATAGCATTGTTTCAATACTTGCTAAACTCTTTTTGTAGTACATGCTTATATACATCTAATGAAGCAAAAGAGTTTGTCAAAGTTTTCTTTGTCGCTTCCAGTTCGCTGAACTGAATTGCTTGAGGACAAGCAATATGCTAAGCTTGGGGGAGTTGATACGTCTCAAACATATCTACTTTTCCAAACACTTTTGCTATTGTTTTTCCCTCATTCTTGCATGATTTGGACGAAACTAACCCGGGCTAACGCTATTTTCAGCAGAGCTGCCTGTATGGTTTTATTGTGTGCAGGAAAATGGATTTTTAGGTATCTCAGAAAATTCCGGGAAAATTCACAGAAAATCTATGCACCAGAAGCTTCCACCAGCCAGAAGTGGGACCAGAGGGGAGTCCTGGGGGCCCCAGGCGCCCCCCTGGCGCGGCCAGAGGTGGGGCCGCGCCCTCTGGCCGCCTGGGAGCCTCCCCCCCTCCTCTGGTGCCCTACCAATGCTCCTATTTATTCTCGTGACGGGAAAACCCCAGAGGAAGAGTTGCTTTTCCAGTTTCCATCGCGGAGCCTCCGCCACCCTCTGTTGTTCTTCGGGAGGGCTAATCTGGAGGCTGATTTGGCCTCCGGAGAGGGGAGATCGTCGCCATCGTCATCACCATCACCAATCCATCCCTCCTCCATGACTTCTCTTCACATGTGTGAGTAATTCCCTGTTGTAGGAAAAGGGGATGGTAGGGATTGGATGAGTTAGATCATGTAATAGTTCGTCAGATTGTTGGGGGCATGTTGCCTATCATCTAGATTGGTGTTTATCTTCTTTGCTTCAACTTGTTGCTCTTAATGCTTGTCACTTTGGGCCCGAGTGCCATGTTTTCAGATCTGAACCCTTTGTGTTTTCATGAATATATTTGTGTTCTTGATCCTATCTATGAGTTGTATGCACCTATTATGGTCCGGAACCGGCAATCCAAAGGTGACATCTTGGGACACCAAAGGGGATGGTCCATAATTTGAGGATTCCATGTATCCATTGAGTTTATTGCTTTGTTCCGGTGCTCTTTGACAGGAGCACCTTAATCTCCATAAGTTCCCTTTGGCCCCGTTCATAGCGGGATGGTAGGACAAAAGATGTTGTGCAAGTTCTTATTGCAAGCACGCACAACTACCTACGGGATATATGCCTAATGTTTGATATTTTCCTAGATGATCATTGCTTTTCGGTGTGCCTTGCCCTGTGTTAGAATTTATTACATTTTCACTCTCATCCATGCAGCGCCCAACCATCCATCTCCCTAGCCTACAGTGTTTTCAATCCTGCTGGTCATTAGTTGTTACTTTTGTTGTTTACTTTTGCTGTTGCCACCATCACTATCATATTACCATTACCACTTATCTTTTGTTGCAAGCAAGTATATTTCAGGTGCGGTTGAATTGAAAACTCAACTGTCAAAGCGTATAAATACTCTTTGGCTCCCCGTGTGTCGAATCAATAAATTGGGTTAACTTACCTGCGAAGACTATCTCGATCCCTTACGTATGTGGGGCATCACCAGCCGACTGGAGTTGCCTCCTTCAGCCACCTTCTATACACCACAAGTGAAGACAAGGCGCCCCAGTCCCGACCTGCTCGTCAGGTCGGCAGTGAGAACTCCCACTCTTCAGATTACGTAGATGATGATGCCGAGCAACAGAGCGAGGGTTCCTCCGACGGGCACTCGGTGAGCGCCGCCCAGGAGCCCTCTAGCGATCCAGCCAAGACCACTGCCTCTTCTGCTCCAGGAGGTGCCACCAGCACGGCTCCGACTGCTCCCTCTGCGCCGGATGCGCCGGATGCTCCAGATGCCCCAGCTGCTTAAGCTCGGCACACCTACCTCATTTCCTGCTTTTGCTCGATAAACAATTAAATTCGAAGTGCGCCCGTCGAGGGCCACTTTCATGTAATGAACACCATTCGGCCAACTGGCCCTATCTTTGCTTGTGAACTTAATCTTTGCTTAAATGATCGTGGCATTCCGCCTTTGCGTTTTTCAACCGATTGCCTTTTTCTTTGCCACTTGTTCTCTCTTGGTCGATACTCTCACCAACCTTACAGCCGACCTGCGGTCTGTGGTCGGATCGGAGAATAGACTTTAAAAGAATTTTTTGACAAATACTTCTAGGTTCCCAGTTTTTCTCGCAAAGGTGAAAGTTTCATAGCTGGGCCGCTTGCAACCTGCCGATTGCTTGGCCAGCCAGCCTAGTCGCAATCGTCGGGTTGTGAACGGCTTGCTCCGAACTAGATATACTTTGAGTGTAAACTCTTCGATTGATAGTTCTGTTCGGCCGCATCCCCCCGACATTACAGCCGACCTGCGGTCTGCATTCGGTTCGGACCAGCTTTCACAAAACCCTTCACTCGTTTCGCTTTTTCTCCGAGTATACCCTTTTCGGGGTAACCGGCCAGTCCCCGGGTCTGCTTTTGCTGACCCCGGAACTGAAACATGCTTAAAACAAATAATTTCATAACTCCTGCCGAATGCAGTCTCATGGACGCATGGCTATTCTCATTGATAATAATTCCACAAAGGGAGGGGATACAACAATACCATTCAACTGTAAAACGGACATAACAGCTCGGCGTTCCAAGGACGCTCCGTTTCTTTCCCTGAAGTGTCCACGTATCGGGTCAGCTTCCTG
The DNA here is from genome assembly GCA_950022295.1 of Bromus sterilis. Taxonomy (NCBI): domain Eukaryota; kingdom Viridiplantae; phylum Streptophyta; class Magnoliopsida; order Poales; family Poaceae; genus Bromus; species Bromus sterilis. The sequence continues at coordinate 18,057,468 of OX465598.1, read as the reverse complement.
AGATTGATGAGGTAATACGCATTGTTTTTGAGCGCTTGACTGACGACAAATGGACCTTCCCAAGGAGAGGACAACTTGTGCTGGCCATCCGATTTCTGGTTTCGGCGCAACACCAAGTCACCCTCACGAAAAGCTAGGGTACGGATCTTCTTGCTGTGGTAGTGACGCAGCTTCTGCTGGTATATTGCCGACCTGGATAGGGCCAAGAGGCATACTTCTTCTCTGAGATCAACGCCGTCCTCACGAGCTTCCTTGGCTTCTGCTTCCGTGTACATGGCATGACGAGGTGAATCGAACTCAATGTCGCAAGGGAGCACTGCTTCGGCGCCATACACTAGGAAGAAGGGGGTGAATCCAGTTGAACGGTTCGGCGTGGTGCGCAAACTCCAAAGTACTGCTGGCAACTCATCAATCCATGCCCCGGGTGCTCTTTTCAATGGTTCCACCAATCTTGGCTTGATTCCGGACAGAATGAGACCATTCGCCCGCTCTACCTGACCATTTGACTGGGGGTGAGCCACAGATGCGACGTCCAGCCGGATGCCCTGCTGGGAGGCGAACCGAGCTAGCGCTCCCTTTGCAAAGTTTGTGCCATTGTCAGTGATGATGTTGTGTGGTACTCCATATCTGACCATGATATCCGCTATGAACCAGATCGCAGTCGGCCCGTCCAATTTCTTGATCGGCCTTGCCTCTATCCACTTGGTAAATTTGTCCACTGCTACCAGTAAGTGTGTCATACCACCTCTTGCTGTTTTGAACGGCCCTACCATGTCCAAACCCCAAACTTCAAAAAGCCATGTGATTGGAATTGTCTTGAGTGTTGAGGCTGGTAAGTGACATTTTGCTTTAAATATTTGACACCCATTGCAATGCTTGACCAGATCTTCTGCCGCTGCTTTCGCAGTCGGCCAATAAAAACCATGGCAAAAAGCCTTGGCAACTATTGCTATTGCTGATGCGTGATGACCGCATTCACCTTGGTGGATGTCTCGGAGCAACTCCAACCCCTTGTCTTCTTCCACACATCGCTGAAGAACTCCTGTTGCACTTCGGTGCACCAGCTCGTTGTTGATGACCGTGTATGCTCCAGATCGGCGCTGGATTTGCCGAGCTTCCACTTCATCTTCTGGGAGTATGCCATCTACCAGGAAATATCTGAATGGTTCTGCCAATGACGGCGCTGCCACAATCACCATTACAGTAACTGCTTCTTGAAAGTCCAAGTATGTGATCAGAGGGGGAGGGGGTGAATGATCACTTCAAAATTTTCGACTGAAACTTTTGAGGTGAAGCATAAGTAGTGCGGAATAGCGAAGTATAACTGGAAGCGAAACTAAATGCAGTGAATCAAAACACATTGAAGCATAACTGTGAAGCAAATGGAATACTGAAGGTAAATGCTTGAAGTAAAACGAACTGGGACTCCGCGATGTTTGTTCGACCAGTTCACGCTCTGCAAAGCGCTACGTCTAGCTGGAGGGACTGATGATTGAACACCTGGAGCAAATCTCTCTCCGTCCGTTTCTCCACTGGACCAAACTCCTTGAGCTTGGTCAGTTCTTCACTCGTGGTTGATTATTGAGGAAATCACCGAAACCTTTGACAAACTGGACTTCGAGGCGACAATTACTCTTCGCACTCTGAAGAACAACACTCTAACCGTCTAGGAGAATTGCAGTTCTCCAAGATAAAAGGCTAGCAAACTTTCACCTAAGTCATCTCAAATCTACTCAGATCAATGGGACTTAGGCTTCAGTATTCTGGATTTTGGTTTTGCTTCGGTGGCGTTTTTGGGGTGCTCTCTTCAGTCTCTCTTGAAATGATCTCAGAGCAGCCACCCGCAAATGGAGGAGGGGCGGCGTATTTATAGTTGGCGATCACGAGGTGCGGAATGACCAAACTAACCCGAGGTGACAGCTTGACACGTGTCCACAATGGTCGGATTTGTCATCAATGCGCAACTTTACTTGAGGAACAAGTAAAGCTGACTTGCGGACTTAGTTCTGCTTTAGTAGCCAAAGAACGAAGTCTTTGCTACCGAAACTTAACTTAGTGCACATGAGATTTGTTCGCTCAGGCTTCTCACTTGGTTTGGACTTGATCTGAGTAATTTCTCAATGACTTCGGTGTCCACAAACTAAATACCCCTCTTGATAGTACGGTTTGTCCTATGACGCAAAGAACCGAAAAAGAACTACACAAAAACATCTAAGTCTTGCGCCGTCCTCTTCATTTCCTTCAATGAGTAGAGCTTCAGGACACCTTCATTTTTGGGGGTCAACCTTCTTGATTAAGCTTCGCTCCGTGGGTTATGCTTCGATAACTTGAAGACTTTCCCTGAAGCTTTATCACTTAGCTTGTCCTTCAGGAACCTATGCACTGTTTACACTACAAAACATTGTTAGTTCCTCTACTGTTTTGTCCAACAATATCCAAAACACACGGGGGCAAAACTTTGCTCTTACAATCTCCCCCTTTTTGGACTATTGTTGACAAAACAGGCATCGATAAAAGATATTGAAGTTTTTGTAAAGTGATGGGACAAACTCTAAGATAAGAAGTTTGTGGCTCCCCCTGAATGCAAGCATCGAAGATTTATATAATCGACGTTAATGCTTGAAATAATTTTCTTCGGTGGAGAGCAAAACAGATATCTTAGCGAATACAATTGCATTTGAAGATATATATGCAGGAATGTATGCAATTGCTTCCAATGACCTATGACTTAGAAAATAATTTCCACCTGCAAGATAGAAGATACGAAGCAATACTGGCAAGCAAAGAGGTTATTAAAAATTGAGTGTAGCACAGGAGTAGCATGACCGAAGTTAAACTTAAGTTACAACCCAATCGAAAGGAATGGAATGTTTGTTGTAACTTAACCAAACAAAGAAAATAGTAAAACCCTTTCCCCGATGCAAAACTAACTCATTGATGCCCTCATTCTCCCCCTTTTTGTCAATGATTGGACAAAAGGTTGAGAAAAGGTTCGAGAGATCTATTGCGCGGCATCAGCACCCTGAGAACCCGACGAAGCTGTGCTTGACGAAGACTCATCCGACGAAGACTGATCGCCTGAGGATTCTTCTTCGGAAGAAGACGTAGTAATAGCCTCGTGGCGTGTCTGAGTGATGAGGTTGATGTCGAGGTCGCTGTCGTCGAGGCCGTCGTCGTCCTTTGAAGTGATGGAGTCATTCTCGGAGACGGTATCAGGCCGGATGGGTTCATGTTCGTTGACGAAGAATACTTCATCAATCTTGTGCAGGGGAGGGATCTTCAGATTCGGGCGGTCCACTGAGTCATCACGTGAAAAGTTTCGCTGGAGGTGCTCATATTCTTTGTAGATGCGATCTTTACGAAGGCCTTTGATAGAGTTGAAATTCCGGAGCCCCTTCCAGGAATGGCGTTTGAGAACGCGCAAATACTGATTGTTGTTAAGTACAATGTTGCCAACTCTGTTGATCTCATCAGCAAGGAATTGCATTTGGCGCTGATTGGCTTCAATGTAGTTTTCAAGCATTTGCTGCGATCGAAGATTAACTTCAAAATGATGGTAGTCTTTCTGGAACTTCTTGGATAAGTTTCGCTCATTGACTTCATGGCGCACACCAACATATGTGGCAAATGGATCATTGGGTTTCCTCAGCAATTCCAAAGAGTCACGCACTGGTGGGAGGAAAAGCTTCGGATGATGGTGAGCCAAAAAGTCTTCGTTCCAACCATAGTTACATACAACTTGCAGCCAGGGAGCATAAGGTTTCAGTGTGAATGGTAGCTCTGATGCATGAACCAAGTTCCTAATGAAGCAGTCTTCAAAATCAAAGAGAAGACCATGAGTGAGCTTCATAATAGCATGTCTTGTCTCTGGATAAATGTTTGATTCTTCCGAAGCAGTACTCAAAGGGATCAATGAGTTGGACAAGATGTAGAACCAAGTCCTTGAAATGAAGTTCAAATGCTTCGGGCGAATGTTTTCAGGAATGTATCTTGCAGTGAATTCAGGGTCCAACAGAGTAGCAAATTCTTCGACTGACATATCATGTTCTAAGTGAATCTTTTCATGAACTCCAGAATGCCTTGGAATATTGACAATTTCCATGAATTCAGCAGTGGACATCCTGAAGACTTTGCCTTGTATCATCCATTCCAGCGTCCATGAGCTGGGTTCATTTGCATCACCAGAAACGTATAGAGTTGCATAGAATTACTTGATGAGCTCAGAGTAGAAGGGAGTGCTCAAAGCAAACAACCGAGTCAAATTCTGATTTTCAATAGTTTCGAGGACGTTCTGAAAGCAAGTGGCAGTGGAAAGACTTCGCATGTCTAGAAACTTATGCCTAAACAGAACTCCTTGCTGGCAGAAGAATTTGGTGTAAAGGATTTGTTGTTCGGCAGTCCAAAAGCGAAGATCATCAGCGGTGCGGTCTGAAGCATATGGACTGACACCAAAGAAACGATGGCGCTTCTGATGCTGTTCCAAGTTGAATTCCGGTCCATGCCTTGAAGAATAACCAGCACCCTTGAATATAGGAAAATTTTCACGAGGGTAATTGGAGTCAAGCTGGGTATCTTGGCAGGGGCGCGAACACGCGCGAATCCTTTGCAGAGGAGCAATTGGGTTGGCTCTTGAAGGGCCAGCAGATTGAGCGACTATAAGCGCTTGCTCTTGCGATAGATTCAGAATCTGGACTTGTTCTTCTTCGTCGTCATGTGCTTCGGTATGGGGCACATTTGCTTCGGAATCTTGAACAGTTCTGGCAGGGGAAAAGTCTCGGGATATATGAGGTCTGGAGTGGGTTGGGGATGGAGCATTAGCTTCACGGGGAGGTGATGGAGGTGGTGCGGGAGCAACTTGTGGAGTGGGAATCCTTTGTGGTTCGGGGGTAGGAGCACGAATGGGTGTGGGAACAAGGGGTGGTATGGGTGTGGGGGTTCGTGCAGGCATTGGAGTTGGGGTAGGAGCTCAATGTGGTGGAGTTTTTTTGGGGGTGGTTCCGGTAGGAGGAGGTGTGGGAGTCTTGGTGGGTGGAGCTGAAGGCTTAGGTGTGGGCTTGGATGGCTTTGGCTTCGGTGTAGGAGTGGGAACTGCTTCAGGAGTTTCCTGTGGCTGTTCATCACTGGTATCCATGTCTGCGGATGAAGCCAAGGTAACCTTGCGCTTCTTGGTGGTTTTCTTCTTGGGTGAAGGACCTGATGCCTTAGATGCAGCAGGCTTAGGAGATGGTGCCGGAGCAACAACACGTTCAGCTTCGGGCGAAGCCTTGCGTTTCCGCGAATCTCTTTCCATAATGGATGCATTATGGGTCTTCACCATATCATCCACGGCGGCCTTGATTTTGCCTTTGAAGATTTTGATGTTGTTCTTGGTGGTGGAATTGACATCCGTCACTTGTTGAAGCAACTTCAGGGCGTGCTGTTTGAATTCTTCATCAGGTTCTGATTCAGCTCGCTTCTGATAGTTGTGAATCTTTTTGTTTTCAGCCCTATCTATTGAATGCAGATCCTTCAGCTGACTGATCATTGTGGTGATCATTGCTTCGATAGATCGGGAGATGTAAACTTCTCCAAGATCAACAGCATCAGGATCTTCAGCTGCACACTTCTCCCAAAGGGCTTCAGTGATGCCCAACTGATCCTAGAGATCGCCTTCACGTGGGTCAGGGAATTGATGGTCACTCTGACGATCAGCTTCAGCTTGAGCTTCAGGCAGAGATATGCCTTTCTTCTTCGATGGAATAGCTTCCGTGGAGGGAGTCATATCAAAAATGGACTTCTTCTGACTTGCCCTAGCAGCTTTCTCAGCTTTCTTTGTCCTGACGCTATCTAAGGTAGCCTTTCGTTTAGCTTCAAGCTCTGCGAGCTGTTTAGCTTCAGTGGCAGCTTTTTCTTCATTCTTTGCGGCTTCGGCGAGCTTGCGCTTCGTCTCAGCCTTCTCCGTAGCCAATCTAGCGAAGTCCAACTCCTTTTGTTTTCTGGCAGCTTCCACATCTGCCTGCTTCTTCTCAGCTGAGCTTCTGGCAAGAATGTTGCGCTCAAGTGCCTCTTCGAGGTCTTTCTGTCTCAATTCTTCTTCAGTGAGCTTGTGCTTCGCTGAAGGGTTTGTTGTAGCAGACTGTTTGGGCTTCGATGATGCTGAAGCCTTTGTAGGTTGTTTCTTGGCGGGGTCGTGCTTCTGCTTAGTTCGCCTCTCAGTGTTGAGGGCATCAGCCGGTGGCTTGGAGGCCAAAGGCTTCGCAACCACCAAGTTTGATAAATCAATGGTGGGGCGAGCAGAAGACTTGTCCTTGGGGTCTTGAAGCTTAAGCCCCTTAGCATCAGGTTTCTCTCCGGGCTTCTTCTTTAGAGGGATCTGAAATCTTTGCTTCTTGGGGGGAGCAGGATCATCAGATTCATCATCTGCTTCGAATTCTGATTCGTTGTCAGCAGCATTTGATTCGTCCATAATTGAATCTTCCAGAGCAGTTTGCTCTAGCCTGATATGCTCTTCATCTTCTGTGGTAGCATGGGGAGGAGAAGCAGATTTCTTCTTCAGCTTCTTCTTCTTCTTCTTCGTGCTTGGCCCTTCATCATGGGCTTCAGCTTCAGCCATCTTGGCTGCCTTCTTCTCTTCTTTCAGTCTCTTGATTTCAGCAGCAATCCTCAAACGTTCTTGTTCCTCTGGATAATCATCTGGTGTCTTAAGAGTGTTGGGGTGAGGAAGCTTAGGTGGAACTGGGTAGTATAGGTAACGATTCTCTTCGGTGTACTGACTGCACATGGCCGAAGTATACTGATAGGGTGGACTAAAGGCAAACTGCATAGCCCACTTCCAGGTAGGGATGCTCTTGTACTTGTACCATCTAACAGCCCAGTACCGGCGAATGTTTTGCAAGCGATTCTTGCGCTGATCCTTGGTTTCTCCAGGAGGCGTGTCATATCCCAGAGCAATGTGAATGGATTCGAGGATGCCTCTGGCGTTGTTGGTTTCCTTCGTTCTGCCTCCTTTCTTCTTCGGAGCAGACCGTTCTTCTTCGTTGATGTGGTCAAGATTGGGTGACTCATTTCCGAAGCCTAGTTCAGCAGACATCCTGTGAAAAGCACAAAGGAAGCGAGGGAAAAAGGCGAGTATGGAATGAGCACCAGCAAGTGTTTCGATCCAAAAACAAATTTTTTTACAAGAGATTCAGTGAAGAATTTGGGTAAAGATTCTGGTCTGTTCTGAGCTGGACTTAACCTCACGCATGATGAGCTGAAACCTAACACAGAACAGATGGATTCTAACCCTAATTTCTAACCTAAATCGGGATGGAAACCTTTGACTAGCAGAAACAGATTTCCCAAGAGTGCAACGATCCAACGGATCAAAGAAACCTAAGGAATTCATCCAAAAACAAACAGACTAAGAAGTCGGATCCAATCGGGAAACAGAAAAACGGATGGGAAAGAGATTGGATCGAGGCTCCGCGTACCCTAACTCGGTGGCGTCGAGCAGCTACGGCGGCGATGAGCGGAGAGGACGTGCTCGTCGACGGCGTGAAGTCCACGGCGGCGCTCTTCCGGCGGTGAAGCGGCGAGAACGGCGACGGGGACGAAGAGCTCGGCGGCGCTCGGGAGAGAGAGGGTTCCGGGGAGATGCGAATGAGGAGGTGGGATGGATTCGCTTGGGTGGGATGCCTTATATAGGCCGGTCTGACAGGAGCTGTCAGATCGGATCGGACGGCCCCCAGCGTCTGTCTCTCCGGATTCTACGGCGAGGATTTCGTGGCGTATCGCGAGAAAATCTCAACGACCCGGATTTGACGGGATCTCAACGACCAAAGAATAAGTCCTCGACTTGAGTAAAACTTCGATGAGAATTGGAAGCATTTGATTCGGAACTCAATGATGTTCGAAGCAAAATACTTTCCGTTTCAATTGTGCTCCACCATTTTGGACAGTCAGATTAAGAAAGAAAAAGAATAGAAAGGGTAGGGTCCGAAACTTATCACCTCGATGAAAAACCAACCGAAGCAAAATGTGATAAGCATAGGGGACTAAATCCAAGCGAAAAAAATAAATAAACTAACGAAGCAAAAACAAACAACGAAACTAAATAGGTAAGAAACGAAGTAAGTGAATAAGTACAGAAGTAAAAAGGTTCGGTCTTACAGTACATGTCGTGAGTCCAATATATTGAGCTCACACCTTAACGTACAGAACCTTTGCTCATCCAATGGTTTCGTGAATATGTCTGCCAGTTGATCTTCAGTTCTGACATGACTAATAACAATATCTTCACGCTGAACATGATCGTGAACAAAATGATGGCGAATGTCAATATGCTTTGTGCGAGAGTGTTGTACAGGATTGTGGGCAATTTTGATTGCACTCTTATTATCACATAGGAGTGGAATTTTCTTCACATGAATACCATAATCCTTCAGCGTTTGCTTCAGCCATAGAATCTGAGTACAGCATGACCCAGCAGCAATGTATTTGGCTTCAGCAGTAGATATTGAAACACAGTTTTGCTTCTTTGAAGCCCAACACACAAGTGATCTTCCAAGGAAATGACAAGTCCCTGAAGTTGATTTCCTATCCACCCGATCACCTGCCCAGTCTGAATCAGAATAGCCAATAAGATCAAACTGAGCTCCCTTGGGATACCACAACCCCAAGGTAGGTGTGTGAGCAAGATAACGAAGAATTCGCTTTACAGCAGTATGATGTGATTCCTTTGGATTTGCATGAAAACAAGCACAAATACATACTGAAAGCATAATGTCAGGTCTAGATGCACAAAGATATAAAAGAGATCCAATCATAGACCGACATTTCTTCTGCTCGAAGGCTTTGCCCTTCTCATCTGCATCTAAGAAGCCATTGGTAGGCATAGGCGTCTTAATAGTTTTGCATTCAGTAAGACCAAACTTCTTCAGGCAATCCTTGAGATATTTTTCTTGAGAAATAAATGTGCCATTCTTCTGCTGACGAATTTGAAGTCCAAGGAAAAACTTCAATTCACCCATCATAGACATCTCATATTTCTTCGACATCATTTAGGCAAATTCTTCGCTGATTTCAGTGTTAGTGCATCCAAAAATGATATCATCTACATATATTTGGCATACAAACAAATCACCATTATAAGATCGAGTGAAAAGCGTTGGGTCAGTTGTTCCTGGTTTGAAGCCTTTCTTCAGAAGGAAATCCTTCAATGTGTCGTACCAAGCACGAGGTGCTTGCTTCAACCCATAGAGGGCCTTGTGTAACCTGTACACCATGTCAGGTTTCTTTGGGTCTTCAAAACCTGGAGGCTGCATAACATACACTTCTTCCTCGATTTCTCCGTTAAGAAAAGCACTTTTCAAATCCATTTGATAAAGCAGAATACCATTGAAATTTGCAAAAGCAAGCATAACACGAATGGATTCGAGACGAGCAACTGGAGCATAAGTTTCGCCGAAATCAATACCTTCGATTTGGGTGTAACCTTGTGCTACCAGACGTGCTATGTTCCTTACCACTATACCGTCTTCATCTTGCTTATTACGAAAAATACACTTTGTACCAATGATGTTGTGCTTCGTGGGATCAGGTCTATCAACTAAGGACCAGACTTTGTTTCGCTCAAACTGGTTAAGTTCTTCGAGCATGGCAGTTAACCAATCTGGATCCTTCATGGCTTCATCAAACTTTGAAGGTTCTAGCATGGAGACAAAAGAGAAGTTTCCACAGAAGTTAGCCAAACGAGTGCGAGAGCGAGTTGTGGGACGACCTGGTTGATGAATTTCTTCAAGGATCGAATCAACATCAACCCTTCTTCGAACTCGTGATAAGGTTGAATCGTTTGCTTCAGGCTCAGCTTTTGCTTCAGGATCAGCTTCAGCTTCAGGATCTGCATCACCTTCAGGATTTGCTTCACCTTCAGCTTCAGCATTTCCTTCGTTCCCTTGCACTTCTTCGTCCTGTTCATCATTAGCTTCAGGATGTTGATCTCCAGCGCCCCGGCTATGTGTGGGAACATTGGACCATCATCATCCCTATTAGCTTGACGAGCATTGGATTCAACAGGGCGAATCTCTCCAATAGCCATGGACCTGATCACTTCATCAAGAGGAGGTTCATCTAGATCATGAGGCAAATGCTCTTTTTGAGAGCCATTAGTTTCATCAAATCTCACATTCACAGTTTCCATAACTTTCCCAAAGTGAGAGTTATAGACTCTGTAAGTGTGAGAGTTTGAGCCATAACCTAAAAGAAAACCTTCATGTGCCTTAGGGGAAAACTTGGAGCTATGATTCATATCTCTAATAAAGCATGGAGCACCAAATACCCTAAGGTACGAAACATTAGGTTTGTTACCAGTGATAAGCTCATGTGAAGTTTTCTTCAGAAATTTGTGAAGGTCGACCTTGTTGATGATATGACAAGCTGTGTTAATTGCTTCGGCCCAGAACCTAATAGGAGTCTTGTATTCATCAAGCATGGTTCTGACCATCTCAATGAGAGTTCTATTCTTCCTTTCGACAACACCATTCTGTTGAGGTGTATAAGCAGCAGAGAACTCATGAGTAAAACCATGATCATCAAGAAAATCTTCAATATGAGTATTTTTTAATTCAGTTCCATTATCACTTCGGATATGCTTCAGAGATAATTCATATTCTGTTTGAGCTCTCTTTGCGAATGACTTGAAGATTTCAACAACTTTTCTCTTGTCATCCAAAAAGAAAACCCAAGTATAGCGAGAGAAATCATCAACAATAACAAGACCATATTTGTTTCCTCCCAGGCTTGCATAATTTTGAGGACCGAAAAGATCCATATGAAGCAATTCAAGAGGACGAGTGGTAGTCATGATAGTCTTCGTTGAATGATGTTTCTTCGTAATTTTACCAGCTTCACAAGCACTGCAGAGACGATCCTTATCGAATTTTACTTCGCTAAGGCCAATAACATGATTCTTCTTCACTAAGTTATGAAGATTTCTCATCCCTGCATGACCAAGTCTTCGATGCCATAACCAACCAGATGAAGCTTTGGCCATTAAGCAAGTGGATACAGTCGGGCCCGAAGAAAAATCAACAATGTATAAATCTCCTTTTCGGTAACCCTCGAAGACAAACGCATAGTCATCCTGTGAAAAGACAACACAACGCGAAGCAGAAAATAGAACAAGCATACCCATATCGCATAACTTCGAAATAGACATAAGATTATATCCAAGGGATTGGACTAGCATAACCTTGTCAATGTGCTTATCTTTCGATATGGCAACCTTACCCAAACCTAAAACTTTACCCTTATTGTTATCACCGAAGGTAATGTACTTCTGAGAAGAGTGAGATAGTTTTTCTTCGGTGAATAACTCCTTGTCTCCGGTCATATGATTTGTGCAACCACTATCCATGACCCATTCGGATCCACCAGAGACATAGCCCTGCAGAAGAATTAGTTCTTCTTAACCACCCACAAACGAGCAGGTGACTGAGAAGATGTTGAAGCACTGGTTGAAGCAATATTAAAGCGAACAGGAGTGTATTGCTTCGGTGTACCATCAAGCACACCATAAATGTAAGTCCTCTGTGGATGGTTAGCATAAGAATGAGCATATGCAATCTTCGTATGATTATTATGAGGACGATAAGTATGACGACTAGTGCGATAGTATTGCTTCTGCGGAACATTTGATTCGGTCACCAGAGGATCATTTCTCGTTTCAAGAGAATAGAAATGATTCGGTGGTACCGAAGACTTTCCCTGCATGGTATGGTTAGCAGGCAGTTTTTCCACAAGTGCTTTCTGCACCCATATCTGCCTCTTATAGAAGCCATTCTTAGGAGGAGTACCAACATACTCAGCTGTAACCTTTCCCTGTTCATCTTTGATGAGCTTGTAGTCAGAATCAAGTGATTCGTCTACAATAGCTTTGTTCATCTTGCAATCAAAACCTGAAAGGTTAGCTATATCAATGGGGTTGCCCTTCACAAGGACCCAAACAGTCTTAGGATACTGCTCAGGTTCCCAATAGGTGCCATCAGGGTTTATCTTTCTTTCAAAACCAACACCTTCATTCCTGGGATTCCTGTGAAGGAGAGCCTTCCTCAGGATATCACAGAGATACTGGTGACCTTGCACACTTTTGAACATGCCTATTTCAAATAAGTTTTTCAACCTGAGGAGTTCCTCGGTAACAGCAGGATTTTCCTCATCAGAGGCATTAGTATCATCAATAACAATAGGAGCTTTGCCTTTGGAATCAATTTTGCTTCGTTCCAAACAATCCAAACAAGATGATTCAGTTTTATGATTTGATTCAGAACCTTGTTGAGCCATGAGAGAGAGATTGACATTTTCCAACTCTTCATGAGCCTCTTTCAGTTTTTCGAGAGCCATTTTCCTCTGAAGAAATTCATAGGTGAGCTTCTCATAATCAACTGAAAGAAGATCATGCCGAGAGGATAATTCTTCAAACTTTTCTTTCAGAGCGGCATGCTCATTAGTCAAAGTTTGACCTTTCTCTATCTCATCGATCAACAGAGTTTCTGATTTCTTAATTGTTTTGCTTAGTGAATCAAGTTCATCTTGTTGGATTGAAGCAATTTTAGCAAGTTTAGCATAGCTTATCTTTGAATCACTGTCATATGAGGAACAATCAGAAGTATCATAGTTAGATTTTGATGAAGATACCTTTGCCTTGGCCATGAAGCAATATGCAGGAGATTCATCTTCACTACTGTTGTTGGTGAAGAATGAGCTCGAAGCTTTTGTCGAAGCATCTGCTGAAGCAAATGCCAAACCAGCAACACCATATGATTCGGACCCAGACCCAGACCTTGAGCCTGATTGAGCTTCGGACCCAGAGGCTTCGTCTTCAGAGTTCATCTCCTTTCCTAGATAGGCCTTGGCTCGGTGAGAGCTGCTTCGACGAGACGAGTGAGTCTTCGATGAAGAACCCTCACACTTCTTATGATACTTCTTCCTCTTGTCATCATCAGAATCTTTCTTCTTATCTCTTCTCGAACTGGAGTCATGTCTCTTGGATTCATAGCTTCTGGAAGATCTGTGGGACTTGGTTGAGGAGTCTCTGAGCGAATGCTTTGCTTTGTTTTCAGCTTCCCACAGAGGGCAATCAGCAATGTAGTGACCTGGCTTCTTGCACTTGTAGCAGCAGTTGTCCTTCGATGGAGAGCTTCCTGAGGATGAGCGGTGAGATGAGTGAGTTGAGCTTCTTGAAGAATAACTCTTCTTCGGTGAAGAAAAACCTTTTCTCTGGAAGCGGTTGAAGCGTCTCATGATCAGTGCTAAATCTTTTCCAATGCTTGCAGGATCATCTGATTCGACACCTGAAGCAGAACTGACTTCGGGTGAAGAATGACGCGAAGCTTTTGCTTTCAAGGCATGAGTTTTTCTTCGAGAGCCATTTATGTCACGTTTCTCATCTTCTTCCATTTCAAAGGTATTGAGTCTCTCAAGAATATCAGCGGCAACAAGACGTCTGAAATCAATCCTTTCCTTGATCATCAACACAATGTGATCAAACGAGTCATCCAATGAGCGAAGCAAGGTTCTTACAACTGAGTGAGGAGTAATGTCATCAGCACCGAGGGAAATCAACTCATTAGCAAGAGCTGTGAGTCTGCTGTAAATGGAGCTGACTGTTTCACCCTCGTTTCTCTTGAAGCGATAGAATTTGCTTCGGAGTGTGTCAATTCTGGCATCCTTCTGGGTAGAAACACCTTCACCAATCTTTTCAAGATAGTCCCAGACACCTTTGGCAGATGGAATATTCTTCACTTCATGATACTTTTCTGGTGTCAAGTGATTGGTGATGAAAACCCAAACTTCAGAATCAAGATCAATCAGTTTTGCTTCTTCAGGGGTGATGGCCTTCTCATCGGCAACAGTGACTCCATACAAGACAACTTGCCAGGCAGTTGAATTGATAGCCATAATATTTCTTTTCATCTTGTCCTTCCAGTACGGGTAGTCCTTCCCATTGAAAACAGGAATAGGTTCGCCGGAGAGAATAGCTGCGAAAGACATACTTGAAGACACTCCAGGAGGTTAATCTCAGATCAATGGGACTTAGGCTTTAGTATTCTGGATTTTGGTTTTCCTTCGGTGGCGTTTTTGGGGTGCTCTCTTCAGTTTCTCTTGGAATGATCTCAGAGCAGCCACCCGCAAATGGAGGAGGGGGCGGCGTATTTATAGTTGGCGATCCCGAGGTGCGGAATGACCAAACTAACCCGAGGTGACAGCTTGACATGTGTCCACAACGGTCGGATTTGTCATCAATGCGCAACTTTACTTGAGGAACAAGTAAAGCTGACTCACGGACTTAGTTCTGCTTTAGTAGCCAAAGAACGAAGTCTTTGCTACCGAAACTTAACTTAGTGCACATGAGATTTGTTCGCTCAGGCTTCTCACTTGGTTTGGACTTGATCTGAGTAATTTCTCAATGACTTCGGTGTCCACAAACTAAATACCCCTCTTGATAGTACGGTTTGTCCTATGACGCAAAGAACCGAAAAAGAACTACACAAAAACATCTAAGTCTTGCGCCGTCCTCTTCATTTCCTTCAATGAGTAGAGCTTCAGGACACCTTCATTTTTGGGGGTCAACCTTCGTGATTAAGCTTCTCTCCGTGGGTTATGCTTCGATAACTTGAAGACTTTCCCTGAAGCTTTATCACTTAGCTTGTCCTTCAGGAACATATGCACTGTTTACACTATAAAACATTGTTAGTTCCTCTACTGTCTTGTCCAACAATATCCAAAACACATGGGGGCAAAACTTTGCTCTTACACTTCTGGCGCTGGTTGTGCGTCTGCCGCTACTGGCAGCTCGGAGGGGGAAGAGCCGATTGCGTCTGGCATGGTTTCCTCAGTCCCCGAGCTGACGACAGCAGCCCCTGGTTCGCAATCGGCAGCCCATAGTGCTACCGAATGCTCCTTTGCTTTTTGCTTTTTTGCTTCAAGTTCTACCATCTTCAGGTCGGCCGAAATAAAGATTGACTCTGATTCTAGGGAAGGCTTGATGGATGGCTTGTGGATATTTTCTAGTGATATTCCTGGAGGAACTTCCTTTCTGGTGGACCCTAGCTTGGACAGTGCATCTGCTGCTTCATTTTCAGCTCTGGGAATGTGATGGAATTCACACCCCTCAAAGAATCCGGACAACTGCTGCACAAGGAATCTGTACCTTGCCATATTTTCATCCTTTGCATCCCAAGTGCCAGTGCATTGCTGCACCACCAGATCGGAATCACCATAACATAGAATTCGCCGAATGCCAATCTCCTTGGCCAATCGGACACCGTGCACCAAAGCTTCGTATTCGGCCACATTATTTGATGCTGCAAAGTGAATCTACAGTACATATTCAAGCTTGTCACCTTTTGGGGAAGTGAGAACAACGCCAGCCCCTAGTCCGGTCATCATCTTGGAGCCATCGAAGTGCATTTGCCAGAACTGAGAGTCCGGACAGGGGGGTATATACTGAGTTTCTGCCCAATCCACCAAAAAATCCGCCAGAACCTGAGACTTGACTGCCGTTCGAGGCTCATACTTGATCCCATGTGTTGCAATTTATATGGCCCATTTTTCCACCCGACCGGATGCGTCCCGACTGCCAAAGATTTCTCCAATGGAGCCGAACTGACCACCGTGATCGGATGCGTCTGGAAATAAGGCTTCAACTTTTTTGCTGCCATGTACACACCATAGCACATCTTCTGATAATGGGGCTAGTTCTGCTTGGAGGTGGAGAGCATTTCACTGACATAGTACACTGGCCTCTGGACCGGTTGCGCCTTGTCCTTTTCAGGACGCTCGACCACCGTAACAATACTAACCACCCGATTGGTTGCTGCAATGTACAACATCATTGGCTCTTTTTCCTTCGGAGCTGCCAACACTGGAGCAGTGGACATCATACGCTTGAGTTGTTTGAATGCCTCGTCCGCCTGCGGTGTCCAGCTGAACTTGTATGTTTTCTTCATTAGTTGGTATAGTGGAATTGCCTTCCCTCCCAGCCGACTAAGAAATCGGCTGAGCGATGCCAAGCATTATGTGAACTTCTGTACATCTTTGAGATTTCTGGGCTTGCCCATCCTTTCAATTGCTGCAATCTTCTTGGGGTTGCACTCTATTCCTCTCTCGGACACCAGAAAACCAAGCAACTTGCCGGCTGGTACGCCGAACACACATTTCTCTGGGTTGAGTTTGATCTGATTCAGGCAAGTGTAATCTATACACATGTGCCAAGTTCCATTCTTCTTCGGAACCAGAACTGGATTTGCTAACCAGTCTGGGTAGAACACTTCCTTGATAAATCCTGCTGCAAGAAATTTGACTATCTCATCGCCGATTGCTCCTCTCTTCTCTTCTGAAAAACGCCGAAGTGGCTGCTTGATTGGCTTGGATCCAGGTCGGATATGAAGCTTGTGCTCGACAAGTTCCCTCGGTACACCAGGAATATCATGTGGGGACCATGCGAAGATGTCACGGTTCTCACGGAGGAACTCGACGAGCTCGCCTTCCTATTTGCTGCTGAGCCCGGCCCCAATAATGACACACTTGCTTGGGTCGGAGGGGTTCAAGGTAATCTTCTTGCTATCCTTTGCTGCTTGGAATATGATCTCATCATCCGGCCTCTTGTCCTTCGTGCTCGGCATGGGGTCCTTCATTTGATCTTGGACTGCTGCCACCACCTTGTCCAGTTGGTGCCATTCTGCATCTATGACCAGAGCATCAGCTAGCTTGGAACCAGCGGACGAACACTCCAGTGACTTCCTATAGTCACCACACACAGTGATTGGACCATTCGGCCCTGGGAGATTCATCTTCAAGTATGGATGCATGATGTTGAACATGAACTTTGTGATCGCAGGCGACCCGAGCAGAACATGGTATGGGCTGCTCAGATCGGCCACCTCGAACCAGATCGGCTCTCGGCGGAAATTCTCTTCCGACCCGAATACTACTTCAAGCCGAATGCGGCCTAATGGGGTACATGACAGGTCGGGCACTATCCCATGGAACGTGGTCCTGCTGGGCTCTAACTCGCTCTCGCTGATGCCGAGCTTGATCATTGTGTCTCTGTACAGAATGTTGATGGCACTTCCCCCATCAATAAGCGTCCTGGTGAACTTGCATGAATACAATGGTGCCGCCAAGATTGCATCCACCACGAGCATATAACTGCCCGGATTGGGCATTACGCTCGGGTGGTCTTCTGGGCCCCATGTTATGGCATTGTCCGACCAGTTCAACCTCTGAGAAATTGCTGGCATGGTGGCATTGACTGCCTGCTCACGGGCTCTCCGACTGCCCTTGTCATCCGACTCGCTGGTGAAGATCATATATGATGCATCGTGACGTGGAAACTGCTGCCGAGCATTTGCTGGTGGTGGGCCTGGGGGTGGGGGTGGTGGTGGGGTGGATTTCCTGCTCCTCCCTTTGCCAAACGCTCAACCCAAATGCACTGCCGAGTGGTGTGCGATGCGGGCTTGCCTACTCCACTGTGCATCTTGCAGGGCTGGTTCATCATGTCCTCAAACGTGTATGGGGGCCTGGGCTGACCTGGCGGTCTCTCTGCAGGCTTCATCTTCCGACTGCCTCCCGCAGCCCCTTGTTCCTCTTGGTGTTGTACCGTTGCTACCTGTCGATTGCCATACTGGGCATCCGGCTGCTCATCCTTCCTCTTGTTGAAACCAGTGTTGTTGTTGTTGTTGTTGAAATTGGGGGTGTTGCTATTGTTGTTGAAGTTGTTGTTCCTCTGGATCTCGCGCCGATTGGGACCGTTTGGCCCATTTGCTTCTGCCGATTGCTGCTGCTCGCCGGATGACTGCCCTTGGATGAAACCGCTGGGACTCAACGTGATCGGGCGCATTGCAGAGTCAGATGCGGCGAATGAATTGGCTATCCTCATCAGATCGGCCAAAGATGTTATCTCCTTGCGCAGGAGCTTGTGCTTCAACAAAGACCCGTACAAGCAGCCGTCAGTGAAGTACTGGATGGTTTGGATTTCATGAACTCCCTCGCAAGTGTTCCGGAGATTGATCCACTGCTGAAGGTAATCGCGAAGGGGCTCGTCCTTTCCTTGTACGCAGAGTGCCAGGTGCCGAGGCAGACCTGGGCGCTCATAAGTACCCGTGAAGTTGCGGACACAAAATCCTTCCAGCAATTGACACTGTTGCTGGGCAAGCTGTTTAACCAGGACCGTGTTGAACCTTGAAGCATGAGCGGAGCATGGCGTACTGCTACGCGCCGACCACCTCCTGCGATACCGACGGCTGTCATATAATCGACCAGCCAATCTTCTGGCTTGACTGATCCATTGTACTTGGGGGTGTCCCTGGGAATGTGAAACCTTTGGGGAACTGCTCATGCCGAATGCGCGGGCCGAAACATGCTGGACCCGCTGGCGCATCATCTTCCGGTTGCTTATCCTGCTGCAACTGCTCGATTCGGTGTCTTGTGTCATCGTCTGCGATTGCTCGGGGACCTAACCGCTGGCTTATTGCCGGCCGGACTGATGCCGCCGGTTGCTCATTGCGCCTGCTGTTGACTGCTGGCTCATCCCTCCGACTGCCTCCTGCAGCCCCTTGATTCTTCCGACTGCGATGCAAACTGCCATGCGGTGAGGATGCTTGCCTTTGTTGCCGCTGCGGCGCATTCGGCTGATTTGCATCCGCAGTTGCCCGAAGTGACTTTGATGCTGCTGGCCCTTGCTGCTCGGTGGCCTCCCTTTGCTGCTGGTTCGTTGTGGTTATGAGGTCGCGCATTCGGCGCGTCCTCTCCCGCAGCTCTTCTCCTTCCAGATGCTCCAGCTCGATGGTGATCTGCTGGGCAGCTCTCATGTTCTTCACAGGAGAATTGTATGAAATCGGTGGTGCCACAATGATGGACGCTACAGGCTGCTGGGCTCCTCCCAACTCTCTGTCGACCTCTCGGCCTGCTACCCAAAGCTCCTCAATGACTGGGGGTGGGACAACACGCTCCCGAATGCCATGCGCTGTGTTGTACTCCCGAACTGATGCCTCCATTCGGCGCTTTTCAGCGTCGATCCGATCTGATTGCTCCTTCAGAGCTTGACGCACCTTCTCAAGCTCGGCGTGAGCCACAGCTGGATCGGCATGAAGATCCACGGGAGTGCTGAGCACATCCGGTGGGTTACTTGGGCCTGCTGCTGGAGTTGGTGCCCTTGCAGCTCGGGAAGCTGAAGTGGAACTGTGGCGACTTGACGCCCCTGCCATCATGACCTCCGCACGGATGTGCGCAGTCGTGCCCTCTGTCCCCACGGCATCCGGCCCTCCTGGCAGCGGATCCGTGAGCTCAGAAAACACCCGAACCTCCCTGGGAAATGATGGCAAGAGAGTGTTAATACTCTTCAAGCCCTCGTTGATTACCTCAAGTGCAGAGTGAGATATAGTGCAGCGGCAAGATTTCCCTTGGCAAAGATACCAAGGTTTGTCTCCCGTAGGACTCCGAAGGATACAAGAAGGTGGTAAAGTGAACAAATGGCGCCGAGGTTGCTAGCTTCACCTGGACCTGCACACAGATACAAATAACTTTGCTCCCAACGAGTACAGAGGAGTTGTCAATTCCTCCGGCCTTGCTGTTTACAAAGGATCAACGCAAGAGATAATAATAGTGGCAACTGAAAGTAAAGACTGAAAGTAATAAGGGTGTAAACAGTGATATGAAGATGGACCAGGGTCCCGTGATTTTCACTAGTGATGTCTCTCTCCCAAAAGACGATAAAAGTGCTAGCGAGGTAAACAAATCACAGTTGGGCAATTGACAGGATTATGAAGGCACCGCAATGCTAACTATGCTGCAAAGAAAGGAAGGGCTCAAAAGCAATGGGCAGTACGCCAAGGTAAGT
Organism: Bromus sterilis; assembly: GCA_950022295.1. Lineage (NCBI taxonomy): Eukaryota > Viridiplantae > Streptophyta > Magnoliopsida > Poales > Poaceae > Bromus > Bromus sterilis. The sequence continues at coordinate 18,037,610 of OX465598.1, read as the reverse complement.
AGACCGAAATCCATCTGCATCTACTACGAATCATCCACCTTGAGATATCTATCCATAACATCTCGCTGGTATTAAGTTGCGAATCCCACCCAAAGTGTAAACTCAAACCAACAGACAACTACATTAAAAGAACTTTGCGTAAAGTAAACAATCCTTGCACCCGCAGGTACAAGCACCGTTGTTTTATCCCTGGTGGCAACAACACATCCCCTAGTCTCATGTTTCTGTCACTCAAGCTAGACATCGAGGGGCTGAACCCACAATCGAGCATAACGCTCTCTCTTGGAGTTGCAAATAAAATACTTGGCCAAAGCAAATACCGCAACGGAGAACATGCAAGAATTTACTGAAGAACAAAATATAAAAGAGAAGAACATGTATGGGGGTTTGGTTATCCTTTCGCATCCTCGACTCATGGTACGTGAGTGTACTCTAATATTCGAACCCTCCAAAGGTTAGTGATCCATCTAGTAGCTAGAGTTCTCAACAGGGGTTTTTGGTTTTCGAAAAACACACGGATTGCCCAAAATACGACATCTATCACTAATAGGCAAGAACTCTTGACACCAAAAGTTCAAACATTACTCTAATCAATACCTCAAAACTATTGCAAGTTACTACTACAAAGAGAATAGCAACTTTAACTACCTACTTTCAGTCAAGGCACAGAACTCAGTGCAACAGGCAAACTCTCTATCAAGATAAAACATGCAACCTATAGAAACTTCAACCTAAGACAAAACAAAAGCTCTAGAAAAACTAAAGCACTGCAACTAAACAGAACAGCAGCTAAGAAAAGAAAAAGAACATCTCACGGCTAAAAGAATAAGCATGCAAATCCTATGAGGAGTTCTAGTTCAAGCGGAGCGTGAATCTCTCCCAAACAAAAGAGTAAGTTGGGGTCTAACTTGTTACTACAGCAAACAAAGCAAAAAAACTAAAAACAAAACCTAAGAGCGAGACGCTTCAAGAATAGCACATAACGCATGAAGTGATAAAAATATAGTGCAACGAGAGACGAACTGATAATTGTTGATGAAGAAGGGGATGCACGGGGGCATCCCCAAGCTTAGACGCTTGAGTCTCCTTGAATATTTATTGGGGGTGCACATGGGCATCCCCAAGCTTGAGCGTTTGACCCTCCTGATTCTTCTTTCATCATCCTCCATCGCGCACTTGAAAACTCCCTTCATACATAACTCATTGTAGGCTGATTAGAGAGGTTAGTACCCTAATAAAATAATTTTCCTCTACTGCAAATAAAGATTTCCAGGAAGAGTTACTGTTTCCCAAGATTGCCAAAAGGTTTTTGCAAAGAAAAAGCAAGCTTAAGGTTTGCAAAAGTGAAGAGAGACAAAACGTGGCAGAATCTGTGAAAAACAGAATAGAAGATAGAAACGAAATTTTTAGAGGTACTTCTGCAACTCAAATCAAAAAACTGAGAACATATGGAAGTTTCGTAATTATATAGAGCATGCTGTGTAAAAAATTCAGCTCAAAAAGATGAACTGGGATTTTTCTCTGATTTTCCTAGTCACGAGGACACAATCTGTTTTCTGGACAGCATGTCACAACTTTTACTTCCCTTGCCGTATGAGGCTAAACTTGGCACAAAGCTTGAAAAGTAAAGATACAATGATGTTGCTAAAGTAGTAACAATCATCAAGACCACTAAGAACAGAACAAAAGCAAAAATAAAAACCTAAATTCGTTGCGGGCTGCCTCCTGAAAGCGCTTCTTTAGAGCCATTAGCTAGGCTTAAAGATTATAAAAGATGCTCTCACAAGAGAATGGGATTTTTAGAAAAAGAGAGCATCAAGAAGCAAATTTGAAACACATTAAGCCTAACCCACTTCCTATGCCTAGGAATCTTGTAAGAAAATAAATCAAAGAAGCACAAAGAGACAAGCATAGGAAGGTGGAACAAGAACATCTTCAGAACTTTCAACATAAAGAGAGGAGTTTTAGTAATATGGAAGTTTCTACAATCAAACTTCCCTCTCTCAAAATAATTTTCAGTAGTATCATGAACAACATCAAGAATATAACTATCACATATATCATGTTGTTCATGAACTGCAAGTACACGTGTATAGTTTTCAACACGGTCTTTAGGATTATAAGATAAATGCAACCCATCACATTGAGCCTTAATAAGAGCAAAGTTCTCCGAAATACGAGTTGGAGATTTCAAAAAGATAATAGAACAATCAAGTGTGGGTGCAATAGCAAAAATTTCATGCTTAACATGAGGAACTATAGCAAGTTCATCTCTGTAAGCATCATCCATAGTGGCACCACGGCCATAAGCATAGAAGGCATCAACTTCATCAAAAAGGGATATTTCAAAAGAATCCATAGGATCATAACACTCATATAAGGTAAGATTCAAAGAGTTACTCTCATTAGAAGGTAGACATGGATGGATCCATTCTTCCTTCTTTTGTTCGTCACTCTCCTCCTCTTTTTATCCAAGGAGCTTTCAGTTTCAGCAATTTCTTCTTCCACAGAGTCCTGCAAAACATTAGTTTCTTCCTTTGGAGGAGATATTCTCTCAAGATGATCAGTAATATAGTAATTTGCATCGTAATTTTCCAAAAAATAGTTAAGTATAGCAAGACTCTCAGATTTGTAAGGGGCATCATCAATATTTTTAAGAAGAGAAGTAATTTCATAGGCACCCTTATAAGCAACAAATTCTTCTATTTCCTCTGCATCATAAAAATCATAGTTTCTCTTAGCATAAGAAGCTAAGGTTTCATCATCATTGTACTCACATTGGAAAGCAAGGTGTTTATGCCTCATAAAGCAACAAGATTCATCCCTGCAGAAAGATATATTATATATTGAGCGCAAGTTTCTAGCATACTCATACAACTGATGTATGTGTTTCCATAAGTGTATCCCCTTTTGAGACAAGCGGTGTTCCTTGTACCACTTTTGTTGATCCTCAGTGAATCCTCCATGCCAATAAGATCTAGTTTCAAAGAAGTCAGACATTGATTAACAAGTAAGGAACTAGACATACTAATTTTTTTTTTGGATTTTTGATATAAGACACAAAGATAAAAACTAAAGGGTAAACTAACAAGACTAAAAAGCAAAGATAAAAGATAGTGTGCAACTCCCCTATCTTGTAGACTGGAGTCCCCGGGAACGGCGCACGAAAACTTGCTGATGGCAAAAGAGTGTTAATACTCTTCAAGCCCTCGTTGATTACCCCAAGTGCAGAGTGAGATATAGTGCAGCGGCAAGTTTTCCCTTGGCAAATATACCAAGGTTTGTCTCCCGTAGGACTCCGAAGGATACAAGAAGGTGGTAAAGTGAACAATGGCGCCGAGGTTGCTAGCTTCACCTGGACCTGCACACAGATACAAATAACTTTGCTCCCAACGAGTACAGAGGAGTTGTCAATTCCTCCGGCCTTGCTGTTTACAAAGGATCAACGCAAGAGATAATAATAGTGGCAACTGAAAGTAAAGACTGAAAGTAATAAGGGTGTAAACAGTGATATGAAGATGGACCAGGGTCCCGTGATTTTCACTAGTGATGTCTCTCTCCCAAAAGACGATAAAAGTGCTAGCGAGGTAAACAAATCACAGTTGGGCAATTGACAGGATTATGAAGGCACCGCAATGTTAACTATGCTGCAAAGAAAGGAAGGGCTCAAAAGCAATGGGCAGTACGCCAAGGTAAGTAGACCGAAATCCATTTGCATCTACTATGAATCATCCACCTTGAGATATCTATCCAGAACATCTCGCTGGTATTAAGTTGCGAATCCCACCCAAAGTGTAAACTCAAAGCAACAGACAACTGCATTAAAAGAACTTTGCGTAAAGTAAACAATCCTTGCACCCGCGGGTACAAGCACCGTTATTTTATCCCTGGTGGCAACAACACATCCCCTAGTCTCATGTTTCTGTCACTCAAGCTAGACATCGAGGGGCTGAACCCACAATCGAGCATAACGCTCTCTCTTGGAGTTGCAAATAAAATACTTGGCCAAAGCAAATACCGCAACGGAGAACATGCAAGAATTTACTCAAGAACAAAATATAAAAGAGAAGAACCAAATATATTACTCATCACAATCTGAACATAGTCTCATAATCCATCAGATCCCAACAAACTCAGCATAGCAACAGCAGAAATTACATAGATGCCTCGATCATGTGAGGCAGCTCACGAGGACTCGAAAGTGGAAGCACAAAAGGGGGAAAGATAGATCACATAGCTACTGGTCACGGACCCATGGTCCAAGGGAAACTACTCACGGTACATACGGGAGGCGTCCATGGCTATGGAGGGTCTCCCGGAGGGGGTAGCTTCTCCCGGCAGGGTGCCGAAGCAGCTTCTCCAGGCAGCCCCGATCTAGAAACGGCGGCGGCGGCGGAACAGAGGCGAGATCGCGAAAAAGGAGTCCATATTAGGGGTTTCCACCCCGAGGGGTAAATATAGGCGAAGGGGGCGTCGAGGGGACCCACCAGGCAGCCAGGAGGCCTCCTGGCCTCCTGGTGGTGGCCCTCCTCCGCTCCTTTGGTGTTTCCGTAAGCTTCTGTTGCCCTGATTTTTTTATATATTTTCCCGGAATTTTTGGAGCACTTTTAATGGCCTGAAAACCTGAAATACAAAAACAGCAGAAAACAGAAACTGGCAACTCGGTGCACTGAGTTAATAGGTTAGTCCAAATAGGTTCAAAAGTGTATGAAAGTTCAAGCAAAACATGGCAAAGTCACACAAAGCATGCATGGAACAAGCAGAAATTATAGATACGTTTGGGACGTATCAGGAAACACGTCAGGGAGTGCTGCGACGAAGACGTGATATCCGCCGAAAGGAATGATGACGCCGCGCGGTAGAGGCATTCCAGCCTCAAACCGCGAGGCGTTGTTGATGACAAAGTCCCACGCTCCGCTCCTCATCAGCAGGCCGGAGGCGAAGCGCGCGCGCGATGCAGATGATGGTCCCGTCCGGATCAGAACTCCAGTCGACGCCTCGGCCTGCCCCACGGTGGGCGCCAACTGTCATCGATATGTAACGGCAGATGCCATGGGGATGGCTAAAGAGGAGGACAGACCGAGATTAGTGTCGCTGGTACCGGAAGCGAGAATGGGAACACACAGTGAGAAACCATGATGTACCCAGGTTCGGGGCTCTCCGTAGAGATAACACCCCTAGTCCTGCCGAGCTAGCTATATGCAATAACTCTGGCTACAATGAATGCTCCTTGAGCTGTTTGAGAGGAAGAAGAAGAGGGTCTCTGGTCTCTACTCTCTACTCTCTCCTTGCTCTCTCTGGTGGGTGAGATTGTAATAACTGCTCCGTCGTCCCCCACGCAGGAGGGGTACCCGGGGCTCTTATAGGCCGAGCCCGGGGTACAAAAGTAAATACACAAGAGGAAGGGCCCAGCTGTCTGTCTCAGATCGGCTAGGGACCTAACATCGTGATTCTCCGGATGACCCGGTGTAGACTTGCGGCTCGCCATACTGCTATCCCGTAGACCTCGGTAATGAACAGTGAGGCTAGGTACTTATGCCTGTCGGCCTATCCGCGTGATCGGCGCTGGAGGAGACCGCACGCCTCTGACAGTCCCGATCTTCAGGGATTGCGCATTGAATTCTCTTGTACCAGGTGTCCGATCTGGACCTCTGATCGGACGCTGCTCTTCTTACTTTGGCCGGATGCTCCTGGATGAGGCCGATTGCGCCTTCTCCGGGGCAATCGGCCCTCACTTGGAACAGTTCGGCCCACTTCTTGGTTACTCTTGTTTAGCTCGGCCTTGATTAGATCAGTGACCATTAGGTCGGTGGTCTTTGCTTTATGAACTATTTCCCCTGGGTGACCCTACCCGGGGGTCATTCCCCTGACATGGCCCCTCGCCGACCGGCCCCGCGTTGGCTGAATCTGCTCGGATCCTCGTCGCCATCATCACTCGGACCTACGCCCCTCCACCTCGTGGGCGATCGGATTGATCACCCACCCGCCCGCGATCGGCCCCATCCGCGCCGCGCAGATGATCCGTACAGTCGTCCGCGTGCGCCTCCGCAGGATCCCTTGAAGAATGTCTTCGAGTACAAGCGCCTATCCACCGATCGAGCATCGGGCGGCCGCGGCGCTGCCCCCGTGGTTCTCCCGGTGGCTGGCCCGACTTCTTCACCGCCGCTGCGTCGCCCCCACGGGTCGCATCGCCGCGGCGCGCAGTCCACGCCGCCGCCCCAAGGCCATCCCCGCGTGTTGCCGTTGCGTCTTCCCTTCGGGCCGTAGTGCCGCAACCCGCGGTCACCATTGCCCCGAGGACGTCCGCTCCAGGTCATCCCCGAGGCTGCACCGACCCTCGCGCTGCCGCTGCGTCGCCCCGTCGGGGCGTAGAGAGTGTGGCACGCGGTCCCTGCAACCGCCCCGAGGTCTTCCCCGCCGTCGCCCCTAACACGAGCGCCGCCGCTGCGTCGCCCCTTCGGGCCGTAGCGCCGCGGCACGCGGTCCGCTCCGCCATCTACGCGTGTTGACGCCCCCGTGGCACGCGCCGCGCCACCTCTCTTAGCGCGGGAACGCCATCATCCACGTCTGATCTTCGTCATGCTGTCGAATCATCTCCTCCTACTTCGAGCATCGTCGTCGCCGCGCCACCCGCGCCGTTGCCGCTCACCCGAGCCGCGCCGCCTCTACCGACGACCGACGCAGCCCTCCCACGGGCTGCATCTGGTTCCGCCGACTTCATCGTCGTCCATCCTCTTCGTCTTCGTCCAGCACCAGCTCATCGTCAGTGTCTTCGTCATCTTCCTCGACCACTTCATCTAGCTCCGGCAACTGCGGCGACTCCACCCTCGGCACCTTCTACCCCCCGCCGAGTTGCGCCGCAACCGTCGTCGAGCCCTTCTCTGCTGGTCCCTTCGACATGGCGTACAACTCCTACTGGTCCCCGTCTACGCATGCCCGGTACTGGCAACACCGGTGTGTGCCTTCATCTACGACGTGTTCCCAGGCCTGGCAAGCATGGTGCGACGCTTCGTCGACATCGTCTTCGTCTGTCTACGCATGCCCGGTGCTGGCAACACCAACGCGTGCCTTCGTCTACGACGTGTCCCCAGGATTGGCAAACCCGGGGTGACGCTTCGTCAACACCGTCTCCTTCCGGACGTCACCACCATCTTCTTCGCGACGTCCCGTGCTACGACTGACGACCGCCCACCAGTGCCGCTCTTCCTGAGCCGCGCTGCGCTCCTGACTTCCTTGCACCCGCGGCTCCCCAACGACTACCTCGACACCGGCTACCCTGACTCGACATCGACCACGGCATTCCTCGCACGGCTACCTCGACTATGGCTTCACCACCCTACGCTCTCGGCTACTTCGACAACGACACAAAGGGCTATCGCTTGCTTGGGAACCTTGTTGGCTTCCACTCCAGCCACAAACTCTGCGATGCGTCGACCGTTATGACTGTGATGGGGATGTCCATCGGCTCCGCCTTCGGAGTCTTCTCCAGTCTCACCGTCTTCGTCGCTACGTTGTGACTGCGGAAGGATGTTGAGTATATGGATTATACTAGGAAACATAGGTAGCGTAGGACTCTTCTACCTTGACTTGTACTACAAATAGATCATTGTACTCCTATATATATGCCTCCAAGGCTCAAGCAATAAACATCGATTCTATCAAACCCTTTTCTATCCTTCTACACCAACTCCCACATGCTCACATTTAAAAGAAAAGTTAATTTTAAATATATCAAAAAATTGCGAAGGCTCACAAGAAATATGTCTGCAAGCCCTAAAAATAATTAAATCCAAATTCAAAATGCACATTGAGAAACAAAAAAAACAAATTCAAATGTGGATACTGTCAATTTTGCTTTTGTTTTTTCGTGACACTATTTATTCTAGATTTATCATTTTAGTTTCTCAATGTGTATTTGGAACATACCGTGTGACTATTCGCAGAACATTTCAGAATTTCTAGATTTTTTGTTTCAAAAATAATATCATTAAAACATTCGAAAATGGTAGCATCTGATCTCATCTTTTGGGACGACCGGCTGAAGTCAAGATTGGAGTTGGAGCTGTCATATGTGCATGGTGAGGATCTATTGCACGTCCGGAGCTGTCAGTTGTGATTATTTAGCGATCATGTGAGAGCAATTCTAGCATATGCGGTATAAATCGGTACCGCAAAAACAGGATGCGATTCGCCGTATAAAAGTGGACACGGTAGAATAGATCTTTCATACTGAACGACATATTTAAAACAGGTTACATAGATCGCCAAGACTACGCCGGAATAGTAGTACTACAAAATATAAAACCTAACCCCCAAGCCGCCGCATACTGTCCATCACACAGGTAGAATTCGTAGATGGAGTTCATCACCGCGAAGGAGTAGTTGAAGTCCTTCTTCGCGGCGGCCAGACGCTTGTCGGCGTTCTCCTCGCCTGCATCCATGGCCTTCCTCGCCGCGTGGAGCTCCTACTCAGCGACGTGGAATCGTTACGTAGACGGACAGAAGAAGTCGACAAGATGAAAGAGCATGCTCGAGCGCCTATTCTGGTTGTCGGACAGGGCTTCGCTAACGCCGACCTCGTCGGGGCGAGGGGAGGAGTCGTGGAGGCCCGCGACGAGCCGTCCTGATCGCTGGTGGCAGTGCGCTTAGCTGGAGTGGAGGAGCTCCGGCCTCCACGGATGCTAGATCCTTCGATGTTCATCGGTATTTCTCGCTAGAGTGCGGATATGGAGCGGCGGAGTGGAGACGGATGCGGCGGCGTGGAGGGGATGAAGTGGGACACGGAAATCCTATCTCCTCATTCGCGTCATAGATATAGCGGCTCAAAAATGTTTTCATGGGCCGTTCGTATAACTAGGACATTTGCCCGTGCGTTGCAACAAGGAAAAAAAATGTGCATTCAAATTTAATAGTAATTCTCTTTACAAAATAAATTCATAATTTATATTTAGTTTTATTTTGAGAAATGGAACTGAATTTTTTGTGAGTATCAAAAATAGGTTATAAAATCTAAACATGTACTATTTCAACTTGAAGAAAAAAATTAAAGCAACAATAGAGAAACTGAAAATAACTAACCTATTAAGTGTTTAAGGCATGATGTGTCATTATTTCAGTGAAATCTAGGGAAATGTCACAGAAAAAGACACAAAATTTAGAAAGTCCTTATCACATATTACATATGCGAGATTTTTCCTCTATGAATTATTGCAAGAGAATTTGTTCAAAAAAAATAGCAGCATAAAAACGTCTAAATAGTTAGCACTTAAATCCCTTGAGGTATTTTAGTGCATTAAACTAATTGTATTTATTATGATGTCTTAGAATATTATTTGGGATGAACTGATAAAAAATGCTTAAGGGCAGTGCTATTTCGCGCGCGTGCCGATGCGCTCGGTTTCCGACCAGATCAGACCTTTTCTTTTTTGCTAATCATGATTAGGAATAGACAGTGCACCACGTTTCTTTAACTAGATAATACCGCGCGCGTTGCTACGGGAATCAATTGCGATATTTTTTGAATGATTGATTGCATGAAACATGAATAGTTGATTTTAATAGTATCTAAACAAAAGTATGAAAATACATTTTATGTATTATGTTTTATTATGGTGTAATTAAAAAAAATATTAAATATAAGTAATGTAATATAATGGAAAAATCCATGCATGTTGAGTGAGTTGGCATGTGTCATTATATTGATATATACATGAGATCAACTAATAACGAAGAACTTGTTCTCATGCATATTGTGGTGAGTATTTGATGATGTGACATGTATGCATGTTAAAAGTGATGTAATATAATGGGAAAAAAATCATACATGTTGAGAAGAGTTGCATGTATTATTAAATGGATGTGTGCATGAGATCAACTAATAATGAAGAACTTGTTCTCATGCATATTGTGGTGGGCCTTTGATGAGGTGGCATGCTTGCATGTTGAAATAAATAAGATAGTGGGGATGATCTATTATAGTATTATAGATTAATTGAAGGGAAAGTTTGTCGGGCCCACCCCTGGAAATCAGGGCGGGGGAGATTAGTTTTGGGTTTTCCTTAGAGCAAGTACTATATTTTTGCTGAGTTGGATGAGAGAGAAGGAAACAGACTTTTCGTGAAGAGCCAGCTCTAGCACATGTTTCTAGGTGTTTTGTGAGAATGAAAGATGGGTCATATATGCTAAAAATAGTACTCTTTTGTAGCTAACTATTATTTAAGCTAGCTATAAAATAGACTATAAAATGGTTTATAGCCAACACTTGGCTATACTATTAACTATGCTCTTAGCATGCATGGATGGATCGCCTCATGGATTTGGAAAGGACTTAGTCCGATCTGGGGTTGATTTGCAGCCGCTCTAAGCGTTTCGAGCATTGGCACGCGCGAGTGTGTTAGTTTTCCCGAATGCTTAATGGAGCACAAGCTTCATGATCCTTGCGTTTTTTAAATTTTCCAAAACTGATTAAAGACATTAAAATGAGAGAAACACAAAAAATATGCCTTTTCAACAAATACACAAAATAGCAGCTCGCAGTTCATGAGATTTTTTATCTTAAAAATTGTACACAAATACTCCCTCCGTTGCATAGTTTGCAAAACGTTACTATATTATGGGACGGAGGGAGTACATTATATACTTATATTTTTTCAGAATTATTCAAAACTTCAAATTTTAAATTTTGGAATTTAAAAAAATTTATCCTTCATCTTTAAAATGGTCTGCACACATTTTTTTTGTGCAGCTCGCATTCATGATTTTTTTATCATGAAAATTTTACACACATACATTAAATCCTTATATTTTTTTCAAAATTATTTGAAACTCCAAAGTTTAAATTTTATAATTTTAAAAAATTCAGCCATCATCTGTAAAATGGTCTATACATTTTTTTCTACCGGTATTAATTAAAGGCCGATCGAAGGGCCATATTGCAACGCGATCTACTACTACACTGCTTTTTTTTTAGACATAAAACATCCTTAATTAACTAACACTGGAGCAATACAAGACGGATCATGCGGATTTAAAAGCCATAAGTGGCGTCCGAAGCTTAAGCTACTAGAAAATTTAGCAAGGTTATGGGCATCCCCATTCGTTGCTCTACCCTCAAACATAAAATGACAAGACATAAAAGACTGCTTCCTTGATATGATCTCCTTGATGATAGCCCCGTGAAGGCCTCCTTGACCCTCTCTCAAGTCAGCAATGAGAGTTTTGCAATCTGACTTGATAGTGATCCTCTGAAGATCCAAGTCTTCTGCTAGCGCTTGACCTTCACGTATGGCAATAGCTTCAAGATTTGTAGGGTTCGTCAAGCCATTAATCACGAGCGCCGACGACCCGAGATATCTCCCATTGCTGTCCCTACAGACTGCAGCTGCAGCCCCAACCATCCCGTCTGCTGATAGACCACCATCCAGCTTAATTATCACCACGCCTTGCTCCGTTGTTACCCAACTGGTTCTCTGCCCATGAACCACATGCGATAGCGGGTATCTTTGTCCAGCCACAGAGTGGATTCGCACTTGCTGATCCACCTGTGCGCCCCTCGAAGCAACCACATCCAGCTCACGAATGAAGCTCTGAATGAAACTAAAAGTTGCAAACGGAGTTTGAAAATTTTGCTCATGGATTGCTTTCCTTCGCGCTGTCCAAACTGCCCACAGCGTAACAATCATGAGGGTATATTGCACATGTGATAACACTTCATGAGCACGGAAGAGCCACAGCTTAGCGTTAGGCTCTACTATATCTTCCATCCTGTCGACCACCTCTTCGTCAACGAGGGCCCATACACACCTGCTCATGGAGCATTCCAGAAGGGAGTGTCTCCACGAGTCTTGCATACCACACAGGAGGCATTTGTCATCCAGACTCATATGGCGGTACATACGCAAATCTTCTGAAGGCAGGGAATGCTTTGCCAATCGCCATAAGAAGGATTTTATCTTGGAAGGGACTTTAGTTTTCCACAGAGATTTCCAAGCAGACTCTTCCTCCTGTGTGTTTGAAGAGGACACCGCACCCGACAGAAGGTTTTCCTTTTGTTTCTTTTCTCTTGCGAGCAACTTGTAAGCAGAGCGCACTGAAAACACACCCGATGGTTCAAACTGCCAGGCCCAAAAGTCGCCAATCATTGCCGTGCACAGAGGTATATTTTTGATGATTGAGACGTCAGCCGGGATAAAATGTTGCTGCAGTAAGTTGGTGTTCCAGCACGCATTTGAGCTATCAATGAAATCTGCAGCAAATTCCGGAGAGTCTGGCTGAACTCTCACCAATGGCTTCATACAAGTATCACGCGGCAGCCAATTATCCTTCCAGACTCGAGTTTCTGAACCTGTACCAACTCTTCTGATTAATCCCAGAACCAAAGCATCCCTTCCCTCCAAAACAGCTCTCCAAACCTGGCTTGGATGGTTTCCCAGGTTCGCATCCAGGATGGATGTACCCGGGTAGTATATAGCTTGCATCATTTTTGAGCATAAAGACTCCGGATTTGTAAGTAAACGCCATGCCTGACGTGAGAGAAGGGCGACATTAAACAACTCAAAATCTCTGAAACCCAAACCTCCATTGCACTTAGGTTCCAACATAGCTTTCCAGGAGACCCAATGGGGTTTTCTTCTCCCTGCTTTGCTACCCCAGAAGAATTGCCTGACTGTACTATCCAAATGTTCACATAATCCACGAGGCAATTTGAAGCAGGACATGGAATAGACCGGCACTGACTGCACTACGGATTTGACAAGAATTTTCTTTCCCGCAACAGACACAGTTTGTTCGATATATCCTTTAACTTTGCCCCACACTCGATCCTTCAAGTATTTAAAGGCGCCCATTTTTGAGACTCCAATGTCTGAAGGCATGCCTAAATATCTTTCATTCAGGGTCTCATTACTTACCGCCAGGATAGTTTTCACTTCCTCTTTGATCAGATCAGGGCACTTTTTGCTAAAAAATATAGAGGATTTCGATGTATTAATTCTTTGACCAGAAGCATCACAATAAGATTTCAAAAGGTTTAAAACCTCAGTCGCCCTGATACCATTTGCCTTGAAAAACAGCAGGCTATCATCAGCAAATAACAGATGGTTCACAGGAGGCGCCGTGGGTGCAATCCTGATTCCCTCTAATTGCGATGACTGAACTCCGGATTTGAGGAGGCCTGAGAGGCCCTCCGCTGCTAACAAGAACAGATATGGGGAGATGGGATCTCCCTGTCTAATACCCCGCGTGGGTTTGAATTCATCAAGCTTCTTTCCATTAAACAGAACCGAGAACGAGACTGACTTGACCATAGTCATCAACTTTCCTCCAAATCACTTCCTTTGCCGGATTCCACGCCGATCGCATGTCGGAGTAGAGCGCTGTAGGGCTAAACCCTACCGTAGTATGTACCTTAGCGATGGCCAACCACTTAGCAGCCGCCGGCGGTTCTATCACTTCCTCTTCCCAAACAAAGCTTCCTTCCTCCTCTTCTTGAAGATTCAATCTCCCTATCAGATTCTCAATCGGTTCACGCTTCGACCCCTTCCGACTAGGCCCCCCAGGATCCATCGCGTTTGCCCAATTGTGAGTTCACCAAACCCTAGCAGATCTCCGCGCAGGGGACAAGAACAGACAGGACTAAGTTCCGCAGCCGGTCGATGATCGACAGGAAAGCGGGTTGAAGAAGAACGAGATCGCGATCGCGATCAGTAGAAACTCTCGGCGAATCGCCGGAGGAGAAACGAAACCCTAACGGGGAGATGTCTGGTTTTGTTGAGTCGTAAGTTATTAGTTGGAGATCCCTGCTAAAGCTCTCTCTTATACGAGCGAGCGAGAGACACAAATAGGTGGGCAAGTGTCGGGCCCGCCCAGCCAGCTTATAGTCTATTTTATAGCATAGGAACTAGGAAGGCTAGGAAGCCAACCAGTGTACGAATCATTCTTTTTTCCATTATAATGTATTACGGGTTAATTGGAGTAGATAGGAAGGGCTTTTTAATAACCCTCAAAAAAAGGAAGGGCTTTTTAATAAAAACATCATGACGGACGAAAAACGATCTAAGAAAAACGAGCCGGCGGGGGATAATAGCATAACTGATAGTGATCTGAACCTTTGACCGGGGTCCGTCCGCGCCGGGTCGGCAGAGTGTGTGTGTTTGGGGTGGTTGCTGCCTGGTTCCCGTCCGTCCGCGCCGCAGCGCTGGTTGCAAGGAAAGCGATGTCCTTCTGGTTATCTAGTCCGGCCAACAAGTTCACTTTCACAAGTTCGAACCCCCTACCTCACCCTAACAATTGGACCGTAGTTGGACTGAACATGCATCATATGTTACGCATCAGCTAGTACAAGGACGCTTAATGGCCACGGTCTGCACAAATTGGTCAAGCTGAAGTGAAGTGGTGGATTGGGCTAGATCGATTGGGGACCGCGCTTGTGTCTATAAAAAGCGCCAGCATTTTCTCTACCGAGAAGGGGGAAAAACTCGAGCTTCCGCCTTCTTCCTCCTCGTGTTCCATAGCCTCTTGTTCACTCGGACAAGAAAAGATGAAGATGATCTCACTCGGCCTCCGTACCTTTCCCGCCGCCGCGCACTCCCCCCGCCTCCTTACATGCGACCGCCTCCCCATCCGCCCCGCCGTTCAACGCAGCACCAGCGTCGCACTCCGGCCCCGCTTTCCCCTGATCCCAGCCTCTCAGGGCAACGGCAGCGGAGGAGGCGGCAGCCGTGGTGGCGGCAGAGGCGACGTCGCCGGCGGCGCCGACGAGGACGACCCATCAACTGAGGACTTCCGCGTGCTGGACTGTGTCGCGCAGTGGCTCCGCGATCTGCTCAAGCTTGGCGCTTTAAAAGACCCGCTCCTCGCCGCCGATTTCTTGAGCACTATGAGCATCTTCACCGGCCCTAAGGTTTCACAGAAAATCTATCTCTTTATATTTTCTTCTCCTGTTTGGAATGCCTAAGTGTAACTACCGATTAGTTGGTTGATATTTTTTGCGTGGTAATCTTAGTAACAAGAGTAAATAGCATAAAACTATCATATTTGAGGTTAGATCACAAAAAAACTACACATTTTGCTAAACTTCCAAAAAATTATTATTTTGATGCGTTGTTCTAAAAAATCCAAATCATTAAGCGGTTAAATTCTAAGCGTAATTATGACAAGGCTAACCAATCCGTCAAAACAAACCTGACATAGACTCAACACACACTTTGCATTTAAGTCTCTGCATAAAAAAAGAGCGATAGGGTCCCTCCCTTCAAAAAAATAATTTTCCCCGAAAAAGAAAACTTTTTTGGTGCAAAATGATCTTTTTAGAGAAAATTAAAAAAAAAATCAAAAATGATTATTCCCATAGAAAAAATAAAAAATTTCCCCAACAATTATTTTTTCGGTTCAAATATCATTTTTTTCCAACGAAAAAAATCTGGGCAAAAAATATTTTTCCCCAACTTTTTCGAGAAAAATAAAAAAGTACAAAATTATTTTTCCTGCAAAAAAATGATTTTTTCGGCCCGAAAACTAATTATTTCACTTATAAAAAGTTGTTTGGCCGAAAAAATCAGATAAAAATATATATATCTGGGAAAAAGTTGGATTTTGTTTGGACCAAATTACTTTTTTCGGCCAAAATTTCTATTTCAGGAAAAAATTCGGATTTTGTGGGACGAAAATATTTTCCCAGGGAAAAATAATTTACAAATATTGTTTGGCCAAAAAAAAGGTAAAAATATATATTTGGGAAAAGGTTGGATTTGTTTGGACCAAAATTGCTTTTTTGGGAAAAATAAATGTATGGATAAAAAATATTATTCAGAAAAATATTAGGATTTTGTGGGACAAAAATATTTTCCCGAGGAAGAAATATTTTTTCCTGTGGAAAACTATTTTTTTTGGTCGGAAAATATATTTTTCCTCGAAAATAATTGGGTAAATTGATATTTTCTAGATAACCTTGATAATAACAAACAACATTTGAATATCAAGGATCATGGAGGCAAGTGTGATACTTAGACACTAACACTGGAATTGTTACTCTCGATTTAATACACATTATTAAACTTCATGGAGTAAGCAAGGTTTGCTAAAGTTTGCAATAAGACTTTAAACTTTAGATTGACACTCAAACAATACGGTACCAGTCCGTAAAGTTAAATATCCAGAATTCTATAGTTTATTATCTCAATTATAGCTAAGCGCAAAGGTAGTAAACAAATGCCAATGACTACAACGAACTATGCAAATTCACTTTGATTTAGTTCATGATAAAATGAGTTCATCTAACTCTCACTCAAAAACAACATCCCTCGAGTCGTCTTTGGTGATTACACGAACCAAATTCACTACACCACGACCGATCATCACGTGAGGCGGTGTAGCTGCAATGGCGAGCATCTCAATATGGTTCATCATATCATCCATATGACTCGTGCTTAACCTTTCGGTCCATGTTCCGAGGCCATGTCTGTACATGCTAGGCTCGCCAAGTAGAACCTTAGTATTTGCATGTGTTTCAAGGCCATGTCTGTACATGCTAGGCTTGAAAACACCCGTTGTATGCGAACGTAGAGTCTATCACACCCGATCATCACGTGGTGTCTCGAAACGACGAACTTTCTTAACGGTGCATACTAAGGAAGAACATATAATTATCTTGATATTAAGTGAGAGGGATCATCTTATAATGCTACCGCAGCGATCATGATCGTAACTAAGCAAAATAAGATGCATAAAAGGATAAACATCACATGCATGGATAATGTGATATGATATGGTCCTTCTCGCAATAGATCTCCATCTTTGTGCGTCTTGGTATGATCTCCATCATGCCACCGGCGCGGCACCAAGGTCCATGACGCCACCACCATGGTCGTCCTTCTCCATTACAATATATCTCATGGATATATCTACAGCACGCAGGCCTTAAAAAGGAAAAACACAACCATATGGCTCCTGCCGGTTGTTTACAATAAATCTCATTTCATACAACAATTTTGTAACAATGACCATATCACATCACATGCCCTGCAAAAACAAGTTAGACGCTTCTAAATTATCTTTGCAAATTTTACGTGTTTTTGGGCTTCCTAGGAAAGAACCGATCTTACCTACGGACAAGAACCGATCCAGGGCCCTCCGTTGCAAATGCCATATCACTAATGTTAGAGAAACTGACACCCCCAAAGCCACTTTATACGGTACAAGCCGTATGTCAAGCGTGACACGCAATCTGCGCTTAGGGCCGCTTCAATCCAACATTGCCGCAATATGAACAAGTGCACAAAAGAGGGTAACAACTAGAGGATCAACGCCCACATCTCTATGTGTTCTAACCGTACAAATCATCTACGCATAAACCTGGCTCTGATACCACTGAAGGGGTTCGTTGCATAGAAAACAAAAATTTTCCTACGGTTGTAACAGCCAAGATCACATCTAGAAGATCACTTGTAACGGTTTGAGAAGGACTCACCCTCGAAGACCAAAAGCTTTAACGAGAACTATTCTCGTGGGTGATGTAGTCGAACACTCGCCGACCTCAAGGTCGTGATGAAGACTTGACGCCACGAACGGGCAGCGTCTCCGTAGTCGGTCACACGTACAGATCAGTGACGACCTCCGCCCCTTGCTCCAGTTGGGCAGCGGAAGTAGTGGATCCTCGGGAACTCCAGCAGCACTACAACATAGTGGTGGTGGTGGTAGAGAAGATCTTGAGCAGGGCTTCGCCTAAGCACCGTACTCGTGAAACTGGATCAGCTAGCAAGGGGAGGAAGATGCCAACCAAAGGGCATATGTGAGATGGAGGAATTAGTGTGTAGAGGGGTCTCCACCCATCTATATATAGGAGGGGGAGGCAGCCCCCAAGGGGTAGCACGCCCCAAGAGGTGCCCCCACCTCTCCCCTCATCATGTGGGTGGACTCTCCACTCACAAAAACAAAGGGTCACACATTATTCCCATAACTTCCATAATTCTCCACTCAAAATTCCAAGAGTTTTATCACATTAAAACACTTTTAATTATCTTGTTTAATGTCACTCAAATTAATGAACACTTCATTCAATGAGTACTTCATTGATGAACACTTCATTCAATGAACACATTAACAATTATCCCCTTGCACTATTTTGATATACCGAAACTATTCCAGCAGTTTTATCAAAACAGTCCATGTGCTGTCCTGTATATTCTCCGGCGTTCCGTATCCACTCAAACGCGTCAACGAATCCTTAAGTGTGTCACCCTACGGATCGTGAATAAAATGGACATGACTGAGACTCTTCTCCGATCAATAATCATCAGAGGGATCTGGAGATCCATGATGACTCCCACTTACTCAACGATGAACTAGTGATCGTGTGAACCATTACTCCGTAACCAATTCCTTTTGTCTCGCGATATTTTACTTGTCCGAGATCCGATCATTTGGTATCATCCATACCTAGTTCGATCTCGTTACCAACAAGTACTCTTTACTCGTTCCGTGATATAACATCCTCGTGAGCCAGTCACGTGCTTGCAAGCGATGTCAATGTGATATCACCGAGAGGGCCCAGAGTATATCTCTCCGTCATCTGGATGGACAAATCCCACTCTTGATCCACGAGCCTCAACTAACACTTTCCAAGTACCCAACGACACCTTTATAATCACCCTGTTACGGTGTGACGTTTGATGGAATCAAAGTACTCTTTCGGTGTCAGTGATTGACGTGATCTCATGGTCTAAGGATTAGAGTTACTTCGTGAAAGTTTGATACAGCAATAGAAACTTGATGACATGATCGTATTGCTATAACTACTGTGGGTGTATGTTCATCACATCATTCTCCAATGACATGACCTTGTTATTAACAACATCCAATGTTCATGACCAGGAAACCTTGATCATCCGTTAATCAACAAGCTAGTATAAAGAGAGGCATTACTAGGAACCTTTTCTTTGTTTATTAAACACACATGTATTAACGTTTCCGGTTAACACAATTATAGCATGAAAATAAACATTTATCATAAACATGGAATAAGATAATAACCACTTTATTATTGCCTCTCGGGCATATTCCCTTCAGTCTCCCACTTGCACTAGAGTCAATAATCTAGTTTGGTACTTGCGCATCCAACACCTATGGCATTCAGGTGTTATCCATATGCATTGCTAGTGGTAAACCTAATATCCAGATCTGACACTTCAGGTCCGTGTGTATTTGCATTTCTTTGCGTCTCTACGCATCACTCATTCACCAATGAGATGGCATTGCATAAATTTGGTCCTCCGGTGAGACCTTAGTCCCTTGAGCTCAAAACATGTTGAATCTATTGTCGTACAATAGATCTTCATAGTATTAGCTCGCTTGGAACTACACCTAGTTTGTCAAACAAACTTCTTGACACAAATGCCCTCCTTTGCTGCTGCTAGAGCAGTCATATACTTAGCCTTTCGTTGTAGTATTCGTCACAATGTCTTAACTTTGGAACTCATCCAAATCCATTTGGAACTATTCCAAATCTATCATGGAACTTTCTTCCATTACATTTTGCCACCTTAACACACTTCCAAAATTGAGATAAATTTAGATTGTATCTTAAGACAAAACTAGTATCAATGTAACACTTTACAATGAACTATTGTCCAACATACATAATATATTCTTAGTCCTTCCAAAGAACGTAAGGATATCTTTACTATTGTCCAATGATCATCTTATGAATCATTCTGGTATATGCTCATAACATTTAGAGCATAGGACATTCTGGAATTGTACATATCATGGTGTACATGATTGATCAAATCATTCATGTGGTTTTACTCACCAAGTGTCAAAACACTTGAATCTCGCTTCAACCTTTTCCATGCGGCAAGAACCTTTCTCGTCGTTTCCATATTGAACTTATTCAATATTTCATATATGTACTTCGGCCCAACCATATTAGCACCTCAATCTATCTATATAGACCATATTAGCCCAATATACTGATTTTGCCCAAATCTTCCATTAAAATCAAATTTTCAATGAAACTTCACCCGTGTCAATAAAAGATACATCATTTCCAATCAACAATATGTCTTCTACATAATGTATTAGAAATATGTCTCAGCGCTCCCACTTAATTTCTTGCAAAAGCAAGCATCTTCACCGTCTCTGATGAAACTAAACGTTTTAACAATTTCATCATGATGAAGATTCCAACTCCGCGAATGCTTATTTCAACCATTGAAATTTGCATGCTATTTTAGCATCCTTTGAATTAACAGAACCCTTTGGACCGTGTCCTGTACACGTCCTAGGTAACCATTCTATTAGAAGAACGTTGTTCCGTTTGTTCAACTACCATATACAAAAATTAGCATATGTAGTGGTTGCTACAATAATCCGTACAGACTTAATATCGTTATGAAAGATCAAATCTTGTCATAGCCAACTCTTTGAACATAATCGTAAACCATTTTAACGATATGTCGAATATTTCATAGATGTGAGAACATCCACGTCTGTTTCTTTATAGATCCAAACACGGTATCTAGAGGGTCTTCCAAGTTCAGAAACTTGGTTTCTCGTGTATGGAACTATCACGGATTTTATAGCTCCTAGCCATTTTGACGGAGTCAGGGCCCATCATCGCTTCTTTGCATGTAGTCGGTCCATTATTATCAAATAACAATGATTCAATCTCAAATCTTACTATTTGATCGATTATCCGAACTACGCAGTTCAATAGGAACTTAGATCGTCGTGACCACAACCTTTGGGACACGGGAGCCAAGAGCATTGCGGCCGCTTCCGGGACACTTTCCGGCGCTGCGCCACTTAGCACATAAAGCTTAGGTTCAACAACCTAATCGAAGTTCTACTGTCCTCCCACTTAACTTTTCGCAAAAAATTCCTTCTCAAGAAACTTGATGCACTTAGCCACAAAACACTTTTGTCTTTAGTGTTATGGAGGAATACCCAACGGTTACTTTGGGATAACTTACAAAGACACATTTTATCCGACTTTGGTTGTAAACATTTTACATATGCCTTGCATACCAAAATTTAAGAAAAGACAAATTGGATTTTATCCCATTCCATAACTTATATGGTGTCATTTCAACGGATCTCGATGGCGCTCTTTTCAGTGAAAAGCGGTAGTCTCTAAAGCTTAATCCTTAAAATATAATGGCAATTTTTATAAATAACACCTTTGATCCTTACCATGTCAAACAAGGTTTGATTACATCTCTCGAACACTCCATACTCCTATGGTGTTTCGGGAAATGCAAGTTTTGGAACGATTCCTAAACTCTCAGGCATTTGCTAAACTTTTAACTCAAAATCTTCTTTTATGATCCAATCATAAACTCTTATTTTCTCGTTACAATGATTTTCACTTCATCTTGAAATTTATTTGAACATTTTCAAACATTTCATACTTCTTCCTTATCAAGTAAATATACACATATATCCACTCAAAACCTCGGTTAAAGTATATGAAGTTATAAGACCCACCACACACAGCTACACATAATGAACTATACACATCAACATGTATAATGTCCAATAAGTTAGTCGTCCGTCCTTCTTTGCCTATGAACGGAGTTTCAATCATTTCTAGGAAATTCTTACAAGCGTCAGTTGATTCAAAATCAAAAGACTCCAAAATTCCACCAACATGGAGTTTCTTCATGTTATCTTTCCAATATGATTTAAACGGTGTTTCAATCATCTCTAGAAATTTCTCACAACCGTCAATTGATTCAAAATCAAAAGACTCCAAAATTCCATCACCATGGAGTTTCTTCATGTGTTTCTTTCCAATATGATTCAAACGGTGGTGTCACTCATAAGTGACCTTCTAATCATTTGTCTTGCGACATGTTTAGCATCAGTTATTATGGATGTGATTTCTCCAAAAAGATTTATAGAGTTCATCCATCTTCTATGAATATGGTGATAATTTGAACAACTATTGTTCGTATAACACCAGAACAGAATAACAATTATTCAAATAAATCTTGAAGGCTAGGTTTAATTCCAACGATAAACATAATAACACTTTATTTTGTTTTTGATGAGAATCATCCCATATTCATTTGCTAGTTACTCAGGCCATTGCAACTCTTGTATTGCGTTGTTCTGTATGACACTTCATACCAACCAATCAGTATCCAATACTCAAGAATCACACTGTTTAACAAGCAATGAATATACCCATAACATGTATATCATCTATATACCCGAGCTGGACATTTCCAGTCTTTTCCTTTTTCTTTTCGCCAAAATATTTTTCAGATCCTCTTTCAGCAATTCCTTTCCTTTTTAGAAGAATTTATCAACATCACTTGTGGCACCATTCATATGACACATAATCCAAAGTGTGTTAGTCAAATACTAACACCCTTTGATTCTCACTTTGATGTAAATCACCGTCATCAAATGTTTGGTGTTCTTCCAAATTCCATTCTTTAGTAATCTTATAGTGTAGTAAACATTTTACCTACATCTTCCATTCATCCTATCATGACAACTTTCATGACAAAACTACCATAGCTCATAGGGACAAACTGTGAGTACAATATTAGTTCCCAAAACCTTTTTGAGAGATTAGGACACATAGTGTCTCCAACCTTCACAAATTCTCATACAATATGAGAACATGTTTCTCACTAAATTTTACTCTATCACATTGCAACTAAACATTGTTTCAGATATCGCTATATCTTCAACACATGATAGTTTCTGAAACAATCCTTTCAGCTCCTAGATAACCTTGATAATAACAAACAACATTTGAATATCAAGGATCATGGAGGCAAGTGTGATACTTAGACACTAACACTGGAATTGTTACTCTCGATTTAATACACATTATTAAACTTCATGGAGTAAGCAAGGTTTGCTAAAGTTTGCAATAAGACTTTAAACTTTAGATTGACACTCAAACAATACGGTACCAGTCCGTAAAGTTAAATATCCAGAATTCTATAGTTTTATTATCTCAATTATAGCTAAGCGCAAAGGTAGTAAACAAATGCCAATGACTACAACGAACTATGCAAATTCACTTTGATTTAGTTCATGATAAAATGAGTTCATCTAACTCTCACTCAAAAACAACATCCCTCGAGTCGTCTTTGGTGATTACACGAACCAAATTCACTACACCACGACCGATCATCACGTGAGGCGGTGTAGCTGCAATGGCGAGCATCTCAATATGGTTCATCATATCATCCATATGACTCGTGCTTAACCTTTCGGTCCATGTTCCGAGGCCATGTCTGTACATGCTAGGCTCGCCAAGTAGAACCTTAGTATTTGCATGTGTTTCAAGGCCATGTCTGTACATGCTAGGCTTGAAAACACCCGTTGTATGCGAACGTAGAGTCTATCACACCCGATCATCACGTGGTGTCTCGAAACGACGAACTTTCTTAACGGTGCATACTAAGGAAGAACATATAATTATCTTGATATTAAGTGAGAGGGATCATCTTATAATGCTACCGCAGCGATCATGATCGTAACTAAGCAAAATAAGATGCATAAAAGGATAAACATCACATGCATGGATAATGTGATATGATATGGTCCTTCTCGCAATAGATCTCCATCTTTGTGCGTCTTGGTATGATCTCCATCATGCCACCGGCGCGGCACCAAGGTCCATGACGCCACCACCATGGTCGTCCTTCTCCATTACAATATATCTCATGGATATATCTACAGCACGCAGGCCTTAAAAAGGAAAAACACAACCATATGGCTCCTGCCGGTTGTTTACAATAAATCTCATTTCATACAACAATTTTGTAACAATGACCATATCACATCACATGCCCTGCAAAAACAAGTTAGACGCTTCTAAATTATCTTTGCAAATTTTACGTGTTTTTGGGCTTCCTAGGAAAGAACCGATCTTACCTACGGACAAGAACCGATCCAGGGCCCTCCGTTGCAAATGCCATATCACTAATGTTAGAGAAACTGACACCCCCAAAGCCACTTTATACGGTACAAGCCGTATGTCAAGCGTGACACGCAATCTGCGCTTAGGGCCGCTTCAATCCAACATTGCCGCAATATGAACAAGTGCACAAAAGAGGGTAACAACTAGAGGATCAACGCCCACATCTCTATGTGTTCTAACCGTACAAATCATCTACGCATAAACCTGGCTCTGATACCACTGAAGGGGTTCGTTGCATAGAAAACAAAAATTTTCCTACGGTTGTAACAGCCAAGATCACATCTAGAAGATCACTTGTAACGGTTTGAGAAGGACTCACCCTCGAAGACCAAAAGCTTTAACGAGAACTATTCTCGTGGGTGATGTAGTCGAACACTCGCCGACCTCAAGGTCGTGATGAAGACTTGACGCCACGAACGGGCAGCGTCTCCGTAGTCGGTCACACGTACAGATCAGTGACGACCTCCGCCCCTTGCTCCAGTTGGGCAGCGGAAGTAGTGGATCCTCGGGAACTCCAGCAGCACTACAACATAGTGGTGGTGGTGGTAGAGAAGATCTTGAGCAGGGCTTCGCCTAAGCACCGTACTCGTGAAACTGGATCAGCTAGCAAGGGGAGGAAGATGCCAACCAAAGGGCATATGTGAGATGGAGGAATTAGTGTGTAGAGGGGTCTCCACCCATCTATATATAGGAGGGGGAGGCAGCCCCCAAGGGGTAGCACGCCCCAAGAGGTGCCCCCACCTCTCCCCTCATCATGTGGGTGGACTCTCCACTCACAAAAACAAAGGGTCACACATTATTCCCATAACTTCCATAATTCTCCACTCAAAATTCCAAGAGTTTTATCACATTAAAACACTTTTAATTATCTTGTTTAATGTCACTCAAATTAATGAACACTTCATTCAATGAGTACTTCATTGATGAACACTTCATTCAATGAACACATTAACAATTATCCCCTTGCACTATTTTGATATACCGAAACTATTCCAGCAGTTTTATCAAAACAGTCCATGTGCTGTCCTGTATATTCTCCGGCGTTCCGTATCCACTCAAACGCGTCAACGAATCCTTAAGTGTGTCACCCTACGGATCGTGAATAAAATGGACATGACTGAGACTCTTCTCCGATCAATAATCATCAGAGGGATCTGGAGATCCATGATGACTCCCACTTACTCAACGATGAACTAGTGATCGTGTGAACCATTACTCCGTAACCAATTCCTTTTGTCTCGCGATATTTTACTTGTCCGAGATCCGATCATTTGGTATCATCCATACCTAGTTCGATCTCGTTACCAACAAGTACTCTTTACTCGTTCCGTGATATAACATCCTCGTGAGCCAGTCACGTGCTTGCAAGCGATGTCAATGTGATATCACCGAGAGGGCCCAGAGTATATCTCTCCGTCATCTGGATGAACAAATCCCACTCTTGATCCACGAGCCTCAACTAACACTTTCCAAGTACCCAACGACACCTTTATAATCACCCTGTTACGGTGTGACGTTTGATGGAATCAAAGTACTCTTTCGGTGTCAGTGATTGACGTGATCTCATGGTCTAAGGATTAGAGTTACTTCGTGAAAGTTTGATACAGCAATAGAAACTTGATGACATGATCGTATTGCTATAACTACTGTGGGTGTATGTTCATCACATCATTCTCCAATGACATGACCTTGTTATTAACAACATCCAATGTTCATGACCAGGAAACCTTGATCATCCGTTAATCAACAAGCTAGTATAAAGAGAGGCATTACTAGGAACCTTTTCTTTGTTTATTAAACACACATGTATTAACGTTTCCGGTTAACACAATTATAGCATGAAAATAAACATTTATCATAAACATGGAATAAGATAATAACCACTTTATTATTGCCTCTCGGGCATATTCCCTTCAGTCTCCCACTTGCACTAGAGTCAATAATCTAGTTTGGTACTTGCGCATCCAACACCTATGGCATTCAGGTGTTATCCATATGCATTGCTAGTGGTAAACCTAATATCCAGATCTGACACTTCAGGTCCGTGTGTATTTGCATTTCTTTGCGTCTCTACGCATCACTCATTCACCAATGAGATGGCATTGCATAAATTTGGTCCTCCGGTGAGACCTTAGTCCCTTGAGCTCAAAACATGTTGAATCTATTGTCGTACAATAGATCTTCATAGTATTAGCTCGCTTGGAACTACACCTAGTTTGTCAAACAAACTTCTTGACACAAATGCCCTCCTTTGCTGCTGCTAGAGCAGTCATATACTTAGCCTTTCGTTGTAGTATTCGTCACAATGTCTTAACTTTGGAACTCATCCAAATCCATTTGGAACTATTCCAAATCTATCATGGAACTTTCTTCCATTACATTTTGCCACCTTAACACACTTCCAAAATTGAGATAAATTTAGATTGTATCTTGAGACAAAACTAGTATCAATGTAACACTTTACAATGAACTATTGTCCAACATACATAATATATTCTTAGTCCTTCCAAAGAACGTAAGGATATCTTTACTATTGTCCAATGATCATCTTATGAATCATTCTGGTATATGCTCATAACATTTAGAGCATAGGACATTCTGGAATTGTACATATCATGGTGTACATGATTGATCAAATCATTCATGTGGTTTTACTCACCAAGTGTCAAAACACTTGAATCTCGCTTCAACCTTTTCCATGCGGCAAGAACCTTTCTCGTCGTTTCCATATTGAACTTATTCAATATTTCATATATGTACTTCGGCCCAACCATATTAGCACCTCAATCTATCTATATAGACCATATTAGCCCAATATACTGATTTTGCCCAAATCTTCCATTAAAATCAAATTTTCAATGAAACTTCACCCGTGTCAATAAAAGATACATCATTTCCAATCAACAATATGTCTTCTACATAATGTATTAGAAATATGTCTCAGCGCTCCCACTTAATTTCTTGCAAAAGCAAGCATCTTCACCGTCTCTGATGAAACTAAACGTTTTAACAATTTCATCATGATGAAGATTCCAACTCCGCGAATGCTTATTTCAACCATTGAAATTTGCATGCTATTTTAGCATCCTTTGAATTAACAGAACCCTTTGGACCGTGTCCTGTACACGTCCTAGGTAACCATTCTATTAGAAGAACGTTGTTCCGTTTGTTCAACTACCATATACAAAAATTAGCATATGTAGTGGTTGCTACAATAATCCGTACAGACTTAATATCGTTATGAAAGATCAAATCTTGTCATAGCCAACTCTTTGAACATAATCGTAAACCATTTTAACGATATGTCGAATATTTCATAGATGTGAGAACATCCACGTCTGTTTCTTTATAGATCCAAACACGGTATCTAGAGGGTCTTCCAAGTTCAGAAACTTGGTTTCTCGTGTATGGAACTATCACGGATTTTATAGCTCCTAGCCATTTTGACGGAGTCAGGGCCCATCATCGCTTCTTTGCATGTAGTCGGTCCATTATTATCAAATAACAATGATTCAATCTCAAATCTTACTATTTGATCGATTATCCGAACTACGCAGTTCAATAGGAACTTAGATCGTCGTGACCACAACCTTTGGGACACGGGAGCCAAGAGCATTGCGGCCGCTTCCGGGACACTTTCCGGCGCTGCGCCACTTAGCACATAAAGCTTAGGTTCAACAACCTAATCGAAGTTCTACTGTCCTCCCACTTAACTTTTCGCAAAAAATTCCTTCTCAAGAAACTTGATGCACTTAGCCACAAAACACTTTTGTCTTTAGTGTTATGGAGGAATACCCAACGGTTACTTTGGGATAACTTACAAAGACACATTTTATCCGACTTTGGTTGTAAACATTTTACATATGCCTTGCATACCAAAATTTAAGAAAAGACAAATTGGATTTTATCCCATTCCATAACTTATATGGTGTCATTTCAACGGATCTCGATGGCGCTCTTTTCAGTGAAAAGCGGTAGTCTCTAAAGCTTAATCCTTAAAATATAATGGCAATTTTTATAAATAACACCTTTGATCCTTACCATGTCAAACAAGGTTTGATTACATCTCTCGAACACTCCATACTCCTATGGTGTTTCGGGAAATGCAAGTTTTGGAACGATTCCTAAACTCTCAGGCATTTGCTAAACTTTTAACTCAAAATCTTCTTTTATGATCCAATCATAAACTCTTATTTTCTCGTTACAATGATTTTCACTTCATCTTGAAATTTATTTGAACATTTTCAAACATTTCATACTTCTTCCTTATCAAGTAAATATACACATATATCCACTCAAAACCTCGGTTAAAGTATATGAAGTTATAAGACCCACCACACACAGCTACACATAATGAACTATACACATCAACATGTATAATGTCCAATAAGTTAGTCGTCCGTCCTTCTTTGCCTATGAACGGAGTTTCAATCATTTCTAGGAAATTCTTACAAGCGTCAGTTGATTCAAAATCAAAAGACTCCAAAATTCCACCAACATGGAGTTTCTTCATGTTATCTTTCCAATATGATTTAAACGGTGTTTCAATCATCTCTAGAAATTTCTCACAACCGTCAATTGATTCAAAATCAAAAGACTCCAAAATTCCATCACCATGGAGTTTCTTCATGTGTTTCTTTCCAATATGATTCAAACGGTGGTGTCACTCATAAGTGACCTTCTAATCATTTGTCTTGCGACATGTTTAGCATCAGTTATTATGGATGTGATTTCTCCAAAAAGATTTATAGAGTTCATCCATCTTCTATGAATATGGTGATAATTTGAACAACTATTGTTCGTATAACACCAGAACAGAATAACAATTATTCAAATAAATCTTGAAGGCTAGGTTTAATTCCAACGATAAACATAATAACACTTTATTTTGTTTTTGATGAGAATCATCCCATATTCATTTGCTAGTTACTCAGGCCATTGCAACTCTTGTATTGCGTTGTTCTGTATGACACTTCATACCAACCAATCAGTATCCAATACTCAAGAATCACACTGTTTAACAAGCAATGAATATACCCATAACATGTATATCATCTATATACCCGAGCTGGACATTTCCAGTCTTTTCCTTTTTCTTTTCGCCAAAATATTTTTCAGATCCTCTTTCAGCAATTCCTTTCCTTTTTAGAAGAATTTATCAACATCACTTGTGGCACCATTCATATGACACATAATCCAAAGTGTGTTAGTCAAATACTAACACCCTTTGATTCTCACTTTGATGTAAATCACCGTCATCAAATGTTTGGTGTTCTTCCAAATTCCATTCTTTAGTAATCTTATAGTGTAGTAAACATTTTACCTACATCTTCCATTCATCCTATCATGACAACTTTCATGACAAAACTACCATAGCTCATAGGGACAAACTGTGAGTACAATATTAGTTCCCAAAACCTTTTTGAGAGATTAGGACACATAGTGTCTCCAACCTTCACAAATTCTCATACAATATGAGAACATGTTTCTCACTAAATTTTACTCTATCACATTGCAACTAAACATTGTTTCAGATATCGCTATATCTTCAACACATGATAGTTTCTGAAACAATCCTTTCAGCTCCTAGATAACCTTGATAATAACAAACAACATTTGAATATCAAGGATCATGGAGGCAAGTGTGATACTTAGACACTAACACTGGAATTGTTACTCTCGATTTAATACACATTATTAAACTTCATGGAGTAAGCAAGGTTTGCTAAAGTTTGCAATAAGACTTTAAACTTTAGATTGACACTCAAACAATACGGTACCAGTCCGTAAAGTTAAATATCCAGAATTCTATAGTTTTATTATCTCAATTATAGCTAAGCGCAAAGGTAGTAAACAAATGCCAATGACTACAACGAACTATGCAAATTCACTTTGATTTAGTTCATGATAAAATGAGTTCATCTAACTCTCACTCAAAAACAACATCCCTCGAGTCGTCTTTGGTGATTACACGAACCAAATTCACTACACCACGACCGATCATCACGTGAGGCGGTGTAGCTGCAATGGCGAGCATCTCAATATGGTTCATCATATCATCCATATGACTCGTGCTTAACCTTTCGGTCCATGTTCCGAGGCCATGTCTGTACATGCTAGGCTCGCCAAGTAGAACCTTAGTATTTGCATGTGTTTCAAGGCCATGTCTGTACATGCTAGGCTTGAAAACACCCGTTGTATGCGAACGTAGAGTCTATCACACCCGATCATCACGTGGTGTCTCGAAACGACGAACTTTCTTAACGGTGCATACTAAGGAAGAACATATAATTATCTTGATATTAAGTGAGAGGGATCATCTTATAATGCTACCGCAGCGATCATGATCGTAACTAAGCAAAATAAGATGCATAAAAGGATAAACATCACATGCATGGATAATGTGATATGATATGGTCCTTCTCGCAATAGATCTCCATCTTTGTGCGTCTTGGTATGATCTCCATCATGCCACCGGCGCGGCACCAAGGTCCATGACGCCACCACCATGGTCGTCCTTCTCCATTACAATATATCTCATGGATATATCTACAGCACGCAGGCCTTAAAAAGGAAAAACACAACCATATGGCTCCTGCCGGTTGTTTACAATAAATCTCATTTCATACAACAATTTTGTAACAATGACCATATCACATCACATGCCCTGCAAAAACAAGTTAGACGCTTCTAAATTATCTTTGCAAATTTTACGTGTTTTTGGGCTTCCTAGGAAAGAACCGATCTTACCTACGGACAAGAACCGATCCAGGGCCCTCCGTTGCAAATGCCATATCACTAATGTTAGAGAAACTGACACCCCCAAAGCCACTTTATACGGTACAAGCCGTATGTCAAGCGTGACACGCAATCTGCGCTTAGGGCCGCTTCAATCCAACATTGCCGCAATATGAACAAGTGCACAAAAGAGGGTAACAACTAGAGGATCAACGCCCACATCTCTATGTGTTCTAACCGTACAAATCATCTACGCATAAACCTGGCTCTGATACCACTGAAGGGGTTCGTTGCATAGAAAACAAAAATTTTCCTACGGTTGTAACAGCCAAGATCACATCTAGAAGATCACTTGTAACGGTTTGAGAAGGACTCACCCTCGAAGACCAAAAGCTTTAACGAGAACTATTCTCGTGGGTGATGTAGTCGAACACTCGCCGACCTCAAGGTCGTGATGAAGACTTGACGCCACGAACGGGCAGCGTCTCCGTAGTCGGTCACACGTACAGATCAGTGACGACCTCCGCCCCTTGCTCCAGTTGGGCAGCGGAAGTAGTGGATCCTCGGGAACTCCAGCAGCACTACAACATAGTGGTGGTGGTGGTAGAGAAGATCTTGAGCAGGGCTTCGCCTAAGCACCGTACTCGTGAAACTGGATCAGCTAGCAAGGGGAGGAAGATGCCAACCAAAGGGCATATGTGAGATGGAGGAATTAGTGTGTAGAGGGGTCTCCACCCATCTATATATAGGAGGGGGAGGCAGCCCCCAAGGGGTAGCACGCCCCAAGAGGTGCCCCCACCTCTCCCCTCATCATGTGGGTGGACTCTCCACTCACAAAAACAAAGGGTCACACATTATTCCCATAACTTCCATAATTCTCCACTCAAAATTCCAAGAGTTTTATCACATTAAAACACTTTTAATTATCTTGTTTAATGTCACTCAAATTAATGAACACTTCATTCAATGAGTACTTCATTGATGAACACTTCATTCAATGAACACATTAACAATTATCCCCTTGCACTATTTTGATATACCGAAACTATTCCAGCAGTTTTATCAAAACAGTCCATGTGCTGTCCTGTATATTCTCCGGCGTTCCGTATCCACTCAAACGCGTCAACGAATCCTTAAGTGTGTCACCCTACGGATCGTGAATAAAATGGACATGACTGAGACTCTTCTCCGATCAATAATCATCAGAGGGATCTGGAGATCCATGATGACTCCCACTTACTCAACGATGAACTAGTGATCGTGTGAACCATTACTCCGTAACCAATTCCTTTTGTCT
Source organism: Bromus sterilis (assembly GCA_950022295.1). Lineage (NCBI taxonomy): Eukaryota > Viridiplantae > Streptophyta > Magnoliopsida > Poales > Poaceae > Bromus > Bromus sterilis. Next base: position 18,005,634 of record OX465598.1, on the reverse strand, counting down.
CGCGATATTTTACTTGTCCGAGATCCGATCATTTGGTATCATCCATACCTAGTTCGATCTCGTTACCAACAAGTACTCTTTACTCGTTCCGTGATATAACATCCTCGTGAGCCAGTCACGTGCTTGCAAGCGATGTCAATGTGATATCACCGAGAGGGCCCAGAGTATATCTCTCCGTCATCTGGATGGACAAATCCCACTCTTGATCCACGAGCCTCAACTAACACTTTCCAAGTACCCAACGACACCTTTATAATCACCCTGTTACGGTGTGACGTTTGATGGAATCAAAGTACTCTTTCGGTGTCAGTGATTGACGTGATCTCATGGTCTAAGGATTAGAGTTACTTCGTGAAAGTTTGATACAGCAATAGAAACTTGATGACATGATCGTATTGCTATAACTACTGTGGGTGTATGTTCATCACATCATTCTTCAATGACATGACCTTGTTATTAACAACATCCAATGTTCATGACCAGGAAACCTTGATCATCCGTTAATCAACAAGCTAGTATAAAGAGAGGCATTACTAGGAACCTTTTCTTTGTTTATTAAACACACATGTATTAACGTTTCCGGTTAACACAATTATAGCATGAAAATAAACATTTATCATAAACATGGAATAAGATAATAACCACTTTATTATTGCCTCTCGGGCATATTCCCTTCACTTCCCTGTTTGAACAGATAGCCATTAAGATCCATCACCAACCACGGATCAGAACATCGCATCGTGAGAATATCTAGAGTGTTTTTATTCATCATTATTGTTGCCTTCACTAATGCCCAAGACGTAGAACAACTAAAACCCTAAAACTACTAAGGTCTTAATTCTCGAGCTAGACGAAATCAAATGCACTGAATTCGAGGACTCTTCTCACCATCGACGATCAAGAGATCATCGGTGGAGGAGAGCCGTCGAAAAACAGATTGCTAGGGTTGGTCGCCACGAGAGGAAGAGTAAAACTGTATTAGTTGGTTGATATTTGAGAGCCTTATATGCTGCCAGGCTTCGTATATTTTTCTTTTATTTTTGAGAATTCCAAGCCTCGTTTTATTTTTACTTCCCATACAAAATTTTAAATAAAGTCAAACTACACAAAGTTTGACCAAATTCATATTAAAAATATCAACAACTATAATCATTTAGTGAATTTTTTGCGTATGCTGATATTTGTTTTCCTAAATGATAAGTGTTACACGTGGCACGAAGCACTTCGGTTCTAACTTTTTCACAACTAAAATTGTCAGCCAAAAAAAGCCTAAAAATAACGGAGCGGCTAATTCTCAGTCGACTAAGAACTAGTTAAGTCTTAGTCAACTCGCTAGCCATTGGATCATGAAAGTACATGTAGATTCGTGCTAAGCTGCTTGTTTCGTTTTTGGCCCATCTAAAGCACTAATCATCAGCACATACATGCGCGTTCTTTTTTCTCACGCTGGGGCGTGTAGCTAGCACTTTCTGTGGGCTAGGGTAAGAAAGCACTTGGCTTTTTTGTTTTTTGGTTTTTAGTGCTTTTTTTATCTTTGGGCCCATTTTTCCTTGGAAGAAAGAAAAAATAAACGAACCGTGAAACTAAGGGCTCATTTTTCAAGGAAAAATGTTTTTTTAGTTTTTTTTCAGTTACTATTAGTGTACGACCACTTTATTTTTTTGTAAGAGCAACCACAAGTATCTTTTACCAATACCACACACGCAATTACATGCCTATACGCTCGGTTGCAACTATACGGCCATACACCGACCTGCAATTGATTTTTGTTTGCGAGCGAGGACGGCGGCAACTGCATGTCCATATAACCGACCGTAACTACATGTCTATAGACCCAGGTGCAACTGCATGTCTATAGAATCGACCGTAACTGCATGTCATATAACCGACCGGGACTGCATGTCTATAGAACCGACCGCAACTGTATGTCCATAGAGCCGACTGCAACTGCATGTTCATATAATCGACCCCAACTGCATGTCTATAGACCCGTTGCAACTGCATGTCCATAGAACCGACCACAAATGCATGTCCATAGAACCGACCGCAACTGCATGTCTATAGAATCGACCGCAACTGCATGTCTATAGAACCGATCGCAACTGCATGTCCATAGAACCGACCGCAACTGCATGTCCATATAACCGAACGCAACCGCATGTTCATAGAACCGGTCGCAATTGCATGTCCATAGAACCGACCGCAACTGCATGTTCATTGAGCCGACCGCAACTGCATGTCTATAGAATCGACCGCAACTGCATGTCCATAGACCAGATTGCAACTGCATGTTCATAGAACTGGTCGCAACTGCATGTCTATAGACCCGGGTGCAACTGCATGTCCATAGAACCGACTGCAACTGCATGTCCATAGAACCGACTGCAACTGCATGTCCATAGAACCCAGGTGTAACTGCATGTCCATAGAATCGACCGCAACTGCATGTGCATAGAACCGACCGCAATTGCATGTTCATACATCGAACCGCAACCCGAGGTAGTTGCATGTCCAACACCGCGCATGCAACTGCATATCTATACACCTAACTGCAACTGCTCGCCCACACACACTGAACCACAACTGAGATTTTTTTGTGAGTGACGGTGGCGGGGGGAGGGGGGCGACGTGCATGTCCAACACCACGCACGCAACGGCATCTCTATAGGCCCGACCAAAAACCACACGCCCATACACCGAACTATAATCGAGTTTGTTTGTGAGTGGGAACGGCGGTAGTTGGATGTACAACACCAAGCACGCAACTGTATATTTACAAAATTACTAAAATTTAGTGCAAATTTTATAATTATAAAAGTTTAAAGTGCAAACATTTTTTAAACTTAACGAATACAATTTTCATATTTATTTCTAAAACAAAATAAAAAGGAAAAGGAAAGGAAAACAAAAAAATAAGGAAAATAAAGAACAAAAAAACAAAAATGATAAAAATAGAGATCAAGGCAAAGGGGGGGGGATGGGATAAGCCAAAAAGAGAAAAGCAATGAAAGACTTTTATTTGCCCCCATCGCTTTTTTCTGAGGGCTAAACCGGTTCTTCAATTATCCAGCGTCAAACAAAAAAAAAGCACACAAACAGAGTGGATTACAAACCAGAAAAACAAAGGCATTTAATAGACCAAATTTGCTAAGGTGACGTTATTCAACTGAGACCTAGTTAGGTCTCAGTCGATTGAGACATAGACACTCCCAAAAAATAAACTGAAAGCATGAAAATTACCATGCTTTGGTAACTAAAGTTACCATCCTCATCTCATTAAAATTACCATAAAATGTTAGGAGTTGCCAAAAAATCATGTTCCTACTTTTTATGAAGTTTGATTTGTAACAAATTATATATATAAATTAAAAAGAAATGGTATATCTAACTGGTGAACGTCAGCTGAGGAGGAAGTCGCAGACGACCTCACAACCGTTTGATCGAGGTCAAACAATGACAGTTTTTTTTTCTGAAATAATGCGTTCAAAATTAAAAAAAAACTGTCATTCCTTCAACTAAAGTTGCCGCCACCCGTCCTCATTTGAAACGTTCGCCCTAACGAGGTCCAAAAGAAGAAATGGAGGGAGTTGTTTTAGATTCACAGGATCTCAAACAATGCCCCAGTTACAAACTTCATTGAAAAATTAGTTTCTGCGTTGCACTACCAGTTCATAGTGTTGTCTCAAAATCATATATACTGTAGATGCTCCTCCAGGGCAGACCCTATTCTGCCAACAGAGGCATATGCATTTAACTTCAGAATTTACGTCACATTGCACCAAGCCTCACTCATCACATCTGCAACTTCAGAATTTACTTCTTCAGCACTCCCCTCCATGTACAGCGATTTCACCTGCATGCACGCCAGTTTCCCTGGGTTCTCCAATTATATATTTGATCGTCTCGCATTATGTTGGGCGTGCAACCATACGAACTGGGACACTAGCATCAGCCTTGCAGATACATTTGAGACCAGTACCAATTTCAACCACCATGTTTTCATGCAAGTCGCCATCTCTGCAGCCTAGCACACATCTGGAAGCAGATGGGTGGATTCATCTTTGAGGATGTTACCGCCTCTCACCGTGCTTAATTAGTACAACTTCCAATGGTCGCTAACCACGCCCCTGCGTCGCCCGTGACTGGCGACACGGGGGATCTCTAGCCGCCGCCGCTCGTCCTTCTCCATCCCTCGTCCTTGCGCCACCGCCACCAAAGAGGTCACCGGCAAAGCCGTGGCGGCCTTGGGGAAGGTGGCGGTGGCGGAGCACGTCACGGGGCGGCGGGGCGCAGGTGGTGGCGGGGCTGGTTGTTGTCATCTTCTGCTGGAGGCGGTGGTGACCTAGATCCTGTGGAGCGAGGCGGGTACCCATGGCAGCCATTGTTGGTGGCTTGATCTGGATTGGCCAGATCTGGCCGCTGGTGTTGCGAGCGTCTTTGGTCGGCGGATCTGATGGAGGCCATGTGCACACAAAGCTTGATGGAGGTTTCGAGAAGATCCAGGTGAAAATTTTGTTCTAGGCCAGGTGCCAAGGCCGGCGATGGCGACGTTCTTCTATGCCATTCCCTTCTTGAAGGCATTGCCGTGGAGAAGCTACACACCGATGTCCGCTAACTACGGGGAAAACCCTAGATCAGTTGATCGGATGATGGCGACGCTCTTGTGTCGTTCCCTCCTTGGGGTCGTCAGTCTTGGAGGTGTGCATTGGCTCGAGGGATCAGTTGACGGTTTCAGTGGTAGAGCGGTATTTCATGCCACGCATCGATGGTGGAATCTCGGCGGCGTGGTGCAGCAGAGTCTCGGCAACAGTGCGTGATGATGGACGCGCGAAGGGAGGTGGAGTCGTCTGGCGCTATGGTGGCGTCGACGGCAGGCCTGACAAGGTTGATGTGTCAGTTCTACTTAGAAGATGGACCGATGGAAGACGGTGGCGATGGCCTCTACAGCGTGCGCATGCGGTGCTCGCTATGAGTGTGTCAGACCAGTGTGTGGCCACGACCTAGCAGTGGCTTGGTTGGGGCATCCGGCTATAGATGTTGAACTTTGGTGTGAGGTCTGGACATGAGGTCCCGAATATCTCCACTCCTTCATCAAGAGGATAGAGGTAGCGACATTTGCTGTTAAGATGGCAGCTTCAGACTTATTGATGTATTACTTTGCAATGATGAATAATTAATAAAATGACCGCATGCGTCGCCCTGATGCAGAGGCCAGGGGTCATCCTCTTTTTCCAAAAAAAGCACAACTTCCAATTAGACTTGTCGTCTTCAAATCATAGGGTCGCCTGGTGCTTCTTCAAGACTGGCTTCCCCTATTGTATCCCCCTGGGGTGGCCTAAATGCTTCCCACCCCCTTCATATATCTCTATAATTTGTGATGTTTACATATGGATAGATTTGTAAACTGTTAAGAGTATCTCCTGCAATTTTTCCTGCACTTCCTCATCTTGGCTTGTTACGCTTTGCCATATGCTATAAGATGCTATATTTCTTTTATCAGGACAATGCGGAGAGTCAATCTTCCATGGAGTGTCAATCTTCCGATGGCATGGTATATGCTCCCTTTTCCCTTTGGTTTGTTCCCTTATTGTTGCACCAATGTTCTGAACACAACGATAATGTGTCTTATCGGCTCATTAATGCTCAACAGCTTGCTATCAATCTTGTGGGAGCTGAAGCAAGAAGCGGTAATGGCAAAGATGATGAGGAACATGGAGCAGATCCAATTGTTCTGAATGACACCACGAATTATAGGAGCAGTTACTCTGATAAAAACACTAGGCTGAAAACAGTGGTGAGAACAACTTGCATAGATTTCTGTCTTCTCCCTGCCCATATCCTCCTAGTTTTATTTTATTTTTGCTCTCTGACAATATAATTTTGTGGATTCAGACGAAGAGAGCAACCAACAGTCCAATTCATTGTGTTGATATAGACAATTCTGATGAGAAAAATGGATCCGATGAGAATGAGAAGAAAATGAAGGTAATTATCTTTCTCCTAACATTAGGCTATACCAAAAGCTCTGTAGATGTGCTAATTTTTCTTACTGATTTGTTTGTACTCAGGGTAGACGTGGTTTCCTCTTAACCATAGCGTCCTCCACACTTGCTTACTCTATGGGTCTCATCCCTTACTGCAGTTATTATTGCTCAAATACACCTCTGAGCACTTCTTCTGGTACCTGGATGGACATCCTTCCCACAGCACACATTGTAGCAACCATCAGCAGCCTTATTCTGACAGGTCTGGCCTCCCACTTCAAGGAAGGAGAATTGCCTGACAATCATGGATTCAAATTCCTACAAATAGTGCAGCTTTTTGTGGTTCTGTGGTTGTGGGCGGTATCGTTTATAACACTGAGTGTTTGTAGAGGTACCTCCAATTGGGTTGTATGGCCTTTGGCATCTGCATCTTTCTGCATGATAGTGCTCTCTTGGGTTGCTGTATTTTACCGGACAGAGGTACAATGCATCTTGATCATGACAGATGATTTCACATCAAAAAAGTCGTAATATATCATATACATGTTTTGATTATTTTACATTTTCAGATGGTGATTAAACGCGCAAAGAATATGCCTGATAAAGTGCTACAGAGGCTGAGAAATCTGAGCCTATCTGAACGTATAAAGGCTAAATTCATGAAAGTGCTAGGGAGGTAGAGAGGCAAGAGTCAGCCCATGGAAAGGGTTCAGACAGAGTAAGCTTCCTACTTGTTTACATTCTGGGTTATCTGAAACTATATGAATTTTGGTTTCTTCAGAACAAAGTGAAGAAAGATATAACATGTTTTAGGATAGTTCATGGAGTAGTTGTCCATTGCCCTTTAAAATGATTGAACAATGGGATAATATAGGAGAATATAATTATGCATGAACACTGTTTTTTTTATGTGAAATGACATTGGCTATATGAGTTGATCTATTAAAGCAATGTTATTCTTTGACTGCAGAGAACCCCAAATGGCGTGTGCTCTTGGGCATATCGTGTAATCGAAGTGAGATGAGACTATCCAGCGGATTGAAGAAAATTGGGAACGCTTACCAAGTTTTTTGGAATAAAAGTTTACTGTTTTTTCCAGTTCAATATGTTTTCCCTTGAGCAACTTCATTATCTTCCACCGTAGTTTCACTGATTTTGATTCTATTACTTTCTTCGTCCCAAATTACTCGACATAGATTTTATCTAAATTTGGGACGGAGAAAGTACGATTCAGTGTGTGTTATACGGGTTGAATGGAGTTGGCAAGATATGTACAGTATTAGGCAAATAAGTTAAATTCCATGTACCACTTGGAATTTATGAATTAATTTACATACTTATGTGATTTTTTAGTTGGAATGATTAGACATGTTGTGTGATAATGATCACGATAAAGGTTTACTGATTTAGTATATACTAGTAACGTAAAGGAAAGTAAAGACAATGAACAATTACCTGGTTTATTTGGTTACTGATTTCGTAATTCTGGATTAGTTAGCAGTCGACCGTGGGGGCTCTCCACGCAGTCAGTTCCGAGTTCCGACCACACTATTGTTGATGTCGTTTTGTGGTCGAAACCCTGCTTCTGCTGCCGTTGATGTCGAAGCCTCCACCGCCTGGATCGCCGACGGCCCAGCCGCCGTCTTCTGCAACTAGCGGCTATGGTCGCTGCCGTGCCCCTTCGCCGCCTCCACTGCCAGTCCGCTGCCGCCCCGACTCCGGCTCGGCTTTGGCGGCGGAGCTCTGCAAACCACCGGAGTCCGGATCCAGCACGAAGAGGAGGTACTTCCACTTCCCTGTGGTGGTGGTCTGGGAGGAGGAAGGGCCGGTGGCTGCGCCATGTTCATTGGAGAGAGAAGGATATGTACGTACGGTGGTTGAGACTTGTGAGGATGGGAATGGAGCGATGAAAGAGTGGGTGGTTGGGACATGAGGTTCTTGTTTTTTTTTTTTTTAAACGGGTGTCGGGATCTCGAAGGACCCGGGAGCTGCATTGTCCAGCTCCAGCGGGCACAAATTTCATCCAGGACCTTGAAAGATAAACATAACTCTGGAAACTACCAGGAAGGACCTTGGAAGGTTTTTCGTGGTTGTTTAAGAATTGCGAGAATGAGACGGGAAAACATCCTTAAAAAAGCTTTCGCTCCGTTTTATATAAAACTAGATGATTCCCTGCGCGTTGCTGCAGAAAATATTGCCACAGTTAATGTTCTACTCATCAAACTGATTCTCCTAGAAGAACCAACAAAACGATGATAAATTATGCTTTGAACAACCATACTTTAGAATGATATGTGACCAAATATACATCCTTAAATTCACTATGCTCCCTAATTTTGGAAGGCTCACATTCAATTGAGGCTAGCAATTTCGATTGTGACTACCGATTTTGACTCAGTCATGCGCATAGTGGGTCCCTTTGGTCGGAATAGACAGTCTCACAGCAGAACTCTCTCGACCCCTTCCGTGCATAATGCTCTCTCAAACCCATCTCAACCTCACCTCATCCTCACTCACCCAACTGTCACGCACCAACCGCCGGCGCCCGATTCTGGCAATGTCCGGCCCTCCCGCCGCCTCCCATCGCGGCCACAAGTGCCTTTCCGGCTGTTCTACCCTCTTCGCTCCTTGGATTCGACCGTCAACGCCTGCGGCACCAGCGCACGACCCCTACCCTTGCTAGGGTTTCGACGGCCAAGACGCTGGCGCCTCCAGCAGCTCTTCCTCAGCCCGTCAAGGTACGTCGTCCCTCCTCCCTTCTCCTTTCTTTCTCTGATATATCCCTCTCATTACCCTCTGCTTCTCTCACTTTAGGCCCCCTAGATCAAGTAGGCAGGAGGCGGCGGGGCGCCAACTTCGAGTTGGGCGACGACGCACAACTCATCCTTTCTACAGTCGCCGTTGCGACGTGGGCTAACCGGCAGCGCTTCCAGCGCGACGTCTCTGCTTGCCGCCCACCCGATCTCTGCTGATTGAGGGTCGGCATCGATTTCCTTCTGAGCCCGAAAAGTGGTCGCCTCAAGAACGGAAGGCAGCGACACCGTTTGAGATCTCCCATCGGCGGTGGCGGGCATAAAGCAGGTTAATTCCCTCTCTACTTTGCCTCTCTTATCCTTCAGTCTCTTCTTCTTTCTCTTACACTTGGGTGTGCGGGGGCGGGCTAAACCTGAAGGTTCTCCACTGTCCCATCTCGCCCCTTTTGTCTGTGATGATGAGGGAAAAGCCAACGACGATGAATTGTGGATTAAGCGTGTCAGCACGAACGGTAATCGATGGATTCTTGGTCTGTTCCGGTAGGAGACCAGGAGAACTCCAATTTTTCGGATATCTCTCTCTCTTTGTTTCATTGATTTCTTTGTTTGTTTTTTAGCTCCCATCTGTGATTCCTCTCTCTCTCTCTCTCATTGTTTGGTTTCTCTGCAGTGCAAATGATACAATCAGGAAGTATTCACCGTTAGCATGCAGCCTCAAAGAAATTCTTGCAGGTTTGTGTTCAGAGTGAAAATAGCGTCCTCATGAATATGGTACATTGCAGTTATGAGTGCTCACGGAGAGTGAAAATAGCGTCCTCATGAATATGCTACATTGCAGTTATGAGTGCTCACGGGAATATCATTATATTGTTTTGGCAACCTTACGTAATTACAGATTGTTATGATTCTGCTGAGATTGACACCTAACTTTAATAGCAAAATGAGTTCTTATCTTCAGAATTAAAAGTGACACTACTTATGACCAGGAAAGGCCGAACGCTCATATATATCTAAAACTGGGTGTCCCTTAACTTTATTAGGACTGCTCTAAACATGATTGCATTCCATGCAACTTGGTATAATGGATTCAAATATTTGTTTGAGGTGATGTCTTAATATCTGTATTGTACTATCATTCTGTGTTTGGTCTATTGCAAATTAGGTGGCCTTGCAAAAGAAAGAAATAATTAATTTGATAGTACAACATTTATCTAGAGTCAATCGTTAGTGCAGAATGATGCAACATTTGCAAAAGAAAAACTGCATATGGTCTATGATGAGTATTTATATGACTATATTTCCTTTCTTGTTTTTTTTTACTTTCGGATGTGAAGTCGAGCTCAACTATCATCAATAAACACTACCATTGGTCAGAATAGGTAAGATTATAAAATGAATGGACAACATATATATGCAGAACTGGATGATACCTGTGCCTCGTTGCTTGATTTTTAAGTGGGCCAATTAGAGTCTTTATTTAACAATCATACTCTAGATAGAAATTATTGGTAATATCAGATTAAGAAAGTTAACGTACTGTACTACTGAACTGAAGTATGCAAATTTTCTAGGCACTGAAATCGGATATTTGACAACTTTGACGGACGACAACTAATAATGTGTAAGAAGTACCATAAGAATTTAATGGTAATTATCTTCAACATCATCGTATAAATTAAGATTGCAGGTTGCCTGATGTTCCAATCTTAGATGCAAGAACCCTTACAAAGACAAAGCACTAATTTCTAATTCAGCAAGAGACTATAATTCCAATATCCAACGATCAAGACAGTGCGGAACAAAGGTGAATGTGCATATAATTTTAGCAACCACGTATTTTAATTTGCAGCAAGATCACCATAGGCTAATGTGCTTACCAAAATATTTTGTCGAACTGTTATATGGAACAATTTCGGTGATCAAAACAAATTTATATTGTACTTTTTAAAGAAGCATAGTCATATGGAACCTTTCATCTACAATGAATCAAAGCTCTCCCGAAAATCATTTTTGTCTGTGTATGAAACCAGTAGTGGCATGTTATAGTCACTTGGGTAAGTACACAAACAATTTTATTCATCCAGTTCTTTGGAAGGCAATCAAGTAAAACATGAGTTAACTATGTTTCAAGAGAAACGATTTATAACTTGTTGTTAATATAAAAAATAGTTATTACTTTTTAATAGGCAAATAATGGGAAGCCTTATGATTTACCTTTTGAAAATCAGAAGTAGAGTACAACATATAAGAAAAAAATGCAAGTACTTGCATTATAAATGAAAGGTAGAGAGCAATATTTAATACATCAATTATTGAGATCTACAAGACAGGTAATGGTGACAGTGCCAGAATTTTTAAGAAAGATGTTAAAAAATTATTAATCAAGAAACACCCTGAATATATGCATTAAGTATACAATGAATTGTTAATCAGGTCTACATTTTGGGTACACCAATTACTTGACAGGATATGAAGTACCTCCTCTGAAACTTAATATACGATGATTTTTGATACTATCGTAGTATGAAAAAACGTCTTATATTTACAGAGGGAGTAGGAGTTAGTGCACCAGAGTCTACATATCGTTCATTTTGTAAGCCAAATATTCTTTTCTAAGCTTGTTTGAAAAGCACAAATTGCAAGACTGTCAAGTTTGAAATTCTAGGAAATGTAGCAACGTGAGAAGCTAGAAAATCTATAGTACTGCACTTGCAGACCTATGCATGCAAAATGAAACATTTGAAGACAAACATACATATTCAGAGGTGAGTCAAGACTTAGTTCGGAGTTATAATTCTGGAGAATTATTCCTTTTCTTCAAGTTTCAATTGGAAGTGTAATTGGACTGTGTCGATAAAACGTAGATTGAATCAAGGCATGGATGTGGAAAGCAAGACAAGTATACTGATACACATCAATGCATATATATGGTGAATGATTGTCATTCTCTTCTGTTATATCGTGTTGTAGGTTCTCTTCTCTTGCGGTGTAATCATATTCTGTAAATCTTATGCAACTCGCTCAGCTCCAATTAAAGGGGGCAGATTGTTTGATTCAATAAGGAGAAGGTCCTCTGCCTTTGTTCATGTAGGACATTAATGTGATTCCAGGACTAAGAGACCACCTTGGACAACCTATGAGAGCAATGGTAGCACTGCGCGCTATGGGTGCATATAGATATATGAGATGAAGAGCAAGGAAGTTGGATGTGAATTTTTCTACTGCAAGCTTGTTTTTTTTGCGGGAACTGCAAGCTTGTTTTTTTGCGGGAACTGCAAGCTTGTTGTTATTACGACTTGATCAGGTAAATGTTTATTGTTGAGAAGGGAGGTATATATCCTCCTGTAGCTTCTTTCGCAAGGTTATTCTAATAAACCTCGATTAGTTCGGATGTTTCTTTTTGACCAGATAGATGTTCTTCATTTTGAACAATTGGTGAAATGCGACAACACTTGTGATATTTTTTGGTTCACAAAGGAAAATTCAGGAACACATTTTTCTTTACTTTTTTTTTGTTCCTTTTTTATACGCAGGGAAATCATAATAAAAACAAAAAAGGGGAAACAGCGATCGTTGTCACCTTTCACATGCGATTTATTATATGCCACTAATAACTATATAGTTGATTAAACTAGGGATTCTCTGTCACAGGGATCCTCAAACCAAAAGGACAATACTTTCTAACATTAGAGGGTTATGTGCGTATTCAGTGTCAAAATTTGCTTGCGCATTTCATCTCAACATTGGCTATAGACGGCGCAGCAACGCGCGCGCTTCCGCTTCTAGTATGTATGTAAGGTCAATCATTCTACTTATATCATTCGAAGTATGGATAGCAGACGAACAATCGAAACAGAAGATATTATGGCCAATTACCCATCGAACCAATTGGTTAAAAGTTTTTCCTACCATCTTTGCTTCTTGTGCAACTGGCAAAAGCTATCAAACTGTAACTCAAACATAACCACCTAGCTGTGACCCCAAGTCTTGATTGTGCCTAATCTGCATCAGAACTTCCATGTAAATTTATTTTAATCCATCCCACAATAGGAGGTAAATGAATGTCATACAAATTCCAATCTTGATAGAATCGTAAGACTTTTGCCTTCTAAACTCTCTATAATGTTGATTTGCAGATTCATCTAAAAGCTCCCTCTTGTGAATAATACTATGGCTTGGGTAACATAACTCTGCAGAAAAAAGAACAAATTAAATCCATACTACGAAACATGAAACACTATAATAATTTATTTATGCATCAAACAATATGTTCTTTACCTAAAATCTATATGGAACACTTGTACCGTGGGAAGTATAGATGAAATTATTGTGGAATTCAGCAAAAAACTGAGTCATAGCGATCGAAAGTAAAATATGTACTCCTATATGACTTACATCAGAAACATAAATATGCATATACGTTCTTATTCCATATGTGGGAAGTAATCTGCAGTAACAAAATGAAAAATAGAAAGGTAAAAATTTAGAATTAGGCTGCAAGTAATACATCACTTAGAAATTGCTTTAATTTGTTTACCAGCTCGCAAATAAAAAAATTTACCAGCTAGCACTCAATATGTATAACCTGTCCACCAGAAGCATGCAAAAATACATCGGCTTTAGTACCCCTTACAGGAAAGAAGCAAGAGAATTTTTCATGTCCAAGTATACATGAACATCTTTTACAAAATAGACAGAGAGAGACAGGGACCTACAGATGGTGTACTGGAAGCCCCGTAGAAGCTACAAATCAATGGGAATAACTTCCTTCTTGTTAACTGATAATACATGGAACAATGAATGTACTCGTGTGTCGAACGCTTCCTCCCACGTCTTGTCGTCGCTGTTGCCATGAAGGATTTCCTCAGTTACCTTGGTGGATGTGACTGGTGAGTTGAGGTATGGTGTCCAATTTTGTTGGATGGTTATAACCAAATAAATCAGCATCACACCAGTTGCGGAATCGCTGAATAAAATAAAATTATGATGCTAGGCTCATCTACTCAACTTTTAATCCACGAAAGGCAAAAAAGAACTTCAAATCTGGCTTCCCATATTCAGATCGGGGCTCCTAGCCTCCTACCTTCCACATGTGCGATGCGAGTGGCACCGCCGATGACTTCTCCGTCGGGGTGCAACGCATATATTGTAGATCATCGTCAACAGTTAATCCGGCAGCCGAAAGGGCGCACAAGGCTTGCAGAAAGTGGTGATTGAGAAGGCGTGCAACGTGAGGCAGAGAAGGGATCTGAGAGATTAGAAGATCGAGAGATAGGAGAGAATGCGGCGGTTCCTAATGGACAACTATGACTGGTGGTGACTTTTTATGGTTCGGAAGTTTGGGAAATAATATCTCTTCGTTGGCCTGAATCATTGGTTAGAAGGCAGAAGAGCAAACGATGGTCACTTCAATTACCGGGAGATGTCAACGTATTAAATAAAAGCTAATCACATGATTTTTTTTCATTAGTATTATTTTTGGCTGACGTGGCACTATGCTGACGTGGACAATGTGCATGTTAAGAGAATTGCTCCTAATGGGGAGCAACTTCTTAAGAATGTTAGATAAAGCATTGATCAACAGACAAATTATTATAAACGCACACCATGATCACACTAAACACATCCTAGGTAAAATACATATGTACCAGGCAGTGGCGGCGCTAGGGGTCTTCCTGGAATACCCAAGATTTTCGCGTGATTTTTTTACTACGTATAATATACATGGTTAGCGCGCCAAAGCAGCTACGCTACGATCCAGGACAGGAGCGACTCCAGGCTGGCTCATCTCGCTCCCCCGATTCCGATTCAATCGATTCAATTCCCCTAACCTAGCCTCTCGCCCTCCCCTCTCGGTCGGCTCCCTCGGTCCCTACCTTGCCTCGCCTCTCGGTCAGGTCCGGCTCTGGCGGGCGGCGGCCAGGCCGGCCCTCGCCTCTCGCCTCTCGGTCCCCTCCCCAGCTCCTCTCCAGGTCGGCCCTCTCCCAGACTCCCTCCCCTGCGCCATGCCCCTCGTGGCCTCGCCCATTCGCCCTCCGACAACGGCGGCCACTGCCCTGCTCCCCGGACCCCGGCCCACCTGGCCACTTCTGGCGCCTAGACGCCCAGGCCCAGTGTGGCAGCACAGCGCCAGCATCCTTCGGCTCACCGCAGCCGCCGGCCTCTAGCCCTCCACCAAGGTATTCTTTTCCTCTGTTTTCTAAACAAATCTGAAGATTTTTCAGTGCTTGCTTGTAAACTGAAATTGAATTGCTTGTTTTTCCAATGTTCATCAGTCCATGCCACATTGCCACTGATTTTATTTTGTTTATGTGATTCTGGTGTTCATATATTGCAATTACCCATACTATTTAGTTCATATATTACATTTAGAGTAAAACAAATTGGGATGAATACCCAACCAGCAAATCCTGGCGCCGCCACTGGTACCAAGCACCACCAGATCACTCCAACGACTACCAACCAAACTACAAATGAGCGAAGGAGAACCGTTTGTAGCGACGGAGACCACTACCATGAGTGATCCACCGGGGAGAGGTGAGGTGAGCAACGGAAAATCAAGGGCTCCACGATGGTGCCTCCAGAAAGGGGACAAGGGCGGTGACTAGGGTAAACGGGACAGGGGCGGCGACTAGGGTTTCGCCCAAGCCGCTGCCTAGGAGAGCCGAGAGCGTGTGATACAAGCTATTCACTCCAAAAAAGCGGTGGGCAAGATAGATTTGCAGCTAGATACCCGTTGGAATTGACGCTTCCTTCTGTACTCCGGCACAAGCTCCTATGGTGCTGCTGCCAGCCAGGTGGGATGCGGCAGGAAGCTGGGCCGGGGGAAACCACTGACCGTTGCGGGCGGTCACGGCGTCGATGGCGTCCCCGCGTCATTTCCTCCCTGGTGGCGGAGCTGAGGTTCCTCTTCCATGCGTCCCTTCCCCTGCGCCCAGGTGAAAACCCTAGCCTTCGGCTGTGCGGCGGCGGCACTGCGAAGTCGTCACCTTCTTGAAGGCGCCGTGTTGGGCATGGGGTTGGCGGGTGTGCGTGGCGAGCGCGGTGGGTCCTGGTGGCGGCCGTCTCTCTGTTGTGTCGCTGCCCCGGGCAGGTTTGATGTCTTCCAGGCGGTGTGCTTCCTCCCCAAGTGCTCCAGTTAGTCCGGCGGTGTGCTTCCTCCCCAAGTGCTCCAGTTAGTCCGGCGGTGCGGCGTCCTTGAGCCTGGGTGAGAGGGGATAGTGGTCCCCTCTTCGGGAACTGTGATGTGTTAGCGTTGGGGGCAGATGGTCCTGGTGAGCTCTGCTTGGTCATGTGGTTGCGGCGCTCCTCTTCCGATCGTGCCTCCAGTGGTGTCTTCGTCCTTCTGCGTGTCTTGACGCGATTCGTGTGGATTGCTTTCCTTCCTCACCTTGTACCTGTCGTGTTGGGGTTGCATCCCCAGTTTCTTTTCTTTTGTTGGTTGTATGGCTTGATCAATTTGTACTCCTGGCCGGTTGATGGATTTTTTAATTCAAAGTTGGGTAAGACTCTCCCCACTCGGGCTCGGGTTAAGCCTTTTTCTCTAAAAAAGCATAAAAAACACTTTCCGATGTAGTTTAGCTTGCAAAAAGATCTTACATTCTAAGACGGAGGAAGTAGAACATAAGACTCATGAGGCCGAGAGTTGCACAATTCCATGTGTTTTTCCTTGCGAAATTCTTGAAGTTTACTGTACATTACCTCCATATTCCTACACAAACTCAGGCGGTGTTTGGAACACTGGATATCTTCATGGCTGTCATTTCCCGTGAAATTTCTATCTCATATCATAATCCCACACAAACTCAGGCATCAATTTGGACTTTTACAATGATGGTCATGGTAGTGAGCACTAGGAACGAATTGCAGGCCCCTCTAGACTGAAGGGAGAAGTACAGCTGCAGCAAAGAGAGGGCCCAAAGGAAGTCGGTGCCGCACCCTAGAACAGCCAATGCTTCTTCTTAGTTTTGCGACTCAGGAGATCTGCAGGGAACCCAACAGGAACTCATTTAGAAGTTAGAACTGACCGTCAACCAAGTAATAATACAGAAATAGGTATAAGTGGGAGGGACCGTTAAAAATCTGATGATACATAAAAAGCTGGGTGCAAATTGTTAGATCACCAAGCCAAGGGAAACGCTCACCGTCAGTCGCATATAAGGAATTGTAGTGTACTTCGCACCAGAAGCTCAGCCAAAGCTCTGAAACGTGCGTCATAGAAGCATTATTAGGTACTACTTACTAGCATATTTATAGCAAAATCTACACAGGACACCGTGGGAAGGCAAATCTCTCTAGAGTTCAGGAATATAAGAGTAAAAGATACTATTAGGATAAATGGTTTGCATCGGAACTAGTATGTGAGCGTCGCAGCTTCTCGGCTCTCACCTCTCGTGGGAGTCAGGTCCCTAGGGACTATCTCAATTAAGCAGGTGTCTCTGAACGAAGTCAGCAAACAAATTTTGGCGCCAAACTGTGAGCAAGCAGAGATACAGCAGGAGAGAGGCATCAGGCAAATAATAAGCATGAGTAAATGACACAGCTGTTACCAGAAGGTGCCATGTTACCCGGTCTGCAGCCGCTTGTAAAGTCAGATGATCCCCCCATTCTCCGGATCTGCAGGACATACATATGAAGCTATCAATACACTTGAAATCCACTATAGTGTCTCCGTCGACAGTGAACATATTAATGTAAGCAGCTCAAACTTTAATCAACTGGAACCTTTTCATTTTCTTCAAGTACACCTTATATTCCATTGGTACATAGCCTTCATAGCGTTTTCTGAACTCCTTTAGCTAAAAAACAGGGACAGTGCTTCAGCATAGTTGCATGTCAATGAAATTATATGATCAAGTCTGCACTGTGATCAATGTATTTATTTGGATTACTACAGAATGTCCATGGGTTGAGACAAAGAGACTACCTGCTTCATGACTGCCTTCCTCACTTGTTTGTGATATTCAGGATTGCGGAAAATCTGGTCTGCCAAAGCTCGAAACTGTAAGAATAGGTCATTGGTGGGGTTAAAAGAACGGAAACATATTGAAAGCAACATTAGGTTCATTAAAAAACATGTTGTCTTCAATAAATGAAATTGTATTATCTGTTCTAGCCTCCTGCAATTTAATTTAAAAAAAAATTGGGGGGAGGGCGGGGGGGGGGGGGGGGGGGGGCTAAACATGCAAACGAACCTGACAATTCCCATCACCCTCTATTTGAAACTCAGCCAAACCATAAGTCCCCAACCTGTAAAAATAAAAGGTGAAGCTAGGCGAAACAGCACATATATACTACGTACAAGATTCAATGTACAAAATGATGTTCACAGTAAAGCGGAAGGAAGGGGAGACCGACCTTTACCTTTCCAACAATCTTTCATGATCCAAGGTTGCGTTATCAACATTAGGAATCTCCCCATTGACTCGAGGAGTGTGCTGCCCCAAAACAGGTGTTAGTAATTTTGTCATATAAGTTTGCAAAAGGCTTGCTATTGTAAAGCTAAGAACTTCGCAGATTATTATTTGATTTAGCACTGCACAATTCAAAATTATAATGCATGCTAGTTATTATTGAGCGCAACACCGACAAATTATGTTCAGTTCAGACTTCAGAGACAGTTCATTGAAGTAACTACTATGACCTAGCTAGTGGTAAAGCTCAAGCAAGCAAATAGCAGTAAATGTCTAAAAAAAGTACTCCCTCCGATCCATAATAAGTGTCGCTCCTTTAGTATAAAGTTTGTACTAGCTTAGTACAAAATGTGCGACACTTATTATAAATCGGAGGGAGTAATAAATATTGATTGACCCTTGATTACCGGGACTGAACCCAAATGTAAGAGGCGCTTCCCAAGACTGCGTCCACTGTCATTCCTTGCTTGAGCGAGGAGGCTACCAATAGTCACGGACACTTCCTCCTCGCTTTCCTGAGTGCTGGTGCTGATGCTTGAGCTTGAGCTTTTACTAGCATGATCCTGTTGTTCAGACATGACATGCTATCTCCAGATGAACATCAACAAGATCTTAAACCTCCAATAGGTTTTAAAGATAGTGTCGTGTCGCGATAAGTTACTGCAAGAAACAGACAAGATGCATTCAAACATAGCAAGAAACACCAGATAAGAAGTCCCAAAAAGCAACTTACTGCAACCAACAGGATGACATTTACTAGCATCATAGCACATCGATGTTTGCCTGATTGGTACTAGGAAATACAGTACTCCCTCTGATCCATATTAATTGTCACCGAAACGGATGTATCTAGATGTATTTCAGTGCTAAATAGATCCAATTCAGCGACAATTAATATGGATCGGAGGGAATACATCAAACCTTAGAGAGTGAGGTGATGTTGGAACACACAAATTCCTAGTTCTTAATAGCGTACCCTACGAGATGCATATGCAGATCTTAACCACCCAACCCAGTAAGGAGATATCCGGACCACGTCCTTGTCTCTCATTGTTAATAACTTCATTCCCTCAGTCCTTGTCTCTCATAGTTAATACCTACACATGGGATTCTGCTGGGCTGCTCACCAATCCCAACAAGCCATATGTCACATGACAGGGACTAGCAATAATGGGACTGGATAAGCAGCCAGCAACACAGCAGCAGAGCAAAGCCTGAATGACTGAAAATCTCAGACAATTCCAACTCCCAGTGCATCTTTTCTCCCCATCCAAAACCGAAGAACCATGCTACTTCTGATATAAGACCAGAGCACCGTCGAAGTTGATCAGATGAAGGACCCAGAACCAACAAAAGGGTTGCTGCCCAGAGGAATCGAACTGATGAACAAGCACAACACGTAGATAAGCTACAGACTACATCCTCCTACCTAACAGAGAAGGATTAACAGTACCATCCAACAAATTCGCCTGGGTAAATAAATAGCTAGTTCCAAAATTAAGTTGACAGGCGATGATGCAATCGGATCTTCGACGAATCAACCGGAAGAGGAAGACTGAACAGGCCATTTTTCCACATTATCCGACAGAACCCAGAGGGCAGAGCCAGCAGCTACAGGCGATCTATCCTCTCCTCACGGGTTCCACGAATCGAGCTCAAAGAAAGATACTAATAAACACCCATCAGTAACCGGGACGAGGGTATCATACCGAATAATCTAGGAAATCTATCAAGAAGGCAGAGAAGGAAGCCTCCCTCCTATAAGAGGAAAAAAAAGGGGGAAAAGAAAACGAAAGAAGCTTCAGAGCTCGGCGCCGGTGGAGCCGGATCGCGATGAACCGCGCGTCGTATCCCTGGCTCGCGAGCCGGGTGAGGCTATCGGGGGAGGGTTGGGGGGCTTACCGGCTTGTCGGATCGGGGCGGCGTCCGCTCGCGCGACGAGGGGGGAGGGGGGGCACGGGGAGGAAGGAGCTCAGTAGCAGTAGCTCGCAGTTGCTGCTGTCGGACGCGAGAGCGAGCGAAGGGGATAGAAATCGCCGCCTTTTTCTCCTCGCTTTCCTTTTCTCTCCTTTACGTTTTTAATTCGGGGGGAATTGTAAATTCGCCTTTTACCCCCCGACATTCGGCCGGATTCTCACGAAAGCCAGTCCACCAAAATCATTCCACTTTCTGGACGAAAGCGGGTTATCTTTGGAAATCTCTTTCTATTATTATTTTTGAAATGGCAGTTATCCTGCATTTATTAATTAGAAAAAAAAATTGCTCATTTAATTTGAAAAAACAGAACGAAAACAAAATTGTCCAATTAATTATGGAGAACCGGGCAAAAATCATTACAACCGTTGAGCGGTACACAAAAGGTAAAACCACACACACCACTTAAATGACGGCCTCGTCGAGGCAGCACACAGGGGTCACCGTCATCACTTCTCCCCTAGAGGCCTCCTCGCCATCCCTAGAACTCTGAGCAAGCGACTCCGACTTCGTCGTTGGCGACCAATAACTCAACCCACACCGTAGTGGACACGTGAATCTGCATGAAGATCAGCACCAAAGCTCAGCCACGTGCGGCCAGACAGCGCAGCTCCGACTCTGAAGAGGCGTTCTGAAGGACAAATCCAAGCACGACTGGGGCCGCAGAAGATCACCGAACAGGACACCTGTAGCCAATCATCGTATACCATGAGGCCCCGCCACCGTAGCTTCGACTCCACAACAACAAACAAACCGAGGCAATACTGCGGACACATCGAAGAAGAGCCGAATACCGCAACCATTGCCGCGTTGTCGACATTACTCCCGTCATCAACGTTGCCACAGAAGCTTGACCGCCACACCGGTGCAAACCACCGGTCCCGCTTACTGATGTCGAGCTCTGATACGAAGCCCCGAAGAGGGAAAACGACACCAAGGCGCCGCCATCGTTAGATCATGAAATGAAATTTCTCTTTATATGTTTAATAAAAAAAGGACAATGTCATTGTTTTTGTTAGGCCATCTCCAATGCTCATCCATAAATGAACGATGCATCCATCAGTGGATCGAGGGGATGGACCAATCCACGGTCATTGCGGAAACCGACCATCCAACCCTAATTGTAAATTACGCGCAAAATAAACTTAACCGCAAATGTCTGTCAGATGTTCAATCAAAACCCAATAATTTGCATATACTCGAATGAAATTCATTTAAATTCAGATATAATTTACATAAACCGGACATATTTTACGCAAATCGGACGATTTTATAAACCAGATTTTAACATAGTCTAAAACTTTGTCGTTGCTCGTCCACAACGTTCATGAGCTTCATGCAAACGAAAGATTTCGACCATTTCGAATCATCGGGATATAAGTTTTCGAAGCACAACGATCGAGCGACGAAGAAGCTCAGTACAACTCCCGGGGTAGCCAACACAGAAGGTGTGATAGCCCTATCTTCCGAGTCCGCGGTCGTATCGGCTCTGGTTGAGCATCAATGACGGGCGTAGTGATTCGTCGCGCATGCACTTGGCTGGCAGCCAATGCTAGCAATCTCCATAAATGGGCATCAATCGGTTCGCGCACGATTTTTTTTGGCTCAGAGGGATTTTGTGTGGAAGATGGGTGTTGGGTGAGACAATGTTTCCGCGATCTAGACTCCCTCAAAGCCCCCTCCCCCGCTTTGGTTCAATTTGCGGGAATATAGATATGCGAACCAATCCACGGACGAATATAGACCACATTAGATAATAAAAATGGCTCGGATGCCCCAATTATCTAAACGGACGCAGGAGGTTTGAGAGTCGTCGTTGGAGACGACTTTAGGCAAAGTGTGTCATGTAATATATGTCCATCTGCTTTTTAGGCATCATTTTTTTAAATGTCTTAATTAACTCACAATTTTATGATTTATAGTATCGAATAAATTTATGTTTTATTTACAAATATATATATATCATTTGATAAATCAATAAGTGATTACAAAATAAAATAATGAAAAATATTTATGGTACATAAATCAAATATAGATTTGGTAAATATATATTTATATAACTAGATGATGCCCCACATGTTGTTGTGGAATTTTTTTGTAAAAATATTTCAGTAAAATGTTTGGTTAAATGAAACATGTGTATTTGAAACAATGTTTTTTGAACTAATATATGAATTTAATATTAATATCATAACAGAATGAAAAATCTCATGCATGCATGTTGCATTTGGTGGAGTCAGTCCCCAAATGCAACCCGGACAAGACTAAAATGTGATGGTGTGATCTGCCATCTGGAATTATGGTATTCCTTTTAATCATAGATCTATATCTCTTATAAAGCAAAACTTCACTAAGATGCATTTATGGTTTATATCTAAACATGCAACCTATCCATATTATTCACTATTGTAGCCAATTATTTGTCCATGTCATTGATACGTCCAAAACGTATCTATAATTTCTGCTTGCTCCATGCATGTTTTGTGTGATATTGCTATGATCTAGATACACTTTCATACACTTTTGATCATATTTGGACTAACCTATTAACTCAGTGTACCATAGTGTCAGTTCCTGTTTTCTGTTGTTTTTCTATTTCAGTTTTCCCCCATATAAAAAGTGGTCCAAAAATTCGGGAAAAATCAGATAAAAAATCAGCGCAGAAGAACCTTCCGGAAGGACCTGAGTGGGGCCAGAGGGCCACCACCAGGGGCCCAGGCGCCCTGGTGGCGCGCCCTAGGGTCTGGCCGCGCCAGGGGGCCGCCTGGACCCCTGGTGGCCCCCCTGGCTGCCCCCTTCGCCTATATATTCTCCGTGACGAGAAACCCTCGGGAGAAGAACCCTTTTTCGCGATCTCGCCTCTGTTCCGCCGCCGCCGCGCTTCCGAGATCGGGAGCACCAGCAGACCTCTTCCCGGCACCCTGCCGGAGGGAGGACCGACCTCCGGGAGTCTCCTCTCCACCATGGATGCTTCCCGGATGTGCCGTGAGTAGTTTCCTTTGGACCTTGGGTTCGTGATCAGTAGCTATGTGATGTTCTCCTCCCCTCTTTGTTCTTCATGGTTTAGACCTCGTGAGCTGCCCTACATGATCGAGGCACTTTTGTAATCTTTCTGTTGTTGCTATGCTGAGCTTGATGGGATCTGATGGATTATGAGATTATGTTCAGATTGTGATAGAGTAATATATTTGGTTCTTATCTTTTATATTTTTGTTCTTAAGTAATTATTGCATGTTCTTCGTTGTTGTTTATTGCTTTGGCCAAGTAGTAGGTAGTAACCCCAAGAGGGAACGTTATGCTCGATTGTGGGTTCATGCCCCCTGATGACACGCTTGAGTGCGAGAAACATGAGTCTAGGGGATGTGCTGTTGCCACAAGGGGGAAAACAACGGTGCTTGTAACCGCGGTTGCAAGGATTGTTTACTTTACGCAAAGTGCTTTTTAATGCAGTTGTCTGTTGCTTTGGGTTTACACTTTGGGTGGGGCTCGCAACTTAATACCAGCGAGATGTTCTGGATAGATATCTCAAGGTGGATGATTAGTAGTAGATGCAGTTGGATTTCGGTCTACTTATTTTGGCGTTCTGCCCATGCTTTTGAGCCTCTTCCTTTCTTTTGTAGCATAGTTAGCATTGCGGTGCGTTCATAATCCTGTCAATTGCCCTTCTGTAATTTGTTCACCTCGCATAGCAGTTTTATCCTCTTTTGGGAGAGAGACATCACTAGTGAACATCACGTATCCCGGTCCATATCCTCATCACTGTTTCCACACTCATTTACTTTTCTGCTTTTACTTTCATTTGCTATCATTATCCCTTGTGTTTGATCCTTTGTGAACAACAAGACCGGAGAGATTGACAACCTCTCTGAAATTCGTTGGGAACAAAGTTATTTGCGTCTGTGATGACCCACAACCGTAAGGGATCGAGATAGTCTTCGCGGGTAAGTTAACCCAATTTATTGATTCGACACACGGGGAGCCAAAGAGTATTTATAAGCTTTGACAGTTGAGTTGTCAATTCAACCGCACCTGAAATATACTTGCTTGAAAGAAAAGATAAGTGGTAATGGTAATATGATAGTGATGGTGGCGACAGCAAAAGTAAATAGCAAATGTAGCAACTAATGACCAGCAGGATTGAAACACTGTAGGCTAAGGAGATGAATGGTTGGGCGCTGCATGGATGAGAGTGAACATGTAATAGATTCTAACACGGGGCAAGGCACACAGAAAAGCAATGATCATCTAGGCAAATATCAAACAAGAGGCATGTATCCCGTAGGTAGTTGTGCGTGCTTGCAATAAGAACTTGCACAACATCTTTTGTCCTACCATCCCGCTACGAACGGGGCCAAAGGGAACTTATGGAGATTAAGGTGCTCCTGTCAAAGAGCACCGGAACAAAGCAATAAACTCAATGGATACATGGAATCCTCAAATTATGGACCATCCCCTTTGGTGTCCCAAGCTGTCACCTTTGGGATCGCCGGTTCCGGACCATAATAGGTGCATACAACTCATAGATAGGATCAAGAACACAAATATATTCATGAAAACACATATGGTTCAGATCTGAAAACATGGCACTCGGGCCCAAAGTGACAAGCATTAAGAGCAACAAGTTGAAGCAAAGAAGATAAACACCAAAGTAGATGATAGGCAACATGCCCCTAACAATCTGACGAACTATTACATGATCAAACTCATCCAATCCCTACCATCCTCTTTGCCTACAGCAGGGAATTACTCACACATGTGAAGAGAAGTCATGGAGGAGGGATGGATTGGTGATGGTGATGACGATGGCGACGATCTCCCCTCTCCGGAGGCCAAATCAGCCTCCAGATTAGCCCTCCCGAAGAAGAACAGAGGGTGGCGGCGGCTCCGCGACGGAAACTGGAAAAGCGACTTCTGTTCTGGGGTTTTCCCGTCACGAGAATAAATAGGAGTCGAGGTAGGGCACGAGAGGAGGTGGAGGCCTCCCAGGCGGGCCCCCGGCGCGGCCAGGGGTGGGGCCGCGCCAGCCAGGCGCCTGGGGCCCCTGTGTCCCCCCTTTGGCCCCACTTCTGGCTGGTGGAAGCTTCTGGTGCGTGGATTTTCTGTGAATTTTCCCGGAATTTTCTGAGATACCTAAAAATCCATTTTCCTGCACACAATAATGTTGGATATATGCTCTAGAGGCAAATAATATATGATTATTCCAATATATCTAAGCAAGTTCATAACCAGTTTCATACCGTGCTAGAACTGTGTCAGTGAAACAATGATGCAGGTGTGGTATAGAAACCCCCAGAGTTCCTAGTTAGCCTCTACATCGATAACTAGTTCATGGTCAACATGATGGTCGTGGTTTCGCGATCATGGACAATTAAGTCTCTTGACTATGAGGTCACCTCACTGGTTAAGTGACGTGATGAACATTACCCAAAGTAAGCATTACAACATGATCAAATCTTGTGAAGGTTCAGTGTTGTAATTACAGAACGTGGTAGACCGTTCCTTTGACCGTGAGTACGTGCATAATTGCTATCTTTCCGGATGCTTTGACCTACATCCCACCACATGACTGAAATATGCGGGTCATAACGGTTGTATCTTGGGTATTCTGTGGAGATATGTTGAGGAGTATTGTTACAAGAGCGGGATTTGTCAATCCATATAATGGATAGATACTCGGGGCCCACTCGGTGAGATTCCATCCATAAAGCTGCAGCGTGTGACTAGGTCACGGGGATGAATATCACGGGAACGAGTGAATGAGGATTAGTTCAGAACGAGGTTGAACCAGATATAGGATGTCATTGATCGACTCTCGGAACAATCCAGTATCGCTGACAAAGGGAATGCTATACGGCGTAAGGTCCAATCGGTGTTTGATATCCGGAATGCAAAGGGGTCATTATGGGCATCCAGGTCCCGCTGATGATCATTGACCGTAGCCTCATCTCGGTCATGAATGGAGTGTTCTCGGACCGTAGGGTAACACACTTAAGGGCTCGATGAAATCGGAGACCTTTTCGGAACCATCGGAGTAACCAGAGAATAAAGGAGACAACACTGGAAAAATTCCGTGTTGACCCGAAGGAGTTTCAGAGTGAGCCGGAAGGTGTTCCGGAGCACCGGGAGAAGGAATAATATGTTTTAGTTATTAATTAATTGAATTAATAATTACAAACATTTTATTTATAATTAAAAAGTTCTATGGGCCTTATTTATAAAAGAGGCCCATTAGGGGAAATAAAAAGGGAAAAAGAAAAAGGAAAGAGGGGGGAGGCGCCATGGGCCCTAGGGCCCATGAGGGGTGCGCCCCCTCTCCCCCCTTGGCCGGCCACCCCCTTAGCAAAGGGACTTTAGTCCCACATTGCTAAGGGAGAGGGGTTGACTCCCTCCCCTCTGGCTATATATAGATGGGCAGGGTGCACATATTTAATACACAGAAATTCGTGAGAAATTAAATATTACTCCGAATTGAGATCGGTTTTCTCCGGTCTTCTCCCCTCCCTTGTCTCTTTCATGGTGGGCTCCCTAGTGTGATCCTATAGTGGAATTGAGGCTTCTCTGCTAGAATCGGAGGCCGTCGTGCTGCCGAAGCTCCGTCCGGAGGTCTGCTTCCGCCACCTTCGCTGGATCGGAGAACGGAGGTCGTCATCGAGTCTCGTACGTGTGCGAGTACTATGAGGTGCTACACGTGTGGCACTACAACCATCCGGGTGCTCAACACAACCAGGGGGCTGTGAAAATTGATCGGCTACATCAACCACGTTTGCGGGAACGTTTCCCGCGCAACGGACTACACCCCGAGGTATGTTATTTCCGTACTCCTTCCGTTACGGTAATACGGCTAGCTAGATCTTGGGTTATGGGAACGCTAGTTAGAAAAATTTGTGTTTTCCGCTGCAAACCCCAACAGTGGTATCATGAGCTAGGTCTATGCTTAGTATTACTGTACGGATAGAACACATCGGGGATGTGGGTGTTGATTGTATGATTGTTACCCTCCCACGTGTACTTGTTCACATCTGTGGCATTGTTTGATGAAGCGGCCCCCGACCGACCTTACGCGTACGCTTACGCGAGACTGGTTCCACGCTTGACATACGGCTTGTACCGTATAAAGTGGCTGGGGGTGTCTGTCTCTCTACTTTAGCGGATGTGGCATTTGCAACGGAGGGCCCCGTGCGGGGTGTAATAGAGACAATCGTATGGTTGACGTTGTGGTTGACTCGTAGGTTAAAACCTGTTTAACTATGAAAGCCCTAGCAGCCACGTAAAACTTGCAATATACAACTAGACCGTCTAAACCTTGTATTGCTAAGTGGGGGCTTTCATTCGTTTGTTTGTGATGTAGCGATAGCTTTGCTATGTGTTACTAGTAAGTAGTAATCGTCATCATAAAACAAACTAAAATGGAGACACTGTAGACTTAGTGTTTCCATAGCTCAGACATCTTAAAACTTGCTAGTATAGGATACACGACGGTAGCATGTGATAAGATGATCCCTTAACAAAGCCAAACACAAGTATTCTACCGAAGTGTGCACCGCCTGGAAGGTTCTCCCATATGGCTTGATGCTCCGTACATACCGGAGTTGTCCTACATATTCAATGGAGTTCGCATGAGGTTGGGTTCGGCAAGCCTGGCATATGCAGATATGGCCTTGCTGAGCAGCATATAACATGGAGGTTAATTTGGCGATCCTAGCATGTGCAGATATGGCCTCGGAATACTAGAGATCGAAAGATCGAGCATGAGTCACAGTACATATAAGATAATGTGATCGCACAAGTTGTTGTCTACCTTTGAAACTGACCCGTCGGCCGTGTGATATTCGAGGTCGGGCAGTGAATCTGGATCATGTAATCACTAAAACTTCCTAGGGATGAATTGTTTTAGTGCGAGCTCATTTATAATATGATTATATGAACTCATTGTTGTGAACTAGTCTTAATTGTGTTCCTTGCAATTATGTTTGTAGAAAATGGATAGTACCCAGTACCTTGAAATCGTTTCCTTCTTACATGGTGAAAGACTTAAAGAAAAATGGGTTAAACTTCATTAGTTGGTACTTATGCCTTAGAGTCGTGCTCAAGAGAATCAACCTTTCATTCTTAACTAAAGAGCATGTGGGAAACCCTCCAGTAAACGACATGGATGCACAAGCGGCGATTGATTATCAGTATCGTCGAAGGACATATGCCATAGCTAAGGGTATCATAGAAACCAGCATTCCGCAACCTTTGCGTGAGGAGTATGCTGATTTGGATACATATGATATGATCGATGACCTGAAGTCATCAAACTTGCATCGGTTTAGAGTTGCCAGATTTGAGTTAGAAAGTGAGTTTCTCTCTACAAAGATGGAAGAAGGCTCTTGCCTGAAGGCACACTTGGCCAAGATGCATGAGATACATCTGAGCCTCGTAGATGACTTTGACTATGAGACCACAGATGAGTCTGCGATATACACGGTGTTACACTCGCTTCCACCGAGCTATACAGACCATGTCCATGGCTATGTCGGCAGAGGTGAAAGCCTCGAGTTCTCTGACTTCATGGATAGACTTCAGTACCTGGAGGTTGAACCCATTGAAGGAGAAGTTGTTGATGGAGAAGGTATATACTTGATATACTTTATAAATGTTTATTCCCTTATACAACATTTGCAGTAAATGAGTATCTGATACTCATTCTGTTTTATGAAAACAGGACCTGCCGTTGCATGGACGGGAAGAGGTGAAATCGAGGATTGATGGATATCAAGTCAGTTGATGGCCAGCATGGATTCCGCCGAGACATCTGTCATAGGAGATACTTAGAGTATTAGATAAATCTTGTAATCATTATAGTATGAACACTTAGTTGTGTGTCTTGCACCTCGCGAGACAAAGTTATTCATGTAATGAGACAAGTCCGTTGTTCCATCTTTATGAATAAAAGTGTGCTTATACTTTGATTACGTCTTGATTTATGATATGATAGAAAGCATTTATAATACTGCTATTATTGTCAAAAAATATTCAATGTTTAATGATAAAGTTGTCTTGATTATAACAAGTCAAAGATTTGATTGCATGAGGTGACTTCATAACTGATGAATTCATTAAATGTATGATCTATTAACTTGTGAGTTCATTATCGAATGAAAGTCATAACTTGATTGC
The DNA here is from genome assembly GCA_950022295.1 of Bromus sterilis. Lineage (NCBI taxonomy): Eukaryota > Viridiplantae > Streptophyta > Magnoliopsida > Poales > Poaceae > Bromus > Bromus sterilis. Next base: position 17,976,348 of record OX465598.1, on the reverse strand, counting down.
ATGAGATGGATTAGATACACGATCTATGAACCTCTGCAATAAATATAACCATGACAAGGTTCTAGCAAGTAGAACTTGTGCCAATCATTATACATAAATGATGTACTAAATGGGCACGTGAGTTATCATTAAAGACTTCATATGATTAATTGAAAGTTGTATTCAATTGAGATCATAAAACTGAGATTCAGGAATCACAGTGAGAAGTGAGAATACAAGGATACATATCACTACGCTATGATCCGAAGTGATAAGTATTGATATTGACATAATGGGAGACTTGTGGAAGTTGTACCACAAACTACGATGGAAGTTGAAAGTACTAGACTACTTAAACCATTCGTAGTCATACTAAACCGTAGTATGGTCTAAACGTTCTTTCCCCTAGCACTATAGTTATTGTCGAATAAGGTTGTTTAATTCATTAAGTTAAAACACCCACTTCATGAATAGGAAACCATCCCGAATCTAATGAGACAAGATAGCTCCATAATTGATGGTGTTATAAGGTTTCTTAAAAGAAAGAATTTCTTTGTAATAAAACTACAAGCAATTGAAATTACATATTCTCCCCGAATAGCAAAATGTGTGTTGCTTGATTGGTAATGCGAGAAGAAGTCTCTCGACACGGATCCAATGGGAGATAATGGAAACTTTGACCGGGGTATTGGACCTTTCCTTCAGAATATCAGAGTATTGCAACGGAAGCATGTTCCACTGAAATGACGCTATATAAGGAAGGATATGCCATAGATGATTGATCTTGGTATATGAATTGAAGCCATTCTTGAATTTAGAAGGTTGTCATGAATACGTTCTGTACAGAACAATAATCATGAGTCTTCTTAATAAAACAATAAAGAATAACATTGCTTGTCAGAACCCCAACTAGGGTAAGTGCTAGGTTTGTTTGTGCCCTTTGCATCATGCAAAATTTTCAAAAGGAAATTCAAATTGGGGAAAAGAAAAGCCCTAAATGAATTAAATAAAAAGGCCAGAAATAAATCTTTTTCCAAAAATCATTTGAATGTTTGGAAAATTCCTAGAATTGTTGCTGATCATTGCAAAAGTGGTTTGGGGATTTTCCCATGCCCATGGAATATTCAAAAATTCAAAAGGTGCATTGGAAATTAAATTAAACTCCAATTTAAATTTAAATTCAAATTGTTTGAATTTCAAAAATCACCAAAACTTATGAGTGGCTAGCTATATATGTTATAAGCCCACATAAAAGTTTCATGAATTTTAAAAATGCCTTGCTATTTATTTTTGGGGCAAAACAAATTACAGAAAGAAAAACAGAATAAATAACAGAAGAAAAAAAAAGCAAGCCCACCCGGCCAGGCCGCAGGTCCAACTAACCCCCCCCCCACGGCCCAGGCCCACCTGGCCTTGTCGTCTTCCCCGCCGCGTCGACAAGCTGCTCGGTGGCGAGCATGCCGACGCCGGCGAGGGCCACGTCCCCCCTGGACCCTCCCCTGGCTTCTAGGCGCACCACGAGTACGCCCCAGGACCCCCCGCACCTTTCCCCCCTCTCGCTGCTCGTCTCCCCTACCTCCTCTCGCTGTCTTCGTCACGACCCGAGCGCACCGGAGAGCGCCGCCACGCGCTGCCGCGGCCAGAAGCCACCCCAAGCCCCCCCGACTTGTCCTTCGAGCTCAGGGTCTTCGGCTTCATCTCGACGCAACTGGAATCGGGCCGGAATGCCCCGTGGACGACGGAATCATCACCGACTCGCCGCCGGCCGCCGTAGGCCTCGTCGGGAAATTCATCGCTGACGTACCTCCTCCGACCCTGCCGTCTCCTCTGCTCGGATCGGGGTGAGCCTCTCGCCATTTTGCCCTACTCCCTTCTCCTCCCCGTGCCCTAGCCACTGATCTCACCGGAGCAGAGCCACGGCCGCCGCCATTGTTGTCGTGGACGAGCTCCACAACCCTCCCCGAGACCCCCCAAGTAGCACCATTGGGTGCGGGAGCCCGCGAGGAGCGCGCCCGTGCCCTCCGTTTCCTTTCCCGTGGCTGGAAAGCCTACTCCGGCGAGGCGCCGCCACATATGCAGCCGCCGGCGGTTAGCCGGCGGCCATTAGTACCTAATGACCCTGCTAATCCCACCCCGAGTCCATGACAAGTGGGCCCCAGGCCACCCCTAACCCACTGTTAGTTAAGCTAACAGAGGGGATTAACCCCCTGAGGCTGACAGAGGGGCCCCACCGGTCAGGAGCCCCCACACGTCATGCTGAGGTCAGCATGACGCAATAAACCAAATTACAGTTTTTTTAAAAGAATTAAATAAAACAGAGAAAAATCCAGAAAATGAGTTAAACTTTGGAATTTCATAACTAATTCATATGAACTCCAAATTGGACAAATAATATATGAAAAATGATCAGCATAAAATTCTCTATCCAATTATGAAACTTTCAACCATGTTTGAGTTGATTTTAAAAGGGGACCAGTAGCTTTTGCTATTTGGTTTAATTGGAATTAATTCAAATTTAATTCAAATCCAATTCAAATTTTAACCATTGAAATGCACATATGATCACTTGTACTTCAGAAGATTATCCCACACATGATGACATAGTATACATTGATCAAACATTAGCAAATGCAAGTTGACCTAATTTGAATAACATTTGGAGTTTGATTTTGAATTAACTTTTCAAATCAACTTCAATTAACATGTGGCAAATTGAACCTAGATCAAACCAATACCTTTCACATCATGTGACAACATAAGCATGTGATTGTGCATTTCAATTCAATGTTGTCCCCCTTTGTTGATGATTGTGCCGGTAACATCTTTTCCGAGACGGTGATCACCCCCGAAGAAGAAGACCACCGTTAAGAACCGTGTATCGTCAGCAAGGCAAGCAAACCCCATTGATCATGTCTATAAAATCCCAATTCCCTCTCAGTCTCGCTTATGCATGTCTAGGAGATCACTTTGTATCGATTCTACCGCATAGTTGAACCCATATCCGATGCATGACCTATCATCTTGTCACAGTAGTAAGCAAACCACAATCCTAGCTGACATAAGAGTTGATTGATATCATGAAGCCCCTGCAACTGTTACAGCTTATTGCATGCTTAGTGTTACATGAGGTTGCTTTTGATGTGAGTCGGGATGATGGTGAACATGGTGTTGATGAAAGTGAAACTGTGTCGGTGAATCCACCCTAATACAAGGTGAACGATGAGAGGCTGTGTAGGACTACACAGTGGGTTGTCTCGTTGAACACCGCCCTAAGCATCGAGTTCTTGTATGGTAATCCAAGACAAAGAGTACAACCACACATTGGGCTCACTGACCCCTCTCGGCCTAGTACCTTGATCCGTGTCGACGTCCAGGAGACATTAGTTCGGGCTTTCCATTTCGCATCTGCATAGAAAAAGAATGAAGGAATGGTTGCATCATCCTAGATATGTGGGTGCACCTGTGAGGCAGGAAAACCATCTGCTAAAGGTGGCGTCTCGGTCACTTACATTGTCTGAGTCCGTTTCGTTGATCCGGCCGGGCTCTCGAGCGGTAGCAACTCAGGTAGTCGACTCCTGGAATAGACCGGTTGTGAGCGAAGTGTCGTGGTGAACATCCTCTCTGTCACCTCTTGAACGGTGGCGAGACCTGGCGGTAACCGATGGTCATGTGTGTGTAGTTTACACCCTTGCAAGGTTAACAAAACTATTCGAATAGCCGCGTCCGCGGTTAAGGACTACTTGGAACCTGTACCTGATTATTAGACAACTTGAACTGGATACTTCTAAAATACACCAAGATAAGTGTGAGTGCTATGGTGTGCCTCCTCGTGGGGAAGTCGAGGAAGTAACCATAGTGGTGTAATTGGTTGGAGATTTAGTGGACTCGTGTACGCTTCTTACCTCAAGTCTGGTATTCGTAGTTCAGGATTAGCCAAGTCAAAGCTGGCACTTCTGCATGATGAAACCCCACCTCCCTTTACCTTGATACTTGAGCATGAGTAGTATAGATCTGACGTAAGTCTTGCTGAGTACGACTTTGTACTCACGTTTGCTTATTCTATGTTTTAGATAAGAACCGGACCCCGATGGAGTCACCTTTGTGAAGTTCGACGTTGACTAAGTTAGCATAGTCCCAGACAGCAGTCTGGTCCCACGTGGAAGGGCATGTTTGTTGTACAAGGCTTCTCTAAGCCATTTGTTAATCTTGTCTGTACTCAGACCTAATTTGCTTCCGTTGTATGATGTAATGTGATCACAGACATGTGATCCTTGTATGCTCTATATGTATATCAATAAAGAGTACTTTGTAGAGTTATGTGATGATACCTGCTGTTCATACTAGGCATGTGTGCTGCGTGTATGTTTATAACATGCATGTCTTAGTATGGGTTTTCGAGACCTTAGTTGTGATCTGGCTGGCGATCTTTTATACACCAAGTGGCCCTTAGATGTGCGCAGCTTGGGGCATCGCGATGCGATTGCTCGTGACTCTGTCACGTGCACACTTTGTTGTATGATCGAGCCCGCCCTAGACCCCGACTAAGTGATCGGGCTGGAGTAAGTCTATGTAAGAGTTAGGATCCAATCGATAACAGGGTTGAGGCGACTTGTCTATGAGTATGGGATTCACCACCCATGAGCAATTAGACTTGTGAGCGGACGTTGAGGACCCATCTCAGTTGATCATCCGGCCTGAATGGGATGCCCCTCACGTTCGATGCTTACCGAGAATGTTCTGTGCTTGGCCTTGTCTGCTTAGACAAGTGGGTACGGTTCTCGGCTCTCCATGTGATTGTATCGTGACTGGAATTACATACGCTAACCCCGGGTTCCGACAGACTTGGTATCAGAGCAGGACTGTCTGTAGGATTAGCAACCCTTGGTCGAAGTCGAGTCTAGCATTCTATAGTTATATAGTTACTTGGGTATATAAGGGAACAACGTAAGGCTTCTTTTTCTCCTTACCCTCATCGATCTGAGTTCTGAGTCACCCTTATCTTTTCTACGGGATGATAGGACTAGGCTTATCTATGTCTTACTAGAACATCTCGTTGAGTGCTTCCTTGTAGCCGTAGGATTGTTGTGGTCGTCCAGACTCATCGGTTTTGAGTTCCTTGAGGAAGTTATGTCCAATCTCCTCAAGGTTATCTTGTTTTTCATCCCGGTGTAGCCGTTATGCTGCCGGATTTATCCCGTGTTTCTGTGGATCATTGCCTTCGCATTACAATCTTTTCCGCCTTCATCATGTCTTGTTATCCTTGAATCCATCATTCAACCTGTTCTGATTGTTGATTTTTATCACACAGGATGTCAGGTGGAACTCGTAGTGCTGTTCGTCGGAATCGAGACCGTGTTCGGAATCGAAATGATGATGAACCTCTACCACCGCCTTCTGCGGCGGAAATCATGATGGAAGCTGAGAAAAATCAACGTGATCAAACACGCCTTTTGGAGCTCATCGAGCAGAATACCTCGCGTCATTGCAATGTGGTTGTGAGCATTCAGGACTTCATCCTCCTCAAGCCACCGGTATTCCGATGTTCTTCTGAGCCCCTTGAAGCTGATGATTGGCTCCGTTCTATCGAGCGTAAGCTTGATACTGCACATGTTGCTCCCGATGACCGAGTTATTTTCGCGGTATACTTCTTGGAAGGTGCTACTCTTCAATGGTGGGAGAATTATGTTGCTATGCACCCAGATGGTCACGTAGTGACTTGGCAGGAGTTCTGTGTTGCCTTTCGAGGGTACCACCTTCTGGATGAGTTGATGGAGCGCAAGAAGGAAGAGTTCTGCAATCTCACTCAAGGAGAGATGTCCATCCATGAGTATGTGAGAGAGTTCAACCGTCTTGCTCGGTATGCCCAAGATGAGATCACCACCGATGCCAGAAAGCAGGCAAGGTTCCGTAAGGGACTTAGCCCCATTCTTCGTCATGATCTCAACCTCATCGAATTTTCCACCTTTGAGGATTTAGTCAACAGATCCTTCAGAGCTGAGCATGGCAATGAAATTTTCGAGGAGTCCCGTAAGCATGCTCTTGAGCTTGCTCCTTCTTCAAGTTCAGCCCCTCAGAAACGCCGAATTTGGATTCCAACCAGAGCCATACCTCAAAACCTTCTTCAGAGGCCACCACCAAATATATGCCATCCACCCCAACACCTTATTCCACCCCGGAATGATGGTGTGCAGCCAAGTAATCCCACTCCCAGCATTTCAGACAGGGTATGCTTTAAGTGTGGTCTTCCAGGCCATTACTATCGTCAATGCCCTCAGGTCTTGATGGCACCACGTCATTCTCGACCCAAACCTCCAAAGAAATCAGTCACCAAAGCCTTCCCAGCAAAGCCTTCATCCACTAGTAGTGGTTGTGTGAACCAAATCTCAGTTAAGGAAACCACTGTTGCTTCTGATGTCATTCTTGGCACACTCCCAGTCAATCATGTTCCCGCCTCCGTTCTTTTCGATCCAGGAGCTTCTCATTCATTCATGTCGGAGGGTTATGCACTTCGTCATGAATTCCCTTTTGAAGAAATGTTTTCTCCAATGATCATTCAAACTCCTGGTTCAAAGTGGCAAACTAATAGAGTAAGCCATGGCAATCAAATTGCAATTGAGGGTTTAGTATTCCTTGCTTCACTTATAGCCCTCAAGTCTTCAGACATTGATGTCATCCTAGGAATGGATTGGTTATCAAGGCAGAATGCTTTCCTTGATTGTAAAGCCAAATCGGTCAAACTCACCCATCCTTCAGGCCAGATCATTGACTACACATCACCCAGTTCTAAAATCCAGATGCATACTTTGAATGTGCTTCCACTTCCAGACCTTGAAGATGTTCCGGTGGTTCGTGACTTCCCGGATGTCTTTCCTGAAGAGCTGCCGGGAATGCCACCCGACAGGTGTGTAGAATTCATAGTGGATCTTATACCAGGCACAGCCCCAATCTCCAGACGCCCATATAGAATGGCCCCACATGAGTTAGCTGAGCTAAAAACCCAACTTGATGCTTCGTTGGCAAAAGGCTTCATCCGCCCTAGCTCATCGCCATGGGGTTGCCCCGTTCTGTTCGTAACGAAGAAAGATGGAACAGAAAGGATGTGCGTAGACTATCGCCCGCTAAATCTAGCGACGATAAAGAACAAGTACCCACTGCCCAGGATCAATGATCTTTATGATCAACTTGCAGGATCCTCTGTCTTCTCCAAGATGGATTTGAGATTAGGCTATCATCAAATCAAAATCCGAAACGAGGACATACCCAAACCGGCTTTCACTACTCGTTATGGTCTTTACGAGTATACCGTCATGTCCTTTGGTTTAACCAATGCCCCCGCCACATTCTCGCGCTTAATGAATTCGATCTTCATGGAGTACCTAGATAAATTTGTTGTGGTTTATCTTGATGACATTCTCATCTACTCGAAGAACGAAGAAGAGCACGCAGAACATCTTAGGTTGGTATTGATGAAACTTAGAGAGCATCGCCTTTATGCCAAGTTCTCCAAGTGTGAATTTTGGCTACCAGAAGTGACCTACTTAGGCCACGTGATTTCTGCGAAAGGTGTTGCAGTCAATCCCGAGAGAGTTCAGGCCGTCCTTGACTGGACTCCACCTGAATGGGTTAAACAAGTTAGAAGTTTTCTTGGCCTAGCCAGCTATTGCCGCCGCTTCGTCGAGAACTTTTCTAAAGTTGCAAAGCCTCTTACTGAACTCCTCAAGAAAGATAAGAAATTCCAATGGACCCCCAAGTGCGAGGAAAGCTTTCAAGAGCTAAAAAGAAGATTGACTTCTGCACCCGTACTTGCACCTCCAGACACCAAAAGGGATTTCGAGATCTATTGTGATGCTTCACGGCAAGGGTTAGGATGCATACTTATGCAAGATAGACATGTGGTAGCTTATGCTTCACGCCAGTTGCGGCCACATGAAGAGAACTATCCTACCCATGATCTTGAACTCGCTGCCGTAGTTCATGCCCTGAAGACTTGGCGACATTACCTCCTTGGTAATCGTTGTGAGATCTATTCCAACCACCAAAGCCTCAAATATATTTTCACCCAGCCAGATCTTAATCTCAAGCAAAGACGCTGGATAGAGTTGATAAAAGATTATGACTTAGGAATTTATTACACCCCAGGCAAAGCCAATGTCATGGCTGATGCACTAAGTCGTAAGTCGTATTGTAACAACCTCATGTTACAACAGTATCAACCACTTCTTCATGAGGAATTTCGAAAGCTCAATCTCGAGATTGTTCCTCGTGGATCTCTTTTCAACTTGGTGGCGAAACCAACCCTTGAGGGTCAAATCAGAGTTGCCCAGAGGCGTGCACGAGGTGTTCGCCGGATCAAGGAGAACATTGCTAGAGGAGCTGCTAAATGTTTCTCCACAGATAGTAAAGGAACGGTATTCTTTGAAAATCGTTTGGTAGTACCTAAGAATAAGGATCTACGGCAACTCATCCTCAAAGAAGCCCATGACACACCCCTCTCAATTCATCCCGGTAGCACAAAAATGTACCGAGATCTACGCCAGAGATTTTGGTGGACTAGGATAAAGAGAGACATTGCTCGATTTGTTGCTGAATGTGATGTTTGTCGTCGCATTAAGGCAGAACACCAAAGACCTGCTGGTACACTTCAACCTTTGCCTATTCCCGAGTGGAAATGGGACAAGGTCGGTATGGACTTCATCACCGGCTTTCCAAAAACCCAGAAAGGAAATGATGCCATCTTCGTTGTCATTGATAGACTTTCCAAAGTTGCTCACTTACTTCCCGTTCGCGAGTCTATAACTGCTAGCCAGTTAGCAGACTTATACGTCTCTAGAATTGTGTCTCTTCACGGTGTTCCTTTGGTGATCAATTCTGATCGTGGTAGCCTTTTCACCTCTAGATTCTGGGGAAGCTTTCAGAGTGCTATGGGAACTCATCTATCCTTTAGTACAACTTTCCATCCTCAGTCCAGCGGTCAAGTTGAAAGGGTTAATCAAATTTTGGAAGACATGCTCAGAGCTTGTGTTATCTCATTCGGAAAGAATTGGGAGAAATCTCTTCCATTCGCCGAATTTGCTTATAACAATAGTTTTCAATCTAGTCTGAACATGGCTCCTTTTGAACTCCTCTATGGACGACGATGTCGAACACCCTTAAACTGGTCAGAAACCAGTGAAAGACAACTCTTTGGACCGGATATGATCAAGGAAGCAGAAGAGCAAGTTCGCATTGTTCGTGATCGATTGAAAGCCGCTCAATCTCGTCAGAAAAGCTACTATGATCGTCATCATAGAAAGGAGAGCTACAATCTGTATGAGAAGGCTTACCTCCGGGTTATTCCTCTGAAGGGAACCCAACGATTCAGCATCAAAGGCAAGTTGGCCCCACGTTACATCGGACCTTTCCGCATTTTTGCTAAACGTGGAGAAGTTGCCTACCAACTTGAACTACCTCCGCACCTTTCCCGAGTACATGATGTATTCCATGTGTCACAACTCAGGCGTTGCTTCAAGGACCCCATCCGCGAAGTCGACCATGAAACGCTTGATCTCCAAGATGACCTTTCTTATCGAGAGTACCCTGTTCGTATTCTTGATTCAGCAGAGCGTGTCACTCGTCGTCAGAAGATCAAGTTCCTCAAAGTGCAATGGTCACATCACTCCGAGAAAGAAGCAACATGGGAAAGAGAGGACCGCCTCCGTGCCGAGTACCCCATCTTCCTCCCGACGACTTGTGAATCTCGGGATGAGATTCTTTTGAGTGGGGGCGAGTTGTCAGAACCCCAACTAGGGTAAGTGCTAGGTTTGTTTGTGCCCTTTGCATCATGCAAAATTTTCAAAAGGAAATTCAAATTGGGGAAAAGAAAAGCCCTAAATGAATTAAATAAAAAGGCCAGAAATAAATATTTTTCTAAAAATCATTTGAATGTTTGGAAAATTCCTAGAATTGTTGCTGATCATTGCAAAAGTGGTTTGGGGATTTTCCCATGCCCATGGAATATTCAAAAATTCAAAAGGTGCATTGGAAATTAAATTAAACTCCAATTTAAATTTAAATTCAAATTGTTTGAATTTCAAAAATCACCAAAACTTATGAGTGGCTAGCTATATATGTTATAAGCCCACATAAAAGTTTTCATGAATTTTAAAAATGCCTTGCTATTTATTTTTGGGGCAAAACAAATTACAGAAAGAAAAACAGAAGAAATAACAGAAGAAAAAAAAAGCAAGCCCACCCGGCCAGGCCGCAGGTCCAACTAACCCCCCCCCCCACGGCCCAGGCCCACCTGGTCTTGTCGTCTTCCCCGCCGCGTCGACAAGCTGCTCGGTGGCGAGCATGCCGACGCCGGCGAGGGCCACGTCCCCCGTGGACCCTCCCCTGGCTTCTAGGCGCACCACGAGTACGCCCCAGGACCCCCCGCACCTTTCACCCCTCTCGCTGCTCGTCTCCCCTACCTCCTCTCGCCGTCTTCGTCACGACCCGAGCGCACCGGAGAGCGCCGCCGCGCGCTGCCGCGGCCAGAAGCCACCCCAAGCCCCCCCGACTTGTCCTTCGAGCTCAGGGTCTTCGGCTTCATCTCGACGCAACTGGAATTGGGCCGGAACGCCCCGTGGACGACGGAATCATCACCGACTCGCCGCCGGCCTCCGTAGGCCTCGTCGGGAAATTCATCGCCGACGTACCTCCTCCGACCCTGCCGTCTCCTCTGCTCGGATCGGGGTGAGCCTCTCGCCATTTTGCCCTACTCCCTTCTCCTCCCCGTGCCCTAGCCACTGATCTCACCGGAGCAGAGCCACGGCCGCCGCCATTGTCGTCGTGGACGAGCTCCACAGCCCTCCCCGAGACCCCCCAGTAGCACCATTGGGTGCGGGAGCCCGCGAGGAGCGCGCCCGTGCCCTCCGTTTCCTTTCCCGTGGCTGGAAAGCCTACTCCGGCGAGGCGCCGCCGCGTATGCAGCCGCCGGCCATTAGTACCTAATGACCCTGCTAATCCCACCCCGAGTCCATGACAAGTGGGCCCCAGGCCACCCCTAACCCACTGTTAGTTAAGCTAACAGAGGGGATTAACCCCCTGAGGCTGACAGAGGGGCCCCACCGGTCAGGAGCCCCCACACGTCATGCTGAGGTCAGCATGACGCAATAAACCAAATTACAGTTTTTTTAAAGAATTAAATAAAACAGAGAAAAATCCAGAAAATGAGTTAAACTTTGGAATTTCATAACTAATTCATATGAACTCCAAATTGGACAAATAATATATGAAAAATGATCAGCATAAAATTCTCTATCCAATTATGCAACTTTCAACCATGTTTGAGTTGATTTTAAAAGGGGACCAGTAGCTTTTGCTATTTGGTTTAATTGGAATTAATTCAAATTTAATTCAAATCCAATTCAAATTTTAACCATTGAAATGCACATATGATCACTTGTACTTCAGAAGCTTATCCCACACATGATGACATAGTATACATTGATCAAACATTAGCAAATGCAAGTTGACCTAATTTGAATAACATTTGGAGTTTGATTTTGAATTAACTTTTCAAATCAACTTCAATTAACATGTGGCAAATTGAACCTAGATCAAACCAATACCTTTCACATCATGTGACAACATAAGCATGTGATTGTGCATTTCAATTCAATGTTGTCCCCCTTTGTTGATGATTGTGCCGGTAACATCTTTTCCGAGACGGTGATCACCCCCGAAGAAGAAGACCACCGTTAAGAACCATGTATCGTCAGCAAGGCAAGCAAACCCCATTGATCATGTCTATAAAATCCCAATTCCCTCTCAGTCTCGCTTATGCATGTCTAGGAGATCACTTTGTATCGATTCTACCGCATAGTTGAACCCATATCCGATGCATGACCTATCATCTTGTCACAGTAGTAAGCAAACCACAATCCTAGCTGACATAAGAGTTGATTGATATCATGAAGCCCCTGCAACTGTTACAGCTTATTGCATGCTTAGTGTTACATGAGGTTGCTTTTGATGTGAGTCGGGATGATGGTGAACATGGTGTTGATGAAAGTGAAACTGTGTCGGTGAATCCACCCTAATACAAGGTGAACGATGAGAGGCTGTGTAGGACTACACAGTGGGTTGTCTCGTTGAACACCGCCCTAAGCATCGAGTTCTTGTATGGTAATCCAAGACAAAGAGTACAACCACACATTGGGCTCACTGACCCCTCTCGGCCTAGTACCTTGATCCGTGTCGACGTCCAGGAGTCACATTAGTTCGGGCTTTCCATTTCGCATCTGCATAGAAAAAGAATGAAGGAATGGTTGCATCATCCTAGATATGTGGGTGCACCTGTGAGGCAGGAAAACCATCTGCTAAAGGTGGCGTCTCGGTCACTTACATTGTCTGAGTCCGTTTCGTTGATCCGGCCGGGCTCTCGAGCGGTAGCAACTCAGGTAGTCGACTCCTGGAATAGACCGGTTGTGAGCGAAGTGTCGTGGTGAACATCCTCTCTGTCACCTCTTGAACGGTGGCGAGACCTGGCGGTAACCGATGGTCATGTGTGTGTAGTTTACACCCTTGCAAGGTTAACAAAACTATTCGAATAGCCGTGTCCGCGGTTAAGGACTACTTGGAACCTGTACCTGATTATTAGACAACTTGAACTGGATACTTCTAAAATACACCAATATAAGTGTGAGTGCTATGGTGTGCCTCCTCGTGGGGAAGTTGAGGAAGTAACCATAGTGGTGTAATTGGTTGGAGATTTAGTGGACTCGTGTACGCTTCTTACCTCAAGTCTGGTATTCGTAGTTCAGGATTAGCCAAGTCAAAGCTGGCACTTCTGCATTATGAAACCCCACCTCCCTTTACCTTGATACTTGAGCATGAGTAGTATAGATCTGACGTAAGTCTTGCTGAGTACGACTTTGTACTCACGTTTGCTTATTCTATGTTTTAGATAAGAACCGGACCCCGATGGAGTCACCTTCATGAAGTTCGACGTTGACTAAGTTAGCATAGTCCCAGACAGCAGTCTGGTCCCTCGTGGAAGGGCATGTTTGTTGTACAAGGCTTCTCTAAGCCATTTGTTAATCTTGTCTGTACTCAGACCTAATTTGCTTATGTTGTATGATGTAATGTGATCACAGACATGTGATCCTTGTATGCTCTATATGTATATCAATAAAGAGTACTTTGTAGAGTTATGTGATGATACCTGCTGTTCATACTAGGCATGTGTGCTGCGTGTATGTTTATAACATGCATGTCTTAGTATGGGTTTTCGAGACCTTAGTTGTGATCTGGCTGGCGGTCTTTTATACACCAAGTGATCAGACTGGAGTAAGGCTATGTAAGAGTTAGGATCCAATCGATAACATGGTTGAGGCGACTTGTCTATGAGTATGGGATTCACCACCCATGAGCAATTAGACCTGTGAGCGGACGTTGAGGACCCATCTCAGTTGATCATCCGGCCTGAATGGGATGCCCCTCACGTTCGATGCTTACCGAGAATGTTCTGTGCTTGGCCTTGTCTGAAGGGAATATGCCCGAGAGGCAATAATAAAGTGGTTATTATCTTATTCCATGTTTATGATAAATGTTTATTTTCATGCTATAATTGTGTTAACCGGAAACGTTAATACATGTGTGTTTAATAAACAAAGAAAAGGTTCCTAGTAATGCCTCTCTTTATACTAGCTTGTTGATTAACGGATGATCAAGGTTTCCTGGTCATGAACATTGGATGTTGTTAATAACAAGGTCATGTCATTGGAGAATGATGTGATGAACATACACCCACAGTAGTTATAGCAATACGATCATGTCATCAAGTTTCTATTGCTGTATCAAACTTTCACGAAGTAACTCTAATCCTTAGACCATGAGATCACGTCAATCACTGACACCGGAAGAGTACTTTGATTCCATCAAACGTCACACCGTAACAGGGTGATTATAAAGGTGTCGTTGGGTACTTGGAAAGTGTTAGTTGAGGCTCGTGGATCAAGAGTGGGATTTGTCCATCCAGATGACGGAGAGATATACTCTGGGCCCTCTCGGTGATATCACATTGACATCGCTTGCAAGCACGTGACTGGCTCACGAGGATGTTATATCACGGAACGAGTAAAGAGTACTTGTCGGTAACGAGATCGAACTAGGTATGGATGATACCAAATGATCGGATCTCGGACAAGTAAAATATCACGAGACAAAAGGAATTGGTTACGGAGTAATGGTTCACACGATCACTAGTTCATCGTTGAGTAAGTGGGAGTCATCATGGATCTCCAGATCCCTCTGATGATTATTGATCGGAGAAGAGTCTCTGTCATGTCCATTTTATTCACGAACCGTAGGGTGACACACTTAAGGATTCGTTGACGCGTTTGAGTGGATACGGAACGCCGGAGAATATACTGGACAGCACATGGACTGTTTTGATAAAACTGCTGGAATAGTTTTGGTATATCAAAATAGTGCAAGGGGATAATTGTTAATGTGTTCATTAAGTGAATTGTTCATAAATGAAGTACTAATTTAATGAAGTGTTCATTAAGTTGAGTGGCATTAAACCAAGTGTATTAAAAGTGTTTTAATGCAAAGTCTCTTAGAATTTTGAGTGGAGATTGAAGGGCATAATAGTGGCTTTTGGTTTTTGTGAGTGGAGACTCCATTACCATCAATAGGGAAGAGGTGGGGGCACCCTTGGGGCGTGCTCAACCCCTTGGGCTGGCTGCCCCCCCCTTTCCTATAAAAGGAGGAGGTGGAGACCCCCTCTAGACACTAATTCCTCCATCTCTCATATGCCCTTTGGTTGGCATCTTCCTCCCCTTGCTAGCTGATCCAGTTTCACGAGTACGGTGCTTAGGCGAAGCCCTGCTCAAGATCTTCTCTACCACCACCACCACTATGTTGTAGTGCTGCTGGAGTTCCCGAGGATCCACTACTTCCGCTGCCCAACTGGAGCAAGGGGCGGAAGTCGTCGCTGATCTGTACGTGTGACCGACTACGGAGACGCTGCCCGTTCGTGGCGTCAAGTCTTCATCACGACCTTGAGGTCGGCGAGTGTTCGACTACATCACCCACGAGAATAGTTCTCGTTAAAGCTTTTGGTCTTCGAGGGTGAGTCCTTCTCAAACCGTTACAAGTTATCTCCTAGATGTGATCTTGGCAGTTGCAATCGTAGGAAAAATTTTGTTTTCTATGCAACGAACCCTTCAGTGGTATCAGAGCCTCGTCTATGCGTAGATGCTTTGTACGGTTAGAACACATAGAGATGTGGGCGTTGATCCTCTAGTTGTTACCCTCTTTTGTGCACTTGTTCATATTGCGGCAATGTTGGATTGAAGCGGCCCTAAGCGCAGATTGCGTGTCACGCTTGACATACGGCTTGTACCGTATAAAGTGGCTTTGGGGGTGTCAGTTTCTCTAACATTAGTGATATGGCATTTGCAACGGAGGGCCCTGCAAAGGACGAAAAGAAACAACTAGCGAATCAACGTTGTGGTTCTTGTCCGTAGGTAAGATCGGTTCTTTCCTAGGAAGCCCAAAACCACGTAAAATTTGCAAAGATAATTTAGAAGCGTCTAACTTGTTTTTGCAGGGCATGTGATGTGATATGGTCATTGTTACAAAATTGTTGTATGAAATGAGATTTATTGTAAACAACCGGCAGGAGCCATATGGTTGTGTTTTTTCCTTTTTAAGGCATGCGTGCTGTAGATATATCCATGAGATATATTGTAATGGAGAAGGACGACCATGGTGGTGGCGCCATGGACCTTGGTGCCGCGCCGGTGGCATGATGGAGATCATACCAAGACGCACAAAGATGGAGATCTATTGCGAGAAGGACCATATCATATCACATTATCCATGCATGTGATGTTTATCCTTTTATGCATCTTATTTTGCTTAGTTACGATCATGATCGCTGCGGTAGCATTATAAGATGATCCCTCTCACTTAATATCAAGATAATTATATGTTCTTCCTTAGTATGCACCGTTAAGAAAGTTCGTCGTTTCGAGACACCACGTGATGATCGGGTGTGATAGACTCTACGTTCGCATACAACGGGTGTTTTCAAGCCTAGCATGTACAGACATGGCCTTGAAACACATGCAAATACTAAGGTTCTACTTGGCGAGCCTAGCATGTACAGACATGGCCTCGGAACATGGACCGAAAGGTTAAGCACGAGTCATATGGATGATATGATGAACCATATTGAGATGCTCGCCATTGCAGCTACACTGCCTCACGTGATGATCGGTCGTGGTGTAGTGAATTTGGTTCGTGTAATCACCAAAGACGACTCGAGGGATGTTGTTTTTGAGTGGGAGTTAGATGAACTCATTTTATCATGAACTAAATCAAAGTGAATTTGCATAGTTCGTTGTAGTCATTGGCATTTGTTTACTACCTTTGCGCTTAGCTATAATTGAGATAATAGAACTATAGAATTCTGGATATTTAACTTTACGGACTGGTACCGTATTGTTTGAGTGTCAATCTAAAGTTTAAAGTCTTATTGCAAACTTTAGCAAACCTTGCTTGCTCCATGAAGTTTAATAATGTGTATTAAATCGAGAGTAACAATTCCAGTGTTAGTGTCTAAGTATCACACTTGCCTCCATGATCCTTGATATTCAAATGTTGTTTGTTATTATCAAGGTTATCTAGGAGCTGAAAGGATTGTTTCAGAAACTATCATGTGTGGAAGATATAGCGATATCTGAAACAATGTTTAGTTGCAATGTGATAGAGTAAAATTTAGTGAGAAACATGTTCTCATATTGTATGAGAATTTGTGAAGGTTGGAGACACTATGTGTCCTAATCTCCCAAAAAGGTTTTGGGAACTAATATTGTACTCACAGTTTGTCCCTATGAGCTATGGTAGTTCTGTCATGAAAGTTGTCATGATAGGATGAATGGAAGATGTAGGTAAAATGTTTACTACACTATAAGATTACTAAAGAATGGAATTTGGAAGAACACCAAACATTTGATGACGGTGATCTACATCAAAGTGAGAATCAAAGGGTGTTAGTATTTGACTAACACACTTTGGATTATGTGTCATATGAATGGTGCCACAAGTGATGTTGATAAATTCTTCTAAAAAGGAAAGGAATTGCTGAAAGAGGATCTGAAAAATATTTTGGCGAAAAGAAAAAGGAAAAGACTGGAAATGTCCAGCTCGGGTATATAGATGATATACATGTTATGGGTATATTCATTGCTTGTTAAACAGTGTGATTCTTGAGTATTGGATACTGATTGGTTGGTATGAAGTGTCATACCGAACAACGCAATACAAGAGTTGCAATGGCCTGAGTAACTAGCAAATGAATATGGGATGATTCTCATCAAGAACAAAATAAAGTGTTATTGTGTTTATCGTTGGAATTAAACCTAGCCTTCAAGATTTATTTGAATAATTGTTATTCTGTTCTGGTGTTATACGAACAATAGTTGTTCAAATTATCACCATATTCATAGAAGATGGATGAACTCTATAAATCTTGTTGGAGAAATCACATCCATAATAACTGATGCTAAACATGTCGCAAGACAAATGATTAGAAGATCACTTATGAGTGACACCACCGTTTGAATCATATTGGAAAGAAACACATGAAGAAACTCCATGGTGATGGAATTTTGGAGTCTTTTGATTTTGAATCAATTGACGGTTGTGAGAAATTTCTAGAGATGATTGAAACACCGTTTAAATCATATTGGAAAGATAACATGAAGAAACTCCATGTTGGTGGAATTTTGGAGTCTTTTGATTTTGAATCAACTGACGCTTGTAAGAATTTCCTAGAAATGATTGAAACTCCGTTCATAGGCCAAAGAAGGGCGGAGGACTAACTTATTGGACATTATACATGTTGATGTGTATAGTTCATTATGTGTAGCCGTGTGTGGTGGGTCTTATAACTTCATATACTTTAACCGAGGATTTGAGTGAATATATGTGTATATTTACTTGATAAGGAAGAAGTATGAAATGTTTGAAAATGTTCAAATAAATTTCAAGATGAAGTGAAAATCATTGTAACGAGAAAATAAGAGTTTATGATTGGATCATAAAAGAAGATTTTTGAGTTAAAAGTTTAGCAAATGCCTGAGAGTTTAGGAATCGTTCCAAAACTTGCATTTCCCGAAACACCATAGGAGTATGGAGTGTTCGAGAGATGTAATCAAACCTTGTTTGACATGGTAAGGATCAAAGGTGTTATTTATAAAATTGCCATTATATTTTAAGGATTAAGCTTTAGAGACTACCGCTTTTCACTGAAAAGAGCGCCATCGAGATCCGTTGAAATGACACCATATAAGTTATGGAATGGGATAAAATACAATTTGTCTTTTCTTAAATTTTGGTATGCAAGGCATATGTAAAATGTTTACAACCAAAGTCGGATAAAATGCGTCTTTGTAAGTTATCCCAAAGTAACCGTTGGGTATTCCTCCATAACACTAAAGACAAAAGTGTTTTGTGGCTAAGTGCATCAAGTTTCTTGAGAAGGAATTTTTTTGCGAAAAGTTAAGTGGGAGGACAGTAGAACTTCGATTAGGTTGTTGAACCTAAGCTTTATGTGCTAAGTGGCGCAGCGCCGGAGAGTGTCCCGGAAGCGGCCGCAATGCTCTTGGCTCCCGTGTCCCAAAGGTTGTGGTCACGGCGATCTAAGTTCCTATTGAACTGCGTAGTTCGGATAATCGATCAAATAGTAAGATTTGAGATTGAATCATTGTTATTTGATAATAATGGACCGACTACATGCAAAGAAGCAATGATGGGCCCTGACTCCGTCAAAATGGCTAGAAGCTATAAAATCCGTGATAGTTCCATACACGAGAAACCAAGTTTCTGAACTTGGAAGACCCTCTAGATACCGTGTTTGGATCTATAAAGAAACAGACGTGGATGTTCTCACATCTATGAAATATTCGACATATCGTTAAAATGGTTTACGATTATGTTCAAAGAGTTGGCTATGACAAGATTTGATCTTTCATAACGATATTTAGTCTGGACGGATTATTGTAGCAACCACTACATATGCTAATTTTTGTATATGGTAGTTGAACAAACGGAACAACGTTCTTCTAATAGAATGGTTACCTAGGACGTGTACAGGACACGGTCCAAAGGGTTCTGTTAATTCAAAGGATGCTAAAATAGCATGCAAATTTCAATGGTTGAAATAAGAATTCACGGAGTTGGAATCTTCATCATGATGAAAGTGTTAAAACGTTTAGTTTCATCAGAGATGGTGAAGATGCTTGCTTTTGCAAGAAATTAAGTGGGAGCGCTGAGACATATTTCTAATACATTATGTAGAAGACATATTGTTGATTGGAAATGATGTATATTTTATTGACACGGGTGAAGTTTCATTGAAAATTTGATTTTAATGGAAGATTTGGGCAAAACCAGAATATTGGACATCAATGTCTATGCAAATAGATTGAGGTTCTAATATGGTTGTGCCAAAGTACATAGATGAGGTATTGAATGAAGTTCAATATGGAAACGACGAGAAAAGTTCTTGCCGCATGGAAAAGGTTGAAGCGAGATTCAAGTGTTTTGACACTTGGTGAGTAAAACCACATGAATGATTTGATCAATCATGTACACCATGATATGTACAATTGCAGAATGTCCTATACTCTAAATGTTATGAGCATATACCAGAATGATTCATAAGATGATCATTGGACAATAGTAAAGATATCCTTACGTGCTTTAGAAGGACTAAGAATATATATTATGTATGTTGGACAATAGTTCATTGTAAAGTGTTACATTGATACTAGTTTTGTCGCAAGATACAATCTAAATTTATCTCAATTTTGGCGGTATGTTAAGGTGGCAAAATGTAATGGAAGAAAGTTCCATGATAGATTTGGAATAGTTCCAAATGGATTTGGATGAGTTCCAAAGTTAAGACATTATAACGAATACTACAAGGAAAGGCTAAGTATATGACTGCTCTAGCAGCAGCAAAGGAGGGCATTTGTGTCAAGAAGTTTGTTTAACAAACTAGGTGTAGTTCCAAACGGGCTAATACTATGAAGATCTATTGTACGACAATAGATTCAACATGTTTTGAGCTCAAGGGACTAAGGTCTCACCGGAGGACCAAATTTATGCAATGCCATCTCATTGGTGAATGAGTGATGCGTAGAGACGCAAAGAAATGCAAATACACACGGACCTGAAGTGTCAGATCTGGATATTAGGTTTACCACTAGCAATGCATATGGATAACACCTGAATGCCATAGGTGTTGGATGCGCAAGTACCAAACTAGATTATTGACTCTAGTGCAAGTGGGAGACTGAAGGGAATATGCCCGAGAGGCAATAATAAAGTGGTTATTATCTTATTCCATGTTTATGATAAATGTTTATTTTCATGCTATAATTGTGTTAACCGGAAACGTTAATACATGTGTGTTTAATAAACAAAGAAAAGGTTCCTAGTAATGCCTCTATTTATACTAGCTTGTTGATTAACGGATGATCAAGGTTTCCTGGTCATGAACATTGGATGTTGTTAATAACAAGGTCATGTCATTGGAGAATGATGTGATGAACATACACCCACAGTAGTTATAGCAATACGATCATGTCATCAAGTTTCTATTGCTGTATCAAACTTTCACGAAGTAACTCTAATCCTTAGACCATGAGATCACGTCAATCACTGACACCGGAAGAGTACTTTGATTCCATCAAACGTCACACCGTAACAGGGTGATTATAAAGGTGTCGTTGGGTACTTGGAAAGTGTTAGTTGAGGCTCGTGGATCAAGAGTGGGATTTGTCCATCCAGATGACGGAGAGATATACTCTGGGCCCTCTCGGTGATATCACATTGACATCGCTTGCAAGCACGTGACTGGCTCACGAGGATGTTATATCACGGAACGAGTAAAGAGTACTTGTCGGTAACGAGATCGAACTAGGTATGGATGATACCAAATGATCGGATCTCGGACAAGTAAAATATCGCGAGACAAAAGGAATTGGTTACGGAGTAATGGTTCACACGATCACTAGTTCATCGTTGAGTAAGTGGGAGTCATCATGGATCTCCAGATCCCTCTGATGATTATTGATCGGAGAAGAGTCTCTGTCATGTCCATTTTATTCACGAACCGTAGGGTGACACACTTAAGGATTCGTTGACGCGTTTGAGTGGATACGGAACGCCGGAGAATATACTGGACAGCACATGGACTGTTTTGATAAAACTGCTGGAATAGTTTTGGTATATCAAAATAGTGCAAGGGGATAATTGTTAATGTGTTCATTAAGTGAATTGTTCATAAATGAAGTACTAATTTAATGAAGTGTTCATTAAGTTGAGTGGCATTAAACCAAGTGTATTAAAAGTGTTTTAATGCAAAGTCTCTTAGAATTTTGAGTGGAGATTGAAGGGCATAATAGTGGCTTTTGGTTTTTGTGAGTGGAGACTCCATTACCATCAATAGGGAAGAGGTGGGGGCACCCTTGGGGCGTGCTCAACCCCTTGGGCTGGCTGCCCCCCCTCTCCTATAAAAGGAGGAGGTGGAGACCCCCTCTAGACACTAATTCCTCCATCTCTCATATGCCCTTTGGTTGGCATCTTCCTCCCCTTGCTAGCTGATCCAGTTTCACGAGTACGGTGCTTAGGCGAAGCCCTGCTCAAGATCTTCTCTACCACCACCACCACTATGTTGTAGTGCTGCTGGAGTTCCCGAGGATCCACTACTTCCGCTGCCCAACTGGAGCAAGGGGCGGAAGTCGTCGCTGATCTGTACGTGTGACCGACTACGGAGACGCTGCCCGTTCGTGGCGTCAAGTCTTCATCACGACCTTGAGGTCGGCGAGTGTTCGACTACATCACCCACGAGAATAGTTCTCGTTAAAGCTTTTGGTCTTTGAGGGTGAGTCCTTCTCAAACCGTTACAAGTTATCTCCTAGATGTGATCTTGGCAGTTGCAATCGTAGGAAAAATTTTGTTTTCTATGCAACGAACCCTTCATTGTCTGCTTAGACAAGTGGGTACGGTTCTCGGCTCTCCATGTGATTGTATCGTGACTGGAATTACATACGCTAACCTCGGGTCCCGACATTTCTTGAGACACAAAGGAATGATGGTAGCCTAGAACACGAGGAGAAATGAAATAATATTGAGTTACATATAGGATGGCTCACGTCCCGTGAAATAAATCGGTTATTTCATATTCTCGACAAACTGGAGAGTTATTGAGAATAATGTAATGGGCATAAGGCATTATTTGGTTATGACCAAAGTTCAATGGTGATTGACTACGGAAACGTAGGAATGCTTTAATCAATAAAATATTTCATTTACACTACGATGGACCATAGGCTGAAATTGCATCTCAGTCAAATTTGGGATTTGAAAGAGAATTGCAATGGGCATGATGAAGGTTATTTCGTTAAAAGGATGGACTATAGTACCTCAAGACAGGAACCCTCAAACTTGATTTGATCAAGTGATTTTGTGATGACCAAAATATTGAGTGGGCCTGCAGTTTCATGAAACCGAGTGGGAGCTTTGAAGACTTCCCGGAAACTTGGAATGCAGAGGGCATTTTCTGAGTGGGAGCTTTAGAAGCATTGTCATTATGTGAGACATAGTGAACAATAAAATGACTTGAAGAAAGCTGAACCACAAATATATGAGTATATGATGGATATATTTGAGTGGGAGCATGATCATTGTCTCAGACATATATGCATTGATATGTGTGAAGAATGATCTCATATGTATATATATGGATATGCATTGATTGTGTATATAGAGAATCGTCTTATATACATATGTGCATTATGATAGATATAGAGCATAAGGAAAATAAAATACAAGATTGCAAGAATCTTCTTTTATGTGAAATACCAACACATTACACGTTGAAATCTATATGAGTAGATTAAGATACGGATAATGAAACGAAGTGAAGGTTGGAATAATCTTCTTAGACAAGAAACAGGTTCTTGTGGCTAGAAATTATATAATGGATGAAATCCAAATATCACAAGCAATGTCTTGATGGAAGAATAGAGATGCACCATGTACTGGACATGTGATCTTATATGTTCTTGACATATGATTCTACCATATAACATGCATTGTGAATCCAACAACAGAATGACTCAAAAGTTCTTGGAAGAAGAACAGATTCCGATGTGCTTTAGGAGTAAAACACAGAATCTGAATAAAGTCCATGCATTCAGTATATGAGGAATACTAAGGACTATTCTCTAAAATATAGAAAGGATAATAGACTTGAATGTAATGCAAGATTACAATTGCAAGCCATATTATGGGTCTATATGGAATTAGAGACATCACAAAAGACATGAAAGAAATGTGAGAAAAATTCACGACACTACAAACATAATACTACTTAAGAAAGTAGACGTATGGATAAAAGTTTAGCGTTAGAAGTATTGGACTTCTGGTTGAGTGTATTTCCCAGTATATATGACTATGGATGAGTCTTCTAAAGACTGAACCAAGAGATCATTGGAGGATACTGTGAAATAATAGTCTCACTCTCCCGCGAAACTTATATCCAACCATTATATGATAATGAGTGGTATGTCAAAAGAGGTTTTGACCTATACCAGTTGCAAAGGAAACATACGAATCTGAATTGGTGCAGTTCGTTGACGAACCCTCTTCCATGAGCATGCATGATCAATGAACACTTATGTGATAAGATGATTATGATCGGAAAAATGCGGCTAGATTATTAGCACTGTAGTGCAAGTGGGAGACTGTTGGATATATGCTCTAGAGGAAAATAATATATGATTATTGCAATATATCTAAGCAAGTTCATAACCAGTTTCATACCGTGCTAGAACTGTGTCAGTGAAACAATGATGCAGGTGTGGTATAGAAACCCCTAGAGTTCCTAGTTAGCCTCTACATCGATAACTAGTTCATGGTCAACATGATGGTCGTGGTTTCGCGATCATGGACAATTAAGTCTCTTGACTATGAGGTCACCTCACTGGTTAAGTGACGTGATGAACATTACCCAAAGTAAGCATTACAACATGATCAAATCTTGTGAAGGTTCAGTGTTGTAATTACAGAACGTGGTAGACCGTTCCTTTGACCATGAGTACGTGCATAATTGCTATCTTCCCGGATGCTTTGACCTACATCCCACCACCTGACTGAAATATGCGGGTCATAACGGTTGTATCTTGGGTATTCCGTGGAGATATGTTGAGGAGTATTGTTACAAGAGAGGGATTTGTCAATCCATATAATGGATAGATACTCGGGGCCCACTCGGTGAGATTCCATCCATAAAGCTGCAGCGTGTGACTAGGTCACGGGGATGAATATCACGGGAACGAGTGAATGAGGATTAGTTCAGAACGAGGTTGAACCAGACATAGGTTGTCATTGATCGAATCTCGGAACAATCCAGTATCGCTGACAAAGGGAATGCTATACGGCGTAAGGTCCAATCGGTGTTTGATATCCGGAATGCACAGGGGTCATTATGGGCATCCAGGTCCCGCTGATGATCATTGACTGTAGCCTCATCTCGGTCATGACTGGAGTGTTCTCGGACCGTAGGGTAACACACTTAAGGGCTCGATGAAATCGGAGACCTTTTCGGAACCATCGGAGTAACCAGAGAATAAAGGAGACAACACCGGAAAAGTTCCGTGTTGACCCGAAGGAGTTTCGGAGTGAGCCGGAAGGTGTTCCGAAGCACCGGGAGAAGGAATAATATGTTTTAGTTATTAATTAATTGAATTAATAATTACAAATATTTTATTTATAATTAAAAAGTGCTATGGGCCTTATTTATAAAAGAGGCCCATTAGGGGAATAAAAAGGGAAAAAGAAAAAGGAAAGAGGGGGGAGGCGCCATGGGCCCTAGGGCCCATGAGGGGAGCGCCCCCTCTCCCCCCTTGGCCGGCAACCCCCTTAGCAAAGGGACTTTAGTCCCACATTGCTAAGGGAGAGGGGTTGACTCCCTCCCCTCTGCCTATATATAGATGGGCAGGGTGCACATATTTAATACACAGAAATTCGTGAGAAATTAAATATTACTCCGAATTGAGATCGGTTTTCTCCGGTCTTCTCCCCTCCCTTGTCTCTTTCACGGTGGGCTCCCTAGTGTGAGCCTATAGTGGAATTGAGGCTTCTCTGCTAGAATCGGAGGCCGTCGTGTTGCCGAAGCTCCGTCCGGAGGTCTGCTTCCGCCACCTTCGCTGGATCGGAGAACGGAGGTCGTCATCGAGTCTCGTACGTGTGCGAGTACTACGAGGTGCTACACGTGTGGCACTACACCCATCCGGGTGCTCAACACAGCCAGGGGGCTGTGAAACTTGATCGGCTACATCAACCACGTTTGCGGGAACGTTTCCCGCGCAACGGACTACACCCCGAGGTATGTCATTTCCGCACTCCTTTCCGTTACGGTAATACGGCTAGCTAGATCTTGGGTTATGGGAACGCTAGTTAGAAAAAAATTTGTTTTCCGCTGCGAACCCCAACAAATAAAACCATACAGGTAGCTCTGCTGAAAACAGTGTTAGTCCGGGTTAGTTTCGTCCAAATCATGCAAGAATGAAGGCAAAACAATAGCAAAAGTGTTTGTAAAAGTAGATAAGTTTGAGACATATCAACTCCCCCAAGCTTAGCATATTGCTTGTCCTCAGGCAATTCAGTTCAACGAACTGGACGCGACAAAGAAAACTTTGACAAACTCTTTTGCTTCATTAGATGTATATAAGCATGTACTACGAAAAGAGTTTAGCAAGTATTGAAACAATGCTATAAGGACAATGCACGAAGCAATTCTTATTTCATGTGATCAATCACAAACAACTAAAAGTAAATAATATGCTATTGAAAATCAAGACAAGATCACAATGCACATAGCTTGAACATACTTGAGTGACATTTCGCTAGCCTCCATGAGTGAAGCAAAACATAAATGCAGAAACTCCTCCGGAGTTTTAAAGGTGACTAGAACTCAGTATTTCAGACTAGCAATAAGACAAGCATGCAGAAGACAATGTAATACTTTGGGATAATGCATATTACACTAAGAATGACAATTATGCTCTCATAGTTGGTGCTTTGAAGAAAGAAGGGGAGACTCTCGAACCGTGGCTTTTGGTGGTGATGACCCACAACCGTAAGGGATCTATTGCAGCGTTTTCGATAAGTAAGAGTGTCGAACCCAACGAGGAGCAGAAGGTAATAGCAAGTGACTTTGGCAAGGAGATAACTACAAGCACTGAAAGATAAGTTTTTAGGGGTTTTCTTGGTATAAGCAACAGGAAAGTAAAAACGAGCAAAGTAAAAGGCACTAGAGAGTAACAAGTGGCCCAATCCTTTCTGAGCAAAGGAGAGGCCTAGCAACTGAACTTAAAAAGGCTAAAGTGTTCTTGAGGACACACGGGAGAGGTAGTCATGTGCTTTTGCCATATTCCGTATCGGTACTATGTGCTGTGTTGATAAGTGTTGAGTGGGTGGATCCATGCTAGTACACCCTCGAGACTAAGACAAGTGCACTCTTATGATTGAACACCTTGCAAGCGTCCGCAAATACAAGATAGTAATTAAGGCAAAAGCCTAACCATAGCAATACGATCGGTGATCCATTGTTCCCTTGTGCAAAAGCGTGCAAATTGGGGTTTAGGTTTCTGTCACTCCGGCAACCCACCGTAAGCATTCTTTGTACACAATGTATTCCCCTAGGTCCTTGATAAGGCGAAGTGTTGAGTGTTCGACTCACACAACACCACTAGGAAAATAACAACACAACTTAATTATCAAACAACACATATTGCTTCAACATCATATGACTACTAACAACTAGACTTCTCCCATGTCCTCAAGAACTAAAGTAACTACTCACAAGACATAAAAGAAATCATGATCAGTGGGGATAAATAGATGATAAACAATCTGGACACAATGATATGTCTCCAACAAAACTCAATAGCATTCACCACATAGTAGTAATCAACACCGACAGAGTAGAGAGGATAGATAGTACGGATTACAACAGAAGTTGCAATTGTGAGATGAGATTGGATGGAGGTGGAGATGGTGCTGATGATGGGGACGATGTTGATGATGATCTCGATGATGCCCGTGATGATGGTGATGACGATGGCGATGATCTCCCCTTCCTGGAGGTGATCTCCCCGGCGGAATCTACCCGCCAGAGATGGCTTTTCTTCTCTGTAGGTTTCCGCCACGGAGCGGCGGCGGAGCTCCGAAAATTCTCCCCCTTTTAGGGTTTCTGGATAATGTGTGTTATATAGGCCAGAGGGGGGAACCGGGAGTGGTCCCAAGGGTCTAGGCGCCCTCCCGGCGCGGCCAGGGTGGGGCCCGCGCCAGGTGGCCGCCTAGGCACCCTGTGGCCCCCCTCTGGTCGCTCTTTTGCGTGTCTTCGTGATCCTTCTGGAAAATACCCTCCGTCGATTTTCAGGTAATTTTGAGGTATTCTTCTTCAGCAACTCAGCGTCCACTTTTACCGCTGAATCCTGCGTCTGCTGCTTCGGCACCGGAAAGTTGCAAACTGTGTAAAATAAGCCAAAACAACATAAGAATAGCATCATATCATGAAATATATCAATGAATAAGAAAGGATTACTATATAAAATAGTGATGCCTTTTGGACGTATCAACTCCCCCAAGCTTAGACCTCGCTTGTCCCCAAGCGAATACTGAACTCGGTAAACCTGTCCACAAGTTTAGAGAGTGAAGTGTCGATAAATAGAATACGGACAAAAAGTATCAAGGTTTCTTCATCAAACTCAAGCATCCTCAACAACAACCTCAACTCATAAGGCCCTTATGAGAAAGTAATAACAATTATAATCAAAAGTAGGGCTGAGGAAACTCATCAAATTATGGCAAACATATCCTTGGTCAAAGGACAACTAATAACTTTTACTCTTGCTCTTTCTTTTTAATGAAACAATTTTAAGCTTTTGAAAAACATGTTATTAGTCATGAAGTGCAAATGCTAACACAAAGGAAGATGCTTGCTTGGCAAAAGCTTTCGCAAACAACTTACTTATCAAAAGATAATGTCAACAAGGATGTGGCATGGAAAAACTTAATGCAACTTTATATGGATGAATCCTCATCAACATCAAATGTCTGTTCTCTTAGAGAAAAGAAGGAAGTGGGACAACTGACTTAACATGATGTTGTCTGAAAGGCCTTGTTAAGGGCAAGCAGGGAAAACTCATGTGCTATCCTTAAATCAAACAGAATAAAAAGATAGATTTTGGGGCGGTGCATAGTTTGTCAACGAAATCTAATAGATAGCTCAATTACTTCTCAAGATGGACAAGTTTCGAGGAACGGCTCCCAAGTGGGGACGGTCACATCCCCTTAATCTCCTTTGTTTATCACTGCCAAAGTTTCTGATTTCTCATAGACCAAGCGTGAAGGAGGGTTTGTTTGTTATATTATCTTTCGAGTTGGGCGCACCCATGCCAGTTCCTCCTCGTATTATGGGTTTGCAGATTAGACATGCAATCCCGGGGTAAAACTTGTCCAACTTAAGAAGATCATGAATTACCTACTACTTCCTCATGAGCTAAACAAGAGGCACAAAACAGAAGATTTTGAACATTTAAGGATAACACATAAATTCTATACTTATAGGAGTGGTAGGGGAATACCACGAATAGGAAGGTATGGTGGACTCATATGGAAGATATTGGTTTCAGGGTATGGATGCACAAGCAGAAATCTACTTGGCAAATACTTTGAGAGAACAGACAATTGATGCTAATTTAGATGCAAAACATATAAGGCATAAACATTAAGGTAAGCATAACACATCAAGTTGTCTTCCTTGTCAACATAACACTTCAAGCATAATAACATAAAGGTTTTGGCTATGTCGCTACTTTTGAAAACATGCATGTTGTCATGACCAAAGCTATGTTTGCCAAAATTAAATAAAGTTTTCAAAGCCATACCTGATATAAGGTCAATACTCCCCATAAGAATCGTCATATGAGGCCGATTGCGCGAAGAGAGTACCAAGTGCAGCGAAGGAACTAATAGACTTCTCATTAATATTCCATTATAGACGACTCCACACTCACGGATACAATCTCTCCACAGAAGGAGTGATAGACCTCGATGCAAACACCTATTTCATATAATAACCTCCCTAGACATGATATGACTCTACTTTACTCCAAAAGACTAAGATAAAGATAAAGATACCGGGCACTCCCTGTTGTAGTTATAGACCTAACAATAGATATAGGGGTAGTGATGGAGCTGTGAAGATCTGTACGCAAAGATGGTGACACAAGAAAAGGTTATACAGGTTAGGCCTCTCCTTGGAGATAACAACCTTAATCCTGTCCCAGGTGAACTGAGTTGTTCTTGCTCAAAGTGTCGATGTCCCTTCTATGGTGAAAAGGATGGGCTTATATAGAGTGCGCCCTGTCCCTTTGCTGCCCAATAATGGGTTTTAATTACAGAGTTAATGATGGCTATTATTACAATGAGAAACGTCCCTCCATTACAGTCATTTAAGTAGGGGTAACGCATATGGATTTAATGTCTCGTGACTCTGGCTCTTCCTCTTCTTGTCCGCGTATCGCGCAGCTCGGTTTTTCTTTCTCCCGAGTAACCGACTTACTCGGATGGTAGTGCTTTGCTTCCGAGTAACATCTTACTCGAAAAGGTCTTGTCCGAGTAAGGTTGTTCTTGTAGTAGTGTCATCCGAATAAACTAACTACTCGGAAGAATCTGACCTTATCCGAGTAGCTTCTTACTCGGATGGAAAGAGAGAGAAAGAGGTTTTTTGATTACGTTTTATTTTATAGATATTTTCTAAGAGGTGGTTATATTAGGGATACCCCCTGATATAAGGTTCATGAGGGTATACCCTAGGTATCACCACGACAGTAGCCCCCAAGTGCTTCTGGGTGCTCGTGTGAATTCATGAGGTATACGGAGATTAAATTCGATAAGAGGCCCGGAAGGACTTTATCATCATTTGAACTATCCACTCGACTATGCGCAGGTGAGTTGTTTTTGGAAAGATCGGCGACACTCGAGCGTCTCTCGGAAGAGGTGGACTGAGGCCTCGGGAGGCGTGTCTTAGGGTAAAAGGCCTTAAACCCCATATGTAACCAGATCTGTAAAGTTTGATAATTAAAGCATCAGATGGTGAGCTTTAAACAATATCCCATGGGATATCAATTCTTTACCCCTCACACCGTATCATGCTAACAATCTGGCAATCTGCGTCAGAGACGGATTATAAGCGAGTCTGATTGTTCGAAATTTCCTCTGAGATGCTTACTGAAGCTAGTTCGGGATTCTCTGAAGGTGATTTCTTGATCTAGTCGTTCCGAATGTTGACTTACTCGGATTGATTTTAATGATCCTTTTCCGAGTGATGACTTATTCGTAACAGACCTAGAGTGATGAGATCCTCTTTCCAAGTTGCGGCTTATTCGGAAAGGTCATTTGCTTATTTTTCTTCCGAGTTAAGGTTTTGTTCGGAGACTTCATTTAAGGGCTTTTTACTTCCGAGCTGTACCAACTTGGAAGATTTTTTGTATGTCTTGCTTCCGAGTTTTTTCATGGGAGCGAATCTTTTTCTGTCAGAGGATCTTATCTGTCAGGTATTCTGTCTGGGCGGTTCCTCGATTTCCGCGTCAGTTAGTTATTCTACCATTAATTGCACGCCTTTTAAGGAGGTTAGATTTGGGGGACCGTAACAGGCGCCCTCATTAAGTGCCTTGAAAATTGCGTGGACCTTCTCCCCGCATCTATAAATATGACTTCCTCTTTCTTCCTTCTCAGTATAGCGCTCGCTCCTGCTTCTTCTCCATCGGTGTTCTTCTAAGTTGAGAGCTTCTCCTCCCGTTGGTGATCTCCCAGATCTTCTTCGAACCGGCGGGGCTCCCTTCCGCGCGTCTCCTAGCATCATGTCTGCGGGGGAATGGTTGCCTTCCGTCGTCACGACGGAGCTCATCCGGCGCTACCAAGACGAGGGGTTAATCCCTCGCCATGGCTGCCGCCTTCCTGGCCCAGGTGAGGTTGAACCTCACCCCAGAGAGGATGAGCGGGTTCTTCTTCTTTCTCATGTGGATAGGGGATTTTCTCTTCCGCCTCACCCTTTCCTCCTTGACTTCCTCGCTTTCACCGGATCTCAACTGCATCATATCGTTCCCAATTCTATCACCCTTTTGTCTAGCTTTTTCTCTCTGTGTGAGGGCTTTCTTGGGATAGATCCTCATTGGAACCTTTTCCGCACCATCTATACCATAAAGCCCCAAAAGTTAAAGAACTCTGGGGAAGCAGAGATAAATCATCTTTGTGGGGGGATGTTCTTGGCGAAGAGGCAGGGTATCCAGTATTTCGCCTCCAGTTTGCCTTATTCTGTGAAGAATTGGCAGAATAGCTGGTTCTACTGTAAGGTAGATACCGCCCCTGGGACTCGGACGTTGCCTCCTTACTCGGATGTCAGGCTGTCCGACTCCCGGGGCTGGAATCCTCGGTTGGTTGCTTCTGAGAAACAACGTGTTTTACCCTTAATGAGGGAAGTGGTGAGGATGAAGAAGGCAGGGTTGGATGCTATGGATCTCATTGCTCTTTTCGTTAGTCGGAGAATTTAACCCTTGCAAGCCCGAGCTAGGAGGATGTGGGAGTACACAGGGATTGATGATAACACCCGCTATAACAACTCGGCCATGTCTCAAAAGGAGTTTGAACAACTCATGAAGATCATCACCAGTGTGACTCATGGTGCGCAGATGGCTGGCCGAGTTAGGCCTCTTGATATTACCCGTCCTCCAGCTCTGGTGATTTTCTTTGACCTGAACAGTCTTTTGAGTGTTGTGATAAATCTTGAATTTTAACCTGGATATTTTGTCTATTTTTCAGACGAACATCGCTCCATCTCCAATCCCATTGGCGCCACAACACCCTGTTGAAGAGGACGAGGACAGCAACAATGATGCAGGACTCGGGGTTGAAGATGTCGAGGAGACGGAGTCCGATGTAGTGCTTCCTCGCACAACTACCGAGCAGCGCTCTAAAAATAATCACGATCGTGAGGCAGCTCGGGAAGGATCTGTTCGGGGGACAAAACGTCCCATATCTCCGAGTAAGGGGGAAAGTAGTAGCAAGGCCACCGCTCTTAGCCCAAGTCATGGGAAAGTGGCTCCCATGAAACAGCGGAAAACGCTTTCTACCCTTGGCGGGAGGAAGGTAAATGCTTCGACGGATGCCGCCGAGATTCCCAGGAAGTCTTCCGGGTCAGGGTCTGTTCAGGCTGCTCCCGCCGCTGTCGCTCCCCCATGACGAGCTCTCAAAACAGCTCGGAAGTAATATCCGACAGCTTTTTATTTTTCCTCCTTTAGTGATTTTTGCAGATCTTAATCTTTCCTCATATTGTAGTGTTCGTCCGAGTGGGTCCGAGTCACTCCCTGGTGTTGAGACTCATGATGTTGCAGCTTATGAAGATGTTAGTAACTGCGTTGTGACTGATTTCCAGGTGCTGGATTCTATTCCTGAGCAAATTCCAGTCGATGGTGAGTACTCGCTCTTTGGCTCTAGATTTTATCCTTGCTCCATGTTTTTGCTTACAAGTTTTCTCTTGTTAGATATGGACATTGGCCTTGACGTAGATCCGATCCCCACCGCGAATGTGGCGACCTTCCCTGCTTCCAGCGCCCCGACTGCTCCAGAAGCTTCTACCCATCAGGAGGTTATTGCCCCTATGCCAGCTCAACCTGTCGCCTCGGGGGTGGATGTCGAAAGCACGCCTGTTCCTCCTGCCACCTCGGGGGTGAAAGATGCCGGAAAGAGTTCTACTGCTTCTGTTGCAGCCTCGGGAGAAATTCGGCCTCCTCCTTCTTCAATCTCGGTCGATGTCTCGGTTGAGGATGCCGTAGTAGATGGATTGAAGGGGTCTCTGACGAAGGCCTCAGAAATTGAGCTGCGGTTACGTGAGTTAGCCTCCGACGCTGGGATGATGAAGACCAAGTTGCATGTAAGTACTTATGCAAGCCCTGTGCCCACTGGGTGTGTGGGTTCAATTTCCGAGTTGTTTTTGATAGATTTCCCGTGGGGGCATTACTTAATGCACCCAGTGGGTGTAGCCCCCGAGGCTCCGAGTAACTTCTTGAGGTTACTCGGAGTCTTATGTTGTAGATGCTGTTGGCTAAATGATCTTCTGGTGGGGGCACTTCTTAGTGCACCCACTAGGTGTAGCCCCCAAGGCTCCGAGTTACTTCTTGAAGTTATTCGGAGTCTTATGTTGTAGAGACTATTGACTTGATAATCTTCCAGTGGGGGCACTTCTTAGTGCACCCACTGGGTGTAGCCCCCAAGGCTCCGAGTAACTTCTTGAGGTTAGTCGGAGTCTTATGTTGTACAGACTATTGATTTGGATGATTCTTCCTGTGCCAGGAGGCTTGCAAACTTGGCACTGATTTTGTGAAACTACAAGAAGAACATGAAGCTTTGAAGAAAAGGCATGCTGAGGATAATGGTAAGACTATGCTTCTAATAGGAAATGAGGAGTTTCTGAATTTTTTGCTATGTGATGTTTCTAACAACTGAATCTGCAGAGGCTGCAAAGAAAGCATTTGATGCGAAGGTGAAAGAAAATGATGAATTTGTCAATAAGATGAAAAAGGAGATTGAGCAGACTGAGAAACGCGCGAAGGAGAAGAAGATTTTGGAGAAACAATTGGCCAGCCAGAAGAAGGCTCTTGAAGAAAAAGAGGCCACTATCTCCCGACTTCAATCCGACCTGCAGAAGTTGTCCGAGTTGCGTTCCAGAGACAAGGAAAACCATGAAGCTGAACTGGCAGCAACTTGGGAGTCTGTCAAAAATGCTGAAGAGTACTGTGCCGGGAGATTTGCTTTGTTTAGTGAGATGCTATCCAGTAAGATGTCTTCCTTGCATCGTGCGTCCGACCTGTTGCTGTTAAGTCATCTTGTTTGATTTTTACGCTTATTGTGTCTTTGCAGTTTATTCCACCAATCCTGAGGCGGAACAGGCGCGAATGGCCGAGTTTGCCGAGCTGATGAAGAAGGACAATTACACTCCCAAGACGACGGAATTTTCCTTATCCAAAGGCCTGCTGACCATGAGGTGTGCGAGTGCAAAGAAATATGCTGAACAAACCATGGGTGCCACCCTAGGTTTGAAGAATTACATCTCGCCTACTGAGGAGAATCGTGTTCATCTGGATACAGTTGTTCCTCTACTTCAAGAAGCTTCGCAGCAAATTGCTCGTTGGAAAAGGTCTTCAGCTCGGAGTGGCGCGAATTATGCTCTGGCCCTGACTAAAGCTCACTTTTTGGAGAAAATCCACAATCTGGAACGAGTCGGAGATGGTGATCCAGAGCATGGTCCGAGCTGCACGACCTTCTTGTCCCGCTATGCTGAGACTGCGAGTCGGATTGCGAAGATGCTAGATCTTGATTTCTTCGTGGAATCTACCGGAGTTACCAGTGAATCTGATGAGGCTAGTGATGCCTGATCATGCTGGGGGACAAAATCGTTGAATTTTCCTCGGAATGCCGAGAGGTTTTGTAATAAATAGTTTATGTCTTATTACTGTGTCCTGGGTGCATAGTTTTGTCTCGAAAACTACCGCCCTTTATTAAGAAGGCCTGACTCTGAGGTGTTGATGTGTTTTGCTATAACCAGTTATCTGCAAGGATATAGAACTATGTTTTTGAAATCATTGTTCTTCTTTGTTCTCTGATTTTGCTTAAGCTTTCGTCCGAGCTGCGTACAGCTCGGACGAAAAACTTGGATTTTTCGCAACGTTAAGTAGCCCCCAAGTTTCAGAAAAACTTGTTGGGTAACTTAGTTAAATTTTGCTTAAGCTTTCGTCTGAGCTGCGTACAGCTCAGACGAAAAACTTGGATTTTTCGCAACGTTAAGTAGCCCCCAAGTTCCAGAAAAACTTGTTGGGTAACTTAGTTAAATTTTGCTTAAGCTTTCGTCCGAGCTGCGTACAACTTGGATGAAAAAACTTGGATTTTTCGCAACGTTAAGTAGCCCCCAAGTTTCAGAAAAACTTGTTGGGTAACTTAGTTAAATTTTGCTTAAGCTTTCGTCCGAGCTGCGTACAGCTCGGACGAAAAAACTTGGATTTTTCGCAACGTTAAGTAGCCCCCAAGTTTCAGAAAAACTTGTTGGGTAACTTAGTTAAATTTTGCTTCAGCTTTCGTCCGAGCTGCGTACAGCTCGGACGAAAAAACTTGGATTTTTCGCAACGTTAAGTAGCCCCCAAGTTTCAGAAAAACTTGTTGGGTAACTTAGTTAAATTTTGCTTAAGCTTTCGTCCGAGTTGCGTACAGCTCGGACGAAAAAACTTGGATTTTTCGCAATGTTAAGTAGCCCCCAAGTTTCAGAAAAACTTGTTGGGTAACTTAGTTAAATTTTGCTTAACCTTTCGTCCGAGCTGCGTACAACTCGGACGGAAAAACTTGGATTTTTCGCAACGTTAAATAGCCCCCAAGTTTCAGAAAAACTTGTTGGGTAACTTAGTTAAATTTTGCTTAAGCTTTCGTCCGAGCTGCGTACAGCTCGGGCGAAAAAACTTGGATTTTTCGCAACGTTAAGTAGCCCCCCAAGTTTCAAAAAAACTTGTTGGGTAACTTAGTGAAATTTTTCTTAAGCTTTCGTCCGAGCTGCGTACAGCTCGGACGAAAATACTTGGATTTTTCGCAACGTTAAATAGCCCCCAAGTTTCAGAAAAACTTGTTGGGTAACTTAGTTAAATTTTGCTTAAGCTTTCGTCCGAGCTGCGTACAGCTTGGACGAAAAACTTGGATTTTTCGCAACGTTAAGTAGCCCCCAAGTTTCAGAAAAACTTGTTGGGTAACCTGCTATAACCAGTTATCTGCAAGGATGTAGAACTATGTTTCTGAAATCCTCGTTTTCTCCTTCTTCTCAGGTTTTCGATGGATTTAGTACAACTCGGAAGAAAGCTTGAATTAAAAATGCAATTGATGAAGGCAGAATCTCTTTATTAAACCAATTGACAAGCATCTCATGCATAGAAGCGCCGCAACATTTGGGCATTCCAAGCATGTGGCTCTTCTTTATTATTCGTTACATCATATAGCCGATAGGCTCCATTACCTAAGACTCGGGTTACAATGTAAGGACCTTCCCAGGGAGGGGCTAGCTTGTGATCAGAGGTTTGCTTGACACGCAAAACCATGTCACCTTCCTGAAAGGAGCGAGCTCAGATATGACGCTCGTGATATCGTCGAAGGTCTTGTTGGTAAAATGCCGAGCGCATTAGGGCTAAGTTCCTCTCTTCTTCTAAAAGGTCAATGCCATCTTGCCGAGCTGTCTCGGCTTCTTCTTCAGTATATTGAGTTATTCGAGGAGCATTGTGCTTCAGGTCACTCGGCAGGACAGCTTCTGAACCATACACCAGGAAAAATGGAGTTGCCCGAGTGGACCGGTTTGGACTCGTTCTCAATCCCCATAATACTGAGGGTAGTTCTTCAACCCAGGCTCCTGCTGCTTCCTTTAGTTCCCGCATAAGTCGTCGTTTGATTCCTTTCAAAATCAACCCATTTGCTCGCTGTACCTGTCCATTGGATTGAGGGTGTACCACTGAGGCGAAGTTTACTCTGGTACCCATATTCCAGCAAAACTGCTTGAATTCGGCTATTTGAAATTCAACCCGTTGTCGGTGATGATATCATGGGGAACGCCGAAACGGTGTACAATGCCCTGGATGAAGCTAACTGCGGCGGCTGAGTCTAAGCTTTTTATTGGTTTTGCCTCTATCCATTTTGTGAATTTGTCCACAGCTACTAGGATATGTGTGAATCCTGAGGTGCCTGTCCTGAGTGGCCCTATCATGTCCAATCCCCATGTAGCAAAAGGCCATGCTAAAGGTATTGTCTTCAACTCGGATGCTGGCTTGTGTGGCTGATTCGCGTAAAAATGTGAGCCTCTGTAGTGATCAACAATGTTCTTGGCATCTCTTAAAGCGTTGGGCCAGAAGAATCCTGCTCGGAAAACATTGGCCACTAGTGTCCGACTTGACGCATGGTGACCGCATTCGCCGGAATGTATGTCTTGTAAGATGAGTCGACCTTCTTCTTCCGATATGCACCGCTGGGGGAGCTTTGTGACACTGTTTCTATACAACTCATTGTTGATCACTGAGTACGATTTTGCTTTTCGCACTACTTGCTTGGCTTCTACTTCGTCATCTGGCAGCTCTTGCTTTTGCAAGTATCTCAGAATGGGCAAGGACCACTCGGGAGGGATTACCTCTGTGTCAAAAACAAGATCCACAACTGCATGAATATCTTCTTTGTCCGGAATGTTCTCATCTGGCAGCATGCTTGGATCGGCTTCCGAGTAAGGGTCTTCCTTCACAGTTGGGGCGTGTATGTGCTCCAGATAAACTCCTGGGGGAATTTGTCCCCGAGTTGATCCTAGCTTGGCTAAGTCATTTGCTGCTTGGTTTTGTGTCCTTGGGATATGATGGAGCTCCAGCCCATCAAATTTTTTCTCTAGTTTTCGGACTGCTACACAGTAAGTTGTCATTGCTGGGCTCCTTATATCCCATTCTTTCATGACCTGATTGATCACCAGGTCGGAGTCTCCAAAAATCATCAACCTTCTGATTCCGAGTGAAATGGCCATTCGTAATCCATACAAAAGGGCATCATACTCGGCTTCGTTGTTTGTTGCTGGGAAATGGATTTGAAGGACGTATCTCATTTCGTCCTTTCTTGGGGAAACCAGCACTACTCCTGCTCCCGCCCCATTTAACATCTTTGACCCATCAAAAAACATAGTCCAGTGCTCAGGGATTGGTTGTGGGATGCTCTGTGCTTCTGTCCATTCGGCCAAAAAATCTACCAAAGCCTGTGACTTGATTGCCTTCTTGGGTTGATAATGGATATCGTATGGTAAAAGGTCTAATCCCCATTTTGCAATTCTGCCCGTAGCGTATCTGTTATTCATGATCTCGGCCAAAGGAGCTTCTGATACTACTGTAACCGAGTGGTCTTGAAAGTAGTGAGCCAACTTTTGAGATGCCAAGTGAACTCCCATTGCCAGCTTCTGGTAATGAGGATATCGTTGCTTGGATGGTGTGAGGACCTCGGAGATGAAATATACAGGCCTTTGAATCTTCTGTGTTTTTCCTTCCTCTTCTCTTTCCACCACCATAGCTATGCTGACGACTTGGCTTGTGGCTGCAATGTATAATAAGAGTGGCTCCTTTTCTTTCGGTGCTGCGAGAACCAGCCGAGTTGATAACTGCCTTTTCAATTCTTCAAAGGCCTCCTGGGCTTCTTCGGTCCACTTGAAGTTTGACGACTTTTTCATTAACTGATAGAGGGGGAGTGCCTTTTCTCCGAGTCGGGAAATGAATCGACTGAGTGCTGCGAGACACCCTGTTAGCTTTTGGACATCTCGGAGCTTTTGAGGCGGCTTCATGCTCTAAATTGTTGCTATCTTCTCTGGGTTGGCTTCAATTCCTCTTTCAGAAACCATGAATCCGAGTAACTTTCCGGCTGGAACACCAAATACACATTTTTCTGGATTTAATTTGATGTTATAAGATCGAAGACTCTGAAAGGTTTCGGCCAGGTCGGCCAGTAAGTTACTTCCCTCAGCTGTCTTAATCACAATGTCATCAACATATACTTCGACATTTCTGCCGATCTGCCAAATCAAGCAATTCTGCATCATGCGCTGATATGTAGCCCCCGCATTTTTAAGTCCGAATGGCATGGTGACATAGCAGAAACAGCCAAAAGGAGTTATAAATGCGGTTAATATTTCATCTCGTTCATATAATCGGATTTGATGATAACCCGAGTATGCATCGAGGAAACACGGTCTTTCACACCCAGATGTGGAATCCACAATCTGATCAATGCGAGGAAGAGGGAAGTGATCTTTTGGACAAACTTTGTTGAGATGACGGAAATCAACGCAAGTTCTCCAAGATTTATCTTTCTTTGGAACCATCACAGGATTTGCTAACCACTCTGAGTGGAAGATTTCCTTAATGAATCCAGCTGCTAGCAATCTTGTTATTTCCTGTCCGATGACTTTTCTCTTTTCTGAAGAAAAACGTCTAAGGGATTCTTTTACTGGTCTTGACTTCGGGTCAACCCGCAATTTGTGCTCAGCCAACTCCCTTGGGACTCCGGGCAAGTCAGATGGCTTCCACGCAAAGATGTCTCAATTCTCACGGAGGAAGTTGATGAGCTCAAATTCCTATTTAGGATTCAGATCAGTGGCGATGTTGGTGAACTTGTCCTCATCATCAGGATGGATCCGCACATTTTTGGTTTCTCCTGCCGACTCGAACGAAGATGATTTCTTGGGTTGCAACAAATCGGACGTGTCGACTCTCTTCTTCAACTCGGCCAACTCAACTTCTGCCATTTGCTGGTCGGCTATTAATGATCCTTTCTGCAGCAACTCTTCTGCTTGTTTATAATCTCTGGATACGGTGATCACACCACTAGGGCCTGGCATCTTTAACTTCAAATAAACATAGCAAGGAATTGCCATAAATTTTGCATAAGCGGGCCGTCCGAGTAGCGCATGATAAGCACTCGGAAAGTCGACTACTTCAAAGGTAATCTTTTCCTTCCGAAAATTATCAGGTGTACCGAAGACTACATTCAGAGTAATCATTCCTAGCGAATGTGCTTTCTTTCCCGGGATGATCCCATGAAATTCAAAGTAACTGTTACTGAGTTTAGACATCGGGATGTTCATGCCTTTTAGGGTACTAGCATATAAAATATTTATGCCACTGCCTCCATCCATCAAGACATTCCTCAGCCTAAAATTGCCATTTCCTGTTTCCACCAATGGGTCAACTATCAAAGTGTGTCTTCCTGGGTGAGGGATATGAGGGGGATGGTCCGATTGATCAAATGTAATCGGAACATTTGTCCACTTCATATAACTCGGAACGGCAGGAGCAGCAGTGTTAACTTCTTTGAACCTCAACTTTTCAATTCTCTTCGATTCTCGGCCTGCAAAAATGACCAAAACTCCGTCTTCCCGAGGAAAACCTTCACTGTCCAGATCTGGACTTCCTTCCTTTTCTTTCCCTTGTCCTGCTGTGACGCGGTCTTTGCATTTTGCGCAGCTCTCTTGATTAGTCGGCATTGCCTAGCGTTATGCTTCGGGAAAACCGTCATTCCTTCAGCATCTTGGGTGGTATGAAGAGGACAAGGCTGATTTAGGATATCATCATCATTTGAAGGCCTTTTTTGACGAGGCTGCCACTCCTTCCTCGACTGATTTTTGCTATGGATCCCTGCTGCATTTGCGGCCGCTACCAATTCGGCGTCTGTTGGTGCCCCTTCTGCCTTTCTCTTACTACCTCCCCCTCCATTCTTTTGCTTGGGGTTGGTGGCCGAGTTGTTACCGCTTCGATACTGCTGGGACTTCTGCCGAATTTCCTCTTCCCCATTAGCATATTTGTTTGCGATTTCCATCAATCTGCCAAGTGAAGTGACATCAGGGGACCTTGCGAGTTTCAAGCTTAACTCCTTATACTTGACACCTTGCATAAAGGCATGAATTGCTTGGAACTCGGAGACTCCTTCTACCGAGTTGTGGAGTGTGATCCATCTCTGAATATATTATCGAGTGGGTTCATTGTGACCTTGAGTACATAACTGCAATTCAGTCAGCCCTCCAGGTCTCTTGTAGGTTCCTTCAAAATTCTTGACGAAAACTCTGACTAGATCTTCCCATACCCAGATGCTGTTTGGTGGAAGCTGGTTTAGCCACGTCCGAGCTGAACCTTCTAGCATCAAGGGAAGGTGCATCATGGCTATCTCATCTCCACCTCCTCCTATCTGGACTGCTATTTTGTAGTCATCTAACCATGTCTGCGGCTTAGCATCACCCCGGTACTTCTCTACTCCTTGCGCCATCCTGAAGCGAGGGGGAATCGGGGTTGATCGGATTCTCTCGCTAAAACAGACGGGGCCTGTAGCCATCGGATAACTAACTTGGTCTTGTCAATACGCCCTGGCACGATCTACTCGATTTTGTACTAAATGTTTTCGAGCATCATCTTCAATATCTCGGTATCTTTCTTCTTGATGATCCACTCGGCGCCGCTCTTGGTCCCTCCTCCGAGCTGCGTAGTCTTCATCTCTCCTCCGAGCTGTATACTCATCACCTCTTCGAAACTCTGGATTCCGGAACTATTCATGGCGGTAATCATCATGAAGATCCCCCTTGTTCCGAGGTGAATGATTTCTGTTTCTTCGGGGAGTATAAACAGACTGAGAGGTGCCCGTGAGGAGAGGTTGAGAGTGAACCCGCTGTAGTGATTGACTGACTTCAGCATTCTTCTCCACTGCTTTTTGTAACAGGAATGCTAAGTGTTCTATTCCTTCAGCTGCTGAACCACTCGGTTGCAAGGAATTTGCAATCCGAGTAGCTGCTATTAGATTTTCCATTGGGGTATCCAGAGCTCGGAAAGATCGATTTTCGCCATTTCCCCTCAGTTGACGACTGGTTCTACTCTGCTTGAGGCGAGCCACCTCCCGAGCCTGATGTTCCAATGTATTCTGTAGTTCGGTTAGACGCTGCCGCTCAGCTAAATTGGTTAGCCTGGCTGCCTTTAAGTGTTTCCCTTCTGGAGTTGAGGTGTCTATGGGGGTTTGCAACATCTGCTCTGCTGCTTCTGACGTTGCTTGTTCTTCCTGAGTAAGGGGCCGTCGACTGGAACCTCCGAGCTCTAGACGCCTGAAAGCAGATGTTCGCCGACGTCCTCCTCCGAGTGGTATCTCTTCATTGCCCCGATCTGCCTCGTTAGTTCGATCTCCGCCCTCTCTGGTTGGTGACCCCTGAGGTGGTGGAGTCCCGGCCATACAAACTTCTGCCATGGTGACAGGAGAACCATTGCTCCCTTCTTGTTCGACCTCTGGCTCCGGGTCAGACATCAAAAGGTCTTCATCGTCACCGGAGTTGAAGATGTGCAAGAGTGATGCAGTTGGACCTTCCTTTGCAATCAGCTCGCTGATGGCCTG
The DNA here is from genome assembly GCA_950022295.1 of Bromus sterilis. Lineage (NCBI taxonomy): Eukaryota > Viridiplantae > Streptophyta > Magnoliopsida > Poales > Poaceae > Bromus > Bromus sterilis. The sequence continues at coordinate 17,934,285 of OX465598.1, read as the reverse complement.
CTAAGCTGACTCCACAGAATCGATGACTGCCACCTGCTGGATCGGGCGGGGCTTGTTTCGATAAGGAACGCGCGGGAGGCCTGACCTCTTCTTCTTATGGTGAATAGGCAACGGAGCCTGGGTCTGAGGACGGACTGATAACTGAAGGCGAAGAGCCCCCGATGTGTCGGCTCGAAAGTGTACGCTGCCCCTTGAGGGCAGCAGCTGCGCCTGGAGCGGCGCATCCGCCAGCCAAGCGGAGTCGTCGGCCACAAAGGCTAACGATCCAAAGAGAAAACTCTCGCCGTGGACGAGTTGGGGACCGCGGGTCGACGAGGAAGACGAAAAGAAACCCATCTTTACGGTTGCTGATCAGCTCAGCCCCACGGTGGGCGCCAATTGTTGTAGTTATAGACCTAACAATAGATATAGGGGTAGTGATGGAGCTGTGAAGATCCGTACGCAAAGATGGTGACACAAGAAAAGGTTATACAGGTTAGGCCTCTCCTTGGAGATAACAACCTTAATCCTGTCCCAGGTGAACTGAGTTGTTCTTGCTCAAAGTGTCAATGTCCCTTCTATGGTGAAAAGGATGGGATTATATAGAGTGCGCCCTGTCCCTTTGCTGCCCAATAATGGGTTTTAATTACAGAGTTAATGATGGCTATTATTACAATGAGAAACGTCCCTCCATTACAGTCATTTAAGTAGGGGTAACGCATATGGATTTAATGTCTCGTGACTCTGGCTCTTCCTCTTCTTGTCCGCGTATCGCGCAGCTCAGCTTTTCTTTCTCCCGAGTAACCGACTTACTCGGATGGTAGTGCTTTGCTTCCGAGTAACATCTTACTCGAAAAGGTCTTGTCCGAGTAAGGTTGTTCTTGTAGTAGTGTCATCCGAATAAACTAACTACTCGGAAGAATCTGACCTTATCCGAGTAGCTTCTTACTCGTATGGAAAGAGAGAGAAAGAGGTTTTTTGATTACGTTTTATTTTATAGATATTTTCTAAGAGGTGGTTATATTAGGGATACCCCCTGATATAAGGTTCATGAGGGTATACCCTAGGTATCACCACGACACTCCCCTAAGCTTGGAACAAGCCAAGGGGATGCCATTACCCAAGGAGATTTCACTCCTCATTCCTGTTGTTGTTGATCACGTAGTCCTCGGCGAAGCGCTTCCATGGAAGGGATTCTCCAGTCTCATATGAGAAGTTTGTCTCCTGAATCCTGCATGCAGCACCCATACCCATGCGCATAAACCTTAGTTCATACTCACAGTTCTGCTGATGTAGATCATTAATTTTCCCTTGGAGCTCTTCAATTCTTTCGTCAGATGCGGTGATGCTTTTCCACATCTCCTTCATCTCCTTCTTGTAGAAAGCCTTCAGATCATTGATGAGGTCGAAGTTGGCTTCAACACCCCGCTCAATCATCTTCTTGTACTTGAAGACTTCTTGCTCCACTTCTTCTAGCCTGGCCTGGATGCTCCCCTCCTTGACAGGTCCCTTCAGATCTTCTTGATGGAGGACACCGTCCTCCATCCGAACAACCTGAGGGTGCTTCTTCACCTCAGCGAGGTAAGGGTTGATGACGTTGACGACGAACTTGTCCTTGGGGGAACTTGGGGAAGCCATGGCACCTAGGTCTAGCTAAAAGATTTCCTGGCAGAAACAGATTGAAGAGAAAACACACGAAATTTCGATATACGTTGTCGGAACGATCCGGGAAAATATATAGCAAAAATTTCTGCAACAAAAGGAAGGTAACGAGCCAAAGTGGGGTCGGAGACGGACTCCTGGGTGCCCAGGCGGCCTCCCGGCGCGGCCAGGAGGTAGGCCGCGCCAGGGGGGCGCCTGGGCCCCCTGGAGCTCCTCTCCGGCTCCACTTAGGCCTCGAATTTTCCTAATTTTGCAAAAACTCATAATATGGAACTTTTTATGGCGGTTCGCGATGTTTCCTTACCGTAATACATAACTTTTCTATTCTGCTTCTGCTGGTGTCTGAAGCAGGGCTGCAACATGTTCTTCATGAGTTGTTGTGCGTATTATATTTCCATCAACATTGAAGGGATCTCCCGCCATGTAATGCTTGAGTCTTTGCCCATTCACAACTTGAGGTTTGGTGCCTTCAAAATTGTTAATCTTGATTGCACCAGACTGGTAGACTTCTTCGATATGAAATGGCCCTTCCCACCTGGAAAGTAGTTTACCTGGAGAAAACCTGAAACGAGATCTAAACAATAAAACTTTATCACCAACATTAAATTCACGTTTCAGAATCCTCCTGTCATGCCACTTCTTTACCTTTTCCTTGAACATTTTAGCGCTCTCGTAAGCTTCACTTCTCCACTCATCTAGAGAAGTCAAGTTCATGAGACGCTTTTCACCAGCTAACTTTGGGTCAGCATTAAGCTCTCTAACAGCCCAGAAAGCTTTGTGCTCTAACTCTAATGGCAAATGGCAAGCCTTGCCATAGACCATTTTATAGGGAGACATGCCCATGGGGTTTTTGTAAGCAGTTCTATATGTCCACAAAGCATCTCCTAACTTATTTGACCAGTCCTTCCTATTTCTGTTAACTGTCTTTTGCAAGATCAACTTGATCTCTCTGTTGGTGAGCTCAACTCTCCCACTAGTTTGAGGATGGTACGGTGAAGCAATTCTATGATTGACATCGTACTTGGCTAAAGCTTTTCTAAAAGCTCCATGCGTGAAGTGTGATCCTCCATCAGTCATGAGATACCTAGGTACACCAAACCTAGGGAAAATTACATCTTTGAGCATTTTCAAAGATGTTTTGTGATCAGCACTCTCAGTGGGGATTGCTTCAACCCACTTGGTTACATAATCAACAGCAACTAATATGTGAGTGTACTTGTGCGAAGAAGGAAAAGGACCCATAAAATCAAAACCCCAGCAATCAAAAAGCTCAATCACTAGTGAGTAATTCATAGGCATCTCATTCCTTCTACTAATATTACCAACTCTCTGACATTTATCACAGGCTAAAACATAATTTCTAGCATCTTTAAAGAGAGTAGGCCAATAAAAACCTGATTGGAGAACCTTATGTGCGGTTCTCTCACCGGCGTGATGTCCTCCATAGGGACTATCGTGACATTGCTTGAGGATGTCCTTCTTCTCGTGTTCCGGTATGCATCTTCTCACGATCCCGTCTGGACCTTCTTTGAAAAGATGTGGGTCATCCCAAAAGTAATGCCTCAAATCATGGAAGAACTTCTTCCTTTGCTAAAATGTTAAACCTGGAGGCAAATAGTTTGCAATGATAAAATTAGCATAATCTGCAAACCAAGGATCGGAAAGAGATTGTACTTTAACAACGGCAAGTTGTTCGTCTGGAAAACTGTCGTTGACTGGGATGGGATCATGCGGTATATCTTCCATCCTTGAAAGATTGTCTGCTACAGGGTTGTCTGCTCCTTTTCTATCAACAATCTGCAAATCAAATTCTTGAAGGAGGAGTACCCATCTGATGAGTCTTGGCTTGGCATCCTTCTTCTTCATAAGATACTTAATGGCAGCATGGTCAGTATGAATAATAACTTTAGAATCAACAATATTCTGCCTAAACTTATCACAAGCAAACACTACTGCTAAGAATTCCTTCTCGGTAGTAGCATAATTCTTTTGAGCACTATCAAGGGTTTTACTAGCGTAATGTATAACATTCAATTTTTTATCAACCCTTTGTCCTAAAACAGCTCCAACAGCAAAATCACTAGCATCACACATAATTTCAAAGGGCAAACTCCAGTCAGGCGGTTGTACTATAGGAGCGGTTATTAAAGCTTTCTTAAGAACTTCGAAAGCCTCCTTACAATCTTCATCAAATACAAAAGGAACATCCTTCTGGAGAATATTAGTGAGGGGTCTCGAGGTCTTAGAAAAGTCTTTAATAAATCTTCTATAGAAACCAGCGTGACCGAGAAAACTACGAATACCTTTAATGTCCCTTGGATAGGGCATCCTTTCAATAGCTTCAATCTTCGCCTTGTCCACTTCAATTCCCCTCTCGGAAATCTTTTGGCCAAGCACGATCCCTTCGTTAACCATGAAGTGGCACTTTTCCCAATTAAGAACTAAGTTTGTATCCTCGCATCTCTACAAAACTTTATTAAGATTGTGGAGAAAGTGGTCAAAGGAAGTTCCATAGACGGAGAAATCGTCCATGAAGACTTCCATAATCTCCTCACATAAACCATGAAATATTGCAGGCATACATCTCTGAAAAGTAGCAGGGGCATTGCATAAACCAAAAGGCATACGCCTATAAGCATAAGTACCATAAGGACAAGTGAAAGTGGTCTTCTCTTGATCAGCAGTGTTAACATGAATTTGAGAGAAGCCTGAATACCCGTCAAGATAGCAAAAGTGGGTGTTTTTTGACAGCCTCTCAAGGATCTGATCGATAAAGGGCAGCGGGTAGTGGTCCTTCCTAGTTGCCTTGTTCAACTTCCTGTAATCAATACACATTCTATATCCAATAATAATTCTCTGAGGTATCATTAGGGACTACAGTTGTCCCTCCTTTCTTATGAACACAATGAACTGGACTTACCCACTTACTATCAGCTATAGGGTAGATAATACCTACGGCTAGAAGCTTGAGGATTTCGGTCCTCACAACATCCATCATCTTTGGGTTCAACCGTCGTTGATGGTCAACAACAGGTTTAGCATCGGGCTCGAGGTTAATAGTATGTTGACAGATAGATGGACTAATTCCCTTAAGGTCATCAAGGGTATAGCCAATTGCACCACGGTGTTTACGAAGTATCTCCAATAATCACTCTTCTTCATATCCTGAAAGGTTAGAGTTGATAATAATAGGATATACTTTCTTTTCATCTAAATAAGCATACTTGAGCGTATCGAGAAGAGGTTTGAGATCAAACACCGGGTCTTATTTTGGTTTGGATAGAATTCCTAAAGGTTCAACCGGAAGGTTGTGCTTCAGGATAGCAGGTTGTCTCAAGAAGATTTCATCAATTTCATTTCTTTCCTGCATATGAGTATCATTCTCGTGGTCCTCCATGTATTGCTGCAAAGGATCATTAGGTGGAATAGCAATAGAAGCAATACTTTCAATAATTTTATCATCACTAGGTAATTTAGTACCACGAGGCTGCTTAGAGAACTTAGAAAATTTAAATTCATATGGCTCACCATTGAATTCAACAGAAACTTTACCCTTCTTGCAATCTATAATAGCTCCACAAGTTCTGAGAAAAGGTCTACCAAAAATAATAGGACAAAAACTATCTTGCACTGAACCAAGTACGAGAAAGTCGGTAGGATACTTTACCCTTCCGCATAGGACTTCAACATCTCTCACAATCCCAATAGGAGAGATAGTAGCTTTGTTTGCAAGATGAATAGTAACATCAATCTCTTCAAGTTCACAGGGTGAAATCTCACCCATGATCTCTTGATAAAGAGAATAAGGAATCGCGCTAGCACTTGATCCCAGATCGCATAGCCCGTAATAATTATGATCTCCTATTTTAACAGATACAACTGGTGTACCTGAAATTGGGCTTTTATTCTTGGTTGTGACAATGTTAGTTGAAACAGCACAAAAAATTATAATAGAATCTGAAACATCATTAGTAACTAAATCTTTAACCATCGCAACTTGAGGATCGACTCTGATCTGGTCCTCAGGTTCGCCTGTTCTTCTCTCACTTTTATTTATTATGCCTGTCACAAAAGAGTGCTCCCTTATCCTTGAAGGAAAAGGGGGTTGTTCATATATAACTGCAGGCAAAATAGGGTCAGCAACGTGAATATCAATAGGCACTTCATTGAAAGGCTTATGGTGCTGATCCTTCTTCTTCTTAGAAGAATCAACATGAGAGGCAAAGTTCTTACAAAAATCAATCATTAGATGGGAATCCAGACCAATCTTCGAGCAAAAGGTATTGAAATAATCAGTTTTCACATAGCTCTCAATATAATCATGCTCATAATTTATAGCAGGTTCAATACCTTTATCGATTTCCCAGCCTTCAGTATTCATCTGGATCCTTTCGATGAGATCCCATCTTTCTTCAACGCTCTTTGTCTGAAATACCCCGCTAGAGGAGGCATCCAGCATTTCCTTATCCTGACGAGAAAGCATGGCATAAAAAATTGTAAGTATAATATCCTTGGGAAGCTTATGGATAGGACATTTGAACATTAGGGATTTAAGTCTCCCCCAAGCTTGAGCGATGCTCTCTCCGTCGCGAGACCTAAAGTTATAGATGTAATTCCTGTCTCGTTGAACTTCATGAAGAGGGTAAAACTTTGTATAAAAGAGAGACATAAGCTCTTCCCAATTAAGAGAATGTGAGTTATCGAGGAGCTTATACCAATCTGAAGCTTTGTCCGTAAGCGATATGGAGAATAATTTCTTCATAACGAACTCCAGTGACACACCTGCAAGCTTGAATAATGAACATAGTTGTGATAAATATAGCAAGTGTTCACCTGGATGTTTGTCTCCTGCATAGCAATTAGCTAAGACATAATCGATAATACCAGATGGTATCTTATAAGGCACAATTTCAGCGGGGGCAGGAGTGACTACCTTAGTTGTGGGGCGGTTCCCCAAGAACAACGATCCAAGAGTAGGGGTGTCCATAAGGACAAAAGCAGCAACAGCAAAACTAAAAACAGAAATATAAAAAAACTTCCTTACCAGCTTCACTTACTAATAGCGCTACGCTCCCCGGCAACGGCGCCAGAAAACGGCACTTGATGACCCACAACCGTAAGGGATCTATTGCAGTGTTTTCGATAAGTAAGAGTGTCGAACCCAACGAGGAGTAGAAGGTAATAGCAAGTGACTTTGGCAAGGAGATAACTACAAGCACTGAAAGATAACTTTTTAGGGGTTTTCTTGGTATAAGCAACAGGAAAGTAAAAACGAGCAAAGTAAAAGGCACTGGAGAGTAACAAGTGGCCCAATCCTTTCTGAGCAAAGGAGAGGCCTAGCAACTGAACTTAAAAAGGCTAAAGTGTTCTTGAGGACACATGGGAGAGGTAGTCATGTGCTTTCGCCATATTCCGTATCGGTACTATGTGCTGTGTTGATAAGTGTTGAGTGGGTGGATCCATGCTAGTACACCCTCTAGACTAAGACAAGTGCACTATTATGATTAAACGCCTTGCAAGCGTCCGCAAATACAAGATAGTAATTAAGGCAAAAGCCTAACCATAGCAATACGATCGATGATCCATTGTTCCCTTGTGCAAAAGCGTGCAAACTGGGGTTTAGGTCTCTGTCACTCTGGCAACCCACCGTAAGCATTCTTTGTACACAATGTATTCCCCTAGGTCCTTGATAAGGCGAAGTGTTGAGTGTTCGACTCACACAACACCACTAGGAAAATAACAACACAACTTAATTATCAAACAACACATATTGCTTCAACATCATATGACTACTAACAACTAGACTTCTCCCATGTCCTCAAAAACTAAAGTAACTACTCACAGGACATAAAAGAAATCATGATCAGTGGGGATAAATAGATGATAAACAATCTGGACACAATGATATTTCTCCAACAAAACTCAATAGCATTCACCACATAGTAGTAATCAACACCGACAGAGTAGAGAGGATAGATAGTACGGATTACAACAGAAGTTGCAATTGTGAGATGAGATTGGATGGAGGTGGAGATGGTGCTGATGATGGGGACGATGTTGATGATGATCTCGATGATGCCCGTGACGATGGTGATGACGATGGCGATGATCTCCCCTTCCTGGAGGTGATCTCCCCGGCGGAATCTGCCCGCTAGAGATGGCTTTTCTTCTCTGTAGGTTTCCGCCACGGAGCGGCGGCGGAGCTCCGAAAACTCTCCCCCTTTTAGGGTTTCTGGATAATGTGTGTTATATAGGCCAGAGGGGGGGAACCGGGAGTGGTCCTAGGGGTCTAGGCGCCCTCCCGGCGCGGCCAGGGTGGGGGCCGCGCCAGGTGGCCGCCTAGGCACCCTGTGGCCCCCCTCTGGTCGCTCTTTTGCGTGTCTTCGTGATCCTTCTGGAAAATACCCTCCGTCGATTTTCAGGTAATTTGGAGGTATTCTTCTTCAGCAACTCAGCGTCCACTTTTTACCGCTGAATCCTGCGTCTGCTGCTTCGGCACCGGAAAGTTGCAAACTGTGTAAAATAAGCCAAAACAACATAAGAATAGCATCATATCATGAAATATATCAATGAATAAGAAAGGATTACTATATAAAATAGTGATGCATTTTGGACGTATCAGGTGGCAAGGTTGAAAACCCGTGGTTGGAAGCAAAGACTAAACATGTGCCAGAGCTCTTGGTTTTGAAAACAGAGACAAAAACATTTTTGAGAAGTGCAACTTTCCAGTCAACGGTGAACGGTAAAGGTCTCTCAATATCTCCCATGCCAACTATATTAATAATTTTTTTGCTTACACTTTTGTTCCCTTATCCATCTATCATTTGACAGTCTATGGAACCTTATTTTGCCTCAAGTCTGGAAGGAAGCTCGTTCCATCTATCATTAGCAGCACTTGGTCCATTTCATTCCATCATCAAGTATGGGGGAGGTGTAACTTTCCCCTTTTTTATATAAATTACTAGTTAACACTTCCGTCAATATTTTTGGCATGATAGATACTGATTTTCCCTCACCCCACCATGAGCTTGTACGGTTACAAAATGGAAGCTTTTGAATAAATTTCGAGATGGCACAAGAAAGTCTGAGTTAGGGGTGGCCGGTAAATACCACATATAGGAAGGTATGGTGGACTCATATGGAATAACTGGTTTCAAGGATTTTGGATGCTCAAGCAGAATTCCAATTCCGCTTAGTGCGAGCGAAGGCTAGCAAAGGACTGGGAAGCGACCAAGTAGAGAGCAATAACTATCATAATCATGCAGAGCGACAAAGCAACATTGAATCGGGCATGAAAGTGATATAACTATTCTGAAACAAAAAGATCATCAAGGCATAATAGACTTTTTAGTTATAAACATGTGTGAACATGTGCCAAGTCAATCCAAAAATTCTCCGAAGGGAAATACCACTTCAGTATGCCAAACCATGAACAATGCAATGCATGTAAATCATTTCAACAACACATTATGTACTCTAGCTATTTGAGATTAGCCACAAGGAAAGCATGAACACTGGGAAAGCATTGTAAACATAGCACTATGTCGCTACAAGCTGGTTTCTAGATCATAAGTACAAGCATATGTACAAAAGTAGAAACAAGCAGAGTTCATACCGGTTTTCCTTGTTGCTTCCCTTCCGTCGATCTTCGTCTTTACTGCCTTGTCACTTGCACGATCGAACGTGGGAAATATTATCAAATGCCATCACGGACTCGAGCTGAACTCTGAAAACAAAGCAAACTAAAGAGAGAAAGGAAATCTTTTTGGGTTTTTTAAAGGTTTAAACGAAAGCAAAAGAGAAAATCTTTTTGTTGTTTTTGCAAAGAAAGAAAGAAAGAAGAACGAGTAAAAACTTTGAAAAGATCAAAGCGAACAAAAAATAAAACAGATAATACAATGGAAAAGTGAGAAGGGCATGTACTCCCCCAAGCTTAGGCTTTTGGCCTAAGTTGGTAGTAGCTAATGTCCCCAGGAGCCTCCTGCTCCAGGGTGGTACTGGTGAGTCCAAGGGTCGTATGAGGCTTCCAGCGCGTACACCAAAGTCGTCGGATCCTCCCACGAAGAAGGATCCGCGCTCCAAGCAGAGGAAGACCCTTCACCAAACTAGGTGACGGTCTCCCCCTGGAAAGGTGGTAACTCACCATGCTCCTCCTCGTCGGGCACAACCCCCTCCATGGGGTTATGAAACTGATGCTGGACCACAAACTCATCGAACTGGATAACATCAAAGGACCATCCGTTCCTGCGAGAGAAATCGAACAAAAGAGGTGCAGGTAGACGGATCTTGCGTTCCGTGGTGGCTTCGAAACGCAAGATATAATCAAGGTTACCAAACTCGGAAGTCATGGTAACAAACCTATGCCTTTTCATAGCAGCAAGATCAAAACTTAAATAAGTACAAGGCTTATCATCAGGGTGTGGGGTGCCATTAAGAGACTCTAGGATAAGTGTGGCGTAAACGCCACCAAATAAATCTCCCTTGTTACCGTTCATAGCAAGGCGTTGAGCAATTAAGGCACCCACATTATAATCAAACCTCCCCGAGAGGGCGGTTGCCAGGATAGCAATATCCGGCGCAGAAATGTTGCTCGTGTTGTCACGAGCTAACACCCCTCTAGCAATATAATACGCAAAATACCTGAGGTGTGGAAATAAGATGCTGGAGATTTTTGACCGGTGAATATCCCTCGTATCCATGCTACAGAGAGAGTTGAAGACGGTTCTCAGCTCGGAGGGCTGAGAGCTTATCTTCGCCGTCAGTCCAACGTTCGGCACACCTATTATTTCACAAAACTTTTCCAAAGGCATGGTCAAAAGATTATTGTAAATTTTAAACTCAACAGAACCAGTATCAAGGTTATATCTAAAACTGTTAATGAAACAGGAGGTGAGTTTTTCATACTGAGCAACACGGCACGTTGCGAGCCGCGTCAGACCTGCATTAGCACAAAGATTATAGAACTCCTCCTCAATTCCTGCAGCTTCAAGGAATTCATTGCACGGGAAAGTCATTGCACGTGCTGGATTTGTGTCCTCCAACAACTCTAAGAGCACATGATCCTCGTTGTAGCTCACCCTAGCAGTCGAGGGTGAAGCTGCAGCTCTTGTAACTCGATCGGAGCGCTCGGGCCTTTTCTTCCCAAGCCACCCCTTTGCTCTTCCTAGCAAACTCATTTCTGAAATTTTTGACAAATTACAAAAACAAGGATTTAAACAAAGTGAGTTAAGGCAAACTACTCAACCCACTTACCTAAGGCAAAAACTTGCATCAAAATTTGGAAAATAAACTTCTACACATGCAAGCAAGCTCATCTAAACAGCACCAAGAACTACTAAATACTCACAAATGAAGCCACCAACCAAAAAACTATTTGGAGGAGTTACATACCAGGGAGTATTTGCTCAAAATCTCAGCTCAAATGATGGGTTCGGGAGAGAGATCGAAAATCACCTCCACGAACAGCAAGAACGCAAGTTCCAGGGCCAGAACTCGTGTTTTTGGAGAGAAAAAGAGAGAGAGGAAGAAGACTCACCTGGAGGTGGGACCTGTGGGCCCCAAGCGCCCTATGGGCGCGGCCAGGGGGCAGGCCGCGCCAGCTGGCCGCCTGGGCCACTGGTTCCCCCCTGGTCATCCCCAGGTACCTCTGGGTCACTCCTGGCATGGAAATTTATATTTTTATTTTTAGGGATTTTTTCTGAAAACTTCACTGTTGAAAATTTCTCGGAGTTCAAAAAGCTGCAAAACTTTCTAAAAACTTAAAGCGGTGATTAATATTATGAAGCTTCAAAAACACAAAAACTTGGTACAGCAAAGAGAATAAAAGTTAAAGCAAATGAAAACATAACAAGCTTAACTTTTTACCTATATAAAACAAGCTCACTAGTAAGGTTGATCAAGTCTTACCAACAAACCGACGATATATAGAACAAGAAGTCTCACCTCTTATGAAGTGATCATTGCATCTTTACTTTAATGGACATTGTCCCCACCATAATGGTTTTGTATTTGTGGTGCACATGTAGTGGACAGTCTCATTCTCCAATCTTCACGGTCTCAACATTCTCTATAGAGTTAAGGCCATGCCTCTTGTCGATCTTCTTTGGAAAATACACCGTGTGTTCTTTATCATCAACGTTGAAAGTGACCTTTCCTTTATTGCAATCAATAATAGCACCTGCGGTGTTAAGAAAATGTCTACCAAGAATAATGGACATGCTCCCATCCTCGGGCATGTCAAGCACAACAAAATCTGTAAGGATCAAACAGTTAGCAACTTCAACGGGAACATCCTCACAAATACCAATGGGGACAGCTGTTGATTTGTCAGCCATCTGAAGAAAGATATCTGTAGGGATTAGTTTCTCTAAACAAAGCCTCTTGTAAAGAGAGAAAGGCATAACACTCACTCCTGCACCAAGATCACATAAAGCAGTTATGACGTAATTATTCTTTATGGAGCAAGGAATGGTGGGTATACCTGGATCACCAAGCTTCTCAGGAATCTTGCCACTGAAAGAGTAGTTAGCAAGCATGGTAGATATTGCTTCATTAGGAACTTTTCTTTTATTAGTGACAATATCTTTCATATATTTCGAATAGGGAGGTAACTTAATAGCATCAGTCAAAGGGATTTGAAGAAAAAGAGGTTTCATCCATTCACAAAACTTATTGTAATGCTCTTCTTCTTTAGATTTGAGGGACTTACCTGGAAAGGGCATGGGTTTCTGTATCCATGGTTCTCTTTCCTTCCCATGTCTTCTTGCGATGAAGTCTTCTCTAGAGTACTTCTTGCGTTTATCAGGTGTTTCTTCTTCTCTTACCTCGGGAGAATCATTCTTTTCAGTGTCCTTTTCTTCAGGCTCGGCACCGTCTTCTGTTTCAGCATCGGAGGTAGATATGTTGTTAGGATCAACAGCTGGCTTTTCACTTGTAATAGGATCATTGGGATTGTCAGCCTCCTTGTGTTTCTTCTTCTTCTTTTTCTTCGGAGAGCTAACAGTCTCGTCTTCTTCTTGTACTTGAGAATCTTGCTCGATCCTCTTTGGATGCCCCTCAGGATAGAGTGGGTCCTGGGTGTGTGTTCCACCCCTAGTTTTGATGCCATAAGCTTGTATGTCCTGTTTGGCACTATTAGCAAGCAAATCTTTTTGCACATTAGAAATTTGTTCAAGCTGAGTTTGAACCATATGAAAATGCTTAACAAGACATTTAACATCATTAACTGTTCTTTCTAGAACAACACACAAACTTTTGATAGCAAGAGAGTTATCATGCAACCGACTTTGTATCCTCCTATTAAAATGGTCTTGCTTAATAATAAAATTATCAAGCTCATCTAAGCATTGGTCGGGAGGCTTACCTTTAGGGATGTCACTTTCAGTAAAGTCTAATAGAGAGTGTACCTCTACCAAGGGAGGGCGAGTAGTAGGCTCACACAACTTATCAATAGGCGGTAAATTCTTCACGTCTTCGGCTTTAATACCTTTCTCCTTTATAGACCTCTTTGCTTCTTGCATATTTTCGGGGCTCAGAACTAGCATGCCCCTCTTTTTTGGTGGTAGAAGTGGTTCAGGAACGGACCAATCTTCATAGTTCTTGGCAATTTTGCACATTAATTCTTCTGCATCGTCCGGTGTTCTTTCCCTGAAAACACAACTAGCACAACCATCCAGGTAGGATCTGGATTCATCGGTTAAACCAGCGTAAAATATATCAAGCAGTTCATTCTTGGGGACTCCATGTCCCGGCATAACCTTAAGTAAATCACAAAACCTCCCCCAAGCTTTAGGGAGGTGCTCATCCTGCAACTGTTTAAAGTTATAGATTCTTTGCAAAGCAGCATGTTGCATATGAGCTGGGAAATATTTATCAACAAAGAATTGGACTAAGTCCTGAGGACTCTTAATGGAACCATAGGGTAGTGCATCGTACCATGATTTAGCGTCTTCCTTCAAAGAAAAAGGAAAAAGCTTGGCCACATAGAAGTTTCGTATCTTCTCATCAGTAGTGAATAGGTTACCTAGCTCAGCGAGTTTGGTCAAGTGTGCTATAGCATCATCATTTTCTCTTCCATAAAAGGGGTCAGCCTCGACTGTAGATATAAGTGACAGATCAACAGAGAAATCATAATCAGGATCAATGATGCATATAGGGGATGTGGCAAATTTAGGATAAAAAATAACTTTGTTCTTCATGGAGTGCTTTTTGAGCAACTCCTTAATAGCACCAGGGTCAGAGTCGACACACTCTCTGAGTTCCCTGCAAAAATCATCATCAAGAGTAACATAATCATCATCAAGGATTCTCTCCTTGAGTTCATCTAGGCATGGGTAACCAAAGGTTTTGCAGGTTGGAATATAGGTAGCACGGGTCTCGGTCTTGGATTCTGCTGCAGCCTTAGCAGTCTGAGTTTCAATATAGTAGCCAAGAAAAGTAGTATCATCAAGAGTAGTGGAAGCATCATCAAAAGCATCGGACATAGTGACAGACTCGGTAGAAGCATCATGTGGTGGTGGTGAAGAAAACTTACTCATAACAGAAGGTGAATCAAGTGTAGCACTAGTGTTCAGAACAGTACCTTTTCTTGTACGGGATGGTAAGATCGGAACCTTCGGGTCTCCTTTCTTACCCATAGCGGATGATGTGCAGCAGGCAGGATACTTCAAGTAGACTTGTAAATATTGCTATGCTCCCTGGCAACGGCGCCAGAAAACGGTACTTGATGACCCACAACCGTAAGGGATCGAGATAGTCTTCGCAGGTAAGTTAACCCAATTTATTGATTCGACACACGGGGAGCCAAAGAGTATTTATAAGCTTTGACAGTTGAGTTGTCAATTCAACTTTACCTGAAATATACTTGCTTGCAACAAAAGATAAGCGGTAATGGTAATATGATAGTGATGGTGGCGACAGCAAAAGTAAACAGCAAAAGTAGCAACTAATGAACAGCAGGATTGAAACACTGTAGGCTAGGGAGATGAATGGTTGGGCGCTGCATGGATGAGAGTGAACATGTAATAGATTCTAACACGGGGCAAGGCACACAGAAAAGCAATGATCATCTAGGCAAATATCAAACATTAGGCATGTATCCCGTAGGTAGTTGTGCGTGTTTGCAATAAGAACTTGCACAACATCTTTTGTCCTACCATCCCGCTACGAACGGGGCCAAAGGGAACTTATGGAGATTAAGGTGCTCCTGTCAAAGAGCACCGGAACAAAGCAATAAACTCAATGGATACATGGAATCCTCAAATTATGGACCATCCCCTTTGGTGTCCCAAGCTGTCACCTTTGGTATCGCCGGTTCCGGACCATAATAGGTGCATACAACTCATAGATAGGATCAAGAACACAAATACATTCATGAAAACACATAGGGTTCAGATCTGAAAACATGGCACTCGGGCCCAAAGTGACAAGCATTAAGAGCAACAAGTTGAAGCAAAGAAGATAAACACCAAAGTAGATGATAGGCAACATGCCCCTAACAATCTGACGAACTATTACATGATCAAACTCATCCAATCCCTACCATCCCCTTTGCCTACAGCAGGGAATTACTCACACATGTGAAGAGAAGTCATGAAGGAGGGATGGATTGGTGATGGTGATGACGATGGAGACGATCTCCCCTCTCCGGAGGCCAAATCAGCCTCCAGATTAGCCCTCCCGAAGAAGAACAGAGGGTGGCGGCGGCTCCGCGACGGAAACTGGAAAAGCGACTTCTGTTCTGGGGTTTTCCCGTCACGAGAATAAATAGGAGTCGAGGTAGGGCACGAGAGGAGGTGGAGGCCTCCCAGGCGGGCCCCCGGCGCGGCCAAGGGTGGGGCCTGATACGTCCAAATTGCATCACTATTTTATATAGTAATTCTTTCTTATTCATTGATATATTTCATGATATGATGCTATTCTTATGTTGTTTTGGCTTATTTTACACAGTTTGCAACTTTCCGGTGCCGAAGCAGCACACGCAGGATTCAACGGTAAAAAGTGGACGCTGATTTGCTGAAGAAGAACACCTCCAAATTACCTGAAAATCAACGGAGGATGTTTTCCAGCAGGATCTCGAAGACACGCAAAAGAGCGACCAGAGGGGGCCACAGGGTGCCCAGGCGGCCACCTGGCGCGGCCCCACCCATGGTCGCGCCGGGAGGGCGCCTGGACCCCCGGGGCCACTCCCGGCTCCCCCCTCTGGCCTATTTACCCCTCGTGATACAAAAACCCTAAAAGAGAGAGAGTTTCCGGAGTTCCGCCGCCGCTCCGTGGCGGAAACCTACAGAGAAGAAAAGCCATCTCTGGCGGGCAGATTCCGCCGGGGAGATCACCTCCCGGAAGGGGAGATCGTTGCCATCGTCATCACCATCGTCACGGGCATCATCGAGATCATCATCAACATCATCCCCATCTTCAGCACCATCTCCATCTTCATCCAATCTTGTCACAATTGCAACTCGTGTTGTAATACGTACTATCTATCCTCTCTACTCTATCGGTGTTGATTACTACTTTGTGGTGAATGCTATTGAGTTTTGTTGGAGAAATATTATTGTGTTCAAATTGTTTATCATCTATTTATCCCCACTGATCATGATCTCTTTTATGTCTTGTGAGTAGTTACTTTAGTTCTTGAGGACATGGGAGCAGTCTAGTTGCTAGTAGTCATATGATGTTGAAGTAATATGTGTTGGTTGGTATTTAAGTTGTGTTGTTATTTTCCTAGTGGTGTTGTGTGAGTCGATCACTCAACACTTCGCCTTATCAAGGACCTAGGGGAATGCATTGTGTACAAAGAATGCTTACGGTGGGTTGCCGGAGTGACAGAAACCTAAACCCCAGTTTGCACGCTTTTGCACAAGGGAACAATGGATCACCGATCGTATTGCTATGGTTAGGCTTTTGCCTTAATTACTATCTTGTATTTGCGGATGCTTGCAAGGTGTTTAATAATAAGAGTGCATTCATCTTAGTCTAGAGGATGCACTAGCATAGATCCACCCACCAAACACTTATCAACACAATACATAGTACCGATACGTAATATGGCGAAAGCACATGACTACCTCTCCCGTGTGTCCTCAAGAACACTTTAGCTTTTATAAGTTCAGTTGCTAGGCCTCTCCTTTTGCTTAGAAAGGATTGGGACACCTTTTACTATCCAGTATCTTTTACTTTGCTCGTCTTTACTTTCCTGTCGCTTATACCAAGAAAACCCCTAAAAAGTTATCTTTCAGTGCTTGCAGTTATCTCCTTATCAAAGTCACTTGCTACTACCTTCTGCTCCTCGTTGGGTTCGACACTCTTACTTCTCGAAAACACTGCAATAGATCCCTCTACGTTGAGGGTCATCAAGCTACGTTTTCTGGCGCCGTTGCCGGGGAGTGTAGCGCTATTAGTAAGTGAAGCTGGTAAGGAAGTTTTTATATTTCTGTTTTAGTTTGCTGTTGCTATTTTTGTCCTTATGAACACCCCTACTCTTGGATCGTTGTTCTTGGGGAGCCGCCCCACAACTAAGGTAGTTACTCCTGAACCTGCTGAAATTGTGCCTTATAAAATACCATCTGGTATTATCGATTATGTCCTAGCTAATCGCTATGCAGGAGACAGACATCCAGGTGAACACTTGCTATATTTATCACAACAATGTTCATTATTCAAGCTTGAAGGTGTGTCACTGGAGTTCGTTATGAAGAAATTATTCTCCGTATCGCTTACAGACAAAGCTTCAGATTGGTATAAGCTCCTCGATAACTCACATTCTCTTAATTGGGAAGAGCTTATGTCTCTCTTTTATACAAAGTTTTACCCTCTTCATGAAGTTTATCGAGACAGGAATTACATCTATAACTTTAGGTCTCGCGACGGAGAAAGCATCGCTCAAGCTTGGGGGAGACTTAAATCCCTAATGTTCAAATGTCCTATCCATAAGCTCCCCAAAGATATTATACTTACAAATTTTTATGCCATGCTTTCTCGTTAGGACAAGGAAAGGCTGGATACCTCCTCTAGCGGGGTATTTCAGACAAAGAGAGTTGAAGAAAGATGGGATCTCATTGAAAGGATCCAGAAGAATACCGAAGATTGGGAAATCGATAAAGGTATTGAACCTGCTATAAATTACGAGTATGATTATATTGAGAGCTATGTAAAAACTGATTATTTCAATACCTTTTGCTCTAAGATTGGTCTGGATTCCCATCTAATGATTGATTTTTGTAAGAACTTTGCCTCTCATGTTGATTCTTCTAAGATGAAGAAGGATCAGTACCATAAGCCTTTCAAAGAAGTGCCTATTCATATTCACGTTGTTGATCCTATTTTGCCTGCAGTTATATATGAACAGCCCCCTTTTCCTTCAAGAATAAGGGAGCACTCTTTTGTGACAGGCATCATAAATAAAAGTGAGAGAAGAACAGGCGAACCTGAGGATCAGATCAGAGTTGATCCTCAATTTGCTATGGTTAAAGATTTAGCTACTAATGATGTTTCAGATTCTATTATAAATTTTTGTGCGGTTTCAACTAACATTGTCACAGCCAAGAATAGAAGCCCAATTTTAGGTACACCAGTTGTATCTGTTAAAATAGGAGATCACAATTATTACGGGCTATGCGATCTGGGATCGAGTGCTAGCGCGATTCCTTATTCGCTTTATCAAGAGATCATGACTGATATTTCACCCTGTGAACTCGAAGAGATCGATGTTACTATTCATCTTGCAAACAAAGCCACTATCTCTCCTATTGGGATTGCGAGAGATGTTGAAGTCCTATGTGGAAAGGTAAAGTACCCTACCGACTTTCTCGTACTTGGTTCAGTGCAAGATAGTTTTTGTCCTATTATTTTTGGTAGACCTTTTCTCAGAACTTGTGGAGCTATTATAACTTGCAAGAAAGGTAAAGTTTCTGTTGAATTCAATGGTGAGCCATATGAATTTAACTTTTCTAAGATTACCAAGCAGCCTCGTGGTACTGAATTACCTAGTGATGATAAAATTATTGAAAGTATTGCTTCTATTGCTATTCCCCCTAATGATCCTTTGCAGCAATACATGGAGGACCACGAGAATGATACTCATATGCAGGAAAGAAATGAAATTGACGAAATCTTCTTGAGACAACCTGCCATCCTGAAGCACAACCTTCCGGTTGAACCTTTAGGAATTTTATCCAAACCAAAAGAAGACCCGATGTTTGATCTCAAACCTCTTCCCGATACGCTCAAGTATGCTTCTTTAGATGAAAAGAAAGTTTATCCTGTTATTATCAACTCTAACCTTTCAGGATATGAAGAAGAGCGATTATTGGAAGTACTTCGTAAACACCGTGGTGCAATTGGCTATACCCTTGATGACCTTAAGGGAATTATTCCATCTATCTGTCAACATACTATCAACCTCGAGCCCGATGCTAAACCTATTGTTGACCATCAACGACGGTTGAACCCAAAGATGATGGATGTTGTGAGGACTGAAATCCTCAAGCTTCTATCTGCAGGTATTATCTACCCTATAGCCGATAGTAAGTGGGTAAGTCCAGTTCATTGTGTTCCTAAGAAAGGAGGGACAACTGTAGTCCCTAATGATAAGAATGAACTAATACCTCAGAGAATTATTATTGGATATAGAATGTGTATTGATTACAGGAAGTTGAACAAGGCAACCAGGAAGGACCACTACCCGCTGCCCTTTATTGATCAGATGCTTGAGAGGCTGTACAAAAACACCCACTTCTGCTATCTTGACGGGTACTCTGGCTTCTCTCAAATTCATGTTAACACTGCCGATCAAGAGAAGACCACTTTCACTTGTCCTTATGGTACTTATGTTTATAGGCGTATGCCTTTTGGTTTATGCAATGCCCCTGCTACTTTTCAGAGATGTATGTCTGCAATATTTCATGGTTTCTGTGAGGATATTTTGGAAGTCTTCATGGACGATTTCTCCGTCTATGGAACTTCCTTTGACCACTGTCTCCACAATCTTAATAAAGTTTTGCAGAGATGCGAGGATACAAACTTAGTTCTAAACTGGGAAAAGTGCCACTTCATGGTTAACGAAGGGATCGTGCTTGGCCACAAGATTTCCGAGAGGGGAATTGAAGTGGACAAGGCGAAGATTGAAGCTATCGAAAGGATGCCCTATCCAAGGGACATTAAAGGTATTCGTAGTTTTCTCGGTCATGATGGTTTCTATAGAAGATTTATTAAAGACTTTTCTAAGACCTCGAGACCCCTCACTAATCTTCTCCAGAAGGATGTTCCTTTTGTATTTGATGAAGATTGTAAGGAGGCTTTCGAAGTTCTTAAGAAAGCTTTAATAACCGCTCCTATAGTACAACCGCCTGACAGGAAGTTGCCCTTTGAAATTATGTGTGATGCTAGTGATTTTGCTGTTGGAGCTGTTTTAGGACAAAGGGTTGACAAAAAGTTGAATGTTATTTATTATGCCAGTAAGACCCTTGATAGTGCTCCAAAGAATTATCCTACTACTGAGAAGGAATTCTTAGCGGTAGTGTTTGCTTGTGATAAGTTTAGACAGTATATTGTTGATTCTAAAGTTATTATTCATACTGACCATGCTGCCATTAAGTATCTTATGACGAAGAAGGATGCCAAACCAAGGCTCATCAGATGGGTACTCCTTCAAGAATTTGATTTGCAGATTGTTGATAGAAAGGGAGAAGACAACCCTGTAGTGGACAATATTTCAAGGATGGAAGATATACCGCATGATCCCATCCCAGTCAACGACAGTTTTCCAGACGAACAACTTGCCGTTGTTAAAGTACAATCTCTTTCCGATCCTTGGTTCGCAGATTATGCTAATTTTATCGTTGCAAAGTATTTGCCTCCAGGTTTAAAATTTCAGCAAAGGAAGAAGTTCTTCCATGATTTGAGGCATTACTTTTGGGATGACCCACATCTTTTCAAAGAAGGTCCGGACGGGATCGTGAGAAGATGCGTACAGGAACACGAGCAGAAGGACATTCTCAAGCAATGTCACGATAGTCCCTACGGAGGACATCACGCCGGTGAGAGGACCGCACATAAGGTTCTCCAATCAGGTTTTTATTGGCCTACTCTCTTTAAAGATGCTAGAAGTTATGTTTTGGCATGTGATAAATGTCAGAGAGTTGGCAATATTAGTAGGAGGAATGAGATGCCTAGGAATTACTCACTAGTGATTGAGCCTTTTGATTGCTGGGGTTTTGATTTTATGGGTCCTTTTCCTTCTTCACACAAGTACACTCACATTTTAGTTGCTATTGATTATGTGACCAAGTGGGTTGAAGCAATCCCCACTGAGAGTGATGATCATAAAACATCTTTGAAAATGCTCAAAGATGTAATTTTCCCTAGGTTTGGTGTACCTAGGTATCTCATGACTTATGGAGGATCACACTTCACGCATGGAGCTTTTAGAAAAGATTTAGCCAAGTACGATGTCAATCATAGAATTGCGTCACCGTACCATCCTCAAACTAGTGGGCAAGTGGAGCTCACCAATAGAGAGATCAAGTTGATCTTGCAAAAGACAGTTAACATAAATAGTAAGGACTGATCAAATAAGTTAGGAGATGCTTTGTGGGCGTATAGAACTGCTTACAAAAACCCCATGGGCATGTCTCCTTATAAAATGGTCTATGGCAAGGCTTGCCATCTGCCATTGGAATTAGAACACAAAGCTTTCTGGGCTGTTAGAGAGCTTAATGCTGACCCAAAGTTAGCTGGTGAAAAGCGTCTCATGAACTTGACTTCTCTAGATGAGTGGAGAAGCGAAGCTTACGAGAGCGCTAAAATGTTCAAGGAAAAGGTAAAGAAATGGCATGACAGGAGGATTCTGAAACGTTAATTTAATGTTGGTGATAAAGTTTTATTGTTTAGATCCCGTTTCAGGTTTTCTCCAGGTAAACTACTTTCCAGATGGGAAGGGCCATTTCATATCGAAGAAGTCTATCGATCTGGTGCAATTAAGATTAACAATTTTGAAGGCACCAAACCTCAAGTTGTGAATGGGAAAAGACTCAAGCATTACATGGCGGGAGATCCCGTCAATGTTGATGTAAATATAATACGCACAACAACTCATGAAGAACATGTTGCAGCCCTGTTTCAGACACCGACAGAAGCAGAATAAATAAAAGGTATGTATTACGGTAAGGAAACATCGCGAACCTCCATAAAAGTTCCATATTATGAGTTTTTACAAAATTAGGAAAATTCGAGGCCTAAGCGGAGCCGGAGAGGAGTCCAAGGGGGCCCAGGCGCCCCCCTGGCGCGCCCTACCTCCTGGCCGCGTCGGGAGGCCGCCTGGGCACCCAGGAGTCCGTCTCCGACTCCACTTTGGCTCGTTACCTTCCTTTTGTTGCAGAAATTTTTGCTATATATTCACCCGGATCGTTCCGGCAGCGTATCTCGCGATTTCGTGTGTTTTCTCTTCAATATGTTTCTGCCAGGGTAAAAAGCTATTGTTAGAGATGTCTTCTTGTGGCTCAAGTGGAGAGGACTTCATGGGACGGCGTCTACGTGAAGTTCAGAAAGACCTCAACCAAGGAATACCTGATTGAGAAGAACAAGAATGAGGAGTAAATCTCCTCGGGTAATGGCATTCCCTCAGCTTGTTCCAAGCTTGGGGGAGTGCCCGGTATCTTTATCTTTATCTTAGTCTTTTAGAGTCAAGTAGAGTCGTATCATGTCTAGGGAGTTTATTATATGAAATAGGTGTCTGCATTGAGGTCTATCACTCCGTCTGTGGAGAGATTGTATCCGTGAGTGTGGAGTCGTCTATATTGGAATATTACTGAGAAGTCTATTGGTTCCTTCGTTGCACTCGGTTTTCTCTTCACGCAATCGGCATCATATGACGATTCTTACGGGGAGTATTGGACTTATATCAGGTATGGCTTTGAAAACTTTATTTAAATTTTGGCAAACATAGCTTTGGTCTTGACAACATGCATGTTTTCTCAAGTAGCAACTTAGTGATACGTCCAAAACGTATCTATAATTTCTGCTTGCTCCATGCATGTTTTGTGTGATATTGCTATGATCTAGATACACTTTCATACACTTTTGATCATATTTGGACTAACCTATTAACTCAGTGCACCCCAGTGTCAGTTCCTGTTTTCTGCTGTTTTTCTATTTCAGTTTTCCCCCCTATAAAAAGTGCCAGAAAAATTTGGGAAAATTCAGATAAAAAATCAGCATGACGGAAGCTTCGAGAACAGCCCGGGAGGGGCCAGAGGGGAGCCAGGGGGGCCCAGGCGGCCACCCGGCGCGGCCCCACCCCTGGGGCCCCTGGCCCACCTCTGGCTGCCCCCTTTCGCCTATTTATCCCCCGTCACGGGAAAACCCCAGAAGCAGAACCCTATTCCGCGAACTCGCCTCTGTTCCGCCGTCGCCGCGCTTCCGAAGATCGGGAGCACCAGAAGACCTCTTCCCGGCACCCTGCCGGAGGGAGGATTGACCTCCGGGAGTCTCCTCTCCACCATGGATGCTCCCCGGATGTCTCGTGAGTAGTTTTCCTTGGACCATGGGTCCGTGATCAGTAGCTATGTGATGTTCTCCTCCCCTCTTTGATCTTCATTGTTTAGACCTCGTGAGCTGCCCAACATGATCGAGGCACCTTTGTAATATTTCTGCTATTGCTATGTTGCCTTTGATAGGATCTGATGGATTATGAGATTATGTTCAGATTGTGATAGAGTAATATATTTGGTTTTTATCTCTTATATTTTTGTTCCTAAGTAATTCTTGCATGTTCCCCGTTGCTGTTTATTGCTTTGGCCAAGTAGTAGGTAGTGACTCCAAGAGGGAGCGTTGTGCTAGATTGTGGGTTCATGCCCCCCGATGACACGCTTGAGTGACAGAAACATGAGTCTAGGGGATGTGCTATTGCCACAAGGGGGAAAACAACGGTGCTTGTAACCGCGGTTACAAGGATTGTTTACTTTACGCAGAGTTCTTTTTAATGCAGTTGTCTGTTGCTTTGGGTTTACACTTTGGGTGGGGCTCGCACCTTAATACCAGCGAGATGTTCTGGATAGATATCTCAAGGTGGATGATTATTAGTAGATGCAGATGGATTTCGGTCTACTTACCTTGGCGTACTGCATGTGCTTTTGAACCTCTTCCTTTCTTTTGTAGCATAGTTAGCATTGCGGTGCGTTCATAATCCTGTCAATTGCCTTTCTGTAATTTGTTTACCTCGCATAGCAATTTGATCGTCTTTTGGGAGAGAGACATCACTAGCGAACATCACGTATCCCGGTCCATATCCTTATCATTGTTTCCACGCTTTATTTACTTTTCTGCATTTACTTTCAAGTTGCTATTATTATCCCTTGTGTTTTATCCTTTGTAAACAACAAGACCGGAGAGATTGACGACCTGTCTGAACTTCGTTGGGAACAAAGTTATCTGTGTCTTGTGTGCAGGTCCGCGTCAGTTGCGCCGCTGACACCTACTTATCATCTCTGGAGTCCTACTTGAGACAAACCTTGGTATCTTTACCGAGGGAAATTTGCTGTTGTGCTGCATCACGCCTTCCACTTGGGGCTCACCAACGAAGGGTGAGAAGACTACACCCGTCAACCCTCGCGCCATCAATCAAATTTCTGGCGCCGTTGCCGGGGACTCCAAGTGCTAAGATATGGGAGTTGAACACTACCCTTTACCTTTGTTTTTTTAGTCTTGTCAGTTTACCTTTCAGTTTTTATCTTTGTGTCCTTTATCAAAAATCAAAAAAATAATATAGTATGTCTAGTTCCTTACTTGCCAATCAATGTCTAACTTCTTTGAAACTAGATCTTATTGGCATGGAGGATTCACTGAGGATCAACCAGAATATTACAAGGAATACCGCTTGTGTCAAAAAGGGATACACTTATGGAGACTCATACATCAATTGTATGAGTATGCTAAAAACTTATGCTCAATATATAATATATCTTTCTGCAGGGATGAATCTTGTTGCTTTATGAGGCACAAACACCTTGCTTTCCAATGTGAGTACAATGAGGATGAAACCTTAGCTTCTTATGCTAAGGGAAATTATGATTTTTATGATGCAGAACAAATAGAAGAATTTGTTGCTTTTAAGGGTGCCTATGAAATTACTTCTTTTCTTGAAAATATTGATGACGCCCCTTACAAATCTGAGAGTCTTGCTATACTTAACTATTGTTTGGAAAATTATGATGCAAATTATTATATTACTGATCATCTTGAGAGAGTCTCTCCCCCAAAGGAAGAGACTAATGTTTTGCAGGACTCTATAGAAGAAGAAATTACTGAACCTGGAAGCTCTTTGGATGAAGAAGAGGAGGAGAGTGACGAACAAAAGGAGGAAGAACGGAGCCATCCATGTCTACCTTCTAATGAGAGTAACTCTTTTACTCTTACCTTATATGAGTATTATGATCCTATGGATTCTTTTGAAATATCCTTTTTGATGAAGTTGATGCCTTCTATGCTTATGGCCTTGATGCCACTATGGATGATGCTTACGGAGATGAACTTGCTATAGTTCCTCATGTTAAGCATGAAATTTTTGCTATCTCACCCACACTTGAGTGTCCTATTATCCTTTTAAAATCTCCAACTCCGGAGAATTTTCCTCTTATCAAATCTCAATGTGATGGGTTACATTTATCTTATGATCCTAAAAACCGTGTTGAAAACAATACACGTGTACTTGTAGGTCATGAACAACATGATTTATGTGATAGTTATATTCTTGATGTTGTTCATGATGCTACTGAAAATTACTTTGAGAGAGGAAAGTTTGGTTGTAGAAACTTCCATGTTACAAAAACACCTCTCTTCATGTTGACAATTTTGAAGTTGTTCTTGTTCTACCTTCCTATGCATGTCACTTTGTGCTTCTTTGATTTATTTTCTTACAAGATGCCTATGCATAGGAAGTGGGGTAGTCTTAAATGTGTTTCACATTTGCTTCTTGATGCTCTCTTTTGCTTCAAAATTCTTATTCTTGTGAGAGCATCTTCTATAATCTTTAAGCCTAGCTAATGGCTGTAAAGAAGCGCTTTCGGGAGGCAGCCCGCAACGAAATTAGGTTTCTTTTTTATTTTGTTGTGTCTTGATGTTTGTTACTACTGTATAAACATCATTGTATCTTTATTCTTCAGCTTTGTGCCAAGTTATAGCCTCTTATGATAAGGGAAGCAAAAGTTGTGACATGCTGTCCAGAAAACAGATTCTGTCCTCATGACCAGAAAAATTCCATAAAAATCCCAGCTCATCTTTTTGAGCTGAAATTTTTACACAGTATGCTCTATACAATTACGAAACTTCCGTATGTTCTGAGTTTTTTGATTTGAGTTGCAGAAATACCACTAAATAATTATTTACTATCTGCTGTTCTGTTTTTCACAGATTCTGCCACGTTTTGTCTCTCCTAACTTTTGCAAACCTTAAGCTTGCTTTTTCTTTGCAAAAACTTTTTGGCACTCTTGAGAAACAGTAGCTCTTCAAGAATATCTTTATATCCAGTGGAGAAAAATTATTTATTAAGGGTACTAACCTCTCTAATCAGCTTGTGATGAGTTATGTATGAAGGGAGTTTTCAAGTGTGTGATGGAAGATGATGAAAGAAGATCCAGGAGTGTCAAGCGCTCAAGCTTGGGGATGCCCCCATGCATCCCCAATAAATATTCAAGGAGAGTCAAGCGTCTAAGCTTGGGGATGCCCCCGTGCATCCCCTTCTGCATCAACAATCATCAGTTCGTCCTTCGTCTCACTATATTTTTATCACTTCATGTGTTATGTGCTATGCTTGGAGCGTCTCGCTCTTAGGTTTTGTTTTCAGTTTTCTTTAGCTTTGCTTGCTGTTCATAACAAGTTATATCCCGTCTTACTTTGTGTGGGAGAGGAACATGCTCCACTTTCAAAATTTAGAACACATCATATGATTTTTCCTGCTTATCTTTTTGCTGTTGTGTGTTCTTTATCTTTTCGTAGCTCCTGTCATGTTTAGTTTTAGTTTTAGTTAGCAAGAGCCTTGGCTTTTGTTTAGTTTGTTGCTGAAACTCTTTTTAGTTTTCATGTTTATCTTGTTAAAGAGAGTTGGTTGTTGCACTGAGTTGTGTCTTGAAAGTAGGTGATTGAGGTTGCTATTTAATTTTAGTAGTAGCTTGCAATGGTTTTGAGGTATTGATGTGAGTAATGTTTGAACTTTTGGTGTCAAGAGCTCTTGCCTATTAGTGTTAGGTGTCGTATTTTGGGCAATCCGTGTTTATTTTCAAAACCTACAAAACTAGTTGAGAATTCTAGCTAATAGATGGATCACTACTCTTCTGAGGGGTCGAATATTAGAGTACACTCACGTACCATGAGTCGAGGATGCGCAAGGATAACCAAACCCCCATACACTCCTCCTCGGGGTACTTGTCTCTTTGTGAACCTCCTCATTAGATTGAGAGTTACCGATAATAAGTGCATGAGTTCTTAGGACTAATGTAAGTATTGAGAGTTGACACTTTCACCTTCCCATGTTTTGCTAGCCTTTCCCGTGCCGTGCATTGCCTTCTTCTCACTCTGAGAGTTGGTGTCCACCTTCGCCGGTACATCCAAACCCTTGGCATGATACGCTCTGTCATCATAAGCCTCCTTATATCTTTCCTCAAAACAACCACCATACCTACCTATCAAGGCATTTCCATAGCCTTTCCGAGTTACATTGCCATGCAACTACCACCTCTTCATGACTTGATCTTCATGCCATACATGTTCCTGCTACACTGGCAGCGACATACATTGCATACATCATGTAGTTACTTCTTCTTTATAATTTTGAGTACCTTTTAAAGTGTGAAAGATTTCCTTTACCTTCTTGTAAAATAGAGTGTTGCCCTTAAGTGAGGAAAATATCCCAAAGTGGACACAATAAAATATCCCAAAGAGGACAAATGAGAGTTAAATAGAAAGAGCCATTGAGGCCACCAAAAAAATACAAAAAAATAGAAAAAAGAGAAAAAAGAAATAAAAAGAGAGAAAGGGGAAACACTACTATCTTTTTGAGAGATCCACACTAGTACTCCCTTTATATCCTTGTAATCCATAGAGATGATCATTATGCATATAGCTATGTGGGGACCTTCACACTATAGAACTTGGCTTGCATATTCTAAGGATGAGCCTCCTCAAAAGAGCTCTAGGTCTTCATGAGCGAGCAAGTTAGATGCACCCCCACTAGTTCCATTGGAGAGCTTCTTAGCTCGTATCTGCATCCGTTGCATGGCAATCCCTACTCCTCACATCATATCTATCATTTGGCATCTCTTGCCTATGATTGTCCTCATTGATGTGAGCCTTTCTCATCCTTTTTGTCTTCCTCCTCCACCATATTTCTCTCTTTGCCATCCTAAGTGTCAACTATCGTGCTTACGCTCATCCATTGCATGAGTGCTCGAAATATCGAAAAGGAGTGGATCAAATTGACTTGTACCTGGCTAGTGGTCTGGGGACGAGTCAAGATAAGATTCCAAAGAAGACCAAGTGTGAAACTTTAGTAGATTGAGTTCTCAACACAAAAATACTTTTTTTCTCGTATTCCCTATCCCCCTTCTTGCACGCAAACACCATTTGGAGACATTTGAGTCACGGACAGCGAGAGCTCTTGCACCTAATGTTCTTTTGATACTTATTTCAATGCTAATATAGACTCTTGCATGTTATGACTTGAATTGAATCTCTAACCTTGATTGCTTTACTTTTCAAAGTTCTTTTATGGTTGCTAGCATGTCACCGCAGAAATTATGTTGTTATCATTTACCTACTCGAGGACGAGCAGGAATTAAGCTTGGGGATGTTGATACGTCCAAAACGTATCTATAATTTCTGCTTGCTCCATGCATGTTTTGTGTGATATTGCTATGATCTAGATACACTTTCATACACTTTTGATCATATTTGGACTAACCTATTAACTCAGTGCACCCCAGTGCCAGTTCCTGTTTTCTGCTGTTTTTCTATTTCAGTTTTCCCCCATATAAAAAGTGCCAGAAAAATTCGGGAAAATTCAGATAAAAAATCAACGTGACGGAAGCTTCGAGAAGAGCCCGAGAGGGGCCAGAGGGGAGCCAGGGGGGCCAGGCGGCCACCCGGCGCGGCCCCACCCCTGGCCGCGCCAGGGGGGCGCCTGGGGCCCCTGGCCCACCTCTGGCTGCCCCCTTTTGCCTATTTATCCCCCGTCACGGGAAAACCCCAGAAGCAGAACCCTATTCCGCGAACTCGCCTCTGTTCCGCCGCCGCCGCGCTTCCGAAGATCGGGAGCACCAGAAGACCTCTTCCCGGCACCCTGCCGGAGGGAGGATTGACCTCCGGGAGTCTCCTCTCCACCATGGATGCTCCCCGGATGTCTCGTGAGTAGTTTTCCTTGGACCATGGGTCCGTGATCAGTAGCTATGTGATGTTCTCCTCCCCTCTTTGATCTTCATTGTTTAGACCTCGTGAGCTGCCCAACATGATCGAGGCACCTTTGTAATATTTCTGCTATTGCTATGTTGAGTTTGATAGGATCTGATGGATTATGAGATTATGTTCAGATTATGATAGAGTAATATATTTGGTTTTTATCTCTTATATTTTTGTTCCTAAGTAATTCTTGCATGTTCCCCGTTGCTGTTTATTGCTTTGGCCAAGTAGTTGGTAGTGACTCCAAGAGGGAGCGTTGTGCTAGATTGTGGGTTCATGTCCCCCGATGACACGCTTGAGTGACAGAAACATGAGTCTAGGGGATGTGTTGTTGCCACAAGGGGGAAAACAACGGTGCTTGTAACCGTGGTTACAAGGATTGTTTACTTTACGCAAAGTTCTTTTTAATGCAGTTGTCTGTTGCTTTGGGTTTACACTTTGGGTGGGGCTTGCAACTTAATACCGGCGAGATGTTCTGGATAGATATCTCAAGGTGGATGATTAGTAGTAGATGCAGATGGATTTCGGTCTACTTACCTTGGCGTACTGCCTGTTCTTTTGAACCTCTTCCTTTCTTTTGTAGCATAGTTAGCATTGCGGTGCGTTCATAATCCTGTCAATTGCCTTTCTGTAATTTGTTTACCTCGCATAGCAATTTGATCGTCTTTTGGGAGAGAGACATCACTAGCGAACATCACGTATCCCGGTCCATATCCTTATCATTGTTTCCACGCTTTATTTACTTTTCTGCATTTACTTTCAAGTTGCTATTATTATCCCTTGCGTTTTATCCTTTGTAAACAACAAGACCGGAGAGATTGACAACCTCTCTGAACTTCATTGGGAACAAAGTTATCTGTGTCTGTGTGCAGGTCCGCGTCAGTTGCGCCGCTGACACCTACTTATCATCTCTGGAGTCCTACTTGAGACAAACCTTGGTATCTTTACCGAGGGAAATTTGTTGTTGTGCTGCATCACGCCTTCCACTTGGGGCTCACCAACGAAGGGAGAGAAGACTACACCCGTCAACCCTCGCGCCATCACTTAGCCAAAACCTTTATGTTATCATGCTTGAAGTGTTATGTTGACAAGGAAGACAACTTGATGTGTTATGCTTACCTTAATGTTTATGCCTTATATGTTTTGCATCTAAATTAGCATCAACTGTCTGTTCTCTCAAAGCCTTTGCTAGCCAAACTCTTTGCCAAGTAGATTTCTGCTTGTGCCTCCATACCCTGAAACCATCACCTTCCATTTGATTCCACCATACCTTCCTATTCATGGTATTCCCCTACCACTCCTATAAGTATAGAATTTATGTGTTATCCTTAAATGTTCAAAATCTTCTGTTTTGTGCCTCTTGTTTAGCTCATGAGGAAGTGGTAGGTAATTCATGATCTTCTTAAGTTGGAAAAGTTTTACCCCGGGATTGCATGTCTAATCTGCAAACCCATAATACGAAGAGGAACTGGCATGGGTGCGCCCAGCTCGAAAGATAATATAACAAACAAACCCTCCTTCACGCTTGGTCTATGAGAAATCAGAAACTTTGGCAGTGATAAACAAAGGAGATTAAGGGGATGTGATCGTCCTCACTTGGCAGCCGTTCCTCGAAATTTTTCCATCTTGAGAAGTAATTGAGTTATCTATTAGCATTCGTTGACAAACTATGCACCTCTCCAAAATCTATTTTTATTCTGTTTGATTTAAGGATAGCACATGAGTTTTCCCTGCTTGCCCTTAACAAGGCATTTCTTCCACTTTCATGTTGAGTCAGTTTTCCCACTTCCTTCTTTTCCCTAAGAGAACATACATTTGATGATGATGAGGATTCATCCATATAGAGCTGCATTAAGTTTTTCCATGCCATATCCATGTTGACATTATCTTTTGATAAGTAAGTTGTTTGCGAAAGCTTTTGCCTAGCGAGCATCTTCCTTCGTGTTAACATTTGCACTTCATGACTATTAACATGTTCTTTCAAAAGCTTCAAATTGTTTTTAGTTGTCCTTTGACCAAGATTATGTTTGCCATAATTTGATGAGTTTCCTCGGCCCTGCTTTTGATTATAATTGTTATTACTTTCTCATGAGGGCCTTATGAGTTGAGGTTGCTGTTGAGGATGCTTGAGTATGATGAAGGAACCTTGATGCTTCTTGTCCGTATTCTATTTATCGACACTTCACTCTCTTAAACTTGTGGACAGGTTTACCGAGCTCAGTATTCGCTTGGGGACAAGCGAGGTCTAAGCTTGGGGGAGTTGATACGTCCAAATTGCATCACTATTTTATATAGTAATTCTTTCTTATTCATTGATATATTTCATGATATGATGCTATTCTTATGTTGTTTTGGCTTATTTTACACAGTTTGCAACTTTCCGGTGCCGAAGCAGCAGACGCAGGATTCAGCGGTAAAAAGTGGACGTTGAGTTGCTGAAGAAGAACACCTCCAAATTACCTGAAAATCGACGGAGGATGTTTTCTAGTAGGATCACGAAGGCACGCAAAAGAGCGACCAGAGGGGGGCCACAGGGTGCCCAGGCGGCCACCTGGCGCGGCCCCACCCCTGGCCGCGCCGGGAGGGCGCCTGGACCCCCGGGGCCACTCCCGGCTACCCCCTCTGGCCTATTTACCCCTCGTGATCCAAAAACCATAAAAGAGAGAGAGTTTCCGGAGTTCCGCCGCCACTCCGTGGCGGAAACCTACAGAGAATAAAAGCCATCTCTGGCGGGCAGATTCCGCCGGGGAGATCACCTCCCGGAAGGGGAGATCGTCGCCATCGTCATCACCATCGTCACGGGCATCATCGAGATCATCATCAACATCATCCCCATCTTCAGCACCATCTCCATCTTCATCCAATCTTGTCACAATTGCAACTCGTGTTGTAATCCGTACTATCTATCCTCTCTACTCTATCAGTGTTGATTACTACTTTGTGGTGAATGTATTGAGTTTTGTTGGAGAAATATTATTGTGTTCAGATTGTTTATCATCTATTTATCCCCACTCATCATGATCTCTTTTATGTCTTGTGAGTAGTTACTTTAGTCCTTGAGGACATGGGAGCAGTCTAGTTGCTAGTAGTCATATGATGTTGAAGTAATATGTGTTGGTTAGTATTTAAGTTGTGTTGTTATTTTCCTAGTGGTGTTGTGTGAGTCGAACACTCAACACTTCGCCTTATCAAGGACCTAGGGGAATGCATTGTGTATAAAGAATGCTTACGGTGGGTTGCCGGAGTGACAGAAACCTAAACCCCAGTTTGCACGCTTTTGCACAAGGGAACAATGGATCACCGATCGTATTGCTATGGTTAGGCTTTTGCCTTAATTACTATCTTGTATTTTCGGATGCTTGCAAGGTGTTTAATCATAAGAGTGCATTCATCTTAGTCTAGAGGATGCACTAGCATAGATCCACCCACAAAACACTTATCAACACAGTACATAGTACCGATACGGAATATGGCGAAAGCACATGACTACCTCTCCCGTGTGTCCTCAAGAACACTTTAGCTTTTATAAGTTCAGTTGCTAGGCCTCTCCTTTTGCTTAGAAAGGATTGGGCCACCTTTTACTATCCAGAATCTTTTACTTTGCTCGTCTTTACTTTCCTGTCGCTTATACCAAGAAAACCCCTAAAAAGTTATCTTTCAGTGCTTGCAGTTATCTCCTTATCAAAGTCACTTGCTACTACCTTCTGCTCCTCGTTGGGTTCGACCCTCTTACTTATCGAAAACACTGCAATAGATCCCTCTACATTGAGGGTCATCAGGGCCGCGCCAGCCAGGCTGGGGGCCCCTGTGGCCCCCCTCTGGCCCCACTTATGGCTGGTGGAAGCTTCTGGTGCGTGGATTTTCTGTGAATTTTCCCGGAATTTTCTGAGATACCTAAAAATCCATTTTCCTGCACACAATAAAACCATACAGGCAGCTCTGCTGAAAACAGCGTTAGTCCGGGTTAGTTTCGTCCAAATCATGCAAGAATGAAGGCAAAACAATAGCAAAAGTGTTTGGAAAAGTAGATACATTTGAGATGTATCAGTCTGTGTGCAGGTCCGCGTCAGTTGCGCCGCTGACACCTACTTATCATCTTCGGAGTCCTACTGGAGACAAACCTTGGTATATTTACTGAGGGAAATTTTCTGCTGTGCTACATCACACCTTCCTCTTGGGGTTTACCAACGAAGGGCGAGAAATCACTATCATCACCTCGCACATCAAGCAAAGAATTTCTGGCGCCGTTGCCGGGGACTCCGAGTGCTAAGATAGGGGAGTTGCACACTACCCTTTACCTTTGTTTTTTAGTCTTGTTAGTTTACCTTTGAGTTTTTATCTTTGTGTCTTATATGAAAAATCACAAAAAAATCTGCCACACTTGCTGCTGCCATGGGTTCCACTGAAAACACCAAGTTGTGTGACTTCACTAGTCACAACAACCAAGACTTTATCTGCACCCCCATTGCCACACCTGCCACTTCAGCTACCTCTTATGAAATTAAACCTGCCTTGCTAAACCTTGTTATGAGATATCAATTCTCTGGTGCTGGAGATGATGCTGCTTTACACTTGAACAATTTTGTTGAATTATGTGATATGCAAAAGTATAAAGAAGTAGAAGATGATATTGTTAAGCTCAAGCTCTTTCCTTTCTCTTTAAGGGGAGAAGCTAAAATCTAGTTTCAATCTTTGCCTAGGAATAACATAGATTCTTGGGATAAGTGCAAAGATGCTTTTATAGGGAAGTACTACCCACCTACTAAAATTATCCAATTAAGGAGTAACATTATGAATTTTAAGCAATTGGATAATGAACACGTTGCCCAAGCTTGGGAACGAATGAAATCTCTTGTTAAGAAATGCCCTACACATGGTTTGACTACCTGGATGGTTATCCAGACTTGAACTTTACCTCGCGGAACCTATTAGATTCGGCCGCGGAAGGAACCTTTATGTCAACTACACTTGGTGCTGCCACGAAGCTTCTCGATGAGATGATGACCAATTATTCCCAATGGCACACCGAACGCGCTCCAACAGGTAGGAAGGTAAACTCTGTCGAGGAAATTACCTCTCTCAATGAAAAAGTTGATTTAATTATGTCTCTACTTACCAAGCAACCCTCTATTGATCCTCGTGATGTCCCTTTAAATTCTTTGGTTGCCCAAGAACAAGTAGATGTGAACTTTATTGCTAGAAACAACTTCAACAACAATGCTTATAGGGGTAATTTTGCTAGCAAT
Organism: Bromus sterilis; assembly: GCA_950022295.1. NCBI lineage: Eukaryota > Viridiplantae > Streptophyta > Magnoliopsida > Poales > Poaceae > Bromus > Bromus sterilis. The sequence continues at coordinate 17,899,954 of OX465598.1, read as the reverse complement.
CCTAGACCGTTTCCATCCAACTATGGGAACAACAACACCTACCCTAGCAACAAGAACCCCTCTTTTGAATTGGAAAACGTGCTTAGAGATTTTATCACTACCCAAAAAGCCTTCAATAGGAATGTAGAGGAGAAATTAGCTAAATTAGATAATCTCTCTTTGAAGGTAGAAAGCTTAGCCCTTGCTATTGAGATGCTTAAAATTAGAACCTCTCCCCTTGAGGAGAATAAGGCCACTCCTATTAATGCTATCCAATTTCAAATTAATGAAAATATTAGGATGATGGCTAAACTTAAAGAAAGGTGGGCTAGAGAAAAAGAGGAAGAGGATAGACTTAAGAGCCTTCCTACACACCACACAGTTCCCACTATCCAAATTGTTGAGGACACCCAAACTATTAGCACCCAATGCACTCCTAGTCCCGTTGGACCTATTAATGGTGATGCTAATACCTCAACGAGGATGAAGAAACTCTTATGAACATAGAGGGTTTCAAACAAGTGAGCCTAGACGACACTACTACCACCTTTGATAGTGGTGATATTGATTTTGATAGTTGCTCCCTCTCAGAAGTTATTAGCTTGCTACACAAAATGTCTAGAGACCCCCACACTAGCACACTTAATCTTGCCTTCACGGAGCATATCACAAATGCTCTCATCAAAGCTAGGGAGGAGAAGCTTAGAGTAGAAGCCTCCATACCTAGGAAGCTAGATGATGGTTGGGACCCTATGATCAAAATTAAATTAAATAACTTCTCTTGCTGTGCTTTATGTGATGTTGGAGCTAGTACCTCCGTTATGCCCAAAAGAATTTATGATATGTTTGAATTGAAGCCCTTTGAGCCTTGTTCTTTTGGAGTTCGTCTTGTTGATTCTTCCGTAAAGAAACCTTTGGGGAAGATCGACGATGTTCTTATCATTGTCAATGACAACTATGTTCCCGTTGATTTTATTGTTATGGATATAGAGTGTGAACCTTTGTGTCCAATTATTTTGGGACGTCCTTTTCTTCGCACCGTTGGTGCGGTTATTGACATGAAAGAGGGGAATATAAAATTCCAATTTCCTCTCAAGAAAGGGATGGAACACTTCCCTAAAAAGAAAATCAAGTTACCTTTTGAGTCCGTTACACGGGCTAGTTATTCTCTTTCTCTTGATAAAACTTGATTCTTCTTTTGCATCATGCCTAGCTTAAAGGCATAAAAGAAAGCGCTTTTGGGAGGCAGCCCACAATGAATTAGGTTTATTTTTTATTTTGTTGTGTCTTGATGTTTGTTACTACTGTAGCAACATCATTGTATCTTTATTTTTCAGCTTTGTGCCAAGTTATAGCCTCTTATGATAAGGGAAGCAAAAGTTGTGACATGCTGTCCAGAAAACAGATTCTGTCCCTGGACAGAAAAATTCGAATAAAATCACCAGATCATATTTTTGATCTGAATTTTTTTGACAGCATGCTCTATACAATTTTAAAACTTTCGTATGTTCTGAGTTTTTTTATTTGAGTTGCAGAAGTGCCCCGAAAAAATTCTCTACCACCTGTTGTTCTGTTTTTCACAGATTCTGCCACGTTTTGCCTCTCTTCACTTTTGCAAACCTTAAGCTTGCTTTTTCTTTGCAAAAACTTTTTGGCACTCTTGAGAAACAGTAGATCTTCAAGAATATCTTTATATCCAGTGGGGAAACATTATTTTATTAAGAGTACTAACCTCTCTAATCAGCTTATGATGAGTTATGTATGAAGGGAGTTTTCAAGTGTGCGATGGAAGATGATGAAAGAAGATCCAGGAGTGTCAAGCGCTCAAGCTTGGGGATGCCCCCATGCATACCCAATAAATATTCAAGGAGAATCAAGCGTCTAAGCTTGGGGATGCCCCCGTGCATCCCCTTCTCCATCAACAATCATCACTTCGTCCTTCGTCTCACTATATTTTTATCACTTCATGCGTTATGTGCTATGCTTGGAGCGTTTCGCTCTTAGGTTTTATTTTTAGTTTTCTTTAGTTTTGCTTGCTGGTCATAACAAGTTAGACCCCATCTTACTTTGTGTGGGAGAGAAACACGCTCCACTCCAATCTAGAACACATTATAGGATTTTTCCTGCTTATCTTTTTGCTGTTGTGTGTTCTTTATCTTTTCGTAGCTGCTGCCATGTTTAGTTTTAGTCTTAGTTTGTCTTTAGCAAGAGCCTTAGCTTTTGTTTATTTTGTTGCTGGAACTCTCTTTAGTTTTCATGTTTATCTTGTTAAGAGAGTCGGTTGTTGCACTGAGTTGTGTTTTGTCTTGGAAGTAGGTAATTGAGGTTGCTATTTAATTCTAGTAGTAACTTGCAATGGTTTTGAGGTATTGATGTGAGTAATGTCTGAACTTTTGGTGTCAAGAGCTTTAGCCTATTAGTGATAGGTGTCGTATTTTGGGAAATCCGTGTGTATTTTCAAAACCTACAAAAACTAGTTGAGAACTCTAACTACTAGATGGATCACTAATCTTTGGAGGGATCGAATATTAGAGTACACTCACGTACCATGAGTCGAGGATGCGCAAGGATAACCAAACCCCCATACACTCCTCCTCGGGGTACTTGTCTCTTTGTGAACCTCCTTATTAGATTGAGAGTTACCGATAATAAGTGCATGAGCTCTTCGGACTAATGTAAGTATTGAAAGTTGACACTTCCACCTTCCCATATTTTGCTAGCCTCTCCCGTGCCGTGCATTGCCTTCTTCTCACTCCGAGAGTTGGTGTCCAACTTCGCCGGTACATCCAAACCCTTGGCATGATACGCTCTATCATCATAAGCCTCCTTATACCTTTCCTCAAAACAGCCACCATACGTACCTATCAAGGCATTTCCATAGCCTTTCCGAGATATATTGCCATGCAACTTCCACCTCTTCATGACTTGATCTTCATGTCATACATGCTTTTGCTTGATCGATGAGCCGCATGCTAGTGGGGCCTTGCCCTAATCATTGCTACATGACGCGCTGGTATCATTGCATATTCTGCTACACTGGCAGACGCATACATTGCATACATCATGATAGTTACATCTTCTTTATGATTTTGAGTACCTTGTAAAGTGTGAAAGATTTCCTATACCTTCTTGTAAAATAGAGTGTTGCCCTTAAGTGAGGAAAAGATCCCAAAGTGGACACAATAAAAGATCCCAAAGAGGACAAATGAGAGTTAAATAGAAAGAGCCATTGAGGCGACAAAAAAATACAAAAAAAATAGAAAAATAGAAAGAAAAAAATAAAAAGAGAGAAAGGGGCAACACTACTATCCTTTTGAGAGATCCACACTAGTACTCCCTCTATATCCTTGTACTCCATAGAGATGATCATTATGCATATAGCTATGTGGGGACCTTCACACTATAGAACTTGGCTTGCATATTCCAAGGATGAGCCTCCTCAAACGAGCTCTAGGTCTTCATGAGCGAGCAAGTTAGATGCACCCCCACTAGTTTCATTGGAGAGCTTCCTAGCTCATATGTGCATCCATTGCATGGCAATCCCTACTCCTCACATCATATCTATCATTTGGCATCTCTTGCCTATGATTGTCCTCATTGATGTGAGCCTTTCTCATTCTTTTTTGTGTTCCTCCTCCTCCGTACTTCTCTCTTTGCCATCCTAAGTGTCAACTCTCGTGCTTACGCTCATACATTGCATGAGTGCTCAAAATATTGAAAAAAGAGTGGATCAAATTGACTTGTACCTGGCTAGTGGTCTGGGGACGAGTCAAGATAAGATTCCAGAAAAAGACCAAGTGTGAAACTTTAGTGGATTGAGTTCTCAACAAATAAATATTTTTCTCGTATTCCCTATCCCCCTTCTTGCACACAAACACCATTTGGAGACATTTGAGTCACGGACAGCGAGAGCTCTTGCACCTAATGTTCTTTTGTTACTTGTTTCAATGCTAATATAGACTCTTGCATGTTATGACTTTATTGAATCTCTAACCTTGATTGCTTTACTTTTTAAAGTTCTTATATGGTTGCTAGCATGTCACCACAGAAATTATGTTGTTATCATTTACCTACTCGAGGACGAGCAGGAATTAAGCTTGGGGATGTTGATACGTCCAAAACGTATCTATAATTTCTGGTTGCTCCATGCATGTTTTGTGTGATATTGCTATGATCTAGATACACTTTCATACACTTTTGATCATATTTGGACTAACCTATTAACTCAGTGCACCCCAGTGTTAGTTCCTGTTTTCTGCTGTTTTTGTATTTCAGTTTTCCCCCATATAAAAAGTTCTCCAAAAATTCGGGAAAAATCAGATAAAAAATCAGCGCAGAAGAACCTTCCGGAAGGACCTGAGTGGGGCCAGAGGGCCACCACCAGGGGCCCAGGCGCCCTGGTGGCGCGCCCTAGGGTCTGGCCGCGCCAGGGGGCCGCCTGGACCCCTGGTGGCCCCCTGGCTGCCCCCCTTCGCCTATATATTCTCCGTGACGAGAAACCCTCGGGAGAAGAACCCTTTTTCGCGATCTCGCCTCTGGTCCGCCGCCGCCGCGCTTCCGAGATCGGGAGCACCAGCAAACCTCTTCCCGGCACCCTGCCGGAGGGAGGGCCGACCTCCGGGAGTCTCCTCTCCACCATGGATGCTTCCCGGATGTGTCGTGAGTAGTTTCCTTTGGACCATGGGTCCGTGATCAGTAGCTATGTGATGTTCTCCTCCCCTCTTTGTTCTTCATGGTTTAGACCTCGTGAGCTGCCCTACATGATCGAGGCACTTTTGTAATCTTTCTGCTGTTGCTATGCCGAGTTTGATGGGATCTGATGGATTATGAGATTATGTTCATATTGTGATAGAGTAATATATTTGGTTCTTATCTTTTATATTTTTGTTCTTAAGTAATTCTTGCATGTTCTCCGTTGTTGTTTATTACTTTGGCCAAGTAGTAGGTAGTAACCCCAAGAGGGAACGTTATGCTCGATTGTGGGTTCATGCCCCCTGATGACACGCTTGAGTGACAGAAACATGAGTCTAGGGGATGTGTTGTTGCCACAAGGGGGAAAACAACAGTGCTTGTAACCGCGGTTGCAAGGATTGTTTACTTTACGCAAAGTGCTTTTTAATGCAGTTGTCTGTTGCTTAAGGTTTACACTTTGGGTGGGGCTCGCAACTTAATACCAACGAGATGTTCTGGATAGATATCTCAAGGTGGATGATTAGTAGTAGATGCAGTTGGATTTCAGTCTACTTATTTTGGCGTACTGCCCGTGCTTTTGAGCCTCTTCCTTTCTTTTGTAGCATAGTTAGCATTGCGGTGCGTTCATAATCCTGTCAATTGCCCTTCTGTAATTTGTTCACCTCGCATAGCAGTTTTATCTTTTTTGGGAGAGAGACATCACTAGTGAACATCACGTATTCCGGTCCATATCCTCATCACTGTTTCCACACTCATTTACTTTTCTGCTTTTACTTTCAGTTGCTATCATTATCCCTTGTGTTTGATCCATTGTGAACAACAAGACCGGAGAGATTGACAACCTCTCTGAACTTCGTTGGGAACAAAGTTATTTGCGTCTGTGTGCAGGTCCGCGTCAGTTGCGCCGCTGACACCTACTTATCATCTCCGGAGTCCTACTGGAGACAAACCTTGGTATTTTTACCGAGGGAAATTTTCTGCTGTGCTACATCACACCTTCCTCTTGGGGTTTACCAACGAAGGACGAGAAATCACTATCATCACTTCGTACATCAGTCATCCGTTAAAAAAATCCATTAGTATACATTTATGGTATCCATCTCAACATGCAAGCTATCCACATCACCCACTATTGTAGGTAATCATTTACACGCCATCTATTTTTATTTACATGCATCGTATACCTTTTCAATTTTGCATTGTATGGTTTTATAGAGATTCCCGCTGCAACGCGCAGAATATTATTCTAGTTATTACTAGTGACTAGTGACTAAGAATAAATTTCTGGATTAGCTCGGGAAATCGCTCGAGGTCGCTGAGAGGTGGCTCTACCACTGACCCCGCTACAATGCAGGGATAATTATATACTTTTCCTAAATAAAAAATACTATATTCTATAAGATGATTGGTCTTCGCACAAATGTGATAACTCAGTAAAATGATATGCTTTATGCGAACACAAATCCTAGAGAACACAAAAAAAGTTATAAGGTAAAATTCAATGAGTCAAATGATTTAATTTTCTTAAGTAAAATTCATAAAGCATCCGCATATCCACCCAAAAAAACTACGCATTACAAGATTCATAAAGCATGAATAAACAAGTCACGGAGGAATACAACTAACAATGTTCACTCAGATAAAAAAAGAGGCATGATAATTGTTTTCGAAAGAAAATTGTAGGTTTTGTTGTTGCATATTTTCATCATTTTATAGGACGCCGAGAAGACAGAAAGCCTGCCATCCGTACGCCCGCATGGACCAACATGCAAAGGGTGGAGACGATGTAGGTGGAGATGGCAACTCCACCATACCAACTGCGTCCAGTGTGACGCGTTTCTCTTGCTCTCGGGTCACCAACCGAACAAGAAAAATCACTTGAAAACGTTAGGAAAAATGTGTAGACATCACTTCTCTATGCTCACAGCTCACTCGTCATCTATTCAAAATTATAAATGCCGGGTTGTGCCCTGTGCCAAATAGCATTAGAAGCAATAACATGTCAATGTATTCGCTGGAATATTCAAATCTGAACCCAGAGTCATATGCTTCAGCACAAGAAATTTTTGAAAATACATGAAAAAGCTTAAAAATCCAAAAAAAAAATACGGTGAAAGATGCTTAAGGCTAGATGTTTATGCAAAATTTAAGTTTTTTTGGACATCTAGGAAGCTCACGGCAAAAAAAGACAAATTCAGTTCGAAATAGTGCATGAATGTAACGTTTAAAGAAACTGTAAATTTGTCTTTTTTGCCGCGAGCTCTCCAGATGTCCAAACTTCTTCAAAATTTGCACGAACATCTCGAACGTAAGCATCTTTCATCACAACAAAATTTGAATTTTTTTTGATCTTTTATCATTTTCATTTTCTTATTTTTTATCTCCTCGGGTGTCGATGCACCCGACACCTAATCGACACTCAAACAATACAAGAAGATGAGATAGCTCTCTTACAAAACCAATCCCAAGATATTTAGAACATGCAGAGACAACTAGGCTATCGAAAACTAAGATAGAAGATTTGAGTACAACGCCACGCTACGCTTTAGAAGATCTGTGGCCATGGAAAGGTTTTCGTGAGGGTTACTCTCTTTAGATCCGATGGTTGTCTTGGGCGATGGGATGCAATCTATGAACAACGCCTTGACACGAAGGGTATATGATTGTGCAACGGTGGCGATGGCACATCACATGTAGTTGCTGGGAATCTGGGATCATGGGAAAAATGGCGGCGACAACATTTGAAGGACTTCGATAGTGGTGCTATCTGAGCGCCCGGTCTCGAGCTCCGAGGTGAAAGCCTTTGTTTGATCTAAAATGATTATACCTGACAGTGACAATGTTTTACATCATTGCTTTGTTGAAAGGCATTTCTTAGATATGCCCGGACTAATTCTTGAGGGTCAAAACTTAGAACATGACCTTCGGTGATTGGATCCGGTGATGACGGCGCTTGTGCGTCTCTCCCTTCCTGAATGGGATGTTGTTGAAAACTTTATCATCCTTGCAGTGTCATGAGATGATTGCGGCGAATACGACTGTTGTTGTAGTTTATTGCCCGCATATTTAATCACTTTTTCCTTGTAGATTTGATCTTATATAATGTTGCTATGTACACCGTATTTTTTATGTATACATTAGTATCGATTGTATGCATAATTTTATATGCATAATTAGTAAATATACAACTGAGTTGATCAGGTCGTTTCAACCCAGATCAAACGAACCATGTGGCTGGGAGCAGGGTATCATGTGAATGACGGTAGCACTGAATATTTTTCCCGCGAATGTGAGCGGCTTTCGGTCTGGCGGTGCTCTCCTTGGCGGTTCACGCAAAGCTGGCCACATGGGCTGACCAAAAGGGCCAGCACGGTAGCCCGATTTGTTTGACCCGGCTCGGTACGGGCCGTGCTGTGCCAGCACGTTACTGTTGAAGGGTCATGCCTGGGCCTGGAGACTGGGTACGCGGTCCGGCACGACACAACCATTTAGGTTTTTTATTTATTTTTTATTTATTTATATAACATCTTAGGCATAATATAATTATAAGACGCTTAAATAAAAAATAAATAAACTGGCGTGCCAAACAGGCCAACGGACCGGCCCGTATAAGCTTGGGCCGTGCCTGGATCTAGCGCAGTGGCACGCGTGCCGGCACGGCATGATCCGTGAAGCAACCGGATTGATGTGGGCCGTGCCATGCCTGGCCCTTTTCACGGCTATCGGGCCGTGCCGGCCCGGCCTATGTGCCCAGCTTTGGGATCACGTGTTGCGTGCACGCACGGGGCATCGCCGCATCTGGGACGCGAACCGCATGCCCGCAGCCCCCCAGCCCCAACCGACCACGCCCCGCCACGCTTGTGGCCACGCTCACGCCCGAACCGAACCCCTCCGAAGCGTACAGATACCGTTGCCCCCCTCTGACACGCGCGCCCGCTCCACACCACACGCCCCGCAAAGAAAAATGGTTCAGTATCCGACCCACCTACTACTCCACCAGAGTCCAGACCCCATCGCTCCACTGCCGCATTCCCCAACCAGCCGACCCACACCCACGCGCGCACACACCGCAGAGACACAGAGAGAAAGGAGGCGCACGCAAACCCTAGCCTGCCGGCCCGCCCGCCCGCAGCAGACCTACTACTACTCCAGCCAGCCGCGAACCGCCTGCGCGCCGGCGGATGGTGTCGATGAGCACGACGCACAACCCGCTCGAGGCCGAGGCGGCGGCGGCCGCCGTCGTGGGCGGAGAGGGCGACAAAGGGGGCGGCGGGGGAGAGGCCAAAGGCAAGCAGCAGCTGGCGGCGGCGGCCGCGCCCATGGCCGTGCCGTCTGCCGCCGCGGCGGCGGAGGAGGCGGCCAGGATGAAGGTCCGGAAGCCCTACACCATCACCAAGTCCCGCGAGACCTGGACCGAGCCCGAGCACGACAAGTTCCTCGAGGCCCTGCAGCTGTGAGTTTCCCCTCCACGAATTCCCATGCCTCCTACACTTTTTATTACGATTAGGGAAGTCGGGTTCGCGACGACCGTTTAGGTTTCTCTATCTATCATGTGTCCGTCCGTCCGGAAGTATATTCGGTTTTGGGTCTGTGAATCTACTCCACGAAATGCTTGTTTTTCTTCCAATTTAGATGGTTTTTTTTGGGCGGAGCGTGTCAAATTCAATTCCTAATAATCTGTTAGAGCTGCCTCCAGGAACTTCCATTCCCGCATAATTTTGGGTTGTTCATATACTCTTTGGGTTTTGGTTAGTTTTCCCGCATACCATTTTGGGTTGTTCATATACTCTTTGGGTTTTGGTTAGTTTTCTGGCTGAGATAGTGAGATGTGGTACTCTGTGACATCCTGGCTTAATATGAATGATATACTACTCATATCAACAAGGTGCATCTTCTTTTCCGGAAGGCCATCTTCAATAAATTCTAAAGTTAAGCGTGCTTGGCTTGGAGCGGTTTGAGGATGGGCGACCGACTTGGAAGTTCTTCCCAGGCGCGCACAAGTGAGGACAAAGTGCGTACAAAAGACTAGTGTTGGTCTGCGGGGATAGTCTAGATCCCGCCAGGCGTAACGGCCGGGAACCGGTGGCTGTGGCCGGTGCGTTACATACTCTTTGGGCCTTGATTAGTTTCCTGGCTGAAAATGCCGTATCACGTGGTGAAAGGTGTTTTTAATTGGATGTTTGTTTCAAGTGTTTTCATTGGTTTTCTTCTAGTACTTTTTTGTAAGATGAGTTTCACTTCCAACTGATGTAACACCAGGATTCTCTACTTTTGGGATTTGTCGGGGTACATGATGTAAACCTTCAGCTAGGAAGAGCAGAAAATACTGTGATTTTGATAAAGGGATTCGGCTATATGTGTGTGTGGCTGATGTCCTAGTAGTTAAGAGTAAGCGATGATGTGACTGATGGTATTTCCATATTTACCCTCTTCCATTTTTCCTGTTCTAGGTTTGATCGTGATTGGAAAAAGATAGAAGCATTTGTTGGCTCAAAAACTGTCATACAGGTATAGTTTGTAGCTATCTTAGTATTTGCAAATCTCCTGCAAAATCTCTACCAAGCAAATTGATTAATGTTTTATGTTTTGGTCGAGTCTTTTAGTGAACCACACATTCAGATTCATATAGTTCAACTCTTAGTGCACTTAAGTATAAGTGAAACAAGCTTTGAGTTTCATCTAAAAAGTTACACACTAGTTATTTGGAAACTACAATGTCACAAGGAAAATCGTTGAGCTAAAAACACTGTATTTTCTTTAACAGATAAGGAGCCATGCACAGAAGTACTTTTTGAAGGTTCAAAAGAACGGCACAGGTGAACATTTGCCACCACCTCGGCCCAAGCGCAAGGCAGCCCATCCATACCCACAGAAGGCCTCTAAAACTGGTACTTACCGTTCATGTTTATAATTTCTTGTCTCAGCAGTCCATTGAATTTAGGAACTAAAATTTGTTTAGCCCCTGTAGCATCTCAAGCTGTTTTATCACAACAACCTCCGACGACGACGACGAGGGATCAAGAGGGTGTTATTATGTCTATGGATGCATCTACGGTTGTCCTCCCAAATACAAATGCAAATCCTGTGGTGCCTTCCTGGGACAATACCCATGTTCAACCTACACAAGGTCTGTTATCCACTATCGTCATAATACCCATTCAAGACTTAACAACTAAGTACTGAAGTTTTTTATATTTGACAGTTCTGAGCGCTGTTGCAACAAATAACTGCTCTAGTAGTATAGAGAGCCAATCCGGAACGTGGCCAACCTCTGAAGCAGTTGAACAAGAAAACGTGCTGCCACCAATGCGGAGTAAGTTTTCTCTTACAGGCAGCATTCTCTGTGGAAATCCTAGCCTAGTTCCTAACCTACTATGGAATGTATGATATATTTTTCTTATTAAAATAATACCTTAAGCTAGAGATACCTCTGTGAGATCGAACCTATTTCTCACTGTATTCTTACTTCTGTTGCTCCCTGTTTACATGTGCAGCTATGCCAGATTTTTCCCAAGTATACAACTTCCTGGGAAGCGTATTCGATCCGGATACAAGTGGGCATTTGCAGAGGTTAAAGGCGATGGATCCGATTGATGTGGAAACGGTATGTCTGTGTAATGTCTACTTTTTTATTAGAACACTTTTCTTGTTTCATAATTATAGTGGCTTTCATATTTCAATGGAACGAACTCCCGTATGTTTCTCTACCTAATTGGTAGTTATATTTTTCTCTAGTTTAAGCTATAGTCTTGGCTATAGTTTTCGTGTATAAATATTTCTTGCTCCCAAAAGGGACTATAATAGTCATGTCCTTTGTTTAACATGATTACAAGAGAGCGATTTTGAAAAAAATGATTACAAGAGATATTATTTCTGAATGTTCTGTCATAATTCTCTATTCAGCACTGTTGTTAGGGCTCTCCCAATGCATTATTTCTTACCACATTATCATAGGCACAATAAAAACTTAAGATACAACTACTACAATGCATTGTTTCTTAGGGATTATCTAATTTAATGATTTTAGCCTCAGGCATACATGTGATTGGTCTAGCAATGTTTTTTGCATATGACCATGTGGGTTGTATCTTAAGCTAAGATACAACCTCCATCTCTTTCTTCATTAAGTGCTATGCCACATAAGAAAAATGCCTATGATTGCGTGCTAAGAAACTAGCATTGGGAGTGCCCTTAGAATGAGTTACAAATATTTTAGGGTTTGTAAAATCTTGCAGTAATGTGTTAGATAGGTCATAGGTCTGAGTTACTAAGAAGGATCACCTACATTTTTCATTTAATAAACACTCCTTTCCCCAATGCTCCCATCCCTTCTAGTTTTGTTAAAAAAAACATGTACCACATTTCATTGTTATCCATTCGCGACTTGAAGTTTATACATTTTATTACTGTCATATGTTCATTTACATTTTTTTCACACAAACCTTTCTGTTTCACTTACAATGAATATTGATCTGTTGAATTGACATTTTTACAGGTACTACTGCTGATGCGAAATCTATCAATGAACTTGATTAACCCAGAATTTGAGGCCCATGTAAGTTTTGTTTCTTCTTTCCCCGCCTTATATTGATGTTCTAATGCTTCTTCCGTACTATTGTGGTGCTTGACCACACCATACTCCGACCCAGTGCAATGATTATGGTGATACTACTGTTTCCAGATATTTTTATCACTTCGTGTTACCTCGGATTCCTAGAACTCCCTAAGTATTCCACTTTATGCTTCACAACAAAAATGTAATTGTTTTTTTTTTCTTCTGAGGTATTCTGATTCCAAATACCCTTGCCAGTGCAGTGCACAGTGAGCTGAATTCATGTTAAAGGTTTTTAATGTGTAATGCATTTTGTGGCAACCCACCTCCTTCATAAATTTGTAACTCTTATGGGCTTATGGCAACAAATTAGATCACACCACTTGGCATGACTGCGGATTAATCCAGAGCCACGAGCAAATTAAATTACTGCATGCAATGACACAACATAACCAAGCATAAGTCTATAAGAGCACCTCTAGCAGATCCGCCATACTCCGGATGCGGGTGCAGCAAAACAGATTTGCAGTACCAAATGCGTCGCGGCAGAACACAAACGGTATAACGAATGGCATATTTACACATTTTGAAGATAGATAGTTCGCGCTATAAATTTCAGCTGAAACATCGCCAGAGCACACAAACACACACAAAAAAAAACACATAGTATGTGGTCACCGGAGGACGCTGGGAGCCGCCTCACTTTTTTTCGTTGTTGTAGAGGTAGTAGTCGTAAGCAGAGGTCATCATGACATCCGCGCTCGACCTTCGCCGCCTCGAGGCGCGCGGCCACCGCGTCATTGGCGTTGAGCAACTCCCGTTCCGCCATGCGGCGGCGATGCGAGACGGACCAGAGCAAGTTTCCTAGATCATGGAAGAGCGCCCACGTTGGCGTGCGGGGGGGGGGGGGGGCGGAATGCGAGACGTTACCCCTAATCCCCCCCCCTCTGCACCGTAGATATAGCGGTGGAGGGGGGATTTTGCGGGCCACCCGCAAAAAAAAATACGGGCCGAGGCGGGGATGGTGGTTTTGGTTTGGCAAGAAAAATCGTCCGTCTGCCAAAAAGCCCGCATATAGGGGCAGGCGGTGGGATGGCGGATCTGCTAGAGTTGCTCTGAGAGCATCTCCAGCAGACTCCCTTTCCCCTATAAAAACTGACTATAGGTAGAATTTTCCCTAAAAAGCTCTTCCAGCAGATCCCCTTTCCCCTTTATTTTATAGGTAGAGCACCTATTAACTACGAAACTCTCCTCGTATAGAGGGAAAATTTTCACTGCGCGACTTGCCGCCAGCCTCGGCCGCCGCCACGCCTAGCCGCCGCTGCCGTGCTTCGCAGGAGTTCAACCAAAAATAAAATAAAATCAAATAAATTGACCCACTGACAGGTGTTGCCCATTTGTCAGGTTGGGGCATAGGGATAGTTCTATAGATAAACTTCTAAAGCAGCGCAGCTCCGACTACCTATATAATTATTACTAGAGCACATATACGTGGGTTTAGGTGGAGTTTTATAGGTGCTTAGGTAGTCTACTGGAGATGCTCTAACCCTTTGCAAACTCATAGGGGTGCAGAAAATCCTAGTCTTATATTGTAGCACAAAAGGAAAAAATAAAAGAAAGAAAGACGATGATGCAAAGCTCAGCCCAGCCTTTGCAAACTCTTTTTCACCGCATGCCTTTCTTCCCAGATACGCCGCCTCCCTCCCCTTCTCTTCTGCATGGGGCCTCCTCTGCTTTAACTTCTCACGCCCCTGCCTTCCCTTCCTGCCCAGCCAGCATAAACTTTGATATATATTCATAGCAACTGTCTGTTAATCCCTTATTGAGCTTCCATTGAGTGGCATCTTTCTCTCCTACCATTTTTTGACCGGAAAACTCTGTTCTTAAAATGTATGAGCTACGAAGATGCATTTTGGTAACCCCTGGTACAATGTTGACCATATTGATAATCGGTATTGCATGTATTTTGCATAAAGCTAAATTTCAATCATTGCTTGATTTGTTCTGATGCATTCTTCTGAAAACCTGATTGATTTACCTTTTGATTGCAGAGGAAGTTGCTTTCGTCGTATGGTTCTGGTGAAGACGAGGTTAAACCTGAAGGCATGGAAAATCTTGGGTCCCAGAGTTGCCATCTCCCATCGATGTAAGAATTCAGTCTCTTTCCATGTTTATACACTCATGGCCTACAATATACAGCATCTCACCAGAGACTGTACATTTTGCAGGGTAACGAGTGCGTGAACGGGCATCGGCCATTCGCCATAGAAGCTTCAGTTGTTTCTTAGAGGTACCCTTGTTCTCACTGTACTGGACTTGTCAGCAGCTCGTCTGGCTGTTTATGAATGTCGGCAAATTGTTATGGCAGTGAATTGTTATGGCAGTGAAATTTGTACAGCTTCCGAGATGATGCTCTAACCCTAGGCTAGTTTTGCTTATCAAGTTGGTGTAGATAGCCAGTTTTGTGTGCTCAAGCAATTCTTTCCCTGGGGTGGGGCATAGCTCAAGATGGTCCTTGGTATCTATGTATACATCAATATGTGCTTGTGGATGTACATATGTGGTATTTGTGTAAAACGTTTGAGATACCGAGAGTATTCGATGAAGGCAATAATAAGCTGAATAATCCAGCTGGGTGTATTCTGCACTACTACCTCCTTTCCGGTTTATAAGGCCTGCGCGTATATCTAGGTTAACAAATAGACCAATGTAATGCAAGTTATATCTCACAAAAAATATATCATTGGAAACTTCAAACCGTATACTTTCTAATGGTATAATTTTTAGACTATACAACTCATCTTATGTTGGTCAAATTATGGATCTAGGGATACGCCAAGCCGTATAAACCGGAAAGGAGGTAGTACTGTGTAATGGTGCACCCTACCACTATGCTGTGGGAGTTCTGAAATGTGCCTTGGCATGCTGTAACTTAATTTTATGCCTCAGTTATTGATCATCTTCTGTGGTATGTTCATATTGATTTTCACCTCTGTCTGCGGTGCTCTTGCGGATTCCATTTGCGATGCTGCATGTGCAGCGTATATTTTGTTGATGTTGCATTTTTTTTATGTTGATGGTGTTCGTGACGGAATTCCTAATGTCATGAACTGTCGCTGGGGTGCAGTTTGTGTTTCGTTGGGTGGTCAGATCGTTCTTTTTTTACCAAAAGTGCTGTCAAGGGTAGGCTTCGTTTTTCCTGCCTTTTTTTTGGTAACAGTAAATCCTTACAGAAGGTTTAGGGTCAGTTCTTTTGATGGTTTAAAAAATAATCGGTCTGCACCCCAGTTTTTATCATAAGCTGCATATCTTATTCGTTGGGGCTTCTAAACTAGATATCCCATAACTAGTATAAAAGTCTTATTTTTTAATCTAACAAGGAGCAGCTTATTTTTCAAGCCGTTCAAAAAAACTGGCCTTTAGTATTTATTCATTGCAATCCAAGCAGTGTACAACAATTTATTTTCAAAAGGGAAGGAGACTGAATTAAAATCCTTTTTGGCATTACATCTTGATGCTTTACTGCATAAGAAAGAACTATAAGAGGATCTATGCAGAAAAGCTTTTTTCGCAAGGGAATGAGCTAATATATTCATAATTCTAGGGATATGCTTGATATTGCAAGAAGTAAGATCCTAAGTAGAGTTGGGGAATTCTGCAAGGATAGATCTTAAGTCTCCAGTGTCCAGGCCGATCTATGAGATCCGTTGCTTTAGCTGCTTTTACTAGTCTCGGTGCAATCAGAGCAAAAATAATGCATCTTCATTTCAATGCCTTTACAACAACTACTGGAACAACTAATCCCAATGCTTCAACATGCAAATTCGAATGTACATTTGTTGCAGAAGCTTGTATAGAGTGGTTATTCAGATTGTCCTTAATACAGACTCCAAGACCAGCTTAGATATGTTGCTACATTCAGGTTGTAGGCTACATCAATGTATGCGAAGGCTCCTACAATTTGATTTTGCATATTTGGACTTGGGGAGGAAATGGGATGATTATTGTTCTCCTCCTCTCTCTTACCCATCAAACATATGCATTTTTATCATAGCTTTTGTGGCATTTATAATCTGCATAGAACTCCATTTTTTTCTTATAAAAAAGGAAGTCATTCCTAGCTTTCTAAATACTCCAAAGGATAGTAAAGGTGGCATCTAATTTAATTCATGGTGATGGGTGGATAAAATCATTTGAATAATATCGTCAAGATACAAGTTGGAGTTGATCTCATCAGCCTTAAGGCCAAACTTGAACCAAACGGTTCTAGCAAAACACATTGGAAGAAAAGGATGGATGTTTACCACATCTAGTGCATTCTTTTCAACATGGGAAGAATACCTGGAGCCTATTAGAGCATCTCCAACAGGCGCACGCCCGTGCGGCGCGCTAAAATATTTTTACAGCGTGGAAATAACGTTTTCGCGCGCGGAGTGACGAGTGCGCTTTTCCGGATGCGCTAAAACTTAACGCGCCGCGACAACGCTTCAGCAGGCGCTGTATCCTAGCGCGCACACACCCAACACATAGAGGTAATGTTCATCTATATTTTATAGAGAAAGCTCTCCCGTGCCGTGAAGAGGTAGCGTCCATCTAGCTTTTACGGAGAAAGCTCTCCTGTGTAGTCATTTGTCACATCTATTTTATGTCTTAATTAAATTGTTCATCTATATTGTATGGAGAAAGCTCTCCCGTGAAGAGGTAGCGTTCATCTATCTTTTACGGAGAAAGCACTCTTGTGTAGTCATTTGTCATATCTACTTTGTGTCTTAATTAAATTGTTCATCTATATTGTACGGAGAAAGCTCTCTCGTGAAGAGGTAGCGTTCATCTATTACCCGGAGATGAGAGGAACATCCATGAATGTTGGAAGAACCACCGCTAGGACTTTTGGTGTAGAGAATAGACAGTAGTTCTAATAATGATGTGGAGTCAGTTTAGTAGTCCAGTGTTAAGCTAACATTATTTAATGTCAAGATGTTTTAGCAATGCCTATACACACTAGGGAGAAAATAGAGAGTAAGACATTCAAAGCAAAGACATTTTGTTGGTTCAGCCCTTTTCTTGGGCAGTGGCGAAGCCTGAATCAAATATTAGGGGGGGCCAAATGAATGTATAAATGCTAGGGTGATTAGAGATGCCGGAGGATTAGAAGAGTGATTAGCAGAAAAGTAAGGCTACTTGGCAAATTTTCATCTAGGAAGGGGGGCCACGGCCCGGAATTGCCACAACTACGCTCCGCCACTGTTCTTGGGAGCCTTCCTAGTATTCTGGATAGTGATTCTATGTTCTCTGAATCTGTACTGGATCTCTCCTACATAGGAGGACCTCTCTTGTCGGGGAGAAAACATAGAGTAAGACATTCAAAGCAAAGACATTTTGTTGGTTCAACCCTCTTCTTGGGAGTAAGACTTTCATTTTACCTTCTATTCTTACAAAATTATACGCACGTCATGTACTGAATCCATCTGTCATGAACTTCAGATGTACTAATCGGCATATTTGTTGTCTAAATTTTGTCATCACAGGAGAGCTTTCTCCGTAAAATATAGATGAACGCTACCATTTCACGGAGAGCTTTCTTCATAAAATTTGCATTTGTACTTAATCCACCAATGGACAACGGCGAAATAACTCTAGACAACACATGTTCTCATAAATTATCATACCTGTAAAAGGGGTGAAGCCAAATTTAACCCCAAATGTGTCCCGTGGGGAACAAGAAACGGATTGTGAAATCTGCTTCAGCCCTTTTGGCGATCAAATCTTCATTGTAGTACTTGGCCTCCACTGGACACATCAGTTCGAACTATGAGAAGTGGTCTGATGATACACTCTGAGATGTTTGTCATGCACTGAATGAATAATGGATACCATCTATTATTGTTTGTTGTCTCACACTTTTATCCATCTTCTTTATTATATATATGCACAAAATTATTTCAAGCGGCGGCGCTGGGAAGAGGTGGGGGAGGCGGAAGGAGACGGTTGCGTTCGCATGCTTGGCTTTCCGTTGTCCAGCTCGCTGGCTCGGGCGCCCCAAATACAACGCGCGTCGCCCAGCGCGCTGGGCCGTTTTTGCAGCGCGCTCTCGGTTAGCGCGGCTGCTGGAGCAAGCGTTTTTGGCCGGCGCGCGCTATCTAACAATTTATACCGCGCCTGTTGGAGATGCTCTTAGTTCCTGTAGCAAGAGCTCTCCTAATCGTCCTCCATGCAAACATTTCCAAACTTGATTAAGCATGTCAATTTCTTGGTTTGGAATAACATTATGATGAACCAATACTCTAGCCTAGTGCCCTGCAACAAAGCTTTGTATGCACTTTGGTTCGTGTATTCTGCATTAGGAGTGTGAGTCCAACAAAAGGTATCTTCAAAGTTGGTATTAATAAATACAATATTAAGGATATTATTTCTAAAGGAGTCATCATTGAAAATGCTAATTTTATCCTCATCCCAAAGTTCGGGGTTAGGATTCCAAAGTTCACTTACCTCTGGATACGATCATGCTTAATGTTACTGGCGCATGTTAATGTCTTAATCTCATAATAGACGAAAGAACGATAGGGAGTTGGTATCAAATCCATACCGATGATGAATGCATTCCATTCCATCGGTTAAGTTGGTATCCTCAGGAAAAAACAAAGCAGCGGAGTACCCATTTTTACATGAGAAAGAAAATGAGCTGATTTGAAGCTCTGCTCTTGTTATGTTGAACAAACGCCCTGCGGGGCACGCCCTCCGGGGGTTTACGCCAGGAATTCCGTAGAAGAGAGTCTTGGTAAGAAATAAAAAAAAGGTACAGTCTACTGCAAGTAAAAAACCCATAGCTTCTATCGCTGACGGGGCCTTTCAGGCTATCTAAAATACCACCATCGTAAAGGAGGATTCGAAGAAGACGGCATGACCATCGTAAAGGAGGATTCAGATGATCATGAATATTTGAACTTAACTTGCCCTGAGAATAAAATAAAGAATTATGAGGACAGAGGTCAAAAAGTAGATTTAATAGATGTAAGCCGATGAACTGAACTAAGTTGATCAATATTTTCGATTTATAAGTCGAACTAACCTCCAGACCATATACATCAAAATCAACTTTTTTCTCTAATTTCTCTACTTTGCTTGTACATGTAGGCATCTTCCACGTAATTTAATTTGTTTATGCATTTGCCTCCGAGATTTACTCTTCTTGTACTAATTTTCATCCTCCAAAGAACTCTAAATTGTCAATCTAATCAGCTCTTAGCCTTGAGATCAGACGTACGTCGCAAGGCCTCGTTACAACGGATTTCAGACACACTCTCATTAGCTTGGATCTTCACAGCTCGAGTTTTTCATTTCTATCTCTTCTTCGACACTAGCACGACGTGTTGGAAAGCAAGCGAGCGCAACATGATACTTGTTGCAAATCGCATTCTTTGATCTTACGGGTGTCTCTTGCACCATCCAACGACCGCCGATCCGATCCAGTCTTCATCCAACCGACGTGTAGTGTCCATCATCATTTCGATTTTTTCGGTCTCTACTGGAAGTACATGCTACCGCTTTCCCCCGAGGAAAACGGATTCCGAGATTCTACCGATAGTTTCCCACGATACGTATCTGGGAAAGACGTTTTCCCCGTGGAACTCCCCACCAAAGTGTCTGTCTCGTCCCGGTGCCATGGTGGTCGTTACTTCGCGGTGACAACTGAGGAGGCGACGAGCAGGCAAGCAGCGCCCTCCAAACTCGGAGGCGTTCAAATCTCCGGCGAGCCGCGGAGGAGGAGGAGGAGGAGGAGGAGGAGGAAGGGCACCCCTCGGTGGGCGGCGGCGCGGGGGACGAAAATGGTGGTGGTGGACGCGTCGGAGTTCGGGGCGGAGGGGTTCGACCCGAAGCGGTGGATCAACGCGGCGCTGGACGCGCGGCACCCGTCGGAGCCGCTCGACCGCTTCCTCGCCGACGCCGAGGAGCGCCTCCGCGCAGCCGCCGACGACGCCGGGGCCGCGCTCGAGAGGGACAGCGCCGACGCGCTCCGCCGCGTCCCGCTCGCCTGCCGCGACGCCCTCAGGCTCCGCGACGACGCCCTCGCGCTCCGCTCCCACCTCGCCTCCGTCCTCCACTCCCTCTCCCAGGCAGGTGCCCCCCCGCTCGCTCCCTCTGTCGCCGTCCCTAGTCGGATCTGGATCTCGCGCCAGGCATGCGCGTACCTATCGTCGCGAATACGAGAGTCGTTTGGATGGGGTCTTGCGGAGTGGTTCGTTCACCGCTGCGAATGCGCCGATTCGCAGTACTGTGATTCTGTATGGGAATGATTTAGCCATCATGATTCAGTGTAAGCATGATGATTTAGTTCGATTGGTTTATGCGTGTGGCACGGTCTCTGCTATGGCACCGTGTTTTCAATCAGATCTGGATCTCAATGTCCTTGGCAAGTCATTTCAGTTTCATCTCTGCGATGTTTGCTTTGTACTCCATAGTTACAGGGACATAAAAGTATGCTATGTTCACAAATAATTTCGGTATCAACTAGCAGCACTACATAAAATTATACCGAGTTCACAACCGAAGCTTAATTTGATCTATTTGGCCACTACATTTGGTGTCACGCCATCTCCTTTTTTGTTATTTAGAATCTGATCTTGTAAGTTTCCTGGGTTTAGTAAAACCCAACTAGGTTTTGGTACCTGAGTCTCATAAAGCAAAGAAGTAAATATTAGTTTGGGATGCTACCAGTTTATGTATGTATGTATGTATGTATACATTACAATTACGCATATAAAAATGAGTATACTGTATAAAGTACATTACAAACGCACAAATTCAGAGCTAATGTGCATATAACGTGTGTCTAAGCCTGTACATATTTCACCATAAAATACTGAGACCTATAGTTCCAAGTTAATTACTACATGTTTAACATCTTGTCGAAAGAGCTGCAACCGCAACATTTTTCTCCCAGTGTGATTCAGTCTGTACTTCTGACTGCACTAAAACAGTATGACCACAACAGCATTTTGTATGCCTTTTTTGCGGAATGCAATCTGGATTTAATTCATGCTAGATTATTTGGAATTATTGATTCCTTGTGAAACATTGGGAAGTATATATCAATGAAGTTACAACACACATGACACATGCATGTCTCATAAACAAATTTGTCACACATTTTCATCTTTATTTT
This sequence comes from Bromus sterilis, assembly GCA_950022295.1. Lineage (NCBI taxonomy): Eukaryota > Viridiplantae > Streptophyta > Magnoliopsida > Poales > Poaceae > Bromus > Bromus sterilis. The sequence continues at coordinate 17,878,568 of OX465598.1, read as the reverse complement.
TCAAATGTGGCTGTTAACCAAGTAGTTATGATGATTTCTCCAACCAGGCCGAGGGCTCATCTGCTGAGTCAATAACTGCGCTAGCACGAATTGATACTGTGAAACAACGCATGGAAGCCGCATACACGACATTGCAGGTATGTTTTAATACTAGTATATTTAGACCATGGCACAACACATGTCATTAGAGTAACTGTTTTACTCAAGTGGTAAGTTCTTATCTAATAATTGTAAGGGTCTGTTGGCTGGAATGGCAGGATGCAGCTGGACTAGCTCAGCTGAGCCAAAGTGTCGAGGATGTGTTTTCGAGTGGTGATCTTCCGAAGGCTGCAGAAACACTGGCAACCATGAGACATTGCTTGTCAGCAGTTGGGGAGGTACTTTACTCTCCCCCCTTTCTTTCTCATCAAGCATCTATGCAGGGCCTGTTCATTTAGCTTGTTAAATGTTGCTTTCAGGTTGCAGAGTTTGCTAATGTGAGAAAGCAGCTTGAAGTATTGGAAGAAAGGCTAGACGAAATGGTTCAGCCCCGTTTATTGGATGCCCTTTCTAACCGCAAGGTTTCTGTTTCACGAATTATCTCATTTATGTTAACACTCCATGAAACATCTTTGTTTATTTTATTTTGAACCTCTTCCTGTGCAATTTTGTTGAAAGATTGATGCTGTGCAAGATCTTCGTGGTATATTGACTCGTATCGGGAGGTTTAAGTCACTAGAGGTGCAATACACTAAGATCCATATCAAGCCTCTGAAGAAACTCTGGGAGGATTTTGACCTAAAGCAAAGGGCCAACAGGGCAGAGGTGGAGAAGCGTGGTGGTGAAATCACTAGTGTCTCATTCTCAAGCTGGCTGCCAAGTTTCTATGATGAGACCCTACTTTACCTTGAACAAGAATGGAAGTGGTATGTCCATGGGATCCTGCTTTCTTTTGTTCTGTGTTGACAAATACTTGTGGTTCTAAATTAGTCACACACAAGCCGGCCTATGGCAACAGTTTCTAACTATCTTTGGGCCACATTAAAAATGTTTGCCCCACCGACTACTTGCAGGTGCTTGACTGCTTTCCCTGAAGAATACAGATCACTAGTCCCAAAAGTACTTATTGAGGCCATGAGTGAGTTGAATTCAAGCTTTGTCTCTCGTGTTAATGTAGCAACTGGGGATGCTGTTCCTGAAACCAGATCTGTTGCAAAAGGTATGCATCACGTATTTGTTTCTTTATTTGGCAAGATATTACTTGTTCTTTCTTCTTTGTTGCAGAAGAACACTTAGTTTTGTTCCTTAGTCGATTTATCTTCTCTATCTCCAGGTGTACTGGATGTTCTATCAGGTGACTTGCCAAAAAGCATCAAATTGCAGAATAAACATCTTGCTGCACTAATCGAATTGCACAACATGACTGGCACTTTTGCTCGGAACATTCAGCACTTATTTTCAGAATCAGATCTTGGAGTTGTGCTGAATACACTGAAAGCTATTTATTCCCCATATGAAACCTTTAAAATGAGGTAAGCATTTAAAGCCGATTTATCTGGTAAAGGAAAGGAAAGAAAATAAAGATATGTTGCGTCTTGTTACCGTCTGTGTTGACAACAAGTTGTTATTAATGCATAACACTAAGCAATTACTTCTGTATACTAACTTTCATGTCATGTAGGTACGGGCAGATGGAGCGCGCTGTACTTTCTGCTGCGATGACCGGTATAGACATCCGTGGGGCTATCTCCCGTGGTGTAGGTGCACAAGGCATAGAACTAAGTGAAACTGTCCGTAGGATGGAGGAATCCATCCCACAAATGATAGTACTTCTTGAAGCGTCTGTTGAGAGATGCATTAGTCTCACTGGCGGTTCAGAGGCAGATGAACTGGTACTGGCTCTTGATGACATCATGCTGCAATACATATCTAATCTACAAGAAACTTTGAAGTCCCTGAGGATGGTATGTGGTTTGGATAATGCCAGTGATGCCTCGAAAAAAGATGCAGGGTTAGATGTGTCTGAAGAGGAAGAATGGTCAATTGTCCAGGGTGCTTTGCAGGTTCTTACAGTCGCTGATTGCTTAACTAGTAGAACCTCTGTTTTTGAAGCTTCTTTAAGGGCCACCCTTGCCAGAATCGGAACAAACTTTTCTCTTTCCGTATTTGGTTCTAGCATGGATAAATCACCTGCAGGTGTTGCTGATGAGAATCAGGGAGCACCTCTGGGTGGGAGGGCAGCACTTGATATTTCTACCATTCGTCTCACCAATCTGCCAGACAAGTCTAAGAAACTTCTGACTGTACTAGAACAGGTATGCTATATTGTTCTAAAATTTCTTGCATTTAGTGTTACAAAGCAGGGATCATCAAATATTTCTCTGACCACAACTGTACATCTGAATAATTAGCTAGTGACTGAACATGCAAATGATGCATGCTAAGCCTACTCTTATTTAGTCAGCACTTGAAGTCCCGTGTTATTTGACTGTTGATCTGATACTGCATTTTCTTGTTGGGCTAATCAGCATATTTCTATTTTCTAGCAAATGGTAGATTTCTGTGTTTGGTAAAATATTTATGCTTGATCATGTGATAACATGCTCTTTACATGGTTGCTGATCTTGAGTAAGTCCATATTTACTTGGAACATTACATATGGAGTAAAACTGTTGGGTTTGACTAGATTCTCTCGCTTCAAAGGAAATTTAGCAGTAACTTTCTTTTGCATTACTGAAGTTACTGTGGCATACTGGCATATAACCTATTCATATACGTACATCTTAATTATTGCTCATATAATTTTATGTGACTTCATCCTCTGTTTATTTAAAGGTTTTTTTATGTTGTACAGTCAAAAGATCCAAGGTTCCACGCCCTTCCTGTCACATCACAAAGAGTTGCGGCCTTTTCAGACAAAGTAAACGAGCTTGTATATGATGTGCTCATTTCCAAAGTCCGGCAGCGTCTGAGTGAGATTGCACGTCTCCCAATCTGGTCGTCCGTGGAGGAGCAGGGTGGTCTCCCTCTTCCAAGCTTCAGTGCGTACCCACAAGCATACGTGACCAGTGTTGGGGAGTATCTCCTCACTTTACCCCAGCAGTTGGAGCCTCTCGCTGAAGGTATCTCAGGCAGCGAGGCTGGCAACGATGAGGCTCAGTTCTTTGCTACAGAGTGGATATTCAAGGTAAGCGATACTACATTCGAAGTCACATAATTTAGACTTAGCATCTTCAACAAGACTGTCCATCACCCTATTCACTTGTAAAATATGCTGTCAACAAAATCAATCATGCTTCAATGCTTATTTAATTTAGTTTGCAAATTCTGTAGGAACCATGGGTTATATAGAATAAGGACATCACTGTCCAACAGAACAATACATTACAAATCCACTCAACAGTCTTGTCATATTTTCATAGCACCGAATAAAAAAGAGGCATAAAATCAAACACTTTGAATCTGAACATGCCGGAAATTCTAGTTTGTTTTCTTGATCCCTGTTTGCACTCCTTCAGGTCGCCGAGGGTGCCACCGCTCTGTTCATGGAGCAGCTGCGTGGGATCCACTACATCACGGACCGGGGTGCCCAGCAGCTCGCGGCGGACATTGAGTACCTGAACAATGTCCTCTCAGCGCTGTCGATGCCGATCCCACCGTTCCTGTCCACCTTCCACGCGTGCATCTCGGCCCCGAGGGACCAGGTCCGTGGCCTGATAAAATCAGACGGCGGAAACCAGCTGGATCTCCCCACCGCCCACCTGGTCTCCAAGATCCGGTGCATCCCGCTAGAGTAGTGAACCAAATGTCGATTGATGAAGTATTTTTTTGCAAACCATACAAGGTGTGTGAAATCATGCAATCTCAGTGCTGCCATTCCTTTTGGTTTCCACCCCTTTTGGTGACAGTGAGCTTTGCCTTGTAAGTTGTAACTGCACTGCTTACAGATATAGAGGATAATTACAGAAGAGAGAGAGAGAGTTATGAGCACTTGGTCGGCAGGTGTTACTATTTCTTCCGTCTTGCGTGTGGTGGTGGCGGAACTGTAAAATGTTCAGTTAAGAGTTTCCTGAGTAAATGAAGTAGTAGTAAGATTTTGGTGTTACATCCAAAGGATCAACAATGCATCTTTATTCTTGAGTTTGCAGAAAATAAACAGAATTCCTTACCACAGTGTAAAATAAAAATAAATGAGTGTCTCAGAAGTGTAAGTGAAAAACAAAAAAAAACAAAGCGTGTGTGTGAAGTCTCAACGCGTCACAAAGCTCAGTTCTCACAAGCAGCTGGCTGTGCTACTCCGGAGTCCAAAAGAGTTGTGTCCTCCCTCCTTGGCGACGCGACGACAGGCAGGACAGGCAGGAGTCAAGACTCAAGAGGTTGTTGCGTGAGCCACGACGCCGCAGCCACTGTCCACGGGAAAATACTTTGTCCCATTATTTTCACTCGAGTCGGACGGAGAAGAGCAGAGGGTCGTCATTTTCACCCTGGCCTGGGGGGGTTACGTATGTCTATGTGGGCTCATCTCTTCCTTATCGACGCTGCTGTGGGCGCAGAGCCACCCACGTCGTCCACCCCCCTTCCCCCCTCCCGAAATCCCCACGCAACTGCGCAGCACCGGAGGACACAAAACAACCACCGGAGCGGGAGAAAAATCTGCGGCCGCTCCTCGTCGGCCACTGCCCGCCCGCTACTTATTATACACTCCGCTCGCCCCGCTCCCACCCTCTCACCTCACTTCCCCTCCCCCCTCTTCCTCCTCCGGCCCGGCTCCGATCCATCTCAGCTCAGGTGCGTCACGCCTCCCCTCTCAGCCGGCTGGTTCGACTCAGCTCCCGTGCGTGATTTCTACCAAATTTCCGCTTCAATCCTGCTTGCTTAAGCTCCGTTTAGTAGCATCCCGCGAGATTCCCTTGTTTTTACCCCTTCTGCCTGCGTGGTGTTCGTCGGGATGTTTGGGCGATTTAGGTGGAGGGCTTCATTCGGACACGGAGGCCGTGCGAATCTAGATTTTGGTAGATACGAGGTTAGTGGTGGTGGAATCGTTAGATTCTTCGTCCCAACTGCGAGCTACTACTGCGAGGGCCAATTCGAGGGGATGGCTCTAGTTGCTTGCTTCTAGTTCAAGGAATCAACGGAATGGCTGGTTGGAGTTGGACTGGCTTCATCAGGAGGAACTCTATCTTGTCTGGTGGACCTTACCATACTTGTTGCTGCGAAACATTTTGCATCCCAAGGGCTGCTGGTACTGGTAGTAGCTAGTGTAGTGTCCAAAATGAAACAGAGTCAGTTGTTTCTTCTGATTTGTGATGCTGATGGGACTATTGCTCGTACCATCGGGTCTGATTTACTTGAATGAATTGATGATGCAAATCATTAAACTTAGGACAAGTACCTGGCTGTGTTGGCACAAAATTTGTTTACTCACGATTTTCTATGCTGAATTAATGCTCATGATATCTCTCTTCATTTTATCAACAGTGAGCAAACATGGCGCCGACATCCATGATACTTTCCGCGAAAGGGCTGCTACCCTTCGGAGCGCTCCCCTCGAGCGGCGTCGCGCAGAGGCCCGTGTCCGTGACCGCCTCCCTGGAGCACAAGCCGAGTGACTCTAAGAGGAAGCTCCTGAAGCTTGCGCTCGGAGGAGTCGGCCTGCCCGCCTTGCTGAGCGCCAAGAAGGCTCTCGCAGCCGACGACCAGGGCGTCTCTTCCTCCAGGATGTCCTACTCGAGGTTCCTCGAGTACCTCGACAAGGACAGGGTGAAGAAGGTCGACCTCTTTGAGAACGGGACCATCGCTATCGTGGAGGCCATTTCTCCCGAGCTTGGCAACCGTGTGCAGAGGGTCCGTGTGCAGCTCCCCGGCCTCAGCCAGGAGCTTCTCCAGAAGTTGAGGGAGAAGAACATCGATTTTGCCGCGCACAACCAGCAGGAGGACTCTGGTTCTCTTCTCTTCAACCTTATCGGGAACTTGGCCTTCCCACTTATCCTTATCGGCGGTCTGTTTTTGCTGTCGAGAAGAGGAGGATCTGGTGGCATGGGTGGACCCGGTGGCCCTGGCTTTCCTCTTGGTTTTGGCCAGTCTAAGGCCAAGTTCCAGATGGAGCCCAACACCGGTGTTACATTTGATGATGTTGCTGGTGTTGATGAAGCAAAGCAAGACTTCATGGAAGTGGTCGAGTTCTTGAAGAGACCAGAGAGGTTCACCGCTGTTGGTGCCCGCATTCCTAAGGGTGTGCTGCTTGTTGGTCCTCCTGGAACTGGTAAGACTTTGCTCGCCAAGGCGATCGCGGGAGAAGCTGGCGTGCCGTTTTTCTCAATTTCGGGTTCTGAGTTTGTGGAGATGTTTGTTGGTGTTGGTGCCTCCCGTGTTCGTGATCTCTTCAAGAAGGCCAAGGAGAATGCTCCTTGCATTGTATTTGTTGATGAAATTGATGCTGTTGGAAGGCAAAGGGGAACAGGTATTGGTGGTGGCAACGATGAGAGGGAGCAGACTCTCAATCAGCTGTTGACTGAGATGGATGGTTTTGAGGGCAACACTGGTATCATTGTTGTTGCTGCCACCAACAGGGCTGACATCTTGGATTCTGCTTTACTTAGACCTGGACGCTTTGACAGACAGGTTAGTTTCTATCCAGCATTTTTTAAGGTTATCATCAGTCCAGAATTTAAAATGCATGGTCTAAAACCTATTTGCATGTTCTCACCCATTGCAAATGCTCCTGCAAAAGTGTCTGCCTTAATTTGTTCTTTCTTACTGAGATCCTTAGATCCTTGTATATCATAACTATTTGAGTTCAGAGCTTGAATTATCTTCCAGCATCTTAAAAGTTGGAACCATTTACAACCTACATTTAAATATTGAGGATCTTCTTTAACATTTTGGGTATTACCTGGTAACTTGTTTCACAGGTGAGCGTTGATGTTCCTGATGTACGTGGAAGGACAGAGATTCTCAAGGTGCACGGTAGCAACAAGAAGTTTGACACCGATGTTTCTCTTGAGGTCATTGCAATGAGAACACCTGGGTTTAGTGGAGCAGACTTGGCGAATCTTCTGAATGAAGCAGCCATATTAGCAGGCCGACGTGGGAGGACAGGCATTTCCTCAAAGGAGATTGATGATTCGATCGACAGAATAGTGGCTGGTATGGAAGGAACCGTCATGACAGATGGAAAGAGCAAAAGCCTTGTTGCTTACCACGAAGTTGGGCATGCAGTTTGCGGGTAAGAGAGAATCATCATCTATTCAAATTCTTAGCATTTTTATAGTGCATTTAGATACTATCCTGTGTTAGCAAAGACTTCCCATCTCCTTTTGCATGCACTGTTATGTGTATTAAGATGCTTTGTTATCCATGATTTTTCTGAAGAGGATACTTATGCTTATGCTTTTAGGCGTTTCTCCGTTCTTTGTTTTACTCACATGACAAACTTCCCGACAACCTGGTTCATAATTTGAAGATGTTAACTTTTGCAGAACTTTGACGCCTGGCCACGACCCCGTCCAGAAGGTTACCTTAGTTCCAAGGGGTCAAGCTCGTGGTCTCACCTGGTTCATTCCAATGGATGACCCAACGCTCATCTCTAGGCAGCAACTCTTTGCCAGAATCGTCGGCGGCCTTGGCGGTAGAGCTGCCGAGGAGATCATATTCGGAGACTCTGAGGTGACCACCGGAGCTGCTGGTGACTTGCAGCAGATCACCGGCTTAGCCAAGCAGGTATGCTCCTCTCCTTTTATCATAAAAGCTTCTGCTAATCTATCTCATTTATCTAAACATTTGACCGTACTGACCCCGATGATTCTGCAGATGGTGGTGACGTTCGGCATGTCGGAGATCGGCCCGTGGTCTCTGATGGACGCGGCGCAGAGCGGGGACGTGATCATGAGGATGATGGCGAGGAACTCCATGTCGGAGAAGCTGGCGCTGGACATCGACTCTGCGGTGAAGCAGCTGTCGGACCAGGCCTACCAGATCGCCCTGCAGCAGGTGAGGGAGAACCGCGTGGCCATGGACAAGATCGTGGAGGTGCTCCTGGAGAAGGAGACGCTGAGCGGCGACGAGTTCCGGGCCATCCTGTCCGAGTTCACCGAGATCCCCATCGAGAACCGGGTGCCCCCGGCCACGCCCCAGGCCGCCGTCGCGGTCTGAGCTTGCTGCCTTAGCTTCTATAGCGTTGGAAATGGAAAATTGTTGTTGTTGTAAGATGTTCATATTTTTCGATTTCTTGGTGTACACTAATTCCTACTTTGCCCTAGCGATTTTTCGGTGTACGGCACGTAACTTACTCGCGGTTAATTATAAGATGTAATTATCTGGAAAAAGGATTTTGCGGGAGAAAGGGAAATGCATGGTTCCTAACGCCTTTTGGATGATCTTGTGAGGATTTTATCAATTGGAACCCGAGCTTCTGCATTTGACAGTGAAATGTATGCTTTTTTGAAACAAATTTGGTTTCCTTAGAAAATTTATGTATAAACTGATGGATTTAAATTATGGCGATGCATGGTTTCGTTAGATTTCTATCAGCCACTGCACTATCTTGCCAAGTGGTGGCTCAGTCTCTTAACAACGAGTTAGACAACAACATGATTAATCTTTTGACAAAGTTTTTTTGAAGAACATGTAAGCCACGCGCCTTATATAGTAAGGAAAGGGATAATACATCAGTAGCCTCTCTAATGTACTCCAGAAGGGGAAATGTTTTTGTTATAGCATTTTATTAATTTTTTATCACTCATGGCAAAATATGCACAATAAAATCTTTGAAATATGTTTCAGATACATGGTAATTTAATAATATTTTTTCTTTTATTCACTAGGATGGCAAAAATTTGCAAAATACGATTTTTTCTTATTCAATTATTTTTTAATATGTAGAACCATGTCAATTTTATTCGGCGACCATAGAAAATGCAATATGTAGACCATGGCAAATCTATTTATTGGATGATGCCAAATTTAGTTCCTGTAGCATGACAACAAATTTGTTTGACCATGGCAAATTTAGCTTTTGTAGCATGGTAATTTTATTTTATACACCATGACAATTTTTTTTGTTATAGAATGACAATTGATTTTTATTATAAGATGGCAATTTTATTACACACACTAAGGAAATTTTATTTTTATACACCGTGGCAATTTCATTTTTTATATACCCATATCAATTGTTTTTGTTATAGGATGGCAATTGTAGTTTACACACACTACGACATTCTTTTTCATAGCATGGAAATTTTGTTTTTTAGTTAGGATTTTTTTACATGGTAATTTTTAAAATTATGTATTTTTTATTTTATATGGCAATTTAACATTTTAATATTATTACATATATTTCTATGATAATTATATATTTTTTATATATTTGAAACATATTTTTTTACAACTAACACACATAATTTTCTATTTATACGACAATATTTATTAATGTTTTTATTAAAAAAATACTACTCTAAAATATTTAACTGGGTCTTGATGCCAATCAGAATCGCACTGACCAAACCGAATCAGAAGCAGTCTCGCTAGTTGAGCGATCGAGTCGCGCTGGTCGCCTACAGCGACACCAATTGCATTCTATTGATGTTCAAGTCTATTTTGTAAAATCTCTTAAAAAGTCTATTTTGTAATATAAGCTTGATGGATATTTTTTTACTTTTCTTTATCATTAAAAATGTTAGAGATAAGAGATTAGAGTGATGTTAGCCGGTTGACCGACTCAGCTCATAGATTGTTTCTCTTCCAAGCCATCACATCAAGTGTACAGTGTCAGGAGCTTTGGTCCTCGCTCTCATCTCTCCCTTCCTCAAAGGGATCCAGATCCTCTAACTTTGAAAGGAAAATCAGGAAAGCTATATTACCCTGACTTTTTTTCAATTTTTTCTAACTTTGGGTTAATACATTGATTTATCAACAATAATTATCAACAATAATCTATGAACAGTATTATATGCATAGTGATTTCCAACAGTGTAACATCTTTGAATTTCCTTCTCCATTTTATACAGAGAAAACACTATAGATTGATTACTTGCCTCCTCCAAGTTAGAGGATCCATCTATCCCGCAAATCGCAAACAAAAGGATGTCCGCACTTGTCGACCAACCCACACCATCCGATCCGTGCTGGACATCGTCACTCAGGAAGACACCTCGCTGATCGCAAACATCCAATCAACATTGTCACATTTTTTTTATAAAGAGTGTTTTATTACTTATAAGATTTAAGCATTATATTCGGGCCTTGCATAATTAAGATGAACACAACGAGATCTAGTTTAAGTAAAAAAAGTAAAATAAATACAAGTACTAGTAAATACGATAAAATACCTAAGTCGAAAGAGATCCAATCCTGAGATCATGCCATTCTTCATCGTGTTTTTCAACCGTGTACACACATCCATAATGATTGTTATCGTAACAATTATTTTTATCTGTTAATTATCATCTCAACATCCTCATGATGTGAATGGTAGCATTTCGCGTTGCCCGTTGTATTTTTTTGAGGGGGTGTTGGTTGTATTCTTGAGTGCAGTAACCAAGACGATCTTTCTTAGCAAGTTGAGTGATCGTTACTCTTGCGGAAAAAAATGAGCATCGTCGTTGTTGCCCGGTCGTAGTAGCATAGCAGCCAGCCCCGCGAGATGAAGAAGACAAGAGGCGACGCGTGCAGATAAGGTAGGAAAAAACAGAGAAATACGGCCAGCTCGTCCCACAAGACTTTAACGAACTGATCAATTTAACGAAATAAATACTCGCCGGCTGGCCGGCCGACGTCTTTGCCTCCTCCCTAACCCACACCCATCGGCCACCGGCGGCGGATGCCCACCCCGATGTCGTCGCCGATCAGAGCCGCCACCATCGTCGACTCCTTCAACGACGACGACACCGAGGAAATCCTGCTACGCCTCCCGTCCCCCGCCTCCCTCGCGCTCGCCTCCACCCGCTGGCGCCGCATCGCCTCAAGCCAACTTCCTCCGCCGCTACCGGACTGGGAAGAATGGATGAGATAGAGAGGCAAAAGAAAGAAAATACAATAAAAACATAAAATGAAAGGGAAGGTAAAAATGTACTTTGTGCATCAAAAAGAGAGGAATATTCTCTTTTACAATGTTTGTCGAGTGTTTATTATCGGATGCTTGGTTACATTCTGGGTAAGCGGAGTTTCTGTGAGAGGACATCGTCACGAAGCTGTCAAAGATAATGGGTAGGACATATGGCCCGGGCTTTGACAATCCCTCTATATATGTTTAACGAGTATCTTTCGATCTCTACATACAGAGTGTTTTTTGAAACACTCGGTAACGAACACACATTACCGTTGTGTTTTGTTTGCCGATTTTTCTTTTTTGAGACACTTGCAATTTACACTCCGCAATTCCACATACGGCTAAACGGAACCGTTTTTCATTTGTTGCCTAGGAACATGAGAAATAGGCAACATTGAAATAGCAAACCAGTTTAGTAATGTTCAACTAATCCACTATGAATTACAAAAAGAGAGCTGCTATACACACGACGATTTCCATACGATCTCTGTACGACGCTATGTATCCAACCATCCACACTTGGCAGCAAATATCACCACGCCGCTGGATTCCTTGTCGTATGTGTAGTAATTTCGTTATAAAAATAGACGACCACATAGAAATAGTAGCATGTAACAAATTCGTTCGTCATGTTTGCCGCCAGTGCCTTTTAGCCATCTTCCCACTCAATCTCATCTTCTTCCGTGCGTTGGTGCTGCTTCAAAAGGGCTTCTTTATAAGCCTTCAAGTATTCCTGCTGTATGATATGCTTCTCTTCTTCTTCATTTGAGTTCATCTTTTTATCATCCGACTGTATGGTCTGCGCTGTAGTAATATTCATGCCTGGTTTTACCATCCATGGAGGAAAGACTTTGGACCCAGCTGAACCATTGCTCGTGCAACCAGACTGATCTGCACCACTATCAGGCAGTAATATTCCAATTTGAACCTCTGCCTCTTGGCGGCATGGAAGTGGAACTGCATCAGCTGCTGCGGCAATGGTAGGATTTGCTCTCTGCCATGACCGTAGGCTCATGAACTCCGGAGCAGCCAGGCCGTCCACCCTACGGATCTGCGAAAGCAATGGCTCTAGCTGCTCCTCCATCCTCCTCTGCATGTCCTGCAACTTCTCAAGCCGCCTGCGCTTCCGCCGCGCGTTGTTGTCATCATCGTCGTCGCCTGTCTCCTCGGACGCCGCGGCGATCGTGGCTTCGTTTTCCACGACCAGTTCGCCGCCACAGTGCTCGCAGCGGAAGGTCTCGTAGTCGTCGGCGAGGAGTCTGAGGGCGTCGAGCGCCGAGTACCTTCTCCCGCAGGCAGGGGCGGGGCACACGTAGTGCTGGACGGTGGCTCTGCTGTCGGCGGTGAGCTCGTCCTTGATCCTCTTCCTCATGCGGTGTATCCGGTACCTGACGGCGTCGCAGGCCTGCGCGTAGTCAAGGCAGCAGTAGGTCTTGAGGAGGAGCTTCTTCAGCTTCTCCTTGTCGTCGCCCTCGTTGGTACTGCCGGCTGGTTTGGGTGGCGCTGGCTCCTTCCGGGTGTCTCGCGCGACGATCTTGTCCTCCTCGAGGTAGCGCAGGATGCGGCGGAGCGGCTTGGGTGGCAGCTTGAGGGACGCGGCGAGGTCGTCCTCTCGCACCCACTGCCCGTCCCGTCTGGTGAGCGCGTCGAGGACGACGACCGCCGTGCCCTGCGCATGCTGCTGCTGGCCGGCGGCGGCGATCTCCGGAGGGAGCTCGTCGTAGAAAGCGCGCGCCGCTAGCTTCACCAGCCGGTTGAAAGGTGCGTGGGAGGTCATGGCTGGCGCCTGGCGGCGGCGGCAGGGAGCTTTAGGTCGATCAATCTATCTCTCTCGTTGTGCAAAGCTAGCTAGCGGTGGCGAGAGATTATAATTTATGGACCTACGTCTGGGCGTCTGGTCGGTTGGATTTGGACTCCGGATTAATGGAAACGGGAAGCCCTGCCAGCTCCTCCTCTTCCTGTGCGTATGTACCGGATCGGATCTGTTAAGGACTCGATCTATCGATGATTATCGTACGTACGGGAAGCCAAAGCTGCACAACCCTAGACCTAGAGCCTAGACCCCTCCTCCCGTGCCTATATATATATATATGATGGGAAAGGCTTCACGGACGCGCGCATCCACCGCCCGCCGCCGATCCAATTCCCATCTCCGACGCGTCGCTTCCTCCGCCTCGATCATCGCCGGGAGAAAAGCTCCAGATGCAGCGGCGCGTTCTTGATATCCGGGGCGGCTCCATGGCCTCCTCCGCCGTGATGTGCCCCGGGCCGTTCTCCCCCTTCCATTGCAACTGCGGTCAGCGCCGACACCTCCGGCTAGACAACCCAAGATCGTGGCGGTTTACCTCCTTCGTCTTTTCATCATATATATATATATAAAAGGTATAAATCCCTCTTTGCCGCACATACTTCCTCATCCTCACGGTCTCACGCTCCTCTTACTCAACCTTCATTGAATCCGGGACGGCATGTGGAAGCAGAGCAGTAGACATGTTTGTGCCTAACCTGCCACACGACGAGGCGTTCGCCGCCGGACTTGGCAGCGTCGACGCCGGGGATTAAGATGCAGGCTGCCTCAATTTGGGTCGCTCGCTGCTCCCTGCTAGGCTCGCAACTTCTGACGCAAGGTAACACGTAATTTTTATGTGTTTAGTGGTGGCGCCAACGTTCATACTCTATGCACACCGGTACTTTCATAGCATAGCAATCAGTACATGTTCTTGTGATTTTCTCTAACAAATACTAACAAATTTGAGATTTTTTCTGAAGACACTTAACATTGTCTTAACCGTTAAGGATTTTGAGCATGCAACTATATATTAATTACAGTACATCACATAGTTATTCTGAAAAGAACGGATAGAGAATTGATATACCTATATTTTGGTACGGAGGAACCTGTTATCATCCTGTATAACAGGTTCATTTATTGCTCTAAAGTGCCTAACATGTTATATCTGTTTATCCGTTTCAGTAAAGTAGCATTTTTTTAGATTCGTATTAGTTAGTCCTTGCATCCTATGAATTTGATTCAATGGAATAAAATGAACCTTGCCATATCTAGTTTCCATTAATATCATGTTATGCCATGTTAGCATTCTTTTGCATGATCATCTTGAGTGCACAATCTGCCTACTTAATGTTACTGTCAACAACATGTTATTCTTTCAAGTCAGTTACACCATATAGCTGTTTTGTCTGCTTGATATCTCCATGGGTCCTTTGACCAAATGCGCTAGATATGAAATGATGTGAATCATCTTAGCTTGACGTAGATTTATAATATTGCCATGTTATAATTAGATTGCTAGTCTTTCTCTTGTTGTTTAGAGAGCATGTTGATGTGTTTGTGTATGTCTATTTTTCACTAAGTCCTAAAATGTTCTTTATGTCTAACTTGACTACGATTGTGTGTATATCATGAATATGCTATGTAGATCATTTTATAGGGAAAATAACCAATCTCTTTGATGTTTTGTAGGTTGATTCCGCATTTTTTTATATCATCCATGCATTTATATACTTGCTCAGCTTCTGGTGTTCTTGTTAGGATTACTTGAGATTGCATGTACCCATGAGGCCTTTGAGATTGAAGGAATGTTGATTAACTTTCTTTTTGGAAAATTCGGGTACTCCATATGTCCTATATTTAGCAAAGATCATGCCAAAATTTTGCCCTTTTTTTAGAATGCCGATGATTAAAATAGATTGTGGCACTATGTGACATCGGGGATGGTCGAGTGAAACCTTGTGACATGCACAAATACGAAACTTGTGCATTCTACTTGGTTTCGCTTACCCCATCTCTGAAATCGCTTGTGTGTATCCAATCTAAGTATGAGGCACAAATCCAAATTACTTTTCATTACTACTTTTTCCTTGTTCCGGCAAATTTGGGTACTCCATAGTCCATATGTCTTATATTTAGCAAAGATCTTGCAAAGGATTTGTCATTTTTATTAGAATGCCGATGATAAAACAAATTGTGGCACTATATGACATCGGGAATGGTCGAGTGAAATCTTGTCAATATCATGTCATAGGTAAAGGGATAATATACACGATCTAGTACAACTATTTTATTACATGGTTGAGAATTGAGACTTTCCAATATCAGAAGCTAGGAAATAGTTTGCATATGTTGTAACTTGTAAGCATGATACTTCCTGTAGTTTCTAGTAGTAATCTGATGCGCAAGCCTTTCCAAATTAATTCGACTTGACTGAGTTTTACTTTCTACTCTTCTCTCATGCTTTTGTTTCTTGCTTGTGTTTAGTATGATGCGCAAGAGAGTTGATGCCCGCCGCGCTCCAACTCTGAAGGATGTTCATCCACACACGAAATGGGGTTTATGTATTAGAGTATTCCACAAATTCCATATTGAAAGAATTGGCCTCGGTAGGAAGAGACTGAACTTGGTCGTGTTGGATGCATAGGTAAATCTCGGGCATAAATTTTACTTGCTATACTGTTTAACACTTCTGGTTATGCCTTGTTTTATTTATGCTGAAAAAATAGGAGAGGCGGTTACTATGCTATATTAAAACATAAGGAATAGTTACCTACATGTACGTAGGGATAAGCCCCAATCAACAAAGTAGCAAATTACAAGGAGCTTACAATATGCTTTCATGCTCTAGGATTAACAAACAAAATGTTGGATTAAGAAGTGGAATAACTGCATAAAGATGAACTTTCATTGCGCAAGCTGTAGTTATATGGGGCATAGAAATTTTGGATGCTTAGTAGGACCACAACACCAAAGCTATCTTGATATGCCTGTAGCTTGCAGCTACACAGTTCATGGACATTCACCTCCTGTAGCAACCACGGTCTTTACTGAATTACCTTAAAAGCTAAAACACACAAATATATAACTGCATCAAGCTAAAACACAATTGTTTTTTGCAGAACAATTCTACTACTATCACTTTAAGAAATCTGTGAACATTCTTTGTGGGTTCATTTATACTATCAAAATTTGTGAAACAAACACACAATGCTAATTTTTTATGGGTTAATTTTCCCAAAATGCCCTTTCTCTTGGGGCATATGGAAGAAGGCGCCACAATGGCGAGGGGAGATCAAAATATCTGACTCGGATGTCCCCCATCCCGCCTGTCGTCCCACCAATATTTGATCCACGTCTAGAAGAACAAAAGACATCATGTACAAACATTTTGATCTGTGGCCCACGTGCGTGTACAAAATGCCAGCCACGGCTCAGTTCATCATCGCCACGTGGAATTTGAATTTGCAAGGCGCAGAACATTGTTTGGGAAATTTTCTAACACCACCAACTGAACTGTCAAGACCACTTTCTCTGATCCTTATAGCTGGACCTACTGATTACGATGATTTCAGGTCCATGTAGTCAGAACCATTGCGTCACTCTCTAGCATTTTTTTGCTGAAAGAGCATTATCCATATGAACGCGCATGGTTGGTAGTATATTTTTAGAATGATTTTTTGACATTATGAATGGTCTATGAATGAAATCTTCACACATATCAAATAAATCTTCTGAGCCTATCTTCTTGACAATACTATTTTCTCATTCCCCTCTTAGATAATAATTATTATAGTTTGCACATGATATAAAGATATGTGAGAAATAACATACACATATAGATATCTTGATTGCATTAATAATTATATTACATATCAAGAAAACACTTTAATGTAGCATCCTATTCATAGTGCTAAAATCATTAACATTTCAATATTTTTCAATACACGTGATAACTATCAGATAACATTATCTTAATATTTCTTAACATGCCTAACCAGTTCTCGCACAACATCCGGAATCTTGTGTGCAACTTCATTGTCGACTAGCTGAGTAGTTGCATCAAAAATCGCTTCCTTAGATGGTCACCATCCCGAATCAAAATAATACGACATTATCTCAGAGGTTACACATAGTGGAATGTAATATCACTAAACAATGAATATTGACCCTACAAATTGGTTGATTTAAATCTTTTCCATTCCATGGCAACATAAAAGTACAAGCAAAATAATCAGACAAGTTCTATAGATAAATACATTATCATTACATTGACCATTAGACAAACTAAATAAGATGCTTTAATGGTTTTCAAAAGAGATCATGTCCATGATTTTTGGAACACAAGTTGGTAATCAATGATACGAGGAAAAAATGTCATCCCATTTGGGATGTGCTACTTTGAGTGCTTGGTTTAGATAAAATGACATATGGACTTTCAATGCATATCTAGGGTCCTTAATCATCTTAAGGTCTATTGAGGCAACCGATATGCCAAGGCAGTCTTGACATGTTGATCGATGATGAACAAGATATATTGGTCTAGGCGAGCATATATGGAAATAGGATATGAAAATAGTACTCCCTCCGTTCCTACATATAAGGCGTATTTGTTTTTGAGAAAAAAGTCCAACATATAAGGTGTATTGCGTTGCATCCCTTGTTTGGACAATTATTTTAGAGATTTTATCATGTTTCCTTATCTCACATCAATTAGCTAGGGATAATACCGTCCAAATGTAATTTTCCTCCACATGTGCTCTTTAATGTTCATGCCAAAAACTTTACTCCCTCCGTTCCTGTGTATAGGGTTTCCTAGTGAAAATCTATTTATTTCAAAACTATTTGTAATCATTAATTAGCCTAATTAATGGGATCATAATAACTCCTAACAACTCTTCATTCCTATTTTCTAGATGGTGTAAAAACATGTTGATCAATGCATGGTTGGTTAGCATGCACATATTTAATACGATAATTAATCAAAAGATCACTCATAGAAGGAAGCATATGGAATGCTGTGATTGTTCCTAGCCAATAGAAATTCGCGTTGGTCGCGATGCAATTTTTAATAAGCCCTACACACCGGAACGGATGGAGTAATCCAAATAAATGAGAAGTAGAAGTAAAAATTGGAAAATCCTAATGAAAAGTCAATATTAAAAGCGAGCTTACCCCTGCCTACTGCATTAGGACTAAAGGAATCAAGTACTTGGATCACTCACTTTTTCATGTTGATAATGCCTAGATAGCAATGGATGCCCATAATGTTTACTTGAATATAAACCTGAAGCACATATTTATTATGTAAGCCACAAAAACATCAAGGAAACAATTATTAAATCATATGCAAATGTAAAAACTGATCATGTCATGTTTTAGATAATTATGAAACTCATCGTATGATGTGATAGGTCCATTTAGAATTTCCCATATTGTTTTAGTATGGCATAAATGTTAGTGGTGTCTAGATGTACATCTTCCATGTCGCAGATGCTCTTGAGCATTTATACAATAGATATATGTATTCATGTCCTATAACTGAAAGCACAAATAATAGTTAATAAAAATATATTTATAAGAATGATATATTTTACGAACACGGTTGGACTCATGTCATCGTCCAGATATGCACCACCATTTGTAAGACAAGCCAATTCCTCAAATGACATCATCACCAATTAACACAAGTTTGGTTTTTGGAGGTACAGACTATATATATTGAATAATAGATATATCTTCATTGATGCAGATGTAATCTACAAATTAAGCAAAAAAAATGTTAGTTTAAATAATATATACAAAAAAAGATAACAATTACCATGCAGAAATAAGCACCTTGCGGTTTATTATGTCGTGAAAAAATAAACTATGTCTGCACCTCCGTTGGTTTTTAATAATTATCCGAATTTATAATCTTTTTCAAATTCATCGCATGGGCCCTTTATCGATGGATTTTTTTTCTTGTACCTCATTGCAGTCCATCTTATTGCAATACATACGAGTGACACATAGATGATATTTTTCTTGGTTATCAACAAAAGGTGTATGTTCATGCCTCAATTTAAATTATAGGTACATATGAAAATTTATACGCAAAAAAATACTAGTTGCAATGGATGACATAGACAGGGACTTATTGGCCAGCCCAGTTAACTTTTTAGGGGCCAGAAACAAGCTCAAGTAGTTTGATACAAGATAGGTTTGCTCTTCATGTGGATATTTTCATAAACTTTATTAACAAAAGAGAATGTTAAGTATGTTCATACCATATCAATGTTTCAAAACGATGATAATTGCAAAATGTATGTGTGCATGTACATTATAGAAGAAGCAAAATCTTTAACCATAATTCCATCTAATTGTGGATAACAAATTATATGAGCATCTATGTTAACACATCATATTTGAATTGCGATGATAACACTTTTATTTTCTAGTCTCTCAATTGAGATTTGATTTTCATATGTCGTTTTAAAACTATAGATCCTATCCGATTGTATTATTTTCCCTTTGATATTATCTAGTTTATAGTCTAGTCAAAATAAGCATGATAGGTAAACTTTATTTTATACATACAAAATGATGTGTTGGTGATTCGTAAAATCAAATGAAATAATAATCATTCTTACGGTGTTATCTATATTAAGATCTAGCGATGTTTGGTTGATTATTTCTTCTATGTTCAAACCTTCTAATGTCATCGTTGATGGATGATCTGTAGTCTCCATGTCCTCCATAACTTTTAGTAACTATATACGTGGTCAAGACGCATGTGTGGTTGATGAAAGATGAGAACTTTTGCGATCTTCTACAAAAGCAACATTCATAGACCAAACACATGTAAGAAGATGGATAACCACTAATGACATTAGTATATAATCATGTACCATACAATGTTATCATTCATGGTAGACTTGTGTTGTGTGGTTGCTAGCACTTGCCCATCACCTTTTATGATCGTTGTTGTAGATAAATGTGAACTGCACGCAACCTCGTTGACTACCGACTTTGATAATCCCGTACGTGAGCGCTGGCAGAGAGGCGGTCGATCCTTCCACACTCCTGCCCCACACACAATAACAAACTGGAGAAAACCTCTCTTGTAAAAATCGTGATAGAACTTCACATAGAATCCGCACGATGTCTTATAGGAAAAAGAAATGCCAACCGTACTCTCGTCGCTTCTGAGAAGATTGCAACAAAATTTTCTTGAGCCCTTTCAAAACTGCATGAAAGACTCGCATATATAAGTGTACCTTATCAGATCAGGTTGCTTGTAGTTTTTTCTGGCATAGGCAGCTCTAGCCGTCCCCCAGTACGCCCCCACGCCACTTTTTAGGCGGTCCCGGCCGAAAAATTGCCGAAAATCCTCCAGTCGCCCCCAACGCCCCCAAGCGCCGAAAATAGCACCGGCAAAACGAAGAGAAACCTAGTGCGCTAGGGGGGCTCCTATGGGCGCCGGCGGAAGCAATGACCAACCATATATGATCTTCCATGTGTCCTTTATCCTGGCCCACGCCGAAAGTTTGTGAGATAAATTTTGCTTGGGTTGGGCGTATGGTTGGGAAGATGTCCTGCCCAACACACCAAAATATTGCCGGCGATGTGCCCCCCCCCCCCCCCAAGAGACCACCTTTTTTGCTTCGCCGTGCTCTTGGGGGGTCCGACGGCTGGAGATGCTCTTAGGGTGCATGTGCATGTCTATATCACTCCTTATTCGACTGCATCCAACTAATTTATGGGATTTTTCTTTACATGGCTACATGTAGTCAAACGAAGATATATTTTATTGCTAAATACATTCATTTAAATAAAAAATAATATAGGTTGAAGGGAGTAGCTCTTTTTCATTTGGCGGTGTGGCTACATGAAGCTAGTTCTCTTCATCTAATGATGGTTTTTTAAAGCAAGGTTTCGATACTGTTTTATGACATGGAAATGCTCCGTTGAGTTTAATATTTTGATATTTGAGTAAAAAAATCACTTTAAAAAAATTACTCATCCTTGAAAGCAATTATTTAAATGTGAAAAACAAAAAAATAACCCTAAAAAATAGGCTTGCATAGATATCCGTTGTCAAACAAAGTTTAAGCGATAAAGTTAAAAATAATAATAAGTTATTTATTTGAGACCTATATGCCTACTTCGTCCAAATGTGAAACACCACCAATTATACAACTGTAAATGTACTTCATGGACGAAGATTGATAATTGAGTGCGCGGACGTCGTCGGATAGCGTTGTGAGGTCGCCCGCGAGCGTGCAAACGACGTCTGAGAGCGCAACGCCGTACATGAACAAGTGTTGGTGTTGTAGTTCTATGTATACTGGCATGCACAATTAGATTATTAAGAACGTTCCATTTAACTCACATGCCATCAATAAATGATTCAAAAATATTCTATTTTTGAGCATACTAGCTCAACTATCAATGGCGTGAAAAAAAGTCAAACGCCAACATTACTTTAAATATTAATAGCGTGGGACAAAAATCACACGCCAGCAATAACTTGAACGCCAGCATTACATTAAGTATTAATACTCTCTCCGGTCCTAGATATAGGGTGTATAGTTTTTGGCATAGAAATTAAAGAACACACGTGGAGGAAAAATTACACCGGGTTTGGAAGATATTATCCATAGGTAATTGATGTAAACAAATAGAGGTATTTGCAAGAAATAAGGAAACATGATCAAAAAATTTAATGGCATAGAGTGAGGTAACACAATACACCATATATTTTGGACCTTTTTTATCAAAAAACTATACGTCCTATATCTAGAAACGGAGGGAGTAGTTCAATTATCAAGCGTGAAAAAAAATTGAAGGCCAACATTACTTAAATATTAATAGTGTGGCACAAAAATCACATGCCAGCAATAACTCGCACTGGACCAGACTATTGGACCCCACATAATAGTGGCGGGGATTTTTTTACGGCATGCCATCAGTAACCTGTTATAGCTGGCGTACCAAAAAGTGCAACGCCAACACTATTTCAAAAAAAATAGCAGTGCTGTGGATTGAATTTGGCGCATCAGCAATAAAAGTTGGGATAACCTTTTTTCGATCTACTAGTGTTAGTTTGCGCCATCATTCCTAATGAGCACAACATTTTTGACAACATCATGTAAAGACAACTCGTTTATAAGTTCATGATGCACACATATAACAAATGATAAACGCATAGTTAGTCTCATTGTGAATAAACCTATAAAATTGTTAAGTAGAATCGAGAGTGACTTTTAAGAAATCATAAATTATGACGTGTCAAGCATTGATGAAAGCATACAGTTGTTGTCGGTGTGCTAATAAGAGTTCCTTTAATCAAAACTTGAGTTAGTAATAGCATGACATTAAAACGTTACCGTTTTTTAAGAAAGAATTTACTCAATGTGTGATCAATCTCCATAAATGTAGCCAACATTGGCTTCACCAAAAATAACATTGTCTCGATGCCGGTCGGCTAATTCCTCGAAAAGGTGTAGGAAAACGACTTGTATATTGGTATACATCACCGCTACTTCTTCGATACCTAAAGGGAAATATATGTTGTGATCAATCGAGTCAACATACATGATCACACCGACGATATGTACGGTTGATGCAATAAAAAAAATCATATAAAACTTTTTGAGATCAATTTATATAATGTTATATATATATATATATATATATATATATATATATATATATATATATATATATATATATATATATATGAGCCACGTTGGTTCTGAAACACGTTATCCAAAACTGCACATGTAACACGAAAGTATGGTTAAAACATTTATAGTATAATGTAAGAATAATAACATGAGATGGGAAAATGATTATAAATGAAAAAACTGTGTTGGCCAACACAATTATTTTTCTTAGGTCAAAGGTGGTTTGGAAAAAAAAATTGACCTAAGATTTTTTTTGTGTTGGCTAGTACATTTTTTATGTATAATCTTTTTCCCATCTATTCATGTTGGTTTTTTTTGCATTATACTATAATTATTTAACCATACTTTCCCGTTAGATGTGCAGTTTTGGATGATGTGTTCCAGAACCAACAAGGCTCAACTACCGGTATGATTGTATATATATTATATAATACATTATAAATTGGTCTTGAAAAGTTTTATTAGATTTTTTTTTGTATTGCACCAATCGTAGATATCATCGGTATGGTCATGTATGTTGGCCCGGTTGATCACGACATATTTCTGTTTTGGTATGAGAGAAGTAGTTGGGATGCATGCTAATATGCAAGTGAGTTTCCTCCACATTTTGACGAATTAACTGAGTGACATAGAGACGGCCTTCTTTTTGGTGAAGTCAATGTTGGAATCATCATGGCTACATATATGGAAGTTGATCAAACATGTAGTAAGTCTTCTTAAAGAATGTTACTTTTTAATGTGATGCTATTACTAATTCAAGTGTTGATAAAATTAACTTTTCTTAGCATGGGGACAACATCTCCTATCTTTCATCAATGCTCAACATGACATAATTTTGAATTTCTTAAAGGTTATCTCGATTCTACCTACCTAATTTTGTAGGTTTATTCACGATTAGACTAACTATGTGTTTATCATTTGTAATAGGTGTAGGTGTGCATCATGAAGTTATAAACGTCTTGTATTCACGTGATGTTGTACAAAATGTTGTGCTCACGAGGATTGATGGGCGCAAACCTACTGACTGGGATAAGTCTATTGATCTACCCGTGCTTAAGAAAAATAGGAATGACGCGTTTAGTCAATCATCATATATGAAGTAATTTTTCAATTATAAAATTGGTGGTGTTAATGTCAAGACGATGGACCAAGTCGAGTAGGCATATAGATTTTAAATAAATAACTTTGAACCTTAATCTTTGTTTGATGACGGATTGCTGTACAAACCTATTTTTGAGCGTTATTTACATTTTTGTTCTTTTTATTTAAATTTTTTCTTTCGAGGATCAATGATTTTCTTCTAGGATGAATGATTTTTTACTGTGAAATATGAAAAGATTAAACTCAACGAAGCATTTCCTTGTCATACGAAAACCTTCTTTTTTACAAGGACATCAATCAAATGAAGAGAATTAACTACATGTAGCCACCCCATCAAATAAAAAAAATGCTACTCCCTTTGAACCATATTATTTATAGTTTATTAAATAAATATATTTAGCATTAAAATACATCTAGATATCCATTTGAGAACATGCAGCAGTATGAGAAACAAGCCCATGAACCAACCGTACGCATCAAACTATTGAAGATAATTAGTTGCATGCAATTAGCACTGCTAAAAAAAAGCTGCATGCAACTAGCCAGCCACCCTCGAAAGGAAAGTACAAGCCACCCTCGAAAGGAAAGTACATGCATCCAGATAAGGAATGATATCGACATGAACATGCACGCTAACTATCCATATAAGTCTTTCGTGTAGTTTCTTGAACGTGCTCAAGGAAAGTTTGTTGGACGGGAGAGGATATAACTTGTACGTTTGGCATTTCTTTTCCCAATAAGCCATCATCCGGATTCTACGTGAAGTTGGATCATGATTTGGCCTGGACTTTTTCCTGTTTGTTATTTCAGGTGGGGCAGGAAGATGTGGGTAGGATCGACCACCTCTTTGCTAGCGCTCACGTACGGGACTAACAAACTCGGCAGTCGCCGCGATTGCATATCGGTTCACATTCATCGGAGAGAATGATCCTAAAAGGTGAGCATGCAAGTGTTGACAACGACACAACAAATCTACCGCGGACGGTAACATGGTATGGTACATGGCTATATTCTAATGTTATCCGTGGTGATCCATCTTCCTTCTTACATGTGTTTGATCTATGAAGACTGATTTTGTATAAAATCACAAAAATCATTCTCGTCCTTCATCAAGCCACACATGCATCTCGACCAGGTAGGTACTCAGTAGGAGTTATGGATGACATGGAGACTACAGACCGTCCACTAACGATGTGTGACATCCTAGTTTTTGACAACTTTTTCTTTGCAAAACCTTTTTGGCTTATTTCAAAAGCTTTGCCATTTGTTTCGTGTTTTGCAACTCTTTTGGGCCTCAAAGGCTTGGGCACATTTTATTTTCTTGGCCCAAGTGATCTCAAACCCTTCCATCATCATGTCAAGATCATGCCCTAACCTTTTTCCCCTAAGCCATGATTTTTGTTCCTCAAAATACTCCTTTTTCTCTCAAAGGAATAATCATTTTCTTCATAGGTTGCTTCAACCTATACCTCTGCTGCTCCAAATTTCCTGAAACTTTTTGAGCCTGATCCCCATACCAATACCATGTCTGGTTGCTTTGTGCAAAAACTCCACCAGGTCCAGTACGAATTTTCTTCCCCACACTAGTGCAAAACAGGTCATTAGAACCGGTTCTAGGGTGCCTTTAGAACCGGTTTTTGAAACCGGTTCTAAAGGCTCGGTGCTAAAGAGTAAAGCCTTTAGAACCGGTTCCCCACGAACCGGTTCTAAACCAGCTCCAGCCAGGCCACGTGGTTGCACGGCAGCGCGAGGGCTTGGGCACCTTTAGCACCGGTTGGTAACAAAAACCGGTTCTAAAGGTTTCGTGGTTTAAGGGTCCGTTTGTTATTTTCTTTTGGGTTTAATAGTTTTGTTTTTGGATTATTAATTAAAGGTTCTCCGCAATCTTATTATTTAATGAAGATGATCAATATATGAATATATCAAGCGGTTCCTGCGTCATACACTTACAAGATGTGTATCTCGGTACATATGCTTCACAACATCTCATACACACATACAATATAGTCTAAATATATCGATCACATCTCATATATATAGGACAATATATAATTTAATTTCAATAAGAACAAGTACGAAAGCCACTATATCCAACACAAAGATTTTTCCTAGTTTAACTTCGATAACCTAATTTGTTCAGATACACTACTACTAAATATACATATATGACATAATTCTTCGAATTCACTCCTAATATATAGGATCTAATCAAACACGCGAAGGTAACAAGAAATAAACCCAAAAAGGAAGTCCATATTCTCCACGATAGAGGATAGAGAACAACCTGTCTTCAGGTTTTGGCTTCTTCTGGACCACTATCTTTAACCATGCTTTGATTTTGACACAACCATCTGATCCATTTTCAGTGTAGTAATCATGTTGGAAAGGTTCTGTCCAAGGCCGTGCACAAAAAATTGTAACTTCGCCTTTAAATCCTAGCATCCATTTAGGCGTACAAGTTTGCGGTATCTTCTGTTGAAGAACATACATATTAGTACCATAGTTAGCAATGCGTATAATTAATAAAATGTCTTTTTGAAGAAGATATAAGCTACTGAGAGAGAATGATAAAAATCATACCAGGCTAGGCCATTTAAGCATATAATCCTCCAACTTAAGGACAAATGACACATATGCTCCAAAAGGACGGCCAACCCTTAAATAGTTCGCATACGAAGGTACCAATTTAATAACTTCGATAAATGCATGTTGTTCATTCATACTTAGGTCGAAGCCATTGTTATAGAAGGTACAATAAAAAATATCATGTACTTCTTCCGTGGCAAGAACATAAGCTGGCAATTATAAAAGAGTTGTCAAACATTTGGAAGCAAAGAAAAATAAGTTGTAGAAGTAACAAAATTGTTGTTTAACAAACTCACATGAACATCGAACTGGAATCATGTCGCCTAGTTCCATCGAAATTTTATCATCACGAAAAACATTGGATCCTCGACGGCGGCGTCCAAGATCAAATGCTATTTTCATGTTATCATAAAATGCATATGTCTTGCATTATGCATCCCATTTTGAACAGCCAAAGAATGTGTCATTTGGTTGATTAAAGATCTTAACCTTAAGAACGAAATGTTTCGTCTTAATGTTAACTTCTTTACTAATAGTTTCATCGAAATCTTGAATATTGATCTTGTCACAAACGTGGCGTCTTGCAAAGCAAGGGATGCATGCACTAGTTGAATTAGAAAAAAAATGATACGTTATAAACATAAACTTAAGTCATGCATGCATGCACCATAACAATAACATGTCGTGCAAGTTACATACCGTAACATTTTGAAACCAGGACCTAAGCGTGATGAAGAAGTATGTGTCTGCTTCATCAAACACGGGATCGTTGCATCGACCCGAGTCGTCTTGACAAATCTCGCATTTGGGATGAGACATACTATGTGTTCATAATTATAAAATTAATTCAAAGTAATAAAAATATAATGAAAATTATAAAAATATAACATGAGAAGTAATACAAATTGTGCCTCATTGACCCATCTCCAATATGTAATTTAATCATCGACATTCTAGAAAGGAAGAAAATAGTGATGAATCATAATATATATGAATGCAACAATTATATCACTAATACATATATCAAGTAATCTAGAAAATTAATAACATCAACAATTTATTAATGGCATCTAACAAAAATTCTACAAAAATTTCATCTACGGGCGCCGACGGCAAGTACGTTCAACCATGGCGGCCACGTACGGCCATGGCCACGGCGGCGGGCCGGGGAGGTCGACCATCTACGGCCATGGCGGACACTACGGCCATGACCACGGCGGCGCGCGCGCATCTAGCAAAAGTTCGACCACTATATACGGACCATGGCCACGGCGGCGGGGAGGTGGACGTACGCTGGAGAGGGCGACGGTGACGATGACGGGGAAGGCGATGGCGGCGAGCAGCAGCCTGGCGGCGTGGACGGCGATGGCGACGGCAGCGTCGGCGAGGAAGAGCAGCAACCTGGTTGCGTGGTGTGACGAATTGAAGCGGTGGGCGGAACTGACGCCAAGTGCCGATATATATACCACGGACCTTTAGCACCGGTTTGTAGCAACAACCGATGCTAATGGGCCTTTAGAACCGGTTTCAGCCACAAACCGGTTCTAAAGGTCACCAATTTCATACATTTTTCGGCCAAAAATACACGCGGGAAGGGGAGGGACCTTTAGCAGCGGTTCGTTGCTGAAACCGGTTCTAAACCTTTATTTTTTAGATTTATATTTGTTTTTATATTTTGACTAGCTATTAGAATAGTTGGAGTTTTTTAATAAATATTTTTATTTTAGGTTAAAACATAATTATAAATATTCTGGTAGTGGCAGTGGTTTTCGAATTTAAATAGTTTCAAGTTGAATTCTTTTGAAATACTAGTTTGTGAAATACTTTAAAATAGTCAAAAAATCATTAAATGCATGAAAAATAGCAAATGAAGTCAGAAAGGGTTCAAATTTTATTATGTGGCTTTGAATGGTGCATATTGAATGCACAAAAAGTCTTGAGTTCAAAAAAGTTTAGAAAAATGAAATGCCTTTGTAACAGATAAGATTTCGTCTAAAACCCACACACTTCGAAAGAGATGCTTCAGTTTGTACAGGAAGTACATCCAGTTTTTGTCGTAACCCTCTCAACTTTTGCACACATGTTATATGGGTCAAAAAGATAAGCAGGAAATATCCTATGATGTGTTCTAGATTTTGAAAGTGGAGCGTGTTTCTCTCCCACACAAAGTAAGACGGGATCTAACTTGTTATGAACAGCAAGCAAAGATAAAGAAAACTAAAAATAAAACCTAAGAGCGAGACGCTCCAAGCATAGCACATAACGCATGAAGTGATAAAAATATAGTGAGACGAAGGACGAACTGATGATTGTTGATGGAGAAGGGGATGCACGGGGGCATCCCTAAGTTTAGACGCTTGAGTCTCTTTGAATATTTGTTGGGGATGCATGGGGGCATCCCCAAGCTTGAGCGCTTGACACTCCTGGATCTTCTTTCATCATCTTCCATCGCACACTTGAAAACTCCCTTCATACATAACTCATCATAAGCTGATTAGAGAGGTTAGTACCCTTAATAAATAATTTTTCCCTACTGTATATAAAGATATTCTTGAAGATCTACTGTTTCTCAAGAGAGCCAAAAAGGTTTTGCAAATAAAAAGCAAGCTTAAGGTTTGCAAAAGTTAGGAGAGACAAAACGTGGCAGAATCTATGAAAAACAGAACAACAGGTAGTAAAGAATTTTTTAGGTATACTTCTGCAACTCAAATAAAAAAACTAAGAACATACGAAAGTTTCGTAATTGTATAGATCATACTGCGTAAAAATTCCAGTTCAAAAAGATGAACTGGGATTTTTCTGGAATTTTTCTGGTCACGAGGACAGAATCTCTTTTCTGGACAACATGTCACAACTTTTACTTCCCTTGCCGTAAGAGGCTATAACTTGGCACAGAGCTGAAAAATAAAGATACAATGATGTCGCTACAGTAGTAACAATCATCAAGACACAACAAAAGCAAAAAGAAAATCCTAAATTCGTTGCGGGCTGCCTCCCGAAAGCGCTTTCTTTTATGCCTTTAAGCTAGGCATGATGCAAAAGATCAAGTTGTAGCAATCGAATTATTATCAAGATCATCAAAAAGCTCTTCAATTGTACAACTAGTCTTAAGAGGTCTTTCAAATAAAGGCCTAATGAAGATACTTCTAGGGAGAAAACCAAAAGGCGGAAAATCAATGGAAGATTCAAAATTGTCAAAGAGAGGTATTTCTTCCAAAGTTTTCACGGTTTCAACTTCTTTAGCAATGGATGGTGTATTTTTAGGTCGGGGAACCCTAGGGACATAATTGAACTTAGGTTCCCTTCTTGCTGAAGTCTCAACCTTTTTTGGTTTGATAGAGGAAAAAGTAGTTCCTAGAGTATTAATGATTTCCTCAATCTTATCAATCCTAGACGGATCCGTATCACGGGATTTGATGACCTCCAAAGTTTTAATAATTTTAAGCATGGAGCTATCAAGCCTATTCAAATTACCTTGAATCTTGCGATCCAACTCATTTATCCTAGTTATACTTGGTATTTCTAACTCTATCTTTTCAAGTTTCTTCATAATGTGAGCTAGAGTTATATCTTCTTGTATGCTAGCAATAGGGAGATTTCCAACAAGATTTTCAATAACATTAAGAGACTCCCAAGTCGGGGCTTCTAGAAAATTCCCATTGATAGCAGTATCTAATATGAACCTATTCCAAGGAGTAATCCCGACATACAAATTTCTAAGCAGGATGGTAGTGGGTTGCTTCTTGGTGGCTCTTTTTTGAGAATCATTAATTCTATACCAAGCATATTTTAAACTTTCTCCACCTTTTTGTTTAAAGGTGAGAACCTCTGTCTCAACAAAGGCAAAAGGGCCAGACATAATGACAACGAGCAAGATAAATAATTTTTTTTGTAAATTTTGATAAAAGACACAAAGATAAAAACTGAAAGATAAAGTAACAAGACTAAAAAACAAAGGTAAAGGGTAGTGTGCAACTCCCCTATCTTAGCACTCGGAGTCCCAGGCAACGGCGCCAGAAATTCGCTTGATGGCTTCTCGCCCTTCGTTGGTGAGCCCCAAGTGGAAGGCGTGATGTAGCACAACAGCAAGTTTCCCTCGGTGAAGATACCAAGGTTTGTCTCCAGTAGGACTACAGAGATGATAAGTAGGTGTCAGCGGCGCGACTGACGTGAACCTGCACACAGACACAGATAACTTTATTCCCAACGAAGTTCAGAGAGGTTGTCAATCTCTCCGGTCTTGTTGTTCACAAAGGGTAAAACACAAGGGATAATGATAGCAATTGAAAGTAAAAGAAGAAAAGTAAAGATAGCGTGGAAACATTAATAAGGATATGGACCGGGATACGTGATGTTCGCTAGTGATGTCTCTCTCCCAAAAGACGATAAAACTGCTATGCGAGGTAAACAAATTACAGAAGGGAAATTGACAGGATTATGAACGCACCGCAATGCTAACTATGCTACAAAAGAAAGGAAGAGGATCAAAAGCACGGGCAGTACGCCAAAATAAGTAGACCGTAATCCAACTGCATCTACTACTAATCATCCACCTTGAGATATCTATCTAGAACATCTCGCTGGTATTAAGTTGCGAGCCCCACCCAAAGTGTAAACACAAAGCAACAGACAACTGCATTAAAAAGAACCTTCCGTAAAGTAAACAATCCTTGCAACCGCGGTTGCAAGCACCGTTGTTTTACCCCTTGTGGCAACAGCACATCCCCTAGACTCATGTTTCTGTCACTCAAGCGTGTCATCGGGGGGCATGAACCCACAATCGAGCATAACGCTCCCTCTTGGAGTCACTACCTACTACTTGGCCAAAGCAATAAACAGCAACAAAGAACATGCAAGAATTACTTAGGAACAAAAATATAAGTGATAAAAACCAAATATATTACTCTATCACAATCTGAACATAATCTCATAATCCATCATATCCCATCAAACTCAGCATAGCAATAGCAGAAAGATTACAAAAGTACCTCGATCATGTAGGGCAGCTCACGAGGTCTAAACCATGAAGAACAAAGAGGGGAGGAGAACATCACATAGCTACTGATCACGGACCCATGGTCCAAGGAAAACTACTCACGAGACATCCGGGGAGCATCCAGGGTGGAGAGGAGACTCCCGGAGGTCAATCCTCCCTCCGGCAGGGTGCCGGGAAGAGGTCTTCTGGTGCTCCCGATCTTGGAAGCGCGTCGGCGGCGGAACAGAGGCGAGTTTGCGAAATAGGGTTCTGTCCTCGGAGTTTCCCCGTGACGGAGAATTAATAGGCGAAGGGGGGGTATCCAGAGGTGGACCAGGGGCCCCAGGCGCCCCCCTGGCGCGGCCAGGGGTGGGGCCGCGCCGGGTGGCCGCCTGGGCCCCCCTGCCTCCCCTCTGGCCCCTCTCGGGCTCTTCGCGACGCTTCCTGTACGCTGATTTTTCCTGTATTTTTCCTGGAATTTTTCTGGCACTTTTTATATGGGGGAAAACTGAAATAGAAAAACAGCAGAAAACAGGAACTGGCACTGGGGTGCACTGAGTTAATAGGTTAGTCCAAATATGATCAAAAGTGTATGAAAGTGTATCTAGATCATAGCAATATCACACAAAACATGCATGGAGCAAGCAGAAATTATAGATACGTTTTGGACGTATCAGCCTAGTGCTATGATTGCTGCTCTGCTCCCCAAAAGGATTAATGCCATCTACACTTAAACCAAACCTTATGTTCCTGGGGTCCTTTGTAAACTTGTCATTTTCCTTTTCTTTCATTCTCTCGATTTTTCTCCATTGTGACCCATCAGCGGGGTGTCTCAAATTCCCGTCTTCCTTACGGTCTTCGTTGTGCCATCGCAACAACTTGGCATGCTCTTTGTTTCTGAACAGTCGTTTCAACCGTGGTATTATAGGAGCATACCACATCAGCTTGGCAGCAACCATCTTCCTAGGGCGCTCGCCCTCAACATCACCAGGGTCATCTCGTCTGATCTTATAGCGCGATGCACCGCATACCGGGCATTCATTCAAATTCTCGTACTCACCACGGTAGAGGATGCAGTCATTAGGGCATGCATGTATCTTCTGCACCTCTAGTCCTAGAGGGCAGACAAGCTTCTTTGCTTCGTAAGTGTTGTCAGGCAATTCGTTTTCCTTTGTAAGCCTCTTCTTAAATATTTTCAGTACCTTCCCAAATCCCTTGTCTGGTATACCATACTCTGCCTTCCATTGCAACAATTTCAGTGCGGCACCGAGCTTTGTGTTTCCCTCTTCGCAATTTGGGTACAATCCTTTTTTGTGATCCTCTAACATGCGATTGAACTTCAACTTCTCCCTTTCGCTTTCGCATCCTCTCTGTGCATCAACAATGACACGGCGAAGCTCATCATCGGGCTCATGTGATGCCTTTTATTCACCTTCTTGTTCTTTCTCTTGTTCTTCATTCTGTTCCCCCATTGGACCACCATATTCAGGCAGGAACCCAGGATACCTGTCATCATCCTCATCTTCTTCATTCTCTTCCATCAGAACCCCTCTTTCTCCGTGCTTGGTCCAGCAGTTCTGCCGGACATGAAACCATGCTTAAACAGATGGAGGTGAATATCTTTTGAGTCAGAGTATCTCTTATTATTCTTGCAGACACCACATGGACAACACATAAAACCATCCCGCTTGTTAGCCTCAGCCACTTGCAGAAAACTATCCAAGCCATTAATGAACTCGCCAGAGCGTCGGTCTTCGTACATCCATTGCCGACTCATCTTCATAATGGCACAACATCGAAAAGATAAAATTAATACAAGTAATTCATATACATAAAATTGATCATACATGCATAATGGTTGTTCATACATAAAATTGATCATACATAAAGTTGATCATACATAAAGTTCATACACATACTTATTATCATAAAAACAACATAAAACTATCTACCTAAAGCATTTAAATGCAATAATAAATGCGATCAATATCGCAACAAAGGTACCAATTGCTCCAACAGCATAATGATACCAAGCCTCTTTAGTAAGGGCATATTTTCTAATTTTCCTAATTTCATGCGCATTACATCCATCTTGTTCTTGTGATCACCGATGACATCGGCAATATACAACTCCAATATCATCTTCTCTTCTTCAACTTTTTTTTCAAATACTCGTTTTTTTTTCAACTAAATTTAACCGCTCAACCAGAGGGTCAGTTTCAATCTCCGGTTCACATACCTCCTAGATAAAAATATCTATGTCAACTTAATTGGTCATCATTGTCAAACACGAAAAATGGAACAAATTAATAGTTATAAAAGATAATATATATATATATACCACATCCGAATCATAGACAGGACGAGGGCCGACATGCGCGGATACCATAACCATCGCACTATGTATAACAAAGAATCATACAAGTAAGAAAATTAGACAAGTATCTATCTAAATCATACAAATAAAATTTATTATATAAAATAAATAAGAAACACATATATAGGCTCACCAAGGTGGTGCCGGTGAAGAGGGACGATCGGGGCGATCGACGGTGGTAACTATACGTCCGTGTGCGGGAAGGCACTAAGCAATCACTACAAATATGCATACTAATTAACTTGAGCTCAAAGTGCATATAAATCAAATAAACTCCACATATCACTATATAGCTAGCTCCCAAACTAAAGTCCACAAATCTACACATATAGAGCATAGCACAAGCTAATCTAGCAAAAATGAGAGAGGACAAAGCTGCTAACCTTTTTGAACACTTGGATGTAGAAGGTTTTCTTCAAATCTTCACAATTCTTGGCCAAAATGGAGGATGAACTCGAGCAAAGAGAGAAGTGAGCTTCAAAAACAGAGAATGAGCTTGGCCGGCTCATGCTGGAGAAGAAGGTGTATATATAGCTGCATCTTTAGCACCGGTTGGTAGCACCAACCGGTTCTATAGGTGGGACACTAGAACCGGCTGGTAGCACCAACCGGTGCTAAAGGTTCTAGCGCCCCCCAGCCCAACGACAATCTGCCGCCACACCTTTAGCACCGGTTTGTACTACAAACTGGTTGTAGGGGTGTGGTGGCCGGTTGCCGTTGGGCTCGGGCCCACCACACGAACCGGTTCTAAAGCCCAGCCTCACGAACCAGTGCAATTGGGCCAGTAGAACCGGTTCGTGTTCGGGCCGTGGCCTTTGCTCATATCCAAAGGCCTGTTTTGTACTAGTGCTAAAAATCCATTTTTTTACTTCTGGACAGTGAGGTAGTTTGTGAAGAAACTATCCTACTGGTTTATCCTGTGCCCCTGAAATTTTTACCACATGATTACCTTCCTAGATAAACCCTAAAACCAGAGTTTCGGCTCAAACCCTTCGGCCAAACTCCCTTAGTAAATTGCCTAAGTTTATGGACAGTAAGAATTTTGAATGTTGGCGAGTAGCTCACCCACTTCCAAGACGATTCTCTCCCACATTTACTCTCCTGGATGCGTGGACGAGCTCCCTGACATTTTGGCATGCCTAGCTAGGTTGCGTCCCTGGCACTGGAGCTCGTGGTGACCGTGAGGCAGACAAGTGATTGACGCGCTCTGTGGGACTGAATGCATTGCCGCGTCATCCTCTCCTCACCCTGATAGCCCGCGTCGACACCAGAGTGTCCTTAGCGCCGAAGACCTCCCATCTGTCCATCTGTCCCATGCTACAAGCCGCCCCTCGCCGGAATCGCCACCGCCGCATGCCACCGCGCTGCCATGGCAACTGTTTGGAGCTGGGTCCGCCCCCATAGTAATGGCACTCGAGGGAGTTCGCTCACCAACCCCACGGCCTACGACCGCTCAAGTACCATCATAACTCGCCCGAAGCTACCAGCGCACCGCTGGCTCCGGCCGCTTCCTCTTCGCGGCGACCTCGCGGGGATTCCTCTCGGCCGCTATATAAAACCTCCATCCCCTCGCTTCTAGATTACCTCACCACCCCCACCTGCACTTCCATTGAATCCCCACACACAGAGACCATGCCGGGGAGGCCTATGTGAAAGCGCAATATATCGACCAGAGGGGGGGGGTGAATGGGAGATTTTAAATTTTCTCAAGGAATTTCAATTTCCTCAGGACTGAGGCAATTCGAAATTGAGGAAACTCACAGAATGAAGAAGCACAGAAACGTTACAAAACGTAGACATGACTACGAAACGTCATATTGCGGGAAAAACTACTTCAAGAGAAAGAGCTAAAGTGTAATTGATGCAATGCATGAGGAATCAAAACTGAGGAAACTCAGAAGGGAAGGTATCGGGACAAGTCATCAGTGCATAAACAGAAGAGTAGGGTTTGAAAAAAATAGCACCAGGGCACTGAAGACACCAATTTAATGGACCAGTTCAAGTTGTTGTGACAACTCTACATCTGGTTGGAGAGGCTGAGATTGAACTCAGAAGACATAGTCTTCACCTTATTCTCCTTGAACTAAAGTCCTCAGACTCCGTCCAATCACTCAGGTGAGTCTTCAAGGTAGACTCCCGAAACCTTCACAAACTCCGTTCACTGAGGGAAGTCACAATTGCATCTTGACTTCCTCAGAACGATGACTCCTACACCGGCTGGAAGATCATAGTCTTCAAGAGTAAAAAAACTTCGGATCACTCGAACCGACTTCCTCAGAAATGCTCAACTACTCAGGCTGGTGGTTTTCCTCACTTAGGTTCTTTAGGTTCCTCAGAGATGGGTTGATCTCAGATGACAAGTGTCAATTTCTCTCTCGGAGCAGCCAATCCTCCAATGGGGCTAGACAGGTAAAAGGACATAAATGCCCATGGACGAAATTACCATCGTGCCCACCCTTTGGACCGTTGCTAGACAGGTTCTAGCCTCTTACCACACAACACGTGGCACGGTCCAAAGTATTCTCTCTCTCTTCTTCAGGAAATCTGCACTGGCAGTTTCCTGACTCCTCAACCGAAGTTAGATTCCTGAGTGTCCTGAAGAACAAGGTCTCAGACACCCGAGGAACTGAACTTCTTCTGCAGGATTTGAGCACTTCCTCAGAAATACGGAACTCATTTTCCTCAACCCCTCCAACAGTACGGTGTTTTCCTATGACTCAAGAAGTATAAAAGTCTTAACGTAGACTACGCTTCAACTTCAGCTTCAGCTCGAGTTGCCTCAGGATGGCGCATGGCTTCCTCAGCATCAGCCGAATGCCTTAGGATCCCGTTTCCTCAGGATTTTGCGTCTCGCTAGTCTTCAGGAATCACACCGATTTCTTGAATGTTCCTCAACATTTTGGGTGGTCGACAACGGTGGTTAACCTCTTCTTCAGGGAATATTCTCCTGTGTATACTCACAAACACATCAGTCCCTTTACCGTTTTGTCATCAAATACTCCAAAACCTCAAAGGGGCACTAGATGCACTTACACTATGGCCTTGGATAACGCCGGAGCACCGCTGTAGAGGCACTACTCCGGTGACCTGCCTCTGGTTGTCCCCAAACCTCTCCACCACATCAATTCGACTCCTCTCTCTCTCCATTGATGCTTGCTTAATCGTGTGATTCCGTGCAGGAATCGCCGATCCTGACGAGCACCGCCA
The DNA here is from genome assembly GCA_950022295.1 of Bromus sterilis. Taxonomy (NCBI): domain Eukaryota; kingdom Viridiplantae; phylum Streptophyta; class Magnoliopsida; order Poales; family Poaceae; genus Bromus; species Bromus sterilis. Next base: position 17,841,836 of record OX465598.1, on the reverse strand, counting down.
CCGGCCTTCACAGGACAAGATCGTCACCTCTCCGTCCGACTGCCTCCTTCTGTTCTGCTGGTACGTGGAGATTTCCCGCACTCTCGTTCATCCATCCCAGCCCTCAACGACAACCGCCGTGGCCTCCACGCCGGAGAACCACAATCAGTCGAGCCACCAACCCTGTTCTCTCTACATCCCCTAATTAAACCTGATAACGGACCCGACCTGCCAGTTACACATTTACCTCCCAAAACGTTTTCTAAGTGGAGACGCCGTTCTAAAGTACGCCTTCGACGTGGCTCTCTCTGGAAAGTCCAGAGAAATTCATTTAAATCATTTTAAATGTCATGTTGACCTAACTTTGACCCTCTTTATCTCCTAAACCATAAGGCCAAATGAGTTAATTATTTTTTGCATTGGTTTTGTCTTAAGCCCCTTTTTAATTCTGTGACATTTCATAGTTTTCCTTTTTGTCTAGATATACTGGACAGAAGGAATGCTTTGTATGATTTGTCTTTTTGTTATTTGAAAATATTTTCAGAGGGAGACAATCTGGTTGCCAAGGATCAGGAGTTTTGTGACACTCCATCTGACCAAGACAAGCCACACCATCCATTTACATGAAGGCATTGATAGTGCCATGTGTTTTAAATTTGACTTTGCTTGTTTAACTCGAGGATATTCTGATTATGCAGGCCATGCTCACTTGATATTATCATGCTCATATAGTTCATATCTTGGTCATGCTAGTATCCTGTTTATATCGACCATATCCATGTTTATTTGTTGTGCTTATATACCATGCCCTCACCATGCTTATGTTGCATCATGACTACTTGCTGCACGAACTTAGTAGTAATAGAAATACCATGTTCATATTAGTATTGCTTTGGTAGATTCATTTTTGCTCTGACTTAGATCACATGTTATCAAGTTAATAATTGGAACTAAATGAACTTGAATTAACCGTTGATCAAGTCATAGTGCCACCAAACCGAGCTTTACTAGTGTAGCCACATTTGCCTGTATGGACAAGCCTTAGCTTGGTCTATGGTTGTGCCTTTTACGGGTATCACCAAAGAGGGAAGATTATGCACGCACGCTACCCTGGCCCGACAGGTGGTGATAGCCTTGAGATCTAGAGATTATATGGTACCAGGGTCCCCGTTTGGGACAATTTTGTTTAGCCACGACGGTGGCCGGTGTCTGGAGGACACGGGGATAACCAGGACATGACCCTGAAGGTATGTCGGCGGTACCGTAGAAAGGTTACCCGGTAGTAGGGTTTCGTTGGAGAAGTCCTAGTCCAAGAGATGAGGAGCTCCATGGTGTGGATACAGTGCACAACCTCTGCAGAGTGTACAAATCTATTCGAATAGCCGAGTCCACGGTATTGGACACAGTTCATACTAGGTCACACTATGGATCAACATGAACCTATTATGATAACCATGATGAGTTGGGAAGGACTCAAGTGAACAAGTTGATTGGTTATGAGACGACCTGGAGCATGATTGTTGAGTCAGGGATTACTCAAGAAATAAGTTGTGTGATCATGAGCTTGAGCAAGTGGTCCATGTGACCTTAAACGATGGTTATTATTTCAGTAAGTTTAATCATAGTAATATGCTTAATTCACCATGTTAACATTGCTTGAACTGTTATTGCCATGCCATTGTTTTGCCCTAATGTTTTGGCTGTTGTGAGCTTGCAAGTACATTTCATGTACTGACCTGGCGTGTCATGCCAGATTCTGGTGTTCCGTACTTTGCGAACTAGGCCGTGTCCCAGCAGTGACCCGGTGGAGTGGAGCTCCATCACCCCATTATTCCGCTGCCCTATAGTATCCCATTGCTCGTATCGAGGCCCCTGAGTTGTTGCATAAATAATGTAGATATTGCTGCCGCACAAGTTGTACCGCCTTGCCTCGTAGTATCATGTACCTAAACTTCTGTACTTGTATAATTATCAATAAATGCGGTTATTTCTGTACCAGAAGACATGATCTCTGGGATGACAATGTAAGGTAAACCAGTCGCTCTGAGCCGGGGTGCCACACGATGACATTAGAAGGTCTGAACAAAGAACAAATAATCAACCAAACATCCGCAGATCTTGATACAAATAACAGGCCAGTATAATTATTATTTTATTTGATTTTACGAATCACCAACATGTAATTCTTCATGTATAAAATAAAGTGTACATATCATGCTTATTTTGAATAGAATATAAACTAGATAATTTCAAAAGAAAAAATAATGCAATCAGATAGGATCTAGGTTTTAAAACTACATATGAAAATAAAATCTCCACTGATGCACTAATAAAAATTTAAGAGTGTTGTTACGGAAATTCAAATATGATGTGTTAACATAGATGCTCACATAATTTGTTATCTACAAGTTGTGGTTAAAGATTTTTCTTCTTCTATCTTGTACCTTCACACTTACATTCTTACTATTATCATTATTTTGGAATATTTTAATGATATGAACATACTAAACATTCTCTTCTGTTAATAAAGTTTTTAAAAATATCCACACAGAGAGCAAACCTATATTGAATCAAACAACTTAGCTTGGTTCTAGCCCCAACAAATTAACTAGACCAGCCGATGAATCCCTGTCTATGTCATCCATTGTAACTAGGATGCTTTTTGTGTGTGGATTTTCATATGTGCTTGTAATTTAAGTTGGGACATGCGTTGGATGTACACCTTTTGTTGATAACAACAAATTTAATTATCGTCAGTGTGTCACTCATATATATCGCAATATAGATGGACTACATTGGGTACAAGAAAAATCCGTCAATATATGCCTCGAGGTGATTTATTTGAAAGGGATTGAAAACTTAGATGGTTATGAAAAGCCAACATCGGTGTAGGTAGAGCTTATTATGTCATGACATAATAAACCAAAGTAAGCGAACACTCAAACTATACCACAACCTACTTATTTCTATATGGTTATTTTTATCCTTTTTATGTATATTATTCAGTCTAACTAAATTTTGCTCACTGTGTAGATTATGTTTGTATCAATGAAAATATGTCTATTATTCAGTATATCAAGTCCATACCACTTAAAACCAAACTTGTGGCAATTAGTGATGCTGTATTGTAATTGAGGATTTGGCATGTCTTACAAATGGTGGTGCATATTTGGACCATGCTGTGAATCCAGCTATGTTTGTAAAAAGTATCATCTATAATACTATAATAGATCATCCCCACTATCTTATTTATCTCAACATGCAAGCATGCCACCTCATCAAAGGCCCACCACAATATGCATGAGAACAAGTTCTTCATTATTAGTTGATCTCATGCACACATCCATTTAATGACACATGCAACCTCCCTCAACATGCATGAATTTTTTTCCATTATATTACATCACTTTTAGGGTGTGTTTGGTTTACGGATATGGTGGCACGAGACGGGTTGGTTCCATCCTTGCCTTCTATTCCAGTGTTTAGTTGGTGGCAGAACCGGAACCTCGTCATCCGCATGCTAGGAATATACCCTCAATATGCTTCACCAAGTCATACCACAAAATTGGTGGAATCACCTGGTTATTCATCTCTTTCTTTCTAGAAAAGAAAGATAAAACTCTCATTGTCACACGAAAGAGGTGAGTTGAACCCATGACTCAAGGAATGGAACCATGCCACATTTTGATCCTCAAACCAAACACACCCTTAACATGCATACATGTCACATCATCAAAGATTCACCATAATATGCATGAGAACATGTTCTTCGTTATTAGTTGAACTCATGCATACATCAATATAATGGCACATGCCACCTCACTCAACATGCATGGATTATTTTTCCATTATATTACATTACTTATATTTAATAAATATTTTTAACTACACAATAATAAAATACAAGACGTAAAATGTATTTTTGTACTTTAGTTTATATACGAATAATTCAACTATTCATGTTTCATGCAATCAATCACTCAAAATATATTGCAACTGATTCCCGCAACAACGCGCGGGGTATCATCTAGTTCATATAAATGAATATAAACATATTTTAAATAACCGATATTTGTTCTTTCTCTTATAGGTGATAAATGCATATATATATATATATATTGTATAAATCTGCGGCAGAGTCTGAGGAGATATACATCTAGACACCGCTTACATTTCTGCCATACTAAAACAAGATGGGAAACTTGAAATAGACTCTTCGGATCATGGACACGTCATACAATGGATTCATAATTATGTACAACATGACATCGTCGGGCTTTACATTTGCATATGATTTAATAATTGTTTCCTTGATGTGTTCGTTGTTCATGTAATGGTATGTGCTTCACGTTATATTCTGGTAAACATTACGGACATCCATTGGTATCACATTGTCAACGTGAAAAAGTGTACAATTAAGGTACTTGATTCCTTTGGTCCTAATGTAGTAGGCAGGGGTAACGCCACTTTGATAGTAAGTTCTTAATATTGACTTTTTGTTAGGATTTTATATTTTTTTACTTCTATTTCTCATTTACTTGGATTAACAATTACAGGGACTTAAGCGTGCTGACATTTCTTCAAGAAGCACAAATTTCTATATAGGCCAAAAGTGGCGGAACTTGAACATTACATCATGGTCAGTCATAGAATCTTCTAAAGAGCGAGTGCAGACCGATGGGTAAGTTAAACATTATCACTCATGATAATTCAACAACAGTCCTTATCTTCAAATATCTAATTTACTGTTTTTGTGTTTTTTTTTGTTGATCAACCAATATTTTGTAAACTGTAGTGTATGATGTGAATTGTTCATGGTCAATTACATTGAATACTTCACAAGAAACGAGCTACTTGAAAATGTCACATAGGTATTTAATTCACAGTCACAAAAATAATAGTTTGCTTCTTGAATTAGTTTTTCTTTAACATTAATTTGATTGTTACTTCGCAAGAGGACATGACACAAGTTAGGCCGAAACTTGCTGTTATACTGCACAACTCGGAACTAAACAAGTTGAAAAGAAATACGAGTACACACAAGTTGTTGATATTAGAGACTCATTAGGGATACAAATGAGTTGATGGCATCAAACACATCATGTAATTTTAATAAACCAACGATTTAATAAACGATGAATCATCACTATGCATCATTCCCGCGTGCATCATGTCCGAGAACTCACATGAGTTAGTTGGCAAACTATGCAAATGCATGCCAAAACTTGTCGCCAGCAAAGCCATTGACAAGCACATGTGTACTTGCAGATTGAAGCAACAATGCAAGACGAGGCAACCACCCAGGGTGAAAACCCCTATGCCTCAGCACCTCGAACTGAAGCCGTAGTCTTTCAGATTTATGTTGTTACCTGTGGTGCAAAAGCATGCATGCCTGAGAGTTCGGTCGAGAGAGATAGTACTGTGCAAGGATCTTTGATTTGGGTGGTGATATATTGGCACACCCGAGTGTGAAAAAGATATAATCTACATACTGATCTGGTGTCTCCGAGCATTTTATTTATGTATAAACTATACGGTGATACACGAACATTAATCCCAAGAAGTGTAACATATCTCATCACCGGTAAATTACTCTTCAAGGTTCGAAAAGAATTCTCCTAGCAAACATGGAGCAATGGGGTGTCGGCGTGCGGGCCGTTGAGCACCCCATTGGCGATGACATTGTAAGCCTTCTCCGTCATGTGGATTCCATCCCAGCTAGCAAACCTGGACGGGTCGGGGCAAAGCTTGGCCTGTTGGTTGCACTGCCCTCCGGTGCCATAGGGGCCATTGCCACCACAACACTCGAATAGAGGGTTGTCAATGCCATTCTTTCTGGGATTCTTGACGAACTCCATGAAGGCGCCGTAGTAATCGGCGTAGATGATCTTCACGTTGGGGTTGCGCGATTTTAGCTTTTCGACCTCCTGCTTCAGCAGCTGGTTGTGCTTCTGAGAGAACGCGTTGAACCACTTGAGGCAGTGGAACTGGTCGTAATCCGCCGCGGATGACTTGCTCTTGTAAGCAGCCAAGTAAGCAGGCACGCACCCGATGGGGAAGTTCCCCGGGACGAGGATCGTCTTGGCGCCGATGTTGATCACCTCCTGGATGCCGGCGCTTATCCGGGCGATGACGTCGGGGAAGAGCTGTTGGGCCGAGTCGCGGTTATATCTCTGAGGAGTGAGGAGCCAGAAATTATAGTCGTTGCCACCAATCTCGCCGAAGACGACGAGGGACACGCTGAGAAGACTCTTGGTGGCAGCTGATCGATCACGGAAAGGAAAAATAATAAGTTTTCTTGGCGGGTTAGAAAAGAAGAACGTACATATGATACATGTGCATTACCACGTGTCACGAAATTAAAATACTATGATAATCTGACCCTTGGAAAAATAGGATAAGTTGACCGTAACGTTTGTTAATTTGTGCATGCATGCGTTACGTACCATCTCCCGGAGCAATTCGTGTGAGCATTTTCTTGAAGTAGGAGATCTCATCGTTGAGGCTCCAAGGAAACGGTACAGTGTAGTTGTACTTGGACTTGAGGTAGCTCGGGCTCAGCGCCGTGGCGCCGAACAAGGCGAAGTTGGCACCGATCGGGAAATGCCCCGTCGTCTGCTCGGGCAAGTTGGGCGGAAGCAGCGGCAGGCCCAACGCTTGCGCTGCACAACAACAACATCACGTAGGCACCAAATTGTTAGAAGAATTGAGCACACATGCATGCATATATATGCAACCTTGATATGGACTCACCATAGAAGTCGATGATGAGACGACCGTCGGAGGCGCGGCCCGTGGGGTGGTGGAAGAAGGTCTCTCCATATGGGGGCACCGAGGGCGGACCCGGCTTGCTGTTGCGGCCGGTGTACTTAAAGTTGCCGACGTCGGTGATGGAGTCGCCGAAGGAGAAGATGCGCTTGAAGCAGCCGCACCACCCGAGATCGGCGCTGACCAGCAGGGCGGCCAACACCAAGAGGACGGCCGAGGAACTCCCCATGTTTGAACTAGCTAGCTGTCTAGCTAAGCCAGGAGCTAGGGAATGGAAAGTGTTTCAGATCTACGTTTAGTTCTGTGTTCCGGTCTCCCCATGACTTGCCTTGATCCCCATTTATATCAGAGAGCGTCAGAGCGTTATGGCCGGGATCGAAATAGTGTATGTCAAGGATGTCTATCAATTTAATTAATGCCGTTTTTTAGCAGTGGTTAGTACCTCGCAATTCTTTCCCTGGAATTATATTAAATCGTTAATGCATTGTGAGGATATCACTAAATATGGGTTCTATACAAATGCCCGTGAGGAGTCATCGTGAGCTTCGACTATCTTGTACCCCGACGATCTCCGGTGATCAAATGTACCCCGTTTCATTATTTGTGTGCTCCGGGCTCCGGAGTTGTTCCTGCATAATTTGTAGCGCACAGCCCCCACCCCCACCCCAAATCGTGGGCCTCCCATGGGCCTTGTGGGCTTGCTGCTCGCTGCTAAGGTTCCCCTGGCCCTAAAAAAATGCAAAGGTTTTTCGAATGTGGCTTATAAACCCTCATGACTCAAGTTGTATTAAGACTAGTAGAATGCCCGTGCGTTGCGACGGGTTTTAAATTTTTCTACTGATTGCATATATGAACATAATGCATGCATATCAAGTTTTACATGTATAGAAAAGATAGCCAGACAAAAATAATTAAAACTAAATTCACATGAAAAAAATTTGATACAAAAATGCAATTCAAATGTGTATACTCGAGAAAGACATCTGATGCACAATTAAAAAAGTGGTACAAAAACTTAGAACTCTTTATTGTGCACTGCATTACAAAAGATAGATATCACTTGGATGCCTTTTATACTTAAGATAATCTCATGGAGCATGTCCATTGTTATTATCAGTCAATTAAAGACATAATAACATGGAGGATTTTTTTCGCTTTAAACAAGTATTCCAAGATGCTACAACCAAAAACTTGATGCATTATGCAATTAGCTCACAAAATATTAGATATGAAACCATAAATCCAGTGGTAGGCCCAGAGAAATGACACAATCTCCAATCAACAATTATTAGAATACACACCATCTAACACAAAGCCCCTCATATGCAAATTTAAACCTCCGACAGGAAACATTGAATCTCAGTACGAAAGATCAAATACATGCATCCCTGTCCAAGATATAAATATGTAGAATTCTTAATTGACATACTTTCAAAATCTTCTAGCTCATATAACACCATAATTACAGTTAGCCACATATGTTCAAAAAAATATACATAAGCTACTTCTTCACCCTAAAATATTTTGTAGGGAGTCAATTGCTGCCATTGCTAGCTAAGCCCTTGAGCATAAACACAATTTTTTTTTCTCAAGCTTTCATTTGCTTCATTTAGCTATAATTATTGCTAATAGAAGGATCAAAGTTGACCTAGCCATCGCAACCTCCAAGGCTAAGGGGCGAGGTGGTGGCAACATCTGCTCCAATGATTCGATGTCACCAAAATGGTTAGAGCAACTCCACGTGATGTGGTATCCCGCAGCCGGACTGTATATATACGGCCTTTTTGGCAGACGAGCGCGTTTATCGGCCCTAACAGAACCGCCATATTTCCTCGGCCCCACAAAAAAAATGTGGGCGCCGGCACAATCCCCTTTGGGCCGCTATATCTACGGTGCGGGAGGGGAGATAGCGTTCCCGTCTTGCATTTCATCCCCTCCCCCGCCGCAATATTATCCCCCTCCGTCGCATCGTACCCCAACTCCGGCGAGGAATGAAATGGCATCCACTGGGAAAGGAGGTCCTCGACGTGGTGTAACCGCCGCGGTGGAGGTGGGCGTCCCTCTAGCTCCCGGCAACCGTCGATGGTGTACTTCCATAGCGGCAATGAGGTCTTGGACGATCCGTGGGAGCGGGACCTCCAGCTTTGGCGTTTCCTATGGTCGTACACCGTCACGTTCCATATAGCCGCCGTCATCCATCGAGAATACCGTGGAGTCGAATGCCTCGCCGAGGCCTAGAGGGGGTGCGATTATGCTATGGCGGAGTACAGCACTGCCTGCACATGTAAATAAATTAAAATGATTAAGTGACATAGATGACACATAAGGTTAATGGAACCTTTGATATGATTAAGTGACTTATGAGATGAATAAGATTAATAGAATCTTTGAAAGTGGCAACCTTTTATTCAACATATCGTTTTCTTAGCAGGTTCAGGAATCTGGAAACTGATTTTGTTTATCGATAAAATAACATCTATTAAGAACAAAAGGAAGTGAATTCATCCTCTATGCTTTTCCGAGACGTGAAGTGAAGACATGTCGGTTGTCCTTTGTGCCCTTGTCCTCTGACGGGTAGTCGATGGTCTCCGGCTCCCTCCGTTGTCGCATCCTTATATGTATGCCGACGTCTCCCGCATCATTTTTGATGTGCGTCGCGTATATTAATGATGTCACAAGAATGCTCTTGACAAGAGTGATTTGTAAGTGCTGGTGCCCGATCCGCCTGCGCATCGCCAGTACCAGCCGCGGCCAACCTGCATGATTCCGGCGCTAAACTGAATGGTGTTGTAAATTAAGCTCTCTGAATAAGATAAAGAGGCAGCGGTTGTCACTTAGGCAAACCAATTAATTATAAAGCTTAATTATGAACCTCCATATCGATAAGCAATTTCTTAATTATGAACCTACAGATCGATCATCGATCTCTTAGTAGTACAAGCCTAAATGCTGTAAGCTAATGTTGGCAAACTTGAACCGCATAAGAGAGAGCTAGAAAGGAAAACAAAATTTTATTAGAGAGGGAGAGGTGGTGCTAGTGCTAATATCAGACACTCATGTTCGGTACTGAAATTGAACTAATTTTGCTAGTGAATATAAATGAGGACTGCTAGTGATTTTGGATGCATGACTAATATGGACTGCAAAATGAACAGTATGTAAATGTTCAGGCTCTCTTAATATCAACTGCAAAATAGACTTCTAAATGTTCTGGCACTATTACTATACTGCAAAATGAACAGAATACAAAATGAACAGTATGTAAAATGAACAGTATGTAAAATGAACAGCATCTAAATGTTCAGTATATGTCATCTCCTAAACATGTTGAATATATATGTATTTGTGCATTTATCTTAACCTGAATCTTAACATGTTTAGGAATTAAAACATGTTTAAATTTCAGAACTAAAGAAATAGGACAAAAAAGATTAAAACATATTTAAATTTCATAAACATGTTTACACAATTGCTGCCAGACCCACTTAGTTGTAGCAGAACTTTGCCACAAGAACAAAATGATCGCGATCTCATTCAGATCACTATTAACATTCAGTCGCTTAGAACTGAAATAAATCACCACAAGGACAACCAAATATTAATTAATGCAACTTAGGAAAATAACACAACACAATTGACATGTCAATTGCAATGCTAGCACCAGTGATTAGACGATATAGACATGATGTAAGCTTACATAGTTGTTCAGCTTTTGTTTGCAAATAATGAGTCAGTACTATGATGGTTAATATAAATTAAAATGAAGTAACACGCAGATATACAGAGAACAAACCTCTGTTTCCTCTTCCTCGTCAGCTTATCAGCATCGACGAATCCAGACAAAATGTAAAATCAATTCGAACAGAACTGAGAGTCCAAATAAGGAGTTCATCAAATCCCTGTACAAACAACATGCAAAAAATACTGAATCACACCTCGCAATTAGGAAATGACAAAGCATACAACACAGGGATAATTAGGAAATGACAAAGCATACAACACAAGCTTAAGATGAAATTTATTGTTATCATCCTTAATCACAGTCTTCCAAATGAATTAACTTATGATTGCTTCTCTATATAATAATTCCAGTATATGATGTATATCTACTACAACTCTGAATACAGATTTCTGCAAAATAAATCAATAAAGGAGTAAGTCGCTTATTTTTGAAAATTATATTTTTCATCTTTTGGCATAATATGACTCAGAACAGTTTTTCTTCATTTATTCCAACTATCAAAGGGAAAAGACACGCACCAAAGCTCCGGGCTCTATTCGGTCGGCGCTGGTACCGGCGACGCGTCAGGGACCAACACTTATACTAATTAAAATTATCGCCTAGCAAAATAAAAAAATCAGTAACACATGCATATGAAATATTGATATATTAGTGAACAATGCAAGAAAGCAAAGGATTCCATGGCCCAATTTATATGACCATGGCGGCTCGGCTACCGGCTGCGGCTCCACATATTCAGTGGCCCCCACCTCGGGCGCAAGCGGCACCCTCCAATGCAGCCCCTGTCAGTGGTCGTGCACATCAGGTACCACTGACACTATTGTTGCGGGCTATAATGCATATATAATTAAATCAAACAAATGATTAAGCTCAAATATCATTTCTCTCTCATACATCCTGACGCGTTTGAACATCAAATGGGCACCTAGTAGTCTCCTGGAAATTCAACTGTCTAGACAGTCCGTGCTCCTCCAAATCCAAACCATATGTGGGGAAGAAATATGGTTTTCCGGACTATATGCCATGTTATCTCCAACACAAGAGCCCAACACAAAAACCTACCCCATAACGCACCCTTCCTTTCCCCCCACGAGACCCTCCTCTCCCCCCCCCCCGCTCGGTTTCCCACCGTAACGGGACATTTCTCGTTGAGCTCTCTCTTTTTAAAACCCTTGACGATCACCTCGCCTTTGGTGTGCGTTGCCCGTGCATTGCCACGGGGGCATATATATTCTAGTATTCAACATTATGTTTGTCTAATGTTTTTTTAACATCCTCATGTACATCAAGCTGCATTGCTCAACTTTCTTTTACCACTAAATCACGCCGCCTCCTCTCATTCTTCTTCCACACACTATCTCCACCTCTCCAATCCAAGCACCCATTCGAACCAGAAACCGTGTAGTTGGGGTATCTCTCTCCGCCCTCCCTCCTACTCTCTGCAGATTGGGTATATTTCAGAATGTTCTTGTCTTAACACGTGTGCAGGCACATCACACTGCAGATAAAGATCTATATGAAAAAAGCTAGCTACTAAAATTTATTTGACAGAAAAAATCCTTGACTTTTAATTGTGACATATTCTAAAGCTCAGTTTAGGGAGAAGACTCTGCCATATTCTAAACTTTGCTGCTCCATTGCTTGGATCCTTGTTCCGTACTTCATGCTTCCTCCTTCCCTTGTGTATGTTTCTGCAAAACCATTTAAAATGGAACAAAAATAAAAAATAAGCAAGAAAAAGCAGTGATGGTACATCAGAAATTGAAAGAACTGATGAATACTAACCAACCTGGGAAACATGATTCTTAGTTCAACGACCAGTGATATGGAAAAGCTGAGCCATACACCTAATATACATGAAATAAAAAAAGAACCAAAATTGTGATGCGGTCAAGGTCTTGGATGCAGTATACTATCCTCCAAAATCTGATTGTACCTAATTCATGTTATTTTCACTGACCACTGATGATACACATTCTCTCCAATTTGTGTGTAGTTTCGGAACCGCAAAACCAAAGTGTTTTCCTGCTTCTTCTACAGCTTCAGCTAGCACGTCTCATCATCAGATCAACATCCGATCAAACAGAAATAGATGAACATGGAGAGAGAGCTTGTTTCTGTGTATACCTTCACGTTGTATGGTGAAGTGGAGGACTTGGCGTGGGTGGACGATGCGGGCATGGGCGGAGCTTGTTGATAGGTTAGGCGTCGTCGTTGCCGCCGCTTCTAGGACGTAGGGAGAAGGGTGGACCATGTGGGTCGAAGCGCTCGTCGTCTCGAGGCACCGCCGTCGCCTGACTGTACTCTGAGCCGCCGCCGTTGCCTGATTGTACTCTGAGCCTCCGCCGCTGCTCCTCGGAGGGAGAGAGAGAGAGAGGGGTAGATCATGCGGTGAGGCCGCCGTCGCCTGACTGCTCTGAGCCGCCGCCAGAGACTCTTGGGAGGGAGGGAGAGGGGTGGAGCGTGCGGTTACGAAATTTAGGTTAGGTTTTCTTCGATGGTTTTGTTTGGATGTTGCTGGAAAAAAACGATGCGAGGGAGAGGGTTTGGTTCGATCGAGGGGGGAGTCCTGTCGACGAGACGACGTACGGACTCCCCCTTTAGGAGTAAGATGATGTTGGATCAGGAGCAATAAAGAATTTGGCAAGCCCCTAAAAAACATACAACGGGTCCTAAAAACGTAGCACATGCGACACTGGTATTTTGGTTTCTATTTCCTCGGTCTGATAATGAGGATGAGCCTCCATCACTACTGCGCAACCCCGAGAATAAGCACCAAACCGGTTAGCACCCTGGTGCTCCCTCTTTGTTTTGTTAAACAATTTAGTGCTCCTTTCGATCCATAATAAATATCGCTCATCTAGTATAAAGTTTGTATTAGTTTAGTACAAAATGAGCGACAATATGAACCAATATGTGCTTGAATTGGTTAGAGGGACAATGGTATCCCTAGCCCACCCGAGTTCAAATCCCAGATTTGAAATTGGTGCTCTCATTTTTCTAGATTTATTTCAGGTCTTCCGGCGATGTGCTTTCAGTGGGAGGAGACGTTCCCGTCGAAGACTAGGTGGTGACTTCGTTAATTTTAAGATGATGTGCTAACTCAGTATTGCGAAGATGCTCATAAGGATAGGGTGTGCGTGTGTGCGTTCATAGGGGATGAGTGTATACTCGTGTATGTATCCCTAGCCCACCAGAGTTCAAATCCTAGATTTAACATTGGTGCTCACATTTTCCTAGATTTATTGCATGTCTTTTGGCGATGTGCTTTCAGTGGGAGGAGACGTTCCTGTCAAAGACGAGGTGGTGACTTCATAAATTTCAAGATGATGTGCTGGTTCAGTATTGCGAAGATGCTCATAAAGATAGGGTGGGCGTGTGTGCGTTCATAGGGGGTGAGTGTATACTCGTGTATGTGAGATTCTGCGTTGTCTGTGTTCTCAAAAAAAATGATGAGCGGCACTTATATATTGTGGATCGGTGGAAGTACTTAATTAACTAATTTAGGCATACAATATTGAATGGTTGTGTTTTTCTCATCAATTCATCTTGGCAAATACTATATCTAATCACTCTCTTAATTTTATCATTTCCATCTTTTGTGTACATGCACACATGTAAAGTAGTTGTTGGCAAAAAAGCAAACGTTTGGTAATCAGTTGTATCTTGGTCGTATGACCCTTATAATGTATTCATTTGTTAAATTTAAATATATTGTCGTTTTGGATTATTTCATGAATTTATGTAATGATATTGAGTAAGTACACCCACATAGAGTGTATGTTTCAACGTGCACGTTGTATTGGTGGGCGTCTCATAACGATATTTTGTGGCTAGTGGAGATGCTAAAACTTCATAGTGTCTGTCACGGGATGTCAGAAAAACTCCCACTTTCGAGTCTACAGACCCAACACTTGTAAGAACTTGGCCTCATTTCGGGTTGGTCCTGTTTCGATGATCTATTCTAACACAAGAAAATCCGAAAGTCACATTGAGTCACCCATTTTGAAGAAAATCTAAGGGGATATACGTTGCAAGGCCAGCCAGACAAGGGGACACATCAAATGGGATCCTAAATTTGAAGTGGCAAAGTGGTGATAAATAAAAAGAGTAAGAAAAAATAAATAAAATGGGTGGGAGACAAAGAAGAAAGAAGGGCAGGAAAAAAGTGGCGGAAAAGACAGGTGGAAAATAATGGCATGGGAGAATGGATGAGATAGAGGAAAAAGAAAGAAAATGGATGGCAATTTAGAGCAAACGTTCGCTCTGGAACATGGCAAGCGCGAACGATTTTATGGCAACTCGTAGTACAAATGCATGACAACTGAAGTACAAACGCATGAAAACTCGCTGCGTTTTTTAGTTTTTATGGCAATCGCGTGCTCTGAATTGCCATGCGTTTATACTACAGTTGCCATACAACTCGTTCGCTCTTGCCATGCCCTGGAGCGAACGTTCGCTCCCTATCATTAGGGAAGAAAATATAGTAAACACACAAATCAAAGGGAAGATAAAAATTATTTTGTGCATTAAAAAGGAAAGAATATTTTCCTATACAGTGTTTGCCAAGTGTTCAGTATCGGATGCTCGATTAACATTGTGGGTAAATGGAGTGTTCGCTAGAGCTGTCAAACATGATGGGTAGGGACACGTGACCCGGGCTTTGCTTAGCCCTCTATATTTGACGAGTGTCTATTGATCTTTATATATATGTCGAGTGTTTTTTTGAAACGCTTAGTAACGAACACATATTACCGTTGTACTTATATTTGCTGAGTTAAAAAAACACTGGGAAATTTGCATATGGCCAAAAGGGCGGGACGAGCGAACGTGTTTTCATTTGTTTCTTAGTAACTTAGGAAATAGGCATGCTGTTGGCTTTTACACTTGATCAAATTACCCAAAAGATATAGTCGTATGCACAAAGCTAGCTTCAACCAGCCTGATGGTTGAACAGTGCTATGTTGCTGGATGGATGAGGCAAGTCTTGCCGGAAGCTTGTAGGTACGCGAACGAACACGAACAGAGGAAAAACCGATATATTGCTACAGGCTCGTCTCGAGCCTGTTCTTATCTTTTTATTGCTCTTTATCGTTTTACAGATTACAGGGGTATAGACATGTATATATAGTAAAAAATCCTAGCTACTGCCAAACCGAGTTGGTAAGGGCTACTAGTCCGTGCCGGATAGCTGCCCCAATCCGTGTTTAACACAAACATTCACCCCCTTAAACACGACGTTTTCATTGCGACCTGAATCCCAAACACGATTGCTGCTTATCTTCGTTGTTACCGCTGATAGTGCTTTTATCGTTCTTTGCAGCATTTCAGGGACTGACTATACTGCCGTCAGCTCATTCATCGGTTGACGGCAACACTCTTCTTTGGTCGCGTCTTCAATCTTCATCTTTTCTTGGGTGCTTGGTAGATTGTCTTTCAGATCCTTTCCTCGCATTACAGCTTGGACTTTGATCTTTTCCCGCATCTCCAAGAATTTATGTCGTTCGAGGGACTTCGTGAGAATATCCGCAAGCTGATCTTTTGTCTTCATATGTTGAACCTCAATCATCTCCATCTGATCATCGACATCTGTCCGAGTAACCATGAAGGACCAATCCTTCTTTTCCCTTTTGATACGTGCATCCAAGATTGATAGTGTTTTTCACATAGCGCAATATTTTCTTGACCGCGCTCATGTGTTTGGTCGACGGGTTCTTCATGTAACGACTCATGATCCTGACTGAATATGCCAAGATTTTCTTGAATGTTAATATTTTTAGCACTATGCATAGGATGCTACATTAAAGTGATTTCTTGATCTATAGTAAAATTATTAGTGCAACCAAAATATCTATATGTGTATGTTAGTTCTCACATATCTTTATATCATGTGCACTTCAATAATTATTATCTAAGAGTGGTAGATAGACAGTTAAGATTTATTTGACATGTGTTGTAGATTTCAGTAAGATTATCAATATTTAATCATAACCTCATCCATCACGCTAGATTTAGCATATGCATTTACGTTCCAAAACATGACAGCTAGGTAGAATACCATATAAACATTGTATTAAATAGATTAGTCATATCGACTAATCATGTGCTTAGTACTTCATGAGTTTTACTGATGATCTGAGTAGATATGACTATATTTACTTAATGAGGCATAAGTATGAATCATTTGAGAAAGTTCACAGGATTTCAGAGCGAAGTAGAGAATCATCACAACATACAGATTTCACTTCTACGATCATAATGTATACTAGCAATATTCATAATATATCAGATTCTACTAGGTGAGTCAACAAGTAGCAGCGTTTGCTAAAGTAAACGGAACAATATTGTAAAGAGGTTACCAGTTGAGTTCGACACAGAAATTGCTGATTTTCTAGTACCATATATCTGTGTTGTAGTGGCAGGATGCTAGTGGAACAATTTCGATAAACCAAATGGAGCATAGCTAATAAGACGGGCCCTACTAGTGAGAATTAGCTTCAAGTCTTGCACTCCGAGCCCTCCATAAACTTTGGGTGTAAACACATCCTTCCATGTCATCAGACACAATCTACCTTTTGCATTGATATGTTCGCACAAGAAAAAAAGAACTTCTGATTTTATCCGCACAAGAAAGAACCCTTGGAGGAAAGTCCAACACTAGCATGTGAAAAAATGAGCGAAACAGTGAGCATGGAGTTGATCAGCACAATTTTACCTGCCTTGTCGACCATGGAGGCCTTCCAGGTGGTAAGATTGGAGGCCAGCTGATCTACCTACCAAAGGCTTGGGCTCCACCTTAGTCGGGCTAGTTACCGATAGGGGAGAACCAGGTACTTTAGGGGAATTTTTTCAGAGGGCACTGAAGTAGGGTGTGGAAGTTATCCAGATCGGTTGATTCACATTGACTAGGAGAGGCAGGAGCTGTTAATGAGGTTGCAGGACAGATCGGAAGCGGCAACAAAAGCCTGGAGTAATCTGACAACCATTGTGGCTTCCTCCGCGGCAGGATGAATGATAAGCTCAACGTCATTACCGTATAGAGACAACCGGTGTTGGATACCACATCTGTGGAGGGGGCGAACAACCCTGCGTCTGGCCTTAGTGAGTACTCTACATCAGAACAATTATGGCTCAGCACCTCTAACAGAAATCAGCTGTCTTCTTGATTTATATTGTTACCTGTGGTGCATAGAATGCTTGCCTGAGATTTCAGTCGAGACAGATGGTACTGCAACGATCTTTGGTTTGGGTGGTGATATATTGGCAGCCTGAGTATGAAAAATGTATAATCTACGTACATACTCATCTGGTGTCCAAGCATTTTATTTAGGGATAAGTATATTATTAGTCTCTAAACTCTTTTAAAAGTATAGAATTGGTCCCTTAACTTTAAAAAGTATAGAACTGGTCCCTCAACTTTAAAAATCGGTTACTTTTAGTCCCTCGTGCCGCTTCGACTGACTTTCTACTAACATGGAATATTATAAATAAAAGGAGATAAGCGAGGGAAGGTTGTGTGCTGTCTATGACCCTCACCACACTACCCTTCACCACTTATGTCACTGTCTCATTCATGGACAAGCAAAGCAGCAACAGTGCATGTTTGTTCGTGTTGGCTGCGTCATATGCATGTCGTACTTTGTCGATAATAAGCGGCGAGTGCCGTAGGTAGCGCACAACCTTCCCTCACTCCTCTTTTTTTATTTTTAACAATCCGCGCCGGTAGAAAATCATCTGAAGTGATACGAGGGACTAAAAATAACCGATTTTAAAAGTTAAGGGACCAATTCTATACTTTTGAAAAAGATTAAGGACTAAAAATATACTTATCCCTTTTATTTATGTATATAATCTATACGGTGATACACGAACATTAATCCCAGGAAGTGTAACATGTCTCATCACCGGTAATTACTCTTCAAGTTTAAAAAAGAATTCTCCTAGCAAACTTGGAGCAATGGGGTGTCGGCGTACGGGCCGTTGAGCACCCCATTGGCGATGACATTGTAAGCCTTCTCCGTCATGTGGATCCCATCCCAGCTGACAAACCTGGACGGGTCGGGGCAAATCTTGGCATCTTTGTTGCAAGTCTTGCCGGTGCCATAGGGGCCATCGCCACCACAGCACTCTAATAGAGGGTTGTCAATGCCATTCTTGGTGGGATTCTGGACGAACTCCATGAAGGCACCGTAGTAGTCGGCGTAGATGATCTTTACGTTGGGGTTGCGCGACTTTAGGTTTTCAATCTCCTGCTTGAGCAACTGGTTGTGCTTCTGGGAGAAGGTGTTGAACCACTTGAGGCATTGGAACTGGTCGTAATCCGCCGCCGTTGAGTTTCTCTTGTAATTAGCCAAATAAGCCGGCACGCACCCGATGGGGAAGTTCCCCGGGACGAGGATGGTCTTGGCGCCGAGGTTGATCACCTCCTGGACGCCGGCGCTTATCCGGCCGATGACGTCCGGAAAGAGCTGCTGGGCCGAGTCGCGGTTATAGAGGCCGGGAGTGAGGAGCCAGAAATTATAGTCGTTACCACCAATCTCGCCAAAGACGATGAGGGAGTCATTCAGGAGACTCTTGGTGGCAGCTGATAGATCACAGAAAGGGAAAATAATAAGTTGACCGTAATTACCACGTACGTGCTTATGAATTACCACGTGCCACATGATTAAAATATGATAAGTTGACCGTAACGTTTGTTAATTTCTGGATGCGTTACGTACCATCTCCCGGAGCAATTCGTGCGAGCACTTTGTTGAAGTTGGCGAGCTCATCGTTGAGGCTCCAATAAAACGGTACGCTGTAGTTATACTTGGACTTGAGGTAGCTCGGGCTCAGCGCCGTGGCGCCGAACAAGGCGAAGTTGGCACCGAACGGGAAAGCCCCCGTCGTCTGCTCGGGCAAGTTGGGCGGCAGCAGCGGCAGGCCCAACGCTTGCGCTGCACAACAACAACATCACGAACACACCAATTTCTTAGAACAATCGTAGCACACATGCATATATACATATATGCAACCTTGATATATATGCACTCACCATAGAAGTCGATGATGAGACGCCCGTCCGAGGCGCGGCCCGTGGGGTGGTGGAAGTAGGTCTCTCCATATGGGAACACCGAGGGCGGACCTGGCGCGCTGTTGCGGCCGGTGTACGCAAAGTTGCCGACGTCGATGATGGAGTCGCCGAAGGAGAAGATGCGCTTGAAGCAACCGCACCACCCGAGATCGGCGCTGAGCAGCAGGGCGGCCAACACCAAGAGGATGGCCGAGGAACTCCCCATGTCTAGCTAAGCCAGCAGCTAGAGAAAAGAAAGTTTTTCAGGTCTACGTTTAGTTCTGTGTTCCGGTCTCCCCATGACTTGCCCTGATCCCCATTTATATCAGAGAGCGTCAGAGCGTTATGGCCGGAATCGAAGTAGTGTATGTCAAGGATGTCTATCAATTTAATTAATGCCGTTTTTGTAGCAGCAGTATAGTACTACCTCACAATTCTTTCCCTGCAATTATATTAAATCGTTAATGCATTGTGAAGATACCGCTAAATATGGGTTCTATACAAATGCCCGTGAGGAGTCATCGTGAGCTTCGACTATCTTGTACCCCGACGATCTCCGGTGATCAAATGTACCCCGTTTCATTATTTGTGTGCTCCGGGCTCCGGAGTTGTTCCTGCATAATTTGTAGCGCACAGCCCCCACCCCCACCCCAAATCGTGGGCCTCCCATGGGCCTTGTGGGCTTGCTGCTCGCTGCTAAGGTTCCCCTGGCCCTAAAAAAATGCAAAGGTTTTTCGAATGTGGCTTATAAACCCTCATGACTCAAGTTGTATTAAGACTAGTAGAATGCCCGTGCGTTGCGACGGGTTTTAAATTTTTCTACTGATTGCATATATGAACATAATGCATGCATATCAAGTTTTACATGTATAGAAAAGATAGCCAGACAAAAATAATTAAAACTAAATTCACATGAAAAAAATTTGATACAAAAATGCAATTCAAATGTGTATACTCGAGAAAGACATCTGATGCACAATTAAAAAAGTGGTACAAAAACTTAGAACTCTTTATTGTGCACTGCATTACAAAAGATAGATATCACTTGGATGCCTTTTATACTTAAGATAATCTCATGGAGCATGTCCATTGTTATTATCAGTCAATTAAAGACATAATAACATGGAGGATTTTTTTCGCTTTAAACAAGTATTCCAAGATGCTACAACCAAAAACTTGATGCATTATGCAATTAGCTCACAAAATATTAGATATGAAACCATAAATCCAGTGGTAGGCCCAGAGAAATGACACAATCTCCAATCAACAATTATTAGAATACACACCATCTAACACAAAGCCCCTCATATGCAAATTTAAACCTCCGACAGGAAACATTGAATCTCAGTACGAAAGATCAAATACATGCATCCCTGTCCAAGATATAAATATGTAGAATTCTTAATTGACATACTTTCAAAATCTTCTAGCTCATATAACACCATAATTACAGTTAGCCACATATGTTCAAAAAAATATACATAAGCTACTTCTTCACCCTAAAATATTTTGTAGGGAGTCAATTGCTGCCATTGCTAGCTAAGCCCTTGAGCATAAACACAATTTTTTTTCTCAAGCTTTCATTTGCTTCATTTAGCTATAATTATTGCTAATAGAAGGATCAAAGTTGACCTAGCCATCGCAACCTCCAAGGCTAAGGGGCGAGGTGGTGGCAACATCTGCTCCAATGATTCGATGTCACCAAAATGGTTAGAGCAACTCCACGTGATGTGGTATCCCGCAGCCGGACTGTATATATACGGCCTTTTTGGCAGACGAGCGCGTTTATCGGCCCTAACAGAACCGCCATATTTCCTCGGCCCCACAAAAAAAATGTGGGCGCCGGCATAATCCCCTTTGGGCCGCTATATCTACGGTGCGGGAGGGGAGATAGCGTTCCCGTCTTGCATTTCATCCCCTCCCCCGCCGCAATATTATCCCCCTCCGTCGCATCGTACCCCAACTCCGGCGAGGAATGAAATGGCATCCACTGGGAAAGGAGGTCCTCGACGTGGTGTAACCGCCGCGGTGGAGGTGGGCGTCCCTCTAGCTCCCGGCAACCGTCGATGGTGTACTTCCATAGCGGCAATGAGGTCTTGGACGATCCGTGGGAGCGGGACCTCCAGCTTTGGCGTTTCCTATGGTCGTACACCGTCACGTTCCATATAGCCGCCGTCATCCATCGAGAATACCGTGGAGTCGAATGCCTCGCCGAGGCCTAGAGGGGGTGCGATTATGCTATGGCGGAGTACAGCACTGCCTGCACATGTAAATAAATTAAAATGATTAAGTGACATAGATGACACATAAGGTTAATGGAACCTTTGATATGATTAAGTGACTTATGAGATGAATAAGATTAATAGAATCTTTGAAAGTGGCAACCTTTTATTCAACATATCGTTTTCTTAGCAGGTTCAGGAATCTGGAAACTGATTTTGTTTATCGATAAAATAACATCTATTAAGAACAAAAGGAAGTGAATTTATCCTCTATGCTTTTCCGAGACGTGAAGTGAAGACATGTCGGTTGTCCTTTGTGCCCTTGTCCTCTGACGGGTAGTCGATGGTCTCCGGCTCCCTCCGTTGTCGCATCCTTATATGTATGCCGACGTCTCCCGCATCATTTTTGATGTGCGTCGCGTATATTAATGATGTCACAAGAATGCTCTTGACAAGAGTGATTTGTAAGTGCTGGTGCCCGATCCGCCTGCGCATCGCCAGTACCAGCCGCGGCCAACCTGCATGATTCCGGCGCTAAACTGAATGGTGTTGTAAATTAAGCTCTCTGAATAAGATAAAGAGGCAGCGGTTGTCACTTAGGCAAACCAATTAATTATAAAGCTTAATTATGAACCTCCATATCGATAAGCAATTTCTTAATTATGAACCTACAGATCGATCATCGATCTCTTAGTAGTACAAGCCTAAATGCTGTAAGCTAATGTTGGCAAACTTGAACCGCATAAGAGAGAGCTAGAAAGGAAAACAAAATTTTATTAGAGAGGGAGAGGTGGTGCTAGTGCTAATATCAGACACTCATGTTCGGTACTGAAATTGAACTAATTTTGCTAGTGAATATAAATGAGGACTGCTAGTGATTTTGGATGCATGACTAATATGGACTGCAAAATGAACAGTATGTAAATGTTCAGGCTCTCTTAATATCAACTGCAAAATAGACTTCTAAATGTTCTGGCACTATTACTATACTGCAAAATGAACAGAATACAAAATGAACAGTATGTAAAATGAACAGTATGTAAAATGAACAGCATCTAAATGTTCAGTATATGTCATCTCCTAAACATGTTGAATATATATGTATTTGTGCATTTATCTTAACCTGAATCTTAACATGTTTAGGAATTAAAACATGTTTAAATTTCAGAACTAAAGAAATAGGACAAAAAAGATTAAAACATATTTAAATTTCATAAACATGTTTACACAATTGCTGCCAGACCCACTTAGTTGTAGCAGAACTTTGCCACAAGAACAAAATGATCGCGATCTCATTCAGATCACTATTAACATTCAGTCGCTTAGAACTGAAATAAATCACCACAAGGACAACCAAATATTAATTAATGCAACTTAGGAAAATAACACAACACAATTGACATGTCAATTGCAATGCTAGCACCAGTGATTAGACGATATAGACATGATGTAAGCTTACATAGTTGTTCAGCTTTTGTTTGCAAATAATGAGTCAGTACTATGATGGTTAATATAAATTAAAATGAAGTAACACGCAGATATACAGAGAACAAACCTCTGTTTCCTCTTCCTCGTCAGCTTATCAGCATCGACGAATCCAGACAAAATGTAAAATCAATTCGAACAGAACTGAGAGTCCAAATAAGGAGTTCATCAAATCCCTGTACAAACAACATGCAAAAAATACTGAATCACACCTCGCAATTAGGAAATGACAAAGCATACAACACAGGGATAATTAGGAAATGACAAAGCATACAACACAAGCTTAAGATGAAATTTATTGTTATCATCCTTAATCACAGTCTTCCAAATGAATTAACTTATGATTGCTTCTCTATATAATAATTCCAGTATATGATGTATATCTACTACAACTCTGAATACAGATTTCTGCAAAATAAATCAATAAAGGAGTAAGTCGCTTATTTTTGAAAATTATATTTTTCATCTTTTGGCATAATATGACTCAGAACAGTTTTTCTTCATTTATTCCAACTATCAAAGGGAAAAGACACGCACCAAAGCTCCGGGCTCTATTCGGTCGGCGCTGGTACCGGCGACGCGTCAGGGACCAACACTTATACTAATTAAAATTATCGCCTAGCAAAATAAAAAAATCAGTAACACATGCATATGAAATATTGATATATTAGTGAACAATGCAAGAAAGCAAAGGATTCCATGGCCCAATTTATATGACCATGGCGGCTCGGCTACCGGCTGCGGCTCCACATATTCAGTGGCCCCCACCTCGGGCGCAAGCGGCACCCTCCAATGCAGCCCCTGTCAGTGGTCGTGCACATCAGGTACCACTGACACTATTGTTGCGGGCTATAATGCATATATAATTAAATCAAACAAATGATTAAGCTCAAATATCATTTCTCTCTCATACATCCTGACGCGTTTGAACATCAAATGGGCACCTAGTAGTCTCCTGGAAATTCAACTGTCTAGACAGTCCGTGCTCCTCCAAATCCAAACCATATGTGGGGAAGAAATATGGTTTTCCGGACTATATGCCATGTTATCTCCAACACAAGAGCCCAACACAAAAACCTACCCCATAACGCACCCTTCCTTTCCCCCCACGAGACCCTCCTCTCCCCCCCCCGCTCGGTTTCCCACCGTAACGGGACATTTCTCGTTGAGCTCTCTCTTTTTAAAACCCTTGACGATCACCTCGCCTTTGGTGTGCGTTGCCCGTGCATTGCCACGGGGGCATATATATTCTAGTATTCAACATTATGTTTGTCTAATGTTTTTTTAACATCCTCATGTACATCAAGCTGCATTGCTCAACTTTCTTTTACCACTAAATCACGCCGCCTCCTCTCATTCTTCTTCCACACACTATCTCCACCTCTCCAATCCAAGCACCCATTCGAACCAGAAACCGTGTAGTTGGGGTATCTCTCTCCGCCCTCCCTCCTACTCTCTGCAGATTGGGTATATTTCAGAATGTTCTTGTCTTAACACGTGTGCAGGCACATCACACTGCAGATAAAGATCTATGTGAAAAAAGCTAGCTACTAAAATTTATTTGACAGAAAAAATCCTTGACTTTTAATTGTGACATATTCTAAAGCTCAGTTTAGGGAGAAGACTCTGCCATATTCTAAACTTTGCTGCTCCATTGCTTGGATCCTTGTTCCGTACTTCATGCTTCCTCCTTCCCTTGTGTATGTTTCTGCAAAACCATTTAAAATGGAACAAAAATAAAAAATAAGCAAGAAAAAGCAGTGATGGTACATCAGAAATTGAAAGAACTGATGAATACTAACCAACCTGGGAAACATGATTCTTAGTTCAACGACCAGTGATATGGAAAAGCTGAGCCATACACCTAATATACATGAAATAAAAAAAGAACCAAAATTGTGATGCGGTCAAGGTCTTGGATGCAGTATACTATCCTCCAAAATCTGATTGTACCTAATTCATGTTATTTTCACTGACCACTGATGATACACACTCTCTCCAATTTGTGTGTAGTTTCGGAACCGCAAAACCAAAGTGTTTTCCTGCTTCTTCTACAACTTCAGCTAGCACGTCTCATCATCAGATCAACATCCGATCAAACAGAAATAGATGAACATGGAGAGAGAGGTTGTTTCTGTGTATACCTTCACGTTGTATGGTGAAGTGGAGGACTTGGCGTGGGTGGACGATGCGGGCATGGGCGGAGCTTGTTGATAGGTTAGGCGTCGTCGTTGCCGCCGCTTCTAGGACGTAGGGAGAAGGGTGGACCATGTGGGTCGAAGCGCTCGTCGTCTCGAGGCACCGCCGTCGCCTGACTGTACTCTGAGCCGCCGCCGTTGCCTGATTGTACTCTGAGCCTCCGCCGCTGCTCCTCGGAGGGAGAGAGAGAGAGAGGGGTAGATCATGCGGTGAGGCCGCCGTCGCCTGACTGCTCTGAGCCGCCGCCAGAGACTCTTGGGAGGGAGGGAGAGGGGTGGAGCGTGCGGTTACGAAATTTAGGTTAGGTTTTCTTCGATGGTTTTGTTTGGATGTTGCTGGAAAAAAACGATGCGAGGGAGAGGGTTTGGTTCGATCGAGGGGGGAGTCCTGTCGACGAGACGACGTACGGACTCCCCCTTTAGGAGTAAGATGATGTTGGATCAGGAGCAATAAAGAATTTGGCAAGCCCCTAAAAAACATACAACGGGTCCTAAAAACGTAGCACATGCGACACTGATATTTTGGTTTCTATTTCCTCGGTCTGATAATGAGGATGAGCCTCCATCACTACTGCGCAACCCCGAGAATAAGCACCAAACCGGTTAGCACCCTGGTGCTCCCTCTTTGTTTTGTTAAACAATTTAGTGCTCCTTTCGATCCATAATAAATATCGCTCATCTAGTATAAAGTTTGTATTAGTTTAGTACAAAATGAGCGACAATATGAACCAATATGTGCTTGAATTGGTTAGAGGGACAATGGTATCCCTAGCCCACCCGAGTTCAAATCCCAGATTTGAAATTGGTGCTCTCATTTTTCTAGATTTATTTCAGGTCTTCCGGCGATGTGCTTTCAGTGGGAGGAGACGTTCCCGTCGAAGACTAGGTGGTGACTTCGTTAATTTTAAGATGATGTGCTAACTCAGTATTGCGAAGATGCTCATAAGGATAGGGTGTGCGTGTGTGCGTTCATAGGGGATGAGTGTATACTCGTGTATGTATCCCTAGCCCACCAGAGTTCAAATCATAGATTTAACATTGGTGCTCACATTTTCCTAGATTTATTGCATGTCTTTTGGCGATGTGCTTTCAGTGGGAGGAGACGTTCCCGTCGAAGACGAGGTGGTGACTTCATAAATTTCAAGATGATGTGCTGGTTCAGTATTGCGAAGATGCTCATAAAGATAGGGTGGGCGTGTGTGCGTTCATAGGGGGTGAGTGTATACTCGTGTATGTGAGATTCTGCGTTGTCTGTGTTCTCAAAAAAAATGATGAGCGGCACTTATATATTGTGGATCGGTGGAAGTACTTAATTAACTAATTTAGGCATACAATATTGAATGGTTGTGTTTTTCTCATCAATTCATCTTGGCAAATACTATATCTAATCACTCTCTTAATTTTATCATTTCCATCTTTTGTGTACATGCACACATGTAAAGTAGTTGTTGGCAAAAAAGCAAACGTTTGGTAATCAGTTGTATCTTGGTCGTATGACCCTTATAATGTATTCATTTGTTAAATTTAAATATATTGTCGTTTTGGATTATTTCATGAATTTATGTAATGATATTGAGTAAGTACACCCACATAGAGTGTATGTTTCAACGTGCACGTTGTATTGGTGGGCGTCTCATAACGATATTTTGTGGCTAGTGGAGATGCTAAAACTTCATAGTGTCTGTCACGGGATGTCAGAAAAACTCCCACTTTCGAGTCTACAGACCCAACACTTGTAAGAACTTGGCCTCATTTCGGGTTGGTCCTGTTTCGATGATCTATTCTAACACAAGAAAATCCGAAAGTCACATTGAGTCACCCATTTTGAAGAAAATCTAAGGGGATAGACGTTGCAAGGCCAGCCAGACAAGGGGACACATCAAATGGGATCCTAAATTTGAAGTGGCAAAGTGGTGATAAATAAAAAGAGTAAGAAAAAATAAATAAAATGGGTGGGAGACAAAGAAGAAAGAAGGGCAGGAAAAAAGTGGCGGAAAAGACAGGTGGAAAATAATGGCATGGGAGAATGGATGAGATAGAGGAAAAAGAAAGAAAATGGATGGCAATTTAGAGCAAACGTTCGCTCTGGAACATGGCAAGCGCGAACGATTTTATGGCAACTCGTAGTACAAATGCATGACAACTGAAGTACAAATGCATGAAAACTCGCTGCGTTTTTTAGTTTTTATGGCAATCGCGTGCTCTGAATTGCCATGCGTTTATACTACAGTTGCCATACAACTCGTTCGCTCTTGCCATGCCCTGGAGCGAACGTTCGCTCCCTATCATTAGGGAAGAAAATATAGTAAACACACAAATCAAAGGGAAGATAAAAATTATTTTGTGCATTAAAAAGGAAAGAATATTTTCCTATACAGTGTTTGCCAAGTGTTCAGTATCGGATGCTCGATTAACATTGTGGGTAAATGGAGTGTTCGCTAGAGCTGTCAAACATGATGGGTAGGGACACGTGACCCGGGCTTTGCTTAGCCCTCTATATTTGACGAGTGTCTATTGATCTTTATATATATGTCGAGTGTTTTTTTGAAACGCTTAGTAACGAACACATATTACCGTTGTACTTATATTTGCTGAGTTAAAAAAACACTGGGAAATTTGCATATGGCCAAAAGCGCGGGACGAGCGAACGTGTTTTCATTTGTTTCTTAGTAACTTAGGAAATAGGCATGCTGTTGGCTTTTACACTTGATCAAATTACCCAAAAGATATAGTCGTATGCACAAAGCTAGCTTCAACCAGCCTGATGGTTGAACAGTGCTATGTTGCTGGATGGATGAGGCAAGTCTTGCCGGAAGCTTGTAGGTACGCGAACGAACACGAACAGAGGAAAAACCGATATATTGCTACAGGCTCGTCTCGAGCCTGTTCTTATCTTTTTATTGCTCTTTATCGTTTTACAGATTACAGGGGTATAGACATGTATATATAGTAGCAAATCCTAGCTACTGCCAAACCGAGTTGGTAAGGGCTACTAGTCCGTGCCGGATAGCTGCCCCAATCCGTGTTTAACACAAACATTCACCCCCTTAAACACGACGTTTTCATTGCGACCTGAATCCCAAACACGATTGCTGCTTATCTTCGTTGTTACCGCTGATAGTGCTTTTATCGTTCTTTGCAGCATTTCAGGGACTGACTATACTGCCGTCAGCTCATTCATCGGTTGACGGCAACACTCTTCTTTGGTCGCGTCTTCAATCTTCATCTTTTCTTGGGTGCTTGGTAGATTGTCTTTCAGATCCTTTCCTCGCATTACAGCTTGGACTTTGATCTTTTCCCGCATCTCCAAGAATTTATGTCGTTCGAGGGACTTCGTGAGAATATCCGCAAGCTGATCTTTTGTCTTCATATGTTGAACCTCAATCATCTCCATCTGATCATCGACATCTGTCTGAGTAACCATGAAGGACCAATCCTTCTTTTCCCTTTTGATACGTGCATCCAAGATTGATAGTGTTTTTCACATAGCGCAATATTTTCTTGACCGCGCTCATGTGTTTGGTCGACGGGTTCTTCATGTAACGACTCATGATCCTGACTGAATATGCCAAGATTTTCTTGAATGTTAATATTTTTAGCACTATGCATAGGATGCTACATTAAAGTGATTTCTTGATCTATAGTAAAATTATTAGTGCAACCAAAATATCTATATGTGTATGTTAGTTCTCACATATCTTTATATCATGTGCACTTCAATAATTATTATCTAAGAGTGGTAGATAGACAGTTAAGATTTATTTGACATGTGTTGTAGATTTCAGTAAGATTATCAATATTTAATCATAACCTCATCCATCACGCTAGATTTAGCATATGCATTTACGTTCCAAAACATGACAGCTAGGTAGAATACCATATAAACATTGTATTAAATAGATTAGTCATATCGACTAATCATGTGCTTAGTACTTCATGAGTTTTACTGATGATCTGAGTAGATATGACTATATTTACTTAATGAGGCATAAGTATGAATCATTTGAGAAAGTTCACAGGATTTCAGAGCGAAGTAGAGAATCATCACAACATACAGATTTCACTTCTACGATCATAATGTATACTAGCAATATTCATAATATATCAGATTCTACTAGGTGAGTCAACAAGTAGCAGCGTTTGCTAAAGTAAACGGAACAATATTGTAAAGAGGTTACCAGTTGAGTTCGACACAGAAATTGCTGATTTTCTAGTACCATATATCTGTGTTGTAGTGGCAGGATGCTAGTGGAACAATTTCGATAAACCAAATGGAGCATAGCTAATAAGACGGGCCCTACTAGTGAGAATTAGCTTCAAGTCTTGCACTCCGAGCCCTCCATAAACTTTGGGTGTAAACACATCCTTCCATGTCATCAGACACAATCTACCTTTTGCATTGATATGTTCGCACAAGAAAAAAAGAACTTCTGATTTTATCCGCACAAGAAAGAACCCTTGGAGGAAAGTCCAACACTAGCATGTGAAAAAATGAGCGAAACAGTGAGCATGGAGTTGATCAGCACAATTTTACCTGCCTTGTCGACCATGGAGGCCTTCCAGGTGGTAAGATTGGAGGCCAGCTGATCTACCTACCAAAGGCTTGGGCTCCACCTTAGTCGGGCTAGTTACCGATAGGGGAGAACCAGGTACTTTAGGGGAATTTTTTCAGAGGGCACTGAAGTAGGGTGTGGAAGTTATCCAGATCGGTTGATTCACATTGACTAGGAGAGGCAGGAGCTGTTAATGAGGTTGCAGGACAGATCGGAAGCGGCAACAAAAGCCTGGAGTAATCTGACAACCATTGTGGCTTCCTCCGCGGCAGGATGAATGATAAGCTCAACGTCATTACCGTATAGAGACAACCGGTGTTGGATACCACATCTGTGGAGGGGGCGAACAACCCTGCGTCTGGCCTTAGTGAGTACTCTACATCAGAACAATTATGGCTCAGCACCTCTAACAGAAATCAGCTGTCTTCTTGATTTATATTGTTACCTGTGGTGCATAGAATGCTTGCCTGAGATTTCAGTCGAGACAGATGGTACTGCAACGATCTTTGGTTTGGGTGGTGATATATTGGCAGCCTGAGTATGAAAAATGTATAATCTACGTACATACTCATCTGGTGTCCAAGCATTTTATTTAGGGATAAGTATATTATTAGTCTCTAAACTCTTTTAAAAGTATAGAATTGGTCCCTTAACTTTAAAAAGTATAGAACTGGTCCCTCAACTTTAAAAATCGGTTACTTTTAGTCCCTCGTGCCGCTTCGACTGACTTTCTACTAACATGGAATATTATAAATAAAACGAGATAAGCGAGGGAAGGTTGTGTGCTGTCTATGACCCTCACCACACTACCCTTCACCACTTATGTCACTGTCTCATTCATGGACAAGCAAAGCAGCAACAGTGCATGTTTGTTCGTGTTGGCTGCGTCATATGCATGTCGTACTTTGTCGATAATAAGCGGCGAGTGCCGTAGGTAGCGCACAACCTTCCCTCACTCCTCTTTTTTTATTTTTAACAATCCGCGCCGGTAGAAAATCATCTGAAGTGATACGAGGGACTAACAATAACCGATTTTAAAAGTTAAGGGACCAATTCTATACTTTTGAAAAAGATTAAGGACTAAAAATATACTTATCCCTTTTATTTATGTATATAATCTATACGGTGATACACGAACATTAATCCCAGGAAGTGTAACATGTCTCATCACCGGTAATTACTCTTCAAGTTTAAAAAAGAATTCTCCTAGCAAACTTGGAGCAATGGGGTGTCGGCGTACGGGCCGTTGAGCACCCCATTGGCGATGACATTGTAAGCCTTCTCCGTCATGTGGATCCCATCCCAGCTGACAAACCTGGACGGGTCGGGGCAAATCTTGGCATCTTTGTTGCAAGTCTTGCCGGTGCCATAGGGGCCATCGCCACCACAGCACTCTAATAGAGGGTTGTCAATGCCATTCTTGGTGGGATTCTGGACGAACTCCATGAAGGCACCGTAGTAGTCGGCGTAGATGATCTTTACGTTGGGGTTGCGCGACTTTAGGTTTTCAATCTCCTGCTTGAGCAACTGGTTGTGCTTCTGGGAGAAGGTGTTGAACCACTTGAGGCATTGGAACTGGTCGTAATCCGCCGCCGTTGAGTTTCTCTTGTAATTAGCCAAATAAGCCGGCACGCACCCGATGGGGAAGTTCCCCGGGACGAGGATGGTCTTGGCGCCGAGGTTGATCACCTCCTGGACGCCGGCGCTTATCCGGCCGATGACGTCCGGAAAGAGCTGCTGGGCCGAGTCGCGGTTATAGAGGCCGGGAGTGAGGAGCCAGAAATTATAGTCGTTACCACCAATCTCGCCAAAGACGATGAGGGAGTCATTCAGGAGACTCTTGGTGGCAGCTGATAGATCACAGAAAGGGAAAATAATAAGTTGACCGTAATTACCACGTACGTGCTTATGAATTACCACGTGCCACATGATTAAAATATGATAAGTTGACCGTAACGTTTGTTAATTTCTGGATGCGTTACGTACCATCTCCCGGAGCAATTCGTGCGAGCACTTTGTTGAAGTTGGCGAGCTCATCGTTGAGGCTCCAATAAAACGGTACGCTGTAGTTATACTTGGACTTGAGGTAGCTCGGGCTCAGCGCCGTGGCGCCGAACAAGGCGAAGTTGGCACCGAACGGGAAAGCCCCCGTCGTCTGCTCGGGCAAGTTGGGCGGCAGCAGCGGCAGGCCCAACGCTTGCGCTGCACAACAACAACATCACGAACACACCAATTTCTTAGAACAATCGTAGCACACATGCATATATACATATATGCAACCTTGATATATATGCACTCACCATAGAAGTCGATGATGAGACGCCCGTCCGAGGCGCGGCCCGTGGGGTGGTGGAAGTAGGTCTCTCCATATGGGAACACCGAGGGCGGACCTGGCGCGCTGTTGCGGCCGGTGTACGCAAAGTTGCCGACGTCGATGATGGAGTCGCCGAAGGAGAAGATGCGCTTGAAGCAACCGCACCACCCGAGATCGGCGCTGAGCAGCAGGGCGGCCAACACCAAGAGGATGGCCGAGGAACTCCCCATGTCTAGCTAAGCCAGCAGCTAGAGAAAAGAAAGTTTTTCAGGTCTACGTTTAGTTCTGTGTTCCGGTCTCCCCATGACTTGCCCTGATCCCCATTTATATCAGAGAGCGTCAGAGCGTTATGGCCGGAATCGAAGTAGTGTATGTCAAGGATGTCTATCAATTTAATTAATGCCGTTTTTGTAGCAGCAGTATAGTACTACCTCACAATTCTTTCCCTGCAATTATATTAAATCGTTAATGCATTGTGAAGATACCGCTAAATATGGGTTCTATACAAATGCTGTGTTTCCCAAGATAAGATTTCCATGGTTTCCTATTCTATGGCGTTAATTGATTCCCTAACTATATATAGATGTATATGTGAATGCGTGTTATACAGTCATTGCGCGTGTCCGGCGTTGTAATTTCTTGGACGGTGCATGCATGAGAGGATTAAGGAAATATTTTAATGCTTGCCACATTTGATGAGTATATATATAGTACAGTACGAGAGAACAAAGGAAATATTCTAATGCTTGCCACATTTGACGAGTATATATATAGTACAGTACGAGAGAACAAAGGAAATCGTACAGTATGAGAGATCCAATGCTATTTTTAGACATGAACATTGCGGACAACATATATGGAAGATTACACTAAACTAAAGCTTAGGTATTTTCATTTTTCCCCCAAAGTAGGGGCATATATAAGATGTTTGTTTACAAACTTGTCACTTGAATCCATTCTTCACGTCTCACAAAGATGTGAGCCCAAACTAAAATTACTTGCCAATATATGAGACCGGAAGCAAATTAAATTAGTTGCAAATGTGATAACTTAACAATGTAACCCCAAGAGCTCGAGGTTCTAGAGCATATGCTAAAGCGCTCCTGGGCAAGCAGTGGTGGATGGGGTCATGGATCTTGATCCGAGGCGGCTGAGTGTGGGGTGGAAGCAAGCGCAACAATGGTGAGCAATCATTGGAAGCTTCGTAGGCCCGTCAGCGGACAACAATTGGCGATGAAAGAAGAAGAGTGAGCCACTAGCGTTGTGGATACGAGGTGAGGTAGAAGTGAAATAGTCTGAGGCCATGGAAAGGGAGATCTGGACGAGGATGATCACGATTGAGTGGGAGTGACTACTGAGCATGACGAGATGGCAGTGGGCATGACTTGATGATGATTGGAAGCTTCAGTAGAGAAGGGAAACGTTTATTTCTTCTGGTAGCTTTTCGAGAGGGATGGAAACGTAACTAGGCCGAAATCTTGCCTCTTGCCAGCCCTTTCGCATTGCGCGCCATATCTAAGTGTGCGGTTTGACAGAAATTTATATTTCCCTAGCGTGTACTGTCCATTAGCTTTACTGTACCTTGAGGAGGCCAATAATCCCTAGGTAAATGACATGGCTCTAGCTAAAATGTGGATTTCTACTAGTGAGTAGCGTCTGGTTTGATCAGATATCATAAAGTATTTCAAAGTAGCACTACTGCATCGATAGAGAGTTTTCATGTATTTCATCTTTTATATACTTGTGCATACTTTTACATTATAGAACCTCGCTCGTATATTTTAGTGATAAGCTTTCTAAAGGCTCTAGGTCTTCATGAGCAAGCAAGTTCGATGCACACCCCAGTAGTCCATAAGAGAGTTTTCATATATTCATGGATTAAGTGTATCCATTGCATCGCAATACCTACGCCTTGCAGTGACATTGATTATAAGACCTTGCAATGCTTAATGATCAGTGTGTTGATGCAAGATTTTCCTAATTCTTTTTCTCATAAGCCCCATCAACATTCTCTGTTCGCATAAGTGATAACATCTAGATTAAGCTTGAGTATTGCATTAGTAAGTTGCATGGATAATATAGAACGACTATGTAATTCTTGTACTGGGTCATCCCTCTGTTGGTTTATGATAAGATTGCCATCAAACATGGAGAGAAACATAAGTTGATGTTGAGTTCCCAACATGATATTGACCTTGTTTTTTAACCTTTAGCTAAGGAAACATTGACTTAAAGCATTAATTCATGAAAAGCAAGAAACAAGTTTATGTAAGTGTTTAGTACAAAATGAGCGACACTTATTATGGATCGTAGGGAGTACTTTATTATTATTAACTATAGATAATTTCTTTGCATCTCTATTCTTTGAGTTAAAGTTTTATGGCTCTAATTCAGATAATCACATTGGGGATGCCAATATGTCTCAAATGTATCTATAAATTTCTTTCTATGTTCATGTCACATCTATACCATATTTCATAGTTTTGCCTCATTTTTATACAGTTTTAAGAGATTAAATTTTTAATCAAATGTCAAGTCCCAATTCCAATTTTTTGCTTGTTTTTATTTGTGGAAGTAATATTTTTTGTAGAACACCAAAAAAAGGTATGGCATGAAGTTTCAAGTGAAGAGGGCCAACATGGAGCTAGGAACCACAAGAGGGGGGCCATGTGAGCACCACACGGTTGGGCGGCACAGACCAACGCCAAATCGCGATTGGTGCGTATAGGGTTCACCCCTGTCACCTCTTCGCCCCGATGCCCTAAAATATATAGATGCAAAACCCTCCAAAATTAATAGTCAATAAATATTCCTCATCACCACTTCCCGAACCGAGACGATCTTCATTTCAACCCAGATCAAGGGCCCTGATAGAGGTGAATTCATAGCCTTTGGCCTCTCCTTCGATCTTTTGTTGCTCCTTTCTCTGTCTGAGTGTTTGTAATAGTATCGATGTGTTCTATCTCTCTCTCTCTCTCTCTCAATCTCTCTCTCTCTTTCTATCTCCTCTCTTTCTCTCTCTCTCTCTCACTCTCTCTCTCTCTCTTGACCCTGAAAGTTTCCGGTCTTTATTGAGATCATGGGCGTTGTTAAGGGAGTTAACTATGCGATGCACCCCCTGATAGCACTGGCTAGTGCTCCTCGTTGGCTACCCCAAGTGTAAGGTTGAGATGTAGACAACGGTGAATTTTCCTCGATGAAAATACCAAGGTTTGTCTCCGGTAGGACTCCAAGGACTGCAAGTAGGCGTCTACGCATGTGTCTTTATTTGGCTCCGCCCACACATGTTCATACAATGTGGATACATGATGCAAACCTAGAACTATGATTTCTAATATGTTGTGCAGATCATACTTGTGGTGGTGAGTCCGTAATACTCAAGAATGCCTTACTACTCAAGCACTGCTCCTCTTAGTTTAGTAACTTCTTATTTCCTATTTTACCTTTCCATTCGTTGCATAGATAAAATCCATTTTTATTCATTTTCCATAGCAATCGACTAATATAGAATATTTCCAAACTATTGTTTTAGTGTGAACAGAACTACGTATGTGATGACTTAGTTGCGGGGATAGTAGTGCCTTCCTTTGTGCTCCATTTTGGATCAACCAACTTTACTTACCACGAAATTGCTACAAAGCCCCATGCACTGTAGGACATAAGGATGGACCTAAAAAATTCATGAAGTATACAATGGACGAGCAATCAGGTATAAAGGGGGAACAGCCACTCCATGGATAGTGAACGTACAAAGCATGAAGGCATATCTTGACGATGTGGAAGAAGAGCCGGAAGTAATAAATTTTATCATGCTAAAAGAGGCAATTGTGGAACAATTAGTGAGTTTCCATCCATCTTCTAGTTTCCTAGGAATATACACTTCTTGTTCTAGTTTTTCTTGTCTAGCTTTATTTATAGCTTGAGAAATGTGCAAATAAGGTACAGTCATTAAACACCCAACATGTTAGTCTAGTTTATCGTTCATAATCGAGATAACTACGTAAAAATGTATATTATACACTTAATCTTGGTCCTTTTGTTATTAGCAAGATAAAAATAAATATTACTGATTGCACTTTTAAGCAAGCAATATGTGTTAAAAAATGTAGTTGTTCAAATTACTCGAAGTCCTGCTTTAATTGATGTAATGATAGTTTTTTTTGAGACAAATCTAGTGATAGTTGATATGCTAGAGGATGCAATTGCTCCAATTGTTTTGGAAAGACCCTTTTTATGAATTGTTAAATATGTGATTAATATTCACAATGCATTATTAGGAAACTGCTTATAGCTGGCACGAAATCAATCGCGGGCAACATATCTACCTACAACTGGTAATCTAGAAAAATCAAGTGGTGGGTGCCAAACCAGGACAATATCTTGTGACCCACCCCCAATGGTAATATGTGCCTAGGTTACTCGTGGGCCAAACTTACCAGTGTGAGTACTCAACGTCGCTCGCAAATTGCATTTGGATAACATCGGCGAGTAGTTTTTACTGTCAATTGTAATAGGTCAGGGACTTAGGTCACTATAGATGTGGGGCATTCCTCACTAGTTGTTGGCTCATATGGGTTTCCACCATTGGCAAAATATTCAAATATTTTTTTTGTATATTTAGTATTCTTTATGTTTTTTTCTTCGGGTACTTTATGAGAGATAGATTAAATATTTAGTTCCAAAATTACCATGTTTTAAATATTTTATGATTATATTTGTATTTTACTTGATATAATACAAAATTAATTGCAAGTAAATTTAAATATTTCCAAAAATAGGAAGAATGATCATATATAATGTTGTTATCATATATTTAGGTATTATGAAAAAATAGTAGTTAGAAATATGTATATGTGAGAATTCAAACACATAATATTAATTTAAGAATTTTTTTATTTTCCAAAATAATTAATGTTGTCTGACTTCACATGGTCTCAGTACATGACATATAGTGTATGTGGTAAAACTTCAAAATATATTTGAAACAACTATGATGTATGTTCTTTATAAATTTCGTATGGCCTCAAGGCACACAAATTTCGTAGTGGAATCTTTCATACATGACCCGAATTCATACTAATGATCTTAAATGGGATTTTCCAACAATCTTGAGCATTTGTGTATGTAAATGTGGTTGAATTTTGATTATATCTACTCCCTCCGTTCCTAGATATAGGGCGTATAGTTTTTGGCACGAAAATTAAAGAACACACATGGAGAAAAAATTACACCGGGTTTGGAAGGGATTATCCATAGGTAATTGATGTGAGCAAATAGAGGGGTTTGCAAGAAATAAGGAAACATGATCAATTTTTATAAAAAATGTCCAAACGAGTGCTGTAACACAATATACCCTATATTTTGGACTTTTTCTCAAAAAACTATACACCCTATATCTAGGAACGGAGGGAGTATTAAATATCTTGATTTGCAATAAATGACCTAAATATATTATATTAATCCCAATATTCCCCTAAATTTGAAATAGTGTGTATTCATTATACAACTTTGAAGAGGAAATTACTAAAACAAATTAAGTCCCGTCAAAACCCGACACTTTCCCTTCGAAACTCAGATACTTCCATGGAGACTCTTGAGTTTCTAACCCTCTCAAATTTTTATCACACCTTCTAGGGGTAATATCATTACGCCATGTGAAGTTTGATCTTTTTTAGACTTTATATACTCCTATTTTAAAATAAAAAAAGCAATTAGATCCATTAAATACCTATAAATTCTTTTAATTGCTTGAAAATAGTCACTCAACCAAAAGTGCCAAAGTTTTTTCCCCTAAAGATAAATAAAAAACTATGGGCAAAAAATAATAGAATTTGCGGGCACCAAAAGACACCCAGCAGTGAGGAGTTGTAACAGTGGCAGGCTTTGTAGTGCGCCGGCCACTGATATGTTGCACATGGAACTAAAAGAATTGGTCGAATTCGTCTACTGTCATAGCCCATCCAAATCCCAATTGCTAGCCGACGTCGCCTCCCATGATCTGATTTAGTCGCTCTTATGCTTCTAGCTCCACCATCGCATCCCATGATCTACTGCAAGAGCAACCATCGCCCTTATCTCCTGTTGTCTCCGACTATGTGCAGACCCTCAATCTGTATTGTCGTTGATCTAGGCGCAGGTGTGTCGCCGCCGACCAAAGTTGGTAACACCCTCACATCTCCTCTCTCTTCTCTCATTCCTCCTCCCTCCATCGCCCTCCGCCGAACAGATCTTCACATCCGTGTAGCTTACTGCAGATTTGTAGTATCAAGTGTCAAATTCATTCACTCAATTTTTCTTGATATGTGTTTGTGATGATTCTTATAGGGACATATAATGATGATTATTTAATGCACATTCACAGTGTCAAGTGTGTTTAGTAATGTGAATGGACTTTGCTTGATAGGTGCTTCTAATAATGCATGTATAGGGGCAATGGCTTACAAATAAAGTCGTTGTTAGTACATGTGAATGGATTTGGCTTAATAGATGTTTCCAATAATTTTTGTAGGGGCAAATACTTTAAATTTGAACCAACCTTGTATTTGTGATTTTGCTTCACATGGGTGTTATGCTTATGCTTGTATCCACTGCTTGTTATAGTATTGTGTATTGTGAAATTTCGGCCATCGAGCTAAGGCAACCTTGTCTGTCGCTATGAATCCACGATCTGCATGTTTTAAATTTTGTAGGGCTAAAGTGAGTGGTAATGTTTTGGCGAAATATTGATTTATTTATGTTTTTTCCAATTTTTAGCACTCAATATGTCCAATTTTTATAATGGTCATGCAAAAAAATTCCATCGAAATATCGTAATGTTTATTTTTGTAGTTTGGTTAAACTCACAAAATTTCTGGTCATGTGTTTAACAGGATGATATGCATGTCTAACTGTGTGCGCAACTTCTCATCTATATTATCTTTCAGGGACTATTTGAAGGAGATATTTGAAGAATCAATGGTAACAAACTTTGTTTCCGCATACCTTTGTAACCATTTATGTTTTTTTAAGTGCTTTTGATCTTATTTATCTACTAAATTTTTCCTTGTTATTGTATATTTTGTCCCATGCAACGCAAGGATTAAGTTCAAGGCCGCAACATGCAACACTATGCTCTTTAAGGCTGGCAATGGGTAGAAGTACAGAGTTGAAGTGCATAAAGGCCATGAAAGGTCCCATATATGCAACGAAGGATGGGAGAATTTCATTACAGAGAATGATTTCATCAGGAAGAAAACATATGGTTCTGTTATGTTTCGACATCATGACAAAATATAATAATGTATGGTTCTGTTATGTTTAGAACTATAAGTCTTCTACTCTTTAAATTTCATGTGTAATTTGCAACCTCAATGCAATACTTTATGAGAAAAGATGCAGCTCAACATATAACTTTGCATGCAAAAAGACTCAAATATTTTAATTATATTATTTATGCATATATTATTCAAAAAACATTTTATAATTTTAAAATTGTCATACATATTTCCAGTTTTAAGTTTTATATTATTAATCCAAATATATAGTTTATATAACCCGATTTTATTGAAATATATTGCAAACAATTCCGACAACAAGATGTGGGTATCATCTAGTTCTCCTAGCACGCGTGGAGCAACGGGATGTCCGCATATGGGCCATAGAGCACCCCATTGGCGATGACACTATATGCCTTCTCCGTCATGTGGATCTGGTCCCAGTTGGCGAACCTTGATTTGTCGCGGCAAACGTTTGCATTCTGATTGCACTGATGGCCTGTGCCGTAGGGGCCGTTGCCGCCACAACACGCCATGAGAGGGTTGTCGATGCCACTCTTGTAGGGATTCCTGACGAACTCCATGAAGGCTCCATAGTAGTCGGCGTAGATGATCTTCACGCCTGGGTTACGAGACCTGAGCCGGCCGACCTCCTGCCTCAACATCTGGTTGTGCCTTTGAGAGAACGCGTTGAACCACTCGAGGCAGCGGAACTGGTCATAGTCCGCGGAAGAATTGCCCCCATGATTACCCAGGTAGACCGGCACGCACCCGATGGGGAAGTTCCCGGGGACAAGGATCGTCCTGGCGCCAAGGTTGATCACCTCTTGGACGCCGGCGCCGACGCCGGCGATGATGTCGGGCATGAACTCGAAGGCTGTGTTCGGGTTGCGGCTCTTATCGAAGAACCAGAAGTTGTAGTCGTTGCCGCCGATCTCGCCGAAGACGATGAGGGACTCCTGCAGAAGATTCCTGGTGGCAGCTGATCATAGCAAAAAATAATAAGTTGACATGTTTCATAAAATATGATAAGCCCAGTAATGGGTTCTTTTTGCATGATTATGTATGTACCTGCTCCAGGAGCTATCCGTGCGAGCACTCCTTTGAAGGAATCGAGCTGCCAGTCGAGGCACCAGTGCCCCATGTTGAACCATACCTTTTCCTGTAGTAGTCTGGGTTCAGGGCAACAGAGCCATACACGGCGAAGTTGGCACCGGTTGGGAACCACCCCGTCTTCTCCTCGGGCCCGCTCGGCTGCACCAATGGCAGGCCCAACGCTTGCGCTGACATAAACAAACACCAAATTTAGAAATAGAGCATACATGACGGCTGAAGTAGACCTGCTCTTACGTGCACACTCACCATAGAAGTCGATGATGAGACGACCGTCGGAGGCGCGGCCGGTAGGGCGGTGGAAGTAGGTGTCTCCATAAGGGGGCATCCAGATCGAATCCCGCGGATAATCGTGGTACCCGAAGTTGCCGACGTCGGTGATGGAGTCGCCGAAGGAGAAGATGCGCTTGAAGCAGCCGCACCACCCGAGATCGACGTTGAGAAGCAGGACAGCCAAGACCAAGAGGGCGGCCATGGAAATGCTACTTCCCATTTCAGCACTAGATCGATATATTCAAAGTCTTGTAGATCGACCGGACTCTGCCTGTTCGCTTGGTATTCCAGACGAGTTCCTTTGACCCCCCTTTATATATAATAAGGTCTATCAAGATCTATCGACATTACTAATATTCCTTAGCAGCGTGTATCAATATTTCCCATTGTGAAGATGTATCGACAATATTAATATTTCAAGCAGATAGACGGTGCATTGTGAAGAAGATAGCAGACTAGCTACTATCCCACAATATTTCCTTCCAATTTAATGGTTGGTGCATTGTGAGGATATTATAACAATTAATTAAAATATCAATCTGCTACAAATGCAGTCTTTCTACAATTAAAATTGTGTGTATTTTACTACCACCAAAATATTTTTCTGCAATTACATGGGTGCGTGGTGCACTGTGAAGATATCACAAAATATCTATTTATTCTATACAATAATGGCGTAGCCAGGCCCCAAAGCGCGTGTGGGATCTCTTTGTTAACTCTGTAACATCATTGACATTGTTGTGTGGCTTTGGCCGAGGGCTTGCCCGGGGCTTGGCCCCTAATCCTAGCTACGTCATTGGTTCTACACAAACGCAGTATTTCTGAAAAATAAGATTTGACTTTTATGACATCAATTTTATTTACAACGGGCTGTAGTCACATTCATATGTGTTTCATTTGTTTTAGATAGTATATATCACATCGAAGTATATGCACGTGTAGTAGGTATTATATGATATTTTTTGGATAGTATATATATACTGATAGTATATACTTCTTTTAGGGGTTGACTATTCATCACCTAGGATGGAGAATAGTTATTCCTCACCCCCTCATTTTTACTTCATTATGCCACATTTTTTCCGTAATTTTTTCTTACGTCTACAGTTAAAATAGAACGTAAGAAAATACATATCGACCGTAAAAAACCTTTTACGTTGCATAAAATTATGAACGTACAAATATGGTCTTATGAACGTACAAATATCGACCGTAAAAAACATTTTACGTTGCATAATATAAAATGTACATAAAATGTAATTTTTATGGTCTTATAACTTATATTATAGTTTTTTATGCCAAAGTTTTTTTAGTAAACCAAATATGAACGTAACTATTTTTCTATCAAACATAATTTTGTAATAAAACAACATAAAAATAAATTTAGATACAAAATAACTTATTTTACCCCATGGGTAATGAATAACATCACTCCTACTTTTACATACTCTTAGATACAAAGTATTATGTATTATATTTTAGCATACTGCTTACGTATGAATATGTATATATTTCATAAATATAGTAAAATTTATGGACCTTTTTTAATTTATTAGGAATGTAGAATAAGAATTTTACGCTCTTTTAGAATAATGTTACCCTATATATGTGTGTATTTGTGTGCGCGTAATTGTGCATGCATGATTTATAGTCAAGTGAATTCCTTGTTTAACTAAAAAATTCATGTTTGTGAAAGTCAATTTCGTAAAAATTCTCAACTTATACTCAATTTTGGCAAATATGTGACACATCTTATACCCCATTCCAT
The DNA here is from genome assembly GCA_950022295.1 of Bromus sterilis. Taxonomy (NCBI): domain Eukaryota; kingdom Viridiplantae; phylum Streptophyta; class Magnoliopsida; order Poales; family Poaceae; genus Bromus; species Bromus sterilis. Next base: position 17,799,116 of record OX465598.1, on the reverse strand, counting down.
TTATTTCTCAAATTTTGTGCTGATTGGATGTTCCACCTGTGCGGTTTATCTTTTATTTTATGGTCTTCGGATGATTTTTTGCACGCAATGAATCAACAACTGGTCCACCATGTATCGAACCGGCCAAAATAACTGTTTTCACCTTCAAACGAAAGTTTAGCACGATTTAATCCATGTTTGAAATTTTATCCGGATATGACCATTTTGCTAATGTAGTAAGTGCCGGCGGTAGGTTATAATGGTCTACTGCCATGGTTAATGGCGGTAGGCTCTGGGTTCACACGGCATTACCAAAAATGATGTGGCAACGGCTACCGCTATAGCCTTTGGCGGGAGGTTATCTAGGTATAAAATGTACGCCTTGATACATATGAATGAATCGATGTGGAGGTATAATTGTGCAGTGCTCTTTGGGAAGGTCTTGTTTCCAAGAGTTGGCACAAGCAATTTTTTTCTATCTAGATAACCTAACGCCTTGATACGCACTAACCTCTACACCTCCACATCAATTCGACCATATGTACCAAGGCATACCTTTTATACCTAGATAACCTACCGCCAAAGGCTTTGGCGTTAGCCATTACCACGTCATTTTTCCATAGCGGTAACCCATTATAATCTACCACCAGTGTCTACGACCATAACAAAAAGGTTACATCCGAATAATATTTTCAAAAAGAGTTGAAACCATTGTAAATTTTAATCGAAAGGTGAAAATAGTGATTTTGGACCTAATCGGATGTCTGGTCGGCCTCCCACCACTCAGTCAAGCCCATTCCAGCCTGCTCATCTATACACAAACCCTCCAAATCGACCAGTCATTTCGGTGCCCATCGGTGCATGTTCCCTACAGAGCGACATGTGCCCAACCGACCGAATTGTCTGCTTATACGACCACACCTATCGAGCAATTGTTTCTCATCCTAAGGGCGACAGGAACCACCTCCAATGTGACCACACATAGCATGAAGAGATGAGGTGTGATGGGCTCCTTGTGTAGGCAGTTTCCCAGACGATGATCAACGTTTGGACGATGATGACCTACAATAGATCATGGAGTTAGGGTGAAGCATCGAATGGGCGTAGCATTGACGTCATACTGGTGGCGACGAGCTGTAATGGAGATGTAGGTGGCATCTTCCACGGGAAACGAACAGGTGCACGATACTGGAGATAGCAACGAAGGGGGGGGAGGGGGGGGGGTGGCTTGGGGAATGGAGACGAAGGTTCGGAGAAGAAAGGAAGAGCTCCTCACACACAACAGATTAAAGTGACAATCGAGCTCTCGATCGTGCTTGGCGCGTCCAGGGTGAGCTCCCGGACTCCCTTGCCTCCTGCTCCAAAATTTAATATTAACCACCTTTGATTAGTACTTTACGAGAGAACCGAGCAAACAAACAAGCCGTATGTTTTTCGATGTTGTCACGAACTTACATTTTTTGAGTTAACTATGAAATTCACTCTATACGGTCAGCACTTAGATCATGTCTGGCATAGTAATTTTATAGATGACACTGATATCAAGATTAACTGAGTGGGAGTTGCATTAATTTTTTTATTTGCATTTTTTATGATCCCTTGTATGTATTTTCTTTTCCTTTTGGCCACCTTAGGGCCTCTCATTTTTGTATAGCTCTTTCCTTTATAAACTCCTGTATTATTTATTTAAAAATTAATAAAATAAACAATAGTCATGGTGTTTCCCATGAAAAAGATTAATTGAAGAAATATTGAGGTATTTTTTAATATTCACTACTTTTGATTAGTACATTACGACATAACCGAGCAAACAACACAACCGTATGGTTTGATGAAATTTAATTTTTCACAGATCCTTTTGTGTCTTTTTGTGGTTCTTTTATACCGTCTACTACTTCTTGATGTCTTTTGTCAAACAAAATATGTAGCCTATATTACGATCCTTCCTGGTTATTTGCTCAGCTCTCTGATAATAAACTCATCAAATGAGGATAATATAGAAATCTTTGTACAATTGATTATGATGCCATACATCATCTAAAAACTTACACCGACAAATATGTTTACATGCTGACCATAGATCATCCAAGCACATATATAGAGTGCATGAATTAATACCATAAAAGATCAAATATTATCTTCTAGATAAACTATATTTGTATAGAATAGAAGATATGGTTTGGCATTAATTGTCTATCTCATGGTGCATTGTGAAGATATAAAAAATATCTATTTGTTCTATATACACAATTGCATTAGTTCTGAAAGATATTATGGCATTAATTATGCACTCCATCTATACTTCTATAGAGTGTACGACTTTTGAGTTTTAGCTACAACATCAATCCTATCCGTTTTGGAGGACAAACAAATGTAAACAATTTGTAGGTTCCATCACGTACATATTCATTTTACCTTCAAAATTTCTGGCTTTCACTAGGCCACAGGAGTTGTATCACTACCTTTACTAATTTCTATTACTTCATTTCTGCATGCATAGATCAGCAATATTAATTTCTTTTTGCTATGAATTCATCGCAAAGCACACTATAATGTTTCTTTTACTAGGTTCAGATGGACGATATTGTTAAGGCGTCCATTGCACGTGTATTCTAGTATATATATGTACATGGGTAACATATAGTCAGAATGTAAAACGTGACTTGTTTGTCTTGTATGTTTTTGGTTGATGCTGACATACATACATGCACATGTAGTATTAATATTTGTGTGTGTGTGTGCGCGCGCGCGCATTAGTATAAAACAGGTCTTTGGATATGAGCAAAGGCCACGGCCCGAACACGAACCGGTTCTACTGCCCCAATTGCACCGGTTCGTGAGGCTGGGCTTTAGAACCGGTTCGTGTGGTGGGTGATGACCCTCAACGTAGAGGGATCTATTGCAGTGTTTTCGATAAGTAAGAGTGTCGAACCCAACGAGGAGCAGAAGGTAGTAGCAAGTGACTTTGATAAGGAGATAACTGCAAGCACTGAAAGATAACTTTTTATGGGTTTTCTTGGTATAAACGACAGGATAGTAAAAAACGAGCAAAGTAAAAGATACTGGATAGTAAAGAGTGTCCCAATCCTTTCTTAGCAAAGAAGAAGCTTAACAACTGAACTTATAAAATCTAAAGTGTTCTTGAGGACACACGGGAGAGGTAGTCATGTGCTTTCTCCATATTCCGTATCGGTACTATGTGTTGTGTTGATAAGTGTTGAGTGGGTGGATCTATGCTAGTACACCCTCTAGACTAAGATAAGTGTACTCTTATGATTAAACACCTTGCAAGCATCCGCAGATACAAGATAGTAATTAAGGCAAAAGCCTAACCATAGCAATACAATCGGTGATCCATTGTTCCCTTGTGCAAAAGCGTACAAACTGGGGTTTAGGTTTCTGTCACTCCGGCAACCCACCGTAAGCATTCTTTATACACAATGTATTCCCCTAGGTCCTTGATAAGGCGAAGTGTTGAGTGTTCGAATCACACAACACCACTAGGAAAATAACAACACAACTTAAATATCAACCAACACATATTACTTCAACATCATATGACTACTAACAACTAGACTTCTCCCATGTCCTCCAGAACTAAAGTAACTACTCACAAGACATAAAAGAGATCATGATCAGTGGGGATAAATAGATGATAAACAATCTGAACACACTAATATTTCTCCAACAAAACTCAATAGCATTCACCACAAAGTAGTAATCAACACCGATAGAGTAGAGAGGATAGATAGTACGGATTACAACACGAGTTGCAATTGTGAGACAAGATTGGATGGAGGTGGAGATGGTGCTGATGATGGGGATGATGTTGATGATGATCTCGATGATGCCCGTGACGATGGTGATGACGATGGCGACGATCTCCCCTTCCGGGAGGTGATCTCCCCGGCGGAATCTGCCCGCCAGAGATGGCTTTTCTTCTTTGTAGGTTTCCACCACGGAGCGGCGGCGGAACTCCGGAAACTCTCCCTCCCCTAGGGTTTTTGGACGACGAGGAGTATATAGGCCAGAGGGAGGAACCGGGAGTGGCCCCGGGGGTCCAGGCGCCCTCCCGGCGCGGCCAGGGGTGGGGCTGCGCCAGGTGGCCGCCTGGGCACCCTGTGGCCCCCCTCTGGTCGCTCTTTTGCGTGTCTTCGTGATCCTGCTGGAAAACAGCCTCCGTCGATTTTCAGGTAATTTGGAGGCGTTCTTCTTCAGCAACTCAGCGTCCACTTTTTACCGCTGAATCATGCGTCTGCTGCTTCGGCACCGGAAAGTTGCAAACTGTGTAAAATAAGCCAAAACAACATAAGAATAGCATCATATCGTGAAATATATCAATGAATAAGAAAGAATTACTATATAAAATAGTGATGCATTTTGGACGTATCAACTCCCCAAAGCTTAGACCTCGCTTGTCCCCAAGCGAATACTGAGCTCGATAAACCTGTCCACAAGTTTAGAGAGTGAAGTGTCGGTAAATAAAATACGGACAAGAAGCATCAAGGTTTCTCCATCAAACTCAAGCATCTTCAACAACAACCTCAACTCATAAGGCCCTCATGAGAAAGTAATAACAATTATAATCAAAAGTAGGGTTGAGGAAACTCATCAAATTATGGCAAACATAACCTTGGTCAAAGGACAACTACAAACAATTTGAATCTTTTGAAAGGACATGTTAATAGTCATCAAGTGCAAATGCTAACACAAAGGAAGATGCTCGCTAGGCAAAAGCTTTCGCAAACAACTTACTTATCAAAAGATAATGTCAACAAGGATATGGCATGGCAAAACTTAATGCAGCTCTATATGGATGAATCCTCATCAACATCAAATGTCTGTTCTCTTAGGGAAAAGAAGGAAGTGGGAAAACTGACTCAACATGAAAGTGGAAGAAAGACCTTGTTAAGGGCAAGCAGGGAAAACTCATGTGCTATCCTTAAATCAAACAGAATAAAAATAGATTTTGGGGCGGTGCATAGTTTGTCAACGAATGATAATAGATAGCTCAATTACTTCTGAAGATGGACAAGTTTCGAGGAACGGCTCCCAAGTGAGGACGATCACATCCCCTTAATCTCCTTTGTTTATCACTGCCAAAGTTTCTGATTTCTCATAGACCAAGCGTGAAGGAGGGTTTGTTTGTTATATTATCTTTCGAGCTGGGCGCACCCATGCCAGTTCCTCCTCGTATTATGGGTTTGCAGATTAGACATGCAATCCCGGGATAAAACTTGTCCAACTTAAGAAGATCATGAATTACCTACTACTTTCTCATGAGCTAGACAAGAGGCACAAAACAGAAGATTTTGAACATTTAAGGATAACACATAAATTCTATATTTATAGGAGTGGTAGGGGAATACCACGAATAGGAAGGTATGGTGGACTCACATGTAAGGTAATGGTTTCAGGGTATGGATGCACAAGAAGAAATCTACTTGGCAAAGAGTTTGGCTAGCAAAGGCTTTGAGAGAACAGACAGTTGATGCTAATTTAGATGCAAAACATATAAGGCATAAACATTAAGGTAAGCATAACACATCAAGTTGTGTTCCTTGTCAACATAACACTTCAAGCATAATAACATAAAGGTTTTGGCTATGTCGCTACTTGAGAAAACATGTATGTTGTCAAGACCAAAGCTATGTTTGCCAAAATTAAATAAAGTTTTCAAAGCCATACCTGATATAAGGTCAATACTCCCCATAAGAATCGTCATATGATGCCGATTGCGTGAAGAGAATACCGAGTGCAGCGAAGGAACCAATAGATTTCTCATTAATATTCCAATATAGACGACTCCACACTCACGGATACAATCTCTCCACAGACGGAGTGATAGACCTCAATGCAAACACCTATTTCATATAATAAACTCCCTAGACATGATACGACTCTACTTGACTCTAAAAGAATAAGATAAAGATAAAGATACTGGGCACTCCCCCAATCTTGGAACAAGTTGAGGGGATGCCATTACCCGAGGAGATTTACTCCTCATTCTTGTTGTTGTTGATTCTTCAAATCTTTGATGACCCGACGAAGGGTTTGGTTTTCCTTCTCCAAAATCTCCACTTGCACCTTTACACGGAAATCTTCACACAGTTGATTGGTGATGCGGTAAGCTTCGGAGATGGTAGAAATCGTACGTTGATCTTCAAGTGTAGGGGCCATTCTTGAAAGGTTAAGAGAAAGATCATAATAAGGTTGGACACTCCCCACCATGATGGGGTTTCTTGATCTTCCTCCTTGTGTTGATGGACCCCATGGTTGCTGGGCGGTGATAATCTTGACTTCTTTTCTCACGGAACACTCCATCTCCGCTCGCCTTGTAGCGATTTCTTCTTCTGTGGCCCAATCTATGTATTTCCCTTGGTTGAGATCTTTCTGAACTTCACGTAGACGCCGTCCCATGAAGTCCTCTCCACTTGAGCCACAAGAAGACATCTCTAACAATAGCTTTTTACCCTGGCAGAAACAGATTGAAGAGAAAACACACGAAATCGCGAGATACGTTGCCGGAACGATCCGGGTGAATATATAGCAAAAATTTCTGCAACAAAAGGAAGGTAACGTGCTAAAGTGGGGTCGGAGACGGTCTCCTAGGTGCCCAGGCGGCCTCCCGGCCCGGCCAGGAGGTAGGGCGCGCCAGGGGGGCGCCTGCCCCCCTGGAGCTCCTCTCCGGCTCCGCTTAGGCCTCGAATTTTTCTAATTTTGCAAAAACTCATAATATGGAACTTTTATGGCGGTTCGCGATGTTTCCTTACCGTAATACATACCTTTTCTTATTCTGCTTCTGTCGGTGTCTGAAACAGGGCTGCAACATGTTCTTCATGAGTTGTTGTGCGTATTATATTTACATCAACATTGACGGGATCTCCCGCCATGTAATGCTTGAGTCTTTGCCCATTCACAACTTGAGGTTTGGTGCCTTCAAAATTGTTAATCTTAATTGCACCAGACCGGTAGACTGCTTCAATATGAAATGGCCCTTCCCACCTGGAAAGTAGTTTACCTGGAGAAAACCTGAAACGGGATCTAAACAATAAAACTTTATCACCAACATTAAATTCACGTTTCAGAATCCTCCTGTCATGCCACTTCTTTACCTTTTCCTTGAACATTTTAGCGCTCTCGTAAGCTTCACTTCTCCACTCATCTAGAGAAGTCAAGTTCATGAGACGCTTTTCACCAGCTAACTTTGGGTCAACATTAAGCTCTCTAACAGCCCAGAAAGCTTTGTGTTCTAAATCTAATGGCAAATGGCAAGCCTTGCCATAGACCATTTTATAGGGAGACATGCCCATGGGGTTTTTGTAAGCAGTTCTATACGCCCACAAAGAATCTCCTAACTTATTTGACCAGTCCTTCCTATTTCTGTTAACTGTCTTTTGCAAGATCAACTTGATCTCTCTATTGGTGAGCTCAACTTGCCCACTAGTTTGAGGATGGTATGGTGACGCAATTCTATGATTGACATCATACTTGGCTAAAGCTTTTCTAAAAGCTCCATGCGTGAAGTGTGATCCTCCATCAGTCATGAGATACCTAGGTACACCAAACCTAGGGAAAATTACATCTTTGAGCATTTTCAAAGATGTTTTGTGATCGGGACTTTCAGTGGGGATTGCTTCAACCCACTTGGTTACATAATCAGCAGCAACTAAGATGTGAGTGTACTTGTGCGAAGAAGGAAAATGACCCATAAAATCAAAACCCCAGCAATCAAAAGGCTCAATCACTAGTGAGTAATTCATAGGCATCTCATTCCTCCTACTAATATTACCAACTCTCTGACATTTATCATAGGCTAAAACATAATTTCTAGCATCTTTAAAGAGTGTATGCCAATAAAAACCTGATTGGAGAACCTTATGTGCGGTCCTCTCACCGGCGTGATGTCCTCCGTAGGGACTATCGTGACATTTCTTGAGAATGTCCTTTTGCTCGTGCTCCGGTATGCATCTTCTCACGATCCCGCCCGGACCTTCTTTGAAAAGATGTGGGTCAACCCAAAAGTAATGCCTCAAATCATGGAAGAACTTCTTCCTTTGCTGAAATGTTAAACCTGGAGGCAAATACTTTGCAACGATAAAATTAGCATAATCTGCAAACCAAGGATCGGAAAGAGATTGTACTTTAAAAACGACAAGTTGTTCATCTGGCAAACTGTCGTTGACTGGGATGGGCTCATGCGGTATATTTTCCATCCTTGAAAGATTGTCCGCTACAGGGTTTTCTGCTCCTTTTCTATCAACAATCTGCAAATCAAATTCTTGAAGAAGGAGTACCCATCTGATGAGCCTTGGTTTGGCATCCTTCTTCGTCATAAGATACTTAATGGCAGCATGGTCAGTATGAATAATAACTTTAGAATCAATAATATACTGCCTAAACTTATCACAAGCAAACACTACTGCTAAGAATTCCTTCTCAGTAGTAGCATAATTCTTTTGAGCACTATCAAGGGTCTTACTAGCATAATAAATAACATTCAACTTTTTATCAACCCTTTGTCCTAAAACAGCTCCAACAGCAAAATCACTAGCATCACACATAATTTCAAAGGGCAAACTCCAGTCAGGCGGTTGTACTATAGGAGCGGTTATTGAAGCTTTCTTAAGAACTTCGAAAGCCTCCTTACAATCTTCATCAAATACAAAAGGAACATCCTTCTGGAGAAGATTAGTGAGGGGTCTCGAGGTCTTAGAAAAGTCTTTAATAAATCTTCTATAGAAACCAACATGACCGAGAAAACTACGAATACCTTTAATGTCCCTTGGATAGGGCATCCTTTCGATAGCTTCAATCTTCGCCTTGTCCACTTCAATTCCCCTCTCGGAAATCTTGTGTCCAAGCACGATCCCTTCGTTAACCATGAAGTGGCACTTTTCCCAGTTTAGAACTAAGTTTGTATCCTCGCATCTCTGCAAAACTTTATTAAGATTGTAGAGACAGTGGTCAAAGGAAGTTCCATAGACGGAGAAATCGTCCATGAAGACTTCCACAATCTCCTCACAAAAACCATGAAATATTGCAGACATACATCTCTGAAAAGTAGCAGGGGCATTGCATAAACCAAAAGGCATACGCCTATAAGCATAAGTACCATAAGGACAAGTGAAAGTGGTCTTCTCTTGATCGGCAGTGTTAACATGAATTTGAGAGAAGTCAGAGTACCCGTCAAGATAGCAAAAGTGGGTGTTTTTTGACAGCCTCTCAAGCATCTGATCAATAAAGGGAAGCGGGTAGTGGTCCTTCCTGGTTGCCTTGTTCAACTTCCTGTAATCAATACACATTCTATATCCAATAATAATTCTCTGAGGTATTAGTTCATTCTTATCATTAGGGACTATAGTTGTCCCTCCTTTCTTAGGAACACAATGAACTGGACTTACCCACTTACTATCGGCTATAGGGTAGATAATACCTGCGGCTAGAAGCTTGAGGATTTCGGTCCTCACAACACCCATCATCTTTGGGTTCAACCGTCGTTGATGGTCAACAACAGGTTTAGCATCGGGCTAGACGTTGATAGTATGTTGACAGATAGATGGACTAATTCCCTTAAGCTCATCAAGGGTATAGCCAATTGCACCACGGTGTTTACGAAGTACTTCCAATAATCGCTCTTCTTCATATCCTGAAAGGTTAGAGTTGATAATAACAGGATATACTTTCTTTTCATCTAAATAAGCATACTTGAGCGTATCGGGAAGAGGTTTGAGATCAAACACCGGGTCTTCTTTTGGTTTGGATAGAATTCCCAAAGGTTCAACCGGAAGGTTGTGCTTCAGGATAGCAGGTTGTCTCAAGAAGATTTCATCAATTTCATTTCTTTCCTGCATAGGAGTATCATTCTCGTGGTCCTCCATGTATTGCTGCAAAGGATCATTAGGGGGAATAGCAATAGAAGCAATACTTTCAATAATTTTATCATCACTAGGTAATTTAGTACCACAAGGCTGCTTGGAAATCTTAGAAAAGTTAAATTCATATGGCTCACCATTGAATTTAACAGAAACTTTACCTTTCTTGCAATCTATAATAGCTCCACAGGTTCTGAGAAAAGTTCTACCAAAAATAATAGGACAAAAACTATCTTGTACTAAACCAAGTACAAGAAAGTCGGTAGGATACTTCACCTTTCCACATAGGACTTCAACATCTCTCACAATCCCAATAGGAGAGATAGTAGCTTTGTTTGCAAGATGAATAGTAACATCAATCTCTTCAAGTTCACAGGGTGAAATCTCACTCATGATCTCTTGATAAAGCGAATAAGGAATCGCGCTAGCACTTGATCCCAGATCGCATAGCCCGTAATAATTGTGATCTCCTATTTTAACAGATACAACTGGTGTACCTGAAATTGGGCTTTTATTCTTGGCTGTGACAATGTTAGTTGAAACAACACAAAAATTTATAATAGAATCTGAAATATCATTAGTAACTAAATCTTTAACCATAGCAACTTGAGGATCGACTCTGATCTGGTCCTCATGTTCGCCTGTTCTTCTCTCACTTTTATTTATGATGCCTGTCACAAAAGAGTACTCCCTTATTCTTGAAGGAAAAGGGGGTTGTTCATATATAACTGCAGGCAAAACAGGATCAGCAACGTGAATATCAATAGGTACTTCTTTGAAAGGCTTATGGTACTGATCCTTCTTCATCTTAGAAGAATCAATATGAGAGGCAAAGTTCTTACAAAAATCAATCATTAGATGGGAATCCAGACCAATATTAGAGCAAAAGGTATTAAAATAATCAGTTTTCACATAGCTCTCAATATAATCATGCTCATAATTTATAGCAGGTTCAATACCTTTATCGATTTCCCAATCTTCAGTATTCTTCTGGATCCTTTCGATGAGATCCCATCTTTCTTCAACGCTCTTTGTCTGAAATACCCCGCTAGAGGAGGTATCCAGCCTTTCCTTATCCTGACGAGAAAGCATGGCATAAAAATTTGTAAGTATAATATCTTTGGGGAGCTTATGGATAGGACATTTGAACATTAGGGATTTAAGCCTCCCCCAAGCTTGACCGATGTTCTCTCCGTTGCGAGACCTAAAGTTATAGATGTAATTCCTGTCTCGATAAACTTCATGAAGAGGGTAAAACTTTGTATAAAAGAGAGACATAAGCTCTTCCCAATTAAGAGAATGTGAGTTATCGAGGAGCTTATACCAATCTGAAGCTTTGTCTGTAAGCGATACGGAGAATAATTTCTTCATAAAGAACTCCAGTGACACACCTGCAAGCTTGAATAATGAACATAGTTGTGATAAATATTGAATGTGTTCACCTGGATGTCTGTCTCCTGCATAGCGATTAGCTAGGACATAATCGATAATACCAGATGGTATCTTATAAGGCACAATTTCAGCAGGGTCAGGAGTAACTACCTTAGTTGTGGGGCGGCTCCCCAAGAACAACGATCCAATAGTAGGGGTGTCCATAAGGACAAAAGCAGCAACAACAAAACTAAAACAGAAATATAAAAACTTCCTTACCGGGTTCACTTACTAATAGCGCTACACTCCCCGGCAACGGCGCCATAAAACGTAGCTTGATGACCCTCAACATAGAGGGATCTATTGCAGTGTTTTCGATAAGTAAGAGTGTCGAACCCAATGAGGAGCAGAAGGTAGTAGCAAGCTACTTTGGTAAGGAGATAACTGCAAGCACTGAAAGATAACTTTTTAGGGGTTTTCTTGGTATAAGCGACAGTATAGTAAAAAACGAGCAAAGTAAAAGATACTGGATAGTAAAGAGTGGCCCAATCCTTTCTTAGCAAAGAAGAAGCTTAACAACTAAACTTAATTATAAAAGCTAAAGTGTTCTTGAGGACACACGGGAGAGGTAGTCATGTGCTTTCGCCAAATTCCGTATCGGTACTATGTGCTGTGTTGATAAGTGTTGAGTGGGTGGATCTATGCTAGTACACCCTCTAGACTAAGATAAGTGTACTCTTATGATTAAACACCTTGCAAGCATCCGCAGATACAAGATAGTAATTAAGGCAAAAGCCTAACCATAGCAATACAATCGGTGATCCATTGTTCCCTTGTGCAAAAGCGTACAAACTGGGGTTTAGGTTTCTGTCACTCCGGCAACCCACCGTAAGCATTCTTTATACACAATGTATTCCCCTAGGTCCTTGATAAGGCGAAGTGTTGAGTGTTCGAATCACACAACACCACTAGGAAAATAACAACACAACTTAAATATCAACCAACACATATTACTTCAACATCATATGACTACTAACAACTAGACTTCTCCCATGTCCTCCAGAACTAAAGTAACTACTCACAAGACATAAAAGAGATCATGATCAGTGGGGATAAATAGATGATAAACAATCTGAACACACTAATATTTCTCCAACAAAACTCAATAGCATTCACCACAAAGTAGTAATCAACACCGATAGAGTAGAGAGGATAGATAGTACGGATTACAACACGAGTTGCAATTGTGAGACAAGATTGGATGGAGGTGGAGATGGTGCTGATGATGGGGATGATGTTGATGATGATCTCGATGATGCCCGTGACGATGGTGATGACGATGGCGACGATCTCCCCTTCCGGGAGGTGATCTCCCCGGCGGAATCTGCCCGCCAGAGATGGCTTTTCTTCTTTGTAGGTTTCCACCACGGAGCGGCGGCGGAACTCCGGAAACTCTCCCTCCCCTAGGGTTTTTGGACGACGAGGAGTATATAGGCCAGAGGGAGGAACCGGGAGTGGCCCCGGGGGTCCAGGCGCCCTCCCGGCGCGGCCAGGGGTGGGGCTGCGCCAGGTGGCCGCCTGGGCACCCTGTGGCCCCCCTCTGGTCGCTCTTTTGCGTGTCTTCGTGATCCTGCTGGAAAACAACCTCCGTCGATTTTCAGGTAATTTGGACGTGTTCTTCTTCAGCAACTCAGCGTCCACTTTTTACCGCTGAATCCTGCGTCTGCTGCTTCGGCACCGGAAAGTTGCAAACTGTGTAAAATAAGCCAAAACAACATAAGAATAGCATCATATCGTGAAATATATCAATGAATAAAAAAGAATTACTATATAAAATAGTGATGCATTTTGGACGTATCAGTGGGCCCGAGCCCAATGGCAACCTGGCACCACACCTGTAGAACCGGTTTGTAGTACAAACCGGTGCGAAAGGTGTGGCGGCAGATTGCCGTTGGGCTGGGGGCCCCGCTAGAACCTTTAGCACCGGTTGGTGCTACCAGCCGATTCTAGTGTCCCACCTATAGAACCGGCTGGTGCTACCAACCGGTGCTAAAGATGCAGCTATATATACTCCTTCTCCAACATGAGCCGGTCAAGCTCATTCTCTGTTTTTGAAGCTCACTTCTCTCTTTGCTCGAGTTCATCCTCCATTTTGGCCAAGAATTGTTAAGATTTGAAGAAAACCTTCTACATTCAAGTGTTCACAAAGGTTAGCAGCTTTGTCTTCTCTCATTTTTGCTAGATTAGCTTGTGTTATGCTCTATATGTGTAGATTTGTAGACTTTAGTTTGGGAGCTAGCTATATAGTGATATGACGCGCTAGTATCATTGCATATCCTGCTACCCTGGCAGAGGCATACATTTGCATCATGATAGTTATATTTTCTTTATGTGAGTACCTTTATAAAGTGTGAAAGATCTCCTATATTCTTGTAAAATATAGAGTATTGCCCCTAAAGTGAGGAAAAGATCCCAAAGAGGACAAAATCAAAAGATCCCAAAGAGGACAAATGAGAGTTAAATAGAAAGAGCCATTGAGGCCACCAAAAAATAAAAATAAAAGAAAAATAAAAAAATAAAAAAAGAGAGAAGGGGGCATACTACTATTCCTTTTGAGAGATCCACACTAGTACTTCATCTTCTATCCCTTGTACTCCATAGAGATCATCATCATGCATATAGCTATGTGGGGACCCTTCACACTATAGAACTTGGCTTGTATATTCCAATGATGAGCCTCCTCAAACGAGCTCTAGGTCTTCTTGAGCAAGCAAGTAAGATGCACCCCCACTAGTTCCCTTGGAGAGCTTTTAGCTCCAATGTGCATCCGTTGTATGGCAATCCCTACTCCACATCATATCTAGCATATGGCCTTCTCTCGCCTATGATTGTCCTCATTGATGTGAGCCTTTCACACCTTTTTGTCTTCCTCCTCCACCTTCTTTATGTTTTGCCTTTTAGGTGTCAACTTTCTTGCTCACGCTCATCCATTGCATGAGTGCTCAAAATGTCGAAAGGGAGTGGATCAGTTTGACTTGTACCTGGCTAGTGGTCTGGGGACGAGTCCAGATAAGAATCCAAAGGAGACCAAGTGTGAAACTTTAGTAGATAGTTTTTCTCAACAACCTTTTTTATCTTTCTTCCCAGTCCCTTGCTTGCACGCAAACACCATTTGGAGACATTCGAGTCACGGATAACGAGAGCTCTTGCACCTTTTGTTCTTTTCTTGGTTGTGTCAATGCAAATATAGACTCTTGCTTGTTAAAACTTGAATTGAATTGCATGCTTTGATTGCTTTACTTAAAGGTCCTTATTTGGTTGTGTCGCATGTCACCACAGAAATTATGCTTGTTATCATTTACCTACTCGAGGAACAGCAGGAATTAAGCTTGGGGATGTTGATACGTCCCAAACGTATCTATAATTTCTGCTTGCTCCATGCATGTTTTGTGTGACTTTGCCATGTTTTGCTTGAACTTTCATACACTTTTGAACCTATTTGGACTAACCTATTAACTCAGTGCACCCAGTTGCCAGTTTCTGTTTTCTACTGTTTTTGTATTTCAGGTTTTCCGGCCATTAAAAGTGCTCCAAAAATTCTGGGAAAAATATATAAAAAATCAGCAAAACAGAAGCTTCCGGAATCACCAAGAGAGGGAAGGGGGGCCACCACCAGGCAACCAGGAGGGTAGGTGGTGCGGCCCCACCCTGGATCGCGCCAGGGACCCTCCTGACTGCCTCGTGGGTCCCCTCGATGCCCCCCTTCGCCTGTATTTACCCCTCGGGGTGGACACCCCTAATATCGATCTCTTTCTCGCGAACTCCCCTCTGTACCGCCGCCGCAGCCGTTTCAAGATCGGGGCTGCCTGGAGAAGCTGCCCCGGCACCCTGCCGGAAGGAGGAACCCCCTCCGGGAGACCATCCATAGCCATGGACGCCTCCCGGATGTGCCGTGAGTAGTCCCCCTTGGACCATGGGTCCGTGACCAGTAGCTATGTGATGAATCTCTCCCCCCTTTGTGCTTCCACTTTCGAGTCCTCGTGAGCTTCCTCACATGATCGAGGAATCTATGTAATTTCTGCTGTTGCTATGCTGAGTTTGTTGGGATCTGATGGATTATGAGACTATGTTCATATTGTGATGAGTAATATATTTGGTTCTTCTCTTTTATATTTTTTTCTTGAGTAAATTCTTGCATGTTTTCCGTTGCGGTATTTGCTTTGGCCAAATATTTTATTTGCAACTCCAAGAGAGAGCGTTATGCTCGATTGTGGGTTCAGCCCCCTGATGTCTAGCTTGAGTGACAGAAACATGAGACTAGGGGATGTGTTGTTGCCACCAGGGATAAAACAACGGTGCTTGTACCTGCGGGTGCAAGGATTGTTTACTTTACGGAAAGTTCTTTTAATGCAGTTGTCTGTTGCTTTGAGTTTACACTTTGGGTGGGATTCACAACTTAATACCAGCGAGATGTTCTGGATAGATATCTCAAAGTGGATGATTCGTAGTAGATGCAGACGGATTTCGGTCTACTTACCTTGGCGTACTGCCCATTGCTTTTGAGCCCTTCCTTTCTTTGCAGCATAGTTAGCATTGCGGTGCCTTCCTGACCTTAAGCCGATTGGTCTTCCTGAATCGCGGCATGAGGGGAGAATGGGTGGAAAAGGCACGCTAGCATCACGCCCAATAATATGTAGGGACGCAGAATCTTGGAAGAAAGCACACAATATTGTTCTACATAATTCTGCCTTGGTGGCCCCGTATATCGATCAACACGAAAATATTCTACGCTTAAAAAACCCGGAGCAGTCTGAAGTCTGGATTAAGAAGGAACACAATAGGACTTTCAGCGGTTGGTTGCAAGACCATCTCATGGGTAACAACACTGTTGAAGAGGAGTTGTACTTGTTGTCCGGCACACCATCTTTGACTATAATGACTTTCAAAGGGTACGAGATAAATGGGAATACATTTTACACGATCGCCCAAGATGAAAAGAGCGCCAACCAAAACAGTGGTGTCCGCTTTGATGATGCAATCAACAATAAGCAAAAGGTCACATATTATGGTTACATAGGAGATATGGGAACTTGACTATGGACCTGATTTTAAGGTCCCTTTGTTTCGGTGCAAATGGTTCAATCTGACAGGGGTAAAGGTAGACCCGTAGTACAGAATGACAACAGTGGATGTCAACAATCTTGGGTACAGAGAGGAACCATTCGTCCTAGCCAATGATGTGGCTCACGTTTTCTATGTGAAGGACACGTCTAGCAAAACGAGAGAAAGGAAAGATAAGGAAGCGAATACATCATACGGTGAGCCAAAGCGCCACATAGTTCTTTCAGGGAAAAGAAACCTTGTGGGAGTGGAGGACAAGACAGACAAGTCAGAAGATTATGAAAAGTTTCATGAAATTCCTCCCTTCACAGTAAAGACTGACCCAAGCATCGTGTTAAATGAAGAAGATTGTCCATGGTTACGGTGAAAAAAGAAAGGGAAACACGGGAAGAAATAGTATGCAGGGAATCCGAATGATTTGTATTCGGTCGATGAACTGAAAGGTTTCTATGTGTAGAACAAAACACAAGGTTTCCCCTGCATACAGCCCGACGGTGGCTCATGAGTGCAAGCATATCAATGCACCATCGGACGTATGCAGGTAATCCGAATGATTTGTATTCGGTCGATCGATGAACTGAAAGATTTCTATGTGTAGAACAAAACACAAGGTTTCCCCTGCATACAGCCCGACTGTGGCTCATGAGTACATTTAATGATTTATTTTGTGCCAAATGACCCTAAAAATGGAAAGCATCTACAAATGAACTCAGAAAAGGTTGAAACTTGGCATGGTATCATCATTTGACCCATATAACATGTGTGCAAAAGTTGAGAGGGTTACAACAAAAACTGGATGCACTTCGTGTACAAACTGGAGCATCTCTTTCGAAGTGTGAGGGTTTTAAACGAAAACTCATCTGTTATAAAGGCATTTCATTTTTCTAAACTTTTTTGAACTCAAGACTTTTTTTGCATTCAATATGCACCATTCAAAGCCATATACTAAAATTTGAACCCTTTCTGACTTCATTTACTATTTTTCATGCATTTAATGATTTATTTTGTGCCAAATGACCCTGAAAATGGAAAGCATCTACAAATGAACTCAGAAAAGGTTGAAACTTGGCATGGTATCATCATTTGACCCATATAACACGTGTGCAAAAGTTGAGAGCGTTACGACAAAAACATGATGCACTTCGTGTACAAACTGGAGCATCTCTTTCGAAGTGTGAGGGTTTTAGACGAAAACTCATCTGTTACAAAGGCATTTTATTTTTCTAAACTTTTTTGAACTCAAGAATTTTTGTGCATTTAATATGCACCATTCCAAGCCACATAATAAAATTGAACCCTTTCTGACTTCATTTGCTATTTTTCGTGCATTTAATGATTTTTTGACTATTTTAAAGTATTTCACAAACTAGTATTTCAAAAGAATTCAACTTGAAACTATTTAAATTTGAAAACCACTGCCACTAACAGAATATTTATAATTATATTTTAACCTAAAATAAAAAGATTTATTAAAAACTTCAACTATTCTAATAGCTAGTCAAAATATAAAACAAATATAAATCTAAAAAATAAAGGTTTAGAACCGGTTTCAGCAACGAACCGCTGCTAAAGGTCCCTCCCCTTCCCGCGTGTATTTTTGGCCGGAAAATGGATGAAATTGGTGACCTTTAGAACCGGTTTGTGACTGAAACCGGTTCTAAAGGTCCATTAGCACCGGTTGCTGCTACAAACCGGTGCTAAAGGTCCGTGGTATATATATCGACACTTGGCGTCAGTTCCGCCCACCGCTTCAATTCGTCACACCACGCCGCCAGGCTGCTGCTCTTCCTCACCGACGCCGCCGTCGCCGACCACGCCGCCAGGCTGCTGCTCGCCGCCGTCGCCTTCCCCGTCGCCGTCACCGTCGCCCTCTCCAGCGTATGTCCACCTCCCCGCCGCCGTGGCCATGGTCCGTATATAGTGGTCGAACTTTTGCTAGATGTGCGCGCGCCGCCGTGGTCGAACTTGCCGCCGGCCGTAGTCGCCGTGGCCATGGCCGTAGTGTCCGCCATGGCCGTAGATGGTCGACCTCCCCGGCCCGCCGCCGTGGCCATGGCCGTATGTGGCCGCCATGGTCGAACGTACTTACCGCCGGCACCCGTAGATGAAATTTTTGTAGAATTTTTGTTAGATGCCATTAATAAATTGTTGATGCTATTAATTTGTTAGATTACTTGATATATGTATTAGTGATATAATTGTTGCATTCATATATATTATGGTTCATTACTATTTTCTTCCTTTTCTAAAATGTCGATGATTAAATTACATATTGGAGATGGGCCAATGAGGCACAATTTGTATTAATACTCATGTTATATTTTTATAATTTTCATTATATTTTTATTACTTTGAATTAATTTTATAATTATGAACATATAGTATGTCTCATCCCAAGTGCGAGATTTGTCAAGACGACTCAGGTCGATGCAACGATCCCGTGTTTGATGAAGCAGACACATACTTCTTCATCACGCTTAGGTCCTGGTTCCAAAATGTTACGGTATGTAACTTGCACGACATGTTCTTGTTATGGTGCATGCATGACTTAAGTTTATGTTTATAACGTATCAGTTTTTTTCTAATTCAACTAGTGCATCCCTTGCTTTGCAAGACGCCACGTTTGTGACAAGATCAATATTCAAGATTTCGATGAAACTATTAGTAAAGAAGTTAACATTAAGACGAAATATTTCGTTCTTAAGGTTAAGATCTTTAATCAACCAAAGGCCACATTCTTTGGCTGTTCAAAATGGGATGCATTATGCAAGACATATGCATTTCATGATAATATGAAAATAGCATTTGATCTTGGACCCCGCCGTCGAGGATCCAATGTTTTTCGTGATGATAAAATTTCGATGGAACTAGGCGACATGATTCCAGTTCGATGTTCATGTGAGTTTGTTAAACAACAATTTTGTTACTTCTACAACTTATTTTCTTTGCTTCCAAATGTTTGACAACTCATTTATAATTGCCAGCTTATGTTCTTGCCACGGAAGAAGTACAAGATATTTTTGATTGTACCTTCTATAACAATGGCTTCGACCTAAGTATGAATGTACAACATGCATTTATCGAAATTATTAAATTGGTACCTTCGTATGCGAACTATTTAAGGGCTGACCGTCCTTTTGGAGCATATGTGCCATTTGTCCTTAAGTCGGAGGACTATGTGTTTAAATGGCCTAGCCTGGTATGATTTTTATCATTCTCTCTCAGTAGCCTATATCTTCTTCAAAAAGACATTTTATTAATTATACTCATTGCTAACTATGCTAGTAATATGCATGTTCTTCAACAGAAGATACCGCAAACTTGTACGCCTAAATGGATGCTGGGATTTAAAGGCGAAGTTACGATTGTTTGGGCACGGCCTTGGACAGAACCTTTTCAACATGATTACTACACTGAAAGTGGATCAGATGGTTGTGTCAAAATCAAAGCATGGTTAAAGATAGTGGTCCAAAATAATCCAAAACCTGGAGACAGGTTGTTCTCTATCCTCTATCATGGAGAATATGGACTTCCTTTTTGGGTTTATTTCTTGTTACCTTCGCGTGTTTGATTAGATCCTATATATTAGGAGTGAATTCGAAGAATTATGTCATATATATATTTAGTAGTAGTGTATTTGAACAAATTAGGTTATCGAAGTTAAACTAGGAAAATTCTTTGTGTTGGATATAATGGCTTTCGTACTTGTTTTTATTGAAATTAAATTATATATTGTCCTATATATATGAGATGTGATCGATATATTTAGACTATATTGTCTGTGTGTATGAGATGTTGTGAACCATATGTACCGAGATACACATCTTGTAAGTGTATGACGCAGGAACCGCTTGATATATTCATATATTGATCATCTTCATTAAATAATAAGATTGCGGAGAACCTTTCATTAATAATTCAAAAACAAAACTATTAAACCCAAATGAAAATAACAAACTGACCCTTAAACCACGAAACCTTTAGAACCGGTTTTTGTTACTAATCGGTGCTAAAGGTGCCCAAGCCCTCGCGCTGCCGTGCAACCACGTGGCCTGGCTGGAGCTGGTTTAGAACCGGTTCGTGGGGAACCGGTTCTAAAGGCTTTACTCTTTAGCACCGAGCCTTTAGAACCGGTTTCAAAAACCGGTTCTAATGACCGGTTTCTAAAGGCACCCTAGAACCGGTTCTAATGACCTGTTTTGCACTAGTGGTGTGTGTGTGTGTGTGTGTGTGTTGTGTGTGTGTGAATGATATGCAGCCACTATGAAAAAAAATGTATTTCCTTGTAGGTTTTAATATGGCCCTCACACTAGGATTAATGGAGGAAATATTTCCTCAACTAATACACATACGTCGTCTCAAAACTTACAATGAAAAATACATTTTACATGCTTAGCATATATATCATGCATGGACATATATAGAAGTAAAATTTACGTACTTGTCATAATTTGTTAGAAATATGGGAAAAACCCTTTGTTCATATACATGCCACTCCCGGTTCTCGCCGGTTGTGTTCATACTGCACAAAATCATGAATTTATGTGGAATCAGTGTTGTAGATGTTTAGACTTCTGATGGGACTTTAGTCCCTTGGCCCGGGCTATGTCTTCACTCTTCATAAGAGACCTCCATAGAACCCATCGTACTCTGAAGCACACCAAGTTCGTTGATGGAACTTTTAAGCCAAACACCCTCCTTCACTACTTCTAAAATGATGATATACACTCCTCCTCCGCAATAGAATCCGCTACATTACTCTGCTTGGTACTTCTCCAACTTACAAAGCCACAACTGAGTGTAAACAATAGACCTACTTGAGATATATAATTGCCTGGATCAGTGGTGAAGCTTGCACCACTATAACCCTTCACAACAAGCTCTCTACCCCCTTCGTACACGATAAACAAATCCTTCATGTGAAGGCACTTTATGATATTTTCATTGTTGTACAGTGATCTACACCTAGGTCACGCTTTGGTATCTGGTTGTAGCACTTTAGAGCATGCATAGGACATATTTGATTGTGTACATACCATGTAATGCATGATAGATCCAATAATAGATGTGTATGGACTCTTATGCATGTGTTCTCGCTCATCAGCTATTTGACACAATGAATATTGATCAAACCTTTTCCATATGCCCTCAACAAGATACACACGAATTTGGATGTCTCATATATGTTTACTAAGCCTTTATCAGATGTGAAACATGATTTAGACCATGATGCCATATGTGTAAAGTGTATTAGCATTGACTAGAGTACTAACTCTAGTGTAAGTGGAAGACTGTTAGAAATATGCCCTAAAGACATTAATAAAATTAATATTATGTTGATTCCATGTTCATAGATAAATTTATAATTTTGTGCTATAATTGCAATGGTTCTAGAATATGAGATTCTAAGGTAAACTTATTTGCATGCTTGGAAAGATAAATACCAAACAAATCCCTGGTCATGCCTCTGGAGTATCTCATTTATTGTTCATGGTTATGTGTTCCTTACCATGGATATTTTTAGTGTAACAATGATGCCGACCATTATGAGAACACATTGTTCGAGTAACAAAGGTGTTGGATAGATCTAACTTATGAAATACTACACGATCACATCGTCCATATGTTGTTAGTGTTCTCTTATAAGGTTTTCTTATTTACTTGGTTTCTTAGACCATGAGAATATGGTATACCTGAATACCTAATAGTTACTTTGGGGTTGCCAAACATCACTCCATAACTAGGTTATCATAAAGGTGATTTTTGGATATACTGATAAAGTGTATTGTGGTATTTGATATATGAAGACTGGAATAAGCTCCTCTCGCTACGGAGAGAAACACTCTAGGGCCAGTCAATGTTCTGATGTTCATCATTACTTGGCCCAGCACAATGACTAAATAACGTATTCATGAGGACACTCAAATACAGATACAAGAAAAGAGTACAAATAAGGAATGAGGAAAACTAGGTCTAATGATCATGTAGCTGATTGCGGGGATGGCGTAAAAATATCGCCTCGGGGTTTGTAATGTAAGGCGATGCAAATGGAATTGTATACCATAACTAATGTTTTGGTAATAAAGATAAACTTTTAATATGTGGGAATTTTTATGGGTGTCCAGATACCACACTAATAATTAATGACCGATGGGTGTTTTAGGCAAGGCCACATATTATCGAATTTGTATGGTCACTTACTTCACGCCTCGTGATCTGTATGAGAACTAGATGATTATGGAGAATGAGAGAATGGGCTCCGAAAGTGTTCCAGCTGATATCGAAAGGGTTTCAGGAGTTCCTGGGAGTATCCCAGTGGTGCTAGGAGTGTCCTACAAGTACCCGTGAGCAACATGAGAGGTGGTGGTATGTCTCGGGAAAGGACGGAAAATTTCAAAAGTGTTTGCAAGGTTTCGAAGCCTCCCCAGACATTCTAAAAGGTTCCTAGTGGGTTCCTAGTGTGCTAGCTTCATGTTGCCTTGGGGCAGAGGCACCCCAAGGAGACGTTTCCGGGAGCCCCATAGATACAACAATCTGCCACCTAGTCACATAAAATGCAACATTGATACATTAAAGTGATGAGAAAACGTGAAAAAACTCCAAAAAATCTTATGCCCATAGTGATGCACTAATAAATGGGTTAAAAAGAAACAGTAGTAAAAAAGGTAAAACCGGTTGACTTCAATTAACTTTGCAAAAGGCGCGAGCTTTAATGGGCTGAGTTCAATATATTGGCAGAACAAAGTTTGAATCCTAGCCGGCATATTTTTCTTGTTAGAATCATTTTTAACGGAACAGGTATGACAATCGATCTGGATCGAGCCAAAAGAATCACACTATGGCGTGTGGGAGCGGGAGAATCACCATACAACTCGCGTGTAGAGACCTCGGCCGTCAGATGTGAATCGAACAACAATGCGTGTGTTCGAATCTGTCAAAAAAAATTAGGCAGTTCATAAATTAACTTTGGCGTTATATAAAAGTGCATGCACATGTAATATTTATGATTTACTTTGTTTTTTCATGAAGATGGATAAACAAAAACACTCACATATGGGTTCATAAATTAATGATCATGGACGAATTACCTCTTTTGAAGATTCAAATGTCAATGACATTCTGGATATTGTTGGGCCAAACGAACCCTCTTCGGCTACACACGTCGAGCAGTCTTCTGGTGACAGAAATGCCAAGCAGAGGTAGACGAAGAAGACACCACAAATTTTTCGGACGACGAACACCGCGAGCTCATGTATCTTGACATTGTTTCTCTCAACGATTTGAACATACACATGGAGCTAGACGCCCACACACGCTATATTATAAGAGAAGCTCTCCTGCCGGCAGACTACATCCTCTTCTCCAGCTGTTAGCTCTCTCTACACAGCACCTCACCTCATACGCAGTAAGGAGGTTTTTATACCCAGGTGCACACATAACCCCGGTCACCTTACTCGGCCACTAACCCGGCCATGACTAACTAACCACTAAGTGCATGCACGCGTGAGCACTATTCTCTCAACGGCCACACACACGATCTGGCTGGCTAGACATGCAGCTAACAACCAAGTGGTAAGTTTGGTTAGCAATCAAAAAACAACTGCAATCAAAGACATGCAGCTAAAAACTTACAAAGAGTCTGCACGATCTTGACAGACGCACGACCCGGCAGCTCTCGGCCGCACCACACGTCGAGCCTCATTTCCCGCACGAATATTGCATGGCTAATAAATATCTACCACGGTTCTAATATATACTTTTTCTGAGAAGACAAATATTGACGAACAAGATCTTTTTATGAAAAAGACTATATCTGCGCAGACCCACAGAGAAATAAATGACTAGGATATTACGTGCACCGCCGAGGGACAAAGATGAACAGAAAATGAAGACCACAGACATCGCAGTCACTCGCTCTCATTGTTACCCGTCCATATATGCCGATACCACACGTTTGTAGATATTTTATTTGAGTAAATTTAGAAGCACCTGTTCACGAAACAAACACTGGATCGACTTTAGTACCTTGAGCTGGACGAACGTACACACATTTTTCATGCATCTAGCACTATGTACGCACGCTCTCGTATGCATCTATAAATAGCCTTCCCACTTGATGCCATTGCGGGCAAACACATACCAGGTTAGAGTTTCCCAAAAAGCCAAACTATATATCTGGTTTAGACCGAAGAAGGCGAGAACTACGAACCTTATAAGGCAGGTAGAAGGAACTGATGGCGTCAGCCGCTGATGCCACCATATACTCCGACGGGTTCCCGCCGGCTGTGTCGCACCGGCGGCCGGCGGACTACCAGCTCAAAACCTGGGACTACGACTCCATTCTCTCCCTGCAGCAGCAGGCGCACCAAGACGACAAGGTGCATGCATGAACATACGAGTTTTTCCTCCAGTTTTTTCCTTCTCCGTTATTTTCCCTGTCCGGCTGTGCTGAGCCGGAGGGTGGGTTATAGTCAGAATTAGGGGTGCGGGGCTTCGATTCGGTGACAAGGAAACCGGAAGAGGGAGGGGTTTGCAGTTTGCTAGAGGGTCCGGCTAGTCGAACAATGGCAGTGAAGCTAGCTAGAACGGCACCACGTGAGGGGCGAGGAGGCGGTGTAAGGATATTTGGCAAACTCGCAGGTTCAAGGAAGAGAGAAGAGCCCTTTTTGAAAAAAATAATCAAAATATATTACAAAGTTGTAAGAAATATTGTACTTTTTTTGCAGGAAATATTAAACTTTTTCTGCAAAAAAACATGTATATTTTCTTCAAATATGCGTAGAGTTTCATTAACTAATGCCATTATATATTTGCACGCTACACAAATTAGATTAATATGTAGTCTAGAAATAACAAAGAAAAATCCATTTTAATCTGTGTAATTTTTTTTGCGAGGTCTGTATTTATCTTTTCTGTGTACATCATATATGAACATATATGTTCATGAAAATTTGCAAGTGTATAATTCAAATATATGC
Source organism: Bromus sterilis (assembly GCA_950022295.1). Taxonomy (NCBI): domain Eukaryota; kingdom Viridiplantae; phylum Streptophyta; class Magnoliopsida; order Poales; family Poaceae; genus Bromus; species Bromus sterilis. The sequence continues at coordinate 17,773,792 of OX465598.1, read as the reverse complement.
TTATGTGAATATATTTTTCAAAAATTCAAGATATGAAAATAGTATGTTTGCTAATAATAATAATAATAATAACTCCCGGAAGCTCTGCCTCCATATGCACTTTTTGGTATTTCCTAGCACAGACTTTGTGTATCAATTTTTTCAGGACCGACACATGCGTCCTCCCTCTCATCCACATGCATGCATGGAACGAATAACACAAATTATCTCTTTTTCCTCTTCCACAAAAATGCATCATCTTAATCAACATTTGTAATTTTCATTTATTCCTATCTATCAAACAATCATTTTGTTATTTATGAACTCCTGGCACGAAGACCTTTCAAAGAAGATCAATATTGGATACATTTTAAAAAAATTTAAATTTGAAAGTTTGAATCAACTTATTTTACAAACTTTAGTTGCGAAACTATTTGTGACGCTGGATAATTTAGTGTGTGAATCTGATATTTGTGAAATATAATTGAAACTGATATATGCAAAATCAATAAAAACTATGATATATATTTCACTACTTTCAAAAATATATTGTGACACGTTTGAATTTTCTCCTTTCAATCTATTTTTGTAATTAAGTGTGCTCCTTTTTTTAAATGAGTGAAATAAGTTTTTGAAATGGGTAAAATAGTTTTTTGAAAAAACAAAACTATTGAAATCACTTTTTCCAAATAGTGAAAAGAATTGAAATCATTTCTTTGAAATCCTGAAATTTTGTAAATAACTTTTCAGTGAGTTTCAGTTTCACCATTTGAATTAGTGGAATATTTGAAATTAATTTTTAAAATAATAAATTTTAAATGAGTGAAATTATTCTGAGAAATGAGGGAAATAAGTTTTTCTTGTTTTAAACTACTCAAAATATATCACTGAAAAAAACTTTCGAACTAATATATCCAAGATTGGTCTTGTTTTAAAGATCTTGTTGAGCTGCATTCAAATATGTGAAAAGAAATAAAACCCTGAAATTTGTTCAAAACTTATGAGTCAATCAAAATGCGAGGAAAATAAAATGCTTGTCTTTATGAGGTTCAACTACAAATATATTTCCTCGGTATATTGACCTTCAAACAGTTACTCCCTATTTCTCAGCCGCTTGGAAAATAGCAAATTAAAAGGGAACATGTCCGATTTTCAAGCGCAGAAAAATTAGAAAGCGTGTTTTTGGCTTGTTGCTCACCACGTATCACTAACGAACACATGTGGCACTTGCCTTCATAACGTGCAGAATAGTCAATCGTGCAAACAGACATGTCGATAACCGCTTTCGGCCATAATTCTAGAGCTCGACGATAAGAGCTTACAATCACAAAGAGTTATAACTACAGGATCACAATTTGTGAAGTGTGATGGAGGTGTTATGAGATGGAGATGACGTGATTGATACAGAATTCTGACCACGGGCACTTTGGGCAATCAAGTGTCAAAAAGGTCCCTAAAAAATGTTAAATGGGTACTACCATGAAGTGCATGCTACTCCGATCCCTCCGGTCCAAAACATATGGCATATAAAGTTAATTAAAAAAAGGGAGTGTCTATTCTGGGGCGACAAAAAATAAAAAAAAACTTTAAAAAATTTGAAAAAATTGTGGTGGAAGATTCTTACATTAGAAAAGTTCATGCAAATTTTGAAAAAGTTCGGACATTTGGAGAGCTCGGGGCAAAAAAGATAAATTTACAGTTTTTGTTGTTTTTGACGTGAACTTCCTAGTTGTCTAAAAAAGCTCAAATATTAAAAAAAACATCTATCCCGTAAGCATCTTTTACCATAATAAAAATTGGAATTTTTTAAGCTTTTTTCATATGTCATTCGAATGTTTCTTGTACAGGAGTATATGAGTCTGCGCTCAGATTTGAATATCCCTTAAAAACTAACTATTTTTAAAATTTAACTAAACATATAGAATAAAATATTAACACCTAAAATTAGATAAGTACATTATGAAAATATATCTAATGGTGAATATATTGATATTGTCCATCTTCATGTTTTTATATATATGCTTGATTAAACTTTGAAATCATTGACTTTTTAACTCAGTTTATAATTCAACTGTGACACGAGGATGGAGGAAGTAATTATTGTGCATGAAGATGCATGCAAGAGTATCATATATCTATATGGAGTATAGATATTCACTAGTTGTGTCTCACTACTTAGTTTTGCCATTAAAAGGTGTGTCTCACTATTCATTTTTTATCATTTATGCCACTAGTTGTGTCTCACTACTCAGTTTTGCCATTAAAACTTACAACTGCTCAAAAATGCTATCAATCCATGAGATTCTTGCTCAAAAATGCCATTAGACACCTAAAAATGGCATCGTTTTGTTAGATGTTTGCTTAAAAATACCATTAGACGTCGTTATTGTCAAGTCAAACCCGTTGACCATGTTACGTGACCAAAATAATCCTATAACCACATGTCAGATCTCTCTATATCAAAATAATAAGTGTGGCCTGGGCCCACTTTTTGGGAGTAACGAAGCGAATAATTTTAGAGAAAAATAAGAATACTATTGGGGATCCAGTGGGACGCACACATTATCATAGTGAGACAAAGAAGAGTTGCCATGTGGGTCTGATTATTTTTATCATATAACATGGTAAAAGAGCTTTGAACCGATAATAATGGTGTCTAGTAGCATTTCTTAGCATGCGTTTAATGGAGCGATGACAATTTTGCGCAACTGACACTCGTTGCGCATACGTGAGAAAAGCCCTTTAAGAAATGCAGGGCTAGTTATTTTTCTGCAGGGAAGGAGATAGTTAAATGACTGACATAGATATTGTTGGTGCAGCATAGCAAACAATGCTCACTCCAAACGAGCTTGAAGCGAAGAGTGAGACAACAATTGCTAGAGGAGGGAGAAGAACTGGCTACTAGGCTCATTATCATGGATCAATTGCAAAGTCTGGGTGTAGCATATCATTTCGACGAGGAGATTAAAAGCATCCTCATGTCCATGCATGTTCTTGATGCACACCTTCAACTCAAACAAGATCTCTTTTCAACCGCGCTGCTATTTAGTATGCTCAGAGGACATGGAATTCCTTGTTCCACAGGTAAATATGAGAAACTCCATTCATTATCTTATGTTTTTCATGCACATATATAGTAGATACAATATTAGTTTTTTTGTTAAAGAGTTGGATCGGGTTATCTTACTAATGATTTTTGTTAAAGAGTTCAAGTGGGTTATCTTACTAGTGATTGTAAATTGTTCATTTTGTTTGTAGATATGTTGAGTGCATTCAGGGATGACAATGGTGATTTCAAAGCTGCGAACCCCATGGAAATTGGTGAATTCGTTGCACTCAATGAAGCTTCCTACTTGGCCTTCCCAGGAGAGGCCATGCTCGACGAAGCAAGGGCATTCTCCGTCAAGAAACTCGAAGAACTGATGCCATCCATGTCTATCTCCATGGGGCCTGCTAGCCAAACAGAAAGACAAGAAGACCTCCCATTGCACTGGAGAGTTCCCAGGCTGCAGGCGAAATGGTCGCTGAAACAGCACGGCTACAACGACGAGATCAGCCTAAATATTGATCCTTCCATTCTACAGCTGGCTGCGGTCGACTTCAACCTTGTACAGGCCATCCATGGAGCAGAGCTTGTTGAGGTGACGAGATGGTGGAAGGAGACCGGGCTGGGCCAGAAGCTCCCGTCAGCGAGGGACCGTCTGGTGGAGTGCTTCTTCTGCGCGGCGTGCATCGCGCCTGAGCCCCGCCTCGCCGGCTGCCGCGAGGTGCTGGCCAAGGTGGGCTCCCTCATTGTCCACCTCGACGATGTCTACGACCTTTACGGCACCATGGTCGAGCTGGCCACCTTCACCAACGCTATCGGCAACTGTTGGGACGACGATGCTTTGCCGTCACTGGCAGCGCTGCCGGAGTACATGGAAGCAATTTACTCAGCCATCCGGGCAACGTCAACAGAGGCAGCAGATCGCGTCATGAAGGAGCAAGGATGGGATGTGCTCTCGCTCTACAAGAAAGCAGTACGACAAACATATGGGCATGTGGCTTTGTCCGTTGAATTTGTTTCTATTGGTTAGCAGGATTCGTTTGATGAACGATGGTTTAACTAACATGTGGATGCATACTTGCAGTGGCATGAGCTGTGTAAGGCATTTCTAATAGAGGCCGAGTGGAAACACGAGGGGCGGATGCCGTGCTTGGAAGAGTATCTCGCTAACGGATGGGTGACATCCACGGGGCCTGTACTCCTGCTCCATGCTTTCACCATGCTACAACAGCAACATCAGATGGATCCATGGTTGGGCGACCACGACGAAGGCGACGAAATGGACATCGTGTACCCTAAGCTGGTCGAGCTATGTTCGGGGATCTTCCGGCTCTGCAACGACTGTGCGACCCACGAGGCCGAGTCGGACCGGGGCGAGGCGGCGTCGGCCATCACCTGTCACATGGGAAACGGTGCAAGCAAGGAAGAGGCTCGTGCCATTGTAGCGGCCGCCATTGCGGACATATGGAAGGAGGTGAATAGGGAGGTCACCTCCAGCAGTAGTGCCGGGAATGGGAGCACGGCCAACCGCGTTTGCGTCAACCTGGTGAGGACCATCCAATGCATCTATCAAGACGGCGACGGCGTCACCTCGCCCAAAGACAGCCAGAAAAAACTAGTCAAGGACCTACTCTTCACTCCTGTTTGATTGAGATACTTGTGGCGCACGGCCGCACAACGGACCCTAGCTAGGCTTCATGGTGATGTGATGTCAGGTACAATGTAAGGGTGCATGTCACTACGCAAGCCACACGAGTCACATGGCTTGTTGGCCAGAATCTTGAGATGAGTAAGATATTTTATTTTGAAATTGGCATACGGTCGTACTATTTGGTCCACAAACTCGGAACATATGAAACACGTCCTTGAATTGGTGTTTCATATTAGATATGTATAAATCTTCTAATTTAGAACGGAGAGAGTACCACTCTTTACCATTACTTGTATATACAATATACAAACGTATATTGCCTATCACCTCACCCGAGGACAGCTCCAAACGACTGATCTCCGTGCATGTTGTTTCAGGCCTATGTTGGGTTTTTTACAAAATAATACGAAAACACTGAATTTTGTATGATGAAGGCATCACACATGTTAGCGAAATAAAATCATGTGCCTGGAAGTGAAATGTAAAATGCATGGTAATTATTCATTCATGAAAGTGAAACATAAAGTGCATGTTTCAGAAACAAACCTTTTAGCTTCTGGATTATTACATGAGTACCTGAATTCTTAAAACCCTTTTGAAGATCGGTTTCCATGAAGATAAGTTTATGGCATACTAAACTTAAAGCTTTGATGGAATCAGTGCTTTTCGACTGAAGGACACGCGCCACATCATCTATAGGTTTAGTCGTTTAGATGAGAGAGCACCAAGGGATTCCTCTATTACATATTCCTTCTTGGTACTCTTGAGGACAATCCTCATATTAGTCCGTAAATATATTACCAGATGTATATAATTTTTTTATTCTCAATCAATGTGCTATTAAAAGATAAAATACTGTACTATAATTGTACAACGATAATGCAAATACACAATAAGTCATATAGTAAAAAATTTATTTGTAACTACTGCAACTCAAATTAAATTTTACTTAGAGTGTTGTCCGGCTAAAATGAACATCAGTCATAATTGACTACTAGTAATTCAAGATCCATGACTCACTAACTCTGTCACTGATGTGATATTACTGCTGATGGAATAATGAAACCGATAGGTGAACATGCTGATCATATTTCGTATGACCATTGTTCATCTTTGAATGAAAGTATAGTGAGCTAAAAAAGATATTGCTAAACTCGTCAAGACATTCAGGCGGCTTGCTATGCCAATGGTTCAAGACCGTCTCATGCATATCAATTCTTGTATCCATGTAGCATTGCACACTTTAGAGTGGCATGTATTCTAGACGTCACCACACGTGAATGAATGCTAACTACTTGATATTTTGCAGTGAAGATCACTCTATTAAGTACATCGGCCGTGCATCAAATAAGTTGCATAAAAAGGAATTAAAATCACAAATAATTCATAATTTAGTGATGTGGTATAGCCCCTTTCATCGAAGAACTCCGGATAATTGCAGAAGTCCTCCTAAATTCTTGTCGTGGCAACAATTTTCATTTTTCTATCACCGCACCAATTTATGAACAGAAAACATTGTTGTGGGAGTCATCTTGAAATATCCATCGTTGGAGCTGTTTTTAATAAAAACAAATGTTGCCGTGGCGTAACTTTCTTTTGACATGGCAGAACTTTTCTGTTGTGGCATCTCTTCAACTACTTTTGGCGTTTTTTCCACGTTCGGCATTGCATCGAGGGCCGTTGATGCATAGGATACGGGCATGCGAAGGCACCGCCGCAAAAGGACACTACACAAAGGGAACCCATAGGCGCCTGTGGCCCATGATGCATCATGGACCCCCGCAGAAGCCGGGGCAGTGAGACACTGGATGGGCAGGCAGCGGGAGCACGGCGAAAAGATCGGAGGATGGCACGCAAGGCATCCGTGGCCCAGATGCCTCTAGGAGGCGGGTACTCCAGCATCCTGTATAGGAGTAATATCTCCTTTTACTCATTGTATTTCAACTAAATCAGTTTCCCTTAGTATTTGTTTAGTTTGTTTACATAGTTCATCATCTATATCATCGAGAGAAATCAGATTTCTCTTTTTTTTTGTTACTGATGTTTTCTGTCGTGGTACTCATTCGTGGTCACTGTTCAGAGTCCAGATGCAACTTATCTCTAGCTATGTTCAGTTTTCCATCAGTCAAGGTTTTAAGTCATGTGTGTTTTTTCTTACTTTTTCTTTCTGCCACTGAGATCATGACCTCTTTTTTCCCAACGACCTCTGTAGAATGCATTTCTTGATAATGAACCTACCTAAACCCAAAACACCAGGTGGTGAATTAGATGTCAATGACTAGTACTATGTAACTGAAGAGTATGCAGAAATTCCCCACAAAAAAAAAGAGTATGCAGAAATGATAGCCAATTTACCAGCATGTTGGCATGTAGGAGTAGGACGAGGCAACAACATACTTAGGACTGATTGTCTAAGAGAGATTCCTTAGCAAAATAAATTACTGATATATAGTACAACCCCATTGGTTTCTGATTGTCGAATGAAGTTATTTGACTCAACGGTATACATGAACATCTAAGAGCACGAGTGTCTGCACTCCCGGAGAAAGACCTTGCTGAAGCTACCTGACCATTGAAAGAAAAAATATTCAAAATAACTCGTGCGTGTAACAGATTGGCCAAAGTGTGCGCTTAAGAAACTTCAATGATCATGCTTTCATACATGAATAGTTAGTGGCGAAGGGCATTCCGCTAAAGATATATCATAGACGAGCTAGATCTTTAAGATTCTAATGCCCGTACGAGAAGAAAGTGATTTACCAGCTGCCTGAAGAAGACAAAAGCTCCACAGATTCGTCAGTATATATGAGCCGAAAAATGGAGACCACACGGTGGTCACTTCTCCATCGGTGCGCCGTACATATGCCGTCACCACACGTTTTGAGATATTTTTATTGCACAAATTTAACTACACACTTTTCATGCACTGTTCATGAAAAGAAGATTGGACTTCTAGATCGTACGCACGCTAGTATGCAGTACGTATAAAATATCTTGGCCTGGACGTACTTGTCTTGTTACTTTTTTTATAAAGGTTGGATTTTATTAAATAAAGCATCAAAAAGATAAACACAATGAGCCTATATCCCGTTTATGCATGGGTATAATGCATACAGTTAATATCAACGCGAGCACACATAAAAATCACACCGACAACTAGCAAAATCAAACAAGACCCAAGATATGCCATGATAGATTGAAATAAGATAATAAGAAAAAAAGAAAACACCACGATGATCAATCACACACAATAGCAGCACGCTTATTACCAGCAAAGACATCACCCGAACTACAAAGGAAGTTGTTCAAAAGGAGCGCCCTTTAGAAAAAAAACAATGCACAAACGTTGTTGTTGCCATCAAAGATCTTACCACACGTTTTGGGGTATTTTTATTGCGCAGATTTAACTACACACTTTTCATGCACTGTTCATGGAAAGATGACTGGACTTCCTAGATCGTACGTGGTAGTATGCATTATTATAAAATATCTTGTTCTGGCCGTACTTGTCTTATCACTAGTTAGTTTTTTAACCGTTTATACCTATAACCATGATACAAAGAAGTAAGACAATCCTCTTACAAAGTAAATCTCGGGATACCCAAACATAAAAAAGCACACGAGTATAATACCGAAAATTATATAGGTAGACCTGAAAGTTACGCCACGACACACATTAGGACACCTCAGTTCCATGACGACACCCTCAGGAGGAAGCATGGCGCTTGGCATCACCGATGCCGAATTCGGTAGGCAGAATTAATTGTGTAGGTAAGCATTTATAGGGGTATGATATCAAAACGACATGTACATATTAACTAAACATAGTGGAGAAACTGTGTGTGCATGTAATCTTTATGATTATGATTAGATGAAGAAAATTGTATCATAGAGGAGCCTTCACATAAATGGAGATCATGGGAGAGCTAGATCATTAGGAAGCTTCTAATCTCTGAAACATTCACATTAGACCTGATTTTTCAGGTTTTTATTGTATTTAATGGGACCCCATTCGTTGTTGCATTATTTCAATGGAATTTAATTGTATGGACACAAATATTGATAGATTATAATAGTACAAGAACTATAAATTTGAATACATATGATTTATTATATTTAGTAATTGTGTAGTGGTAACAGATTTATTGAATACTAGGACAATGCCCGTGCGTTGCAACAGAAGCACAATTTATATATTTATGGTATTTAAATAATTAGCAAATTTTGATATGACATCATTGTAATTTATCTCTATTTAATTAATAATGTGATGAAACTGTTGGCAATTTTAATTATGCGTGCGTGGTTTTCTAACTGTGTGTGTGCATAGTTTCCTAACTATGTGTACGTGCTTATTATGGCTGATTGGTGGGGTATATTTATTAACGGTCAGAAATTAGGCTGAAGGGTGAGGCTTAGGTTGTTTGGCGAAAGAAATGGCAAAACACGATGGAGGACCGTGAGGAACCGTTAGGTTCTTTTTAGATAGTAGAGATATAAGTAGCACAATAACTCCTCCGTAACACAATGTACGTAAGATACATTTTATGCCCTATGCAAAATATATATAAATGACTTACATTGTACTAAAGAGGTAGTAGAATAGAAATAACTGGACACTTTCTTATTACATGACTACAAGTTAGTTTTTTTTTTGCGATTATGACTACAAGTTATTGAGGTATCACGTTTACATATTGAGTGAATGAGTTAGTAGGATCTCCTACCTAGTTACCACAAAAAAAAAATTATAGGATGCGGGTGGGCGATGCGTACAAGAGAGAAAAAACAATTGAATGTTTAAGATATTTATTTATGAAAGAAATATAGATGTTCAATAGGATACGAGGTAGTCCACACGTACACAAAATACATTACTAGGATATTATCTACTATACCGAGGAACCAAGATGAATGGAATATGGAGACCATACACACATCAGTCAGTCGCTATCCATGTTAACCGTCCATATGCGGATACCACATGTCCCGAGATATTTAATCGAGTAATCTTAGCTGCATGTTTATCATGGACTTTATAATTTTTGTACACACACTAGCTTGACATGGACGCACTTGTCACTAGCCGTTACCTGTACCTGCACACAACTCCCACGATGCAACGATAGTGTGATATGTGCATCTATAAATAGCGTTCCGCATTTCATCCGGCAAACACATATCAAATTAGATTTCTGTCTGGTTTAGACCGGAGAAGAGGAAGAACACATCTCATTGTCTATAGCCATACATACATTATATTGGAGTAGGTAGCACCAATGGCGGCGGCTACTGACGCAACCATATACCCCGACAGGCTCCCGCAGGCTGTGTTGCACCCCCGGCCGGCGAACTATCAGCCCAAAACCTGGGACTATGACTCCATTTGCTCAATGCAACAGCAGTTACACCAAGATTACAAGGTGCATGCGCGATAAGCAAGTTTTTCTTCCATTCCATAATTGAAAAATGAATAGGCTAGTTTTTTTTTAGTCAGGGAGCTCTCCAACTACCTATATTTAGGTACGGAAGGGAGTTCTTCTTTACTGACCTATGTATTGGTGGTGCAGAATAGCAAGCAAAGCTCACTCCACGCGAGTCTGAAGCAGAGAGTGAGTCGGCTTTTGCTGGAGGAGGAAGATGTGGCTACTAGGCTCATGATGATGGATCATCTGCAAAGTCTCGGTATATCATATCATTTTGAGGAGGAGATAACAAATATCCTCATGTACATGCATCTGCATGACACACATCTTCAACTCAAGCATGACCTCTCTTCAACGGCGCTGCTGTTTAGAATGCTCAGAGGGCATGGAATTCCTGCGTCCACAGGTAGAGATAAGAAATAATAATTGCTAATTGTTCATTTTCATTTTCATGGAGAATGAGGTTGTACCCAAGGCTCTCCATCAATTGATGCACCCAACCATTCTATAGAAAAGTTTTCAATCCAGTTCTTGATTAGAAAGGTATAGGACCTAGTAAACAGAGATTATATAAATCAATTATGCATTACATCAAGCAAACATGTAAAAATAAAACCGACGCGACTTTCTCTAAATCGTGGTAGATATGTTAAGAGTTTGAGTAGATTATCTCACTATCGATGAATTTGTTTTGTTTCGTTTGTAGATATGTTGAGTGCATTTAGGGATGACTATGGTGACTTCAAAGATGCCAACCCCAAGGATGGTGATGGATTCGTTGCACTCAACGAAGCTTCCTTCTTGGCCTTCCCAGGAGAGTCCATGCTTGACGAAGCAAGAGAATTCTCCGTGAAGAAACTCAAAGAAAAGATGCCGTACGTCTCCATCTCAATGGGGCCTACTAGCCAAACGGAAAGACAAGGAGCCCTCCCATTGCACTGGAGAGTTCCCAGGCTGCAGGCGACATGGTCGCTAAAACAACATGGTCACAACGACGAGAGCCACCTAAATATCAACCAGCTCATTCTACAACTGGCTGCGGTTGACTTCAACCTTGTGCAAGCTGTGCATGGAGAAGATCTCGTCGAGGTGACAAAATGGTGGAAGGAGACTGGGTTGGGCGATAAACTACCCTTCGCAAGGGATCGATTGGTAGAGTGCTTCTTCTGTGCGACATGCATCGCACCGGAGCCCCACCTTGCCGACTGCCGTAAGGTGCTGGCCAAGGTGGGCTCCCTCATCATCCATCTCGATGATATCTATGACATTTATGCCACGTTCGAGGAACTGTCCGCCTTCACCAACGCCATAAGCAGTTGGTGGGACTCAGACAATGATGATTTGTTGATCACAACAATGCCTGAGTACATGAAGGTGATGTACTCTGCCATTCGATCGACATCGATGGAGGCGGCAGATCGTGTGATGAAGGAGAAAGGATATGATGTGCTCCCTCTCTACAAGAAAGCGGTAAGATAAGAGGGGAGGAACATATTTTTTCTAGAACGGGATATAACGTGCATGCATCCATCGTTTGTCATTTATTCAAGATTGATGTCACGGTTTTTGGTTTTTGACAAAATTTATCTTGTTTCAAAGTATTAAAGGATATTTTTTTGTGGGTTTTCATTCCAAACTGTATGGTCATGTTTTACTATGTACTAGCAAAACTATCTTGAAACAACTAAAAGAACATTATGATACTTTTCGCAAAAAAAAGAACATTATGATACACTTTAAAACAAGAAAAATACTGAATGAACATTATGTAACAATAGTTTCATCACAAATCATAAGCATGATATGAATCTCAAAGGGGTGGCGGATGATAGGTTCATGCATATAATAGAATATAATTTCTCAGGAAGAGATTTTTTTTCTTTTATAATGTTTTTTGGTATTTTATCGATGGTGGATTAACATGTCGATGGACGCATGCAGTGGCATGAACTCTGTAAGGCGTTCCTATTAGAGGCCAAATGGCAGCATGAGGGGCGGATGCCATGCTTGGAGGAGTACCTCGAGAATGGGTGGGTCACGTCCACAGGGCCTCTCCTCCTCCTCCATGGTTTCACCATGATCCAACAACAACAACAGATGGATTCATGGTTGTGCAACGATGGCAACATTGTGTATCCGAAGCTGGTCGAGCTATGCTCTAGGATCTTTCGGCTATGCAACGACTCTGCAACCCACGAGGCCGAATCGGAGCGGGGTGAAGTAGCATCGGCCATTACCTGCCGAATGGGCGGTGGCGCCAGCCAAAAAGAGGCTCGGGCCTCAGTGGTGCACACCATTGCCGAGACATGGAAGGAGGTGAACATGGAGGTCGCCTTCACCGGCACCGGGACCGGGAGCGCAGCTGATCGCCTCTGCATTAACCTGGCAAGGATCACCCAATGCATTTACCAAGACGGCGATGGTATCACCTTGCCCAAGGATAGCCGGAAACAACTTATCAAAGACCTACTCTTCATGCCTGTCGATCTAGACATTTGTGGTGCACATCAAAGCGTAGCTTTATGGTGATTTGATGTGAGATACAACGTACGGGGATGTGTCACTGAAGCCACGCGAGTCACATGGCCTGTTGAAAAGAATCTTGATGAGATGATTAAGATGTTTTCGAAATTGGCATACACACATACAATTTGGTCCACAAATCATTGAGCTCGCGGAATTTCGAAATATCTCCTCGAATTGGCGGTTTCTTTATGATAATAGAAGTATAGAACCAGGCAGGATGCAGACGTTTGCTCAAAAAATTGGAATAGAATATGTAAATATCAGACTCTACATGACTACCAATAGCCTAGCTAGCTTAACTATATGTTACAAGAACCATAATAATACAGAGTACGTATCTATAAAAGCACTTCATGTCACCTATCAACGATTATATTGATATTACCCCACAAAAAAATGATGATATTGATATTTTAAAATATCTCCAACGCATCCTCAAATTGCTTTCAAATGTCCTCATGAACCATCGTCAGTGCACACGAATGTACGCTCGCTAAGGGTAAAATGTGCAAATCTCGATTGGGCATCGTGCAATTGTATACTCTTAGAGCATCTCCAACAAAGATACCAAAAATAATGCGCGTTGAAAATAATAACTTTTTTGCGCGTGTGGGGTTAAAAACAACGTTCCAATAGACACTGTATAATTCAGCACACTGTAGAAATTATCCAGCACGCGGGTAAATACTGGACCGTAGACTGTATATATTGTGCCTGGACAACACAGCGTTGGGCAAACCGGAGTGAACACGCGAAGTTTACTGCCAAGAAATTTTCCCCGCCCACGAGCCGCCCCAACATCTCGCAGGCCAGCCTGTCGGAATCGCCCCCGCGGGCCGCAGGAATTACGCGCCCGCCCACAGGAATCCCCCCCCCCCCCTCAGCCCACCGGATTCGCCCCCATCGGCCCGCAGAAATTGCACGCGTGTCCGCCCGCCCGTCGGAATCCGTCCGCCGTACATGCTCCTCGCCGGTGTCTGATTTCTTTTTTAATTTTTGTTAACAACTTATTCGTAAAATTCAGGGACTTATCTGTTATATATGTGTTAAATAAACTTCTTGTGATGCTTTATTTTAGCGCATTTGATGAACTGTTGCAGGTTGCGTGCTATCTTTTTAGGCATCTGAAAAACATTTTCACCTCCTCCGCATGCTAAACCGTTAATTTGACGTTGTAAAAAAAATTAGGCGCCGAGGCATAGCGCATCTGTTGGAGATGCTCTTACCGCGGCCACTCTTCATAATGCTTGTTGATCCAGACATTTCTGGTGCATCAGCAGAGCCTAGCTTCATGATATGATATCAGGTAGTACAACGTACGGGGCATGGATCATGCAAGCCTCACGAAACACAAGGCCTGTTGAAAAAATATCTTGATGCGCTGATTAAGATGCTTTGGCAATTGGCCTCACGTACAGTTTAGTCAACAAATTGGTCGAACTCTCAACACCATGAAACACGTGAACAAATGGCATACACACGTATAGCATCGCTTGGATTCCTCAAAAATATATTTCCCCAATGTCCATAAGGGCATTTACGAGGACGATAGCCCGTCATGCCGTCTCTCTTCTCCTCCCTATCCGGTGCACACTACATAGGCTCTATCCGACTTCTTGCTCAAGAAATTGGAAAAGAATATATAAATATCAGATTCTAGATGACTACCAATAGCCTAGCTAGCTTAACTATATCTTACAAGAACCACAATAATACAGAGTACGTATCTATAAAAGCACTTCATGTCACCTATCAACAATTATATTGATATTACCCCGCAAAAAAACGATGATATTGATATTTTAAAATATCTCCAACGCATCCTCAAATCGCTTTCAAATGTCCTCATGAACCATCGTCAGTGCACACGAATGTACGCTCGCTAAGGGTAAAATGTGCAAACGATTGGGCACCGTGCGATTGTATACTCTTAGAGCATCTCCAACAAAGGTACTAAAAATAATGTGCGTTGAAAATAATAACTTTTTTGCGCGTGTGGGGTTAAAAACAACGTTCCAGTAGACACTGTATAATTCAGCACACTGTAGAAATTATGTAGCACGCGGGTAAATGCTGGACCGTAGACTGTATATATTGTGCCTGGACAACACAACGTTTGGCAAAACCGAGTGAACACGCGAAGTTAACTGCCAAGAAATTTTCCCTGCCCACGAGCCGCCCCAACATCTCGCAGGCCAGCCCGTCGGAATCACCCCCGCGGGCCGAAGGAATTGCACGCCCGCCCACAGAAATCCCCCCCCCCCTCCGCCCACCGGATTCGCCCTCATCGGCCCGCAGCAATTGCACGCGCGTCCGCCGGAATCCGTCCGCCGTACATGCTCCTCGCCGGTGTCTGATTTCTTTTTAATTTTTGTTAAGAACTTATTCGTAAAATTCAGGGATTTATTTGTTATATATGTGTTAAATAAACTTGTTGTGGTGCTTTATTTTAGCGCGTTTGATGAACTGTTGCAGGTTGCGTGCTATATTTTTAGGCATCTCAAAAACCTTTTCACCTCCTCCGCATGCTAAACTTCTAATTTGGTGATGTAAAAAAAATTAGGCGTCGAGGCATAACGCATCTGTTGGAGATGCTCTTACCGCGGCCACTCTTCATAATGCTTGTTGATCCAGACATTTCTGGTGCATCAGCAGAGCCTAGCTTCATGATATGATATCAGGTAGTACAACGTACGGGGCATGGATCATGCAAGCCTCACGAAACACAAGGCCTGTTGAAAAAATATCTTGATGCGCTGATTAAGATGCTTTGGCAATTGGCCTCACGTACAGTTTAGTCAACAAATTGGTCGAACTCTCAACACCATGAAACACGTGAACAAATGGCATACACACGTATAGCATCGCTTGGATTCCTCAAAAATATATTTCCCCAATGTCCATAAGGGCATTTACGAGGACGATAGCCCGTCATGCCGTCTCTCTTCTCCTCCCTATCTACATAGGCTCTATCCGACTTCTTGCTCAAGAAATTGGAAAAGAATATATAAATATCAGACTCTAGATGACTACCAATAGCCTAGCTAGCTTAACTATATATTACAAGAACCACAATAATACAGAGTACGTATCTATAAAAGCACTTCATGTCACCTATCAACAATTATATTGATATTACCCCGCAAAAAAATGATGATATTGATATTTTAAAATATCTCCAACGCATCCTCAAATCGCTTTCAAATGTCCTCATGAACCATCGTCAGTGCACACGAATGTACGCTCGCTAAGGTTAAATGTGCAAACGATTGGGCTCCGTGCGATTGTATACTCTTAGAGCATCTCCAACAAAGGTACTAAAAATAATGTGCGTTGAAAATAATAACTTTTTTGCGCGTGTGGGGTTAAAAACAACGTTCCAGTAGACACTGTATAATTCAGCACACTGTAGAAATTATGTAGCACGCGGGTAAATGCTGGACCGTGGACTGTATATATTGTGCCTGGACAACACAACGTTGGGCAAAACGGAGTGAACACGCGAAGTTAACTGCCAAGAAATTTTCCCCGCCCACGAGCCGCCCCAACATCTCGCAGGCCAGCCCGTCGGAATCGCCCCCGCGGGCCGAAGGAATTGCACGCCCGCCCACAGAAATCCCGCCCTCCGCCCACCGGATTCGCCCCCATCGGCCCGCAGCAATTGCACGCGCGTCTGTCGGAATCCGTCTGCCGTACATGCTCCTCGCCGGTGTCTGATTTCTTTTTAATTTTTTTTAAGAACATATTCGTAAAATTCAGGGATTTATCTGTTATATATGTGTTAAATAAACTTGTTGTGGTGCTTTATTTTAGCGCGTTTGATGAACTGTTGCAGGTTGCGTGCTATTTTATTAGGCATCTCAAAAACCTTTTCACCTCCTCCGCATGCTAAACTGCTAATTTGGTGATGTAAAAAAAATTAGGCGCTGAGGCATAGCGCATCTGTTGGAGATGCTCTTACCGCGGCCACTCTTCATAATGCTTGTTGATCCAGACATTTCTGGTGCATCAGCAGAGCCTAGCTTCATGATATGATATCAGGTAGTACAACGTACGGGGCATGGATCATGCAAGCCTCACGAAACACAAGGCATGTTGAAAAAATATCTTGATGCGCTGATTAAGATGCTTTGGCAATTGGCCTCACGTGCAGTTTAGTCATCAAATTGGTCAAACTCTCAACACCATGAAACACGTGAACAAATGGCATACACACGTATAGCATCGCTTGGATTCCTCAAAAATATATTTCCCCAATGTCCATAAGGGCATTTACGAGGACGATAACCCGTCATGCCGTCTCTCTTCTCCTCCCTATCCGGTGCACACTACATAGGCTCTATCCGGCTTCTTGCTCAAGAAATTGGAAACGAATATACAAATATCAGACTCTACATGACTACCAATAGCCTAGCTAGCTTAACTATATCTTACAAGAACCACAATAATACAGAGCACGTATCTATAAAAGCACTTCATGTCACCTATCAACAATTATATTGATATTACCCCGCAAAAAAATGATGATATTGATATTTTAAAATATCTCCAACGCATCCTCAAATCGCTTTCAAATGTCCTCGTGAACCATCGTCAGTGCACACGACTGTACGCTTGCTAAGGGTAAAATGTCCAAACGATTGGGCACCATGCGATTGTATACTCTTAGAGCATCTCCAACAAAGGTACTAAAAATAATGTGCGTTGAAAATAATAACCTTTTTGCGCGTGTGGGGTTAAAAACAACGTTCCAGTAGACACTGTATAATTCAGCACACTGTAGAAATTATGTAGCACGCGGGTAAATGCTGAACCGTAGACTGTATATATTGTGCCTGGACAACATAACGTTGGAAAAACGGAGTGAACACGCGAAGTTAACTGCCAAGAAATTTTCCCTACCCATGAGCCGCCCCAACATCTCGCAGGCCAGCCCGTCAGAATCACCCTCGCGTGTCGAAGGAATAGCGCGCCCGCCCACAGAAATCCCCCCCCCCTCCGCCCACCGGATTCGCCCCCATCGGCCCGCAGCAATTGCACACGCGTCCGCCGGAATCCGTCCGCCGTACATGCTCCTCGCCGGTGTCTGATTTCTTTTAATTTTTGTTAAGAACTTATTCGTAAAATTCAGGGATTTATCTGTTATATATGTGTTAAATAAACTTGTTGTGGTGCTTTATTTTAGCGCGTTTGATGAACTGTTGCAGGTTGCGTTCTATATTTTTAGGCATCTCAAAAACCTTTTCACCTCCTCCGCATGCTAAACTGCTAATTTGGTGATGTAAAAAAAATTAGGCGCTGAGGCATAGCGCATCTGTTGGAGATGCTCTTACCACGGCCACTCTTCATAATGCTTGTTGATCCAGACATTTCTGGTGCATCAGCAGAGCCTAGCTTCATGATATGATATCAAGTAGTACAACGTACGGGGCATGGATCATTCAAGCCTCACGAAGCACAAGGCCTGTTGGAAAAATATCTTGATGCGCTGATTAAGATGCTTTGGCAATTGGCCTCACGTACAGTTTAGTCATCTAATTGGTCAAACTCTCAACACCATGAAACACGTTAACAAATGGCATACACACGTATAGCATCGCTTGGATTCCTCAAAAATATATTTCCCCAATGTCCATAAGGGCATTTACGAGGACGATAGCCCGTCATGCCGTCTCTCTTCTCCTCCCTGTCCGGTGCACACTACATAGGCTCTATCCGGCTTCTTGCTCAAGAAATTGGAAAAGAATATATAAATATCAAACTCTACATGACTACCAATACCCTAGCTAGCTTAACTATATCTTACAAGAACCACAATAATACAGAGTACGTATCTATAAAAGCACTTCATGTCACCTATCAACAATTATATTGATATTACCCCGCAAAAAAAATGATGATATTGATATTTTACAATATCTCTAACGCATCCTCAAATCGCTTTCAAATGTCCTCATGAACCATCGTCAGTGCACACGAATGTACGCTCGCTAAGGATAAATGTGCAAACGATTGGGCACCGTGCGATTGTATACTCTTAGAGCATCTCCAACAAAGGTACTAAAAATAATGTGCGTTGAAAATAATAACTTTTTTGCGCGTGTGGGGTTAAAAACAACGTTCCAGTAGACACTGTATAATTCAGCACACTGTAGAAATTATGTAGCACGCGGGTAAATGCTGGACCGTAGACTGTATATATTGTGCCTGGACAACACAACGTTGGGCAAAACGGAGTGAACACGCGAAGTTAACTGCCAAGAAATTTTCCCCGCCCACGAGCCACCCAAACATCTCGCAGGCCAACCCGTCGGAATCGCCCCCGCGGGCCGCAGGAATTGCTCGCCCGCCCACAGGAATCCCCCCCTCCGCCCACCGGATTCGCCCCCATCGGCCCACAGCAATTGCGCGCGCGTCCGCCGGAATCCGTCCACCGTACATGCTCCTCGCCGGTGTCTGATTTCTTTTTAATTTTTGTTAAGAACATATTCGTAAAATTCAGGGATTTATCTGTTATATATGTGTTAAATAAACTTGTTGTGGTGCTTTATTTTAGCGCGTTTGATGAACTGTTGCAGGTTGCGTGCTATTTTATTAGGCATCTCAAAAACCTTTTCACCTCCTCCGCATGCTAAACTGCTAATTTGGTGATGTAAAAAAAATTAGGCGCCGAGGCATAGCGCATCTGTTGGAGATGCTCTTACCGCGGCCACTCTTCATAATGCTTGTTGATCCAGACATTTCTGGTGCATCAGCAGAGCCTAGCTTCATGATATGATATCAGGTAGTACAACGTACGGGGCATGGATCATGCAAGCCTCACGAAACACAAGGCATGTTGAAAAAATATCTTGATGCGCTGATTAAGATGCTCTGGCAATTGGCCTCACGTACAGTTTAGTCATCAAATTGGTCAAACTCTCAACACCATGAAACACGTGAACAAATGGCATACACACGTATAGCATCGCTTCGATTCCTCAAAAATATATTTCCCCAATGTCCATAAGGGCATTTACGAGGACGATAGCCCGTCATGCCGTCTCTCTTCTCCTCCCTATCCGGTGCACACTACATAGGCTCTATCCGGCTTCTTGCTCAAGAAATTGGAAACGAATATACAAATATCAGACTCTACATGACTACCAATAGCCTAGCTAGCTTAACTATATCTTACAAGAACCACAATAATACAGAGCACGTATCTATAAAAGCACTTCATGTCACCTATCAACAATTATATTGATATTACCCCGCAAAAAAATGATGATATTGATATTTTAAAATATCTCCAACGCATCCTCAAATCGCTTTCAAATGTCCTCATGAACCATCGTCAGTGCACACGAATGTACGCTCGCTAACGGTAAAATGTGCAAACGATTGGGCACCGTGCGATTGTATACTCTTAGAGCATCTCCAACAAAGGTACTAAAAATAATGTGCGTTGAAAATAATAACTTTTTTGCGCGTGTGGGGTTAAAAACAACGTTCCAGTAGACACTGTATAATTCAGCACACTGTAGAAATTATGTAGCACGCGGGTAAATGCTGAACCGTAGACTGTATATATTGTGCCTGGACAACATAACGTTGGGAAAAACGGAGTGAACACGCGAAGTTAACTGCCAAGAAATTTTCCCTGCCCATGATCCGCCCCAACATCTCGCAGGCCAGCCCGTCGGAATCACCCTCGCGTGCCGAAGGAATTGCGCGCCCGCCCACAGAAATCCCCCCCCCCCCCTCCGCCCACCGGATTCGCCCCCATCGGCCCGCAGCAATTATGCTCTTACCACGCCCACTCTTCATAATGCTTGTTGATCCAGACATTTCTGGTGCATCAGCAGAGCCTAGCTTCATGATATGATATCAGGTAGTACAACGTACGGGGCATGGATCATTCAAGCCTCACGAAGCACAAGGCCTGTTGGAAAAATATCTTGATGCGCTGATTAAGATGCTTTGGCAATTGGCCTCATGTACAGTTTAGTCAACAAATTGGTCAAACTCTCAACACCATGAAACACGTTAACAAATGGCATACACACGTATAGCATCTCTTGGATTCCTCAAAAATATATTTCCCAATGTCCATAAGGGCATTTACGAGGACGATAGCCCGTCATGCCGTCTCTCTTCTCCTCCCTGTCCGGTGCACACTACATAGCCTCTATCCGGCTTCTTGCTCAAGAAATTGGAAAAGAATATATAAATATCAAACTCTACATGACTACCAATAGCCTAGCTAGCTTAACTATATCTTACAAGAACCACAATAATACAGAGTACGTATCTATAAAAGCACTTCATGTCACCTATCAACAATTATATTGATATTACCCCGCAAAAAAAATGATGATATTGATATTTTACAATATCTCTAACGCATCCTCAAATCGCTTTCAAATGTCCTCATTAACCATCGTCAGTGCACAGGAATGTACGCTCGCTAAGGTTAAATGTGCAAACGATTGGGCACCGTGCGATTGTATACTCTTAGAGCATCTCCAACAAAGGTACTAAAAATAATGTGCGTAGAAAATAATAACTTTTTTGCGCGTGTGGGGTTAAAAACAACGTTCCAGTAGACACTGTATAATTTAGCACACTGTAGAAATTATGTAGCACGCGGGTAAATGCTGGACCGTAGACTGTATATATTGTGCCTGGACAACACAACGTTGGGCAAAACGGAGTGAACACGCGAAGTTAACTGCCAAGAAATTTTCCCCGCCCACGAGCCACCCAAACATCTCGCAGGCCAACCCGTCGGAATCGCCCCCGCGGGCCGCAGGAATTGCTCGCCCGCCCACAGGAATCCCCCCCCTCCGCCCACCGGATTCGCCCCCATCGGCCCACAGCAATTGCACGCGCGTCCGCCGGAATCCGTCCACCGTACATGCTCCTCGCCGGTGTCTGATTTCTTTTTAATTTTTGTTAAGAAATTATTCGTAAAATTCAGGGATTTATCTGTTATATATGTGTTAAATAAACTTGTTGTGGTGCTTTATTTTAGCGCGTTTGATGAACTGTTGCAGGTTGCGTGCTATTTTTTTAGGCATCTCAAAAACCTTTTCACCTCCTCCGCATGCTAAACTGCTAAATTGGTGATGTAAAAAAATAGGCGCCGAGGCATAGCGCATCTGTTGGAGATGCTCTTACCGCGGTCACTCTTCATAATGCTTGTTGATCCAGACATTTCTGGTGCATCAGCAGAGCCTAGCTTCATGATATGATATCAGTTAGTACAACGTGCGGGGCATGGATCATGCAAGCCTCACGAAACACAAGGCCTGTTGAAAAAATATCTTGATGCACTGATTAGGATGCTTTGGCAATTGGCCTCACGTACAGTTTAGTCAACAAATTGGTCAATCTCTCAACACCATGAAACACGTGAACAAATGGCATACACACGTATAGCATCGCTTGGATTCCTCAAAAATATATTTCCCCAATGTCCATAAGGGCATTTACGAGGACGATAGCCCGTCATGCCGTCTCTCTTCTCCTCCCTTTCCGGTGCACAGTACATAGGCTCTATCCGGCTTCTTGCTCAAGAAATTGGAAAAGAATATATAAATATCAGACTCTACATGACTACCAATAACCTAGCTAGCACTAGTGGAGAGACCCCCCTTTCGTCCAGCCCAAAAAAGGCATCGGTCCCGGTTCATTTCAGAACCGGGACCGATGCCGGACAACGGTCCCGGTTCGTCTGAATATGGCAACGGTCCCGGTTCAACTGGGGCAACGGTCCCGGTTTTTGTCAACAACCGGGACCAATGCTCTGGCGACCAACACGTGGCGCACTGCGAGGCATTGGTCCCGGTTTTTGGCAAAAACCGGGACCGTTGCCCCTCATATAAGCCCCCAGACATAAATTAGAATGCAACGCGAATGTTTTACAATTTTTTTATTTTTTTTGAATTATTTTTGTCGATTTCAAAAAGTGGTCAAAACGGAGGGCATGACCGGTAATAGATAGGGGTGGAATCTTACAAAAGTCTTGGTGGATTCGTGATGAAATCACTACTTGTGTATCTAGAAATGATTTTTTCAAAAAATAAAGAGCAAACTATCAAGCACATGTAGTTCAAATTTGACCCCGTTCCAGCTGAATCTGCGGAAATTTGTCTTTTTCAGAAGAGGTATATAAAAACCATATTACATGGAAACTTTGGTCAATTGTAAATAACACATGGTCTAATATTTTACAAAAATAAAGTGGTTCAAGTTGACATCAAATATTTGGTAGATCCTTCACAAAAAACCCCTACTTTTGTCACTCGGAAAATGGATTTTTCGTGCAAAGAAAATAAAAACTTCCTTTGGCAACTTGTTAGCTAGTATAATATACACACATGTGCAAAATATAAGATCATTTGGGAAAACTATCCTTTCAAACTAGTTGTAACATCGGTCATTTGGCTTGAAAGTCATGAATCTTCATACTCGATAGCTCATTTAAAAAAGACTTTTATAAGATATTTTCATTATTCCAAGTTTGTTGTTTTGTATGGTTACTAAGACATAAATTAGGATGCAACGCGAAGGTTTTACAATTTTTTTATTTTTTTTGAATTATTTTTGTCGATTCCAAAAAGTGGTCAAAACGGAGGGCATGACCGGTAATAGATAGGGGTGGAATCTTACAAAAGTCTTGGTGGATCCCTGATGAAATCACTACTTGTGTATCTAGAAATGATTTTTTCAAAAAATAAAGAGCAAACTATCAAGCACATGTAGTTCAAATTTGACCCCGTTCCATCTGAATCTGCGGAAATTTATCTTTTTCAGAAGAGGTATATAAAAAACCATATTACATGGAAACTTTGGTCAATTGTAAATAAAATATGGTCTAGTATTTTAAAAAAATAAAGTGGTTCAAGTTTACATCAAATATTTGGTAGAATCTTCACAAAAAACCCATTTTTGTCACTCAGAAAATGAAAATTGTGTTTTCAAAATTAAAAAGAAATATATTTTTTCAAAAAAATAATTTAAAAACCTTTAAAATATAATAGGTAACCGATCGGGAAGTTTCAATTTTTTTTTAAATTTCATCACAACATAGACATCAAAAAGGTCCTACACATCAACAAGGTTTAATAGGAATGATCTGATACATATATCAACAAGTGTCTGTTAAGCGAGTTGGGGTATGTGTTGAATGGAACTGAGAAGTTAAGCGTGCTGGGGCCCTTGGGGAAGTTTGATCACGAAGGTCAATTTGATCTGAGATTAACCATAATAATCTTAGATTAAGAAAAATAGTAAATAATAAATAATAAATAATATGGAGGCCCGATTCCGGTTCTTCCTATCAATCGGGACCAATGACCCCTCCCCCCCTCTTTGGTCCCGGTTCGTGGGCCAACCGGGACCAGCATTGGTCCCGGGTGTTGAACCGGGACCGAAGGCCCATTTGAACCGGGATAATATGGGGGTCTGTACACTAGGGTAGCTTAACTATATCTTACAAGAACCACAATAATACATAGTACGTATCTATAAAAGCACATCATGTCACCTATCAACAATTATATTGATATTACCCTGCAAAAAAATGATGATATTGATATTTTAAAATATCTCCAACGCATCCTCAAATCGCTTTCAAATGTCCTCATGAACCATGGTCAGTGCAAACGAATGTACGCTCGCTAAGGGTAAAATGTGCAAACGATTGGGCACCGTGCGATTGTATAATCTTAGAGCATCTCCAACAAAGGTACTAAAAGTAATGTGCGTTGAAAATAATAACTTTTTTGCGCGTGTGGGGTTAAAAACAACATTCCAGTAGACACTGTATAATTCAGCACACTGTAGAAATTATGTAGCACGCGGGTAAATGCTGGACCGTAGACTGTATATATTGTGCCTGGACAACACAACGTTGGGCAAAACGGAGTGAACACGCGAAGTTAACTGCCAAGAAATTTTCCCCGCCCACGAGCCGCCCCAACATCTCGCAGGCCAGCCTGTAAGGCCCGATATGCGGTACTGTTCCAGATCTAGGTGTTTCCACCCAGATCCGGGGACGAAGCACATATCGGTCCCACCGCGACATATGACAAAGCCATATGCCCCGGATTTCCAACATGATATCACAACATTACAGATACAAGGATACAACATCTCATACAATCGGCATACAACTGCCTCAATGATAATACAACAGCGAAAGATACATGTCTGAGTACAGACCACAAGCAAATGCCTAGTGGCAAAGAGAAAAACATCGCTCCCATAACCACACGGGTCCAGGCCCTCCGCCGGGATCCGCCTAACTAGTCGTCGTCGAGTCTCCACGTGAAACGTCGATCACCATACCTGTTGTCGATCAGAACCCTGAAAAGAGTTTGGGGGTAGTATCATGAGTACAGAGGTACTCAGCATCCAACTGTAGTGGTCATCTGACCCAGCAAGGACTTCATCACTCGTCATTCTAGGACAACTAGTAGTTTACGGTAAGGAAGGGGTAAGTGGTGAGGTTGCTGCCGCACTAGCATTTATGAAGTGGCTAACGATCTAGAGAGTAAGGTAAGAAGCCAAGCATTTGATGAGGAATCGCCTCCAACAAGTCTTGCTATCAACTACTACGCAAACATAACACCTATCCTATCCTTGTCCTCCTCTTCGCATCCCAACGAAGAAGAAGCAGTCAAGGCACACACACGTTGATCAAGTTATATTAAGATTATCTCAGTTGTTGTTGTCTATGAACAAGGAGTAGGTCTCAAGTCGTCCATAACCGTGGACACGGCTTCTCGAAAAGATTTAACCCTGCAGGGGTGTACCAACTGCCCATTACGAGGCTCCGCACGCACGTCCATCACTCTCAGTTGCTACCCATCACAGGCAACCATTTTATGATTTGGTTCCAAGAGATCCGAAATGACAGGTCCCTCTAGCTAACAACGAACAAATCCGGGTGGCCCCCGGTGAGTCGACATCCAACTCAAAAGCCGGCCGCGCTCTCGAATCGGCCTCTACCGTCTGGACGAGGTCGGGTTAGCTACCCAAACAGATGTGGGCAGCCCCCTAGCTTCCAGGTGTGGACCAACAAAGAAACCATGTCTCCGCTGGCCCAAGTTGTTTTAAAAGATATCTGCTAGGAGCGACCCGACAAGATATATATGCATGTTTTCAAATGGTAAATCAGCTTGGGTCACCACTAGAAATGTTTGAAGCTAGATAGGTAAGAAAAGGGGACCCCATAAAATCCCACACGCGGTTAGGCACGCTCAGTCTCAAAACCAATACCCGGAACTCGGATCCTAGGTGACTCGAATGGAACAAAGCGTCGGGGCGGGATAGCCTAGACCTTCCATCCTTCGTCGAATATAGTCAACATTATAATAATCATATCATCAACAATAATATAATAATCAGGTGATATCCCAACCCAAAGAGTAACAGGGTGACATCGTAGCATCCTAAGCATGCATACTAAGCAGGGGCTGAGCAACGAGCGAAAGTAACATAGCAGTACAAGGTTTGCTGGGAGGGGACATGGCTGTATCGGTTTAAAAGAGGCTGTAAACATGTGGTAGGATCAAACATCGAACCTAACCTATACTAGCATGCAAACCGCTGGTTGAAATAGAATGGATCATAAGTAATGCATAGTCCTTGCCTGTTGATAAGTCGGGTTCCGAAGGTGTAGTTGATCGCAAGCTCGCATCGTCTACGAGAGACACCCGCGGAAGCACACAAGACGAAAACACTGGAAAGCAATCAACGGTGCACCACTATTACTACGGAGCAATACAAGATCAAAGAAACAACACAAGGCACGACAACGCGATACGGTTCTATCGTCGAGAACGGTTACTAACGATTTAAGTGGAGTACTCGTCACACACGACGAATACCGCACGTTTACGGTGGTTCAAGTTGTTTAGCTACAGGTGATCAAACAAAGGTTGTTAACATGGCAACTCAAGCAAGCATGGCATAGCACACAAACATGTCAAGAGGTGAAGCATAAAATAAACTATCTATGCTAGTCAATTTAAGTGAGGCACAACCTAAACATGGCATAACACTAAGTGCCACACGATGATTAAAAGATTTGGTACTGTTCTGCCTTAAACCATATTTTAGGTTGGTTAACAACAGCAAAAAATAGCACAAACACAAAGAACACGAAAAACTAATCAAGTTACATATAAGGCACACTCCAAACGGAGTTACAGTTAAAAAGATATAAGCAAGACAAGTTATGCACACATGCTGTATAAACAGGGGTAAATCTATATGCAAAAGTGCAGCAACATGACATAGCAATACATGGGATGAAAGTAGACATGATGCTTAACAAAATGCAATTGGAATCACTCAATTCCAATAAACGGGTGCGAAGCAATCGTCATCCGAAGTTGCAACAAAATAACAGTTTCAGCAATAGCAGCACAATAACATTAGGATCACCACTTTGGAGCAAGATATAAACATGATGCAGCAAGCAAATATGGCATGTGAATGCATGAAACTGAAGTAGAAACATTGCTTAACGCAACGCAAAAGGAATCAATGCAATAGGCCTCATGGATTTGTTACAATCATCATGCAAAGTTGCAACAAAATAATAACAGCAGCACATAATAGCAATAAGTAGCAGTTTAACGGCCTGATGCCCACTTCAACACACAATTAAACAATCAAGATGAGCTCAAATGCAAATTCTCACAAAAGATGAATTAAAGTACACGCAATTCTGAGCAACTTTCGTTTTGGGGGCAACGTCATCGGAACTACGGATCAACGGGAATCAGCGTTGCAAAAATGAATCAGCACACAGTAATAATAGGACTTAGCAAAAATCACAGGGATAATCCACAGAGAAGAAAAAAAAAGAGGCCTCACCCCCAGTTGGGCCGAGCCCAACAGGCAGAGGAGGCGGCCGGGACGTCCTGGGCCGAGGTGGGGCGCGCCTGGACATGGGCCACGCAGGCAGGCCGGCCCACGGGGGCAACGGCGGTTGGTGGCAGCGCCGCTCAGCCCCGATCCCGATCGGGTTCGCCGGCGGCGGCTGGCCGGTCACGGGAGGCAGCGAGGCAGGCGGGGCGAGGCGGATCCAGGTGCGGCGCGGCGAGATCCGGCTGGTGGTGGCGCTGACGGGCGACGGGAGGCGAGTTCCAGGGGCCGGCGAGCTCGGTCTTCGGGCGGCCGCGGCCATGGCGGCTCCTTCCATGGCGATGGCGACCTCGCAGGGAGAGAGAGGGTTAGGGAAGGAGAGATAGGAGGAGAGGGAAGGCGCGGAAGGAGAGGAGGCGGAGACCTGGGGGACAGGGCACGGCGGCGTGCCTCGGAGCTCGGCGGCGGCGCCATGGAGCCGGCGGCTCGGGCGGCTCCCGGCATGGGCTGGAGGAGGGAGGAGAGAGAGAAGAGAGGTGGGAGGCTGGGAGCTCTCTGGGTCGTCAGATCGGGCGATCTGACGGTCCAGATCTGATCTGGCTAGCGTTTCAGACTAGGCGGTGTTTTTGGGGCAGATCTGAGATAGATCAGGGGGGTGGCTGCAAAATTGGCTCAGGGAAACCCTAAAATGGGTGGGAGTGTGGTGGTGTTTATATAGCATGGGTGGCTGGCAGTTTGCAAAAACATCCCCGGTTTTGCTCTCGCGCGTCCGGTGATCGCGTTCGTGACCGCCGAAGGTCCGCAGTACCTCCGATTCGGGTAAAACTTCGAACTGCGCGAACAGTGAGTCGAGCCGGAGGCGTTCACCTCGCGCTCGAACCGTTCCGAAAACACTTTCCGGCGCGCTATAAAAATAACCCGTTTAATTATTAAACGGGGTTTTTCGTTCCGTTGGCTGCGGTTGGTCTCGTGCGGTTTTCGCGACGGTGATCGGGTGAAACCCGGTGTCGCAAAGGTCGAGTGTCAGGGTGGCAAGGGTCGGTCTCCGTCCGATACGAGATAAGAGGGGTTAAAATAATCGCCGATCAATAAATCGGGGATGCAAACACCGCAAACAAATCAGACAATCAGACAATTCACACCGAAAACAAAATTTTTAATTTTTGCAAAAACTGGGCTGTTACATAGCCCGTCGGAATCGCCCCCGCGGGCCGCAGGAATTGCGCGCCCGCCCACAGGAATCCCCCCCTCCGCC
The DNA here is from genome assembly GCA_950022295.1 of Bromus sterilis. Taxonomy (NCBI): domain Eukaryota; kingdom Viridiplantae; phylum Streptophyta; class Magnoliopsida; order Poales; family Poaceae; genus Bromus; species Bromus sterilis. The sequence continues at coordinate 17,745,044 of OX465598.1, read as the reverse complement.
CACCGGATTCGCCCCCATCGGCCCGCAACAATTGCACGCGCGTCCGCCGGAATCCGTCCGCCGTACGTGCTCCTCGCCGGTGTCTGATTTCTTTTTAATTTTTGTTAAGAACTTATTCGTAAAATTCAAGGATTTATCTGTTATATATGTGTTAAATAAACTTGTTGTGGTGCTTTATTTTAGCCCGTTTGATGAACTGTTGCAGGTTGCGTGCTATTTTTTTAGGCATCTCAAAAGCCTTTTCAGCTCCTCCGCATGCTAAACTGCTAATTTGGTGATGTAAAAAAAATTAGGCGCCGAGGCATAGCGCATCTGTTGGAGATGCTCTTACCGTGGCCACTCTTCATAATGCTTGTTGATCCAGACATTTCTGGTGCATCAGCAGAGCCTAGCTTCATGATAGGATATCAGGTAGTACAACGTACGGGGCATGGATCATGCAAGCCTCACGAAACACAAGGCCTGTTGAAAAAATATCTTGATGCGCTGATTAAGATGCTTTGGCAATTGGCCTCACGTACAGTTTAGTCAACAAATTGGTCAAACTCTCAACACCATGAAACACGTGAACAAATGGCATACACACGTATAGCATCGCTTCGATTCCTCAAAAATATATTTCCCCAATGTCCATAAGGGCATTTACGAGGACGATAGCCCGTCATGCCGTCTCTCTTCTCCTCCCTGTCCGGTGCACACTACATAGGCTCTATACGGCTTCTTGCTCAAGAAATTGGAAAAGAATATATAAATATCAGACTCTACATGATTACCAATAGCCTAGCTAGCTTAACTATATCTTACAAGAACCACAATAATACAGAGTACGTATCTATAAAAGCACTTCATGTCACCTATCAACAATTATATTGATATTACCCTGCAAAAAAATTATGATATTGATATTTTAAAATATCTCCAACGCATCCTCAAATCGCTTTCAAATGTCCTCATGAACCATCGTCAGTGCAAACGAATGTACGCTCGCTAAGGGTAAAATGTGCAAACGATTGGGTACCGTGCGAGTGTATACTCTTAGAGCATCTTCAACATAGGTACTAAAAATAATGTGCGTTGAAAATAATAACTTTTTTGCGCTTGTGGGGTTAAAAACAACGTCGCAGTAGACACAGTATAATTCAGCACACTGTAGAAATTATGTAGCACGCGGGTAAATGTTGGACCGTAGACTGTATATATTGTGCCTGGACAAGACAACGTTGGGTAAAACGGAGTGAACACGCGAAGTTAACTGCCAAGAAGTTTTCCCCGCCCACGAGCCGCCCCAACATCTCGCAGGCCAGCCCGTCGGAATCGCCCCCGCGGGCCGCATGAATTGCGCGCCCGCCCACAGAAATCCCCCCCTCCGCCCACCGGATTCGCCCCCATCGGCCCGCAGCAATTGCACGCGCGTCCGCCGGAATCCGCCCGCCGTACATGCTCCTCGCCGGTGTCTGATTTCTTTTTAATTTTTGTTAAGAACTTATTCGTAAAATTCAAGGATTTATCTGTTATATATGTGTTAAATAAACTTTTTGTGGTGCTTTATTTTAGCGCGTTTGATGAACTGTTGCAGGTTGCGTGCTATTTTATTAGGCATCTCAAAAACCTTTTCACCTCCTCCGCGTGCTAAACTGCTAATTTGGTGATGTAAAAAAAATTAGGCGCCGAGGCATAGCGTATCTGTTGGAGATGCTCTTACCGCGGCCACTCTTCATAATGCTTGTTGATCCAGACATTTCTAGTGCATCAACAGAGCCTAGCTTCAAGATATGATATCAGGTAGTACAACGTACGGGGCATGGATCATGCAAGCCTCACGAAACACAAGGCATGTTGAAAAAATATCTTGATGCGCTGATTAAGATGCTTTGGCAATTGGCCTCACGTACAGTTTAGTCAACAAATTGGTCAAACTCTCAAAACCATGAAACACGTGAACAAATGGCATACACACGTATAGCATCGCTTCGATTCCTCAAAAATATATTTCCCCAATGTCCATAAGGGCATTTACGAGGACGATAGCCCGTCATGCCGTCTCTCTTCTCCTCCCTGTCCGGTGCACACTACTTAGGCTCTATCCGGCTTCTTGCTCAAGAAATTGGAAAAGAATATATAAATATCAAACTCTACATGACTACCAATAGCCTAGCTAGCTTAACTATATCTTACAAGAACCACAATAATACAGAGTACGTATCTATAAAAACACTTCATGTCACCTATCAACAATTATATCGATATTACCCCGAAAAAAATGATGATATTGATATTTTAAAATATCTCCAACGCATCCTCAAATCGCTTTCAAATGTCCTCATGAACCATCGTCAGTGCACACGAATGTACGCTCGCTAAGGGTAAAATGTGCAAACGATTGGGCACCTTGCGATTGTATACTGTTAGAGCATCTCCAACAAAAGGTACTAAAAATAATGTGCGTTGAAAATAATAACTTTTTTGCGCGTGTGGGGTTAAAAACAACGTTCCAGTAGACACTGTATAATTCAGCACACTGTAGAAATTATGTAGCACGCGGGTAAATGTTGGACCGTAGACTGTATATATTGTGCCTGGACAACACAACGTTGGGCAAAACGGAGTGAACACGCGAAGTTAACTGCCAAGAAATTTTCCCCGCCCACGAGCCGCCCCAACATCTCGCAGGCCAGCCCGTCGGAATCGCCCCCGCGGGCCGCAGGAATTGCGCGCCCGCCCACAGGAATCCACCCCTCCGCCCACCTGATTCGCCCCCATCGGCCCGTAGCAATTGCACGCGCATCCGCCGGAATCCGTCCGCCGTACATGCTCCTCGCCGGTGTCTGATTTCTTTTTAATTTTTGTTAAGAACTTATTCGTAAAATTCAAGGATTTATCTGTTATATATGTGTTAAATAAACTTTTTGTGGTGCTTTATTTTAGCGCGTTTGATGAACTGTTGCAGGTTGCGTGCTATTTTTTTACGCATCTCAAAAGCCTTTTCACCTCCTCCGCATGCTAAACTGCTAATTTGGTGATGTAAAAAAAATTAGGCGCCGAGGCATAGCGCATCTGTTGGAGATGCTCTTACCGCGGCCACTCTTCATAATGCTTGTTGATCCAGACATTTCTGGTGCATCAGCAGAGCCTAGCTTCATGATATGATATCAGGTAGTACAACGTACGGAGCATGGATCATGCAAGCCACACGAAACACATGGCCTGTTGGAAAAATATCTTGATGCGCTGATTAAGATGCTTTGGAAATTGGCTCCACGTACGTACAGTCTAGAAAAAAAATGGGTTAAACTCTCAAAACCATGAAACACGTGAACAAATGGCATACACACGTATAGCATCTCGCTTGGATTCCTCAAAAATATATTTCCCCAATGTCCATAAGGGCATCTACGAGGACGATAGCCCGTCATGCCGTCTCTCTTCTCCAGTTCTCCTCCCTGTCCGGTGCACACTGCATATGCTCTACTCGGCTTCTTGCCAGGCGCGCCCGGTTCTGTCGAGTTCACCATCGCCTAGGGTAGCAACAAATTTAGAGAGCTCTCCTTTTTTTTGATAAAGGGCTTTATTACTCAAAGTTAAGTAAGTAAAACCGGCCTCTGCATAACTAGGATGCACACAGCCACAAGTCACCAAACCAGAAAAAGTAAAAGAGTATGCGACAAGTTACAAAGAAGAACTATCGCCACTCAAGGTAGCTCTATGCGTAGATCACGCGGCCACCCATGTTGGGTAAAAATATCCCTCGCCACCGCTTTCAGTCGTGCACACGCCTCCATAAAAAGGCCTCGATATTCCCCCCGTTGTAAGATGGACCACGAACGGAGAATACCCGTGCATCGATAAAGAACCTGCAAACAAGTGAATTTTTTATCAGAAAAGATCTTGTCATTTCTACAAAGCCAGAGCGATCATATTACGGCGAGGGCTCCTACCCTAAGAATGGTTTTAATCTTACTATCTATCCTGTTCAGCCAATTTCCAAAGATATTAGCAACGGATGTGGGTTGATATAAGTTTGAAGCCATTTGGATAGCTGACCAAATAGAATGTGCAACCTTACAGGTGAAGAATAGGTGTTTTATTGTCTCGTCATGAGCACATGAAACACATTTTCTACTCCCTTGCCAGTTGCGCTGGACAAGATTATCTTTCGTTAAAATGACACCTTTCCGAAGATACCATGCAAAGACTTTAATCTTTAGAGGAATCTTCATTTGCCATATTTTGTTATTATTATCGGTTGGTATATCAGGTTGGACAAGCGCCCTATACATAGAGAGCTCTCCTGGTGGCCACACAAAGAATATTTTCTGGCTCTTGGACGATTCACGAAACAGGGTGGCGCCTTTTTTATAGATAAAGCATAGATAAAATTACACAATTAAACGATACAAAATGGAGAGAAAGCCTCATACAAAATGGATCTTGAGATTATGGGGTCACGCAGAACACACAGAACTACGCTACCGCAAGAAAACACATGAAGGTCGAATATAACGCCACCCTAAACCCTAATACACCTAAGCCAGACGATAACGCCATCAAGAGAAAGAACGACGCTAAGTACCGCCGCTGCCAAGTTCGATAAAGGCAAGGGTCTCCACCCAGAAACCTTACAGAAAGAGGAAGGCCACAACAACGTCTTAAAAAAGAGAGCGGCACCTCCACCATCGACGCAAAAGAGTAGAGATTTAGCTCGTCAGCTTACAGGTGCCACCACAAGGTCTTCAGGACAACCGTGACAAGCTCATACCGCTAGATACGGAGTTGGGTGTCACCCCTACCAAATTATAGAGAACGATTCAAGCCAACTGCCGCTACACCCTCACCGCCCACACGACCAAGAAGGTAAGCCATCATCGCTGCCATGATGCCCACCAGAGAATGAATCATGTGGATCACCTTCCGAGGCCACCGCCCCCACATCCTTGCCTTGAGACATCGCCACCCATCCACCTCACGACACACTAGTCCCGGCGGGAGGAGTAGAAGGCACTCCTTACACTCCTAGCCCGACATCCGTCCTTAGATATGGGTCCACACCTCCGTGGTAAGAGGCGTCGATGCCTGCATTCCCAACCAGTTCTAGTGGATCGAGGGGACACAACCCCAGGGCTGCCGATAGACGTCACCAAGCAAGCCTCAACCAAAGCCATTGTGGCCTGATCTACGCGAGTTCGCACGACGCTAAATTCATGGTCATCATCACAAGGATACTTTGTTAGGACAACCACCACGGTGCACGACACCCACGAAGACAATGCCCTCGGGCACATCTCGGGTCGAGGGCGACCTCACATACCAGGGAAGTCATCCTCAATCCGCCTTGGGTCTAGATCCAGCCTGCCCAAGCACAAACCGTATGTCAGAGACTCCACCGCTGCTTGTGTAGCCCACACCCAGCCATTGCCCCGCCATCTAAAACTCAGGAGAAGGGACAACGTCGCATCGCCATCCTGCGCTGTTAGCCAAACCATGAACGCCTTGTTGTCGTAGCCACCACCAATGGGCCCCACCACCCCAACCCTTGCTGGCCCCGCACAACATCAGGAAGAAGGATAGCGTGTTTGGCCCGCGCCGCCACTACCCACTTCGCACGCCAGACATATTTGACCGTCCCAGCCCAAGCATGCACGCCTACTAACGTGCAACGCTAGCCTGAGGGAGCGAGCCCACATTGCTGCCGTCGCGTGAGGATCCTCCAGGGCTCCATCGACGACAAAGATCGGGGACAGTTCTTGGACGGTTGGACCATGGTCCTCAAATTGTTTTCACTGCTTTATTTTTTCTTGTTTCATTTTCTCATTGGGGTCCCACGTAGAACCGGTTAAATAAGAACTACGATAATTCTTGATGTTATATCGCTTGTGAAATTCAAACAAATCTTACATTCAAAATATGTTTATGTGAAAAATATAAAGATGTTAATCTAATATGTGTGCATGGCACTATGAGTTCTAGCTGTCAGCGTGTTTCCTTCCTTTGCAACCTAACAGAGACATTAATTCTATATACTACATCTGATTCATACATTGAGTCCCTTGCCTTGTCCAGCATGTATATATACTAGATAGTACGGCGCGCTTTGCCGCGCCCGTAATAGTTACGTTGAGTCAAAAAGATAAGATTGCTAATCTTAAATGAAAAAAACTGATTTTTAGCTCGAATAAGTTCATTGTTATTTTCAATCTTGATTCTCACTTACAAAAAACTGCTCGAAAAAGCTCCAATGATTATGATGGTTCTCTTTTGGGCCATCTGCTAATCAACATGCATACATTTTTTGGGCAATTATGTAATGTAGATAATCATGTATCTTGATGTGTTTGCACAATAAATTTCTTTCCAACATGACGGTAGTATGATGATCAATTTTATAAGCTTTTAGTTTGTAGGAAGTGAAAACTTTAATTCTGCATCTAAGGATGATCACGAAAAGAAAACAGATCTAACCCTCGCACATCGCTCCAGTGGGCGACGTGGAGGGCGCTCCCGCTGTTGCCAGCACCCTCCTCTCAGTCCCTCCTCCCTCGCCATCACCAGAGGATGCGTCGGGGTAAAGCCTGGTCGGCGTCGGCGGCGGTGGCAGCGGGGCATTTTGCCTCATTGCGCAGGGCCATCGCCACAAGGCAGGGCGGTTGGGTCGGAATGCGGTGATGGCGATGGTTCTGATGGTGCGATGGAGGATCCCCGTGGCGGCAACACTCGGGACCAACGGTGCACGATGGGCTTCGAGGTGGCGAATCATGCAGGCGAGGGTCATTGTGGTACGGCGGTAACACTCAGGACCGGTGGCGCACGACGGGTTTCCAGGTGGCGGATCGTGAAGGCGAAGGGATGGCGACGGATCGGGATCCAACCCGATCTAGCGTCCATCTTTAGCGGCTCGGGATGTGGACAGTGCATGTCGGTGTCCTGCGTTGTGGCAGCGATGGCATCGGTGTGGTGGAGGCCACGTTGTGGTGGCGGTCCGAGTGTTCTTCTCGCATCACTGTAAAAGTCTGCATGATCAGTCCTCGTCGATCTGGTCATCAACATGTTCCATAACTGCTATTGGAGATTTAGCCCAAGGATATCTGGATCGTGCGCGTCCATACCAACCTGCACGACTCCATGAGGGCGCAACGCGAAGCTATGTTTTTTGTTGATACCATAGGACATATCGGTGTCTCGATTTTCATGGTGTAGACAGCGTGGAGAAGGATATGGTGGTTGAGATAAGAGGATCAATAAGGTGGAGGGGTCTTGGAGGCGATGGAGTCAGCTAGATGTTTGATAACTTTTAGAAGAAGCAATGATAGGTGGGGGTGACGGCACCGTAGGATTTCATTTTTGGTGGTGCTCCTCGAGTGTCGAGTCATGGCTTCCAGGGCGACAATTTATGGTCTGTCTTTCATTGGTTGTGCCTGGTAATTGCATGTCTGAAGTTATTGTTTTAAGATCTTTAACTTTCTACAGGGTGAATACCTAAGATCTTGGATCGGATAAAGATGACATTTGTGCACTTTTTTCTTTTCAAAGACGTTATTTTTAAAGACCTCTTGTATTTTTCGGGTTTTGTTTTTTACGGTGGTTTGTCTACTGTAGGCAATTTCAAAGTTACTACCTTTGTATCAAAACATAAGATATTTTTGTAGTTTAATTTAAACTAAAAGCGAATTATATTTTAGTGGAAGAAGTATAGACTAAATAGAGCTCTCTTCGTCATTCCCATGTCCAGCGAGAACATGCCGGAACATCACGTCCAGTTTTGCAAAAAAAAAAATTGAGAAAAACGTCCAGGTTTGCAATGACGCTTGACGCAGGAACACTCGGTATGGCCTGTGCACAAAAAGAATCGTGAAGAGATTTAATTTTCTTTATAGTAGAATGTGAACCGACCAACACCAGTACAAGCTACCGACCAACACCAGTACAAGCTTCCTCAAAAAAAAAAGTACAGGCCCACAGGTCAGTGACACGGCAGTGGCAGAGGCCTCAGCGATCTGTAGGGGACTCTATGTAACCCTCAGATAATAATACAAGGAGTGTTGCACGATCTCTCTCTCTCTCTCTGGATCTAACAAAATCAATATCAGCAATGGACCTAGTCACCTTGTCAGGTAAACTGATGAGGAGTCTTCCTCCCCGTTTCAAGGTATGTTATCGGTATTGAGTTTAGAAATAATCCCTGCTATTTTAGCTCGTCATTATTGACCAGGTTTAGGAAGTCCCAACGAAAGCGAGATAAGCATGACATCTTCGATATTACTAATCTTCTTAGGGGTGAAAGCCCTGAGAATGATTGAGGCTATGGATTTTGGCTGCTGGCTTCGATTTTGACCCGGTTGTACATTAAAATCTTTGAAAAAGTCGAGTGTTCCAGGCTGTCGACGAGGTGGTCGGGTGGTCCCTGCATGCATGCCTCCATGCTTCGGTCCTCCATAACTTTTTCGACTGTTCTGTTCTACAAATGGGGACTCGTGGGTTCTGTGCCCGCCTCCACCTTCCTGCCACGCTCTTGCGCGAGCACCCTGGGGTGCGTTTAGTTCGATCTTATGCGGCTTAGCGACGGAGTGCTATCGGATGAGGATGTGCGCCCGTGGCCGGTATCCCGAGTGGCACGCCGCGGCCTGAGCAAGAGGCCGGTGAGTTCTATTCCGCATGGCGGCCGGCGGTTGTGGTCTGGGATTGTACACTGGCATTGCAAGTATGGGATCTTATTGCTCCCAACAGAAAGAGGTGCATTTCGATGATGGATCACATTCACCTCACTAGGATAAGTTTACCCAAAGGTATTGCAATGGAGATCATCATCATGAGTTGTTGGCATATCTGAATGCAGAGAAATAATTGGATATTCAAAGGTATGACACCATCCATTACTTCATGGAAGAGAGGATTCAAAAGAGATTTGCAGCTTATCGAACACAAGATAAAGAATAAATACAAGACTATCCTTACTCAGTGGTGTGATAGTAAGTTGAACGATATTCGTTCATAGTTTTCGAAACCAAGACCATTTGTAATGATTAAACATAGAACTGGAATTGGTTGAGCTTTGCTCACCTTGTCTTGTACATTATATATTAATATATTTGCCGTAGAACGATTGTTCTACGGTCTTGGTTTCAAACAAATGCTGGCATCGATTAGGGACTGAGTAGGCGAGTGCGGGTGACGCCGGCCAGAGCTCGAGGAGGCAGGGATGATGTGGATTGAGTAGAGCACGACTGCAGAGAAAGGATATCGTGAGCGGAAGAAAGCAGCGTTTGTGGTGTACGGTTCCATGCCGTGAACTGACGGCTGATGTGCATTGATGCGTTGTGCATGATGCTGATGCGAGGTTGTGAGTTGAGCCGCTGATGCATGTTGGTTGTGCACAGTGCACTGATCTCTCCTCTGTTTTGTTTCCTGCTACAAGAAATATTCATGGTGACAGAAACTATGCACTTGAGGCAACACCTTCATCTTCTTGATTTTTCTCTAAAATCTGAAACTGTTTAGCACCTAAATCCTAATCTGAGCTTAGTAATTTTTTACACAAAAAGTGTGTAATCTCAGTACTTCAACCAGAAAGACCATGAGAACTCCGATCCATCTTCTATTACCCAAACCAAGCACTTCATTGACTATCAACCAAATTTTATCCTTATTACTTGAACAAGTATACATGAGCTTCTATTTTACTTTATGCCTATTTAAGAAGGAAAACATCCAAAAAGAACAAAGAACCAAAAGTGAAACTAAAGAAATTAAAAAACCAAACAACTACAAAAAATGTACGGCTAAAACTGAAACAGAAGAAACTAATAAAGAGCTAAAAAACTAAAAAGGTGTACAACTACTCTATGAGGGCTTTACTTACGAAAATTACATATGGGTCATACATGCATATTATCTGGTCCGTTCAGTTGAACCCATCTCAACCGCGGACTGCAATTAATGCGTCTGACGCGGGTTCTGGAATATGGCGTATTTCGTCCGTGAATAGTGTGGTCCGTATCAACGGCGGAGCTATGTAGCCGTCAGGGGGGCCGCCGCCACCCCAACCAAAACCATGTTTTTTTAATTAGTAGTTATAATTAGCTTTAGATTAGATAGGACCGATGCTTTTGGCCCCCCACACCCCCAGCTACGTTGTGGCCTTATGCCCTTGTGTGCTTTGGCCCGTTGAGGAAAAACAACGCCACGGCACCGCTTTCTTGCTCTGTTTTCTCTGTGTCGCCCAGCCGCCCAACCCAGGCGAGCGCCGCGGCTGCTGCCCCCCACCGCGCATCCGACCCGACTGCTGCCGACCAGCAGCAGCGCACCTACGGCGAGCCTCGAGCGCGGGCCCCCATCTGACCATCTCCCTCCGGCCTCCGTCTCTCACTCCCTCGACCCGGCGACCGGTGACGAGCAGCAGCGACTCAACGTCGAGCGGCCAGACCCATCAGCGATTCGAATTTGGCACCGGTCCACGGTCCATCCCCTCACAGCCGTTCTTAAGGATTCTTGGTAAGTGGTACGTAATTGATATTCTAGTTAGGTTTTCAGTACAAGTATATTTTCCTCAATCCCAAATTTCTAATTGGGGATTTTATTGCTGTTTGAACCACAGATTTGTAAAATTATGAATTGCCAATTCATGTTGAGTAGTTGATTGGAGAGAGATCATAGGTGTTAGAACTTGAAAATTGGGATGAAAATGGGTAAAAAGGGCAATATCGAGTCATTCTTCAAAAGACAAATAACAGAGGATGTTGAGGAAGGTTCGGCGCCACCACCACCACCACCAGAACAATCTTTACCTCTGCTTCTTGAACTGGAACAACGACAAGAAAATCAAGAGGAAGAGCCTCGAGGAAATGAAGCATTTGCAGGTCCTGTTGTATTTCGAGGTGCTGAATTCTTGGAGCGAGACCCAGCACTGCGACCACAAATTTGGCAATATCCTCCTAATCAAAGAGATAGTGTGCGAAGAGCTTATTTGATGCTAGGTCCTATGCAACCGCATCTAAAACATTATAAAGCTTCTGGAAAAATAGGCCATCAACGACGCTTCCGACACAACCGGTTCAGCCTTTTCCCATCATGGTTAGAGTATTCACAACAAAGTCATCGTGCCTATTGTCTATTATGCTTTGTTTCTAGCAAAAATATCTTAGAAAAAGGTGGTTCTAATGTGTTCTCCGTGCATGGATTTGACAAATGGAAGAAGGTAAATGATGGAAGATCTTGTGCATTTTTAGGCCATGTTGGTTCTGGACCTTGCTCGCCGCATAATAATGCGATCACAGAATGCCAAGCCTTGATGAATCAACCAGGCCATCTAGAAAATATTGTAGCAACAAAGGACATGGAAAAGGTGGAAAGGAATCGCCTAAGGCTAAAAGCTTCAGTTGCAGCTGTCCGATGGCTCACGTTTCAGTCTTGTGCATTTAGAGGGCATGATGAGAAAGCTGGCTCAAAAAATAAAGGAAACTTTCTTGAATTGTTAGAGCTGCTCGCGGAGTTTAATCCTGATCTTGCCAAAGTTATTTTGGGGAATTCTCCATACAACTCGAAGTACACATGCCCGGATATTCAAAAAGAAATCTTGTCCATATATGCTGCTAAAGTCAGGAGACATATCCGTGAAGAAATTGGGAATTCTAAATTCTCTATTCTAGTGGATGAGACATGTGATGTAGCGAAAAGAGAACAAATGGCATTGGTTTTCAGATTTGTTGATAAAGAAGGTTATTCACAAGAGCGGTTCTTTGATTTGATACATGTGGCCAACACTAAAGCTTTGACATTGAAAGAAGAATTGTGCTCAGTTTTGTCCAAGTATGGTTTTGATATTCAAAACCTTAGGGGAAAGGGATACGACGGGGCTAGCAACATGAGAGGAGAGTTGAATGGATTGCAATCTCTTTTTCTGAAGGAATGCCCATATGCATACTATGTTCATTGTTATGCTCACAGATTACAACTTGCACTAGTAGATGCATCCAAAGAGGTGGTTCCTGTTGCCCAATTTTTCCAGAAGCTAACCTTTATTATCAACACCGTCGATTCATCATCAAAGCGCCATGATGAACTCCATGATGCCCAGCTGGTAGAACTAGCACGTATGATAGACAGTGGACGACTTGAAACCGGTCAAGGGGCAAATCAGATACGATCACTTAAACGGCCTGGGGACACTAGGTGGGGTTCTCACTTTGGTTCTATTGTCAGCCTTATGGAATTATTTGATGCGGTAAATTTTATTGTCCAAGAGATGGCTGCTGATAGATCAATTGTTGGACCAATACGTGTTGATGCTGACACTTCTTTCAGTTATTTGTCCTCTTTTGAGTTTGCCTTTGTCTTATGTATGATGAAGGAAATATTAGAGATCACAGAAGGACTTGGCCAAGCTTTACAACTGAGATCACAAGACATTACAAATGCTGTCCGTCTAGTGTTCGCTACAAAAGAATGTCTTCTTCAGTTGCGATCAGATAATGGCTGGGAAGAATTCTTTTACAGAGTTGTTGAATTTTGTGTAAGTCATGGCATTGCTATCCCAAACATGGAGGAAACTTATGTCATGCGTGGTGGTCGTGCACGACATCAACCTGTTCATTTCACTAAGGAGCGGTATTTCCGTGTGGAGGTATTCCGAGGAACTATTGATTGCCAACTACATGAATTGGATCGCAGGTTTAGTGAGAAGATAATGGATCTTCTATCTACCAGTGCCACACTGATTCCTAAAAACAGATTTAAATCTTTTAAAGGCAGTCATATATGTGAGTTAGTGGAGAAGTATTATCCAGCAGATTTCACCCAGCAAGACCGTTATGGACTAGAACAACAGTTGAAATTGTTTGTAGTTGATGCTTCTCATTCTAAAGAGTTGAAAAATATCTCCACCTTGACTGATCTTTGTCGTTGCCTTGTTGAGACAGGAAGATATGCTATCTACCATTTGATTGTCAGGTTAGTCCAACTACTTGTCACTCTTCCTGTTTCTACCGCAAGTGCAGAACGTGCATTTTCCAGTTTGAAGATTATCAAGACAAGGTTGCGTAATAAGATGGAAGATGAGAATCTTGCCAACAATTTGGTAGTTCACATAGAGCACGAAATTGCTGAAATGTACAACTTTGAGGATATTTTGGAAGAATTCAAGAGCAAGAAGGATCGAAAAGCTGATCTATAATGCCATGGTCTGGTAACGAGTCCTTCAAGCAGTGTTGCTTTCAAGGTCAGGTTGGTAAGATCAAGTAGTTTATTTTGGTATAGTTCTATCATGAAATAGTCTAGTATATATATATGGACCTGGTCATATTTGTATTTTGCAACCTATGTCGCCAATATGACAATATCAATATATTTATATGATCTAGTCTACAAATCATGTTTTGCTGCAATTTTTCATAGTTTGTCTGGTCTTTCGCCCCCCCAAGAATTTTTTCAAGCTCCGCCACTGGTCCGTATCCGCGTACGTAGTTCTGCAGTGTATCGGTGTTTCTGGAGTGACGCCGTTTGGGCCGTAGGACCGAGCTGGACCGGTGGTACCTCCATTGCACTCGAACACACGGTCCAGTTAGTTGGGTGGTTAGGTTAGTAGAGGTAGAGTGTGTGCATTCAAAGCGGGCAGAACCTCCATTGCTGGCGGCGTTCTTTCGGAGAGAAGAAGGGCGGATTTGCTTGGTGCCTTTTCTGACGGAGATGTGCGCCGACACTGGATTCGCGCTGCACCCTGTAGTAAGGTGAGACTCTTCCTCTCAGCCCTAAGCTAAATCCCTACCCACCGCGTTCATGGATCAAACGGCAGATCGACCATGGGATCTGGATTTAGGTTGTTCTGTTAATCACCTACTTTCATTTCGTCCAGGTTGCCAATCTTCCCAATCCGTGCGCTGCCGCCGGCTGCAATTGAAGTCGACCGGGCAAGCGAGGTCGGTAGTCGTTGCGAAGAAATTCTCCCTGAATCGTCCGTGGCTGCTGTAGTTCGAGGCCAGGGTGCGTTGAACGCGGATAACTCCCACGCAGAGTCCGGTGAACATATGGCCCAGCCCGACCCTAGAGATGTTGGGTGGATGCGGAGGTATCACTAGTAGAAAAAGGTCCATTTGTCCCGGTTCTAGAGGCTCATTTGTCCCGGTTTTGGAACCGGGACTAAAGGGTCGTTACTAATGCCCAAAACCTTTAGTCCCGGTTTGCCCACGAACCGGTAATAAAGGTCCTCCACGTGGGCTGTTGTGGTGCACTGGGGCGGAGGACCTTTAATCCCGGTTGGTAACACGAACCGGTACTAAAGGCCTCCACGGGAAAAAAAATCATTCAAATATTTTCCTCTTTCTTTTTTCTATTTTTTCAAAAATTATATTATTTCCATTCATTGACCAGTTTTTTTTCACTCCCCTTTTTTATATATTTTCACAATTTCTATTATTTGAGTTATTTAACTAGTTTAGCCTCTAACCACCCATCCTTACACTACTCTAGCAATAACACGCTTAACTTCTGAGTTCCTTCCGTCTCCACTTCCAACTATACCTCGCACATGTTGTTGCTATTACTATCATATCAATCCTGTTAACCTCTTGATTACAATGTCACACTTCTATATTGTTTTAATTCCAAATAATTATTTTAATAAACAAAAGTAATGAAATAATAATACTCTTCAATAAAAATAAAAATATTTTTTTTTGCAAAACCTAAAATTTGAAAATTTTCATATTTCCCTCAATAGTAGTCAAAAAACCCTTATTTCATATTTCCCAATTTTAAATTTCTATCCCAATTTTTGTTGAATTATTTTATTGAAAAGAATAATGAATGGGTACGTGGATGGGTGCCCTATTAAATTTCTATGCCAACTTTTTTTGAATTATTTTTCCCCCAAATCTTAAAAGCATCATAACTTTTTTTCTGTTTGGTTTTTCTGTTTCATACAAAAAAAACTTTTTTCATCGGCGGTCGTATGCAAAAGTTATGACCATTTTACAAATTCTAGATGATTTTGTAAAAAATGTCAAAATTAATGCTTGTTAATTTTGCAAGAAAATCATTAAATGCATGAAAAATTAACAAATGAAGTTAGAAAGGATTGAAAATTGAGGATGTGGCTTTGAATGGTGCATATGGAATGCACAAAAAGTGTGGAGTTGAAATAAGTTAAAAAAATGACTTTATAAAAAATGAATTTTCTTCCAAAACCCTCATACTTCCAAGGAGATGGTCCAGTTTGTACACGAAGTGCATCCATTTTTGTCGTAATCCTCTCCAATTTTTAGCACATGGTATTTGGGTGAAATGATGACACAATGCTAATTTTCAACATTTTCAGAGTTTATTTGTACTACTTTTTAATTTCATGGTCATCTAGCGCAAAAATCATTAAATGCATGAAAATAGCAAATAAAGTTAGAAAGGGTTGAAATTTGAGGATGTGGCTTTGAATGGTGCATATTGAATGCACAAAAAATCTGAGTTCAATAAGTTAAAAAAAGAAATGTCTTTGTAACAGATGAGTTTTCGTCCGAAACCCTCACACTTCGAAGAGATGGTCCAATTTTTACACGAAGTGCATCCAGTTTTTGTCGTAACCCTTTCAACTTTTTAGCACATGCTATGTGGGTGAAATGATGATACCATGCCAAGTTTTAACCTTTTTAGAGTCCATTTCTACTGCCTTTTCAATTTTAGGGTCATTTAGCGCAAAAAAATCATTAAATGCATGAAAAATAACAAATGAAGTTAGAATGTGTTGAAATTTGAGGATGTGGCTTTTAATGGTGCATATTAAATGCACAAAAAGTTTGGAGATGAAATAAGTTAAAAAAATTCTTTTTAACATATGAGTTTTCTTCCAAAACCCTCATACTTCGAAGGAGATGGTCCAGTTTGTACACCAAGTGCATCCAGTTTTTGCCGTAATCTTTTCAACTTTTTAGCATGTGCTATGTGGGTGAAATGATGATACCATGCGAATTTTCAAAAAATTTAGAGTTCATTTGTACTGGCTTTTCAATTTTAGGGTCATTTAGCGCAAAGAAATAATTAAATGCATGAAAATAACAGATGAAGTTAGAAAGGGTTGAAATTTGAGGATGTGGCTTTGAATGATGCATATTGAATGCACAAAAAGTCTGGAGTTGAATAAGTTAAAAAAAAGAAATGCCTTTGTAACAAATGGGTTTTCGTCCGAAACCCTCATACTTTGAAAGAGACGGTCCAATTTGTACACGAAGTGCATCCAATTTTTTCCGTAACCCTCTCAACTTTTTAGCACATGCTATGTGGGTGAATTGATGATACGATGCCAAGTTTCAACCTTTTTAGAGTTCATTTGTACTGTCTTTTCAATTTTAGGGTCATTTAGCGCAAAAAAATCATTAAATGCATGAAAAATAACAAATGAAGTTAGAATGTGTTGAAATTTGAGGATGTGGCTTTTAATGATGCATATTAAATGCACAAAAATTTTGGAGATGAAATAACTTAAAAAAAATATTCCTATTTAACATATGAGTTTTCTTCCAAAACCCTCATACTTCGAAGGAGATGGTTCAGTTTGTACACGAAGTGCATCCAGTTTTTGCCGTAATCCTTTCAACCTTTTAGCATGTGCTATGTGGGTGAAATGATGATACTATGCCAAGTTTCAACATTTTTAGAGTTCATTTGTATTGGCTTTCCAATTTTAGGGTCATTTAGCGCAAAGAAATCATTAAATGCATGAAAATAACAAATGAAGTTAGAAAGGTTTAAATTTGAGGATGTGGCTTTGAATGGTGCATATTGAATGCAAAAAAATTCCGAAGTTGAAATAAGTTAAAAAAAAGAAATGTCTTTGTAACAGATGAGTTTTCTTCCAAAACCCTCATACTTCGAAGGAGATGGTCTAGTTTGTACACGAAGTACATCTAGTTTTTGCCGTAATCCTCTCAACTTTTTAGCACATGCTATGTGGCTGAAATGATGACACAATGTCAAGCTTCAAGCTTTTCAGGGTTCATTTGTACTTCTTTTCAATTTCATGGTCATTTAGCGCAAAAAATTCATAAAATGCATGAAAAATAGCAAATGAAGTTAGAAAGGGTTGAAATTTGAGGATGTGACTTTGAATGATGCATATTGAATGCACAAAAAGTCTGGAGTTGAATAAGTTACAAAAACAGAAATGCCTTTGCAACAAATGGGTTTTCGTCCGAAACCCTCTTACTTCGAAAGAGACGGTCCAATTTGTACGCGAAGTGCATCCAGTTTTTGCCGTAACCCTCTCAACTTTTTAGCACATGCTATGTGGGTGAAATGATAATACCATGCCAAGTTTCCACCTTTTTAGAGTTCATTTCTACTGCCTTTTCAATTTCGAGGTCATTTACCGCAAAAAAAATCATTAAATGCATGAAAAATATCAAATGAAGTTAGAAACGTTTGAAACTTGAGGATGTGGCTTTTTATGGTGCATAGTTAATGCACAAAAAGTCTGGAATTGAAATAAGTTAAAAAAAAATGGCTTGTAATATATGTGTTTTCGTTCGAAACCCTCATAAAGAGTTAAACAGAGTCTGGTTTTGATTAAAACACCTATTTAAAATATCCTAAAAATTCGCATATTGAACGTACTGATAAAACATACTAATATTAAACAACAGGAAAAATAATCATTCAAAAATCTATTTTTAAACTAAAGTTATTCAAAAACTAGTGATTGACACAAATTTCAAAATAATTCAGGTTTAAACTATTTAAATTTTAAAACTACTGGCACTAACAGAAAGTTTATAATTTTTTTGACCTAAAGAAAAAAAATCATTTAAAAACTCTAAATATTCTAACAGTTATTCAAAATCTAAAAACAGAAACTCTTCTGTTTATAAAAAGAAAAAGAAAAGACCTTTAGTACCGGTTGGTGTCTCCAACCGGGACTAAAGGTCCTACCTTTAGTACCGGTTCAAGACACCAACCGGGACTAAAGGTTGCGACACCCTTTAGTTCCGGTTCGTGTCTGGAACCGGGACAAAAAGGTTCAGACGAACCGGAACCAATGCCCCACGAGGCTCGGTCGGCCCCCTGGGCGCACGAACCGGGACGTATGCCCCCATGGGTCCCGATTAGTAACTGAACCGGGACTAATGGGCTGGCCAGGCCTGAACCAAAGCCCTGTTTTCTACTAGTGTATTTTCCACTGACGGAACTTTTGACAGCACTATATATCCAGACTGCAAATATGAACCATGGTTGGCTTTGCAATAGATAAATTTGGTTGCTAGTTGTAGCATGGAATAGAAAATTTGAACGAACTGATGGACCAACACTCCATGTAGGTTGTAATTTTCCATTGGATTGCAGTCCATGTATGTCTACCTAAATGTACAAAACAGGTTATTTTGCATTCACTGAACTTTTGACAGCAATGTATTTTGGGTCTGTAAATTTGATTCAGGGTTTGACTCGCAATAAATAAATTTGGTAAGCAGATGTAGTAAGGCTTAATAATTGTGCATGAGCTGATTGAGCACCAACTTATTTTAGTTGAAAATTCTCACAGGATTGCAGCCCAGGAATGTCTACCTAGGTGTGCGAAATAGGGGATTAGTATTGTAGGTTATCAGATTAAAACTCGCCATGAACATGCAGGTTTAGCGTTTTTTATTATGTCGGACATTTGACAATTTGTCAGTACGAACTAAGTATCTATACCTGCTCGTTATTCTTGACTGGGTACGAGTTGGTGCTAATCCTGTAGAACGGCAGCCATGCGCCTCGCCAAACAGTCCGTTCATGTGCACTACCGGTCCACCTGTTGGCCGAACCAGCAGGACCGTATAGTCCCGACTGGCGTCTCCATTAATAGCGGGGTGGCCCACTGGAAAAGAACTCCCCCTTACGCATTAACCCCGCGCAATACAACCCGGTATACACAACCAGTTCCAGATCCCGAGTACTTCCAACGCTCGTGGTAGTGCCGGCATATGGTAGTACCGCCCATATGGCCGCGTCCCTTTACTTAACCCTTTAATGTTTTATGAGGGAGATGTATAGTAGGAGAAAAAAAGTATGCTCCTTAACATGAAGAGGTAACAAAAAAATGAAGATAACGCTAATTTCCTTTTTGTGTTTGCTGGTAAGCTAAAGGTTCTTACATACAGTTTTTTTTGGATTGAACGCATTTTCTCAGGCTAACGCACTCTCAATGTTTAGCTCATATTTCTTTTCATACAACACTTTAGTTGTTGTCTCTTTTTTCTTGTAGAGAGAAAATGGATATTAGTTTTTTTACTTCAGAAATTAGTGCATCTTATATCTTTGGATGTAACACATAAAATGGTTAGTTTTATTTGAGGGTGTACTTCTCAATTTTGTTTTTGTTTTTTGGATACTCATTAGAAAAAGTACGCCTTTTTGAAAAAATAAATTAGAAACAATACTATGAGTGAGATTGGCAACTCTTTTCAAACTTCCATATCCTATAATTATTGCAGGGCAAGCAAGTAATTCGGATGTATTCTTGGTGCATATTTGTATTGGTCATAGTAAATGTGCCATATAAGACAAGATGGTATATCTTTGGAAGATTATGGCCACATGAGCATTTTTCTAATGTTGTCATTAGTAGTCAATACTTGCGGCAGTCATGTAGTGATGCTATTGTTGCATGTTTGCATGAGATGTCTATAAATTCTTGATATTTGTGTTTGACACGAGAAAAATCTATTTTGGGGGTGTACGACTCTCCGTAAGAAAGGAAGAGAGTATGTATAGATTTCTCTCATGCGCTGGGGAAAAGAAAATGCGGGCGTGCCAGTGTACCTGGGTACACAAAGAAAACAAAGAGATGGGAATAGTATTTTATTAATCTCAAGGATAACAAATACAATTCCCGATATGCGCTCCATGGCCTACTAGCGCGGCCAGCCTGACTGTAGCGGTGTGCGGTCTCCTGGTTCCCGAGGTCTCGAAAGACTCCCGGTTAATTACTTCTTTGGGTTACGCCGCGAGATACCTCCGATTAAGCTGTGTGGTCGTCTTCGTCATCTTTGCTTCACATTCTCCATGCATATGGTGGTGTGTGTGGGAAGCGGCAGAGCCCGTGTCCTCGTCGGTACACGCGCCGCTAAGAACGTGGCCTTGTGCTAACCACGCCCGCCCTCGCCGTCGCGCCTCGTCGGTCTTGGCGGCGTTGAAGTGGTTGGGGTTGAAGTAGCATGGGTCCTGCTAGGCTCGGACTTGGAGACGATGTAGGAGCTTCGTCGGGGTATGCAAGGGGTACACCTCGCGGGACTAAGTTAGGAGACCGACGTCGGTATAAACCAACTGTCGCTCAAGTCGGCGTGGCCGGTATGGTGGACGCCTCGTCTTGGATGGACGTCGAGTTCACGGCAGCCTCGTCTTAGTCGGGGGCGCCGTCTCATGGACCTATGGAGGAGTGGCGTCGAGGGTGCCGCTAGATGGTGGACGTCGTCGTAGATGACGCCGGGTTGTGCCTCCGGAACGAGCCGCCCCTGTACGCCGGGCCATCGGACTGCTCCTATACGCTGTAGGATGGTATGTCCGTGTTGAACCATTCCTGTACGTCGAGCTCCGACCTGCCCGCTGCACCTGTACGCCAGCGACATCAAGGACCTGTACGCCGTAAACTTGTACTCCATGGTGTGCGCCTCGTCTCAGCTAGACGCCGAGTATACGGTGGTCTGCCAAAACACATGCACCGATTCTCAAGGTGGACGAAGGGGGTTTCATAGGGGCGACATCGTCTTGGACCGGTGCTACGCAAAAGAGTGACCTGTACGCCGGCGACACCATGAATCTGTACGTCGAGACTTGTACGCCATGGTGTGTGCCTCGTGTCAGTTAGACGCCGAGTATACGGCGGTCTGCTAAGACATGGACGCCGCTTCCCGAGGTCAACGAAAGGGGGTTTCATAAGGGCGACGTCGGCTTGGACCGGTGCTACGCCAAAGGGTGACCTGTACGCCGGCGACGCCATGAACCTGTACGTCGAGACCTGCACGCCATGGTGCGCGCCTCGTGTCAGTTAGACGCCGAGTATACGACGGTCTGCTGAGACATGGGCGCCGCTTCCCGAGGTCAACGAAAGGGGGTTTCATAAGGGCGACGTCGGCTTGGACCGGTGTTACGCCAAAGGGTGACCTGTACGCCGGCGACATCAAGGACCTGTTGGCCGAGGATCTGTTCACCGACCTGTACGCCAATGTGTATGGGCGCCAAAGGAGATAATGGTCGGGCTACGTCGTTGGCGAGCTCCGAGTCGCCGGCCTTCATGGTGACGACGTGGCGACGATGTCAACGGCGGGCAGCACGTGGGCGAGCTCCGGATGGCCGGCTTCCGTGGCGATGGCGTGCCGATGATGTCGACCGTGGGCAGCACATGGGCGAGCTCCGGGTCGCCGGCCTTCATGGCGCCGGGGCGAGGAAGTCAGTGGTAGGCAGCTATCCGGCTTGTCGAAGTCGGCGGCGGACAGCACGTCGGCGAGCTCCGTGTCGTGGCTCTCCACGGCAGCGGCGCGATGACCTTGATGATGGGCCGCATCCGCGGTACGTGACCTCGATCGGGGTCGTCCTCCAAGGCGCCGGTCTGTGTGTGTGCATGCTGTATCCTGTATGCAAGGTAGAGAGGAGAGAAGAGAAGAAGGGGAGCTAGACGGCAGCCTCACCATCTGGGAACACAAGCTCTGCCTTCATGTCGCCGAGCTTCTTCTACCTTGGAGTTGTGGTTAGATGGATTGTCTCGTGCGCGAGGTTGACTGGATGGAAGTATTGGCTCGGTTGGATGGATGGATTGGGTTGTTTTGCGTTGGCTGGGACGTGGTGTTCTTTCTGGCCGGCTGGATGAGAGTTGTGGCGTCGGCTGGATGGATCGATCTGGGTGGCTTGGGTTGTGTATGCGTGCGAGACGAGTCGGCTGGGGGCTTGATGGATGGGGTTACGTGAGTTCTGTATCCCCCCCCCCCCCCGACGGATCTTGGCTGAGTTCTTTTATAGGCAGCAGCAGGTCGGATGGATAACCACGGAGCGCCTGATCTTCGGCAGTAGTTTCAACTGCGCACGCGTTGCCTGCCCGATAAGTTCGGAAGCCGTTTATATCATCCTTCTTGACTTATCTCTTCTGCTTCTAGAATTCCTTTACGATGTAGCGGCACCAAACATCTTGACACGCCTGCGTGTCAAACAAAACCGAAGGAAATAAAACGTACCTGGCCGGGTGTGCCATTTCCATGCTGGAGATATGCGGGTGGTACGTGTACCGAGATATGTTCATACGCTGCCGGCCGGCAATGCATGTACAAAGCTAAACCGTAGATTGGTTAGCACAAACATATAGTATTCGTGTGTAGTATACGTGAGCACAACCTCAAAATACATGCACATGAAGTTATAATCTAAGGATCAGCTTATTATCCAACCTGCACAAAAAATATAATTTTCCAAATAATACCAACAAAAATACATCGAACAATTTGTCAGCATGTTGTTTTAGTTAACACCTTCGGCTAACAAAATAAATCATATTTCTCTAATAAATGCTTAGTCAGGGTTTCTTGGCATTATTTATCCAAAGAGTTACTTGAAGCTGGCAAGTGTAACCTTGAAAATCTCGGTCTGCCTTTTTGTAGGTGCAAACAAGAAATCTGATCTACTTTGGCTATGTTAATAGTTTTGTTCAATTTTTCACCCGCATTGCCCCATACAAAGGCGCAAGGGAGAAGCCGGCGCAGCAAAGCGCGCGACACACTTCTAGTTCATGTCAACCTGCCTAGCTCAATATCTCAATTTTTTCTTTTGCCTTTCCACATTGAGTATACTTGGCCTTTAGGGTGAACACATTCTCTTGCATAGCCCAATATCTCGGTATTTTCTCTGTTTTTTGGAGCGACTAAGCAACTGAACGACAAAGAGTCTTGCTGATGAACCGGAAAAGTCAATACCTGCTGGAAATAATAGAGTGCTTGTCACCAACTTCTGATTACACTGATGAATGTTTATCATCACTTCCCCACAAAAAAAAGGATGTTTATGCATCACTGATGTATTCTGCGTAAGAAAACATCCCATCAGACAATAATCCTCTGCTGCATTCTTCTTAAGAAACCATCCTGTCAGTGTAAAACAGGAAGGATGTTCATTGTAAAAAAGGGAGTACAGTTTATTGTGCTCTTTTACCTGTAAACATTCATATTCGGCTTAAGAAAAGGAGGATGTTTTCTGCTTATTGTAAACATTCATCAGTGTAAAAAAGGACTACAGTTCCAAATCACAATAATTTGCATCCAAGTTTGAACAACATTCAGATGATTTCGTGGCTGAACTGCACTATAGTGTATTTACATCCTTAAAAGGTCAGATATCTTATCATATAATAAGCAAAAGAATAACAAAAGGCAATGTTGATCGTTGGGAACAAGAGTTCGTCAGTGAACACTGACAGCTTCTTTAACTGCAAACATCATGTAAGAGACTCCACCGCAACTTTCTGCAGAATGAGTTTACAGAAATATTCAAGATACAAAGATCTTGGTAACATATTTTCCTTTCTTGTGATTGTCTTGGCAGCATTTTTTCTGGAAAACCACTCAAAATTGGTAGTTTCAATGATCACTGTGGAACTTCAATGATCATTCCTGATGAGTATGCCAGACAAAGTCATCAGCTTACAAGGAATATCTTTTGAATGATTTGGACAGTGCGTATATGTTAGTATGAAGCAAATATAAATCAAGTACGAAACTGAAACATCAAAAGTTTAAACAAGTATCCACGCAAAGAAGAAACTGTAACTAACTGGAAAAAGAAACAAGGATTCAATGTGGGAGCATGGTAATGTATTGCACATTAATAGATTGATTGGCAGGCACTCAGTCACATTGCCTGAAGATACTTGGGACATGATAGAAGCACAACATATACTAATAAAGGTTCAAGTTTGCATAGGATAACTTAATATAAGATCAGGAGCTACTGCATATTTGGGAGAAATATATCTAAGTTGGCAGATAACAAAATTTCAAGCTTGGCTAGGTTCTTTTGAGCGTCCATTCCTTCCTTGATGGTCTGTAATTGATCCACTTTGAACGTTTCATTGTTGATCTTCCTCATACGGGGTTTGTATGCAGTCTGATGTTAGAAACACAGGAAGGCCACACTCCAACTTTTTGTCTGGGATCCAAGTTGTTGTCTCAGAGCCAAATTTCTTGTAGTCATATGAAGACTCAGATACAACAGATTTTCTACTATAGGTATCAGCTAGATAGGACAAGGTATAATATGGGGACAAGTATGTAGCAGTGCTAGCTCCAATCTGAGAGCAGACGGCAATGACATGAGAGCAGGGCTTGTGAAGAAGCTGTGGCTTGTTGCATGAACACATGACAAGTTTTCTGATTCTATATCCTCGAGGCTTTTTCACGCTAGCGATATATTTTGAATCCAGGTGAACACTTAAACGCTTCTGCCCCGACTGAACCACAAATTTCCCAACATCTTTCCCAGCATTTTTGTCCTTGGTGGTCATGCAGATAACTTGATGAGTCTGGGCCTTTTGCATTTTGGAATTCATTTCATCCTGGACTCGTTCAGGGAAATTCATTACTGGGTTGTTGATTGCTTCGTTTGCTGCATCACTTGTGTTTTTAAAGTACATTTCCATGTGGTGGAGTGTCGCGTTCACTATTGCGCTGATTGGAAGGCATTGTATTCTCTTCAACACATGGTTGTCCCTGTATGCATCAGCTATGTCAGTGCCCATGATGCCATACCTAGCTCCTTTTGTGTCATGTAGCAGCGACCACTTCTGCAATGCATTGGGATGGATCCAGTCGGAAAATTTCATTATCTGTCTGCGGCCGTGAGCGACATGACCACCTTTACCCCGGTCCTCCACTGATTTAAGTTGGTTGCATGGGTTTAGGTGCTCAAGTTCTGCCTCATCATGCTCAACCGACTGCTGCTGTATTTCCTGACTAGCACCGCCATTTCTCTCCACCATATGTTTCAGTGTCAACTCATCTAGCTCCTTCCAGGTGTCAAAAAACTTACATTTTTGCTTGTGCTCACAAAGCCTCTTGAACATGTCCATCAGCTTCTTGTTGCCAAAATGTGCAAAGAAGGTTTCAGCGAGGTGTAGCATGCACCACCGGCTTTGTATATCTCGCCATGGGTGTGGTTCTTCAGGGCCATTCTGAATATCTTCTACAGCACTGACCAACTCCATTTTGTAGTCATGTATAATGCAGACGCCAGGTTGCTCCTTCACAACCGCTCGCTTCACATTCCTAAGAAACCACAGCTAGCATTCCTTGGTATCCCCCTCGGTGACAGCAAACGCAACTGGAACAAGGAAATCATTAGCATCTAGTGCTAGAGCAGTCAGGAGCATCCCTTGATATTTACCACACAGTGGCGTGCCCTTAACACAAAGGACAGGGCGACAACAACGGAATGCCTGCATGCAATGCGCGAATGCCCAAAATATACGGTGGAGCACTCGGAAATCCTGGCAGCCAACTACCTCTGTATCCTTGATGTCAACAAAACCACCAGGTTCACATGCTATTTCCTGAAGCAACCCCGGGACAGAGTTGTATGAACAATAAAAGGTACCAAAAAATCTCTCCAAATTCTTCTGCTTTTCTCTCCACGCATCAGCGAGACTGATCTTCTTGTCGTAGTAGTCACCAAGAAATACTCCAATTTCCTGTGGCGTCAGTGTCGACTCTTTAACAAGCCTTTTCGTCCCCGGCAGGCCATCATGCCCTGCTTTGAGAAGAACATCATAGTGTTTCAGTTCAGAGCAGCCCACGAAGAGCTTGAACTCCTGCGGCACATTTTTCCTCTTCATTTTATTGAAAAAGGAAGAACAGTTTCTGTCGGTTGTGAAAAACCGCGACTCCCAGTCATGGATTTCGCCTGGAATGCCAGGGTTGTATTCATTGACGAACCCCATGATATACAGGTCTTGTGTCTCCGGATGGAGCCGGAACAATTTCAAGATCCAGAGCTTCAGATCCACCACTGTCATAGGCCGCGGCTGCGGCAGATCGACGACTAGGCGTCCGAACCTACTGAAATCTTTTCCCTGATAGAGTGAGAGGCGATCTTGTAGTGTGAAATCATTATGACCATAGTACACGGGGATGACATTTATGCTGTAATCCTAGATAACATAGATGCAAAGGACTAAGATGAATAGGAAAAATTAATCAAGAAGCAAGCAAGATTCACACATTCAGTGAGCCACGAGGCACAGTACGAACCTCCCGCTTCCTTTGCCGGCGGTGGCACTGGCACCGGCACCCTGCGAGCTCAAAAAGGGATCCGAACTTCAGCAAGGGAGGTTGGCGAATCTAAAGGAGGGTGTGGAAGAGGAGAGGACGTACTGGTACGGGATTGGAGAAGCGGCGGAGGAAACGCGTCGAACGCTTCGTCGGAGCTTAACGCCTCTGAGCAGGGAGATGAGCTCTTGCGCTTCCCCATGGACGGATTCGTCGGCGGCAAGCTGCTTCAGGCGTCGGTCTCGAGCTTCGACCGTGCTACTGTGGTGGTGCGGGTTGGGGGAAAAGGCGAGAGTTTCCCTCCATTTTCGTCGGGTTTTCCCTCCATTTTCCTCTCGCGGACTCGCGGTGGGCGGACGGCGCGAGCCTGGTCACCAGGCAGTTGGGCTGAATTGATGATGTTTTAGTAACCTGCTGGGCGAACATACATATGCTTTCGAAATGGCCGGTATCCAACGCAGAAAAACCGGAATGCGCACACATGGTGTAATTTTACAGGACCTCGAACCAACTCATCCCATTCATTTTCTTAGAGCATCTCGAATAAGTGATGTATATTAGCATTAAAAAAATGTTTGATGTAAATTATCAGGAGTATCTCCATTCATTTTCTTAGGTTTTCTTTTTACACCATCGGGAGTATGCAACTCCAACAATTGATGTATTATAGCGCACGAGATATTCAACACGTGATGTAAAATAACAGTTGAACATTGCATTTGATAACTTAAACTTAAAGATTCAAACTACTTTTCAACATTCGAACTAGAATTTAAACTACTAGATCATACTACTCGGCGAAGTCATCGGAGTCGTACGGTGCCCACTCGAAAAAGGAGGAAGAGGAGACCAACTCGATCACCGGAGATGATTTGGCATCGGCCATTTTTTCACCCTCACCTTCGATGGCATCGATAACCCAACCTCGTCGGACTTCCTCTTCTCCATCTCTCACTTCGAGAAGAACTCCTACTCGTACTGCACGCACACTAGTAGAAAGAAGCTTACCTCAATTTTAATTGCCGGCGCGCCAAAAAAAATTTATGCCAGCATTATTTTTTTCAAATAATGTTGGCATTGGCATTCTTGTTTACGACAGTTGAATACGATTAGTGCTTACATTGAGATTTTACAAAGCGTTGTCACGTGGTGGAAAGATAAAGTCTTGCTAGGGTTGTAAATTATGAAACGCCATATATATAACTTATTGCGGTGGCGCTATATAAATTTAGACACCATAAAAATAATAGTTTATTGTATAAAATTTTGTATGCTTATTCTTGTATATTATTAAAAACATAAAAATATTTGTTTTTACTAATGCCTTATTATATATATACTCCCTCTGATCCATAGTAAGTGTCGGCCATCTAGTGTAAAGTTTGTACTAGTTTAGTATAAAATGTGCGACACTTATTATGGATCGAAGGAGTAGTATATGCTTATTTTCTTGTATAAAACCAATTTTTTGTTTATTTCATTTTCTTTCTTCATTAAAGGGTATTATTATTTCTGTAAATACAATATGAAATATTATTTATATAAAAAATAAATACATATTTGCTTGTTTAAAAATGTGTAGGTGTGAATGTACTTTTGAGACATATAGCTAGTGTGAAATTGTATGTAGTGTGAATGTTTTTGTTGGCGTGGTCCATGGGTTCATTTGAGCCATGCCAACAATTAGGTTAAATTTATAGTCTCGGGTGTCGTCGATTTTCTATCGAAAGTAAATACATTTCTCGCCGCCGCCGTATGAACTCGCCGCCGCCTCCTCGAGCATTGGCCCGCCTCCTCGAGCCTAGTGAGGCAACACAACCCTCCCTCTCTTCCTTCTCTCCCCGTCCCCCCTCCCGTTTGACCTCTTCCTCCTCTCTTCGTTCCCCCTCTGTGTAGATCCCCGAGCACTGCCACCCAGAGCCACCGCGGTGAGTGCTTCTTCCTCTCCTCTCAATCTTCTCCCTCTCCACTATTTTTGTTATTTTTATTTAGTAAAAAGTAGTTAGGAGGTCAATAAATATGAAAATAAGTAGGAGGTAAAGTATAAAAAGAATAGGAGAAAAAATTCATAGTTAGTAACCTGTTTTGCATTGTCATTCTTCACTCTAAGAGTAGTAATCTATTTTGCATTGCCATTGAATTTTGTTGTTATTTGTAGTTAGTAAGAAGTAGATAGGAGGAGAATAAGTAGAAAAATAAGAAGTAGTAGGTAATGTAAAGGAAGAATAGGAGAAAGAAAAGAGTTTGTAGTTAGTAATATGTTTTGCATGGTCATTCTTCACTATAGGAGTAGTAATATATTTTGCATTGCTATTGAATTTTGTTGTTATTTGTAGTAAGTAAGAAGTAGATAGGAGGAGAATAAGTAGAAAATAAGAAGTAGGAGGTAATGTAGAAGAAGAATAGGAGAAAGAAAATAGTTTGTAGTTAGTAATCTGTTGTGCATTGCTACTGATTTTTTTTTACTAATGCCATATTACATTATTTAGTGCCAAATGGATGCACATGTCGCACTCACGGAGGACCAACTTATCAACAACAACAACAACAACAACAACGTAAGGAATCTGTTTTGCCTTGCCACTGCCATGAATTTGTTTTATAATTGCCATGAATTTGTTTTATAATTTCCATGAATTTGTTTTGTAATTGCAAATGTTATTAATCTATTTTGTAATTGCCATTGCCATGAATCTGTTTTATAATTTCCATTACCATGAATCTATTTTTTAATTGCAATAACCATGAATCTATTTTTTAATTGCAATAGCCATGAATCTGTTTTGTAATTGTTATTGCCATGAATCTATTTTATAATTGCCTTTGCCATGAATCCGTTTTGTAGGCAAAGCAGTCGTCCTTAGTTCACGACAAGTTCATTGAAGCAGACATCCTGAAGATGATCATCGAGTCTCACACTGAGAGGATTAAAATCCTTGAGAACGATGCCAAGGAGCTCAGGGAAGCGCAATGAGCTCCTTGAGGAAAAGTCAAACCTGATACATGACCTCCTTTTAAGTGAAGGATGAGAAGGAAAAACTCAAGATGAATGTGAATCATCTCGAGACCGAGACTAGTGAGATATGGGCTATGAACGTTGCTAGTATCATTAGCGAGCGTGAGAAGAAGGAGAAGCTTCGAAAGATCGAAGCTATCATTCGTAGTTAGTTAATTAGTTTAACAACTTTGATGAACTTGTTGTTTATGTGAAGTGAACTACTTTTATGTCGACATTGATTGTGAACTACTTTACTTAATGGAGCTAGTTTTATAAATGTTCTAGTAGCATTTAAAATGTATATAAATGTTCTACTAGTATTTGAAATTAGTTTTTTTCGTTCAATAGATATATCTATGGTTTGCCAGATTTTGGGAACACCATAGATAGGAGTGTATAATTCTGGCATGGGTGACCAACCCTACCACTCCTTTGTAATCAGTTGCGCAGTATTGCTGGCATCGGTCCTTCATGCGAGAAAGACAGTTTTTGACACGCCATAGAAGAACTTTTCTGTTACATAGGATTATAAAATTCTGGCATGGGTGACCAACGCCACCACTCCTTTGTTATCACTTGCGCGGTATTGCTGGCATCACTCCTCTATGCTAGCAAGACAGTTTTTGGCACACTATAGAAGAGCTTTTCTGTACTAGTAGCACTCAGGGTTCTTCCGCGCAAACCTTGCCATCGCCTCTGGCATGTTCTCCGTTTCCTTGTGGCCCACGAGGCGGTTCTTCATCTTCTTGGTCATTTGTGTTGTGACAAACTCCGCTTCCAGCACAGAAAACGTGTTATCAAAGTTGAACTCCTCCGACCGAACTCCAATCTGCCAACCGACAAGGTTGTACGCCTGAGCCGACAAATCAATCGTCTTGATCGTGCCGATCCAGCAGAGCGGCGTACCGGCCTGACTCCTGCAACCATTCGACCTTGTAGCCAAACTTTAAATTGATCTTCTTTTTACATCAATGGAAACCATTGGTAAAGTATGACTAATATCTAGATCCATGCATGTTCTTAAGATGATCTGCTTTGCACAAATTAAATTAGTTTCTTATATAGTTTATCATTTAATATTACTAATATCTAACAAGACATGGATCTCACGTAATTAGAGTAGTGGATCTATAACTTGAGCGAAGTACCCTATGACATATTTGAAAAAAAAAAGTATAGCATTTCATTACTCATCTTTAGTGGTACTCGTTTCGATCAATAATAAGTGCCGCTCAATTAATATAAAGTTTGTACTAGCTTAGTACAAAATAAGCGACACTTATTATGAATCGGAGGGAGTACATAGCATTTATCTTCTCAATTAGTTATTGCCGCCTTCGTATAGCTTTCCTTCCATTCGGTGTATGTGTGCGCGTTTATATATAGATCCCATCCATTGCGGTTTATTATACATAGACACAGACTAGAAAATATGTAGGATTTCTTCCATGTGAACCAGCCATCAAGGATGCAGTACCCCCAAATGTCCAGACAATTTGAATAATTATATGTTACTGAATTTGCACCAATTTACAAATATTTTAGATTTAGGAGGCGTTAAGAATATATCGGCTTGTAAGGCACTGGCTGGTAGTTGTGCATCTCTGCACCATAACTCAAGGATTTTGTGTTTCTCGGTGAGAATCGTGTGTACACGAGATTGTAGAATCAAGAGCTAGTCCCCATAGCGAATCAACCTGTGGTTGAGTTGGTTAGGTGGATGGTTGTATCCCTAATCCATCAGAGTTTAAATCCCAGATTTGACAATGGTGCTCACATTTTTCTGGATTTTTTCCAGGGCTTTCGATGATGCGCTTTCAGTGGGAGGAGACGTTTCCGTCGAAGACGAGGTGGTGGCTTCGTTAATCTCAAGATGATGTACCGACTCAGTATTGCGAAGATGCTCATAAAGATATGGTGTACGTGTGTGCGTCATAGGGACGATTGTATACTCGTATTTATGAGCGTCAGAGTTGTACTGTGTTCCTAAAAAAAATAGCTAATCCGCATATCTAGGGAAGCTATGGGCCTGCTCTTTCGATAGTAGCACACCATCGTTGTGGGAAGCACAAAAACTACTCCCTCCGTCCTATAATTCGTCTCATGGAACCATAACAAAAATTATGGGACGGGGGAGTACCTAACAATTAGCTAAATAACGGATTTTTTTTTCTCTATGTAAGATGTTACCTTTTGGAAAGTCCTGGTTTTCTTCAAATATAGGAGTACGAAAAAAACTGCAAACCAAACATGGGTTACAACTGCGATCTTGATAGCGAATCAACCTGTGGTTGAGTTGGTTATGTGGATGGTTGTATCTCCAGCCCACCAGAGTTCAAATCTCAGATTTGACAATGGTGCTCGCATTTTCCTGAAAGATGATGTACCGGCTCAGTATTGCGAAGATGCTCATAGGGGTAGGGTGTGCGTGTGTGCGTCATAGGAGTGATTGTATACTCGTGTATGTGAGCGTCAGAGTTGTACTGCGTTCCTAAAAAAAATGTGATCTTGATACACCTTAATTATTAGCAGTAATGCCATTATATTCTTAAAAATTGATCTCATTTTCAAAGCATGTGCCCATATGAGCAGTTTAAAATAGTTCTCCTACCCAACTTTATTTCAAGAACATCCAATTTTCGATCGATGAAAGTTATATCATGAACTAAGTGTGCCATGCTGTGTTGTGCTTGGACTTAAAATGACGGAGTTGGTATTTTTGACTAACGACTATGAGTGTAGTGGCCTTAAAATCCAGCACAACACAACATCGGTCTTTTTTACTATATGCAACCTTTGAAGATTGTATTACCACCATGGTGGTTTTATCATTTTCAGATGTTGCTTTGTTTGTACCTTCTCCTTTCCGTCATTAAACTTGTGAGCATTCTGTTGTTTCCTGCTAATCACCTATTCTGTGTACTCACTCGAAAACCTACTCAACTTCATTTTCCCTGCTAAAATAAAACGTAAAATCTATCGAGTTAACTAGTGGAGTGAGTTGTCTGCTTCCTTTTACCTTTCTTACTTTTTCCAGTCAGTTTTTGTCTATGAAAGATGTTGCTACTTTATTTTGGTAGACCATCCATATCCCATGGTGCTAAGCAGAGGAAATAGGAGAATGCACATTTTTTATTGCCTACATCTATAGCAGTTGAGTAAATTGTCCTAATTTATTTGACCGAGTCTTACCTATCGGTGTCACGGCATTGCCATTTCCTTCAGGTTAAATTTGCTCCTGTTGATGCTCTTCTCGTTGCAATCAGCTAATAATTTCTGTTCCCTCCGACAATAGTAAGCCAAAGTTTAGCATCAAACTAACCATGTTGTAGCCTCACTAGGCATGGCCGCATGGTGAACTCTAGTGGCCCTTGATTCTAGAATGTCATCTCCACAATGCTGAGCAACACGGTATATGTGGACTAATGGTGCAAAGTAGATGCATCGCATTTTGCTCATCAGTCGCAAATTTATCTATTCCTAATGCCTCGCAAATCTAACATACGTGTGTAGTAGTGTGCCGCTTAACAACATAAATAAAATTAAGCAAATTGTCTTGACTCTCGAGGAGCACCATTTTAATGATGGTTAGGTCACTCGAGACAAATGCCGTTCTTTAGCCTGTCTATGGAAAGTTGATCGTATAATAAATAACAACGGATGCGGGCTGTTCTAACTAGTTGATGACTAGAAACCACCGGAGGATGGGAGCTATATATATATATGCACCCAGACCAGATGGGTGTTGGAAGAAATGAAGACGATAGTTACTCGTTGAAAAAGTATGACGCCGTCCTGCATGAAGCATCATGATGCAACCGCGCGAGCTGGATGCGGGCGTAGTTGGCGTAGAACTACATTTAGGAAACTAATCGCAAAAAAAACACATAGGCAACTAAAAATTGAACACCTTTTCATATGCTTAGCACGGCGACGCAAAATAAAACACCAATATATTTCACAAAGAACTTTTCTGAAAGAAAGTTGTATAAATAACAAAGATAAAAATGATATTCACAAAAGAATATATAAAGAGAAGCTGAGAACTGCTGCCAGTGGTTTTATTTCTGTTTGCAGATAGTGGTTGAGATGATTCAGCAGAGAACAAGCAAGCAGTTTGTTCAGAGATCGCATGTAATTAGTGATTTAAGCACACGGAAGCTATGCATTGTCACAAATTCAACGAGAGACACTGGAAGGTAGGGAATAAGGAGCGGTTCGAAGATGTTAGATCCGCTCTGGCCGTAACATAATTTACAAAGGTTGTGGATGATAATGTGATCGGTGGCGCCAAGTGGTGCTACTATGCGCTCAGTTCACAAGGTAAAGTGGACAAGCGAAGACGCCGATTTCTGTGGGCACAGGATGACAGGAGGAAGAATGCAAGGTCAACACACCTACGATTTTCTCCCCGGTGGACAATGGAGGATTGGGCATCCATATTCTTCAACACTTCAAAAAGTCGAACTGATCATGGATGGGAATGGGATCAAACCTGCCTTGCGATGAGGGGGACGACCTTTATTCAATGCCTCGACTATCATGACAAATTGGACACAGCGAAATGCCGAGCTCTTATGAAACAGTTCATGGGCTGGAGGCTACGACGCTGAGTGTAAATTACGCACAACTGTTCAAGCAATCCAGGAGAAAAAATAGGACAATCAAGGGCACCCCGGATTACAGACCATTCTCGCATGGCAACACCAATGACATTTTGCTTAAATTACTGGCCTTAAAGGAGATGGTTGCAATGGAGCATCCAGTTTGATGATCAACCAAATGATCCAATCAAATGGAACCACCAGGCCAACGGCGACTACTATGTGGGTTCAACTTATGCACTACAATTTCAAGGCAGGACGAATACCAACTATAGGCGGCTGTTTTGGGCAACTATAGACGAATACCAACATAGCAACAATTACCTCGGCAAGCCGCTAGACGATCGTCACCATACTAAAGCCATCAGCACATAAACGAACGCTGACAACTTTCCTCAAGCCGTCGGCATATATTGCCCATCGACGAACAATTTAAGGACAGATCGTCTCACGCCGTCCATGCCACATGGCAGCTAGCTCCTGGCTGCTCCCATCCATCTACTATGTCGGTCGTTGTCGTTGGAAAATTTCAGATGTATGCCAACAAGGAAGCCATCGGCACCGTTCCACCACGTGATAACTCCAGGTGCTCCCGTCCATCTACAATGTCGACGGTTGTTTTCGTCGGTAACTAACCAAATCTATGTCGACGAGGAAGCTATCGGCACCATATATACTTGCCATGTGGCAACTCGATCCTAGGCATTCCTGGCTCTGACGTATGCCAATGGGGTTGCCATCGACAACCCTCCATATCTATGGCGATGGTGAGTTCATCGGCATGATCCAGCCATGTGTCACGGACTAATGCACCTGCCAAAACATTGTCGACGGCAATGCTGGTGTCATCATCTGGTGCATCTGCCGAACCTATGGTGATGGCAAAACCGTCGGCATAGTTTTTGTCATTTTTTTGTTGTTGTTTATTATCCTTCCCTAAAAATTAACATATAACGACAGCATATCTACAACAGAAGCACAAATATAATAGCAACACATTAATCATCATCATCGTCACTCAAACATCATCGACATCAAGAACATAATAATAACATCATCATCTACACCATAGAAACTATACACACAGCACCACCACACTACCGTCAGCCTTCGAGCATTATCATAAGCATGACATTTTGTCTAGTTCTAAGTTTGCGACTTCGAAAATGTTCTAACTATGGAAAATTGTGTCTTGAGAAGTGTGTGGCGGTCATGTGGCTTGCCATGTCCAAACAAAACTACCGCCGTCTCATCGGTCTCCGACCGTATGGTATCAGGTACCTCCCCATTCTGCCGATGAAACTCATCCTCACAGGCTATGTTCCCCAACCATGGTGTAGTAAGGGCCCTTCCATTCCTGGGGCATCTACCGCGCACAGCCAAGCTCCCACACCTGCATATTTGGGATGGGCTCCGCAATCACGCACTCCTGCAATGACCAAGAGATATTACGCATGCACACGAACATGACGCGAAATGGAACAAGAGTGTTTCATATATATATATATATATATATATATATATATATATATATATATATATATATATATATATATATATATATATCTTGTGGCGATGGTGGCTGAGGTTTCCTTGAGTGTGTGGCTCGTTAGATCCAGGCCCGATACTGGGGCAAGGCGAGCAGGGCGGTCGCCCTGAGCCACCGAACCCAAGGGGCCCTCTAAAGAGTCCACCTCCTAGAGGAACCACACTTCCTACAATAATTGTCATCTGCATACTCGTCCATAAACAAAAGGCAATACTGTAGACAAATATGTATGTTCTCATAATCCATAGAGATGAGTGTCTTCATGATTTTCTTTGCCTCGCACATGCTTTTAGATAGTTCATCAACCTTAGGGAGGTTGTTACCCCATACTCCCAGAAATGCTTGGAAATGCTTTGAAGCATTTCTGGGAGAAGCCGAAATCGGACTTGATTGCTAGTTGTTGTGAGTTGGCATCCAATTAAGAGATTTCGGTACCCTTACAGAGAGTTTTCTTTGAAGAGGCTAACATCTCCACGAAGGTCTTTGCGCGGTTTCTTCCGGTTCCTCCGATTCATTCTCTAAAGGTGTTGTGTAAAGCATCTCTGCATCACATAAAAAATATACCGCCTTTTAAGAACCAAATGGTACAACTGCTGAGGTATACAGTCTAGGCTCACTAGGCATGCAGAATTCTAGTCGCGCTTGATTTTAGAATGTCATTTTTGCAATGTCTAAGCAACACGGCACAATGGAGTAATGATGGAAAATAGATGCATCACAAAATCACATCCTGCTGCAAGCTTATCTATTCATGATGCCTCCGAAATCTAAATTATTGGTGGTAGCGTGCGGCTTAACAACATAAAATTGGGAAATTTTTCTTGACTTTCGGGGAGCACTATGTTCATGTTAGCTAGATCACTTGCGATAAATGGTGTACATATATCTATACTGCCTATGGATAGTTGACCGTGTAATAAATCACAATGGATGGGTGGTGGGAGCAATTTTGAGTAGTTGATAACTAGAAACCACTTGAAGACGGGAGCTATATATATGCACACCCACAACATACGGGATGTTGGAAGAAATGAACATGAAAATAACTCGTTGAAAAGGTAAATGCCATGTACCATAGTCGATCAATAATTTTCAAGTGATTTTTCTTTATTTATTTGGCAACATAGAGTCACTAAAAGCACGTTCAACTACACACAACATACATGCTGGTACTGAATCAAACAAAAGAACACAACTCGACTCACTCTAGAAAACTCAATGAAGCCATGAGCAACACCATGTTTGCATTTGGATGTTCTCGATAATATGAAGATCGATAGTTTTCCCAACAAGTCCCTTGAAAACATGGTAATGCCACAAATCACTGATCAGTTAAGTCTTATCGGGGACGGGGCATGGACGATGATCACACAGTCACTCTCAATGTCTACTGGGTCGTCAACAAAAGATACTATAACTCATAGACCTTCCACACAAACACCCTGGTTTCACCGGTCTCAGTTAACACATAGAAATTGGTGGTTTGCCACCATGCTGACCATCTGACCAACCCATTCTCACCTCGCAAACACCCATTGCTCCTCAAGATCCTTGATTCGTATGTTGATTTAAGATCGCATTTGCATCCCGTTTTAGCCATCGTTTAGTAGGTCTAATCCAATATCAGGGGTTTACTTCAAGTTTCGGGGAACACTCCTTTTTTATAAGGATGACATGGCGGTTTACTTTTTTATCTAACCCTATCAAACATGCTTGTATCGACTGTAGAAAATAACCGCAGTTTTTAGGAAAATAAAGCAAGCACTGATTGACGCCTTCCCACCTCCAAAATTAATTTTGTTTACAGTGTGCTAGGCTCGCCACCAGTGGAAGTTCTTTTCTATTAAAGACATAACCATTAGGAGAATTCAATATCATACTTAGTAAGGCACTCAATCCCACTCGGATATGTTCCTTCAATTTGGCGTGAACCTCAATCAACTAGTTCCCGATAAGATTTCTAATACTAGTGGGGATGTGAGGAGATTAATTAAGAGGATTACAGATAATTGACATAATGCTTTGTGTGTCGCATTAGTGATAATTGGTGTAATCCATTATGTGTTGTATTGAGATTCTCGAACGTCTTATATATAGTACAATGCTTGGAGGGAACAAAGCTTCTCCTAGAGATAAGATAGGAAATTGATTGCAAATGCTATTCTACCAAATATAGATATATGCCTATATATTCAAACACGTACCCCCCCTTCCACCCATGAAGTCGTAGCGGTAGTGTCGTAGACAACATGAGTGTAACGAAGATTCAAACCTAGGATAAACCAAAGGTAAGAATCACAGATAACATTGTCTTGCAGATGCATTCACTGCTTGGTAGGAATTAGAAGCCAAGGAGTTTCTCAAGTGAGGGGTTAATCCTTTGTGCGCCAATATCGAGGTTTGTCATGTTCAATGTCAAGGTCAGGGTTGCCGATGTGGAGCTAGCGGCATGCGAAGCCATGGTGATAAAGAGGGAGACACCTGATGATACGAATCACCGGGGGAATCCTCTTGAGTTCGTTCCGATCTTTCACCGCGAGCAACCTGGATAGAAATCCTTCCAATCACGCGATGAATGCAACCTGAAGAAGAGGAACGAATCCAGCAAGCAACGTGATGGAGATCACCACGCCTCAAACCAAAACACGATAATCCTTGATGAACACAAGAACCTTCGCGGCGATCTTTATTGGATAAACGGCATCGCCAACCTCGGAGGGAAGCTATCTTCACC
The DNA here is from genome assembly GCA_950022295.1 of Bromus sterilis. Taxonomy (NCBI): domain Eukaryota; kingdom Viridiplantae; phylum Streptophyta; class Magnoliopsida; order Poales; family Poaceae; genus Bromus; species Bromus sterilis. The sequence continues at coordinate 17,706,910 of OX465598.1, read as the reverse complement.
AAGAGATACAACTCTTAACCCTAAAATTCTTGTCTAAACTTAAGCTAACCCTAAAACTCTTAGGGGGTGTTCTATTTATAAGCTAGGGGATAAAACTAGGGATACATGGGCCGTAGCCCGTCAGATCTGCGCTCAGGCAGTTTCGGACGTCCGAATCGTGTCGGACTTCCGGCTATTTTGACATCGGTTCCGTACTCGGGGGGTCGCCGTCCTCGTCGCTGATGTCGGACGTCCGAATTGGGTCAGACGTCCGATGTCCATAATCCTGTCCATCTTCGCCTCTTCCGTCCGGCGCATATCTCAACCTCCGTCGTCCTTCCCATATCATCCTCCCCCCTTCAAAAAGCGTTGTCCCCAACGCGTGAGGTTCTTCTCGAGAGGGTGGCGTGATATCAACAACATTACACATCTTTGGCACTTGACTTGATGCAGCACTGAGCGCCTCCTTTCTTCTCCACATGAGTTTTGTCTTTGGCGCCACCACCTTCTTATTCTCAACTCTTGCTGGAGCACTTTGTTGCTGAACATGAATCTTCTTTGTACGACCCTGCAAAGTGGTAATGCCCGGGCCACACAAATGACGAACACGTCCATCCTTGCTTTGTGCACATGCACGGCTACTCCAGCAAAACATCGCAGAGGTGTGCGAACAAAACTGTGGTCATTGAACCTCGTCGCCATATGCACCGAGTCACGAAAACACCACTGTCATCAGTCTGAACACCTTTGTCAACACAAACTGAAGGTGTATAACATGCTGCAATTTCCTTCCTTCACTACTGGAAAAAAGGTCTTTAATGACGCACCTATTTTGGCTACTAATGGCGCACATTAGGTGCGCCATTACTAGCACGTCATTAGTAACTTTTAGTAATGGCGCACATTTGATGCGTCATTACGTCATTAGTAACTTTTAGTAATAGCCCAGAAGTGCGCCATTACTATCTGACTTAGTAATGGCGCACTTCTATAGGTGCGCCATTACTCTACATTACTAACAATTTTTTTTTCAAATATTTTTTTGAATATTTTTTTAAATTTTTTTGTAAATTTGATTTTTTTTCAATTTTGTTTCTTAATCTAAGTTCAATATGTTTAATCTCAGGTCATATATACTTAATCCCAAGTCAAATGGCGCTCCGTGCTCAAACTTCCCAAACGGTCACCCATCCTCACACTACTCCAGCCCTAGCACGCTTAACTTCTCAGTTCTATCCAATCCCAACACCAGCTCCCTTAACACGCACTTGTTGATATATGTATCATAACAATCTTATTAAACCTTGTTGATGTCCAAATTTTGAAAAAATTATTTTTTTTCAAAAAATTTGGAAAAAAATATATTTTTAGAAAACTTTCAAAAAAATGAAAAAATATCAAAACTTTAGATAAAATTTAAAAGTCAAAAAAGTTAAAAAATTTAAAAAGAAAATCGCGGCTTGAAAATTCAAAATAATTCACGCCTTCAAATTTATTTATTTTTGAATTTTTTTCCCGCCTTCAAATGTATCATAAGAAGTACTAATTTTATTTACTAATTTGTTTTATTATTTTTATTTTATTTTCCCGCCTTCAAAATTGAAAAAAAAACTTAGTAATGGCGCACTATTCATAAGGTGCGCCATTACTAATTTTTTTTATTTGAATTTTTTATTTTTTTCATTTTCTCGCCTTCAAAATAAAAAAAATAGTAATGGCGCACCTATGAAAAAGTGCGCCATTACTAACTTTTTTATTTTTTATTTTTTATTTTCCCGCCTTAAAAATTCAAATTTAAAAAAGAATTTAGTAATGGCGCACCTATACAAAGTGCGGCATTACCAACTTTTTTTATTTTTTCGAATTTTTTATTTTTTTAATTTTCCTGCCTTCAAAATTAAAAAAAAAGTTAGTAATGGCGCACCTATGCAAAGTGCGCCATTACTAACTTTTTTTTATTTAATATTTTTTTATTTTCCCGCCTTCAAAATGCAATTTTTTTAAAAAAATGTTAGTAATGGCGCACCTATACAAAGTGCGCCATTTCTAACTTTTTTTTTCGAATTTTTAATTTTTTAATTTTCCCGCCTTCAAAATTTAAAAGAAATAAAAAAAAGTTAGTAATGGCGCACCTATGCAAAGTGCGCCATTACTAACTTTTTATATTTTTTTTTATTTTCCCGCCTTCAAAATTCAATTTTTTTTTAAAAAGTTAGTAATGGCGCACCTATACAAAGTGCGCCATTACTAAAAAAAAATTCGATTTTTTAATTTTTAAATTTCCCGCCTTCAAAATTCAAAAAAAAGTTAGTAATGACGTACTTTGTATAGGTGCGCCATTAGTAACCCAACTTACTAATGGCGCACCTATACAAAGTGCGTCATTACTATGTCGAGGAATGGGTCAAACCTTGGTCAAACATAGTAATGGCGCACTTTTCACCAAGTGCGCCATTACTACCCTAACTTACTAATGGCGCACCTGTAAAAAGTGCGTCATTACTATGTTTAGGAATGGGTCAAATCACTGTCAAACATAGTAATGGCGCACTTTTCATCTGGTGCGCCACTGCTATCTATGTTAATAATGGCGCACCACATGTATAGTGCGCCATTACTATTTAGTAATGGCGCACCACATGTATAGTGCGCCATTAGTGTCCATATTAGCTATAGCCATTTTTCCAGTAGTGCTTTCATCACGAAGAGGCGTAACTTCAACCGGCTTGTCGGCAACAAGTACCACTGGCTTTTCATCTACATGCATGGCTGAATTAGTTTCAGTACTGATGCTCTTAGCATCATGCTCCTTAGGCTGCAACTTAGCTAAACTTGGTTGTGGTTTAGCCTTGTGCAACTTCTCCTTGCGAACCACCAATACCACATCGAACTTGATATGACTATCTCCCATAGGCTTCAAAGTCCGCTTTTTGCCATCATGCATAAAGGAATATGTATTTTCTCGGCCCGCATGTATAGCATGGCAATCATACTGCCATGGACACCCAAGTAACAATCCACACACCTCCAATGGCAACACATCGCACTCAACCTCATCAACATAGTCACCAACTGTAAATGGCACACGCACCTTATGAGTAACCTTCAGCATACAACAGCTATTCAACCACTCGAGATGCTTCGGTTCATGAATACGCCATGTGGACAACCTCAATGCTTCCACCATCGCTTTGCTAATACCATTGGTACAGCTACCACCATCAATCATTAACTTGCATGCTTTGCCTTTAATCATACACTGCGCCTGAAATAAATTCCATCGCTGACATCTATCCACTGTCATACCAGTATCACCATGTACACTCTTGAGTTGCACATTCAGCCCACTCAATGGTACAACATCATCCACAACATCCTTGCCAACATCATCCGCCATGTAAGAAATCATGGCTGCTGCCTTATCAATTTTCTACAGTGGGACAACCATCTGATTAATCTCAACAGAATTTGGAATCAACTTTTTTAGAGAGAGTTTTATGATCTGAGATTGTCTTGGACATAGCTTCTATCTGTGTCTCAGTCTCCACTAACACTTGCAAAATTGTTGACATAGCATCCAACCCTGCATCTGCATGACCAACCACAGTATTGTTTGTACGTTTGCGGCTAAACCGCTGCGAATCGGGAGCGGCGGCCATACAATCTGGAAAGCGCACAAGATATCTTTTCTAATTTGTGCTTACACGCCTTATTTGGAGCACGGATGCAGATTCTGCACCTATATAAATTTAGGGACTCCTGACAGCCAAATCCAATTATGGGATTTCTTTTCTTCAACCTCTAGAAATATCCTCGCAAATCAATCTAGCGGAAACAAATCGGCATAAACACAACAGCAATCTGCAACCTCTATGCACAATCTCCTCCAAACAAATCAATCTGAACAAGAAAATCCTCCAAGCAAACTCCTCCCAACAAACCGATCTAGATGCGATCGATCAACACAAACTCGCCGTGATCAACCCGAAAATCGGATACCACATGATAAGGAGCGTCACCTGATGAAACGATCACCGGGGTGAGATCCTCTTGAGTTTGTCCCGATCTTTCACAGTACCACATGATAAAGAGGGAGACACCTGATGATACGAATCACCGGGGGAATCCTCTTGAGTTTGTTCCGATCTTTCACAGCGAGCAGCCCGGATATAAGTCCTTCCAATCACGCGATGAACGCAACCTGAAGAAGATGAACGAATCCAGCAAGCAACGTGATGGAGATCACCACGCCTCAAACCAAAACACGATAATCCTTGATGAACACAAGAACCTTCGTGGCAATATTTATTGGATAAACGGCATCGCCAACCCCGGAGGGAAGCTTCACCAAGAGATACAACTCTTAACCCTAAAATTCTTGTCTAAACTTAAGCTAACCATAAAACTCGTAGGGGGTGTTCTATTTATAAGTTAGGGGATAAAACTAGGGATATATGGGCCGTAGCCCGTCAGATCTGCGCGCAGGCAGTTTCGGACGTCCGATGGGTTTCGGACGTCCGATGTGTCGGACGTCTGAATCGTGTCGGACTTCTGGCTATTTTGACATCGGTTCTGTACTCGGGGGTCGCCGGCCTCGTCGCTGATGTCGGACGTCCGAACTGGGTCGGACGTCCGATGTCCAGAATCCTTTCCATCTTCGCCTCCTCCGTCCAGCGCATATCTCAACCTCCGTCGTTCTGCCCATATCACATGGGCCCATAGAAGTGTCGTGGAGTCTGGGTCGCAGGGATCCTCCGTGAAGAAAATTTGAACGCAATCGAGGCAGTCGTCAAGAAGGAAATCAGCGTGAAAGACGATGTTGTTGAAGCCCTCATAGACGAGGCGGCGCACCAGGTTTGCCATGTTTGAGGACACCTCGGGGACGAAGGCACACATTGGTATGGCCAGCATCGGGTCTCCGTGACATGGACAAGAACAAACTCTCTGCCATGTCAAACAAACTAGCAGGTGATGCCTCAGGACAATTTCGACGTGAAATGGCATGGGGTATATGGTCTCGTTGCTGCCCATGTTTGTCGGAGTAGACAAAGAAGTCCTGGAAAAACGACACGTGTACGGTGAGCGTGTGTTGGATGAAGATGAATGTGTGATCGGCGAAATTGAAGGTAGCCTGAAGGGGCCACGTCGGTAGCCCGTAGAAGCGCAACGAGGATGCTCAAAGTATGTGCGGAAGACCCTAATGACGTGAGGAAGAACATGCACAAACGTTGACGATATTACGCCTAGGGAGGCAGCACAACGAATGCCGCTGCTGCTGCTAATCACGCTCCGTGTAGATGTAGAGGAACCACTGGCAATTTTCTTCAAACAAAAATTGTGATTCTGAGTACCAATTGGTAGTGTTGGGTTTGTGGATCTAGGTAGGAGATGGGAATTGGCTTGCTATCTCAGACGAAATTGAATTTCCGAAGGAGTGTAGCATGTCGTGTCTGTATTACAAGATGATGGACTCAATTGTGCTTCATTAGCCAAGTCTCAAAGAAGAGACTGCATCCCTATTTAACTGCACAATCGCACACAGCGTATCACAGTTTTTATTAATAATACATTTTCTTGAAAATTACAGAAATAATGCATGGTTTTAAATTTTTGTAAAAATTGTACCATTAAAAAAACCACACGTTTAAAAATACGATCTTGATGAACCTGAAAAATGTTGGCCAATTTTATAAGATATTTTTCAATTTTCATTTGACAAACCTATCGAATGGAATGGAGGGTTGACGGAGTCGCATTCCAGGCCCACCGTTAGTGTCCGCAACTGCTTTGCCTCCAGTGTCCTCCTTTTTCTCTAACACGAGTGGCCTCCTTGAGAGCTGTGGCGGTTACTTACTCCTTTTGTTTCAAATTAGTTGACATCCATTTGTATAAACGTGCGTGTGCAGGGCTAACAATTTCTAAACTGTAGTAATTTAAGTACCTTTTGTAAGCAAGAAGGTTCAAACTAAATTAATACTGATGGTTATAATTTAAAATCCGTCCAAGAACATCTTTCTTTAAAACAACGGCAGTGAACATTTGCTTCCGACAATGACAGTGCATATCTTACACTTGAGAAAAGAAAGATACACTAACGTACTGAAGCAACGAGTCAATCGAAAAGAAAAAAGGCGCGTGGCCGCGCCACCACGCCTCCTCCTCCCCCACATTGAATTTCTGTCGCCGACGACGACACGGCCCCGATCAATCCCCGGACGCGGTTTTGCCCCGCCTTCCGCGAAGCTTCCCCCCGCCGATTGACCAAATCAATCTAAATCGACCCGTTCCGGTCCAAGCGACGACACCTGAGCCCATTCCCACTCCTCCAAGCATACTTCAAGTGTAAGCAATTGCACTCGCCACCGCACCAACCAACCAAGAAACCACCCGATAAAACCCCTCCCCTTCCGCCCCGGCCTCCTCCAATCTCCTCCATATCCGTAACACACGCCGGAGGATCGGAACAGCAGCAGTAGCAAGCAGCCGGCGGAGGTCGGTCGATCCATCGATCATGGGGATGAAGGGCTACGACCGCGAGTTCTGGCAGTTCGGCGACCAGCTGCGGCTGCAGTCCACGGCCGCCGGCTTCTCCGCCCTCTCCCTCGGCGACTCCATCTGGTCCGACACCAACAACGCCGCCCGCGCCCACCGCAACGCCGACCCGGCCACCCTCTTCTCCTCCACCTCCCCGGACGGGCAGATCAACGCCGCCGCCAAGGTCAACAACGGGAACCGCCCCGGCCTCATCGGGTCCGGCAAGCTAGCCTTCGGCGCAAACACCACCAGCAAGGCCGACCGCTACAACAACGTCAGCCTCCCCGCCGACGCCCCCAAGCCCTACGCCGGTGGGTACGCCGCCAAGCCCAACAACGCCAACGTCAACGACGGCTTCGGGCAGCTCAACAAGATGGCTCCCGGTCCCGGGGCTTACAACAACAACTTCAACGGCTTCAACGGCGGCGATGGGGCCGTCAAGAGCTACTTCAACAAGTCCATCGGGAGGCCGGCCAGCAACAACAACAACAGCAACGGCAACTATGGCTACGGCAAGAAGGGCGCTGTGGACGGCAAGAAGAAGCATGCCAAGAACGAGGGAGGGAACAACAACAACGGCCATGGCGCCGCATCGGAGAAGAGGTTCAAGACGCTGCCGGCGTCCGAGGCGCTGCCGCGGAACGAGCCCATCGGCGGATACATCTTCGTCTGCAACAACGACACCATGGAGGAGAACCTCAAGAGGCAGCTCTTCGGTATGTAGATCTTTTATTCTTTCTTCTGTCATGGTTTAATTTTTCTTTTCATGTCTGATTAATTAGTTCGTTCTGGAATCGAGCATCAATATCCAATCGCCCAGATAGAATCAAGAAATCTTTAACTAGTAATTCAATCAGATCTAGTGAAATATAGTTTGGTTTACTTAATTTGCAGGGTTGCCGTCCAGATACAGAGATTCAGTGAGGGCGATCAGGCCAGGGCTACCCCTCTTCCTATACAACTACTCCACCCACCAGCTCCACGGCATCTTCCAGGTAAAATCAATTACTCCCTTCGATCCATATTAATGTATTTAAGTTTAAATACTTAACTAGATACATATGAATCTAGACAAAGTTGAGTACATTAATATGGGTCGGAGGTAATACTAGAATTATCAAATTTACTCTCTTAACTTGCCTACAATTTGATGTTAAAATGTTTGAATTGATCGAACCCATCGCCTCATACTGAACTGAATCGCACAGGCTGCGAGCTTTGGCGGAGCAAACATCGACCCGGCGGCATGGGAGGACAAGAAGTGCAACGGCGAGTCTCGCTTCCCCGCACAGGTACCTTCACTCTTCATGGCAGAGTGCTAGCTAAATGAATTCTACGAATGAAAATGAGCTAGAGATATCCAGTTGCAATCTTGATCTGCAAGGGGAGATAAAATCGGATGAATTATTTAATTTATTAGACGGATGGGCGTTTTAGTCTTGTTATGGTTGGAATTGGAACCAGCTAGTAGATCGTCGACAGAGCTTTGCTAGTGCTAGTGACTGGCCAACAACCCCACCTTGATTAGTTTAATTTGGCGGTCAATCCTAGGCCAACCACATGTCCTTCTAGAAAAAGCACACTTATCAACTCGCGCTCGTGACCGGCCAACCACATGATCTTCTAGAAAAAGTACACTTGTCAACACACGTACGGTTCCGTTGCCCCTTTGTCCCCTCAAGCAAGATCACTTTTCTTAGGACTGAGACAAGATCACTTGTACTAGTTGAAGTTTTTATTATTTAAAATTTGCATATCTTTTTATTTAAAACAAAAGAAGAAAGAAAATTTACTGGTGCCTCAATGGCAAAGGTCCAGCAATAGTTGAGAAGAGCAAGCAAAATGGAGATTGTAATTCGCGGTGGACCCGAGGTACACTAGATTAGCCTCCACTTAGGTCGATGTCGAACCCAGGACCAACGCGCGATAGCATGAGGCGACCATGTATTGTATCGAGGTGGTCCACCTTCATCGCAGCTCGTCGGGTGCATCAGAGGTGGGGAAGAAACACATGTACCACAGAAGGTCGATGTACTGAATCATGGCATCCGGGTCTAGCACTTCACGAATGTCACACACTCAGGCCCAATTGACGAGCGCCTCGTGTACTATGCGATGCTTGCGGTCTTTTCACGAGACGAGAGCAACTACGAGCGGCGCAACATTGAGGATGGCCTTTCCATCAATTCCATCGTTTGTCCAGAACCTATTAGAATGGACACCGCCAATGTGCCAAGTTGCGGACCCGTGAAAGATCCACCAGGTGTCCATCTCACAGGGGCATAGGTGAAGGTGATGCTCGGCGGTTAGTGCCCGTCTTCTCCAAGCAGAGCCAATGTTGCATAGGGCAACATCGAACCGGTGTAGATCACGCACACTCAGGCCACACATTTAGAGCGGCTGACAAAAACGTGTGTACTTAATGAGACAGTTGATGTCGTTCGTGTTCTTGCGCTCGGACCAGAGAAAAGCATAGACAATGTGGTTAGTGTACTCCAAGATCATGTCTTCTTGTAGGTGATGGCCAGGAGGAGATGCATTGGCCTGTCGAGGGAGAGGGATCACCACCGCTCGAGTATTTCGATGAGGGGATCCAAGTCAAAGGCATGGACCTTGCGGATCGATAGGAGTATGCCCAAGTACGACATAGGGAATACGGCGATAGGGCATGTGAACTCAAAATGGACGAATGCGATCTGGTCACTGGAGCATCGAATGGTCGTCGTGTCGCTCTTGTTGAAATTGGTTCGCAACTCAGCGGTTACCTGGAACACCAGAATAATCTCATGTAGATCACACATTTTGTTCGTTCACCAAGACACGATTAGATATAGTTACAACATAAGGACAATCAATCCTGACTTGGAGTACTTGATCTCTCTATATGTCTTGCTAATTTGCGACAATCATTTCAGGTGAGGGTCGCTACAAGGAAGATATGCGACCCACTAGAGGAGGATGCCTTCCGACCTATCCTGCACCACTACGATGGACCCAAATTCCGCCTGGAGCTCAGCATCACCGAGGTATGTGCGTTGTTAGTGGCTTATAGCTCATCTCTGGCATTTAGATGAACAGACGATAGAACTAACCAAGATATTGTTCTATATACAGGCTCTCTCCCTTCTTGATATATTTGAAGACAAGGAGGATGCATGAGGCTGCCTACTGTTGCTCAATGCTCACGAATTGTTCAGGAATAGCGCAATAAGATTGGAATATGATAAGTGAGTTTTATTGGGTTTTGTATCTCACGGGCTATGAAATTATGCGCCCCGTTGACCGTTGTCTGTCTTGTGTGGTGATGACTGCATAAGATGAGCCCCCGTGTCCATAACTAATCGAGTGTCACGATTATGTATAAATATTGAGACTTTGTATTTGTATGGATTTCCTTTCATTATTCCTATGATTTGGAAATCATAATAATTTTGTGATGGGTCTTTCATTTTTTAAATAAGGGTTTCGAATATAATATAAAATCTAGATAATTATCCCTACACTAAAATTTTAATATCTTTCCCGAATGCTAAGGAAATACTCATCTATTTTAGTTTTCTTATTGCATATGTCGTGAAATTGCACCTGGATATAAGGAACCTATGAGTCACCCTGTGCAAAACCGAATCGAAATCGAAAACCGAACGGAAAAAACCGAATCGAAACCGAAATTTAGGTTTTATCATTTTTCGGTTTAGGTTTCAATTTCCAAAATAAAAAACCATATGGAGTTCGGTTATTTAGGTTTTAAAACCGAAAAAACCGGTTAACCGATAAAAAACCGAAAGAAGCCCAGCCGGCCAGCCCAATGTCATTTCCACTCCACTCCTCAGGCAGGCCCAACACAACTTCAAGTCTCCAATTTCAACCCTAGTCCCACTCCTGTCCCGTACTCACGCACTCATTCCTCGGCGCCTCGCCCCCGTCGGCCCTCACGCACGCGAAAAGCGGCAGCGGCGCCCTGCTCCTATGCTCCACCAGCGTCTAGCGCCCTACTGCTCAGGCACGGCGGTGCCCTACCTCAACCGCAGCAGCCGAGACCCAGGACCCTCGAGGAGTTGAGGCCTCGCGCGGAGCAGCTAGTCCATCCGTCTGTCCGTTCGCCACCGCACCAGGCCGCCGGTGGGCTTGAGCTCGCCGCGGCGCGCTCACCGCCCCGCGACCGCGCCCAGCGCGTGGCCGCCCGCCCACTGCCCGCGCCCGCGCCGGCCGACCCTGGCCACCCCATGCCCTCTCTGGGCACGCCCTTGCCTCGCCATTGACACCACGCCTGTGCCCAAGCACCTCTGGCCGTTCTGGGCGCCACCACCCCGTACCCTTCTCGGCTGCTTCCTTCAATGCTACACTGCTACTTCCACTGCACAGTGCTACTGTGGCTAAATGTTGCTGCTTTACCCCCTTTGGAACCTACAAAACAACAACAAATCCACTCCAATTGTAGCTAAAAATGATATGAGCCTAAAGTAGATGTATCAAGCTTCAACTTGTTCCACAGGACCAACTCCAATAGATGTAATACTTTTTTTGATGACCTCAAATTCGCGTCAACTTTGGTTAATTTGGTTATTACCGAAACCGAACCGATAACAAATGGTTATTACCGAAACCGAACCGTATCTATGTACAAAACCATATAAACCGATGTATACAAACTGTATAAACTGAAATCCGTATAAACCGAACCGAACCGAACTGAAAAAACCGAATGCACAGGCTGACCTATGAGGCTTTATTGTTCCTTGAGATAGGCATTGGGCCTTTGTTGCATAGCTTAGCTGGAAGGCGAAGAAGGCCTCCTTCCCAGGGGAACCAAAATTCAAAGGAAGATTTTATTATATTTGAGAACTACACTAATATTTTAAGAACCTCCGGCGGCGAGGGTGTCATAGGTAGTATAATAAAATATTATGCATCACCATCTGCCAACTAGGCATCTCGATGACAATGGCATAGCCTTAAATGAAAAAAAGTGAACATAGTAGTATCATATCATGATATGATATCATAATAGAAGAAGTATTAGTAATGAGGTTATGTCTTACCAGGTAGGTTTATGCAGGCATGAAAACCATAAAGAGGCCCAATCCCATCACGGTCAAGCAGCCCTAAAGCTACTTAACTTATTTTCTTACTAGGAACATGCCCGTGCGTTGCAACCGGAGAAATTTTTTGTATGTCCCTAGCTAATAACTATCGTTCAACCGTTGTGCCCCATCTGTGTTGCCATTTATCCTCCTTTTCGTCCTCTCTGACAATGACCACGATATATCAACCTAATAGCAATGCGTCCTAGCCAATCTCAAGACGATGATCTAAAATCAAAATTGATGAAAATCGAAAGTGCACGAATGCAAGAAGAATTTAGAACCTTCGAAAATGATTTTAAATGTATTTGAAAAAATGTGTGCTTAAGTAAATATTCTTCAAAGCTCCAGCAATATGTCTCATCATAAATTTTCAAGATTTGGGATGTCAGCACTTTAAATATGAATTATTTAACCAAAAGCGCAAATAAATTTTAAAACAAATATCAATTAAGATGTAGTTTCACTTTATGAAATTTCCTAAATTTTAGAATACTATTAAAATAATAGTAGGAGGTGCTGTAAATTTTCGATAAATTTGAAAAATTCAAATACTCCGTCCGATATATCAGCAGTAAATAAAAAAAATATGCACTAAGCCTCACGATTTAAAAGTGATTTTTTATAGAAAATCAAATTATGAATTACTTCACATTTTAATTTTCTATGCTACAACTATTTTTTATGAATGCACATATATAGTTGTTATCATTGTTTTAGATTTAGTTAAGGGTGATGTCTCCACTCACTTCACTCAATGTTGTTTTCGTTTTAAATAGTCTCTCCAGTATATTCTGAACGTAAATTAATAAAAATAAATCATACTCATTTTTAGATCTTTCATTAATTTTTCATAGTTTTATTACTCTAAACAATATTTATTTCAAAAAACATTTAATAATTAAATTATACCATGTTTCATAAATTTTCTCATATTTTAAAACGTTCGGAAAACATAATCTAGAGGCTTCATAAAAAAACATCATTTTGATTCAACCAGTTAGACACAATAGTCATAACTGGTCCAAGAAAGATAATATATAGGACCACAATAATATATAGGCATTTTTTTAAATAAAAAAGTCGTCATCTATATCTAAAAAATGGAATGCTCATCAATTGAAAGATTTTTTCAAATAGGTTTTTTAAAATAAAAAAGTCCTCATCTATAGCTAAAAAACGTGCGAACCTTTTTTCAAATAGGTGAATATTTTGTTTTACGTCCTATAAACATTTGAAAAAATGTTCACGAATATATGATTTGAAACGTATTTTTTTAAATGTCACTTACATTTTTCAGGATTAGAAACATTATTAAAAAATTACCTGAACATATTTGTATATTGTATAATACTCCTTCCGTTTAGATATATATGACGTTTTGGTAGGCTAAATATATTGCATTTTTGTGAATATTCTAAAACAATAAAAATACATGAGCATCTTTAAAAAAAATTCAAATATTATGTTCATTTTCTGTAAACGTGAGAATATTTTTGTATGTACATGTTTTTTCTATTCAATTAACATTTTTCATGTTTTATGAACATTACTTTAACACCCATATTTTTTTATAATGTCATGAAAACGTATTTGTAATTCTTGAAAAGTGATTGACATAGACTATTTGTATTCCATTAATATATTTTTAAAAGTTGCTTCAACATTTTTATAACTGCTTGCATAAACATCTTTTTTATGCTTAATGGGTGGGCTTTGTTGGGCCAGCATTGTCAGGAGCTCAGCTTGTTTCTTGGGCCAAAGACGAGCGAGCGAGAGGAGGGGACGGACGCCTGCGTGCCGAAGAAAACGAACGAATCGTTTTTTCCTTTTTCTTTTGTTGGATACGTAGGACTGCGGGTTAATTCATAGAAAAGAGAAGGAATTTTTTGCAAAAATACAAAAATGAACTAAGAAAGCCACCTTCCTTTATTACTAAAAATAAAATTAAAGATAACCTCCAAATTGGTCACACAACAGGTGTTGAATCCTCAGTTGGGAACTTATGCCACCCGGGCCGTCAACGACGGTCAGTTCGTTATAAGTTCATTAAGAAAAAGGAGACAACCAACATGTACAATTAGGAGAGCGCGGCGACGCGGTCGGCGAGTGCGCGGACATCGCCGGAGAGCGCGACAAAGTCACCGACGAACGCACTGACGTCGCCGGTGAGCGCAGCAACATCCTCGGCGACCGCGTAGACGTCACGAAGAGCGCAGTGAAATCACCGTATTTGATTTTTAGAATGAACTGTATACCAGTTTATAGTACAAAAATTTATTGGCTCTACTAGAATCGCTCTAATGATGTTCTCTAGTCCGATCCCAAATGCTAGCCTGGCCCAAACCCAAAGTCCAGCTCCCGTTTGCCCTGCTCGTGGGAAGCTGGTTGCACCGCGTTGTACAAGTATCAGACGAATTCTGTCGTACGTGTAGCACAAAACACAAAGCATACACCAACTGGGGCAACAACGGGCCTGAGAACAACACGACATGCCCAACAGAACGAAAGGGTAAACACTAAACACCACAACAAGAGAAATATGAAACCACAACAACGCGACCTCAACAGGAGCCTCAACAAGTCAACATCACATCACGGATGCGAAGCCAAAAAGCATCACGTGCCAGTGCTTCAGAAGGTGAGAATTTTGACGATCACGTACAATGCCCGCCGCAAGAAAACACGCTTAATGGCAATCTTATTTCTAGTAGTTCAGAGCATCCAAGACAATGCCGCAAAAATCAACCAAAAAAATGCCTCATCTTGATGGAATCCAGCCAGATCTGTGATTTCTTAGTCGGGTCCCAGAGCTTCACGGACAAAACTCCACATAAACCTGACCGCTAGGCAGGACAAGAAAATGTGGGTCCCACTCTCGAAGGCACCACACAAAGAGCAGATACCATCGCCCGGACCATGTCGTTTAAGGACCTCCGTTCCTGACGGCAACCAGTCCCATAGCAGCTGCAAAACGAAGACCTTAATTTTCAAAGTGTCGGGGGGGGGGGGGGGGGCTTGGATTGTGGGTTTGCAATAACAACAATATAGGGCAAAGCTTATCATACCAGCCAAGGTTGCTAGCTCGCTAGGCATGGGGACTTCGATCACTCTTTTATTGATGAATCAGTCAATTGTACTGCCAATGCATTTCAGAGAAGCATATAGGGTTCAGTTATAGAGAGCGGGTTTTGGCCCCGTATGAATACAGAATAAGACTAATCATGCTCAAGTTGAGGTTCATTTTCCACAGGAGTACTCTAGGTGATTGCAGAGTTCGCTGATGACAAAACCTCGAGCTTGATTAGGTGCAGCAAATGATTAGTAGTCGACGAGTAGTTCTCGAACACCCTTCGATTGCGCTCCTCCCAGATGTTCCAGCAACCATAGATACGGAGAGGCGGTAGGAAGGAAGCGGGTATGCAGCATCAGGCCAATGGTTGACAAAGAGCAAACAGAGTTGGCCGGGAGTATGAAGGTCGACTGCTACAACTAGCTCGCAGTTGAGTGCCAAACACCACAAGGGAATGGACGGTGCAGTAGAAGATGGTTAGAGGTCTTCTTGAAGTGATCGCAGAAATTGCAAGAGCCATTGCCGGGCATCGCCCGCTCTTGCAGGTTGTCTTGATTGCGGAATCTCTTGTCCACACCATTCTAGTTAGGCATTGCAGAAGCATGGAGTAATTGTGTGGAGTAGGTGCATGGCGAAAATCCACTTTGCCGCGAACTGATCTATTCCTAATGCCTCTCAAAACTACTATATTTGTGATAGTGTGCGACTTCACTATATTAGATGGCCTACATGTACAAGTGCTATCCATTGTGGCTAACCCGCTTGAAATGGATGGCCTACATCTACATTCCATTAGTCCTCCTTTAGCTAGCAGATCATATAATAAGCAACAATGGATAGAAAACTATTCTAGCCAGCTGATAACCGTAAATCACTGTAGGTGGAAGCTATATATATGCTCACACCAAATGGGGGCTAGGAAGAAAAATAATGACTCGCCATTAAGAAGGTAGGTGGTACCAATGAAGATGAGAGATATCCTATTGGGTTCTATGATTATACATACTATTTTCTTTCAAATGCTCTATCATTCATGCTTCAATGATTCAAGGATTCTTGTTTGGAACTTTTAGGCCTGTTCGGTAGTCCTCCAGCTCCCAACTCCTTTAAATCCAGGCCAGAAGCTGGACCGAACGTCTCAACTGCAGGAGTTAAGCGAAAGAAGCCGACGAAACTATCTTTGCAAAATTGGAGTTAAGGAGTTGGAAAACCCAAGCTCGACCAAAACTGGGAAACGAGAGTTCACAATATATTATGGTTCTCTGCCACCACCAACTCAATGAAGCGTACCGCTTCGAGGGAATCTCATCGTTCGAGCAACTGCATAGTAACCTCTTCCAATACAGGCCAAAAACTGTGCTCTATGTGTGCTCTAAGTGTCTAGAACAAATCCTCAGCTCACACTATGGGGCTGAGCGCAAACGCCTACGTTTGTCCGCTACGCCGACGGCCAAATGTCGGGGCCGTCGACGTAGATCTTGAGAAGGGAAAGGCAGCTGCGTGGCCGTCGGCGTAATAAAGCTGTCGGCATATAAACCGAACGTGCGACGACGTCAGACGGCCTAACCCATCCCTACTTCCCTTTGTTGTTGTTCCTCAAAATCCTCTACTAGTCATTGGTTTCAAAGCAAAGGTATCCGGTATAGGGGGTCGTGGGCAGGCATTTCAGTCCTCGCCTTTTTCATCTTTCGTAGGGGCCTTTAGTCTTTTGATTAGAGTAGAGGTCGCGAGAGAGCAGAGCGTACCGCCCTGCCATAGTCGCGAGGATCTTAACAAGACCTACTCCGACGGCAATGCCATCGGCGTACGTCTTTTCCTATAAAATAAACAAAATTAATAATTAAAAATAAAAAAAATTGAAAAAAAAATAAAAAATCAAATAGGGATACGCCTACGGCCAGGCCGTCGGCGTAACAATAAAAACTTTAATAATTAAAAATTAAAAAAATATTTAAAAAAAAATCAAACAGGGATACGCCTATGGCCAGGCCTTCGGCGTAGCTGAACACCAGGCCTACCCCAATGGCAATGCCGTTGGCGTAAGTTTTTTCCTACAAAAAAATGACCAGTGATATCTAAGGGTGAAATCTTACAATTTTTTTGATGGATCTCTAATGAAAGGACTACTTTTGTATCTAGAAATGATTTTTTTTAAATGAACAGCAAACTATCAAGCTCATGTAGTTCAAATTTGACCCCGTTCCAACTGAATCTGCGGAAATTTGTATTTTTAAGGAGAGCTATATAAAATACATTTTACATGGAAACTTTGGTCAATTGTAAATAACATATGGTCTACTATTTTACAAAAAAGAGTGGTTTAGGCTGACATCAAATATTTGATAGATCCTACACAAAAAATCCCTACTTTTGCCATTCGAAAAATAAAAAATGGATTGTTTGCGCAAAAAAATAAAAACTTGTTGGCCAGTATAATATACACACATGTGAAAAATATAAGATCATTTGGAAAACTATCATTTGAAACTAGCTATAACATCGATCATTTGGCTTGAAAGTCATGAATCTTCATACTCAATAGCTCATTTTGAAAACAAAAAAATTAAAATAGTTGCCTCATTCCAAGTTTGTTATTTTGTATAGTTATTAAGACATAAATTAGGATTCAACGTGAAGGTTTTACATTTTTTTATTTTTATGAATTATTTTTATCGATTTTAGAATGTGGTCAAAACGGGGGGCATGACCGGTGATAGATAGGGATAGAATCTTGCAAAAATCTTGGTGAATCGCTGATAAAATGACTAATTGTGTACCTAAAAATGATTTTCTTCTAAATAAAGAGCAAACTATCAAGCGCATGTAGTTCAAATTTGACCCCGTTCCAAATGAATCTGCGGAAATTTGTCTTTTTCAGAAGATGTATATAAAAAACATTTTACATGGAAACTTTGGTGAATTTTAAATAAAATATGGTCTAGTATTTTACAAAAATGGAGTTGTTTAAGTTGACATCAAATATTTGGTAGATCCATCACAAAAAATCTCTACTTTTGTCAGTCGGAAAATGAAAAATAGATTTTTAAATTTTAAAAATTATTTTCTTTCAACTTTTTTAAAAAATGTTCAAAATATGATAGGTGACCCATCGGAAAGTTTCTAAAAAAAATCAAACTTTCATCACATCCATTGAAATCAACAAGGTTTAATAGGATTGATATGATACATATATCAACAGATGTCTGTTAAACGAGCTGGGGTTGGAGTTGAATGGAACTGAGAAGTTAAACGCGCTAGGGCTAGAGCACTGTGAGGATCGGTGATCCTTGAGGAAGTTTGACCACTTAGATCAATTTGACCTGAGATTAAGCATAGTGGTATGAGATTAAGAAAGTTTTGAAAAAACTTAAAAAAAAAATTAAAAGTAGAAAATATTTTTTGGAAAAAATTCAAACCGGGATACGCCTACGGTCAGGCCGTCGGCGCAGAAATAAAAAATAATTAATAAATTAAAAAAACTGATTTTTTTAAAAAATTCAAACGGGGATACGCCTACGGCCAGGCCGTCGGCGTATCGATAAAATAATAATTAATAATTTTAAAAATTTTAAAAAAATGTTTAAATAAATCAAACGAGGATACGCCTACGGCCAGGCCGTCGGCGTAGCTGACCACTAGGCCAAACGGTCGTTAGTCTCTGCGTGGACCTCACCTTGCGTACGCCGACGACAATGGGTACGCCGACGACATCAGAGGCAAGCCCGAGGGAGGTATACGCCGACGGCGATACGCCAACGGCCGGCGACCCTCGGCGTATGCTTACACCGACGACATTTGGCTCTACGCCGACGGTAGCCGAGCGTCGGCGTATAAGGCTAGTCCCGTAGTGTCAGGAGTTCGGAGCTGGGCGACGGAGTTAAGGATTTGATAGTGTTGGAAGACTACCGAAGGCGCACTTAGCATACTTTAATATTTTTGTCCTGATCAACCTACAAAGGTAAAGGGCCAATAAAAAAATGATAAACTTAGGGCATCTCCAACGCCGACCCTCAAACCTTTCGCAACGCCTGGACCGGGCTGTCTGGACCTATTTTACCATCCAACACGGAGTTTGTATTTGTCCATAGGCCGGTCTACATGTCCATTTTCCCGTAAATCTGATGTAAACAAGAGGGGGCATTGCGGGGGTCTGGACCATCGACGCGTCCTCACCCGACACCTAGGTCACCCAAAATGCCTCCACACCAAAAAACCTCTCCGCACGAAGCTGTTGCTGCGCATTCATGCAATTCGTTGGCCTTGGATGTCAGTCGAGCGTATGTGCGGTCAAACACTGCGGCTAGCACTGATGCCCAGCCAGAGTGGATGCAACCTGTCACTGGAGAGATGGATGGCGCGTCGGCCAAGAACCCCGGTCTCCTGTCTGTTCAATGGAGAAGAGATGCGACGGGACGACTACCCGTTCATCGCTTGCCAGCATTAAACTAGCGCGACGACCGAGAAACACATTTTAGCGGCCCGCATTCAAACTAGTTGCTACGCTCCCCTAGTCGATGCTCTCTATTTATATGTGTCCTCATAGGACATAAAACTCACTAGACCCCGCCTGATCCCCTTTCTTCTTCCTCCACCTCTGCCATGACAAGAAGCTCTATGATCTTGTGGGATAGAGGGCTATTTCATCAGCCCACCAACAACGGGCATGGAGTCGATGCTGGCGATTGTGGACAACAACTCTCCTAAATATGTCAGGCTCATCGAAGGCACAATCAGATATTACGGGCAGCAGCTTTACTCAAAAGAGGGTTGTGTGTCGGCTTGTATCCCATGAAGGCCACCACTCCACCGTCTTGTTGATGCCAAGCTTGGAGGTCTCATCGTTTGCCAATTAGCCACTTGTCTTCGCAAAGGCGCAAGGTGGTCTCCCCCTCCCGCTTAACCATCACTTTTCCGAGCTCATAGTCGCCCCTTGAACTTTCTTCCGGACATGGGGAAGACAAGGTGGAGGGTCGCTCCTGAGATGAGGGAGGGGCGGCTCGCCGGGGCTGGTGGTGCTGGAGGGGAACGGGAGGAGCGAAGGTGGGAGTAAAGAGGATAGGGTAGGTGGGGGTTGCGTGTGTTGTGAGGCTGCAGTGGCTTTGGTTGTGCCGTGTTCGTGTGTGGGGGTAAGCTTAGGCTGCAGTGCGGGGTGTTCGGTGTGCGCTACTGCTACATACTTAGTTGCAACACGTGTTTTCACCTTGTGTTGTTATTATGGTATGTCTCGGAGGACATTGTAGGAAAAAATTAGTAGTAGGGTGGGTTGGGCTTACCCGCGCTGCTACTATACCTTCTTTTCTGCAGCGCATGTCCCTACCCCGCACTGCTACTACTAATCGAGAATTCTATTACTCCCTCCGATCCATATTAATGTACTTAAGTTTGTCTAGATACACATGCATCTAGTCTAAATACTTAACTAGATACATACGAATTTAGACAAAGTTGAGTACATTAATATGGGTCGAAGGTAATAGATTCACTGAAATAAGATATTTTATATCCATGCCAAAATTTATATGATTTATCAGGTGATATTTTGTAACACAAAATACCAAAATCAAAGTACTTAGAACATAGTAGAATTTTTGTGATGTTCTAGTAAGCTAATAGAACACATCCTTAGTATTGTTGGTCGCATGTGAAGTGGAAGGAAATGTGTTATCGTCTTCTTTATTTGGGACATCATCGTATTCATTAGGGAAAAGTATATTTTTGGTCCCTAATCTGTTTCGAAAGTATAGAATTGGCCACTCAACTTTAAAAAGTATAGAATTGGTCCCTTACCTTTTAAAATCGGTTACTTTTAGTCTCTCCTGCCGCTTCGGATAATTTCCTACCAACGTGAATTGCTATAAAAAAATAGAAGCAAGTGGAGATTATCCACTTCCTACGACCCTCATCACCTACCATGGACAAAGTACGATATGCATATGACGCAACCAACATGGACAAATGTGCAGTGTTGCTTCTCTACTTGTGCGTCAACGAGACAACAACATAAGTGACGAAGGTGAGCGCAGTGAGGGTCGTAAGAGCGTGCAACCTTCCCCATTGCTCTTTTTTTGTTTATAACAATCCACGTCGGCAGAAAATCATCTTAATCGTCACGAGGGGATAAAAGTAATCAATTTTAAAAGTTGAGAAACTAATCTACTATTCTTAAGAAGTTGCTCCCCACTACTTCTATTCTCTTAACATGCACACATGCCACCTCATCAAAGGTCCACCACAATATGCATGAAAACAAGTTATTTATTATTAGTTCTTCTCATGCACACATCCATTTAATGACACATGCCACCTCACTCAAAATGCATGATTTTTTTCATTATATTAAATAAATATTTCCAACTACACAATAATAAAATAAAACACATGTAGTATAACATGTATTTTTTACTATTAGTTTATATATTATTAATTCAATTATTCATGTTTCATACAATCAAATCATCCAAAATATATTTCAATCGATTCCCGCAGCAACGCGCGGGGTATCCTCTAGTTCTATATAGTTTTTATGTTGAGGCACCAATTCTATACTTTTGAAAGAGTTTAGTGATGAAAAATATACTTTTCTCTATTCATTATCATCCTTGGATCCATTGTTAAATTCATTTTCATTTTAGTCTAAAATTTTAGAGATAGTCTATAGATGAGAGGAAAACATATAGAACATTTGAATTATCAACGCACAAAATTTACTTGGGAGATTTTTAGAGTACATGCATAGCGAATCACTTGCATAGATGACCAACAATGTTGAACATTGAAGGGTCTTGCTCTCCTTCTTTGATCAAGCTTCATGCCTCCTCCTTATTTCATAAATTCCATCTGCTGATGTGTCTGATCCTCAGGTTTGATCTAGGGTTTTGATCTATATATGATTTGTAAGAACTAGATCAAAGGTTTCGACGGCTCAACGTTTGGTCTTGGGAGGGAAATAAAGGGTTGTTAGGCATGTGAAAGATGATAAACGAATTGAAGGGCTCGAAGGTCTGACGTATTATTTCCTGCAACTAAACTAATGACTCAGATGATAAAGTATAATCAAATATAGTCAATAGCATAGTCGGGATTCTACAGTTTTGTACGGAATTCTACGATTTGGATCGCAACTCAACATGGATTATACCTGATTCAGAATCATAGTGGGACTTGAATCGACATGCTTCCATAGGATCATGAAATCCTAGGATCCTACTGACTACCTTGGTTGCACCTGCTATCATGTGTGTTGTTCGTGTTATGCGGATTCGGAAAAAGGCAACTGATGAGACAGACGCAGGTAAAGACAACAGGACCGTAGCACAGAAATACTTGTATGCACAGTGTTGTACGTGGGCACCGTCGGGATAGGTCGATCGTTCATGATTTCAAAATTGTCTGTGGCCCTAGCAAAGGTGGAGTATTGCCTAACCCGCAGAAATCAGGGCACATATACGACCGCAAAAATCCGGATGTCGACGCGAGGTGGAAATATCCCCATGGCAGGCAACGATCCGATCAACCCCACGGTTTTCGACGCACGATTGCCCTTGAAAATGTTTGATGTGAACGGTATGTTGCATACTGCATACAATCACACCATTCCCGCTGGGTGTTGTGACGCCGTACGTAGCCTCAAGCTTATATATTCCTAAATCCTAGTGCTTCCCATATCTAATACACTTTGTCATGGTGTGCGATTTAAATAGAATAGAGTTAGGCAAATTTACAATATCCATAGCGAGTAACTTATCTTTCTGGCAAGCTAGTTTTTTATTTTTTGCGGGCAACTGGAAAGCTAGTTGATAACTATAAACCACTATGGATGACAGACATATATATGCACGCATGTTTTGCCAGCTAGCAAACGATAAAGACAATAATAACTCATCGACAAGGTGGTTGACGTGTGAAGATGAGTTAGGACGTGTGCTAAATGTTTTTCGGTTACATTCACTACGCTGACTGAGTGAAACTGCTATACTTGTGGTTGGATAACAATATAAAACATTTCTCTAGAGTTAGATCCACTCCCCCGATTAAGTGTGCTTGCTATACTTGGCTAGATATTGGTATAGAAGATAAAAGTATATATGAACAGATTCCATTTTGGCCATAGCATGTTGTCTCAAGCTCTCAGAAATCAACATATAAGTTCAGCTAAAAGGAAATTGGAGACATTGACATCACCCCCCCCCCCGCCCCGCCGCGTCGCCCCTTCAGAGCGACTCCCCCCTTCGCCGGCGTAACCCCCTTCTACCCCCCCCCCCCTCTCCCCCTCGCCGTCACACGAGGCTAGCACCGGGGAAGCCCGCGACATAGACATTGATTGTGGCGGCGGGCCCTGTGGTGCTCCTGTCATTGCGGAGGCCTTCGGTTCTGAGGTGGCGACTTTCGGCGAGACCCTTATTCTACGGCGAGCAGAGGGGTAGGCGTGGTGCCGACGGTCTGGTCGGGCGATCGACGGACCTCCAGTGGATCTTGGTCCTGGCATTTCCGGTGTGATATTGTGTGTCGTGCTCTGCTCTATATGATCCCTTTGGCATTTTGGTGTGTCCTGATCCGCTCTTGAGGAGCCTTGGCGACTCCATCCTTTGTTCAAGGGAACTTTTCGGTCTTCAACGGTGCGATGCCTTGTGATCCAAGCGAGGAGGTTGTGGCCTCCTTTGAAGGCAGAGCTGGATGAGTGTGTCGTGCTGAGCCCCTTTGTATCTGGTGACGACACGCGGTGTAAATGCATTTCTTCTCCTCTTCAGAGAGTTGGCATTGCCTCCGTTCATGTATACCCGCGTTGGAGGCCCTCGATGTCGTCAACTCTGTACTCCTTGTAGATCCTTCCTGCGTGAAGTGTGCTTGTTAGCTGCTTTCCAGCATCTCTGTATCTTCCCACTTTCATTTGTTCATGTTCTTTGTTGGATGTTGCAGTTGTATCCTAGCCGGTTGATGACGTTGTTAATTCAAAGTCAAACTAGGCTAGCGCCCTTCTCGGGCTCGGCTGCGTCTGTTATCTAAAAATATGCAACTTCACATATACACAATTCAACCCCACCGCCAGCCCAAAGAAGAACACTTGGAAATACCAGGAAGAAAACGGTTATTATAGAGAATTTAACAAAAATATTTCATCTTGCTATCAGTATGAGTTATAGTCTACTGAATTGCTTCATATATAGGTGAGCATTCTTCTGTTTTCTCTTCATAGCACCACATGCCTATAACACCGATATATATTCCACATTTGTCGAAAAACTAGCCTAACAAACATAAAAAAGAAGCTAACAACTCGCTCCTGTCATTAAGTCGATACATTTGCTGAGCTTATTCGCTTTTTCAGCAGGAAACAAACAGTTTGCTTGCGAGTACACGCAATTAGTGATTAATATGAAACAGCAAAGTTTATTGAGGAAAACCAAATGGTATGGAAGCATGTAAAATGATAGACCCACAAAGGCTGTGTATAATAAAAAGCCGAATGGTGTGCAATGCTCGGACTTCAGAAGATGTAGTCGGTATTTTTCTTTACCCGCTGGTGCTACTATACACCCAATTTACAAGGTAACTTTGATCGGTTGAAGAATTGGTTGTTTTTGATAAAAAAGCCAGGCACGAAAACTATTTGAACAACAACTATTTGAAGCTTCTTACTAGGCTCACGGTATAAAATTAGAGATCATCTTATAAAGAACAGAATGGCGTAACTGTTTAGGTGTAAAGAGATTACACTACCCAGAATCCTAGCACTCTGTTGCATGCGGGCATGTTTGCTTATCTGTTTAAAATTTTGCTACTCCCTCGGACCCATATTAATGGGCACACACTTAGTACGACTTTGTATTAACTGTGTGTCCATTAATATAGGTCGGAGGTAGTACTAAATTTGTTGGAAAACCAAGATTTTCCAGAATCATAACTTACCAAAAATCAACGACTTAAGTTTTGATTAGCAAGCTAAGCCTCTTCGATGGTTAACTAATTTGTACAAAATGTTTTGCGCCTTCATCAACGCCGGCAAATGAAAATTTTGCATCAAACCTTCCTGGCCCATAGACTCTCCATACATGGGGACTATGGTCGCTCTCGGGTCTTGCATATTTTGTCCACACATTTCTCGTTGGGTGTTGCGGCGTCATAAAGTAATGGTACAGGGTAGATGCATGACAATGCGTACAGCAGAAACTAGCCGGTCCATTCCTAATACCTCCCAAATCTAACATCTTTGTAATAGCGTACAAGTTAACAAATTGGCTTGTCCCGCCTGGAGGAGTACTACATCCCTGCATGGTGTCTAACTCACTTTCCTTTACCTAGCAGATCCTATATTCTAGCTAGTAGCCACGGCGGATCTAAGATATATATTTATGCACATACACAAGGTGTATGGGGTCTAAGAAGAAATAGAGACCATAATAACTCACTATTAAGAAGGTAGATGGTATATGTACTGAAGATGAGTTATGTCTTGCTATTTATTTTTCTTTCAACAGTAAGTCTTACATGATGTCCCTCAAGTTATACGCACACTCTTTTAATTTAACTGGATATCAATATAAAAAGTAAAATATAGAACAAACTGAAGAATCATGTCACTATTCTGGACCTACCATTGAGGCATTGCCATTGGCACAACTATATATGTTGTCGTGTGATCGGGGTAGCTCGTGGGCAACATAAATTTGTTACTCTATAATTTCCTTTGCTTAGTGCCATCGAACATGAATGCTCTTCTTTTTGTGGGTGTGTGCGCGCCCTCATAAATAACCATTCCCCCCTTCTTCATATCAGCATGTGGATATTGGTGGATGCAAAGCAATGAGTTAATGTAGCCTTGAAGAAACCTGCGAGAAGCTTCTATGGGCGGAGGTGCCTTGTCAGGTGTAATTTCATTGCGAACATACCACACCCACCACACAGTCATGAAAACCACCATGCGCGCCGTGTCCGAGGAAGGGCCCAGGAGTGTGAAGAGCCACTCCGGTCCGTTGTTGCATATGGTCTCCACCTTTGATGTCGGCCAGTCTTGTGTCATGCTATGCCATAATTCTTTGGTGATGGGGCACCTGCATAGAGCGTGGAAGGCGTTCTCTCGTTCCACACCAAAAAGGGGACATGAATGCTCTAACAAAACAAAATAAAGCACCAATATTTGTTGTAGATAAACTTCTTCTAAAACTAAGCTCAGAAATATACAAAGAAATTGACTACCCATTCCACTAGTTAGGTCAATATATTTACTAATAAGCTAATTCTGCAGGGAGCAAATAATTATTTAGAACTGTCTGTAGTAGGGAGTAACTTAGACTAGTAATATATGCATGTTACTAATCTATGTTACTATCTTCATAGTGAGTACTAATTTAGTCTTATTTTATCTTTGTATGTGTGATATTACAGTAACGTGTTATGTTACCATAAGAACTTTTGTTCTCTTAACTACATTATACATAAGCATATTTATCTTGAGATATGTGATGTTACTATATAAGTTATCTCCACTATAACCACCCTAAGCAGGTTTGATACTTGGTACATACAATTATTGATTAACAGATGAAGATAGAATGGTCAAAAGTTTAACGACGGAAATGAGATGTTACATATTCCCTAATAAGCAACAGTTCAATTTTAAAAAATGATGCACCTGCTTGCACTACAATCTACAAAAGTTGCGTATCCTCGGACTTCAAAAGACGGAGTTGTATATTTTTCTTTATCTGTCGCAGCCTGAGTGACCACCAGCGCCAAGGTGGTGCTACTATGTGCTCAGTTCATAATTGTTTTCATAAAAATGTAACTTTCCTTTGCAGAATTTAGATGTCTTGATAAAAGGTCGGGCTAGAGAACTATTTGAAACTGCTCGCGATGCTAGTGCTATGGATAGTGTAGCTCATCATTTTTCTTGTGCGAGTTGTAGGTCATCATTTCTAACAGCTGCAGTCACGAAGAAGAAAGAAATATTGCATAACTGATATTTTGTACAAAGATTGCAATTGTAGGCAATGAAAAAAAATTAGCACGCTATGATAAAATAGTGTCACTCTAAAAATATGCTATTAGCGACGCTGTAGCGTGCTATTAGCAACGCTATAACGCGCTATTTTTTTCATTGATTGTGGGGCATGTTGGTTTGTAGTCGAACATTGAGCAGTCAATGTGTTGGTAAAATCAAAATTTGCCAGAAAAAAGCGCTGTTGATTAGAAAGGGCAGTTTGGTAGATTATTTCGTGATTCCACCCATGCTAGTAAGCCAAATTTGGCATCAATTATTGTTGAAGACGACGCACATCTGTATTTTTGCTGTGGCACAATGCACGCACCCTATGGCCGAGATCCTGAAACTACCTTTTTTTTTTGGAAAAGGATCCTAAAACTACCTGATTATCAAAAGGTGGCCTGAATCTGTTTGCTTTGAATTGGTGGTTGGAGCGAAACAATAGAAACCACGGTGACCACGCATTGGGTTTGTGACTGGGTTTGCCCATAGGAACGGGGAGTCAACTGCTGAGTGGAATTACTTTTTTTATTGTTGAATAAAGCCAAACCAAATAAAAAATCTAAAAACCTAAAAGTAAAATAGGAAATGAATTAGTTAATTCAATAAGAAAGAAGAGGGAACCATGACTTGATTTCGCCGGCTAAGCGACCCCCTACAATTGTGTATTGAGTTCGTTGGAAAGTCCAATCAATCTTCTTTTCATATACATTTTTCCCTTGGTGGTAAAAAAATTATTTTAATTTTAAGATAGAGTTTGATCCTTAACTATTTCTTGTGATATCTTCTTACAAAGTTTGAATTTTGAGCAAAAAAGATAAAGGAGGGAATCAAGTTCAAAACTCTCCGGATGGTGTGCGCCGACAACAAGATATGTCAAGAGAAGCATCGACGGCTCCTTTGTATGCCTGATTGTAACAAGCCAGCTCATAAACTAGCAACAGTGCGTGCTGGAGGTGTCCACGGAAGTCACAAGCTGGACGATTGTCGTGTCGTTCTATGCACTTCATTTGTTTACAGGCGGTACTGCTGAGTCTTACAGGAATTTCTATAATTTCTAACAAAAATATTATATCAACCCTAGAAGATGTGTAGTTTTGTTCTGTTTGGACAGGCCAGAAGATATGTAGTTACTCTATACATGGGGCCTCTAGTCACCCATGATTATAGAATATCTTGTCTGCACCATTTTCGTTGAGCTGTGCCACATCATACAGTAATGGAGCAAAGTAAATACATGGCAGGTTTTCATGCAAGTACAAACTGGTTTATTCCTAATGCCTTCCAAATCTAACATATTTGTGATGGTGTGCGACTTTTAACAAGTCAAAATTAGCAAGCTGTCTTGATTCTTGAGTATTATATCCATGGTGGCCAGCTCACCTCATATAAATGGCCTTCATATAATTTTTATTTGAGATATATTCTGGCATGGGTGGAGCCAGGAATTGAACATAGGGGGGGGGGGGGGGGGAGTCGAAATTATAAATTTTTAAATCCCACAATCCATTATAAACGACCTCATTGAAAAATGTCTTTACGTCTAAAACATAAATCTTAGCTTGTAAAGATATTGCACTATGATTGTTCAAGCATACAATTAATAAATTTTATTAGGAGATTAAAGAATATCAATTAACAGCAATGTTTATTGATTTTTAGAAGAAACATTTACTTATTAAATTAACGTATCATCTTACATGCTTGATTAATAAGCTGCTATGTTTTGATCTATAAATAAGAATGAACCTTAGATTATGTAGATACCTTTCAAACTGAACCTTAGATTATGCATATACTCAACGGACTCAAGTGACATCGTTCAATGGTGAAATCAATCCAGCAAACTCAGTGATATCGCTCGATGGTGAAACCAATCCAAAGGATAATCATCACAGAAACTTGTATCTTTGCCGTAGTAGTTTCCAAGCACGGAGGCCACCGGTAAACGAGAGAATCATCTGATGGTTGGCGAGCGGGATTGGGGTGAGCGTCGGCTAGAAACCCTCGTGATTTCTTTTAGGAACTACTAGCAAATATGCCCGTGCGTTGCAACGGGAGAAAAATATAAATACATTGAGGATCAATAGTATTATACGTGTTGAGAAATGCCGCATAAAATGAATTACGGCATCATGGGCGAAGACATGAGAGAAATGGTGTACGATAGAGAGTTTAGCGGATGAAGGTGAAACTTGACGAAAAGTGCTCCTAGACTACATTGTGCATGCATAATCAGAATCATTTCTACGTGACCATTGTGTGTTTCAACTACCTTCGAAACTGGTAGTCGATGTCACGCTTGGAACCGCTCTCATTCGCCCCTTCTCGTCAATGTCCACTATGTTGACTTGTTAGTACGATTTCGAACCTCTCGCTACAGTTTAGTTGCTGGGTCGCGCCATATTTTTTAAACACATGATAAATTATTAGAATATGTTTTTAATTTATATTATAAATGAAATGATATTTTTATTATCACAGGGGGCATGTTTTTAAGACATACAAATATATATATTCAAATGCATGATTTTAAAATCCATGAAAAAATAAACGACATACGCTAAGAAAATTAAAGTGTAAAAAAGCTAGTTGCATCATCGATATATATATAATGGTAATTTATATTTTTGTAAAAAACTTATTACAATATGTTTTTAATTTATATTTTAAAATGCAAGGAATTTTCTTGAATATGCATACATTTTTTTAGTAAAAATATTATTTTTGATTATCACAGGGACATGTTTTTAAAACATATTAAAAAAATAAATATATATATTATAGTGCATGATTTTTAAATATGTGTAAAAATGAAGGATAATAAATTGAAGTGTAAAAAAACGTGTTTTGGTCAGATGCCTATGTTTTGGACTAAAAAACATACAAATCCACGATTTATAACGTGGTTG
Organism: Bromus sterilis; assembly: GCA_950022295.1. Lineage (NCBI taxonomy): Eukaryota > Viridiplantae > Streptophyta > Magnoliopsida > Poales > Poaceae > Bromus > Bromus sterilis. Next base: position 17,677,348 of record OX465598.1, on the reverse strand, counting down.
GGCCGGCCCATAAAATAACTTTGTGTTAGGTCCGAGCAGCACAATATAACGTAATTTACTGTATATTTCGCAAGTTATGCGTCACTGGTGGGCTGGTTTGTGTTGCATGTTTGGAACCGAGAGGCGCTCGGTTTGAACCCCAGTTTTGCCAAATAATTTTTTCGCTTCAGCTTTTGTAAGCTGACGTCAGCAATGTATTTATGAAATTTATGATAACGTCAGCGACGTACGAAAAAAGGGGAGAAACATACCTTCCTTTATTATTAGGTATAGATATAGATTAGGGATCAGATCAACGTACAGACTTGAAAGAAAAATCAAACATATAGGCCTCTGCCTCTCTCTCCACCGTGGCCAGAGTGAAACAGATGGGCTACTATTTGGGCTTGTCTTTCCCATGTACACGCATAGATTAGTTAATCTTGGGCTGTATCTCAAAAAAGGTTAATCCTGGGCCAAAATACTAATTAAGTTGTCATTAGCCCCGGCCAATTAGTAATAATAAACTAATACTTGGGGGGGGGGGGGGGGTGGTCTAGCCCCTGCTCTATATGCATAGTGAGGAGTAGAGGCAATAATGGCCAATCGATAAGGTAGGTGCAATGTACCACCAAACATGCGTCATGATTTCCTAGTTTCTACACCATTTGTTTTATAATATATATATTTTCTCAAACACGTACCAATGTACGCATTATTTCGTATTAGAAGGGAGCATCGAAGCAACATAAAAACTACAAGTCAACACAAAAATAATGCTAGAAATAAAGCAAAACCAAATGGAAAAGGGGAAAATAAAAGCTAACACAACCTTTCCTTTCATTGAGTAGCACTACCAGAAACGTGACTAAACCTGTGAGCCATCTTATTTTACTGTCGGTCCCGCATTGGCCCACAGGAAAAACATATTTTACCGTAGGTTAGGGACCGGCCGTCAGGTTTTTTATTTTATATTCCTGTGGGCCGGGGTTAAGCTCACAGAAAAACTATTGTTGTGTGTTTTCAGCCCACAGAAAACGCATTTAGCCCTTCGCGCCCGCGGGCTACCTCTTCGCGCCACGAGATTTTCATTGCGCGCGCACTTTCTAGAAAGGCCCGCCTCTTTTTTATGTTTTCCCGTGCGTTTGGGCTCACAGGGTTATGGCCCAATACAAAAGGGAGACCCGAAAACAGAGCAAACCCTCGATCCCCAAAGAATCCCCAAATCAGCTAGCTCTCACACATTCCTCGTCAGTTTACTGCCACTCCACCGCCGCCGCTTCTTCGCCGCCGTCGCAGGCCGCGGTCACCCCCATTGCTGTCGTCGCAGGTCGCGGTCGCGGCCACACCCATCCTCCAGTCCACCGCCGCCGCCGTCACACCTCACCGCCGAAGGACATCTGCGCGCCCACATTGTCCTCACCGGCTGCGCAGCGCCGGTCTCCGCCTCGCCACCCGCCTCCCTCCTCCGGCCCCGAGCCCCCGTATATTTCGCTGGATTCAGCTGTAGGTGCCTTCATCACCCGCTGCCCATACTCCTCTGTCCGCTGCCTCACAAGCCCCTCGTCTCCTTTTCCTAGATGTACGAGTTGCTTACTCTATTCTTGTGTTGGGTTCAAGCTTAATTAGTTACAACTAATTTTGGCATGTCTAATTAGTATACAGTTGATTTAGAGAAGGTCAAAGACCAGATTCTATGGATTCCAATGCAAAACTAGTTGTAGATGACCATCTACTTTTCAGCTGGTGTGCACACTGACAAATTAGTTCTGTGTCATCTTGTTTTGGTTGTTCTTAGATGCAGGTTGTAGCTTATGTAGCATCCATCTATTTGCTGCTTTCTTAGGTTGTAGCTGCTGTGACATCTACCTGCTATCTATTTTAATGTTCTAAATTGAATTTAACATGTACAAATCCTAGAATCCTCTTCCTTTTGAAGAAACATCACCGAACAGATTTGGGAGTAGGTTGGTCACCCTCTTCGGCGGCATAATTTTTGCAGCTTGAACAAGTATTTTGGTAAGTTATACTTTGAGCTCTCACATTCATGTCTGAAATAATTTTGTAATTGTCTTTGTCTGAATCGTTACTTCTGTGTTGCTGCCTTTAGTATGTTATTATTTTTCTGAAATAGCCCCGTTTCTGTGAATTGTTATTTCAGTATGAATTCTTGGTTAAACAATGGAGAACCGTGATTGGATGTATACTGGCTGGGTGTTTGGTCAAGTCCCTTCTAATATATGGCTTGAAGAAACTGCACGATTTGTAGACCGGGCCTTCTCTTTGCTTTCGGTAGCTGAAGGTGGTAAAATTAAGTGTCCATGTGCCAAATGTCGGAATTATTTTTAGCAAGAAAGGCACACTGTAGAGGAACACTTGTATAAGCATGGGTATAAGCCAAATTACCAAACCTGGACAGAACATGGTGAGAGTTTTGTAGCTGCTGCTGATGGATCTGCTCCTTTAGTACATCATGATGGCTGTAATGAAACTGATCGAATGGATAATATGTTGGTTGACCTAGGTGGTAGCCATCCTCCACCGGTTACCGAGGAGCCGACCTCCTCTGCCAAGGCTTTTTATAGAATGGTCAGTAGTGCCGATGAATTAGTACACGAGAACACAAAACATTCACGGCTTTCTGCTGTAGCCCGTTTGCTATCTATGAAATCACAATACAACATGTCAATTGCACATTTTGATGATACCTTAAAAATAATCCATGAACTTCTGCCTCCTGACTCTAATTTGTCCGAGGACTTCTACCATTCCAAGAAACTCTTAGAAGGTCTTGGTATGCCATATGTCAAAATAGATGTGTGTAAAAAAATTGCATGTTGTATTACAAAGATAACAAGCATAAAGAGAAGTGTGACTTTTGTGGCACATCTCGCTACTTGGAAGGCCACAAGAAAATCCCACGCAAAGTTTTGCGGTACCTCCCTCTTAAAGATAGATTGCAAAGGTTATATGCAAATGAGGAGACTGCAAAGCTTATGCGTTCTCACACTTGTTCTGGGTCTGATAAGATGGTTCACCCATGTGATGGTGAAGCCTGGCAAGATTTCGATAAGGATTTTCTAGAATTTTCAGGTGATCCAAGAAATGTGCGACTTGTCATAGCTGCTGATGGTTTTACACCATATCGTTTAAATGCTGCTCCATACACATGCTGGCCAGTGTTTGTAGCTCCGTTAAACCTCCCCCTGGCTTTCTCTTAAAGCCCGAGTTTATATTTCTTAGCCTTGTGATACCCGGACCTGAACATCCTGGAAAGAATTTGAGTGTTCTACTGCAACCTTTAGCAGACGAACTTATGGAACTATGGCTTGGGGTTGAAACATGGGATTCTTCTGCGAAGAGAAACTTTTTAATGAAAGCAGCTTTTCTATGGTCAGTGCATGATTTCCCTGCTTTTGGTATGTTTGCTGGGTGGAGCACTCATGGTAAGCTAGCATGCCCAGAATGCTTTAGTGATTCAAAATCATTTAGGCTTCCACATGGTCGTAAGGCTTGCTGGTTTGATTGCCATAGGCGCTTTCTACCTCCAGACCATGAGTTTAGAACCCAAGCCAATGCGTTTAGAAAGAATACAATAGTGCTTGAGGGGCCACCAAGGCGCTTGACAGGGGAGCAAGTGCGAGCTCACATGATGGCAAATGTATGTGACACAAAGAACTACAATAAATTGCACAACTGGACCCACGTAAGTTGCTTTTGGGCTCTTCCATACTTTGATAAACTGAAGCTTAGACACAACATTGATGTGATGCACAATGAGAAAAATGTAGCTGAAGCTATATGGAACACTTGCTTTGACATTCCTAATAAAACTAAAGATAATGTGAAGGCAAGAAAAGATCTAGAAAAAATATGCCATCGCCCTAAGCAACATTTGGAGTTGAAGGAAAATGGGAAGTGGTTCAAGCCAAGGGCACCATTTGTCATTGAGAGAGATGATAGGTTAACCATTCTTAAATGGTTCAAAGAAGAGTTGAAATTTACCGATGGATATGCAGCGGGTTTTAAAAGAGGAGTGGACTTCCAGCAAAAGAAGATTTTTGGCCTAAAGAGTCATGATTACCATATCTTCATGGAACGGCTGCTACCAGTTGCATTTCGTGGGTTCCTTCCGGAAAATATATGGTTATGTTTGGCTGAGCTAAGTTTTTTCTATAGGCAGCTATGTGCGAAAGAACTTAGCAAAGATGTTGTGCACTCACTAGAACAGAATGCTGCAGTGCTTGTATGCAAATTGGAGAAGATATTCCCTCCTGGTTTCTTTAATTCAATGCAACATCTAATTGTTCATCTTCCGTATCAAGCTCGACTAGGAGGCCCTGTATTATCCCGATGGATGTATAATTATGAGAGGTAAATCCAGAACTTGTAGTTCCCTATAAGGTGTTGTGTTGGCTAGCTCTTAGACTAACTCCTAGACTTGCCTTCGCAGATGCATAGGTAAACTTAAGCCAAAAGTGCGCAATAAGGCTCGAGTTGAGGGTTCCATTGTTGAGGCTTATCTAGTTGAGGAGTCTACTAATTTCCTCTCTTTGTATTTTAATCCTAAAGTACGGTCAGTTAGAAACAAGGTGCCTCGATATGATGATGGCGCTTCTACATTTGAATCTGCATGTAACCTTGAAATATTTAAATGCCCTGGGCGATGCATGAGCCCTCAAGGATACCGTGAGCTTAATAATGAAGAATACAAGGCTGCTTTCTTATACATATTGACAAACATGCCTGAAATGGATGATCTTTTCAAGTATGTCTACTATCTCAAAATAACTACTATGAACAATAATATGTTTTCAACTTTCCATAACTCTAAATAACTTTGTGTAGGGAGTTTGATAATGAGCAGTGGAAGAGCCCTCGAGTTGTACCAACACCGAAACAACTCCGCGAGTTAAGATTAAATGGCTGGAAATCAGGCCGTGCTAGATGTCATGGGCCTAATTTTTTTGATTGGTTCAGAACTAAAGTATTGTCTCTAAAACACTTAAATTTGTTCCCAATATTCATTTAGTTCTAAAATTGACACAAGTAATTATGTCTTGCAGTGCATGAAGTCGCATAGCATCGACAATGCCTTACGCCAAATTTCTTATGGTTTTCGCACACGTGTTGCTACTTATGGCTGTTATGATGTGAATGGGTATAGGTTTCGGTCAGAGAAGTATGAGAGGAAGAAATCTGGATTAACTATAGTCAATAGTGGGTGTGTGTTACTTCGCTTGATGAAGATGACAACCCACTTGATTATTATGGTGTAATTGAAGATATAATTAAAATAACTTGGGAAGGCTGAATGAAATTGGAGCTAGTCTTGTTTGATTGCCGCTGGTTTGATCCAACTTCAACTGGAATTAGGAGAACTGCAAATCTGGGATTGGTAGAAATAAATCACAACTCTAAGCTCTCAAATTTTGATCAATTTGTTATGGCTGGTCAAGTTAGTCAAGTATACTACTTGTCTTACCCATGTAAGACTAGAACAGATCTATTAGACTGGTCCGTGGTATTTCCAGTTCCTCCACGGGGCTATGTTCCTCCAATGGCCAGCAACAGCCTTCCACAAGTACCAACACACGATGTGCTATTCTATCAAGAGGATGGGTTGGAAGGCACTTTTACCATCGATATAGGAGATGACTTAGAAAATATGGACTCATTTGCATCAGATCAGATTACCGATCCAAAAGAGCTAGAACATTTGGAGAAGCAATCTGTTGCTAACCAAGAAGATGAAGAAGAGGAAGAGGATGAAGAAGAGGAAGATGATGAAGAAGAGGATGAAGATGAAGAGGAAGAGGAAGAGGAAGAATATGATGAAGAACTTCAAGCCCCAAACTATGATCCAAATGATTTCTAATCTTCATTCCTTTAGTTTAATGTAGGCCACATGGTTTTCTTCTCATTCTGTTCTAACATATATTCTAATTCTAATAGATTGCATCTTTAATAGATTTGTCTAACATCTGAATTTATCTTTATAGGAGATGGCTGGACTTCGTCATGTTCTTAATGCTAGATGCAGACCTGGCAACAATGCCTCACAAAGGACAGTCTCCGACAGTACCAACTCTAACAACCTTTTGTCCCAAAGGAGTGATGTGAACTCATCTCACACTTCATCTGAGAAGCATAGAGGCAGGCGTAGGAGGGCTACTGTCGAATTAAAAGTGCCTCCACGTGGTCGCAAAGTTGGCCTTGCACCTGAAGGTGAAAGGTATCTAATATGAAGTGTTGTTCTATCTTTAACATATTGTTGCATAGTCGTTTCCTGTTTCCTAAAACTTGTCAATTATTAATTTTTGCTGCATGTAGGCAATTTAAGTATGTACCCTATCATTCCAAGAGCTACAAGTATACTACACAGCTTGGAGTTCTTCTCAAACGTGAATACCCAGGAATAATAGAGGAAAAAGATGATGATGGTGTCATCACAAATACACGCCCAACTTTGGAGTGGTATGATTACTACCATGATTCAACTATAGATTTTCAGAAGCGGACAGCCGCACATCGTGTGAAGGAAGAGTTTTGGGTAATTACTTTTTTCGGAGTAAATGGAATTATTATTATACACATCTTGGTATTGTTGTACAAGTCTGATCTGGAAATTTCTGAACATGCATGTAGAACTTGTTTGAGCTGCATGTGAATGATGAGGAAGACGAGAATGCTCGAATCCGAGTTGAGGAAGACGCTGACCTAGTTATTGACAACTACGCAAGGAAGAAGGTGAAAGACATGTTGTACCAACTTCGTGTGGATGTTGTGAAGCTTTACTATGAAAATCAAGGAGAGAAGCTTGATGACTCGATGGCATGTGCAAAAGAACTTGAATATGAGCAATATTTGCAGAGTAGGATACCATGGTGCAAAGAAGTTGCATGGCCTGGACTATGTCGTTATTGGACATCAAAGGGATACAAGACAAACAGAGGGAGGGGGCAGGAATCTCGCTTGAAATCTAAGGATATTTCTCAAAATCGAGGAGGCTCACGACCCTTTGCGGAGGCACAACAATATTTGGTACGTCATGCTGATTGTATGATTTGCTTGAAACTTCATTTTTCTGTTGCATGTTGACATGTCTTCGCTTAAATTTATGTGGTATTGTAGGAAGAGAAACTTGGACCTGAGAAGGCGACAACGCTAAATACATATACTGCAATGAAATGTGGAATGAAGAATGTGAGTATCAGCGGCAACAATGGTGCAATCATCAACAATGGTGCAATGATCAGCCAGAAAGCACAAAAACGAATTGTATGTCATCGTTTCTCTACTGCCATATTGCTTACTAGATAGATTGTACAGATATTAATTTACTAGCATGTTGTGCACAAACTATAATTTATGTTGTCAGGATGACTATACTGCATTGGCTAAAGAGAAATATCCAGATAGTTGGGAGCAAAGGGAGTTGGACGGTGAGCTATTGTATGAAGCATCAGGTGGCATTCCTCATGGTCGCGTGTCAATAGCTGATGGGGCTGTTAAGAAAGCTGACATTAAATCAACAGCTAGAAAAAGGAATGCCAGTGCACCAATTTCGCTCACACTTCGAGAGAGGGAACAACTGAGGCGTGTTAATGAAGAAAATGCACAACTCAGGCGTTCTAATGAGATGCTAGAGCAGAAAACAGAGATGCATGGGCAGCTCATAATTGTATGTACAAATTCATACCCATATTCTAAAGCAATATATCTCAAGTTCTCAAGAGTATCAACTCTAGTAACATTTCTTCTTTTTTTGGAAGGCACTTTTCAAGGAGATAGGAAAAGAGGTGCCAGCACATATAGCACATATACTGGGCCATGGAACTGTTGTGCAACCACAAGTAAGTATATGAGCAACTTCAAGTTATATCACAATATGGATGAATTTGTGTTGTCCAACTTTTTGACTTGTTCATAAATGTCAGTACTTGGTATTGGACTGCTTACTGAGTTATGGTCTTATGCTATGTTAGCAAAAACTAGAGTTGGCATATGTGAGTTTGTCTATTCTCATAATAATCTTTAGTTGTTATGCCAAATTTCAGTAGAAATAGTGTTTGTCATGCTTAAGGTCCACCCAATTAGAACTTGAAGGAATCCTAGGATCGATAAATGAAATTTTATTATTATATTGCCTCCGGTTGCTATATGGCTAAGTTTTGTACTTTTATTGTTTGAAATCAGATTAAGTAACAATCTGATTACTTGGCCTTGATATAGGGGACAACTAATTCATCTCAAGCCGGCTCGCATGCGGTCGACGACAACAATGATGCCAGGGAGTCGAGCGAAGACAATGATGCCATTGCGAATGTCGCCGATCAGACCATCGATGTCGTCAACCTTGGCAGCAACTAATTTCTCAAAGAACATTATAACTTCAGACTGGAGGTGGAGTTTATATGCTCTTTTGTGGACTCGTGTATATGGTATCAATTATGCATGCATGACAGCAGACATGTGGTGGTAGTTGCAAGTAGATGTATTTTGCTAATATTGTTGTACTTGGGAGGCCTTTTGCTGATTGTACTGTAGTAGCCTCGTAGAGCACACAAGCTCTGATTGTTGTTGATATATATGTAACTAATGTATGCATTATGTATGTTACTGGATGATGATACATATATGTATGCAGTTTGATTTTTTTTAAATCTAATTTTATTGTTTTCTGGAAATAATGTACCATTTGTAAAATCTGGCCTAAAACACGTTGATTCCCTGAGATGGAAAGCTCACAGGAAAATGAAAGGAAGAACATCTCACGGCAACAGTGATGGCCGTCACCTCACATGAATATTCTTATGTTGAACTGATATTGTACTAATTCCTGTGCGTGAAACCGATAGGGATTTATACATGCCTGACGGTCTTTCCTGACAGTTGGACGACGGGAATATTTATTTTTCGGAAGACTCAGTCCTGACGTAAAGTTCTTCCCTGTCGGCCAACCGTCAACGACAGCCGTCAGGAATATAGTTTCCGTGGGCTGTCCGTCAGGCATAAAGTTTCATTCCTGGCGAGCTATTCCTGTCGTCTATTCCTGTAGGCTAACCGACAGGAAAACGATTCCTGACGGCCTTATATAATTTCCTGTCGACTTCCGGCCCACAGATTTAGTCGCATTTCTGGTAGTGTAGGAATTATCACCACGGCACGACACTCATATGCCGACGGCCGGCCACCGTCGGCATAGAGCCAAATGCCGTCGGCGTAGGCCTACGTCGAGGGCCACCGTCGACGTATCATCGTCGGCGAATACTATCATCGGGCTAGCCTTCCATGTCGTCGGCATATCATTGCCGTCGGCGTAGAACTATACGTTGACGGCCTGGTGGTCACCTACGCCAACGGCCTAGCCGTAGGCGTATCCCCATTAAAAAAAATTTAAAAAAATATTTATTGAATTTTTAAAATTATTAATTATTTTTTATTGCTACGCCGACGGCAAGACCGGAGGCGTATCCCAGTTTGATTTTTTTCAAAAAAAATTCATTTTTTTTTGAAATTTTTAAATTGTTAAGAAAAATTATATCTACGCCGTCGGCCTGGCCGTAGGCGTATCCCCGTTTAAAAAAATTCAGAATTTTTTTTTCACATTTTTCTTAATCTCAGGTCAAATCAACCTTCATGGTCAAACTTCTCTGAAGGTAACCCATCCTCACACTACTCCAGCCTCAGCACGCTTAACTTGTTAATATCTAGGACCTTGTTGATGCCCATGGGTGTGATGAAATTTTGAAAAAAAATTGAAACTTTCCGACCGGTTACCTATCATATTATGAAAATATTTTTAAAATATATTTTCGAAAAAAAACTTGATTTGATTTTTTATTTTTTTGTCTATTACTAGTGGCGCACTTAGCCAATAGTGTGCCACTATTTAGTGTGAATTGGAACCACTCCATATTTGTAAAATACTAGACTATATTTTATTCACAATTGACCAAAGTTTCCATGTAAAATATTTTTTATATACCTATTGTGAAAAAGACAAATTTCTGCAGATTCAATTGAACGGGTCAAATTTGAACTACATGTGCGTGATAGTTTGCTCTTTATTTTTCAAAAAATCATTTCTAGGTACACAAGTAGGCATTTCATCATACATCCACCAACAGTTTTGCAAGATTTCACCCCTAACTATCACCGACCATGCCCCCCGTTTTGACCATTTTTTGAAATCGACAAAAATAATTCAAAAAAATCAAAAAATGTAAAACCTTCGCGTTACATCCTAATTTATGTCCTAATAACCATACAAAACAAAAAAACTTGGAATAAGGTAAATATCTTAAAAAAAATTCAAAATGAGTTATCGAGTATGAAGATTAATGACTTTAAAGCCAAATGACCGATGTTATAGCTAGATTCAAAAGATAGTTTTCTCAAATGAACTCATATGTTGCACATGTGTGTATATTATACCAGCCAATAAGTTTGCCAAATGAAGTTTTTATTTTCTTTGCACGAAAAATCCATTTTTCATTTTCTGAGTGACAAAAGTAAGGGGTTTTGCGAAGAATGTACCATATATTTGATGTCAACTTGAATCACTTAGTTTTTGTAAAATACTAGACCATATTTAATTCACAATTGACCAAAGTTTCCATGTAAAATATTTTTTATATACCTCTCCTGAAAAAGACAATTTTTTGCAGATTCAGCTGGAACAGGGTCAAATTTGAAATACATGTGCTTCATAGTTTGCTCTTTATTTTTTCAAAAAAATCATTTCTATGTACACAAGTAGTCATTTCATCATAGATCCAACAAGAGGTTTGCAAGATTTCACCCCTAGTTATCACCGGCCATGCCTCTCGTTTTGACCTCTTTTTGAAATCGACAAAAAATAATTCAAAAAAATCAAAAAAATGTAAAACATTCGCGTTGCTTACTAATTTATGTCCAAGTAACCATAACAAACCAAAAACTTAGAATAAGTCAAATATCTTAAAAAAGTTTTTTCAAAATGAGCTATCGAGTATGAAGATTCATGACTTTCAAGCCAAAATGACCGATGTTATATATAGATTCAAAGGATAGTTTTCCCAAATGAACTCATATGTTGCACATGTGTGTATATTATACTAGCCAACAAGTTTGCCAAAGGAAGTTTTTATTTTCTTTGCACGAAAAATCCATTTTCATTTTTCGAGTGACGAAAGTAGGGGTTTTTTGTGAAGGATGTACCAAATATTTGATGTCATCTTGAATCACTCAATTTTTGTAAATACTAGACCATATTTTATTCAAAATTGACGAAAGTTTTTATGTAAAATATTTTTTATATACCTCTCCTGAAAAAGATAAATTTCTGCAGATTCAGTTGAAACGGGGTCAAATTTAAACTACATGTGCTTGATAGTTTACTCTTTATTTTTTGAAAAAATCATTATAGGTACACAAGTAGCCATTTCATCATAGATCCACCAAGAGTTTTGCAAGATTTTACCCCTAGCTATCACCGGTCATGCTCCCCGTTTTGACCACTTTTTGAAATCGACAAAAATAATTCAAAAAAAATTGTAAAACCTTCGCTTTGCATCCTAATTTATGTCCTAATAACCATACAAAACAACAAACTTGAAATAAGGCAAATATTTTAAAAAAAATCTTTTCAAAATGAGCTATCGAGTATGAAGATTCATGAATTTCAAGTCAAATGACTTATGTTATAACTAGATTCAAAGAATAGTTTCACAAATGAACTCATATTTTGCACATGTGCGTATATTCTATTAGCCAACAAGTTTCCCAAAGAAAGTTTTTTTTTTCTTTGCACGAAAAATCCATTTTTTATTTTCCGAGTGACAAAAGTAGTTGGTTTTGTGAAGGGTGTACCAAATATTAGATGTCAACTTGAATCACTCCATTTTTGTAAAATACTAGACCATATTGTATTCACAATTGACCAAAGATTCTATGTAAAATATTTTTTATATACCTCTTCTGAAAAAGAAAAATATCTGCAGATGCAGCTAGAACGGGGTCAAATTTGAACTACATATGCTTGATAGTTTGCTCTTTATTTTTTCAAAAAATCATTTCTAGGTACACAATTAGTCATTTCAGTTTTTTTTTTATTTTTTCAATTTCTTTTTCGATTTTTTTAATTTTTTAAAAAATTCAAAAGAAATTCATTTTTTAAATTTTTTTATTGCTACGCCAACGGCCTGGCCATAGGCGTATCCCCGGTTGAATTTTATTATTATTTTTCAATTTATTTTTGGAATTTTTTAATTATTTTATTGCTATGCCGACGGCCTGGCCGTAGGCGTATCCCCGTTTGAATTTAAAAAAGAAATTTAAAAAAATTCTAACTTTTTTTGAAATTTTCTAATTTTTATTATTTTATTTCTACGCCGACGGCCTTGCCGTAGGCGTATCCTTGTTTGATTTTTTTTAAATCGATTTTTTTTTTGAATTTCTAATTTGTTTTTTTATTTTGTTGGAAAAATGTTGCCGTCTGCGTAGGTCTTGTGCCGTTAGGCCGTTTAAGGCCGTCACACATTTGGTTTATATGCCGACGGATTTTCTTACACCGACGGTGGCAGTCGGCGTAGCTCCACCTACGCCGACGGCTTTCTTACGACGACGGTCACGCAGCCGCCCTCCTTTCTAAAGATCTACGCCAACGGCCCCGACATTTAGCCGTCGACGTTTACGCTCAGTCCCATAGTGTATGATCTGTCGGACGAGTGTGCGACGATGGCCACTGCCGTACCTTGGTGCTAGCGAGCATACACTAATTCACTTCATTGATGATGGTCAAACCAACGCTCTGAGCAGTCCGTTGAGGCTCCTTAAAAGAAGAAGGCGTTGCACAATTTCCAGAATCCCCATATTTTCTTGGAGGACTTTCCTGAAGTTATACCTCCACTCCTCTAACTAAGCAAATTTTATGAACGTTTTTTTAAAAGGAAAACTTTATGAACTTGGCTGGATATGTTAATAGACAAGATAAAGTATACAAGTAACAAATTCCATTTATCCTAAGGAGGCTGTCTCAAGATCTTTCTGAAATCAATATATAACTTCATATATATACACAATGTAACTCCGCAACCCACCGGCCCACCCCTCAAACATATTAAGAAAAAAATTCAATTTAGCGGTTATGACACATGAAAGAACAAAAAACATTGTCCAAAGCACATTTATTTTAATAATAGGTATCACTCGCCATTTAGATGCCCCGTTGCTATTCATCTTAGTAGATTGACCGACAGGATTATTGTTGAAGTTGATCCAAATTCATTCATGAAGTTAAGAGGAAACTTCTGACGGAGCGGAGCGGAGGCCCGTCGCCGGTACAGATCAGTGTTGGCCTAGGTCTCTTCTACCGCCTATAAATATACCTTGTAAGCCGCCGCACAGGATAGTTCCTCAAGTTGTAAATCCCTCGGCGTTTGTAACACCTCCACAATAAGGAATAGTTCGATGGCTGGCGCCCGTGGTTTTTCCCTTCTTTGCAGAAGGGTTTTCCACGTTAAATCTGCGTGCCCATGTGTTGCTTTTCGTTCTTCTTCGTTGCTATTTACGTGTCGATTTTCTAACAAGTGGTATCAGAGCCTTTTTCAATCTAGGATTCTTCGACATGTCGATGAAGTTCGATCTTCCGCCGTTGGACTACAACACAAGGTTCGCGCTGTGGCAAGTCAAGATGCGCGCGGTGCTGGCTCATCCCGATCTGGATGATGCGTTGGAGAAGTTCGGGAAAGCCGATCAGGCGACGTGGACTCCTGATGAAGTCCGCAAGGATCGTAAGGCGATGTCTTTGATTCATCTGCATCTATCCAATAATATTCTGCAGGAGGTTTTGAAGGAGAAAACTGCTGCCGCTCTATGGTTGAAGCTGGAGTCGATCTGTATGTCCAAAGATCTAACCAGTAAGATGCACGTGAAGATGAAGCTGTTCACGCACAAGCTGTAGGAAGGTGGTTCGATGATGAATCACTTGTCGGTCTTCAAGGAGATCGTTTCTGATCTGCAGGCTATGGAGGTTAAGTATGAGGATGAAGACTTAGGTCTTCTGCTTCTATGCTCATTCCCTAGTTGCTTTGCAAATTTCCGTGATACTATTTTATATAGTCGTGATGATATAACCCTTGCTGAAGTATATGAGGCCCTTCAACAGAAGGAAAAGATGAAAAGTTTAGTTCAGCCCGGGGAATCATCCTCTCGAGGTGAAGCTCTGCAGGTCCGAGGTAGATCTGAGCAGAAGAGTTACGGCAGCAACTACAACAGAGACAACAACAAGAATAACCGTTACCGCTCAAAGTCCAGAGGAAAGGACAAACAATTCTGCAGGTATTGTAAGAAAAACGGTCACGAGATTGGTGATTGTTGGAAGCTGCAGAATAAGGAAAAGAGGAACGGTACGTATAAGCCTAAGAATAAAAACGATGGAGATGGTAAGGTTGCTGTTGCATCTGGTGAGACTGATTCTGATGATGCACTTGTTGTCTTTGCCGGTTGTGTTTCTTCTAATGATGAGTGGATACTTGATTCTGCATGTTCGTTTCATATTTGCTGTAACAAGGATTGGTTCAGTTCTTATGAGTTTGTGCAGACAGGAGATGTGGTGCGGATGGGCGATAATAACCCGCGTGAGATTGTGGGTATTGGTGATGTTCAGATCAAGATGCATGATGGCATGATCCGCACTTTGAAGGATGTGAGGCACGTACCAAAGATGGCGAGAAATCTTATCTCGCTTAGCACTCTTGCAGTTGAAGGATACAAGTACGCCGGAACAGGTGGAGTTGTGAAGGTATCCAAAGGTTCTCTCGTTCATATGATAGGTGATATGAATTCTGCAAAATTATATGCTCTTAGAGGAAGCACTATCAATGCTATTTTTGCTGCTGTTACTAATGAAAAATCTGATAATACTAATCTATGGCACATGCGCCTTGGGCATATGAGTAAGCTTGGCATGACAGAGTTGATGAAGAGGGAACTTCTGAAAGGCTACAAGATGGGCAATATGGAGTTCTGTGAGCATTGCGTGTTTGGTAAGCACAAGAGGGTAACATTCAATGCTTCTGTTCATACCACGGAAGCTATACTTGATTATGTACATGCTGATTTGTGGGGTCCTTCCCGTAAACCCTCTCTTGGTGGTGCTCGTTATATGCTTACAATTATTGATGATTACTCCAGAAAAGTATGGCCTTATTTTTTGAAACATAAGTATGATGCTTTTGATGCTTTTAAGGATTGGAAGGTTATGGTAGAAAGGCAAACAGAAAGGAAAGTTAAATTACTTCGTACTGACAATGGCATGGAGTTTTGCTCCAAAGCTTTTGGAAATTATTGCAGGAATTTGGGCATTGTCAGACACCACACCATCCCGTACACTCCTCAACAGAATGGTGTGGCTGAGCGCATGAACAGGACCATCATCTCCAAGGCGCGATGCATGTTGTCCAATGCGTGTATGAGCAAACGTTTTTGGGCTGAAGCAGCCTCCACCGCCTGCTACTTGATCAATAGATCTCCATCCATTCCGCTTGATAAGAAAACTCCCATTGAGGTATGGTCTGGTACGCCTGCTGATTACTCACAGTTGAGAGTTTTTGGTTGCACTGCATATGCTCATGTTGATAATGGAAAGTTAGAGCCTAGAGCTGTTAAGTGTGTGTTTCTTGGTTATGGTTCGGGAGTAAAAGGATATAAGTTATGGAACCCTGAAACACAGAAAGTTATGGTGAGTAGGAATGTAGTTTTCAATGAATCTGTTATGTTTGTTGACAGTTCTTCCACATATACTTTGTCAGTTTCTTCTGATGAAGAAGAGCAGCATGAGATTGGTGTTCAATTGGAGCTCCTTGATAAGGACGACAATGAAATTGTTGATAATGATGTTGCACATGATAATGATGTTCACGATGATATTGATGTGCAACACTCACCCCCTGTTTTGCAGCAAATCCGTACTATTGCAGCTGACAGACCAAGGAGGAACACTGTCGCACCCAAACGTCTTGTTGAGGAGTGCGACATTGTTCATTATGCTTTTAGTTGTGCAGAACAGGTGGAGAATAATCATGAGCCATCCACGTACACTGAGGCTGTTATTTTGGGTGACCGCGAGAAGTGGATTTATGCTATGCAAGAAGAGATGCAGTCACTTGATAAAAATGGCACATGGGATATTGTGCGCTTGCCTAAACAGAAGAAGGCCGTTCGGTGCAAATGGATCTTCAAAAGGAAGGAAGGTTTATCTCCCAATGAACCTCCAAGGTATAAGGCAAGGTTAGTTCCAAAGGGCTTCAGTCAAATTCCAGGTGTTGATTATAATGATGTGTTCTCTCCGGTTGTGAAGCATAGTTCTATTCGTACTTTCTTTGGTATTGTTGCTATGCATAATCTTGAGCTTGAGCAGTTAGACGTGAAAACTGCTTTTCTACATGGTGAGCTTGATGAGGAAATATATATGGAGCAGCCTGAAGGTTTCATAGAGCCTGGTAAAGAAGCTTTTGTCTGCAAGTTGAAGAAGTCTCTATATGGTTTGAAACAGTCTCCAATACAGTGATATAAAAGGTTTGATTCATTTATGATATTGAATGATTTCAAGAAATCTGACTTTGATAGTTGTGTTTATATCAAGTTTGTTGATGGATCACCTATATACTTGCTGTTATATGTTGATGATATGTTGATTTCTGCCAAGAGCAAGAAACAGATTAATGCTTTGAAGGCACAATTGAGCAGTGAATTTGATATGAAGGATCTTGGTGCTGCTAAGAAGATTTTGGGTATGGAGATTTCCAGAGACAGAGATTCTGGTTTGTTATTTCTTAGCCAGCAGAGTTACATTAAGAAAGTATTCATCGCTTTAATATGCATGATGCTAAATCTGTTAACACGCCCATTGCTCCTCACTTTAAATTATCATCTAATGACTGTCCTAGTACTGATGAGGATTTTGAGTACATGTCAAGAGTTCCATATTCTAGTGTTGTTGGTTCTTTGATGTATGCCATGGTTTGCTCTCGTCCTGATTTATCTTTTGCTATGAGCTTGGTTAGTAGATTCATGGCTAATCCTGGTAAAGAACATTGGAAAGCTGTTCAGTGGATTTTCAGGTATCTTCGTGGCACTTCAGGTGCTTATTAGAAGTTTGGCAGGACTGGTGAGGGACTCGTTGGCTACGTGGATTCAGATTTTGCTTCGAGTGATTTGGATAAGAGGAGATCCCTCATTGGCTATGTGTTCACCATTGGAGGATGTGCCGTGAGTTGGAAGGATACATTACAGCCAGTTGTTGCTCAATCCAGTACTGAAGTTGAATACATGGCTATTGCTGAAGCGTGCAGAGAATCAGTTTGGTTGAAAGGTTTATATGATGAACTTTGTAGAGATACTACTTGCATGAATCTGTTTTGTGACAATCAAAGTGCAATATACTTAACTAAGGATCAAATGTTCCATGAGAGGACCAAGCACATTGATGTCAAATACCATTATATCGGAGACGTTGTTGCTCAAGGTGAGATAAAGGTATGCAAGATTAGTACTCATGATAATCCTGCTGATATGATGACAAAGCCTGTTCCTGTTGCTAAGTTTGAGCTTTGCTCAGACTTAGTTGGTATAACTGCTTAGCCCTAGTGGCTGTTTGGCGCCGAAGGTGTTTCTTTTGTTTGTTCAGGAAGGAGTTGCTCGTTCATGCTACAAGGTGAATTTGTCTCAAGGTGGAGTTTGTTGAAGTTGATCCAAATTCATTCATGAGGTTAAGAGGAAACTTCTGACGGAGCGGAGCGGAGGCCCGTCGCCGGTAGGATCAGTGTTGGCCTAGGTCTCTCCTACCGCCTATAAATATACCTTGTAAGCCGCCGCACGGGATAGTTCCTCAAGTTGTAAATCCCTCGGCGTTTGTAACACCTCCACAATAAGGAATAGTTCGCTGGCTGGCGCCCGTGGTTTTTCCCTTCTTCGCGGAAGGGTTTTCCACGTTAAAATCTGCGTGTCCCCTGTGTTGCTTTTCGTTCTACTTCATTGTTATTTGCGTGTCGATTCTCTAACAATTATGATGAACATAAAAAAAGGAACACTACAAGTCAGCCATACTCCTATGAAATGAGCCACATGAATAGGTCGAAACGGCTAATAAAGTGTGCAATGGATCCACAGCTGAAAGATGTTTAGGCACAATATTGTTGTCTAACCTATTAGTCATGACGAGTTGACAAACAGCGGCGTAGCCAGGATCGGGGCGTGACTCGAGGCTTGGATCGTCCAGGCCCTGGGAAAGCCTCTGGCCAGACAATAGTTGCCATGTTTCCGGTACGGTGGGAACGAGGAACGGGAACGAGGGACGAGAGTCGGAGGCTGAAAAAATAGGGTACAACGGGGGTATACATCTCTAGTACTACGATTTTTCTAGAGCGGAAACGCGATCCAATCAGTTTCGGTACGGTGAATCCGGTACGGTATTATGGGTCGAGAAACACTAATCTTTCCTAGTCAATAAAGGGGTCAAATCCATAAAGAATAAGATGAATCGTTTCCTCCCCAACAATACAATACATTGATTAGCATGCTTTGAAGGAAGACTAAACTAGAGAACGAGGAATTCTTAAAAACACGATAAGGGAAGAGAAAAGTAACGGTGGCGTGTGAATTATTTCCGTATCGATTCGAGAACCGAGGCTGCCAGATCACTGAACCTGAATCGAGTACCAGATTGCAGGAACGCCGAATATGCATCAAATCGTACTGAATCCGACCTCGTTCCCGAATCTGATTCCGGGACGACGAATCCGGAATGAGGGACGGCCTACTGTTCCCTGTTTCCGGCTACTATGCCGCCAGACACATTCTACGGTGCCTAATAGTGTCGAGGACACTACAATCAATCGAGATGAGATCCGGCGGCAGGCACTGAGACCTGGCTACATCACTGGCTACGGTTACAGGCCCTGTATGAGATACATCAGTAGGATTGTTTTTTTACAGCTCGTTCGGCTCACGCTATGAAAATTATAGATTCTCTTTAAGATAGCTCAGGTTCATTTCCCCCAAGAGTGCTCCAGGTGATTGTAGAGTTCGCAGACAGAACCTCAAGCTTGATTAGGTGCATCACATGATTAGTAGTCTCCAAGCACTTATCGAACACACTCTACTTGCGTTGTCATTCTGGATATTCCAGAAACCATAGATTGCTACGAAGGGTGGTAGTAAGGGAGCAGGCATGTTGTATCACGCCACAAGGTTGACGGAGAACAATGAGCGTTGGCAGGAGGATGAAGGCCGGCTGCTCCAACCAGCTCGTAGTCGATTGCCAAACACAACAAATCTTGTGATCGGGGGTCTCCTCGTGATGGTCGCACAGATTGCAAGAGCCATTGTCGGGCTGCTATTCACACCATTCTGGTTGGGGTTGGGCATTGCAGAACGATGCAGAAATGTTGTGGTGTGTGTACATGGCAATTATGAACTCAAGTACGAGCTTATCTATTCCTAATGCCTCTCAAAACTAGTATATTTGGGATAGTGCGCGATTTCGCTTGAACATTATGCAAACTTTCTTGACGCTCGACGAGTACTATCCATCGTTGCTAACCCGCTAGAAATAGATGGCCTAATGTATCTTTCATTAGTCCTGCTTTAGGAAGCAGACCTTTAATAAGAAACAGTGGATACAAACTATGCTATCTAGTCAATAACAATAAGTCATCGTATATGGAAGCTATATATATGCACACACATCAAATGGAAGCTTGGAAAGAAAGTAATGAGTCGTCATTAAGAAGGTAGGTGATATGTATCAATGAAAGAGTGAATTGCAAAAACCATTGATATTGAAGCATGTTGTTGCAGAAAATACAAGTCTACAGGTTTATTCCCAAAAGAACTAGTTGTGTGCCTAATCATCTGTAAAAAATACTTATAGCTTGGTTGCATCTGGATCAAGAGGTTTTGGTTGTCGCTCACTTGCCTGTGCCGTCACGAGCGACATCAAGCGTTGGTAATCCAAAGGGGCGCACAGAAAACGGCAGTCTGAAAGTCAGCGCAGAATGCCACCAACTGCGCAGGATGCGGAACACCCAATTACTTTTTTTTCTTTTTCAAAGGGTCTTTTTGCAAAACAATTTGCTAAGTCAGCGCCTGAAAGTGAGCCATTGATGTCATAGTCGTCATCGAAATGGCCTAAGACGCTGATCAGTTGTTTCTGCAAAAAAAAATAGACACAAAATTAGTGCATTTTGGCCTAAATTAAATCTGTAGCCTTTTGTTTTTGCCAACAATAACCTTCAATATCGATGGTTTTTGCAATTTACTCAGCAATGAAGATGGGAGGTGATCAATTGGGAAACATTTACTATGGTTTACTATACTTCTCTCTTTGAAATAAGTCTTAGCATTTCACTCGAACCACAGCTAAGCCGACTCACTTTATGCCCTATTAAACAGGATTCAATGACAATGACTGATACACAAGTTAATTATCTCTTTATGGAACTTTTAGTATACATTAACCCGATCATCCCTAAAACGATAAAGGACTGATGGAAACAAAGTAACAAACTGATAATCTTACATACCATACCACTAGTTTAGTTGATATTAGTGATTAATCTTACAAGCATGGACAGCAGGGAGAGACTCCCAACAAATGGCTGATTTTTACAGTAGGGACAAACATGTACATGGAAAGGGGGATAGAGCGAGGTGGTGTAGTGGATAGCGTGCCAACCCAGCTAACTACCAAGGGAAGAAAGCAAGGAAACGATGTGATCAGGGTGCCAGGGGGAGGCGAATGCGCCAGGCTTCCGCATCCCTCTTAACACATCTGGATCAGTAACTACAGGCCAGGGTGTTGCTTGTGAAACACAATCAGCATGTTCATTTTTTTTGAACGGTCACCGGGGGTGAGAGTCCCCACCTGAATATATTGCTCAAAGTGATTCAGTTTATAAGGAAAACCGGATCGAAAACCTTAACAAGTTGACCCTGTTTATAAGGGAAACCGGGCCAGAAAACCGCAGAAGAGGGAAGGTTACATGGGGTGATAACAAATGGACGCCCCGAGAAAGGCACTACCTAGCTAGCAAAATCGAGAGACCGTCAACATGAGAGCCGAGAGAAAATGGTGTGACATCGAGGGATCCCAATACCAACACTAAACAACTATCCTAACGCAGTACACCGACGTGCGTACCGGCCCCTTGGCACCCGGGAGCCGCACCAATCAACGAGTGACCCATCACGAACCTTGACTGGAGCCTCCGCCACAGCGAGCTGACACGATTAGCAAGGCAAGGAGGCATCATTGTATCGTAGTTGAGCAAAGAAGAACCGAGATAGCACGAAGAGCACGAAGCTCGCCATAACCAAAGACAACCATGAGAGGGTCCAGAGGTAGCGAGCAGAGGATGACCAAACACCAAGGGCAGCGGAGGATGAATGGAGGCAAGGAGCTCCCTAGTGACGCCTTCAAGAAGGAGAACGACATCCGAGGACGACGCCGTCGCAAAGCTTTCGCCAAGAGCATAACCGGTTAAATTCGCAGAGGGCAAAGCCGAGAGCTGTGAATCCGGACCGAACGACAAGAGTAGCACATGAGCCACGCCCCCAAGAGGGTAAGCGACGCCGGAGTAGCGTCGCCGTGGTCAGCTGACGCAAGTCAGCGGGGATTTCTCCCGTAGCACATCTGTCAAACAGTGCGCCGCCATTCAAAATATATGAGGAGGTGAAAGAGGACAGTACCGAGACCGACAAAGACCGGAGGCGGAGGTGGGTGCGGCAGATCCGAGGTCCGGATCTGAAGCATGTGGATCGAGGGTGGCGAGGACGAGGAGCCGAAGCAGACCGAGTTGCCTCGGGCGCGCAGGGGGTGTGGACGAGGTGGACGCGCGGAGGGGGCGAGGGAGACTAGGGGCGTCGAGGGAGGCGGAGGCGGGCGAGGGGGCGCGACGATGGAAAACGAGGTGAGGCTGGCTCATCTGACACCAGCCAGACCGGCTCGAACGTGCAGGAAGGCGGGGACGGGGTGGAGCCGCCTCCGTGAAGGCGAGGTGGAGTAGAGGAGCCGAGCTGCCGACGTGGATGGTGGTGACGAGGAGCAGCCGAGCTGGAGCTTGGAGCGCTGGATCCGCCGCAGGCATCGCCGGATCCGGAGCAGGACGAGGGCGCCGGCGCATGGGGCCAGGACATCAAGGAGCGCGGAGAAGGCAGGGTTGAGCTTGGCGTCCACCGGGCGGATCCGGCGACAGCCGACTCAAGGAGGCCGGGGCGAGCCGTCGGCGGCAGGATCTGGCGTTGCGAGATGGCGCGGGAGCTAGACTGGATCGAGTTTTTGGATGGAGGGCTTGGGATTGAGTTCGCCAGGGAGCAGATCCCGCCTCCACCGGCCGCCGGCGGGCTTTGCCCAGCGGCGGCAGGGGAGATGGGTGGGGTGAGTTAGTTCGGCGGCGGCTGGAGTTGGCCCGCCCGAGTCGCCTCACAGGGAGACGACGCGGGGGTCTTATGCAAATACCTTCTGCTTTCCAATCAGCATGTTCATGTGCTTTCAAACGTTCCTTTTTAGTACTTCCTCCGATCCATATTAATACACTTAAGTTTGTTTAGATACACATGTATCTAGTCTAAATACTTAACTAGATACATACGAATCTAGACAAAGTTGCGTCCATTAATATGGATCGAAGGTAATAGCAGATAAGGGGAAAATATTTTGTGCTTTCCCTCATCCTTTAGATAAAGGATGCGCGAAGATAAAAGCTAAAGATACCCCTCCTCCTCGTAGGATCTCTTCGACTTGGGGATTCTAGAATCTCTTTTCATCCACACCATTCCTGTTGAGTGGTGCAGAATCAGACATAGCCTCAGATCTATATATTCCTAATGCCTCCTATATCAAATACATTTTGTGATGACGTGCGATTTTTGGTTGAAATTAGGTAAATTGTATTGACACTTGGGAAATACAATATCCATAGTGGCTAATTTATCTTTCTTTAGTCCGCCTCTAGATAGACGACCATTTATCCATAGTGGCTAATTTTGCTTGCCTCCTATATCTAATACAACCTAGCATTTGCACGCCCATTTTGTTCCTCCCCGTGAGTTTTCTTACATGTGCCCCAGGTGGTCTCTACACCAGAAGAGACAACCACAACCTTCTGCACAAGGCTGTCCCAGCCAGCAAATGACGCCTATGGTACAACCAGCATATGGGCAGCAGTTGCCCATCTTGCCGTTGTGATCTTCCCTGCAGCATATTATGTCTGGGGACTTTGGTTACTCTTGATTGTGAAATCTTTTGTCCGTACCATTCTCGATGGGCATTGCAGAATCATGGAGTAATAATTTGGAGTAGGTGCATGGCAATTATGAACTCTCCTACGAGCTTATCTATTCCTAATGCCGCTCAAAACTAATATATTTGTGCTAGTGTGCGACTTCATTAGAATATTATCCAAATTTTCTTCACTCCTGAAAACTATTATCCATGGTGGCTGACCGGCTTGAAATAGATGGCCTTCAAGTTCCTTTCATTAGTACTCCTCTAGCCAACAGATCATATGATAAGGAACAGGGGATTGAACTATTCTAGCTAGTTGATAACTATAATCCACTATAGATGAAAGCTATATATATGCACAAACACCAAATGGGAGCTAGGAAGGAACACAATGACTCATTATTAAGTAGGTAGGTAGTATATGTACCAATGAATATGAGAGATATCCAACTGGGAGCTTTTGCTATGACTTGGTATATTTTTCTCTTTCAAACAAGTCCTAGGATTTACTTAAGTTACAGCTAAGCTGACTCCTTTTGACGCCCTATTTGTCATGCTTCAATGACTATGAAGGATTCACAAGTGAATTATCTCTTTTTATGAAAACCTTACAAAGGACTGATGAAACAATGAAACACTAATAATCTTACATACCATACCACCAGTTTATTAGATATTGGTGATTCAGCAGAGAACAAGCAAGTGAATCAGATTTTCAAGAGAACACATCGGTTAGTGATTAACATGAAAAACGGAAGGGTACTAAACAAGTAACAATTTGAAAATGGGATACCAACTCTGAAATCATTCTGAATGGTAGGGACAATATGCCTGTGCTTGTTGGTAATGAAGATTGTAGAATAATTAGGGTTAGGAACTAATCGGCCTACCCTCTATTCCTCTGCCTTATCGGTGGTGCCGCTCACATTACATATTGAGGCTAGAGGATGGGGCCTTTATATAGACTTCAAATTACAGATAAATCAATCTGTTTTCAGATAGGACTCCTGACTTGTTAAACCAACCACTTAACAGTCAGTTACCGAGCCTATTACTGTTAAATAATTAGACCCAAACACGCATGTGTGAGTCATGCGCCAAGTTTTAATACAAAATCAAACTCGCAGGCTTTAACAATACATAGAGCCAATCCTATGGACAACCTGGCATTCTACTCTATACTGTTTCTGGGTTCAATTCCATCATATCCATATACACTGTGTTCCAGTATAGTCGTATCGGCTTCCTTATGTATATTTTCTTAAGTACAATTCCACATCATTAATCCCCTGTTATTTCCATGATACTTCCACACTGAAGTTTAATTCCGGAATGTTGCAAGACATAAATTCCTACAAAGATGACGCTCCCCGATGAATGCTTCACCTCACCCTGTTTCTCTTCCTTATCTGACAGCATCACAATAATTGTAACTTGATTTGCAACAATGGCAACAACAGCTGAACAACAAGCTGATACGGCCTGGAACAAAGCAATACCTGAAGTGCAAGATGTGAATGAGGATGGTTGGGGTTTGTGGCCGGTCGAGCACCCTCCATATCGTGGCATCACTTTTTGGACATATTTCCAATACGCTGGCCCATCCTTGATGGATGGAGTGGAACATGATAGCCATATCTATGATGATCCTCGGGGTGAATGGCATGTGTACTCCGATACCTTTGAAGCTGCGGATAATTTGACAAATGGTGTGCCCCCCCCCCCCCCCCTCCCCCTCCCCCTCCCCCACTTCAGTTTGTGCTTGCTACGGGATCCTCTGCTTCGGGGATATTCATTGACGGCTCTGCTTTCGTGAACAGGTTGTGTCTTTCTTCTCAGTCTCTGCGTACTCCTATAATCATGAACTATAGATTTTTGAAAATAAAGGGGTAACCCCCCTCCCCCGGTTCCATCTTTTTATTGATGCAACCAAACCAACGTATAGCATACAACAAAACGAAATCACGAACTATATAGGTGCAGTTCCTGGATTTCTTCCCCTAAACCCATTATCTCTGCTATGGAACTTCACCAAGGCCGCCATATCTACCCACAGTCCAGGGATTGATCAGATACAGGTGAATGACAAGCTTTGAGTACATCAGAAAGGGAGCAAATTTGCTTTCCTTGCCGCAACATTCACATGTTTGTCTGACTGACATATATAAACTTGGAGTTTTATCTCAAACCCAGTGTGTCAACCTGACTCCCAGTTTGCAGATGCTGATCCTCAAGAGGTTTTGGTTCCCGCCATTTCTCTTGGGCCTCATTTGGGCCAGACTGTTCGGACCCATGGGGAAGGGTTGCACTTACTTAGTTCTATGATTTCTCAGGAGAGCATACAGGTGGAAACATCCACTCTCAGTCGCAACATCAGATCGAGCAGATACGATGGTTTCCGAGTGGTCCAACCTTTAGACATCAAGAAAACAACTTCTAAGGTGAAGCCCAAGACAGTCACAGCTGATAAAAAACAGCTATGCCATCAGCTACCGGCGCTAGCCACACAGGTGAACTAGTGAAGTCTGTGGTAGGACCAGCATATGGGCAGTAGCATGCGCATCTTCTCCTTGCGAGCTTCCCTACAGCACAGCATGCCTGTGGACTTTGGTTACTCTTGATTGTGAAATCTCTTGTCAACACCATTCTCGATGGGCATTGCAGAATCATGGAGTAATAGTGTGTAGTAGGTGCATGGCAATGATGGACTCACTTACGACCTGATCTATTCCTAATGCCTCTCAAAACTAAAATATTTGTGCTAGTGTGCGACTTCACTAGAATATTAGGCAAATTTTCTTGACTCTTAAGGAGCACTATATCCATGGTGGCTAACCCGCTTGAAATAGATGGCCTACATGTACCTTTTATTGCTTCTCCTCTATCCAGCAGATCATATGATATGCAACAGAGGATTGGAACTATTCTAGCTAGTTGATAACTATAAATCACTATAGATGAAAGCTATATATATATATATGCACACCCACCAAACACTACGGCACAGCACGGATACGCCGACGGCCGGCCACCGTCGGCGTAGGCCTACGTCGAGGGCCGCCGTCGGCGTATCTCCGTCGGCATACGTCTTCCTCGGGTTAGCCTCCGATGCCGTCGGCGTACCATTGCCATCGGCGTAGAGATATACGCCGACGGCCAGGCCGTCGGCGTATTCGAGGTGGGGTCCACGCAGAGATTAACGGCCGTTTGGCCTGGTGGTCACCTACGCCGACGGCCTAGCCGTAGGCGTATCCCCATTTGAATTTTTTTTAAAAAAATCAAAAGATATTTATTAAATTTTTAAAATTATAAATTATAATTTTATTGCTACGTCGACGGCAAGGCCGTAGGCGTATCCCCATTTGATTTTTTTTTCAAAATTTTTTTTTTTTTGAAATTTTAAAATTATTAATTATTTTTTTATATCAACGCCGACGGCCTGGCCGTAGGCGTATCTCCGTTTAAAAAATTGACTTTTTTCGAAAAAAAAATTCAACTTTTTTTCAATTTGTTTTTCCACATTTTTCTTAATCAGAGATAATTATGCTTAATCACGGATCACTATGCTTAATCTCAAGTCAAACTAACCTTCATGGTCAAACTTCTCGGAGGGTCACCCATCTTCACACTACTCCCGGCCCAGCACGCTTAACTTCTCGGTTCCATTCAACTCATTTCATCATAGATCCACCAATAGTTTTGAAAGATTTCACCCCTAGCTATCACCGGCCATGCCCCCCGTTTTAATCACTTTTTGAAATCGATAAAAATAATTCAAAAAACCGAAAAAATGTAAAACCTTCGCGTTACATCCTAATTTATGTCCTAATAACCATACAAAACAACAAACTTGGAATAAGGCAAATATATTAAAAAAATCTTTTCTAAATGAGTTATCGAGTATGAAGATTCATGACTTTCAAGCCAAATTACCGATGATATAGCTAGATTCAAAGGATAGTTTTTCCAAATGAAGTCATATGTTGCATATGTGTGTATATTATACTAGCCAACAAGTTTAACAAAGAGAGTTTTTATTTTCTTTCCATGAAAAATCCATTTTTCATTTTCCGAGTGACAAAAGTAAGAGTTTTATGTGAAGATGTACCAAATATTTGATGTCAACTTGAATTACTCCATTTTTGTAAAATACTATACCATATTTTATTCACAATTGACCAAAGTTTTCATGTAAAATATTTTTTATATATCTCTCCTGAAAAAGACAAGTTTATGCAGATTCAGTTGGAACGGGATCAAATTTGAACTACATGTGCTTGATAGTTTGATCTTTATTTTTTCAAAAAATCATTACTAGGTACACAAGTAGTCATTTCATCATAGATCCACCAATAGTTTTGAAAGATTTCACCCCTAGCTATCACCGGCCATGCTCCCCGTTTTGATCACTTTTTGAAATTGATAAAAAAAAATAAAAAAAAAATAAAAAAATTTAAAACCTTCGCGTTACATCCTAATTTATGTCCTAAGAACCATACAAAACAACAAACTTGGAATAAGGTAAATATCTTAAAGAAGTCTTTTCAAAATGAGTTATCGAGTATGAAGATTCATGACTTTCGAGCCAAATGACCGATGTAATAGCTAGATTCAAAGGATAGTTTTTCCAAATGAAGTCATATGTTGCACATGTGTGTATATTATACTAGCCAATAAGTTTAACAAAGAAAATAATTATTTTCTTTGCACGAAAAATCCATTTTTCATTTTCCGAGTGACAAAAGTAAGAGTTTTTTGTGAAGGATGTACCAAACAATTTTCTGCAGATTCAGTTGGAACGGGATCAAATTAGAACTATATGTGCTTCATAATTTGCTCTTTATTTTTAAAAAAAATCATTTGTATGTACACAAGTAGTAATTTCAGTTTTTTAAGTTTTTTTTCGATTTTTTTATTGCTGCGCCGACGGCCTGTCCGTAGGCGTATCCCCGTTTGAATTTTTTTTCAATTTATTTTTTGAATTTTTTAAATTATTAATTTTTTTACTGTTACGCCGAGGGCAATGCCATCGGCGTATCCCTTTTTTATTATTTATTTCGATTTTTTTTTGAATTTTTAACTTATTTTTATATTTTGTAGGAAAAAACGTACGCCGAGGGCAATGCCGTCGGCGTAGGTCTTGTGTCGTTAGGACGTTTAACGCCATCTCAAGTTCGGTTTATATGCCGACGGCTTTTCTTACGCCGACGGTGGTCTTCGGCGTAGCTCCACCTACGCCTACGGTCACGTAGCCGCCCTCCTCTCCTCAAGATCTACGCCGACGACCCCGACATTTGGCCGTCGGCGTAGACACCGGCCGTCGGCGTTTATGCTCAGTCCCTTAGTGAAAAGGGAGCTAGGACGGAACATAATGACTCTTTATTAAGAAGGTAGAGCTATGTACCAATCAAGATGAGAGATACGTTGGAATTCTATCCCTTAGGATTGATAACATTAAAGTACGACAAAGATGCATATACACAAACATATAGCCAAAGCCAATTGGTGTGCCTTTGTGTTCTCTTTACTACTACCATGTATACATTGGCAAGTACCAATTCGAATGATACAACTCCACCTAGAGATAGATTGGACTAATTATCCTAATCTAATTAACCTCTGATCAAGATTTCACTAACAATCACTCTCTAATCTTGATTACTTCTAATCCGTATGATATGCTTCATCGGATCTAGGCTCGTTGAAGATCTGCGACTTGTCGACTAGTCGATTTTACCATGATATCAGCACATTGAGTATGACCTACCATGTATACATTGGCAACTAGCAAGTACTAATTCTAGCCGGACCACTACTGCTAACGTGGACACATAAATCCAATGACACAACGCCACCTAGAGCTAGATTAGACTAATTATCCTAATCTAATTATACTATGATCAAGATTACGCTAACAAGATATCCAATTGGCGAGCATTTTCTATGACTTAGTATACTTTTCTCTTTCAAATAAGTCCTAGGATTTAATTAAGTTAGAGCTAAGAGGACTCCTTTTGACACCCTATTAGTCATGCTTCAGTTACTATGAAGGATCCACAAGTTAATTATCTTTTTTATGAAAATCTTCCTATGCATGAACATTTTTCCTGATCAGCCCTAAAATGAATGGATGAAAGATGAAACAAACTGATAATCTTACATACCATACCACCAGTTTAGTAGATATTGGTGATTCAGCAAAGAACAAGTGAATCGGAATTTCAAGAGAGCACATCGGTTAGTGATTAACAAGAAAGAACGGAAGAGTACTAAACAAGTACTCCCTCCGTTCCGGTGTGTTAGGCCTCTTATATAACGCATCGCGACCAAGGTAGCTATTCCTTCCCTTCAATCAACGTTTAATTCGTATTAATTATACCAAGTGAACAGACGTCCACACCCACAGCGCTAATTCCTCCTCCCTCCAAAATTTCGGTTATGCATGCATGCGCGCAACAGATATGACGCTAATCTTCAAAATCCGAGTGAAACTAAAAGGCTTGGCGCTAATTCCTTCTTCCTCCAAACTTTCCAAACATGGCGCCAAGCTTCCGAAATTTGAGCGAGAACATTGCGCCAAGTTTCGTCCTTAAGTACCCCGATCTGTTTTAGTTCAGTTCATCTCCACTCTCCCTCTGTTCCATCAATGGCGTCAGGGCAACAAAGTGGTGTGCGGCGGCCGCCACCGCTAGGTTTAGTAGGGCTACGGATAACACCGTTTGAGCCGCCGCTCGGACAGAGAGAGGTGCCGCGGTCCGTCGTGCCGCCGGTTGTGCCCTTACGTTGCGCCGGGACATCGAGCGGGAGCGCCAACGAACCAGTTCAGCCCGTGCGGCGAGTTGGATTGAGTCGTCGTCGGCCATCATCTCGGGCCACCAGCGATGGATCAGTTTACACATTGCATGCGTGTGTGAAAACAAAGAAGCAGCAGTAGCGTGGAGAGAGGAAAGAGAAGATGGATATGCGGTTGTGTGCTAATTAAATGATATTTAATGTTTACAGGCCTTAATCCATAGCTAAAGTGAAACAAATAGATTTTGGAGATAGGCCTAACACACCGGAACGGAGGGAGTAATAATTTGAAAATGAGAGACCAACTCTGGCCTTAATACAATCTACAAATGACCGATTTTTAACAACTTGCCAAACTTAACTTGCCTAGCATCTTTTAAAAAATGGTTAGTAGGGAGAGACTACCCACAAATGGATATTTTTTACAATATGGACAAACAAGCATATAAAAAGAGGGAACAACACAGCCGACGTAGGGGATAGCGTGCCAACCCAGATAAACGCCAAGGGAAGAAAGCTATACAGCAAGTGATCTTCGTGCTCTTGGGGGAGGCGAACGCGCCATGCTTGCACATCCTCCTAACACATCTGAATCGCGAACTATGGTCATTTTCATGGGCTTCCAAATGTTCCATAGTAGATAAGGGGAAAATATTTCGTGCTTCCCCTCACCCTTCAGATATAGGGGGTGCGTGAAGATAGGAGCTGAAGATACTCCTCATCCTTGTAGGATCACTTCAAAATGGGGATTCTAGAATCTCTTTTCCGCACCATACCTGTTGAGTGGAGTGGCATCATACATAGCCTCAATTTTATACATTCCTAATGCCTCCTATATCTAATACATATTGTGATGGCGTGCGATTTTAATAGGATGAAATTAGGCAAATTATCTTGACTCTTGAGGAATACAATATCCATAGCTGCTAACTTATCTTTCTTTAGTCCGCCTCTAGATAGCCGACCACTACATTAAATCATGGTCGATGGGATTTATTTATTCTAAACAAGCTAGTTGATAACTACCATAAACACTATGGATGATAACCATATATATGCACACATGTTGGATGACAACTAGAAAGAAATAAAGACGATAATAATTAACTCATCGACAAGCTGCTTGACGTGTGCCACCGAAGATGAGTTATGACTTGCTATTTATTCTTCTTCTTTCAATTGCATCCACTGCTCAGACCAAGTGAAGCTTGCTATACTTGGCTGAATAACAATATAAAGGATTTCTCTAGAGTTAGATCCACTCCTCCAAGTCTCCAACTAAGTGAGCTTTCTATGCTTGACTGAATATTGATATAGAATATAGAAGTATACTAGAAGAATACCCCGCGCGTTGCAGCGTAAAATTCTATAAGAACTATACAATGTAAGTTAAAAAGGTATAAGATGCATATAAATGAAAATAGATGACATGGATAAATTATTGACTACAAAAGTGGGTGATGTGGATAGCTTGGATGTTGAGATAGATACCAAAAATGCATGCTAGTTGATTTTTGTTAGTGAATGACATAGACAAATGATTGGATACAATAGTGTGTGATGTGGATAGCTTGCATGTTGAGATAGACACATTAAATGCATCTTAGTGGGGTTTTGCTTTATAAGAGATATAGATAGGAACCGATTCCATTTGGCGACAACATGTTATCTCAAGATCTCTTGGGAGTCAATATATAACTTAACATATACGCAAATCAACCCCACCACCCGCCCCACAAAAACACTTGGAAACATCAGAACAAAATTGTATTGTAGAAAATTTGACAAAAAATAATTCATTTTGCTATCATTTATGAGTTATATAGGAAAGAAACGAAACCACAGTCCAAAACACTTTTTTTCAATTATTGATCACTTAGAATATGCCACATGGGCATAAGTTTGCCCTGATCCTCACATTGGGACCCCCGGTGACTCCATCCTTGTTTAGGAGAACTTGTTGATCTTCAACGGTGCGGCACCTTGCGATCCAGGCGAGAGGTTGCAGCCTGCTTCGACGACAGAGATGGATGGCAGTGTCTTGCCGAGGTCCTTAGTGTTTGGTGATGACTTGCCTTGTAGATGCATTTAATTTCTTCTTCATAGTTGGCATTTCCTTCGTTGATGTATAGTCGCGTTGGAGGCTCTTGACGTCTTCAGCTTTGTGTTCCTTGTTAGACCCTTCCTGCATGAAGCGTGTGAGGCCTTGTTAGTTTCTTCCCAGCGCCTCTGTATCTTTCCGCTTTCGTTTGTTCGTGTTCTCTAGATGTTACAGTTGTATCCTTGCCGATTGATGGTTTTGTTAATTCAAAGTTTGACTATACTAGCGCCCATTTCGGACTCTGCTGCGTCTTTTATCTAAAAAGTTAAATTCCACTGTAAGAAACATTAATGATTTATTTTTGGAATGTGGTCAGCATTTGATTGCACTATTGGCATCAGCAACCTAGCCAGGATCGGGCATGTATCGAGGCTTGGATCGTCGAGGCCATGGGCAAGCCTCTGGCCAGACATATTCTATAGTGCCAAATAGTATGAAGGACACTACAATCAATCAAGATGAGATCCCACGGCAGGAGCTAAGACCTGGCTGTTGAAATATATATATATATTGCCTAGTCTCTTTTCATTAATTCGCACTTTTGGAGCAATCTATTGGTGTGTCAATTATATATGGTATCAGAGCCAAGAGGTCTTGAGTTAAAGACCTTGCCAACGCAGTATTAAATAAATGATTCTACGGTCTACACCAAACCAACGCTAAGGACTAAAATAGCCTAGACGTGAAGGGGTGTTGAAATACAAATATATTGCCTAGTCTCTCTCCATCAGTTCGGATTTTTGGACTAACTGGCTGGTGCATCAATTTTATACTTACTATATCAATGGACTCAACACTAGCTCACATTAAGGATTCGACGGGTAACTCAAATATATATCATATCTCAAAATTTTAAAACTACGGTTACAGGCGCTGTCTGAGATAGATCAGTAGGATTGTATTTTTACGGGTATGAAAATTATAGATTCTTATGTGGATAGCAGCAACTAGCAAGTAGCAAGCCAACTCCGTAGTTAACTAATTCTTGGCTAATATTGATCCATCAATGAAGTAAGCCGAAATTTTACATCATACGGAGTACTACCCAAGGCCGGACTTTGGTCCTTTTTTTTAAGAAATCAGGTCGTTGTACTGCCAATGCATTTCATAGGAGAAGAAAATAACATTTACAGAGAATAGGTTATGGCCCCGATAGGCCAACGTATGAATACAAAAGGATATTAATCAGGCTCAGGCTCAGGTTCATTTTCCCCCAAGAGTAGTCCAGGTGATTGTAGAGTTTGCGGACAGAACCCCCAAGCTTGATTAGGTGCAGCACATGATTAGTAGTCTCCGAGCACTTATCGAACACCCTCCTTGTCATTCTAGATATTCCAGCAACCATAGATAGCTACGAATAAGGGTGGACACGGTCTGATCCAGTCCGGTCCGGTCCTTGGCCGAGCCACCATTTGGACCGGTCGTCGACGGTCCGGCCCGGACCGGACCGAGTTGGTATGCGGTCCTACTTCCAGGAACCGGACCGGACGTGAGAAAGCTCGGGCTGGAACGAAGAACCGGCCATGGTGGCCACGGCGGCGAGGTGGTGACCATGGCGGCCACGGCGGCGAGGTGGTGACCACAGCGGCGTTGAGAGGCGACTACAGGAGCTAATCGAAGGGGCGAACAGAGGGGAAAAGCAGTGTGGCTTAGGGAGAAGTCCATAGAGGTGTCGCAGAGGCTAGGGTAGGAGCGACGACGCCGAATTTGGCACGGCGGCCAGTGACGGACATGAAGAAGACGATGCCCGATCTGGCGATGTAGGCTCTCCCGCGTCGATTCCTTCTGGCGGGAGGACGAAGACGAGGCTCCTGGCCTATTAGACAATGTCGCCAAGGTGGGGGAGGCCGGTGGCCGCATCGGCGAGGATCCGTGCCCTGGACAACGGCAGCGGCGACGCAGGTACGTGCGTGCGTGTGTTTTGTGAAGGCAACTGCCACAGATGCGGGCGTGCGTGCGTATTTGGTGGGCTGGGGACATAAATAAACCTTATAAGTGCTGGGCGTTGCGAACTTAATTCAGAAAATGTGTTGGGAAAAAAAACCTTCGGTCCTCCGAGCTGGACCGGGCCAAAAGAGGACCGGACCGAACTCTTTTCGGGCCTACTTTAGCAGACCGGGCTGGTCATTTTTTCGAACGGGCCTAGCAAATTCGGTCCGGTCCGGTTCGGTCCACGGGCGGGCCAAAAGGCCCGATCGCTACGTCCAGGCCTAGCTACGAAGGGTGGTGGTAGTAAGGGAGCAGGCACGTTGTATCACGCCACAAGGTTGACGGAGAGCAATCAGAGCTTGCCGGAAGGATGAAGGCCGGCTGCTCCAACCAGCTCGTAGTCGAGTGACAAACACCACAAAGGGAATGGGCAGTGCAGCACGAGATGATCACAGGTCTCCTCGTGATCGTCGCACAGATTGCAAGAGCCATTGTCGAACATAGAACGCTTTTGATGGTTGTCTTGATTGTGGAATGTTTTGTTCACACCATTCTCGTTGGGCATTGAAGAACCATGGAGTAATGGTCTGGAGTAAGTGCATGGCGAGTATCCTTTGACCTTCGAGCTGATCTATAATATTAGTATCTGCAACGCTAGGTATTAACCCGCGCTGCTACTGTGTATAGCAGTAGAGCGGGTTCCCTAGCCCGCACCACTATTGATGATATGCATCTAGGATTTTTCTAGTAACGTTAGGTGAAAGGAGAAGAAGGACCCTTTCCCAGGGGAACCAAAATTAAAAGGGAGATTTTTTTTATATTTAAGAACTACACTAATTTTTTAGGAACAAATTTATTTGTGTCCCTAGTTGTATTCCATTATCTGATAAAAAAATTACCTGTTCTACGGGCCACTTTGCTCCTCTAATGCTTTTACCCTTTGACTATTCGACGGTAACTTTAAAAACTTCGAAACAGGTTCATATTAACTCAAAAAAGTTCAAATAATATATTAAAATGTTTAAAATAAAACATCACCTGTATGTGCATGTCATTTTCATTCATAAAAAATGTGTTGGAAAATCTTCATCCCATCTTGAGCTCATATGATTTTAGCATTAATAGAAAAATCTTAAAAATTTAAAATTTTATTAATTATTTTTTCTGTAGACATTGACAATTTATTTTTGAGTTCTTGCAAAGTTTCACGGTGGAATATCATTCATGAAATTAATGGCAAAAAGGATAAATTCAACACCCCAAAATTCTTTGTTTCGAGATGAATTTGTCATTCTTTTTCCATGACTTTCGGAGCCGCGAGGCTGAGGGCTGAACCAGCTCGCAGTCGGAGTGCCAAACACCATAAGTGAATGGGTCGTGCAGTACCGGATGGTTACAGGTCTCCTCCTTGTGGTCGCAGAAATCGCAAGAGCCATTGTCGGTCATAGCATGCCTTTGCAGGTTGTCTTGATTGTGGAAGCTCTTGTCCATCACATTCCAATTGGGCATTGTTGAACCATGGAGTCACGCTCTGGAGTAGGTTCATGGCAATAATCCATTAAGCTACGAGCTGATCTATTCCTAATGCCTCTCAAAACTAATATATTTGTGATACTGTGCAACTTCATTAGAATATTATCCAAATTTTCTTGACTCCTGAGAAGTATTATCTATCGTCGCTAACCCTCTTGAAATAGATGGCGTGCATGTTCCTTTAACTAGTCCTCCTGTAGCCAACAGATCATATAATAAGCAACAGTGGATAGATGGAAGCTATATATATGCACACACGCACCAAATGGGAGCGAAGAAAAATATTGAATCGTTATTAATAAGGTAGGTGGTATGTATCAGTAAAGAATTTAAGATGGTAGATATCTACGGAATTGGTAAGTATTTACAATGACTTGATATACTTTTCTATTTCAAATAAGTTTTATAGGATTCCACCCAAATTACAATTAAGAGGACTCCTTTTGATGCCCTATATGTCATGCTTCAACGATTATGAAGGATCCACAAGTTAATTATGTCTTTTTTATGGAACTTTTATTATATATTAACATTTTTTATCAGGCCCAAAATGATAAATGACTGATAGAAACAAGCTTATAACTTTACAT
Organism: Bromus sterilis; assembly: GCA_950022295.1. Lineage (NCBI taxonomy): Eukaryota > Viridiplantae > Streptophyta > Magnoliopsida > Poales > Poaceae > Bromus > Bromus sterilis. Next base: position 17,641,152 of record OX465598.1, on the reverse strand, counting down.
AGCGTACCACCAGTTTAATCAATATTAGTGATTCAACGGAGAACACGCAAGCGAATCAAATTTTTGAGATAGCACATCGGTCAGTGATTAACAACAAAAAAGGGAAAGGTAGTAAATAAACAAGTACTCCCTCCGTTTATTTTTACTTCACATATAAGAATTGTCTGAAGTCAAACCTCGTAAAGTTTGACTAATTCTATAGAAAAATTTATCAACATACACAATATGAAACCAATATCATTAGAAGCATTATGATATTAATTTTCATATGGTATAACTTTGATGTTGTAGATGTTGATACTTTGTAATATAAATTTGGTCAAACTTTATCAATTTTGAATTTGACCAAATCTTATATGCGGAGTAAAAAGAAACGGGGGGAGTAACAATTTGTAAATGGGAGACCAATTAACTCTGGCCTTAATAATAAAATCTACAAAGGAGCGATTTCAAACAACTTGAAAAATACGAACACGTGTAGCAATTATTTTTTGACTGGTGAGTAGGGAGAGACTCCCCACAAATGCTAACTTTTACAATTGGGACAAACATGCAGATAGAGAAGGGGGGTCAAGATAACCGACGTAGGGGATAGAGTGCCAACCCAGCTAAACGCCAAGGGAAGAAAGCCATGCAGCAAGGTGGTCTTGGTGTGCGGGACGGGGGGTGAACGTGCTAGGCTTGCACATCCTCCTAACACATCTGGATCCGCAACCATGTTCATGTGCTTCCAAACGTTTCAGTAGCAAAGAAGGGAAAATATTTTGTGCTTCCCCTCACCATTCAGGTATAGGGTGCGTGCGATGATAGTAAAGATACTACTGCTTCTCATAGGATCTCTTCAACATGGGGATTCTAGAATCTCTTTTGCACAGCATTCCTTTTGATTGGTGCGGCGTCATACTTGGCCTGAAGTTTATATATTCCTAATGCATGCCTCCTATATCTAATACACTTTTGTGATGGCGTGCGATTTTAATAGGATGAAATTAGGAAAATTGTGTTGACTCTTGAGGAATACAATAACCAAGGGTTAACAGCTTGGTGATTAGATGATTTGCCCCACCTTACTAGGGGTTTGATGATTTTCCCGGTATTGTTTCAATGGCGTGTGGTCTTATGAATACAAAAGGAGACTAATGAGACTCAGGCAATGAAGCTCATCTTCCTCAAGTGTGCTCCGTGTTACTGCAGAGTTCGCTGACAGAACCTCATGCTTGATTAGGTGCAGCACATGATCAGTAGGTCGTCGAGCATTTATCGAACACGTACCCTCCGGTTTCACTCCTTCCAGATATTCCAGTAACCACAGATAGTCACCGATAGGTGGTAGAAAAGGGGCGGTCATGCAGTACAGAGCACCAAGTTGACAGAGAGCAATCAGAGTTGGCCGGGAGGATGAGCGCCGGCTGCTCCAACCAGCTCATAGTCGAGTGCCAAACACCACAAATGGAGTTTGCAGTGCAAGAGCAGATGATCAGAGGTCTCCTCGTGATGGTCGCACAGACTGCAAGAGCCATTGTCGGGCGTAGAATGCTTTTGCTGCTTGTCTTGATTGTGGAATCTTTTGCTCGCACCATTCTCGTTGGGCATTGCAGAACGATGGAGTAATGGTCTGGAGTAGGTGCATGGCAATTATGAACTCACCTACGAGCTTATCTATTCCTAATGCCTCTCAAAACTAGTATATTAATTTGGGATAGTGCGTGATTTCGCTTGAACATTATGCAAATTTTCTTGACGCTTGACTAGTACTATCCATTGTTGCTAACCCGCTAGAAATAGATGCCTAATGTATCTTTCATTAGTCCTGCTTTAGCAAGCAGACCTTCTAATAAGAAACAGTGGATACAAACTATTCTAGGTAGTCGATAACAATAAGTCATCGTATATGGATGCTATATATATGCACACACATCAAATGGAAGCTAGGAAAGAAAGTAATGAGTCGTCATTAAGAAGGTACGTAGGTGATATGCATCAATTGAGTGAATTGTAGAAACCGTCGATATTGAAGGTTGTTGTTGGAGAAAACACAAGCCTACATGTTATGGCTGAAAGCACTAATTTAACACCTAATCTTTTACAGAAAATACTAGTCGCTTGATTGGCTTGTTTTAAGGATGATGTGGCATGGCATAACAAATTGCAAATAGATAGAATAGCAAAGACAAAATTGCAAAATGGCCTAAGAGGATAAGGTATTTCGTCAAAAAAAGATGACAACGTGGGGTGGAGTTTGACATTCGCGTCGCCGACATCGGCGTTTACTCCGGCGAACATGTGGGGACCTCCGATAAACCTCCTCTCTCCCTATTTCGGCGGGCGAGCCCTACACGGCGAATTCCTCCTTCCCCACCCCAGTACCCCCAACCACCCCTGTCTCCCTCGTCCTCTTCTAATGTCGCCAGCGACGCACATCGGGTGTGTGGGTGGTGTCTTCCTGCGAGGTGGGAGTTCTCTGGCGATGGCATGCAGCGGGAGCTAGAGGTGGCTACATCTGGATTGGGAGGTTTTGGTTGTCGCTCACTTGCCAGTGCCGGCGTGAACAACATCAAGCGGTGTCGACCCAAAGGGACTCGCAGAAGGCGGCAGTCGGTCGTGGAGGGTCACCGATGACCACATTGTGCCCGTGAACATTGCCACCAACAATGCAGGATACGGAGGACCCGATTATTTTTTCTTTTTGGAAGGGTCTTTCTGCAAAAAAAAATTGCCAAGTCAGCGCCTGAAAATGGGCCATTGATGTCATAATCGTCATCGAAATGGCCTGAGCCGCTAATAAGTGGTTTCTGCAAAAAACAATAGGCGCAAAACTAGTGCTTTGGGGCATAAATATGTAGACTTGTGTTTTCTACAACAACAAACGTCAATGTCGATTGTTTCTGCACTTTACTCATCAATGAAGATGGCAGGTGTTCGATTGGGAAACATTTACGATGGCTTACTATACTTCATTCATTGAAATAAGTCTTATAATTTCACTCAAAATACAGCTAAGCTGACTCATTTTATGCCCTATTAGTCAGGCTACAATGACAATGACTGATCCACAAGTTAATTATCTCTTTATGGAACTTTTTGTATACATTAACCTAATCATCCCTAAAATGATATAGGTCTGATGGAAACAAAGAAATAAACTGATAATATCACATAGCATACCACATTACCACTAGTTTAGTCGATATTAGTGATTCAGCATAGAACAAGCAAGTGAATCGGATTTTTGAGAGAGCACACCGGTTAGTAATTAACAAGGAAAAAAAGGAAGGGTTTCTAAACAACTAAAAAATTGAAAATGGGAGACCAACTTTGGCCTTAATACAATTTACAAAAGAGCAATTTCGAACAACTTGTGTAGCAAATATTTTTAAACGTTCAGCAGGGAGAGACTCCCCACAAATGGCTTGAGTTTTATGGTAGGGACAAACAGGTAGATGGAAAGGGAATCAAGACAGGTGTTGCAGTGGAAGTGGATAGCGTGCCAACCCAGCTAAACGCCAAGGGAAGAAAGCACGGCAATAACGTGATCAGATTGCCGGGGGGAGGCAAATGCGCCAAGCTTCCACATCCCTCTTAACACATCTGGATCAGTAACTACAGGTTAGGGCGTTGCTCGTGAAATATAATCATTTTCATCTATGCTTCCAACCGTTCCTTTTTAGTAGCAGATAAGGGGGAAACAATGTGTGCTTCCCCTCACCCTTTAGATAAAGGGTGCGCGCGAAGATAGAAGCTAAAGATACTCCTGCTCCTCGTAGGATCTCTTCGACATGGGGATTCTAGAATCTCTTTTCCACACCATTCCTGTTGAGTGGTGCGGCATCAGACGTAGCCTCGGGTTTACATATTCCTAATGCCTCGTATATCTAATATATCTTGTGATGGCGTGCGATTTTAATAGGATGGAATTAGGCAATTTTTCTTGACTCTTGAGGAATACAATATCCATAGCGGCTAACTTATCTTTCTTTAGTCCGTCTTTAGATAGACGACCACTATAGTAAACCACGGTCGATGAGATATATTTTGATAAGCTAGTTAATAACTACTATAAAACACTATGGATAACAACCATATATATAAGCACATGTTGGATGCCAGATAGGAAGAAATAAAAACAATTATTACTCATCCACAAGATGATTGGTGGCACTGGCGTGTGCCACCAAAGATGAGTAATGAATTCCTCATTTATTTTAGGATAACAGTATAAGAGAGATTTCTCTAGAGTGAGATCCACTACTCCCAGTCTCCGACTAAGTGAGCTTGATATACTTGGCTGAATATTGATATAGAAAATAAAACTACACACGAACGATTCCATTTGGCCACAGGTTGTCTCAAGATCTTTCAGAAGTCCATATATAACTTCACATATACACAATTCAGCCCCACCACCCGGCCCACAAAAACACTTGGAAATATCAGGAAAAATCTATTATTATAGAGAATTTAATGAAAATGTTTCATATTGCGATCAGTTATGAGCTATACAGGAAAGAAACGAAATCACTGTCCAAAACCCTTTTTCCTTGTAAATGATCACCTAGAATTTGCCTGCCAGGTGAAAATTCAGTTAGTAAGAGAGAGCTCCATGATTATGGAGAATAAACAAATGCACTACGATGCGGTCATGATCTTTTTATCTAAGCCACACGAATGGGCTGAAAACGGTAGATCATGAAACGGGAGTTGTCGGCTAATAAGCATCCAATGGTTCGACAATATACGCTTAGGCACGTTGTTGACAATCTATCAGTCATGCTTATAGTTGGCTAAAAAGAGGATCCACCAAATTAATTAATATATGTTTTTCCCCTTTCGGTAAATTTTTAGCTGACTTACCTTTGTCTGGTTAACCTAAATAGTACCAATTTCGTCGTCTAACAGAAAATGATAAGTTTACAAACCGTAACACCATTTGACTCGATACATTACTTAGCCAACACAATTCAACAGAGAACAAGCTAGTGAATCAGGTTTCTGAGACAGTACATCAGTTAGTGAGAATGGTCACAAGTTTAACAAAGAAAACCGAAAGGGTGTTGAACAAGTAGTAGTTTGAATATTGTAGAACCACTCTGGCCATAACACAATCTACAGAGGAGAGAGTTATCAGCAATCCAGCATTCAAAGTCTTGGACAAAGGAACAGGGTACCGATGGTTTGCAATTCTCTTTCATACACAAATATTATAGGGACTACTAGCTGAGGAAGTAGTTCCGATCCGATGATGGGCTCGGTGGGGTGGAAAGCGGTCTTGTTGACAGAGTCGTTGTGCCCAGGAAGCGTGTATATGATCCGCTTTGATGATGTGGTGTCCCAGATGTAGACCATCCGGTTAGCACTCCCATAGTGACCTTGCGATTACCTGTTGGGTGACCTCTGCACATCAACAGGATCTTCTCAAAGTTATGCGCGCTGATGCTCAGGAGAAGTGATAACAATGAAAATTCATAGACAACCTTCATCGTGTATGTGGATCTTGTAGGTAGCGAGATCGGCCTTGACCTTGTCTTGTGAGCTTGTTATAAAGATCTTCGTCTAGTTTTCCGCATATTAACTTATTAAGCAGATAACTCTCTTCTACATTTTTTGAATGAATTGAGTCATAAGGTAATGAATTATAAGAATGTTGCAGTAGGTAATTATTATTTTTGCGTCTAATTTGTAGGCGTAGGGATGCCAATGCTCATTGTTTTCTAGTTCCACGAAACGTATAGGTGTGTAGTTTGTCGATCAATGCTTGTTGGAACAAGGAGCCACCTCGGTTGTTTGCTTTCCTGGTGGTCAGACAGTATGTTCAAGTTTGTTACCTGGGATCGGCTCGGATGTCTCATCCGAGGTATTATTCGCCAAGCCCGCAACCTTATTAGACATGGGGACTTTTGGAATTTCTTGTCCACACCATCCTTATTAAGCATTCCAGAATGGTTGACTATCGATGCAGAGTAGATGCATGACTGTACCTCATCGAACCACGAGCTGATCTATTCCTAATGTCTCCCAAGACTAATATGTACTTTACGTGAATAAAGTTAAGAAAATTGTATATTCTTAACTTGAGGAATACTATATCCAAGGGGACTAAGGGCATCTTTTAGATCGATCCTTAAACGTTCTATAGTTTTTTGGATCGGGTGGTCTGGATTTTTTTTTCTCCGGCAAAAATAAAGAAATAAACATAAAGTAGATATGGGCTATTTAGCTAGTTGATAACTATAAACCATCGTAGATGAAAGCTATATATATGTATGCACAGACATCAGATGGGGGCTAGGAAGAAATAAAGACGATAATGACACATTATTAAGAAGGTAGGTGGTATGTACCAATGAAGATGAGTCATGACGGAAAACTAATTTGAGCAAAACTAGTTGCACATGCACCTCATGCATGTTCTATCTCCTTTATTTTTGTTTTCTCAAAAATTGGGAAGTAATTCATGCATTTAAGTCATATCTCATAGGGTATTGTTTTGGAGCTTGGATGTTCTAGCGTGTGCCGTGGTGTTGTAGTCTAGTCTGCCTTATCTCTCGGCTATGTACTTGTGTGCGTCTATATTGTCGGTTATCTCGGGGTCTGCTCGTAAGAGGGTCACCTCACTATTGTATATCGTTCGTCCATGCACCTTGGTTTGTGATTTATCTAAAAAGTCGGACGAAAAGCCCGTTTCATGTAAGTCATGTCATATAATGGGCATCTGCAAACACTTTTAACAAAACATAGCATCTTGTGAAATGTAAAAAAAGGACAATTTCATGTGCATGCTATTTAAGTGGGCACTAATGTTTGTTATCCTTTTTTCTTAGGTCGCAAATGTTTATATTATCGGATGAATTTTTACAAGAATAAATTACATAGCATTACTCACACTGTTTAAAAATCGGAAAAAAGTGTAGAGATAACATGGGTTGAACCAGAAACTAGTTTCCTTTGGTTATAACTTGGTATAATTATCTACTCCCTCCGACCCATATGTCTTCAAATAGATGTATATTCATATTAATTGTATTAAAATCTAGACGGAGCTAGATACATCCATTTTAGGACAATTAATATGGATCGAATGGAGTATTTCAAATAATTCTTGACAATTTCACTAGCTACAAATCCACTCTAACTAAATGAGCCTCCTTTCAATGCTATACTAGTCATGCTTCAGTGACAAAAAAAACATCCACAAGTTAATTATGTCACTCTTTTTACGGAACTTTTAGCATACAGTAACCCTTGAATTATATGAGTCCAACCATCAACACCTCGAGTGACATCGCTATATATAGAAGACCTTAGTTATCACTACACCATCGCTGCCGGTCTTTGTTGCAAGTGTATGAGCAGAACATGAAGCCTGTTGTAAAGGCTCAACAAGAAGATCAGACATTTGAAAAAAAGACTGCTGAAAGGATTTGCAACAAGGCTCGGAAAATGAAAATAAAATTATTAGGAAGATTGCAACAGGACTCGTGTTACAACATTGAATGCAACATAATGTTTGTTACAAAAATTCAGCGAGAAGACCGGTTGAATCTCACACAGAAAAAACTAAATAAGAAGAGATTGCAGCAAGACTCGTGTTGGGAGCGGTCGCACGCAACACGGGGTGTGTCGCAAAGGCACAGCGAGCAGATTATACTGCTTTCAAACAAAAATAATTTGTTCAAAGGTTAAAACAAGACTCATGTGGCAAAGCACTGAGCACAATACAAGACTTGTTACAAAGACTCGGCAGTTCACGCAAAGGGTCTGATGGCAGCCTGGGAGGTTGATCTTCCAATTTATCATCCAATCGACGCGCACCATGCCTCGTTTTTTTCTCTCTGCTATTGCACATCATATTTTTCTCTCCATTGATGCCACTATGTGCATAGTTCATTAGATAACTTTGATCAGTTGAAGAAATGGTTTTTTTATAAATAGTCAGGCATGAGGACTATTGGATGCTTCTCATTAGATTCATGGTATGAAACAAGAGATTATATTACAAAGAACAGAATGACATAACTGCTGAGGGGAAAGTTGAAGGCATGCTTGGTTTGTAGTTTAAAGCTTGGCTACTCAATATGTTGGAAATTTAATATTTGGCAAAATCAGAACTTACTAAAATACAACAACTTATGTAGAGATTAGCAAGGCAAATTACTAAAATTAATGTTTTGCGTTTGACTACCTCAACTCCTAAGCGAAAATTTTGCATAAAACCTGCTTAGCCAATAGCCTCTCTAGATGTGGGGACTATGGCCGCTCTTGATTCTTGCATGTCTTGTCCACACGATTATCGCTGGGAGATGCCATATCATAGAGAATGGTAAAAAGTAGATGCATTGCAGGACTTTCAGTAGATACTAGCTGATCTATTCCTAATGTCTTCCAACTCTATCATTTTGCAATAGTGTACAACATTAACAGTCTAAAATTAGGGAAATTGTCCTGACCATGTAAGAGTACTATATCCATCGTGGATAACTCACTTGAAATCAATGGAAAGCGTATGTCTTTTTTTAGTCTGCCTCTATCTAGCATATCATGTAGTAGTAAACAATGGTGGACGGGAGCTATATATTTATGCACATACACACGGTGGATGGGGGCTAGGAAGAAATATATGTGAGAATAAGTCATTATTAAGACGGTAGATGCTATGTAATGCAGATGAGTTATGCTTTACTTCCTTTTTTCAAGTAAGTCAGAGGTTTTCACTCTAGTTATACACCCACTGGTCGAGTTTGTTAGACTTGACTGGATATTAATATAAAAGGTAAAGTATAGAATAAATTAAAAAATCTTGTCACTATTCTGGACATACCATCGAGGCATTGGCACAACTATGAAATCCTGTGGTCGGGCCTGACACCGGGCCACGCTCCATCGAGGTGGGCTCGTGGGCAACAAAAAAATTCACTCTATATTTCCTTTGCTTAGTGACATCAGATATGAATGCTTTAACAAAATAGAATAAGGCACCAATATTTTTCACTGAAAACCTTTTCTTTAGCTGTGCTCACAAACATAGAAGGAAGCTGACTACTCGTTTCACTAGTTAAGTTGATATATCTACTAAGCTAGTTCTGCAGAGAGAAACTAATTTAAACCGGTTTGATACTCAGTACACACAATTAGTGATTAAGAGGGAATGTAAGAATCGTTAAAAGAGACGGAACATAATAAGCAACAATTCAGTGAAAAAATGATGCACCCCCTTTGGTTGCACTATAATCTGCAAAGATTGTGTATAATATTAAAAAAGATGGTGTGTTGTCATCGGACTTCAAAACACGGAGTCGTATAATTTTCTTCAGCTGTGGTGGCCAGAGAGGGCATCCGCACCAAGGTGTTGCAAGTATGCGCTCATTTCATAATTGTTTTGATAAAAAATGTAACTTTGATCGGTTGCAGAATTAGATGTCTCACTACGGGAGAGGAGGCTGACGCCTACGGCCAAATGTCGGGGTCGTCGGCGTAGACGGCCCGCCTCGTCAGCCCTGGTGGTGGGCCATCAGCGACCCAAAGCCGTCGCCGTAGCCGTACCTAGGCCGAGGGCCGCCGTCGCCGTAGAAAGGTCGTCGGCGTAGGAACAATTTAGGCCGACGGCCGCCGTCGGTGTTTCATGGGCCGTCGGCGTAGGCCTGCCAGGTGGGCCCCGGTGACGGCCGGACGTTACGGCGTCAGCCCAGCAGGGGCTACGCCGACGACCCCGACCTTTGGCCGTCGGCGTAGACCCCGGGTTGTGTTTTTTTTTCATTTTTTTTCTTTTGTTTAACTATTTAATCTTATATTACTAATATTAATACATCAAATAATATTGGAAATGGAATTATAGTATATATCATCTCATTTCAACACTCGATATACGTATGCCTCTTTATTCTTTTAATGTCTACTAATTAATACATAAAATAATATAATAACAAATTAAAATACTAAATTAAAATATATTATGCTACTATTACTATATTAATATGTATGCTCCACAGTTTATTGGAGGGTAGATCTGCGGGGCCCCCGATCTAGGGTTTCGGAGGTGAATGACCGTCCGAGGGCCGGAATCATTGGAAAACCTGCATGTGGAGCTAGGTGATGTTTATAAGTGTGATTTAATGTTTGTAGATGGCATATGTAGGTCATGTGTCTGACGTTGTTCACGGACATGGGCTAACACTTAGTAAAATCGTCGATCCGTATGTGGAAACTCCCGGTACGGGTCTACCGGTGTGAATAATGTGGTGAAATGTGTTCAACCTTGTTTTTCCATGTACATATGTGCTAAAAAAACATAGATAGATAAAAAAGTCCATTGGTCCATCCTCGTACGGAGAAAGCTATAAGGGTAGATCTGCGAGCCCCCTAGATCTAGGGTTTCGGAGGTGAATGAGCGTCGGAGGGCCGGAATCATTGGAAACCCTGCATGTGGAGCTAGGTTATGTTTATAGGTGTGATTTAATGTTTGTAGATGGCATATGTAGGTCATGTGTCTGACGTTGTTCACGGACATGGGCTAACACTTAGTAAAATCGTCGATCCGTATGTGGAAACTCCCGGTACGGGTCTACCGGTGTGAATAATGTGGTGAAATGTGTTCAACCTTGGTTTCCATGTACATATGTGCTAACCAAACATAGATAGATAAAAAATTCCATTGGTACATCCTCGTACGGAGAAAGCTATAAGGGTAGATCTGCGGCCCCCCCAGATCTAGGGTTTCGGAGGTGAATGACCGTCGGAGGACCGGAATCATTGGAAACCCTGCATGTGGGGCTAGGTTATGTTTATAGGTGTGATTTAATGTTTGTAGATGGCATATGTAGGTCATGTGTCTGACGTTGTTCACGGACATGGGCTAACACTTAGTAAAATCGTCGATCCGTATGTGGAAACTCACGGTACGGGTCTACCGGTGTGAATAATGTGGTGAAATGTGTTCAACCTTGATTTTCCATGTACATATGTGCTAAACAAACATAGATAGATAAAAAAGTCCATTGGTCCATCCTCGTACGGAGAAAGCTATAAGGGTAGATCTGCGGGGGCCCAGATCTAGGGTTTCGGAGGTGAATGACCGTCGGAGGGCTGGAATCATTGGAAACCCTGCATGTGGAGCTAGGTTATGTTTATAAGTGTGAATTAATGTTTGTAGATGGCATATGTAGGTCATGTGTCTGACGTTGTTCACGGACATGGGCTAACACTTAGTAAAATCGTCGATCCGTATGTGGAAACTCCCGGTACGGGTCTACCGGTGTGAATAATGTGGTGAAATGTGTTCAACCTTGGTTTTCCATGTACATATGTGCTAAACAAACATAGATAGATAAAAAAAAAGTCCATTCTTCCATCCTCGTACGGAGAAAGCTATAAGGGTAGATCTACGGGGGCCCCCGATCTAGGGTTTCGGAGGTGAATGACCGTCGGAGGGCCGCAATCATTGGAAAACCTGCATGTGGAGCTATTTTATGTTTATAAGTGTGATTTAATATTTGTAGATGGCATATGTAGGTCATGTGTCTGACGTTGTTCATGGACATGGGCTAACACTTAGTAAAATCGTCGATCCGTATGTGGAAACTCCTGGTACGTGTCTACCGGTGTGAATAATGTAGTGAAATGTGTTCAACCTTGGTTTTCCATGTACATATGTTCTAAACAAACATAGATAGATAAAAAAGTCCATTGGTCCATCCTCGTACGGAGAAAGCTATAAGGGTAGATCTGCGGGGCCCCCCGATCTAGGGTTTCGGAGGTGAATGACCGTCGGAGGGCCGGAATCATTGGAAAACCTGCATGTGGAGCTAGGTGATGTTTATAAGTGTGATTTAATGTTTGTAGATGGGATATGTAGGTCATGTGTCTGACGTTGTTCACGGACATGGGCGAACACTTAGTAAAATCGTCGATCCGTATGTGGAAACTCTCGGTACGTGTCTACCGGTGTGAATAATGTGATGAAATGTGTTCAACCTTGGTTTTCCATGTACATATGTGCTAAAAAACATAGATAGATAAAAAAGTCCATTGGTCCATCCTCGTACGGAGAAAGCTATAAGGGTAGATCTGCGGGGCCCCCACGCCGATATAGGGTTTCGGAGGTGAATGACCGTCGGAGGGCCGGAATCATTGGAAAACCTGCATGTGGAGCTAGGTTATGTTTATAAGTGTGATTTAATGTTTGTAGATGGCATATGTAGGTCATGTGTCTGACGTTGTTCACGGACATGGGCTAACACTTAGTAAAATCGTCGACCCGTATGTGGACGAGGGCGAGGTACCGTCCTTCTAAGTGACATACCCTCCGCTTTCGGCGACGTGGCTTCACAGACCGCGTTCTCGGAGTCTCCAGACGAGGAGATTGACTCTCGAGACTTGGAAACGGAGTCTCGAGACGAGGAGATGGTGAATGCGTCGGGGCCATCGAGTGCGTCGACGAAGAAGGCAAAGGTTCGTGGGGAAACAGAAGTCCCTAAGGAGGAGCCTGCCCCGGAGGCTCGGACCCTCATTGAACCTACTAGAACTGAGTAAGTGGCTATAGTTTCATTTCGTTGATACCAACTTGGCATGTACTAATGTTTGATTCTTGTGCAGCAATTGGCTTCATCCTGCGGGGACCCGAGTCCCTGGCTGCATGCTTGGAGCTATCATTAGGAAGTTTTGGCCGGGCTTCTACACCACAGACAAAGGCGAGAGGAAGCTAGCCACGACTTGGAGACACTATGAGCTCGCAGATTGTCCCCCCTACGGGAATGCTTCTGACGCCGTGATCAATAAGTTTTGGGTAAGGCAAAATCATGACTCTTCACACTTTTTTTGTTCATAGTTGATGACCCCGCCATGCTAACTCATGAATCCCACACTTTTTTGATGCATGATTTCAGAGATTCTATAGGGTGGCTCCGGAGCACCAGGACACGGCGAACAAGACACTGCAGGCTCATTGTAAGAGGTTGACTAATCAGCAGTTCTATAACCAGGGTCATACCGCCAGGAGTCAATACAACATGGCGAAATCGGGCAAGCCGTTGCCGAAGCACGAGAATGTCAAGTCACGCTCGACGATGAGCGCGGAACAGTACTACGAGGTAAGTAAATTGTCGATGAGATTCTATGTTAATGCTAAGTTGCAATTGCATCATCTATTCTTCACATGCGTATTGATTTTTCAGGTTAGGCCCGATTGGGCCTATGGCAAGGAGGAGGCATGGAGGGCGTTGACTGCGAGGTGGCGCGGGGAAGACGAGGAGTGGAACGCCTTGAGCGAGCGGAACAAGGCGAACCGCGGCAGCGGGGGGACACATCGGGCTGGAAACCTAGGCAGTGAGCGCTACAAGGCCAAGCTGGTATACACATACATGGAACAACCTGCATTTATTTCCCCTCATGCATGTTCCTACTTGGTACTCATAAAAGCTCTTTGGCGATGCAGGAGGATAAACTAGGGAGGCCTGTCAGCTCATATGAGTCATGGGACTCGATGAGGATGATGGCGCCCGATCTCTCCCAGGCTCAGCCTCAGCTTCCCGAGTACTTCGGCACTGCCCAGGAGGACGGTGCTAAGTACCTCGAGGCGATGATCTCTTTTAATCCATAGTTGGACGACCCTAGAAGTGCGGAACCTGACCCCAGAGCGTTGGTCGTGTCTGGGGGAGGCCTTCAGCACGGCCGTTTAAAGGTCATGGATAAGATGACCCCGCGCAGTCCCAATTTGAGCCTCACGTGGATCAAGGCTACCCTCGGTCCCGACGACCCCGCACTGCCTCCTCGACGACGGCCTTCCCATACTGGCTACGATGTAAGTTTCTCTCATTTCCATCCTTTCTGTGACAATACTACTTCCTCAGTGGCTTAGTTGATGAGATGGTTCAATTTTTGTAATTGTAGGCTGCTTTCGAGGCGGCCTACAAGGCCCACAACGACGCCTATTTGGTGGACCTTGCGCAGTGGAGACAGAGAGCACAAACACACGAGCAGTGGAAAGAGGCAAAATAAGATGTAAGTTCCAACCTTTCTTTTTTTCAAAAGATGACAAGTCTCAATTTTCATACTTTTGTGCAATGCCTGACACGTTAACTATCTTGCAGGCTCTAGAGAGTGCTCGGCTCACGGGAGTGCTCGTCGATATACCGCCACGACCTCCTCGAGCCGGGCTTAAGCCGGAGTTTGTATCGAAGGAAGAGTTCGCCCAGAACTACTACTACACCGGCTTAACCCCGGTAATTTACTTGCCCAATCAGTTGCTACCACTTTCACGTGCCTTGGCGGTTGCTAACTATTGCTCAAACATGTAGGGAACGGGAGCCTCCAGGACTGGACCCTTTGGTCGTGCTGCTGCCTCGCCGTCGGCGTCCCGCGCGGTCACACCGGTGCACCCTGGCCCCGGTGGTAGTGGTGCCTCGCACGAGAGCACACCGGTTCATGGTGGCGCGGGATCACCTGCTTCCGGTGCTGGTTCGACGGCGCCTCCGCACTGTCAGTCGCCTATCTTCACGTTCGGAGACCTCGGCTTCTTCGGCTCGACTCCCTCTCCGGACGCGATGAGTTGATGATGATGCTACCTCGGCCGGGTTATGTACCGATACGATGTTTCTTCTCTTTGCATGTTATGTATGGATACGTATGCTATGTATGGATACAATGTTTCTTCTTCTTATGCTATGTATGGATACGATGTATAAATGCTTGTGTCGATGGGCATGTGCTTATATCAATGCTTGTCTTGTGTTGATGTGATTATATCAATTGTTGTGTCGATGTGCATGTGCTTATATGCACATGATATAATATATAATGCAATATATATCTATTGTTGAATTTGATATATGCAGGGAAACAGGGAAAACAAACAAAAAAGGGGCCCTGCCACAGCCTACGCCGACGGCCTGGCCGTCGGCGTAGGTAGTGGCAGGGTCTAGACGAGACCAGCGGGCGACGCGTGGCCTGACTAGAAGGGGACCTACCCCGACGGCCAGGCCGTCTGCGTAGACCCGAATCCCCGCCGCCCTACAGCCTGCCGCGTGGCACCCTAGACCGACGGCCCGGCCGTCGGCGTAGAGGGCAACCAGCCCTAACGGCCGTTAAGCCCAGGGTGGGGCCCACTGGTGCTACGCCGACGGCTGTGTAACGCCGTCGGGCAGCCTATACGCCGACGGTCGCCCCTACGCCGACGGCTTTTAGGGCAAGCCCGAGAAAACCCAAGCCCGACGGCCGGTGCTGTCCCGTAGTGGTAATACAGTACTACTAATTACCTAATCATCGCCTACCTTGATTGATTGTGGCCACACCTAATACTTTTCAAACCTAATCATCAAGATTATGCTAACAGCGTCGCCCAAAGCTGCGTCCCACGCCACCATGTTTGACCACTCCTCGACCTGATCCTTTGCAGGAGAGATGACCAAAGGCACGCCGAACCAGCACACACGCCGCCAGCCCGCCAACACATGCGACGCACTCACCCTCGAGAGAGAGGTGAACTCTGGCATCTTAGATGACTCTGAGGAAAACAACTGCTTTAGCATGCTGAGGGAAATGGAACTGTCTGATGAAGAAGATGATCCAGTAGAAAATCAAGAGGAAGAGGATTCTGCTGTTGGGGAAGAAACTGATCAATTCAACACACTGTTTCCCACCCTTGCTGAGGCAGTGGAAAAGGGGCAGAAGAAATGGGGGCCTGTTCAGGCTACCAGGACTAGCAGCAGGATAGTAGACAAGCAGGTGCCCATTATGCAGAAAGCCCAACAGCTCAAGAGGATCACCAACCTGGAGGCACCAAAAGACAAAGGTAAAAGCCCTCAATTCTCTTTGTTTAACAACCCTGAATTCATCTCTGTAGCTAGTAAGATTGGTGTCAACATGGATAGTGAGATTCCTGGTAGTGACAAAAAAGGCAGTAGCTCTTTCCTGTCTGATACAGGTATTGCTGCTGGCAATACCTCAGACTGTAGAACTCCAGATCCTATTTTTAGAAATCGTTTCTTAGTTGATAATGAGATAGGGAGCCATGATAGCTCTGGTGTGTGGACCATGGTCGGTAGAAATAGGCGAGGCAAGCACCCCAGGATAGCAATTCCCCCATGAACTGCATGTTTTGGAATGTCAGAGGGATTGCTGCTCCTGGCAGGAAGACCCTCCTAGTAGATACTATAAAAAGAATTCATCCATCTATCTTAGGACTCCAGGAGACTAAGAAGGAGATTTTTTCTGATTCCTACCTAAAATCCTTAGTAGGGAATGCTAACTTCAATTGGCACTGCCTCCCATCTAAAGACTCTGCTGGTGGCATCCTAATGGGAGTAGATGCTGATGTCCTAGATGTACTGGAATGGAATAACCTAGAACATTCCATTAGCTGTAAGGTTAAGCTGAAAAACAGGGACCAAGCCTTTAGGGTCATAACTATATATGGCTCCCCATATGAAGAGGGCAAAGAAGCTTTTCTCTCTGAATTGCATTCCCTCTTTGTGGAGGACCCAACACCTACTCTGGTTGGGGGTGATTTTAACTTGGTTAGATTTGCTTCTGACAAGAACAATGGCAATATAAATAGGAAATGGAGTGACAATTTCAATGCATGGGTTGAGATTTGGAGCCTGCTAGAAATAAAGCTCTCCAGTAGGAAGTACACATGGGCTAATAATCAGGCTGATATGATCATGTCTACTATAGACAGAGCCTTCTGTAATACTGAATTAGATAGTCTTTTTCCTTTATCTTCTATTACTGCTCTCCCTAGGTGTGGTAGTGATCACACCCCACTAGTTTGGGACTCTGGGTTGAGCAGCCCACCTAAATCCAGTAGCTATAAGATGGAAAAATGGTGGCTCCTTAGGGAATATTTCAGGAACCTTGTAGCCAAGATATGGGGGGAAAAACTAGGAGCAAAAACCCCATAGACATTTGGCAGGAGAAAATTAGGAAGCTTAGGAAAATTACAAAAGGGTGGAGCTCAAATGAGGAGGCTTCACTCAAGAGGTATAAGAAGGTGCTTGTAGAGGATTATAATAAGTTAGACATTAAGTCTGAAACTTTAGACCTCACTGCAGCTGAAACAGCTAGGCATAAATTTATCCATGCTGAGCTACAAAAAATCTGGCTTCAAGAGGAAATTAAGGCTAGACAGAGATCTAGGGATAGAGACATCCTTGAGGGTGACAGAAATACAAACTACTTCCACACTGTTGCCAATCAAAGGAGGAGGAAAACTACTATCCACTCTTTAGAAACCTCTGATGGCCCTGTCACTGAGACTGGGGACATTCTTAAGACTGCTTGTAGCTTCTATAAAGATCTTTTTAAATTTGAACCTCGAAATGGCTTCACATTAAGCCATGAATTTTTCTCTGATGAAGAAAAGGTCAAGAGAGGTGAGAATGAGGCCCTAGAGGCACCTTTCACTGAGGAGGAAATTAAGAAGGCCATATTTGGCTCCTATGCTGATGGGGCCCCTGGACCAGATGGCATTCCTTTCTTCTTTTACCATCATTTCTGGGACATCATCAAAGATGATTTAGTGAGCATGTTCAAAGTCTTCCATAGAGGGGACCTGAAAATCTGTAGGCTGAACTATGCCATGCTTACACTCATCCCAAAGAAGCCTGATGCCACTTCTATGAAGAAATTCAGGCCTATCAGCTTGTTAAACTGTAGCTTTAAAATTTTTACAAAAGTACTGACCAACAGGCTTTCTGTGATTCTTCATAGACTTATTGCCAGTAACCAATCTGCTTTCTTGAAAGGCAGATTTATTTTAGAAAGTGTGGTGACTGCCCATGAGGTTTTACATTCAGTTCACTCTGCTGGTCAGCAAGGGCTGGTCCTTAAATTAGATTACGAAAAAGCTTTTGACAAAGTTAATCTAGAATTCCTTGCTGAACTTTTAAAAGCTAGAGGTTTTGGGAATAGATGGATGTCTTGGATTCATGACATCACCCATCATGGGTCTGTGGGTGTGAAGATCAATAATACTGAAAGTAGCTACTTCTCCACTGGCAAAGGACTCAGGCAAGGGGACCCCCTTTCCCCCCTCTTGTTTAACCTAGTTGTAGATGCCCTCACAAGAATGCTTGCAAAAGCTGCTGATCACAAATTGATTGGTGGGCTTTGTCAAGATGTCTGTGAAGGGGGTATCATCTGCTTACAATATGCAGATGACACTATCCTGTTCTTAGATAAGAAACTAGATTATGCTAAAAATCTGAAGATGGTCCTACATTGCTTCGAGCAAGTCTCAGGCATGAGAATCAACTATAGTAAAAGTGAGCTCATCCCTATCAATTGTGAGGGGGAGGATCTCTCCCCTTTCTTTGATAGCCTAGGATGCACTCAAGGCCACTTCCCCATCAAATATCTAGGCATACCCTTACACTATGAGAAACTCAGTAGAGAGGATATCCAGCCTCTGATTGACAAGATCCTGAAAAGGATTGCTGGGTGGAGAGGGAAACTTCTTTCCCACAGGGGGAGGCTCATCCTCATCCAAGCTTGCCTTGCTAGTATACCTATCTACCTCCTCTCCTTTTTCAAATTCCCCAAGTGGGCCATAGAGCTCATTAACACCCAAATGGCAAATTGCCTCTGGAATGATTTTGAGGGCAATAGGAAAATCCACCTGGCTAACTGGAAGCTGGTGTGTATGAAGAAGGAGTTTGGAGGCCTAGGAATCCCCAACCTCCAAGAGGTGAATCTTTGCCTTTTAGGTTCCTGGATCAAGAGATACATAGAGGGTGATGGTAAGTTGTGGAAGCTCACAATTGACAAAAAATATTCCTCTGTTAGAAGAGCAAACATTTTTGTCAATAATACTAACCCTGTGGTCTCTAGATTCTGGAAAGGAATCAAGTCAACTATCCAAGCCCTCAAATTTGGATATAGGTGGAATGTAGGGAATGGGCATGGGATCAGACTGTGGGAAGACACTTGGTTTGGAAATTCTCCTCTGTCTGTTCAATTTTGGCCCATCTATGTTGTCTGCAATGAGCAGAACATCTGTCTAGCTGGTGCCTGGGATGGCAACACTCTAAAACTTTCCTTTAGAAGGAACTTCTCCAGAAAAATGATGGAGCAATGGTATCATCTTGAAGAGGTGGTCAGATCAGTGACCTACTCTGCTGATAAAGATGCCCTGATTTGGCAACTGGAGAACAAAGGGGTCTATTCTACTAGCTCCCTCTACCATGTTATTAATTTTAGGGGTGTTATACCTATTTACCCACCAGCTGTTTGGAAGCTAAGAATCCCACCAAAGATTCATGTTTTCTTGTGGCTTCTCTCTAACAATAGGCTTATGACTAGAGATAACCTTAGGAAGAGACACATCATAAAACCTTTGGACTGTGTCTATTGTACTTGCAATGAATCTATTCAGCATCTCTTCTTTGAATGTGTGGTAGCTAAGTTGATTTGGGAAGTAGTTAAATCTAATTTCAACTGTGATGTTGGGGATAGCTTTGAATCTGTAGGCAGATTCTGGTTATCCAACAACAAAAATGCTGCCCTAAACATTATCACATCTGTTGTCATGTGGTCTATCTGGAAGAATAGAAATGCTATGATTTTTAACAATGCTAGTTGGATATCTATCATTCAGGTCTGGAGAGAGCTCCTGAGGATGCTCAAATCCTGGCTGATCTTGGTGCCAGAAAGGAGCAAGGACAGGGTGTCCAGCTTCCTGGCAGAACTGGAGAAGATGTGCAGGGGGGCTCTGTTACTCACATGTGGCTAAAAGATAGCTGGACAGCCTCTCAAGGGATCAAGGATGGCCTCTCTTCCCCTGTGATACACAAGACACCCCTGGCGCCTAGTGGGAGCCCTGCATCACCGCTGGATGTGTGTTGGTCCCCCCAAGTGATGAGCAGTGGCCACACCCTCAAGTCGCCCAGGACTGGACCCTGAAGCTTGCAGTCAGAACAGACCTGCGTGGCTTGCTATGGCAGATATGCCTGTAATACTGCTGCCTTTACTTCTCCTTGTTTGCACTGGTTTCTGTTGTTGCAGTATGCGTATGTTTGCTGCTGCAGCTAGTCTCCTGGGAAACTCTTGGCTAGCGAGAGCCCACCTGCTATACTTGATCCTGTGTTTTGGTGTGATGTCTGGTTTGATTTTCAATAAAATTAAACCGTGGGTTTGGCCCCTTTTTATCTAAAAAACCCGAGAGAGAGATCACGGCCATCCTCCTCTCTCTCAAATTATCTGGTCACTCTCACTCCGCGGGATGAGAACTTCAACGTTTCCGCGGCCAACAACCTCGTAGTGCCCCGCCGCCATGTCCAGGAGCTCTGCCTGGCTTTCTTGACCCTCGATGCCGAAGGACTCAACATGAGCCACCCTCAATTGTTCTAGCCATGGTCGTCTTCTCCACCACGCCATTGATATGCTCCGCCAGCAACCCCGTTCCTCCTCGGCTTCCATCGTGTCTGCAGATGCTGCAGAAACCTCCTATGCCTTCCCTATTGAGAGTTTTGAGACACGCGTCCTCAAGCTTCCCAGCAGCCGATGCGGTGATCCATGGCCTTGCCTCTGATGCATCCCCGCCATAGTTTTAAATATCGGGCTATGTAAAATAGCGGCGGTCCTTCAAAGAAATTATAATGAAGCTAGTCGACTATTTCATAACTTTACTAAACAACTGTACATAAATAGCGGCGAGGAACATTTAATGGCATCCTGCTCAAATCGTTATAGTCAAACTTTGATCCCAGCCATCCTGAACCCCCGCAGTTGTGCTCCCAGTAAGTTACCTCTCTTTTGCACCCCTAAGTCCCATCTTTTCTCTGTATCGCTCCTGCACCTAGCTCTGCCGGTCGTAACCGTCATCCTGAATCTTCTCCATGCGCTATTTCCGACGTTGCAGGAGAGGCCACCGCAGGCGCGAGCTTGCTCCGACCGCCGTGGGTCGATTGGAGGCGCGGGGCCATGGGAGCTGCCCACCTACGTGTCGTGGCGGGTTCGCTTGAGCGGATGGGACCCGGATCGTGCTCCCTGCCATCCATCGGGATTTATCGCCGGAATAGAGGGGGAGGGAGTGGTAGAGGAGATGAAATGCGGCGGTGGAGGGGGAATGCTTTGCAGGACCCCCCGGCACCGTAGATATAGCGATGGAGGGGGGATTTTGCAGGCCGTCCGCTTGGATGACTACTCCCGAGGCCAGTTTTAACTAAAGAATTTACAGGTGGACCGGTCGGTAAACTATTCCCGAGAGAGGAGAAGCAGAAACATCAATCTGTTATTTTCGTATCATATTCCAGCAGCTCCAATGCCTTAGGCAAGTCATTTCCCTACTTTACTTTTATCCCACTCTTCCTCGTCAAAAGAAGAAGGATAAAAGGATCTTCTTTGCACATATTTACCCTCGCCTCGGGAAATACCACCAGTAGAGTCTACAGAAGGTTTATAGGCCGGGGCGGGGATGGTGGATCTGCTTTGACTTGAAAATCTTCCATTCGCCAAAAAGTTTGTATATATACGGACCGGCGGCGGGATAGCGGCTCTGCTAGAGCTGCTCTTACTGGGTTGTGAGCTTTTGATATTTGTTTACCTCCCATTGCAACACACGGGCGATTACATCAATGGTAGGAGAGCCTTCAGAAATTAAATGATCAAAAGCGAGGATTTATTTTTCCCGTTGCAACGCACGGACCATTTTGCTAGTAAAGGACTAAATAGTTTTAAGGTAGCCTAACATCAACAATCCATGGAGCATCAGCAGAATAAAAATTATTTGTTCAGAATTTGATGTCGTCGGGATATCCATTAATAAGTATTAAACTCTTAACCATGGAAGTACTTCAGGTAGCTAGCTAGTTAATAAATTAATGATCAATCAGATGCTAGAAGTTACCATAGATAACTTGCAAGTTGTAAGTTTGCATCAGAGCCGAACCAAACACACTAACATCTAGCAAACATTCTAATTGAACACACACACATCACAGATATGGAAACACAAAGAACTTGATAGATGACTCACTTTCCGGTGGCGCAGCTGCCTGCGACATCGTGCTACCGCAAACGAGGAAAATCAGCAAGGAATAGGGGGAGACTGATCAAATTGGAGGAAACAGTAGCCGTTGACGCATATATAGGAGCACGTAGTCAGATGGATAATGGAGAAATGAATAGTTGGAAACTGGATGAGTTGGGTCATGTGGAATTAGCGCGATATAGCGTGCTACATGATATCCCGTATTAACGTGGTATAGCGTGCTATTTTGCAAATAGCGTCATAGCGAGCAATATCTCCTAAATTTAGCGTTGGGTCCCCCATATCCTATAGCGTGCTATCAGCGAAGAAATAGTGTGCTATTTTTTTCATTGCTATTTGTACGGACCCTCGCAGGACCGTGAAACACACCACACACCGCACGTTCCCCTTTCGTCTTCCTCCACCTCTATCATGACGCCGAGCTCTATGCTCTTGTGGGATGGAGACCGGTTCTGCGGCCGAGCAACATTGATTGCGGACATCATCTCTCCTCAATAAGACGTAGCGGATGCCAAAGTGGCGATTAATGGTAGCACCACTCCTCATTGCAGGGTTGCGCATCTGCTTGTATCCCATGAAGGCCACCAGTTCTCCCCTCCCATTGATGCCAAGCTTTGCAGGCTGATCGTCATCCGATTAGCCGCTTGGTCAGGGAGGCAGAGGGTGGTTTTCCCCTCCCACTGAAGCATCACTGGCCGGTGCTCCGGTCAGCTTCCTCCGTCATATAAATAGGAAGACCAAGTGGCGCGCCGGTTAGGAAGGCTTGGTGGATGAGGGCCGTTGGTGCTCACAATTGGTCAGCCTCACTAGCTATCAGCTGCATTAAAGCTTCTTCACCACGGAGAGCACCAGAGCTAGCAAAAAGTAAGGACGGCCCATCCAGCCACCGACGTAGTTTAAAGTAGGTTAAACTCATGTATTTCATTTGACTTGCAAGAAATGCGTCGATTTATGTAAATTATATCTAAATTTGAATGAATTTCATCCTAGTTTGAGCGATTTTGCCGTATTTTGGTTGATATACTGGCGTCTGGATACGGGCAAGGTTGGATGGCCGACTCCCGCATCAGTGCCCGCGGACTTCCCCCACCCTATTCGCGAACGGATGCAGCATTTGTTTTAGGGGTCAGTGTTGAAGATGCCCTAAAGTAGAAGATAAGATATACATGTGTAAATTTCTAGTGAGGCGACACCTGAGTATGCTGACCTATTTGGTTGTGTGAAACACCAATTCCCGATCAAGTATTTGAGAATACCGATTAATTTTTGACATCTCACTATGGCGGAGTGAAAACATGTTGAATAGCTTTTAGAGAAATAGTTGAATAGTTGGAAGGAAAGTTTCTCTCTATTGGGGGACGATTGGTATTGATTAATTTGATCCTCGTACACATGGTTTTCTATATGCTCTCATTTTTCCAACTCCCATAAGGGTGCTGCAAAAGTTGGAGTATTTCATATCCAGATTCTTTTGACAAGGAGATAGTGAAAAGAAAAGTATAGACATGTCAAATGGAGCGTGGTTTGCAGGCTAATAGACCAAGGTGGTCTTGGCATTCATGACTTGCAGGTAAAAAAATGACGCATTGTGGTTGTTCAAACTATTTACTGGGGATGGTTTCTGGTAAATCATGCTGCAAAACAAGTATCTAGGCCAAAAGTCTTTGGCCCAGGTCGATTGGAAAACAAAAGAAACATCTCTTCTGCATTGAAACCTTCATGATAAAATACATGTCAGAGATTCATTTCTGGGAGGATAACTAGCTAGGCAATGCAAGTATCCGAGAACAATACCTAGCCTTATATTGTATTGCACGCGATAAGGATGATACGCTGGCACGTGTGCTCAGTTCATCCCCACCAAATATTTCCTTTCGATGGGATTTGATTGACCATCATCTCATGTCATGGTAAAATCTTCTATCCCGGCTGGATTTGGTTAACCTGACACATGGATGGGATGTGTTTCAGTGGAACCTAACAATATCTGAGGCATACACAGTCGATTATATGTATCGTGCTCTCACACATTCTAAGATCCCAGTGGATAATAACAAGGAAATTTGGAAATCGAAGATCCCGTAAAAATTAAAAAATTTATGTGGTATCTTCGAAGGGGTGTTGTACTAATCAAAGACAACCTCGCGCATCGTAACTACCAATGAAGCAATAAGTGTAGCTTTTGTACTCACGATGCAATAATTAAACGCCAATTCTTCCATTACAAGTTTGCGCACTCTAATCCAAATAGCGTCCAATTTATATCGGTTGACAAAAGTGGCCAATATTTTTTATCATTGGTTGGACGGTATTCCAAATAGATTCAAAACGCTAATAAGGGTGGGAGTGTATGTCTTATTATGATCACTTTGGATATGCAGAAATGATTTTGTTTTTCATGGCATAAACTCTTCTCCTTTGCATGTAATTTTCCATTGTACACACTCTTTTTACGTGGCCTATGTTACATCGAATGGAGTACCAACCGTTGTTCAAGGCGGTGTGTATGTATTTGGAGAACATGGACAGGGAGATTTTTACCCAATATGGGTGGCACCATAATCTTCGAATTGAATTGAACCACCACCTCCTTCAACATAGGCTTAGTGTTGGTATTATATGACTTTATCGCGTCCTTAGGGCATCTCCAACTAGGCTTTCTGGACAACTTTTGCCATCCAATGCAATGTTATATCCATTTGCGGATTCGTTTGCGTGTTCGTTTTCTCGTAATCTGTACTAAACTGAGAGGGACTTTGTGGGAGTCTGGATATCTGCATGCTCAACAAAAGCAAGAACGTGGTCCCTTTTTCTCTTTTCTCTCTCTTCCAACAACCACATTTCATATAATATGCCCTTTAAATCAATCTGGCCCACCTTTGTATCCGGATTTAAGCATACGGTTACATGGTTGTCCCCCTTATCAACGTCCATAGACCCATATGAGTGCGGTCCACGGACATTTACGCCGTCCTTTTTGACTACCACGTTGGAGATGCCCTTATGTTAGTTTTCTTATTTTCTTTTGTCAGACTATTGGATTTGTCTATGTACATGTTGGTTATGCAAAGGACGGATGTGACTCATAATGCTTTGTATCCGCTTGATGCTATATTTTAAGTTAATGAAAATCTTCTTTATCAAAAAAATACATGTTTAAATTTATTCTATCTTTATTTCCAACTAACACGTTTATACTTTAAAACACGCAAAATGTGAGCCATGTATCGGTTGCATTCATTTTTTTCTTGACCTATTCGGTTGGTGCAGAAACCGATTGCTCATCTCCTACTACTAGAAGCAAAAAAAATGCGCTCTGCTGCACCGTAAAATTGTTATAACAATTATCAATGATACATTCTAGCAGTTAGCAACTTAGCATCATCTTTTGATATATAGACATAAATTGATAAACTTCTCAGCTGTTCAAAAATATAAACATTCATATAATCTAAATCTATGTTGTGATCAACAATTATACTTTACCATAAGTTCATTAGCCAAAAGGCAGAATCAAAAGCATAATTTTACTTAAATACCAGGAAAAAGTATATTACACAACCAAAGGGTCAGACCAAGTGAAAATTGCCAACGCAATTCCAATGCAAGACTGAATGGGAAACCTTAGTAGAATAATGAACCTTCATCGATCCTCAAACTAATTGCATCGTAATCAAGGAAATTTTCTAAACTACCAAATTTAAAATTGTATGAATCAAAACTAGCATCGTCGTTATCAATCGTATCGACAGTAGCATTGGAAGTTGTAGGTTGCTGCTGACAAAGTGGTGGAATTCCTTCACCTGAAAAGAGGCCAGATATGAGCATAGAAAAATCACTTAAATAGCAAGGAATCCCATGCATAAAACAAGGATCAAGAAGCAATAACTATCTTGGTAATAATGTGTGTCACCTGTGTTCTGATCACCATGAACATACTCACTATGATGAGATGTTTCAGTGACATGGTTGATCCCCAGTCATCAACATCAGCTGTTACCATATCAACTACTTTCTATGGCCATGCTGTGGTGAGAAAACCATTTCAATAAGTTCATTCAAGAGGGATAAATAAGGCACAATTTTTACATGCACAAAGTGCTAGACAGTACATATATGGAGTGACTTTTTCGCTCGTAAAACTGCTCTTGCTTACGCAAGTTTTTGACTGAAACGTCTTCAGAAGATATCACAGATCATGGTCTCACCTTTGCTTGTTGGTGTCTTTCAAGCATCCTATGGTAGCCCAGCCTTGCGACAGGGCAACCAACGATAGCCGATACCCTCGAGACAGCTTCACTGACAGCTGTTTCCACCCTTTCCTTCTGAAAAACGCTGACGATGTCTTCTTCCTCGTCTTGTTCAATTGGCATCGCCCTGCTACTGATTCCTCGCAGGCCAACACCTTTCCGGAACCACCTTAGCATGATCTTCTCAAGGATGCCAACGCTTTGAAGTAATTCCTTGTACTTATTTCTTTCTTGGTGAGCTCTGAACCGTGCCTATCAGAAGAAACAGGTGGACTAGGCTTATCAGCTGAACAAAATCATCAGAACGTTTGTTAAGAATGTGCTAGTACACATCATAATTACTCTGCGCATGTTACGTGGAACCTACCTGAATCTTGATGACATTTTTCCGAATTTTCTGAAATTCTTTACGTTTCTTCCGGCATCTGAAGTTCTTCTGGATAGATAATGCAGCTCTGTGACGCATAGAAGGCGAAGCAGAGCTATCTCCATTCTGAAGAGCCTTTGGTTTCTTCTTTTTTAAGTAAAATACATGGAAGGTGGCTTGTAAGTTTGATCAACAATTTATAGTAAACTGCACTTAACCAGAAGTTTGATCAAAAATTTCCACATACAGACTCTTGTTTTTATTCCATAGGAAAAAAGAAGGAGAAGAGCATACTTTAAGAAAATAAACTTTGTCAACAGAGACCAGATCAGACCTGAAAAATCAATAACCAGTCCTTTCTTGCCGCATAATTACACTTAGTTTTTGTCTCCTTCAGTCTATTGACGATATCTTGTATAGTTGGTCTTTTGTGTCGATCCTCCTGCACGCAACTTAAACCAATTTCAATGCATATCTTTACTTGTTCGGAATATGCGTTCCTCCGATTTGATGTTTCAAGTAGCCTATTCGTCCAGTTTTCTTGCACCTACAGATTTGGAGTAACAAAGGAAAAGCGGTGATATATTAGAATAATCAAAGTATTACTTATGAAATACATACATATGGTCTTGATAAAGACGAAGTCTTACAAGGGTAGTGAATTCCTGTGAAGACATATCAGCGCTATTGAAGTAGCCAGCGCGTCCTGCCATTATCTTTATGATGACAACACCCAAGCTGAATATGTCGAACTTACTTGAGACTAAATTTTGTGTAATGTATTCTGGCGGTAAGTACCCACTGCATCAGACATCATATATAAAAGTTATTATACTATACACCAAGTCCAAAATAAACTTACCTTCTCAAATTCCATTCACTTAAATAATGCTTACATTGTTCCTAATGAACTTTTTGTGGTTCGTGTCTGTTCGTCTCCGAAGAGCCTTGACATCCCAAAATCTGCAATTCTGGGAACCATGTTCTCATCCAGCAATACATTGGCTGGCTTTAAATCCAAATGATAAATAGGAGGTTTTATTTCATTGTGGAGGTAGTTTAAACCCTGGCAGATCCCCTCAATCATTCGATAGCCTTTCTGCCAATCATATCTATCACATTCATCTGCAGCACCGAATAAGGATAATTATCAAGATGTTAATCTTAATAAGATGTGCTAAACAAAACAAGGAGAACATCATCATTACCAGAAAGATACTTTTCAAGGCTTCCATTCGACATATACTCCAAGCAGAGCGCCCTGTGTGTCTTTTCAGCAAGAATCAATTTTCCATGGTGATGTACTTGTACTTCCTGAATATCATGGCAATAGCCAACTAATCGCACAATATTTTGGTGTTCGAGCCTTGTAAGATTTTTAAACTCATTCTGAAATTGCTCATCATCAACTCCTGGCATATCATACAACATCTTCACAGCAATCTTTTTCCCGTATGGATGCACTCCCTATCCAAAATTTCTCATGATTATATGCGGAAATGCTATGTTCGAATGTGACTCAAATAGTTTACTACGACATGCACGATGGAGAAATGCACAGCACAAGATCAAGCATGTGAGTTAATCATTAACAAGATCAGTAGAGAATAAATATAAATTTCTTATGCCATCACCTAGGAGTTGCTCGCCTGCAGCAGGAAGCACTCCCTATCCAAAATTTCCCATGGTTATATGCGGAAATGCTACGTTCGAATGTGACTCAAATAGTTTACTGCGACATGCACGATGGAGAAATGCACAGCACAAGATCAAGCATGCGAGTTAATCATTAAGAAGATCAGTAGAGAATAAATATAAATTTCTTCTGCCATCACTAGGAGCTGCTCCAACACCATGCTTAGGGGGCTATTGGTCGATAAGTAACCCCAGGGGGCTGTTGGTCCCTTAAAGATGATGGAGATGATACAGACTGAGTGGAAATCCTTCTGGAGGAAACTGAATTCATAAGTGATCATTCAGGTATATCTTTTGCAGCCCTATGTGCTTTTTGTAAAGAGTTGTTCATGAAGCCTTTGTGTTCCCCGATACTTTGCTCCTATTTTTGGTTTTGTTAGCAATAGGCGGCAAGAATCAGTATGATGTACTCAACCCGATATATACTTTGTAGATGTTTTGTCCATTATCAGTCTATACTGAAACCCGGCCAGAAGGTCGTATGAAAATAAGGTATACTACTCAGACACGTGCAAACACGCACTCTCACACGACTTCTACAAAAGATTTAAATCATAGATCTTACATATTAACAAGGTAACCATATAACTCTGTCAGAAAGATTGGATGATAGATCTTATAAATTGGTGTGATATCAGCAAGACATGTACATCATTAATCTTACCAGGTAAACCTTTCCAAACGAACCGCTGCCAATCTTCCGCTCCTCAGAGAAACCATTAGTAATTTCTCGTAACAAATCGAGCGGCATAACCGCCAGCTCTGAACTTGCGTCGTCCATGCTATTGCTTTTCCTGGTACAAAGAAAGAAAACTTGCGGAATTCATTTCTTGGTCTTCTCCTTGCTGACCTGACCTCTACCAGTAGATGAATTTAACTAATACAGAAGGGATAGTTTTGGTTTTTTTTTTGACAAAGGAGAGACCCAAAAGGGCCTAGCTACTAATTAACAGCAGTGAATACAGTTACAGCAGAGAGAAACTGTAAACAGAAGATATCAACTAGGTCCCTGCAACTTACAAGTTACAAACAAGACCCTACACAGATACAAGAAAATGCAATCAGGTCCTCCACCGGCCACCGCTAACAAGGAAGAAGAAGCTCTGAACATGCCGATCGACACCAGCAGCGGCGACTTCGCCACTTGCCACAAGCGCGACGAGGAACGCCATATCAAGCTTCACATAGGGCCTCCGGCCGGCTAATCCGGCGAGAGAGGCTCGGGATTGACCCGGCACCTCACGGAAGACTCTCAAGGGGTAGGGTCCTTTTGGATGAAACATTTTTTCCCGGCTCATACAGCAAAGTTTGACATGATAATTTACACACAGAGCTGCGATGACATCAAAGATGCGTGGACATACCACAGAATCATACGAGAACTATGGGGAAAGCACTGACCTGGGAGCGGCCTGAGGGGAGACTGCCAGTCAACGGCATTGGTTTGGAGCACCTCCTCTCTTTTTGGGTATATAAAGTGTTGGGTAGGAGAGCTTGCGAGTGGGGCCTTTTCGAGCTCGGCTGAAGATTTAGAGTGCTTTACCGCAAAAAAAAAAAAGATTTAGAGTGCTTTTTTTTTTGGAGGGGTGTTTCGGAGTGCAGGTGGGAGTGCGAACCAGGTTAGCAAATTTGGTATACACAAAATCTTATATTGTTTAAACTTTTTTCCGAGTTTCTAGAAAATACGAAATAATTCATATAGATATAAAAGTCATATTATAATATGCATTCGCAATTGCAAAAACTCATCAACAAACACGACCTTCTTGTGACATGTAAAAGAAGATAAAATTATGGCTACATAACTCAAAACACTTTTTTTATCTTGTATGGATGGTCATATATTTTGGATTAAAATTTTCAAAGCACGGGATTTAGAGCATCTCCAGCCGCGCCCCCAAGAGGCCCCCAAGACGGCGCTATTTGTGCCGCATGGAGGAAAATCGTCCAGCCGCACCCCAAAAGCCCAAATAGCGCCGGATTGGGCTGAAATATAGTCCGGCGATCCCAAGCCAAACTCGGCGCGCTGGGGGTCGGTTGGGGTCGCCGGATGAAAGGAAAGCGCGCGAATGGAAGGAAAGCGCGCGCGAAACGCGTCGCGACCCACCTGTCGACGTGTGAACACGCGTCGTCGTCATCCTCTCGCCTCGGTTTCCCCGCACCTGCCGCCGCCGCAGCGAATCAATGCGGCGCCGGTGACGAGTCCAATCGGCGCAGAGAGCATCAATGCGGCGCGTCGAGATACCCAACGATCCGTCGACCGCGCCGCCGCATGTCTCGTCTTCCTCGCTCCTGACGCCGCCGCAGGGGAATCAATGCGGCGTCGGAGTCTAGTCCAATCGCCGCTGCAGTGGGAATCAAACGCCGCGGAGTAGTCCAATCGGCGCCGCGCGTCAGCCGCGTGTCCTCGCCGCATGCACCCCCGCTGCTATATAAAGCGGGCTCGTCGTCGAGGGACACCGCGCACTCTACTCCTCCTTTCCTCCCCTCTCGCCGCAATCCGCTCGCCATGGACCACAATCACCGCAACATGAACGGCATCCGCCGCGCCCTCACCCGCGCTGAGGCGATCCTCCTGTCCCAGGGGAACTATCCCTGACCGCCGAACATGCGGATACCGCGCGGCTGGGTGCTCAGTGCCGCCGCGCGTGCCGGTGCCGCCGCTGCCTCAAGGCGCGCAGTTCGACCGGAAAGTCCTCGCCATCCGCGCCACAATGACGGAGGCCGAGCTCGCTGACCCAGCGAACGCAGCGGGCAACTTCGCCCGCTGGATGGCGCACTTCGAGGAGCGCCGCAACCAGGCGCTCGCCTCCACCGAAGGGCTGGAACCGGTGTCGGGCCCGATGAACCGCCTCGGCCGGATGCTGTGGTGGAGCCCCGAGGAGCGCACGCTCCTCAATGTCCTCTACCACGTCCAGGACGGTAACAAGTCGCGCCTCGAGTACCCGTGAAGGGACGACGGCGAGCGTCGTCGTCGTCGGCGGCGGCGAGCGGCGTGGACGGTGCCGCAGGAGGAGGCGAGCAGTGAAGGCGGCGACCTAGTAGTTTTTTTATTTCCTACCTATGTAATAAATTTAGACCGAACATTTATAAATTTCGCTGAAGTTCGACTATATTTGATGAAATTTGGCCGAACTTGGGGGGTATCTTGGGGCCGCGGCTGGGTAGCCGGGCCTCCCAAGCCATTTTCACCGCCCAAGCGCCCCCAAGCGGCGCTAAAATAGCGCCGAAAATCGCCTTGGGGACGAACGGCTGGAGATGCTCTTAACAAAAATTGCTTGGTGCTTTTTTCAAAATTCAGAAAAGAGAGAAGGAAGAGAGAGAATATTGTGTGTAGGTGGGCTAGCGGCAACTAGTTGCCAAATTTGAAACGAACTTTTAGGTCGAACTAAAATAAAAAGATGCGCTTACACACCATAGCCCCACTTGACTAGATACATTAGTTAACCAAAGTAATTCAGCAGAGTGAATCAGGTTTTCTAGACAGTACATCCGTTACTGATCAAACAGCAGAATGGTCACAAGTTTAACAAGGAAAATCAGAAGGGTGTTGAACAAGTAGCAGTTTGAAAATGGTAGACCCACTCTGGCCTTAACACAATCTACAGATGAAAGAGATATCGATCAGCAATCCAGCATTTCAAAGATCGGACAGAACAACATGGTACCGACGGTTTTCTGATCTCTTTCTAACCCAAATATTACAGGAAGTCCTAGCTGAGGAAGTGGCAGCAACCTAAAGCTCCCCGAGATAAATCTGCTTGTCGCTACCACAAGATCCAATGATGGGCTCGGTTGGGTGGAAAGCGGTCTCATTCACAGAACCGTTGTGCCCAGGAAGCTTGTACAGGATCCGCCTTGATGTAGTGTCCCAGATGTAGACCATGCGGTCAGCGCTCCCAGCAGTGACCTTGCGATTGTCGGGTGACCAGCTGCACTTCAACAGGGTCTTCTCAAAGTTGTGCTGATGCCCTGTAAAGGTCTTGATGTTGCGGTTCTCTGGCGCGTAAGGGCGCAGATCCCAGATCTTGAGCTCATTGTCCATGCCATTGGTGAGGAGGTACGACCCATCAGGACTAAGCTGCATTCCAGTTATCATGTCCTGATGTCCTTTGAGAGATTCTGTGACTTCATTTTTGCGAAGATCCCACCACTTGACGTCGTTGTCTAGGCCACCAGTGAAAACCTTATCTGCTGCATCTGAGAAGCTCACGGCAGTAATCTGGAATTTGTCTGGAAGTGTTTGGATAGCTCCTCTCTGACGCAGGTCCCAGAGCTTTGCTGTACCGTCATCCGATCCACTCACAACGAGAGGTGGCCACTTGCGTGCCGGGCAACATGAGTTGACAAACGATGAGTGCTCAGCCATCTTCTTAACCTGCTTTCCAGTTTCAACATCCCAGACCCTCAAAGTCTTGTCAGGACTTGCAGAGATTATCTGGCTCCCATCAGTGGTCCACTGTAGGTCAAGGATAGCATTCTTGTGGCCTCTCAGTACCATGTAGTTCTTACAGTCACCATGGACATACCACAGGAAGATATCCTTGTCATGGGAGCCTGATGCTATCACAGTTCCAGCAGGGTTGAACTTCATGCAGTACACAGCGCTCTGGTGGCCTGACAGTAGCATTATCGGTGCCTCCAGACTGGATGAGCGTTGTTTCCCACCAGGCCCAAGGCCAAAAGCCTGGTTAGGATGCTGTTGCACGTTGCCCAGCTCCATTCCTGGCCGTGGGGCTGCTAGGGCCAAAGAATTGTTGCCTGGAACAGAGTACATCTTCAAGTCTAGTGAAATTTATGTTCCTGTAACAAAGAAAAATATAAGATGACTTCAAAAAATGAACAGACCAGACCTAGTCCACGGAAGAGTTTAAGATTCAAATAAAGAAGAGTCCAAACGTATGCACATAAACATCTATGCAGAAAAAAAATTCATACATTGTCCAGGTTTTCAATTTACAGACACATACAAGCACAGATAATATTCGCTAGATATCATTTCGGCAATGACAACCCAGGTCAATATACAGATACATACCAGAGCTGTGGTGATGTAGCCCAGGTCAATTTACAGACACATACAAGAGCTGTGGTGATGTAACCGAGGTCAATATACACAAAATAATGTTTACTGGTGCTACCCAGTGCCAGTAATTAAGCGATAATTAATTAAAAATGCTAGTTCACTGGGAGAACTGTGAAAATTAAGCAGCAAGTAGCAGAATATATTGGGAGTGCACCAACGGTTTTACATATCAAATAGGTCATACAAGGAGCTGATCTAGGAATCTTGACAGGGATACCAGGAACAGGAGACATGGCTTACAGCCTACAGCTTGGAATTGCAGAGTAGAAGCACCATTGGAGACAATTTCTGGAGCGTTCTCTAGCAAGCCCCAGACAAAGTGTGTATGCAATCAAGATAACGAGGACAGGGGCGTTCTTGCGTTAGAACTGTGGAAACAAAATCACGCTAATGATGTCACATCTGCGCCATGGATTGTTCCTTTCTTTTCAATTCCTCAAGGAGCCTGGAGCTGCCCCATGATCTTCACCTTCTATTTTATACTACGAACAAGAGCATCTACCTTAGAAATTTCTGGTACATATAACACGGGGATAACAAGTCCATGCATCGCAAAATCGCACGAATTAGAGTGTTAGTTAGCACCAACAATTTCGAGTTCCCTGTGCTGCAAGCTGCCCCGGAGTTGGTCGGACGGGCAATCCCGCGAACTGGTGAGAGGGTCAGTTATATGCTACCGCAATCTATCACGAGCACCAAGAGGGGACGGTTCCAAGACGAAATCGATTCTACATCACATCTGAAGAAGTGCCCTGTGGCCGGCCTCTCAGATTTCCTCCGCGACAGGTCCCCTGCATGCCCCGGCATCCCCGCCCCATCCCCCCTCGCGCGTACATGGCAGCCCGGGAACGCAGGGCAAGCAGTAAACTAGCATCTCTAACCCTACCGGGAGACAACGAGGTAGAGGAGAAGGTCAGGGGGGGGGGGGATATACCTGAGCTGAAGCCCTAGGCTGCTGCTAGCCCGGCGCGAGGTGGAGGAGCGCTGCTGCTCTTTCTCGGGGACGGCGAGGTCGGAGTGGGCGGCGCGGGCAGGCGGGGGAGGGGGTTTCGCCGATCCGGCCGGAGGTGGGAGCAGACGGGGCGGCGGCGCTGTCGGGCGGGTCCGTGGAGGAGGATTCTGGCGGCGTCGTCTCTGCTGGTCGCCTTTGGGGGTAGGCTCGGGCCGCGGTGTTCGGCTTGGCAGTTGCTGTGGTGGGCTATAGCCTTTTTTTTTTTTTAGATTTGGCTATAGCCTCCTATAAGGCTACCGCCGTTACATGCTCTGGCCCGTGTACAACAATTTCAAAAAACAAAAGGCCCGTGTACAATATATTTCTCTTTTTTTTTTGAACTTGTGTACAATATATTCCAAAAACATGATTCAGGCCGTCCGGCGAGCAAGTGCGCGTCGGCCTTTCGGGGCTTTTTTTGTTTTTGAAAAATAAAAAAGAACTTAAAATTAGTACTCCCTCCGATTAGAAATACTTGTCTTCAAATGGATATATCTAGCACTAAAATAGTGTCTGATACATCCATTTAAAGACAAGTATTTTCGGTCGGAGAGAGTATAAAAATATAGAAAAAAGGGTTGTGTCGTGTCAGCCTTAAAGCATGGCTTTAGAGATCGACCTTGTTTTGTAACGGGCTAAAGGTCGGCCCGCCCTTTTAATCGCATGTCGTGCTTGGCATAAGTTGGGTCGAGAGTAGAAAATGTAGAAATAAAATGGGTATGTGGTTGAAAATGTATAAATGGATATCAAGAGAAATTAAAGATCCCGATTTTTTTTGTTTTTACAGTTAAAGTTACATTTATTTTGAAAATGTATACCGCAAAAAGATCACAAGAAAAAAATGTATACTGCATTTATTAGGTGTACTAGTTGTGCTACAGTTGGACTTGTAATTAGCGGTGAGTTAGGTGTTTGAGTCGGACACGTGTAACCCGGGCCTATTATATAAAGGCATCGCGGGTAGTAAAATAGACTAGACACAAGTTGATAGGGTAGACAGAGATCACGAGAGGGACGGTCCGGCGCCCGTGGCAGGGGCGACCGGACCGACCGTGGCGAGGTGGTCGGAGCGCTGTCGGATGGCCATGGCGGACTTGTCCTCGACTGTATCATGTGGATTTGGTACATGAAGAGGAGCGTCCATAGTCATGCCCCGGAGATTAGCCGTGTTGGTGAACCTCGTTAACAAATCTCGGTGTCGTGCTCGTGCTTGATGATTGCTTGATCCTCGATAGATTGATGCGACTCGGATTATTCTAACAACAATGATAAACGATATAGTGATCAAGTTCGCTCCCCTTACCTTCTCTTCCACTTATATATTAATGGGAGAGACCCCCTAGAGGCACACCAATCCTATGGGGTTTATCCCACATAGTTTCACCCTCTCTCGTGTTAATTAGCCTACATTTGTACGCTATTAATCTCAATGTAATCAGTCTAATTGAATTGGACTCCAAATTATAAGTAAAGTAACATTAGCCCCTCT
Organism: Bromus sterilis; assembly: GCA_950022295.1. Lineage (NCBI taxonomy): Eukaryota > Viridiplantae > Streptophyta > Magnoliopsida > Poales > Poaceae > Bromus > Bromus sterilis. The sequence continues at coordinate 17,605,298 of OX465598.1, read as the reverse complement.
CTCTCTCTTTTTCTCATAGCACTTCTTCCTAGAAGATAGAGCGTAGCCGAATTGTCGAATTACTATTTTGGAACGCATGATACCCTAGAGGAGTCACCACAGAGTAATTCTCGTGGTTGGGAGGTGTAACTTAGCCGTGGGAATCATCACTGCACCGAACATAGTAAGAATTGATTCAAAAAATTATTCTACTATAGCTGATCTATATTAATTTACCTACCAAGTCATGCTAAATGTGCGTTAATTAACTTGAATTGAAGGGAATACAATTTTTTTTCCTAATTTTCTGTAGTGGAAAAAAAACCTTCATAGGAAAGATTGCTCGTTGCTAAGGGCTCTCCCAATGCATTGTATCTTAGCACAGTATCATAGTAGCAATAAAAATTTAAGATACAACCACCACAATGCATTGTTTTCTTAGGGCACTCCCAATGCTAGTATATTAGCGCGTAATCATAGGCATTTTGCTTATGTGGCATACTATTTAATGAAGAAAGAGAACAACCCTTGCACGTGGCCGTATGCAAAAAGCATGGTTAGACCAATCACATTTATGCATGAAGCTAAAATCATTAAATAAGATACAACCTCTAAAAACAATGCATTGTAAGAGTTGTATATTAAGTTTTTATTGCTCCTATGATATTGTGCTAAGAAACAATGCATTGGTGAAGCCCTTAGACTGGTCACAATGGGGAGTAACTTAGACTAGTAACATACACGGATTTCGAGTCTATGTTACTACCTCCACGATGGGTAGTAACATATATGTAGTGTCATATAAGACTTCATTTATTAGATTATAGACTTATATTGTCTTGGTATGTGTGATGTTACTCAAAGAGCTACCACCACCACGCTTCCACGCCCCGTCTGCGCTGGCCTCCGCTCCACCGTGCCACGCGCCGCCGAAAAAGTTTTTTTTTTAACTTGAAGAAGTTTCTTTTAAGGTGCTTGTGCCACTCTGACTATACGCAAAACAGAAAGAACAAAAACATGAAAAGTATATTTGGCGATAGGTTTCCGCGCGCGCGAGCCAAATTTTCGCTGTACCGCGGTCCAGTGGGGCCCTCTTCAGAGAAAAACAACTAGGCGACAGGGGTAAATGTAAAAAAGGGAATCGTATGCTGAAGCCAGAGGCAGTCAGTCGTCTTCATCCTCAGCTCGAATCCAATCCGCCGCGGGAGTTGGAGTTCCCTCTCCACCCAATCAGTCAGTCAGTCGTCTCCGCATTTTAATCTGTACTTTCAACCTTCATTCGCATGGATGGTTTTGGTGGATTGAATCTCATTTGCGGGTCTGTATTGGTGGCAAGCAGGCTGCAAATCTTTGAGCCGGTGGCGGGGGAGGCCGGCATGGATGCCGGCGATGCGGACGGGGCCGGGAGCCGAGCGACTGCTCCGGCGGTGGCAGTCATCCTCGCGGCGGAGCACGAGATCCGCGGGGGGCCGGGAGGGCTTGTGCGAAGGGCCGGCGGCGGGCCCGCCGCCGAGTCCGCTCATCAGTCCATAGGCGAAATGAGCCCACAAGCTCCCGGCCGGACCCAAAGGTATTTTTCTCAATGAAGCTTAATTAATTAGTCCTTAGCAGGAAGATTATTAAAAAAATTCGAAAAGAGGAAGATTATTTATTGTTTCAGTTAAGCTTAATTACTCGTCCTTAGCAGGAAGATAATTTACTGTTTCAGTAACTGAAAGTTCAACACGAGATTTGATTATATAGTGACAGGGAGATTATTTGTATTTGCCCCAATGATTGGATTATGTAAAAGAAATGGGCCCAGTATGATAATGTACTGTAGTTCAGAGTAACTTGATATGGCGAACTGATTTCAATGTGGGTGATATTAGCAGGCTTGTGTAGTTAACACCATCATCTGTGCTGTGCGGTAAAAGCATAAATGAATTGCTTGAGTGACGCTTTCATCTGTGATTTGAATGGACATGGTCAGTGGCAAAAGTTACACACTGAAATTCTTCGATAAGGATACAACATTATGTATAGAGTTTCTAGTCGGAACACGTAGATCAAAGTGTCGCGTGTGTTTGCAGAGTTAGGCAAAATGAATCCACAAGCTCCGGATGGACCAAAAGGCATTGTTTGTTTCAACTAAGCTTAATTAATTAGTCCTTAGCATGAAAATTGTTGTTTCAGTTAAGCTTAATGGTGTGCAGATTCACTAATACCCGTGTCATATGCTCAACACGAACCTGATTATGCTGTAGCACTAGCAGGATGATGCGAAAATGTGGTTCACCATAACTGGATATGGCAAATTGATTTCAATGTAACTAGCACAATCTGTGCCGTATAGCTAAATGGTTTTGCTCGTTTTCATCTGTGGTTACAAAATGAACATTGCCAATGCAAAATTATGCACCACTATGTATAGAGTGGAATTTTTTCTAGTCACAGGCTCATAACACATGGATCTGTTTGCAGTGCTAGGGTTGATTGTCATCCCACGGAACGTACACCATGTTCTAACAGGGTCGGTGCCCTCGAGAAATCCATCAAAGCTTATACAGATAACAAAGGCAATCATGTTATCAACCCAGCGTTGGGTACAACTTTTGATTCTCTTGGTGAGGCATATGACTTCTACAATCTGTATTCGTGGGAACATGGATTTGGCATCAAGTACGGCAAGAGTCGGCTTAATGCAAAGAGGACCAAGACCATGCAGGAAATTGTTTGTGGGCGTTCGGTGAGTCGAACAGAGATTTCAGAAACTGCATGTAACAATTTTTTCAATAAAGTCAGGTACTGTATTTCATGTAACTAAAAACAAACAGTTGTGCTTGGTTTATGCAGGGAGAACCAGGTGCCGAAAACACAAGTACATGCCGGTGTGGGTGTCCTGCCTTGATTCGTTTGCTGCGTACAAATGACAACAGCTGGTACATCAAAGAGCACAGGATGACACACAACCACTCTTTGACTCCAAGGTGTGGACAGAAGGTACTCTGGACATCCCACAAACATATAGATCTGTGCACAAAGGACTTGGTGCGTAAGCTGAGGGAGGACGACACAAACATTGGCAAAGTGGACGGCATTATGGGAAGTTTCTCTGGAACCATGGAGAATGTGCCATCTACTAATTGTATGTTTAGGAATCTGTGTAGTCAAATTAGCATAGATGAAGCAGATGATGAAGTAAGGAAGACAATTGAAGTCTTTGCAGACATAGGAGCGAAGAATCCAGACTTCATGTTTGGGGTGCAAGAAGATACCGAGAGTCAGATAAAGAACCTCATGTGGGCCAATGGGGGAAGCCGAATGCAGTATAAGTACTTTGGAGATGTTATCACGTTCGACACCACTTACAGGAATAAGTTGTATGACATGCTATTTGGACTATTTATAGGGGTGAACGACCACTTTCAAAACATCATCTTGGCTGCAGTGTTGGTTAGAGACGAGCAGGTAGAGAGCTTCGAATGGATTTTCACTGAATTCATAAGAATGATGGGTGGTGAAGCACCAAAGACAATTCTGACAGGTGAATATCAGTTTTAATTAGTGATTTCCCTTTAGGACCATCTACAGTCATCTCTATAAAGTAGTTATTTGTATTGTTTCAGATCAGAATCAAGCGATGGAGATGGCTATAAAGAATGTGATGCCAAACACAGCACACCTATGGTGCAAATGGCACATCTTGAAGAAAGCAGAAGAGTGCCTCGGACCCCTTTACACAAAACGGAATGGGTTCCGAGAAGAGTTCCATAAGGTCGTCAGCCACATAGTCATAGTAGATGAGTTTGAGACAGCATGGGGGATGTTGATTGACAAGTGCAACTTAAGGTCACATCCATACATGACACAACTTTACGAAACCAGGAAGAAATGGGCAAAACCATATATTAAGGGTGTGTTTTGTGCCAAGATGACGAGTACTCAAAGGAGTGAGACTGCCAACAGTATACTGAAGAAATATGTACCACAAACATGTCCGATGCATATGTTTGTTAAGCAATACATGCGCTTACAGTTTGACCAGGACGCAGACGAAACCTACGAAGAAAAACGGACCCTGATTGTAAGCCATTATATTTCTAATAGGATATAAGTCCAATTAATTGTCTCTGAACACTAACATTACACCTTCCTGCAAGGATGATATTTGAAAGATATATAAGTGATCTGATATTTCCACAGGGTGGCGTTAGGCTGAGAATTAACTCACCTCTGGAGCGACATGCTAGCAAGATATATACTCATGCGATGTTCAAACAGTTCGTCCAAATCCTTTGTCAAGCGATATCATCTTACCGTCTGGAGGTGATCGAGAAGAACAAGGTGTTCATGACAAAGCTCTTTCAAGCAGAGACAAAGGAAAAATGGCTCAAGGTAGCCTACGAGGTTAAGGTCATAGACAATGGGGATGGATTTGACTGCGAATGTGGCCAATTTGAGCACATGGGTTTGCTATGCTGCCATGTGCTGAAGGTTAGACGGATAACTTTTATAAAAAATGTTGATGTCCTGCATCATGTTTTCAGAATGTGGGCAACTTATTTATCATAAATATGTGTACCGTCCGGCAATGCAGGTGATGGAATATCTAGGAATCCTCGAGATACCCAAGAAGCACATAGTGAAGAGGTGGACAAGAGATGCGCGAGATGTCATTAGTATGGCAGCATGCCAAGGGGCTGCTACTGCAGAGGCCTGTGATGGGTCGATGGGGTTATTCAAGGAAAATGTGGCACCATATGGAGAAGCAACAGATGGCCTAGGGCTTAATGATCGACCAACCTCAAAAAGGCTAATGGCAACTGAAAGACCAGATGATTGCTCTGGACACAACTGTGATAAAGTGCGGACAACACAAGACCAACTAGTCAGATTAGCTGCTCCTTGTAAGAAACCTGAATCTGAAAGGCCAACAGCGTTGCAGCAATTACCAAGCAGGGAGGAAGCACCGTACCAGGAGATGAGCAAACGAACTTGCCCCGAGAGGGGTGACTTGCCAAGGCAGGGGAGGTGTTCTAATTGTGGTGTCGCTTTAAAATTCGTGGTGGTATGTAGCGTGAGTCTATGTCGATTGTGTGCCATCAGTGTTACAGTTTAGACTCTCTTTTCTGATACTGTTGCTGCCTTGCTGGAGTTAGCAGGTGATGGTTGGATCAGGAGTTAGTAGGTGCTAATTTACTGGCATTTCGATGTCATATGTGGCAAAACTAATATTAGGGGCTGTTGAAACGAGTGTACAATACATGTGGCCTATGCAGTACTAGTACGGAAATGTGATACTACTTGCCTTACATTCATAAGGCTTCTTGTTTAGGCCTTGTACAATGCAAGGTGTTTAGGAAAGTGTTTAGTAAAATAAACCGATTTTTTTTCTAGGACCAGTGCTTATTTCTATAGAAAATGTGCCTAATTAAGCGTCTACCCTCTACATTTAAGCACCAATGCTTAAAGAAAAATCTGGTTTTTTCTGTAAGCACCAATTCTAAGCATCTTGCATTGTATATGGTCTTATAGTTCTAACTTATAATACATCGAATGAGCAAATAGTAGAGTTGATGGAAGACACTGTTAAAGCAATGTTTGCCATGTACACTGAAGTTTATCTCGAGCATGATAATAATGACTTGCACAAATGACCGTGTAATGCAATGGAGATGGAAAGAGGGCGGGGCGTCCACTTTAGCGTGTACTAAATCAAGTGACAACTAATATGAAACGGAGAGAGTACATCATAGTTAATATACATTTTTCTTTTCTTTTTGAGAAAGTAAGAATACCAAGGAAGATTAGGTTGCTACAAACTATATCAGTTTTCATAATCTGAATTTACAAATTCACAGCAAGCTAATCTCAGGATCTTGAGGAAGAAACTGCAACCAAACATCATATCCAATTCACCAAAGAAGCCACTTTTTCTAGTTGTTGACTCAGTATTCAGATCAAAGGAATCTGAATTTTGATGTAATATTTGTACTGCCAAAATAGCACAAAGTAATTTCCGCAAAAAAAGAGCACAAAGTAATCACCGATAACATCACAAACAATTTAGTACTTCCTTTGTTCATTTATATAAGACGTTTTAGTAAACTAACTTAGTTTGCTAGAACATCATATATAAGTGAGCGGAGGGAGTATGACTCAAATCTGTCTGGTTGATGCAGAAATTAGGAGTTATTTTCCTATTTGAAAATTTTTAACATACAAAAATGATTTTTATCCCAGCAACAGAAAGCATGATTTTATCTTATATACACTCAACCACCTATAATTGACGAAAAGACAAAAAGTTATGCTACTAGTGGTCTCTGAGTACTTTTTTTTAGATAAACCAGGTGGTATCTACCGTGTCCTGTGTTTTTTTTTGAGGGGTAAGACACTTTTCATTCTTTCAAATCCAAAATCCTCGGAATACAATCTGGATCTGGATCTGGCGGGTCCAAAACCCATAAGTGCCTACCCGAATTTAGACTAGTAGCAAACTTAACAAGACGATGAGCATCGGGATTATAATTTCTTCCTTCAAAAATAAACTTGCAATCTTAAAAGAGACTCCTATTAGCAACTATTTCAGAAGTAATCATACTAAAATTTCCCCCAGCTTCCACCTGTATATCGCCAATAACACTCTTCGCATCGCTCGAGATGATAATTATGTTGAACATCAAATCTTGTGCAAGGGACTGAGTTTCTCTGCACGCCAACGCTTCAAGACAAGCCGGGTCTGTGGTCCCCGGATAGACCACTACCGACACTACGGGACTAGCCTTATACGCCGATGGCCGGCCATCGTCGGCGTAGAGCCAAATGTCGTGGGGGTAGGACTGCCGTCGGTAAATACTATCCTCGGGCTAGCTTCCGATGTCGTCGGCGTATTCGAGGTGGGGTTCACGCAGAGACTAACGGCCGTTTGGCCTGGTGATCACCTACGCCGACGGCCTGGCCGTAGGCGTATCCCATTTGAATATATTAAAAAAAACATTTTTTTACTTTTTTTTAATTTTTTAAATTATTAATTATTTTTTTATTGCTACGCCGACGGCCTGGCCGTAGGCGTATCCCGTTTCAATCTTTTCAAAAAAAAATCAACTTTTTTTGAAAATTTTAAATTATTAATTATTATTTTCATATCTACGCCGACGGCCTGGCCGTAGGCGTATCCCCGTTTAAAAAAATGATTTTTTTCATTTTTTTAATCAAAGATCATTATGCTTAATCATGAATCACTATGCTTAATCTCAAGTCAAATTAACCTTCATGGTCACCCATCCTCACACTACTCCAGTCACAGCACGCTTAACTTCTTAGTTTCATTGAACTTCAAGTCCAGCTCGGTTAATAGGCACCTGTTGATATATGGAACGGGGTCAAATTTGAACTATATGTGTTTGAGTTTTTGCTCTTTATTTTTTTAAAAATCATTTCTAGGTACACAAGTAACCATTTTATCATAGATCCACCAAGAGTTTTGCAAGATTTCACCCCTAGCTATCACCGGCCATGCCCCCGTTTTGACCATTTTTTGGAATTGACAAAAAAAATGTAAACCTTTGCGTTGCATCCTAATTTATGTCCTAGTAACCATACAAAATAAAAAACTTGGAATAAGGCAAATATCTTCACAAACTTGGAACGAGGAAGAATCTCCTGAAGATGGAACAGCCAAAGGCGAGCGCTCGGCTGCTGTACTTCCATCATCGTTTCCAAAAACGCTCATCGTATGTATGTACCGTGGGCCGTGGCCCATGAAAATACTGCTCCAGTAAAAGGGTACTTTCACAAGAGCCACGTGGCCCCTCAGGCGTATGCGAGAAGGCAGAGGCGGCCGTCTTCAACCTCACTCACTCACTCAGGTTGAATCCAATCCGCCGCCGGAGATGGACTTCCTTCTCGACGACCCAGTCGACAGGTACGGCGCGCTCCAGCTGAATGCCGCATTTTATTTTAAAATGCTCCTTCCTTGGCGTGATTTCGCTGACCAAATCATCTCATTTACGGGGCCGTATTAGCGGCCTACCAATCTTTGAGCCGGCGGTGCCGGGGGAGGCGGCCATGGACGTCGGCGATAGGGACGAGGCCTGGAGCCGCGCGTCTTCTCCGGCGATGGCAGTCATCCTCGCGGCGGAGGAGGAGATCCGCGGGGAACCGAGAGGGCTTTTGCGCAGGGCCGGCGGCGGGCCTGCCGAGTCCGCTCTGTCCACCGGCAGAATGAACCCACAGGCTCCCGGCCGGACCAAAAGGTGATTGCTTCAGTCAAGCTCAGACAGTTAGACTATTGTTTCAATCAAACTTAACTAATTAGTCCTTGGCAGGATGATTACTGTTTCAGTTAAGCTCAGTTAGTCCTTAATTAGCATCTATTGTTTCAGTTAAGATGAATTGGGTGCAGACCCACTAATACTAATGCCATATGCTCACCTCATTATACAGCATTCTAGCAGCAAGGTTATTTGTCCCAGTGGTTGGATGATTAAGAAATAAGGTCCAAGAACCAATATGATAACACAATTCAGGATAATTCGATATGGCATTTCATTGTAGTTGTAGGTTATATCAGCAAGCATGCAATCAGCACGATCCGCATGGTACATCGTAAATGAGTCGCTCATGTGACACTTTTTGGTCTGTGATTATGAAATGGAGTGTAACATGCCCAATGGCAAGATTATACATTATTGATGTATATACTATATAGAGTTGAAATCTTCTAGTCACAACACATGTGTCATGTACTGGTTGCTTATGCTTGCAGAGTTAGAGTTGGCCGTCATCCGCCAGACCACACACCATGTCCTGACCGGATCGGAGCCCTCGAGCAATCCATCAAGGCTTATGCAGAGAACAGGGGAGATCATGTTATCAACCCAGCTCTGGGTACAACTTTTGATTCTCTTGGTGAGGCATATTACTTCTACAATTTGTATTCGTGGGAACATGGATTCGGCATCAGGTACGGCAAGAGTCGGCTTAATGTAGAGAGGACCAAGACCGTGCAGGAAATTGAATGTGGGTGTTCGGTGAGTAGAACAGAGACTTCCGTACTGTTATTACAACTCCCTTTTAAAATAAAAGTGGGTTTATATTTCATTAAATTGCAAACAAATACTTGTGTTTGGTTTATGCAGGGGAAACCTGTTGCCGGAAGCACGATGTCAAGCCAGTGTGGATGTCCGGCGATGATTCGTTTGCTGCGGACAGATGACAATGGCTGGTATATCGCGGAGCACAGGATGACACACAATCACGCTTTGACTCCAATGCGCGAAGAACTCTGGCCATCTCACAAACATATAGACCTACACACAAAGAAGTTGGTACGCCAGCTCAGGGAGGACGACGTGAACGTCGGCAAAGTCAACAGCATTATAGGAAATTTCTCCAGAACCATGGAGAATGTGCCATTCACTAAGTGTACACTTAGGAACCTGTGTGGTCAAATTAGCAGAGATCAAGCAGACGACGTCGTTAGGAAGACAATTGAAGTCTTTGCAGACATGAGAGCAAAGGATCCAGACTTCATGTTCAGGATGCAAGCAGATACCGAGAATCGGGTAAAGAACCTCTTGTGGACCAACGCGCGGAGCCGAATGCAGTACAAGTACTTTGGAGATGTTATCACCTTCGACACCACTTACATGACTAACCAGTACGACATGCCATTTGGACTATTCATAGGCGTGAACAACCGCTTTCAGAGTATCATCTTGGCTGGAGTGTTGGTTAGAGACGAGCAGGTAGAGAGCTTCAAATGGTTTTTCACTGAATTCATAAGAATGATGGGCGGTGATGCGCCGATGACAATTCTAACAGGTGAATATCATTTTTAATTTGCGTGTTCGACCGTGGACCAGCTACAAAATTTTCTGAATAAATTAGTTATTTGTATTGTTTCAGATCAAAATCAAGCGATGGAGGTGGCAGTAAAGAATGTGATGCCGAACACAGCCCACCGATTGTGCAAATGGCATGTATTGAAGAAAGCAACTGAGTTCCTTGGACCCCTGTACAGAAAGCGGAGTGAGTTCCGAACAGAGTTCCGTAAGGTTGTCGATCACATGCTGACGATGGACGAGTTTGAGACAGCATGGGGGGTGTTGATTGAAAAGTATAACTTAAGGTCACACCCGTACATGACACAACTCTACGAAATCAGGAGGAAGTGGGCAAGCCATATTTAAAGGGGGTGTTTTGTGCCAAAATGACGAGTACCGAGAGAAGAGAGACCGCCGACAGTACGCTGAAGACATATATACCACCTGCATGCCCGATGCATATGTTGGTGAAGCATTACATGCGGTTGCAGTTTGACTAGGATGCAGATGAGAGCTACGAAGAGAAACGGACCAAGATTGTAAGCATTATTTCTCATAATAATATATAGGATTCAGTTCATCTCTGAAACATTACACCTTCCTCGAAGGATGATATTTGAAATAAGTGATCTGATGTTTCCACAGGACAGGATGGCGTCATGATAAGGACTAACCTATCAATTGAGCGTCATGCTGGCAAGATATATACCAGTGCGATGTTCGAACAGTTTGGCAAAATCCTTTATGACGCAGGAGCTTACCAGGTGGAGGAGATTGAGAAGAACAGGGTGTACAGGGCAGAGCATACTGAACCAGAGACAAGGGGAAAATGGCGCAGGGCGGTCTACGAGGTTAAGATGATAGAAAATGGGGCTGAATTTGACTGTGAATGTGGTCAATTTGGTCACGTGGGTTTGCCATGCTGCCACATTCTAAAGGTGAGAAGAATAGCTTTACTCATAATATTGATCTTCTGCATCATGTTTTGAGAATGCCTCCAAGATATTTATCACAAAAAGTGTGTACTGTCCGGCAACGCAGGTGATGGATTATGTAGGGATCAAGGAGATACCCAAGAAGCACATAGTGAAGAGGTGGACAAGAGACGCCCTGCAACAGACTCCAACCTTGTACACCCAAGCTCTTGAACTGGTAAGTCTTGGAACTGCTAGTGCAGAGGCCTATGATAGGCTGATGGGGGTATTCAAGGAAGCCAGGGCGATCATGGCACCATACAGAGAAGTGACCGGTGGCCTCGGGCTCGAGGATCGACCAACCTCAGAAAGGCTAATGGTGAACGAAAGTTCAGCAGACGATTGCTCCGGAGAAGAGAGCGACACTGTGTCGGCAACACAATACCAACTCGTTGGAGCACCTGATCAGCCCAGAAGGCCAACAAGTTGTGAGGAAGCACCGCAAGAGGAGATGAGCAAACGCGGTAGGTTTTGCAGCATTTGCCGGTGTCAAGGGCATATGAAGACGACCTGTCCGGAGAGGGGTGACTTGCCAAAGCAGCAGAGGAAGCAGGGCAGGTGCAGTAACTGTGGTGTAGCTGGGCACCGTAGGAACTATTGCTCTGAGTCCCCTGGCTTTAAAATCAGTGGTGGTAAGCAGTGCTAAGAGTTGAGTTTAGAATCTCTTCTGTGAAACTGCTGCTGGCGTAGGCACCGTGTATTTTTGGCAGTAGAATCACGGGCTTTTGCCGTTCTTTATGTAGTAACTACTCGATTGTATAATTAGTTATCTAACTAGCACCCCTCAAAAAAAAATTGTTATCTAACTAGCATGGTGAGACACGCTCATTTGCTCGGCTAGATTTACTATGTACTGGTATAACATGTATTGTAGTATATTGGTATGCATGTCATCTTAGATTTTGAGCGTTTCCGGTTCATAACTTTTGAGTGTTCGATCAAATTTTGAAATGCCACATGAGGGTGCCGATTTATTGGCATTTAGATGCCATATGTTATGGGCTGTCTGGAATGAGTGTGAAATTTGTATGGCCAGTCAGTTCAAATTTGAGCTAAATATCGTTGGCAATGCAAATCTTACACCCATTTCAATCAGTGCCTAGGGATTATTTTATGCACACCAAAATTCAATATTTGCTGATTTGGATACGAAGATGAGAAATTGATTGCCTGGTGATTCCGTAGGCAAAGGGGGAAATGGTTCAACCCATTATTTTCTATTCCACAGCAAGAGGCTGCACTATTTCTAGTTGTTGTTAGGGTCCAATATCCAAAGGTACTAGTACATTTTCTCTGTGGTACTATTACTACCAAAAATGTTACTACACTGAAAACATGGATTAGTTGAAAATTCTCATGAACAAATCATCATTTGTCTGGTTGCACTTCATGCATTACAAGGCCATACTAACTCGAGGTCAACAGTCAACCACAATTCTCCAAAGCTCTTTTTGTTAAGCTTTTTACGCATCTCAAAGAAGCTTTTTACCGATCCCAGCGGACCAATAAGGCGTAAAAGTAAACACTAGAATTTGACCTCATTGAAATCTATTTACAAAGCATGGATAATATATCCTGCAATATAATAACTTTAACAAGAAAAAGCGTACAAACTTCCATTAAAACTCAGTTCAGGTACATTGTACAGCATGTTCAAAGTTTGGACAAGCCAAATTTGAGAGGGGGGCTAAGAAAGGACGTCATGCTTGTGAGCTTGTCTATGAGTACCTGATGAGCACAATTGTGAGCTTTACCATTCACCTTTCTAGAGATAACGAAGAATGAGGACTGTAGCTGAGGGGAACAGCGGAGAATATGAGCAAGCTGACTTCTGATCTTCCCAATTGACCAAGGAGGAAGTGATGTTCGTAGCTGCTGCTGCCTTGCTTAATGAGAGGTTGTTGGATAGGAAGAAGCACCTTGGCAGACAAGAGAAGCAAGAAGCATGGATAGCATACCATCCTTCAACTTTCAGACTGCTGTTCCATATGTGACTTACTCTAGCAATTAGACGGCAAGTAAGCTAAATGCAAATATTTGAAAAGGGAAGACTGTAGGACCTAAATTCGTCTAATGACAAAAGATATAAAATCCCAAAGATGGTAGTACTGTAGTACAGAATAACATTGGTAGTATTAGCAGAGTTACAATTAGTCTAGTTTTCAGGCAAAAAAGTTAAAGAACGCATGACAAGGACTTGAGTGCTATCAGTTTTTCATTGTAAGATAAGAAAAACAGAGATGATATCACTCGTAACCTTGTTCGTCATTGGCCAGGTGATGCTGCCATAAAAAATATAGAGGTCTATGTGACCTTGTTGATGCACTGTAGAGGGCCAGGGGACAAATTCTAGGTGACTGATATCACTGGACATTTCCATGAACATGTGGAATACACACCTGCAGAGTACAGTAGGATAGCCGACTCATCCACAGTACATGCGCACAAGTGCAGTCACACAGGGTTGTCAGCAAATTCAAAGAGAGGGAGTCGACTCAATCGCAATATGCAAGGAAATTATTCATGTTACCTACATTTTGTCATTGCTTCCGGGCAGGTGGCAAAATGAGATCGTATTTCAGGGAGTGTGGAGAGTAGGGACAACACCAAACAGGCTACCATGATCATTGCCGGGCCGAGCCATGCTCAAGCCATAACACTTTCTTCCTTCTATGCAAAAAAAGAGTAACAATAACTGCAGTTATTAATGTAAGCATTTATTTAGTCTGTTTGATCGATTTGATAGTGCAATAAAAGAAGCATATCAAGAAGTGATATATATATATATGGACACCTAGATTCAGAACGCCATATAACAGGGTCTGTTGAATCCTGCATCATGCATAACAAACACAAAATTTAGGAGTGCACTATTCGGATTGAAACTTGTATATAATGAAAGGATTATTAATCTGAACCCAAAATAACACAACAGAAAGCAAAATGAACATTAATACCTGCTAGTGTGTCTTGCTTCCCCTTGCGATTTGATCTGATGACCTACTTTTGATGCAGTAAGCTTGTAGATCATTTTGACTTGACCTATACCTTTTGAAATTGCCTTAGACAGGGGAAGCACCTAAATTTATCTCCTGGATCGTGACATAAATCCTACTTATGAAATTGCCTCAGTGTTGAGTTTATTTGTGCCAAGGAAGTTAAAATTATCCATGAGATATTATAGGAACCAAAGGAACAAAATAAATGGGGAGTGGATCTATAGGTGAAATTTATAACCAAAGCACAAAATACAATAATGCTTATTTTACATGGGAGGAGAATGAAGCAGAACGGGAGGAAGCGGTCGCAGTGTCCTGCTGCAGCGGCCGCAAGAGTTGATGGTGACGGTAAAAGAGATCCTTGGGAGAGAGAAGATGCAGAGAAGAATGCACTGCTCATGGTGGCGGTCGCTCAATTAGGCAGGATGAAGTAGAAGTAGAATGATGAGAATGCATCATAAGAGAATAGATAGGCAGGAATACCGACCAAGCAGTCATATATCAAAAATGACCCAGGAGGCTAGGACTATAGAAGAATCTAAGCTGAACAGACAAGTTATGGCGCTTATTATTAAAATTCAATACCAGTAAGCAACAACAAACATGTTTTCCTGTTAAATTTTACCAGTTCAAGAAAAGAGAGGAGGATTTTTGCTTAACTAAACAATTACATATACTTTTTTTTACATCAGTAAACTATTTCAGTTCATTCCTAAATCTCTTGAGTACATGAATTCTAACATCATAATCGGTCAATAGGTGCTTAGCTTGAGAAAACATGTTGCGCAGACAAAAATATTATATTGTACACCAACAAAGCCTTTTGTCCCAAGCAAGTTGGGTAGACTAAAAATATTATATTGCGTTTACCAAAAATCCCCACAAGAACAATGACCATGTTTAAAGTGGTGAAACCGATTTGAATCTCGGACAATGATCTCTCTCTCGGTTATTTTTGATATATATTTCGTGGCATTGTGGCAATCCCCACACACGCGCAAGTTCTTGTATATATGGAGCGGGGTTCCTGGAGGAGTATTTATGATGCCAAAGGCCATAGCTAATCTCTCACTATGATTATTCAAGATGTTTTGCTTTTCATCCTCTTCTACATCCTGTAGGACAAAACTGTAGTCAGGAACATAACCTATGGTTCTCATCTTGGCCAACAGATTCTGCAGCTCTGCTTGGATCTCTTCATGTTGAGGGTGGGGTTCTGTCTGGTTGCCACTGTAAAATACATTCACTGATCTTTTCACTTCTATCGAACTCCATCCAGGGGTTTTCTGCAAATTTTGGTGTCTGACCAAAGATCTCACTTCGTCAACTCCATCCCATTTCCCAACCTTTGCATACATGTTCGACATTAGAACATAATATCCAACATTCTCTGGATCAAGTTCAAATAGTTTTTGCGAAGCCACTTTGCCCATTTCAACATTCCCATGAATTCTGCAAGCACCAAGCAGAGCGCCCCAAACAGCAGAATCAGGTTTAATTGGCATGTTGTGTATGAAATCAAAAGCTTCGTGTAGCTGACCAGCTCTGCCAAGCATATCTACCATGCACGCATAATGTTTTGCAATGGGGATAATGCCATATGTAATATGCATCATATCAAAGAAACTCCGGCCTTGGTCAACTAAGCCAGCATGACTACAGGCGGCCAATAGTGAAACAAATGTGACATGATCAGGATTAACTCCTTCCTGCTGCATTCGTGGGAAGAGACTGAGAGCCTTTGCAGCATGCCCGTGAACTCCAAGGCCAGCCATGATGGCATTCCAGGGACCTGTACTCCTTTTAGCCATTTTTTCAAAGAAAAGCGTTGCGTCCGCCAGCTTCCCACATTTAGCATACAAGTCTATCAGACAAGTTCCAACATACACATCCAGATTGAATCCAGTCTTAACAGACAGAGCATGCATCCGCATACCCTGCTGCAAGGCACCAAGTTGTGAGTATGCAGGCAAAACACTAACAATTGTACCTTGAATAGCCTTTAGACCATCCTGCTTCTGCATACGACTATATGCCTCGATTGCCTCGTTGGCAAGTCCATTCTGCATATACCCTGTGATCAAAGTGTTCCAGGACACGGCATCTCGAACTGGCATGATATCAAACATCCTCTGGGCAGCCTCGATCTTTGATAGCTTCGCATACATATCAACCATAGCATTTCCTGCAATTATGTCACCCACATCCCACCCCCGGCGCGTCACATAACAGTGCACCGACTTCCCACCGCGGTCATCTCCACACTGTGCAACAGCGGATGCCAGACTCACAAGTGTCAGCACATCAGGGGAAACCCCACTATCCCTCATACCATGAAACATCTTGACCGCAGCAACACCCTGTCCACCCTGCTCATACCCTGAAATGATCGAATTCCACGTGACCAGATCGCGGCACTCCATCCCATCAAACACCCAGCGAGCCTCCTCCAGCATCCCAAGCTTTCCATACACATCAACCATCGCATTGCACACGAAGAGCTCCCTGTCCAGCCCGCGCTTCACCGCATACACGTGCATGACCAGTGCCAGCACCCAGTCCCCCAGCAGGGCACACATGGGCAGCACGCTCGAGACGGTCACCGCATCGCCGGCGACGCCCTCCCCCGCCATCCTCCCGAACAGGCACACCGCCTCGGCCGCGCGGGCGTTGCGGCACAGCCCGGACAGCATCGCATTCCACGCCGGCACGTCCCGCTCCGGCATTTCGTCGAACACCTTGTAGGCCTCCGAGACGCGGCCGAAGCGGAGGTAGGCGTGCACGAGGGAGCCGGACGCGAAGACGCAGGGGTGGGCGAGGCCGAGCCGGAGCGCGCAGGCGTGGAGCTGCGCCGCAGAGGCGCGGCACGGGGCCGCGCGGATGAGCGGCGGGAAGGTGAAGGCGTCGGGGCGGAAGGGGTGAGCGCCGCGCAGGAGGTGGCGGAACAGCGGGAAGGCGAGGCGAGGGAGGGCGGCGCGGGAGAAGGCGGCGATAAGGGAGTTGACGAGGAGGAGCGGGGGCACCTGCAGCAGCGGGTCGAGGCGGCGGAGCTGGCCGGAGGTCACGAGCACCGCCTGGACGCCACGGGGCAACGGCGACGCTGGCATTGGTGCTCCACGGACGATCGCGGCACCGCGCGCGCCGGGATGTATTTCTCTCCCTTTTTTCTTTGTGTGTGTTCCCGCGCGAGTGCCTCACCGGAGCGGCGAAGCACGGCCACGCAGCATGTCGGCCCGGGCCAACTCTAGCGGATGCGCCGTCTCGCCGTAGATAAGTATATGTACGAATTTTTAATTGTACAATGATATTTTTTAGTAATTCAAACAAAGTCGTTAAATTCCAATCGATTGTTAAAATTATACGGATGATCCGTAAAATCCTCCCCAAGCCGCTATATGTACGGGGTGAAAGGAGGATAGGGTTATCATCTTGTATTTCATCTCCTCCATGCCGTCGGATCGCACTCTCCTTTCACCACATCCCACGCAAACTCCGACGAAAAATCTCGATGACCAAAGGAGAAGGAAGCAGTCGTGGAGGGCGCAGAGGTTAGCTCCCCTCCGGCCAAGCAAACTCAATACGATGCCGAGGAGAGCTCCTCGCCCCCCGTCCTCCCGTCGACCCGACCAGGTCTGAGGAAGCCCGCATCCGCGATGCCGTTCCCCGCAACCGGAGGAGCCGCTGGGAATGGTCTCATGAGCTCGGCGACCTCCTTTGGGCGTAAACGGCGAGCTTCCGCACCACGAAGCGCAAGCGCATCGACGCCTAGGAGACCGTGGCGGCGGGCGTGGACGGTGTAAGTGACCGTTTGGAGGACGTACGGAAGGAGTACGATCTCTCGTACGTCCTCATGCAATCGGCGTTCGACTTCCAACTCTATGTCGACCTCTGATCCGGCGACGGCGGCGCTGGTGTTCCGGCTTATTTTTATTTTGCTGTTATCTTTCCGTATTCCGGGGATGTTATGATTATGAATGTAACCATGAAATAATTAAGTTTGAAATTTTTTAAATACGACATATGTGATGGCGTATTTGTTCTGTTAAGTTCGACTTCATATCACATATCAGTTTTAGAGCGGGCGGTGTCTCACTTTTGCGCCAAATCTGCTAGAGTTGCTTTAATAAATATTATCAGTGATTGCTTTGTGCGATTTTGGCAGTCCCTTTAGTCTGCATATAAGTTTTATCCAAAGTGAAAGTATCTCTAATTTGATCAAATTTGTAGAAAACATATATCAGCATTCACAATGCTAAATCAATATTGTTAGATTCATCATGAAACTCTCTCTGATCCATATTATTTGTCGCTTAAACGGACGTATCTAATACTGAAACACATCTAGATACATTCATTTGAACGATAAATAATATGGATCGGAAGGAGTATATATATATATATATTTGGTATTATAGATGTTGATATTTTTAATATAAATTAATTAAAAAAATTAAAATTTAACTTGACACAAATCTAATACGCTGAGTAAAAAGGACTGGAAAGAGTTCAAATACTACATACAAAATTCAGATACCATTGATCTGAATACCGAGTCAACAGCTAGAAAAAGTGGCTTCTTTGGTGAATTGGATACGATGTTTGCTTGCAGTCTCTTCCTCAAGATCCCGAGATTAGCATGCCGTGAATTTGTGAATTCAGATTATCAAAACTGATGTAGTTTGTAGCAACTCGATCTTCCTTGGTATTCTTAACTCCTAAGAAGAAAAGAAAAGTAGTACTATATTAACTGTGGGAAAACACTTTGTATCTATAGTCTGAAAAGACTTCAACTTCAGACCAGTACTTAGCCGTGGATCAAAATGAAATCAAGCAGTCAAGTTTTCGGTGCATTAAACCGGCCAGCCGCACCAGACATTCGTAAATCTCTCGGCTGTTGCTCTGTTTCTCCATCAGAGGAGAGTCTCACTCTCACGTCTCTGGGATCCCCTGCTTCTCTCCCCTCGCTCTCACGCAGCTTTCTCTGGCAAAAATTCCCCTGCTAGCTCCGCCTCTGCTTTGCCATCCCCTATCTCCTTCTCCCCTCCCATCTCCTCTGCGCCGACCCGCTCGGATCCCCTGCTGCACCCGTCCTCAATCTCGAGCAGCACGTCTCCTTCCTCTCCCCCACGCCGGCCTTCTTGGAACCCTGGTGTGCCACCCGTCCTCTCCTCGCACGACAACCCCATAAACATCTCTTTTTAGTTTTTCAAAATTACGAAATTATTACTTCCTCCGATCCATATTACTTGTCCTAAAATTGATGTATCTATCACTAAAATGCATCTAGATACATCCATTTTAAGACAAGTAATATGCTCATAGATTTATGCACGCACATACACAGAGGAAAGAATTTGTTAATTTCCTATTTATATTTATGCTTCTACATGGTTATAGTCATGCTACGATAACACAAAATTGATGCTTCCAAATATCATCCATGCTTCCTAAGCTGCTAGGCATCTTAGATGTGTTTCTTCAGTTCAAAATTAAAGTTTAGATAGCATGCACCATTAGAACCCATGATTCTACCTTGCATTTGTGTTTAATAGTCAATACATTGTATTTTCAACACTGCCCCATGCTTCTTATATTTCTCATATATGGTGTCAACAGTTTCTAGATTAGCCTTTTTTCAATGCCACATTCAGCTTGCCGAATTTACCTCTTGCTTCTAATGTAATTCATCTTTCCATACTTGAATTCTATTTATTCATAAATATTCATGTTCCAGTTTTATTGGCTACAAGCTATCTTCATATTAGGTAATGAAAAATATATTATTTATTTCCAGTTCACCCTCTAGACATCAAGAAGCGGACTGAACATATTATCACTTGAAAAGTCGTGTTTCAAAGATGCAGTTTGAAGGCTGAAGTCGACATGAAATACCTTGTTTGTGATCATGATTTGAATTAACCTCGACAATGGATGGAGAGCAGCGATAAATCATGCAATTGATTTTCTTGAAACATATGTGGATGAGGAGAACTTTTCAGGACCATGGAAGGGGAGCAGTTATACATCATCCTTTTCTTTTATTTTTTTTGCATATTTGTATGCACTGTATGGCTGAACACAAGTTTGTGGCTCCATGTAACTTTTCATTGCACTATGTTATATGATGACTACAGATGATATTCCAGTGAAAAGTGTTCATCTAACCTTCAGCACATGGCAACATAGCAAACCCATGTGCCCAAATTGGCCACATTCACAGTCAAATTCATCCCCATTGTCTATGATCTTAACCTCTTAGGCTACCTTGAGCCATTTTTCCCTTGTCTCTGCTTCAATGAGATTTGTAATGTACACCCTGTTCTCCTCGATCTCATTTCCC
The DNA here is from genome assembly GCA_950022295.1 of Bromus sterilis. Taxonomy (NCBI): domain Eukaryota; kingdom Viridiplantae; phylum Streptophyta; class Magnoliopsida; order Poales; family Poaceae; genus Bromus; species Bromus sterilis. The sequence continues at coordinate 17,585,194 of OX465598.1, read as the reverse complement.
CATCTCTAGGATTTCTTTCTTACATTTATTTGCTATTTTCTTTGCTTCCCCTACTCATGGAATACATGACACTCTTTGACTTATTGATGGAAATTTTCAGTGCTTCAAAAAAACATTATAATACTGGACCTATTCTTCATCATCCTGCTAGTGCTCCAGCATAATCATCCAGATTGAATCCAGTCTTAATAGACAGAGCATGCAATCGCATGCCCTGCTGAAAGGCACCAAGTTGCAAGTATACAGGCAAAACACTAAGAGCATCTCTAACAGATGCCTTATCCTATATCCAGTTTTTGCACATATAGGGCACCTGTTTTAGCGTTTTAGGGCATCAATTTTTTTTCTGCTTTTCCAGATGCCCTATTGTAGGGCACGTCTTCTCCAACAGTTGCTCTATTTAATGGCACCGTTGCCAATCCGCACCACTCTATCTTTGCACATATTTCATACATACGACGAACAAATGATATGATAGATGATTTAAATAATTCCTAACAAATAAAAATTAAATAGTACTACCTCCGATCCATAATAAGTGTCGCTCATCTAGTACAAAGTTTATACTAGCTTAGTACAAAATCTGCGACACTTATTATGGATCGGAGGGAGTACTTAATTTATTACAACACAATATGTCTAGTTCATCAAATAGGACACAAATCAACACACAACATGAAATTGTTCATCACATACAACAACATCGAATAGAATCAAGTGCACGGCCTTGATCTTTGCCTTCCATTCCATGCCCACCACTCCTCTATGAGATCCTTCTGAAGATCGTCGTGCGCATCGGAGTCTCGAATGCCATGGTACATGTCAAGAAAGCGTTGTACTCGATCTCCACCTCGCCTCGGCCGAACCGGCCGCCCGATCAACTCATATGTGCCATAGATGGCATTTTGGCCACGCTCATTCTCTATGATCATGTTATGCAAAATCACGCAGGCCGTCATGATGTACCAAAGAGTTTCCTGATCCCAAAACCTAGCCGGTCCTCTGACAATAGCAAACTGGGCTTGCAAAATCCCAAAAGCTCTCTCCACATATTTTCTTGCCGCCGCTTGAGCATTGTGGAAATCGAGCTCCTTCTTACCTTGGGGGAGAGACAATGGCTTCAGAAATGTCGACCACCTCGGATAAATCCCATCCGCAAGATAGTAGCCCATGTTGTATGTCTTGCCATTGGCTTCAAACTCCACCGGTGGTGTCTCTCCAGCTGCCAACTTGGTAAACAGAGGTGAGCGGTGGAGAACATTAATATCATTGCAAGAATCAGGCATGCCAAAGAATGTAGGCCATATCCAAGTCTCCTGATCAGCCACGGCCTCAAGAATAATGGTGGAACCTTGCTTGTGTCCTCTGAACTGTCCATGCCATGCCGCAGGACAATTCTTCCACCTCCAATGCATACAATCAATGGAACCGAGCATACCTGGGAAGCCGTGTTCCTTGTTACTCTCTAGCAGCCGAGCCGTGTCTTGAGCATTGGGTGCTCTCAAAAACTCAGGACCGAAAACCTCAACAATTGCTACCGCAAAGCGCCTCAGACACTTGATGCTCTGGCTCTCACTCATGGCCAAGTGATCATCGACAAGATCTGCCGGAATGCCGTAAGCCATCTGCCGCAATGCGGAAGTCACCTTCTGGTAAAGGCTATGTCCAAGATCTCCGGCGCAATTCCTCCTCTACTCGAAGAATCTATCGTGCAACTGCACGCACTCGGCAATGTGCTTGAACAAATCAATACTCATTCGAAACCTGCGTCGAAAGTACCTCTCCGGAAACACCGGTCTGTCGACGAAGTAGCTAGCCATGAGCTTGGCATGTGCTTCGGCTCGTTGCCTCCGAATGTACTCTCGCCCCATCACCGAACCGCCGTGCTTCAGTTTTTTATTCTTGTGCATCATCAAGAGCATCGCCTCGTCCTCGTCCATGTCCATCTCCTCGTCGGACGTGGTGTAATCGAACACCATCTAAAAACATAAACAAGAAATTACAATCTACTTCTACTATCTAATCTAATTCACACTAAACAATTTGCAAAAAATAAATAGAAAAAATGAAGGAATTCTTACCTTGCACCCACGGCCGGTCCGGTCGTCGACGGGAGCGGGTCGGGCAGAACAGCTCGGCGGAGCGGAGGAGTGTCAGTGCGGTGCGGGTGGGAAGCACGTGTCGCCGGAGAAGCAGGAGCGCGGCGGGGCAACAGCGTGGCGAGGCTCGGCGCCGACGGGGCAGCAACGTGGCGAGGCTCGGCGCCGACGCGGCAACAGCGCGACGGGCAGTAGCGGGGTGGCTAGGGGGCGGATCTCCCCGCCCAGGGCTTCGCCGCCGCGTGTGGCGGCCGAATCAAAGGCGGCGACGGCCGGCGGCGGTGGCGAAACTTCAGCGCGGAGGTGGGGCGGAGGAGCCCATTTCCCGGCGGGATTCGGCGGCGGAGAGGCTAGGGAGGCGGCGAGGGCTTTTAGGGGAGGAGGGGCGGCGGCGGTCGGGCGAAATGGCGGGTCGGCGGCGGGGAAGATTTCAGCGTGGCGGTTGACCGCGCGCGGGATGAAATGGAAGGGATAGGGCAGCCCTCCGCGCGGCCCTCTCTGCCTCAAATTTGGGATAGAGAGGAGCAGAATTTGGGGCAGCCCACTTTAGGGCACGTGATAGGGCACCTGTTGGAGTGCTGTTTTTGCCTTTCATTCACCATTAGCCTTTTTGAGGTTGGTCGATCCTTAAGCCCTAGGCCATCTCTTGCTTCTTCGCGCGGTGCCACATTTTCCTTGAATAGCCCCATCGACCCATCACAGGCCTCTGCAGTAGCAGCCCCTGGCATGCTGCCACAGCAAGGACATCTTGCTCATTTCTCGTCCACCTCTTCACCACCTGCATTGCCGATCGGTACAAATATTTGTGATAAATAAGTTGCACACATTCTGAAAACTTGATGCAGGACATCAATATTTATGATAAAAGTTAGAGTTCTTCAACTAACCTTCAGCACATGGCAACATAGCAAACCCATGTGCCCAAATTGGCCACATTCACAGTCAAATTCATCCCCATTGTCTATGATCTTAACCTCTTAGGCTACCTTGAGCCATTTTTCCCTTGTCTCTGCTTCAATGAGATTTGTAATGTACACCTTGTGCTCCTCGATCTCATTTCCCCATCTCTAGGATTTCCCTCTTACATTTATTTGCTATTTTCTTTGCTTCCTCCTACTCATATACTACATGACACTCTTTGACTTATTAATGGAAAATTCCAGTGCTTAAAAAAAACATTATAATACTGCACCTATTTTTCATCTTTTTGCTAGTGCTTCAGCATAATCATCCAGATTGAATCCAGTCTTAATAGACAGAGCATGCAATCGCATGCCCTGCTGAAAGGCACCAAGTTGCAAGTATACAGGCAAAACACTAAGCATCGTCCCTTGAATATCCTTTAGACCTTCATGCTTCTGCATAGGAGCCGCAATAGCTTTCTTCGCCCCTGATACACGGCTGCTCCCGCACGCCGGCGCCGCAACTTCCTCCGCCGCGGTGCAACCTCCTTGCCGCCCCCGAACACGGCTGCTCCCGTACGCCGGCGCCGCAACTTCCTCTGCTGCCGTGCAACCTCCTTGCCACCCCCGAACGCGGCTGCTCCCGCACGCCGGCGCCGCAACTTCCTCTGCCACCGCGCAACCTCCTTGACCCCCCTGAACGCGGCTGCTCCCGCACGCCGGCGCCACCACTTCCTCCACCGCCGCGCAACCTAGCTCCTTGCCGCCCCTGAACACGACGTCGCGAACTCGCATGGTATCAAACCTCCTCTGGGCGGCCTCAACCTTTGATAGCTTGGCATACATATCAACTATAGCATTTCCTCGAACTATGTCACCCATATCCCACCCCCGAATCAACACATAACAGTGCACTGACTTCCCACCACGTTCATCTCCACACTTTGCAACAGCGGACGCCAGGCTCACAAGTGTGAGCACGTCAGGGTAAACCCCAGTGTCCCTCATACCATGAAACATCTTGATCGCAGCAGCAACCTGCCCACCCCGCTCATACCCTTGAATGATCGAATTCCATGTCACCAGATCGCGGCACTCCATTCCGTCAAACACCCGACGAGCCTCCTCCAGCATTCTAAGCTTTCCATACGCATCAACCATGGCATTGCACACGGAGAGCCCCTTGTCCAGCCCATGCTTCACCGCGTACACATGCATGACCAGCGCTAGCACCCGGTTCCCCAGCAGCGCGCACATGGGCAGCACGCTCGAGACGGTCACCTCATCGCCGGCGACGCCCTCCTCCACCATCAGGGGCGGAGCCAGGATTTGAACATGAGGGGGGCGAGAAAATAAACGATCGTAAAATAGATGAAGTATTACGACGTATTAAGTCTCATAATAATAATGAAGACAAAGCATAAAAGTTATTTGGAAATATAAAATTAAGTTACATATCTATTAGCTTAAACTGAGTTCTACGAGCAGACGCTTACCGGAGACCCTACCATATTTTGTGCTTCCAATTCTACCTTTTTCTGCAACTTCTTCTAATGATGCAACCTCTTGATCATCAATAGGAATATCAATGGCATTGTTATCTTCAATAGGCTGCTTCTCTCATGGATTCACATTTTCAACACTAGTAATGTTGGAGCTTGAAATCGATCCAATCGGTTTGAAAAAAGAAGTTACCCCCTAGTTGTTGGTGCCTTCCTCTTCATCTTTAACTACTGTATATAGACAAAAAAAGTAAGAGTAATAGATTATTCATTATTTTATATACAACACTAATCTACCACTAAGTATATAATTTATAAAAACTGATACCTACTAGTAATTTTTTGTATCCTGTTACTTGTTTTGATCTTTTCTTCTCACGGCAAATCTGCAATTCAAGGCGACGGCCGGACCATCGACGTGTAGGGCTGTGGGTGTCGTGGTGAGCAATCAATCGGAAGCAGCAAGCAGCCGGCGAGTGGCACCGGCAGTCCACGGCAACGATTAAGGGCGAGCGCCAGAGCCGCAGAGACATGCCGCCGGCAAGGATGAAGAAAGTCCTAATGTCGAACAGAAATAGCTAGTCCGACAAGCAAGTTTTCTTTTCGAAAAGATCTCTGATCGATAAAGTACAGCTTAAACCAGCGATACAACTAGGCTAGGCGTACACAACAACATGCCGCATTTCACATGGGCTATTGGGCTCCTATTGTAGTACAGTTAGTATATGGGCTAATAATGTAATTAACTCCGGCCAATTAGTGCATCTACAGTACTAGTGGCCATCTCATACTTCTAATATAGGTTTTTCTTTCCCCTAGTCCTCGGCGACTAGGGTTTCTCTGTCCCCGCCGTTTCTTCGACGGGATCGATCTCGTTCTTGCCCTACTGATCGAGCGCACGGCCAGATTACTCTCGCTCCTCCTAGTCCTCGACGACTAGGGTTTCTCTGTCCCCGCCGTTCTTCGACGGGATCGCTGCAATCTGAGATCACTCTCTCTTTCTTGCCCTATTGATTGAGCCCTCGGTCAGAGTTCTCTTGCTTCCTACGTTTTGAGGGTTTTGGTTAGACAATGGACAGAGGGGGGCCGAGCTCGAGATCGGATCAGGTGGATGACCTGCTAGGGCGACTGAAACTTCATGAAGAGGAAGATGACGGTTTCGTTTGGGAGGAAGAAATCAAAGAACCTCCTGTGGTGGTGAAGTGGCTAGCAATCGCAAAGGTCCATACAGACAAGTCCTTCAGCCCTAGTGCACTTTTTGCGGACATGCGATCGGCGTGGAGCACTGCAAAGGAAGTAATCTGGAGAAGAGTGGATAATAATCTTTTTACAGTTCAATTCGGCTGTCTGGAGGATTGGAACAAGGCGCTAAACATGGGTCCGTGGTTTTTTCGCAATAATCACGCTTTGCTTATTGAAGAATATGATGGTTTTAGCAACCCTAGAACTGTGATCTTGGATAAAATTGCAGTCTGGGCGCAAATTCACAAGCTCCCAGATAATTTTTTGCATGAGCAGATTGTCAAGGGTATTTGCCGTCCCATCGGGGAGGTTTTGGATGTGCAGCTTAAACTCCCGGCGGGGTTTGTTGGGGAATTTGTTCGAGTCCGTGTGAGGATGAAAGTATCCAAGCAAATCACGAGGTTCGTCTCCATGACGAAGGACAAGAAGGAGTGGTATCAAGTTAAATACGAGAAACTCCCAGTGTTTTGTGGTGTTTGCGGGCTTATGGGTCATTGGCACCAAGAGTGCGGAGACGGAATCCACGATGAAACAAAGCTAGAGTGGGGTGATTTCATACTTGCTTATCCTAATCGAGGCCGTGGAAGGGGATGGTCTGATCAAAGAAATAATGATAATAAAGAGGGATGGACAGCAGGCAGGGGAAGAGGACCTGGAGACAACTTCGGAAGAGGTAGAGGCAGAGGTGATGCAGTTGCTCCCTCCTGGCGTTTCAATGCAATCTATCAAGCGCCACTGGCTAAGAACAATCTGCAGATCGCCTTTGATGATGCTGCTGCGCTTGATGATCTGGATGCTGACCCATCAAGGAAGAAAAGACTGGCCGAAGATTCGGTTTCTGATCAAGTGGAGCCGGCTGGGAATGATTCTACTCCTCTCAAGGGAAAGGAGATGATTCCTTTTGAGAACTCAGGAACAGTTGCAATGTTAATTGACAAGCTGGAAGAGGAAAATAACTCGGTGGATCCGGATAAAACCCCTCGTAATCAAGAGAACAAGAAGAAACAAAAACAGACAGGTTTTTCGCATAGTGATGATGGCCTGCTGTTACCCCCTAATGCTCCATCGGCGGCATCCCTTGAGGATGACCGCCGGGCCCAATGAGTATCTTATGTTGGAACTGTCGTGGGCTGGGCAACCCAGCGACAGTTCGGGAAGTTCGCGAGCTTGCGAACAAACATGCCCCGGCCGTGTTGTGCCTAGTGGAGACTCAATTACAGAAAGCACGGTCTGAAATTTTATGTGTTTCTTTTGGTTATAAAAATTCTTTTGCTGTTAGTAGCTCGGGTAAGAGTGGAGGCCTTGTGATGTTCTGGAATGACGACATAAATCTGCAAATTCAGAATTCGTCAAGATATTTCATTGATGCTGTTATTTCTAATCTCGGTGATGCTCCGTGGAGACTTTCCCGTATATACGGAGAAGCACAAGTCAATGAAAGATACAAGACTTGGGATGCGTTGAAGAATTTGGCAACCCAAGCCGGTCTGCCCTGGATGGCTCTGGGAGATTTCAATGAGGTCTTATCCCACACTGAGCATGATGGTGTGGGCCGTCGAAGCCAAGCGCAGCTTGACGGATTTCGGGACGCTCTAGACATCTGTAGCCTGTCGGATCTTCTCTTCACTGGCAATCAGTGGACATTTGAAAAGCGAGTCGTTGGCGGTTCATATACGCGGGTCAGGTTGGACAGAGCAGTTGCGAATCCACAATGGTCTTCAATGTTTAATGGGGCTCAGCTTGAGCACCTCTCGGGGGCTTGCTCAGATCATGTGCCAATCCTATTGATGCTAGAAGATCCTTGTATTGTGAAGAGAGCTAAGCTGTTTAGATATGAGGCGATGTGGGAGGAGCATTCCAACTTAAAGGAAGTGATTTCTGATGGCTGGCGGACTGATCATATCAGCACTACGGTGCTCGAACTTCAGGAAAAATTAAGTTCTCTGGCTGGTAATCTATCATCATGGGACCGGTCCACTTTTGGTAGCGTCCGGAATATAATCAGGAATCTTAAACAAGAGCGTAGCATTCTCCGCTCCAAGACTGGCCGAACTGAACCGAGCTATAGAGAAATCAAAATAGTAGAGGAATTGGTTGAATTATATCACAGGGAGGAGGTTTTGTGGAAGCAAAGATCTCGTGTGGACTGGTTAGTTGGAGGTGACAAGAACACCAAATATTTTCATATGAGGGCAACAATGAGGAGGAGGAAAAACCTGATCAAGTCACTTCAGAACAACCAAGGAGACGTAATTTCTGATATCGATGATCTTGAAAGCATGACGACCCAATTTTACTCTACACTCTTCTCCTCAGAGGGTGTGAGTAACATGGGAGAGGTCCTGGACTGTGTACCATGTAAGGTTGATAGTGACATGAATGCGATGCTGTTGGCGCCTTACACGGCAGATGAGGTTAAAAAAGCACTTTACCAAATGTCTCCTTTGAAGGCGCCGGGACCCGATGGCTACCCGGCGCAATTTTTCCAGAAGCATTGGGACATTTGTGGGCCAGAAGTAACCATGGCTGTCCTACGGATTCTCAATGGCAATGAAAGTGCTGAGAGTATAAATAACACTTTCTTGGTCCTTATCCCAAAAGTGAAGAGTCCGTTATTTCTCTCTCAATTTCGCCCTATAAGCTTGTGTAATGTTATTTATAAAATAGCTTCGAAAGTTGTTGCTAACCGTCTGAAATTACTGCTTCCAGATATTATCTCTCCGGAACAATCAGCTTTTGTCCCGGGGCGCTTAATCACGGATAACATCATTGTGGCTTATGAATGTCTACATTTTATGAAGCGCAATAAATCCTTGAAGCACAGACACTGCGCTATGAAGTTGGATATGATGAAAGCTTATGACAGAGTTGAATGGGATTATCTCGAAGCTATAATGATCAAGCTGGGTTTTTCTGGAGCTTGGGTGGAGAAGGTGATGCATATGGTAAAATCAGTTTCCTTCTCAGTTTTATTCAATGGGAAAAAGCTGGAAGAGTTCCAGCCAACAAGAGGGATTCGGCAGGGAGACCCTATCTCTCCATACCTTTTTTTGATAGCAGCAGAGGGCCTTTCAGGTCTCCTCAAAACTAGAGATCAGTCATCGCATCTGAGTGGTGTCCAGGTGGCCCCCATGGCCCCACAGGTTAACCATCTTTTATTTGCTGATAATAGCCTGCTGTTTTTCAAAGCTAATGGTACGGGAGCGGTTGAGGTGTCAAACCTACTTCAATCATACTGTCAGGCTTCAGGACAGCGTGTTAATTATGACAAATCTTCGGTTTTCTTTAGCAAGGGAACACCGGAGTTGGTGAGACAGGAGGTCAAAGCAATCTTGAACATTCCAAATGAAACCCTCAATGAAAGATACCTTGGAATGCCATCAGATATTGGAGCTTCCAAAACGGGAGCTTTCAAGTATCTAAAAGACGGAGTCTGGGGAAAGGTTAAAGGATATATAGAGAATACAATATCTTATGCGGGAAAAGAGTTGCTCATCAAGGCTGTTGCTCAAGCAGTGCCAGTATATTCAATGTCGTGTTTTAAACTACCCAGAGGTTTATGTGAAGAGATGAATAAAATAATCAGAAAGTTCTTCTGGGGCAGTAAAGAGGGTCAAAGAAAACCTCACTGGGTTTCTTGGAAGACGTTGACTGATCCAAAACTTAATAGTGGTCTGGGCTTTAAGGATTTGGAATTGTTTAACTTGGCTCTCCTCTCTCGCCAAGTATGGAGATTACTCACTACTCCCGAATCCTTTTGTGCCAGGTTTTTGAAGGCAGTCTACTTTGCTGATGTGTCAATCATGGATGCTAATCTGGGCTCTCACCCAAGCCAAATATGGCGCGCCCTCCTTGAAGGACGGGATGCCCTGTCACATGGATTGATCAAAAGGATTGGAAGCGGTACTAGCACAAATATATGGCGGGATCAGTGGCTCCCCCGGAATTTCAACCTTCGTCCTATCGCATGCATTGCTCCTAATCCACCAAACCTTGTCTCTGAACTTTTTGATCCAGCTTTTCGATGCTGGGATGTGCCGAAATTGCAACAGTTCTTTCTACCAGTGGATGTGGAGCTTATAAGTAATATCCCAGTATGTACAATGGCTTTTGATGATTACTGGAGCTGGCACTATGATGGCAGGGGTATTTTCTCTGTTAAATCTTGCTATCAGCTTCTGCACAAAATTCGATCTAAGAGGCAGGACCAGCTTCAGGGGTCTTCATCCACGTCAAACAGTGATGCAGAAGAGAAAGGGTGGGCTGCTCTATGGGGCATCCATGTACCTTCGAAAATCAAAAGCTTTCTTTGGCGACTATCCAAGGTTTCTTTACCAACGGAAGACATACGCAAGCATAGAAACATGAGTCTAACTGATAACTGCTCACTTTGCGGAATGCCTGATTCTTGGTCACATTCCTTGCTGCAATGCTCCATGTCTAGATGCGTATGGGCTTTATCGGATGAAACTGTCACCGATGCTTTGTCAGAGACAAATATCCCGGATGCGAAGCTATGGCTGTTTCATCTTTTGGAAATCTTGCCGAAGAAGAGCTTCACTATTTTGGCAGTAACTCTATGGGCAATTTGGACATCCCGGCGGAAGGCAATCCATGAGTCCATTTTTCAAACTCCTTTTGCTACACATGAATTCATCAAACGGTTCATATCCGAACTCCTGGTGCTAGAACCGAAGGCTGGAGGAAGAACCAATGTGATATCGCATGTGGCTGCAGGCTCTGCCACGGGCCAGAGGCGTTGTATACCACCTAGAGGAGTACATGTGATAATGACACATGGTTTTGTTTCCAATGATAAAAGAGTAGGGGTGGCTGCGGCGATCTGTAGAGATGACTCAGGAAACTATATCGGATCGTCGGCATTGGTGTTAATGGGCATGTCAAGTCACCAAGTCATTGACGCTATTGCTTGTCGAGAAGCCCAGGCTCTGGCAGAAGACCTCGGTGTACAAAGGACTATCATCACGAGCGAGAACAAACAGATCATCAAGGATATCTCGGAGAATAAAGGAGGAGTAGCAAATTCTGTTATTAAAGAAATTAGCAATAGAGTAGCTTTATTTCAGTCTTGCATTTTTACTTTTGATAGGAGTAGTTTCAATTCAGACGCTAGGTGTATCTCTTCTCACTCTAGCTTGCTCACCCAGGGGCGCCACCTGTGGCTTCTTCAACCCCATGATCCAGATTGTATTAGTATGAACTCAAGGTTTGAATAAAGGGTGGGCAAGTTCTTCTCAAAAAAAAAAATCTACAGTACTAGTATACCCTATACTACTATGCACTACAAATTGTTGAGGGGGGCGAGAGATTGGCAGTATGTTGAGGTGGTCCTTGTCCCATCAGTAATTGTGTGGTGATGTGACATGCTTGTATGTTGAGATAAATAATTTAGTGGGATCACGAGAATTGACCGTCTTATATTTCAACAAAATTTAATTACGTGAATTTTAAATATTTAGATTAACAACAAATGAACTAAAAAATTAAAAACACATACAACTTACTATATTTGATTGTGTATATTTATGAATTATTTTTTGAATATAAGTATATTAAGGAATGAAAAATATTTTTTCATGCATGCATGGTTGCATGTTGTGATGGGTCTTGTCTCATGCATGGTTGCATGCTGAGGTGGACCTTATTCCAATCATAATTGTGTGATGATGTGTCATGCTTGCATGTTGAGATAGATAAAATAGTGGGGATGATCTATTATAGTATTATAGATGTGCTTAAACTGCTCATAGTGGAATCGATGGTGGATTTGGAAACTAGCATGCTCAAATGTTCAAGCGAAGATATCGTGACGACGGCGGCAACCACGTGGTGGACTTGCGTCTTTGGATTTCGTCGTTGCGACGGCGTTTGCTTTTTAGCACAGACGCAGAGTTTGGAGGATAGTCAAAGATTAAAAGTAAATTATGGTATGCATCAATAACATCTGAAAGACATGTCGTGTAATGTTTTTGTGGTTGATGACTGGCAAATATGGTAGGAGTAGATTAGATATGGTTGGTGGCTTGCTGAAGTTCCATCATCCCAATAATGATATAAGTACTCTTCACTATGACTAACCTAAGGTGTCTCTTTCAAATCCATTCATTAGAAGTTGCCCTGCAATGAATTTATTAGGATGATGGGACTTGGACTGTAAAATATTTATTAATGTTGGTTCGTGTATGATGTATTGGAAAAAAAATAGCAAAAGGGTCTTGGATTTGTTGGAATGGGAGTGGAGCACATGATGCTCTATCTTAGGACATGGCTGAGCAAACACTAGTACGTGTAGTGCCAGGGTCTCTGGTGGTGGTGGTGGGATGCATGCATGATGATGTATATTTTGTGGTAACTAGGACTTGAAAACTATGACGAAGACCTCTACATTTTGTTGGAGTGGTATATACTAATCCCTCGTATGGTGAACTTGTGATGGTAGGATTACACCTTCTTTTCGGTGTGGTGGTAAGATGACACCATAGTAGGTAGGACGAACTTATGATGATTTGGGGTATATGGTTATGTTGCTTTTGTTCCACATGTGCTTATCAACTAGTGTTGCTTATCCTGCTTGTTGAAAATTTATTCTTCTAACTAGATAGATGAGGTGGTATGTGATGTACTCAAGGAGGGTTCTAAGAGTCTATGGTTAATGCTAGACATGTCATGAACAAGTGAGTGGTTACAAAAGCGACTGTCATAGAGGGTTTGATACTAGAGAGAATATGTATGATCACTACTCCAAATTCCTACCCAAAAAGAAGATCAATCGTGTATTAAGAAAATTTGCACATTAGATCAAGTTAAGTGGGATGAAGAAATTCATATTCTTCATCCAATTCATTGTCATTGTGCTTTTGTTGTTATCATATCCCTCCTTATGATCGTACGTAACAAGAAATGAGAACAATGGTTAGGGTTGTAGCTAGCAAGGTGGCCACATTATTGGGGGTGCAAGATAACCACATCTGGCCATATGTGTGCAACCAGAAAAACACACTACATCAGCCCATCCTAAAATCCTGAATTGCATGCAACCAAATGGTAAGAGTTTGTTGTTGCGCTAATGCAAACTAAGGCTTTGTGGAAAACCAAATGGGTTGAAAACATGGCCCATAGGATGCATTACCAAAACTTTGATCCATTAGGACACTCATGCAAGGGGGGATCCATGCAAGTAACCAAATACGCCCCAATTCACCATCAACCAATTTTGTCACCGGTCTGAATGTGCAACACATCATGCAACGACATTTAGCTTACTTTCTCAACCATCGGCGCAACGTTTCAAATAGATGATAGGTTGTCCAGAATGGGCACATGAACTATCTGCAATGAACAATTAGAAATCAAGAACACTTTTAAAATCTTTTGACTGGATCGAAGATTTCTCTAAGAATGCATCTTCACTTTAAGTTTATAATGAAGATCATATTTCCCACAAGATCAAACACCTTACAGATCGAACAACCATTTTAATGAAAATTCTATTGGAATAATGAATAGAAAATAAATAAATTTGTGAAGATGTGCATTCAAATAAAACATGAGTTAACACTAGGATCTACCATGAATACTATTTTAGATAAAAAACACATCACAATAAACTAAATACTGCAAACAAAAATAAATTCCAAGAGAAACCTCAAGATCCTGCCAAGGGTTGTTGTAGTTCAATCCAATGGGGGACAAGATTGGGGATGTCGTAAAAAACCATCAACATCTTAGTTGGACCTTTACTTGGCACCAATATCAGAAAAACAATGCTGGACATGATCTATCTTCTGAGCATCATTGGAAACAATCTCTCTTTGCAACAATGCAAGAAGTTGCTAGGAAGGATGTGGAGAGGTCATTCATAGTGCTCCGAGCTCGTTGGTGTATTGTTTGTAGACCTGCAATGATGTGGGAACTAAAGACATTGTGGCTGCTGAGCACGTGTTATGTAATCTTGCACAACATAATTATGGCACATGAGGATGAAGGGGTAGCCCGCACCCATGAGTTTGGAGTATAGGTATGCCTCCCGAAACAAGATGCAAAACATGTTGTGAACTTTCTAGAGATACATCGACAACTTCCAAATCAATAGGTGCCCATGCAACTACTCAATTATTTTGTGGAGCATATGTGAATCCACAATGTAAATCAATGAATTTTATATTTGAACTATACACTACCAATAAAATTTATTTTTGAACTATGTATTTTGCACTATGAATAAATTTATTTGTGTCAGATATTCATTAATACGTGTATTTGTATCATGAAAAGATCGATGACCGATGTGCGTGTGCATGGATTTAGGGATTTGAAAACAGGGATTGAGGTTGTCCAAAAGGATAAATGAGGGGCCTATCGGCGTTGTCCACTAGCACATTCGGATGCGCCCACGAACTCGTTTAGGGGGTCTAGATTTGGACGTTGTGGTTGTAAATGCTCTAACATTATAGTCTTGTACTGTAGAAACATCTTCCAAGTTATTTCTTAGATTTATAGACTTCAATACACTATACAAATTCCTTTTTAGATATTCAAGGATAGTATGACAAAATGAAACATATAAATGCACTATAATGCATTCATAATGATAAATCACTTTATAGCATAATTAGATACCTATTTCTCTTAAATTTATGTTGAAACCCATTGAAGCAAATGAAATCTTAATCATCTAATAAGTTAATATGAATTTTTTTTGAGACATGATACATTTTCAATTGAGAAAAACATCATATATTTGTAATAAAAACAATCACATCGGATAAACTAATATGTATGTTTAAATTGTCTTCAACTAGGTACACTTGGCCTATTACGTTAAAATAATACAACGAGGAAAATATTAAGACATATTTTCTAAAATATTAATTAAAATTAAGTAAAATTGTTAAATATAAATAAGGGAGATCATAAATTTTTAATCTTTCCTTAAAACTTGTTTGGTGGGGCGGATCAATAAATTGAGAATGGAAGTTTAAGGTAGCTAAGAATTAATATCATTCAACTAGTTCAAAATATGGGAATTGATGAGCGAAGAGGAAATGGAATTAAAAATCCTAACTCCCTCATATTTCTTCCATACTGCCCGCTCGTAATTGGCACGAGAATTGAGAATTTAGGTTGTGATAATGATATTTTTCTTATGTGAGAATCATAACTTATTTCTGATTTCGCTAAGTACCGCAGTTATATTATCATTGTGTAACGTATACTACTGCATGTATAATGAAAATACACAATATTAATACGACTCAGATTCGCTTCTATACCTAGTTGGCAGGAAATGCTAAAGTTGATAAAGAAAATGAAGGCCCAAGATCAAATTTTGTCTATTTTTTCGACTACTTCATCAAGCACTTAGGTAACACACTATGAGTCTCTATAATATTACTTTTGTGACGTATCTACCATAAGTACTAGCTAGCTCATAGCCACCATCTACTGACAAGGAGTTATCATTAGGAGGAATAAGATGAAGAGAACTTCCATGTGGGTTCAAGTATACTTGGGGGATTAAGTTTTAGAATCTACTAGATGGAAAATATATAACCTAAAAGCAGCTTTTAAAGGATGGGGGTACGATTTAGAATTATAGGTTGTTTAGAAAATATGGGACAATAGTTAGAATTATTGGATAAAAAGATCTCTGAAAGAGTTGTTCTCTATATCACTTTTACCCTGCTCTCTTTTAAACACACTCACCTATGCAACTGGTGGATATTGATGACGTAGATCCAAAGCGTTGTGCAGTTCGATCGCACCCATGATCGTGGTGGAAGGTGGAAAATCCAGTCGGATCAACGAAGACATCACACTAATTGTCAAGATCTTCTTCTTTAGTATAAAAAATGGTGTTTTACTCACGTGGTCTGTAAATTTATACGCATAGAGGAGAAAACTGATATATTGCATAACATCTTAACTTATTTTGATTGTGTTTAATATTATTTAAAACAAAAATAATCAAATGATATGACTCCTATAGTAAATATTTGTATTTGAATAAGGAAATTACTATTGCTTCATGAAAATTACGAGATGGGTCATTTCATAAGAATCTTGGAGGAAACTACAACATAGTATCCTACCTTAAAGACAAAATTGATCTAGTATACTTATTTTAAGAGCATTTCTAACCAGATTCTTCAAACTGTCTTCAAACAATCAAACAGACAACATGATCATTGTTCGAACAGAAAAGAAAAGAAAAAAAAAACCATCCAATGGAGCCCTTTATTTTGTCCTCATATGTGTGGACTGTCCGTATATCTGAAGAGAATATAGGGATGTTCATGCACTCCATCACGTAGGATTTGGCCTGGATCATGTGTTCTTTTCTCTCTCTCTTTCTCTCTCTATCCCCACAATAACATGCATTTAACTGAATAATTTAAATAAAAAGTGAGTGATACGATTGCATACATGCATAATTAATACTACCTATGTTGCTTATTATAAGTCGTTCTACACATTTCGACACACACATAAAGTAGGTCAAATTTGAAAAGCTTAAACGACTTATAATGTGGAACGGATGGAGTAATTATTAAAGGCTTAAAAAATACCCGAACACTGACCGCACGTGACAAATTCGTCTATTATAATTGTAGACGCCCTAACACAACAACCTACCACCAATTCAGTCTCGGAGCTGGAAAATTAGAACAAAGTACATCAAGCCAATATACTTTTCATTACTATGGAAAATGGCGGATAGCTACCACATCATTGGTGTTTTACTGTGTCTTCTAATCCTCCGTGTTATATACTACGTATGTTATCATCACATTCTTATGGATTTCGTATCTCTATATGTTATCATCATCGGTATTCTTAAGAATTCTGTATCTCTATATCTTCAGAACCATACAAACAAGAGCCTTGGCCTAGTTTTGGGTATAGGGATGTTTGGTTTGAGCTAGGGCTCACCATGCCAACATTGGCTAGACAAATAATTGGCGAGCGTTTCCACCGCCCATGGATTGCAAAAAAGTTGGTAGATATTTGAACTAGCCAGTTGTAGAAGGCCTGGGCGCACCAAAATATTGGCACCCATCCAAATGAATGCATAAGGGTTCGTCAAGGTTGTAAGGCCCGATATGCGGTACTGTTTCAGATCTAGATGTTTCCATCCAGATCCGAGGACGAAGCACATATCGGTCCCACCGCGACATATGACATCGCCACATGCCCCGGATTTTCAACATGATATCACAACATTACAAATACCAGGATACAACATCTCATACAATCGGCATACAACTGCCTTAATACAATACATCAGTGGAAGATACATGTCTGAGTATAGATTACACTCAAATGCCTACTGGCAAAGAGAAAATCATCGATCCCCATAACCACACGGGTCTAGGCCCTCCGCCGGGATCCGCCTAACTAGTCGTCGTCGAGTCTCCACGTGAAACGTCGATCACCATACCTGTTGTCGAACAAGAACCCTGAAAAGAGTTTGGGGGTAGTATCATGAGTACAGAAGTACTCAGCATCCAACTGTAGTGGTCAACTGACCCAGCAAGGACTTCATCACTCGTCATTCTTGGATAACTAGTAGTTTACGGTAAGGATGTGGTAAGTGGTGAGGTTGCTGTCGCACTAGCATTTATTGAAGTGGCTAACGATCTAGAGAGTAAGATAAGATGCCAATCATTCAATGAGGAATCGCCTCCAACAAGTCTGCTATCCACCTACTTACGCAAGCATAACACCTATCCTATCCTTGTCCTCCTCTTCGCATCCCGACGAAGAAGAAGCAGTCAAGGCACACACACGTTGATCAAGTTATATTAATATCATTTCAGTTGTTGTTGTCTATGAACAAGGAGTAGGTCTCAAGTCGTCCATAACCGTGGACACGGCTTCTCAAAAAGATTTAACCCTGCAGGGGTGTATCAACTGCCCATTACAAGGCTCCGCACGCACGCCCATCCCTCTCAGTTTCTACCCATCACAGGCAGCCATTTTATGATTTAGTTCTGAGAGATCCGAAACGACAGGTCCCTCTAGATAATAACGAACAAATCCGGGTGGCCCCCGGTGAGTCGACATCCATCTCAGGAGCCGGCCGCGCTCTCGATCTGGTCTCTACCGTATGACTCCAGGTTTGGATTACCCGTTAATCTCACATGAGACCGGGTCCTCAGCCGGCCATGATGGGCCAGTAAGGAACCATGTCCTCACTGGTCTGGGTTGGTTTGAAAACTACTGGGGGCCGATCAGCACACACACGGTTCAAATGGTAAATCAGCTTGGATCACCACTGGAAATGTTTGAAGCTAGGTAGGTAAGAAAAGGGGACCCCACAGTATCCCACACGCGGTTAGGCACGCTCGTCAAGAGACACAATACCCGGAACTCGAATGGAACAAAGCGTCGGGGCGAGATAGCCTAGACCTTCCATCCTTCGTCGAATATAGTCAACATTATAATAATCATATCATCCACAACAATATAATAATGTGATATCCCAATCCAAGGAGTAACAGGGTAACATCGTAGCATCCTAAGCATGCATACTAAACAGGGGGCAGGGGCTGAGCAACGAGCAATAGTAACATAGCAGTACATGGTGATGGCTTCTCGCCCTTCGTTGGTTACCCCAAGTGGAAGGTTGAGATGTAGTGCCACAGCAGTTTTCCCTCGGTGAAGATACCAAGGTTTGTCTCCAGTAGGACTCCAGAGATGATAAGTAGGTGTCAGCGGTGCAACTGACGCGGACCTGCACACAAACACAGATAACTTTGTTCCCAACGAAGTTCAGAGAGGTTGTCAATCTCTCCGGTCTTGTTGTTCACAAAGGATAAAACGCAAGAGATAATGATAGCAAGTAAAACCAGTAAATTAAATATAGCTTGGAAATAATAATGAGGATATGGACCAGGATACGTGATGTTCACTAGTGATGTCTCTCTCCCAAAAGACGATAAAACTGCTATGCGAGGTAAACAAATTACAGAAGGGCAATTGACAGGATTATGAACGCACCGCAATGCTAACTATGCTACAAAAGAAAGGAAGAGGCTCAAAAGCACAAGCAGTACGCCAAAATAAGTAGACCGAAATCCATCTGCATCTACTACTAATCATCCACCTTGAGATATCTATCCAGAACATCTCGCTGGTATTAAGTTGCGAGCCCCACCCAAAGTGTAAACCCAAAGCAACAGACAACTGCATTAAAAAGAACTTTGCATAAAGTAAACAATCCTTGTAACCGCAGTTACAAGCACCGTTGTTTTCCCCCTTGTGGCAACAACACATCCCCTAGACTCATGTTTCTGTCACTCAAGCGTGTCATCGGGGGGCATGAACCCACAATCTAGCACAACGTACCCTCTTGGAGTCACTACCTACTACTTGGCCAAAGCAATAAACAGCAACGGAGAACATGCAAGAATTACTTAGGAACAAAAATATAAGAGATAAAAACCAAATATATTACTCTATCACAATCTGAACATAATCTCATAATCCATCAGATCCCTCCAAACTCAGCATAGCAACAGCAGAAATATTACAAAGGTGCATCGATCATGTAGGGCAGCTCACGAGGTCTAAACAATGGAGATCAAAGAGGGGAGGAGAACATCACATAGCTACTGATCACGGACCCATGGTCCAAGGAAAACTACTCACGAGACATCCGGGGAGCATCCATGGTGGAGAAGAGACTCCCGGAGGTCAATCCTCCCTCTGGCAGGGTGCCGAGAAGAGGTCTTCTGGTGCTCCCGATCTTGGAAGCGCGGCAGCGGCGGAACAGAGGCGAGTTTGCGGAATAGGGTTCCTCCTCTGGAGTTTCCCCGTGACGGAGAATAAATAGGCGAAGGGGGGCAGCCAGAGGTGGACCAGGGGCCCCAGACGCCCCCCTGGCGCGGCCAGGGGTGGGGCCGCGCCGGGTGGCTGCCTGGGCCCCCCTGGATCCCCTCTGTCCCCTCCCGGGCTCTTCTCGAAGCTTCCTGTACGCTGATTTTTCCTGTATTTTTTCCGGAATTTTTCTGGCACTTTTTATATGGGGGAAAACTGAAATAGAAAAATAGCAGAAAACAGGAACTGGCACTGGGGTGCATTGAGTTAGTAGGTTAGTCCAAATATGATCAAAAGTGTATGAAAGTGTATCTAGATCATAGCAATATCACACAAAACATGCATGGAGCAAGAAAAATTTATAGATACGTTTTGGACGTATCAACATCCCCAAGCTTAATTCCTGCTCGTCCTCGAGTAGGTAAATGATAACAACATAATTTCTGTGGTGACATGCTAGCAACCATAAAAGAACTTTGAATAGTAAAGCAATCAAGGTTAGAGATTCAATTCAAGTCATAAAATGCAAGAGTCTATATTAGCATTGAAACAAGTAACAAAAGAACAATAGGTGCAAGAGCTCTCGCTGTCCGTGACTCGAATGTCTCCAAATGGTGTTTGCGTGCAAGAAAGGGGGATAGGGAATACGAGAAAAAGTAATTTTTGTGTTGAGAACTCAATCTACTAAAGTTTCACACTTGGTCTTCTTTGGAATCTTATCTTGACTCGTCCCCAGACCACTAGCCAGGTACAAGTCAATTTGATCCACTCCTTTTCGATATTTTGAACACTCATGCAATGGATGAGCGTAAGCACGAGAGGTGACACTTAAGATGGCAAAGAGAGAAATACGGTGGAGGAGGAAGACAAAAGGGATGAGAAAGGCTCACATCAATGAGGACAATCATAGGCAAGAGATGCCAAATGATAGATATGCTGTGAGGAGTAGGGATTGCCATGCAACGGATGCACATAAGATCTAGGAAGCTCTCCAATGGAACTAGTGGGGGTGCATCTAACTTGCTCGCTCATGAAGACCTAGAGCTCGTTTGAGGAGGCTCATCCTTGGAATATGCAAGCCAAGTTCTATAGTGTGAAGGTCCCCACATAATTATATGCATAATGATCATCTCTATGGAGTACAAGGATATAAAGGGAGTACTAGGGTTCCTCCTCTGGAGTTTCCCCGTGACGGAAAATAAATAGGCGAAGGGGGGCAACCAGAGGTGGACCAGGGGGCCCAGGCGCCCCCTGACGCGGCCAGGGGTGGGGCCGCACCGGGTGGCCGCCTGGGCCCCCTGGCTCCCCTCTGGCCCCTCCCGGGCTCTTCTCGAAGCTTCCTGTACGCTGATTTTTCCTGTATTTTTTTCCGGAATTTTTCTGGCACTTTTTATATGGGGGAAAACTGAAATAAAAAACAGCAGAAAACAGGAACTGGCACTAGGGTGCACTGAGTTAGTAGGTTAGTCCAAATATGATCAAAAGTGTATGAAAGTGTATTTAGATCATAGCAATATCACACAAAACATGCATGGAGCAAGCAGAAATTGTAGATACGTTTTGGACGTATCACATGGTTTGCTGGGAGGGGACATGGTTGTATCGGTTTAAGAGAGGTTGTAAACATGTGGTAGGATCAAACATCGAACCTAACCTAGACTAGCATGCAAACCTCTGGCTATAATAGAATGGATCATAAGTAATGTATAGTCCTTCCCTGTTGATAAGTCGGGTTCCGAAGGTGTAGTTGATCGCAAGCTCGCATCGTGTCCGAGAGTATCCGCGGAAGCACACAAGAGGGTAAACACTGGAAAGCAATCAACGAGCAAGCATCTATTACTACGAAGCAATCACAAGCAAGCATCAACAAGAAGGCAGCACGAGACATCGCACCTACCGTCGAGAGTGGTTACTAACAGGTTAAGTGGAGTACTCGTCACACACGACGATACCGCACATTTAGAAATGTTCAAGTTGTTTAGCTACACAAGATGAGCAAAGGTTGTTAACATGGCATCTCACTCAAGCATGGCATAGCACACAAACATGGCAAGTGGTGAAGCATAAGATAAACTATCTATGCTAGTCAATTTAAGTGAGGCACAACCTAAACATGGCATAACACTAAGTACCCCACAACAATTAAAGCATTTGGTATTGTTCTGCTCTAAACCATATTTTAGGTTGGTTAACAACAACAAACAATATCATAAACACAAAGTACATGAAATTCCAGTCAAATTACATATAAAGAACACCCCAAACGGAGTTACGGTTAAAAAGATACAAGCAATACAAGTTATGCACATATGTTGTTAACATCAGGGAGCACACTTTACAGCAATGAAACAATTAGCTACAGCTTGCAAACATGCATCAAAAGGACATGGAATTGCAGTAGACATGGCAAGGAAGGCATGGCAAAAGGAATCATGCAAATATGCATCATGGTTCACTAGTTATAAGCAACACAAGAAGCTATAAAACATTACTGGTCAAGGACTTAGTGAAAATCAGGAAAACAGGGTAGAAACTGTTATTTTTATGCTGTATAAATATGAGCAAAACTATATGTAAAAGTGCAGAAACATGACATAGCAATATGTGGGCATGAAGTAGACATGATGGTGATCAGGTACAAACAAGAATCAAGGTCATAGGCACCACAGATCAAAAGATATTAAGCGTGCAACATGGCATCGGAAAGTTACAGACTTGGTGAAAAACAGAGGTGGCTATCAAAAACAGTGGCATAGCAACTTTGAGCTGAAATATAACTATGACCAGGAATGTAAACATGACAATACAATACATATAATGGATGTAGACATGACATAGATCAAAATGACATATTGCAATGCTCAATAGGATGCACGGTTAAAAAGATACAAGGCAGCAAAGTTGCAACAAAACATAAACAACAACACAAAGTTAACAGTTCACCACTTTGGAGCAATAAACAATATAGCTACAGCAGGCAAACATGACAAGTGATTGCATATGATTGAAGTAGACACGATGCTTAACAGTATGCAACAAGAATTAATAGCATAGGCCTCATGGATGTGACACAATCATCAATCAAACTTGCAATAAAATAACAACAGCAACACTTAACAGAAATTAGCAGCAGTTAACAGTCTCATGCCCACTTCAATACAGATTTGCACCATCAATATGACCTCAAATAAAAATGCTCACAAAAGATGAACTGATGTACACACAAAACTAAACAATTTTCCTTTTGGGTGCAACGTCATACGAGCTACGGTTCAATCGCAAACGACAACGCAAAATTAAATCAGCAGCAACAATTTCAGACTTAGCAGAATATCACATCACTTAGGAAAAAAACATAAAAAAAGAGACAAGGGCAGCTCGGGCCTCACCAATGGGCCAAGCCCAACTGGCGGCTGGCTGGTGGCGGGCCGAGGGGAGGAGGCCGTGGCCTAGGGGGCCGGCAGCTGGGCCGGTCCAGGGAGGCGTCGACGGCCTGGCAGATCCGGCGGCCTGGAGGCGGGGGCGGCCGACGCGCGAGGACGGAGGAGGACGTGCGGCGGCCGCCGACGGTTCAGGCGGCGTGGCCGAGCTCGCTGACAAGCGCCATGGCGGGCGGCGGCCAGCTCCGGCGACCTGCAGATGGAGTGGGGAGACGGTGAGAGGAGAAGGAGGAGGGAGAGAGGGAAGGAGAGGAGAGGAGGTCGCCTGCGGCGGGCAGCGGCCTGGCCAGCTGGCCGAAGGCGCGACGACGGCGACGGTTCCACGGGACGCGGCGGCGGTGGGATGGAGAGAGGAGAGAGGAGGTGGGGGCTGGGGCGCGTCTGGGCCGTTGGATCGGCCGATCCGACGGTCCAGATCGCAGGGAATTAGGGTTTGGATAAAAATGGGGATAAAATTACGAAAATGGGTTGTTTTTTGCCAGATCTGGGGATGGAGGCTGCATAGGTGCTTTGGGGAAACCCTAAGTGGGGTGGTGGTCTATTTATAGCCCAGGTGGCTGGAAGTTTGCAAAAACATCCCCGGTTTTTCTCGCGCGCGCCAGGTGTTTACGTTTCTGACCGCCGAGGGTCCGCAGGACCTCCGATTCGGGTAAAACTTCGAACTGCGCGATCAACGCGTCGAGCCGGCGGCGTTCACCTCGCGCTGGAACCGTTCCGAGAATACTTTCCGGCGCGCTATAAATTTATCCCGTTTACTTATTAAACGGGGTTTTTCGTTCCGTTGGCTATGGCTGGTCTTGTGCGGGTTTTCGCGACGGTGTTCGGGTGAAACCCGGTGTCGCAAAGGTCGAGTGTCGGGGTGGCAAGGTTCGGTCTCCGTCCGGTACGAGATAAGAGGGGGGAAATAATCGTCGATCGATAAATCAGGGATGCAAACACCACAAACAAAGCAGGAATCAACCAATTCACACCGAAAACAAAAATTTTAATTTTTGTGAAATCTGGGCTGTTACAAAGGCCAATTTTTTTGGTAAGGCACACTAGCATATCAATCCAAACAGCCCCATGTGACCGTGGCCTAAGGGGTTGGCTAGTCATGCATCACAAGAAATCAGTGCTTACGATCAACAATCTCGACTGGTTGATCCAAACGAGAGGAGTAGCAGATTGATGGTACCAGGCGGTGCACCGACTTCGATGGTGGCGACGGCGGCGCCGTGAGGCTTGGCTAGGAAGGATATCCTGGCAGGCAGCGGGCGTCCGACCGTCTCCTTGTGAGGCGTACGGTGATGCCTTGAAGGAGCCAGCGCCGAAGTGTGGTCTGAGATGTGGGTCAGATCTGACCCGGAGGCAGTCCCCTGGTGCGGGTGAAGGCTAACGTGGTGGATATGGACCTTGCATCACATGGTGGTTGTGGCTTCTCCTCGTCTGTGTTGAAGAATGTGGCTTTGGGCGCGTTCTCTCGGCAGTGTGGGTGGTGGTGGCTCACGACGATGTGGCTTCAATGGTAATTTTTTGCGGTGACGACGGTGCAAGGCAACATGGATGGGGATAACCAGCACCTTGGAGGAGTGGAGATGTGCAACATTACGGATGAAAATTCTGCTTGGCTTGGCCGGGCCGACATCGGTGGCACCCGTTGGTGTCACCCCCTCCCTAGAGGCGTCGTCGAGCGTGTCGCCATCTAATCTACCCCGCTTGCTCGGTGTTGGCAGTGGTCTCCGGGTGAAAGCCTTGAGTTGCAGGATCGGCGCGATGGCGAGTTCCCAGGTTGTGCTCCTCCGATGTCCACCGTGGCCCTCATCGTTCTTCTTCGGCGCTATGTACGGTTGTCGTTGGTTTATCCAAGGAAGCTTGGAGTTGCTGTTCTTGGAGGTGACCGACGCCAATCGAAACGCGACAGAGTTTTTCGGTTATGGGTAGGCTTTTTGTGTTGTAGTAGTATTATCGTGTGTGTTTGTATTTGATCTTGCCAGATGGTGTTTTTGCTAAGCTCGTTGTTCACAGCGAGTGGTAGTGTTCATGTTCTAACAATTCTGCCTTGTATAAAGCTATGGTACGCCTTTGGCGTACCCTCGAAAATAAAACCTTGCAGCCATAGTGATGTTTTCACGCAAGCACTTCCAACAAGGGAACAATGACAAAACATGAACTTTATGACTCCCTACTTCAAGATCTATACTCATTCGAAGATTAAGCCGGTGACAATTTCTCACAAAACAAAACGGAAGATGTTAACAACAACGTCCGCATGATCAGTTGTCATAATAACATCTTAACAACAACGAGTTCAGAACAAACTTTGGGCGCCTAATTCAACACACCACAGGATCAGTTGCCAGTATCGCACTATCCCCACTTCATGTAGCCTTCCATCCTGTAGTGAAACAGAACTATCTATGAGTACACTGCTTATATTTGCAAAGAAAACATGAACTCCACTAAGGAGAAAATTAGGTGGTGCCATAGGTAAAAGGAAACATAGCACAGCCAGCCAGCCCATTCTTTTCTATTCCACAACATGCCACACATTAAGAGGTCTTCGATATATAGCTGATGGTACAGTGACATAACCATCAAGAAACAATCAAGCATTTGCACATAAGCCAAGCACAGTCAGCATAACCAAAAGATATACTAAGGCATCGAGTACAATCTTCCAGGCTAGATGAGGTTAGTACAAACTAAAGTCGAATCATCTGAATTCACGGTATTATTATGGGATGATGATTTGTGATTACAAAGCAAGAAATTACCACCCTCAGTACATTCAATTATCAAAAAAGCTACCATTTCCAGATGTCAAGACAAATATTCAGACCCGAGGTGTTTGAATTTTATCATCTGAATCCACAGTATCATAGTATGTTGAGTTAATGATCATTATGCGTTATGAACTGGTATGGTGATTTTATCTTTTTGTGTCTTATGTGTTGAAAACATTGATTATTCCGGCCGATGAAAATGAATCCTAATGTATCATCTGAATTTGAATTTTATCATCTCAATCCTCGGTGTCATGGTATGATGAGTTCACAACTGATTGCATGGCATCATCTGAAATTCACACAAATTCGTCTAGTTGCACTTGTTGGATGAATTACAAGGCAAAACTAATTTAAGTCAACAGTCAACGATTTCTTCATATCTGGTATCCAAATAATTCAACCGACCAACTGGGAAATCGGCTGGCTCATTTGGAGATACTAAAACTAACTAATTCTGCACAGATATACTAAATCGCCATAACGGTCGAAGTCCCAAGCTCCACAGCACCCAATTTCGCACGCCCGCGGCCGCGAAATCCACAGGGGCAGGCGCTCGCACCACAGATCCGACAGATCACGGCGCGAAACAACCGGATCTCAGCGTAACGCTGGTCCGTAAAAGCAAAGAGGGGGAGCAGGGGAGCATACCTAGCCGGAGCCGACGATGATGTTGTTGATGGGGATGAAGATGAGCTTGACGAAGAAGCCGACGAAGCCCATGACGACGAACCCGATCGCCGTCCGCGCGGCCACCTTGGTGAACTCTGCGTGCCAAATCAGCGTCAGATCTGGCGAAAGAGGGAAGCGAACCGGATCCAAATCGAGGGGCGGCTTCCTTCCTTACCCTTGCGGTCGGGCTTGTGGCAGCGCTTGACGAGGCGGACGCTGTCCTTGGCGAACTCGCGGAGGGGGTCCACCACGGAGTCGACGGCGTCCATGGCCGGCGGGCAGGCGAGATCTCCGAGCCGACGACGACGACTGGGCGGCGCGCGTGAGGGTGGGTGGCGAATGATGTTTTGGATTCGTTCGCGGATGGATCCTTTTATAAACTTCTTCTCAAAAACTGCTCGGCGGCGTTTGCTTTGCGGTAGCTCTGCCTTTTCTACTGTCCACGTAGGACTGCCGGATAGGAATGCTGCGTCCTCAGCTTCCACGTCGTTCGGCCAATGTAAAGTTGACACGTGTGCTCTAATCTGCACCGGCTGGAGCTCAGGCTCAGCCCTCTTGCTACGGGCCCTGACTGGTGGACCAACCGTGTCAAAAGATCCTCCTGGTGGCTATTTTTTTTTGAACGTTATCCTGGCGGCTATTTGAAGTGTGGCATGTGTTAGAGCATCTACAATCGTTTGCAAGTTTGTACTCCGTACTAGTGAGCTGAAGAATTTGCAAGTTTCTCATAGTCCGCCTTTATGCATTTCATTCATAGTGTAAGTAGAATCCGTACCCATTATAAGTAGCCAAAGTACTCCCTCCGTCTCATATTTTTTGTCATGGTTTTAGTTTAATTCTTGAGAGGGAGTACATGAATTTGGTCGTTCTTATGCGTTAGCGGCAGAGGTCAGAAGTCAGAACCGGATACATCCCAAATATCTGAACAATAGCTTAATTATTTACCACATTTCTACAGATTGTCGCTACGGCAACCTTAATGGCGTTCGGAGCTTTCTTGCTCTGTCGTGGCATGGTAATCCCAAAGGATCATGCTTGGCACACTATTGCGGTTCAAACGATCATTATTCTGATAGTCTTTCTCGAGGCATGTGTGCTTGTACTTGCTCAGGTGTAAGATCAAAGCATAGCATAATTTGCATGAGAAATGCAAGAGGTCGAAACGCACTACAAAATTGTGTCGTAGATGAAGGAGAATGGAGACACTCAACAATTGCCCCGCGATCTGCTCATGAAATCGGTCGAGACATACATCAACATCTATCGATTAGTCGATTTAATGCAACAAAAGCACAATCTCTGGGATGCAGAGAAGATTCTTCATGTGGTAACGAGGGATCGATAATTACATGCTTGGTCAATTTCAAGAGTTGAATGATGATGATTTACAACTATCTACTGTGTTCGCAGGTGGGTATTGGCATGTCCGTGTTGATCGGAGCTTACCAGACCGGCTGGATCGTCTACAAGGTGGGCATCATATGTCAAGTGATCGAATGGCTCAGAAAGCTCCCTCAAGTTTGCACTAGGAAAAAAGAACATGTCGTCGGAGCTGCCACGGAGGACCACAAAGATGGTGACCCGACTGAGAAGGCGGTGGCAAATGAAGGTGTCGAGTTAGTACTCGATCAACTGAATTAGGCCGTTGTGCCATAACCGATGTTGGAATCGAAAGTGCACGCGGCGGGAACATTTTTTTAGTAAGAATGTGTGCGACGGTGGGGGGGGGGGGGCATTTTGTTTCAGTAAAAATCTATGCTGCGGTGTTTGATTTGGGTCGATGGCCTTTTATAGTGACCACAAACTTGTATACATTGAGAATCGATACAAACACTATAAAAGGAAGCGAAATATCTTGAGTGTTGAGATAGACTAGGACAATGCCCGTGCGTTGCAACGGGAGCATAAAATTTCTTCTTTAATTTTTTTAAAAATTCGCTCACCACCTTTGTTAACGAGCATGACCTCACAGCCATGTACGCGGCTTGGCGTCATCTAACTTTTTGTTTGTTGGGAAAGCTCGTCCTGTACCCGGCATCGTCTAACCTTTCGTCTGCCCATGTATATGGGGTGACACGGTGGTCCAATGCAGTGATGGTGCGCTTTGGGGTGCGACCTTATGTTGCCAATGGCAGCGGTGAATAATTTAGTCAAAATTGATTATTTTTAAGTTTTAATTTTATCAAAACAGGACATACTAATCTTAGATTATTACTTATTTTCCATGATGAAAAAATTAAATTTAGGAAATAAAGTTTCAAATTTATCAAAATAGGACATGCTATTTTAAAAACAAATCATTATGAAGCAAAATAAAGTTAGAAAATCGATTATGTTTAGCCATTATTTATCTTGATTTTCCAATGTTTAGGGTTTCATGCAAAATTTAATTAAAAATGATTACTTTTAAGTTCCAACTTTATCAAAACAGGACATACTAATCTAAGATTATTACGCATTGTCCACAATGAATAAACTAAATTTAGGAAATAAAGTTTAAATTTATCAAAATAGGACATGCTATTTTAAAATATTTCCTATGAAGCAAAATAAAGTTAGAAATCAATTATGTTTAGCCATTATTCATCTAGATTTTCTAGCGTTTAGGGTTTCATGCAAAATTTAGTCAAAAATTATTATTTTGAAGTGTCAATTTATCAAAACAGGACATGCTAATCTTAGATTATTAAGTTTCTTCCACAATGAACAACATTGGACGATGAGGGCGGGGTGGACAACACAAGCCCGTAGGTTCTTCAACCGTCATTCCTCCATCTTGAGATAGGCCACCGCCTGCTCGTAAGTGGGTTTAGCCTAGAGTGAGGTTGGAGGCGGCGTTACCAAGATCCTTGTTGAGGCCGGCGATGAGGGTGGATAGTAGTAGTTCATCCCCAACCTTGAAGTCGACGTCGTTCAGCTCATCGAAAAGGGTTTTGTGGCGCATGCAGTAGGAGTCGAGGGAGGAATCGTTTTGGTGACAACCAAAAAACTCTTGCTAAAAGAAGATGATCCATTGGAGCTTGTTGTAGGTGAAGAGGTCGGTGATCTTGGTCCACACCGTTTAGGCATCATCACCATCGTGAACAACGGTGTGGAAGATGTCCTTGTGCACGGTGAGGAAGAACCACCGGATGAGGGTGGTGTGGATAACCATCCTATCGTCATCGCGATGCATATATGGCGAGGAAGTCGTTGGTGCCATCAACATGATCTGGGAGATTGTACTCGCGGAAGATGAAGCCGAAGTAGTTCTTCCATGCATAGAAATTTGCCTCGTTGTGGGAAAGCTTGATGGGGATGTGGTCGAAGATGGGGACGTCACGGATGTAGGCCGGGGAGGGAACGAAGCCGGCGGCAGAAGAGGAGGCGAAGGAATTGCTGGGATGGGACAGGGAGGAGTTAGACATGGTTGTGGTTGGGTGATTGCAGGAGGAGGAAGGTAGCGGCGGCGACGGCTGGCGAGATTGTGGAGGCAACACGACTAGGGGTGAGAAGGGACGGCAACAACTGGGGAGGCTGCAACATCTAGATTTTGAGAAGAGATGATCGAAGGGAGGCTGATACCATTACTCCCTTCGTAAAGAAATATAAGAGCGTTTAGATAACTAAAGTAGTGATCTAAACACTCTTATATTACTTTACGGAGGGAGTACATAATAGGTGCAACTCACAATGTATTCATTGGGTGCATATGAATGTGTATATATAGGCACATGGGGATTCATCCTTAACTATACATGGAAGGAGGATGACTTATGGTACAAGAAATACACGTGCCATATACATATATTCAACACAAACCACGAAACAAAATAAAGTCACCTTTCCAGCAAGAAAGCCAAGCTGCTTATCCAAAAATTTAAGGAATCTGAGGGCATTTGAAATGCAACATATACATAGCCAAACTTGGAACAATCACTAACTATTTTGAAAGTATATAGCACAAGCCAGAACCTCAGACACACGTGCACCAAAAGCTCCAAAAGTTGCATATATCTGATAATTTGCTACTTGCATACATCTGATAACTTTTGTCGAAGCATCAAACGCTCCAAAGCTATCAAACCACACAAATTAACTTGTCTTCTTCAATGGAATACCACACCAGTAGAATGCCACACAAATTAATCATTAACAACAGTAATTAATGGATAAAAACTCACACAACAACACACGACATATCAATAAAGATCACAACAATGCGAAAACTCAAAGAGAAGGAGTGTGTAGATGTCTCACACTCCGGCGGCAGCAGCCGGAGAAGGCGGCCCAGTCCCGGCATGCATGAGCAGGGCCCACACCAGAGTCACCAGCTCGCCACCTCGGGCGATGGCCTCCGCGTGCTCCTTGAGCCTGCCTGACGGAGCGACGCGCAGGATCGTCGTCGACCAGAAACCCACAAGCATTCTCCATGTCGCCTCCTCCTCCTCGACTTCGGCCAACTCCTTGCCGAGCCTTGTGCCCTTCTTGAGCACCTCGTGCTTCGACCTGTCGCTCAGCAGCCCCACCAGCTGCTTATACTCGTCCTCGTCGACGCCACGAGCACCGGCGAGGACCTGCTTGGAGTCCTTCTTGACGGCCTTGTACAGGCTCCTGCACCATGAGTCGTCGTCGGGGAGTAGCCCAGGATGGCATGCCACCAGGTACGTGCAGTAGCGAGATAGGTGACTGGCGACGATCTTGTTTTCAGAAGAATCGTGGGACAGTGGATGCCTCACCTCAAGAATGCTTGTGGCGATATGCCATATGAGTATGGTGTCAACCGTGCCTTTCCCACTGTAGGCCAAGAGAAACCTGCTGTCATGGTTGCTTTGAGGAGCCCCGGTGGTGACCTTTAGTGCTTCAACAATGGCGACCTTCACTAATGCCAGAACCTTCACTTTCTCCTTCTGGTGGTCGGGGAAACGAAGAAGGCGCATGAGAAGAGCCACCGGTGTCCTTTTTGGGTGGAGAACCAATACTGAGCACTGGTTCATTTTGTCTTCCCAATGCTTTATCAGCTTGCATCTGCACCGCAGCACACGGCTAACCCATCTTTGCATCCAAGGACAATGAGATGATTGCTGACAGCTTACTACATAACTGCAAATCAGGGCCACTTTGGTCCAGTTGGAGCACACGTAGGAGGCCAAATTCCTTACCTCAGAAACCACAACAAGTGCAATGAGTAAAAGTACTGGCACAAGATCAAAGTAAATGTTCCCGATTTCAATCACGTCGGTATTATTCTCCATATCAACTTTGCTGGCCTCAACAAAACTATTGCACCACACAAAGCAAGTGAGCTGACCATCTTTCATAGAATTGGGTACTATGACTAGAATGTAAATCCCCAGCCCAAGAAATAAACAATAAATTATTGTCAAGAAAGAGGTAACGATGTTCAATATGGGTAGCCAACTCTTCGAATAGGATACTGGGAGTGATGAATAGTAATAATCATGCAGAAATGATAGTTCCTCTTCAATCACTCTAAATGATCTTTCAGCATCACTATCCTTGAGTAACACATGCCAAAAAAACTTATGTGCTTTCATCATCCCTGCCTCAACAACTGTGTAACCTGCAAAGTGACAACGTAACATCTTGAACAGGGAAAATGAAAAGCATAAATCCCTGATTCGTGGTACTGAGCCCAAAAGCACATCATCCAGTTGCCAAATTTTATCAATAGTCACCAAGTCATTGTTGTTCACGATGCTAGTGCCATTTTGCTTGATGCTGTAACCCCGAGGTTGCTTCTCTACCAGTTGTCTATCTTCTCCCATAACTATAAGTGGAGGAGGCACATGCTCAAGCTCAACCGTGCGTCCTATGTGCCGGCTAGCCTCTTGCAGTTGCTCCATGTACCCAATTATAAGTCTAGGATTGCGTCCCAGAGCAAAGGAACGCCTTGCCTTTCGAAATCCATAAAACTTCAACACCATTTTTGTATACACAAGAGCTAAGACCAAGAGAAAAGTATATATGAACCAGCGGTCCATTTCTATTGCATTGAAGATGGCAAGATAGGAGGTCCAGATTGCTTGCACAAGCAATACCATGGGGAGACCGATGCTGCGACTTTCCCTATCGTCGGCAGCTACTATTGGACAAGTATTGATTTCAATAATCTGGACAAGGTTTGCCCATAGTAAAATTAGGCCCAAGTGTTCCCATGCATAGCAGGTGGACTGCAGGATTTCAAGGCGACTGTTGTGTGGCAAGAAGAAGTTGGAGCTGTGCTGCTGGCCACGGGTTCCAAGATAGGAGGCAATGTCATAGCCATTAGAAACGACATAGGACAAGATTGGCAGGAACAAGGTGGTGGCTCCCTGGAACAAGAAGCGAATGGAGTCGCGGTGTCGATACCGTGGCCCGTAGGCAAATATTCCAACCATGATCGCGGCCAAGATGGCGTTGACGATGATTAGCCCGTCTACTCGCATTAGTTTTGAACATTGCGCTGCCCCGAAAGCATGCAGTGTAAAACTGGAGCAGTTTCCACCTGGAAGCGCTTCCATGATCTAATTTAAGCATTACAACATCGTTATTAGCAGTGTCAATATTTAGTTTGGGATTCCACAAAACATGTTGAAGAGGAAAAGTTGATGATGGTGCTTACAGTCACAGTCATGCCGTCCTCCGCGCGAGTGTAGATTTATCTCGAGCAGTCGAGCCTGTGTAATTCTTGGGTGTACAGTATGGTTTGCGTATCTCTTGATCCTCTTTGCAATGTGAAAAAGACATAGATTTAGATGATAATTCCCTTCTAAAAAGATTTGTTGGTAACAAACATAGTACGCAAAAAAATGCGCTTTCCCAGAGGAAAATACAATATTTAGATAGTATCAGTATACACAATAAGAGCTGTTTTGTAAACCTAGTTGCCGGTCGCCTAAACTAGGAAATCATGGGCTGAGGAATGGACAAACTTAATTACTTACTCGATGCTTTGAGTACAATATTATAGAGCTTGAGATTAAATAGTTACCACATGATGGTCGATGGAGCGTCCGCGTTTCTAGGCAGAGGGAGAGAGAGCCGGATATGGTACTCTGAGATCTCGCTAAAACTAGTGTGTGTCTGTTTCACGACGTACTATAAACTCTGATGATAGATTCTCTCTAACGAATATGTTCTTTGCTTGTTCTGGTAAAAGACTATAGTAAAATTACAGTGGCCGGTGTGTGCTGCTGCAACAACACATGTTTGGCTTTTCTTTTCCCGCCTGCTTTTTGCGTCATTTGCATTAAGCTTTTTAGCTTTCCGTACAAACTATCTGTAATATGACACTTTTAGAATAAAGTGATTGTGCTGGCAAAAGGTAGTCGATTTCCGTAAGAGGTAAGACTATAAGCACTATAAAAATGTAGACCCATATATGGGAAACAGTGTGTGTACACAAGTCCTTTTAATTTGAAATTAATATTCCCAACGAAGACTACATGACCAGCTAGCTAGATGCATTATTGTATAGGCATGGTTTTTCAAGACTAATTAAACTACACATACTTATATTGTGAAAAATAAAGTGAAAGGAATTTTTTTTAATAATTAGGACAAAAAATAAATAAAATGGAAATACAATAATTATGAATAAAAACAAAAAAAATCAGAAAAAATAAAAATAGAAATAATGAAAGAAAAAAATGGAATTAAAGTGAAGAGGAAAAGAAAACAAAAAGCATCACCTAACTTGTACTGGTTTTATTATTTTGGGGAACAAAGAAAAAACATAAAGCTTGTGCTATTTGCAGGAGCAAAGAAGCATCAGCTCACCTATTTTCCTTTTTAATTTTGTGCTTTATTTTCCATTTATATTTTTCAGCACTCTTGTTTATTTAAAATTATTTTTAGTTTTCCATGTATTTTTTCCAATATGTAATCTATTGATGCAATTATATAATTTTTATATTTTTCAGTATTACATATAGTTTGTTTTGATTACTACTTTATCTTAGAGGAAAAATATTAAATTTAGCAAAGTGGAGTTTATTATCTTTGTTCGTGAAGGATGGGACATTTTTAACTAGTTACGTGAACATTGTTCTTCGAAAATAGGTGAGCATAAAAACTCACATGCGTGCTCAATAGATGGGTGTAATTAGAAATGAACACGAATTGCGAGCGACTAGTCGTAGGGAGGCTGCCCAACGCGAACATGTCGTTTGCTCGGGAACATTCGACGAAGCAAACCAAAGGGGGAAAATCAGGTGTCGCGGTGCAACTGGTTAGACGCAGTGGCCAAAGGGTGCGCTTTAGAACTGTTCCAGTACAGCCTCAGGTGCCCAAAGGACCAGTCAATTTATTTTTGTATACTAAATCATTAATGGCGCTCATTGTTACCACCATCTATTTGTATAGTGAAATGGTAAGATTTTTATAAATATATGATTGCATGAAAAATATTAAATTTGCATAAACATAACCATACATTAGTCAGCAATCTGATGAAATCTCATATATATACTCGTATATACAAATTGGTTTGATATAAAACATACATAACAATTTAGATAGTAAATACAACTATACATTACTGCCAAGATAGATAATAAGCAGTCTGCAGCAAATTGTATACATGTTGCATAAATAAAATCCTTAAATTCCTCTACCAAAATGCCACCATGTTCGGAAACAAAGAGTAATTAGGTGAGCCTGAAGCACCTGGTTGTTTTCGTGGAGTGCATCACATTTTACAGGCGAAAAGTACTAACAAGGATTATGCTTCGTTAAAACATCTGATAATTTTTTTTGAACAATCACCGGGGGGGAGAGAGTCCCCACCTGAATATATTACTCAAAGTGTCCACGGGCGGTGTTACATCAGAGCAAGGGTCGGGATGAGAGGTAGTTCCGCCAAGACATGGCAACCTTTTTACTGTCATGATCTCTAAAACGATGAATCCAGAGAGAGAAGTCAGCAATGAATAACACATACTATCCTACAAGCAACTACTAGGTCATGAACATTACTGATAAGTAGAAAGTAACATCGTGGTTAAGATGAAAGAGAAAGAGTATGGTAAATGAAATAAATGAAAAGATGCATAAGATGTCAGTATACCTAATATTGATCCAGTACATCCTTTCTTGAGCTGCACAAGCGATTCATTACTTGGTTATTTATTTGTAGTTTTTTACTGAAATAAGAGTCAATCAAACTGCATTGCCTGAGTACCTACATATGGAAAAGAGAAAACTTCAATCCTCTTTGACAACATACCATCTACTCAACTGGAAACAACCAAGATTTTTGTAATATTTTTGAAAGAGTTTGAGCAAAGCCTGACTGACACACTTGCTTCTCATGTTATTTTTTTTCATCTGACATGGAGCTACCTGGAGTGGTCATTGCTCCATGGAGGCCGAAATGTCACGAGCCATAGTACGTATACAAGGGCTTGTTTGGACAGGTGTAGATGCATCGACCAAACGTTGTTGGATCCAGCTGAAGGATGGAACTATGATGATGAGACGGTAATCATATGTGACGGTAATATATGCATGATTGAAAAGTTGAAAGACTCAAAGCCAAAATTCGGACGAGGCGGAAGAAAAGAAAAATCCTACGAAGCCGAGGACCATCAGTTGTTGTTGCCGCCACCGCAACACTAGTGCCAGCGCTCCCCTGTTGCAGTTGTCCGTCCTCTTCCCGGCCTTGTCCGCTGCTGTTGCCGACCATCCTCTTCCCAGTGGTCATGGGCTTGACCAATGCGACTCGAGTTGATTGTTGCCACGATTTTCGTTTTGAATAATCTCATTCGGAGATACAGTAGTACTTTAGTTATCCTTTGTACTGCAAGCATAGCATATTTTTCGAAATTGTTCTAGTTAATACTGTAATGTAATGTAGTTATGCGATCAAATACAGTACTTCAAATCTCCATACAGTTTCACTCAACTTGCTTCCAGCGCTCAAAATATAGACAAGATTCTCAAGATCAACAGAAAAATTGACTGATAAAATTAAGGCTCTAGATATAAAACATGACGAATATAAAAAAGACGGGAATGTAACACAATTATAGCATCATACAGCCAATTATTTGATTCAAATTCGCCGTTGTAGCTCAAAAGAAATACACAACATTACGAAAATCCAACAAGAAACTTGAAATCCTGATAGCTAGGCAAGCTGTATCCTATTTCAGCTACTAATTAATTAAGCACACATGATAGTGGATAAAAGGGCATGCCAATGTAATGGCTTGTAATCACCAACGTTTGTCACCGTTCCATCATCATGTCAACAATAAACTCTAGTTTACTCTAGGTTTCTTCTGAGGAGGTTCCATGATGGTCGGTTTTCCATGTGCTATCTTGAACCTCTCCCTTGCTTCAACCAAGAGAGTCGGGAAGGTCTGCATCAATTGGAGGTACTCAGCAGAGGTGGCGACCATCTTGAAATTGTCACCGTCGGCGAGGAAATCAAAGCAGCGAGCTTTGAGTTTGGGGCAGACGTGGGACTCTGCAAGCTCCAACATTGAAACCACACCGTCTGCGGTGATACCGTCGTCGTTGCCACATAGCTTGTCCTCACAGATCTTCTTTAACCCCTCTACCCCGTACATATCAGCGGCTATAAGCAGATGTTGGTATTGTGCCATGGTGGAAGTGGCATCCTTTTCTCCGGCGGCATCGGGCAGCAAACCATGATACATGTAATGAAGGAAAGACCTGAAGGTGGAGGCCTCCATGTCTTTGATGGTGATAGAGGTCATCTTGCTTTCGGCCATTGGGCCATAGAGCTCCGTTCTAAAGACCGGCGACTGGGCTGCGAGCACCAAACGATGAGCACTGAAGCTCTCCCCGCCGACGTCAAAGGTAACATCGGTGAGGTCTTGTTTATCAGACATGGAGGCCAGATCATGACCCACGCCTGGGAGCTTCTCTGGAGGTGTCCAGTCTTTCTTCCAGATGATGTCAATGGTGCAAAGCACCTCGAAGTAGTTGTCCACCACACAGTTGGCCTTGACTTCATCCGTTTTTAACATCACCTTGTAACGTACTTCCCTCAGGTCAGAGTCAGGGAAGGGCTCTGGGTTGAAAAGCACTGTCCCCATGGAAGGCGCCGGTGAGCCGGTTTTGTCGAGAATATCCATGTGCGCAGACATCTTGGCAGCGCCCTCCACTGGTGGACACACATCGAGAGCGAGCAGGATGAAGGTGCTTCCTACAGGCGAGTAGAAGGCCTTGCATTCGCATCCAGCAACCAAGGTGTTAGCAAATAGATAGCCATCCCCGGGTCTTACCCGGAAAAGGAAGCGGTGGCGCGAGTCTCTTATGTGGCAATCGGATGACCTGCCTTCGGCCATGATTGACGTCGCCGGCGAGCTGTAGGCGACCGGCGGCGAGCGAACTGTAATATGTTGAAAATTAGGGATCTGTCCTTCCATCAGGGTTTTGAAGGGAAGTATCGATCGCAGGCTGCTGCCGTTCCGTAACAGACGGCGCCGTGCGAAACGAGATTTGCAGTTCCGCTAGGCTTGGAATTACGTACTGTACTAGTTTTTTCTTCTTCCTTTTACGAGGAAATAAACCAGTCCCTTTATCCTAAACTAGCAAATACGTCCGTACGCTTGCAACAGAA
The DNA here is from genome assembly GCA_950022295.1 of Bromus sterilis. NCBI lineage: Eukaryota > Viridiplantae > Streptophyta > Magnoliopsida > Poales > Poaceae > Bromus > Bromus sterilis. Next base: position 17,547,155 of record OX465598.1, on the reverse strand, counting down.
AAAATATTTTCATCTCAGTTAGCAACTTTCACTCTTTTAACATGGTAGAGATAGAGAAGCATTACTAACATAAACATTGAATATGAAATATTATTACGGTAAGTATATAGAGCGAACATTCGCTTCAGTACATGACAAGAGCGAACAAGTTGCCTGGCAACTCACAATACACGCGATGACAAATCTGGCTTGCGATTGACACAAAATATTAAAACACAACGAGTTGTCATGCGTGTGTACTGCAGTTGTCATCACGCATGAAGTACGGTTGCCATAAAATTGTTCGCGCTTGCCATGCTCCAGAACGAACGTTCGCTCTGAATTGCCATCCATATTATTATAGTTCAATTTCTCAATTCAACTTTGCATGTTGAGAAGCCTACGGTATAAATGATCATATATAAATAAATAATTGATTAATAGTTTAATAGTTCCAAAAATATTTACATACATGGATTGTTTTTTTTGCGGGGATTGTTGTTTACATAGATTGATAACTTATAGTATATCTACGGTAATTGTCAGTCACTCCGATGTACAAATGAAAACACCTCATACACTGATACCCCACAAACGTAAGGGATCGAGGTAGTCTTCGCGGGTAAGTTAACCCAATTTATTGATTCAACACACGGGGAGTCAACAAGAGTATTTATAAGATTTGACAGTTGAGTTGTCAATTCAACCGCACCTGAAATATACTTGCTTGTAACAACAGATGAGTGGTAATGGTAATATGATAGTGATGATGACGACAGCAAAAGTAAACAGCAAAAGTAACAACTAATGACCAGCAGGATTGAAAACACTGTAGGCTAGGGAGATGGATGGTTGGGCGCTGCATGGATGAGAGTGAACATGTAATAGATTCTAACACGGGGCAAGGCACACAGAAAAACAATGATCATCTAGGCAAATATCAAACATTAGGCATGTATCCCGTAGGTAGTTCTGTGTGCTTGCAATAAGAACTTGCACAACATCTTTTGTCCTACCATCCCGCTACGAACGGGGCCAAAGGGAACTTATGGAGATTAAGGTGCTCCTGTCAAAGAGCACCGGAACAAAGCAATAAACTCAATGGATACATGGAATCCTCAAATTATAGTCCATCCCCTTTGGTGTCCCAAGCTGTCACCTTTGGGATCGCCGGTTCCGGACCATAATAGGTGCATACAACTCATAGATAGGATCAAGAACACAAATATATTCATGAAAACACATAGGATTCAGATCTGAAAACATGGCACTCGGGCCCAAAGTGACAAGCATTAAGAGCAACAAGTTGAAGCAAAGAAGATAAACACCAATCTAGATGATAGGCAATATGCCCCCAACAATCTGATGAACTATTACATGATCTAACTCATCCAATCCCTACCATCCCCTTTGCCTACAGCAGGGAATTACTCACACATGTGAAGAGAAGTCATGGAGGAGGGATGAATTGGTGATGGTGATGGCGATGGCGACGATCTCCCCTCTCCGGAGGCCAAATCAGCCTCCAGATTAGCCCTCCCGAAGTAGAACAGAGGGTGGCGGCGGCTCCACGACGGAAACTGGAAAAACGACTTATGTTCTGGGGTTTTCCCGTCAAGAGAATAAATAGGAGTCGAGGTAGGGCACCAGAGGAGGGGGGAGGCCCCCAGGCGGCCAGAGGGCGCGGCCCCACCCTGGCCGCGCCAAGGGGGCGCCTGGGGCTCCCAGGACTCCCCTCTGGTCCCACCTCTGGCAACTGACTCCTTCGGGTGCGTGGATTTTCTGGTATTTTTCTGGGAATTTTCTGAAACATCTAAAAATCCATTTTCCTGCACACAATAAAACCATACATGCAGCTCTGCTGAAAACAACGTTAGTCCAGGTTAGTTTCGTCCAAATCATGCAAGAATGGGGGCAAAACAATAGCAAAAGTGTTTGGAAAAGTAGATACGTTTGAGACGTATCACACACCGACCCCGAGGCCGCGTACCAGGCGAGCTGTCAGCACAGTCACCCAGAGCAACCGAGGCAACCACCCTACCACCATATGCGGAGCTGCCGCTCCGACATCCACGCCGACCCCGAGACCGTACACCATGCTGGCCGTCGACACTGCCACCCAAATTACCAATGTAGACACCCCCTCTACAAGGACAAGATCCGGAGTCGCCGCTCCGGTTTCCACCCGAGTCGGTGGCTCACCCAGGCCTAGAGCATTACCAACGTAAACATTGAATATAAAACATTATTATAGTTCAATTTCATGTTGTGAATCCTACACTATAAATGGTCATATATAAATAAATAATTGATAATAGTTTAATAGTTCTAAAAATATTTACAGACATGGATTGTTGTTTACATAGATTGATAGCTTATATCGTTATCTACAGTAATTGTCAGTTTGCATGCCAAATAAATTTTAAAATTCTAGTGTTAGCGTGGATATTGAAATAAAAATAAGTGTTATAATGCTTCGTAGAATATTTGCTTGTCTAATATACTCCCTCCGTTCCTAGATATAAGGTGTATAGTTTTTTTTAAGTTCAAAATATAGGGTGTATTGCGTTATATCACTCGTGTGGACAATTTTTTAAAATATTTTATCATGTTTCCTTATCTCTTGCAAACCCCTCTATCTTTTCATGTCAATTAGCTAGGGGTAATCTCATCCAAACCTGATGTAAATTTTCCTCAATGTGTGTTCTTTAATCTTCGTGCCAAAATCTATACACCTTATATCAAGAAATGGAGGGAGTATTATGATTACCTTACATGGAAGCCAGAACGATGCTCACACTAGTGACCCTACAATCAAATCTAAAGCCGCCGCTTCGGCATCCATGCGGAATCCGATCCAAGACCGCACACCAAACTAGTCGGCGGCTCTGACACCCGAGCGACCCACACCGACACCTTACACCCATTCCCGAAGCAGCCGCTACGACTTACAAATTAAAACAACTCACATACCGACCCCGAGGCCGCGCATCAGGAGAGCCGCCAGCACCGTCACCCGAGCAACCGGGGCCAACACGCTACCACCATATGAGGAGTCGTCGCTCTGACATCCACGTCGACCCCGAGGCTGCGCACCATGCTGGCTGTCGACACTGCCACCCGAATGACCAACGTAGACACCCCTCCAGGAAGACAAGATCCGGAGCCGCCGCTCCAGCTTCCACGCCGAACCCGAGGCCGCGCACCTCCCGTGTCGATGGCTCACCTAGGCCTAGAAACACTCCAGAACGATGCCTCCAAGAAGGACTGCGACACCAAAGCGTTGTCATCGTCCGCTCCAGGAGTTTGTAACAAGTGTTTCCCCGCGAAGTGGAAGAGGGGAAGGCAGAGGCCCTCGAACGACGACTCCTCCAAGAAGCCTTGCTCCAACCAAGGCTAGAGCAAGGCTTATGCTTCGAGCAGCAAAAGAAAGCCTCCCCTCGAACCGGCACTGGAGAGCCACCGCCCACCTGAGCCATCACCTCCACCAACCAAAGCCCATAACCATTGGCTAGAACAGACCCGCCGCCACCTGCACCCCGCAGAGTTGTCGACCAAGCCACGACCAACGCAAGCGTCCCTGGAGTGTCCCTCGAAGACCGAAGGACGATGCACCCGAACTCCAACCATGGCGCTGTCCACACAGGCACCCCAACTACCGTCGTCGAAGAAGAAAAGGTTGGAGGCCACCGCCATGGCGTCCGAGAAACACAACCACGCCAACAGCCCACCAAAGACGAAGTCATCCGAGCATCACATTGCCGCCTTCATACGCTCCAGATCTGTGCATGCACGACCCCAGATTGAGCTCGCACAGTCGTACGCTGCAGCACTGCATATGGCGCGCCCCCGTCCTCCATGCTCCACCAGAGCACCAACACGCACGACGCCCCTGTGCTTCCGCGCCGCTCCTGGCCTCCCTGACCAAGACCTCCACCGCCAGCTAGCTCGTCTTCGGAGGCTCCTCGCAAACACGATCCCAGCCGCACCCTGCCTCACGCACAACCGCGCCACCCGCATCCCGCGCCCATCGTCACCTAACCTGCGCCGCACCCAACCTACCACGTCGTCGAGCCACCAAGCACGACAGATTCATCCAGGTCCGGTTAGATCCGGCTGCCCCCTGTCCGGAGACAGCCATCGCATCAACGCAAACCACCAACGGTGGCCACGACCACCGCGCCTCACAACGCCCCCTGCTCCATGAATGGGAAAGACCTGTCGCCACCTTCCTCAGATCCAATAGAGACAGTTAATTCGGCCGTATCAACAGTTAATCGGCCAGGCAATCGCTACTCGATGCATGGACGAATCGAAAACCGCATATTCGTAGAATTAATTGGCCAAGGCAATTTATTGGCTCTCAGGCCGATTTACCGGGCCGAGCCGAGTAACTGGGCCGTTCCCATTTGCCTTACTAAACCAAAAACCTAGCCTATTTTTCTCCTGTCTCCACCCCCCCCCGACTTAGGATTGGGAAAACTCACCTCATTAGTCGCCTTCCGCCCAGCCATCTCTCGCTCGAGATTGGAGCAGCCACCGGTCCCTTCCTCACCGTCGGCCACCTCCTCGGCCCCAGCAAGCAGCCGCTGGCCACCTCCTCGACAGCAGCAAGCAGCCGCCGGCCATGGATTCCACCTCCTCCACCCCGAGCAGATCCAGGCCATGGATTCCAGCCAGTTCCTCCACCCCCCATGTATTCATGTTCTGCAGCCTAAGGCATTTACCGACAAATGGGATACCGATAAATTCAGCTAATCAACCGACTCACTGATTAATCCCTATTCAGCACTCGTCCGAGCAGACACCAGTTAAGGAATTCCTGAACATTGGAAAAAAAGAAATATTTCTCAAAAATCCACAAAAATGTTATACACCCTCCATTCCAAAATGTAGTGCGCCCGTGTTTTCCGAGATCCAACTTTGACCATAAATTTAAGTAACGAGACCGACTACGGCGGGAGAAAAAAAATATATAGTTGAAAACTTCTTTTGAACACGAATTCATTGGTATAATTTTTGCTTCCGCCGTAATCGGTCTCGTTGATTAAATTTATGGTCAAAGTTGAAGCACGAAAATCGTGGACGCACTATATTTTAGACTGGAGGGAGTATCTAATTTGGTCAAGTTTCAACAAGTTTTTTCCAAGAGATAAAAGATACAAGCAAAAATCACATTCAGGTCAAAACCAGTTATGTGGTGGATGAGTTGGCGTTGACTGGCCAAAATCGGTAAAAAAAACCACTACAGAGTTGTTTCTTGTTCGGTTTTGTAAATTGGGGGATGCAAACTAAACAATTTTGTAGTTCAAGATCGTGTTTTCGACTTTGGTGATAGTTCAAGAACGTAAGGCCTTGTACAACGGTCAGTGCTTAAGTACAGGTGCTTGAAGAGAAAGAGTAGATTGCGTCGCTGAAAAAGAAACTTCTCGCAGCGCAGAGTGCCACGTCTAGGTGCTTACCGGGTGTTTAGCTCCTAGCGTGGCCTGTTTTCTACTCCTTCCGTCCCATAATATAGTATTTTCTTCGATCCATATTATTTGTCTTAAAATTAATGTATCTATCACTAAAATACATCTAGATACATTCATTTTAAGACCAATAATATAGATCGAAGGGAATAACGTTTTTGAGCTAGACTAGCTCAAAAATCGTTACTACATTATGGGACGGAGGGAGTACAACGCTGCGGTATTCCTAGCGTGGCCGATGGTCTAGTGATATATCCTATTTTGTAGCCGATGGAGGAAGCACCCGTAAATAGAGGAAGCAGTTTTTTTAGGGTAATAGAGGAAGCAGTTAATTTGCGTAAGCACCGGTTGGCACCGGAAGCAAGAGTTTGCTTCTACTTGCCTCCGTAAGCACCTATGCAAATCAATCTCAACAGAAAAACCGGGGTTTTCTCCTAAACGTTGGATACAAGCATCTGCATTGTACATGGCCTAATATGAACTTCTCTTCTTCAAACACCATCATATTTTAACAGAGACACGAGAAAAGTGGAATATCGTAGGAAGGAAGATATTGATATGACTTAAATAAATAACCGTTGCTCATCACAGGGACACGAAAGCTTGATGTTAGTTGCATCGATATCCAAAATGATAGAAACATCTACAATTCTACATAGTGTTAGAATAACCCGCAGCGCGTAGTAGATCATTCGAGGATCAAGCAATCACACGAGGCACGACACCGAGATTTGTTAATGAAGTTCACCGAACATCGGCTACATCTCCGGGGCTTGACTATGGGCGCTCCTCCCATGACACCGCTACAATACCGCACACCGGCCACCCGGGCGCCGGCACACGCCGCCGGCTCCCCCTGCGTGCCTGTGCTATTATGTTGGCATAGGTTACAACCGTGGGGTGCCTCTCATTATATGAGAGCCCAAGGATACAACGTGTCCGACTCCAACACTACACGTATCCTACCCATATTACAACTCCAAGTCCAATGTAACCCAACTATAGTACACAATATTCGACACAAACTCAACACATAGAGAGCAAAATATCAGAAAGAGTGACTAATAAAAGGCTAGATATAAAACATATGAACGAATATAAAAAAGATGGGAATGTAAGTATGTAACACAATTGTAGCATCATACAACCAATTATTTAATTCGAACTCGCCGTTGTAGCTCAAAAGAAATAGACAACGTTACGAAAATCCAACAAGAAACTTGAAATCCTGATAGCTAGGCAAGTTGTATCCTTCTGCAACTAGTAATAAACTAAGCACGCATGGTAGTGAATAAAAGAGCATGCCAATGTAACAGGCTTGTAATCACCAACGTTTGTTTATCACCGTTCCATCATCGTGTCAACAATGTACTCTAGTTTACTCTAGTTTTCTTCTGAGGAGGTTCCATGTTGGACGTTTTTTTACGTGCTATCTTGAACCTCTCCCTAGCTTCAACCAATAGAGTCGGGAAGGTCTGCATCAGATGGATGTACTCATCAGAGGTGGCGACCATCTGAAAGTTTTCACCGTCGGTGAGGAAATCAAAGCAGCAAGCTTTCATTTGGGGGCAGATGTGGACCTCCGCAAGCTCCAACATTGAAACCACACCATCTACGGTGATACCTTCGTTGCAACATAGTTTGTCCTCGCAAATCTTTAATCCCTCTACTCCGTACCTATCAGCGGCTACAAGGAGATGTTGGTACTGTGCCATGGTGGAAGGGACATCATTTTCTCCTGCATCGGGCAGCAAACCATGATACATGTAATGAAGGAAAGACCTGAAGGTGGAGGCCTCCATGTCTTTGATGGTGATAGATGGCATCTTGCTTTCGGCCATCAGGCCATAGAGCTCCGCTCTAAAAACGGGCGATCGTGCCGCGAGGACCAAGCGATGTGCGTCGAAGGTCTCCTCGCCAACATCAAAGGAAACATCGGTGAATTCTTGTTTATCAAACATGGCGGCCAGATCATGACCCAGGCCTGGGAGGTCCCGTGGAGGTGTCCAGTATTTTTTCCAGGTGATGTCCACGGTGCACAGGACCGAGAAGTAGTTGTTCACCTCACAGTTGGCCTGGACTTGATCCCTCTGTATCAGCAGGGCGTAACATAATTCCGTCGAGTTAATGAAAAGTGCGGTGTTGGAAAACACCGTCCCCACGGAAGGCGCCGGCGAGCCGGTCTTGTCGAGTACAACCATGTGCGTGGATACCTTGGCAGCGCCCTCCGGTGTTGGACATGCATTGAGGGAGAGGAGGATGGTGCTGCTTCCTGCAGCCGCGTATATGACCTTGCATTCGCATCCGACAACGGCGGTGCTAGCAAATACGCCATCCACCGGCGGCGTGAGTCTTACCCGAAAACGATAGTGGTGGCGCGAGGCTCTTTTGGGGACTATGTGGGAATCGGATGACCCGCCTTCCGCCATGATATATAACTAGTCTTGAGAAGGTGTCGCCGCGCCCGTAGGAGAGACTGTTTTAATTTTTGATGCTTGATTGCTTAGAGAAATTCATATGAAGTGGAGCAACTAAGTGAGTCTGAGAAATAAATAACACATTGAAACCAAAGGAGTGCTTGGATCTGGGAGGTGGAGAACACTTCAAAGTACTCCCTCCGACCCATATTAATGTACTCAACTTTGTCTAGATAGGATTTAATTTAAATGAAAAAGTAACACACACACACACACCCAGTCCTCCATAACACCGGTGAGTTACATTCTAAAAATATGGATTACTGTATAGTTCTTAGTTTTCCCTAATGACATGAACAAACTGAATCCCTTACAATTACAAACAATGTATCCATTCTATCAAAGTAGGAGGAACATTTAGTTATACGTACTGCAAAAATAAAAGAGGAAAATTCAGTTACATAATATTGCAGCAGGAATAATTAGAGAGTAGGTAAATAATGGCATACCGACAAATAGTATCTAATGATTGAAGTAATCAGCAGCACAAAGTTTGTGGAATTTCTTCGGTTCAAACCAAGCACAATTGCTGCTGGAAGCCGTCCTTGAGCTGTTTAAGATTGCATACTGTTGTATAGACTAAAGAAGAAGATTTTCCAAATATCAGTGACCAACATCCGACAGTTTGACTGTACTAAATTTGAAAGTTTAGAAATACTCTAATGCTTATTTTTTCCAGACTATATGCCAAGCATTTGTATTATGTAAAATGAACCTATCAATAGTAAACATGAGTGGCTCATACTTCACTTAGTCTCTCAACGGGAGAGTTACTCCACTTTTAATAATTCTTGTGACCTAAGGAAGTAAACTATTCGAAGATACCATAAGCATATTGTTAAAAAAAATGACCGCTCTTTACCTGAACGCAAGAAAATTTATTTGTGGTAAATCTCTTTATCAATTCAATTTAGAAAGAATTTCAAATGTCCTAGCTTTAGAGAGAAAAAAACCTGAAAAATCTACAAATCAAAAGTCAGGCCATGTAAATTAATTAGTATCATTTTTTTTTCCCTTTCACCTCAAGCTTCATTCTTGACCTTAGAAGTACATATTAACACACACGCACAACAGAAGTACTTCAGACAGAGAACCAAAAAACAAACCACAAATTCTGAAACACTCGGACTTCATCTTTGCTTTGCTTTCCCCGCTTAGTGTTTGGTTATTCATTTGGCGTGTATCATATTAAAGTGACCAGGAGTAATTAGGAATATAGTTTTGAAAAATATGTCTGATCGCCAGGTTTTTATTACCACTCTAGAGGTTTCCTTTCTAACCATAGAACAGTAATTTATGGAGCACAAAGTTTACTAATTACAACTGTAGATAAGCTCCTACAAACCCTCCTGAATTATGAAAAAAAGTTAATGCAGGATATATGTTTCCAATCAATTATCATATAGAGCCCTCAACTTTAATCAAGAGATTTTGAATTAGCAAAGTATTCAACTCTCAGAATTATGAAGGTCAAGACTTTTGTTGAGCTGGGAGCATTCATATGATAGGCGAGGCATGAATTTTGATCTCTACAAAAAAATAAGAGCTTGCTAGAATGGTAAGATGTACTACCTGCAAACCTGAAAGTAGTAGTAGTTAAGAAGCATGATCAGCTAAAGTATCATCATTGGTAATTTGACTGATCATTCGAATTGAACTATACAAAACTTAAAGCAAATAATCTTAGACATACATGAATATCTATATGACTACAATGAACACGGACAGGGAGGGAAGGGAGCTGCAGCATGGCAGGCAGCCAACTGACTGCAGCGTGTTACGTGGCTGCGAGGAACATACGGCGGCTGCGCCCTTCGTGGACAGATCGAGGTGGAGGAGCGGAGGAAGCAGCAGCGGCATGGAAGGCAGGCAGCCGGCGTGTTGCGCGGCTGGAAGGAACGAATTTGTGGAGGCGGGGCGGCTGATCCTTTTCTCCTCGTTTCTCTCTTTCAGAAAAGAAAGAGGCTTCAGCGGTAAATCTTCTGAAGGTGTTAAAATAAAAATAAAAAGGTTGTCAATCAGAGCACATGGCAAACACGTGTCAGCTCGGGAGACATCTCACATCTAACACTTGAAACGCACATGAGAGACCAAAGCTTATCCGGTTTGTATTATAAGTATATATATAAGTTCGACTTGGGATAGGCGATCGGCGGCAAGCGACCTATAATACGTTGAAAATTAGGGATCTGTCCCTCGCCGTGGGTTTTCGAGGCCGCCGCCGCTCCGTAACGAAGGCCGTGCAAAGCCGCTAGGTAGTTTTTCCTCGCTTTCTTCCTTTCCCTTTTCTGCACAGGGATGCTGAGTTGTACACGGAAACTGAGTTGTATAGGCATACGAGTTACATATAGCCTTCGTAAATTAATATAAAATGTTTTATATAAGGTGGATACTACGAGTCCGGCAGATTATTTCCTAGAATCGGCCGGTTGCATGACCATCAAATGAATTTAAATCTAACGTCTATCCGGGTGTCAATACCTGATGTGTTGATACACGTGGGGGTTTCCATCGAACCTTTTATCCCCTTTGCAGCAGGTTGTTTGTTGCGAAGCTTCTTTGTACGCAGAGATATTTGACATGCCTCGTTGAATTTAGCGTATCACGTAGAATATTTTTTGCAACACGATGCTTGTTGTGAAGTTCTTTTGCAACATGATGCTTATTGTGAAATTTTATTTGTATGCATATATTTTCTTTCAACCCTCTTTGCAACACAAATGACATTGTGAATCTTCTTTGCAACAACATCTTTGTTTCGTTCAATGAGTTTACAACACACACTTTGTTGCAAAAAAATTGAACCACTCAAAAACGTTTACAACATCTATCTTGTTGCGCTTAAATTTTTTGCAACAAGCATCAAGTTGCAAACATCTATTTAGTGTGTACTCAGCGGCAAAAGAGAAAATTGGGTGGCATGCAACGTATACAAAGAAAGAAACATGCATGACGCCACCACACACGCGTGGGCGCAGCAACGGTCCCACCTGAAGGTGGGGGAAGCGGTCGACACCAGCGAGTTATCAACCGGCGGAAGGAAATTGTTTTCCTTTATATAACTATTTATCTAAAACATCTTATAGTTTACAGAGGGAGTACATCCCATATATATGGATTGCTCTTTTTTCAACTATAAAACGATGGTGACTTAAATTTGTATCGTGCATGTAAAATCTTTGAAAATGTTATCAAAAAGGATAATGATCCCTGCCGGCCCACATGAAAAGCCTCGCACTGGTTGCGCGCCAGCCGATGGATCGGGTGAATGGTGCGCCTCTCGATCTCCCGCTGTAGATAATTTCCTTCTTCCACGGCCTTATCCCTTCGCTTCTTCTTCCTAATCCCCCACCCCCCCCCCCCTCACTTTTTCTGTGTCTCCTCCTTCAATAGAACCAGATACTTTAACATTGAGAAGGAAAGTTAGAGAAGCTATAGTAACCTAACTTTGCTTCTTTCAATACATGCGATTAAGGCTGAAATAACTTCAAATTAATTTACAAATGACAGATCTACTATACATTTATAGTAATCAAATACAATAAAATTGATGGTGAAATGAAATTAATTTTAAATTATTTAGATCTACGGTATATATTAACAGTAAACAATTTACTAACACTCCCTAACTTTACTTCTTCATTTTACACTACGGTAGCAATGTAGCACCATGACTTTCCTTCTTAATGTTAGAGGATCTATCTCCGCTCCAATCTCCTGGGGGCATTTTGCCTCTCCCTTGGCCATGGCCTGCCAGCTCAAGGGTGGGGTTGCAGCCTAAAGCTGTAGTGTGGTTGCTCTGAGCTGCAAAGGCAGGGGCCGCGTGCCTCTAGTTCACGGGCGGGTGACGATAAATGACGTTGCAAGCACGCTGATGAAGTGTTGTAACCCATGAACCCACGAGCTACGATCCAGGGTACGAGAAGCTACAACGGTTGCAGCTAGTATCGGGTGTGGGATGGAAGGGGCATCATCGAAGCTGCGACTGGCCACTTCCGATGTTGCAACCGATGGCGAGAAAGCTACAACCGGCCTCGCCAAAAGCTTTAATCAGAGTCGATGAAAGTTAGGGATGCTACCGTCAATAGAAAAACTGTAACTAGTGACCGAAAATGCTACAACCGGCCACACCAAAAGCTTCAACTAGAGCCAACAAAACCTATAGAGACTAGAAAGTTGTGACCGGCGATAATGAAAGTTGCAACCAGCGGTGTGGGATGCCATGAGCGTGACGTGCTGCAACCAGCGATGCTGGATGCTGGAACCATGAGCGTGACGTGCTGCAACCAGCGATGTTGGATGCTGGAATCTGCCGTGGGGGTGTGCCGCGAACGGCGACGCGGGATGATGAAACCGTATATGAGCTAGGCGTGTTGCGACCAACGGTGAAGGATGCTGGAACCTACTCGTGGGGGGGGGGGATGCCGCGGTCGGTCATTGCCGAAGCTGCGTCCAAAAGATGATCAAGCCTCGCGTCGTGTTGCAACAGTGAGGCTGCGAACGACGGTAAGCCGTGGATCGACGAGTGCGGTAGGAATGGTAGTACGACGCTAACAAGCAAATTTCTTTGTAGCAGAGAAGGAGTCTTGGCCATGGGGAAGCGAGCAACGAACCGCGCGAGGAAGGTGTAGTGTTTTGACTTTTTTCTCGAGGGGTAGTTGCAGAGTGCGTGGGCGAGGGGAGATGACCGAGTCAGTGATCGAGGTAATCATAACTGCTGACAGGCGCGCGATCTGACGGCGTGGAAGGGACCGATCGAGTCCACCGCCGGTCATAGTGACTGAAAATTCAAGTCACTATCATTTAATGGTAGTAAAAAAGAGGAATCCATTAGGACGCCACTCTTCACCGCCGCGACCGTCGCTACATTTGGGCCGGTCAGACCTAGACCGTCTGGTTCCTTTAATATTGCCAGCTAGGGATCTTATCTTCTCCTGTTTGTAACAAAAATAAAACATCGTTTTGTTGCATACCAACGATGCCCAGCGATACTTTCCGTTGGTAGCTTGCCGGAGCCGTTCGCCGGCTCCGATCACCGGTTGCAACACCGGTGATCACTGGTCGCTTGCCGGTTGCAACACAAACTTCGAATGCTCGGTTGAAGCAAAAAACATTTGCCAGTTCCAGCAAAAATTTATCGTGGTTGCAACAAGAAATTGACAACATGGTAGAATTCTTTTGAATTGGTTCCAGCAAAAACCAGAGATGGTTGTAGCACAAACCTGTAGCCGATGATGAATTGGTAAAGGTGGTTGTTGCAAAAAAAAACTTGATAGTTCCAGAAAAAATATACACTGGTTCTAGCAAAAAATAGCTCAACAGGAAGACTTTCATCGATAAGATTGTAACAAACAAAAAAAAAGATTGTAGCAAAACGGATTGATAATTCCGGCAAAAAAAAACTTGTTCCAGCAAATATATAACTCAGCATCCGCCATTGCCGGTTCCAGCATCTGACGCAGTCAGTCCCCGGCATCCCCGTCGAAGCACCTTGTGGCAGCACAAGTGAGTGGTGCGGCAATACGAAACATCTCGCCGTGGTGGCCTCTCGGTGGGTTGACCACATGGCGTGCGGTGACCCTCTCCGACGATTTGTCTTGGCGTGAAGAGGCGGTGGCCATGGCATATCACTTGATCTGGAAAAGGAAAAGGAGTGTGGTGGGTGGGGATAAACCTCACTGTGGTGACCTCTCATGTGGGTGGATCGCATGGCATGCGATGGTCCTTGGGAGGCGGCGGCCATGGCATCTCCTTCAATCTGGGGCAGTGAAAGGAGTACGGTGGTGTGGGGATAAGGATCATGGAGATCGAGAAAAGCAGAAAGGGATAAGCGGTGTGTGACCCCACCCAGTGGCGAAACTAGGATTGGGCCAGAGCCCAGGCGAACTGGGCCAGACCCCAGGAAGGCTTCGTATACTGTATCAGGCCACTACAATAATCGCTAAAGTATACAAAGCAGTTGGGCCTCACTGCCTGGGGCCTAAAATCGCCGATGACCCCACCCATGTGTGCATGTTTTGCATTTTTTTTAGCAGTAAGAACACACTTTAATCCTCAGAATTCACAACGAAAGGGATATAAACTTCGTAATGCGGCAGCAATAACCAAACATGCTCCCTTCATCTAGAGACGACGAAAATATAAACAACTTAAAGGCCTCGCTACCCGTGGTCCTTTTCTCAAAAACAAAATGAAAGGAATTGAAATTTTCTGAATTTCGGATAATCTCTCTAACAATCATGCAGTGGCGTCCCTCCATTCCACACTTGATATCTTCCACGATACTTCTATCATCGCATGAAATGACAACATCATCCAACATCAAATCTTATTGAGCCAGTCCTTGGGCCTCCCTGCATTCAATAGCTTCCAGGGTATCCCCTTCATACAAACCTGTGATCACCAGAGCCGATGACCCGTAATGCCCCTGGCCGTCCCGCGCCACACCAGCCGCCGCTCCTCTTTCCTATTTCGTCATCGTGTTTCAAGGTCGCCATGAGTTGGAAGAGCCACTTTCTTGCACTCGGTTCAAGGTGTGCACGTTTTGCATAATACGCGGTGTGATCCAGTGGTTCGCGCGCGATCGGCCCAAACCCGATCGGTCGGCCGTCCCCAAACATTTTACCAATCCATCCATTATCAAGCTCTAATTCTTGCGGCCCGTTTCCGGGTACAAATGAGCATCTCTGTAAAGAAACGGGGATGAAAAAAAGAAATGAAGAAGGAAAAAACTACAGAGTCCACTTTAAAATCGCGGGCTAAAAGTGAGCGAGAGCGATCACGCCGCTGGAAATCTCCCCGCGATCTGATTTCTTCAGCAAATCACCAAAGATTGCGCCATTCCTTCCTTATCTATCGCCCGCGATTTATTACCTTGTACCAACCCTAGCGGCACTGCAATCTGGCTTCGTATGCCTTGGTTACAGGGTAGCGGCGGCCGCGGCGGCCTGCGATACTCCCCTTAAACCCCACGTGCACAGATTCCTAATTTTCAACATACACTGTATTACCGATCGCTCGCCGCCGATCGCCTATAGCTGCCGGTTTCCCAAGTCGAGCTCAACCATGGCCAACGGCGACGACGGGTCGACCGATTACCGCATTGTCCCCACACACGACACCCACCGCTTCCGTTTCCGGGTAAAACTCCTCCCGCCAGGGGATGCTGGCCCTGTATATATATGCCAACACCGTCGTTGCCAGATGCAAATGCAAGGCGCTCTACACGGCCCAAGGAAGCGAAATCATCCTCAATCGGTCTCAACGTGTGTCCGGCGGTGGAGGGCACAGCCAAGATGTCTACGAGCGTGGTTCTACTCGACAAGATGGGCTCACCGGCGCCTGCAATGGGGACAGTGAAATTCAATCGGCCGAAGGTAGTTACTTGCTCTTTGAGTAACATCACATATACCAAGACAATACGAGTCGTAATAAATAAAATTACTAGTTGATGTTATTTTCCACTATAGAACTAGTAACATACATTAGTAACATACCGATGTTACTAGTTGATGTTACTCCCCACTATGGGTAGTCTTAGCTGAAGCGTGGGAGAGGTTCACGGTAGCACATGGAAAACCGACCATCATGCAAGAAGCTCCCCAAAAGAAAACTAGAATAAACTAGAGCGTATATGTTGGCATGACGATGAAATTAATGGTGATACATAAATTAATGTATTACCTCCGATCCATATTAATGTACTCGATTTTGTCTAGATTCGTATGCATCTAGTCTAAATACTTAACTAGATACATACGAATCTAGATAAAGTTGAGTACATTAATATGGATCGGAGGGAGTAGGTGATTACAAGCAGCCCGTTACGATTAACTAGTATTGTTGCAGAAGAATACACCCTGCCTAGCTATCATGATTTCATGTTTCTTGTTGGATTTTAGTACATGTGTATTTCTTTTGAGCTACAACGATAAGTTTGAATGGAATCATGCATAGGCTGTATGATGCTACAAATTAATTGTGTTCCATTCCCATTTTTGGTTTATTTGTGCTTGTTTTATATCTACCCTTTGATTAGTCATTCATTTTTATATATTCTTTTGAGCGCTTGCACCAAATTGAGTGAATCGTACCGTATTAACTATGTGATGACACAACTAGATTAGATGACCGTACCGTATTAACTAGAATAAGTTGGAATAGTTTGCTATGCCTGAAGTACAAAGGATAACTAAAGTACGTACAATCAATTTCTAACCACCCTTGATGACGGGTCAGGGTGATCTATGCTTCCATTGCCTCCATGAGTTATCATTCTTGCTTAAGACTTTGACAGAATACATGTGTGTGTTACCGACTTACCGTACTGTAGCCACGCCTTCCGTGCCTTTGGGGACGGGGGTATTCATACAGGTGTGGATCCTGTGGGATTGACTCCACCGGATGGCAACAACCATCTGGTAGCTGATCCACAAGCTTGAGCTATCCATTTTGTCTTGAAAGGTGATTTCGCCTCTCTGAACCTACCTGGGGTCATTCCCCGACACTCGCAGAACTAGATTACAGTATTTTCATTAGTTGTGAATCAACTAGTGAAATATCCTGTCTTCTTGCTTTGTACATCATGATGTCGGCTCGTCCCTTCTAGAGGGCCTGGTCAGGGCGATACGGGATGGCCTGCATAGCCGCCGCCGGAGGGCCGGCCGGAGAAGCCGAGCCGGTCCCCAGGAAGGTGGCGGCGGGGCGGATCTGGCCCTCCGCGCCCCAACACCACCCCGGCGCTCCTCCCTCGCCACCCCGCGGCGGTGCCCCTCCTGCTGGCCCAGCGGCGGCGCCCTCCCCTGCTAGTCCGGCAGCGGCAGATCCGGCCACCCCTGGCGGCCTGGCCCGCGCGTCTCCATCCGGTCGCGGCCCCCATCCTCCGCCACCCTCGTCCGTCGCGGACGCTCCTCCCCCTGCGCCTCCCTATCCCGGCAATTCTTCTCCCTCTCCAGCTGATGCTTGAGCCTGACGGCCGGTTCTGAGGCGTTCGCGGCCTTCCCCCCGTGCAGGCACCCCCCTCATCTCCGACGGCCCTACCCCTCCCGAAGGCATGGTGGTGGCTCTTGCGTGGAGGTTGCGAGTGTACACGGTTGTGGCTGGCTCGAGGCCCCTCGCGGCGGATCTTCGCTGGTGTTATTCCGGTCCCGGCGGCTACAGGCCCGCGTCTCTCCAGTGCCTTCGCTGCCGGCGTCCTTCACCGGGCTGCTCCGGCCCGACGATCGGGTAGCTGCGCCCCCTTCCATCTTACCTGGCTCGCCGAGATTTCGACGGTCAAGGCCACGGCTGCTCGGATCTGCGTGCTTCCAGTCCTTGCTTGTGGTGTCGCTGAACACCGTCGCGACAAGAACCCCGCGTGGTTTTCCTCGTCGCCCGCCCTGCCATGTACGCCTCAAAGCCCCCCTTTTGTCGGATCCAGTTCTCTCGGGTGCAGAGATGGTACACCCTCCAACGGTCGATGCAGCCCCCCCCCCCCCCCTCATGATACGGTAGTACCAACCAGGATTTGGTGGCTATGGGATCGCTCAGCTTCAGGCCAGGGAGAGATCCCCGCTCGGCTTGCCGGTGCTAGCAGCGACAGCGCCCGTGGGTGTCGTTTTCCTTCCTGGAGGCGCTGCCAAGGCCTTCAGCTGTGCCTCTCTTCGAGCTCAGGGGAAACCCTAAGTCCGGGTCTCCCGGATAGGATAGTGACGGAGTCTCGGCGTCGTTCTCCTTCTTGAAGGTATTATCCTGTTTGCTCGCGGTGTCCCCGAATTTGGCTCCGACGATGTTGGATCTCTCGCTGGTTTGGCCACACCACTCGTGGCTCGGGTTCCGTAGGTTAGCTGTGTTGTTTCTCCTTTTTGGGCCGAGCATCCCTTGTCTCTCTGCTCTGGGCGCCATGTTCACGCCTGTGTGCGTTTGTGTCATGTGTTATACCCCCATGTACTCATTCTTCTTCTTCTATCAATGAAATGATACGCAAGCTTTGCATATTCGTGAAAAAAAGATTGCCCACCGACCAACGCGCTATCACCAAGCATCATGATCTGTCCATCTCATCGGACGGCTATCGACATGTCGTGCACGAAACATTCCCAGGGAACATCACCAGCTTCATACATAATAATATTTTGAAGATTTACATGCATGACGCAGTGGCGAGGACTATACAACTAAATATCAAGTCACCGTCCTTTTTTAGTAAGAGCATCTCCAACAGGCGCACGCCCGCGCGGCGCGCAAAAACAATTTTACAGCGCCGAATTAGCGTTTTAGCGCGCGGAGCGGCGACTGCGCTTTTCCAGACGCGCTAAACTCGGAGCTTGCCGGTGCAGCGCTTCAGCAGGCGCTCTATCTAGCGCGCACAGCCAAATGTATAGGCAAATTGATCACACAACCAAATTTTATTCACCTCAAATAAATTATTCATGGACAATACAACAAATAGTTCAAACAATACAACAAATAGTTACAAATAGTTTAAACAATACAACAAATAGTTCACCAACAATGCAACAACTAGTCTTGTTGCCTATTCCTTGCCCACCACTCCTCGACTAGATCCTTTTGAAGTTCATCATGCGCATCGGCACGTCGAATGACATGATAGGAGGAAACAAAACAAGCCACTCTATGAGCCCTTCTCCGCACTCGCACGGGATGCCCCATCAACTCATAGTGAGCATAGTCTAAATCTTGTCCACGCTCATTCTCGATGATCATGTTATGCATGATCACACAAGCGTTCATGATGTACCAAAGTATCTTTTGATCCCAAAATCTAGCCGGTCCTCTCACAATAGCAAATTGGGATTGTAAAATCCCAAATGCTCTCTCCACATCTTTCCTAGCCGCAGCTTGAACATTGTGGAAGGCAAGATTTTTGTTACCTTGCGGTGCCTTCATCGGCTTCACAAATGTCTGCCACCTTGGATAGATGTCATCCGCAAGAAAATAGCCATAGTTATATGTATGGCCATTTGCTACAAACTCCACCGGTGGAGTTTCACCATTTGCAATCCTATTCATGAGAGTTGACCGTTGAGGAACATTGATATCATTCAATGATCCGGGCATTCCAAAAAAAAAAGCCAAATCCAAGTCTTCTGATCGGCCACCGCTTTAAGGATTATAGTGGAATCCTTTTTGTGGCCTTGGAATTGTCCATGCCATGCTGCAGGACAATTCTTCCAAGACCAATGCAATCTATTGAGCCAAGCATACCTGGAAACCCGCGAGCTGCGTTGATCTCCAAAAGTCTTGCGGTGTCTTGAGCATTGGGTTCTCTCAAATATTCCTCACCAAAGACTTGAACAATTCCAACGGCAAAGAGCTTGACACACATGATGGCTTGACTCTCACCCATGGCCAAGTGGTCATCAACTAGATCCGTCGGAATACCGTATGCCAACATACGCAACGCAGCGGTCACCTTTTGGAAGGTGCTATGCCCGAGATCTCCGGCAGCATTCCTCCTTTGCTGAAAAAATTGGTCATGGATAGCTAGTTGGTCCGCAATGCGTTTGAAAAACTCAATGCTCATCCGAAAACGGCGCCAAAAATAGCTCTCGGGGTATGTTGGGTTTTTCACAAAATAGTTCCTCATCAGTCTGTTGTGTCCCTCGAGCCTTTCCCTCCATAATTTCTGACGACCAAAAACCGAGCCACCATGCTTCAGCCTTTTGTTGTGCATAGCTAGGATGATTGCAAGGTCCTCCTCCTCTTGAAGATTAAATTCTTCCTCGTCGGAAGAATTAAATGACGAACTCATCTATAAAATTGTATTTTACACGACTAATTTAGAATTTAAATCCGACGTCCATATATTAAAAATGATTTTTTGAACGACATATACCTTGCAAGCTTTCTATCGAACATCAGCTCTGGGAAGCGGCGGCGCGGCGCGCTGGGAAGCGGCAGTGCGGTGGGAGAGGTGGAGGAGGTGGGAGTCCCGACGCGGAAGGAGGCGGTTGAGTTCGCGTGATTTAGACTGCGTTGCCCAGCGCGCTGGAGCGAGCGCCAGAAATACATCGCGCGGCAGCCAGCGCGCTCGGTTAGCGCGGCTACTGGAGCGCGCGATATTGACCAGCGCGCGCTATATGACGGTTTTTAGCACGCCTGTTAGAGATGCTTTAAGAAAAGTGGAACCCATATATGGAACAAGTATGCGAATACAACTCCAGTTTTTTGCGGCCCGTTTCCGGGTACAACTCAGCAGCATCCCTGTAAAGAAGAAACGGGGAAGAAGAAAATCGAAGAAGGAAAAAACTACAGTCTCAATCCTACCGGGACTGCAATCTCGCTTCGTATGCCTTCGTTACTGGCCGGCGGCGGCCTGCGATACTCCCCTTAAACCCCATGGACAGATTCCTAATTTTGTACACATATTACCGAGCGCTCGCCGCCGATCGCCCTACAGCTGCTGCCGGTTTCCCAAGTCGAGCTCAATCATGGCCAACGACGGCGGGTCAACCGATTACCATATTGTCCCCACAGAAGACAGCCACCGCTTCCTTTTCCGGGCAAGACTCGCCGACGAGTCCAACATAAACCTATGTGCTAGCACCGCCGTCGCCGGACGCGAATGCTAGGCGTACTACATGGCCAATAGAAAGCAAATCGTCCTGGGTCTCAACGTGTGCCCACCAACACCGGACGGCGCCGCCAAGATATCCGCGCACATGGTTTTACTCGACAAGACCGGCTCGCCGGCGCCTTCGATCGGGACAGTGGAATTAGTCACCGAGCTTTACCCTAACCTGACGACGCAAGTAACAGGTTGCATCCTGGTCGCAGTGAGGGACGACGCCTTCAAAGCCAACTGCGAGGTGGACGACGGCTACGTCGTGGTGCTGTGCACCGTGGACGTCACCTGGAAAAAGGACTCGGCGACGCCTCCGGAGATGCTCCCGGGCTTGGGTCATGATCTCGCCGTCATGTTTGGTAAACGAGATCTCATTGACGTTTCCTTTGACGTCGCCGGGGAGACCTTCGACGCGCATCGCTTGGTGCTCGCGGCACGATCGCCGGTCTTTAGAGCCGAGCTCTTTGGCCCGATGGCGGAAAGCAAGATGGCGTCCATCACCATCCAAGACATGGACGCCTCCACCTTCAGGTCTTTGCCTCATTTCATGTATCATGGTTCGCTGCCTGCTGCTGGCGAAAAGGATGTTAGTTCCACCATGGCACGGTGCCAGCATCTGCTTGTGGCCGCTGATAGGTACGGGGTAGAGGGGCTAAAAAAGATCTGTGAGGACAATCTATGTAGCAACACTGATGGTATCACCATACAAGGTGTGGTCTCGATGTTGGAGCTCGCCGAGGCCCACATCTGCCCCAAACTCAAATCTCGGTGCTTTGATTTCCTCGCCGACGGTGACAATTTTAAGATGGTCGCCACGTCTGCTGAGTACCTTCATTTGATGCTGAGCTTCCCGGCTCTCTTGGTGGAAGTGCGGGAGAGATTATTCAAGTTAGCACCTGAAAAAACGACCATCATGGAAGAACCTCCTCTGAAGAGAACTAGATTAAACTAAAGTTTGCTTAATTGGTGCTACTTGCAGAAGAATTCACCTTGCCTAGCTATCATTATTTCAAGTTTCTAGTTGGATTTCGGTAAATGTTGTGTATTTCTTTTCAGCTACAACAGCAAGTTTAAATGAAATCATAGGTTGTATGATGCTACCGTTGTGTTACATTCCCTTTATTTAAATTCGTGCATGTTTGTATCTAGCCTTTGGTTAGTCTCACTCTTTCTGATAATCTTGAGAATCTTCTCTATATCCTTTTGAGTGCTGGCCGCGAGTCAAGTGAAACTGTATGTGGATTTTCGAACTGTATGTGATCGCACGACTAGATTACATAACCTTATTCACTAGAACAATTTGCTATGTTTGCAGTACAAAGGATAACTAAAGTACACACGGTCGTTTCCTCTTCAAACCAAACAAGATAATAGGTATGCACAAATCAGAGTGAGCTAGCTCCATTATCAGGTGCTACGCAGATCTACCCTAAAATGTAACGGGGGCTTGGATCAGTCTGTGTACAACTACCACCAGTGGAGAGTAAGATAGGAGCATGGTCACTCAAGATGATAGGAAGGTTTAGAACTTTAGAGCTAGGATACAAAAAGCATACCAATCAAGGGCTCACAAGGCATCTATCAAGACGCTCATAGGTAGGGATGATAGATTGGTGCATACTGGACCAAGTATAGGCCGCCCCACTGAAATCGAGATTTGAAAAACCACATAGCTTGAGAAGGGCACGAAAAAGCATGCATATGGTAATAATTTACATTGCCATATAGAAGCTCATTCATGTCATCCATACAGAGCATAGGCTTCCATGGGTTATCATACACAAAAGTGGAAATCGGATACCAAAAGCAGTTAGTTTGGCTGTGATAGGTGGACGATCCAAATAGTCCATAGATGCCACATCAGCCACAAACCACATGAAGCCCCTCGGTCGCAAAGGAACTACAATACGATCTCACATGTCAAAACGGATAATCAAGCCAGAGCTTGAACTTCCGAAGGTTTAATTTCAAAAATAAATATTACCGCATCTTTGGTGTAATACATGAGCTTGGCTAGGTAGGTCATTCTCAAGTTACCAAGGCCCCAGCCCATACCTCAGAATTCCAAGCGATAAACCTCATGGCGCCCGAGGCACGTTCGGGCCTGTGATGTGCTCTTATATATTGGTAAGATGGCAACGGATTGTGCGGAAGTACACAGTACACACGGATTAACACATTACTTCTCTTGCTTCTACGTAGCTAGCATGTCTTGCCCTCTGTCTACTTTATAGAAGGTAAAGCTTGGCACCTGGTGGAAGTCTCTTAGAGAGAGGATCCCTGATAATATCAAGGGCAGAGTTGCGGAGCTCTGGGGGTATCTCGTGTCGATCCAACAGATCAGACAATCTTGGAATTGTATCTATGGTCACGGTCTCTACCGCAGGGGCATTTTCCACGACATGCAATAAGAGTTCAAGCTGGCCGTTCGCGGTTTTAAATCCTGTAACATGCATATTCTTCAGATGTAGGTATTTGTGTTCGGACGACGGGATGTCTCCTCTCGAAGGCCCATTGTTTGCAAACCACATCGTATAAATGCCATTAAGCTACAAAAGGTAGAAACATACCATTAGAGCCGTTGAAGCAGAATCCTTAACGAATAGAATTCCTCGTTACTTACAAAGGTGTTCTAACGAAAACAAATACTCTTATCGCAAAAAAAAAAACGAAAACAAATACTCACATGCACTTCCAAGTGTTCAATAAACGGAGCAACCCTCAAAAGAGAAACTAAGTAGAGAATCTTGTCATGATCGTCATGAAATACAAGCAACATTATCTGCACATGCCTGAGCCGAGAGAAGTTGTGGTGGCTCTGTAATGTCCATGTAGTCTGAAAGACAAAAGAACAAACTGACTCAATGCAAAAAAAAAAACATATTGCACAACAAACTAGAGGCTTGTTCCAACAACACACATACCTCTAGTGCTGAAAATGGAAATTGCAACGTGAGGTTTTGAACATGTGGAAGCCCGTTGAGAACCACAGCTGCACCTTGCTGAAAAGTTGAGCTGAGGAAACAAATATTTGCATTTTCCAAATCTGAAGCATGATGGAGGGCAATAGGTATGCAGATCCCTTCATACACAAAGGTGGAGAGCCTGGAAGCATGGAACTCTATCTTGGTGATCCTACAGTACTTCACACTCAGGTATTGCAGGTGGGTCAATGGTCGCCGAACCACCGTCAGCTCATTGTGCAGATGGCATCTGACTATGCTCAGCCACTCAAGATTACAGCAGTTGGACAAGATATTCTCGAGATCATGTCTAGTGGTGTTGAGCAAATGGAGATCAAACTTTCTTAGTTTTGGGAAACCTATGAACTGGGAAGGAGGTGGTTTGAAACATACGAAGCTAAGTTGAAGACACTGTAGAGAGGATACGCTTTCCTTGTCTAAAAGTTCAAATGGGAACCTGTAATGATCCCCATGTTTCAGAGATATAGACGGTGGTGCCAAATCAAATGTTAGACTCTTTGTCCGTGAGGACATAGCAAACATTATCCAATTGTTGAGATGATAAACTAGCTTGCTCTCCAACGTGAATTTGATCTCGAGATTGTCGACAACCTTGTCGTGGTGCTTTTTCAAGACCGTATTAATATGTTCGATGAACATCTGGGCATGTTGTTCCCCTCCATGCCTAGGCACGTGATCCTTGCCATTGAAACTCAGTTTGGGGCAATTTTTCCAAACAGATCTCCACTCACTCGAGAAAACACTGGACCGTACAGCCTCTTTTGCAGGTAAGTATGATAAAATTGTGCACAGCACATCCTTGAGCGAGAGAAGAAGAAAAAGGAAAGATACCTATTGGTTCAGGAATCTATATCACCCTGAGAGTCAACTGAAAAATGGCAATCTAAACATACCTCTGGAAGATCTTTAAGTTGAACCCTTGGCCTCCCCTTGTCATTTGTTGATCTCGCTGTTGGCTTAACATTGACATTCTTCTCTGCACTTGTTGTACTCGTCAGGTAATTGCTCATTCCAACGCTAAAAAGAACGAGGTGATATTAGAGGAAAAACAAGTTCATGGTGACCTTAAATTTAGATAATGAGAAACAGAGACAAAATTCATCATTTTAGTTTAGAGAAAGAGAGATAATTTTACCAAGTGAAAAAATCATAAGCAACAACACCACCTTCACTCAACAGAAACTTAAAGTGCACAGCATCCAGCTTGCATTATTCTATGTATGGACATCATTACTGACATGTTTCCATCCCATCCAGCAAAGTGGACAAACAAACGTTCATTTTGGATTTGCAAATTCAGCGGTCACACATTCCGCTGAATTAAGAGTGCAGCGTAAGATTATGACACTACAAGTTGTAGTTGTAGATCACACAGCAGGCAGAGAAGGAAATCTATGAACGCTTACCGGTCCATAATTCCTGCTAAAATTACACGGAATTCCTTTCTCTGCTACTGGATAGGATAGGATACAATGTACAAACCGTAGTGGGAGGTATGGATCGTCACCTTGGGATTGTTCGGGATGAGCCGATGGCAAGGCTGCTGCTCTGCTCACCGGCGACACGTCCTGGGGTCCTTCCTGCGGCTCACTCCCCGCTGACCCCTACTCTGCAAGGAGGAACAGATGAGATCGTGCCGGGTGCCTCCAAGTGGTTCAGCTTCAGCAACCGGCGGCGGCAAGGTTGGCGACTACAAGACTGACCGGCGAAAGGAGGGGGGAATGGACAAAACATAGAAATCGGAGCTGGGTAGTTACCGGATGCGCACCCGGTAGGCTTGCGCTGCCGGAAGAGTGGCGGCCGCGATTCGCCGCCGGAGGAGGAGACGCGAGACAGGGCGCTTCGCAGGGCCCTGTGGATCGAGGATTGTTGGGCCAGACAATTGGCTTTTTTTTCTTTTTGAGGAGAGGGCCGAACAATTCGCAATTACGGTTTCTGCAAAAGTTGACTGGGCCGAAATGAAACCTGGCCAAGTGGGCTGAACTAGGTGGGCCGACATGTCTCTCAAAAAATGTACTTCGACGCGTCCATGTACTCAGTTTTGTCCCTAGTTGCGAATTGTGCTCAGTTTTGCCCTTTCTTCGGGCACATCTACTATGAGAAGAACGAATGCCAAGTTTGGAGTCCATTTCGTCTGTTAGTGTTACTGTAAGAGCAAAGTTATACCCACATGAGTTTTGTATATTGTTGGGCAAAACAATAGAGGAACTAACAAGTTTTCTAGTGTAAAACAAATGGTTAGGTTCCTGAAGTTATAGGTTGGTGTTAAAGCTTCAACGAAGATTTACATACTTACTGAAGCATATCCTCTGGAGTGAAGCTCATCACGGATGTCGACCCCTAAAAAGATAAGGAATTTTGAAGCACGTCTCATCGAAGGAGATGACCAAGATGGCGCGAGACTTAGTAGTTTTTGTCTAGTTCTTTTTCACTTCTTTGAGTCGTAGGAAAAACCGTACTATCAAGAGGGGTTTAGTAAATGTACTCCGAATGTTTTGGTGATAAGATTCAGATCGAATCCAAACCAGTGAGTAGCCAGAGTTGAGAAATCTCATGTGCACTAGGTAATGCTTCACCAACAAAGACTTAGTTCTTTCGGCTCCTGAAGCAGAACCAAGTCCGTGAGTCAGCTTTACTTGGACCGCAAGTAAAGTTGCGCTTTGATTGGAAATATGACCGTTGCGGACAGGTGTCAAGTTGTCGCATCGGGTCATTTAAGTCTTTTCGCACCTAGGGATTGCCACCTATAAATACGCCACCCCCGCCCTCATTGGCCGGTGGCTACTCCAAGAATATTTCCTGATAGTGAAGAGAGAGAGCAACCCCACCGAAGCAAACCAAAAACCCATCCACCGAAGCATAAGTCCTATTGATCTGATTTGATTCATTATGACTTAGGAAGAAGTTTGCTAGCCTTTTTATCTTGGAGAACTGCAATTCTCCTAGACGGGTAGAGTGTTGTTCTTCAGAGAGCGAAGAGTTATTGTCGCCTCGAAGTCCAGTTTGTCAAAGGTTTCGGTGATTTCCTCAATAATCAACCACGAGTGAAGAACTGACCAAGCTCAAGGAGATTGGTGCAGTGGAGATACGGAAGGAGAGAGGTTAGCTCCTGTGTTCAATCACAAGTCCCTCCAACCAGACGTAGCACTTTGCAGAGTGTGAACTGGTCGAACAAACATCGCCGAGTCAAGAGTTCGTTTTACTTTCCGCACTTACATTCAGTTTATCAATTGCTTCAGTGATTTGCTTCAATGCAATTGATTTGATGCTTTTGATTCGCTATGTTATGCTTCAATCCAGTTCTGCTTCAATGTTTACCTTTCTGTTGAATCTCTTCTGCTGCTAAGTTATGCTTCACTTCATAATTTCATGCAAAATTTTTGAAGTGATCATTCACCCCCTCCCCCTCTGATCACATACTTGGACTTACAATTGGTATCAGAGCTTGTCACTCTTTGTTTGGATTAACCTCCTAGAGTGTTTTGCAAGTATGTCTTTCGCAGCCATTCGCTCCGGCGAACCCATACCCGTGTTCAATGGAAAGGAATATCCATACTGGAAGGACAAGATGAAGAGAAATAGTATGGCTATCAACTCAACTGCCTGACAAGTTGTCTTGTATGGAGTTACAGTTGCAGAAGAGAACGCCATCACTCCTGAAGAAGCGAAGCTGATCGATCTTGATTCTGAAGTCTGGGTTTTCATCACCAATCATCTGACACCAGAGAAGTATCATGAAGTGAAGAATATTCCTTCGGCCAAAGGTGTCTGGGACTATCTTGAGAAGATTGGTGAAGGTGTTTCTACCCAGAAGGATGCCAGAATTGACACACTCCGAAGCAAATTCTATCGATTCAAGAGAAATGAGGGTGAAAAAGTCAGCTCCATTTACAGCAGACTCACTGCTCTTGCAAATGAATTGATTTCACTTGGTGCAGATGACATTACTCCTCACTCGGTTGTTAGAACTCTGCTTCGCTCATTGGATGATTCGTTCGATCACATTGTGCTGATGATCAAGGAAATGACTGATTTCAGACGTCTTGTCGCCGCTGATATTCTTGAGAGACTCAATACCTTTGAGATGGAAGAAGATGAGAAACGTGACATAAATGGTTCTCGAAAAAGATCTCATGCCTTGAAAGCAAAAGCTTCGCGTCATTCTTCACCCGAAGTCAGTTCTGCTTCAGGTGTCAAATCAGATGATCCTGCAAGCATTGCAAAAGATCTAGCACTGATCATGAGACGCTTCAATCGCTTTCAGAGAAAAGGTTTTTCTTCACCCAAGAAGAGTTATCCTTCAAGAAGCTCAAGTCATTCTTCTCACCGTTCATCCTCAGGAAGCTCTCCATCGAAGGACAACTGCTGCTACAAGTGCAAGAAACTAGGTCACTACATTGCTGATTTCCCATTGTAGGAAGCTGAGAACAAATCGAAGCATTCACTCAGAGAGTCCTCATCGAAGTCCCACAGATACTCCTGAAGCCATGAGTCAAAGGGACATGATTCCAGTTCGAGAAGAGAAAAGAAGAAAGATTCTGATGATGATAAGAGAAAGAAGTATCATAAGAAGCACGAGGGTTCTTCATCAAAGACTCACTCGTCTCGTCGAAGCAGCTCTCACCGTGCCAAGGCCTATCTGGGAAAGGAGATGAACTCCGAAGACGAAGCCTCTGGATCCGAAGCTGAATCAGGCTCGAGGTCTGGGTCTGGATCCGAATCAGATGGTGTTGCTGGTTTGGCTTTCGCTTCGGCAGATGCTTCAACAAATGCTTCGAGCTCATTCTTCACCAACAACAGTAGTGAAGATGGAACTCCTGCATATTTCTTCATGGCCAAGGCAAAGGTATCTTCATCCAAATCAAACTATGATACTTCTGATTGCTCCTCATATGATAGTGATTCAAAGATAAGCTATGCTAAACTTGCTAAAATTGCTTCAATCCAACAAGATGAACTTGATTCACTAAGCAAAACCATTAAGAAATCAGAAACTCTGTTGATCGATGAGAGAGAGAAAGGTCAAACTTTAACTAATGAGCATGCTGCTCTGAAGGAGAAGTTTGAAGAATTATCCTCTCGGCATGATCTTCTTTCGGTTGATTATGAGAAGCTCACCTATGAATTTCTTCAGAGGAAAATGGCTCTCAAAAAACTGAAAGAGGCTCATGAAGAATGGAAAATGTCAATCTCTCTCTCATGGCTCAACAAGGTTCTGAAGCAAATCATAAAACTGAATCACCTTGTTTAACTTGTTTGGAACGAAGCCAAACTGATTCCAAAGGGAAAGCTCCTATTGTTATTGATGATACTAATGCCTCTGATGAGGAAAATCCTGCTGTTACCGAGGAACTCCTCAGGTTGAAAAATTTATTTGAAACAGGCATGTTCAAAAGTGTGCAAGGACACCAATATCTCTGTGATATCCTGAGGAAGGCTCTCCTTCACAGGAATCCCAGGAATGAGGGTGTTGGTTTCGAGAGAAAGATAGACCCTGATGGCACCTATTGGGAACCTGAGCAGTATCCTAAGACTGTTTGGGTTCTAGCGAAGGAGAAACCCATTGACATTGCTAACCTTTCAGGTTTCGGCTGCAAAATGAACAAAGCCATTGTGGATGAATCACTTGATTCAGACTACAAACTCAGTAAGGATGAACAGGGAAAAGTTACAGCTGAGTATGTAGGTACTCCACCAAAGAATGGCTTCTATAAGAGGCAGATATGGGTGCAGAAAGCACTTATGGAAAAACTGTCTGCTAATCATACTATGCAGGGAAAGCCTTCGGTACCACCGAATCATTTCTATTCTCTTGAGACGAGAAATGATCCACTGGTGCCCGGATCAAATGTTTTGCAGAAGCAATACTATCGTACTGGTCGTCATACGTATCGTCCTCATAATAATCATACTAAGATTGCTTATGCTCATTCTTATGCTAACCATTCGCAGAGGACTTACATTTATGGTGTGCTTGATGGTACACCGAAGCAATACACTCCTGTTCGCTTTAATATTGCTTCAACCAGTGCTTCAACATCTTCTCAGCCACCTGCTCGTTTGTGGGTGGTTAAGAAGAACTAATTCTTCTGCAGGGCTATGTCTCCGGTGGATCCGAATGGGTCATGGATAGTGGTTGTACAAATCATATGACCGGATACAAGGAGTTATTCACCGAAGAAAAACTATCTCCATCTTCTCAGAAGTACATTACCTTCGGTGATAACAACAAAGGTAAAGTGTTAGGTTTGGGTAAGGTTGCCATATCGAAAGATAAGCACATTGACAAGGTTATGCTAGTCCAATCACTTGGATATAATCTTATGTCTATTTCGAAGTTATGCGATATGTGTATGCTTGTTCTATTTTCTGCTTCGCGTTGTGTTGTCCTTTCACAGGATGACTATACGTTTGCCTTCGAGGGTTACCGAAAGGGAGACTTATACATTGTTGACTTTTCTTCGGGCCCTGCTGTATCCACATGCTTAATGGCAAAAGCTTCATCTGGTTGGTTATGGCATCGAATACTTGGTCATGCAGGGATGAGAAATCTTCATAATCTAGTGAAGAAGAAGCATGTTATTGGCCTTAGCGAAGTAAAATTCGATAAGGATCGTCTCTGCAGTGCTTGTGAAGCTGGTAAAATCACGAAGAAACGTCATTCAGCGAAGACTATCATGACTACCACTCGTCCTCTTGAATTGCTTCATATGGATCTGTTTGGTCCTCAAAATTATGCAAGCCTGGGAGGAAACAAATATGGTCTTGTTATTGTTGATGATTTCTCTCGTTATACTTGGGTTTTCTTTTTGGATGACAAGAGCAAAGTTTTTGAAATCTTCAAGTCATTTGCTAAGAGAGCTCAAACAAAATATGAATTATCTCTGAAGCATATCCGAAGTGATAATGGAACTGAGTTCACAAATACTCATATTGAAGATTTTCTTGATGATCATGGTTTTACTCATGAGTTCTCTGCTGCATATACACCTCAACGGAATGGTGTAGTTGAAAGGAAGAATAGAACTCTCATTGAAATGGCCAGAACTATGCTTGCTGAATACAAGACTCCTATTAGGTTCTGGGCCGAAGCAATTAACACTGCATGTCACATCATCAACAAGGTTTACCTTCACAAATTCCTGAAGAAAACTTCACATGAGCTTATCACTGGTAACAAACCAAATGTTTCATATCTTAGGGTATTTGGTGCTCCATGCTTTATTAGAGATATGAATCATAGCTCCAAATTTGCCCCTAAGGCACATGAAGGTTTTCTTTTAGGTTATGGCTCAAACTCTCACACTTACAGAGTGTATAACTCTCACTTTGGGAAAGTTATGGAAACTGTAAATGTGAGGTTTGATGAAACTAATGGCTCTCAAAAGGAGCATTTGCCTCATGATTTAGATGAACCTCCATTTGATGAAGTGATCAGGTCCATGGCTATTGGAGAGATTCGCCCTGTTGAAGCCAATTCACGTAAAGCTGTTAGGGATGATGATGGTCCAATGTTCCCACACATAGCCCGGGGCGCTGGAGATCAACATCCTGAAGCTAATGGAGAACAGGACGAAGAAGGACAAGGGAACGAAGGAAATGCTAATCCTGAAGGAAATGTTGAAGCTAAAGGTGAAGTTGATCCCGAAGCTGATGCAGATCGTGAAGCAGAAGCTGAGCCTGAAGCTAATGATACTACGTTATCACGAGTTCGAATAAGAGTTGATGTTGATTCGATCCTCGAAGATATCAATCAACCAGGTCGTCCCACTACTCGATCTCGTACTCGTTTGGCTAACTTCTGTGGAAGTTTGTCTTTTGTTTCCATGCTAGAGCCTTCGAAGTATGATGAAGCCATGAAGGACCCTGATTGGTTATTGGCTATGATGGAAGAACTTCACCAGTTTGAAAGGAACAAAGTCTGGTCACTTGTTGACAGTCCAGATCCCACGAAGCACAATGTTATTGACACAAAGTGGATTTTTCGCAACAAGCAAGATGAAGATGGTATTGTGGTAAGAAACAAGGCTAGATTGGTAGCACAAGGTTACACCCAAATCGAAGGCATTGATTTTGGTGAAACCTATGCTCCAGTAGCCCGTCTCGAATCCATTCGTGTCATGCTTGCTTCTGCTAACCACAAAAATATATTGCTATATCAAATGGATGTCAAAAGTGTTTTTCTTAATGGTGAGATAGAAGAAGAAGTGTATGTTATGCAGCCTCCAGGTTTTGAAGACTCGAACAATCCTGATATGGTGTACGGGCTTCACAAAGCCTTGTATGGACTGAAGCAAGCACCTCGTGCTTGGTATGAAACATTGAAGGATTTCCTCCTAAAGAAAGGCTTCAAACCTGGAACCACTGACCCCACTCTTTTCACTCGATCATATAACAATGATCTATTTGTGTGTCAAATATATGTAGATGATATCATTTTTGGCTGCACTAACACTAAAATCAGCGAAGAATTTGCAAGGATGATGTCGAAGAAATATGAGATGTCTATGATGGGTGAATTGAAGTTTTTCCTTGGACTTCAGATTGGCCAACAGAAGAATGGCACCTTTATTTCACAGGAGAAATACTTGAAGGATTGCCTAAGAAATTTGATCTTGCTGAATGCAAGACCATCAGAACTCCCATGCCTACAAATGGTTTTCTTGATGCTGATGAGAAAGGGAAACCCTTCGATCAGAAGAAGTTCCGGTCTATGATAGGTTCACTGTTATACTTATGTGCATCTAGACCTGACATTATGCTATCAGTTTGTATTTGTGCTCGTTTTCACGCAAATCCGAAGGAATCGCATCATACTGCTGTGAAGCGAATTCTTCGATATCTAGCATATACTCCTTCTTTGGGACTTTGGTATCCCAAAGGAACCCAGTTTGATTTGATTGGATATTCCGATTCAGACTGGGCTGGTGATAGAGTTGACAGGAAATCTACCTCAGGCACTTGTCATTTTCTTGGTAGATCTCTTGTGTGTTGGGCTTCAAAGAAACAGAATTGTGTCTCAATATCTACTGCTGAAGCTGAATACATTGCTGCTGGCTCATGCTGCACTCAAATACTTTTGATTAAGCAGACGCTGAAAGATTATGGTATATATGTGAAGAAAATCCCTCTGCTTTGTGATAATGAGAGTGCTATCAAAATTGCACACAATCCTGTGCAACACTCTCGAACGAAGCATATCGATATTCGTCACCATTTTCTTCGAGATCATGTTCAGCGTGAAGACATTGAGATCAGCCATGTTAGAACTGAAGATCAATTGGCAGATATATTCACGAAGCCATTGGACGAGAAAAGGTTTTGTGCATTAAGATGTGAGCTAAACATCCTAGACTCACACAATGTTTAGTAAGATCGAAACTCTTCATTGTATATATTCACCTTCGTTGTGTATTTAGTTTCGTTTGAGTTTTCCTTCGTCCAAGTTTCTGTGTTGTTTTTATTTGTTCGTTTCCTTTGTCCCCTATACTTATCACTTTTAGCTTTGTTGGTGTTGTTCTTCGAAGTGATAAGTTTCGGACCCTACCCCTCCATTCTGATTCGCTCCCAATCTATTCTGTCTTGAATGGTTAAGCACAATTAAAACGGAAAGCATATTGCTTCGAACGTCATTGAGTTCCGAATCAAATGCTTCCAACTTTCTCGAAGTTTTTGCTCTCGGTCAAGACTTATTCTTCGGCCGTTGAGTCCCCGTCTTTCTCGGGCCGTTGAGATTCGCTCGCGATCCGCCATTTCATCTGAGCCGTTGAATCGTAAGAGACACTCGCTGGCA
The DNA here is from genome assembly GCA_950022295.1 of Bromus sterilis. NCBI lineage: Eukaryota > Viridiplantae > Streptophyta > Magnoliopsida > Poales > Poaceae > Bromus > Bromus sterilis. The sequence continues at coordinate 17,513,886 of OX465598.1, read as the reverse complement.
GCCGTCCGATACGATCTGGAAACCATTTCAGATCGGGCCTATTTAAGGCGATCCCTCCAGCGAACCGTTCCCCACGATTCATTCTCTCCCGATTTCCCCGTCTCCCTCCTCGAGCTCGCCGCTGAGCTCTCGTTCCCCGACGACGACTGCGCCGCTTCACTGCCGGACTGCCGCCGCCGTGGACGTTCCCCGTCGACGAAGAGCACGTCTCCGCACTCCGTCGCCGTAGTCGCTTCGCGTCACCAAGTTAGGGTACGCAAGTTTCTTGGATCCAATCTTCTCTGCAAGTTCTTCATCTAGGGCTTGGATCTAAGTTTTTTTAGGTCTTTGTTTTCTGTTTATAGGACTGTTTTGATCCGTGCTGATCATTGCTCCTTGGGAAAACTGTTATTAGCATCAAAGTCATCCCATCTTCTTAGGTCAGTTTTGAGATTCGATCTATTCTGTGATTTTGGACTGAGTTAGGTCTTGTTCTTGAACTAGTTCTAGCCCAATCCATTGACAGATTTGCATCTGATCTTAGATTGCTCTGGGTTCTTGTCAAAATTTGGTTTTGGTCGAAACTTTGCATGTGCTTATTCATTCCCTTTCATGTTCCCTCTTTTCTATCTTTCTGGTCACAGGAAGTCTGACGAAGAGGCAGCCATGGGGAATGAGTCAGCCATCGTTGAAATACTTGAAAACTATCCCGAGCCGAAGCAGAGAAGGCTGCTAGAGCTGCTCAGAAGGAAGCCGCTGTAGACATGGCTCCAAAGGATGTCACTCCGAAGCCAGTCGCAGCTCCTGCCCCCGAAGCTCATGAAGAAGCTGAGCACAGTCAACATAACTTCCCGGATGCAAGAGAAGGAGAACTTTGGGACTGTTTAAGCCTAAATCAGGCATTCTGCCAGCTTGCTGAAGCTGTTGATCCCAAGGCTGTGGATGTTGGGAATGTTTACATTTCACCAACTCTCTCTGCCATGATTGAAACTTTGTACAATCAGCTGAGGGATTTGCATGCTAGAGACAGATCTGAATCTGCAAAAAATCTGAAGTTTAAGAAGAAAGCAGATGCTGAATCAGATGAAGACTTCAAGATCGAAGCTGAAGCTGCTTCGAAGAAAATTGCTGATGTGAATGAGAAGACGAAGAAAAATATTCAAGTGTTTCAAGGCAAGATCAAGTCTGCCATTGAAGAATGCTGCAAGACGCACAATGCTTCGGTCATGGCTCTTGACTCCAAGAAGCGCGAAGCCATGCTCAAGCAATTAGCTTCACCCCTTCCCCAGCTGCAACAAAGGAAGCGCCGTCTTATCACAGATGCAGACGAAACTGATGAGGTGAGCTCTCATCCGGCCAAGAAGGCCCCAAGACAAGCATCGCCACCTCGATGGAAGATTATCACTCTTCCCAAACCCTCTGCGAAGCCAACCGCTCCCAAATTCGTTCTACCCCGTGCTCCAACTCCACCTCCTCCTCAACCCGCTCCTCAACCGTCCGCCCCACGACAACTTTGAGCCGGAGCCTTCTCCTCCAGCTCAAGACATACCAATTCCAACAAGGGATTATTCTTCGGCTAAATCTACTGATGAGTCCGAAGAGGAAGAAGGCGAAGCCAAAGATCAAGCTGCTCCAGAAGAGCATGAAGCCGATGCAAAAGCTGAAGCCGAAGCCAATGAATTGGCAATTATGACTCAACCGCAAGAGCGAGCCATAGTTGCTCGAAGACATACTCCGCACTGCATCCCTGCACAAGATACCCAATTGGACTCCATCTACCCTCGTGAGACTTTTCCTATTTTCTTGGGAGATGGTTCCTCTTCAAGACATGGTCCTGAATTCAATCTCGAAGTTCATCGCCAGAAGCTTCGCTTCTTTGGCGCAAGTCCATATGATTCACCCCGGACTGCAGATGACCTTCGCTTCTGGACAGCTAAGCAACAGACTCTTTACACAAAGCTATACTGCCAGAAGGGTGTTCTATTCAGGCACAAGTATTTGGATATGCGAATTCTAACTTCAGCAACGTGCTTCCAGAACATCATGGAAACCATCGAAGCACAAAACCTTACCAGCTTGTTTGCCATGGAGACCCCTTTTCAATTCCGAGCTAGTGAAGCAATTCTATGTCACTCTCTATGTCTCTGGAAATCCTGATGATACAAGCTCATGGATTCTTGAGTGGATGATTCAAGGAAAGGTATTTAGGATGCATTCTGATGAATTCATGGACATTGTGAACATCCCAAGGCACACTAGAGAACTGGCAAAGGTTCATTTGATACCTGATCCCACTGAAGCTGAATTTGCCTCACTTCTGGATCCCAAAGTCACTGGAGATCACATGCTTGAGAATATTCGCCCGAAGCATCTGGTATTCATATCGAAGACTTGGTTTACATCTTGTCTAATTCACTGATGCCTCTTAGCACTGCAAATGAAGAGTCCAACATTCATTATCATACACGTCATGCTTTGCTGAAGCTTACTCACGGCCATGTGTTTGACTTCGAGGATTGTTTTCTTCGCTATATGGTCCAAGCTGCTGAACTTGTACATCAATTGAAGCCATATGCTCCCTGGCTCCAAGCCATTTGCAACCATGGACGCAGGGAAGACTTCGTTGCGAAGCATCACCCGAAGCCGTTCTGTCCTCCTGTGCGTGATACTATGAATATCTTCAGAAGGCCAAATGATCCATTTGCCACATTTGTCGGAGTCAGACAGCATGTCAATGAACGCAACATGTCGAAGAAATTCCAGAAGGAAGTTTATCACTTTGAAGTTGGCATTCGCACCCAGCAGATGCTTGAAAACTTCATTGAAGGAAATCAGCGCCAAATGCAACATCTTTCAGATGAGATCAATAGAGTTGGCAACATTGCTTTAAACGACAACCAGTACTTGAAGGTTTTGAAGCGCCACTCTTGGAAAGGTTTAAGGAAGTTCAACTCTGTGAAGAAGCTTGAAGCTGAACGCATTTTCAAGGAGTATCCACATCTTCAACGCCACTTCTCCCGAAATGATTCGATCGATCGCCCCAACCCAAAGATCCCGCCGCTGGACAAGATTGATGAAGTTTTATTTGTTAATTCAGCTGAACAGATTCACCCAGATACTCTATCTGATGAAGACTCCCACACCTCAAAGCAAGAAGATGGCCCTCTCAATGACAGTGATCTTGATCTGCTTCAAGCACCGATGGACATGGACGAGCTGGAGTCGCCTGCTTCGACCGAAGGAGACACTTCAAGAGATGCATCTTCTTCGGGCGAAGACAATCAGCCGGGTCCCTGGGTTGCAGCAAACGCGTAAAAACTCTTGATCTACCTCTCATCCTTTTGTCCAATTATTGACAAAAAGGGGGAGAAAGTAGCATCGATTGAGTTTAGATTCGCTGCGGGGTTTAGGGATTCGATTCGATCTTTTGCTTGTTAAGTTACGACAAACTTTCCATTCACTTCGATTGGGTTGTAACTTCAGTTTTACTTCGGTTGTGAACTGCTACATTTTATGTGTTAATAACCCCCGTGCTTGCAAGTTGCTCTCGTATCTTTTGTCTTGCAGGTGGTTATTCTCTTTAAGTTCACAGGTTATTGGATAATTGCATATTCTTCAAGACAAATATTCTCTATATGCAATTGATTCACTAAGATATGTGTTAGGCTTCCCATCAAAGATATTCTTCATCAAGCATTCACTTCAATTATATAAACCTTCGATGCTTGCATTCAGGGGGAGTCAAAAGCTTCATATCTTAGAGTTTGCTCTCAACTCAACTCAAAATTCCATATCTTTTTCGATGCCTGTTTTGTCAACAATAGTCCAAAAAGGGGAAGATTGTAAGAGCAAAGTTATACCCCCATGAGTTTTGGATATTGTTGGGCAAAACAGTAGAGGAACTAACAAGTTTTCTAGTGTAAAACAGATGGTTAGGTTCCTGAAGTTATAGGTTGGTGTTAAAGCTTCAACGAAGATTTACATACTTACTGAAGCATATCCTCTGGAGTGAAGCTCATCACGGACGTCGACCCCTAAAAAGATAAGGAATTCTGAAGCACGTCTCATCGAAGGAGATGACCAAGATGGCGCGAGACTTAGTAGTTTTTGCGTAGTTCTTTTTCACTTCTTTGAGTCGTAGGAAAAACCATACTATCAAGAGGGGTTTAGTAAATGTACTCCGAAGGTTTTGGTGAAAAGACTCAGATCGAATCCAAACCAGTGAGTAGCCAGAGTTGAGAAATCTCATGTGCACTAGGTAATGCTTCACCAGCGAAGACTTAGTTCTTTCGGCTCCTGAAGTAGAACCAAGTCCGTGAGTCAGCTTTACTTGGAACGCAAGTAAAGTTGCGCTTTGATTGGAAATATGACCGTTGCAGACAGGTGTCAAGCTGTCACATCGGGTCATTTAAGTCTTTTCGCACCTAGGGATTGCCACCTATAAATACGCCACCCCCGCCCTCATTGGCCGGTGACTGCTCCAAGAATATTTCCTGACAGTGAAGAGAGAGAGCAACCCCACCGAAGCAAACCAAAAATCCATCAACCGAAGCATAAGTCCTATTGATCTGAGTTGATTCATTATGACTTAGGAAGAAGTTTGCTAGCCTTTTTATCTTGGAGAACTGCAATTCTCCTAGACGGTTAGAGTGTTGTTCTTCAGAGAGCGAAGAGTTATTGTCGCCTCGAAGTCCAGTTTGTCAAAGGTTTTGGTGATTTCCTCAATAATCAACCACGAGTGAAGAACTGACCAAGCTCAAGGAGATTGGTGCAGTGGAGATACGGACGGAGAGAGGTTAGCTCCTTAGTTCAATCACAAGTCCCTCCAACCAGACGTAGCACTTTGCAGAGTGTGAACTGGTCGAACAAACATCACCGAGTCAAGAGTTCGTTTTACTTTCCGCACTTACATTCTGAGTTTATCAATTGCTTCAGTGATTTGCTTCAATGCAATTGATTCGATGCTTTTGATTCGCTATGTTATGCTTCAATCCAGTTCTGCTTCAATGTTTACCTTTCTGTTGAATCTCTTCTGCTGCTAAGTTATGCTTCACTTCATAATTTCATGCAAAAATTTCGAAGTGATCATTCACCCCCTCCCCCTCTGATCACATACTTGGACTTACAGTTACTGCAGATGGGTCCGTAGCTTACATGTGGGACTGCAACGACGACGAAGAGGTCTGTCATGTGGGTCCAACCGAACCGGGCACATCCGATGGCATATGTTCGTGCGCTGGCCGTGCGCCGCCACCTCCTCCGCCCCCGCGGCCGTCCTGCGGCACCGCCACCACCTGCGCCTCCAACAGCTGCGCCGCTGCGGCCGTCCTACTCCACCGCCGCCTGCTCCATCGCCACCTGCTCCACCGTCGCCACCTTCCTGCGACGCCACCGGTGGGACGCTCGTTCCGCCACTGCGCCCGCCACCTGCTTGACCCGCGGCGGGGCCTCCTTCCCTGCGCCCGGCCGGAGCGCTGATAGGGGGCTGATGCACAAGGAGGGTGAACCCAGCGCGAAATGGCGAGCGGCGGCGACCCCAAAGAATTTGGCGAGGAAGGCATTTGGCCGGAGACCCGTCGCATCCATGACTGGGTTCCTGAGGGGTACTCTTCGATTGAGCTAGCATTTGCATTTCAACATTCGATTCGAGTTGGTTTGCGTTTGATTTTTTTATTGGTGTGCTGATTGCGCCTCTGTTTTTCGTGGGTTAGGATGGAGTTGCGGTTTTCTTTCTTGGTGCACATTAGAAGGGACACATACATCCTAGATGCAAAGAATAAGATGAAATTCAAAGGAGGTTTCAATTAACCATTGCCAATGGATTGTAATTGGAGTTTCAGACAATTTGGGGAGGTAATTTGCAGTCCATATCCTTGGGGTTTGCTTGATGAAGTGGGATACAAATACTACGATGGAGGAAATAAATGGGTGAGAGTTAGGAATGATGCAGATCTCGCTACCATGTTTGCTAAGCATAAGGAGAAATATAATTTTCATGTGAGGCTGCAAAATGATGTGATTGTGCAGGAAGTTAGGAGGGCGGGTACACCTTCTCGGGCAGGACCATCTCGTCGTAATGTCAGCTCTAGCCAGAACAGTCCAGCTAGTGCACGGCGACGTGATGGCTCAACAAGCGCAGGCACCGACAGAAGGGTCCTCCTTGAAGTGGAGCCTGACTACAATTCTGGGAATGTTTAAGAGAGGTTATATTCTGATGTTGTTCAGAATTTACGATGTTCATCTCGGCCTGGAAACCAAAATGAGGTTGACAATGGCGTCCATGTGGATGATGATGAGGTTGGTGAGGACAAGGACCTTGCGGCTGTTCAATGGGATCCTGAGAAATCTCACATGCAAGAAGGTTCCATTTTTGCATCCATGAGTGAGTGTAGAAATGCACTTGTGACTTACTGCATCAAGGCAGAACGCACTTTCGAAGTTAACAAGAGTGATCCAGTACGTTACAGAGTGCACTGCCAGACTGAGGGTTCTCCATGGAGGATGCTTGCATCTAAAATGCGAAATAGCACGAGTGTTCAGGTTAAAGTGAACCCTTTTATGCACACATGCCAGGAATCTACCCTTAGGAAGGAAACAATCAGTAGAGCCAAGTCAAAATGGGTGGCAGAAGAAGTAAAGAAGTGGGTGAAAGAAAACCATCAAATGGGTGCAAAGGAATTGCAGAAGAACACACTACTAGGAAAAAAAACTTATAGGTAGAGGCTTAACAGTAGTGCCGCCAAAAAAGGGGCGCTACTGCTAATTATCAGTAAATTATCTTGTGTTACAATGTCTGTAATGTCAAGGTATTTGATTGAATTGTAAATGTGTGTATTGAACTGTTGGAGAAGCTTGAGCAATGTATCCTTTAAAGGCACACATGTGAATTGATTTTGGAAGTGGGCCTAGAAAGGCATGCATGCTGGTGGATCATTTCTGCCGGCAGGAACGTACTGGCAACACAACTGCCGACAAAGAATTTTCCTAGGGCAGAAAATCTGCCGCTAAAGAATTTTCTACCAGCAAACATATTTTCCGTCAGGATTATAGCGGGCAGCTATATCTGCCGGGATAGAACTTGTGCCGGCTGGCTCATTGCCTCCATAAGCGTCTTATGCCGACAGTTTTTGTGCCTCCATGCTTGGTCCATCGTGTAGTGTGTGGAGACTTTCAAAGCTTTCCATTCCTACTTTTGATGTGCTCCACCATCGCAATATGGTTGGGTCGGCCAGTTGTATCTTATGTGGTCGTGATGACAACTGGAGACATGCCCTTCTAGAGTGCCCTATGGCGGAAAGCGTCTGGTCCCTCCTCCCTGAAGAAGTAAGTGAACCTGCCCAAGAATTGAGGACACCGGATGCAGCAATGTGGCTTTTCAATTTGTTTGATTAGCTTGTGACTGAAGACTCACTAATCTTATCGGTGGCACTTTGGGCAATTTGGTACGAGGCTATCCATGAGAAGATTTTCCAAAGCCCCCACTGCACTCACTCCTTCATACACAGGTTCCTGGCTGATTACAAAATCGCCCATCCTGTTGCCCCAAAGCAGTCGGTGGTCGGGCTCCCTCGCTCTCAAGGTTGGATTGCTCCGCCGCACAATCTAGTTAAGATCAATGTGGACGCAGCAGTTGATCATACTGGCCGGTGTGGAACGGCAACAACTATCTGCAGGGATTCGGTGGGCACTTTTCTTTGTGCTTCAGCCCTGTTTATCCTGCACATTCATGATCCTCCGACACTTAAAGCCCTGGCGATCCGAGAAGCGCTTGCTCTAGCAAAGAACTTGCATGAGATGAATATCTTCATAGCTTCGGACTGTAAGGTGGTGGTGGATGATCTCAAGACCAAAGCTTCACCGACTTACGACGACATTTTACATGAAATCATAGACTCTAAAGCTAGTTTTACTTCTTGCACTATTAGTTTTGAAAGTAGAAGCTCGAACTACGAGACTCATAATCTCGTGAGACATAGTCTAAGTCTCGGATCTGGCCGCCATAATTGGTGGGGTAACCCAGACGGACTTGATTTCGTCCTTGTAAATTTGGTGACGTCTTAATAAAGGTTTAGGGTTTTCTCAAATAAATAGTTTTATTTTTATAATTATCATTTACTATTAGTTAGTAATATATATTTCTTCCGTTTAACTTTTTATTTTATATATGATTTTATTTTTATCAGTTTGCGTTTCACTTTATGTTCCAGGAATTAAGTATGTGTAATTTAGTTAGTCATACAAAATAATGTCTAGATAATAGTGCCTTAAGCTGGACATGTAGTCTTATGCAAAGTAATAAATAGTCGGCTCTAGCAGGGTGCCGCTAAATGTTATTCATGTACAATTATCCGGTAAAGTTATAAAATAGCCGGCTATAGCCCCTTGATTTGAAGAACCGCCGCTATTTGGCATAGAGGGTTCTTTTTAACTATGATCTACTGTGAGAATATTTTAAATAGAAACCACTTGAGCACATATTGTTTCCGGCCCATATATGGGTCTACATTTTCATCGAGCTTAATCCTACGGATTTCGATTATCTTTTGTCAGCGCACAAGCACTTTGTTCTAAGTGTCATATTTCAAATACTTTGGTCTATTTTAAATACTTTGTTCTTAGAGTGTCATAGATTAAAGGATGAAAGCAGAAACCTTCATGCAAATGACACTAAAAGCAGCTGAGAACAGAAAAGCTAAACATGTGTCGTTCCAGGCTTCAAACCCCACACTCTGCTACCGTAATATTCGATTATCTTTTTCCAGCACAAGCAAAGAACATATTCTAAAGAGAAACCCTCAGGTGGCGAATAAATAGGTAGTTAGCTCACAGCCTTGAAAGAGACATGATCGAGAGAGGGAGAGACCAGATCATACCCCCGTGCCTACAAACACAGACGCTCCATCGCCCTTCTTTGTGGTAACTTTTTTGATTTCAAGCTCTATAATATTGTACTTAAGATAGTCCCTTGCTCAATGCATGCTTTCTTAGTTTAGGCGACCGGCCGGCAACTAGATTTGCAACACAACCCTTTTTGTCTATATTAATACTCTACTAGCTAATTCTTGTATCGCCATCTACTTGCTTTTCGTTTCTGGGAGAGAGCATTTTTTGTGCACTGTGTTTACTCTCAAACAATCTTTTTAGAAATAAATATCATCTGAATCCATGCCGTTTTTACATTGCAAAGAAGATCACGGACCACACAGGACAACCAAGAATTGCACAGGCTCGACTGCTCAAAGTAAATCTACAGCCGCACGGAGCACGGCACACATGACTGTGACTGTAAGCATCATCAACCTTTCCTCTTCAATTTTCTTTGAGAAATCCCAAACTACATATGCACAATGCTAATGCCGATTTTGTAATGCTTTAATTAGATCATGGAAGCACGTCCAGATGGAAACTGCTCCAGTTTTACACTGCATGCTTTTGCGGCAGCACATGATCGTTGTTGAAGTTTTATGCATATCGGAAGGCCCGACATTCCTTTTCTCTTGGGCGCAATCCTAGACTTATAATTGGGTATATGGAGCAATTAAAAGAGGCTAGCCGACACATAGGGCCCATGGTTGAGCTTGAGCATTTACCTCCTCCACTCATAGTTATGGGAGAAGATAGACAACTGATAGAGAAACATCCTCGGGGTTACAGCATCAAACAGAATGGCATCACCATCATGAACAACAATAACTTGGTGACTATTGATAAAATTTGGCAATTAGATGATGTTCTTTTGAGGTCAGTACCAGGAATCAGGGATTTATGCTTTTCATTCGCCCTGTTCAAGATGTTACGCTGTCGATTTGCAGGTTACACAGTTGTTGAGGCAGGCATGATGGAAGCCCAAAATTTCTTTTGGCATGTGTTACTCAAGGATAATGATGCTGAAAGATTTTTTAGAGTGATCGAAGATGAGCTTTCATTTCTACATGATTATTACTATTCAGCCCTCCCAATTTCCTATTCAAAGAATTGGCTACTCATATTGAACATTCTTACCTCATTGTTGACTATAATCTATTGTTTGTTTCTTGGGCTGGGGATTTACATGCTAGTCGTACTGCCCATTTCAATCAAAGATGGTCAGACCACTTGCTTTGTATGGTGCAATAATTTTGTTGAGGCCAGCAAAATTGATATAGAGAATAATACCAACGTGATTGAAATCGGGAACATATACCTTGATCTTGCGCCAGTACTTTTACTCATTGCACTTGTTGTGGTTTCTGAGATAAAAAAATCTTTCCTCCTACCTGTGCTCCAACTGGACCAAAGTGGCCCTGATTTGCAGTTATGTAGTAAGCTGGCAGCAATCATCACCTAAGATGAAAAGATGGGTTATCCGTGTGCTGCGGTGCAGATGCAAGCTGATGATGCATTGGGAGGACAAAATGAACCAGTGCTCAATATCATAGTTTTAAATAGCGGGCTATGGCAAATAGCGGCGACCCTTCAAAACAACTATAGTGGAGCTATAGCGAGGCTATAGCCGGCTATTTAAAACTTTTTTCACACAATTGCACATGCATAGCCACAATTGCACATGCATAGCGGCGAGCATCATTTAGCGGCACCATGCTCAAACAACTATAGCGGGACTATAGCTGGGCTATAGCCGGCTATTTAAAACTTTGCTCAATATTGGTTCTCCACCCAAGAAGGACACCAGTTGCTCTTCTCATGCGTCTTCTTCGTTTCCCTGACCATCAGAAGGAGAAAGTGAAGGTACTGGCATTGGTGAAGGTCGCCATTGTTGAAGCACTGAAGAGCAGCAACGGAGCTCCTCAAAGCAATCGTGACGGTGACAGGTTTATCTGGGCTTACAGTGGGAAAGGCACTGTTGACACCATACTCATATGGCATATCGCCACAAGCATTCTTGAGGTGAGGCACCCACAACAACCTGATTCTTCTAACGACATGATCGTCGCCAGTCACCTGTCACGGTACTGCACGTACCTGGTGGCGTGCCAATCTGGACTTCTCCCCGACGACGACTCCTGGTGCAGGAGCATGTACAGGGCCGTCAAGAAGGACTCCATGCGGGTCCTCGCCGGTGCTGGCGGCGTCAATGGGTATGAGCAGCTGGTGGCACTGCTGAGCGACAGGTCGGAGCACGAGGTGCTCAAGAAGGGCACGAGACTCGGCAAGCAGTTGGCGGAAGACGAGGAGGAGGCATCGTGGAGGGTGCTTGTCGGGTTCTGGTCGATGATGATCCTGCGCGTTGCTCCATCAGGCAGGCTCAAGGAGCACGTGGAGGCCATCGCCCGGGGTGGCGAGCTGGTGACGCTGCTGTGTGTCTTGCTCATGCACGCTGGAACTGGGCCGCCTGCTTCGACTGCTGCCAACCAAGTGTGAGACCTTTAGTTTTGTGTTTTTGTATGCATTGTCTTGAACTCTTGATTGGACTTTCCTTTATTGATTGCGATTGGTGGTGTGTGAACATGTGAGTTTTTACCCCTTAATTCCAGATGCTATTGATGTTGTGATTTCCAAATAACTAGACTTCGTAGCATCCGAATACCGTTTTGGTATTGTATACTTCTATTAAAGAAGAGAGCATATGTAGTTATGAGATATGGTTGCAATTGACATTTTCTATGTTTCTTCCTCATGGTGCTCGACTGCTTGTGTGTGTAATCTATATCACCCTGAGAGTCAACTGAAAAATGGAAATCTCAACATACCTCTGGAAGATCTTTAAGTTGAACTCCTCTTAGCCTCCCCTTGTCATTTGTGCATCTCATCGTTGGTTTATTTACATGGACATTCTTCTCTGCACTTGCTGTACTCGTCAGATAGTTCCTCATTCCAACACTGAAAAGAACGAGGTGATATTAGAGGAAAAACAAGTGGATGGTGACCCTGAGTTTAGATATTGAGAAACAAAGAGAAAATTCATCATTTCAGTTGAGGGTAAGACAAGTGACAAAATCATAAGCAACAACACCACCTTCACATACCCGCAAAAAAAAAAAACACCACCTTCACAACCGAAACTTAAAATGCACACCATCCAGCTTGCATTATTCTGTGTATGTATGAACATCATTACTGACATGTTTCCATCACATCCAGCAAAAATAGCAAGTCCACTTTGGATTTACAAATTCAGCGGTAACCCATTCCGCTGAATTAAAATTTAAAAGTGCAGCTTCAGATTATGACAATGTTCAAAAAAAAGCAAACTTTCTTGTAGTTGTAGGTCACACAGCAAGCAGGGAAGGAAATCCATGAACGATTACCGGTCCATAATTCCTGCTAGAATTACACGGAATGCCTTTCTTTGCTAATGGATAGGATACAATGTACTTCCTCTATAAATTAATATAAGATATTTTAGATAACTAAACTAGTGGGAGGTGTGGTGTCACCTTGGATTGTTCGGGATGAGCAGGTGGTCAGGCCCCTCCGTAGCTCACCGGCGACACGTCCTGGGGTCCTTCCTGCGCTGCCGGACTGGATTCGTCGCCGGAAGAGAGAGGCGGCCGCGATTCGCTGCCGGAGGGAGACGCGCTTCGCTGGGCCCTGTGCATCGACCAATATTGGGCCGGACAATTGGCAATTACGGTTTCTGCAAAGTGTGGACTGAACTAGGCGGGCCGACATGTTTCTCAAAAAAAAGGCGGGCCGACATGAAAACAAGACATGGAAAAAAATCCCTACAGTTTAAGTCTTCATACCTCATTATTATCTATAATCAATGCTTCAAATTGAACAAAAAAACAGTCTTTTTTGAGTATTCACTTTTTTTTCACCCATAACTTCACAAATATGATCTCATAACGAAATTTTGCACACATCTAAAACTATTTTCAATGTTTAGCACAAAAAAATCAGATTTTTTCCATTTTTTGTTGATTTTACAGTTGACCCGAGCTCATTTGATTTCGAATGAGCTCGGGTTAACATACACCATGTTCGAATAGGATATAACTTTACAAGTTTGATTTTTCGATAAATAGCACTTTATTACTTAATACTTTAGGCATTACAACACGTCTCTGCATGACTAAGATGCACACAGCCGCATCAAATTCGAACAAAAAAGAGTAAAGTAAGAAAACAATAGCAAAATACAGTCACTATGTAGAGTTGTTAATAGCCGTCGACGAAGGAGGTCCAATCCGTAGATTATGCTGTCATCCACGTTGGGAAAAATATCCCTCACTGTGTCCCCAACAGTATACATGTTTTCATAAACAGGCCGCGAGAATACTAATACACCGGTAGATAACCTGTAAAAAGGAAGTTGTCTTGGCGTTAAAGATCTTATTATTTCTAGGTAACAATAGCGATCAAATAATGGTTAGCGTCCCCACCCTAAGAGGAGTTCTATACCTATGATTAATCTCATGCAATCGGTTGCCAAAAATTTCTCTTAATAAGATTATCTTTAATAAAATTCACTTCCCTATGAAGATACCATGTAAATATTTTTATTTTCAGTGGTATCTTCATACGCCAGGTCTTATTATTAATATAAAAACATATTTTGGGTTGGAGTAAAACTCTATACATAGAATCTACAGTGAATTTACCGTTAATATTTGATAGCTATCCATTAATATTGACTCTGTTTCCTATGCCTTTTTTTTCCATACGATTAAAAGAATCGACCAGGCAACATCAGCAAATGTAACGGAACAGAGTAACCAGCATCCAGGTCCAGAAAAGAAAACCAAGTTCCCACAGCTGCCGTAAAGCGCTAACAGCAGAGAAACAAACGGCTAAACCAACAAGTGGGCAGTGGCACACAAGTCTCCGAGCAACATAAAGAACACAGAAGCAAGCGCCAACAATGGTGACTTACAGTAAAAGGCCGCTTCCTATTGCTTATACACAGCTAGCATGTTACGCCCTTTCTCTGCCTTACAGAAGGTAAAGCTTGGCATCTAGTGGAAGTCTCTCACAGAGAAGATCCCTGACGATATCAAGGGCGGAACTGCGGAGCGTCGGGGAGAATCTCATCTGAATCCACCAGATCATTAAATCTTTGAACTGTATCTATCCTCACAGTCTCTATCGCAGGGGCATTTTCCTCGACATGCAACAGGAGTTGAAGCTGGCCTTTCGTGGCTTTGAATCCTGTCAAATGCATATTCTTCAGGTGTAGGTATTTGTGTTCGGATGGCGGAGCATGTAACGGCTATCTGATGTCCACGTTGTCTGAACGACAAAGAGGAAGTTTAGGCCAACGCATATAGCAAGGTGACGTCAATGCATATTGCACAAACTAAAAGCACATACCTCTAGTATTTTAACTGAAATTTTCAAAGTGAGGCCTTGAACATGTGGAAGCCCATTGAGAACCGCAGCTGTAGAATGTTGAAAGGTTGAACCAAGCCCATTGAGAACCGCAGCTGTACCATGCTGAAAGGTTGAACCACCGAAACAAATTTCTGCATTTTCCAACTCCGAAGCATGATGGATCGCAATAGGTATGCAGTCCCTCAAAAATGTCTAACGTAGACCGAGCTACACGTAGCCCTTTATTTTGAACAAGTCATAAAATATATTTACATTATCCAAAAAGTATTGAAGGACACCAGTTGTTTGGGCGAAGGAGATAGTTTGAAACCTACGAAGCTAAGTTGAAGACACTGTAGACATGATACACTTTCCTTGTCTAAAAGCTCAAATGGGAACCTGTATTCAGCCTTATGCGTCAGGACTATAGATGGTGATTCCAAATAAATTGCTAGATTCTTTGCCCGCGAGGACATAGCAAACTTTATACAATTGTTGAGATGATAAAGTAGCTTCCTATCAAATATAAGTTTGATCTCAAGATTGTTGACAACCTTGCCATGGTGCCTTTTCAAGACCGCATCAATATAGTCGATGAACATATTGGTACGTATGTTGTTTCTCTCCATGCCTAGGCACAAAATCTTTGCCATTGAAACTCAGTTTGGAACAAGTTGTCCATATAGATCTCCACTCACTCGATAAAACACTGGACCGTACAGCCTCTTTTGGGTAAGTTTGACAAAATTGTGCATAGCACACGCTTGAGCGAAAGTAAAAGGTAAGATGTTTATTAGTTTAGGAATACGAGTACCCTGAAAGTCGGCTGTTTAATTTTGGCAATTTGAACATACCTCCGGAAGATCTGTAAGTTGAACGTTTGGCCTCCCCTTGCCATTTGTGAATCTCATTGTTGGTTTAATATGGACATGATTCTCTGCAATTGTTGTATTACCTCCGACCCATATTAATGTACTCAACTTTGTCTAGATTCGTATGTATCTAGTTAAGTATTTAGACTAGATGCATGTGTATCTAGACAAACTTAAGTACATTAATATGGATCGGAGGGAGTACTCTTTTTTTTTTAATATGGACATGATTCTCTGCAATTGTTGTACTCGTTTGATAATTGTCCATTCTAGTGCTGAAAAGAACAAGGTGATGTTTAGAGGAAAAACAATTGGATGGCGACCATGAGTTTAGACAGTGAGCAACAGAGACAAAACGCATCAGTTCAGTTGTGATTAAGACAAGCGAAAAAATCATAAGCAACACCACCTGCACTCAACCAAAATTTTAAATGCACACCATCCAGCTTCCATGTTACCATGGACATACTTACTGGTATGCCATAGTTAAAGTTGGCCACAAATCCCATTACATTCACATACAGCATAGTGAACAAGGCATGCTGAAAATGCAGAGCTAAAATCATGACAGTGTGCTTGTAGTGTACACTGTACAGTAGGTCACAACATGCAGAGAAGGACTAAAGAGAGCCAGGAAATCTTTGAACGATTACCGCTCCATGATCCTTGCTAAAATTTTATGAAGTCTCACTTTATGCTACTGGATGGGACCAATCATAGTGGGAGACATGGATGATCACCTTGGGAAGTTGGGATTGTTTCGAATGAGCAGGTGACAAGGTTTGCTGCGCTGCTCGGGGCCGTCTGCAGCTCCCCGGTGACACTTCCTGGGAGTTCTCCTGCAGCTGAGTAACCGCCGACCCCTACTCTGCAAGGAGGAAGAGATGAGACCTCACCCGATGCTTTGGAGAGATGAGATCGCGCCGGCGGCGGCAAGGTTGGCGGCTGCAAGACTGACAGGCGAAGGGAGGGGGCAGTTACCTAGAAATCGGAGCAGGGTAAGGAACGGATGCTGACCCGATAGGCTTGCGCTGCCGGACTCGATTCGTCGCCGGAAGAGAGGCGGCCGCGACTCGCCGGACGATTCTGTAAGGTGCCTTGCCTCTCGATGAATCTCTAGGGGTTGGAAGGTGGAGGAAAGGGGAAAGTGATACGCGGTAGTAGTAAAGGTTCAGACTTCAGAGGGAAGATCAGCTTCCTCGCGGTCATATACAAGTTTCCAGATTAGATCAACTCTAACAGCCGCTAAATTCTTAGTGCATATCTGACATGTCGCCATGGCTTTATCTATAAAGCATGGGTCCTCCGGATGCCGGACAGGGCACTGCAGGCGCGGCCGAGGCAGGGGCGTGGAAAGAGCCAACCTCGTCGTCATTACCAGTGCGTTTGGCCTGCGGGGACCGGCTCCGTCCTCTATGGGAGCTAGAACCTCCTTCTGTCATTGGAATCTCTCACCGAAAAAGGAGGGAGGGGGAGAAGGATGCGGCAACGGGAAGGGGATGGAATGCGAGACGGCAACCCTATCCTCCCGCCCGCCCCGTACATATAGTGCAAGGGATGCGATATTGTGGGCCGCCCGTAAAATATTTACGGATCGGTCAAGATTTAATGATTCTGTTGTGATCGGGAAAAAAACCTCGTACACCAAAAAGCCCATATATATATACGAGGCGACGGCGGAATGACGCATCTGCTAGAGTTGCTCTTATATGCTACGCTACTCGTTGCGTCGCGTTGGCTCCAGCTCGGAGCTCACTCATGTCCCGCGTCTTCTCCGCCCTTAGACAGCTACCGTTGGTTGGGCCTTGACTCCGGCCTGCTGGGCCTAACCAGGCCACTTTCTTCCCTTGACAATTGTTGCTTGTCCCATGGTACTAACGCAACCCCCCCCCCCCTTGGAATACGGCTTGTCTCGAAAAACCATGATGATGAAAAACGTTGATGCAGAAGAAGGGGGTCTTACCAAGTTGACAAAAAATGGGCAAGTGTGCCCAGTGGACGTGGACGCCTCTGTCCATGCCCACCGCAGTAGTGATGATATGAGAGCTTATGTTTCAGACGTAGGATCTCTGTATCTGGAGGTAGCTCACTTTCAATGCCTTCTTGGAATCCCACGACTTGCTTCAACTTCGATATGTGTACCACTAGGTGAATTTTGCTGGACTCTGGTAATTTTAGTTTGTAAGGCACCTTGCCCACACGAGACAAGATCTTGTAGGGACTGTAGTATCGAAAAGCTAGTTTCTGAGATGGTCGCTGGGCCATTCATGTCTATATGAACTGATGTAACTTGAGAAGGGCAAAATCTTCCACTACAAACTCCTTATCTGTGCGCTTCTGGTCACAGCCTGCTTCTTCATTTCGTCTTACACTCGCTTGAGTTGTTCCTGAAGGAGTTCACGAAGCACTTCCCGCTCCTGCAGCCATGTTGCTAACTCTGTAACAGTGTAATCGTCCACCTGAACCACACCGAACTCGCCTAGCAGAGCACTTACCCCACAACGCCGAGTGAAAGGTAGTGTTGTACCAATATTCAGCGAGAAACAACCATCTGACCCAGTTCCGCGAACAAGCATGTACCAAACACAAGAGATAATTCCAAGCATTGCTTAACGTGCTCCGTCTGGCCGTCCATTTGCGGATGGTAAGAAGCGCACATCCTGAGTTGTGTCTGTGATCTCTTGAACAATTCCTGCCATTGCGAGCTGGTGAAAATGTGGTCTCTATCCAAGATCAGAGCGAGGGGAATTCCATGTTATAAGGGACCAAGCCCTCTTTAAGGACAAATCCCATGGGGTTTTCCCGATCTTCACGAATTCGAGTGGATTTGATGAAGAATATAAGGGCAATTGACAAGGAATCAACACATACAACAGGAAAGGAACAAGATCCACTAGCACAAAATACTCCATCATCCACATAGATACACACACACAAGATCCAATAACAACAAGAGGAAAGATACAAGGTAGTTCATCAAAATCTCTAGGAGAGATGAAGCTTGAGAGAGATAGATAGATCTAGTCTTCCTCCAAGTGTTATAACATGGAATTAGGAGGCTCAACCACAGAAGAAGCATCTTTCCCGCAGGAGTAGTACATACCTAGATGGGGGAGATCGCCATGGGGGAGGTAGATGAGCAAAGCTCTCTAAATGTTTATTGTATTCTTTGATAAACCTAGAGTGGATGTGGTAGAAAGGTGTTTATAGTCCTAGCCACGAAGAGGTAAATGAGGGGTAAAATAGGAAGATACATGGGTTGGACCCAACATGCTACGTGTAGGCAGGAGCGGTAGTAGCGTTCTGGGAGACCGGTAGTACCGATGAGCACCAGGAGCGGTAGTACTGGTCTGAGAGACTAGTAGTACCATGAGTGATATGTCTCCAATGTATCTATAATTTTTGCTTGTTTTATATGATATTTCTACATGCTTTTACTACATTTTCATATCTTTTATATAACATTTTATGGAATTAATCTATTGATCCAGTGCCCAACGTCAGTTTCTGTCTGTTTTCTGTGCATTGTAGATAAATGTCAAAAATCAAAGTGCTCAGAAAAATCCAGAAAATTTCCATAAATTCTATTCTTCCAGAAGACTCTCGAAACCTGAATGGCACCCGAGGGGGTGGCCCGGTGCCACCCCTGGTCCAGGTGACCATACAGCGCGGCTAGGGCCACGCCGCTCCCCCGGCTCTCTTGGGGGGTGGGTCCGCCCCCTGGTGCCCCTCTTTCGCCTATTTACTCCCCCAAAACCGAAAACCCTCGGGAAGGACAAATTATACCAGAAGCTATCGCCATTCCGCCCCTACCGGAAATCTCAGATCTAGGATTGTTGGAGTCTTGTCCCTGCACCCTACTGGAGGGGAAATCATTCATGGAGGCCTCTTCCTTGCCATGCTTGCCACCCATATGAGTTGTGAGTAGTCTACCCTTGGACCTTGGGTCTATTGCAGTAGCTAGATAGTTGTCTCTCCAATCATGCGTTAACCTGCAAGTTCGTTGACTGAAGCAATGAAGTTTGCATCGCTGACTCCTGTGAACCAGATCGTGAGCTGCAGCCAGCAGGGCACCGATATCAAAGGCAGATAGGCGGCAAAGGCGCTAATCACGGTCAGGAGACGCAGTTACGCAGGTCCAGGATTCCTCTGCTCGTGGGCTGAGATAAAAATGCAAAGTTGTGTGTGAAGAATGGGGCAAACTCTGCTTTAATAATAGTGATAATCATCATAGCATATCAAACAAAAAGGTTAATAGAAAACAAATCATATCCACGATGATGTATTGGTATTCCACAAATAAATAAATAAACTGATAATATTGTATGATATTATGCAATGTGACTACAATGATAGTAATACATAATAGTAAGCAAAGTGCGCTGCCCCAAGTTGCAATTCCTTGGTTAGGAGCGATGCCACTTTTCCAGAAGTTAAGGATTTTCATGGAAACCCCTCGATCGAACTTAACCCCTCTCATTAAGTAGACGGGAAAAGAGAGAAGTCACAATTGATGAGCTGCTAGTAGCATCCTTTTGAGGTTGAGGTAGAACCGTAGATGTGAAGAAGCATCATCAATCCCTTTGATATCCTCTTTGGTCACTTGCACAAGTGGCTCCATGTCATCATAATTTTCATATGTTGTGCCATTATCAGTGGGGTTTACAACTTCCACCAAGTCTCCAGCCTTATTCTCTGCTGCCACATGATCAGTCTTCACGGGCTCCGCGTCTCTTGATTCAACAATAGATCCGTCATTCCGCTTGATCTCATTTTCTTGACTATCCGATCGACCTGCCGCAAGTCGCGACGTCTTAGAAGTGATTCTTAATATGTCCCTGAGGACGAAGTAGCCGCCGCTATCTTTGGTTCAAGGAAGAAGGCTTGCATAAATTTTTGGCAAACGTCGTCAGCCGTGGTCGACGATCCAGTGACAAGAAAGAACACAACACCGTCGTGAGATGACACTGCATCTGTAGTCTCTATCTCCGTAATGTGCTTGCTTAAGTGATCCATAGACGATAATTTTCGTTTAATCTCTTGTTGTTCAAACACAAGGGTGGAAGAATCAGTTGGTTAAGAAGAGTTCATATGGTAGTTCAAGTTTACAAAGATCGGTGACATAATTAATCATCATAACTTATATTACCGGCAGTGTTGTGACATACTCCATGACTCCATCAGGACGTGCCCGGCCAACCGTGCTGGAGTCTTGATAAAATCTGTACGCCTGGTCTGGTGCCTCGTGTAGGATATGATAGTAT
Organism: Bromus sterilis; assembly: GCA_950022295.1. Lineage (NCBI taxonomy): Eukaryota > Viridiplantae > Streptophyta > Magnoliopsida > Poales > Poaceae > Bromus > Bromus sterilis. The sequence goes on along the minus strand of OX465598.1, from coordinate 17,493,518 downwards.
TGCTCAACAAATGCCGAGCAAATCTGTGTACACAAGGAAAAGATAAATCAATCCAAGCTATAATGCATGTAAATATATATATTTGTTAATGGATCAGAGAGAGAGAGAGAGAGAGAGAGAAAGAAGGCTACCACTTTTTTTTTTGAGGTTTGAAGGCTACCACTTGAGGAGTAAGAAGAGGATCTGCTTGCATCGCCATTGCTGAAAGAAAATAATTATAGGTCAATATATAGGTAAACTGAAAGAATATATTATAGTAGATGATTATCAAAAGATGAAGGGAAGATGATTGATTCTCTCAACCAACACCCGGAGAAGAGATGTATGGAGAGCTAGAACATCCATGAAAAGGGCGACGGTACCTCAAGCACGGAGGAACAGAGCACGCGGATCGAGGGCGAGTCGCCGGCCCGCGCGCAGGCTGAAACCCTACATGCACATCTTCAATTTCCGGATCAAGTTCTTTGGGCGTAAGCCAAGGTTTTGTTATCCGATCGAGCGGTAGCGTTGTCTTGCGTACGTAGTGTTCCCTCTTTAGGCCGGGGGGTTTCTTCAAGATTTTTATCCCTCTTGTGCTTCCTTGGTGTTGGACATTCGCGGCATCACGATTGGAAAGTGCCCACTCTGTGATGTGACAGTGGCGTTGCGACTTGTGTGGCGACGATGGTGGAAGCAAGATGAGAGCAGGGTCACAACTTGCCTTCTTCGTTGACTGTCATGCTTGCTCATGAGTGTGAAGTTAAGGCTCTAGCGACGCGGGAAGGGGCGACCCAGCCGCAACAATACCACGTGATGGGTAGCTCAGCCTCTGTTGGTGCTAGGCATGCATGCTCCTTTTCTCTCGTCGTCAGAGTTAGAGCTACCTGGTCCCCAATGCATTGTGATATTTACATGGGAAGGAGGATCAACCTCAAAAAGAGTTCTTGCTAACCCGTTCTGATCCTTGGGTCCAGGGTACCTGCAAATGAGTTGGCGTGAAGCTAGAGTGGTTGAATACTTAAGTTTTTTGTCGTATGGATCACCATCTCAAGGGTGTGCCCTTTCTCCCTAGCTCGGGTACTAAATGTGGTCAAGAAGCTTCAGCACGTCTGGGTTGTCACATGCATGGTGTGTCCTTTGTTCCCTTGAAGAAGCACTTGATCGATGGAACCTGTGAAAGGTGTCGCGATGACGGGAAGGGGTGGATTAAAGAAGAGGCATTAGACATGTAAAACCATACCTTGGGTCCATGTCAGTAACTAGATAGTTGTCTCTCCAGTGTTGTGTTAACCTTGCATCACTGACTCCTGTGAATCAGATCGTGAGTGGCACTTGGCAAAGCACCGATATCAAAGGTAGACAGGTAGCGAAGGCGCTAATCACGAACGAGATATGCAGTTATAAGATGGGAAAAGATTGTATATAGCCGGATTTCTCTTGATCCGCCGCCTGGAGCAAACGCCACGTGTCCACGCGAATTCAGTTGAAACCGCCCCCGAGCCAGTCTTATCTCTTTTTCTCCACACGTTTCCCCCCTTCCCCGCTTCCTTCATACCTGCGCCGTATAGGAGAGAGCAGAAGCTCCCATGGAGGACGCCGGCCACCTCCCACTCCTTGACGCCGGCCTTCTCCCCCTCTCCTCCTCCCATTGAGCTCCTCCGTTGCAGCACGGGAAGCCGCCGGCGCGCCGCCATAGCTTCCAGGGAGTTGCCGAGATGGATCTCTTGGCCATGGTGGATGCCGACCACCTGCTCCACGAGATGCTCTGTTTGCAGCACGGGGAAGCCGTCGGCGGGGCGACGCAGTTGCGGGGAGTTGCCGGAGGCTGGGCTGCCGTGAGCTCCTCTGTGCGCCATGGATTTTCTCCTCTCCGGGTTTGCAACAAGGGCTCTGTTGCAAAGATCCTTTGCAACAAGAGCTCTGTTGCAAAGACCCAGTAGACTCTTGGCTTTTCTCCTCAGCTTTGGGTTTGCAACAAGGGCTCTGTTGCAAAGATCCTTTGCAACAAAAGTTTTGTTGCAAAGACTCAGCAAACCCTTGGTTTTTTTCCTCCGTTCCGTGTTTGCAACAAAGGCTCTGTTGCAAAGATTCTTTGCAACAAGAGCTCTATTGCAAACACCCAGCAGACCCTTTTGCAAGGGCTCTGTTACAAAGACCCTTTGCAACAATAGCTCTGTTGCAAATAGGGATCTACAACGAGTTTGAAGCTGAACCATCAGATTGCACTTAATCTAACGACAGGGGAGGCGGCGGGTCTTTTCCAACGATCTGCCGGCTGACGCGTAGCGTCGCCCTTATAGGATTCCTCTGCTCGTGGGCCGAGATAAAAATATAAAGTTGTGTGTGAGGAATGGAAAGATTGTGTTTTAATAATAGTGATAATCATCGTAGCATGTCAAACGAAAAGGTTAATTAATAGAAAATAGGTCATATCCACAATGTTGTATTGGGATTCCACAATTAAGTAAATAAATAAATTGATAATACTGTATCATGTTTTGCAATGTGAATGCCGTAACTATACAATGATAGTAACACATAATAAGAGTAGTAAGCAAAGTGAGCTGCCCCAACTTGGGCAATTCCTTTGTCGGGAGCGATGCCACTTTTCTAGTAGAAGTCAAGGATTTTCCCCTCGATCGAACTTAACCCCTCACATTAAGTAGACGGGAAAAGAGAGAAGTCACAATAGAGCTGCTAGTAGAATCCTTTTGAGGTTGAGGTACAAGTGAAGAAGCATCATCAAACCCTTTGATATCCTCTTTGGTCACTTGCATAGGTGGCTCCATGTCATCGTAATTTTCATCTGTTGTGAGATTAGCAGTGGGGTTTACAACTTCCAACAAGTCTCCAGCCTTATTCTCTGCTGCCACATGATCAGTCTTCCCGGGCTCCGCCTCTCTTGATTCAGCAATAGATCCGACATTCGGCTTGATCTCATTTTCCTGACTATCAGATTGGCTTATCTTAAGTCCCGACGTTTTAGAAATAATTCTTAATATGTCACTGCAGACAAAATAGCCGCCGCCATCTTGTGGCGCAAGGAAGAAGGACTGCGTAAACTCTTGACAAATGCCATCAGCCGTGGTCGACGATCCAGTGACAACAATGAGTACACCACCGTTGTGAGATGACACTGCATCTGTAGTCTCTATCTCCGTAAAGTGTTTGCTTAAGTGATCCATAGACGATAATTTTCGGTTAATCTCCTGTTGTTCAAACACAGGGGGTGGAATAATCGGTTGGTTACGAAGAGTGCATTAGTCCAAGTTTACAAAGATCGGTACCAGTCTGTAGCAACAAACCGGTTATCATAGCTTGCTTACCGGCAGTGTTGTTACATACTCCATGACCCCATCAGGACGTGCCCGGCCAATCGTGCTGGAGTCTTGATAAAATCTGTACGCCTTGTCTGGTGTCTCGTGTAGAATCGAGTAGTAATGCCCAACAAATGCCGAGCAAATCTACGTATACAAGGAAAAGATAAATCAATCCAAGCTATAATACATGTAAATATATACGTACCTTTGTTAATGGAGGGAGAGAGAGAAAGAAGGCTACCACTTGAGGAGAAAGACGAGGATTTTCTTGCATCGCCGTCGCTGAAAGAAAATAACTATAGATCGATGGGTGAACTGAAGGAATATTGGATGGATATATCAAAAGATGGAGGGAAGATGATTGATTCTCTCAACCAACACCGGCCCGGAGAAGAGATGTACGAAGAGCTAGAACATGCATGCATGAAAAGGGCGACGGTACCTCGAACACGGAGGAGCTAGCAGAGCAGTAGCACGCGGATCGAGGGCCGGCGCGCAGGCTGAAACCCTAGAGCGAACAGAAAGAAAGGCGGCGGAGGGGAGGGGATTGTTTGGGGGACACACGAGCGATCGAGCGGCAGGGTTTAAAACGGCTGGGGTTTAGTTGTTCTCGGGTTCCTCTTTCTCCTCCGGCTGACCGACGACATTGGGGGTTGGTTCAGGAGACGGGGGCTGGTTTCGACTTTCGACTCGCTGGCTCGCACGCAACAAGAAAAGAAGAAATGCAACTTGATTTGATCCAATCCAAGACCGACCCGGTCAACTGAACTACAAGCCCACTCACAAAGAGCCCAGCCCAACTAATTTCCGCGCCTTGAACAAGAATAACCTACTCATGTATACCCCTTGAGCCGCTCAAAAAAAAAGTATACCCCTTGAGCTTTTTAATCTCTCACTGCTTGCAAGGCAATCTTGGCGACTACATACTCAGGGCAAAACTTTATGTGCAAGGATCCTCAAGGCGGTCTACTACCCCAACAAGGACATTCTCTCGGCGGAATTGGGTTCTCACCCGTCCTGCATTTGGCGTGCAATTGTTGAGGGGAGGGATATCTTAAAACATGGATTGATATGAACGATTGGCATTGGGCGTACGACCAGCATCTGGGGACATAATTGGATACCAAGGGAGACTAATATGAGGCCTATTGCACGGATGAGTGCTAACCCACCAGCTCTCGTTTCCGATTTAATTGAAGCAAGCTCCATATCGTGGAAGGTTGAGGTGCTCGGACAAAACTTCTTGCCAGCTTATAGTGATGAAATAAGGAGGATCCCACTCCCGTCGAGGGAGATGGAGGATATGTGCACTAGTAGAAAAAGGCCCATTTGTCCCGGTTCCAGAGGCCCATTTGTCCCGGTTCCGGAACCGGGGCTAAAGGGTCGTTACTAATGCCAAAACCTTTAGTCCCGGTTGGGCCAAGAACCGGGACAAACGGACCTCCACGTGGCCGTTGTGGCTTTCCCAGGCGGGAGGGCCTTTTGTCCCGGTTGGTGGCACCAACCGGGACGGGTAGTTTTTTTTAATGGTTGGGGGTTTAGGGGGTTTTGCAGGGGTTAATTTAGGGGTTTCATATATTGTTTTAGCTAGCTAGTAAAAAGAGTTGTGTACTATCTTATCACCATCTAGGAGAGAAAGGATTCATCTCATATATATCATCATGATCATAATTAATATCCAACACACAAAGGTCATTTGCTAGTTTAACTTCGCTAATATCAAACACAAAGTTCCATTTCCATAATATTATACCTCGACTCCTCATATATATCACCTATGAGACTGCTCATCCTCACAAGGGTAAATATAAAAAAATCAAAAGACACCTTCATTTCCATAATGTAATATGGAGAAGACTTTGTCCCAATCTTTTATATTCTTCCGAATCACTATTCGTTTCTAATTTTTTATTCTTAAGGAGCCACCATCACGTTCACTTTCAGTGGAGTAGTCAGTCTTGAAGAGTTCTTCCCATGGCCGCCGGCATCCACAACTGTAAGCCACAACTGTAAGCTCGCCTCTAGAAGGCATCCATCTAGGCACACATTTTTTGGGATTTTCTGTTGAAAACATATGAGTAAAATACTTAGCAATGCGGTATAGTTAATCTTAGGGCAAAAGATTTCTGAAAATGATGAAGTAGTGACAGAACAGTAAAAAATCTCACCAAGATATAGTTTGATACATATACCGGCAACAACTCGAGAACAAATGAAACATATGGAGTATAAGATTTTCTTGCAAAGCCAGTTACATCTTCAACAAAGGAGATGTAATCATTTTGTTCATCCATGGTTAGCTCCTCAACCCCACCATTCTAGAAAGCATTATCAAATATCTTGCGTACATCCATCGGAGCATAGAGATAAATTGGCAATTATAACAAAGTTGTCAACTTGTTGGATATGTGCCCTAGAGACAAATTAATAAAGATATTTGTCACATATCCGTTTTGTTCATAATACGTTTTATACTGTGCTATAACTGTATTACTTGGAAATACTAATACAGGTGTAGTATAAAACATGATCCGTAGTTTAACTCGGGTAAACTATCTCATTGGGCAATTGATTGATCAAGCTTTCCTGATCATGGCAACACTTAAGTCCATTGACAATGAGGTCATATCATTAAGGGGAATGATGTGATGGACGTACACCCACCTAAAGTATTCCAATGTGATCGAGTCACATAGTTCAGCGTTGCTATGACTTTGTAACGTATGGCTTAGTCCTTAGACCGTAATGATCATACGTAATCACGATCTATGAGGAGACTTTGATTTGTATCCCACAGCCTGACTGAAATATGCTGGCTATAACGGAGCACTTTGGGTATTCCGAAATAGATGGTTGATGAGTATGTTAATAGATCAGAGCGGGATTTGTCAGTCCTTGTGACAGGACAGGTACTCTGGGCCCACTCGGTGATATTGCATCAACACCTTGCAAGGACGTGACTAGGTCACAAGAGATGCAATGATCATGGACGAGAGAAGTTGTTTGTTGTGAAAGAGATGTGAACACGGTATGTGGGATACCGACGATCAAACCTCGGACAAACAAAGTACCGCAGCACAACGGGATTACGTCGTATCGTTAACGGTTTCCAAAAGCGATCGAAGTTCATTCGATGGAAGCGCAGGGGCTGTCAAGGATTGTAACCAGGTCCAACTGACTAGTCATTGGTCAATGAGAAGAGTCTCGACCATTTCTGTTGTTTCCCGGACCGTTAGGGTGTTACACTTAAGGGCAATCGATGCATAGGACAGTTACGGGATCAATCGGTGAAATAGGAGAAATCACCGGAATAGTTCCCGAGGAGGACGGAATGGTTTTCGGACATTTTGAATAGTTCAAAATAAAGTTTAATTGTTTTAATAATGTTTTTATTATTTAATTATCTGAATTAAATATTTAAAACATATTAAATAAATTAAAAATGGGAAAAAGGCTATATGGGCCCATGGGGCCCATTAGGGGAGGAGGGGGATTCCCCCTTGGGCTCGGCGCCAAGGGTGGGGTCCATCCCCCCTCTTGGCCGGCGCACTCCCCCCCCTTGGGGGTTTAGTCCCACATGGGGGAGGGGAGGAGGATCACACCCCCCCCTTGGCCTATATAAGGAGGGGTAGACCCCCCCTCTTTCCAAGACACAACAATACCTCCTTCTTCTTCCTTCTCCTTCCCGGAAGTGGACTCCCCTTGTTTGGAGTCTGCACCAGGATTGGAGTTCTCCACCATAAGGCAGGCCGTCACTCTGCCGGAGTCGGGATCCGTAGCCGTCTTTCTTCCGCTGCTCGCCTGGTTCGGAGCCCGGGAGGAACATCGATTGTACCGTACGTGTATAATCTCTTCGAGGCACTACACTTGTGGTGCTACTTCGTCGCTGGAGGTTTACCGGGAGTCATCCTTGCCGGCGGTGGTCTTCTACACGACAGGGAGGTCGTAGTTCTGAGTCTACGCCAACCACGTTCGCAAGAACGTTTCCCTCTTTCGGTCTTCAAAGGTATGAACACCGATTCCCTCCGTTACTTTACATCGCCATAGCATAGATCTTGGGTTCGGGTACCGTAGGTATGAAAATTTTGTGTTTTCTGCCCCGTATCCCAACAGTGGTATCAGAGATAGCTATGCGTAGATGTATTGTACGGGTAGAACACATCTAGTATGTGGGCATCGAATCTTCATTCGTTACCCTCCCACGTGTACTCATTTAGCATTGCGGCAATGTTTGATGAAGCGGCCCCCGACCGACCTTACGCGTTTACGCGAGACTGGTTCCACGCTTGACATATGGCTTGTACCATATAAAGTGGCTGGGGGGTGTCTGTCTCTCTGCATTAGCGATGCAAAGATGTTTGCAACGGAGGGCCCCGACAGGGGTATAATAGAGACGGATGGGAGACGGTGTTGTGGCATGTTTTCGCAGGATAGAAATCGGTTCTCTCTCTCGAAACCCCTAGCAGCCACGTAAAACTTGCACAAGCTAAAGTAGAAAGGCGTTTAACTTTGCTTTGCATGAAGGGGGATCATAGGTTGTATGATTTACAGTTTTACTTCCTGTTTTATGCTAGTATGCTAGATATATCGACGGTAGCACGAAACAGGACCATCTCTCACAATACCAACATTGTGTTCTCCCTTTGGTGGGCACCACCTGGAAGGTTCTCCCATATGGCTTGATGCTCCGTACATACCGAAGTTGTCCTACATATTAAACGGAGTTCGCATGAGGTTGGGTTCGGCAAGCCTGGCATATGCAGATATGGCCTTGCTGAACAGCTAACATCAAGGTTCGATTGGCAGGCTTGACGTATGTAGATGCGGGCCTGGAACACAGAAGACCGAAAGGTCGAGCACGAGTCACATGCCTGATGTGATTGGCTTAGAGGCCTACCTGGTTCGCATACTGGGCCATAACTATCGGGGGAGGTATGGGGGCTGGGATTGTGTAATCACTTAGTTAAATTGAGAGGTGTTTATCTAAGTGGGAGCTTTCTAGAATTTTGAGATTAAATTGAAACTCCACATTATGAATAAAAGTCTAAATATGTATCATTGTGAATCCAACCTTGTAGAGGGCAGCACCACGCCCCTCGTTCAACTTAGGATCATTCCTAGAGAAAGATAAGCTAAAAACAGATGGGACAAACTTCACCAACTGGTTCCGCACCCTGAGGATTCTCCTCGTTCCCCTCAAAATGGCATACGTACTAGAGGACGCGTTAGGTGACGCACCAGCAGATGATGCCAGTCAAGACGAGAAGAATGTCTATCTCTCTAGGACTGATGATTACAACCTTGTCCAGAGTGGCATGCTCTACTCCATGGAGGCTGAGCTGCAGAAACGCTTTGAGAGGATGGGTGCATATGAGATTATCACCGACCTCAAGGCGGTCTTCGCACCTCAAGCCAGGGCTGAACGGTACGAGGCTTCTGAAGCCTTCTTCTCAGCAAAGATGGACGAGCACGGCAGCGTGAATGAGCACGTAGTCAAAACGTCTGGCTACGTTCAGCGCTTGAATGCTCTGGAATGCCAGATTCCATTTGAACTTGCTGTTGATAGGGTGTTGCAGTCGCTTCCCCCTAGCTACAAAGGCTTTGTGTTGAACTAAAACATGCAGGGGATGACCAAAACCCCTTCTGAGTTGTTCGCCATGCTGAAGAGCGCCGAGGTTGAGATCAAGAAGGAGCACGCTGTCTTCATGGTCAACAAGACCACTGACTTCAAGAAGTCAAGCAGGCGGGAGAAGGCCAAGAGAGGTGGCCCCAAGAGGGATGGCAAGTCAGTTGCCGCTCCTCCCAAGGCACCCAAGCCTAAACTCGGAGTTGAGTGCTTCTACTGCAAGGGTGAAGGTCACTGGAAACGCAACTATCCCAAGTACCTAAAGGACAAGAAGGCTGGCAAGGTCGCCAAGAGAGACAACGGTATATTTGATATACATATTGTTGATCTTCTCTTGACAAGCGCTGGGAACACATCCTGGATATTTGATACAGGATATGTCGCTCATATTTCTAATTCCATTCAGGGACTAAGGAATAGGAGACGCTTGCTCAAAGATGAAGTGACGATGCGCGTGGGGAATGGCTGTCGGATTGAGGTCTTGGCGGTCGGCACGAAGCATCTTAGTCTCCCTTCAGGATTGGTTTTAGTTCTGAATAATTGTTACTATGTACCCGCATTGAGTGTGAACATCGTTAGTGGCTCTTGCTTGAAGCGAGACCACTATTCTTTTAAGTCTGATACAATTGGTTGTTCGATTTATAAGGATGAAATGTTTTATGTTCACGCACCGGAGTTGCATGGTTTATTCGTACTTGATCTCGATGGTGACGTGTGTCATATTAACAATATTGAGGCCAAAAGATTGAAGAATGATGAAGATCACATGATGATGTGGCATTGCCGACTTGGTCATATTGGTATAAAACGCATGGAGAAGCTCCATAAGGATGGACTTCTTGAGTCATTGGATTTTGGATCCCTTGATACATGTGAACAATGCCTCATGGGCAAAATGACAAGGACTCCATTCAATGGCATAATGGAGCGTGCGGATATCTTATTGGGGTTCATACACTCGTATGTATGTGGACCCATGAACGTCCCCACTCGCAATGGTCTTCGTTACTTCGTGACCTTTACTGATGACTTGAGTAGATATGGGTATATTTACTTGATGAAGCACAAGTCTGAAACCTTTGAAAAGTTCAAGGAATTTCAGAATGAGGTCGAAAATCAACTCGGAAGAAAAATCAAGCACCTTCGATCGGATCGAGGTGGCGAGTATTTAAGTCACGAGTTTGGCAATCATCTGAAGTCTTGTGGCATAGTACCACAACTTACGCCGGCGGGCACAGCTCAGAGAAACGGTGTGGCTGAGCGACGTAATCGAACCCTATTGGATAGTGTACGATCGATGATGTCTCATACTGATTTGCATGTCTCATTCTGGGGGTATGCATTAGAAACTGCCGTTCATATTCTTAATAGGGCACCATCCAAATCCGTAAAGACAACACCATTTGAAGAATGGCATGGCACAAAACCTGAGTTGTCTCACCTGAAGATTTGGGGTTGTGAGGCTTATGTTAGGAAACTACAGCCTGACAAACTTGAATCCAAGGCGGATAAGTGCATCTTTGTGGGCTATCCCAAGGAAACTTGTGGATACACCTTCTACAACAAGTCTGACAGCAAAACGTTTGTTGCCAAGACGGGACACTTTCTTGAGAAGGAGTTTCTCGCGAAAGAGTTTAGTGGGAGGAAAATAGACCTCAATGAAGTGACTGACCAATCACTCCAATTGGAAGAAACGGCTACGGAATTTGTTCTGGAACCATCTTCCACAGTGGGAGCTGAAGAGAATGGCCAGAACGACATTCATAACGATCATGACATTAATGATGATCATGATGAGAATGAAGAGGAACCTTTTATGCCCCGTAGGTCATCAAGAGTCCGTCAACCTACTGAGTTTTACGGACAGCTTGTGAATGCAATCTCGGCTGATGAGTCGGATGAACCTACAAGTTACAAAGAAGCAATGGAGGGACCCGAGTCCGAGAAATGGCTTGAAGCCATGAAATCCGAAATAGGCTCCATGTACACCAACAAAGTATGGACTTTGGTGGATATTCCCGAGGACTGCAAGGCCGTCGAGAATAAATGGATTTTCAAGAAAAAGACTGACGCAGACGGAAACGTATATGTCTACAAAGCTCGACTTGTCGCGAAGGGTTTCCGACAAATTCAAGGAGTTGACTACGAGGAGACGTTCTCTCCTGTAGCGATGATAAAGTCTATTCGGATCCTACTAGCAATAGCTGCGTATCATGAGTACGAGATATGGCAGATGGATGTGAAAACTGCATTCCTAAATGGCAACATTGAGGAAGAGTTGTATATGATGCAACCAGATGGGTTTGTCGATCCAAGGAACGCTGGTAAGGTTTGCAAGCTTCAACGGTCCATCTATGGGTTGAAGCAAGCATCTCGGAGCTGGAATCTTCGATTTGACGAGGTCATTAAAGCTTTTGGATTTGTCCAAAACGTCGAAGAGTTCTGCGTCTATAAGAAACTGAGCGGGAGCTCTGTAGCATTCCTTGTGTTATATGTAGATGGCATATTACTAATAGGGAACGATAAGAAATTCTTAGAGGAAGTGAAGGAATATCTGAATGGACAATTTTCCATGAAGAACCTAGGTGAAGCTGCGTACATATTGGGGATTAAGATCTATAGAGATAGACCTAATCGACGGTTGGCCTTGAGTCAGAACACTTATATTGACAAGATTTTGAAAAGGTTCAAAATGGATGACTCCAAGAGAGGTCTCTTGCCAGTTATAAAAGGTGTCAAATTAAGCGTGACTCAATGCCCAACCACAGCAAAAGAGAAAGAGGAGATGTCCTCAAAGCCCTATGCCTCAGCCATAGGTTCTCTCATGTATGCTATGTTATGTACCAGACCGGATTTAGCGCTGGCCATTAGTATGACTAATCGCTACCAGAGTAACCCGAGAATGGCTCACTGGACCGCAGTAAAGAACATCCTTAAGTACTTAAGAAGAACCAAGGATCTCTTTCTCGTTTATGGAGGAGTTGATGAGGAGCTCACCGTAAAAGGTTACGTTGACGCAAGCCTCGGCTCAGATCTAGATGACTTGAAATCCCAGACAGGATATGTTTTCATGTTGAACGGTGGCGCGATTAGCTGGAGGAGCGGCAAACAGTCAGTCGTCGCTCAATCTTCAATGGAGTCGGAGTATATTGCCGCTTGCGAAGCGTCAAATGAGGCGCTGTGGCTGAAGAAGTTCATGATCGAGCTTGGCGTCTTTCCCAGTTGCACTGACCCCGTGGGGATCTTCTGCGACAACACGGGTGCCATTGCTAACGCGAAGGAGCCAAGAACTCACTCTACAGCCAAGCACATCCTCCGAAAGTTCCATGTGACGCGAGACTACGTCAGGGATGGACACACTAGGATTCACAAGATACATACGGATCTGAACGCAGCAGACCCGATGACTAAACCTCTTCCACAGGGCAAGTTTGAAGAACACTGAGAGACCATTGGTGTTAGATACATACCTGATGTAAACTAGTGTAATTTGTACTCTAGTGCAAGTGGGAGACTGTTGGATATGTTCCCTAGAGACAAATTAATAAAGATATTTGTCACATATCCGTTTTGTTCATAATACGTTTTATACTGTGCTATAACTGTATTACTTGGAAATACTAATACAGGTGTAGTATAAAACATGGTCCGTAGTTTAACTCGGGTAAACTATCTCATTGGGCAATTGATTGATCAAGCTTTCCTGATCATGGCGACACTTAAGTCCATTGACAATGAGGTCATATCATTAAGGGGAATGATGTGATGGACGTACACCCACCTAAAGTATTGCAATGTGATCGAGTCACATAGTTCAGCGTTGCTATGACTTTGTAACGTATGGCTTAGTCCTTAGACCGTAATGATCATACGTAATCACGATCTATGAGGAGACTTTGATTTGTATCCCACAGCCTGACTGAAATATGCTGGCTATAACGGAGCACTTTGGGTATTCCGAAATAGATGGTTGATGAGTATGTTAATAGATCAGAGCGGGATTTGTCAGTCCTTGTGACAGGACAGGTACTCTGGGCCCACTCGGTGATATTGCATCAACACCTTGCAAGGACGTGACTAGGTCACAAGAGATGCAATGATCATGGAGGAGAGAAGTTGTTTGTTGTGAACGAGATGTGAACACGGTATGTGGGATACCGACGATCAAACCTCGGACAAACAAAGTACCGCAGCACAAAGGGATTACGTCGTATCGTTAACGGTTTCCAAAAGCGATCGAAGTTCATTCGATGGAAGCGCAGGGGCTGTCAAGGATTGTAACCAGGTCCAACTGACTAGTCATTGGTCAATGAGAAGAGTCTCGACCATGTCTGTTGTTTCCCGGACCGTTAGGGTGTTACACTTAAGGGCAATCGATGCATAGGACAGTTACGGGATCAAACGGTGAAATAGGAGAAATCACCGGAATAGTTCCGGAGGAGGACGGAATGGTTTCCGGACATTTTGAATAGTTCAAAATAAAGTTTAATTGTTTTAATAATGTTTTTATTACTTAATTATCTGAATTAAATATTTAAAACATATTAAATAAATTAAAAAATGGGAAAAAGGCTATATGGGCCCATGGGGCCCATTTGGGGAGGAGGGGGATTCCCCCCTTGGGCTTGGCGCCAAGGGTGGGGCCCATCCCCCCTCTTGGCCGGCGCACTCCCCCCCCCTTGGGGGTTTAGTCCCACATGGGGGAGGGGAGGAGGATCACACCCCCCCCTTGGCCTATATAAGGAGGGGTAGACCCCCCTTTTTCCAAGACACAACAATACCTCCTTCTTCTTCCTTCTCCTTCCCGGAAGTGGACTCCCCTTGTTTGGAGTCTGCACCAGGATTGGAGTTCTCCACCATAAGGCAGGCCGTCGCTCTGCCGGAGTCGGGATCCGTAGCCGTCTTTCTTCCGCTGCTCGCCTGGTTCGGAGCCCGGGAGGAACATCGATTGTACCGTACGTGTATAATCTCTTCGAGGCACTACACCTGTGGTGCTACTTCGTCGCTGGAGGTTTACCGGGAGTCATCCTCGCCGGTGGTGATCTTATACACGACAGGGAGGTCGTAGTTCTGAGTCTACGCCAACCACGTTCGCAAGAACGTTTCCCTCTTTCGGTCTTCAAAGGTATGAACACCGATTCCCTCCGTTACTTTACATCGCCATAGCATAGATCTTGGGTTCGGGTATCTTAGGTATGAAAAATTTGTGTTTTCTGCCCCGTATCCCAACACAACTTGGGAAGCAAAGAAATAAGGAAAGGAAACAAGTAAAATTTGGTTAAGAAACTCACGTTGAGATAGAACCAGCTTCTTGTCGTCCACTAGCATCTAAATATCCTTATTTTTAAATACATCTCGACGAGGTCCAAGATCAAAAGTTATTTGCATATCCTCTTGTAATGCATATGCCTTGCACAATGCATGCCAATTTGGACAAGCAAAATAAGTGCACCAACATTTATTAGTGACATCAATGCTCAAAGTTATACCATGTTTCGTCGTCTTTAGTTTGATTTCCTTTGTTTCATTCTCTTGCCAATCATTGAATTTAACAAAGTCACATACTTGGCGTCTTGCATAGCATGGGATGCGCTAGTTGATTATAAAAAAATTACGCGTCAAAACAAAATTTAAGTGCGAAGCATGCTTAAATAAGAAGGATGATGTCGACGCAGAATTTGTATATATACTGTTATTTTTATTAAGTCACGCCTAAGTGTGAGGGAGAAATATCTTTCTTCATCCCCATCCAACTTTGGATACCTGCTGTCGCACCGACTCGAGTTATCATCACAATAGGGGCACTGGATGAGTTGTTCATCGTCAGCCATTTTCTGTGTTCATATATAAAGATTAGTTCGGTGTCGTCGTCGGCGTCGTCTTGAGCCAAATGGCGAGATGGGAACGACGACTGGAAGGCGGGGGATTATATACCAAGAGAATAGGTCCCGGTTGGTTCAAAGTTAATACACAGCAATAATATTTTAAAACAAGGTTGCATAGTGCCTCATAAGTAATACAACGGTAAATAACATGACTAATACAGTAAACAACGTCGGGTGCGGTGAAAGGTGGCCACCCAAAGAGAAGGAACCACCACGAACTCGTAGCTCGAATGAGATCCCTGAAGAACCTTCCAGGTCCTCCATGACCCGGCGTCCAACGCCACCAAGTAGCGACGGACGTGGTCGTCCTCCTCCCTGACACGTCAGCGTACAATCCACTCGGGGCCAGCTGTCTTCGCGTCGACTGTGGCCCACGCGACCGCCACCAAAGAAGATCTGGGTCGACGACAAGACCCGGATTCCTCACTAAGTGGCGCGCCTCGGAGATCACGTCCCAGTGCCAGCCCCGGAGAGCCCAGTCTCAAACATCGCCCATCCCATCAAACGGGTGTTCTCCGACGCGGCGACGACAGGGATGCGGGCCAGTCATCGTTGCCGAGAACTTATTTAATATATGCAAAATTTTATTAACATGAACGAGTGAAAATTTTATACTAGCTAACTAACAAATTAACAAAATAAGACAAAAATACTTAGCGAATACGTCAAGGTTGTCTATCTATCTATATATACTAGCTAACTATCTGTATCTATTATACAAAGTATTATACACATATATCTATCTATTAAATAAAGTTTTGTCTTACAAAGTATTTTTGCCTTACAAATTATATATCTATCTATCTATCTAGCTAGCTATCTATCTATATATATTATACACAGATTCTACTCTATCAATTATATATATATATATATATATTTATTTATTATTAGCTATATATATCTATATTTAATTATATATATTTATTTATTTATTTATTTATCGATTTTGCACAGATTCTTCTGCATGCTCTATATATCTATCTATTTATCTATCTATTTATCTATCGATTTTGCACAGATTCTACTGCATGCTCTATCTATCTATCTAGCTATATCTACTGCACAAGATCTTGCGACTCACCAGTGGGCGAGAGGCGCCGGCGACGTAGATCGAGGAGCGGGGCGTGGTCGGCGTCGTGGAGGAATGTGGGGTCGGCGGCGTCAGTGGAGAGGAGAAAGGGGCCGGCCGGGCGCGCAGGCCGGGTGGCGGCGGCGTCGGTGGAGGAAACGAGGCGGCGGAGGAACGGTGCGGCGGCGTCGGTGGAGGAACGGAGCGGCAAAGTCGTCGGCGACGGCGGGGGCGAAATCCGGCAGCCTGACGGCGTCGGCGTCGGTGTCGGCGTCGGCGTCGTCTTGAGTTGCTAGCTTGTAAATGGCGAGATGGGAACGGCGGGCTCGAAGGCGGGGGATTATATACCCAGAGCATTGGTCCCGGTTGGTGGCATCAACCGGTACTAAAGGTGTGCATTCGTACCGATTGATGCCAAGAACCGGGACCAATGTTCCTTTTTCAGCAGCCGAAAGGGCGGGAAACAGAGGCCATTGGTACCGGTTCGTGGCACCAACGGGAACTAAAGGGGTGCATTGGTACCGGTTTGTGCCACCAACCGGAACCAAAGGCCTTGCGCCGCGGTGCGGTGGGATGTATAGTCCATAATTAACCACTAAAATTAGTACCACCTCGCTAGCCGAAGTGGAGTTAGACCTATCTATAAGCACATATATGTGTGGACTTATCATAGCATACCAAGTTCACTAAAGGCCGTACACGGAGAAATTCATCTGTATCTGGTACTCTGTCCGGGAGAAATTCGGACGGTCCTCGGTTGGTTAGCAGATTTGACGGATCTGTCAACCAGACGGGGACCGTCTGCAATTCGCCATGACAGAGTACAGGATATGGAGTATTCTTCTGTTGACGTCCTATAATGAAATTGTTATACTTTTTTGTTTTTGTTTTCCAATCAAACAAAACACAAGACACAATCAAACGGTTGGTCTTGAGCTAAATGACCTTGAAATTAGAAAGCACTACAACTGAACTCAGAAAAGGTTGAAACTTGGCATGGTGTCATCATTTGACCCATATAACATGTGTGCAAAAGTTGAGAGGATTACGGCAAAAACTGGACGCACTTCGTGTACAAACTGGACCATCTCTTTCAAAGTACAAGGGTTTCACACGAAAACTCATCTGTTACAAAGACATTTCATTTTTCTAAACTTATTTCAACCCAAGACCTTTTTTGCATTCAATATGCACCATTCAAAGCCAATTTCTAAAATTTCAACCCTTTCTGACTTCATTTGCTATTTTTCACGCATTTAATGATTTATTTTAAGCTAAATGACCTTGAAATTAGAAAGTGATACGTCTCAAACGTATCTACTTTTCCAAACAATTTTGCTATTGTTTTGCCTTCATTCTTGCATGATTCGGACGAACCTAATCCGGACTAACGCTGTTTTCAGCAGAGCTGCCTGTATGGTTTTATTGTGTGCAGGAAAATAGATTTTTAGGTATCTCAGAAAATTCCGGGAATATTCACAGAAAATCCACGCACCAGAAGCTTCCACCAGCCAAAAGTGGGGCCAGAGGGGCGCCAGAGGGGCCCCAGGCGCCTGGCTGGCGCGGCCCCACCCCTGGCCGCGCCGGGGGGGCGCCTGGGAGGCTCCCACCTCCTCTCGTGCCCTACCTCGACTCCTATTTATTCTCGTGACAGGAAAACCCCAGAAAAGAAGTCGCTTTTCCAGTTTCCGTCGCGGAGCCGCCGCCACCCTCTGTTCTTATTCGGGAGGGATAATCTGGAGGCTGATTTGGCCTCCAGAGAGGGGAGATCGTCGCCATCGTCATCACCATCACCAATCCATCCCTCCTCCATGACTTCTCTTCACATGTGTGAGTAATTCCCTGCTGTAGGCAAAGGGGATGGTAGGGATTAGATGAGTTTGATCATGTAATAGTTTGATCATCTACTTTGGTGTTTATCTTCTTTGCTTCAACTTGTTGCTCGTAATGCTTGTCACTTTGGGCCCGAGTGCCATGTTTTCAGATCTGAACCCTATGTGTTTGCATGAATATATTTGTGTTCTAGATCCTATCTATGAGTTGTATGCACCTATTATGGTCCGGAACCGGCGATCCCAAAGGTGACAACTTGGGACACCAAAGGGGATGGTCCATAATTTGAGGATTCCATGTATCCATTGAGTTTATTGCTTTGTTCCGGTGCTCTTTGACAGGAGCACCTTAATCTCCATAAGTTCCCTGTGGCCCCATTCGTAGTGGGATGGTAGGACAAAAGATGTTGTGCAAGTTCTTATTGCAAGCACGCACAACTACCTACGGGATACATGCCTAATGTTTGATATTTTCCTAGATGATCATTGCTTTTATGTGTGCCTTGCCCCGTGTTAGAATCTATTACATGTTCACTCTCTTATCTTTTGTTGCAAGCAAGTATATTTCAGGTGCGGTTGAATTGACAACTCAACTGTCAAAGCTTATAAATACTCTTTGGCTTCCCGTGTGTTGAATCAATAAATTGGGTTAACTTACCCGTTAAGACTATCTCGATCCCTTACGGTTGTGGGTCATCAAGTACCGTTTTCTGGCGCCGTTGCCGGGGAGCATAGCAATATTTACAAGTCTACTTGAAGTATCATGTCTGCTGCACATCATCCGCTATGGGTAAGAAAGGAGACCCCAAGGTTCCGATCTTACCATCCCATACAAGAAAAGGTATTGTTCTAAACACTAGTGCTACACTTGATTCACCTTCTGTTATGAGTAAGTTTGCTTCACCACCACCACATGATGCTTATACTAAGTCTGTCACTATGTCCGATGCTTTTGATGATGTTTCCACTACTCTTGATGATACTACTTTTCTTGGCTACTATATTGAAACTCAGACTGCTAAGGCTGCAGCAGAATCCAAGACCGAGACCCCTGCTACCTATATTCCTACCTGCAAAACCTTTGGTTACCCGTGCTTAGATGAACTCAAGGAGAGAATCCTTGATGATGATTATGTTACTCTTGATGATGATTTTTGCAGGGAACTCAGAGAGTGTGTCGACTCTGACCATGGTGATGTTAAGGAGTTGCTCAAAAAGCACTCCATGAAGAACAAAGTTATTCCTGATCCTAAATTCGCCACATCTCCTATATGCATCACTGATCCTGATTATGATTTCTCTGTTGATCTTTCACTTATATCTACGGTCGAGGCTGACCCCTTTTATGGCAGAGAAAATGATGATTCTATAGCACACTTGACCAAACTCGCTGAGCTAGGTAACCTATTCACTACTGATGAGAAGATAAGAAACTTCCATGTGGCCAAGCTTTTTCCTTTTTCTTTGAAGGAAGACGCTAAATCATGGTACGATGCACTACCCTATGTTTCCATTAAGAGTCCTCAGGACTTAGTCCAATTCTTTGTTGATAAATATTTCCCAGCTCATAAGCAACATGCTGCTTTGCAAAGAATCTATAACTTTAAACAATTGCAGGATGAGCACCTCCCTAAAGCTTGGGGGAGGTTTTGCGATTTACTTAAGGTTATGCCGGGACATGCAGTCCCCAAGAATGAACTGCTTGATATATTTTTACGCTGGTTTAACCGATGAATCCAGATCCTACCTGGATAGTTGTGCTAGTTGTGTTTTCAGGGAAAGAACACCGGACGATGCAGAAGAATTAATGTGCAAAATTGCCAAAAACTATGAAGATTGGTCCGCTCCTAAACCACTTCTACCACCGAAAAGAGGGGCATGCTTGTTCTGAGCCCCGAAGATATGCAAGAAGCAAAGAAGTCTATAAAGGAGAAAGGTATTAAAGCCGAAGACGTGAAGAATTTACTGCCTATTGAGAAGTTGTGTGAGCCTACTACTCACCCTCCCTTGGTAGAGGCACACTCTCTATTAGACTTTACTGAAAGTGACATCCCTAAAGGTAAGCCTCCCGACCAATGCTTAGGTGAGCTTGATAATTTTATTATTAAGCAAGACCATTTTAATAGGAGGATACAAAGTCAGTTGCATGATAACTGTCTTGCTATCAAAATTTTGTGTGGTGTTCTAGAAAGAACAGTTAATGATGTTAAATGTCTTGTTAAGCATTTCCATATGGTTCAAACTCAGCTTGAACAAATTTCTAATGTGCAAAAAGATTTGCTTGCTAATAATGCCAAACAGGACATACAAGCTTATGGAATCAAAACTAGGGGTGGAACACACACCCAGGACCCACTCTATCCTGAGGGGCATCCAAAGAGGATCGAGCAAGATTCTCAAGTACGAGAAGAAGACGAGACTGTTAGCTCTCCGAAGAAAAAGAAGAAGAAGAAACACAAGGAGGCTGACAATCCCGATGATCCTATTACAAGTGAAAATTAGCTGTTGATCCTAACAGCATATCTACCTCCGATGCTGAAACAGAAGACGGTGTCGAGCCTGAAGAAAAGGACACGGAGAAGGATGATCCACCCGAAGTTCGAGAAGAAGAAACACCTGATAAACGCAAGAAGTACTCTAGAGAAGACTTCATCGCAAGAAGACATGGGAAGGAAAGAGAACCATGGATACAGAAACCCATGCCCTTTCCAAGTAAGTCCCTCAAATCTAAAGAAGAAGAGCATTACAATAAGTTTTGTGAATGGATGAAACCTCTTTTTCTTCAAATCCCTTTGACTGATGCTATTAAGTTACCTCCCTATTCGAAATATATGAAAGATATTGTCACAAATAAAAGAATTGTTCCTAATGAGGCAATATCTACTATGCTTGCTAACTACTCTTTCAGTGGCAAGATTCCTGAGAAGCTTGGTGATCCAGGTATACCCACCATTCCTTGCTCCATAAAGAATAATTACGTCAGAACTGCTTTATGTGATCTTGGTGTAGGAGTGAGTGTTATGCATTTCTCTCTTTAAAATAGGCTTTGTTTTGAGAAACTAATCCCTACAGATATCTCTCTTCAGATGGCTGACAAGTCAACAGCTGTCCCCATTGGTATTTGTGAGAATGTTCCCGTTGAAGTTGCTAACTGTTTGATCCTTACAGATTTTGTTGTGCTTGACATGCCCGAGGATGGGAGCATGTCCATTATTCTTGGTAGACCTTTTCTTAACACCGCAGGTGCTATTATTGATTGCAATAAAGGAAAGGTCACTTTCAACGTTGATGATAAAGAACACACGGTGTATTTTCCAAGAAGATCGACAAGAGGCATGGCCTTAACTCTAGAGAATGTTGAGACCGTGAAGATTGGAGAATGGGACTGTCCACTACATGTGCACCACAAATATAAAACCATTATGGTGGGGACAATGTCCATTAAATTAAAGGTGCAATGATCACTTCATAAGAGGTGAGACTTCTTGTTCTATATATCGCCGGTTTGTCGGTAAGACTTGATCAACCTTACTAGTGAGCTTGTTTTATATAGGTAAAAAGTTAAGCTTGTTATGTTTTCATTTGCTTTAGCTTTTATTCTCTTTGTTGTACCAAGTTTTTGTGTTTTTGAAGCTTCACAATACTAATCGCCGCTTTAAGTTTTCAGAAAGTTTTGCAGCTTTTTGAACTCCGAGAAATTTTCAACAGTGAAGTTTTCAGAAAATATCCAGAAAAATAAAAATAAAAATTTGCATGCCGGGAGTGACCCAGAGGCACCTGGGGCTGACCAGGGGGGCCACCAGTGGCCCAGGCGGCCAGCTGGCGCGGCCTTCCCCCTGGCCGCGCCCATAGGGCGCCTGGGGCCCACAGGCCTCGTCTCGAGGTGAGTCTTCTTCCTCTCTCTCTCTTCCTTTCCAAAAACACGAGTTCTGGCCCTGGAACTTGCGTTCTTGCTGTTCGTGGAGGTGATTTTCGATCTCTCTCCACAACCCATCATTTGAGCTGAGATTTTGAGCAAATACTCCCTGGTATGTAACTCCTCCACTCCTCCAAATAGATTTTTGGTTGGTGGCTTCATTTGTGAGTATTTAGTAGTTCTTGGTGCTGTTTAGACGAGCTTGCTTGCATGTGTAGAAGTTTATTTTCCAAGTTTTGATGCAAGTTTTTGCCTTAGGTAAGTGGGTTGAGTAGTTTGCCTTAACTCACTTTGTTTAAATCCTTGTTTTTTTAATTTTTCAAAAATTTCATAAATGAGTTTGCTAGGAAGAGCAAAGGGGTGGCTTGGGAAGAAAAGGCCCGAGCGCTCCAATCGAGTTACAAGAGCTGCAGCTTCACCCTCGACTGCTAGGGTGAGCTACAACGAAGATCATGTGCCCTTAGAGTTGTTGGAGGACACAAATCCAGCACGTGCAATGACTTTCCTGTGCAATGAATTCCTTGAAGCTGCAGGAATTAAGGAGGAGTTCTATAATCTTTGTGCTAATGCAGGTCTGACGCGGCTCGCAACGTGCCGTGTTGCTCAGTATCAAAAACTCACCTCCTGTTTCATTAACATTTTTAGATATAACCTTGATACTGGTTCTATTGAGTTTAAAATTTACAATAATCTTTTGACCATGCCTTTGGAAAAGTTTTGTGAAATAATAGGTGTGCCGAACGTTGGACTGACGGCGAAGATAAGCTCTCAGCCCTCCGAGCTGAGAACCGTCTTCAACTCTCTCTGTAGCATGGATACGAGGGATATTCATCGGTCAAAAATCTCCAGCATCTTATTCCCACACATCAGGTATTTTGCGTATTATATTGCTAGAGGGGTGTTAGCTCGTGACAACACGAGCAGCATTTCTGCGCCGGATATTGCTATCCTGGCAACCGCCCTCTCAGGGAGGTTTGATTATAATGTGGGTGCCTTAATTGCTCGACGCCTTGCTATGAACGGTAACAAGGGAGATTTATTTGGTGGCGTTTACGCCACACTTATCCTAGAGTCTCTTAATGGCACCCCACACACTGATGATAAGCCTTTTTAAGTTTTGATCTTGCTGCTATGAAGAGGCATAAGTTTGTTACCATGACTTCCGAGTTTGGTAACCTTGATTATATCTTGCGTTTCGGAGCCACCACGGAACGCAAGAACCGTCTACCTGCACCTCTTTTGTTCGATTTTTCTCGCAGGAACGGATGGTCCTTTGATGCTATCCAATTCGATGAGTTCATGGTCCAGCATCAGTTTCATAACCCCATGGAGGGGGTTGTGCCCGATGAGGAGGAGCATGGTGAGTTACCACCTTTCCAGGGGGAGACCGTCACCCAGTTTGGTGAAGGGTCTTCCTCTGCTTGGAGCGCGGATCCTTCTTCGTGGGAGGATCCGAGGACTTCGGTGTACGCACCGGAAGCCTCATACGACCATTGGACTCACCAGTACCACCCTGGAGAAGGAGGCTCCTGGGGACATTAGCTACTACCAACTTAGGCCAAAATCCTAAGCTTGGGGGAGTACGTGCCCTTCTCACTTTTCCATTGTATTATCCGTTTTATTTTTGTTCGCTTTGATCTTTTCGAAGTTTTTTCTTGTTCTTCTTTGATTCTTCCTTTGCAAAAACAACAAAAAGATTTTCTCTTTTCTTTTGCTCTCGTTTAAACCTTTAAAAAACCCAAAAATATTTCCTTTCTCTCTTTAGTTTGCTTTGTTTTCAGAGTTCAGCTCGAGTCCGTGATGGCATTTGATTATATTTCCCACGTTTGATCGTGCAAGTGACAAGGCAGTAATGACGAAGATCGACAGAAGGGAAGCAACAAGGAAAACCGGTATGAACTCTTCTTGTTTCTACTTTTGTACATATGCCTGTACTTATGATCTAAAGACCAGCTTGTAGCGACATAGTGCTATGTTTACAATGCTTTCCCAGTGTTCATGCTTTCCTTGTGGCTAATCTCAAATAGCTAGAGTACATAATGTGTTGTTGAAATGATTTACATGCATTGCATTGTTCATGGTTTGGCATACTGAAGTGGTATTTCCCTTCGGAGAATTTTTGGATTGACTTGGCACATGTTCACACATGTTTATGACTAAAAAGTCTATTATGCCTTGATGATCTTTTTGTTTCAGAATAGTTATATCACTTTCATGCCCGATTCAATGTTGCTTTGTCTCTCTGCATGATTATGACAGTTATTGCTCTCTAGTTGGTCGGTTCCCAATCTTTTGCTAGCCTTCGCTCGCACTAAGCGGAATTCTGCTTGTGCATCCAAAATCCTTGAAACCAGTTATTCCATATGAGTCCACCATACCTTCCTATATGTGGTATTTACCGGCCACCCCTAACTCAGACTTTCTTGTGCCATCTCGAAATTTATTCAAAAGCTTCCCTTTTGTAACCGTACAAGCTCATGGTGCGGTGAGGGAAAATCAGTATCTATCATGCCAAAAATATTGACGGAAGTTTTAACTAGTCATTTATATAAAAAGAGGAAAGTTACACCTCCCCCATACTTGATGATGGAATGAAATGGACCAAGTGCTGCTAATGATAGATGGAACAAGAAAACTTCCTTCCAGACTTGCGGCAAAATAAAAGGTTCCATAGTGTAAGAGCAAAGTTTTACCCCCGTGTGTTTTGGATATTGTTGGACAAGACAGTAGAGGAACTAACAATGTTTTCTAGTGTAAACAGTTAATTTAGGTTCCTGAAGGACAAGCTAGGTGATAAAGCTTCAGGGAAGATCTTCAAGTTATCGAAGCATAACCCACGGAGCGAAACTTAATCACGAAGGATGACCCCAAAAAATGAAGGTGTCCTGAAGCTCTACTCATTGAAGGAAATGAAGAGGACGGCGCAAGACTTAGATGTTTTTGTGTAGTTCTTTTTCGGTTCTTTGAGTCATAGGACAAACCGTACTATCAAGAGGGGTATTTGGTTTGTGGACACCGAAGTCATTGAGAAATGCTCAGATCAAATCCAAACCAAGTGAGAAGCCTGAGTGAAGAAATCTCATGTGCACTAAGTTAAGTTTCGGTAGCAAAGACTTCGTTCTTTGGCTACTGAAGCAGAACTAAGTCCGTGAGTCAGCTTTACTTGTTCCTCAAGTAAAGTTGCGCAGTAATGACTAATCCGACCGTTGTGGACTCGTGTCAAGCTGTCACCTCGGGTCAATTTGGTCATTCCGCACCTCAGGATCGCCAACTATAAATACGCCGCCCCCTCCTCCATTTGCGGGCGGCTGCTCTGAGAATATTCCAAGAGAGACTGAAGAGAGCACCCAAAAATGCCACCGAAGCAAAACCCAAAATCCAGAATACTGAAGCCTAAGTCATATTGATCTGAGTAGATTTGAGATGACTTAGGTGAAAGCTTACTAGCCTTTTTATCTTGGAGAACTGCAATTCTCCTAGACGGTTAGAGTGTTGTTCTTCAGAGAGCGAAGAGTAATTGTCGCCTCGAAGTCCAGTTTGTCAAAGGTTTCGGTGATTTCCTCAATAATCAACCACGAGTGAAGAACTGACCAAGCTCAAGGAGTTTGGTCCAGTGGAGCGACGAACGGAGAGAGATTTGCTCCAGGTGTTCAATCACCAGTCCCTCCAACCAGACGTAGCGCTTTGCAGAGCGTGAACTAGTCGAACAAACATCGCCGAGTCCCAGTTCGTTTTACTTCAAGCATTTACCTTCAGTATTGCATTTGCTTCACAGTTATGCTTCAATGTGTTTTGATTCGCTGCATTTAGTTTCTCTTCCAGTTTTACTTCGTTATTTCGCACTACTTATGCTTCACTTCAAAAGTTTCAGTCGAAAATTTTGAAGTGATCATTCACCCCCTCCCCCTCTGATCACATACTTGGATTTTCAATTGGTATCAGAGCTAGTCACTCCCTACACTCTGTGTGTTTTGGATTAACCTCCTGGAGTGTCTTCAAGTATGTCTTTCTCAGCTATTCGCTCTGGTGAACCTATTCCTGTTTTCAATGGGAAGGACTACCCGTACTGGAAGGACAAGATGAAAAGAAATATCATGGCTATCAACTCTATCGCCTGGCAAGTTGTCTTGTATGGTGTTACAGTTGTAGACGAGAACGCCATCACTCCTGAAGAAGCAAAACTGATTGATCTTGATTCTGAAGTTTGGGTTTTCATCACCAATCACTTGACACCAGAAAAGTATCATGAAGTGAAGAATATTCCAACTGCCAAAGGTGTCTGGGACTATCTTGAAAAGATTGGTGAAGGTGTTTCTACTCAGAAAGATGCCAGAATTGACACACTCCGAAGCAAATTCTATCGCTTCAAGAGAAACGAGGGTGAAAAAGTCAGCTCCATTTACAGCAGACTCACAGCTCTTGCAAATGAGTTGATTTCCCTCGGTGCTAATGACATTACTCCTCACTCAGTTGTAAGAACTTTGCTTCGCTCATTGGATGACTCGTTTGATCACATTGTGCTGATGATCAAGGAAAGGACTGATTTCAGACGTCTTGTTGCCACTGATATTCTTGAGAGACTCACTACCTTTGAAATGGAAGAAGATGAGAAACGTGACATTAATGGCTCTCGAAGAAAAACTAATGCTTTGAAAGCAAAAGCTTCACGTCATTCTTCACCCGAGGTCAGTTCTGCTTCAGGTGTCGAATCAGATGATCCTGCAAGCATTGGAAAGGATTTGGCATTGATCATGAGACGCTTCAACCGCTTCCAAAGAAAAGGTTTTTCTTCACCGAAAAAGAGTTATTCTTCAAGAAGCTCCACTCACTCATCTCACCGCTCATCCTCAAGAAGCTCTCCATCGAAAGACAACTGCTGCTACAAATGCAAGAAACCAGGTCACTACATTGCTGATTGCCCTCTGTGGGAAGCTGAGAACAAGGCAAAGCATTCGCTCAGAGACTCCTCATCCAAGTCCCACAGATCTTCCAGAAGCTATGAATCCAAGAGACATGATTCCAGTTCGAGAAGAGATAAGAAGAAAGATTCTGATGATGACAAGAGTAAGAAGTATCACAAGAAGCGTGAGGGTTCTTCATCGAAGACTCACTCGTCTCGTCGAAGCAGCTCTCACCGATCCAAGGCCTATCTGGGAAAGGAGATGAACTCTGAAGACGAAGCCTCGGGGTTCGAAGCTCATTCAGGCTCAAGGTCTAGGTCTGGATCCGAATCAGATGGTGTTGCTGGTTTGGCATTCGCTTCAGCAGATGCTTCGGCAAAAGCTTCAAGCTCATTCTTCACCAACAACAGTAGTGAAGATGAATCTCCTGCATATTGCTTCATGGCCAAGGCGAAGGTATCTTCATCAAAATCTAACTATGATACTTCTGATTGTTCCTCATATGACAGTGATTCAAAGATAAGCTATGCTAAACTTGCTAAAATTGCTTCAATCCAACAAGATGAACTTGATTCACTAAGCAAAACCATTAAAAATCAGAAACTCTGTTGATCGATGAGATAGAGAAAGTTCAAACTTTGACTAATGAGCATACAGCTCTGAAGGAAAAGTTTGAAGAGTTATCCTCTCGGCATGATCTTCTTTCAGTTGATTATGAGAAGCTCACCTATGAATTTCTTCAGAGGAAAATGGCTCTCGAAAAACTGAAAGAGGCTCATGAAGAGTTGGAAAATGTCAATCTCTCTCTCATGGCTCAACAAGGTTCTGAAGCAAATCATAAAACTGAATCACCTTGTTTGGATTGTTTGGAACGAAGCAAAAATGATTCCACAGGCAAAGCTCCTATTGTTATTGATGATACTAACGCCTCTGATGAGGAAAATCCTGCTGTTACCGAGGAACTCCTCAGGTTGAAAAACTTATTTGAAACAGAGATGTTCAAAAGTGTGCAAGGTCACCAGTATCTCTGTGATATCCTGAGGAAGGCTCTCCTTCACAGAAATCCCAGGAATGAAGGTGTTGGTTTCGAGAGAAAGATAAACCCTGATGGCACCTATTGGGAACCTGAGCAGTATCCTAAGACTGTTTGGGTCCTTGCGAAGGGGAACCCCATTGATATAGCTAACCTTTCAGGTTTTGATTGCAAGATGAACAAAGCTATTGTAGACGAATCACTTGATTCTGACTACAATCTCATCAAAGATGAACAGGGAAAGGTTACAGCTGAGTATGTTGGTACTCCTCCTAAGAATGGCTTCTATAAGAGGCAAATATGGGTGCAGAAAGCACTTGTGGAAAAACTGCCTGCTAACCATACCATGCAGGGAAAGTCTTCGGTACCACCGAATCATTTCTATTCTCTTGAAACGAGAAATGATCCATTGGTGACCGAATCAAATGTGTCGCAGAAGCAATACTATCGCACTGGTCGTCATACTTATCGTCCTCATAATAATCATACTAAGATTGCATATGCTCATTCTTATGCTAACCATTCGCAGAGGACTTACATTTATGGTGTGCTTGATGGTACACCGAAGCAATACACTCCTGTTCGCTTTAATATTGCTTCAACCAGTGCTTCAACATCTTCTCAGTCACCTGCTCGTTTGTGGGTGGTTAAGAAGAACTAATTCTTCTGCAGGGCTATGTCTCCGGTGGATCCGAATGGGTCATGGATAGTGGTTGCACAAATCATATGACCGGAGACAAGGAGTTATTCACCGAAGAAAAACTATCTCACTCTTCTCAGAAGTACATTACCTTCGGTGATAACAACAAGGGTAAAGTTTTAGGTTTGGGTAAGGTTGCCATATCGAAAGATAAGCACATTGACAAGGTTATGCTAGTCCAATCACTTGGATATAATCTTATGTCTATTTCTAAGTTATGCGATATGGGTATGCTTGTTCTATTTTCTGCTTCGCGTTGTGTTGTCTTTTCACAGGATGACTATACGTTTGTCTTCGAGGGTTACCGAAAAGGAGATTTATACATTGTTGATTTTTCTTCGGGCCCTGCTGTATCCACATGCTTAATGGAAAAAGCTTCATCTGGGTGGTTATGGCATCGAAGACTTGGTCAGGCAGGGATGAGAAATCTTCATAACTTAGTGAAGAAGAATCGTGTTATTGGCCTTAGCGAAGTAAAATTCGATAAGGATCGTCTCTACAGTACTTGTGAAGCTGGTAATATTACGAAGAAACATCATTCAGCGAAGACTATCATGACTACCACTCGTCCTCTTGAATTGCTTCATATGGATCTTTTTGGTCCTCAAAATTATGCAAGCCTGGGAGGAAATAAATATGGTCTAGTCATTGTTGATGATTTCTCTCAGTATTCTTGGGTTTTCTTTTTGGATGACAAGAGCAAAGTTGTTGAAATCTTCAAGTCATTCGCCAAGAGAGCTCAAACAGAATATGAATTATCTCTGAAGCATATCCGAAGTGATAATGGAACCGGATTCAAAAATACTCATATTGAAGATTTTCTTGATGATCATGGTTTTACTCATGAGTTCTCTGCTGCTTATACACCTCAACAGAATGGTGTTGTTGAAAGGAAGAATAGAACTCTCATTGAGATGGCCAGAACCATGCTTGCTGAATAAAAGACTCCTATTAGGTTCTGGGCCGAAGCAATTAACACAGCTTGTCATATTATCAACAAGGTTTACCTTCACAAATTTCTGAAGAAAATTTCACATGAGCTTATCACTGGTAACAAACCTAATGTTTCGTACCTTAGGGTATTTGGTGCTCCATGCTTTATTAGAGACATGAATCATAGCTCCAAATTTGCCCCTAAGGCACATGAAGGTTTTCTTTTAGGTTATGGCTCAAACTCTCACACTTACAGGGTCAATAACTCTCACTTTGGGAAAGTTATGGAAACTGTGAATGTGAGATTTGATGAAACTAATGGCTCCCAAAAAGAGCATTTGCCTCATGATCTAGATGAACCTCCTCTTGATGAAGTGATCAGGTCCATGGCTATTGGAGAGATTCCAGACATAGCCCGGGGCGCTGGAGATCAACATCCTGAAGCTAATGATGAACAGGACGAAGAAGAGCAAGGGAACGAAGGAAATGCAAATCCCGAAGGAAATGCTGATGCTGAAGGGGAAGCAGATCCTGAAGCTGAAGCAGATCCTGAAGCTAATGCAGATCCTGACACCGAAGCCGAGCCTGAAGCAAATGATTCAACCTTATCACGAGTTCGAAGAAGATTTAATGTTGATTCGATCCTTGAAGAAATTCATCAACCAGGTCGTCCTACAACTCGTTCTCGTACTCGTTTGGCTAACTTATGTGGAAACTTTTCTTTTGTCTCCATGTTAGAACCGTCAAAGTTTGATGAATCCATGAAGGATCCAGATTGGTTAACTGCCATGCTCGAAGAACTTAATCAATTCGAGCGAAACAAAGTCTGGTCCTTAGTTGATAGACCCGATCCCACGAAGCACAACATCATTGGTACAAAGTGTATTTTTCGCAACAAGCAAGATGAAGATGGTATAGTGGTAAGAAAAAAAGCACGACTGGTAGCACAAGGATACACCCAAATTGAAGGTATCGATTTTGGTGAAACTTATGCTCCAGTTGCTCGTCTCGAATCCATTCGTGTTATGCTTGCTTTTGCAAATTTCAATGGTATTCTGCTTTATCAAATGGATGTGAAAAGTGTTTTTCTTAACGGAGAAATCGAGGAAGAAGTGTATGTTATGCAGCCTCCAGGTTTTGAAGACCCGAAGAAACCCGACATGGTGTACAGGTTACACAAGGCCCTCTATGGGTTGAAGCAAGCACCTCGTGCTTGGTACAACACATTGAAGGATTTCCTTCTGAAGAAAGGCTTCAAACCAGGAACAACTGACCCAACGCTTTTCACTCGATCTTATAATGGTGATTTGTTTGTATGTCAAATATATGTAGATGATATCATTTTTGGATGCACTAACACTGAAATCAGCGAAGAATTTTCCAAAATGATGTCGAAGAAATATGAAATGTCTATGATGGGTGAATTGAAGTTTTTTCTTGGACTTCAAATCCGTCAACAGAAGAATGGCACCTTTATTTCTCAAGAGAAATATCTCAAGGATTGCCTGAAGAAGTTTGGTCTTACGGAATGCAAAACTATTAAGACGCCTATGCCTACCAATGGCTTCTTAGATGCAGATGAGAAGGGCAAAGCCTTCGACCAGAAGAAATATCGGTCTATGATTGGATCCCTTTTATATCTTTGTGCATCTAGACCTGACATTATGCTTTCAGTATGTATTTGTGCTCGTTTTCAGGCCAATACAAAGGAATCACATCATACTGATGTAAAGCGAATTCTTCGTTATCTTGCTCACACACCTACCTTGGGATTGTGGTATCCCAAGGGAGCTCAGTTTGATCTTATTGGCTATTCAGATTCAGACTGGGCTGGTGATCGTGTGGATAGGAAATCAACTTCAGGGACTTGTCATTTCCTTGGAAGTCACTTGTGTGTTGGGCTTCAAAGAAGCAAAACTGTGTTTCAATATCTACTGCTGAAGCTGAATACATTACTGCTGGTTCATGCTGTACTCAGATTCTATGGCTGAAGCAAACGCTGAAGGATTATCGTATTCATGTGAAGAAAATTCCGCTCCTATGTGATAATGAGAGTGCAATCAAAATTGCTCACAATCCTGTACAGCACTCTCGCATGAAGCATATTGACATTCGCCATGATTTTCTTCGTGATCATGTTCAGCGTGAAGATATTGTTATTAGTCATGTCAGAACTGAAGATCAACTGGCAGACATATTCACGAAACCATTGGATGAGAAAAGGTTATGTACGTTAAGGTGTGAGCTCAATATATTGGACTCACGGCATGTACTGTAAGACCGAACCTTTTTACTTCTATATATATTCACTTACTTCGTTGCTTACTTATTTAGTTTCGTTGTTTGTTTTTGCTTCGTTTATTTTATTTTACTTCGCCTGGTTTTAGTCCTCTATACTTATCACCTTTTGCTTCGTTTGATTTTTCTTCGAGGTGATAAGTTTCGGACCCTACCCCTTCTGTTCTTTTTCTTTCCTAATATGTCTGTCCAAAATGGTTGAGCACAATTGAAAAGGAAAGTATTTTGCTTCGAACATCATTGAGTTCCAAATCAAATGCTTCCAATTCTCATCGAAGTTTTACTCAAAGTCGAGGACTTATTCTTCGGTCGTTGAGATCCCGTCAAATCCGGGTCGTTGAGATTTTCTCGCGATTCGCCACGAAATCCTCGCCGTAGAATCCGGAGAGACAGACGCTGGGGGCCGTTCGGTCTGATCTGACAGCTCCTGTCAGACCGGCCTATATAAGGCATCCCACCCCAGCGAATCCATCCCACCTCCTCATTCGCATCTCCCCGGAACCCTCTCTCTCCCGAGCGCCGCTGAGCTCTTCGTCTCCGTCGCCGTTCTCGCCGCTTCACTGCCGGAAGAGCGCCGCTGTGGACTTCACGCCGTCGACGAGCACATCCTCTCCGCTCATCGCCGCCGTAGAAGCTCGACGCCACCGAGTTAGGGTACGCCGATCCTCGATCCAATCTCTATCTCTGCTGTTCTTCAGTTTCCAGATTGGATCCGAGTTCTTAGTTTGTTTGATTTTGGATGAATTCATTAGGTCTCTTTGATCCGTTGGATCGTTGCACTGTTGGGAAATCTGTTTCTGCTAGCCAAAGGTTTCCATCTCGATTCAGGTTAGAAGTTAGGGTTAGAATCCATCTGTTCTGTGTTAGGGTTTCAGCTCATCATGTGTGAGGTTAAGTCTAGCTCAGAACAGATCAGAATCTTTACCCAAATTCTTCACTGAGTCTCTTGTCAAAACTTTTGTTTTTTGGATCGAAACTCTTGCTGGTGCTAATTCCATACTCGCCTTTTTCCCTCGCTACCTCTGTGCTTTTCACAGGATGTCTGCAGAGTTAGGATTCGGAAATGAGTCACCCAATCTTGATCATATCAACGAAGCAGAACGAACTGCTCCGAAGAAGAAAGGAGGCAGAACAAAGGAAACCAACAACACCAGAGGAATCCCCGAATCCATTCGCATTGCTCTGGGATATGACACGCCTCCTGGAGAAACCAAGGAGCAGCGCAAGAATCGCTTGCAAAACATTCGTCGGTACTGGGCTGTTCAATGGTACAAGTACAAGAGCATCCCTACCTGGAAGTGGACTATGCAGTTTGCCTTCAGTCCACCCTATCAGTATACTTCGGCCATGTGCAGTCAGTACACCGAAGAGAATCGCCACCTGTACTACCCAGTTCCACCGAAGCTTCCTCACCCCAAAACTCTTAAGACACCAGATGATTACCCAGAAGAGCAAGAATTTTTGAGGATTGCTGCTGAAGCCAAGAGGCTGAAAGAAGAGAAGAAGGCAGCCAAGTTAGCTGAAGCAGAAGCCCAAGGTGTTGGGCCAAGCTCGAAGAAGAAGAAGAAGCTGAAGAAGAAATCTTCTTCTCCACCCCATGCTACCACAGAAGATGAAGAGCATGTCAGGCTAGAGCAAGCTGCTCTGGAAGATTAAATTATGGACGAATCAAATGCCGCTGACGACGAATCAGAATTCGAAGCAGATGATGAATCTGATGATCCTGCTCCCCCCAAGAAGCAAAGACTTCAGATCCCACTGAAGAATAAGCCAGGAGAGAAACCTGATGCTAAGGGGATTAAGATTCAAGACCCCAAGGTCAAGCCTTCTGCTCGCCCCACCATTGATCTCTCAAACTTGGTGGTTGCGAAGCCCTTGGCCTCCAAGCCACCAGCTGATGCCCTCGACACGGAGAGGCGATCTAAGCAAAAGCGTGGTCCCGCTAAGAAGCAACGTTCTGCAAAGGCTTCAGCACCAACGAAGCCCAAGCAGACTGCTGCACATAACCCTTCAGCGAAGCACAAGCTCACTGAAGAAGAACTGAGACAGAAAGACCTTGAAGAGGCACTTGAGCGCAACATCCTTGCCAGAAGCTCAGCTGAGAAGAAGAAGGCAGATGAGGATGCTGCCAGACAGAAAAAGGAGTTGGACTCTGCCAAGACGGCTGCAAAGAAGGCTGAGACGAAGCGCAAGCTCGCCGAAGCTGAAAAGAACGAAGAAAAAGCTGCTGCTGAAGCTAAACAGCTAGCTGAACATGAAGCAAAACGCAAGGCCTCTTTAGAAGGCCTCAGAACGAAGAAAGCTGAGAAAGATGCTAGGGCAAGTCAGAAGAAGCCCGTAGTTGATATGACTCCCTCGGCTGTTCCATCGAACCAGAAAGGCATATCTCTGCCTGAAGCCCATGCTGAAGCTGATCGTCAGAGTGACCATCAATTCCCTGACCCACGTGAAGGCGAACTCTGGGATCAGTTGGGCATCACTGGAGCCCTTTGGGAGAAGTGTGCAGCTGAATATCCTGATGCTGTTGACCTTGGAGAAGTTTACATTCCAGATCTATCAAAGCAATGATCACCACCATGATCAGTCAGCTGAAGGATCTGCATTCAAGAGATAGGGCTGAAATAAAAAAAGATTCACAACTATCAGAAGCGAGATGAATCAGAACCTGATGAAGAATTCAAACAGCACGCCCTGAAATTGCTTCAACAAGTGACGGATGTCAATTCCACCACCAAGGACAATATCAAAATCTTCAAAGGCAAAGTCAAGGCCGCTGTTGATGAAATAGTGAAGACCCATAATGCAGGCATTATGGAAAGGGATTCGCGGAAACGCAAAGCCTCGCCCGAAGCTGAGCGTGTTGTTGCACCGGCTCCAGCTACTAAGCCTGCTGCATCAAAGGCAACTGGACCCTCACCCAAGAAGAGAACCACCAAGAAGCGCAAGGTTACTTTGGCCTCAGTCGCAGACATGGATACCAGTGATGAACAGCCACAGGAAACTCCTGAAGTAGTTCCCACTCCAACACCGAAGCCAAAGCCATCCCAGCCCACACCAAAGCCTTCAGCTCCACCCACCAAGACTCCCACACCTCCTCCTACCAAAACCACCCCCAAACCAACTCCACCACAAAGAGATCCTACCCCCACTCCAACGCCTGCTCGAACACCCACACCCATACCACCTCGTGTTCCCACACCCATCCGTGCTCCAACCCTCGAACCACAAAGGATTCCCACTTCACCAGTTGCTCCCGCACCACCTCAATCACCTCCCCGTGAAGCTAATGCTCCATCACCAACTCACTCCAGAACTCATATATCCCGAGACTTTTCCCCTGCCAGAACTGTTCAAGATTCTGAAGCAAATGTTCCCCATTCTGAAGCACATAACGACGAAGAAGAAGAACAAGTTCAAATTCTGAATCTGTCGCAAGAGCAAGCGCTTATTGTTGCTCAATCATCTGGTCCTTCAAGAGCCAATCAAATTGCTCCTCTGCAAAGGGTTCGCGCGCGTTCGCGCCCCTGCCAAGATACCCAGCTTGACTCCAATTACCCTCGTGAAACTTTTCCTATATTCAAGGGTGTTGGTTATTCTTCAAGGCATGGCCCGGAATTCAACCTGGAACAGCATCGGAAGCGCCATCAATTTTTTGGTGTCAGTTCGTATGCTTCAGACCGCACAGCTGATGATCTTCGTTTTTGGACTGCTGAGCAACAAGTCTTATACACCAAAGTCTTCTGTCAGCAAGGAGTTCTGTTTAGGCACAAGTTTCTGGACATGCGAAGTCTTTCCACTGCCTCCTGCTTTCAGAACGTCCTCGAAACTATTGAAAAACATAATTTGACTCGGTTGTTTGCGTTGAGCACTCCTTTCAACTCTGAGCTCATCAAGCAATTCTATGCAACTCTTTATGTTTCTGCTGAAGCCAACGAACCCAGCTCATGGACGCTGGAATGGATGATTCAAGGCAAAGTCTTCAGAATGTCCTCTGCCGAATTCATGGAAATTGTTAACATTCCAAGGCATTCTGGAGTTCATGAAAAGATTCACTTAGAACCTGATCTGACTGAGGAAGAATTTGCTACTCTGTTGGATCCTGAAGCCACTGCAAACTATATTCCTCAAAACATTCGTCCGAAGCATTTGAACTTCATCTCAAGGACTTGGTTCTACATCTTATCCAACTCATTGATTCCTTTGAGTACAGCTTCGGAAGAATCGAATCTTTATCCTGAGACAAGGCATGCTATTATGAAGCTCACTCATGGTCTTCTCTTTGACTTTGAAGACTGCTTCATTAGGAATTTGGTTCATGCAGCAGAGCTACCTTTCACACTGAAACCTTATGCTCCCTGGCTGCAAGTTGTTTGTGACTATGGCAGGAACGAAGACTTTGTGGCTCGCCATCACCCGAAGCTTTTCTCGCCCCCAGTGCGTGACTCTTTGGCATTGCTGAGGAAGCCCAATAATCCTTTTGCCACATATGTTGGTGTTCGCCATGAAGTCAATGAGCGAAACTTATCCAAGAAGTTTAAGAAAGACTGCCATCATTTTGAAGTTAATCTTCGATCGCAGAAAATGCTTGAAAATTACATTGAAGCCAATCAACGCCAAATGCAATTTCTCGCTGATGAGATCAACAGAGTGGGCAACATTGTTCTTAACAACAATCAGTATTTGCGTGTTCTCAAACGTCATTCCTGGAAGGGGCTCCGGAAGTTCAACTCTGTCAAAGGCCTTCGTAAAGATCGCATCTACAAAGAGTATGAGCACCTCCAGCGACACTTTTCTCGTGATGATACAGTGGACCGCCCAAATCAGAAGATCCCTCCCCTGCACAAGATTGATGAAGTATTCTTCGTCAACGAACCTGAACCAATCCGGCCTGATACCGTCTCCGAGAATGACTCCATTACTTCAAAGGACGACGACGGCCTCGACGACAGCGACCTCGACATCAACCTCATCACTCAGACACGCCACGAAGCTATTCCCACGTATTCTTCCGAAGAAGAATCCTCCGGCGACCAGTCTTCGTCGGATGAGTCTTCGTCAAGCACAGCTTCGTCGGGTTCTTAGGGTGCTGATGCCGCGCAATAGTTCTCTCGAACCCTTTCTCAACCTTTTGTCCAATCATTGACAAAAAGGGGGAGAATGAGGGCATCGATGAGTTAGTTTTGCATCGGGGAAAGGGTTCTTGCCATTTTCTTTTTCTTCGTTTGATTAAGTTACAACAAACATTCCATTCTCTTCGATTGGGTTGTAACTTAAGTTTAACTTCGGTCATGCTACTCCTGTGCTACGCTTAAGTTTTAATAACCCCTTTGCTTGCAAGTATTGCTTCATATCTTCTATCTTGCAGGTGGTTATTATTTTCTAAGTCACGGGTCATTGGAAGCAATTGCATACATTCCTGGATATATATCTTCAAATGCAATTGTATTCGCTAAGATATTTTGTTTTGCTCTCCACCGAAGAAAATTATCTCAAGCATTAACTTCAATTATATAAATCTTCGATGCTTGCATTCAGGGGGAGCCAAAAACTTCATATCTTAGAGTTTGTCCCATCACTTCACAAAAACTTCAATATCTTTTTTCGATGCCTGTTTTGTCAACAATAGTCCAAAAAGGGGGAGATTGTAAGAGCAAAGTTTTACCCCCGTGTGTTTTGGATATTGTTGGACAAGACAGTAGAGGAACTAACAATGGTTTCTAGTGTAAACAGTTAATTTAGGTTCCTGAAGGACAAGCTAGGTGATAAAGCTTCAGGGAAGATCTTCAAGTTATCGAAGCATAACCCACGGAGCGAAGCTTAATCACGAAGGATCACCCCCAAAAATGAAGGTGTCCTGAAGCTCTACTCATTGAAGGAAATGAAGAGGACGGCGCAAGACTTAGATGTTTTTGTGTAGTTCTTTTTCGGTTCTTTGAGTCATAGGACAAACCGTACTATCAAGAGGGGTATTTGGTTTGTGGACACCGAAGTCATTGAGAAATGCTCAGATCAAATCCAAACCAAGTGAGAAGCCTGAGTGAAGAAATCTCATGTGCACTAAGTTAAGTTTCGGTAGCAAAGACTTCGTTCTTTGGCTACTGAAGCAGAACTAAGTCCGTGAGTCAGCTTTACTTGTTCCTCAAGTAAAGTTGCGCAGTAATGACTAATCCGACCGTTGTGGACACGTGTCAAGCTATCACCTCGGGTCAATTTGGTCATTCCGCACCTCGGGATCGCCAACTATAAATACGCCGCCCCCTCCTCCATTTGCGGGCGGCTGCTCTGAGAATATTCCAAGAGAGACTGAAGAGAGCAACCCAAAAACGCCACCGAAGCAAAACCAAAAATCCAGAATACTGAAGCCTAAGTCCTATTGATCTGAGTAAATTTGAGATGACTTAGGTGAAAGCTTACTAGCCTTTTTATCTTGGAGAACTGCAATTCTCCTAGACGGTTAGAGTGTTGTTCTTCAGAGAGCGAAGAGTAATTGTCGCCTCGAAGTCCAGTTTGTCAAAGGTTTCGGTGATTTCCTCAATAATCAACCACGAGTGAAGAACTGACCAAGCTCAAGGAGTTTGGTGCAGTGGAGCAACGGACGGAGAGAGATTTGCTCCAGGTGTTCAATCACCTGTCCCTCCAACCAGACGTAGCGCTTTGAAGAGCGTGAACTGGTCGAACAAACATCGCCGAGTCCCAGTTCGTTTTACTTCAAGCATTTACCTTCAGTATTGCATTTGCTTCACAGTTATGCTTCAATGTGTTTTGATTCGCTGCATTTAGTTTCGCTTCCAGTTTTACTTCGTTATTTCGCACTACATATGCTTCACTTCAAAAGTTTCAGTCAAAAATTTTGAAGTGATCATTCACCCCCTCCCCCTCTGATCACATACTTGGACTTTCACATAGACTGTCAAATGATAGATGGATAAGGGAACAAAAGTGTAAGAAAAAAAATTATTAATATAGTTGGCATGGGAGATATTGAGAAACCTTTACCGTTCACCGTTGACTGGAAAGTTGCACTTCTCAAAAATGTTTTTGTCTCTGTTTTCAAAACCAAGAGCTCTGGCACATGTTTAGTCTTTGCTTCCAACCATTTCAACCTTGCCACCAAAAGCCACGGTTCGAGAGTCTCCCCTTCTTTCTTCAAAGCACCAACTATGAGAGCATAATTGTCATTCTTAGTGTAATGTGCATTGTCCCAAAGTATTACATTGTCTTCTGCATGCTTGTGTTATTGCTAGTCTGAAATTCTGAGCTCTAGTCACCTTTAAAACTCCGGAGGAGTTTCTGCATTTATGTTTTGCTTCACTCATGGAGGCTAGCGAGATGCCACTCAAGTATGTTCAAGCTATATGCATTGTGATCTTGTCTTGATTTTCAGCAGCATATTATTTACTTTTAGTTGTTTGTGATTGATCACATGAAAGAAGAATTGCTTCGTGCATTGTCCTTATAGCATTGTTTCAATATTTGCTAAACTCTTTTCGTAGTACATGCTTATATACATCTAATGAAGTAAAAGAGTTTGTCAAAGTTTTCTTTGTCGCGTCCAGTTCGTTGAACTGAATTGCTTGAGGACAAGCAATATGCTAAGCTTGGGGGAGTTGATACGTCTCGAACGTATCTACTTTTCCAAACAATTTTGCTATTGTTTTGCCTTCATTCTTGCATGATTTGGATGAAACTAACCCGGACTAACGATGTTTTCAGCAGAGCTGCCTGTATGGTTTTATTGTGTGCAGGAAAATGGATTTTTAGGTATCTCAGAAAATTCCGGGAAAATTCACAGAAAATCCACGCACCAGAAGCTTCCACCAGACAGAAGTGGGGCCAGAGGGGGTCCACAGGGGCCCCAGGAGCCTGGCTGGCGCGGCCCCACCCCTGGCCGCGTCGGGGGGCCGCCTGGGAGGCTCCCACCTCCTCTCGTGCCCTACCTCGACTCCTGTTTATTCTCGTGACGGGAAAACCCCAGAACAGAAGTCACTTTTCCAGTTTCCGTCGCGGAGCCGCCGCCACCCTCTGTTCTTCTTCGGGAGGGCTAATCTGGAGGCTGATTTGGCCTTCGGAGAGGGGAGATCGTCGCCATCGGCATCACCATCACCAATCCATCCCTCCTCCATGACTTCTCTTCACATGTGTGAGTAATTCCCTGCTGTAGGCAAAGGGGATGGTAGGGATTGGATGAGTTTGATCATGTAATAGTTCGTCAGATTGTTGGGGGCATGTTGCCTATCATCTACTTTGGTGTTTATCTTCTTTGCTTCAACTTGTTGCTCTTAATTCTTGTCACTTTGGGCCCGAGTGCCATGTTTTCAGATCTGAACCCTATGTGTTTGCATGAATATATTTGTGTTCTAGATCCTATCTATGAGTTGTATGCACCTATTATGGTCCGGAACCGGCGATCCCAAAGGTGACAGCTTGGGACACCAAAGGGGATGGTCCATAATTTGAGGATTCCATGTATCCATTGAGTTTATTGCTTTGTTCCGGTGCTCATTGACAGGAGCACCTTAATCTCCATAAGTTCCCTTTGGCCCCGTTCGTAGCGGGATGGTAGGACAAAAGATGTTGTGCAAGTTCTTATTGCAAGCACGCACAACTACCTACGGGATACATGTCTAATGTTTGATATTTGCCTAGATGATCATTGCTTTTCTGTGTGCCTTGCCCCGTGTTAGAATCTATTACATGTTCACTCTCATCCATGCAGCGCCCAACCATCCATCTCCCTAGCCTACAGTGTTTTCAATCCTGCTGGTCATAAGAGGTAGCTGAAGTGGCAGGTGTGGCAATGGGAGTGCAGATAAAGTCTTGGTTGTTATGACTAGTGAAGTCACACAACTTGGTGTTTTTAGTGGAACCCATAGTAGCAGGAAGTGTGGCAGGTATTTTTGGTATTTTGATAAAAGACACAAAGATAAAAACTGAAAGGTAAACTAACAAGACCAAAAAACAAAGGTCAAGGGTAGTGTGCAACTCCCCTATCTTAGCACTTGGAGTCCCCGGCAACGGCGCCAGAAATTACTCTTGATGATTGGCTTCTCGCCCTTCGTTGGTAGGCCCCAAGTGGAAGGCGTGATGCGGTACAGCAACGAGTTTTCCCTCAGTAAAGATACCAAGGTTTGTCTCCAGTAGGACTCCAGAGATGATAAGCAGGTGTCAGCGGCGCACCTGACGCGGACCTGCACACAGACACAGATAACTTTGTTCCCAACGAAGTTCAGAGAGGTTGTCAATCTCTCCGGTCTTGTTGTTCACAAATGATAAAACGCAAGGGGGTAATGATAGCAACTTGAAAGTAAATGCAGAAACGTAAATATAGCTTGGAAACAATAATGAGGATATGGACCGGGATACGTGATGTTCACTAGTGATGTCTCTCTCCCAAAAGACGATAAAAATTTCTATGCGAGGTAAACAAATTACAGAAAGGCAATTGACAGGATTATGAACGCACCGCAATGCTAACTATGCTACATAAGAAAGGAAGAGGTTCAAAAGCACGGGCAGTACGCCAAAGTAAGTAGACCGAAATCCATCTGCATCTACTACTAATCATCCACCTTGAGATATCTATCAGAACATCTCGCTGGTATTAAGTTGCGAGCCCCACCCAAAGTGTAAACCCAAAGCAACAGACAACTGCATTAAAAAGAACTTTGTGTAAAGTAAACAATCCTTGTAACCGCGGTTACAAGCACCGTTGTTTTCCCCCTTGTGGCAACAGCACATCCCCTAGACTCATGTTTCTGTCACTCAAGCATGTCATCGGGGAGGCATGAACCCACAATATAGCATAACGCTCCCTCTTGGAGTCACTACCTACTACTTGGCCAAAGCAATAAACAGCAAAGGAGAGCATGCAAGAATTACTTAGGAACAAAAATATAAGAGATAAGAACCAAATATATTACTCTATCACAATCTGAACATAATCTCATAATCCATCAGATCCGATCAAACTCAACATAGCAATAGCAGAAATATTACAAAGGTCCCTCGATCATGTAGGGCAGCTCACGAGGTCTAAACAATGAAGATCAAAGAGGGGAGGAGAACATCACATAGCTACTGATCATGGACCCATGGTCCAAGCAAAACTACTCACGAGATATCCGGAGAGCATCCATGGTGGAGAGGAGACTCCCGGAGGTCAATCCTCCCTCCGGCAGGGTGCCGGGAATAGGTCTTCTGGTGCTCCCGGTCTTGGAAGCGCGGCGGCGACGGAACAGAGGCGAGTTCGCGGAATAGGGTTCTCGTTCTGGAGTTTTCCCGTGACGGGGGATAAATAGGCGAAAGGGGGCAGCCAGAGGTGGGCCAGGCGCCCCCCTGGCGCGGCCAGGGGTGGGGCCGCGCCAGGTGGCCGCCTGGCCCCCCTTGGCCCCCTCTAGCCCCTCCTGAGCTCTTCTCGAAGCTTCCGTCACGCTGATTTTTTATCTGAATTTTCCCGAATTTTTCTGGCACTTTTTATATGGGGGAAAACTGAAGTAGAAAAATAGCAGAAAACAGAAACTGGCACTGGGGTGCACTGAGTTAATAGGTTAGTCCAAATATGATCAAAAATGTATGAAAGTGTATCTAGATCATAGCAATATCACTCAAAACATGCATGGAGCAAGCAGAAATTATCGATACGTTTTGGACGTATCAACATCCCCAAGCTTAATTCCTGCTCGTCCTCGAGTAGGTAAATGATAACAAGCATAATTTCTACGGTGACATGCTAGCAACCATAAAAGAACTTTGAAAAGTAAAGCAATCAAGGTTAGAGATTCAATTCAAGTCATAACAGGCAAGAGTCTATATTAGCATTGAAACAAGTAACAAAAGAACAAAAGGTGCAAGAGCTCTCGTTGTCCGTGACTCGAATGTCTCCAAATGATGTTTGCGTGCAAGAAAGGGGATAGGGAATACGAGAGAAAAAGTATTTTTGTTGAGAACTCAATCTACTAAAGCTTCACACTTTGTCTTCTTTGGAATCTTATCTTGACTCGTCCCCAGACCACTAGCCAGGTACAAGTCAATTTGATCTACTCCTTTTCGATATTTTGAGCACTCATGCAATGGATGAGCGTAAGCACGAGAGTTGACACTTAGGATGGAAAAGAGAGAATATGGTGGAGGAGGAAGACAAAAAAGATGAGAAAGGCTCACATCAATGAGGACAATCATAGGCAAGAGACGCCAAATGATAGAAATGATGTGAGGAGTAGGGATTGCCATGCAACAGATGCACATTCGAGCTAAGAAGCTCTCTAAACTATATGCATAAAGATCATCTCTATGGAGTACAAGGATATAAAGGGAGTACTAGTGTGGATCTCTCAAAAGGATAGTAGTGTTGCCCCTTTCTCTCTTTTTATTTCTTTTTTCTATTTTTTTGTATTTTTTTGTGGCCTCAATGGCTCTTTCTATTTAACTCTCATTTGTCCTCTTTGGGATATTTTAATGTGTCCACTTTGGGATCTTTTCCTCACTTAAGGGCAACACTCTATTTTACAAGAAGGTAAAGGAGATCTTTCACACTTTACAAGGTACTCAAAACATAAAGAAGATGTAACTATCATGAAGTATGCAATGTATGTCGCTGCCAGTGTAGCAGGAACATGTATGACATGAAGATCAAGTCATGAAGAGGTGGAAGTTGCATGGAAATGTAACTCGGAAAGGCTATGGAAATGCCTTGATAGGTAGGTATGGTGGCTGTTTTGAGGAAGGATAAAGAGAGGCTTATGATGACAGAGCGTATCATGCCAAGGGTTTGGATGTACTGGCGAAGGTGGACACCAACTCTCGGAGTGAGAAGAAGGCAATGCACGGCACAGGAAAGGCTAGCAAAACATGGGAAGGTGGAAGTGTCAACTCTCAATACTTACATTAGTCTAAAGAACTCATGCACTTATTATCGGTGACTCTCAATCTAATGAGGAGGTTCACAAAGAGACAAGTACCCCGAGGAGGAGTGTATTGGGGTTTGGTTATCCTTGCGCATCCTCGACTCATGGTACGTGAGTGTACTCTAATATTCGACTCCTCAGAAGAGTAGTGATCCATCTAGTAGCTAGAGTTCTCAACTAGTTTTGTAGGTTTTGAAAATAAACACGGATTGCCCAAAATACGACACCTATCACTAATAGGCAAGAGCTCTTGACACCAAAAGTCCAAACATTACTCACAACAATGCCTCAAAACTATTGCAAGCTACTACTAAAATTAAATAGCAACCTCAATTACCTACTTTCAAGACAAAACACAACTCAGTGCAACAACCAACTCTCTTAACAAGATAAAGATGAAAACTAAAAAGAGTTGCAGCAACAAAATAAACAAAAGCCAAGGCTCTTGCTAAATACAAACTAAGATTAAAATTAAACATGGCAGTAGCTATGAAAAGATAAAGAACACACAACAGCAAAAAGATAGGCATGAAGAATCCTATGATGTGTTCTAGATTTTGAAAGTGGAGCGTGTTTATCTCCCACACAAAGTAAGAAAGAATCTAACTTGTTATGAACAGCAAGCAAAACTAAAGAAAACTAAAAACAAAACCTAAGAGCGAGACGCTCCAAGCATAGCACATAACGCATGAAGTGATAAAAATATAGTGAGACAAAGGACAAACTGATGATTGTTAATGGAGAAGGGGATGCACGGGGGCATCCCCAAGCTTAGACGCTTGAGTCTCCTTGAATATTTATTGGGGATGCATGGGGGAATCCCCAAGCTTGAGCGCTTGACACTCCTGGATCTTCTTTCATCATCTTCCATCGCACACTTGAAAACTCCCTTCATACATAACTCATCGTAAGCTAATTAGAGAGGTTAGTACCCTTAATAAATAATTTTTCTCCACTGGATATAAAGATAATCTTGAAGAGCTACTGTTTCTTAAGAGTGCCAAAAAGTTTTTGAAAATAAAAAGCAAGCTTAAGGTTTGCAAAAGTAAGGAGAGACAAAACGTGGCAGAATCTGTGAAAAACAGAACAGCAGATAGTAAAGAATTTTTTAGGGGCACTTCTGCAACTCAAATCAAAAAACTCAGAACATACGGAAGTTTCGTAATTGTATAGAG
Source organism: Bromus sterilis (assembly GCA_950022295.1). NCBI lineage: Eukaryota > Viridiplantae > Streptophyta > Magnoliopsida > Poales > Poaceae > Bromus > Bromus sterilis. The sequence goes on along the minus strand of OX465598.1, from coordinate 17,448,945 downwards.
AATACTGTGTAAACAATTCAGCTCAAAACGATGAACTGGGATTTTTCTGGAATTTTTCTGGTCACGAGGACAGAATCTGTTTTCTGGACAGCATGTCACAACTTTTACTTCACATGTCGTAAGAGGCTATAACTTGGCACAAAGCTGGAAAATAAAGATACAATGATGTTTCTACATAGGTAAAAAACATCAAGACACAACAAAAGCAAAAAGAAAAACCTAAATTCGTTGCGGGCTGCCTCCCGAAAGCGCTTCTTTAAAGCCATTAGCTAGGCATGATGCAAAAAGAAGAATCAAGTTTTATCAAGAGAAAGAGAATAACTAGCCCGTGTAACGGACTCAAAAGGTAACTTGATTTTCTTTCTAGGGAATTGTTCCATCCCCTTTTTGAATGGGAATTGGAATTTTATATTCCCCTCTTTCATGTCAATAACCGCACCAACGGTGCGAAGAAAAGGACGTCCCAAAATAATTGGACATAAAGGTTCACACTCTATATCCATAACAATAAAATCAACGGGAACATAGTTGTCATTGACAATGATAAGAACATCGTTGATCTTCCCCAAAGGTTTATTTAGGGGAGAATCAACAAGACGAACACCAAAAGAACAAGGCTCAAGAGGCTTCAATTCAAACATATCAAATATTCTTTTGGGCATAACAGAGGTACTAGCTCCAACATCACATAAAGCATAGCAAGAGAAGTTATTCAATTTAATTTTGATCATAGGATCCCAACCATCATCTAGCTTCCTAGGTATGGAGGCTTCTACTCTAAGCTTCTCCTCCCTAGCTTTGATAAGAGCATTTGTGATATGCTCCGTGAAGGCAAGATTAAGTGTGCTAGTGTGGGGGTCTCTAGACATTTTGTGTAACAAGCTAATAACTTCTGAGAGGGTACAACTATCAAGATCAATATCACTACTATCAAAGGTGGTAGTAGTGTCATCTAGGCTCACTTGTTTGAAACCCTCTATGTTCATAGGAGTTTCTTTTTCTACGGTTGAGGTATTAGCATCACCATTAATAGGTCCAACGGGACTAGGAGTGCATTGGGTGCTAATAGTTTGAGTGTCCTCAACAATTTGGATAGTGGAAACTGTGTGGTGTGTAGGAGGCTCTTAATTCTATCCTCTTCCTCTTTTTCTCTAGCCCATCTTTCTTTAAGTTTAGCCATCATCCTAATATTTTCATTGATTTGTAACTCGATAGCATTAAGAGGAGTAGCTTTATTCTCCTCAAGGGGGAAGGTTCTAATTTTAAGCATCTCAATGTCAAGGGCTAAGCTTTCTACCTTCAAAGAGAGATTGTCTATTTTAGATAATTTCTCTTCTACATTTTTGTTGAAGGCATTTTGGGTAGTGATAAAGTCTCTAAGCATGCTTTCTAATTCAGAAGAGGGGTTCTTGTTGCTAGGGTAAGTGTTGTTGTTCCCATAGTTGGATGGGAACGGTCTAGGATTGCTAGCAAAATTTCCCCTATAAGCATTGTTGTTGAAGTTGTTTCTAGCAATAAAGTTCACATCTACTTGTTCTTGAGCAACCAAAGAATTTAAAGGAACATCGTGAGGATCAATAGAGGGTTGCTTGGTAAGTAGAGACATAACTAAGTCAACTTTTTCATTGAGGGAGGTAATTTCCTCGACAGAGTTTACCTTCCTACCTGTTGGAGCGCGCTCGGTGTGCCATTGGGAATAATTGGTCATCATTTCATCGAGAAGCTTCGTGGCAGCACCAAGTGTAGTTGACATAAAGGTTCCTCCCGCGGCCGAATCTAACAGGTTTCGCGAGGTAAAGTTCAAGCCTGCATAAAAAGTCTGGATAACCATCCAAGTAGTGAAACCATGTGTAGGGCATTTCTTAACAAGAGATTTCATTCGTTCCCAAGTGTGGGCAACGTGTTCATTATCCAATTTCTTAAAATTCATAATATTACTCCTCAATTGGATAATCTTAGCAGGAGGGTAGTACTTCCCTATAAAAGCATTTTTGCACTTATCCCAAGAATCTATGCTATTTCTAGGCAAAGATTGAAACCAGATTTTAGCACCTCCCCTTAAAGAGAAAGGAAAGAGCTTGAGCTTAACAACATCACCTTCTACTTCTTTATACTTTTGCATATCACATAATTCAACAAAATTATTCAAGTGTAAAGCAGCATCATCTCCAGCACCAGAGAATTGATCTCTCATAACAATATTTAGCAAAGCAGGTTTAATTTCATAAGAGGTAGCTGAAGTGGCAGGTGTGGCAATGGGAGTGCAGATAAAGTCTTGGTTGTTGTGACTAGTGAAGTCACAAAACTTGGTGTTTTCAGTGGAACCCATAGTAGCAGCAAGTGTGGCAGGTATTTTTGGTATTTTTGATAAAAGACACAAAGATAAAAACTGAAAGGTAAACTAACAAGACTAAAAAAACAAAGGTAAAGGGTAGTGTGCAACTTCCCTATCTTAGCACTTGGAGTCCCCGGCAACGGCGCCAGAAATTACTCTTGATGATTGGCTTCTCGCCCTTCGTTGGTAGGCCCCAAGTGGAAGGCGTGATGCGGTACAGCAGCGAGTTTTCCCTCAGTAAAGATACCAAGGTTTGTCTCCAGTAGGACTCCAGAGATGATAAGCAGGTGTCAGCGGCGCACCTGACGCGGACCTGCACACAGACACAGATAACTTTGTTCCCAACGAAGTTCAGAGAGGTTGTCAATCTCTCCGGTCTTGTTGTTCACAAATGATAAAACGCAAGGGGGTAATGATAGCAACTTGAAAGTAAATGCAGAAACGTAAATATAGCTTGGAAACAATAATGAGGATATGGACCGGGATACATGATGTTCACTAGTGATGTCTCTCTCCCAAAAGACGATAAAAATTTCTATGCGAGGTAAACAAATTACAGAAAGGCAATTGACAGGATTATGAACGCACCGCAATGCTAACTATGCTACATAAGAAAGGAATAGGTTCAAAAGCAAGGGCAGTACGCCAAAGTAAGTAGACCGAAATCCATCTGCATCTACTACTAATCATCCACCTTGAGATATCTATCAGAACATCTCGCCGGTATTAAGTTGCGAGCCCCACCCAAAGTGTAAACCCAAAGCAACAGACAACTGCATTAAAAAGAACTTTGCGTAAAGTAAACAATCCTTGTAACCGCGGTTACAAGCACCGTTGTTTTCCCCCTTGTGGCAACAGCACATCCCCTAGACTCATGTTTCTTTCACTCAAGCATGTCATCGGGGAGGCATGAACCCACAATCTAGCACAACGCTCCCTCTTGGAGTCACTACCTACTACTTGGCCAAAGCAATAAATAGCAACGGAGAGCATGCAAGAATTACTTAGGAACAAAAATACAAGAGATAAGAACCAAATATATTACTCTATCACAATCTGAACATAATCTCATAATCCATCAGATCCGATCAAACTCAACATAGAAATAGCAGAAATATTACAAAGGTGCCTCGATCATGTAGGGCAGCTCACGAGGTCTAAACAATGAAGATCAAAGAGGGGAGGAGAACATCACATAGCTACTGATCACGGACCCATGGTCCAAGCAAAACTACTCACGAGACATCCGGAGAGCATCCATGGTGGAGAGGAGACTCCCGGAGGTCAATCCTCCCTCCGGCAGGGTGCCGGGAATAGGTCTTCTGGTGCTCCCGGTCTTGGAAGCGCGGCGGCGACGGAACAGAGGCGAGTTCGCGGAATAGGGTTCTCGTTCTGGAGTTTTCCCGTGACGGGGGATAAAGAGGCGAAAGGGGGCAGCCAGAGGTGGGCCAGGGGCCCCAAGCGCCCCCCTGGCCCGGCCAGGGGTGTGGCCGCGCCAGGTGGTCGCCTGGCCCCCCCTTGGCCCCCCTCTGGCCCCTCTCGGGCTCTTCTCGAAGCTTCCGTCACGCTGATTTTTATCTGAATTTTCCCGAATTTTTCTGGCACTTTTTATATGGGGGAAAACTGAAATAGAAAAACAGCAGAAAACAGGAACTGGCACTGGGGTGCACTGAGTTAATAGTTAGTCCAAATATGATCAAAAATGTTTGAAAGTGTATCTAGATCATAGCAATATCACGCAAAACATGCATGGAGCAAGCAGAAATTATCGATACGTTTTGGACGTATCACTAGCCTATAGTGTTTTCAATCCTGCTGGTCATTAGTTGTTACTTTTGCTGTTTACTTTTGTTGTCGCCACCATCACTATGATATTACCATTACCACTTACCTTTTGTTGCAAGCAAGTATATTTCAGGTGCGGTTGAATTGACAACTCAACTGTCAAAGCTTATAAATACTCTTTGGCTCCCCGTGTGTCGAATCAATAAATTGATTTAACTTACCCGCGAAGACTATCTCGATCCCTTACGGTTGTGGGTCATCAGAAAGCAGTAGAACTGAACTCATAAAAGGTTGAAACTTGGCATGGTGTCATCATTTGACCCACATAACATGTGTGCAAAAGTTGAGAGGATTACGGCAAAACTGGATGCACTTCGTGTACAAACTGGACCATCTCTTTCAAAGTACAAGGGTTTCAGACGAATACTCATCTGTTACAAAGACATTTTATTTTTCTAAACTTATTTCAACCCAAGACTTTTTTTGCATTCAATATGCACCATTCAAAGCCACATACTAAAATTTCAACCCTTTCTGACTTCATTTTCTATTTTTCACGCATTTAATGATTTATTTTCTAAATGACCTTGAAATTAGAAAGCAGTAGAACTGAACTCAGAAAAGGTTGAAACTTGGCATGGTGTCATCATTTGACCCACATAACATGTGTGAAAAAGTTGAGAGGATTATGGCAAAAATTGGATGCACTTCGTGTACAAACTGGACCATCTCTTTCAAAGTACAAGGGTTTCAGACCAAAACTCATCTGTTACAAAGACATTACAATGTGCACCATTACATGAATTTTCAATAAGAACCATTCACTTTTTCTTCACTTGTGTGCTTTGCTTATTGCGTCGTAACCATGGATAGTCTTCATCTCTTAACAAGATTCTTGGATCAGTCTTGACTTTGAAGGGAGGAATTTCATGAAACTTTTCATAATCTTCAGACTTGTCTATCTTTCCCTCCAATCCAAGGATGTCTTTTTTTTCCTGAAAGAACTATGTGGCGCTTTGGCTCATCGTATGACGTATTTGCTTGCTTATCTTTTCTTTTTCTCGGTTTGGTAGACATGTCCTTCACATAGAAAATTTGCGCCACATCATTGGCTAGGACGAACGGTTCGTCTGGGTACCCAAGATTGTTCAGATCCACTGTTGTCATTCCGTACTGTGGGTCTACCTGTACCCCTGACATATTGACCCATTTGCACTTAAACAAAGGGACCTTAAAATCATCTCCGTAGTCAAGTTCCCATATATGTCTACTATGTAACCATAATATGTGTCCTTTCCGCTCTTGGTTGCTGCATCAAAGCGGACACCGCTGTTTTGGTTGGTGCTCTTTTGATCTTGGTCGATCGTGTAAAATGTATTCCCATTTATCTCGTACCCTTTGTAAGTCAATACAGTCGAAGATGGTTTCCTCGACAACGAGTACAGCTCATCAGAAACAGTGTTGTCACCTCTGAGACGTGATTCCAACCAACTTCCGAAAGTCCTGATGCGTTCACGTGTAATCGAGTTTTCAGACTGCTCCGGGTGTGTGGAGCGGAGACTGTTCGTGTTTTCATCGACATACGGGGCCACCAAGGTAGAGTTCTGTAGAACTGTGTAGTGTGCTTTAGACCAAGAATGCCCGTCCCTGCATATTATTGAGCCCTTTCCAAGCGTGCCTTTTCCAGTCAGTCTCCCCTCATACCGCGATTGACGGAGACCAATATTCTTAAGGCCAGGAATGAAGTCGACACAAAACCCAATGACATCCTATGTTTGATGGCCCATGGAAATGCTTCCTTCTGGCCTAGCGCGGTTACGGACATATTTCTTTAGGACTCCCATGAACCTTTCAAAGGGGAACATGTTGTGTAGAAATACGGGGCCCAGAATGAAAATCTCGTCGACTAGATGAACAAGTACGTGCGTCATGATATTGAAGAAGGATGGTGGGAAAATCAGCTCGAAACTGAAAAGACATTGTGCCACATCAGTCCTTAGCCTTGGTAGGATTTATGGATCGATCACCTTCTGAGATATTGCATTGAGGAATGCACATAGCTTCACAATGGCTAATCGAACGTTTTCCGGTAGAAGCCCCCTCAATGCAACCGGAAGCAGTTGCGTCATAATCACGTGGCAGGCATGGGACTTTAGGTTCTGAAACTTTTTCTCAGCCATATTTATTATTCCCTTTATATTCGACGAGAAGCCAGAAAGGACCTTCATACTGAGCAGGCATTCAAATAAGCCAGAAGGGACCTTCATACGAGAAGCCAGAAGGGACCTTCATACTGAACACAACTCAGTGCAACAACCAACTCGCTTAACAAGATAAACATGAAAACTAAAGAGAGTTCTAGCAACAAACTAAACAAAAGCCAAGGATCTTGCTAAAGACAAACTAAGACTAAAACTAAACATGGCAGCAGCTACGAAAAGATAAAGAACACACAACAGCAAAAAGATAAGCAGGAAAAATCCTATGATGTGTTCTAGATTGGAGTGGAGCGTGTTTCTCTCCCACACAAAGTAAGATGGGGTATAACTTGTTATGACCAGCAAGCAAAACTAAAGAAAACTAAAAATAAAACCTAAGAGCGAGACGCTCCAAGCATAGCACATAACGCATGAAATGATAAAAATATAGTGAGACGAAGGACGAACTGATGATTGTCGATGGAGAAGGGGATGCACGGGGGCATCCCCAAGCTTAGACGCATGAGTCTCATTGAATATTTATTGTGGATGCATGGGGGCATCCCCAAGCTTGAGCGCTTGACACTCCTGGATCTTCTTTCATCATCTTCCATCGCACACTTGAAAACTCCCTTCATACATAACTCATCATAAGCTGATTAGAGAGGTTAGTACCCTTAATAAAATGATTTTTCTCCACTGGATATAAACATATTCTTGAAGAGATATTGTTTCTCAAGAGTGCCAAAAAGTTTTTGCAAAGAAAAAGCAAGCTTAAGGTTCGCAAAAGTGAAGAGAGGCAAAACGTGGCAGAATCTGTGAAAAACAGAACAGCAGGTAGTAGAGAATTTTTTTCGGGGCACTTCTGCAACTCAAATCAAAAAACTCAGAACATACGAAAGTTTCACAATTGTATAGAGCATGCTGTCAAAAAAATTCAGATCAAAAAGATGATCTGGTGATTTTATTCGAATTTTTCTGTGAAGGGACAGAATCTGTTTTCTGGACAGCATGTCACAACTTTTGCTTCCCTTATCATAAGAGGCTATAACTTGGCACAAAGCTGAAAAATAAAGATACAATGATGTTGCTACAGTAGTAACAAACATCAAGACACAACAAAAGCAAAAAGAAACCTAATTCGTTGTGGGCTGCCTTCCAAAAGCGCTTTCTTTTATGCCTTTAAGCTAGGCATGATGCAAAAGATCAAGTTGTATCAATCGAATCATTATCAAGATCATCAAAAAGCTCTTCAATTGTACAACTAGTCTTAAGAGGTCTTTCAAATAAAGGCCTAATGAAGATACTTCTAGGGAGAAAACCAAAAGGCGGAAAATCAATGGGAGATTCATTTATAAAATTATCAAAGAGAGGTATTTCTTCCAAAGTTTTCACGGTTTCAACTTCTTTGGCAATGGGTGGTTTATTTTTAGGTCGGGGAACCCTAGGGACATAATTGAACTTAGGTTCCCTTCTTGCTGAAGTCTCTACCTTTTTTGGTTTGATTGAGTAAAATGTAGTTCCTAGAGTATTAATGATTTCCTCAATCTTATCAATCCTAGAAATATCCATATCACGGGATTTAATGACCTCCAAAGTTTTAATAATTTTAAGCATGGAGCTATCAAGCCTATTCAAATTCCCTTGAATCTTGCGATCCAACTCATTTATCCTAGTTATACTTGGTATTTCTAACTCTATCTTTTCAAGTTTCTTCATAATGTGAGCTAGAGTTATATCTTCTTGTATGCTAGCAATAGGGAGATTTCCAACAAGATTTTCAATATTATTAACAGACTCCCAAATCGGGGCTTCTAGGAAATTCCCATTGATAGCAGTATCTAATATGAACCTATTCCAAGGAGTAATCCCGACATAAAAATTTCTAAGCAGGATAGTAGTGGATTGCTTCTTGGTGGCTTTTTTTTAGAATCATTAATTCTATACCAAGAATCTTCTAAACTTTCACCACCATTTTGTTTAAATGTGAGAACCTCTGTCTCAACAAAGGCAAAAGGGCCAGACATAATGACAACTACTAGCAAGATGAATAATTTTTTTGTGATTTTTGATATAAGACACAAAGATAAAAACTGAAAGGTAAACTAACAAGACTAAAAAACAAAGGTAAAGGGTAGTGTGAAACTCCCCTATCTTAGCACTCGGAATCCCCGGCAACGGTGCCAGAAATTTTTGCTTGATGTGCGAGGTGATGATAGTGATTTCTCGCCCTTCGTTGGTAAACCCCAAGTGGAAGGTGTGATGTAGCACAGCAGCAAATTTCCCTCAGTAAAGATACCAAGGTTTGTCTCCAGTAGGACTCCGAAGATGATAAGTAGGTGTCAGCGGCGCAACTGACGCGGACCTGCACACGGACACAAATAACTTTGTTCCCAACGAAGTTCAGAGAGGTTGTCAATCTCTCCGGTCTTGTTGTTCACAAAGGATCAAACACAAGGGATAATGATAGCAACTGAAAGTAAAAGAAGAAAAGTAAATGAGCGTGGAAACAGTGATGAAGATATGGACCGGGATACGTGATGTTCACTAGTGATGTCTCTCTCCCAAAAGATGATAAAACTGCTATGCAAGGTGAACAAATTAGAGAAGGGCAATTGACAGGATTATGAACGCACCGCAATTCTAACTATGCTACAAAAGAAAGGAAGAGGCTCAAAAGCATGGGCAGATCGCCAAAATAAGTAGACCGAAATCCAACTGCATCTACTACTAATCATCCACCTTGAGATATCTATCCAGAACATCTCGCTGGTATTAAGTTGCGAGCCCCACCCAAAGTGTAAACCCAAAGCAACAGACAACTGCATTAAAAAGCACTTTGCGTAAAGTAAACAATCCTTGTAACCGTGGTTACAAGCACCGTTGTTTTCCCCCTTGTGGCAACAGCACATCTCCTAGACTCATGTTTCTGTCACTCAAGCGTGTCATCAGGGGGCATGAACCCACAATCGAGCATAACGTTCCCTCTTGGGGTTACTACCTACTACTTGGCCAAAGCAATAAACAGCAACGGAGAACATGCAAGAATTACTTAAGAACAAAAATATAAGAGATAAGAACCAAATATATTACTCAATCACAATCTGAACATAATCTCATAATCCATCAGATCCCATCAAACTCAGCATAGCAACAGCAGAAAGATTACAAAAGTGCCTCGATCATGTAGGTCAGCTCACGAGGTCTAAACCATGAAGAACAAAGAGGGGAGGAGAACATCACATAGCTACTGATCACGGACCCATGGTCCAAAGGAAACTACTCACGACACATCCGGGAAGCATCCATGGTGGAGAGGAGACTCCTGAAGGTCGGCCCTCCCTCCGGCAGGGTGCCGGGAAGAGGTCTGCTGGTGCTCCCGATCTCAGAAGCGCGGCGGCGGCGGAACAGAGGCGAGATCGCGAAAAAGGGTTCTGGCTTCGAGGGTTTCTCGTCACGGAGAATATATAGGCGAAGGGGGGCATCCAGGGGGGCCACCAGGGGTCCAGGCGCCCCCCTGGCGCGGCCAGCCCCTGGGGCGCGCCACCAGGGCACCTGGGCCCCTGGTGGTGGCCCTCTGGCCCCACCTAGGTTCATCTGGAAGGTTCTTCTACGCTGATTTTTTCCGAATTTTTGGAGCACTTTTTATATGGGGGAAACTGAAATAGAAAAACAGCAGAAAACAGGAACTGGCACTATGGTGCACTGAGTTAATAGGTTAGTCCAAATATGATCAAAAGTGTATGAAAGTGTATCTAGATCATAGCAATATCACACAAAACATGCATGGAGCAAGCAGAAATTATAGATACGTTTTGGACGTATCAGTGATCACCGGTACGCATGGCGGGCTTCTTCCGGTGATCTGCCTCGCCTTTGAAATGCTTGCCTTTCTTACGACATTGATGGTTGGTCGGAAGAAATCGAAGATGCCCCATGTACACATTCTTCCTGAAGTTTTCCAGGTATATACTTTCGGTGTCAGCTAAACAGTGCGTGCATGCGTGGTATCCCTTGTTTGTCTGTCCTGAAAGGTTACTGAGAGCAGGCCAATCATTGATGGTTACAAAAAGCAAGGCATGCAGGTCAAATTCCTCCTTTTTGTGCTCATCCCACACACGTACACCGTTTGCATTCCACAACTGTAAAAGTTCTTCAACTAATGGCCTTAGGTACACATCAATGTCGTTGCCGGGTTGCTTAGGGCCTTGGATGAGAACTGGCATCATAATGAACTTCCGCTTCATGCACTTCCAAGGAGGAAGGTTATACATACATAGAGTCACGGGCCAGGTGTTGTGATTGCTCCTCTGCTCCCCGAAAGGATTAATGCCATCCGCGCTTAAACCAAACCATACGTTCCTTGGGTCACCTCCAAACTCAGCCCGGTACTTTCTCTCAATTTTTCTCCATTGTGAACCATCAGCGGGGTGTCTCAAATTCCCGTCTTTCTTACGGTCCTCTCTGTGCCATTGCATCAACTTGGAATGCTCTTCATTTCTGAACAGACGTTTCAACCGTGGTATTATAGGAGCATACCACATCACCTTGGCAGGAACCCTCTTCCTGGGGGGCTCTCCGTCAACATCACCAGGGTCATCTCGTCTGATCTTATACCGCAATGCACCGCATACCGGGCATGCGTTCAAATCCTCGTACGCACCGCGGTAGAGGATGCAGTCATTAGTGCATGCATGTATCTTCTGCACCTCCAATCCTAGAGGGCATACGACCTTCTTTGCTGCGTACGTAGTGTCGGGTAATTCGTTATCCTTTGGAAGATTCTTCTTAAATATTTTCAGTACGTGCTCAAATCCTTTGTCAGGCACAGCATTTTCTGCCTTCCACTACAACAATTCCAGTACGGTACCGAGCTTTGTGATGCCCTCTTCGCAATTGGGGTACAACCCTTTTTTGTGATCCTCTAACATGCGATCGAACTTCAGCTTCTCCTTTTCACTTTCACACTGTGTCCTTGCATCAACAATGACCCGGTGGAGATCATCATCGGGCACATCGTCTGGTTCCTCTTGATCTTCATCTGGCACATCGTCCGCTTCCCCCGTTGCAGCATCACCGTATTCAGGGGGCACATAGTTGTCATCGTACTCTTCTTCTTCGCCGTCTTCCATCATAACCCCTATTTCTCCGTGTTTGGTCCAAACATTATAGTGTGGCATGAATCCCTTATAAAGCAGGTGGGTGTGAATGGTTTGCCGATCAGAGTAAGACTTCGTATTCCCACATGTAGGGCATGGACAACACATAAAACCATTCTGCTTGTTTGCCTCAGCCAGTTCGAGAAAATCATGCACGCCCTTAATGTACTGGGAGGTGTGTCTTTCACCGTACATCCATTGCCGGTTCATCTGCGTGCATTATATATAATTAAGTATGTCAAAAACCATTATATATAGAACATCATGAATAAATAAGTGACCAAATTAATAGAAGTTCATCATCACAGTAAAACCAAAGTACATACATAGTTCTCATTGAACAACATACAGCTCTTCAGAGCATCTAACTAAGGCATACGTTGAAACTATGTAAAACATTTCAATGCAACAACAAATGCGATCATAATCGCAACGAAGGTAACAATTGAACCAACGGCATAATGATACCAAGCCTCGGTATCAATTGTATATTTTCCAATCTTTCTAATCTTCAAGCGCATTGCATCCATCTTGATCTTGTTATCATTGATGACATCCGCAACATGCAACTCCAATCTCCTCCTCAATTCTTTTTATTTTTTCCTTCAAGTTATTGTTTTCTTCTTCAACTAAATTTAACCTCTCGACAATAGGGTCGGTAGGAATTTCCGGTTCAACTACCTCCTAGATAAATAAATATGTCACGTTGGTCGGCATAATTGTCACAAACAAAAAATGAACCAAATAGTTATAAAATATAATATATACCACATCTGAATCATAGACAGGACAAGGGCCGACATGTGCAGGTACCATAACCATCGCACTATATAATAAAAAGCAATAATAAAAAGCAATAAAAAATTAGACAAGTATATATCTAATCATAAAAGTAAGAATTACTTTCTTTTAGAAAGAAAATAAGAACAAGAGGCTCACCACGGTGGTGCCGGCGAAGAGATTGGCGTGGGCGATCGGCGGTGGTGAAGACGGGTACGAGACGTAATAAATCGCTAAACCTAGACAAATCTTGAGGAAAACGGAGCTTGGAGGTCGAGTTTGGAGAGGGGAAAGCTTAAGTAGTGTGGCTCGGGCATTTCATCGAACACATAATGTGCATTGGAGGTGAGCTAGAGCACCATAACGCCCTCCCTTGCCCTCCTCGAAAAAACAGAGCACCAGTGGAGTGCTCTGCTCGAAGGCGAGGGGTATATATAGCCAAATCGTTAGTCCCGGTTTGTGGCAGGAACCGGTACTAATGGACAGTCTTTCATCCCGGGTTGAGCCACAAACCGGGACTAGTGGTTGTGGGCCAGGAGCGAGGACCATTGGTCCCGGTTCTTGTCTGGAACCGGGACATATGCCCCCAGACGAACCGGGACCAATGTCCCACGAGGCCCGGCCGGCCCCCCGGGCGCACGAACCGGGACGTATGACCACCATGGGTCCCAGTTTGTACCACAACCGATACTAATGGGCTAGAGAGGCCTGAACGAAAGCCCTGTTTTCTACTAGTGGTGGGCCTGGGATTTTGAAAAGAGTGGCAAATTTTCTGTTCGAAAGTGATTATCGCATGCTCGCGGCAACTGTTCACAGACGTACTAATTGGCTTGAAGGCCGACCTGAGCACTCAAACTCGAAGGCAGAAGAGGACGGATGGCGTTCCCTGTGGAAGGTGGCTGTCCCGGCAAAGATCCGTCCTTTTCTTTGGCGGTTAGGAAGACAATCGATTCCGACTAAGGATGTCCGTATGATGCGAAATATGGCAGATTCTGATGCTTGCTCGCTCTGTGGGATGCAAGACTCCTGGCGCCACTCCATTTTAGAGTGTTCTACCGCTCGGTGTGTTTGGGCTCTCTCTGAGGATGATATTGTCGAGCACCTAACAGCCACTCGGGAACCAAATACAAAACGCTGACTGTTTGCACTAATAGCATCAATGAATCATGAGGATCTGATTCATGTCATGGTTACGCTATGGGCAATTTGGCATGCTAGGAGGAAATTTATTCATGAGGACGTGCACCAGAGCCCGCTATCAACACATCATTTTGTTCGACGGTTCATTGCAGAGGTGAGGTCGACGGCGCTAACTCCACATGTTTCTATCACCCGCCCTGCCCCTCGAGGGGAGCATGAAATACCAATGCCAAGTGATCCGGGATTCATCAGAATCTATGTGGCAAAAGGAAAGGCGAGGAGGGGTTGCATGGGCTCGGTTGCGGCCATCACTAGGGATCAAAACGGAAACTACCTAGGATCTTCATCTTGTGTTATACCTGGGATGGTTTATAATCTTTGTTTGGAGACTCTTGCCTGTCGTGAAGCACAATCACTCGCTCAAGACCTGCTGCAAAAAAAATTGTATGCAGAGATAGGGGGGTAGTTGAGGACATAAAGAGCGGAAGTGAAGGCCAAAATGCTATGATCATCAAGGCGATAGTTTCAAATCTAGTTTTATTTCAGTCTTGTAAGTTTTTTTTATACGAGAATCACCACTAGGGAGGCTCTCAAGGTAGTTAAATTTTCTTCTTCTCTGTGTCTGGCAGGCATGTGTGGCTCCTTGCTCCACATGATACTATTTGTATCCGTCAGGTTTTGAAGTTTCAGTAATAAAGTCGTCCCGTCGCTCAAAAAAATGTATACCCCTTGAAAGCCTAAAATGATTTATACGCCTTAAATTGCACGCCTGATCAGCGGCGGCAACGCCCATCTTTTTCTCTTTGAAGCCGCCGTCGAGGAGACATGCACATCCTTAGTCCCTGTATCAAGTTCTTTGGGCGTAAGCCAAGATTCTGCTGCAGGATCGGGCGGCAGTGGTGTCCTGTGTAGTGTTCCCTCTTTAGGGCGTTGTCTTCAAGATTTTTATTCCTCTTCTTCTTCTTTAGTGTTGGACATTCACGACATCACGGTTGGAAAGTGCCCAATTGGGCAATGCGATAGTGGTGTTGCGACTTGTGTGGTGACGATGGTGGTAGCAAGATGAGAGCGGGATCGCGACTTGCCTTCTTCGTTGACTGTCTGGCTTGTTCTTGAGTATGAAGTTAAATCTCTAGTGACGTGATGCGACGCTACGGCAACGGTACCACGTGATGGGTAGCTCGGCCTCTGTTGGTGTTAGGCATGCTCCTTTTCTCCTTTGAGGCTCGTCATAGAAATCAGAGCTACCTGCCCCTGATGCATAGTCATATTTACTTGGGAAAGAGGATCGACCTCATAATAACAAGTGAGCTCTGGTTCATCATCAAAATCCCTTCTCGTCCCTTGAACAGCGCATTGAAATAATCTCCTTGATGATTTTACACTCATAAAAAGAGTTCTTGATTACCCGAGATTTGGATCATCGCCAAATGTCGGGTGCGCACGAAAACGAAGGACACCTAGAGACCGCGGAGGTCCTCTTTGATGAGGATCGTCGAGGGAACGCGCGGAACAACACAATCGTCGATCACCCGAGGCCGATGAACACAACGATTTACCAGGTTCGGACCGCGCGGACGCGTAACTCCCTACTCCTGATTGTCTGATCTTGACGATGATATACGGAGTACAATGATGAGCTTTCCCAGAAAGGGTTGCTCGAGCCTTCTGTGTGATGTCTATCTAATGGGTGTCTCCCCCTTATTCCGGTAGTCGGGCCTCCCTTTTATAGCGCAAGGGGGTCACCATAGGAGCCACCGCTCTAGATTTACAGATGTTAGAACAGCATTGTAGTACGGGACACGTGGCCGCTTCGCGTTGTTTTCCGAGAAGCATCCACGTCCCATCAGAACCGCTGAAGTGCATGCGTCTTCTGGTCTTGACACGGTTGAATGCTAGGTGTCGCCACAGCGAGCACAAGACCGCTGACTAGCGCACTGGTATTAAATGTTATTGGATTCTTCTGCATGGGTAGTGGAGGACAGTCTGGACTCAACTTGGACGAACGGCAAACAGCGGACGTCTCACTTGAATGTTGGCTTGGTTCTTCGGGAGTGGTACTACAGTTTCGTTAACGTGCCTTGCCAACGCTTCCGGAGACAGGCCGCCTTCCCTTACTAATGACTCTCCCGGTAAGTCGATATGCTTTGACTTATGATGTAATCTACATGAGTTTCACCTCTTACTCGGTCGTTGTATGGAGGATGTTCTCGACTTTGATCTATAATCTTAGTGATGGTATATGTCACATCAACTGCCTTTGAACTTATCTCCTTCATAGATAGGATGTGAATACTTTCCGGCAAGGTTCCTGTCAAGCACCACGTGTATCAAGGTTTCTGAAGATCCTTGTTTCCACGGTACCAACACGGGTCTGGAGTACTTGCAAATCAGTTTGGCGCGAAGCTAGAGTGGTTGAATACCTTAGACAAGTGTCGTATGGATGACCATCTCAAGGGTGAGCCCTCTCTCCCTCGGGTACTGAATGTCTGAATGTGGTCAAGTAGCTTCAGCCCGTCTGGGTTGTCGCCTGGCGTGTCCTTTGTTCCCCTAGAGAAGCACTTTATCGGCGCAACTTGGCTGAAAGTTATCACGATGCCGGCCCGGGGTGGAGTAAAGTATGAGGCATTCGACAAGTAAAATCAGACCTCCTGTCACTTCTTGTTCGTCTCAGCGAAATTACCAGGAAAATTTCTGTCACCAGGGACACTTTGTCTATAGGAAGATCACCACGTTGTAATTAAGATTAAAAAAACCATAACATGCAGTGACTCAGAATAAAGAGAAGCTAACTCAAATAGGATCGTTTACTCTCTTACCACTCTACAATTGATTGATTCAGCTTCCATGACAAAGCAAGTCAGCAGTTGGTGTTTATTCATTCAAGCTAACAACAACTTGAGGAGAAAAGGAAAAGTTAAGCCTAGACTGCTATGTACCTACTATTGGCAACAGAAGAAGCATGGCATCAGGGGAGCATCTGAGCCTCTGCAAATTGTGTGGAGGCTCAGAGACACCCCTCCACCCCTCTGATAAGTGGGAGCCACGTGGAGAACAAAAAAACAGGAGATGAGGCAAAACTACTACTGTATCATCAATCATATTTTTTGCAATGGCATCAAGATAACCTATCCAATCAGCCAACCAACATCATAGCCAGAGTTCTTCTACTTCCTCGCGCATAGCTCTTCAGTGTGCACCTTCAGCTTTCATTGCGCATCCATACTACAACAACAACAAAACCTCTTACTGCACATCCATACTACTATGCTCAAAATATTTTGAGGTGGTCAATCTTCGTCGCAAGCCGTCGTGGCCAGGAGAGGCGGGTGACTTGACGACGTGGTGGGCATCTTCAGATCCCATGCCATTCTCAGAGACCGAGGTGACAGGTGCGCCATCTATCTGGCAGCTGCAGCCATGCATACCGATAGTTCCATTGCTGCCATTTTGTTTTCCAAAGATGACATCTTTGATGTCCAGAACCCCATGTCCATTTTCATCGTGGTGACTACTCACATTACCATCCAGTTGGAAACTGCTGCCACGCATATCAAGAGCTCCATTGCTACCATTTTCTTCGCCATAGATGTCACTCTTGGTGCCCACGACTGCATGCCCGTTTTCCTCAAGGTGACCACTCACATTATGAACGGAAGCTGCTATGTGCTGGGGCACAATGCCATTACTAGTCGTGCAATAGGAACTCTGCATTTCTTCTATCTGGTCTGGTAGTGCTGCAGCATCAACATGATGTTGCTCCTTGGAAGTGTTACTGGTCTGCGGATCACCCATAAAGCTTGCAGCTGCAGACTCCCTGGAACGCTTTGTAAGGAATCCAGGAGACATGCCCATGCCACCTGTGCTGCTTCGAGATGAAGAGCTAGTATTTGATATGCCGTTGCCATTCACAGAGGATGATGATGGTTTGTCATTTCCATTACTAAATGGCAACCCATCATCGCCTTTAACTGCTCTCTCTCTAGAACGAGGCCTTTCAAGGAAACCACGTGGGAAGAATGACATGCTGTCCCCTTTGCTTGTATTATTCCGATTTGGGTTGCTGCTTGATGGTGATCTGTAAGGCCTCGGATTAAATCCCTGATCCAAAGGTACATCTCTCTTTGCTGCATCCAAGGAGTGTTTGCCAGATTGTGTATCACCATTGACAAGAACTCCATCCCTAGGAGTCACAAACACGTCTCCATTGCAGTGCACATTTCCATTTGCTGAGGACGGGACACCACCACAGGAGTTGGTAATAGGCCCTTGCTCTGGCCTGCTGATATGTTCATTCGAATAACCATTCATCATTTTTTGGGAAACTGTCCTGCTGCCATCATTTTGACTTTCTTCCCTTAAGACAGACTTCTTTGTAGAGGGTTTGTCAAGGAAACCAAGAGAAAAGAGTGGTTTTGGTTTTCCTGCCATACCATTCTCATAGGTCGGGGCTGATGTTGTGTTGCCTGTACCTCCAACTGAATCACCTGAGACAGGTTCTTGTTGTTGTTGCACATTCCATCTTTCAACTTCTGTTCCAGCTTCAGTGTCAATATCCATGTAGTCAACCGAATCATTACATGGAGCAGGTTCCTTGCATTCCTCTTCAGAAGAATTAACTGAAGACGATTCACATGCAGAACTGCCAAATTGGTCAGCAGTCATGGTAGTGCCTTGTAACAGAGAACCTGGGTCTCTAGTATCTTCTTCAAGGACATGTGATGCTGATGAAACTGGCTGATGTATATTTTCATTCGTAATGAATTTATCTGCCTCGATGTTTATATGCAAATCCAGGTCTGAAACCTGGTCGACCGTATTCGTTTTATGCGCAGAGTCATTGCTGGATTCAGAATCCTCTCGTAGATCTTCTGAAGGCTTTGAAAATGATTCACATTTTAATGCCACATCCTCCAGAGTCAAATGATTTTGTCCATTTGAAGGAGGAACTTTGCACTGTTTCTCATGTTCTATTGGTTCTTTGACTGCAAGAAGTGGCACAGGACGAGCTGTTCTCCTGCAGTCGTAAAGGGAAAAGAAAAGCTTGTAAGACCGTGTCCAGAGCATTTTAGCATAGTCTCAGACAGCTATAATACTAGTTAGATTCGTGAGAAAAAAGGGATTAAATGGAGAAACAATTTACCAAATAAGAAAATAAGACAAGTCCAGAAGATTTTAGTGTGTCACTACCAGTAACAGACAAGCAATACTAGTTAAATTTATGAAAAAAAAAGGCGGAATAAACAGAGAAATAATTTTTGTACGAGACAAAAACTGAAAGCATGATGAAGTAAGAAAATTTGGTGGTCAGAACAGTTACATCTTGCAACTGTTATCCTAAAATGGTGAAACAGTATTATGCGATAGCAGAACAATATGGAGGCAGGTATTATATGAGAAGTGTTTCTTTTGCATAAAGCCAATATGCATTCCAGCATCTGTTAATAGTATATGGGATTGAAAATGAAGATAATCACATAATTCTAGATTATAAATATGCACAGATCAGCAAGAAAGTTGATATAATCCACTCAAGCTTAAATCAAGTAGCAATAGACAAATAGACTTGGATTCTAGTAAGATATATATGTGTCGCTTTTCCCCTTCCAGTAGAAATTGATGCCCTAGACAAGGACACACATGATGATTACCTGCTATATAGAAGCATGTAAGCACCTTGAGCATGTACTTCCTCCTCGTCAACAACCATCACCTACATATGGAAGTAAGAAACTGGATCAACCGGAATTATGACTCACATATATCTGTATGGTTATAATAGAGTGAACATGTACCTTGCAGTCATCAATTTTAAACCAACGTCCTCGACAATGTTTTATGTAGCATATATAATGCCCAAAAAACGAAGCATTCAGCATATCCAGATGAACAACGACGGCATACAGATCATACTGGTCAGTTCCATCGGTGGTGCTCATGTAAGGAGTTAAATCTAACTTCATAGGGAATGTAACTTTCTTGTTCAGTTTTCCAAATCTACCACTCTGATAACCACAGGAAAGTATGTTAGGTTCCACTTTCATAATACAACAGCATCGATATAGTTCTAACAAGCTGATGTCCTAACCTGGAATCTTTTGAGAGTAATAGTGAGTATATTTGGAGCTTGATGGACTGTAAGACGTTTCCTTGCTTTGACATAGTCGCTACACCTGCACAAAAGCAGCTAATATTTTAGAAAATATGTCATTTGATTCAGATTTTGCAAATGTTGGATAATTTAATTTCTGAAAACTAAAATTTCTGAAATAGATAAACCTTAGTAAAAGAGGGAAGGGTCTGAGCAACAAAATATGCATCAAAAGTTACGTGATTGTTCACTTGTGCTTGCCAAAAATATGTACTCCCTCCGATCCATATTAATTCATGCACACTTAGTACAACTTTAGTACAAAGTTGTATTAAGTGTGTGTCAATTAATTTGGATCGGAGGGAGTAGTAAACCAAGACTGTCAATGGATGGATGACTCCAGGTAGTGAACATAATCAAATTTCAAATTACTCCAGCTTTAAATCAACTCTAATTTAAAGTTCAAAAGTAGTACTCCCTCCGTTCCAAATTGACTTCCTTTTGTGTATATGTGTAGCTATACATGTACACAAAAGGAAGTCATCTAATTTGGAACGGAGGGGGTATATACTAAGAATATAATCACCAACCCAAAGAACTTCACATGACATGACAATCAGACTAAATTGAAGAATTCCCGACTATTTATAGCATTACTAAAAGTAATGTATCAAGTATTTCCGAAAAGACATCAACAGACCATGAGGACATCATCATGTACAAATCCTTAATACTCCCTCTGTTCACTAATGTAAGATGTTTTGGCAGTTCAATAGTTACTAAGAACAAGCTGGTCTCAGCATATGCCCAAACTAAATCACAAATGGAGTTATATCAGAATATGAACCTGTAACATTTGTTGTTAGATAACAGAAGTGCATAGATGCAGTATATAGGACTTACCCATCACATTTGTACTTATTGTCCCCATCAAGCCATTCTACAGCAGTGAACTGATCTAAGCATTCTTCCAAGGATTCAGCGTCACCATGAATTTCAACCGTCAAGTCCATCATATTCTCATAGCGATTTGACATCATTCCACATGCAGTACACTGAACCTGCACATGCCATTTAAAAGAAAGGCATTTGAGTATTTGACGAATTGTAACAGATGCATACTGAAAGATAGATCCCTTAAGAATTTAGAGCTGATTAAAAACAGAGCAATCAGAAATGCAGACTCATTGATTATAAATTGAAATATTAAATTAACCGTGGAAACAAAGGGGACCTGAGATTGCAGACGACCACCAAATATGTGCTGAATAACAGTTGTCTCCTGGGTGCTATGATCTATGACCTTCTCACCTCCAAATTCGTCAAGGCAAGCTGATTGCATCTTATCTATTGCAAATCTATAATAAAACACACATCACACATCATTCAATACAATCCAAGAGAAGGCTAGCAAACCCACATACAAGAACATAAAAGTAATTCACCTCATAAATTCATGAGCATCTTCCTGTCTACCAAAGCCAAGGTTGCCACCAATATTTGGTAAATGAGATAGAATGTTCATGGGGGCAAATGGGTGTAAACTATCAATAGCTTTTTGAATATGAGATTGCAGCTCACATAAGAAACACCAATCTTCTTGTCTTATAGTACCTGAAATGTTGAAATACATCAAACTGTTAAGCCAACGCTAAGATGTTAAGTACTCCTACTGCCTATTACATAATCGTAAACCATAACTTACATTGCCTAGTATGGTCCTTTCCTAACAGATAGGCCACAAGTGGCCTCGTGTATGATAGACATTGTAAAACCACATTGGCAAAGCAACTGCACAAAAGTAACAAGTATTAGATATTCTAAGCAACTGCATTTTAAGCAAAACGTGGGACAAAGATAGTATTATTCCAACATACCTGTTGCCACAATTCACAAGCCCAATAGGGCAAAAATCACCATATTTCAAATCGTTGTACTTCCAGTTGTACAGATTTAAAAATTCATCATAAGGAAAGATAACCTGTGTAAAGAACATAAGTGAAATTTTGTTTCTTCATCCAAGTGCAAACAATTTCTTGGTCAAGAGCATAATTTCACACCTTGTTTAATTTTCGATGGCCAGGCACTAATGAGATACGGCCAAAGGCAGAGGACTTCTTACTGTTGGACTCGGCTCCACAGGGTTGCTTGTCAACAGGATCCAATAATTTCATTTGTTTGCACTTGAATTTGTGATCAGATTGCCAATGCTTTGACTGGCATTCTCCAGAACTAAATAAGAGCATAAATGTAAGACAAATGCTCAGGAGAAATATAGCAGCATGATACAAGATACTAGTGTAAAACGGTGTGCCATTGACTACTGGAGCCTAGTTAGACCGCAAAACAAAACAGTATATAGAAACTCCAATAATGTGAACTGGGACAGCCTTCATTCAAATCATCTGTTGTTCACGAGTCTTCAATTGATGCATTATAATAACCAACACCCAACATATAAAAAATCACTGAAAGATAAAAAAAGGGTGTGTCTAGATCTTAGTCGACTAAGACTTAACTAAGTCTCAGTCAAGTGATAGTACATGTAAAAAGAAAAAAAGAAAAGGTTTTAATTTATTTTTTGTACGGATCTCCACACACAATCTCATGGATATAGCATCAACTAAGACTTAGTTAAATCTCAGTCGACTGAGATTTAGCAATCCCCATAACAAAATGACCCAAAATACACTGAAGACAAACTCCATTTTTGTTAACCCAAGGTATGACAACTCACTGAAAGATAAAAAAGTACACCTTTCCTATGGGCCAAAATTACCAAATATAACAAAATGACCCAAAATGCACTCAAGATGAACACCATTTTTGTTACCATCAAACCAGGCATAAACCTCTTAAAGAACAAACTTTGCTGTTTGCTGTGTGGAAATTAGCAAACATCTAAATAAGAGAAACTCATAAGAACGGCGTACATTACATGATAATGGAT
This sequence comes from Bromus sterilis, assembly GCA_950022295.1. NCBI lineage: Eukaryota > Viridiplantae > Streptophyta > Magnoliopsida > Poales > Poaceae > Bromus > Bromus sterilis. The sequence goes on along the minus strand of OX465598.1, from coordinate 17,426,507 downwards.
AAGCAGTCACTTGAACAATCCTAAACTGCACAAGGAATGATAAGAACCTAAGTGACACTAATAGTTAACTTCTGATTGTCCTGTGCAAACACTAGCCACACCAACCAATTACTCATGATAAAGGGACAAAATACCATCCTTGTGTTCTCCTAGGAGAAAAGGTAGAGGATAAAAAATAAAAAAAGGGACAGTTCTTCAAGATATACAATTCTGTTTAAGCACTGTTTTCAAGTCTATGTTGTCTGGTTGTTCACCAAATAGGCCTCGGAGCAAAGTTTCTATGCTGCCTGGATTTGGACCCAATGAAATCAATAATGGGCAATGACCAACTCCAAATAAATAGGCTGTGAATATTGAAGACTTTGCACTGCTTTCACATGCATCTGAGGAAACTAACCAATATCTATGTACTATACATAGCCTATGAACATCAAAGACTTTGCACTGTTTTCACATGCATGTGAGGAAACTAATTAATGTCTACGTCCTGATGTGACGGCCCTGGCAGGCTAGCCCGTACACAACCAAATCGCACAGTGACCAAGATTTCGATGTTGTGCCTATGTCTTGGACCCTCAAGAACAACTGGAATTAGTGATCCTAAACGCCGAATTACCCAGGCATCCAAGTAACAAGAGCAAAAACACAGCTCACAGTCGTAGATAATAACAGGGGCAAGGCCAAGAATCGCGGAAGATCCCCGCACAATCGCGAATTGCAGAAAGGGGGAGGGGAGGGGGGGATGAGACGCACCAGTATCGCATGCGCTTGCAGCCGGAGCACTTCTTGGTGCTGGCGCCGCCGCACTGGGCGCAGGGGTCCGTCTCCGGGCCGCCTGGGGAGAGGAGCCCCTGCGGCGGCTGCTGAGGGGAGGGCGGCAGCGGCTGCTGCCGCGGGTGATCCTCCTGGGGCGGCATCGCGTAGGCGGGGTGGAGGAGGTGGTGGTCGTCGTCGTATGCGGCGGCGGCGAAGCCCGCGGCGTCGACGAGGAAGCAGCGGGAGGCGGCGCGGCGGACGAGGGCGGCGGCGGCGGCGAGGAGCACGAGGCCGACGAGCGCGGTCCGGATCACCGCCGGGAAGTCGAGGTCGAGGGCGAGGGCGAGGGCGAGTCCGGCGCCGATCCCGCCCCCCGGCATCTAATATACCCGGCCGCGCCTAGGGTTGGGTTAGGGTTGCGCGCCCGGCCACTGCCAGCACCCCCGCCGCCACCGACCATCCGCGCGGGTCCGACCCGGACCCGGACCCGACCGCGCCCGACCGACCGAGCGACCCGGGTCGCACTCACGCGCGCACCAGGTCGGCCGCACCGCTCCGCTTGCCGGAGCCGGAAGGGAAGGAAGCTGCTGCCGCTGGCGGTGCGGCGGCGGCGGCGGGTCTCCCCGGCCGCGGTGGCTGGCGTGTGGGGCACGGGAGGGGCGGGGCCCGGGCGGCAGCGGGAGGGAGGGAGCGGGGATGGTTGCGGGGTTGGGGAGTGAGGCGACTGGTTTGTCTCTGCTGGTGAGGGCAGTGGGCACACGGCTCGGCTCAGCTCTCTCTAGTCTAGAAGAAGAATGGCTGATGGATGGGACGGGAGAGGGGAGATGGAGAGGCTTTGTGGGAACAGCTCGGAGACATTCATGGGAATGTTCCGTTTGTTGATAATGATCCCAACAAAACCGTGCACTACGTTTTCATTACATTTTGGGATGTTATAATATCTTTGGGTATTGTTTGGTCTTCGTCGATCGAGTTTACTTTCTTTGTGGTCCTTCGATCATGGTTTCCCCTTCCCTTCTTCGGCACCGGCGATCTCGTAGATCAACCTGCCGCTCAAGAGATCGGTGGCGGGGGGGGGGGGGGGGGGGGGGGGGTTGATCTCGGTGCTTAAGTGGTGGGTTTTTTCTCGTAGAGGTGGTGTTTGTCGGATAATGTTGCTTCATCTTTGAGTTGATCTTGTGGCGGCGAGAGGTGGGTATTCTGTTGTGTGTACTGAATAACAAGATTTTGTGCCAGTTGTTTCAGATCAATTTAAGGGTTCAATGGCGAGGGGCCCGATCTGGAGCGTCGATCCTTAAGGACACGTGTGCTAAGACTTCGATTATCATCGAGAAGATCAAACCAGCTCGGGTAGGGAAGCGGCGATAACGGCACCTGGGCAAATCGTCCTTCCGGAGGTACGGAGCCAACATTATCTCATGCCATTTTGGTAGTGAGTACTTTTGAATGTTTTCTTTCTTCTTGGTTTTGAGCACATCGAGTTCAATGTTGGGACTCAGATGAACTTTCGAGGTCTGATATGGATTTATTTTATGCCATATTTTTGTGGTGACCTCCAGACATGTGGTTTGGCAACGACAGATGAACCATAGCTGGAGGTTCGACAATGATAGAGGTGTTATGGCTGGTGTGAGCGAGAAGATGCACACCATGCGAAGGTTGTTGTTAGTTGATGACTAGATCCGGTGAAAGTGAAGCATGTGGGTGTCGTGACTCTCCTTATAGACGTCGTTAAGATCTTCTTTCGACCCCGAGCCTATGTGAAAACCCTATGTTTGAATCCTCAGGCCAGGTTTCAGTGGTGCTTCAACGCTGTGGGATTCCATGAGAATTATGTTTTTCTATAGACAAGAGCCTACTTGTGATTTAATATGTGATGGGGTCGATGGGTTGGCAATGGTCTGTGCTATTACTAGAGATGGCATGAAAGGCAGCTTAGCAGATCGAAGACTTCTATCTCATGCCTTCATGTACAGTATAATTGCAAATCATAATTTGTGTTTCCTTTCCTAACTTACAGCTTATCTTAGCGAAATTTGGTGAGGTTTTTTGTTGTCCTTGTAATAATTTGATTCTATGCGCATTATAAATCTTTGATTTTCTAAGAAACGCCTTTTCCACGCACTTTCGTTAAATATTAAGTTCACAAAAGGTTAAGTTTTATTTTTGTTACTGAAGGCACAATATTGGTAGAGGTTGAAAACTCATTTTCGTGATATTTAATTACTCTCATGCTAGCTCTTGTAAATAGAGTTTTACTAGACCTCTTCAGTACATGGAAAATCATGTACGCTGAGTATTTCATAGTATGCCTAATGTTTTTTCATGAATGCTCGACAAACAAGCCATTTGCTGATTGTTTTTTATAAAAACTATCACCTTACGGTCCAATTATAGATCAAACGATGGTGAAGCTGCTTCACTCTATCTCTTCTCACATGATTCATTCTTCTTTTTCTGAAAACACAAAACCCTTTATTCGTTGGATATAACAGTTACATCAGTAATGAGGGGTATAATTTCTCTCGCATAGGGCTTCAAACCGATCAGAAGTCGACAAAATTCTAGCTAACCTAGCAATTTTATGAGGATTCCTTATTTCTCTCGGTCTCTCCATCGAATCCCCTTCCAACACCTCTCACTCCCTCTCTCTCTCTCTCAATATCTCACCCAAGCTCCTAGCAACGTGTTTGGTAACTTTTGGAATGAGGAATGGGAATGCTTAGTACATGGGCTACTATCTGGTTGACGACATCTATCCTCCGCGGGCGAGCTTCGTTAAAATCATCTCCCAGTCAATAGGTCAGAAAAAAGTTCACGTTGCACAAAGACAAGAAGGAGCTAAAAAGGATATAGAGAGGACATTTGGAGTACTGCTTCAAGCTCGATCTTGCAATTGTACAAGGACCTACAAAATAATGAGATTTGGATACCTTGTGAAAGGTGATGACATGTTGTGTGATCATGCATAATATAATCATGGAGGACGAGGGTGAAGGTGTCGCTGGAGATCTGAACATTTCCACCTTAGATTCCGGTCCTATTTGATGAGTTTGTCCAAATACATCAATAAATTTGACACGGGGTAACTCATGAGTAGCTCAAGAAAGACTTGATTGAGCATTTGTGAGTTCTTAAGGGAGACAATTAAACATAAATTTTAGTTGAATTTACGTTTAAACTATTTTAGTTGTTAACTTATCATAAAGTTGATGAATCTCATTCGAAGTTGTACGAATTTGCCATAATTTAGTTGAACTGATGACGGACGGATGCGTTCAAGGTTGGATGGTCGGCTCTGACATCAATATCTGCAGATTGATCCCTTATTCGTGGATAGATGCGGCGTTCATTTCGGAATAAATGCTGGAGATGCCCTAAATGTAGCGATCAACAAAGCCTTCGACTTTGGAGAGTGTTAAACTTGGCCAACCGATCGTCTAGCATCTTTTTAGGCCTTCATTAATAGTCCTTTACGAATGTTAAATCTTTATTGAATGCCAAGAAAATATACGACGAACTCTTTGCCAGGAGACTGTGAGAAAATACTATTCCTTCCATTTTAAAATGTAGTGCACATTTTTTTTCTAGATAGCCAAACTTGTCTATGTTTGATCAAGTTTAAAGATTAGACTATAAACATCTAAAGTACTAAATATTTAAAAAATATAACTACACTCCATGACGAATCTAATAAAACTAGTTTTGGATTTTGAATGTTGTTGATTTTTGCTACAATCTTGATCCAACATATACTTCTCTGATTTTCTAAAATAGAAATATACGCTACATTATGGAATGAAGGAAATAGATAAAACCGCCATTGCCGATAGGATATAAGCCAAGTGTACGTACTTGGGCGTGTAGTTGTTGCCTTGGACGAATATTCTTTTGGTACTCGACACAAATAAGGTTGTTCCAGTAACGTTTTCATGTGTAAATGCTGACTGAACGGATTGATGGCTACAGTCAACGGTGGCTTGGCCAGCCAACAACAACCAACGTCCATCTCTCCTGCAAGTTCCTAGTAAGCTCGATGCAGGCCACACCTGGCACGTATAAGCAGCTGATGTCCTTGTCCAAAACCGGTTGCCGGAATCATCTAAAAACAGTTGAAAGAAACACCATGGCAGGTCGCTCGCTTGGATTCCATTCCTTCATCCTTCGACGGTGCTCTCCCAGTAAGTTTGTGGTTACACGTTACATGTCGTTTTCTCACCATCGTCAGCCAGAGATCTGGCCGTGCAAAACACCTTCTCACCTCACGAAAGGTGTGGGATGATAGGCCATGCATGTTTTTATTGTGGTTATTAATATGAAAGGTGTTCTGTATTTATTATAGTAACAATTTTGAATTTCTTTCTGACCTAGCCAAGTCCAATTTTTAGCAAAATCTAGTTTAATGAGCCGTCCAAGCGAAATCAAATCGCAGAATCCAACAAAGGTGTTGAAGTTGATGCAAATTCATGTATGAAGCTAAAGGCAAACTTTTAACAGAGCGGCGGCCCGTCGCCGTTAGGCTTTGCGGCATCATTAGACATACATACAACGAACACACATACATATAGCACCTTTGCATTAGCTGGAAAATTCAAATGAAGGTGGATTGATTCTCATCCGATTGTGAAATAGATAGTCCCATGGATAGAAAACGGAGTAATTCAGTCTAGGTACTGACACTACAAAGACGCCGAACAACATGGACTTAAGCCCTGGTAAAAGTTTGGACTGAGACTTTAGTTTTTTTTTTGAGAGAAAACACAATACAACTTAGACGATTACATAATGAGTATACACTTGCTTCTATGAACACATACACCCTACCCCTATGAGCATCTTCGCAATACTGAGCCGGCACAACACCTTAAAATTAACGAAGTCACCACCTCGTCTTCGACGGAAACGTCTCCTTCCACTGAAAGTGCATCGCCGGAAGGCCTGAAATAAATGCAGAAAAATGCGACACCAATGTCAAATCTAGGATTTGAACTCTGAGGATACCACTATCCCTCTAACCAACTCAACCGCATGTTGATTCGCAACTGAGACTTTAGTTTTTAGATTGGTTTTACTGTTGGACTCTTTTAGTTTGGATTAAATGGACCGAGCTCCTAATGTAAGTTGGTTTGGTTTTGGACTTTTCTTACGATCGGTTTGGTCTGGTTCGGTCTGGTTACATACCAAATAGTCTCAAACCATTTCAACCTATGGATTGAGAACCAAATCGGCGATCAGCTTTAACTTTGATGGCTCCACTGGCTACTGAAAGCAAGCTTGCAATGGCAGTGTCTTCGTTGTCGTGTCAGCAGCAGATGCGAAACTGATCCTATGTTTCAAAGGAGTGACTAGGGCGCATACACATGTGACTTAATTAAGTCACATGCGCTGATGTCAGCCCACATTTTTTTTAATTAAGCCTTTGTTTGTTTGTTTGAGGCTGATAGTTTGTCTAGTGAGGTTCAATGAACAGGAAAAAAAAGTACGTGTAGTCATGATATTTTTTAATTCAGGTTGGGTTTTCTTGTGCGTGTGGTCGTTTACTAAATTGTATATAATTTGAAAATATTTTTTATTGAATTTAATTTTTTTGATAAGATAAATGATGCAAATTTAAGTGTTTCTATATTTTTATTGAAAATTTAACATTTCGGGCAGAAAAAAGCAGCCCACCGCAATGTAGTAAAAAAGATAAGAGAAAAAGAAAAGAAAAATGATCTGTTACAATTGTGTCAAGAATGTTGCAAAAATAATATCATAATATATAGAAAATGTGTATCTCATTGCAATTGAGAAAAAAAATTGCACCCAGTTGCGACTCGTTGGTGGCCTTTCAACTGAGAAAAAATCGAACCCACTTGCGACTCGTTGGTGGACTTGCAACTGAGAAAAAAAGTCGCACCCAGTTACGACTCGTTGATGGACTTGCAACTGAGAAAAAAATCTAATTCAGTTGTAACTCGTTGATGGACTCGCAACTGAGAAAAAAAGTCGGACCTGGTTGCGACTCATTGGTGGACTTGCAACTGATAAAAAAATCGGATCCAGTTGCGACTCGTTGGTGGACTTGCAAGTGAGAAAGAAAATCGGACCTAGTTGCGACTTGTTAGTGGACTTGCAATTGAGAAAAATAACTCGGACCTAGTTGCAACTCGTTGACAGAGTTGAACTGAGAGAAAAAATTGGAACCAGTTGCGACTCGTTGGTGGACTTGCAACTGAGAAAAAAAAGTCGGACCCAGTTGCGACTCATTGGTAGACTTGCAACTGAAAAAAAAATCTAACACAGTTGCAACTCGTTGATGGACTTGCAACTGAGAAAAAAAGTCGGAACCAGTTGCGACTCGTTGGTGGACTTGCAAGTGAGAAAAAAATCGGACCCAGTTGCGACTCGTTAGTGGACTTGCAATTGAGAAAAATAAGTCGAACCTAGTTGCAACTCGTTGGTGGAGTTGAACTGAGAGAAAAAATTTGGAACCAATTGCGACTCGTTGGTGGACTTGCAACTGAGAAAAAAAGTCGGACCCAGTTGCGACTCATTGGTGGACTTGCAACTGAGAAAAAAAAATCTAACCTAGTTGCAACTCGTTGATGGACTTGTAACTAAGAAAAAGTCGGAACCAGTTGCGACTCGTTGGTGGACTTGCAACTGAAAAAAAAATTCGGATTCAGTTGCGACTCGTTGGTGGACTTGCAAGTGAGAAAAAAAATTGGACCCAGTTGCGACTCGTTAGTGAACTTGCGACTGAGAAAAATAAGTCAGACCTAGTTGCGACTCGTTGGTGGACTTGAACTGAGAAAAAAATTGGAACCAGTTGCGACTCATTGGTGGACTTGCAACTTAGAAAAAAAATCGGACCCAGTGCGACTTGTTGATGGATTTGCAACTGAGAAAAAAGTCGGATCCAGTTGCGACTCGTTGGTGGACTTGGAACTGAGAAAAACTGAAAACCAGTTGCGACTCGTTGGTGTACTTGCAACTGAGAAAAAAAGTCGGACCCAGTTGCGACTCATTGGTGGACTTGCAACTGAGAAAAAAATCTAACCCAGTTGCAACTCGTTGATGGACTTGCAACTAAGAAAAAAAGTCGGAATCAGTTAAGACTCGTTGGTGGACTTGCAACTGAAAAAAAAATGGATTTAGTTGCGACAAGTTGGTGGACTTGCAAGTGAGAAAAAAAATTGGACCCAGTTGCGACTCGTTAGTGGACTTGCGACTGAGAAAAATAATTCGGACCTAGTTGCGACTCGTTGGTGGACTTGAACTGAGAAAAAAATCGAAACCGGTTACGACTCATTGGTGGACTTGCAACTTAGGAAAAAAATCGGACCAAGTGCGACCCGTTGATGGACTTGCAACTGAGAAAAAAAGTCAGATCCAGTTGCGGCTCGTTGGTGGACTTGGAACTGAGAAAAAATGAAAACCAGTTGCGACTCGTTGGTGTACTTGCAAATGAGGAAAAAAGTCGGACCCAGTTGCGACTTGTTGGTGGGCTTGCAACTGAGTGCAATAAGTCAGGCCTAGTTGCAACTCGTTGGTGAAATTGCAACTGAGAAAAAAAATCAGACCCAGTTACGACTCGTTGGTGGAGTTGCAATTGAAAAAAAAAGTTCGACTTAGTTACGACTCGTTGATGAACTTGCAACTAAGAAAATCGATTTTAAAACTATCATGAATTTTTTTTAAAATTATAACTTCAAATCAAGCATATAAATAAAAAAGTGAGAAGAAAAAAAGAAAAGAAAAAAAAATTACGCAATTCAACTCGCGACGATAAATATGTATTGGTGCCATGTATCGATAAAACAATTTGTTCCAAATTTTATCAAAACTTTTACAAAAATCATGACATGAATTTTGAAAAGAAGAAAAAAAAGTAAACAAAATAAAAACAGACAAAAAATGAAAAAAAATGAAAAAAATCGTTGATCGCTTACAACTAGGGCAAAAAATCGATGATGAAAATTACAACAGGTGTAGAAAAAAAACATATATTGGCTATTTATTGTCCTCTATCCCTATCAATTAGTTAAAACACAATGGAAATAGTTTTGTCTCATCTAACAAAATACGAGTAAAGTAAAAATGGATATATAATTTTTGCTTTGTTTTTCACCTTGGAAAATTCAACAAAAAGAAAAAAATATGTTCCCTAAAAAGGAAAATCTGCCAGGGTAATTTAACTGACGTAAAACAGGTCCATCAACCCCGTTACCATGCAAAAATAACGACGTCACCTTGTCACACTCATGTGGCCCAGGCCGCTAGAGCGTCAGCTAAAAGAAAAAGAAAAAAACGGTTCGGCCCCATAACGTGAGTGCGCTAGACAAACTGAGCTGGATTGCCTCGTACGGTATTCTCAAAAACAAAACAAAAATCCGTACGTTGAAATATTCAGACAAATCTAACGGTTTTGGACATGCATGTGACTTAGTTAAAACACATGTACATGTGGAATAGCAAAACCGATGTTTAAATCCGTGCGGCTAAAAAATGTGGCACAACGGAACGATGCAAAATGGTCCGTAGTCCGTTTTGATTCTTTTTTGTCCGTCCTAACCCATCTCATGTCCAAATTTGCGGTGTGTTCGGGTGTGATCCACATCCCCGTGACGGAGGAGTGGCCGAGCTGCCTCGATCTCCTCGCCATCACCGCAATGAATCCAATCACGAGAATCTACGAGGCGCCGCTGCGTCCATTGCCACCACCGCCGCAACCTCCAAGGTGGTCGTGGTACGAATCCCCGCGGCCGCCGTTACCACCTCCGCCGCCAATCGACGATCACAATCGCCAGGTCCGTGAAGTCATCCGCGACATGGTGGGTACACGGTGACTTTTTTACGCGATGGTAAGGGAGTGCGGATGGTTAGATCAGAGAAGATACGGGGGACGCCGGTGGCTAGGGTTTTAGTTGAAGTATCTAGCATTCTAGCTTATTGTACATACGGGGTGATGAATCCATTCGTGAGTGTTTGGCTGGCCTTTTAGAATCCACACATGCACGCATACATGATTCGTTGTTTGCAAATTTTAAGGAGTCGTTAGCAACCTGCCCAACGCCTCTCTGTCCATGGATTGAAACTGCAGGTTCAAACCGTACATTGGGAATTGTTTGGATGGGTTTGGCTTAAAAATAGATACAGTTTAGATTGGTTTGGATTGTAGCACTTTCTATTCGGCCTGGTTTGGTTTGGTTGCTGAACATATACATGTGCAGGTTGGGTTGAATTTAGTTTGGATTAGAAACTTTTACCAGGATTATGGATTCTTCTAACACACAATCAGGGCCGGTCCACAGGCCGGGCAAACGGTATACTTGGCCTCAACAAGTCAGGTGGTGTGAAGGTCTAAGGCTCATCTCAAATAGGGATCCAATATATTTATATCTAACTATATTGTAAAAATATAATTTTAAAATTTAATGTAAGCAAGTGTATAGGGGGGCATTAGCCCCCATCCCTCCTAAAATTTTATTATTTATATTTATTAAATGGTTGTTTGTGATTGAAGACATGTATGTTATAATTATTATATGTATCATAAAATCATATTTACATGATTTATTAAGATTTTATTTGTTAATTAAGATTACATTTTTTGTGTTGTGCCTTTATATTAAACTAGGAAATATGCCCGTGTGTTGCAACGAGAGAAAAAATTGTATGCCCCTAACTAATAACTATCGTTCAATCATTGTGCCTTACCTGTGTTGCCGCTTATACTCTTTTTCGTCCTCTCCGAAAATGACCCCAATATATCAACCTAATAGCAATGTGTTCTGGTCAATCTCAAGACAATGATCTAAAAATAAAATCGATGAAAATCGAGCGTGCATGCATGTAGAACAATTTAGAACCTTTAAAAATGATTTTAAATGTATTTGAAAAAATGTGTGCTCAAGTAAATGTTCTTGAAAACTCCAGAAATATGTCCCATTATAAAATTTTAAGATTTGATATGTCAACACTTTAAATATGAATTATTTAACCATAAGTGCAATTAATTTTTAAATCAATGACCTATTAAGATGAGAGAGAGTTTCACTTTATGATTTTTTCTAAATTTTAAAATACTCTTAAAATAATAGTAGGAGGTGTTGTAATTTTTTGATAAATTTGAAAAATCAAATACTCCATCTGATATATCACAACTAAATATATTTTTTATGCACTAAGACTCATGATTTAAAAGCAATCTTTTATAGAAAATCAAATTATGAATTACCTCGCATTTGAATTTTCTATGCGACAATTATTTTTTATGAATGCACATATGTAGTTGCTAAGATTGTTTTAGGTTTAGTTAAGGGTGATGTCTCCACTCACTCCACTCAATATTGTTTTCGTTTCATATCGTCTCTCTAGTATATTCTGAAGATAATAAATTAATAAAAATAAATGACACTCATTTTTAGAGTTTTCATTAACTTTTCATAGTTTTTTACTCTAAACATTATTTGTTCCAAGAAATATTAAATTATACTATGTTTTATAATTTTTCTCATATTTTAAAAAGTTCCAAAAACATAATCTATATGCTTCCTAAAAAACATCATTTTCATTCATAATGTTAAACACAATAATCATAACTGGTCCAAGAAACTTAATATATAGGACCACATTAATTTATGAGTATTTTTTAAAATACAAAAAGTCCTTCTCATCTGTAGCTACAAAATGGAATGCTCATCAAATAGTGCGGTCCTTTTTCAAATAGGTGTTTTTTCATATTTTTTTGAATATGTGTAAAACATTTTTCAAACGAACGTTGAAAGAATTCTTCGATGATACAAAATATTTTATTTAACTCGGTGAATATTTTTGTTTACGGCCTACTTAGAAAATGTTTAGGAATATATTATTTGAAATGCGATATTTTTTAAAATGTCACTTACATTTTTCTGGGATAAAAACATTTATAATATAATTATGTGAATATCTTTGGATATTGTATAATACTCCCTCCGTTTAGAAATATCTGATGTTTTGGTAGGCTAAAATAGAGGTAGTATTGCAGGAGAATGTGGCATGCATTTTTGCAAATATTTAAAACAGTAAAAATATATGTGATCATATTTTTATATTTTTTAAATATTATAGACATTTTCTCTAAACGTGATAATATTTTTATATGTACATGTTTTTTCTATGCAATTACCATTTTTTATTTTTTTCTGAACATTATTTTAACACCTTATTTTTTTCAAAATATCGTGAAAATAACTTTGTAATTATTGAAAAGTGATTGACACAAATTAATCTGTATGCCATTAAGACTTTGCATGCAGATACATCCTTTTTATGCTTAATGGCCCGGCGTCATTGGGCCAGACGCGAGCCAGCGAGAGAAAGAGAGGAGGCGACTGCGGATGCGTCAGTACCGAACACAACCAGAACAAATCGTTTTTTCTTTTCTTTTCGCTGGGCACATAGGACTGCGGGTTAATTAATAGAAAAGAGAAGGGTTTTTTTGCAAAAGTGCAAATACGAACTAAGAAAGCCACCTCCCTTTATTATTAAGGTACTAACACAAATGCCCGTGCGTTGCAACTGAAGAAATATAAAGTCGTACGAATCATGATTGGCTCGATCGAAGGACTGTGCTATGAAACAATTGTACATAGGAATAAAAAGAAACTAACAGTTTCTCACGGTCCCTTCCAAACGCTTTGCGTGTAGTTTCCTCAACCGGTTTGTTCACCACCTCTCTTCATCGAGTTTTTCGTTGAACCATCTTTTTAATCCCATCATGTTTTATTCAACTGCACCTTATCATATGCAAGTCAACCACATTAATATATTTCCATACATTATTAAATTACATTAATTAAACCTTTTCATATATTGTTCAATCACATCAATTAAACATTCTTATATGCCACTAAATCACATGAATGTATCATTAGGGATGCAAGGATTTCTTGTTCTCGTTGTAACGTACGGACATTGTCCTAGTAGTACAAAGAAATATGCATCATTTGAGGATTACGTTGTGGAACTTATGACATGATTTATTATTTAAAGTAATTAATTTGATTAACAAAATTTTCTTATACTCCCTTTACAGGCCGTGTGCGTGCACCTAGATCATTAATTTGATCACCATACTTTTAAAATTATATGGTTTTTACGTCATATATCTTGTGTTTTTTTGGTCAAATTAATCACTTAGGGGCACACACACGCCTTATAAAATGAGAGAAAGGGAGTAGAAAACTTTGGTTTTACTCATTAGACATCATGTTAATATGCATAACATTAAAATTAATAAAAAATAAATTAATAGCATGCGTTTAAAAATAAAAATTGGCGCACATTTATTGCAGATAAAAAATGATGTAAACTTAGTAAGAATCATATGTGCAAATATAACGCCCCAAAAACGTTCGACTTATTCCTCAAATAGCAGGGGTTAATAAGAAATTACAACAATGTTGTGCATTTCAACGGAAAATGAAGTTGACATAAATTTAATACGGATAAAAGCATAACCCAATACTTTAATGCTATTTTATTGTGCAACGTCCCCTTTTTCCTACTAGTAAGGTTGCACGTGCAACGCACGTGTAATATTAAATTTTTTATCCATCCTTGTTGATAGGTTAATATTAAATAAAATAAAAATAAAATCTTTGGACTTTACGCCACATTAGTTTCTTTTGTTCCTGTCTATCGGTAGACCCTCGTATTCTTCCTTCTGACATGCAATTGCAGTACCATTGTCTAATTATTCAAAAAAGCTACTAATATACTAATATAATGTCAGTTTAGTTAAGAGTCTATTTAGTTGCAAGGTATCGATCGGCTATGTGGCCGAATCGAATGTGGCGGCGTCCGCACATCGTCGAACCTGGTCCAAGAGAGGGTCGGCCGCCACCACCGCTCTGCTTGTGCCGCATGCGCCTCCACCAACCAAAGCTGTCGCTGCCCGGAAGACACGCACCACCGACACCCAGAAGAACACCACGCAACCGTCACAATACCGACCGCAGTCCGCGGCTCCTGTCGGAGTCAGACGCCAGCCGAAGCCATATCTGGGCATAGGCCGACAGGAATACCACAACCCGGAGGGGCCGTCGCTGAGGAGGGCCGCCAAGGCCAGCCCCCACCAGCGACGAGCCAGTGCTCGACCGTCGTCGTGCCCATGGCCGCCCGGAACCCCGTCGCGCTGGATCTGGAAAACCACAGCCAATGCAAGTCACGAATGCCCCGCCCCCCGCTGAGCCGCTCCACGCCGCCGCCACTCGTTGCGCCTCCACCCCTCGTCGCCGCGTCCCCAGATAGCGCCACATCACTCAACACGAGGGCCCGCACTCGTCGACACCTCGCCCGGAAGAAGCGTCCCACCGTCCCCCGCGTTGGCCGGACTTTGCTCGCCAGCACGACGGGGCGACAACGAGGGGATAGGAGCACGAGGAGGGGGCTTGTTGGCTGACGCTAGGCTTTTCCCCCGGCGGCGCCCGCAGGAACGTCGCGGGAGGGGGATGGATGGGGAGAAAAATCCGGTTCGAACGCGTATTGGTACAGGGACTTGAAGTTGAAGCTGAATCAACATGCACATCAATACTAATATTTCACATCTTAGGGGATATCATATAATCCACATTATTTCACATATTTGGGGAAAATAATCCACTTCGTTTCACATATTCGATACTACTATCATCACCACGAGCAAAAGGTATTTTATTGCAGTACATCATTCCCTTAAACAACGTAGATGTGTTTGAAGATGCAAAAACCAAAGGGTGAGAACATAATACACATGTTATGTAAGAAATTTCGAGATAGGATTCGTCTTCAAAGCTACCTAGTTTGGTACGTGAACACAATATCTTCGATCACTGTTCCTCATTATCTCCAGTCAATTAAGCATAATGTCACACAATCCATGCAACTTCTGTCTGCAACAAGAATTCCAACAAGGAAGTACAGAATAAGCAATTTTAAATAGAGAATTACCATTCAAATCCTAAAACGCATACATAACATCCTGCATGACAAGGTTTACATGTTTTAGTGTTGACACCGCAAAGAAGCATATCATGATTTCCTTACATACTTTCTTGGCACATATATATACATACGAAACTCTTAGGGTGTGTTTGGTTAAAGGTCTCGGCCTGTGTCGACTCAAACGAGCAAGCGAGACGAGTGTTTGGTTTGAGTGCACCAGGCGATCGCGAGCGAGCTGAATCGATTTTGAAAGCAAAAAAGTGAGTGGGGGGACGCGGCCGAATGCCCCATCCAAACACACCCTTAACCTCAACTTACGATAGAAATTGTAGGTTCTGATTTAATAAAATTTCATCATCCCAAAACAGAACAAATGATGAATTTTACTTACAGATCCTCGCATGAACCTTCTCGCATCTTCCAATTTTGTGAAAAATAGGGAGATCATAAACAAGCTATCATAACATTTGCTCATTAGGCTATAAACTCTGAATTTGAGTGTCTTCTGCTCTAATTTTTAACTTATAAAGATAGACCAGGATCATAAACGAACGAACAACGATGGCGTTTTGGGCTTTTGGCTAGACGGAGGAACGGTGGTGAGGATTGTGTACCTAGTACGTGAAGTGTGTGAAGGTATGGCATTGAAATTTGCGTCCTCGACGCATCCTTCAAAGCGATGGCCTCGGCGTGTGGCAGAAATTAAGCTTGGCAAGGTCCACCATCACGATTAGTTAATTGCGATTTTATCAATCGTGTCCTCTCATTTTTTTGTATGTTTGGAATGCTTGGCAAGGTCCACCATCACGATTTCTTTACGTTAAAAAAATCATGATTTCTTTATTCCTTTCCTTTATTTATGCAGTTTGCTGGTGAGCCCAATCGAGAGTTAATCACCTTCCTTTATTTTGAACCTAGGATTTCGTCAACCGTTTAATACCTTGCTTTATTTTGAACCCAGGATTTCGTCAACCGTTTAACACCTTCCTTTATTTTGAACCCGGGATTTTGTCATTCGTGACCTCTCATTTTTTTTCTACTAGCAAACATGCCCGTGCGTTGCAACGGGAGAAAAGAATCTCATGATTTCAACATAATAAACTCGATTAAAGATCCCTCTAGATGCCCATATTATCTATAATACCTAAATAGTTCATCCCCACTAACATTTATTTCTTGACATGCAAACTATCCACATCATCAAGTAGGTCCACCATGCAAAAAACTAATTTCCACCAACTCTTCATGCACATGCTCACATTAATTCTTCATGCATCATAAATAAATATTTATAAAAATTATGCACTTAGCTCCACGATTTATAAACGATTTCTTTATAGAAAATCAAATTATAAGTTACCTCGCATGTTGTTTTTCTATTCGACAAATTTTATATGAATGCACATCTGTAGTTGTTATCATTGTTTTAGGTTTAGTTAAGTGTGGAGACGTTTGCACTATCTCTACTCAACTTCTTTTCGTCTCTTATCATCTCGCCGATATATTGTCAAGGTAATTAATTAACAAAACAAAAAATCATACATATTTTTGGATTTTCATCAAATTATCTTAGATTTGTACTCTAAACAATATCTTTTTTGAAAATATATATAATCAAATTATAATATGTTTCATAATTTTTCTCTTGTTTTAAAACATTACAGTGTTTGTTAATAGTTTCCGCAGCAACGCGCGGGGTATCATCTAGTATATTTAACATAGCGCTTGAACTATGTTGTTCTCATCCTTGCCACATCATAAACTTAACTCAATATCCCTCTAAATGTCCATATTATATATTTAACATAAGTCTTGAACTGCGTTGTTGCTTATCTTCCTTACCGTCTTCATGGGTTATGGTTGTGGTGTGCACCTAATAGCAATGCGTCCGATGTGATAAATTTGAATGTGTAATATGGACCATTGCACACACACCTATCATTGAACCACACCATTGCAAGTGAATGTCTGATAGTTTGAAAAATAATTTCGCCAAGCCAGACGTGACGTTTGCTCTTCTCCAGATATGATCTACATCATCCCTCATGTACCCTCACATTTTTAAATTGTATATTTATTTATTTTAATTGTAACAACATTTTTTTGAAAAAAACATTATTTTTAAATCACATGGACTTTGTTGAAAGAGCTTGAATATTTTTAAATATATGAATATATTTCGTGAACACTTTTTTTAATAATATGAATATTATTTTTTTGAAAAGGGAGAATATTTATTTGATAATATGAATATTATTTTAATACTTAAACACTTTTCCCAAAACTACACAAATATTTTAAATTGCATGAAAGTTTTTTTGAAAATAGAGAATATCTTTCAAAAGGTTTAAATGACACAAAAAATTAAATGTTGGATTTTTAAAAAACGTTGGTGAATTTGGCTCGTGCAGAAGCGAGCTAAAGCTAGGTTACGAAGAAAAAAGAAATGGTGCGTACATTTAAAAAAAGTGGGAAGGTGTATCTCGGGCCAAGCGGTGGAAAGAAAAAAAAGGTGCATATTGGGCCCAAGAAAAGAAAAGAACAGACTGGTTGTACTGCGGGTTGATTTCCACCAATGTCATGGGGTTTTCCGCTAATACCAATAAACTGTTTTTTTTTCTCAGATTATATAGGACTGCGGGTTGATTTACTAAAAAGGGAGGGGGTTTCTACAAAACCGCCAAAACGGAAGGAGAAACCCACCTTCCTTTATTATTAGGGAAAGATGGTAGCACCTCACAATTCCGAGCGATAATTCCTTCCTGTGATCTTTATACCACCGTTCTCATATATGTTCCTTTGTTTTCAAGGTTGCTAATTTATGTTCGCATCTATGCTTTTCTTCCTTGATAGTATTTCGACAACTTTCATTTGTATATAAAAGGGAAAGTAGCACAACGTTTTAGACTTGTTGGGCTGAGAAGCGTTGGCCCAAGGTCCAGCTGGGCGACCCACGCACGATTTATCGAGGAACCAACGAACCAAGCTCGGACGAAGCGTTTCTTTTTACTCGCGGTGGCGACGTAGGATAAAAAGGTATGACGTACGTTAAAAAAAAGGGTATGACGTACGTTCAGAAGAAAAAAAAGTATGACGTACGAAAATTTCGGAGAAATTAATCGTTTTTTATTAGTATGTACTAGGAAATATGCCCATGTGTTGCAACGGGAAAATAAACTTTGCATACGCCGAGCGATCGACGTGTATTGCCATTTCATGTCAAACTATATCAATCCCTAGCCGATTAGCTTGATCACCATGAGATTGGACACTTCAGGCGTGTCATTTCAGTTGAGAAACTCGATGCCTTCTTACATATGATTTTGGATTGCATATAACTATTTTGATGTAAAAATGAAATTAAAGATGGGTGAATTACCCAAATCCTCCTAGATTATAAGGAGGTGGGTATTCTTTTGAGCAACTTGCATAAGTCACGTGCTTTAGCTTTTGTTTATCCAAGTGATTTGATCTCTTCGTGATCAATGGGTTCTCCTTTAATTATGCGCCACTTTAATATGGTGTGTGTGTGTGTGTGTGTGTGTATTTTGTTTTCTTATCCCATCATCGAAATCATGTTTTAGTTATACCACAACAGTGCAATGCCTAAAATTTGTTTTGTTGTACCATCACGGTCGAGCAATGTATGCCATCTTTCGTGTATCCCATTGGAATATTCCTTTGGACCTCACCCTTGAAATACTTCACATCTCATCCTCTGTTTATTGATTGTCCGAGGTAACTTGCTTATAAATTGATGGACTTTGTGATAGGAAAGTGATATGGACTATTGAGTGGACGAACCTATATAAAAGGGTTGATTATAGGTTGCTATGCTACCTTGTCTATGCGTTGGGACAAAAGAAGCAGCTCAAGCGGATCTGCCCAACGCAGATTTTTTTTTGGGTGTACATCTTGATGTTTTATGCGATCATGTAAACGTTTCACGGTAAACCAATATGTTTCAAGTCGTGTGTAAAAAAGACAAAAACATATTGCTAAAAAACCTTTTCCTAAGATATGTTTTTACAGAGGCCATAAAAGTTTCCATGAAACTTGGCCTTTCAAATCTTTGTTTCAAATTTTTTGACATTTCAAAATATCATTTCCAAGAAGGCAGGAGCATACACTCCCATGTGCCAAATTATATTTCTCACATCAAACACATATAGAGAGTATTTGTTCTGAATGCTAGATAGTCAACGTACCAAAAGAATGCACTAATGATGACGGACAAAAAATTATGAGGTGAAACCTTCCTTCCTCTATTTGTAAGTATATTAAAATGCACGTGCGTGCAACAAAAGAAAAAACCATATGTCTCTTAAATTTGCCATCGCAAAAGTAAAAATATATGTGGAGACCACTTAGATGTGAGGGGTATGTCTTTTAATCTTAGTTGGTCCACCCACGAATTCTTCGTTGCCGTCCACTTCTTCCCACCTTTTAATCACAGTCGGTTATATCAAGTTATTTCAACCTTCCATCTCAGAAAAATAGAATAAGGAATGTATTTTCAGTGTAAGAATACAAAAAATTGCACTATGCGTCAAATTTGCTAACTCGTCTTCACGGATCAACATGAGGTTCTAATTAGTTTCCTAATTTCAGTTTGTTGGAGCCCGTCCGTTAGCCACGGCTTCCTCCTTTAATCATGCTTTTTTGAGATTAGTTCTTAATTCATGGTGCAACGTCCTTCTCCTTTGAGAAAATAGGGTCCCCCCGCTTTGTATTACAAAGTAACCATTACCGATACAACCAACGATAAATGCTGGGGCGGAAGCAGTACAGGCACGCCCAAAAGAAAAGAGAAAGAAAATATAAAAGAAACAAATGCCAACAACGGCGGATCAACAAAAACAAAGAAGATTCGCAACCATAGCGCCCACCGAAACCTCCGTCCAGCTCCGACTCCGAAGCGCAGGCACCACGCAACACCTTCAAAAGGGGTGTGACGATGACGACACTGCTGCACGAGTTTCCCCCGGTACGCGACAAGGAGAAGGGAAGGGTGGCACCCAACGCCCTTCAGGAAGGTTCGGCGGCACCCACAGGCGACACCGCGTCGGGGTCGGCCAAGCCGACAGGGATTTCTCCCGATCCCACCCATCTCCCCGAGCGCTCCGGAGCACGCCACCCTACCGCCCACCATCATGCGCCAACAAGGTCTTGAAACTCCCACGTTGTCTCACCACGGCACCGCGAGGTGAGACCTGCACAGCAAAGCGGAGAAGCCGGGACTCGAAGAAGCGGCACCGTCCGCACGCGGGAGGGTACAACCTCCACCGACACAGCGGGATCCGATCGGACGCAACCGCAGGAGCATACCAGGCCCGTTGGCCCACGGGTCCGGCCTGGCCCTTCACGCCTGTAAAGCACCTGTCGTCGCGCTGCAGAAGGCATGCCGTCGGTGTCGTCACTCCAAGTCCAAGCCGCTCCTCCACTTCACCGGACCGAAGACGGTGTAGCCATGCCGGAGCTGACCCGCTAGGACCTAGATGGGGCCCAAGGGCCCAGATCTGGGCCGGGGTCGCGCCGCCGGCCACCAAGCACCACCGCGCGCCCGCCTGGCGCCGGACTGCGCCCACGCACGCCCCTCCAAGCAGTCGTCGCGCCACCTCGAGGTCCCGGGACGACGACCGCCGCGCCGCCAGCAGAAGTCCTCGAGGCCGCGCCGCCGAGCCCCGCCAGCCCACATCATATATTCAGATTTATTCAAATTACAAACACATCATATATTCAGATTTATTCAAATTAGAAATACATCAGAAAATCAAAAGAATGGACCCGATGATCGAAGAAAACATTCACATTAACCACACAAGTGAATGAGCAGCACAAGGGTACAAACCACATATTTATTGTACGGCCTGGAGATGATAAAAGTGCTAAAACAACTAATCAATGCAATAAACGTAAAATACACAATTATGTGTGCGCTGGCGTCAACGAATTAGAAGGAGTATAACAAATCATATGTGCGGTAACATTGAAATTTCAAATGCACACTCGAAATAATCAAAATTTCCAACAAAAGAAAACGTAACACAAACTATAGATCTGCAAACATTTCCCCCCAAATCGCCGACGTGCAAAGGAGGGTTGGCGCGAGATGGGCGAGGAGAGAGATTCTTGCCTTTGTTGTCGGCGGCGTCCCCGGAGCTTATACAACGGCTACCGACCAGCTGTGGACGAAGGCAGTCGGCGACACGGAGCTCCAGAAAGTCCGCCGGCGATGGAGGCTGTTGGATACGCGAGCTCTCCCGCAAGATCGACGACCAACGGCTAGGAGAGACACCAATAACGACGGAGGCTGGGGATTGGAACGAGAGAACGAGGAGAGTTTGTTGAAGTTGATCCAAATTCATGTATGAAGCTAAATGCAAACTTCTGATGGAGCAGAGCGAAGGCCCGTCGCTCGTAGGCTTGGGGGGGGGGGTAGCCCCCCGTGGTATGGATCAGTATTGACATAGGTCTCCTACCGCCTATATATTACCTTGTAAGCCACCACACGGGATAAGTTGAATCAGTTGTAAATCCCTCAGGGTTTGTAACATCTTCATAATAAGGAATAGTTCTCTGGCTGGCGTGAGTGGTTTTTCCCTTCTTCACGAAAGGGTTTTCCTCGTTAAATCTGCGTGTCCCTGTTCTTTTCGTTACTCTTTTGCGTGTTGATTCTCTAACAAAAGGAAAACCAAGATGGATAATCGATCAATGGTAGAATAACTATTATATAAATATATTTTTGTTTCTTTATAGAGGTTATAAAAAATATGGAGTTTCCACGAAACTTGACGTGCGCATACAGAATGTTGAAATGTACATATCAAAAAAATCCACAAAACTTGACGTGCGCATGAACAATGTTGAAATGTACATACCAAACTCTTGTTTCGAATTTTCAACATTTCAAAATATTATTTCCAAGAGGCAGAAGTATATGCTCCCATATGCCAAATTGAGAGTGTGTTTAGTTGAAGTCCACGCCATTGCAAGCCTGGCCTGGCATGTGCCTAGTTCCTGCCTGAGCTTTGTTTGGTGGGTGCCCTGAGAAAATGATCACCTGCCCTGGTTGTCCCCAGCAGCATGGTTAGCCTGGCCTGATTAAAATATTCAGAATAAAATGATACTCCCTAGCCCAGGCAATGTGATCAGCCTGGTCAAGGCGTCAATTTCTTCACGCCTGGCTGTGAAATCAAGGGATGGTATCAGCATTGGAAATCTTTTAAACATAAAAAGACAAATCAACAGGGAAAAGAAGGGATGGTATCAGGTGCTAAAGGTGCTCAAGCCCTCGCGCTGCCGTGCAACCACGTGGCCTGGCTGCAGCTGGTTTAGAACCGGTTCGTGGGGAACCGGTTCTAAAGGCTTTACCCTTTAGCACCGAACCTTTAGAACCGGTTTCAAAAACCGGTTCTAAAGGCACCCTAGAACCGGTTCTAATGACCTGTTTTGCACTGGTGGTTACTAGTTGTTTACTTTCGCTGTTTTACTATTACCGTTGCTATCATCACTTTCATACCGCAGTTGCTATTAATATCTTGTTGCAAGTAAGTGTATCTCAGGTGCGGTGGATTTGACAACTCCACTGTTAAAGGTGTTGGGAATGTGCCCTAGAGGCAAATAAAATATGTTTTATCGAGCATATTCCATTAGTTCATAATACGTTTGATACTATGCTATAACTGTATTAAGCGAAAACATTAATACAGGTGTGGTATACAAACAACCAGGTCCCTAGTAAACCCTAGTATACTAGTCCATTGGGCGATTGATGATCAAGGTTTCCTAATCATGAGACAATGGCGTCTGTTGACAATGGAGTCGTATCATTGGATAATGATATGATGGACATACACCCACCAGAAGTGTTGCGATGTGATCAAGCCACATAGTTCGACATTGCGATAACTATAACGTAGTGACCAGATCCTTTGACCGTAATAATCATACGTAATTGTCATCTATGAGGAGACTTTGATTTGTATCCCACTGCCTGACTGAAATATGCTGGCTATAACGGTGCACTTTGGGTATTCCGAAATAGATGGTTGATGAGTATGCAAATAGATCAAAGCGGGATTTGTCCATCCGTGTGACGGATAGGTACTCTGGGCCCACTCGGTGATATTGCATCATAAAGTTTGCAAACGTGTGACTAGGTCACGGAATTGTAATATCACGGGAACGAGCAAACTTGTTTGTTGAGAACGAGGACGAACTAGGTATATTGGATACCGATGATCAAACCTCGGACAAACAAAGTACCATAGGACAAAGGGAACAGGCACACGATTAACGGATCCAACAGCGATTGAAGTTCATTCGATGGAAGCGCAGGGGCTATCAAGGATTGTAACCAGGTCCAATTGATTAGTCATTGATCAATGAGAATTGTCTCGATCATGTCTGTTGTTTCCCGGACCGTAGGGTGTTACAATTAAGGGTACTCGACGCAGTAAGGATTGATTCGGGATCACCGGAGAAATTGGAGAGAACACCGGAATTGTTCCGGTGATGGCCGGAATTGTTCCGGTGATGGCCGGAATTGTTCCGATGAAGGCCGGAAGTTGTTCCGGGTATTTTGAAAGGTTCAAAATACATTTAATAATATTTAATATATGTTTTATTATCTAATTATCTGAATTAAATATTAAAATGTATCTAAATATATTAAAAATGAATTAAAAAGGTGTATGGGCCTCTAAGGGCCCATTAGGGGAGAGGGGAGCCTCCCCCCTTGGGCTTGGCGCCAAGGGAGGGGCCCACCCCCTCCTTAGGCCGGCGCACCTCCCCCCCTTGGTGGGATTAGTCCCACCTCGGGGAGGGAGGGAGGATCCCACCCCTCCTTGGACTATATAAGGAGGGGCAGGGGTGCCCTTTTTGATTCAACAATTGAAGTTCTCTCTTCCTCCTTTTCTCCTTCCTCGAGTGGACTCCCCTTGTTTGGAGTCTACACTTGGTTGAGGATTTCTCCACTATACGCACGTCGTCGTGCTGCTGGAATCGGGATCCGAATCCATCTTCTTTCCGCTTCTCTACTGGTTCGAAGCCCGGAGGGACGTCGGGTATACTGTATGTGTATAATCCCGCGAGGCACTACACTTGTGGTGCTACTTCATCGTCGTGGTCGTATCGCGAGGTCTTCATCAGCAACGTTCGGACGGGGACGTAATCCCGTCATCGGTCTACAAGGATCGGGTGGCTACAGGAGTCACCGTGGATCTGCGCGGCATCGGGGATTGCCGGTACGACTACACCAACCACATTCATGCGGGAACGTTTCCCGCTTAACGGACTACATACTGGTATGTGATCTATTTCTGTCCGTTACTTGCATCAGCATAGCATAGGTCTTGGGTATGGGTCTCGTAGGTTATGAAAATTTTGTGTTTTCTGCCCCGAACCCCAACAAAAGGTTGTGGATATTCTTTGGCTCCCCTTGAGTCGAATCAATAAATTTTGTTATTCTTACCCGCGAAGACTATCTCAACCCCCTGCAGTTGTGGGTTATCAGTCTCCTATAGCTGTAGTTGTAGAAGGAGACTAAAAAACTGCTTCGTTCAGGTAGGCTGCATCCTATATCACATATAGGCAAAACAAGAACCACGTGAGTCACAAAGCTAGCTTATATGGGGCTGAATGTGCCCCGAACGGCAGTCTGGCTGCGCAAAGAACCGGATGAAATTAGATCTCTGTGCCACTTGGACTGTATTAACTCTCCTTAATTAATACAAGTCCTTTTCACACACACAAAATATGTAATGCCTAGCTAGGTTTCTTGTGCAGACCTGGCATATGTTATGCTAGACACAAGCAAGTGTTCCTCATCACACCTTAAAGAAAATCAAATTTGATGCAAGTATGGTTTGCTTTTTCAAAAATTGGATTATTGGAAACCTCTTTTGAATAGTATCACTGGAAACAGATTGGTAAATTCTACTTGTTTGGCAATTTTTAGTTTCTGAACAGAATCAGGCTTCCTTGAGACAAGAAGTCGATTAACCTATGCCCTTTGGTGATCATATATGTCATATGACAACATGGTGGCTACCCCGCCCCACAATTTGATAAACAATAATTCATTCTTGTCACCTTCATTTGGAAAATAAAGGACCTATTATACTGATTGAAATTCCGTAAACAAAGGTAGGTCAACTCAACCAAATTTACGTGCACTTCATATGCTTATGAGGCTAAATATGTGTGTGTGTTTTCCTTGGCAGGGGTCAGGACTCAGGGGATGCAGATGAGTGTACAACAGTATATTACAAATCAAAAATCTTTTGCTTGCATCAATAAGTGGACACTATTGATAAAAAAACGAGCTTAGGTTCAGATTTCTCGAATCGGTGGTGCTTCTTGTTAACTGAAATTTAAGTATTCTATTATTATTATTGAAAATGAAGTTTCAACAGTGGTATTGCAAGCGAATGTATATAGTTTATTTTCTAACCAGCTAATTCATCTCCCTACGGTATATATTTTGAACTTGCAAGTAAGTTCTTATTTTAATTGAATCAGGATTTGTGTGCCATTCTGCAAAACCTGCAAATAGGTTATTTTGTTCGAACGATATCAAATTATTCATTTGTTTGCCATCAAGTATTCATTTGTTTTATTTCCAATAACAACAACGGTAATCTTCCAACATATTCTTCTAAATTCATTCTTGTAATAGAGTTTTGTGATATATGTGTCTTCAATAATTCTGTATGTAAACAACCACTCAATTATAAGATACCGATCAACATTTTAGGCGATTCTTTTAGGGAACAGTATCATAGGAGATGGTACCACAACAATAATAGGATGACAAGTTCTCCCTCTGTTAGTGCTTTCAGTTAGGTGGAGATTTAAATATATAAGCATGACCTCCTCTTTCTGCTGCAAACGCCGCACCCTCCACCAAGTTAGTATCTCCACAACCCCTGCTCATATCTTCTCAAATTCTATGTTTCAATGTTCGTGTGTTCAGAGTTTCATGTGAAGAATTTAGTTGAGATCAGCCTTGGTGCTGTTAAGATCAAGGTAATTTATTCAAGAAAATTCTCCCTCATTATGTCTGAACAAGTTAATTTATTCGATTAGTGTTGTCATCAAAATTCAAGTAGGATGCTCTTTTGATTCGCGTTTTGCTTGTTTTTGCACTGATAAGACCACTTGTCCAGACATATTACACCGAATTAGGTCACTTGTTCAAATAAGATCACATATTCACATGTTGATTCAAATAGGACGCTCTTTTGATTCATCTTTTGGTTGTTTTTGCACCGAATAAGATCACTCGTCAACATGCCAATACTATATTTATATTGGAATGCCTTGGCATTTCTGTTCCCTCAGTCGAGCTTCTTGATTCTGTTACCTTAGATATTCATCAAAACTCCAGAGGATCTCATTGTAACACATCCCAAAAGGAATGATGATATTTTTTCTGCCATCGTCGATTAACAATTTTTGTTCCAAAAATCATGGACATGTGACTTCTTTTGAAACCATCTTGTTCAGTTTTTCGAATGCTCAATGTAATTACAACGTACTTATCTATATGAACTTGTCCAATTATTTTGCTTTTACTTTTATGTTTTCATGGAATGGTAAAGATTTAAATCAACCAATTTGCAGGGTCCGTATCATTGTTTAACAAGTTTACATTCTACTATGTGAAATCCCCGAGATAATGATTTATTATTCTCATCCAGGATGGTGATCAACTAAGGAAGTGACTTTTGATACATCTACCCAACTATGTTCACAGTGAAGTTGCACACAACATTCTAGATGTTGTGCGAGAGAACTGATTAAGCGTTGCACGTGCAAGCTTACTAGTTGTGTCAAACGTTGGAGATGATGAATGGTTAGACCTCTTCTTAGTTGGATAACAATCATGGTTACCCTGTTTCCACTTCTCATTGTTCTTGGTGTTGTCGGCCTCAACTCCACGGGGTAATTTGTCAACGGGATCCAGTAATCTCATCACTTTGCACTTGAATTTGTGGTCAGAATGCCAATGCTCTGACCGGCATTGTTTAGAACTAAATAAGGCACAAGTGTAAGACACGCGCGTGAGAAATATAGCAGCATGATATGCTCAGCGATCGACTACTGAACCAGTATTGGCCAAATTACAAGCAAGCAAGGATGGGGAGGGACAAAGGCGGAGCCGCGGAGGGGAGGGGGTACGCACCAGTATGGTGGCATGCGCATGCAGGCGGCGCACTTCTTGCTGCTCGCGGCGCCGCACTGGGCGCAGGCAGTGAAGAGCACGAAGCCGAGGAACACCGGCGAGAAGTCGAGCCCCAGTACCGCACCGCCGCTCGCTGATCTCGCGGTTGAGCGGCAGCAGATTGGCCGTGTTGAATGGCATTATTTGAAAGCAATTATGTTGAGATTGGGCTTCGGTGCAGAGTTCGTGAGATTGATTATTAAGTGTGTTAGCACTGTGAAATTCTCTGTCAGAGTCAATGGAGAATTGTTGCCTTTCTTTAATCCGACGAGGGGTTTGCGACAAGGGGATCCTTTGTCGCCCTATTTATTCTTGTTGTCGCTGAGGGATTCACCTCTTTGTTGAAGAATTTTGGAGGGGCACAAGCAGACAAAGGCATAAGGGTTAGCTATCGGTCCCCATGGATTAATCATCTCCTTTTCGCGGACGATAGTCTTATTTTTATGCAAGCACAGTGTCAAAGTGCACATCGTTTGAATGAAATCCTGAGGATCTATGGAGAGTGTTCGGGGCAGGCAGTGAACAAGGAGAAGAGTTCTATATATTTCAGTCCGAACACAATGGATTCTGTCAAAGCTGCTCTAAAACAAATCCTACATATCAATGTGGAAGCTTTTAGTGAGCGGTATTTGGGTTTACCTACTGCGGTAGGGAGAATCAATAGCTGAACGTTTGACCATATCGGGGAGAGGATTAGAAGCAAGCTCCAAGGAGGGTCAGAACGTATGATTTCATGTGCAGGTAGAGAGCTCCCTCGACAAACGCTCTTTGCATTGGTTGTCGTGGGAAGCAATGTCAAAGACCAAGGTTCATGGCGGTATGGGATTCCGCGATCCCCAACTATTCAACCTTGCACTTCTCGGGAAGCATGGGTGGAGACTGATGACGGAGCCAAATTCTCTCTGTGCTCGTGTCTTGAAGGGAAGATATTTTCCCAGCTGTGATTTTATGCAAGCTAGAGCGCCGAAGTCTTCTTCTGCAACGTGGCGAGCAATAATAGAAGGGAAGAAAGCCTTGCAAACTGGGCTTATAAAGCGCATTGGTAGTGGCTCTTCAGTATCCATTTGGGAGGACAGGTGGATACCCAGCACACTCAAAATGTTGCCTGTGGCAAGACTCGGTGATGCGCAGGTTTCAGTTGTGCAAGATTTAATTAACACAGACAACTGGACGTGGAAATTTAATTTAATCAGGGACATCTTCATCCCTCCAGACGCGAATGCTATACTCAATATCCCGTTAAGGCGAGGAGGAGGGGATGATTTTGTGGCTTGGGCGAAGGAGAAATCTGGAGTTTACACTGTAAAATCGGCGTATCGGTCTTTAATGATTCATAACGAGCAGCGAGCTCTAGAAGAAGGGACGATTACGGAAACTTCATCATCAGAGAAACAGTTGTGGACTCGGTTATGGAAGCTCAAGATTCAGCCTAAAGTGCGTGTTTTCTTCTGGCGAGTTCTGCGTGGAATATTACCAGTGGAATCTATGCTAAAGTACAGACATATTGCTACAGAGAGCAAGTGCAAGATTTGCATGCATGCAGATGAGACCATGTTTCATGCCTTGATGGATTGTTCGCATGCCATATCGTTCTGGAACCTGGCGCCGGACTGGTTACAGATTAAGAGGCCTACTCTTCATCCTCACACATGGGCAAAGGATATCCTATATGATGCAATGTTCGCTGATGAGGAAAGAGTAAAAATGATTTCCATCATGTGGGTTATATGGACTTCTAGAAATAATATAACACATGATAAAGATGGCTTGGATCCGGTACAGTCAATGAAGATGACTAAGGAAACTTTGTCTCTCATTGATTTACCTGTATCCCATGCTCGGATTCTCCCGGGGCATGGATGACGTCCTCCTGATGTTGGTACAGTTAAGATTAATACAGATGGAAGTATATCTGCAGAGGCACGGCGAGGGGGAGCTGGAGGTGTGGTTCGTGACCGCTCCAGCTTTCTCGCAGCTTGGTGTAAACCATATGATGGTATATCTGATCCCATGGTAGCTGAGGCTTATGCTGTTCGTGATGGTGTTATTTTTGCGAAGCTTCGGGGATACGAGAAAGTTATTCTGGAAACAGACTGTCTAGAGTTTGTTAATCTCTGGACATCACGCCACGATGATCGGTCTATGGTGGCGCCACTACTTCAAAAAATTAGGGAGCTTTCTATTT
Organism: Bromus sterilis; assembly: GCA_950022295.1. Taxonomy (NCBI): domain Eukaryota; kingdom Viridiplantae; phylum Streptophyta; class Magnoliopsida; order Poales; family Poaceae; genus Bromus; species Bromus sterilis. The sequence goes on along the minus strand of OX465598.1, from coordinate 17,397,384 downwards.
GTTTTAAATCTTTTGTTATTCAGCATGTATTACGGGAAGCCAATTTCTGCGCTCATCTTTGTGCAAAGCAAGCTAGCACAATAGATGTCACAGACAGTTGGTTGTTTTCCCCGCCTAGTTTTATTGTAACTTGCCTTATGGCAGACTCTGCCGGTGCGGCTTGTGTTGAATAAAAACTCCCAAATTCTCAAAAAAAAAACAAGGCTTTTGTTGTAATGGCTCAATCGTAACAAGAGGTTTATTGCAAAGCCTCACGGTATATTTATCAGATTAGAAAAAAAAATAAACCAAGAAAATAAAATGTTCAAACGGTTTTGCAACAAACAATCTGTTGTAATGGCTCAAATGCAACAAAACTCATATTACAAAGCAATTTGCTAAAGTGCGGTGCTGATTTAGCGTACAAAATCCTCGTCGGAGCTTTGCGACAAAAGGTCTGTTGCAATAGGGTGATCGCAAAAAAAGAGCCGTTGCAAAGCCCGTGATGATCTCGAATCGATTGCTACACGGACGTGTAGCAGTTGCCTATTGTTATCTGCATTCGAAAAAGTCTGAAATAAACCCTAAATTTGTACACGAAAGATAAACTGAACCTTGAACTTCCCATTACCGCAGTAGCTCGTGCACTTATTTATTTTTCATTTTATTTTCTTTATATTTTTCCTTTTCATTTTTTGTTTTTTATATTCACAATTCATTTTTAAATTTTTAAATAACTTATAAAATCGCACTCAATTGTTTTAAAATATAGTAAAATGTTCGCTCATCTTGAAACATTTTCTTTTCTTTTTATCATTTATTCATTTTTGCATTATATTTAAGAAACGTTAGCACTCAAAAAAAATTAAAAATTAAAAATGTTCACGTATTTCAATAATTGCTTACATTAAAAATGCGTTACCGCATATTTAAAATTGTTAACACTTAAATTTCACAATCAAAGATAATAATTATGTGCGAACAATTAAATACATTTAAGTGCATGAACATTTAACACATTAAAAAAATGTGAACTATTTAATAAATCTGTTAATGTTTTTAATACATTTTTAAGTATGGGCCGTTTTTTATTTTTTAGTGCATTTTTTTTGAAAAGTAATGAAAAAAATTAAAAAACAATTCAATTAGAGTAAACATATTTAAGTGCGAACATTTTTTTAAAATTTTAAAAATTTGAATGAGAAACTTAATATAAAAATTGGAGCGCAAGTACTTTTTAAAATCTAACACATTGAAAGCATTTTTATGCGAAAATAATAAAATAATAGAAACGAAAACAGAAAAAGTGGAAAAAAAGAGCGAGCGCGAGTGACTGCGCAAATGGGCCGGCCCAATTCATTTTAATGTCCAGTAAACTATCTCGACCGGGATAATCCATTTTTCGGTCCAGCAAACAGGTACAAGGTTTAATTAAGACCCGGATTCAATAGTTTGATGTGCTAATTTTCGGGATTGTAAGTTCATAATTTGATTTAACTTTTGTGTACAAGTTTAGGTTTCATTTTGGACTTTTTCCAAAAAAATGACACTTCAAACACCTCTTCTATTCATCGACAATAGTCATATCTCTACTACCTAAAAAAAGAGTAAGGTTCTTTCTTTTGCTTCAAAGCGTTTCACCGAAAACCTTCGTCAACGTTATCCCATGAGCGATTTATTCTTTTTGCTAGCTTTGGCAGGTGTAGATTAAAAGAAATATAGCTAATCCTTCAAGGACCCGGTTCAATTGGCAAGTGCCGATTCAATTGGCTATCGCTAATTAATCTCTTCCTAAACAAATGGCATGTCACACTACGAAATTAATTTGCATCTGGTATCGATAATTGAATTGGCAATCGCTAATTGATATTTTTCTAAACAAATGGCATGGCACACTACGTCATTTCTTTCCTAACACACTACGTCCGGAGGCAACCCACCAGGGATTATATCAATCACGTCACCAGTCTACCTGAATTGGATTGTAATCGCAGCGTTGTTTTTGTGCCCGCAGTCGTAGCCGTCGTCCGGGTTGCGCCATTGCGTCGCGGCGGCACGGATCGTGCCATTGTGTCGCGACAACCGCCGCCGTCTCGCCCCATCTTCCAGGCAGCCTCCGTAAGCACCGACTTCTTCTGCTTGACAGTGTCATCGCCGTCGCCCATCGTACATCATATTAAAATGGAGGATGTTGTTCAGTTCAACATGTACGTCTACATCTTGCCCCGCCGCTCGTCCGGCATCGAAGACCGTGTATCCCTGCACTGGATTGTAACTAACAAGCCGTTTCTGTGCCTCCTATCGTAGTCTTCGCTGAAATGAGGTTGAGCTGACGTATAATATATTTACAAGATGATGTATAATATTTTTACCCCGTTGCAACGCACGGGCATTATCCTATCGTTTAAAAAACAGTGACTAACATCACTGTAGGTGAAAAGTCTCCTGCGAATTAGTAGTTTAGTCTAACGGGGAATCGGGGAAATTCCGGTCTCCTGCGAGTTTCTCACACATTATAAGTTTGTCCGGTTCGGTTAGATTGGGAAAGAAATTATACCAAAAAATAGGTTCAGAAATAAACCAACCGAACTTATCTGTAGCGAGTAGCCCAAAACAACAACAAGCCAGCGCCTGTGTGGCCTTTATACCAGCCCAGCCCAGCCCAATCATCAATTCCTACGCCGCGTCTTCCACTCGTCGTTGTCCGTGGAGGCACAACCCTAGCCGCCTGTAGTCGGTTCCTCATCTCGAAAATTAACAAAATTGGAACAGGGGGAAAGCTCGAAATTTTCGCCGGCGATGAGCGAAGCGTGCAAGGGGATGCCAATTGAGGAGAAGGAGAAGGTGGAGGCGTGCAAGGAGATGGAGATGGAGAAGGAGGGGGCTACCCCTAACAGTCCTGCGGACTGCTTTAACTTTTCGCCGGTGATGTGCGAAAAAGGAGCCAAAGCCAAGGAAAAGGAGGCGGCAAAGAAGGAGGAGGAGGAGGAGCTGGTCGTCACAAATCCTAAGCTGGCCAGTCTGATCTACCACGGCTTCGTAAGATACCTCATCTCGATTTTTCAATCGCACCGGTCCCTATCGAATTAGAGTTGTTATTATTCGATAGATACATAGTAGCTGCTGTAATGGGTAGACGGTTTACTGGGATCTGGGTGCTTCCCACTTGGAGACGGTCACTCTGGCTTTGTTCAGCCGATTCGTCTGACAGGATAGGCGCCAGGGATGTAAACTGGGTCCAGTTTAATCCCGTTTATGCCCACTTATAATCTAACAGTTCAATAAATAAAAACCAAAGAAAACGAACTATCGAGCTAGCTAAAGCTAACTAAATGGGACTTGCGGGTGCCATTCCTTCTTTCGCACGGATCTCAAAGCATAGAAGAATGCCATGTCAGGTTTTCATTTCGTTCGCTCTAAGATAAAACAGGCGCAAACGCCTTCAGTAGAGTCAATACCAAAACCTATGACTAGCGCATTGGTTACTACCTCAGCTATCCACCACCTGTTACACATGGGTTCAAATTACAGATTTCTACCCTTTTACTCTTTTCATTTTCATCAAAGATGGCAAAATATGCAAAACAATATCCCCAAAATATGTTTTAAATACATGGAAAAATTACAACAAGTTTTGTTCTTTTTCACAAGACTAGTAAGCGTGCACATGCAACGCACGTCTCGACGATGCACATATAGTTCTTGTGAGTATGAATTTTTTAATTTGTATTCTACAAAATTTAAAAATAGAAGAAAGCATGACCATTTAGAAATTGATGCTCAACAATATGCATTTCTAAAGCACACCACCAGTTCACATATGTAACTCAGGTAGTTCAAAACAGAACATCGAGTAAAATGCGCAGAAGAAATGGAAAATGGATAAAAAATTCATGACACTAACCACATCGAGTTTTCACCGATAACACGGAAAGACAAAGATATTGGTCTGCATCTGCATTTCAAGTGATGCATGCTCATAAATCAAAATAATTAGTATTTTTCTGCTTCAGACATCATTAGCAAGTAGAGCAAGGAGTGGACTAAGTAAATCTTCTTCACTATCCATGGTTACCTCTTTCCTTCATGAGGTCACCGACTTTGTACATTCCACTCCATTATTCTACCAAACATGAAGGATAAAGATTTCATCAGCATGGATGCTTGCTACCAAACATGCTTCCGTACACTCCATTACATTGTTTCGCTAGTAGTAAAGGTATCTTCAGTGTTAAGAACTTGAATATGTTTTTTTATAATGCATGTGGTCATGGTGAATCCAAGATTTGGGGCACTTCGCTTTCATGGAAGTTGTACGCATATAAGGACATGGAAGGTAGAGGTGACAAAAAATGGGGAATACCCAATAAGGGTTTCCATTGTCTGCCTATCTACAGTTTATAGATGATCACAAATACCAGTGCAAAATAGAAGTAAAGCAAAGTTGGTTGCAACACACAACTTTTGTTAATAACATGGTAAAAATAATCGCTTCTATTAGCATTCCAGCATATGTTTAGGTTTCTAAGTATGATCTACCTAATTAACAAACATGGCAACTAAGAGCGGACAACTAAAAATAATTGAAAGAAAATAATTAATCAAATTGGTTTAGTAAGAAAAAAAGACATGGTTGTAACAACCATATGCAAATGAGGTTGAGACGCGATAGTAATCACTAAAAAGTAGCATAACCTGGGGCATATCATAAATGGGTGTACCATTTTCCTTCATAGATCGTATAAACAAAATGAAATTACCTTGCGCATATCATTACTCGTAGTTTGCCATTAAAAAAAACTTGCCAAATAAAAATCCTAATTGCATATCCCTATACTGAGAACATACCATACTGTTTAAAACTATTGTGCAGAACATAATTTTGTGTGAACTTTAAGTGGGAAAAGATAAAAACCAAGAGTATGAAATAAATCTGATTCTCAGAACTTGTAGTTTCTACACACAAGCAGCAGAAGCTTGTGCACATTAGGCCTTAGGTAATATATAGTGAACCAGTGGCAGGAGTAGGATAATAACAAACTGTAGAAACCTCATGCAAATCTCTCTCCTTTATCAGCAGATCTACATAGCTATACACAAATTAAGGTAGCGTTTATGAACTGCAGCACTCCATTCTGAATCATGAACTTATAACAAGGGAGTTATTAGACATAGTTTACTTACATACTGAAGATCGCTTTAAATAGGTGGGACAGACATTAAGCAGCTTCAGCTATAAAGCATGCAGACAATGCGCATGAAAAAGTTTACTTACATACTGAGGGCTACTAAAAACACAATAGAAGTCCCTCGATGTTTTTATGTTCATTATCATTAAATTTGCTGGTAGATCCGTAACAAGTGTATTGAGCATCCTAGATTTTCCACAATATTGTTCGGGTGATTGAAGGTCAACACGTCTATGTGGAGGATGCCAAGAGGGTGTTTGAGGGGAGATCGCCGATCACGTTCCTCAGTGGCAGGAAAGCGAAGAGGTAGGGACGTTCTTCACAGCTGTGAGAGAATTGTGGGCAGTTGGAATCCATTAGAAGTTGGAACATACTTGGTTTTGAATCTTTTTATTCTTTACCTGTTTCTGCCTATGAACAATTTTATCATGAGTTGTACACGAAAAATTGGATGGCTAAAGTGGCGCCAAGCTTCTGGTGTTCTCTGTGATAAGAGAGTGCTACAAAAGCTAAAAGGCAAGTTCTATAGAACGGCGATTCGAACTGCGATGTTGTATGGTGCTGAATGTTGGCCAACTAAAAGGCGACATGTCCAACAACTAGGTGTGGCAGAGATGCGCATGTTGAGATGGGCATGTGGCCACACAAGGAAGGATCGGATCCGGAACGATGTTATACGGGAGAGAGTTGGGGTGGCACCAATTGAAGAGAAGCTTGTCCAACATCGTCTGAGATGGTTTGGGCATATCCAGCGTAGGCCTGCTGAAGCGCCTGTGCATATCGGGCGGTTAAGGCGTGCTGATAATGTCAAGAGAGGTCGGGGGAGGCCAAACTTGACTTGGGAGGAGTCTGTGAAGAGAGACCTGAAGGACTGGGCTGTCAACAAAGATCTAGCTCTGGACAGGGGTGCGTGGAAGTTAACTATCCACGTGCCAGAACCGTGATTTGGTTACGATATCTTTTGGGTTTCAGCTCTAGCCTACCCCAACTTGTTTGGGACTGACAGGCTTTGGTGTTGTTGTTGTTGTTGTTGTACACGAAAAATAACTTGAACTTATCCAGTAGGTGTGAGGGATGAAGAGTTGCAGATTCTCTTCTCTGATTTCATATATATTGCACTTCCGAGTAGGATAAACTCTCTGGTTTAATTGCCAAAACAAAACAAAGTCACCTGCCCAAGCTAGGCGCTGATAAACACCCCTTTGTGTGATATTTACTGAGTTAGACAACACAAGATTAACAAAAAAATGTCATTGATCCCAGAGTTCTATCATCACTACATTGGTACATTTCCTATCATGCTCCGCCGGGCTGAACGCGGCACAGTGCAGGTTGTCCTCCGTTCGTTTGCAGTCTTCCGTGTCAGGTTCTCCTTCGTCGGCACCCCCGAGTTCCATATAAGGGAAGCCTAGGCGTCGTCGGCCTGGAGGCATTGAGAAGGAAGCATTCATCCTGACCGCTTGGCTTGTCAAAGTCCTGCAGTAAAGCACAAAGAGAAACAAGCTCGGCGGTAGCCATATTGGTTTATCGACTAACCAGCAATGAGAAAAAGGAAGATGCAAGGGCTTGCAGCTTTAGATCACGTAACCATTCACTAGATTTCCTAGCCCCAGGATCTAGAGATTGACCAAGGTTTGCACCTACGTAGACACAAACCGTTTACAACAATAGAGTGTACACCTGAAACCTGCCTTACATACATCTTCACTCCATGGTACAGCTTGCAATTGTGATACGCATAAAAGTAAATGTGTTAACTATGTATTGACCCGGGAACAGACATACCAAGTGTCACACCTCCTCATGTTAACCAAACAGAAGCTAATAACAACCCGATGTAATCCAATCCCAAAATAAAGTGGTGCTTAACATACAAACTTATTACTCCTTTCTCTCAGAATATGTTGTGAACAGTGTGATGTTACCGAGGTAGTGTTTGGTTGTCTGCAATGCATGAACTAGGCATTTATGTTTGGATCTGGCTTGGGATGGTGCTTGGTTGATGTGTTGGCTTGGCTACCTTTTGGTCTACATTTCTCCGATTAGCATTATATGTTTCCACCTTCCTACCATTTAATATTATATAGAGATTCAAGATATAGTGAGTTCACCAGGACATGAGATTCAACATATAATAAGTTCATTTGCTCTGCTTAGTGTTTGTGTGGCATAACTTAGTCATGTACTACGTACGAACTGTCGTTAGGAGCCTGTGATTTGGTTCTGTTTCTGAAATCTTAGAGTTGTACTTTACAAGATCCCCCATTAGTCATGTAGCCTCTTTCCCTCAAAATGAAACCACAATTACACTGCGAATAACCAGTTACACTTTTTACTGCGGCACCGGGCTCAACACTCCCTTTGTTCCTACAAATGAGATATTCTTGGTAAGTCTACTGACATATACATCATACTTCTGCACCCTAGCTAACTCTGTAGAAGTTACTTGAATTGTGCAAAAATGCTCGCAGCCTAATATGTGTTCTTGCTTCATGCAGAATACTGCCTTCGTCTTGGAAGTGATCTTTTTCTTCGCCCATATACCAATATATCACAGGTTAACTGGTGATTGGTGGCAGGTTTTGCTGTGCATTGCTTTAGTGTCGCCTCTGTTTATTGCACCACTCTACTTCATGCCTATTCTCAGGGATGTGTTCGTTAAGGCATATGCCATGGCCCCATGTGACATCCATGGTAGTGATAGCGGCAAGCCACTGATCTCTGAGAAAGTGTGATAGCTAATAAACCTAGTTGTGATAAGGGGAACCATGCAGTATGTATGGTTCCCCGCTAGTATGTCAGTAACCTGCATGGTTCCTGGCATTAGTGCATATAAGTTGTTGCCAGAATGTATTTGAAACTGCAGTGACCTGATAATTGGCACCATGCAGTGTGTCCCCTGTAGTATGCCGGTGCTCTACATGATTCCATAAGCTGTTACCAGAATGTAGCTACATTGATTATTTTCTATTTGTTTCCTGACCATCTTCCAACTTTGAGTGTGGTGCATGCAATTGTCTCCTATTTGGCAACCTGTTTGATCTCTTATTGTGTTGTTTCAGCCCAATGTGGTCATCATTTTATTTTATTTTGAAAACACAGTGTGGTCTATCATGAGTTCCAATAATAATTCAGCCCAATATGGACTACAGGTTGAATCCATCACAGGTGAACAAGATACTTTTAAGAATGGGCTATGTGAGTGAGTTGTGTATGTATGCTGTTGTTGTTTTCTGGAGTTGTCCTCTTAAGGTAGTGTGTACTTCCTTTTATGGTGCCATGGGGTCATCACAGTCGCTATGGTACTACTGTACAATACAATTGTCTGTATTGCTTGAATCAGTGGTGGTGGACTGATGCGTGAAGGACGGCTTGATGCTTTAGTACTAGGTGCTACTAGTTGGCTAGTTGCTGAAGTTAATCAAACACCATTCCCAGCTTGCGCGCTATAAAAGGGAACACGAGAGAGCTCGACCTCAAGCAGCAGTAAGCCAGTAACAAGCCGGTCAGCTCTGAACTGACCACCAAAGCTCTCCGGGGTACGCGGACAGGTTGGCGAGCGCGGCCACCCCATGGCGCCCGTCAGTTTTTTTTTTTGAGCCTTAACACAACCTTTATTCCTCCAAGTTCAGACATAACGGGATACAAACAGGGCATGCGGGTTAAGCAACCAAACATGCCTGCCTTGGTTTAACGACGAACTAAACTATCTTAAAAGCTTCCCTACTATTGTTCCTTTTCCTAAACAGAAACTTACAAGAAGAAAAAAACTGTAAATTGCTATTGATTTCCCTGATGATCATGCTATGCCTTTCATTCGTGCCGGAGTTGATATCATCCACGAAGCTTCGATTCTCACATACGATAATGACAGATTGCAGCTGCATGTCTTGTGCTAGCATCTGTGCTTCTCGGCAAGCTATAGAAGCAAGGCACAAATCATCATCTAACCCCGGGCAGACCAACGCAGAGGACCCCAGATACACTCCCTGGTTGTCCCTAGCAATCGCGGCTGCAGCTCCAGTTCCACCCGATCTAGACGTTCCTCCTGCCGTATTGATTAGAACCGTGCCTTGCTCAACAGAAATCGGAATTTCATGTGCTTGTCTTCTCGGCATAGTCTACTGTGTGCGGGGTTCCATAGTTTGTACTCCTCCCAGTTCCGCAATAAAATGCTGCACGAAAAGATGGATTGTCATCGGACTCTGGTGAGTGTCGTCATGAATCGATTTCCTTCTGGCGTGCCATATGGCCCATAGAGTGACCACCATCACAGTCAGGTCTTCATGCTTAAGAGAGGCAATTAAAGAGAACAACCACTGTTTTGCATTGCTCTCTCTCGTTGCCCTCATATGATCAACAATCTCGTCGTCGACTATCGCCCACACACACCTGCTAGACGAACATTCGATCAAAGAGTGCCGCCAAGCATCCCGCGGAGTTGACAGGCGTCACTCGCAGCCATGTTGCGACTACTCCTGACGTCCTCCGTGGGGATGGACAATCTCCCCAGCCTCCACAAAAAATGCCGCACCTTCCCAGGAACTTTGATCTTCCACAAAGACCGCCACCCATTAGAATCCACTTCTGAGTTTGAGTGTCCTGGGCGACCTTCTAGCCAGTCTGTTCTTCTTTGTACCGTGGCCGATAACATGCGATAACAAGATTTAACCGAAAAGTGGCCGAAATTCCAAGCCCAACTGTCCTCTTAATCTTGAGTCACCAATGGAATCTTTAAAATCTCAGAAACATCAGCCGGCAGATAGTTCACCATTAGAACTTCTTGATCCCAGCGTGCATTCATAGAATTAATAAGATCACTTACCAGCCCCGGTCCATCAGAATGTAACCTCACCAACAGTTTCATATTGATTTATCTCAGGATCCAGTTATGTCCCCAGATGCTTGTAGTCTTTCCGTTTCCAATCTGACGGATGAGCCCCTGCTTCAAAATGTCTCTACCCTCAAGAATAGAACGCCAAATGAGAGATGGGTGGGAACCCAGCTCCGCGGACAGGATGTCCCTAGTTGGGTAGTACACCGCCTTCAGAATGCGAGAGCACAAGGTCTCAGGGGTTGTAAGCATTCTCCATGATTGTCTTGCTAAGAGTGACAAATTAAAGAGCTCAAAATCACGGAAACCCAAACCACCCATATACTTTGGCTTTTTCATATCAGCCCATGAAACCTACGCCGTATTTCGGGCTACCGCTTTGCTTCCCCACCGAAATTGGCGAATCGTCTTGTTTAGTTGCTCAAGAAGGCCTCTCGGGAGCTTAAAACACGACATTGAGTAAACATGCACCGCCTGAGCCACGGATTTGATTAAAACTTCCTTCCCTGCCGTTGAGAAGAGTTTTTCAAGCCAGCCTTTCACTCTTCCCCAAAGTCTCTCCTTCATGTATTTAAATGCACCTTTCTTGGAGGATCCTACATCAGATGGCATGCCCAGGTATTTATCATTAAGGGTCTCATTGGGGACGTTCAGGAGGCCCTTAATTTCTCCTCTAACATTTTCCGGACATCCTTTGCTAAAGAAGACCGTGGATTTTGAAGGATTGAATCTCTGTCTAGAAGCCATACAATAAGCATCCAACAGGTTTGACACTTCATTCGCCCCTTCCATGTTGGCCTTAAAAAACAGCAGGCTATCATCTGCAAACAAAAGGTGGTTAATTGGTGGCGCTAAAGGATCCACTTGTAGACCGCCAATTTGAGATGATTCATCTTTTGACTTTAGGAGGCACGAAAGGCCCCCTGCTGCTATAAGGAACAAATAGGGGGAGATTGGGTCTCCCTGCCGAATACCCCTTGTAGGGGGTAAATTCCTCCAATTTCCTGCCATTAAACATAACCGAGAAAGAGACCGAGCTGACCATACTCATCACAATATCAACCCATCTTGAAGAAAATCCAAGCTTCATCATAGTCGTCCTGAGGTACTCCCATTCAACTCAGTCATAAGCTTTCATCATGTCCAATTTGAGTGCACAATGTCGGTGTTTTACTGCCTTATTTATTTTCATAAAGTGCAAACACTCATACACTGCTATGATGTTGTCAGTTATCAGTCTGCCCGGGACAAAGGCTGATTGTTCCTCAGAGATAATAAAAGGGAGGACCACCTTAAGCCGGTTTGCAATCTCCTTGGACGCAATTTGGTAAAGCACATTACAAAGACTGATTGGCGTAAACTAAGATAGTAGGCTAGGATTTTTAACTTTAGGGATAAGAACCAAGATGGTGTTATTAATGGACTCAACACCATGATTTAAAATAATCCGATATTTGACCGATATATCTTCTAGGAAAGCTCTACCAATCTGTCTTTGATTTTTTTTTGAGCATTAAGGACAACTTTATACAACCGAATTCAAAAGTACGGCGATACAGATTGGATCATGTGGGTTGCATAACCACACATATCTACCATGATCTAACGAAGTACTGAATTTAACTACCTTGACAGCTTCCCTAGTAGAATCACTCTTCTTAAACTTAAAAATACAAGAATTAAACCAAACTTTCCTAGATTTTATCTCCCTAATGATCATCCCATTCCTCCCATTCGATCCTTGATTGATGTCTTCACAACACTTCGGTCTTCGCTTACAATAACAACATCTTGTAGCTGCAAATCTGCTGCTAGTGCTTGCGCTTCCCGACATGCTATGGTTGCTAAGCAATTTTCCTCCGTACCTCCCGGGCACACAAGAGAAGATGAACCAAGGCATGGTCATCCCTTGCCAGAGCCGCTGCTGCACCCGAACTCTCATTACCAGACTTTCCCCAAGCAGTATAGATTGTAGTTGCACCCCTTCCTTCCATCGCCGGTATTTCATGTGGCGTTGCGGTTGATATTCCATGTATACCAGACCTCCCTTGTCCGTCCTTCCTCCTCGGTTGTTGTAGTGTTAAACCTCCCAGTTCAGCAATAAATCGGGTAATGAACAAATGTGTAGACATGGGACTTTGATTGATGTCCTCGTGGATGAGTTTCCTCCTCGTGTGCCAAATTTCCCATAGGGTAACTACCATGGTTGTCAGCTCATCCTTTTTTAGCGAAGAGATAAGTGTGAATAACCATTGCTTAGCATTTGTTTCCCTTGTCTCCATCATATGATCAACCAGGTCATCATTGGATAGTGCCCAAACACACCTGCTACTCGAGCATTCTAGCAAAGAATGCCTCCAGGAGTCCGGCATTCCGCATAATTGACATTCATCGCTTGCAGCCATCTTCCTCGTCTTCCTCACATCCTCAGTTGGGATTTACTGTCTCCCCAGTCTCCATAAGAAGTGGCGAATCTTGCCAGGTACTTGCACTCGCCACAGGGACCTCCATCCACCCGCATCACGCTCGATATTTGAGTGACCCGGGCGACCTTCAAGCCAATCAGTCCTTCTCTGTACCGTGGCTGCAAGCATCCTATAACAGGATTTTACAAAGAAAGAACCCTTTCTCTCAAAGTGCCATCCCCATTCATCTTCTGCGTCATGTGTTACAATCGGGATCTTTAAAATTTCGGCCACATCAATAGGAAGGAAATTTGCTTGCAGCACCTCCCTGTTCCAACACGCATTTGAAGCATCAATCAGATCACTGACCAAGTCAGGGCCATGAGCATGTAGGCGTACCAATGGTCTCATGTTAATGTCCCTTGGTATCCAGTTGTGCCCCCAAATACTGGTTGTCTTACCGTTACCAATCCGCCTGATCAACCCCTGCTTCAGAATATATCTGCCCTCCACAATTGATCGCCAGATTAACGAAGGATGGTTACCCAACTCAGCCGATAAGATGTCCCTCGAGGGATAATAGACCGCCTTGAGAAGTCTAGAGCATAGGGTTGAAGGGGCTGTGAGAAGCCGCCAAGATTGCCTCGCCAACAAGGATAGATTAAAAAGCTCAAAGTCTCTAAACCCCAGAACGCCCATATGTTTTGGTTTCGTCATATCTCTCCAAGAAACCCATGCCACCTTGTGAGCTCCCTCCTTGCTTCCCCACCAGAACTGCCTGATTGTCTTATTTAACTGTTCCATGAGACCCCTAGGTAGCTTAAAACAGGACATTGAGTAAACAGGCACCGCCTGAGCCACTGACTTGATAAGAACCTCCTTCCCCGCCGTCGAGAATAACTTAGCCAACCAACCTTTCACCCTCCCCCATAATCTTTCCTTCAGATACTTAAATGCCCCATTCTTAGTTGAACCTACATCAGAAGGTAGGCCCAAGTATTTGTCATTAAGCGTCTCATTTGGGACTTGAAGAATAGCCTTGATTTCTGCCTTCACATCATTCAGACATCCTTTGCTGAAAAAAACAGTGGACTTCGCTGGATTTATTCTTTGTCCCGAAGCCCTGCAGTAGGTAGCCAACAAGTTTGACACTTCATTCGCCCCCTCCACGTTAGCCTTAATGAACAGCAGGCTGTCATATGCAAATAATAAATGGTTAATTCGTGGCGCCGAAGGAGCCAGCTGTAGACCACCAATTTGAGATGACTCATCTCGCGATTTTAAGAGGCACGAAAGGCCCTCTGCTGCTATCAGGAACAAGTAGGGGGAGATTGGGTCTCCCTGCCGAATACCCCTAGTAGGGGTGAACTCCTCCAATTTACTTCCATTAAACAAAACCGAGAAAGAGACCGAGCTGACCATATTCATCACCGTAGAAGTCCATCTGGGGGGGAAGCCCAACTTTAACATAATGGCCCTGAGGTAGTCCCATTCAACTCGGTCGTAATCTTTCATCATGTCTAGCTTAAGCGCATAGTGGCGATGTTTTACCGCCTTATTCCTCTTCATAAAATGCAGGCACTCATACGCTGCAATTATATTGTCAGTAATTAATCTCCCAGGGACAAAGGCAGATTGTTCTTCCGATATGATATGGGGTAGTACCAATTTCGGTCTATTGGCAATCACCTTTGATGCAATCTTGTAGAGCACGTTACATAAACTTATCGGACGGAATTGCGACAGAAGTTTTGGACTTTTTACTTTTGGGATAAGGACCAGAATAGTCTTATTTATAGTCTCTGCGCTCTCCTTTCCTTCAACTATCTGCAGCACCGCCTTTGTCACCTCCATGCCACAAACTGACCAGTGTTTCTGAAAAAAATGCGTCGGGAAGCCATCCAGACCCGGGGCCTTCGACGGCATCATCTGGAACAATGCGTTCTTGACCTCCATTGCCGAGTATGGAGCACTCAGCATATTCCTCATATCAGCGGTGATCTTCACTGGTACTCGATCAATCACCCCCTGCATGTCTTGTACCCCTTCGCTTGTGTACAGGTTCTTATAGAAATCCGAGGCCATGTCCGCCATCTCTCTCTCAGATTCAGTACAAGTACCATCAGATTTTCAAGCTGTTTTATGCGATTCTTCCTTCTGCGAGCAGTCTCTCTAAGATGGAAGAAATGAGTGTTTTTGTCGCCCGCGGTTAGCCAGTCCACGCGGGACCGTTGCTTCTCCAAAACTTCTTCACGGCAGTAAAGCTCAACCAAGCGCACCGTGATCTCATTTTCTCGCAGACTTGGAGCCACCCTGCCCGGGACACTGAGCAAGATCTCCATCTCCTTCTTAAGCTTTTTAATTTCTGATTTTACATGGCCAAAGGTCTCCCGATCCCACAGCATCAAACTTTCTGATAGCGCATGTAGTTTTGGACCCAACAAAGCTGCAAAATCCGTCTCCCCTCTACTCGCCCAGGTTGATGCAACAAAATTCTGCAGGTCTTGGTGTCGTTCCCACATTAGTTCATACTTGAAGGACCTCGGCTTTACATACACATCAGACTTGTCTAGCTCCAGCAAGATAGGGCCATGGTCCGAACAGGCTACATACAGGTTGGTTACCTCAGCCGAGGGGAAAGCTGTGCGCCACGCCGGGTCTGCTACCGCCCGATCAAGCCGCACCCTTGTAAAGGATCCTCCCGCCACTCGTTTTTCAAAAGTCCAGTCCCTCCCTTGGTAGCCTAGATCCGCCAAGCCACAGATATCCAAAGTGTCCCGGAATCCATCCATTTGTGACTGGCTACGATAATTAACCCCGTCATGTTCAGATTGATGCAACACCTCATTGAAATCCCCTATAGCTAGCCATGACAGTCCCGAGGCCCCTGCTATAGATTTGATATCATCCCAAGTTTTATATCGCTCGCTCACTTAAGCTTCTCCAAACACAAACGTGGCCCTAAATTGGCCATCTCACATCCCTTTCACTCTTGTATCAATATGGTAGCGGGAACAACTCACTACTTCTACATCAACACCATATTTCCAGTAGATAACCATGCCTCCACTCCTTCCAACAGAGCCAACCGCATAAGAATCATCAAAACCCAGAGAGTTAACCAAAGCTTTAGAACGCTCACTGGTAATCTGAGTCTCCAGCATGCATAGCACTGTCGGGGTAAATTTGGCCGCCAACTCGCGAGCCTCGCGAACTGTCGCGGGGTTACCCAAACCGCGACAGTTCCAACATAGGATATTCATTGTTCCCGGCGGTCGCCCTCGAAGGACGCCGCCGATATAACATTAGTAGGGATGACAGCATCACCTACAGGAGCCACACTTGTAATCTTAAACGGATTGCTTCTGTCATCAACTTCCATAGTCTCCCCCGCCTGCTTCTGCTTCTTTTTGTTCTCATTCTTTTGAGGAGTGTCAATTGGTTCGGAGTATTTTTCTCCACCATCAAATCTTTCCACCAGGTCAGCAACTTTGTTAGGCTTCTCAATAGGAACTAATGCCATAATGCCTCCCGTCTGTTGGCTAGTTGAAGTTGGGATGACTGGATCAGCCACAGAATCATCAGCCGTCCTTTTGAGTCTTAAGGGATCCTCCTCAGCCGCTTGTTGAAATCTAACAGTAAGATCTCTCGCCGGAGGTGGCATTTGCTCCTGATACACAGCATTAAAACGCCATGGTGGTGCAAACCCCTCACGACCACGCCCCCTTCCCACTCCATATGTTCTGCCACGCCCCCGCCCTAGAGGGTCATTACTGATAGCACTGTCTTCATTACCAGGAAAACCTCTACCTCTGCCTCTACCTCCTACGAGTCTATCTGCTAGAACAAAAGCACCCCACTCAAAAGTTGTATCATCATGCTCTCCTATTCCGCACTCTTCGTGCCAATGTCCAATAAGGCCGCAGTGATAACAGAAAGTGGGTAACTTCTCGTACTGCACCTGGTACCAACTCCTTTTTAGTTCTTTTGTGATTGATACAAACCACACTAGCTTCTTGAAAACATTTATCTTAGCTCTTACTCTAAAAAACTCCCCCGCATAACCTGCTGGGAGAGTTGTTTGAACTTCAGTGATCTCACCCAAAGACCTACACATCCCCTTGATAATCCGTTCATGAAGGAAATTGTCCGGTAGATGTAGCACTCTAGCCCACACAGAAATCTTGTCGAGAACAGCAGACTTCGGATCATCAAACCCGTCGTATTCTTCCATTATGAGCGCCTTATATCTAAAGAGCCAAGGCCCCATGTTCATGGCTTTGTTCCAATCTCCAAGGCAATGGAATTGGACAGTAAACAAGTTTTCATCAAATTTCCTCCATGTAACCTCCTTGGATGGGTTCCACGCAGAACGCATATCAGCGTAGAGCGCCAACGGGCTGAAACCCGACGTGGTATGCACCCTCGCAATTGCGAGCCACTTCGCTGCAGGCGGCGGCTCGGTTACTTCTTCCTCCCAAACGAAATTGTTTCCTTCTTCTTCCTGCAAATTCAGTCTTCCCAGGAGATCTTCCACCGGTTCTCTTCTTGCTTGCCTCTGACTGCCGCTAGATGTCCCCGCCATGGCTAGCAGATCGATCTATGGACGAAAAAAGCTTCAAAACCCTAGATCAGAGAAACCTCCAAAACCCGTCAGGAAGTGGCGATCAAGTCTTCCACGCCGCGGGACGCAGTTCTTCGATGGACGGGAACAATAGCAGTAAAAACTCTCGGCCGACGCCGGAGGAGAAAACCTAAACCCTAAGTCGCCAAACTCGCCGACTCGGGGACAGAAGATCGACAAACAGGTAGTGTGATTTTCGTTCATACGTGACTTGGGCCTGGGCCTTGTTACATATGACATCAATCTAGCCCAGTAAAACGAGAAGCAAAACGACCAGGAAAGCGATGGTCCGTTTCCTCCATCATACCTTTCGATCCAGCGTATTTTTCAAGAAAAAAAAATCAATTAAGCCACGATTAAGCCTAGCAAATAGCGATTCAAATAGTACCACCTCGCTATCAATCTGTCTTTGATGATCTCAGTTTCCCTGATGCTTGGTCCAACACAGCTCACGGACCGGCCGCGGCTGGCCCGTCAGGTGGAGGCACAGCTCACGGACCGGCCTGCAAGCCGCGGCACGCGGCACGCTCTTGGGTTTCCGTCAGGTGGAGTGCCGCGTTGTTCTGTGCGCCGCCGAGCCGACGCAAGAAGAGGAGTCCGAGTCGGGGACTGGTGGAAAGAAGCAGCAGTAGAAGAGTACGAGAGTAGGAGTAGGAGTACGACTACAATTCTACTATCCTAGCCAGCTAGATAGAGCCACGCGATGCGCCGGCCGGCTATATATACATGGAGCTCGCTCGATCGGATCGACCACAAAAGCATACACGAGGAGGGTAAGCTGAAACAAGAGAGACAGAGAGAGAGGCGGCGGAATCCAAACATCCGAACAGGCATGGCTCGAAAGTTCATAGACCTCGAGAAAGGCGGCGGCGGCGACGCCGACGCCGTGGAGCTGGAGCCGGAGGAGCCGTGGCCTGGCAGCGACGACTACATCCCTGGGCCTGGCGTACGTAACGTTCATCATCGTTCGCTGCTCACTACACTACTCATTTTTACAGTACTTACCATCCATCGATCGATAAAACTCTAATGCTAGCTTAGCTAGGTAGTCGCCTTTGTCGAGAATAATCTTTATCCTTGGTGCGTGCGTGCGTGCAGTGCGTCACCGGAGTGATGGTTGGATGCGTTTCGCTCGTGCACGTCTTGATCGGCCTCGTGTTCTACGGCCCGTGGACAGCGCTTGGCAGGGCCGTCATCTCGGCCGCAATCACTTACTTCCTGGTGTTAGTTGCGCGCGAGGGGCTCCGCGATGAAGCAGAGCGGATGGAAGAGGAGTTGCGACGTAATGCTGCCATGGCAAGAGAGAAGATGGCAAGAGAGGGCATGGGAGGGAGGAGGAGGACGACGGGTCCTCCTCCCTCCTCGGCTACTATCGAGGCCCTTCCGGTGACCGCCGTTCAAGAAACTATCGAGGCCCTCCAGCCGCCCAAAACCGCCGCAGGCCAAGCCAAGAGGACCGGCAACCGTACGCGCAACCCCAACCTGTACATCAACCGTACTGCCGACTGGAAGAACTGATGATGGTGTTAGTGTAAGTATCACCCATCCCGAAAGAGACGGCGTCCAAGATCGACTAGGCATTTGGCGGCGGCTACCGTTTTTTTTTTTGGAGGAATTGCCAGTTATACTGCCTATGCAATTCTCATTCCTTCTTGTTGTTTTCCTCTTTAGCACTTTTTTTGTTTGTAAATCACAAGCTTTAGTGAATTACTCAGAAGGATTACAAAATCAACCTACAAGAAAGAGAGGGGGCATATATAATCACTTCCGATGCGGCACCTCCCTCCCCCTAAAAACAAAAATGGTTGAGATTAACTGATACCTCTTCATAATCAGGGGCAGGATGATCTTATTAGAAAACTCGACACCTCCACGCCACCATCCGCGCGTCGTAAGTAGCGCCGAGCCACGTCAGTTGGCGGGTCGTGCACGCGACACGTGAAGTTGTGTGGCAATGTGGGCCAATGCGCGCCGCGCCGGTTTGACCTGACCAGACGCGTCGCGCGCACGACGATTCTTGACTGCGAGGCGACATGACGGCTCCCGAGGCCGCCATCAATGGCGCATCCCATCGGCTACCGGCGCAGCTTTAGCGCCACCTACCAACGCACCACCCCGCTCCCCCGTAGGTATTTCTTTTAAGATAAAGATAGTAGCTTAATTTTGACGTTAATAACATAAGTTTTCTCGTAGGCTTATTTTTCTATGAACGTGAAAAGATAATCACTACTAGTTAACTGTTATCATGCACACTACTAAGAAGGAGTTCCAAGTTCTTATTCAACTGGTGAAATTGGCAAAAAAGATTGTAATATGATGGGCACTCTGGTAGGGTTACATTTTTTTTCCTTACACACATTCAACATTGTTGGACATGTACTTAATTCTGTAAATATTGTACCATTATGACTTTAAATTTGTTTTTCTCAAAGAGCAGAAATTGGTAAGATATTGCAAATGCAAACAAACAAGTAGAAACCAATTTCTTGATGTCTCGCATGGCCAATTATGGAGTACGACATGCCAAGACAAACTGATGTGGGGAAGTCATGATCTCTTTAAATCATTAGCTAACCTAAGGATTTTTTTTTAGAGTTTCGTGTGCACTCTTGGTAATGAGATGTGTATGGGATGGAGAAGAGTGGACATCTACATTTGACCAGGAATAAATTAATACATCAAGGGGTTTATTCTTGCAGAACTTATATTTTCAGAGGTCAACACACCCGACAGAGCGAAGCAAAAAGCACTAAAGCTTATTTTGCAAGATTAAGAGCATGTTCAGATGTTCTCCGCTCCTGAAGCGAGAGGGCATCTCGGTATACTCCATATTTTTTTCAGAGTTGGAGCGGAACGAAGGGATCCGAACACAGCCTAAGTGCTAGAATACCAAAGGGTTTTTAGTCCCGTAGAAGGTTTCCCTGATGTGGTTCGATGTTTTTTTTATTGTAACGCTACAACACACTTTGAAATGTATTATTGATTATGTGGGTATTGATACAGTATATAATGAACCCGCCGCCCCCGACCATCCCCGCGCTACGTTTGGTACCCCCCCCCCCCCCGAAGGACGCTCCGACCGGCTTAAATAGCCGCGTCGAAGGACATTCACAAAGTTCTATTTCAACCCCGACATCGTTGTTGTGGAGAAAATATTCATCGGTGTCGGCCCACCTCGTCGCGGTCTCTAAGGGCAACTCCAATGCGCCGACGCATTTGTCCAGCTTCAATATGTTTTAGTCTGGTTGCGTCGGCATGGAAAGAAATCGCGGCCCAACGCGTCGAGGCAAACAGACGCGTGTCTGGTTCCGCGTCCGTCTTGACCCATTTCCGACCCAAATTTAGGTCGGGTTTGCGTTGGCACGGACACGCTCCGAATGTCCGCGGCACGTCCTCGTCCTCCTCTCGTGGCTACCAGTCAGTGGGCAACTCATCCAATCTTCCTCTCCAGACGCATACACCACCTCCTTCGATTCCGTCGTTGCCATCTCCCCCGCCGGCTGCCAGCGTCTTGCCGCCGCCACCTACGTCTCTGCGCGCCTGCGCCGGACTCCATCGTAGTCGTTGCCCTCCTGTGCTGTCGTAGATACGGTGCCTTCGTTCCTACGCGCATCGCTGGACGTGTGCCGGCCACCGCTTCATCGCATTCGCAAGGTGTTCGACACTTTGCCTACACAATGGACAATGGGGATGAGTTTTTATACGACAATTTCCTTTGTTCATCCGATGATTCGTTCAGTGATGAGGACATTGTGATTGCTACTTTGATCATGGACAATCACATTGCTAGCCAACAACCGAGGTTTAGGGTATCGATTTAGGACATGAACATGGGTTGAATCGCAATCGAGAGACTGGTCATGTTCTTCTTTATGATGATTAATTTAAGTGCCCAAAATCATTGTTCAAACATAAACATTTCCGTCATGGATTTAAGATGGCTAAACATGTGTTCAACCGCATTAGGGAGGGAGTGGTAGAATATGATGACTGTTTCAAATGCAAAAAAAGACGCTCTTGGCAATGTTGGTTTTTCTTTTTATCAGGAGTGCATTGTTGCTATCTGAATGCTTGCATATGGAGCTCCTAGTGATCTTATAGATGAGTATGTTTGCATGAGTTAATCCACATGCCTTGCATCACTTTAAAGGTTTTGCAAGGCTGTGGAGGCAGTGTTCGACCTGCAGTACTCGAGGGAACCAAATGAGACCGATACTGCCCGATTGTTAGCAATCAATGTGGAGAGAGAAAACCCAAAAATGGTTGGTAGCATAGATTGCTTGCATTGATAATGGAAGAACTGTTCATTTTCTTGGCAGGGATAGTACAAAGGTCATGTGAAAGATTACACGATCATACTTGAGACCGTGACATCTCAAGATCTCTGGATATGACATTCTTTTTTGGCATGGCTGGTTCCCATAATGACATCAACGTGCTTCAGAGATCTCTAATGTTTGCTAGGCTAGCTGAAGGACATAGCCCAGAGTTAACTTTAAGATCAACGGTCACCAGTACACCAAAGGATACTACCTTGCAGATGATATCTATCCTTAGTGGTCAACCCTTGTGAAGACAATTTTCAACCCTCAAAGAGAGAAGAGGGCTAGGTTTGCTAAAGCATAAGAGAGTGCAAGGAAGGATGTGGAGCGTGCATTTGGTGTGCTCCAGTCTCGTTGGGCCATTGTTCGACATCCTGCTAGAACATGGAGCAAACAAAATGTGAAAGGTGATAACTACTTGTATGATCATGCACGACATGACCGTAGAGGATGAGCGTCCAGAATATATCGGCTTTCAAGGCGGAAAGCATGGTAGGGGCTATTGCGAGTGTGTCTGGATCAACGAAGATCCCAACGGCATCAACGCTTGCGTTGGAGATGCCTCCACGATGTCCTAGCGATCTCCGAGGAAACTTTCAAATCAAGCAGTTATGGTTGCCGTAGCATTAATTTTGATTTTGGTTGACTATTAGCGACCCAATTATATGCCATTTATAACCATTTTTGGATCACAAGTCACGATCAAACAATTTTTAACCGCCACGTAGGTTTAATCCACCGTAGAAGCTGTTTTTCTTCACTACTAATAAAACAACAAACATTAGTTTTTCTAAAACCACCCAGCAAAACGTACACAGGATTATCAGTAACGTCCGATCAAATTGGCTAACCCACATCGTTAGTGGCGGCGCTAGTATTGGGCCAAGTCCCAGGCCACCCCAGGAAGCCTTTGGTGATTGTAGCACTGTAGCTACAGTATCTGCTACAGTGAATGAAGGACATGCAGCTCATGCCCCAGGCCATGGCCTGGGCGGCCTGAGTCCTGACGCCGCCGTTGCACATCGTACATCTCAGATTATTCTGATGGTCTGCCTAAAATTTGAATGGCTGAGATGTAATGTTTTGCCCGCAGAGCAGACTCCCTCGGTTCTATTTCGATCCGGCTGAAATCAAGGAACAATGCCAAAACTGTCCTGCTAAATCGATGCCCACATCTCAGCATCGATCCATAACTCCCCATCGCACGACGCGGGGATCGGGCGATCCCGGCCATCACGCCTGGTGCGGCCCTCCTCTTCCGGCCTCCGCTCCACACCTCACCATGCACGCCGCCGCCGTCGATCCATGCCTTCGCAGGAGTGTCTTCTCCGACCAGGGTATTGGGCTTCCCGGCCACCACTTTAGAAAGAGCCGCACCGGCGAATCACCGCCGCTGTTATACCACATGCGAGATATCACCATTATAATCTTCATCTACGAGACATAAGAGTCAGCACAAGATGCTTCTGTCGCCATCCTTCCGCATAGCCGACGATGCAGAATCAATGTTTGTTGTTCCTCTGTGCGGCTGCCGTTGTTCTTCTGCACAAACAAGGATGGAAGCGACTGCCGCCGCTCCTCTATGCGACAGTAATGTACACGGTGCTGATTCACCCTCCACGAGCGTGGTAGCGCGATACATGATTGCTTGAATGCCCCAGGGAAGTGAGGCGGCAGAGGCGACACGATGTAATGCGTGGATGCCCACCACATGTTCGACGAGTTCCCGTGATTGCTCTCTTTCTATCTATCGCTAGACCTCCCTTCATCCATATATTACCTTATTATATTGTTTCATTGTTTTTCTAGATGTAACACTGGGCATATGTTCAATTGCTATACAGGTAGAACCATTCAAAAGGAAAACAAACTGCAGATGCGACAACTGCAAGGAATCAAGGCCTTGTTGTTTTCAGCAAACCTAAAAAAAGTACAAGGTGTGATTAACACTAGCATTGCTGGATTAGTTATTGTTCCATTCCCTCATATCAAACTTTTCATTTCTTCTACACAGGAAGTTGGTACGATATGCAGCCTCCAAAGCAAAGATTTATGAAATTTATGTTAGGTGAGACTTTAATTTTTATTGCTTCAGTCCTAATATTTCATTTTCCAATCTTTTGAGGAATTATATTGTTCTTTTTTTTATCTCTTGAACATTTGCCTGCACAAAAAATATCTACTCCCTCCAATCCAAATTAATTGACGCACACTTAGTATACCTTTGTACTAGAGTTATACTAAGTGTGCGTCAATTAATATGGATTGAAGGGAGTACAATAATTTCCTTCTAAGCCAAGTGATACCGTTGTACACATCATTTAATCAATCATAAATTTTTGGATGGGTCACGTAGATTATATGAGAAAACACCTAATCAGAGACCTCCATGTTGAACAGTGAAGAAATGGGTTTTGTAGTTTTTCAGATCAGCAAGGAAATAATACTTTTATTGTTTTTGTGTTCTTTCTTTTTTCTCACGCAATAGAAAAACTAAATGTATTTATTTTGTTGTACGCTGAAGTTGAAATATTAACTGTTTGCCTCTAAAGAAGTTGCAGGTCTGATCAAAGCAAGCAAGTTTGTTCTTAGCTGATCCTAAAAAAGAAATGCCACGACAAAATCAAGTATAGGCAATGCATTATACTCATATATAGAAGCGCTTAAATGGTTCTGCTTTTACATGATGAGCCATTCTTCTGAGAAACTATTTCCTGTAAGCATACGCCTTTTTACAATTTTTTTTATTAATTTCTACTCCCTTCATCTTATAATGGAAGACTTTTTGCAAGCTAAACTAGATTGCAAAAACATCTTATATTGTGGGACAGAGGAAGTATGTTTTTTTTACCATACAGAGGAAGTAGGTATTAGCTTTGACTTTCGTTAGTTCTGATGTTAATTACTTTTATCCTTTTTAGTATGTTGAAGGTTGAAACTTGAAACTGAGGTTGTCACTGTTGTGAAGAATATTTGCCTTTCAGTTTGAATTCCCTACTAAAGATTCGGTAAGATACTTGAATAGTGTAGAGGTCGAACTACATGTATACACGACAATTAAAGGATTATCTTCTGATATCTTCCAATGTTAGTTGAACTAAATATGCTTTGCTTACTTGGTTTTCTTTAGATAGAAACAAGGGAGGATATGTTTTTGATAAACTTGATACTAAAGTGAATGCTCACCTAAATTCATAATGTCTTGCCTTACTGCAAAGGTTTTTCATAGATAGAGTGTTTCCATCACTTTGGTAAATTGATTGCAAATTTGCTCATTGTTCTCTACACATATGTTGATTGAGACGTGCGTGCACGTGCACCCTTACTAGTCCACAAAAAAATTCAAAGGAATCATTTTCTCTAATCTGATCTGCGATTTTTGTTTGATGGAGATGTCCTAATCACCTACCTCACATGAAGACTGCAAGAACATTTTCATTAGCAAACATACGCGTATACCACATAAATATTTCCACAACAACTCATTGGAAATATATATTTTTGGAAACCGATGAACAATATAAAATATTAATACCAAAAAAAAAACATTTATTTTGGGCAGCCAGGAAACCTCGCCTCCCGCCCAAGCGACCCGCCCGAAAAACCGAAACCCACCCGCGCGCTGAGAGCAGTGAGCATTTCTCTCTTCGCTGAAAGAAAAAAGAAAAAAAAAGCTGACCCGCGGCCGCTTCGTTCCAACCTCACTCACATTTCTCTCTCCACGTCCCTTCCGCTTCCTTCCACCACACGCCACCTCCCTCCCCGCGCCGTTGCCATCGCCGCCGGAGGCCGGACCGGTGTCTGCCCCGCCTCTCCCCTTCGCGCCCCGGTAATCTCCCGTCTCTCAGCTCCGTCCGATTGGTTCCTTGAGTGTTTCTCGGGGGAGGGAGGGAGGGATTTAAATCAAATCGAGGGTTTCGCCTCCAGGCTGGGGCTGGTGCCTGGTCGAGCTGCCCACTCGCTTCGCCGATGACTGTGTCGGGATTCGGGAGAGCCGCCCTCGACCGGGACCTCGTCGCGTTCCGCGGCGGTCTTCTGCCCGTGTGCTACTCGCGCCTGCTGCGATAGGCTTGGATGGACGATCGCCGACCGGGCTGGGCAGGGCCGCAGGGAGAATCATGCGCGTGTAATTTCGCTAGATGCTGCCTTGTTACGCGTCATCCTCTTCTATGTTCGTTTCATGGCGGCATTGTTGTATTTGCGCAGACCAGCGTTTCGACATTTGTACTTCTGTTTAGGATGCTTCTCTGATGGTCTATTGGATGGTTGTGTTGCGCAGGAACCTTGATTTCAGAAATGTTGGATTGATTTGCGAGTGTGATCTTGCCTTGGTGGAGCCAGTGGATTGCGCCGGCGGAGGTAATTGGTGGTCTCCCAGTGGCGGAGCTACAAGCACAGGTCTGGGCGGGCCATAACTGGCAATGTCAATAAATACCTGTGAAATTTTGTTCTTAATCCCACAATTAACTCTACTCTTTACTGATTTTTGATTTGGCTGGGCGGGCCATAGCCTGGTTTGGCCCAGCCGTAGCTCCGCCACCTCCTGTTGTTCAACTGCCAGTAATTGGATTGTTGCTGAAAGGCTTGTACATCATCCATCTCTTCAATGGTTGCTATATATATTGGATTGCATTAGTTTAATTTGACCAGTTTATTGTTCCATACTTCCATGTGTCCATGAACTAGCTCCTCCTTGTTTGGTAATGTGTTAATCAATTGTTGATTTGTGATGTAACCGCCAAACTCCTGATCTTGCAGTTTGATTGCTACATTTATCTAAACTTATAGTTGACATATCTACTTGATTCTAAACTTTACAGGGGTGTTATGCTGAAAATTTCACATTCTGATGTGGCTGCAGGTATGTTTACCTTGCTATTTTTGTTGCCACATTTGAGATACCATCTGTAATATTGCACTTGATCACATTGTAAAACTACACTGTCAGATATTATTCCTTTTTAGTAAGTTTGATATGTGATGCAGTAACCGGGGTTATGAATTGAGACGCCATTGTTATTTATTGATACATTTGCCATCTCAGTCATTTTATTGATTGTTCGGAAATATATTTTACAAGGCAACTCTGTGCAAGGAGTGTAAGCTAGAACCAAGGTTATAAGGTGGTAAGGCGTCATAAGGCGATCTGTCCCCCGCCTTAACATTGAAACGCCTAAGGTGGGTAAAATGCTAAGGCGCTGCCAGGGTGCCTTACCGCCTAAACATCCGTAAGGCGGCGCCTTAAAACATGGCTTAGAACTACTTTTGCTATCATGAATGAGTAAAGCTAGGCTAGAGCATAATTAGATGGGGTAGATGATCAAAGAATGAGTAATTAAAACATCGGATTCCAGCTGGGGGAAAGTATAAATGCTATCAACGTGAATAAATGTAACTGTTAAATCACATCATTTAGTGATTCACCTATCAGTAACCAAAGTTGTATAGGATATGTTAGACAACTAGAGAGCTGATTGCTGCCCAACCCACCAATGTTCAAGGCTTGGCCTCAAGGGTTGTTTTTTGTTACTATAAAATTCCACATAGGTCTAGTTTTTTTTAATATAAGACAACTTGAGAACAAACACTCTGTTAGTAAGTGTGCCCAACCTGCCCGTGGCCTCTGCGCGGTTCACTGGTGCGTCATGTGATGTTTCTTACTAAAATGGCTCTTAAGCTTTTTTATACAAGATAACTTGTCTCGTGCCTTTGCAGACTATATTCATTTATCACCTTCCACAAAAGTTTAAACTATTTTTAAACATAAGCTATTAATTTTGGCTAGCTAGCTGTATAGTTTTGGTTTTGTCTTTGTTTTGTTTTCTTTCCCTGGTTTTCATAGGGTGTTTTTCAGGTTTAGTTGCTTTGTTTTGGTTTTCTTGTAAGTTCTTGTCATCTTGAGGTTTTTTCTAATACGATGACATGTAGTGCATGTTGGAGAAAGAAAGGTTAATCTATTAGGAAGTAATTGCAGTGTTCATGACTTTCTGTATATCAAGCCTGAGTTTTTCTCCCAAGTGGGGGAGGGGGGTCATGGGACTTGTAAGGCTGGGAGAAATGTGGGCTTGAAGCCTTATGTGGTATGCCATTTACAGAGTATCAAATGCTCCTGGATCTAAGAAAGCTAATCCAAAATCAACCAAAGTCAGTGTAAGAAAGCTATACAGACCCGACAACATTTCACCAGCTAAAGCTTACTCTTCAGATACAAGAGAAGTTTTTCACTTTGCCCTACTGTTTATGGTCTAATATTAACTGCATCATTGTTGACCCATATCAGTACCCTCGTACGCCTATGATTCCAAAAAACCTTTTCTTGTACCTTTGGTCTTTAATATTTATGTTTTTGTTGTTTGACCCAGCAGGTATATTACAGTGTGAGGTTACAGCACAAAATGACTATCAAGCTGGTTTAGATAAAGAACTGTCTTGCAACCCTTGATATTTTTGCTGGCTGTCGAGGTTTGTTTGCAGGGCTGCAGCTATCTGGCAATCTATTTTCATCTGCATGTTTTGTTGGAGATGCATGTGCATTTCGGTAGATAAAACACCTTGGCATCCACATACTTTCTGATCATTTAACTCTACAGGCGCAACATGTACAAAATGGGCAATTGAATATGAAGAGCCTGCTGGGCAAAGCATTTGGTGAAAATCATCCAGACGCTGCAGTATTTGTGGAGAACTGCAATGTGATTATGAAGTATGCATTCCGTTTCCCCCCTTGGGTTTAACTGGTTACTCCTGCATCGCCAGCTAAATTGTGACCAATGTCCTTTGCAGAGCAATAATGGATAAGTGCGCTGGTGTTGGTGATTGCATCTCGACTACTGAGGCTTCTGAGCATGCAGCTAAGCTTTCAGATGAGAAGATTAAGTATATCCATGTGCCAGGTGAAGTATAATTCATGAATGGCGGCCCTCCATGCCAGGTCAGTTGTTTCACCTATATACCAGGGGAATGCTTGATGCTTTGTTTGATCTTCTGTGCTGCTGTTTGACATACTGCATCTTTTCTTAGGGGTTTTCTGGGATGAACAGATTCAGTCAAAGTCCATGGAGCAAAGTTCAGTGTGAAATGATTTTATCATTCCTGTCCTTTGCGGAGTATTTTCACCCTAGATTCTTCCTTCTAGAGAACGCAAGGAACTTTGTTTCATTTAACAAAGGCCGTACCTTCAGACTGACACTAGCATCACTCCTGGAGATGGGATACAAGGTGCTTGACACTTGCTCTTCTTTGTTTGTACTTGTGGTATGGCATTCCTTCTCTTTCATATGTTCTAAACCTCCATGTATGCTCACAGGTTTGATTCAGGATTTTAGAGGCAGGTGCTTATGATGTTGCAGTCTAGGAGAAAGGCATTCATCCGGGCTGCTGCACCTGGGGAGACTCTTCCTGATTGGTGCCAGCAAACCAACAATACAGGTGTACATCACATCATCATTACTGCACTCCAGTTTCTCGTGCTAATGTTCTTGCTTGATCTGTACAAGCTGAGTACTCTCTTGTGAGCTGTAGTACAGAGGTGAACATGTCTCTTGGTTCCAGAATGATAGCCTAAAATGCTGCTGTATAGACTGTCGTATACATCATGTCATGACATGAATGCATGTGTGGTTGCAGGGCTTCCCTGATGGCTACCGTTTCGCCGGCAACATCCAGAGCAAGTACATGCAGACCGGGAACGATGATCACGCCACCTCCCCTCATCACGTACGCACTAGGGAGGAAGGAAGCTCAAAGAACCCATCGACGCCAAGCCTAGAGTAGAGTGGCTTAAGTTAACTGCATGACACCTCTTTTGTTGGTCCAAGTAGAACTCTGAAGTTGCAATTGCAATAGGCAGGCTGGTCAGATGAGCTGCTTTAGTTTTGTGCATCCAATCCTATGTAATAATGATGATCAATAGCATCAGGATGTTGGTGTATGTAGAGTGAGTGGGGGCATCGATCATCCTTGTGTAAACAGCAACTGTAATTAATGCAATGCAATACAAGCAAGAGGCTGTTCCCTCCTAATAATAATCATACTACTACGTACAGCATTTTATGTGGATCAATAGCATTGTTCATATATAGATAGCACTGGAGGCTCCAAGCTTCTTGGCTCTACTTAGCAGTGCAGCATCTTGATACCGTTGATGCATTTAGTATGCTGGCCAGTCCTTGTTGTTGATGTGGGTCTTTCATGTTTGCTTCTGTCTTTCGCGAGGGCCAAACAAGCCAACCTCTGTCGAATGCAAATGTCTAGAGTTTTAAGGAACAGAATCAGATTGGTGAAGAAGCCAAAGATGAGGAGCAACACCTACTTCCTTCACTTATCTTGCTCCACCACAACAAAAGACAAAACCCCTCCCCATTCCTCCCCTTCCGGTTGGTTCCTTCCAGCGCCTTCTCTTCCTCTTTCTCCCCCTACTTTCCCCTCCTCCACCTTTCTCCACCAACCGGCTCGCTCCCCGCTAACCCCTCCCCACTAAACCCTAGCACAAGCGCGCGCGCCGCCGGAGAGATGGCGATGGAGGACGGCGGAGAGCGCGAGGAGCTGAGCAATGTGCAGCTCTACCTGGAGGGCAAGGGGCTCCCCTTCACCGAGCTCGCGCTGGAGGAGGAGCGCCGCCGCCGCGACGGCGGAGAGCTGGAGGGAGAGAAACTCGATGAGCTGCTGGAGCATCTGCAGCTCTGCCTGCAGGGCAAGGGGCTCCCCTTCACCGAGCTCGCGCTGCAGGAGGAGCGCAGCCGCCGCGGCCGCGCCGGTCGAGGGCTAGAGGGAGAGGAGGCAGACAAGTTCATGGACGGGCTGCACTTCTACCTTCGGAACAAGGATTTCAAACTCGCCTACCTCGCGCTGCAGGACGAGCGCAGCCGCCGCGCCGGCCGATCGATGGAGGAAGGGGAGGCCGAGAAGCTGCTCGCCCAGGTCCACCTCTACTTACAGAGGAAGGGATTCCGATTCGCCGAGCTCGCGCTGCACGAGGAGGTTAGCCGCCGCGCCACCACCAACAGCATCGGCGTCTCCCTCAGCAGCAGCAGCAGCAGGTATCCAACCCCGAACCCTCAAATTCCACCAGTTTTTTCTTAGGGTGAAGGAGAGCGTTTTGTAGGAGCCCTACCTTCTGATTTTCCTAAAATACACCCACAAGCAAATCGCCTTCTGGTTTTGGATGGGAAACTGATTTTGCAAGAGTGAGGTGACCACCTTTGACCTTTCCATGGGAAACCCAAGGACAACCCGGTCAAGCATTTAGTAACACAAGAGATCACGGGTAGAAAAGCATCTCTTTGCAACCTGGAGTGGGCAGTTCCCCATCAGATCCCTGTAAAAATCAGTTAGAATACATTCTTTAGCTGCATGGGTGTAGTTAGCAACACCATCAATCCGAATGCACTTAATGTTATTTTTCTTAAGCGGATGTAAGCCTTGGAATGATAGAATTTGGTGTTCTCATGATCTAAGACACAACAATTAATATTTTCTCTTATAATATAATACATGCAGTCCTCTTTCATGGTTCGAAAAATGAAAAAAAAAATGATCCTCCTTGCTCACTGGCAGCCCCGATGAATACACACGAGAACTCCGCCATGGATATGAGATGCTGAGGGCATGGGCTAACAACTCCCTTGATGAATATAAGGTACATTATCTTTATTTTCTCATGTTCACAGGTCTACAAGCATATATACTTTCTGCCTCTGATTCGTGTTTCTATCTGTAGCACGAATTCGCCAGTGTCCTCTATCCACTCTTTGTCCAGTGTTGCAGGCATCTTGTAGCGAGAGGATTTAGAAGAGATGGTATTGTTTTTTTTCTCTCCTGTTGCTGCTGTACATAAGGATAAAGTGCTGACTGATTTGGCATTGAACACTGCAGCTCGTGCGTTTTTCTCCTCATTCGCTGAAGACCATGAGCAAGCACACTCAAATGAACTTGATAAAATGAAACCAGTTCTGTTAGCTACACATCTCAAGGTATATCATTAGT
Source organism: Bromus sterilis (assembly GCA_950022295.1). Lineage (NCBI taxonomy): Eukaryota > Viridiplantae > Streptophyta > Magnoliopsida > Poales > Poaceae > Bromus > Bromus sterilis. The sequence goes on along the minus strand of OX465598.1, from coordinate 17,366,047 downwards.
TGTATCACGAGTGGACTTTTGCATTTCTGGCTCAATTGCATCTTTACATATTCATGAAATGTATGCTGCATGGTATCATTTTCAGGAAATGGCTCTACCTAAACACCGGAGAACAACTTTGAGAATTAGCGAGGTAATACTGTCTCTTATTCTCTTCTTTGCATTGCGTCTGCTGTGTAGTTCTGGTTAGAATGCACTTTTCATTCATCTCCTATTATAGCTCGTTGGAGTACATATTTGTTACAACTAAGTTTAGAATTAGTGCATGAAGCTTAACAAGTACAACCGTAGAAAGGACATCAACATTTTTTCAAGGTTGTTTGTGTTACACCACCAGACAACTTAAAAAATGATAGAAACTGCAGAAAAAGGTCATTGCAATGCTGTTTTTGGTACATGCGAAATCAGTTGCTCATTTAAGTTTCCACCTTGTTTGTCATTGCAGCATTCGTACGAATTGATTCTCCAGTATCTGCATAGAAGAAATGCAATTTTGGTATTTGGATTGATAAATGAAAGCATCAAGTTTGAAGGTTTTACTTCAACTCTGTTGATATCAATACAAATTTGACTGTTTTCAGATCTTATTACTCATTGTTTTTTTTTTGCCTTTCTTAGTGTATTATGGGCCGCCCAGTGTTTTCCCGTTGGGCAAGGACACTATGACAGAAATGATAAGTGCTGTTTCTGCCTCTGCTCTTGTCGCCATATCAGCATTAAACTTGATTGCTTATAAGGCAGAAAACTTTGAAAGATCCTATTATACATTATCTGGAGCTTTCCTTTCTACTCTTCCGTACAGCTATCTTCCATTGGGGTTAGTTTCTGTCGTGTTGAGTGTGGCGGCAGTGAAAAACCAGCGTCTGGTTGATCATGCTGCTGGTTGTTTGTTTTTCCAATTCATATACCTGATCTGGGTGGCTGGGGTTATTGCTCTGGCATGTCATAATGCCGATGTATTGCGTGTTGTTACTTTCAAGTTGGCCCATGCCTTAGCTCTTTCCATCGTATGGAGCCACTTCTTCGCACATCCCAAGGTTACTGACCCCCCTTCTCTTTATCTGTTCACGCATTGTTTGGGTTGTATTATCATGTGTGAGTTTTGTCTACTTTGAAGTGGTTGAGATCTCTGGGTGAAGATACTTATGGATGCTGTTTCAAGTGGATTGGGTCTGTATGTGTGCGGGCTTACCGCCATTGTACTCGTCCAAGAGCCACTCGGGCTGTGCAGACTGCTGGGAACCGGGAGCGTGACTTGGAAGCCCACACTGGACTTCCATCGACAAGACTGAAAGAGCAGTGAGAAGGTTGATTACACTGACATAGTGGTTTCAGTTAAATTATCTGCTACTGTATCACTTTACAGTAATGTAAACTCATTTCTTGCTATAATTAATGCAGTGAGGAGCTGGCGCTGAATTGACCTCATGGGGCAAGTCAAATCCACTTACCAAAGGGAGCTCCTGGCAATTTAATTCCTACCAATCCTGATAACAATCAATTTGGTCGGTTGATTAAAAAGGAAACAAGATGGAGCTTAAAAACTTATATTTCTTCTTTATTTTACATTTTGCCTCCCCCTTGGTTGGACTTAGGAGATGTTGGACTGTATTCCGTGTTCGGCATAGTATGTTTTGGATTTAATGCAAAATGAGGTGCCAACTCACTCAGCCGCACTGCCAGGTTTGTAGTCTTGCAGTTAACAGTGATGGTGAGAGCTTGTCAGGTTTGTAGTCAATTGCTCGCTGGTGATTGGTGAGAGCTGTTTGCATTACCTGTTTTTCTTTTTCTTTGTTGATGCATCACAACCAGGAATTTGGTAGCACCTTTTGCTTGCTCACAAAGACCCATCGGATCAGAACACATAAACGAAGCAAGTAGAGCACGGTGGACAACAACTAGCTGGGGAAGAACGGATAGTATACTGTCGGCGAGGAAACACTTGGCTCTGAACTCAAATCCTGGTGTGGTAGAAGATCATCTGAACAAGGGTTCTATTATCCCTGCTGATGGCACTTCAGAGGTGGCAAATATGGTTGATTAATTTGACGGTAATGAGGAGTTCGAACCCTCCGTTACGCCCCAGAAGAATGCTAATAAGAAAAAACACAAAGGGACGGATGGTTTGGCTGTTGATAGTCTTCAGCCGAAACAAAAATTCGTGTGTCAAAAACTGAAGTGTGTGGGATCCGTAATCTACCAGACACGCAAAGAAGTTCTGTAGGCGATGTAGGGCTGACGATTCTTCCAAAAAACCGCTGGCTATAAGGTGTGAGAAAACTCATTTCTTAACATTGATTGTGTTGTAAAAATATTCTTTAAAAAAATTATTTGGAACTTAAATAATTTTCACAATTTACAAAATGTTTAGGGATTTCAAAAAATAACATGTTTTCAATTTTTTGGGGGTATGTTTACGTCACGCGCCTTACGTACAAAAAAATCTTGGTTCGTGCGTAATGAGCCGGTCCAGCAAATAATTCTAGGATTTGATCTGCCACATTGGCAATTTCTGTTTGCAAATGCCCTTAAGTTTAAAGTAGACCGAGATTAGAAAGTTTGGTGTGATGATTTTCTGGAATTTAAGTTTAAATTTTGATTTAGCCTTCAACGACAAGTTTAAGGTTCGTTTTAGATTTTTTACTTCGTTCTATGGTAGTACATACTCTGTCAATTCAAAACATAAGTTGTATTTTTTTCTTTAGAAGGCGTTTCCATGTTTGATCTAGTGTACACGAAAAATCATCAACATACAATATAAAGTAAATGAAATATGTATCATAAATATTACAAAATTCTAATAATATTTAAAAAAGCTAAAATTTTGATCAAACATATAGAGTTTGACTCTTAAAAGTATAATGCACCTTATATTTCAGCATGAAGAGAGTATCTGTTTTGCGAATGTATGTCTCCATGGAATGTACTTTCGTTCTTGACTTATCAATGTAGTACTCCCTCCGTTCCACATTACTGGACATAGCTTTAGTTTAAGTTTGGTTTAAACTTGAACTAAAACCATGTCAAGTAATTTGGAAGGGAGAGAGTATTATCTTTTGTGTTTTCTATAGAAGCCCTGGAGCAAATTCCGCACTACTAATCACCTTGTGAGGTAAAATTTGACCACACGGGAGGATATCTCCGTGGTAGGGTTAAAATTGAGGTTCATACACCACTTAGACGTTGGACTCTGATAGACTCGGCAAGAAGGATGAGAATGGATCCGTATGATATCCAGTATGCACAGATTCTTTACTTTTATTTTTTATGCGGACGACTAGGCCACTTAGAATTATACTGTCCAACACCCATGTCCCGGGATGAGAAGGGTGAGCTTCCATTCGGACCCAAACTGAGAGCTCCTGAGGACTAAAAAAACGGCTTCTCCAATGATAATTCGTCAAGTGGATAGAACTCGGATCTCGGATTCAAGTAGCCATCAAGGACGTGTACAAACAGTTTCTTACGGGGTTGACGTTACAGACTAGTTTGTAAAATTATGATTGTGGAAAAGAGATCACGTAAGAATTAATTCATAGGCAACACGTAAGTGTAGCAATTTTGAACTAAGAATTCAAGTACAAATTTGAAGCCATCCGGGGGAGAGGAGGTGGCCTTTCCCATGAAATAAAAGAACAGATCGCTCCACAAGTCCAAGGTGGGACCGAGTGCTGTCTACCGTCCGAAACAACTTCTAGTTCATGGCTGGAGGAGGCGCTAGACTTGAGGATGCAAGCACAAGTGCAACTAGTGGTGATACTAAGAACCGTGAGTATGAGAGGGATCCAAACAAAAATAAGCTTACACCATAAAACTCAGCAAAGACCGTAGAGCGACCCTACTGGGATCAATGAGTTGCATCAGCTGAAACTGCCCGGGGCTTGGGATTCTCGAAACAGTTCGTGAGCTTGGCAACATCGTGAAGCTTGAAGGGCACACTCCTCTTCTTCACCGAAACAAAGATCAAAGGGAAGAGAGTTGAGGACTTGAAGAATTATCTTTGCTTTGTTGTATGTTTTGAAGTCCATAGCAATGGACTAAGTGGAGGTATAGGTCTCTTCTGGTCTAGAGACATTGAGGTGGAGTTAAAAAACTACAGTGTTGGATATATATATTACGGTTCGGAATAAAGAGTCACACTATTCTTTGGTTTTTACGGAGCGCCTAGAGCGCACGGACGCACATCTGCCTTGAGTGTGCGACACGGGGAGGGACGTTGTCTTTGCCCGCAGCGAGCATGAGCATCCCTTCACCTCAAGTGACGAGCTACAAAGCCGTCAGTAGAACGCTACTTCATTTGCTTGCTAGTTCTTTTTTTCATTTTTATTTATTATGAATATATATTTTAAATATTCTATGATCAATTTATTAACTAATGTCCATCATGAATTTTCAAAATGTTTATGCCATGCAAAATATTTCTTCATACAAATTTAACAAAAATAGTTGATTGCATTTAACGAAGATTGTTTCATGATATTTAAAAGTTGCCATGTTGGGAACATGTTTGTGAAATTTTCAAGTAAAAAATACAAAATCAAAGAAAATATGTTTGGGTAATTTTTAAAATGCCGTATGCCATTCAAAATTATGTTCACGTGTTTCAAAATATGTTCAACACATTTTTAATGTACAAAAATGTCCTCTTAGTATTTAAAAAATAATACCATTCAAAAAAAAAGTTGTGACAGTAAAACAATATTTACATGTTCCAACACTATAATTTTAAATTTAATAAAAAACTTATACAATTTAAAAAATATTTCGTACCATTCATTACAATATTATATTCGTTTTTGAATTATTTTTAACGATTATTTGATTATTTATCAAATATATATTCGAAAAATGTTTACATTGTATAAAAAATGTTGGGCGTTGCTACGCAGCGGCGTCGCATCTAGCACGTCGCGTGCGGCGGTTGCTATTTTTAACGTAAAAGTAAATTTATTGAATATTTAAAAGCAGTGTACAGTAGATATTACAAAACCCAGGGGGTTGAAATCTGCCATCTTAGAGAGAAATTGGCAGTCAGCATGGGAATGGTGAACACCATAACAACAAAATTCAGACGTAAGGCCTTGTTGAGCAAGATTGTGCGCAACTCCGTTGACATCTCTTTTGGTATGGAAGATCGAAGACGGGGAATGAGAGGAAGCCTTCCGAAAGCCGGCAAGAGCTGACCTGGTTTTCCATTGAGCAGTATCATCCATAATATCTTTTTTAGCTGCCATCATAGTAAGAGGAAGGCAGTCAGAGAGGAAGGTAGGGTGTTGGATCTTCAATTTCTTGGGTAATCAGTGCAGCCAGGTGAAGATCCTGGGCCTCAGCCTCTAGAGGAGTAGAAGTAGCCCGACAGTGTGCGTGCACATAAATGTAGACTTGGCGTTGATCCTGCAAAAGAGAGATGTACACACCGATACCAATGGCCTCATGGTTAGGGGGGAGGCTATGAACTTTTGGTGCATCGAAAGGCAGCATCGGAGAAAATTTTAGGAACAGTGATGAGCAAGTCTGAAGCAATGGTGTGGCCTTGGGGAGGGATAGGAGCTGCCTCATTGTTAATAGACAAAGAAACCGGAGCCTGAGAAGGAGCACAAATGAGATTTTCTTCCGGCAAATTGAGATCTGAAAAGCTTTTTAGAGCGTCTACTGCAGGTTTAATGTGGTGAGGTTTGTTTTTTTCCTGTTAAAAAGGTTATCATTTATGTCTTTCCATATGCACCAAAGCCAATTAAAAATATTATCAAGAGAGGCCTGAGGGTGACCGTAACTAAGCAAAGAAGTAATGACAGAATGCAAAGAGGCATTGGGATGAATAAGCGAATTAGTTCTTATGTTCCAGGGGTGAGCAAACCAGACCACTCTAGAGAAGTTGCAAAGAAAAAAGAGATGGAATTCATCCTCTGGTTGACCACACCTGATGCATAATTTAGAGATATGAATAGAGAACAGACCTGCTCTAAGCCCAGTAGGGATTGCTTTGCGCAAAAGCCTCCAGGAAAAAGTTTTGATCTTAGGGATGATAGCTTTTTCCTTCCAAATGGCCTTGAGCAACATCCGTACTTGTGTCGATATAATGCAGGGTGAGTTCCTAGGGGTCGCCTGAATGTCCTGCAAACACAACTTATATGTGGATTTGGAGTTGCATTTACCAGGGGAGTGAGATCCCAACAAAGTATATCAGGACAGTCATCAGGGGTAATCTCAGTACTAGCCATGGCAGAAGCTAAAGGTTGCTCAAAAAGAGAATTAATGAGATTAATGTTCCAAATTTTAGTTCCTTCATTCCAAAGATCAACAATTTTTGTAGGATAAATGTAACCAGTGGGTTGGATGATAAGGTGATCATGTACATGCTGCCAACCAGTACACGAAGGTGCTCCAAATGGAGCTGTTTCCCTGGGTAATCTGTAAATTAGAATGAGAAATAAGTTTTGACATTAGTTTAAGAATGGAGGACCAGAATCCTGATTTTGGAACATTCGCTTGCGCTTTCCAAATGGAGGAATCATAGAAATATTTGGACTTGAGCACCTGATAAAGATGAGACGATGGGGAGCTAGAAATTCTCCAGGCAGACGCCAAAATAAGACCCTCGTTGATCGCTTGCAAGTTTCTGAGACCAAGACCGCCTTCGTCCTTAGGCTGACAGATGTCCTTCCATGCCCTCAGGCATAAGCTTCTACCTGCAATGTTATCTCCGACACCAGACCACCAGAAAGTTCTGATGATGGCAGTAAGCTGAGAGATTTGTTTTTTTAGAGAAAAGAATGTTTGACATAAAGTAAACCGGAATGGCTGCAGACACATATTTGATTAGTTCAGTTCTGGCAGCATGGGACAACATGTTGGCCTTAAAGGTTGGGAGTTTATTTTTGAATTTATCAACCACAAAATTGTAAGCAACCCTATTCTTAGGGCAACCCTTTTCTTAGGGGAAAAATGAGGGGGTGGCCCAAGTGAGTGAAAGTGCTATCCATGTCAGGGACCTGGAATAAACTTCTAATATGAGCTTTAGTGTCATTAGTGACCTTCGAGCTGAAAAGGATACAAGATTTCGACAAATTTGGAATTTGACCTGAGGCAACACAAAAATGGTGAATAATATTGTACATAGCATTCGCCTCCTGAAAATTAGCGCGGCCACAAACAAGTAAGTCATCAGCGAAAATGAGGGAGTGAATTGATGGGCAATTAGGCCCAAGAGAAATTCCCTGCAAAAGGTTAGCCCGCATGGCATCATTAAGTCCTAAAGAGAGTTCATTAATAGTAAGGACAAACAAGTACGAAGATAAAGGACATCTTTGTCTGATCCCTCTTTGAATTTTGAATTTTTGTGTAGGTTGGCCATTAATGATAACAGAGAACGTGGGGCTGGAAATGCAAGAATGGATAAAGTTGATCAAATGACCATGTAGCCCTTTACGTAGCAGCGTGGCGACAATAAAATTCCATTCAAGACGATCGAAAGATTTGGCTAGATCAATTTTAATCATGAAGGCATTAGAATTCCAAGATCTTAAAGAGAAAGAATGAGTGACTTCCTGAGCAATAATAATGTTATCACTAATACGCCGACCTTTAATAAAAGCTTGTTGTGCAGGATCAATTTAATCCGGAAGGTGATGTTTAAGCCTATTAGAAAGAGCTTTGGCAATAAGTTTGTAGATAACATTACAAAGACTAATCGGCCTGTAATGAGTGGGAACAATAGGAACCAGCTTTTTAGGGATGAGAGCAATGTTGGTATCTGCAATGTGAGAAGGGAAAAATACCAGTTTTGAAGAATTCCTGAATGAGAGTAGTTACTTCTTGTCCAATCTAGTCCCAGGCAGCTATGTAGAATTCCACATTGAACCCATCAGGGCCAGGGCAGGCATTGCGTTTCATGTCCTTCAGAATCTGAAAAAAAATCGTCTTTGGAAGGCAGCAAGTAAGTGGCATCATTAGAAGAATCAGGGAGGTTAGAATTGAGGAAAGGAGCAGTTGAGGTGGAGTTGGGTGAGCCAAAGATGAATCTGAAATAATTGACAAAAGTGTGAGCTATCAAATCTGGTTTTTGGTGAGTAATATCATTTTCATCTTTAACAGAAAGAATGGTATTTCTCTTCCTCCTTTTGAGAACAGCCCGGTGGAAAAATTGCGTACAACAATCTCCATCCTTAGCCCAACTTTTCTTTCGTCTTTGCCTGAGAAATTTGTCCAGCTTAGTGAGTTCAAGATCATATTTCCGAGTTAAAGTAGATTCCATCGCTAGGTCCTGATGGTTAGGCGGCTTTAACTGAATCTGGTTGATCTTATGTTCAAGATCATTAAGCTCTTGTTGAATAGTCTTTTTCTTCCAGCGCCATCTTTTGAGAGAACCAGCCAACATATTAGTTTTAGTCATAAAGGAGTTATGTGAGACACAATTAGCCCAAGCATTTTTAGCTACATCAAGAAAATCATTCTCTAACAACCACCAGTTTTCAAACTTGAAGGTTTGCCTAGGTTTGATAAATTTACCATCCGTTGAGAATAAAATAGGGGCATGGTCACTGAGAATAATAGGCAGATTTAAGACTTTGGAATTAGGGTGGAGATCCAGCCATTCAGTGTTAACAAGACATCTATCTAGGCGCTGGTAAATGGGATTAGCAGTATGATGATTGTTGCGCCAAGTATAAGCAGGGCCACTATAACCAATATCAAACAAGCCACCATTTTTAACCAAAGCACGAAAAGCAGACATACGAGGCATATTAATATTACCATTAAACTTGTCTACATCGTAAAGCATGTCATTAAGATCACCCATACAAACTACAGGTTTGCCCGGGTTATCATGTAGAAAATTGGCAACCTTAGACCAAATATCCCTAGTGTTGCGGTGATAGGGATCCCCATAGATACAGACCAAACAAAACTGAACACCTACGGCTACGTCAACGACGGTGGCTAAAATATAGTTGAAACTAGCGTCATAGATAGTGATAGTAAGATCATCCGTCCACATGAGCCAAAGGCCTCCCGAAGCACCTCTAGAAGGAACCACAAACGCATTAGTAACATCAAAACGATTGACAAGATCAGTTTCATGTAATCTAGATGACTTGATTTCCGAAATAAAAGTTACCTGAGCTCGTGTGGAATGCATAAGACTGGCCAGAAACATCATTCTCCTATTCCCGGGGCTCCGGCCATACCCCGGCAGTTCCAGGCGATGGCTCTCATGGGCCTGGAGGCGCGTTAGGGCCATGCGCCGCTGCCCGTCGAGCCAGAGAATCTTCTCCGGATTGATGAAGAACTTGGTCCAATTGCATAGACTCTCCATGTTTCTGAGAATAAACTAAATTGTCTACAACCTTATCCTTTCCCTTGGGATTTGTCAAGAACTGCTTTTGATGCCAAGCCAAATGGGGATTCCTGAAAGGGTTGAGGTCTTGCTCAGACAGATTCATTCTTTCCTTGGACACAAACATATTGTTTCTGATTCCACAATCCTTGTCTCTGACTTGCTTATTGACATCAAATTTAATGGTGATCCAGATGTAATCTTGCCTGCCCTGAATCATGTTGGGACTGAAAGGATGGAGTTCTAAAATCTGCCCCAACCCCTTACAAATACCAATAAGCAGCGCCTCCGATCTACACCTTCTTGGGATGCCATAGATACGAACCGTGACATAGATATAGCTGAAACTGTAATCTTTGATTTGCATGCCCCTATCTTCCGGGTGCATCCATTTAAGGAGAAAATTATTCTCCCCCATACTCCAAGGATGACGGGTGAACACAAACGTAGAAGCTCTCATGAATAAAAAGTGAGCAATGAAACAGTACCTTGAGTGCTGAGAGATATTGTGGTAGTTATCCTCCAAGCTCGGGACATGGATTGATGAAAAGACTGAAGGGAGATCACCCTGTCTTGTCCTTCCATCGAAGTGAACTTCATGAGAATGGTGTATTCAGCTTGAATGGACTCAATATTCTGCTTTTGGAGCGGTTGCAAGTGAAAAACTTCAGACTCCCTGATGGACAACGCCTGCAAGTTGAGCTGTATGATGGATTCCTCTAGATAAAGTGGATCCTTGTTCGGATCGGGGGGACAGTGTGAGGTGAATCTTGGTTGATCTTGGGCTGATGGTTGTTTTAGAGACTTCCTTTGCTTTTCCCTGCTCTCCCTCGCCTCGGAGAAACCAGTAGGAACCTTGAGGGGGGTCCCTGTACGGATCGGGAGGGCGGTGTGGAGTGGATCTTGATGGATCTTGCGCTGGTGGTTGTTCTTGAGCCTTCCTCTGCTCTTCCCTGCTCTCCATCGCCTCGGAGAAATTAGGGGAAACCTGAGAAAGGAAGAGGGGAAGGGGAAACACTAGAAGAGGAGATGAGGTAGCTATGTGAGAAAATCTGCCAATAGTGCATGCAGTCTCTTATAATTAAATGGATTGTTTAAAAGTACCAGGTGCGGCTTTTTTCTTGCGTACGTATTAGTATAGAGAATACCAGAAGACAGAAACTGAATCGAGATACCCAGCACACTAAGGTTCTTCAGTTGTCTTCCATCCGAATCGCCTCGCACAACCTCATCATCTGCTTTGGGTTTTATGGTGGGATTGAAGCATTTCTTTGATAAATAATTGGTTAGTGTGAATCTTGATTGGTAAAAAGAAAGCTACGCCTATAATATATTTAGTATCATTATAATACACACGATTAACAACATAATTAATTCTCTAACGTACGTGTATTCATAGGAAGTTTGTCCCTCAATCACAAGGTCAAAAAATCCATTCAAACATCACATTAAAGTAAATGATTTTGTCTAACACATAAAAATAATACATATGCTATGAGAAAAACATAAAACGAGCCAAGCGCGTATTATTCTTCTAGTAGAAGATAAAAGAGGAACCAGTGCCAGCTGAGTGGAAATTAAAGCACATGATTTGCCGAAAGGTCATGGTCAGTTCTTTAGCCATTAACCAAATGCTTATCTAGCAGAGCTGTTGTGGTGCTCGGTCATCCTTTTGTTTCTTGCATGCACGCTCCTTAAACGCTGACGTGGCACTCATGCTGATGTGGACAGGCTGCATGTAAAGATAGAAAAGGTAGTGGGGATGATCTATTATAGTATTATAGATACCAAAAGATACTAGCTTTTGATTTCTTAAAAAGTTTTATGTTTCAAATCGTTTACTCAATTGATGATCCATTCGTACCATTAGTTTTTCGGCGATGAAATATTCGAAACTAGATCCAATATTAACATCTTTTGACAAATTTTTATCAGCACTTACCAGATTTCTTATTTACTTCCTTGATAAATATCCATCCAGTTGTCATATTTTATTAACTTGGTTGTCAAATAATTGCACATTTTTATACATAAATAAAAAATTGTTTTATGGTATATGTATGTGTTTTTCTTTAGAATTACCTAAAAAAACATTTATATTTGTCATCTTTTTTATACCATAATGTTAGAATGATTTGTTGTATTTAAACGATTGGTTGCCGGTTTAATTATGTTCGTGTTTGACGTGTTTTTGTCGCAATTTCATGCTTGTCAATTATGAAAATATGAAAATAATACATATATGCTAGCATGTATATAGCAGTGATAAAGGGGTTGATTTTCTTTGAAAAAAGAGAATCATAGAAGTGGGGGAGCATCATCTAATTGTGCCTACACATTTGTGATTTAATGAGCATTCAATTAACAGCATGCCAAGAGCTATGCATGGACACAGCTTACGTACATGCCGTGATGAGAATGCCATGCGTATATGGAATATTTTTATTAAATAATGCACTTTTTTTAGTAAATAACAAAAGAATACACGTTTTTTCATATTTACAAAAATAATACAGCGTCGGCCAGGCCTAGGCCGACAAGGCCCAATCGGCCAGGCCCAGGCCGACTGGAGTTTACTGGCGCAATACAGTCGGCCCAGCCCAGGCCGACAGGTCTCTTTATATTACTTGTATATTTTTTAAGGTATATAAAGTTCAAAAAAAACTATAATTTGTATTTTTTTAAAGGTGTATAAAATGTCTATTACAATTAAAAAATGTTATAAATTGTATATAGCGTAGTAAAATGTTATAACATTTCATAGAGGTACATAAAGTTCAAAAAGACAATAATTTGTGCATTTTTTAAATGTGTATAAAATGTCTCTTACCATTACAAAATGTTATCAATTGTAGGTATATAAAGTTCAAAAAAACTATAATTTGTACGTTTTTAAAGGTGTATAAAATGTCTATTACAATTATAAAATGTTATAAATTTTATATAATGTTATCGAATGTTATAACATTTTAAAAAGGTATATACAGTCAAAAAAACAATAATTTGTACCTTTTTTAAAAGGTGTATAAAATGTCTCTTACCATTACAAAATGTTATCAATTGTAGGTATATAAAGTTCAAAAAAAAAATTGTACGTTTTTAAAGGTGTATAAAATGTCTATTACAATTATAGTTCAAAAATAATAATAATTTGTACGTTTTTAAAGGTGTATAAAATGTCTATTACAATTATAAAATGTTATAAATTTTATATAATGTTATCGAATGTTATAACATTTTAAAAAGGTATATACAGTCAAAAAAACAATAATTTGTACCTTTTTTAAAAGGTGTATAAAATGTCTCTTACCATTACAAAATGTTATCAATTGTAGGTATATAAAGTTCAAAAAAAAAATTGTACGTTTTTAAAGGTGTATAAAATGTCTATTACAATTATAGTTCAAAAATAATAATAATTTGTACGTTTTTAAAGGTGTATAAAATGTCTATTACAATTATAAAATGTTATAAATTTTATATAATGTTATCGAATGTTATAACATTTTAAAAAGGTATATACAGTCAAAAAAACAATAATTTGTACATTTTTTAAAAGGTGTATAAAATGTCTCTTACCATTACAAAATGTTATCAATTGTAGGTATATAAAGTTCAAAAAAAAAATTGTACGTTTTTAAAGGTGTATAAAATGTCTATTACAATTATAGTTCAAAAAAAATAATAATTTGTACGTTTTTAAAGGTGTATAAAATGTCTATTACAATTATAAAATGTTATAAATTTTATATAATGTTATCGAATGTTATAACATTTTAAAAAGGTATATACAGTCAAAAAAACAATAATTTGTACATTTTTTAAAAGGTGTATAAAATGTCTCTTACCATTACAAAATGTTATCAATTGTAGGTATATAAAGTTCAAAAAAAAAATTGTACGTTTTTAAAGGTGTATAAAATGTCTATTACAATTATAGTTCAAAAATAATAATAATTTGTACGTTTTTAAAGGTGTATAAAATGTCTATTACAATTATAAAATGTTATAAATTTTATATAATGTTATCGAATGTTATAACATTTTAAAAAGGTATATACAGTCAAAAAAACAATAATTTGTACATTTTTTAAAAGGTGTATAAAATGTCTCTTACCATTACAAAATGTTATCAATTGTAGGTATATAAAGTTCAAAAAAACAATTGTACGTTTTTAAAGGTGTATAAAATGTCTATTACAATTATAGTTCAAAAATAATAATAATTTGTACGTTTTTAAAGGTGTATAAAATGTCTATTACAATTATAAAATGTTATAAATTTTATATAATGTTATCGAATGTTATAACATTTTAAAAAGGTATATACAGTCAAAAAAACAATAATTTGTACATTTTTTAAAAGGTGTATAAAATGTCTCTTACCATTAAAAAATGTTATCAATTGTAGGTATATAAAGTTCAAAAAAAAAATTGTACGTTTTTAAAGGTGTATAAAATGTCTATTACAATTATAGTTCAAAAATAATAATAATTTGTACGTTTTTAAAGGTGTATAAAATGTCTATTACAATTATAAAATGTTATAAATTTTATATAATGTTATCGAATGTTATAACATTTTAAAAAGGTATATACAGTCAAAAAAACAATAATTTGTACATTTTTTAAAAGGTGTATAAAATGTCTCTTACCATTAAAAAATGTTATAAATTGTATAAAACGTTATAACATTTTATAAAGGTATATAAAGTTGAGAAAAACTATAATTTGTACATTTTTTAAAGGTGTTTAAAATGTATAAAATGTTATAACATTTTATAAAGGTATATAAAGTTAAAAAACCTATAATTTGTACATTTTTAAAGGTTTATAAAATGTCCCTTACCATTATAAAATGTTATAAATTCTATATAATGTTATAAAATGTTATAAGATTTTAGAAATGTATATTAAGTTCAAAAAATGTATAAGACAATTATTTGAAGGTATATAAAGTTCAGACATTTTTTTAAAGGTCTATAAAAAGTCTTTTACCATGAAAAAATATTATAAATTGTATATAAAGTTATAAAATGTTAACATTTTATGAATTTATTTAAAGTTCAAAAAAACGTATAAGACATATTATTAACTCTAAATAGACTTTAGACATTTTTTAAAGGTATACAAAGTTATATAAAGTTCAAAAATGGTATATAAAGTTCAGACATTTTTTTGAAAATGTTATAAAAAGTAGAAAAAATATTGTGTATATCAAATTATAATAACTGAACTTAAAATAATGTTAAAGGTGTAAAATGTTAACCATTATATTTAAAACACGTAGAAATGTTAACCTTTATAATAAATCGACTTAAAATATTATATATATATAAAAACATACACATAAGACATACCATTATATTTTTGTTATTTACTAAAAAAAGTGTATTACTTAAAATATATATTCGCGTATATGTAGCCAGATCTCAGGGTTGAGATAATCGTGAGGAGTTAGTTAGCTTGATTATCATTGGGAGTTAATCGAGTCAAGCCCTACGTGCATGCCAACCGCGATCCTGTGGGAGTTTTGCTGCGGCACCACATGCGCGTGAGATAACCTCGAGGTGATAACGTGCTTATCTTATCTCCACTAGAATATCGCACCTGCCAAACAACTATACGGCAACCTCAACCTCCGTGCAGCTCATATCTATCTCATGTGATGCTCGCCTATAAAAGGCCACAACAACATTGAAGAGAGGCGAGGCAGCAACACCAGGTGCGCCCAGCACGGGCGAAGCAGGGAGGAGGCACCAACACACATCCGCTCGTCGCCACAACGCCAACGCAGCCGGAAACTCACGCCACGCCCCAGCTAGCCAACACAACTCACGCAATCGCAACTCCTCCAAGATCTATCCATCCACCACCCAACTCTTGGCAGCACACAATATACATCCATCCAGCCAAAGCTAGCTAGCATCCATCCAACTCTAACCTAGCCAACACGACACGTTGATCCATCCATCTACAACCAATCCATCCAACTCCACCCACGACCATCCATCCAGCCACAACTAGGGGACCGCAGGAGCTCGACGACATGGACGTGAAGCTTGTGTTCCCGGATGGTCGCATCCATCGATCGACTCCAAGATCAAGATAGGAATCACCACAACAACTTCAGAGCTGCCGGCCTGCAGCCCGGCGCCATCTACACCAGCCTTCATCATCATCTACACCAACAAAGAGAAGAATAATACCATGCCTGCTATCTTCTTCAACGGCGTACGTCTGCGTGATTAATTTTGTCTCTTTTTCTCTCATTTCAGCCGTGCGGCAAGCGTGGAGAAGATATACTTGGGTTGACGACAACGACACACGTCCACGGAGGCCGCGGTCACCGTGTGCCATGAACGACGAGGCAGAGCACTCGCTAGGAGAAGACATCACGCCGGCAGTCGCGGCGCCATCAACAACACCGAGCTCACCGACATGCTGCCCACCATCGACTTTGTCACGTTGACGCTTTAAAGGCCGACGATAAGTTTATATGCTGCCCGCCGCCGACTTCGACAAGCCGGTGCCATGGACGCCGACGATAGCTGCTCGCCACCGACTTCCTCACCTCGGCGCCATGAAGGCCGACGACCCGGAGCTCGCCCACGTGCTACCCACCGTCGATATCGTCGTCACGCCGTCGCCACGGAAGCCGGCAACCCGGAGCTCGCCCACGTGCTGCCTGCTGTCGACGTCGTCTTCACGCTGCCGTCATGAAGACCGACGACCTGGGGCTTGCCGGCGTGTTGCCTGCTGTCGACGTCGTCTTCACGCTGCCATCACGGAGCCCGGCGACCCGGAGCTCGCCCACGTGCTGCCCGCTGTCGACGTCGTCTTCACGCTGCCGTCATGAAGACCGACGACCTGGGGCTCGCCGACGTGTTGCCCGCTATCGACGTCGTCTTCACGCTGCCATCACGGAGGCCGGCGACCCGGAGCTCGCCCACGTGCTGCCCACCGTCGACATCGTCACCGCCTACCACAACAAGCCACCACCTGGAAGGACGGAGGTGGGGCCCATCGCTATGGCGCTGCCCACCGTCCACTCCATCAAGCAGACGTGGTGTCCATCGCTTCAACGTCGCTCATCGTCTACTCCAAGTCGACGCTATGAAGGACGACGACCCTGAGTTCGCCGAGTAGGCCGCCATCAACTCCACCACGTCGACGCCCCGCAAGACGATGAAGCGGAGCACATCGCCATGACACCGCCCGCCAAGTTCTTCATCAAGCTGGTGCCATGGAGGAGGATAACGTGGTGCTCTCGGAGGTGTTGCCCACCGTCTACTCCAACAATCCGGCACCGCGGAAGACGATGAAGTGAAGCTCTCCGAGATGCAGCAGACGACGCACCGAGCACATGGACGAGTAATTGATCCTCGTCTACACTATGAAGGCCAACACACAAGACGAAGGGCGTCGACTATAAGCACGCGCCAATGGAGGCCGCGATTATGCGCCAGTGAGAACTCTGGACGTACCATGACGACGTCGGACGCTCACCGGAGGACAGGCCGGCGGTGTCTTATTTCATGCACAACCACGGCCTGCATCAACACACATCCAGGGCGTTCAGGACTTCACCAATCTACATGAATGTCAACAAGGAGAAGAGCGAGGCTATATTGTTTATCTTCTTCAATGATACGCCTAATTAATCTTCTTTGTATATATCCATTCCTCTCTTTTCCACTTCTTTCTTTTCAGCGCATCCAACCCGACAAAGATGGAGGCAAGATGATCCGAATCGGCGCCGGGAGAAGGAGGCTCGCATTCAAGGCTTCATCATCATCCTCACCCCTTCATCAACTACACTCCTGCCGTCGTCATCAACATCCAGCTCGACAAAGAAGCCGACTGCATCAACATAGCGTTGCCATCTTCATCAACTCTGCACCCGAGGGCGAAGAGAATGCCGACTACATCAACTGTTCATCCGGCGATGGCACCGTCCACATCAACATGCCTACGCCCACATCGACACAATGTCGCCATCTTCATCCACCCATCGCCCGACGAGGACACCGACTACACCGACTCCCTTCGATTCTTCTACACCAACCATCCACACCGAGAGGAGGTCGTTCCCGTAACAACGACGCCCCGAGGTCCACATCGACGAGTTTGTATTGCCATCATCTTCAAGCGACGTCGCCACATGGCGACACTCGAGTCTACTCCAACATCTACATCAACACACTTCCCCAACATCGTCCAAGCTCCAACGAGGCGAATCCACTTCACCGACGTGTCTTTTTCCGATGAAGCAACCCATATCTTGCCGGGCACCGACAAGGCGAAGGCAAGCCACCATGTCCGATGCCGACAAGGCGGACACCACCAGGCCGGGCACCGACGAGGCGAAGGCCGCCCATCTGTCTGAGCTGACGAGGCCAGACATCTTCATCATCGGACATCGACAAGCCAGAGGGATACGGCAACGCATCGCCGGAGCGACGGATGTACCGCTCCGCCCCTCTATTTCACCACATCATCACCATCGTCTACACCGAGCTCTTGGAGAAGAGGCGACTTGAAGACGACGTCCATTGCAGCAGCTTAATCGGAGGTGGTCCGCGACTTCGACTCGCGGACGTAATTAATCGGGAGCTTTCCGAGGCCCCGTGAACCAGAACCTCACAATCGCCCAAGTCATGTTGGCCGCGCCAGTAGGCCACGGAGCGCATATGTAAAGGGATCTTGTAGTTTGTTTCTCCCATGAGAGATTAATAAAGTGCATATGTCCCCATGTTTATTTGTGTACTTAGTACACTGACACACCCGCAATCTTTATTTCCCCTGACGCGTAGAAAGATAATAACATAAAAACGCATCGTTATTTTTATTATTTTTCTTGTCAAACAGTTCGGTTATCGTATTCTTTACATCTAATTGACATGATGATTTATTGTTTTTGCCAGTTTTATCATTTTGAGTTGCCATTATTTTACCGGTTTGTATCGTCAGCTTAAGTGTACGAAATTATTACTCGGTAACTATAAAAACATTCTTTCAACCGTTCACGGTAAAAAATGGCAACTAGGGTGACCTAATATGACAACTGACGATCACGGAAAAAATCATCGAAACATATCAATATGATATTTTGTTTTGATGTCTTCGTAAGAAAAAACCTAACAATGAAGACGAAACACAAATCAGATTAATGGTTTATAAAATAAATTATTTTAATTTTTTTTAAAAGCATTGAATGCGATGATATTAGCTTGATGTAGCAGAACTTTGCATGCAATCCTCCCATGCCAAGCCGCCGCACCATACTATCCTAATGCGGCGGTGCTAATTAGCTTCTCCCAAAAATGTTATGCTTATATAAGTAAAATTTACAATGTGTATTGAAAAACTAACCATATATTTTAAAAGGGGGAATATAAGGAAGAAGTCGAATACAAAACAAAGAAAAATGGAAATAAACCCGCATGGAAAGTAGGAAACCACTTGGATGGGTCGACGCACGAAGGCGAGGGCGTCCTCTATGGACAATGGCGAGGCTACTACGAACTTCCGCAGTAGGCGAGAAATAAACCTGACGGTGAGTGAGGCTGATGAGAAAAATACTGATTGACATGCCTTTGCACAATGAACTTAAGCCCCGTGCCCTTTTGACCAGGAGCAACTATATGGGGCACTGCTCTGCACCGGTCGACCCACCAAAATTTCGGTCGATCGGTCCCATGCAGCAAAAACGCACTATTGTTGCATCAAAAAAATATTGACTGCAACAATAAAATATTTTTTGTATTTGTTTGTTCTTTTTTTATTTTTTGCATTATTGCAAAAATATATATGATATTATTGTTGCATACAATATTTACCATCAATTGACTGTAGCAAATTGGACCATCGATGTTAGCTTTTTTAATAACGGTTGTAACAAAAAATCATAACCTGTTGTCACTGGTCATTTTATCATTTTTGGTTGTAACAAAAACTATCAACGGTAGTAGCAAAAAACACAACAGTGGAAGCAAAAAATTTTAAACAATTGCAACATTGTGCTTAAAAAAAATCCCTAGATATTCCTTTGCAGCAAAATCGTTCCACTGGTTGCAACTTTTTTGGTACATGGATGCAACAAAATTCGAAACACATTATCGCCGATCACACTACATATTTTTTGTTGTAGCAAAAATCATTAGTAACATTTTATATCGTGCTATCAAATGGATGTGCTTAGCAGTAAAATACATCTAGATACATCCGTTTAGCGAAAAATAATATAGATCAACGTAGTAGTATTTTAGTATGATTGTAGTATATATAATAGCACTTTAATACTATGGTTTAAATATTTATGATGTGCCATATGCAGCAAAAGCGGAAACAGTGCCATTGATAGGCTTGGCTCGAGCAGCCAAAGGTTCGGCCGGTTGGCCGGCCACCATCTTTTCCCAACTATATGTGTATTGCCTGTTGGAAGATCAAAGGAGGTCTCCCATTGTACTATTGAAATGACCCAAGTAGCTCCTTGCAGGTTAATGTCGCTTTTTTCATAAGTTTTAAAATAAATTTTTAAATAAACCTGTTTTAAAAAAACTTTAAATTAGTTAAAAAAAATCTAGAACCACAAATTTGAAAAAAATATACGCACTTTAAATTTTTTTATCGTAGTTTAAAATAATGATGGTAGCATTACAAGAACGTTCACAGTGCATACATTTCCAAAAAAGTAAACGCAACATAAAAAAAGATTTTTTTTTCAATATAAAAAGTGTTCATATAATTCAAAATAAATATTTAATATCTTTAAAAATATGTATGTCACATTTAATAATGTTCACAGACTTTAAAAAAGTGTTCACCACATTAAAGTAAAAAATATATACAATGTTAATAATGTTGTTTTGAAAATATTCCATATCATTCAAAAAACGTGCTGATCATCTATTTAGAAAATGTGAAACATTTATACAATTTTTTTATATGTAATGGATAATATGTACATTGACAAGTAGAAAACAAAATTATAATAAAAATTTAAGCATGTGTTTGAATTTGTCAAACGTGTAAAAAATGATACTAGAGTACACGAAAAAATATACAAAATGTATGAAAAATTAGACATGTTTTATAAAATAAACAAAATAGAAATAAATAAATAAATAAATAAACAAAAATAAACATTGGAAACAAAAAAAATTAAACCCAAAGAAATATTATGTAGACATGCAGACGAATAAGAAAAATGTAAAAAAAA
Source organism: Bromus sterilis (assembly GCA_950022295.1). Lineage (NCBI taxonomy): Eukaryota > Viridiplantae > Streptophyta > Magnoliopsida > Poales > Poaceae > Bromus > Bromus sterilis. The sequence continues at coordinate 17,345,486 of OX465598.1, read as the reverse complement.
TTGCGAGGTAGAGGCGATATAAATTTACACCTCATTATGGGCGTGAAATAGCCCTGATGCCTCTGGTCCGGACTCCAGATACAAAGAACTTGAAATGGCAACCAAAATTGATGGGGTTTGGGCCCAAATGAATGTTGTTTGAACTTTGGTAGGTCACCGATGTACTGCTCGATATTTGTGGTTCGCGATTGAAAATTGCTAGCATGAATGTGTTAAAAAGAAAAACAACAAAGACATAAATGAAGGATAACAAAACTTAGATGGGAAGTTGTTGGTATCCTTCACCAAATGCCTAAGACCTTGTTTGATTCCTTTGGATTTGAAAGGGAGAGGATTGGATGTGATTAAAATCTTATTCAATCCCCTTTGGGATATCACTTCTTCCAATCTGTGTGGTTGATATACGGGTTGGGCTTGCGTGTACAGTTGCCGTCTTTCTCGAGATCCATGAATTTCCCAGTGTGGTTGATATACGGGTTGGGCTTGCGTGTACGGTTTGGATTGCGCCCTGCCCGCGAATATGATTTGTGGATCGTCTTCCGTGCTCCATGTATGTATATGTAGCCGGTCAGCGCATCGCGTGGTTATCGCGCTAGCTATGGAGTTCTAGTTGTACTCGGTTACCTGAAGGATAGCCTCTGCGTTTCAGACCGGGACTCTACGGCCAGAAAAAACTGAGTAGAAGGACTCCATGAAAATGTAAGGACGCCAATACGGGGCTGTCAGGTCCATAGGCAACCTCAAGCGAACGATGGGCTTCTCAAGGGAAGGACGAAACGAACGAACCATTATAATCGCTACATCTGGTGTTTCAACGCTACCCCCAACGACCTTTCAGTTCGGCCAAATTTTTATCAGATTTTACATGAAGAGTGTGTCTAGATCTCAACCGACTAAGACTTAACGAAGTCTCAGTCAAGTGGTAGAATATGAAAAAAGTTTTTTTTCTCACACACGATCTCATAAATATAACATTGACTTACATTTAGCAATCCTCTTACAATGAAGATTACATTTTCTATTATGTTTTATCCTTTTTTCCTAGTTTAATTGAATCACTTAGACGTGCAATAACTAGAGCGCATCTAGATGTGCCATAGATAAACCCATTTTTTTATCATAACTAATACAAAAATAAAAAATAAAAAAATAGTACAAAAGATGTCTTGAGACAAATTTTGTCATGTAGAAGGTCCATCATTTCAAATATGCACACTGCATGCAAAAAAATAGCAAATCAGTTATCATGATATTTTGTATTAACAAAAACTATTTCGATGAAATTTGACATGATCTAAAATTAAATTTGTCATGATAAAAAACTCAATTTTCCAAGATCTAAAATCTTTAATTGTCATGGTCAAGAAATAAATTTACCATGCCGTAGAAAGAATTTTTTTATGAACCAAAAACTAAAAGGAAAAAAAATAAAATTGGCATAGTCCATATATTAAAATTGTCATGGTTACATAAATATAAAATTGTCATGATCCTGAAAAATAAATTTTCCATGGTTAGAAAAAATAAATTCGCCATGATACAATCCATTTTTAATAAAATTTCCATGGACAAATTGGGAAAATGGAAAATTTTGATGTATCTAAAACTATTTTTTGTATATTTACAACATTCTAGTAAAATTAAGGAAAGTAGTATTTACTATAAATTATTCATGTATTTAAAACACTTTATTGGATTTATTTTGTATATTTTGCCACCTGTCATTAAAAAAATTGGGATCCAAACCAGGTCTCCCAGATGGAGGTAGAGGGCATAACCAGTGCACTAGGCACATGCTTCAGATAGAAAGGTGTTCACGTCCGTTTTATGCTATAATGAGTGATTGAAAAATTTAATGTGGCATTCTCTTCTATTGCTAGATTTGTGCAAAAAAAAACCCGAATGATCCGTGCGAAGGAGGTAAAAGTCAAACACTCACTTGAGAAAAATAAACGAGAGACAACAATAGATCCAAAAATAATGCCACAATCCACCAGATTGAGTCTACTTCGATAAAATTGGCATTGGCTGAATATCTAAAGGAGGAGATTTTTTATGCTAGGCGACAAGCACCGTTATCACATGCTAGGAGAAATAGATGGGCGCTCCCAGCCGAAGGCGTGGTGAAAGTAAAACTTGATGCGGCGATAGGTGAGGGAGCAAGGGTAGTCGAGGCGTGTGCCATGATCACACGGGATGTTTCTGGGGTCTTCCTCACTTGTTGTGGATGGATTGTCCGACCCAAAGATCCTAGAATCTATTGTTGTCAGAGAAGGTCAGTGCCTGACAGACGATCTATACAAGCGCAACGTTATTATCTCAAGTGATTGCAAGACGGTGGTGGAGGAACTTCAAGGTTCGGAGGGAGGTGCAAATATCACAACCATCAAGGAAGTAGAGCGTCAAAGCCTGTTTTCTAGCTGCACTTTTATTTTTGAAAGTCATTCTTCGAATTTAGACTGGCATAACTTAGCTAAATTCTCTGTTTGGTTACCTAAGGGTCGCCATCTGTGGTTTATAAACTCTCATGACTTGAGTTGTATAAGTATGGTCGTAGACGGTGAGCAGCAAAGTTTGGAAAACCCCTAAAAAACTTGCTAGTGTAAAACACATATATGTTTTCATATTTTTTCAGACTTTTTGAAAACATGTAAATATGATTCTTTATTTTTTCAAAATAAAATTCTCCCTTTAGCTTGAGAACCAAAAGTCTGCACTCGGTTAGTAGAGCGCTACTTCATTTGCTTGTTAGTTTTGCTTTTCATTTCTATTTAAGTCTTTAACTATTACGAATATATATTTTATAATGTTCTACTATCAATATATACAAAATCCATGATGAATTTTAAAAATGTTTATTTAGTGCAAAATATTTGTTCATACAACTTTTAAAAATGTTTTTCTAGGGTAAACTTTTTCAAAATGTTGATAGCATATGTTTGGTGATATTTCCAAAATATTGACATGTTGAAACTCGTTTGTGAAATTTCAAAACAAAAAATCACACAATCTAAGAAAATATGTTTGGGTAAATTTTAAAAATGTTTCATGCCATTCAAAAATATGTTCAGCATTTTTAAATATGTCCATCACAATTTTATACAATGTAAAAAATGTCCTCTTAGTATTATTAAAAAAGCATACCATTCAAATTTTTTTTTTGTGACATTTAAAGAATAACTACATGTCACAATAATATATTTTAAAATTTTAATTAAAATGATTAGAAAATGTAAAAATATATTTCGTACCATTCAAAATATATATTCTATGTATATTTGATTTTTTAACGATGATTTATAAAATATACATTTGAAAAATATCAGTATCCATAAAAAAAGTGTCATGCTTATATAAGCAAAATTTAAAATGTTTATTGAAAAACTCAACATATATCTAGAAAAAGGAAAAAAATAACAAAGACGCCAAAGAAAAAACAAAGAAAAATGGAAATAAACCCGCATGGAAACTGCTTGGATGGGTCGGCGAACAAAGGCGAGGCCGTCCTTCATCCACAATAGCGAGGCTACTATGACTTTCACAGTAATCAAGAAATATCCTGTGCGCGGTGAGTGAGGACAGTGATGAGAAAACTACTGATTGACGGGCTGTTCACAATGAACTTAAGACATGTAGAGGCCCACTCGCCTTATCTTCCTCCACTATCCCATACTATTCCATACCCCTAATCACTAGTTAAGGGGGTACCTCTTAGGGAGGTCATTCATGTGCACTTTGTACGCGCCAAATATCATGTTTTAGTGTGTTTCGGGGTTTTCTTTTAACCTTTTCACGGTCGAATGTGTCAGCTTCTGGATGTATAGCCGCAACTACAACAGGCAGCCACATGCACACTCACAGCCAGTGATGCAGTCATAGGTGCTGCCACAGGCACAACCACAGCCAGGGGTGTAGCCACAAGTGCAACCACATTTCCGCTCAGCCACAGGCGCAACCATAGGTGCAGCCACAGGCATAGTCACAGGTACAGTCGCAGTTCCGGCTTAGCTACAGGCATAGCCACAGGTGCAGCCATAGGCGCAGTCATAGGTACAACCAGAGTTGGTGCTTCACATGGGACACAGTTAGAACGTGAAAAGTGGTGGCTCCGGAGCACAGCGAAGTGACCTCTACGGGAACACGCGAGGGGTGCCCTCCAAATAGTGAATCCCTTTTGTCGATTCAAAATAACTCCTTGCAAGTTAGTTTTCTTTTGTTCATAAATTCAACATACATTTTCTAAATACATTTTTCCAGAAACTTGAAACTAGTTTAAAAAAAAAATTGAGAACCACAAATTGAAAGTGTTAACGCATTGTAAAAATATATTAGCGTACTTTAAAATAATATGGGCAGCATTAAAGGAATGTTCATATACATTCCAAAAAAAGTTAAGTCTGCATTTTAAAAAGAATTTTCAATGTAAAACATGTTCATATAATTCAAAATAAACATTTAATATCTTTAAAAATATGTATGTCACATTTAATAATGTTCACGCACTTTAAAAAAGTGTTCATGAAATTAAAGCAAATATTATATACAATGTTAATAATGTTCATATAGTCTGAAAATATTCTATATCATTCAACAAAAGTGATAATTGGGTATTTAGATAATGTAAAACATTTATACAATTTTTTTATGTAACGAACAATATGTACGTTTAAAAGTAGTCACAAAATATTTATTTAAATAAAAACGTTAATCATGTGTTTTAAATTTGTAAACCTGTAAAAGATGATCCTAGTGTACACGGAAAATATATAAAATGTATGAAAAAATTTAGACATGTGTTGTACAAGAAAATAAACCGATGATAGAAATAGAATACCAAAAAATCCAAAAAACCAAACATGCATACCATTAAGAAAAATGTAAAAAACATGAGTTAGAGGCGAGAGAGAATTACACCTCATCATGGGTGTGAAATAGCCCTGATGCCTCTGATCCGGACTCCAGATACAAAAAAACTCGAAATGGCAACCAAAATTGATAGGGTTTGGGCCCAAATGAGTGTTGTTTGATTTTTGGTAGGTCGCCTATGTATTGCTCGATATGTGGTTTGTGATAACAAATTACAAGCAGAAGTGTGTTAAAAAGAAAAAGAAAAAAAACATAAATGAAGGATAACAAAGCATAGATGGAAAGTTGGTATCCGTCGCCAAATGTTGATGCTAGCAAGGAAGATACTTCTCTCGCTCCTCGTTGGTTACCCCAAGTGGAAGGTGAGATGTAACGTAGCAGCAGAATTTCCCCTATGTAGAGGATAGGGTTTGTCTCCTGTAGGACTCGCAGAGATACAAGAAGGTGGTAAAGTGAACAGTGGCGCCGAGGTTGCTAACTTCGTTTGGACCTGCACACACAGCAAATAACTTTGCTCCCAACGAGTACAGAGGAGTTGTCAATTCCTCCGGCCTTGCTGTTTACAAAGGATCAACACAAGAGATAATAATAATGGCAACTGAAAGTAGGAACTTAAAGTAAATTGAAGGTGTAAACAATGATGTGAATATGGACCGGGTTCCCGTGATATTCACTAGTGATGTCTCTCTCCCAAAAGACGATAAAAGTGCTAGCGAGGTAAACAAATCACAGTTGGGCAATTGACAGGATTATAAACGCACCGCAATGCTAACTATGTTACAAAAGAAAGGAAGAGGCTCAAAAGCAATGGGCAGTACGCCAAGGTAAGTAGACCGAAATCCATCTGCATCTACTACGAATCATCCATCTTGAGATATCTATCCAGAACATCTCGCTGGTATTAAGTAGCGAATCCCACCCAAAGTGTAAACTCAAAGCAACATACAATTGCATTAAAAGAACCATGCGTAAAGTAAACAATCCTTACACCCGCAAGTACAAGCACCATTGTTTTATCCCTGGTGGCAACATCACATCCCCTAGTCTCATGTTTCTGTCACTCAAGCTAGACATCAAGGGGCTGAACCCACAATCAAGCATAACGCTTCCTCTTGGAGTTGCAACAAATCACTTGGCCAAAGTAAATACGGCAACGGAGAAGGTGCAACAATTTACTAAAGAACACAAATATAAAAGAGAACCAAATATATTACTCATCACAATCTGAACATAATCTCATAATCCATCAGATCCCAGCAAACTCAGCATAGGAACATAGAAAACTACAAAAGTGCCTCGATCATGTGAGGCAGCTCACGAGGTCTCGAAAGTGGAAGCACAAAGAGTGGAGGAGTACATCACATAGCTACTGGTCACGAACCCATCGTCCAAGGGGGACTACTCACGGCACATCTGGGAGGCGTCCATGGCAATGGATGGTCTCCCGGAGAGGATTCCTTCTTCCGGCAGGGTGCCGTGGCAGCTTCTCCTGGCAGCCCCGATCTTAAACGGCGGTGGCGGCGGAACAGAGAGGAGAACGGGAATAGCAGATCGATATTAGGGGTTTCTGTCATGGGGGGGTAAATATAGGCGAAGGGGGGCACCGAGGGGGCCACCAGGAAGCCAGGAGGCCTCCTGGCGCGGCCTAGGGTGGGGCCGCACCAGGGACCCTCCTGGGCCCCCGGTGGTGGCCCTCCTGCCATATCTTGGTTATTTCGGAAGCTTCCGTGGCGCTTATAATTTTTCCGGGATTTATTGGGCACTTTTAATCACCGGAAAACCTTAAATACAAAAATAGCATAAAAACAGGAACTGGCAACTGGGTGCACTGAGTTAATAGGTTAGTCCAAATATGGTAAAAAGTGTATGAAAGTTCAAGCAAAACATGGCAAAGTCACACAAAACATGCATGGAGCAAGCAGAAATTGTAGATACGTTTGGGACGTATCAACATCCCCAAGCTTAATTTCTGCTCGTCCTCGAGTCGGTAAATGATAGCAAGCATAATTTCTGTGGTGACATGCCACACAACCATATAAATAATTTTAAGTAAAGCAATCAAAGCATGAAATTCAATTCAAGTCTTAACAAACAAGAGTATATATTAGCATTGACACAAGTAACAAAAGAACAAAAGGTGCAAGAGCTCTCGCTGTCCGTGACTCGAATGTCTCCAGATGGTGTTTGCGTGCAAGAAAGGGGATAGGGAATACGAGATAAAAAATAATTGTTGAGAACCACTATCTACTAAAGTTTTACACTTAGTCTCCTTTGGATTCTTATCTTGACTCGTCCCCAGACCACTAGTCAGGTACATGTCAATTTGATCCATTCCCTTTCGATATTTTGAGCACTTATGCAATGGATGAGCGTGAGCAAGAAAGTTGACACCTAAAAGGCGAAACAGAAGGAAGGTGGAGGAGGAAGACAAAAAAAGGTGTGAAAGGCTCACATCAACGAGGACAATCATAGGCGAGTGAAAGACATGAAGATTAAGTCATGAGAAGGTGGATGTTGCATGACAATGTATCTCGGAAAGGCTATGGAAATGCATTGATAGGTAGGTATGGTGGCTGTTTTGAGGAAGAATATAAGGGGGTTTATGATGACAGAGCGTATCATGCCAAGGGTTTGGATGTACCGGCGAAGGTGGACGCCAACTCTCGGAGTGAGAAGAAAGCAATGCACGACACATGAGAGGCTAGAAAAATATGGGAAGGTGGAAGTGTCAACTTTCGAGCACTCACATTAGTCCGAAGAACTCATGCACTTATTATCAGTAACTCTCAATCTAATAAGGAGGTTTCACAAAGAGACAAGTACCCCGAGGAGGCACTAGTACAAAACATGCCTTTGGATATGAGCAAAGGTCATGGTTCGAACACGAACCGGTTCTACTGGCCCAATAGAACCGGTTCGTGGCTCCGGGCTTTAGAACCGGTTCGTGTGGTGGGGCCCCAGCCAAGCGGTGCCGTGCCAGCGCCCCTTTAGAACCGGTTTGTACTACCAACCGGTTCTAAAGATGTGGTGGAAGGTTGTTGTTCGGCATGCGGGCCACCTAGCAGCATTAGAACCGGTTGGTACCTAGAACCGGTTCTAAAGGTTCACTAAGTTTAGTACCACCTCGCTAACCGAAGAGGAGTTCGACTGGTTTATAAGCACGGGTTAGAGTGGACTTATCATAGCATAACAATTTCAATAAAGGTTGTCCATGAGGGATTTAACTATATCCTGTATACTGTAGTTCAAATTTTGGTTGAACCTTGATTGGTGGGAAGATTTGCTAGATTTGCTGACGAGGCGGGTTCCAGCTGAAACCCCGTATGAGATTGCGAAATCTAATACGGGCATTTCAGCTGGAGCTCTCTTGTTGGCAGAGTAGCTAGATTTTCCCACTAATCAGGGGCTAACCGAAAATTTCCTTTACGGTGTACAGGGTGTGGAGTAATCTTCCATTGACATCCTATAATGAAATTGCTATACTTTTTTATTTTAGTTTTTGTTGTAGCCCTCTCAACAGGTATTACAAGCAGGTATTTTTTTAGAGGGCTACATCAGTTGAACTTGCTAAAACTGTTGAGAGTGCTACGACAAAAACTGGATGCACTTCGTGTACAAACTGGACCATCAAGGGTTTCAAATTGTTGCTCTCGGACAAACTCTTCTGAGCACTACTTCCAGCATTATCACGAGCCTTGTTAAAAGATTCCATCATTGTGCGTCCAGGCAGTCATTTGCGAAATATTAATGAAACTGCCTTTTGAGCCTGCAGTGATCATAGCTTTGAAATTGTTGCTCTCGGACAGACTCTTCTGAGCACTACTTCCAGCATTATCACGAGCCTTGTTAAAAGATTCCATCATTGTGCGTCCAGAAAGTCATTTGCGAAATATAGTGGCTCTCAAATGCACCATCGGTATGAAGTGAAAGATTTCTAGCTAGATATATGTAAGATCAACAAAACATACGATTTCGCCTGCATACAGCCCGACGGTGGCTCTAGAGTGCAAGAATATCAAATGCACCGTCGAACGTATGCAGGCGAATCCGAATGGTTTGTATTTGGTCGATGAAGTGAAAGATTTCTAACTAGATATATATAAGATCAACAAAACACACGGTTTCTCCTGGTTACAGCCCGACGGTGTGGCTCTCGTGAGTGCCCGCATATCAAAAGCACCGTCAGACCGCAACCAGGCGAATCCGAACGATTTGTATTCGACCGATGAAATGAGTGTCGAACATGTCCGAGAGGTGGGCTATATATAGGCAACGACAAGCCTGATCCAACGGCTGACAAGCCTGATCCAACGATCACAAAGCGCTTGACAGGAAAACGCGATCCGTGTGCTTCTTCCTGATTGGTCGAGGTGAGCTGAAAGAAACAAAGCGCTTGAAGTACCGGTTTGTGGTTGAAACCGGTGCTAAAGACCTTTCTGACTTCATTTGAAAGAAACACGCGATCCGTGTGCTTCTTCCTGATTGGTTGGATCCAACGGCTCAGAAGCCTGATCCAACGACTCACAAGCGCTTGAAAGAAACACGCGATCCGTGTGCTTCTTCCTGATTGGTTGGATTCAAAATCGTGTACGGTTAAAAGCGCGTGGAAGAGGACTCCACGCAACGCCAGTCGCCACTAGTTCTTTTCTCGTGCACTCTTTCCCCTTCCGTGCCACCACCACCGTGCCGCCTCGCTGCCGCCGACCAAGCTACCACGGCGTCCGCGAGCGCTCGGACGACACATTCATGGCGGTGATCACTTGCGCCAACAACGAGCGTGTGTGTCTCGGCAGGTTCTGGCATGCATATTTAGCCGCCCGCGCGTATGACGTTGCGGCGTGGAGGCTCGGTCCCCCGCGCGCGGAGATGAATAACCGCCACTGTCGCAGCTTGGAAGAGGAGGAGGACATGGCAGATCCGCCGCTCCTCCTCACTGAAGAGGACCACCGCCTCCATCATCGACGAGCGGTGCTCGGCCTCACCTCGGAGCAGGACCAGCGTGCCGTGCAGGATTGGTACGCGAGCCATCCCCGTGAAGCCTCGGAGGAGGCGGAACACTGGACGAGGCTGGCGGCCGAGAGCGCGGAGCGGCGTCAGGAGCGTCATGAATGGAGGGAGGAGCGGCGGACGGCCAAGGCAATGGCGGAGGAGGAACTGACGAGAGGCTTCGCCAACTGGCCCCTCGGTGACCCTCGTTGGATAGCGCTGGAGGATGACATCAGCTCCGACACCGAAGACGATTTCTCCGACGACGAGGAGGAGTAGTTTTTTTTATGTTCTAGGTTTGAGATGTTAACTTTGTTGAATGTTTTAAGTTTGCCGCGTCGCCGACACCATTTGCTGTTTTTCACGCATTTAATGATTTATTTTGAGCTAAATGACCCTGGTCGAGCCACAAACCGAAACTAATGCTTGTGGGCCAGGAGCGAGGTGCATTGTTCCCGGTTCTTGGCTGGAACCAGGACATATGCCCCCAGAAAAGGTTGAAACTTGGCAAGGTATCATCATTTGACCCACATAACATGTGTGCAAAAGTTGAGAGGATTACGGCAAAAACCGGATGCACTTCGTGTACAAACTGGACCATCTCTTTCAAAGTATAAGGGTTTCAAACGAGAACTCATCTGTTACAAAGACATTTCATTTTTCTAAACTTATTTCAACTCAAGACTTTTTTTGCATTCAATATGCACCATTCAAACCCACATACTAAAATTTCAACCCTTTCTGACTTCATTTGCTATTTTTCATGCATTTAATGATTTATTTTGAGCTAAATGACCTTGAATTTGGAAACCACTACAACTGAACTCAGAAAAGGTTGAAACTTGGCAAGGTATCATCATTTGACCCACATAACATGTGTGCAAAAGTTGAGAGGATTACGGCAAAAACTGGATGCACTTCGTGTACAAACTGGACCATCTCTTTCAAAGTATGATGGTTTCAAACGAGAACTCATCTGTTACAAAGACATTTCATTTTTCTAAACTTATTTCCACTCAAGACTTTGCTTGCATTCAATATGCACCATTCAAAGCCACATACTAAAATTTCAACCCTTTCTGACTTTATTTGCTATTTTTCATGCATTTAATGATTTATTTTGAGATAAATGACCTTGAATTTGGAAAGCACTACAACTGAACTGAGAAAAGGTTGAAACTTGGCAAGGTATCATCATTCGACCCACATAACATGTGTGCAAAAGTTGAGAGGATTACGACAAAAACTGGATACACTTCGTGTACAAACTAGACCATCTCTTTCAAAGTATAAGGGTTTCAAACGAGAACTCATCTGTTACAAAGACATTTCATTTTTCTAAACTTATTTTAACTCAAGACTTTTTTTGCATTCATTATGCACCATTCAAAGCCACATACTAAAATTTCAACCCTTTCTGACTTCATTTGCTATTTTTCATGCATTTAATGATTTATTTTTAGCTAAATGACCTTGAATTTGGAAAGCACTACAACTCAACTCAGAAAAGGTTGAAACTTGGCAAGGTATCATCATTTGACCCACATAACATGTGTGCAAAAGTTGAGAGGATTACGGCAAAAACTGGATGCAGCTCGTGTACAAACTGGACCATCTCTTTCAAAGTATGATTGTTTCAAACGAGAACTCATCTGTTACAAAGACATTTCATTTTTCTGAACTTATTTCAACTCAAGACTTTTTTTGCATTCAATATGCACCATTCAAAGCCACATACTAAAATTTCAACCCTTTCTGACTTCATTTGTTATTTTTCATGCATTTAATGATTTATTTTGAGCTAAATGACTTGAATTTGGAAAGCACTACAACTGAACTCAGAAAAGGTAGAAACTTGGCAAAGTATCATCATTTGACCCACATAACATGTGTGCAAAAGCTGAGAGGATTACGACAAAAACTGGATGCACTTCGTGTACAAACTAGACCATCTCTTTCAAAGTATAAGGGTTTCAAACGAGAACTCATCTGTTACAAAGACATTTCATTTTTCTAAACTTATTTCAACTCAAGACTTTTTTTTGCATTCAATATGCACCATTCAAAGCCACATACTAAAATTTCAACCCTTTCTGACTTCATTTGCTATTTTTCATGCATTTAATGATTTATTTTGAGCTAAATGACCTTGAATTTGGAAAGCGCTACAACTGAACTCAGAAAAGGTTGAAACTTGGCAAGATATCATCATTTGACCCACATAACATGTGTGCAAAATTTGAAAGGATTACGGCAAAAACTGGATGCACTTCGTGTACAAACTGGACCATCTCTTTCAAAATAGGATGGTTTAAAACGAGAACTCATCTGTTACAAAGACATTTTATTTTTCTAAACTTATTTCAACTCAAGGCTTTTTTTGCATTCAATATGCACCATTCAAAGCCACATACTAAAATTTCAACCCTTTCTGACTTCATTTGCTATTTTTTATGCATTTAATGATTTATTTTGAGCTAAATGACCTTGAATTTGGAAAGCACTACAACTGAACTCAGAAAAGGTTGAAACTTGGCAAGGTATCATCATTTTACCCACATAAGATGTGTGCAAAAGTTGAGAGGATTACGGCAAAAACTGGATGCACTTCGTGTACAAACTGGACCATCTCTTTCAAAGTATAAGGGTTTCAAACGAAAACTCATCTGTTACAAAGACATTTAATTTTTCTAAACTTATTTCAACTCAAGACTTTTTTTGCATTCAATATGCACCATTCAAAGCCACATACTAAAATTTCAACCCTTTCTGACTTCATTTGCTATTTTTCATGCATTTAATGATTTTTTGACTATTTTAAAGTATTTCACAAACTAGTATTTCAAAAGAATTCAACTTGAAACTATTTAAATTTAAAAACCACTGCCACTAACAGAATATTTATAATTATGTTTTAACCTAAAATAAAATGATTTACTAAAAAACTACAACTATTCTAATAGCTAGTCAAAATATAAAAACAAATATAAATCTGGTGTCAAAATATAAAGTATAGCAAATATAAAAACTCCAACTATTCTAATAGCTAGTCAAAATATAAAAACAAATATAAAAATAGCAAATGGAAAAAAGTATAGCAATTTCATTATAGGATGTCAACGGAAGATTACTCCACACTCTGTACACCATAAAGGACAATTTCAGTTGAGCCCTCATTAGTTGACAAATCTAGAAATCTGCCGACTAATCAAGGTTCAACAGAAATTGCCTTTACAGTATACAGCGTATAGATGAATCACTCGTGGACAACCTTTATTAAACTTGCTATGCTACGATAAGTCCACACTGACCAGTGCTTATAAACCGGTCGAACTTGTCTTCGGTTAGCGAGGTGGTACTAAACTTAGTGTACCTTTAGAACCGGTTCTAGGTACCAACAGGTGCTAAAGGTCTCCACTCTTCCCGCTGAAAATTTTCCCCAGAAATTGAGTAAATTGGAGACCTTTAGCACCGGTTTGTGTTACCAACCAGTGCTAAAGGGTTGTTAGTACCGGTTTGTGTTACAAACCGGTTCTAAAGGTATTCTCTATATAACCCCGCCTCCTCACGGGGCAAACCACTGCCGCCCAGATCGAAATTTGACGCGCCCCAGGATGCTGCGCTTCGCCGTCGTCATCGACCTCTCCGCCAGGCTGCTGCGCTCCGTCGCCATTGTCGCCCTCGCCGCCGACGTCGCCCTCACTCCGCCGTCGTCGTCGCCCTCTCCATCGACGCCCTCTGGTGAGCTATCCCTCTTCCCCTGATGACCACCACGCCGAGTCCCTCGAGCGCCGCCGTGGGCCGACATGGCCAGGAGCGAGGTGCATTGTTCCCGGTTGTTGGCTGGAACCAGGACATATGCCCCCAGAAAAGGTTGAAACTTGGCAAGGTATCATCATTTGACCCACATAACATGTGTGCAAAAGTTGAGAGGATTACGGCAAAAACCGGATGCACTTCGTGTACAAACTGGACCATCTCTTTCAAAGTATAAGGGTTTCAAACGAGAACTCATCTGTTACAAAGACATTTCATTTTTCTAAACTTATTTCAACTCAAGACTTTTTTTGCATTCAATATGCACCATTCAAAGCCACATACTAAAATTTCAACCCTTTCTGACTTCATTTGCTATTTTTCATGCATTTAATGATTTATTTTGAGCTAAATGACCTTGAATTTGGAAACCACTACAACTGAACTTAGAAAAGGTTGAAACTTGGCAAGGTATCATCATTTGACCCACATAACATGTGTGCAAAATTTGAGAGGATTACGACAAAAACTTGGATGCACTTCGTGTACAAACTGGACCATCTCTTTCAAAGTGTGATGGTTTCAAACGAGAACCCATCTGTTACAAAGACATTTCATTTTTCTAAACTTATTTCCACTCAAGACTTTTCTTGCATTCAATATGCACCATTCAAAGCCACGTACTAAAATTTCAACCCTTTCTGACTTTATTTGCTATTTTTCATGCATTTAATGATTTATTTTGAGCTAAATGACCTTGAATTTGGAAAGCACTACAACTGAACTGAGAAAAGGTTGAAACTTGGCAAGGTATCATCATTCGACCCACATAACATGTGTGCAAAAGTTGAGAGGATTACGGAAAAAACTGGATGCACTTCGTGTACAAACTAGACCATCTCTTTCAAAGTATAAGGGTTTCAAACGAGAACTCATCTGTTACAAAGACATTTCATTTTTCTAAACTTATTTTAACTCAAGACTTTTTTTGCATTCAATATGCACCATTCAAAGCCACATACTAAAATTTCAACCCTTTCTGACTTCATTTGCTATTTTTCATGCATTTAATGATTTATTTTTAGCTAAATGACCTTGAATTTGGAAAGCACTACAACTCAACTCAGAAAAGGTTGAAACTTGGCAAGGTATCATCATTTGACCCACATAACATGTGTGCAAAAGTTGAGAGGATTACGGCAAAAACTGGATGCAGCTCGTGTACAAACTGGACCATCTCTTTCAAAGTATGATTGTTTCAAACGAGAACTCATCTGTTACAAAGACATTTCATTTTTCTGAACTTATTTCAACTCAAGACTTTTTTTGCATTCAATATGCACCATTCAAAGCCACATACTAAAATTTCAACCCTTTCTGACTTCATTTGTTATTTTTCATGCATTTAATGATTTATTTTGAGCTAAATGACTTGAATTTGGAAAGCACTACAACTGAACTCAGAAAAGGTAGAAACTTGGCAAAGTATCATCATTTGACCCACATAACATGTGTGCAAAAGCTGAGAGGATTACGACAAAAACTGGATGCACTTCGTGTACAAACTAGACCATCTCTTTCAAATTATAAGGGTTTCAAACGAGAACTCATCTGTTACAAAGACATTTCATTTTTCTAAACTTATTTCAACTCAAGACTTTTTTTTGCATTCAATATGCACCATTCAAAGCCACATACTAAAATTTCAACCCTTTCTGACTTCATTTGCTATTTTTCATGCATTTAATGATTTATTTTGAGCTAAATGACCTTGAATTTGGAAAGCGCTACAACTGAACTCAGAAAAGGTTGAAACTTGGCAAGATATCATCATTTGACCCACATAACATGTGTGCAAAATTTGAAAGGATTACGGCAAAAACTGGATGCACTTCGTGTACAAACTGGACCATCTCTTTCAAAGTATGATGGTTTAAAACGAGAACTCATCTGTTACAAAGACATTTTATTTTTCTAAACTTATTTCAACTCAAGGCTTTTTTTGCATTCAATATGCACCATTCAAAGCCACATACTAAAATTTCAACCCTTTCTGACTTCATTTGCTATTTTTTATGCATTTAATGATTTATTTTGAGCTAAATGACCTTGAATTTGGAAAGCACTACAACTGAACTCAGAAAAGGTTGAAACTTGGCAAGGTATCATCATTTTACCCACATAACATGTGTGCAAAAGTTGAGAGGATTACGGCAAAAAATGGATGCACTTCGTGTACAAAATGGACCATCTCTTTCAAAGTATAAGGGTTTCAAACGAAAACTCATCTGTTACAAAGACATTTCATTTTTCTAAACTTATTTGAACTGAAGACTTTTTTTTGCATTCAATATGCATCATTCAAAGCCACATACTAAAATTTCAACCCTTTCTGACTTCATTTGCTATTTTTCATGCATTTAATGATTTTTTGACTATTTTAAAGTATTTCACAAACTAGTATTTCAAAAGAATTCAACTTGAAACTATTTAAATTTAAAAACCACTGCCACTAACAGAATATTTATAATTATGTTTTAACCTAAAATAAAATGATTTATTAAAAAACTACAACTATTCTAATAGCTAGTCAAAATATAAAAACAAATATAAATCTGGTGTCAAAATATAAAGTATAGCAAATATAAAAACTCCAACTATTCTAATAGCTAGTCAAAATATAAAAACAAATATAAAAATAGCAAATGGAAAAAAGTATAGCAATTTCATTATAGGATGTCAACGGAAGATTACTCCACACTCTATACACCATAAAGGACAATTTCAGTTGAGCCCTCATTAGTTGACAAATCTAGAAATCTGCCGACTAATCAAGGTTCAACAGAAATTGCCTTTACAGTATACGGCGCATAGATGAATCACTCGTGGACAACCTTTATTAAACTTGCTATGCTACGATAAGTCCACACTGACCAGTGCTTATAAACCGGTCGAACTTGTCTTCGGTTAGCGAGGTGGTACTAAACTTAGTGTACCTTTAGAACCGGTTCTAGGTACCAACAGGTGCTAAAGGTCTCCACTCTTCCCGCTGAAAATTTTCCCCAGAAATTGAGTAAATTGGAGACCTTTAGCACCGGTTTGTGTTACCAACCAGTGCTAAAGGGTTGTTAGTACCGGTTTGTGTTACAAACCGGTTCTAAAGGTATTCTCTATATAACCCCGCCTCCTCACGGGGCAAACCACTGCCGCCCAGATCGAAATTTGACGCGCCCCAGGATGCTGCGCTTCGCCGTCGTCATCGACCTCTCCGCCAGGCTGCTGCGCTCCGTCGCCATTGTCGCCCTCGCCGCCGACGTCGCCCTCACTCCGCCGTCGTCGTCGCCCTCTCCATCGACGCCCTCTGGTGAGCTATCCCTCTTCCCCTGATGACCACCACGCCGAGTCCCTCGAGCGCCGCCATGGGCCGACATGGCCAGGAGCGAGGTGCATTGTTCCCGGTTCTTGGATGGAACCAGGACATATGCCCCCAGAAAAGGTTGAAACTTGGCAAGGTATCATCATTTGACCCACATAACATGTGTGCAAAAGTTGAGAGGATTACGGCAAAAACCGGATGCACTTCGTGTACAAACTGGACCATCTCTTTCAAAGTATAAGGGTTTCAAACGAGAACTCATCTGTTACAAAGACATTTCATTTTTCTAAACTTATTTCAACTCAAGACTTTTTTTGCATTCAATATGCACCATTCAAAGCCACATACTAAAATTTCAACCCTTTCTGACTTCATTTGCTATTTTTCATGCATTTAATGATTTATTTTGAGCTAAATGACCTTGAATTTGGAAACCACTACAACTGAACTTAGAAAAGGTTGAAACTTGGCAAGGTATCATCATTTGACCCACATAACATGTGTGCAAAATTTGAGAGGATTACGACAAAAACTTGGATGCACTTCGTGTACAAACTGGACCATCTCTTTCAAAGTGTGATGGTTTCAAACGAGAACCCATCTGTTACAAAGACATTTCATTTTTCTAAACTTATTTCCACTCAAGACTTTTCTTGCATTCAATATGCACCATTCAAAGCCACGTACTAAAATTTCAACCCTTTCTGACTTTATTTGCTATTTTTCATGCATTTAATGATTTATTTTGAGCTAAATGACCTTGAATTTGGAAAGCACTACAACTGAACTGAGAAAAGGTTGAAACTTGGCAAGGTATCATCATTTGACCCACATAACATGTGTGCAAAAGTTGAGAGGATTACGGAAAAAACTGGATGCACTTCGTGTACAAACTGGACCATCTCTTTCAAAGTATAAGGGTTTCAAACGAGAACTCATCTGTTACAAAGACATTTCATTTTTCTAAACTTATTTTGACTCAAGACTTTTTTTGCATTCAATATGCACCATTCAAAGCCACATACTAAAATTTCAACCCTTTCTGACTTCATTTGCTATTTTTCATGCATTTAATGATTTATTTTTAGCTAAATGACCTTGAATTTGGAAAGCACTACAACTCAACTCAGAAAAGGTTGAAACTTGGCAAGGTATCATCATTTGACCCACATAACATGTGTGCAAAAGTTGAGAGGATTACGGCAAAAACTGGATGCAGCTCGTGTACAAACTGGACCATCTCTTTCAAAGTATGATTGTTTCAAACGAGAACTCATCTGTTACAAAGACATTTCATTTTTCTGAACTTATTTCAACTCAAGAATTTTTTTGCATTCATTATGCACCATTCAAAGCCACATACTAAAATTTCAACCCTTTCTGACTTCATTTGTTATTTTTCATGCATTTAATGATTTATTTTGAGCTAAATGACTTGAATTTGGAAAGCACTACAACTGAACTCAGAAAAGGTTGAAACTTGGCAAAGTATCATCATTTGACCCACATAACATGTGTGCAAAAGCTGAGAGGATTACGACAAAAACTGGATGCACTTCGTGTACAAACTAGACCATCTCTTTCAAAGTATAAGGGTTTCAAACGAGAACTCATCTGTTACAAAGACATTTCATTTTTCTAAACTTATTTCAACTCAAGAATTTTTTTGCATTCAATATGCACCATTCAAAGCCACATACTAAAATTTCAACTCTTTTTGACTTCATTTGTTATTTTTCATGCATTTAATGATTTATTGAGCTAAATGACCTTGAATTTGGAAAGCGCTACAACTGAACTCAGAAAAGGTTGAAACTTGGCAAGATATCATCATTTGACCCACATAACATGTGTGCAAAATTTGAAAGGATTACGGCAAAAACTGGATGCACTTCGTGTACAAACTGGACCATCTCTTTCAAAGTATGATGGTTTAAAACGAGAACTCATCTGTTACAAAGACATTTTATTTTTCTAAACTTATTTCAACTCAAGGCTTTTTTTGCATTCAATATGCACCATTCAAAGCCACATACTAAAATTTCAACCCTTTCTGACTTCATTTGCTATTTTTTATGCATTTAATGATTTATTTTGAGCTAAATGACCTTGAATTTGGAAAGCACTACAACTGAACTCAGAAAAGGTTGAAACTTGGCAAGGTATCATCATTTTACCCACATAACATGTGTGCAAAAGTTGAGAGGATTACGGCAAAAAATGGATGCACTTCGTGTACAAAATGGACCATCTCTTTCAAAGTACAAGGGTTTCAAACGAAAACTCATCTGTTACAAAGACATTTCATTTTTCTAAACTTATTTGAACTGAAGACTTTTTTTTGCATTCAATATGCATCATTCAAAGCCACATACTAAAATTTCAACCCTTTCTGACTTCATTTGCTATTTTTCATGCATTTAATGATTTTTTTGACTATTTTAAAGTATTTCACAAACTAGTATTTCAAAAGAATTCAACTTGAAACTATTTAAATTTAAAAACCACTGCCACTAACAGAATATTTATAATTATGTTTTAACCTAAAATAAAATGATTTATTAAAAAACTCCAACTATTCTAATAGCTAGTCAAAATATAAAAACAAATATAAATCTGGTGTCAAAATATAAAGTATAGCAAATATAAAAACTCCAACTATTCTAATAGCTAGTCAAAATATAAAAACAAATATAAAAATAGCAAATGGAAAAAAGTATAGCAATTTCATTATAGGATGTCAACGGAAGATTACTCCACACTCTGTACACCATAAAGGACAATTTCAGTTAAGCCCTGATTAGTTGACAAATCTAGAAATCTGCCGACTAATCAAGGTTCAACAGAAATTGCCTTTACAGTATACGGCGCATAGATGAATCACTCGTGGACAACCTTTATTAAACTTGCTATGCTACGATAAGTCCACACTGACCAGTGCTTATAAACCGGTCGAACTTGTCTTCGGTTAGCGAGGTGGTACTAAACTTAGTGTACCTTTAGAACCGGTTCTAGGTACCAACAGGTGCTAAAGGTCTCCACTCTTCCCGCTGAAAATTTTCCCCAGAAATTGAGTAAATTGGAGACCTTTAGCACCGGTTTGTGTTACCAACCAGTGCTAAAGGGTTGTTAGTACCGGTTTGTGTTACAAACCGGTTCTAAAGGTATTCTCTATATAACCCCGCCTCCTCACGGGGCAAACCACTGCCGCCCAGATCGAAATTTGACGCGCCCCAGGATGCTGCGCTTCGCCGTCGTCATCGACCTCTCCGCCAGGCTGCTGCGCTCCGTCGCCATTGTCGCCCTCGCCGCCGACGTCGCCCTCACTCCGCCGTCGTCGTCGCCCTCTCCATCGACGCCCTCTGGTGAGCTATCCCTCTTCCCCTGATGACCAGCACGCCGAGTCCCTCGAGCGCCGCCGTGGGCCGACATGGCCAGGAGCGAGGTGCATTGTTCCCGGTTCTTGGATGGAACCAGGACATATGCCCCCAGAAAAGGTTGAAACTTGGCAAGGTATCATCATTTGACCCACATAACATGTGTGCAAAAGTTGAGAGGATTACGGCAAAAACCGGATGCACTTCGTGTACAAACTGGACCATCTCTTTCAAAGTATAAGGGTTTCAAACGAGAACTCATCTGTTACAAAGACATTTCATTTTTCTAAACTTATTTCAACTCAAGACTTTTTTTGCATTCAATATGCACCATTCAAAGCCACATACTAAAATTTCAACCCTTTCTGACTTCATTTGCTATTTTTCATGCATTTAATGATTTATTTTGAGCTAAATGACCTTGAATTTGGAAACCACTACAACTGAACTTAGAAAAGGTTGAAACTTGGCAAGGTATCATCATTTGACCCACATAACATGTGTGCAAAATTTGAGAGGATTACAACAAAAACTTGGATGCACTTCGTGTACAAACTGGACCATCTCTTTCAAAGTGTGATGGTTTCAAACGAGAACCCATCTGTTACAAAGACATTTCATTTTTCTAAACTTATTTCCACTCAAGACTTTTCTTGCATTCAATATGCACCATTCAAAGCCACGTACTAAAATTTCAACCCTTTCTGACTTTATTTGCTATTTTTCATGCATTTAATGATTTATTTTGAGCTAAATGACCTTGAATTTGGAAAGCACTACAACTGAACTGAGAAAAGGTTGAAACTTGGCAAGGTATCATCATTTGACCCACATAACATGTGTGCAAAAGTTGAGAGGATTACGGAAAAAACTGGATGCACTTCGTGTACAAACTGGACCATCTCTTTCAAAGTATAAGGGTTTCAAACGAGAACTCATCTGTTACAAAGACATTTCATTTTTCTAAACTTATTTTGACTCAAGACTTTTTTTGCATTCAATATGCACCATTCAAAGCCACATACTAAAATTTCAACCCTTTCTGACTTCATTTGCTATTTTTCATGCATTTAATGATTTATTTTTAGCTAAATGACCTTGAATTTGGAAAGCACTACAACTCAACTCAGAAAAGGTTGAAACTTGGCAAGGTATCATCATTTGACCCACATAACATGTGTGCAAAAGTTGAGAGGATTACGGCAAAAACTGGATGCAGCTCGTGTACAAACTGGACCATCTCTTTCAAAGTATGATTGTTTCAAACGAGAACTCATCTGTTACAAAGACATTTCATTTTTCTGAACTTATTTCAACTCAAGAATTTTTTTGCATTCATTATGCACCATTCAAAGCCACATACTAAAATTTCAACCCTTTCTGACTTCATTTGTTATTTTTCATGCATTTAATGATTTATTTTGAGCTAAATGACTTGAATTTGGAAAGCACTACAACTGAACTCAGAAAAGGTTGAAACTTGGCAAAGTATCATCATTTGACCCACATAACATGTGTGCAAAAGCTGAGAGGATTACGACAAAAACTGGATGCACTTCGTGTACAAACTAGACCATCTCTTTCAAAGTATAAGGGTTTCAAATGAGAACTCATCTGTTACAAAGACATTTCATTTTTCTAAACTTATTTCAACTCAAGAATTTTTTTGCATTCAATATGCACCATTCAAAGCCACATACTAAAATTTCAACTCTTTTTGACTTCATTTGTTATTTTTCATGCATTTAATGATTTATTGAGCTAAATGACCTTGAATTTGGAAAGCGCTACAACTGAACTCAGAAAAGGTTGAAACTTGGCAAGATATCATCATTTGACCCACATAACATGTGTGCAAAATTTGAAAGGATTACGGCAAAAACTGGATGCACTTCGTGTACAAACTGGACCATCTCTTTCAAAGTATGATGGTTTAAAACGAGAACTCATCTGTTACAAAGACATTTAATTTTCTAAACTTATTTCAACTCAAGGCTTTTTTTGCATTCAATATTCACCATTCAAAGCCACATACTAAAATTTCAACCCTTTCTGACTTCATTTGCTATTTTTTATGCATTTAATGATTTATTTTGAGCTAAATGACCTTGAATTTGGAAAGCACTACAACTGAACTCAGAAAAGGTTGAAACTTGGCAAGGTATCATCATTTTACCCACATAACATGTGTGCAAAAGTTGAGAGGATTACGGCAAAAAATGGATGCACTTCGTGTACAAACTGGACCATCTCTTTCAAAGTATAAGGGTTTCAAACGAAAACTCATCTGTTACAAAGACATTTCATTTTTCTAAACTTATTTGAACTGAAGACTTTTTTTTGCATTCAATATGCATCATTCAAAGCCACATACTAAAATTTCAACCCTTTCTGACTTCATTTGCTATTTTTCATGCATTTAATGATTTTTTGACTATTTTAAAGTATTTCACAAACTAGTATTTCAAAAGAATTCAACTTGAAACTATTTAAATTTAAAAACCACTGCCACTAACAGAATATTTATAATTATGTTTTAACCTAAAATAAAATGATTTATTAAAAAACTCCAACTATTCTAATAGCTAGTCAAAATATAAAAACAAATATAAATCTGGTGTCAAAATATAAAGTATAGCAAATATAAAAACTCCAACTATTCTAATAGCTAGTCAAAATATAAAAACAAATATAAAAATAGCAAATGGAAAAAAGTATAGCAATTTCATTATAGGATGTCAACGGAAGATTACTCCACACTCTGTACACCATAAAGGACAATTTCAGTTAAGCCCTGATTAGTTGACAAATCTAGAAATCTGCCGACTAATCAAGGTTCAACAGAAATTGCCTTTACAGTATACGGCGCATAGATGAATCACTCGTGGACAACCTTTATTAAACTTGCTATGCTACGATAAGTCCACACTGACCAGTGCTTATAAACCGGTCGAACTTGTCTTCGGTTAGCGAGGTGGTACTAAACTTAGTGTACCTTTAGAACCGGTTCTAGGTACCAACCGGTGCAAGGTCTCCACTCTTCCCGCTGAAAGTTTTCCCCAGAAATTGAGTAAATTGGAGACCTTTAGCACCGGTTTGTGTTACCAACCAGTGCTAAAGGGTTGTTATTACCGGTTTGTGTTACAAACCGGTTCTAAAGGTATTCTATATATAACCCCGCCTCCTCATGGGGCAAACCACCACTGCCCAGATCGAAATTTGACGCCCCCCAGGATGCTGCGCTCCGCCGTCGTCATCGACCTCTCCGCCAGGCTGCTGCGCTCCGTCGCCATTGTCGCCCTCGCCGCCGACGTCGCCCTCACTCCGCCGTCGTCGTCGCCCTCTCCACCGACGCCCTCTGGTGAGCTATCCCTCTTCCCCTGATGACCACCCCGCCGAGTCCCTCGAGTGCCGCCGTGGGCCGACATGGCCAGGAGCGAGGTGCATTTTTCCCGGTTCTTGGCTGGAACCAGGACATATGCCCCCAAAAAAGGTTGAAACTTGGCAAGGTATCATCATTTTACCCACATAACATGTGTGCAAAAGTTGAGAGGATTACGGCAAAAACTGGATGCACTTCGTGTACAAACTGGACCATCTCTTTCAAAGTATAAGGGTTTCAAACGAGAACTCATCTGTTACAAAGACATTTCATTTTTCTAAACTTATTTCAACTAAAGACTTTTTTTGCATTCAATATGCACCATTCAAAGCCACATACTAAAATTTCAACCCTTTCTGACTTCATTTGCTATTTTTCATGCATTTAATGATTTATTTTGGGCTAAATGACCTTGAATTTGGAAACCACTACAACTGAACTCAGAAAAGGTTGAAACTTGGCAAGGTATCATCATTTGACCCACATAACATGTGTGCAAAATTTGAGAGGATTACGACAAAAACTTGGATGCACTTCGTGTACAAACTGAACCATATCTTTCAAAGTATGATTGTTTCAAACGAGAACCCATCTGTTACAAAGACATTTCATTTTTCTGAACTTATTTCCACTCAAGACTTTTCTTGCATTCAATATGCACCATTCAAAGCCACGTACTAAAATTTCAACCCTTTCTGACTTCATTTGTTATTTTTAATGCATTTAATGATTTATTTTGAGCTAAATGACTTGAATTTGGAAAGCACTACAACTGAACTCAGAAAAGGTTAAAACTTGGCAAGGTATCATCATTTGACCCACATAACATGTGTGCAAAAGCTGAGAGGATTACGACAAAAACTGGATGCACTTCGTGTACAAACTGGACCATCTCTTTCAAATTATAAGGGTTTCAAACGAGAACTCATCTGTTACAAAGACATTTCATTTTTCTAAACTTATTTCAACTCAAGACTTTTTTTGCATTCAATATGCACCTGTCAAAGCCACATACTAAAATTTCAACCCTTCCTGACTTCATTTGCTATTTTTCATGCATTTAATGATTTATTTTGAGCTAAATGACCTTGAATTTGGAAAGCGCTACAACTGAACTCAGAAAAGGTTGAAACTTGGCAATTTATCATCATTTGACCCACATAACATGTGTGCAAAAGTTGAAAGGATTACGGCAAAAACTGGATGCACTTCGTGTACAAACTGGACCATCTCTTTCAAAGTATGATGGTTTAAAACGAGAACTCATCTGTTACAAAGACATTTTATTTTTCTAAACTTATTTCAACTCAAGGCTTTTTTTGCATTCAATATGCACCATTCAAAGCCACATACTAAAATTTCAACCCTTTCTGACTTCATTTGCTATTTTTTATGCATTTAATGATTTATTTTGAGCTAAATGACCTTGAATTTGGAAAGCACTACAACTGAACTCAGAAAAGGTTGAAACTTGGCAAGGTATCATCATTTTACCCACATAACATGTGTGCAAAAGTTGAGAGGATTACGGCAAAAACTGGATGCACTTCGTGTACAAACTGGACCATCTATTTCAAAGTATAAGGGTTTCAAACGAAAACTCATCTGTTACAAAGACATTTCATTTTTCTAAACTTATTTCAACTCAAGACTTTTTTTTTGTATTCAATATGCACCATTCAAAGCCACGTACTAAAATTTCAATCCTTTCTGACTTCATTTGCTATTTTTCATGCATTTAATGATTTTTTGACTATTTTAAAGTATTTCACAAACTAGTATTTCAAAAGAATTCAACTTGAAACTATTTAAATTTAAAAACCACTGCCACTAACAGAGTATTTATAATTATGTTTTAACCTAAAATAAAATGATTTATTAAAAAACTCCAACTATTCTAATAGCTAATCAAAATATAAAAACAAATATAAATCTGATGCCAAAATATAAAGTATAGCAAATGTAAAAACTCCAACTATTCTAATAGCTAGTCAAAATATAAAAACAAATATAAAAATAGCAAATGGAAAAAAGTATAGCAATTTCATTATAGGATGTCAACGGAACATTACTCCACACTCTGTACACCATAAAGGACAATTTCAGTTAAGCCCTCATTAGTTGACAAATCTAGAAATCTGCCGACTAATCAAGGTTCAACAGAAATTGCCTTTACAGTATACAGCGTATAGATGAATCACTCGTGGACAACATTTATTAAACTTGCTATGCTACGATAAGTCCACACTGACCAGTGCTTATAAACCGGTCGAACTTGTCTTCGGTTAGCGAGGTGGTACTAAACTTAGTGTACCTTTAGAACCGGTTCTAGGTACCAACCGGTGCAAGGTCTCCACTCTTCCCGCTGAAAATTTTCCACAGAAATTGAGTAAATTGGAGACCTTTAGCACCGGTTTGTGTTACCAACCACTGCTAAAGGGTTGTTAGTACCGGTTTGTGTTACAAACCGGTTCTAAAGGTATTCTCTATATAACCCCGCCTCCTCACGGGGCAAACCACCGCCGCCCAGATCGAAATTTGACGCCCCCAGGATGCTGCGCTCCGCCGTCGTCATCGACCTCTCCGCCAGGCTGCTGCGCTCCGTCGCCATTGTCGCCCTCGCCGCCGACGTCGCCCTCACTCCGCCGTCGTCGTCGCCCTCTCACCGACGCCCTCTGGTGAGCTATCCCTCTTCCCCTGATGACCACCCCGCCGAGTCCCTCGAGCGCCGCCGTGGGCCGACATGGCCATAGCCCTCGCCGCCGACGCACGCCCGCGGCTTCTCTGTCACCGCTGCATTACCAGAGGGCGTCGATGGAGATTAGGGATTTGCTAGGATAATGAACATTTTTGCTAGGATAATGAACATTTTTTTGCTAGATGAATATGTTGCTATAGATGTATATGTCACTATGCAATTTTCTGCTAGATGAACATTTTGCTAGCTAGATGAACATTTTTGCTAGATGAACATTTTTCTATAGATGAACATTTTTGCTAGAGAGAATTTGATGGTGCAAGCTATAGTGTAAATTAGGGTTCCACAAGTTTGTATGTTTTCAGAGAACACAAGTAAAAATAAAGTGGAGGATTTTTTCTGTTAAACCAAAAATTGATAGAACAGACATTCTTGATCTATTTTGTTACCAATGAGGCACAATTTGTATTACTTCTCATGTTATATTTTTATAATTTTCATTATATTTTTATTACTTTGAATTAATTTTATAATTATGAACACATAGATGTCTCATCCCAAGTGCGAGATTTGTCAAGACGACTCGGGTAGACCAACGATCCAATGTTTGATGAAGCAGACACATACTTCTTCATCACGCTTAGGTCCTGGTTCCAAAATGTTATGGTATGTAACTTGCACGACATGTTCTTCTTATGGTGCATGCATGCATGACTTAAGTTTATGTTTATAACGTATCATTTTTTTTCTAATTCAACTAGTGCATCCCTTGCTTTGCAAGACGCCACATTTGTGACAAGATCAATATTCAAGATTTTGATGAAACTATTAGTAAAGAAGTTAACATTAAGACGAAACATTTCGTTCTTAAGGTTAAGATCTTTAATCAACCAAATGCCACATTCTTTGGCGGTGTAAAATGGAATGCATTATGAAAGACATATGCATTTCATGATAATATGAAAATAGCATTTGATCTTGGACGCCGCCGTCGAGGATCCAATGTTTTTCGTGATGATAAAATTTCGATGGAACTAGGCGACATGATTCCAGTTCGATGTTCATGTGAGTTTGTTAAACAACAATTTTGTTACTTCTACAACTTATTTTTCTTTGCTCTAAATGTTTGACAACTCATTTATAATTGCCAGCTTATGTTCTTGCCACGGAAGAAGTACAAGATATTTTTTTATTGTACCTTCTATAACAATGGCTTCGACCTAAGTAAGAGTGAACAACATGTATTTATCGAAGTTATTAAATTGGTACTTTCGTATGCGAACTATTTAAGAGTTGGCCGTCCTTTTGGAGCATATGTGCCATTTGTCCTTAAGTTGGAGGACTATATGCTTAAATGGCCTAGCCTGGTATGATTTTTATCATTCTCTCTCAGTAGCCTATATCTTCTTCAAAAAGACATTTTATTAATTATACTCATTGCTAACTATGCTACTAATATGTATGTTCTTCAACAGAAGATACCGCAAACTTGTACGCCTAAATGGATGCTGGGATTTAAAGGCGAAGTTACAATTGTTTGTGCACGGCCTTGGACAAAACCTTTCCAACATGATTACTACACTGAAAGTGGATCAGATGGCTGTGTCAAAATCAAAGCATGGTTGAAGATAGTGGTCCAGAAGAAGCCAAAACATGGAGACAGGTTGTTCTCTATCCTCTATCGTGGAGAATATGGACGCCCTTTTTGGGTTTATTTCTTTTTACCTTCGCGTGTTTGATTAGGTCCTATATATTTAGTAGGAGTGAATTCGAAGAATTATGTCCTATATATATTTAGTAGTAGTGAATCTGAACAAATTAGGTTATCGAAGTTAAACTAGGAAAAATCTTTGTGTTGGATATAATGGCTTTCGTACTTGTTCTTATTGAAGTTAAATTATATATTGTCCTATATATATGAGATGTGATCGATATATTTAGACTATATTGTCTGTGTGTATGAGATGTTGTGAAGCATATGTACCGAGATACACATCTTGTAAGTGTATGACGCATGAACCGCTTGATATATTCATATATTGATCATCTTCATTAAATAATAAGATTGCGGAGAACCTTTAATTAATAATCCAAAAACAAAACTATTAAACCCAAAAGAAAATAACAAATAAACCCTTAAACCACGAAACCTTTAGAACCGGTTTATGTTACCAACCGGTGCTAAAGGTGCTCAAGCCCTCACGTTGCCGTGCAACCACGTGGCCTGGCTGCAGCTGGTTTAGAACCGGTTCATGGGGAACCGGTTCTAAAGGCTTTAACCCTTTAGCACCGAACCTTTAGAACTGGTTTCAAAAACCGGTTCTAAAGGCACCCTAGAACCGGTTCTAATGACCCGTTTTGCACTAGTGAGGAGTGTATGGGGGTTTGGTTATCCTTGCGCATCCTCAACTCATGGTAAGTGAGTGTACTCTAATATTCGATCCCTCCAAAGAGTAGTGATCCATCTAGTAGCTAAAGTTCTCAACTAATTTTGTAAGTTTTCAAAATAAACACGGATTGCCCAAAATACGACATCTATCACTAATAGGCTAAAGCTCTTCACACCAAAAGTCCAAACATTACTCAAATCAATGCCTCAAAACTATTGCAAGTTACTACTACAAAAGAATAGCAACCTCAATTACCTACTTCCAGTCAAGACACACAACTCAGTGCAACAGGAAAACTCTCTAAACAAGATAAACATGAAAACTCAAGAGAGTTCCAGCAACAAACTAAACAAAAGCTCTTAAAAATATAAGCATGAAAACTAAGAGCTAAACATGGTAGTAGCTATGAAAAAAGATAAAGAACACACACATCAAAGATAAACATGAAGAATCCTATGTTGTGTTCTAGATTTTGAAAGTGGAGCGTGTTTCTCTCCCACACAAAGAAATCTGGGTTCTAAAACTTTATGAGCAGCAAGCAAAGCTAAAGAAAAATAAAAATAAAACCTAAGAGCGAGACGCTCCAAGCATAGCACATAACGCATGAAGTGATAAAAATATAGTGAAACGAAATACGAACTGATAATTGTTGATGGAGAAGGGGATGCACGGAGGCATCCCCAAGCTTAGACGCTTGAGTCTTCTTGAATATTTATTGGGGGTGCACGGGGGCATCCCCAAGCTTGAGCGCTTGATGATACGTCCAAAACGTATATATAATTTCTGCTTGCTCCATGCATGTTTTGTGTGATATTGCTATGATCTATATATACTTTCATACACTTTTGATCATATTTGGACTAACCTATTAACTCAGTGCACCCCAGTGCCATTTCCTGTTTTCTGTTGTTTTTCTATTTCAGTTTTCCCCCATATAAAAAGTGCCAGAAAAATTCCAGGAAAAATACAGGAAAAATCAGCGTACAGGAAGCTTCGAGAAGAGCCCGGGAGGGGCCAGAGGGGAGCCAGGGGGGCCCTGGCGGCCACCCGGCGCGGCCCCACCCCTGGCCGCGCCAGGGGGGGGGGGGGGGCGCCTGGGGCCCCTGGTCCACCTCTGGCTGCCCCCCTTCGCCTATTTATCCCCTGTCATGGGAAAACTCCAGAAGCAGAACCCTATTCCGCGAACTCGCCTCTGTTCCACCGCCGCCGCGCTTCCAAGATCGGGAGCACCAGAAGACCTCTTCCCGGCACCCTGCCGGAGGGAGGATTGACCTCCGGGAGTCTCCTCTCCACCATGGATGCTCCCCGGAAGTCTCGTGAGTAGTTTTCCTTGGACCATGGGTCCATGATCAGTAGCTATGTGATGTTCTCCTCCCCTCTTTGATCTTCATTGTTTAGACCTCGTGAGCTGCCCTACATGATCGAGGCACCTTTGTAATATTTTTGCTATTGCTATGTTGAGTTTGATAGGATCTGATGGATTATGAGATTATGTTCAGATTGTGATAGAGTAATATATTTGGTTCTTATCTTTTATATTTTTGTTCCTAAGTAATTCTTGCATGCTCTCTGTTGCTGTTTATTGCTTTGGCCAAGTAGTAGGTAGTGACTCCAAGAGGGAACGTTGTGCTAGATTGTGGGTTCATGCCTCCCCGATGACATGCTTGAGTGACAGAAACATGAGTCTAGGGGATGTGCTGTTGCCACAAGGGGGAAAACAATGGTGCTTGTAACCGCGGTTACAAGGATTGTTTACTTTACGCAGAGTTCTTTTTAATGCAGTTGTCTGTTGCTTTGGGTTTACACTTTGGGTGGGGCTCGCAACTTAATACCAGCGAGATGTTCTGGATAGATATCTCAAGGTGGATGATTAGTAGTAGATGCAGATGGATTTCGGTCTACTTATTTTGGCGTACTGCCTGTGCTTTTGAACCTCTTCCTTTCTTTTGTAGCATAGTTAGCATTGCGGTGCGTTCATAATCCTGTCAATTGCCTTTCTGTAATTTTTTTACCTCGCATAGAAATTTTATCGTCTTTTGGGAGAGAGACATCACTAGCAAACATCACGTATCCCGGTCCATATCCTTATCACTGTTTCCACGCTACATTTACCTTACTTCTTTTATTTGCTATCATTATCCCTTACGTTTTATCCTTTGTAAACAACAAGACCGGAGAGATTGACAACCTCTCTGTACTTCGTTGGGAACAAAGTTATCTGTGTCTGTGTGCAGGTCCGCGTCAGTTGCGCCGCTGGCACCTACTTATCATCTCTGGAGTCCTGCTGGAGACAAACCTTGGTATCTTCACCGAGGGAAAACTGCTGCTGCACTACATCTCAACCTTCCACTTGGGGAAACCAACGAAGGGGCGAGAAGCCATCAAGCAAGTTTTCTGGCGCCGTTGCCGGGGACTCCGAGTGCTAAGATAGGGGAGTTGCACACTACCCTTTACCTTTGTTTTTTTAGTCTTGTTAGTTTACCTTTCAATTTTTATCTTTCTGTCCTTTATCAAAAATCCAAAAAATATATATATTATGTCTAGTTCCTTACTTGCCAATCAATGTCTGACTTCTTTGAAACTAGATCTTATTGGCATGGAGGATTCACCGAGGATCAACAAAAGTGGTACTGGAACACCGCTTGTCTCAAAAGGGGATACACTTATGGAAACAAATACACCAATTGTATGAGTATGCTAGAAACTTGTGCTCAATATATAATATATCTTTCTGCAGGGATGAATCTTGTTGCTTTATGAGGCACAAACACCTTTATTTCCAATGTGAGTACAATGATGATGAAACCTTAGCTTCTTATGCTAAGGGAAACTATGATTTTTATGATGCAGAGCCAATAGAAGAATTTGTTGCTTATAAGGGTGCCTATGAAATTACTTCTCTTCTTAGAAATATTAATGATGCCCCTTAAAAATCTGAGAGTCTT
The DNA here is from genome assembly GCA_950022295.1 of Bromus sterilis. NCBI lineage: Eukaryota > Viridiplantae > Streptophyta > Magnoliopsida > Poales > Poaceae > Bromus > Bromus sterilis. The sequence continues at coordinate 17,313,710 of OX465598.1, read as the reverse complement.
TCCATACTTAACTATTGTTTGGAAAATTACGATGCAAATTATTACATTACTGATCATCTTGAGAGAATCTCTCCCCCAAAGGAAGATACTAATGATTTGCAGGACTCTATGGAAGAAGAAATTTATGAACCTGAAAGCTCCTTGGATGAAAAAGAGGAGGAGAGTGACGAACAAAAGGAGGAAGAATGGAGCCATTCATGTCTACCTTCTAATGAGAGTAACTCTTTGAATCTTACCTTATATGAGTATTATGATCCTATGGATTATTTTGAAATATCCCTTTTTGATGAAGTTGATGCCTTCTATGCTTATGGTCGTGATGCCACTATGGATGATGCTTACGGAGATGAACTTTATATAGTTCCTCATGTTAAGCATGAAATTTTTGCTATTGCACCCACACTTGAGTGTCCTATTATCCTTTTAAAATCTCCAACTTCGGAGAATTTTCCTCTTATCAAAGCTCAATGTGATGGGTTGCATTTATCTTATGATCCTAAAAACCGTGTTGAAAACAATACACGTGTACTTGCAGGTCATGAACAACATGATTTATGTGATAGTTATATTCTTGATGTTGTTCATGATACTACTGAAAATTACTTTGAGAGAGGAAAGCTTGGCTCTAAAATCTTTCATGTTACAAAAACACCTCTCTTTTTGATGAAAATTTTAAAGTTGCTCTTGTTCCACCCTCCTATGCTTGTCACTTTGTGCTTATTTGATTTATTTTCTTATAAGATGCCTATGCATAGGAAGTGGGTTAGGATTAAATGTGTTTCATTTTTTGGTTCTTGATGCTCTCTTTTGCTTCAAAATTCTTATTCTTGTGAGAGCGTCTTCTATAATCTGTATGCCTAGCTAATGGCTTTAAAGAAGCGCTTTCGGGAGGCAGCCCACAACGAATTTAGGTTTCTTTTTGCTTTTTGTTCTGTCTTGATGTTTGTTACTACTGTAGCAACATCATTGTATCTTTATTTTTCAGCTTTGTGCCAAGTTATAGCCTCTTACGACAAGGGAAGTAAAAGTTGTGACATGCTGTCCAGAAAACAGATTCTGTCCTCGTGACTAGAAAAATTCCAGAAAAATCCCAGTTCATCTTTTTGAGCTGAAAATTTTACACAGAGTGATCTATACAATTACGAAACTTCCCTATGTTCTGAGTTTTTTGATTTGAGTTGCAGAAGTGCCCCTAAAAAATTATTTACTACTTGCTGTTCTGTTTTTCACAGATTCTGCCACGTTTTGTCTCTCCTAACTTTTGCAAACCTTAAGCTTGTTTTTTCTTTGCAAAAACTTTTTGGCACTCTTGAGAAACAGTAGCTATTCAAGAATATCTTTATATCCAGTGGGAAAAATTATTTTATTAAGGGTACTAACCTCTCTAATCATCTTATGATGAGTTATGTATGAAGGGAGTTTTCAAGTGTGCGATGGAAGATGATGAGAGAAGATCCAGGAGTGTCAAGCGCTCAAGCTTGGGGATGCCCCCATGCATCCCCAATAAATATTCAAGGAGACTCAAGCGTCTAAGCTTGGGGATGCCCCCATGCATCCCCTTCTCCATCAACAATCATCGGTTCGTCCTTCGTCTCACTATATTTTTATCACTTCATGTGTTATGTGCTATGCTTGGAGCGTCTCGCTTTTAGGTTTTGTTTTTAGTTTTCTTTAGCTTTGCTTGCTGTTCATAACAAGTTAGATCCCTTCTTGCTTTATGTGGGAGAGAAACACGCTCCACTTTCAAAATTTAGAACACATCATAGGATTTTTCCTTCCTATCTTTTGCTGTTGTGTGTTCTTTATCTTTTCATAGCTACTGCCATGTTTAGTTTTAGTTAGTTTGTCTTTAGCAAGAGCCTTGGATTTTGTTTAGTTTGTTGCTGGAACTCTTTTTAGTTTTCATGTTTATCTTGTTAAAGAGAGTTGGTTGTTGCACTGAGTTGTGTCTTGTTTTGAGAAGTAGGTAATTGAGGTTGCTATTTAATTCTAGTAGTAGCTTGCAATAGTTTTGAGGTATTGTTGTAAGTAATGTTTGAACTTTTGGTGTCAAGAGCTCTAGACTATTAGTGATAGGTGTCGTATTTTCGGCAATCCGTGTTTATTTTCAAAACCTACAAAATTAGTTGAGAACTCTAGCTACTAGATGGATCACTACTCTTCTGAGGAGTCGAATATCAGAGAACACTCACGTACCATGAGTCGAGGATGCGCAAGGATAACCAAACCCCCTGTCAGACCCCTCTATTAGGTATGTGCTAGGGTTAGCTAGTACCTTTGCATCATGTCAAATTTTCAAAAGAAATCTTGGAAATCAAATTCAAAATCCAAATGGGAGAAGGAACACCCCCCAAGATGAATTAATTCAAAAGGCCAGATAAAAATCTTTTCCAAAAATTCATGTTAGAGTTTTGAAAAGTCTTATAAATGAGTGTGATCACATATCAAGTGATGTGGAACCCACCCCATGCTCATAGATTTTTCAAATATTCAAACAGTACCTTGGAATTAAAGAAATACCCCTTTTTGATTTAAAATTCAAATCATTTGAATTTTAAAAATGTTGAAAGTTTATGAGTGGCTAGTTTATATTATTATGAGGCCACATAAAAGTTTTCAACATTTAATAAAATGTTTAGCTATTTATTTTAGCTAAACAGAACAAATGACAGAAGGAAAAACAGAAAACAGAAAAGGAAAAGAAGGCTTACCTCAATTGGGCCCAACTCACCGAGGCAGCCCGGCCCAGGGACAGGGGCGTCTTCTTCCTCGCGCCAGGCAGGCTGTTGCCGCCGTGGCGAGCATGCCGACGACGATAGCCACCTCCTGCTTCCCTCCCCGTCCACGTTATCGCATCCAGAAGCATCCAGGAGCCGCCCCGGTTCTTCCCCCCCATCCACGAGCTCCCTCCTCTCCTCTCCCGCCCGATTCATCGCCGCCCGAGAAGCACGCCGGAGCGCCGTCGAGCACACGCGTGGCCAGTGAAGCCGAGAAGCCCCAAGACGGTGTCCAAGCGCTTCGTCGTCGTCGTCTTCACCGGCTTGCAGAAGGAATCGAGCCCGAAGCCCGCGTAGACGCTGAATTCTTCCTCGAGTCCCCGCCGGCCGTCGTGAAGGACTTCATCGATTACGTCGCCGTTGAGCCACCCCAGCCCTCGCTACCACATCTGCTGAGCTCCTGGTGAGCTTGGGGTCAAAACCCCTCACTTTTCCCCTTCGTTCACTCCCTGTAGCCGTGGCCGCCATGAAAGCCGAAGCTTCTCGCCGCCGGAATCCATGGCGAGGTCCATCCGTTAGGTAATCGAGCTCAGCTTGTTGTCCGACGCGTTCCCCGTGTTCTTCCTCGTCGAACCAGCCTAGCCTCGCCTCAAGTCGTGCCCTGGAGCCAAATCTCGATGGTGGCCGTAGCTAGGTCGCCGCGAAAGTTGACGCCGGCGAGCGTACGGTGCACCCCAGTGCTTGCTTTTGGTCCCGTTCGACGCGCGCGAGTAAGAGCTTCAAGATGATGGTCTTTGCGCTCCAAATGGTGGACAGAATCGAGCTCCCGTGCTGCGCCGCCGTGGCCAGGCCGCCGGCGTTTAGCCGCCGGCGTTTAGCCGCCGGCGTGTCAGTGCTAAACCCCCCCCCCCCCCCCTGTTTTCACCAGTTAAGTGACCCCTGGGTCACTGACCAGTGGGCCCAGTGGCTTAATTAAGCCACTGGATTAATTTAACCCACGGGTTAAGTTAACCCAGCCACTGACAGGTGGGACCCCCTTGTCAGCCCCCCCCCTGACGTCAGCTTTGCGCAATAAATCATTTAAATGAATTTCCAGAGATTAATTGAATTAAAAGAATTCCAGAAATTCCAGAAAATACCCCAAACTTTGGAAATTCATAGAAAATTCATATTAACTCCAAATTGGACAAATAATATATGAAAAATGATCAGGAGAAAATTATCTTTCCAAATATGCAACTTTCAACTCTGTTTGAGTTGAATTTAAAATGTGATCAGTAGCATTTGCTATTTGATTTAAATGGAATTAAATCAAATTCAAATCAAATAATTTTGCAACTTGAACCATGGCAACATGCTACATTTCAATCACACATCAGAGGAATATCATACACATTTGAAAATACTTCAAGATGATCAAACTATATCACATACAACTTGGCTAAGTTGAATTCAAATGTGGATTTTGAATTTGCATTTCAAATGCAATATATTCCACTTAAATGGAATTGCCTCACACATCAAAACTTATACTTCAAGCTTTAACATTCATTCATGTGCTTGAGCATTGCATTCATTTTGATTGCTACTTCGTGCTTTGTTTGTCGAGTAGAGGTGGAACCGGAGCAAGAGGTCACCCCCTTCGTTGAAGACCCTGAAACCGAACCTCGTCAGCAAGGCAAGCAAACCCCCATTGATCATGTCGATAAAATCCCACTTCCCTCTCATGTCTCGCTTATGCATTGTTTAGGATGATCACCATGCTTCGTTTCTACCGCATAGATGAACCCATTCCTTTGCATGACCTATCATTTTGTCACAGTAGTAAGCAAACCACAATCCTAGCAAATGTAGGAGTTGATTGATATCATGTGGCCCCTGCAATGTTACTTCTTATTGCATGCTTAGTGTGATACCATGTTGTTACTGTGATGTGAGTCGGGATGGGAATGATCATGTTGATGATGGTAGAAAAGTGTTGGTGAATCGACCCTAATACAAGGTGAACGATGAGAGGCTGTGTAGGAGTACACGGTGGGTTGTCTCGTTGAACACCGCCCTAAGTCCGAGTTCTTGTGTGGTGATCCAAGATGAAGAGTACAACCACACATTGGGCTCACTGACCCCTCTCAACCTATTAACTCATCCCTTTCGCTGTCCAGATGTCACAGTAGTTCGGAGTTCTGGTAGGCTTGTGGCCTGGATGCTAAGTGAGAGAACGGCTCATCCGAGACCGGCTTATGCACCACGCACACATCGCTTGGGTCCACTTCGGTAAACCGGCCGGGTTCACGATTGTGGTAACCAACCCAAGTAGGCGGCTTTCTTGGACTAGATAGGCTATGAGGTAACAGTTGTGGTGAGCATCCTCGCTGGCACCCCTTGAATGGTGTCGAGATCAAAGGCGGTAAATGATGGTCATGTGTGTGTAGCGGTACACCCTTGCAAGGTTAACAAAACTATTCGAATAGCCGCGTCCGCGGTTATGGACTGCTTGGAAAGCTTAGCTTGATTATTAGATAACTTGAACCGGATACTTCTAAAACACACCAAGATAAGTGTGAGTGCTATGGCGTGCTTCCTCGTGGGGAAGTTGAGGAAGGCACCATAGTGGTGTATTGGTTGGAGAAAGTAGTGGACTCGTGTACGCTTCTTACCTCAAAGTCTGGTACTCGTAGTTCAGGATTAGCCAAGTCAAAGCTGGCACTTCTGCAAGTGAACCCCACCTCCCTGTACCTTGACACATATGCATGAGTAGCATAGCTCCTATGTAAGTCTTGCTGAGTACGACTTTGTACTCACGTTTGCTTAATCTATGTTTTAGATGACGCCACTAACCCCGGAAGGTGGCTTCTTCATCGAGCTGGACGATTGAAGTTAAGCTAGTCTAGTCCCAGTCAGCAGACTGGTTCCCTCGTGGAGGGCTTTGTGTTTAAATAAGGCTTCTTAAGCCATTCGTTAAACTTGTCTGTACCCAGGCATAATTTGCTTCCGCTCTGTGTTGTAATGTTGGATCACATGTATGTGATCTCTGTGTGTACTCTATAAGAGTTATAAATAAAATGTACACTTTGTAGAGAATTGCAATGGTACCTGCTGTTCATACAAGACATGTGTGCTGCGTGTATGTTTATAACATGCATGTTTTGTATGGGTTTTCGAGACCTTAGTTGTGTTCTGGCTGGCGGTCTTTCATACACCAAGTGGCCCTTAGATGTGCGCAGCTTGGGGCATCGCGATGCGATTGCTCGAGACTCCGTCTCGTGCACACTTTGTGGTATGATCGAGCCCGCCCTAGACCCCGACTAAGTGATCGGGCTGGAGTAAGTCTATGTAAGAGTTTTGAGATAGTCGATAATATGGTTGAGGCGACTTGTCTTTGGATATGGGAGTTCACCACCCATATCATTTGACTTGTGTGCGGACGATGAGGACCCATCTCAGTTGATCATCCGGCCTGGATGGGATGCCCCTCACGTACGATGCTTTCCGAGAATGTTCAGTGCTTGGCCTTGTCTGCTTAGACAAGTGGGTGCGGTTCTCGGCTCTCCATATGACTATGTCTTAACTGTACTTGCATACGCTAACCCCGGGTCCCGACAGACTTGGTATCAGAGCAGGACTGACTGTAGGACTAGTAGCCTTGGCCGAAGTCGAGTCTAGCTTGCTATAGTTATATAGTTACTCTGGGTATATAAGGGAACAACGTAAGGCTTCTTTTTTCTCCTTACCCCCTTCGTTCTGAGTTCTGAGTCACCCTCATCTTGTTCTACGGGAAGATAGGACTAGGCTCTCCTCTGTCTGATTAGAACATCTTGTTGTTTGCTTCCTTATAGCCGTAGGAACGTTGTGATCGGTTTGTTGGATTGGTTATGCTCCCTGTTTTACTACATCGTATGTAAGTGTTGTTTCCATGTTGGAAGAAATTGTCATTTCTTACAATTACAGCCGTTATGCTGTCCGAGTCATTCCAGGTTTATCTCATAATCTGATGCATTTGCAAACTCCTTTCTATTTCAGATGGCAAATCTTCCCCCTCGGCAGATTGTTCGTTTGACCAGGTGCCTCGGTGTGCGTGGCCATCCCTCCACGTTGATCGAGATGATGTCCTATGTGGGATATCGATGGTACCCTGAGTACACCATCGAGGAGCAGTTTCACGACTTCAACCAGACGCAGTTCCACTTCATTGTCAGGATCTACCCGCACCACATTGGAGTCACCCAGCCTATCCACTTTGGACATGGCATTGGCGTTACCGAGAACATGGCTGTGCAGGATGCTGCATATTCATGTATTACACTGCTGAGAGAAGAGCACACCATGCTGAGAGAGACTTCATTCCGCTATATCCCTGCTGCACTTCCAGGAGAAGAGGGATATTACACCGGACTCTACTCAGATCACTCTGCAGAGGATCCCGCCCTTCAGATGACTGCTAGGTTTGCTAGTGACAGAGATCGTGATGCACGCGCTCTCCGTTTCGAGCTCCACGCCACCCGTGTTCGTCTGTATCGAGCGCTAACACTTTTGGCTCCCTTTGTGAGCGTGGGATCAGTTGAGTATGATGCGATCTATCCAGTGAGGACTCAGATGCCTTCTCGAGTTGCTTGGCCCGAGATTGGAGGCATTTTTCCACCCCGTGGTCCTTTGCTTCCACCCTACACTGGACCTAGGCCCCATCCTTGCCCAAATGGATATCAGGGTCCACAAGCCTCCGTGTTTTCCGATGGTCACCTCCAGCTACCGGGATACGCGGGTAACTTTTATGAGGACTACTATGGAGATGGAGATGAGTGAGACCGCCTGTGGTCTTACTTAGTGAGGATGTAGTAGTATCCTAGTATATTGTAAGTAAGGTGTCTAAGTTCCAGAGGCTTAGATAAATAATGTATAGGAAGTCAGAGTGCCTCTGAAGGATGTATCATCTTCATCACGTTTGTATTAGCTTGGTGCTTGTACTAAAACGATGTATGGTTTGTATGACAGCTTGTGAATATATGGCTTGTATGCTTTTATCACCATGTTGTCAAGATGATTACTTCCTTTGCTCTGTAATCCTTCCAGTACTTCAATACCTTGATTAGACTCTTCAACTCAACTCTGTTTGACTTTGGTTTTCACCTTCAGGATGTCTCAAGGAACCCGTGGCCAGATTGGTCGTAACCAAGGTCGTGGGAACAACCAGGAGGAAGACAACCTTCCACCCCCACCCACGATGGCCCAAGTTCTGATGGAGGTCGAGAGGAACCGCCGTGACTCTCACCACCTGCTGGAAGTCATCGCACGCAACACCACTCAGTAGAGCAATGAGCTGGTGTCCCTGAACGACTTCATCCGGCTTCATCCACCGGTTTTCAGTTACTCCATTGAGCCCCTTGACTGGCTTCGCAGCATCGAGAGGAAGCTCCAAGCAGGCCGTGTTGCAACTGGTGACAAGGTCAGCTATGCCACCTATCACCTCGAAGGTGCAGCTAGCTCTTGGTGGGAGAACTTTCTGAATATGCGTCCCGTTGGACCACCTGCATCTTGGGAGGAATTCTGCACTTCTTTCCGCGAGCACCACATTCCCAAGGGTCTCATGGACCGCAAGCGTGAGGAATTCTGTAACCTCACTCAAGGCAGAAGAACCGTGGACGAGTTTAGTCGTGAGTTCAACCGACTTGCTCGTTATGCAACTGAAGAAGTCTCCACCGACTCCAAGAAACAAGAGAGGTTCCGTCGTGGCCTCAACACCGGACTCCGTCGCGAGCTCAATCTTCATGACTTTGCCACATTCCAGGTCCTTGTCAACAAGGCCATCAAGGCAGAGGACATGAACACCCCCAACGATTTCCGCAAACACCCCAGAGATGACAGTTCATCCAATTCTGGCTCCCAGAAGCGCAAGATCTGGATCCCAAATAGCATGTTCCGCCAGAACAACCCACCGAGGCCATCCTATGTGGCGCCTCGTCCACCCACCCAGTTCCACCCAGCTCCACCAAACAACCCAGCTCCCCGCACTGTTTTCGGAGCCTGTTACAAGTGTGGTCAGGCAGGCCACTATTCTCGAGAGTGCCCCCAGAACTAGCTCCAACACCAGAATGCTCCACCCCGTGCCGGAGGCAACAACAACAACAACAATGGCCGTGGCAAGCCACCCCAGAAGGTCTACACCGCCAAACCCGCTCCTCCCGCCACTCGTGGACGTCTGAACCAGATTGCCGCCGAAGAGACTGACGACACCACTGACGTCATTCTTGGTACGCTCCCAGTCAATTTTGTTCCTACTTCCGTTCTTTTCGACCCAGGAGCATCTCATTCATTCATGTCGGAAAGTTATGCACTTCGTCATGAGTTACCCTTTGTTGAATTTTCCACCCCAATGATTATTCAAACTCCAGGGTCAAGATGGCAAACTAATAGAGTAAGCCATGGTAATCAAATTGCAATTGAGGGTTTAGTATTCCTTGCTTCACTCATAGCCCTCAAGTCTTCAGACATTGATGTCATCCTTGGCATGGATTGGCTATCAAGACAGAATGCCTACCTGGATTGCAAAGGCAAATCCGTGAAACTCACCCACCCTTCAGGCCAAACCGTTAACTATACCTCACCCAGAACAAGAACCCAAGTGCATTCATTGAATGTACTTCCCCTTCCCGAACTTGAAGTTATTCCGGTGGTTCGTGACTTCCCGGATGTCTTTCCTGAAGAGCTGCCGGGCATGCCACCCGACAGGTGTGTAGAATTTATAGTGGATCTTGTTCCAGGAACCGCACCAATTTCCAAACGCCCATATAAAATGGCCCCACATGAGTTAGCTGAGCTAAAAACCCAACTTGATGCTTCGTTGGCAAAAGGCTTCATCCGCCCTAGCTCATCGCCATGGGGTTGCCCCGTTCTGTTCGTAAAGAAGAAAGATGGAACAGAAAGGATGTGCGTAGACTATCGCCCGCTAAATTTAGCGACGATAAAGAACAAATACCCACTGCCCAGGATCAATGATCTTTATGATCAACTTGCAGGATCCTCCGTCTTCTCCAAGATGGATTTGAGATTAGGTTATCATCAGATCAGAATCCGAAACGAGGACATTCCCAAAACGGCTTTTACTACTCGTTATGGTCTTTACGAGTACACCGTCATGTCCTTTGGTTTAACCAATGCCCCCGCCACATTCTCACGCTTGATGAATTCGATCTTCATGGAGTACCTAGATAAATCTGTTGTGGTTTATCTTGATGATATTCTCATGTACTCGAAGAACGAAGGAGATCATGCCGAACACTTAAGGCTGGTATTGATGAAATTTAGAGAGCATCGCCTGTACGCTAAATTCTCCAAGTGTGAATGCTGGCTACCAGAAGTGACCTACTTAGGCCACGTGATTTCTGAAAAAGGCATTGCTGTGAATCCCGAGAGAGTTCAGGCCGTCCTTGACTGGACTCCACCTGAATCGGTTAAGCAAGTTAGGAGTTTTCTTGGCCTAGCCAGCTATTGTCGTCGCTTCGTCGAGAACTTTTCTAAAGTTGCAAAGCCTCTAACTGAACTCCTCAAGAAAGATAAGAAATTCTTATGGACTCCCAAGTGCGAGGAAAGCTTTCAAGAGCTAAAAAGAAGATTAACTTCTGCACCCGTGCTTGCACCTCCAGACACCAAAAAGGATTTTGAGATCTATTGTGACGCATCACGGCAAGGGTTAGGATGCATACTTCTGCAAGATCGACATGTGGTAGCTTATGCTTCACGCCAATTGCGGCCACATGAAGAGAACTATCCTACCCATGACCTTGAACTCGCTGCTGTAGTTCATGCTCTAACAACTTGGCGACATTACCTCCTTGGTAATCGTTGTGAGATTTATTCCGACCACCAAAGCCTCAAATATATTTTCACCCAGCCAGATCTTAATCTCAGGCAAAGACGCTGGATTGAGTTGATCAAAGATTACGACGTAGGAATTTCTTACACCCCAGGCAAGGCCAATGTCATGGCTGATGCACTAAGTCGTAAGTCGTACTGTAACAACCTCATGTTACAGCAGTATCAACCACTTCTTCATGAGAACTTTCGCAAGCTCAACCTTGAGATTGTTCCTCGTGGCTATCTTTCAACCTTGGTGGCGAAACCAACTCTTGAGGATCAAATCATAGTTGCCCAAAGGCGTGCACGAGGTGTTCGCCGGATCAAGGAGAACATTGCTAGCGGAGTTGCTAAATGTTTCTCCACAGATAGCAAAGGAACGGTATTCTTTGAAAATCGTTTGGTAGTACCTAAGAATAGGGAACTAAGGCAACTCATCCTCATAGAAGCCCATGACACACCCCTCTCGATTCATCCCGGTAGCACAAAAATGTACCGAGATCTACGCCAGAGATTTTGGTGGACTAGGATGAAGAGAGACATTGCTCAATTTGTTGCCGAATGTGATGTTTGTCGTCGCATTAAGGCAGAACATCAAAGACCTGCTGGTACACTTCAACCTTTGTCTATTCCCGAGTGGAAATGGGACAAAGTCGGTATGGACTTCATCACCGGCTTTCCAAGAACCCAGAGAGGAAACAATGCCATCTTCGTTGTCATAGATAGGCTTTCCAAAGTTGCTCACTTCCTTCCGGTTCGCGAGTCTATTACTGCTAGCTAGTTAGCAGACTTGTACATCTCCAGAATTGTATCCCTTCATGGTGTTCCTTTGGAAATCAATTCTGATCGTGGTAGCCTTTTCACCTCTAGATTTTGGGGAAGCTTCCAACGTGCTATGGGAACTCATCTCTCCTTTAGTACAACTTTCCATCCTCAGTCTAGCGGTCAAGTCGAAAGGGTTAACCAAATTCTTGAAGACATGCTCAGAGCTTGTGTTATCTCATTCAGAAAGAATTGGGAGAATTCTCTTCCATTTGCCGAATTTGCTTATAACAATAGTTTTCAATCTAGTCTGAACATGGCTCCTTTTGAACTCCTATATGGACGACGATGTCGAACACCACTAAACTGGTCGGAAACCGGTGAAAGACAATTCTTTGGGCCGGATATGATCAAGGAAGCAGAAGAGCAAGTTCGTATCGTTCGTGAACAATTGGAAGCAGCCCAGTCTCGTCAGAAAAGCTACTATGATCGTCATCATAGGCAAGAAAGCTACAATCTGGATGAGAAGGCTTATCTTCGGGTTACTCCTTTGAAGGGAACCCAACGTTTCAGTATCAAAGGCAAGTTGGCCCCACGTTACATCGGACCTTTTCGCATTATTGCTAAACGTGGAGAAGTTGCCTACCAACTTGAACTACCTCCGCACCTCTCCCGAGTACATGATGTATTCCATGTGTCCCAACTCAGGCGTTGCTTCAAGGACCCCATCCGCGAAGTCGACCATGAAACGCTTGATCTCCAAGATGACCTTTCTTATCGAGAATACCCCGTTCGTATTCTTGATTCCGCAGAGCGTGTCACTCGTCATCAGAAGATTAGATTTCTGAAGGTGCAATGGTCACACCACTCTGAGAGAGAAGCCACGTGGGAAAGAGAAGACCGTCTCCTTACCGAGTACCCCTCCTTCCTCCCGCAGACTTCTGAATCTCGGGACGAGATTCTTTTGAGTGGGGGCGAGTTGTCAGATCCCTCTGTTAGGTATGTGCTAGGGTTAGCTAGTACCTTTGCATCATGTCAAATTTTCAAAAGAAATCTTGGAAATCAAATTCAAAATCCAAATGGGAGAAGGAACACCCCCCACATGAATTAATTCAAAAGGCCAGATAAAAATCTTTTCCAAAAATTCATGTTAGAGTTTTGAAAAGTCTTATAAATGAGTGTAATCACATATCAAGTGATGTGGGACCCACCCCATGCTCATAGATTTTTCAAATATTCAAACAGTACCTTGGAATTAAAGAAATACCCCTTTTGATTTAAAATTCAAATCATTTGAATTTTAAAAATGTTGAAAGTTTATGAGTGGCTAGTTTATATTATTATGAGGCCACATAAAAGTTTTCAACATTTAATAAAATGTTTAGCTATTTATTTTAGCTAAACAGAACAAATGACAGAAGGAAAAACAGAAAACAGAAAAGGAAAAGAAGGCTTACCTCAATTGGGCCCAACTCACCGAGGCAGCCCGTCCCAGGGACAGGGGCGTCTTCTTCCTCGCGCCAGGCAGGCTGCTGCCGCCGTGGCGAGCATGCCGACGACGATAGCCACCTCCTGCTTCCCTCCCCGTCCACGTTATCGCATCCAGAAGCATCCTAGAGCCGCCCCGGTTCTTTCCCCCCCATCCACGAGCTCCCTCCTCTCCTCTCCCGCCCGATTCATCGCCGCCCGAGAAGCACGCCGGAGCGCCGTCGAGCACACGCGTGGCCAGTGAAGCCGAGAAGCCCCAAGACGGTGTCCAAGCGCTTCGTCGTCGTCGTCTTCACCGGCTTGCAGAAGGAATCGAGCCCGAAGCCCGCGTAGACGCTGAATTCTTCCTCGAGTCCCCGCCGGCCGCCGTGAAGGACTTCGTCGATTACGTCGCCGTTGAGCCACCCCAGCCCTCGCCACCACATCTGCTGAGCTCCTGGTGAGCTTGGGGTCAAAACCCCTCACTTTTCCCCTTCGTTCACTCCCTGTAGCCGTGGCCGCCATGAAAACCGAAGCTTCTCGCCGCCGGAATCCATGGCGAGGTCCATCCGTTAGGTAATTGAGCTCATCTTGTTGTCCGACGCGTTCCCCGTGTTCTTCCTCGTCGAACCAGCCTAGCCTCGCCTCAAGTCATGCCCTGGAGCCAAATCTCGATGGTGGCCGTAGCTAGGTCGCCGCGAAAGTTGACGCCGACGAGCGTACGGTGCACCCCAGTGCTCGCTTTTGGTCCCGTTCGACGCGCGCGAGTAAGAGCTTCAAGATGATGGTCTTCGCGCTCCAAATGGTGGACAGAATCGAGCTCCCGTGCTGCGCCGCCGTGGCCAGGCCGCCGGCGTTTAGCCGCCGGCGTGTCAGTGCTAAACCCCCCCCCCCCCTGTTTTCACCAGTTAAGTGACCCCTGGGTCACTGACCAGTGGGCCCAGTGGCTTAATTAAGCCACTGGATTAATTTAACCCACGGGTTAAGTTAACCCAGCCACTGACAGGTGAGACCCCCTTGTCAGCCCCCCCCTGACGTCAGCTTTGCGCAATAAATCATTTAAATGAATTTCCAGAGATTAATTGAATTAAAAGAATTCCATAAATTCCAGAAAATACCCCAAACTTTGTAAATTCATAGAAATTCATATTAACTCCAAATTGGACAAATAATATATGAAAAATGATCAGGAGAAAATTATCTTTCCAAATATGCAACTTTCAACTCTGTTTGAGTTGAATTTAAAATGTGATCAGTAGCATTTGCTATTTGATTTAAATGGAATTAAATCAAATTCAAATCAAATAATTTTGCAACTTGAACCATGGCAACATGCTACATTTCAATCACACATCAGAGGCATATCATACACATTTGAAAATACTTCAAGATGATCAAACTATATCACATACAACTTGGCTAAGTTGAATTCAAATGTGGATTTTGAATTTGCATTTCAAATGCAATATATTCCACTTAAATGGAATTGCCTCACACATCAAAACTTATACTTCAAGCTTTAACATTCATTCATGTGCTTGAGCATTGCATTCATTTTGATTGCTACTTCGTGCTTTGTTTGTCGAGTAGAGGTGGAACCGGAGCAAGAGGTCACCCCCTTCGTTGAAGACCCTGAAACCGAACCTCGTCAGCAAGGCAAGCAAACCCCCATTGATCATGTCGATAAAATCCCACTTCCCTCTCATGTCTCGCTTATGCATTGTTTAGGATGATCACCATGCTTCGTTTCTACCGCATAGATGAACCCATTCCTTTGCATGACCTATCATTTTGTCACAGTAGTAAGCAAACCACAATCCTAGCAAATGTAGGAGTTGATTGATATCATGTGGCCCCTGCAATGTTACTGCTTATTGCATGCTTAGTGTGATACCATGTTGTTACTGTGATGTGAGTCGGGATGGGAATGATCATGTTGATGATGGTAGAAAAGTGTTGGTGAATCGACCCTAATACAAGGTGAACGATGAGAGGCTGTGTAGGAGTACACGGTGGGTTGTCTCGTTGAACACCGCCCTAAGTCCGAGTTCTTGTGTGGTGATCCAAGATGAAGAGTACAACCACACATTGGGCTCACTGACCCCTCTCAACCTATTAACTCATCCCTTTCGATGTCCAGATGTCGCAGTAGTTCGGAGTTCTGGTAGGCTTGTGGCCTGGATGCTAAGTGAGAGAACGGCTCATCCGAGACCGGCTTATGCACCTCGCACACATCGCTTGGGTCCACTTCGGTAAACCGGCCGGGTTCACGATTGTGGTAACCAACCCAAGTAGGCGGCTTTCTTGGACTAGATAGGCTATGAGGTAACAGTTGTGGTGAGCATCCTCGCTGGCACCCCTTGAATGGTGTCGAGATCAAAGGCGGTAAATGATGGTCATGTGTGTGTAGCGGTACACCCTTGCAAGGTTAACAAAACTATTCGAATAGCCGCGTCCGCGGTTATGGACTGCTTGGAAAGCTTAGCTTGATTATTAGATAACTTGAACCGGATACTTTTAAAACACACCAAGATAAGTGTGAGTGCTATGGCGTGCTTCCTCGTGGGGAAGTCGAGGAAGGCACCATAGTGGTGTATTGGTTGGAGAAAGTAGTGGACTCGTGTACGCTTCTTACCTCAAAGTCTGGTACTCGTAGTTAAGGATTAGCCAAGTCAAAGCTGGCACTTCTGCAAGTGAACCCCACCTCCCTGTACCTTGACACATATGCATGAGTAGCATAGCTCCTATGTAAGTCTTGCTGAGTACGACTTTGTACTCACGTTTGCTTAATCTATGTTTTAGATGACGCCACTGACCCCGAAGGTGGCTTCTTCATCGAGCTGGACGACTGAAGTTAAGCTAGTCTAGTCCTAGTCAGCAGACTGGTTCCCTCGTGGAGGGCTTTGTGTTTAAATAAGGCTTCTTAAGCCATTCGTTAAACTTGTCTGTACCCAGGCATAATTTGCTTCCGCTCTGTGTTGTAATGTTGGATCACATGTATGTGATCTCTGTGTGTACTCTATAAGAGTTATAAATAAAATGTACACTTTGTAGAGAATTGCAATGGTACCTGCTGTTCATACAAGACATGTGTGCTGCGTGTATGTTTATAACATGCATGTTTTGTATGGGTTTTCGAGACCTTAGTTGTGTTCTGGCTGGCGGTCTTTCATACACCAAGTGGCCCTTAGATGTGCGCAGCTTGGGGTATCGCGATGCGATTGCTCGAGACTCCGTCTCGTGCACACTTTGTGGTATGATCGAGCCCGCCCTAGACCCCGACTAAGTGATCGGGCTGGAGTAAGTCTATGTAAGAGTTTTGAGATAGTCGATAATATGGTTGAGGCGACTTGTCTTTGGATATGGGAGTTCACCACCCATATCATTTGACTTGTGTGCGGACGATGAGGACCCATCTCAGTTGATCATCCGGCCTGGATGGGATGCCCCTCACGTACGATGCTTTCCGAGAATGTTCAGTGCTTGGCCTTGTCTGCTTAGACAAATGGGTGCGGTTCTCGGCTCTCCATATGACTATGTCTTAACTGTACTTGCATACGCTAACCCCGGGTCCCGACACCCCCATACACTCCTCCTCGGGGTACTTGTCTCTTTGTGAACCTCCTTATTAGATTGAGAGTTACCGATAATACGTGCATGAGTTCTTCGGACTAATGTGAGTATTGAAAATTGACACTTCCACCTTCCCATATTTTGCTAGCCTTTCCCATGCCGTGCATTGCCTTCTTCTCACTCCGAGAGTTTGTGTCCACCTTCGCCGGTACATCCAAACCCTTGGCATGATACGCTCTGTCATCATAAGCCTCCTTATATCTTTCCTCAAAACCGCCACCATACCTACCTATCAAGGTATTTCCATAGCCTTTCCGAGATATATTGTCATGCAACATCCACCTCTTCATGACTTGATCTTCATGTCATACATGTTCCTGCTACACTGGCAGCGACATACATTGCATACATCATGATAGTTACATCTTCTTTATGTTTTGAGTACCTTGTAAAGTGTGAAAGATTTCCTTTACCCTCTTGTAAAATAGAGTGTTGCCCTTAAGTGAGGAAAAGGTCCCAAAGTGGACACATTAAAAGATCCCAAAGAGGGCAAATGAGAGTTAAATAGAAAGAGCCATTGAGGCCACAAAAAAATACAAAAAAATAGAAAAAAGAGAAAAAGAAATAAAAAGAGAGAAAGGGGCAACACTACTATCCTTTTGAGAGATCCACACTAGTACTCCCTTTATATCCTCGTACTCCATAGAGATGATCCTTTTGCATATAGCAATATTGGAGAGCTTTCTAGCTCGTATGTGCACCCGTTGCATGGCAATCCCTACTCCTCACATCATATCTATCATTTGGCATCTCTTGCCTATGATTGTCCTCATTGATGTGAGCCTTTCTCATCCTTTTTGTCTTCCTACTCCACCATATTTCTCTCTTTGCCACCCTAAGTGTCAACTCTCGTGCTTACGCTCATCCATTGCATGAGTGCTCAAAATATTGAAAAAGGAGTGGATCAAATTGACTTGTACCTGGCTAGTGGTCTGGGGACGAGTCAAGATAAGATTCCAAAGAAGACCAAGTGTGACACTTTAGTAGATTGAGTTCTCAACACAAAAGTACTTTTTCTCGTATTCCCTATCCCCTTCTTGCACGCAAACACCATTTGGAGACATCCGAGTCACGGACGGCGAGAGATCTTGCACCTAATGTTCTTTTGTTACTTGTTTCAATGCTAATATAGACTCTTGCATGTTATGACTTGATTTGAATCTCTAACCTTGATTGCTTTACTTTTCAAAGTTCTTTTATGGTTGCTAGCATGTCACCATAGAAATTATGCTGTTATCATTTACCTACTCGAGGACGAGCAGGAATTAAGCTTGGGGATGTTGATACGTCCAAAACGTATCTATAATTTCTGCTTGCTCCATGCATGTTTTGTGTGATATTGCTATGATCTATATACACTTTCATACACTTTTGATCATATTTGGACTAACCTATTAACTCAGTGCACCCCAGTGTCAGTTCCTGTTTTCTGCTGTTTTTCTATTTCAGTTTTCCCCCATATAAAAAGTGCTAGAAAAATTCCGGGAAAAATACAGGAAAAATCAGCGTACAGGAGGCTTCGAGAAGAGCCCGGGAGGGGCCAGAGGGGAGCCAGGGGGGCCCAGGCGGCCACCCGGCACGGCCCCACCCCTGGCCGCGCCAGGGGGGCGCCTGGGGCCCCTGGTCCACCTCTGGCTGCCCCCCTTCTCCTATTTATTCCCCATCACGGGAAAACTCCAGAAGCAGAACCCTATTCCGCGAACTCGCCTCTGTTCCGCCGCCGCCGCGCTTCCAAGATCGGGAGCACTAGAAGACCTCTTCCCGGCACCCTGCCGGAGGGAGGATTGATCTCCGGGAGTCTCCTCTCCACCATGGATGCTCCCCGGATGTCTTGTGAGTAGTTTTCCTTGGACCATGGGTCCGTGATCAGTAGCTATGTGATGTTCTCCTCCCCTCTTTGATCTTCATTGTTTAGACCTCGTGAGCTGCCCTACATGATCGAGGCACCTTGGTAATATTTCTGCTATTGCTATGTTGAGTTTGATAGGATCTGATGGATTATGAGATTATGTTCAGATTGTGATAGAGTAATATATTTGGTTCTTATCTTTTATATTTTTTTCCTAAGTAATTCTTGCATGCTCTCCGTTGCTGTTTATTGCTTTGGCCAATTAGTAGGTAGTGACTACAAGAGGGAGCGTTATGCTAGATTGTGGGTTCATGCCTCCCCGATGACATGCTTGAGTGACAGAAACATGAGTCTAGGGGATGTGTTGTTTCCACAAGGGGGAAAACAACGGTGCTTGTAACCGCGGTTACAAGGATTGTTTACTTTACGCAGAGTTCATTTTAATGCAGTTGTCTGTTGCTTTGGGTTTACACTTTGGGTGGGGCTCGCAACTTAATACCAGCGAGATGTTCTGGATAGATATCTCAAGGTGGATGATTAGTAGTAGATGCAGATGGATTTCGGTCTACTTATTTTGGCGTACTGCCTGTGCTTTTGAACCTCTTCCTTTCTTTTGTAGCATAGTTATCATTGCGGTGCGTTCATAATCCTGTCAATTGCCTTTCTGTAATTTGTTTACCTCGCATAGCAATTTTATCGTCTTTTGGGAGAGAGACATCACTAGCGAACATCACGTATCCCGGTCCATATCCTTATCAATGTTTCCACGCAACATTTACCTTACTGCTTTTATTTGCTATCATTATCCCTTGCGTTTTATCCTTTGTAAACAACAAGACCGGAGAGATTGAAAACCTCTCTGTAGTTCGTTGGGAACAAAGTTATCTGTGTCTGTGTGCAGGTCCGCGTCAGTTGCGCAGCTGGCACCTACTTATCATCTCTGGAGTCCTGCTGGAGACAAACCTTGGTATCTTCATCGAGGGAAAACTGCTGCTGCACTACATCTCAACCTTTCACTTGGGGAAACCAACGAAGGGGCGAGAAGCCATCACTTGACACGCCTGAATCTTCTTTCATCATCTTCCCTCGCACACTTGAAAACTCCCTTCATACATAACTCATCATAAT
Organism: Bromus sterilis; assembly: GCA_950022295.1. Classification (NCBI taxonomy): domain Eukaryota; kingdom Viridiplantae; phylum Streptophyta; class Magnoliopsida; order Poales; family Poaceae; genus Bromus; species Bromus sterilis. Next base: position 17,294,306 of record OX465598.1, on the reverse strand, counting down.
CTTATTAGCGAGGTTAGTACCCATAATAATTTTTCCTCTACTGTAAATAAGGATATTCTTGAAGAGCTACTGTTTTTCAAGATTTCCAAAAAGTTTTTTCAAATAAAAAGCGAGCTTAAGGTTTGCAAAATGAAGAAAAGGCAAAACAGGACAAAATCTATGAAAAACAGACCAGCAGGTAGTAAAGTATTTTTTAGGGATACTTCTGCAACTCAAATAAAAAAACTCAGAACATACGAAAGTTCCGTAATTGTATAGAGCACGCTGTGTAAAAGATTCAGCTCAAAAAGATGATGTGGGATTTTTCTATGATTTTTCCCATCACGAGGACAGAATCTGTTTTCTGGACAGCATGTCACAACTTTCACTTCCCTTGTCATATGAGGCTATAATTGGCACAAAGCTTGAAAAGTAAAGATACAATGATGTTGCTACAGTAGTAACAATCATCAAGACCACTAAAAACATAAGAAAAACAAAAAGGAAAACCTAAATTCGTTGCGGGCTGCCTCCTGAAAGCGCTTCTTTAAAGCCATTAGCTAGGCTTAATGCAATAGATCAAGTCTTTTCAAGAAAATAACTAGCCCGTGTGACGGACTCAAAAGGTAACTTAATATTTTTTCTAGGGAAGTGTTCCATACCTTTCTTGAGAGGGAAGTGGAATTTTATAATCCCTTCTTTCATATCAATAACAGCACCCACGGTGCCAAGAAAAGGACGTCCCAAAATAATTGGACAAGAAGGTTCACATTCAATGTCCATAATAGTAAAATCAACGGGAACATAATTGTCATTGAAAATGATAAGAACATCATCGATCTTTCCCAAAGGTTTCTTTACGGAAGAGTCAACAAGACAAACACCAAAAGAACAAGGATCAAAAGGTTTCGATTCAAGTATATCATACATTCTTTTGGGCATAACGGAGGTACTAGCTCCAACATCACATAAAGCATAGCAAGAAAAGTTATTCAACTTAATTTTAATCATAGGATCCCAACCATATTCTAGCTTTCTGTGTATGGAGGCTTCTACCCTAAGATTCTCCTCCATAGCTTTAATGAGAGCATTAGTGATATGCTCCGTGAAGGCAAGATTAAGTGTGCTAGTGTGGGGGTCTCTAGACATCTTGTGAAGGAAACGAATAACTTCAGAAAGGGTGAAATTATCAAAATCAAGGTCACTACTATCAAGTAAAGTGGCAGTGGTGTCCTTTAGGCTCACTTGTTTGGTAGCTTCTATAGTCATAGGAGTTTCTTCTTCTACGGTTGAGGTCATAGCATCACCATTAATAGGTCCTATGGGACTAGGGGTGCATTGGGTGCTAAGAGTTTGGATATCCTCAACCACTTGGATACTAGCAACGATATGGTGTGTAGGAAGGCTCTTAATTCTATCTTCTTCCTCTTTTTCTCTAGCCCATCTCTCTTTAAGTTTATCCATCATCCTAATTTTTTCATTAATTTGCACTTGAATAGCGTTCATAGGAGTGACCTTCTAATTTTAAGCAATTCTACTTCATGGGCTAAATTCTCTACCTTCGACGAGAGATTATCTAATTTGTCTAGCTTTTCCTCTACACTCTTGTTGAAGGCTTTTTGGGTAGTGATGGAGTCTTTAAGCATACTCTCTAATTCAGAAGTGGAGTTCTTGGTGCTAGGATAAGTGTTGTTGTTCCCATAGTTGTTGGAGGGGAACGGTCTAAGATTGCTACCAAAATTACTCCTATAAGCATTGTTATTAAAGTTGTTTATAGAGATAAAGTTCACATCTACTTGATCTTGAGCAATCAAAGAATTTAAAGGAACATCATGAGGATAAATAGGAGATTGCTTGGTAAGTAGAGACATAATCAAGTCAACTTTTTCATTTAGGGAGGAGATCTCTTCGACAGAGTTTACCTTCCTACCCGTTGGAGCTCTTTCGGTGTGCCATTGGGAATAGTTGGTCATCATCTCATCGAGTAGTTTTGTGGCAGCACCAAGTGTAGTTGACATAAACGTTCCTCCCGCGGCCGAATCTAGCAGGTTCCGCGAGGTAAAGTTCAAGCCTGCATAAAAAGTTTGGATAACCATCCAAGTAGTCAAACCATGCGTAGGGAAATTCTTAACAAGAGATTTCATGCGTTCCCAAGCTTGGACAACGTGTTCATTATCCAATTGCTTAAAATTCATAATATTACTCCTCAATTGGATAATCTTAGCAGGGGGTAGTACTTCCCAATAAAAGCATCCTTGCACTTATCCCAAGAATCTATGTTATTCCTAGGCAAGGATTGAAACCAGATTTTAGCTCCTCCTCTCAAGGAGAAAGGAAAAATCTTAAGCTTAACAATATCACCATCTACTTCTTTGTACTTTTGCATATCACAGAGCTCAATAAAATTATTTAAGTGCAAAGCAACATCATCTCCAGCACCAGAGAATTGATCTTTCATAACAAGGTTCAGCAAAGCAGGTTTAATCTCATAAGAAGGTGCTGAAGTGGCAGGTGTAGCAATACGAATGCAGATAAAGTCACTGTTGTTATGACTAGTGAAGTCACACAACTTGGTGTTCTCGAAGAAACCCATAGCAGCAGCAAGCAAGATAAGTATTTTTTTTGTTTTTTGATAAAGGACACTATAGCAAAAAACTGGAAAGTAAACTAACAAGACTAAAAAGAAAAGATAAAAGATAGTGTGAAACTCCTCTATCTTGAAGAGTGGAGTCCCCGGCAACGGCGCCAGAAATTGCTTTTGATGGTGATACGTCCAAAATGCATCACTATTTTATATCATAATTCATCCTTATTCATTGATATATTTCATATTATGATGATGTTCCTATGTTGTTTTGGCTTATTTTACCCAGTTTCCAACTTTCCGGTGCCGAAGCAGCAGACGCAGGATTCAGCGGTAAAAAGTGGACGCTAAGTTGCTGAAGAAGAATACCTCCAAATTACCTGAAAATCGACGGAGGGTATTTTCCAGAAGATTAACGAAGACACGCCAAAGAGGAGCCAGAGGGGGGCACAGGAGCCCCAGGCGGCCACCTGGCGCGACCCCACCCCTGGCCGCGCCGGGAGGGCGCCTGGAGCCCTGGGGCCACTTCCGGCTCCCCCCTCTGGCCTATATACTCCTCGTTACGCGAAAACCCTAAAAGGAGAAGCGTTTACGGAGTTCCGCCGCCGCTCCGTGGCGGAAACCTACAGAGAAGAAAAGGGCTCTCCGGCGGGCAGTTCCGCCGAGGAGATCACCTCCCGGAAGGGGAGATCATCGCCATCGTCATCACCATCGTCACGGGCATCATCGACATCATCATCAACATCATCCCCAACATCAGAACCATCTCCACCACCATCCAATCTCACCTCACAAGTTTATCTTGTGTTGTAATCCGTACTATCTATCCTCTCTACTTTATGGGTGTTGATTACTACTTTGTGGTGAATGCTATTGAGTTTTGTTGGAGAAATATCATTATGTCCAGATTGTTTATCATATATTTCTCACCTCTGATCATGATCTCTTTTATGTCTTGTGAGTAGTTACTTTATCTCTTGAGGACATGGGAGAAGTCTAGTTGTTAGTAGTCATATGATGTTGAAGTAATTTGTGTTGTTTCATATTTAAGTTGTGTTGTTATTTTCCTAGTGGTGTTGTGTGAGTCGAACACTCAACACTTCGCCTTATTAAGTACCTAGGGGGATACATTGTGTATAAAGAATGCTTATGGTGGGTTGCCGGAGTGACAGAAACCTGAACCCCAGTTTGCACACTTTTGCACAAGGGACTAATGGATCCTTGATCTTATTGTTGTGGTTAGGCTTTCCCTTAATTTCTATCTTGTATTTGCGGATGCTTGCAAGATTTTTAATCATAAGAGTGCACTTATCTTAGTATAGAAGGTGTGCTAGCGTAGATCCACCCACTCAACACTTATCAGCACAACACTTGTTATCGATATGGAGTATGGCGAAAACACGTGACTACCTCTCCATGTGTCCGCAAGAATGCTTTAGTCTTTATAAGTTCAGTTGCCAGGCTTATCCTTTGCTCAAAAGGACTGAGCCACTTGCTGCTCCTCAGCACTATTTACTTTGCTTGCTTTTACTTTATTGTTACTTATATCGAAAACCCTAAAAAGTTATCTTTCAGTGCTTGCAGTTATTCCTTGTCCAAAATCACCTATCAATACCTTTCGCTCCTCGTTGGGTTCCACACTCTTACTTATCAAAAACGCTGCAATAGATCCCTTACTTTGTGGGTCATCAAGTAAAGTTTTCTGGCGCCGTTGCCGGGGAGCATAGCGCTATTGGTAAGTGAAGCTAGTAAGGAAATTTTTATATTGTTGTTTTTATTTTGCTGTTGCTGCTCTTTGTCCGTATGGACAACCTAGCTGTTGGATCGTTGCTTATGGGGAAACACCCCACATCTGTGGTGGTTGTTCCTCTCCCTACTGAAATTGTGCCTTATAAAATACTAGCTGGTATTATCGATTGTGTTTTGGCTAATCGTTATGCAGGAGACAGACATCCCAGTGAACACTTGCTATATTTATCACAACTATGTTCACTATTTAAGCTTGCAGGTTGATACGTCCCAAACGTATCTATAATTTCTGCTTGCTCCATGCATGTTTTGTGTGACTTTGCCATGTTTTGCTTGAACTTTCATACACTTTTGAACCAATTTGGACTAACCTAATAACTCAGTGCACCCAGTTGCCAATTTCTTTTTTCTGCTGTTTTTGTATTTCATGTTTTCCGGCCATTAAAAGCGCTCCAAAAATTCCGGGAAAAATATATAAAAAATCAGCGCACCGGAAGCTTCCGGAATCACCAAAGGAGCGGAGGAGGGCCACCACTAGGAGGCCTCCTGGCTGACTGGTGGGTCCCCCGGTGCCCCCCTCCGCCTATATTTAGCCCTCGGGGTGGAAACCCCTAATACGGATCCCTCTTTCGCGATCTCGCCTCTGTTCCGCCGCCGCCGCCGTTTCAAGACCGGGGCTGCCTGGAGAAGCTGCTCCGGTACCCTGCCGGGAGAAGCTACCCCCTCTGGGAGACCATCCATAGCCATGGACGCTTCCCGTATGTACCGTGAGTAGTTCCCCTTGGACCATGGGTCCGTGACCAGTAGCTATGTGATCTATCTCTCCTCTCTTTGTGCTTCCACTTTCGAGTCCTCGTGAGCTGCTTCACATGATCGAGGCATCTATGTAATTTCTGATGTTGCTATGCTGAGTTTGTTGGGATCTGATGGATTATGAGACTATGTTCAGATTGTGATGAGTAATATATTTGGTTCTTCTCTTTTATATTTTGTTCTTGAGTAAATTCTTGCATGTTATCCGTTGCGGTATTTGCTTTGGACAAGTATTTTATTTGCAACTCCAAGAGAGAGAGTTATGCTCGATTGTGGGTTCAGCCCCTTGATGTCTAGCTTGAGTGACTGAAACATGAGACTAGGGGATGTGCTGTTGCCACCAGGGATAAAACAACAGTGCTTGTACCTGCGGGTGCAAGGATTGTTTACTTTACGCAAAGTTCTTTTTAATGCAGTTGTCTGTTGCTTTGAGTTTACACTTTGGGTGGGATTCACAACTTAATACCAGCGAGATGTTCTGGTTAGATATCTCAAGGTGGATGATTCGTAGTAGATGCAGATGGATTTAGGTCTACTTACCTTGGCGTACTGCCCATTGCTTTTGAGCCCTTCCTTTCTTTGCAGCATAGTTAGCATTGCGGTGCCTTCATAATCCTGTCAATTGCCCAACTGTGATTTGTTTACCTCGCTAGCACTTTTATCGTCTTTAGGGAGAGAGACATCACTAGTGAAAATCACGGGACCCCGGTCCATCTTCATACTATTTTTTACGCCTTCAATTTACTTTTCAGTTGCTATCACTATCATTATCTTTTGCGTTAATCCTTTGTAAACAGCAAGGCCGGAGGAATTGACAACTCCTCTGTACTCGTTGGGAGCAAAGTTATTTGTTTCTGTGTGCAGGTCCACGTCAACTTCCTAGACAGTAATTTCTGGCGCCGTTGTGACCTACTTGTATCTCTTGAGTCCCACTGGTTCGATAACCTTGGTATCTTCACCGAGGGAAATTTGCTGCTACGCTACATCTCACCTTCCACTTGGGGTAACCAACGAGGAGTGAGATAACTATCCTCACCGTATCAAGCTAATTTCTGGCGCCGTTGCCAGGGACTCAAGTCTACAAGATAGGGGAGTTGCACACTATCTTTTTCCTTTGCTTTTTAGTCTTGTTAGTTTACCTTTTAGTTTTTACTTTTGTGTCCCTAATAAAAAATACCAAAAATACCTGCTGCTACTATGGGTTCAAATGAAAACACTAAGTTGTGTGACTTCACTAGTCACAACAACAGTGACTTTATCTGCACTCCTATTGCTCCAGCTGCCACTTCAGCACCTTCTTATGAGATTAAACCTGCTCTGCTTAACCTTGTCATGAAAGATCAATTCTAAGGAGCAAGAGAAGATGCTGCCTTGCACCTAAACAACTTTATCGAGCTCTGCGACATGCAGAAGTACAAGGAAGTGGATGGAGACATCGTCAAGCTGAAGTTTTTTCCTTTCTCCTTGGGAGGAAGAGCCAAGGAGTGGCTACAATCTTTGCCCAAGAACAGTATCGATTCTTGGAGTAAATGCAAAGATGCTTTTATAGGGAAGTACTACCCCCCTGCTAAAATTATTCAATTACGGAGTAACATTATGAATTTCAGGCAATTGGATAATGAACACGTTGCCCAGGCTTTGGAACGTGTGAAGACACATGTCAAGAACTTCCCTACACATGGACTGACTACCTGGATGGTTATCCAGACTTTTTTATGCAGGCTTGAACTTCACCTCGCGGAACCTGTTAGATTCGGCCGCGGGAGGAACTTTTATGTCAACCACGCTTGGTGCTGCCACAAAGCTACTAGATGAGATGATGTTGAATTACTCGCAATGGCACACCGAGAGATCTCCAACCGGTAGGAAGGTAAATTCTGTCGAGGAGATCTCCTCTTTAAATGAAAGGGTTGACCTTATCATGTCTCTACTTACCAAGCAACCTTCTATTGATCCTCAAGATGTTCCTTTAAATTCTTTGGTTGCTCAGGAGCAAGTAGATGTTAATTTTGTCTCTAGAAACAACTTCAACAATAATGCTTATAGGAGTAACTTTGGTAGCAACAATCCTAGGCCTTTCCCATCCAGCAACTATGGGAACAACACTTATCCTACCACCAGAAACTCCACTTCAGAACTAGAGAGTATGCTTAGAGACTTTATCACTACCCAAAAAGCCTTCAACAAGAATGTGGAAAAAAAAACTAGCTAAATTAGATAATCTTTGTTTGAAGGTAGATAACTTAGCCCTTGATGTTGAGATGTTAAAAATTAGAACATCTCCCCTTGAGGAGATTAAGGTCACTCCTATTAATGCTATCCAGTTACAAATCAATGAAAACATTAGGATGATGGCTAAACTTAAAGAAAGATGGGCTAGAGAAAATGAGGAAGAAGAGAGAATTAAGAGCCTTCCTACCTACCACACAGTAGCCACTATCCAAGTAGTTGAGGATGTCCGAACTGTTAGCACCCATCACACCCCTAGTCCCACTGGACCTATCAATGGTGATGCTACCACCTCAACCTTAGAAGGGGAAACCTCTATGAACATAGAGGCTTTCGAACAAGTGAGCTTAAATGATATCACTACTTCCTTGGTAGATAGTAGTGACTTAGACTTTGACAACTGCACTTTACCAGAAGTTATTGGTTTCCTACATAAGATGTCTAGAGACCCACACACTAGCACACTCAATCTTGCCTTCACAGAGCATATCACCAATGCTCTAATCAAAGTTAGGGAGGAGAAGCTTAGACTAGAAGCCTCCATACCTAGGAAGCTAGAAGATGGTTGGGATCCTATGATAAAAATTAAATTGAATAACTTCTCTTGTTATGCTCTTTGTGATGTTGGAGCAAGTACCTCTGTTATGCCCAAAAGAATGTATGATATGCTTGAATTGAAACCTTTTGATCCTTGTTATTTTGGTGTTCGTCTTGTTGATTCTTCCGTAAAGAAACCTTTGGGGAAGATCGATGATGTTCTTATCATTGTCAATGACAATTATGTTCCCGTTGATTTCACTATTATGGACATTGAGTGTGAGCCCTCTTGTCCAATTATTTTGGGACGTCCTTTTCTTCGCACAGTTGGTGTTATCATTGACATGAAAGAGGGAACTATCAAATTCCAATTCCCTCTCAAGAAGGGGATGGAACATTTCCCTAGGAAAAAGATTAAGTTACCTTTTGAGTCTGTCACACGGGCTAGTTATTCTCTTGAAAAGACTTGATCTTCTGCTTTAAGCCTAGCTAATGGCTCTAAAGAAGCGCTTTCGGGAGGCAGCCCACAACGAATTTAGGTTTTTATTTTTGTTTTTGTTATGTTCTTAGTGGTCTTGATGATTGTTACTACTATAGCAACATCATTGTATCTTTACTTTTCAAGCTTTGTGCCAAGTTTAGTCTCATACGGCAAGGGAAGTGAAAGTTGTGACATGCTGTCCAGAAAACAGATTCTGTCCTTGTGACTAGAAAAATCACAGAAAAATCCCAGTTCATCTTTTTGAGCTGATTTTTTTACACAGCGTGCTCTATAAAATTAAGAAACTTCCGTATGTTCTGATTTTTTTGATTTGAGTTGCATAAGTATCCCTAAAAAATCGTTTCTCTCTGCTGTTCTGTTTTTCACAGATTCTGTCATGTTTTGTCTCTCTCTACTTTTGCAAACCTTAAGCTTGCTTTTTCTTTGCAAAAACTTTTTGGCAATCTTGGGAAACAGTAGCTCTTCAATTTTATCTTTAATTCCAGTGGAGAAAAAATTATTTTATTAGGGTACTAACCTCTCTAATCAGCCTACAATGAGTTATGTATGAAGGGAGTTTTCAAGTGCGCGATGGAGGATGATGACAGAAGATTCAGGAGTGTCAAACGCTCAAGCTTTGGGATGCCCATGTGCACCCCCAATAAATATTCAAGAAGACTAAAAGCGTCTAAGCTTGGGGATGCCCCCGATGCATCCCCTTCTTCATCAACAATCATCAGTTTGTCCCTCGTTGCACTATATTTTTATCACTTCATGCGTTATGTGCTTTGCTTGGAGCGTCTCGCTCTTTACTTTTCTAGGTTTGTTTTGCTTTCTTTGCTGTAGTAACAAGTTAGACCCCAACTTACTATTTTGTGTGGGAGAGATTCACGCTCGCTTGAACTAGAACTCCTCATAGGATTTGCATGCTTATTCTTTTAGGTGTGAGCTATTCTTTTTCTTTTCTTAGCTGTTGTTCTGTTTAGTTGTAGTGCTTTAGTTTTTCTAGAGCTTTTATTTTGTCTTAGGTTGAACTTTCTATAGGTTGCATGTTTTATCTTGTTAGAGAGTTTGCCTGTTGCACTGAGTTCTGTGTCTTGACTGAAAGTAGGTAGTTAAATTTGCTGTTCTCTTTGTAGTAGTAACTTGCAATAGTTTTGAGGTATTGACTAGAGTAATGTTTGAACTTTTGGTGTCAAGAGCTCTTGCCTATTAGTGATATATGTCATATTTTGGGCAATTCGTGTGTTTTTCGAAAACCAAAAAACCCTGTTGAGAACTCTAGCTGCTAGATGGATCACTAACCTCTGGAGGGTTCGAATATTAGAGTACACTCACGTACCATGAGTCGAGGATGCGCAAGGATAACCAAACCCCCATACACTCCTCCTCGAGGTACTTGTCTTTTTGTTAACCTCCTTATTAGACTGAGAGTTACCGATAATAAGTGCATGAGTTCTTCGGACTAATGTGAGTATTCGAAAGTTGACACTTCCACCCACCTATACTTTTTCTAGCCTCTTCGGTATTGTGCATTGCCTTCTTCTCACTCCGACAGTTGGCGTCCACCTTCGCCGGTGCATCCAAACCCTTGGCATGATACGCTCTGTTATCATAAACCTCCTTTATTATTTCCTCAAAACAGCCACCATACTTACCTACAAGGCATTTCCATAGCCTTTCCGAGATACATTGCCATGCAACATCCACCTTCTCATGACTTGACCTTCATGTCATACATGCTACTTGCTTGATCGATGAGCCGCATGCTAGTTGGGCCTTGCCCTAATCATTTCTACATGACGCGCTAGTATCATTGCATATCCTGTTACCCTGGCAGAAGCATACATTTGCATCATGATAGTTACATTTTCTTTATGTGAGTACCTTTGTAAAGTGTGAAAGATCTCCTATATTCTTGTAAAATATAGAGTATTGCCCCTAAAGCGAGGAAAAGATCCCAAAGAGGACAAAATCAAAAGATCCCAAAGAGGACAAATGAGAGTCAAATAGAAAGAGCCATTGAGGCCACCAAAAAAAGAAAAAAAAAGAAAAAGAGAAAGAAAAATAAAAAGAGAGAAGGGGGCATACTACTATTCCTTTTGAGAGATCCACACTAGTACTTCATCTTCTATTCGTTGTACTCCATAGAGATCATCATCATGCACATAGCTATGTGGGGACCCTTCACACTATAGAACTTGGCTTGTATATTCCAATGATGAGCCTCCTCAAACGAGCTCTAGGTCTTCTTGAGCAAGGAAGTTAGATGCACCCCCACTAGTTCCCTTGGAGAGCTTTTAGCTCACATGTGCATCCGTTGTATGGCAATCCCTACTCCTCACATCATATCTATCATGGCCTTCTCTCGCCTATGATTGTCCTCATTGATGTGAGCCTTTCACACCTTTTTGTCTTCCTCCTCCACCTTCTTTCTATTTCGCATTTTAGGTGTCAACTTTCTTGCTCACGCTCATCCATTGCATGAGTGCTCAAAATATCGAAAGGGAGTGGATCAGTTTGACTTGTACCTGACTAGTGGTCTGGGGACGAGTCCAGATAAGAATCCAAAGGAGACCAAGTGTGAAAATTTAGTAGATAGTAGTTCTCAACAACTATTTTTTATCTCGTATTCCCATATCCCCTTTCTTGCACGCAAACACCATTTGGAGAAATTCGAGTCACGGACAGCAAGAGCTCTTGCACCTTTTGTTCTTTTGTTGCTTGTGTCAATGCTAATATAGACTCTTGCTTGTTAAGAGTTGGATCGAATTGCATGCTTTGATTGCTTTACTTAAAAGTCCTTATTTGGTTGTGTGGCATGTCACCACATAAATTATGCTTGTTATCATTTACCTACTCGAGGACGAGCAGGAATTAAGCTTGCGGATGTTGATACGTCCCAAACGTATCTATAATTTCTGCTTGCTCCTGATGGGTTCGTTGCATAGAAAACAAAAATTTTCCTACGGTTGTAACAGCCAAGATCACATCTAGAAGATCACTTGTAACGGTTTGAGAAGGACTCACCCTCGAAGACCAAAAGCTTTAACGAGAACTATTCTCGTGGGTGATGTAGTCGAACACTCGCCGACCTCAAGGTCGTGATGAAGACTTGACGCCACGAACGGGCAGCGTCTCCGTAGTCGGTCACACGTACAGATCAGTGACGACCTCCGCCCCTTGCTCCAGTTGGGCAGCGGAAGTAGTGGATCCTCGGGAACTCCAGCAGCACTACAACATAGTGGTGGTGGTGGTAGAGAAGATCTTGAGCAGGGCTTCGCCTAAGCACCGTACTCGTGAAACTGGATCAGCTAGCAAGGGGAGGAAGATGCCAACCAAAGGGCATATGAGAGATGGAGGAATGAGTTGGATGTGTGAGGACCTCCACCCATCTATATATAGGAGGAGGGGGAGGCAGCCCCCAAGGGGTAGCACGCCCCAAGAGGTGCCCCCACCTCTCCCCTCATCATGTGGGTGGACTCTCCACTCACAAAAACAAAGGGTCACACATTATTCCCATAATTTCCATAAATCTCCACTCAAAATTCCAAGAGTTTTATCACATTAAAACACTTTTAATTATCTTGTTTAATGTCACTCAAATTAATGAACACTTCATTCAATGAGTACTTCATTGATGAACACTTCATTCAATGAACACATTAACAATTATCCCCTTGCACTATTTTGATATACCGAAACTATTCCAGCAGTTTTATCAAAACAGTCCATGTGCTGTCCAGTATATTCTCCGGCGTTCCGTATCCACTCAAACGCGTCAACGAATCCTTAAGTGTGTCACCCTAGGGTTCGTGAATAAAATGGACATGACAGAGACTCTTCTCCGATCAATAATCATCAGAGGGATCTGGAGATCCATGATGACTCCCACTTACTCAACGATGAACTAGTGATCGTGTGAACCATTACTCCGTAACCAATTCCTTTTGTCTCGCGATATTTTACTTGTCCGAGATCCGATCATTTGGTATCATCCATACCTAGTTCGATCTCGTTACCGACAAGTACTCTTTACTCGTTCCGTGATATAACATCCTCGTGAGCCAGTCACGTGCTTGCAAGCGATGTCAATGTGATATCACCGAGAGGGCCCAGAGTATATCTCTCCGTCATCTGGATGGACAAATCCCACTCTTGATCCACGAGCCTCAACTAACACTTTCCAAGTACCCAACGACACCTTTATAATCACCCTGTTACGGTGTGACGTTTGATGGAATCAAAGTACTCTTCCGGTGTCAGTGATTGACGTGATCTCATGGTCTAAGGATTAGGGTTACTTCGTGAAAGTTTGATACAGCAATAGAAACTTTGATGACATGATCGTATTGCTATAACTACTGTGGGTGTATGTTCATCACATCATTCTCCAATGATATGACCTTGTTATTAACGACATCCAATGTCAATGATCAGGAAACCTTGATCATCCGTTAATCAACAAGCTAGTATAAAGAGAGGCATTACTAGGAACCTTTTCTTTGTTTATTAAACACACATGTATTAACGTTTCCGGTTAACACAATTATAGCATGAAAATAAACATTTATCATAAACATGGAATAAGATAATAACCACTTTATTATTGCCTCTCGGGCATATTCCCTTCAGTCTCCCACTTGCACTAGAGTCAATAATCTAGTTTGGTACTTGCGCATCCAACACCTATGGCATTCAGGTGTTATCCATACGCATTGCTAGTGGTAAATCTAATCTCCAGATCTGACACTTTAGGTCCGTGTGTATTTGCATTTCTTTGCGTCTCTACGCATCACTCATTCACTAATGAGATGGCATTGCATAAATTTGGTCCTCCGGTGAGACCTTAGTCCCTTGAGCTCAAAACATGTGGAATCTATTGTCGTACAATAGATCTTCATAGTATTAGCCCGTTTGGAACTACACCTAGTTTGTTAAACAAACTTCTTGACACAAATGCCCTCCTTTGCTGCTGCTAGAGCAGTCTTATACTTAGCCTTTCGTTGTAGTATTCGTTATAATGTCTTAACTTTGGAACTCATCCAAATCCATTTGAAACTATTTCAAATCTATCATGGAACTTTCTTCCATTACATTTTGCCACCTTAACACACTTCCAAAATTGAGATAAATTTAGATTGTATCTTGCGACAAAACTAGTATCAATGTAACACTTTACAATGAACTATTGTCCAACATACATAATATATTCTTAGTCCTTCCAAAGCACGTAAGGATATCTTTACTATTGTCCAATGATCATCTTATGAATCATTCTGGTATATGCTCATAACATTTAGAGCATAGGACATTCTGGAATTGTACATATCATGGTGTACATGATTGATCAAATCATTCATGTGATTTTACTCACCAAGTGTCAAAACACTTGAATCTCGCTTCAACCTTTTCCATGCGGCAAGAACCTTTCTCGTCGTTTCCATATTGAACTTATTCAATATTTCATATATGTACTTCGGCCCAACCATATTAGCACCTCAATCTATCTATATAGACCATATTAGCCCAATATACTGGTTTTGCCCAAATCTTCCATTAAAATAAAATTTTCAATGAAACTTCACCCGTGTCAATAAAATATACATCATTTCCAATCAACAATATGTCTTCTACATAATGTATTAGAAATATGTCTCAGCGCTCCCACTTAATTTCTTGCAAAAGCAAGCATCTTCACCGTCTCTGATGAAACTAAACGTTTTAACAATTTCATCATGATGAAGATTCCAACTCCGCGAATGCTTATTTCAACCATTGAAATTTGCATGCTATTTTAGCATCCTTTGAATTAACAGAACCCTTTGGACCGTGTCCTGTACACGTCCTAGGTAACCATTCTATTAAAAGAACGTTGTTCCATTTGTTCAACTACCATATACAAAAACTAGCATATGTAGTGGTTGCTACAATAATCCGTCCAGACTAAATATCGTTATGAAAGATCAAATCTTGTCATAGCCAACTCTTTGAACATAATCGTAAACCATTTTAACGATATGTCGAATATTTCATAGATGTGAGAACATCCACGTCTGTTTCTTTATAGATCCAAACACGGTATCTAGAGGGTCTTCCAAGTTCAGAAACTTGGTTTCTCGTGTATGGAACTATCACGGATTTTATAGCTTCTAGCCATTTTGACGGAGTCAGGGCCCATCATCGCTTCTTTGCATGTAGTCGGTCCATTATTATCAAATAACAATGATTCAATCTCAAATCTTACTATTTGACCGATTACCCGAACTACGCAGTTCAATAGGAACTTAGATCGCCGTGACCACAACCTTTGGGACACGGGAGCCAAGAGCATTGCGGCCGCTTCCGGGACACTTTCCGGCGCTGCGCCACTTAGCACATAAAGCTTAGGTTCAACAACCTAATCGAAGTTCTACTGTCCTCCCACTTAACTTTTCGCAAAAAATTCCTTCTCAAGAAACTTGATGCTCTTAGCCACAAAAAACTTTTGTCTTTAGTGTTATGGAGGAATACCCAACGGTTACTTTGGGATAACCTACAAAGACGTACTTTATCCGACTTTGGTTGTAAACATTTTACATATGCCTTGCATACCAAAATTTAAGAAAAGACAAATTGGGTTTTATCCCATTCCATAACTTATATGGTGTCATTTCAACGGATCTCGATGGCGCTCTTTTCAGTGAAAAGCGGTAGTCTCTAAAGCTTAATCCTTAAAATATAATGGCAATTTTATAAATAACACCTTTGATCCTTACCATGTCAAACAAGGTCTGATTACATCTCTCGAACACTCCATACTCCTATGGTGTTTCGGGAAATGCAAGTTTTGGAACGATTCCTAAACTCTCAGGTGTTTGCTAAACTTTTAACTCAAAAATCTTCCTTTATGATCCAATCATAAACTCTTATTTTCTCGTTACAATGATTTTCACTTCATCTTGAAATTTATTTGAACATTTTCAAACATTTCATACTTCTTCCTTATCAAGTAAATATACACATATATCCACTCAAATCCTCGGTTAAAGTATATGAAGTACAAAGATTCACCACACACGGCTACGCATAATGAACTATATACATCAATATGTACAATGTTCAATAAGTTAGTCGTCCACCCTTCTTTGGCCTATGAACGGAGTTTTAATCATTTCTAGGAAACTATTTACAAGCGTCAGTTGATTCAAAATCAAAAGACTCCAAAATTCCACCAACATGGAGTTTCTTCATGTTATCTTTCCAATATGATTTAAACGGTGTTTCAATCATCTCTAGAAATTTCTCACAACCGTCAATTGATTCAAAATCAAAAGACTCCAAAATTCCATCACCATGGAGTTTCTTCATGTGTTTCTTTCCAATATGATTCAAACGGTGGTGACACTCATAAGTGATCTTCTAATCATTTGTCTTGCGACATGTTTAGCATCAGTTATTATGGATGTGATTTCTCCAACAAGATTTATAGAGTTCATCCATCTTCTATGAATATGGTGATAATTTGAACAACCATTGTTCGTATAACACCAGAACAGAATAACAATTATTCAAATAAATCTTGAAGGCTAGGTTTAATTCCAACGATAAACACAATAACTCTTTATTTTGTTTTTGATGAGAATCATCCCATATTCATTTGCTAGTTACTCAGGCCATTGCAACTCTTGTATTGTGTTGTTCTGTATGACACTTCATACCAACCAATCAGTATCCAATACTCAAGAATCACACTGTTTTAACAAGCAATTAATATACCCATAACATGTATATCATCTATATACCCGAGCTGGACATTTCCAGTCTTTTCCTTTTTCTTTTCCGCCAAAATATTTTTCAGATCCTCTTTCAGCAATTCCTTTCCTTTTTAGAAGAATTTATCAACATCACTTGTGGTACCATTCAAATGACACATAATCCAAAGTGTGTTAGTCAAATACTAACACCCTTTGATTCTCACTTTGATGTAGATCACCGTCATCAAATGTTTGGTGTTCTTCCAAATTCCATTCTTTAGCAATCTTTTAGTGCAGTAAACTTTTTTACCAGCATCTTCCATTCATCCTATCATGACAACTTTCATGAAAAAGCTACCATAGCTCATAGGGACAAACTGTGAGTACAATATTAGTTCCCAAAACCTTTTTGGGAGATTAGGACACATAGTGTCTCCAACCTTCACAAATTCTCATACAATATGAGAACATGTTTCTCACTAAATTTTACTCTATCACATTGCAACTAAACATTTTTTCAGATATTGCTATATCTTCCACACATGATAGTTTCTGAAACAATCCTTTCAGCTCCTAGATAACCTTGATAATAACAAACAACATTTGAATATCAAGGATCATGGAGGTAAGTGTGATACTTAGACACTAACACTGGAATTGTTACTCTTGATTTAATACACATTATTAAACTTCATTGAGTAAGCAAGGTTTGCTAAAGTTTGCAATAAGACTTTAAACTTTAGATTGACACTCAAACAATACGGTACCAGTCCGTAAAGTTAAATATCCAGAATTCTATAGTTCTATTATCTCAATTATAGCTAAGCGCAAAGGTAGTAAACAAATGCCAATGACTACAACGAAC
This sequence comes from Bromus sterilis, assembly GCA_950022295.1. Lineage (NCBI taxonomy): Eukaryota > Viridiplantae > Streptophyta > Magnoliopsida > Poales > Poaceae > Bromus > Bromus sterilis. Next base: position 17,277,333 of record OX465598.1, on the reverse strand, counting down.
TATGCAAATTCACTTTGATTTAGTTCATGATAAAATGAGTTCATCTAACTCCCACTCAAAAACAACATCCCTCGAGTCGTCTTTGGTGATTACACGAACCAAATTCACTACACCACGACCGATCATCACGTGAGGCAGTGTAGCTGCAATGGCGAGCATCTCAATATGGTTCATCATATCATCCATATGACTCGTGCTTAACCTTTCGGTCCATGTTCCGAGGCCATGTCTGTACATGCTAGGCTCGCCAAGTAGAACCTTAGTATTTGCATGTGTTTCAAGGCCATGTCTGTACATGCTAGGCTTGAAAACACCCGTTGTATGCGAACGTAGAGTCTATCACACCCGATCATCACGTGGTGTCTCGAAACGACGAACTTTCTTAACGGTGCATACTAAGGAAGAACATATAATTATCTTGATATTAAGTGAGAGGGATCATCTTATAATGCTACCGCAGCGATCATGATCGTAACTAAGCAAAATAAGATGCATAAAAGGATAAACATCACATGCATGGATAATGTGATATGATATGGTCCTTCTCGCATTAGATCTCCATCTTGTGCGTCTTGGTATGATCTCCATCATGCCACCGGCGCGGCACCAAGGTCCATGGCGCCACCACCATGGTCGTCCTTCTCCATTACAATATATCTCATGGATATATCTACAGCACACAGGCCTTAAAAAAGAAAAAACACAACCATATGGCTCCTGCCGGTTGTTTACAATAAATCTCATTTCATACAACAATTTTGTAACAATGACCATATCACATCACATGCCCTGCAAAAACAAGTTAGACGCTTCTAAATTATCTTTGCAAATTTTACGTGGTTTTGGGCTTCCTAGGAAAGAACCGATCTTACCTACGGACAAGAACCACAACGTTGATTCGCTAGTTGTTTCTTTTCATCCCTTTCCAGGGCCCTCCGTTGCAAATGCCATATCACTAATGTTAGAGAAACTGACACCCCCAAAGCCACTTTATACGGTACAAGCCGTATGTCAAGCGTGACACGCAATCTGCGCTTAGGGCCGCTTCAATCCAACATTGCCACAATATGAACAAGTGCACAAAAGAGGGTAACAACTAGAGGATCAACGCCCACATCTCTATGTGTTCTAACCGTACAAAGCATCTACGCATAGACGAGGCTCTGATACCACTGATGGGTTCGTTGCATAGAAAACAAAAATTTTCCTACGGTTGTAACAGCCAAGATCACATCTAGAAGATCACTTGTAACGGTTTGAGAAGGACTCACCCTCGAAGACCAAAAGCTTTAACGAGAACTATTCTCGTGGGTGATGTAGTCGAACACTCGCCGACCTCAAGGTCGTGATGAAGACTTGACGCCACGAACGGGCAGCGTCTCCGTAGTCGGTCACACGTACAGATCAGTGACGACCTCCGCCCCTTGCTCCAGTTGGGCAGCGGAAGTAGTGGATCCTCGGGAACTCCAACAGAACTACAACATAGTGGTGGTGGTGGTAGAGAAGATCTTGAGCAGGGCTTCGCCTAAGCACCGTACTCGTGAAACTGGATCGGCTAGCAAGGGGAGGAAGATGCCAACCAAAGGGCATATGAGAGATGGAGGAATGAGTTGGATGTGTGAGGACCTCCACCCATCTATATATAGGAGGAGGGGGAGGCAGCCCCCAAGGGGTAGCACGCCCCAAGAGGTGCCCCCACCTCTCCCCTCATCATGTGGGTGGACTCTCCACTCACAAAAACAAAGGGTCACACATTATTCCCATAATTTCCATAAATCTCCACTCAAAATTCCAAGAGTTTTATCACATTAAAACACTTTTAATTATCTTGTTTAATGTCACTCAAATTAATGAACACTTCATTCAATGAGTACTTCATTGATGAACACTTCATTCAATGAACACATTAACAATTATCCCCTTGCACTATTTTGATATACCGAAACTATTCCAGCAGTTTTATCAAAACAGTCCATGTGCTGTCCAGTATATTCTCCGGCGTTCCGTATCCACTCAAACGCGTCAACGAATCCTTAAGTGTGTCACCCTACGGTTCGTGAATAAAATGGACATGACAGAGACTCTTCTCCGATCAATAATCATCAGAGGGATCTGGAGATCCATGATGACTCCCACTTACTCAACGATGAACTAGTGATCGTGTGAACCATTACTCCGTAACCAATTCCTTTTGTCTCGCGATATTTTACTTGTCCGAGATCCGATCATTTGGTATCATCCATACCTAGTTCGATCTCGTTACCGACAAGTACTCTTTACTCGTTCCGTGATATAACATCCTCGTGAGCCAGTCACGTGCTTGCAAGCGATGTCAATGTGATATCACCGAGAGGGCCCAGAGTATATCTCTCCGTCATCTGGATGGACAAATCCCACTCTTGATCCACGAGCCTCAACTAACACTTTCCAAGTACCCAACGACACCTTTATAATCACCCTGTTACGGTGTGACGTTTGATGGAATCAAAGTACTCTTCCGGTGTCAGTGATTGACGTGATCTCATGGTCTAAGGATTAGGGTTACTTCGTGAAAGTTTGATACAGCAATAGAAACTTTGATGACATGATCGTATTGCTATAACTACTGTGGGTGTATGTTCATCACATCATTCTCCAATGATATGACCTTGTTATTAACGACATCCAATGTCAATGATCAGGAAACCTTGATCATCCGTTAATCAACAAGCTAGTATAAAGAGAGGCATTACTAGGAACCTTTTCTTTGTTTATTAAACACACATGTATTAACGTTTCCGGTTAACACAATTATAGCATGAAAATAAACATTTATCATAAACATGGAATAAGATAATAACCACTTTATTATTGCCTCTCGGGCATATTCCCTTCAGTCTCCCACTTGCACTAGAGTCAATAATCTAGTTTGGTACTTGCGCATCCAACACCTATGGCATTCAGGTGTTATCCATACGCATTGCTAGTGGTAAATCTAATCTCCAGATCTGACACTTTAGGTCCGTGTGTATTTGCATTTCTTTGCGTCTCTACGCATCACTCATTCACTAATGAGATGGCATTGCATAAATTTGGTCCTCCGGTGAGACCTTAGTCCCTTGAGCTCAAAACATGTGGAATCTATTGTCGTACAATAGATCTTCATAGTATTAGCCCGTTTGGAACTACACCTAGTTTGTTAAACAAACTTCTTGACACAAATGCCCTCCTTTGCTGCTGCTAGAGCAGTCTTATACTTAGCCTTTCGTTGTAGTATTCGTTATAATGTCTTAACTTTGGAACTCATCCAAATCCATTTGAAACTATTTCAAATCTATCATGGAACTTTCTTCCATTACATTTTGCCACCTTAACACACTTCCAAAATTGAGATAAATTTAGATTGTATCTTGCGACAAAACTAGTATCAATGTAACACTTTACAATGAACTATTGTCCAACATACATAATATATTCTTAGTCCTTCCAAAGCACGTAAGGATATCTTTACTATTGTCCAATGATCATCTTATGAATCATTCTGGTATATGCTCATAACATTTAGAGCATAGGACATTCTGGAATTGTACATATCATGGTGTACATGATTGATCAAATCATTCATGTGATTTTACTCACCAAGTGTCAAAACACTTGAATCTCGCTTCAACCTTTTCCATGCGGCAAGAACCTTTCTCGTCGTTTCCATATTGAACTTATTCAATATTTCATATATGTACTTCGGCCCAACCATATTAGCACCTCAATCTATCTATATAGACCATATTAGCCCAATATACTGGTTTTGCCCAAATCTTCCATTAAAATAAAATTTTCAATGAAACTTCACCCGTGTCAATAAAATATACATCATTTCCAATCAACAATATGTCTTCTACATAATGTATTAGAAATATGTCTCAGCGCTCCCACTTAATTTCTTGCAAAAGCAAGCATCTTCACCGTCTCTGATGAAACTAAACGTTTTAACAATTTCATCATGATGAAGATTCCAACTCCGCGAATGCTTATTTCAACCATTGAAATTTGCATGCTATTTTAGCATCCTTTGAATTAACAGAACCCTTTGGACCGTGTCCTGTACACGTCCTAGGTAACCATTCTATTAAAAGAACGTTGTTCCATTTGTTCAACTACCATATACAAAAACTAGCATATGTAGTGGTTGCTACAATAATCCGTCCAGACTAAATATCGTTATGAAAGATCAAATCTTGTCATAGCCAACTCTTTGAACATAATCGTAAACCATTTTAACGATATGTCGAATATTTCATAGATGTGAGAACATCCACGTCTGTTTCTTTATAGATCCAAACACGGTATCTAGAGGGTCTTCCAAGTTCAGAAACTTGGTTTCTCGTGTATGGAACTATCACGGATTTTATAGCTTCTAGCCATTTTGACGGAGTCAGGGCCCATCATCGCTTCTTTGCATGTAGTCGGTCCATTATTATCAAATAACAATGATTCAATCTCAAATCTTACTATTTGACCGATTACCCGAACTACGCAGTTCAATAGGAACTTAGATCGCCGTGACCACAACCTTTGGGACACGGGAGCCAAGAGCATTGCGGCCGCTTCCGGGACACTTTCCGGCGCTGCGCCACTTAGCACATAAAGCTTAGGTTCAACAACCTAATCGAAGTTCTACTGTCCTCCCACTTAACTTTTCGCAAAAAATTCCTTCTCAAGAAACTTGATGCTCTTAGCCACAAAAAACTTTTGTCTTTAGTGTTATGGAGGAATACCCAACGGTTACTTTGGGATAACCTACAAAGACGTACTTTATCCGACTTTGGTTGTAAACATTTTACATATGCCTTGCATACCAAAATTTAAGAAAAGACAAATTGGGTTTTATCCCATTCCATAACTTATATGGTGTCATTTCAACGGATCTCGATGGCGCTCTTTTCAGTGAAAAGCGGTAGTCTCTAAAGCTTAATCCTTAAAATATAATGGCAATTTTATAAATAACACCTTTGATCCTTACCATGTCAAACAAGGTCTGATTACATCTCTCGAACACTCCATACTCCTATGGTGTTTCGGGAAATGCAAGTTTTGGAACGATTCCTAAACTCTCAGGTGTTTGCTAAACTTTTAACTCAAAAATCTTCCTTTATGATCCAATCATAAACTCTTATTTTCTCGTTACAATGATTTTCACTTCATCTTGAAATTTATTTGAACATTTTCAAACATTTCATACTTCTTCCTTATCAAGTAAATATACACATATATCCACTCAAATCCTCGGTTAAAGTATATGAAGTACAAAGATTCACCACACACGGTGGGTGGACTCTCCACACACAAAAACAAAGGGTCACACATTATTCCCATAATTTCCATAAATCTCCACTCAAAATTCCAAGAGTTTTATCACATTAAAACACTTTTAATTATCTTGTTTAATGTCACTCAAATTAATGAACACTTCATTCAATGAGTACTTCATTGATGAACACTTCATTCAATGAACACATTAACAATTATCCCCTTGCACTATTTTGATATACCGAAACTATTCCAGCAGTTTTATCAAAACAGTCCATGTGATGTCCAGTATATTCTCCGGCGTTCCGTATCCACTCAAACGCGTCAACGAATCCTTAAGTGTGTCACCCTACGGTTCGTGAATAAAATGGACATGACAGAGACTCTTCTCCGATCAATAATCATCAGAGGGATCTGGAGATCCATGATGACTCCCACTTACTCAACGATGAACTAGTGATCGTGTGAACCATTACTCCGTAACCAATTCCTTTTGTCTCGCGATATTTTACTTGTCCGAGATCCGATCATTTGGTATCATTCATACCTAGTTCGATCTCGTTACCGACAAGTACTCTTTACTCGTTCCGTGATATAACATCCTCGTGAGCCAGTCACGTGCTTGCAAGCGATGTCAATGTGATATCACCGAGAGGGCCCAGAGTATATCTCTCCGTCATCTGGATGGACAAATCCCACTCTTGATCCACGAGCCTCAACTAACACTTTCCAAGTACCCAACGACACCTTTATAATCACCCTGTTACGGTGTGACGTTTGATGGAATCAAAGTACTCTTCCGGTGTCAGTGATTGACGTGATCTCATGGTCTAAGGATTAGGGTTACTTCGTGAAAGTTTGATACAGCAATAGAAACTTTGATGACATGATCGTATTGCTATAACTACTGTGGGTGTATGTTCATCACATCATTCTCCAATGATATGACCTTGTTATTAACGACATCCAATGTCAATGATCAGGAAACCTTGATCATCCGTTAATCAACAAGCTAGTATAAAGAGAGGCATTACTAGGAACCTTTTCTTTGTTTATTAAACACACATGTATTAACGTTTCCGGTTAACACAATTATAGCATGAAAATAAACATTTATCATAAACATGGAATAAGATAATAACCACTTTATTATTGCCTCTCGGGCATATTCCCTTCAGCTCCATGCATGTTTTGTGTGACTTTGCCATGTTTTGCTTGAACTTTCATACGCTTTTGAACCAATTTGTACTAACCTATTAACTCAGTGCACCCAGTTGCCAGTTTCTGTTTTCTGCTGTTTTTGTATTTCAAGTTTTCCGGCCATTAAAAGTGCTCCAAAAATTCCGGAAAAAATATATAAAAAATCAGCGCAACGGAAGCTTCCGGAATCACCAAAGGAGCGGAGGAGGGCCACCGCCAGGAGGCCTCCTGGCTGACTGGTGGGTCCCCCCGGTGCCCCCCTCCGCCTATATTTAGCCCTCGGGGTGGAAACCCCTAATACGGATCCCTCTTTCGCGATCTCGCCTCTGTTCCGCCGCCGCCGCCGTTTCAAGATCGGGGCTGCCTGGAGAAGCTGCTCCGGCACCCTGCCGGGAGAAGCTACCCCCTCCGGGAGACCATCCATAGCCATGGACGCCTCCCGTATGTACCGTGAGTAGTTCCCCTTGGACCATGGGTCCGTGACCAGTAGCTATGTGATCTCTCTCTCCTCTCTTTGTGCTTCCACTTTCGAGTCCTCGTGAGCTGCTTCACATGATCGAGGCATCTAAGTAATTTCTGCTGTTGCTATGCTGAGTTTGTTGGGATCTGATGGATTATGAGACTATGTTCAGATTGTGATGAGTAATATATTTGGTTCTTCTCTTTTATATTTTGTTCTTGAGTAATTCTTGCATGTTCTCCGTTGCGGTATTTGCTTTGGCCAAGTATTTTATTTGCAACTCCAAGAGAGAGCGTTATGCTCGATTGTGGGTTCAGCCCCTTGATGTCTAGCTTGAGTGACTGAAACATGAGACTAGGGGATGTGCTGTTGCCACCAGGGATAAAACAACGGTGCTTGTACCTGCGGGTGCAAGGATTGTTTACTTTACGCAAAGTTCTTTTAATGCAGTTGTCTGTTGCTTTGAGTTTACACTTTGGGTGGGATTCACAACTTAATACCAGCGAGATGTTCTGGATAGATATCTCAAGGTGGATGATTCGTAGTAGATGCAGATGGATTTAGGTCTACTTACCTTGGCGTACTGCCCATTGCTTTTGAGCCCTTCCTTTCTTTGCAGCATAGTTAGCATTGCGGTGCCTTCATAATCCTGTCAATTGCCCAACTGTGATTTGTTTACCTCGCTAGCACTTTTATCGTCTTTTGGGAGAGAGACATCACTAGTGAAAATCACGGGACCCCGGTCCATCTTCATACTATTTTTTACGCCTTCAATTTACTTTTCAGTTGCTATCACTATCATTATCTTTTGCGTTAATCCTTTGTAAACAGCAAGGCCGGAGGAATTGACAACTCCTCTGTACTCGTTGGGAGCAAAGTTATTTGTTTCTGTGTGCAGGTCCACGTCAACTTCCTAGACAGTAATTTCTGGCGCCGTTGTGACCTACTTGTATCTCTTGAGTCCTACTGGTTCGATAACCTTGGTATCTTCACCGAGGGAAATTTGTTGCTACGCTACATCTCACCTTCCACTTGGGGTAACCAACGAGGAGTGAGATAACTATCCTCACCGTATCACAGGTGTATCAAAGGAGTTTGTCATGAAGAAATTGTTCTCCGTATCGCTTACAGATAAAGCTTCAGATTGGTATAAGCTTCTCGATAACTCTCATTTGCTTGATTGGCAAGAGCTTATGTCTCTCTTTTATACCAAGTTTTATCCTCTTCATGAAATTCATCGAGACATGAATTATATCTATAACTGTAGGTCTCGTGACGGAGAAAGCATCGCTCAAGCTTGGGGGATATTGAAATACCTAATGCTCAAATGTCCTATTCATGAGCTCCCCAAGAAAACTATACTTACAAATTTTTATGCTAGACTTTCTCGTCAGGATAAGGAGATGTTGGATGCCTCCTCTAGTGGGGTATTTCAGACGAAAAGCGTTGAAGAAAGATGGGATCTCCTTGAAAGGATCTAGAAGAATACCGAAGATTGGGAAATAGATAAAGGTATTGAATCCACTATAAATTATGAGCATGATTATATAGAGAGCTATGTGAAAACTGATTATTTTAATACCTTTTGCTCTAAGATTGGTCTTGATTCCCATCTGATGATTGATTTTTGTAAGGACTTTGCCTCGCATATTGACTATTCTAAGAAGAAGTATCAGCATCATAAACCCTTCAAAGAATCACCTATTGATATTCATGTTGCTGACCCTATTTTGCCTGCAGTTATATATGAAAAGCCCCCTTTTCCCGTAAGAATAAGGGAGCACTCTTTTGTGACAGGCATAATGAATAAGAGTGAGAGGAGAATTGATGAGCCTGAGGACCAGATCAAGGTCGATCCTCGAGTTGCATTGGTTAAGGATCCTATTACTAATGATGCTTTAGAATTCCAATATAAATTTTTGTGCTCTTTCCACTAACCTTGTCACAGCCAAGAATAAAGGCCCAATTTCAGGTACTCCAGTAGTATCTGTTAAAATAGGAGATCAAAATTATTATGGTTTATGTGATTTGGGATCGAGTGCTAGTGATATCCCGTATTCACTTTATCAAGAGATCAGGGTGAAATTTCACCTTGTGAACTTGAAGAAGTTGATGTTACTATTCATCTTGTAAACAGAGCAACCATCTCTCCTATCGGAATTGTGAGAGACGTTGAAGTTTTATGCGGAAAGGTAAAATATCCTACCGACTTTCTAGTACTTGGTTCAGTAAGGGATAATTTGTGTCCTATTATTTTCGGTAGACCTTTTCTCAGAACTTGTGGAGCTATAATAGATTGCAAGAAAGGTAAAGTTTCTGTTGAATTCAATGGTGAGCCATACGAATTTAACTTTTCTAAGTTCTCTAAGCACCCTCGTGATACTGATTTGCCTAGTAATGATAAGATTATTGAAGATATTGCTTCCATTGCTATTCCTCGTAATGATCCTTTGCAACAATATATGGAGGACAACGAGAATGATTTGCATATGCAGGAGAGGAATGAGCTGGACGAAATATTCTTAAGACAACCTGCTATCCTAAAGCACAACCTTCCAGTTGAGCCTTTGGGAATTTTATCGAAACCAAAAGAAGATCCAGTGTTTGATCTTAAACCTCTTCCTGATACGCTCAAATATGCTTACTTAGATGAAAAGAAAGTATATCCTGTTATTATCAATTCTAACCTTTCAGGGTATGAAGAAGAGAGACTATTGGAAGTACTTCACAAACATCGAGGTGCAATTGGCTATACCCTTGATGACCTTAAGGGGATTATTCCATCTATTTGTCAACATACCATCAACCTTGAGCCTGATGCTAAACCGGTTGTTGATCATCAACGACAGTTGAATCCGAAAATGATGGATGTTGTAAGGACTGACATTCTCAAGCTTCTAGCCGCAGGTATTATCTACCCTATAGCTGATATTAAGTGGGAGAACCTGGTTCATTGTGTTCCGAAGAAAGGAGGAACAACTGTGGTTCCTAATGATAAGAATGAACTAATACCTCAAAGAATTATTATTGGATATAGAATGTGTATTGATTACAGGAAGCTGAACAAGGCAACCAGAAAGGACCACTACCCGTTGTCGTTCATCGACCAAATGCTTGAAAGGTTATCCAAAAATACTCACTTTTGTTATCTTGATGGTTATTCTGGCTTCTCTCAAATTCATGTTAACACTGCTGATCAAGAGAAGACCACTTTTACTTGTCCCTATGGTACTTATGCTTACAGACGTATGCCTTTTGGTCTATGTAATGCCCCTACTACTTTTCAAAGGTGTATGTCTGCTATCTTTCATGGTTTTTGTGAAGAAATTTTGGAGGTATTCATGGACGATTTCTCCGTCTATGGAACCTCTTTTGACCATTGTCTCCACAACCTTAATAAAGTTTTGCAAAGATGTGAGGAGACAAATCTGGTGATTAACTGGGAGAAGTGCCACTTTATGGTCAACGAGGGAATTGTTCTTGGCCACAAGATTTCCGAGAGGGGAATTGAGGTGGACAGGGCCAAGATCGAAGCAATTGAAAGGATGCCCTACCCAAGGGACATCAAAGGTATCCGTAGTTTTCTCGGTCATGCTGGTTTCTATAGAAGATTTATTAAAGACTTTTCTAAGACTTTGAGACCCCTCACTAATCTTCTCCGGAAGGACGTTCCTTTTGTTTTTGATGAAGATTGTAAGGAAGCCTTCGAAGTTCTTAAGAAAGCTTTAATAACCGCTCCTATAGTACAACCACCTGATTGGAATTTACCTTTTGAAATTATGGGTGATGCCATTGATTTTGCTGTTGGAGCTGTTTTAGGGCAGAGGGTTGATAAGAAGTTAAATGTTATATATTATGCTAGCAAAACCCTTGATAGTGCTCAAAATAATTATGCTACTACTGAGAAGGAATTCCTAGCAGTAGTGTTTGCCTGTGATAAGTTTAGGCAGTATATTGTTGATTCTAAGATTATTGTTCATACTGACCATGCTGCCATTAAGTATCTTGTGGAGAAGAAGGATGCCAAACCAAGGCTCATCCGATTGGTACTCCTTCTTCAAGAATTTGATTTGCAGATTGTCGATAGGAAAGGAGCAAACAGTCCGGTGGCGGATAATCTTTCAAGGATGGAAGATATACCGCATGATCCCATTCCAGTCAACAACAGTTTTCCAGAAGAACAGCTAGCTGTTGTAAAAGTACAATCTCTCTCCGATCTTTAGTTTGCAGATTATGCTAACTTTATCGTTGCAAAGTTTTTGCCTCCAGGTTTAACATTTCGTCAAAGGAAGAAGTTCTTTCATGATTTGAGGCATTACTTTTGGGATGACCCACATCTTTTCAAAGAAGATCCAGATGGGATCGTGAGAAGATGCATACCGGAACACGAGCAGAAGGACATTCTCAAACAATGTCACGACAGTCCATATGGAGGACATCATGCCGGTGAGAGGAACGCACATAAGGTTCTTGAATCAGGTTTTTATTGGCCTAATCTCTTTAAGGATGCTAGAAATTATGTTTTATCCTGTGATAAGTGTCAGAGAGTTGGTAATATTAGTAGAAGGAATGAGATGCCTATGAATTACTCTCTAGTGATTGAGCCTTTTGATTGTTGGGGTTTTGATTTTATGGGTCCTTTTCCTTCCTCGCACAAGTACACTCACATTTTAGTTGTTGTTGATTATGTAACCAAGTGGGTAGATGCAATCCCCACTGAAAGTGCTGATCACAAGACATCTTTGAAAATGCTCAAGGATGTAATTTTTCCTAGGTTTGGAGTACCCAGGTATCTCATGACTGATGGGGGTTCGCACTTTACACATGGAGCTTTTAGAAAAGCTTTAGACAAGTACGATGTCAATCATAGAATTGCTTCACCGTACCACCGTCAAACTAGTGGGCAAGTTGAGCTCACCAATAGAGAGATCAAGTTGATCTTACAGAAGATAGTCAATAGAAATATAAAAGATTGGTCAAATAAGTTAGGAGATGCCTTGTGGGCGTATAGAACTGCTTACAAAAACCCCATGGGCATGTCTCCCTATAAGATGGTCTATGGCAAGGCTTGCCATCTGCCATTAGAATTAGAACACAAAGCTTTCTGGGCTATTAGAGAGCTTAACGCTGACCCGAAATTAGCTGGTGAAAAGCGCCTCATGAACTTGACTTCTTTAGATGAGTGGAGAAGTGAAGCTTACGAGAGCTCTAAAATGTTCAAGGAAAAGGTAAAGAAGTGGCACGATAGGAGGATTCTGAAACGTGAATTTAATGTTGGTGATAAAGTTTTGTTGTTTAGATCCCCTTTCAGGTTTTCCCCAGGTAAACTACTTTTTAGGTGGGAAGGGCCATTTCATATTGAAGAAGACTACCGCTCGGGTGCGATCAAGATTAAAAATTTCGAAGGCACCAAACCTCAAGTGGTGAATGGGCAAAGACTTAAGCATTACATAGCAGGAGACCCTGTCAATGTTGATGTGGATTTGGTATACACAACAACTAATGAAGAACATGTTGTAGCCCTGTTTCAGACACCAGCAGAAGCAGAATAAGGAAAGGTATGTATTACAGTAAGGAAACATCGCGAAACCGGCATAAAAGTTCCAGATTACGAGTTTTTGCAAAATATAGAAAATTTGAGGCCGAAGTGGAGCCGGAGACCAGCTCCAAGGGCCCAGGCGCCCCCTGGCGCGGCCCCACCCTGGCCGCGCCGGGAAGCCGCCTGGGCACCCCGGAGTCCGTCTCCGACCCCACTTTGGCTCGTTACCTTCCTTTCCGTGCAAAATTTTTTGCTATATATTTTCCCGGATTGTTCCGGCAGCGTATCTCGTGATTTCGTGTGTTTTCTTCTTGAGTTGTTTCTGCCAGGAAAGCTATCAGCTAGACCTAGGTGCCATGGCTTCCCCAAGTTCGCACAAGGACAAGTTTGTCGTCAACTTCATCAATCCTTACCTCGCTGAGGTGAAGAAGCACCCCCAGATCCTTCGTGTGGAGGATGGTGACCTCCACAAGGAGGATCTGAAGGGACCATTCAAGGAGGGAAGCACCGAGGAGCGGCTGAAGGAGATGGAACATGAAGTCTTCAAGTTCAAGAAGATGGTGGAGTGTGGTGTTGAAGCTAACTTCGACATCATGAACGAGATAGAGGCTTCCCACAAGAAGGAGATGAAGGAGATGTGGTCAAGTTTGGCCGCACTAGAAGAAAAAGTTTATGAACTTCAGGCACAGATCTATGATCTGCAGAACCAGAACTGTGAGTATGAACTAAAGTTTCTGCGCATGGGTTTGGGTGCTGAATGCAGGATCCTGGAGACGGGAATGTCCATTGAGACTAGAGAACAGCTTCCATGGTCTTCTCCAAGGAGTACGTGACCAACAAGAACAAGAGTGAGGAGTAAATCTCCTTGGGTGATGGCATCCCCTTAGCTTGTTCCAAGCTTGGGGGAGTGCCCGGTATTTTTATCTTTATCTATGTCTTTTAGAGTCAAGTAGAGTCGTATCATGTCTAGGGAAGTTATCTTATAAAATAGGTGTTTGCTTTGAGGTCTATCACTCCTTTTTGGAGAGTTATGTATCCGTGAGTGTGGAGTCGTCTATGATGGAATATTAATGAGAAGTCTATTGATCCCTTCGCTGCACTCGGTATTCTCTTCACGCAATCGACCTTATGATGATTCTTATGGGGAGTATTGACCTTATATCAGGTATGGTTTTGAAAACTTTATTTAATCTTGGCAAACATAGCTTTGGTCATAACAACAAGCATGTTATTTTTCTCAAAGTAGCAACATAGCCAAAAACCTCTTTGTTATTATGCTCGTAGTGTTATGTTGACAAGGAACACAACTTGATGTGCTATGCGTATCTTAATGTTTATGCTTTATATTGCTTTGCATCCAAGTCATCATCAATTGTCTGTTCTCTCAAAGCCTTTGCTAGCCAAACCTCTGTACTAAGCGGAATTCTGCTTGTGCATCCATACCCTGAAACCAGTATCTTCCATATGAGTCCACTATACCTTCCTATTCGTGGTATTCCACTACCACTCCTAAAGCATAGAATTTTTGTGTTATCCTTAGATGTTCAAAATCTTCTGTTTTCTGCCCCTGTTTTAGCTCATGAGGAAATAGTAGTTAATTCATGACCTTCTTAAGTTGGACAAGTTTTATCCTGGGATTGCATGTCTAATCTGCAAACCCCTAACACGAGGAGGGACTGGCATGAGTGCGCCCAGCTCACAAAAGATAATACAACAAAAAAACCCTCCTTCACACTTTGTTCATGAGAAATCAGAAAACTTTGGCAGTGATAAACAAAGGAGAGTGCGGGGATGTGATCGTCCCCATTTGGGAGCCGTTCCTCGAAACTTTTCCAATCTAAGAAGTAATTGAGTTATCTATTAGCATTCGTTGACAAATCATGCACCTCTCAAAACTTGTATTCATTATGTTTGATTTAAGGATAGCACTTGAGTTTTCCCTGCTTGCCTTTAACAAGGCTTTTTTTCTTTACTTTTATGTTGAGTCAGTTTTCCCTACTTCCTCCTTTCCCAAAGAGAAAAAACACTTGATGTTGATGAGGATTCATCCATATAATGTTGCATTATAGTTTTGCCATGCCATATCATTGTTGACATTATCTTTTGATAAGTAAGTTGTTTGCCAAAGCATTTGCCAAGCAAACATCTTCCTTTGTGTTATCATTTGCACTTCATGACTAATAGCTTGTTCTTTCAAAAAGTTCCAAATTGTCTCTTCAAAATATAAAGATAAAGAGCAAAGGTAAAAGCTATTAGTTGTTCCTTGACCAAAGGACTTGTTTGCCATGATTTGATGAGTTTCCTTATCCCTAGTTTTGGTTATAATTGTTATTAATCTTTCATAAGGGCCTTATGAGTTGAAGATTGCTGTTGAGTATGTTTGAGTTTGGTGAAGAAATCATGATGCTTCTTGTCTGTATTCTATTTATCGACACTTCACTCTCTAAACTTGTGGACAGGTTTACCGAGCTCAGTTTTCGCTTGGGGACAAGTGAGGTCTAAGCTTGGGGGAGTTGATACGTCCAAAATGCATCACTATTTTATATCGTAATTCATCCTTATTCATTGATATATTTCATATTACGATGATGTTCTTATGTTGTTTTGGCTTATTTTACACAGTTTGCAACTTTCCGGTGCTGAAGCAGCAGACGCATGATTCAGCGGTAAAAAGTGGACGCTGAGTTGTTGAAGAACAATACATCCAAATTACCTGAAAATCGACGAAGGGTATTTTCCAGAAGATTAACGAAGACACACCGAAGAGGAGCCAGAGGGGGGCCAAAGGAGCCCCATGCGGCCACCTGGCGCGGCCCCACCCCTGGCCGCGCCGGGAGGGCGCCTGGAGCCCTGGGGCCACTCCCGGCTCCCCCCTCTGGCCTATATACTCCTCATTACGCGAAAACCCTAAAAGGAGAAGAGTTTATGGAGTTCCGGCGCCGCTCCGTGGCGTAAACCTACAGATAAGAAAAGGGCTCTCCGGCGGTCAGATTCCGCCGAGGAGATCACCTCCCGGAAGGGGAGATCATCGCCATCGTCATCACCATCGTCACGGGCGTCATCGAGATCATCATGAACATCATCCCCAACATCAACACCATCTCCACCACCATCCAATCTCACCTCACAAGTTCATCTTGTGTTGTAATCCGTACTATCTATCCTCTCTACTCTATCGGTGTTGATTAGAACTTTGTAGTGAATGCTATTGATTTTTGTTGGAGAAATATCATTATGTCCAGATTTTTTATCATATATTTATCACCTTTATCATGATCTCTTTTATTTCTTGTGAGTAGTTACTTTAGCTCTTGAGGACATGGGAGAAGTCTAGTTGTTAGTAGTCATATGATGTTGAAGTAATTTTTGTTGTTTCATATTTAAGTTGTGTTGTTATTTTCCTAGTGGTGTTGTGTGAGTCGAACACTCAACACTTCGCATTATTAAGGACCTAGGGGGATACATTGTGTATAAAGAATGCTTATGGTGGGTTGCCGGAGTGACAGAAACCTGAACCCCTGTTTGCACACTTTTGCACAAGGGACTAATGGATCCTTGATCTTATTGCTGTGGTTAGGCTTTTCCTTAATTTCTATCTTGTATTTGCGGATGCTTGCAAGATGTTTAATCATAAGAGTTGATGTCTACGCATGCTTCTATTCTTGTAGACTATGTTGGGCCTCCAAGCGCAGAGATTTGTAGGACAGCAGCAATTTCCCTCAAGTAGATGACCTAAGGTTTATCGAACTCAGGGAAGTAGAGGTTGAAGATGGTCTCTCTCAAGCAACCCTGCAATTAAGATACAAGAAGTCTCTTGTGTCCCCAACACACCTAATACAACTAGGAGTTGTATAGGTGCACTAGTTCGGCGAAGAGATGGTAAAATATGGATGATAGGTGTGGCAAAACAAAGTAATATAAATCTGTAATAAAAAGTGCAGCAAGCAAACATGTAACAAAAGTGAGTGCAAACGGTGTAACAATGGTGGAAACAAGGCCTAGGCTTCATACTTTCACTAGTGGCAACTCTCAACAACATTAACATAGTCTAATCACATGATATTTCCCATAAAACATGCAATGGAGACGCACTCGGAGGTCATTCCTTTGTGGTCAAGAGAGGATGAGAATTATGTAGGGCTACAAAAGCACACCTCAAAGTTCGTAGTTCTCAATCTATGGATATCCCAATGTCACCGCAGCCATCCAAAGAGAGTACCACAATCACCACAACATATCTCAAGGATAGTCAAAGACAAGCACCAAGAGAATCTCAATCTTCAATCAACACACAAAAGAGGAAATCACTCATGATAATATTCTTCTAACCCATGTCCAATAGACCGCTGTCACCATGGTCTCGGGGATTATACTAGATAAGATCAATTGAGTACATCAATCCAATACATAGAGGAAGGGGAAATATCATGGGATCACCCTAGATTAACATAGCCTATGATCACAACGAAGATCACATCATGGGAGAGAGAGAAGAACACATAGATACTGGTAGAAACCTCAGCCCCGAGGGAGAACTACTCTCGCTTCATGGAGGGAGGAAGCAACGTCGATGGAGATGAATCCGGGGGCACTTCCCCGTCCCGGCAGGGTGCCGGCACAGGAATTCTGGTCCCCCGAAGCTTGTCGGCGATGGCGGCGGAGATCGGAATTGCTTCTGGAGAAAAGGGGTCTGGAATCAGGGTTTCCGCGACGGCAGAATAAATAGGAGCCAAAGTAGGGCACCAGGGGGTGTGGGACCCAGCCAGGAGGGCAGGTGGCGCGGCCAGCGGCTGGGCCGCGCCAGGCGCCCTCCTGTCTGCCCCCTGGCTGCCCTGTGGCCCCCCTTTGGACTCGCGGAAGCTTCCGGAAAGCTGATTTTTTATATAATTTTTTCCGGAATTTTTGGAGCACTTTTAATGGCCGGAAAACCTGAAATACAAAAACAGCAGAAAACAGGAACTGGCAACTGGGTGCACTGAGTTAATAGGTTAGTCCAAATATGCTCAAAAGTGTATGAAAGTTCAAGCAAAACATGGCAAAGTCACACAAAACATGCATGGAGCAAGCAGAAATTATAGATACGTTTGGCACGTATCAACATCACCAAGCTTAATTCCTGCTCGTCCTCGAGTAGGTAAATGATAACAAGCATAATTTCTGTGGTGACATGCCACACAACCATATAAGGACTTTTAAGTAAAGCAATCAAAGCATGCAATTCAATTCAAGTCTTAACAAGCAAGAGTCTATATTAGCATTGACACAAGCAACAAAAGAACAAAGGGTGCAAGAGCTCTCGCTGTCCGTGACTCGAATATCTCCAAATGGTGTTTGCGTGCAAGAAAGGGGATAGGGAATACGAGATGAAAAAGTATTTTTTGTTGAGAACTCAATCTACTAAAGTTTCACACTTGGTCTTCTTTGGAATCTTATCTTGACTCGTCCCCAGACCACTAGCCAGGTACAAGTCAATTTGATCCACTCCTTTTCGATATTTTGAGCACTCATGCAATGGATGGCGTGAGCAAGAAAGTTGACACCTAAAATGCAAAACAGAAAGAAGGTGGAGGAGGAAGACAAAAAGGTGTGAAAGGGTCACATCAATGAGGACAATCATAGGCGAGAGAAGGCCATGTGATAGATATGATGTGAGGAGTAGGGATTGCCATGCAAAGGATGCACATTTGAGCTAAAAGCTCTCCAAGGGAACTAGTGGGGGTGCATCTAACTTGCTCGCTCATGAAGACCTAGAGCTCTTTTGAGGAGGCTCATCCTTTGAATATGCAAGCCAAGTTCTATAGTGTGAAGGTTCCCCACATAGCTATATGCATGATGATGATCTCTATGGAGTACAAGGGATAAAGGATGAAGTACTAGTGTGGATCTCTCAAAAGGAATAGTAGTGTGCCCCCTTCTCTCTTTTTATTTCTTTTTTATCTTTTTTCTATTTTTTGTATTTTTTTGGTGGCCTCAATGGCTCTTTCTATTTAACTCTCGTTTGTCCTCTTTGGGATCTTTTGATTTTGTCCTCTTTGGGATCTTTTCCTCACTTTAGGGGCAACACTCTATATTTTACAAGAATATAGGAGATCTTTCACACTTTACAAGGTACTCAAATCATAAAGAAGATGTAGCTATCATGATGTATGCAATGTATGCCGCTGCTAGTGTAGCAGGAACATGTATGACATGAAGATCAAGTCATGAAGAGGTGGAAGTTGCATGGCAATATAGCTCGGAAAGGCTATGGAAATGCCTTGATAGGTAGGTATGGTGGCTGTTTTGAGGAAAGATATGAGGAGGTTTATGATGACAGAGCGTATCATGCCAAGGGTTTGGATGTACCGGCGAAGGTGGACGCCAACTCTCGGAGTGAGAAGAAGTCAATGCACGGCACAGGAAAGGCTAGCAAATATATGGGAAGGTGGAAGTGTCAACTTTCAATACTTAAATTAGTCCGAAGAACTCATGCACTTATTATCGGTAACTCTCAATCTAATAAGGAGGTTCACAAAGAGACAAGTACCCCGAGGAGGAGTGTATGGGGGTTTGGTTATCCTTGCGCATCCTCGACTCATGGTACGTGAGTGTACTCTAATATTCGATCCCTCCAAAGAGTAGCGATCCATCTAGTAGCTAGAGTTCTCAACTAGTTTTGTAGGTTTTGAAAATAAACACGGATTGCCCAAAATACGACACCTATCACTAATAGGCTAGAGATCTTGACCCAAAATTTTAAACATTACTCACATCAATACCTCAAAACTATTGCAAGTTACTACTAAGATTAAATAGCAACCTCAATTACCTACTTTCAAGACAAGACACAACTCAGTGCAACAACCAACTCTCTTAAGAAGATAAACATGAAGACTAAAGAGAGTTCCAGCAATAAACTAAACAAAAGCCAAGGCTCTTGCTAAAGACAAACTAAAACTAAAACTAAACATGGCAGTAGCTACGAAAAGATAAAGAACACATAACAGCAAAAAGATAGGCATGAAGAATCCTATGATGTGTTCTAGATTTTGAAAGTGGAGCGTATTTCTCTCCCACACAAAGTAAGACGGGATCTAACTTGTTATGAACAGCAAAAAAAGCTAAAGAAAACTAAAAATAAAACCTAAGAGCGAGACGCTCCAAGCATAGCACATAACGCATGAAGTGATAAAAATATAGTGCAACGAGGGACGAACTGATAATTGTTGATGAAGAAGGTAATGCACGGGGTCATCCCCAAGCTTAGACGCTTGAGTCTCCTTGAATATTTATTGGGGATGCATGGGGGCATCCTCAAGCTTGAGCGCTTGACACTCCCGAATCTTCTTTCATCATCTTCCATCGCACACTTGAAAACTCCCTTCATACATAACTCATCATAAGCTGATTAGAGAGGTTAGTACCCTTAATAAATAATTTTTAACCACTGGATATAAAGATATTCTTGAAGAGCTACTGTTTCTCAAGATTGCCAAAAAGTTTTTGCAAAGAAAAAGCAAGCTTAAGGTTTGCAAAAGTTAGGAGAGACAGAACGTGGCAGAATCTGTGAAAAACAGAACAGCAGGTAGTAAAGAATATTTTAGGGGTACTTCTGCATCTCGAATCAAAAAACTCAGAACAGATGCTCCAAAGTCAATTGTATGGAGCACGCAGTCAAAACAAATCAGATCAAAAAAAGGATCTGGTGATTTTAGGCTAATTTTTCCGTCCAAGGACAGAATCTGTTTTCTGGACAGCATGTCACAACTTTTGAACTTTCTTGCGATCGGAGGCTAGACTTGGCACAAAACTTGAAAATAAAGATACAATGATGTTGCTACATTATTAAAAATCATGAAGACCACTAAAAACAGAAAGTAAAAACTCAAAGTAAAGATAACAAGGGTTGTCTCCCTAGAGCTCTTTCTTTATAGCCATAAAGATAGGCTTAAGATTTTAATGATGCTCTCATAGGAAGAAGAGTTTAAGAACAAAAGAGAGCATGAAGAAGCAAATACCAAACACATTTAAGTCTAACATGCTTCCTATGCAAAGGGATATTGTAGAGAAATAACTCATTGGAGCATAAAGATATTAGCATAGGAAGGCAAAATAAATGCAACTTCAAAACGTTCAACATAAGAGAGGGAATTTGATATTATTGGAATATCTATAAGCATATGTTCCCCTCTCATAATAATTTTCAGTGGGATCATGAATAAACTCAACAATATAAGTATCACATAAAGCATTGTTACCATGATCCACAAGCATAGAAAATTTGTTACTCCCCACATAAGCAAAATCCTTCTCATTAGTAATAGTGGGAGCAAACTCAACAAAATAGCTATCACATGAATCATTCTTATCATGATGCACTTGCAAAATAGTATCCTTTATAACATAAGTGTCATCACAACAATCATCATATATAGGAGACAAAGTATCATCAAAATAAATTTCCTCATCAAAACTTGGGGGGCTAAAAAGATCATCTTCATAAAATGTAGCATCCCCAAGCTTATAGCTTTGCATATCATTAGGATCAAAGATATTCAAAGAAGACATACTAATAACATTGCTACTAACATGAGTGTTGTGCAAATAATGAAGCTCCATAGGCCTTTTGATTTTCTCTTCAAACACTTCATGTCCCAACTCAAGGTAGAGCTCATAAAGCTCTCTCATAATATTTTTGTTGTTTTCCATAAGCCTAACTAGTGAAAATAAAAACAAGAAACAAAAAGAATTAATTGCAAGATCTAAAGATATACCTTCAAGCCTTACCTCCCCGGCAACGGCGCCAGAAATAGCTTGATGTCTACGCACGCTTCTATTCTTGTAGACTATGTTGGGCCTCCAAGCGCAGAGGTTTGTAGGACAGCAGAAATTTCCCTCAAGTGGATGACGTAAGGTTTATCGAACTCAGGGAAGTAGAGGTTGAAGATGGTCTCTCTCAAGCAACCCTGCAATTAAGATACAAGAAGTCTCTTGTGTCCCCAACACACCTAATACAACTAGGAGTTGTATAGGTGCACTAGTTCGGCGAAGAGATGGTAAAATATGGATGATAGGTGTGGCAAAACAAAGTAATATAAATCTGTAATAAAAAGTGCAGCAAGCAAACATGTAACAAAAGTGAGTGCAAACGGTGTAACAATGGTGGAAACAAGGCCTAGGCTTCATACTTTCACTAGTGGCAACTCTCAACAACATTAACATAGTCTAATCACATGATATTTCCCATAAAACATGCAATGGAGACGCACTCGGAGGTCATTCCTTTGTGGTCAAGAGAGGATAAGAATTATGTAGGGCTACAAAAGCACACCTCAAAGTTCGTAGTTCTCAATCTATGGATTTCCCAATGTCACCGCGGCCATCCAAAGAGAGTACAACAATCACCACAACATATCTCAAGGATAGTCAAAGACAAGCACCAAGAGACTCTCAATCTTCAATCAACACACAAAAGAGGAAATCACTCATGATAATATTCTTCTAACCCATGTCCAATAGACCGCTGTCACCATGGTCTCGGGGATTATACTAGATAAGGTCAATTGAGTACATCAATCCAATACATAGAGGAAGGGGAAATATCATGGGATCACCCTAGATTAACATAGCCTATGATCACAACGAAGATCACATCATGGGAGAGAGAGAAGAACACATAGCTAATGGTAGAAACCTCAGCCCCGAGGGAGAACTACTCTCGCTTCATGGAGGGAGGAAGCAGTGTCGATGGAGATGAATCCGGGAATTCTGGTCCCCCGAAGCTTGTCGGCGATGGCGGCGGAGATCGGAATTGCTTCTGGAGAAAAGGGGTCTAGAATCAAGGTTTCCGCGACGGGAGAATAAATAGGAGCCAAAGTAGGGCACCAGGGGGTGTGGGACCCAGCCAGGAGGGCAGGTGGCGCAGCCAAGGGCTGGGCCGCGCCAGGCACCCTCCTGGCTGCCCCCTGGCTGCCCTGTGGCCCCCCTTTGGACTCGCGGAAGCTTCCAAAACGCTGATTTTATATAATTTTTTCCGGAATTTTTGGAGCACTTTTAATGGCCGGAAAACTTGAAATACAAAAACAGCAGAAAACTGGAACTGGCAACTGGGTGCACTGAGTTAATAGGTTAGTCCAAATATGCTCAAAAGTGTATGAAAGTTGAAGCAAAACATGGCAAAGTCACACAAAACATGCATGGAGCAAGCAGAAATTATAGATACGTTTGGGACGTATCAAGAGTGCACTTATCTTAGTCTAGAAGGTGTGCTAGCGTAGATCCACCTACTCAACACTTATCAGCACAACACTTGTTATCGATACAGAGTATGGCGAAAACATTTGACTACCTCTCCATGTGTCCTCAAGAACGCTTTAGTCTTTATAAGTTCAGTTGCCAGGCTTATCCTTTGCTAAAAAGGACTGGGCCACTTGCTACTCCTCAGCACTATTTACTTTTCTTGCTTTTACTTTATTGTTACTTATATCGAAAACCCCTAAAAAGTTATCTTTCAGTGCTTGCAGTTATTCCTTGTCCATAATCACCTATCAATACCTTTCGCTCCTCGTTGGGTTCGACACTCTTACTTATCGAAAACGCTGCAACAGATCCCTTACGTTGTGGGTCATCAGATGGTACGATTTAACGCCCGCTCGTTGGTTACCCAAAGTAGAAGGTTGAGATGTAGCGTAGCAGCAAATTTCCTTTAGCGAAGATGCTAAGGTTGAGGATCGACCAGTAGGACTCCAACGACGACAAGTAGGTGGCAAAGTGAACAATGGCGCCGTTCACAACCGAGGTTGCTTACTTTACCTGGACCTGCACACACAATAGATAACTTTGCTCCCAACGAGTACAGGGGATTCCTCTGGCCTTGCTGTTTACAAAGGACCAAACGCACGGGATAATAATGATAGTGATAGCAACGAAAAAGTAAATAAAGAAGTAAATAAATAGCGGGTGTAAACATTATTAAGGATATGGACTGGGGTCCTATGATGTTCACTAGTAATGTCTCTCTCCCAAAAGACGATAAAATAGCCATGCGAGGTAAACAAATTACAGCTGGGCAATTGACAGAATTATGTGCGCAAACCAATGCTAACTATGCTATAAAGAAAGGAAGAGGCTCAAAAGCATGGGAGGTACGCCAAGACAAGTAGACCGAAATCCATCTGCATCTACCTACTAATCATCCACCTTGAGATATCTATCCAGAACATCTCGCTGGTATTAAGTTGTGAATCCCACCCAAAGTGTAATCTCAAAGCAACGGACAACTGCATTAAAGAACTTTGCATAAAGTAAACAATCCTTGCACCCCGCAAGTATAAGCACCGTTGTTTTCCCCCTTGTGGCAACAACACATCCCCTAGACTCATGTTTTTGTTACTCAAGCTAGTCATCAGGGGGCATGAACCCACAATCATGCATAACGCTCCCTCTTGGAGTCACTACCTACTACTCGGCCAAAGCAATAAACAGCAACAGAGAACATGCAAGAATTACTCTAGAACATAAATATAAAAGCGGAGAATCAAATATATTACTCAAACACAATCTGAACATAGTCTCATAATCCATCGGATCCCAGCAAACTCAACATAGCAACAGCAGAAAGATTACATATGTGCCTCGATCATGTAGGGCAGCTTGATACGTCCAAAACGTATCTATAATTTATGCTTGCTCCATGCATGTTTTGTGTGATATTGCTATGATCTAGATACACTTTCATACACTTTTGATCATATTTGGACTAACCTATTAACTCAGTGCACCACAATGCCAGTTCCTATTTTCTGCTGTTTTTCTATTTCAGTTTTCCCCCATATAAAAAGTGCTCCAAAAATTCGGGAAAAATCAGATAAAAAATCAGCGCAGAGGAACCTTCCGGAAGAACCTGGGTGGGGACAGAGGGCCACCACCAGGGGCCCAGGCGCCCTGGTGGCGCGCCCTAGGGCCTGGCCGCGCCAGGGGGGCTCCTGGACCCCTGGTGGCCCCCTTGGCTGCCCCCCTTCTCCTATATATTCTCCGTGACGAGAAACCCTCGAGGACAAAACCCTTTTTCGCGATCTTGCCTCTGTTTCGCCGCCGCCGCGCTTCCGAGATCGGGAGTACCAGAAGACCTCTTCCCGGCACCCTGCCGGAGGGAGGGCCGACCTCCGGGAGTCTCCTCTCCACCATGGATGCTTCCCGGATGTCTTGTGAGTAGTTTCCTTTGGACCATGGGTCCGTGATCAGTAGCTATGTGATGTTCTCCTCCCCTCTTTGTTCTTCATGGTTTAGACCTCGTGAGCTGCCCTACATGATCGAAGCACTTTTGTAATCTTTCTGCTGTTGCTATGCTGAGTTTGATGGGATCTGATGGATTATGAGATTATGTTCAGATTGTGATTGAGTAATATATTTGGTTCTTATCTCTTATATTTTTGTTCTTAAGTAATTCTTGCATGTTCTCCGTTGCTGTTTATTGCTTTGGCCAAGTAGTAGGTAGTAACTCCAAGAGGGAACGTTTTGCTCGATTGTGGGTTCATGCCCCCTGATGACTAGCTTGAGTGACAGAAACATGAGTCTAGGGGATGTGTTGTTGCCACAAGGGGGAAAACAACGGTGCTTGTAACCGCGGTTACAAGGATTGTTTACTTTACGCAAAGTACTTTTTAATGCAGTTGTCTGTTGCTTTGGGTTTACACTTTGGGTGGGGCTCGCAACTTAATACCAGCGAGATGTTCTGGATAGATATCTCAAGGTGGATGATTAGTAATAGATGCAGTTGGATTTCGGTCTACTTATTTTGGCGTTCCGCACATGCTTTTGAGCCTCTTCCTTTCTTTTGTAGCATAGTTAGCATTGCGGTGCATTCATAATCCTGTCAATTTCCCTTATGTAATTTGTTCACCTCGCATAGCAGTTTTATCGTCTTTTGGGAGAGAGACATCACTAGTGAACATCACGTATCCCGGTCCATATCCTCATCACTGTTTACACGCTCATTTACTTTTCTGCTTTTACTTTCAGTTGCTATCATTATCCCTTGCGTTTGATCCTTTGTGAACAACAAGACCGGAGAGATTGACAACCTCTCTGAACTTCGTTGGGAACAAAGTTATTTGTGTCTGTGTGCAGGTCCGCGTCAGTTGCGCCGCTGACACCTACTTATCATCTCTGGAGTCCTACTGGAGACAAACCTTGGTATCTTTACTGAGGGAAATTTTCTGTTGTGCTACATCACACCTTCCACTTGGGGTTACCAACGAAGGGCGAGAAATCACTATCATCACCTCGCACATCAAGCAAAATTTCTGGCGCCGTTGCCAGGGACTCCGAGTGCTAAGATAGGGGAGTTGCACACTACCCTTTACCTTTGTTTTTTAGTCTTGTTAGTTTACCTTTTAGTTTTTATCTTTGTGTCTTATATCAAAAATCACAAAAAAATCTGCCACACTTGCTGCTGCTATGGGTTCCACTGAAAACACCAAGTTGTGTGACTTCACTAGTCACAACAACCAAGACTTTATCTGCACCCCCATTGTCACACCTGCCACTTCAGCTACCTCTTATGAAATTAAACCTGCCTTGCTAAACCTTGTTATGAGAGATCATTTCTCTGGTGCTGGAGATGATGCTGCTTTACACTTGAACAATTTTGTTGAATTATGTCATATGCAAAAGTATAAAGAAGTAGAAGGTGATATTGTTAAGCTCAAGCTCTTTCCTTTCTCTTTAAGGGGAGACGCTAAAATCTGGTTTCAATCTTTGCCTAGGAATAGCATAGATTCTTGGGATAAGTGCAAAGATGATTTTATAGGGAAGTACTACCCACCTGCTAAAATTATCCAATTAAGGAGTAACATTATGAATTTTAAGCAATTGGATAATGAACACGTTGCCCAAGCTTGGGAACGAATGAAATCTCTTGTTAAGAAATGCCCTACACATGGTTTGACTACCTGGATGGTTATCCAGACTTTTTATGCAGGCTTGAACTTTACCTCGCGGAACCTGTTAGATTCGGCCGCGGGAGGAACCTTTATGTCAACTACACTTGGTGCTGCCACGAAGCTTCTCGATGAGATGATGACCAATTATTCCCAATGGCACACCGAACGCGCTCCAACAGGTAGGAAGGTAAACTCTGTCGAGGAAATTACCTCCCTCAATGAAAAAGTTGACTTAATTATGTCTCTACTTACCAAGCAACCCTCTATTGATCCTCGTGATGTCCCTTTAAATTCTTTGGTTTCCTAAGAACAAGTAGATGTGAACTTTATTGCTAGAAACAACTTCAACAACAATGCTTATAGGGGTAATTTTACTAGCAATCCTAGACCGTTTCCATCCAACTATGGGAACAACAACACCTACCCTAGCAACAACAACCCCTCTTCTAAATTAGAAAGCATGCTTAGAGACTTTATCACTACCCAAAAAGCCTTCAATAAAAATGTAGAGGAGAAATTAGCTAAATTAGATAATCTCCCTTTGAAGGTAGAAATCTTAGCCCTTGATATTGAAATGCTTAAAATTAGAACCTCTCCCCTTGAGGAGAATAAGGCCACTCCTATTAATGCTATCCAATTGCAAATTAATGGAAATATTAGGATGATGGCTAAACTCAAAGAAAGGTGGGCTAGAGAAAAAGAGGAAGAGGATAGAATTAAGAGCCTTCCTACACACCACACAGTTGCCACTATTCAAATTGTTGAGGACACCCAAACTATTAGCACCCAATGCACTCCTAGTCCCGTTGAACCTATTAATGGTGATGCTAATACCTCAACCGAAGATGAAGAAACTCCTATGAACATAGAGGGTTTCAAACAAGTGAGCCTAGACGACACTACTACCACCTTTGATAGTAGTGATATTGATTTTGATAGTTGCACCCTCTCAGAAGTTATTAGCTTGCTACACAAAATGTCTAGAGACCCCCACACTAGCACACTTAATCTTGCCTTCACGGAGCATATCACAAATGCTCTCATCAAAGCTAGGGAGGAGAAGCTTAGAGTAGAAGCCTCCATACCTAGGAAGCTAGATGATGGTTGGGACCCTATGATCAAAATTAAATTAAATAACTTCTCTTGCTATGCCTTATGTGATGTTGGAGCTAGTACCTCCGTTATGCCCAAAAGAATATTTGATATGTTTGAATTGAAGCCCTTTGAGCCTTGTTCTTTTGGTGTTCGTCTTGTTGATTCTTCCGTAAAGAAACCTTTGGGGAAGATTGACGATGTTCTTATCATTGTCAATGACAACTATGTTCCCGTTGATTTTATTGTTATGGATATAGAGTGTGAACCTTTGTGTCCAATTATTTTGGGACGTCCTTTTCTTCGCACCGTTGGTGCGGTTATTGACATGAAAGAGGGGAATATAAAATTCCAATTCCCCCTCAAGAAAGGGATGGAACGCTTCCCTAGAAAGAAAATCAAGTTACCTTTTGAGTCCGTTACTCGGGCTAGTTATTCTCTTTCTCTTGATAAAACTTGATTCTTCTTTTGCATCATGCCTAGCTTAAAGGCATAAAAGAAAGCGCTTTCGGAAGGCAGCCCGCAACGAATTTAGGATTTCCTTTTTGTTTCTCTTCTGTTTTTAGTGGTCTTGATGATTGTTACTACTGTAGCAACATCATTGTATTTTTACTTTTCAAGCTTTGTGCCAAGTTATAGCCTCTTACGGCAAGGGAAATAAAAGTTGTGACATGCTGTCCAGAAAACAGATTCTGTCCTCGTGACCAGAAAAATTCCAGAAAACTCCCAGTTCATCTTTTTGAGCTGAAATTTTTACACAGCATACTCTATACAATTACGAAACTTCCGTATGTTCTGAGTTTTTTTATTTGAGTTGCAGAAGTATCCCTAAAAAATTCTTTACTACCTGCTGTTCTGTTTTTCACAGATTCTGCCACGTTTTGTCTCTCCTAACTTTTGCAAACCTTAAGCTTGCTTTTTCTTTGCAAAAACTTTTTGGCATTCTTGAGAAACAGTAGCTCTTCAAGAATATCTTTATATACAGTGGAGGAAAATTATTTTATTAAGGGTACTAACCTCTCTAATCAGCTTATGATGAGTTATGTATGAAGGGAGTTTTCAAGTGTGCGATGGAAGATGATGAAAGAAGATCCAGGAGTGTCAAGCGCTCAAGATTGGGGATGCACCCATGCATCCCCAATAAATATTCAAGGAGACTCAAGCGTCTAAGCTTGGGGATGCCCCCGTGCATCCCCTTCTCCATCAACAATCATCAGTTCGTCCTTTGTCTCACTATATTTTTGTCACTTCATGCGTTATGTGCTATGCTTGGAGCGTCTCGCTCTTAGGTTTTATTTTTAGTTTTCTTTAGCTTTGCTTGCTGTTCGTAACAAGTTAGGTCCCGTCTTACTTTTTGTGGGAGAGAAACACGCTCCACTTTCAAAATCTAGAACACATCATAGGATTCTTCATGCCTATCTTTTTGCCGTTGTGTGTTCTTTATCTTTTCGTAGCTACTGCCATGTTTAGTTTTAGTCTTAGTTTGTCTTTAGCAAGAGACTTGGCTTTTGTTTAGTTTGTTGCCGGAACTCTTTTTAGTTTTCATGTTTATCTTGTTAAAGAGAGTTGGTTGTTGCACTGAGTTGTGTCTTGAAAGTAGGTAATTGAGGTTCCTATTTAATTCTAGAAGTAACTTGCAATAGTTTTGAGGTATTGATCTGACTAATGTCTGAACTTTTTGGTGTCAAGAGCTCTAGCCTATTAGTGATAGGTGTCGTATTTTGGGCAATCCGTGTGTATTTTCAAAACCTACAAAACTAGTTGAGAACTCTAGCTACTAGATGGATCACTAATCTTTGGAGGGATCGAATATTAGAGAACACTCACGTACCATGAGTCGAGGATGCGCAAGGATAACCAAACCCCCATACACTCCTCCTCGGGGTACTTGTCTCTTTGTGAACCTCCTTATTAGATTGAGAGTTACCGATAATAAGTGCATGAGTTCTTCGGACTAATGTAAGTATTGAAAGTTGACACTTCCACCTTCCCATATTTTGCTAGCCTCTCCCGTGCCGTGCATTGCCTTCTTCTCACTCCGAGAGTTGGTGTCCACCTTCGCCGGTACTTCCAAACCCTTGGCATGATATGCTCTGTCATCATAAACCTCCTTATATCTTTCCTCAAAACAGCCACCATACCTACCTATCAAGGCATTTCCATAGCCTTTCCGAGATATATTTCCATGCAACATCCACCTCTTCATGACTTGATCTTCATGTCATACATGTTCTTGCTACACTGGCAGCGACATACATTGCATACGTCATGGTAGTTACATCTTCTTTATGATTTTGAGTACCTTGTAAAGTGTGAAAGATCTCCTGACGGGGATCAACCCCGGCAAATCCCATGGTCAGGGACCCTGGGTTAGTCATGAGAGGCGCAGGTTGGACGATAGATCGTTGGCAAACAGGGAGGCTCGCTCCTGCTCGATATTATTGATTGAGGAGATGCGATTACAGTGGAAGCCAAGGCTGGAGCGCTCAAGGCTAGGGTTACAGGTGAGATTCGATGCCTTTGGCGTCACCCCTACTAGCCCTTATATACCGGGCTAGGTCTCGGGGAGTTCATCTACGTGTACAGGTAATCTTTCCTAACCCTAGCTTGCTCTGTACGGCAGGTCTTCGCACCTTCATTATGAGTCGAGGACTTCTACGTCGGTGCCATCTAGTGGGACGAGGCCGTATCTTCATGGGCCTTCTGCCTTCATGGACACCAGGTAGGCTCATCTGTATGAATCGTGGGGTCACCCCCTCGTCAGTAGCCCCCGAGTGCCTGGGGGACTCGAAGAGTCGCGTAGGGACTCAAGTACATTCATTTGTCGTTCATTGATATGCACGGTTCATCCGTGGGTCGCTGGCAGTCTGGTGGCCATGACAAAACCTGTTTCGAGGGATGCTAAGATGAAAGGGCCCAAGGAGTCGACGGATCGAGCCTTGGTGAATTGCACTAGGGAAAATACCACAGTAGCCCAATCAAACCCACGTCCCTCGACGTGATCTTGGAACACTGGTGTCGAGGCAAAGTCCGGCCGCTTCAGGTCTTACGGTGTTCATTTGCCGCCAGTAATGTGTGTAGCCTAAGGCGCGTCCGCCCGACTTATCTATCATGCTCTACGCATGGGAAAGGTTGGGAGTGAAATCGCTCTTCGGCAAGTCACAGCCCGGCCGTACTTCGTAGCGGGGTCTTACCTGCACGCTAATCTTGTGTGGCTTCTGGGCACAGTGTATCGTGTTCCAGGAATGTGTGTTTTTGAGGCGCGGAGCCTTATAGCATTGCACCCGCTTGGAACAGAACATCAAGCGAGCTGTTCACTCATTTACCCGAGGAGCTTTGTTTCGAGTGCTCAGTCGGGGGTTTTTTGCGAGTAATCACTTGAATGCCATTTCCGGCTCTTGAGGTGAGGGAGCACCTGAGACTCGTACCGCCGTAAGGTCCTGGCGAGTGTTTTGTTTGTCTTGCGTCGGGTTGAGGGAGCACCTGAGACTCTCATTGGTGCGAGTGTTCACTCGAGCACGTGGTTGGCCTTTAGGTGAGGGAGCACCCGGGACTCTTATGATGTACGCTCCCGATGGGAGTAAGATGTTTTTTCTTCCTTAGGGAAAAGATCTGAAAAGGTAGAATCTCTGGGCTTTGATGGGGTACTGAGTACGCCTTGCTGTTTGGTTTGCTTCGCTGTTCGTCAGGGATAGTGATGCCTCTGTTTGATGGCTGTCAGTGATGCGCTGCCAGTGAACCGTCACATCTAGAGGACCGGTCATAATGATGGCCGTTTGTGGCGTGCGGCAGGCGCCGGTTGAGTTTCCCATGCGTGCGTTGGAAACACGCGCGAATTGACGCGCCCTACGTACAGTGCTTCCCGTGGGAAAGCATCTTCGTCTTGGAGTTCGAGACGGCTGGGTCGTTTGGTCTTTGAATTAATTGCTGCTGTCGTCTTGGCTTCTCTGTGATTCGAGGATTTTTGTTCTATAAATAGGCCTTTCTCTTCTACGCTTCTATCCAACTCGCTGCTTCACCTCTTTCTTCATCTCTCCTTCAGCTCATGGTTCCTAGGCGAGGCGTTGGCCGTGGTCGTGGTCGTCGTGGCCGCGGCGGCCGCACACCGCGCTCATGTCGTGGAGGTCGTCATGGTGCGGTGCCAGTGCCTTCCTCCTCTCCCTTGGAGGAGGGGTTCTGGCGCTATGATTTTATCTTGCGCGTTCATGGCCAAAGTGCCAATCGCATCCTTCTTCCTTCTGCTTTTTCTGCCATTGTCTCTGAACGTGGCCTGGATGGCTTGGTTCTGCACCTTCAGTGGAGATGTCGATCTCCTTCTTATGTTGAGTTGGAGGTTGATAGCTCTCGCTTGATTTTTCTTGGCTCTGGTTGGGGTTTGTTTGCTCGGCGGTTGAATTTGCGAGATGGTGATATGCTCAGTTGTCGCTTTGACGGTGAGAGCACTGTCATTGTCCGCACGTTCGATCCGAGTGGCAATAGAATGGACCCGCATGGGCAGGAGTCGAGCAGCGACAGCTCCATGAAGTCGAGGAGTCCTTCGCCTGCGTCTTCGACTGCTTCATCCTCCGGGGGCTCTTCTGGTGGTGCTGGCGAGCCGTCTTCAACTGCTTCCTCCTCTGCCTCTGAAGAAGACCTCGATGTCAAGCCACCGGTTAAACGAGCGCGGCAGGCGACCTTGTAGAACTGGAGGCATCAGCGTCATCTTCACCGGCAGCTTGGGTGGAGCTGGAGAAGAAGCTAGAGGAGCAGGAGAAGAAGCTAGTGGAGCAGCGTCTCCAATGACTTCTGCAAATAAGTCGAGCTTCACCTTTTGTTATGTCATTGACATCATGAGCCTGCTGCTTTGACTCCTACTTTGTCTGTGATGATGCTCTTGTACTAGAGTCGATTACCCCTCATGGGCACACATGTAGAAGTCATAGTTCCTTGGTTGATTTCCTCTTATAACAGGAGCTTCCTTCTATCCAAATGTAGTTGAGTCCTTTTGTACTGAAGATGATCCTTATGATGTAAACTGTGCTTTATCCTCTGCAATGGAGTTTATGTTTGAGCTTCTTTGCCACCGAAAAAACTGTGTTCAAGTCCTTGATTATTAGGAGTTGTCTTTGATTTCCTTTGGAACTGAGAGTTTTGTTTGAGTTTTTTGCGGTCGAGAACTATCTTCGAGTCCGTCTGATACTTTGAACTGTGGATTCTATCGGGTGCGCGACAGCGCTACCGATGGGAGTAGCCCCCGAGTCTATAGGTGATCGTTGGCGATCGGGTGAAGACTAAAAGAGCTTGTGCTTCCTCCAAAGTCTTTTCGAAAGTGTTTGGATGCCATTGGAGTGTTGATGGTCGTCTCTCGGGTGGGGTTCGTACTCGAGGCCCCGAGTGCTTCATGAAGAATATCGCGTAGGAGATAGTGTTTCTTGGGGGGGAGTTTTGCTCTTAAGCCCCCGAGTGCGTTGATTTAAGATCGCGTGTGCGATAGTAGTTGCTCGGGGGGAGTTTCCTCTTCAGCCCCCGAGTGTTTCGATGAAGATCGCCAGTGCGGTAGCAGTTGCTTGGGGGGGGGGGAGATTCCTCTTCAGCCCCCGAGTGTATCGATTAAGATCGCGAGTGAGATAGCAGTTGCTCGGGGGGGAGTTTCCTCTTCAGCCGCCGAGTGTTTCGATTAAGATCGCGAGTGCGATAGCAGTTGCTCAGGGGGAGTTTCCTCTTCAGCCCCCGAGTGTTTCGATTAAGATCGCGAGTGCGATAGTAGTTTCTCGGGGGGGAGTTTCCTCTTCAGCCCCCGAGTGTTTCGATTAAGATCGCGAGTGCGATAGAAGTTGCTCGGGGGGAGTTTCCTCTTCAGCCCCCGAGTGCTTTGAGATGGCAGTATTTGGGCAACACCTTTTTTTTTATTGTTGTCAAGCGATTTACATGAGTTGCCAGTCATGTCCGACCGATAGGGGCTATGGATAGAACAGTCGCAAGTTTGCTACGTTCCATGGGTTGCCCACGTCCTCGTCTGTCTTTGGGTTCTTCAGTCTGTAGGCGCCGCCTCCGATGACTTCTGAGATTATGAATGGTCCTTCCCACTGGGGGGCAAGTTTGTGGACCTTCTCTTGTATTAGTCGTAGGACTAGGTCACCTTTGTTGAAGGTTCTGGTGCGCAGTCGACTGCTTTGGTAGGTACGCATTTTGTCTTGGTACCCTTCTGATTTTGCCAGGGCTGTGTCTCTTGCTTCGTCAGCCGTATCTTTGTCGTCTTGTAGTGCTTCTTCTGCTTCTTCCTCTTCGTATCCGGTGACCCGGGGTGCTCCGAACTTGAGGTCATGTGGTAGGACTGCCTCTGCCCCATACACCATGAAGAAGGGTGTGTACTGTGTCGCAGTGTTTGGTGTGGTTTGTAAGCTCCACAGGACCGCGGGGAGTTCTTCTACCCAGTTACCGGCGGCTTGTTCGAGTGGTGCGAGGAGCCGTTTCTTGATTCCTCCACAGACAAGGCCGTTTGCTTTTTCCACCTGGTCGTTAGACTGCGGGTGCGCGACCGATGCATAATAGATTTTGATGCCCAGTTCTTCGCAGAAGTTCTGAAATTCTGCGGCCGTGAAGTTCGTGTCGTTGTTCGTGATGATGTTGTGTGGCACTCCGAATCTGAAGATGATCGATTTGATGAAGTTGACAGTCGTGAGAGTTGTAGAGCTGGTGATGGGCACTGCTTCGATCCACTTGGTGAACTTGTCGACTGCGACGAGAAGGTGTGTTCTTCCGCCCTTTGATGATTTCTTTAGTGGGCCCACCATGTCGAGTCCCCATGTGGCGAACGGCCAGGATAGTGGTATGGTCTTGAGCTTTGATGCGGGAGCATGTGGCCTGTTGGCGAATTTTTGAGAGGCGACGCAACGTCGCATGATTTCCTCTGCGTTTTTCATGGCTGTGGGCCAGTAGAATCCAGCTCGGAATGCTTTGGACACGAGCACTCGACTGCTCGCGTGGTGCACGCAGGTGCCTTCGTGGATTTCTAGCAATAGGGCTTTGCCGTCCTCTTCGTCAATACACCTTTGGAGTATCTGGGTGATGCTGCGCTTGTTGGATATATGCTCTAGAGGCAAATAATATATGATTATTCCAATATATCTAAGCAAGTTCATAACCAGTTTCATACCGTGCTAGAACTGTGTCAGTGAAACAATGATGCAGGTGTGGTATAGAAACCCCCAGAGTTCCTAGTTAGCCTCTACATCGATAACTAGTTCATGGTCAACATGATGGTCGTGGTTTCGCGATCATGGACAATTAAGTCTCTTGACTATGAGGTCACCTCACTGGTTAAGTGACGTGATGAACATTACCCAAAGTAAGCATTACAGCATGATCAAATCTTATGAAGGTTCAGTGTTGTAATTACCGAACGTGGTAGACCGTGAGTACGTGCATAATTACTATCTTCCCGGATGCTTTGACTTACATCCCACCACCTGACTGAAATATGCGGGTCATAACGGTTGTATCTTAGGTATTCCGTGGAGATATGTTGAGGAGTATTTTTACAAGAGCGGGATTTGTCAATCCATATAATGGATAGATACTCAGGGCCCACTCGGTGAGATTCCACCCATAAAGCTGCAGCGTGTGACTAGGTCACGGGGATGAATATCACGGGAACGAGTGAATGAGGATCAGTTCGGAACGAGGTTGAACCAGACATAGGATGTCATTGATCGAATCTCGGAACAATCCAGTATCGCTGACAAAGGGAATGCTATACGGCGTAAGGTCCAATCGGTGTTTGATATCCGGAATGCACAGGGGTCATTATGGGCATCCAGGTCCCGCTGATGATCATTGACTGTAGCCTCTGCTCGGTCATGACTGGAGTGTTCTCGGACCGTAGGGTAACACACTTAAGGGCTCGATGAAATCGGAGACCTTTTCGGAGCCATCGGAGTAACCAGAGAATAAAGGAAACAATATCG
Source organism: Bromus sterilis (assembly GCA_950022295.1). Classification (NCBI taxonomy): domain Eukaryota; kingdom Viridiplantae; phylum Streptophyta; class Magnoliopsida; order Poales; family Poaceae; genus Bromus; species Bromus sterilis. Next base: position 17,241,888 of record OX465598.1, on the reverse strand, counting down.
GAGAAGTACCGTGTTGAACCGAAACAAGTTCGGAGTGAACCGGAAGGTGTTCCGGAGCACCGGGAGATGGAATATTATGTTTTAGTTATTAATTAATTGAATTAATAATTATAATAATTTTATTTCTAATTAATATGTGCAATGGGCCTTAGTGGAGAAAAAGGCCCATTAGGGGAAATAAAAAGGAAAAAAAGAAAAAGAAAAAGAGGGGGAGGCGCCATGGGCCCTAGGGCCCATGAGGGGTGCGCCCCCTCCCCCCCTTGGCCGGACACCTCCCCTTAGCAAAGGGACTTTAGTCCCACATTGCTAAGGGAGAGGGGTTGACTCCCTCCCCTCTACCTATATATAGATGGGCAGGGTGCACATATTTAATACACAGAAATTCGTGAGAAAATAAATATTACTCCGAATTGAGATCGGTTTTCTCCGGTCTTCTCCCTCCCTTGTCTCTTTTACGGTGGGCTCCCTAGTGTGAGCCTAGGATTCTATGCTAGAATCGGAGGCCGTCGTGCTGCCGAAGCTCCGTCCGGAAGTCTGCTTCCGCCACCTCCGCTAGATCGGAGAACGGAGGTCGTCATCGAGTCTCGTATGTGTGCGAGTACTACGAGGTGCTACACGTGTGGCACTACACCCATCCGGGTGCTCAACACAGCTAGGGGGCTGTGAAACTTGATCGGCTACATCAACCACGTTTGCGGGAACGTTTCCCGCGCAACGGACTACACCCCGAGGTATGTTATTTCCGCACTACTTTCCGTTACGGTAATACGGCTAGCTAGATCTTGGGTTATGGGAACGCTAGTTAGAAATATTTGTGTTTTCTGCAGCGAACCCCAACAGTGGTATCATGAGCTAGGTCTATGCTTAGTATTACTGTACGGATAGAACACATCGGGGATGTGGGCGTTGATTGTATGATTGTTACCCTCCCACGTGTACTTGTTCACATCTGCGGCATTGTTTGATGAAGCGGCCCCCGACCGACTTTACGCGTACACTTACGCGAGACTGGTTCCACGCTTGACATACGGCTTGTACCGTATAAAGTGGCTGGGGGGTGTCTGTCTCTCTACTTTAGCGGATGTGGAATTTGCAACGGAGGGCCCCGTGCGGGGTGTAATAGAGACAATCGTATGGTTGACGTTGTGGTTGACTCGTAGGTTAAAACCTGTTTAACTATGAAAGCCCTAGCAGCCACGTAAAACTTACAATATACAACTAGACCGTCTAAACCTTGTATTGCTAAGTGGGGGCTATCGTTCGTTTGTTTGTGATGTAGTGATAGCTTTTCTATGTGTTACTAGTAAGTAGTAATCGTCATCATAAAACAAACTAAAATGGAGACACTGTAGACTTAGTGTTGCCATAGCTCAGACATCTTAAAACTTGCTAGTATAGGATACACGACGGTAGCATGTGATAAGATGATCCCTTAACAAAGCCAAACACAAGTATTCTACCGAAGTGTGCACCGCATGGAAGGTTCTCCCATATGGCTTGATGCTCCGTACATACCGGAGTTGTCCTACATATTAAATGGAGTTCGCATGAGGTTGGGTTCGACAAGCCTGGCATATGCAGATATGGCCTTGCTGAGCAGCATATAACATGGAGTTAATTTGGCGAGCCTAGCATATGCAGATATGGCCTCGGAATACTAGAGATCGAAAGATCAAGAATGAGTCACAGTACATATAAGATAATGTGATCGCACAAGTTGTTGTCTACCTTTGAAACTGACCCGTCGGCCGTGTGATATTCGAGGTCGGGCAGTGAATCTGGATCATGTAATCACTAAAACTTCCTAGGGATGAAATGTTTTAGTGCGAGCTCATTTATAATATGATTATATGAACTCATTGTTGTGAACTAGTCTTAATTGTGTTCCTTGCAATTATGTTTGTAGAAAATGGATAATACCCAATACCTTGAAATGGTTTCCTTCTTACATGGTGAAAGACTTAAAGAAAATGGGTCAAACTTCGTTAGTTGGTACTTACGCCTTAGAGCCGTGCTCAAGAGAATCAACCTTTCATTCTTAACTAAAAAGCATGTGGGAAACCCTCCAGCAAACGACATGGATGCACAAGCGGCGATTGATTATCAGTATCGTCGAAGGACATATGCCATAGCTAAGGGTATCATAGAAACCAGCATTCCGCAACCTTTGCGTGAGGAGTATGCTGATTTGGATACATACGATATGATCGATGAGCTGAAGTCATCAAACTTGCATCGGTTTAGAGTTGCCATATTTGAGTTAGAAAGTGAGTTTCTCTCTACAAAGATGGAAGAAGGCTCTTGCCTGAAGGCACACTTCGCCAAGATGCATGAGATACATCTGAGCCTCGTAGATGATTTTGACTATGAGACCACACATGAGTCTGCGATATACACGGTGTTACACTCGCTTCCACCGAGCTATACAGACCATGTCCATGGCTATGTCGGCAGAGGTGAAAGCCTCGAGTTCTCTGACTTCATGGATAGACTTCAGTACCTGGAGGTTTAACCCATTGAAGGAGAAGTTGTCGATGGAGAAGGTATATACTTGATATAATTTATAAATGTTTATTCCCTTATACAACATTTGCAGTAAATGAGTATCTGATACTTATTCTGTTTTGTGAAAACAGGACCTGCCGTTGCATGGACGGGAAGAGGTGAAATCAAGGATTGATGGATATCAAGTCAGTTGATGGCCAGCATGGATTCCGCCGAGACATCTATCATAGGAGATACTTAGAGTATTAGATAAATCTTATGTAATCATTATAGTATGAACACTTAGTTGTGTGTCTTGCATCTCGCGAGACAAAGTTATTCATGTAATGAGACAAGTCAGTTGTTCCATCTTTATGAATAAAAGAGTGATTATACTTTGATTACGTCTTGATTTATGATATGATAGAAAGCATTTATAATACTACTATTATTGTCAAGAAATATTCAATGTTTAATGATAAAGTTGTCTTGATTATAACAAGTCAAAGATTTGATTGCATGAGGTGACTTCATAACTGATGAATTCATTAAATGTATGATCTATTAACTTGTAAGTTCATTATACAAATGAAAAACATAACTTGATTGCATGAGATGGATTAGATACACGATCTATGAACCTCTGCAATAAATATAACCATGACAAGGTTCTAGCAAGTAGAACTTGTGCCAATCATTATACATAAATGATGTACTAAATTGGCACGTGAGCTATCATTAAAGACTTCATATGATTAATTGAAAGTTGTATTCAATTGAGATCATAAAACTGAGATTCATGAATCACAGTGAGAAGTGAAAATACAAGGATACATATCACTACGCTACGATCCGAAGTGATAAGTATTGATATTGACATAATGGGAGACTTGTGGAAGTTGTACCACAAACTACGATGGAAGTTGAAAGTGCTAGACTACTTAAACCATTCGTGGTCATACTAAACCGTAGTATGGTCTAAACGTTCTTTCCCCTAGCACTATAGTTATTGTCGAATAAGATTGTTTAATTCATTAAGTTAAAACACCCACTTCATGAATAGGAAACCATCCTGAATCTAACGAGACATGATAGCTCCATAACTGATTATAAGGTTTCTTAAAAGAAAGAATTTCTTTGTAATAAAACTACAAGCAATTGAAATTACATATTCTCCCCGAATAGCAAAATGTGTGTTGCTTGATTGGTAATGCGAGAAGAAGTCTCTCGACACGGATCCAATGGGAGATAATGGAAACTTTGACCGGGGTATTGGACCTTGCCTTCAGAATATCAGAGTATTGCAACGGAAGCATGTTCCGCTGTAATGACGCTATATAAGGAAGGATATGCTAAAGATGATTGATCTTGGTATATGAGTTGAAGCCATTGTTGAATTTAGAAGGTTATCATGAATACGTTCTGTACAGAACAATAATCATGAGTCTTCTTAATAAAACAATAGGAAAATAACATTGCTTGAAGACACAAAGAATGATGGTAGCCTAGAAAACGAGGAGAAATGAAATAATATTGAGTTACATATAGGATGGCTCACGTCCCGTGAAATAAATCGGTTATTTCAAATTCTCGACAAACTGGAGAGTTATTGAGAATAATGTAATGGGCATAAGGCATTATTTGGTTATGACCAAAGTTCAATGGTGATTGACTACGGAAACGTAGGAATGCTTTAATCAATAAAATATTTCATTTACACTACGATGGACCATAGCCTGAAATTGCATCTCAGTAAAATTTGAGATTTGAAAGAGAATTGCAATAGGCATGACGAAGGTAATTTCGTTAAAAGGATGGACTATAGTACCTCAAGACAGGAACCCTCAACCTTGATTTGATCAAGTGATTTTGTGATGACCAAAATATTGAGTGGGCATGCAGTTTCATGAAACTGAGTGGGAGCTTTGAAGACTTCCCGGAAACTTGGAATGCAGAGGGCATTTTCTGAGTGGGAGCTTTGGAAGCTTTGTCATTATGTGAGACATAGTGAACAATAAAATGACTTGATGAAAGCTGAACGACAAATATATGAGTATATGATGGATATATTTGAGTGGGAGCATGATCATTGTCTCTAACATATATGCATTGATATGTGAGAAGAATGATCTCATATGTATATATATGGATATGCATTGATTGTGTATATAGAGAATCGTCTTATATACATATGTGCATTATGATATATATATATATATAGAGCATAAGGAAAATAAAATACAAGATTGCAAGAATCTTCTTTTATATGAAATACCAACACATTACACGTTGAAATCTATATGAGTAGATTAAGATACGGATAATGAAACAAAGTGAAGGTTGGAATAATATTCTAGATAAGAAACAGGTTCTTGTGGCTAGAAATTATATAATGGATGAAATCCAAATATCACAAGAAATGTCTTGATGGAAGAATAGAGATGCACCATGCACTGGACATGTGATCTTATATGTTCTTGACATATGATTCTACCATATAACATGCATTGTGAATCCAACAACAAAATGACTCAAAAGTTCTTGGAAGAAGAACAGATTCCGATGTGCTTTAGGAGTAAAACACAGAATCTGAATAAAGTCCATGATTTCAGTATATGAGGAATACTGAGGACTATTCTCTAAAATATAGAAAGGATAATAGACTTGAATGTAATGCAAGATTACAATTGCAAGCCATATTATGGGTCTATATGGAATTAGAGACATCACCAAAGACATGAAAGAAATGTGAGCAAAATTCACGGCACTACAAACATAATACTACTTAAGAAAGTAGACGTATGGATAAAAGTTTAGCGTTAGAAGTATTGGACTTCTGGTTGAGTGTATTTCCCAGTATATATGACTAAGGATGAGTTTTATAAAGGACAGAACCAAGAGATCATTGGAGGATACTGTAAAATAATAGTCTCACTCTCCCGCGAAACTTATATCCAACCATTATATGATAATGAGTGGTATGTCAAAAGAGCTTTTGACCTGTACCAGTTGCAAAGGAAACATACGAATCTGAATTGGTGCAGTTCGTTGACGAACCCTCTTCCATGGGCATGCATGATCAATGAACACTTATGTGATAAGATGATTATGATCGAAAAAAATGCGGCTAGATTATTAGCACTCTAGTGCAAGTGGGAGACTGTTGGATATCTGCTCTAGAGGCAAATAATATATGATTATTCCAATATATCTAAGCAAGTTCATAACCAGTTTCATACCGTGCTAGAACTGTGTCAGTGAAACAATGATGCAGGTGTGGTATAGAAACCCCCAGAGTTCCTAGTTAGCCTCTACATCAATAACTAGTTCATGGTCAACATGATGGTCGTGGTTTCGCGATCATGGACAATTAAGTCTCTTGACTATGAGGTCACCTCACTGGTTAAGTGACGTGATGAACATTACCCAAAGTAAGCATTACAGCATGATCAAATCTTATGACGGTTCAGTGTTGTAATTACAGAACGTGGTAGACCGTTCCTTTGACCTTGAGTACGTGCATAATTACTATCTTCTCGGATGCTTTGACTTACATCCCACCACCTGACTGAAATATGCGGGTCATAACAGTTGTATCTTAGGTATTCCGTGGAGATATGTTGAGGAGTATTGTTACAAGAGCGGGATTTGTCAATCCATATAATGGATAGATACTCGGGGCCCACTCGGTGAGATTCCATCCATAAAGCTGCAGCATGTGACTAGGTCACGGGGATGAATATCACGGGAACGAGTGAATGAGGATTAGTTCGGAACAAGGTTGAACCAGACATAGGATGTCATTGATCGAATCTCAGAACAATCCAGTATCGCTGACAAAGGGAATGCTATACGGCGTAAGGTCCAATCGGTGTTTGATATCCGGAATGCACAGAGGTCATTATGGGCATCCAGGTCCCGCTGATGATCATTGACTGTAGCCTCTGCTCGGTCATGACTGGAGTGTTCTCGGACCGTAGGGTAACACACTTAAGGGCTCGATGAAATCGGAGACCTTTTCGGAACCATCGGAGTAACCAGAGAATAAAGGAAACAATATCGGAGAAGTACCGTGTTGAACCGAAACAAGTTCGGAGTGAACCGGAAGGTGTTCCGGAGCACCGGGAGATGGAATATTATGTTTTAGTTATTAATTAATTGAATTAATAATTAAAATAATTTTATTTCTAATTAATATGTGCAATGGGCCTTAGTGGAGAAAAAAGCCCATTAGGGGAAATAGAAGGGAAAAAAGAAAAAGAAAAAAGAGGGGGAGGCGCCATGGGCCCTAGGGCCCATGAGGGGAGCGCCCCCTCCCCCCCTTGGCCGGCCACCTCCCCTTAGCAAAGGGACTTTAGTCCCACATTGCTAATGGAGAGGGGCTGACTCCCTCCCCTCTGCCTATATATAGATGGGCAGGGTGCACATATTTAATACACAGAAATTCATGAGAAAATAAATATTACTCCGAATTGAGATCGGTTTTCTCCAGTCTTCTCCCCTCCCTTGTCTCTTTCACGGTGGGATCCCTAGTGTGAGCCTATAGTGGAATTGAGGCTTCTCTGCTAGAATCGAAGGTTGTCGTGCTGCCGAAGCTCCATCCGGAGGTCTGCTTCCGCCACCTCCGCTGGATCGGAGAACGGAGGTCGTCATCGAGTCTCGTATGTGTGCGAGTACTACGAGGTGCTACACGTGTGGCACTACACCCATCCGGGTGCTCAACACAGCCAGGGGGCTATGAAACTTGATCGGCTACATCAACCACGTTTGCGGGAACGTTTCCCGCGCAACGGACTACACCCCGAGGTATGTTATTTCCGCACTACTTTCCGTTACGGTAATACAGCTAGCTAGATCTTGGGTTATGGGAACGCTAGTTAGAAAATTTTGTGTTTTCTGCTGCGAACCCCAACAGCGCTTGTATAGTTGTCTGTTGATCATAGTGAATGCTTTGGATCGTCGGCTGATGCGTCGTGCTTCGGCCACGTCTTGTGGTAGCGTGCCTTCGATTAGGAATCGGAGGAATGGTTTTGTGCAGACAGGTCCTTCGAACTCTGTCGAGGTTGTGCTGTCGAGTGAACTGGAGCTTGTTTCTTCTGATGGTGTTGCTGCTGCCACCTGTGTTATTTCTGGTGCGTCTTCGCTGTCCACTACCGCTTCAGGTGTTGCTGCCTGCGCCTTGATGGATCTCCGGTTGATGATTTCGAGAAAAACGCCAAGTGGGACGGGCACCCGGGTCGAACCGATGTTTGCGAGCTTGTCAGCTTCTCTGTTGTTGTCCCTGGTGATGTAGTTGAGCTCGCAACCGTCGAAATTTCCTTCGAGTTCGTTGTAGAGCTTTTGGTAGGCCGCCATGTTGTCGGCTATTGCGTTGCAGTTTCTCATCGTCTGCTGGACGACGAGATTGGAGTCCCCGTAAATTATGAGGCGAGTGGCTCCGCATGTTTTGGCCATGCGCATGCCATGTAGGAGTGCCTCGTATTCTGCTTCGTTGTTGGAGGCGTGACTGAAATTGATCTGTAGGACGTATTTCAACTTTGTTCCTTTGGGGGAGATGAGTACAACTCCTGCCCCAGCTCCTTGTTGTCTCTTGGACCCATCAAAGAACATTGACCATGAGCTTGATAGGTCTGTGGGGGCTGGTGTTTGAACCTCCGTCCATTCAACCAGGAAATCTGGGAGTACTTGGGCTTTGATGGTTGTTGGGTGCTTGTACTGCAGGTCTCGTGGGCTGAGCTCGATGTTCCACTCTGCGACTCGCCCGGTTGCTCCAGGGTTGTTTAGTATGTCAACGAGTTGTGCGCTGCTCACGATTGTGATAGGGTGTTCGTTGAAGTATTGGGACACCTTTCTTGAAGTCATGACGATGGCTAGTAGTAGCTTCTGATAGTGCGGGTACCGCTGCTGGGATTTGGTCAGGAGCATGCTGAGGTAGTAGATTGGTCTCTGAATGCTCTGTACCTTGCCTTCTTCTGCACGTTCGACAACGAACGACGTGCTTACTACACTGCTACGTGCTGCCACGTAGAGGTATAGCTTCTCTCGCTCCTTTGGTACCGCCAGGATTGGTGGAGTTGAGAGTGTCTTTTTTAGGTCTGCGAATGCTTGGCGGGCTTCTTCCATCCACTCGAATTTCTTTCCTTTCCTGAGAAGTTGATAGAAAGGCAGCGTGCGTTCTCCAAGCCTGCTGATGAAGCGGCTGAGAGCTGCCAGTTTTCCAGTGAGCTGCTGCACTCCTTTGACGTCGGTTGGTTCTTGCATGCGGGTGATGGCTTGGACTTTCTCGGGATTTTCCTCGATTCCGCTGTCAGAACCCCAACTAGGGTAAGTGCTAGGGTTTGAGTGCCCCTTTGCATCATGTAAAAATTCAAAAGAAATTCAAAAATGGGGAAAAGAAAAGCCCTGAGAAATTAATTCAAATGGCCAGACAAAAATTTCTTCCAAAAATTCCTCTGGTATTTTTGAAAAGTCTTATAAATATGCATGATCACATATAAAGTGAAGTGGGTCCCACTGCTTGCACCAAGATTTTCCAAAAATTCCAAATAGGACTTGGAAATTAAATTAAACTCCAATTTGAATTTAAATTCAAATTGTTTGAATTTCAAAAACCTCCAAAACTTGTGAGTGGCTAGTTATTTATATTACAAGTCCACATAAAAGTTTGGGCATTTTTATAAAATGTTTTGGTATTTTTACCAGAGCAAAACAAAAGGCAGAAAAATAAAAACAGAAGAAAACAAAGAAGTAAAAGAAAAACAAAACCCAGCCCGACCCCCTACGGCCTCGGGACCAACTAGACTTCCCCCGGCCCAGCCCACGACAGCCTTGTCGTCTTCTTCCCCGCGCTGCCAAGCAGCTCGCTAGAGGGGCAGAGCGCGGCGACGACGCCACCGCGACGTCTCGCGTATTCCTGGCCACCTAGGCCCCCTCTCCTCGCCAAGAAGCCGCCACGCGCACGCCGCACCTTTCCCCCTTGCCCGTGGTCACCCTCCCCCTTTCCTTCTTCGTATTCTCCGTGAGCACCCAAGAGCTGCCGGAGCACCGCCGTGCTCAACTCGTAGCCATCGTCGCCGCTGAGCCAAGGCTTCGTGTCCAGCGTGTTCGCCGCAGACTACTTCACCAAGGTGGAGAAGATCGAGAGCCCGGAGACACTGGAGCCGCCGATTTCTTCAACATCGCCTCGCCGGAGCCGCGAGAGCTCGCCGAGAAATACCTCGTCCTCGAGCCATCCCCGCCGTTGCCGTCAGCGCCATTGACTCCGGGGTGAGCTCCCCATCTTTTCCCCCCTGTCCCCAGCCTCTCCCATGCCTAGAAACCTCACACCCGTCGAGCTTGCCTTCGGCCGCCGCGCGCATGTCGTCGCCGGCGTAGTCTCCAGCAGCGCAGGCGACCCCCTCCTACACCAATCGACGCAGGCGAGCACAAGGAGTCGCGTGGTGCCGTTCGTTGGCCAAATGGAGCCCTGCTCCGCCGTTCCGTGCGGGCGCCGCCGCGTCCAGTGACGCCGGCGTTGAGCCGCCGGCAGCCCAGTCCATTAGGGCCTTAATCACCTTGCTAATCCCCCCCCCTGAGGTCTTTGACAAGTGGGCCAGCCCCCCCTAATCCTCTGTTTAAATTAAATCTAAACACAATCTTAATAGTGGGTCACTGACAGGGTGGACCCGCCTGTCAGTCCCCTGCTGATGTCATGATTGCATCATGCTGATGCAATAAATCAAATTCCAGAAATTTAGAAATGTTTTTCATAATTACAGAAAATCCAGAAAAATAGCAAAACTTCAGTAAATCATAGAAAATTCATATTAACTCCAAATTAAACATATAATATATGAAAAATTATCAGAAAAATGCAAGGATTAAGAATATGCAATTTTTTTCATGTTTGACCATTTTAAAATGGGGCAACAGTAGCAAATGTGCATATGGCTTAATTTGAATTTGAATTTGGAGTTTGAATTTGCATTCCAAATGCAATATACTTCAATTAAATTGAATTTGCCACAAATCAGTACCCTTTACATCATGTCACAACTTATCATGTGCTTGTGCATTTTACTTTCGAAGTTGTCCCCCCCTTGTTTATGCTTGTTTCCGGTACCAGCTTTTCCGAGACGGTGATCACCCCCGAAGAAGAAGACCACCGTTAAACCCAGTGTATCGTCAGCAAGGCAAGCAAACCCCATTGATCATGTCTATAAAATCCCAATTCCCTCTCAGTCTCGCTTATGCATGTTTAGGAGATCATCTTGTATCGATTCTACCGCATAGTTGAACCCATATTCGATGCATGACCTATCATCTTGTCAAAGTAGTAAGAAAACCACAATCCTAGTTGATATAGGAGTTGATTGATATCATGTGGCCCCTGCAACTGTTGCTGCTTATTGCATGCTTAGTGGTACAATGAGGTTGTTTTTGATGTGAGTCGGGATGATGGTGAACATGGTGTTGATGAAAGTGAAACTGTGTTGGTGAATCCACCCTAATACAAGGTGAACGATGAGAGGCTGTGTAGGAGTACACAGTGGGTTGTCTCGTTGAACACCGCCTTAAGCACCGAGTTCTTGTATGGTAATCCAAGACAAAGAGTACAACCACACATTGGGCTCACTGACCCCTCTCTGCCTAGTACCTTGATCCGTGTCGACGTCCAGGAGTCACATTAGTTTGGGCTTTCCATTTGACATGTGCATAGAAAAAGAATGAAGGAATGGTTGCATCATATAGATATGTGGGTGCACCTGTGAGGCAGGAAAACCATCTGCTAAAGGTGGCGTCTCGGTCACCTACATTGTCTGAGTCCGTATCGTTGAACCGGCCGGACTCTCGAGCGGTAGCAACTGAGATAGTCGACTCCTGGAATAGACCGGTTGTGAGCGAAGTGTCGTGGTGAACATCCTCGCTGTCACCTCTTGAACGGTGGCGAGCAAAAGGCGGTAACCGATGGTCATGTGTGTGTAGCTTACACCCTTGCAAGGTTATCAAAACTATTCGAATAGCCGCGTCCGCGGTTAAGGACTACTTGGAACCTGTACCTGATTATTACACAACTTTAATGGATACTTCTAAAACTCGCAAGATAAGCGTGAGTGCTATGGTGTGCTCCTCGTGGGGAAGTCGAGGAAGTAACCATAGTGGTGTATTGGTTGGAGACTTGGATAGTGGACTCGTGTACGCTTCTTATTCAAGTCTGGTACTCGTAGTACAGGACTAGCCAAGTTAAAGCTGGCACTTCTGCATGATGAAACCCCACCTCCTTTACCTTGATACTTGAGCATGAGTAGTATAGTTCTGATGTAAGTCTTGCTGAGTACGACTTTGTACTCATGTTTGCTTATTCTATGTTTTATATGAGAAACCGGACCCCGATGGAGTCACCGACCTGAAGCTCGACGTTGACTAAGTTAGCATAGTCCCAGACAGCAGTCTGGTCCCTCGTGGAAGGGCGTGTTTGTTGTACAAGGCTTCTCTAAGCCATTTGTTAAACTTGTCTGTACTCAGACCTAATTTTCTTCCATTGTATGATGTAATGTTGATCACAGACATGTGATCTTTGTATACTCTATGTGTAAGTAAATAAAGAAGTACTTTGTAGAGTTATGTGATGATACCTGCTGTTCATACTAGGCATGTGTGCTGCGTGTATGTTCATAACATGCATGTCTTAGTATGGGTTTTCGAGACCTTAGTTGTGATCTGGCTGGCGGTCCTTTATACACCAAGTGGCCCTTAGATGTGCGCAGCTTGGGGCATCGCGATGCGATTGCTCGTGACTCTGTCACGTGAACACTTTGTTGTATGATCGAGCCCGCCCTAGACCCCGACTAAGTGATCGGGCTGGAGTAAGTCTATGTAAGAGTTAGGATTCAATCGACAACATGGTTGAGGCGACTTGTCTATGAATATGGGATTCACCACCCATAAGCATTTAGACTTGTGAGCGGATGTTGAGGACCCATCTCAGTTGATCATCCGGCCTGAATGGGATGCCCCTCACGTTCGATGCTTACCGAGAACGTTCTGTGCTTGGCCTTGTCTGCTTAGACAAGTGGGACGGTTCTCGGCTCTCCATGTGATTGCATCGTGACTGGTATTACATACGCTAACCCCGAGTCCCGACAGACTTGGTATCAGAGCAGGACTGTCTGTAGGCTTATCAACCCTTGGTCGAAGTCGAGTCTAGCACTCTATAGTTATATAGTTACTCTGGGTATAAGGGAACAACGTAAGGCTTCTTTTTCTCCTTACCCTCATCGATCTGAGTTCTGAGTCACCATTATCTTTTCTACGGGATGATAGGACTAGGCTCATCTATGTCTTTACTAGAACATCTCGTTGTTTGCCTCCTTGTAGCCGTAGGACAGTTGTGGTCGTCCAGAGTCTTCGTGTTTTGAGTTCCTTGAGGAAGTTCTGTCCAATCTCCTCGAGGTTATCTTGATTTCCATTCCGGTGTAGCCGTTATGCTGACGGATTTATTCCGAGTTTCTGTGGATCTTTTTCTTCGCATTATAATCTTTTCCGCCTTCATCATGTCTTGTTATCCTTGAATCCATCATTCAACCTGTTCTGATTGTTGATTTTTATCACACAGGATGTCGGGTGGAACTCGTAGTGCTGTTCGTCGGAATCGAGACCGTGAGCGGAATCGAAATGATGATCAACCTCTACCACCGCCTTCTGCGGCGGAAGTCATGATGGAAGCTGAGAAGATTCAACGCGATCAAACACGTCTTCTGGAGCTCATCGAGCAGAATACCTCACGTCATTGCAATGTGGTTCTGAGTATTCAGGACTTCATCCTCCTCAAGCCACCGGTATTCCGATGTTCTTCCGAGCCCCCTGAAGCTGATGATTGGCTCCGTTCCATCGAGTGTAAGCTTGATACAACACATGTTGCTCCCGATGACCGAGTTATTTTCGCGGTATACTTCTTGGAAGGTGCTGCTCTTCAATGGTGGGAGAACTATGTTGCTATGCAGCCAGATGGTCACGTAGTGACTTGGCAGGAGTTTTGTGTTGCCTTTCGATGGTACCACATCCTGGATGAGTTGATGGAGCGCAAGAAGGAAGAGTTCTGCAATCTGACTCAAGGAGAGATGTCCATTCATGAGTATGTGAGAGAGTTCAACCGTCTTGCTCGTTATGCCCAAGATGAGATCACCACCGATGCCAGAAAGCAGGCAAGGTTCCTTAAGGGACTTAGCCCCATCCTTCGCCATGATCTCAACCTCATCGAATTTGCCACCTTTGAGGATTTAGTCAACAGATCCTTCAGAGCTGAGCATGGCAATGAAATTTTCGAGGAATCTCGCAAGCATGCTCTTGAGCTTGCTCCTTCTTCAAGTTCAGCCCCTCAGAAACGCCGAATTTGGATTCCAACCAGAGCCATACCTAAAAACTTTCTGCAGAGACCAACCTCCAATATATGCCATCCACCCCAACACATTATTCCACCCTGGAATGATGGTGTGCAACCGAGCAATCCCAGTCCCAACAATTCAGACAAGGTATGCTTTAAGTGTGGTCTTCCAGTCCATTACTATCGTCAATGCCCTCAGGTCTTGATGGCACCACGTCATTCTCGACCCAAGCCTCCAAAGAAATCAACCACCAAAGCCTTTCTAGCAAAGCCTTCATCCACTAGTAGTGGTTATGTGAACCAAATCTCAGTTGAGGACACCACTGCTGCTTCTGACGTCATTCTTGGTACACTCCCAGTCAATCATGTCCCCGCCTCCGTTCTTTTCGATCCAGGAGCTTCTCATTCATTCATGTCGGAGAGTTATGCACTTCGTCATGAGTTCTCCTTTGAAGAAATGTTTTCTCCAATGATCATTCAAACTCCTGGTTCCAAATGGCAAACTAATAGAGTAAGCCATGGCAATCAAATTGCAATTGAGGGTTTAGTATTCCTTGCTTCACTTATAGCCCTCAAGTCTTCAGACATTGATGTCATCCTAGGAATGGATTGGTTATCAAGGCAGAATGCTTTCCTTGATTGTAAAGCCAAATCGGTTAAACTCACCCATCCTTCAGGCCAGACCATTGACTACACATCACCCAGTTCTAGAATCCAGATGCATACTTTGAATGTGCTTCCCCTTCCAGACCTTGAAGATGTTCCGGTGGTTCGTGACTTCCCGGATGTCTTTCCTGAAGAGCTGCCGGGCATGCCACCCGATAGATGTGTAGAATTCATAGTTGATCTTATACCAGGCACATCCCCAATCTCGAGACGTCCATATAGAATGGCCCCACATGAGTTAGCTGAGCTAAAAACCCAACTTGATGCTTCGTTGACAAAAGGCTTCATCCGCCCTAGCTCATCGCCATGGGGTTGCCCCGTTCTATTCGTAACGAAGAAAGATGGAACATAAAGGATGTGCGTAGACTATCGCCCGCTAAATCTAGCGACGATAAAGAACAAGTACCCACTACCCAGGATCAATGATCTTTATGATCAACTTGCAGGATCCTCTGTCTTCTCCAAGATGGATTTGAGATTAGGCTATCATCAAATCAAAATCCGAAATGAGGACATTCCCAAGACGGCTTTCACTACTCGTTATGGTCTTTACGAGTATACCGTCATGTACTTCGGTTTAACCAATGCCCCCGCCACATTCTCGCGCTTGATGAATTCGATCTTCATGGAGTACCTAGATAAATTTGTTGTGGTTTATCTTGATGACATTCTCATCTAATCGAAGAACGAAGAAGAGCACGCAGAACATCTTAGGTTGGTATTGATGAAACTTAGAGAGCATCGCCTTTATGCCAAGTTCTCCAAGTGTGAATTTTGGCTACCAGGAGTGACCTACTTAGGCCACGTGATTTCTGCGAAAGGTGTTGCAGTCAATCCCGAGAGAGTTCAGGCCGTCCTTGACTGGACTCCACCTGAATCGGTTAAGCAAGTTAGGAGTTTTCTTGGATTAGCAAGCTATTGCCGTCGCTTCGTAGAGAACTTCTCCAAAGTTGCAAAGCCTCTTACTGAACTCCTCAAGAAAGATAAGAAATTCCAATAGACCCCCAAGTGCGAGGAAAGCTTTCAAGAGCTAAAAAGAAGATTGACTTCTGCACCCGTACTTGCACCTCCAGACACCAAAAGGGATTTCGAGATCTATTGTGATGCTTCACGGCAAGGGTTAGGATGCATACTTATGCAAGATAGACATGTGGTAGCTTATGCTTCACGCCAGTTGCGGCCACATGAAGAGAACTATCCTACCCATGATCTTGAACTCGCTGCCGTAGTTTATGCCCTGAAGACTTGGCGACATTACCTCCTTGGTAATCGTTGTGAGATCTATTCCGACCACCAAAGCCTCAAATACATTTTCACCCAGACAGATCTTAATCTCAGGCAAAGACGCTGGATAGAGTTGATAAAAGATTATGACTTAGGAATTTCTTACACACCAGGCAAGGCCAATGTCATGGCTGATGCACTAAGTCGTAAGTCGTACTGTAACAACCTCATGTTACAGCAATATCAACCACTTCTTCATGAGGAATTTCGAAAGCTCAATCTCGAGATTGTTCCTCGTGGATCTCTTTTCAACTTGGTGGCGAAACCAACCCTTGAGGATCAAATCATAGTTGCCCAAAGGCGTGCACGAGGTGTTCGCCGGATCAAGGAGAACATTGCTAGCGGAGTTGCTAAATGTTTCTCCACAGATAGTAAAGGAACGGTATTCTTTGAAAATCGTTTGGTAGTACCTAAGAATAGGGATCTAAGGCAACTCATCCTCAAATAAGCCCATGACACACCCCTCTCGATTCATCCCGGTAGCACAAAAATGTACCGAGATCTACGCCAGAGATTTTGGTGGACCGGGATGAAGAGAGACATTGCTAGATTTGTTGCTGAATGTGATGTTTGTCGTCGCATTAAGGGAGAACACCAAAGACCTACTGGTACACTTCAACCTTTGCCTATTCCCGAGTCGAAATGGGACAAAGTCGGTATGGACTTCATCACCGGCTTTCCAAAAACCCAGAAAGGAAACGATGCCATCTTCGTTGTGATAGATAGGCTTTCCAAAGTAGAAATCAATTCTGATCGTGGTAGCCTTTTCACCTCTAGATTCTGGGGAAGCTTTCAGAATGCTATGGGAACTCATCTCTCCTTTAGCACAGCTTTCCATCCTCAGTCTACCGGTCAAGTTGAAAGGGTTAATCAAATCCTGGAAGACATGCTCAGAGCTTGTGTTATATCTTTCGGAAAGAATTGGGAGAAGTCTCTTCCATTTGCCGAATTTGCTTATAACAACAGTTTCCAATCTAGTCTGAACATGGCTCCTTTTGAACTCCTATATGGACGACGATGTCGAACACCCCTTAACTGGTCAGAAACCGGTGAAAGACAACTCTTTGGACCGGATATGATCAAGGAAGCAGAAGAGCAAGTTCGCATTGTTCGTGATCGTTTGAAAGCCGCTCAGTCTCGTTAGAAAAGCTACTATGATCGTCATCATAGGCAAGAAAGCTACAATCTGGATGAGAAGGCTTACCTTCGGGTTACTCCCGTGAAGGGAACCCAAAGATTCGGTATCAAAGGCAAGTTGGCCCCACGTTACATCGGACCTTTCCGCATTCTCGCTAAACATGGACAAGTTGCCTACCAACTTGAACTACCTCCGCACCTTTCCCGAGTACATGATGTATTCCATGTGTCACAACTCAGGCGTTGCTTCAAGGACCCCATCCGCGAAGTCGACCATGAAACGCTTGATCTCCAAGATGACCTTTCTTATCGAGAGTACCCTGTTCGTATTCTTGATTCCGCAGAGCGTGTCACTCGCCGTCAGAAGATCAAGTTCCTGAAAGTGCAATGGTCACATCACTCCGAGAAAGAAGCAACATGGGGAAAAGAAGACCGCCTCCGTGCCGAGTACCCCACCTTCCTCCCGACGACTTCTGAATCTCGGGACGAGATTCTTTTGAGTGGGGGCGAGTTGTCATAACCCCAACTAGGGTAAGTGCTAGGGTTTGAGTGCCCCTTTGCATCATGTAAAAATTCAAAAGAAATTCAAAAATGGGGAAAAGAAAAGCCCTGAGAAATTAATTCAAATGGCCAGACAAAAATTTCTTCCAAAAATTCCTTTGGTATTTTTGAAAAGTCTTATAAATATGCATGATCACATATAAAGTGAAGTGGGTCCCACTGCATGCACCAAGATTTGCCAAAAATTCCAAATAGGACTTGGAAATTAAATTAAACTCCAATTTGAATTTAAATTCAAATTGTTTGAATTTCAAAAACCTCCAAAACTTGTGAGTGGCTAGTTATTTATATTACAAGTCCACATAAAAGTTTGGGCATTTTTATAAAATGTTTTGGTATTTTTACCAGAGCAAAACAAAAGGCAGAAAAAGAACAACAGAAGAAAACAAAGAAGAAAAAGAAAAACAAAACCCAGCTCGACCCCCTACGGCCTCGGGCCCAACTAGACTTCCCCCGGCCCAGCCCACGACAGCCTTGTCGTCTTCTTCCCCGCGCTGCCAAGCAGCTCGCTGGAGGGGCAGAGCGCTGCAACGACGCCACCGCGACGTCTCGCGTATTCCTGGCCACCTAGGCCCCCTCTCCTCGCCAAGAAGCCGCCACGCGCACGCCGCACCTTTCCCCCTTGCCCGTGGTCACCCTCCCCCTTTCCTTCTTCGTCTTCTCCGTGAGCACCCGAGAGCTGCCGGAGCACCGCCGTGCTCAACTCGTAGCCATCGTCGCCGCTGAGCCAAGGCTTCGTGTCCAGCGTGTTCGCCACAGACTACTTCACCAAGGTGGAGAAGATCGAGAGCTCGGAGACACTGGAGCCGCCGATTTCTTCAACATCGCCTCGCCGGAGCCGCGAGAGCTCGCCGAGAAATACCTCGTCCTCGAGCCATCCACGTCGTTGCCGTCAGCGCCATTGACTCCGGGGTGAGCTCCCCATCTTTTCCCCCCTATCCCCAGCCTCTCCCGTGCCTAGAAACCTCACACCCATCGATCTTGCCTTCGGCCGCCGCACGCATGTCGTCGCTGGCGTAGTCTTCGGCAGCGCAGGCGACACCCTCCTACACCAATCGATGCGGGAGAGCACAAGGAGTTGCCTGGTGCCGTTCGTTGGCCAAATGGAGCCCTGCTCCGCCGTTCCGTGCGGGCGCCGCCGCGTCCAGTGATGCCGGCGTTGAGCCGCCGACAGCCCAGGCCATTAGGGCCTTAATCACCATGCTAATCCCCCCCTGGGGTCTTTGACAAGTGGGCCAGCCCCCGCCCCCTAATCCTTTGTTTAAATTAAATCTAAACACAATCTTAACAGTGGGTCACTAACATGGGGGACCCACCTGTCAGTCCCCTGCTGATGTCATGATTGCATCATGCTGATGCAATAAATCAAATTCTAGAAATTTAGAAATATTTTTAATATTACAGAAAATCCAGAAAAATAGCAAAACTTCAGTAAATCATAGAAAATTCATATTGAATCCAAATTAAACATATAATATATGAAAAATTATCAGAAAAATGCAAGGATTAAGAATATGCAATTTGTTTTCATGTTTGACCATTTTAAAATGGGGAAAAAGTAGCAAATGTGCATATGGCTTAATTTGAATTTGAATTTGGAGTTTGAATTTGCATTCCAAATGCAATATACTTCAATTAAATTGAATTTGCCACAAATCAGTACCCTTTACATCATGTCACAACTTATCATGTGATTGTGCATTTTACTTTCGAAGTTGTCCCCCCCTTGTTGATGATTGTTTTCGGTACCATCTTTTCCGAGACGGTGATCACCCCCGAAGAAGAAGACCACCGTTAAACCCAGTGTATCGTCAGCAAGGCAAGCAAACCCCATTGATCATGTCTATAAAATCCCAATTCCCTCTCAGTCTCGCTTATGCATGTTTAGGAGATCATCTTGTATCGATTCTACCGCATAGTTGAACCCATATCCGATGCATGACCTATCATCTTGTCACAGTAGTAAGCAAACCACAATCCTAGCTGATATAGGAGTTGATTGATATCATGTGGCCCCTGCAACTGTTACTTCTTATTGCATGCTTAGTGGTACAATGAGGTTGTTTTTGATGTGAGTCGGGATGATGGTGAACATGGTGTTGATGAAAGTGAAACTGTGTTGGTGAATCCACCCTAATACAAGGTGAACGATGAGAGGCTGTGTAGGAGTACACAGTGGGTTGTCTCGTTGAACACCGCCTTAAGCACCGAGTTCTTGTATGGTAATCCAAGACAAAGAGTACAACCACACATTGGGCTCACTGACCCCTCTCTGCCTAGTACCTTGATCCGTGTCGACGTCCAGGAGTCACATTAGTTCGGGCTTTCCATTTGACATGTGCATAGAAAAAGAATGAAGGAATGGTTGCATCATATAGATATGTGTGTGCGCCTGTGAGGCAGGAAAACCATCTGCTAAAGGTGGCTTCTCGGTCACCTACATTATCTGAGTCTGTATCGTTGAACCGGCCGGACTCTCGAGCGGTAGCAACTGAGATAGTCGACTCCTGGAATAGACCGGTTGTGAGCGAAGTGTCGTGGTGAACATCCTCGCTGTCACCTCTTGAACGGTGGCGAGCAAAAGGCGGTAACCGATGGTCATGTGTGTGTAGCTTACACCCTTGCAAGGTTATCAAAACTATTCGAATAGCCGCGTCCGCGGTTAAGGACTACTTGGAACCTGTACCTGATTATTAGACAACTTGAATGGATACTTCTAAAACTCGCAAGATAAGCGTGAGTGCTATGGTGTGCTCCTCGTGGGGAAGTCGAGGAAGTAACCATAGTGGTGTATTGGTTGAAGACTTGGATAGTGGACTCGTGTACGCTTCTTACCTCAAGTCTGGTACTCGTAGTACAGGACTAGCCAAGTTAAAGCTGGCACTTCTGCATGATGAAACCCCACCTCCTTTACCTTGATACTTGAGCATGAGTAGTATAGTTCTGATGTAAGTTTTGTTGAGTACGACTTTGTACTCACGTTTGCTTATTCTATGTTTTAGATGAGAAACCGGACCCCGATGGAGTCACCGACCTGAAGCTCGGCGTTGACTAAGTTAGCATAGTCCCAGACAGTAGTCTGGTCCCTCGTGGAAGAGCGTGTTTTTTGTACAAGGCTTCTCTAAGCCATTTGTTAAACTTGTCTATACTTAGACCTAATTTGCTTCCGTTGTATGATGTAATGTTGATCACAGACATGTGATCTTTGTATACTCTATGTGTAAGTAAATAAAGAAGTACTTTGTAGAGTTATGTGATGATACCTGCTGTTCATACTAGGCATGTGTGCTGCGTGTATGTTCATAACATGCATGTCTTAGTATGGGTTTTCGAGACCTTAGTTGTGATCTGGCTGGCGGTCCTTTATACACCAAGTGGCCCTTAGATGTGCGCAGCTTGGGGCATCGCGATGTGATTGCTCGTGACTCTGTCACGTGCACACTTTGTTGTATGATCGAGCCCGCCCTAGACCCCGACTAAGTGATCGGGCTGGAGTAAGTCTATGTAAGAGTTAGGATTCAATCGACAACATGGTTGAGGCGACTTGTCTATGAATATGGGATTCACCACCCATAAGCATTTAGACTTGTGAGCGGACGTTGAGGACCCATCTCAGTTGATCATCCGGCCTGAATGGGATGCCCCTCACGTTCGATGCTTACCGAGAACGTTCTGTGCTTGGCCTTGTCTGCTTAGACAAGTGGGTACGGTTCTCGGCTCTCCATGTGATTGCATCGTGACTGGTATTACATACGCTAACCCCGGGTCCCGACACGCGTGCAGAGACCATGTAGCCCAGCAGCTTTCCCGCCGGTACGCCGAATGCACACTTCTTTGGGTTGAGTTTGATTCTGTATTTGTTGAGCGCTGCGAAGGTTTCGCGCAGGTCGTCGAGTAGTGTGGCTGCTTTGTAGTTCTTGATGACGATGTCGTCCACGTAGACTTGTACGTTTCTTCCTATTTTCTCCTTTAGGCAGGCCTGCATCATTCGTTGATAAGTGGCGCCTGCATTTTTTAGCCCGAAGGGCATGGTCCTGTAGCAAAATACTCCATAGGGGGTGATGAACGATGTGTGCTCTTCGTCTTCTTCCTTCATCCTGATCTGGTTGTATCCTGAGTAAGCGTCCAGAAAGGAGAGTAGGTCGCACCCTACTGTTGAGTCGATTATCTGATCGATTCTAGGCAGGGGGAAGTGATCCTTCGGGCAATGTTTGTTGACTGGTCCGTAGTCGACGCACATGCGCAACACGGTCGTGTCTTTCTTTGGCACCAGAACTGGGTTTGCTATCCATGTGGCTTTCTTCATTTCTCGGATGAACTGGGCGTCGAGTAACCGGTTGACTTCCTCTCCGATTGCTCTGCGCTTGGGCTCCGAGAATCGTCTCAGCGCTTGCTTCACTGGCCTCGTGTTTGGCTTGATGTGTAGGGAGTGTTTCGCGAATTCGCGTGGTATCCCAGGCATGTCGGCTGAGCACCAGGCGGATATTTCCCATTCATCTCAGAGGAAGGCGACGAGAGGTGGTGCCTGCTCCTCCGGTAGGTGGGCGTACACGCGGACTATTTTGTCCGGATCCGTCGGGTGTACTTGGTAAGTGACTGTGCCGCTGTCGATGCTGAAGTCGCGTCCGTACTCCCTGGATTCGCTTCGGTTCACCAATGGGAAGGTGCTCTTGTCCGTCACCATGGATATTTCTCTGAGTTCTTGTTTGGCTCCGAATGTGTCGGAGATCCTGTGGAAGTCACGATCACATTGGTCTAATTTGATGAAGCTTCCGTTGATCGTGAGGACTCCCGATGATCCTGGCATCTTGAGCTTGAGGTAGGTGTAGTGTGGGACCGCCATGAATTGCGCGAATGCTGGCCGTCCCAATATGGCGTGATACTGTGATTGCCAGTCGAGTACCTCGAACTCGAGGGCGTGCTTTGCGAAGTTACGTCGGTTGCCAAAGACGACTTCGAGTTCGATGACTCCGAGTGTTGTGGCTGCTTCTCCTGGGACTACCCCGTGCAGCTCGGTGCTTGATTTTCTCCATACTGATCGTGGGATCAGCATCTTTTGCAGGGTGTTGGCGAAGATGATGTTCATGCTGCTGCCTCCGTCCATGAAGATCCGGTCCATGTCGTATCCTACGATTTGTGCATCTAGCACTAAGGGTGCATGCCCCGGTCTTGGGACTGCGGGTGGATGGTCGTCCTGTGAGAACGTGATGCTGGTCTCCGTTCCATGCAGCAGGTAGACGTCGATTGTGTTTATGCTCTCAGCTGCTCTGGCCTGCAGGGTTTGGGCGTCACATTGTGTTTGCGGTATCCTTCCTTCTAGGATCATGAGCACCTGTGCTCGCGACGGGCTGTGACGTCCTTCCGGGTTTGAGGTCGGCGCTTGCTCGGGTCGTTGGTTGCCTCTGTCCTCTTTCTGCTTCTCCTTCTTGAGGTCGTCGGCTAGCTCGTTGAACAGGAGGTAGTCTCTCAAGGTGTGACTTGACCTGACGCGTCCCCAGTCATCCTCGAAGCTATGGATCGTGCAGGGTCCTGCTAGCTGCTCTCTGACCGTGAGTTTTCTAGATCCGGCGTGCCTCTTCCTTCTTGAGATTCTGAAGATCTGCTCGTGATCCTCCGGGTGCTCGTGGAAGCAAGGATCGGTTTCGATTCCTCGACTCATGTCTTGGTTCTTGATGAGGTTGGTGAATTCATCCGGCCTTCGATCTGGGTCGTAGTACTCGCCAACAGGTGTCTTGGAGTCGCTGTCTTGGTTGGCGGCGGATGCCCGTGCGCGCCTTTTGGGTCGTCGATTCCTTCTGCCTTGGCGGTGGTTCTGCTGATCGTTAGATTCAATCTCGTAGTGATCGTCTTGATGTGCGGCGGGTGCCCGGGCGGTGGAGGGTTGTCGGAAGATTTGCGAGTCCTCCGCTGCGCGTTGCAGTTCGTCGAGTGGGATTCCTTCGTAAAGGCCCCTCGCCGTTCTTTTGGGTCATCGACTCCTTCGGCGCTGGCGCTGTACTTGGCCGTTACAGTAGCATCAGTCCTGGCATGACTGCAGCTCGAGTGATCTTGATGGGGTGGCGAAGATGTCCGTCGTGATCTTGAATCCTTCGAGTGGGCTAGGTCTGGTTCTTGCCCTTGAGTCGTGGCTTTCTGAAGACGGGACCGCCGAGATCGTGATCCCAACCTGCGTAGTTCCCACAGACGGCGCCAATTGACGGGGATCAACCCCGTAAAATCCCATGGTCAGGGACTCTGGGTTAGTCATGAGAGGCGCAGGTTGGACGATAGCTCGTCGGCAAACAGGTAGGATCGCTCCTGCTCGATATTATTGATTGAGGAGATGCGATTACAGTGGAAGCCAAGGCTGGAGCGCTCAAGGCTAGGGTTACAGGTGAGATTCGATGCCTTTGGCATCACCCCTCCTAGCCCTTATATACCGGGCTAGGTCTCGGGGAGTTCATCTACGTGTACAGGTAAACTTTCCTAACCCTAGCTTGCTCCGTACGGCAGGTCTTCGCACCTCCCTTGTGAGTCGAGGACTTCTACTTCGGTGCCATCTAGTGGGCCGAGGCCGTATCTTCATGGGTCTTCTGCCTTCATGGACACCAGGTAGGCTCATCTGTATGAATCGTGGGGTCACCCCCTCGTCATCTCCTTTACCTTCTTGTAAAATAGAGTGTTGCCCTTAAGTGAGGAAAAGATCCCAAAGTGGACACAATAAAAGATCCCAAAGTGGACACAATAAAAGATCCCAAAGTGAAATACAAAAACAGCAGAAAACAGGAACAGGCAACTGGGTGCACTGAGTTAATAGGTTAGTCCAAATATGATCAAAAGTGCATGAAAGTTCAAACAAAACATGGCAAAGTCACACAAATCATGCATGGAGCAAGCAGAAATTATAGATACATTTGGGACGTATCAACATCCCCAAGCTTAATTCTTGCTCGTCCTCGAGTAGGTAAATGATAAAAGCATAATTTCTGTGGTGACATGCTAACAACCATATAAGAACTTTGAAGTAAACCAATCAAGGCATGTAATTCAATTCGAGTCATAACAGGCAAGAGTCTATATTTAGCATTGAAACAAGCAACATAAGAACATAAAGGTGCAAGAGATCTCGCTGTCCGTGACTCGAATGTCTCCAAATGGTGTTTGCGTGCAAGAAAGGGGGTAGGGAATACGAGATGAAAAAATATTTTTTTTGAGAACTCAATCTACTAAAGTTTCACACTTGGTCTTCTTTTGAAATCTTATCTTGACTCGTCCCCAGACCACTAGCCAGGTACAAGTCAATTTGATCCACTCCTTTTCGATATTTTGAGCACTCATGCAATGGATGAGCGTAAGCACGAGAGTTGACACTTTGGATGGCAAAGAGAGAGAAAAGGTGGAGGAGGAAGACAAAAAACGTGTGAAAGGCTCACATCAATGAGGACAATCATAGGCGAGAGAAAGCCAAATGATAGATATGATGTGAGGAGTAGGGATTGCCATGCAACGGATGCACATATGAGCTAAGGTAAGCTCTCCAATGGAACTAGTGGGGGTGCATCCAACTTGCTTGCTCAAGAAGACCTAGATCTCATTTGAGGAGGCTCGTCATTGGAATATACAAGCCAAGTTCTATAGTTTGAAGGGTCCCCACGTAGCTATATGCATGTATGATGATCTCTATGGAGTACAAGGGATAGAGGATGAAGTACTAGTGTGGATCTCTCAAAAGGAATAGTAGTGTGCCCCCTTCTCTCTTTTTATTTCTTTTTTCTCCTTTTTCTATTTTTTTGTATTTTTTTGGTGGCCTCAATGGCTCTTTCTATTTCTCTCATTTGTCCTCTTTGGGATCTTTTAATTTTGTCCTCTTTGGGATCTTTTAATTTGTCCACTTTGGGATCTTTTCCTCACTTTAGGGGCAACACTCTATATATTACAAAAAGTATAGAAGATCTTTCACACTTTACAAAAGTACTCAAATCATAAAGAAGATGTAACTATCATGATGTATGCAAATGTATGCCTCTGCCAGTGTAGCAGGAACATGTATGACATGAAGATCAAGTCATGAAGAGGTGGATGTTGCATGGCAATATATCTCGGAAAGGCTATGTAAATGCCTTGATAGGTAGGTATGGTGGCTGTTTTGAGGAAAGATATAAGGAGTTTTATGATGACAGAGCGTATAATGCCAAGGGTTTGGATGTACCGGCGAAGGTGGACGCCAACTCTCGAAATGAGAAGAAGGCAATGCACGGCACGGGAGAGGCTAGCAAATATGAGGAAGTGGAAGTGTCAACTTTCAATACTTACATTAGTCCAAAGAACTCATGCACTTATTATCGGTAACTCTCAATCTAATAAGGAGGTTCACAAAAAGACAAGTACCTCGAGGAGGAGTGTATGGGGATTTGGTTATCCTTGCGCATCCTCGACTCATGGTACGTGAGTGTACTCTAATATTCAATCCCTCCAAAGATTAGCGATCCATCTAGTATCTAGAGTTCTCAACTAGTTTTGTAGGTTTTGAAAATAAACACGGATTGCCCAAAATACGACATCTATCACTAATAGGCTAGAGCTCTTTACACCAAAAGTTCAAACATTAATCACATCAATGCCTCAAAACTATTGCAAGTTACTACTGAAATTAAATAGCAACCTCAATTACCTACTTTCAAGACAAAACACAACTCAGTGCAACAACCAACTCTCTTAACAAGATAAACATGAAAACTAAAGAGAGTTCCAGCAAAAAATACTAAACAAAAGCCAAGGCTCTTTCTAAAGACAAACTAAAACTAAAACTAAACATGGCACTAGCTACGAAAAGGAAAAGAACACACAACAGAGAAAGATAGGCATGAAAAATTCTATGAGGTGTTCTAGATTTTGAAAGTGGAGCGTGTTTCTCTCCCACACAAAGTAAGACGGGATCTAACTTGTTATTAACAGAAAGAAAAGCTAAAGAAAACTAAAAATAAAACCTAAGAGCGAGACGCTCCAAGCATAGCACATAACGCATGCAGTGATAAAAATATAGTGAGACGAAGGACGAACTGATGATTGTTGATGGAGAAGGGGATGCACGGGGGCATCCCCAAGCTTAGACGCTTGAGTCTCCTTGAATATTTATTGGGGATGCATGGGTGCATCCCCAAGCTTGAGCGCTTGACACTCCAGAATCTTCTTTCATCATCTTCCATCGCACACTTGAAAACTCCCTTCATACATAACTCATCATAAGCTGATTAGAGAGGTTAGTACCCTTAATAAATAACTTTTCCCCACTGGATATAAAGATATTCTTGAAGAGCTACTGTTTCTCAAGATTTCCAAAAGGTTTTTGCAAAGAAAAATCAATATTAAGGTTTGCAAAAGTTAGGAGAGACAAAACATGGCAGAATCTGTGAAAAACAGAACAGCAGGTAGTAAAGAATTTTTTAGGGGTACTTCTTCAACTCAAATCAAAAAACTCAGAACATGCGAAAGTTCCGTGATTTTATAGAGCACGTTGTGTAAAAAAATTCAGCTCAAAATGATGAACTGGTGATTTGATCTGATTTTTCCCGTCACGAGGACAGAATCTGTTTTCTGGACAGCATGTCACAACTTTCACTTCCCTTGTCATATGAGGCTATAACTTGGCACAAAGCTTGAAAATAAAGATACAATGATGTTGCTACAGTAGTAACAATCATCAAGACCACTAAAAACATAAAGTAAAAACTCAAAGTAAAGATAACAAGGGTTGTCTCCCTAGAGCTCTTTCTTTATAGCCATAAAGATAGGCTTAAGATTTTAGTGATGCTCTCATAGGAATAAGAGTTGAAGCACAAAAGAGAGCATAAAGAAGCAAATACCAAAAACATTTAAGTCTAACATGCTTCCTATGCAAAGGGATCTTGTAGAGAAATAACTCATTGAAGCATAAAGATATTAGCATAGGAAGGCAAAAAATGTGCAACTTCAAAACCTTCAACATAAAGAGAGGGAACTTGTTATTATTGAAATATCTATAAGAATATGTTCCCTTCTCATAATAATTTTCAGTGGGATCATGAATAAACTCAACAATATAAGTATCACATAAAAAATTCTTATCATGATCCACAAGCATAGAAAATTTGTTACTCTCCACATAAGCAAAATCCTTCTCATTAGTAATATTGGGGCAAACTCAAGAAAATAGCTATCACATGAATCATTCTTATCATGATACACTTCCAAACATTCATTCTTTATAGCATAAGTGTCATCACAATAATCATCATAGACAGGAGGCAAAGTATCATCAAAATAAATTTCCTCATCAAAACTTGGGGGGCTAAAAAGATCATCTTCATAAAACGTAGCATCCCCAAGCTTATGGCTTTGCATATCATTAGTATCAAAAGTATTCAAAGAAGACATACTAATAACATTGCTACTATCATGAGTGTTGTGCAAATAATAAAGCTCCATAGGCTTTTTGATTTTCTCTTCAAACACTTCATGTCCCAACTCAAGGTAGAGCTCATAAAGCTCTCTCATAATATTTTTGTTGTTTTCCATAAAGCCTAACTACTGAAAATAAAAACAAGAAACGGAAAGATTCAATTGCAAGATCTAAAGATATACCTTCAACGCTTACCTCCCCGGCAACGGCGCCAGAAATAGCTTGATGTCTACGCACGCTTCTATTCTTGTAGACTATGTTGGGCCTCCAAGCGCAGAGGTTTGTAGAACAGCAGCAATTTCCCTCAAGTGGATGACCTAAGGTTTATCGAACTCAGGGAAGTAGATGTTGAAGATGGCCTCTCTCAAGCAACCCTGCAATTAAGATACAAGAAGTGTCACAACCCCAAGTTAGGTATGTGCTAGGGTAAGCATAGGCCTTTGCATCATGATAAAAATTTAAAAAGAAATCAAAATGGGAGAGAGAACACCCCCCAGATGAATTAATTCAAATGGCCAGATAAAAAGTTGCTCCAAAAATTCCTTTTGTATTTTTGAAAACTCCCATAAATGAGTGTGATCACATATCAGGTGATGTGGGACCAAACCCATGCTCATGGATTTTTCAAATATTCAAACAGGAGCATGGATTTAAATTTAAAACCCTATTTGAATTAAAGTTCAAATAATTTGAATTTTAAAAATGTCCAAACTTTATAAGTGGCTAGCTATATATATCTAGAGGCCACATAAAAAATTGGGGCATTTATAAAAATGCCTAGCTATTTTTTATTGCAAGGCACAACAAATGTCAGAAAAGAAAACAGAAAAGAAAAGAAAAAGGACTTACCTGGCCGAAGTGGCCCAACTCATCGCCCAGCGGCCCACCAGCCTGGCCCAGCCCGCGAGCTCGTCTGTCATCTTCTTCAAGCTGCTCGGTGGCGAGCCGAGAGCGCGCGGTGGCCGCCACCGCGACGTCGAGGACGTTCCAGACGTCCCCGAGCCCTATCCTTGCGCCACGGTGACGCCTAGGAGCCGTGCATCCTTCTCCTCCTCTCGCCACAGTCTCTCCCGCCCCCTGTGCGTTTTCCCCAAACCACCCGAGCGCCGCCGCAGTTCGTCGTCGACGGGAAACGCAGCCAACGCCGGAGCTAGACCAGAAGAGCTTGTCCATCATGTGCAGCGTCGTCGACTTCCTCGATCTGGAGAAGATGGAGGTCTAATCGAGCCCGAGGCCGTCGCAATCCTCGCCATCGTCTCGCCGGAGCCGCCGCACGTCGTCGTCAAATTCGTCGCCTACAGACCCTCCCCATCCTCGCCATCACCACCAGCACACTCGTGGTGAGCTTCTATTTCCACCTAGCTATCCCAGGGTCTCCCTCCCGTACTCTGTCGCTGTTTTCCATGAGGAACGAAGAGCACCGCCTCCATGAACGATGACGAGGAGGTTCCAGTACCCCTCCGCCACCCCCGTGATGTCCAACGTGCTCCTGGCACCTCCAGGAGTCGTTTGATGCAGCGCTAGCTCAAGCTCTCCCCTCACAGCAACTTTTCCGTCGAGCCCGAGCCACGGCCGTCGCTAGGGCACGTCGCCGGCGAGGCTACAGTGCCCCTCATGGTTCCCCGTGTGCACAAGGTGGTGCGGACGAGCACGGGAAGCCTTCTGGTGGTCTCGGCGTGCAAAATGGTGGCCGGGAGCACCGTTTCCTTGGACGCCGCCGCGTCTGCGAGTCGCCGCCGACTCGTCGCCGGCGAGATGACGTGGCCGGTGTCGTTAGCACTAACCCCACCCCACTAATGACCCCCTAACCCACTGACAACTGGGCCCAGGCCACTAACTAACTTCTGGTTAGTTTAAACTAACCGGGTTAGTTAACTAACCCACTGACAGCCTAGGCCCACCTGTCAGCCCCCCCCAACACGCCAGCATGACGTCAGCCTGGCGCAATAAGTCGATTAAAATGATTAAATCAATTACAGAAAATCCAGAAAATTCCAGAAAAAAGCCAAACTTCAATAAATCATAGAAAATTCATATTAACTCCAATTTGGACAAATAATATGTCTAAAATTATCAGAAAAATACAAGGATTATGAATATGCAAAAAAAATTCATGTTTGACCATTTTAAAATGGGTGAACAGTAGCAAACATGCATATTGATCCTTTTCAAATTCAAATTTGGAGTGATTTTGCAAATGATTTTGCAACACCCTTAATTCCAATGGATTCATCCACACATCAGAGACATTACTTCAACTATACCACATCACTTCATGATCAACATTTTCAAATGAACTTTCATGCATTCAAATGCATTTGAAATTCATCGATAAATCAAATGGAGTTTGAATTTGCATTTCAAATGCAATATACTCCTTTTAAATGGAATGATCAACACATCAGTACCATGAACATCACCATTACAATCTTATTCATGTGATCGTGCATTGTACATTATGTTGATCCTATGATTGTCATGTTGCTGATAGAAGTGGAGCCGGAACTCGAGATCACCCCCTTCGTTGAAGACCCCGTGACTGGACCTCGTCAGCAAGGCAAGCAAACCCCCATTGATCATGTCGATAAAATCCCACTTCCCTCTCATGTCTCGCTTATGCATTGTTTAGGATGATCACCATGATAACGTTTCTACCGCATAGTTGAACCCATATCCTTTGCATGACCTATCATCTTGTCACAGTAGTAAGCAAACCACAATCCTAGCAGATGTAGGAGTTGGTTGATATCATGTGACCCCTGCAACTGTTACTGCTTATTGCATGCTTAGTGGTACAATGAGGTTGCTTTTGATGTGAGTCGGGATGATAGTGAACATGGTGTTGATGAAAGTGAAATGTGTTGGTGAATCTACCCTAATACAAGGTGAACGATGAGAGGTTGTGTAGGAGTACATAGTGGGTTTTCTCGTTGAACACTGCCTTAAGTCCGAGTTCTTGTGTGGTGATCCAAGAAGAAGAGTGCAACCACACATTGGGCTCACTGACCCCTCTCAGCTTACTAACTCATCCCCTTCTATGTCCAGATGTCGCAGTAGTTCGGATTTCTGTAGGTATTGTGGCCTGGTAGCCAAGTGAGAGAACGGCTCATCCGAGACCGGCTTTCGCACCACGCACACATCGTCTGGGTCCACTTCGGTAAACCGGCCGGGTTCACGATAGTGGAAGACAACCCAGATAGGCGGCTTTCATGGACTAGATCGGCTATGAGGTAACAGTTGTGGGGGCATCCTCGTTGTCATCTCTTGAACGGTGACACGCAAAAGGTGGTAACTGATGACACGTGTGTGTAGCGATACACCCCTGCAGGGTTAACAAAACTATTCGAATAGCCGCGTCCGCGGTTAAGGACTGCTTGGAAAGCTTAGCTTGATTATTAGACAACTTGAACTGGTTACTTCTAAAACTCGCAAGATAAGCGTGAGTGCTATGGTGTGCTTCTCGTGGGGAAGTCGAGGAAGTAACCATAGTGGTGTATTGGTTGAAGAGATGTAGTGGACTCGTGTACGCTTCTTACCTCAAGTCTGATACTCGTAGTTCAGGACTAGCCAAGTCAAAGCTGGCACCTCTGCAAGTGAAACCCCACCTCCCTTTACCTTGATACATGTGCATGAGTAGTATAGTTCCTACGTAAGTCTTGCTGAGTACGAATTTGTACTCACGTTTGCTTATTCTATGTTTTAGATGAACCCGCCGACCCCGATGGTGGCTTCTAACCGAAGATTGAAGAAGGAAGACTCAGACCAAGACCAAGCTAGTGTAGTCCCAGTCAGACGACTGGTTCCCTCGTGAAGGGCTTGTTTTTAGATAAGGCTTCTCTAAGCCATTTGTTAAACTTGTCTGTACTCAGACCTACTTTGCTTCCGCTTGTCTGTTGTAATGTTGGATCACATGCTTGTGATCTCTGTGTGCACTCTGTAAGAGTTATCAATAAAGTATATACTTTGTAGAGAATTGCAATGATACCTGCTGTTCATACAAGGCATGTGTGCTGCGTGTATGTTTATTACATGCATGTCTTTGTATGGGTTTTCGAGACCTTAGTTGTGATCTGGTTGGCGGTCTTTTATACACCAAGTGGCCCTTAGATGTGCGCAGCTTGGGGCATCGCGATGCGATTGTTCGAGACTCTGTCTCGTGCACACTTTGATGTATGATCTAGCCCGCCCTAGACCCCGACTAAGTGATCGGGCTGGAGTAAGTCTATGTAAGGGTTATGAGATAGTCGATAGTATGGTTGAGGCGACTTGTCTGGGAATATGGGAGTTCATCACCCATATCATTTAGACTTGTGTGCGGACGATGAGGACCCATCTCAGTTGATCATCCGGCCTGGATGGGATGCCCCTCACGTACGATGCTTCCCGAGAACGTTATGTGCTTGGCCTTGCCTGCTTAGACAAGTGGGTACGGTTCTCGGCTCTTCATATGACTATGTCGTAGCGGGACTTGCATACGCTAACCCCGGGTCCCGACAGACTTGGTATCAGAGCAGGACTGACTGTAGGATTATCAGCCTTGGCCGAAGTCGAGTCTAGCTTGCTATAGTTATATAGTTACTCTGGGTATATAAGGGAACAACGTAAGGCTTCTTTTTCTCCTTATCCTCATCGTTCTGAGTTCTGAGTCACCCTCATCTTATTCTACGGGAAGATAGGACTAGGCTCTCCTCTGTCTGATTAGAACATCTCGTTGTTTGCTTCCTTATAGCCGTAGGAAAGTTGTGTTCGGTTTTCCTAGCATTGTTGTAATGCTGATTCCTTACATCGTATTATGTAAGTGTTGTATCTACATTGAAAGAAAATTGTTTTCTTGCAATTACAGCCGTTATGTTGTCCGAGTCATTCCAGGTTTCTTCATAATCTGATGCAATTGCAAAATCCTTCCCTCCTTTTCGGTTGTCCATTTTGAAGGATTTCTAGGTGGCATTCCCGACAGTTTTTTAGTGTTTGATGTAGGTTTTGCTCTAGAAACCTATAGTGTTTCATTTGCAGCTCTTTCTCCCACTTTGGATGTCTTCTAGCGAGAAGAACCACACTAACTATCGTGTTGGGGTACTTTGCTACTCTGACATATCTGTCGTAGCCCCTAGTAAGTCATGGTCATCCTCAGGAAAACCATCCAGTAACCCAACTCTTTAAACCTAGCCACCCGACAGGTGTGTAGAATTCATAATGGATCTTGCCCCAGGAACCGCACCAATTTCTAGACGCCATACAAAATGGCCCCACGTGAGTTAGCTGAGCTTAAAACCCAACTGGAAGCTTTGTTGGAAAAAGGCTTCATCCGCCCTAGCTCATCGCCATGGGGTTGCCCCGTTCTGTTCGTAACAAAGAAAGATGGAACAGAAAGGATGTGCGTAGACTATCGCCCGCTAAATTTAGCGACGATAAAGAACAAGTACCCACTGCCCAGGATCAATGATCTTTATGATCAACTTGCAGGATCCTCTGTCTTCTCCAAGATGGATTTGAGATTAGGTTATCATCAAATCAAAATCCGAAACGAGGACATTCCAAAAACGGCTTTTACTACTCGTTATGGTCTTTACGAGTACACCGTCATGTCCTTTGGTTTAACCAATGCCCCCTCCACTTTCTCACGCATGATGAATTCGATCTTCATGGAGTACCTAGATAAATTTGTTGTAGTTTATCTTGATGACATTCTCATCTACTCGAAGAACGAAGAAGAACATGCCGAACACCTAAGGCTGGTATTGATGAAACTTAGAGAGCATCGCCTGTATGCTAAATTCTCCAAGTGTGAATTTTGGCTACCAGAAGTGACCTACTTAGGCCATGTGATTTCTGCAAAAGGCATTGCTGTGAATCCCGAGAGAGTTTAGGCCGTCCTTGACTGGACTCCACCTGAATCGGTTAAGCAAGTTAGGAGTTTTCTTGGCCTAGCCAGCTATTGCCGTCGCTTCGTCGAGAACTTTTCTAAAGTTGCAAAGCCTCTTACTGAACTCCTCAAGAAAGATAAGAAATTCCAATGGACTCCCAAGTGCGAGGAAAGCTTTCAAGAGCTAAAAAGAAGATTGAATTCTGCACCCGTACTTGCACCTCTAGACACCAAAAAGGATTTCGAGATCTATTGTGACGCATCGCGGCAAGGGTTAGGATGCATACTTCTGCAAGATAGACATGTGGTAGCTTATGCTTCACGCCAGTTGCGGCCACATGAAGAGAACTATCCTACCCATGACCTTGAACTCGCTGCCGTAGTTCATGCCCTAACAACTTGGCGACATTACCTCCTTGGTAATCGTTGTAAGATCTATTTCGACCACCAAAGCCTCAAATATATTTTCACCCAGCCAGATCTTAATCTCAGGCAAAGACGCTGGATTGAGTTGATAAAAGATTACGACGTAGGAATTTCTTACACCCCAGGCAAAGCCAATGACATGGCTGATGCACTAAGTCGTAAGTCGTATTGTAACAACCTCATGTTACAACAGTATCAACCACTTCTTCATGAGGACTTTCGCAAGCTAAATCTTGAGATTGTTCCTCATGGCTATCTTTCTACCTTGGTGGCGAAACCAACTCTTGAGGATCAAATCGTAGTTGCCCAAAGGCGTGCACGAGGTGTTCGCCGGATCAAGGAGAACATTGCTAGCGGAGTTGCTAAATGTTTCTCCACAGATAGTAAAGGAACGGTCTTCTCTGGAAATCGTTTGGTAGTACCTAAGAATAGGGAACTAACACAACTCATCCTCAAAGAAGCCCATGACACACCCCTCTCGATTCATCCCGGTAGCACAAAAATGTACCGAGATCTACGCCAGAGATTTTGGTGGACTAGGATGAAGAGAGACATTGCTCAATTTGTTGCCGAATGTGATGTTTGTCGTCGCATTAAGGCAGAACACCAAAGACCTGCTGGTACACTTCAACCTTTGTCTATTCCCGAGTGGAAATGGGACAAAGTCGGTATGGACTTCATCACCGGCTTTCCAAAAACCCAGAAAGGAAACGATGCCATCTTCGTTGTCATAGATAGACTTTCCAAAGTTGCACACTTCCTTCCAGTTCGCGAGTCTATAACTGCTAGCCAGTTAGCAGACTTGTATGTCTCTAGGATTGTGTCTCTTCATGGTGTTCCTTTGGAAATCAATTCTGATCGTGGTAGCCTTTTCACCTCTAGATTTTGGGGAAGCTTTCAGAATGCTATGGGAACTCATCTCTCCTTTAGTACGGCTTTCCATCCTCAGTCTAGCGGTCAAGTCGAAAGGTTTAACCAAATTCTTGAAGACATGCTCAGAGCTTGTGTTATCTCATTCGGAAAGAATTGGGAGAAGTCTCTTCCATTCGCCGTATTTGCTTATAACAATAGTTTTCAATCTAGTCTGAACATGGCTCCTTTTGAACTCGTTTATGGACGACGATGTCGAACACCACTAAACTGGTCTGAAACCGGTGAAAGACAATTCTTTGGACCGGATATGATCAAGGAAGCAGAAGAGCAAGTTCGCATTGTTCGTGAACAATTGAAAGCAGCCCAGTCTCGTCAGAAAAGCTACTATGATCGTCATCATAGGCAAGAGAGCTACAATCTGGATGAGAAGGCTTACCTTCGGGTTACTCCTTTGAAGGGAACCCAACGTTTCGGTATCAAAGGCAAGTTGGCCCCACGTTACATCGGACCTTTCCGCATTCTAGCTAAACGTGGAGAAGTTGCCTACCAACTTGAACTACCTCCGCACCTCTCCCGAGTACATGATGTATTCCATGTGTCCCAACTCAGGCGTTGCTTCAAGGACCCCATCCGCGAAGTCGACCATGAAACGCTTGATGTCCAAGATGACCTTTCTTATCGAGAATACCCCGTTCGTATTCTTGATTCCGCAGAGCGTGTCACTCGTCGTCAGAAGATTAGATTTCTGAAAGTGCAATGGTCACACCACTCTGAAAGAGAAGCCACGTGGGAAAGAGAAGACCGTCTCCTTACCGAGTACCCCTCCTTCCTCCCGCAGACTTCTGAATCTCGGGACGACATTCTTTTGAGTGGGGGCGAGTTGTCAGATCCCTCTGTTAGGTATGTGCTAGGGTTAGCTAGTGCCTTTGCATCATGTCAAAATTTCAGAAAGAAATCTTGGAGATCAAATTCAAAATCAAAATGGGAGAAGGAACACCCCCTAGATGAATTAATTCAAAAGGCCAGATAAAAATATTTTCCAAAAATTCATGTTAGAGTTTTGAAAAGTCTTATAAATGAGTGTGATCACATATCAAGTGATGTGGGACCCACCCCATGCTCATAGATTTTTCAAATATTCAAACAGTACCTTGGAATTAATGAAATACCCCTATTTGATTTAAAATTCAAATCATTTGAATTTTAAAAATGTTGAAAGTTTATGAGTGGCTAATCTATTTTATTATGAGGCCACATAAAAGTTTTCAACATTTAATAAAATGGTTTGGTATTTTTATCAGAGCCAAAACAAATTACAGAAAAAGAAAGGAAAGATTAAACAGAGAGAAAAAGAAAAGAGAGCTTACCTGGCCATTCGGCCCAACTCATTCCCCAGCCGGCCCAGCCCACTCCCGCGCCTGTCGTCTTCCTCAAGCAGGGAGCTGCGTGGCCGGCATGCCGTGGCCACCGACGCCACCCCGACGAGCTGCCTGCTTCCCCGCCTTCTTCCGCGTGTCCAGGAGAAGCCTCTGGACGTCCTCGTCACTCTCCCTCTCTCGCCGCACTCTCTCAAGCTCCCTGTGCGTTTCCCCCAATTTCCCCAGGAGCAGCCGCCGTTCGTCGACGCAAGAACTCGTAGCCAACGCCGGAGTTAGGCGAGGAGACCCTGTCCTTCATGCGCAGCGTCGCCGTTTACCCCGATCTGGAGAAGATGGCGTCCTAATCGAGCCCGAGGACGACGTACGCTTCACCGAGAGCTCGCCGGACCCGCAAGCCGCCGTCGTCGATTACTCCGGCCACAGAACTCCTCCGACCACACCACCGCATCCACTGCAACCGTGGTGAGCATCTGCTTCACCCCATCTACTACACGGCCACCCTCTTGGCCCGTACCATGTTTTGCCATTAAGGCCGGAGCTTCTCGCCGCCGAGATCCATGGAGACGAACCCCTG
The DNA here is from genome assembly GCA_950022295.1 of Bromus sterilis. NCBI lineage: Eukaryota > Viridiplantae > Streptophyta > Magnoliopsida > Poales > Poaceae > Bromus > Bromus sterilis. The sequence goes on along the minus strand of OX465598.1, from coordinate 17,204,862 downwards.
TTGCGCAATCGAGCCCGCCTCCTTGTCTGACGTCTTCGCAGTGCTCCATAGCTTCGATTGCGACCATGTCTACTTCTGTTGGTGCACCGCAGCGACTTCCACCCCGAACCCGTGCCTCAGCCGCCGCCCGAGCACGTCGTCGACGAGCTTCCGGCGACTCCCGAGCCTCCCCGTGTGTGCGGGATGAACTGCGCGTGCATGGGCTCCATTTTGGTGGCCTTGGCTTGCCAAATGGTGGCCTGTGCCGCCGTCTTGAGCAACGCCGCCGCGTCGGTTGGTCGCCGGCGACTAGCCGCCGGCAAGCCTGACGTGGCCGGGGTGGTTAACCACTAAACCAACCCCCTGGGTCACTTACAGGTGGGCCCAGCCCCCTCTAATCCTCTCTGTTAGATTAATCTAACAGGGAAATTAGACGAGAGGCTGACAGCCCTGGCCCACTGGTCAGTTTGACTGGGGTTAAGACCCCTTACGTCATGCTGATGCAGTGCTGGCGCAATAGAAGCTTTTCTATTTAAAAAGAATTCCAGAAAATCCAGAAAATACCCCAAACTTTGGAAATTCATAGAAAATTCATATTAACTCCAAATTGGACAAATAATATATGAAAAATGATCAGGAGAAAATTATCTTTCCAAATATGCAACTTTCAACTCTGTTTGAGTTGATTTTAAAATGGGACCAGTAGCATAAGTCATTTGGTTTATTTGAATTTAATTCAAATTCAAATCAATTGATTTTGCTACTTGGACCATGGAATTATGATGTAATTCAACCACACTTCAGAGGCATATCACACACATTTGAAGTTGATTCAAAATGATCAAACTATGTCACATTCAACTTGGCTAAGTTAAATTCAAATGTGGAGTTTGAATTTGCATTTTAAATGCAATATATTCCACTTAAATGGAATTGCCTCACACATCAAAACTTATACTTCAAGTTTCAACATTCAATCATGTGCTTGAGCATTGCATTCATATTGATTGCTACTTCGTGCTTTGTTTGTCGAGTAGAGGTGGAACCGGAGCAAGAGGTCACCCCCTTCGCTGAAGATCCAGAACCCGAACCTCGTCAGCAAGGCAAGCAAACCCCCATTGATCATGTCGATAAAATCCCACTTCCCTCTCATGTCTCGCTTATGCATTGTATAGGATGATCACCATGTTACGATTCTACCGCATAGATGAACCCATTCCTTTGCATGACCTATCTTTTGTCACAGTAGTAAGCAAACCACAATCCTAGCAAATGTAGGAGTTGACTGATATCATGTGGCCCCTGCAATGTTACTGCTTATTGCATGCTTAGTGTGATACCATGTTGTTACTGTGATGTGAGTCGGGATGGAAATGATCATGTTGATGATGGTAGAAAAGTGTTGGTGAATCGACCCTAATACAAGGTGAACGATGAGAGGCTGTGTAGGAGTACACCGTGGGTTGTCTCGTTGAACACCGCCCTAAGTCCGAGTTCTTGTGTGGTGATCCAAGATGAAGAGTACAACCACACATTGGGCTCACTGACCCCTCTCAACCTATTAACTCATCCCTTTCGATGTCCAGATGTCGCAGTAGTTTGGAGTTCTGGTAGGCTTGTGGCCTGGATGCTAAGTGAGAGAACGGCTCATCCGAGACCGGCTTATGCACCACGCACACATCACTTGGGTCCACTTCGGTAAACCGGCCGGGTTCACGATTGTGGTAACCAACCCAAGTAGGCGGCTTTCTCGGACTAGATCGGCTATGAGGTAACAGTTGTGGTGAGCATCCTCGCTGGCACCCCTTGAATGGTGTCGAGATCAAAGGCGGTAAATGATGGTCATGTGTGTGTAGCGGTACACCCTTGCAAGGTTAACAAAACTATTCGAATAGCCGCGTCCGCGGTTATGGACTGCTTGGAAAGCTTAGCTTGATTATTAGATAACTTGAATCGGATACTTCTAAAACACACCAAGATAAGTGTGAGTGCTATGGCGTGCTTCCTCGTGGGGAAGTCGAGGAAGGCACCATAGTGGTGTATTGGTTGGTGAAAGTAGTGGACTCGTGTACGCTTCTTACCTCAAAGTCTGGTACTCGTAGTTAAGGATTAGCCAAGTCAAAGCTGGCATTTCTGCAAGTGAACCCCACCTCCCTTTACCTTGATACATGTGCATGAGTAGTATAGCTCCTATGTAAGTCTTGCTGAGTACGACTTTGTACTCACGTTTGCTTAATCTATGTTTTAGATGACGCCACTGACCCCGAAGGTGGCTTCTTCATCGAGCTGGACGACTGAAGTTAAGCTAGTCTAGTCCCAGTCAGCAGACTGGTTCCCTCGTGGAGGGCTTTGTGTTTAAATAAGGCTTCTTAAGCCATTTGTTAAACTTGTCTGTACTCAGACATAATTTGCTTCCGTTCTGTGTTGTAATGTTGGATCACATGTATGTGATCTCTGTGTGTACTCTATAAGAGTTATAAATAAAATGTACACTTTGTAGAGAATTGCAATGGTACCTGTTGTTCATACAAGGCATGTGTGCTGCGTGTATGTTTATAACATGCATGTCTTCGTATGGGTTTTCGAGACCTTAGTTGTGTTCTGGCTGGCGGTCTTTCATACACCAAGTGGCCCTTAGATGTGTGCAGCTTGGGGCATAGCGATGCGATTACTCGAGACTCCGTCTCGTGCACACTTTGATGTATGATCGAGCCCGCCGTAGACCCCGACTAAGTGATCGGGCTGGAGTAAGTCTATGTAAGAGTTTTGAGATAGTCGATAGTATGGTTGAGGTGACTTGTCTTTAAATATGGGAGTTCACCACCCATATCATTTGACTTGTGTGCGGACGATGAGGACCCATCTCAGTTGATCATCCGGCCTGGATGGGATGCCCCTCACGTACAATGCTTTCCGAGAATGTTCAGTGCTTGGCCTTGTCTGCTTAGACAAGTGGGTGCGGTTCTCGGCTCTCCATATAACTATGTCTTAACTGTACTTGCATACGCTAACCCCGGGTCCCGACAATTTCCCAATGTCACCGCGGCCATCCGAAGAGAGTACCACAATCACCACAACATATCTCAAGGATAGTCAAAGACAAGCACCAAGAGACTCTCAATCTTCAATCAACACACAAAAGAGGAAATCACTCATGATAATATTCTTCTAACCCATGTCCAATAGACCGCTGTCACCTTGGTCTCGGGGATTATACTAGATAAGATCAATTGAGTACATCAATCCAATACATAGAGGAAGGGGAAATATCATGGGATCACCCTAGATTAACATAGCCTATGATCACAACGAAGATCACATCATGGGAGAGAGAGAAGAACACATAGCTACTGGTAGAAACCTCAGCCCCGAGGGAGAACTACTCCCGCTTCATGGAGGGAGGAAGCAACGTCGATGGAGATGAATCCGGGGGCACTTCCCTGTCCCGGTAGGGTGCCGGCACAGGAATTCTGTCCCCCCGAAACTTGATGGTGATGGCGGCGGAGATCGGAATTGCTTCTGGAGAAAAGGGGTCTGGAATCAGGGTTTCCACGACGGGAGAATAAATAGGAGCCAAAGTAGGGCACCAGGGGGTGTGGGACCCAGCCAGGAGGGCAGGTGGCGCGGCCAGGGGCTGGGCCGCGCCAGACACCCTCTTGGCTGCCCCCTGGCTGCCATGTGGCCCCCCTTTGGACTAGCGGAAGCTTCCGGAACGCTGATTTTTTATATAATTTTTCCAGGATTTATTGGGCACTTTAATTATTGGAAAAACCTGAAATACAAAAACAGCAGAAAACAGGAACTGGCAACCGGGTGCACTGAGTTAATAGGTTAGTCCAAATATGATCAAAAGTGTATGAAAGTTCAAACAAAACATGGCAAAGTCACACAAATCATGCATGGAGCAAGCAGAAATTATAGATACGTTTGGGACGTATCAAGGCACACCTCAGAGAAACGGTGTGGCTGAACGACGTAATCGAACCCTATTGGATAGCGTACGATCGATGATGTCTCATACTGATTTGCCTGTGTCATTCTGGGGGTATGCATTAGAAACTGCCGCTTACGTTCTTAATAGGGCACCATCCAAATCCGTAAAGACAACACCATTTGAAGAATGACCCCGCTCGAAACCTAAGTTGTCTCACCTAAAGATTTGGGGTTGTGAGGCTTATGTTGGGAAACTACAGCCTGACAAACTTGAATCAAAGGCGGATAAGTGCATCTTTGTGGGCTATCCCAAGGAAACTTGTGGATACACCTTCTACAATCAGTCTGAGAGCAAAACGTTTGTTGCCAAGACTGAACACTTTCTTGAGAAAGAGTTTCTCTCGAAAGAGTTGAGTGGGAGGAAAATAGACCTCGATGAAGTGACTGACCAATCACTCCAATTGGAAGAAACGGCCACAGAAGTTGTTCTAGAACCTTCTTCCATAGTGGGAGCTGAAGAGAATGGCCAGAACGACATTCATAACGATCATGACATACATGATGATCATGATGAGAATGAATAGGAACCTATTATGCCCTGTAGGTCATAAAGAGTCCGTCAAGCTACTGAGTTTTACGGACAGCTTGTGAATGCAATCTCGGCTGATGAGTCAGATGAACCTACGAGTTACAAAGAAGCAATGGAGAGACCCGAGTCCGAGAAATGGCTTGAAGCCATGAAATCCGAAATAGACTCCATGTACACCAACAAAGTTTGTACTTTTGTGGATATTCCCGAGGACCGCAAAGCCGTTGAGAATAAATGGATTTTTAAGAAAAAGACCGACGCAGACGGAAACGTATCTGTCTACAAAGCTCGACTTGTCGCGAAGGGGTTCCGACAAATTCAAGGAGTTGACTACGAGGAGACGTTCTCTCCTGTAGCGATGATAAAGTCTATTCGGATCCTACTAGAAATAGTTGCATATCATGATTACGAGATATGGCAGATGGATGTGAAAACTGCATTCCTAAATGGCAACATTGAGGAAGAGTTGTATATGATGCAACCAGAGGGGTTTATCGATCCAAGGAATGTTGGTAAGGTGTGCAAGCTTCAACGGTCCATCTATGGGTTGAAGCAAGCATCTCAGAGCTGGAATCTTCGATTTGATGAGGTCATTAAAGCTTTTGGATTTGTCCAAAACGTCGAAGAGTTCTGCGTCTATAAGAAACCGAGTGGGAGCTCTGTAGAATTCCTTGTGTTATATGTAGATGACATATTGCTAATAGGGAACGATAAGAAATTCTTAGGAGAAGTGAAGGAATATCTGAATGGACAATTTTCCATGAAGGACCTTGGTGAAGCTGCGTACATATTGGGGATTAAGATCTATAGAGATAGACCTAATCGACTATTGGCTTTGAGTCAGAGCACTTACATTGACAAGATATTGAAAAGGATCAGTATGGATAACTCCAAGAGAGGCCTCTTGCCAGTTATAAAAGGTGTCAAGTTAAGCGTGACTCAGTGCCCGACCACAGCAAAAGAGAAGGAGGAAATGTCCTCAAAACCCTATGCCTCAGCCATAGGTTCTCTCATGTATGCTATGTTATGTACCCGGCCAGATTTAGCGCTGGCTATTAGTATGACTAATCGCTAACAGAGTAATCCGGGAATGGCTCACTGGACCGCAGTAAAGAACATCCTAAAGTACTTGAGAAGAGCAAAGGATCTCTTTCTCGTTTATGGAAGAGTAGATGAGGAGCTCACCGTAAAGGGTTACGTTGACGCAAGCCTCGGCACAGACCTAGATGATTCGAAATCCCAGAAGGGATATGTTTTCATGTTGAACGGTGGCGCAATTAGCTGGAGGAGCGGCAAACAGTCAGTCGTCGCCCAATCTACAATGGAATCGTGATCGAGCTTGACGTCTTTCCCAGTTGCACTGACCCCGTGGGAATCTTCTGCGACAACACGGGTGCCATTTCTAACGCGAAGGAGCCAAGAACTCACTCTACAGCCAAGCTGCACATTCTCCAAAAGTTCCATGTGACGCGAGACTACGTCCGGGATGGACACACTAGGATTCACAAGATACATACGGATCTGAACGCAGCAGACCCGATGACTAAACCTCTTCCACAGGGCAAGTTTGAAGAACACCGAGAGACTATTGGTGTTAGATACATACCTGATGTAAACTAGTGTAATTTGTACTCTAGTGCAAGTGGGAGACTGGTTGATATGTGCCCTAGAGACAAATTAATAAAGATATTTTTCACATATCCATTTTGTTCATAATATGTTTTATACTTTGCTATAACTGTATTACTTGGAAATACTAATACAGGTGTAGTATAAACACATAGGTCCGTAGTTTAACTCGGGTAAACTATCTCATTGGGCAATTGATTGATCAAGCTTTCCTGATCATGGCGACACTTAAGTCCATTGACAATGAGGTCATGTCATTAGGGGAATGATGTGATGGAGATACACCCACCCAAAGTATTGCAATGTGATCGAGTCACATAGTTCAGCGTTGCGATGACTTTGTAACGTATGGCTTAGTCCTTAGACCGTAATGATCATACGTAATTGTCATCTATGAGGAGACTTTGATTTGTATCCCACCGCTTGACTGAAATATACTGGCTATAACGGTGCACTTTGGGTATTCCGAAATAGATGGTTGATGAGTATGTTAATAGATCAGAGTGGGATTTGTCAGTCCTTGTAACAGGACAGGTACTCTGGGCCCACTCGGTGATATTGCGTCAATAGCTTGCAAGCAGGTGACTAGGTCACGGGAGATGCAATAGGCACGGACGAGTAAAATTGTTTGTTGTGAACGAGATGTGAACACGGTATGTGGGATACCGATGATCGAACCTCGGACAAACAAAGTACCGCAGCACAAAGGGATTACGTCGTATCGTTAACGGTTTCCAAAAGCGATTGAATTTCATTAGATGGAAGCGGAGGGGCTGTCAAGGATTGTAACCAGGTCCAACTGACTAGTCATCGGTCAATGAGAATAGTCTCAACCATGTCTGTTGTTTCCCGGGCCGTTAGGGTGTTACACTTAAGGGCAATCGATGCATAGGACAGTTCCGGGATCAATCGGTGAAATAGGAGAAATCACCGGAATAGTTCCAGAGGAGGACGGAAGTTGTTCCGGACATTTTGAATGGTTCAAAATAAAGTTTAATTTGTTTTAGTAATGTTTTATTTTTAATTATCTGAATTAAATATTTAAACATATTAAAATATATATTTTTGGAAAAAGGTTATATGGGCCTATGGGGCCCATTAGGGGAGGAGGGGTTTTCCCCCCTTGGGCTTGGCACCAAGGGTGGGGCCCATCCCCCCTAGGCCGGCGCACTCCCCCCTTAGGAGTTTAGTCCCACATGGGGGAGGGGAGGAGGATGGCACCCCCTTGGCCTATATAAGGAGGGGTACACCCCCCTTTTTCCAACACACAATTATTCCTCTTCTCTCTCCTTCTCCTTCCTGGAAGTGGACTCCCCTTGTTTGGAGTCTGCACCTGGACTGGAGTTCTCCACCATAAGGCAGGCCGTCGCTCTGCTGAATTCGGGATCTGAATCCGTCTTTCTTCCGCTGCTCGCCTGGTTCGGAGCCCGGGAGGAACATCGATTGTACCGTACGTGTATAATCTCTTCGAGGCACTACACCTGTGGTGCTACTTCATCGCTGGAGGTCAACCATGAGTCATCCTCGCCGGTGTTCTACTACACGACAGGGAGGTCATAGTTCCGAGTCTACGCCAGCCACGTACGCAAGAACGTTTCCCTCTTTCGGTCTTCAAAGGTATGAACATCGATTCCCTCCGTTACTATACATCGCCATAGCATAGATCTTGGGTTCGGGTACCGTAGGTATGAAAATTTTGTTTTTTCTGCCCCGTATCCCAAAAAGGAGAACATCACATAGCTACTGATCACGGACCCATGGTCCAAGGTAGACTACTCACGGCACATCCGGGAAGCGTCCATGGTGGAGGAGAAGCTCCCGGAGGTCGATCCTCCCTCCGGCAGGGTGTCAGGAAGGGTCCTGACGGTGCTCCCGATCTTGAAAGCGCGGCGGCAGCGGAACAGAGGCGAGATTGCAAAATAGGGTTCTGTCTTCGGAGTTTCCCCGTCACGGAGAATAAATAGGCGAAGGGGGGCAGCCAGGGGGCCACCAGGGGGCCGCGCCAAGTGGCCGTCTGGGCCCCTGGTGGTGGCCCTCTGGCCCCACTTGGGTGTTTCTGGAAGACTCCGCTATGCCGATTTTTTATCCGAATTTTCCCGAATTTTTGGAGCATTTTTAATATGGGGGAAACCTGGAATAGAAAAACAGCAGAAAAAAGGAACTGGCACTGGGGTGCATTGAGTTAGTAGGTTAGTCCAAATATGATCAAAAGTGTATGAAAGTGTATCTAGATCATAGCAATATCACACAAAACATGCATGGAGCAAGCAGAAATTATCGATACGTTTGAGACGTATCACGGCCCCACCCTAGGACGCGCCTGGGGCCCTGGTGGGTCCCCTCCGGGCCCTCCTCGGTTATTCCCGAAGCTTCCGAAGGGCTGATTGTTTATTGTATTTTCTCGGAATTTTTGGAGCATTTTTAATATGGGGGAATCCTGAAATAGAAAAACAACAAAAAACAGGAACTGACACTGAGGGGCAATGAGTTAATAGGTTAGTCCAAATATGATCAAAAGTGTATGAAAGTGTATATAAAATATAGCAATATCACACAAAACATGCATGGAGCAAGAAGAAATTACAAATACGTTTGGTACATATCAGCAAACACTCCATGTCTCAATTAGACATGCCGGTACTTAAGCATGGCTGAAGTGACATGCATGGATGGATTTGGAAGCGCAAATCGCTTGATCATGACCACGTAAGCTAGCACGAGTATCGACATATATGTGTAACACACACTTATATATACGAGTCGATTGAATTATCTGATTTGAAACCAAAAGTACAACCAAACATTGTACAAGTCAAAATGAGCTAGTCATCATTATTTCACTATACCCTTCCTAACAGTCATGGCAAGATCGTCTTAAGCATGATTTTAACCGACATGCATCAATGCATGGGTTTGGCAACAAGTTTGTCTAAATTTCCCCATGGCCTCACAACCGTATTTGCATTTATCGTTGCTATAAGCCATGCAAGAACTTAAGCATGGTTGAATGATACGCATGGATTTGGCACCATGACCACATAACTAGAGGATCAACGTGTGCGTATAATTGATGACCCTCAACTGTAGGGGATCGATTGTAGTGTTCTCGCGGGCAAGTTAACCCAATTTATTGATTCGACACAAGGGGAGCCAAAGAGTATTTATAAGCTTTGACAGTTGAGTTGTCAATTCAACCGCACCTGAAATATACTTGCTTGCAACAAAATATTAATAGCAACTGTGATATGATAGTGATAGTGATAACGGCGAAAGAAAAACACCAAAAAGTAACAACCAGTGACCAGCAGGATTAAAAACACTTTATACTAGGGAGATGGATGGTCGGGCGCTACATGAATAAGAAAGAACATGTAATAGGTTCTAACACGGGGCAAGGCACAAAGAAAAGTAATGATCATCTAGGAAAATATCAAACATTAGGCAAGTATCCCATAGGCAGTTGTGCGTGCTTGCAATAAGAACTTGCACAACATATTTTGTCCTACCATCCCGCTATGAACGGGGCCAAAAGGAACTTATGGAGATTAATGTGCTCCTGTCAAAAAGCACCGGAACAAAGCAATAAACTCAATGGATACATGGAATCCTCAAATTATGGACCATCCCCTTTGGTGTCCCAAGTTGTCACCTTTGGGATCGCCGGTTCCGGACCATAATAGGTGCATACAACTCATAGATAGGATCTCAAACATAAATAAACTCATGAAAACATAAGTGCTTCAGATCTGAAAACATGGCACTGATACGTCCAAAACATATCTATAATTTATGCTTGCTCCATTCCTCTTTTGTGTGATATTGTTATGATATTGATGAACTTCCATACACTTTTGATCATATTTGGACTAACCTATTAACTCAGTGCATCCCAGTGCTAGTTCCTGTTTTCTGTTGTTTTCTATTTCAGGTTTCCCCCATATTAAAAGTGCTCCAAAAATTCGGGAAAAATCCAAAAAACAATCAGCGTAGAAGAAGCTTCGGGAATCACCGAGGGGGGGCAGAGGGGACACACCAGGGCCCCAGGCGCCCTCCCGGCGCGCCCTAGGGTGGGGTCGCGCCAGGGGGGCCACCTGGACCCCTGGTGGCCCACTGGCTGCCCCCTTCGCCTATTTATTCCTCGTGACGTGAAACCCCCGTAACGGGAACCCTTTTTCGCGATCTCTCCTCTGTTCCGCCGCCGCCGCGCTTCCAAGATCGGTGGCACCAGAAGACCTCTTCCCGGCACCCTGCCGGAGGGAGGAACCACCTCCGGGAGCTTCTCCACCACCATGGATGCTTCCCGGATGAACCGTGAGTAGTCCACCTTGGACCATGGGTCTATGATCAGTAGCTATGTGATGTTCTCCTCCCCTCTTTGTTCTTCATGGATTAGACCTCGTGAGCTGCCCTACATGATCGAGGCACATATGTAATATTTTTGTTGTTGCTATGCTGAGTTTGCTGGGATCCGATGGATTATGAGATTATGTTCAGATTGTGTTTGAGTAATATATTTGATTCTCCTCTTTTATATTTATGTTCTAGAGTAATTCTTGCATGTTCTCCTTTGCTGTTTATTCCTTTGGCCAAGTAGTAGGTAGTGACTCCAAGAGGGAGCGTTATGCATGATTGTGGGTTCATGCCCCCCCCCGATGACTAGCTTGAGTGACAGAAACATGAGTCTAGGGGATGTGTTGTTGCCACAAGGGGGAAAACAACGGTGCTTGTACTTGCGGGTGCAAGGATTGTTTACTGTACGCAAAGTTCTTTAATGCAGTTGTCTGTTGCTTTGAGTTTACACTTTGGGTGGGATTCACAACTTAATACCAGCGAGATGTTCTGGATAGATATCTCAAGGTGGATGATTAGTAGGTAGATGCAGATGGATTTCGGTCTACTTGTCTTGGCGTACCGCCCATGCTTTTGAGCCTCTTCCTTTCTTTATAGCATAATTAGCATTGGTTTGCGCACATAATTCTGTCAATTTCTGAGCTATAATTTTTTTACCTCGCATGGCTATTTTATCGTCTTTTGGGAGAAAGACATCACTAGTGAACATCATAGGACCCTGGTCCATATTTCCAATATTGTTTACACCCACTATCAATTTACTGCTTTATTTACTTTTCCGTTGCTATCACTATCATTATTATCCCGTGCGTTTTATCCTTTGTAAACAACAAGGCCGGAGGAATTGACAACTCCTCTGTACTCGTTGGGAAGCAAAGTTATTTGTTGTGTGTGCATGTCTAGGTCAAGGAAGCAACTTTTGTCTTAAAACGGTGCCATTGTTTCCTTGCCACCTACTTGTCGATCTTGGAGTCATGTTGGTTCGACACTCAACCTTAGCATCTTCGCTAAGGGAAATTGCCGTTGTCTTTATCTCAACCTTACACTTTGGGTAACCAACGAGGGGGCGTTAATTCGTACCATCAGGCACTCGGTCCCAAAGTGACAAGCATTAAGAGCAACAAGTTGTAGCAAAGATGATAAACACTGAAGTAGATGATAGGCAACATGCCCCCAACAATCTGATGAACTATTACATGATCTAGCTCATCCAATCCGTACCATCCCCTTTGCCTACAACAGGGAATTACTCACACATGTGAAGAGAAGTCATGGAGGGATGATGGATTGGTGATGGTGATGACGATGGCGACGATCTCCCCTCTTCGGAGGCCAAATCATCCTTCAGATTAGCCCTCCCGAAGAAGAACAGAGGGTGGTGGCGGCTTCGCGACGGGTTCTGGAAAAACGACTTATGTTTCGGAGTTTCCCCGTCATAGGAATAAATAGGAGTCGAGGTAGGGCACCAGGGGGCCAGCTGGCGTGGCCCCACCCCTGGCCGCGCCAGCAGGGCGCCTGGGCCCCCTGGCTTCCCTCTGGCCCCAGTTCTAGCTCCGGGCTCCTTCGGGTGCGTGGATTTTTTGTAATTTTTCTGGGAATTTTCTGAGATGTCCAAAAATCTATTTTTCTGCGCACGATAAAACCATACAAACAGCTCTGCTGAAAACAACGTCAGTCCGGGTTAGTTTAGTTCAAATCATGCAAGAATGAGGGAAAACAATAGCAAAAGTGTTTGGAAAAGTAGATACGTTTGAGACGTATCAATAACACACACACACACACACGTCATATATATTTACACTACTAGAAAACGACCCATTTGTCCCGGTTCCAGAGGCCCATTTGTCCCGGTTCCGGAACCGGGACTAAAGGGTCGTAACTAAAGCCTAAAACCTTTAGTCCCGGTTTGCCCAGGAGCCGGGACTAAAGGTCTCCACGTGGGCTGTTGTGGTGCGCTGGGGCGGAGGACCTTTAGTCCCTGTTGGTACCACGAACCGGGACTAAAGGCCTCCACGGGAAAAAATCATTCAATTTTTGTCCTCATCCTTTTTTCTTGTTTTCAAAAAATGTATTATTTCCATTATTTGACCAATTTTTTTCACTCCCTTTTCACAATTTCTATTATTTGAGTTATTTGACCAATTTACTCTCTAACTATCCTTAATGTCTAGTCAAATTACTTAGTAATAGTCAAACTTCCCGACCGGTCACCCATCCTTAGACTACTCCAGCAATATCACGCTTAACTTCCGAGTTCCTTTCGTCACCACTTCCAACTACACCGCACACACTTTGTTGATATTACTATCATATCAATCATATTAACCTCTTGGTCACAATGTCACACTTCTATATTGTTTTAATTCCAAATAATTATTTTAATAAACAAAAGTAATAAAATAATAATAATCTTGAATAATAAATAAAAATGATTGTTTTTTTTGCAAAACCTGAAATCTAAAAAAAATCATATTTCCCTCAATAGTATAGTCGAAAAACCCTTATTTCATATTTCCCAACTTTAAATTTCTATCCCAACTTTTTTTGAATTATTTTATTGAGGAGAAGAATGAAGGGGTGGATGGGCGCCCTTTCAAATTTTATCCCAACTTTTTTTTGAATTATTTTTCCTCCAAATCTTAAAAGCATCATAACTTTTTCCTGTTTGGTTTTTCTGTTTCATATAAAAAACATTTCATTGGAGGTCGTATGCAAAAGTTATGACCATTTTATAAATTCTAGAAAGATTTTGCAAAAAAGTTCAAAATTCATGCTTGTTAATTTTCCTAACCACTAGACCACATAAGACATGGGCATCTTGAAGGGATTTTATTTTTTGAATTTTTTATCATTTTATTTTATTTTTTTCAACATTGAAAAGGCGATCCACCGGGGGGTGTCAATTTTAGAGTCATTTAGTGCAAAAAAATCATTAAATGCATGAAAAATAACAATTGAAGTTAGAAAGGGTTGAAATTTGAGGATGTTGATTTGAATGGTGCATATTGAATGCACAAAAAGTCTGGAGTTGAATAAGTTTAAAAAAAAATAAATGCCTTTGTAACACATGAGTTTCCTTTCAAAATCCTCATACTTTGAAGGAGATGATCCAGTTTGTACACGAAGTGCATTCAGTTTTTGCCGTAATCCTCTCACCTTATTAGCACATGCTATGTGGGTGAAATGATAACACAATGCCAAGTTTCAACCTTTTGAGAGTTCATTTGTACTGTTTTTCAAATTCATGGTCATTTAGTGCCAAAAAATCATTAAATGCATTAACAATAGAAAATGAAGTTAGAAGGAGTTGAAATTTGAGGATATGGCTTTGAATGGTGCAATTTGCACAATTTTTTTGGAGTTGATATAGTTTAAAAAAATACCTTTGTAACAGATGAGTTTTCGTCCGGAACCCTCATACTTCGAAGGAGATGGTCCCATTTGTACACGAAGTGCATCCAGTTTTCGTCCTAACCCTCTCCAATTTTTAACACATGTTATGTGGGTGAAATGATGATACCATGCCAAATTTCAATCTTTTTAGAGTTCATTTGTACTCCATTTTCAATTTCAGGGTCATTTAGCGCAAAAACAATCATTAAATGCATGAAAAATAGCAAATGAAGTTAGAAAGGTTTGAAACTTGAGGATTTGGCTTTGAATGGTGCATATTTAATGCACAAAAAGTCTGGAGTTGAATAAGTTTAAATTTTTTTTTGCCTTTGTAACACATGAGTTTTCTTCCAAAGCCTTCATACTTCGAAGGAGATGGTCCAGTTTGTACACGAAGTGCATTCAGTTTTTGACGTAATCCTCTCAAGTTTTTAGCACATGCTATGTTGGTGAAATGATGGCACAATGCCAAGTTTCAAACTTTTCAGAGTTCATTCGTACTATTTTCCAATTTCATGGTAATTTAGCGCAAAAAAATCATTAAATGCATTAAAAATAGCAAATGAAGTTAGAAAGGGTTGAAATTTGAGGATGTGGCTTTGAATGATGCATATTAAATTCACAAAAGTCTAGAGTTGAATAAGTTTAAAAAATGCCTTGGTAACAGATGAGTATTCGTCCGAAACCCTCATACTTCAAAGGAGATGGTCCAATTTGTACACGAAGTGCATCCAGTTTTTTCCGTAACCCTCTCAACTTTTTAGCACATGCTACGTGGGTGAAAAGATGATACCATGCCAAGTTTCAACCTTTTTAGAGTTCATTTGTACTACCTTTTCAATTTCAGGGTCATTTAGTGCAAAAACTATTATTAAATGCGTGAAAAATAGAAAATGAAGTTAGAAAGGTTTGAAATTTGAGGATGTGGCTTTGAATGGTGCATAGTTAATCCACAAAAAGTCTAGAGTTGAAATAAGTTAAAAAAAGAAATATCTTGTAACAGATGAGTTTTCGTCTGAAACCCTCATAAAGAGTTAAAAAAAATTGGTTTTGATTAAAAGACCTATTTAAAATATCCTAAAAATTCCCATGTTGAACATACTTATAAAACATACTAATATTAAACAACAAGAAAAATAATCACTCAAAAATCTATTTTTAAACTAAAGTTATTCACAAACTAGTGATTCAAACAAATTTCAAAAGAATTCAAGTTTAAACTATTTAAATTTGAAAACTGTTGGCACTAACAGAAAGTTTATAAATTTTATGACCTAAAGAAAAAATATTCATTCAAAAACTCTAAATATTTTAACCGTTATTCAAAATCTAAAAACAGAAACTCTTCTGTTTAGAAAAAAAATAAACCTTTAGTCTCGGTTGGAGACAACAACCGGGACTAAAGGGGGGGGGGGGGTGGACGGTCAAAATCTGGAAAAAAATCAATTCTTTTTTGTCCCGGTTGGTGTCTTCAACCAGGACTAAAGGTCCTACCTTTAGTCCCGGTTCAAGCCACCAACCGGGACTAAAAGTTGCGACACCCTTTAGTCCCGGTTTGTGGCTGGAACTGGGACCAATGCCCACGAGGCACGGCCGGCCCCTTGGGCGCACGAACCGGGACGTATGTTCCCTTGGGTCCCGGTTCATGACTCAACCAAGACTAATGGGCTGGCTAGGCCTGAACCAAAGCCCTGTTTTCTACTAGTGTTATCTGAGAGCTGAAACCAAGAGTACAACCAAACTATCTAGAAATCAAATAAGCCATCTTTACTTATATATCCGATTGAAACCCTTGCTCTAAGCCATGCCAAGACTTATACATGGTTGAAGTGAAAAATGTATGCATAGAATTTGGGAGAAAGTTGGTTGCTCATGACCACAAACACATAAGGATCGACACATGCACATTGAGCACATATACACAAATCGATTGACTTTGTCGGAGTAGGAAAAAAAGTAGGACCAAACATTACAAAACAAATGAGAGACATCTTCAACAAAACTACATGAGTTTCCTTTCAAAATCCTCATACTTCGAAGGAGATGATCCAGTTTGTACACGAAGTGCATTCAGTTTTTGCCGTAATCCTCTCACCTTATTAGCACATGCTATGTGGGTGAAATGATAACACAATGCCAAGTTTCAACCTTTTGAGAGTTCATTTGTACTGTTTTTCAAATTCATGGTCATTTAGTGCCAAAAAATCATTAAATGCATTAACAATAGAAAATGAAGTTAGAAGGAGTTGAAATTTGAGGATATGGCTTTGAATGGTGCAATTTGCACAATTTTTTTGGAGTTGATATAGTTTAAAAAAATACCTTTGTAACAGATGAGTTTTCGTCCGGAACCCTCATACTTCGAATGAGATGGTCCCATTTGTACACGAAGTGCATCCAGTTTTCGTCCTAACCCTCTCCAATTTTTAACACATGTTATGTGGGTGAAATGATGATACCATGCCAAATTTCAATCTTTTTAGAGTTCATTTGTACTCCATTTTCAATTTCAGGGTCATTTAGCGCAAAAACAATCATTAAATGCATGAAAAATAGCAAATGAAGTTAGAAAGGTTTGAAACTTGAGGATTTGGCTTTGAATGGTGCATATTTAATGCACAAAAAGTCTGGAGTTGAATAAGTTTAAATTTTTTTTTGCCTTTGTAACACATGAGTTTTCTTCCAAAGCCTTCATACTTCGAAGGAGATGGTCCAGTTTGTACACGAAGTGCATTCAGTTTTTGACGTAATCCTCTCAAGTTTTTAGCACATGCTATGTTGGTGAAATGATGGCACAATGCCAAGTTTCAAACTTTTCAGAGTTCATTCGTACTATTTTCCAATTTCATGGTAATTTAGCGCAAAAAAATCATTAAATGCATTAAAAATAGCAAATGAAGTTAGAAAGGGTTGAAATTTGAGGATGTGGCTTTGAATGATGCATATTAAATTCACAAAAGTCTAGAGTTGAATAAGTTTAAAAAATGCCTTGGTAACAGATGAGTATTCGTCCGAAACCCTCATACTTCAAAGGAGATGGTCCAATTTGTACACGAAGTGCATCCAGTTTTTTCCGTAACCCTCTCAACTTTTTAGCACATGCTACGTGGGTGAAAAGATGATACCATGCCAAGTTTCAACCTTTTTAGAGTTCATTTGTACTACCTTTTCAATTTCAGGGTCATTTAGTGCAAAAACTATTATTAAATGCGTGAAAAATAGAAAATGAAGTTAGAAAGGTTTGAAATTTGAGGATGTGGCTTTGAATGGTGCAATTTGCACAATTTTTTTGGAGTTGATATAGTTTAAAAAAATACCTTTGTAACAGATGAGTTTTCATCCGGAACCCTCATACTTCAAAGGAGATGGTCCCATTTGTACACGAAGTGCATCCAGTTTTCGTCCTAACCCTCTCCAATTTTTAACACATGTTATGTGGGTGAAATGATGATACCATGCCAAATTTCAATCTTTTTAGAGTTCATTTGTACTCCATTTTCAATTTCAGGGTCATTTAGCGCAAAAACAATCATTAAATGCATGAAAAATAGCAAATGAAGTTAGAAAGGTTTGAAACTTGAGGATTTGGCTTTGAATGGTGCATATTTAATGCACAAAAAGTCTGGAGTTGAATAAGTTTAAATTTTTTTTTGCCTTTGTAACACATGAGTTTTCTTCCAAAGCCTTCATACTTCGAAGGAGATGGTCCAGTTTGTACACGAAGTGCATTCAGTTTTTGACGTAATCCTCTCAAGTTTTTAGCACATGCTATGTTGGTGAAATGATGGCACAATGCCAAGTTTCAACCTTTTCAGAGTTCATTCGTACTATTTTCCAATTTCATGGTAATTTAGCGCAAAAAAATCATTAAATGCATTAAAAATAGCAAATGAAGTTAGAAAGGGTTGAAATTTGAGGATGTGGCTTTGAATGATGCATATTAAATTCACAAAAGTCTAGAGTTGAATAAGTTTAAAAAATGCCTTTGTAACAGATGAGTATTCGTCCGAAACCCTCATACTTCAAAGGAGATGGTCCAATTTGTACACGAAGTGCATCCAGTTTTTTCCGTAACCCTCTCAACTTTTTAGCACATGCTACGTGGGTGAAAAGATGATACCATGCCAAGTTTCAACCTTTTTAGAGTTCATTTGTACTACCTTTTCAATTTCAGGGTCATTTAGTGCAAAAACTATTATTAAATGCGTGAAAAATAGAAAATGAAGTTAGAAAGGTTTGAAATTTGAGGATGTGGCTTTGAATGGTGCATAGTTAATGCACAAAAAGTCTAGAGTTGAAATAAGTTAAAAAAAGAAATATCTTGTAACAGATGAGTTTTCGTCTGAAACCCTCATAAAGAGTTAAAAAAAATTGGTTTTGATTAAAAGACCTATTTAAAATATCCTAAAAATTCCCATGTTGAACATACTTATAAAACATACTAATATTAAACAACAAGAAAAATAATCACTCAAAAATCTATTTTTAAACTAAAGTTATTCACAAACTAGTGATTCAAACAAATTTCAAAAGAATTCAAGTTTAAACTATTTAAATTTGAAAACTGTTGGCACTAACAGAAAGTTTATAAATTTTATGACCTAAAGAAAAAATATTCATTCAAAAACTCTAAATATTTTAACCGTTATTCAAAATCTAAAAACAGAAACTCTTCTGTTTAGAAAAAAAATAAACCTTTAGTCTCGGTTGGAGACAACAACCGGGACTAAAGGGGGGGGTGGACGGTCAAAATCTGGAAAAAAATCAATTCTTTTTTGTCCCGGTTGGTGTCTTCAACCAGGACTAAAGGTCCTACCTTTAGTCCCGGTTCAAGCCACCAACCGGGACTAAAAGTTGCGACACCCTTTAGTCCCGGTTTGTGGCTGGAACTGGGACCAATGCCCACGAGGCACGGCCGGCCCCTTGGGCGCACGAACCGGGACGTATGTTCCCATGGGTCCCGGTTCATGACTCAACCAAGACTAATGGGCTGGCTAGGCCTGAACCAAAGCCCTGTTTTCTACTAGTGTTATCTGAGAGCTGAAACCAAGAGTACAACCAAACTATCTAGAAATCAAATAAGCCATCTTTACTTATATATCCGATTGAAACCCTTGCTCTAAGCCATGCCAAGACTTATACATGGTTGAAGTGAAAAATGTATGCATAGAATTTGGGAGAAAGTTGGTTGCTCATGACCACAAACACATAAGGATCGACACATGCACATTGAGCACATATACACAAATCGATTGACTTTGTCGGAGTAGGAAAAAAAGTAGGACCAAACATTACAAAACAAATGAGAGACATCTTCAACAAAACTACATGGACCCTTGCAAAGACTTCAAGCATGCTTAAAAGCGACATGCATACTTGGGTTTGAGAGCAAGTTGGTTTCTCATGACCACATAACTTGATCAGGGTCGGCACGTGCGTAATGTGCACACATATGTGCAAATCGTTTGACAAGTCTGAGTTGAAACCAAATGTACAACCAAACATTCGACAAATCAAAGTCTCGGCTTCACCATGGGAATTGATCTGTGCATTGATCGATCAAACATTTTCAAATATTTTTTTGGCAAATAAACACTTGCCATTGGTTGTGACACTTATTGACCTCAATAGTACACACACAATAAAACCACTCGACAAATTACACATATTTTTGACCAATATTCGTGCTAGTCCAATTTTTTAGATGAAACAACGCAAAGAAAATCGATAGGCTTTCACATCATATTCGTATGTATTGGACCGATTTCTCGTCTTTCCCTCCTAGCTTTCCCCCCTCCACGGTTTTTGTTCCCTCCAAAAAAATTAAAATCCCACGGTCAATTTTCAGCACCTCATTTTTTTTCTAGGGATACCTCCTCCTAAATACCTTCCCCGTGACTCAATCTCACCTGTCCGGCATACTAGTACTTCCCCCCAGATCCGCCGCCATAGTAGAAGGCAGCGGTTCGTTCACCGGTGCAAGAGATGGACGACGCACAACATAAACGGAAACTTGGCAAGCCTTATCAGATGCAAACATGTCAGAAATTTCTCCCACGCGAACCCCTTTTTGTAAGATTAGAAATGTTTTATATTGAGGGACTGGTCAGAATCGCTGGAATCGCCAATATTCGATGATTTTAGATTGCACACCAATTTTTGGTTGATTCTTCGTGATTCCTGGGGCAGAGATTAGTTTTTTTGTCATTTTGATTCTCCAGGCAGTGATTCTTCATAATCGAGTAAAAAAACTTACCCTAGATCGTGGATCTATATCTGTACTTCTTCTTTCTTGATGTACTTACATCCACGCATACTTCTAGATCAACTCTATTTTGTGGTTCGTAGCAGGGAACAAAGATTGTCATTCTAACTAGGCAGATAGTGATTATTTATTGTTCGGCTGCATGCATCATTTTGATGCAGAGGCCGGGGTTATCCTCCTTTCCCAAAAAAGAGATAATGATTACTTAATGATACTAGTGTATCTGAAGAATATGCTTCAACTTACACATAAGGATTCACATCAATTATGAACTTGCGAGTTAACAATTGGTTTTCTGTTCTCAAGTACTTCCAGTAAATCAGCACGAGTACACGCCCAACCACTGCCACATAAAATGGATGCACCGATTTTCTATGATGTTGACATGGATGAATATGTCCCTTCATCTTCATCTGCAACAAAGATTGTCCGTGTTCCATGCCCATTATTTGTCCCTGGTATAGAATGTAAATTACTTGTAAAAATCTTACATATTGGTGATTATTAGGTGATATGCAATACTAATAAGCATGTACTTATTTTGTAAGGGTAAAAACAACACGGAGAAAGCTTCCACTACTGGGTTTTCAGAAGAAGACATCACCATAAAGGACACTAGCATGAGAAAGAGCACTCAGGAAGCATCCCTAAGTAATCTGTTCAAAATTCAAATGTACTCTGCCGGGTGCGATCCATCATAGTATAATCCAGTTACATGAACAATAATGATTTCAATGATGATACAAAATGAAACATGGGCCAAAAAGAGGGCATATACACAACAACCTGTGTCCCAACTACTAGAATTGGAGAATATCGAGGAAAACAGGTCATCGTCCATGTTACTTTCAAGATTCAGCCTCTCTAAAGAATACATCCATGTGCTACAATAGAAGATTTTATCATACAAGGCAAACACAAATTTTCAAAAGGACATGATTGCAGTACTTGATACACAGAAGAAAGAAATCGAAGAGCTCATAAGGAAGCAGCAAAAAGAAATTGAAATTCTCAAGATGGATCAAGAAAGGAAAACCAAAGCTTTTGAAAAAAAGCAACAAGAATTGCAGTCAATGAATTTTAATCTCAAGAGTGCGTTCTCGCAGTCTTCATAAGAGACAGTTGTTGGATATATGCTCTAGAGGCAAATAATATATGATTATTCCAGTATATCTAAGCACGTTCATAACCAGTTTCATATCGGCCGGAGCTCATGGCGCGCACGACGGGGCTTCAGACGCGGGATCGATCGGCGCCCCGTCGTGCGCGCCATGAGCTCCGGCTTTTCATGGATGTCCGTTGATGGTGCCTTGGATGGGGAATGGATGGTGAGATTTTCATCTTGTGGGCGTTGACCGGTTTGCAGGGCCCCCTTGGTTTCGCCTTCAAATCTCCAAAAACAGGGGTCATGCGATGGATTTTGCAGGAGCCTGCAAATGGTTTGCGGTTTTGACCAGTTTTGTGGTGTCTATTCGGGGCGTTTTTTGGTAACCAAAACTGCAAACGTTAGATTTTTGCAGGTTTGCTAGAGATGCTCTAAGGGTTTATACTTTCCCTGGTTCATGTTTGGCATTGAGATCGCTTCCTTCTATCGGTTTCCCCTCGATTGTTCCCTTTCCTAGTTTCCCTTTTCGGTGCACCTAGGGTTTCCCGGCGTTGCCGCCATAACTTCGCACGGTAGAATCGGGATTTTTTGGAGGCTTTCAGCGGGGCGTTTCTCACCCCGATGCGCGATAGAGTGTTGCTTTAGGATCGAAGGATGAACAAGACCTTATCGATCTGATGGGGGAGCTTGAAATTTTGAAAGAGGACCTTGATGATTTTGTTTATGAGAATTTTGTGGCTAGACCAGATGTGAGATGGTTGGCAATCAGGAAGGCTCATACATCCTGAGAATTTGGTGATTTATGGGTTTACAATAACATGAGGAACACCTGGATTTAGCTCAGACTGTGAAGTTTATTACTCAAGAAAAATAAAATGGAAGAGAAAGTATCATGCTTAACAAAAGTGCACCCTCGATAATTGATGGGCTGTGAGACTGTTGTTGGGGTTCGCAGCAGAAAACACAAAATTTTCTAACTAGCGTTCCCATAACCCAAGATCTAGCTAGCCATATTACCGTAACGGAAAGTAGTGCGGAAATAACATACCTCGGGGTGTAGTCCGTTGCGCGGGAAACGTTCCCGCAAACGTGGTTGATGTAGCCGATCAAGTTTCACAGCCCCTGGCTGTGTTGAGCACCCGGATGGGTGTAGTGCCACACGTGCAGCACCTCATAGTACTCGCACACATACGAGACTCGATGACGACCTCCGTTCTCTGATCCAGCGGAGGTGGCGGAAGCAGACCTCCGGAACCAGAGTTTCAGCAGCACGACGGCGTGCGTATAATGGAGACATCCCCAACCAAGTGCAGACTCCAAACAAGGGGAGTCCGCTCATAGGAGGGAGAAATAGGAAGAGAGAGATCTACATAATTTATCTATATTTTTCTGTAATTTTTTGTGTTGAAAAAAGGCTACCCACCACATCTATATATAGAGGCAAACGGGGTGCGCGGGCACTTAGCTAGGCGGGGTGGTACTAATACCACGCCACCCCTTGTGCCTTGGCCGGCCGCATGCATGCATGTGCATGGCCGTGCGTGTGCACAAGGCCAAGTGGCCAAGTGGCACATGGGCCAAGCCCATGGCGCCCAAGCCTCTCCACCTTTTTTTTCTTTATTCTTTTTTTTTCTTTCTTCTTTCTTAAAGAAAAAACAAAACTCAAAAAATAATATTATTCCATTAATTATTTAAATTATATTTTAATATTTAATCCATTAATTAAATAATAAAACATATCTAAATAACTTTCCGAACAATTCAGAACCGCGTAACTTTTCCGTCTCCCCTCCGAACCGATTTCGGAGTTCTCTCTTATTCTCCGGTAACTCCGATAGTTCCGAAAAGGTCTCCGATTTCATCGAGCCCTTAAGTGTGTTACCCTACGGTCCGAGAACACTCCAGTCATGACCGAGCAGAGGCTACAGTCAATGATCATCAGCGGGACCTGGATGCCCATAATGACCCCTGTGCATTCCGGATATCAAACACCGATTGGACCTTACGCCGTATAGCATTCCCTTTGTTAGCGATACTGGATTGTTCCGACATTCGATCAATGACATCCTATGTCTGGTTCAACCTCGTTCCGAACTAATCCTCATTCACTCGTTCCCGTGATATTCATCCCCGTGACCTAGTCACACGCTGCAGCTTTATGGATGGAATCTCACCGAGTGGGCCCCGAGTATCTATCCATTATATGGATTGACAAATCCCGCTCTTGTAACAATACTCCTCAACATATCTCCACGGAATACCTAAGATACAACCGTTATGACCCGCATATTTCAGTCAGGTGGTGGGATGTAAGTCAAAGCATCCGGGGAGATAGTAATTATGCACGTACTCACGGTCAAAGGAACGGTCTACCATGTTCTGTAATTACAACACTGAACCTTCACAAGATTTGATCATGTTGTAATGCTTACTTTTGGTAATGTTCATCACGTCACTTAACCAGTGAGGTGACCTCATAGTAAAGAGACTTAATTGTCCATGATCGCGAAACCACGATCATCATGTTGACCATGAACTAGTTATCGATGTAGAGGCTAACTAGGAACTCTGGGGGTTTCTATACCACACCTGCATCATTGTTTCACTGACACAGTTCTAGCACGGTATGAAACTGGTTATGAACTTGCTTAGATATATTGGAATAATCATATATTATTTGCCTCTAGAGCATATATCCAACAGTCTCCCACTTGCACTAGAGTGCTAATAATCTAGCCGCATTTTTCCGATCATAATCATCTTATCACATAAGTGTTCATTGATCATGCATGCCCATGGAAGAGGGTTCGTCAACGAACTGCACCAATTCAGATTCGTATGTTTCCTTTGCAACTGGTACAGGTCAAAAAACTCTTTTGACATACCACTCATTATCATATAATGGTTGGATATAAGTTTCGCGGGAGAGTGAGACTATTATTTCACAGTATCCTCCAATGATCTCTTGGTTCAGTCTTTAGAAGACTCATCCTTAGTCATATATACTGGGAAATACACTCAGCCAGAAGTCCAATACTTCTAACGCTAAACTTTTATCCATGCGTCTACTTTCTTAAGTAGTATTATGTTTGTAGTGCCGTGAATTTTGCTCACATTTCTTTCATGTCTTTGGTGATGTCTCTAATTCCATATAGACCCATAATATGGCTTGCAATTGTAATCTTGCATTACATTCAAGTCTATTATCCTCTCTATATTTTAGAGTACAGTCCTCAGTATTCCTCATATACTGAAATCATGGACTTTATTCAGATTCTGTGTTTTACTCCTAAAGCACATCGGAATCTGTTCTTCTTCCAAGAACCTTTTGAGTCATTCTGTTGTTGGATTCACAATGCATGTTATATGGTAGAATCATATGTCAAGAGCATATAAGATCACATGTCCAGTACATGGTGCATCTCTATTCTTCCATCAAGACATTGCTTGTGATATTTGGATTTCATCCATTATATAATTTCTAGCCACAAGAACCTGTTTCTTGTCTAGAAGATTATTCCAACCTTCACTTCGTTTCATTATCCGTATCTTAATCTACTCATATAGATTTCAGCGTGTAATGTGTTGGTATTTCACATAAAAGAAGATTCTTGCAATCTTGTATTTTATTTGCCTTATGCTCTATATATATCATAATGCACATATGTATATAAGACGATTCTCTATATACACAATCAATGCATATCCATATATATACATATGAGATCATTCTTCACACATATCAATGCATATATGTTTGAGACAATGATCATGCTCCCACTCAAATATATCCATCATATACTTATATATTTGTGGTTCAGCTTTCATCAAGTCATTTTATTGTTCACTATGTCTCACATAATGACAATGCTTCCAAAGCTCCCACTCAGAAAATGCCCTCTGCATTCCAAGTTTCCGGGAAGTCTTCAAAGCTCCCACTCAGTTTCATGAAACTGCAGGCCCACTCAATATTTTGGTCATCAGAAAATCACTTGATCAAATCAAGGTTGAGGGTTCCTGTCTTGAGGTACTATAGTCCATCCTTTTAACGAAGTAACCTTCGTCATGCCCATTGCAATTCTCTTTCAAATCCCAAATTTGACTGAGATGCAATTTCAGGCTATGGTCCATCGTAGTGTAAATGAAATATTTTATTGATTAAAGCATTCCTACGTTTCCGTAGTCAATCACCATTGAACTTTGGTCATAACCAAATAATGCCTTATGCCCATTACATTATTCTCAATAACTCTCCAGTTTGTCGAGAATATGAAATAACCAATTTATTTCACGGGACGTGAACCATCCTATATGTAACTCAATATTATTTCATTTCTCCTCGTGTTCTAGGCTACCATCATTCCTTTGTGTCTTCAAGCAATATTATTCCCTATTGTTTTATTAAGAAGACTCATGATTATTGTTCTGTACAGAACGTATTCATGATAACTTTCTAAATTCAACAATGGATTCAACTCATATACCAAGATCAATCATCTTTGGCATACCCTTCCTTATATAGCGTCATTACAGCGGAACATGCTTCCGTTGCAATACTCTGATATTCTGAAGGCAAGGTCCAATACCCCGGTCAAAGTTTCCATTATCTCCCATTGGATCTGTGTCGAGAGACTTTTCTCGTATTACCAATTAAGCAACACAAATTTTGCTATTCGGGGAGAATATGTAATTTCAATTGCTTGTAGTTTTATTACAAAGAAATTATTTCTTTTAAGAAACCTTATAACACCATCAGTTATGGAGCTATCATGTCTCGTTAGATTCAGGATGGTTTCCTATTCATGAAGTGGGTGTTTTAACTTAATGAATTAAACAATCTTATTCGACAATAACTATAGTGCTAGGGGAAAGAACGTTTAGACCATACTACGGTTTAGTATGACTACGAATGGTTTAAGTAGTCTAGTACTTTCAACTTCCATCGTAGTTTGTGGTACAACTTCCACAAGTCTCCCATTATGTCAATATCAATACTTATCACTTCGGATCGTAGCGTAGTGATATGTATCCTTGTATTCTCACTTCTCACTGTGATTCCTGAATCTCAGTTTTATGATCTCAATTGAATACAACTTTCAATTAATCATATGAAGTCTTTAATGATAACTCACATGCCCATTCTACATCATTTATGTATAATGATTGGCACAAGTTCTACTTGCTAGAACCTTGTCACGATTATATTTATTGCAGAGGTTCATAGATCGTGTATCTAATCCATCTCATGCAATCAAGTTATGATTTTCATTCGATAATGAACTCACAAGTTAATAGATCATACATTTAATGAATTCATCAGTTATGAAGTCACCTCATGCAATCAAATTTTTGACTTGTTATAATCAAGACAACTTTATCATTAAACATTGAATATTTCTTGACAATAATAGTAGTATTATAAATGCTTTCTATCATATCATAAATCAAGACGTAATCAAAGTATAATCACTCTTTTATTCATAAAGATGGAACAACTGACTTGTCTCATTACATGAATAACTTTGTCTCGCGAGATGCAAGACACACAACTAAGTGTTCATACTATAATGATTACATAAGATTTATCTAATACTCTAAGTATCTCCTATGATAGATGTCTCGGCGGAATCCATGCTGGCCATCAACTGACTTGATATCCATCAATCCTCGATTTCACCTCTTCCCGTCCATGCAACGGCAGGTCCTGTTTTCATAAAACAGAATAAGTATCACATACTCATTTACTGCAAATGTTGTATAAGGTAATAAACATTTATAAAGTATATCAAGTATATACCTTCTCCATCCACGACTTCTGCATCCTCGATAGGAGCAATGTCCGCGGCCAAGAGATCAGTCATGAAGTTCTGGAGACTCATATTAGCTCCTCTTCCGACATAGCTATGAACATAATCACCATAACTCGGAGGGAGTGAGTGCAATAACGTATTTATTGCAAACTCTTCCGTGGTGCTTTCGTTCATTGTCCAATATTCATAGTCCTCCACCAGGGTCAGGTACATCTCATGCATTATGCCCAAGTGATCACCAAGGCTTGTGTGTTCTTCCATCTTTGTAGATAGAAACTTGCTTTCTAACTCAAATCTGGCAATTCTAAACTCACGTACGAACATTGTCTTTAGCGTGTCCATCATGTCATATGAGCCAGTGTCCTGAAACTGTATGCCCAAAACCTCTGACATGCTGAAGATCATGACATTCCTGACTACGGAGCATTTTTGTCGGCGAGCATAATGATCAAGTATCTCTTGATCGCCAACATGATCGTCCGGATGTTCTTCCACATGCACTTCTATTGTAAACAAGATGTCTGCTCTCTTGAGCGACGTCCTAAGGCGTGAGTACCAATCAGCAAAGTTTGACCCATTTTCTTTAAGTCTTTCACCATGTAAGAAGGAAACCATTTCAAGGTACTGGGTATTATCCATTTTCTACAAACATAATTGCAAGGAACACAATTAAGACTAGTTCACAACAATGAGTTCATATAATCATATTATAAATGAGCTCGCACTAAAACATTTCATCCCTAAGAAGTTTTAGTGATTACATGATCCAGATTCACTGCCCGACCTCGAATATCACACGGCCGACGGGTCAGTTTCAAAGGTAGACAACAACTTGTGCGATCACATTATCTTATATGTACTGTGACTCATGCTCGATCTTTCGATCTCTAGTATTCCGAGGCCATATCTGCATATGCTAGGCTCGCCAAATTAACCTCCATGTTACATGCTGCTCAGCAAGGCCATATCTGCATATGCCAGGCTTGCCGAACCCAACCTCATGAGAACTCCATTTAATATGTAGGACAACTCCGGTATGTACGGAGCATCAAGCCATATGGGAGAACCTTTCAGGCGGTGCACACTTCGGTAGAATACTTGTGTTTGGCTTTGTTAAGGGATCATCTTATCACATGCTACCGTCGTGTATCCTATACTAGCAAGTTTTAAGATGTCTGAGCTATGGCAACACTAAGTCTACAGTGTCTCCATTTTGGTTTGTTTTATGATGACGATTACTACTTACTAGTAACACATAGCAAAGCTATCACTACATCACAAACAAACGATAGCCCCCACTTAGCAATACAAGGTTTAGACGGTCTAGTTGTATATTACAAGTTTTACGTGACTGCTAGGGCTTTCATAGTTAAACAGGTTTTAACCTACGAGTCAACCACAACGTCAACCATACGATTGTCTCTATTACACCCCGCACGGGGCCCTCCGTTGCAAATGCCACATCTGCTAAAGTAGAGAGACAGACACCCCCCAGCCACTTTATACGGTACAAGCCGTATGTCAAGCGTGGAACCAGTCTCGCGTAAGTGTACACGTAAAGTCGGTCGGGGGCCGCTTCATCAAACAATGCCGCAGATGTGAACAAGTACACGTGGGAGGGTAACAATCATACAATCAACGCCCACATCCCCGATGTGTTCTATCCGTATAGTAATACTAAGCATAGACCTAGCTCTGATACCACTGTTGGGGTTCGCAGCAGAAAACACAAATTTTTCTAACTAGCGTTCCCATAACCCAAGATCTAGCTAGTCGTATTACCGTAACGGAAAGTAATGCGGAAATAACATACCTCGGGGTGTAGTCCGTTGCGCGGGAAACGTTTCCGCAAACGTGGTTGATGTAGCCGATCAAGTTTCACATCCCCCTGGCTGTGTTGAGCACCCGGATGGGTGTAGTGCCACACGTGCAGCACCTCGTAGTACTCGCACACATACGAGACTCGATGACGACCTCCGTTCTTCGATCCAGTGGAGGTGGCGGAAGCAGACCTCCGGAACCAGAGTTTCAGCAGCACGACGGCGTGCGTATAGTGGAGACATCCCCAACCCAGTGCAGACTCCAAACAAGGGGAGTCCGCTCATAGGAGGGATAAATAGGGAGAGAGAGATCTACAGAATTTATCTGTATTTTTCTAGAATTTTCTGTGTTGAAAAAAGGCTACCCACCACATCTATATATAAAGGCAAACGGGATGCGCGGGCACTTAGCTAGGCGGGGTGGTACTAATACCACGCCACCCCTTGTGCCTTGGCCGGCCGCATGCATGCATGTGCATGGCCGTGCGTGTGCACAAGGCCAAGTGGCCAAGTGGCACATGGGCCAAGCCCATGGCGCCCAAGCCTCTCCACCTTTTTTTTCTTTATTCTTTTTTTTCTTTCTTCTTTCTTAAAAAAAACAAAACTCAAAAAAGAATATTATTCCATTAATTATTTAAATTATATTTTAATATTTAATTCATTAATTAAATATTAAAACATATCTAAATAACTTTTCGAACAATTCGGAACCACTGAACTTTTCCGTCTCCCCTCCGAACCGATTTTGGAGTTCTCTCTTATTCTTCGGTAACTCCGATAGTTCCGAAAAGGTCTCCGATTTCATCGAGCCCTTAAGTGTGTTACCCTACGGTCCGAGAACACTCCAGTCATGACCGAGCAGAGGCTACAGTCAATGATCATCAGCGGGACCTGGATGCCCATAATGACCCCTGTGCATTCCGGATATCAAACACCGATTAGACCTTACGCCGTATAGCATTCCCTTTGTCAGCGATACTGGATTGTTCCGAGATTCGATCAATGACATCCTATGTCTGGTTCAACCTCGTTCCGAACTAATCCTCATTCACTCGTTCCCGTGATATTCATCCCCGTGACCTAGTCACACGCTGCAGCTTTATGAATGGAATCTCACCGAGTGGGCCCCGAGTATCTATCCATTATATGGATTGACAAATCCCGCTCTTGTAACAATACTCCTCAACATATCTCCACGGAATACCTAAGATACAACCGTTATGACCCGCATATTTCAGTCAGGTGGTGGGATGTAAGTCAAAGCATCCGGGGAGATAGTAATTATGCACGTACTCACGGTCAAAGGAACGGTCTACCACGTTCTGTAATTACAAAACTGAACCTTCACAAGATTTGATCATGCTGTAATGCTTACTTTGGGTAATGTTCATCACGTCACTTAACCAGTGAGGTGACCTCATAGTCAAGAGACTTAATTGTCCATGATCGCGAAACCACGATCATCATGTTGACCATGAACTAGTTATCGATGTAGAGGCTAACTAGGAACTCTGGGGGTTTCTATACCACACCTGCATCATTGTTTCACTGACACAGTTCTAGCACGGTATGAAACTGGTTATGAACTTGCTTAGATATACTGGAATAATCATAAATTATTTGCTTCTAGAGCATATATCCAACAACTGTCTCTTATGAAGACTGCGAGAACTCACTCTTGAGATTAAAATTCATTGACTGCAATTCTTGTTGCTTTTTTTCAAAAGCTTTGGTTTTCCTTTCTTGATCCATCTTGAGAATTTCAATTTCTTTTTGCTGCTTCCTTATGAGCTCTTCGATTTCTTTCTTCTGTGTATCAAGTACTGCAATCATGTCCTTTTGAAAATTTGTGTTTGCCTTGTATGATAAAATCTTCTATTGTAGCACATGGATGTATTCTTTAGAGAGGCTGAATCTTGAAAGTAACATGGACGATGACCTGTTTTCCTCGATATTCTCCAATTCTAGTAGTTGGGACACAGGTTGTTGTGTATATGCCCTCTTTTTGGCCCATGTTTCATTTTGTATCATCATTGAAATCATTATTGTTCATGTAACTGGATTATACTATGATGGATCGCACCCGGCAGAGTACATTTGAATTTTGAACAGATTACTTACGGATGCTTCCTGAGTGCTCTTTCTCATGCTAGTGTCCTTTATGGTGATGTCTTCTTCTGAAAACCCAGTAGTGGAAGCTTTCTCCGTGTTGTTTTTACCCTTACAAAATAAGTACATGCTTATTAGTATTGCATATCACCTAATAATCACCAATATGTAAGATTTTTACAAGTAATTTACATTCTATACCAGGGACAAATAATGGGCATGGAACACGGACAATCTTTGTTGCAGATGAAGATGAAGGGACATATTCATCCATGTCAACATCATAGAAAATCGGTGCATCCATTTTATGTGGTAGTGGTTGAGCGTGTACTCGTGCTGATTTACCGGAAGTACTTGAGAACAGAAAACCAATTGTTAACTCGCAAGTTCATAATTGATGTGAATCTTTATGTGTAAGTTGAAGCATATTCCTCACATACACTAGTATCATTAACTAATCACTATCTTTTTTTTGGAAAAGGAGGATAACCCCGGCCTCTGCATCAAAATGATGCATGCAGCCGAACCGCATTTCGAAAATGCAGGTCGAAAAAATGTGGTGTCTCTTAGAGATGCTCTTACGCTGCTGTGGAACCATATACTAGTCATCACCTCACCTACATGAAGTCTTTTTTTTTGCAGGGACTTACACAAAGATTGCAAGAACAAAGAAAATAATACTCCCTCCGATCCATAATAAGTGTCGCTTATTTTGTACTAAGCTAGTATAAACTTTGTATTAGATGAGCGACACTTATTATGGATCGGAGGGAGTAGTAAGTACTAAAACATGGGCGTACTACATAAACGAATTCCGAAAAGATAATTATTTGGGCACCAGAAATCCATTCTATGCCATTTTTTGGCACCCCCTCCCGCCCAGCGACACTTTTCCCAAAAATCGAAACGCGCCGGCGCGCTGCACACTTGTTCACTTCTGTGTGTGTCCAAGAAAATAATGCTCCACAACCCCTTCCCTCTCTCCCCGACCGCCGCCGCTTCTCCCTCCTACCCCCCACCCCCACCCCCACCCCCACCCCACAGGCCCACACTTGCCCCTTCCCCTTCCACGCCAGTCGCCGCCGGAGCCCGGAGGGAGCCCGCCCTTCCTCGCCTCCGCGCACAGGTGATCTCCCGAGTCTCAAGCCGTCTGTCTCCCCGCTCGGTCAGATTGGCTCCATGCGTGCGTGCTTGAGTGTTTTCCGAGGGAGGGATTTTGGCGTTTTAGCCGATGGTTTACCTCAATCAGGGGATCCCCGTCCATGGTTCTGGTAGTTTGTCGCTTAGATGCCGTGCGCGACGCCCACCCCCTAAAAGAATAAGAGAGGGTTTCGGTTCGTTCGGCAGCGGGCTCCCCATGGGGGTTTCTGCCCGTGTGGTGCTCACGCCGATCAGCGCTTGACCGCAGGTAGAATTATGCGTTTAATTTCGCTAGATGCCGCTTTGTTATCTGTGGAGCCGTAGCTGTAGGCTTCACGGCGCGTCCCATTTCCGTCCATCTGCTCTTGCTTGGCCGATTGCGCTGTGTACCTGTTCGATTTCACCCCTTTTGAGTTGAATCATGGTGACAGTGCTTCTATGTTCGATTTATGGCGGCATTGAAGCGTTGCTAGTTGTAATTGCACAGATCAGTGATTCTACAATTGTACTTCTGTGTAGGATGCTTCTCTGATGGTCTATTCGGTTTCTTTGTTGCACAGGAACGTTAATCTCACTGGTTGATTGATTTGCGAGTGCGATCATGCCTTGGTGGAACCCGTGGACTGCGTTGGTAAGGTAATTGATGGTCTCACTCCTGCTGTTGTTGAACTGCTAGTAACTGGATTGTTGCCGAATGGTATATTATCAAGTGGAATCAAATCAGCTATGGTTTGTTGCCCTTGTTAATCATGGTTGCTGCACCACATCAGTGTAGCTATGTCGCTTTGCTTGCTCCAGGGATGAGATGTAGGTGCCTATTGGCCAAGTCAGCCAATTGCTGTCGTATTTGCAAAGTAAAGCTGCTGATTTTTTCTGCATTATTAGTGTGTGCCGTGCAGGATATGCTCCTGCATAGTTGCATGTGCTATATTGACATTATTCGATTGCTGCCTTCCTGCATTTTCTTGATTTTGCAGTTTGATTGCTACATTTATCTAAACTTGTAGTTGACATGTCTACTTGATTCTAAACTTTATAGGGCAGTCATGCCGGAAAGTCCGCATTCTGATGCTACCGCTGGTATGCTTACCTTGCTATTTTTGTTGCTACATTTGATATACCAACTTATTAATGGAAATACTTTACAATATGTAATATTGCACATGACCATATTGTAAAACTACAAAGTCATATATTATTTCTTATCATTGTAAGTTTGATATGTGATGTAGTAACCAGGTGTATGAATTGAGACACTGTTATTTATTGATACATTCGCCATTTTAGACATTTTATTGATTGTCTGAAATATATTTTACAAGACAACTGTGTATAGGGAGTGTAAGCTAGAATCAAGGTTTTTAAGGTGGTAAGGCTTCATAAGGCAATTTATCCTTGCGTTTACTCCTAAACAC
The DNA here is from genome assembly GCA_950022295.1 of Bromus sterilis. Lineage (NCBI taxonomy): Eukaryota > Viridiplantae > Streptophyta > Magnoliopsida > Poales > Poaceae > Bromus > Bromus sterilis. The sequence continues at coordinate 17,171,325 of OX465598.1, read as the reverse complement.
CTAAGGTGGGCAAAATGCTAAGGTGCTGCCAGGGTGCCTTACTGCCTAAACGCCTGTAAGGCAACATGGGCTGGAACTATTTTATCTGTCATGAATGAGTAAAACTTGGCTAGAGCATAATTAGATGGGGTAGATGATCCAAGATTGAGTAGTTAAACATCAGCTTCCAGCCGGAGGAAAGTATAAATGCATCAACGTGAATAAATGTAACTGTTAAATCATATCATTAAGTAGTTCATCTATTAGTAACCAAAGTTGTATAGGATATGTAAGACAACTTGAGAACTGAGTGCTGCTCTGTTGACTAGTTGTGTGAGTGCATTCCCAACCCAACAGTGTTCAAGGTTTGGCCTCGATGCCTCAAGGGTTGTTTCTTCTTACTACAAAATATATATAAGACAACTTGAGAACCAAGCGTCACTCTGTTAGCAAGTGTGCCCAACCCGCATGTGTTCGAGGCTTGGCCTTTGTGTGGTGCACTGGTGCCTCTTGTGATGTTTTTACTGAAATAAGTCATATGTGCTCATCCCCTGTAGGTCTTAGTTTTTTAATACTTCCTCCGATCCATAATAAGTGTCGCTCATTTTGTACTAAGCAAGTACAAATTTTGTACTAGATGAGCAACACTTATTATGGATCGGAGGGAGTACAAGATAACTTGTCCCATGCCGTTGCAAACTATATTCATTTTATCATCTTGCAGAGAAAAATAAGCTTTGTAAATATAAGCTATCTGTTTTGGCTAGCTACCTGTATAGTTTTGGTTTTGACCTTCCTTTTGTTTTCTCTCTGGTTTTCATAGGGTGTTTGACTAGCCTAGAGTGTTTCCAGGTTTCGTTCCTTTGTTTTGGTTTTGTTGTATGTTCTGTGTCATCTTGAGGTTTTTCTCATACATTGACACCTAGTGCGCCGGCGATGGATGGACGACGAGGGAGAAGAAGGGTTTCTGGAAGAAATGCGATCGTACCTGCGGATCAAGGGATTTCGCCTCGTCGATCTTGCGCTGCAAGATGAGGTCAGCCACAGAGCCGGTGGAGGGTTGGAGGACAAGGTGGACCAGGATCTTCTCATTGAGGTGCAGCGGTACCTGCGCCGCAAGGGCTTCTACTTAACTGACCTCACGCTGCTGGAGGAGCGCTGCTTCCCCCACGGCAGGTAATTAAGCTTCCCCCGAACCTCCTACCCGGAATCTGAGCCCCCAAACCTTGCAATTATTTGCGCGATACGCATTGCAGTTTACGTTCTGCCCAAAAGCAGGAGAAAACCCCATTTCTTGCTAACCAAATGACCTCTTTGCCCATCGGCAGAGCTCAAGAAATCTACCAAGGATATGAGAAACTGAGTGCATTGGTCAACGACTCACTTTATGAGTATAAGGTGTGTTGCGTTCACATCTCTACAACATTTGATTATATAAATTTATTGTCTCTGATTTGTGATTATTTTTCTAGCATGAAGTTGCCAGTATTCTCTATCCAATTTTTCTCCAGTGCTCCATCGAGTTAGTGGAAAGAGGACAGAAAAATGAAGGTATGTATTTTATATTTTACTGCTGCACATAATTGGTTAAAATGGGTAAAATGTTTAATATTTTGTGTTGATTATATTTAGTGTGCATAGGACACCAAAACTGAAGAATGTAATGTCTGTTGTATTCAGTTGATACTAAAACGTGTATAAAAGCACAAGGGGATTGGAGAAGAGATAGCATGCACAACGCACATGCTTTAACAAATTATAGTTGGGATCCCGGGGACACACGTATTGCATGCAAATGGATAGGAGAGTGGCGTTAACACTGGTAGACTCGGTCAACAATCTAACATTTTGCATTGGACACTACAGCACAGCGGTTTTACTCCGCATTTGTTAAGGACCATGAACTTCTGCATTCAGAAGAGCTCTATGAAATTAAACGCATTTTCTCAGCTGCAAATTCAGAGGTACAACTTTATCTACATTGTGAATTAACTCTTATTATTTGTGGCTTAATTGTGTCTTTGATACAAAATATGTTGGGTGTTTTAATTTTCAGGAGAAGTCTTTGGTCAAATGCTTGAAGAAGAAGAAATTCAGCGTTCCATTATCTGAGGTAATATTGTCTTTTATCCTCTCCTTATATTTGCATTGTGCCTGTGAGATCACTTTGTAAGACTGTGTAGCTCTTATATTTGCAAACATCATTGAGTTGGTACATAGCCATAGAAGATAGGGTCGTCCGAACCAGCTTGATCCACACGTCCTGGTAGAGAGATGTGTTTGGTGTTCCATCCCTTGAGTTGCTTTGCGATCTTGTCATATGGAGCTTGATAGTTTACTCGGGACAATTTCTTCTCAGAAATGGCATATACCCAAGTACTTCATCAAAAAGTTTCTTATCAGATAACCAAAGCCATCAATGAAACCGTCGGGCTTCAAAGCTTGTCAGCTTCTCATCAAAGATGACCCTGTGGCTGCCAAAATTGTCAAGGTCTTCATGTCCTCAACTCGGCGACAATGATTCTGCTTCCAAGGAAGGATGAGCCCCCTGCCAAGTGATTATGGGCCAATTAGCCTGGTTCACTATTTCGGGAAGATCTTGACAGTTCCACGTCCACCACTCCTTGATGAGATCTCGTTAAAGATATCAATAAGTATCCGCATTCTGAATTTCATGATGAGTGTCCTGAGTTTAACAAATGATTTCCTGGTCCCAAAATCGATTCAGTGCGCACACAATATCAATCAGGACTTACAAAATGCTAAATGCCCTCTCCACATCTTTCATAGCAGTTGCTTACCATTATGGAACTGAAGTCGTTTCTTACCTTGAGGGCTTGGAAATGGCTCAGGACACTCATGATATATTCCATTCGCTGGGTAGTAGGCTATGTTGTATGTGTGATCATTTGCCTTAAACTCCGCTGGTTTCTTGGACGCACATGATATCAACATGTCTCCTCCTGTAACTTACCCGTCAAGGACCCTATGTTCCTGCTACCTAAGCGGATCCTACTTGGCTCGGCTAGCTACCTAAGCAGTCCCTACTTGGCTCGGCTAGCTACCTAAGCAGACCCTACTTGGCTCGGCTAGCTTCCTTACCCTTTGCACTTGTCGAGTTAAATGCGAAGACCTTTGCTCATTTTTCACTACACCTGGGCGTTGATGTAGCGCACCACTAAGGATGGGATAACCCGATCCTTGCTCACTTATCACCGTATCCAGATCAAGATACGGCGCACCACCAAGGAGGTGATAGCCTTAGCCCTTGCCCTTGCCCATTTAACGCCACACCTGGGTTCTGGAACGATATTCTTCTGGGTTTCATCTCCATAAGATTGGTTGAGTTTTGACGTTGGCTCGCCAAGGCAATGACAAGCCACCTCCTTTACTCGGGCTTGGGGCCGGCTATGTTGAGACAACTTAGGCGGAGTTGCTCACTGCTCTTCATAAAAAAAAACATCAATAACTCCCGTGAGGTTCCCCTCCTTGTCCTTGCTCTGAATAGGGACGATGCAGTTCTTATTCCAGTTAGCGTGCAGGCTGGTAGCATCACCAAATAGCTTGAGAATCTGCATGATGGCGCAAAGCTCGGATATTCAAAGCTTGATGAAGACAACAACGTCGTAGGTGTACAGGGATGCTCAGAAGGGGATGGAGCGCTGAGGTCCAATATCGGCGAGCACTTCTCAACAATGCCTTGGGTGTGTTCATAGTAATAACAAAGAGCAGCGACAAGAAGGGGTCTCCTTGCTGCAATCCTAGCGGTCTGTGATCATGTCCAAGAGATCACCGTTGGTTTGCACCCTGGTGGTTGCTGTGTCGAGCGGGATGGCGATCCAACTAGTCCACTTTGAACCGTATCTGTGGTGCCTGAGAAGCAGCAGCAAGAACTCCCACAAAATGCTGTCAAAGGCGTTGGTGATATGGGTTTTCAGCAGAAAGTCCAGCGTCTTGGATGCTTAGAACAGCCAGGCTTTGAACAGACATGAACTTGTCCAGAATAGAGCGTTGAACTAGGAGCTCCATCTTCAGTTGCAGCCTAGCTTAGCTTAGCAAATCCATGTATTAAACTGATTGGTCTATAATCAGATAACTTACAAGCCCCATCAACCTTAGGGAATAGGATTAGAGTTGCATTGTTCATAATCTGCAGGTTGGACCCATTCATGAATTCGACATGTCAGCTATTGTAATATCAATTTTTTATTTGTTGTGATCCTGTTTTTGTTTGAGAAAGAAACCAGCTGCTTGTTCCAACGTTCAACCTGGTTTTTGTTGCAGTATTCATATGATTTTCTTCTTCAATATCTCTACAAAACAAAAGCTCATGTGATTCTTCGGATGATAAATGAAAGGATTATTTTTGAAGGTATGATTCCAAGTCTAATGAAACCAGTACGCCTATGTTTATCATTTTACTTTTCAAATATTCTTACCACCTCTCTCAATGCGATGTTGGCCTTTTGTAGTAAATGCTGGGTGGCCTTCTCCATTTCCAATTGGTAGACAGGTTATGGCAGAGATGATTAAGACTGGGTCTGCCGCAGCGCTTGTTGCCATCTCAGCACTGAATCTTATTGCTGCAAACACAGAACGTTGTTTTGAAAACCAGATGGCTAAAGCTGTTATTTCTGCTCTGCCATTTACATATATCCCTTTTGGTCTGCTTAGCGTGACACTCAGTGTGGCTGCAGAGAAAGACCAACAGTTAGTTGGGTACGCCGCTGGTGGTTTGCTTGGACAGTTCATCTACCTTATCTTTCTGGGAGAGCTTCGTGTTTTAGCATGCCAACAGAATAATTTTATGTGGTTTTGTACTGCAATTGCGGTGTATAGCTCCATCGTTGTCATGATGTGGAGTTTTGTGTGTGCATATCCCAAGGTGACTGATCCCTTGTAGTTATCTTTTCATGTATTCTTGGGTTTTATTATTATGTTCGACTTGAATCATATGCTTTGTTTATACATTGCAGCGTGTGAGATCACTACGAGTGCGCAGCTTTGACCTTGTTTTGAGACTTTCAAAAGCATTGGCTAAAGCATCGCTTTCTGCATGGTATCGGGTGTTTGGCTGCCGTACTCGCGAAAGGGCCACTCTTGCTGTGCGAGCTGATGCCAGCGGGGAGCAAGACCTGGAGGCCGGTGCTGCAAGACCACCTGTTGCGATGATTGGTAACCAGGTCAACCGGGCCACTGCTCGAAATGGTGTGACAGCAACAGCAACACTAAGGCCAGTGAGAATGGGAAGGTTGTCTGCACTGATCTTGTTTGGCATAGGGGTTTCAGTTTATTATCCACCATCAGTTCATAGCAGCATTTTGCTTGTTTACAAAATGAAAGCTCATGCCTTACTATGATTAATGCAGGGAGTAGCTGGTGCTAAATTGACTTGAAGGAGCTGGTCAAATGCACTCACCAAGTAGAACACATCACAGTTTACTTCCTAGTATTCCTGATTTACAGCCAGTTTGATTGTTCGATCAAAATAGAAACATGGAACTTCACAAACAGATATTTCCTGAGCCAAGGCCCCCGCCGCCCACCTTGTTGAGGGAGTTAGAGATATGTTGGATTGTATTTCCTGATGCCAAAACTTAATATTGCACTCACCTGATGTTTTTGTTTGATTGTAGTATCTTTTGGATCGTACTCACCTAATATTGCACCCACCTTATGTTTCTGAGGGAGTTAGGAGATATGTTGGATTGTAGATCGCATACAACAATTTGTTAGCCCATCAGATCAGTTCCTCTCTTGATAGTTGTAGGCACAGGGATACAAAGAGAAGTGTTCAGTTCAGATAAGGAAAAATAGAAAGAAAGGAAGGAGAGAGCCGAGCCAGTGCCGTGATTCTATAGCACTAGACCCTAACGAACGCTTTCCTGCAACTTCCCTTTTTAATTTTAAGCATGGTTTTACAGTTAGTACATCGAAAACTGAAGAACAAAACCGAATTAAGTTGATTGACGTTCTTGGTTTATTTGATTTATGATGTTTGATTTGGTATTTTCATTGCTAGTTTTTTTTTTAGGAATCCTTGCTAGTTGTTTGGTGTCCGTGTGTATCACCGATTTTAATCCTACTTAAACTGAATTGACTATTACCATAGCTGATAATATAAATTGAAGTTTTTTTCTTTGACAAGTGGTAATATGCGAAAATTACAAGATTCCCGTAAACAGAATTGCACTAGCACAGATACTCTCTTTATCTGTTTCCGTCGAATCGCTACAAGATTCCCGCCCCAACATGTGTAGACACGTATTGTGCAAGAATTGCCATTTTGTTCCACTGCCGATGGCCCACATCGCGTTGCCATCGCGTCACGATAATTACAACGCCGTTAGAGCATGGTTAATAATAATATAGCGCGTCATGATAATTACAACGCCATTAGAGTAGTTGTTGGCTATAAGTTCTTGTCATGCCATTTATAATTTATCTTAAGTCAATAAATACAATAATTAATTAATAAAATGTACTACTTTTATGATATATGACTCACCTTTCATTTTTATAAGATAATAATATTTGCTAAAGCTGACTATTCACCAAGAGCCAATTTACCTTCTCTCTCTTTCCTTCTTTCTTTTTTCCAAGGGTACGCAAATTACGTACGATAGCTTTGTTGACGGACCTTTCCACAATGAATTTAAGCTATGTTGAGGCCCACACGTCTTATATTGTATCTAGTATCACCCCATACCTGCCTTTTAAGGGTGAAAGTGGTTAGAATAATTTTCGTTCGAATCCGTTTTCGAATCCATTTTTATAGGATACGATAACATAGTTTATACATCCGACAAAAATTCGGTCTAAATTCGAATCTGATTGATAGGATACGGTATAGGATAAGGCATTACAAATATTCGACATACTAGGATAATCCGTTTTTTTTAGCCATATAATCCAAACTTTTAATTTTCGAATCCAATTGTTGGACCAAGTTTTAACTATTAAGATGCAGTATGTGAATGTTATCTTTGATTATGAGACAAGACATATCCTTGTTAGTGATTTATTTGGACTATTTCAATACTATCTAGTGTTCTATGTGTTCTTAAAGTGTATAAATATTTATATTTGCTCATTCTATATGTATGATTTTAGTTTATATCATTTATATATTTATCATATATGAATATGGAAAATATCCGTTTCCAATCCGATGCATTTTCGTTATCATACCGCTTTCGAATTCGCCGAATCCGGTGTTCGAATCGGTATCCGTTCCGCTTCCAAATTCAAAAATAAATATGGAATATAAGATGATATAGAGATTATCCGTCTGAATCCGATCCAGTTTCACCCCTACTCCCTTTCGACCGGGAGCAACTATGTAGTTGCGTCTGTTAGGCTGATCCAAGTAGCTCCTTGCAAGTTAGTTTTATTTTGTTAATAAATTTAAAATATATTTTATAATTAAATTTTTCCAAAAACTTGAAACTTGTTAATAAAAATCTAGAACCACAAATTGAAATTTTTAACCCATTGTAAAAGAATATTAGCATAGTTTACAATAATATTGGCAGCATTAAGGGAATGTTCGCAGTGCATACATTCCGAAAAAAGTGAACATAATATTAAAAAATATTTTTGAATGTAAAGCATGTTCATAAAATTCGAAAAAGCATTTAACATCTTTACAAATATGTATGTCAAATTAATAATGTTCACACACTTTAAAAAAGTGTTCATGTCATTAAAGAAAATATTATATACAATCTTAATAATATTCATATAGTTCGAAAATATAAACATTCTATATAATTCAACATAAGAGCTAATTGGGTATTTAGAAAATGTGAAACAATTATACAAAAGAGGGAAACTGCGGGTGGCGGACCAAGAGGATGTTGCCAGCCACGGGTGTGATGAAAGATAATGAGGGGGTGGGGATGGGGGATGTGGGCCAGTTCACTTCACACCGAGGGAGTGGGGGGTGAAGGCATGAGATGGCTTATGTGGCTGCACTGCTGACGTGTACATGTTGCATGCTAAGATAGACATTATAGTGAGGATGAATTTCTTAGGTATACTAGATGATATCCCGCGCGTTGCTGCGGAAAAATTTTCAGAGAAAAAAATGTTTTTTGCAGCATGAGAAAAAATATTAAGTGTAATATAATTTGATTATAAATTCTTTTTTGAAATCAATACTGTTTAGAGTAAAAATGTAAGAAAATTTAATGAAAACCCAAAAAATGAGTATGATAATATATGGTGAGACAATATGAGATGAAAATAATGTTGAATAGAGATAGTGGAGACATGCTCCACCATTGCCTAAGCCTAAAGCAATAATATCAATTATAGATGTGCATAGAAAAATAAAATATGAGATAACTCATAATTTGTTTTTTTATAAAAAAGTCTCTTATAAATTGTGAGGCTAAGTGCATAAAAATTTATTATTTATTTAGGTTGCATGTTCATGCAATTAATGGAAGCATGTGCATGCATAGTTAGTGGATTTTTTTTGCATGGTGAACCTACTTGATGATGTGGATAGCTTGCATGTCAAGATAAATAGATTAGTGGGGATGAACTATTTAGGTATTATAGATAAGATATATACGTTTAAAAATAGACATAAAATATATATCTAAATAAATATGTTAATTATGTGTTTTTGTAGAAGGATAGAGAGAGAGGTATATTCTAACAGTTTTAAATTTGTTAAAACGTGTAAAAATGATCCTAGTGTACACGAAAAATATACAAAATGTATGAAAAAATTAGACATATATTGTAAAAAAATAAAATAAACAAATGAGATAGAAAAAAAAACAGAAGATAGAAATAATGAAAACCAAAAAACTAAACCCAAAGAAAAATCATGCAGACATGCAGACCAATAAGAAAAACGTAAAAAAACTTGAGCTAAAGGCGAGATAGAGTTAAGCCTCATTATGAGCATGAAATAGCCTTGATGCCTCTGATCTATCTTGAAACGGCAACCAAAATTTGATGGGGCCTGGGCCTAAATGAATGTTGTTTGAACTTTGGTAGATCGCCGATGTATTGCTCGGTATGTGTGGGTTCGTGATAACAAATTACAAGCAGGAGTGTGTTCAAAAGAACAACAACAACAACATAAGTAACGGATAACAAAGCAATCCTATTCAGTCCCTAAGGGCTTGTTCGATTCCTTTGGATTTGAAAGGGGTTGGAGAGGATTGGATGTGATTAAAATCCTATTCAATCCCCTGCAATCAATCCTCTTGTGAAAATTATTAATCGAACAAACCCTAATCAATGTTCGATGCCATATCCTTCGGGATATCACTTCTTCCAATCAGTGTGGTTGATGTACAGGTTGGGCTTGCGCGTACGGTTGCCGCCTTGGCCTGCGGTGGTTTTGGGCTGCTGGAGGGCAATTTTCAGTTGGTAGATGGCAATTTTTAGTTGGTAGATGGCAACTTCTGCTAATACATGACAACTTTGCTAAAACATGATGACTTTGGCTCATAATTGCCATCTATGTATAACTAAAGTTGTCATCCAAAAACGTTCGGGTCAACAGCCCTTGGCCCGAACGTTCGGTTCTTATCATTTCCGTAAGAAAAACATAAAAAATAACTTGAGCCGGAGGCGAGATGAAGTTCCACCTCATTATGGGCGTGAAATAGCGCTGATGCCTCTGATACATACTCCAGATAAAAAGAACTTGAAATGGCAACCAAAATGGTTGTGGTCTAGGTCCAAATGAATGTTGTTTGAACTTTGGTAGATCACCGATGTATTGCTCAATACATGTGGCTCACGATGACAAATTACAAGAACAAGTGTGTGAAAAAGAAAAACAACAACAATATAAATGAAGGATAACAAAGCATAGATGGGGAATTGGTATCCATCGCCAAATGCCTAAGGAGTAAGGCCTTGTTCGATTCCCTTGGATTTGTAAGGGTTTGAACAGGATTAGACGTGATTAAAATCCTATTCAACCCCCTTCATTCAATCGTTCACAATCCTCTTGTGAAAGGTATTAATTGAACAAACTCTAATCCATATTCGATGTCATCTCCCCAGGAATGATACTTACAGAGACAACTTCATCACTTCTTCCAATCAGTGCGGTTGATGTACGGGTTGGACTTGCGTGTACGATTGCCTGGGGTGGTCTTGGGCTGCTGGAGGGCCTCATTAGGAGTCGAGCACGGAGGAGGACCCGTCCTCCTCCCTGCTCCCAGCACCTCTCTTCTGATCCTCTCTCGTGCCATGGCAACATCGAAGCCGCTGCAGAACGACAACGGCGTCGGAGCGACGACGTGCGGCATGCGCAAGCATCATGGGTGTTTCGAAGTTGAAGGCCTCGCGCGCGGTCAACACGAGGGCGTAGTCCATGGCGGACATTACGGCGGCCACGCCCAGCGCCTCCCACGGGCCGTAGCACACAAGGATGACGACGACGAAAGCGAGCGCCACAGCTCCAAACAGCACCCCAACGCCGCACTGCACGCACGCACACGGAACAACAATATATTATTTACATATTTATTCACGACATGGCGATCGACTGCCGCACTGCATGCACACAAGACTGTACTACGTAGTAGCAGTAGAGTTTCATGGATGATAGATAGATAGATAAAATGAGTAGTTGGAGAAACGATCGATGACGAGCGTACGTACGGCAGGGTCAGGGATGTAGTCGTCGTCGTCGTCGTCGTTGCGAGGCCGCGTCTCCTCCGGCTCCAGCACGGCGATGCCGCCTCTCTCGAGGTCCACGAACCTCCCCATCTTGCCTGTTCGGACGTTTGGATTCCGCCGCGGCTTCTCTTCGTCTCTCTCGTTTCAGCCCTGTTAGTCTGTTACCCCCGCCTATGCTTTGTGATCGATCCCATCGAGCTCCGTGTATATGTAGCCGGCCGGCGCATCGCGTGGCTATCTAGCTGGCTAGTAGAATAGAATTATAGTTGCACTCTGCTATCTGGAGGAATATAGCCTCTCCGTGTTGGATCGGGACTCCGGGACGCGGCCTGTCATCCTGGGTTTCAAGTGCATCTCTTCGCGACTCTACATTGCTGATTACGAGAGACTAGAAATATGTTAGGAAAATCATAGGGAGCAAATGTTAGCTTCAAGACACGGCAAAAGCGAACGATTTACATGGCAACTACAGTACAAACGCATGGCATATTTAACACGTGATTGTCATAAAAAATAAAAAATACAATGAATTGACATGCGTTTGTATTGCAGTTGTCATCATGCATGAACTACAGTTGTCATAAAAACGTTCGCGCTTGCCATACTTCAGAGCGAACGATCGCTCTGAATTGTCATCCATATGTTATGTGTTCATGAGTTGCAAGTTGCAAAGGAAGAAAAAAAATCCTTGTAAAAGATGTAAAAATCACATGCGTGAATGTGATAGAGATAAACGAAATTTTAAAAACTCTCAAGCGCGAATGTTCGCTTTTTTGAATATCCACTACACCAAAATCTGTAGTTGCCGACAGCCGAAGATATGCCGACGGCCACCGTCGGCATATCTGAAGCTAAGCCGACGGCTTCCATTTTACCCTCGGCAAAGAAAAGTCGTCGGCTTAGCTATAGATATGCCGACGGTGGCCGTCGGCATAACTTTGGCCATCGGCAAAGAAAACCCAGGCCGCCGGCATAGCTATACCCGTCGGTATATATGCCACGTGGCACGTGGTCTGTCTGCCGACTAACGGCGCTAGATCTATGCCGACGGCTTTACCGTCGGCAACATTTTTTTCAATTATTATTTTAATTTGATGTTTTTTAAATATTCATTTTGAATTATCTAAATTTAAACATATGCAAATTATATATCAAATTGGGGTAGAATTTTCCATAGATTATGAATATCCACTTTGTTTCGGTTTTGGATATGTTAAAAATGCGACATAGTGTACTTTTGCAAATATGTCCTTATAGTTTATGAAAATCACAAGTAATTCATACCTTCATGGATTTTGAAAAAATTCATATGTTTATGGATCAGAATCTTGCAACGATTCTGTTGGAATACTATATTTTCAAATTTACATAGACTATAATAATAGAAAAACAGTTAGTGTTTACGCGAGGCAATCTTAGGCATGACCGGTGATAGCTAGGGGTATAATATTGCAAAACTATTGGTGGATCTCTGATGAAATGAGTACTTGTGCAGCTATAAATGATTTTTTGAAAAAATAAATAGCAAACTATCAAGCACTTGTAGTTCAAATTTCACCCCGTTCCAACTGAATCGACGACAATTTGTCATTTTCAGGAGAGATGTATAAAAAACATTTTACATGTAAAGTTTGGTAAATTGTTAATAAACTATGGTCTAGTATATTACAAAAATGGAGCGGTTCAAATTGACATCAAATATTTGGTAGATCCTTCACAAAAAGACCGTACTTTCGACACTCGGAAAATGAAACTTTCGTGCAACGAAAATGAAAACTTCCTTTGGCAAACTTGTTGTCCATTCAAATATACACACATATACAAAAGATGAGATCATTATGGACAACTATCCTTTGAAACCAGCACTAACATCGACCATTTTTCTTGAAAGTCATGAATCTTCATACTCGATAGCTCATTTTGAGAAGACTTTTTCAAGATATTTGCATTATTCAAAGTTTATTGTTTTGTATGGTTACTAGGACATAAATTATGATGCAGCCCGAAGGTTTTACATTTTTTTGAATTTTTTTGAATTGTTTAAGCACCGATTTAAAAATGCGATCAAAACGGGGGAGGGGGGCATGGCCGGTGATAGCTAGGGGTGGAATCTTGCATAACTCTTGGTATATCTCTGATGAAATGAGTACTTGTGCACCTAGAAATGATTTTTTGAAAAAATAAAGAGCAAACTATCAAGCACTTGTAGTTCAAATTTCACCCCGTTCCAACTGAATCGGCGGCAATTTGTATTTTTCAGGAGAGGTGTATAAGAAACATTTTACATGTAAAGTTTGGTCAATTGTTAATAAAATATGGTCTACTATATTACAAAAATGGAGTGGCTCAAATTGACATCAAATATTTGGTAGATCCTTCACAAAAAGACCGTACTTTTGGCACTCGGAAAATAAAAAATGAATTTTTCGTGCAACGAAAATGAAAACTTCCTTTGGCAAACTTGTTGGACATTCAAATATACACACATATGCAAAATATGAGATCATTAGGGAAAACTATCCTTTGAAACTAGCACTAACATCGACCATTTTGATTGAAAGTCATGAATCTTCATACTCGATAGCTCATTTTGAGAAGACTTTTTCAAGATATTTGCATTATTCAAAGTTTATTGTTTTGTATGGTTACTAGGACATAAATTATGATGCAACGCGAAGGTTTTACATTTTGTTGATTTTTTTAATTGTTTAAGCACCGATTTCAAAATGCGATCAAAACGGGGGAGGGGGCATGGCCGGTGATAGCTAGGGGTGGAATCTTGCATAACTCTTGGTAGATCTTTGATGAAATGAGTACTTGTGCACCTAGAAATGATTTTTTGAAAAAAATAAAGAGCAAACTATCAAGCACTTGTAGTTCAAATTTCACCCCGTTCCAACTGAATCGGCGGCAATTTGTCGTTTTCAGGAGAGGTGTATAAGAAACATTTTACATGTAAAGTTTGGTCAATTGTTAATAAAATATGATCTAGTATATTAAAAAAATGGAGTGGTTCAAATTGACATCAAATATTTGGTAGGCCCCTCACAAAAAGACCATACTTTCGGCACTCGGAACATGAAAAATGGAATTTCGTGCAACGAAAATGAAAACTTCCTTTGGCAAATTTGTTGGACATTTAAATATACACACATATGCAAAATATGAGATCATTAGGGAAAACTATCCTTTGAAACTAGCACTAACATCGACCATTTTGCTTGAAAGTCATGAATCTTCATACTCGATAGCTCATTTTGAGAAGACTTTTTCAAGATATTTGCATTATTTAAAGTTTATTGTTTTGTATGGTTACTAGGACATAAATTATGATGCAACGGGAAGGTTTGACATTTTTTTTTATTTTTTTATTGTTTAAGCACCGATTTCAAAATGCGATCAAAACGGGGGAGGGGGGCATGGCCGGTGATAGCTAGGGGTGGAATCTTGCATAACTATTGGTAGATCTCTAGTGAAATGAGTACTTGTGCACCTAAAAATGGTTTTTTGAAAAAATAAAGAGCAAACTATCAAGCATTTGTAGTTCAAATTTAACCCTGTTCCAGCTGAATCAGCGGCAATTTGTCTTTTTCAGGAGAGGTGTATAAGAAACATTTTACATGTAAATTTTGGTCAATTGTCAATAAAATATGGTATAGTATATTTAAAAAAATGGAGTGGTTCAAATTGACATCAAATATTTGGTAGATCCTTCACAAAAAGACCGTACTTTCGGCACTCGGAAAATGAAAAATGAATTTTTCGTTTATAGAAAATTAAAATTTTCTTTGCCAAACTTGTTGCCTTTCCAATATACACACATATTCAACATAGAATTTACATTTTTTTATAAAAAAAATCACTTTCCATCTGAGAATGTTTATGTACAATGGTAGAAACAATGAGTTTATCAATTTCTTACTTTTTTGATAATGCAAACAATGTCTAAATTATATAAAATTCGACGTAGTATTGGTTTATATTTCCTAGAACATGTTTAAAAAAATCATTTCTTTCCCAATTATTCACATATCTATTTTCTTTAAATAAAGAAGACAAAGAAACACACAAAAAATACAAAATTCCTATTGGCCACCCTACCTCCCACGGATCAGTGACGTGGCAGGGGCATCCACCCCCACCACGCCGATCCATCCACCCAGCCGGCCCCACCCTCTCTCCCTTATCTCTCCCTCTCTCCCTTATCTCTCCCCACCGACCGCCCCTCCCCTCCACACGTTCCTATCCCCACCTACCGCGCCTCCTCTCCTCACGGTCCTCTCCCCACCGATCCTCCTGTCCCCATCCAGCCGCCGACCTCGACGGCCACCGCGCCCATCCAGCCGCCGCCGGCCTCGACGGCCACTGCGCCCCGCACCCCTTCGCACCACCGCACCGCCTAGGAGAAGCACGGGGGCCACGTTGGTGCAGCGGCTCCCTTTGCTGCCCGTGCCCGCACGGCGCACCTCTCCGCGAGTACCCAAGGCCATGGAAGGGGTGGAGGAGAGCAGGGGAGAGGAGCTCATCCTCGTGCCGTGGCGCCGGTGGGAGGTGCCGGTACCCGCTGTGTTTTGCTGGAACGTGGAACTATGCGTTGCGTCGGGCAGCAGCAGGAAGCCATGGAACCCGATATTTTTTAAGTTTTGTACAGATATATACCGACAGCTTAACCCTCAGCAAAGCACATATGAGGGAGTAATCACAGGGCGCCACGTGGAGGAGCTATGCTGACGGCAACCTCGTCGGCATAGATATAATGTTGCCGACGGCAATACCCTCGGCAAAGAAGCTGGCTAGGAACAGTGAGAAGCTGACACGTGGCAGAAACAGCGCTCGACGGACATGCCATCTATTTCATTTGCCGACGGATAAGGGATGCCGACGGCCGGGGAAGAGCGGTCGGCATAGCATCTATGCCGACGGCTGTTAGTATGCCGACGAGGCTCTGGGATTTGCTGATGAATGAGACACCGACGGCTGTATGCCGACGGCCACCGTCGGCATAGCCTATGCCGAGGGTTTTCTGGGCTATGCCGACGGCAAAAGCCGTAGGCAACTAGGCGTTTTGGCGTAGTGATCACCACGCTTCACTAAATTAAAACAGGTTCACAATCTCCGAAGCAATACAGGAAAGGATACACTCAGGGGGCGCTAGAGGCCATCCCTGACACAACTTATCACCCAAACCCATCTTGGCAAGCACATGCGCTGCCGAGTTTGCCTTTCTTCTAACCCAGCTAACTTGAACATGCTCCCAGCTAGAGATGAGACCCTTGATTTCTTCAACCAGAAGTCCCATAGCAGATCGGTTCTTGGAGCTTTCATTCACCATCGCCACTACATTGGTACTGTCCAGCTCAAGGTGCAGCTTCGGGAAACCCATCAGCTTAGCCCTCTGAAGAGCAAACCTGCAGGCAAGTAGCTCGGCTGCTTCAGGGTCAGGCACACCCGGGAAGAAGGAGCAAGCCGCCCCTCGAAAAGCTCCAGTCCAGTCCCTTACTACCATGCCGGCCCCACCAGTAGCGCTATTTTTTGAAAAAGGACCCATCAGAGTTAACCTTGTACCAACCCTCCGCCGGTGGAGACCAGCGGACATTGGGCTCCTGTGAGTCGTTGCTTCCCTCAGCATGTCCTTCGTCCCGTGCCATTTTCCATTCCTCCATATAGTAGACAACAGATTTTGCAACTTCACGGGCGTCCTCAATTCTCTTGCCATCCCTCGTAGAACAACAGGTGAACTCACTTTTAATAAATTTGATATATTATATAATGAGAATTTTATACTTCCTAAATCTTTGTATGTTTGCATAATCAGGTATCATGACGAAGAAGATGATCCAGAAGGAGGAGAAGATGAAGGAAGCTCCAACTTTCGGACGTCCGACGCATTTCGGACGTCCGACATCGGAGGCCAGGAGCTACGACGCCTCGATGACCTCAAGTTACAGAAGGGTTGCTATTTTCGACGGACATCCGACGTGATTCGGACGTCCGACATGGAACGGACGTCCGACATGAAGATCTTCACGACGGTCCCCAAGTACAGTACCGATGTCAAAACCGCATCGGACGTCCGAAACCCATCAGACGTCCAAATTTCCTGCGCGCAGATCTGAAGGGTTGCGGCCTTGTATCCGAGTTTGACACCCCCTAGCTTATAAATACCAGACCCCCTACGAGTTTTAGGGTTAGACCACGTTTAGATAAACCCTAGTTCTTGAGAATAGCTACAAGCTTTCATCTTGAATCATATACTTCAATTTGTATCGATCTGAAGTGTTGCTACTGCAAGTTTCGTGTGATCTGTTGTTCCACTGGAAATTAGTAGATTGCAAATTACCGTCTCGTGGTCGATGGCTACGTTGCGCAAGTGTGTGAAGTTGTGAATATCCAAAGGGTAGAGAGTTGTCGCATTGGCAACAGGGATCTAGCGAGGAGAGTTCATCGGCTACATACAGGTTATCTATCATCGCCCTCATATTTACCGTTCGTTTACTGAGAAGATCGGGCCACCCCATATCACCTTCGCTGCCGAAGCTAACCATGAAGATATTCCCTCCAGCATCAGAGAATCGAGCCTCCCTGTGGAGGCCCCAAGCCCGGATCATAGCCTTCGGAAAAACGTTGATGTTTAGAGGCCTTGGAGAGCACACTTTACCCACAATAGTCCAGCGGATTGGCTCCTTCTTCTTTGTCGCCGGTGCTTTGAACGTCAGCACTTGCGTCTCTTTCTCCGTGAGCACGAGCCCACCCAGCCTTGCAGATAGAGCAGCAGCTTCATCAGGAGATTTGCCCATTGCTGGTGACTTCGCTGAACCTTGACTATCAGCCGGAACCGCTTCCCCATGAGCAGTTGATCGCTTGGAAGCCGGCGTCTTCATTGTTCCTTGACTCCCCAGCCCCGCAGGAGACCCGCGGGGAGGAGAAGACCCCTTCCCAGCCGACGACATGCCTGGCGCTGACGCCACCAGTCGCCTCCGGGATGTACGCTCACCCCCGCCGCCGAACCCTAACCCTAGCGGTCGCCTCCCGATCGCCTCCACGATCGCCTCGGAAACGGTTAGCGCGTGGTGGACCCTCCGTTCGGCCTCCGCGATGACACCTTGGTGCACTTCCCGCGCGAATGTTCGCTGCCAGCCTATCTTTAGACGCACAACTCATAGTTTTGAAAGTTGGTTCTCGTTCTGTTTCAGTATGAGCTCACAAAGATATTTAAATTCACAGGCATGTTGCTTATATCCCCAATTCCTTTGAAAGTGTTCAATTTTTTAAAATGCTCAAATAAACATTTGAAGGTGTTACCAAATATCTCTAAAAAAGATTTGAGCAAAAGGAAAGGGTTTTTATGCTCCTAGAAATGCTAGTATATGTACAGTAAATAGCAAGTAGTACCCTATCTATGAAGAAAAACTACTGCAGACTATGCTTCATTTTGTTATAGTAGTTTTTGTTTCTATCAATGCTACTAATAGTAGATTGACCTATTTTATCATAATTGTGCAGCCTTATTCATAGATAGTTCTGTGCACGTACAAGCGTCCAGGGCAAGCACAGGCCTATCAGAATGTAACACGTTTTTTTGCCCTGATCAGAATGTAACACATGATGCAATGAATCAGAACTTTGCTATTTTTTCTGAAGATCTCTCATTGAGTCCCATGACATGAATGCATGTGTGCTTGCAGGGCTTCCCTGATTTTTGAACCGGGCTAGCCCCTTTCCATTTCATAATAAAACGGAAATACACATGTCTGAAAACAGCGAATGTAGAAAAGGGAAAAGGGGAAATGTGGGTTCTAGCACCACCAGTGTCCGGTATCGGAACACCAGTCGCAGGAGAAAAACCTGGTGGCACATGATAAACTACCCTATTACAGGTAAACGGCAGCGCCAAAATGCGAATGGCAACGCACAGAAGTTACTGAGTACATAGCAATACCAGAATATATCGATCACACTACTACTGCCAGAGTATCTAACGACAAGCCGAGCCTGGGGAGCTTGTACTTTATCAACATTTACTCATGACCAGCAGTAGTTGGTTCCGCGCAGATCATCATCAACTTCATCGAGCTCCTCCGGATCGCTTCCCCTTTTTGCGTCATCCAGTTGTTGTACCTGCCCAGTATATCAGAAAGGAAACAATTGTAAAGATGAACTCAAAAGGAGTGTTGATCAGTTTCTTTTCAAAGGTAGCTCGATTTAGAGCAAGCCAATTATTCCATGTAACAGCAGCAGGCTCGACAGTATAAAATATAGAATCACCCGACAAATAAGCATGGCACCAAGCGAAGTACTGCCAGTGATTTTGTGGACATAGGTCGCTACCCAACACTAATCCTATAGTGCGCCACACAACTCTAGCAACAGAGCATCCAAAAAAAAGATGTATCATGCTTTCATCACAACGGCAGAAAGAGCAACTGGGATTCTCAGTCCACTTCCGCTTGCACATATTGTCCCGAGTAAGAATTGCATCTTGCAATAGTTGCCACAAAGTTTTTAATGGAAGTTTGGCTTCCCAATTAGTTGAGTGGCCCGTCGGAGTTGCCCTTAGAGTGGCTTAAGTTAACTGCATGACGCGTCGTTTTTCTTTTGTTGGTCCAAGTTGGGCTCGATTTATTATTGGACGTGGATAACCAGCGCCCGCGCGCAATGAATGGATCGAGCGGCATTCCCTAAAATAGAAAGTACTACCTTTGTGCTGTTCCCACCTTTTAAAAAGAAAAAAAACTGTCCCCATGCTGTTTCGTATTAGGAGTCTAGCACGTCAAGTGCATTTATTTTGAATTTTAAAAAGTTTAAAAAGCTATAACTTTTGAATCGAGTATCGAAATGCAGATCCATTTTCACCTTTAGGTTTCTCGCGACGAGTTCTTTAAAACTAGATCCCATATGGATAGGTTTCGACGAACTTTTATTTTTGAGCAACTCTGTGTGGTATGGAGGCAACTTTAACCCTATAACTAAGCAACTCTTATTTTTTTCTATATATGACTTTTAATCAGCTTGGCTTGTGTAAAAACCGAAAAAACGACATAAAATATGATGCATCTTATTATTGCATTATGTGTATCAATGATTTTTAAAATATTATCTCAACTTAACTATCATTGTTATTCAGTTGACTATTGTTGATGATAATTGCTTATCTTGTTTTTTGACCAACTTTATGTGGTATGTAGGCAATTTTAGTGTTATAAGTAAGCAACTCTTCTTGTTTGTTTAGTATGACTCCTATCAGATTGACTTATGTAAAATCGAGAAAATGTCACAAACCGAGCAACTATACTAACAAAACCAAGCAACTATCCAAGTAAATCAAGCAACTATCATAATAAAACCAAGCAATTGTCCTAATAAACCAAGCAACTATTCTAGCAAACAATGTAATTATCATAACAAAACCAACAACTATCCTAGCAAAACAAGCAACTATTGTTACATTGTTACGATAGTTACTTGTTATGCTTGGATAGTTGCTTTGTTAGCTTGGTTTACAATCATAACAAAATCAAGCAAATGTCTTAATAAACCAAGCAACTGTCCTAATAAAACCAAGCAACTATCCTAGCAAAACCAAGCAACTGTCCTAGAGAAACTAAGCAACTGTCCTAGCGAAACCAAGCAACTACATTACCAAAATAATGTAAAACGGGCGTAATTAAATATGTTTTCATCATCAAAGTTGCCCAGCGATGATGATTAATGCCTATATACGATGAACAACTGTTTCCCGTATACATATGTGTGGCGAACGGTCCCCACCAATGTCGTCATCAGTAGTGGTCTTTATTTGTCAGCTTGTGCATGTGTGAACTGTTAATTACAGTTGGATAGCGCGGAGCAGGGTGCACCCGGCTCCACAACTGAGCGCAGTTGCGCTTTCCATCTTTTAGGTTTATTATTTGATGGTCCAAGTGGGATTCTAAAGTTACTATATGAAGTCTGGTTAATTATTGACATTTTTTATTATATTATCATAAGGTGCAAGCACATGTCAACCAACCGCAATTTAAGATTGGACTTGCCTCCAAATTGGAGCCAGGAGGATGGCTTGACACAGATGAGGACACGGGGACTTGAATGTCAAATGCACATGCATTTGAATTTAATCCATAATTTATTAACTAAATAGCTTACAGAACAATAATACCGAGGAATTTTACATTACGTTAAATAGATTCATCTATGATAAGAAAATATAACACAAATACTTTATAGCATATATGTTCATCCCCGAGGTATTTAAACCTAGCCACTAGAAAATGGGGCATGGTATATCATTTGTACACAGGATGGCTAAAACAGAAGGCCTCTTGGAAACTGCTAAAACATAAGGACGATTTCAAAGCATAAAAGGCGTAAAAAGACTGTAAAATAAGTAAATAACCTCACCACGTGTTACATAGGCATGCTGCAGTTCCCACCATCAGCATCAATCGTCATTCCTGCTCGTCAAGACAAGTAATACCCATGAGTTCGATGCCGGTGTGGATGGAATATAGGAAGTTTGGGTTTCATAACATGCTGAAGCAACGAACCGTACCTGAACCTTGGAACCAATCATGCATGCAGATGACAGCCTCCACCATCTCATGACTTAGCTTACGATTAAACAGATGCACCTGTTCGTCGGTTTCATTGAATGCGGATTCAGCTGAGACCGCACATCCAGATATTGCCAGGACATCGCGTGCAAGCGCAGCAAGAGCTGGATATATGGAAGCATTGGCCTTCCACCATTTCAGGATATCAAAATGGCTATCCTGAGATAAGGCATCTGTGCTTAGATAGTTGGCATCATGTGGAGGACATAGCTCTCCATCAAGGTACATATGGAGTTCCCTCAAAGCTTCATGTGCTGTTTGTTCATTGTAATTCTGACTTGCGTTGCCATCTAATTGATCCCTGCCCTGAGTATTCATCTGCATTTTGTCGTTTCTGCTCGATTGACCAGCACGACAAGAGTATCGGAAAAATAGCCCGTAAATATTTCCTTGTACTTCAGAGATGTACATTCTGGCACCATTACCGCATGATCGTCTAAAGCAATCTTCAAGAAACCTGAACTTATATCTGGGGTCTAGCACGACAGCCACAGACAGCCACAGGTACAATTTTTGCCAATGTTTATCAAACTTTTCCAACATATCCTTAATACCGAGAACGCGCTCCATACAGCTCTTTCCAGACGACTCGTGCAGAGTTGTCCTCACGCTCCAGAGTGCATGGAAATATGAATTGAGAGCCGAACGAGAGCTGGAAATTACCCTGATTGCATGGTAAATTGGCCTTGCAACCTTACAGAAACTGTGTGCCGCTTCTAGTGACTCAAAAGATGGTTTGGGCGGATACATTATGGAATCCATCTGTTGAAGGTTTGGAAACGCCATATTGAACTGCAATATGGCCTCCATTAGGAAGAAAGTCGAGTACCATGTCTTTGAACCGAAAGAGGGTCGATGTAGGCACATCCGCGAAAGAACTTGCTGATATTTTTTCTTCCGTAATGGAGAGCATGTCATGTAATCAAACCAATTTTCACTTGTTTTCTGGATGACATCATTTGGCACAGAAATGAGCATCCGATGAAGCGCATCCACTGAACATGGTATATCTATTAACTTACATTTGGCAAGAAGATAGTTGTGCCCTGTCACAGTCTTCTCCAAGTCCAGTATCATTTTATTGTCCACATACTGAGGCAATGCAATCCCCAGAAGCTTATCGTGAAGATGATATTCACTGACTGTTTGTGGGACACCATTGAAATCATTAGAGTATCTGAAGCTTTTCCAATTGGGCAAGACACCGATATACTTTCCAGGTTGGCCATCTATAAGTTCTGAACAGAAACATCTGATGATTTTTCTATGCATCTTCCATTCTCCATCAATAAAGTGCACGGACAAACAGACAAAAGAGTTCCCTTCAAGGTCCCATCTATTCACTGACAAGGAAACTCCGCCAGGTGTCAATGATAGTTTCTCTTTCAGTTTCAGACTTTCATTCTGAAACATGGCGATAAACTGTTCTTCGGTGGCAATGTGCGATATTATGCTAGAATTAGGATACATGCCAGCCAAAACCTGCCTAAAACCTGCACTGCTCATGGTTGGAAACGGGCAAAGGTTCGAGTTTGTAGGCCTTGGGAGCTCTTCAGGAGTCCGTGGCGGTGAAGAGTCTGTCTGCTTATGGATGGTTCCGAGTCGCGCAGGGCAGATCTTCAGATGGCGGGACAAATGGCTTGTTCCTCCTGAACTCTTTGCACTGAGATGCTTTTGACAATGTTTACACTCTGCGCTATGACCATCTAACGCCGATGTAAATTCCTTCCACACTTTGGACTTTGATCTTTGCTTCTTGCTAGCATCAATAAATTGATCGATTTGTGTAGTTTGACCAGCTCTGGATTCGCCTCCCTGCATCACAGTCTCATAGTCATGAACAAAATGCAGTGATGGCACTCTGAGCCAGTGTTGTTCCAGTTATAAAAAGGTACCTTCAGTAAAAAAAAAACATGACCATGAGTCCATGACTCTTAAGAGGGTGGCTAAAAGCATACTCGTAGAGCATAAAAACGTTCAGTTCTCGAAAGTTATATAAATTATATTTTGACTCTGCCGTTCTATGAGTCACTTCCTTTTTGGGTATGCAACCCCCACTCCCTTTGACAGCATCTACTAATTCGGAACTTACTTTGAAAGGTTGGTGACCTTTACTAATTGAAATTACATATGTATAGATAGACTGATAGAGTCTAAGCAGAAATTATCTGGAATGACAATGTGGAGCAAGGCAAGAGTGCAAAGACAGCATCCCAATGGATTCTTAACTTTGTCTGAACTCTGAACACAATTAAATACAGTAGGCTTATTTAGATTCAGTTGTTTTTTCATAGAAAATGGAAGATTGATCGACAACCATATTAAGAGTCAAGTGTAAAGAAGAGTAAGCGGAGATCACCTGGCAGAGCTGAACTTCGAAGCACTTAATCCCCGCAACAAAAATGTCAACGTCTAGCCAGATCTCGCCGTGCCGCCACCGACAGCCGTAGCAGGCCAGGTGTGAGAACCCTGGCACACCGGTTGCGGGTGCAGGTGCAGGTGCTGGCCGGGTGGCGACGGAGCTCACCGCTCTCACTGCCGGGACAGAGCTCGCCACACCCAGGATTTGCAATTGCAAGCAACAACTGCGGAGAATGAAGTGCTTTGATTTGGTTTCGGTTTGCTTAGAGCAACAGGAATCTTTGTGTTGGTTGGTTGCCCGGCTTGCAAGTAGTATTATAATTGATGGTGTGTGTGAGTTGCCATCTTCAACAAAAACTTGGTTCTTTTATTTTCAACAAAGATGCATTTTTTCAACCTGTGGACGAGGCATGCATGACGTGCTGGGAGAGAGTCCCAACGGATCTCTACCTCTATACTTGCTCCATATAGATGCATTAAGCATATTACGGAAACTAAATAATTTTAAATATCTAAGCATGGTGCATTAATTTTTACTTTGTTTTTATATAAACTAGCAAACATACCTGTGCGTTGCAACGGGAGGTAAGAATTGCATTCTTCCAACATAATGAACTCGATTCAAGATCCCTCCACATCTTTCCATAGTATATAGTTTAGCAACGTGCCTAACCATGTTGTTGCTTTTTTTTCCACTTTCATCGGTCATGGTTGCGATGTGCACCTGATAGTTATGCATTCAACGTGATAAATTTATTAACCTATCATTGAATCATGTCAGTGCAAGTGAATGTCTATTTATTAATCTCGGTGAGTTGGACGTGACGTTTGCTCTTCCCGAGCTACGACCCAAATCATACCCCTACACCTAATCATTTTTAAATTGTATTTTTCTTTCTTTTAAATGCATCAACATTCTTTCTAAACCAAATAAATACAATTTAAATATAGAGTTTTTGAAAGAGCATTAATATTTTTAAAATTAATGTGAACCTTAGAATAAAATCACGGGCAAAAGAAATTCGCGGCGGAGATTTTGGCCGCGATTGATAATGTCCCAATCTCAGGTGACAGTGTCTTCCCCAATGCGTCCGGGTCGCATGGATGTTTCAAAACAACAATCGTGCAGTGATAGCCATAGTTTCACCCGTGATTTGGATCTATGATGTGAACACTTTTTTGAATGACATAAAAACTGTTTTGAGAGGGTGAGAATATTTTCAATTAGATGAACATTAGTTTAATACGTAACCACTTTTATTAAAACTACGCAAACATTTTAATGTACATGAATAATTTTTAAAATTAGATTTTCCAAAAGGCATAAAAAACTAAAAGTGATCAGGTTAAGTGTACGCGCACATCCATTTTTCCTTAATAATTAGTATTTGTTTCCTTTCTGGCTCATCAAAGTTTAATTCTTTATTTTAATTTATTTTCTTCCTAAGAGGAAGGATGTAGTTTATTCATATTATTTTTCCTTATTGAGGAAAATACTTGTCCCATATGTATGTCCAAAATATATCCTTTTTTTAATTAAATAGGACTAAATTGTATTTTTCTAATACATCAACATTATTTATAAAAAACATAAATACATTTTAAATTATATTTTTGAAAGAACTTTAATATTTTTAAAATTAATGTGAATTTTTTTTGAGCAACTAATTAATGTGAACTTTAGATTAAAATCGCGGCCGAAGGAAATTCGTAGGCCAATTGAGTGGCCCAACTGAGCGAACTGGGAGGATGGAAAAAATTGGAGATTTTTGAACTGTGGGTTGATTATGTTGAATAACAGGGGGGTTTGTGCAAAACTCCAATAGTTCAACGGCCTTAATTTTCCTCGGAACCAGCGGACTGCGGTTTTATTAACATAAAACACAGGGCCTTTTTTACAAAGTTGCAGACGGAAGGAGAAACCTACCTACCTTTATTATTAGGGAAAGATAAATGAATTAATCAATAAAAAATAAAGTGTGACTTGAGACTACCTAGTACGGCATGCAGTGATTAGTTTAATGCATGCATTGGTATTAATTAGTAAATAAACATTAAATTCTCTTTTTTTCACCTTGGTCGCGGTGCACAATCTAAATTGTACATAGCGGGAGTAACATAAAGGTTATGTGGCATAGTCCTTAATGAAGGCACTCCCAATGCTAGTATCTTAGCACGTAATTATAAGCATTTTGCTTATGTGGCATAGTACTTAATAAAGAAAAAGATGAAGGTTGTATCTTAGCTACACCCTTGCACGTGGCCATATGCAAAAAGCATTGCTAGACCAATCACGTGTATGCATGAAACTAAAATCATTAAATAAGATACAACATCTAAGAAACAATGCATTGTGGGGGTTGTATCTTAAATTTTTATTGCTCCTATGATATTGTGCTAAGAAACAATGCATTGGGAGAGCCCTAAGTAGTAATATAGGTGTTATAAATTGATGTTGTGATTAATTAAGAGAGAAGCAAATAGAGTTAACATAATATGTTACCATCATATAGCGCTTTCCAATGCTAAATAAGTATACAAAGATAATAAATTAAATCTCTATGTTAGGGCTTTTGATGTCAATGCATTGTTTCTTAGCACATTATCATATGAGCAATAAAAACTGAAGATACAACTAGCACAATGCATTGTTTCTTTATAAGACTGGTCATACATAGTGGAGAGTAACTTAGACTAGCAACACGACATATGTTACTAGTCTATGTTACTAGCTTTATAATGGGGAGTAACACGGAAATTCGCTTTGACTGTCGGGCTCCATGGCACCCTTAAAATCTGAACTTGAAAATTCATCAAAATTTATATTTTTACATTTCAAAAAATTCTGAAAAAAATACCGACATACATGAAGCCATAAGTCACAAGTGTGTAAATTTTCAAGACGAAATCCGTTGAAATGAGGGCTGTACAAAAAAGACAAATTCATGACTTGGGAGGATGAATAGTACACATGATACTATTCATCTTCTCAGGCCATGAATTTTTCTTTTTTGTACAGCTTTCATTTCAACGAACTTTGACTTGAAAATCTACACACTTATGACTTATGACTTCATGTATATCTGTATATTTTTTCAGAATTTTTTGAAATGTAAAAATATGAATTTTGGTTTTTGGAAAAAACCAGGCTCCGTGGAGCCCGGGAGCCAAAATGCTGCACTCGGAGTAACATATATACGATGTCATGCAACTTTATATATTATGTTATAGACTCATATTGTCTTGATATGTGTGATGTTACTCATAGTATGAGACTACCATAGTGAGGAGTAACTTCGACTAGTAACATCGCGTTGTTACTAGTCTATTTTACTACCTCTATACTGGGACTAACATATATGTTGTGTCATGCAACATTATATTTATTATGTTGTAGACTCATATTATATTGATATGTGTGATGTTAATTAAAAATCAAGTAACTACCTAAGTTATCACATCCCTCTTTTTACTCATTAATTATTACCATATTACCTATTTTGCATAGATATGTATGATGTTACCACTGATGTTACTCGCATTATGGGTAGTCTAAGAGATGTATATAAATTAATGATTTTAGTCTCATGCATACATGTGTTGGTCTAGCAATGCTTTTTGCATATGGCCACGTGTAAGGGTTGTATCTTAGTAAGATTTGGTTCTTCCCCTACAACCCCTACCCCTCCAAGGCAGTAGTCGCCAGTAGAAACTTCTTTCTATGTAACAGGGCCACGGTCTCATTAGCTTGATCCGGTCGCGGCGACTTCTTGCCTGAGTTTCATATATAAAACCTGGCTTTCCAAAAAAAGGTACAACCTCCATCTTTTTCTTCATGAAGTACTATGTCATATAAGCAAAATATCTATGATTACGTTCTAAAATACAAGCATTGTGAGTTCCCTTACTACATCTATGACACTACCCACTATAAAGGTAGTAACATATCCATGTTATAGTCTAAGACTACCCATAGTGTGAGTGACATCAGTAATAACATCACACATATTTATGCAAAATAGATGATGTGACAAATAATTAATGAAAAAAGAGAGGTATGTAGTAACTTAGGGCTTGTTCGTAGTCATCCGCAGCCACCAAATCCTTAACTCTGTTGCCTAGCTCCAGCAGTTGGCTTCACTCGAGAACTCCTGGAGCTAATGATTTGTTCGGCGCCGTAATTTTTGGTAGCCAGCGATAAGCCAGACCGAAAGCCCACGAAGAATAGATTTGGCCCGTTTTGAGAGAGGTGACTGTAGGAGTCGTACCGGGGATGAGTCGCTCCAACGAGGAGAATCCCTCGAAGCAGTACGCTTCAATGACTTGGCGGTGGCAAGGAACCGTAATTTGCTGCGAACTCTCGCTTCCCAGTTTTCGTGGACCTCGGCTTTTGCAACTCCACAACTCCTTAAATTTTGCACTGATGGTTTCGCCAGCTTCTTTCGCTCAACTCCTGGAGTTGACTCGTTCGGACCATCTCCTAGACTGGATTTAAAGGAGTTAACAGCTGCAGGACTGCCCCTTAGGTAGTTACTTGCTCTTTGAGTAACATCACACATACCAATATAATATGAGTCTACAACATAATAAATGAAGTTACTAGTTGATATTACTCCCCACTATAGAGCTAGTAACATAGACTAGTAACATATCGATGTTACTAGTTGATGTTACTCCTTACTATGGGTAGTCTAAGTTACTCCCCACTATGACCAACCTAAGTTACCACATACCTCTCTTTACTCATTAATTACTTGCCACATCATCTATTTTGCCTAGATATATGTGAGGCTGGTCACAATGAAAATAACTTAGACTAGTAACATACACATGTTACGAGACTATGTTACTACCTTCAATCCTCCATAGTGGCTAGTAACATATATGTGGTGTGATGCAAGACATTATTTATTAGGTTGTAGACTTATTTTACTTTGGTTTGTGTGATGTTACAGTAACTAGCTAAGTTACCACAAGCATTTCTTTTCTCATTAACTACATGTCACATAAGCAAAGTTATCTTGAAATGTGTAATGTTACTATCTAAGTTACTCCCATTGTGGCTAGCATGATGTTACTCCCACTATGGATAGTCTAATAGGTAGTATCATAAATGTAGTAACATAGATATTTCATTTATTTTCTTTGTAGACTAATTTAGCATTAGAAAGCACTATGTGATGGTAACATATTATGTTTTTCTATTTGCTTCTCTCCTCATTTATTACTTACCACATCATCTATTTTGCTTATGTGGCACATATGTTATTACTTATGTTATTTCCACTATGGCTAGTCTTAGCAGTTCTAGCACCTTTGATTCTAGTCACTCATATCTGTTCACACACGAACACGTCACCGTGTACCCTCAAAGTCGGGGTGATATACCGCACCTCACATCAAATCGGTCGACCAAGGATAAGGGGTAAATCGGACGATTTATCGGTATATCGGGCAATTCATCGACATATCGGGCCATTTATTGGCCAATTTATCTTATCGGTAAGACAACGAGAAGGAATAAATCGGACGATTTATCGGAATACCGGAAGATATCTGGAACAATGCATCAAAGCAACCCGGCCGAAATCACGATACGCAGGCAATCCGGCGGGTTCTTTTGTAGACCGGGAACATGACACACCTAGGTCGACCTGATCACCCTAGGGCCTCGTGGATCGCTGCCATCAAATTTGGAAGAACGACGAAGAACTAGAAAAAAATACAAAAATAAAGATAGATGAACACGAAAAAATTATCGATGTGTTTGTTCGATTGTGTGTTGTTTAATCGTCCATCACCTCTCATCTAAAAATCCTGTCCAAATATTTCCTAACCTAACCAAACTCAGATTACAGGTGGGCCAAAAATAGCAATTTGATTTTCGAGTTGTACAGGCCACATACGATCTCAAATGGAAAAACTACGAACATCAAAATTGTACGCCTTGACGAGATAAAGAACTTTCATGTTGAACATTTTTTTGATTCGGATTCATCTTCAGGGTATAATTTCTCATGCTTTTCATCAGACATCGATTGCACGAGTGTCTTTTCTAGGGCGTAACGTTTTGGGTCTCAAAGGCCACATTTATATGTTCTCACATGAAAAAACTAACATAAAAGTCGTTCGCCTTGACGAGCCAAAAAACGTTCATGTCAAACTTTTTTGATTCAAGACCATCTTTAAGGTCGAGTTACTCTCCCTTTTCATCAGATATCAATTGCATAAATGTCTGGCTCCAGGTGTCATTTTTTCCCTCTTGATAGGTATACATTATGAGGACTCTAACTTTTGCATACGATCTTAGATTGAGATGTTCCAAATATCAAAATTGATTGTCTCGATGAGGCGATAACAATCCATGTAGTGAAATTTTCCATATGAGGCCATCATGGGGGTGTAATTGGCCGAGCAGTACTGGGAATATAAAATCTTAGTGCTTCGAACACAGTTTCGGCACTGGATATGAAATCAGATGGCGATGACCCAAACTTGAAAGATGTAAGGCACATGATGCAAACAACCACACCTGCGGGACTTTAGAGAATCAAAAGTTCTTCATATAGATGGCTTAAACTTCATGGGTTGCTGAAAGTATGAAGTGTTTTACCTTCAGCAAAATTGCCTTTTACAATGTTGATATTCTTGTCCCAGAATATTTGTTGTCTGTGATCCCGCTCTCAGTGTGTTCCTTGCAAAATAAAGAAAAATACATCCAAACAACATAATATTTCTGTTTTCATGAAAGAAGTAGCAGATATGAGGATGCAAACAACCACTGTTAGATGAGGAATGAAGTAGCAGATCAGCTGAGGGACTTTAAAGAACGTAAACTTCTTTATCCAAACGGCTTAAGCTTCATCGACGATCGTTAGCACAAAATGCTTTATCATTAGCCAAATTAGCATCCTTTCCAAGCATGTCAAGTATGAATCATTCATAAGTAGAAGTATTTAGTAGAGTGGAGCTCCAAAAAATGATTTTTCCACACATTGATTCCAAAGTCCAAATCATAAATATAGTTAATCTATTTTGTTGCAACAAATTTCAAAGAAAGAAACATCATCGTAAATTCTCAATATTCCTCAATATTACTTTTGTGCTGGGATACTTTGAGCAGTTATAGGATCATCACATCATATAATAAAGGAAAGTTTGTATATGTTGTGACGATATCATAGATGCTCAAAGTACCTCCAGAAGAGAGTAATATTGAGGACTGTTTGTAAGGTATGACTGTTTGGACTTTGAAATCAATAATGGGTCAAGCTTTCTTGCACCTCCACTGAAACCTTTCACTTATATGAACGGATCTTAACTTAACTCGTGATGCAGCGCAAAGCACACCGACGGAGAGATAGAAGGACCGGACCGCCGCCTTTATGTCACACCTGAGATAATCATTGTCGTTTAGGGATAAGTAAACATATAGGTATAGCATAGTAGCAGATTGCTCGTTTTTCTTGCTTGATCTACAGATTACTCTGTTTCTCCCAAAACTGTTGGAAGCCCCTTTGTTTTTTGTACTAATCCACCTTGGACTCTTCCTAGGATCAGATCAGAAACCTAAGAATAATTAATCATAATAGATTGCTAGGACCACCTCATCCTTGAAGAATTGAATGAAATAAATAGTGATATTGAAGAACATGTTGCAGCTCTCACATAACATTGCCTTGCTCATATATTATTGAAGAGCAGATTACATAATGGCATTAACATATTTCAAATACTCGATTACCATTTTTTCTTTGCTTTATTAGCATTTTCATATACATGATCAACATTATTCATTCATATTATATTTTTTTGTAGAAATTATTTGTATATATGAGAAATGTTTTTTCTATACACATTTAACTTTTTAAATGTTTGATTAATACATTTTTATACATGATCAAAAAATTTCATGCAAATTATACATTTTGTGTATATATTATTCAAATTCTTGATCAAAATTTTCCAAATGCTTGATTAATTTTTTCAGTTATTTTATTTGAGAGATGTTTTGTGTAATATGTATCTAAAATATGAAAAACTAAATTAAAAGTTAACGAAGAAGAAAAAGTGCAAAAAAACATGAAAATAAAGATATAAGATTGTGGCCTGCCTCCCGCACCTGAAGGCGAGCAAGAGACAGAGGTGGCCACGGCGCGCGGGAGGCCACGTGCTACAAGCCATAATGTCATTTTCTTCTGTTTATTTATAATGTTTCTCTATTTTCCTTTTTCTTTTTAAATTTCGTATATTCTTCTAAAATAATAAATATATTTACTAAAACATTACAAATTGTTAATCAATCATTTTAAAATATTAATGTGCATATAAAAATTATTTGTCTTCTATACAAAAAACATAAAGATTTGTATGAGAAACTTATGTCATGTATTTCGAGCATGTTAATAATGCATTCATTCATTTTAAAATATGATATAGAAAATATTTATAATACTTTTCTGGTTTTTCGTTCTTGATTTTCAGTTTTTTGTTAGGTTTTCTTTTTTTTTATTCTATATATGAAAATTTAATGGATCTGTAATAAAATAATAATTATATATTAAAAAATCATTAATTGTATATTAAAATAATATTCTATATAAATAATCAATTTATTATTACCTCCGATCCATATTAATGGACTCAACTTTGTCTAGATTTGTATGTATCTAGTTAAGTATTTAGGCTAGATGCATGTGTATCTAGACAAACTTAAGTCCATTAATATGGATCGGAGGGAGTACAAAAAGGTCATCATATAAAATAAAATGTTTCAATGTATATTAAAAAACTAATTGTACATCAAAAATTGATCAATATATAATATGTATTTTTAAAAGTTTGAATTGTTAGAAAAAATTTACCGTATAAATAAAAAATAAAAAATATATATTATAAAATTAATTGTATATTAAAACAATTGATCTATGTAGATAACAAAACTTTTCATTGTATATTAGAAAGTTCAACATGTTATAAGAAAGGGCTAAAAAAGGGAATCTGAAACTTTAAAAGAAAAGAAAAATGAAACAGGAAAAAAAGTGGAAACAAAATGCGACACGTGGACACACCCACCCCATGCCGGTAGCTGAGGCGCTTTAGGCCTTTAGCGAAGCCTCATCCTTCTGAAGTACCCATACGTCCCGTCTACGACGCTTCTGAATCTTCCAATACTGCAAGCTATGGAGGCTCTCTCAACAATCAATAACTACACATGATGTTCTTCACCATCGGAATATGTTTACCACTCCACATTGAAGCCTTTGCGGAAGGGTTGATCACTGGAGACACGCTTTATTAGACTGCACCCTGGCAAGAAGCACTTGGGCTCTACTTCCAGATAATGCGGCTGACTAGGCGCTTGATAATACGGCGACTGATGCGAAAGACTAGCGGACACGGAGCAAATGATTCCGAGCTCATATGAGCTCGAGTGAACAGTAAAATTAAAAAAAATTCAAAAAAATCTAAATTTTTTTGTGGCGAACATTTGACAAATTTTTGACATGCTTGCAAAATTTCATCACAAAATAACATCCGTGGTATACACAGCAAAAAAAATCGATGCTCCAAAATGTTATTTTTTTATAGCATTTTGGAGCATCGATTTTGTTTTTTTGCTGTGTATTCCAAAGATGTTATTTTGTGATGAAATTTTGCAAGCATGTCAAAAATTTGTCAAATGTTCGCCACAAAAAAATTCAGATTCCCAAGACTAGCTCTTTACCTTGATGGATGATCTTACATCTGATGAGTTTACCTTGTTAGAATAAGTCCGCAGCGCGAAGTAGATCATCGGAGGACCAAGCAATCACACGAGACACGACACCGAGATTTGTTAACGAAGTTCACCGAATATCAGCTACATCTCCGGGGATTGACTATGGGCGCTCCTCCCCATGAAACCGCTACAATACCGCACACCGGCCACCCGGGCGCCGGCACCCGCCACCGGCTCCCCCTGCGTGCCTATGTTATTATGTTGGCATAGGTTACAACCGTGGGGTGCCCATCATTATATGAGAGCCCAAGGATACAACGTGTCCGACTCCAACACTACACGTATCCTACCCACACTACAACTCCAAGTCCAATGTAACCTAACTAGTACACAATATTCGACACAAACTCAACAAACTCCACCTTGGCGAATATTCTCCACCCCCTTGAATTTGTCCATGCGTCAAACTTCCATGTACTCCAGACTTGAGTTGTCTTCTTCGTAGCTTACTGAGAGCTACCCGACGAGTCTGCCTCAGACCCGCCGCCTCCGTGAGATCCTTCCGCTATTCCTGCAACTCCAGTCTCCGTGACTCCACCTGCAATAGTGCTCCCTTGCAACCTGTAAGTTCTCTCTCTAATCATCACGGTCACCTCATCTTCCATGATATTCAAGGTCTTCTTATCCTGATCACAACGGAATTCCATACCATCATCATGAAGAACTCCAAGCGAAATTAGATTCCTTCTTAGCCCTGGCACATGCCTGACTCCCTGAAGCATCCGCTCAACTCCGTCAAACATCTTGATTTTGATGTCACCTACTCCAGCAACACGATAACCTCTGTCATCGCCCACATAGGCTGAACCAAACTCACCAGACTTGTACGAAGAGAACCACTCCCTGTTGGGTGTCGCATGAAAAGAGCTAGCTGAATCCAACACCCACGCTTTACTTTTGGTTGACCGCATGTCTGATACTGCGAGAACATCACTACTGCTGTCTGAGTCGTCACCACGAGCTGCCACATTAGCACTAGATCCACCATTCGGACAGTCCCTTCTCATATGTCCCCACTGCTTACACTTGTGACACTGTACTTTCCTTTTCTTTTTCTTGTTCTTCCCTGCCTCATATCCCTTCCTCCACGCTTCACCTTTGACTAGCAAACCTTCACCATGAGTGACTTCCAGCGCGTTCTTCTTTCTCATATTATAAGATAATAATGCCGCGGTAATATCCTCATTCTTGACGGTTTTCTTGCCGTGCGTCAAAGTGATGATGGCAATGAACAAAGAAGAAGAATCGCCCTATCCTCGTCAACAACTGCCACACCCAAGCGTGCTAGATCCGTCACGACTTGATTAAAGGCGTTCATGTACTCCACAAGATCCGACCCTTCCTGCATCTTTAGCCCATACAACTTTTGCTTCAAATACACCTTGGTCGTCGTAGTCTTGGACATATATTGACTTTCTAGTTTCTCTCAGATCTTCTTCGGCGAATCCTCATCCATCACATGATAAATAACCTGGTCTGACAGACACAACCGTATAGTTCCGGCTGCTTGCAACTGTAACTCCTCCCAGTCATCAGCGTCCATCTTAGTTGGCTTAGCATCCCGCAAAGCCTTCAAGCATCCCTGTTGTGCCAACAAATCTTTCACCCGTGTCTGCCATAACCCAAAGTTTCAAATTCCACTAAACTTCTCCACCTCAAATCTGGTATCCGTTGACGCCATGATTCTTCATATAGCTCACACTGCGAAAAATTTACCTCAAACAACCTCCCGTGATGCACAAGTAGACAAAAAATTGTACTAGTAGCAACTCTTCACGTGGGTTGCTTCCGTGGCTCAACTCCTGATGCAGTGCAATTGCCTTTCAAAGCTTGCCTACCGTGGCTCAAGATCAATGTTGATGCCTCAGTAGACCAACAAGGCAGGTGCGGCACGGTTGCAGTTGTGTGCAGGGACATGAACGACTCTTTTCTGGGAGCTTCTTCTCTATTCTGCCCATATATTCAAGAAATTGTGATCTGGGAGGCATTGGATCTAGCTGACGACCTCTACGAATGAGACATCCAGATAGCCTCGGATTGCAAAGTGGTGGTGAATGACATCAGGAAGAAGGCGGCTCCATCGTATGGTGCTATCTTACATGAAATAATGCATAGAGTAGTTTCTTTTAATTCTTGTAATATTGGTTTTGAGAGTAGGAGCTCAAACTTTGAAGCTCATAATCTAGCTAAGCATAGTAGTACGCTGGGACCTGGCAGACACACCGTGCTAGGCAACCCAGGCGATCTTTCCTTCGTCCTTGTAAACATTGTGACGTCTTCATGTAGCTTAAGGGTTTGTCTAAAAAAACTAAAAATATGCGGGCGGCACGTAAAATCGTTCTCGAACCACTATTTCTACGGCACGGGAGGGAAGATAGGGTTCCCGTCTCCCATTCCATCCCCTCCCCGCCGCCTCAACCTTATCCGACCCCCTCCGTCGCATATAGCCAAAACTCCGGCGAGCGATTCAGATGGCCAGAGGAGGAGAAAGCTCCCACGGTGGCTACAACTGGTCATCTTTGGTCAAGCGCGGTCGGAATGATGACGAGACGGGGTCATCCCGCGGCCCCGCGCGTGGCCCGACCGATCTGGCAAGGTCGGCGCAGGCACGAAGTCGCGACGCGCTCACTTGTGAGAATCGCGCCGCCTGATCGGAGTTCCACCGCCTCGATGACCTCCTATGGCCATAGACGGCGTGCTTCCGCGCCGCGGAGCTTGACTTCTTGGAGGCCAAGGCCGCCAAGGACGCTGGAGAACCTGACGCCGCCCAGTGACTCGAGGTCGCATGGGAGGAGGTCGACTTCGCCCGCGTCCTGATGAACTCCGCCTACGAGTACTACCTCAACGGCGGCCAGTGAGTGCCCTTTCGGCCAGTCCTCTGGTGTAGATCCACCGTTTTGGTTTATATTTTGTTGTTTGTCTTTCTAATTTCTAACGTAGTTTCATCGTCTAATGTCACCGCCAAATATTATGTATCAAATATTATAGATTTACCATTCCGGATGACGTTTCTATTCTATCGTACGACTTTATATACCGTATTTCAGTTGCAGGACGAACGGTATATGCGATTAGTAATATAAAATTCGGCTTTGCTAATTCTCATGTACATGAGAATTAGTTAAGTCACATGCAAGTTGTTTTTTTCTCTTAAGTTGCAAACCAAATATGCTTATCCAGTTTTTCTCAAACATGCACGAATTTCGCTGAATCGAAGCTTGCAGCCGTGGGCCGGCCCACTTAATATATTTTTTATGTTTTTCCTATTCTTTTTTCTGTTTTGATTTTTTGGTTATTCTTTTGTTTCGATTTTTCTTTTCTAGTTTTTTATACGGTTTGCGTTTTTTATAACTTTTCATGATATATGGTGAATGTTTAGTAAATACTTCAAAATATTTATGTAGAATGAACATTTTTAGTATTCACTATGTTTTTTTTATTTGAAAAATATGTTTTAATAGTCACTAAATATTTTTTAAACATAGAATAAAGTTTTTTAATATGAAATTGTTAAAACGCATGTACACATGAAATATCGAAGCTACATATGAATCCGTTGCCGTGTGATTTTCTGTTTTCAAAAACTGTACAAGAGTTGGTTGAGAGTTGATTTAGATTGTGTGTCGTACGGGAGTTGAGCGCAAACTGTTTCAACTTTTTTGGTTGTTTTTTTTGCTTTTATCATGTGATGTTTATAGGTTGTCCTTTTCTCGTCGATGGTTCCCTCTGCTTTTTTGTTGATTTTAATTCTCAGTTGTAATTCCACCAACGAGTCACAACTGGTTTCAAATTTTTTCTCAGTTTAAATCCACCAACTAGTCGCTACTAGGTCCGACTTATTTTTCTTAGTTGCAAATCCACCAACGAGTCGCAACTGGGTCAAAAAAATTTCAGTTGCAAGACCACCAACGAGTCGCAATTGTGTCCGTTTTTTTCTAAGTTGCAAGTCCACCAACGAGTCGCAACTGGGTCCGATTTTTTTTCCAGTTGCAAGCCCACCAACGATTCGCAAGTGGGTCTGAGTTTTTTTCTCAGTTGCAAGTCCACCAACGAGTCGCAACTGAGTCCAATTATTTTCTAAGTTGCAAGTCCGCCAACGAGCCGCAAATGGGTCCGATTTTTTTCTCAGTTGCAAGCCCACCAACGAGTCGCAAGTGGGTCCGAGTTTTTTTTCTCAGTTGCAAGTTCACCAACGAGTCGCAACTGGGTTCTATTTTTTTCTCAGTTGCAAGTTCACCAACGAGTCGCAACTGGGTATGATTTTTTTCCCAGTTGCAATTCAACCAATGAGCCGCAACGATGCCCGATTTTTTTCTCAGTTGCAAGTCCACCAACGAGTCGGAACTGTGTCCGATTATTTTCTAAGTTGCAAGTCCGCCAACGAGTCGTAACTGAGTCTGATTTTTTTCTCAATTGCAAGTTCACCAATGATTCGCAAGTGGGTCTGAATTTTTTTCGCAGTTGCAAGTCCACCAACGAGTCGCAAATGGGTCCAATTTTTTTTCTCAGTTGCAAGCCCACCAAAAGTGGTTGGAGTTTTTTTCTCAGTTGCAAGTCCACCAACAAGTCGCAACTGGGTCCGATATTTTTTCTCAGTTGCAAGTCCACCAACGAGCCGCAACTAGGTCCGTTTTTTTCTCAGTTGCAAGTCCACCAACGAGCCGCAACTAGGTCCCTTTTTTTCTCAGTTGCAAGTCCACCAACGAGTCGCAATCGAGTCAAATTTTTTTTCTCAGTTGTAAGCCCACCAACGAGTTGCAACTGGGTCCGACTTTTTTTCTCAGTTGCAAGTCAACCAACAAGTCGCAACTGCGTTTTTTTTTCCAGTTGTAAGTCCACCAACGAATCGCAACTTGGTTTGACTTTTTTTTCTCAGTTGCAAGTTCACCAACGAGTCGCAACTGTTCCGACATTTACTTATAATTTTTAAAATTGACATTTTACATTTATTGTAGTAATGTTTTTTGTATGATAGTGCTTTTTTTCTTGTCTATTGGAGCCCATTATATAACTATCAGCATCAAACAAACAAACAAAAGGCTAGTTAAAAAAACATGCGGGCTAACGTCAACGCATGTGACTTAACTAAGTCACATATCGCATGAGCCTTAGTCACTCCCTATAAAATTCTGTGGATCTGCTAGAGTTGCTCTTTAGCTTCAGCGACCGGTAAATGAAACCGAAGAGGCAGTAGGGATCCGTGCAAGTGTGAGGTGGGTCGATGATCATGCATGACGACGAGATGGGAATGTGTGGTCCGCCCGGCCGGCCGGAGCAGGGAACTTGTCACTCACTTCACCCCTCGATCACGTGGCGGAGCGACTATTTTTCATTCCTGTGACAAGTCCACACGGTGGTTTGGCTGGGAAGCAGCGGCGGCTACTCCGCCCGAGGCTCCTCAACCGGCCGGTTAGCCAGCAAATGGATCACTTCCACGGGTTACTTCTAGGCAGCTGCATCGATGATCCATCCTGCATGTATCTACACGGATCCAACAGCCTTCCTGAAGCAGACGTACAGAGCCCCTCCCCGCCTGTCGCCGCCGCGCCAGCCGCAGCCGGCCGCGCCGTCGTGGACCTGTCGGCTGTCGCGCTGTCCCGGCGGCGTGGTTTGCACGTACCGACTCCCGAGATTAATTAGCCACGCATCTGGGTTACGTACTTCGCTGACCAGGAAACAGCAAGTGGCAGGCAGGGCAGCCACCAGATATATCACCTTGTGCATTAAGTTTCAGTAGTCTATCCGGCCCCTCTAGCCTAGAAGAAATAAACAGAGCGACAACACATGGAACTATAAGATGTTTCTCAGTCTCGTGCATGCCATCTGTTTGATTGTTACATGGCAAAGCATCTTTCAGGAAGACCCTTAAAACTCTCTCGTATCCATTCGGATTAAACTACCTGTCTGCGGATTGATCCGCCTGCTCGGTTTCTCGTACATCTAACCCTAACAAGAATGGTTTTGCGAGGGTCCGGATACCAAAAACGTCATGTCTCAACACCTCGACCCACCTCAAAACCATTCACAAACCACGATTTCGTCGCTTCCTCCTTCCTCTGTATGCCTTTGCTCCCTGACGGACACCATCGCCGCACCACCGCCGCGTTGCCAAAAACCTTCTGATGCGGACGAATATACAATTTCAAGGGATCGATCAAAGACCATAGAGTGTTGAATAGCAATAGGACAAGAGAGCATTTGACACTGGTGAACGATTACTTTGCTTCAGAGGCCCTGTTCGCGAAAAAATTTCACGGGCGCTTTCAAATGCAAAAAAAATGTGTTCGATCGCCTCTACAAAGGTGTCCGGTCCTACAATGACTACTTCATCTGGAAGAAGGATGTCGTGGAAACAATTGGATTCTCCGGCCATCAGAAATGCACAGCTGCATTGCGGATGCTTGCGTATGGCACGATCGCGGATTTGTGGGAACAATGCGTCCGAATCTCCGAGAGCACATGCACGGACGTCATGGTGCAATTTTCTCATGCGGTAGTGCAAGTATTTGGTCCTTAATACTTGAGAGTACCAACTATTGCAAACACCCAAAGGATCATGGCAATGTTGAAAGCAAGAGGGTGGACAACATGCTTGGATCTCTCGATAGCATGCATTGGAGGTGGAATGTGACGCCCCAAAACCAGACCGTGTACAGTAATCATACACACAGGGTACACGACTGAGATTAGGGTGCCACGGTGATAATATCACAGCACAACACTAAACACAAAAGGATAAACAAATATATTACAATAGAGGGGGTCACGCGGACCCGGATATATAAGTCATACAAGCCATAATATCTGAGTACAGACATAGTTAGTCAAGTTTTGCCTTAAGAAGGCTAGCACAAATCACATCAGAGATACAGAACGAAAAGGCGAGGCCTCCTGCCTGGGATCCACAGTACTACTCCTGGTCAACGGGGAACTCGACGTCGTAGTAGGCGCCTCCGGGGTACTCCTGCTCCTGGGCTCCAACGTCAGCTGCAGCGGCCGATCAGGCAAAACAGTAAAGGAAATAAAGCAGGTGAGTATCTAGTATACCCGCGAGTCTTACGTCCGCTACTAAGCATTATGCATGATATCAACGGAATGAAGAGGCTGTATATAGTGGACTGAAGACAGAAGTTCAGAGCAAGGGTAAGAAGCTAGGCCTAACGAAGACTAGCATCTTCCGACGATGTCTTGCAGCATGAGGTAAGAATCAGCCAACAGTTGATATAAAGCAGTAAAGTAACAATGAAGCAGAAGTTGCTGCAACATTGAATAATAATAAGTTGTAATAATTAACAATGCCTCCGAATTCACCTCCTCGACATCCCCGCGAGGAAGGGAACCCGGAACCATACAGTTTAATAATAGTTTCTAGTGGTAGGATCCAGCTTCAGCATAAAGCGTCCTGTTACCGTGGACACGGCTATCGATAGATCAATCTTCCCTGCAGGGGTGCACTTGTGTTACGCTACACGCACGGATCTCCAGGGTGGCGGGAACCTTGTTAGGGAACGCTCCACCGAGGCTATCCGACACTTCATAGCCCATCTTTCAAACTCAACAAAGTGGTCATCCGCCGGTCTAAATCCTAAGTACGCCGGGCCTTGGACCCCAACCCGAACGTACTCCTGCACGGTGCGTGGCTGGCCGGTGAAGTTAAATCAAAGCAAATACAAATCACACGCCGCGGCAAATAAGACAACACCACTTCCCGGCAATCAGCCCGCGGTACTACTGACGTCTGAAGAGTCCTCAGACGACACTAAGAAGCAGAGGAGCCCATAACTCGTAGTTCCCACGGATAGGTAGTGCGTACATGTCATATAGCCAACTCAAGACATTCACTGAACCATTTAGTATTTTAATTAACCTGCGTGACAACCGTTATCGTTGCCTCGACTTAACCGACCCGCGGACAACGACAGCAGCCAGGACCACCAGTACATCGGTGCCGGCCCTGTCGCCCCACCAAGTCACTGCGGTTACCAACGAGGTGAACCGTCTCCTTACCTTGTCTCGCGTGTGCTCCTGGAGGAGCTCGACTTTCGTGGTTTGGTAACTCTCGCGGCCAACGACCAGGGGCCAAGCACACCGGTACACTGGTCGTGCCCTCCCTGTCGTCCCGTCGCAATACCTCTCGCGGGCACCGTTGGGTCGCCCGACTGCTTACCTTTAGGACAACCGTTACTCAAAACCCTATGGCGGTAAGACAAAGTCAGCCTCGAGTGGAGTACAAATATTACTCCTTGGTAGCTCACACTTGAGGTGACTAGGCATAACCCAGGTAGGGCCTGTGGCGGTGTCTGCATTGTACCGTACCTGTGCAGTTATAATATTTGTATCCGCGTTCACTCCCCTGAGTGACCACGGCCCTCTATCTAATCCTAGCTAACAATGCGCAGGGCTCACTGCTGAATAATGCATGATAATAATAATAGGCAGCATAGGATAAAGGAAGGCACATCAAGGGGCGACAAAAAGCAGGCTATGCAGTTGAATAGGATTGTAATCGTAGCAGCAGCAGTAACAATGCCTAGTGCAAGAAATGTACGGAAAGATAGGCGGTATCTGGGGAAGAGAATGGCTCTGCTTGCCTGCAAGCTCGACGGTAGTAGTAGGGTCGTCGACGACGTAGTCGTACTCAGCAGCGGTGTAGTCGACGGCAGCAGCGGGGTCTATCGGAGATTTAAAGGGGGGAGAAACAGTAAATACACAGCAAGCATATACAAATAGATGCATGCCATGATAAATGAAATGTTAACGGTGTTCTAACGCAGTGTAATGCACGTTGCTCGGAACGGAAATTCATCTGAGGATGAACTACCGGCTCCGGGTGATTATCGGACAGGGTGTCCGGAGGGGAAGGATCAAGCCGGAGGTGTCGTAGTTACCGGAACAAAATAAGGGGGGTGTATCCGTGCTATTTGAACCATTCCGGACAACTTTCGTGTTCGGAATAAATTCATCCGGGCACTCTAACAGTACCGGACCATTTATCGGACAACCGGTCCGGAGGGGGAATGTTCGATGTTCGTTGTGTTAGAGGGGTGTGGTAGGCATACAGATAGCGTATTCGTATTCGTTATATTTTTCTGATCAATTTTCATGTATAAAGTTTTTGAATCCGAGTTACGGTTTAAAAGTTATTAAATTTCAAAGTTTAAACCAATTTAAATGATTTTTTGGATTTCTTTTATTATTTATTTAAACATTATCCAAAACATTATCCACAACATTATCCAGAACAGTGCTGACATGTGGGACCCACATGTCAGCCCCTGTTATTTATAAAACATTTAATTAAATTAGAAAATGCCTCTGGACCCACATGTCAGTGACTCAATTTTAATTATTTGATTAATCTAAATTATTAAGTTTAATTATTTCTAGGGGGACCCACCTGTCAGTGACTGGGGTTGCCCAGTCAGCACAGTTGACTGGTCAACCCAGTCAACTGGACCACGGGGACCCACTGGCAGCGACCCAGGGGGGTTGCCCCAGGGGTGCCACGTCAGGGGGCACCGGCGGCTAGACGCCGGCGTACCCAGCACGACGGAGGCCACGGGAGGGGTTCGGAATTTGGCCAGGGGGCACCGTTCGCCATGGGATTTGGTGCGTCAGAACCGGAAGACAGCGCCGCGTCGATTCCAAGTGGTGGCGACGTCGGGGGTGGCCGGAGTGAAGCTCGCCGTCGACAATGGCGGAGACAGCGCTCGGGTCAAATGGAATTCGTGGGTACGGGGTGAAATCGAACGCGCAAGCGGATGGAACCGATCCTACGACGCACGGGGAGTACAATGGTGTCACAAGCGCGCGCTAGGAGGCCCTGTGAGCTCGGCATCGTCAACAATGGCGGCTGCCAGAGCTCGGCCATTTGGGGGTATCGGCTACAGGCTAGGCGGGCGTCTATGGGGGGTTGGGGAAGGGGCGACTGCTCACCGGGGTGTTGTAGCCGAGAGAGTGGGCTCGATGGTGACTCGGAGCGGCCGGAATCCGTCGCGGATCCCGCCGGAGCCGAAGACGAAGACGAGGAAGTAGAGCTCGACGTGGTGGACTAGGGCTCGATTCCTTGCGGGACTTGACGAAGACGACGATGACGCGGCTCCTGGACAACACGGCGAGGTGGAGAGAGCGCGTTGGCCGCGCCTGGCCACGGCAATGGCGACGGCGGCGCTCGGGAAACTTTCCCCGAAGCGTGAGAGAAGAGGAGGAGGGGAACGGAGGTGCGGGGGTGTCCAGGGGGTCGGGCGGGGTGTGCTTATCGCGTCCGCGGCGGCAAGGAGCAGGTGGAGGGAGGGGCCGGCTGGCAGCGGCGTGCCCACGACGGCCGCCGTACGGGGCAGGTGGGGGTGGTTGGAGGAGGAAGAAGACAAGGTGGGGGGTGGGCTGGGCTGAGGTGGGCTTCGCCCTGGGCGGGTTTTAGCCTTACCCAAATTGTTTTGATCTGTT
Source organism: Bromus sterilis (assembly GCA_950022295.1). Lineage (NCBI taxonomy): Eukaryota > Viridiplantae > Streptophyta > Magnoliopsida > Poales > Poaceae > Bromus > Bromus sterilis. The sequence continues at coordinate 17,127,489 of OX465598.1, read as the reverse complement.
GTTTATTCAAAAACATTCAGTAATTGATTTATTAATCCTAGCATTTTAGTAAAATATTATTGGTGTTTGTAAATTAGGGTTACATCTTATTAAGGTGCCACAAAAGTTTTTGCAGCAAAATAAAATCAATAGATATTTCTTTTAAATATTAAATGCCCAAAATAGGGGTTTTAACCTACTGTTTGAATTGTTTGGAATTTTCTGCAACTCCAAAAATTACCAAAGTTGTTCCAACATGATTATAATGATTTTAGGCAATTTACAAAAATAGTTCCATGATTTTTGGAACAACTTTATTTCAGCACCTTTGTTTTAATTTCCATTTAAAGTAGTTTCAACTAGGGTTTGGTTTGTTGGATGAGTAAGGTGCATTTGGCTTTGGGTTTTGATCCCAAGGGCTCAAGTACATGGGGCATGGGGTGTTGATCAACCACAACAATGTTTGATCATGAGCATCACAAAGTTTTATCAGTTCCAAGGGAGATCAAACAGTGATAATTCAACAGTGATGATCAACAGTGATGATGCTTACTGTTACAGCAACTGAGGGTGTTACAAATCTCCCCCACTACAAGAATTCTCGTCCCTAGAATTTAAGTGGTAGCGAGGTAAAGATCGGGGTATTCATCGGGAAGGCGATCTTCGCGTTCCCAAGTGGCTTCATCTTCAGAATGATTCGACCACTGAACCTTGAGGAACTTGACGGTCTTGTTGCGGGTTCGACGCTCAGACTGATCGAGAATGCGGTTCGGATGTTCTCGATAAGTCAAGTCTTGTTGCAGCTCGATCATATCATGCTCCACTTCGCGGATAGGATCCTTGAAGCAGCGACGGAGTTGCGACACATGGAAGACATCGTGGACTTGGGAGAGGTTCGGCGGCAATTCCAACCGGTATGCCACGGGTCCACTCCTGGAAAGGATACGGAACGGGCCAATGTAGCGAGGAGCCAACTTGCCCTTGATACCGAAGCGATGAGTGCCCCTCATGGGAGTGACACGGAGGTATGCGTATTCACCAGGCTGATACTCCATTTCACGGTGTTTGCGGTCATAGTTACTCTTCTGACGAGACTGTGCGGCCTTGAGATTTTCTTGCACAATGCGAACTTGTTCTTCAGCTTCTTGGACAAGATCCGGTCCGAAGTAGGGTCGTTCCCCAGTTCCTGACCAATTCAGGGGGGTTCGACATTTACGTCCGTATAGAACTTCGAAGGGGGCCATCTTCAAGCTAGCCTGATAGCTATTGTTGTACGAGAATTCCGCGTACGGGAGGGCATCCTCCCATTTCATGCCGAAAGAAAGGACACAAGTGCGAAGCATGTCTTCCAGCACTTGATTAACTCGTTCAACTTGGCCTTGCGACTGGGGGTGATAAGCGGTGCTGAGGTTCAGACGAGTCCCGAAAGCTTCCATGAAACTATTCCAGTATCGTGAGGTGAAGATGCTGCCACGGTCTGAACTGATCTCCAACGGAATACCGTGGAGTGACACAATTCGGCAGATATACAAGTGTGCCAACTGACTAGCAGTGATCGTCTCCTTGACCGGCAGGAAGTGTGCAATCTTGGAGAATCGGTCGATGACGACAAAGATGGCATCGTTACCTTTCTGTGACTTAGGAAAACCGGTGACGAAGTCCATTTCGACTTTGTCCCACTTCCAATCAGGAGGAGGGAGTGGTCGCAACCAACCAGCAGGTTTCTGATGTCCGGCCTTGACGCGACTGCAAACGTCACATTGAGAAACATAGCGGGCGATGTCTTGCTTCATGTAAGGCCACCAGTACCGTTGACGAAGGTCTTTATACATCTTGGTACTGCCAGGGTGGATTGACAAGGTAGAGTTATGGGCTTCTTCCATGATATCCGGACCACAGTTAATGAGGGGCGGGCTCACAGGAACTACTAAGCGGCCCTTGAAGTACACAGTATCACCATCGTTAGCATCAATGGTAAAAGAGGAGGGCTTTCCCTCGGCGATGTCCTGCTTGATCTTCACAATGTCAGGGGCCAGAGATTGTCTACTCTTGATTAGGGCGTCGAGTTTTGACTCGAGAACCAGGTTATTGGCGTAACCTTGAGGAACAATCTCGAGATTCAACTTGCGAAACTCTTCATACAGAAGTGGTTGCTGCACCTGAACCTCAAGTTCAGAACAGTAAGCCTTGCGGCTCAAGGCATCGGCCATCACATTAGCCTTGCCCGGGGTATATGAAATATCCATGTTGAAGTCGGCTATTGTCTCGAGCCATCGTTGTTGACGAAGATTCAGGTCTGGCTGAGTAAACAGGTACTTCAGACTTTGGTGATCGGTGTAGACCTCGCAACGATTACCGACGAGGTAATGTCGCCACAGCTTCAATGCATAAATTACTGCTGCTAATTCGAGATCATGTGTCGGGTATTTGTCTTCGTGAGCACGCAACTGACGAGAGCCATAAGCAATCACCTTGCGCTCTTGCAATAGGACACAGCCTAATCCTTGACGAGACGCGTCGCAATATATCACGAAGTCCTTCTGAGTATCACGGGGAGCGAGCACCGGGGGAGAAGTTAGCTTGTCCTTGAGGGCTTGAAAACTTTCTTGACATTTATCTGTCCACTCAAACTTGACGCCTTTGTGAAGCAGATTAGTCAGAGGCCTGGCAATCTTGGAGAAATTCTCGACGAAACGGCGGCAATAGCTAGCGAGTCCGAGGAAACTGCGGACTTGCTTGACGGTCTTGGGAGGAGTCCAGTCAAGAATAGCCTGGATACGTTCTGGGGTGACGGCAATGCCATCCTTGGAAATCACATGTCCAAGGTAGGTTACTTCGGGAAGCCAGAATTCACACTTAGAAAACTTAGCGTAGAGTTTGTGTTCTCGAAGCTTCTCCAGTATAAGACGAAGATGTTCAGCATGTTCTTCTTCATTCTTGGAATATATCAAGATATCATCCAGATAAACCACGACGAACTGGTCGAGGTACTCCATGAAAATATAATTCATTAATCTGGAGAAGGTGGCTGGAGCATTGGTTAAGCCAAAGGACATGACAGTGTACTCGTATGAACCATAACGAGTAATGAAGGCAGTCTTCGGAATGTCCTCATCACGGACTCGGATTTGGTGATAACCCAACCTCAAGTCGAGTTTAGAAAACACCTTGGATCCGTCAAGTTGATCATACAGGTCGTTGATCCGGGGAAGTGGGTATTTGTTCTGGATGGTGGCTTGGTTAATGGGCCGATAATCTTGGACCAATCGGTTTGTCCCATCGCTCTTCTTGACAAAGAGCGAAGGTGCTCCCCAAGCTGAGGAACTGGGGCGAATGAATCCTTTCTGAAGTGCCTTGTCGATTTCCTCCTTAAGTTCCAGGAGTTCATGTGGCGGCATCTTGTAAGGACGCTTGGCAATAGGAACAGTGCCTGGCTTCAAGTCGATGACGAATTCAACTTCTCTGATCGGGGGTATTCCCGGCAGTTCTTCTGGGAAGACGTCGGGAAAATCGCGAACGACTGGAACGGTCTCAATGCCTTCAAGGGGGGCGGCATTCAAAGCATTCATCATAAATATCTGTGTTTCAGCATTACGGGTTACTCTGGTGGTGTGGGTAACAATCTCGCCGGAGGGGTGTAAAAGTCGGACAGAGCTGGTGCCACAATACAGTGCGGCATCGTGAAATTTCAACCAATCCATGCCCAGAATTAGGTCTATGGTGGAAGTCTTTAGAACGATGGGGGAAACAAGGAATTCAATCCCTTCAATTTCAATGATGGTTCCGGGCACTATCTTGGTGGTTTGACATTGGCCTATTGGGGTGCGGACAACCATCGATGGGTTCATCTTTTCTAGCGTGAAGTTATGCGACAATGCGAATGCTTCCGACATGAATGAATGCGATGCTCCTGTATCAAATAACACAGTAGCAGGTACGGAATTAACGAGAAGGGTACCCATCACGGTAGCGGGTTGTTGCTGAGCTTCTTCAACATTGACGTTGTTAGCATGTCCACGGGCATAAGCAGCAGACCCAGTATTATAGTTGGGGGTCCGGTTGTTGCCACGACCATTTCCATGGCCAGCGGGGTGAACTACCAGTTGCTTCTGTTTCAGGGGGCACTCCCTGGAAAAATGCCCTGGTTGGCGGCACGTGAAGCATAATCCATCCTGAGGACGAAGGGGTGTAGCATTGGGTGGTGCAGGCAGAGCTCTTGGCATCTGCGGTGGAGGAGGCAGACTGGGTGCAGCATAAGACGGCCTTGGAGCAGGGACAGCTACGTGGGTCACACTGGTAGGGAGCCAGATACGACGCTTCTGCGTTGCGCCCGAAGATGAGCCAACGTCACAATAACGCTTCAGAGAGTTCTTGTGCTCCATCTGGGCAGTCTCGACGGTGATAGCCTTGTTCACCATGGTGGCGAAGTTGGCGAAATCATGAACGGCAAGAGCGAGCCTGAGTTCAGGGTTGAGGCCACGACGGAACTTCTGCTGCCTGCGAGCATCAGTGGTGATCTCTCCTTCCGCATAGAGAGAGAGGTTGAGGAACTCGCTCTGATAGGCTTCAACAGTCATATCGCCCTGAGTGAGGTTACGGAATTCTTCCGCCTTACGATCCATGATCCCCTGAGGAATGTAGCGGGCGCGGAAGGCAGACTGAAATTCATCCCAAGTGATGACTTCTTCAACTGGAAGGGAACGCTTGTGGGTGCTCCACCACTGAGCAGCGGCGCCTTTCAGATGATAAGACGCAAAGTTCACATAGTCGGCTGGATCGACATTAGCAGACTCCAGCTCGTGAGTGATGTCGCGAAGCCAGTCATCAGCATCCAGCGGCTGAACAGTGTTGCGGAACATAGTGGGGTTGAGGCGGGTGAAGTCGTGCAGAGTCACGGTGGCATGCTGATGGTGGTGCCCATTCTGATTCGGCTGGGGGAACTGAGCCATGATATTCTGCATGAACTGACGATTCATCTCGAACTGCTGCATCATCGCGGCCATGTAATCCGGCGGCGGAGGTGGGTCGTTGGCAGCACGACCACGACCACGACCACCACGACCAGCCATCCTGCTAGAATTAACAGGGGTATTTCAGCGATGAACAACTTAACGAAAATACCGGAAACGAGTAAGAGGTAAAGCGACAACAAAGAGGAGGCGCGGATATATAGGAGTAGTCATATAAGACATACACATCCACACATAGAATCAACCGAAAATCGGGCAGCGTAACGTCGTAGAAATTAAGGAAAAAGGACTCTCTAGGCGGCGCGCAGACCGCGGTAAGGATTACACGACGCGACATAGATTCCACTATGTCAATCACGCCGCAAGAAAACTGTTGGCCACAAGAGTTGATGCCAGAGAACGCGCGGCCTGCCCAGAATGAGAATGGGATCCGCGGTCTGGGATCTGGCGTACGACGCCTGCGACACGACTCAATCAATGGGGGGAAGCACCAAAAACGCCGGGTGGAATCAAGAGAACGTGATCCTAATGTCAGATTTTTTTAAAACTTACCAGCAAGGATAAGAGAGAAGATTCCCAGAGCATAGGTAAGAAGAAAAGGATCCTAATACCATAGATATCACACATAGTGACATCGATGTGGGCCCATAAGCCAAATATTAAGTTAGCAAAATAGTTTTTCAAAGTCTAGACTCAACATCGACCAGGTAGTGGTGGGGTGGCTTCCTACAGGCAGTCGGCTCTGATACCAACTTGTGACGCCCCCAAAATCAGACCGTGTACAGTAATCATACACACAGGGTACACGACTGAGATTAGGGTGCCACGGTGATAATATCACAGCACAACACTAAACACAAAAGGATAAACAAATATATTACAATAGAGGGGGTCATGCGGACCCGGATATATAAGTCATACAAGCCATAATATCTGAGTACAGACATAGTTAGTCAAGTTTTGCCTTAAGAAGGCTAGCACAAATCACATCAGAGATACAGAACGAAAAGGCGAGGCCTCCTGCCTGGGATCCACAGTACTACTCCTGGTCAACGGGGAACTCGACGTCGTAGTAGGCGCCTCCGGGGTACTCCTGCTCCTGGGCTCCAACGTCAGCTGCAGCGGCCGATCAGGCAAAACAGTAAAGGAAATAAAGCAGGTGAGTATCTAGTATACCCGCGAGTCTTACGTCCGCTACTAAGCATTATGCATGATATCAACGGAATGAAGAGGCTGTATATAGTGGACTGAAGACAGAAGTTCAGAGCAAGGGTAAGAAGCTAGGCCTAACGAAGACTAGCATCTTCCGACGATGTCTTGCAGCATGAGGTAAGAATCAGCCAACAGTTGATATAAAGCAGTAAAGTAACAATAAAGCAGAAGTTGCTGCAACATTGAATAATAATAAGTTGTAATAATTAACAATGCCTCCGAATTCACCTCCTCGACATCCCCGCGAGGAAGGGAACCCGGAACCATACAGTTTAATAATAGTTTCTAGTGGTAGGATCCAGCTTCAGCATAAAGCGTCCTGTTACCGTGGACACGGCTATCGATAGATCAATCTTCCCTGCAGGGGTGCACTTGTGTTACGCTACACGCACGGATCTCCAGGGTGGCGGGAACCTTGTTAGGGAACGCTCCACCGAGGCTATCCGACACTTCATAGCCCATCTTTCAAACTCAACAAAGAGGTCATCCGCCGGTCTAAATCCTAAGTACGCCGGGCCTTGGACCCCAACCCGAACGTACTCCTGCACGGTGCGTGGCTGGCCGGTGAAGTTAAATCAAAGCAAATACAAATCACACGCCGCGGCAAATAAGACAACACCACTTCCCGGCAATCAGCCCGCGGTACTACTGACGTCTGAAGAGTCCTCGGACGACACTAAGAAGCAGAGGAGCCCATAACTCGTAGTTTCCACGGGTAGGTAGTGCGTACATGGCATATAGCCAACTCAAGACATTCACTGAACCATTTAGTATTTTAATTAACCTGCGTGACAACCGTTATCGTTGCCTCGACTTAACCGACCCGCGGACAACGACAGCAGCCAGGACCACCAGTACATCGGTGCCGGCCCTGTCGCCCCACCAAGTCACTGCGGTTACCAACGAGGTGAACCGTCTCCTTACCTTATCTCGCGTGTGCTCCTGGAGGAGCTCGACTTTCGTGGTTTGGTAACTCTCGCGGCCAACGACCAGGGGCCAAGCACACCGGTACACTGGTCGTGCCCTCCCTGTCGTCCCGTCGCAATACCTCTCGCGGGCACCGTTGGGTCGCCCGACTGCTTACCTTTAGGACAACCGTTACTCAAAACCCTATGGCGGTAAGACAAAGTCAGCCTCGAGTGGAGTACAAATATTACTCCTTGGTAGCTCACACTTGAGGTGACTAGGCATAACCCAGGTAGGGCCTGTGGCGGTGTCTGCATTGTACCGTACCTGTGCAGTTATAATATTTGTATCCGCGTTCACTCCCCTGAGTGACCACGACCCTCTATCTAATCCTAGCTAACAATGCGCAGGGCTCACTGCTGAATAATGCATGATAATAATAATAGGCAGCATAGGATAAAGGAAGGCACATCAAGGGGCGACAAAAAGCAGGCTATGCAGTTGAATAGGATTGTAATCGTAGCAGCAGCAGTAACAATGCCTAGTGCAAGAAATATACGGAAAGATAGGCGGTATCTGGGGAAGAGAATGGCTCTGCTTGCCTGCAAGCTCGACGGTAGTAGTAGGGTCGTCGACGACGTAGTCGTACTCAGCAGCGGTGTAGTCGACGGCAGCAGCGGGGTCTATCGGAGATTTAAAGGGGGGAGAAACAGTAAATACACAGCAAGCATATACAAACAGATGCATGACATGATAAATGAAATGTTAACGGTGTTCTAACGCAGTGTAATGCACGTTGCTCGGAACGGAAATTCATCTGAGGATGAACTACCGGCTCCGGGTGATTATCGGACAGGGTGTCCGGAGGGGAAGGATCAAGCCGGAGGTGTCGTAGTTACCGTAACAACATAAGGGGGGTGTATCCGTGCTATTTGAACCATTCCGGACAACTTTCGTGTTCGGAATAAATTCATCCGGGCACTCTAACAGTACCGGACCATTTATCGGACAACCGGTCCGGAGGGGGAATGTTCGATGTTCGTTGTGTTAGAGGGGTGTGGTAGGCATACAGATAGCGTATTCGTATTCGTTATATTTTTCTGATCAATTTTCATGTATAAAGTTTTTGAATCCGAGTTACGGTTTAAAAGTTATTAAATTTCAAAGTTTAAACCAATTTAAATGATTTTCTGGATTTCTTTTATTATTTATTTAAACATTATCCAAAACATTATCCACAACATTATCCAGAACAGTGCTGACATGTGGGACCCACATGTCAGCCCCTGTTATTTATAAAACATTTAATTAAATTAGAAAATGCCTCTGGACCCACATGTCAGTGACTCAATTTTAATTATTTGATTAATCTAAATTATTAAGTTTAATTATTTCCAGGGGGACCCACCTGTCAGTGACTGGGGTTGCCCAGTCAGCACAGTTGACTGGTCAACCCAGTCAACTGGACCACGGGGACCCACTGGCAGCGACCCAGGGGGGTTGCCCCAGGGGTGCCACGTCAGGGGGCACCGGCGGCTAGACGCCGGCGTACCCAGCACGACGGAGGCCACGGGAGGGGTTCGGAATTTGGCCAGGGGATACCGTTCGCCATGGGATTTGGTGCGTCAGAACCGGAAGACAGAGCCGCGTCGATTCCAAGTGGTGGCGACGTCGGGGGTGGCCGGAGTGAAGCTCGCCGTCGACAATGGTGGAGACAGCGCTCGGGTCAAATGGAATTCGTGGGTACGGGGTGAAATCGAACGCGCAAGCGGATGGAACCGATCCTATGACGCACGGGGAGTACAATGGTGTCACAAGCGCGCGCTAGGAGGCCCTGTGAGCTCGGCATCGTCAACAATGGCGGCTGCCAGAGCTCGGCCATTTGGGGGTATCGGCTACAGGCTAGGCGGGCGTCTATGGGGGGTTGGGGAAGGGTCGACTGCTCACCGGGGTGTTGTAGCCGAGAGAGTGGGCTCGATGGTGACTCGGAGCGGCCGGAATCCGTCGCGGATCCCGCCGGAGCCGAAGACGAAGACGAGGAAGTAGAGCTCGACGTGGTGGACTAGGGCTCGATTCCTTGCGGGACTTGACGAAGACGACGATGACGCGGCTCCTGGACAACACGGCGAGGTGGAGAGAGCGCGTTGGCCGCGCCTGGCCACGGCAATGGCGACGGCGGCGCTCGGGAAACTTTCCCCGAAGCGTGAGAGAAGAGGAGGAGGGGAACGGAGGTGCGGGGGTGTCCAGGGGGTCGGGCGGGGTGTGCTTATCGCGTCCGCGGCGGCAAGGAGCAGGTGGAGGGAGGGGCCGGCTGGCAGCGGCGTGCCCACGACGGCCGCCGTACGGGGCAGGTGGGGGTGGTTGGAGGAGGAAGAAGACAAGGTGGGGGTGGGCTGGGCTGAGGTGGGCTTCGCCCTGGGCGGGTTTTAGCCTTACCCAAATTGTTTTGATCTGTTGTTTATTCAAAAACATTCAGTAATTGATTTATTAATCCTAGCATTTTAGTAAAATATTATTGGTGTTTGTAAATTAGGGTTACATCTTATTAAGGTGCCACAAAAGTTTTTGCAGCAAAATAAAATCAATAGATATTTCTTTTAAATATTAAATGCCCAAAATAGGGGTTTTAACCTACTGTTTGAATTGTTTGGAATTTTCTGCAACTCCAAAAATTACCAAAGTTGTTCCAACATGATTATAATGATTTTAGGCAATTTACAAAAATAGTTCCATGATTTTTGGAACAACTTTATTTCAGCACCTTTGTTTTAATTTTCATTTAAAGTAGTTTCAACTAGGGTTTGGTTTGTTGGATGAGTAAGGTGCATTTGGCTTTGGGTTTTGATCCCAAGGGCTCAAGTACATGGGGCATGGGGTGTTGATCAACCACAACAAGGTTTGATCATGAGCATCACAAAGTTTTATCAGTTCCAAGGGAGATGAAACAGTGATAATTCAACAGTGATGATCAACAGTGATGATGATTACTGTTACAACAACTGAGGGTGTTACATGGAAGAACTTCCCACATGCTCTATAAGGACAATATCAAGGTCATATGAATAAGCCCACCATCATTTTGAAGTGATTGCTTCACATGATCTTTGGATTTGACATGTTTTATTTAGCATGCATGGGTCTCACAATTAGAAATGCATATGTACATGTACAAGCGGGTACATGTGATATCATGTCTGCACAATGCTAAAAGATTTCTTTGAGATCCGTAAAAACTGTGCTAGAAAACATTGCATATTTTATACAAAAACCAATGCAATGTACCTAATTCTTAAGGAAAATTCTTCCTTTTTTCAGTGAATTGAACCATGCATTTTCAAATCATATAGGAACCAATACGTAATAGCATATTAGTCATATGTTTTTTCTGCTCCTATGTTTTTAGAATTCTACAAACAATGAAGCAATTTTAAGTTCCATTTCATATATGTTGGTAGAAAATTATGGTATGTATTCAAATAACTACATCTTATGGAAGCTATAATAAAAACAAACACATAGTGCAAAAAATATAGAAAATTTTGGTAGCAATCTCAAAAAACAACGCACGGATAAGATATCACATGTACCGCTTACACATGTACAAAATCCGCACTCGTCTCACAATGACATCAATGTGTTGCACTGTAGTCCCCATTGTTTGCTCGTTTGGCTGAAGGACAAGCTTCTCGGTGCAACTATAACATGAACGGGCATGAATACAACATGGGCTACTATCTAGTTGATGGCATCTATCCTGTATGGGGGACAATCGTCAAGATCATCTCCCACTCAATAGGTTAGAGAAAGTTCACTTTGCCCAAAGACAAGGAGCACATTGTCTTTATATTTAAATTATTTTGTGGAAAAGACATTTGGAGTGCTCCAACTTTGATTTGCAGATATTCGAGGACATGCAAAATAGTGGGATCCAAAGATCTTGTGAAAAGTGATGACATGTTGTGTGATCATGCACACCATGATCATGAAGGAGAAGGATGGATGTGCTGCCGGATTTTGGACTTTGTGAACATGAGTCATCTTATTGAACTTCTACCTCAAAATCTAACCACATTTGACGAGTTTGTGCAAATGCATCAATAAATTCAATATCGTTCAACTCATGAGCAATTCAAAGTAGTTTTGATTGAGCATTTTTGGGCTTTTATGGGAAACAATTAAACATAAATTTTGAATTAATTTAAATTTTAATTGTTTTAATTGTTGAATTGTAATGAATTTGAATGAATCCATTTGAGTTTGTGCAAATTTGCCGAATTTCTATTGAACTGACGACAAATGGATGCAGAAGGTTGAATGCCGAATTTTTGCATAAGTATTTATGGATGAATGCAGTATCTATTTTAGAGGATAGTGTCAGGGATGAGGTAACGTGCATCGCGGAGTACCGTGTATCGTAAATTCAACCAGAAACGTGCAACAACGCTGATGTGGTGATGTGTAGGCACGCGGCTGTAATGTTTGCTTGCAGATGATTGCGCTAGCTTAGTTGAATTGTTTAAGACTATAAGCCAGGTTGTTACGATAAGGTAGAATAATACATGTATTATTTCCCTCTGGTCTTGAGATGTCACGTTGCACACAGCTAGCTTCTTTCGGCCGGGTCTATTCATTACTTTGTGTAATTATCTTCCGAAAAGCTGTAAACGTACTATGACTACTTCATATAAACTTTAGTTTATTGTTCAAATAATTTTATTTTTGCAAAAGGCTAAAGGTTATAACCTTTACAAGGTTGTCCTTACAGAAATGAAAAGGTACACACATGTCCTTGGGAAATCGATGCATCTTCCTTCTTCACTTGTCGGCATAGTGTTGTGAGCAAAGCTGGATGCCACCTCTGAACCTTGGCAACACCATGAAAGCTAGGGAAACATCATCGCCACAATGGTCGAAATGCCATTGGTCGGAGCCAAGATGTCAACGACAATGATCTAGGAAACATAATGTCCATAATAAGGCTAGATAGACGTTGGAGTTGGCCGAACATCGTCGGTCGAAGAAGGAGCCAGAGTAGAACATTAAGCACCATTGTCCACTCGGAACCACTTTGAGACGCATTCAAAGACCACTTGGGTAACACAAAGACACAACCAAATCCACCGCTCCAGAAAGCAGTGACTCAATGATTCCTTTTCTTCCTCAACATTGTCGCCGGTGAGATGGATCAAGAATGGTTGAAACCTTATTCTTGATATGCACGGCGCCTTCACTGTCAGCATAGCACCGCGCCGATGAGATGGAATAAGAATCGGGAAAACCTTATTCTTGATATGCATGATGCCTCCATTGTCAGCACGTCATCGCCATCGACTAGATGGACCAAGAATCGTGGAAACCTCATTCTTGATATGCACGGCGCCTCCATTGCCAGCACAACGCTGCTGCCACCGAGATGGACTAAGAATCGCAAAAGCACATTATTCTTGATATGCATGGCGCCTCCATCTTAGCACAAGGCCACCACCGAAGAGATGGACCAAGAATCATGAAAACCTTATTCTTGATATGCATGATGCCTCCACTATAGCACATCATCGCCGCCAACGAGATGGAACAAGAATCATAGAAACCAGCACAATGCCACCGCCGAGGAACAAAACTCTAAATCTAAGAGAACTAATCACAACCCGCAACACAGATTCGGGGTCCAACCCCTCTTCCGCCGGAGCGGTGGTGATGGAGGGGGCCCGTGGCCTTGTCGATGGGAAGCAGAAGGAGTGGAGTCGGCTATCTAGGGTTTATGGAGAGGAGGCGATTGCAGTACGTGCTTCTAGTTCAACTAATTTGTTTATTTTTGTGGGTGATAATTCAAATAACTTAGTGTTCATTCAAATTGCTCGGCAAATGTTTCCAAGTTCCAACTTTACTTGACCAAATTTGTGACTTGTAAATCTATATTGCAAATAATAACTTCCCAATTTTTTTCCAATGCAAAAAAAATAAAGTCCTAGAAAAATATTTATTTGCTGGCTAAGTTAAGCCAAATAATGATGCCCAATAAGTTGTGCTTGCATGACATGAATTTGCTAAAACATGGTGGGCCAACATTAAGAAGATTAAATGGAGAAATATTCGTATTTTATACCTCATCGATGGACCTGAAATCAAAAACTGAATAAGGAATCAAAACAACACATGTTAAGCACAACAACAATGTTTCGTGTTTGAGACAATTTTATTGCAAACCATAATTCTGTCAGGCTCGTCGCAAGCGCTACATTCACAAATATCACAATGGTTTCTTAAAGTTATTAGCTAAAAACTTGATCATGAATTCATTTATGTTCATTTTCTTACTTGCATTTAGGTTATTGTATTTACATTTAGTCACTTGCGGGAAAATTGCTACTATACTAGATTAATTGTACACACATGGTACATAATGCAGTCCATATGAAAGTCTCCTATTACACCACTAGAAAATAAATAAATCTCCAATTGCACGGGAGCTGAAGGAAATACTATTATTCCCTCCTCTCCAACTACTCCCACTCCGTCTGATCCACTTGGCTAGCTAGCCAAAGAGCCGCGCATGGAGAAGCCAAGCATGGGCAACCACCTTGCACGTTCTAAGATGCCAAAGCTTTAGTTACTGCGTCCATTAAGTGCTCAAGATAGCTTAATTAACAGCGCAATTAAGTACTAGCTGGCCATTCTATATATAGCTGCACATGGCAGCCTCGTTGGGTTTTGTACTTTTGTTGGTACAATTAGTTACAAGTGCCTGTTTAGATTTAAGAAATCATGTCCTTAGCCAGTTCTTTGGTTTGCTTAGACTTTATATGATTTACTATGTTGTCTTTTTGGTAGGGGATGCGTGGCCTTGTGTGATCCACATGGTCGCCCTCCATATTTCTGTTGTGGAGTTGACTTCATCTGAAGTGCAAAAGTTTTTCTTTCTTGGAGTGAACAAACATCGAGTTGCTCACATGATCTATGCATGGTTTCGTACCTTTGGTAGTTCAGCTGTTAATGACACCTCCAATCGATCAAGGCTGGCAAAAGTTGACTGATATTCTTATTTGAAGTATTATGCAAATTCAAGTACTTCATACACGTTCAATACAAATTTTTTCAATAGAAAAATGATTTGTCGATTTTAATTTGCATCGTTTATCTTCATGTGAAGTGACTCTTTCCATAATTTTTAAAATACTAGGATCAACATCACCTTTAAACTGACATCCAAGAAAAGTAGTCGGAGCTAGAAAAAAAGTAAGTAGTTCTTTTGAAATATCATAAACATTCTTTTAAAGTAGTTTTTTATTTGCAAGAAAATACAATTTTCTGAACATATACATATGTGTAGTATGTGTGTAAGAATTTCCATCATATATTTATTTATATGTCGTGTATACAAAAAGGGCAAATACTACATCAATAGTGGGCTTTTGGGATATAATTTTGTCTTTTTAGCCTACAAACTATCTCACAATTGTATGTATATGTGGATTTTTTTTGTCTTGGTTTCAATCTCGGAACTTCTAGATAGCAAATACGGTTTAATTCCCAACACGTTGTACCCCGATATCCAGGCCTAGCAATTTCCTATAAACCCATCTCTTGAAAATAGTTGAATTTGTAGTAGAATTAGAATCCACAATCTCTATAAGACCTTAATTCCATTACATAATACTAAGTTTTCAGTACATGCCTACAACTCTCCTAGTTGCTCTAAGATACTCACAAACGTGGCCCATTTGGAGGATACATTAAGGGGCTGTTTGGTTTGTAACTAAGGGGTTGTTTGGTTTGTAACTAAGGGGTTGTTTGGTTTGTAACTAAGGGGCTGTTTGGTTCCCAGCCACAACTTGCCACACTTTGCCATAACTCATGTTAGGCAAGTTTGACCAAGTTAGGTGTGTGTTTGGTTCTAGCCACACTTTGTGGCAAGATTCTTTATGTCTCACATGTCATACATATAAAAAGTGTGGCAAGATTCCCTTAGGCAAGCCAAAGTGTGGCTATGGATTTGAACACCTCAAGTTAGGCAAGTGTGGCAAATATGGTGTGGCAATATGTGGCAAAGTTAGGGGCTGTTTGGTTCCCAGCCACAACTTGCCACACTTTGCCATAACTCATGTTAAGCAAGTTTGACCAAGTTAGGTGTGTGTTTGGTTCTAGCCACACTTTTGTGACAAAGTTAGGGGTTGTTTGGTTCCCAGCCACAACTTGCCACACTTTGCCATAACTCATGTTAGGCAAGTTTGACCAAGTTAGGTGCACACTTTGTCATAACTCATGTTAGGCAAGTTTGACCAAGTTAGGTGCCACAACTTGCCACACTTTGCGTTATGGCAAGTTGTGGCACCTAACTCGTTATGGCAAGTTGTGGCACCTAACTTGGTCAAACTTGCCTAACATGAGTTATGGCAAAGTGTGGCAAGTTGTGGCTGGGAACCAAACAGCCCCTAAGAACTAGTATTTGCCAGTAGGAAGATAGTTATTTGTGTGGGAAAATTGTCTAATACATCAGACATTATAGAAATTAAATGATACCTGTATCACATGCTGAGTTTTGTTTTGTTTGACAATTTCTTTCTTTTCCCCGAAAGCAAACTCTGCACATCTTCCTTCATAGTTAGTGGTCCAAAGCGAAGTGATACGTGGTACCCTGCAACAATTAGTGAAGAACTAAAATAAAACCATTCATTGGGTTGTCTCATAGGGCTCAGTCTACTTGTCCTACTTAATCTGTGGCAGTACAAATCTAGCTGTTGGATCCATTACATTATAGAAGCTTTTGGCCCCTTGATTACAAATGTAAAACTATATGAAAGTCCCAGAGTGCAACCTAACCTAGCTGTACCACACTTTTGCAGAAGAACTGTCAACCAATTAGAGATGATGCACTTATGCTTAACATATATTTGTATCAAACTATAAAGCTAGCTAGATTAAATAGTCCTATTCAAGGGCAATGCAATGCTAGCCCCAGCATGTTGGTGTAAGTTGCCGCATGCCCTAGTTTTATATGATCAACGACTTGTGGGGGTGCTGCAGGGATCAAGCTGGCAGCACGTTAGATTGTGGTTGCTTGGCACCCTCTTGTGTGAAACTATTATTGTGCAGGGCTGCCTGAATTATATATGCGTGGATTAAGAGGTCGAGTAGACCACTATGGGAACAGCTGCTGCTTATATGATGGTACTACTACGACTACTTTGCAAGTGGAACAGCTGCTTAATTTACACACAATATATACATCTCACAACTTGCTGGGACATTGGCAGCTTGGTGTCTGGTGCGAGGTGGCGGATAATGTAAGGCTGAGCTCGGTCTCACACATGGGCATTAGATATATATTTATCATGCTTGCAAAAAAACATGGGCATTAGAAGTCTAGAACACTATAGCATTGAGAGATTTTACGGTGCATCATGATACATGAAGGGAGGTGTATCATTTTAGATGATCCAACGGCTCAAATTACATGTGCCTTACTTAACCCCAAGGGAATAATAGTTTAAAAAACCAATTATCCAAAGAAAAAAAATCGGTTCATAGGATAATATTTTTTACAAAATTCAATTGAATTTTATTAATTTAATAGCAATTAAATAAATTTTATTATAATTTTTATACCAAAAATATTCCTCGGGCCTTCTCATGATACAGGTAACATCAGTGTATCATATTCGAATCTGGACCGTCTAATCTGGTCCAACGAACGGTCCATATTCATTTGATGCATCGTAAAGAGACTCATAGCATTATGTGTAGCTGTCGAGTTTCATGCAAAATTTTGCATTTTTGTGACTTGTGAAGAAGGTAGAGCACATGGAAATGACCCCTCGCAAAAACACGCCATTTGCAGTATATATTGTCCTTGTGAGATGCTTTTGCTCTGAACCTACCTGCTAGTCCAGTTGGGCCAAGCTCACACCTACCCAAACTGAAATTATTCAGGTCCTGATGCACAGTAGTTCCTCTCGCTCTGAAGATGTCTAAAAAAGCCCTCTGAAGATGCTGCTGCATTTAATTCTCCCTAATGAACCCCCAAAGTCAATGATGGTAACTAGTTAGTTAGGATCTATCAGAGGTTGGCACAAATGGCGACATGATTGCACAAACCACTATCTCTCCCAGGATGAAAAGTAGACAGTCCCCGGGATTCCCTGTGGAGAACACAACCATTAGATCCTCTGCGTCTATCAATCAAGAAGGTTTGCAGGGCTTGTCTTGTGTTGAGATAATGAGATTCTTGGTGTGAGTTAAACAGCAATCGCACTAGTAATTCTGTATCTCCGGCCCTAGCACGCAGAATGGGGCATCGTAATCCGCGGGCAATTGCCCGTAGATTGTCCCAAAAGATACATAGACACGTCCTCCAGTGGGTGGCAGTGCTGCCAGCGCCAGTTTATGATGGCCGCATTAGCGTCTCCACTCAACATGTAAGCTTAATTTAATCCCGTTTGCACGTGCTAATCAAGAGGAGGGCGTGAGATCCAACAGGTACAATGAACCTACGTGCGTTGAGTTGCGGGGACGCAGCCTGCAAAAACAATCCAACAAGTTAATTAAGCTCATCATTTCAGTAACTAGTGTACTTCTCGTCAGCAGCGCAGCGATCCACTTGTTTTAAGCTCTCTGCATCCCCGTAGTAGATTGTCTCCCTGGCCTAACTAAAGTGAAGTGAATCTGTAAAAATGGGTTGAGGTTCTTTAACTTAAGTCAGAGGACTTAGCAGTCACTGGCATGTGGGTCATCTAACCAGCTGGCCCACATGTCAATAACTGACCTGAAAATTTACGATCACATTTTTCTGCTATTTTACACCCATGGATGTTGGCGGATTTTCTAGCTAATGTCTTTTCAGATTTGTTGTAAACCCACCCACCATCTGTGCGGTGCACATAATTAGATATGTTGGTTCGTTAAATCGACGACCTTGAAAATTTATCATAGACGCATCTCTCGACATTGTCGCCTTTTTTTTAACATAAAAGATAAGCTTTATTGACTAGAAACACCAGTACATGCGAAAGACCCCTAGGAAAGCATGAAAATACATTAAAGTCCCTGGACTTTTGCAAACAGGACCCTGGATAGTAAAAGAAAAAGCAATCGGGTCCTCCGTCTTCTTGCTGGAATCTGCTCGCCGTCGCCGGGGAACTAGCCACTTGGGGCGGCGAGAGCGCCGATGGAGCTGGCTACCAGCCAAGAGACAGACTGCCTCCGGTGGAGGTAAACTTAGCGGCTGCCTTTCAGCCATAGGATGCGTAGGCTCAGCGGAGGAGGAGCCACCACCCCCGTCACAAGAGCTTTCGCCATGAGCTTGGATCCCGATGGCTCGGGGAAGATCTGCAGGTGCCCAACGAAGGGGAGGAGGACCTCCAACCTCGCAGGAACTGGAGTCCTTGAAGCAGCAGAACAGGAACCGACGCATCTCCTCTTGTCCCGATCCCCTTTGATTCACCACCGTGGTGAAGACGAAGAGGAGAGGAAGGAGGCGATTCACGGAGCTTATTTGCAGGGTAGACGGAGAAGGCCTCGCCAGCAGCAACCAGCACCACGCCGCCGCCGCCGCATCGAAACTCTCCGGCAACCGCCCAACGCGGCCCGTGCGCGTGGACGACCAGATCCCCTCTTCAAACAGCACAAGGCCAGACAAAACGACTAGCACGCACCACGCCTTCCATCCATGACCCCTCCGACCGGCAGCGCCGGCGGCGAGGCCCTGGAGGAGGGCTGGGCGGCGGGATCTACGGTGGGAGACTCTCAAGATGAGGAGGGAGGGGAGGGGAGGGGATGGTGGGAGGAGAGAGATCCAACCTAGCTATCTCAAGCAGTGTATTTTTTTTTTCAAAATCTGGTCCTTTTGAGGGACTTCAACAACAACCCGCATATTAGAACCAGGGTCGGAGCAGAAGAGCATGCCACTGAACTTGTACTCAACCTCTTCAGCGATGAACTACTATCCCACCCCACGGGCATGGGGTCGAGTTCCGATCATGAGTCAAAGTGTCAAACGTATCTTAAGTTCCTAAAAGCGACGAGAATTTTTAAGAAAATACTCATGCTTTTTTTAGCTAAAAATACTCAAGTTGTTGCCATCTCCATCGTTGTTGTTTTCGTGTCATGTGGCTCATGTCCCTAGGTCCGCCACTCTCACTTCTTTACTCTAGGGATTTGATGTCCTCCCTTCAACACCAATCCCCATCGACCCCTCCTTCTACACTAGTTGATCACTTCGTGTCGACCAATCGACTCCGTCGCCATGGTCTCAATGCCCCTCTCATAATGAACTATCACCCGCCATGCCGATCCCTTATCATTAGCTCCCTCTGCCTTTCGCTCGTAGGGTGAGAAGCATAAATGAGTTCGGGTGTCGATGATCCCCACGCTAGCCCCTGACCTCTTTGGTGAGATTATCGGTCTTGGCTCGTGGTCAACCTTCGCCTTTGCAAGCTTCCGCTTGCCACCCGGTCTCCAAAAAAACTCCTTACCCAAAGAAAAAACAAGCTTCAAGAGTGCGGACCAAAGGAATTGGGAGAGATAGTTGGATTGTGGGAGCACGTTCATCAAATTCTAAGAAAATTCCAGCTCAATTTTTTTAAAGAAAATTCCAAAGCCACAACACTAGCAATTCCAAATGAACATATCACAAGTTCAAAAAAGTACTATAGCATAGTAGCAAGTCAGCAACTGCAGTTTCATCAGGAGTAAAAAAAAAGTCAGCATCTGGCAAGCTGGGCCCACACACACTACCACTGTTGAGTTCGTTTCTAGGAAGCGGAGCCCAGAAGACTTGCGACTGACAGGTGGGCCCCACTCAACAGCTTCACTCGTCCTCCCCCGGTTTAAAAACTCCCTCCCCTCCTTCCTTCCCCCCTCCGCCATTTTTTAACCGTCCTCTCCACTCGTCGTCGTCGCTTCCGCCACCGCCGGGCCGGGAGGGACGGCGACCGGATCGGCCGGGGACGGGGAGCAAAAAATATCCATCCGCCTCCGCGGAGGGCGTCGCCAGTTGCGCGATCCTCCATTTCTTTTCTCCCCGTGCTCACATGGCCCGTGGCCGGCCGCGATTCCTCCCCCCCGCACCCGCACTCTCGCGCCTCCGCCCCAATTTTATACTATTTCCCGGCACATGGCCACGCCCCCCCTCCCCCCTCCTCGCTCCGCTCGCTGCCATTAGATCCTCCGCAAACTCCACCGCCCACACCTCCCCACCCCCCTCTGCCCTGCTCTGCTCCGCGTCGCCTTGCCGCATTGACCCCCCACACTTCCAGCTCAACCCCGCGCGTCCTCTCTGCCCCGCCCGGCCCTGTCCCTGCGTCCGTGCGCGTCCTGGGAGGAGGAGGAGGGAGCCGAAGGCGCCGTCTTCGGAGCAAGCATCCCCTTCCATTGTCTCAGGTGAGTTGCGAGGTCTCCTCCTGATCGCGGGCGCCGGTCAGGCATTCCGTCGAACGCTTGGAGGCCATGCTGCGATGCGGTCGACCTGCTGGGCTTAGGGTCCTAGTACTTGCCTACTTGGCATGTTTTCCGTTTGATCGGGTGGCCATCGAGGCCGGCGATTCGATCCAGACTGCCACGGCGCGGAGAGCTCTCCTCGGCATTCTGCCGAACAGGTTGCGGGCATGGACCGGCGGGGCAAAACGAGGTCGGATCCTACTGGGATCAGGTTTCCGACGTGCACCGTTGCGTTCGTGATTGTTTTACCTGTGCTGCTCTCTAGTACTGAAATGTTTGACTTTATGAGGGCGTCTCATCTTCTGGAGAGGCCAGGTTAATCGGACGCTGTAGTTCGACAGATTTGTTGCATCTGCCATCTTTTCATCAGCATTGTGTTTCATCTTGTGGTTTCTGGAGTCACGTAGAATCTTAGATTCAGTTCTGCACCTTTTTTTCACTGCCCTCCCATGATCCGAAAACGCTCTCCTGCTGCCTCGAAGAAAGGGAAGATGTCATCTTTACGGAATGTATGTATGGAACCTCGTGAAAAGGAGAGCTGCATGTCTGCTTTTGTTGCCACGGCCATGAGCGTTTACTTACTTACCTGGTTGCCTTGAAAGCTGAATTCCTTTTGGCATTTTCGCCACAGAATTTGACTTGAATATGCATTGCCTGTTGATCATATTTTTGCTCCCCAGTCAAAACTTGCTTCTCCAGCACATTCATAGTACTGTGCAATTCAATCAATCAACTTTTACCGTATAGAAACTATCTAAATTGACCACCTGCCAATTGAGATCATCTTTTTTTCATTTGCCAACAGATTGCAAACTGGGTGTTTTATGCAGAAAAGAAGTAGCTGCTGATCCTCTCTCTGTCTCTGTCTGCAGGTTGGTCGACCCAAGAGTTACGCTACGGCTTGCTATTCTCAGAGCTCCGGGATCTTTGAATTTTGAAGTAGAAATCAGTGTGTGTAAGCTACAGTCGGCAACAGCACCTGCTGGGTGCATAATGACTCACGTTTGAGTGAGATTTCAGTGTGGCCAGGTAGCGGAAGTGCTTCATATAAAAGGAAGATGGGTGACGAATACCACTCTGAGTCTGAAGATGAGGTCGCACCACCAATGTGGCCTAAGGACATAGGGGATGTACACCAGAAGCAGTTCAAAATGGAGGACCTTGGAAAGGAGCACGATGCACTCAAGGATGTTAAATTTCGTGAGCAGCCTCTTCGTATGGATCCCCACCTGCTTGCGGAAATGGCAAGCTCTGAGAAAGGCACTTCTCAAATGCAATACTTTGTAAAGCACTGGGAATATACGCGGGCTAATAATGCTCGGCTTCTGAGCGAAGAGCTCGGCCGTCTCTCCCATCAGAGAAAAGAGATTGAAGAAAAGAAGCAACAAATCTTGGAGGAGCAACGCTTTCAAGATGAAAATTATTACGCCGCAAAGAGGCAAGTACCAATACTGGATGAAGTTTACAAGAATGAATGGAAGCGTCCGAGCAAAAAGAGTGATGACCATTCTCGTAATCAAGAGCTTAAAATAGATGCAGAATACAACACTATTACCTATTGGAAAGAGCGAGCGATGCGGTTAGAAGAAGCGCTTGAGGCAAGCCTCGAAAGGGAGCGTGCATTGGAGGAGAAGTTGGAGGAGGATATAAAGAATCTTCAGTCACATACACCGGTGGAGGAATTCTCTGGAATGTTAAAACGGGCTGATTACTTCTTGCATTTGGTTCTCCAAAGTGCTCCTATTGTAATTGCTCATCAGGTATGCTTTATCTAAGTTTACACCTGTTACAACTTGCTATGTACTCCCTCCGATCCATAATAAGTGTCGCTCATCTAATACAAAGTTTGTACTAGCTTAGTATAAAATGTGCGACACTTATTATGGATCGGAGGTAGTACATAAGATGCCGTTCAAAGAAGGCACATGATGGAGCACTGAGCATGAACTTCAATGATAGAGTATTGGTAAATGATACATGTTCTCTTTCTTATTTACAGGATGCTGACTTGCGGTACCGTTTCATATTTAATCACTTCCCAACACTTGCTGATGAGGTAATTAAATTCTCACTGATACCTTCACCGTGCCTTCGTCATGGACTTTTCTGCTTCATATACTGTTCACTACTCTCACCCTATAAATTTCCACTTTTGCTAATTACAGTTAATTTTCAGGATGTTATTGGTAAAACCGACCACGAGATATTGTCAGGCGAGGGTATAGATGAGATGAATAATGTCAAGAGGGAGGTTATGGCCAAGGGTATAGCGACTAAGAGAGAGTTTGTATTTAACACTCCATTGTTTGGAGCAAAGACTTTTGTCACATACATTGAACCAGTATTCAGCAAATCTGGGGAAACAATTGGTGTGAATTATGTTGCAATGGACATAACAGACCAGGTGATTTTTTGAATTTACTTCTCTCATATATGCCTCTTTAGTTCCATTCTGAATCTTGAGAATAAAAATATATTATTAGTTTCTCTTGGCTCTGGTGTGCACAGTAAAAGTCACCATTCTTGTTGGGCTGCGAAGGATGCATACAATTGTAGCCAGAAGCCTAGAACTGCATACTAAAATTTCACCTCCATCTAGTGGCACTGTGCTTATTTCTAACTCTGTAGGAACCAGTCGCTTCTTGTAGCTTATATATTGTTCCACCTTTCTGACTATTTGCACTTTAGGTCAAAACAAGAGAGAAAATGGCGGATATAAGGGTGAGAGAAGCTATCCAAAAAGCCAAGGAAACAGAACTTAGCAGATCTCTACACATCACTGGTTTGCATCCTGTAGCACAGTCTATTTATATTAATATTGAGTTTAAGGTCAGAATGGTATACTGAATGCTTCCACTTACCTAATGTTGCAGAGGAAACTATGCGAGCAAAACAAATGCTAGCCACCATGTCCCATGAGATCAGATCCCCCCTTTCAGGGGTTCTTAGCATGGCTGAAATTCTTGCAACTACTAAACTGGATAAAGAGCAATATCAGTTGCTAGAAGTTATGTTATCTTCTGGAGATCTTGTATTGCAATTGATCAATGACATCCTTGATCTTTCCAAAGTGGAGTCAGGTATGTAAAATTATATGTTATCTAAGGAAAATGAGCCATTTATTTTCTTCTTTTTAAGTTTTCTAGGAGTTGCTGGATGTATACATTAAGCACATTTCAATTTCCACTGTGTTACTTTGTACTAAATAAGTTCAGAATGACATTTGATTAGTGAAGATAGTTTTTGAGATTTGCTCCAAACAATTATCCAAAAGCATTGGTGCATTTCATTTGTTGTTATAATTTTTACCATATTTCTCTTTGTGTCTAAGACACTTGAAATCTGAAGTGGATTATTTCTACCTTCATTACTTCAGGAGCTATGAAACTAGAAGCTACAACATTTAGACCAAGGGAAGTAGTTAAGCACGTGCTCCAAACTGCTGCTGCATCTCTGAAGAAGGAATTGACCCTTGAAGGGTACATAGGAGACGATGTTCCATTGGAGGTATTGAGTAATAACTAACTTTTCTTCCTCTTTTCTTGTCTAAATCATTACATTTACGCATTCATGAATCTGCAAATTGGTGTCAGTCACCTTATGGAAGAAAATGAGGTACCTATTTATAAGTTTAAGTAGTTGCAGAGCAGGAGAGATCTTTGTCAATTTGGGGATTTCACTTATTTAAAATGATTTCATTCATCTCAGTTATATTTTTCAATGTTGTTATAGGTCATTGGTGATGTGCTAAGGATTAGGCAGATTTTGACCAATTTAATCAGGTAAGCTTCAATTCCATATATTCCTAAAGCATACCAGCCTTAGAGATTGGGTAAACGATAAATAAAACAGACATGCGCTTGGATGTAATGCAAAATATGTCTGATATATATCGTATTTGGAATCTTTCCAGCAATGCAGTGAAGTTTACACATGATGGGAAGGTTGGGATAAATCTTCGTCTTGTAGATGAGCCGCAACCAGGATGTGAAATAGAAAATGGGCAACTTCATATGAGAGTCCATCCTGCAAGCCCAGTTACAACTACCGCAGAAAATTCTGCTGCCTCTCCAAGAAACTGTGATAAAGATACTTCACGTTGTTCTAATAGTGAAAAAGTTTGTCAGAATGGTGTTGCATCAAATGAAAACTTTAGGGAGTACCATGAGGGAGAAGTTGTTTGGCTTCGGTGCGATGTACATGATACTGGGATCGGAATACCAGGTTTTTCCCCGTACATATTCTTCTACATATCCCGTTCCAAGGGGGGAAATATAATTTCTGGGTTATGATTTATTCCTTTTCTCATGATTCTTTCAATTTGTGCTCAACCGCAGAGAAGTCACTGCCATTTCTGTTCAAGAGGTATATGCAAGCCAGTACGGACCATGCAAGAAAATATGGTGGGACAGGGCTTGGCCTTGCGATCTGCAAGCAGTTGGTATGATCTTTTTTCAGTTCCAGTAATTGATTCATCTATAAGAAAAAATTAAGATAACAGTAGTTATGCATGCACTAACCACTAATACCTGAAAGCATAAGGAATACTTTAATATTTGTTTTAACTGAAGCAGGTCCACAGTAACTTAAATTTGTGTAACTTTTCTTAGATAATGAATAAATTTTGTAACTATTCAATTGATTTTTCCAATGATTTAGGTGGAGTTAATGGGTGGCAATCTTACTGTGGTTAGCAATGAGGATGAAGGATCAATATTTACATTCATGATACCTTGCAAAATTCCTGCAAAAGAGGAGAACAGTGATGATCCTGATGATGAGGCCAGTACTCGTAATAATTTCACTATCAATGATATAGAAGGATCTTTCGTTTTCAAGCCGAAAGTGCGCCCTTCTCTCCTATCTTCTGGAGTTCCAGTAATGAACAGCTTCTTTGGCAGCAATCTTATGTGCTATGGTCGTACTAACGTAATAGAGGATCATAAACCGTTCTCCAATGGTTTCATATCGATGAAAGATAATTCTGGAAAATGTACCCCTGCAGCTAGTGAATCAAATGGTCCAAATGTTAGGAGCATAGATGAAGAAAAAACTGATTGTTCAATGGTCTTTGGACTGAATAGTCAAGCTGAACGGATTTCCAGTTCCCGAGGCGACGCGACATCAATTTCAGGGGCTGGCATTCAGGAGGGAAGGAAAGCATGCAAAGCTCTTGAAGACAAAACACTTAACAAGAAATCCAAGTGCTCTCCAAGTAGCAGTAAGGCAAAGATCCTCCTGGTTGAAGATAACAAAGTCAACATAATGGTGGCAAAATCAATGCTGGTGCCTCTGGGCCATGGAATAGACATAGTAAATAACGGACTGGAAGCAATCCGTGCACTACAGCAGCGACAATATGATCTTATCCTGATGGTACGACAAACAAACATCCTCAGTTGTCTAATGCTACTACTAGCATTTTCCCCCCTCATGTTTACTTCATCAATTCACCCATATGTAGCCATCACTTCATTCTCAATTACCTCACCTGAAATATTTTAACATACAAAAGTGATACTTAAGGATGCCAAGTTTACAAGAAAATGAAAAAATCCAGCCAGCAGCTGCATCTTTTATACAACACTTCAAGCACGCAAAAGTGGAAGAAAAAGTTTAATCTGCTAGGTGATGAAATGCATTATTCTGAACTTAAAAATAGGCAAGGGTTCCTCCTATAACCGATTGACTTGGCTCAGACTTGAGTTGTTCAAGTGTGTTCCGAGCTTCATGGATTATCTCTTGTCTAAAATGATCAGTTGCCCTCCTTGCTTCTGTATCACTAGTCACCATGGACCAGTATAGTTGATATTGTTTGATAGCGTAGCGGGTTAATTTTATAGAGTACTATTTAGTAAATACTCCCTCGACAAATGGAAGTCATCTAATTTGGAACGGAGGGAGTAGAATTTAAGTTATCAAGATGGTCCCTCATCTTGTGATATCATTACTGGTGTCAGGACAGCCTTATGAAACCAAGTTAAAATTATATCATATGGTAACTTTTCTTCTACTCTTCTGCTGAAATGATAATGGTACCTTCCTGACAGGATGTTCACATGCCAGAAATGGATGGCCTACAAGCCACTAGATTGATCCGTGACTTTGAAAATACTGGCTGTTGGGATGCTTCTGTAAAGCCTGAAGACAATGAGATGATAACTAACTCAGCTATTTCATCTGATTGTGTGCAAGGCAAGAAAGGGAATAGAGTACCTATAATTGCGGTACGCTTACTCTTAAATAATTCCAAATTCCTGTTAAATAGTACTCCTATCTCTATCTCACCTTTGTTACCATGTTACTTCATGATTGTCTGTTTTCGCGATCATACATTCATACGCAAAATGACATGCAGTTAGGTTCATGGTAGAGATAAATGTTCATATGCAAAATAAAAATTCCAATTTTATAGGTGCTTATATTTATAGTAAAAAAAGGATGCACCTGCATCTAATATTTAATTGCTCATGTTATCTCTGCCTTCCTTTGTAAGAGAAGTGTCCAAAATCTGCGCCATTGTATAGCTGGATATCACATTACCTGTATCTAATATTTACGAATAGTTGTATTTTCTGTACAACTACAGTGTTATAATTAGAAATGTGTTCATTATACAATAACAGTTCAAATGTATATGTGATTAATATGCACCAATGTAATCTATAAGCACCGAAATAAGCAGTGTAGGTCCTTTTATTTTCCTCTCCACTTATACGTGGGAAATACTAGCACCTCAGAGCGACCGAAGGAGCTCTGGATTTTTGTTAAGTAAGATCATTGCCTTGCCTAGACTTTGAAAGAACACATTGTGAGAACAACATTTTCAATTTACTGATTAACAGTGGAAGTATTTTTCGAGACTTTTCATCATCTTTCTGGCCAGGACGCTTCACATACTTTTCCATTTGGATTTAAATGTCAATCCAGGGAATTTCCTTGTGGCATGTGAAGCATAGGTGATATGGCTCGGTTAATCCCCACATAACAATAGATAATAGGGATTATGCTAATTATATTATTTTTGGATACTTATAAATAACCCAGAATATCATGATGCATTGCAGATGACAGCAAATTCATTCGCGGAGAGTGCTGATGAGTGCCTTGCTGCAGGCATGGATTCCTACATATCTAAGCCAATGAACTTCCAAAAAACAAAAGAGTGCCTACAGCGATATTTGTTGTCTCAGTAACTAACCAATTGCTGTAAAGTAGGAAGGTAAATTTTAGCTTAGGAAAGTTTTGTGAAATCATATCCGTGTTTTCTTGTAAATGTTATTCCCTTGGTGCATCAGAAATGCAATAGATATAGTGTGTCCTGTCTTCCCAACTAGTCACCTTACTACTGGGAGACAGAAACAGAGCTCTGTTTTAGAGAGCGGGGCCAACCTAGCCCCATCAGTAAGATCACACAGCTTACTCAAACTTTAGAGTCTTCATTAATTGTATGAGACATCAACTGATATCATGTCACTCCTGTATATATAATTTTAGAGTTAATGGAGGTTCTTATCCTTTAGCAACTAACCGTCTATTACTGCCAGTAGCTTCAATTTTGTGATGATGTGAGGCACCAGAGTATGTATTGCGCAGATATTTGTGGATTAAAGCTGTCATCTTTCTGACGTTCAACTTATTCTGATAATATCGGCTCAAAGATGTATGCATCGTCTCCTCAAAAAATGATTGCCTTATCCCACTGTCCTCGTCTTGTCGTCCAATGCTTCTTCTTATATTGGTGAAAATAGCCACAAAGTACTTGCACAAACTGTCGTATGTCTGTAATGCTCTGTTTCTTATCTTAGTGAATGTTTTGGATAACATGGCCATGACCTTTTACGCAATGACTTTGTGTTGATTTCATTATAAGTACTTATTCTAGAGATTGTGTCGCCACATTTTCGGATCATGCTATATATATGGGTTTTGTACCAGTTGACATCTAGTCATGGTCCCAACTGCAAAAGCAAGAATTCATTACTAATAACTGCAACATCTTTAGAGATTTGCCACTAAGAGAAAACAATCATCCAGAGATTCATGTATCTCCGATGCCCGCAGTAAATGCGAAGTTGGGAGCATTGCATAAAGCAATTTATTGGTATTGGGCAAAGATCATCCCCCACAAGGATAAGAAACACTGGATGATCTTTCGCCGGATCATTGTGTTGGATTAAAGCAGCAATCACCTAACTAAAAAACTTAGCTTTACTGATGGGGACCTGCACTAAGCCCAGTGTTAATGATTCCCCTTCCTGTTGGTGATAGCAGATTTGCATCAAATCTTGTTCTACTAGTCCTCTTAACAAGCTGCTGCATGGAGCATCATGTGTGGGTTAATCTAATTGCGGCATCAATTTTTCTCTCTTCTGGGCAGGTGATCCTGGAGCTGCTGCATAAAGATTTGGCCCTGCTTTTTGGCATTGTTTATTCCTGTTCCCTGCGAGTGCTGGAGTCACTAGCAGCAGTGAAAGGGGGCGCGCTGAGAGGGACCTGACAAATGCCATGGATAATGCTCCTCCCCTTTCTTCAGGTTAGGGGAAAGGGGGGTTTTCCTGGCAAGTGCTTGTGCAGAAGAGCAGTTGAGCACAAGGGCTGCCGTGGGTTGATGCACCGTACTAACACCGGACAAGCTTGTGGTCGACGGCGCGGTCGCTGTCTCGCATTATGCTCGCGGCCCGGGTTCGTCATCTCGACGGCGACCGGTCGCGGGAAAGAGCTGGTACAGATCAGCACAGCCATTCCTACCGGCCGGCCGGCGTGGTTCACTTGCAGGGTGCCACTATCTGCAGGTACAAGTTGATGATGATGACATAATGCCGCTGTGATGAATGGATAATGGATCTGGCCCTCTTGTGATGAGCGAGCAAAGCAGCAGCCCTTCTGCAACATGTGCTGCCGCCACCCGGGAACATCCCCTTCCTATTCCGGAATCCGGATACTGTTAAATTTCAACCCCCAAAACAAGAAGCTGAATGGATATTTCTTGAGGCTGCTGGTGCCCTCTCAAGCATCAGATGCTGCTCCCTCGTTCATCATGACGAGGGAGAACTCGCCGGGAAGGTCGCCGGAGCAGCATCTGCCAAGTCCCCGGCCCCTTTCGCTTTGCATCTGATACAGTGTCGGAACACCTGGGCACTGTTTGTTACTGTGGGGAGGTTCTCATTCGTCCCTGCATCCCTCCCAGCAGCACAGAATCTGCAGCCACAAGAAGGGAGATAGAGGCCGGCCAGCCGCCTGGCCTGGACATGTACAATTGGCATCGCGCCGCCGTGGATTGAATTCGGCCAGTCGACGACCGTGGTCACCCTCCGGTGCGACGCACGCAGACACGTCGTCGTCGCCGGCGGATGCGTGGCCGCGCTCTCATGATAACTAAGGCGACGCGTCGTCGTCGCGGGCGGATTCGTGGCCGTGTGTTCTTGAGATGTTGTGATCCTGGATGACTGTAGAGCAACCGATGACAGTCCATGTCCATGCAGTGCGATTCCTCACCTCAGCACAGCACTACCTGGAGCTCTCCCTTTCTCTGTGCTGGAGTCGGCACACTCTCCTCTCGACAGTGAGTGATATGCTCTCTCTCCTGGCTCTCCACCACTCCATGGAATCTCACTCTCCACCGGGCTCTCCGGGCTTTATCTTCTGCTAGCTTTTCCTCCTTGCAGAGTGGAATTTGTGGGCATGGTGTACCACAGGATATGCCCACGGTCCTGTAAAAGTTTGTCATTTTGGATAAGGACAGTTAACAGAAGGTGTTGGTCCTGGCCACTTCACGGGAACTCTGTATTTCTATTCATCACCGTACAGATTACCAGTACATGGATGTTACATGCTCCCATATAGAAGTTTACCTATTTTGCCTTCTTGCGACTATGTTTAAGGAAAACATCTGACCGAAGAAATTGCGTGTAGCCCGCTAATTCCCCGGTGCTTTTGCAAAGTGTCCGGTTAATTACATTTATAGGTCGAGCCTAGAGAATACCTCTAATTAAACTACGTGTGATCTCTCGTCGTGTAGTTTGCTCATGCATGATGCATGTGTGGCTTTGTTTTGCATGAACCCAGTCACAGTACGTCATCGCCATGTCGATTCTTAGAACGGGATTTGTTGATGAAGATGATAACTTTTGCTTCGTCGTTACCCAGTCATGTACACATGACTTCATCAAACATGAAAGCGTGTATGTTGCCTTTGCGTCGTGCCTAACAACAATCTCCAACCCTGTTTAGGATTGTGAGATGTCGATAGAATATGTGACCTAGCCTTATAACACTAGTAGAGAAAACCTTGTCCCAACATTAATTGTTGGTGCTCCAAATTTTATAAACGATAGCATTATTTTTTAATAGTGTTGGCACTGTAGATTTTGGTACGCTAGTTTTATATGGTCACTGCTGGTGTTGGAATTAAAAGAAAATGTCATCATTAAGTGATGCCAATTGTACTGGATAAGAAAATAATATTTCCGTTGTTGTAGATATTACACGCCATAGATATATTATATTTTGGTGACGTTGTTTAAATGTAAACGCCGTCATAGTTAAAAGAACATGCTATTTTTTTCGTTTTAATTTTTATGCTTATTCTTGTATACTATTAAAAAGGTACAATTATTTGTTTCAAATTTTGTTTTCATTTTTTTCTTGCTAATACTAATGCCCTATTATATATATGCTTATTTTCTTGTATATTAAGAAACCTCATTTTTTGTTTTAAATTAATTTGGTTTTCATTTTCTTTCATGTTTTTATATTATTTGTTTTATTTCAATTTTCATTCTTAATTAAATATTATTTATTAATACATATATATATAATAAACTTTTTAAAATTAAAGGGTTTTATTATGTATGGTACACAAAATAAAGTAAAAAAATACAAAAATATACATATACAGAACATAAATACAATATAAAATAATATGTATATGAAAATAAACGTATATTTGCGGATGTGATTATATATATAGTTTAATGTAATTGCTGGCGTGGCTGCATGGGCTCAACTGGGCCACGCCCGCAACTAGATTATAACATATTCAATCTCGCGCAGCGTCCTCCCCGTTCTGTCCAACCCTATCTTCTTGAGCCCTCCTCGCCGCGGTCCCCTCCTTGGCTTTTCCGTCGCCATCTTCGTCGAGCAGGTACGCCCCCGCGGTCCTCCCTCCCCCTCCTCTCTCTCTACAATCGATCATCTATTCCTCTCTCTGCAGATCCGGCCGTCGCCGCCACGCTCCTCTATGGGTCCGCCGCTGCTCGAGCCCCTCCTCGTCGCCCGTCACCAATCTCCTACATGTATTGTGGCTTTATTTTATTTTAATTTATATTGTTAGTGATAGTTAGTTTTGTTAGTAGTAATTACTTAGTTGTACTGTTAGTAGTAGTGTAGTTAGGGTTTAGTTAGATTAGATTATATTACTTATCTAGGGTTAGTACTTAGTGCTAGTGCTATTGCTAGTTGATATTGTTAGTAATAGTTAGTACTGTTAGTAGTAATTAGTTATTTGTAGTGTAGTTAGGGTTTAGTTAGATTAGATTATATTACTTATTTAGGGTTCATAGTTAGTGCCAAGTGTCGGGTTAGAAGAGAAACTTACTTTTTCATCATTTCCCTTTGAACCTTTATATGTTTAATATACACCATATCAAATTTCATATTCAAATTCGGGACTCCTCTGGGTTAATATGGTAAATTGAGGGCATTTAACGCATTTCTAATATTTTCTGTACATACATCAAAATTGAACTACATGTACATTAAAAACATTAAAATGTAAAACATATCATTTAAGTTCTTTAGTATGTATTTAGGTTATATATGCTAGTAACAACTAAACGTTCATTAATTTGATATGTGACGCGTGCCTCAGTGTCATGTTCAATTTCTAAATAATCTACATCATAGTCTTTCCAAAAGCATGCAAAGTTTCATAGGTCTCAGACAACATTAAACATTCCTAACAATTTAAAGAATTATTGTACATACTTCACATTAAGTTCATGCATTTGAGTTTTCACACATACATATTTTAAATTACCAATTTTTTTTCATAAGACATAGATATATGCTGACTACATTATGTATGATCTTTTTTCCTATTTTCAGAAATATTTAAATGTACTAGAATTTTAAATTTTAATTTTATGTGGTGAAATAAAAATTTATTCATAAAATGACTAAAATATACCAAACATGGAAACTAAAAATTTCATACCAACTCTCATACAACACCATAAAAAAATGACACACCAAAAAAATATACACAATCAAAACACCTAAAATATTATTAGTGGCGGGCGCCTAGATGGGCCCATCACTGGTAAAACTTGCCCAAAGGTTATGATGGTCCAAGTTGATGGCCATATTACCAGTTGCGGAAATCTTTCATTTTTTTATTTTTGTGTACGCATTTTCGGTGTTTAGATTATTTTTTTGAATTTTCTGCAGTTTTTTTCTCTTACATTTTGGTGAAAAATAATTCAATTTTTATGTTCAAAATAAAAAATATTTCTTTTGTAGAAAAAAAGACGCACGATCTTGCATCTCGTGGAGGCATGAATCTTCTTCCGTGAGAAGCACGTTGCATGCCCCTAAAAATAGGCACCCTACGTGCCTTAAAACAGGAATGATCATGCCTCCCAGAGGCAAGAATTTACTCCGGAGAGGGGCACGCCGCATGCCTCTAGAAAAAGAAGCACGACCCATGCCTCTAAAAAGGAGGAACAAATTTACTTCCGCGAGAGGTAAGCCGCGTGCCTTTAAGAAAAGAGGCCTGGCCCGTGCCTCTAAACAAGGCACGACCGTCCTTCCTGTGGAGGCACGAATTTACTTTCGCGAAATGCATTTATTTTTGGAAAAGGAGAATATATTAATATCGAAAAGATACCAATTACACCCAGCCTCTGCAACTACGCAATGCCAAAAGGCAGTACTGATGCACTCAGCCAACCAAAACAAAAATAAAATAAATAAAAATAAAAGTCCTGCTACAGAGTTAAATCCATGCAGCAGCAACACAACCACCACCAAGTCAACACCTGATGTTCAATTCTTCAAAAGCAACGCCTTGAAGAAAGAATCAGTGGCAGGCACAACCAATTAAGGCCAGACCTTGGGTTTTCACCCTGAATATAGTCTCCGCTTTCAAAACAATGTCTTCAACAAGACCATTGACAAGACCATTGCCAGGCACAACCAATTAAGGCCAGACCTTGGATTTTCATCCTGAAAGGTAAGACTTTGAACGTCACATATGTTGTCGCCCCCGCTTACATACTGCTGCCATGATTTCTGTAACTCCGAGTCAGTTCCTCATAAACGCAAATACTCCAATCACCATTCCTCTAACAAAGGGAAAAAAGAAACCTCCAGATTGCAACGAGTGACGTGCATACAATGCACCACTTATCAATTGCGACAAAGGTGGAGATTTTCGTTGCAAGGAGTACTCCTTAATTAGTGATTTCGTTGATGAAGTAATTTCATCAATGTGCTTTGTTCAGCACCCACCACTGGTATTTGGCTAGATTATTACCCGTGGCAGGTCTTTGCTCCTGCTCGTCATTGTTTTGATCGTACTTCTAAGCAATTTTCTAATTGTGTCATTCAAATGCTTCTTATCTTGGTGAAATAATCAATATACTTCCACAAACCTTTGGTCTGCAATGCTTTGTTTATTATCTTAGTAAGTGAAAGTTGTGGATAACATGGCCATGACCTTTTATGCAACGACTTTGATTTAGTTGGTACCATTATAAGTTTGTAAAGTTCTTCTCCATAAAAAAAAGATCGTAAAGCTTTTATTCTAGAAATTGTGTCGTCACATTCGCGGGTCATGCTACATATATGTGAACGTTTTATACCGGTTGACATCTAGTCATGGACCCAACCACAAAAGCAAGAATTTGGTAATAATAACTGCAGTATATCTAGGGATTTGTCATTAAGAAAAAGCTTCCAGATATTCCTGTATGTCGGATGCCCGGTAAATTCCAAGGTGAAGCATTGCATAAAGCAATTTAGAAGTACTACTGGGCAAGGATAAGAAACGTCGAATGATCTTTTCTCAAGATCATTGCGTTGGACTGGATTAAAGCAACAATCACCTAATATAACACTTTGCTTTACTGATGGTGACCTGCACTTTGCTTTCCCAAGCCCTTCCTGTTGGTGACAGCCGATTTGCATCAAATCTTGTTCTAGTGCCTGTCTTACATGCTCCAGACGCATGAATCATCATATGTTAATCTAATTACAGCATCATTTTTCTTCTGAGCAGGTGATCCCGGAGCTGCTGCATGAAGATTTGGTGCTGCTTTTCAGCGTGGTTTATTCCTGCTCCCCGCGAGTGCTGGTGTCACTAGCAGCAGTGAAAGGGGGCGCGCTGAGAGGGACCTGGCAAATGCCATGGATGGATAATGCTGCTCTCCTCTCTTCTTCAGGTTAGGGAAGTGCTGGTGCAGAGCAGTTGAGGACAAGGGCTACGTCGTGAGCTTGTGGTCGACGGCGGGCGCGGTCGCCGTCACGCGTTGTGCTCGCGGCGTCGGTTCGTCATCTCGACAGCGACCGGTCGTGCGAAAGAGATGCAGGCCAGCAGCCATGCATTCCTACCGGCCGGCGACGTACGGCGAGGTTCAGTTGCATTATGGCGCCACCATCTGCGTGATGATGGCATAATGCGTGCGCGGCAGTGGATGGATGGTGGATATGGCCCTCTTGCAATGAGCGAAGCGGCCCCTCTGCAAGACTGCAACATGTATTTCAGGCACCCGGGAACGTCCATGCATCTGATCTGAACCCCGTCCTATTCAGGATAATGCACTGCTTCAGTAAACTGGATGGATATTTCTTCGGGCTGCTGGCTGGTATCTTCTTGAGGCATCAGATGCTGCTCGCCAATTCATCATGATGATCAGGGAGAAGTCGCCGGGAAGCTCACCAGGACAGTAGGCATCTCCCTTGTCGCTTTTGCATCTGCTACAGTCTTGGAACACCTGAGCACTGTGGGGAGGTTCTTATTCCTGAACTGCACCCCAGTAGACCCAGCAGGCAGCAGCCCCAAGAGTGACACAGGTCGTCAGCCGCCGTGGATTCGTCTCGGCCAGTTGATCCTCGACGCCCTTCAGTGCGACCACCGACACGTCGTCGTTGCGGCGAACGCGTGGCTGTGATCTTAAGGAGTAAGGAGTAAGGACTAAAATGTTGTCATCCAAGACAGTGCAGTGCGGCGAGCTGCACTCGGACAGTGACTGGACGTGGATTCAGTACACTGAGTGAGAATGGTGTTCGATGGTAGTAGTATGATTCTTGGCCACAACTGGGCCAGAGAGACATGTTGAGTTTACTGCTGCAGCACCACCTGGAGCTCTCACTCCCTCTCTGGACAGTGATATGCTTTCTCCTCGCTCTCCACCACTCCATGGAATCTCGCCTGGCAACAGTGATAGCTGCCATGGGACAGCACACTTTGTCTTTCTCTTCTTTTCTCCTTGCACGGTGGATTTTGTGGCCATAGCGTGCCATATGATATGCTAGTGTATTGCCTACGGTCCGGTAAAAAGTTGTCGTTTTGGATAAGGACAGTTAACAGAAGGTGTTTGTCCTAGTCACTCCTCTGACCATGAAGTAAAGCATGCAATAATCAGCATCGCAAAACAACACGATACTATGTTTTACTTCTCTTCATTGGCTTGTCTCTCTCTAACGGTCTCGCGAGTCGCGATCTTCGAGATGAACTTTTTTGGTTGGTTTTACTCTTCCTTCGAAACCGCGTTTGCCATCTGCACATCGCCGGTAGAAGTGAGGTTCACGATCGATGTGGATATGCCCGCGATAGAGATGCACAGCGCGAGCGTAGTCCACGAGGCCGAGCTGCCTATGTTGACGTCTGCGATCCCTTGAGATGCCTTCACGTCCGCCCCCGAAAAGGTAGTGTTGTAACTGGCGTGATCGGGGCGAGCGGACTCCTAGAGCGCCCGTTGTTGCTCGATGAAATTTTGGGTCTTCGCCGCCATGGCCACCACGCTCGCCATATTGCCACAGATTTTGCATTTCCCCTGCCAGGGCTGCTCGAGGAGGTCCATGTTGTACATCTAGTCCTCCACCGCCTACCAGAAACTTGAAAGCGGTAGCGGCTACTCCTCCATCATGACAACCTCAAAGCGGCCCCACACCTGGTCCATGCGAAGCAGGCACGAACCGACACGTGCAAGATCTCGGTCTCGGCATTTGACATCTCCTCCATCATCGTCGTATCATCCTTGCTCAACTCTGTTAAGCTCGCCGGCAAGCTGACCTCTATGTGGCTCGCATGGCGGGCCTGCGAGATGAACCAACTCGCGCCTCTGCTCTGTCGATAGGCTTTCGCACAGGGCTCTAGAGCTCATCGTCATGGCGGAAGTGTAAAACGGAGGAAGAACGCGAGGAGTGTGGATAGTGCATTGCATGGACGTGTTTCAATAATGAGATGACGAGGGCGTCGATTGAATGACGGCTTGAATACGGAGCGCCGGAGTGTGTTTCTCTACCACCACGCCCATTCAATGCCGGCAGACGATGAAAGGGCAACCAGTTTGAATTCGGCGGACAAACGTCCCGTCGAGTGTCTCCGACATTGAACAGGAGCGGAGACCAAAGCTCTCGGCCGGGACGTGCTCCAACATTGAAGTGGTGCGGGGACCGGTGCTACGGTTCGAGTGAGCGGTCGTGTCATTCTGGGCTGACATCAATGCTTTGGAGCGGCTAACCGGTATGAATGCATGGTCAGCGCTTCACGCGCGGGGTGGGTTTTTGGCACTGAAAGACTTTGGATGGGACATGCAGATCGATCCTTGAACAGATATAAGACCGCATCACATGTCAAAAATGACCCGTAGGATCTAGTTCAAACGAATATGAAAAGTTTAAAAATCAGTGTTAAAAATGCCCTAATGTTAACAAAGTCACGATTCAAGGTAAGATGAGATATTTGTTCTTCACATGATCGAGCGCGATATTTGTTATACATGAGCGAGATATTTATTAGCTAGTCCCCGCAAAAGGGCAGAAGATATTTGTTAACTAGATTAGACTTAAGACGTCCCATATGGGGATGGGACAGAGGTCAGCCGTGTAAGAAGCACACAGAGAGATCAGGTGGCCGGCCGGCCATGGATTCCACCTCGCATCGGTCACGTCCGTCTTGTTCACACATATTACTTCCATCATCATGCAGCGTGACCGTGGAACAATCGATCGGAGACAAATTATACCAAGAGAGGGGGTGGACTAGTCTAGTGGAGCGTGCGTGTGATGCTGCTACGTGACGGCATTCCATTTGTGTCGCGCCAGTTCCCCACCGAACTCAAGGGCAATGGTGAAATGTATAATTCCTTTTTGTTTTGCAAAATATTCCTTCCGTTCGGAATTACTTGACATGGTTTTGATTCAAATTTAAATCAAAGCTTATACCATGTCAAGTAATTCTAAACGGACGGAGTATATAAGAAAAATGATTCTTCATTTTTCATGTACGTATATGGATAAGTGTTCCTCAAGAACTTTCGCGGAAAAAGGTATTCCTCAACAAATATATGCACATATGTAAATAAAGTTATCCATACAACTGCCAACGGATAAATGAATGGGGACTAGCAACGTAACAGTATGGACATATCACATATATACCTAGCTACCTGTAGTGTACACAGGTGTATATACTTCTGGAGAGCTCCATCATCTCAGATATGTACGTAGGCAATGCAAGATGCATGGGGCCAACTTCCAGTAGCTAGGCAGCTCATCATTGAGACCTTTTTCTCTTATCACATTAATAAAAGACCAACAATATTTTGTCCTTAATTTTTTTAGGATACTTTGCCACCATCGTCCCATTGGCCGGCCATCATCCGGACAGACAGGTGTGTGATCAACTTTACCAGACACGCCCTCTCATTTGAAACTGTGCCTCCAGGAGATTGATTGATGCACACCTATTGATTGATTGCCACCTTGTCTATCTACATCGAATATTTGAAAGCCAGGGTAGTTTGGATCCGCACTCCTCTTAGACCCTAAATGTTTTCGGCATGGGGTTCTCTCATGGATCCAATCGACCATCTAACGCCCCCGTTGTCGAGCATGGCTTCGTGTATTGGTGACAAAATGGCATTCACTTCGCACCCATCTGTGCGAGAAAGGGCGCATCTTTGATGATCATGCTCGCGACTTGATGGACTTGGAAGTAGTGTGACAAGGTGATCTTCAACGACACATAAACAAACATCTCTAGCGTTGTTCACACGATTAGGGTTGATGCCACTATGGGTGTGAGTGGTAGCGATTGACCTTGCGAATAATGGATGTCGAGCATTCGGTCCAAATTTTTTTACATGCTTCTTGCTTGGATGTTCACAATTACGATTAGCGTTGTTCACCCTCAAGTTTTTTTCTGGACTTCCCTGTCCAATTTTTTTTGAACCCAAGCTCGGAATGGATGTCGAACATTCGGTCCTTGGACATTTGGTTGGCATGCCCATGCCCTAGCTTGGTTAGGAAAAATGATGATCATTGGGTAAAACGTGTTGCCACCTAACTATAATTTCTCGCTATGCCCGCCCTTTGCTCCTTTCGGTCGTTGTTCCTGATGTAAAGAGTATGCGCTCCTCAGTGCTTCTCCCTCGTGTGTCGATATTCTTCCATGTCACTTTCTTTGTAAATTTTGCTTGCCGCTAAGTAATGGAATGGAAAATATTCAGGTGGACAACGCCCCGGTAGGCCATTCCAAGATAAATGGTTGCTAACGACATTAATGGTATTAACTTTCTATTTTTTACATGCTTCTTGCTTGAGACAGGTCGGTGTTAAATTGAGTCTAGATGTAAGTTGAATTCGTGATTAAATACTTATGGTTAGAACTATACTATATCTATCTATCAATTGATTCTTTAATTCCGAGAACTTTAACCATATGTTTTCAATGGTTGGATGCACCGGTTGCACAAAAATTCCGTGCCCGCATGATTTTTCATGGACCGATTGTCAACTTGGCTTGCGTGGCGGACTTTCCAACCTTATTGAGTTACTTTAAGGACGCGCGGTATGACAACATTAACTTGGCAAGTGTAGGTGGGAGAATTAGTGAACTCCAGATTTGTGGTACTCTTCGATTACCGGTTGATGCCGTGTTCTCATCATGAAAAATCCAAAATATGGGTTTTTGTTGATAAACCTAGCAATGACGACCTATGTGCTAGACGTTTTGACAATGCTTGAAAATCCTCCGTGAGCTGAAAATCAACCAAGAATAAGAAAAATTAAGGACGTGGCGTTTTTTGCATGCGGGAGCACATGCTCCCGTTTAAACACATTTGTAAATATTAAAAAATCAGATTTTTTTGGGATATACAT
Organism: Bromus sterilis; assembly: GCA_950022295.1. Lineage (NCBI taxonomy): Eukaryota > Viridiplantae > Streptophyta > Magnoliopsida > Poales > Poaceae > Bromus > Bromus sterilis. Next base: position 17,087,599 of record OX465598.1, on the reverse strand, counting down.
CTTGATCTTTTATGTGTTTATGAAGTTGTTTGACGGAAAATCGACACATTTTACGTCGTGTGTAAAAATATTAAAAAATCAATGATAAAAAAGATTTTCATGAGGCCTTTTTTTTATCTTTTTTACAGAGGTCATAAAAAATGCCGAGTTTTCACGAAACTTGATGTGTGCACATAGTATTTAAGATGTACATGCCAAATTATTGTTCTGAATATTTTAACATTTCAAAGTATCAATTTCGAGAGGCCAGAGCATATGCACCCATATGCTAAATTGAATTTCTCTAAAATGAACACTTATAATATATTTTTTTCCTTTTTACGTGTCAACATTGGAATATAGATTGGGCTCTTGTGAAAGAAAGTGTCAATACGGAACGTGTGTGACCGGCGAAGTCCCCAGCGTGCCTGTCCAGCCCAAGATGAACTTGACCTTTGCTGGATGGATGGAAACTCTGATCGATGGAGCTCCCGTGTGAAGGTCAAGTTGGTGTTTCTGCGCGGGAAAGTCAAGGCGTGCAATGATCTCAACGCTAACCGGAACCGAGCGCGACACGTAACCACCCAATCAAGAGCCCGTAACATGTGAGTTGAGTGAGCTCAGCAGGCTCGTGACCGTAAACAAACAGAATCCATCGATCGATCGATGTTAAAGCTAGCAGATTTAACCAGTATTGCATACGTACGTATGCACCAATTGGACCCCGCCCGCGAGAGTCCATTATTCATTCATGCAATAGGTGCACTGTTTTTTTTTTTTACTTTTCCCTAGTGTGGTTCTTTTCTCGTATTTTTTTATTCTAGCTTTTCAAAGAATATGAACATTTCATGGTATCCTACTTATGAAGAAATAAAAAAAAGATTGTAGAGTGTCAAAAATATAAGAGATGAATAGGAATGGTCATTTTTGTATTGATGAGAAGCTTCACCCATTTTCTCCGCATCATGAATTTTTAGTCCAAATTTGGCTAAAATATATCAAACATTCTGCCTTCAACATGGCTGCAAGAAATTCACCTAGAAATTTCCTAGAATACTCATGTAGCTAGTTAAATTCAGTAGAATGTTTCTATTTTTTTTCTGAGTAGTTTGCATTTCTAGTTCAACATGACCAGAAAAACGTTAAAACATTCAAATCCATAAATTTCCAGGGAAAATGGTACCAAAATCGTTATATTTACAGTAATTGGTTTGATTTACTAGAGAATTTATAATATTCTATGTGCAGTTTGAATGTTCAGTTCAAAATATCCAACATAAATAAGAATATTTAAATCTAATAAATGCTCAAGACAAATGACCTTAATTTTTCTTACGATGCTTAGCTTAGTTGGCTTGATTCATTACTAGATTTTTGAAAATAAACTAGTGTAGTTCAAATTCTATGTTTTGTTGACCAAATACAAATATTTGGTCAATTTATAAACATGGACAATATGCTAACCAAGCCGAGCCGCCTAGTTCAGTCCATGATAGGTGTGGCCCTTGTCATTTTTCAGCTATTGAACTACTCACGGTAATTTTCAGGTTTATTTTTTTATCTTTTAGTTTTTTTAGAGTGCACCTCTTAGGTTTAAAGGGGTTATATGTTAAAATTAGCTACACATATAGTTTGTTGTTATTCGTACACAACTTTGTGAAATATAGTCCGCATACTATGGGATTACTTATCCATACCCAAACCTGGGTCATTGTTTAACTATTCTAATAGGCCTTTTATATCTGAATTAAAGGTTTATTAAGTTTTTCTAGGTGGTTAGCTCACATCATGTCATGTATTGAATGTAAACTGCAAATGATGGACACAAACCATACATCATGTTCCTTTTTTAGGCAAAATCATATATCATGTTGATAAATGGGATAGGTGACATAAGGATATCAGGAGAGGACACAATTCCTCTGAATCATTGCCGTGATCGCCATCGATATTAATGGCAAATCCATATCTATCATTGCTTCGAGCAACAAAACGTATACTCACTGCACACACACGAATCTACGTGTACGGTTCCAGAAGGAGCCGTTCTGGAACAGCCCAGTGCACACAAGGCACTGCCATGTTGAGCTGGCATCCATACAAAAGACATGCATCCCCATTGAGCTCATGTTGTTTTCTTTTGTTCTACATAGATCAGCCACCATGACACGCTAGAGAACGTACATTGGGGTTTGTGTGTGCACACTGAAGACGTATGGCACCCCCTTTTCTCCTGGGCCATCATGCACGTTGTACAAAATACTGACCTAATACTAGCTACCTTAGACAGCTTGGGACCATCATTCTTTTGCTGTGGATAAGCTCACACCAAGCGTAGAACTTTCTATGAACGTACATATCCTGTTTCCATGGAGCACCTTTCTGATTAGTTGATGCACTATGTGTTAAGGTCCCATACTTAATGAGAGGTATGGATACTCCCTAACAAAAAGCAGTTTATGAGGGAATATATGTTTTGGTTAAAATAAGAGCTTAGAGGAGCACTGCACTAAGCAGTAGTGTTATTCATAATCTATGGAGTAGTACCATTTTATTGGAGTGTATTGGCCATGTGTTGGTCCCTCCGGCCACTCATAGTTTGTCACGCCAAGCTACTGGCTCTAGCTAGGCTAACTAAACCTTGCAGACGTAATCCGCATTCATTTGGTGCCGGTGAAGCTCCACTAAGCCATGATTTAGCTAGCTAATTGGATGCTTACGGATAAGGACAAAGCTTGTTAGTTAATTTCAGTAACTATGAACAAGTTATGCCACATGTTAACTTTCAGCTATGCTTTCTGGCGATGCTCGAGACATATAAATCCACCTATCTTGAACTGATTGCTGCGTGCGGTATATTTTTACATATCTAAAGTTTTTTTGGTTATATCTAAAGTTAAAGGAAGGATCCTACAAATGTGCCAATACAAATTCATATGCGTTTGGCAGAGGCTATCATGCGCGATAATTTAGCTAATCAACTTAGCTAGAGATAACTTAGCTAGAGATATTCACCAATGATTAAGGTTGGCATGATGGTACTAATATTACCATCATCACCACGACACATGCTCAATGTTCCCCTTTATTGCTACCAACCTATCTTTGTCTTTCCATTAACTTACTCTAAAGAAAGAAGGATGATGCTTACGTCCGGCCTAAACCATATCAGGAACTTACCTTTTGTTTCTGGTTTGGACTTGGAGTCTCCCTATAATAAGTGCACAACGCAATAATTCTTGTAGAGTCCTAGATCATCTCTTCCTCCCCTGTATCCGCGTCTATCGGTATCCACACCACACAATCAATTAGTTTTCTTAACCCCTTGGAACCAGTTAAGGAATATTCTTAGAGTGGTATGAAATATTAGTTGCATCATAAGATATTTAATGATCTACTGACTAGGAAAAAAGACACGAGGCAAAACTCTTGCTAGCAACATTGCTTGTACTCGACTCATTGGGTTTTGTTTCAATGAAATGAAGCCGAGGAGATGCTTCATGTTTATCTAAAAAAAGACACGAGGCCAAACTATTCACAAATTAAGCAAGATGGGTGCCACATACTGGGTGCCACATACTTTTAAGCAGGTTGCAACATAAGAATGTATTTACTTATAGAATCAAGACCAAACTATTCACAACCCCACACCATAGGAAAATCTACAGTTATAATTAATGCAGCTGTAGTGACTAGTGCATGAATGATTGGTCCATCCCGTGTCCTATCTTGGATAATTACTTACATAATATATATCCTGGTACTTTAATTAACATAATTGCTAATTCTTGACTACCTAAACTCTTATAATCCTAGTAATCCAAAAGCATCACTTAGACAGAAATTGATATATTGAAGGTGCACAATTGTAGCAAAATTTACGTGATTTCTAGGTGGTAAGGTATGCGTGGAAGCGATATTAATTAGGATAACAATGGTCGGGTATTGATCCGAAGGTCAGAATCAATCATTTTAATTCGTAACTACCCCGTTCCACAATATAAGAATGTTTTGTAAGCTATGCTAGTTTCCAAAATAATCTTATATTATGGGATGGAGGGAGTAACAAGAAGACAACTCCACCAATGAATGGATGGTTCTAAAATGCATTTGCAAACTAAACTAAGTTGCAAAAAATTCTTACATTTTGGGATGGAGGAATTACAAAACTTTCGGTGACAATTTTCGCCATTGTTTCTCCCCAAGAAAGGGGCTGGTATCTAGAAACAGAGAACACACCTCTAAACAATTTTTTTCCCATTGGTGCCTTTTGATATTCTTGGCATCACACATAGATAACACTCCCATGTTTTGCAAGTATATTTCTCCCCTGCCCCCTACCCTATAAATACATCACATTTCTTCTCACCCTTCCACACCACACTCAAGACAACAAACTACAAAGCACACACAGAAGAAAAACAGAGAGAGCAGCATCAGAAGCAACCTGATCAGGTGCAACTCCTCTGCTACGCCGCGCCCACAGACACCAAAGCAGACACCATGAGGCCCGGACCGGAGTTCGTCGCCATTAGCCACGTTGCGGGGGCGCCGACGGCAGCGCCTGCGCACGGGCTGATCAACGGCACGGCGCACTCGGCATGGCAGTCGCCTGTGCCGTACCTCTTCGGCGGGCTGGCGGCGATGCTGGGGCTCATCGCCTTGGCGCTGCTCATCCTCGCCTGCTCCTACTGGAAGCTCTCCAGGTTCCTCGACGACGGCCAGGCGACGGCGGACGCCGACGGGGAGAAGGCCTCGGCCTCCGGCGCGGCCAGGCCGGCCATGGATTTCCAGGTGCACGTCGTGGTCATCATGGCCGGCGAAGAGCGGCCTACGTTCCTCGCTAAGCCGTCCACCAGCCGTGCAGCCGAGGTGGAGCTCGCCACCGCAGCGGCGCCAGGGAGCGTGAGTGCCGGCGACTCGCAGGAGAAGAAGTTGGACGAGCAGGGCTGCGAGGTCGACGCGGCGAGCCAGAGCCGCGGCCAGCCCCACCATGACCATGGGAGCAGCAGCACGACAGCGCTGCAAGAAAGCTCGCGATAAAAGCGGCCGCTTTTGTCCGCTTCGGCTTTCCATTTTTTTGGGTGCGGCTTTTCTTCCTCCTTTCCCCACTCCGTCTTACTGCAGCCGCTAGATTTAGGCTGGGCTGTGTAGATTCTTGCCGTGATTAGTTGAGTCAAAATGAATGGAGATATATATGCGAGACTTGGAGTTTTGCCAATTGAAAAATTCTGTGCACCCTAAATAGTGGTGAATCGTACTATCGTAGCATCATGCTTTGCTTCAGACAACACTGCACAACATTTTTTCACTTTAACTTGGAGAAACTATCACTTGGAGATGGTGCAGATTACAATGAAATCCAAAGTGACTTGTCTTGGGCGCAAAGAATGAATATTAGAATTAAGTTTCTCTGGTTTTGTAAATGCAGTTGGCCGGTGTGGAGGGTGGCAGTGGACCGGGGAGGCCGGTGGCACGGGGATAACATTGGAGGGGAGGAGATGTGCAACCGTGCAAGGAGGTGGCATTGGTGTCGGCTTACGACAGAGGTGGTGAACACAATGGCGGCGGTGATTGGGCGTGCAACTAGGGTGAATATACAGGAGGGCTGGTCGGGGAAGTTGAGGCCAATGGTGGAGTGGGGTGGGTGGGTGGGTGGTTGGGTGGGGGGGGTCTCAGGGATGGCGGACGACAACGATGGAGGAGTTGGGTGCATGGAGGTAGCGGGGGAAGACGCGAGGCAGAGGGCAGGGTGGAGGGAGCTCGGGCGTGGCGGCCGATGATAATTGGGAGCGGCGGGAGAGGGAAACTCCCTAAGTACCGACCCATTTGTTATATCTCGAACTTGAATTCGATATGGAATGGAAGGTGAATGATTTATTTCCTAAGAATTGGGAATAGTGTGAACTAAATATATGCACCCTTTGGATGTAGACATTCAAGGGCATGTCATTGAATTGGCTCTAATGCCAATGTCTCACGACATTGATACTCCCTCTGTTCCAGTGTATTGGACTCACAATGACAAATTATTTGATCCGTTTTACCCTCCTTGTAAGGCCCTGTTAGCATTAAATATGATTTAACTTCTTCCTTGAAATGCTTTTGTCTGCATGCATGACCGAGATAACTATGTTAATTTTTTGTAAGAGTGGGCACTTTTCTTTTGCAAGAACATAATTATTTGTAAGCATATCTTATCATCCTATGTTCGACATAGAAAGTGAAGAGGCAGAGGAGGAAGAAGACAATGGAGTTGATGTCAAGAACACTTGCACTAATGTGATTGTGAAGAAGATGGATGAGATGATCTGCTTAGTTAGGATGTTGGTAGTGGGTGTTGCAAATTTGATTATTATAATGGTTTATGTAGTGGCTATGAAATGAATAACCATGTACTATTGGGATAATATATTTGAATGAGAGTAACCTTTGAATGAAGTGTTTGATCTGAATTGGTGGACCACTTTGACCACTGTAATGAGGGAAATAGATTAGGAGGGTGCAAAGTTTACGTCTGGTGACTGCTGCTCATGGGCCCTCTATCGACATACCATGGGTCGACGTGCCACGTGCTTGGTTAGAAAAGGACCGTGGGTGAACAACTTACTACATAATTAGGACCTAAATGTGTATTTTAGAAGAATTATAACTAAATTGACACTTCGATGAAAATCATAAATAATGAGGTGTAGTCACTAAACATCCAAAGTCTTTGTTATAATTTATATGTTGGGATTCGGAGTAGAAAACAAAAAAATTCCGGCACTACGAAACCAAGTCCCAAGATTGGATCTAGATAGATGCAAACAATGGTAGCGATCTTGTTACCTTAACAACCGTTCAACGGTAGTTCTCTCGCAGCGGAAGAAGTTGATGGAGAGTTGGGGAAGCTTGACGTAGCGCAACCCCTCGAACAGATCTGATCCGTTTGACTTCCCACGAACAGATCTAGAAGTCCCTCGAACAAAGATCGAACGTACGATCTCTCTACGGTTGATCCACACGTACGGTGTAGTAGATCCGGCAGGGCTCCGCCGTCCAGAGCTCGGCACCGCAAGAGTAGAGAGGAGGAAGAAGCAGCCCTTCGGCGTAAGGTGGAGTTTAGATTTAATGGAGAAGAGAGAGGAGGGGCGGCCCTGAGGTAAAAGAACAAACTTGTGTGTGTTTGGGGGTGCCCCCTCCTCATCCATTTATAGTGCGAGAGGAGGGGAGGCCACCTTGGAGGAGGGGGAAGCCCTAGGGGGGCCGCCAAGGAAGGGGGGAGGAAGCTTCCTCCTAGGTGCCTTCCCCACATGGGCCTCCTTGGTCCAACTGCTCTCTCCCCACTTGGACCTTCCAAGTGAGAGGGGGGCCATTGATATTAAATCTATTTTATTAATTCCAAAATAATTTGAGAATTCACAATAAATAAATATTAAACATATTTAGACCATCCTGGAACTTTTCCGGCCCTTCGGTTTTACCCGGTTTTCTCAAAACTCTTCCCGGTACTTTACAGGTGCCCCGAAACGATTCCGGTTTTCTCTCCGATTAAATCTCAATCACTCCGAAACTTTTCTGGTGTGTTATACTCGTGCTCCTATCACTCTAGTACTCAACAAATCTACCACCCTTAAGTGTGTGACCCCATAGGTTCGGTAGAATACGGACATGGACCGGAAACTGACTTCCCTCGAATCAATAACCAATAGCGGAGCCATGGACAGCCATAATGGTTCCCGCACCTACACGAATATGAATTCGAGTGAACCTCCGGTTCACATGCCAATCCCTTTGCTTCGTGATACTTTACAAAACATGAGGTGAGATTATATAGGTATCCGCATGATCAACTCATTAATCATTATATGAATTATCCTCATATCGGTTTTGTTCTTTTTCCCGTTCACGTATTCCGTATCCCATGTGATCTATTCACAAAGTATCCGGCCGGATGTTGGTGGATACGTAATACCGAGAGGGCCCAAAGAATATCTCTCCTGAGAAGGAGGAGCAAATCCCAACTTCAATCATCAAGTCCCTAAACATACTTTCGAGTGTGAGTGAGCAAAGCCGTTATAGCCACGCCTGTTACGGGTGGTGTTAGGATAGAGTCAGAACCCACCCTCCGGTATGTAGGTACTTAACATTCTCATGGTCTATAAGGATACATGCAAATGTCAACTCATCTGATGATTTAACTCATAATACAATGATGATGAAATCTCAAAGCAAATCATACAATTGGGTCGGTTCAGCACCCTTGTTCTGGTAACAATGTGCTCCCATGTATTATCGGCATATTCAATGCCCTATGTCAGGAAAACATGACATCCATAATACACAGGTTAGTCCTAGAGGCAGACTAAGAACACTTTGTGTTTATACTCCACACCTGCATACGGGTTTTCCTCCGAAGGCAGTTAACATGCACTTGGCAAACCTCCGCATAGGCCATTGCAGTTATAGCACAGACATATAAACATTAATAATGAACCTGTAATTATAATAATAAATTTTATTATTGCCTCTAGGGCATATTTCCAACATTATATTCTTAGTAATTGAGGTAACCCCACAAGACAGTAAGGGCATGCGCGTTCTAATTAAAATGTTCTTTGGACACATTCCTCACCTCATTCGTAGCAAGCACATCATAACGGTAATCTTCGAGAGCTATGTTTATTATCAATATGAGATAAATGCACATAAATATAATCAAGGGTGTACCTAGAGAGAAAATGACCTGGTGTCCTAATGTAAATTCACACATACTTTTCATTTTAAAACGGGGTGCCATACACTATGCTGCATGCAAAATTACCAAGGAAACAATCTTGTACCCGGTGTCCAGTGCACCTGAGAAGCAGAAGCTGGGTACACCCCTGAATATAATGGTGTATCATGTAAACCTAAATAGTTGATCCCCTACCTCTATTATCTAAACATGCACAAATACTATCTCATCAAAGGCCCATCATAATATGATGAGATTTATTCTTTTCATTATTAGTTGATCTCATGCATACATTTATCTTACCACATATGCCACATCATCAAAGCTTCACTCAACATGCGTGTGATTTTTTTTCTTATATATATCCACTATCTCTATTATTTTAACATGTACACATACCACCTCATGAAAGACCCGCCACGATATGCATAAGATTTTTTTAATTAGTTGATATCATGCACACATCCATCTTACCATACACATGTCACCTCATCAAAGCTTCACTCTACATGCATCAAAATAATTTTCTTATATTCAATATATTTTTATCTACATAATAATAAAATACAATATATAATACTCCCTCCGATCCATAATAAGTGTTGCCCATTTTGTACTAAGCTAGTACAAGCTTTATACTAGATGAGCGACACTTATTATGGATCGGAGGGAGTATGTGTGTTTAAATTTAGTTCATATATTATTAATTCAAGTATTCATGTTTCACACAATCAAATCACTCAAAATATATTGCAAGTGATTTCCGCAGTAACGTGTGTGGTATCCTCTAGATAAGTAAGATCTCATAGACATTATTGTTTTTTTCACTAGTGTTTACACCCTAAGGTTGTTAAAGGTATGATTTAAATTTTTTTAATTTAACTCGTTAGCAATTACTTATCAAAGTGTGTGTGTGTGTGTGTGTTAGTGTACATCCTCTCATGGGTTCAGTAACTCAAAGTCACTCCTTGGAGAAAAATAACCAGAACCTTCTGCTATCCAAACTAAATATCAAGGGGCATCAATAAGCCATTTGGTGACATTGTTATTTGTCCATTCGAAACTCAATTTTTACTAGCATTGTGGAATTTAGCAATTGAAATACATAAAACATGAGTAACACATGCATAACTCCGTCGAATATTGATTTCATTCATTGTGTAAGTGGTAATTCTCTGTACAGACAATTCAACAATACATATGAACTGAACAAAATAGCCCCAATATAATACAGATGACCTAAAGACTACTCTGTTGTGCGCGCTCAGTTAGAGGCTTGAGCAATCGACGAGGCAGAGGCAACTAATGAGGTAGAGAAGGAAGATCCGATGTCTGCCTTTGATGCCTCGGCAACTTGGTTCTCCTTGGACCCCCTCCACTGCTTCTATCAGCCTTCCTCCAAGCGGTGGGACTATTCTAAAATTGCCGCCTCCCACAGGGCGATTGTTACTGTTTCGGCAATGCCTGTTGTATTCAAAATTTCCTGGGTGACTAGGCGCTCCTACTCATGGACCAGGAAAGCGAGGTAGCGCTCTCGATAGTTGCCGCCGTGTTGTCGGTCGGCTAGGGGCCAATGCCGGGCCGAGACAGTCGGTGTCTCCTGCCTTTGGGCCACTCTGCTGGTATGAATGACGAAGGGAGGTGATGTGTGTACACCTAACAAGTGTGCGACTGAGGACCATGCCACCCCTGCGGTGCCCTTTGCCATGAGGAGTTGCCCTCTCCTGGAGGGGCCTCTGGCCAGAAGGCAATGATACCATTGGCGATAGGGGGAGAAGGCAAGCTAAGGGGAGGGAGGGCCTTGGGGCGAATGTGATTCGTGAGTTGTGATAGGTCGTTTTAAATAGTTGGCCGAAGAAGGTAGGAGTTTGGGGTATTTTCGATATACCGCGCGGGAAGCTTGCACAATTGGTAGAAGAGGATAGAGGTTTTGCGTATTTGTGGTTTTTTTTTGTTTCTTCCAAATAAATCAATATATCTACTACTCCCTTCGATTCGTAATAAGTGGCGTTCGTCTAATACAATGTTTATACTAGTTTAGTATAAAATGAACGACATTTATTATGAAGCGGAGGGAGTATAATTTTTTGGGACAACAAAGCATTATAACTATAACGCAAAGAAAAAAAAACATATTTTTCATGCATGCAAAAACGTTACAGAAAGATTTTGAAAGATTGGCTGGATTGTATTTTAATGACCGGCCGTCCACCAGGACAGTGTGGAGAGCCTAAATACAACCCCTTGCTTTCCTGATAGGGACCTGCACGTATTCCCCTCCTGTTGGTGACAACAGATTTTGCATCAAATCTTGCTCTACTACTCCTCCTCTTACGTGAAGCATCATCTGTTAACTTAATATAATTGCAGCATCAAATTGCTTCTTCTTCTGGGGAGGTGATCCTGGAGCTGCTGCATAAAGATTTGGCCCTGCTTTTCAGCCCTGTTTATTCTTGCTCCCTGCGAGTGCTGGTGTCACTAGCGGCAGTGAAAGGGGCGCGCTGAGAGGGACCCCTGGCAAATGCCATGGATAATGCTCCTCCCTTTTCTTCAGGTTAGAGAAGAGCTGGTGCAGAGCAGTTGAGCACAAGGGCTGCCGTGAGTTTAGAGGGGCTGATGCACCGTACTTCCACCGGAGAAGCTCGTGGGCGACGGCGCGGTCACTGTCATTTCCGGCTCGGTTCGTCATGTCGACGGCGATGGATCATCGGAAAGAGCTGTTACAGATCAGCGCAGCCGTTCCTACCGGCCGGCCGGCCGGCGTGGTTCACTTGCAGGGTGCCACTATCTGCAGGTACAAGTTGATGATGATGATATAATGGGGCTGTGAACGGATCATGGATCTGGCGGGCGAGCCCTCTTGTGATGAGCGAGCAAAGCTGCAGCCCTTCTGCAACATGTGCTGCCGCCACCCGGAAACATCCATGCCTATTCCGGATAATGCTTTGGAACGTGTACGTACTCCTTGAGAGAACTGAATGGATATTTCTTCAGGCCGCTGATTGTCTGGCTGGTATCCTTGGAGGCATCAGATGCTCGCTCGTTCATGTTCATCATGATCAGGAACTCGCCGGGAAGTCACCGGAACAGCAGACGATGCATCTCCACTTTCGCTTTGCATCTGCTACAGTTCAGGAGCACCTGAGCACTGTGGGGAGGTTCTCATTCCTGCATGGCTGCATCACAGCAAACCCGGCAGCACACAACCTGTAGGCCACAGGGAGATAAAGGTGGCCGTGTGTGCTTAGGATGTTGTCATCATAGATGACTGTAGAGCGACCGAAGACAGTGCGGCGAGATGCACTCGGGGTATTATTAACCTGCTTATTCTGGAGACGGTGACGGGACGTGGATTCAGTATGCTGAGAAGGAGAATGGTGTTCGATGGGGGCCTCGGTCTCGTGTACGCTGGTAAGTAGGATTCTTGGCCGCAACTGGGCGACACATGTTGGTTTTACTGCTGCAGCACGACCTGGAGCTCTCTTTCTATCTCTGTGCTCGAGTCGGCACGCTCTTCTCCCAGCAGTGATGCTCTCCCCTGACTCTCCATCACTAGTCCATGGAATCTCACTTGTCAACAGGGCTACCATGGCACTGGCAGCACGCTTTATCTTCCATTTTTTCACCTTTCTTTCTGCAATGTGGAATTTGTGGGCATAGTGTACTACAGGGATATGCTTACCTACGTGTAAAAGTTGTCGTTTTGGATAAGGACAGTTAACCGAAGGTGTTGGTCCTGGTGTGAATTTTGTGTACTGTGGTGAGCATTGTTTAATCTGGTGCACTTTGAGGAAGAGGTGATGAACATATGCATGCTTGTGTGATTTTTTTTTGACAAAGGGTTTATTTTATTGGTTCAAGATGGAGCATCAAGCATACAAACACTATGAGTACACACACCCGACCTCTGCATAACTAGGATGTACAAAATCATCATCAACACACATACACAAAACGTCGACAACTAGCAATATCATATAAGACCAAAACTATTTGTAGACGAGGTAAAAAGAAAAAAATCCCATATGGATCAGATTCACAATTGGTAAACAGTAGTAATAAATAATAATTGTATCCGCATCAACCATCTCATGACTTCACATATACGACGAAGTTCTTCAATAGTAACGCCTTCAGAAAGGAAGCGGCGCTGATATGTTGACCGTTAACGGACCCAACCAACAATGCCAAAATCTAGGTTCTCACCCTGAAGAAACAGTCTGATCGTATCCAAGCAATGCCTTCAACAAGGTAACAAAGCAAAAAACATCACCATTCTAGGTATAACCAAATCAGTTCAGGCCTAGGCTTTCACCATAGCTCGAGACCGGGTGCAAACAACACCATCATTGATGTCACTCATGTGTTGTCGCCATCACTTTGCCGCGATCTTAACAGACAAGGCTATTACCGTTGCACAACCATCCCTTTGCGTCAAGTCTTCAACCATAGTTTGCATCTCGCTGCTAAAGTCAACCATCAGATCTGAAGAGATCATCTCTCATCAAAGATCTTGTAGTGACCATCACCGTCGTGGAGTCGTAGGAGGTTATTGTAGCACTGTCTACCGCCATCACCGCCTGTCGAACGGGATCTGAATCACCACCACCGTCACTATCCAAGACCGATATATCCATGCGAAGAAACTCCATCATGGAGACCCGCAGCAACCATACCGGAAAGACCAGATTTGATCGAGAATGACCCGATCCGAGCATCTAGTTGAACGCTAAGATCCGCCACCGCGAGAATAGCAGGTCTCGCCTCCGTCGTCCGCGTGCGATCTTTGCCCAACCACATCCTCTGGCGACAGCGAGGGGGTGTTGGATGAAGACAAGGGCCACTGGCGGCGACGAACTGGTGGCCGCCCTACGCCCCTTGAAAGAGCGACGCGGGGGCAGGCGGGTGTTTCTTTAATTTGGGAGAAATTTTCATTTCGGGAACTCTGCACCAACTTGGGATGCATGCAACCATTTTATTATGAGTACCAAGATAAATATGATTCTTAAAGTTCTTTTTTAAATGAGTATCAAGATGTTTGTTTTGAATGTTTTTACCATACACCAAACTTGATCCTAGGAATTCTAGGAATTGAACTCGGATGGTTAGGCTGGAGTTAGTTGCAAAAAACCATGACAATTCAGACTAGTATTGCAGAAAACACATATTTTCAGGTTTTCTGCAAAAACACTACTCCCTCCGATCCAAATTAATTGACGCACACTTAGTAAATTTTGTATTAGAGTTGTACTAAGTGTGCGTCAATTAATATGGATCGAAGGGAGTATTTCTTTTGCTAATATTTTGCAAAAAACACAGATCAAGCGGTTAGCTCGTTTTAATCACGTTTCTGACAGATGGGACCTACTTGTAAGGACACTATTTTGCAGAAACCCCCTTAAATTTTTTCATAAAAAGCAATCGGGTCCTCCGAAGCCCCAGTCGCACCGAGGTGTCCTCTGCTCCCTGCGCTGGCCGTTCCCGCGCTCGTCGCCGGCCCCAGCAGAGTGGTCGTCGTACTCTGCGCTCGCCGTCGTTCCTGCCTCGATGTCCGCTTCGCCCGCTGGCTCCCGCACCAGCCGTGCCGCCCCGTGCTCCGGCAGCGCCGACCCTTGCCCGCACCGGCCGCGCTGCCCCGTGCTCCGGCGGCGCCGGCCCTTTCCCGCACCGGCCGCGCCGCCCCTTGCCCGTGCCGCCACTTGCCCGCACCGGCCGCGCCGCGCCGGACACACCATAGTGGTGTGCCCACGCCGGCGCCACGGTGGGACAGCGGGGAGAAGACAATAAGGACCCGATTGCTTTTAATTTTTTAGTGTGAATGGTTTTCTGCAAGTAAAAACTGTTATTGGTTCCATATCATCCTTACATGTGGGCTCCATCTGTCATAATCATACTTAAATGAAGCAAATCAAAGAGAATCTGTGCTATTTGCAAAAAAATAGAAAAAAAATAGTTTTTTTTGCAAAAAAACTGAAAATGTGTGTTTTCTGCAATAATAGGCCGAATTGTCGTGATTTTTTGCAATTAACTCGTTAGGCTGCACAACCGCATGCCCAACCTTAGTTAAATGATTGCCGAACATGGTTTCCGGGGAGCTATCTGGACGAAGATGTGGAACGAAGCGATCTCTCTCATAGATGATGGTGCGGCACACATTCAACGTCGAGCTATAGCAGAAGTGCGCGCTAATCCTGCAGCTTCCTCCGCCTTGCTTGGTTCACATACGCACTGCTGCTGCTGCCATGCACGACTGCGCAGTACGTCGAAACACGCTCCAAAACAGTAGTTGTTGTTCCGGGAAACGGAAATGCCGTGCCCGTCAATCAAAACGACGGACAGCCTTTCATGTTACGTACTTCAGTTGACGGCCAACGTTCGTTGTTGTGTTTCGTCCAGCCGCCCGCAAATTTTGCACAGATATTTGTCTGTGTTACCCCAGCTAGCAGAATCATAACAAGGAAGAAGATTCTGGAGCTCTGTTCCTTGACAAAATCATTGGTCTCACGCTTTCTGAGCTTTTCTATAAGCTTGCGTGCATTTACATGCATGCTTAAACAAAAAGGAAGTGCTATAAAGCTGAGTAAGATATTTTGTTTCGAATGAAGTGCATCACAGGTCCTTGAACTATTTTAAAGGTGTCACCTAGATCCTCAAACTATGAAACTCATCATCCAGGTCCTCAAAGTGCAATATGTGTGTCATCTAGGTCCTCAAACTATTTTAGAAGTGTCATATAAGTCCTTAAACTATTTCAGAGTGTCACATATGCACACACTTATTGCATTCCAAATGATATTTGAGGACCTGGATGACACTTCTCATAGTTCGAGGACCCATATGACACATTTGAAATAGTTTAAGGACCTATGATGCACTTCACTCTTTTGTTTCTCACTCGTCATCGAGATATTTGTTAGCTTAGGCTAGACGTACTGGACGGGGGTCAGTCGTGTAACGTAACAAACATACAGAGGGAGGTGGCCGGCCGGGGGTGGAATCCAGCGATCACGTCGGTCACGTCCAAAATTATTCCTTCATCATGCAGCGTGACCATGCAACAATCAACCGGAGACAAATTAGCTAGTGGAGTGGAGGGTGCGTGTGATCTCACCCGCCGTTGTTCCGTTGAGGCTGCTGAGCTAAGGCGTTGAGGTGACGGCACCCGACCCCTTCCCGTAGCAAGCCAACGAACCGCTCCCCGGCCTCCTTTCTGTTTGTCTCGCAGCACCTACCTTGCTCACCCACCTAACTAACGGCCTTCGCTGACTGCATATGAGAGCTAACCAACTTTGTTATCATCGGCGCGCGTCGACGTACGTACGTGCGTGACACAGCCCACTTGCACTTGCAGCAACCAACTCCGAGGAGCATGTTGTTTGGTTCCTAGCCACATCCTGCCGCATTTTGTTACATTTCATGCTAAGCAAATTCGATCAAGTTAGATAGATGATTGCTGCTATACACATAAAAAACAGGGAGAACTACTTTCCTGCTCCTCGTTCGTTAGTATTGCTCAATTTTACCCAGCCCAGCAAACTTTCCTTACTTTTCCTTACTTTTCCGGTGGTAAATTTAAGAGAAATTTTACGGTGCATCATGATATAGGATGAAAGGTGTATCATTTGTATGATCCAATGGTTCAAATTATATGAACCTTACTTAAGGGGCATAACGGTAAAAAAATCGATCGTCCAAGGAAGAAAACGGTTCAAAGGATAAAATCGTTCATAAAAATTAATTGACTTTTAGTAAATTATGTGCATAAGGATAACAACTTCATGCTTATGTTTGTTTTGATAGAAAAGTTACCATTTTTTCCATGGAATTTACCGTTCCTCGCGTGCTAAAGTTACCACTAAATATCGTGTAAATAGAAACAAGTTATCAAAACTAAACAGGCGCACAACGCATACATCACACGCACGCACATGCACATCAACTACATAAATCTTAGCTATGCGTCTATAAAGATCTGCAATTTATACACACACGATACTCTCTTGTAAAACTGTATTATATATCAAGGTCAATGGTCAATTGCAACTGCTCTGCCTTCTCCAACTAAACTGACTCTAGTTTTCCTTCATACATGTGTATGCATGAGTATTATTTTCAACGCAAAAAAAGTTTTCTTTTCTCAAGGAATGTATGTTCAAACGTGTAGGACGTTATCCACGAAATTGGCAACGGATAAGAGATTAGGGACTCGCAAAAAACCAGTATGGACATTTTAAAAAAAAACTTAAACCAGTATGGACATGGCTAGCTAGTAGTGTACACAGGTGTACTGCGTATATACATAATTCTGGAGGACTCTCGATCATCTCACATATCGATCCATGTAGGCAAGCCAAGATAGGACTTACAGTAGGCACCTCATCATTGCAACCTTTTCCCCTTATCACCGACGATACATTAATGAAAGACCAACATATTCTTTTCTCAGAAAAATAAACATATAGACGAGATGATACTTTGGCAGCGTCATCCCATTGGCCGGCCATCATCCGGCCGGACAGGTGTCTGATCCACTTTACCCAGACACGTTCTCTCATATGAAA
This sequence comes from Bromus sterilis, assembly GCA_950022295.1. NCBI lineage: Eukaryota > Viridiplantae > Streptophyta > Magnoliopsida > Poales > Poaceae > Bromus > Bromus sterilis. The sequence continues at coordinate 17,070,340 of OX465598.1, read as the reverse complement.
CTGTGCCTACAAGAGATTGATGCACACCTATTTGTCTATCCACATCGAATATTTGATAGCCAGGGTGGCTTGGATCTGCACTCCACCTAGACCCTAAGTATTTTCAACACGGGGTGCTCTAGTAGATCCGATCGGCGTAGATGCGATCCGCTATCCAACCCCCCTTGTTGGAGATCACTCTATGGATGCGCGACAACAAGCCATCCACTCCCTATCCACCTTCGCGAGAAAAAAAATGTCTTTTTGGTGATTATGCAATTTATCGCCATTATTTCAACAACACGTAACCCGACGCCGCTAGCCATCTCAACAAAATTAATGTCGAGTCTCGACTTTGTGAGAGCGGTAGGTCTTGGCTTTGCGACACTCTTCCAACGACGCTTAACACTTGGGTGCATGGATTTGTAAATTTGGGTGTGACCTATTCTAAGGCTTTTACACGACTCTATTTTCTCTACCAAACTGCTTCTTTACATAAAAAAAAGTACTTTCTCTATAATGAAGCTAGGATTAGGAATTATCGCAGCCTAAAAAACACGGGTCTGAGATGGGATTGACAAAGCACGATATCAAAATCCAACCTAGCCCAAAGCACGCAAACAAATATATGTTTTATTTTTAATATAGTCGTTTTTTTACTTAATGTACTACCTACAATTTAAATTTAAAATGCCATAGTCTAAAAATTTAAAATTGTCAATCTATGTAAAATAAAAAAAATCACGGTCTAATTTTTTTTGACTTGATCTAATTAATAAAATTGACATGCTCTTAATAAAATGTTAAAAATTTGCCATGTGACAAGTCCAGCAAATTTTAAATATGCCATGCACATTTCTTTGTAAAATTACTTGTCGCTCAAATGGATGTATCTAGCGCTGTTTTAGTTCTAGATACATCCATTTGAATGACAAGTAATTCGGGACGGAGGGAATGAATGGCGGGAAGTAGGGTCACTGGGAGGGCTAGAAAATCCGACGCCAGCCAGATACCGTATTGAAAATCAAACCAGATTTTGAACAGCCAAACGGTTTTAAAATCTAATCATTTTTGCGAATTGAATTTGGAATCAAGCTTCGGGCTCTTGTAAGAAAAGCGTCAGTACGGCACGTGATCGACTAAAGTCAATTTCACTCACAGCCAGGATGATATGGGCTTGACCTTTGCCGCCGGATGGATGGATCGATCGAAGTTGACATGTCAGAGTCAAGTTGATGATATCTCAGAGCAGGAGGAGGGGAAAGTGAAGAAGGCGTGCAATGATCGATCGATCTCAACGCCAACCGGAACCGAGCGCGACACGTACGGTGCCCCCCGCATCGCCGCGACGCGTAACCACCCGTAAACATGCATGTGATCCATCGGGCCAGCACTCGTGAACTTGTCAACAGCTCCTTCTCTTCCCATCGATCCATGGACGCTAGCTGTTGCGCGAGCTGATGACAATTAATGGAGCCAAAGTAATTAACCCGTACTGACTGGGTACGTACGTACGTACGTACTCCGTATGTGCCAATTGTGTCCTGCGAGAGTGGAATCGATCGTCATTTTGTTGAGGGGGTGGAATCCGTGGATATATCGATCATGCATGCAGACATGCACCATCGCAAAGTAAGTAAATTAATAAGGGTACGTAGATGCCACACTTGATGGATGGGTTTTGAGGTGCCGTGGACGCATTGGTACAGCTTATGATTAATCATAGATACTCCATTAAAGACACATACTTGCCGGTTCGGCTACGTACGTACTCATGGCACAAAGATATTAACTACTGCTAGTTTTCGAAACGTTACTACTATATTATGAGACGGAAGGAGTATCTAATATGAATTGTTTTTGTAGCTATTCTAGCCTAGAAAATGTCTTATATTTCGATATGGAGGGAGTAGTTGGTCGATGCTCGGATAGATCATTACTCACTAGTAAGCAATGTTAACAGTGCACCGATTTTCTCGAATTTTCACTCAATAGCGCATCTGCGCTATCCGCTGCTTTGCACGGATCTTACAGTAGCGGGTTCCACATATATAGTACACATATTATTTTGTTATTTCATAGCCAAAACTCGACCCAAGTTTGACAATTTTAATTGGCCATTTATATCGGGTGTGATGGGTGTTTGTTTTCTCTAGGTGGTTAGCTCTCGCATATATCATATAATGTATTGAATCTACACCACAAATGATAGACACAAACCATACATCATGATGATAAATGGGATAGCGCGACATTACAATCAGGAGGGGACACAATTCCTCTGAATCGTTGCCGTGATCGCCATCGATATTAATTGCCAATCCACACATATATCCTTGCTTCTAGCAACCAAACATGTACTACGTACACACTAGCCTTCCCGTGTGCGCACGCAGCGTGGACATGCACGTGTACGGTTGCAGCGGGAGCCGTTCCGGAAGAGCTCGCTACACACAAGAGATTGTAATGTTGAGATGGCATCCATACAAAAGACACAAATCCAAATATATTGCACTAGAAAACGTACGTTTGAGTTTATGTGTGCACACTAGAGACATATCGCACCCATTTTTCTCCCATGCAATCATGCACGTTGTACAAAATACACACCTCTATCTTAGCTAGCTCGGTTGGGACCATCATTCTTTTGCCGTGGATAAGCTCACACCAAGCTAGAGCAACAGAACCATCTTCCTAGAATTTTGTAAGCGCATTCATATATCCTTTTCCATGGAGCACCTTTCTGATTGGTTGATGCACTATATGTGTTAAGGTCCCATATATACTTAATGAGAGAGATGGATACTCCCTAACAAAAAGTGGATTGTGAGGGAATATATGTTTTGGTTAAAAGAAAGCTTAAAGGAGCTCTACACTAAGCAGTAGTGTAATTAATCTGCTTGCTAATTGGATAGTATAATCTACGTAGTAGTAGTACCATTCTATTGGAGTACTGGCCATGTGTCGGGCCCTCTGGCCACTCATATTTGTCACGCCAAGCTAGCTCTAAACTAACTAAAGCAAGCTTGCAGACGTAATCCGCATTCATTTGGTGCTGGTAAAGCTCCACCAGGTGATGGATTTTGCTAGCTAACCGGATGCTCTCTCACGGATAAGGACACCGCCTTGTTAACTAATCGGAGTAATTAACAACTTGTGACACATGTTAATTTCTGCGAGTAACCTTTGTTCTGATGCTCTACACATATAAATCCACCTATCTTTATCTGATTGTTGCGTGCATTATCTTCTTTTACCGTTTCTAAAGTTGAAAGGAAGATCCTAAAAATGTGCCCGTACAAATTCATATGTGTCCGGCAATGAGGCTATCATGCGTGATAATCTAGCTATTTAACCTAGCTATATATATTCGCCAATGATTATGGTTAATAGTACTAATATTACCATCAACATCAGGACACATCCCAGTGCTCCACTTTATTGCTACTAACATATATATATCTCTGTCTTTACACTAATTTACTCCAAAGAAAGAAGGACGATGCTTACGTCCGGCCTCAACCATACCACTAACTTGCCTTTTGTTTCAAGTTTGGACTCCGAGTCTCCCTATAATAAGTGCACAATGCAATAATTCTTGTAGAGTCCTAGATGATCTCTCCCTCCCGTGTATCCGCGTCTAGCGGGATCGATTAGTTTTTCTTAACCCTTTAGTACAAGCTTACGATGAATATAGTAGAACCACAATAGAAGAATCTTCTTAAGTTTGTATAAAATATTAATTACATTTGCATCACAAGATAATTAATGATCTCCACACCAAGAAAAAAAGATAAGACCAAGCTATTCACTAATTAAGAAAATGGACACCACATAATCAAGCAGGTTTTACCTTAAGTTTTGTTAATGCGTGCATGGAATTTGTTCACTTAGAATCAAGAACAACTATTCGATCATAACCCCACATCTTAGGAAACATCTAAAATTCTAATGAATGTAGACTACTGCATGAATTATTGGTCACACCCGATGTTCGATCTTGCCTAGTTATTTGAACCCTATGTAGTATACTAGGAGTAATATACATGGTAATTCTATATACTTAAGTATTTGGTCCTCACTATTTTTATTTATCTCAACATACACATATGTCATCTCACCATATATTCCACCTCATCAATCCTACGACTGTTATTTCTATCAAAATGCATGAGAAATGTTATTATACTATTTTTCTCAACATGCACACATCCCATTTCATCAACCCCTCTGCGTTTATTCTTTTCGACATGCATGGGGAATAATACTTATATTCTCTACATATTTCACAACTATAAAATAAATCATATATATATATATATATATATAGTCTTTATTCTCATATTCAACTTTCAGACAAACAAATATCAACAAAACACAGTCAATTCCCACAATGTGCGGGGTATCATCTAATTTAGTTAACATATTTGCTAATTCTGGACTATCATAAATTTTATAAATATCAGTCAGCAAAAAACATCACTTATGCCAATTTTGAAGTATTTAAAGCGCAAAACTCCAATAGAATTTACGTGATTTCTAGGCATGTATATGAAAGTGGTATAGGGATAACAATGGTTGGGTGTTCATTCGAAGATTGGAACGAGATTCTATCATTTGTAGGTGACTAATAAGTAGGCAACTCCACCTATTAAGCGACGGTTGTCAAATATGAACCAACACATCCACGCCATATGTCATTGACATGGATCCTCCAAAACCTGCATTCCTCATTTTAGAACTACAATCTTTTGCTCTAAAACAAAATCATTTCCTCGTATCTGTGAAGAACTTCTGGAATAATATGAAGGAATATTAGATATATTTTTATTTCTTCTATTTGATTATCCAGCGATATAAATCATTGTTGAATTCTTTGCACGAACTAGTTAATGCAGAAACCTTTGTCGCATAGTAAATGTAAAACATATTTAATAATCCCCATCTACCGGTATGCACATTCTAAAAACACAACACAATCAATTAAGTTTCTTAGGCCCTTAATACAAATTTAATACGAATAGTAACCCCAAAAATTATTAATGTTGTTTAATTCTTATACGAAGAAAATAAGAGCAAGGTAAGTTTAGTCTTCGCCCTCAAGAACAAAAAAATGTTCGAGGCCACTATTTAATAACTAAGCATATGGGTACCTAATAAGAAGGTTCCAGCTTAGGATTTTTTTTATGTATGGAATTAATGCACTAAGACACATGGTAGAATCAAGGCCAAACCCAAATCCAAGCTATTCACAACTCAGTATCAAAGAGAACTTCTAAAGTTCTACTACTATTTTTGGTCAGAAAGTTCTACTAGTTAATAGTATTGTTGCAGTGACTACTGTTGGTCCACCCAACAGAACATACCTAACAATCATATATCAGTTAATCCAAAAGTGACCGAATTTTTAGTAATCTTATGTTGAAAGCATATATCAGTTAATCCAAAAGTTGACGTTTTTTTGTGTGGGAACCAAACTCAAAGTATTCAAAGCCCACGGCTCTAATAAAACAAAATGTATGTAACTGCAATTTCTAGCTAATAAGTTATATTTGAGGCAATATTAGGATTAAAAGAGCGGTAACAAATTGATCCAAAGGTCTAATTGGGATTTAATTATTTTTTGTAAACTAATGAGTACACATCTCTTTTAGTTAACGGATGTTATCAAATATGAACCAACATGTCACCAGCATATAATATTGATTAACATTCTCTGAAGCAGTTTCCAGTGCTCATTTTAGAACTACGACATTTTAGCTATAAAGAAACAAAAACTACCTTATACTCAAAGAGAATTTTCAGATTATATTGAAGGAAAATTTGGATAATTTTCACTTACATCTAGTTAATATAAATTCTTGTTGGGATCTATGCATCAACTAGTTTATGCAAAGATCTAAGCATGGATGAAAATTTAAAACACACTTAATAATCCTTGACATGAATGGTGGTTTGCAACTTTCTACTCTTATCAATCTTTAAAAGGGGCGAGAAAATTTTCCCTCTTTCTTGCGAAAGAACAATGCGAGGAGCTGAACCCATGGTGTTATGCCAAAGTTCCCCCCAATAACCCTATTCACCTTTCCCATAACCCACATACATTGAATTCAATCGATCATTCCCTCGCCGCATTATGAATCGAAATTGCTCGAGAAAATGTGAAAAAGAGATGTAAAAATGTTGGCATTGAAGAGATTACATTCACCACTTCTACTATAACTAGCATAATACATGTGCGTTGCTACGAGAAAAATGCGAAGGAAGGGGGAGGGCGTTTTAATCCAACCAACTAAAAGTTCAGAAAAATAGTATTATTTGGGAAAAAAATCAAGGCGTGCATCGTTGTTTTTGGAAGGTAAAAAGGACTTCTGGTTTATCTGGGAAACAGGTCGACATTTTCAATATTGTTGTCTTGTTTATTTTTGGAAGCCAAATAAAGCCTCCTCCTCGTTTTTGAAAGGTAAAAGAAAGTGGTTTGTTTATTTAGGAAACAAATCAAGGCGTTCAATGGATTTCAAAGCCAATTTAAGACGATTTCCTTATATGGGAGTACGGTTTTTTCTTGTGGATTGGTTTTTTAATGGGAGGGAGAAAAATTCAAGTGGGAAGTGGTGGTGGGAGATGAGGAGAAAAAAGACCGATGAGAGGTGAGGCGAAAAAAGACCGTACCGGCCTACCAACTCCCCCTTTAGGAGTAGAGATACTGGTAAAACAGAATGTTATGCTTGTAGTCACATGTCCCTTAATGAGTTAAAACACACACCTTTTTTCAAGATCAGAGAGCGCACCTCCGTGGCAAAATAATATGTTGATTCCAAACCGTCACAATCTGTGACATGCCTATTTGACAAGAAAGAGGTGCATCTCTTGCAATTATACAAGAAAAGATGGGTGTGGGAGGGGGGGGGGATGTAACTCGAGGAACGAAACACCTAGTTTTCATAGTTGGTAGAACGTTTATACGCTAATATGCATGAGCTCATCATGGATTCATGGTTGGCCACAAAAATTGGAGGCAATATGCTCCCAAATTAAATCATGGCTCATGTTCTCTGTTTTTTCAGCTTGTTGCCTTGTCCCAAACCTTCTTGTACAGATTTTATTTGCTACTCCCTTTGAAAAATTATGTTATATCTCGGAACGGAGGAAGTATATAAATTATGTTTCAGCTAAACAGAGGGATGGTATTGATATTCCATTGGTCTTTTGATATTCCTTGGAAGACAATACTGCAATGTCATATTTCTCCCCGGCCTCCTCTCCTATAAATACATCCCATTTCCTCCCACCCTACCACACACCAGACAACAACAAAACACAGAGAAGCAAAACAGAGAGAACAGAGCAGCAACCTCCTCTGCGGCGCCGCGCCCACAGACACACACCATGAGGCCCGGACCGGAGTTCGTCGCCATGAGCCACCACCTTGCGGGGGCGCCGACGGTGGCGCCGGCGCACGGGCTGATCAACGGGACGGCGCACTCGGCGTGGCAGTCCCCCGTGCCGTACCTCTTCGGCGGGCTGGCGGCCATGCTGGGGCTCATCGCCTTCGCGCTGCTCATCCTCGCCTGCTCCTACTGGAAGCTCTCCGGGTACCTCGACGGCGACCGGGACGGCCAGGCGGCGGGGGACGCCGACGGGGAGAAGGGCTCGGCGTCCGGCGCGGACAGGCCGGCCATGGATTTCCTGGAGCACGTGGTGGTCATCATGGCCGGCGACGAGCGGCCCACGTTCCTCGCCAAGCCGGCCACCAGCCGCGCAGCCGAGGCGGAGCTCGCGGCCGCGGCGGCGTCTGACGCGAGCGCTAGCGCCGGCGGCGAAGGGCAGGAGAAGAAGGCGGACGAGCAGGGCTGCGAGGTGAGCTCCCATCTCGGCGACGACCATGGCCAAGACGCGGCGAGCCAGAGCCGCGACCACCACCATGACCAAGAGAGCAGCGGCGCGACGGCGCTGCAAGAAAGCTCGCAATAAAAGCAGCCGCCTTTTCTGCGCTTCAGCCTTGCCTTTTTCGGGGCTGCTTTTCTTCCTCCACTCCTTCTTCCTCCTCTAGATTTAGGCTGGGCCGTGTAGATTCTTGGCGTGATTAGTTGAGTGAAAGAAAATTAATGGAGATTTATATGCGAGACTTGGGAGTTTTGCCAATCGAAAGCCTCTTTGCGCCATGAATCATGGTGGATCGTAGCATCACGCTTCTGCTTCAGTTACAGTTCTCTGAAGATGAAGCGCACGACACTCCGTCCACGCCATTATTCTCCATCGTTCGGCAACTCAAAAACTTTACAAGTTTAAAAATGGAATCCAAAAGTTACTTGTCCCGGGAGACAAGAATGAATATTGGATGAATTCGTTCAGTTTCCTTTGCTTTTGTAAATGCAGCTGTCCTGCTGCAGGTGCCACACAGGCCAGTGACAAAACAACTGCACCCCCTTCAAACATTTCAATTTGCAGCACAATCTCTCAGCCGTGTGTTCTTCGGTGACTTCGGCGAGCATCATGACTAACTGATGTGAGAGTTGCTGTTTGCCAGTGACTTCAGTGAGCAGCACGACAAATTGCTATCATAAAAAAAAAGCCTCCATCATCAACCACTGCAACTTTTATCTTCCCGAACGGAAACCTTTTTATAGCCACTTGAACCCAACAAGGTATACTGATAATGTAACTAAGTACTACCTTCGATCTATATTAATTATCGCTGAAACAAATATATCTATCATTAAAATGCGTTTAGATATACCAGTATCAGCAACAATTAATATGGATCCGAGGAAGTAATATTTTTAACTACCAATTTCTACAGTATTATTCTTACTTAGCTGAAGGCATATATCACTTGGCCCAAACTCCAAGTATTGAAAGCGTGCAACTGTAGCATAATGTAAGCTACTACTAAAATTTCTACGTAGCTAATAAGTTAGTACTCCCTTCGATCCATATTAATTATCGTAAAAATATATGCATCTAGATATATTTAAGTGCTAGATATAGCTGTTTCAGCAATAATTAATATGGACCGAAGGAAGGAAACTATTCCCTCCGTTCCTAAATATAGTGCCTATATATTTTTTGAAAAGTCAAACTTGTTTAACTTTGACACGATTTTTAGAGAAATGTTCCATCATCAATTATATCAAATCGGTATCATGAGATTCATCTTAAAATATATTTTTATATTGTATTTAGTTAATATTGTTGATGTTGATAGTTTTTATTATAAATTTGGTCAAAGTTAAAAAAGTTTGACTTTTCAAAAAAAATTATACGCCCTATATTTAGAAACGAAGGGAGTATATTAGGATAAAATATGGCCATACGTTGATCAAGAAATTCTAGCTGATATCGAAACTACTGTGCATACAACAATTTTGTAGGATATTGGTAAGATACTAATTTTCACTACATAGATTTTTAACTCTATTGAAATCGGTCAAGAAACTATCGGGCGCATATCAATACTTCGTTAAAATCTAACCAATTTCTAGCTTACTACTCCCTCTATCTGAAATTAGTTGTCATTAAAATGGATCTATCTAGCGGTATATTAATAGTAGATATATACCTTCCAGCAATAAGTAATTTTGAATGGGAGAAATAATAAGCAATAAATCCTTTCGACAGTGGACATTGTAAATCTTGAACTGACATGTCACAGGCATAAAGCAATGGACCGTGCCCTTCGAAGTTGTTTCAAGTTCTCATTCTTGATGTAGGCTCCAAAGCAAATCTTTACATCTTTTCAGGGTGAACTTCCGAATTAACAAAATTATTGATATTCTTTTCTTATATCTTTGCAACATAAATCTATGTTGCGTCCTTAGCGCCGGATAGAGTTGCTAAAACCTAAGCGAGACATATACTTTATGTTCCTTGTTGTGATGGATGATCTACAATTTATTACTCCCCAAATGCAAAAAGAGGGTCTGCCCCCCTCCCGCCTGCCCCCCTTCTTCAGGAAAAGAACATCGCCAAAATCCCACGCATTGTACTTCCCTCCCCCTTTATCCATGGGAAAACAACGCCAAAAGCCAAAACCATCACATTGTGCTGAAATTACAGCCCTCCCCCCTTTCTTCAAGGAAAGAGCAACACCAAAAGCCAAAACCATCGCATTGTGGCGAACTTACGGCCCTTCCCCTTTCTTCCGGGAAAGAACAACAACAAAAGCCAAAATCGTCGCATTGTGCCGAAATTACGGCTCCCCCCCCCCTTTCTTAAGGGAAACAACAACGCCAAAAGCCAAAACCGACGCATTGTGCCGAAATTACGGCCCTCCCCCTTTCTTCACGGAAAGAACAATGCCAAAAGCCAACACCGGCGCATTGTGCCGAAATTACGGCCCTCCCCCCTTTCTTCACGGAAAGAACAATGCCAAAAGCGAAAACCGCCGCACTGTGCCGAAATTACGGCACTCCCCCTTTCTTCAGGGGAAGAACAATGCCAAAAGCCAAAACTGCCGCATTGTGCCGAAATTACCTCCTATAAATCACGTTCACCTCGACTATAACATATCCGTATTAAACCCAATCTACTGCCTGCCTTGCCACGCCATTGACCGGAATCGCCGGAGAAAATTACGCAAAAGGAAAGCCAAACATCGCTGGCATTGAAGAGATGGAATTAACCACCTTCCCCTTCTTCAGGGAAAGATCGTCACCAAAAGCCCAAACTTATGTATTGTGCTGAAATTACTGCCCTTCCCTCCTCTTCTTCAGGGTAAGGACAACGCCAAAAGGAAAAACCTTCGGATTGTGACGAAATTACCTCCCATAAATCACATTCACCTCAACTATATCCTATATGCATTAAACCCAATGCATCGTCCGCCTTGCCACACCATTGACCGGAATCGCCGAAGAAAGTTGCGCAAAAGGAGCGCCAAACATCGCTGCCATTGAAGAGATGGAATTAACCACATCAACCATAAACAAGGGTAAAATAAAAGGTTCTACCTTCGATCGCCCCTCCCATTTTCTGCGAGAGAGAAGAAAACTTATCGATCGGAGGGAATAACTTGGTGGTAAAATAAAACGCAGTCTTGAAATATGCGGGGATTTTCATATTTGGTATGACAAGGATGTATCTCTTGCAAAAATCTAGAGTAAAAGAGTTTTCACAGCTGGAAACGAAAACTTCCCCATTAGTCCTTTGATATTCCTTGGCGTCACAAATGGACAATATTGTGATGTTTTGTAAAACTGAAATATATTCTCCTCCAGCTCCCCTCTCCTCCTATAAATACACCCCATTTCCCTCCCGGCCCTTCCACACCACCTCCATCCCCAAGATACAGCAACACAGAAGAAAAAAACAGCGAGAACATCCACCCAAGCTCATAGCTCCTCTGCTTCGACACCAACACACCATGAGGCCCGGAGCGGAGTTCTTCGCCATAAGCCACCTCGTCGGCGCGCCGACGGCGGCGCCGGCGCACGGGGTGATCAACGGGACGGCGCACTCGGCGTGGCAGTCGCCCGTGCCGTACCTCTTCGGCGGGCTGGCGGCCATGCTGGGGCTCATCGCCTTCGCGCTGCTCATCCTGGCGTGCTCCTACTGGAAGCTCTCCGGGTTCCTCGACGGCGGCCGGGACGGGCAGGCGGCGGGGGCGGACGACGGCGAGAAGGGCTCGGCGTCCGGTGCGTCCAAGCCGGCCATGGATTTCCAGGAGCACGTGGTGGTCATCATGGCCGGCGACGAGCGGCCCACCTTCCTCGCCAAGCCGGTCACCAGCCGCGCCGCCGAGGTTGAGCTCGCGGCCGCGGCCGCAGCGGCGTCTGACGCTAGCGCTAGCGCCGGCGGCGACGGGCAGGAGAAGACGGCGGACGAGCATGGCTGCGACTGCGAGGTGATCTCCCATCTCGGCGCCGACTCGTCGAGCCGGAGCCGTGATCACCACGACGCGGCGAGCCAGAGCGGCGACCAAGGGCAGGACGCGGCGAGCCGGAGGGAAAACCACCACCATGACCATGACCTCGAGAGCAGCAGCGGCACGACGGCGCTGCAAGAAAGCTCGCAATAAAAGCGGCCGCCTTTTCTTTTGTTGGCTTCAGCTTTTCCCTTTTTTCCCGGGCATCGTTTCCTCTTTCCCCACCCCATCTTCTTCCTCCCTGTTCTGCTAGATTTAGGCTGGATGGAGCGTGTAGATCCTTGGCGTGATTGAGTCCAAAATCAATGGAGATATACATACAAATCACTACTCTGCTTGCAAGTTTTGCCAATCGAAAAGCCCCTTTGGCCCCCCTAAACCATGGGAGGTCATGCTCTGCTTCTTCAGTTGCACTTCTCCTCTCTGAAGAAACAAAACTTATCTGAAGAAACGGACAACGCCTCTTCCGGTGACCTAGCTGGATAAAGATGGAAACCCAAAGCGAGTAGTAGAAGAGTAGCTGGACTCCATTCGGCTGGACGCGGAGAAAAGATGGAAATCCACGAGCGAGCGGCTCCACTTCGTTCCTCTTGATTGATTGCAGCTAAGCTAATAAGCCAGCAGCAAAGGAGCAGTGGCGCTAACGTAAGCGGCACTGTGACTTTGCGGGCGCACCAGCTTTGTCGGCCAGGCGCTGCGCCGAACGGGACGCCTCCTTGTGTGCAAGGGATGCTCTGCTTTGCTTATCTGGAAATGGCACTGCCCACTAAGTGTTGTTAGTCCTGGTTAAACTGAATTCTAACTTTGGTGTGGAACTGTGGATTGGGTTGGATAACAACAGAATTCTTTCTGTGTGCCATGGGAAGGGTACGGCTCCAAAGTGGAAGACTCCGATGCTTGCAAGTTACAGGCAGTGGTACATACATTTTGGCATGTGTGTGTGGGGGTGCATCTGTGGGTCGATGATGATCTGGATTGGCGAGTAGGGTGTCAACACGCGTCGTCGTCCAGGTATGAACAGAGCCAGATAGTCGGGGTCTACGGCACCAGGCGGGCATGGTTGTGGTCTCTGCCCTGTCCTGCAGAGCGCTGTGGGTCAGTGCTCATGGTCCAGACGACGAATTTTGCAAGATGCCAAGCTCATGCTCATGGCCATAGCCATATCCACTCCCCACCACCTTGTCGCCGCCAAGTAAGATCAGTGTTATTTTCATTTTACCGCCAAATCCTTATTGGATCCTCATCCATCCTAGTGGAGCAGATAGATTCGCTCCGCCGGCCGGCTTCAGTTACCGCGACACTGTGCAGTTGTGTCGAGTGAAACATCATACGACATGAGGAGGATTCGTGATGGAGAAGTGGGTGCGTGATTCATGGCAGGCACATTTCCGTTTGTTCCCACGCAAGATGCTGCTGCGCTACTTGGCAGGGCATATACATATATATACTACCACGCAACGCAATCCATAGTTCCATACGTAGTAGTATTACAGTGATGAGTGGATGGATAGACATGGACGGACGGACAGGGGATGGATCTTTCCTATCCTAGGTTCCTGTACGTGGCCGGCTTCTCTCCCGCTTCCGGCGGCCCGATTCCGATTCCGACGAGGTAGCTCGCTAGGAACATATAGGATTCCCTCCGCAGAAATGTGATTCATAACCCATGATCCCATTTGCCAATTCCCACGCGGCGAGGCTACTACTACTTGCCAGGGCATATATGGCGCAATATATATCCATCAACAGGCATGGACGGATCCTTCCCAGGTACGTGGCCGGCTTCGTTCCCACTTCCGGCGGGCGGATTCCGACGAGCTAGGATCAGATCAACATGGTACGTACTCAGGATGATTTGCTGTGGGGCGGGCGGGGGAATGGAATTTCCGTCTCGCCGGGGATTCGGATATGTTCCACATTCCCATGGTGGTGCCGCGGTGTCCCCGGTAGCAGTGGTTGCTTTCCGCCACCCACGGCCACTAGTGGGAAGGGAGGGCACCTGAGGGATACCATACCAGGAGGTAGCATGGTCAGCTGGCTGGGAGATGCCTGGCTTGCGAGTGAGTGCGCTCCTGCTCCTCTTCTTCTTCGTCAACTTTGCCGGATTAGATTCTGCCGAAGCCGAAAGGAGTGAGAGCATCTCCAGCCGTTCGGCCCCAACACTACTTTCGTCACTATTTTTAGCGCCGCTTGAGGGGCACTTGCGCGGCGATAGCTCTTGGGGCGAGGTTTCCCCAGCCGCGCCCACAAGGGCGGGCCCAAGAAAAGCGGCGACGCGCACACAAGTTCGAGTAGTTTTCTTTCCGCTTCAAAAAACAACATAGTTTGGCGATCAACATGCCATGGTTCGGCGATCAAACGCGCCACAAGCGGCGTGATCTACGCGGGAATCAAAAAAAGTAGGCCGGCCGGCCGCCAGCTCTCAAAGGGGGCCGGCCAGGTCGACCGCAGAAGCCAGCGGCTCGCCGTATGTCTCAACCGGGGTAGACGGCGTGCCCGGTGTCGGCGGCGTGCTCTTGGGCGAGGCAGGCGCGTCCAGCGCAGGCGGGTCTGCGGGGGGGGGGGGGGGGGGGGGGCGCGGGCGGCGTGACAAAGGGCGGCGGCGGCGCCGCCATCTGGGGCAAGATCTTGTCGCGTTCGGAGACGAGCCAGGCCCTCATCTGCACGTCCACCGATCCCAAATCCATCGTCGCCATTGTCGAAAGGAAGGCGAGATCGGTGTTCCTCTTCTTGGCGGCGGCGGTGTTCTTCAGGAGGTCGAGCTTGGCGTCCTGCTTGCCCAACAGTTCGGCCCACCTCGCCCTGGACTTCTCCTCCCTGATCGCGGCGTTGCTTGCGGCGTCGGCGATGCATTTCTCGATGGCCGACTGCAGCCGCTCGGCAGCCGGCGCCGCAGCCTTCGCCGCCTTGGCCTTCTTGTTGCCCTCGGCGGGACGCCCTTCGGACGCCGCCGGCGCCGACGCGTCTGGGTCGTAGACGCCGTTCTTGGTCTTGGCGAGCATTGTGCGCGTCTCCGCCCCTTTGTCGCATGTCTCGATCAGCGTGAAGACGTGGAGGAACTTGAAGTCCGTGCCGGTGTCATCTCGATACATCCTGAACATGCGCGTGTACTGCAAAAGACATGTCAGTATAGGCGAGAGCGCGACGAGTTCGCGTCGAGATCATACCTTCTGATCGGCGCTGGCGCCGCTTTCCGGCCGGGCGTTCACCTCCGATTGAACACCGTGCCACTTGTTGCACGCCGCCTGGATCGCCGCCTAGTGGTTTGCCATGGCCTTCGCCCCGCGATCCATGTAGGTGGTCTTGAATTTGGGGTCGACCATCTTACGCTCGTCGAAAGGTGCCTTGATCCTTAACCAGTACGTGTCGCCGCTTTGGTTGGAACCGGTGATCGGGTCCATGCTCACCATCTTCCATGCCTCGGCGAGGCACTCGTCCTCCTTGGCCGTCCACTTGTACCGGCTCAAGGACGGCTCGCCGGTCTTCCTCTTCTTCTTCCCTTTGCCGTCCAAGTCCTCCGGCGGCGCCTGGGTCTCTTCTTCGACGTCAACCTCGAAGTCTTGCGTCCCCTCGTCGGCAGGTTGGCCGAAGTCGGTGTCCTGGGCGAAGAACGCCTTCGAACCGACGGCGATGCGAGCCTCGGACCCCGCGGCGATGATGTCCTCCATTTCCGTGGTGAACGGGATGGACTCTCGGCGCAGCAAGGACGGGGCAGCTGCCGCCGCGTAGGCCGGCGAGTAGACAAGCGAGCAGGACGCCGACGTAGTCCGGGGTAGCGGGAAGGCGAGGTTGGGGTTGAAGCCGCTGTGGTCAGGCGACGCCGCCCAAGCCGACGGCGTGGAAGGAGAGAAGTTGCCGGCGGGGGAGGTGACACTATGCTGAGTTTGGAGAGGGAACATTACCCCGCCGGAGCGAAGAGCCGCCGCGGACGCAATTACCTCCTTGGCCGCCACCGCCTGCGCGAGCGTCTCCTGGAGCTCTCGCTTCGCCGCCGCGGCGTCTGCCGTCTCCTTCAGCTCCTTCGCTGCGGCTTCCTGGAGCTCCCTGGATTGCTGGACGAAGAGGCGGTTGCGGCGGTCGGTCGTCGACACAGAGCGCCGCGTTTGGTCGGCGAGCCACTGGCCGTCCGTAAAGCCCTCCGGCCTTGGCAGCGGCGCTCTCGGCTTCCTCGGCTTCTTGGGCGGCTTCTTGGGCGGCACAGGTGTAGGTGCGCCCTCGACGCGGCGAGGGGCCTCGTATTTCTTCTTCGGCGCCATGGGTAGATCTGGGGGAAATGGCGGGAGACGGAGCAAATGGCGGGGGAAGGGGGAGAAAACGGCGGGAGGGAAAGGCCTATCTCACCGACAGAGCGGCCCCACGCGTCTTCTCGTTTCATCCGGCGCCCCCAAGAGACCCCAGGGCGCTGGGTTTGGGTTGGGATCGCCGGATCCACTTTTGGCCCAATCCGACGCTAAATGGACTCTTGGGGGCGCGGCTGGGGGCCTCTTGGGGGCACGGCTGGAGATGCTCTGAGACCTGGACCGACGGGAGCCCGTACGTACAACGTCCGGGTCGTCTTCCCGCAGAGTATTTTGTGCTTCAGGTTGGAAAACCACCAATCCACTTTTTGATGATGGATGAAATCATATTTTCAAATCCGCTACAGCTCAGCTATGTCCTTTTTGAGCGGGATGCCGCTAAATTGACCTCACCACTATTCATGTGTAATTATGTGAAAATGTTTTAAAATAGCTGGCTATAGCTTCATATAGCTCCGCTATAGCTGATTTGGAAGACATCAACTATTTGGCATGGCCCGCTATTTAAGACACTAGATGAAACGCGAGTTCTCAAGGATAAGGCGGAAAAGTGTGCTCTTCGAATGCTATATTTAAACTATTTGCCAAGTTTTGATGTCACACGAGAAGGTCAGGTGTGAGGGCAAAAAAACTAACCCAGGCAAATAACAAATACTGGCATAATTTGAAAACTCCACCCAACAGATCAAAAGCCCTACCATGATCAATTGGTGTGGAGGGCCAAATTCGGTGGCTATGGTTTCTTATGCCCAACATAAAGATTAGAATTACGCATGGGCCAACCCATTATGTGTTTTTGGTGTTTTTTTCATTTACTATTTTATTCATCCAGCTTTTCAGTTTTATCTCCTATTTTTCTGGATATGCACGAAATGTTCATAAATTATAAAGTATTTTTAGAAAATGAACCTTTTGTAAATATAAATATTTTCCAGATATATAATTTTTGAAAAAATGAATATTTTTCAACTGTATGAACATTTTTTTGCAATTTATGTATTTGATATTAATTAGGATAAGATTATTTACTGAATAAAAGGTAAAATAAAAATAAAAATATTTGGGCCAGCCCATATATCAACCTTGTGCATTATAGGGACCATTCAATATAAAGGGCGAGGGATTGCTGGGTCCTTGAATAAGCTGAATGTGTGATTGATAACATTTTTAATGAAATCACTAATTAAGGAGTAGTCCTTACACCGAGCACTTCCACCTCCTTCACGGTTAACAAGTGGCACACTGCGTGCGCGTAATTTGTTGCTACTTAGACTTTTGCCTTTATTCATAGATTCATTTTTTAATTTTTTATCTTTTAAACCGTGCGTCCAAATTACAAACCGTTTTCACCGTTGGATTCCTCGTGTCGAGATCTTGAAAACTAGATCCCATATAAATAGGTTTTGAAAAAAAAAATCATGAGAGGTACGCGATTAATTCTATGCCTCCACGAGAGGCTCTTAGAAAAAAAGGAAAACTCATTTTTTTTTGATAGCCAAGCCCAACGCCTGAACGAGAGGCACAATGATGCCTCTCGAGACATAACACATTTTTTCTTTTTGAAGAGCCATTTTGTGCCTCCACAAGAGATACGATCGTGCCTATCGAAAAGAAAATCGCATTTTTTTCTTTTTCGAGAAGCACGAGGAGCGGGAGAAAACCTGTGCCTCTATGAGAGGCACGATCGTGCCTTTCGCAATGTAAAAATGAAAGAACATTTTTTCCTTTTTGAATGGGCACAGGGCATACCTCTCGCAAACCAAACCTATGCCCCTACGAGAGACACGGTTGTGCTTCTTGGGGGAAAACAAAGCACTTTTTTTCTTATTAACGAAGCATGGGGTGCGAAAGAAAATATGTTCCTCTATGAGAGGCACACATGTGTCTCTATGAGAGGCACATTTTATTTCTTTTTTAAGGGGCACAGGGCGTATCTCTCGCAAAGCAAACATGTGCCTCCACGAGCGGCACGATGGTTACTCTCATAAAAAAATTGCATTTTTATCTATGTATTTTTTTCCAATTTTACTCTTCAATATGTAAGAAAACCCACAAGAAAAAAATAAAAATCATCTAAACTCCAAAAAGCGTACACAAAAATAAGTAAAATTAAATCCAGAGGAAACACTCAACACGTGACAAATAGCGCTCTCAGCACACCAAAAAATGCCCTTTACGGAGCTCCCAAAAATATAATCCTTAATTAATTTATCCGCTTTTTCAATTCATGACCTTTACGTAAGACGACATATTTAGAACCAACACAAGGAGGAGTTTCTGTAGTCCTCCAGCCCATCTTTGTCTCCCCGATTTCCCGCACCCACGAAGACAGGCGACCGCGCGGCGGCGGCTCGATGCTGACCGGCAAACGGTTGCGCGGCGGCTTCACCAAATCGGCCCACGGCGGTGTTGTGGCTACCTTCGCCGGAAGAGCATGCAGTGGACCAAGTCCGGCGCGCTCCTCCGTCGAGAGCAGCTCCCAGCGACGTACACATGGCCTTTGGCGGCGATGTCAAGGCGAGAGTCGGCAGCGGTGCATGAGGGAGGCTGACGGCGACATGCCCGGCGGGCAGGCCTCGCATACGCGCGGAGCCCTGACCATCGCGCATCCATTAGAATAGCGAGCCCGAAAAACGGCGACGTTGCGGCATCGGTGCTGGCGCACGGTGGCGGCCGTGCTTGTCCAATGCGTCGTCAACAGGTGAATCCTCAAAGCCCACAAATCCTTTCCTTTCTCTGAATTTCTGTTTTTTTTTTGGGCAGGATTCGGGGATTTAATTTGCTATTTTTTGGGGGGAAACAAAAGAAATGTCCTCGTAATAAATACAATTTTATGACAATTATATTCCATCATTAGAATGACACTAAAAACGGAAAAATATTATACAAAATTGCCATAAAATTATATTAACATAACCACCCCATAGGAAATTCGAAATAAAACTTTCAAGAGGAAATTTTAACATTTCTTTGGAAAATTTAAACATGTTATTGATGCAATAATATTCATAATATAAAAACAAATTGCACCAAAAAATAGAAAGTTGTCTCAATGGCATAATTTGGTCCATAATGACTCACGGCTTTCTATTAATAAAATTTTATCATTATTGACATTATTTTACGTGATGTTAGGGCACATAAATTTTCCAAGTAAAATTTTCCAATGGTTCTATTTTACTTAGGAAAAAAAAGAAACGTAAGATGTAACATAACAATCAGGAATTTTGTTATTAATTTATTCAGTGCAATACATTACCATAAAAATATATCACGTAAAAAATTGCACCGAATAAGAGAAAAAAAGGCCTTAAACTTAATTTCTGCCCAAAACACACATCATCATTCCATTGACCTTTGGCGGCGATGTCAAGGCGAGAGTTGCCGGTGGTGCATGAGGGAGGCTGACAGCGACATGCCCGACGGGCAGGCTTGGCATTCGCGTGGAGCCCTGACCACCGCGCGTCCATTAGAATGGCGAGCCTCGGCGTGGTTCATTCCGGCAGTCGTCCCGAAAAAACGGCGGCGTTGCTGCATCGGTGCTGGCGCACGGCGGCGGCCGTGCTTGTCCAACGCGTCGTCAACAGGTGAATCCCCAAAGCCCCCAAATCCTTTCCTTTCTCTAAATTTCTCTTTTTTTTGGGCTGGATTTGGGGATTTGATTTGCAATTTTTTTTTTGAGAAACATAAGATAAATGCTGATGTGGAGGAATGAGAAATTGAAAGAAAAGACTTGTCTTCTATTATTTAAGAGATGATCTCTTAGCAACAATACTCTCACCATAAATTTAAAAATTAAGATAAAACTAAGATATAACCCATTGTACACCTTTTTTTTTGACATATAAGTTAAGATATGACTGCCTTATCAACCATTGTACATGCCCTTAAAATCCCAAACTGAGAACTTGAACAGAACAAGGAACTAATCAAATTCGGGTGCTCTAGGTGGAAACTGGGAACTTGAACAGAACACGAGCTTAATGCTCGGATCCATCCATGTTCCATCTATTCAATCTATCCCGAGTGGCCTCCACCTGAAAAATTAGTGTAGAAAAAATAAATGAATATATCTCTTGCCATTTTGATTTATTTAATAGGTGACAATAGTCTAAAACCCTAAACACTTATATGAATACTTGCTATAGGTGAAAATCATCAATGTATAGCGATCATCATATAGTTGTGCAAAGCTAACCTGCTTAGACCAATCTGTTTTAACTGTTACGAACAAAAGGACAATAGTTTGAACCAGTGTTCCTAGCAGCATGCCGACCCAGATGCCCTATATCATCAACCAAGGAAGTTAATGAGGACCACATCTTATATCCACAATGAGCAAGAATAATGAGTTCGATAAATGAATGGCCGTTACAATGTAGCTACTCTGAAACTAATTATTACCTCCAAATGATATCCTAGGACATAACCTAGGATTACTCCAAGAGGGATGCCAATAATGTAATATGTTGTGATATTAACATAGGCAACTATACTTTGCCAACCAGCACCAATCGCAACCCCTACAACCAAATGACCCAATAGTCTTAGTAAGGTAATCATACTGGTTGTAATATACTCCCTCCGATCCATAAAAAGTGTCGCCCACTTAGTACAAAGTTTGTACTAACTTAGTATAAAATGTGCGACACTTTTTATGGATCGGAGGGAGTATATGTTTCAAATTCATTTAAATGAAAGCATACCTGATAACACTGGTTGTACATGTTGAAGAAAGCCAAGAGAGGCGATAGATCAGCAACTGCGGAAGCAACATCCCGGCTCTCGGTAAATATGTAGGACAGATTTCCCCTTAAGAAAATGAAGAACACAAACAACACAAAGCCTATTGATAAAGAAGTGATGACGACATTTAGGATGGCAAACTTGGCCTTTTTTGCATTTCCAGCTCCGAGCTCATTGGCCACACGCACTCTATAGGAAAAAAAAAATCAGTTCCATCAAAATTCTTAAGGTTAAGGCATCATTCCAGATAGTAATCACAATGCGCAATAAGTTTGAATACACCCACAAAAAAACATAAAAAAATATAAATTATGCAATGACATATATGTACCGGTTATTGCTTCTCAAAACTACAGCACGTCCAGATTGGAAAAGCAAAGCTTATATATATATATAATTAATTACCACACTGAAAGAGCGTCAAGTGCTATATCTGGACTCTTCAAGTAGCCTGTTAGGAGCACCAATATGCTGTAGTACCATACCTCCAAACTGAAGAGCCAAAGAACAAAAAAAAGATACTATTAATAGTACTACAAGTCTAGCTCAAAAAACGTTATTATATTATGGGACGGAGGGAGTACGTAAATACTCCAGTAGTGGATATATAGTGAAGTACGGGCTTGGTATCGCCATACAAGTGTGAGTGGTCTGAATAAAACTCAAGCTTGCTCTTACGTACCAGAGCATGACACCAGAGGATACAGAGAGGCTTATCATGGGGCGGAGGTCGGTGAGCGCCGCGGAAGAGAACCCCGTCCAGGTGAGAGGGCAGCCACCGAAGAAGACGTAGGCGAGCTGGCCAAAGGTGGGAATCCATGAAGCGATGATCATGGAGATCATGACCCCTGAGAGCCCGAGGTGGAACTTGGCGGTCAAGAGCCATGACAGCAACAGATGGAGGCCGAGGTTTGTGACGGCGAGGTAGGTGATGACCATGTTTTTGCTCTGGGACTGCAGATACATCTGGAGCGAATAGTTGCCGACGTTGGAGAACAAGACGGGGATGTACCAGAGCGAGATGGTCCCGGCGATGGCGCAGACCTCCGGGTCTTGGCGCAGGAGGAGGAGGAGCGGCTCCGCGAAGAGGTAGATGGGAAGATTCAGCAGGGCGCAGCCGCTGAGGATGATCCAGGAGCGCTGGAGGTAGATGCCCATCATGTGGTACTGCTTAGCACCGTACGACTGCCCGCACAAGGTCTCCAGCGCGCTCGCCATGCCCAGCTGCATATATTCCAGTTTAGCTATTCCTTCCAGGTTTGTTTGTTCATCAAGCCCTGATGCCATGCCAGTACAAGTATGGCTCACTACGAAAAATAAGATAAGAAAATTAGCTACCCTACCAGAGTGCCAATGCTGAAGCGCATGGTCACGGTGGAGACGAGTGCGAAGGCGGATAGCTCCATGATGCCGATGTGGCCGATGAAGGCTTGGCTGATCACGGTGACGCCGAAGGAGGAGAAGCACGTGCAGATGGACGGCCCCGCCACCACCCATAGCTTCTTGTTCTCCTCTACCAGCCGCCGCCAGAGCCCGCCTCCGTCGTCGCCGGTCGCGCCCTCCAGCAGAGGGACACTCTTCCCCTCCATCGTGGATGCCATACCCATACGTGGAGAAGTTAATCAGTTAGGATGCTCACAGCTGACACTGGGCCGGGGTGACCATTTCATGTACGCGCGTTCGTAGCTTGCCCTTGTTCATAGTTAAATCAGTTAAGCTCCGATCGTGGGTGTGGTTCCATCTGACCGGCAGGCACATGCATGGAAATATCAAATGCAGCACGCGGTCCCCATGAATTCAGATGTGAGCTAACAAACGGGAAACGAACTATATATGCCTCGTCGTCCCACGCCGATGCACGCTCCAACATTATTAATGCCTCTAGCCATGCTACCGTGGTGTCTCCCGAAAGTGTTGCTGAGACTCGAAGGCAGCAGGGTTCTGTCGAGGTACCGGTAACGCGGCCTCCATATATGACTTACCGGGAAGCATCTCTCATCGTCGAGAATGCTTGAGAAGCATTTACTAGGTATGTCATTGTCATATTTGTGATTGTGAACAAAATGAACGTTGGCTCAAAAAATAAACCCAGGAAAGAAAAAATATTGCCCTGATTTGAAAACTTCACCCACATATCAAAGTCCCTACCATGATCAACCGGCGTGGAGGACAATATTCGGCCCCTAGGGTTTCTCTTGCCCAAAATATATATTTGATTTGCGCATGGGCTAACACATTATGCGTTTTGGGTGTTTTTTATTTTATATTTTGTTCATGCAATTTTTCAGTTTCATCCCCTATTTTTCTAGTTTTGCATGAAATTTTCAAAAGTTATAAACTAGTTTTAGAAAATGAACCTTTTGTAAATATGAATATTTGTAATATATATATACTTTTTAAACAAATGGATATTTTTCCAAATGTATGAACATTTTTGTGCTATATATGTATTTGATATATTTTAAAATAATATATATTTTTTAAATACATTTTAAAATAAGTAAAATACAATTCTTATTGGGCCAACCCATTTATCAACCTTAACAATTATAGGGTCCACTAAAAAATATACAGGGTGAGGGATTGTTGGCTCCTTGAATAAGTTGAATGTGTGATTGATAGTGCCAGGAGGCGATCTCGCTTGCTGTGGACCTAGGATTAGATCGGATTTTCAAAACATCTGACTTCTTATCGGTGGTGAAGGACATTCAAGATGGAGAAGGAGAATCAAATGGAGGTATTGTCAAGGAAATTATTACAGGTAGTTTAGGGTATGAATTTTGTTCTTTTAATTATGAAAGTACACACAATAATCACGAGGCTCGTTATTTATCTAGATTTGCCTATCTCTACATTTAGGCCACCTTGTTTGGCTGGGTATACATCATGATCATGTAATGATTTCGATGAACGGCGCAAACGATTAATAAAGCTGTGTCCTCCCTAAGAAAATAATGTAAAGGGCGAGAGAAATCTGGATCCTTGAAGAAGTTGAATGTTTGATATATAGCCATTTCAGTTCATGAATTATGTAAGAAATATTTAGAACCCAACAACAGGAGGAATTTCCGTAGTCCTCCAGCCCATCTTCTAGGCATCAGTTTATCACACTTAGCCCATGTTTGGTTCGTCTTTTTCAAGCTCTACACCCCTGTAAATTATACAGGCCTCGATTGGTTGTTTTGTTTTCAAATGTAAATTGCATGCAATCCGCTGAGATGCACCTGTAAGATTTATATGGGTGTATATTTTACACCGATTCCAAACAGGGCCTTAGTGCAAGAGATAAAGCATACGATCGTGCCTGGCATAACTATAAATGGGCTAGCCCAAATTGCTTCTTGGAGAACTCATTTATTCCTGGTTTCATTCATTGATAATTCTATATTTTCTAATATAATATCAATACAAAAAAAATTCAAAACTTAACTTAAATAATATATTAGAAATCATGAATTTGAAAATAAAGAAAACTATATAAATAATTTTAGCTTAATTTATATGAAATGTTGACAACATTAAAAAATTCCTTGTGACATTTCAAAAATATCCACGTGTTTTAAAAAATGTATTTCAAATTTAAAGAGTTGTTTATGCAACATA
Organism: Bromus sterilis; assembly: GCA_950022295.1. Classification (NCBI taxonomy): domain Eukaryota; kingdom Viridiplantae; phylum Streptophyta; class Magnoliopsida; order Poales; family Poaceae; genus Bromus; species Bromus sterilis. The sequence goes on along the minus strand of OX465598.1, from coordinate 17,045,848 downwards.
GAAAATATTGTGCATAATTATAAAACATAAATTAAATTATAAAATTGTGCACATGTTTGAAATATATATTCATGATGTTTTTAAAAATAATTATACAATCTACAAAAATGTTTGTGTAGTTTCGGAAACAAATGATATCATAATAAAAAAATGTTTCAACGTGTATTTGAAAATTATTTAAAATTATTTACTTTTAAAATAATATGAATCATGTACTTTAAAATGTTAAACCTTAAGAAAAAAATGTGTTAAATGTACACCAAAAATGTATATTGTGTATGAAAAACATAGACATCAACATGTATTTGAAAACATGTTAATAATATATTTAAAAATGTCCGATATATATGAAAATGTGCAATGTGTACCAAAACTAGATATGTGTTGAAAAAGGAACAAAAATAAAAAGGAAAATGTTCACATGATTTTTTAAAATCTAGAACATGTATTTGATATGTTATCAGCATGTATTAAAAAGCTATAACATATATTTTTAAAATGTACACCATAAATTTTTAAAATGTACACCATAAATTTAAAAAATATCAACATGTATCAAAAAAATTCCATTTGTAAACTAAAATATACAATGCATAAATAAAAAAAACATGAAAAAACCCGATGAAGAAACGACAAAAAAAAACAAATGAAACAAGTGAAGAAATGATGAAAACCTAAAGGAAACGTGAAAATTTTTGAAATGGAGAAAAAGCACAAAAAACTAGTGAAGAGACGCAGAAATGCCAAAAAACCGGATAAGGAAATGAAGAAAAATATAAAACCAAAAAATATAAAAAACAAAGAACGAAACAATGAAAAACTAGAAAAAACAAATAAAATGGAAAAGAAAACAACCGAAAGAAAACGGTGTAAAATGATGAAAGCAGAAAATTAATCCCAATGTACTAGGCCGAACCAGGATCCTATGCGCTAGAAGCTGGGTCAGATGATATAGCCCTAGTAGATCTATCTCGTTTTCCCGTCTAGCTATGATTTTTGTTCCTCTCGCCAGTGAAGGTGATGATAGCCATCTTCCCTCCTAGCATCCTCCCGCTTAGTATCGTGTTTTGGCCTAGCAAAGCATGTAATGAATAAAGCATGTTGGAGGGTCTGTTAAAAATAAATAGAATGATACATAATTATGCATTCATTAGGTTGTCTTCCTTATCTATCCAAAACACTTTGATAAGATTTGAAAATTTCACAATCATAAAATATATCAAAGATAGTGCATTTACATGTGACACTTCTCTTCCTTGTACTAAGTTTCATTAATTTGTACATGTGGTTAATGCACGTTTATCAATTGTCAATAGCTGTTATTCATTAAACCCAACATGTAAAGTCAGACCTCCAATGAGATAATTCTAGAATGGTAAATTGTCATGTTAGAATATATAATAACAAAAAGCAACAAAAAATCTCATGTTATATAATCTCACACCAATGGTTAGTGTGATAATTGCTTAGAAGGAGTATATAGATCATCTAGCAAACACCATACAAAACTAAGGGATTAAGAGATAAAAATGAAATAAGAATGATGTAACCAGCGTTAGTCTAACCAACCATTTTCATCTCACCAAAATACAATTTTGATACAAATACACTTTCACTCGGCACCAGCGAGCTCGATGCAAACCACCTATACAAGCTTGCTCTAGTGCTGGTGATGGTCGGGAGGGCTTTGCCATGTTCCCAATCGAAATCCCAAAGAAGTAGAGGGACAGAGTGGGCAGCGCTTGCTACAACTAAAGAGGGAGAGAGAGAGAGAGAGAGAGAGAGAGAGAGAGAGTTGTGGCTTGATTACCTTTGCACCGAATTCCCGCGATGATGGAGGAGCCCCGACTGCAAAGAAGAGACGTGGGATGACTTAAATAGCAAGGGCTCAGGTTGGTTTCCTACGAGACACGGGTAGATGACACTCATGGTAATGGCGAGGCGGCGTCGAGGTACCGAAGACGCATAAATAGTGAACGGTGTCATTGCCAACGCACAAATGTGAACAACACAAAGAACAAGGGTAAAACCTCCTAACGGGGTCGGGTGGGGGCGGTTGTGACGACACTAGTACCAAAAAACTCTTGCCATAGAAGAGCCTGCTGGCGTGGACACTAGACACCAGTAATATGGGACCAATGATAAATATAGAGCTGGCGTTGGGTGCCCACATTAGCAATATTGTGTTTATCTATGGCGTGCTATGCTATAAAACGCCAACAACTTACTTTTCGAGAATTAAAAAACTGGGAAAAGCCATTTCCAAGCGAAATCACAACATATATTATTGACCGCATCATATACTATTGAACATAGCAACAACCACAATAATAAAAACAGCTATAAATAATAGCACCAAGAAGTATACATAAATCGATCAATCGGGACTTAACACAAGATATAATTCTCATAATTAAGTACTAAATATCTCTAAACTTGTCATTTTTCCTTTGCAGATCAGCAATGCCAGACTTGAGAAATCTTGCATTTTTCTCCAGATTGTCTAACTCATCCTCGAAGGGGAGCCTTGGCGCAGTGGTAAAGCTACTGCCTTGTGACCATGAGGTCACGGGTTCAAGTCCTGGAAACAGCCTCTTGCAGAAAAATGTAGGGAAAGGCTGCGTACAATAGATCCAAAGTGGTCGGACCCTTTCCCGTACCCTGCGCAAGCGGGAGCTACATGCACCGGGCTGCCCCCCTTTGTCTAACTCATCCTCCAACCCTTCTTTCTCGAGGATGAGTATTGCCTTTTCTTGATATAGTTGGTCTCGCTCTTGCCTCTCCTGCATGGCATCTTTCTCTAGAAAAGCAATTGTGTAACGTTGAGACTTTATGATGTACTTTAGCAAGTCAATTGATTATAATTATCTAGCTTCAGGTACGCCTACAATTTTGTTTTTTCAATTAGATACTCATCTGTATGTCATTTTATAAGAGAGACACTATATGTGGCAATTGTTTTACTTACGATCTTTTTGTTGCCTTTGGGTGCCAAATATCATCTCATGCGAACATTATCCATGTCACCAAACTATAAAAATAAACATGCAAGAGTAAGCATGGAAATGTATAAGTTTGCTAATACTATATTTCTACTTAATAAAAATAAACATGCAAGAGTAAGCATGGCACAATGTATAAATTTACTAAAACTATTTGAGAAAAGTTACTACTGAATTTGCACATCGATCGCTTAATAAAATCTACTAAATCTAACCCTAGATATAAATTTGTTAGACTACTTTGCTACTAGATTTGCATACATTCTTGATTTACTACTACTAATTTGCTAAGGCGGAGAAAAACAACTGGCCATGGGGCATCGATGCGGCGTGGGGTGAGTTCGGGGCGATGGGGCGGCGGGGGGGGGGGGGGGGTGTAGTCAGCAAATATATGTTTATTTTTATATGCATATTATTTCATATTGTATTCACACTTTATTTTGTGTACCATATATACTATACACTTTTTCTAACATATAAGAATAAACACATAATATATATAGGGCAATTTTGAAGTGGGACCAAAAACTGTATTTCTGGTTTTTTGAAAAATGACACTTCGTAGATAATATATATAGTGCTGGCGTAGAATATAATACGATGCCACCGATATCTTCGGTCTGCTTGGCAGGATGGGGATCACTTAACTGTGTCTTGCCAAAAAAATTACACGCCAGCAATAACGATATAGAGCTGGCGTACAAAAAAGTGAAACACCATCACTATTTTTTTTAAAAAAAACTGGCGTGGATTAAATTTGACGCATCAACTATTAAAGTTGGGATAAGCTTTTTCTACTAATGCGGTGTCCATGAGCATATTGATGAGGGGAAAACAACATGTGTGCTTGGAGGATTCACGAGGGATGAGCTTGCAAGCGGGCTATTGCCGGGGATGAACAAATGCTATGAAAACGATGCTCGAGTGAACTGTGGATGGTCATGCCACTTCAATAAGGTCACAATTGACATTGCATGCCACTCAAGTGACTGTTCTTCTGGGATACTTCAGGGTCCAAGCTTTGGTAGGGGAATTCCTCTTCGACATAATAGATGAGAGGCAAGGGAAAGGGATCCAGGGAAGTACATACATAATTCATTTTTGTAGACAACAAAACGAGGAGAGGGCTTTTGATACTTGGCAATATGATCCAAATGGGAAAACCCGAAGCCATACTTCCTTCTAGGTAAATATTTTTTATTTCTTTGTCATGTTCCAAAAGAACAGATCAAATGTATCACTAGAAAATACACTTGCTTCACAAATTGCTAAGTAGGGCAGAAATGATATTTGGTTGATGGACTCAAAATTTGAGCTATGTTACCACATGTCATTGTGGATCTAGGAAATATACAGCTAGGAGAAGTCCCATGAATTATTTGGGATTCAACATAGCAATGGAAATGGTAGTTGATTTGTACTGAGTGTTAAAAGGTTACTTCATAAAATAGAAAAATAATAATATTTCCTAACTCAAATAGAATCAAGAATTTTACCAGGATACAATGTGGGTACAAACATCATTCCCACATAATTTCATGAATTTTGGGTATAGGGAAATGCAATTTTGACAACATGTCTATTTATAAAAGGAGAGTTGGTGGTCGTATGAACGTTGGTGAAACCTCACCCCCTCATCTCCTGCATTAACTCAGTCAAAACAGATTAAACCTTTTACAACATCATGCTAATTGGTGTAAGGTAATATCATTAACTCAAAAAAAATCAAATCAAATAATTCTAGTTGTTGTTGAACATAGGCAATCAAATCAATCTGTGCATTAACTCGATTAAATCAAATCCAATTATTTTTCGCATTAATATATAATGGGTGTAAGGTATATGTTAGACATGATTGATGTCGAACCATTAGAATATGTATTCCCTTGTTGCAACGTACATGCAATTAGCTAAAAAAATTTACAAGTGAGCTCTATACATGTCATAAAGGATATGATAATATTTGGGGAATCTTAGAAGCAAAGAAAATGATTGCTTCCTTTGAAATGACCAGGAAAACAATTAAGGGTTTTCAATATTTGCATATTAGGGTTTAATTGTATCCTTAAGAAAAATTCTTGGGATCACCATTGCCTCGGAGAAAGGTTATGGATCCAAGGGTACGTAGGAGATTGCCAAATTACCAAGGTAATTCATGAAAGGTTCAAGAAAATTCCATGAACTAAGAAAAAGTTAGAATCACATGCCAAAGTTTGACAAATGATGTTTGGCATGTGAGCACACACGATGGCTTAACATTTTTCACTTTTTTCCAATGATCATCTTCCATATCGATATGGGAACGAAGCAGTGGTTTAGCACTCTCATTTGCAAGGACGTGTCCTCGACTAAAGTGCATTCACCAATCTTTTGTTCTCACCTATTTTGTGAGTGATCGTCTGGTTTTTCAAAACCTATGAGGCTAATTTTATCGTGTAATTTGAATCGCAAAAAGTACCGAATACTTCACATCCGCGGGATATTAACGATACCATATCCTTCATACATTCGGTTGACTGAAATACCTGCATTTCCACGCCCATATCAAATGGGTTTGTGTAAATTCATACCATATCTTTTTTTTAAATGTTTTTAGGAAGAAAGAAACAAATATGCCGGGCCGTGGTCAGCACTCAGAAGAAGCTACAAGATTTAACTTTTCATCATGCTGGGCCTGTTTCCCCTGGAGGAGGAAGGAGGAAAGCACCACAAAAACCACCAAGCGGGCCAGTCCATCTCATGGCCCTTGACCGATTCAAGTTTCTGGCGCCAGTACGCATCCCCCTTCTCTCCTGCCCTGCAATTGGCGCCCGCTCCCTTCCACGACCACGCAGACACACTGCCACACGTCGCCGGCCAATGCCGTTCTTCCACATGGAGATGCATGGCACCAAACTACCAGGTCAACCAACCACAGAGCGGAGCAGACGCCGCCGCCGCATAAACATCTCCGCCGGCCGCGCTGCAACTGCCAACGCCACCATAAGTACCTTCTTCCCACACTCCAAGCCGCATAGCTCCATCCTTCCCTCCCAGCACGCAGCCAGCTGATCAAGCTCATCGATCCCTCCTCCTCCTTCTCCTCCTCCCGTCCTTCGCTCACGTTACTCCGGCGGAGGCGTCCATGGGCTCCGGGGCGAGTTCCTGCTGCGGCGGAGACGAGAAGGTGGGCCACGGCTGCGTCAGCGCGTCGTCGGCCGCGGCGGCGGTGGCCGGCAGCGGCGGCGGCAGCACGTGGAGGATCTACACCTACAAGGAGCTCCACGCCGCCACGGGCGGGTTCAGCGAGGAGAACAAGCTCGGCGAGGGCGGCTTCGGCAGCGTCTACTGGGGCAAGACCCCCGACGGCGTCCAGATCGCCGTCAAGCGCCTCAAGCCCAACAACAACAACTCCAAGGCCGAGATGGAGTTCGCCGTCGAGGTCGAGGTCCTCGCCCGCGTCCGCCACCGCAACCTCCTCGGCCTCCGCGGCTACTGCGCCGGCGCCGCCGCCGACCAGCGCATGATCGTGTACGACTACATGCCTAATCTCAGCCTCCTGTCGCACCTCCACGGCCAGTTCGCCTCTGACGCCACCCTCGACTGGCGCCGCCGCGTCGGCGTGGCTGTTGGCGCCGCCGAGGCGCTCGTGCACCTCCACCACGAGGCGTCCCCCAGCATCATCCACCGCGACATCAAGGCCAGCAACGTGCTGCTTGACTCCGACTTCGCGCCCCTCGTCGCCGACTTTGGCTTCGCCAAGCTCGTCCCTGACGGCGTCTCCCACATGACCACCAGGGTTAAAGGGACGCTGGGGTACCTCGCGCCGGAGTACGCCATGTGGGGCAAGGTCTCCGGGGCGTGCGACGTGTACAGCTTCGGGATCCTGCTCGTGGAGCTGGTGTCCGGCAGGAAGCCCATCGAGCGGCTGCCGTCCGGGGCCAAGCGCACCATCACTGAGTGGGCGGAGCCGCTCATCGCGCGCGGCCGTCTAGGCGACCTTGTCGACCCTCGCCTCCGGGGCGTCTACGACGCGGCGGAGCTGGCGCGCATGCTCGAGGCAGCCGCGCTCTGTGTGCAGGGGGAGCCCGAGCGGCGACCGGACATGCGCGCCGTCGTTCGGATCCTGCGCGGCGAGGCCAAGGCCGTCGACGCCACGGCGGCGGTATCCAAGGGTGGCGAGGACGCCCAGGTCAGGCCGGCGGTGAGGATGGAGAGCGTCAAGTACGCGGACCACCTCATGGAGACGGAGAACAGCGTGTACTCCGGCGACGGGGAGGAGGACGAAGACGAGGAGAAGGAGGCCGGCGACTACAGCAGCGACGAGGCGGAGGAGTACTCGCTGATGGACGACCAGAGCAGCATGAACTTCGGCGTGTTCGGCGCCATGCCGGTGGTGCCGGTGCAGACCATGCACGACCCCTACGTCAGGAGGTTTGGAGGAAACGGCGTCAAGATATGATCTTTGTACTATTCTATTGCGTGACAATGCCAGTTGTGTAATATTAATTTCGTTTATTGTAATTTATGGGACTTAGAATTAAGTTCTTGTTCTTATTAAACAAAAATGATTAATTTATTGTGCAGTATTATATTTGAAATTTTGAACGAGTGTGCATGCTGGCCTGACTCTCTAACATTCCCTCTTTCCATCATCTTGCTTGGAGCATGGTTGATTTGAAAGCACTGGAACAACGTGATGTTTGTGGGAGCAAACCCCCTCCCTGCCTAGGCTGCTAGAACTCACTACTAGTGAGGCGTGCATTTGGACGCCGGTCGAAAATCGTGGCTTGACGTTTCACGCCTCTCCGTGCCGCTCCCGCGAGCGGCCCGAGCGGAACCCTAGCCGCCGCTGCCTCCTACCCCCACCTCAGCTTCCCCTCCCTCGTCGCCGCCACGGGACGCCGCCGGGCAAAGCCCGTGCATGCGTCGGCGGCGGCGGGGCTCTTCCCTCTCACTAGGCGCAGCGCGGTGCGGGACGCACTGCTTGGTGATGGCGCGCGGAGGTGGCGCGTTCTGTGGTGGCGTCTTGGGGCGTCAGGGCACCTTTGCTCCGGGCGGTGCGGCGCCTCTCGGCCTTCGGCGCGGCTGGGAGCGGTGGTGATCTCATGCGGCTCTTCTCCTTCTCCTGGATCTGGCGACGTCTAGTGCTTGGCGGGGGTCGGCGGCGGCTTCCTTGTGGTGTGGTCGTGGCGGCTCTGGGTCGTCGTCCTTGCTGCGCGGCGGGGCTTGCTGGCCGTGGTCTGCGTGGCTACTCGCTGCGTGCAGTCCGGCGGCGGCATGTGCTGGTGGTTCCGGCAGCGCTGCGGCACACGGGCGTGTGGGCGACGGCCGGAGGGCACGGCGACCGGTCGGTGGACGCTGCGCGTTGTCTCGTGCGCGTGTGGTGGGTGCGAGGCACGCTCGGGCGGGGCCGATCTTGGCTTCTCACAGCGGCGGTTCGACGGGGGGTCTGGCTGGATCTCGATGTTGGGAGGAGGGGTTGCCGGTGAAAGCCGCACTCCGGTGTTGACCGGAGTTGTCGATGTTGGCGTTTCGGGCGTGAAAGGATCGGAATGTCGACTAGAGGGAGGGGGGGGTGAATAGGCGACTAACAATTTTTATGACTCCTTAATAAGTTTAGGCTCAACAAGAAAAGTAAGTTGTCTAGATATGCAACTAGGTAAGATCCTATATGACAACTAGACAACTACAACAAGTAAAACAAGCAAGATATAAGCAATGAGAAGTAACTCGCAAAGTAAAGGTAGAGAGAACACGGAGACAAGGATATGTTACCGGAGTTCCTTCTCTCTCGAGAAGTACGTCTCCGTTTGGAGAGGGTGTGGAGCACAATGCTCACACGAAGGCCAACGAGGGCCACCCTATTCTCCTCACGCTCTCACCAATGCAAGATGTCGTGAACCACTATGCGGTGGCCTTGAAGGTGGCAACCAAACCTTTACAATACAAGGTTGGGGCAATCTCCACAACTTAATTGGAGGCTCCCAACAAACCACGGAGCTTCACCACAATGGAATGTGGCTCCGAGGTGACCTCTTCCGTCTAGGGCACCAACGCACCCAAGAGTAACAAGATCCACAAGATAATAATGGGGGGAATCAAATATCCTTTGGTGGAAGTGTAGATCGGGGCCTCCTCTTCCAAACCATAGAGAATCAACAAGTTTTGATGGCTAGGGAGGGAGATCGGGTAAGAATAAGCTTTGGGTGTCAATGGAGGATCAGCTATAAATGAGGTACCTCTCCATGAAGAAGAAGACCCCTTTTATAGGGGCGCATTAAACAGCCGTTGGACCCCCACCAACCACGGTACTACCGCTCCTAGAGCGGTACTACCGTGGCGCGGTACTACCGTGGTACCGTAGTACCGCACTCTAGTGCCGTGCCCACTACCGCTCAGTCCAGAGAGTTTGCGGTAGTGGTTGCGCCACTAGACTGCCGTACTACCGTACTGCGGTACTACCGCGCTGGGTGCGGTACTACCGTGGTACCGTAGTACCGCACTCTAGTGCCGTGCCCACTAACCCTCAGTCCAGTGAGTTTGCGGTAGTGGTTGCGGCACTAGACTGCCGTACTACCGTACTGCGGTACTACCGCGCTGGGTGCGGTACTACCGTGGTACCGTAGTACCGCACTCTAGTGCCGTGCCCACTACCGCTCAGTCCAGAGAGTTTGCGGTAGTGGTTGCGGCACTAGACTGCCGTACTACCGTACTGCGGTACTACCGCTTGAGCGGTACTACCGCACACCAAGCGGTACTACCGTCCCAGCAGACCCAGGCTGGAATGGCCTCTTATGCTAACTCTTCCGAAGGCGCCAAGAAGATATGTGGGTGCAGAGAAAAGTGAAGTGTGATGATTCCACCCATCATATCACCGCGCATCCCCTCTTAATAGTACGGATTTCCTATCGACTCAACCACCAGAAAAGAATCCGAGAGGGAAACTCCGTCTTCACGTTCCATCAACCGAGGGGATGATAACCGTCCTGTGCCATGGCTTACGTTATCTGAAATACTCGAGGCACACGGTTAAACCGCAAATGTGTTGTCATCAATCACTAAAACCAATCATGGGAAAATATGCCCTATCAATCTCCCCCTTTTTGGTGTATTGATGACAACGACCGATTTGCTCAAAAAGATAATAGGGAATGAAACATATGGCATGGAGCCACAAAATATGGGCTAGCTCCCCCTAGATGTGTGCACCCTTTGAGATTAACCTTTGGATTGCATGGTACACACATTAGAATGGACACTCCCCCTATATTTTATCTACCATGCCACACAAGCTACCAACAACAATTATATGAGCGAGAATTAGCACAAGCATAGCATAAGCAACATATAAAGTACTTTAAGCAAAGGGTAGCGTATGTCTCACACCATACTTCACGAAGGTCTCACAAAGCAAACGAACAACGAAATCAAACACACGGAGTTCACAAGTGGAGGCAAAGGCAACACAGAAACACACTTGAGACTCGACAACCCTGAAAGAAAGCAAATCGAGGTCCTAAACTCTCTCCCCTTTGGCATTGAGACGCCAAAAAGGCAGAGAGTGACGTAACGCCCCACGGTGGTGGACTACTCCTCCGCCTGATACTCGTCATCATCATCATCAGACTCATCCGAAGAGCCCGCCTCTGACTCCTCAGCAGGCTCCTCAGCAGTCTCATCAGCAGGTGGAGCGGAAGCAGACGTGCCGGCAGTGTCCTCGTCAATCTCCCATGTGCTGAACTGGTAGATCCATTGATCCTCCTCAGTAATCTTCCCCTCAGATCCGGACTGCACTTCCATGCCTTGGTGCCTGTAGAACAACTTCTGACGCTGACGGTTTTCCTTCTCCCTCTTGTGAGCCAGATACATCTTGTGCTGCATGTGAGACTGCATGCAGAACAGCTTCTTCACCTTGCGAGTGAGCTTAGCAGCCCAACCCGGCTGCTCCAAGTCCTGGGAGGAAGACCTCCCACTGCCACCAAAGCTCGTACCAGAGCGAGTGCGGCGGACGCTGCCACCACCAGCCGCAGGCTCATCAGCCTCACCAGCTCCACCCTCCTCATCAACCATCTCCGCATCAGAAGCAACAGGGGAACCCTGAGCAGCAGCCTCACCACCAGCCCAGTTGGCCTTAATCCGCAGCTGCACCACCTCATGCCTGGTAAGATGCCCCACCCGAAGAGGATCCTCATAAGTGTCACTCCAGACCTTCTCAAACAACAGCTGAAGGTAAGGCCCATAGATAGGGACCTTGCGCTCCATAACGGCAGTGTAGAGCTCCTCATACATGATCGAGCAGATATCCAGAGTCATCGCCGTCCCCCTGTACTCCTGGCAGAGAAGAATCATGGTGACCGAGTAGCTATGTATCTTGTCCAGATCGCCAACCCGAGGGAACAGAGAGGTCCGGAAAATCCGGTGCATAATATCCAGAAACGGGGAGAGCATCAATTTGTATCTCTCGTTGCCCTTCGCATCATAGTAGACAACAGGAGTCTGGTAGGGGGCCAATTCACCCTTCTTCTTAGCAGGGGCGGAGGTGTGAGGACGCAGCCCCACCGGCTCATTGGCAGTGGTGTAGGGGACCTGCAGAAGATCCATGAATACCTTCCACTTTCAAGTGAGAACATCATCATCACACATCCAGGTGATGTTCCTATCTTCATCATTATGGAAGAAGACGGTGGCGAAGAACTGGGCCACGAGATCAGCGTCAAAAGGGTTGTTGAAGGAAATGATGTGGCGAAGTCCAAACTGATCCACCAGAGCAAGAGCATCAGCAAAGTAGTCCATATGCTGCTCCATGTATTCCAGACTAACGGACTTCACATTGGGCACAAACTTGTTCTTCCTGTCAGATATGAGCAAGTAGAAGACATCACGCTTCTCCTTGTTCCAGAACTTGGACTTCATCAAAGATGGATCACGAGGCTGCCTGTAGGGATTGACCCTACGGTAGTCCCGGTACTCTGGCAGAGGGAGCTCGACCACTGGCTTCCTCTTCGGCTTCTCTCGGTGAGCGATCTTCTTCAAGGAACTGTATGGTGCTTTGCCCTTGGCTGGAGCCTTGCGCTTCAAGTGCGAACGAGAGCCACCACCTGACCAAACCAAAAACAGACAGACACAAAAAGAGCAAGAGAATGAGATGCAAGAGTCCAGGAGATGAATAATAGAGCAGAGAAGGTGATACAGGTTGCGGGTTCTGGAGGTACGGTAGTACCGTGGTTAATGCGGTACTACTGCTCCACGGTAGTACCGTAGAATACTACGGTAGTACCGCTCGAGCGGTAGTACCGAAGTAACACTGCGGTAGTACCGTGCTGACAACTGAGACCACGGATCTGAGATCCGGTACTACCGTGCCTCCACAAATCACAACCACACCAACCAATCTACTCTATGCCTATCTAGCAATCCTTCCATGTCCTCAAAATGCCTAGGAATAGCCAAAAACCTAGTGGATCTAAAAGCATTGCCATAAACACAAAAGCTCAAGAACACGAGCCAAAACAAGGGAGAAACGGGGCAATACCGGGATCCATGGAACACGGGGGAGGTGGGGATCGATCCCACCGGAGGAGAACACGGAGGGGAAGCACGGATGCGGCACTCCGGGGAGGGCGCCGCGGGAGGGCCTTGCTGCTTCGAGAGAGGAGAGAAGGGGAAACTGACTGGGGTATGGGGACAACTCCCTGTACCCCTTCGGTTTTGACTCTCCCCGAGACTGCGGTAGTACCGCACTGGGCGCGGTAGTACCGCTTCCCCGTGCGGTAGTACCGCAGGAAGCAGAAAGCACATCCAAGGTGGCAAACGAGGAGGACTTTTGCGCGACGGTTAAAGGGGGGAAAGGCTTAGGATGGAGACAAGACAAGAATACGACTGTGAAGGGTCACTTCATGATCAAAGAGCACACGAACAAAAGAGCAATCTTGAAGTGACCAAAACGCAAAACAAAGAAAAACGGACACAAGAACACACACACTCTCCAACGAAGAGGGGCGGTGGCCGAGGCCACCATGTTTGAGCTTATTTGGTATGACACCACAAAGATGTATCTTGGGTTCATGGCCAATGCTCTTCTTTGAAGCACCGTTATCACCTTGGGTGACCTAGAAAGGCCGCCGAAAGTGACCATAGTGAAAGAATTGTTTCTCTTTATGCATAATAGGTGGAGTGGTTGCCCATTAATTAAGCAACACTCCCCCTATGTCCATGCCTACATCCAAGCTAGATACCTTGTTGAGATGGGGTGTGTGTGCCAAGTCTTCAAACCGCATTACTCGAATCAATGATATTTAGCTCATGCCTTAACTCTCGGAATCTTGCTTCATCCAAAGGCTTGGTGAAAATATCCGCAAGTTGATCTCCGGTGCCCACATATGAAAGATCAATATCACCCCGCTTCATATGGTCTCGAATGAAATGATGTCGAATTTCAATATGCTTCGTCTTGCTATGTTGAACGGGGTTGTAGGCGATCTTGATAGCACTTTCATTGTCACATAATAGAGGCACTTTGTCACAAGTGACACCGTAATCCTTTAAAGTTTGCCTCATCCACAATAATTGAGCACAACAACTTGCGGCAGCAATATACTCGGCTTCGGTAGTTGAAAGAGATACGCAATTTTTCTTCTTGGATGACCAACTCACCAAAGACCTACCAAGGAATTGACATCCTCCGGAAGTGGACTTCCTCTCCACTTTGTCTCCCGCCCAATCCGAATCTGTGTAGCCAATGAGATTGAAGCTTGAGCCCTTAGGATACCACAAGCCAAAGTTTGGGGTATGAACCAAATATCGAAAGATTCTCTTGACAGCCACCACGTGGCTCTCTTTTGGTGCGGCTTGAAATCTTGCACACATACCCACACTCAACATGATATCCGGCCTAGATGCACAAAGGTAAAGCAAGGAACCGATCATGGAACGATACTCCCTTTGGTCTACCTCTTTGCCGCTCGGGTCGAGGTCAAGTTGACACTTGAGTGGCATGGGGGTCTTGGCTCCTTTAAGACCATCATACTTGAACCTCTTGAGCATGTCTTGAGTGTATTTGGCTTGGTTGATGAAGGTTCCCCTAGATAATTTCTTCCCTTCAAAGCCGAGGAAGAACTCCAACTCTCCCATCATGGACATCTCAAACTTGTTGGTCATTAGCTTAGCAAATTCTTCATTAAAAGATTGGTTAACCGAACCAAAGATAATGTCATCAACATATAGTTGGCATATGAACAATTGCCCACCAACTCTCTTAGTAAAAAGAGTGGGATCGATTTGCCCAATTTGAAACCCATAATCGACTAAGAACTCGGTAAGGTGATCATACCAAGCTCTTGGGGCTTGTTTTAGGCCATAGAGCGCCTTGTCGAGTTTATAGACATGATTAGGGAAATTGGGGTCCTCGAACCCGGGGGGTTTCTTGACATATACCAACTCATTAATGGGACCATTAAGAAAAGCACTCTTCACATCCATTTGATATAGTTTGAAGTTATGATGAGAAGCATAAGCAAGAGCTATACGAATGGACTCAAGGCGAGCCACGGGGGCAAAAGTTTCACCATAGTCAATACCTTCGACTTGGAAAAAACCTTGTGCCACCAACCTTGCCTTGTTCCTTATGACAACCCCATTAGCATCTTGCTTGTTTTTGAAGATCCACTTGGTCCCAATAACATTATGATCACCTTTGGTTCTCTCCACTAATGACCACACCTTGTTGCGCTTGAAGTTATTGAGCTCATCATGCATGGCCTCAAGCCAATCCGGGTCTACAAGCGCCTCAAAAACCTTTTGGGGTTCAACACAAGAAACAAACGCATTATGGGCACAAAAGTTTCTCAATTGACTATGAGTTGTTACCCCTTTCTTGATGCTTCCGGGCACTTGATCCACTGAGAGATCTTGAGACATTAACCGGGATGCAATCTTGAGTGCTCGACGTGCTCTTTCTTCCTCCATGGCCTCTTGAGATGGCTCGAGAGGAATATCTTCGGAAGAGGGAGCATCAACAAGGACTTGCTCAACATCTTGAGTTTGTCCTTGAACTTGAACTTGATCTTGGTCATCATTGGGTGCGACACCCTCAACGTTGATGTGATCTTGACCTTGATCTTGGTCATCATTGGGTGCGACACCCTCAACGTTGATGTGATCTTGACCTTGATCTTGTTCGGTAACGAGAGGGCCTCCATCTTCTTCTTGGTTGGCTTGTTGATCTTGAGGAGGTGATGGCTCCACTTGAGTAGAGCATTGTCCTTCTCCTTCCGCCACAAGGGGTTCCTCAATGGGTAGGAAAAATCCCACACCCATTCTTCTTATGGCTTCCGGAGGAATTTCATCACCTACATCATTAAGATCACTTTGCCCCACTTGGGAGCCATTATGTTCGTCAAACTCCACGTTGCTAGATTCTTCAACAAGCCCGGAAGACTTGTTGTAGACTCTATACACGTGAGAGTTTGAAGCATACCCAACAAATATGCCCTCAATTGCCTTAGACTCAAACTTAGACAAACGGGCACCCTTTTTAAGAATGAAACACTTACACCCGAAGACCCGGAAGTACTTGATGTTGGGCTTCTTCCCGGTAAGGATTTCATATGGAGTCTTGTTCAAGATCTTGCGGAGATAAAGACGATTGGTAGCATGACACGCGGTGTTGATGGCTTCCGCCCAAAAGTTGTAGGGACTTTTGAACTCCGCCATCATTGTCCTTGCCGCATCAATTAAAGTGCGATTCTTTCTCTCTGCAACACCATTTTGTTGAGGGGTATAAGCAGCGGAATATTGATGTTTGATCCCCTCATCACCAAGAAATTCATCCAAGGTATAGTTCTTGAACTCGGTGTCGTTGTCACTTCTAATAGCCAATATCTTTGAGTTATGTTGACGTTGAGCTTCATTGGCAAACTCGATGACGGTTTGTTGAGTCTCACTCTTCCTCTTGAAGAAATAAACACATGTGTATCTTGAATAGTCATCCACAATCACCAAACAATACTTCCGTCCGCCAAGACTATCATAGGATGGAGGCCCGAAGAGATCCATGTGAAGGAGCTCCAACGACCTCTTGGTGGAGATGATGTTCTTGACGGGATGTTTCTTCTCGTGAAGCTTTCCTTCAATACAAACCCTACAAGCACGATCTTTGGCAAAACTAACATTTTTTAGTCCCACAACATGATCACCGTTGAGGAGGGTTTGCAAAGATCTCATATTGACATGGGCTAGTCGGCGGTGCCAAAGCCATCCCACATCAACTTTAGCCATTATACACATGGCGGTTTTGGTGGGAACTTTGGAGAAGTCCACCACATACATACCGTCCTCCACGTGTCCAACAAAGGCTACTTTAAGAGTTTTGCTCCACATCAAGGTGACCAAGTCTTTATCAAAGAAGGTACAAAGACCCATCATAGCAAGTTGACGAACGGAGAGTAAATTGAAGGCACAAGTCTCAACAAGTAATACTTTCTCAATGGATGAGTCCGGAGAAATGATTACTTTACCTAGACCCAATACCTTAGACGTGTTTGCATCACCAAATTGGACACGGGTGGTTCGAGATGGTCCATAGTCAATGTCCACCAACATGTCCTTGCTTCCGGTCATATGACTTGTAGCCCCGCTATCAAGTATCCATGAGCCACCACCGGAAGCCGCCACCTACATGGAATCAATGCTTGGTTTTAGGTACCCATTCACGAATGGGTCCTCTCGCATTAGTAACAAGGGTCTTGGGGACCCAAATAGACCAAGCAATATATTCATCATAAGAACCAATAAATTTGGCATAGACATGCCCATCGTTAGTGCAACAAAGAGCATAAGAAGGATTAGTTGGTCCGGCAAAGTCATTGGGGATGGCATCACCCCTTTTGGCAACACCACCCTCATTGACCTTTGCCACTTTCTCTTGAGGCTTATCCCCTTCCTTCACGAATGCTACATCTTTTGTGGGATGGGGAGATTTTCCTGTCTTCTTCTTGTTCTTCCTTTTCTTGTTCTTCTTTTTGGATGAACTTGCACCAAACCCAATTCCTTCCTTGCCAATCACCTCCTTATGGGAACTCAAGAGATCATTGAGATTCTTTTCTCCTTGGATGCAAGAAACAAGTCCCTTCTCTAGTTGTGCCTTCAACCTAGCGTTTTCCTCAATAAGAGGGATATGCTCACAACAAGGATTAGTGGAACTAGGTTTCTCTATCATAAGAATAGGAGAAAAAGTATCAATCTCTTTAGTGAGTTTAATGGAGGTTTCCTCATGTGCTTTCTTGAGAACCATGAGTTCATGTTTTAAGGACTTGTGGTCCTTTTCAACTTTCTCATGATCCACAAGAAGTCTCTCATGAGCCTCCACAAGTTCATCATTTTTAGTCTTTAGGTCACAAGCAATGGCATTAGCATGTTTAAGATCAACTTTGAGCTTAGAAGTATCACTAGCATATGTCTCCTCGAGAGAAAACTTAAGCTCATGCTCTTCTTCAAGAGATTGAGATAGCTCTCCTATCTCATCCGCATAGTCTCGACTATGACCTTGCAATTCGGTGATGGACTCCTCAAGTTGCTCAATGTGGACATGAGCTCCACCTAATTGCTCCAAGAGAGCCACAAAGTGTCTCTTGGCCTCACCTTTGAGTTTGCTCATGAAAAGCTCAAACTCATTTCCTTCTTGAACCTTGGGTTCCTCATTATCCTCCACACAATCCAACAAAGATGGGTTAGTGGGAGTAAATGGTTTAAGGGGAGGAGTTACCGAAGTGGTCTTCGCCATGAGACACTTGTGGATGATGTGAGGATTTTCGTTGGGGGAGTTGAAGAGTGAAGACGATGAGGGAGACTCCATGGCGATGGCAACGGTGGCGGTTGCCACAATCTCACCACCTTCTTCATCATCCTCATCATCGGAGAAGTATTCTTCATGAGCCACCAATACACGTTGTGGCTTCTTCTTCACAAAATTCTTGTTCAACGGCGACTTGGACTTGTCCTTCCGGATGAGCTTGCCACCATGATCTTCTCTCTTCTCATATGGACAATCCGCAACGAAATGACTCACATTTCCACAATTGAAGCAAGTTTTTATTCTTTGTCCCTTGGGCTTGAAGCTACTAGTGTTGGACTTGAAGTTCTTCTTGTTGCTCCAAAATTGTCTTGATGCAAGAGCCATGTGCTCATTGTAAGCATACTTGGTGTCTTCCGGACCGACATCCTCTTCATCAACATCTTCCTCAAAATGAACTTCCTTTTCCTTCAAGGCGAGGGATTGCATCTTAGGACCTCCATGGCGTGTTATCTTCGTCTTGGCCGTGTCATTCAAAATCTCCATGGCCACAAATTCATCCAAGACTTGGTTGGAAGTCAAGTCACGGAAATCCGGTCTTTGACGAATGACTTGAGTGAGATGCTCCTTATAGAGAAGCATAGCCGAGATGAACTTCCTTTTGACCCAATCATCATCGGTGTCCTTGCTTCCATGATCCGTCATATCATTGGCAAGAGCAACCAACCTTCGATGAACATCCTCGGAAGACTCTCCTTCATTTCTGACAAAGTTATCGGCTTGGTCTTGGACCTTGTCAAATTTGGAGCTTCTAATACTTGCACTTCCCATGAGAGTCCTTTCAAGAAGATCCCAACACTCCTTGGCCGTTTCACACTTTCTGACAAGATTTTCTTGCTCGGGCTTCAAACCATTCCCAATGACAACTATAGCATGACTGTTGATGAAGTTGTCACGGTGTTCTCTTGGAGTCATGTTGTGGCGATCATATGGATGAAAGCCTTCTTGGACAATTCGCCACAAATCCTCCGATGACCCCTTCAAGTGCCTCTTCATACGGTATTCCCATATAGGATACTCATATTTGTTAAGGATAGGTATTGGTCCTGCATGTGCAAAATGAGGCTCGGGAAGAGGTAAAGGGTGATAGCTCGAGGGAGGGGCAACCGCGGAATTGACACCCGCTCCATTCCCATGAAGGGGAATGAAAGGGTTGCCATTCCTACCATCATCACGAGATTGAGAGACCGACTCTCCTCCTCCCAACGTTTGAGTGTTGGGTGTGATGACGGCGTTGCCCCCCTCGGGAGCCTTAGACATGAGAGCTCTAAGCAATTGGGTCATTTCATTCATTTGAGCTTTTATGGCGGACATGCCGTCATTATACTCATGTCTAGAGACGGTGGTTGTGTCATCCCTCAAAGACGGGTTTGTGAGTCCCGCGGTACTAGGACTTTCCCCCAAGGAGGGATTGGCCGAAGTACCTACCAACTCACCGTCTTTGTCTTTCCCCTCCGTCGCCATCCTCTTAAGGCGGTGAAGCCCTTAATAGGAGACGAGGCTCTGATACCAATTGAAAGGATCGGAATGTCGACTAGAGGGGGGGGGGGTGAATAGGCGACTAACAATTTTTATGACTCCTTAATAAGTTTAGGCTCAACAAGAAAAGTAAGTTGTCTAGATATGCAACTAGGTGAGATCCTATATGACAACTAGACAACTACAACAAGTAAAACAAGCAAGATATAAGCAATGAGAAGTAACTTGCAAAGTAAAGGTAGAGAGAACACGGAGACAAGGATATGTTACCGGAGTTCCTTCTCTCTCGAGAAGTACGTCTCCGTTTGGAGAGGGTGTGGAGCACAATGCTCACACGAAGGCCAACGAGGGCCACCCTATTCTCCTCACGCTCTCACCAATGCAAGATGTCGTGAACCACTATGCGGTGGCCTTGAAGGTGGCAACCAAACCTTTACAATACAAGGTTGGGGCAATCTCCACAACTTAATTGGAGGCTCCCAACAAACCACGGAGCTTCACCACAATGGAATGTGGCTCCGAGGTGACCTCTTCCGTCTAGGGCACCAACGCACCCAAGAGTAACAAGATCCACAAGATAATAATGGGGGGAATCAAATATCCTTTGGTGGAAGTGTAGATCGGGGCCTCCTCTTCCAAACCATAGAGAATCAACAAGTTTTGATGGCTAGGGAGGGAGATCGGGTAAGAATAAGCTTTGGGTGTCAATGGAGGATCAGCTATAAATGAGGTACCTCTCCACGAAGAAGAAGACCCCCTTTTATAGGGGGCGCATTAAACAGCCGTTGGACCCCCACCAACCACGGTACTACCGCTCCTAGAGCGGTACTACCGTGGCGCGGTACTACCGCGCTGGGTGCGGTACTACCGTGGTACCGTAGTACCGCACTCTAGTGCCGTGCCCACTACCACTCAGTCCAGAGAGTTTGCGGTAGTGGTTGTGGCACTAGACTGCCGTACTGCGTGACTACCGCGCTGGGTGCGGTACTACCGTGGTACCGTAGTACCGCACTCTAGTGCCGTGCCCACTACCGCTCAGTCCAGTGAGTTTGCGGTAGTGGTTGCGGCACTAGACTGCCGTACTACCGTACTGCGGTACTACCGCGCTGGGTGCGGTACTACCGTGGTACCGTAGTACCGCACTCTAGTGCCGTGCCCACTACCGCTCAGTCCAAAGAGTTTGCGGTAGTGGTTTCGGCACTAGATTGCCGTACTACCGTACTGCGGTACTACCGCATATGGTACGGTACTACCGCTTGAGCGGTACTACCGCACACCAAGCGGTACTACCGTCCCAGCAGACCCAGGCTGGAATGGCCTCTTATGCTAACTCCTCCGAAGGCGCCAAGAAGATATGTGGGTGCAGAGAAAAGTGAAGTGTGATGATTCCACCCATCATATCACCGCGGATCCCCTCTTAATAGTACGGATTTCCTATCGACTCAACCACCAGAAAAGAATCCGAGAGGGAAAATCCGTCTTCACGTTCCATCAACCGAGGGGATGATAACCGTCCTGTGCCATGGCTTACGTTATCTGAAATACTCAAGGCACACGGTTAAACCGCAAATGTGTTGTCATCAATCACTAAAACCAATCATGGGGAAATATGCCCTATCAGGGCGTCATTCTCCATCTTGAAGGCTTCGATGTAGCAGTCTTCGTCTCCCTCTCCAACTTGCTCCGGGGGAAACCCTAGATCCGGTTTTTCGGATCGTATGATAGTGGTTGTCTAGCTTTGCTTGGCGCCGCATTCCCTCTTGAGGGCATCGTTCTGAGTTCGATCCACCCAGAAAGGCAAGTGGCTCGCAAGGTGGCTCGGGAGGCCGATGAGGTTCTTCCTGTCGGCTGGAGCTTTCTGTACGTCATCATCGATGAGTCCAAGACGAAGCTCTTCTTGGGATCGACCAAGTCCCGCCATTTACCCCCTGCTTCCTGGGTGGATGGTGCGTTGGCGAGGAAGTTTCTGTTGGAGTTGCTTCTGTCTCCGGAGGAATCAGTGTTGTTCGGGAAGCGGTGGTGATGATGTGGGCCCTGTGGAGTGCTTGGGTGGTTTTGGCGGAGGCGTGTTCGTCTTCGGCCAGTCGAGGCACGGCCTTGGGGGCCGGCGTGGTAGTTGGAGCGGTGGCTCCTGTCTTTCACCTCCGCCTGTTGCGTTGAGGTGTGGTGTCGGCCTGGTTGGCCGTCGGCCTGTGTGGAGCGCACCCTTGAGGCTGGCGTGTGGTGTTGGGTTGTTACGGTTTTCGGCCAGTTTTCCTCATAAACGGGCCACCTCTTTTCTTCTATATCAATGAAAGGCAAAGCTTTTGCCTCGTTTCAAAAAAAAAAGAAAATCGTGGCTTGACCAACATCCTTTCTCAGTAGTCCGCCTGAGAAATACGTAGTGGCCTGTAAGGCCCGATATGCGGTACTGTTCCAGATCTAGATGTTTCCATCCAGATCCGGGGACGAAGCACATATCGGTCCCACCGCGACATATGACGAAGTCATATGCCCCGGATTTCCAACATGATATCACAACATTACAGATACAAGGATACAACATCTCATACAATCGGCATACAACTGCCTTAATACAATACAACAGCGGAAGATATATGTTTGAGTACAGACTACAATCAAATGCCTAGTGGCAAAGAGAAAAACATCGATCCCATAACCACACGGGTCCAGGCCCTCCGCCGGGATCCGCCTAACTAGTCGTCGTCGAGTCTCCATGTGAAACGTCGATCACCGTACCTGTTGTCGATCAAGAACCCTGAAAAGAGTTTGGGGGTAGTATCATGAGTACAGAGGTACTCAGCATCCAACTGTAGTGGTCATCTGACCCAGCAAGGACTTGATCACTCGTCATTCTAGGACAACTAGTAGTTTACGGTAAGGAAGGGGTAAGTGGTGAGGTTGCTGCCGCACTAGCATTTATGAAGTGGCTAACGATCTAGAGAGTAAGATAAGAAGCCAAGCATTCGATGAGGAATCGCCTCCAACAAGTCTTGCTATCAACTACTTACGCAAACATAACACCTATCCTATCCTTGTCCTCCTCTTCGCATCCCGACGAAGAAGAAGCAGTCAAGGCACACACACACACGTTGATCAAGTTATATTAAGATTATCTCAGTTGTTGTTGTCTATGAACAAGGAGTAGGCCTCAATTCGTCCATAACCGTGGACACGGCTTCTCGAAAAGATTTAACCCTGCAGGGGTGTACCAACTGCCCATTACAAGGCTCCGCACGCACGCCCATCTCTCTCAGTTGCTACCCATTATAGGCAACCATTTTATGATTTAGTTCCAAGAGATCCGGAACGACATGTCCCTCTAGCTAACAACGAACAAATCCGGGTGGCCCCCGGGGAGTCGACACCCAATCCAAAAGCCGGCCACGCTCTCGGATCGGACTCTTCCGTATGACGCAGGTCGGATTGCCGGTAATCACACATGGGAAACCGGGTCCTAGCTGATCGGGTGGACCAACAGAGAAACAAAGTCTCCACTGGCCCAAGTTGTTTTAAAATAGCTGGGGGCCCAACCAAGCACACACACGTTTTCAAATGGTAAATCAGCTTGGGCCACCACTAGAAATGTTTGAAGCTAGGTAGGTAAGAAAAGGGGACCCCATAAAATCCCACACGCGGTTAGTCACGCTCAGTCTTAAAACCAATACCCGGAACTCGGATCCTAGGTGACTCGAATGGAACAGAGCGTCGGGGCGGGATAGCCTAGACCTTCCATCCTTCGTCGAATATAGTCAACATTATAATAATCATATCATCAACAACAATAATAATAATGTGATATCCCAAACCAAGGAGTAACAGGGTAACATCGTAGCATCCTAAGCATGCATACTAAGCAGGGGCTGAGCAACGAGCAATAGTAACATAGCAGAACAAGGTTTGCTGGGAGGGGACATGGCTGTATCGGTTTGAAAGAGGCTGTAAACATGTGGTAGGATCAAACATCGAACCTAACCTAGACTAGCATGCAAACCGCTGGTTGAAATAGAATGGATCATAAGTAATGTATAGTCCTTTCCTGTTGATAAGTCGGGTTCCGAAGGTGTAGTCGATCGTAAGCTCGCATCGGCTCCGAGAGGTACCCGCGGAAGCACACAAGACGATAAACACTGGAAATCAATCAACGAGCAAGCATCTATTACTACGGAGCAAACACGAGCAAGCATCAACAAGAAGGCAACACGAGACATCGCACCTACCGTCGAGAGCGGTTACTAACAGTTTAAGTGGGGTATCGGTCACACACGACGAATACCGCACGTTTACGGTGGTTCAAGTTGCTTAGCTACAGGTGATCAACCAACGTTATTAACATGGCAACTCAAGCAAGCATGGCATAGCACACAAACAGGTCAAGAGGTAAAGCACAAAGTAAACTATCTATGCTAGTCAATTTAAGTGAGGCACAACCTAAACATGGCATAACACTAAGTGCCGCACGATGATTAAAATATTTGGTACTGTTCTGTCCTAAACCATATTTTAGTTTGGTTAACAGCAGCAAACAATAGCATAAACACAAAGTACATGAAAAACTAATCAAGTTACATATAAAGAACACCCCAAACGGAGTTACGGTTAAAAAGATATAAGCAAGACAAGCTATGCACATGCTGTATAAACAGGGGTAAATCTATATGCAAAAGTGCAGCAACATGACATAGAACTACATGGGATGAAAGTAGACATGATGCTTAACAATATGCAATTGGAATCACTCAAATCCGATAAACGGTCGCGACACACTCGTCGACCGAAGTTGCAACAAAATAACAGTTTCAGCAACAGCAGCACAATAACATCATGATCACCACTTTGGAGCAAGATTTAATATAGCTAGAGCACCCAAACATGACATGTTAAAGCATGGAAATGAAGTACACATGATTCTTAACACATAGGAGAAAAAATCAATACAATAGGCCTCATGGATGAGTCACAATCCTCATGCAAAGATGCAACAAATAATATCAGCAACATATAATAGCAATTTGTAGCAGTTTAACGTCCTGATGCCCACTTTAGCACACAATTACACAATCAAGATGAGCTCAAATGCAAAAACTTTCTACATACGAATGCTAGAGCACGCAAAACTGAGCAACTTTCGTTTTGGGGGCACGTTAATCGGAGCTACGGTTTAAGCGTTATTCTACTCGCAAAACAACTAACAGTAGCAAACAGTTTCAGACTTAGCAAAAATTAATAAAGGAAAAAAAACACAGAAGAAAAAAAAACAGGGGTTGCGCACCCATGGGCTTGGCCCATCTCGTCCTGGCGAATCTGGAAGGGCGGCTGGGCCTTGGCGGCTGCTGGAGGGAGGTGGGCCTGGAGTGGGCGTGGCCCACCTGGCCGGCCTGGCTCGCTCGGTCAACGGGGCGCCGGCTCGGGGAGGCCGAGCTCTCCCGAGCGAAGACGCCGGCGGGGCTGGAACTGCTCCAGCGCGGGCGCTGGCCTCCGGCGGCAGCGAGAGGAGGTGGAGCCGGGGTGGCCCTGGGCGAGGTCGCCGGCGCGGGACCGGCTCGATCCGGAGGGGCGGCGAGCTCGGGTCTGCAGCGCCCTCCCTGGACATGGCGCGGCTCCATGGCTGCAAGGGAGAGAGGAAGAGGTGAGGTAGGGGAGAAGGCAGAGAACGGAGGAGGGAGGAGAGGGAAGGAGGGCGTCGGGGAGAGAGGAGGAGGGTGCGGCGGCTCGCCAGCCTACTCGCCGGAGCGCGGGCGGCGCGGCCGTGGCGTCCACGGGCTAGAGGAGGAGGAAGGTGGAGGTTGAGGAGAGAGAAGGCTGGGTGGAGGCTGGGGGTGGATCTGGGCCGTCGGATCGCGAGATCTGACGGTCCAGATCGCAGGGAGCAAAATTTCGGGATTTTGGGGCAAATCTTAGATAAAACAGGGGTGTGGCTGCAATTTATGGCTAGGGAAACCCTAGAAAGGGGGTGGGAGTGTGGTGGTCTTTATATAGCCCCGGTGGCTGGCAGTTTGCAAAAATATCCCCGGTTTTTCTCTCTCGCGCGCGGTGCTCACGTTTCTGACCGCCGGGGGTCCGCAGTACCTCCGATTCGGATAAAACTTCGAACTGCGCGATCAGCGCGTCGAGCCGGCGGCGTTCACCTCGCTCTGGAACCGTTCCAAGAAAACTTTCCGGCGCGCTATAAAAATATCTCGTTTACTTATTAAACGGGGTTTTCGTTCCGTTGGCTACGGTTGGTCTCGCGCGGTTTTCGCGACGGTGATCGGGTGAAACCCGGTGTCGCAAAGGTCGAGTGTCAGGGTGGCAAGGGTCGGTCTCCGTCCGGTACGAGATAAGAGGGGGGAAAATAATCGCCGATCGATAAATCGGGAATGCAAACATCGCAAACAAACCAGACAATCAAACAATTCACACCGAAAACAAATTTTTTTATTTTTTCTGAAAACTGGGCTGTTACATGGCCCCACCCTCTTCTCCCCTTTTATTCCCATTCTTTGCCTTCATTGATCGCTCTCGAAGCTTGTAATTGTGGCACTTTGTTCTCTCCCGCTTGCAATAAAAGATACGGAATCCTTTTTGTATTCACAAAAAAAACATTCCCTCTCTCTCGAATGACTTCAGACGTCCTGACCTAATATTCCCGAACCACCACTTGCGAGGCGGATGGGGAGGGATCGCCGATCTTCTCCGCTACGCCACATTCTCCTCCCTTGCCGTCATCAAAGGGTGCGGCTGGGGTGAAGCCCAACCGTTACCGGTGGCCGCGAGGCCTGAAGGTCCTCTTGCCCGCATGGGATCAGCGTGGGTCGACGCTTCGGGTCAGGGGCGTGGCGCTACGTCAGAGATTAGGAAGGATGCAAGATCGCTGCTCCTTTGCAGTTGCTCGACAAGCAACTCGTGACGGGCGCACCTGGATTCCAGGGACGGTTTCGGGTGGCATGGCCAGATCTGGGCGGAGCCGGCGAAGGCCGAGGGCGGGATGGGATACATGCGTCCCCTTTCGTGACCATGGTTGTCGATGCTGGTGGTGCATCACCGACTGGGTGGTGAGCGTGTTGGCCGGAGACCGATTATCTGGTGGATAAACGTGTTTGGCCTTGGTGTTCTTCGAGCTTCAAAACATCGATCTTCTTTATGCCGGCCTCCTCGGTCTGGACACCGACGGGTTTCGGTCTTCCTCTCGGTGATCTCGGATTTTGGCGCATGGTGTTATTGGATATCTAGTCGGAATTGATCCGGTCGGGTGCGCCCTCATCTTCGGCCAAAGAGACTTCATGAGGGCGGGTCGCGAATCTTTGTTGTCTTGCCCATGCCATGGAAAATATCTAAGTATAGATTTCCACCACGTTGACAATGGTGAAAAATATGATGATGGCTATGATCAGATGCTTGCAATGGTGGAGAGAAGTTCTGGTTGTCATGAAGAAATGGTGGCTCAGGTTTTTCCTGTGTGTCGGGTGTTGGTGTTGAGGACTTGCAGCAGTGGCTTTGGTAGGAGGGGGTGCCAACACAAGTGGACAACATTTTTGGTGATGCTTTGTTGAGTACCGAGACACCAATTCTAAGGTGAAAGCCTAAGGTTTGGTTTTCATTGATTGTACGTGGTAATGACCTTGCTAAATGCGTTATTTTTGGGATCTCATACTTTTTCCAGGGTGAAAACTCAATATCTTGATCGAGCAACGACAACGCTTGTGCATTGTTTTTTCCTGGATGCGTCGTTTTTGGAAAACCACATATGTATTCCGGGTGTTGTCTTTGATGGTGGTTAGAGTGTTGTTGTTACAAGTGTTTCATCACTGCGACAGTATCTTCATTTTTTATATATCTCCCTTTTATTTTATTTCTAAATGTGTGTGTCTTTGATGTCTTTCGATATCTTTTTTGTGTAAAGACTGAGCCTACGATATTAATATCATCTTTTGATAGTCTAGCCCAATTATACTTTAATGTTGAATAACATCTAGTTGTTGAACTATCGGGTGGTGCCATTTGTATGAGCATAATATAGTAACTTGTGTGATGCATGCACCGGTGACCGGTTGTGTACATGTTCTCCTT
Source organism: Bromus sterilis (assembly GCA_950022295.1). Lineage (NCBI taxonomy): Eukaryota > Viridiplantae > Streptophyta > Magnoliopsida > Poales > Poaceae > Bromus > Bromus sterilis. The sequence goes on along the minus strand of OX465598.1, from coordinate 17,018,488 downwards.
TGTCAAACAGATAGATCAAAATAATGTTAAGATGAAAATATCTGCGGATTCTGACTCCTATCGTTACTGCCTCGAGTTGTTCGCTTGATTTCGGTTCTACCATTTGGCAGTAAGCCGGGTGACCAACCATATACAGCTGCAGGTTAAGACACTTCTTAATTGCGTGTCCTTTTTCTTCCAACAAAGAATATGGGTGCCCTATTTATTTATTGAGAAAAGTGCCCTTTTATTTATTTATTTTTGAGAAAAGTGTACTATGAATGTTTAAGACAAATAATTTCAGTATATTTTTAGTAACATCTGTAGTTTATTTTAACTCCCGATAATTACAAGTATATTGGTTTCGATCTAAGAAAAATATATAAAGTAACTTCTATATGACTAAAAATTACAGGAGTTCTCTTTGAAAAACCTTCTTCGTGGCATCAATCTTTGCTAGAAGAAATACTTCCGAAACTTTGGTAAAAATATTGAAATGGGACTGAAAAAATGATGTTATCACACCAAAAAATATTTTTTAAAAGCACCTTGAGTCGTCCATCCAAATAGATGACAAGCCTTGATTGACGAACTTACTTGGGCTGGGGATGATCACCTGGAAGTGCAAGTCATCAAATCATAAAATCTTCACAATGAAATCGATAAAATGGAGAGATGTAAAATAGAGAGAAAAATGAGGCCTCATCTGGACTCGAACTTGAGACATTCCACTTACGGCATGCCAAACGACTTCCCTAGCCACTCCATATGATTTTCTATAGCGTGAAATATATAAAACCACACCAAAACACTGATATATACGAAAACATTGGTGAAAAACCTATAACTTTTATTGAAAAAATGTGAACTATTTTTCAAGTCTAAATAATTTTTGAAATTGCATTTTTTCCAAACATATTTCGAAACATGAACAATTTTAAAATTTGGGGTTTTCATTTTTTTTCTTTGTCCCATATTCCTTCTGATTTTTTGTGTATCTCTTTCTTAATTCTATTCTTTTTCTAAATTTGCAATTTATTTTTAAATCACGAACTTTTTCTTAACTCCATCAACTTTTCAAATTTTTGAATATTTTCTTGTATTCATCAATTTTGTTTTCAAATCCGTGAACCAATTTTTCAAATACACAAACTCTTTTCAAATTTTATGATTTTTTACAAAAATCACGACTTTTTTAAATTTGTGAACATTTCTTCAAATCCATGAACGCTTGAGGCTACCCGAACCACCACCATTGTACATGATGTATTTGTTTTTTTATACCAAATTTTAACAGCAAGTGAGCATGGCCATGGTTACCCTGCACGTAAAATTATCGAATTCAGACACTGAATGCATGTTCCATCACATTTGGCCAGTATTTTAGGGGTTTTCACCAAGAAACCCCTAAAAATTTTATAAAATATCACAAATTAATGAAATTGGGTATGGATGCTTTCTATGGTAAATTTTTTGGATCCATTTGATGGACATGAATAAAAATGGTTTGGAACTAGTCCTTCGGACCTACTCGAACCACCAACTTTGAATATGGTGTATTTTTTTCAATGCATTTAATGATACCAAAATTTACCAGTAGGTGGGCATGCCCTATTAGCTTGCGTCTCGTAACAGGCTTGGCAAGTATAGCCACTGGAAATTATTATTATTATTGAGGGATTTAAAAATATGTGTCTCGCTTTTTTTCTCCTCTTCGCGTTGCTGCTGCTACTGCATGGTCGTTAGTAGCTAGCCTTGCGCGTCACGCCGTGATATCCTTGGGCTGGATTCTTTTCTTCTTTCTGCTTTCCTTTTCTTCTCTCGCTCCGATCTTAGGGGTCGGTTTCGTTGCCCGGCCATTCGTTTCGATCTCTCCGGGGTTTATTCACTCATTAATTCCGCTTCATATGCACTGCCAGCTGTTTTTCCTTAATAAACCTCAATGCAAATTTGAACGAATTCGAACACCGTACGCACGTGGCGTCACGTTCAACCAATATTTTATGGTATTTTCATGGGAAAACACTAGAAAATTGACAATTTTTTTGCATTGAGGTTTATACCAATGCTTATTTCAGCTAGTGTTTATACCAATTACATTGTCAAAAACTTACAAGACTTATTGTTTGAGCTAGTATTGTTTTCGGTCGATTTTGATACCAGGTCATAATTTATTTATACTAATCACTTTTACTTAACCATATTGTTCTAATATCTCTTTCATATAGAAGCTTAAGTAATAGTATATGTTTTGTATCTAGCAAGATGGAAGACATAATTCTATTTGGAATAGTAAATAACCACCTACAAATACATGCACTTGTTCTAAGGTAGTACTTTCATTTCCATGGAAATAATATTTATTTATCTCCATGGAAATAATATTTATTTATTTAGTTTTTTTGATGATTTGAATTATGACAATCTAAGAAGATCATAACAATATGCTGAAATCACATTTATCTACGGATTAAATTGTCCCACTCTGATTTATTGTAGTGGGGTTAAATATCTTAATAAAAGATTCTATGATGTATGAATCTAACAAATATCCTAACATAGGTCCCACAAGTCATTTATCAGCATTGTCGCTCCTCCCGCCCTCGTGAAATGATTTTGTTTTTTGTTTTTGCATCCTTGTGTGGCGGTCAAATCTTCCACTCAACTAACATATGTGTTCTTTTCTTTGTTCATGACCCCATGATAAACAATATTATGTAGCTACCCGTCTTCAAACTTTTGTTTGGCTTGAATTTGAAAAAAGACCGGGGAATTGAGCAAGATAGGACAAGCTAGTTGAGTATATACCATTTGCCGTCCATAGACACCCGACTAAATACAGAATATCCAGAATGAAATAATAATGTCTAATAAGAAATTAGAAAAATCCAATAGGTTTGTGGATTCATCCCTGATAATTTCTAAAAATAAACAATCATATATACAACACTAATTGAACACTTGGCATTTGGGTAGTAAAAGTCTATCTACAGTGAGTCAGATAATACAACTCCACACTGCATTCGAGTCAATCAAGAATTTTAAGAAAGTATAGTTTAATATCGCCGTCAATCCATTGCGCTAACAATCTCTAGGTGTGCTCAATTGAACTGCAAACTTCTGATAAATGTGTTCCCAAACTTCCATCCACTTGAGACAATGCTGTTCAACACAATGGTTTGCCACTCAATGTCCATCAATATGAATGGAAGCATCTTCCCGGTGAGATTGGCTAGAGATTGTGCCATGTCAAAGTGCGGTCGTGGTGGGTTGCACCAGCCACCGTTGTCGCTGGGAAGGGCATGGTTGGGTGGGCAGAGGGTTGTGGCCGTTATGGTCACCGTCACACCGGGCTTGCACCACTTCGGGTCTGCCAACCCGCGTTCACACGCGACCTTGTAGCATTCTCTGCAAGTGCAACCGTCATTGAACAACACCGTGCTCAGCGCCGCCGTGCGAGTCCTGGACCCTGTCGAGTAGAGGTTCCCGTATCCGTAAGCGCCTCCTCCAATCGATACATTACCAATTTTAGATCGATGTATGCACCAGGCCGATGATCCAACCCACCTAGTATATGATCGAGCTGGAAATTAATAAGCTTGATCGATGTTGATCCATGGTGCCAGAGGCATCAGCGCCGCCATAGAATGTAGCATGGGCCCTCTGCCACGGGACGGTCGGCGCCTTGTCCGCGGTTGCAGCTAACGCACAGCCGAGCGTTAACAGCACCAATGAAATACTTGGTGCTGGTGCCGACAGTGCCATAGTAAGGGCTTGTTTGATTCATAGGGTAGGAAAATCATAGGAATAGGAAAATCATAGGATTGCAATGGCATGCCCACTTCAATCGTATAGGATTTTGCTTGCACCAAAGTTTGTTTGATTCCATCAAAAGAATTGTATAAAGAGGTTGGAGTGAATGTTAAGATTCCTATAGGAAGTAGTATAAAAATTTCTATGAAAAATATTTCTATAGAAACAATTCCTATGAATCAAATGAATATATAGAAAAAAATCCTATGGGATAAAATCCTATGAAATTCCTATGAATCAAACAAGCCCTAAGGGTCTGTTCGGTTTTCCTCTGGATTCTCAGCCCCACTCCGAATCCTCGTATCTAGCTGGACCGCGGAGTTGCGTTTTTTCAACTCCGAAAAAGTAGGCTGCTTCTGCTCCACTCCGCGCTCGCTACTCCGTGGAGTTTATGGCCAGTTCTTTTGAGCTATGATGTGAAAATAAGCTCTATATAATCTGCTGTAAAAATAAGCTTCAGATAATAAGCTAGCCAATTCTTTCAATTGTCTGTTTTTTCAGTTTATGTGTCGTATGGTGAGCCAAAAGTCTGTATTTGTTTGGCACCACTCCGATTACTCCGGGAGCAGAGAGAAACCGAACAGGCATTAAATATCTCTAACGACGCTGGGTTGGAAGCCCTCAAGAATTTCACCAAAACTTCTACTCCCTCCGATACATAATAAGTGTCGTCCATTTAGTACAAATTTATACTAGCTTAGTATAAAATGAGCGACACTTATTATGAATCGGAAAGAATAGTAGTTATTTGTGGCTCGATCGAAAGCTAAATCTGCTGCGTCTCTGTTTATGTTGTAGTAGTAAAAATGTAAAATGTGTGTGATGCTCTTTCAACTGATGCTTCTGGATGTATATATAAGCAGCCTTTACTTGCGATGGAATGGTTTACGAGGACGACTGAGTGAAGCAGCCGGTAGAGTGCTCATGTGCATGGCGGTGCAGCCACCCGCCGGCGCAAACGGCAAACCTCGACTTACGTACACAGATACTGACACGTAGCACTTATTTTTGTCGAGAGGACGTTTAAATTGATGCTTGACTTTCTGAATGTGAAAACGGACCCTTGCTTGCCGTGCTCCCATGGCTACGTGCGAAATGACGATGTCTCCTATGTTCCTTGAAATCGTACGGGCCGGCAGCCGGCTGTATACTGATCCTGGCTGCACCAAAAAAAAAAACGTTGAGTTGTGTGTGGTCAAGGCAAAATCTACAGCGAATCAACCTGTGGTTGAGTTGGTTAGGTGGATGGTTGTATCCCGAGTCATCAGAGTTCAAATCTCATATTTGACAATGGTGCTCGCATTTTCTTGGATTTATTTCAGGGCTTTCGGTGATGCGCTTTCAGTGGGAGGAGACGTTCCCGTCGATCGCTCCTTTTGTATGGATGCAGCATGCGAACGGTTCTGTTTGTTTGGGTTTTTCTTCTGCTTTTATAAATTTTTTATTTTAATCAAAAATCCATAGAAATTCTTAAATAAATGTTTTTGAAGCTTTTATGACTTTGAAACTAAATATTATTATATTGATTCATCCAAAGCCAGAAAAGCTCCTAAATAGATGATTTTGAAGATTTTATGGCTTTTTGAATAAAACGAAAAAGCTGTAAAAATAGAAGTAAAAGTCCAAACAAACATGACCTAAGGGTTAGTCTTTTCTTGATAGATTTTATCGTCAGCGTTAGTATTATATCCCTTTGCTCGTAAGGGCATGTACTATGCGTAGCCTCAGAACCAGTGCCCCATCTGCCATGTAGGTTCGGATGCCACGCTGGCTAAAAAAGTATGGCATGCAGGTGCCAGGTGAAGCCTGCAGAAGAGGCTGGTTCTTCACCAAAAAAGTTGAAGAAAAGCTAAGGAGAGAGGAAAAAGAGAGGCATGCAGCTCTTGGTCTGACTTCAATTTGCTTGAAAAGAATAAGATTGTAGGGTCCATCTAATGGTAGCCTTGTCTCTTCGCGTTGGAAGATGAAATATCAAACTAGTAGCCTGAACATTTTTTCCTATGTGGATGTCATGGGGCAGCAGCATGGTGCTGCCTCCATAAATCATGCCCTAAATGGATCACTTTAGACATCAGTGTTCTGCTCATTATATCTTCACTTTTACTATTAAATATTTAGTGAATATATAAAAAACAAACAAGATATTACAGAAATAATTATCATAAAAATATTAGCAGTACTGCTTCACATGGAAAATGGAAGATAATGATTTTAGTAAATATACGCGTCTCTAATAGAAAGAAAACATAAGCTCTCCCTGTTGTCTATCCCCAAACGACGGTTTGATTGGGAGGCTTATTCGAACGAAAGTCGCCATCAAAGAGTGTCCTTTCAAAAAATGACTTCTAAAAAGTATTTCAAGAATTATAATTCCATAACAGAGATATTTGTCATACTATAGCAGAGAGAGTTGCCATGTTAAGAAAAAATATTATCGTGCTACAGTACACAAAATTACCATACTACAACAAATGAAATTGTCGTGCATTTTCAAAGATTTTCTATGCTATATAGAGAGAATCATTAGGCTACAAAAAAGGAAGTAGGCCACGTGTTGCAACAGAACGAGTTGTCATGCTACATACAAATGTCGGCATACATGATTTTAGCTATTGTCATGCTACATCATTAGAAACTGTCATGCTGCACATAGGATCGTTCAAATGGAATGGTGTATGAGAGCAGTGGCGGAGCCAGTCATGTATGCAGTCGGGGCAAGATTATACTTGGTACATGTTAAGCTGCCATTTGCCCCAATAAATAGTATTTCTAATCATAGATTAGCATTGATTAGTACTAGTATATAGTGGACATTTTCTGAGCTAGCCCGGGCAGCCGCCCGGGTCGCCGGGTGGTGGCTCCGCCACTGTATGAGAGAGAACGTTTATGTCATTCTCTCATGACTTGTTATGTATTGATGGATGAGATGGAGTCCACTCCACAACTATCAGATACTCAAACTTGGTTTGTAGATGGACAAAGGTTGCCGCACAGGATTTTATGACCCCTGACCAAATAGAGAGGGGAGGGTTAAGGAGTGAGTGGAAATGTGCAATGCACGTAAAGCTTGTTGAGTACAGTAGGAAGAAGCGTCTCCCTGTGTTGCAGTAGTTTTTTTTTTCTCTATTTTGTGTGAGTTGTTGCACTTTTGTGAAAACCATCAATATTAACTATTGTCTCTTTTTTGTTATCATGTGAACTTGATCCTTTTCTTTTTTTGTTGAGAACTTGTTTATATTTAACATCCTCTTTTTAAATTTGTGTTAATGCTTCTTGTAGAGTGCATAATAAATTCATGTACACATCTGTTATATCATTACATGTCTTCAACAGATTTTGTTATTTTTTCCGCAGGTTTGTTACAATGGTTGATAACGAAGAAAAATTCAGTACAAAGCCGAGCTTGCTCAAATTCATTTGTGTATGTGAGAAGCTTACACTGAACCAGAAGAAACTTGTCAAAGATATTGGATTTGGATATTTACTTGACTTGTGCTGCCTGGAGCTTTCGAGATGTTTGATCTGCTGGCTTGTTAGTTACTTTGATAGCTCCTTTAGATGTTTCAATTTGCCCAGTGGTTTTATTAGTTACTTTCTCAACTCTTACATTGTGCACCGCACTTTGGGAATTCCATTGGGAGGCCGAACTATTCCTAAAATGTGTTCTTAGACTTATAAGGAGCAGGTTCAGTCTGAGGCTAGTAGACTCGAAGTCTGATTTCTTAACTTTAAAAATTGAGAGAACTCCAGAGATGGTGAGATAAATGATTCAGTGAGTGTTATTGTGATGTTTGAACAATTGTTTTCCTATGCTCAATGACTTATGATTGTGTTAGTCTTGACTACTTAGCGACTCTCAAAGGTTTCGGTGATGTTTGAAATCATATACATAAACATTCCCAACTGCTCCTCGGCGGTTACAAGTGACATGCCCTCCAAAATATGTTCCCTTTTAAGATAATCCGAGATCGACCTAAAAATCAGAGGTTACATCCGAAACTCAACCCTAGACCAATTCTCATGTCCTTCTAATATTTCCTTAACCCTTGCAGCACCGGATAAAGACGATGTGTGTACTGGTCGCTTTTCCTCATAAAGGCAAGAATATAAAGCGGGAACCAAAATGAAGAACAGTTTACCATCTTCTTCTTGTTCTTGCAAGATGATCTTGCTAATTTTATTTCTCCTAGAATCCATCACTACTCTATCCAGTAAGAAACAAAATTAATACTAGCTACACAAATATGATGAATAGTATAATAGGTAGAGAAAAATAATAGGGGCAGAATTACACAAATTTCACAAAGTTTAGCTACACAAATTACATAAATTTCTTGAGTGCTAGCATGAGATTCAAGGCAACAACGATGGGGCTACCACAACAGCATCGAACTAAGCAATCAAAGTGGAAAATTTAGTTTAGCTACACAAATAAAGTTCAGCCACACATGCTACCAGACCAGATCAGACCACAGTCACCATGTAAAAAATCGAGCACATCTGTAGGGCAGAAGAAAGCAGAGAGAGGTGAGATGTTTTGTTACCCGTGTGGAGGCCGTCGAAGTTGTCCTCGCCATCACTGGAGGGGCGGATCGTGGATGAGCACCAAAGAGAGGGGTCCGGCGCGTCGTCGTTGCAGGAGGGTAGGCGCGTCGCCTAGGTCACCGGCGGAGGGGGGCAGGCACGTCGCCGGTGGAGAGGGGGCGGGCGCGTCGCCGGTGGAGAGGGGTGGGCGCGTCGCCGGTGGAGAGGGTGTCGTCGCCGTCGTCGGTTGTGACGGTGCCGTCTCCCAGTCGTGGATTCTTTCCCAGGACGCCGGGGTTATGGATTCTCACCCCGTGGAAACGACGGGGGACGGGGGAGGGTTGTCCTGAAAAAAAGACAGCCAAATGGGCCGGTGCCAAACCCCCTTGGCCAATTCGGCCTGTGGCTATTTCCACCCAGGGAAATAACGGGGATCCCCCCGGGAACCTAAAAAACAAACGAGGCCTGAGTGTATGACATTTCTACTTTTTTTGTCTTTGCAAAAAATCTGATCTGTTCGACCGAGTCTGATACGTTGCAAAAAATCTGATGTGTTCGACCGAGTCTGATACGATTTAGGTCATAATCTATTTATAACAAACACTTTTACATAATGATATTTTTTTATATATCTTTCATATATAAGCTTAAATTATATTTATTTGTTGTGTCTAGCAAGATAGAGAACATAATTCTATTTGTAATATTGTACTAAAATTAGTGGTCGAATAATATAAAATTGAAATGTGATCGTTACAAACACATGCACTTGTTCTAAAGTAGAACTTTAATTTCCATGGAAATAATTTTTATTTATTTAGTTTTTCTTTTTTCTAGATTTGAATTATACCAATCTAAGAGGATCATAACAATATGATGAAATCACATTTATCTACCAATTAAGTTGTCCCACTCTGATTTATTGTAGTGTGTTTATATATTTATATTATTTTTAAATATCTTGATAATAGATTCTATGATGTATGAATATAACAAATATCCTACATGTTATTTACCAATTTTGTCACTCCTCCCGCCCTCGTGAAAAGGTTTTTTTTTCATCCATTTGTGAAGGTCAAATCTGGCACTCAACTATCATAGGTGCTCCTTTATTTTGTTCATGATCCCATGATAAACAAATATGAACGTAGCCACCCACAGTGGCAGAGCTTCAAAGAAAAATCTGGGCAGGCTGAAGAACAAGACGACAGTGTCGGCAACGGAGATGAAGACATGGTGTGGAGGAGGTGGGGGTAATGAAAAGGGGAATAGAAGACACATGCCAGCAAGAATGAGAGGGGAGCAACGCGGTGGTAAAAATAATCTGATGGATGCTTCATGTAGTGGGCTGCGCTCTAATACGTAGTGGTAAAAGAATTCTGCAAATTCATGGCGGGCCACAGCCTAGTTGGGCGCCAACGAAGCTCCTTCCCCTGGCCACCCGGCTTCAAACCTTTGTTTGGCTTGAATTTGAAAAAACATCAGGGGAATTGAGCACGATAGGACAAGCTAGTTGATTATATACCAATTGCCATCCATAGCAAACCGATAAAATCCAGAATATCCAGAATGAAAGAATAATATCTAATCAAAGACTAGAAAAATCCAAGAGGTTTGTGGATTCGTCCTTGATAATTTCTAATAATAAACAATTATATACACAACACTAATTGAACACTTGACATTTGGGTAGTACAAGCCTATGTACAGTGGGGCAGATAATATAGCTCAACATTGCATTTGAGCCAATCAAGAATTCCAACAATGTATGGTTTTATATGGCCAAGAACCCATCACCCCAACAAGCTGTAGGTGTGCTCAATTGAACTGCAAACTGCTCGTAAATGTTTGCCCAAACTTCCATCCACTTGGCACAATGTTGTTGAACACAAGTGTTTGCTCCTCCGTGTCCGTCAATCTGAATGAAAGCATCTTCGCGGTGAGATTATCTAGAGATTGCCAGTTTGCGCCCCAGTTGCGAGCCATTGGCGTCCAATCGTTTGAATCTGAGCTCTTTACATCCATTGACTTGATTGAGCCGGAGGCTCCAACATTGAACACAAGCACAAGATTGAAGTAGTCGTGCCCGCTGATCTTGAACCGCACCCCACCCCGTTTCACACACGGAACCCTGCAATCAATATATTTTCTGTGACCTTGAGCAATCTAGATTTCACTCGAGAAATTAAACAATCAAATTTGCTAGTAACAAGAAATTAATGTATTTAATTACCTTTGGTACATGACAGGGATGATGCCACCCTTGTAAACGCCGATCTTCTCCCAAGCCGGTTGTGCCATGTCAAAGTGCGGTCGTGGGGGGTTGCACCAGCCGCCGTTGTCGCTCGGAAGGGCAGGGTTGGGTGGACAGAGGTTTGTGGTCGTTACGGTGACCGTCTCACCGGGCTTGCACCACTCTGGGTCTGCCAATTCATGATCACATGCGATCTTATAGCACTGGCCGCATGCCGCGCCATCATTGAACAGCACCGTGCTCAGCGCCGCCGTGCGCGTCCCATACCCTGTGGAGTAGAGGTTCCCGTATCCGCAAGCGCCTCCTGCAATCGATGAATACAATTAGATCCACTATGCACCAAAGCACATGGACGCGAGTTAGAAAATAGTATGCTCGATCGATCTTTACCCATGGTGCCGGAGGCATCAGCGCCGCCGTAGAACGTGGCATGCGCCCTCTGCCATGTGACGGCCGCCGGTGCCTTGTCCGCCGTCGCGGCTAACGCACAGCCGAGAGTGAGCAGCACCAGTGAAATACCTCGAGCTGGAGCTGCCGGCGCCATGATATATGTCTCTTTAGTCTTGACGCAGGGCCGCAGGGGTTGGCTGCCCTAATGAACTTCACCAACTTCAGTTTATCTGTAGCACGCTAATTAAACCTGACGTGTCTGTATGTTTGTAGTGGATATGTGTGATGATCTTTGAACCAATGCTTCTTGATGCATATATATAATTAACCAGCCTTTACTTGCGATGGAGTAGGAGCCATCATCACGGCTCACGAGGACGACCGTGTGAAGCAGCCGTTAGAGTGTTCATGTGCATGGCGGTGCAGCCACACCTGCCCGCGTGCGCCAAGGCTTACGTACACAGCTACTTCCTTCGTTCCATATTAGATGACCCTCAAATAAACGTATCTAGCATTAAAATATGTCTAGATGCATTTATTTGTGAGTCATCTAATATGGAACGGAGGGAGTATATATATATTGACACGTACCACAGCGACGACGTTCAATTTCTTGACTTTGTGAATGTGAAAACGGACCTTGTTTGCGGTGCTCCTACGGCTACAAAAAAGGATGTCCATGCGAATCAACCTGTGGTTGAGTTGGCTAGATGGATGGTTGTATCCCCAGCCCATCAGAGTTTAAATCCCAGATTTGACATTGGTGCTCGCATTTTCCTGAATATATTTCAGGCTTTCCGGTGATGCGCTTTCAGTGGGAGGAGACGTTCCCGTCGAAGACGAGGTGATGACTTCGTTAATCTCAAGATGATGTGCCGGCTCAGTATTGCGAAGATACTCATAGGGGTAAGGTGTGCGTGTGTGCGTTTATAGGGGTGAGTGTATACTCGTGTATGTGAGTGTCTGCGTTGTATTGTGTTCCCTCCAAAAAAAAAAAGATGTCCATGTCTGCTCTGTTCCTTGAAACGTACGGGCCGGCTATGCCCGCATCGTCGGTCGGAAAGGAAAGCTTGAGCTGTCGTTAAGGTAAATCTACAAAGTTCGATCGCTCTAGAAAACAAGGAAAACAGATAAGATATTATAGAAATATTTATCATACAAATATTAACAGTACCGCTTCACACGAAAAATGGAAAATTATGCATTCAGTAACCAGCAATGCTACATCGACGGATTGTTTACTTACTATTACGGACTGTGGCGCACTTGGCAATAACTGATTGGATCAAAGGATTGGTTGTGCCCCACCCCCGGTTAAATTCAGGGGGAGCAGTAATTGATTAGGGAAAGATTCCCGTAAAAGCCTGTAACATTTTTGTTTAGTAAATGTAGGACTCTCAGGAAGATAACATATGATCTCCCTGTGTTGTCTATGAGGGAAGGTTTAACTCTATGTCTCATGTTATAAATATCAAGAATTGTCATACTATCACAGAGATTTTTATCATACTATAACAGAGAGAGTTGCTATGATAAGATTTTTTTTATCATGCTATAGTACAAAGGAAATTGTGATGCGTTTTCAACAATTTGACATGTTACATAAAGAGAATTATTAGACTATGAAAAAGAAAGTTGCCCACATGTTGCAACAGAACGAGTTGTCATGCTACAAAAATGTTTTCATATATGTTACACATAGGATCATTCGAATGGGATTGCGTATGAAAGGGAATGTTTGCGTCATTCTCTCCGGAGGTTGCCTGTGAGCGAAAGAAGCGTTCAAAAAGATTATCACACTGTCATCGCTTTGAGATACACGCGTGTAATTGGGCCCATTGCAGAGTGTTTCCTAAAAGAATCATTAAGCCGCTGCTAAGGAATGTTCGCTAAGTAAGATTTCTATAAAGAGTGCGGATTATGTACGTACACAATTTTGTAGAAGGTAATTTTGTGAAGGTCGGGCTATTTCTTGGAGAGAATATAATTTTTTTGTTTTTATTAAAAAACAAATAAACTACATTTGTTTGTGTATACAAAACAAGAACAAACAATCAATGGTTAAACGTTTAGAAGGGTGGTTGTACCCCCATTCAACTAGGGATCCCAAGTTTGACACATATGTGTCTCATAATAGGCGATGATTTTTTACTGAGAGGCGATGTTTCGTCAATAGCAAGACGTTAGTGGTGACTTCCTTTATCTGAAGACCTTCATATCTGTGGATGTATAGCTGTATATATAAGAGTCTATGTCTGCACTTGTACTATATTTCTACAAAATTCTACTGTGGTGTTTTAATTAAAGTTGCTAATTAGCTTGGATAATATACCATCAGTTAAATCCTTTTGAAAACATAAAAAATTATACACACCCACACACACGAACACCACCACACGAACATATGCTCATAAAACTTACGAATCATTGGAGCCACCAAGTTTCAAGATTGAAACAATTCTACACATATCTCGACATCAATGAAAATGTCACCTCCAACTACACAATAATAATTTGTATAACTAAGATACTAAAGTAGTTCACATTACTAAGATACTGAAGCATCAAACTTATGTTTTGTTCATGGTGGAAGGTATAACCAACCTCCTATATATAAGTATGCAACTACTGGTTGGTTCTCACCATAATTCAAATTTTGAATGTTCGATAATCACATTTACAAGCACACGTCTAAGCTTCATAAAGATTTTGCAGATATAGTTCATGTCCATTTCAGTTGCTCACTCGCATGGATAGGAGGATGGCAAGGTTAACAAAGGAAACTAAATGAATATGTAAGTTATATATATGAACACGATAGGGACGGTCCAACAATGGTCATTATCGCAAAGGAGAGAGAGAGGGTGCGAGGCACAAATATATGTCAGACTACATCCTAAAGCTAGCGCCAACCCTTGATGTAGACATCGTGCCATGATGATCTCATGGAACACTCACCATCTTCGACCTTGTCGTGGGTGAAGGGGGTGTGGACGCTTTGTGAAGAAAGCGGATGATGAACATTAGTTGTCACCCGGGGTGGTGTGGCAGAGGCATCGTTTATTAGTGCCATCGTGGGAAATCGGAAGTCATTAACAATGGGAACAAGGGATGGAGGATGCATCATCATTTGAAGCATGAGAACATTTGTTCTAAAAAACATGGATATTTATCTATGAGCCATAAATATTTCTTCTGAAACTTCTAAAAACTTCTTTTGAAGTCATGTGAATTTGTTTTGAAATGCATGGACATCTTAGAAGGATATTAATATAAAAGTAGTATTATACATGTATTACATAATTTACTATAGAGATTCTATTATAACTCTACCGATGCAGGAAATCGTGTGCCACAAAGACGAGGGTATAAGTAGTGGATTACAAAGGTTCACAAGCAACACAAGGATCTCGACAAGAAACTCGTCAAGAAGTTGAAGTCAGGACAAGTGTTCTTCCTTGATTCAGGACTCAAGGTGGGTAAGAACAATACTTCCTCCTTCGTAGTTTTTAATGATGTTAGAGCAAGATTACAAGAGTATGATGGTGGCTCATCGGAGCTAACCCTAGCAATCTAAAATCCTACAATCTATTTGCATATCTCACAGCAGTGTCGATGTAGATTACTTTGATGTGTAGTGATGTTGTTTTTGAAGTTAAATTTCTCCTTCTGGAGTGGCCTCCATGTAATTATATAGGAGTATTGCCCGTGGTATCCAAGACGTGGAATCCAGAACGAATTCCTATTACCATATGTGTAAAGTAACACCTTCATAGGTGTTAACAAGGCTGGATAATTTCGTGCAATTTTGCGAATCAACCTGTGGTTGAGTTGGCTAGGTGGAGATGCGCTTTCAGTGGGAGAAGACGTTCCCGTCGAAGACGAGGTGGTGACTTCGTTAATTTCAAGATGATGTGCCGGCTCAGTATTGCGAAGATGCTCATAGAGGTAGTGTGTGCGTTCATAGGGGTGAGTGTATACTCGTGTATGTGAGTGTCTGCGTTGTACTGTGTTCCCTCAAAAAAAATTTATTTCGTGCAATTTTCCTTATTCATTTAGATTGGCTTTCATATCCCTCACAACTTGGGATAGACTCGCACCTTGTACACTAACACGTCTTCTGTGATCTTCATATGTTGTGTATAGATATATTTATTTATGTGAAATACAAGTACACTGTTATAAAACACCTGTCATGATCAGTATGATCAGTTTTATATAACATACACAATAAAATCTACCAAAATCATAAAAAATATTAAAAAAAAAACTAAATAATTAATAATTTTTTGTAAGATATCAGAAAATATAAAGTAGAAATAATATAAACTCAAAAATAAAAATTTAAAACATAATTAAAAAAATCAAAAGGTGTAATGAAAAATAGAATAGAAGAAAAGTGGAAGATAATACGCAATGGTTAAGGACCAATTTTTTTTTTGAGAGGTTTATGTAACTTTATTCACCAACTCTCATAGGGATACATGTTTGATCAAATGAGCTTATCAGCCAAACATGACGACCCAATAATAAACCAATAGAGAATTTAGCTACGCAATGGTTAAGGACCAAATACGAGGAGTATATTAGACAAGGTTATAGGGGAGGTTCTATATGACTCGGTTTGCGTCAAATAGGCATCTGATGCACAAGGAAGCCCGTACTATAGCGACCAACACAATATATCAATCTAATTCATTGCAGCCAATTGTACACTATATTAGTCCAGTACTGTAGCGATCTGCGCCACTATAGCATCCAATTTTTCAGTAATTTTTTTAATCAACTTTCCAGAAAGAAAATATTTTTTATAAAAATAAATATTTTTCGAAAATGTGATCAATTTTTCAAATTTATAAATATTATTAAAACCTGATTATTTAGAAGATTCCCAAAATTTCAGAAAATATTAAAACTTTTTAAAAATTGAAAACATGATTTTTTGGTATTATTATCTTTTAGAAACGGGAAATTTTATGAAATCACAAACAATATTTTCAAATTTGTGAACAAATTCTTAAAACTGGATTGTTTCGAAATTCCAAACAAATATCTGAAAAAACAATTTTATTTGAAATTAGAGAACATATTTTGGAAATTATCAATCATTGTTTTGAAACAAAAACATTATTTGACATGTATTATTTATAAGATTTTCAAAAAATAAAAATGCAACTCTTTTAGGAAAACAAGAGAGGCACTGAAGGAAACAAATAAAAGAAAAAAACATGAAAATGTATATATCAAAATAGAGCGAAACTTTACCAGTCTGAAACCTTCTAAAAGGTTCCCAATACCCAATCTATACCTAATAATAAAATCCGCAATTTTCGTACGTCAATAATAACAGCAATATTTTTCGTGATGTCATCTTTCGTAAGTCGTGCGTCTAATCCAACGTAAAGCGCCCATACTGGGTACGCATGTGCGTATGAGCTAACGACAAAGCCAACTCCGCCAATCCATCGTGATGAACATACAAGGAACGACATTCTATATATTAGCTATTGATCGATCCTGAAAAAAACTGTAGATAAATAAAAAATCTGCCGTAGAGTGCTCTTAGTGGGCCGACCCATCTAAGGCCTAGGCGGGCCGATGTAGCTGATTTTTTTATTGTAGAAAGTTCTTTCACAGATAAAATAATCCCATCTTGCTATCTTACATGTAATTACAACAGTCTAAATATGTATCTTCTTTAAAATCATTAATTCTCCTGGGAAACTAATAAATAAGGATTATGTGCTAATTTGAAAAAATATTGTGGGTATAGATAAATGATAGTTGGATAAAAAAAATTAGATAATGAAGAAAGAGAGGTAACTAACACAGATGGCACATGTATAAAGGATGGGGATTGTGGGCTGCTGCATGTCATACCATGACCATAAAGCACATAAAATTTGTGTGAAGCTACATATGGGTACTGCAAATTAAGTTCACGCCTTAAATAAAGGAATACGGGCTGCCATCTAATTAAATCAAATGGGCATGCCATTCCACGACGGCAAAGGACACCTGGTGGTTAAAAGTAAAATATGTGTTTATCACCTACTAATAACTAAGTAATGTGAGAAAAAATAACTTATGTTCTCAATCATTGCCTTCCTCGATACTAACTTCTCACATGGATGAGGTGAGTTTTGTACAATGTGAGACAAGATTAAAGTATAAAAGTTTCCATAGTTCTCTATCATGTTTAGATTCTACCGCTTTGTACGTTGTAGGATTCTTTTGTATTTTAACCAATGCTTATTGGATATAGATGATTTTTATTTTAAATATTCGATATAATAAATATGCATTGAACGAGCAAACTGTTTAGATTCTACCGCTTCGGCTTTTTTTTCTTTTTGGCATGTCTGTCTCGCCGTGGGTCGCAAATAGTAGTACCTGAATGGCCCTAGCTGGGCCTATTGTGTATTTTCCTATTACATAATTTTTATACTCTATACTATATTTACTTAATTCGCATGTGGAAATAAAATACAGAATATAAATGTGTGAATGCACGGGCTCAATAATTTTTTTAATATGGAAAAAATACATAGAATATAAACATGTGAATGAACGGGCTCGATAAATATTTTAATAGAAAAAAAATCTTCCTAACTTTTGTCATTCATCATCATTTATACCGTTTTTTTCATTATTATTTTCACTATCGTGACAACAAATCTAGCCTTTGCTATTTTAAAAAGTAGAATGCCAGATTTTTTCATTATAGTGCATGGCTAATTAATATGTGGAAAAAAAATCTAATTACAATGAACAATTTTCCTATAAAAAATTTTTTATATAATGTTTCCTTAATTAGTATGTGGAAGCAATATATATAATATAAATATGTAAATGCACGGGCTTGATGAATTTTAAATAAAAAATAAAATAAATCTTCCTAAGTTCCATCATTCATCGTCATTTATACCGTTATTTTCATTATTTTTTCATTATCATGAAAAAAAATCTAGCCTTTGCTCTTTACAAAAGTAGGATGTCTTATTCCTTCATTAGAATGCACGGGCTAATTAATATGTGGAAAATAAATATAATTACCAAAGTGACTTATCTATTAAATAATTTTTATATAATGTTTCCTTAATTATCACGGGGAAATAAAATAATTAATTTTCTGTTCATGCATGGGCTCGATGTTTTTTTTAATAATAAAATAATTATTTCTCTGTTCCATCGTCCATCATCCTTTATATCGTCTTGTTCATTATTGTTTTCATTGTCATGGCAATAGATCTAGCCTTTGCTCTTTTAAAAGTAGAATGCCAAATTTATTTGTTGCAATGCAAGGGCTATATTCTGTTTCCTAAAAATGTACGCAGCTACACCTCCTTACATGATTAGCTAATTAACCCTTATATATGTGTGGTGACCTAATCAAACGGAATTGGTGACATATGTGGAGCGATGAAAAAAAGGACTACATGACCCATGGTTGGCTTTGGATTTTACAAGAATGGTACTCCATAGATCAGGCATTAAGAGCATCTAAAATGTCAGATTAAAATTTTGGCTAGCCAATTACATTTTAGGTACAAAAGAAATAATATATAGATAAACAATAAAATATTGCATTTACAACACATTTAAAATTGGATACCTATATTTTTAGAACCATCTAAAATGTAAAAATGAAGCTCCTTTGGCCCAATAGCTACAAAAAAATGGATGTAAACAAACCATCCATACATGAAATTTCTCGCCATGCGGCATCATTCTCGGGCCCGTTGAGTCCGTCGCTCTTATCACGACCACCGCTACCGCTGGCGAGCTCACCTCGCCATTAAACTTGCCCCTCTTCCACTATCCAACCACCCCCGTGGCCTCCCCAACATCATATATCTTCCCAACCTCTTCACTATCAAATCTTTTACATTTTAGGTGGTTCTAAAAATATGGGTATCCAATTTAAAATGTGTTGTAGAAATAATTTTTTATTGTTTACCAAAATATTTTTTCTTTTGTACCTAAAATGTACTCCCTCCGTCCCAAAAAGAATGTCATGGTTTTAGTACTTGGGACGGAGGGAGTACTTGGATAGCCAAAATTTTAATCTGATATTTTATACGCTTTTGCAAAATTCAAAGTCAACCATGCGTCATGAAGTCCTTCTTTCATCGCTCCACATATGTCACGCATTCCATTTAGTTAGGTCTCCACATATATATAAAGGTTAATTAGCTAATCATGTAGGGAGGTGTGACTGCGTACATTTTTAGAAAATAGAATATAGCCCTTGCATACAAATAAATTTGGCATCCTACTTTTAAAAGAGCAAAGGCTATAATTGAGATCATGATAGTGAAAAAATAATAACGAAAATAACGATATAAATGATGATCAATGATGCAACTTAGGAAAAAAAATCTTTATTATTGAAATATTCTGTATTTTATTTCCACATGCTAATTAAGGAAACATAATATAATTTTTTATATGAAAATAATTTTGGTAATTAGATTTATTTTCACATATAATTAGCCCGTGCATTGTAATGAAGGAATCTGCATCCTACTTTTTAAAAGAGCAATGGCTAAAAAAAAATTCATGACAGTGAAAATAATAATGAAAAGAACGGTATAAATGATGATGAATGATGTAACTTAGGAATATTTTTTATTTATTATTTAAAAAACATCGAGCCCATGCATTCGCACGTTTGTATTCTATATTTTACTTTGATATTTAAAAAATCTTCTGGCCCGTGTATTCAAACGATTTTGTCATGACAATGAAAATAATAATAAAAAGAACGGTATAAATGATGATGAATGATGCAACTTAGGAAGATATTTTTTATTTATTAAAAAAACATCGAGTCCGTGCATTCTCACATTTATATTATATATTTTATTATTATATTTAATAAGTAATTGAGCCCATGCATTCAAACGATTGTATTCTATATTTTATTTCCTCATGCTAATAAGAAAACATAATTAAAATAATAATAGGAAATTACGTAATAGGCCTAGGGATTATTACTTGAGGCCCATGGTGGAACTGACTTTGCAAAAAGAAAAACAAACGCCGAAGCGTTTATTTATCACTGGGCGAAAGAGGCCTAACAGACAAGCGAAGCGTTTTTTAGGCTCAACAGATCAGTGAATCGTTTTTTTTTTTGTCTTTTAACAATTGATTGCGTGTTTATTTGTTAAAAAGAGAGGTTTTTTTCACAAAAATATAAAACGGACTAAGAAAGCCACCTCCCTTTATTATTAGGTACTAGGACAATGCTCGTGCGTTGCAACGGAAAAAAACTCACATCCCTAGCAATACATTCATGTGATTTAGTGGCATATGGAAAGGTTTAATTAATGTGATCGAACGATATATGGGAAGAATACACATATACACCCAATTTCCATAATAAAAAACAAATTATTGATTCTCCCTAAGAATGGAGATCCATCTTATATATACATCAGAAAAAAACCAATATAATAAAATGTAATTAACCTAATAGTATAATTCGAAGGACATTTGCAACCATTTATGAGCTTGGGGCATGATTAAAACAAAATCCTTAGATTACGTCTGCTCAAATTGTGAATGTTGCATGCTAATTTGGTGAGTTGGGTGACAAAAGCATTGTCCTTATGTGAGATAAGGGCACTAACAGTTGTCCTCTTAATTTTGTAGTACATAGTGGTGCAGTGTAATCACATAAATCACTGTATATTAAATAAATCATAGCCTGGCTAACGAGCTGCATCTAATTATTGCTTGACTGCAAACAAAGAAGTCCACATGCAGATTTGGCGAGCTAGATGACAAAAACATTAGCCTGATGGTAGACATGCATACATTTAGTTGCAGGTTAAGTGTTTTGACCCCCGCAAAAAAAATGTTTTGGGTTGAGATGATGTACCTGACAGCTAGTTTCTCGTTAACTGCTTGCACCCTAATTACCACACAAAGACAACAATGCTGCATTGCAAAAGACATGAACGCAAAACAGCTGAAATGCATAGATGTTTTTATTTTATTTTGCTCTTGTAATCATGTTTTCTAACAGTAGAGAGCCCGTGTTATTTCTGCATGTGCCACTGAGCATTATACATATGGAGTTCGCATTCATTTTTCTACTAAATTAATCCTGAAGCTGTATGGTGTAGCTCGGCTGCCGTTAGGGCTACATAAACAATTGCCGCACTGTTAAGAAAGAGGAAATTTGCAATGACCCGGAACATAAGTAAGGTCCAGGGAGTTACGGGGCCCGACGTCTAGAAAAGGTAACCCTGATTACTTACCCTCTGTCAGTCCATCTACTATCTTTCGATCTTGATCTGGAAAAAAAACGTGTGAGAAGAACGAACCAGAGAGATTGAATCAGCAGTTGGCGTGCTTGGCCAGATTTCATGGGCAGAGGTCGACGGTAGGGTAGGTCTTGAACCGGACGGTGGCATGGTCCTGAATCGCCGTCGAGCGCGGGTATGGCGCCGTCATCGCCGCCTTGTCGTCCTCGCAGCCGTAGAGATTTTTTTCAAGGGGTCGCAGTCGTAGAGATGACGGGAGGAGAGAAACGACGATGGAAGGCGAGGTTGGCTGGTTTTTCTTTTATGCATGGATGGTGGGCCGGTCGGCTTTTGTCAGCTCGGATGTGTGTGTGGTTAGGCTTGGGGTTTTTTCCCGTATAGGGGAGTGGTGGACGCTGGACGAAAATTAACCAGCGGACGACGGAACGCTGGATTCTTTTTAGGTAGGAGAGAAGATATCCAAGAAATGTTGCTTCAAATTAAGGATGTCTAAAGATAAGGATAACTGAATTTACCCTTGGAATTCACCACATTTTTTTGCATCCAAAATGTAAAAATCTTGAAGAATGAATGCATTGCCCAACCTTTGTTCAAATGATCTGGAATTATGTTGTTATCTTGAGATTGTTATTTCTATGTTATAGATTGAATACTAGAGATCTTCTTCAAAGGGAAGTCATTCTCGCTGAAATCTTATTCTTCTGCTCTTTGCAAATGTTAGTGTATTGAGACTCCCATTCCATTATTTTGGGACTGCCCATTTGCTCTAAGATGTTGGGATGCCATCATTGAAAACCGAAGAAGTACCTTGGCCCTTCTTGACCTCCAGCTAGTTGCTGAGCTCTTCCTTCTGATATAGCTCTTGGCATTCTGATTACAGGATGCTGTAATATTTGGATTCAAAGGAACAACAAAATTTTCAAGAACACAACTCCTCGCATCAATGCCTAGAAAATTCAACTAAAACGAGATCTCAAGTTTGTGTTCTTAAAGAGTGAAGATAGCAAAGTTCAGATTCTCCACAACTAGATTGAAAGCAACCTCTGATCACCTCGTGCATCACAAAAAAAAGTTCGATGACTGTTGAGTACTACTATTTTATTTTTATGCTCTGCTTGTAAATATCTATTTTAGTTATATGAAATTACAGTTGAACAATTGTAGGACCAAATTTGGTGAATCCAATACCAACAGTTCGTTTTTTGATTGAAGTAAAGATAATGGACTTCATGTCATATCGAAAAGACAAATATCTCTTGGTTGAAACAACATTTGCCGCGTATGGCTACACAAACTATTATATGTTTAAAAATAATTACTCCTCCCAAATAATCTGTGGGCACAATGGATGCTCGAAAATCTCCTCCCAAATAATTCCATCATCCTTATTTACTCAAGGGCAAACAAAAATCCTATTTCTCTCAGCATTCAACCGCTCGATCTCGTTCCTTTCCCAATCTCCATTACCTGATCTCTTGATTTTTGTTATTTCTTTATCTATCTTTTTCACCTGTGAAAAAAATACATGTGACTTAGATATTATTTTTTTGCGGGAGTGACTTAGATATTGCTAACTACATCCAAACAAAATATAAAACACAAGGTAAAAAATAGAAGCATCGACCATAATTCAGAGGCCAGTTTGCAACTCAAATTAAAGTCACTAAAACAGTATACTAACTAGAGTCAAAGCCTTGCATATATGTAATTATTTTTAATAAAATACTATTATGTGAATATTGATGTGTGAGACTTGGCGTACTGACCTTTCGATATGGCCATCTTTGTACGCCGACCCTGCGACAAATTCCTTTAAGAACGGTGGTGCAGATATCGAGCTTTTCGGCTGCTTCAACGATGGGGAAGGTAAAGTAGGGTGCGATGTCATGGAACTGCATCTTCCTGGTTCTCTCCCTCTAGAATATATACATTCAAATTGCCAATAGTGTTATAATTAATGGTAGTGGTATGTGCATAAACAATTTTCCTTAGCTACGGAGGGCAGAAATTTAGGGCATGTATTCAGTTTAACTACACCATAATCAAATACGATAAATCAAAAATTTGTTCTCAGATTGTTAATAAAATATATTCATGTTCTATATATAATCAAATCACATCGAAATATACTGCAACTAACCTAGAATAGCTAACCCATGCCAATCATGCATGATTTAACGTTATTTGAGCTATTGCGGCACTAGGGTTTTACAGAGAGAAATGTACAACGGGGTTGATTTAATGGTTAGTACGGAGTAGTTGATAATTCTTGGCATCTGACATAGTAGTGTCACCGACATACCTGTAAAGCAAGTGCGGTCCTGCCTGCTGCAATTACCGGCTGGAATGGTTGCAATTGAACTAGCGACGCCGTGGTATTACTCGCTGTAGATGGCCCTGCATGTACACCACACGGCCGGCCGGTCAAGCTTGGGTTTCTGTGGAATCGAATCGAAATCGTTTGCAGAAACAAACCTGCAGGCTCGGGCTGGACGGCGGCAGAGGCAGCGACGTCGACGGCGGGTGGTCGATGGACCGTTCCTCCTTCATGGCCGTCTCCGCCGTTGTTGCCCTCTATGCATGGGTTCATGGGCGTGCAGAGGACGTGGTGGAACAATGAGAGCGAGTCGCGCACGACGGCGTAGTTGCCGGCGGCTCGCCGCTGCGCGTAGTCCGTCAGGAAGTTCTTCACCGACTCGTAGTCCCGGCCTCTGAAACTGCGTGATCAGATTGCATTGCACCACACAAAACACAAATTTAGTCCGCGGAAATGTAATTTTATGTAAATTACTAGTTTTGATCTGTGCATGTATTACTACGTACTCGATGTGGGATCGAGGCGCTATTGCCGGGGCCAAACCCTCGGAGTTGATACAACGATCTATCGTTGCATGGTTGAAGACACCGGCCGCGCCATGGATGGAGAGCTTTGTCAAGTCCAGCCCTAGAAATTCGTAAGCACATGTGAATTAAGATGAGAAAATCGTAATCACATCTTCTCTAAAGTCTTGACTAGTAATTAGACTAATACGAATTTATGGTATTATTCTCTGACCGTTCGAATGCAGCACTTCTCTTAGCACTTGGCAGCCGCTGCAATCCAACACATCCGCGGCCGCAGTCGAGGACGACGTCGATGGGTCACCGCTGACCGGAAATTCGTTGGGCTGAGTGACACCGGCAGTACCGTCGCCGCCGGTGGAGTTGTTGCCAACACTGTTGGCGGAGAAACCGTGGCTGCACGAAGGCTGGTCCTCGCGTTGCACCGGTGCAAGCAGCGGATTTGGGGCAGTGTCAAGGTCGTCGGCGCTGTTGAGCATGTGGATCACGTCGTCGAAGTTGTCCAGCAAAGGTAAGGAGTCGTCGTTGAGCCCTAGTCCATCGGCGCCGTCGCCGGTCGCCATCAGCATATATGGGTTTCACAGGATAGGAGGCCTAGAAGACGCAGTTCGATCGAGTTCGCTTGCACTGCCGTTGGGGAGGGATCTCTGAAGGGAAGAGGGAGTGGGGGAGTAATAAGATGGCGCGCGGGAGAAGAGAAAGCGCGCGGGAATTTGGACGACGGGCGGTTGGCGCGCACGCACGGCGGTTACCTTTGTCGTTCTTGCCACGTTTTTCTTTCCGAATCGAGAGCAAGGGGCATTCCTGTGCCGGCCTCTGCGTCTTCAACCTCAGACCAAAGGGATGAATTCATTTCCCTCTGTTGATGTGCGCTGGAGTAAACTAGCAACAATATATTTGGTTATTCATCTACTGGGTTCATCCACATATTTATACGGATACATATATATTAAATATTTTTTGTTATTTAATATATGTATATATATTGGCATTTAGATATTAATTTTAATTTTGTAGTAAAACTGATTTTTTTTTTACTTGTGTGTCATGGTAGTTTGCTTGTGAATCAAGTCCATAGTCCATCCAGAGGGGGGGGGGGTCAAGAATTAAAATTTTAGTATTTTGAATTGTGAGTTTTCATAGTTCAGAATGACTCTAGTTACCACCTAGCTCATGTTTTCTATGAGCAACATTATTATCGCACGCATGTTGTATAGGTGGTTGTTCCGGCATCTAGGGCTTTCCAAGGTGACTCGGAGGGCGATCGTGGTTCCCCAGTTTCTCTCATACTCCTGCTTCTGGCCAACTGATTTTCACCCACTCACTCCCGCGTGTGTCTCCTGGTGTTCACATATGTGTGTATCTCTGGCTGGTGTGGTGGCTGCTTCGAATCAGCTTGGTGCTCGGTGTGGGCGCGGGAGTTTCTTTCCCGTTGTTCTCTGGCTAATCTAGGTTTTCGATGTGAGGGGCTGTGGGGTATAGTAGTGATGGTTGGAGCAATGGAGAGGGTGTTGATGCGGAACGTCTAGCTATTGGCGGCAGAGAAGAGGGTGGTGAAAATGGTGAGACCGGAGGAGGGATCCTTGATTTTTCCGGATCAACAAGTGACCAGGAGGCTGATGTCGGCGGATGCCCTTGCGAATTCCCTAGCGGGGCCCTGGAGGACGACACATTCATCTTTATGTTTATGTGTAGTCATCAGGGAAGAGGAAGGCACTGGAGTAGGGGCCATGGATGTTTGATAATGAATTGATGCTGGTGATTGAACATGATCAGCTGAAAACTATTGCAGATATGACATTCACAATGAGACCAATCTATATCAGGGTGTTTGTGCTACCTATTAGATTATGGACATGGTGATTATAGATGCCATCCAAAGGGATCATCCGAACTTATTATAAATGTTCGGACAACCTTCAAAATTCCAAACTCATCACATATGGGTGAGGGAGTGGATGGTTCAGATTGTTCGCCACATCGGCGTAGACGTGCATGGTCCAATCCTGCCCCACACAAACCCTACACCTGCCCCAATTCTAACCTCACTGTACATCTCACTTCCTCTATAATTCCTACAACGTGATCGATTACCACCTTTACCTCTTCACCATTCTTTCCTGACAGCCACCCTTACAAATTATACAATAGATCTACCCATCATGGATTCAATGGAGTCCAAGGGCCATGTCGTCGTCGTCGAACAAGGAGGGTCGCTCGAACGCCTGCGTCAGTGCGAATGTAGGTAAACATCCACCTCGACCTTATGGTTGTGCTTCACCTCATCACAGAGCTTGGGCATGAACATCTATTTGAACACCTCCTACGGCTCCATCGACTCGATCACCAAAGCTTGTCTGGCACTAGGAATCCACTATACACACTGAGTTGACCAAAGCATGTAACTTTTTTGGTCATATCCACCACCTCACTTGCCCCGCGTGGAACCAGATGCTCTTGAGAATTTATCATAATTTTAAATAGCGGACTATGGAAAATAGCGGCGGCCCTTCTAAATAGCTATAGCGGGGCTATAGCGAGGCTATAGCCGGCTATTGTAAAACTTTTTTGCACAATTATACATGAATGGCGGCAAGCATCATTTAGCGGCACCATGCTCAAACAGACATAGCGGGGCTATAGCTGGGCTATTGCCGGCTATTTAAAACTTTTGATTTTATGCATATGTGGTAAAATGGCTCATTTTGGATGAAGTGGTGATGGGTATAATCTTTTTTGCAGGGATGATGGATATAATCAACAAAGATTCGATATCAAATGTTTGAGGTTTGAGATCACATTGATTGGTGTTGGAACAAACCAAGAAGTAGACAAAGAATGAAAATGCATAAACGATAAAGGTCTATGTTTTCTTATGCATATTGTGTGGTTGGACGTGAGCAGTGATCCAATATGTGAAGAAAGAAAAAAGATTCGGTATATTGAAAGAAAATTCATGACTTTTTCCATGAGATTAAGAACCATCCACCACATGAATTCACAAGTACCCACAATGAAATCTGGCTTACTCATATAGATTATTTACCATCAATGAAACATGCAATATTTTTTTGGATTCATATGAACAATTGTTTGAAAAATCATAAGGATATTTTTTATAATTGCATGATAATTTCTTTAAAATCATGAAGATTTTTAAAATTACATAAAAAATCTAGATACATGGATTTTATATAAATGTATTGATTTTTTAAATTTCAACATGTATTTAGAAAATTGTTAACATGTATTAAAAAGTATTTGCAATGTTTTAAACATGTATTAGATTTTTATTAAAGGTAAATTAAAGAAAACAAAAAGGAAAAACCCCAAAAAGACTAGAAGAAAATCAAGAAAATGAAATAAAAAAGGAAAAAGATTACCGGAGGGAGGGTGGTAAATGGGCCTTCCGCCCATTAAAGAATTTTGGCCTTATAGATTTTGTTTAGAATAAATATAAAGTGTAAATTCTAAGTCTATTGAAAATTATACAGTTCTCTCTTTTTTAAAATTATACGATGGAATCTCAGAAAATACTTGGTCATTTTTTGTTAGCTTTGACCTTCTTGTGAATCCTGCAAATGAATATAATAATTGAATTTCATAAATTCACATTGTATACATGTAGATGTGTGAATGTTTGTTTGAACTTCTTTAAGCTGATGAATATGGGTTTTGGTTATTATTTTCCAAATAAAGCAATTGGTTGAACACAGAGCAAAGTATCTTTTCTTTTTACGGTAGCAAAGTATCTACTGTGTAAAATTTTGGCGTAGTGTCATCGCGTGATTCCTCACAAAAACATTCTAAACCTTCAACTACTAAATATGTATTCGACGCAAAAATCACTACATATGTGAGAATCATATAACTATTACAGAGGTATAACTGATTCCTTACAAAACAAATTGACAATATCACTCTTAAAAAAGGAATTTACAATATGAAGCTATGTTGGTTACATTATAATCTCAGTTTCCCAATATTCACATTTTCTCTCCGTTTTTGAAATAAAAATGGCCTAGCTATATATATATCAATGTGTTTCCATTTTCTGGCATGTTTTGACCGCATCACAAAATGTGATGTTGCTTCCGTACGGTATTATCTTCATGCAGCGGGAAGAGAAGATTCTAACACCATGTTCTTTGCCTTAAATGCCTGATTCAGAGAAGAACAATGATACATCACACATTATTGTCCACAGGAATATTTGCGGTGATATGCAAATTGCAAGTTCTTACCTCCTCCTCCCAGTTTATGGAAAGTACGATCCACACGAGCAACACAAGCTTGGAGAGGCTGCCGCAAACAATGCCGAGCCAAAGCCCCTATTGGAACCACAACAAATTTGGTCTTTCAGTTTCAAGCATATTTATGCGACCAATGACATAAAAAGTCCATGTCGATATAGTACGTACCATCCCATTCAAATGCAAGACAAATGCAAGCAACACGGCCAAGGGAATACCCGCCAAGTAGAACGCGGCGAGATTGACACGTGCGCCGATCTTTTGCTTACCACATCCATATAGAACACCTGTGATGTTGAGACAAAGATCATGTCACCATGTTCCAGACTTCCAGAATGTTGTCAACCTGTGGAATGTTTGAATTTCACCTATATACCCCAGATCATACCTGAAAGAGAACTATGGATCCCATCTATGAAGAAGGATATGGCGAGGACAGGTATCATCCTGGCAATGTATGTCACGACTTCCTCCTCGTCGCTGTACATGTAGCCCCAGAATTTGCGTAGAAAAATCATTGTGATGGAGATCACTGAGCCTGCAAACAGGGACATGCATACGACCAGTCTGGTTGCCAGCTTCGCTGCCTGAGGCCTACCGGCGCCAAGTTCATTGGAAACGCGTGTACTGCATAAAGTGTATACGCAGGACAAACAGAGAGATCAGTATGTATATAAGCTAGTATACAACTATACATATAGAGAGAGAGTATGCATTCAAAATCTCCAGGTGAGTTTGACGGTACCTTATGGCTGTGGCGAGACCAGATGGCACCATGAACATGAGAGCGCCGGTGTTAAGACTGCACAATTCAATAATGCACAGATTAGAAAGGAAAGAAATTAAGGGGAAAACATGTTCAAGTGTGGATTACGATATGTTATTACCATATGGACAATACTGAGGTTTCAAGCTTAGGATTGGGCAAAAGTCCAGAGAGCAGCACAAGCAGTTCAAACGACCACCATTCCAAGCTGCAAAGTTCAAAAAACAAGCAATTTGTAATTAGTAAAAATCAGATATGCATGCATGCATGGAGAAGCCATTCTCCACCAGGAAGACTAGCTTGTTGATGATCACTTCGTCTCACTCTCACCAAACCATCATGGCCGACGGGACGGCGAGGTCCGCGAACTGGCGCAGCTCCTTGAAGGCCTCCATGGAGAACCCAGTCCACGTCTTCTTGCAGGCGCCGGAGAACCTGGTGTACAGGCACAGTACGGCCAGGTTTGTGGAGTAGGAGATGGCGTTGGCCAGCGCCGCGCCTTTGCTGCCCATACCAGCCTTGTGAACCAGCGCCCAGCACACGAGGATGTGGCTCAGCGACGTGACAGCGGAGCTGGCCATGACCGGCACGACGATGCTCTGCGTCTGCAAGAACTTGATGTGGCACGCGAGAGGGACGTAGGGGACGAGGGCCGGGATGAGCCACCGCGCGTAGGCGCCGGCCTCGGCGGCGATGGCGCGGTCCTGGCCGAGGAGCAGGAGGATCCGGGCGGTGTTGGCCCAGACGAGTGCGATGGGGACGCAGGCCAGGCCGAGCACCAGCATCGCCCGCTGGTTGTAGACGCCGAGGAGGTGGTACTTCCGCGCGCCGAAGGCCTGCCCGCACAACGTGTTGAGCGCGCTCGCCATGCCGGCCAGCAGGCTGAAGCCGGTGACGTTGGCGAGGGAGGTGGCGAGCGAGGCGCCGGCAAGGGGCAGCTCGCCGAGGTGGCCCACGAACATCACGGACACCAGCTGCAGCGCGCACCGGAGGATGCCGGTGGCCACCAGCGGCCCGGCGAGCCGCAGCAGTCGCTTCGCCTCCAGGGCCTCCGCGTTCTCGTCCCGTTCCTCGAGGAGGGGCCGCTCGTCTACCAAGCTGGGCTTCTCCATTCTTGTCAGCTTCAGCTCAGGACTGGACGCAGTGGCAATTAGGATTGTGAGGAAGCAGGGGACATGTACGTAAGATATTTATGGGGAACTGCAGTAGAGAGTACAAGGTGGAAACTGCGCAGCAGATGCAGATTACCTATTACAATGTTTGTGGTTAAGCTTAAGCGTGGCAGCCAAGCATCAGACGTTGGTTCGGAGCCACGATGTTTTGGCACGAGGAAAGTTCCTCGTCTCAGTTAAAGTTGCTTAGATGATTGTGAGATGATGCGACTGATAAGACTAAAATGGAGGACTGCGAGTAGTCCAAACATGAAATGCTTACTTGGCAGCCACGCTTTGACCCCAGTGGTGCGGTCTGGTGGATGTTCTATAGGATGGTTCCAAAACGAGCGGATAGTGATTTGATTCTCCATAGAAAAGAGAAATTTTCCATTAAAACATAATAATTTATCGGTAGCCAGTGCACACAGATGTAAGTAATCTACGTACTCCTTCCAACCCATATTAATGGGCAGTACTAAGTGTGTGCCCATTAATATGAATCAGATGTAGTAGAAAAAAGAATTTATCCATTAAAATATAGTAATTTATACATAGCCAAATCGATCATTGGAATTCAAACGTCCCATCGAAATTGGCATATTAAATATAGTTAGTATTTCATCAAGCAAGTGACCATATATATTTGCGAGACTAGTGGGCAACTGGTCATACACAAATTGAACGGTATTTAGATGATTACGCATGTAGAATGCGTAGACGGGCATTGAAAGAAGAGTTGTTTGATTGTTTAGTCATGTATACAAACAAAAGCTACAGTTCTCAATCCTTCTCAGTTGTGTTAAGCGAGGTTTTTTTTTCGTTGGCACAACTCCTCTTTCAAGACACAATATGAAAATCTTAACTATTAGTGACATCTTCAATTTCTAGATTAGTGTATTATGGTTCATGAAATCTCTAATTGTGACAGTACACGATAAATAGAGTCAACTATGAAGAACCCAGTTGTAATTCGATTTCAGGGAAAAACATGCTGCCCTTGTCTCAAGTGAGTTCAATCCAAACGACGTAAAATATTTTGCAATTACACAAGGTGGGGCCAATGAAATCCTTCCTAAATGATACAACCAGCGAGGCAGAGCCGAGCACATGATCAAGAGTATCATTCCTATGGTATGCCTAGAGGTCCTGTGTTGGCGCTCTTATGTCTCATTGCCCGATTCCTCTATCTCGCTACCCACGACTAATTGACAACACCTCCTCTTCCTCGCCGCCCCTAGTTTGTGCAATTGTCTGGCCTGTAACTAGATTTCCGCTCTATGGGAAAGTCAGCCGCCTCCTCCCTCTTCTTTGTACTTTTTTCATTGAGCTAGTTCAATTGGTTGTTGTTGCATTAGTAAGTTCAATTGGTTGATGATGTTTGATTGGTTAGTTAAATTGAGTGTTGTTCCATTAGTTAGTTCAATTGGATGTTGTTGTATTAGTTAGTACAATTCGCTAATGTTGCTTTAGTTAGTTCAATTGGCTAATATTTAGTTGGCTAGTTTAATTGGCCGGTGTTCAATTTCTTACTTCAATTAGATGATATTCAATTGATTAGGTTAATTGTCTCCTATTCAATTGGTTTTGTTGCAGTGGACAGTTTAATTACTATGTTCAATCACTTAGTTTGTTAATTCAATTGGTGATGTTTTGCTTTTGGTTGGATGCAATAAGTTGGCCATTATCTTATTTTCTAGAACGCATACAAGGTTTCAATGTTTTAACGAAATTTGATTTGTCTATTGTTTCTTCAAAAAAATGCACTTAATATGCTCCATAATTAGCAAAGGTCATGCATTAATTTTGATTGGATTTTACAATTTTCAAATAATTCTCTAGGTATTATTTATGATTTCTCTTGATTTTATATATTTTTTTCATTAATTTTTAGATATTTTTTAAGATTTAAATATATTTTTATAGATTTTACAATTAATTTCATATATTTTTTAAATCTTATCTAGATATTTTTATGATTTATATTGATTTTTAGATATTCAATCAATTTAATAAATTTTAAATACTATCTATATATTAATAGGATTTTATTTATTTCTATATTTCAAATCAATTATATATATTTTAAATGTTATCTAAATTCTTTGTAGTATTCTGTATTCACTTAGTATTTATTACATAGTTTCTAGAAATGTCTACACCAAGATCACGCCGCGGGCTCTTATTACCGGAGCATGCATTCGGGCCAAGCCTCTTGATGGTCATCTCGTCCTCTAGGTCACAACACCCACAACGATTACATGAATGGGCACAAGCAATATGAGGAGTAGACGAGTGAGAATCATTATGAGTCTGGCTATGGCACAAATCTTGAAGACGTGGCTGCTCGCAACAAAGGGACCGACCATGGGGACTAGCTGATCGGTGGATATAGCTGAAAAGTCAACAGAATCCTATCACCTAAACCGGCTCGACGCCATCAAAATTTTATCATGGGACTATGCCCGGTGAAGGATGTGTCTCTTAGTCCCAAGAAGGCCAAAGAAGATTATAGTAATAACATTGCATCCTACGAAAGATGATGAGCATCAATGATAAAGCGAAAACTCATCATAACAAAGCTGCACAATCGATACAAGTTCCCTGACGAGTCCCAAGATGAGAAAAGCATTATCAATTACACAATATATTCAAAGATTGCCACTCTTTTGAGTGGGTTGGAAGTGCAAGGTCAAATCAGAACATATCAATACAAAATTAGAGTTTGATGGAAGATATACAAAAGAAGTTGCCTATGATTGACTAGTATGAATGGAATGATCTAAAGACCTAAGGCCAAGACGATGTCAAATTGGGAGCGTGAAAAGAAACCAAAGAACATTGGTGCCCACAATCTCGAAAGCCGTGGTTACCTAGCGAAGAGGAAGATGTGTGACAAGGAAGATGACGAGTTAGCTGCAGCGGGAAAACGAAATCCCTACTAGCAATTTACGAACGATCACCATTATTTTTACTAGTTTTGACATTTTCTTGTGATGCATGCCAATGAAAATAATAATTGAATTTCATAAATTTGCATTGTATACATGTAGATATATGAATGTTTGTTTGAACTTTTGTATGGTTATCAATATAGATTTTGGTTATTAATTTTGAAATAAAATAATTGTTTTTTAATTGCAGTTATCCTGCATTCATTAAAAAGAAAAGGGTTGCTTGGTTAATTTGGGAGAACCGGGCGAAAACCATCACAACCATTGAGCGGTACACAAAAAGTAAAATCACGCACACGACTAGAAAGGAGGCCTCGTCGAGGCAGCACGCAACCGTCATCGTCATCACTTCTCCCCTAGAAGCCTCCTCGCACTTTGAAAATCGATTACTTTTAGTCCCAATAAATAAGGAATTGACAATATCAAGTTGTTGGTTACATTATAATCTCAGTTCCCAATATTCACATTTTCTCTCCACTTTACAGAGCAAAATGGCCTAGCTATATATGTATCAATCTGTTTCCATTTTCTTGCATGTTTGATCGCATCACAAAATGTTTTATCTTCATGTAACCGGAAGAGAAGATCCTAACACCATGTCTTTTGCCTTAAATGCCTGATTCGAAGAAAAAGAACAAGATAGATCACACATTGTTGTCCACAAGAAAATTTACGGTGATATGCAAATTGCAAGTTGTTACCTCCTTCTCCCAGTTTATCGAAAGTACGATCCACACGAGCAACACGAGTTTGGTGAGGCTACCGCAAACGATGCCGAGCCAAAGCCCCTATTGAAACAACAACAATAATTATACCTATGACATTTTCAAGCATATTTATGCGACCAATGTCATATTAAGTTCATGCTGACATAGTATACGTACCATCCCGTTCAAATGCAAGACGAATGCAAGCAACACGGCCAAGGGAATGCCTGCCAAGTAGAATGCCGCGAGGTTGACACGCGCACCAATCTTCTGCTCACCACATCCATACAATACACCTGTGATGTTCAGACAAAGATTATGTCACCACATTTCAGAATGCTATGAATTTGTGACTTGGGGGAATTTCATGTGTATATGCTAACTCGTACCTGATAGGGAAGTGTGGATTCCATCTATGAAGAAAGATATGGCGAGGACAGGTATCATCCTGGCAATGTATGTTACGACTTCCTCCTCGTCGCTGTACATGTAGCCCCAGAATTTGCGTAGAGAAATCATTGTGATGGCGATCACTGAGCCTGCAAACAGGGCCATGCATACGACCAGTCTGGTTGCCAGCTTCGCTGCCTGAGGCCTGCCGGCACCAAGTTCATTGGAAACGCGTGTACTGCATAGTGTATATGCAGGAAAATCAATGAGACCACTCAGCATATATATCTACATTTTGTCTTTGAACTTTATTTCACGGTACCTTATGGCTGTGCAGAGACCAGATGGCACCATGAACATGAGAGCACCAGTGTTAAGACTGCAGAATTCAACAATGCACAGCTTAGAATGAAGGAAAGGGCAAAAAATATTGAAATTGTT
The DNA here is from genome assembly GCA_950022295.1 of Bromus sterilis. Lineage (NCBI taxonomy): Eukaryota > Viridiplantae > Streptophyta > Magnoliopsida > Poales > Poaceae > Bromus > Bromus sterilis. The sequence continues at coordinate 16,983,751 of OX465598.1, read as the reverse complement.
TTATGCAAAAGGGTCTTGAGATTACCATATGGATAGTACTGAGGTTTCAAGCTTAGGATTCGGCAGAAGTCCAGAGAGCAGCACAAGCAGTTCGAACGACCACCATTCCAAGCTGCAAATTTCAAAAATACAAGCAAAAATGTCATTAGTGAAATCAAATATGCATGAATGGAGAACTAACCTATATCTGGAAGACTGGTTGAGGATTTCTGCTCACCAAACCATCATGGCCGACGGGACGGCGAGGTCTGCGAACTGGCGCAGCTCCTTGAATGCCTCCATGGAGAACCCAGTCCATGTCCTCTTGCAGGCGCCGGACAGCCTCGTATAGAGGCTCAATATGGCCAGGTTTGCGGAGGAGGAGACGGCGCTGGCCAGCGCGGCGCCTTTGCTGCCCATGCCAGCCTTGTGCACCAGCGCCCAGCACACGGCGACGTGGCCCAACGACGTGACGGCGGAGCTGGCCATGATCGGCACGACGATGCTCTGCGTCTGCAAGAACCGGATGTGGCACGAGAGCGGGACGTAGGGGACGAGGGCCGGGATGAGCCACCGCGCGTAGGCGCCGGCCTCGGCGGCGATGGCCTGGTCCTGGCCGAGGAGCAGGAGGATCCGGGTTGTGTTGGCCCAGACTAGCACGATGGGGACGCAGGCGAGCGCGAGCACCAGCATCGCCCGCTGCGTGTAGACGCCGAGGAGGTGGTACTGCCTCGCGCCGAAGGCCTGCCCGCACAGCGTGTCCAGCGCGCTCGCCATGCCGACCAGCAAGCTGAAGCCTGTGACGTTGGCGAGGGAGGTGGCGAGCGAGGCGCCGGCGAGGGGCAGCTCGCCGAGGTGACCCACGAACATGACGGACACCAGCTGCAGCACGCACTGGAGGATGCCGCTGGACACCAGCGGCCCCGCCAGCCGCAGCAGTCGCTTCGCCTCCGGTACCGCCGCATTCTCTTCCTGATGAACGAGCAGGGGCTGCTCGTCGACGCTCGGTTTCTCCATTCTTGCCAGCTTTACTAGCTTCAGCTGAGGACTGGATGCTGGACTAAGATTGTGAGGAATAACAGGCGACATGGAAGATATTTATGGGGAACTGCTCTAGAGGCTGTGGAAGCTGCGTAGCAGATACTAATTTTGTTTGTTTGTTCAAGCGTGGCTGCCAAGCATTAGACGTTGGTTCGGAGCAATGGTGTTTAGGCACGAGCAAAGCTTGCTCGGTCTGAGTTAAAAACTTAAAATTACTCACACCATGAGATGATGCGATTGATAAGTTGTAGTAGCAAATGGAGGATTTTGCGAGTAGCCCAAACAGCAACAGACAACATGAAATGCAACTTGGCGGCCACGCTTTGGCTTTGGACTGGATTAACTAATCAAAGCAACTAATTGCTTAACAGAATATATATATATATATATCTACTGTGCCCCACTGCCACTCCTCTTTGACCCAGTGGTGGATTTTTCATAACGATGCTTCTTACTAAGATCACTAAAGTGTAGAAAGCTAGAGAGGCATGTCTGCAAAGAGGCATCGAGTAGTCAAGGGAGGCGGCATGGCTCAGGAGGAGCAGCAATAACGCGGTGGGGTGGGCGGTCATCAGTAGAAGCCAAGGCGATGGGAAGAAGATGGTGTTGACGAGCAGGGCCGGCCCTGAGATGGCAGGGGCCCTAGTGCAAAACCACAAAAAGGGCCCTTTGTATGTGTAACACATATAAAAGCATCTTTTTATATTTCTTTAAGTACGCGTCAAAGTTTCTCATTAAATTTTATAGTGTATATAGGCATCTTCAAAATTGATATAAAAAAAGATAGTATTATTTTTTCACGACTAAGAGTGCAAAACACACGGAACGAAAGAAATAAAATGTGATACATGGTTGAATGAGGTTGAATATGTCATGTCCGAACACTCTCAAATCTTCACCAAGGTTTTGCCAATATATCGAAGTTCGAACATATATAGATATCTTCATTGAATGGCAAAAGTCAATAAAAATAATTCTAAATCTATGATCCGAACATATACTGAAGCTTTGAGGATCTTATGCCGTAAGAAAGCATAACCTAATATTTTTCCTTTACCGGGAAAAACAATAACTAATTACTAGTCACCATGCTAAGTTCATGTAAAAGTATGGCATGTGATTGGTCCTTACTAACGCTGCCCCACTAAATATTGCAACTCTCGTGGTCAAGTGAAGGGTCGGCCTCGTTGGCAGTGCTCGGTGTTGAACCGCTAGCCGTAGCGCTTTTAGTTTTTACATGAGCCGTAGGTACTAGTACTACTCTGTTTGCAGGCTTACTAAGCAAATTGCTGCTAATTAATCTACATAAAGTACGGAGGTTGGGGCCCTCGCTTTTCGTTGACGAGGTGTCTTGCCAGGTTTGCAAAATCCTAGGACAAGCCGTGCACGAAGGCACGCGACGATGTTGCCAGCAGCGAGCATACGTATAGGGATGAAGTTGATGTTGACAAGGCGCTGCACCATGCTTGCTAGGCCCCGGGACACATCGTAAACAAAGTTATGTGTTGGTGTAGCCAACATCGGGCATGTGTAGACGGGGACCAGTACGCCATGTTGAGGGGCTAGCAAAGGAGGAATTGATGATGGATGCGGCGCCAATCGAGATAGTGCCGATGTCGCCCATGGTTGTCGGAATCGATGAAGTGGTCGGAGAAGATGACGATGATGGCGTGAGCTAGTGCTGGATGAAGACGAAGAGGTGGACGATGATGTCATTGAAGGAACAGAGGTAGACCATAGGGGGCACGTCGGTTGTCGGTAGAGGTGATGCGGCGGTGGTAGCCCGTAAAGGGCCACGATAGTCGCTTGTAGAAGCGACAACGACAGCATCAACTCGTGAAGGGCAACGATGGTCGCTGTAGAAGCACGGCGGCGGTGTTCGAAGGAGGCGAAGAAGAACCAATCAATGTGACAAAAACCATGCACGGACGATGGTGTTTCCGATAGGTAGGCGGCGCGGTGCATACCTGGGACCATTTAGAAATAGGAGAATTCATCGTGCTCACACCGTTTAGAAATAAACTTCCAATGGAGTGGTTATCCTATAGGTTGAACGCTAACCTAACTCAACGAGTCCGCCATCTATAAAAGAAGATATTTTAGCTCAGGGACACCATCCCCGGCAGGATGAAAATCCTTAGGATTTATCTGGAGCGTAATATCCAACTGCTGGCAACCTGGGACCATCCAATGTATGAATACACGATAAAGACAAAGACGACTCTTGCCAAATGTGATGCAAGATAGTTTCGGAGAGGGAGCTCCGATCAAGAGTGCATTTTGTAACCAATGTCCCAATGGAGTACATCATACCAGAGGTGGCCATGGTGCCCTATCATAGAGGAAAACCTTGGAATGGTGTAAGTATACTTATTTGAGTTGACGTTATGGCAAGCTCATTTTATTCTCACATTCTCTTTCATTCTTCTCTTGGCAAATCCTTATCGTACATGCCTCTTGAGTCCAGGAAAGTCCTCTATTGGCCTCCTGGCCTTGATGAGGCTAGCTTCGTTGCTAGTTATCTGCCCTGCCCCGAGAGATCGCTCTAACCTTCTTTTCAAGATGCCTCTAGACTTCGGAGAGCCCAACTCTAGATCGTGGGGGGAGGATGAACCACTGATCCCAAGAGAAGCATGCTCGCCATCTTCTATTACAGGAAGGATGCCACTGATTCCTAAGGTTGACATATCTACTTTCTTGGAGCCCAGGTCTTAGCCATGTCGGCAGAACATCAAAGTGGTAAAGCCCATGAGGATGGACGGGTGAGTCTCTTTCCTACAAGAGTTGTTTTTCCGTTTGAGTGTTATACTTTGATGATGATTGTATTTCACCGGCCTCTTCCTCCCTTGCAAACTGGTCAATTCAAGAGCCACCCGTCGGACCGCCTAGAGGAGTCGCATAATAGTCCTCCTACAAGTGATCACCGACAGCAATCAAAGAAATTGTCATTGTGGAGCCGGAAATGATTGCGTCGCTGCAATGGGCAATGCCCTATGCTGAGGGTGTCCTGGGCGTGCTCCTCCACCTCGAGGATCCTCCAATTGAGCCTGTCAAGGAGGGATGCACTGACAACACGCCATGACTAGTCCATCCCTCAAGGTGAGGGTTTCTACTCCTGTTGAGGCTTCGAAAGGAAGTGTCGGGCTATCAGTTTCACACGGAGAAGTCTTGGCCCCGTCTCCTCCTGTGGAGGTCAATTCTTCGAGCAGCGCAATGACGTATGAGCCCGAAGGTATTGGGATCGTAGTAGAAAACAAAAGTTTTGAGCCTACGATCCAAACTCCCAAGATCTTCCATGAAGATGAAAGCAAAGGTTTAGATTTGTCTCATCACAAAGTGCAGCGGAGAGGAGTTGGGGACAATTGATGTTGATCCCCACAGCTAGGAATTTAAAACCTGCGATCGCGAGTATTTCGTTCTCACGATCATATCTCGCGAACAAATATCTCGTAAAAGGATCAAACAGATAATTCCTTTACTGATATCCACATGTACCAATAAAGTAGTCCAGCAAGACTCCGTCATCCAGATAAGAGCACCAGCGAAAAAACTAGAGAAATAAAAACATATTGAATCAATCTAGAACGGAAGTCTAAATCATACATGGAGAACAATGAAAAAAATAGCGCGCTATATTAAATAGCGTGGCCCTCCAAAAAACGCTATGCACGCTATAGCGCGTTATTAGCGCGCTATTTTTCAAAATAGCGTCTGACAAAAATATATGATAAATCAGGATTTCAGTAGCTATATACTATTCTTCAGCCAAACATCAACTAGAGGTAGTTAATATAGTACATAGCTCCATTATTATTACTTAGTCGAAGTTCAACAAGTATCAAATAGACATAGATATAGTCCAGAATTCAAATCACACAAAAAAATAGAAACTAGGAAGTAGTTTAGTAGCATGAACAAGACAACAACTCAACAAGTAGCGAGCAGGCAACAACATAGCAGAATTTGCAGAAGTAGTAAATGAAATGCATCATCATCAGAATCTGAAGAACTTAATCACATGAACTAGAGGAACTCATGACAGAGGAGTGGGAATTAGGGATTTAGGGCATTGAGTGGGCCAAAATGGGCTAAATGTAGAATGGGCTATTAAAAAAGTCATTTTAAAAAATAGCGTGCTATAGCGAAATAGAGAATAGCGTGCAATAGCGCGTCTTTAGCGCATGTAGCACCATAGTGTGGCTGAAATGCATAACGTAGCGTTCAACTCCCACATACGCTATAGCGCCGCTATTAGCGTGAAATAGCGCGCTATTTTTTTCATTGATGGAGAAGCAAACGAGGCAGCACAGCAGTGAAAGGGCTAGGATTTGAATTTGATGATTGTGGCTGCCCAGCACCCTATTTGAAATGTTGTTCAGGACCGTATGCGAACCACGCCCGAACGCATCCATGGATCTTTAAGGTAGACGGACGGAATTGACAGGTCCGGCTCTCTAGATGTTCTAAATTAAGCAATTTCTCAAAATTGTTCAATAGTGTGAAAAACTTGAATTCAGGAGGTAAAATTTAAAATTAACTGTTAATGTAAAGAAGTGAGTAATGAGCAGATGCATGACTTCTACCTCACACAATTTCAGTCGGATGGCTATCAATTATGATTGCATAAGTATTTCCAGCTCGATCGATCACAAGACCGACCATGCAGGATCGATCATGCCGCCGAACAGAAATACTGTAACTTAGATTCATGATCCATATATATATGCGGCGGCTACTGGTTTACGGCGATCCAAAATTAAACGATCATAAAAAGTAGTTCTACTATCACAGTACTACTACATCACTAGCTAGCGCGATCGAGCTAGCTCAAGAGGAGTACAGGCATGGATTGCTAGTCCCCTACTGTACATGCATGCATCAGTGGCACAAGTACAAGCCGGCCGGCGGCGGATCAGAAGGACGGCACGACGCCGTAGCCGAAGTCGAGCAAGTAGGACGAGGAAGGCGGCACGCCATGGGTCTCGGCGTCCGCGTCGTCGCCGTCGCCGTCGTTGTCGGAGCGCTTGGCGAAGCGGCCCTTGACGCGCGGCCGCGACTCGGCGTAGGCCTTCCTGGACGCGTACCGGATGGTCTTCTCGAACCGGCGGTTCTTCCTCTTCTCCCGGTACCGCGTCAGCCTCGCCTCCCTGCACTCCCCGGTCAGCGCCACCGCCCGCTCCGGCACCGTCAGGTACCCCATGTCCACCTGCGACACCTGCTGCATGCTCACGCCGTGGCTCGCCGGAGCCGCGGCGTACGACGCGGGCATGTACGCCTGAAGCTTGGGCCGGGTGAAGTCGAGCTCGAAGCTCCCCGCGCCGCCGCATATGGCGGCCTCCGGCACCACGCCGACCTCCGATGATGAGCCCTGAAAATACACAGCCCTCTCGATCGATCAGCAAGTTGAGCTACGCACGGGCACGGCAAGCAAGATGGCGATCGGTTCGCGCCGAGGCAAAGGCGAGGCGACTGACGCTGTGCGCGACGGAGGCGGCGGCCGTGTAGGAGGAGCTGTAGGACGGCGGCGGCGGCTTGGCGGCGATCCCGCACGCGAAGTCCAGGTCAACGACGGTGGGGACCGCGGCGGCGCTGGGCACGACGCTGTCGGCGTGGGCGAAGCGCGCGAAGTCGACGCCGAGGTAGGGGTCGACGAGGTCGGAGAAGAGGTAGTCCATCTTGGTGCCCTCCTTGCCGGCCTCCAGGTTGAGGTTGAGCAGCGCCCCGTGCTGGTGGTGCTGCTGGTCGGACACGTCGTCCTGCTGCTGGTCCGACGCCCGCGCCTCCCCGTCGCCGCCGAACATCATGGCCTCGGCGGCGACGGCGGCGGCCTCGGGGGAGCCGATGGGCGCGATGGGCACGCGGACGTGGCGCTCGGCGAGCGGGTTGGCGTGGTGGATGTCGGCATCGCACGCCGCGCAGAGCACGGCGGCGTCGGCCTTGCAGGTGACCGCGGCGGGGCTGACCTCGCAGACCTCGCACACCCAGACGCGCTCGTGCCGCGCCCGCGCGTGCTCCGGGCGCGCGTCGCAGCCCGTGCACAGGTACCCGGCGCAGTCCCGGCAGTGCACCGCCGCCGGCGCCGCCCCCTCGCACGCGCCGCAGCGCCGGCCACCCACGCCCCAGTACTTGCGCAGCTCCATCATAGTCAGCTTGGAAGAGAGGCAATGGCGGGGAAGTGGAGGGAGGGAGGGAGGGAGGAGTGATTGATGTGAGGGAGGGAGGTGGTGGGGGATGGGGGGTAGATGTAATAGTGGGTGGGGCGACGGCGACGGCGACGCGGCCGGAGCGGTGCACGTGGTCGGCCGAGGGCCAAGCGATGGTGGATACTGATATGATACAGTGGGGATTTTGGATGGGATTTGGTGCATGTGAAAGACGGGGAGACATCGCCGTCGGCGGGCTGGCTGGCTTTTCGGGGGAGCCAACCGATCCGATCCCACCGGCGTACTAATCCCATCTTATCATCTCCTCCGGCCTCCATGATCACGGTGATGGTGGGATTGGGATTAGTGTGCGATGCCGCCGGGGAGGCAGACGGCCAGATCGCCATGCCGGCCGGAGTGCGCGCGTAGGCCGCACGTACCATGAATCTGGTGTGTCCGTCCGTGCCGACGCGGTATATGCTCCCGTACGTTGTACACCAGCATCGATTCCCACCGGGGAGGGCTGGCACGGCAACAAAATGCATCATGATTGCACCATCGATCGTATTCGTATCTTTGGGAAATTTCCTGGCCTCGGTCTGTATCATGAATACGCATTGCTTTCTCCATGGAAAGCAGGAACTTATGAAGTGCCTTTTTTACAAGGAAAAAAAAATACATGGTACGTACGCACTTCGTTTTCAAAATAATTGATGTTTTTAAGTTTATTTGAAGTTAAACTTCATTAAAATTTACCAATCCTACAAACATGGTTTTGCTTTTCCACGGGCAATTGAAATTAGTCTTTGTGTCAGTTGATTTCCAGAGCGCGTAGAGAGATGAGGGGGGAGGACTATCGAAGCGCCAACGTTGAAGACGTCAACGTCTCGGCAAGCGGCGGCAAGGATTGGGGGCTAGTAGTAATATCAGCTCCATGTGTTCAAGTGCAGTAATATCTAAGAAGAAAGTCCTTATTTGTTGCACAAATATGAATACAAGAAGGCTTGCAATAGAAAAAACATGTGTGGTCAGGTGACACCACATCTTACACACATAGTCTGCCCTGGAGGGGGAGGTCGGTGGGGGCTCGCATGGGAGATACTAGAAGATGGCAACGACATCGTAGGTGGAGGGGAGCTCTAGGGTTGATTGGTTTGGGTGGAGGTACCGGCTCACGAAAGAAAATCGAGTCGCCAAGGAGATTTAGATAGATGGCTAAGGGAACATGCAAAGAAGAGGGAGGAATGGGGGCGTGAGGCCTGGGGGAAGCGTCGCCCACCACTAGAGTGGAGGGGGCAAGCGGTCCGATCGATGGCACATGCGAAGGGGCAAGAGCTCATCTTCAAGAGAAAGAAGATGAATATTGGTAGATGCCGAAGAGGATAAAAAGCAGCGACCATTTGATTTACAAAGGCTAGGAGAATGCGAATGGATGATATTGATTTATGAAAACAATCAACATCCGCAACACCAAATTTTCTTTATTAGATTCATTGTGAAATATATTTCTATATTATAGATATAATATTTAATTACATATGCATTTTTCTCTTTAATTTTCAACCATTAGGGAATTGGTTTTTCACCCAAAAACACTTGCTTTCAGGCTGTGCTTTGGAGTGCATGCTTGAACCACCACCACTAAAAGTCCTACAGAATAAATAACTATCACCAGCTATGCCCTCCATAAGGGTCCATGCTTCCAATACTAAAAATAGTTGGCTTTACAAAACTTTTGTACCAAAAGGAAAGCATCACCTGAACCGTTAAGATCATATATTACTCCTTATGGTACTACCCTAACATAGCTTATTGTCTCAAGTCAAAATATATCATAAATAAGGGCGGCCACAAGATCTTCAGTGCTCATCACCAAAGGTTTTGTGAAAGCAACCTGTCTTGCTGGTCCATGGGGTCACCCAATAATTTCCAAAAGGTGGAAAGAGACAAGGATTGGCTTTTTGGTTCTGACGCCGTCCGCTGCGCCGTTAGGAGATTAGGCACCTCGATAAGCTTGATTAATTAGCTGCTGATTCCATGAGCATCAACGTCTTGATAGCTCTATCGACCACCTAAAACTGGACTTGCTGGAGCGCACTGCCCAAAATGCCCTCCCGTAGCCAGAGCCTATCCAAATAGTAGAAAGCAACCGCGGGAAAATGGCTTCTTACCAGTTTGTGAGAAACGTTTTGTTTGGATCCCGTTGCACGCGCTTTTAGAAAAAGGATTGCACTGTACACACGCTGCTCGTATGCCAACTGAGGCGTGATTCTACGTACAAATCTTATTGCTGAACGTGCGGACATGTTCATACCGTCTATATTTTTAAAGGGAATTGATTATAATCAACGGGCTGATCCGTGGCGAACTTCAGCCGCCCCCGCGGCCGTCGGATCAGAAGACGCCATTTGCGTTGAGTTGCTCCACGCCTTGCCTTCTTCCGATTGCCTTTCTCAAGCACGTGGACCCGAAGCCACACTCGGAAGCTACATCGTTCCATTAGGTACATCTTCCGCATGGGCCGGCGGATTACGTCTTCCGCATCGCCCGTTCCTGCATTCGCCATGTATTCACATGGGTTTTAATCCTCTCCTAAATGCTTTGGATCTCTTTGCAATAAAGGTTATGTTGCAATGATTCGATTGCAATAGAAACTCTATTGCAAAGTTTATTGTCTTAAATGCACACAATCAATTTATTATTTACTTGATCTTTTTGCAACAGAGGTTCTGTTGCAAAAAAGTTTTGTAACAAAAATTATGTTGCAAAGAGCTTCTACTAGTTCGATAATTTCGGTATCTTCACTGAGGAAAGATCTTTCCGCTTACTACATCCCCCTACCTTTCCAGGGGTCCCAACGCTAATGCCTCCCTCCTTTTTACGATACTCAGTGTTTCGCTCCTTTTATGTAGCCCCTACTTCCTCTTTTCCTAGACTAGACTTGACAACATAGACCGTTTCTCTTTCTATATGTACTACATATATAATTATTGTCATCACATGACAGTACGGGTGTTTCCTACGCCCATTTCCCTCTAATAGTACTCAATGATTATTTATCTTTTATTTACATGCCATGCATATTTGCAGAGGTGTTGCCGTGTGCCCGGTGAGAGAGCTCCGCAAGGAGGTCTTCACGGAAACCAAGACGATCTGGGGCGGTTTCAACCGGCTCGCAGACGTTGACAGGAGCCTTTCCGGACAGATTGCAAAGCTGGAACTCCAGGACGCGATGAACCGAGCCAGCTCCAAGTAAGACCTGGTCAGCTCGGGCTTCAAGAGGACGTCGTGTATTCATAAAAAATTAACCTTTTATGATTAAGACTGATGACTCAACCGCAAAACTTTAACAACATTTTTGGCGCTTTTAGTTTGAATACATATTTGTATTAAAAATCCAAACCAATATTGTTTCGGTTTTTTTAGATATCAGAAATGTGCATCTCTTAATTGAAGCTAGTATGAACTAAGAATATATTTATCTTTATAAATGAAACAATATTGGTATATCACCTATTTAATAATTATTTACATAGTATATCACCTATTTATACTGAACTTTTGTATTTTTTTGTAGCCTATTATATCTATAAGCCTTAAGTGGTTGTGATATAAAGTTTAGCATACAAGATTAACTGGTATGTTTTTGTTGTACACAACAACATTCAAAACATCTATATGGTTAAACTAAAATAGAAATCCAAGCATTATACGATTCACTTTCCGTCTTTACAAATACATCTGTGTTACGGTAAAAAAATGTTGTGCAATGGAAATATATCATCATTTGGTTTTACTTCGGGAATTTTTTGCTGGATTGGTTATGTCAATCCAAGAAAATTATTAAAAAAGCTGAAAGCAATTTATTAAAAAAGATGAAACAATCATATCAGTGTAGGGATCAATTAGTCTTCTTAGACTTATTGTAGCGCACTATATGTGTTTGTATAAATGTTAGTAGTTTTAAACATCTTGATAAAAGCTCTAGAATGTGCAAGCCTAATAAATATCTTAGGAGGGGTTTATCGATTATGATTGTCCAGCTTAGCTGTAGAAAATAAATTTCTAGGACTTTGTCATTAAAGACCCCCACCCCCACTCAACCTAGTCGAATGACATTGTTCACTTATTCCTTATAGACAAATAAGTCATCTGTCTTTCATTCATGAGTTATAGTTGGTGAGCAAATTTTCTAGCATCGTGCTTTGTTCTCTGTAAATGAAAACAATGCATGTAGCCAATAATGGGTTCCATCTTTCTTTAATAGTGCTTGCACCACATGCTAGGATGGTGGATCGAAGAGTTTATGGTGTGCGCACTCCACGTCCTCACTGTTCACTAACCCAAGCAGGGAAGAGAGGTGGAACAAAATTGTATGGTGGAAAGTTTGGTGTTGGGGATTGCTGAGTGGACCGATATCATAGCAATCAAAGATGATCGAGGTGGGGGCTGACAAAGTGATTACCTAGAAATCAATACTGCTCTTAGCAAAGATTGCTATAGGTAAACATTGTAGAGAAAAACACAAAGAGGAGAATACCTGAACTTCAAATCTACAATTTTTGGTGAAATTTTAGGTCTAACTAATTTGACTCGCATAAACCAATCTTTTATGAAATAAAAGTATTTTCTCCTTCCAGGTTTACCCCCCCCCCTTCCCCCCTTCTCTCCTTATTTTAGGTCAAACTTTGAACATGGATTTTACTAGTAACATGTAGGTTATAAAGCAAAAAATATCATTGGATTCATACTCGAAAGAATTTCTCAATGGTATTAGTTTGGCTATATGAAACTCACAATTTTCTTAGTTAAAGGTACGGTAAAAAAAAGACTCAAAATACGAGAGGAACTTAACAAACTCGAACAAAGGAAGATGATAAATCATCTTTGTGAGATATGGATCAGAGTAAACAAGGTACCATCGACAAAGAGGATTTTGCACATGCATCGTTATCATAAAAATGTTTCTATCTATTCAACTATTTTCGTAATCATGCAAACCATAGCGAATTAAAAATTCATTCGCAAAGTCATGGTGGATTCAAGAGCAACCTACAGTGTTGGTTGTTGTGACATGCCCTAGACTTGTTATCAACTTGTGACTATCCCTTAAGTGCGGAATAGACTTAATTAAAAATCAACGTGTGTTTGGACGGTTAGGATGTCAATGGTATCACCGGCTCAACACGGATCAAACAATAAGTTTGACATTTTGATGTTCCATAAAAACAAATATTCTTTTATAGCCAGCTGATTGTACATGCTCTTACAAACTTCTAACCCCTCCCCCCTCCATCACCGCCACCCTTCAAATAAATCGCGTTCAAAAACAGTTGCTTTGGAAATGGACAAAACTTACCTTTTGCCTTTGACAGGATACATGGGCCCTTTGGTAATTCCTCGGACAGAAAATGGGCTAGATGGCATGCAGAGGTGCAGCGTTGTGTTCTTGCCAGTTCGATGAAGAATCTTTGATCGCTTAATCCGATGTGGACGCGTCGACTCGCCACGGCCCGGGGGGGCACAAGCGTCAACTCACGCGGCGATGAATGACGAACTGGATGCCGTCATCTCGGCCACCCGCTGGATCCCTTGCGGGCACCACACCATGTGTCTACTGCCACACGTTCTTGGTGGAGCTGCTCCATGCATGCATGCATGAGTTCTGAACCTAACAAGGAGTATAAGGCCTTTTCGTTACGGTGTTTTACCTTTTTGGGTAAATTTCACATGCATAAGTCTGAAGATACTCGCTATTCTTGTACCGCAAATGTGTTTTTTGACAATACGAACTTTATGTCTTTTTTGAGGAACACACTACGATTTTGACGCTCACAAACACAAGTATACAATTACCTCTATAACACATACACACACACAATAACACTATAAGCATCTTCGCAATGCACATCATTTTGAGAATAACGAAGTCACCATTTCGTTTTTGACAGGAATGTCTCCTTCCACTAAAAGCATATCATCAAAAGCCCTGAAATAAATCTAAGAAAATACGAGCAACATTATCAAATCTAGGATTTAAATTTTGGTGGATCGAGAATACAACTATCCACCTAACCACTTCAATCACAGGTTGATTCGCTGTACCCCAAATGTCATAATGTATTTTTGTGGTGTTTTGCATTGGCCTTCTCCCTTTCACGGTCATCCACACGCTGAACAAGCGAAAACTACAAGGCCAGTTTCTTCCTGTCCGCACGGGATCAGGGTGGGACCAGGCACCATCCCGGGAGGGAAGATGATTGGTTCATCCGCCAACATCTTGGAGGGGGACCCACCAGTTAAGCTTTCTTCACGTGATCTCGATTGACATTCTTTTCCAAGCAGATTTTGGGGTTTGCTTGCCATGATGAATCCCATTATCGTCGTCATCGACAGATCGCCCTCACACACAACTTTCCAGACATACAAACACTTATCTTGGCTGATCGGATGAGTTTCCATTACGCCATACTCCACCCCTTGCTTGGATTTTCGGCACAAAAACTACTAGATGCTTATTACAGGCGCAATGTAGACGTGCTACTCTCTACTAATAAGCACAAAATCAAATGAATATTTGTTACTACTAATATTTTTGTCTCAATTTTGTCTGTACATAAATGATCTTTTTTGTTAGGATCTAGCGGCTGAGCTGCTTTTCACCATGGAAGGGGGAATCAAATGCAAAAGGCCGAACCCAGCCGGGACCAGGAGGCATAACTTAATACAGATCAAAAGCAGAAAAGGGAGTATAGAAAACTACTAGTTGTTGATTAGAAAAAAGCTTAGTGCCTTCAAAATGCATACTTGGCTGAGATAATTCAATAGAGTATATCTTTTATATTGAGAAAAAGAAAAGTCTTGTCTTTTTTGACGAGTTCTCAGATTGACCGAAAGACCGGAATAATTGAGGGCAAGATTAAAAGAAAAAACAGGAGAGCAGTGACACCGACTCAGATTGCGGCCTCTTTTATTCTTGCAGCGATTATCGATCCGGCACATCGTGGAGATGGAGAATATAAGCATTGTGTTCCAGCTATATTTCCTTCGGAGAATATAAGCATCTTCCAAGGCAGTGACACTGCTTAGGATGTCCTAGGAAGATGAAAATTCAGAGATGCATGAATCTCTGAATGTGTCCAGACAGCAAGCTCAGACCGCCCTGGCCTTCCTTCCTCCTAACGCTTACAGGTCGCCGTCAGTCTTGTGGCATGAGCAAGCCAGCCGGCGCATGGCAAATATTTGGTTCGAAACCACCCGACGCGAGCCTCTCAAATCCAGCGCGTTGGAAACTGACTCTTCTCACTTTGTTCCTTTTTCTTCACGCTCCGTGTGCCGAGAGTGATCTGAACCAGTCTCGACTCTCGACCCAGTTCAGAGCCTCCCCTGTTTGCAGCAGCTTAATACACCAATTAACAGCACGAGTTATTGACTTGTGGATCAAATTCAGACACCCCGACGTTTCAGTATGGAAGATGAGCCCTGTACCAATGCTGGAAAAAACCCAAGCACACGGGGGGTGAGCATGTCTCCTGCACAGGTTCGCCATTGGGCCTAGCAACGTTTCTCAGAGCATGAACTGCTAAATTGGCTGCTCTGGTTTGTACAAGAAAGAGAGGTGTTCTCCCAATGCGGTATCCGACAAGTATCTGTCTGTACCGAGTAGAATCATTCATAAAGAAATGGCTGGTATTTTTATTGCCGGAAAATGGCAGGTGGTTCATGTACTGCTGCTCTGGCCGTGACCATGGTACTACCCTTTTACCCAAACAGAGAATAAACCAAGTCTCGGCTCACATCTAATAATGTGCAACATTTGGGACTGTCAATTGAGCCTTCAGAGTTCGGAGTATGAACCAGATCTTACTCAACGTCCAGCTACCCAATAGTAGACACAATAGTAGACGATACAGAGCTCATTATGCAGACCAGCCTCAACCAGTTTACCCTCAAACTCCAGAGATATAGCTCCTACTGTGCGCAAAGAAAGAAAAACACACGACAGTTCATAATGCACCCACAAATGTAAAGTAAAAACTAGCATCTGAGTGTACCTGACACCCTCAAACAATCAAATTGAACATCACTCAGAAACCATATGAACCTTTAAATTTAAACCTGAAAAAAAACGCGGTTGCGGACATGAGTATGTAGAGCGCCAGTTTCTCTGGTGGGTGTGTAACTCTGTTGTATCTTTCTTGGGGCTTTCAGTTCTGACCTCCGGAACTGCAAGAACGCGTCCTGCTGTAATCTCTTTCCTTCCTTAATAAAAGATCGGCCATCGGGCCATCGGCCCTTCGACATTAAATTTAAACCTGGGTTGGAAATAACAATCTAGAATTGAGAATACAGACCAGCACAATGGGGGCATGTTTACATCTAGTACATTGTGGAAATCAGCACATATATGAGAGCTGCATTGGATTCGCTTCGTACATTCGAAAGGAAGCAAGCACATAAGTGAACAAGGTGAAACTGATATCATCTTACAATCAAGTGACTGACTACGAAGAATCTGAATATCCAAATCTGAAGTTGCAGGGTAGCATTCGAGTACTTATATATAGGTGCTAGAAAGTAAACGATATACATTGGATAAAACTAAATCTGAATGATAGCAGCTAACAAGAAGAAAATGCCTAATATGGATTGCAAACTCACTGTCCCGGTATGTCTTAGTAATGGGCATATCAATAAAATTCTCATTCCCAAAACCGTACACCTTAATTAAATCTGGACTGCCAAATAAGAATGCAATTTTAGACCAGCACACTAGCTAGAGCTAAAATGTAAGGGCTGCATAGGTCTTGCAGAAGCCTCATGTGCATACAAAAATTACATAAGTCTGTGTGGTGGTACTGTTACCTGTTACTGTCAGACAGGGAGCTCCACATATGCCTTTATGCTTGCTACCTCGATCAGTTATGGCACTTGACATTCTACAGTTTAGTTACCTGATAAATTAAAATAAAAAACAGAAAATTAGCTTATATAAGACATTTTATATAAGTTTAAAAGATCTAAGAGAAGAACATATCAAATATGAAATGGGAACTGTCTTTTCCAATTAGTGTTGCTACCAACACTGTGTAGGAAATATATAGCAAGTGCATTCCATCATTATATATCATGGTGTACTGAACTTAACTAAAATATCTAATCAGCTGAAATAAGTGTATGCACATAGTAAATATGCATTTAAAAGGAGATATAATGTTAGCCTACCGCAGTGGGAACTAGACAGATCAACAAGAAGGTCAGTCGTTTTGCACAACATCCAGATCCTTGATAACAGGGAATTTAGGAGGCCAAACCATCATGAAGGGAGCGACGCTTATCAAGTTTCCATCCTGTCGCGTAATCTGCTGGTAGACCTTCTTTGCCGTCTTGCGTTTAATATCAAATAGATAGAGGGTATGATTCATCTTCAGGAGCACAATACCAGAATTGACCTCGACCGCGTGTATCTGAAAAATATAATGATGCACATCCTCAAAGATGCAAGTCGGGATCGCAGAATCAGCGCATATCTCACGCAGACAAATCATATCCACAAGGAACCAGCTGTTGTCGTTGTTATCCCTGGTCTTGTAGAGCCAGATGCGAAGCTGGAAGCCCCTTACAACGGTCAGATGAACCCCGGAATCATCCGCGGCGATGGACAACCGAGCATGCATATGGTGAAGCACCTGTTCGGGGGGAAGTTAACCAGGGACAAAGATGAGGATCCAAGATCTAGCACGACCAACTTATAACTGTTGTCCACATCATGATAGGCCACGTTGTAGATCTTAAAATTGTTGTCGACCCCAAGCAGCAGCAAACTAGGGTGCATCAGTCGGATTTTGGGTATTTTGCTCACAACCGAAGAGTGGATTGTCCAGATCCCGTCTTGCAACCCGTATACATCGATGATTGTCTGCTGCATGTCATCTCGATTTGCCTGTGCCACATAGAAGTATGACAGGGAATCGCTGCCGCCGTTGTGGTGAACCAGATGGCCATGATAGTGTACAGATCCATGATAGAAGCTAGTTTTTGGGACTGGTGGGAGGGTCGCCGGGTACAGGGGGCAGCGCACACTTGTGGGTGTGGGGCGCCAGGGGTAGTTGTAGTACTGGTAGTTGACAAGGAGGAGGCCATTGCAGCAACGCACGAAGACCGCGTTGCGGCCCAAATTTTCCAGGTCGTTTTCTAGACCAAAAACAGTTTCCAGGTCAAAGATCGCGCGGCGGAGGACGGCGGCGAGCTCAGGGGGCTGAGACAACGGCACGAACCGCGGGGTGTTGGCGCCCAGAGTGTGTACGTAAACGCCGAGGAGGCGGGGCGGGTTGAGGTCGCGGAAGCGGCGGAGGAAAGCGGGCGTGGAGACCAGGCAGAGCCAGCGCTTGCAGACGAGGGCAGCACGGACGAGGCTGGTGGGGAAGACGACGCGGAGGAGGATCTCGCCGAGGAGATCGTCGTCGTCGAGCACGGCTAAGATCGCCGCTGCCGGCGGCGTACCGTGTGCATCCATGATTTGTGGGTTCCAATTCGAGCCTCCCAAAAAAACAAAAGCTTAGGTTTTTATCCTTATCCTTTTATTATGGTGATGATATCCTTTTCTTTTGGACGTCAATATAAAGCGGACGTTCATTCTAGAAGCTTCCAAACTGAATGAATCGTTCGCTGGCTTGCTATCATCAATTTGAAAAGAAAAAAACTATCATCCTCGCGCGTCCTTCCCTTGGGCGATCGATGGGGAGGAACCCTAGCCGTCGCCGCCCCTTCCTCCTCTCTCGCCGTCATGACATCAATATAAAGCTGACGTTCATTCCAGAAGCTTCCAAACTTTTGCGCAAATTGACATGTAATTTGCGAATAAATAGCTGATACTACATTAGCTGGAAGAGAAATACAGATAGCAAACCGATCTTGGGCATTGCAACAAAATCATTCAACTATATTAATTTTCGCACAAAATTTATTCTATAATTTGTGAATAATAAGTAGCTGCTCTTTGGTCAGATTTGAAAAAGCAGAGAATCTCTCGACTTGACTCGATTCTTTTGGAAGTAAAACGCAGCCTCGTGATCTCTTATATATATTGTCCTCCTCGCTCCAAACATAATCTCACGAGATTTTTGCTTGATTGGTGGCGGCAGAGGATGATGAGGATGGCGGCAACTGCACCTGCGAGCAGATCTCCTTGCACTCGCGCTCCGTATTCCAACAAGGACTGTCGGGCGTCGCCAGACAGCAGAAGCATACGCTGCGGCTTGCAAGGTCAATGCAGCTACTCAGCTTACACTCCTTGCGAAGTATGTGGTGCCAGTCGTCTAGATGACGGCTGCCTGCATGATGAAGATGGAATAGACGAGATGCATATTAGATTGCCACACGATGGAAGTGAAAGATGGAATACTGGACGAGATGCATACTGGGTACGAACGAACTTACAGTGTGCGGAGGAGAAGGCATGGCACACAAGGAGGACGAGGAGTAACAAGATCGGTGCTGTTTTGCCTCTCATCTGGCTGCCGGATCCGTGGCACATCATGTTTGAATGTTTGATTAGATCTTGAGCCTCTCTCTACTTTATATAGACCAGCAAGGGGTAGCCATACAAGGCGGACTATCAAATGCATTGATTGCATGGAGATATAGTATATCTCAACGCGTATACAAGCAAGATATATACGATAGTAGTATATACTAATTACTTGATGTTTAGTTAGAGCCTTGTTATGGCTTGCTATTTATAAAAGATCCTAAAAGATATACGACATTAAAAATATGCTAGTAGCTTTTCTGCTTTGATATTATTCGAATGCACTGGGAATGATGAGTAGCTTTCTGTTTCTTTGGTGATAAAGCATGGATATTTATTGTTTCCATTTATATATGGTTTTTCAAGAACTAATTGCCATAATAATCACATCCGAGGCAGCAAGGGGTAGCCAATAGCCATACAAGGCAGGCTATCAAATGCATTGATTGCATGGAGATATCTCAACGCGTATACAAGCAAGATATATACTGTGATAGTAGTATATATAAATTACTTGATGTTTAGTTAGAGCCTTGTTATGGCTTGCTATTTACAAGATCCTAAAAGATATACGATATTAAAAATATGCTAGTAGCTTTTCTGCTTTGATATACTCTCTCCATTCCTAGATATATAAGGTGTATAAGTTTTTGAAAAAAAATCCAAAATATATGTTGTATTGTATTGTAGCACTCATCTAGATAATTTTTTTTAGAGATTTGATCATGTTTCCGTATCTCTTGCAAATCCCTTTATTTTCTCACGTCAATTAGCTAGATGTAATCCCGTCCAAACTTGGTGTATTATTTTCTCAATGTGTGTTCTTTAATTTCTATATGTTTTTCAAGAACAAATTGCCATAATAATCACATCTGAGGCAGACGGCTGGCACGCGTATTTGCTTCCCTTCCAGCTACCGTATGGCAATTATATATAGCTACCGTTATGACTCATGCGGTATATACACATGATAACGAGTTAGTCATAAAGCTTTGTGTCTCAAGTTCTCAACATACATTTGCGGTTTTTTTTACTTAGCATATGTAGCAGAATAAAGAGAAGTCCCCAAGCTTTGATTTGGTTCATTTTACCCCACTGATCTCTAAAAACCATTCATAAAACCCCTTTCCAGTTGACCTCTTTTAATTTTTTTATCAGATTTCATCCTAATTAGTAGTGTAATGTCAGATATCCTCTCTCCCCTCTTTGCCATGTCTTCCCTTTTCCCACTCCTTGGAATTGAAACGAAAACACACTTTTTTTCTCAAACTATATGTCAATTTGTGTACAGTTTGAATTGTGAACCTAAATTTTGAACTTGGACATAAAACATTAGGATTCTCTCAAACTGTGTGTTTGGTCATTGTATTAGTCCTAATTTACTGGAACTAGCTAATTACACATATGTTGCAAACGAGGCCTACTAATTTGGAGATTTAATATTAATCATATAGCTGCCCAACAAAGGAAACTTTGAATTTAGTTGAGATTTTTGTAATATTTGATTTGATTAAGTTAATGCATGCATGACGTGGGGAGGGTTGAGATCCAATAAGATTTTAAGGCAAAAAAATTTATTTAGTTAAGGTTTTGATAAAATTTGATTTGATTTGGTTGAGCTAATGCAGGACGTGGGGAGGCTATCTTGCAGATTTGGTTAGGTAGTTTTTTTAGTAGGTAGCGACGTGATTAGTAAAGTGCCATAAATACATGCAGTAAACTGTTGGAAGGGGGATATTCATGGTGGGAGGGGAGGCTTCACCAAACGTATGATCAGAAATTTCCATTGTTTTAATTTTATTGTGTTGTTTTAATTTTAAACCCATGTGAAACTAAAATTATATATTCATTATATATAAATGTTGAACAAAAAAATTGGATTATTTTTGCAAATTTTTTGCACTTGTGAGTTTCAAGTTTCTACCGCTACGACCTCGAGAGAGATACGAGATGATGTGGCACACACATAGAGAAAGAGGAAACCTGAAATATAACTGTTGACTAGCATGAAACCGTAGTCATTTAAAGAGGTAAAAATTGGTAAAAAAATCAGGTACTATGAACCCTAAGAGAAATTTTAGGATGGCTAATGTACTGACGCGGAGAAAAGTATGATCTCGAGGGGACTAAGGTGGCTGATGGCGGTTCTTGCTCTCTCACCAAGCGCGCGGTGTGACCTTATACGTTGGTCTTTGTTGTGCGACATTATGGTCTGACGGCGGATACTGGAGAGGTGGCGAAAGGATGTGTTGATCACAAATGCGATTCGGGTTTATCTTCCTCGCCATCAAGGTCGTCGGTGTGCAGCTGAGCTCTAGGGTGAGCATTATGTCATCTGACGGTTCAACGCCCTTCGAGCCAGGGCGGGAGGGTTATGGTCTTCCTTGATGGTATCGGAGGATGCCATGGTGCCCTCGATTGGGCTTTCGTGGAGTGGACTCAGATGCTTCTTCCAATGTTGGCGACTACTTCCTCGATCTTCCCCTGTTCGTTTAGACTGTTTAGCAAATGAAGTCGTCATTTGGCCATTGTTCATCGAACCCTAATCCTTCTGCCGCTGCCCTCATTCGTCATCGCACTCCCTCTTCCCCCACTGCCGCACACCAGAATCCTCCCTCTCGCGCGTGTGATCCACTTCACCATCGCACTCCCTCCTCCCCCCCCCCCACACCGTCCTCATCGTCGTCGCACCCCATCCTCCTCACTCTGCCACTTCCAATAATCCCATGCTCTAGTAGTGGGGGGATCTTCCTCATCACACACGCATCCCCCTTCCAGGCACGCAATCCCGGCGGTAGGCGATGACTTGTGCCGGATCCGGGGTCATTGCAGCACCACTCACATGTAAGCGACTAATTATTTGAGAGTATGTCAGGCCATATTTAGTCAGCGGGTTTTGAAGGATGTGTGGATGATTGGAGAGATATTTTGGACTTGATGATGAATTGAGGAAATACTTAGTTAGAGCTATTGAAGGATTGGTGGATGGTTGGATTATCACAGCTTTATAGGATTTTTTGATGATGGACAGGTCTTTAGGATTTCTATTTGATCTACGATGAATTGAGGATATACTTAGTTTGAGTTGTTGAAGGACTGGTGTGGATGGTTGGATTATCACATCTTAATAGGATTTTTTTATCATGAAGACGTTTCTAGGAATTTTATTTGATATATGATGAATTGAGGATATACTTAGTTTGAGATGTTGAAGGATTGGTGGATGGTTGGATTATCATAGCTTTTTAGGAATGTTATATGATCAAGAGGTTTTTAGGATTTGTATTTGATCTATGATGAATTGAGGATATACTTAGTTTGAGTTATTACAGGAATCGTGGATGGTTGGATTATCACAACTTTTTAGGATTTTTTGCGATGGAGAGGTTTTAGGATTTTTATTTGATTTATGATGAATTGAGGATATAGTTAGTTAGAGTTGTTGAAGTATTTGTGGATTATCACAATTTTTAAGGATATTTTGATGATTGAGAGGGTTTTAGGGATTTTAGTTGATCTATGATGAATTGAGAATATACTTAGTTAGAGTTGTTGAAGGATTGGTGGATGGTTGGATTATCACAACTTTTCAGGATTTTTTTATTGTGTAGAGGTTTTTAGGATTTTTATTAGATCTATGATGAATTGAGGATATACTTAGTTTGAGTTGTTGAAGGGTTGGTGGATAGTTTGTATTATCACAACTTTTTACGATCTTTTGATGATGGAGAGGTTTTTATAATTTTTATTTTATCTATGATGAATTGAGGATATACTTAGTTTGAGTTGTTCAAGCATTGGTGGATGGTTCAATTATACCTGATTGTGTATAGTTAGATGACTCAAAATTGAAAAACAATTTAAAGTAGTTAAGAAGAATAGTGCACGATTATTTTGTGTGATATCGATCTATAACATGATATACGTGTTTTCGTTGGCAACAAATGGACAATAAAAGCATTGATGATGCAGGCACGGACGGCAAAGGAAAGGATGATAAAGGCATGGATGATGTAGGCATGACCGACAAAGGAATGGATGATATACGCATGGATGATGTAAGTATGGACGGCAAAGGAATGGATGATAAAGGAATGGATGGTACAGACAAAGATATAGACCTGAATGAATATATGGAATACTTAGGCATCATGAAGAAAACTCAGGAGTGACAATGAAGCCTACAGATTCTATCTAGAGTATGCGAGAAGAAAATATTTGGGGTTAGAACTTAAAAAGGATGATCTGAAGTATAGGGGTTCAAATGAAAATGAATACCGACGTACGTCTGATCATACTCCATACTTATCATCTGATCGTACATTGACTGGCGCACAGAAGGCAGATGTCATCGAGTATGTTGTCAGGGGACTACAAACACATCAGATTATGAATGTAATGGAGAACAAAATCGGAGGTCCCAACAATCTTGGATTTATACATCGGGACCTATAAATCATGTTTCAATTCAGAAGAGAAAAAGGATAGAAGGCAATGATGCTAGATATTTGCTCACCTTTATGCTAACACAGAAGCTAGCAGACCCAAGATTCTTTTACTAATACACCAAAGATAGTGAAGGTCATTTGAGGAACATATTCTGGGATGATTCACAATCTCGAATTGACTATGTTTCCTTTGGTGGTCTCGTTGTGTTTGATAGTACATCCCGATCTAACAGGTATAGGCTTCTGTTTATCCCATTTGTTGGTCTGAACCATCACCGCAACACAGTTCTGTATGGGGTCGGTCTAGTTTGAGACGAGATGGTTGAATCGTACAAGTGGCTTATTATGGTATTTTTGGAGGCAATGTCTCAGAGGCATCCCATTTCATCAATCACTGATGAGGACGCGTCGATGGCTAAAGCAATAGATTTTTTTTTGGATGAACACATATCATTGTTTGTGCACATGACATATCAAGGAGAATATGGTAGTGCACCTCTGGAAGAAAAGGCTTGAGGAATTTAGGAAATTCATTTACCAACGTTGGGATGTTGTTGAATTTGTGAGACAATGGGAGGCTTATACGGTTAAGTTCAAAGTGAATAAAAAGGGGGAAATGGGGGGGGGCAAAAAAGGGAACCAGTCCTCATGGCTTAACGGGATGTATGAGCTGAGACATAAGTGGGTTGCTTCATACACAAAGGGTAGATACTTCCTAGGATGATGAGTAATCAAAGGAGTAAGTCTCTCAACTCAAGGTTTCATGTGCTCCTGAACATGAAGATGAGACTTGTTGTAGCATGTTGAGCATTGTGTTTCGATTATGCGTAAGAATGAAAGAGCATTAGATGCAGTAGCATCACACATGATACCCTTCACTAAGATTACTGCACACCCTCTGGAAATTGTTATCTCTTATAATTATACTCTTGTGATGTTTTCAAGGGTAAAACGTCAAATTGTCGAAGCAACAAATTGGCAAGTTACAGACAGGGTGGAGTGTGTTGGTTTGTTATGATCCAATTTATGTCTAGTAAGTAGTTCGTTTAGTTCTTATGGACATGGGAAAAGTCTTGTCACAAATAGCCATATCTTGTTGAGTAATATTTGATGGTTTGATATTTAAGTTGTTGTGCTATTAATTCTTCTAGTGGTACTATGTGAACTCACTACATGGTACTTCACCTTTTATGGGCCTAGAGGAATGCATTATGTATTAATTTTGTTTATGGTGGGTTGCCGGAGTGACAAAAACCTGAAACCCAGTTGGATTCGATTTCATAAGGGAGTGTAGGACTCTAGAGTTTATAGCTATGATTAGATTTATCTTAATTACTTTCTTGTAGTTGAAGCTGCTTGCAAGAGGTTTAATCCTAAGTGTGCATTTTTCTTGGATGGGACGGTGCACTAGCATAGGTTCATCCACGCAACACTTATCAAAACAGTGAATGTTAGTTAGCGGTATATGGTGAAAGTGACTTGACAAAACTTCCCGTGTGTCCTCAAGAACACTTTAGTCTTTATAAGAAACACCACCGACTTGTCCTTTGTGCTTAAAAGGATTGAACCACTTGTTTCACTTTATTGTCTTTTACTTTTATTTACTTGTTGATTATTTATCTGCTATTACAAAAAACCTACAAAGTTATCTTGCAGTATTTACAGTGAAATTTTGCTCGAAAGCACTTGTCAACACCTTATGCTCCTCATTGGGTTTGACACTCTTATCGAAAGGACTACAATAGATCCCCTACACTTGGGCCATCAGGAGCGGCTCGAGCGGAACCTAGAGTCGTCGCCTCCTCCCCCTCCTCCTCTATCACCAAAGGATGACGCCAATCAAAGGTCGCACAACTGATCGGGGTGGCTGGCTCTCATCCTCAAGCATGACAGGAAGCGGCGGGGCCTTCTCCTGCTTGCTAGGAGGCATCTCCGAACGGAGTTTCACGGCGACGCTGAACGACACGACTCATTCGGTGGAGATGGTTGCTGGGGCGGCGGCTCCTTTCTTCTTCGGCGACCTTGGCGACCGTTGTGGCCGAGAGGGCGGCATGGCGTCTGGTTCGGGGGACTCGGTGTGGCTCAGCTCCTCATCTCCGCATGGTGCGGGTGGTGGTTGTGACGCCAGTGAGATCTCCGACATGCTATTAGGAGCCAACAAGCGGTGGCGTGGGGGCCTGCCGATCTGCCTAATAAAGGAAGCGATCCTAGGGTTCTTCCGCGCAAAAATGGTATTCTGTTTGATGCCTACCTCATTGATCCTACTGGTGATGAGTTTCGAAAGGCTCCGTCGGCGTTCTCTATTGGGCGCCTGATGCATGTAGATTGCTAGGATGGATAGGATTCAATCGTGTGCACCAGTATTCTGGTCGTGTGGCTTAAGAGGGAGTGACACAACCCTGTCGCTATCATGGGACATGTGGGTGTTTCAATTTCCATGGTGATAACCCACAAGTATAGGGGATCGCAACAGTCTTCGCGGGTAAGATAATCCAATATATTGATTCAGCCCAAGGGGAGCCAAAGAATACTTATAAGCCTTAGCAGTTGAGTTGTCAATTCAACCACACCTGAAAAAGCACTAGACAAGATATGAGTAGCAACGGTGTGTTCACGGGTGTAGCCTTTAGGACTTCCCCAATCACCAACACCACAAATTAGTAACAAAGTAGTAGCAACAAAGAGAGAAAAAGTAACAACGAAGGCAATGAAGATGAAAGATGGACCAGGATTCGAGGTTTCACTAGTGGTAACTCTCCAAGAAAAAGAACAAGTGTAGAGTGTACAAATTACAGTTGGACAATTGAAAAAATTGCACTAACTCTAGCCAAAGAACAAACTAGAGCATCCTAGTCTAAGAACCAAACGTAGGCATGTGTTCCGTATGTAGTTGTACGTGCTTGTAATAAGAACTTTGCACAACATATATTATCCACCATCCCGCTACAAACGGGGCCAAAAGGAACTTATGGAGATTAAGGTGCTCCTGTCAAAGAGCACCGGAACAAAGCATTAACACTCTATAAACACATGTAATCCTCAAATTATAGCCCATCCCATTTGGTGTCCCAAGCTGTCACCATTGAGATTGTCGTTTCGAACTATAATAGGTGCATATAACCGTAGATAAGATCTAGAACAACAATTATAATCATGCAACCATAAAGTGCTCAGATCTGAAATCATGCTACTCGTGCACTAGTAACAAGCATTAAGAACAACAAATTGCAACAACAATAATTCATAAACTTCTTAGGACTGAACAAGGTAACAATTCATCGGATCCCAACAAACACAACACCAATTACATCATATGGATCTCAATCATGTAGGGCAGCTCATGAAAACTTTGTATTGAAGATCTAAGAGGAGAAGATACCACATAGCTATTGCCAAGAACCCGTAGTCCAAGGGGGGACTACTCAAGAAGCATCATTGAGCGAAGAGGGGTTGATGAAGATGACCCCGGGGGCCAAGGCCCTCTCTGGCAGGGTGCCGAAGTAGGATCCTGGTGACCCCCGAAGCTAGGTTTGGATGGCGGCGGAGATCGGGAGCGCTTCTGGAAAAAAGAGTTGGATATCTCGAGTTTTTGCGTCGGGGGAAATAAATAGGGCCAAAGGGGAGACCAGGGGGGTCCCAGGTCACCCAGGCGGCCTCCTGGCGCGGGTTCCCCCCTGGCCGTGCCCAGAGGGCGCCTGGAGGGTGTGGGCCTCCCCCAAAGCTCCTCCTCCGGCTAGAGGACTCTTCCGATGAATAAGAATTTTGGGAATTTTTTGGGAATTTTCTGAGCAACTTCATTTTTGGACTTTGTCTGCATTGCAAAGACAAAATAGACAAAAACTAGCACTGGGCTCTATATTAGTAGGTTAGTCCAATAAATGATTCAAAAGAATGGCTAAAATATGTAGCAATGACACAAAATGAGCATGGAACAAGAAAAAAATTATCGATACGTTTGAGACGTATCACATGGTGAGATAATAACGAAGAATGTCACGACGGCTGAGGTATGAGATTTAGTAATGGCAGACTGAGTCTTCGAGGCGATGAGGACTTTTCTTGGTGTTTCTTGACATGTAGCAACGATATCGGCAAGCGGGGTGACAACACATGAGGAGTACATAGTCTTATCTTTCAGGGTGAAAATCCAATGTGTGGCATTAATTGGTTGTGTCTGGCAATGGAGTGGTTGAAGGCATTGTTTTAAAAGCGTAGACTTTCTCTATAATGAAAACCTATGATCTATGATCGACCGGTGATACGTCTTAAACGTATCGACTTCTCCAAACACTTTTGCTATTGTTTTGGCCTCATTCTTGCATGATTTGAACGAAGCTAACCCGCACTGACACTTTTTTCAGCAGAGCTATTTGTATGGTTTTCTTGTGTGTAGGAAAATTGATTTTTAGGTGTTCCGGAAAATTCCAAGAAAAAATAGAGAAAATCCATGCACTGGGAGGAACCAGATGTCAGAAGAGGGGCCAGAGGGGGGCTACCTCTGGCCCAGGCGGCCAGGCCCCTGGCCGCATCAGTAGGGCGCCTGGGTGGGTCCCACCCCCTCTGCCCTACCTCGACTCCTATTTTTACCCGAGAGGAGGAAACCCCAGAACATAAGTTGTTTTGCCAATTCTAGTCGCGGAACCGCCGCCACCTTATGTTCTTCTCCGGGAGAGTTAATCTGGAGGCTGCTTTGGCCTCCAGTGAGGGGAAATCGTCGCCATCTTCATCACCATCGCCACTCCATCACCCTTCCATGACTTCTCTTTTCATGTGTGAGTAATTCCCTGCTGTAGGCAAATGGGATGGTAGGGATTGGATGAGTTAGATCATGTAATAGTTCATCAGATTGTTGGGGGCATGTTGTCGATCATCTACTATGATGTTTATCATCTTTGCTACAACTTGTTTCTCTTCATGATTGTTACTTTGGGCCCGAGTGCCATGATTTCAGATCTGAATCTTATGTGTTTCCATGAATATATTTGTGTTCATGATCATATCTTTGAGTTGTATGCACCTATTATAATCCGGAACCGACGATCCCAATGGTGACAGCTTGGGACACCAAATGGGATGGACTATAATTTGAGGATTCCATATATCCATTGATTGTTAATGCTTTGTTCTGGTGTTCTTTGACAGGAGCACCTTAATCTCCATAAGTTCCTTTTGGCCCCGTTTGTAGCGGGATGGTAAGACAAAATATGTTGTGCAAAGTTCTTATTGCAAGCACGTGATCATTGCTTTTCTGTGTGCCTTGACCCAAGTAAATTACATGTTATCTCTCATCCATGCAACATCCAACCATCCATTCCCCTAGCCTACAATGTTTTAATTCTGTTGGTTACAAGTTTATTTTACTTTTAATGTTTTAGTTTTGTTACTTTGCCATCACTATTTCCGTTACCACCATCACTTTCATATCACCATTAACACTAATATCTCATTGCCAAGCAAGTATCTTTCAGGTGCGGTTTAAAGCTTATAAATATTTTTTTGGCTCTCCTTGTGTCGAATCAATAAATTGGGTTATCTTATCCGCGAAGACTGTTACAATCCACTACACTTGTGGGTTATCAAGCGGCGATGACGCTTGCGCATAGTTTCTTTTTCGAATGCGTCGCTTTTGGAGAATCTGGACTCTGGGTGTTGTCATGGCAGTGGTTTGTGTTGTAGCTACAAAGTTTTGATCACCAAAGAGATATATTTTATTTTATTTTTGTTATAGGGTTGTGTGCATTCATAATGTTTTTAGAATGTTTTATTGTTGCAAAGCCTGGATGTAATAGGTATTTTCGCAATATTAATATATATATATATATTTTTATGAAAGAAGGGGGCTATTTTTTGAAAAACAAAAGCTATTCCTTGTTTGCCATGTCACCCTTGGAATTCTCCTTTCTTTCAAAGCGGGAGAACGTAGGAGGCTTTTTGCAAAGTGGCCCTTCTCAGTGAAACACCTGTGAGTTTGCACTTTGCCGTGGCGACCCTTCTCTCACCACATTCTCAATCCCCCAAACCACATCGAGAGGAGATGGAAGGAAAGGGGGCGGTGGCGGCGGCCATCTCGGCCGTGCTCGACGACGACGACCTCCTCGGCGAGATCCTCCTCCGCCTCGCCTTCCCCACCAGCCTCGTCCGTGCGGTCCTCGTCTGCAAGCGCTGGCTCAGCATCGCCTCCGCGCGCCCCTTCCTCCGCCGCTTCCGCGACCTCCATCCGGCCGGCCTTCTCGGCTTCTACGTCAACACTATGGCCGACAACTTCCCGCGGTTCGTTCCGATGCCTCAGCCCCCCGAGCTCGCCGCCGTCCTCCGCCGCGCTAGCTTCGATCTGCACGCTTTGGGCTTCGATATCCTCGACGCTCGTTGCTGCAGATGCGATGGACGCCTCCTCCTCACCTCCCACCCAGAGCCAGGCTCCCCCGAGCAACCCGAAAGAATTGTGCGCTTCCCCATGGACCCTGCGAGAGACATGGCCGTCCTCCCACGACTTCCCGACACCTGCATCCATGACGGCTTCACATACTACGACATTGATGAGATCATCCCCAGCCGCGGCGGCGATGGCCTGTCCTTCTTCCATCTGGCATTGGGCACTAATGGGCAGCAGACAAGCGTGGATGTGTTTGTGTTGCAGGACGATATCTGGGCCATCTACTCTTCCGTTGTCACTGAAACCCCTAACATCGAACTGATGTTCGCTAGCTTGGTCGGTGACAGCAAGATCTATAATATGGTGGCCGGCCGAGAGGACATGGTTGATAAGTTATTCGTGCTAGATCTTGGCTCCTCATCCTTGTCACTAGTGGACCTCCCAGAACAAGACATGGATAACTATGGGAGCACCCAGCTGTCGCTCACAGATGATTCTCATCTTCATCTCACCCATGTAAAGGGGTCCCAGCTTCGCATCTGGCTCCATAAGATGGATAGCAATGCCGTTTCAAGCTGGTTCCTTGAGGTCACCGTTTGTTTGCGTGAGATATGTGCTAATTACATGATACCAACTTGCAAATTCAAGGATGTGAATGCTTCAGTCTTTGTGGTGCATGAGGTTGATGTCGTCCTTGAGTTTGTTTTCTTGGAGATGGATAATGTCCTCTACCTATTTGATATTAAAAACAAGGCAGCAAAGAAGGTTTACGAGGTGACACCAGAGGATGAAGGTTTGGCTAAAGTCACTCCTTTTATGATGGTTTGGCCTCCTAAATTCCCTGTGATGAAGGAAAGACGTGATCCAAAAGAATGACCCTGTACAGTTTGCCTCTCATCATTCTATCTAGTACTTTCATCAAAATATTTTCCAGTGTCCAATATGCTAACATTTTATCTTCTTTGTGATTTTTATCATGTGCATATGCTTATTTCTAATTCAGATTTCTAGTCAAATCAACATACGAGGACAATCCCCTAGTGGTGAAAGACACTTGCTTTTTTATACATGCCTTTTTGTGCTAATAATTGTAGCAATGTTAACTAAGATACTAGGATAATTTGTTTTCATTTCATACTTTCATATTGTCTTTTTGTTAGGTGCTATTTTGCAGATTTACATTTTTAATAAATTTCTATTCATCTTCTAATACCTCTGTATGAAAACTTGGCTGAGACCCCATAACTTGAGCTTTAGATTCTTCTTTTGACGAGTTAGGTTCTTGATTCTTCAGCACAAGGTGGTTTGTCCTTCTTGAGTTTCAGGGTCGTTAATTATCATTATGTACATCTGAATGCCAAATGTTGTCTTTGTTTTGAATACCCGTGTACCTGTATTGTCTAGAAAGGAGATACAGTTCGTAACACATCCAAAATATTTTTCATACTTGGTGGGAATATAAACTGATTATTGGAAAAAATGAAACACCAATCTGATAAAGGAATACAAAAAAATTGTGGAGTTTCTTGTATGCTTTTCGAAAATTCTGGCACTCCCAAGTTCTGTAGAAATATCACTGAAAGTGTTTGCTGTATCATTCTGTCCAGTAGTGTTATCTAGATCCCAGTGTTCATTATGCTTATATGTTATCTCCCTTGCGATTTTATCATGTGCATATGCTTATTTCTGACGTGCAAACTTTTAGTACAAATCAACAGACGAGGACAATCCCTTAGTGGTTGAATGCATTTGCTTTATTTTTACATGGTGTTTTCTGCCAATACTAGTAGCAAGGTTATCTAAGATACTAGGATAATTAGTGTTCATTTCATATTTTGATATTTTATTTATGTTAGCTGCTATCCTGTAGATTTACATTGTAGAATTTTCTATCTCTTACGTTCTAGTACCTCCTCTGTATTAAAAACTTGGCTGCCATCCCATAACTTGAGCTTTAGATTCCTTATGCGAGGAGTTAGATTCTTGATTTCTCAGCACAAGGTGGTTTGTGCTCCTTAAGTTTCCGGGTGGTTGGTTATCATTATGTACATAAGAATGCCAAATGTTTCATAGCAGACCTTAAATTTTCTTTATTTATACTTGGTGGGAATAGAAACCGATTATTAGAAAATTGGATACACCAATCTGATAAATGAAGACAAAACAATTGCAGAATTTCTTGTATACTTTTCGATAAATCTGGTACTCTCAAGTTCAGCATAGATATCAGTAATTGTTTGATGTACCAAAATAATTGCTTGTCTCTTGAAACTATGCAATGGTAAGCTAATTTCCCCAATATTTTATCAGGTAACCGAAATCAATGGTGCCATAACCAATGGAAGCAGCAGACAGTGCAGATGTCGGTCTGTCATAGTACCAGATCTACAATGTCCAATACTACCAGTTTGGCACATTGTTGTAAGGTGTTACCAACTTACCATGTTGACTTATACAGCTTTTAGCCTTTACATGCCTGCTTTTGAATGTACTGATGCCTCTGCAAGACCAATGCAACCCTTGTATGTATGCCTCTTTCTTCTGTGTACTAGATGTGCGTATGCTCCCAAGCTCTAGTGTGATGTTTCTAGGTGACATGTTTATTACTACCTCCGTTCCAAAATAACTGTCGTAGCCTTAGTATAATTTTTTATTAGAGCTAGTACAAAGTTGAGACAGTTATTTTGGAACAGAGGGAGTACCTTTTAGCTGTAGTGTGTGCTGGTTGGTCTTAATTATCAGTTCCAGCCTTCCAGGTTAGTGTTTACCATTCCAGGTTTGATTTTTTTTCTGGTTTCTGCATTGTGTGCAAATTTGATTGTTTGGTGATGCTGCCGATATTTATTTGGAGTAATGATCTTGTGTTTGCTCTCTGGTTAACTGTGCAGTCGTATGCTACTTCTTGCTCTTGAGGTGTGTTCTCAGCGATGATGAGGTAGCTATGTGTGACTTGCTTTTGTTTCAGTTAAGGGGTAACTGTTTTCCTTTCTTTCGTTCTTTCTTTCTGGCAAACTGTTCTTTTTTCTGGAAAAAGGTGTGCTTACTAAAAGAGGGCTCTTTATTTACATTTAGCATCCAATACCCAGTAGAGAGTGCAGCCCCGCAAAAGGGATGTATCAAGTGTCGTAACTAATCAAGATGCATGTAATGCAGATGTGGGGCTGCCATATTACTAAACCCACATTGTCCAAGTCCAACATAGCAGTTTGTCACATGGCTGTAAGTTGATGTTGGTGTTGGTGTTAACATTTTCTTCTACATGCCGGTATTTGTATGTTCACCTGATTCTTTTGCAAGATCAATGCTTGAACCATCTGCCTTTCTTTATGAACAATGTTACTCGGTAGAGATGCTGCATGGGATGGGAGAGAGAACACCTCTGTTATCCGAAACTTTGGGACCCAAAGTCCAGAGCACAGCACACGCAAGTACTCTAGCTCAAAAAACGTTACTCCCTTCGATCCTAAAAAAATGTCTTAAAAAAACAACTAAGATGGTTATAGTTTATAATGTAACTTGCGACACCTTTTTATGATCAGAGGTAGTACTATATTATGGGACGGAGGGAGTAGCAACCAAAACACGAGGGAGATGAGTCACTTTCCAGCGCGCTGGATTTGCCAGGCTCGCGTCGCGTGGCTTCGAGCCAAATGTTTGCCATGCGCCGGCTGGCTTGCTCATGCCACACGACTGACGGCGACCTGTAGCTCTAGGAGTATGGTGAAGTTGCTGCCCTGCCAGCCCAGGGAAGCCATAACTAGGTAACATTAACATGCTTGGTAATACTCTGACGATGGTTACGCTTCTGTCGTTAGATCTTGCTGGTAATAAAGAAACAAACGATTAGCAGTCGGCACGGCCGGAGATCTACGGTACAAGTGAGCGAGATCGATGATTGAGGAACGACCGGAAGCAGAATATAATCTTAACGTGCTTATCTGAACTCATGAAACAACGCAAGATGATGCAGGAGTGTTAGCAGGACTGCATGCAGATTTAATCATCTCTACTACTCCCTCCGTGCCAAAATAAGTGTTCATATCATGTGCGAATTTATATGATAATACCATAATTTAAAATAGCCCGATATTTGGCCGATATTTGACCGATATATCTTCTAGGAAAGCTCGACAATATTTTTTTCCTTCATTAAATATCGGCAAATAGCCCGATATCTCGTCGATATAGCTGCATTCTTTGTATCAAATATTCCCAAATAGCTGCCAAAAAAGCCCGCCGATATATCCTGTATCCCGTTATTTTAAACCTTGGATAATACTCAAAAATAAGTGCATGTACATTGTAAAGGTCGCAAATGAGATAACCTATATTGGCATAACGAAAAATAGAAAAACACGGAACTGGCTATAGACGGATGAACCAGGGACAAATTACCTTGCAGGGACGTTGTCATGCATTCTTTAGGATCACACTATCCTTCCTTCATCACAGGGAATTTAGGAGGCCAGATCATCATAAAGGGTTTGACTCCACATAAGAACCTATCATTTCTATCCTCTTGTGTCAACTCATAAACCTTCTTTACGGCCTTGTGTTTAATATCACACAGGTAGATGACATGACGATTCAGGTAGAAGATAAGAAACCCAAAATTAACCCCATCTGCACATAGCCCAAATGCAGCGAAACGACCCAAATCATCGAACATGCTAGTTGGTGGTATTACATGATCAGCCCATATCTCGTGCAAGCAAATGGTATCTTGAAGTGACCAGTTGCGGAGGCCATTCTTGTCCACCATGTAGAGCCAGATGCGCAGGTTGGATCCTTTTGCGTGGATGAAACGAACTCCAGAATCATTTGCAAGCGACAGGTTGATGGTCTGAAACTCCACCAGAACCTCTGGGTAACCAGCGACAAACATGACGACGCAAGATCTAGCCAGAATAACTTGTAAACACCCTTCACACAGATGAGATTACAGATGTTATCACCAGCAGTAAAGCTACGGCATATCGGATAAACGCCTGTGGTTTCGGTTATTGCCGAAGAGTAGATGACCCAGCTGCTCATATCATCTTGTAACACATAGACATCCAAAACTGATCCCTGCTCTTCAGAAGTAGGGCACATTGCGAAATAGTAGACACATGACGACAGGCCATCGCCGCCCTTGTTGGGGTTGGGGAGGATCTCACGGTAGAAGTATTTGAAGCCGCCATGGATGCTGGTTTTCGGGAGTGGTGGGAGGATGGTTGTGTTTGTCGCAGGGTACAGGGGGCAGCGCACCATGCCTTTGAGGCCCTCGGAGCCCAAGGAAGTGATGAGGACGCGGCCGTTCCAGCAATCCACGCCGAGCCAGTCGCTGCCCGGGGCGTCCAAATCGAAGCTAGCGCGGCGGACGACGTCGGCGAGCTCAGGGGGCTGAGGCACCGGCATGAACCGCGGGGGTTGCCTGTCGGCGGACGTGTGGACCATTGTGAAGACGTAGAAGCCGAGAAGGCTTGGCGGGTGGAGGTCGCCGAAGCGGCGGAGGAAGGCGGGCGTGGAGGCGAGGCGGAGCCAGCGCTTGCAGACGAGGGCGGCGCGGACGAGGCTGGTTGGAAAGACGACACGGACGAGGATCTCGCCCAGCAGATCATCGTCGTCGAGCACGGCCGAGATGATCGCCGCCGGCGCTCTCTTCCGTTCCATCTCCGCTCTCGGTGTGGTTTAGGGTTGAAGAATCTGAGACCAGGGTCGGTCTTCACGGCAAACTCAAACTTGTTGGGAAACCAACGTGCGTGATCGTATGGGCCACCCTTTCTTGGGTGGGAGATTTTCCCTCTAGCATTTGGTCCTTTTCACCTACCCTTTCTCCTCCCCCCACTATATATACCCATGTATTGTATGGAAAGAAACACCAATTGATAATAAAGATCAAGTCCAGACTATTTCTTTGTGTCCTTTTACTTTTCGCAACTGTGATTGTGCCGCGTGTACGACTACTTCGACTACGCTTCCGCTCCACGCCCTTGGACCGGACTCGCCGGCAAAGGTTGTGGAACACGTTATCAGCACGAGCTCTGCCGACTGATCTGCCTCGAGCCTTCATCAAGCTGGCTCTCGTCGTTCATCGCGGAGGTACAATCTAGATCTGATCGCAACAACGGTTTTACATATGTTTATGTTTCCGTTCTTGCCTTTTTTGGATTTATTCGATCTATGATGTGGATTTTTCTCGCTTGATCGGAGCAGACCAGATGTCGCCGGTATAATACCGATCGATCTTGCATGAAGAAATTTTTACTAACTACATCATAAAAATAAGGTGAATACACATGCTCTAGATGAGCACGGCACCATCGTGATGCACCCGCTGTACACACATTTTTTTTCATCCATGTACCTGATGTACACGTGCTCCTGATGAGCATGGCATCGTCGTTGGCTACCGTAGAGCAGTTCATCGTGTGTTGCCCGGTCGGCCGAGCCGCCAAGCCACACAATGAGCTCAGCATTACGTAGCGCCGCGATGCATATGATATTTACGGGACAGTTGTGATGTACCCGATGTACACACATCATGGTGTCCCGATGATGCACGATTTTTTTCTCCTTTCTCAAGTCTGCACACGTTGTCCAGATGACATTTATCATTGGTTCCATACGCGTGCCTGATGTACGCTTGCACGTTGCTTATCTTTTCGTATCTGTACCGTGAGCTGATCGTTGCGTATGTTGGTCGCCTTGACATGTTGTCATGCACAAACCCGCGAGTTGATCATCGCGTCCCGCTGACGTGCGTTCACTGCTGCGTCTCGCTGATGTGTGCTGACCGCCGCACTCGCTGCTTGCGTTGGCCGCCTCGACCTGTTGTCCCGCGCTAGCCCGCGAGTTGATCGTTGCGTCCCGCTGTCATACACTCGCTGCGTGTACTGGCCGCCTCGACTTGTTGTCTTGCCCTAGCCCGCGATCTAATTTTTGCATACATGCATGGTCGTATGCGAGTCTCGTGCATGCTCCGATGACGCTCACACCGGCCACTGGCCATGGAGTGAGATGTCGCCGCACATGGTACTGTTGGTCGCCACGCGCATTGCAGCCAACTTTCACGCTCGTTGTCGCGACTAGATGTTGCACGCTCGATGAGCCCGCCTCTGTGCTTTCCATCCAGCCACTGTCGTGAGCCTGTTGGTCACCGCGCGCTGCTGCACTTGGTCGCCGCACCCGCCTACTCACACCGGAAGCCTAGCCTGACTCCATTGCGCCTCCGTGTGCCTGCTGCACACCAGCGCCCGCCATGGCCGTTGTGCTAGCTCAGCTGTTGTGTTTGTGTTGCCTTATGTAGACACGAGCGTACATATGCGGCTGTCTGCAGTATGCAAGTGTGTGGAACCCATGCTTGGCCGTGTGCAGCATGCGTATGCATGCCACAAACACGCTTGACCGAGCTGTGTGCCATGACTGCTAGCCGCCCGCGAGCCCGCGTGCTTGGAGGCCGAGCTGCAGTTCCCGCCGTACAAATTGTTTGTGATATGCTTAACATGTTTCCGTCTTTACCATGCTTGTAGTGTATGTTTTCATGGCTAGAATTAATTGTTTAATTACTTTTAATCGCTTTGAATCATTGTTAGCATGTTTTTAAATATTGGAACATCATGTTAATGAATAAATTTGTATCATCATCGCAATATGCAATGGATTACCTGGTGTAATCAAATTACCCGATGTAACAGGATTACCTGCCGTAATCTTGAAATATTTGCATAGATTGTTGATGGCCGGAATCATCACCCGGGAGATCACCAAGCTTGTCTATAACGAGCTACTACTCCACCTGAGCATCACATGTAGAAATCATCCTCGAATCGAGTCCAAGCGACTCTCGTGAATGATATGCTTGTGAACCCAGCTGGTCCACACCACCACTATTCTACGTGGACAACACATGGAACCGTCCTCGAGCGGAAGTTACTCGAACGGACAAGAACTTGAGGACCCAGCTGGTCCGACCACTACTACTCCTGACGAGTATGTATGGGCGTTGCCCTTCTTTAAATTCCATCTCTGCGATACTTTGCAAAATGAGTACACGGCAGAAACATAGTGTTTTCTCACTTTTGGCACACTTTCATATAGTTGTTGGCCAGAACGAAATACAATGTTCGCTCGCATGAGAGTATAGAGTGGAATTTTTCTGGTGCTACAAGTTTGGGGTATCTACATTGTTCGGGGGGAGGCATCATTGGCTACGATGGTATATCAGGGGGATGCGCCATCGGCTCCCATGGAAGAACCTCTGTAGGTTCCCATGGTAGAGAACTTGGCGCCCCCGCCTCGATGCCCATGAAAGTGGACATGGTAGAGCACTTGTTACTCGCCCCCTCCACACTGGATTAGTATGTTGTTACCTTGGTAATAACCTAAGATGTGGAGAAGCTTAGTCAACTTGAAATCTAGGCCCAAGTCGATGATGTAATCATTGACTCTGTCTAGTCTCCTAAAATATTATGATCTCTTCGGCATTCTTGATACTTTTTTTGGTCTGTAAGCCCTATAAGAGCAAGACATTCATTATTTCTATGCTTGAATGATATTTGGTTATCGTTCATTCATTCCTCTATTTAAATATGATGACTTGTTATGTTCTAAGATATATGTGTATTTGTTTTGTAATGTTGCTACTTCCTCGCTTCATTATATTCGTTAAATGTAATATCTTAGAACACGTGTGGCACCCCCAATGGACTAAACATGTCTTGTGGAAAACGATACACAAATACCATTTTGAGAGAGATTATATGATTTGAGTTCAATCTCGAGGGAATGTTATGACAATCGCCGGCTGCGATCTGGCTCCGGATGAGCCACTATCATACTAACCCAAGGGAACAACTTTGATCATTAAGTGATGTATTGTTGTACCCTGAGTCACTCGCAAACTCTTATATTTCAATGATATTCATGCTAAGAGTCTCCAGTTGAGACCGGTGCCGTGCTGGCAAGTCTGCCTCCACAAGCGCGATGAAAATGGTAAACATGTTACTGGAAGTTTTTTCCTCCATTGGACACCGGGCTACGCTACACGATAATTGTAGCACTGCCTGTGTACACTACCTTCCGAAGCTCAGAACTATTTTGCCTCTGGCATGATAGATTAGGCTACTATGTCTTAGTATGATTATGAATACAATTGACAACTCGGATGGTCATAATGTTAATGTGAAAACTTCCCGAATCCTGATGATTTTGTGTGCTCTGCATGCGCTACGGGGAAGTTAATCATTAGAATGTTCCCTTAAAAGTGAAGGATGAAATCCCAACTTGGACACATCCAAGGGGATATATGCGGTCCAATTCAGCCCATCCCAGGGTCGTTTTGGTACTTTATGATACACATTAACGCTTCTCTAAGTGGTTCAATGATTGCCTGATGCAACAAGGAACCATGACAATGGGAACTGCGGTCGAGCATTCAGTACCACATGTCCATATGTAAAACGGACTTGCAAGGGCATTGATTAAATTCATTGCTAGACCGCTCCTTCAGGGTTGTATTTTGCCAACCAGATGTTGGGAGCACGCTGTGTTATGCGCTGCTAAAATCATCAACTTTATACTGTCAGCCTACAACATCCATTCTACTATGCAGCTCGCGTATGGGTCGGCACCTAAAATTTCCCACCTTCACAGGTTCGGTTGCCAGGTGTACGTACTAACACCACCACCCCAGCGATCTGCAATGGGCCTACTCCGTAAGTCGGGGATATACATTGGTTATGAGACTGTGTCCATAATCAGGTATTTGGACCCCCATGACATGTAATTATCATACGACCCATTTGCGATTGCATGCATGACGAGGATCTCTTTCCGACTTTAGGGGGAGGAAATCAACCCATTGATGATTAAAGTCGAGAAATAACGTGGCAAGCCACGGGGATCCGCGTTCAAGACCCATACATTGTTGAGAAATAAATAAGTCCAAAAGATAATAGATTTGCATGCATTAGCGAATCAACTGCCTGATCACTTTAGTGACTTGAAAACTGTGAAAAAGTCGCATATGCCACCGAGAAATGCACCGGAAAGGGTTGAGATGCAAAAGTTAACTAATGGTACACCCGCTCCCGTCCAAAGGCCTAAAAGGAGGCGAAATCCGGTTTCTCAAATCCTAAGTACTCGGAGACGCCTGAGGAAGAAGGATAAGAGAGATTTATCACAGATAGTCACCAAATCCCCTAGTAAGCAAAAGGGGAGCCAATTGAGACCTGGCGCAAGTAAGGAAAGTCCTATGCACGGGATTCTGGACTTGAACGTCCCTATTGAGGGAACATCCAGCGGAGATGTGATGTGACACCCTAGATTTTGGAACTTTCTTTTTCCAAAAACTTTTCTGGTTTATTTCTGGATTTGCTATTGGATTTGCTTTTGAGCACCTCTTTGGACTTGAAACTTGAGCATATTCTCTTTCCATGCTCAAGTGGCCCTTGAATCCAAGCCTTTCCATTGCCATTCCATTGTTCCATCTCATCCAAGCCACCATTTTATTCAAGCCATATATTCCTTTTTCCATTAAAAGGGTTATTCCCATTATTTGAGGTTTGTGAAGCAACCCATATGTATATTGCTCCATAAATCCCCAAATAATTCCCACATGACATTGATGTCATATCTTGCCAATTTCTCCAAAAACATTTCATAGCCCAAGTGGATTTTTCCTCTAGAAAAATTCATTTGTCTGTGGGGGCAGAATGGAGCTTTGTGAAGGGAATGATATTTCTATTGATCCATTGCTGGTGAAACTTTTTGTGCAATATCATATGACCATGTCATCGATCTCCACCAAATTCAACCACAATTTGACTAGCCAAACTCCTACAATAAATTCCCAAAGTTTTGATGCAGCAAGGGGGCATTGTGAAGCAAGTGCATGATAAGGGATCCCATTTGCCTTGAAACTTTTTTAGCATGATCCTACCACTATATAACTCTAGCAAACCAGATTTGAGCCAAACCCCATTACCCATGTGAGTGCACCATCAAGTTTAAGTTTCTGACCAGTGGGCCACATTGTGAAGCAAGTTCTAGCTATGTGTGTCCAATGGCCATGAAATTCTATACACATGTGCACCATGCCAATTAACCAAGCTACACTAATTTTCAGCCAATTCCACCAATCGTATGAGATGCTAGTTTCAACTTTGCATTTCTGGTCCAATTGGACATTTGTAAAGGAAGTGCTAGCTAGCTTACTCCAAATGAGATGAAACTTGGCACACATACTCATCCTAGTGTATTATTGAGCTATGCAAAATATCATGCCTAGGGGAGCAATTTAAAAGCCATACCACAGTACAAACATCTTATGCAGCATTGTGCCATTTGCAAAGGAGGTGTATGAAAACTTGATCCCATTGAGCCCAAACTTTCCAGAAACATAGTCCTTCCTATCCTCAAGCCAATAGACAACCTGGCACCACCCCAAACCCCACCATGTGAGCCCAGCTTATGCTCCAAGTTTGGTGTATCCAACTTTGCAGTGAAGAAAAGGTCACCATGTTCACTCTTTTGACCATCCAATGACACCATTGCACTCAGCATAGAAAGGACTAGCGAATGGACATCCTTGGCCACGAAGAAACCCACTGTGGGCACCAGTGCATTTTGTGGCCATGCTCTTGGCAGCACCTGGCGTGCTCTGGCCGCGCACTGCACGTGCTCGACTCGTCCCCTGCGTGCCACAGTGTGCCATCGTCCGCTTCTTGTTGTCACTCCGCACCGCACGACTTTCCTCAGGCCGCGTGCTCCACGCCACCCCCTCTGGAACCTCCTCGACGCCTTCATCTCACCCGCCGTCGTCGTCTTCCCCATGGCACGGCCCTGCCGAGCATCTCTCCATGGCTATATAAGAGGGCGCAGCCCCGAGCACCCCATAGCATCTCGAGCAGCTCCCCACCTCTCCTAGCCACCTCCCCTCCCTGATTTCGTCGCCGGAGCCCGCCATTGCTCCTCACGGTCGCCGTGGTAGCCGCCGGCCGCCGCTCAAATCCCGAGCAGCCGGAGCCTCCCTCGTCCTCCAGTCCAGCCCCGACCTCTACCCACTCCACCGCGACCCCCTCATCGACCCCCTAGCATCTCCCTGCCCCGCCTTTGACCCAGCCGCCCGGAACGCCGCGCCCGGCGGCGGGGGCTCAGTGCCGCAGGCCGCCCCGCGTGGCCACACGGTCGCCGGCGGACGTGCCCTGGTTGGCCGCGCTCGACGGGTTCTCCTCCGCTAGCTCCTCGCGTCTCCCTTCAACGGCGGTGAGGCCGGCTCGGCCGTGGCCTCCCCTGTGTCCAGTCGAGAGGAAGAAGACAGAGGAAGGAAAGGAAACTGCCAAGTGGGTCCCGCATGGCAGCCAGCAGGCCCCGGGCCCGTTTTCTTCAAGTGAAGGTGCATTTCCAGCCGATACGTTTTCCCTGCTGGAAAACGTCTTTCGCTTCTACTTTGGTCCGGAATACGTTTCCCCTTCTGGAAGGCGTATTCAGCTTTACTTCAGCCCGAAATAAGCTTTCACTCAACAGAAAGCGTATTTTCCCCAAAAACCAACCCCCGACACCGTTTCGATTATATCTCCGCAACCGT
Source organism: Bromus sterilis (assembly GCA_950022295.1). Taxonomy (NCBI): domain Eukaryota; kingdom Viridiplantae; phylum Streptophyta; class Magnoliopsida; order Poales; family Poaceae; genus Bromus; species Bromus sterilis. Next base: position 16,941,666 of record OX465598.1, on the reverse strand, counting down.
AAGTCCAAATGAGGCGATTCTTTTTGCGTTGTTTCCGTATCGAGCTCCTCTTCAGTTTGGCATAGGTTTCATGCCATGATTTTATGTTGTTCTTTGCTGGTCAAGCAAAATATAGTGTTTGACCTTTTTGCCCGTTGCTTTATTTGAATTATTTTCAGGGCGTTGCTTGTGTTGAAGACCCGGAGCTTCTTCACACCCCTTTGGTGAAGGCAAGCCACAGTACCCTTTACACCTTTGCAAAGCTTTGACATACTTCTAAAAAATTCTTTTCGATGATATGCTTATATCGGTGACCATGATCATGTTGCCATTTTATGTTTGATGTTATCATTGCCATGCTATCCTTGAATATGCTACGACTATGCAATGTTTTGCCATGTTACATCCATGCTATGATTTGATTATGTCATTGCTATGTTATGCTCTGCATCATCGTAACGACAACATACCAATACCATGCTAAGTTTCTCATGTTCATGTTATGCCTAAGTTATGCTCAACTGCATTCATAATGTTGCCATGTTAATAACTTAATCTTTGTAACACGGATAAGTTCCTCATCTAAAATGTGCTTGATCATATCTGATATTATTATGCTAGTATGCTATGCATTGTTATGATCTACTCATGTTGCACCTGATACTTGTGTTTGCTGTTGGAGACATGCTTCATGACAAGTTGATCAGGTGCCATCGAACCGAACTTATCCGTGCAGCCACACTTGCTTGTATGGGCAGGCCTTGATTCGGTCTACCGGTGGGCGTCTCTTACGCGTATCACCAAAGAGGAAAGGCTATGCGCGGTAGTTGCCTTTGGCCAGGTAAACAGCGATAGTCTTGACAGCCAGTATTTTGATATGAGCTCAGTCTCCGTTCGGGACAGTATTTTCCACATGGTGGCCGTTTGCCAATAGGTTGGCTGGTGTCAAGAGGACACATGGGCTACCCAAGACAGTGTGTCGGTGATACGGTAAGGGAGACACGCGGTAGCTCGGTCTCGTTGGAGAAGTCCTAGTTCACTCCTGCGGTGCGAGTTCCAAGGATCCTGTGGGACAAGTACCGAGGTGTTGGATGGAGGACACTACTGGAAAATAGGCGATAGATAATATGGCAGCTAATGGCGCACTGCCCATGAGGTGCGCCACTGCTATATAGCAATGGCGCACAGTCACCAAGTGCGCCATTAGTATCCACTTTGCTAATGGCGCACTCCTCATCTGGTGCGCTACGACTAAATTTCTCTTGGACCAGCCCCTCTTCCCTTACATAGCGATGGCGCACCTCTCTGAAATGCGCCATTAGCAACCAGGGACGCTAATGGCGCACTTCTTCGGAATGGGCTATTGGTATGTCTCTGGGCCTGGGCTGCCCCCTGATCTGGCCCAACATACCTACGGCCCAACGCCATAACCCTAGCCTCTATCATCCCCCACATGCACCCGCAACCGTAGCCTTCGATCCCCTCCCCCCCCCCCCCCGCGCGCCGCGCCCACCGTCCCCTCCCGATCCAATCCACCTCTCATGCGACCCCTGGTCTACCTCTGGCTGCCCCCCTTCGCCTATTTATTCTCCGTCACGGGGAAACTCTGAAGACAGAACCCTATTTCACAAACTCGCCTCTGTTCCGCCGCCGCCGCGTTTCCGAGATCGGGAGCACCAGAAGACCTCTTCCTGGCACCCTGCCAGAGGGAGGATTGATCTCCGGGAGTCTCCTCTCCACCATGGATGCTCCCCGGATGTCTCGTGAGTAGTTTTCCTTGGACCATGGGTCCGTGATCAGTAGCTATGTGATGTTCTCCTCCCCTCTTTGATCTTCATTGTTTAGACCTCGTGAGCTGCCCTACATGATCGAGGCACCTTTGTAATATTTCTGCTGTTGCTATGCTGAGTTTGATGGGATCTGATGGATTATGAGATTATGTTCAGATTGTGATAGAGTAATATATTTGGTTTTTATCTCTTATATTTTTGTTCCTAAGTAATTCTTGCATGTTCTCCGTTGCTGTTTATTGCTTTGGCCAAGTAGTAGGTTGTGACTCCAAGAGGGAACATTGTGCTCGATTGTGGGTTCATGCCCCCCGATGACACGCTTGAGTGACAGAAACATGAGTCTAGGGGATGTGTTGTTGCCACAAGGGGGAAAACAATGGTGCTTGTAACCGCGGTTACAAGGATTGTTTACATTACGCAAAGTTCTTTTTAATGCAGTTGTCTGTTGCTTTGGGTTTACACTTTGGGTGGGGCTCGCAACTTAATACCAGCGAGATGTTCTGGATAGATATCTCAAGGTGGATGATTAGTAGTAGATGCAGTTGGATTTCGGCCTACTTATTTTGGCATACTTCCTGTGCTTTTGAACCTCTTCCTTTCTTTTGTAGCATATTTAGCATTGCGGTGCGTTCATAATCCTGTCAATTGCCCTTCTGTAATTTGTTTACCTCGCATAGCAGTTTTATCGTCTTTTGGGAGAGAGACATCACTAGTGAACATCACGTATCCGGGGTCCATATCCTTATTACTGTTTCCACGCTTTCTTTACTTTACTGCTTTTACTTGCTATCATTATCCCTTGTGTTTTACCCTTTGTGAACAACAAGACCAGAGAGATTGACAACCTCTTTGAACTTCGTTGGGAACAAAGTTATCTGTGTCTGTGTGCAGGTCCACGTCAGTCGCGCCGCTGACACCTACTTATCATCTCTAGAGTCCTACTGGAGACAAAACTTGGTATCTTCACCGAGGGAAACTTGCTGTTGCGCTACATCTCCACCTTCCACTTAGGGTAACCAACGAAGGGCGAGAAGCCATCAAGCAAATTTCTGGCGCCGTTGTCGGGGACTCCGAGTGCTAAGATAGGGGAGTTGCACACTACCATTTACCTTTGTTTTTTAGTCTTGTTAGTTTATCTTTCAGTTTTTATCTTTGTGTCTTTTATCAAAAACTACAAAAAAAATATTTATCTTGCTGTTAGTAGTCCTCCTTGTTTAGATGAACATGTTAGGGCTAGGTTCTTTGCGGGAATCGGAAGTTCTCGATTTCCGTCAAAGAGATGGAGAAAATATGAAGAAGGCATGGGAGAGAATCTCTGAAGCACATAAAAGAATTATGCCTTGGATACCTATAAAAATTGTGCTTAGAAATTTTTACCATGGTCTTTTTAAGTGGTGTAAACACTCTCTTGACATTATAGCTGAAGGAGATTTTCTAGAGTGTGATGAAGATAGGGCTCTTGATATTTTGCATAGTCTATCTAGTTATTTTGTTTATGATCGTAGTATTGATACTGTCATAGATAGACTTTCCACTATTGAAAAAGATTGGATGCTCTAGACTTGAGTAAAGTAGAGGAACTTAAGTCCAACAAGAAAGAAATGTTGGAGATAGATGATGATTGGGAGCCCTTTGTTAGGATTAGCATCTCTAACCAAGGCTTCCTTGCTCTTTGTGATATTGGATCCACAGTTTCTACTATGCCAAAAATAGTTTATGATTCTTTGAAACTAGATATGGATATATTATCATCTTATCATGAACATTCTAACGGAGATATTTCAGAGATTAAAGGAAAGGTAAAAGAAGTCCAATTTGCATTCCTTCATAGGACTGCACCAATGGATTTCTTCATCATGGAGCCAAACCAAAGTAACATTGTGCTCGGAAGAGACTTCCTCCGTGCTATGAAAGGCTTCATTGATATTGGTAATAAGCACATACGCTTATGCGGTATGGAGAAAGGTAAGTATCTCTTTCCTAGTAAGAAGAAGAATGAGCTTATTGAAAATCAATTTGAAGGTTTTTATGATTCTGATCTTGGATACCTTTGATTCTTCTTTTGCATCATGCCTAGCTTAAAGGCATAAAAGAAAGCGCTTTCGGGAGGCAGCCTGCAACGAATTTAGGTTTTTATTTTTGCTTTTGTTGTGTCTTGATGATTGTTACTACTGTAGCAACATCATTGTATCTTTATTTTTCAACTTTGTGCCAAATTATAGCCTCTTACGGCAAGGGAAGTAAAAGTTGTGACATGATGTCCAGAAAACAGATTCTGTCCTCGTGACCAGAAAAATTCCAGAAAAATCCCAGTTCATCTTTTTGAGCTGAAATTTTTACACAGTATGATCTATACAATTACGAAACTTTCGTATGTTCTGAGTTTTTTTGATTTGAGTTGCAGAAGTGCCCCTAAAAAATTCTTTACTACCTGCTGTTCTGTTTTTCACAGATTCTGCCACGTTTTGTCTCTCCTTACTTTTGCAAACCTTAAGCTTGCTTTTTCTTTGCAAAATCTTTTTGGCACTCTTGAGAAACAGTAGCTCTTCAAGAATATCTTTATATCCAGTGGGGAAAAATTATTTATTAAAGGTACTAACCTCTCTAATCAGCTTATGATGAGTTATGTATGAAGGGAGTTTTCAAGTGTGCGATGGAAGATGATGAAAGAAGATCCAGGAGTGTCAAGCGCTCAAGCTTGGGGATGCCCCCATGCATCCCCAATAAATATTCAAGGAGACTCAAGAGTCTAAGCTTGGGGATGCTCCCGTGCATCCCCTTCTCCATCAACAATCATCAGTTCGTCCTTCGTCTCACTATATTTTTATCACTTCATGCGTAATGTGCTATGCTTGGAGCGTCTCGCTCTTAGGTTTTGTTTTTAGTTTTCTTTAGCTTTGCTTGCTGTTCATAACAAGTTAGATCCCGTCTTACTTTGTGTGGGAGAGAAACACGCTCCACTTTCAAAATTTAGAACACATCATAGGATTTTTCATAGCTACTGCCATGTTTAGTTTTAGTTTTAGTTTGTCTTTAGCAAGAGCCTTGGCTTTTGCTTAGTTTGTTGCTGGAACTCTTTTTAGTTTTCATGTTTATCTTGTTAAAGAGAGTTGGTTGTTGCACTGAGTTGTGTCTTGTCTTGAAAGTAGGTGATTGAGGTTGCTATTTAATTTTAGTAATAACTTGCAATGGTTTTGAGGTATTGATGTGAGTAATGTTTGAACTTTTGGTGTCAAGAGCTCTAGCCTATTAGTGATAGGTGTCGTATTTTGGGCAATCCGTGTGTATTTTCAAAACCTACAAAACTAGTTGAGAACTCTAGCTACTAGATGGATCACCGATGCCCCACAGGCGTAATGGATCGAGGTAGTCTTCGCGGGTAAGTTAACCCAATTTATTGATTCGACACACGGGGAGCCAAAGACTATTTATAAGCTTTAACAGTTGAGTTGTCAATTCAACCGCACCTGAAATATACTTGCTTGCAACGATAGATAAGTAGTAACGATAATATGATAGTGATAGTGGCAACAGCAAAACTAACAACAAAAGTAACGACAATGACCAGCAGGATTGAAAGAACTGTAGGCTAGGGAGATGGATGGTTGGGCGCTGCATGGATGAGAGTAAACATATAATAGATTCTAACACGGGGCAAGGCACACAGAAAAGCAATGATCATCTAGGCAAATATCAAACATTAGACATGTATCCCGTAGGTAGTTGTGCGTGCTTGCAATAAGAACTTGCACAACATCTTTTGTCCTACCATCCCTCTACGAACGGGGCCAAAAGGTACTTATGGAGATTAAGGTACTCCTGTCAAAGAGCACCGGAACAAAGCAATAAACTCAATGGATACATGGAGTCCTCAAATTATGGACCGTCCCCTTTGGTGTCCCAATATGTCACCTTTCGGATCGCCGGTTCCGGACCATAATAGGGGCATACAACTCATAGATAGGATCTAGAACACAAATATATTCATGAAAACACATAGGGTTCAGATATGAAAACATGGCACTTGGGCCCAAAGTGACAAGCATTAAGAACAACAAATTGTATCAAAGATGATAAACACCAAAGTAGATGATAGGAAACATGTCCCCAACAATTGACGAACTATTACATGATTAAACTCATCCAATCCCTACCATCCCCTTTGCCTACAGCAGGGAATTACTCACACATATGAAGAGAAGTCATGGTGGATGGATGGAGTGGTGATGGTGATGACGATGGCGACGATCTCCCCTCTCCGGAGGCCAAATTAGCCTCCAGATTAGCCCTCCCGAAGAAGAACAGAGGGTGGCGGCGGCTCCGCGACGGAATCTGGGAAAACGACTTCTGTTCTGGGGTTTTCTCGTCACGGGGATAAATAGGAGGCTCGGTAGGGCACCAGAGGAGGGGGGAGCAGCCCAGGCGGCCAAAGGGCGCGGCCCCACCCCTGGCCGCGCTAGGGGGGCGCCTGGGGTCCCCCCCAGGACTCCCCTCTGGTCCCACATCTGGCATCTGGCTCCTTCGGGTGCGTGTATTTTCTGGTATTTTTCTGGTATTTTTCTGGGGCGTCTAAAAATCCATTTTCCTGCGCACAAATAAACTATACAGGCAGCTCTGCTGAAAACATCGTTAGTCCGGGTTAGTTTCGTCCAAATCATGCAAGAATGAGGGCAAAACAATAGCAAAAGTGTTTGGAAAAGTAGATACGTTTGAGACGTATCAACTCCCCCAAGCTTAGCATATTGCTTGTCCTCAAGCAATTCAGTTCAACGAACTGGACGCGACAAAGAAAACTTTGACAAACTCTTTTGCTTCAATAGATGTATATAAGCAAGTACTACGAAAAGAGTGTAGCAGGTATTGAAACAATGCTATAAGGACAATGCACGAAGCAATTCTTCTTTCATGTGATCAGTCACAAACAACTAAAAGTAAATAATAAGCTACTGAAAATCAAGACAGGATCACAATGCACATAGCTTGAACATACTTGAGTGGTATTTCGCTAGCCTCCATGAGTGAAGCAAAACATAAATGCAGAAACTCCTCCGGAGTTTTAAAGGGGACTAGAACTTAGTATTTCAGACTAGCAATAACACAAGCATGCAGAAGACAATGTAATACTTTGGGACAATGCATGTTACACTAAGAATGACAATTATGCTCTCATAGTTGGTGCTTTGAAGAAAGAAGGGGAGACTCTCGAACCGTGGCTTTTGATGGCAAGGTTGAAAACCCGTGAAAGGAAGCAAAGACTAAACATGTGCCAGAGCTCTTGGTTTTGAAAGCAGAGATAAAATATTTTTGAGAAGTGCAACTTTCCAGTCAACGGTGAACGTTAAAGGTCTCTCAATATCTCCATTGCCAACCATATATAATGTCTTTTGCTTACACATATTCCCTTATCCATAAACCTTCGATGGTCTATGGAACCTTTTATTTTGCCTCAAGGATGGAAGGAGGGTATCGTTCCACCTATCATAAGCAGCATTTGGTCCATTTCACTCCATCATCAAGTATGGGGGAGGTGTAACTCTCATATTTTTTTCTTTTTCTGTTTTGACTAGTTAAAACTTCCGTCAAAATATTTTTGGCCTGAAAGATACTGATTTCCCCTCACCGTACCATGAGCTTGTACGGTTACAAAAAGGGAAACTTTTGAATAAATTTCGAGATGGCACAAGAAAGTCTAAGTTAGGAGTGGCCGGTAAATACCACATATAGGTAGGTATGGTGGACTCAAATGGAACAACTGGGTTTGAAAAGGAGTTTGGAAGCACAAGCAGAAATCCGCTTGGTGCGAGCGAAGGCTAGCAAAAGACTGGGAAGCGACCAACTAGAGAGCAATAACTGTCATAATCATGCAAAGCGACAAAGCAACATTGAATCGGGCATGAAAGTGATATAACTATTCTGAAACAAAAAGATCATCAAGGCAAAAGTAGACTTTTTAGTCATAAGCATGTGTGAACATGTGCCAAGTCAATCAAAAAATTCTCCGAAGGGAAATACCACTTCAGTATGCCAAACCATGAACAATGCAATGCATGTAAATCATTTCAACAACACATTATGTACTCTAGCTATTTGAGACTGGCCACAAGGAAAGCATGAACACTGGGAAAGCATTGTAAACATAGCACTAAGTCGCTACAAGCTGGTCTCTAGATCATAAGTACATGCATATGTACAAAAGTAGAAACAAGAAGAGTTCATACCGGTTTTCCTTGTTGCTTTCCTTTCGTCGATCTTCGTCATTACTGCCTTGTCACTTGCACAATCGAACGTAGGAAATATAATCAAATGCCATCATGGACTCGAGCTGAACTCTGAAAACAAAGAAAACTAAAGAGAGAAAGGAAATCTTTTTGGGTTTTTTGAAAGGTTAAAAGAAAGCAAAAGAAAAGAGAAAATATTTTTTTTTGAAAAGTAAGAAAGAAGAACGGGCAAAGGCTTCAAAAAGATCAAAGCGAAAAGAGTGGATAATACAATGGAAAAGTGAGAAGGGCACGTACTCCCCCAAGCTTAGGCTTTTGTAAAGTGTGAAAGATCTCCTTTACCTTCTTGTAAATTAGAGTGTTGCCCTTAAGTGAGGAAAAGATCCCAAAGTGGACACATTAAAAGATCCCAAAGAGGACAAATGAGAGTTAAATAGAAAGAGCCATTGAGGCCACAAAAAATACAAAAAATAGAAAAAAGAGAAAAAGAAATAAAAAGAGAGAAAGGGGCAACACTACTATCCTTTTGAGAGATCCACACTAGTACTCCCTTTATATCCTTTTACTCCATAGAGATGATCTTCATGCATATAGCTATGTGGGGACCTTCACACTATAGAACTTGGCTTGCATATTCCAAGGATGAGCCTCCTCAAACAAGCTCTAGGTCTTCATGAGCGAGCAAGTTAGATGCACCCCCACTAGTTCCTTTGGAGAGCTTCTTAGCTCGTATGTGCATCCGTTACATGGAAATCCCTACTCCTCACATCATATCTATCATTTGGCATCTCTTGCCTATGATTGTCCTCATTGATGTGAGCCTTTCTCATCCTTTTTGTCTTCCTCCTCCACCATATTTCTCTCTTTTCCATCCTAAGTGTCAACTCTCGTGCTTACGCTCATCCATTGCATGAGTGCTCAAAATATCGAAAAGGAGTGGATTAAATTGACTTGTACCTGGCTAGTGGTCTGGGGACGAGTCAAGATAAGATTCCAAAGAGGACCAAGTGTGAAACTTTAGTAGATTGAGTTCTCAACACAAAAATACTTTTTTTCTCGTATTCCCTATCCCCTTCTTGCACGCAAACACCATTTGGAGACATTCGAGTCACGGACAACGAGAGCTCTTGCACCTAATGTTCTTTTGTTACTTGTTTCAATGCTAATATAGACTCTTGCATGTTATGACTTGAATTGAATCTCTAACCTTGATTGCTTTACTTTTCAAAGTTCTTATATGGTTGCTAGCATGTCACCACAGAAATTATGCTGTTATCATTTACCTACTCGAGGACGAGCAGGAATTAAGCTTGGGGATGTTGATACGTCCAAAACGTATCTATAATTTCTGCTTGCTCCATGCATGTTTTGTGTGATATTGCTATGATCTAGATACACTTTCATATACTTTTGATCATATTTGGACTAACCTATTAACTCAGTGCACCCCAGTGCCAGTTCCTGTTTTCTGCTGTTTTTCTATTTCAGTTTTCCCCCATATAAAAAGTGACAGAAAAATTCGGGAAAATTCAGATAAAAAATCAGCGTGAAGGAAGCTTCGCGAAGAGCCCTGGTGGGGCCAGAGGGGAGCCAGGGGGCCCAGGCGGCCACCCGGCGCGGCCCCACCCCTGGCCACGCCAGGGGGGCGCCTGGGGCCCCTGGTCCACCTCTGACTGCCCCCCTTCTCCTATTTATTCTCCGTCACGGGAAAACTCCGAAGACAGAACCCTATTTCGCAAACTCGCCTCTGTTCCGCCGCCGCTGCGCTTCCGAGATCGGGAGCACCAGAAGACCTCTTCCCGGCACCCTGCCGGAGGGAGGATTGACCTCCGGGAGTCTCCTCTCCACCATGGATTCTCCCCGGATGTCTCGTGAGTAGTTTTCCTTGGACCATGGGTCCGTGATCAGTAGCTATGTGATGTTCTCCTCCCCTCTTTGATCTTCATTGTTTAGACCTCGTGAGCTGCCCTACATGATCGAGGCACCTTTGTAATATTTCTGCTGTTTCTATGCTGAGTTTGATGGGATTCTATGGATTATGAGATTATGTTCAGATTGTGATAGAGTAATATATTTGGTTTTTATCTCTTATATTTTGGTTCCTAAGTAATTCTTGAATGTTCTCCGTTGTTGTTTATTGCTTTGGCCAAGTAGTAGGTAGTGACTCCAAGAGGGAACGTTGTGCTCGATTGTGGGTTCATGCCCCCCGATGACACGCTTGAGTGACAGAAACATGAGTCTAGGGGATGTGTTGTTGCCACAAGGGGGAAAACAACGGTGCTTGTAACCACAGTTACAAGGATTGTTTACATTACGCAAAGTTCTTTTTAATGCAGTTGTCTGTTGCTTTGGGTTTACACTTTGGGTGGGGCTCGCAACTTAATACCGGCGAGATGTTCTGGATAGATATCTCAAGGTGGATGATTAGTAGTAGATGCAGTTGGATTTCGGTCTACTTATTTTGGCATACTGCCTGTGCTTTTGAACCTCTTCCTTTCTTTTGTAGCACAGTTAGGATTGCGGTGCGTTCATAATCCTGTCAATTGCCCTTCTGTAATTTGTTTACCTCGCATAGCAGTTTTATCGTATTTTGGGAGAGAGACATCACTAGTGAACATCACGTATCCCGGTCCATATCCTTATTACTGTTTCCACTCTTTCTTTACTTTACTGCTTTTACTTGCTATCATTATCCCTTGTGTTTTACCCTTTGTGAACAACAAGACCAGAGAGATTGACAACCTCTCTGAACTTCGTTGGGAACAAAGTTATCTGTGTCTGTGTGCAGGTCCACGTCAGTCGCGCCGCTGACACCTACTTATCATCTATGGAGTCCTACTGGAGACAAACCTTGGTATCTTCACCGAGGGAAACTTGCTGCTGCGCTACATCTCCACCTTCCACTTAGGGTAACCAACGAAGGGCGAGAAGCCATCAATGGATCGGTCCATACTCAGCTAATGATTTCGTTTACCAATATTGACAAGAATATTTCGTGTTTTTCTTACAAGTCCCTGTTGGGTATTTTACCAATGAACCACCAACTTTGGGTATATAATCCAAGGCTGGTCAAGTACTGGTGTAGTGCCCAGTGTTTTGCAGCATACATGTGCCAAGGTGGGCTTTCCTTTGTGCCCTATGTGGTGACATTACCATACCTTATACACAATCGCAACTAGCACAATTATACAACAACACCACAACTAGAATACGATGATGAAGTTTTTTATCCCACACAAGCCTTCACCATTCATCTTCTGCTTGAGCACTCCTTGGTGACTAAAGTTCCTGTGAAGAATCTAGCCAAATTATTTTTCTCCTTCTAATTCATTCCTGTGAGTTGACACTTTGTTTTCAGTGACTAAAGTTGGCGTTTTTAAAAGTCTTTTGAATGTGAAGCACTCTACTTTAATTGATGTTGTGATTTTCTTGTCTTGCAGAAATGGTTCGCTCTCGCCAAACCTTCCGCATCACCACCGGCATCCGTATACCACCCCACCCCCGAACCTCCACCCCCGAGCCGGAGACCGCACCCATGCCCGCTCCCGCGCTCGCGCCCGCACCCGCCTTGTCGGGCTTCTCCACGGGCTCGCGCCTCTCTGCATCGACGGCGTCCTCACATGTCTCCGGATTTTCGACGGCAAGCTCTGACATTCAGCCCACTGCTTCAGAGTTGTCTCGAAATAGGCGGGAGATAGAAGAGGAGGACGCAACAGAGGAGGCGGAGTTCAATGCCGTTTGGGAGCGCAGTTACCCGGGCGTATTCGATGACCCTCCACGAGACCCGGCGCGCCTAGCGGTTGTATGGGAAGCAGGTCAGGCCGAAAGAGAGAACAAGCTCATCGTCATATCTTCTGACGAGGAGTGAAGTAGTTCATGTAATTGATAACATGTTGGTTAAGAATTTGTGTACTCTCATGCTATACTTTGTGATTTGCTCTTGTTAATAATGGTGTTGCTTGAACTAATGTGGCTGTTACAATAGTTGTCATGTCATGATGATGCTGTCTATATCTGTGTGTATTTTATTTCTGTGAGATGTTTATATCTGTGATGCAAATACAGAAAAGCAAAAAAAACCTATAATTCTTAGTAATGGCGCACCTGGGGCCTTAGTAATAGCGCACTCCTGGTGCTCCATTACTGTTTGGGTTAGTAATGGCGCACCAGATGTGCGCCATTACTAAGTGCTAGTAGTGGCGTGGTAGTAATGGCACACCATACGTGCGCCATTAACATGCAAATGAGGTGTTGCTTATTGGCTTCTCGCCCTTCGTTGGTTACCCCAAGTGAAGGTTTGAGATGCAGTGCAGCAGCAGTTTTCCCTCGGTGAAGATACCAAGGTTTGTCTCCAGTAGGACTCCAGAGATGATAAGTAGGTGTGAGCGGCGCAACTGACGCGGACCTGCACACAGACACAGATAACTTTGTTCCCTACGAAGTTCAGAGAGGTTGTCAATCTCTCCGGTCTTGTTGTCCACAAATGATAAAACGCAAGGGATAATGATAGCAACTTGAAAGTAAATGCAGAAAAGTAAATATAGCTTGGAATTAGTAATGAGGGTATGGACCGGGATACGTGATGTTCACTAGTGATGTCTCTCTCCCAAAAGACGATAAAATTGCTATGCGAGGTAAACAAATTACAGAAGGGCAATTGACAGGATTATGAACGCACCGCAAAGCTAACTATTCTACAAAAGAAAGGAAGAGGTTCAAAAGCACGGGCAGTACGCCAAAATAAGTAGACCGAAATCCATCTGCATCTACTACTAATCATCCACCTTGAGATATCTATCCAGAACATCTCGCTGGTATTAAGTTGCGAGCCCCACCCAAAGTGTAAACCCAAAGCAACAAACAACTGCATTAAAAAGAACTCTGCGTAAAGTAAACAATCCTTGTGACCGCGGTCACAAGCACCGTTGTTTTCCCCCTTGTGGCAACAGCACATCCCCTAGACTCATGTTTCTGTCACTCAAGCGTGTCATCTGGGGGCATGAACCCACAATCTAGCACAACGCTCCCTCTTGAAGTCACTACCTACTACTTGGCCAAAGCAATAAACAGCAACGGAGAACATGCAAGAATTACTTAGGAACAAAAATATAAGAGATAAAAACCAAATATATTACTCTATCACAATCTGAACATAATCTCATAATCCATCAGATCCCTCCAAACTCAACATAGCAACAGCAAAAATATTACAAAGGTGCCTCGATCATGTACGACAGCTCACGAGGTCTACAATGAAGATCAAAGAGGGGAGGAGAACATCACATAGCTACTGATCACGGACCCATGGTCCAAGGAAAACTACTCACGAGACATCCGGGGAGCATCCATGGTGGAGAGGAGACTCCCGGAGGGCAATCCTCCCTCCGACAGGGTGCCGGGAAGAGGTCTTCTGGTGCTCCCGATCTTGGAAGCGCGGCGGCGGCGGAACAGAGGCGAGTTCGCGGAATAGGGTTCTTCCCCTGGAGTTTTCCCGTGACGTAGATTAAATAGGCGAAGGGGGGCAGCCAGAGGTGGACCAGGGGCCCCAGGCGCCCCCCTGGCGCGGCCAGGGGTGGGGCCGCGCCGGGTGGCCTCCTGGGCCCCCCTGGCTCCCCTCTGGCCCCTCCCGGGCTCTTCTCGAAGCTTCTGTCACGCTGATTTTTTATCTGAATTTTCCCGAATTTTTCTGGCACTTTTTATATGGGGGAAAACTGAAATATAAAAACAGCAGAAAACAGGAACTGGCACTGGGGTGCACTGAGTTAATAGGTTAGTCCAAATATGATTAAAAGTGTATGAAAGTGTATCTAGATCATAGCAATATCACACAAAACATGCATGGAGCAAGCAGAAATTATAGATACGTTTTGGACGTATCAACATCCCCAAGCTTAATTCCTGCTCGTCCTCGAGTAGGTAAATGATAACAAGCATAATTTCTGTGGTGACATGCTAGCAATCTTATAAGAACTTTGAAAAGTAAAGCAATCAAGGTTAGAGATTCAATTCAAGTCATAACATGCAAGAGTCTATATTAGCATTGAAACAAGTAACGAAAGAACAAAAGGTGCAAGAGCTCTCGCTATCCGTGACTCGAATGTCTCCAAATGGTGTTTGCGAGCAAGAAGGGGGATAGGGAATACGAGAAAAAAAGTATTTTTGTTGAGAACTCAATCTACTAAAGTTTCACACTTGGTCCTCTTTGGAATCTTATCTTGACTCGTCCCTAGACCACTAGCCAGGTACAAGTCAATTTGATCCACTCCTTTTCGATATTTCGAGCACTCATGCAATGGATGAGCGTAAGCACGAGAGTTGACACTTAGGATGGCAAAGAGAGAAATGTGATGGAGGAGGAAGACAAAAAGGATGAGAAAGGCTCACATCAATGAGGACAATCATAGGCAAGAGATGCCAAATGATAGATATGATGTGAGGAGTAGGGATTGCCATGCAACGGATGCACGCACGAGCTAAGAATCTCTCCAATGGAACTAGTGGGTGTGCATCTAACTTGCTCGCTCATGAAGACCTAGAGCTCGTTTGAGGAGGCTCATCCTTGGAATATGCAAGCCAAGTTCTATAGTGTGAAGGTCCCCACATAGCTATATGCAAAAAGATCATCTCTATGGAGTACAAGGATATAGAGGGAGTACTAGTGTGGATCTCTCAAAAGGATAGTAGTGTTGCCCCTTTCTCTCTTTTTATTTCTTTTTTTCTTTTTTCTATTTTTTGTATTTTTTTGTGGCCTCAATGGCTCTTTCTATTTAACTCTCGTTTGTCCTCTTTGGGATCTTTTATTGTGTCCACTTTGGGATCTTTTCCTCACTTAAGGGCAACACTCTATTTTACAAGAAGGTAAAGGAGATCTTTCACACTTTACAAGGTACTCAAAACATAAAGAAGATGTAACTAACATGATGTATGCAAGGTATGTCGCTGCCAGTGTAGTAGGAACATGTATGACATGAAGATCAAGTTATGAAGAGGTGGAAGTTGCATGTCAATATAACTCAGAAAGGCTATGGAAATGCCTTGATAGGTAGGTATGGTGGCTGTTTTGAGGAAAGATATAAGGAGGCTTATGATGACAGAGCGTATCATGCCAAGGGTTTGGATGTACCGGCGAAGGTGGACACCAACTCTCGGAGTGAGAAGTAGGCAATGCATGGCACGGGAAAGGCTAGCAAAATATGGGAAGGTGGAAGTGTCAACTCTCAATACTTACATTAGTCCGAAGAACTCATGCACTTATTATCGGTAACTCTCAATCTAATGAGGAGGTTCACAAAGATACAAGTACCCCGAGGAGGAGTGTATGGGGGTTTGGTTATCCTTGCGCATCCTCGACTCATGGTACGTGAGTGTACTCTAATATTCGATCCCTCCAAGGATTAGTGATCCATCTAGTAGCTAGAGTTCTCAACTAGTTTTGCAGGTTTTGAAGATAAACACGGATTGCCCAAAATACGACACCTATCACTAATAGGCAAGAGCTCTTGACACCAAAAGTCCAAACATTACTCACATCAATACTTCAAAACCATTGCAAGCTACTACTAAAATTAAATAGCAACCTCAATTAACTACTTTCAAGACAAGACACAACTCAGTGCAACAACCAACTCTCTTAACAAGATAAACATGAAAACTAAAAAGAGTTCCAGCAACAAACTAAAAAAAATCCAAGGCTCTTGTTAAAGACAAACTGAGACTAAAACTAAACATGGCAGCAACTATGAAAAGATAAAGAACACACAACAGCAAAAAGATAGGCATGAAGAATCCTATGATGTGTTCTAGATTTTGAAAGTGGAGCGTGTTTCTCTCCCACACAAAGTAAGAAGGGATTTAAATTGTTATGAACAGCAATCAAAGCTAAAGAAAACTAAAAACAAAACCTAAGAGCGAGACGCTCCAAGCATAGCACATAACGCATGAAGTGATAAAAATATAGTGAGACGAAGGACGAACTGATGATTGTTGATGGAGAAGGGGATGCACGGGGGCATCCCCAAGCTTAGACGCTTGAGTCTACTTGAATATTTATTGGGGATGCATGGGGGCATCCCCAAGCTTGAGCGCTTGACACTCCTGGATCTTCTTTCATCATCTTCCATCGCACACTTGAAAACTCCCTTCATACATAACTCATCATAAGCTGATTAGAGAGGTTAGTACCCTTAATAAATAAATTTTTTACCCACTGGATATAAAGATATTCTTGAAGAGATACTGTTTCTCCAGAGTGCCACAAAGTTTTTTCAAAGAAAAAGCAAGCTTAAGGTTTGCAAAAGTAAGGAGAGACAAAACATGGCAGAATCTGTGAAAAACAGAACAACATATAGTAAAGAATTTTTTAGGGACACTTCTGCAACTCAAATAAAAAAACTCAGAACATACGGAAGTTTCGTAATTGTATAGATAATACTGTGTAAAAATTTCATCTCAAAAAGATGAACTGGGAATTTTATGGAATTTTTATGGTCACAAGGACAGAATCTGTTTTCTGGACAGCATGTCACAACTTTTACTTTCCTTGCCGTAAGAGGCTATAACTTGGCACAGAGCTGAAAAATAAACATATAATGATGTTGCTACTGAAGTAACAACCATCAAGACACAACAAAAGCAAAAGGAAACACCTAAATTCATTGCGGGCTGCCTCCCGAAAGCGCTTTCTTTTATGCCTTTAAGCTAGGCATGATGCAAAAGAAGAATCAAGTTTTATCAAGAGAAAGAGAATAACTAGCCCGTGTAACAGACTCAAAAGGTAACTTGATTTTCTTTCTAGGGAAGTGTTCCATCCCCTTTTTGAATGGGAATTGGAATTTAATATTCCCCTCTTTCATGTCAATAACCGCATCAACGGTGCGAAGAAAAGGACGTCCCAAAATAATTGGACATAAAGGTTCACACTCTATATCCATAACAATAAAATCGACGGGAACATAGTTGTCATTGACAGTGATAAGAACATCGTCGATCTTCTCCAAAGGTTTCTTTATGGAAGAATCAACAAGACGAACACCAAAAGAACAAGGCTCAAAGGGCTTCAATTCAAACATATCAAGTATTCTTTTGGGCATAACAGAGGTACTAGCTCCAACATCACATAAAGCATAGCAAGAGAAGTTATTCAATTTAATTTTGATCATAGGGTCCCAACCATCATCTAGCTTCCTAGGTATGGAGGCTTCTACTCTAAGCTTCTCCTCCCTAGCTTTGATAAGAGCATTTGTGATATGCACCGTGAAGGCAAGATTAAGTGTGCTAGTGTGTGGGTCTCTAGACATTTTGTGTAGCAAGCTAATAACTTCTGAGAGGGTGCAACTATCAAAATCAATATCACTACTATCAAAGGTGGTAGTAGTGTCATCTAGGCTCACTTGTTTGAAACCCTCTATGTTCATAGGAGTTTCTTTTTCTTCGGTTGAGGTATTAGCATCACCATTAATAGGTCTGACGGGACTAGGAGTGCATTGGGTGCTAATAGTTTGGGTGTCCTCAACAATTTGGATAGTGGCAACTGTGTGGTGTGTAGGAAGGCTCTTAATTCTATCCTCTTCCTCTTTTTCTCTACCCCATCTTTCTTTAAGTTTAGCCATCATCCTAATATTTTCATTGATTTGTAACTGGATAACATTAATAGGAGTGGCCTTATTCTCCTCAAGGGGGGAGGTTCTAATTTTAAGCATCTCAATATCAAGGGCTAAGCTTTCTACCTTCAAAGAGAGATTATCTATTTTATCTAATTTCTCCTCTACATTTTTATTGAAGGCTTTTTGGGTAGTGATAAAGTCTCTAAGCATGCTTTCTAATTCAGAAGGGGGGTTCTTGTTGCTAGGGTAAGTGTTGTTGTTCCCATAATTGGATGGAAACGGTCTAGGATTGCTAGCAAAATTTCCCCTATAAGCATTGTTGTTCAAGTTTTTTCTAGCAATAAAGTTCACATCTACTTGTTCTTGAGCAACCAAAGAATTTAAAGGCACATCATGAGGATCAATAGAGGGTTGCTTAGTAAGTAGAGACATAATTAAGTCAACTTTTTCATTGAGGGAGGTAATTTCCTCGACAGAGTTTACCTTCCTACCTGTTGGAGCGCGTTCGGTGTGCCATTGGGAATAATTGGTCATCATTTCATCGAGAAGCTTCGTGGCAGCACCAAGTGTAGTTGACATAAAGGTTCCTCCCGCGGCCGAATCTAACAGGTTCCGCGAGGTAAAGTTCAAGCCTGCATAAAAAGTCTGGATAACCATCCAGGTAGTCAAACCATGTGTAGGGCATTTCTTAACAAGAGATTTCATTCGTTCCCAAGCTTGGGCAACGTGTTCATTATCCAATTGCTTAAAATTCATAATATTACTCCTCAATTGGATAATCTTAGCAGGATGGTAGTACTTCCCTATAAAAGAATATTTGCACTTATCCCAAGAATCTATGCTATTTCTAGGAAAAGATTGAAACCAGATTTTAGCATCTCCCCTTAAAGAGAACGGAAAAAGCTTGACCTTAACAACATCACCTTCTACTTCTTTATAGTTTTGCATATCACATAATTCAACAAAATTATTCAAGTGTAAAGCAGCATCATCTCCAGCACCAGAGAATTGATCTCTCATAACAAGGTTTAGCAAAGCGGGTTTAATTTCATAAGAGGTAGCTGAAGTGGCAGGTGTGGCAATGGGAGTGCAGATAAAGTCTTGGTTGTTGTGACTAGTGAAGTCACACAACTTGGTATTTTTAGTGGAACCCATAATAGCTGCAAGTGTGGCAGATTTTTTTGTACTTTTTGATAAAAAACACAAAGAAAAAAACTGAAAGATAAACTAACAAGACTAAAAAAACAAAGGTAAAGGGTAGTGTGCAACTCCCCTATCTTAGCACTCGGAGTCCCCGGCAACGGCGCCAGAAATACTCTTGCTTATTGGCTTCTCGCCCTTCGTTGGTTACCCCAAGTGAAGGTTTGAGATGCAGTGCAGCAGCAGTTTTCCCTCGGTGAAAATACCAAGGTTTGTCTCCATTAGGACTCCAGAGATGATAAGTAGGTGTGAGCGGCGCAACTGACGCGGACCTGCCCACAGACACAGATAACTTTGTTCCCAACGAAGTTCAGAGAGGTTGTCAATCTCTCCGGTCTTGTTGTTCACAAATGATAAAACGCAATGGATAATGATAGCAACTTGAAAGTAAATGCAGAAAAGTAAATATAGCTTGGAATTAGTAAGGACGATATGGACCGGGATACGTGATGTTCACTAGTGATGTCTCTCTCCCAAAAGACGATAAAACTGCTATGCGAGGTAAACAAATTACAGAAGGGCAATTGACAGGATTATGAGCGCACCGCAATGCTAACTATGCTACAAAAGAAAGGAAGAGGTTCAAAAGCACGGGCAGCACGCCAAAATAAGTAGACCAAAATCCATCTGCATCTACTACTAATCATCCACCTTGAGATATCTATCCAGAACATCTCGCTGGTATTAAGTTGCGAGCCCCACCCAAAGTGTAAACCCAAAGCAACAGACAACTGCATTAAAAAGAACTCTGCGTAAAGTAAACAATCCTTGTGACCGCGGTCACAAGCACCGTTGTTTTCCCCCTTGTGGCAACAGCACATCCCCTAGACTCATGTTTCTGTCACTCAAGCGTGTCATCGGGGGGCATGAACCCACAATCTAGCACAACGCTCCCTCTTGGAGTCACTACCTACTACTTGGCCAAAGCAATAAACAGCAACGGAGAACATGCAAGAATTACTTAGGAACAAAAATATATGAGATAAAAACCAAATATATTACTCTATCACAATCTGAACATAATCTCATAATCCATCAGATCCCTCCAAACTCAACATAGCAACAACAGAAATATTACAAAGGTGCCTCGATCATGTAGGGCAGCTCACGAGGTCTAAACAATGAAGATCAAAGAGGGGAGGAGAACATCACATAGCTACTGATCACGGACCCATGGTCCAAGGAAAACTACTCACGAGACATCCGGGGAGCATCCATGGTGGAGAGGAGACTCCCGGAGGTCAATCCTCCCTCCGGCAGGGTGCCGGGAAGAGGTCTTCTGGTGCTCCCGATCTTGGAAGCGCGGCGGCGGAGGAACAGAGGTGAGTTCGCGGAATAGGGTTCTTCCCCTGGAGTTTTCCCGTGACGTAGATTAAATAGGCGAAGGGGGGCAGCCAGAGGTGGGCCAGGGGCCCCAGGCGCCCCCCTGGCGCGGCCAGGGGTGGGCCACGCCGGGTGGCCGCCTTGGCCCCCCTGGCTCCCCTCTGGCCCCTCCCGGGCTCTTCTCGAAGCTTCCGTCACGCTGATTTTTTATCTGAATTTTCCCGAATTTTTCTGGCACTTTTTATATGGGGGAAAACTGAAATATAAAAACAGCAGAAAACAGGAACTGGCACTGGGGTGCACTGAGTTAATAGGTTAGTCCAAATATGATCAAAAGTGTATGAAAGTGTATCTAGATCATAGCAATATCACACAAAACATGCACGGAGCAAGCAGAAATTATAGATACGTTTTGGACGTATCAGGTGCGCCATTAGTGCCCTTTTTTCCAGTAGTGGGAAGAACTCCATAGTGTGGGTAACGTGCACAAACTCTGCAGAGTCACACAAATCTATTCGAATAGCCGCGTCCACGGTAATGGACACAGTTCGTACTAGGTCACACCATATGATCAACATGAGTTCGGTGGTATGTTTGTGGTAGGAGGATGGTCATGCGATGACCGGATAGGTTGGGTGGTAACGAAGGACACCTAACCCGTTGAATGGTCACGAGGTGACCCGATGCTTGAGTCTGTAAGGACTCCAAGGTAAGCCACGTGATCACGCAGTGATCAGGTGGGGTCCATGTGACCTTAAATGATGATTGATTGTGCATTAGTCTTCATGTTGATAAAATGCTGATAATATGTTAATATGCTTGATGATTATCTGCTTTCATGATGTTGATGCTCACATGTTGAATTCACTAATATACTTTAATCTGTTGCCATGTTATTGTTTTGCCTTGTTGCATGGTTGTTGTGAGCTTGCAAGTACATTCAATGTACTGACCTGGCGTGTTATGCCAGATTTGCAGGCCGTGCTTTGGATGCGTAGGACGACATTCCCAGTGTTTGCGAGCTAGGAGGTGTCCCAGCCAGTGTCCCTGTGGATTGGAGTTCATCACCGCCATTATTGTTCCGCTGCTAGAGAGTTATGCTGCTGCTTGGTGTAGAGCCGAGGCTAGTCTGAGGAGCAAGTTGTGTCTCCGCTAGCATTGTAATAGACCTCTTGTACCCCTATCTTCGGTAATAGAAAGTTGTTCAGTTCTATATCAAGCAGTGCCGTGTTCCAGAAGACTTGATCTTGGGTTGGTGAACGAGGTGTTCCGGTCCTCTGAGTCGGGGTGCCACAAGGCTTGGTATCAGAGCAGGTTTGGCTGTAGGACCCGCTAGCCCACGCAATCGTTAGAAGGACGTTAGATTAACGTTAGAGCTAGAGTGTAGCTTTCTTGTGTGATGCTATTGCCTGCTGCATTTGTTTGCTTCATATAGACGGTATGTTTTCGCTAACGATCTGATCTGACGAGTATAGATGGCGGAATACCCGGTGGGCTACACAGGATCCTCGTCCGCGACCAATTTTGACTACCTCCTTGCAGACGTATGGTGGACTCTCTACCCCAGTGGAGAGCTGCCAAGGTACCAAGTTTCCCAGACGCCGATCGGGGGGCAGCTGCTTGAGTACCGCGCCAACGTCTACGTGACCGCCACCATCCCCATCGGTGTGCGCTCATACAACTTCCAGGGTGGGCCCGCTTCTACCTCGGATCGTGCCATTCATCTTGCCGCGTTGGCGGGCCTCCTAGGCCTCCGCCACCAAGAAAGTGCGATGCAGCAGAATCACGCCTTCCATTTCTATCCCACCTTGGGTGCGACTCCGCAGCAAGTAAGTTTTCCTCGCCCTTTGGCGGAAGCCGATGCAGCGGTGATCACCGTGTCCCGCTACATGATCGCCCAGTACACCCTCCTCGTCGAGCTAGTCCGTGATGCAAGGGATGCAAGGAGAGCTCTTGCTGCAGCCTTGTCGTTGTCGACTCCTCCGCCCACTCCTGCCACCCCCGACAACCCGCTGTCAGATCAGAACGCCTGAGCTTCGCGTAGTCCGTAATGCATGAGTAGTAGTGTTGCATGTTGATGTGTGTAGCAATAAGTTGAGATCCTGCGTGCGATCTCAGTGCTTGTTCAATGTTGCTATTCTTGCTTAATTCTCGTTGTTGGTTCGTTGTTCCTCGGCAGTTACTAACTCTGTTTTGGCAGATGTTAGATGACTTGGACGGACCCTTGCTTGTTGTTCTGCAGTGGAACCATGTCTGGTTCTGAGCTGATGCATCGTCGGTCGTCCGGAGTGGATACCTGTTTTACATTTCTCTTTTCAGCAACCGGCCCGTGTTCTGTGCTGCTTTTCGGCCATCTCGGGCAGTTGTTGGGTTTCTTTTCGCAGTGGAGACCCTATGCTCTGAGCTATTTTTCGGCCGTCTTAGGGGACCTCTGCATTCTTTTTATCAACATTGTCTCATGCTCTGAGCTGATTTCGGTCGGTCGTCGTGAGCAATGCTTGAGCTATTCCAGTACAAGTCTCATATCTGAGTTGTAAAAACCGTTCTGGTGGCTACTGGGTTATTCGTTGTTTTTCTTAGCAAGGAGTCATCATAGTCATCAACTACCGCTAAAGCTGATGAAGTAGTAAGCCTCTTCTCGTTTGTTTTTTCCCCGTGGTTTTCTTCGTTGGTTCTTCTTTTGGTTCTTTGGTGTCACTTGCTCCACCCCAATGGGAAGTTGCTCATAACCCTGCATACCTCGAAGAACCAGTGCAATACCGCAGAGCAGCGTGAAGACACCAAGTCAAGGGCCCACACCAGCTTGCAGTAGGAATATTCAACCCCATATGAGTTCTGCCTGAATGAACCAAGTCAGCATTATTCCGGTAATCGTATGGCCATGAAGATTCCATCGGTGGAAGACCACAGAGAAATGAAGAAACTCAACCAGACATGAATGACGCAACATACCCGGTCGCATCTCACACATTTTTCTCAAGTGTGAATCATGCGGCAACCATCAGGCATGCATTTCTTCTGTAACCAGAACAGCCTGAAGACTCAGACAGTTAAAGGCCGCAATGATGCGGGAAATCAGCAAGTCAAACAGGACTTTTACCTAGCTGCGTTGGAAGCAAGTGGCTCACGAATGGATGCTACCCAAGTTATCCATTGAGTCCCGTCTACATCGACTACGACAGCCGCAAAGATTCATGCAAAGATAAGCAGAAATTGTGACCCACGAGCATATGCACCCAAGGCAGGACAAACACCAGCTACAGTCCTACGCAATACAAATTAATTCAGTGTGTATTCCGGAAGGTGGCCAAGACATATCAGGAAGCCCAGATGATCGGAAGAATGTTTCCCCCTCACCATCCAGTAGTTAGAAGCCTGTCAGACACTGTGGTCAGATCTGTCTCCACGTCATTGAGGGAAAGCTTCCAGCAGAAGGAACCTCAGCCTTCCGTAACAAGGTACCAGGCATAGCCGACTTGTACAGTGTATCAGCCTTCCTCAATACGCTACCGGGATATCTTCTCAGCCAAGACAGCCAACCTTCATCCACAAGCCACCGACGGAAGCTTACAGTGCAAGACACTCGATCGTGCTCGGTACGCCACAGGGATGGACACCAGCACAAGCCGCTCGGTCGCCTACAGTGAACTGCCGCTGAAACTTCCAGCAGAAGGGGACCGGTATGTCCACAATATAAAGAGGCAAACTTCCGGGACAAGACAACCCATCTTCGTCAGTAAGTTATTAAGAAAGCTTCCAAGGCAAGGCACCCAGTATTCTTCAGCAAGCTATCGAGGCAGCTTCCCGTGTACGACACCCTGCCTTCCTCGATACGCCACCAGAGGAAGCTTCTGAGGAACAGTACCCAACCTTCCCCAGCAAGCTACCCCAAGCTTCGCGGACAAGGTACCAGTCTTCCTTGACACGTCATCATACCTGCAACAGTATTGTCAGAAATCCAGCCATGCAGGACAGTGAAGACTTCAGCATCATCAGGACCCGCATATGGTTATGGGTATTCTTATCAAGTATGAAAGCTACCCCGGTGTGGATACCACCATGCTTGAAATCAGGAAAGAGTTATGCACCTGAACATCGGTGAGAAACCGCAACTCTTGGGAGACAAGTCAGCAGAAGAATCAGATACACACCTTGGCCTGGCAGAAAGACTGACAAAGTCATGAAAGCACCCCTGAAGACCAAAAGCAAGGAGCATTGAATCCTGCTCCCGTCATGAAGGTCAGCTCCTCATGAGCGACAAGGCCCGAAGCAGAATAATCTGGAGACCCAGTTCATTGCAACCAAGGTTATCAGGATGAAACAAGAGACAAAAGGTGATGGTAACCTGTCTATCTCAAAGATTGCGGCAGAACAATAAGCAGTTATGCAACAAGGAAAGAACCCTGACCAAAGAAAAGCTAGTACAAGAAAGGTGATTGCCGCAGAGGCAAGACCCAGGACAAACATACATGGTATATGTCAAACCTTGCTGCAAGGTATACCCCCGGAATGAGCATTGCACCTCGTAAGCGGTCAAAAGTATGCAACTCTTGCAAGCCGACGGGTAAGACCAAGGGATGCACTGTATGGACCTCAAGTTAAAATTGCCTCGATCAGTTGAAGTCAGATGGACCACCATGGATGCCTGCAGCAAAGAAATCTCATTCAATATGGGCAAAGTACCGCGTACCCAGCCCATCAGCTCGAGCAATTCCTCAAGTTCGGCATCGTCCGCCTTGCCGAGATACCACAGTCTGCTTCATTAAAGGTCACCCGCTCAGCTCGTCAGTTTAAATACAAGAACCGGATTGAAGCATATCATGACCTACCGCCACCCGGATAGGGCCACCTGTCAGGAAAAATCTCAACATAAGTGAATGTTCAGAATTTGTGCCCCGCTATGAATCCTTGAGCACGGTGGACATGCCAGAAGAAATGCGAGGCAACCCCACGTGCCGCCCGTCAAGGTCCCGATAGTAAACATTCTGAGATATCAACTACCGATGAAGGCCAAGATCTTGTCGAAGAGGCCAATGCAAAGGATTCAGGACCATACCACGAATAAAGTCCGAGATACCCAGGAACAGTATGGGTATCGTCAGCGTTCAGCCTATGACAAGACATCCTGTTATCGTACAAGTCAGAAGATATGAGGATGGAAATCAGCAAGAAAGGTTGTGATGTATCAAGGAAGAACTTTATGTCAGAACTGTGGACCGGGTGAAGTAAACCCCCTCAGCAGAGATATATTGGATGCTACCATGGGAACAGTATGCGGTAAAAGGAAATTCGAGAAGCAGCAAGTTTCCGAAGGACGGTAAGTTTGCGATGGTTCCCTGAGCAACCAAATATCTAGGACGAGATTTTTCTAAGGGGGTAGGTTTGTGACACCCTGGATTTTGGAACTTTCTTTTTCCAAAAACTTTTCTGATTTATTTCTGGATTTGCTATTGGATTTGCTTTTGAGCACCTCTTTGGACTTGAAACTTGAGCGTATTCTCTTTCCATGCTCAAGTGTCCCTTGAATCCAAGCCTTTCCATTGCCATTCCATTGTTCCATCTCATCCAAGCCACCATTTTATTCAAGCCATATATTCCTTTTTCCATTAAAAGGGATATTCCCATTATTTGAGGTTTGTGAAGCAACCCATATGTATATTGCTCCATAAATCCCCAAATAATTCCCACATGACATTGATGTCATATCTTGTCAATTTCTCCAAAAACATTTCATAGCCCGAGTGAATTTTTCCTCTATGTCAAAATCCTGGCTCCGCCCGTGGTAAGGGTCTACTGGACCACTCTAATTTTTGATGGTATATGTAGGTGTGAGGTCAGGGCAAGCAACCCCGATCATGACCATCATTATCATCAAATTTTTAGGTGAAGTGACTTTTTATCGCCTTAAGGATTTGATTGCCGGCTTGTCCAAAGCAGTGGAGTAACAGCGAATACGGCGGCCGCTGATCGTCCTTGGTCGCTTGCGTACGTCCACATAATCAGACAATTAGGCAAGGTACATACACGGTATTGCTATGTACTATACATAAAAGTTTTGCTAGTATTCATATGATATAACCCCCCTTTGCCTTTTGTTTGGATATATATTTTTTGTTACTTGAAAACCGAACAAAATATTTTACGTCAATTGCCTCAATATCAAATCTGTGCTAGTGACAAAATTTTGGATCTAGACATTGGTGAACGGGAGCTATGTCTTTGCTAACAGAAATTAGCCAAACATATGTGTTCACTACTTCACTTAACTATTTTAAAGTTTTTTCGAAGAACTATGAATTTCATTATTTATCAAGTTTGAATTCTAGGCTAATGGACATTATACTTGTGATCATCATCGCTCGCCCCCCCCCCCCTATGTCAAAATCCTGGCTCCGCCCTTGGTAAGGGTCTACTGGACCGCTCTAATTTTTTATGGTATATGTAGGTGTGAGGTCAGGGCAAGCAACCCTGATCATGACCATCATTATCATCAAATTTTTAGGTGAAGTGACTTTTTATCGCCTAGAAGGTAGATTCGAAAGGATCGATGTTTATCCTTGTAATACATTGTTGAATAATTTAGTGATATGACCGTGTGCATCACTTGATGCAGATGTCGCAGGTTCAACCTCCTTCTCAAATAAAAAAGGAACTTAGGGTTACATGTTAGTAGCGGGTGATTCAGATCTGCGCGTGAGGGGGTTTAATGTTTAGAGGGATGGCCTGATTCGATGACGCCACTATCCGTCATCTGAAGAAAGAAAGGCTAAATAAAAGAGAAATTATGGTTGGAGGGCAAGGAGTGTGAATTCTAGGCTAATGGACTAGAAGACTGTGATCAGTGGACGTGGTAAATTGAAAATCAGACACTGATAATTAGACACTCAAAAGAAGAGGATATGTATTTCAGGTTCAAAGTAAATTTTACTCAAAACTGAAAAAGGTTCGAAGTAAATTGAATTTTCAATAGACTCACATCCTCCTCTTCACTTCTAGTTATAATTTTATTTATAAAGATGTAGCGTGAGAAAGTAACTGCTAGGTATTGGGAGTAGTTTATCCGTGAGAATGCTGACGTATATACAGATGCAGTGATGTTTCATCTGAATCTACCAAGTATACATGTCCCAGTTCACAAATGCAAAAAACATCATGGTTAAAAAGAAGGGATCCGAGTATACTTAGGGCCAATTTGGTACGACGGGATTAAAACCGGGGCTGCAAATCCCAGTCTAAGAGAATTTTTCACAGAGGGCTGTTGGTTGTTGAAGGAGACGAGAGGGAAATGGCTGAGGGTTGTTGGTCGTCGAAAGAGACCAAGCGTGGATTTTCTTTCCGGACCTTCGATGCGGGGATCAATCTCCCGAAAAACGAGAGGTAGCGTCGTCTTTGGTCGCTTGCGTACGTCCACATAATCAGACAATTAGGCAAGGTACACACACGGTATTGCTATGTACTATACATAAAAGTTTTGCTAGTATTCATATGATATAACCCCCTTTGCCTTTTGTTTGGATATATTTTTTTTGTTACTTGAAAACCGAACAAAATATTTTACGTCAATTGTCTCAATATCAAATCTGTGCTAGTGACAAAATTTTGGATCTAGACATTGGTGAACGGGAGCTATGTCTTTGCTAACAGAAATTAGCCAAACATACGTGTTCACTACTTCACTTATCTATTTTAAAGTTTTTTCGAAGAACTATGAATTTCATTGTTTATCAAGTTTGAATTCTAGGCTAATGGACATTATACTTGTGATCATCATCGCTCGCCCCCCCTATGTCAAAATCCTGGCTCCGCCCCTGATAAGGGTCTACTGGACCGCTCTAATTTTTGATGGTATATGTAGGTGTGAGGTCAGGGCAAGCAACCCTGATCATGACCATCATTATCATCAAATTTTTAGGTGAAGTGACTTTTTATCGCCTAGAAGGTAGATTCGAAAGGATCGATGTTTATCCTTGTAATACATTGTTGAATAATTTAGTGATATGACCGTGTGCATCACTCGATGCAGATGTCGCAGGTTCAACCTCCTTCTCAAATAAAAAAGGAACTTAGGGTTACATGTTAGTAGCGGGTGATTCAGATCTGCGCGTGAGGGGGTTTAATGTTTAGAGGGATGGCCTGATTCGATGACGACACTGTCCGTCATCTGAAGAAAGAAAGGCTAAATAAAAGAGAAATTACGGTTGTAGGGCAAGGAGTGTGAATTCTAGGCTAATGGACTAGAAGACTGTGATCAGTGGACGTGGTAAATTGAAAATCAGACACTGATAATTAGACACTCAAAAGAAGAGGATATGTATTTCAGGTTCAAAGTACATTTTACTCAAAACTGAAAAAGGTTCGAAGTAAATTGAATTTTCAATAGACTCACATCCTCCTCTTCAATTCTAGTTATAATTTTATTTATAAAGATGTAGCGTGAGAAAGTAACTGCTAGGTATTGGGAGTAGTTTATCCGTGAGAATGCGGACGTATATACAGATGCAGTGATGTTTCATCTGAATCTACCAAGTATACATGTCCCAGTTCACAAATGCAAAAAACATCATGGTTAAACAGAAGGGATCCGAGTATACTTAGGGCCAATTTGGTACGACGGAATTAAAACCGGGGCTGCAAATCCCAGTCTAAGAGAATTTTTCACAGAGGGCTGTTGGTTGTTGAAGGAGACGAGAGGGAAATGGCTGAGGGTTGTTGGTCGTCGGAAGAGACCAAGCGTGGATTTTCTTTCCAGACCTTCGATGCGGGGATCAATCTCCCGAAAAACGAGAGGCAGCGTCTCAATTTTTCACAGGCAAACCTGCCTCGTGGGCATCTAGCCCTGGATTTCCACGGAGATCCCTCCGGGGAATTATCAAATGAGGCCTTACTGTTGTCCAGTGAAAGACACATCATAAGCTGCAGATATTATTTTTGTTTGTTTGAGAAATCACAAAGCCAAACAAAGTTCTTACAAAACCAAGAATAGGCCAGAAATCGCAAAGCCAAATAAAGTTCTTGCAAAGTTTGTAAAAGAGATAAATTGTTAGCATAATGAAGAGTAGAAAACCACAGTACTAGACGAATCAACAAGAGACAAAGCTTGCAGGAACATCATTCTTTTGCAACACACTCTTCCTTCATCACAGGGAATTTAGGAGGCCAAACCATCATAAAGGGTACTCCGTATAAGAATCTTTTGTTTCTATCCTCCTGTGTCAACTCATAAACCTTCTTTACCACCTTGCGTTTAATATCAAGCAGGTAGATGACATTATTCAAGACCAAGATAAGAAACCCAAAATTGACCTCAGCTGCACATACCCAAACGGCAGAACGACCCACGCCATTGAACATGCTTGTTGGTATCCCATGATCAGCCCATATCTCACGCAAGGAAATGGTATGTACAAGTGACCAGTCACCAAGGCCGCCATTCTTGTTCACCATGTAGAGCCAGATGCGAAGGTGGGATCCTTTTGTATGGACGTAATGAACCCCAGAATCATTAGCAAACGATATCTGGATATACCGAAGCTTCACCGGATACTCTGGGAGGTTAACCAGAGACAAACATGACGACGCAAGATCTAGCAAGAATAACTTATAAACGCCGTCGACACGGACCAGATTACAGATCTTATCATCAAGAGTAGTAAAGCTACGAAATATCGGACAAACCTCTGCGGTTTCAGTTACGGTCGAAGAGTAGATGGCCCAGTTATCATCCTGTAACTCATAGACATCCAGAACTGATTGCTGCTCTTTAGTAGTGCTTATTGCCAAATAGAAACAGGAGGACAGGCCCTCGCCGCAGCTGCGATTGGGGAGGATCTCACAGTAGTATGTGAAGCCGCCATGAATGCTGGTGCTGGTGTTCAGGAGTGTTGGGAGGACGGTTGTGCCTGTCGCAGCGTACAGGGGCCAGCGCACCATGCATTTTTCGAGGCCCTCTGTGCTCAAGGAGAAGGAGGTGATGAAGACGCGGCCGTTCCAGCAATCCAGGTCGACCCAGTTCCAGTCGCGGCGGTCCAAGGAGTCCAAATCGAAGCTACCGCGGCGGACTACGTCGGCGAGCTCAGGGGGCTGAGGCACCGGCACGAACCGCGGGGGTTGCGTTTCCGCGGTCATAAGATCCATGGTGACGGCGTAGAAGCCGAGAAGGCCGGGCGGGTGGAGGTCGCCGAAGCGGCGGAGGAAGGCGGGCGCGGAGGCGAGGCGGAGCCAGCGCTTGCAGACGAGGGCTGCGCGGACGAGGCTGGTTGGGAAGGCTAAGCGGACCAGGATCTCGCTCAGGAGATCGTCGTCGTCGAGCACGGCCGAGATGATCGCCGCCGGAGCTCCCTTCAGTTCCATCTCTGCTCTCGATGTGGTTTAGGGTTTGAGAATCTGAGACCAGGGTCTTCACGGCAAACTTAGATTGCCCGTTTGGAGGTAATTAGAGTTGGACCAACTGTAATTCGTACAGTCTTATGGATCGTGTTGGTTTCTAATTGGTACAGTCAAAGAAAAATACCAAAATTATCTATCCTGCTGGTATTTCTTCTTCATGTCAGGCGGTGATCGAGCCGGTGACACACTTGATGCGAGCCGAAGACGACGATGGAACCACAAGGACGGTAAAAATAGAGATGCCCTCACGTGTGTCGAAGGTTCAACCTCCTTCTCAAATAAAAAGAGAGCTAGGTTTACATGTTCGTAGCGGGCGATTCGGACCTGCGAGCGGGGAGGAGGTGAGGGGGTTTAGATTTTAGTGGGATGGCCTGATTCGACGAAGACACTGCCCGTCAGTCCGAAGAAAGAAAGGCTAAATAAAGGAAGAAATTATGGGTGGAGGCAGTTATGAGCAAGGATTGTGAATTCTAGGCTAATGGATTAGAAGAATGTGATCAGTGGATGTGGCAAATTGAAAATCAGACAATCAAAAGAGGAAGATATGTGTTTCAGGTCTTCAGATCTTCTCAAGGGTGGAGACCTGGTGTCCTAAGGATCACTGGATGATGGCGGTTCCTGGGATGTGTGACGATGCTTCCTGCATTTTCATTGTTCTTGCGTATTCCTGATTTCCTGTTTACTTTTCTGGCTGGCTGATGTCTGAACCTTGTTAGTAGCTACTTAATGTTAGCTTTGGTACTTTGGTGTCGCCAGGTTTTTGGTACTATCTGATCCTGCGTGATCTTTGGTGTGTCTGGGTGCCTGGTGAGCCGTGAGCCCCAGATTGTCGCCTTACACCTGTTTTAGTTCACGATGTTCAGTTTTAATTTCCAGTAAGCTGGAGACTTCTACGATTTCTTTAAATGAAATCGGGGAGGGGGGCCCTTTCTTTTGCTCAAAAAAAAAAGATATGTGTTTCAGGTTCAAAGTACATTTTAATCAAAATAAAAAAAGGTCAAATTACATTGAAATTTCAATAGACTCATATCATTCTCTTCACTTCTAGTTATAATTTTATTTAGCTAGGTCTCAGTCAACTGAGATTTAACTAAGTCTCAATCATGTCACATAATATGCAAAAGAGAAAAAAAATCCAAAAATAAAATCTTGCACCGATCTCAACGTAAAATCTCACGGATATAGCATCGACTGAGACTTAACGAAGTCTTAGTCGACTGAGACTTAGCAAGGCCGTTTTATTTATAAAGATGTAACAATAACCGCTAGGAACTGGAGTAGTTTATCAGTGAGAACGCTGATGTATGTACAGATGCAGTGATGTTTCATCTGAATCTACCAAGAGTACATGTCTCAATTCACAAATCCAAAAAAAAACATCGTGGTTAAACAGAAGGGAACCGAGTGTACTTACTGTTGTCCGCACCAGGTTATGTTATCATATCGATTAGGTAAGTTGTTCCAGAACAGTGGTCTCCGTCCGGTTCAGCGTCTAGAAAAAAATTGAAGCCAGAAATTCTTTCTGTGGAGGATCTATATATGAAGCAAAAGATTCTAGTAGCGTAGCCAAACAGAAACCAAACGAGATAGCAGCAAGAGCAAGAGCATTCAATGCAGAAGTAGGAAAGCAGGGTCAAGAATAGACATCGCGCTCTGCACATTGTTTTGTAAGATGGACTGAAAATGCTCATTGTACACAAGAACTAAACAGGCTTGCAAAAGAAAATCACACATGCCAGCATAGCAGGAGGTGTTATATAGAAGAAGAAAATTCGGAAAATGCTAATGTAGCTCGAGCTACTTGTGTTGTGGAGAAGAGGTCACCTGGCAGTGTTGTGGAGATTGATACTGAGGTAACAGAGGAAGGAAGAGTCCTTTTCTCAAAGTTTTTTATGGATTTAAAGCCTTGCATTGATGGCTTCAAGGCAGGTTGTCGTCCATATTTGAGCATAGACTCATCGTTTTTGACCGGCAAGTGGAATGGTCAATTGGCAGCTTGCAATGCTTTAGATGAACACAACTGGATGTTCCCTGTTGCTATTGGCTTATTTCAGTCAGAAACAGAGGTCTCATGGACATGGTTCATGATGCAGTTGAAGAGATGCATAGGTCCAGTGTCACCTTTGGCAGTTCACACAGATGCATGCAAAGGGCTAGAAAATGCAGTCAAGAATTTGTTCCCCCATTGTGAGCAGAGAGAGTGCTTCGGCCATATGTGGATGAATTTGATCAAAAAGTTCAGAGGGGAAGAATTTGGTCGCATGTGGCCAGCAGCAAGATCTTACACTAAACAGACATATTCATATCATCTTGGTAAGATAATGACAGCATGCCCTGAATTTGGTCCATGGGGAACACCTACCATTCTCTATTATGGTATAGGTCAGGATTTAACACTGCCATCAAGTGTGATCATATCAACAACAACTTGGCAGAAAGTTTTAACAACAAGGTGAAGCAATTGAAAAATATGTCTGTGCATGACATGGTTGACCAAATCAGGATCATCATCATGCGCTTGTGGGAATTGAGAAGAAGGATTGGTGATTGTCTGCAAGGGGACAAACTTCCTGCAGTGGTACAACAGGTGGTCAACAGGAGCAGAAATCTTACACATTTATCTGTTGAAAAATCTTCTGTGTGGGGTGCTGAAGTTAGAGATACCAAAACTGGTAGAAGGCATGTTGTTAACACTGAAATGCATGATTGCACTTGTTTGGAGTGGCAACACACCGGGAAACCATGTGATCATGCCATGCTTTTCTTGGCCTCCCAACCAAAGGTAAACATGCACCCTTATTTGCACGAATATTACTCAGTAGCAAAATTCAAGGCTGCATATGCAACTCCAATTTTAAATGGGCTTTTTTTTTTCTTGTTCTTGGGCCGAAATTTTGTTATTTTTGGGAAGACTGCATGTTACAATATTTTAATACGAAATTTTACATGTTTGAGCGAAATACACATAAGTTTCCATAGAAAAAAAATCGATTTTTTTTTTACTTTTAAATATATTTTTCGATTTTTTCAAAATAACGAGCTACAAATAGCTCGAGCTACACCAATTCGCACCCAAGAAAATTCACCTATGTACTTGCCCTAAAGCTTAAGAAAGACAAACTCGTGTACAGATGGCGTCTCGCCGATCAACTTGAGAGCTTCCTTCTCCGGCTCCTCATCGATCCCAATGGCCATGATGGCCTGCTTCCCCGGAGCAATCCTTCCGACGCTCATAAAGTTGACATTCAGGTTCATCTCCCCGAGAATCGATCCCACCTTGCCGATGATGCCCGGTTGGTCGACCTGGCGGCAAAGTATCAGGTTGCCCTCAAGGCTGACGTCGACGCTGAAAGGCCCAACGAGCGTGAGATGTGGTGTGCCATCCTTTACTTTCCCCTCCACTCTGATGTCGCCGTCGTCGGACAAGGCGCCGGCAAACTTGGACTCCACATTGGCAAGCTGGACCTGGATGGAGCTGATAGGGACCTCTTGGGAGCCATCGAAGAGAATCCGCTCCTCGATCATGCGGAGCCCTCTTTGCTTGGCAACATAGTCGGCATTGACAATGTTGACAAACACACTTGAAATGGGCTCGACGATGCCTTTCGTGACCATGGCGCGGAGAATTCTCGTGTCCAGGTCATCGGGGTCTCTAGCTGATGAGTAGACGACCTTGACTGCCTTGATCCCACTCCCACCAGCCACGAGTTGCACGGCTAGACGTCCCAACTTTTCAGCGAGGATGACATATGGGGATAACTCGGCTAAAACCTGCAGGAACAGATTAACTGTTCAAGCTCAAGCAGAGTGTGCATTGTGCTGTAAGTATAAATAAAAATCTAGTCCTTGGCCCTGGAAGTACCTCTGCAGAGAACATTGGGGCGTTAACAGCAGTAGCAGCCAGTTCACCTTTCAACGCACCGATTACAGCCTCCGCAATTTCAACGGCTACGCCTTCCTGTAAACCAACAATGGGCAAAGTTAATGAAGATAAGCTAGCAAGATGTGGTTCAGAGATTGTTGCGAAACAAACAGCAAACCTGCGCTTCGGTTGTGCTAGCTCCAAGGTGCGGCGTTACCGTGACATTTTCATGGTGTACTAGCTTACTGTCTTTTGGCGGTGGCTCTTCAAAGAACACATCAAGTGCTGCCTGACTCACATTGCAAATCAGTCAAAAACACAGGCTAAGGGGGGATTTTTGGAACAAAAACTAAGAAATGTGTATTGATTATGCTAAATACCACCACACTGTGCAGAGAATAATTGCATAAAAATGTATATGAGTTATGAGAAAACTGTTTGACAGCAATATTCACTATGAACATTTGGATGAATGGCCAATTGGTCATGACAAAAAAAAAAGACTACCTGTGCAACAGTCCCATTATCAAGTGCTCTCAGCAAGGCTTCTTCATCGACTACCCCACCCCTCGCAACATTGATAATCCTAACTCCTTTCGCCATTTTTGCAAAAGTCCCATCATTGAAAAGTTTCGTTGTCGATGGTGTCAGAGGCATATGCAGTGATATGAAGTCGGCAGTAGAGATGGCATCATCGAACGATACAAGATCCACACCAATAGCCCGGGCTCTATCGACAGGAGCATATGGGTCGTGAGCAATGACATCCATTCCGAGTCCTTTGGCGCGTCGAGCAACTTCTGAACCAACCTTCCCAAAGCCCATAATTGCTATTGTCTTTCCAACCAAGGAAACGCCAACGAATTTGCTGCGCTGCCATTTGCCTGAATATGCACGTACAAAGAAAATCATGAGTCATGACACTATATTAGCACATGTGCAGCACAATGAGTATTGGCACAGTTACATAAGTGTTTCAGAGCAATGACATGCTTCTATGCGAGCTTGTCAAGTCGATAAATGTTCTGAGCCGAACAATGACTCTGTTCTTGCTGACAGTGACTCAAATTTATGTGCTTTAGCCCTGAACTTCAGTGTACTAATTCAGTTGGTGTGCCTGGATTCAAATAAAGGAACGGAGCTGAAAGCAGTCATATATCAAAATGTTGGTAAACTTCAAACGAAGACAACTGAACTGAAGCAGTCATATACCTCTGTAACTTAATATAAGAAGTTTTTTTAACACTATGACAGTAGATTCACTGCTGAAAATCAGCTACAAGAGAACACATTTACACACTGCAAGTTTTAACAGTACTAACATGCAGATGAAGTGCATCAAATTAGTCGACAATGTGCATTGATCAGAAAACATCTATTACCTCCGATCCATATTAATGAACTCAATTTTGTCTAGATACGCATCCATCTAGTTAAGTATCTAGATAAAGTTGAGTCCATTAATCTAGATAAAGTTGAGTCCATTAATATGGATCGGAGGGAGTAGTATGATTCTGATGGAGCAAATTGGCTCTGTAGGTGTTGACAGCAACCATATATTGCATTCAGTAACAGGCTAACAGCAACAGAGTTATAGGTGGAGCATCAGATACATTATAGCCGTAGGTATCGAATCCGCCTTATCCATCTACCTAGGCAGGGTGTGGTTGGGAGAAAAGGAACGGATGGATGGGCGCAGGTAGTACGTACGTACCGGCCTTGAGCGAGGCGTCGGCCTGGGCGACGTTGCGGGCCATGGCGGCGAGGAGCGCGACGGCGTGCTCGGCGGCGGCGACGGTGTTGGCGGTGGGGGCGTTGACGACGAGGCAGCCGGCCTCGGTGGCGGCCTGGAGGTCCACGTTGTCGATGCCCACGCCGGCGCGGCCCACGACGCGGAGCCGGCCCCGCGCCGCCTCGAACACCTCCCGCGTCACCCGCGTGGCGCTGCGCACCACCAGCGCGTCCACCAGCGACACCTTGGCGCGCAGCTCCTCCGCGGTGAGCTCGTACGCGCAGTCCACGTTCGCGAAGGCCCGCAGCAGCTCCAGCCCCGCCGCGCCCAGCTTCTCTGTCACCAGCACCGTCGGCCGGCCCCCGGTCCCCGCCGCCCTCGTCGCGACCCCGGTGGTCCTGGCAGGTGGCGACGGCGCGGCGACGTGCCTGATGGAGCGGAGGCGGACGCGGTGATGGGGCGGAAAGGCGCGCGCTGGCTGCGCGAGGGACGACGCCGGCGCGGCTCCGGTGGCGGGCTCGGTGGCCGCGGGCTGCGCGGCGAGGAGGTGGCGGAGCGGCGTCGCCAATGCCATGGCGTAGCTGTGCGCAGCGGTGTGGCAGTGGAGAGCGCGCGGCCTGATTGGTTGGACGATCGGAATGTGGAACGTTCGTTGTTGGGCGGACGACGGGAGGCGCGTGTGCGTGTTCCGCCCAACGAACGACAGCTTTCGCTCGTTTATCTGCTGATGACTGTTTCGGTGGTGTTCGCACTTCGCACAACGTTTCACTTGGGCAACCAACGCAGGAGAACTCCTCTAAATTTCACAAAGAGTATAATGCTTCCATGTTATTCCCTCGCGACTCTTATTATGAATCGGAGTGAGTACATGAATTTGCGTGAAAAGCTCATTTTCTCTCTCGTCCCTCTCCCTTCCTATCGCTCCCACGGGTGATAGAAAGGAAAACCTAGCCGTCGTCGAGGCCTCCCCCTCTTTGTCATCTACTTTCCTTGCCGCCGCGAAAGGAGTGTGATCGAGTGAGGCCCGCGCCGATGGGGATATATTGTCCTCTTGCGTGGTGGACTCAACGCGGGCCAGGGCAGTAGTGGAGCTAGCCAACTAGATTAGGGTGGACCCATAATTGTACTATTCATATAATTACCGATTTAACTATTGATGAAATGGGATAGGATGACTTTTGGCCATGTCAAGTCTGAGATCAGAATGCTGAAAAATGAAGCAGTAATTCTGCAGGGAGTAGCTGGTAGGGTGGCTACGAGCCTGAGGAAAAATAAAATTCAGGAAAGACTGGTAAAGCTCTATGCACGAGAGGAGATTATGCAGAGGCAGCGATCTAGAGTGGGATGGTTGTGGTCCGAGGATAAAAACACTAAGTTTTTTCATCTACGTGCTTCTATGAGACGCAAGAAAAATCTAGTCAAAAAGCTTGAAAAGGAGGACGGTGCTTTGGTAGAGGATGAAGCTGAGATGGCGTCCATGGCATCAGAATTTTACAAGGTTCTTTATACTCCCTCCGTCCCATAATATAGTAATGTTTTAAAAACTATGCTACTTCTGAAGAAACACAAAATATGGGGGAAGTGATTGACAAAGTCCCCCGGAAGGTCACGGCTGGGATGCGAGCATCTCTGGATGCACCCTACTCTGCCGAGGAAGTCAAACAGGCTTTGTTTAAGATGGCTCCTTCCAAGGCACCTAGACAAGACGTTTTTCCTGCGCTTTTTTTCAGAAACACTGAGCGTTATGTGGGGCGGAAGTTACAAAGACGGTTCTAAGTATTGTTGAAGGGAAGGAGAGTGTGGAGAGCATAAACAAGACTATTCTGGTGCTTATTCCGAAAGTGAAAAATCCCACACTCCTAACACAATTTCATCCAATAAGTTTGTGAAATGTTCTCTGCAAAATTGCGTCAAAAGTGGTTGCAAATCACCCCAAGGATGTTTTACCCCCCACATTATTTCGAAGGAAGGATGATCAGTTCGGGGCAAGAGCGTGCACAGTCTGTCACATGCATGATTTTTTTTCAAACCACATTTTATTTTGGTTTTTTCGTTTCTTCTTCAACTTTACTCTTTTTTTTACATTTATTTTTATTATTAATCTTTAGTTTTGTAAAGCATTCATTATATATTTAAAGAATGTTATATAAGTGTAAAAATAATGTTAAATGTGTATAGAAATTATTTTTAATGTATACAAAAAATATACAACATGTATGATAAAAGTAAAAAAATCAAAGCCTACAAAATGTTAGTTAAGTATTTAAAAAATGTTACCCCCACAAAAGGAATACTTCAAAAATATTAAACGTGTTTTTTAATTATTGTATATAAAAATAGACAACATATATCAAAAAAGTAGATATCAAAACATATTTTTGGAAGAAATATAAATCATGTTGTTGAAAAAAAATTAAAGGTATAAAATAACGTTTCTGATTTATACAAAGTTGCACAGTGAACATGAAAAAATAGACATAAAAACATATATATAAAGCAAAGTTAGAGGTATATCTGTTAAACATTCAATGTGTATAAACCTATATTAAAATGTACTCCCTCCATAAAGTAATATAAGGTCATTAAGATTACTAAAGTAGTGATCTAAACACTCTTATATTTCTTTACGGAGGGAGGTACTAAATATTTTCTTGAAATATATTTCA
The DNA here is from genome assembly GCA_950022295.1 of Bromus sterilis. Lineage (NCBI taxonomy): Eukaryota > Viridiplantae > Streptophyta > Magnoliopsida > Poales > Poaceae > Bromus > Bromus sterilis. The sequence goes on along the minus strand of OX465598.1, from coordinate 16,902,908 downwards.
AAATATACATTTGCTAAAAATACATTAATCGTGTTTGTAAAATATTAACCCAGTATAAAATATGTTACTGAAGTATACAATAAACAAAAAATTTATATGCAAAAAAGGCAAACATATATTAATAAAAAACAAAATAAGACTGGAGATGAACCAATAACCAAGGAAATATTATGATGAAGAAACTCAAAATAATACAAAACCTAAAAATACCAAAAGAAAAATAAACAATGGCAAGCGGACTTGAAACTGAGCGAGCAACATTCTAAACAGAGTCATGGCGACATATACCTCTCTCAGACATGAGCGCTTTGTGTCAAATATTGCGACATGGGGGACTATACCAAGCGGTCTATTGCAGCGTTAAGTTTTTCGTTTTAGATCGGCTTTTGATCAAGGAAAAATCAGGGGGAAAATATTGCTCAAAATGCATTTTTTTATCTCTAAACATTTTTGAGAATGTGAGAATGGTTATTGAAAATGTGAGCATATTTGTCTGAAAATTATAGAACAGTTTCAAAAGAATATGAAAGGAGCAAAGCGTGTTCTTTCTCTTAATAAAGAGAGCGAAGCCTGTTCTGTACTTCGATTTTCTAAGTTATTTCGGGTAGCCAAGAGTAAAAACCGAATTTATCAAATAATATTATGTTCTGCAGATTTAGTGACCGAATTAGAAATGGGAATTTTGGTTTATGTCCATTCGGTTTCAGTTCCGGTTATTTCGGTTCGGCGCATCGGTTATCGGTTAATTTGCCCACCCTTACCCATTAGCATGTATCATTGACACCATCACCTCATTCGTTCGTCTTCATATCCCTCTCGGTTGTTTAAGTCTTCTTATTCACTCGAATCTCCTACCTTAAAACAGTTTTGTGTTACTTCTCTTCTTGTCTCATCATTTCCCAATATTTCAGCCGATTTATCACAATTGGAAAGACTGACGTCATAGCTGCAAGCGACAAAGTGAATGGAAGATAAGATATGAGTTTACTGATTCCCAACTAATCCGTGCTTAGTTTTGAAAGGCCAAACAAATCCGCTTATATAAAACCCTTTGGTTCTTCTGTATATCATATATTCAATACTAAAGTTGCTATCGAGATAGGAAAACGTATTTTTGTAGTTTAGTACAAAGTCGAGACTATTTTATTAGCTTGCCACAGCCCTTAACATGTCGGATGTCGGATACCCATGTAGCCACTTGCTTGCATGTTTGATCCATACCAGATGTGAGCGTTAAGACTATTGCCCAAATTTCTCTAGTATGATAGAAACATGAAAGATATAACTACACCAAGTACCGGCTATCTTTTTACGGTAAACCCCGGCTAGCCAGGTTTCAAGAGGATAATTGTGGGAAGCATATAAGTAGCAAGTTTATCCTAAATTGAGTGATTGATCAACTGCCTTCCTTGGATCTTTCGCTAATCACAACCAAGATAACGATAGGCACCCCACCCATAAAAGGTAAGACGACAATGGTATCGAAAAATCAGAATAAAGTAGCGGCAAGATGAGCCTATCACAAATGAGAGTGTAATGACAACACGATGACATCATAAAACTCGCAGGGCCTCATCCGAGTTTCGCCTTCTTCTGACAAGGTGACAAAATATCATCAAGGAGAGGAGAGAAACACTTGAAAAAGAACGTGCACGGGGCATCGTTGTTTTCTTTCTTGTGCAGGTGCGCTTGCGTTCACAGATCTCTCGATCCAACGGTCCCGAGCTTTCTCTCTTGACGTGTGAGGAAGAGTCAACAACCAACGAACCTCCGTGCGGGCGCAAGCAGGGTGGTGTCACGACCTGGCGTGGCGTGGCGGGGGGTTGCTGTTGCTGCAGGCGGTGGCGCACCGGCCGGCCGGCGTGTTTCAAGTGTCGCCGCTTGGCTGATTGGCACCAGAAGAGATGGCCTGGCCTCGCCATCAACTCGCACAAGTGGCGCCCGGTTTGCCACTCACTCTCCACCGGCGTCGGTCAGGCCACCTGCCCTGCCCTGCCCATACGTGAGGCAGGCAGCTCACGTTTACACTGCAACTAGGAGGAGACGAGAGCAGAGCAGAGCAGGCACCTCATCTCATCTGTCCAATTTCCCACCATCTCCATGGAACCTGAACCCGCACACGGTTGCAGATCCCATCTCTTCCACGTGAATGAAGCATAACAGAGGCTTCTTCTCTTCTTCTTCTTCTTCTTCTTCCATGCCAAGAAAAATACAGTATTCCACGCTATGCCAGCCGTTTGGTTCACAGTTTTTTTTTTTTAAGAACACAGTTTTCTTTTCTCTGTCGTTACTCACTCACCAATACGTATATATTAACGTGTCAGGGTGCCGCGTACGGGGTCGCCATCACGAACGAAACCTCACCGCTGCTTCACACGCAACTAAACTAATCGTGCCATCACCTTTGCTTTCATAAATTAGAAAATTGTTAGCCACATCGCCAGCCACAGCAGGGAACGAGCTCCATCCGGTGCCTGCATCTCAAGCTGTCATCCTAGAGTACAGTACTTTCTTATTACAACCAAGAACTCTTGGATCCAATGGCTGGCTCATGGAATAGTACTTGCATGAATTCTAATTAAGGTGAATTAAGTGGACTTTTTCGGAGCGCAGTACGTGCACAGGCAGGCAGCGCACGCGTGCACTGACACACCTGAGCTCATGCCCAGCTGGGTCCTGCCTGCCATGCGCGCACGAACTGCTCATTTCTTTACTGCTCAATTGCTCATCAATCATCATTCGTACTCCTAGAATAAATCTGTATTACTAATTCTTCTAAACCGGTGCCATAGTTTTTTTCATTAATAGGAGTAAAAATGAAGAAAAAGTGTATGGTTAATTAGTGAAAATCGAGCTAAATTCATCATAATATGCCCGTAAAGAAGAAAGCGTCACCGAGTTTGACATTCGATGACATTGTCATCGCTCCTTCGCGAGCTATCAACATTAACTTCATCAATGGCGACCATCGAGATAGCCCCCCGCCGCAAACAAGCGTCAAGGCATAAGCCGAATAATGCCAAAGAGTTAACCCCACGCTTCGATGACCATGCTACTATGACTCCATCGACGAGCTTTCATGTCAAGATACCGATGGACTTCAGAAAGAATAGGCGAAGCATGGTGACACCTCAAACACGCTAGATAAAACCGTCCACACAAAACTCAATTGTGGTCCAACTCCACCTAAAGCTGCAATCGTTGCCACATGAGATGACCTGCATAAAAATCCACATCGCCAAATGGACACCTGCCTACTGCATTGCCGTGAGCGTCTAGCGCCCGAAGAGCGTCAAAAACTGAATAGGTGTTCTATGACACCCCGAAGATCAAAGTGATGATGTCGATACCATCGCCCGACAGATTTAGCCAGAGATCTAGATCTAAGGGTGTGCAGGGGTTGGACTCCATGATAGTGTTGGTAAGGTGGTGAAACGACGTGCACATACGCCAACATCGTGGACTGATAAGAGCTCGGAAGCTTCTCCTTAAGCATCACCCAACGCCAACATTCCCATGCACCACACCTCCTCTAGCCCGCGCACCTCTCCGAGGCCACAATGCCAACGATACCCACCAAAAACCACACCTCGCCGGACAAGGCCACTATCCATATTGACGAGCCAAATAAGTACAAGCTTTTGATATCCGAAGCCCCCACCCCCACCCCATCGAGCAATGTCAATGGAAGAACCAACCGAGCACGCCACAACCCTCAAGTCGGGCATGTAAGGCCACCTGAAAGTGCATATAATCCTGGGTGATTTTGGTAATTCACAACAACATATATATCATTGAACTAATACCTACTCAAATTATATTTCAAGAAAAGTTCAATTTAGGTACAATGTAATTTTGGAATGTGAAAATGGACCAGTCAAAATACTAACAATTGTTGGTCAAGTCTCAAGACTTCATTTTATAACTAAGTGATCCAAGATCACATTAGGTCTTAGGAATGCGAATACTATCAAAAGGGACGAGGTTCATGAAAATGAGTTGGTTTGTCAAGTGCTTAAAGTCAAACTTTAAAAACCTCACACAATTTCCATTCCACTATATCATTAGCCTCAAAGTCAAATTGGTCCCACTGAAACATATCCATTCGGATCAATGGAATTATCCACTGATATAATCGTTCCCGACCCTAGTATTTCGATCCCACCATGATGTTCATTCGGAGTGACCCAAATACTCTTTGTAACATTTTGCGTTCAACTAAAATTATATCTGAATTTATCGATTGGTTTCAGTCAATCACACTGAAGTGTACAAGGAGATCTAGTCGTCATCACGGTCTCATCGAATGGTTAACATCGGTCACACCAAAATGAATGAAGTTCAAAACCTTTTGTACTAGTCGGTCAGACCGAGTGATTTCAATCAATTCCACTAACAGTGCATAAAGGTGAGTAAACAAGGCAAGCACATTCCAATGTTTATTTCAGAGAGAGAGAGAGAGAGAGAGCTGATACCCTTGTGTTGAGATCAAAGGGGCTCCATTCCAACCATTTAAACCTTTGATTTCTCATCCCCTCAATGCTTTACGCCCAAACCTCTTGTTCTCCAGAGCCAAATATGTGTGAGAGAGTTTGAGCATTGAGAAGATGATCTTTTGAAGCTCAATAGCAATGAGTTCATCATGAACAACCCCACCTTTCACCTTTTGCAGGATGGTGGCTCATAGCTTGGCTAGGTGTCATTCGAAGTCTCCAAATATTGTGAAGAAGCAAAACGGTTTGTAAGGGCAAGGGGATCACCTAGTCATGAAGATCAATCCGAGTGAGGCTAGTCCTTCCTATCGTAAGCAATAGTACTCTTTGATGAGGGGAAGAGGGGGCCTAGGTAGTGTTGACATCAGGTACTTGGTTTACACCTGTGCTGCTCGTAGGATGGGTTGCATCAGCAACCAAGCACGTATATTTTCATTAATAGAAGGTAACTCAAAAAATAAACATCATAGTAAAGTTCATCCATGTGTGGAGGAATTCTCGTTCATGAGCTAATTTACTAAAAAAAAATCTATATTTGTAAAATTTTGTGAATAAAGAACATTAGCAATGCTCAAGAAAAACAAACAAAATCAATGGTTAAAAAATGTTTTTAAAGCGTTTTGAAATGTTGATTTTTTTGCCCAACACTTCATCAATATGATTTCATCATGAGAATTTGCGTCCAAACATAAATGTAAGAAATGGTTGAGCTTAAAATTACTATTATTTCTTTCTATTTTCACCATTCATAGCAGAAGCGTTTGAACTCAAGACAAGAACTAGACTTTTATTTAGTGGAATTTGAACTATACATTTGAACCAGCTTATCGAAAGGCGCAACTAGCAAAACTTTCTTAGTGAACAATATCAAGTTGCACCCACTAAGCTAGATTTTTATTTTCTGGAATGAGTTTAAGCATACAATAGAATCTTAGTCAATACAGATATGAGTAATCATGAAAGTAAAGAAAACGACGATATTACGTTCTTTTTTTAAGTAAAGAAGTGTATAGAAGACCCCTGTCGTATTAATTCAACATATTTAGGACAGTATAACTGAACTCTAAAAGGGCATGCACCCTTATGTTTGGTTTTGGTAATTGATGACAATCTTTATGGACTAATGGTTTCCTTGAGTTATACTTTAAGGTTTGTCCATAGGCAACGCTTGAAGATCATATGGTGGCTTCAAGGTTGTAAAATGAAGATTACATGTTGACCAATGTGTTCGTCATGGAGTCATCCAAAGATTGGTCAAGTTGATGTGTGCAAGGTCAAGAGGAGCATCACGAAGATATCATATGCTTGGAGCTTGCAGACCATTTGGTGATTATGGTCTTGTGAAGATGTCCCTAAAAGAGGCTCACCCATAATGGAGTATGGGGGAGCTATCTACATGTCTTCATCGAGCCGGCGGAATCAAGGAAGATGTTCCAACTTGAGGCGGGCATGATCGTCATCATGAAGCTCAAGTGGATTTTGCGCAAGACAAAGGTTTGACTAGTTAGGTGTCTAGTTTACCGGTCTCTTGGTGGTAGTTAGGAGACCGTGTTATAGGCTAGGACGAGTCGTTCGTGGAGAGCTCAAACCTTTGCATCCTTGGCATCATCTTTATTGGTTCTTGGTTGGCTTTTCTCTTTGTGAGTTTTGGAGCTTGTGTTCTTCTTCATGACAAGCTCGTGTTCATCGAAAACGGATTTCATATGCATCTTCTCTTATGATTTTCGATGAGGGAGATTTGCCGGTTATTCTTGGTTAGAGGTTTCACACCTCTATGTGTTTGGCATTTCTCCCTTGCCACTTTGAAATATTTGCAGTCATGATTAGGCAGCTCTGTTCGTTAGCTTTCCATCAAGCTTGAGTTTGCCTTAATCGGAGTTCATTTGCAGAAGTTGTGGCAATTCAGGGTTTGCCTGTTTCTTTGGAGTTCATCCGTTGTGTGGCCTGGGCTCCCTGGTTCTGCCAGGGCGGTAGTACCGCTCTTGGAGCAGTAGTACCGCGCCACGGTAGTACCGTGGTCGAGTATCGCACTCACTACCGTAAGTCCACTGGACTTTGCGGTAGTGGGCACGGTACTGGCCCCGGTAGTACCGTGGGGCGGTAGTACCGCTCCCAGCGCGGTAGTACCGTGGGCAAGTACCGCACTCACTACCGTAAGTCCACTGGACTCTGCGGTAGTGGGCACGGTACTGGGCTTCGGTAGTACCGTGGGGCGGTAGTACCGGTCCCGGTGCGGTAGTACCGCACCACGGTAGTACCGCTCTCCGAGTGGTACTACCGTGGTTGGTGGACTGCCAACGGTTCCCAACAGCTGGATTCGTGGGGGACTATAAAGGGGGGTCTTCTTCTTCCTTTGTCCCCACCGGTTTTGTGCAAGTTCTTCCCCCCATTGTTGACCTCTTTGAGCTTTCTTACTCTCTTCCCCTCCTATGATTCTTGCTCCTTTTTGAGGGAAAAGAGAGAGGAGGTCTAGATCCACATTCTCCACCAAGCCATCTCTCCTCTAAGTGAGGGGAACCTTGTGGATCTAGATCTTGGAGTTCTTGGTGTTCTCCTTGTTCTTCCTCTCATATTCCTCCATAGATTTTGTTGCTTTGGTGGGATTTGAGAGTTGGGGACTTGAGCACTTCGTGTGCTCTTGCCATTGCATTTGGTGCATCGGTTTGAGTTCTCTCCGAGGATTCTTTGTAGTGAGTGAAGTTGTGAAGATAGCTACTCTTGAGTGCTTTGGCACTCTAGAGCTTGTTCCTCGTGGGTGCGTTGGCACCTAGAGGCTTGTTGTTACGGAGCTCAATCATTCTGGTGGAAAGCTTCGGGACGCTACGGGAGCCTCCAATTCGGTTGTGGAGATTGCCCCGAGCATTTGTACGGGTTCGGTGACCGCCCCCAAGGGTTGCCATTTGTACGGGTTCGGTGACCGCCCTCAAGTGTCCTAATAGTGGAATCACGGCATCTTGCATTGGTAAGAGCGTTAGGAGAAATAGGGTGGCCCTCGTTGGCTTCATGTGAGCATTGTGCTCCTCACCCTCTCCAAACGGAGACGTACTTCTCGCAAGAGAAGGAACTTCGGTAACAAATCCTTGTCTCCATCGGCTCCACTTGCGGTTATCTCTACCTTTACTTTGAGCAAGCTTATTACATTGTTTATATTGTGCTTGCTCATATTATTGTACTTTGCTTGTCCCATAGGTTGTTCTTCTAGTCAACCTATTTACTTGTGCACCTACTTTGTGATAGCCATAGTGCTTTTGTCATATATCTTGCTATCACATAGTTGTTTATCTTGCTTAGTATAAGTTGTTGGTGCACATAGTTGAGCCTAACTTATTTAGGTTTCTTGCTTGGCAAATTAAACGTTAATTTTTATTCCGCATTTGTTCAAGCCGAAACCGTAATTATTTTAAACGCCTATTCACCCCCCCCTCTAGGCGACATCCTCGTCCTTTCAAACTCAATCCCAGCCCTCTCACGTATTTGCGGTTTCTGGCCGTTTGTTGATGTGATTTAGCAGATGTAGACCGTTAGATGTGCTGTCAGTTTTGCCCCTTCATCAGAGTTTGTTTTCCTCGTCCAACTGTCCTAAAAGAGCAGCTACTCCGAAAGAAAAAACGGAGGCTTGTGGTTGCATGGGCCTTTTCCCGGCCCGTTTGGCTAACCGCATCCCTCCCCCTGCCTGACCTCTCCTCGTTTTCTCAAACAAGTTCTCCAAAAACCTTTGCCGCCGAATGCGATGCGACCTCAAGCGGCGTCGCCTTTCCTTTCTCTGGTCTAAGAGGCGCCTCTACCGCAATCTCAATCCTCACCAGCGGCACCCATCGGGACGCACCTGTTGGGCGACAGTGCAACCAGGATGGAGTCCCTCGAAGTCGGCCATGGCCTTGACTTCTCCAGTCCAAGCTAGATCCAAGAGGATATGGAATCACACCTCCTCGTCTCCTTAGTCCTTACTCCTGCTCTGGTAGGCTGCCGAGCGCGATTTGGGGCGGCATCACGCACCGCGATGCGCCAGTTTCCCCACCGTGGTGTGCAGCGGTGCTACCAGAACCGCCTCCCACAGGCGCCACGTTATCCTAAATCTAATGGCGGAACGCGCTTCCGCACTAACTCGATGCCTGGTGTGCCTTTCCATGCAAGAACTGCCCACCTCTCCATCAGTTCCAGAGAATCCAGACCAGGATCACGGCTAGAGCCACGGATGCCATGGATATGCCGACGCTCTTTCAAGGGTACGCTCACTGTACGTCTTTTAATGCATCTTCTACCTCCACGTAGAATGTTTTTCAGAGCCGAGAAATCATGTGTACTCTGAAGAATTTTACCCTATTTTGCCCCACTGCTGCAGCCTGTCGGAGGACGCTCTACAATGAGCACTCTTCATACCATAGTTTTCACTAGCTATGTACGCTTTTGGGGATTAGGGGTTGCGAAGCTTAGTTAATTAAACAGATTTGCTAGGGCACATCTAGATGTGCTCTAAGATATATACAACACCTTTTGCTATATGATTACTACTTTCCCAACTTCAAAAATAGATTAATATAGATTAGTATTTTCCTATGTGACCAGGGGCTGTTCATAAGTTTGCATGGATCGTTTCGAGTGCTACAAATTAATTTTCAGGGCGAATTTGGATAAAGATGATGCTTCGATGTTCATGAAAAAATTCAGCAGTTCAAAGTGCGGCTACTTATGAAGTGCAAATGTGGGATGCCTTTGTGCATATGTGAGCCACAAAACCAACCTACACCTATGAAGGCTGGTGACAATCCGATCCATTGGTAAATTTGTGCCAACCTAATTATCCTGTGAAGCAGAATATGACTGGCACTTTGAGAGCCGAATAAATCTTCTAGCAACCAACAATATGGCTAATCAAATGTGAAGAAGGCTTGAACACTTCCAGCAGCAATTCAAGCTGTGGTAAACCACACTTATATACATTGTTAAGAGCAATGTTTAATGTAATGTCATATCCCTCTTTTCTCATCTTCATAGTATCCTTTCATGCTATGTGATCAACTTCGTTTTACAATTTTTGGTCATTTTGTTACTTTCACAACTTATATTTGTATTAAGAAAGTTTAATATGTCCATTAGACACAAACATTTGGCTTGCAACTGATCTTCTAATCTCTTTTTGGCCCTCAGTGTTATCGTTCCATCTCATTCTCAAGTCATGGGCTGATGAGAAACAATAGCAGTGATAAGGCTCCTTATTGTGAAGTTGCTCGAGATGTAAGCCTAAAAATAACTCAATAGTTCCCTTTTTTTATCAGATATGTAAGCCTAAAAACAACTCAATAGTTTCCTTTTTTATCAGATATCTATGATGACTCTTGGCCCGGTAATGTAGGAGTTTCCTGTTAAAGTGCAATATTAAATTCTTTTGTTTTAATACATTCATAGTTTTTTTTATTGTGACTAGCGATAACTACTAAATTTGTTGATTCTTCCTCTCAGTTTTCTTATGTGATATTTTTTATTCTAGCTATAATACATTCATATTTACGGTCTTACACTGTATTGATTGGCCCTTTTCCCTTCAATTATATGCCTGTATACTTTTCACCATACAAAAGATCTAAAGTGGTCGAACCCTTCCTCGGATCTAGCGCAAGTAAAAGCTACGTGCACCGAGCTGCTCTTTTAGGCAAATTTGATCTTTTGCCCCACCTTACTTTGTCATTTGATGACCCCCCCCCCCCTCTCTGAGAATGACAAGTTGGGCCGGGGTCCACCCGTCATTCAGACAACCCATGGCAAATCATCAAATGGCAAAATAAGGTGGGGCAAATCATCAAATCCCCGCCCCTTTATTACTTTTGATGCCACTATTGTTGCTTCATGATTTTACTGTGTGTGTGCGCACACACTACTAATGGGTCGCTATTGGATTTGACAATATTTTAGATTTGTTTATCTTCAGAGAGTTCTCCCTACAACTTTGGTCATCTCAATTTGACGTATTTTCTACTTTGATTTATTATCAATGCTCTAATTTATGCCATGTTATTGGTATTGCAGTCTACATCGACATGTAGATATGATATTGCATACTACTATGAAAGCTTGATAAAAGAAGAGCTTCAACCAGCAGTAACTAGTGATGTGTAAGGCCTTTTGAATGATACATTTTCAAGTACTAATGTAAGAATGTAATAATACGAAAGAAACATAGAAAGAGACTAAGAACATGCAATCGATGGTGATTGGAGGCTCTTTTCCTACCTCTCTCTAAGCGGTTTATCAACGGAAAAAGAATATTTAAAATTGACGGGCGCAGCGATGTGCGCCACCAATGATCTAGTTAGTACTGCAGAGCATCTGGTTGCGCGATAGGAGAGAAGAGGAGATGAGTAGTAACCTTGAAAAAAACCAAGTCTAAACCAAAGTCCATGTGTGGAGTCTACACGCGAGGACCCTACGGGGGCTACCACCAGCACCACCTACGCCCCGCCGCCATTATGCGTCTCCTCCCCACTAGGCTCGGCGTGGGCCTCACATGTCGCGATCGCGCCATGACCCATTGAAATCGGAAGCGGAAGGAAAAAGAAGGTCGATCGAGGAGGAGGAAAAAAGAGGAGATGCGAGCCCGTCCCGTCCCGTCGCGGTTGAGAGCGAGAGCACGACACCCGTTGCTGTCTAGGTCACTCCGGATCCCTCCCGAATCCCGTCCCCTGCTTTTCCCGTCTATCTATCACCGCACCAACAACGGTCCACCATCCATCGATTCGCTCGATTATTCGCGTGATTTGCTTTGCTTGCCAAGCAACCCGCCCATGACAGAAGATCGTCATGCGCGCCTGCTAAAAATATGACGACCCCAGGGCGCAGGGCGACGGGTCGGTGGGGAATTTTGACGCTTTCTTCTTCTTCTTCTTCCTTTTTCCTTCGCTTTTGATCGCATCAAACATGCCAACATGCCGTTGACGTCGAGCTCACTCCACTCCACACACCCCCTTCTCACTTTCTCCAAAAGCGTTCAGATATGTACGATTACTAGTGCGATTTACTTAGAGCATCTCCGGCCGCGTCCTCGAACCACTTTTTACGTCCAAACCGACGAAATTCCTTCCACTCGCGCCTCGCGCTCCCAAGAGGGCCCCAAGAGCTTGGACGAAATTTCTTCCACTCGCGCCTCGCGCTCCCAAGAGGGCCCCAAGAGCCGAAATAGCGCCAGCGAACCCAAGAGACCCCCGGGTTTTTAAGGCCTCTTAAGACGCCGCATAAAACTATAGCCCATCATATGCTTACATGTGTCGTTTTTTCTTTAAAATAGTGCCGACACTTATGCCCCTGGACCAACTATGCCTCGGATTGGGGGCCGTGACTGAGGGACCGGTCGCCCCAAGTCGATTACACCGCCCGAACGGCCTCCAAGCGGCGCTAAAATAACGCCTTGGGGGTCCGTACGGCTGGAGATGTTCTTACACCCACGAGAAATCCTCTGATAAAAGGGAGAAATTAATAAGTCTACTACTAGTGGCAGTGGACTACCACGAGCCATTGTTGTAGGTGTAGTAATAATCATTTATCCCCTTTACAAGCACGCACGCACGCTTTCCCTCTGCTCTGCGTTGGAAGAACAAAGGGACCGTTTGGCTGCTCTCGCCCCAGCCGCTGACGCGCGGGCCCCGTCCGTGCGCTCAGCTAGGACTAGGAGTTAGATGCGGCGTCCGTCAGCAGTGAGCTGCGCAAGGCGTTACTCCCTCATGCCACAGGACAGAGGGGTAGTAACTGCCATGCGGGCCCAGGGTTCCTTTCCTCGCCGCCGACGAGGAGCAGAGATCAGGCGTAAAGGACCTGCGCGTTGCAGGGCGCGAGCCCGGCGAACTCCTCGGGGCCCCTCACCACCTCCCACTCCACGCGCTCCTCCTCCTTGTCGCCGTGGACGGCCGACACGGTTCCCACCGCGACGTCGAGCCCGGCGCCGACGACGTAGATCCTCCTCCTGCCGCCGCCGACCTCCTCCACCTGCCCCGCGACGACGTGCGGCCGCCGCACCTCCCCCGGCACCCCGCCGCCGGCCACCATCCGCCACTCGTCCCGCGGCTCGTCGTACCGCTTCAGCCGCCACTCGCCGTACTCCGCCACGATGTACATCCGCCCGCCGGACACGGCGCAGGAGCCCGTCCACCCCTCCCGCATCCCGCGGGACATCTCCGACCACGAGTCGCTCGCCGCCTCGTACACCGCGCCCCGGGGCGCGCGCTCGAACGGCCACGCCCACCCCTCCGTCACGTACAGCTTCCCGCCCGCCGCCGCCGCGTCGTACCTCGCCACGGCCGCGCCGCCACGGGATGCCGCCGGCGCCCACCGCCCGGCCTCCGGGTCGAGGACCTCCGCCTCGCCGTCCTCCCCGGCGACCACCACCCGCCCGCCCACCTCGCCGGCCGCCATGTATCCCCTGGCCGTCCTCATGCCGGCCGCCTGCCGCCACCCGTTGGTGGCCGCGCTGTACACCGCCACGCCGCTCACCGCCTTGTCGCCGCCCTCCTCGACGCCGCCGATCACGTAGATCTCGCCGCGGGCGGGGAGGCCGACCACGGCGAAGGAGCCCGCGGCGGCGCCGCCGCAGGGGACCGGGGGGAGAAGCAGCCAGCGGCGGGAGAAGGGGTCGAGCGCCTGGCACTGGAGGCGGCGGGAGACGGGGTCGAAGGCGAAGGCGAAGAGGAAGGGCAGGGAGAGGGAGACGGTGAGAGCAGGCGGCGAGGAGGGCTTGGCGGCGGCGCAGGGCGCGTCGGTGAGGAAGCGGTTCCAGTTGGAGGAGACGGTGCGGAAGAGGCGGTGGTAGAGGAAGGGGAGGTGGAGGAGGCACTTCTCGGCCACCTCCTCCGGCAGGCCCGGGATGAGCTCCATCACCGCCTCGTCCTCCCTCGCCTCCTCGCCGAGCACCTGCTGCTTGCTCATGGAGGAGAAGCTCATCGTGAGTTGATTTCCACGGTATGGAGCTCTTGTTGCGGATTCGCGATGAAATTTTGCTATTGTGGGGGAGAGTTACTCTGAGCTCGCGAATGGGGAGAATGGTGATGGTGGAAGCAGGAGGGTACCGTGGGGAATTTATAGAGGGCCTCGCTCTCTGCTTTGGGCTGAGGGAATTCAGAGTTTCGGATCTGGCGTTTTGGCCGTCTGATCGAGGATCGATGCTCAGATCTGTACGTAGTTGTACAAGGTTTTTTTTTAGATAACGTACAAGGTGTTCTTATACTGTACTGTACTTATTTTTGCGTGGGAGACATGTACAGAAATATGTTGCGGGATTAATAAATAATGCCTGCCCAATTGCTGAACGACTGAACATGTAACCCGATTGCGAAAAATAAATAAATAAAGATTATGAAACATTTTTGATATAAAACATTGTTGCGTACTCATTTGTAAAGTTCCGCGACAAAATGACTTCCATGAAATTAATAATGCTTTACCCAATTAGCCTACATAAAGTTCTAGTTATGCTTTTTATTTTTGAAAAATGATGTAATCATGAACTTTCTATTACATTACTTTTAAGAAGAATGATCACCCTGCACACTCTAGTTGTCACTAACTCTCTATGCTTTCAGTTTGAACTTTAAAGTTTACGCCACATATATATTGGTAAGTTTCTTTTCATAGAGGTCACCCGTAAACCAATAAGTTTCTAGTTACTCTTTATGCTTTTAATTATTAAGTAACACAAATCCTTCAAAATTTAATTGCAAGAGTTAAAAAATACACCCAAGTCTTTGGGATGTCAAAGCCTTTTTCCTCTTGTATTGGTTGGCACTGCACAGTGAGCAAAGCTCATTGTAGCCTTTGGGAATTCGTCTTGGCACATCAAACTTAATGAAAACCAAGAATTGCATAAGCATTAACCGAAAAGTGGTCGGTGGAGAGGAGACACTAAAATTCAAGGCCATGACCTGGATATCAAATTATCGTCCTTGAGCGAGAAACATCGAAGCATGCATTTGTAACGCCCAAACAACGTCATGGGACACTACTCTCTCTCACACACTTTCGATAAGGCCGATTTCAGACAACCTTTGGCGGTCGAAACTAGAGCGACGTTATTGCGCAAAACAATGTCACTTTTACAAATACCTTGAGATTGCATACTGAAAGGGTGGGTCGATCGGATGGTGGGAAGTAGGCGTGGGTCTGCAACGAAGCATGGGAGGTTTGGAAACTACTCAAAACCAGGGGTCAAATTACGATGATGCAGCGGTTGGGTTGACACCAAATGGTGGCGATGCAAGGATATGGTTGTTTGCGAAAATATGTGAGTCATGAAATGCGAGGATGCATAACGAAAGTGCTATATCGCCCCGCCCAACCGTCGAAATGAAGGGTTCATGGCCTCAAAAAATGATCATGGGGGTGGCGATTCTACTATCGCGTCTTTTTTTGATTAAATTCATCATACTTGTGTCTCTACAGGGTCGACATACTGACTTTTCAAGTGTTTTTCTGAAAGTAAAATGTGTCCCTTAGGAGGTTTGAAAATCCTTTCAAGGTTGGTTTTCTTAAGAAAATGTAGCGTTAGCAAAATTTTAGTAACACAAAACAAAATACAACAATCAAAATTTACATCTTACGGACAAACTTTACCCCACTTTTTGAAAAGAACTTTATTAGTTGGGAGTAACATGATATCGATGCTATCTGCTATCTGGCAACCCCCATGCAGGCAGCAATTGCCAATTCTGCGAGCTCCAACTAAAGAGCTTGGCAGAAGCAGAGTAGAGAAACAAACAAATGCAGCAGCTGTTCACTCTACAGGTCGCGAAGTTGAGGAAACAACAGCTTGTATCCCCTCCTCAATCAATCGGTGGAAACGCCCCATGCCGTTTGTGTTGAGCAGTGTGCAGGGTGGTTTGGGCGAGCTTGAGCAGTGATTCAGGGGGCGTCTCTCCGCCTCCCTCCGGAACGAACCATCGCCGGCACGGGGCCGCTGGTTTGCGGCAAATCCACCGTCCAGCGATCAAATGCGGGATCAGGTCCCAGATCTGTCTGTCCACGGGTCGGCTGAAAACTCCAACCGCATAAATCTGACAGCCAGGGTGAGCAGAGCACTGTTTTGGAACAGGCAGGCAATCGAACCAGGAGCCAGTAGCCACCATCTTTGGTCCTGAACCCCAATGGGCCTGGCGGGCTCCATCACGGGCTTGGGCGGCGGGCCCCCTACTACTACTCTTCGATCACTTTGTCCTCATGGCTTCAGCTTCATCTTCATCGCGTTCTCATTTCTTTCCGTCTTCTGGTCCTCTGGACGTGTTTATCCCTATTAAAAAAATAAAAGGTTTGCATGTGTTTATCGGTACCTACGTGGACGAGGACGTGTTGGACGGAGGACCAAAGGTGGTGTGCATGCAAGGGAGAGCTGGCTAAGCTCGGGGTGCGAGCACCGACTTGTCCTGTGGCTGTGCGTGGTTGGTTGGTTGACAAGACGAGACGTGGTGACCGGTGAGTGGCTCGACAGGAGCCTGGATGCTCGTGCCACGGTTTGAAACTCCGGCGGCACTTTGCACGGGCGTCGAGAGCTTTATGCCGGTGCAACGAACGAACCCAAACATACTCCTACTGCAGTGCAGTGCATGCATGTTCCTGCCCCGAACAAACTGGTGATCAACTCAGCATCTCATGGTAATTTTCCTATTTCCTTCGTAACGTGCGTTAGTCATTTTAGGCTGGGTTCAGCAGTAATATGAGTCCAATTCAGCAATTTTGTTTATGTGGTAATGAGTTAATGAAAAAAAAAGTGGTAACTTAACTAGTTACTTGTTTTTTGAATAACATTGCACATAGTAGAACAATATGAGTATATAATCTAATAAATAAGGTCCTATATGACACCATATATATGTTACTATCCATTGTAAAGCTAATAACATAGACTCGTAATACGTGTATGTTACTAGTCTAAGTTACTTTCTATTGTGACTAGCCTTAGAGCATGGTTAATAGTACAGCCTGCAGCTGGCTATATACCAATGCCTCGTCATCTAAAGTCTTCAAAAAAGCCAACTAGTACTGTACAATAGATGGGCTGTAAACTAGCTACAATATTTAATGCTTGCATGTGAAAAGAGGTAAAGAAACACACTTGATTGGGAGAGAGAGGAAGAAAGATGGCTGCATGCAGTCTCATTAGAGCATGGTTAATAGTATAGCCAGCTGCTGGCTATAAGGAGATGTCATGTCATTTATAGCTAACCTTATAGTCAACAATTATAGTCAACAAGTACAATAAAAAGGCTATAAAGAATAGTACTTTAACAATATATAGCCCACATGTCTATCTCACAAAGTGCCTAGGAGCACGTGTTGTAGCTGGCTATTAATTAGTAGCCCGCTTCTCTTCTCTCTCCTTTTCTCTCTCTTCCAACTAAGCACAAATATACTATTTAATTTTTTATAGCCAGCTGACTAGGCACTATTGTACTTGCTCTTAATGTTTCTTGCGTTGCAGCCTGGCTACAACCGAAAGCGCCGGCTGCCTTCTTTTTCCTCTCTTCTCTTTCTTTCACATAGGATTTTGATGACGTGGGAAAGCATATAGCCAGCTGAGTAGACCTTATTATACTTGCTCTTAGGTTATGCACTAGGTTGTTTAAAGTCATTGAAAATATACACGCTCTACATTTTTTATTGATTGATTCGTTTATTTATGTCAAAAAACAAGAAACGAGGTGAAAATTAATGCTCCACGCCTAAGTATATTTTGGAAATATTTAGTTTTTATAATATGTCTAATGCATCGGTATGAAGAAAGTAGTATTTTTTTAAAAAATATATATTAATATTGAAAAGATATCAAATTACACAAGGAAGAGTAGTACATGCTGCTATTTTATCTATCGTTACACATGTGGATGCTCACCCTCACCTCTCTAATTAACGAGCGTACCCTCTCTTTTATAGTTACCGGTGTGTGCATATCCTTAGATAGATAATTTAACCAACATAAAATATACTTTCTTCATAAACTAATATAACATGTTTTAGTAGATCGCTAGTTTATTTTATTAAAACATCTTATATTTATCTATAGAGAGGGTAATATATATTCATAAATTTTAGATGTTATATTTTCAAAAAAGCCTCCGACTAAGAAAATCGCTTATGCCTACCGACTCGAATAGACAATCGATCGGCCAAGAACACATGCCATGTGTTCGTTACTCCGGCGACAAAGACGCCTGTCTCATCTCCGCTGGACTCGAGGACGAACCATGCCCATCGCATATGGCGACATGAGTGCGAGTTGCAAACCACGCTGCCACAAAATGTTGGCCAGATCATGCGCAGTTCAGGCAGCATGCATCGATCAGCAGTACTGTATGCCGCGAAGAAAATGATGTTCATACTAGGCCAAAGAATAGTTGTTTCGATAAGGTAGAGCTGGTCAGATAGAGATGGCTACCTAGATGGGATCTGCATCCTTCATTCTTCTCTGCCGTGTTGACAACCACATCGATTTGGATCTGCTGATATAATAGGCCAGTGATTTTATTAGCAAAGTGACGCGTCTGAACCTTGCTAAAAAGCCAATGACTTAATATTTCTTGTAGGAAAGTCAATGATTTTAAAAAACACACGCAGAGGAATCCCCGTGGTCTATGTAGTGATTTTCTAGAGCAATTTTGACAAAAAATATTGACAGCCTTTATAACACATATGAAATGTGTCTTTATATCAGTGTGACATTGTTTCCCTCAATATCCCCTGCATATTCAGTTAAGGCAGATTAGGCCGATTTCAGCGGTGAATTTGTCGCCGGTTACTTGTTTACAATTATGATTTTAGCTTCACCGATTTTGACGACGGTTACTTGATTTTGGTTGTGATGAACAAAGTTGTAAGAAACGCTATGAATGGCATCCACATAGATGCCACATCTAATGTTTCCCCACTTTCAAATATCGACACTGATTTCGTATAGCAATTTTTCTTAATAGGGGCAATCCCGGAGGGACCTATAAACTTGCATTAATAATGGGGAACAAAGTACAAATAAGACAAGAAAGTAACAAAATTTACAATCAAGTCGCTAATATTAGCACAAATTAAAGGATCCTAGATCTAAACTGAAAACGGTCATCGGGTCGAGCTCCAATCCTTGCCACCACTGACCACGTCGCAGCTAAGCACCACACCACCGAGGACAAGAAAACTTGGGGCGTAGCACTAGGAGCCCACACTACAGGAAAATCACTCTAGGCCGAGTGAAGTAAGGTAAGCCGAGTGTATTTCGTCGACCACTCGGCTTATCGGTCGATAAAACGAGTACTTAGAAGGAAGGTCACGGCTTAGAAAGGATACTCGGTTTATATTCCTCTAAACCGAGTCCACCACACGGTTTAAATGAAAAACTCGGCTTACAGTTATGTAAACCGAGTAACCGTTAGGACGGATACTCGGTTTATATTCCTCTAAACCGAGTCCACCACACGGTTTAAATGAAAAACTCGGCTTACAGTTATGTAAACCGAGTAACCGTTAGGACGGACACTCGGTTTAAGTGCAAACCACGACAACTGCTCATGCCACGTGGCCATAACGGGAGGCGTGGACGGCGCCGTGACAAAACCCTTTATAAACCGAGTATCACAAATAGCTCTCGGCTTATATTTTATTTTCACAATATATTTTGTTCATAAAAAGTAAACCGTGTACGCGACACTCGGCTTATATATCTGTAAGCCGAGTGCTTTCTGACAGAACCCGGCTTATAGAAATGTTTTGATAGTGGCCATTTAAAAAGAATGAATGCATACTTTTGTGAAAGGTATGCTTGGTTTTGTCAGTGATATAAATATATATATATATATATATGTGTGTGTGTGTGTTATTCATTTATTATTTTATATTCTTTACCATTTTTATCATGTTGCTTTTACTGATGTTTTCTTCAAACACGAATTTTGTAGTAGTTCTTATTTTTTGTGTAAACATGTGTATAGTTTCTAACTTTGTGCAAGATTTACATATTGACTTTAAAATTCGCTGTACATATTTGTGTATGTATAAATTATGCCATTATGCGTGCCCAAATTCTAGTGATTATTATACAATAATTGTTTTGAAATTTGGTTTATAGCTAGAGTACATTTTTATACTGCATATCTATTAAAATAGTCATCATAGCTATCTATTTCGGTGATCATTTGATTTAGTTAAGATAAATCATGTACACTGTAAGCTGTCCATGACACGAGTCAGGTGTAGTGCCATCGGGTGGCCTTCTAACGCGACTCGTTTGACTCCCCATGCACGTCGTCTATCTCTTTACAAGATCAACGGCTTTGAATGGGTTGCATCTCCTGAGTAGTAGTTCTGAGTGGGTAGACTTGGCCTGCTTGGTCAACAACATTGATCGGATTCCAAAAGGGGTAGCCCAACGTGTCTTGACCTATGATTGTGCATTGGTAGTCCAAAGCCACATATCAAACCAACATTCCAATGCTACCAAAGAATCCCTCACGTCTACTCGTTTCGACATAATCCCTAGCCCATGGACCCACTTTGTTAACTTCATTGATCGGATTACAAAGGGGGTAGACCATGGTGTCTTGATCTAAGATTGTACCAAGCTTGGTCATATCCACATAGAGTCTGGATCCCCCTACGAGGCGATGATTTTGAATCTTGTATCAATAGCATAAAACTAGATTTGAATTGACGCATATTCCCACCCTAACACGAACCAAGAGTAATTACCCACGGGCTACCCCCCTTTCTATGTCGGTGCGCGTCAGAGACCAAGCGGACCCTTACTATCTCTAACAAAGGTTCTCGACATAGAGTGTGTGTCCCCCTACGAGGATACAATAGTGAATCTTGTATAGCATTTGCCTAAATTTTTGTTTAAATTGTCAAATATGCCCACCCTAACGGAAACCAAGAGTAATTACCCATGGGCTATCCCCTTTCTATGCCGGCGAGCGTCGTAGGCCAAGCGGACCCACAAATCATCTTTTCATAGAAAACCGCACGAGGGATATTCAGATGACCACCTCCACCTGTATGTGGTCCTACTACATGTATGAAAGTGTGGTGTGATGCTTGCATGTCTATCCGCAACTTTAATCTTGCACTTGCTTCACAAACATGACTATCTCCCACGAAGGTTCTAGACATAGAGTGTGGATCCCCCTACGAGCCGACGATAGTGAATCTTGTATAGCATCAACCTATAAGTTCGTTTTAATTGTCACATATTCCCACCCTAACACAAATCAGGAGTAATTACTCATGGTCTACCCCCTTCCTATATCGGTGCGCATCGTAGACCAAGCAGGCCCACAAACCTTCTTTTCATCGAAAACTGTGCGAGGGATGCCCGGATTACCATCTCCACCTGCATGTGTTCCTACTACATGTAAGAAAGTGTGATGTGATGCTTCCATGTCTAACAACAACTTAAATCTTGCACTTGTTTCAGAAACAATACTATCTCCCACGAAGCTTCTCGTTATAGAGTCTCTACCCCCTACGACGCTATGATAGTGAATCTTGTATAGCAATAGCCTAAAACTTGGTACGAATTCTCACATATGCCCACCCTTACAGAAAACATCAAAAATACCCATTGGCTATCACTCTTTCTATGCTGGTGAGCACCT
The DNA here is from genome assembly GCA_950022295.1 of Bromus sterilis. NCBI lineage: Eukaryota > Viridiplantae > Streptophyta > Magnoliopsida > Poales > Poaceae > Bromus > Bromus sterilis. The sequence goes on along the minus strand of OX465598.1, from coordinate 16,881,808 downwards.
TAGACCAAGCGGACCCACAAACCTATTTTTCATCGAAAGCCGAGCGAGAGGTGTCCGAATGACTAGCTCCACCTGCATGTGGTCCTACTGCATGTATGAAAGTGTGTTGTGATGCTTGCATGTCTATCCACGACTTTAGTGTTGCACTTGCTTCACAAACAGGACTATCTCCCACAAAGATTATAGACGTAGAGTTCGGATCCCCTTACGATGCGACGGTAGTGAATCTTGTATAGCATTTGTATAATACTTGGTTTGAATTATCACAAATGCCCACCCTAACAGAAACCAAGACTCATTACCCATGGGCTACCGCCCATTTCTATGCCAGTGAACGTCATAGACCAAGCGGACCCACATGTTTGCTTTTCATCGAAAACTACGCGAGGGATGTTCTGATGACCACCTCCACCTGCATGTGGTTCTACTACATGTCAGAAAGTGTGGTTTGATGCTTGCATGTCTATCCACAACTTTAATATTGCACTTGTTTCGCAAACAAAACTATCTCTCACAAAGGTTCTCGACATATCTAGAGTGTGTGTCCCCTACGATGCTACAATAGTGAATCTTGTGTAACATTTGCCTAAAATTTGGTTTGAATTGTCAGATATTCCCACCCTAATAGAAACCAAGATTGATTACCCATGGTCTACCCCCTTTCTATGTCAATGAGCGTCATAGACCAAGCGGACCCACGTATCAGTTTGTCATCGAAAATCGCGCGAGGGATATTCAGATGACCACCTCCACATGCATTTGGTCCTACTACATGTATGAAAGTATGGTGTGATGCTTGCATGTCTATCCACAACTTTAATCTTCCACTTGCTTCACAAACAGAACTATCTCCCACAAAGGTTCTAGACATAGAGTGTGGATCCCCTACGAGGCCACGATAGCGAATCTTGTATAGCATTAGCCTAAAACTTTATTTTAATTGTCACATATTCACACCCTAACACAAATTAGGATAAATTACCCATGGGCTACCCCCCCCTTTCTATGTCGGTCTGCGTCGTAGACCAAGCGGACCCACAAACCTGCTTTACATCGACGATAGTGAATCTTGTATAGCTTTTGCGTAAATATTGGTTTGAATTGTCACACATGCCCACACTAACAGAAACTAAGAGTAATTACCCATGGGCTACCGCCCATTTGTATGCTAGTGCGCGTCGTAGACCAAGCTGGCCCACATGTCTGCTTTTCATCGAAAGCGGGCGGGTGTCGGTGTGGTTGTATGGGATAATGCTAGAGTCTTTAGAGGCGTCGCATCCCGGGGTTTTCCGCATGCGATGACACCTTTGGCTGCTGAGCTCATGGCATGCAAGGAGGCGGCGTTGGCTGCTATCTCGATGGACATACAACGCCTTCATGTGGAGACCGATAACCGGAAGATGGAGTTGCTGCTGTCGAAGGAGGATGATCTCTCGGTTCTGGGTCCGCTGATCCGGTTGATTAAGGCAATGCTTGCGGGAAGGGAGTAGAAGATTAGCTGGAGAAGGCGATCGGCGAATACCGATGCACATAAGTTGGTTAATTTTTTAATTAATTCTGAGTACTCTAGTTCTCGGGGCTCTACGCCCCCAGACTGCATTTTAGATGTTATTTTGTCTAAGACTTTAATTTCTGATTAGTAAAGACGTGATGTTTACCCCTAAATAAAAAACCATAGGGGAAATCATTTTTCGAAAAAAAACTGAGTACATGCACTGGGCTTACACGAGATATTCGGTTTATGGGGATAGCGCGGGACTTAGAAAAATGAGGCGCGAGACTTGGAAAAATGAGGCGCGGGACTTTGGGAAAATCAGGCGCGTGCTCTCCCCCAACACCCCAAGCCACCCCCGCTCCCAATTTCTTTTTTGGCCATTCTTCTCTTCCGCTGCTGGCCAACCCTAATCCCCGCCGCCGCCTGCCACCGCCCTGCCACCTCCAGGTCCCCTCCACTCACTCCATCCCGCCAGGAGCAAGACCACCCAGTCCGTGCCACCACCAAGTCCAACCCACCTCCAAATCGCCGGTGCCCCACGCCACCGGATCCAGTACGCTGGCTAACTCCGCCCACCGGCCGAGCTAGGTGTGCCCTCTCTCTCTCTCACACACACACTTCGCCTCCTCCTCTGCAGAGCACTGCCTTCAGCGCCGTGTACGCCTCTGGCCGCCACCGCCCAGCACCCCTACGGCCGCCACCGTCCAGCACCACTACGGCCTCCACCTCTTATCTGCAACAAGGTGAGAGCCCCCCTCCCCTGTTTGGAGTCCAAACCATTGATTGATTTTTGTTGATAAATTAAATGTCTCTATGAACAGTAGTTAAATTAAATGGAAAACTGAGCTATGAATTGGTCCATTATCACCTCCGTACTGAAATTTCCCTTTTTGTTTCTGAACCTGCTTTTCAGATTTGTATTTCCAAAATCTGTGAAATATTTAGCTGGTACAAGCTTGTTGTTGTCTCATCCCCGCCATTGTTAGAATGCTGCTTGTTGCTGCTGCTGGTTGAAATCATTTCAGTCCCGCTACTTTTCCACCATAAGCCAAGACATCGCTGGAGTCTTCCTGCTCAGCTCCGAAGGACAAGGTCAGACCTAAGAGGCTAAGATTGATGTAAATGTGTGATGCTTTTGCAGTACAAGCAGTGTTGGGCATTTTTGTAAAATTCTCTTGCAGTATCTGCTCCAAATTTTGTATAATGATATACATGTGCACTAGTAAAAAGTATCATGCAAAATGTTTGTGGGGCCTGTAGCTTAATGGATCTTTGCAAAATGGTGGGACGACATGTGTGATAGCGAAGATGAAATTGTCGGGCCAACTGATGATCCCAACGACGAGGACTATGACTTCTAAAACTTGTAACAATTCTATGTACTACTGGATGTAAACCAACGACGAGAACTTGTGCTACTAGATGTACTTTTGGATGTAAACCAACCATATGTACTTTTGGATGTAAACCAACCCTATGTACTACTTGATGTACTTTTGGATGTAAACCAACTCTATGTACTATGAACTTGTGCTTTTGCCACGAAGTTCTTGCCCAATGATTTTACTTTTGTGTATGAACTGCTTTACTTTTGTGTATGCACTTCTTTACTTTTGTGTATGAACTTTGTTCATGATAAACTACTTTACTTCTGGATATGAAGTTTAAACATGTCTTTCTAAACTGCTTTACTTTTGCATATGATTTTTTAACAAGAACTAATCGGTATACTCCTTCATAGCAGGTGATTGAAATATGCCAGGCAACAACTCCAAGAAGAACAAACTTGCTAAACTTGGCAATGTGATTGCTAGGTTAGGCACTTCAGCGAGGGGCAAAAATAAGCGCACCAACGGGACAACTTCGGCGGGGGCCAAACCCAGACGACCATCCACCACGACTGGTAGTACCCGAGGTCAACGTGGTCGTCCACCGGTATCAAGGGTACCTAGCCCCTCCCCTCATTTCGAGGAGTCGGAGGATGAGATGGAGGAGGAGGAGTCTGCGAATCCTAGAGGTGCGTGGCAGCCTGCTGGGGAAGGGTCCTCACGTGTTGTTGGTGAGGATGATGATGATGATGATGAGGAGGAGGAGGAGCTAGAGGAGGAATTGTTTGAGGTGGACCCATCAGCCGAGGATATGGAATGGCCGGATCCTAAGCCTGCAGGCTCCAAAATCTGGTTGCGTGGGGTGTCCTCACTCCCTCCTCGACCATATGCAGCTAAGGGTATCGTTGTTAAACCAGCCGGTGTCAGGTAAGTGCCTTTGTAGACTCTTAATATCATCTTCACATTCACCATTTTTGCAAATACTAACTTTGTCCCTCCATTGTGTAGAGCCTTGGTTGTTATTGGTGATATTATTCCGCCACGCCAGCCAAGCAGCATCATTGGATGTTTGTGCAGACATTATTACCCGGGCGTGGTCAACATAAGAGACGACCAGTGGGAGCCAGCGTTTTCTTGGGAGCATTGGAAACGTGCTCCGGACACAAAAGATAGGTGGGACAGGGAGTATGAGAATGCCGCCAAGCGGGTGGTCGCCAATTTCTGGGTAAGATTATTTGTCTATTTTCATACCTATTCTTTGCAAATATTCAAAATCACTGCATTGATCATTGTATTAACACCTTTATGAAAATTTGTAGGATTTCTTTACTTGCGCTGAGGGTATGGAGGATGAGGGTAATGAGGCCGTGGAGGATATTGTCAAGAAGAGAGTCCATGACATGCACTACGAGGCGCGTGCCGACGCCGTGGTCAAGTACTACGCACAAGAAGAGAACCGGCTTATCAAAAAACCGCTAGCGAAGAGAGTGCATCTCACCCGATCCATGTACATGAAGGTAGTTTCCATTACTTCAGATTGCTTGGATCAAAACATCTTAGTTTTATTCATAACTTGGATGTATTTGGCATAATTCAGGTGGTTCCGCCGTGGTTCGCCGACAAGCTTCCTTGCTACCAGAAGGTCATATCCAAGTGGGTAAACCCGGAGTGGAGGGTCTACCACAGAGCTTGTTCGACGAGGCGTGCCATGATGAGTGGTCCGGTACACCTTCAAGGTAACCTCAACCTTCCCACTTTCGTCGCCAGGAAGGTAATAATAACATTTATTTTCTGAATGTCTGAATTTGTCTGATGAACAAGCATTGTTCCTTTGTTGATCTTACATTGTTTCTTTGTGGATGTTATTGCTTTGTATTGCAGAATAAACAGAGAGGCGAGGGCGAGGTGCCGCTCAATACCTTCACGGGATTATGCGAGTCCCGCAAAAAAAAGAATCCAGATCCAAATATGGAGGGGCAGCAGTGGATCAACCCAGGCGCCGGCTTGAAAATTAAGGCTTACATAAAGAAGTACAAGGAGGTGTTTGGGCCTGAGTCTGATCCGGCCTCACAGGACATTGACGGTACGGTTTCTGCCATGTGTGGACAAGGCCGTAAGGGTGGCCGGTTATTGGTTGGTGATGGTGCCATCCCTAGGAAGGAGATTCCAACACTCTCCCACCTCCGTGCCAACTTGAGGAGCTCTGGTCCTGCCATAGAGCGTCGCCCACGACCTTCGATGGACCTTTTACAACAATTCCAAGTATGTTTTGCTTCATTCATTTCTTCTTTGCATTGGAACGATGATGAAACTGTTGCGATGATGAACTTGTTGCAATGGCACTTTGTAGGCTCGCTTGGATGAAGAAGCCAGGCAGCGACAAGAGGCTGAGAGACTGCGGCAAGAGGCGGAGGCCAGGTCAGCTCAAATGCAGCAAGCCATGCTTGATCAGCAACAAGCCCTGATGCAACAACAAGAGTTCATGGCTAAACAGCAGCAAGCCTTGCAAGAAACGTTCGCTCGATTCAGAAGTCAAATGGATGGCACTGGTTTGCCTGAACTTCCCATTCTTCCGCCTCTTCCTACTTTTGGGATCGTAAGTCTTCCAACTTTGCAATCATGCATCTTACCATCATGTTGGGAGATCAGGCATCTTACCATCTTATTGTCTCATGCTTAAAGATCCCTCAGTCGGGACAAGGCTCCAACAACTTCGTGGTAGGTGGATCAACACCTGGTCAAGGAAGCCCAAAGACGCCCACTGCGGCTTGTGTCCATTCTACCTCCACGCAACAATGATGACTCCAGGTAATGAATTTGTAAAATGATCATGATCTAGCCTCACTTTCAACTAGGAAAATCATGCTTGTGGTAATGAACTTGTAGGTTAGCCTTATTGATGCTTCTGTTTTCATACTTGTTGATGGTAGAGCCCCACTTTGATGGTAGGATAGACTGTTTAATTAGTCATGCACGCCACTCTTGTAAAAAAATAGCTTGCTGGAATGATAACATGTACTACCTGCAAAACCTCACTTCCCATTGGCAAATTTGCAAAGTATACCATGGGCCATTCTGCAATTTAGGGACAGATACATCCTCCAAACGTGCTCCCCTTAAATAAGGCCATCCCAAGAATGTCCAGGAAGTTAAATATTGCACCATCCCCTTCCAGAAATAAGTTTTATGATGTGTACGAGAAGAAATCTTTAGATAGAGCTATTTCAGTTTGACAAATCTACTTGATATTGTGGGAGTTTCTCACAAATTTGATAACCTCTGTAGCGGCGAGGCCCATAATGTGTTTCAGGTTTGGTTCAACGGTAATCATTTAGGCCAGATTAGGCCAGATTTTTATAAAATGAAGCAAAAATAAGGGTCTAGCTCAAGGAAGTTCTTTTTCTTACAAACAGTTTATAATAATAAAAATTATTAATTGCTCCAATATAGATCAAGATACTTAATTAAAGTGTATTTGGACGAAGACATTCATATCTTTTAATAAGACGTTGATATCATAATTTTTCTGGCCACTACTTTCGTTTAGAAAAAAACAAGAACATTTATGATTGTTCTCAACATTCTTCCGAAACTTAGGTGTACATCATGATGTTTTATTTGTTCATGAAGTTGTTTGATATAATTTTAAGGTGTACCTTATCGATTGTTCGCGATTTAACATGGAAACTCATGCGTATGGTAATGAACTTGCAGGTTTGCATCTCGGATGCCATCGAGGATGGGCATGTTGCGGTCGAGCTCATGGTCACTTCTGTTTTTCATACCTCATTGCATGTTGGAGCTAACGATCTTGTCACATATACTTGATGAATTAGTTGTATGTTTGATGTATTCTCGTTGAACTCATTGTACGCACATGCTTTCGGCTTACTGGTTGTGAATGTGATGTTTCTTATGGTTATGTGTATGATGTTTGCTGAAATGGAGCATATATATTTAGATATATTGTGTTTGAAATGCAGGGCCTGTACCAAAAGCAAACAAAAAATAAAACACACAAGCCTATAAGCCGAGTGTACCAGAAAAAATCACTCGGCTTATAGACCAAATATCATGTAAGCCGAGTGTCCCAGGACACAAGCACTCGGTTTATATGCTGTAAAAATAAACCAAATGGCATATCAGCCGAGTGTCCCAAGACGCAACACTCGGATTATTCAGTGCAAAAATGGATCAATCTGTACGGCTCGGATTTTTATACGCCGAATATCTCCTACTCTGTTTATGTATAAAACCGTGTACCACAAGGCCGCCCGGTTTATTTATAGTCCTAGAAAGCCTAAGCACACGGTTTATATATGTGTTCTCAGTTTATATATAAACTGTGTACTGAAATTATACTCGGTTTACTCCTTTGCCGCGGGACACGTGTCGAAAGCACAAAAAACCGTGTAAGCCGTGAGCCTGCCTGATAATACCCGGTTTATAGTAACGTCCGTTTGTTGCTCCTCGACCGTCATGTACCTTTATTAAGCCGAGAGCCGGCATTTGGTACTGGGCTTACGGATAAACCGAGTGTTATTTCCTTGGCGCACGGTTTATGAGCTATAGGCCGGTGTTAATTAAGCCGTGTATTATAAGCCGGGTGCTGCACTCGGTTTATAGGTAAACCGAGGGGAAAAGTGTATAAGCCGAGTGATATGGTCACTCGGCTTAGATGATTTTTCCTGTAGTGCCACTGCGACGAAGAAGAAAGGCCTCCTTGTTGGCACAACAGCCTGGAGGTTAAACAAAGCATGCGGACGCTGGATGGTTCGTGAATCCGGCGAAAAGGAAGGAGGGGGTCGGCTGCCGACCATTTTGGTGTGAACTAGGCGTCACGCACATTTGAACATAAAGCAAATCCTGTGATAATCAGGAGGAAAGAAAAAGAGTCGAAGCCAACGTGAGTGTGGAGTATATACCATGCGTACAAACACGGGCAGCTCGATTCCACACTCCTCCACTCGGAACCGAATCAAGCCACTTACCGACTACCCAAGACTAGTCAATCTAAGATGATGCCATTGCCATGGATACCGGTTGCCGATCACTCGCTGGTTCTAGTAGCCGCCAAGGGTACGCGAGATTGTTGGGGGAAGGCCGGCGATGATGCCCCGCGAAACTCGACGGGAATCTAGCGGTGGCGACAGCGACGGCGCGCGCGGTGGTCCGACGGGATTGAAGGACCGGCCGACCACTGGCACAATATTATTAGGTCAGGCATCGGCATCGGCATCCTGACAAAGTGACCATGGATAGGCGGCCGAATAGTCAGGCGACGGATCCGTCGAGCCAAAGAAAACCGCACCGCCGTCCACACGGTCGCTCCCGGCGCGTATTCACAGGGTTTCTGGATGGAGACGTAGACGTCCAGGGGTATATATCTCACATTCACAGCTGCAGTTGTGTACGCACAGTAGCGGGCTAGTGGCAAGCTAGTTTCATTTCAGCGTCGCATTCGTTGTCACGCACGCCTCCATGTCCAATGTCCATGATAGACACGGCCGGGTGCGTGCCGGTGTGTGGACTGTGGGTATGGTAGATGGATTGCGTGCTGAAACGGGGAGGAAGACGAAGACCGTAGCCGGCCGCCAACAGCGATGTTGTTCCGGGCTCGTCCTCCTACGCACTTGAACGGGACAACTTGTGCTTGTGGTCGAGGAATTTTTCTCGACAGTTCGCACTTGCGGGTTTGGTTTCTTGGAAAAGGAGATTCGAAATCGGTCCCAGAACTAATTCGGCGCCATGCATAGACATTCCTCAGTAAACTTGATCGAAGACAGACAAGTTTATTATTTGCGTTTTAAAATTGATAAACCACATATATTTAAAATCAGAATTGCTAATATCTTTGGCAATTGGCTTAACGGAACAGATAATAAGCTTAAAACCATTCTTAGAATAGGAGCGCTTGCCGTAATATGGTCGCTCTGGCTATGTAGAAATGACAAGATTTTTTCAGATAAAAATTTCACTTGTTTGCAGGTTCTGTATCGATGCACGGGTATTCTCCATTCATGGTCCATCATACAACGGGTGGAATATCAAGACCTTTTTATGGAGGCGGGTGCACGACTGAAAGCGGTGGCGAGGGATATTTTTATCCAACATGGATGGCCGCGTGATTTACGCATAGAGCTACCTTGAGTGACGGTAGTTCTTTCATTGTAACTTGTCGTACACTATTTTCTTTTTTTTCCTTTTGGTGACTTACGGCTGTGTGCATCTTAGCTATGCAGAGGCCAGGTGTACTTACTTAAACCTTTTGAGTAATAAAGCCCTTTTTCTAAAAATTTAAAATCAGAAAAATATGTCATCTTAAGCTCATAACAAGCGTCCTAGGCAAAAAAAGAAAGGTCACATTAGGTGAAACCAGACATGTAAATATATTGAATGCAAATACTCCCTCCGACCCATATTAATGGAAAAAAACTTAGTATAACTACAGTACAAAATTGTATTAAGTGTGTGACCATTAATATGGATCGGAGGTAGTACATACTTCCTCCGTTTCTTTTTACTTCGCATATAAAATTTGTCTAAAGCCAAACCTCGTAAAGTTTGACCAATTTTATATTACCGCCGATCCATATTAATAGAGTCAACTTTGTCTAGATTCGTATGTACCTAACTAAATATTTAGATTAGATGTATGTATATTTAGACAAACACCATTAATATGAATCGAAGGGAGTAGAAGAACCTATCAGCATCCACAATATAAAACCAATTCCATTAGATGCATCATCATAAGATTAATTTTTATATTACATAATTTTGATGTTGTAGATGTTATACTTTTAAATTTAATTAAAAATTATAATATTTGACTTTGAATAAATGTAATATGCGGAGTAAAAAAACCCGTAGGAAGTAGTAGTACTTAACAAGCAAGCAATGGCCGGTGGAAGATCGATGTGCCGCCTCCGTCGCGAGCTGGTGGTCTGGTTGCGGAGCACCGCCGGCGCACCGACTTCTCCCGTCCCGACGCACCGGCGACGGGGACGAGGCAGGCAGGCAGCTGCATGCCATGATGAGCTCGACACGGGCCTAGTTCCGCGTGTAATCTTCGACGGTGACCTCGGTCGGAAGCTTGCCGGCGAAGCGAGCAACCGTCCGCCGACGTACTTACGTGGAACAAGAAGAAGACGCACACGTACGTGCTGGTTTTCCCCCTTCAAACATTTTTCAACTCCTCGTCGCTGCTTTTGAGGCGCATGCGGCTACGTACGTACCGCGCCAACAGAAGAGAACGTAGTTTTATCTCAGCATGCCGACTCGAAATAAAAATTCTCTGTTGGGAACCACACGCCATGCATGTGTGCCTTGTTTCGGCGATCGACGGAGACGGATGTCTCGTTTGCGCCGGGCACGCCCAGTACGAACCAGCTAGGCTCATCGGATATGGGCGGCACGACTGTGAGTTTTGAACCAGAACCATGCATCCTCGGTCGGTTGATCACCAAGAAATGTGCATGGCATATGCTGCTCGGTCTCTTTCAGCACCAGCAATAGCAGTGCATATCAAAAGCGACGTCCTTTATATATCTATAACACCTAAATAGTTTATCCCACTAAACTTTCTATCTTAACATACAAGCTATCTACATCATCAAATAGGTCCACCATGCAAAACTAACTTCCACCAACTCTTCATTCACATACTCCACTAATTCTCCATGCATCACAGATAAATGTTTAAAAAATTATGCACTTAGCTTCACGATTTATGAACAATTTTGTTATAGAAAATCAAATTATAAGTTACCTTGCATGTTATTTTTCTATTCGATAAAATTTCTATGAATACACATCCGTAGTTGTTATCATTGTTCAACTCTTCATGCATATGCTCTCATTCAATTCTCCATGTATCACAAAAATATATTTAAAAAGATTATGCACTTAGCTCCACGATTTATTTGAAGAAAATTAAATTATAAGTTATCTCGCATGTTATTTTTTATGCGACAAATTTTCTATGAATGCACATCTGTGATTGCTATCATGGTTTTAGGTTTAGTCGAGTGTGGAGATGTTGCCACTGTCTCTACTCAACTTCTTTTCGTCTCTACTTAGCTTCATTGGAATGGCTAGCCAGCTCCATCGATCTGCATTTTATTTCTAGTACGTGTGTGTGGTTGACAACCACATAGATTTGGATCAACCAATATAGAAAGGCCCATGATTATTTCAAGAATTTAACTACAAATCATACAATTCTGGCGTTCATTCGGTCGGTCAGTATACTTACTAACTTGTTTGACTTATTTTTCGTTATGCATCAACCCATTGACTTTTGCAATTTTTACACGCGTGATTTGAAATAAGGGTTTGTCCAAATCTTAATCGATTGAGATTTAACAGTCTTAGTCAAATGATAGAACATGTGATTCACAATTGTATGCTTAAAAAAGTCACTCTAGACATGACCTCCCCACACTCCTCTCCCGTCGTGTCGCCCCACACTAGAGACATAGGGGAACCCTAAGCGCCGCCACCGCCAGGCCCCTCCTCGGCGAGAATGGGCGAAGCCTAACCGCCGCCGGTAGTGGAGGGACCCTTCAACCTTGTGCTGGCAGATGTTGGGGCGGGCCAACACCGGTTGGCCGGAGCACTGCACGGGCACCGGCAGCAGCGGCGCGGTGCTGGTCAGCGACAGGGCGTGGCGATCGTGTGTCGGACAGCGTTGTGGCGGGGCAGACCGGTGGTGGTGGTGGTGGGGGCGTCACAACGCATATGCCTAGCCGACGTCGGTGTCAGCGTTCGCGGACGCTGTAACCTTCTTGAAGGCCCCATCATGGTTGCTCTCTCTTCTTCGTGTCTTCGGATAAAAACTCGATCCCCTGGATCTGACGGTGATGGCGATACGTTGTTGTGTCCTTTTTTTAGAGAAAAGACACAGCCAAACCCGAGAAGAGCTTGAACTTTTTCCAACTTTGAATTAACAAAGCCATCAACCAGCCAGGATTACAACGGGAGCACAATACAGAAAAAGTAAAAGCAACACTGAAAAGAAGATACACGGTGCAAGAAGGGACAAACTCTAAGGTCACGACAACCCCGGGCGCGAGCTCGAAGCACCAGAGCCAACATCCACCGCGGAGTCATCACCAGCAAACCACCTGGAGCCAAGGAGGAGGGCACACCGCGCTTGCATTCCGTCGCAAAATCCACCCACATGAACAAACAAGGTCTGTTTCTGCCACCGCAAAGGGCCACTACCCTTCATCCAGGCTTGATGAATGCCGCACCGGCGGCCGGCAGATTGGTCCCCCGGAACCCAGAACCATGTTGCCCAAGCCGTCAAGGGGAGACAGCCAGAACAAACCGGCAAGCAACGAGAACCGAACCTAGGAACTCTGGCGTCGACATCGGACAAGCATCACACCGGATGAGAGCTGACGATCGAAGATGCAACGCCACCCCCAAGCCACAAGTACTTCGCCCCACCAAGCAGACCCAAGCCGACGCCTTTAGGAAGGAGCACGGCACCACGGTGTCGTCATTGACCAAAGCGCAGGACCACGTGTTTAGGGAAGGGTGGAAAGGGGAAGGATCCTCACCGAAGCCTCCAGAAAGGGGATCGACACCGAAAGGTTTTGACTTCGGTGTGGCTGCCCAGCCGGCCAAGGGTTTCCCCCGGATTTGAGCCCACCCACCAGATCCACGGCGTAGGCACTCAGGGAAGACGACCAGAGCCGCCAGGGACCGAGGCCGGCGCAGGACGATGAGATCGATGAGGAGGAGCGTCGCCAAGGGCGCTATGGAGGCCAGCAGAGGCCCCACCCCGCAACCACGATCGCCGCCCCGCGGTGTCCGCACGGCCGCAAGACGGACCAACCACACCCGCCGGCCTGGCCACGTCGCGCGCCGCCAACCGGGGCCGCCACCCCGAGCGCCTGGCCCTCCACACCAGTGGCGCCGCCAGATCCCCGCCGACGCCTTCATCAGTGGCGCGCGCCCGCGCCGGCGACCACCTCAGGCGGCGGCGAGGGAGGAGAAGGTGGGCGGGGGGGGGGGGGGGGGGGAGGGAGGTGGTCTTTTTTTTAAGAAATGCCCATAGTAGCTTTGACAATTACATTCATAGGTGGTCTTTTTTGTCAAAACATTCTCATAGGTGGTCTGATTTGTTAAAAGTTCGAGCTTGGTAGTCAAGAAGATGATGGCACGCAACTTAGAAGCACTGTGTAGCTGCCAAAGCAAGCGCGATTGACGGACGGACTATGAGGGGAGAAGCCGGCAAAGAAACCCGCGAAATGTGATGGAATCGGATGAGCAGTGACGAAAATGACACCGGTCTTGGATCGAGTCCGATGGAGGAGTAGAGGACCAGCACCATTGGAGGGCTTGCATCAGCATCCTACTTACAGACAGGGACGTAGGAGTAGTGTACAGACGTCTATTGATCATACGGGCAATAGGTGGATGGATATACTATCATATACAGTCGCGTATTAACCGTCGTATTCGTCGTGACCTCCATGACACGTACATGGAGATAGATAGATTGCGTGCTTGAGGTTGAGGAAGACCAAGACCAACAACAGTGATGTTTTCTTCTTATATATATATCGTACTATACGTATACAAGCTACTTCGAGCATTTTTTTTTAACGTTCACTGCACGAAAGCATAGTATAAAACAGCATCCAAGTGCAGCAAACAGTATCCAAGTCGCTTATTTAACCGTCGCATTCGTCGTGACCTCCATGATAGATATGTGCATGGAGATAGCTAGATTGCGTGCTAAAACAGGGATGAAGACCCAAGGCCACGTACGAAACTACGAACAGTGATGTTCTTCTTATCGTAGTACGTAGGCTAGCAGTTCGAGCATTTTTTTTCCTTTATGTTTACTTGAAAAAAATGTAGCTAGGCCAGAGAGCTGATGTAAGAGCAGACTCAGTGTAAGAGTGTGTTGTGTGCATGAACGCAGCCCACGAGCTTTGCCACGACTAGTTAATTAGGTTTGATGTCCATCCGAGAAGGACGTACGCGTGCGCCATGCGTCGTCGCCCGGCGGCCGCACGTACACCACGAACAGCCCTCATCCTCATCCTCATCCTCATCCCCATCACTAGCGCCGTACCGCCGGTCGCTGTGGGATGGTCCCGGCGGCGCACCATCCATGATCCATCCGTTGCGTGCACGGCTCTCCGCACCTCGGCCGTCGGCACGGTGGTCCGCGCTATGGCTGTTGGCCGGGCTCCATCGGCACGGCCACGACGGCGACCCGTGCACCGCATCCCATGCAGACCACCTTCTTCTCCACGGCACCGGACAGTTGCGCGCCAGCTGCATGCATTCCCTCCACCTCCGGCATCGGCCCAACCGATGAAGGCCCTTGTTTGGATATACTCTAACCGAGTTACTCTAACCGAGTTAGAGCATGGTTAATAGTAGCTATAAGTTATTGTCATGTTATTTATAGTCAATCTTAAAGCTAACAAATATAATAGTTGCATGTAAAGATATACAGTACTATTTTGTTGATATATGGATCATTTGACACTCTTACAATATGTGTGTTACAGCCGACTGTTAACTAGTAGCCCGCTTCTTTTTTCTTTTCTCTTCTCTCTTTCATCTCATCCAAAATATTATATTATATGCCTTACAGCCCGCCTACGTCATCCTATTGTACTTGCTCTTAGAGGTTAGAGTTAGATTCTAATTCTAGATTAACTTTATACTAACTCTAAGGGCATCTTTAATGGTTGTAAGATAGGTGTTGGTAAATTTACCATTTAGGATATGTTGATGATGTGGCATGCAATAAATGAGGTGAGAGACCACCTCCGTTTCAAAATAACTGTCGCAACTTTGTACTAGCTCTAGTACAAATTTGTACTAAGGCTACGACAGTTATTTTGGAACGGAGGGAGTATTTAATAAATTAACCAAGACCTCTTGCACAAGCTCCAAGGTACAATAGAGAGCAACTACATTTATTTTCTCACCTTTTCTTGGATGTATTACATACAACTCATTGGAGTACTTGTATGATAACTTGTTGCTTGATGACATGGACATTTTACCAACATCACTTACATACAAACTATTGAAGATGCTCTAACCAAAGAGGTGTTTGAATGGAGGGGTTAGATTGACAATAAATGCACCTTTTTCAATCATTTGACTACTTTATTCAGGATTTGGTATGGTGGAGATAGGGGAAAATTAATTTTTTCTGAGTCCCACCTAATTCTAAGAGCATGGTTAATAATATAGCCAGCTGCTGGCTATAAGGTATTGTCATGTCATATATAGTCAATCTTATAGCTAACAAGTACAATAGCTAGATGTAAATATGTATTACTTTATTAATATATGGCCCATATGTTAGTCACACAAAGTGCCTAGGAGCACTTGTTGCACCCGGCTATTAACTAGTAGCCCGCTTCTCTTCTTTTTTTTTCTCTCTTCCAACTAAGCAACAATATACGTACTATTTTATTCCTATTAGCCCGCCCAGCCAGCTCTATTGTACTTGCTCTAACCCAAATAAGCACCTTTTAGATGGATGGGTTAGATTTTTTAAATGGGTTATATACATCTAACCAACTCTAACCCTCCTGTTTGGATGTTTTGAGGTTAGTTCGGTATAATCTAATCAACTATGGGGCTGTTTGGTTTGTAGCTAACTTTGCCACATATTGCCACAACATATTTGCTACACTTGCCTAACTTGAGGTGTTCAAATTCATTGCCACATTTTGGCTTGCCTAAGGGAATCTTGCCACACTTTTTATATGTATGACACGTAAGACATAAAAAATCTTGCAACAAAGTGTGGCTAGAACCAAACACATACCTAATTGGTCAAACTTGCCTAACATGAGTTATGGCAAAATGTGGCAAGTTATGGCTGGGAACCAAACAACCCCTGTATCTCTAACCCGAGAAGCCATCGAAATATGCCGGATCCATCAGGGAAAAATACCACTGACGGTGGCCGGTGCGTCCAATCAATCGATCAATCAATCGATCAACTCGTCGCCAATGCCGATCGATGGCGCGTCCAGTCGGTGCAACTTTTGCCTAGTAGTGCTGCGAGATTCACTCGAAGCGACGTGAAAGTCCGACCCCGACTAATGTGGAACAAAGCTACAAAGCCGGCGTGGTTTCGTGTCGACGGCGACGGATTTGGCATCGGGATCGCATTCTCCACAATTCCACTTCCATGACAGGACATGACACCCCACTCCCGGACTCGGCTTTGCCTTTTGCTGATTCCTCCTGATGTGTGATGAGGCCCCGTCTCCAGCTCAGTTGGTCGATCGCTCACCGGAAGTCAGCCGCTCGGTGACGCCTTAGGTTTGGTCATGTCGTCAGGGAGAAATTTCGACCACGATTTTCGACTGTGGAAACGCTTCACGTCTCGTGATTCAGAGACACCAGAGAAACTCAGAAACATGCCATGACTCTGAACATGGTGAACGTAAATTCCGTGCCTCGTCTCTCTGTTATCCCAGGCGAGTAGCTTGACGAAATGGCGCCTCCAGACAGACGGGACGCTGGGGTGAAGCAAAGCCAAGATACCCCCATAGACCCTCCCATCTGGAGCACACCAGAACGACGACTCCACCACCCTCTGAAACGAGATCTCCGTGCGATGGCGCCATCGAGATCGAGCACCGCCTCCGCTCCCGGAGTTCGACAGCTCGATCGCACCGGCGGAAAAGAGATGGTGATATCGCCGTCGCGTGCCCGGAAATCCGAGGTCGTGGGGGATGGGGGTATATTCCATGCCATACGTACATGTATATGTGACACGACACGACGGGCTGTGCGCATTTCATTTCATTTGCCAGTTGCATCCACAGGTCATTTCCTGTCCCTCCCCGGAGCTAGGCTGCGTCTCGTGCCGTGCCAGGGCTTTGCCTCTTCTTTCGGCTCATGGATGGACGCGATGATGGTCCTGTTGTCTGCTCTCAAGTTGTGGACTAGTAATGAGAGGTTAATCACGACCGTGACTGCTTGCCATCTTGTCTCCAGAGAAAGAAGAAAAATCTTTGGCTAGGGTTTCTTTGCTTGGCTCGGAGCATTTCCGAAATAACTTTGCACTGTTTCGGTCCATGGAATTGTTTTTCTAAAGCCCACTTGATTCAAGGGAATAGATCCTCTAATTATTTCTATGAATTGCTTTCGTACAGTGTAATTTCTGGCAAGCGGCCAGGCCTCTTGAACACAAAACATTCATGCACATTCTAGATTTTTCTTTCTGGTCGCTGTGTATTTTATTTTTGGAATATCCAGCTCGTTTTTCAGACGTTGGGTATTAAACTTAGTTCATGGGTAGCCACCTAACTAACTAGGACATGATAGTAGTTCAAAAAAAAAACTAGGACATGATAGTATAGTATCAGTTCGCCGCGCATCACCCAAAAGCTGTGCCAAACAGCCGCATTCAGCGAGTAGCTTAATTAGCACCTCCTGATTAAAAGAACATCTAGTAGCACTAGCGAGTATATATACTACTAGAATCGCCGCCGATCAGAGCAACCATCCTCAATTATAATCATACGATCCTTGCTCATGTCTCATGCTTGGATCAGACACCAGTATCATAATAATCTTATTTGGCTTCTCTGCCGATCTCTTTTAATTTCTCTGGCAGATTTTGTGTAAACGAAGATCGATGTGTGTGCATGTATCCTAAACCCACATGATTGAGATGCCATCAAGTTGGCGTACGTGGATGCATTCAAGTTGGTTTCTCACTCCCCTATTACCACTAGCTTATGGGCCTAATTCTGAATATAATACAACACTGCAGGATGATGCTCGCCACTCACAAGGGCACAGAACCTTGTCCTGGCTAGCTAGATTATTATTTCAATTATTGCCACTGAATCGAGGCAATCAGAGCAGGTGACACACACACACACATACATACAGTTGGGACAGCTCGATCGATGGAGCTACCAACGCTAACACGCCGCCTACTACTTGCGATGATGAGAACCTTTGTGCTGCTGCTTTAACTGATTTTGCCACTAGCTTAGCTAGTAGCTAGGATTAGCATGTGTTCATTATTCCCTCCCGTAGTTCAGTAGCCAGTAGCCACACCGTTTTTAAACAATCTCACGAAGCATCTCTTAAGATAATGCTGCCACTGGTACTAGTATTAGATGTGGTTAGAAGATGAGTAAATCGTGCGTGGTATTCCAGTACCTGTCATCTTGATTCGACGGTACGTGCATGCACATCGCGTCTGCACCGTCTGGATCGCATTGCTTCGTCAGTTCAGAGAGGCACGTCTCTCAGGATTATATTCTGCTCACAACTGGTTCTTCTGTTTGTTTTATGTCTCTAGCGAGATCTAATGACAGAAGCGTAATCATCATCTGATCATCCTCCTACAAGCGAGGAATTGGAAGAAACATGGTCTCGATCGATCGGCAGGTGCATGCATGCATGTTTCGAGAACGTTCGTTGGATGCGGGCGACGGCGTGGGGGGGTGTATGGAACTATGGATTCAGTAGATCCTCGGCTGGCTCTGGATGTTCCTGCTCCAACGACACGGCGTCGACAGTGGAATTTTGCGGAGATCGGTCACGCGCGCGCGTGCGACCCGACACCTCTGCCGATCTCGTTCTGACTTCTGAGGCGATTACGCAGTCAGTTCTTTAGGGGACGCGAGCTTGAAGAAGGAATCATCCAGGTCCAACAGCGGGTTCGTACTTCAACGGCACATTGACATTGCCAAGCGCAAAAAGAAAACACAAGAGGGAAACAAAGGTAGGCAGGCACGAGGCAAGCAAGGGCACGCCGTATAGCAGCGATATATGGGCCTCCACTCTATCATAGTCTGTGTCTACTTACTACTACAAATGGCCCAATGAGCTGAATCTCGCCTCGAACCTGTAAGACCAGCCCAGTAAATTTGCATGTGAAGAATGAGTTTAAAGGCCCATCAGATGTGGAAACCGAGAGTGTTTTCAAAAGAATTGTTCTCATTTTATATAAAAAAATTGAAAAATTGCAGACAAAATTACTCCTTCACATTTGATAAATGGTTTTATATCTCTACATATTTAGGTAATTAAACCTAAATCTCTCTCTCTCTTTCTCTCTCTCTCTCTCTCACCAGTAAAGAAAAGCGAAGTCGACAACGAAAAGAAGAAGATGATATGGAGATCATGACGATGGATATGAGCTTTTTGACGCCGAAGACGAAGAAGTGGTTTGAGAGGAGCAAGATGGAGTTGCTCGATGAGTGATGTTCTACAAGATCGAGGGCCTCTTTTTGGCACAAACCGTGCGGCCCCGGCTCGTCCCGGCCTTCATTTTGCTGTGAACTGTGTGACCTGGGGTGTCTCCCGACCTAGAATGAATTGCAAAAAACCACGACATTGGGGGATAGAATTGCAGAAAACACACTTTTTCTAATCCTTTCAGAAACCACATGATTTTTTTCGCTAATCGTTGCGAAAAACATTGATTACCTGATTTGCTCCATTTGAGTACGTTTATGATAGGTGGAGCCTGCCTGTAAGGATGATGTGGAATAGGTAACTGTTATTTTTTATGAATAGACCCTTAGAAAAATAAAAAATAAATCAATCGGGTCCTCCCTCCTCTCCCGTATTCTCTCCTTGCTTGTTCCTCTCCTCGCCGACAGACGCCAGCAGCAGCCACGCGAGGTGCAGTGCGTCCTGCGCGTGCGCGACGAGGCTCACGGGCATGCACGGAGGCGACCGGGGCGCGCGGGCGGGGTGCGGCGCAGCGGCGCACGGTTGCGCACGACGGCGATGGGGGCGCACGGGTGCACACGACAGCGACCGGGGCGCGCGGTTGGCTTGGCCTGAGCTGCAGGGCTGCGGGGATGCTGCTCCTTTGTTGGCCGGAGGGAGGGAGGCAGGGTGGCGCCGGAGCCGCCGGCACTACCCCTTGTGATGCAGCTGGGGAACCCGGAGAACCTGATTGCTTTTTTTGAAAAAAATAGGGGTGTTTCTATAAAACAACATCCTTACAGGCGGGCTCCACCTGTCATGAATGTATTCAAATGGAGCAAATCGGGTCAGTGTTTTTTGCAACGATTAGCAAAAAATATCACGTGGTTTCTGAAAGGATTAGAAAAAATGTGTTTTCTGCAATTCTATCCTTCAATGTCATGGTTTTTTGTAATTCACTCCCCGACTTAAAACTGTGTGCCTAGGGCATGCCCCTGTCACTTTTGGCGAGAACTGTGCGGCCTGGGGGCATGTCCCGACCACAGGACTGCTTCGAACTAGGCTGCAATGGATTGGCATGCCATGACACCAAATTGGTTTGAACTGTGACATAGTGATGATTCCTGACCCAATGTGTCATGTCGCACCGTTGAATGAAGCGACCTTGGAAGGCGGACGTTGTGCGAATCTCGATCTGTTTGACAATTCAAACGGACGAAAACAAATAAAAACGTGGTCTGCCTGGATCGGCCGTTTGGAGTTGCCCGTAACCCACCAGCACGCCTGCTTGCCATTGGTGGTTCAGAAAACCGTTGGTGATTTAACTGATTTGCCACTAGTAGCTCGCACAGCATGTGTGCATTATTCCTCCCATTGTCCTCCAGTAGGCACAATTTTTAAAAAAATACTCATGACAGAATAGTAGTCGTACTACGTATTAGATACTCACTATGCTTACAAGATGAGTAAATGGTGTGTGCTGCGCTGAAGAACCTGCCATGATCTGACCATGCATGCACATCGCGTCTGCGTGGAGCAGCTGATCCGCACCATTTCGCATTGTTTTATCGGTTCAGATTGGCACATTAGGATCTTATTCTGCTGTGGAGGCTCAATGATCTCTTCGTGCTAGCTCGTCACCCAGATTTCCATACCGACAGCCGACTGCTGGGTTACTAGTTTGTTTATCATCCCTGGCAAGATCTAATGACAGAAGCGCAATAATAATCATCAGCAGTCAGAGATTATTTAAGATAACCTAGAGCTTGCAGCAAGTGGATACCGGCCTGTCTCCTCAAACTGAAATGGGCTCGTTTCGTCGCCATGATCCTGTTCGTTACAGGTTCATGCATGCATGCATGTTTGGATTGAGTAGATCCTTGATCGATGGGCGTGCGTCGCTTCGCTTGGGTGTTTCAGCTTTCAGCGACAGTCGTCGACAAGAGAATTTTGTGGAGATCCATCGCGCGCGTTTCCTGATCTCGAGGCGATTTCTATAGTGCCGGAGGTGATGGAATGAGTGGAGCAGAGCCAGGCGACGTCGCCCCCGATCCACGTCTCTGAATGTCTGAACCTCGAATCTGAGAGAAAAGAAGCCGGTAATCGCATGTGCTGTGTTGAGCTGGTGTTCCTCATCTGGCCGGAGCTGAAGACCGATGGTTGGATGATTTTTGTTTTCCTTCCGGCGAATGATCGAGGTGAGGACGTGAGGTCGAGAGGAGGGGGAGAGTCAGCCAGTGTGGGATGAGGAGAGGGGGTTATCAGAAAAAAAAATCTCTCTAATAACAGGAAGTGCAAAATTGTCACATTTGGTGGTTGAATCTGGACGCGGCTATTTGGCTCTGCGGTGCACGCGCTCTCTAATGAATAGTAAAATCAAAATAAATGATAAAAAAATTCAAAAAAAATTGAATTTTTTTTGGATGTTCATATTAGTGTGGCATGTGTGCTTGCCAATTTTGATGCCATATGGTGCAATGGTTCTTTCTCGGTGAAAAAACGAAAATACGTATGACGTTTCGTCATATTTTAAGGCATCATTTGGCGTTCGGTTTGTTTTTCTTTATAGGCCAAAATACTAAAGCTTTTCACCTGAAATTTTATGTTTGACACGCAGGTGCACGTACACCCCAGAGCCAAAGGGAATATCTCGTAGAATCCTCCAAATGCAAAAGCATGCTCCTCTATATACGTAGTAATTTTTTCAGCTTCTACCAGAACTCTTAATTCCGAAATGGCGCACGTATATATGAGAGGAATTTCCTTTGTGTTTTGGGGAAATATAAGTGGAATATTCTATTCCATGCCCGACGGGTAGAATAGTTGTTTTAGAAGTACGCGTGAAATAAGTAGTCTTTTATTACGGAAACGTGCACCCACCCCTTGCAGGCAATCGGTCGCCCCATGTATGAAATGAAAGGGCAAAACACTGCTTTCCTGGTTTTCTGAAGGCTCTCCCATGTATTTTAACTTTTTTGGTGTTTTCTCTCATGGTTTTACTGAGTTTCTTTCGGTGTTTATTTTTATTCCCTTTTTATTTTTTAATTAATCGTGACCGTTTTAAAACCGTGTCAATAGTTTTAAATAATTCATGAACATTTTCTAAATTTATGGATACTTTTTTAAATTATAAAAATTTATTAAATTCAAAAATTATATCAAAATCATTTATAAATCCGCAAATGTCTTTCAAAATCCGTGAAGGTTTTCTAAAATTTCAAACCTATAAAATTTCGGATTTGTTTTTTTAGCCATCAACTAAACAAATTCTGAAACTTTATTCAATTGTCAAATTGTTTACAGGGACTAAAAGAAGGTCATCGGGATGGCCTAACCAGACATGGCAACCATTACCCAGTGCTAAAGCATGCTTCACGAGTTTGTGAGCCTCGATATTTCAGCTCTGAAATTCGTGAACTATATTACCAGTATTAAATAGAGAGTTGTGTTCTATGATTTCATGTATTATAGCTACCTAGAAGTCCGTTGTGTTCGTCTTGATGTCCTTGACAACCACCTTGCAATCAGAAGGCACATGAATATTCCTCTCTTAAAGGCCATCTCTTCTGGAGCCTCCAGAGTTGTCCAGTCTGATATGTTGGAAAATACAATGAATACCGCGCGTAGAGAAAAACCATCATGCCTTCTGCTAAATGCTCTAGCAGAGCCAAACCTCCGGTGTCTATGAAGTTTGAACTATCGATCACATCGACATCGAATTTTTAGGTTTGTGGGACGAGCTATCCAGTGATTCTCCCTTGCATACCTTATCATATGTGGTTGAAGGTAGGACTGAAGCACATGTTTGTTGTTTGTTTTGAAACAACGAAACAACTTCACATACGACACTTAGTGTCCGATCGTTGTACGATGAAGCAATCCGGCGGCTGCTGCCCTTTCAATCCTTTACATGGCCGGCTGGATTTCAACTGTCGTACAACAATCCTACGAACTTTATCGTACGTATAGCAGCTCTCTTGTAACAATCTCTGGACCGCATCTTGCTTGCTTATCCTCTTGATTGCCCATACAACAATAATGATAACCATAACCAATAATTAATTCATCTTGAGAAAGAGGATCATGCATAGTAAGGATCCATCATTTTTACAACATTGGTGTCTCCGTTTTCACACATGTGCTTCACCATGTCCTCAGAGAGTAAAGCCCATACACACCTCGCTATCGTGAAATCAAGCAATGAATGTCTCCTCCAATTATCCTCTGCACCACATGGTGTACATGCGCTGGTGCCTGGTAGAAGCCATGTTCCGATTTTCAAGAATATCAGATGTCGGGATTGAATGTTGTGTAAGTCTCCACAAGAGTTTTTTTAGTTACAAGGGCACCGTAATACTCCATAGCTTCGTCTCGAAATCATTAGTTTAAGAGTACTCGTTGCAACGAGCACCGCGTTTTCTCCGCGCGCGCCAAGTGGCGCGCTTTGGTGCTTTTCCATTTTTCCTGTTTTTTAGAGGCACGAGTGCCTCTCGCGGAGCCACGATAGTGCCTCTCGTAGAGTCACGATGGTGCCTCTCACGGAGGCACGATAGTGCATTTTCACGTTTTTTTGTTTTTTTTGTTTTAGAGGCACGAGCGCCTCAAAAAAGAGGTACGAGTGCCTCAAAAAAGGAGGCACGGTGCCTCGTTTTTCTGTTTTTCCTGTTTAGAGGCATGAATGCCTCATTTTTCTGTTTTTAGAGGCACGAGTGCCTCAAAAAAAGAGGCACGAGGCACGACTCGTGCCTCCCGCGGAGGTAAGGTCGTGCCTCTTTTTTTTTGAATTTTTTTTTGATTTTTTGTTTCGCCAAAACGTATAGAAAAACGTGCGAAAACCGGAAAAGTCGAAAAAATCACCGAAAAAACCAATTTTAAACATAAAAAACGTGTACAGAAAAATAAAAAAACGAAATTCCAAGGGAACGCCGTGAGCGCGACACGTGGCGCTATTCGCTGGGCCGGGCCGCGAACGAGTACTCTAGAACTAGTTGCTCTCGCTTCGTCTACCCCTTAGCATCAACTTCAGTATTAGATGTATCTTCACGGCCCACGAGCCAGGCTTCTCTACTGTTTTTGGTATATATGGACCAGACAGTAAAAACGACAAAAGGAGTTAGATTTAAGCAAGGCATGGAGTAGTTCATGAAGAAGCCTTGCTGAGAGCATTCGATAATGGGACTTTTGCACAGGTAGTCATTTTATCATGAGCTTGCATGCAAATGTTGATATACATATTGTTGCCGAACATTTGTCATAACTCGTATACACGTTTCACTATTGCTCCAAAAAGTCCCCAATGGCCTTTTTTGACTGCTTTGTCATGTGAGTTAGGCAACAATTGATGTGTTTTATGAAGACCCACCGCCAAAAGACAACAAGTCAGTACACCATGAAAAATTCACAGTGGCACCGCATCTTGGAGCCAGCACAACTGAAGCAGCGCCTAATGTACATTAAAAACTTCTCTTTCCTCTTCGAGAAGTATGATAGAGTAGAAAATTCGATGAGAAAATTTGACTGTACGAATTAGAAACCAACAAAATCTCAAAAAAAAGAAAGAATTAGAAACCAACACGTTCTAAAAAAAAACTAGAAACCAACACGATCCATCAGTGTGGACGAAACGTTCAACAAAAAAAGCGTGGACGAATACGCCAACTGCCAACTAAAACCCTCCTTATCCCTTAATTCTCATCCTCCGTGAGATTGCCTTGCCGTAGCGATCGAGAGTGGAGATGGAAGCGAAGAGCGCGCCGGCGGCGGCCATCTCGGCCGTGATCGACGACGACGATCTCCTGAGCGAGATCCTCGTCCGCGTAGCCTTCCCAACCAGCCTCGTCCGCGCCGCCCTCGTCTGCAAGCGCTGGCTCCGCCTCGCCTCCGCGCCGGCCTTCCTCCGGCGCTTCGGCAACCTCCACCCGCCCAGCCTTCTCGGCTTCTACGCCCTCACCATGGCCCATCCGCCCCCGCGCTTGCAACCCCAGAGGTTCGTGCCGGTGCCTCAGCCCCCTGAGCTTGCCGCCGTCGTCCGCCGCGCTAGCTTCGATCTGGACTCCTTGAGCCGCCGCGACTTCCTCAACCTGGATTGCTGGAACGGCCGCGTCTTCATCACCTCCTTGAACGCTTGGAACGTCAAAGGAGGCACGGTGCGCTGCCCACTGCACCCTGCGACACACACAACCGTCCTCCCAGAACTCCCGACCACCAGCATCCATGGCGGCTTCACATACCTCTACAGTGAGATCATCCCCAATCGCGGCGGCGGCGATGGCGATGGCCCGTCCTGCTTCTACTTGGCAATAGCCCGTACTGAAGAGCAGCAATCAGCTCTGGATGTCTATGCGTTACAAGATGGTACCAGCTGGGCCATCTACTCTTCGGCCGTAACTGAAACCACAGAGGTTTATCCGATGATTCGTAGCATTATTACTCTTGATGATAAGATCTGTAACCTGGTCCGTGTGAACCGCGTTTACAAGTTATTCTGGCTAGATCTCGCGTCCTCATGTTTGTCGCTGGTTAACCTCCCAGAGGATCTGGTGGAGGACATCCATCTGTCGCATGCTAATGATTCTGGGGTTCATTTCGCCCATACAAAAGGATCCCACCTTCGCATCTGGCTCTACATGGTGGACAAGAGTGGCCTTGGCAACTGGTCACTTGTAGATACCATTTGCTTGCCTGAGATACGGGCTGATCATGGGATACCAAGTAGCATGTTCTATAATGTACTGCCGGGTCATTCTGCCGTTCAGGTATGTGCAGTTGGGGTCAATTCTGGGTTTCTGATCTTGGACCTGAATCAAGTCATCTACCTGTTCGATATCAAAAGCAAGGCGGTAAAGAAGGTCTGTGATTTCACACAAGAAGATAGAAACGATATGATCTTATACGGAGTCAGGCCCTTTATGATGGTTTGGCCTCCTAAATTCCCTGCGATGAAGGAAGGGTAGTATGATCCTAAAGAATGACAACGTCCCTGCAAGGTAATTTGTTCTCTAATTTGTCCCTTGTTCATCCGTCTAGTTAGTACACTGTGGTTTTCGACTCTTCATGATGCTAGTAATTACAACTCTGTTTCAAAATAACTGTCTCAACTTTGTATTGGAGCTAGTACAAAGTTGTACTAATGCTAAGACAGTTATTTTGAAACGGAGGGAGTAATATTTTATATCATTTGCGTTGTTTACAATCCACACTGTGGAGGGAATACTTATTTATTCTTGTATGAATCAGCACACCCTTGCCGTGGTAATTCATTTCATCACAGGGATAATTAATTTCATAATTTAGATACTTTCATTCTTTCTGTTAGCTGATGTAACATTTCAACAAAAGTCTGTCTCTACACGTTCTGTGACCTTTATATAAAAACTTGGCTGCCACCCCATAACTCGACCTTTAGATTACCTTTTCTTCAGAGTGTCAGGATAGTTCCTGTTCTGAAACATAAGTTTTTAATCCTTCTTGAATTTTAGGGTGGGTAATTACTAATTAGTAAGTACTGTATTATGTACACCGGGAGTGCCAAACACTGTTTTTGATTTGAACACCCGTGTGCCTCTACAGTCTGCAAAGGGGATGCATGCATGTTTTGAACCTACTTTTTCAGTTTTTCGAATTATTTCCTTTCCTCTTGAAGCTATAATGCTAAGCTAATTTTCCATATATTTGTATTTCAGGTAGCCAGAAAAAGGGTATGTATCAAGTATCATTACCAGTCGAGAGCCAGCTGAAAATGTAGACATGGATCTGCCATAATGCCAAACCACAATTAAACTTTAGCATGTTGTTGACTTATGCAGCTCTTGCCCTTTTTACATGCTTGATTTCACATGTACTTACAGGAGTCAAAGAACAGTTTCGTTTCAACCCGTCAAACCATTGTCTATAATCTTCTTTAGCTACAGCATTGTCTATAATCTTCTTTAGCTACAGCTTGCATTGGGACGTCGGTTTGGCTGGGTTGAAGTAAACCCATACCTGAACCACCTAGACATACCTATGCTCTATCAAAAAAAACATATGCTTATTTCTTTATGTATGCGCCCGGTGCTCCCGAAGCTGTAGCTTACTACAGGTCTAAAGTATTAATTACTCCCTCCGTCCCATAATATAGTAACGTTTTGCAAACTATGCTAGTTTTCAAAATGTTACTATATTATGGGACGGAGGGAATACGTCTCAATGATGGACTATGTGTTTCCGTGCTATCCGAAAATTGATTTTTGTGGGAAATGCAAATTTGATTCTTTAATGACGCAATCATCTACTCCTCCTTTTAGTACTTCCTCCGTCCCGGTTTATTGGGCCCAAAGACCAAAACTCTCGAACCAAGGCAGAAGAATGAATTTCCATAAAAATCTCGTTGTTTGCATCAAATTAAAGCCCAAAAACAGATTTACTTCCCTAATTAAATGTTGTTAGGCATGCATTGACTGCATGCCAAGAAGATTTATGTGCTACTTATCTCTTTCCTCTTAATTACTCATTGAGGGCAGGAATAGGAGAGAGCTTCAAGAGAAAAACTACATTTCCAATGCGGCTTAAATACATATTTAATTATGAGGCCTAAGGGCTCTCCCAATGCATTATTTCTTAGCACAATATCATAGGAGCAATAAAAACTTAAGATTCAACCCCCACAATGCATTGTTTCTTAGATGTTGTATCTTATTTAATGATTTTAGCTCCATGCATAAATGTGATTGGTCTAATAATATTTTTTGCATATGGCCACGTGCAAGGGTTGTATCTTAGCTAAGATACAACCTCCCTCTCTTTCTTCATTAAACACTATGCCACATAAGCTCATTACCTATGATTTCGTGCTAAGATACTAGCATTGGGAGTGCCCTAATAAGAAGGGACGTGCTTAGACTGGTCACAATGGGGAGTAACTTAGACTAGTAACATACACGGGTTTCGAGTCTATGTTACTACCTCCACAATGGGTAGTAACATATATGTAGTGTCATATAAGACTTCATTTATTAGATTATAGACTTATATTGTCTTGGTATGTGTGATGTTACTCAAAGAGCTAGTAACTAGCTAAGTTACTACAACCATCTCTCTCCTCATTAACTCATTGCCACATAAGCAAAAATGCTGAGTTGGACTCTATGTTACTGCTAAGTTACTCCCCATTGGGGCCAGTCTTAGAGTGCTTAAGGGCCCAATAAACCGGACGGAGGGAGTAGATGTTAAGTGGTGGAATAAATTTTATAGTTTGCAAAAATACTTAATTAATAGTCTTATTTTTGTCAAAAAGTTATATTATTAATGCATTAATTATAATGCATACATGCATGCATGACTACTAAATGACCAAAATCTCATACATGCATTGGTGAGCATTTTTTTTAACTTTGCATGGAGTGATTTAATGCACCTTAAAATCTGAACATGTGATAATAAATAGTAGAATTGAGACTTATAAAACGAGTAAACGAAAATTTAGAGATTTTATTTTGAAAAAGGAGAATATATTAATATCAAAAAGATATCAATTACACCCGGCCTCTGCAACTACACAATGCCCAAAAGGCACTACGGATGCACTCAGCCAATCAAAAACAAAAAGAGAAAAATAATAAGAATAGTGCTGCTATAAAGTTACAATCCTCGTAGTCGCAGCACAACCACCACCAAGCCAATGTCTGTTGTCCAATTCTTCAAAAGCAAAGCCTTCAAGAAGGTCAGCGCCAGGCACAACCAATTAAGGCCAGACCTTGGGTTTTCATCCTGAAGATAGTCCCTTCTCTCAAAACAATGTGTCTTCAGCAAGCCCATTGCCAGGCACAACCAATTAAGGTCAGACCTTGGATTTTCACCTTGAAATGTAGAGCTTTGAACTTCACCTGTGTTGTCTCCCCCGCTTACATACTGCTGCCATGATTCCTGAAACTCCGAGCCAGTTTCTCATCAACGCAAAGGCTCTGAACACCATTGCTAGTCCTCCGATCACAACTTCCATGACATTCTCCCGCTGACTTCACCATGGATTTTCCCATGATGGCAACAGAGTAGAGCTTCGCGCCAATTTTTCCGGCACGACAGAATACCACCCGATCCAACAATCTCTAGGCATGAACGCCAGTGGAAGATCGTCGGCAGAGCCTTCCGGAACCCAACACTCTGGCCAAATCAAAGAGGACAGACGCGCGGTAGTCCTTCGTCTTGGCGTCATAGTAACCATAGGACCTTCGCCAGGCCTCGACGCCGCGAGAACACTCCCAACAGAAACAACAGTGTAGGAGAGGTGAAGGCGACCGGTGGCGTCCCACCATCTCCGCCACGCCATGCCGCCGGAAGAAGGCCGACCGCCTCCGGCGAAGGAGGAGACCACCACCACCGCCATGCCTAGAACAGATCCCGAGCATCTCCGTGATGCAGACGTGGCCTAGGGAAGAATCCGCTCGTCCCTAGCAGAGAAGCAACGGGATAGGCAGCGAGCTGCCGCCCTACCAGGCCCAAACGGACCCAGATCGGAGCCGACGTCCGTGCCACACCCGGCCGCCGCCGCCGCCACGAGTCAGATCCGCCCGGTCGCCACCACTCCGCCTTACCGCTAGTTGGAGAGGGGGCGCCGGTCGCCGCAACACCTCCTCCCGCTCGGCGTTGGAGAAGAACCGCCGCCACCGCTGCGCAGCACGGGCCTTGCCCGGCGACGCCCCGGGCGGCGGCAGCGGAAGGGGTCTTGAGTAGAGGGGGGGGCGAAGTAAGGGAGGCGGCGGAAGCCCCGGCGCGGCGCGGTGCCGCCAGCGCGGGGGCTAGGGTTCGCGTAGGGAGGGGGAGGTTCGCGTCGCGTGGGGCTTTGGAGATGAGCCCTATAATCCAGAAAGGAGGGAGTATTCAAAGTTTTGATGCTAGTATTGCTCCATCATCAGCTATGGGGTACATTCGCATTTTTTTAAAAATCCAGCAAATTGTTGACTTGGTTCATTTAGCAGAAATCAGCGAAAGACCAACATGGAGGTGTAGACGATGGTACACTTGTTTCCTTTCAAAGTCTATCAGAAGGCTATACGTGCTCTATTCATTAACATGTTTTTGTTCTACAATAAGGCAAAGATTTCTGGAGAAACATCTGATCAACGACACTAACATATGCAGATAGAAACGAAACGCCCCGAAAAAAAATCAACTGCCACGAGTCACGTTCTATGGGGGTAGTTTATTTTCTTCTATTTACTCTTTAGTGAGACGCAAGCGGCTTGAAATAAGTCAACACTACTACTCCCTCTATTCCGAAATATATGTCTTTGAAGTGTACTACACTAATATACTCCAAAGACCTATATGTCAAGGAGTAGTTGATCTGTGTCTTTTTTTCTTTTAGTTGCTGCCTCTTTCTCTCAGTATCATAAGTCATAAGCATATTCAAATCAATGCAGGTGAATTCGCGTCAAATTATTAGGCAGGATCAGCCGGGCGCCACCATATACAGTCGGAGCCAAACTAAAAGCTGTCGCAAACAGCCACATTCGACCAGCCACTATGGCCAACAGAATCCTCTTGCTTTCATTTCCTAGGCTGCTTTGTGCAAAAGATATTGTGCGTATGTATTCTGATATACTCACATGATTGAGATGCCACCAACTTGATGTGGGCTCGATGCATTCAAGTTGCTTTCTCACCCCCCTATTAATTAGTCATAGGAGTACTAGTTTATGAGTGTAAGGCTGAATAAATTAAGGGTATGTTTGGTTTCAAATAAGTCACCAACTTATAAGTCGAAAAGAAAAGTGAAAAAAGTGACTTATTTTGCCAAACAGATCCAACTTATAAGTCACCCCAACTTATAAGTCATAAGTTGCTCCACCCCAACTTAAAACTTATAAGTCCTCTACTTTTGCATGGGTCCCATCACTTTTTTTGGATAGAAATGTATGAACAGGTGACTTATAAGTCAGGTAACAACCAAACAGACGTGACTTATAAGTCACTGGTTTTAAGTCACCTGACTTAGGTGACTTATTGGAACCAAACAGGCCCTAACATGCTCGCCACTCACAAGGGCACATTACCTTGTCCTAGTGGAGTTGATTCCAGTTGTTGCCACTAAACTCAACGAAATCAGAGCAGGTGCCGCATATACAGTTAGGACAGATCGTTGGGGCTCTACCGCGCCTACTTGCGATGAGGGAACCTTCTACCGATTTAACTGTTTTTGCCACTAGCTTGCACAACATGTGTTCATTATTCCTCCCCATAGTCCAATAGCCATAAAACCAACTAAAAATCTTGGAAAGAATATAGAACTAGTGGTATTGCAAAATTGTGGCGTGTAGTACTGTCAAGGACCTGTTTTATTTGTGATTTAGTTTCCCCCAACGTTTCCTGCTTCTGATTTAACTATGATCACTGCGCGCGTCTGCAGTCCTGCACAGACTTGCATTGTTTTATCGGTTCAGATTGGCATGGACGCGCGCGTGCTGGCATGTGGGCGGGCGAGGCGAGGTCGAGGTCTCGAGTGGGAGGAGGAGGTGCAGATTGCGGCGTGCCAGGAGAGATGGATGATCCGTGGAAGAAACTGGTGCCTTCGCTGTTGCGCGCGTGCCCAGGGTCGGTAGGCTAACACGCTTCTCCTCTTTAGGCCTAGCCCAAAACACGCGGTGTTATTTTCTCCTCCGTTTTTAGTTTCAGTAGGGACCATATTATAGATTTTCTTTACTATTTTTTCATATTTTCTTTTGTTTTCCAGTTTTTTATTTGTGATTATTTTTAACAAATTCATGCAAAATTTCTAAATTTATTTTGTCATTTTTGCTTTTTAAAAAATATTAAAAACACATTAAATTTATTATTTTAATGAAAAATGAAAAGGGGACTAGAAGGGAAAACCTGAAATCTAAAACACCAAGAATGAGAACATAAAAGACCCCCCCACCCACCCCGCGGGAAAAAAGTCGTCCAGAACCGAATACACATATTCTTGGTTGCTCAAACTTAAATGCAATATCCATTTTTGTGTTTTTTAGATATTATTTCCATAATGGAATTGGTTTACTAAATGAGATTTTATGTCAAAATTGAGGGGTTTTATAATTTATAGCTTCTAAACATGTTGACCGAATACACAAACATGTCGTGATGATGAAAAAAATTCAAGCGAATTACAATTAACACATGAGCTGATGGTGTGGCCTACTTGTGCGTCATCTCGGCAATTTGAAGTTAAATTGGGATTTGTGTAGCCCAACACAACATCACGAAAATAGAAGTTGCAACATAGGAGCTCTCAACCTCCCAAATGTTTTGACCTCGCTTCCCGCAAGATTTCAATTTTGGTTAAATCAACCATCATCAAGTTTATGCATTCTTATAAACATTAGTCCACCGAGGGAGTATGTAATAATGCGAGTTTTTTTCTTGGGTAATAGTGAGAGTTTGTTCTTAAAAAAAATCATGCCCCATATCTAACAATCCAACGGAGGCCCAACAAGTTGAATCTCTCCTCTTGATGATTCAAGCTGCTTTCTGACTCCCCTGTTTTTCTTTTTGTCTTTTTTTTTTGTTGGGGTCTCACTCCCCTGTTACTCCTACTCCTAGCTAGATGGTTTTGTGATGTAGTTTATGGGCCTAAGGCTGAATTTCAAACAAAAAAGAATTACAGAAGGCAGTCACAAGGAAAGAGAAGCATGCCCTAGATTCGAATTATTTCCAGTAAACTCAAGGAAAATTAGATCAACTGGCACATAAACACACTGACACACAGTTTGTGGGCCAGAGAGATTTTTTTTTTCGGTTTTAGGGTCAGAGAACCTTTGCTGCTTTAAACCGATTTGCCACTAGTAGCTCGCACAGCATGTGTGCATTATTCCTCCCATTATCCAGTAGCGAAAAACTTAACATAAACTTAAACTGGCAATCTTACAAAGCATCTCATGACAGAATAGTAGTTGTACTGAAGAACCTGTCATGAATTGGCTATGCACTGCACATCGCGTCTGCGTGGAGCAGCTGATCCGCACCATTTCGCATTGTTTTATCGGTTCAGATAGGTACGTTAAGATCTCATTCTGCCTTGGCTGCTCAATTGCTCATTGCTCAACCGACAACCGACTGCATGCTGCCTACTAGTTCGTCACGCAGATTTCCATACCGGAGACCGACCGCTGGCTACTTTGTTTATCCCCTTGCAAGATCTAATGACAGAAGCGCAATAATAATCATCACCAGTCAGAGATTGTTAAGATAACCCAGAGCTTGCAGCAAGTGGATACCGGCCTGTCTGACTGATGTCTCCTCACAAGAAAATGGGGGTCGTTTAGTTGCAATGATCTTTGTTCGTAAGTTCGTTATAGGTGCATGCATTTGCATGTTTCGAGAACATTCGTTGGCAATGATGGATGGATGGATGGATAGATGGATGCAAGCCACGGCGACGTGAAAGATTTATCAATGCAGAGAGAGATTCAATAGAAGTAGATAGATCCTGGATGGATTGCTTCGCTTCGCTTGGGTGTTCCGGCTCCGGCGACAGTGGATGGACAACAGAATTTTGTGGAGATCGGAGGCGTTCCCGGCCCCGACCCGACAACCCCGGCCTGATCTCGAGTTGATTTTTTTAGGGCCGGAGCTGATCAAACGAGTGGAGCTGAGCCAAGCGACGTCTCCGAACCTCGATCTCAGAGAAAAGAAGCCGGTAGCCGCATGTGCTGTTTTTTTGCTGGTGTTCCTCATCGGAGGCTGGGGCTCATGACGGATCGATGAGACGATGATGAGCAGAGGTGAGGACGCGGGTGTGGGATGGGCAGAGGTGGTTTTGTACAAAACAAATCACAATAGCTAAACAGTAGACGCCTGAAAATTAATTTCAGTCACTTTTTCTAGCCGTTGATTTTAGCTTGAGATTCGTAACTTTTTTCCATGATTTACAGTGTGTTTTTTTAAAACAAATTGTAAGGATCAATCCACTTTATTGATCAGCTTGTATTTTGAACGTCACTTTATTGATCAGTTGGAAGGTACTCCCTCCGTTTCAAAATAACTGTCTCTAGTACAAATAATTGTCTTCCAAAATAATTGTCTCTAGTAGAATTAGGTGTGCCTAACTAAATATGTCTTTTTTTAACTTACTACTCCCCTCTCTTCCTTCATTTTTTTTTCTTTTTTATAAAATTTTCCCTTTTGTTTTTTGTTTTTCTTTGTTAGTAGTTTGTAATTCATTTTTTTGTATATATATTTTCGAGATGTTGTATGAGTGTAAATGTATAGACAAAAATATCATACAATATGTGTGAAAAATACATTTTTATATGATTGGTGTTCCCATACTAGAAAAGGTGCAATTTTAATGCAAAGTGGTGTACAAGCTTTTTTTTAATAAAAAAAATTATATTTCTTCCTAATGAGTACTATTAATCCCACTAATTTATTCTTTCTTAAAACACTTTATTACTATGAGTTTGCTTTAGATTTATTTCTTCTTAATAAATATCAGTGCCATTATTCATTCCTTCACGGGAAACTTAACTTTGCGTAAAGTCCATTATAATATGATTATTCTTGAAAATTTTAACGAACAACTTATATGTTACCGTGTGAACATTTTGTCATTGTTTGTTTTAGACTTTTATTTTTCATTTTTTTAAAGGGTAATATCAATAGCTCCAATTCATTCTCACTTCCAAAACCTTAGTATATTGATTTTTATTTGCTTTTATTTTTTTATTTTACTCTCTTTCTTCATAATGGGCAATATAAAAGCCACTAATTCATTTTTTCATAGAAAACTTTATTTTTTATTTTTAAGTATTTATTTCTTTCTTTTTTATTAAAGGGTAATACCAAAGGTACTAATTAAAAATTTCTCATAAAAAATCATTAGTTTGATTTTTTATTTTAGTTTTTATTCCATTTCCTTTCTTTTGAATGGTAATACCAATGCCAATAATTCAATTCATCTTAGGGACTTCCATTTTTGAGAAAAATCTATAAGTATGTGCTCCTTAAAGGCTAATATCAATGCCCAAATTATATGTAAATTTTGTGCAAATTTTAATTTAATTTATTTAAATATTTATGTATTCTTGCATATTATAAAAATTCACAATTTTTGCGTAAATTGCGTGAAAAAGTTCAATGTTTGTTGTTGCTTGTTGTATTTCTTCTTAAAAGATAATATCAATGCAACCAATTCATTATCACTGAGAAAACCTAGTTATTTGTTTTACATTTTATTTTATTTATTTGTTTTTATAGGGTAATAGCAAAGCCACTAATTCATTGTTTCTTTGGCAAAACATTATTTTTATATTGTTTTAGTTTTTATTTCATTTTCTTTCTTCTCAAAACGCAATATCAAGTCACTAATTAATTATTTCTTGTAATGTTTCATAATTTTTATTTTGTTCTCTTTTTTAATATATTTTAATGCCACTAATTTATTCCTTATTATGAAACTTCCAAAATAATGTGAAAAACTTGCTAGTATTAGCAAGTTTTGTCATGATTTTTTTATTGTTTTTTCTTCAAGGCTAATACCAATGCAACAATTTCATCATTTCTTAAAAACTTTATTTATTTTATTTCTGTCATCATAAAGGGTAATACTAAAGTTATTATTTCATTTGTTCTTACAAATATTCGTTTCTTATATTTCTTTTAGTTTTTTGTTTATTGACAGTAATATAAATACCAATAAGTCATTTCTTGTTTGGAAACTTGCATTTGTTTGCGAAAATTTTACTATTATATGATTATTCTTGGACACCATAAGATGGCACAATTTCCACGAATATTGTGTGCAATTTGTTTCCATCTTTTTACTATTTTCCTTGTTAATGTTAAAGGGCGACACTAATCCCACTAATTCTTATTATCTTAGAAACATTTATCATATTGATTTTAAGTTTTATTTCATTTTCTTTCTTGTTAAATAGGAAATTAGTAATACCAAAGCCACTAATTCATTATTACTTTAATTATTTGTATTTTATTTTATTTTATTTACATTGTTCTTACAGGGTAATACCGAAGCCACTAATTCATTGTTTCCTAGTAGACTGTTTTTTTTTTCATTTTTCATTCTTCTTAAAGGGTAATACCAAAGTGACAGTTTCATTCTTTCTTAGAAAATTTCATTTTGGTTTCGATTTTTTTTATTTTTTTGTTTTTAAGGGTAATACGAATGTCATTGTTTCATTATTTCTTGGAAAACATCAATATTTTTGTTTTGACTTTGTTTTTATTTCATGTTATTTCTTATTTAATGGCAATACAAATGCGACTAATAATTTTTTCTTAGAATAAATCATATTTTGTTGAAATTTTTACAATTTTATTCTTATTATTCACAATTATAAAATTCGTAATTTATTCTTTCAATCAAGTGCTATTTTTTTCATTATTTGTCTTAGCTTTATCATGTCTATAAGAAAGAATCATGAGAGTACAAGAATCATGCATAGCAAATTATTATTATTATTTTCTTTGGAAAAATATTTTTTTGTATAAAATATACTATTAATTGAAAAAAAATTCATATTTTAAAAAGTATAATTTCTTTGTAAATTATATGCTACTTTTGGCATTATTTATTTTATATTATTCATGTCTACAATAATCATAAGAGTAAAAAAATCATGTATCTACCGTTGTACTAGCGTAAATATTCATATAAATACCCGCACAGAAAAATAAGCTTTTGTATCAAATATTCATATGTTTTAGGCCCAAGTAGTTTACAAAAATATATTATAATTTTATACAAAGGTAGTACATACTAACATGTGCATGTAAAACGCATCTGTCACCATTCAATCGAGTGTCACATACATGTATTTCATTCTTCCAAAAGATACGGTCAGTAGATAGTGCGGATCTTTGCTGAAATGCATTCTAGCTGGACGGAGTTTGGTATGTATACATACGTTGGCCACGGCAAAAAGGGCATCAATGCATCGGGCAAGCTAATAGTTGGACGGGCTATTAGTTGGGCATGTACATCAGCGTAGTCTGGCTGGGAGAAAATCGACTGAAATAACCTCATGGACTCGTGGTGAGTCGATTGACCCAAAATTTATTTTCAGTCGACTTATCCCTAGCTGATTCCAAAAAAAAATCTATAATAACAGGAAGTGCAAAGTTATCATTGTTTTTCATAGAAACCTCCAGATGCACAAGCATAAACTATATCCTCAGAAATTTTCCAAGTTCTTCCAAAACTCTGAATTTGGAATCTGCCCTTGTAAATACGAGTGAAATTCCCTCTCCTTTTTTTGTGAAAAAGAAGTGGAATTTAATATCCCACGCCCGTTGTGGTGTGGAATAGTAGTCTTTTATTAAGTAAACTTGCATCCTTCGCACTAATGGGCCGGCCCATATATTGCATAATAACATTGGTTTTCCCGTTTTGTGAAAGTTCTGCCATGTACTATTTTAACAATTTGTCTAAAAATTGAATCTTACCTATTTTTTGGTGTATTCTCTCATGATTTTACCTATTTTCTTTCGGTTTTATTTTTTATATTCCTTTATTTTTATTTTTAAAACATCAATTTTTTTAAATTTATGAGAGTTCGATTTTTTAAAAAATGGAGTTGTCTCATAGTCATGAGCTACTAATTGTATAGGAGCGAGTGAATCAGAGGCGCACCACACACAAAGCAAAGGCAAGCGGCATTATTGGGCCTGGCCCATACCGTGTCATACTTGAGTTAAGTTTTACCCCACACCTCACCCCTTCCCTAAAGTATTTGTATTCACCAAAGTCTTTGTGATAAGAGGAATAATGGATCGAACGAGGGTTGAAGCGATTGCGTGTCGCAAGGCTTTTTCACTTAGGGCACCCCCAATGCTTGTATCTTAGCACGTAATCATAGGCATTTTGCTTATGTGGCATAATAGTTAATGAAGAAAGAGAGGGAGGTTGTATCTTAGCTAAGATACAACCCTTGCACGTGGCCATATGCAAAAAGCATTGCTAAACCAATCACATGTATACATGAGACCAAAATCATTAAATAAGATACAATCACTAAGAAACAATGCATTGTGGTGGTTGTATCTTAAGTTTTAATTGCTCCTATGATATTGTGCTAAGAAACAATGCATTGGGAGAGCCCTTATGGAGGATCTGCTAGTTACAGATATACAACAAAAAACAGGAGACCATCATGGCACAATTGTCAAAGAAATAAATCAGAGAAGGAGTAGATTCGCATCATGCAACATCATCTATCAATCAAGAATTTCAAACACGGATGCTCATAGTTTAGCTAAGTTTGCTAGTAGACTTGATCATGATCGCCTCCTGTGGCTTATTTCTCCTCATGATCCATATTGTATCTCACTTGATGTCAATTTTGAGTAATAAAGCTAATTGAAACCCTTAAAAAAAGTCATTTGTATTCACATAAACATAAATATCAGGTGGATATGCGAAGGTACGACATGTCCGCCCGAGAGAATGTGTGAGTTGTTGGTGTTATAAGAACATAATTAATCGAGGGGTAACCTTTTTCTATCGAGCGGTTTCGCGTAGGTCTTTGTGCATATTTTTTTAATCAGCAAAGACACATGCTTCAGACGTGGTTGCCAACAGACAAACATGATTCTTTATAAATGCTTATGTGACCATTTGGTTGACCCTTTAATTCGCATAATATACGTAGCACAGGTTTGACAACATACAACTGAAAACTCTGTTGATTAGAATTCAAAACATGAACCCTTCTTTGCATCATCAAAAGCTTCTTAGAGCAAGGAAGATCACATGAATAATTAAAAGAAAAGGAGAGAACTTATTAAAGAGGAAAGGAAAAGGCAAGGATCACAAACATGGATCGAGGATAACATGGACCGTGAGATCAAGCAACAATCTACGCTTGATACCCATTTTGTGACATGACCAATCCTTCTATTCCATCATACCGAGCTACTATAGAAGCATATCAAAACAGGAAGTATCAAAATTCTAGCCATATCCATGCACTATAAGTTGCATTGGTACCTCAAAACAACCACATTACACTTATATTTCTTATATCTAGGCTTCTCACACGATATATCTAACTAGAAGAATAGTTTTGAATATGCATATTCCATAATTGTTCATCTTGTATAATTTGGTATACACTCGTATATACAACAACAACAACAACAACAACAACAACAAAAGATGTCAAAAATCAAATCTAAGGCTGAATATGAAAGAGGGTAGAAAGATCAAATATACGGTGCAAGCCATTTTGAGATATAAGTATTCAACTGTAGAATGTAAAACCCCAGGCATAATTACTTGAAAGCGCGGATGAAAAAATAATGATGCTAAAACAGAATAAGAAATATCCAAGGAAAGGATAATAGAACACAACAATTACCAATTTAGAAATATATTTGTAAACCAAGCCGTTTCAGTTACAACAACAACAACACCAAAATGTTGTTCAATTATTTAATGAGTAAAGAGGAATGAAAGCATGCTTAGGTAAAATAATATATCAGATAAAAATCTAAAACTCCTAATTTTCTAAATGTTATACTCCCTCCGATTCATATTAATTGACGCACACTTAGTACAACTTTAGTACAAAGGTATACTAGGTGTGTGTCAATTAATTTGAATCGGAGGGAGTACTAAGAAGAAAACAATTACACGACCAACTACATCGAGATGATTCATTCATGGAGACTGAAATTATAGAAATTATAATAGATGAATGGGAAAAAATGAAATTGTACGATACAAGCCAAAAGGTCGTACTTCATCCTGATTTCACAAAGGTGTTTTAAACATTTCGACAAAAGCCTTCTATTTGCTCATTGAAAAAGTTGTATATGACAAACCACTAACAAAACCTCTACAGACAACTTGCGATCAGGGCTCGGTACTCTATCACGGGAGAAATATGAAAAGTTGAGACCATTCAATGACAAAGATACAATACAAGCTTTTAAAATACTTGTTAAAGAAAATCTACTAGAGAAAAAACTGGTAAGAGATTTTTAAAACATCTAGACTAGCTTGTTTTTCATATCTTGCACCACAGATCTTGATGCCTCACACCAGGGATTCCCACCACTCTATACGTAATGAACTATTATGGGTGTACCATCGGCATCATTGTCTAAGTAGATTACACTACATATCCTAAAGATAAATCTATGTCAAAGCATCACAAATATGCTATAGGACTGGTATGTGTGTTGAAGCATAAGAAGAAACAATTTGCAGTTTTTAATAAATTTAGTTATGGCTATCGGCTGACTTATCAGAATAATGAATTGAAAAATTCATAAGCTTGGAGGATGTATGATGTGATGAAAAATATTTATAGAGAAATCGTAACTCAAAGCACACAATAAGACAAACTAGAAGATAACAGGGCTAAGGCCTTATTCACGCAATCTGGTGCCAGAACGAAGAGGCACGCATTGCGAATTGTACATGCTTAAATATATTTTATACCGGGACGACGAAAAGTTGATCATTGATGAGGAGTAACTTGATGTAAGTTTGATTCTACTAAGAGTTTAAATCGATAATTACAGACAATATCATTTGAAGTGTAATTTATGAGACCATAATAATTTTTAGCTTTAAAAATAGACGAGACCAATTTTTTTGACACGACTTCTATGAATACCATCAACGAAGACTAATGGAAACCAGATTTCACGTACTTGGCAATATTCCATAATACAAATGGATTGTTAAAAGAGGAATTTCCACCAAACTTTTACGGGAATCCAAAGTGAATAACTATTATAGTTTTTCTTTCGAGATGAGATATATTTTCTTTTGTTTTTCAAAAATAGTTTTATCAAAGAACCTCCTACTACCCTATTTTAGCATAGTTAACAAGAAATAACACGCGTGGGAAGTGGGGTTAACCATATAAAAAGCACGATCATTACTTCAATAATGTTGAAGAGGCTATTAAACTAAGGGCAGTAATCATGAGAGACGACGTGCAACGATTAAACTCAGGGTAAGTCATTTCTTCTGCAACCTAAATAAATAAATCTCAATCACAAAACAACATCAAAAAGTACTTGTTTATATTATTTGATCTAGTTCCAAATTGTACGAAAATTACATTTGAACAAACATATCATGATGAAAATTATGGAGGTCAATAAATTCATAGCAAAGACCTTAAAATAGCGTTTGATCCACAACCAAGGAACAACGCCAAAACAGTTGGGAGAAACGTGTTATGCCAGCAATAGCAGAAACCCAGGAAATTAGGGTTCAAACGCTAATGATAGAGTAATCTTAAGCCCATATTTCCTAGAGGTATACTTGATAATTATTTGTCTTTTTCAGATTTATTTTTATTTGATATTAATTAATTATGTATAATGCTTTTATCTCCCTAAATTATTGAATAAACTAACGCTAAATATATATATATATATATATATATATATATATATATATATTTGTAGGAGATGTTGGATATTAAAAGCAATACACAAATTAGCAAATTAAAAAATTGGATGTAAAAATAATTGAGAAGCATTTGACACCACAACAAAGGAACATGAGTATAAAAGGAAAATTTAGTAACACTTCGTTTGGCACCCTTCATTTCATTTCATTTGGTAGAAATGAAATGAAATGAAATCTCCATGGGGATCTCATTTGGAATGAATGGAAATCCAATTGCAAAAAATATGTTTGGCTGCCACAAGGATTTGAAAATAGTGATTGTTGTTCTCTGCTCATGGTCGGGGAGGAGGAGGCCGGCGACCTGCAATTTCTGGGAGCTGTTGAAGCGGGGAAGGAGCAGGTCGGCGACCTGCAATGAGGCCAGCGACCTAGGGTGAGGACCTGGGGAGCCGGGAGTGGTAGGAGCGATGGGGACGAGGACGCCGACGACCTGGAGTGAAGCAGGCGACCTGAGGCATGCCGACGACTTGAGAAGGGGAGGCCGGAGAAGCTCAACCCGCCTTCGTCGTGAGCGGCAGATCCGGGAAGAGGATGGCGACGGGAAGAGCACAGAGTGGAGGGGAACGTGAGGAAGAAGAAGAGGACGGGGAGGGGCGGAGGGGATCTTACCTTCATCGGCGCCGTGAATCGCGAGCGCCTGGCGGCGATGGAGGGGAGGGCGCGGGATGGAGAGGAGCGGCGTCGGGGTGAGAGGGCGGCGTCGAGGTGAAATCCAGCGAAATAACAGGGTGAGGGCCGTGATTTGGGTTGAGCAGGCTTTTTTTCCTCTGGAATTGATGAATGGATTCTACGGGCCCAAATCCGAACTGCCAAACGTGTTGGGCCCGGAATTCGCAAATGAATTCTATCAATTCCGACCCAAATCCTGGGAGCCAAACGAGTTGTAAGCCTTTTCCTTACAAATATATAAAGAACTCAAATACTATATACACTTTTTCTTCTAATATAATACTCTTAACTCATTTTTCTGTTAAATCTCTCTATTCCCAACTTACGCATGTATTCATGTCGTACAAGGAGAATGATCGATACATATTGTATGTGTTGGAAAGATATAAAAGAATTGTTAAAAGCATGGACCCACTAGAAACCTCCAAAAAAGAACAAGTTGAACTACATCAGTTCAAGGCAAGAAGAGGTTGATTTGATGATGAAAAAGAGGAAAAGCAAAACACACATAAATACCACACAAAATAGTGGCAAGTATGCAAAGTAGAAATTTTCGATATTTCGAACTAGCTTTGTTTATTCTCTTGGATTATTTTATTAAAATGCAACGCGATCCTCTCGGATGATCAGTATGGAAGCAATATTATTAGAACTTTTTGGAAAGGATGGATACAAAGAAAGCAGACATAGCCAACACACCAAGACATGGAAATATGAATGCCAGGGATTACCAAGTCGACAACGGTGAATCACCATTTGTAGTGCTAAGATTTGCTTTTCTCTTTGACGTCACAGGGTTCCTTGAAACAATAGAAAAATACGATGTAAATTTTCGTTCGAATATCTATTTAAGGACAAACAACCCTTACACACCAAAACAATACTAACACAATATCCTTTTGTAAAATTGATGATTTTCACGTCGAGATAGAACATTGGAAGGATCAATGCTTGTATTACCTCTTAACAAACGAGCGTAATAAAGTCAAAACTGAAGATATGGGAAATGAGTCACAGAAATCTTAGGCAATAATGGATACTATAGAACTACTTTGTTTGTTTGCTTGAACTCAGTATGAGTGTATCCTAATTATTGTACTCGCTGACACATAATGCTTAAAACCAACTCATTGGTGAAGATTAGTTCAATTTGATTTAAATCTATTTTATGTATTGGTTTTGTTGCACAACAAACCATACATGATGCGTAAGAACAAAAATAATGCTTCTACCAAAAACCAAATTGTGGCTAGAGAGAAAACAACCATGCCTGGTAAAAAGGTCCAGAGAGGCAAAAAGTATGGTTGTGCTAGGGAAGAAATTGTGGTTGACAAGATCATCATAAAGAACAACTATGGCGTATCCAAGAAAAAACTATGGCTGAACCGGAGAGCAAAGTGATACTGAACTAGAGACAAATTGTGGCCGAAGCGAAGAATAAACTGTGACTGAACCGAAGAGAAAAGTGTGGTTGAACTACAGAAGAAACTACGGCTGAAGCAAAGAACAAATGTTGGCCGAGCCGAAGAGCAAAGTGCTTCTGAACTAGATAACAAACTGTGGCCAAAGCGAAGAACAAATTGTGGCTGAATCGGAGAGTAAAGTGTTGCTGAACTAGAGAACAAACTATGGCCAAACCCAAAAACTACTTATAGCTAAAGCAGAGAGAAAAATACCGCTGAACTAGAGAACAAACTGTGACTGTGCCGTAAAATAAAGTGTGTCTAAAATAGAAAAGGACTATGGTTCTACAATAGGAAAAAAGTAGATGTGGGTTAATATATACCGACCCCCAGTGCTTCTATGGCTGGACTAAACAACAAAGTGTGGCTGAACTAAACAAAAAAATGTGTCTGAACCAGATAAAGACATGGGGCTGAACTAGAGAACACAATGTGACTGAACCAAAAAAAAGTGTGGTCGAACCATAGAGCAAAGAGTGGCTGTAACAAAAAATAGCTGAAGGCGAGCAAGAATCGCGACATAGGCACCGTGTAACTGAAGGCGGCAGCAAGCGGGTACAACCACACTCTCTACGACCAACACACACTTTGACCAATGTCCCCCTTTCAATGTTTATATGAAAATTTGACAATCCAAAGGCGAGCAGAAAACACGCCGTAGATCATGTACCGACGAAGCTGGTAGCACGTGAGTACAACTAACAATCAATGTCGCCCTTTCAAGATTCATATGAA
The DNA here is from genome assembly GCA_950022295.1 of Bromus sterilis. Lineage (NCBI taxonomy): Eukaryota > Viridiplantae > Streptophyta > Magnoliopsida > Poales > Poaceae > Bromus > Bromus sterilis. The sequence continues at coordinate 16,837,525 of OX465598.1, read as the reverse complement.
AATCTAGCGAGTCGAAGGTGAACAAAAATCGCCACGTAGGCGTCGTGTAACTATGAAGCCTGTAGCACGCGGGTACGACCAACACATGCTTCGACCAATGTCAAATTTAACGAGACAAAGACAAGCGCGAATTGTGCCACCAATATTTATTTTTAAAGAGTGTTAAATGTTTTCATTTGACAATGTTGGAAGTGAACATTTGATATAGTTGAATGCCCCCTCCCTTTTCACCCCAGAAAACTTCTTATCCCAGAAATAGAATGGGAAACGGGAAGGAAAACAGTGAAACAAGTGGCGCGCTAAAAGGAAAACAACGAAATAACTCACACATGAAAAACCTAGACAATGGGACGGGTTAGTCGTAAAACTTGTAATATAAAAAATCGGGAAGGAAAACCAGAAAATTGCAGGGGTTCTACCAACACGCCACTTATCGCGCGCGAAAAGAGAAACACAGTGCCCCGTAAAATAGGTCCTCCCTCAACTATATTTTTTGGCGTTAATGAACATTTTATACCAGAGTTTAAATTTAAAAGGATACAAATGTGATCATGTGGGTCCATAAATCACACATGATTTTCCTGATCTAGAAAAGAAGCATACTTAACGAACCTATGAGCTTCCATATTTATGGTTTTCTTCTTAAAAATAAAAATACATGAATTAAAAAATTGCATATTAGAGATGATCTACTTGATGATCATTCCATGGATTTCTTTGGATCCTCTTGAAATGTTACCCACCATGGATGTCGAGTCACATGTAGAAACAAAGTCCACCGTCATAAAATCTTGAGCCAACGCTTGTGCTTCACGGTAGGCCAAAGTTTCGAGGTAAGTAGCATCCCCCAACAACTGATTTTTTTTCTGTTGCGAAATCACTAGTTGAGGGTACCCTCTGCAAAGGTTATGCGTGTGTTTCGAGAATGACAAGTTTGTCTTGTGATGCATTTTGGGATTTTTTTAGTTTCCTCCATGCCCGATAGTGTCGAGTGAAAGGAGTTTTCTTGTTGTTGGCGCAACCACATGTACAGCTATAGGTCGAGCCTTAGCCACAACATGCGACCACAACCACATCCACAGTTCGCAAGCAATCACAAACATAGCCATAGTTCACACGAAGCCACAAAGTTTTCAAGATGACGCGGGTGCGTTCAAAACGTGACATGTGACAGCTTCTGAAGCACCGAAAGTAACCTCCGCAGACCGCTCCAAGAGGTACCGTCTAACTAGTTACTTTTTTTCTTCTGTGGAGTAGCCTCCAACTGTATTTTTCATGGGGGATACTCGAGGCCCACTGGACTGCATGTCTTCCTCTGTTCTTCAAAAGCCCAACTATCAAATTCGGAAGAAAACCCCGTAACCCGTAAACGACCTTCGTGCACCCCGTTTCCGTTTTCCCTCCACACCCCGCCCCGGCTTCGTCTTCTCCGCTCGTCACACTCCCCCTCACCGGTCTCCTCCCCCCACCCCACGGCCATGGCCGCCATCCCCTCTCCCATCCACCTCCTCCTCCTCCTCGCCTTCCCCTTCCTCGCCGCGGCACAGTCCGGCCCCTTCGGAGGTAACCAACCAACCAACCAACCAAGCCCGCGCGCCCGAGGTGCAGGATCGCGCCCGGCCCGATTCGGCACGGGGAGCCAAGATTCGGGAGATCTGCCTGACTTCATTCTTCCTCCGCAGGGGAATCGCCGGGGTACGCGCGGTACGTGTCGGACGCGACGGCGACGGCGTCGGAGGAGGAGTACGACTACATCGTGGTGGGGGGCGGCGCGGCGGGGTGCCCCCTCGCCGCCACGCTCGCGGGGCCCGGCGGGGGCCGCGTGCTTCTGCTCGAGCGCGGAGGCGCGCCTGTAGATTTCCCGGCGCTCGCCACCGCGGGCGGCTTCGTCCGCACGCTCGCGCTCGCCGACCCCTCGCCGGACTCCGACGCGCCCGCGCAGGCCTTCAGCTCCGAGGACGGCGTCCCCAACGTGCGCGCGCGGGTGCTCGGCGGAGGCACCGCCATCAATGCCGGCTTCTACTCCCGCGCCCACCCGGACTGGTTCCACGGCCACGGGGAGGTCTGCCTGCTTCCCCAAATCCTTCTTCAGTTTTCACCGCCTGCTTTCATGCAGAATTTAATACAGTAATAAAGCCCAAACAAACAAGTTATCCAAATTCAGAACATCAGCGCCAATTCGCATAACCTATTCGTTCCCAAATGATCATAATCATTGATACGTTGTGAACTGAAAAATGACTGTTTTTGTGTGGATTATTGGAGATTCAGGGTGCCGAGGTGCCGGATTGGAACATGCGGCTGGTGAATGCGTCGTATGAGTGGGTGGAGCAGGAGCTTACATTCCAGCCGGAGGTGCACGGGTGGCAGGCGGCGGTGAGGGCTGCACTGCTGGAAGCTAATGTGACGCCGTGGAACGGCTTCACGGTCGACCATGTCACTGGCACAAAGATTGGTGCTACCACCTTCGATGCATCGGGACGACGCCACAGCGCCGCGGACCTCCTTGCTTTCGCCCGTCCTGGCCGTCTCCGTGTTGCTGTCCGTGCTACCGTTACCCGCATCATCATTAACCCTATTGATCCTGGTAAGTGATGCATTGTTCTATTTCCTTCTTTATTGTCCACACAGCTCTACTTTCAAAATTTTAAATTTGTTTGAGATATTGGTGCATAACTACATTGTCGTAAAATTATGTGTGGAATTCCAAATATTTGTTCGCCATAACTGCATTAGTATGTGATATCCTCAATATTTTCATCAGTTCAGTTACAGTTTGTTTGATCATGTGAACCCTTTGAATGCTGGATTTCTCAAATGAGCCAGCTGTTGTAAATGTAATGCGTGATATAATCATAATAGCTTTGGGGTCTCCTGCAGACACATAATAGCAAAGTGTCTAGACTAGTGATGATTTCTGCAGGATAAGTTGTGCGAATACCCTGATGCGCACACCAGTGTGAACATACTTCTGTTATTGTTTGTTTGCTTGTTTCTGTGTGAGACATGCTACTTATGAGGGGTTTTACCTTATTCTGTTTAAGCTTACCTAAGACTCAGAATATAAAAAGTTTTTCCTGTCCTGCATTTGTGATCAAATCACTCTAATATTCATTTTTGAGACTATAAACAAGAAGCAGTTGTACTGACAACTAGTAGTTCTGCATCTTTTCTTGTGCAAGTATCTTTGTTACCAAATTGTCATTAACAGTCCTCTGATTTAATTCAGTCAAGAATTAACAACCCTCTCTATGTGTTCAATGTGAATAATTGGTGTTTTTCTCTTATTTTTGGCCTTAAATATTTTTCTTCAAGCTCTCCACTGTCTCCTGTTGTCTTTTGTTTCCTCAGAGCCATCCTACATTCTTACTCTTAAAATGATCGCGCAACCTTGTCCTGGCACATCAAGCATCAGTTCTCAAGCGTTTGCACAATTTTCCTTCAAAGTATTCTGCATGGAGCTTTAATTAACATTTTGAGAGTGTGTATTATGTCTTTTCAAAAATTCCACATGACAGCAGAAGTTACCATGTTAAAGAGTGTTATTTTAGAGTTTGAGTTATGGATCCATGGTGAGCAATATATTCAAAATCACTGCCCATATGCCAACCTGACCACTCATTTCAGAAATATTGAACCAGAACGAAATGCTGGTCACTGCTTACACTCTTTGTGTAATTGCCACCAGCCCACCACAAGCTAAAACTTTTGTCGATGTTTATTGATGTTCACTTACGCTTGCTTAAATTATCCAGGAAAGAAGATTCAATGGTGGAATGTGCTTGTACTAGATTAACTCCTTTCCACTAGCTAATATAAGAATCATCCTGAACCAATGGTGTTTCATTCATGTACCAGCACATAAATTTTAGCTCTAAATGTGCATGTATGAATAAACTTTACTGTTTCTCTGCATTTATCCAGCTGCACGCCGTGGAAGGTCAAGACCAGCAGTAGCGGCAGCTGGTGTCGTGTACCAGGACCGTCTTCTCCAGCAGCACCATGCCATGTTGCGTCCAGGTGGGGAGGTCATACTTTCTGCAGGTGCCCTAGGAAGTCCCCAATTGCTGCTTCTCAGCGGTGTTGGCCCTGCTAACGATCTTACGTCCTTCGGCATCCCTGTTTCTGCCGATGCCCCTGACGTTGGGAAGCACATGTTCGACAACCCTCGCAATGGCATCTCCATCATCCCAGCAGTCCCTATTGACCATTCCCTCATCCAGGTAGTCGGCATCCCTTCTGCCAATGGGACTGCCTCCTACCTCGAGGCCGCGTCATACATCGTCCCCGTTTCTCCCATGCTGCGCCCGGCCGACCCTTTCATCAGCCCGTCTTCGCCACTCTATGTAACCATGGCAACCATCATGGAGAAGGTCCCTGGCCCGTTGTCCGAGGGTTCGCTCTGGCTACCATCACCCAATCCCGTGGAGACGCCCTATGTGCGCTTCAACTACTTCAGCCGACCCGAGGACCTGGCACAATGCGTCGTGGGCGTGCGCCGCGTGGCACAGGTGCTCGAGAGCAGGACGATGGACGTATTTCGTTTGCCGAGCCAAGGCAGGAGAGGGCGTGCTAGGAGGGACTTCAGGATTGTTGGGGCGACCCTGCCGGTCGACTGGAGCACGAACAACACGGCCGTGGCGGACTTCTGCAGGCGGACGGTGGCCACGCTGTGGCATTACCATGGAGGGTGTGTGGTCGGCAGGGTGGTCGACAAGGATTTCCGGGTCATGGGCACGCAGTCCCTTCGCGTGGTGGATGGGTCGACGTTCAGCGTGACTCCCGGGACGAATCCTCAGGCCACGGTGATGATGATGGGCAGGTACGAGCTGGGATATATATAGTTCTTGTGCTATTTCATCTTTAGCAATGTTATTATACTAGCCTTGCTTATTGACATTTGACAGGTACATGGGGCTGAAGATGATCGGGGAGAGGCACAGCAAAAGGCAAGTGAACACATCATCATCTTACAGTGAAGTGGAGGAGTAAAACCCTGTGTCCAGTGCTTGTGAATGAACTGATCCAACACCAAGCATGAAGCAATTCAGTGATATCCTAATGGAGTACTGGAGTGCGACGTATTGACGCTCCTAACTGCCACTTCCTTTTTTTTGCTAGCGATATACTATAACGTGTACATACTGTAGAGCGATAGTTGGCATGAGGAATGAAAGGGAAAGCATGAGTTGCCTAGATATTACAGATTTTCATAGCGGATAGTAGTAGAGTATCGGCAGGACAGGTTTGATTACTGCTTTTGCTTTGTTGTGTGGAACCAGTTACGGTGCTTTAAGTCGATTAGTTACTGACCACACACACACACACGGGGACACAGCTATGCTGAAAGTGTTGTATTGCTACTGGATACTGCATCTACGTACTGCTGTGTAACCACAATAAGGTGTTTTGCCAAGAACGGACCGCCGAGACCATAATGTTTTTGGATTGATTTGTTACTGTGGATATTGTAGCCTGAAAGTGAAGAATTCAGAACATTTTGGTACTCTCTCTCTCTCTCCTACCAAAATTACTGCATTAAAATTATTTTTGCGTGCGCGCCAACGGAAATGCTACTCCATACGTGCTAAAATTTAGCGTGCCGCTGTAGCGCTTCAGCAGATGTTGTATCCAACGCGCGTGCAAAGTAACATAGCAAAACTGAGATGCAAACAAATTTTATAGTTGGAGCAACATAACAAAGATGCAAACAAATTTCTGAGTTCATTCATAGTTTGAAATCACTTGACCACGGGCAAAATATTGCATAGTTTGAAATCACTTCACCACAAACAAAATGATGCAAATTTTGGAGTTTATACAAACAAATCATGCATCGTCTTCATGCTTCTCCTCTTCCTCCTCTTCACCATCATCGGACTTGTCCTCCTCCTTATCGGACTCGTTGTCACGTGCATCGTCTACATTGGAAAGACGGACGGTGTTCATACTCTCGCCAAAGCCATTAACCAAAGGTATTTGAGGCACACCAGAAACCATGTGTCCCGGAGGTGCTCCCATGCCTCCCATAATAGATCCAAAACTCATGCCTCACATGGCTTCCATGGTGCCCAAGCCTCCCAATGCCACCCATGCTACTCATGCCTCCCATGGGGCGCACGTCGGCCGCCGGCTCAACAAATGTGCGCTCTGACGCGAGGAGCACTTCTTCTTCTTCTTCTTCTTCTTCCGATTTGCCTTCTTTTGAAGCGTCGCCGCCGCTGCCACCGCAATCGGTCGCTTGCTGAGCGCGCTGCACGGCCGCCGACGCGTCGCCACCAACGGAGCTCGTCTGAGGCGCCATAAACAACCCACTCTTGAGACCAGTGGTCGGAGCCGGGAAACCGGCCGTCACCCGAGCGCTAGGGTTTCCGCCTGCGCCGACGAGAGAGGCATCACATGAGTACGGGTAGGTCGAGGAGTAGGGAGAATAATTCGCATGTGGTTATTGTAGTGGCATTGTGAGGCTGTGAGCTTGATTGCCCGCAATCATGTTGTATTTTGCTGTCTTGGCATCGTATATCTATGATCTTGATGAGTCACTTTTTGACAAAAAAAAAAGAATGTTGATTTAAGCAACAAATAATTTGGGTGGAAGAGGCTGTCCCCCGCGCGCCGCCTCGTGTTGCGTGTGGTGGCACGGCACCGAGATCCCGAAACGATTGGGAAGTGGAGGGGAAGGCGTGCGCACGTGTTTTTCCTCTATGCCTGCGTGCACCAGAGCAAGCAAGCGAAGCTAGATATGGGCGCCGGATTCTAGCGTTGGCAGCTGGGAACTTGATAATAACTCGCCTGCTTAAACGTGGCCGCACTCTCATGCATGACACTCAAGGTCCTACAACCAGGCGACCGCCGGTGCCGTGGCCACTGGCCATCTCTCTTCAACGCCGGCGATGTGATTTCCCAAAGTGCCCATCGATCTGCTCTGCTCTGTCATGCACGCTTCTCTGACCCACCCATCGATCTCCATCTTTGCGCACGGTACGCATTTATACTACTACTACGTAGTTTACAAATTCATTACAGGCATGTTCCACGTGAAAAAATAATTAATAGACGTGCCAGCAGCATGCGGCGTAGAGAGCGAGCGAGCGAGCTACACGTACGTACCGTAGCGCATCCCACCTCCGGCTACAGCCGCAGGCAGGGACGGAGCCAGGATTTTAATGTAGGGGAGCGATTTTTTTTTTGCATTCAGTATTAAGGGTAATAAAAATAATCATAAGTAGGTTATAGCCTAAGTTTTATAAGGCAACAATAGCCTAGGTTGATAAACTAAATCTTCATGAAGCCCACAAAATTGGTCTCAAGGATGAACATAATAATATTGCAGGAATACAATAGCCTAGATATGAAAAATTAAAATTTAAACAAACTTACCCTAAACCAAATGCGAAAAGCAATTCACATACACTCAAGAGGGGATAAAAGGATGCAAAGTCTTATCTCATTGGTCATGAATATTCCCTAATTAATTTCTGATAGTTTCAACATATCAAATCTTATAATTCTAATGATACAAAATAGTCTAATTTTCAAACATTAGCTAGCGATTAAGTAATGGAATTGAAAGATAACTGTACCTGATCATTCTTCTGTGTTCTGTGTGTCGTTGCCTGTCATGCTTGCTATGCGACCGGTCGTCCGCGCAAGCCATGGATCACTCCGCTCCCTCTTTAGAAACTCCGCGTGATGTATGAGGAGCTGCCCTAGACAAACGTTCCTGCAGCAGGCGGCAGGCAACCCGGTGTGAGGCGCCGTAGCAGCTAGCAGCCACGACCTAATCCATGCGGTTATGAGTACCTGCGTCCGTGACCTAGCTCTTGGTTTTCCACGTTGGGCCTAGGTTATTATGTTGCTAAAACTGGGCTTGGTCCACAATCTTCTGCACATGGGCCAGCAGGGCACGGAAGGTCCTAGTCGTTCGTTAAAAAGAGAGAGACGACAGGGGGGCGAGAGAGTTACGTAATGTTGGGATTAGGCAAATCTAACCGCGCTTTAAAATGGGGAACAACATCGTTGGGGGGGGGGCGGCCCCCCCCTCGTCCCCCCTTGGATCCGTCCCTGGCCGCAGGACCGCCCCGTCGACCAACCGCCGGCCGCCGCGACATTAAGACTTTAAGAGCATCTGTAACACAGTTTTTAAGCTGCGGAGCTATAAAATGTGTATACAGTTTGAGTTTTACCCGCGGCCACTGCTTATCGAGCTCAATTCTTGGAGCTGACACTCTCTCGTATGGACTCCATGGTATGGAAGAGTTGGGCACCAAGGAAAGAAAACTTCAAATCTGTCCATCATCATCACTCATAAGATAAACTCCTTATCACCTTCATCACTAACATCATCACCATCACTTGCCGAACCACCATCACCACTAAACCTTGGCACAACATGGCCTGCCCTTGGAAGCTTTCATATCTTTGAACCTTTCATTTGTAATTTGGGGTTACAAAAAATTAAACTATATCAATGTCCAACCATGACAAATAATGCATAAAACACAAAAGGAACTCATAATCGACCTCGGTGGCGCCACTAGGAGGTGCATTGCGCACTTGAGTCAAATCCATTCCAACAGCTACAAATGAGCTTGATCACATCCCAACGGCCTTGTAGTGATCGATAGGTGTGTGGGATTGTGTTGACATTGCCAGGCAGCATTTGGAAGAACTTGTATTGGATTCTTTGCCAATACCGCTTGCCGGTTAATTTGGTCATTGCCATGAATGGAATCGAGAGAAATACTCTCCCAAGCCTTGATCAAAGTTTGATCTTCCAATTGGGTGTAGTTAATCAATTCGTGGGCGCTTGGCTACTTGCGATACTTCAAACGTTCCCTCCTCAATCTCCTCGACCTCCTCATCTTCCTTCTCGCCACCATCATGAATGCCACCATCGATGTCATTATAACCGAAGAGGTCGATAGGCGCGTGATCAATATCAACCTCGTTCAACAAACTAACCAAAGAAGTAGAAGAGACATCATACAAGTTTGCGCTGTAAATTTCAAGTACTAGTTTACAACGAAACTCAAAACACGAACAAGATTCAAAAAAATGAAGAATCCATACCTCGTGGCACCAATAGGCTGTGTAGGCATTCAATCGATAGGCTGAGTTGGGTTGGCAATCGGAGAAGCAATTGTGGCCGCAGTAGCAACCGTCACCGCAGTCGCAGCAGCAGCCGCTGTCGGTTTTTTGCGGGACCTGGACAGGCGCACCAGGAACGGAGGGGGAGACACCGTGCGTGGCAGCGACGCTGGGAACAGAGGGAGAGACACCATGCGCTAGCGGTGCCGTCCTGGAGGCCGAGTCGCTTGCGTTTCATGGCGGTCGACGCTTCCACCAGAACGGGGGGAGGGGTGGCCGCGATGGGGACGGTCACAAGAGACGGTTTGGACGTGTCCATGGAGTCTATGGTTTGGTCGCACGGAGCAGGGAAAGGGAGAGAGGCGACGGCGGCGAAAATGGGGCGGGCGGTGAAATGTCCCTTCCGCGCAACTGATTCCTAACGATGCAGGGGTCTATCGGATCGACCGCGGAACTGAGGTATTCTTCTTTCGCGGAGCGAAATATTCGGGGTTCCTTGAAAACTTTTAGGGCTCGTTTAATTCATAGGAATTTCATAGGATTCTTGTAGGATTTTATCCCATAGGATTTTTTCCTACGTTACTCATTTGATTCATAGGAATTGTTCCTATAGGAATTTTTCCCATAGGAATTTTTGTACTACTTCCTATAGGAAAGTTAACATTCACTCCAACCTCTTTCTACAATTCCTTTGATGAAATCAAACAAACTTTGGTGCAAGCAAAATCCTATAGGATTGAAGTGGGCATGCCATTGCAATCCTATGCTTTTACTATTCCTATGATTTTCCTACCCTATGAATCAAACAACCCCTTACATGCCGATGCTTTTTGCGGATTCTGATCGAACAGTTTTTCCTCAACGAAAACTGAAAGTGGCAATTATTTTATAGTTTCGTGCGGAGATGCCCGTGGTCCATCGCTCGGTGCGTCGCCTTCAGAGCTAGCTATCCTTTTTTAAAACTTGATTCGAGGGGTTGCAGATTGGATTGGTCGACAGGCGATGCGATGCTTCGATCGATCGCGTCATGGTGCTGGAGTAAGTGGCACTTCATTAAGCTCCGCTCGCCAACCAAAATCTTCCCGTAGGAGCTTTGCCAGCTTCAGCTTCGGCTGTCATCAGAAAACGATAAACTATTTTGGAGTAGCTCCATCGCCATCGTGCGTATGGATGCACGAATTGATTGACAATTAATGTGTAATGACGCCGACGTCTAGAATAATAGCTTAAGCGTCAAAAATGTACTGTGAAACAATTCAGAACAAAACATTGCAAATATGGTATATGACGAAAACACTAACGGCATGTACAATGGTTGATAAGACTGTTTTATCTTAACGCCGCCATCTAATTTAGATATGACAAAAAAAAGTGACATACAATAGGTTATATCTTTATCCAAAAAATATCTTAGCTTAGCTGAGATTTCTAAAATTATGGTGAGAGAATTATTGCTAAGAAATCATTTCTTAAATAAGAGAAGACAAAGTCTTTTTTTTCAAAAAATTTCTCCTCCACATCAGCATGATAAGACTAAGATAACACTATTGTACATGCCCTAAGAGCGCGTTTGAGGATGTCGTTTGAAAGTATAGCTGATTACTGAGAAAAGGCTCTTATTTCTTACAGAGTTCCTGCATCCGCAACGGGACCGCAGTAGGAGTTACCCAAGTGAAGCATACATACATGCATTCCTGCACTACTCGTCCCTATCAATGGAGGGAGCCTTAATTAACTCCCCAAAAAATGATACTACATGCATCTCTGCACATACATGGCTCAGCTCAGATACAACCATGATTGTTTGCTAAAAGCTAGTAGCTAGGACTAGGATACTAAACTGTGAGTTACGGTTTTATTTCCTTCGTTTTGCTGCAAATATGCTAGTGTTCTGCTTCGTTTCAGCAGAGATTGTCAATGGAGTGGAGGCGCCGTCGCTTCAGAAATGGGCAAACAGAGAGCATTTGCAAAACCAAGACCATAGTACTATTAACAGTTTAACAGAGCAAAACGGTTGTTCTCAGCTATCTTCAACTGCATGGCAAAGAACCATTCACCTGACGTTCTCCGTTCTTCTCGTCGAGAGCGATGTCGTGATCACTATCGTACCTCCCTCCCTCCCTCCCATGCCCCAACTCAACGGCCGATGGTGAAACCCAACCATTCATCAACACGTACACCGACTGTAGCTAGCCTTGATGATACGAAAGGACACTAATTGAGCTGTTTCCGCCATTAAAATCAGTATAACAGTGTCTTCTGGACACACCCACACAAAATACACCTAACTTTCAGGCTCCATCAATTCCCAAGATACACTGCTTCTAGATCGCCATTGCCATGGAGAAACGGCAGAACTTTCTAACGTAAATAAAACGGTACTCCAAGCTTAACCAGGTGCCAGATTCATTTCAGTCCCAAGTTCTGGTGGCCTACTTAGCAGAACGCATGAAGTATTTGTCAGTCATCAGCTCAACAAACTTATCTGTAGTTTGTACTATTTTCTCTGTTTCATATTAACTGTCGTATCGTAGTAGTACACGCCATACTGAAAATGTATAGAGTGTGGAGAATTTAAAAAAACATGCGGCTGAATTTGTTTGGGTACTACCAAAGATCGGGAAGGGATAAGTAAACTAAATTCTCTGGTTGCTATCTGAAAGTGAAGTGCCCTGTGCAGAGGGCAAGCCAGGCAGTAATGGATGTGCAGTACGTAGTAAATTCGAACAGTGTAACTGTTCCGTTGCTGCCGTCTACGCACACTCTACTGCCCCACGAGCCTTGTAGTTTGTTCTCTTCTAGCTCGTGTGCTCCACATGGAGGAGAAGACGTTGCAGATCACACTTGTTTTTCTTGGAACACCGATCAGTCGTTTTCGAACCATAAGACTGGTTAATCTACGTTGTGAGTTGACGAGTGATTTCTTCTCAGAGAACTTGAGAAGTGGCTAGTTTCACCAAGATGAGTATAGGTTCCGGTGGCAGTGTTAAATAAGACCACTTTCAAAGTAGACATGTACTTTTTCGGATCATTTTTGTTGCGACTTTCTTCGGTTCTTTTTTATGTGAATATAAGATTCGAAGTCAACCTTCTTAAAGTACTCATGAATTATTAGGAGCATATCATTAGATGCATCATGAATTGAATTTTCATATTGTATAACATTAGTACTATAGATGCTGATTTTTTTGACGAATCACCGGGGAGGGGGAGCGTCCCCACATGAATATGTTAACCAAAGGTTCGGAAGACAACCGTTACATGAGGGATAAGATTGAGATGAAAGGTAGTTCCTAAAGCGATGCATCCAAATAGAGAAATTAGAAACAATGTTCCGAGCAGTAGAAATAACTGGGTGAACATCATTGTGGAAGAAACATGAATTTCAAGAGTCCCGTATCTTCCAGAGAATAAAGAGGGAGACAGTGGGATAAATGTTGATGTCAAGGCCGACCATCGTGCAAGTGTCCCAAATGTCGAGGAGTGGGTATGGGGGGGTGAAGCCAAATCTACCTAGTCTCCGGGTAGTGCAGAACGAGGAGGGAAGCATACCCAAGGTGACGGTCGCATCTCAAGCAGGAGAAGTCGATGGAGATAGTCTTGAGTTGAAAGTTCAACATGCTGTTCAACCTATCACGAAAGAATAACCAGCGAAAGATCTTGTCCTTGATGGGAGCCGAGGAGCCCCAAATGTATCTTGCGTTAAGGTCAACTCCACAATCCATTAAGAGCAGTGAGAGGAAAAGGTCTTCCCATGGGTTAATAATCTTTCGTCAGAAGCTGCCGAGGGTGTAACATCCTGCAACAAAGATAAAATAGCATCTAGCCCAAATGAGGCAACATGGGTTAAGTGGTATCTAAATGTCGCATTATGGAAAACTCTTAATGTTTGCATTTTCTCTTGAAACAAACTAGTTTGATAAAAAGAAGGTAAGAATGTATTCATCCCCTAGTTGACATCCTTGATCGATCTCCGCTCACCATGATCTGCTACCATTTTTTACTGTGCACTGCGTCGAGTGGCTTAAGGGCATCTCTAAGCTGTCACGCATCAAAGAGTCATTTAAGTACTCCCTTCGTTCCCTTTTATAAGTCGTTTTAGCCAGTTCAGTCTAAACTATTTTGTGTGTGTGTGTGTCTGAAATGTGTAGAACGACTTATAAAAATGAACAGAGGGAGTAGCATATTTAGCCTGTTACTTCCTCTGTTCGGTAATACTTGTCGTAAAAATGAATGTATCTAGAGCTAAATACATCTAGGTACATCTATTCATCCGACAAATATTTTTGGACGAAGGGAGTACTATTGCTTGTGCTTGCTCATTTAGACCGCATCACTCTGATGTTGCATTCTCGAAAACTAGTCTGATAAAAAGAAGGTAAACGATAGTGTATTCATCCCCTATATAGTTGACATCCTTGATCGATCTTCGCTTCTCCTGCATCGACAAGTCCTTCGGAATGGCTAGTTGTCATAGTCGTGGATCAGCCTCCCCTCCCCCTTCTTACTCCTCATGCGACATCTCATACTTCTCATCCGATCGAATGGTCTCTCAACATTCACCACATAATACCCTAGAGGAAACAATTGGATAGGAGCTTGACTTAGGGCTTAGTTTAATTTCTATTGCTATTTTTCTTGGGAGGCAACGATAAAATAATAATATCTAAATTATCCATAAGAACTATCTATTATAAATATCAAGATATATATATACCACTATATAGTGTAGGAATAACTTTGAATATCGGTTGTTGGATGAAGCCTATCCAACGGTTGAGATGTGACAAATCCGATTAGTCTTGGCTGTTGGATATTCTCTTCATCACCTTAAAATTTTGCCATGTGTACTAATCCAGAAGGTTCCATACTTTTGCTTATGCACAAATCTGGAACAAACACATTTTTGCATCGTTCTAGACTCTTCCATACTTCACTTCAACTATTTCTCTGTTAAAGAATAACCATTAATATTTGTTTTATCATTTACGTTTTAGAATATGTATATAACACATACACTTCTCATTTGTTTAGACACTTACATAGTCCAGTTCTTTCATGTGTTTTTCTTTGAAAAGAATTGATATGTATTTTCAATTTTTTTATTCTGTTTTGGTTCAAAGCTAATAAAACATCTTCACAAAGTTTTTTTTTTGCAAATGAAATACTCAACTGTTTGTATGTATTTCACATGAGTTTTATGTAGTATATATTAGACAACCATTAAATATTATGTCGTTATAGTTTGATTTTGAATGAGATGGGTGATCATCATAAATTTTATTTATGTGTGACTTTGAATATATTTTTTTTCTATTATAATATGTATGTTGATATCCGATAACACTTCACCCTCTTGCACGTATAACTTACTGGGAGATAAGATATGTGCCAACAAGAAAGCGTGTGTTTGTTATTAATATTGAACCAGAAATAATTCAGATATAGGCAGCTGCTCCCTAAAAGCAATTGCACAATCTAACTAATTCGTTGACAGGATCGATGTACCATGAGCGTCCACCCACACCATAAACAACACACACGAATTTCAGTTACCCAGCCTTGCCTGTCATTTTGGTTGTCGATCCATCCGGCCATCGGTTAGGCGGTCAGGTTCGCTAACCGCACCGCATTAAACCCACACACACACACGCAGCGATCATCTCTCGCACGCATCGCCACGATCGAGCACGACACCCCGTCGCCGCCGTACGCACATGCCCGGCCATCGTCACACTCTCGCAGCGACACTTATCTCTTCCCACTCCACTCCACTCGCCGTGCACGGGGCCTATAAGACTCCCGTGACCACCCACCCCTCGGGCACGAGACAAGCACCAGCTCTAGCTAGCCATTCCTGAGACGACTAACCGAGCGTACAGATCGATCAGGGTTGAGTCGATCGAGCGCGATGGAGGCGGGGAGGAGGAGGTCGTCGGAGGTGAGGACGGAGGGGCTGATGCGGGGCGCGTGCGCGGCGCTGGCGGCGGCGTCGGCGCTGCTCATGGGGCTGGACACGCAGACGGAGACGGTGCTGCTCATCCGCAAGAAGGCCACCGCCAAGGACGTCCAAGCCCTCTGGTAAGCTTTGCTTGGCTAGCTAATAGCCACTTCACACATCATCAGATCGAGCACAGCACAGCACGCTTGCTATCTCTCTCTCAGCGTAGTAGTGTTGACCGCCGTGCGCGTGCATGCATGCAGGGTGCTGACGGCGGCGGCCGCCGCCGCGGCGGGGTACCACCTCCTGCACCTCCTCCGGTGCCTCTACCTCAGCCGCTTCGCCCACCACCCCTGCCGCAACAGCAAGGCCCTGGCCTGGGCTTTCCTCCTCCTCGACAAGGTACATAACTTCTTACATACTACTCCGATAATCACTTTGCTCACGCCAACCTGAATGTTTCTTCAGCACAATATTCAGTCTCTAGATACATGATCGTCACTCTGTTGTTAGTTGTTACTACTCGTTTTCACTTTCACTTTTCACTCCACAAACTCCATCGAGAGTCGTCCGGCAGCAGATCTGTTGCGTCCCAGTTCCCAGTTTTCCCACCCATAAACTTAAAGCTCCCTAATTAATCAACACAGCTTGCATGAATTCTGATCAGTAGCACTCAATCACCGGGCGGTTCGAACAAGATAGTACGTAGACACTAAATTAACTCGGCAGCTTGTTGATGGCCTGACGGCGACCGGAGGAGCCCGCACTTGAATTCCACGACAGGAATAGGAAACAGCTTTCTGAGGGCAGGAACAGAAAACAGTTAGTAGCCGCGCGCTGAGCTATCCATCTGATCGGTCCCATCTTCATAAACATTGTACTGCAAATGGTAACCAGCATCTTCCTTTCTGCGACTCGCCCGGCGTTACCATCTACTACTACCAACGCCTCACGGCCCCCTAGCTCTAGCCTGCAGTCCCAAGCATCCCGGACTTAGCAAATCAGAACAGGACAGTGCACTGCACTGGAGAGTTAGTTGCAGCTGCACCGCTGTTCTTACATTCATGCTTCCATCAATGCGTCGAGGGCCACTCCAGATCGTTCCGGTGCCCAGTCGAACAAGAACGATCGGCGCATTCAAGTTTTCAAAGTGCCTAGTGCTGGTGCTGCACATGCATGTGCATCATCCAACTATATATGTGTGTAATTGATTTAAGATAAATTAATTATCAAGTGTGGCTATCATATCATTTCATATCCCATGCATGTAGTAATTGCGCTGATAGATCCAGCTCTTCAGTCATTCCTACTCCCTCCGGCACAAATTACTTATCGCTAGATACATCCATTTGAGCGATAAATAATTTTAATCCAAGAGAGTATTAGTAACATGGTTAGCTTGATTTAGTTTTACGGGGTTTTCACTAAACTTTCAAATAAGCATATGGTTTGCGGCGATAGAAAAAAAAAGTAAAATTCTGGATTGACTAGACCAGCAGTACGTCAAACAAAATCTATGTCAAACTAATTAGCTGCTCCCAATGCTTCACCTTATATATGTGCTAAGCATGTCAATTAGGCCAAAACTTCGATTTGGTAAGGTAATTAAAGGGAGAAAGAAGAGTTTGATGATCATATGAAGAAATAGTGTTAATCACGCGGATCTATACAAAACATTAAAAATAAAGAAAATTAGAGTATGCGTAAAAGATTTTAGTTGCTACACAATTAAATGAAGCAACGTTAGCAACAACAAACTAAGCACCAATGTATTGAAAACTCTAGTTGCTTGACTTATTTAATGCACTTAATACCTCACTTAGCATCTTTGCATTGGAAGGGGCTTTAGATAACTCAGTCAATAGGGTTTCTTAGAGGAAAATTCAATCAATGCAAAGTCATAGGGATGGATGAGTTTGGTAACAAATTTAAGAGTTCTTTAGTAGGTTATGCCTACGCTTGAATAAGAAAATCTTATTTCTCATATGACTTTTCAAATGATTCATATGTACTACTCCCTCCGTCCTAAAGTAAGTTTCTTATTTAAATAAAAGTTTTTAAAGTTAGTACAAAGTTGAAACATTTATTTTGGAAATGAAAAGAGTAAGAAAATATTCATCATGTTGTAATAATTAGCCTCGAATGATCGTGAAGAACTTATTTTTTCAATCAACTTTACAAACTTGTTCATAGGGATCTAAAAGAATGTTCATCGAGCTGTCATAATTTGTTCATTAAAATAATATTCTGTTCTTAGAGTTAAGAACAATGCACGTACAATTTTAATACAAGATCCATCCAAATGGTTTGGATAATTCCAAGATTTATTTTGGTGGGTTATCTTACTAATATCCCTGTAGAGAAAAAAACACCATTCTAACAAAATAATACTTGCGGTATACTTGATGAAAAAAAATACTTAGTGTCGATTTAATAGTGTCTAAAAGCCGTAATCGAGGTAATCAAACCCGCTCTAATGTAACGGTGTTTTTTACAGCCCCATCTGATAAATAAATCTCTTTAAAACATCTGAACCGTCAAATTCAACTTCAAGGTGGGGAATTGGTATCATGCTTTTTTTATCAGAAAAATTCTAGCAATCAACAGGATCATGTTTTTTTCATTTTGTGCAGAGGAAGATTTGGCAGGATAAAAAAAAGTACTAACTGAATTACTAGATTTTTTTGTTGCTGCAATGAACACGTTCATGTCTTCGAAGTGCATGCTGTTTTTCGTGAAAAAATGTAACATGTCTGGGTGCCGTGTAGACTGCAGAGTCGTTTTTTGTGTCCCAGCTTGGTCTGATCATGTAACTTTTGTCTGACGACGGACGTGGAACTAATTACTGCGTGCGTGCAGGGCTGCGCGTACATGACGTTCGCGGTGACCATAGCGGCGGCGCAGGCGTGCCTGATCGCGCTGGACGGCGCGGAGGCGCTGCAGTGGAACAGGGTCTGCAACATCTTCACCCGCTTCTGCCAGCAGGTCGCCGGCAGCCTCACCTGCGGCGCCCTCGCCGCCGCCGGCTCCGCCGTCCTCTCCGCGCTCTCCGCCCGCAACCTCTTCCGCCTCTACCCGTCCCTCTCCCACCACCAGAGCGCCACCACCATCTCTTCGACGACGACGAAGTAGGCCCACCAACCCAGTCAAGCCCAGTACCACCAGAAGGAGGGGTGGTAAGCTCTTCGCTGGGCTGTAGAGAGAAGCCCGGCCCAACTACGCCCAACTGGACTCCTTCTTGGGCTTTTTCTTCTGTTTTTATGTTCCTTCACTGTTTATGTATTCTCTGTGTATTGTACTGTACTGTTCATAGACAGTGTTCTCTCAGTCTTCTCTCCTGATACTACGAGCAGCAGCGATATGAATCAAGTGTCTTCAAAGACGGAAACTATTGATGTTCAAGGTCCTGTTTGTAACACCGCCAGGTTGTTGCCTCTTGCCTGCTCATGGATTCAGCAGCAGGTAACCATGTTCTACTTGCGCAAGAAATGAACCGATTCCGGCAAAATTCCTTCAGCTCGCCCCAACTGATTTTGATCAGCTATATCATCCAACACTGCAAACAGTTGGACACCGATGTGGCCTGCGCTGCGAAAACTGGCCATAATATACTGTTCTTCCAGCAGAGAGAACATCAATTCATCCATGATGCAAGAAAAATCCGGGTCCGGAAGTGAAGCCATTCATTCCATAGTTCCATTATTCGGGGAGAAAAGTTAACAAGAAAATAATAATCAGAAATCAACACTCTGAAACAGCAAATCTCCTATAACAAATGGTTTTGATTCAGCTCATGTATACATATAGTCAGCATTTCTTGTCAAAAAAAAAGTCGGTATCATCTATACATGACAGGGTACACATTATCACCGGACGAACAAACGAATTATATAACTTACTTAGCCACCTAATTAAAAGAATCGACCATGTGCCAGCCCTTCTATATGTAACAACATTATTGCCATTTCACTGAGAATACATGGTTTTGGACAGAGGTGTGTGTGTGTGTGTGTGTGTAAGGTGGGACTCAGCTTTTGGACTGTGTGGTTTCACTGCCTGGGATGGCCTGCGGCAAGCTTTGCTCTCAGGTCCTTCCTGAGGATCTTGCCGGAAGGACTCTTCGGAACTGAGTCCACAAAGAAAACTTTGTGGATCCTCTTGTAGAAAACAACCTGTAATAATATTGTACAGTTTGTTAAGTTTTAAGACACTCAGATTTGCATTTAATTTGTGAAGAACTGAAGATACAGGAACAAATGTGAACATCTGATGCACTCTTCTCTTTAGAGTTTTGTAAGAAAAAAGTATTGTTTGTGGCAACTTTGTCTATTTAGCTACTTGTGCATGGTAAGTTGAATATTTGGAAAGTGGATGAATCATTATTACCTCTTTTGCAACGAACTGCTTGATGTCGTTCTCACTGATCTCAGAGCCTTCAATCCTCACAATGAATGCAACTGGAACTTCACCAGCAAGTTCGTCTTGCATCCTGCAACAAGTGAAGAGAAGACCAGCTGAATTTAATCATCTAGTTTTGACGTGGACCAAATGGATCCTAAATCCATTTAAACGATTTTATCAACTTACGATACGACAGCGGAATCTTTGATTTCAGCGTGTGTAATCAGAAGGGCTTCAAGTTCTGCAGGAGGTACTTGGAATCCCTTGTATTTGATTATCTCCTTGAGCCTGTCAACAATGAAGATCTCATCGTCGTCATCAACATATCCGATATCTCCGGTGTGCAGCCAACCATCCTTGTCAATTGTGTTCTTTGTGGCCTCCGGATCATTAAGGTAACCTGCAAATCATAGGCTTGGTCATTTATATGAGTTGTTATCTTTGAGCATCTTCGTCCATATTAAGATTGTTACTTTTTGTCCGGCCAGAATGAAAATCATATCAATGGCTAAGCATGTGCGAGTGGTGCGGCTAGTTGGAGAAATTACAGACATGGTCCAAGTGAATATCAAGAATTTTCGATACAAACGCTACTGAATGGAGTGAATCTTAACTTCAGGACTGAAACTTGGTAGACATGCTACCTGTTAATAGTTCTTATCCATTTAAGTTGCAATCTAGAGTACGTAGTACATGTATTTTCTGGGAGTACATATATCGCTGTGAAAAATAAAATGTTGAATAATTCTTCAACGTCGTAGTCACTGAACACGCATCCAGCTGTCTGCGAAAGCGACATACTGATGAACTGATCATATCCGAATTCTAGATGTATTTAGATCGTTTTCAATCAGAAGGAAGAATCAACACTCCGTGTAATGAAGGGTTACATCAGTATGGAGATTATAAAGAAAAATAGAGTTTTGCTGGGTTAAAGTCTGCAAACTCTCATATATGATTAAAGTGAGGCAGCGCTTCTTCTGACATTAGTTTCAGAACGTGAAAGGACATACATATGAAATGGACAAAAATAGGAACCATGAATATTCTCATCGAGTTGCCATCATGTATAGTTCTATAGAATGGGTGACCACTGAACAGCCTGTTGGCACGACATATCCAATCATTCATAGTACAGCGTATCCATACGCCAAACCAGAAGGAGCTAAGCATTTCGACCTCACCATATGTACTGTACGTCTGTACCACATCATGTGTTATGTCAAACAACTTAGTACTTACCACTAGAATTAAAAATGAGCATAGATAACTACTGCTATCTGTTGGAAAAGATAAGCATAGACTTGAGCAAAAATAACTAGTCATGCATTGGAGTTTGTTGTTGATTCTTCATGAAGTGCTTGGGAAAATGCTTTCACATGGCAAGCATGCTGCATCAATGATTGCAAGCTACATAAAGCATTCATGGACCATCTAGAGCAAGATGCCAGGTTTGATTCCTTGTAGTACAACAACTGATCAAGAGGCTGGCCCTGGTTGCACTGCTGGAACCCCATGTATACAAGTATAGCACATAACTGGATCGTGACCCGCAACTTAATTCGGAACCTTCGACGTTTTCGGGGGTGTGATCCAGCTAAAACCAAAGGCTGGACCCGCGAAACAGTTCAGTCGGATTGGTCTTGCAGCTAAAAACCAAAAACGAAAAAGGGAAATTGGTTTGTTCTGTTCGTTCACAGAGAGAGCAAAATGAACCATCTTCTGCAAGCCCGGTGAAAACGGTGGCTGACGCTGGTGTTGGCAACACGCTAAGGTCAGGTTTTGGAAACATTCGAGTACGTCTGAATCTGGGGATGCTTATGGCACCGGCGAGCTCCATTGACGTGTGGAGCGCCGATGCGACGAATGCTGGCGTGGTGGCGGTGGTAGGGTGGTCAGGATGTGCATGCTGCTCCTGGAAACCAGGGCCGGTGAGGTAGCTAGATAGCTGCTTGGCGAGCTGACGACGATAGGACAATGGCCGCCGAGGACTGGTCTACGAGACGTGCTGCAGGAGGAGCTCGCCATCATCTCCTACAACGACGTGGCGGCTGGGTTGGGTTGGAGTTGGATGGAGCCGGCTCACCTCAGCGGTCACCAGCTACTGCCAAACTGGAGACCGACCGACGGATCGATGGATATGGATGGACGGAGCGTTTGGTCAGTCAGCACAAGGAAGAAGCTCTGCTCTGCTATGGTCCGTGCAACTGCTCATAACTCATTCAGATTAGTCTATTCTACGTTCGTTGGCCACTGACGGAACGTGCAGGTGACTGAGCTGCTAGATGGAGATCAGAAATGCGGCAAGTTCGATACCTATCTATCTATCTATCTATCTGTCCGAAAGTGCTGTGAGAAATAGGGTGAAGTTGGCCAATAATTTGAGCTCTGGAGCTGTCCGAACAAACAGATCAGCTAACCACCAGTACAGCGCCTACTCGCGAGCTAACCTAGGCCTAGTGCAAACCACTCGCTCACCTAATAAACTGGATCACGTCGTCGTTCCAGGGCAGGGAGATCGTCGTGCCGTCCACATCATTGGTTGTGGTACTAGTCCTGAGTGAGTGAGTGGTGCCTGCTAACTAACATGGTACCGTTTTTGGTTGGACATTTTGCGCAAGAAATGTACCTTTCATGACCTGCTTGCCGCGGATGCAGATCTCCCCCGGCAGGTTGCGTCCCAGGGAGGCGCCGGTGTCGGGGTCGACGATCTTGAGCTCGGCGTTGCGGACCACGGTGCCGCAGGAGCCGGACTTGACCTGGAACGGCTCCTTGGCGAAGGCCAGGCACATGGACAGCACCGGCCCGGCCTCCGTCATCCCGTACCCCTGCAAAACAGAGACATCAATGAGACCCCCTGTAATTTCAATCCAAGTGATGCCTCGGCTCTGCCTTCTTTGTTGTGAGGTCAAAATCTTCAGTTTTAAGTAAGAAAGATTCAGACAGCTGAGAATGCGGTGCAGTGGCATCGTCGGTGGCGAGAGGGACTTGTTGGCCCGAAAGTCTGGCGAGAGGCAGTTTGTTGGGCAATAAGCAAAGCGCTGGCTTGCAGGGACGGCAACCCGCCGGGATCATGGGGGTGGCGTGCTGCAGGAGGAACTGGTGGCGTGGGTTCCTTCAAATCGGCCTTGACGATGAAGCGTAAAGAGGTTGGGATGTCGCCGTAACGTGCAGCCCAAAGATCCGGGACCTCCCTCCATCGATCGATCCCAAAGCCAAACGAGCAATCCTCATGCGTCCGCCAAAAAGCTCGACGCCACCATGCCACCCACCAACTCGCTCCTCCCGAATCCGTCGCAATCGCCTCCCCCATGACCCCAACAACCATTGATGAGCGACCTTTTGAGGTCCACTCTGCCCTTCCAAACACTCTCATACCAATGCAAGTACTCACTCACTCACCAACTGTAGCTGACTTGCATGACACTCACTCACTTAACTGTTACCAGATGGCAGCAGCAGCAGCAGCACGGTATGAACAATCAAGCAAGCAAGCAAGGAACCATTGGTACCTGTCCGAGCACGGCGTTGGGGATCTTGACCATGAAGGCGTCCTGGAGGTCCTTCCCCATGGGGGCGGCGCCGGACATGACGATGCGGATGGAGGCGAGGTCGGCGGCGGCCACCCGGTCGCTCTTGGCGATCTCCACCACGATGGGCGGCACGAAGGGCGCCACGGTGACCCCGTGCGCGCGCACCAGCCGCACCAGCGCGCCGTGGTCGAACTTTCGCATGATCACGATGCCGCACCCGGCGCGCAGCCCCGCCAGCAGCACCGAGTTTAGCGAGTATATGTGGAACAGCGGCAGCACGCACAGCACCACGTCTTCCTCCCCGAAATACAAGTTCGGGTTCTCCCCGTCCACCTGAAAATATTCCGAAATTCAAAAATTTTGAACAAATTTGAAGCGTTTTTACATTGGCAAAATTTGAAACGGGAAATGTGGGCCCTGCGCGCGTCACGTCGCCCTGTACAACCCGATCCGGGCAATAAATGGCGCGGCGTTATTTTAAGGAAGGGAGTAAATTAATGGCTAATTGGTCACTGGCTCCGGCACCGACGGGAAGGCGCGTGGAGGGCAAAACGAGCTTCCCGGGCTGGAAAGCGTAAAGCGCCATGGCGGGACACGGGAAGTGGGAGCTGGAGTGGCCATGGGAGTGAGGCGAGGTGAGCTGACCTGCTGTGCGACGCTGGTGACGAGGCTGCGGTGGGTGAGCATGACGCCCTTGGGGAGCCCCGTGGTGCCGGACGAGTAGGGGAGGGCCACCACGTCGTCCGGGTCCACCGGCTCGTCGGCGGCCAGCGGCTCCGCGGGCAGCAGCGCGTCCTCGAACGCGAGGCACCCGTCGTCGGATGCCGGGCAGCCGTCGACGGTGACCACGGCGATCCCGCGCTCGGCGGCGTACGCGCGCACCTTGTCGACGGCGCAGGCCTCGGTGACGATCAGCTTCGCCCCGGCCGCGGAGGCCTGGCGGTGGATCTCGTGCGGCGTGCAGAACGGGTTCGCCGTGGTGGTGGCGGCGCCCAGCCGGGCCGCGCCCAGGAACACGTAGGCGAACTCCGGGCAGTTGCGGAGCAGGCTCATGACCACGTCGCCCTTCCCCACGCCGAGGCCGCGGAGCCCCGCGGCGCAGCGGCGGGAGAGGCGCTCCACCTCCGCGTAGGTGTGCACGGCGCCCGTCTGCCCGTCGATGAGGCAGGGGCGGGCGGATACCTGGGAGAGACGCTCGAAGCAGTAGTCCTGCAGCGTGAGGTTGGACGGGATCTCGATGTCCGGGAGCTTGGACCGGAATATTGTCTCCGACGCGGGCGCCTCCGGCGCGTCCGCCGCCACGGAGCCCATGGATCTCGCCGCAGGCGGCCGGTGGACGGGATTTGTTGCGGGGGAGGAATGGGGGGCCGGGAATGGATCCCGTGCGCGTGCCTGCTCTGCTCTGCTCCGGCTCCTGGGACTGGGAGAAGGGGAGGGATTTGGGAGACGGGTTAAATATACCAGCGAGGCGGGGGAGAAGGTTGGTGGGGGGGCGGTCCGGGAGGATGACTTGTGGGGCCCGCTTGGCGGTGGGAGGGGGTCGCGTGCAGTGGCCAGTGGGTGTGGCTTGGTTGACTTCTACGTAGGAGAGGAGGTTTCTGATATGACCTTGTGTTGACTTTTTATCCTAACGCCCGCCGGCGGTTCTGTAACGTAGAGTGGTCGGCGACGGTGGGTGGGCTGCTTGACTCATGGGGGTTTGATGTAAAGTACTGGAAGAGCATCTCCAGCCCGTTCGTCCCCAAGGCGATTTTCCGCTTTATTTTAGCGCCGCTTTGGGGCGCTTAAAGCGGCTTGGGGGCCCTGCTACCCAGCCGCAGCCCAAGATACCCCAAGTTCGGTCAAATTTCATCAAATTTTATAAATGTTCGGTTTAAATTTATTACATAAGTAGGAAATAAAAAACTACGAGGTCGCCGCCTTCACTGCTCGCCTCCTCCTGCGGCACCGTCGACGCCGCTCGCCGCCGTCCCTTCACCGGTACTCGAGGCGCGGCTCGTTGCCGTCCTGGACGTGGTAGAGGACATTGAGGAGCATGCGCTCCTCGGGGCTCCACCACAGCATCCGGTCGAGGCGGTTCATCGGACCAGACACCGGTTCCAGCCCTTCGGTGGAGGCGAGCGCCTGGTTGCGGCGCTCCTCGAAGTGCGCCATCCAGTGGGCGAAGTTGCCCGCCGCGTTCGCTGGGTCAGCGAGCTCGGGCTCCGTCATTGTGGCGCGGATGGCGAGGACTTCCCGGTCGAACTGCGCGCCTTGAGGCAGCGGCGGCACCGGCACGCCGGCGACACTGAGCAACCAGCCGCGCGGTTTCCGCATGTTCGGCGGGCAGGGATAGTTCCCCTGGGACAGGAGGATCGCCTCAACGCGGGTGAGGGCGCGGCGAATGCCGTTCATGTTGCGGTGATTGCCGTCCATGGCGAGCGGATTGCGGCGAGAGGGGAGGAAAGGAGGAGTAGAGTGCGCGGTGTCCCTCGACGGCGAGCCCGCTTTATATAGCAGCGGGGGGTGCATGCGGCGGGGACACGCGGCGGACGTGCGGCGCCGATTGGACTACTCCGCGGCGTTTGATTCCCACTGCAGCGGCGATTGGACTAGACTCCGACGCCGCATTGATTCCCCTGCGGCGGCGTCAGGAGCGAGGAAGACGAGGCGAGGGGATGAGGACAGGCGGCGGCGCGGTCGACGGACCGTTGGGTATCTCGACGCGCCGCATTGATGCTCTCTGCGCCGATTGGACTCGTCACCGGCGCCGCATTGATTCGCTGCGGCGGCGGCAGGTGCGGGGAAGCCGAGGCGAGAGGATGACGACGACACGTGTTCACACGCCGACAAGTGGGTCGCGGCGCGAGGCGCGCGCGAAATCGCGCGCCCTTTCCTTCCGTTCGCGCGCTTTCCTTTCATCCGACGGCCCAAGCGACCCCCAGCGCGTCGGATTTGGCTTGGGATCGCCGGACTCAATTTCGGCCCAATCCGGCGCTATTTGGGCTCTTGGGGGTGCGGCTGGGCGATTTTCCTCCATCCGGCGCAAATAGCGCCGTCTTGGGGGCCTCTTGGGGGCGCGGTTGGAGATGCTCTAAATTGCTTTGATTTTTATATAGAAGAAGAAAATAGATCACTTAATAAGAAAAAAAATCGATACATTAAACACACATTAGTCTCGAGATTGCGAGCCGAGGACTCCGTCACCCACACGACTAAAGTCGATGCCCCACAACACTTTTCAAACCTGCCGCCACGGCATACAAACCACAACAACAACAACAACAACAACAACACACACACACACTGGCCTCGAGGCCGCGTATCAAACGAGCGAACAACTTCACCATCCGAGTGATCAGACTTATCACTCCACAACACATATGTGCTCTCTGAAACCGCCACTCCGGCTTCCACACCGGTCGAGAGACCGCGCATCCACTTAGACGATGACGAAACTACAAGACAACACAAACCACCCATGCTTGAACAAGGACCCGAACCTCCAAGGCAACGCTCACAAGGGGGGAGCTACGAGTGCGACGTCGCCATCCGCTTCGATTGTAACCAAAGCTTGTGCTTTCACCCGGAAAGATCGAACTCCAGGGAAGGTGAAGGGGTGTAACACCCTCAGAATCAGTAACACTAATCACTATAGTGACTCCATTGTTGGTGATCATCACTGTTGTTGGTCAAGGCCATGATCACCTTTGATCATAGCGTCAAATTTCAACCCTGATAAAATTTTCAAATTTGTGTGGACTATTGAATTGCTCCAAAAATTTATGGGTGATTGATAACCATCAGGCAAAAACTTAAACCAAGTTAACTCCTAGCCATTTGAATAATCACAAGTCAATGATAATTATGAATCCAATGTTGTGGGGTTATCAAATTGTTTTATAAATTAAAATAAAATGGAAATCTTAGATAAACCACAATGATGAAACCTATTAATGGGATGCCTAGCAATCATTAAGCCATGTTACTATGGTACTGGTTATTTTAATTAAAATGATTTAGTAATATTGAGGAATAAAACCAGTAGCTTGGGAATTATTAAATGGTCATGGTAAATTTAATAAACAAGTAGGAATTTTAAATGCACTAAAAATTGTGAGACCATTTTTATTAAATACCTAATAATCAGTAGGTCATATAAAAAGATAAATGATATTTTATTAACTTATTTAAATAATGCAGAAAAATATAAACAGTAGCAAAAAAAGCTCCATTTAATATTTTATGCATTGAATAAAATCTAGATGAATTTTATTGCGGGCCAAACTTTTTGTGGCATCATGTTAAAGTGTAACACTAATATAGGTGCAATTATAACATTTTACAAAAACAAAACCTAGCTAAACTAAATACAAACAGAAAAGAAAATTTAAAAGAAACAAAAACAAAGAAAAATAAAAAAGACCTATATCCCGCCCTGGGCAAAAAGCCCGCCCCAGGCCCAACCCCCATCTCTCTCTCCCCTTCCTTCCTGTTCCCTCCCCCACCCCCGCACGCGCCATGGCAGAGGGGGCACTGTCGCCGCCCCCACCCTCACCTGCTCCCTCCCCCCTCTTCACCTACCCCCGTCGGTGGATAAGGACCCCGCCCCCTGGACGCCCCATTCCTCTCCCCTACCTCTCCCTCGCTCTCTTCCTTTCTCTCCCCGTGCGTAGGATCCGCCACGACCGTGGGAGTGCCGCCGTCGTGCCGCGGCCACCGGCGTCTCCGGCGAGTGGTAGCTCGTCCTGGAGGCGCGCCGCGTTCGCCTCCTTCCTCCTCGAGCGACAGGGAAGGCTGGGACGCCCCACGCCGCCGCAATCGACGACCTCCTTCAACGGGGTCACCATGGCCGCCGCTCGAACCCACCCCTCCACCGCGAGCCCTCCGGCGACCGCCCCGGCGCCTCCCCGGCCCGCTGTGAGCTCCTCTGCCTATTCCTCTTTCCCCCGTGCATTTTGCTGCCGAAGCTCCTTCCCCGTGGCCGCCGTTGCCGTGCTCGCCGCGTCGTTCCTTGCAGCGGCTGCCACCCTGTTGTGGCGTTGCCGTGTACACGCGTGCACCGGCCGTACTCTGGCCACGCCCAGCGCTCCCTAGCCGCTGTCCCCGAGCCTTTCGTGGCCAAGCGTGGCTGCTGGTATGCTGTCCATGGCCATGGATGGATTGGCCATGGTGTGTGCTAGCTTGCGTGCGTGTGGTGTGGTGTGTGTATTCTGTGTGTGTGCGTGTTAGGTACATCTGTGTATGGACGCACCCGTTGCTGCTCCTTGCTGCTTCTGCGGCTCGGCGCCGGCGCCGTATGGCCGCCCCCTCCGAGCGCCTACGCCCCTGCTGACAGCAACTCTGCAGCTGCTGCGGCTGTTGCTGCTGTTGTTTGCTGCTCCTACTACTACTGATGCCTGCTGAATCCCTTTTTTTGAGCAAAAAACAGCAGCCAAACAACTAGCTAAACTAAATTTATGGTGGATAAAATTTATATGAGTAGAAAGTACAATTAATCAGTTTCAATTTATTTCATTGGACCAACTTCAATTGATGCAAGGATTAAATCCTATGAAATTCACAAAATGCGAATTTCTGTTAACGAAATAAATGACAGAAAACGGTGTTGAGTTCATAGCTACTTTAGGGCTGTTAATATATAATTTAGAGAAATGTTTTATGAAAATGAATCCCATAGCATGTTAGTAGACATTATATGTGACAAATTATCTACAAAAGTATCCCAATTTGAGCTATAGAGCAATAGCTATTAGCTTGCAAAGAATGAATAAAATAACAGTAATCTGTAATTAACAATTTGTAGCACTCTTTAGAGAATGTTTTAAGTGGATAAATGAAATGTTTTATGGTTCAAACTTCTATCACATTCAAGACCACCTAAAACTAATCAACTTTGATATAGGGCACTAATTCATATGATTTATAAATCACTAGTTATAACAATTTGAAAACTGCTAAAAATGTTAATATTCTCAGACTTAGTCAATTTTCAGAAAACCCAAAGTAGGTCATTGACATATGGGTCCCACTTTGACCTTGTTGACTTGACCCCACTGAGCCCACATGTCAGGTTTGACCAGTCAACCTGCTGACAGTTGGGTCCCACCTATCAGTTGACCAGTCAACTTCATTGTTTTAGATAATGTTGAATTAATAATTAAATAAATTCCAGAAATGATTTAAAATGATTTAAATTGGAAAATTCAATTTCTTTTAAACCGTATCTCTGATTAAAAAAAATTATATATGAAACTTGATCAGAAAAATATAATGAATACGGATACGCCACCTGTGTATCCACCACACCCCTCTAACATACCGAACACGGAACATTTTCCCTCCGGCTCATCTGTTTGTCAGATGACCGGAGCCGATAAAACTTTCCGGATGAAAATGTTCTGAACATGAAAGTTGTTCTGAATGGATCAACGAGCACGGATACACTATCCACATGTCGATCAGATGTCTCTAACACTGTAGACATGTAACCTTCCCCCTCTGGATCATCTGTCCGGTAATCAACCGGTACGAATGAATCATCCCCGGATAAATTCTTGCTCCGGGCAGATCACCGAACACTGCGTTAGAACCCCGTTGCTTTATATCTACTATGTCATACAATTGTATTGCTATTATTGATGTGTATTTATTGTTTCTCCCCCCTTATTCTCCGATAGACCTCGTTGCTGCCGTCGACTACACCGTTGCTGAGTACGTCTACTTCGTCGACGACCGTACCCCTACCGTCGAGCTTCCAGGCAAGCAGAGCCATTCTCTTCCCCAGATATCACCTATCTTTCCGTACATTTCTTGCACTAGGCATGGTTACTGCTGCTGCTACGTTGCTTACCTATTCAATTGCATAGCCTGTCATTGTCGCCCCTTGATGTACCTTTCCGTATCCTATGCTGCCTATAAATATATATATTCTGTTCAGCAGTGAACCCTGCGCATTGTTAGCTAGGATTAGATAGCGGGCTGTGATCACTCTGGGAGTGATCGCGGAAATGATATATTAAAAATGCAACAGGTACGGATCAATGCAGACGCCCTAGGGAACCTACAACGGCGAGACTCTGCCGAGTCGCTACGAGTTTGACTTACGAGTGGACGAACTCGTATTTCACTCTCGTCGGCTTAGTAGCGTAGCATCACTGGGATGATACGAGGGTATTCCTCTTTAGTTCATTCCGCTGGTGTCTCAGCACCACCGGGGTGATACGAGAATATTCCTCTTTAGTTCATTCCGCTGATGTCTCTATCGAACCTCTTGTACCATCGAGGGTGATTCCTCCTGGTTTCACTTGATGGTAGGAACTCGAATCAACTGGTGTCCTTACAGGTAAGGAGTCGGGTGACCCAACGGTGCCCGCGCAGGGTATCTTAGCGGAACGACAGGTCAGGTGTATTCCACCGGTGTGCGGCGGGCCTGGTACTGTTCGTGGACGACAGGTATCCTGTTGTACGAAAGTCGAGCTCTTCGGAGCAAACGCGAGACAAGGTAAGGAGACGGTTCACCTTGTTGGTAACCGCACGAGTTGGTGGGACGTCAGGGCAGGCACCGATGTTACTGGTGGACCTGACTGCTGTCGTTGTCCGCGACTCACCTAAATAAGGACAACGATAACGGTTGTTCCGATAGAAAATAAATAAATTGCTTAATGGTTCAGTGGATGTCTTGAGTTGGCTATATGCCATGTACGCACTACCTACCCGTGGGAATTACGGGTTATGGGCTCCTCTGCTTCGTAGTGTCGTCCGAGGACTCTTCAGACGTCAGTAGTACCGCGGCCTGCGCCGGGAAGTGGTGTTGTCTTATTTTCTCGCGCGGTGGTGTCTTATTTGGTTTTGCTTTAACTTCACCGGCCAGCCACGCACCGTGCAGGAGTACGTTTGGGTTGGGGTCCAAGGCCCGGCGTACTTAGGATTTAGACCGGCGGATGGCCTCTCTGTTGAGTTTAAAAGATGGGCTACGGAGTGTCGGATAGCCTCGGTGGAGCGTTCCCTAACAAGGTGCCCGCCACCCTGGAGATCCGTGCGTGTAGTGTAACACAAGTGCACCCCTGCAGGGAAGATTAATCTATTCGAATAGCTGTGTCCCCGGTAACAGAACGCTTTATGCTGAAGCTGGATCTTACCACTACAAACTATTATTATTAAACTGTATGGTTCCGAGTTTTCTTCCTCGCTGGGATGTCGAGGAGGTGAACTCGGAGGCATTGCTAATTATTACAACTTATTATTATACAATGCTGCAGCAACTTCTGCTGCATTGTTACTTTATGCTTTATATAAACTGTTGGCTATTCTTTCCTAATGCTTCAAGACTCGTCAGAAGATGCTAGTCTTCGTTAGGCCTAGCTTCTTATCCTTGCTCTGATTTTCTACCTTGCAGTCCACTATATACAGTCTCCCCTTTCCATTTGATACAATGCATAAATGCTTAGTAGCGGACGTAAGACTCGCGGGTATGCTAGATACTCACATGCTTTAATTTTCCCCTTTTATTGTTTTGCCTGATCGGCCGCTGCAGTCGACGTTGGAGCCCAGGAGCAGGGGTACCCCGGAGGCGACTACTACGACGTCGAGTTCCCCGTTGACCAGGAGTAGTTCAGTGGTTCCCAGGCAGGAGGCCTCACCTTTTCGATCGTTGTATTTATTTGTGCTAGCCTTCTTAAGGCAACCTTGTATTCTTGTGTTTGTACTCAGATACTATTGCTTCCGCTAACTTTATGCGTTCGAGCTGTTGTATTCGAGCCCTCGTGGCCCCTGGCTTGTATTAAACAGCTGGTATTATTTTATTTGTAGAGTTGTGTTGTGATATTTCACCGTGAGTCCCTAATCTCGATCGTGTACCTTGCGTGTATGATTACTGTACACGGTCTGATTTTGGGGGCGTCACAAGTTGGTATCAGAGCCGACTGCCTGTAGGATACCCCCTTCTAACTCCTTGGTCGAAGTCGAGTCTAGTCTTTGCAAAACTACTTTACTAACAGTGTCGTGTGGCTTATCGGCCCACGTCGCAAACTTGGTGTTATTAGGATCCTTTTTCTCCGTACCTTTACTCTGGGATTCTACTCTCTTATCCTTTCGGGAAATTTTGCTAACTCTGACATTAGGATCTCATGGTCACATCTAACCGGAGAGCCCTTCACCCAAGATGATCGCTTGCTTCACCTGAAGATTCCGAAGATTACTCTTCGATAAATTCTCGAGAACCTACGTGTTCATCGCCTTTGCAATCCTCTTCCACCGATAAGTCAGTGTGGATAATTACTTCCACCTCCCGATCTGGAAATTACAATTGCCTTGTACTTAAGCATCGAATTATTCAGATGCTTCTATCACCCGATGCCTTTGCATTCTTTCTCCTTTCGGTTGAGTGCCGATACTCACATCAGATTCTTTGCGAACCACCCGACCTTTGGTGGATTATTATCCGAATAATCTTACATGGCTTCTTCCATGTGTCAATTGGATTCATCGTGTGAAATACCATCCTTGCCATTCGATGATTTGTGTTATCATCGACAACCTCCCTTGGCTCCCTGCCAGTACAACGTGGTCGTGTATATCGTGCTCTTCTTTCCCTTGGGAAAGTTATACACTTGATACTTGTGTATCATCACTTTTTCCCTTAAATTTGTCTGTTTAATCTTTCTTGTGATATAAATTATCTGAGCAGCGATGATTCCCTGCTTATGTAAACACCTCGGTGTACTACTTTGTCCGTACAACCTGTTACGAATGTTGATGACTTTCGGTGACCACGGATGGACGAGAACTTTGCCTATTGGTCCGCCTCGTATTAACGAGCAGGAAAATGGTTCTCTTCGTCCCTCGCCCTTGGCACTAATGTTGTTGCCGATATAGTTGACAAGTTGTTTTCCGTCATACCTTTCAACTTGATCGCATTGCATGTCACCACCCTGGTCCTATGTGGGCCCATAACCCACAGCTCCACAGGACCAAAACCTGACTCTTGTCATCTACCTTGTGATATTCCGTCCGATAACAGACTCAGTGCTTATGCTTGAATGATCTGGCGCCCTTCCCGTCATCCGTCATCGGCATCGAATGCGTGCCTATCCTCTTGAAACTTCTCATGTGTTCTTCTATGCTCGCGATGTACTCCCCTGAGTTTAAACTCGGAAGATACTTGTATTCCGTACCCTTTGACAACCCCGTTGGATTAACCTTATACCGAGGCGACCTTTAAAACCTGTCTGGTGGGGACAGATTTCAAGAGAGTTAGAGTCCAACTCCTACAAGGCTCCTTTTTGTGATTTTTCCTTTATCCAAGTAATTCCTACACATAAAGTACAAAAACAAGAACTTGTGCACTCTTGCA
The DNA here is from genome assembly GCA_950022295.1 of Bromus sterilis. Classification (NCBI taxonomy): domain Eukaryota; kingdom Viridiplantae; phylum Streptophyta; class Magnoliopsida; order Poales; family Poaceae; genus Bromus; species Bromus sterilis. Next base: position 16,804,227 of record OX465598.1, on the reverse strand, counting down.
ACCATTAATAGGTTAGTTCCAAAATATGTTATAAAAAGATATGAAAGTGTATCAAAAGCATAGCAATATCACACAAAACATGCATGGAGGAAGCAGAAATTATAGATACGTTTGGGACGTATCAACATCCCCAAGCTTAATTCCTGCTCGTCCTCGAGTAGGTAAATGATAACAAGCATAATTTCTGTGGTGACATGCCACACAAACATATAAGGACTTTTAAGTAAAGCAATCAAAGCATGCAATTCAATTCAAGTCTTAACAAGCAAGAGTCTATATTAGCACTGACACAAGCAACAAAAGAACAAAGGGTGCAAGAGCTCTCGCTGTCCGTGACTCGAATGTCTCCAAATGGTGTTTGCGTGCAAGAAAGGGGATATGTAATACGAGATGAAAAAGTATTTTTGTTGAGAACTCAATCTACTAAAGTTTCACACTCGGTCTTCTTTGGAATCTTATCTTGACTCGTCCCCAGACCACTAGCCAGGTACAAGTCAATTTGATCCACTCCTTTTAGATATTTTGAGCACTCATGCAATGGATGAGCGTAAGCACGAGAGTTGACACTTTGGATTGCAAAGAGAGAAATATGATGGAGGAGGAAGACAAAAAGGGTGAGAAAGTCTCACATCAATGAGGACAACCATAGGCGAGAGAAGGCCATATGATAGATATGATGTGAGGAGTAGGGATTGCCATGCCACGGATGCACATAAGAGCTAAGAAAAGCTCTCCAATGGAACTAGTGGGGGTGCATCCAACTTGCTTGCTCAAGAAGACCTAGAGCTCATTTGAGGAGGCTCATCATTGGAATATACAAGCCAAGTTTTATAGTGTGAAGGGTCCCCACGTAGCTATATGCATGTATGATGATCTCTATGGAGTACAAGGGATAGAGGATGAAGTACTAGTGTTGATATCTCAAAAGGAATAGTAGTGTGCCCCCTTCTCTCTTTTTTTCTCTTTTTTCTATTTTTTGTATTTTTTTGGTGGCCTCAATGGCTCTTTTTATTTCTCTCATTTGTCCTCTTTGGGATCTTTTAATTTTGTCCTCTTTGGGATCTTTTAATTTGTCCACTTTGGGATCTTTTCCTCACTTTAGGGGCAACACTCTATATATTACAAGAAGTATAGAAGATCTTTCACATTTTACAAAGTACTCAAATCATAAAGAATATGTAACTATCATGATGTATGCAATGTATGCCTCTGCCAGTGTAGCAGGAACATGTATGACATGAAGATCAAGTCATGAAGAGGTGGATGTTGCATGGCAATATATCTCGGAAAGGCTATGGAAATGCCTTGATAGGTAGGTATGGTGGCTGTTTTGAGGAAAGATATAAGGAGGTTTATGATGACAGAGCGTATCATGCCAAGGGTTTGGGTGTACCGGCGAAGGTGGACGCCAACTCTCGGAGTGAGAAGAAGGCAATGCACGGCACGGGAGAGGCTAGCAAAAATGAGGAGGTGGAAGTGTCAACTTTCAATACTTACATTAGTCCGAAGAACTCATGCACTTATTATCGGTAACTCTCAATCTAGTAAGGAGGTTCACAAAGAGACAAGTACCCCGAGGAGGAGTGTATGGGGGTTTGGTTATCCTTGCGCATCCTCGACTCATGGTACGTGAGTGTACTCTAATATTCGATCCCTCCAAAGAGTAGTGATCCATCTAGTAGCTAAAGTTCTCAACTAATTTTGTAGGTTTTGAAAATAAACACGGATTTCCCAAAATACGACACCTATCACTAATAGGCTAGAGCTCTTGACACCAAAAGTTCAAACATTACTCACATCAATACCTCAAAACCATTGCAAGTTACTACTAAAATTAAATAGCAACCTCAATTACCTACTTTCAAGACAAGACACAACTCAGTGCAACAACCAACTCTCTTAACAAGATAAACATGAAAACTAAAGAGAGTTCCAGCAACAGACTAAACAAAAGCCAAGGCTCTTGCTAAAGACAAACTAAGACTAAAACTAGACATGGCAGTAGCTACGAAAAGATAAAGAACACACAATAGCAAAAAGATAGGCATGAAAAATTATATGATGTGTTCTAGATTTTGAAAGTGGAGCGTGTTTCTCTCCCACACAAAGTAAGACGGGATCTAACTTGTTATGAACAGAAAGCAAAGCTAAAGAAACTAAAAATAAAACCTAGGAGCGGGACGCTCCAAGCATAGCACATAACACATGAAGTGATAAAAATATAGTGAGACGAAGGACGAACTGATGATTGTTGATGGAGAAGGGGATGCACGGGGGCATCCCCAAGCTTAGACGCTTGAGTCTCCTTGAATATTTGTTGGGGATGCATGGGGGCATCCCCAAGCTTGAGCGCTTGACACTCCCGAATCTTCTTTCATCATCTTCCATCGCACACTTGAAAACTCCCTTCATACATAACTCATCATAAGCTGATTAGAGAGGTTAGTACCCTTAATAAATAATTTTTCCCTACTGGATATAAAGGTATTCTTGAAGAGATACTGTTTCTCAAGATTGACAAAAGGTTTTTGCAAAGAAAAAGCAAGCTTAAGGTTTGCAAAAGTAAGGAGAGACAAAACGTGGCAGAATCTGTGAAAAACAGAACAGCAGGTAGTAAAGAATTTTTTAGGGGTACTTCTGCAACTCGAATCAAAAAACTCAGAACAGACGCTCGAAATTCAATTGTATGGAGCACGTTGTCAAAAAAATCAGATCAAAAAGATGATCTGGTGATTTTAGGCTAATTTTTTCGTCCAAGGACAGAATCTGTTTTCTGGACAGCATGTCACAACTTTTGAACTTTCTTGCAATCGGAGGCTAGACTTGGCACAAAGCTTGAAAATAAAGATACAATGATGTTGCTACAGTAGTAACAATCATCAAGACCACTAAAAACAGAAGGTAAAAACACAATTTAAAGATAACAAGGGTTGTCTCCCTAGAGCTCTTTCTTTATAGCCATAAAGATAGGCTTAAGATTTTAGTGATGCTCTCATAGGAATAAGAATTGAAGAACAAAATAGAGCATCAGGAAGCAAATACAAAACACATTTAAGTCTAACATGCTTCCTATGCAAAGGGATCTTATAGAATATTGACTCATTGAAGCATAAAGATATTAGCATAGGAAGGCAAAACAAGTGCAACTTCAAAGCTTTCAACATAAAGAGAGTGAATTTGATATTATTGAAATATCTATGAGCATATGTTCCCCTCTCATAATAATTTTCAGTGGGATCATGAATAAACTCAACAATATAAGTATCACATAAAAAATTGTTACCATGATCCACATGCAAAAGGGTACTCTTACTCTCCACATAAGCATAATTTTTCTCATTGGTAATAGTGGGAGTAGGACTATCATAAACAACTTGAACACTATAGATTAATTGTGTATTAGGAAGATGGTGTTCAACAAGGGAGTAATTCCCTCCATGGTCATGACAAGTTTCATAAGGATAATTTCTCCTTATGTCATAGGTACCTTTATAATCACTAAAAATAGGAGTTATAACATCATCAGAGTAGATAAGAGCATTATCATTGCTAGAAACTATATTTGTAAACATGTTGTCTTTATTCTTACTAGCAAAAGAATTATCAATTACCACATCACTAATGGGTAAAGGACTTGCAATCCTATCATCCCCAAGCTTGCAGCTTTCCATATCATCACTCTCAGAGTTGGTACCAAAGAGATTTTCAAGGTCATAAGTAGCATTATCATCATTTTCCCAATCACAAAAATTAACATGCATATCATAATCAAAATCATCTTCAATAGTACCTACAGACTTATCTTCAAGATAATAATGAATGCAATCAAGCTCACCATCCTCCATAAATTTCTGTCCGTTGGGATAAAAATCGATGCGAGGAATATGCTCAGGCCAGGTTGTTACCAATTCTTCTTCCTTCCTGCTCCTCTTCCTCCTCCTCTTCCTTTTCTTCTTCTTCACCTTAGGAAGGAGTGGTTGGAGGGGAAGTTTCTCCACATATCCTGGTTTATCATTAGAAACAATAGGGGAAACTTGGGAGAAACTCTCCTTTTTATTAGTAGAAATATAAGAGACATTTTTATACTTTTGTAGAGTTCCCTCCTTTCTAATCTTACTTATGTAATCATTCTCATGGCAATTAACAACACAATAGAGATGGCATTTCTGCAAAGTGTTATTTATTCCCAAAGCATGACCATCTAGCCAAGAAGTCTTTTCTGATAACTCTTCACACATCAAAAATAACATAAGCTCATCATAAAGATCAGGGGTGATCATGTCATCACACAACTGGCTAACAGTTATGTTTCGAGAGTACATGCACTGAAAATTGAAGTGACCCTTTATGCAGCAAAGTTCACAAGTAAAAGGATAAAGGTCACACAATTCTCTAGCAACAAGGAAGGCTGGGACGCCCCACGCCGCCACAATCGACGACCTCCTTCAACGGGGTCACCATGGCCGCCGCTCGAACCCACCCCACCACCGCGAGCCCTCCGGCGACCGCCCCGGCGCCTCCCCGGCCCGCTGTGAGCTCCTCTGCCTATTCCTCTTTTCCCCCGTGCGTTTTGGCTGCCGAAGCTCCTTCCCCGTGGCCGCCGTTGCCGTGCTCGCCGCGTCGTTCCTTGCAGCGGCTGCCACCCTGCTGTGGCGTTGCCGTGTACTGATACGTCCAAAACGTATCTATAATTTCTGCTTGCTCCATGCATGTTTTGTGTGATATTGCTATGATCTAGATACACTTTCATACACTTTTTTTATCATATTTGGACTAACATATTAACTCAGTGCACCCCAGTGCCAGTTCCTGTATTCTGCTGTTTTTCTATTTCAGTTTTCCCCCATATAAAAAGTGCCAGAAAAATTCGGGAAAATTCAGATAAAAAATCAGCGTGACGGAAGCTTCGAGAAGAGCCCGGGAGGGGCCAGAGGGGAGCCAGGGGGGCCTAGGCGGCCACCCGGCGCGGCCCCACCCTTGGCCGCGCCAGGGGGGCGCCTGGGGCCCCTGGACCACCACTGGCTGCCCCCTTTCGCCTATTTATCCCCCGTCACGGGAAAACCCCAAAGATAGAACCCTATTCCGCGAACTCGCCTCTGTTCCGCCGCCGCCGCGCTTCCGAAGATCGGGAGCACCAGAAGACCTCTTCCCGGCACCCTGCCGAAGGGAGGATTGACCTCCGGGAGTCTCCTCTCCACCATGGATGCTCCCCGGATGTCCCGTGAGTAGTTTTCCTTGGACCATGGGTCCGTGATCAGTAGCTATGTGATGTTCTTCTCCCCTATTTGATCTTCATTGTTTAGACCTCGTGAGCTGCCCAACATGATCGAGGCACCTTTGTAATATTTCTGCTATTGCTATGTTGAGTTTGATAGGATCTGATGGATTATGAGATTATGTTCAGATTGTGATAGAGCAATATATTTGGTTTTTATCTCTTATATTTTTGTTCCTAAGTAATTCTTGCATGTTCCCCGTTGCTGTTTATTGCTTTGGCCAAGTAGTAGGTAGTGACTCCAAGAGGGAGTGTTGTGCTAGATTGTGGGTTCATGCCCCCCGATGACACGCTTGAGTGACAGAAACATGAGTCTAGGGGATGTGCTGTTGCCACAAGGGGGAAAACAACGGTGCTTGTAACCGCGGTTACAAGGATTGTTTACTTTACGCAGAGTTCTTTTTAATGCAGTTGTCTGTTGCTTTGGGTTTACACTTTGGGTGGGGCTCGCAACTTAATACCAGCGAGATGTTCTGGATAGATATCTCAAGGTGGATGATTAGTAGTAGATGCAGATGGATTTTGGTCTACTTACCTTGGTGTACTGCCTGTGCTTTTGAACCTCTTCCTTTCTTTTGTAGCATAGTTAGCATTGCGGTGCGTTCATAATCCTGTCAATTGCCTTTCTGTAATTTGTTTACCTCGCATAGCATTTTTATCGTCTTTTGGGAGAGAGACATCACTAGCGAACATCACGTATCCCGGTCCATATCCTTATCATTGTTTCCACGCTATATTTACTTTTCTGCATTTACTTTCAAGTTGCTATTATTATCCCTTGCGTTTTATCCTTTGTAAACAACAAGACCGGAGAGATTGACAACTCTCTGAACTTCGTTGGGAACAAAGTTATCTGTGTCTGTGTGCAGATCCGCGTGAGTTGCGCCGCTGACACCTACTTATCATCTCTGGAGTCCTACTGGAGACAAACCTTGGTATCTTTACCGAGGGAAATTTGCTGCTGTGCTGCATCACGCCTTCCACTTGGGGCTCACCAACGAAGGGCGAGAAGACTACGCCCGTCAACTCTCGCGCCATCAAGCAAATTTCTGGCGCCGTTGCCGGGGACTCCAAGTGCTAAGATAAGGGAGTTGCACACTACCCTTTACCTTTGTTTTTTAGTCTTCTTAGTTTACCTTTCAGGTTTTATCTTTGTGTCTTTTATCAAAATTTACAAAAAAATTATTTATCTTGCTGTTAGCAGTCCTCCTTGTTTAGATGAACATGTTAGGACTAGGTTCTTTGTGGGAATCGGAAGTTCTCGATTTCCGTCAAAGGGATGGAGAAAATATGAAGAAGGCATGGGACATAATTTCTGAAGCACATAAAAGAGTTATGCCTTGGATATCTATAAAAATTGTGCTTAGAAATTTTTACCATGGTCTTTTTAAGTGGTGTAAACACTCTCTTGACATTATAGCTGAGGGAGATTTTCTAGAGTGTGATGAAGATAGGGCTCTTGAGATTTTGCATAGTCTATCTAGTTATTTTGTTTATGATCGAAGTATTGATACTGTCATAGATAGACTTGCCACTGTTGAAAAAAGACTGGATGCTCTAGATTTTGGGAAAGTAGAGGAACTTAAGTCCAATAAGAAAGAAATTTTGGAGATAGATGATGATTGGGAGCCCTTTGTTAGGATTAGCATCTCTAACCAAGGCTTCCTTGCTCTTTGTGATATTGGATCCACAGTTTCTACTATGCCAAAAATAGTTTATGATTCTTTGAAACTGGATATGGATATATTATCATCTTATCATGAACATTCTAATGGAGACATTTCAGAGATTAAAGGAAAGGTAAAAGAAGTCGAAGTTGCATTCCTTCATAGGACTGCACCAATGGATTTCTTCATCATGGAGCCAAACCAAAGTAACATTGTGCTCGGAAGAGACTTCCTCCGTGCTATGAAAGGCTTCATTGATATTTGTAATAGGCACATACGCTTACGCGGTATGGCAAAAGGTAAGTATATCTTTCCTAGTAAGAAGAAGAATGAGCTTATTGAAAATCAATTTGAAGGTTTTTATGATTCTGATCTTGGATACCCTTGATTCTTCTTTTGCATTATGCCTAGCTAATGGCTTTAAAGAAGCGCTTTCGGGAGGCAGCCCGCAACGAATTTAGGTGTTTCTTTTTGCTTTTGTTGTGTCTTAGTGATTGCTACTTCTGTAGCAACATCATTGTATCTTTATTTTTCAGCTTTGTGCCAAGTTATAGCCTCTTACGGCAAGGGAAGTAAAAGTTGTGACATGCTGTCCAGAAAACAGATTTTGTCCTCGTGACCAGAAAAATTCCAGGAAAACCCCAGTTCATATTTTTGAGCTGAAATTTTACACAGTATGCTCTATACAATTACGCAACTTCCGTATGTTCTGAGTTTTTTGATTTGAGTTGCAGAAGTGCCCCTAAAAAATTCTTTACTATCTGCTGTTCTGTTTTTCACAGATTCTGCCACGTTTTGTCTCTCCTTACTTTTGCAAACCTTAAGCTTTCTTTTTCTTTGCAAAAACTTTTTGGCACTCTTGAGAAACAATAGCTCTTCAAGAATATCTTTATATCCAGTGGAGAAAAATTATTTATTAAGGGTACTAACCTCTCTAATCAGCTTGTGATGAGTTATGTATGAAGAGAGTTTTCAAGTGTGCGATGGAAGATGATGAAAGAAGATCCAGGAGTGTCAAGCGCTCAAGCTTGGGGATGCACCCATGCATCCCCAATAAATATTCAAGGAGATTCAAGCATATAAGCTTGGGGATGCCCCCGTGCATCCCCTTCTCCATCAACAATCATCAGTTCGTCCTTCGTCTCACTATATTTTTATCACTTCATGCGTTATGTGCTATGCTTGGAGCGTCTCGCTCTTAGGTTTTATTTTTAGTTTTCTTTAGCTTTGCTTGCTGTTCATAACAAGTTAGATCCTTTCTTACTTTGTGTGGGAGAGAAACACGCTCCACTTTCAAAATTTAGAACACATCATAGGATCTTTCATGCCTATCTTCTTGCTGTTGTGTGTTCTTTATCTTTTCATAGCTACTGCCATGTTTAGTCTTAGTCTTAGTTTGTCTTTAGCAAGAGCCTTGGCTTTTGTTTAGTTTGTTGCTGGAACTCTCTTTAGTTTTCATGTTTATCTTGTTAAGAGAGTTGGTTGTTGCACTGAGTTGTGTCTTGTCTTGAAAGTAGGTAATTGAGGTTGCTATTTAATTTTAGTAGTAGCTTGCAATAGTTTTGAGGTATTGATGTGAGTAATGTTTGAACTTTTGGTGTCAAGATCTCTAGCCTATTAGTGATAGGTGTCGTATTTTGGGCAATCTGTGTTTATTTTCAAAACCTACAAACTAGTTGAGAACTCTAGCTACTAGATGGATCACTACTCTTCTGAGGAGTCGAATATTAGAGTATACTCACGTACCATGAGTCGAGGATGCGCAAGGATAACCAAACCCCCATACACTCCTCCTCGGGGTACTTGTCTCTTTGTGAACCTCCTTACTAGATTGAGAGTTACCGATAATAAGTGCATGAGTTCTTCGGACTAATGTAAGTATTGAGAGTTGACACTTCCACCTTCCCATATTTTTCTAGCCTTTCCCGTGCCGTGCATTGCCTTCTTCTCACTCCGAGAGTTGGTGTCCACCTTCGCCGGTACTTCCAAACCCTTGGCATGATACGCTCTGTCATCATAAGCCTCCTTATATCTTCCCTCAAAACAGCCACCATACCTACCTATCAAGGCATTTCCATAGCCTTTCCGAGTTACATTGCCATGCAACTTCCACCTCTTCATGACTTGATCTTCATGTCATACATGTTCCTGCTACACTGGCAGCGGCATACATTGCATACATCATGATAGTTACATCTTCTTTATGATTTTGAGTACCTTGTAAAGTGTGAAGATTTCCTATACCTTCTTGTAAAATAGAGTGTTGCCCTTAAGTGAGGAAAAGATCCCAAAGTGGACACATTAAAAGATCCCAAAGAGGACAAATGAGAGTTAAATAGAAAGAGCCATTGAAGCCACCAAAAAATACAAAAAAATAGTAAAAAGAGAAAAAAAAAAGAAAAAAAAAGAGAGAAAGGGGCAACACTACTATCCTTTTGAGAGATCCACACTAGTAGTCCCTCTATATCCTTGTACTCCATAGAGATGATCATTATGCATATAGCTATGTGGGGACCTTCACACTATAGAACTTGGCTCGCATATTCCAAGGATGAGCCTCCTCAAAAGAGCTATAGGTCTTCATGAGCGAGCAAGTTAGATGCACCCCCACTAGTTCCATTGGAGAGCTTCCTAGCTCGTATGTGCATCTTTTGCATGGCAATCCCCACTCCTCACATCATATCTATCATTTGGCATCTCTTGCCTATGATTGTCCTCATTGATGTGAGCCTTTCTCATCATTTTTGTCTTCCTCCTCCACCAGATTTCTCTCTTTGCCATCCTAAGTGTCTACTCTCGTGCTTACGCTCATCCATTGCATGAGTGCTCAAAATATTGAAAAAGGAGTGGATCAAATTGACTTGTACCTGGCTAGTGGTCTGGGGACGAGTCAAGATAAGATTCCAAAGAAGACCAAGTGTGAAACTTTAGTAGATTGAGTTCTCAACACAAAAATATTTTTTTCTCGTATTCCCTATCCCCCTTCTTGCACGCAAACACCATTTGGAGACATTCGAGTCACGGAGAGCGAGAGCTCTTGCACCTTTTGTTCTTTTGTTACTTATTTCAATGCTAATATAGACTCTTGCATGTTATGACTTGAATTGAATCTCTAACCTTGATTGATTTACTTTTCAAAGTTCTTATATGGTTGCTAGCATGCCACCACAGAAATTATGTTGTTATCATTTACCTACTCGAGGACGAGCAGGAATTAAGCTTGGGGATGTTGATACGTCCAAAACGTATCTATAATTTCTGCTTGCTCCATGCATGTTTTGTGTGATATTGCTATGATCTAGATACACTTTCATACACTTTTTATCATATTTGGACTAACCTATTAACTCAGTGCACCCCAGTGCCAGTTCCTGTTTTCTGCTGTTTTTCTATTTCAGTTTTTCCTCATATAAAAAGTGCCATAAAAATTCTGGAAAATTCAGATAAAAAATCAGCGTGACAGAAGCTTCGAGAAGAGCCCGGGAGGGGCCAGAGGGGAGCCAGGGGGCCCCCAGGCGGCCACCCGGCGCGGCCCCACCCCTGGCCGCGCCAGGGGGGCGTCTGGGGGCCCTGGCCCACCTCTGGCTGCCCCCTTTCGCCTATTTATCCCCCGTCACGGGAAAACCCCAAAGATAGAACCCTATTCCGCGAACTCGCCTCTGTTCCGCCGCCGCCGCGCTTCCGAAGATCGGGAGCACCAGAAGACCTCTTCCCGTCACCCTGCCGGAGGGAGGATTGACCTCTGGGAGTCTCCTCTCCACCATGGATGCTCCGCGGATGTCTCGTGAGTAGTTTTCCTTGGACCATGGGTCCGTGATCAGTAGCTATGTGATGTTCTCCTCCCCTCTTTGATCTTCATTGTTTAGACCTCGTGAGCTGCCCAACATGATCGAGGCACCTTTGTAATATTTCTGCTATTGCTATGTTGAGTTTGATAGGATCTGATGGATTATGAGATTATGTTCAGATTGTGATAGAGCAATATATTTGGTTTTTATCTCTTATATTTTTGTTCCTAAGTAATTCTTGCATGTTCCCCGTTGCTGTTTATTGCTTTGGCCAAGTAGTAGGTAGTGACTCCAAGAGGGAGCGTTGTGCTAGATTGTGGGTTCATGCCCCCCGATGACACGCTTGAGTGACAGAAACATGAGTCTAGGGCATGTGCTGTTGCCACAAGGGGGAAAACAACGGTGCTTGTAACCGCGGTTACAAGGATTGTTTACTTTACGTAGAGTTCTTTTTAATGCAGTTGTCTGTTGCTTTGGGTTTACTGTCGGGACCCAGGGTTAGCATATGCAAGTCCCGCTACGACATAGTCATATGGAGAGCCGAGAACCGTACCCACTTGTCTAAGCAGACAAGGCCAATCACAGAACGTTCTCGGAAAGCATCGTACGTGAGGGGCATCCCATCCAGGCCGGATGATCAACTGAGATGGGTCCTCATCGTCCGCACACAAGTCTAATGATATGGGTGAGGAACTCCCATATTCAAAGACAATTTGCCTCAACCATACTATCGACTATCTCATAACTCTTACATGGACTTACTCCAGCCCGATCACTTAGTCGGGGACTAGGAGGGGCTCGATCATACCACAAAGTGTGCACGAGACGGAGTCTCGAGCAATCGCATCGCGATTCCCCAAGCTACGCACATCTAAGGGCCACTTGGTGTATGAAAGACCGCCAGCCAGATCACAACTAAGGTCTCGAAAACCCATACAAAGACATGCATGTTATAAACATACACGCAACACACATGCCTTGTATGAACAGCAGGTATCATTGCAATTCTCTACAAAGTATACATTTTATTGATAACTCTCACAGAGTGCACACAGAGATCACAAGCATGTGATCCAACATTACAACAGACAAGCGGAAGCAAAGTAGGTCTGAGTACAGACAAGTTTAACAAATGGCTTAAGAAGACTTATTTAGACACAAGCCCTCCACGAGGGAACCAGTCGTCTGACTGGGACTATACTAGCTTGGTCTTCAGTCGTCGAGCTCGATGAAGAAGCCACCTTCGGGGTCAGTGGGTTCATCTAAAACATAGAATAAGCAAACGTGAGTACAAATTCGTACTCAGCAAGACTTACATAGGAGCTATACTACTCATGCACATGTATCAAGGTAAAGGGAGGTGGGGTTCAATTGCAGAAGTGCCAGCTTTGACTTGGCTAGTCCTGAACTACGAGTACCAGACTTTGAGGTAAGAAGCGTACACGAGTCCACTACTTTCTCCAACCAATTACACCACTATGGTGCCTTCCTCGACTTCCCCACGAGAAAGCACGCCATAGCACTCACACTTATCTTGGTGTATTTTAGAAGTATCCAGTTCAAGTTGTCTAATAATCAAGCTAAGCTTTCCAAGTAGTCCTTAACCGCGGACGCGGCTATACGAATAGTTTTGTTAACCCTGCAGGGGTGTACCGCTACACACACATGATCATCAGTTACCTCCTTTGTACTCGACACCGTTCAAGAAGTGTCGGCGAGGATGCTCACCACAATTGTTACCTCATAGCCGATCTAGTCCAAGAAAGCCGCCTACCTGGGTTGGCTACCACTATCGTGAACCCGGCCGGTTTACCGAAGTGGACCCAGATGATGTGTGCGTGGTGCATAAGCCGGTCTCGGTTGAGCCGTTCTCACACTTAGCAGCCAGGACAAAAACCTACCAGAACTCCGAACTATTGCGACATCTGGACATCGAAAGGGATGAGTTAATAAGTTGAGAGGGGTCAGTGAGCCCAATGTGTGGTTGTACTCTTCATCTTGGATCACCACACAAGAACTCGGACTTAGGGCGGTGTTCAACGAGACAACCCACCGTGTACTCCTACACAGCCTCTCATCGTTCACCTTGTATTAGGGTAGATTCACCAACACCTTTCCACCAACATCATCATGATCACTACCATCCCGACTCACATAACAGTAACATCATGGTATCACTCTAATCATGCAATAAGCAGTAACAATTGCAGGGGCCACATGATATCAACCAACTCCTACATTTGATAGGATTGTGGTTTGCTTACTACTGTGACAAAAGATAGGTCATGCAAAGGAATGGGTTCATCTATGCGGTAGAAACGTAGCATGGTAATCATCCTATACAATGCATAAGCGAGACATGAGAGGGAAGTGGGATTTTATCGACATGATCAATGGGGGTTTGCTTGCCTTGCTGACGAGGTTCGGGTTCAAGGTCTTCAACGAAGGGGGCTGCCTCCTGTTCCGGTTCCACCTCTACTCGACAAACAACAAACAAGGTATCAAAGTAAATACAATGCACAATCACATGGTTGAAGGTTGAAACTTGATGTATATGCTTTGATGTGTGAAGCAATTCCACTTAAATGGGGTATTTGCAATTGAATTTGCAAATTGAAACTCCACGTATGATTTCCAATTTAGCCAAGTTGCATATGACATTGTTTGATCAAGTTAAACCATTTTGAAATGTTTATGATATGCCTCTGAAGTTCAAGTATAATGTGGTATGTTGCTATGGTTCAAATTGCAAAAGCATTTGAAATGAATTTGATTTAATTCCATTTAAACCAAATAGCAAATGCTACTGGTCCCCTTTTATTTTCAACTCAAACATGGTTGAAAATTGGATATTTGGATAGATAATTTTCTCCTGATCATTTTTCATATATTATTTGTTAAATTTGGAGTTAATATGAATTTTCTATGAATTTCCAAAGTTTCAGCCCTTTTTTGGAATTTCTGGATTATTCTGTAATTAGAAATTCCTTTTACTGCGTCAGCCTTATGTCACAGTGACGTCAGGGGGGGGGCTGACTGGTGGGCCAGGGGTGTCAGCCTCTCTATTAATTAACCCGGTTAGTTAAAACTAACCAGGGGATTAAGGGGGAGGGGGGCAGGGCCCACTGTCAGTGACCCAGGGTCACTTAACCCAGGTGGGGTTAAGCCCCTAACCACGGCCACGTCGGCGGGCTGCCGGCGGCTAAACGCCGGCGTCACCAGACGCGGCGGCGCTGCACGGGAGGACGATTCCGGCGTCCAAAAGAAGCGTCGAGACCTCCATCTTGAAGACCTCCCTTGCGCGCGTCGATTGGTGCAGAGCAACGCCACCGGAAGGCATCGGAGGCACGTCGGCGACGAGCCCTAGCGGCGGCGGAGCCACGGTCTTGACGCAGTCGACGCTGCGCTGCCCGTGCTTGGCCATGCGCTAGCTGGACGGCCTCCTGGGAACGGCAGCTATGCGATGGACAGCACGGCGAGGACAGACGAGCAAGAGAGCAGCCCCACCGGCGACCATGGCGGCGGCGAGCTCCTGCTCTCATGGCGAATCCAGCTAGAGAGGTTGCGGGGCTCTGAGAGCTTGGGGGAAATGCTCACCAGATCATAGGGAGCACGACGAGGTAGTCGTTGGAGTTGGGGAGGTCACAGCGGCGGGGAATTTAACGGAGACCTTCACGGCGGCCGGCGACGAGAGCTTGAAGGGGACGTCGTTGGTGGAGCTTCCCGGCTCGATTACTTCTGCAGCTCGGAGTAGTCGACGACGAGGAGCTTGAAGGACACGGCGGCATAGCTTGACAGGCTCACTGGCCACGCGTGGACATGGCGTCGAACGGCGGCGCTCTCGGGTGGTGGAAGAAATCGGCGAGGGAGGAGGAAGGAGTCGCGCTGGAGGGAAGGAATGGAGGAGGCATGCTCCAGGGCGTCTCCAGGCGAAGGAAGAAGGCACGGGGAGGCCCGGAAGGCCCTCGGCGTCGACGTGGCGTCCCCGACTGGCTCGGTGGCTTTCCACCGAGCAGCTTGGGTGCACGGGACGGGGAAGAAGACCCTGCTGCCCCTGGTGGGCCGGCTGGGCTGCTCTCGCCTGGGCGCCAGGTAAGTGTTCTCTGCCTCTTTTTCTTATTTTTCTTTTCTGTTTTCTTCTGACATTTGTTTTAGCTAGCTAAAATAAATAGCAAACCATTTTATTAAATGCTGAAACTTTTTATGTGGCATCACAATATACTAGACCAGCCACTTGTAAAGTTTGAACATTTTTAAAATTTAAATTATTTGAACCTTAAATCAAATAGGGGTTTTTGATTAATTCCAAGGTCCTGTTTGAATATTTGAAAAATCCATGAGCATGGGGTGGGTCCCACATCACTTGATATGTGATCACACTCATTTATAAGACTTTTCAAAAATCTAACATGAATTTTTGGAGAAGATTTATTTCTGGCCTTTTGAATTAATTCATCTGGGGGGTTCCATCTCCCATTTGCTTTTGAATTTGATTTCAATGACTTCTTTTGAAATTTTTAACATGATGCAAGAAGACTTTGATCCTAGCACATTACCTAATAGAGGGTTCTGACATTTACACTTTGGGTGGGGCTCGCAACTTAATACCAGCGAGATGTTCTGGATAGATATCTCAAGGTGGATGATTAGTAGTAGATGCAGATGGATTTAGGTCTACTTACCTTGGCGTACTGCCTGTGCTTTTGAACCTCTTCCTTTATTTTGTAGCATAGTTAGCATTGCGGTGCGTTCATAATCCTGTCAATTTTTTTTCTGTAATTTGTTTACCTCGCATAGCAATTTTATCGTCTTTTGGGAGAGAGACCTCACTAGCGAAGATCACGTATCCCGGTACATATCCTTATCATTGTTTCCACGCTATATTTACTTTTCTGCATTTACTTTCAAGTTGCTATTATTATCCCTTGCGTTTTATCCTTTGTAAACAACAAGACCGGAGAGATTGACAACCTCTCTGAACTTCGTTGGGAACAAAGTTATCTGTGTCTGTGTGCAGCTCCGCGTCAGTTGCGCCACTGACACCTACTTATCATCTCTGGACTCCTACTGGAGACAAACCTTGGTATCTTTACCGAGGGAAATTTGCCGCTGTGCTGCATCACGCCTTCCACTTGGGGCTCACCAACGAAGGGCGAGAAGACTACACCCGTCAACTCTCGCGCCATCATGTACACGCGTGCACCGGCCGTACTCTGCCCACGCCCAGCGCTCCCTAGCCGCTGTCCCCGAGCCTTTCGTGGCCAAGCGTGGCTGCTGGTATGCTGTCCATGGCCATGGATGGATTGGCCATGGTGTGTGCTAGCTTGTTGATACGTCCAAAACGTATCTATAATTTCTGCTTGCTCCATGCATGTTTTGTGTGATATTGCTATGTTCTAGATACATTTTCATACATTTTTATCATATTTTGACTAACCTATTAACTCAGTGCACCCCAGTGCCAGTTCCTGTTTTCTGCTGTTTTTCTATTTCAGTTTTCCCCCATATAAAAAGTGCCAGAAAATTCGGGAAAATTCAGATAAAAAATCAGCGTGGAGGAAGCTTCGCGAAGAGCCCGGGAGGGGCCAGAGGGAGCCAGGGGGCCCAGGCGGCCACCCGGCGCGGCCCCACCCCTGGCCGCGCCAGGGGGGCGCCTGGGGCCCCTGGTCCACCTCTGGCTGCCCCCCTTCGCCTATTTATTCTCCGTCACGGGAAAACTCCAGAAGAGGAACCCTATTCCGCGAACTCGCCTCTGTTCCGCCACCGCCGCGCTTCCGAAGATCGGGAGCACCAGAAGACCTCTTCCCGGCACCCTGCCGGAGGGAGGATTGACCTCCGGGAGTCTCCTCTCCACCATGGATGCTCCGCGGATGTCTCGTGAGTAGTTTTCCTTGGACCATGGGTCCGTGATCAGTAGCTATGTGATGTTCTCCTCCCCTCTTTGATCTTCATTGTTTAGACCTCGTGAGCTGCCCTACATGATCGATGCACCTTTGTAATATTTCTGCTATTGCTATGTTGAGTTTGATAGGATCTGATGGATTATGAGATTATGTTCAGATTGTGATAGAGTAATATATTTGGTTTTTATCTCTTATATTTTTGTTCCTAAGTAATTCTTGCATGTTATCCGTTGCTGTTTATTGCTTTGGCCAAGTAGTAGGTAGTGACTTCAAGAGGGAACGTTGTGCTAGATTGTGGGTTCATGCCCCCCCCCCCCGATGACACGCTTGAGTGACAGAAACATGAGTCTAGGGGATGTGCTGTTGCCACAAGGGGGAAAACAACGGTGCTTGTGACCGCGGTCACAAGGATTGTTTACTTTACGCAGAGTTCTTTATAATGCAGTTGTCTGTTGCTTTGGGTTTACACTTTGGGTGGGGCTCGCAACTTAATACCAGCGAGATGTTCTGGATAGATATCTCAAGGTGGATGATTAGTAGTAGATGCAGACGGATTTCAGTCTACTTATCTTGGCGTACTGCCTGTGCTTTTGAACCTCGTCCTTTCTTTTGTAGCATAGTTAGCATTGCGGTGCGTTCATAATCCTGTCAATTGCCTTTCTGTAATTTGTTTACCTCGCATAGCAATTTTACCATCTTTTAGGAGAGAGACATCACTAGAGAACATCACGTATCCCGGTCCATATCCTCATTATTGTTTCCACGCTATATTTACTTTACTGCTTTTACTTGCCATCATTATCCCTTGCATTTTATCCTTGTGAACAACAAGACCGGAGAGATTGACAACCTCTCTGAACTTCGTTGGGAACAAAGTTATCTGTGTCTGTGTGCAGGTCCACGTCAGTTGCGCCGCTGACACCTACTTATCATCTCTGGAGTCCTGCTGGAGACAAACCTTGGTATCTTCACCGAGGGAAAACTGTTGCTGCACTACATCTCAACCTTCCACTTGGGTTAACCAACGAAGGGGCGAGAAGCCATCACTTGCGTGCGTGTGGTGTGGTGTGTGTATTCTATGTGTGTGCGTGTTAGGTACATCTGTGTATGGACGCGCCCGTTGCTGCTCCTTGCTGCTTCTGCGGCTCGGCGCCGACGCCGTATGGCCGCCCCCTCCGACCGCCTACGCCCCTGCTGACAGCAACTCTGCAGCTGCTGCGGCTGTTGCTGCTGTTGTTTGCTGCTGCTACTACTGATGCCTGCTGAATCCCTTTTTTTGAGCAAAAAACAGCAACCAAACAACTAGCTAAACTAATTTTATGGTGGATAAAATTTATATGAGTAGAAAGTACACTTACTCAGTTTCAATTTATTTCATTGGACCAACTTCATTTGATGCAAGGATTAAATCCTACGAAATTCACAAAATGCGAATTTCTGTTAACGAAATAAATGACAGAAAACGGTGTTGAGTTCATAGCTACTTTAGGGCTGTTAATATATAATTTAGAGAAATGTTTTATGAAAATGAATCCCATAGCATGTTAGTAGACATTATATGTGACAAATTATCTATAAAAAGTATCCCAATTTGAGCTATAGAGCAATAGCTATTAGCTTGCAAAGAATGAATAAAATAACAGTAATCTATAATTAACAATTTGTAGCACTGTTTAGAGAATGTTTTAAGTGGATAAATGAAATGTTTTATGGTTCAAACTTCTATCACATTCAAGACCACCTAAAACTAATCAACTTTGATATAGGGCACTAATTCATATGATTTATAAATCACTAGTTATAACAATTTGAAAACTGCTAAAAATGTTAATATTCTCAGACTTAGTCAATTTTCAGAAAACCCAAAGTGGGTCATTGACATATGGGTCCCACTTTGACCTTGTTAACTTGACCCCACTGGGCCCACATGTCAGGTTTGACCAGTCAACCTGCTGACAGTTGGGTCCCACCTATCAGTTGACCAGTCAACTTCATTGTTTTAGATAATGTTGAATTAATAATTAAATAAATTCCAGAAATGATTTAAAATGATTTAAATTGGAAAATTCAATTTCTTTTAAACCGTATCTCTGATTAATTTTTTATATATATGAAACTTGATCAGAAAAATATAACGAATACGGATACGCCACCTGTGTATCCACCACACCTCTCTAACATACCGAACACGGAACATTTTCCCTCCGGCTCATCTGTTTGTCAGACGACCGGAGCCGATAAAACTTTCCGGATGAAAATGTTCTGAACATGAAAGTTGTTCTGAATGGATCAACGAGCACGAATACACTATCCACATATCTATCAGATGTCTCTAACACTGCAGACATGTAACCTTCCCCCTCCGGATCATCTGTCCGGTAATCAACCGGTACGGATGAATCATCCCCGGATAAATTCTTGCTCCGGGCAGATCACCGAACACTGCGTTAGAGCCCCGTTGCTTTATATCTACTATGTCATACAATTGTATTGCTATTATTGATGTGTATTTATTGTTTCTCCCCCCTTATTCTCCGATAGACCTCGTTGCTGCCGCCGACTACACCATTGCTGAGTACGTCTACTTCGTCGACGCCCGTACCCCTACCGTCGAGCTTCCAGGAAAGTAGAGCCATTCTCTTCCCCAGATATCGTCTATCTTTCCGTACATTTCTTGCACTAGGCATGGTTACTGCTGCTGCTACGTTGCCTACCTATTCAATTGCATAGCCTGTCATTGTCGCCCCTTGATGTACCTTTCCGTATCCTATGCTGCCTATAAATATATATATCCTGTTAAGCAGTGAACCCTGCGCATTGTTAGATAGGATTAGATAGCGGGATGTGATCACTCTGGGAGTGATCGCGGAAATGATATATTACAACTGCAACAGGTACGGATCAATGCAGACACCCTAGGGAACCTACAACGGCGAGACTCTGCCGAGTCGCTACGAGTTTGACTTACGAGTGGACGAACTCGTATTTCACTCTCGTCGGCTTAGTAGCGTAGCATCACTGGGATGATACGAGGGTATTCCTCTTTAGTTCATTCCGCTGGTGTCTCAGCACCACCTGGGTGATACGAGAATATTCCTCTTTAGTTCATTCCGCTGATGTCTCTATCGAACCTCTTGTACCATCGAGGGTGATTCCTCCTGGTTTCACTTGATGGTAGGAACTCGAATCAACTGGTGTCCTTACAGGTAAGGAGTCGGGTGACCCAACGGTGCCCGCGCAGGGTATCTTAGCGGAACGACAAGTCAGGTGTATTCCACCGGTGTGCGGCGGGCCTGGTACTGTTCGTGGCCGACAGGTATCCTGTTGTACGAAAGTCGAGCTCTTCGGAGCAAACGCGAGACAAGGTAAGGAGATGGTTCACCTTGTTGGTAACCGCACGAGTTGGTGGGACGTCAGGGCAGGCACCGATGTTACTGGTGGACCTGACTGCTGTCGTTGTCCGCGACTCACCTAAATAAGGACAACGATAACGGTTGTTCCGATAGAAAATAAATAAATTGCTTAATGGTTCAGTGGATGTCTTGAGTTGGCTATATGCCATGTACGCACTACCTACGCGTGGAAATTACGAGTTATGGGCTCCTCTGCTTCGTAGTGTCGTCCGAGGACTCTTCAGACGTCAGCAGTACCGCGGCCTGCGCCGGGAAGTGGTGTTGTCTTATTTGCTCGCGCGGTGGTGTTTTATTTGGATTTGCTTTAACTTCACCGGCCAGCCACGCACCGTGCAGGAGTACGTTCGGGTTGGGGTCCAAGGCCCGGCGTACTTAGGATTTAGACCGGCGGATGGCCTCTCTGTTGAGTTTGAAAGATGGGCTACGGAGTGTCGGATAGCCTCGGTGGAGCGTTCCCTAACAAGGTACCCGCCACCCTGGAGATCTGTGCGTGTAGTGTAACACAAGTGCACCCCTGCAGGGAAGATTAATCTATTCGAATAGCCGTGTCCACGGTAACAGGATGCTTCATGCTGAAGCTGGATCTTACCACTACAAACTATTATTATTAAAATGTATGGTTCCGAGTTTTCTTCCTCGCTGGGATGTCGAGGAGGTGAACTCGGAGGCATTGCTAATTATTACAACTTATTATTATACAATGCTGCAGCAACTTCTGCTGCATTGTTACTTTATGCTTTATATAAACTGTTAGCTATTCTCTCCTCATGCTTCAAGACTCGTCAGAAGATGCTAGTCTTCGTTAGGCCTAGCTTCTTATCCTTGCTCTGATTTTCTACCTTGCAGTCCACTATATACAGCCTCCCCTTTCCATTTGATACAATGCATAAATGCTTAGTAGCGGACGTAAGACTCGCGGGTATGCTAGATACTCACCTGCTTTATTTTCCCTCTTTTATTGTTTTGCCTGATCAGCCGCTGCAGTCGACGTTGGAGCCCAGGAGCAGGGGTACCCCGGAGGCGACTACTACGACGTCGAGTTCCCCGTTGACCAGGAGTAGTTCGGTGGTTCCCAGGCAAGAGGCCTCGCCTTTTCGATCGTTGTTGTTATTTGTGCTAGCCTTCTTAAGGCAACCTTGTATTCTTGTGTCTATACTCAGATACTATTGCTTTCGCTAACTTTATGCTTTCGAGCTGTTGTATTCGAGCCCTCGTGGCCCCTGGCTTGTATTAAACAGCTGGTATTATTTTATTTGTAGAGTTGTGTTGTGATATCTCACCGTGAGTCCCTAATCTCGATCGTGTACCTTGCGTGTATGATTACTGTACACGGTCTTATTTTGGGGGCGTCACAAGGGGCTCCATGACGACGCCTCCAATGAGGGTAACGACATCTTAGGACACCGACGTCAACGACATCGATCAAGGTCGAAGTCGTGGGAAAATCACGACAAATGTCCTCATAGATGACCTTGGAGCGGGGACTTTCCTACTAGGTCGATTCGAGGAGGGAGTAGATCGGGAGGGGAGACACATTGATTTACCTAGGTTCGACCCCGTGAAGAGGTAAAGACATACGCCTGCTTTTCTTTAATAGATGTGGAGTTCTCGATTACCGCCTGATCAGGACTAAGCTAACCCAAATCCCTTCGATCATAAAAAAATCGAGTAAACTGGTTTGGCACCCCTAAAAAGAGTAAACTGGTCTGGCCTCTACTGCCTGGAGTGTGTACATAATTAACAAAAATACATACCCCGCAAGAAAATACATACTCCCTCCGATACGAAATACTTATCTTCAAATGGATTTATCAGGTATTATTTTGTGCTAGATACATGCATTTCAAGACAAGTATTTCTGATCAACGAGAGTAGTACTTTTTTTTCCCACATACAATGCTCTGCCATAGCCGTAAAAATAAAGCTAGCTTATATGTTGCATTGCACACAATTTGCAATCATATTTCTCATATACAATGTACTGGCAAAACACATCATTATAATTTAATGTCTCATCATATTTATTAGGATTTTATTTAGAGATGATCAAGGTATTATGTAACTAAGTTATACCTTCAACCCAGATGACCAAGAGCCCAAATAATGTGTCAAAATGAAGCAAATATCCCTACATTTTGTTGGAAGCGAAACAAAACAATTTTGGACAAATTGCATGCCCACGTGTGAGAGGTAAATGAGTGTATTTGAGAATGGAATTATATGTAATGAACGTATTCGAGAATTGCATGCCCATGTCCAGTCAGTAAGAATTGTCATGTTCTACTAAGAAGAATTATCATGTCCTATGAACAAGAAATATCATGTTCTACGAATAGGAATTGACATGTCTTACAAATAAGAATTGTCATGTCCTACGATCAAGAATTACTAAGCTAAAGTTGCCATGGTGAAATACTAAAAATTACCATGACATATAATTGCCGCGGTCATGGTACTAAAATTGTTGTCTCTCCTCCCGCCGCCGCACGTCGATATGCAGCGGAGAATCTTCTCTATGCATATGTGTCCTGGGAATCCGTCATGCCGAGCATCATAACTCTCCATATCTACTCGACGCAGCTCTCGGGGGTGCTCGTCGATGATGAAAAAATATCTGAAATACAATGGTAGCTTTAAATCTAGAAAAAAAGATGAAACAAATCATGACAAATTTAGTATAAATACCATGGTAGACAAAAACAAAAAAAAATGTCATATTTCGTAAAGTATCATGCCCCCATGTAAGATTTGTCATGTCCTGCCAGTAAGAATTGACATGTCTTACGAACAAGAATTGTCATGTCCTACGAACATGAATTACTAAACTAAAGTTGCCATGGTGAAATACTTAAAATTGCCATGACATATAATTGTCATGGTCATGGTACTAAAATTGTCGTTGTTAGCAACTAAAATTACCGTCCTTACTCCGCCGCCGCACGACGATATGCGGCGAAGAATTTTCTCTACGCATTCGGATCCTGGAAACCGCCGACATCCCTTCCTGACCGATGGATATCTACTCGACACAATTTCCCGGGGTGCTCGTCGATGAGTGAAAAGTATTTGAAAAACAATGATAATTTTAAATCTAGCGAAAAAATAAATATAACAAATCATGGCAAATTTAGTGTAAACACCATGGTAATTTTAGTGTAAACAGCATGACAACTTTTGATTCAAAAAATAAGTTATCAAAACATGTCAATATGAAATCTAGTTTCGAAGATCTCGTCGCGATAGATTTAATGGTACGAACAAATTTTTGAACAAATTTTTTATTTAGGAGATAAAATATTTTAAAGTTTAAAAAGGCTAAAAAAATTCCGTTCATGCATGCATGCGTGATATGACGTCAGGACCAACCCTCCCGGTCTGAACGTTTGGCACATAAATGCATATGTACATGTACAAGCGGGTACATGTGATATCATATCCGCACAATGCTAAAAGATTGCTTTGAGATCCATAAAAATAGTGATAGGAACATTGCATATTTATACAAAAACCAATGCAATGCACCTAATCTTTAAAGAAAATTCTTCCTTTTTCCAGGGAATTGAACCATGCATTTTCAAATCATATAAGAACCAATACGTAATAGCATATTAATCATATGTTTTTTTCTCCTATGTTTTTAGAATCCTACAAACAATGAAGCAATTTTAAGTTCCATTTCATATATGTTGGTAGAAAGTTATGGTATGTATTCAAATAACTACATCTTATGGAAGCTATAATAAAAATAAACGCATAGTGTAAAAAATATATAAAATTTTGGCAGAAATCTCAAACAACAACACACGGATAAGATATCATATGTACCCGCTTACACATGTACAAAATCCGCACTTCGTTTGGCACTTATCATTTGGATTCTTTTTACACTTCCGGTTATTATGTGCGCTATGGGCTTATCCTCTCTCCATACTAGGATCTATAGCTAGTCTGTTACCTAGCCTTTAGGAGGTTGTTAGCACGTCGTCATGCACGCCTGCATGCATTATGTACATGTATATATATATAGCCTTCATGCCTGATCAATGAATCACATTGCCTCACTTTTGTCTCTCAGTTTCTACATGGGATCAGATACCTGATGCAGATCCTCCTTGCTTCCGCTCCTCCTCCCTCGATGCGTCATGGCTAGCTCTAGCTCCTCCATCCACACCAACCCGCTCGCCTGCGTTGAGGTTCCGCCCCAGCGCGCCTCCCTTGCTGAGATCCGAGGCCTCAACAACAACGGCTTCGTCCGCGTCGTCCTCGACCTCGACAACACGAACTTCTCGGTCTGACACGTCTTCTTTCACCTCCTCTTCCACCAGTACGGCCTCCTTGACCACGTCAAAGGTTCGGTCTATGCCGGCAACAAGTTCGCTGATGGAGATTGGCGCCTCATCGACTCCGTCATCCTTTGGTGGATCTAGACCACCGTCTCTATGGCCGTCCGCAATCTGCGTCTAAATTATTTTTAAAATACATGATTTTATAATTATTAACCCGTGTATATATAATCATCTAAATTGATATATTTTTTAGATAATTTTTTTAGTCAGTCTATGTTTTTAGGTAAGTTTCGGTCTTTTTCTTTCTTTACTTAAGAAAATTTTCAGTCTATATGTTTTTTTGTTAGATTTGTCTATATGTTCTTTTTTTTGTTGGGGAGGGAAACAAGAGAGGTTCAGAGGATGCGGGCTCTTGGGCTTTGTAAACCGTCATACGGGACCGGCCCAGCCCATGAACAAATCACCTATCCCCCTTCCCCCATAGAACCCTAGTCTCGCTTCCCCACGAACCCCAACGGCAGCTTCTCCTCCTCCGCCTTCTCGCCGTCGCCGTCGCCGTCACCTCCGCCTCCGACCGGCCGCGCCACCAGCTCGTCTCCTCCGATGGCGGTACGATTTTGCTCTCTCTTTTACCTTCATGCCCCCACACCCCGCCTCTTCCTGCACCTCAACTTACCAACCAGATGGAGAACCGTAGGCTTGCGCGGCCGTGGCGCCGGCGCGCCACGGCGACGCGCGGCGGACCATAGGCTAGCAGAGGGCGTCTGCGGGGTTGGGGCAGGTCGTCGATTCGTGCGGGGCCACTGGCAGAGCGCGCGGCAGGAGATCGAACTCGAACCGAGGGTTTCTCCCGAGGCCAGAGTTGGTAGCCCCTTCCGATTTGGTTGTTTTGTCATTCTGGGCGGTCAGCGATGCTGTGGGTCGCAGTGGTTGGTTGCAGGCGTGACCTGCTTGAAGCTCTGACCATCCTGGGGTGGGTGGAGATTGCAGATTGCAGATTGCTATCGAAGTTTGGCCCATTATTGGTGGAATTTCGGGGAATCATTGCTTGGTCTTGAGCTAGATTGGTCAAAATTTTGGGTCTAGGAGGAGGTTGTGAAATTGCTGCTGATGTTTTGTAACCTTTCTCCTGCAATCGTTCTCTGGTTGCGAAATCACGTGTCTGCTGCTCCAAAGCAGCCCAATTAGGTTGGGGGTGGTGCTATGTATTCCTAGTCCAAAGGTTTTATAATGCTAGTATTTAAATTGTCGTGTCTTATGATTCTTGCCTGAATTCAGCATCTGGCTTGATTGCTATCATGTCGGTATACGCTTAGGATGGGCATGGTTCTAGTTGTAGATTTGCTGTATCTGATTCAGAACTACTTTTCTTGGGTAAATATATGAATTGCGGATTAATTTTCTGGGTGTTTACTTTTGGTCTGAATTGTTGATTTGTTTTACTTTTGTAGGAACCTTTACTACTTACTTGGTGGTACTTGCTTCTTTAATTTGTGTTGTGTTGATTTAATGAAGTACACACAAGAACCTCCTTATAGGGAATTCTTTTTGGTTAGGCGTCTTTTGAGTTGTAGGTTGTACATGCCAGTAAAATATTGTGCCAACATCCATGCTTAGCTGCAAATTTGCTCCAATTGAATTGAACATCTTTATACATATCTTCGTAAAAGTTTACCTTGTATAGTACTCCCTCCGTCCCATAATATAGTAACGTTTTTTGAGCTAGTCTAGCTTAAAAAACGTTACTATATTATGGGACGGAGGGAGTACTGTATTACTTATTTCCTTGTATATTTTTTTTTATTAATTGCCTGTGTTCCTTTACTCTGCCTGCAGACTGTGCCAGTTAACCCCAAGCCGTTCTTGAATAACTTAACAGGGAAGATGGTCATCGTCAAGCTGAAATGGGGCATGGAGTACAAAGGTACTTTTATGGTGTTTCGTCACTTGTTAGTTACGTCCAGTATTATCATTTTCCTTTACAGATGATTCATTCTTTTACATGCCTCAGTTGTGCTAATGAATAAATTGTTCCTTTTCTACCCAGGATTTCTGTCTTCAGTGGACTCCTATATGAATCTGCAGGTAAAGTTCACATTGTCTGTGGCTAACCAATTTACATGATGGAGGACACTCCCACTGTTTCGTTATTTCACCACACTATTTTGTTACTTACACTTCCAACAAATTGCAGCTTAGTAACACCGATGAATACATTGATGGGCAACTCTCTGGAAATCTGGGAGAGATACTGATAAGGTGATTCATCCATCATTCTTTGACCACAGCAAGAATGTATCAGCAGTCTATATCTGAAATTGCGCATGAAAACTACTACCCTCTCACTTTCTGAAATCTGTATTTGATATTTGATGAAAGATAACTACCACCCTCTCACTTTCCACAACTGTTAGCACTCCTATAGCCCTACAAGACAACACGGTACTGTAGATGCGACAGTATAGTATTGTTGTTAATTTTCTTCCAGTCTTGCATTACATATGCTAGTGTATGACCTGTTGTCGTAACTATCCTGATTTGCTGCTTGTTATGCAGATGCAACAATGTGATGTACATCCGAGGTGTTCCAGAGGACACGGAGATTGAGGATGCAGAGTGAAGAGTGCATGGACTGTTCCTAGGTTGATGCATGCTGTTCACTGCTGAAAAACAACTTCCTAGTTCGTCTCCATTTGCGCCACCTATTGGACTGTATTACGTACATGTATGAAACTCATGTTAACTCTAGTTCTGTATCCTCTCAATGAACGAATGATTAACTGGCATGTTTGAAATGGCGGATTGCCCATTGCTGATAGGTCCTGATCCTGCCCATGGATATGTATGGTTTGATGTCTGAAATGCAGTGATCGTATTTTTGTTCCATTAACATCTTTTTCTAATGTTCAGTGCGAAATACATCCTTTTCTGCTAGAGGTTTATGTTCAGTGCCAAATTCCACAAGAGCTCTTAGCTGTCTACTGGCTAGCTGTCCATGCATGTTGTTTCTAGGTGGAATTTTGTTGTGTTTCTCATCACACTAGTTCCATTTTACACATGATTTATATTCTAAAATAGCTTCGATACTGCTCATTTTCTTAAGCTGAACTGCATCTGGAATTTAGTAATAGTAACCTTGTGATCATTCTATTTATGTACTAGTTCCTTTTTGTCACCTATGGTAAGTGATATAGTTCAACTAAAGAAAGCATAGTATGTTCTGTACACTAGGGTGTTATAGCGAAATGACAATCTTGCTTCAACTCTCACTGGTGTCATTGACCTCTTTACGGCGAGCCAACTATTGTTGCCAACTTAAATGTCTCTGCCCGACAAGCATGATGTAAAACAACATCAATTGCCATGAAGGAAGGGAACTCACAGAGGCATTCGAGTGGCGGGATCAACGCAGCTGGTGTCCTGGAGGTAGGTCTCGACGAGCTTCTCCTGTGGAAGAACTTGTTCAGGGAGGCCTTTGCCGATCGCGAGCAGCTTGGCCTTGTCCCCCGAGTCGTGGCCTGTGCCAGTGTGCCGTTGCCGCCCCTGCTGATGCTACCAAGTCCAAGTCCAGACATGGCAGCCTCACAGGCGCTTTCCTTGGCTATCCTTAGCTCTTTGCATGAACATAGCAAGGAATCGTGAGACATGGATGTGACTATGTGAGTGACCTCCAGAGGATTATGTAATGTTGAATGTTGACACAACAATCTCTATTGATGATGAACAAAGGTGCCATCGGTGCTGCCCGAGGGATGAACAAAGGAGTAATAATTTTATTAGGACCCTGATAAGTGCCCAATGTTAGGGCGAACAAAAAATGACAATTCCGAACGTTTTGGTTG
This sequence comes from Bromus sterilis, assembly GCA_950022295.1. Lineage (NCBI taxonomy): Eukaryota > Viridiplantae > Streptophyta > Magnoliopsida > Poales > Poaceae > Bromus > Bromus sterilis. The sequence goes on along the minus strand of OX465598.1, from coordinate 16,776,053 downwards.
TCAACTTTAGGATGAGATGGCCTTTAACTTAGCGTCTAAGCCTCTGTCTAGTACTTTCTCCGTTTCATATTAACTATCATTGTAATTAATGTATTTGAACATTAAATCTGATTATATGGAGGTGGTGGCCACCATGAAAGATGGAGGCAGTTCCATAGCCACTGCACGGCCATCTGCTAGAAATGAACCTTTTCATGTAGTGGCTTTGCTAATGTTAATTTTGATCACGTACTGTGCCAGGGAAGCCAACAAGATTGCACATATCATAGCTTGTAATTGTCATTTCCCAACTCTGTTCTTTTGATCAAGTGAATTGGATTGCAAGTTTGAACTCTCAAAATCTACCATTGTTAATTTGATAGGGTTTGACCCGAGATGGCCTCCTTGGCAGGCAGGGTTTTGAAAATTAGAGGCTGTAAATCGAACAATTTTGAAGTGGAAGATTGAAAAAGTGGATAATTTCCTAGATTTTACACAGGCGAAAACCCGCAGGGCAGGACACATTTGAAACATAAATTTCGCAGTATGAAATTTGCAGAAAACAATTAAATAATCTAAGGAAAATTCCGAGTTCCAAACTAGTGCGAAGCTAATCAAGATCAAAATTTTATCGAGGCTATCCGATCGATCTCATCTACTAGTATCTGCGACCTACAAATGCGCCAGCACGCACGCGATCCCCAGCGCGACGGCGGCGCCGGACCACCAGCCCGTCATGGCCTGCAGCGCGTGGCCCTGCGACGGCGCGGGCGCCGACGCCGGGGTCTCCTCCGTGGGCGTCTCCTGCACGGGCATGGTGACAGGCGGGACCGGCAGCCCCGAGGGCGCGGTGACGGGCGCGGGGCTGGGCGCGACGGACGCCATGGAGCCCATCTTCCTGGGCGGCGGCGGGGCGCGCGGCCTGGTGATGACCCCGGGCGGCACGACGAAGTTGCTGACCTGGAGGATGGAGATGTTGTAGGGCCTGGCGGTGATGGCCTTCTTGAAGGTGGCGTTGACGAGCGCGCCGGGAGCCGCGGAGGCGAAGACGGCGCCGCCGTTGGGGGCCGGGGTGATGGTGAGGAAGCCGGACTTGTCGCCGTTGGCGGGGCCGAAGGTCTGGTAGAGCGTGGTGGCGACGACGGGCTTGGCGGCGGGGCCGCGGGGCAGGGCGGCGAGCTTGGCGGCGTCGTAGTAGTCGAGGACGACGTGGACGGAGAGGAGCTCGAGGAGGGCGGCCCGGGGCAGGCGCGCGCTGCGGCGGAGCAGCCAGTCGACGTCGGCGTTGATGGGGGCGAGCACGGTGACGCTGCTCCGGCTGTTGATGTCCCGCGCCACCCGCGTCTTGCCGATGAGGTAGTTGAAGAGCGTGAACTCCGGGAACTTGCCCAGGATCTCCGTCACGTTGAAGCCGCCGCCCGGGGCAGCGGCCGCGGCGTCGACGGTGTCGGCGGCGGCGTTTCCCGCCGCCGGGAAGAGGAGGACGAGGAGCAGGAGCAGGAGCAGGGAGAGCTTCGGGGGCGCCATGGGTAAGTGCGCGCGTGCGTGCGGCTAGAGGAAGTCGGTGAGGGAGAGGAGTGTGTGTGGGAGGGGGAGTGGAGTGACAGTGTATATATAAGGGAGGGAGTGGAGGTGCATGGTCATGGCGGGAGGAGATCGATCGATCGAGTGATAGGTGGATCGAAGGAGGACGGAGTGGTTTGGCAGTTGGAGTTGGAGAAGATCGATCCATGGATCGGGCGCCAGTCTTCAGTCTTCAGTCTGACCACTTCTCTTGGCGCGGCCATGCATGCATCGTTGAACCTGTCGACCGTCTGATGCGCATCCGATGGCCGCCCGTTATCAGCTTCAGATCCTGCATGGCTGCCGTCTTGGGCGTTTTTTTTCTTCCAGTGTAGCCGTCTTGGGCGTTGCTACCCGTTGCCAATGTCAACCTTGGCGTTGGCATGACACCACTTGCATGCAAAACCACTGTATATGCGTATTTTCTTTGTGGGCAGTCGGAAGGGGAATCCTTACCTACAATTTTCATAAATAAAAGTAAAACCCATAAGAAAAATGCTTATTGGGTCAACAAGTCCAAGTTTTGCATCACGGGGCGTGAAGGAAGGAAAAGAAACACCGTATTAACGTGCACAAGGGTATGGAAGAAAAAGGAAAGGACGCAGATATCCACCGAACGTGTGGTGGTGGGATGGCAATTTCGAACAATTTTAGAGGTAATTCTAGTTAGTGGTAAATGACAATTTTCAGGTGGTAGAAGGAAATTTTTGAAAATACATGGCAATTTTTTGTTGAACATGACAACTTTGCCTTCACAATTGTCATCTATCACTAACTAAAATTGCCACCTAAATCGTTTGGAGTTGCCACACCCCCCTCCCCCCCCCCCCCCCACCACCAGCACACGTTCCGAAAGGAAAAGGGGCCCAGCTAGAGCAACAATCCAGCCAGTTGTGAACAGATAGGAGTTCCTTGTGTCTTGCCTCGTGCGCCCAGATTTTAATCATAGCGAAGCACTGAGTCTCCACCATCGCAGGAGGTATTGTTACCCTGTCAAACACCCTTCAATTCCTTTCCAGCCATATAGACCAAAGAACAACGATAGCAACCAGCTCCCAAGATTTGCGTTTGTTTTTAGGTAAGGTTTCAGCTGGAGTAGTTGTGAAGATGTCATATGGTTCCTCAGAAGGCCCCAAATTGATGCCGATAAGAGCCCAAAATTCTGTATATGCGCGCGCATTGCTTTGACACATGCATCATCATGCCCAGTAATTGAAGTTTATATTGACAGAGGCGGTAAAATAAGGGATTAAAATCCAGATTGGTCCAGAGGTGTTCTACTGCTCTGTAAGCACTTGAGCTCCGCTTCAAAATTAAAATCGCTCTTTAATCTGTCATTTCTTGCTCGCCAATATTGCTTTTGAACTTCAACTTCTGTTAGTGTAAAAAATTTAAAAGTAGTTTATTATCCACAAACGTCTATCCCTGATGCAGTTATGAGAATCACCCATCCCATATATGGAGGTCCATCGTTGAAGGGCGTGATATCCTTTCACAAGGATTGATTCGACGGATCGAGAACGAGAGATCTACAGAGATATGAAGCCAAGACTAGGTGCCGAGAAGTGAGACAATGAGTCCGGTCACCACGGATCCAACAACTAATACTCATTTGGTTAGCAAACTGATAGATGAAACTTCGACGTCATGGTGCGAGAGATTGATCCGTCACATCGTCTTACGATGGATGCCCAATTGCCCATAATTCTTGTTCTTCCACAATGCTGAATGAAGAACGGGATTGGACAAGTCCGTGGGGTTTTTCAGTTCCATTGAAGGTGCAAGTTTTCTTATGGAGGTTTCTCAACACTCTTTACCAACAGTAGATATTCTCAACCATCAAAACATGGCGGAATCACTAAGATGTGCTCTTGCTGGGACCCTAGACGCGTGGAGGCATGCATTGAATGTTCATCGTCCTGAGCAACAATGAGCTCATGGAGTATATGATAGTAAGTGTGATACCCAACGCTAGACTATGGCTATTCACTATGCAAAGTTTGGTATCTCATGATGAATCCACATAACTAGTTATCACACCCTTTGGGTGATTTTGTACGCACACCAAAAAGCTATATATGATCATGAGTTCTAGTCTCCATTGTGAACTCACATGTTTGTGAAGATTTTCATTCAGGTATTGGAGGTTCTTTCGAAGTACACTAAACAAACGTCATGGTGCATTAGAGCACCACCAGTGCAACAACGACTGTCGTGGCTGAAATCACCGGTAGGTTTTGCTAAGTTAAATGTAGATGGAACTGTTTCTGTTCAAACCAATAGAGGTCCAGACATTGTGGTATGCCCTTCGTTATGAAAGGGTATCGGTTAATCTCAACCTTTCATGTATTTAAGGGGGTGTACCGAAGAAGAAGTGGAGATGATAATGGACACTTTCTCGGGTCCTCAGTTTTGGTCTTTAACAATATATGTGAAGCCCTGGTGCTGGAATCGTTGGCGTGCAGAGAAGCCCTTGCTTTAGTGGATGATTTTATGCCAAAGAAAAATAGCTTGATTGTGAGCTTTAAATTTAAAGTATCTTCTCTCATGAAAAAAAAGGAGCAGGTGGAAAATCTAGAAGACCAATCCCTAACTCCCCTCACTATAAAACATATTTTTTTCACAGATCCCTCCTTGATGTAACTGATCACCGTTTTGAAATTAGAGGAGATATAAATACGTTCAATGGAGAGGTCATCGCTCCAAGATTGTACGTGCCTCCTGCAAGCCAACGCCTTTAGTGTTTTTGAGTGAGTCACACCGTGGAACACCAGTTGAGACCCTAAGATATAAACCATTATGATCTATAAAAATCACTACAGTGACGGCCTTCTCCCTTCCAGAAATCGCTACATCAATATAAAGCTTTGATTTACCTTCCGGAGGTTTGAGCTACACCTTGGGAGCCATAACATTTGCTAATCTCGTTGTGTTAACATTCAGTTTGCCAATCGAATGAAGATCATAAAGGTATGTAATATAAAATTATTGGTTACGGGAGGGCTCTAATTCCCCCCCCCCCCCCATGTATGCGTTTTTGGTGAGCTGACTACAACGCCCACAAAGTGACTACCTGCTTATTGAACTTATCATGTGATAATAGTTCATGAAGTTTGAAGATTCATTGTTTCATGTTGGGTTCATGATTCCCAGCCATACCTTCAACAAGACCCTCATCATACAAATCCCACGCACAATGTGGCATAGTGCAACTCATTAGAGAATGGCGCCATGGGTCTTCGTCTCCATGTAATTGTTGATGACACTACTAGAAAATGGCTCATTTTTTCCGGTTCCAGAGGCCCATTTGTCCCGGTTCCGGAACCGGGACTAAAGGGTCGTAACTAATGCCCAAAACCTTTAGTCCCGGTTTGCCCACGAACCGGGACAGATGGGGCTCCACGTGGCCTCTGCGGCTTGATCGGGCAGAAGGGCCTTTTGTCCCGGTTGGTAACACCAACCGGGATAAAAAAGCTTCCACGCGTCAGCTTTTCAGGGGCTGGGGTTTTGTTTTTTTAGATGGGGGGGGGAATTGAGTGTTTTGTAGGGTTAATTTAGGGGTTCGTGTTAGCTAGCTAATTAATAGAGAGATGTGTCCTCTCTTATCTCCGTGCTTGGTCGACGCTACGTACTATACGTATAGAAAGGACTTGGTCGACATGCTAGCTACTCCCTCCGTCCCATAATGTAGTATCATTGTGCAAACTATGCTAGTTTGCTAGTTTGCAAAACTTTACTATATTATGGGACGGAAGGAGTAGCTAGTAAGCAAATGAAGGAATTAAACCATTAAGTACAGAAGATCGTCATGAACATATACAGAGAGAAGTGATCGACATCTCCTTCTCCGAGATATAGTTCGAACAACAAGTTTTCGTATATCTATCCGACGATACTGGCTACATATATACAATATAACTTCTCTTACAATACCATAATTAAGCTGTGAAATTAAGTTCCATATGGTATTCTCCGCCTTTCTTGATGACGTGGTCAACAAAGAATCCCGCCAATTCCTCTTGAGTTGCTATTATGCGATCTTGTGGTAGGAGTTCTTGCTGCAGCTCCCAAATCTAATTCGAAGAAGGGGGTCAATACAAATATATGAATAAAACTCAACACAAATGATGGTAATAAAATAAAATTATGAATATTATTGCTTACGCACTCGAAATTGTTCTTTAGAGTAGCCGGCATTCTTAAAGATCGTCGTGTTGTATATGTACTCGCAAATGTAGTACCCACAAAGATTAGTCTCTTCTTCCTGCCACAACCACTTTACGAGAAATAGAGGTCAATCAAACTGATAATCAAGCATTATATAAATGGTATTGATGAAACTATAGAATGAATATAATGGGAGATGCGCGGAACTAGCTAGTAGTACTTACTTTCGGGTTTGAAAATTCCAGATCCTTCGGCAGTCCCAGAGCTTTTTTGGTGAACTGTATCCAAACCCTGCCAAACATAAAAAATATTTATTACCTGATATCAGAAAATGAACAAAGTTTTGCGATAATGATCGATTGAACTTACTTCTTAAGCATTTCAGTGATGACACGTCTCGGGATCTTTTCGTCTTGAGTCTAAGATGCTTACTACTCCCTCCTCAAGCATAATCTCTACGATAATAAAGTGGCACATTGTTTTGGTGCGGCGAGTTTGTAGCGAGTATTGTCTCACTAATCTCTAGAGAAAAACTTTCTATAGAAACTGAGATGTCAAGGGAAGTCCACCCACATGCTTCAGCTACAATATCAGAAGATCTCAAATTCCTCTCGAGCCATCGTTCTCTATCCAATTTCTGATAAGTAACTTTTGACCAAGCAAACCAAGAAGACCCCTCTGCGGTACAGGTGACATGCCCAGAAATCATACAAATTATGGGTATATAGGGGAATAACCAAGATGCTTCATTCTTGTATCGCGTTGTTGGGACAATCAGTTCATATACGATATGAAGGGGGGGGGGGTCCGCAACACTTGCTGAGAGCAATTGCAGCATAGAGTCTCGCGAGATCTAGTTTGAAGTCCAAATCATTGTATCGACTCCGTTCCCAATCCTATGAATTAGAGCATGCACCATGAACTACCTTTGATCCAATATAGCTCTCTGAATTTGTGAAGGATCGTTACCAAGTTGGGCATCAAGGATGGTTCCATTACAAAAATATGTTACTTTGAGAAACCTAGCACATCGGATCCCTGGTTCTTACAGAATTCTCCACGTCTAGCATAAATGTGTATAAAAATGTTCCAAATGTTTACGGAAAACGTATAACGTGTATGAAACAAGTAGTCATAAAACAAATATGTTAAAAAGTGTTAATCATGTATTTAAAAAAAACTATACATGTATATAAAAATTATTCTTGATTTATAAGTACGATACACTCTCTATGGGAAACGTTGATATACAAATATAAGTTTTGGAAACTTTTAATCATGCATTTGATTTTTTTTATACATTTATATAGAAAATATTCCTGATGGGTACCAAATTATACAATGTATAGGGGGAAAATTAGATATAAAAAAATAAGTTTTGAAAAATGTTAATCATGTTTTTAGAAAATGTTAAACGTGCATATAAAAACTGTTCCTGATGTATAAGAAAATATACAATGTGTATGGAAAAGGTAGACATAAAACTTAAAATATATGCGTTTTAAAACTGTTAATCATGTATATTGAAAATTTTAGACGTTTATACGATATGTACAATGTTACTAGAAAAAATAGACATAAAAATGAACAAAGTGTTAATCATGTAGTTTGAAAATGTTCATGCAGTTTTAAGAAAAAAATCATTACCAAAAAAATGTTCAACATAAATATTGATCATTTACTAAAAAACTGTTCAAAACATGTATTAAATGATAATGTGCATCATGTATTTGAGAAATGGTCAATCAAAAAATATTTTATGTGCACACTAAAAATCTATATTGCGTATGGAAAAAAATTGCACATGTGTTAAAAAAATAAACTGACCAAAGTCGGAAAAGAAACAAAAAAAGTAGAAAAGAAGAAATCCAAATAAAAAAATGGTAACACTGAAACCCGAGAAGAAAACAAATAAAACAAAGAAAAGAAACAAGGCTTCATATAATGGGCCAGCTCAGTAGCGAATCATCGTTTATTTTAATGTTCTTTGTTCATTATTTTTGCAGTTGCTTACATTTTTGGAAAATATTCTAAATACAGACATTCCATTACTTAAACTTATAGATTTTTTCTTTCAAATCGTGTTTTTGAAAAATCGTTAACAAAATGTACATAATTTTTAGCGTCAAATTTTAATAATAGTGATACAATACAAAAAATATTTGTGACATAAAAAATGTTTAAATCATAGTAATTAATGTTTTAAATACATATTCACAAATTCAGACACGTATATTTGAAAATTGTTAAATGTGCACAAAAATGATACAAATGTTTACGGAAAATGTACAATGCATATGAAAAAAGTAGACATAACAATATGTTAAAAATGTTAATCATGTATTTGAAAAGAATCTATAAATGGATATTAAATATTCTTGTTGTATACAGAATTATACACTGTGTATGGGAAAAAGTGGATATAAAAAATATAAATTTTCAAAATTTTTAATCAATTTTTTTTGAAAATGTGAAAGGTTTATATAAAAATGTCCCTGATGTATAGAAAATGTACAATGTGCAGAAAAAAGTAAACATAAAAGGTATATGTTTAAAAAATCACGTATTTTTAAAATGTTAAACGTGTATTTTTTTTCTCTGATGTGTAAGCAGTATGTACAATATTTATAGAAAAGTAGACAAAAAAATCAAAAAACATGTATTAAATGATAATGTACATCGTGTATTTGAGTAAAATAAAAATATATATTGCATATGAAAGAAAAATTGACATGTATTAAAAAACTGATTAAAATCGACAAACAAAATAAATAAAAACTGTAAAAAAATGAAAAAAATGAAGATAAAAAGGAAACCGAAGAAAACCAAAGCAAAAAAAAGGAAACACTGAAACACGAGAAAGATATAATTCTCGCGGTTTTGTGTTGCCAAAAAATGTCAACCTTTTACATGGGTCTTATGTGGTAAGGAGGGGTGATGAAATTAAAAGGTACTACCAAGTTTCTAAGCCCACATAGAAAACCCTAGATCAGTGGAACTGTTTTTGTCCCAAGGATACATCATATCTCGAAACCGGAGACCCTGGATATTCAGCTTATTCAAAAGTCGATATAAAAATTATAATTATTTAGTCATGTATTTTTAAAAGGTTCATGCAATTTAAAATATATAGTTATTACAATTAAAAATGTTCAATGTGTATTTGTAAATATTGATCACTTATTCATAGAAGTGTTCACAATATGTATTAAATGAAAATGTACATCGTGTATTTTGAAAATATTCAATCAAAAAATATTTCACGTGTACACTAAAATGTATATTGTGTAATGAAGAAAATTATACATGTTCTAAAGGAAAAAGAAACATATCAAAATCGACATAGAAACAAAGAAACCCAGATAAAAACCAAAAGGGCAAACGACGAAAAAAATAAAACTGAAGTAGAGCAATGCTAAAAATTGGAAACGCTGAAACCCAAGAAGAAAACACAGAAAACTGAGAACAGAAACAAATACAAAAACTGAAAAAAAGAAAAGAAAAAATAGAATGAAATCCAAGAAAGAAATAAGGAAAAATAAACAACCAATAAAACCGTGAAGAAAAGAAGAAAACCAGTGGAAAGTAAAGAAACCCAAATAAGTGAAGAAACAAATAAAATAGAAAAAACCCAAAAAATAGAAAACCGAAACTAAACCAACGATCAATAGGGATTGATCGAACAGGAAAGGAAAACTCTTCCCTTTAACCGACAGGTAGCCGTTCGATTAACGTGATCATACGATTTTAAAACGGTGTCGTAATGGATAAGGTTGCCACGTGCTTTACTATACAAAGGCATTGCGTTTCTGTTTTGAAGCTTTGCAACAAGCATGATGTTGTAAAAAAAGTTTTGCAACAAGTTTCGTGTTGCAAAAAAAAGTCAACATGCAATAAGCAAATTTTTTCTTAAAGTTTCACAACAAGCATCATGTTACAAAGAAGCTTCGCAACAAGCATCGTGTTGCAAATAACGTTTTATGTGATATGCTAGATTCAACGGCACCAATAAAAACTTTATTCACACAAAAAAACTTTGCAACAAACGTCATCTTGCAAAGGAGTTTCGCAACAAACGTTATGTTGCAAAAGATATTTGTATAGTACGCTAAATTCAACGGCGTGTATAAAAAATCTCTGCGTACAAAAAAAACTTCGTAACAAATATAGTGTTGCGAAGAAGCTTCGCCTTTGTTGCAAGAAAATATTTTTTTGGTATCTTCTGAGGGCACGCACATTTTAGATGCTAAACGGACGGCATTTCAGCTCACGAATCCTTTCAAAGGATGAACCGGTAGACGCGTAGCACAGCCCAACAGAAAAGCGAGCGAATGAAAAAACAAACACGAATTGGGTCGGCTCAGAAAAGACGAGAGATTAAATACGCTCGATGTGATAGATCCTTCCTAATCTTGGGCATTGGGATACCTGAACCGAACCAAATTACCCGAATTGTTGATTGGTTCGGTTACCGGGTTAGGATTTGGTTCCACTCTTCAAAACCCGAAACACTAATAATAACAAATATTTAGATAAGTCATGTTGTGCGGTTGTGTTTTCTTTTCATAAAAAATCTAGCGCAACATATGTAAGGATTTAATATCTAATTCTAGAGCATCAATAATAATTTGGAAAATATACAAGACTACTTCAAAGTTGTTTTCATGCATGGTCTTCCTAACAACGTGAAGAGTTAAACTAAGTTTAGTATAGCTTCAGGAGAAAAACACAACCCGAACTAGTTATTTAGGTAACTAGATGATACCCCGTGCTTTGCTGTGGGAATTGGTCGTTCTATATTTCGATAAAATTTAATTATGCATTTTTTTAAATATTTTTTTAATACGGTCTTTAGAATTTAATTTTAATAACAAACGAACCAAAAATTTAAAAACGCATATAATTTATTATATTTGATTATGTTTAGTTATTGATTTTTTTGAATGTAAGTATAATAAGAGAATGAAAAATATTTTTCCATGCATGGTCGTATGTTGAGATGGTCTTTATCCCATGCGTAATATTGTGGTGATGTCGCATGCTTGTATGTTAACATAAATAAGTTAGTGTGGATCACGGAAATTGGTTGTCTGTGTTTCAATAAAATTTAATTACGTGAATTTTAAATATTTAGATTAATAACAAATGAACCAAAAGTATAAAAATACATACAACTTACTATATTTGATTATCTATATTTATAAATTGTTTTTTGAATATAAATGTGGTAAGGGAATGAAAATTAATTTTCCATGAATGCATGGTTTCATGTGGTTGTGGGTCTTGTCTCATGCATGGTTGCATGTTGAGGTGGACCTTATTTCAATCATAATTATGTGGTGATGTGACATGTTTGCATGTTGAGATAGATACATAGTGTGGATGATCTATTATAGTATTATAGATTTGGGTTCGGTTATTTTCTGGTAGATACAATTTCGATCCTGATTTTCTTACTAACCAAACTATCCGAACGGAGATAACCAAATGCCTAGGGTGGATACTTCCATCTCGATATAAGCAAGATATAGTTCTTGGGGTGATGCGTTGCAGAAAATGCCAACTTTGTGGGAGCAACTAGTTAGAGGATACTCGTTACATAGGTCACTCATGCGCGTTCCGAACGTGCCAAGTGTCGCGTTTTGATGTGTTTTGGTGTTCTTTTTGGTCCTTCCGCGTTTGACAGTGACGCCTTTCGGACATACAGCCGCAACCACGACCACACGCGCAGCCACAGTCCGAGCACAACCACAGTTTTTTCAGACATATCCTGTTTTTCAGGCACATCCACAGTTTTGCAGCCACATCCCCTGCCACAACCTAATTTTTCAGCCACAACCCCTGACACAACCCGGTTTTTCAGCCACAACTACATTTTTTTCAACCACAGATCCTGCCACAGCCTAGTCTTTTAACCACAACCATAGATTTTTTTAGCCACAGTCCAAGCTACAGGTCCGTGCGCAGCCACAGAAAAGTCCGCGCGCAGTCACAATGAAAACGCGACACGTGGCGAATCCAGAACGCGTTAAAATAACCTATGCGAGAGCGCTCGAAAAGGTGCACGCTAATCAGTGATTGACCAACCTTGTACATGGGCGTACCCGGTGGAAAATGAAGGTAGTACCAAGAAGTTGAAGCCCAAATAGAAAACCCTAGATCAGTGGAAATGTTTTTCCTCCCAAGGATAGTTATCTCGAAACCGGAGACCCTGGAGATTCAGCTTATGCGATCGTCGCCCACCGTTTCCTCGCCTAATCTATAAGTGGCTGCTACCATGACAAGACGTATTCATCTCCAACGAACCCAGTCAACGGCCGGCATGCATGCATGGGCCTGAATATTCACACACATGCAGCTAATCATGCATGCATGCATGCGCGACGCAAAGACCATCGATACATGGCAAATCTATGCATACATCCACAGCTCTCCAAACCATTGTTAATTATTCGAAACAAGCTAATCACGCATACGCACACCACATACTCATGCAATGTGCAATACATAATTAATTCGATCCAAAACGAAACTGGTGTCCAAAACGACATATGCAAGCGTATACGTCCAGTCCAGACGTGAACATGTCCTTAAAACCTCGCACGTGTACTCTGCACATACAGTATGCCTCATGTCGATCTCGATCAGGTCCAATCCAACCAAGCAGCCAGCAGCCCAGTGCTGCATGCACATGCACGCACGCACGGCCAGCTATCCATTTTCTCTACATTTCCCGCTTAAAAAAGACAATTTGCCTGGTGGCTGGCTGTTGTAGTCTAGAACATGAGGGATAACATTATGGAGTCTATATCTTGAGGATGGAGAGAGATCACCATGGTAGACAGATAACATAGTTTATGCGTGGATAAGGGAGAAACCCTGGCGCGCTGATGATTTGATTAAGCTGAGATCGCCGGGCGTGGCACGGCGTGCTCCACCGGTTACTTCCTCATCGTCGGCGCAACACATGCGCCTATGCATTTTGCTGCTACGTGAACGGCGACAGCGCTTCATGTCCGGAAACAGGAGGAAAATATTGATCGATCGATTGGATCGGATCGGAGAAAGATCTCATGTCATCGTCGCAACTCGGTCAGGTGTGTCACGATTTTCCAACTATGCTCTCTCTAGCCCCAAGTATGATGTTACATCCACAGAACAAATCGGATTTAAACAATTAACTATGATTTACAACTATATAGAACTATGGACCATGAAAGCCCATTATCAGAAAACTAGAACTCTTCCCCTCATAAAAAGAAAAAAAGAAAAAAGAAAACTAGAACTCTAGACCATAAAGCCGTCCATATTAAACCCCAACTTCGTGCGAGCTAATCTCTGATTGAATGGTCAACAAGGTGGTTGTGTGTCTCATTAAGATATTTTATAAACATTTACAACGACTTCCTTAATTTAGAGATATGACCCAAATCTCGTAGGCGTTGCGTGAGTGTGTGCATCGGGGCAATGGGATATGTGTCTGCATCTACAATCTACATTGCACTCAACATTTCTTGAAAAACAAAGCCCAAATTTCCTAATACCCTTTTTATTACTTTATTTCTTCACTCTTTAGAAAACGTTTAGTAAATTTTAGAGCAGATTCCTCTAAGATTCTTCTAGCACTCTCAAGCATCCCACATCCGATTTGGGACGTCTGAGGGCGGGGATTGTTGCCTGGCAAAAATCGATCCAAAAATGCGCATGATGCAATATAAAATACATATTACCACTAAAACATACACAGTGGAAACATGAAAATAAAAAAAATCAATGGAGATGTTGAATGTAGTTGCAACAATGGAACCGAAGCATTCAAAATGCAATAGAGAAAAATATTACTAAATTTTAACTAGTATACGAGATATTCATAGCCTGGTTCTAACTAATGGTTTTGCGTGTATATGAGATACTTATAGATGTACATGTAAGGAACACTAGGAGTTTATTGTCTGCAAAGTTTCATACAAAAATATGACTATATGTGTTGTGTGCATAGATATTATGGGATAAGTTATGATAATATTTGGTTGAATTTTTTCCTATTGCAACGCGGTATATTTAGTGTTCATATTGTTGATAAATTTTCTAAAACTTCAAATATGTGAAATGGGCTTAGATAATCGGATTAAGGAAGGAAATTCCATGTTTTGAGATTCTAACTTTTTTAAAGAATCACTAGTACAGAAAAACCTATCTATGGCGCGCCAAAAAAAATGTCTTGCTGGCGTGGTTTCTGTATCAGAATTCAGAAGCAATACCAATTGGGAAGAAATGATTCACACCCCCATATCAACTCAGACATGGGACCAACGTCAACAAATCTCTGCTCTCACATTCTTTAATACAAATGAAAATGATTTATGGAAATGCAATGGGCAAATAGCTTACTCATCAATGGCAATGTACAAGCAACTCGATCATCACTGATGATCAAGGATCAGAACTTTGCAATAAAACTTGGAAAAGCTCTAGCATATTAAAACACAAGATCTTCTTTTGGTTGTTACTCCATAACAGAATAAACACCAGACCACTTATTCAAAGGAAAGGAATTTTCATGAACAATTAATCATGTGCTTGCTGCAATCAAGATGCTAATGAAGCTCTACTACATCTTCTTTGGGACTGCAATTTTGCATATAGATGATGAGTCTCCTTTATACCTTTCAAGCACAGGGGGATTTCAGTATATGAGGACACCATGCTAGCTCTTAAACATGTCCCACCAGAATTTGGAATGGAGATCATCATGCTAAATATTCCGAAATGAGATACCAAGAGTTCAAATGTGGAGAATAAACCTGATTGTTGATCTAAATCTTCTTAAGCGTAGAATCAAAAATCAGTTCAACGAAAAGCTTCAAGATTGCATAGACAACAACCTTACTTATTTTTTGATGTTGCACAAAACAGGAATTGATAAATGTTTTTCTTCCTCCCTTGCATCCACTGTACCATACCATTGTAGTTTACTTTTAATTGATGATAAGTTCCCGTAGAATAACTATTCGACTGTTGTTGCCTAAAACAAACATCACGATAAATTAATCTACACGTCAGAAGCGCCATGGGGGGGGGTACAATATTCTTTGATTGAGATTGGGGGAAAAAGGCTTCTCCTCGTGCACCCTCCCCCTCCCCCCGACCCCGCCTCGCGCCGCCTCCCCGGGCGGTGGCTGGGGCGGCTCCCCCCGCCTTCTCTTCTCGCCCTCCCCTCGTCCTCCATCCCCTGCCGCCGCCGGAGGGTGCCCCCGGTCTGGCCGGGTGGTGTCGGCTGTGGCGGGATCTCCTTACCCCCGTGCGCGCGACGCCCTTCCTGGGGCAGGGGTCGGCGGAGGGTGCTGCTCGGCCGGCGATAGGGGTCGGCGGCTCGCGCGGTGGTGGTGCTGCCCCTTGGCGGCGGGGCGGTCTGGTGGTGCAGGGTGGCCGGCGGCGCCCCCTCGGCCCAGATCTGGGCCCTTAGGGCCCATCTGTGTCCTAGCGGGCCGGCGATGGCATGGCCTCGCTGCCTCCAGCGCGGTGAAGTAGAGGGGAGGCTCGGTGTGGGAGTGGCGGCACCGACGGCGGGAGCTTTACGGGCTTTGAGGGCCTGGCCGGGCCTGTGGGGCTACGGGACTGGTATACTCCCGTTGTTTCGTCCGGTCGGATCCCACTGTGTTGGTGGAGGCTGGGCCCTCCCGCATGCTGACGGGGCTGCTTCTCTGAGTCCCGACTTCTCTCCTTTGCTACGCAGGTCCCACTTCGCGATGCGGTGGTGAAACAACGTGGAAGATTCAAGACCGTATTGGCGCAGGGTGATGAACGGTATGGTGGTATGTTTCGAAGCGCTCGGGGAGATGGTTGGGATCGGGAGAAATCCCTGTTGGCGGCTGACCCCGACGCGGTGCCGTCTAAGGGTGGCGCCGAACCTTCCTTGAGGGCGTTGGGTGTCACCCTTCCTTTTTCCTCGTTTCGTACTGGGGAAAACCCTTGCAGCAGCGTCGTCATCGGCGCTTTCCTTCTTGAAGGTGTTGTGTAGTGCATTGCGCTTCGGAGTCTGACCTTGGTGGTAGTTTCGGTGGGCGCAATGGTTGCGAGTGTTCTTTGTTTTTGTTGAACTGCCATTGTCGGCATTTGTTTCTTTTATATTTTCTCTCTCGTTTGTTTTAGGCGTGCCTATGCTGCTTCCGCCTCAACACCTATTGTTAATTGTATCGATGATGGTTGCTTTATACTCCCTTCGTTCCTTGATATAAGGTGCCTAATATTTTGAGAAAAAAAATCCAAAACACATGGCATATTGGTATTATATCATTCGTCTAGGTAAATATACCCACGGAAAGAAATATAACGGAGGGTCTCTTTTCTATTATTGACTGAGTCGGACTGTTTTCTCCATTTTTTTTTAGGAAAAAATCAATCAAATTATAGCATTATACATAGGCGTTAATATCCGTACAAAAAGTTTAAGCACCTTATATCAAGGAAGAGGGAGTAATACAAAGCGGGAGCAAACACTATTTTCTCAAGCGCCATGAGGGAGGAGAAACAGCCGAGTGAAGAAAAGCAACGTTTGCTATGCTCCACGGGTTTGGCGTAGAGAGCAAACAAAAAGGGAAAAGGGTGCATGGCTAGGGGCGGGGCGGGGGGCTGCATGCGAGGGAACAGCGGCCGCCATTCCGGTCAAGGAGACCGCCCATACCACCCCATGGATCGCCTCCACGTTGTCGACCACCATCACCACCACCCCGACCCCTTTGGATTCTCTCTCTCTCAAAGCGCCATTAAACTACTCCCCAAATCACTCTCTCTAATTAATCCACCCCCTCCTTGGCCCGTGTGCACGCTCTCTCTCTCTACTCCTAGTTTCCTTGGACGCATTCACATAGACTGTGTGAACAGTGCACGGTTCAAACAAGCAAGCTCAAGCGACCGGCCGGCCGGCCAGAGTTTTGCACTCTATTTATACCCGACTTTGACTATTCTCTCCGGACTCCCATTCCCCTCCCTCCTTGCACCGGTATCATTCTTCCACCTAGTCTCAAGGCACGCGGGCCGCCATGGACATGGACATGAGCTCGACGACTCACCCTGCCCACCACTGGCTCTCCTTCTCCCTCTCCAACAACTACCACCACGGCCTCCTCGAGGCCCTCTCCAGCTCATCTTCCGGCCACCAGATCGGCGGTAAACCCAACACGCACCCGGCCTCTATGTCGATCCCGGCATGCAGCAGCTAGTGATCGATCTAGCCAACACAACGCCCGTCCTTCCTTGTTAGTGACGGTGCATGTCGTTTCCTTGTGCTTTTGTAGGAGATCAGGAGGGGCCGGTGGATGAGGTGCCTAAGATGGAGGACTTCCTCGGCGGGCTTGGCGGTGGCGCCGCGGGCGCGACTTCGGCCGCGGTGGATCAGCTTGGCTGCGGCGAGCTGGGTAGCATCGCCGCGGGGTTCTTGCACCGGTATCCGGCGCACGACGGGTTGCCGGATCAGAACCCTGGCGCGGTGACCGTCGCGGCGGCGACGATGGACGTGGCCGAGCCGGACCAGGCGAGGAGGCCCGTCGAGACGTTCGGCCAGAGGACGTCCATCTACCGCGGCGTCACCCGGTAGGAAATCATACTTCACTTGCTAGCCACATCTCACATTCATGCATCACCTTGCTCTTGAGACCAAAGAAGACCACACTATTACTAGTTGGTTAAGATGGTTGTTAGTACTCCATTGCATGCACTGCAGTGAAGGTCTATCGCAAGGTTCTCGTTTGTTAATCGATCTATCTCTCCTGGTGTTTGTGGAAATAATGCAAGATGATATGTGCGCGCTATGCAGGCACCGGTGGACGGGGAGGTACGAGGCGCATCTGTGGGACAACAGCTGCCGCCGGGAGGGCCAAAGCCGCAAGGGCCGCCAAGGTACTCTACTACTTACACGCATGCATGATTTCTCCAACTATTAATCCTGCAGAAAAACACAAGTATAAATTCTGATGACTAACATTATTGTTCGCTGCCTTTCCCCCACAAATCTCTCCACCTGTTGACGCATTGCCGATGATGATCATCAGTTTACTTAGGTATGTCAACTGCATGCCCACATCCATCTATCTTCATTGATTGGCATCTGGTGCATGATTTGGAAGCAAGAAATGTTGAGGGCTTACCGTAAGAATTGGGGGGAAATGCAGGAGGATATGACAAGGAGGAGAAGGCGGCAAGGGCCTACGACATGGCCGCCCTGAAGTACTGGGGCCCGACCACCACGACGAACTTCCCGGTGAGTGCATGATCAACTCCGGCCGGCAGCAGACATTGATCAACAGCTCTATATACATCCTGTCTACAAGGACATACGATGTCGATTGCTGAGCGTCTTCGCCATATTCAGGTGTCCAACTACGAGAAGGAGCTGGAGGAGATGAAGTCGATGACGCGGCAGGAGTTCATCGCGTCCTTGCGCAGGTGAGACGAGCACCGTGCAGCAACAATGGCCGGCGACCCCCCAGCCTGTGACAGGCCGGGTTCGCTGATTTACACGTCCTGTTCATTTTCTCCACGTACACACACCTCGCCGTGCGGCGTGCACACAGCTTTCGCACGTGCCCAGCTTTACCTTTGGGGTTCTCAGTTTCTCACACAACACATGCATGCATCATTGACCTCATTGCTACCATTTTCTCAGAAAGAGCAGCGGCTTCTCACGAGGGGCATCCATCTACAGAGGAGTAACAAGGTAACTAAGAATTGTTTCACTCGAATGAGCATTGCTGCCAGCACAAAATGTACTAGCTAGTCTGGACTTTTGAAGTGCATGAATAAAGAACATGCAAACGTCTTCATATTTCAGTCAAATGTTTGTACCAACCGAGATTTGAATTTATATATTTGATGACAGGCATCATCAGCACGGCCGGTGGCAGGCAAGGATCGGCAGGGTGGCCGGAAACAAGGACCTGTACCTGGGAACTTTCAGTGAGTCCTCTTCTTGATCCCCCACATTGCCATTTCCCTTCCGATGTGCAGGACCTACTCCATGCAATACTAAATTAATCATGTTTGATAGTACGACATCTGATGATTAATCTGAGGTGTCTGGCAAAGCAAACAATGTGGTCCAATCTGACCGTCTCGTCTCTCTCGCACCACAGGCACGCAGGAGGAGGCGGCGGAGGCGTACGACATCGCGGCGATCAAGTTCCGCGGGCTAAACGCCGTGACCAACTTCGACATGAGCCGCTACGACGTCGAGAGCATCCTCAGCAGCGACCTGCCGATCGGAGCCGGAGCGGCCGCTCGCGCCTCCAAGTTCCAGCCAGACGTCCTATCGCTGCCGGTACCAAATGTCGCCTCGCCGGACATGCTGCCGCCGTCGGAGAAGGACTACTGGTCCCTCCTCGCCATGCACTACCAGCAGCAGCAGCAGCAGCAAAACCACCTTCATCAGCAGTTTCTCGGCTCGGCATTCGAGACCTACGGCACCGGCGTGAACGTGGACTTCACAATGGGCATGAGCGGCCACGGCAGCACCACCAACTCCACCGGCGGCGCCACCGCCATGTGGGGCGCCACCGGTGCAACAGGACAGCAGGACGGCAGGCAGAGCAACAACAGCTACTCCAGCAACATTCCCTATGCGTCCATGGTGTCCGGATCACAGGGAGCCGGTGGGGGGTACGAGGGCTCCACCGGCAACAATGGCACCTGGGTGACGACGAGCAACCCCGGCACGGCTCCGCAGTTCTACAACTATCTGTTTGGCATGGAGTAGTAGGTGATCGGATCACTGACTGCCTAGCTAGCTAGCCATAGCTGAAATTGGGTGATAGGCCTAGGATGGAGGGAGGGAGAGTGACTAACATGGTGGAACTGATCAAAATTTTGGCTTCTGCTGCTGCATGCATGGGAACGATGTATGAATGCGATGCATTCTCTTCTGCTATTCTTTTTTACTTCCTGACACGGCCCTGTAGTAGCTAGCGGAGAACTCGTGTTTCATCATCGGAATTTCTAATCCAGGTTATTCTTCTAGTTCTCTGGTGTGTCAGCTACAGTGCGAGCATTTGAAAAGCACTGTGTGTCTTCTTCTACTTCTAGTTCTTTGGTCAGTCAGTTACAGTATGGGCTTTTGAAGAGTATTTTATGTCTAACTTCACGGAAAACATTTTGAACGAAAATATGCCCTCAGGTGAATGATTGGAAGAGTTTCCAAAAACAAACGGTAGAGTACATACACTTGGAACTGTAAACTCTTGGGAATTAATTTGGAAAGTGCAGTGTCCCAGAGTTACTCTGCACGGAAACGTTGGGGTTCAGTCTTCAGGTTGCCTCTAAATAACAAATGGAAATTAGATTTATTAACAGAATGAACGGAAGATCAAGAAACATGTTTTTCTAACCAAAGCACAACAATGATGAGAAACATGTTTGTCAGCCAGTCAACAGCAATGATCCTCACGAATGTGCTGGATAGTTGGAACCAAGGAAAATAATCATGTTGCCATTCTGCGCGAGATAACAATCTCCTGCACCAGCAGTGGCATCTGATCTTATCCAACCCACATGATAATAATCTTACGGCACTGTCGAAGGACATGTACCAAGTCGATCTCACCCCCACACAGGTGTATATAATAGTATATGCCAGACTGCCAATAATATATGGCATTGAACAGTTCACAAAAAATATTTTCATCCTACTCAGAACTGGTTGCACCAGCTGCCTGGTACACATGGTGGCAGTACGAACAAACGAGTATGGCACCACCCGCACCGATGTGATGGAGTACCAAATTAACAGTCCACCTACACAAGAACTTCCAGAATTTGGCGGAAAATGTTAGTAAAAGAGACACCCAGGTTTCACGTGCGCTTTTGCTTTTCCTTTCTGTCGAGAACGACCTCGCGCAATGCACGCAGAAAATCGTACCGCAGCAGCATGAGATCAAGGCTGGTCTGGTGATGATCTTGTTTTCCTCTGTAAACGCACAGTAATCGGTAGTGCATATTGGAATAAAGCGAGGAGCTTCACATGGGATCAAGGACAATGAGTCTACACTACATACACAACAAAACCCTAGCTAGCCAAGCCACCCTTGAAGATTCTTACTACAGGGGACACCGCACGCATTTGTAGACCATCATCTAGCCTAAGACCACTACTTAACTCACTCCTTTTGATAATCTTGCTGGGGGCGGCTACTGCACGCACGAAGACGCAGTACAATGCTTAATTACCTCCTCTCTGACAGTTGACCAGTCAAAAAATGTGTGTTAACAGTGAGAAAATCAAACTATTACTGCGTGTAAGAACAGTCAGTTGATCCTCTTGCTGCCCCTTTGCCCCCATTGGACCAAATAGTCTTGCTCACAACTATCCATGAACTGGAACCACGTCGCCGCGTGCGTGCATGCATGCACGCAAGGTTTCTTTCCTGGTTTCCTATGCCTTGCCCCCCTCTTAGTCTCACAAATCCTAGCGTATCCTGCTTAATTTAGTACTGCTAGTGCTAGCTCGAGCGCTTTCAGTGGACACTGCAGACAGAGACAACAAAGACGATCCATTGACTAGATGGCGCGCATAGTTCAAGCAGTTTGTGTGTGTGTGGTTTCCAGTGGTAAAGTGAAGCCTAAGAAAAGGGATCAAACTAAATTGCTCCCTAAGCACTGGAGTGCACTACTAACAACTTCATAGTTAGTGAGGTGAGCCAGAATGTGGTAGTACTGTGCATTCCAAGTTACAGTATCTCAGCGTGCAGGATTATTTACAGGTTGGCGTAAATCCAAAGGCTCTGGGTCTAGCTCACAACAAACCAGAACTAGGCACTCGTTACAAGGACACACTCTGGAGAATTATATCAGCCATAGTGTGGACCGATCGAGGTGTAGTGTTAGGGTAGCTATTAGAATGTCAGAAAACCCAGCATCATTTTGAATCAGATCTTCATGCAAGGTAGCATATCAGCAGTTGTGGAACATGTGCTCTCCGTGGAACTTCAATTTTTTGCTAAAATATCTTGGAATTTCGGCATGATGTTTGAGTTTGGCACACTCACCTTGTACACCACCAACCTTTTTCTAACGGAAAATCACTACGGAAACCAGGCATTGCATTGCTCAGAAAAGCGAAGTTTGACCAAGCGGCAGCAGGCAACTAGACAAGATCGAAACGGCTATTTGTAAAATACGCTTTAGGGTGTCTTTTTCCCACGTAAACAGATTCACGCCTTGCAGATTCTCTCACAAGAACGCTTTCACTCCATAAATTGAGGCATGCAAAACCCTTTTGGTTATCAAGTGTGAAGAAAATAAAATTAAAGATGATTGGCAAAGCGCGGATCATTAGTCAAATGCAGCACTGTGAAAAGGCGTTTCGTTTGGCAGTACCGTGTGGAGCCTTTCCCTTGGTTTTAGAAAGAGCTTGTTTGGTTGCCGCTTTTGTCATGTTTCACATTGGAAGTTATGTCGGGCCACGCCACGGCGTGTCATCTGAGCTGTTCTCCAACTCCAAGTCCAACCATCATACAAAGCTGTACTGTACCCTGAGAATGAACTGATGATCAAGCTTGAGGAGATTGAAATTTTATATGGACTATGATATAGTGTTAATAAGTACCATAATATGCCGAGACAAATTGCTTGCATTTTTACTGGATTGAATGCACATTAGCAAACCAAATTCGGCATAAGTATGAAAGTATTTTTTGAGTGGGAGCAGAGACTTATTGTACAGAATGAAATGAAATGGAACATAAAAGTTTATTGTTAACCATTACCAATTGCATGTAAGATGAAGACCAAGGACGACAATGCATGAAAACAAAACAATATCTTACAGTAGGAACAAGTAGAGAAGACAAGATCAGTTCATTTTAAACCATCTGAAACCTTATAATGATATCCATCAATACTCTAATTTTACCTTTCCGCACCGGGACCAGGAAGTGATCGAAAGATACACGGTTTGCAAATGGGCCTTAATCATGGACCAGCGCGTGCCTTGTGATGACAAAAAAATATACAGTAGATTAATCAGCCAATAATCTATGCAGTCAGATTCGGTAGAAGAATCTAAGACAAGGCGTGATGCTGCTTGATATTTGTTACTCCACATGTTTGAATAGGATTTTAACACAGTAATTAACTGTTTGTATTTTTACTTCAGTAATTAACTGTGCAGTGTGCCACATGCCTAACGTTATGAAAACAGTCGCCAGGGAAGCTAAAATTAGTAGGTCAAAGATGGTGCTGCTTGATATTTGTTAAATAATTGTGCAGTGTGCCATATGCCTACGTTACGAAAACGGTCGCCATGGAACCTAAATTTGGTTGGTCAAAGATGTTGCCAACTTGCTGTTGCAGTGCAACTGCGTGTATGACAGACTAAATGAAGGATATTGTACATCTGGACTGCAGTCAACAGAAAAATGTGAATGTAAACGGCTATACTGCTATAGGTCATTCTTTTGCCATATTAAACTATCCAACTGACAAGGATGAAGGAACCAAAGCCGCTCCTACATAATAATGGTTTCCCTATTTGCAAAGAACCTAGCCCTCCTGTATATTTTAGGAACATTATGGCAATAATTGTGAGCAGTTAAGCAGAAAGATTCTGTGAAAAAGGTGTTTTTTTAAAGGAGGATTACCCCTGGCCTCTGCATCAAAATGATTTTCTGACAAAGGGGTTGTACTGAGCACCAACAAGTGCTACAGAAAAAAGAGCACCAAGAAGGCAAGAAAGCCTTAAATACACCTGTATGAAAAAAAGTAAAATGTCCTCCACAAATTTGAATAGGATTTTAACACAGGCTGTTTTTAACTGAAGGCTTTTCTTTCTATGCATAGAAAATAAAATATCGATACCTTGTCAACCTAGTATAATGACCTGAAATTAGACTGACAGATTGTTGTGCCACTGTTCAGCTCTGACCGTGGCCTGCTGACTCGGCAAGTCGATGAATGTGAGCATAGTTAGTATAGGAAGGTTATATCATAACTCTATGAGATTTAGGTCACTTTCTAGATGATATGAAAAGCACCCAGTTTGCTCCATGACAAAACCTTTTGGTAGGGAGTCAAGACCTCAGGTGGCTCAATCATATACATATCCAACCTACTTCACTTGCACAAACAGACGGCTCAATCACCTAACCTAAAACTCAGGGGTCTTTTTCAGTTTCTGATAGGCATATGCGTTTGACTCTATGATGTCTGCTTGAAAAGAATCTTCCAGTTCCAAACATGGGAAATGCTTGTCTGCATCCATCAAAGTGTTTAACTAGTTACTAGAGGACCCATAAGACAGATGCAGAAATGATGATGTTCTAACAAGAAGACTCAGGAATAGCTTGTCGAGAAATTATTTTAGCTGCTTACATCATTTACATTCCAAAGAAAGAGGAAACTGAATTTGAAGCTCCAGAACCATTAGCAATTATCTAAAACATCAAACGTGGTAAGTCTATTACTAGCTGAAGATTTTAGAGAAAAAAAATGTAAAAAACCTCTCAGAAAGTGATGACTCCACAAATAGTTTATGGGTAATGGGATGTTGGAAATGTGTGGGTTCCCTTCAGTAGCTACAAGAGGGTAGAAGATAGCAGCATAAATAAATATCGCATTGATGCGGCGAAGTAAAAGAAAACTGAATATATATAATATCACCCGTTTCCAAAAACAGAAGCTGAAGGCTCACCTCTTTGCAATTTGTAAAGTCATGGAATTGTCCGTATTCAAAATTACTCCTAAGCGTTGTTATGGCAGCAGAAAGCTTTTTTGAAGCTAATAATCAGATGTGGAGTTTATACTCAGCATCCAGACATAAACTCAGGGCACGCAGATCCTAACAGTTTGCATGGTCACATCAATCTTGAAAAATCAGCAGAAAGCAGCGGCTAAGACAGAAAACAGCTAGCATCATACAGTCCCAGTGCAGGCACCAAAAGAACTCTGTAATTCGTCTTGTCAGAGGAACCATCCTGTAGCTCTTTTGAAAACTTCCAAGGCCACCATATTCAAGATCCTAGAACTGCTGTGTAACTCGCCTTGTCAGGGGCCATCCTGCACCTGCAGCACCTTTGGTGCCTCGAGTTTCTGCAAATCATTTCAGTATTCCATCCAGTGACAAAAAGAGTATATGACAGTTGTGGGATCAGAAGTCCTGCCGAAACAATCATAAAAGTTCTCCACACTGTCCACAAGATAGCAGCAATGCATATTAGGGCACAAGTTTTCACAATCGTAGAGGAAATTATTCGTTTATGCTACAGATAATGGACATTAAACTCACACAATCCTGCAGCTAGTACCTACTTTGATAAGACATGCGAACCGTAAGTACCTACTTTGATAAGACATGCGAACCGTAAGTCTGTAATGAAACTGCATAATCTGTATCGGAAGAGAAATGTTCTACTTCTCCGGCCGGAATTATTTGCTAGATACATCCATTTGAGCGACAAGTAATTCCGGCCGGAGGGAGTACTATTTTCCCCCCTAGACTGAACTTGTTTAACTAAATCAAAGTATTCCATTGAGAACATATCAGGAAAAATAATTACACAGTAAATAAGTGCAAACAATTGGTACTGAAACTTAATCTTCCAACCTTTCGAACGGCCATCCACATCCAGCATCCACTAAATCAATTCCTACAGAAATAAATTTCACTTTATGTTAAGCTGAACACCCTAGCATCCACTTGGCAACCCTGGAAAAACATTCTCCTGTAAGAAGTTTATAGTGGTATTTTACTAGCCACCAGTAAATACCACTGGAAATCCATATTCTCCTGTAGGAGTGTATCGTTGTTTGGGAACTTGCTCTACATGAGCTAAAAAACACAAAGGTACACACTCCACAAGCACTGTACATTCAAACACAAAGCTTAGGACACGCAGGCCTTAACTGTTTCCACGGTCACATCAAGCTTGCAAAATCAGAAAAATCCAGCAGCCAAGACAGAAAGAGATAGCATCATATGCTCCTGGTGGAGACACCAGAGCTACTCTGTAATTCGTCTTGTCAGAAGATCCATTCTGTAGCTCTTCTGAAAACCTCCAAGGCCGCCATGTTCAAGATCCTATAACTGCTCTGTAATTCGTCTTGCCAGGGACTATTCTGCACCTGAAGGACCTTTTACTCCTCGTGCTTCTGAAAATCATTTCAGTATTCAATCCAGTGGCAAATAGAGCATGCCGCTTGTTGGATCAGAAAGCATCCTGTTGTCAAAACATGCCGCTACAAGTTTTCCACATTGTCCACAAGATAGCAGCAATGGCTCAACTTTTCATCATCGCAGGGAAAATTATTCGTTTATTGTGCACATACTACAGATAATGGACGTTAACCATATATAATCCTGCAGCTAGTATCTACTTTAATAAGACACCGAACTGTAATGAAACAGCATAAACCTGTATCTGAAGAGAAACGTTGTACTCCCTCCGACCCATATTCATCGTCGCTGAGATGGATGTATCTAGCATTGAAATACGTTTAGAACAACTGTTTCAGCGACAATTAATATGGATCGGAGAGTACTATCTTTTCCCTACACTGAACTTGTTTAACCAAATCAAAATATTCCCTGAGAGCAAATCAGGAAAATTAATTACACAGTAAGGAAGTGCAATCAATTGGCTCTGAAAATTAATTAGTATGGTGATGACATGGGTATTTTCACACTCACATGCGTGTACGATCGAATTTTATGCACGGTGCGGTCGGCTGTCCTTCTCTGCTAGACTGCTAGTAAAGCCATCTTAATTGTGATCTTAACACAAGGGTTATTTTGATGCTAATTCAGCATACAACATGAACCATCCCCTCCCCACCTTTTTTCTTTTCTTTTGAAGCCATGATCAATAAACTCACGTAAGATATTGTTACCATAGGAGGAAAATACCAAGCTAACTTCATTATCTTATAAATGACGACAGTTATAAACACCACGAAAACTGAGCTTACGGTCTGACAAATTAAACACCAAGACTGAACAAGGGAGTACACGTATTTTTCACATCTGTGTGATGTTCATCTCCAGTAAATCTTTCGGTGATGAGAGATAGATGGCTCTCGCCAGAGTGATCGCTTTCGTTGCTGGCGTGATCTCCGGCGTACTCCTGCGATCTCCGGCGTACTCCTGCGATCTCCCGTGATTTAAGCCTGCGTGCAAATAGCGTTCTGTTTTCCCAGCGGAGATAGGGGCGCGATTGCGGCCATTTCTCCCGCGATCTAAAATCATGTACAAGAGGCAGCTGTGGCTGGAACTGGTTATCCACCGGCACGGATAACCATAGTTGGCCATGGGCATCAGTGCTTAGAACTGGGTTTCTAGACTGGGCGTTCACAGAATGAACATATTCAGATTCTGACGAAGTCACCAGGGTTTGTGGAGAACTGCGCGGCACTAGAAAAAGTTGTGGCTCGACTGGGTAACCATTGAAGCCTGGGTGCAGGTAATCACTATGTTGTATGTGACTTCTATAGTAGTCACCTGCAATCCGCATGCTTTCCTGGGGTCTCGGATTGTTTTGAATATTGTACCCCGAGGATGTAAGATCCGACCTAAAATCACCACTCAGCATCACAGCTTCATCTGGCGCACATGAGCTTGAAGTTGTATTCAGATATCTGGAGAACGTACATGCAAGGAATTGTGTCAGGTACATGTTGCATCTGTGAGCAGAATATGGTCCAAGTACTTCCACTGTCTTCTTTTCAAGGTTAACTCCAATCACCCATGACTTACTATCAAAATGCTCCACCTTACTAACAAGGTAGACAACATTACCATTATGAATGCTAAGGGTCGGGTAACCTGTTACAAGATTCCTCAGTGTGAGCTTTCCAGTGCTACCATCCCACAGCTCAGGCAACGTCGTAGCATGCATCGGGTTGTTGACCAAGATGTCATCAACATGAACAACGTGCCCCTTGCACCAATGGCTCCAAGAAGTGTGCTGACCAAGATGTCATCAACATGAACACCGTGCCCCTTGCACCAATGGCTCCAAGAAGTGTGCCTATAGCATGTGCGGATCTTCCAAGTACCATCGATAGCGGGTTCTTCATCTTCGATAAGATCCGCACTGTTCTGGATGAAGATCTCAGAGTCATAAATTACATCCGTGCTGTCAAAATCCTTCATCGTCTTGAAATTCAGCATGTTACCGTCAGGTATGGCACAGTCATAAATCTCCATAAAATTGATAAATCCATTGCGGAAGGTGAGATCACGGAATGGCCGCGGAGTGCCATCCCGGTCAAAGTTGAATTCAGGCTTTGGTAGTGGGATAAAACGGAGAGCAGGGTCCGGGTCAAACACATTGCAGACTACAATGCCTGGCCAGAGGTCGACCCAACCTATGGTGCGCTCTCCAAGAGCTATTACCTTATTGGGTAGATAAGGCAGGTCGTCTTCCATCATGACAGGAGATGCCTGCAACTGCAATGGCTTTGCCGTTCACTTGTTGGTCTTGGAGGAGAAGATGTGGAGGACATAGTGCCCAAGTTTGTGTGCCATGGCGAGATCGGCGACGACGAAATTGTCATCGGCATCGTTGCACGGCAAGATGGCGGGGTACGATTTAGCCTCGCCGTCAGGTCGAGAAGCGGTCGGGATGAGGCTTACTACGGGGGCCGATGGTGAAGGCGAAGCGGAGGAGAAGGAGGTCGTTGTACGAGAAAACAACCCAGGGCTCGCCGTCGAAGTACCAGCATCTGAGTTCAGGCCCGTGAACGCAAAGGCGGGAGACGGCCAGCGGGTCCGCGAGGACGAAGGTCACCTTGACGATGTGGCCGGTGCTCGTCTGGACTTGAACGGTGGTGGCGTTCTCGCAGTCGTCGAAGTAGGCCTCCGCCTCGAGGAGAACGCAGGGTGGATGGCGGACGGTGTTGGAGGTTGCGGCCGAATCGACGGTGGGAGTTGAGGTGGTGGATGAGATGGGGGTGGCGGCGGCATCGACGGCGGTGGACTGGTAGATACCCTCCATCGGCAGCCGAGCGGAGATTGGATTTGGGAATAAGGGTTTACCTCTCAAATCGCGACGAGACGACTACCACAATTCCCAGGACCAGCAGAGTCGACAGCCGCCGCCCCAGCGCCCAAATACACTCGGCGCGGGCTAGCGGTAAGCCGCCGCGCCAGGATAAGCCGCCTCAACCGCCGTTGTATCCTGCCGCTAGACCGCGCTTTCTAACTAGCACCCGAGCAGTTTTCTACTAGGGGAGCGCTACGCGTCCGCCGACTGTAGTTTTGAAAAGATCCATAGCGTGCGGAGACGTACGACGAAGCAATCTGTAGCCGTTCGATCGCACGCATCCGAGACAACGAGCCTTGCAACAGAAGCTTTGTTGCGATCAAATCATTGCAACAGAGCCTTTGTTGCAAAAAAAATCATCAAATCAGTACCGAAAAAGCAATCATTTGCAATAGACGCTCTGTTGCGGTCAGACCATTGCAACAAAGCCTCCGTTGCAAAGCCTTTTTTTCATCAAATCGGCACCGAAAAGAGCAAGCTTTTGCAACAAAGACTTTGTTGCGATCAGACCTTTGCAACAGGGCTTCTGTTGCAAGGACTTTTTTTATCAAACCGGCATCGAAAAGAGTAAACTTTTGCAACAAAGACTTTGCTGCGATCAGACCTTTGCAAACAGAGCGTCTGTTGCAAAGCTTTTTTTCACCAAAATATGTTGCAGAAACATCGGATTGCAGTAGCACTAGCCGAGAGAGAGAGAGAACCGACGATGAGCGATGACACTGCAACCCGATGAGTTCAACACCGGCGACGTTGCAAAACCATGGCGCGCGGCGGTCGGTCTGAGGGGAAATCCATGGAGTGGGAGAGCTCACGGCGGCCGAGGTCTCCTTGCTGCACGCGTAGCTCCAAGTTGAACCACAAGCTCCACCTTCAATGGCAGCGGCAAGCACGCATACATCTGCAGCGAGGTGAAAAAAAGAGGATAAGGTAGAGGACGGTAGGGGCATGGCCGTGTGGCGGAGAGGATAAGGTAGAGGATAGTAGGGGATGGGTGTGAGGCGGAGATTTTTCTGAAAAGATTAGACCGTGACTTTGCGTGGTGTGTAGGCCTACATGCCACGTGGCGGCTGATTAAAGCGGTCGATGTTGTCACTGTTTTCCGCCGGCTGATTCTAATCGTTTCCCTTTCTACTAAGGGAAACTTCAAGGGGGCAATTTAAACGGAACCTACTAAATTGTTCGGCTTATTGTTTTGTTGGTCGTTTCAACGGATCCAATATCTGCGCCATATTTATTTGGATCTCGAGGTGCCCAACGGTGTAGAAAGGATGCAAATATAGATATAAATTTTATGTTTTTTAATACTTGGCACGCCTGGGCCCAATTGCCCCAGGGGAGTGGAGCAGCAAAGGTGGAGACAGAGGCGGCGTCGGTGGTTTTGGCGGCCAGAACACGGGCGGCGGCGCGTCGAAAGTTCATACGGTCCTTACGAGATCGCAGATGACCTTGCAGAACTGATCCTCGTGGTCGCCGGCGGGCGGTGGAGGCAGTGAGGGTAGAGGCAGATCCTCGTACCACGACCTTGGTGGAGGCGGGGGCACAAAGACGGTGGTGGCAGCTTCACGTCATTGTATGGCACTGGCATGTCATTCCGCTAGTACCACACACACACAGTTGGGCGCTCGCGGGAGCAACCACGGCGGCGCCCCAACGGTGAAACTCCATGCCTCGTGACTGTTCGACATTGATCGACGGGGGATGTTGGGGATTGGAGAGTGAGGTGGGTGGTGGTGAGACTGGGTGGACATTGGTGGGGGCGTCGGTCCTATTAAATAGAGCTAGTCAATGCCGCCTAGGGAAGTCCATCGATCGCTGTGTGGCTATCACGCGGTGTTGGGATTCAGAAAAATTTCCGGTGCATTATACTCGTGCTCCTATCGCTCTAATACTCGACAAATCTATCACCCTTAAGTGTGTGACCTCATAGGTTCGATAGGATACGTACATGAACCGGAAACTGACTTTTCTCGGATCAATAAACAATATCGGAGCCATGAACACCCATAATGACTCCCACACCTACACAAATATAAATTTGAGTGAACCTCTGCTTGATATGCCAATCGCTTTGCTTTTTCATATTTACAAATTTGAGGTGAGATTATATAGATATCCTCATGATCAACTCTTAATCATTATACTAATTATTCTTTTATCGGTTTTATTCTTTTTTCGTTCATATAATTTATATCTGTAAGAGCAAAGTTATATCCCTCATGAGTTTTGGATATTGTTGGTCAAAACAGTAGAGGAACTAACAAGTTTTCTAGTGTGAAACAGATAGTTAGGTTCCTGAAGTTATAGGTTGGTGATAAAGCTTCAACGAAGATTTACTCAGTTACCGAAGCATATCCTCTGGAGCGAAGCACATCACGGATGTCGACCCCTAAAAAGATAAGGAATCCTGAAGCACATCCTATCGAAGAAGTTGATCAAGATGGCGCAAGACTTAGTTGTTTTTGCGTAGTTCTTTTTACTTCTTTGAGTCATAGGAAAAACCGTACTATCAAGAGGGGTTTAGCAAATGTACTCCGAAGGTTTTGATGAAAAGACTCAGATCAAATCGAAACCAATGAGAAACCTGAACCGAAGAAATCTCATGTGAGCTAGGTAATGCTTCACCAGCGAAGACTTTGTTCTTTCGGCTTCTGAAGCAGAACCAAGTCCGTGAGTCAGCTTTACTTGGACCGCAAGTAAAGTTGCGCATTGATTGGAAATATGACCGTTGGGGACAGGTGTCAAGCTGTCACATCGGGTCACTTCAGTCATTTCGCACCTTGGGATTGCTGCCTATAAATACCCCACCCCCGCCCTCATTGGCTGGGTGGCTGCTCCACGTTTGAATTCCTGCAGAGGAAAGAGAGAGAGCAACCCCACCGAAGCACATCACAAACCCATCCACCGAAGCATAAGTCCTATTGATCTGAGTTGATTCATTATGACTTAGGAAGAAGTTTGCTAGCCTTTTTTATCTTGGAGAACTGCAATTCTCCTAGACGGTTAGAGAGTTGTTCTTCAGAGAGCGAAGAGTTATTGTCGCCTCGAAGTCCAGTTTGTCAAAGGTTTCGGTGATTTCCTCAATAATCAACCAAGAGTGAAGAACTGACCAAGCTCAAGGAGTTTGGTGCAGTGGAGATATGGACGGAGAGAGGTTAGCTCCTGTGTTCAATCACAAGTCCCTCCAACCAGACGTAGCACTTTGCAGAGTGTGAACTGGTCGAACAAACATCGCCGAGTCAAGAGTTCGTTTTACCTTCCGCACTTACATTCTGTTTGTCAATTGCTTCAGAGTTATGCTTCGATGCAATTGATTCGATGCTTTTGATTCGCTATGTTCTGCTTCGATTACGTTCTGCTTCTATGAATTCCTTCCTGTTAAATAGTTTCGGCTGCCATGTTATGCTTCACTTCAAAGTTTCATGTGAAAATTTGAAGTGATCATTCACCCCCTCCCCCTCTGATCACATACTTGGTCTAACAATTGGTATCAGAGCAGGTCACTCTTTTTGGATTAACCTCCTGGAGTGTTTTCAAGTATGTCTTCTAGTATGTCTTTCGCAGCTATTCGCTCTGGCGAACCTATTCCTATTTTCAATGGGAAGGACTACTCTTACTGGAAGGACAAGATGAAGAGGAATATTATGGCTATCAATTCCACTGCATGGCAAGTTGTCTTACATGGTGTTACAGTTACTGATAAGAATGCTATCACTCCTGAAGAAGCTCAACTGATGGATCTGGATTCGGTTGTCTGGGTGTTCATCACAAATCACTTGACTCCAGAAAAGTATCATGAAGTGAAGAATATTCCTTCGGCAAAAGGTGTCTGGGACTATCTTGAAAAGATTGGTGAAGGTGTTTCTACTCAGAGAGATGCCAGAATTGACACACTCCGAAGCAAATTCTATCGCTTCAAAAGACTCGAGGGTGAAAAGGTTCACTCAATTTACAGCAGACTCACAGCTCTGGCAAATGAGTTGATTTCCCTCGGTGCTGATGATATAACTCCTCACTCAGTTGTCAGAACACTTCTTCGCTCGCTAGATGATTCGTTCGATCACATTGTTCTGATGATCAAGGAAAGGTCTGATTACAGACATCTTGTTGCTGCTGATGTTCTTGAGAGACTCACTACCTTTGAAATGGAAGAAGATGAGAAACGTGACATAAATGGTTCTCGAAGAAGATCTCATGCTCTGAAAGCAAAAGCTTCGCGTCATTCTTCGCCCGAAGTCAGTTCTGCTTCAGGTGTCGAATCAGATGATCCTGCAAGCATTGGAAAGGATTTGGCACTGATCATGAGACGCTTCAATCGCTTTCAGAAGAAAGGTTTTTCTTCACCCAAGAAGAGTTATCCTTCAAGAAGCTCGAGTCATTCTTCTCACCGTTCATCTTCAAGAAGCTATCCATCGAAGGACAACTGCTGCTATAAGTGCAAGAAACCAGGACACTTCATTGCTGATTGCCCTCTGTGGGAAGATGAGATCAAATCGAAGCATTCACACAGAGACTCATCATCGAAGCTTTACAAATCCTCCAGAAGTCATGAGTCAAAGAAACATGATTCCAGTTCAAGAAGGGAAAAGAAGAAAGATTCTGATGATGATAAGAGAAAGAAGTATCATAAGAAGCATGAGGGTTCTTCATCGAAGACTTACTCGTCTCGTCGAAGCAGCTCTCATCGTGCCAAGGCCTATCTGGGAAAGGAGATGAATTCTGAAGCCGAAGCCTCTGGTTCCGAAGCTGAACAAGTCTCACGATCTGCTTCAGGGTCCGAATCAGATGGTGTTGCTGGATTAGCATTTGCTTCGACAGATGCTTCAGCAAATGCTTCGAGCTCATTCTTCACCAACTACAGCAGTGAAGATGAAACTCCTGCATATTGCTTCATGGCCAAGGCAAAGGTATCTTCATCCAAGTCAACCTATGATACTTCTGATTATTCTTCATGTGAAAGTGATACTAGAGTTAGCTATGCTAAACTTGCTAAAATTGCTTCAATTCAACAAGATGAACTTGATTCACTAAGCAAAACCATTAAGAAGTCAGAA
The DNA here is from genome assembly GCA_950022295.1 of Bromus sterilis. Taxonomy (NCBI): domain Eukaryota; kingdom Viridiplantae; phylum Streptophyta; class Magnoliopsida; order Poales; family Poaceae; genus Bromus; species Bromus sterilis. Next base: position 16,742,269 of record OX465598.1, on the reverse strand, counting down.
ACGTTGTTGATCAATGAGATTGAGAAAAGTCAAACTTTAACTAATGAGCATGAAGCTCTGAAGGAGAAGTTTGAAGAATTATCCTCTCGGCATGATCTTCTTTCAGTTGATTATGAGAAGCTTACCTATGAATTTCTTCAGAGGAATGTGGCTCTCGAAAAACTGACAGAGGCTCATGAAGAATTGGAAAATGTCAATCTCTCTCTCACGGCTCAACAAGGTTCTGAAGCAATTGATAAATCTGAATCACCTTGTTTCGATTGTTTGGAACGAAGCAAAACTATTTCCAAAGGGAAAGCTCCTATTGTTATTGATGATACTAATGCCTCCGATGAGGAAAATCCTGCTATTACCGAGGAACTCCTCAGGTTGAAAAACTTATTTGAAACAGGCATGTTCAAAAGTGTGCAAGGACACCAATATCTCTGTGATATCCTTAGGAAGGCCCTCCTTCACAGGAATCCCAGGAATGAAGGTGTTGGCTTTGAGAGAAAGATAAATCCTGATGGCACATATTGGGAGCCTGAGCAGTATCCTAAGACTGTTTGGGTTCTAGCGAAGGAGAAACCCATTGATATTGCTAACCTTTCAGGTTTCGATTGCAAAATGAACAAAGTCATTGTGGATGAATCACTTGATTCAGACTACAAACTCATGAAAGATGAACAGGGAAAAGTTTCAGCTGAGTATGTAGGTACTCCACCAAAGAATGGATTCTACAAGAGGCAGATATGGGTGCAGAAAGCACTTGTTGAAAAATTGCCTGCTAACCATTCTATGCAGGGAAAGCCTTCGGTACCACCGAATCATTTCTACTCTCTTGAGACAAGAAATGATCCTTTGGTGACCGAGTCAAATGTTCCGCAGAAGCAATACTATCGTACTGGTCGCCATACGTATCGTCCTCATAATAATCGTACTAAGATTGCATATGCTCATACTTATGCTAACCATTCGCAGAGGACTTACATTTATGGTGTGCTTGATGGTACACCGAAGCAATACACTCCTGTCCGATTTAATATTGCTTCGACCAATGCTTCAACGTCTTCTCAGTCACCTGCTCGTTTGTGGGTGGTTAAGAAGAACTAATTCTTCTGCAGGGCTATGTCTCCGGTGGATCCGAATGGGTCATGGATAGTGGTTGCACAAATCATATGACCGGAGACAAGGAGTTGTTCACCGAAGAAAAACTATCTCAATCTTCTCTGAAGTTCATTACCTTCGGTGACAACAACAAAGGTAAAGTGTTAGGTTTGGGTAAGATTGCCATATCGAAGGATAAGCACATTGACAAGGTTATGCTAGTCCAATCACTTGGATATAATCTTATGTCTATTTCAAAGTTATGCGATATGGGTATGCTTGTGTTGTTTTCTGCTTCGCGTTGTGTTGTCTTTTCACAGGATGACTATTCGTTTATCTTCGAGGGTTACCGAAAGGGAGATCTTTACATTGTTGATTTTTCTTCGGGCCCTGCTGTTTCCACTTGCTTAATGGCAAAAGCTTCATCGGGTTGGTTATGGCATCGAAGACTTGGTCATGCAGGGATGAGAAATCTTCATAACCTAGTGAAGAAAAATCATGTTATTGGTCTTACCGAAGTAAAATTCGATAAGGATCGTCTCTGCAGTGCATGCGAAGCTGGTAAAATTACAAAGAAACATCATTCAGCGAAGACCATCATGACTACCACTCGTCCTCTTGAATTGCTTCATATGGATCTTTTTGGTCCTCAAAATTATGCAAGTCTGGGAGGAAACAAATATGGTCTAGTTATTGTTGATGACTTCTCACGATATACTTGGGTTTTCTTTTTGGATGACAAGAGCAAAGTGGTTGAAATCTTCAAGTCATTCGCTAAGAGAGCTCAAACAGAATATGAATTATCTCTGAAGCATATCCGAAGTGACAATGGAACTGAATTCAAGAATACTTACATCGAAGAATTTCTTGATGATCATGGTTTTACTCATGAGTTCTCTGCTGCTTATACACCTCAACAGAATGGTGTAGTTGAAAGGAAGAATAGAACTCTTATTGAGATGGCCAGAACTATGCTTGCTGAATACAAGACTCCTATTAGGTTCTGGGCCGAAGCAATCAATACTGCATGTCACATCATCAACAAGGTTTACCTTCACAAATTCTTGAAGAAAACTTCACATGAGCTTATCACTGGTAACAAACCAAATGTCTCATATCTTAGGGTATTTGGTGCTCCATGCTTTATTAGAGATATGAATCATAGCTCCAAATTTGCCCCTAAGGCACATGAAGGTTTTCTTTTAGGTTATGGCTCAAACTCTCACACTTACAGAGTCTATAACTCTCACTTTGGGAAAGTTATGGAAACTGTAAATGTAAGATTTGATGAAACTAATGGCTCTCAAAAGGAGCATTTGCCTCATGATCTAGATGAACCTCCACTTGATGAAGTGATTAGGTCTATGGATATTGGTGAGATTCGCCCTGTCGAAGCTATTGAAAGTCAAGCTGTAAGGGATGATGATGGTCCAATGTTCCCACACATAGCCCGGGGCGCTGGAGATTACCATCCTGAAGCTAATGATGAACAGGACGAAGAAGGTCAAGGGAACGAAGGAAATGCTGAAGCTGAACCCGAAGCTGATGCAAATCCCGAAGCAGATGCTGAGCCTGAAGCAAATGATACTGCTTTATCACGAGTTCGAAGAAGAGTTGATGTGGATTCGATTCTCGAAGATATCAATCTACCAGGTCGTCCCACTACTCGATCTCGCACTCGCTTGGCTAACTTCTGTGGAAATTTTTCCTTTGTCTCTATGCTAGAGCCTTCAAAATATGATGAAGCCATGAAAGACCCTGATTGGTTATTGGCTATGATGGAAGAACTTCACCAGTTTGAAAGGAACAAAGTCTGGTCACTTGTTGAAAGGCCAGATCCCTCGAAGCACAACATTATTGGCACCAAGTGGATATTTCGCAACAAGCAAGATGAAGACGGTATTGTGGTAAGAAATAAGGCTAGATTGGTAGCACAAGGTTACACCCAAATCGAAGGCATTGACTTTGGTGAAACCTATGCTCCAGTAGCCCGTCTCGAATCCATTCGTGTCATGCTTGCTTTTGCTAACCATAAAAATATATTGCTATATCAAATGGATGTCAAGAGTGCTTTTCTAAATGGTGAAATCGAAGAAGAAGTGTATGTTATGCAGCCTCCAGGTTTTGAAGACTCGAAGAATCCTGATATGGTGTACAGGCTTCACAAAGCTTTGTATGGACTGAAGCAAGCACCTCGTGCTTGGTATGAAACACTGAAGGATTTCCTTCTGAAGAAAGGCTTCAAACCAGGAACAACTGACCCCACACTTTTCACTCGATCATATAACAATGATCTATTTGTGTGTCAGATATATGTAGATGATATTATTTTTGGCTGTACTAACTCTGAGATCAGCGAAGAATTTGCAAGGATGATGTCGAAGAAATACGAGATGTCAATGATGGGAGAATTGAAGTTTTTCCTTGGACTTCAGATTCGACAACAGAAGAATGGCACCTTTATTTCACAAGAGAAATACTTGAAGGATTGCCTAAAGAAGTTTGATCTTGCTGAATGCAAGACCATTAGAACTCCCATGCCTACTAATGGATTTCTTGATGCAGATGAGAAAGGGAAACCCTTCGATCAGAAAAAGTTTCGGTCTATGATAGGTTCTCTCTTATACTTATGTGCATCTAGACCTGACATCATGCTATCAGTTTGTATTTGTGCTCGTTTTCAGGCAAATCCGAAGGAATCGCATCATATTGCTGTGAAGCGAATTCTTCGATATCTAGCACATACTCCTTCTTTGGGACTTTGGTATCCCAAAGGCACTCAGTTTGATTTGATTGGATATTCTGATTCAGACTGGGCTGGTGATAGGGTTGACAGGAAATCTACCTCAGGCACTTGTCATTTTCTTGGTAGATCTCTTGTGTGTTGGGCTTCAAAGAAACAGAATTGTGTCTCAATATCTACTGCTGAAGCTGAATACATTGCTGCTGGCTCATGCTGCACTCAAATACTTTGGCTTAAGCAGACGCTGAAAGATTATGGTATTCATATGAAGAAAATCCCTTTGCTTTGTGACAATGAGAGTGCCATCAAGATTGCACACAATCCTGTGCAACACTCTCGAACGAAGCATATTGATATTCGTCATCATTTTCTTCGAGATCATGTTCAGTGTGAAGACATTGAGATTAGCCATGTAAGAACAGAAGATCAATTGGCAGATATATTCACGAAGCCATTGGACGAGAAAAGGTTTTGTGCATTGAGGTGTGAGCTAAACATCTTAGACTCACACAATGTTCAGTAAGATCGAAACTATTCACTGTATATATTCACCTTCGGTGTGTTCTTTTTGTTTAGTTTCGCTTGAGTTTTTCTTCGCCCAAGTTTAGCTTCGCTTGCCATTTGCTTTTTGTTCTGTGTTTAGTTTGCTTTATTTATTCGTTTCTTTTGTCCCCTATGCTTATCACTTTTAGCTTCATTGTTGTTCTTCGAAGTGATAAGTTTCGGACCCTACCCCCTCCGTTATGCTTCGCCTCCGATCTTTTCGATCTCGAATGTTAAGCACAATTGAAACGGAAAGCATATTGCTTCGAACGTCCTTGAGTTCCGAAGCAAATGCTCCCAACTTTTATCAAAGTATTTGCTCTCGGTCAAGACTAATTCTTCGGCCGTTGAGTCCCCGTCTTTTTCGGATCGATGAGCTTCGCTCGCGATACGCCACCACATCTGAGCCGTTGAATCGGAAGAGTCACTTGCTGAGAACCGTTCGATGTGATCTGGAAACCGCTCCAGATCGTGCCTATTTAAAGTTTCCCATCGAAACCGTTCCCACTCATTCATTCGCCCTGACTCCTCTGTCTTCCTCCTCGAGCGTCCGCAGAGCTCCTCGTCCTCGTCGTCGCCGTCGCCGCTTCACTGCCGGAACGCCGCCGCCGTGGACCTTCTCCGTCGACGCAGAGCATCTCTCCGCCCTCCGTCGCCGTAGCTGCCGTGCGTCACCAAGTTAGGGTACGCATTGCCCTCGGATCCTATCTGTCTCTCCATGTTCTTCATCTAGGGTTTGGATCTGAGTTTGTTAGGGTTTTGTTTTCTGTTCTAGGGCTATTTGATCCTTGCTGATCTTTACATCTTGGGAAAGTTGTTCTTAGCATCAAAGCTATCCCATCTTCTCAGGTCAGTGGAAAAGATTCGGTTCGTTCTCTGCTCTGGATTGCGTTAGGTCTCGTTTTTCGACTTGTTCTAGCCAAATTCATACAGAGAAGTTGCAACCAATCTAAGATTGATCTGGGCTCCTATCAAAATTGATTTTGTTTTGGTCGAAACTATTGCCTGTGCTTATTCATTCCCCTTCTTTGTTTCCCTCTTGTCTATGATTCCATTCACAGGATGTCTGACGAAGAGGCTGCCATAGGAAATGAGTCCCCTATTGTTGATGGACTTGAGAATTTTCCAGAGCCACCGAAGCAGAAAGGCAAGGGAGGCAAAACGAAGGAAGTCAATAATGCCAGAGGAATTCCCGAAGCTATTCGCATCAGAATGGGATATGACACTCCTCCAGAAGAATCAGATCATGATAGGAAGATGAGATTGCAAAGGATTCGAAGGTACTGGGCTGTCAGGTGGTACAAGTACAAAAGTATCCCATCTTGGAAGTGGGCGATGCAATTCGCATTTAGTCCACCTTACAGGTACACCACAGTCATGTGTTCTCAGTACACCGCAGCCAACAGATCGAAGTACTACCCGAAGCCTCCGGCTGTTCCTCACCCTAACACACTCAAAACACCTGATGATTATCCTGAAGAGCAAGAAAGACTTGCCATTTTGGCTGAGAAGAAGAGAATCCGCGAAGAGAAGAAAGCAAAATCTCTTGCAGCTGCTGGACTTGATGATGATGAACCATCAAAGCCTAAGAAGAGGCGAAAGCTTCGGAAGCTTAGTAATTCGCCACCTCCTGCTTCAGATGAGGAGGCAGAACACGAAGCCGATGAAGAAGCTGAACCAGGTGCTCATCTCGAAGACTCCATTGAAGAAGATCCAGCTGATGAAGCTGATGATGAGTCAGAACACTCACCCATTCCCCCTAGTCCCAAGAAGATGCTATTTAAGAAGCCTCTGAAGAAGAAGGCTGGAGCGAAGCCGACTACTCCCAAAGGCGTTAAGTTCCAAGAACCTTCAGAACCTCCTGCTCCAAAGAGGAACATTGACTTGACGAACCTGGTGGTCGAGGCACCCTTGTCGTCTAAGCCTCCCCGCCGTCCTGTTTCATCCGAGCAGAGGACCAAGGAACGGCATGACCCGAAGGCAAAGCCTGTTGCTAAGCCGGCTGCTGTGCCCGAAGCCAAAGCTCAAGAGCCTGTTAAAGCTTCGAAGCCAAAGACAACTGTGGCTAAGCCTGGTCAGACGTTTGCCCAGGTTGGCACGAAGAAATTGTCTGAAGTTGAATTGAGGAAAAGAGACCTCATCGAAGCTGAACGCCTGCATGCCGAAGCTGAAGCCAAAGCTAAGGCTGAGAGAGAAGCAAAAGAGAAAGAGAAAGCTGATCGAGAAGCAGCTGATCTAGAGAAGCAAAGGAAGGAGCTGGCAGAGGCAAACCAGCAAGCTGAAGCGAAGTGCAAGCTAGCTGAAGCTAAAGCTCAAGAGGCTAAGGCAGCCGCCGAAGCCAAACAACTTGCTGAAGCTGAAGCCAAGCGCCAAGCTCAGCTGGATGTTCTGCGAACAAAGAAAGCTGAGAAAGCTGCCAGGGCTGCTCAAAAGGAAGCCGCTGTGGACATGGCGCCGAAGGAAATTCCCCCGAAGCCAGTCGCACCTCCTGTCCCCGAAGCCCAAGCTGAAGCTGAACACAGTGAGCACAACTTTCCAGATGCTAGGGAAGGCGAACTGTGGGACTGTCTGGGTCTATGCCAGACATATTTCAAGCTTGCTGAAGCCATTCATCCTCACACTGTGGATATGGGAGATACATATATCTCACCCAATCTTTCAGCAATGGTCGAAACATTGTACAATCAGCTTAGAGATCTGCATGCTAGAGATAGATCAGAAACTGCCAAGATTCAAAAATTCAAGAAGAAAGCTGACGAAGAATCTGATGAGGATTTCAAGAGCGAAGCAACTGCTGCTTCGAAGAAAATTGCTGCTGTAAATGAGCAAACCAAGCAGAATCTTCAAAATTTTCAAGGCAAGCTGAAATCCGCTATCGAAGAATGCTGCAAATCGCATAATGCTTCGGTCATGGCGCTTGACTCCAAGAAGCGCGAAGCCATGGTCCAACAATTAGCTTCACCTCTTCCAAAGCTGCAACCAAGGAAGAGACGAATGCTTGCTGACACCGAAGAAGTTGATGAAGTCAGCTCCCACCCAGCCAAGAAAGCACCAAGAAAGGCATCGCCCCCACGATGCAAAATAATCAATCTTGGCAAACCTTCATCGAAGCCATCCGCCCCCGAAGTTGCTCCACCTCCACCTCAACCCGAAGCCAATCCACCCCGTGTTCAAACTCCACCTCCACCTCAACCTGCTCCACAACCGTCCGCTCAAGACAATTTTGCTCCACAACCATCTCCACCCCGTCAAGCCACTCCTGACAAAGATTACTCTTCAGCTCACTCTGCTGAGGAGTCCGAAGAAAAAGAAGAAGAAGCCCAAGTGCAAGCTGGACGTGCCGAAGCTGATGTCGAAGCAGAGGCCGAAGCCAATGAGTTGGCAATCGTCACTCAACCGCCGAGGTGAATCGCAGATGCCCGAAGGCATTGTATTCCTGCTCAAGACACCCAGTTGGACTCACTCTACCCCAGAGAGACTTTTCCCATTTTCATGGGAGAAGGAACTTCTTCAAGGCACGGTCCTGAGTTCGATATTGAAGTTCATCGCAAGAAGCTTAGATTCTTTGGCACTAGTCCATATGATTCACCAAGAACAGCTGATGACCTTTGTTTCTGGACAGCAGAACAACAAATCCTATACACGAAGCTTTACTGCCAGAAAGGAATTCTGTTCAGGCACAAGTACCTGGATTTGCACAGTCTATATGCCGCAACATGCTTCCAGAACATAGTTGAAACCATTGAATCTCAGAATCTCACAGGATTATTTGCAATGGAAACTCCATTCAACTCCGAGCTAGTGAAGCAATTCTATGCTACTCTGTATGTCTCTGGAACCCCAGAAGACACTAGCACTTGGATTCTTGAATGGATGATTCAAGGGAAGGTGTTCAGGATGTACTCCGAAGAATTCATGGAAATTGTGAACATTCCAAGACACACTGGCAAACTTGCAAAGGTTCACATGTTACCGGATCCAACCGAAGCTGAATTCGCATCTTTACTGGATCCCGAAGTCACTGGAGATCACATGCCAGAAAACATTCGCCCGAAGCATCTGGTCTTCAATTCCAAGACATGGTTCTATATTCTGTCAAACTCTCTGATGCCTCTCAGTACAGCGAATGAAGAATCAAACATACATTATCCAACTCGTCATGCTCTTATGAAGCTCACCCATGGACTTGTGTTTGACTTCGAAGACTGTTTTCTTCGCTACATGGTACAAGCTGCAGAAGTGGTCAATCAACTGAAGCCGTATGCTCCTTGGCTGCAAGCTATTTGCAACCTGGGACGCAGTGAAGAATTCATAGCGAAGCATCACCCGAAGCTGTTCTGTCCTCCGGTCCGCGATACTATGAACATCTTCAGGCGGCCAAATGACCCCTTTGCAACATATGTAGGAGTCAGACAGCATATCAATGAGCGCAATATGTCGAAGCGATATCAGAAGGAAGTGTATCACTTCGAGGTTGCCATTCGGAATACTCAGTTGCTAGAAAATTTCATCGAAGGCAATCAAAGACAGATGCAACACTTATCTGATGAGATCAATTGAGTCGGAAACATTGCTATGAACAACAACCAATACCTGAAGGTATTGAAGCGTCATTCTTGGAAAGGACTCAGAAAGTTCAACTCAGTGAAGAAATTGCAAGATGACCGTATATTCAAGGAATATCCTCACTTACAGCGAAACTTTTCAAGGAATGATTCTGTTGAACGCCCCAGCCCCAAGATCCCTCCGCTGGAAAAGATCGAAGAAGTCTTATTCGTCAACCATGCAGAACAGATTCGCCCAGACACATTCTCTGATGAAGACTCCCACACGTCGAAGCATGAAGACGACCCCCTCGACGACAGCGATCTTGAATTGCTTCAAGCACCGATCGACTTCGACGAGGACGACTCACCAGCTTCGACCGAAGGCGATACTTCAGGAGATGAATCTTCGTCAGGCGAAGACTTTCCGCAGGGTCCCAGGGGTGCAGCTCACGCTTAAATGCTCTCGATCTGCCTATCAACCTTTTGTCCAATTCTTGACAAAAAGGGGGAGAACGTAGCATCGATTGAGTTTATATTCGCTGCGGGGTTTAGGGTTTTGATTTGATTCGATTCGTTTTTGCGTGTGTTAAGATTCGACAAACATTCCATTCACTTCGATTGGGTTGTATCTTAACGTTTTACTTCGACTGTGAACTATGCTTATCTTATATGTTAATAACCCCGTGCTTGCGAGTTGCTCTTCTATACTTTATCTTGCAGGTGGTTATTCTCCTTAAGTTTACAGGACATTGGATGATTGCATATTCTTCAAGACAAATCATTTCAGTATGCAATTGATTCGCTAGGATATGTGTTAGGCTTCCCACTAATGATATTCTTCGACAAGCATTCACTTCGATTATAAATCTTCGATGCTTGCATTCAGGGGGAGTCAAAAGCTTCATATCTTAGAGTTTGCTCTCAACTCAAATTCAAAATTCCAAATCTTTTATCGATGCCTGTTTTGTCAACAATAGTCCAAAAAGGGGGAGATTGTAAGAGCAAAGTTATATCCCTCATGAGTTTTGGATATTGTTGGTCAAAACAGTAGAGGAACTAACAAGTTTTCTAGTGTGAAACAGATAGTTAGGTTCCTGAAGTTATAGGTTGGTGATAAAGCTTCAACGAAGATTTACTCAGTTACCGAAGCATATCCTCTGGAGCGAAGCACATCACGGATGTCGACCCCTAAAAAGATAAGGAATCCTGAAGCACATCCTATCGAAGAAGTTGATCAAGATGGCGCAAGACTTAGTTGTTTTTGCGTAGTTCTTTTTACTTCTTTGAGTCATAGGAAAAACCGTACTATCAAGAGGGGTTTAGCAAATGTACTCCGAAGGTTTTGATGAAAAGACTCAGATCAAATCGAAACCAATGAGAAACCTGAACCGAAGAAATCTCATGTGAGCTAGGTAATGCTTCACCAGCGAAGACTTTGTTCTTTCGGCTTCTGAAGCAGAACCAAGTCCGTGAGTCAGCTTTACTTGGACCGCAAGTAAAGTTGCGCATTGATTGGAAATATGACCGTTGGGGACAGGTGTCAAGCTGTCACATCGGGTCACTTCAGTCATTTCGCACCTTGGGATTGCTGCCTATAAATACCCCACCCCCGCCCTCATTGGCTGGGTGGCTGCTCCACGTTTGAATTCCTGCAGAGGAAAGAGAGAGAGCAACCCCACCGAAGCACATCACAAACCCATCCACCGAAGCATAAGTCCTATTGATCTGAGTTGATTCATTATGACTTAGGAAGAAGTTTGCTAGCCTTTTTTATCTTGGAGAACTGCAATTCTCCTAGACGGTTAGAGAGTTGTTCTTCAGAGAGCGAAGAGTTATTGTCGCCTCGAAGTCCAGTTTGTCAAAGGTTTCGGTGATTTCCTCAATAATCAACCAAGAGTGAAGAACTGACCAAGCTCAAGGAGTTTGGTGCAGTGGAGATATGGACGGAGAGAGGTTAGCTCCTGTGTTCAATCACAAGTCCCTCCAACCAGACGTAGCACTTTGCAGAGTGTGAACTGGTCGAACAAACATCGCCGAGTCAAGAGTTCGTTTTACCTTCCGCACTTACATTCTGTTTGTCAATTGCTTCAGAGTTATGCTTCGATGCAATTGATTCGATGCTTTTGATTCGCTATGTTCTGCTTCGATTACGTTCTGCTTCTATGAATTCCTTCCTGTTAAATAGTTTCGGCTGCCATGTTATGCTTCACTTCAAAGTTTCATGTGAAAATTTGAAGTGATCATTCACCCCCTCCCCCTCTGATCACATACTTGGTCTAACAATATCTCTGTGATCTATTCACAAAGTATTCGACCGGATGTTTGGTGAATACGTAATACCAAGAGGTCCTAAAATGAATAGCGTGGTTTGGGTTTTCCAGTTTAGCTTTGGTTTGCCTTTGGTTTTTTGGGGTTTTGCTTATTCTTCCAGGTTTTACCTTTTATATACTTTTTGTGCAATTTTTTTAATGTGAGAACATTTTAAAATTCATGGTTTAAATAACATTTACTTAAATTTTAGGACATTTATTTAAAATTGGAATATGTTTAGAAATTAAAGAACATTTTTGTAATTCATGGTATTTTTAACAATTAATTAACAAATGTCTAATTCAATAACATTTTTTTATTTTAAATTTATGAACATTTAAAATGATTGAACATTATCAAAAATTTCATTTTTTATGAAAACTAACAGAAAAACCACAGGAAAACTGAAAAGCCAAAAGTAAAAACATCATTGAAAAAGCCACGATATGCCGCCTCAACCGCCGTTGGATCCTACCGCTGGATCGCGCTTTCTAACTAGCACCCGACCAGTTTTCTAGGCTAAGGGCAACTTAAAGGGTGCGATTCAAACAGATCCTAATTTCATTCGCTTATTGTTCGTGTGGATCGCTCCGACGGACCCAATGTTCACGTCATGTCCGTTTGAATTGCGGGGTACCCAACGATACAGGGAGGACACAAATATAGATAGGATTTTCTTAATGCTAAAACTGCATACAAACTTAATTGTATATTTTAAAAAATTAAACCCTAGATAGTCTTTGTCCTTGCCGTCGGTCCTTTTCGCAGTCTTTAATCATCGTCGATGTCACCGTCGTCGGCGTCGCTGAGGTTGATAAACGGGGGCGGAACCCACGGCACGCCTGAGCCAGTAGCCCTGCGTGGGTGGGACTGAGCCAGTAGCCCTGCGTGGGTGGGAGGCAAAGGTGGAGACGGAGGCGGCGTTAGTGGTTTTTGTGGCCATAATGCGAATGGCGGTGCGTCGAGGGTCCAGATGGTCCCCACGAGGTCGCGGATGGCCTCTCGGACCTAGTCCTCGTGGTCATCGGAGGGCGGTGGAGGCGGCCAGGGTGGTGGTAGATCCTCGTACCACAACCTTGATAAAGACGGTGGGGGCACATAAGGACGGCAGCGTCGAGCTCCGCGGATTGATGTTACATCAAGAATGTTCGTGAGGCCCAACCACTGCTTGCACTCCTCCCGCTTGATCTCCTCGAGGGCCTTCTTGAGGGCGGCCTCCTTGTCGTAGCTCGATTGTATGTAAGACGACGGTGAAGGACCAAAAGCGGTCCTCGCCACCCTACCGCGACGGAGAGTGGGGCGTAGGCGGCCCCGACGTGCGGCGGCGGCACTGATATCCTCATCGAGCGGAGGTGTCAGTGTTGCGACAGCTTCACATTGTTGTGTGGGACTGGCACACCATTCTTACAATACCACACGACCTCGTGGGTGAGGATGAAGAAGTGGTTAGGTCGCTCGCGAGAGCGGCCGTCGGGGGAACTCCCCGCCTCATCGTTGTTCTACATTGGCCGTTGGGGGGATGCTGGGGATTGGGAAGCGAGGTGGACGGTGGCGAAACTAGGTGGGGGCGTTGGTCCTATTAAATAGGGCCAGTCAACGCCGCCTGGGGGAGTCCACCGATCACCGTGTGGCTGTCACGCGGACCCCGAACTGACAGGATTGGGCGCGCGCGGCCGTGTGGGCTGTCATCCTTATGTCCGTGGAAATGCAAACACGTTCTAAATTTGGGCGGCATTTGGGCCGCGGTGGATAAAAATCAGACCAAAAGGGATCGCGATCCGTTTGCTTCGCACTGTTGGGTCTCTGTTTTTAACCCTGTGGACCCGGTCAGACCCAAAGCGAACAAATTGATTGAGACATTTGAGTTGCCCTAACTGCTTATTGTGCATACTACAGATAATACACATTAACCTTATACAATCCTGCAGCTAGTATTTACTTTGATAAGACACCGCGAACTGTAATGAAACAGCGTATACCTGAATCTGAAGAAAACACCCCCTCCCCCTCCCTCACACACACACAGAACTTGTTTAACCAAACAAAATATTACGCTGGGAGAAAATCAGGAAAGATAATTACACAGTAAGAAAATGCAATCAATTTGGACTGAAAATTAATTCGTATCGTGATGACATGGAAAATTCCAACCTATATACAATCCTGAAGCTACACCCCAATTTGAAAGCTAAATTGAAGTTTACCCATATTGCCCAACTTCCCAGTGACCAATCAGAGTAGCTATCTACATCCATCGTCCACCAAATCAACACCCTAGGTCCCCGCTTGGCAACCCTGAAAAAACATGTGCCTTTAATAAGTTTATAGCGATATTTTACAAGCCTGAAATATACCCAAAATACGATCGGAAATCCATATTCTCTTGTAAGAGCATATTGTTGTTTGGGAACTTGCTCTACATGAACTAGAAAAACACAAAGGTTGACACACTCCACACCCAGTGTCAGCCTCTCCTGTACATACAGACACGAAGAATTTGCTGGACATATCCATCAAGTCCAGAGTATTTTATATGTAATCGACAATTGGCGAACTATTTCAAGAGCCATAAGATTAAATTAACTATCTTAAGATCAAACAAATCAAGATCACTTGCATTGTCAGAATGGCTAGAAGAACAATGGGAACCAGAATTATGATTCCAGCTGAATCATCGATGCTTCATTCCTACTGCACAAAAGGGAAACGAAGTCAAGAGTGAGAGTGGTTCATAACATCCAGAGTCAGAACCATAGTGTACAGATTACAAGTGGGAAAACAGAGTCAAAGTGGGAGTTGATTTGGTGGACGATGGATGTAGATACTATGATTACAAGTGGGAAAACAGATGTTGATAATTACATCCAGAGTCAGAACCATAGTGTACAGATTCCCACTTGGGTGTATAATACAGTACACAGATTACAAGTGGGAAAACAGAGTCAAAGTGCCAGGGATTTTGGATGAAGCATAGGAGTTCACGAATCTAGATATAGCTGCTTCACATTCAAGCAACTAACTGAACATAATTGCTTGAGAAACCATTAGAAAAATCCAAAGAGGAATGCTTTAGAAAAATGTAAGGTTAACATGGTGTGTGTATGAAGCTACAACAAGAAAAGACAAAAGGGTTCATCTTTGCCACGGTTGATTACAGCCCACGCAAATGGATGCCATTCTTCGGTTAACAGAGAAACACACACAATGATTGGTTAGCGCCCTCTTTCAAAAGTCAGTTGTGCAAAGTTGTGTTTAACACCAGGCAATGCACGCAATGATTCACCAATTTACCAGTAACCTCCTACCAGATCTAAAAATTATAGGAGGATCTGGCATTTGTGCCTAGCAATTAGCAAAGTCCCAATCATCTTGACAATCACAAGCTCCTCATCTTACTCCTCGTCCTAGGAATCTTGACATAACCCTGAAGAAATCGATTCCACCTGCATCCAAGCAATGATCTCAGAGCAGAGCAAGAGCAATGACAGCGGGCGTTGTGGAGTGCCGTTTGGAGGAGGAGAGCTCAGCGTGGACCGCGTCTTCTTCCCTGCGCGCGGTGCCCGCCCAGCGACGTGTTTGTCGCCACGGTGGCCGTCGACGGCGAGGAACTTTACCCTTTTTTGGGAGCAAAATATGCTTAGAAACATCCTTAGAAAGCCTCCACGACACCGACGGGGTCGGGCAAAGCAGAGCGGACACCGACCGTGTTGGCCAGCAAAATATGCTTAGAAATATGCCAACCAGCAGTCTAGTCTTTGCCGCGAGATGCCCTGCCCCTCGGAAAGGAGGACGCCATTCTTCTTCCTTGAAAAGAAAGGCCCGAGACGACGAGACGTCCCACACCCCGTAGTCGATCTGGATCAGCCACCCCGCTTCCTCTTCTTTAGGAAAGACCTATCCGGCTATCCGCACTCAATTAATTACGGATTGTGGCAGTTCGTCTTCCTGCCTAAGCTCGGAGCGTCATGGACGACTCCATCCCCGACGGCGGCACCAGCGAGCGGGAGGTCTTAGTCGACTCCGAGCTTCGTCTTGACCACTGCTTCAGGTTAGTCGACACTGAGTACACATGAATGCTTTTCCTTTGTCCGCAAGGGCACTCCTAAAATGCTTTGTATCTTAGCTTGGTATCCTAAGTAATAATAAATGCTTAGAAACAACCTCTCTAATGCATTGTTTTTTAAGTATTGTTTCTTTATTTAATTACTTTAAAGATCTTACTTGCATTTTTACATTGTGGCTTTGTATGTGGCATGTACTTGTTGTGTGTGCTGAGCCGGGGGTGGACCAAGAAAAAGTAGTACTAGGAGAGGCCGCACCGCACGAGATCAAGGAATTAATTGCCATTGTGTGCTAAGAGCCGTATTTTAGCTAAGATACAAGGACGTTTTCTCTCTCCCTTAATAACACTGCCTCGTCAGAATTTTTCATATGAACCTGTGCCAAGAACCGAGTGTTGGGAGCGTCCTAAAAGCAACTCTAGCAGATACTACATCTGTTTTCTATAATAGGTGGTTGTAGGCATTTCAGACACTGACCCACTACAGCTCAAACTTGATTAGCTACAACAATATATAAAACGAAACGGAGGGAGTACTTATCCCGCATAATTGCTGTCAATATGGCATATCCAAGTGAAAAAATTGCTCTATTGGATGTGTTATATCGGTTTGTGTCGTATTTTTTTTAACAGAAAACGCTAAAAACTGCTCCACGAGCGGTATATTTGCTGTTTTCGATCGTGTGTTTGCCACTCCTTGTATCTAAAAAATAGTTATTTCCTTCGTGCCTCCGAGCGGAGCAGCTGGAACAGGGTCGAAGTTGGCCGGAGCGGAGCCGAAATTGGCCTGAACTGAACCAAAGCTGGTCGGGGTGAAGGCTACGGACGGGCGGGCTGCTTCGGAGGCCCCGGGTGCGGGGCGAGGCGGCGCAGGAGCGGCGGCCACGAGGCGGGTGGGTGCGCCTCCGGCCAGGGCGAACGCGACCCCGGCCATGGGCATGGCGGCCCCAGGAGCGGCGGCCACGGGCGAGCGCGCCTTCAGCCATGGCGGCCGCGGAGCGACCCCTAGGCCCTAGCAGCCACGAGCAAGCGCGCCTCCGAGCAGGGCGGGCGCGGAGCGACCCTTGCGGCCACGGGTGAGCGCGGGTCCGGCCAGAGCGGGCGCGGAGCGACCCCTGGCAGCCACGGGCGAGCACGGATCTGGCCAGGGCAGGCGGGGAGCGCCGGGGCTGGGCGGACCAGTGGCGGGGCGGGTCGAGCGCCGGCGATGTCGGGGAGCGGCTGCTCGTCGGACGGGCAGGGGCAGACGGGATGGGCGGCGTTAGCGTGGAAACAAATCCTATACCACCCGGGTCGTATCCCGTCGATTCTGAGACCCGGACTGTTCGCCACCGATGGAAAAAAATCTTATACGACCGGGTCATATGCGCCCCCAGACGGGACACCCCCTTCCCCGGCTGACACTTGGCAAATTGGAGTTTAGATTAAAATTAACGGAAATAATACGCATCATACGTGTGGACGGAACGCTTTCGCCCACACATTTTAGATGACAATTTTAATTATATATAGATGACAATTATGAATTAAAATTATGATTTTGAAGCAAAAATTGTCATGTATGTTTTAACATGGTAATTTTGACTCATAATTACAATTTATACATAACTAGAATTGCCATTTAAAAACGTGTGGACAGAAACGCTCCGCCCATACGTGTGGCAATTATCGATGTCTAAAATTAAACATCTTCGTTCAGTTTTTATACTGTAATTCCTCTGTTTATTTTTACTTCGCATATAAGGTTTGGTCAAAGTCAATCTTCATAAAATTTGACCAAGTTTATATTAGAAAGTATCAATATTTACAATGTCAAAGTTATATAATATGAAAAATAATTTCATGATAAATCTAATGATAATTGTTTTATATTGTGAATATTGATAATTTTTTCTATATAGTTGGTCAAATTTTATGAAAATTGACTTTAACCAAACCTTATATGCGAAGTAAAAAGAAACGGAGGGAGGGAGTACAATTCAATTCCCACCGGCGGCTGTTGCCGACGGAGATAGCGCGCGTGGAGCCTGGAAGTAGCGCCTAGCGCCGAGGAACATGCCGGCGGCGATGTGGCGAGTAGCCACGGCGGATCACGGGCTCATGGATCACGGCTGGCTGGAGTGCTTGGCGTTGAACATCGGCTACAAAAATTAAGATAAGGTA
Organism: Bromus sterilis; assembly: GCA_950022295.1. Taxonomy (NCBI): domain Eukaryota; kingdom Viridiplantae; phylum Streptophyta; class Magnoliopsida; order Poales; family Poaceae; genus Bromus; species Bromus sterilis. The sequence goes on along the minus strand of OX465598.1, from coordinate 16,724,817 downwards.
AAGAGGAACGACGGGATGCTTTGAGATTCGGTAGACCACGTGTCACATGAGGAAGAGGGTATCCCGATTGAACGCATACGACCCGATCTTATATGAATTTTTTCCGTCCTCAACACCACCATGTACATCCAACCCAGGTAGGCATCAAGCATGTTCGTTGGTGGCCCTATAGTCTAGCTGCTCATCACCACAGACATGCTCCTCGATGCCGGACGCAACTCCCCTTGCTCCTCCATCCCTGCTGAAAACGGCCACGTCTGTTGACGCCCAGCTCATCGGTGGCTTCCCGAGCTCGTGGTCATGGACGGCAGGGGAGAGCAGCAGGAACGGAGCTTCGATGCTGCTTGCAACGAGATTTGGTAGACGGCGGCTCGATCTTCGTAAAGGAACAGGGTTCGCGATTTACTGCTGCAATTAGATGATTATTAATTGGAGTGTTGCGTTGAGATTCGTACTTGCCAAATGTCCATCACGGAATAGGGTATCAGGGCTGGGGGATATTTCCCGGGTCGCATAGGAATTTTTTCCTTTCAGCGTTGCTACGGGAGAGATAGACGGGGAATATTTGATATATATACTTCCTCTGTTCCATTCCAGATTAAATGATTTTCATTTATTTACATGTATATTTAAATATGTACATAAATAAAAGTTATGTAATTTGAAATGGAGGGAATGCCATTTTACGGGTCCAAATAGCACGTCTGCTCTATACTAGTACTTTTTAGACTTGAAACTCGTTTCCAACTCATCCTATAATGGTTTTATCATATAAAAATATAGCGGACCTAAAGTTTGGCGCATTGTTTTGGCTCTGGGAGCATTCACTCTATAATGAATAGTAAAATAAAAATAAATGATAAATTTTTTGTAAAATTCTGAATTTTTTTGGATGTTTACATTAGTGTGGTATGTGTGCTTAACAATTTTGATGCTATATGGCGCAACATGTTCTTCGTCCGTGAAAAAAATAAAATTAAGTATGAAGTTTAAAGGCAACTTTTAGCGTTTGATTTGTCTTTTTTGCACAGGTTAAACCGTTTAACTTTTTCACTTGCAAATTTTCATACACCATTTGGATATAACAATGAACACATAAAAAATTATAATTTTTTTGACATTGATAAAATACATTTTTTTTAAACACGGTCCATTAGGGCCCCGATTCATTAAACTAGATGATATCCCGCACGTTACTGCGGGACGGTGAAGAAAAAATTTGATGTCTTAAAACATGTGAAAAATTATGAAATATAGTATAATTTGACTATAAATTATTTTTAAAGGAAATATTGTTTAAAGTAAAAAAAATCTAAGAAAATTTGATGAAAATTCCAAAAATGAGTTTGATTTTTTTCTTTTGTTAATTTTGTTACTTGACAATATATAGAGAACTTAAATGCAATGTAACTCATAATTTGAATTACTATAAAAAAGTTGCTTATAAATTATGAAGTTGAGTGCATAAAAAAGTTAGTACTATTTATTTGTGATAGGTTGCATGCACATGCAAAGCTAATGGGAACATGTGCATGAAGAGTTAGTGGAAGTGTTTTTACATGGTAGACCTACTTGATGATGTGGATAGCTTGCATTTCAAGATAAATAGGTTAGTGAGCATAAACTATTAAGGTATTATAGATAAGAAGAAGAAAGTTGCCCTGTTAATTAACGAAAACCCGTGCGAAACCGTTACAACATACCCCCAACGGGGCACCCTCATTACACGCCGACCCCGAGTCCATGCACCTAGCGAGCCGCCAGCTTCGTCACCCGAGCAAATCGAAGTGGACACCCTACAGCCAAATCGAAGTCGCCGCTTCGAAAACCACACCGACCCCAAGGCCGCACACCCAACGAGCCGTCGTTACTATCACCCGAGCGATCGGTGCCAACACTCAATAACCATCCTCGAAGTCGTCGCTCCGGCTTACAGACGAAATCAACACACACCGACCTCGAGGCCGCGTATCAGGCTGGCCAACAACACTGCTACCCAAGTGGCTAGTGTAGACACCCCTTCAAGACGATGAGGTCCGGAGCCGCCGCTCCGACTTCCACGCCGGCCCCGAGGCCGCGCACCAGGCTTGACGACAACGCTGCCACCCAATTGGCCAGTGTAGACATCCCTCCATGACTATGAGATTTGGAGCCGCCGCTCCGACTTCCACGCCGGCCCCGAGGCCGCGCACCAGCCTTGACGACGACGCTGCCACCCAAGTGGCCAGTGTAGACATCCCTCCATGACGATGATATCCGGAGCCGCCGCTCCGACTTCCACGCCGACCCCGAGATCGTTCTCCGCCCGAGCCGATGGTTCCCGCTAGCCTAGAGCACTCCAGAATGATGCCTCCAAGAAGGACCGCTAAACTGAAGCGGTGCCATCGTCCACTCCAGGAGTTTGGAGCAAGGGTTTCCACCGGAGCGCAAAAGAGGAGGGTAGATGCCCTCGATCGACAACGCCTCTAAGAAGGTGTGCGACACCCCACTACTAGAGAAATAGCTATACATGGAAACCTTATTAGTGACGAATTTTATATGTAATACGCCACTATGTTGTAAGGGGTGGCGCACTGGTTAAAAATGCGCCACCCATAAGCTCTTATAGGTGGCGCATTTCTCCAAATGCGCCACCCCTAAGAACCTTATAGGTGGCGCATTTTGGAAATGCGCCACCCCTAAGAGCTTATGGGTGGCGCATTTCCAGAAAAAAAGAAAATGATAGAAATGTCAAAAAAATAAAAGAAAATAAGTTTCCCATATGATATGTGGTCTAGTTAGGAAAATTTAAAAATATGAATTTCGACTTTTTTTTCAAAATCTCTCGAGAGTTTTGTAAAATGGGCTTAACTTTTGCATACGACCTCCGATGAAAAAGTTTTTTATATGAAAAAGCATCTACTTGAAATTTATATCCAAATTCAACCGGGTGTAACCCATTGAACATTTTTAGAATCCTCAAAAACTTAATAGAAAAAAAGTTACGGGCGTTTGAAGATCTGGAGGCCAAAAAACGAGAAAAAAATTGAATTTTTTTTGAACTTAGTAGTGGCGCATTTTGTATGAAATGCGCCACTAGTAACAGAAAAAAAATTCGAATTTTAAAAAAATTCTATTTTTTTAAAATTCAAAATAGGCTAGAGGACCAATCGGGAAGTTTAAAAAAAAGTTGAAAATTTTAGATAGTAACATTGAAAAATTTATAAAAAAATAAAAAAAATACAAATTTTTTAAGAAAGTTCGAAATATGCTAATGGTCCAATCGAGAAAGTTTCAAAAAAATGTTGAAAATTTTAGCACACCCATGAACATTAACAAGGTCCTAGACATCAACATGGTTTAATAGGATTTATATGTTAGATATATCAACAAGTGCCTGCTAGGTGAGCTGGAGTGAGAGTTGAATAGAACCGAGAAGTTAAGCGTGATGGGGCTGGAGTAGTGCTAGGATGGGTGACCCTCGGGGAAGTTTGACCACGGAGGTTAGTTTGACCTGGGATTAAGCATAGTGATCGGGCATTAAGCATACTAACTTGAGATTAAGAAAAAAATAAAAAAATAAAAATTTGTTTTCTAGATCTAGATTCAAAATTCAAAATTTTAAAAAAATTAATAGAATGCGCCACCCACCCATAAGAGCTTATAGGTGGCGCATCTCAATTTTCTAGATCCAGATTCAAAATTCAAAATTTTAAAAAATTAATAGTGGCGCATTTTCAGAATGCGTCACCCATAAGAGCTTATAGGTGGCGCATTCTGAGATGCGCCACCTATAAGCCCTTATTAGTGGCTTGTAGTTAGTGGCGCATCCATAATGCGCCACTAAACAGAAAAAAAGGACGCCACTAAAAGGGCATTCCCTAGTAGTGCCCACATGCGTCTCCGTTGTCGGGTCCGACCAAGGCCAGAGCAAGACTTAGGCCCCGAGCATCCAAAGAAGCCTCCCCTTGAACCGGCACTGGAGAGCCACCGCCCACCTGAGCCGCAGAACAGCCCCGCCGATGCCAACTGCACCACGCAGAGTCGTCGAACAAGCCACGACCAATGCCAAGTGTCTCTAGCATGACCGCAGGCTGATGCACCCGAGCTCCAATTGTGGTGCTGCCCATGCAGCCACCCAGACTGCCGTGGTCGAAGAAGAGAAGGTCCGAGGCCGCCGCCCCAGCGTCCAAGCACCACGACCACACCATGGCACACGGTCGCAGCCTCCGAGCACCTCCACCCCGCCGGCAGAACCGCCCTGACCTACCCCTCTACACACCCACTCTGGAGCACCGTCGCACCTCCTGCAGCCCCGCGCATGCAGCGGCGTCGCTCGCCCTCACGGTCCACTGGATCCGCTACATCCTCTAGTGCCGCACCCGCCCGTGCAGACCACGGATCCAATCAGATCCAGCAGCCACCCGCTCGAAGGCGCACCGGCTCGTCGCCCCAGCCACGCCAGCCCACGCCAGAGCCGCGGCCGCACGCGCACGAACCTGCTCCGCCAGCCACGACCGCCTTCATACGCCGCCGCCGTGACTCACAACCGCCAGATCTGCTCGAGACGTGCAGCCAAACAGCCCCACCGCCGCTGATGCCACTCGAGCTTTTCCCAGTGACGTCCAGCGGTTGAGGGAGCAGGGAGGCACTGAGGCGGCCGGGATTTGGGCGCCCCGGTGCGGCCGCCGGAGCCGCACGGGAGTGAGGTCACGCGTTTCTATATGCTTAATTGCTTATCCTCATGAAATACATTCTTGGCACGCAGAAGCATGTGTACTCTAAAGTCAAATTGAATATCCCCTCTAGGGTTTCTCTAGGATACGGTAGTGACTAGCAACTATGTACAACCTTTTCTGTATGTATTTAGGGTTTACAGGCCGTGTGTTTAGTTGTATTTAGATATGGATGGACCTCTGTATACGACTCGATTGATGTTGGCTGAGAAAGAGATTTTCCTCTACCTTAACCCCAAAACAGAAAAAATGACACCGCCGCCGGACAAATGGAAGACATATACCGATAGACGCATTCGTGTGTGCTCGACGAAAATAACTGATGTGGCGGTTGGACGTCGCGGCCCCAGTATCATGGTCCGCCCAAACACACGTGGAAGGATTACGCCTCATCACTCTGTGCCCTAGTACCCACTTTGCATCCTAAGAGCAACTCTAGCAGATGTGTTATCCTACTGTCGGCCCGCATATATATGGTCTTTTTGACGTATGAGTGCAAATTTCGGCCACAACAAAATCGTCATATCTCGTGGGACCCATTGATGTGCGAGATGATGATAATGGTTTCTCTCCCTTCATTGGTTACCCCAAGTGGAAGGTGAGATGTAGGATAGCAGCAAATTTCCCTATGTAGAGGATAGGGTTTGTCTCTCGTAGGACTCCGGCGATGATAAGTAGGTGGTGAAGTGAACAATGGTGTCGTTCACAACTCAGGGTTGCTTACTTCACCTGGACGTGCACACGATACAATTAACTTTGCTCCCAACGAAGTTCAGAGAGGTTGTCAATCTCTCCGGTCTTGTTGTTTAAAAAGGGTCAAACACACAAGGGATAATGATAATGGTAATGGTAGCAACTGAAAGTAAATACTGAAAAGGAAATAGCTTGTAAACAATGATGAGAGTATGGAACGAGGTCCCGTGATGTTCACTAGTGATGTCTCTCTCCCAAAAGACGAGAAAACTGCTATGCGAGCTAAACAAATTACAGATGGGAAATTGACAAGATTATAAACGCACCACAATGCTAACTATGTTACAAAATAAAGGAAGAGGCTCATAAGCATGGGAAGTACGCCAAAATAAGTAGACCGAAATCCATCTACATCTACTACTAATCATCCACCTTGATATATCTATCCAGAACATCTCGCTGGTATTAAGTTGCGAGTCACACCCAAAGTGTAAACCCAAAGCAACAGACAACTGCATTAAAAGAACTTTGCGTAAAGTAAACAATCCTTGCAACCGCGGTTACAAGCACCGTTGTTTTCCCCCCTCTGGCCACATCACATCCCTTAGACTCATGTTTATCTCACTCAAGCATGTCATCAGGGGGCATGTACCGACAATCAAGCATAACGTTCCTTCTTGGAGTTACTATCCACCACTTGGCCAAAGCAATAAACAACAACGGAAACATGCAAGAATTAATTAGGAACAAAAATATAAGAGTTCAAAACCAAATATATTACTCTATCACGATCTGAACATAATCTCATAATCCAGTGGATCCCATCAAACTCAACATAGCAACAGCAGAATAATTACATATGCGCCTCGATCATGTAGGGCAGCTCACGAGGTCTAAACCATGAAGAACAAAGAGGGGAGGAGAACATCACATAGCTACTAATCACGGACCCATGATCCAAGGTAGACTACTCACGGCACATCCGGGAAGCGTTCATGGTGGAGGAGAAGCTCCCGGAGGTCGATCCTCCATCCGACAGGGTGCCTGGAAGGGTCCTGACGATGTTCCCGATCTTGGAAGCGCGACGGCGGCGGAACAGAGGCGAGATTGCGAAATAGGGTTCTGTCTTAGGAGTTTTCCCATCACGGAGAATAAATAGCCGAATGGGGGCAGTCAGGGGGGCCACCAGGGGTCCAGGCGCCCCCTAGCCGCGCCAGGTGGCCGCCTGGGCCCCTGGTGGTGGCCCTCTGGACCCACTTGGGTGCTTCTGAAAGACTCTGTTACACTGATTTTTTATCCGATTTTCCCGAATTTTTGGAGCACTTTTAATATGAGTTAGTAGGTTAGTCCAAATATGATCGAAAGTGTATGAAAATGTATCTAGATCATAGCAATATCACACAAAACATGCATGGAGCGAGAATAAATTATCGATACATTTGAGACGTATCAACATCCCCAAGCTTAATTCTTGCTCGTCCTCGAGTAGGTAAATGATAACAGACATAATTTCTATGGTGACATGCTAGCAAACATATAAGAACTTTGAAAAGTAAAGAAATCAAGGTATGTAATTCAATTTAAGTCATAACATGCAAGAGTCTATATTAGCATTGAAACAAGCAACGAAAGAACATTAGGTGCAAGAGCTCTCGCTGTCCGTGACTCGAATGTCTCCAGATGGTGTTTGCGTGTAAGAAGGGGGATAGGGAATACGAGAAAAAAGGTATTTTTGTGTTGAGAACTCAATCTACTAAAGTTTCACGCTTGGACTTCTTTGAAATCTTATCTTGACTCATCCCCAGACCACTAGCCAGGTACAAGTCAATTTGATCCACTCCTTTTCGATAACTTGAGCAATCATGCAATGGATGAGCGTAAGCACGAGAGTTGACACTTAGGATGGCAAAGAGAGAATATGGTGGAGGAGGAAGACAAAAATGATGAGAAAGGCTCACATCAATGAGGACAATCATAGGCGAGAAGGCCAAATGATAGATATGATGTGAGGAGTAGGGATTGCCATGCAACGGATGCACATATGAGCTGAAAAGCTCTCCAATGGAACTAGTGGAGGTGCATCTAACTTGCTCGCTCATGAAGACCTAGAGCTCTTTTAAGGAGGCTCATCCTTGGAATATGCAAGCCAAGTTCTATAGTGTGAAGGTCCCCACATAGCTATATGCATGATCATCTCTATGGAGTACAACGATAAGAGGGAGTACTAGTGTGGATCTTTCAAAAGGATAGTAGTGTTGCCCCTTTCTCTTTTTTTTCTATTTTTTGTATTTTTTGGTGGCCTCAATGGCTCTTTCTATTTAACTCTCATTTGTCCTCTTTGGGATCTTTTATTTTGTCCACTTTGGGATCTTTTCCTCACTTAAGGGAAACACTCTAATTTACAAGAGGGTATAGAAGATCTTTCACACTTTACAAGGTACTCAAATCATAAAGAGGATGTAGCTATCATGATGTATGCAATGTATGCCGCTGCCAGTCTAGCAGGAACATGTATGACATGAAGATCAAGTCATGAAGAGGTGGAAGTTGCATGGCAATATATCTCGGAAAGGCTATGGAAATGCCTTGATAGGTAGGTATGGTGGCTGTTTTGTGGAAAGATATAAGGAGGTTTATGATGACAGAGCGTATCATGCCAAGGGTTTGGATGTACCGGCGAAGGTGGACGCCAACTCTCGGAGTGATAAGGAGGCAATGCATGGCACAGGAGAGGCCACCAAATATGAGGGGGTGGAAGTGTCAACTTTCAATACTTACATTAGTTCGAAGAACTCATGCACTTATTATCGGTAACTCTCAATCTAATAAGGAGGTTCACAAAGAGACAAGTACCCCGAGGAGGAGTGTATGGGGGTTTGGTTATCCTTGCGCATCCTCGACTCATGGTACGTGAGTGTACTCTAATATTCGACCCCTCAGAAGAGTAGTGATCCATATAGTAGCTAGAGTTCTCAACTAGCTTTTTAGGTTTTTGAAAACAACACACAGATTGACCAAAATACGACACCTATCACTAATAGGTAGAGCTCTTGACACCAAAATTTCAAACATTACTCACATCAATACCTCAAAACTATTCCAAGTTACTACTGAAATTAAATAGCAACCTCAATTACCTACTTCTCAAAAACAAGACATAACTCAGTGCAACAACCAACTCTCTTAACAAGATAGACATGAAAACTAAAGAGAGTTCCAGCGACAAACTAAACAAAAGCCAAGGCTCTTGCTAAGACAATCTAAGACTAAAACTAGACAGGGCAGTAGCTACGAAAAGATAAAGAACACACAACAACAAAAAGATAGGCATGAAGAATCCTATGATGTGTTCTATATTTTGAAAGTGGAGCGTGTTTCTCTCCCACACAAAGTAAGACAGGATCTAACTTGTTATGAACATCAAGCAAATCTAAATAAACTAAAAATAAAACCTAAGAGCGAGACGCTCCAAGCATAGCACATAACGCATGAAGTGATAAAAATATAGTGAGACGAAGGACGAACTGATGATTGTTGATGGAGAAGGGGATGCTCGGGGGAATCCCCAAGCTTAGATGCTTGAGTGTCCTTGAATATTTGTTGGGGATGCATGGGGGCATCCCCAATCTTGAGCGCTTGACACTCCCGAATCTTCTTTCATCATCTTCCATCGCACACTTGAAAACTCCCTTCATACATAACTCATCATAAGCTGATTAGAGAGGTTAGTACCCTTAATAAATAATTTTCCCCCACTGGATATAAATATATTCTTGAAGAGATACTGTTTCTCAAGATTTCCAAAAGGTTTTTGCAAAGAAAAATCAAGCTTAAGGTTTGCAAAAGTGGGGAGAGACAAAACGTGGCAGAATCTGTGAAAAACAGAACAACATGTAGAAAATAATTTTTTAGGGGTACTTCTGCAACTCAAATAAAAAAACTCAGAACATACGAAAGTTCTGTGACTGTATAGAGCACGCTGAGTAAAAAATTCAGCTCAAAAATATGAACTGGCGATTTATTCTGATTTTCCCCGTCACGAGGACAGAATCTGTTTCTTGACAGCATGTCACAACTTTCACTTCCCTTGTCATATGTGGCTATACTTCGCACAAAGCTTGAAAAATAAAGATACAATGATGTTGATACAGTAGTAACAATCATCAAGACCACTAAAAACAGAAGTAAAAACATCTTGGGTTGCCTCCCATCAAGCGCTTTCTTTTACGCCTTTAAGCTAGGCATAAGGCAAAAGCGAATCAAGTTTTATCAAGAGAAAGAGAATAGCTAGCCCGTGTAACGGACTCAAAAGGTAACTTGACTTTCTTTCTAGGGAAGTGTTCCATCCCCTTTTTGAGAGGGAATTGGAATTTTATATTCATCTCTTTCATGTCAATAACAGCACCAACGGTGCGAAGAAAAGGGCGTCCCAAAATAATTGGACATAAAAGTTCACACTCTATATCCATAATGATAAAATCAACGGGAACATAGTTGTCATTGAAAATGATAAGAACATCGTCGATCTTCCCAAAGGTTTCTTTACGGAAGAGTCGACAAGGCGAACACCAAAAGAACATGAATCAAAAGGTTTCAATTCAAACATATCATACATTCTTTTGGGCGTGACGGAGGTACTAGCTCCAACGTCACATAAAGCATAGCAAGAGAAGTTATTTCATTTGATTTTTATCATAGGGTCCCAACCATCATCTAGCTTCCTAGGTATGGAGGCTTATATCCTAAGCTTCTCCTCCCTAGCTTTGATAAGAGCATTTGTGATATGCTCCATGAAGGCAAGATTAAGTGTGCTAGTGTGGGGGTCTCTAGACATTTTGTGCAATAAGCTGATAACTTCTGAGAGGGTGCAACTATCAAAATCAATATCACTACTATCAAAGGTGGTAGTAGTGTCATCTAGGCTCACTTGTTTGAAACCCTTTATGTTCATAGGAGTCTCTTCTTCTACGGTTGAGGTATTAACATCACCATTAATAGGTCCAATGGGACCAGGAGTGCATTGGGTGCTAATAGTTTCAGTGTCCTCAACAATTTGGATAGTGGCAACTGTGTGGTGTGTAGGAAGGCTCTTAATTCTATCCTCTTCCTCTTTTTCTCTAGCCCATCTTTCTTTAATTTTAGCCATCATCCTAATATTTTCATTGATTTGTAACTGGATAGCATTAATAGGATTAGCCTTGCTCTCCTCTAGGGGAGAGGTTCTAATTTTTAACATCTCAACATCAAGGGCTAAGCTGTCTACCTTCAAACAAAGATTATCTAATTTAGCTAGTTTTTCTTCCACATTCTTGTTGAAGGCTTTTTGGGTAGTGATGAAGTCTCTAAGCATACTCTCTAGTTCAAAGGTGGGGTTCTTGTTGCTAGGGTAAGTGTTGTTATTCCCATAAGTGGATGGAAACGGTCTAGGATTACTAGCAAAGTTGCCCCTATAAGCATTATTATTAAATTTATTTCTAGCAATGAAATTCACATCTACTTGTTCCTGAGCAACCAAAGAATTTAAAGGAACATCACGAGGATCAATAGAAGGTTGCTTGGTAAGTAGAGACATAATTAAATCAACTTTATCATTTAGGGAGGTAATTTACTCTACAGAATTTACCTTCCTACCTGTTGGAGCGCGTTCGGTGTGCCACTGGGAGTAGTTGGTCATCATCTCATCGAGAAGTTTTGTGGCAGCACCAAGTGTAGTTGACATAAAGGTTCCTCCCGCGGCCGAATATAACAGGTTCCGCGAGGTAAAGTTCAAGCCTGCATAAAAATTTTGTATAACCATCCAGGTAGTCAAACCATGTGTAGGGCATTTCTTAACAAGAGATTTCATACGTTCCCAAGCTTGGGCAACGTGTTCATTATCCAATTGCCTAAAATCCATAATATTACTCCTCAATTGGATAATTTTAGCAGGTGGATAGTACTTCCCAATAAAAGTATCTTTGCACTTATCCCAAGAATCTATGCTATTCCTAGGCAAAGATAGAAACCAGATTTTAGCTCCGTCCCCCAGAGAGAAAGGAAAAAGCTTGAGCTTAACAACATCACCTTCTACTTCTTTATACTTTTGCATATCATATAATTCAACAAAATTATTCAAGTGTAAAGTGGCATCATCTCCAGCTCCAGAGAATTTTCTCTCATAACAAGATTCAGTAAAGCAGGTTTAATTTCATAAGAGGTAGCTGAAGTGGCAGGTGTGGCAATAGGAGTGCAGAGAAAGTCTTTGTTGTTGTGATTGGTGAAGTCACATAACTTGATGTTTTCAGTGGAACCCATAGTAGCAGCAAGTGTGGCAATTTTTTTGTAGTTTTTGATATAAGACACAAAGATAAAAACAGAAAGGTAAACAAACAAGAATAAAAAGTAAAGGTAAAGGATAGTGGGAAACTCCCCTATCTTATCACTCGGAATCCCCGGCAACGGCGTCAAATATTAGCTTGGTGTGCGAGATGATGATAATGGTTTCTCGCCCTTCGTTGGTTACCCCAAGTGGAAGGTGAGATGTATGATAGCAACAAATTTCCCCTATGTAGAGGATAGAGTTTGTCTTCCGTAGGACTCCGACCATGATAAGTAGGTGGTGAAGTGAACAATGGCGCCGTTCAAAACTCAGGGTTGCTTACTTCACCTAGACCTGCACACGATACAATTAACTTTTCCTCCCAACGAAGTTCAGAGAGGTTGTAAATCTCTCCGGTCTTGTTGTTTACATAGGGTCAAACACACAAGGGATAATGATAATGATAATGGTAGCAACTGACAGTAAATACTGAAAAGGAAATAGCTTGTAAACAATGATGAGAGTATGGAACGGGGTCCCCTGATGTTCACTAGTGATGTCTCTCTCCCAAAAGACGATAAAACTTCTATGCGAGGTAAACAAATTACAGATGGGCTATTGACAGGATTATAAACGCACCGCAATGCTAACTATGTTACAGAAGAAAGGAAGAGGCTCATAAGCATGGGAAGTACGCCAAAATAAGTAGATCGAAATCCATCTACATCTACTACTAATCATCCACCTTGAGATATCTATCCAGAACATCTTGCTGGTATTAATTGCGAGTCCCACCCAAAGTGTAAACCTAAAGCAACAGACAACTTCATTAAAAGAACTTTGCGTAAACTAAACAATCCTTGCAACCGCGGTTACAAGCACAGTTGTTTTCCCCCTTGTGGCCACAACGCATCCCCTAGACTCATGTTTCTGTCACTCAAGCCTGTCATCAGCGGGCATGTACCCACAATCGAGCATAACGTTCCTTCTTGGAGTTACTATCCACCACTTGGCCAAAGCAATAAACATCAACGGAGAACATGCAAGAATTACTTAGGAACAAAAATATAAGAGATCAAAACCAAATATATTACTCTATCACGATCTGAACATAATCTCATAATCCATCGGATCCCATCAAACTCAACATAGCAACAGCAGAAGAATTACATATGTGCCTCGATCATGTAGGGCAGCTCACGAGGTCTAAACCATGAAGAACAAAGAGGGGAGGATAATATCACATAGCTACTGATCACGGACCCATGGTCCAAGGTAGACTACTCACGGCACATCCGGGAAGCGTCCATGGTGGAGGAGAAGCTCCCGGAGGTCGATCCTCCCTCCGGCAGGGTGCCGGGAAGGGTCCTGACGATGCTCCCGATCTTGGAAGCGCGGCGGCGCCGGAACAGAGGCGAGATTGCAAAATAGGGTTCTGTCTTCGGAGTTTCCCCGTCACGGAGAATAAATAGGCGAATGGAGGCAGCCAGGGGGGCCACCAGGGGTCCAGGCGCCCCCCTGGCGCGGCCAGGTGGCCGCCTGGGCCCCTGGTGGTGGCCCTCTGGCCCCACTTGGGTGCTTCTGGAAGACTCCGTTACGCTGATTTTTTATCCGGTTTTCCCGAATTTTTGGAGCACTTTTAATATGAGGGAAACCTGGAATAGAAAAACAGCAGAAAACAGGAACTGGCACTAGGGTGCACTGAGTTAGTAGGTTAGTCCAAATATGATCAAAATTGTATGAAAGTGTATCTAGATCATAGCAATATCACACAAAACATGCATGGAGCGAGCATAAATTATCGATACGTTTGAGACGTATCACCCATAAAAATTATGCAGACAGCCCGCGTACTCGCCGCGCGTATGATATATCTACAATGCGGAAGGATGAATAGGGTTTCCATCTGTCATCCATTCTCCTCCACTCGCGGCACCCCATTTCCACTCCGCCACGTAGTGACAATACTTCGGCGAGCAATCCCGATGGAGTTGGGAGCACTACAAGAAATATGCTAATACACGACGCTATATTTTCATCGCTACATCGTCACGGTTTTTAATTCATGACCATCTTACGACGAAAAACCAAGCGTTGAAAACGAGCTGTCAAAAACTCAAAGCAACGACGTTTTGGTTGAAATCTTCGTAACTTTCACGATGATTTCTGGATCGTCGTAACCTTTACGATGATCCTAAATCGTCGTTGGCAATCTAACCAAACCTACGTGGCAACCCTACGTGGCAAAATTGCAAAAAAAATCAAAACGTCGTGGCTGAAATCAGTCCGACCCATTTCAATTGATCACATGGGCTGGTTTTGAAATGTTAGGCTTTTCTTATTGGGCTTCTTTTGGGGCCTTAGCCTATTTATAGCCCTTTTGGAAAAAATCGAATTCCTTTTGACCATTATAATTTGGGCCCTGGCATTTTAGTGCCCAAATATATTTGGGCCAGTTCAGTTTTGGTCGTTTTTCATTTTTGAATTCTGCAACTTTTTGTTCTTTTATGTTGTAAATTGATCCATAAATAACAGCCCATACACAACTTTGAAGCCCATAATCTAAAGCATCTCTAAATGACAGGCTGACAACCCACACCACAAAGTTTGAAGCCCATTCCAAGATCTCATAATATATAGTCAAAACCTGTAGTACAACCAAAATCTGCTACCAAACTTGTAGAAGGATTTGCTACCAAACATGTAGAACAATCTGGTACCAAAATTACACAACCAAGTGCACAAAAGCTGCTACCAAACCAAATGCTATCAAAAAATCTGCTATCAAGTGAAACAGAGGCAATGAATGCAAAAAAAATCACAATACAACCAAACTTTATCCAGAGATTGTTCTAGCAGCCTGCATTTTGATGAACGTATGGCATCTACATGTTATAAACACTATAGTTAGCAACAAAAATTTCATGCTACATCAGCAAGCAAATAATGCAATATTTTCATGCTATAGCAGCAAGCAAATAATGCCACAGTTTCATGGTACAACAACAAGCAAACAATGCAATAATTTCACCACTGCTAGTCTCATCTGTTGTGGCCACAAGACACTAACTATATCGTATAAAATTTGGAAAGTGCTCAAACAGGTGTGTTCTCTATGTCATATGCTCATGGTGAGGTCCTGTCATAGAAAAGTTTATGCAATGCTGAGATGATTATATACTTAGATACCGAGATGATAGAACATATTGTAATATGTTGCAAACTATCATTTCCCCAGCTCCCGTGCCCCCAATAAAACTGCACATTGTCTAGTGATAACTGAAAATTGCAATGCCAAACTACCATGGGTAGATGCAATACAAGATTAACTCATTACAACAACAAAATTGTGGGTTGGGATGTCAATTTCATGCACCAAATATAACTTTAGTTCATGCAAGTTCTAGGAAAGTTTCTACCTTGCAAACCATATAGAAGTATCAACTTCCACTGAAGTGATAGTGGTGAAAAGGATAATTATATTATTATGGTCTTGTTTTAAGATTCACAGGAGTGGATCTGGCTTTTGAAATACAACACACAAAGTGCATAGCTGCAGATTATGGAGAATAAAGGAGGCTACCTGGTGCTTGATCGTTGCCATCATTCTCGACATCCAGATGAGTAGGGTTAACAGGAGCCTATGACACATGAGCAGCCACACATCCCGCTCGATGGAGCCATCTTAACAAAGGTATAATGGCTCCAGTTCGATATCTGAAAGAAAAGAAACCCTGTGGTTATCTAGCAAAGAAAGAGAGGCTATACAAGAATATAACAGGGAATGAAGCATCAAAGTCATAATTACTCATCTTAGGAATATAACAGAACTATAAATTCTCTTCAAACAAACTACAACCTATAATTACATATCTAAAATATATTCTCTGAAGAAAAGGATCAAATTTTACATAACGCAAATGGGGACTAGTAATTACTAGTAATTACACTAAACAAATCAAGTTGCTGCTTGGTGCCACAGGTGAGCAAAATACGTATGGAAGTGGGGACTAAATATAACGGGTCTTTGGTTTGGAACCGTATGAAATACGTGGAGTAACGGAACCTGAATATGGATACTGAAAGTCTGCAAGAAAGACTAAATAGATGAAGGCCAACACTCGATAGTCAATGTATGTGCAGTTGTTAACCATGATATGTATTGATCCGTTCTAAATATACGAAGGCCAAAGCATAAACCCCGTCAACTCCCCCAATCCATCCGTCAACTTGAACCCTAGCTGCTACCAAGTAGGGTTCTTCTCGCTGCCACCCGCCACCGGTGGTTCCCATGAATTCTGGGGTATCATCACCACCGCCCAAAAAATGTACTAGAAAAAGATGGATGGCAGTGGCACGATGGCCAGCACGGAACATACCACGGCAATAAATATTCATGTGGACTACTCAACTTTTGCAATACTCATTCAAACTCCTTCTAACCTTCTAGCCTTAAGAAAAGTTTTATTATTTCCATCCTTATGTTTCATATTCAAGAACTACTGTAAGCTACTCAAAAGTGTTTTAAGGTTTTCAACATTGTCCTAGTCATGTGGTGGTACTATCAAACTGTTTAAGTTTAAAAACTGTCCTAGACTCTCAATATATAATAATACAACACATCAGCAGTGGTAGTATGAAAGTTACCGAAAACATCTAAATTTAGGTTGATTAGCGAAATCTTTTCACAAGATTTTCCATGATGAGCCACAATTTGAGCAGCTCAATCTGTAATTGATTACAGACTAGTTCTGTTGGATTTCTGCAATGCCAACAAGTTGAGCATTAGGCCTCTAACTCAGTAAACTGGGCACAATTACTCAAACTTCTAACTCAAAACAGTAAGTGAGTTGTATATATAAATATATATACTGCTTCCAACTCAAATGCACATCTTCAAAAACTAAAGCAGAGCCTCCATAATCCTATTACATCAATTTTTTTCCCTTCCAACTGTTTGTACAGATAATGGAGTGCATATTATCTAGGGGAAACAATTTTAATTAACTTAGCTCGATCTTGAAGAATATTAATTACTTGATAATCATCTTGCGAGGAAACCAAACCTGAACACAAGCGGCAGCCACTGAGACCGACACGAGGGGGTTAGCCAATGCTCTCCATTCTTCACGTTCTTGCATCAGCTCATCCATTCTGCGATAAATTGAGTGAGAACAAAGTTTGGCTTTTAATTTGTCATCTTAGAGAATCATCGGATAACATACTCCCTCTATAAATCAATATAAGATGTTTTAGATAGCTAAACTAGTTATCTAAAACATCTTATATTACTTTACAAAGGGAGTACATCAACCTGACATTTAACAACCAAGAAACATACCCTAAATCATGAATTTTTTAAAGTACACCGTGCATTTTGTTTGCAAGCACTAGATAAAAACAAATATTGCTAAATAGATGGATATATACACGATTAACAACAGAAACCCAAAACTTCCAGTATGCTAAAATGAAGTGTGTTTGCTGCATGCAAGCGTGAGGTGACAAACTTTCCAGTATGGTGCTAGAGTCTGCAAAGAATTTAATGTCCTTTATTTTTTTTCTCTTGCACTATTACATCTAGGAGGATACAATTAGAAAATAACAAAGCAAAAAAGAAAAGTCAAGCCTTGTATGAGATACATGCATCCAACCTTAGTTAAATAATAGAACACCTAAGCATTTCAGTACTATGCACTATATTACTAGATGCAATAAACAGTTCTTGTTCTCAGACAGTAACAACAAATGACCACAGACCAGACCACAACCACAAACCCCACAATCTTAACAGTCGAGCATCACATAATCAACGACAACTCAAAGGCGGGCACAAAGAGCAGCCATAGCTCGAAGGCTATGTCCCAGAGCTAAGGGGGCACAGAGGAAAACCAGGAACTTACTTGAGGACGTACAACACCATTGACACTGTCACACAGAGGGAGAACCACATGAACCAGGTGTGGGGGCCGTGGGCATTCAATAGCGCACAAGTGGGAGGCCACAGCAGCCGCCCAACAGCCACCAGGTCACACTGAAGTGGGGAGCAGGATCTCTGCACACGACACCATGACCATATCGGTTCCTACCAAACATTTGGACAACAAGAAAAATAATAAGAAATATGTCAAACACGTTCGAGAGAAACGCCAAAAAATTCATTTTCCTAACATATGGTGAGCAGAGACTAATCGAGTATGACCAACAAGACTGACATCACTTCATTGTCCCAAACCAACATCTAAAGTAAAGAACTAACACGATAACTACTAGTTTTCATGCATTTAGTGATTTATTTTGATCTACATCACCCTGAAATTGAAAACCAATACATGATCAACTCAACAATGGTTGAAACTTGACATGATATCATAATTTCACACATATATTATGTGGTAAAAATTTGAGAGGGTTACGGAAAAAACAGGATGCACATCATGTAGAAACTAGACCATCTCTTTCGGAAGATAAGGGTTTCAGAGGAAAACTCATGTGTTACAAAGACATTTCATTTTTTAACATTTATTTCTTGTTCAATCTTTTTGGGTATTCAATATAAATTAATCATAGCCACCTCCCCAAATTTCAAACCTTTTTTTACTTCATTTACTAGTTTTCGTGCATTTAGTTATTTATTTTGATCTACATAAATCTGAAACTGAAAACCATGACATATCAACTCAGAAATGGTTGAAACTTGGTTTGGTATCATCATTTCACACATATATTATGAGCTAAACATTTGAGAGAGTTACGGAAAAAATGGATGCATTTCGTGTACAAACTAGACCATCTTTTTCGGAAGTATAAGGGTTTCGAAGGAAAAAATTACGTGTTATAAAGACATTTCATTTTTTAACATTTATTCCTTCTTCAATCTAAACATGATGCAATGCTAAGCTAGCTAACTTAACACATACCAAGCATGGGGTTGTGATATTATTTGAACTTTTATTTATATTAATATTATAATTAATATTACTTGAATATTAATTAACTATCTTTGTCCTTTTTACTATTTTCATTTAATACTTTATGCTATAGAGGTATTTTTATTTATTGAAATAATAATTAGTTCCACAAGCAATAATGCATTTAGGATTTTTTTTGAATTAATGCTAAGTTTTAATGGTGATCATTATTGGCTATTTTCTATGAAAAACCTAAAAAATCTTTGTTGCAAAATTATATCAAAACATTAAAAAAAATCTAGACAACATTGTACGTACAACTGACCAAATGGTCGGATGTAAAATATTTTTCATACACCTCTCATAAAAAAGACAAAAATTTACTGATTTAATTGGATATAACACATTTTTCTGATGATTATTCGTATATAAATCATTTTCATATTATGGTTTACCAGATATTCAATTCTAAAGTTTATTATATTTTCTGGAATATTTGATAAATAAAAAATCCAAAGATTTATTTTTACTAAGGGTTAGCCAGCTAGTGTCATTAGCTGTGGGGTCTAAAAATTGGTGTATGCTGCAGAGAGAGGGTGTGGTTTAGGGAGAGATTATAGCGGGCTTCAGCCCACTATAGGTAGGGCTAGATTTTCTTTTTTTCTTCTGTTTTTGATTGTTTCTTCATATTATTTTAGTTTTTTAGGTTAAAATGAAAATTTAAATTTAAATCTCATCAATAAATTTAAATACTATATAATTATTATCCTAATTTGATTTAGTTTTTATTGAACTTTTTTAGGTTAATACTGTTATTATTATTATCTTAAAAGCAACTAATTATCTGTTCCATTTTAAAATGTTAAAAATAAATACCTTCTCCTCTAGGGGTATTTTTATTTATTTGTATCATAATTAACAATTGAAACAGTAAATAATTTAGATTTTTTTAATTCATGCTAAGTTATAGTGGTGATCATCATTGGCTATATTTTTGAAAAACCTATCAAATATTTGCTGCATAATTGTACTAACCCATTTTTCAAAAATATTAGACCGTATTTTATGTACAATTAATTAAATAGTTGCATGTTAAATGTTTTTCATACACCTCTCATAAAAAATATAAAATTTCGCCGACTTAGTTGGAACTGGGTCATATTTAAACTACATGTGCTAGATTGTTTGCTTTTTATTGATCCCAAAAATCATTTTTGGGAAAACAAGTAGTTATTTCATCATAGATCCAGAAAAAGTTTGTCAAGAGTAACACCTAGCAATGAACTCTCAATGGATGGATGAGGCGGGATCGAATGGACCCCACGAATGACATTTAGGCATAGTTAAATCATGTTACTACGTTATTATAATCATCATAAATGTTATGACGATCTAAATCTGTCGTAATCGACTAAAAATAACTTCGTAAACTATGTGTATTAGTTTACCATGATTTCATCTTATGCAATTATGACGTATTTGACTGACATCGTCATAACTTTATAGGGATTTGACCCCCTCAGACGGTTTGTGACCATCTTGTATGAAATCGTCATAGATATATGTCGAATTCATCCACGACCACGTAGAGAACGTCATGTATGAGCATATTTCATAGATATATGTCGAATTCATCCTCAGGTCGATCCTTGGCGTGTGGCGCAGCCCCACGGCCGCGCCGTCCTTTCCCGTTGCGGTCAGCGCGTGTGGGGGCGCTTCCATGCGCTTGACCATCTTCTTTGGCCGACGACGCATCACCACCAGATGGCGGAACGGGAACTGGTGTCCGCCAAAAAGGTCGTCCAGGCCGGCGAGGAGGGCGCAGCCGACCGCCTTACAGCGGTTCAGGACGAGACGGAGCTCGTCGAGGTCTTGAAGAGCTCCACCTTGGGCTTCTATGTAGACCGCCAAAAGAAGAAGTGAGCTGACGACCTTTTCGAGTGTCTGGAGTAGTCCTCTTTTGTAAGATCCAACGATGTTTCGGCGTAGGTAGTACAGCGGGAAACCTTCAGTTTCAATTATGTAAATATATGTCGTTTAGATTAGCACATCTTTTCTGCCGCGCCTAGTTTCGTATGCCATTTCACATTTGCGGCGACCTGCATGTCGCTTTTGCGTTATCCCTTTTTGGTGGATCTGCTAGAGTTGCTTTAAGGACAATTTTCTAGCCTAATCCTCGACCTCGACCCTTGATCCCTAGTCGAGGGACGCGGCACCGTTCCACATTTCTGGCTACTGACACACCCATAGGCCATGGCCGAGCTATCACCCCGTCTCGGGCAAGCGGGCGGCTCCTATGCCAAGTTGCATAAGAGTCACTCTAGCATATGCGCTATCCCTCCTCCGACACGTTTTTAGGCCACAACAGAACCTCCATTTTTTTTCTCGGACCGATTTTTTTTTGTGAGTGGCCCGTAAAACCCTCCCTGAGCCGCTACATCTACGGCACGGAAGGGGATATAGGGTTCCCGTCTCCCATTCCATCTCCTCCCCACCACCGCATCCGTCTTCCCCTCCACCGCTTCCTATCCGTACTCCGTCGAGTAATCCCGATGGACATCGGAGGATGTAGCATCCTTGGAGGCCGAAGCTCCTCCCCTCCAGCTAAGCGCAGTGCCACCGGCGACCAGAACGACTCGTCGTAGGCCTCCGCGGCTCCTCGCCCTTCGCCTCGGCGAGGTCGGCACTTGGCCAAGCCCTCTCCGGCAACCGGAACATGCGCTCGACCAGGTTCTTTCATCTTTCCAACCTCTTCTGGCCGTGTACGCAGCAATTTCGCGTCGCTGAGCAGGAGCTCCACGCGGCAACGAAGGCCATGGACGCGGGCGAGGAGGGGGCCGGCGAGCGTCTGTCCACCACGAAGGAGGACTTCAACTACTCCTTCGCAGTGATGAACTCCATCTACGAATTTCACCTATGTGATGGGCATTAGGCGGCGGCTCAGGCGTTAGGTTTCATATTTTGTAGTTCTACTCCGGTGTAATTTCGGCGATCTATATATACCATGTTTTAAATATGTCGTTCGGTATAAAAGATCTATTCTCACTAGTGGATAGACCCCCATATTATCCCGGTTCATATGGGCCTTCGGTCCCGGTTCCACACCCGGGACCAATAACTCGGGACCAATGATGATCCCGGTTGGCCCACGAACCGGGACCGAAGAGGCTCCACGTGGTCAGGCGCGCAGCGAGGGGGGGGAGGAGTCATCGGTCCCGGTTGATAGGAAGAACGGGACCGAAGAGGCTCCACTGCCCTCCTTTTTAGCCCTATTTTCTGATTTTTTTTTCATTTATTTATTTTTTGTTTTGTATTCAATTAAATGGTACCATATATATATAAATTAAAGCAACAATGAAGGAACCACAATATATATTACACATTATCGTCACGAGTATATCATATACACCATCTCATTCCTCGTGCTTGGTCGAACATGTATTAAACAAACGGTACTCACACGAGTTCGATCTAATTTACATCGGTCCTTGGCCGCTTGTCTTCCAAAAAATGAGGGTGAAAGAACTCTCCAATCGGAGCTATGACATGGTCTAATAAGAATCTGGCGATTTCCTCTTGAATTGCTCGCACGCGTTCTCGTGGTAGAAGACCGTCCCGCATTCGTTCGATCTAATTAAAAGAAAGGGATCAATATATATGAATGAAACTAAACACAATTTAACGCAATAAATTAAAGTATTGAATGTTGTTTATCGTGCTTCAATTTTCCTTATGTTTTGGGTTGCGGCCGTCTCTTTGGCCGTCTGGCGAATGAACTCGCAGACATAATATCCACATAATTTATTCCCAGGTCCCTGTCTCAAACACTTTACGAGAACGGAGATCAATGAATATTATAATCAGCATGATAATTATACTGAAACTAGAATAAAAAAGATGCACGGATCTAGCAAGTAGTACTTACATTCAGTGATTCAAATGTAAGCTTTGCCGGAAGACCCGGTGTTTTGGCGGTGAACCGTTTCCAAACCCTCTGGAGGCATGCTTGCATGTCCTCCCATGATTTCATAGATCTGCGTCCCGGGTCCATGACTTTTACTACTCCTTCGTCCGGAGCAATGATCAACAGAATAAAGTGGAAGCTGCACACGCATAAAGAGTCAATTATACGCTTAACACCGAGCAAGCAAAATAGAATGTGTGCGAGACAGTAACACTCACTCGAAGTTGTAAGGAAATAGTATTTCCCTTCTTGTGCCGAAATACGTCAACGATTGCAACAAGTTGTTCTCTGTCTGGTTGGGCTTCTCTTTAAGAGTTCTTTCATGAACGAACTGGCAGTCAACGAACCCAATGTCATAGATTTGTCCTTTATTGCATTCGAGAATCTTCATTCTGCATATATAATTAGTTTAGTGATGAGTGTAAGATTGTACATGAAACGAATGAACTGAGCTACAAAAGCTTGATCACTGAAATTAATGGTACTACAGACAATATGCACTGACGATAGATTTGTCGATGGCGTCTCCATTGTAAAACTGAAATAATTCTGAGAATTCAATCAGATCGAAGCCTTGTCCATGCCCGTAATGCTCGTTCTGAAATTTAGCGTAGATCCAGTTTTCGGATTTAGCAGATTTTTCCATGTACCAGTCATGCAATTTTCACATCTTTGTTGGTAGATCGTTGACTAACTCGGGTTTGACGAGAGGATACCCGTGTTGGTCTTGGTATGCCGGTACGAATTCCTCGTCGTTCCCGAACTCATCCAGACGGCTCAGGTAATCAGTAATAGACAATCCTACTGCCTGGGCTTTTGCTCCGTACTGTCTTATAAACTCCAGATCTTTGTTCGGATCATACGCATCGACCTGATGCTGCTGGGGGCGCGACCAAGTGTGCACTTTCAGCGGTTCGATCGATTGTTCTTTCTGTAGTCCGAGCTGGGCAATCTCTTTTCCGACTCTCCGCTCTTTTGCCTCAGCCGACTTTGTAATAGAGCGTTCATAGTCTGATGTGAGCGGTATGGGGTTGTGAAGCTTCTTCTTCAGTTTCGCGCACGCGGCGTGATCTTCTGGGGTGCGCGGGAACAATGGCTCTATCGGCTTCTTCTTGTTGGCCACATCAATCTTCCACTTTTCATAAGACATTTTTACGGACACTTCTAGTTCCTCAGGTGTCATCTCTCTGGGTAGCTTCTTCATATTCTGATGAGGAACTTTTGGGAGGGGTGATCGCTTACGTTTCGGTGATTTCTTGCTGCCCCTCCTAGTATAGGTACGCTTCCGCTTCTGGCTCTGAGACTCAGGAGATGGAGACGGCTGAGGCGACGGTGGAGATGCCTGAGGCGACGGTGGAGACGGCTGAGCCGGAGAGTGGTGAGGCGGTGAAGGCGATGGTTGCGGTGAAGAATGGTCACGTGGCGGCGAAGGTGGATTGCTCTTCTGAAGAGTGGGTGACCTTGGCGGCACATAATTTGGAAGCACGATGTGCTCCTTTCGCCATAGAACACTCCCCTTTTTTGCTTCTCCTAGTTCTTTCAGCTCCCCATCTTCACCTGCAGGGTGGTCCATCTTCAGCTCCTCATAATCATCCATCACATCATCCACCATGACGACAGCGTACCCTTCTGGAGTCGGGTTGCAATGATAAGTTGGTTTCTCCGGGATTGATAGGGCCATGCCGACCGCCACCGTCACCTTTAAGTTCATCACTTGCACCTTAAGCTCACAACGTGTGCTCTCCGTGATATAATCCACTGGGTAGCGTTTAGGAGCAGCCGTTGTCAGTGCATCATCATCATCCTGCTGGAGCTGCGTGGAAGCTTGGGAGCTTTTCCGATTCGATGGGGCGCCGGTAGCATCGAATCCAGTTTCTAACAAGAGCTGTTGAGGTTGGCCGCCACTTTGCTGGCTAAGTCTGCCGATCAGCTCCTCCGCCCGCTTTAAGCCTTCTTCTACATTACGCAGCCGCTCTTTGGTAGCCGTTTTCTCAGCCTCATTCGCCACTTTCTCTCTCTCAACCGCCGCTTTCTCAGCTGCCTCCCTTTCCTTCCTCCTCTGATGGCTTTTATCTTGATATTTCTTGCTTTCCGAAGGGAAGGCAAGTTTCCAACACTTGGAGCCTGGCGTGCCTCGTTCTCGTCCTGGGTGTTCTTTATTTTTTAGGGCGTGTGTGAGCTCGTCGTCCTCTCTATCGGGAATGAACCGTCCCTCTTCAATATCACGTACTGCATCTCTAATATCATCGATGGGCAGCAGAGGATCATCTATGTGTGACTGGTTATATATTGCCATCCCATCTTTGTTCAACGTGCCCCCATGGCCGTAAAACCAGTTTCTTGTCTGTTCATTCCATGTTGTAGGCTCTGGAGTGATCCCGGCATCAAAATACTTGGCCTCAATTGCCTCCCACCTAGGCATGCAACCGGCGTAGCCAGCAGGCCCCATTTTATGGTGGTAAATCTTCTTAGCGGCATTCGTCTGATTTATTTCAGACCTTTGCTGCGCGTGCTCCGATTTCTTGTACGCCACAAAATCATCCCACTGCTCTCTTTTCTTACCATATCCGTGTTCGAAATCCGGAGTCTTGTCTAACTTGACATATTTTAGGTACAAATTTTTCTTCCAATTCTTGAATTGCTCGGCCATCTTGCTGAGAGCAAACTTCTTGACTCTAGCCTCTAGCTCCAGTCTAGCTGCCGCCTCCTGAGCTGAATTATCCACCTCTGGCATCCGCAGGAGGAAATTATGCATGAGCATGTTCCAAAGCCTGTCTTTCATGGTGTCGCACACAAACGAGATTGTAGGGTCCTTTAGCTGCATCCATTCTCGAATGGTGATCGGGATGTTGTCCCTCACGAGAGTTCCGCATGCCTTCACAAATTTTTTCTTGACATCGTCCGGAGCTAACGGTTCGCCGTCTGGACCGACCTCTTCGATCCTATACCTCACATTGTCAGCCAACTTTTTGGTTGGGCCTCGTTTCAGTCTTGCGGAGGAATGGCCGGATCCGGATCCGGATCCGGAGGGCTAAAAGAAGAAAGAGTGTTAATATATGCATGTACATATACAGCTGCATTTTAATTAACAGTAATTTACATATATATCAACCTCGCCGGTGTTTTCGAGATTAAAGGTTCCGCCGGAGGCGGAGCCGGAGCCGGCTTGTCTCCCGTCCGATGCTTCTTCTCGGTGGAGAGACTCGTCTCCCTCGCCGGAATTGTTCAGAAACCGGCGGGTGACATCTTGACCTTCATTGTCGTTGATCTTATCGTGAAGCAAGTTTTCCTCATTTTCATCTCTATGAAATATTGGATCCATAGTATCTGCAAATTAAGAATTGCAAGATATTATAATGCAAATCGTAGGAGGCAACGGTGTAGTCAACGGTAGCAGCAGAGTCTACCGGAGATTAAAGGGGGGGAGAAACAGTAAATACACGGCAATCATAGCAAACAATACAAGGCATGACAAATGAAATGCAATCGGTGATCTAACGTAAAACGATGCAATAAGCTCGGCGCTAATGGCGACCTCGCCGGTGATTACCGGACAGGGTGTCCGGAGGGGGGGGGGATCAAGCCGGAGGTGTCGTGGGTACCGGACAAACATAAGGGGGGTGTATCCGCGCTAGTTGATCTGTTTTGAGAAACATTCGTGTTCGGAAAAAAATTCATCCGGGCACTTTAATAGTACCGGACGAATCATCGGACTGACGGTCCGGAGGGGGGCGGTTCGATGTTCGGTATATTAGAGGGGTGCGGTAGACCAACGGATAGCGTATTCGTATTCGTTGTATTTTTCTGAGCAATTTTGATGTATAAAGTTTTTCGATCCGATATACGGATTAAAAGATATTAATTTAATAAGTTTAATTCATTTTTAAATCATTTAAATCAATTACTATTTTCTTTATTGATTTATTTAATATTAATAATATTAAATTTTAATACTGACCAGTGGGTCCCACTGGTCAGTGACATATTAGTTAAATTAATCTGATTAAGTTTCTGACATATGGGCCATGCCTGTTAGTGGGTTGGGTTAAGTTTCTGTTTAGTTTAAATTAAATAGGCCATTAGGGGGGGCCAGGGCCCACTTGTCTGTGAGTGAGAGAGATATATCTCTCTGTTTAAAATAAACAGAGGGATTAGCTAGGAGGGGCCCCACCTTTCAGTCACAGCTAGGGGGGGTTAAGGGTTAATTAGGCCTCTGGGTCAGGGCCTAATGGCCTAGGTCGCCAGCGGTGACACTGTTGGGCGCCGGAGCTCGCCGGAATATGGCCAGAGGGATCGGGGAGAGGAACTGAGGGCACTGGGGCGTATCCCGTGGTGTCGCGCGTCTATCCAATCCATCCGGGCTTCACGGGGGCGCGCTGGAGCTTGGCTTCGACGACAGCAGCGGCGACCGGAGGTGGGCTCAGAGGAACGGCGACGATGGAACAGAACGAGAGGGAGGGGAGAGCTCGGGGGGGGGGGGGAGGGGCTCGCATGGAGTGCGCGGAGGACAGGGGCGGCGTGGCTCGGTGGAGTCCGTCGAGGGTGGCCGACCGGAGCAGCGGCGACGCGGAGCAGGGGGCAACGGCGAGTTCCGGGCGGCCCGCAGCTTCCGCTGCTGCGTGTCCACGCGCGGGGAAGACGAAGGCGGCGAATCGGCGGGCAGCCTGCCGGCGTCGACGGGGAATTCCGCGCGGGCGGTTGTTTCGGCGTCGACGAAGATGGATTTGGTGGAGTTGGGGGAGGAAGAAGAAGACTTGCGCATATATAGTAAGGGCCATCGGTCCCGGTTGGTAGCACCAATCGGGACCAAAGACTCAACGGTTCCGGTTGGTGCTACGAACCGGGATCGTTGGCCTGGACGGGGAGGGGCGTGGTGCTGCCACGTCGCACCAGGGTCATCGATCACAGGGTGAAATTTGAACTACAAGTTCTTGATAGTTTGCTCTTTATTTTTTCAAAAAAAAAACATTTCCAAGTGCACAAGTACTCATTTCATCAGAGATCTACAAAGAGTTTTGCAAGATTCCACACCTAGCTATCACCAGCCATGCCCCCCTCCCCCGTTTTGACCGCATTTTGAAATCGGTGCTTAGACAATTCAAAAAAAATCAAAAATATATAAAACCTTCGCGTTGCATCCTAATTTATGTCCTAGTAACCATACAAACCAACAAACTTGGAATAATGCAAATCTATTAAAAAAGTCTTCTCAAAATGGGTTATCGAGTATGAAGGTTCATGGCTTTCAAGCCAAATGGCCGAAGTTATAGCTAATTTCAAATGATAGTTTCCCCAAATGATCTCATATTTTGCATATGTGTGTATATTTGAATGGCCAACAAGTTTGCCAAAGGAAGTTTTCATTTTCGTTGCACGAAAAATCCATTTTTCATTTTCCGAGTGCCGAAAGTAGGGTCTTTTTGTGAAGGATCTACCAAATATTTGATGTCAATTTGAACCAACCCATTTTGTATTATACTAGACCATATTTTATTAACAATTTACATAAGTTTCCATGTAAAATGTTCCTTATGCACCTCTGCTGAGAAAGACAAATTGCCGCCAATTCAGCTGGAACGGGGTGAAATTTGAACTACAAGTGCTTGATAGTTTGCTCTTTATTTTTTCAAAAAAACATTTCCAAGTGCACAAGTACTCATTTCATCAGAGATCTACAAAGAGTTTTGCAAGATTCCACACCTAGCTATCACCGGCGATGCCCCCTCCCTCCCCCGTTTTGACCACATTTTGAAATCGGTGCTTAAACAATTCAAAAAAAATCAAAAATATATAAAACCTTCGCGTTGCATCCTAATTTATGTCCTAGTAACCATACAAACCAACAAACTTGGAATAATGCAAATCTATTAAAAAAGTCTTCTCAAAATGGGCTATCGAGTATGAAGGTTCATGGCTTTCAAGCCAAATGGCCGAAGTTATAGCTAATTTCAAATGATAGTTTCCCCAAATGATCTCATATTTTGCATATGTGTGTATATTTGAATGGCCAACAAGTTTGCCAAAGGAAGTTTTCATTTTCATTGCACGAAAAATCCATTTTTCATTTTCCGAGTGCCGAAAGTAGGGTCTTTTTGTGAAGGATCTACCAAATATTTGATGTCAATTTGAACCAACCCATTTTTGTATTATACTAGACCATATTTTATTAACAATTTACAAAAGTTTCCATGTAAAATGTTTCTTATGCACCTCTGCTGAAAAAGACAAATTGTCGCCAATTCAGCTGGAACGGGGTGAAATTTGAACTACAAGTGCTTGATAGTTTGCTCTTTATTTTTTCAAAAAAACATTTCCAAGTGCACAAGTACTCATTTCATCAGAGATCTACAAAGAGTTTTGCAAGATTCCACACCTAGCTATCACCGGCCATGCCCCCCTCCCCCGTTTTGACCGCATTTTGAAATCGGTGCTTAAACAATTCAAAAAATTCAAAAAATATAAAACCTTCGCGTTGCATCCTAATTTATGTCCTAGTAACCATACGAACCAACAAACTTGGAATAATGCAAATCGATTAAAAAAGTCTTCTCAAAATGGGCTAACGAGTATGAAGGTTCATGGCTTTCAAGCCAAATGGCCGAAGTTATAGCTAATTTCAAATGATAGTTTCCCCAGATGATCTCATATTTTTCATATGTGTGTATATTTGAATGGCCAACAAGTTTGCCAAAGGAAGTTTTCATTTTCGTTGCACGAAAAATCCATTTTTCATTTTCCGAGTGCCGAAAGTAGGGTCTTTTTGTGAAGGATCTACCAAATATTTGATGTCAATTTGAACCAACCCATTTTTTTATTATACTAGACCATATTTTATTAACAATTTACAAAAGTTTCCATGTAAAATGTTTCTTATGCACCTCTGTTGAAAAAGACCAATTGCCGCCAATTCAGTTGGAACGGGGTGAAATTTGAACTACAAGTGCTTGATAGTTTGCTCTTTATTTTTTCAAAAAAACATTTCCAAGTGCACAAGTACTCATTTCATCAGAGATCTACAAAGAGTTTTGCAAGATTTCACACCTAGCTATCACCGGCCATGCCCCCTCCCCCGTTTTGACCACATTTTGAAATTGGAAAGCACTACAACTGGACTCAGAAAAGGTTGAAACTTGGCATGGTATCATCATTTGATCCACATAGCATGTGTGCAAAAGTTGAGAGGATTACGACAAAAACTGGATGCACTTGGTGTACAAACTGGACCATCTCTTTCAAAGTAAGAGGGTTTCAGACGAAAACTCATCTGTTTCAAAGGCCATTCATGTGTGCAAACTGGACACTTGAAACAGTGGTGTCACATCATGTTCAAACTTGGCTAATTGCAAACATCACAAAAAAATCACCAATGGTTCAATACATTATTACACATCACTTGTTTCCTACATTGCTTATGATCGCTTCTTGGGCCGTAACCACGGAGCATCTTCATTGCTTAATGGGATAGTTGGGTCAGTTTTCACTGTGAATGGAGGAATTTCATGAAACTTATCGTAATCTTCGGACATGTCTGTCTTGTCCTCGACTCCCACGATGTTTCTTTTTCCTGAAAGAACTATGTGACGCCTAGGCTCATTGTCTGATGTATTCGTATCCTTGTTTTTCCTTTTTTTCGGTCTAGAAGACATGTCCTTTACATAGAAAACCTGAGCCACATCTTTGGCTAGGACGAATGGGTCGTCTGTGTGACCAAGATTCTTGAGATCCACTGTTGTCATTCCGTACAGCTGGTCAACCTTTACCCCATCTACATTCATGTTGACCCAACTGCACCGAAACAAAGGGACCTTAAAAGTAGGTCCATAGTCAAGTTCCCATATCTCATCTATGTAACCATAGTATGTGTCCTTTGTACCATCCTCGTTTGTTGCATCAAAGCGGACACCACTGTTTTGGTAGGTGCTCTTCTTATCTTGGGCGACCGTGTAAAATGTATTCCCATTTATCTCGTACCCTTGGAAAGTCAATACAGTCTCAGACGGTGTCGCGGCCAGCAAGTAGAGTTGATTTCCAATAGTGGTGTCATGCATGAGACGTAATTGCAACCAAGTGCC
The DNA here is from genome assembly GCA_950022295.1 of Bromus sterilis. NCBI lineage: Eukaryota > Viridiplantae > Streptophyta > Magnoliopsida > Poales > Poaceae > Bromus > Bromus sterilis. Next base: position 16,694,164 of record OX465598.1, on the reverse strand, counting down.
GAAAGTCTCCATGTGTTTGACTTGAATCCATTGGTCATCCTCCCCCGGGAACTTGGAGCGTAGAACATTCTTGTGTTCCTCGGTATACGGTTGGACGAAGATAGAACTTTGTAGAACTGTGTAGTGTGCTTGAGTCAAAGAATGCCCGTCCTGAAATATCTTTGCTTTCTTTCCTAGCGTTCCTTTTCCACTCAGTCTCCCCTCATACCGCGATTCAGGAACACCAATCGGCTTAAGGTCAGGAATAAAGTCAACATAGAACTCAATGACCTCCTCTGTTCCATAGCCCTTGGAGATGCTTCCTTCTGGCCTTGCACGGTTACGAACATATTTCTTTAAAACTCTCATGAACCTCTCGAAGGGGAACATATTGTGTAGAAATACAGGACCTAGAATGGCAATCTCGTCGACCAGGTGAATCAGCAGATGCGTCATAATATTGAAGAAGGACGGGGGGAACACCAACTCAAAATTGACGAGACATTGTACCACATCCTTCTGTAGCCTTTCCAGACTTGCATGATCGATTACCTTCTGAGATATTGCATTGAGAAATGCACATAGCTTCAAAATGGGTACTCGAACATTTTCTGGTAGAAGCCCCCGCAATGCAACCGGAAGCAACTGCGTCATAATCACGTGGCAATCATGAGACTTGAGGTTCTGGAATTTTTTCTCTGCCATATTTATTATTCCCTTTATATTTGACGAGAAGCCTGCCGGGACCTTGATACTTCTAAGGCATTCAAAAAATATTTCCTTCTCTGCTTTGGTAAGAGCGTAGCTGCTTAGACGCCCTTTATCAGTATGCCTGTGGTACGGGTCTTTCATACGTTGCTGGTCCTCCCGTGCTTCTGGTGTATCTTTTGACTTCCCATACACGCCCAGGAACCCTAGAAGGTTCACGCAAAGATTCTTCGTCACGTGCATCACGTCGATTGAAGAACGGACCTCTAGGTCTACCCAATAGGGTAGCTCCCAAAATATAGATTTCTTCTTCCACATGGCCGCGTGTCCGGTAACGGCATCTTTCGGAACAGATTGACTGCCAGGACCCTTTCCAAAGATTACTTCTAGGTCATTCACCATACCAAATACATCAACACCTTTAGGGAGCTTAGGCTTTTTTCGGTGATCTGCCTCACCGTTGCAATGCTTGCCTTTCTTTCTCACGATATGATTGGGCGACAGAAATTGACGACACCCCAGGTACACAACCTTCTTACATTTATCCAAATATATACCTTTAGTCTTATCTAAACAGTGCGTGCATGCATTGTATCCCTTGTTAGACTGTCCTGAAATGTTACTAAGAGCGGGCCAATCATTGATGGTTACGAAAAGCAACGCTCGCAGGTCAAATTCTTCCTGTTTGTCATCATCCCACACGCGTACACCTGGTTTGGCCCACAGCTCCAAAAGTTCATCGACTAATGGCCTTAGGTACACATCAATGTCGTTGCCGGGTTGCCTCGGTCCTTGGATGAGCACTGGCATCATGATGAACTTCCGCTTCATGCACACCCAAGGAGGAAGGTTGTAGATACATAGAGTCACAGGCCAGGTGCTGTGACTGCAGCTCTGCTCTCCAAAAGGGTTCATGCCATCTGTACTTAGACCAAACCATAAGTTTCTTGCTTCATCTGTAAAGTCTGAGTGGCCTCTCTCGATTTTTCTCCACTGCGACCCATCAGCGGGGTGTCTCAACTTCCCGTCTTTCTTACGGTCTTCTTTGTGCCATCGCAGCAACCTGGCATGCTCCTTGTTTCTGAACAGACGTTTCAACCGTGGTATTATAGGAGCATACCACATAACCTTAGCAGGAACCCTCTTCCTCGGGGGCTCGTCATCTCCCTCAGCATCACCAGGGTCATCTTGTCTGATCTTGTACCGACTCGCAGTGCATACCGGGCATTTATCAATAATCTCGTACTTTTCACCGCGGTACAGGATGCAGTCATTAATGCATGCATGTATCTTCTGCACATCTAATCCTAGAGGGCAGATAACCTTCTTTGCTTCGTGTGTTGTCGCGGGCAATTCGTTATCCGGTGGAAGCTTCGACTTCATTATTTGCAGTAACTTCTCAAATCCGGTGTCAGAACAACCAAAATCTGCCTTCCATTTCAACAGTTCCAGTGTGGTACCGAGCTTTGTGCTGCCATCTTCGCAATTTGGGTACAAGGGCTTTTTGTGATCCTCTAGCACGGTCTCCAACTTCTCCTTCTCTTTTCCTGTTTCACAGTCTCGCTTTGCATCAGAGATGACCCGATCAAGACCATCAGCGGTCTCATCTGATTCCCGTTGTTCTTCTTCATTGTCACCTCGAGGAGCTCCATCTTCTTCATTGTCTTCCATTGCAGTGTCACCGAATTCTTCAGGGGACATAGGATAGCTATCATCATCCTCCTCTTCTTCATTGTCTTCCTGCCTAACCCCTCTTTCTCCGTGCTTGGACCAACAATAATATCCGGGAATGAAACCTCTCCGAAGCAGGTGGCCTTGAAGTGTTCTCGAGGAAGAGTACTCCGCCATGTTCCGACAGTCAATACAGGGACAAGGCATAAAATTATCCACTTTGTTTGCATTAGCCACATTGAGAAATGTATGCAGGTTTGTAATAAACTCGGACCCGCGTCGATCGTTGTACATCCATCGCATCCGTGCTTCGATCTGCGTCATATAATTAACCATTACAATAACTTCGTGAATAGTGAAAAGACCACTATATATGCACACGTGCAGTATTTTTGTATCAGTTACAGATGGAGAAGATAAGGTTGCTAACCTCGGCCGAGGATATGGTGTTCTGAGGACCTAAGTGTGGCTCGGACATTTCGTCGAACACCTGGTGTGCAATCAAAGGAAAAAAATTCTAGCACCCACCCCACCCCAACACAATCCTGAAATTTTTTGAGGCAAAATGGCAAAGTGCTGGTTGGGGGCTTATATAGCCAGAGCAACAGTCCCGGTTTTTGCCAACAACCGGGACCAATGCCTCGCAGTGCGCCACGTGTTGGTCGCAAGAGCATTGGTCCCGGTTTGTGGCAACAACCGGGACCGTTGCCCCACATGAACCGGGACCGTTGCCCTTTCCAAACGAACCGGGACCGTTGCCCGGCATCGGTCCCGGTTCTGAAATGAACCGGGAGCGATGCCTTTTTTGGGCTGGACGAAAGGGGGGTCTGTCCACTAGTGTCTATCACACACGCACGTCCACACGCAGCAACACACAAGCATACCTACATACACAGAACACACACGCAGCAGCGCACACAAAGCAGCACATACACGCACGTAAAAGCAGTAGAGCACACATGTGTGCGTATACACACAGATCCGCATAAGGGGTAAAAAAGGTTTTTAGGTGTCATTAGGCTCAAAATGAATAATTTTTTTATAAAAGGCATAAAATTTAGACTCTTTGTTAGATAGGATAGAAATTATTTATCGATGTCAAACAGGACATAAAATTTAGACACGGTGTTAAATAAGGAATTCGCTCTTCGTTCTATTGATTTTAGCTCCAAAAAGTTAGTATTACAGTATTGGTCATATTGATTTTGAACATTTATAGGTGTAATGCACATAAAACAATCCTCTCTAATGGTTTTTCATTTTTTTACTTCGAAGAATGTCGTTGTTTACGTAATTGAGAAAATGGTTCTAGCTTGACTTGATGAAAGTGCATCTAAACCGTCCATATGAATTTTAGCTCCAAAAAGTCTATATTATATATTTTTTCACACATTGGTGGAAAATGGTCATTTTATTACAAATTACAAGGGTAAATTTCAGCCTGATATACATATATACACAATAACACATACATAGCAGAATCACTCAATAGAGTTTTTCTAAAATGAGCGACACTTATTATGAATCGAAATGAGTAATATTTAACTTGTTATCTGCCTTGGTTTGGAAAATGGATGTAGTAAAAACCCGTCCAATATTGATCGCAAATCTGTAAATTAGGAACGATATATTCCGGTATATTTTTTGTGCATTTTGTTATGCTTGCTTGCGACTAGCTTCAAACAAAAAAAAAGCCTTGAAGCTCGCATGCGTGTACGGTAAAATGTGATGCACGTTGCGGTGAGCTATACTTCTCTGCTAGTAAAATCGTCTTAATTTTGATCTTAACTATAAGTCTTTTTTCCGTTAATTCAGGTTCGGATGCTGGCCGGGGGCACGCGCGGACGCTGCACGAGAACTCAGCCCTGAACGAGAACCACACTATGCTCGAGCTGTTGACCGATGGAATTCAGCTGTTGGTGGTATAGAGAACCGACGACATTCATCACATTTTCTTTTTCCGGGGGCATCACATCTCTCTTGAATTAGTCTTTTTTTAAGGGAATGAATTAGTCGTTTGGCACATGCTAATTAGTGCAAAATTATTACAATCTAACAAACGGAGCTGACCCCAATGATTTTACTCCCCAGCTTTCTCCCTGCCCAGGACTAACCCAGAACGTTCAGGTCCGTAAACTTCTCCGTCCCTTTTGTAGCCAAAGGAAAACTTGAATGCTTGGCTCCGTTTTCTCCCTAGTAATTGTAGCTTTTAAATTCACGTGGTATATGCTTTTTCAAACATTTAAATGCGCAGACTATAGAAAATAATGTTTTTTTCAAAAAACAAAATCACACTAATACTAATTAAACACAGTCAAAAGTGCATTAAAACTAATTAAACAGGATCTGAGTACATTACAATAATTAAAACATGAATTTAAATACTCCCTCCGTTCCGGTGCATAGGGTCTATCTTTAAAAATTATTTGTTTCACTTTAGCCTAAGATTAAGGCCTGTAAACATTAAATACAGTTTAATTAGCACGCAACACATGGCTATCCCTCTTCTCTCTCCTCTCTTCCCGTCCTGCTCCTTTGTGTTCACACACGTATGCAATCAATTTTCTGCATGCAACTAGTACTTCATCACATCATTCGCATGTGAAAACTAGTGCTGATGTAAGCTGATTGGAGGAAAGATTAGCCAATAGATTTTTACCTTGATCCCGCTGAGATTTATAAGAGGTCTAACACACCGGAACGGAGGGAGTACATAAAATAAAGCGCGAGTAGCCGGACATATGATCTACTTGTTGTTGCCACCATCGTCCTCGTCCTCGTCTGTGAGTCGATGAAGGGCGGCGACTATGCCAACGGGAAGGCGACCTGGTAGCCAGCGAACGCCGTTGCCTGCTTAGTCGCATCTATCACCCTCACTGAAACACTGAAGATGCTGTCAGCTCTGGCTGCTCGACGTTCATCTGGCGGTTGGCGGCCTCGCACTCGGCCGCTAGTTGCCACGTTCAGGGGTCTAGGATGACATCCTCCTCCTCCATGGTGTACCACGGAATGCACGACATAGGGATGTGCGTCGGCATGTGGGTGGCGAACTTCCATTGCATACCAATGGGCGACTCGGGCGAGAGTGACCTAGATGGTGGCAGCGGAGGCGGCGACCGTGGTGATGGTGGTAGTAGTGGTGGCGGGGCTTGGTACCTTGGCGGCGAGGACATGAGCTTGGGCTGCGCTGGCAAGCCTGGGCCATAAGGGCAACTCCTTGAGGTTGGAGAGCTTTATGGCATGTACCATGGCAGCCTCCTCCACGGCTTCCTACCACTGGAACTCGTCCTCCTCCTTCGCCTCCTCGGCCTCCACCACGGGTGGGGGAGGACGATCGGCCTCTCCCGCTGTTGGCGCCAACGACATGCTTCCCGCGCCAAATTGGGCCGCATCGGTACGCGGTCGGGCCTCAGGCGCCATCCATCTGGCAGGTGAACGTCGAGCCACGGCAGCAGACACAAGTATTCCCATCAGTGTCAGTATTGGTGCGCTATCACGTGGATACGGTCCATGTTGCCTGTGGGGAGAGAGGTGAGGGCGGAGAAGAAGGCGCGCGCCGGTGATGACCTTATGCATCAATATGGTAGTTGCGGCCCCAAAACTTCTTCATCGCGGTGGTGGTGGTGCTAGTGTTGGCTGGTGGTAAATAGCGGGGGTGTGCGGTGTATGGATAGGGCCGGACCATCACAAGGATATTAAAAAGGATCGTCTGGGCCGCTACTGCATGGATCCTCCCCGGACGCGAAGAGGTCGTAGACGAACGTGAACGAACGTGCATCACATTCGCTCGGTATCCGCATGACGCAAACTCAACGCACTTTTACACCGAGTTTACGTCAGTGCGGATAACGAATTAACGCACGAACACATAAATTTGGGTTTGCCTCCACGTATTAACCCCATCTCGCCCAATCCAAATGGAGGATGCAAAGGATCCAATGCGTTCCCGCATTGGAGTTGCACTAAGTGCTGCCATGTGCCATGTCAACCACCAAAACGGACTCCAGGCAAAAATGGACAAAAAACACTGCAAGGCAGCCCAACAAAATATTGGCCTAGAGTCCTAGACTCAATGAAAAATTCCGCCGTTGGCCTTTAAACTTTGTTATTTTTACATTATTATTAAAACTCCATGTTAATTAGCGAGATAAAGGAAGATCTTTTGCATGTGTTTCAGAAAGAAATTCCGAATGGAGTGGAACTAACAATTGGGTATCGGTCCCAATTTCATCCGGAAATGACGACAACGTCCACGTAGATGAGCGCCATTTTAAGATACTGTTGGAGCAGTTGTGCGGCGCGGCTCCTGCAGGACACGGAGACTCGACAGAGCAACCCACCATCTACATGGTGCCCCAGGAACTCAAAATGAATAGCTATAACCCCGTGGGAGAATATGACCCCGTTGCTGTTTCCATAGGAATCAAGTCCTCCAATATTTACAGGGAGAGCTTGCTGCAGCTGGACAAATACAAATGGTGCTGCGTGCAGCAGCTCATCAGGCGATACAGCTGCCTTTTGGAGCCTGCAAGGACCCTGGTTCTACTGCACAGATGCTTCACGAGCATGAAGTGTCTCCTGCCTAAAATTCGGGGATCCTACCTACAAGGCACCTTAAGGACTGAGGGAGACGACGAGGTGGCCCAGATGATGATGCTAGACGGCTGCTTCATCCTGCACCGCCTGCTCAAGTACGCGCGCCGCGCGAAAACTGAAGAAGCAGGTGCCGGCGGCGGCGATCAGTTTGTCGACGAGGACGAGGACTGGACTCAGGTTTACGGCAGGTGCTTTGTGTGGCAGTTGGTGACGCGCGACCTGCTGCTGCTGCAGAACCAGATTCCTTTCTTCGTCATCCGGGAGCTCTTCCAGCAGCTGAGGAAGGAGGACGAGGCCGAAGAGCTCCTGGTGACCGGCGGCCTCAGGCTTTTCCGCTCTCTTCGTCCCCAGATGATGCACCCCTCAAGCATTTCTTGCGATGGCGTGCACCACCTGCTCCATCTCTTCTACCTCTCCGTCGGCTTCCCGCCGAATTACCACTGGCAGCCTTCCCGCCGCGGCCGAACCGATGAGTTGCTGTCTGAGCTCGCGCAGTGGATCCCGTGCGCCAAGGAGCTGGAGGAGGCTGGGGTCCGGTTCCGCAACAAGGATAATGCCACGAGCTTCCTGGACGTGAGCTTCGCCCGGGGCGTGCTGGAGATCCCGCAGCTGGAGCTTACCGACTCTAGCGAGTCGTTGTTCCGGAACCTGATCGCATTCGAACAGACCTACCCGGACACCCCGCGTGACGTTTCCACCTACGCCGTCTTCATGGACTGCCTCGTCACCTCGCCGGAGGACATGAGGATCCTGGAACTGCACGGCGTCCTCGTCAGCCACCTCAACAGCAGAAGGATCGCCTGGCAATTCTTCGGCGACATCGGCGGCCAGGTATACTGGTCGGTCGACAACTACCTGGTCGGCCTGATGAACGAGGTGAACAGGTACAGGGAGCGCAGGCGGCACAAGTGGCGCGCGGCGCTTGCCCGCAACTACTTCAGCAACCCCTGGGTGACCATGTCGGTGTTCGCAGCCCTGCTCCTGCTCTCCATGGCCGTGCTGCAGACCTTCTTCGCTGTCTATGCCTACTTCAAGCCTCCCAAGTAGACGCGCATCGGAGGCAAAGCTATGCAGCAAAGTATGTTGGGAGAACATCTCAGGTGCTGCTGCTCCTTGCAATAAAACTAGGCCGGAGACATTAATTTGCTTTCGCTCTTCAATCTTCATTAGTTGTCTGTTTGTGTCTCTAATTTGCGTAATGGACCGTGTAATGGTGCTTACTTTTCGTCAGTTGGCATATCCCTGTGTACTGCATTCCCTTGTATCAAACACTTTATTGTAAACAGAACCGAGTCATCGCCATGGATATATCTACCTTTATTTTGATCTTACATTTTTTGTACTACACTTAAGGAATTTCGTAAGCAATATAATTGTTATTTTGTACACTAGCATATATGTCCATCATTTTCTATTTCAAGCTCTTCTTTGATTCGGAGTACTAGTCGTCAACCCGTGCATCAGCACGGGCTAGTGATTTCCCTGTTACAAAACTTTGCTAAAAGAAACTTATGTATTCCATGAATATACAATAAATAAAGTGTAATAGAATGCACAAATTTTTATAGATATTAATCCAAAATTCTTTAATATGAAACAAACTTAGATTATAATATTTGTGTAGCTTAAAATTTCCAAAATGGGTTATGCACATATCAACTGATTAGATTTATGGACGATCCAATCACAAACAAAAAGGACAACAACCAAGAAAAGTTAATTATCACTTAATTTCAAAAAATATTTCAGTTGTAATACGACATATATTTGAATACTTGGATTTTGTAGCTGGACAATGAATTTGTGTTAAACTACAAAAACCAAATCAAATTCTACTTCAAAGAAAACGATATGTATTTTGATGCTTTAATTTGAAGGAGATATGAATGTTTCTAGAATTAGTCTATTTTAGAAACAACAAAGTCTAGAGATATGATCTATAGAATTATTGTTATGCAACCACCTGATATTTCTGAAAGTTAGTAGTACCATAAATTTGAGGAACGGTATGCATACAACAATTCTTAGCTATTGAAGCAATAATATTACTGAACTAAATATTTTCGTCCTACTCGACTTGAGCCTAACAAATGTATGGAGGATGGCCTTTAGTAGGCAATAATTTGTGTGCTGAAAAATACATGGTATACTTTTTTTTTGCATGGAATATCATGGTATTTAAGCTAACTTTATTTTGAACTTGGTGGTTCGTATATTTATCTAAGAGGAATTCCCTCACACGTACAAATGAAACCAACAGTTAGCAACTGGGGTGTTCTATTTAAAAAAAGGCAATATATTTGGTGTAGGCTGCTTCTCTCCATAGTACTATTTTTAGGCTACATTACAGAGTACTAATTATTAAAACAACAAATAATGGGAAGTAGATGTAGCATGCCATAAATGATTGTGCAAGCACACCACTGAATTGTATTTCTAGTAGCATTTTAATATTTCTTAATCACGAAATAGCCACATTTTTATTATGACCATTCTGAAGCAATTTCATGTAGTCTTCAAAATATTTGAAAATTTTGTTGGCCTAGGAGAGGTGAATAATTTCAACATATAATATATATGTTTCTGGTAAAAAGAACAATATTGCAGTTTTGTTTGAAACGGAGGCAAAAGCTTTGCCTCATCTATTAATTAAGAAGGGGATAGAGTTTGATACAGACCGAACCAAAACACCACATGACAATTACTCCCTATTAATAATACACCCTAATTTCTTGGCTCCAGCCATCACCCATAGTTTTGCTTCCCCGACCAAAAAATGAAGAAGGATCGGAGGTGGTGAGGAATTTTGACGGAAGACCCTAGCATTTCTTTCGTTCCAGATCGTCCAAGACACAAGCATGGTGAGAGATGCCATGGCCTTCCTCTGAAAGGGTGTCGCGTCAATAATGGTCATCCACCAAGATTGTATGTCTATTTGAGCGCTTCACTCCGCAATGTGGATTCCTTCAATGCCAAAACGTTGGATGACCAAATTCCAGAGCCTAATGGTGAAGCGGCACCCATAGAAAAGATGAGCGCCACATTCCTGGACCCTCTTGCACAAGGGGCATAAACCGCAGTTTGGCCACCCACGCCTGGCCAAACGATCCGCAGTCCAAATCCTATCCTGAAGCGCGAACCAAGCAAAAAACTTGACCTTCGGCGGGGCCCAAGCCTCCCAAATCATCTTCCGGAAGGGTGAGGAGACCATGCCTATAAATTGAGCCTTGTACGCGGAAGCCGCCGAGTAGTGCCCATCACCGGTGTGCTTCCAAGTAATCTCATCCTCCACAAGCTCGCCAAGGTGGAAGTTGCGCAAAAGCCGCCAGAGATGGAGGAATTGTTCAATATGTGACGCGGTGATGGTGGTCGGAGGGAAGATCCTTAGAATCCAAGCGTCGTCCTTGAGGGCCTGCTTGACGTTCCAATTCTTCCTCATAGAGGCCTCGTAGATGAGAGGGGCAATGTCCTTTGGAGATTGCCCCAAAAGCCACGGTGAAGTCCAGAAAGGGGTGCGCACCCCGTTGCCAACCCCAATGGTGGCTGAAGCATAGAAGAAATCCAGGTCGCCTTTATCACATGGAGTGCCCATCCCCACCCAGAGCTTGTGTGGGTCCTTCCATTCATGCCACGGCCAACGCAATCTCAAAGCACGAGCGAACTTGTCGATGTTCATCACTCCTAGTCCCCCATACTCGCGTGGCCGGCACACCACCTCCCAACTCACTTTGCATTTGGCTCCCGTAGTCTTGTCCGAGCCGGACCAGAGAAAGGCCCTTTGTAGCTTGTTGATCTTGTGGAGAGTGCTTTTGGGGATGACGAGGGGGGGGGGGTGATGAAGTAGACTGCGAGGGAAGTGATGGTGGACTTGATGAGGGACGTACGGCCTGCATAGGTAATATTCTTTCCTTCATACGTGAGAAGTATTTTAGCGACTTTGTCCTCAAGGAATTGAAGGTCAACCTTCTTGAGTTGCCACACCGAGAGCGGGAGACCCAAATATTTCATGGGGAAGGATACCCTAGAAGCCGGGATGCTTTGGAGAATGAGGTTCAAATCAAGATGATTGCAACTAATAGGAACCACCGAGCTCTTGCCAAAATTGGTACATAGCCCCGTGATCTCCCCGAAACCTCGCAAGATAAGCACGAGGTTATCCACGTCCGTCTTGATGGGAGCCACAAAAATCGCCGCATCATCCGCGTAGAGGGAGGTTCTCACCACCGCTCCCCTCCCTCTAATTTTGTGGATGTAGCCCTTCCTAGTCGCAAGCTCGAGGATGTGATGGAGGGGTCCATTGCAATGATGAAGAGAAGGGGAGATAGTGGGTCCCCTTGCCTAAGGCCCCGACCATGCTTGATGGGAGGGCCAGCCACCCCATTCAGAAGGACTTTAGAAGACGAGGATGCAAAGAGCGCCATAATCCATGCGCGGAATTTGTGGGGGAAGCCCAACCGTTGTAGGAGCGCCAGAATATATTCCCACTTGACCGAATCAAAAGCTTTACGGATGTCCAACTTGAAGAGAAGAGAGGGCGTCTTCCCCTTGTGCAGGCGGCGGCCTCTGTAGGTGAGATAGAACAACGACAGATTGCGGAGGTACTTCAGCGACAGTGCCGTGGTAATTCCTCCCCTCTGCATTCTCAACGTCAATGGCGGCTGGCCGATCTGATTCAGACTATCGTCGATGCACCTTCTTCTCTGCCACATGGTCCATCTTGGATCGCATTTTGCTGGGGCATGGAATCTGAGCTTGAAAGGACCATCTTCTTGCAGCCGATGCATCGTGATTGAGACGTCCTCATTGAGTCGTGCTTGGGGTAGAGATTCAAAGGAAACTGAGACATTGGCTGGATGCTTTTTTAGACTGATTGGTGCCTTGAGATTGTAGAGAGATCGGAGAAGCAAGACGATAAGGAGCTGCGCATAGGGGTCAAGCGTCCATGCCTCGCTGGGGCATGATTCTTTTCTTTGTACCTACGGAGGAAGGAGTCTCCAAGGGAGATATTTATGGTGGAAGAGTTCGAGGTGGGACAACGGGCCAGGACTCTCCGTGAGGAATCCTTATGTATTTAATCTGACGGTCGTATATAGCTCATCCATAAATTGGATGGACTAATTTGCTTAGTTTCTAAGGATTAACGTGAAGCCTCCTTTGGTGCTTATAATTACTATATATATACTAGATTCTCAAAAAATGGTCATTAGATTTCATGGCATGCCTATAGAAACCAATATGAAATAGTAGAGGTCTATGTCCAAGGGGGCGCAACGGCGGCATCTTCGTCGTTTCCCCCTTGGGGGCCTGATGGCTTCTCGCCCCTGGTTGGTTACCCAAAGTGGAAGGTTTGAGATGCAGTGCAACAGAAAGTTTTCTTCGGTGAAGATACCAAGGTTATCGAACCAATAGGACTCAGGTGATACAAGTAGGTGACAACGTCGCTAGAAATTGCTTCCTGACTAGGGTGTTGTCGTGTGATACGTCCAAAATGCATCACTATTTTATATAGTAATCCTTTCTTATTAATTGATATATTTTGTGATATGATGCTATTCTTATGTTGTTTTGGCCTATTTTACACAGTTTGCAACTTTCCGGTGCCGAAGCAGCAGACGCTGGATTCAACGGTAAAAAGTGCACGCTGAGTTGCTGAAGAAGAATACCTTCAAATTACCTAAAAATCGACGGAGGGTATTTTCCAGAAGGATCACGAAGACACGCAAAAGAGCGACCAGAGGGGGGCCACAGGGTGCCTAGGCGGCCACCTGGTGCGGCCCCCACCCTGGCCGTGCCGGGAGGGTGCCTAGACCCCTGGGACCACTCCCGGTTCCCCCCTCTGGCCTATATAACACACATCATCCAGAAACCCTAAAAAAGAGAGAGTTTACGGAGTTCTGCCGCCGCTCCGTGGCGGAAACCTACAGAGAAGAAAAGCCATCTCTGGCGGGCAGATTCCGCCGGGGAGATCACCTCCCAGAAGGGGAGATCGTCGCCATCATCATCATCATCATCATCATCATCACGGGCATCATCGAGATCATTGTCGGGACCCGGGGTTAGCGTATGTAATTCCAGACACGATACAATCACATGGAGAGCCGAGAACCGTACCCACTTGTCTAAGAAGATAAGGCCAAGCACAAAATGTTCTCGGTAAGCATCGACCGTGAGGGGCATCCCATTCAGGCCGGATGATCATCTGAGATGGGTCCTCATCGTCCGCTCACAAGTCTAGATGTTTATGGGTGGTGAATCCCATACTCATAGACAAGTCGCCTCAACCATGTTATCGATTGAATCCTAACTCTTACATAGACTTACTCCAGCCCGATCACTTAGTCGGGGTCTAGGGCGGGCTCGATCATACAACAAAGTGTGCACGTGGCAGAGCCACGAGCAATCGCATCGCGATGCCCCAAGCTGCGCACATCTAAGGGCCACTTGGTGTATAAAAGACCGCCAGCCAGATCACAACTAAGGTCTCGAAAACCCATACTAAGACATGCATGTTATAAACATACACGCAACACACATGCCTAGTATGAACAGCAGGTATCATCACATAACTCTACAAAGTACTTCTTTATTTACTAATAGAGTATACAAAGATCACATGTCTGTGATCAACATTACATCATACAACGGAAGCAAATTAGGTCTGAGTACAGACAAGTTTAACAAATGGCTTAGAGAAGCCTTGTAAACAAACATGCCCTTCCACGAGGGACCAGACTGCTGTCTGGGACTATGCTAACTTAGTCAACGTCGAGCTTCACGAAGGTGACTCCATCGGGGTCCGGGTTCTCATCTAAAACATAGAATAAGCAAACGTGAGTACAAAGTCGTACTCAGCAAGACTTACATCAGATCTATACTACTCATGCTCAAGTTTCAAGGTAAAGGAGGTGGGGTTTCAACATGCAGAAGTGCCATCTTTGACTTGGCTAGTCCTGAACTACGATTACCAGACTTAAGGTAAGAAGCGTACACGAGTCCACTATCCAAGTCTCCAACCAATTACACCACTATGGTGCCTTCCTCGACTTCCCCACGAGAAAGCACGCCATAGCACTCACACTTATCTTGGTGTATTTTAGAAGTATCCATTTCAAGTTGTCTAATAATCAGGTATAGGTTCCAAGTAGTCCATAACCGCGGACGCGGCTATTCGAATAGTTTTGTTAACCTTGCAAGGGTGTAAGCTACACACACATGACCATCGGTTACCGCCAGGTCTCGCCACCGTTCAAGAGGTGACAACGAGGATGTTCAGCACGACACTTCGCTCACAACCGGTCTATTCCAGGAGTCGACTATCTGAGTTTGCCTCCGCTCGAGAGCCCAGCCGGATCAACGAAACGAACTCAAACAATGTAAGTGACCGAGACGCCACCTCTGGCAGATGGTTTTCCTGCCTCACAGGTGCACCCACATATCTATATGATGCAATCAGTTCCTTCGTTCTTTTTCTATGCACATGTCAAATCGAAAGCCCGAACTAATGTGACTCCTGGACGTCGACACGGATCAAGGTACTAGGCCGAGAGGGGTCAGTGAGCCCAATGTGTGGTTGTACTCTTTGTCTTGGATTACCATACAAGAACTCGGTGCTTAAGGCGGTGTTCAACGAGACAGCCCACTGTGTAGTCCAACACAGCCTCTCATCGTTCACCTTGTATTAGGGTGGATTCACCAACACAGTTTCACTTTCATCAACACCATGTTCACTATCATCCCGACTCACATCAAAGCAACCTCATTGTACCACTAAGCATGCAATAAGAATTAACAGTTGCAGGGGCCACATGATATCAATCAACTCCTATGTCAGCTAGGATTGTGGTTTGCTTACTACTGTGATAAGATGATAGGTCATGCATCGGATATGGGTTCAACTATGCGGTAGAATCGATACAAGATGATCTCCTAAACATGCATAAGCGAGACTGAGAGGGAATTGGGATTTTATAGATATGATCAATGGGGTTTGCTTGCCTTGCTGACGAGGTTCGTTACGATGTCTTCAACGAAGGGGGTGGCTTCGGGTTCCGGCTCCACTTCTATCAGCAACATGACAATCATAGGATCAACATAATGTACAATGCACAATCACATGAATAAGATTGTAATGGTGATGTTCATGGTACTGATGTGTTGAGCATTTCATTTAAAAGGAGTATATTGCATTTGAGTTGCAAATTCAAACTCCATTTGATTTATCGATGAATTTCAAATGAATTTGAATGCATGAAAGTTCATTTGAAAAGGTTGATCATGAAGTGATGTTGTATAGTTGGAACAAAGTCTCTGATGTGTGGATGAATCCATCTAAAATAAGTGTGCTGCAAAGTCATTTGCAAAATCATTCCAAATTTGAATTCAAAAAGGATCCATATGCATGTTTGCTACTGTTCACCCATTTTAAAATGGTCAAACATGAAAACAAATTGCATATTCTTAATCCTTGCATTTTTCTGATAATTTTTCATATATTATATGTTTAATTTGGAGTTAATTTGAATTTTCTATGATTTTTCAAAGTTTAAATGAATTTCTGGAATTTCTGGATTATTTTAAAACTCTGGAAATTGGTTTACTGCGTCATGCTGACATCAGCATGACGTGGGGGGGGGGGGTCTGACTGGTGGGGCCTCTCTGTCAGTGGGTCAGCTTAATTAGATTGTTTGTTTTAATTAACAGAGGGGGTTTAGGGCCAAGGGGCCCATCTGTCAGTGACGCCAGGGGGTGATTAAGGGTTGATTAAGGAGTGGGGTTAGGCTAACCTCTCCGGCTAGTCACCGGTGGCCTCTACAGACGGCGGTGGCTCGCCGGAGCTGAGCTCCCGGCCACCATTTGGCACGGGAAGACCACGGGAGTGCACCTCGTGCACGTCCGCGTCAAGCCGTGCACACGGGGGGGGCAAGGGACGGCCGGAGAGCACGTCGGCGTCAACCCGTGCGGCGGCTGGGCTCGGTTCTGGTGGAAAAAGATGACGGGGGCACGGGGAGGTGTACGGAGAGGCTGGGAGGAAGGGGAGGCTCACCCCGAGTACGAAGCGAAGCTCGACGTGGCCGGGGAGAGGCTGGCGTGGAGGAATTCCTCGCCGAAAAAAATGGCGGCCGGCGGTGAGGAATCAAGGACGACGTCTTCTCTAGGGGCTCTGAGTCTCGATTGGATCCGCGGGAAGACGAAGACGGCGATGCTGGGGCTTCTGGACAAGTCAGGGCGGCTCCTCGTCGCCGTTGGCCACGCTGGTGCGGCGGCGTGCTCCGGCGTGAGCTTCGGGCGTCGACGAGATTGGAGAAACAGAGAGGGGCAGAGCGTGCGCGAGGTAGGGGAAAGGAATGCGGGGTCGTCGGTCGTCCACGGCGGCGAGAAGAAAGGGCAGGGGGATGCAAGCAGCTGCGTGGCTAGGAGGAGGTGGCCACGGCCACGGGCATGCCGGGCACGCAGCTGCCTGGCTGCCTGGAGAAGAAGACAAGGGCGCCGGGGATGGGCCTGGGCTGGATTCTGGCCAGGCTGGGCCAGGTAAGTGGGTGGGGTGGGCTCCTTTTCCTTTTCCTATTTTTCTTCTGTTTTGTTTTTCTGTTATTTTGTTTTGCCTAGAAATAAATAGCTAGGAAATTTTATAAAATGCCCAAACATTTTTATAAATCCTAGGTGACCAGTAGCAAGTCACTTGTATAATTTGAGCATTTTTGAAATTGAATCAAATTGAATTTCAATTCAAATAGGGTCAAATTTAATTTCCATAGCACATTTTGAATTTTAGAAAATTCCATGAGCTTGGGATTGAACCCAAACCACTTTGTCAATGATCAGCAACAATTCTAGGAATTTTCCAAACATTCAAATGATTTTTGGAAAAAGATTTTTATCTGGCCATTTGAAATAAATTCTTTAGGGCTTTTCTTTTCCCCATTTTTGAATTTCATTTGAATTTTTACATGATGCAAAGGGCACAAGCAACCCTAGCACTTACCCTAGTTGGGGTTCTGACAACTCGCCACCACTCAAAAGAATCTCGTCCCGAGATTCAGAAGTCGTCGGGAGGAAGGAGGGGTACTCAGCACGGAGGCGGTCTTCTCTTTCCCAGGTTGCTTCTTTCTCGGAGTGATGTGACCATTGAACTTTGAGAAACTTGATCTTCTGACGACGAGTGACACGCTCTACTGAATCAAGAATACGAACAGGGTACTCTCGATAAGAAAGGTCATCTTGGAGATCAAGCGTTTCATGGTCGACTTCGCGGATGGGGTCCTTGAAGCAACGCCTGAGTTGTGACACATGGAATACATCATGTACTCGGGAAAGGTGAGGGGATAGTTCAAGTTGGTAGGCAACTTCTCCACGTTTAGAGAGAATACGGAAAGGTCCAATGTAACGTGGGGTCAACTTGCCTTTGATACCGAATCTTTGGGTTCCCTTCAGAGGAGTAACCCGAAGGTAAGCTTTCTCATCCAGATTGTAGCTTTCTTGCCTATGATGACGATCATAGTAGCTTTTCTGACGAGACTGGGCGGCTTTCAAACAATCACGAACAATGCGAACTTGCTCTTCTGCTTCCTTGATCATATCCGGTCCAAAGAATTGTCTTTCACCGGTTTCTGACCAGTTCAAGGGTGTTCGACATCATCGTCCATAGAGGAGTTCAAAAGGAGCCATGTTCAGACTAGATTGAAAACTATTGTTATAAGCAAATTCGGCGAATGGAAGAGACTTCTCCCAATTCTTTCCGAATGAGATAACACAAGCTCTGAGCATGTCTTCCAAGATTTGATTAACCCTTTCAACTTGACCACTAGACTGAGGATGGAAAGCTGTACTAAAGGATAGATGAGTTCCCATAGCATTCTGAAAGCTTCCCCAGAATCTAGAGGTGAAAAGGCTACCTCGATCAGAATTGATTACCAAAGGAACACCGTGAAGAGACACAATTCTAGAGACGTACAAGTCCGCCAACTGACTAGCAGTTATAGACTCGCGAACGGGAAGGAAGTGAGCAACTTTGGAAAGTCTATCAATGACCACGAAGATGGCATCATTTCCTTTCTGGGTTTTTGGAAAGCCGGTGATGAAGTCCATACCGACTTTGTCCCATTTCCACTCGGGAATAGGCAAAGGTTGAAGTGTACCAGCAGGTCTTTGGTGTTCGGCCTTAATGCGACGACAAACATCACATTCGGCAACATATCGAGCAATGTCTCTCTTCATCCTGGTCCACCAAAATCTCTGGCGTAGATCTCGATACATTTTTGTGCTACCGGGATGAATCGAGAGGGGTGTGTCATGGGCTTCTTTGAGAATGAGTTGCCGTAGATCCTTATTCTTAGGTACTACCAAACGATTTTCAAAGAATACCGTTCCTCTACTATCCGTGGAGAAACATTTAGCAACTCCGCTATCAATGTTCTCCTTGATCCGGCGAACACCTCGTGCACGCCTTTGGGCAACTCTGATTTGATCCTTAAGGGTTGGTTTCGCCACCAAGTTGAAAAGAGATCCACGAGGAACAATCTCGAGATTGAGTTTTCGAAATTACTCATGAAGAAGTGGTTGATACTGTTGTAACATGAGGTTGTTACAATACGACTTACGACTTAGTGCCTCAACCATGACATTGGCTTTGCCTGGGGTGTAAGAAATTCCTAAGTCATAATCTTTTATCAACTCTATCCAACGTCTTTGCCTGAGGTTAAGATCTGGCTGGGTGAATATGTATTTGAGGCTTTGGTGATCAGAATAGATCTCACAACGATTACCAAGGAGGTAATGTCGCCAAGTCTTCAGGGCATGAACTACGGCAGCGAGTTCAAGATCATGGGTAGGATAGTTCTCTTCATGTGGACGCAACTGGCGTGAAGCGTAAGCTACCACATGTCTATCTTGCATAAGTATGCATCCTAACCCTTGCCGTGAAGCATCACAATAGATCTCGAAATCCCTTTTGGTGTCTGGAGGTGCAAGTACGGGTGCAGAAGTCAATCTTCTTTTTAGCTCTTGAAAGCTTTCCTCGCACTTGGAAGTCCATTGGAATTTCTTATCTTTCTTGAGGAGTTCAGTAAGAGGCTTTGCAACTTTAGAGAAGTTCTCGACGAAGCGGCGGCAATAGCTTGCTAAGCCAAGAAAACTCCTAACTTGCTTAACCGATTCAGGTGGAGTCCAGTCAAGGACGGCCTGAACTTTCTCGAGATTGACTGCAACACCTTTCACAGAAATCACGTGGCCTAAGTAGGTCACTTCTGGTAGCCAAAATTCACACTTGGAGAACTTGGCATAAAGGCGGTGCTCTCTAAGTTTCATCAATACCAACCTAAGATGTTCCGCGTGCTCTTCTTCGTTCTTCGAGTAGATGAGAATGTCATCAAGATAAACCACAACAAATTTATCTAGATACTCCATGAAGATCGAATTCATTAAGCGCGAGAATGTGGTGGGGGCATTGGTTAAACCGAAGGACATGACGGTATACTCGTAAAGACCATAATGAGTAGTGAAAGCCGTTTTTGGAATGTCCTCGTTTCGGATTTTGATTTGATGCTAGCCTAATCTCAAATCCATCTTGGAGAAGACAGAGGATCCAGCAAGTTGATCATAAAGATCATTGATCCTGGGCAGTGGGTACTTGTTCTTTATCGTCGCTAAATTTAGCGGACGATAGTCTACGCACATCCTTTCTGTTCCATCTTTCTTCGTTACGAACAGAACGGGGCAACCCCATGGCGATGAGCTAGGGAGGATGAAGCCTTTTGCCAACGAAGCGTCAAGTTGGGTTTTTAGCTCAGCTAGCTCATGTGGGGCCATTCTATATGGACGTCTGTAAATTGGGGTTGTTCCTGGTATAAGATCCACTATGAATTCTACACATCTGTCGGGTGGCTAGGTTTAAGGGGTTGGATCTCTAGATAGCTTCCTAGAGGACGACTAAGGTTTACTAGGGGCTACAACAGACATGTTAGAGTAGCAAAGTACCCCAACACGATGATTAGTGTGGTCCTTCTGGCTAGAAGACATCTAAACTGGGAGGAAGAACTGCAATTGAATCACTATAGGTTTCTAGAGAAAAACCTATATCAAACACTATGTAACTGTCGGGAATGCCACCTAGAATTTCTTCTAAAAGGACAACCGAAAAGGAGGGAAGAATTTTGCAAATGCATCAGATTTTGAAGAAACCTGGAATGATTCGGACAGCATAACGGCTGCACCGGGATGGAAAACAAGACAACCTCGAGGAGATTGAACATAACTTCCTCAAGGAACTCAAAACACGGAGACTCTGGACAACCACAACTGTCCTACGACTACAAGGAGGCAAACAATGAGATGTTCTAGTAAGACATAGATGAGCCTAGTCCTATCATCCCGTAGAAAAGATAAGGGTGACTCAGAACTCAGATCGATGAGGTAAGGATAAAAAGAAGCCTTACGTTGTTCCCTTATACCCAGAGTAACTATATAACTATAGAGTGCTAGACTCGACTTCGACCAAAGGTTTGATAAGCCTACAGATAGTCCTGCTCTGATACCAAGTCTGTCGGGACTCGGGGTTAGCGTATGTAATTCCAGTCACGATACAATCACATGGAGAGCCGAGAACCGTACCCACTTGTCTAAGCAGACAAGGCCAAGCACAGAACGTTCTCGGTAAGCATCGAACATGAGGAGCATCCCATTCAGGCCGGATGATCATCTGAGATGGGTCCTCATCGTCCGCTCACAAGTCTAGATGTTTATGGGTGGTGAATCCCATACTCATAGACAAGGTGCCTCAACCATGTTATCGATTGAATCCTAACTCTTACATAGACTTACTCCGGCCCGATCACTTAGTCGGGGTCTAGGGCGGGCTCGATCATACAACAAAGTGTGCACGTGGCAGAGCCACGAGCAATCGCATCGCGATGCCCCAAGCTGCGCACATCTAAGGGCCACTTGGTGTATAAAAGACCGCCAGCCAGATCACAACTAAGGTCTCGAAAACCCATACTAAGACATGCATGTTATAAACATACACGCAGCACACATGCCTAGTATGAACAGCAGGTATCATCACATAACTCTACAAAGTACTTCTTTATTTACTTACACATAGAGTATACAAAGATCACATGTCTGTGATCAACATTACATCATACAACGGAAGCAAATTAGGTCTGAGTGCAGACAAGTTTAACAAATGGCTTAGAGAAGCCTTGTAAACAAACATGCCCTTCCACGAGGGACCAGACTGCTGTCTGGGACTATGCTAACTTAGTCAACGTCGAGCTTCACGAAGGTGACTCCATCGGGGTCCGGGTTCTCATCTAAAACATAGAATAAGCAAACGTGAGTACAAAGTCGTACTCAGCAAGACTTACATCAGATCTATACTACTCATGCTCAAGTTTCAAGGTAAAGGAGGGGGGGTTTCAACATGCAGAAGTGCCAGCTTTGACTTGGCTAGTCCTGAACTAAGATTACCAGACTTGAGGTAAGAAGCGTACACGAGTCCACTATCCAAGTCTCCAACCAATTACACCACTATGGTGCCTTCCTCGACTTCCCCACGAGAAAGCACGCCATAGCACTCACACTTATCTTGGTGTATTTTAGAAGTATCCATTTCAAGTTGTCTAATAATCAGGTACAGGTTCCAAGTAGTCCATAGCCGCGGATGCGGCTATTCGAATAGTTTTGTTAACCTTGCAAGGGTGTAAGCTACACACACATGACCATCGGTTACCGCCAGGTCTCGCCACCATTCAAGAGGTGACAGCGAGGATGTTCACCACGACACTTCGCTCACAACCGGTCTATTCCAGGAGTCGACTATCTGAGTTTGCCTCCGCTCGAGAGCCCGGCCGGATCAACGAAACGGACTCAAACAATGTAAGTGACCGAGACGCCACCTCTGGCAGATGGTTTTCCTGCCTCACAGGTGCACCCACATATCTATATGATGCAACCAGTTCCTTCGTTCTTTTTCTATGCACATGTCAAATGGAAAGCCCGAACTAATGTGACTCCTGGACGTCGACACGGATCAAGGTACTAGGCCGAGAGGGGCCAGTGAGCCCAATGTGTGGTTGTACTCTTTGTCTTGGATTACCATACAAGAACTCGGTGCTTAAGGCGGTGTTCAACGAGACAACCCACTGTGTACTCCTACACAGCCTCTCATCGTTCACCTTGTATTAGGGTGGATTCACCAACACAGTTTCACTTTCATCAATACCATGTTCACTATCATCCCGACTCACATCAAAGAAACCTCATTGTACCACTAAGCATGCAATAAGCATTAACAGTTGCAGGGGCCACATGATATCAATCAACTCCTATGTCAGCTAGGATTGTGGTTTGCTTACTACTGTGATAAGATGATAGGTCATGCATCGGATATGGGTTCAACTATGCGGTAGAATCGATACAAGATGATCTCCTAAACATGCATAAGCGAGACTAAGAGGGAATTGAGATTTTATAGATATGATCAATGGGGTTTGCTTGCCTTGCTGACGAGGTTCGTTACGATGTCTTCAACGAAGGGGGTGGCTTCGGGTTCCGGCTCCACTTCTATCAGCAACATGACAATCATAGGATCAACATAATGTACAATGCACAATCACATGAATAAGATTATAATGGTGATGTTCATGGTACTGATGTGTTGAGCATTTCATTTAAAAGGAGTATATTGCATTTGAGTTGCAAATTCAAACTCCATTTGATTTATCGATGAATTTCAAATGCATTTGAATGCATGAAAGTTCATTTGAAAAGGTTGATCATGAAGTGATGTTATATAGTTGGAACAAAGTCTCTGATGTGTGGATGAATCCATCTAAAATAAGTGTGCTGCAAAGTCATTTGCAAAATCACTCCAAATTTGAATTCAAAAAGGATCCATATGCATGTTTGCTACTGTTCACCCATTTTTAAATGGTCAAACATGAAAATAATTGCATATTCTTAATCCTTGCATTTTTCTGATAATTTTTCATATATTATATGTTTAATTTGGAGGTAATTTGAATTTTCTATGATTTTTCAAAGTTTAAATGAATTTCTGGAATTTCTGGATTATTTTAAAACTCTGGAAATTGGTTTACTGCGTCATGCTGACATCAGCATGATGTGGGGGGGGGTCTGACTGGTGGGGCCTCTCTGTCAGTGGGTCAACTTAATTAGATTGTTTGTTTTAACTAACAGAGGGGGTTTAGGGCCAGGGGGCCCATCTGTCAGTGACGCCAGGGGGTGATTAAGGCTTGATTAGGGAGTGGGGTTAGGCTAACCTCTCCTGTTAGTCGCTGGTGGCCTCTAACGACGTCTATGGCTCGCCGGAGTTGAGCTCCCGACCACCATTTGGCACGGGAAGACCATGGGAGTGCACCTCGTGCATGTCCGCGTCAAGCCGTGCACACGGGGGGGGGGGGGGGCAAGGGACGGCCGGAGAGCACGTCGGCGTCAACCCGTGCGGCGGCTGGGCTCGGTTCTGGTGGAAAAAGACGACGGGGGCACGGGGATGTGTACGGAGAGGCTGGGAGGAAGGGGAGGCTCACCCTGAGTACGAAGCGGAGCTCGACGTGGCCGGGGAGTAGCTGGCGTGGAGGAATTCCTCGCGGGAATAAATGGCGGCCGGCGGTGAGGAATCGAGGACGGCGTCTTCTCTAGGGGCTCTGAGTCTCGATTGGATCCGCGGGAAGACGAAGACGGCGATGCTGGGGCTTCTGGACAAGTCAGGGCGGCTCCTCGTCGCCGTTGGCCACGCTGGTGCGGAGGCATGCTCCGACGTGAGCTTCGGGCGTCGACGATATTGGAGAAACAGAGAGGGGCAGAGCGTGCGCGAGGTAGGGGAAAGTAATGCGGGGTCGTCGGTCGTCCACGGCGGCGAGAAGAAAGGTCATGGGGCTGCAAGCAGCTGCGTGGCTAGGAGGAGGTGGCCACGACCACGGGCATGCCGGGCACGCAGCTGCTTGGCTGCCTGGAGAAGAAGACAAGGGCGCCAGGGATGGGCCTGGGCCGGCTTCTGGCCAGGCTGGACCAGGTAAGTGGGTGGGGTGGGCTCCTTTTCCTTTTCCTATTTTTCTTCTGTTTTGTTTTTCTGTTATTTTGTTTTTCCTAGAAATAAATAGCTAGGCAATTTTATAAAATGCCCAAACATTTTTATAAATCCTAGGTGACCAGTAGCAAGTCACTTGTATAATTTGAGCATTTTTGAAATTCAATCAATTTGAATTTCAATTCAAATAGGGCCAAATTTAATTTCCATAACACATTTTGAATTTTAGAAAATTCCATGAGCTTGGGATTGAACCCAAACCACTTTTGCAATGATCAGCAACAATTCTAGGAATTTTCCAAACATTCAAATGATTTTTGGAAAAAGATTTTTATCTGGCCATTTGAAATAAATTCTTTAGGGCGTTTCTTTTCCCCATTTTTGAATTTCATTTGAATTTTTACATGATGCAAAGGGCACAAGCAACCCTAGCACTTACCCTAGTTGGGGTTCTGACAATCATCATCAACATCATCCGTCCGGGAGGGACCCCGTCTGGGCGCACGGCGGCTATGGGCTGCCCTAGGTCGGCCTTATCGCCCCTAGAGCTCTCGCGGATCGTTGCCCTGCAAGAACAAGAACAAACGAAGAACGAGGGAGAAGATACGTGGAAAAGTAGACGAAATTAGGGTTTAGATGTGTTTGCGATTGTGTGTTGTTTCAATCGGCCGTCACCTCATCTATTTATGAGGGGGTTGGACTTTTCGTGCAAGAAAAGGGCTCAGATTCGCGTCAAAACTGCCAAAAACCGGATCAAATTCGGACCCGGATCGGGGGTTCGGACGTCCGAACTTTAACCCGGACGGTCCGGACCATAGGGTCGGACGGTCCGAGCTGAGGTCAAAATCTTTCTGTAATCGGGTTCCTTAAGTTGGACGGTCTGACCTTAGCTCGGACGGTCCGGTTTCCACCTCGGACGGTCCGACCTGGTTTTCCAGTGCTGCACTGTTTTGGCAATAACTTCTTCATACGAACTCGGATTTGGACGTTTGAAATATCAAAATCGACCGACTCGACGAGATGAAGCCGGCCTATGTAGAACATTTTCCCATTTGAGGATGTCTTGATGTCCTAATTGGCAGAATAGTACTTCGAATGCCAGGGTCTTATTGCTTCAAACATAGTTTCGGCCCTTGAGATGGAATCAGATGATCATGGCTCGAACTACAAAGTTGTTCATATCGACAATACCCAACTTTTTCATGTAGAGCACTTCTTCATTTGAGGTCATCTTATATAGGTTAGTGCCATGCCAAAAACCGGTGTCAACACATGCCCCCCTGTTTTTGGGCAAAACTTGCGTGCCGAAAAATAACTTGCCCATGTTTGTTCTAAGGACGATGTCAACACTCCATCGGCCACACATACTCTTAGGGAGATAAACGTATATCGGCCATGTTTTGTTCTTAGGGCAATAATCACATATCGGCCATTATTTATTTAAGCTTCTTGCCACACACTTGGGTGGTACTTCTTCAAATGCTTGCCATTGAGAGCTTTAGGCAACAACGTTGCTTGTATGGATTCCACCAAATACAAGTTTCCTGGAACTATTCTTATAATCTTGAAAGGACCTTCCCAGCTTGGCGACCATTTTTCCAAATTTTCTATCTTTTGCACCAATTGGTAGAATCACCTTCCACACAAGATCTCCAATCTGAAAATTCTTCAACTTTACTTTCTTATTGTAAGCTCTTGCCACCCTCAACTTATCCTTTTCTATGGCCTTTAACGCAGCCAAACGCTTATCGGTGACCTCATCAATATTATCAATCATCAAATTATAAAAGTCCACCACTGATAAATCATTTTGTTTTGCTATTCTCAAGGCATGCAAATTAACCTCCACGGGTAAAACAGCTTCTTGACCATATACAAGCTCATATGGAGTTACCTTCGTAGCACCATGCCTTGAAATCCTATGTGCCCATAAAGCTTCAAACAATAACTCATGCCATCTCCTTGGATTATCTTCAATTTTCTTCTTGATGAGCTTGATCAATATCTTATTACTAGATTCAGCTTGTCCAGTAGCTTGGGCATAATACGGGGACGAATTGAGCAACTTTATATTATAAGATTCGGCAAATTCTCTAACTTGATGTGCCATGAAAGACGAACCTTGATCCGTAGTCAATGTTTGAGGGATGTCGAATCTATGAATAATATGCTCGGTTATAAATTTAATTACCTCCACATGCGTCATATTCCTGAGAGGTACTGCTTCAGACCACTTAGTAACACAATCAGTCGCCACCAACACAAACCGATGCCCCTTTGAAGAGGAAGGATGAATTTTTTGAATGAAATCTAATCCCCAACCTCTGAAAGGCCACGGCTTAATAATAGGATGTAACATAGCAGCGGGAGCCAACTGAATATCACCAAACTTTTGACAAGCTTCACATCCTTTGTAGTACTTGAAGCAATCACTAATCATAGTCGGCCAATAAAATCCAGCACGTCGCAATAACCACTTCATCTTTGGAGCCGACTGATGAGTACCACATATTCCTTCATGTACCTCTCCCATAGCAACTCTCGCTTGATCATCATCCAAGCACTTTAAAGAAACATCATCAACCGTTCGGCGATAAAGGTCATCATCCCTCAATTCATACTTAAAAGCTATACGCCGAACAGTCCTGTCCACCCTTTTACTAGGATCACGCAAATAATCAATAATGGGCTTCCTCCAGTCTTGATTTTCACCTGCACTAGATATCTCATTAGTGGCCGAAGTAGTAAGTTCTAATTCGGCCTCTTCTATGTTGGCAAGGCAAGACATCGGTTCTCGAGAAATATGAAACATGCCACAATCAACATGATAACCAGATGCTTGTTGTGCCAATTCATTTGCTTTCCAATTGTCATGTCTAGGTATATGAGCAATACTAAAATGATCCAAAGTAGAAACTACATCTAGACATTTATCAAGATAAACATTGAGTGATTAATCAAAGCATTTAAACACTCCAGAAACTTGCTGCACTACCAATAATGAATCACCAAAAGCCTCAATATGTGTAGAACCTATATCAAGCAACATCTTTAAGCCGAATAACAATGCTTCATATTCGGCCTGATTATTGGCGCAAAAGTATTCTAATCGGCACGAGGCCTCAAAAATAACACCATGAGGAGATATATAAACAACACCAACATCCTGGCCATTGTTACAAACTGAACCATCAAAATATAATCTCCATGGTACTAACGAAACAAGGTTTACATCAATATCATGCTCACTATCAATCCGATGTTCAACTATAAAATTAGCAACAATTTGGCCTTTCATAGATTTCAAAGATTCATAAGCCAAATCATACTCAATTAAAGCATAAGCCCACTTGCCAATTCTACCACTAAGAATTGGCCTATGCAACATGTATTTGATGACATCGGTTTGAGAAGCTACTATGCAATTACTACGCACTAGAATATGTCTCAGTTTTGTGCAAGCATAATATAAACATAAGCACATTTTCTCAATGAAGGTATACCTTGTTTCGGCATCCAAAAGGCGCCGACTCAAATAAGTAATAGCATGTTCCTTCCCTTCGGTCTCTTGAGTCAAAACAGCACCAATAACACCATGCTCCGCCGCAATATAAAGTCTAAAGGGTTTCCCATGCTTAGGAGCTTTCAACACCGGAGGAGTGCACAAATATTTCTTGATCATGTCAAATGCTTCTTGATGTTTTGCCCCCCAAATAAAATCAACATCATTCTTTAACCGAAGTATAGGGGTAAATTCATCAACCTTCCCTAACAAATTAGCAATGAATCTCCTCAAAATTAATCTTGCCAAGGAACTTCTGCATATCTCTCTTGCACTTTGGAGCCTCCACCTTCTTTATAGCTTCTATCTTCTTGGTATCAATTTCAATACCGTCCTCATGAGTAATAAAACCCAAGAACTTGCCAGCCGATACGCCAAAAGTACACTTCAAAGGATTCATCTTCAATCCATATTTCTTCATCCTCTCAAAAGCTAAACACAAATCGGCTAAATGAGATTCAAAAGCATCCGATTTGACAACAATATCATCAATATAGACCTCAAGTATAACACCAAGTAGATCATGAAAAATTAAGTTTATAGCCCTTTGATATGTAGCACCGGCATTCTTCAAACCAAAAGTCATTACCACCCACTCAAATAAACCAACAAAACCGGGGCACCGAAAAGCAGTCTTGTAAATATCCTCTTCGGCCATAAAAATCTGATTATATCCCGCATTACCATCCAAAAAACTAATAACTTTATGTCCAGAAGCTTCATTAATAAGCATATCGGCTATTGGCATGGGATACTCATCTTTGGGCGTAGCTCTATTTAAATCTCTAAAATCAATACACGCCCTCACCTTGTTGGACCCTTTCTTCTCCACAGGCACGATATTAGAAATCCATTCAGCATACCTGCAAGGTCTAATAAAATTAGCTTTAAGCAACCGACCGATCTCTTCCTTGATACGATCATATATTTTAGGATTAAACTTTCTAGTTGTTTGCTTATAAGGCCTAAAACCATTCTTTATAGGCAACCGATGCTCAACTAGCTCTCGGCTTAAACCCGGCATCTCATGATACTCCCATGCAAAGCAACAAATATATTCTTTCAACAACTCGATTATTTTAACTTTACAATCGGCTTCCAGATTTTTGTTCACAAACGTCGGCCTAGGAATTGAACCATCTCCTATGTCTACCTCCTCTAATGGATCAGCCGACGCAAAACCTTGTCCTAATTTATCTATGTCTTCCAACTCTTCTATCGACTCAAATATATCGTCCCCATTGGACCGATATTCCTCAAGACGCTTTTGCAACCATTCGGAGTTAGAATCCATTTAAATGCATTGTTCCTTGGAGCCGGTTACCACCAACCGACTTTAGAGATACGGGCACGAAACCATTCTTTGTGGCGCTAAGAAAATCAAAATCTGACAAGTCGCGCCCTGTCAAGCAAGTAGCATGTGGATGTTGCCAATCCACCGGTGCATCAGCCAAAGCAACAGAGGCCAAATTATCCGCATGAACAACCTCAACTTCCTCATCAACCCACTGAATCAAGAACTGGTGCATAGTTGATGGCACGCATTGATTAGCATGAACCCAATCGCGCCCAAGTATGACATTGTAGTTACCATGCACCTCAGCAACAAAGAACGCAGCAGCCAAAGTCTTGCTCCCCACCGTAAGTTCTACATACATGACACCTTTGGCTTCAGTTTTGTCCTTGCCTTCAAATCCATTGAGCACCATATTGGTCTTTATCAATTCTGCCTCATTCAAACCCAACTTTTTGAAGACCAAATAGGGCATAAGATTCACAACAGCACCACCATCAACAAGCATTCTAGAGACCGGTGATCCATTAATATGACCTTTAAGATACAATGGCCTCAAGTGCGTCACTGGTTCTTTTGGCTTCTCGAATATAGCATTTTTAGGGCCAAAATCCAAATGAGCTACCTCCCCTTCTTCATCTACGGCAAGAAATTCAGCGGGTAAGTAGAACACCATATTAATATCCATACTTTGACGTACAGGCGTAGGCTCATAATCTAGCAACTCCTCTTCTTCATGCATATCCACTGACTCCGATGTATTCTCAACTGAAGGAGAAGTGATAGATGGTGTGGACGATACAATAGCATTTGCATCATCCTCTCTTGGAACTACCGGCGTTGGGAGAGCCACCATGTTATCTATTTGTTTAGGCCTCCACACGTTTGCCGCAGGCACCATGGGACGATCATTGTTGAACCACTCATCCCTCAGTTTTTCTGCCTCTTTCTCCACCTTTTCATGGCTCCTCATGCGCTGCAATCTCCTCTTTTTTTGATTTGGATATACCGGGAGGACACCATTTAGGTTGAGTATACTTGGGGTCTCTAGGCTTGACCTCACTTGTACTAGCTTCATGATCATTAGCCATAGGACCTTGCGGGACAACCACCACACCATCACTTGAAATAGC
Source organism: Bromus sterilis (assembly GCA_950022295.1). Taxonomy (NCBI): domain Eukaryota; kingdom Viridiplantae; phylum Streptophyta; class Magnoliopsida; order Poales; family Poaceae; genus Bromus; species Bromus sterilis. The sequence goes on along the minus strand of OX465598.1, from coordinate 16,664,177 downwards.
CGGATCATCGATAACAATCGGCTCTTTGAGTTTTAGCACCTCGGTGCCCACCATAACGGTCTTGACACCAAGCCCATCTTCCTTCGGCTTAGCGGATTCTGGAATTATAGCACTCGGCGACTTTGCACGCCACATTTCCCCGCTAGCTTCCTTTGGATGACTTTTCGTTGACCGATTTGCACCATAACTCAAACGGTCTTGTATGGGGTAAGAAATCCTCTCATGCACGGATCTTCTAGGCACTGCCCACCCTGGATGAAAAGCATAAGGAGCCATTGGGGGCTGCTCCCATATACCATCAAATCCTCCTGTATAGTATGGCCCATAAGGGTGCGGAGCATAAGGGGGTGGCGCCATCCATGGGGCTGGCGCCCATGACCCGTATGGCCTTGCTTGACGCTGAAATTCCTGCTTAGGAGGCGACCTTGAACGTTTCAAACGTGATGACCGATTAGAGCTAGAACCGGCCGCTTGGTTAGCATACTTGGACAACAACATATCAAAAGTTGGCTTGATTTTCTTGCGTTGCATTTTAGCTTCATTTGTCTTCCATCTGCCAATTTCCGGACTCTTGGGCTTGACAAATCTGCCACGAGTATTCTCTTGCACTTGTGGTTGCCCCCCAGGTGTAGGATTCTTGATGGTGATCTTAATAATCTCCCCACCACCGGGTTGCTTGTCAAGCACCATCTGCCTCTCCGAGACCTCACTGCCATCCTTGCTTTTTCTGGATTCACCAATGACAACATCGTCCTTGTTAGTTGATTCGGCTATGTCAGGCCGAATTAACATCTTCTTCCCCTCCAAATCCATGGTGTTCATGGGGAAGGGTTGCTTATCAACTTGCATCTCAGAAAAATTCAATCGTCCGTCATTAATGGCCGATTGTATCTGTCGTCGAAAAACATTGCAATCATTAGTAGCATGAGAAAAAGAATTATGATACTTGCAATATGCACGCCGTTTTAGCTCCTCAAACGGCGGTAAAGCGTGAGAAATTTTAATAAACTTAGCTTGCAGCAAAGCATCAAATATTCTATCACATTTAGCAATGTTAAAAGTAAACTTCATATCATCATCACGATTCTTATGAATCGGCTTTAAATCTTGACAAGTAAAAGGTTTGGCCTTGGATGGCCAAACAAACTCGACGGTATAGACATTAGCTTCATCGTCCGAATCACTATCATATTCAATCATATTCACCTTAGGACGATCAATCTTATATCTATGCACCTCTTTATTCTCTTTGCCACGGCTCTCTTGAGCTAAAGCCCTTTGCAAGACTTGATTAATAGTTTTGAACTCATGGCCCTCTAACCTATCTTTAATGTAAGTTTTTAAACCATTAAATACAAGATCAGCTAAATCCCTCTCACTTATCACTAAACTATAACACCGGTTTTTTGTGTCCCTAAACCTCTTGACGTAATCGGAGACCGATTCATCATTCTTTTGTTTAACCGATGTAAGATGTGACAGTTTAAGTTCATTATCACCACTGTAAAAATGATCATGAAATTTTTGCTCAAGATGAGGCCATGCAAGAATAGAACCATGCGGCAAAGATGAAAACCATGAAAAAGCAGTACCAGTCAATGATAAAGGAAACAAACGTATTTTCAATTATTTTGATGAAGCTACTTCACCTAATTGAGCCAAATACTGACTAATATGCTCCCATGTAGTCTTTGTGCCATCCCTACTAAACTTAACAAAATCTGGAATTTTATATCCTGGAGGACATTGAATTTCATCGAAATACTCTGGATACGGCTTTTGATACATCCGATTCCTAGGTAATTCCACACCAAAGTTTTCTCTAAGCATCTTGGTCATCTCCTCTCTAAGGTTAGCTAACGCATCGTCTGTATTAGACGATGTTGCTTGTGACACTGGCACATGAGGAGTATGATTTGGGGCTACATGTGTGTATACCGAACCATAATTCGGCAATGATCCAATATTATCCCTACCTGTAAACAAAGTTTGGTTCGGCGTTGCCACCGAACCTGGCATACTCATGATAGGATTAATAGGTGCAGCCACAACTTGATTTGTATAGGTGATGATAATGGCAAAACTGAACTAGGGTTTCCCAAACTAATACGTGCACCAATACTACCACTAGATAATGGAGGCATATTATTTTTAGCACTAGTATACTCAACGCAAGCTCGGTAAACCAAATTATTGCCGTCGGTAATACGACTATCAATTTCAGCCCATTGTTCAGGAGAAAAGGTAGTACTCACAGAGGGTTTAACTTGCTCAACATGAAGAGGAGGGAACTTGATTTCTCCAACCGGATCAATATTGCCTTGGCGATCTTTCTTGAAATTCCCAAGGAAGTCCTGCAGCTCCTTCTCTTCACGTGCCTTCTTGTACTCCTCATAAGCTCGGCGATGGTCCTCCGATAATTCCTCAAGACTAGGCTTGATGATGTTACCGGCGTCAACTTCCGATGGATTGGGAAGATTATCTCCGTTGGTCATGGTTGATGATGAAGCTTGATCTATTTTCCCCAGCGGAGTCGCCAAAAAGTGTGTTGACACACGAACACGTCACGTGGACCCTCGACGCCGGGGGTGATGCACCGTAACTCACGTCGAAGGAGATCCGTCCGATAGCGCGATACGCAAGACAACCGACGGACGCTTTTGAGCACCCGAAACCCCACACGCCCGGGAGGGACCCCGTATGGGTGCACGGCGGCTATAGGCTGTCCTAGGTCGACCTTATCGCCCCTAGAGCTCTCGCGGATCGTTGCCCTGCAAGAACAAGAACAAACGAAGAACGAGGGAGAAGATACGTGAAAAAGTAGACGAAATTAGGGTTTTTTCAGAACCCCAAATTAGGTTTGTGTTTAACCTAGCTTGCATTTTTGCATCTTGAAAAAAAATTACAAAAGAAAAGGAATTGGGGAAAAGAAAAGCCCTAAATGAATTAATAAAAAGGCCAGAAATAAATCTTTTTCCAAAAATCTTTTGGATGTATTGAAAAATCCTAAAAATGAGTGGAATCATTTTAAAAGTGATTTGGGATTAATCCCATACTCATAGATTTTTCAATAATTCAAATAGTGGCTTGGAAATTAAATAAATTGCTTATTTGAATTGAAATTCAAATAAATTGAATTTCAAAAATTCCCAAAACTTGGGGTTGACTTCTATATAGTCACCTAAGTTTTTTAAAAATGTTTGGGGATTTTTATAAATGCCCTAGCTATTTTTTTAATGGGCAAAACAAATAACAGAAGGTTTAAAAAGAAAAACAGAGAAGAAATCTTACCTAGCGCCCACGGGCGAAGGCCCACCTGGCCCAGCCCGGCCCCCTCTCTGTCGTCTTCCTCCTCTGCCAGAAGGAGAGGCAGCCGCGCCGTGCGCTGCGTGGCGGGCATGCCTCCACCTCCTCGCCACCTCCTGCTTCGCCCTCCTCTCTCCTTCGCGCTGGACGACGCCTGGAGACTCCAGATCCTTCTTCCCCCCTCTCCCAGTTCATCCCTCGCCCTCTCTCGCCATTTCCGCGCCACCCCCGAGAGCTCACCAGAGCGGCCACCGTGCGCCCGCGTGGCCACCGGCTCCCTTCCGTCGAACCAAGATGTCCAGGAGCTTCAGCGCCCTCGCCTTCGTCTAGCTGCAGTGCCAATCGAGCTCAAGCCGCGCTGGAGAAGACGCCATCTTCAAGGATTCGCCGCCGGCCGCCGCCAACTCCGACGAGGAATTCGTCGCCCACAAGACCTCCCCAGCCCCGCCGTCCCCTTCATCGTGTTCCCGGTGAGCTGCTGGAGCGAACCCCCTCCCCGTTCTTCTTCTCGAGCCGTGCATCGCCGTCCGCCATGGTCAGTGACCCCGCCGCCGCCTCTCGTCGTCGTAGCCGTGGCCACGGGCCTCCTCGCGTTGCCCCGATGGCACAGGCGTACGCGCGACGTCGCGAGCTTCGTCCCCGTGCCCCCAGCCTCCTCCCCCGTGGCCTAAATCGCCACCCCGGCGAGAGCGCCGCCGTGGCAGAGCCACCGGCGTTTAACCGCCGGTTGGTTAAAACTAAACCGACACCTAATCCCCCCCTCCTCTCGCTGACCAGTGGGCCCAAGCCCCCCTAATGACCTGCTTAACCTAATCTAAACCGGGATTAACCCAGTGAGGCTGACAGGTGGGGCCGCCCTGTCAGTTGACTGGTCAAACCTGGCGTCAGCATGACCTAGTGATGACGCAGTAAATCTTAATTCATTTAATTTATTCAGTAAATTCCAGAAAATGGCCTAAACTTTGAAATTGAATAACTTTTAAACTATAACTCCAAATTTAAAGTGTAATATATGAAAAATGATCAGGAGAAAATCCTCTATCCAAATTTCCAACTGTCAGCTATGTTGGAGTTGATCTTAAAAAGGGATCAGTAGCTTTTTCTATTTGATTTAATTGGAATTATTTCAAATTCAATTCAAAAATTATTCCAACTTCAACCATTGAAATGCACCACACATCACTTGTACTTCAGAAGCATTTCACACATATGATCTTTTGGTTTAAAATGAACAAACTTTAGCAAATGCAAGTTGACCAAATTTGAATACATTTGGAGTTTGAATTTGAATTTACTTTTCAAATCAACTTCAGTTAAAATGTGGAAATTAAACCTAAGTCACATCAGCACATTGCCATGCTATGTTTTGCATATTGAATGTGCATTGTATTATCTTGATTGTGCTTTACTTCCAGTGCTTCGGTGATTGCATCTTCTCGGTAGAGTTGATCTCGGAGACGAGTTCAACCTCACGTCAGAAGAGTGTTACATCGTGATCGTCAGCAAGGCAAGCAGCCCCCTCTTTGATCATGTTTATAAAATCCCAGTTCCCTCTCATTCTCGCAAATGCATATTTAGGATGTCACCATGATACGTTCTACCGCTAGTTGAACCCATTCCTTTGCATGACCTATCATTTTGTCACAGTAGTAAGCAAACCACAATCCTAGCAGATGTAGGAGTTGGTTGATATCATGTGGCCCCTGCAACTGTTACAGCTTATTGCATGCTTAGAGTTGTTACCTGAGGCTACTTTGATGTGAGTTGGGATGGTAGTGATCATGTGAATGATGGTGGTAACGTGTTGGTGAATCTACCCTAAACAAAGGTGAACGATGAGAGGCTGTGTAGGAGTGCACAGTGGGTTGTCTCGTTGAACACTGCCTTAAGCCCGAGTTCTTGTGTTGTTATCCAAGACAAAGAGTACGACCACACATTGGGCTCACTGACCCCTCTCTGCCTAGTACCTCACCCCGGACCAGTCCAGGAGTCGCAAGTAGTTCGCCCTTTAACAATCTCAAGCAGGTGGAACCAAGGTAAGTGGTTGGCGTAGGTTGTGGGCACGTTGAATCAAGTGATCATGATCGAGTTGAGCTTGATGGCGGTCACACAACGTTTGAGTCCGCATCGGAACAATCGGCCGGATTCTGATTGTGGTCCCAACTCAAATAGGCGACTCCCTAGGACTAGAGATGGTGTCGTGAGTGAAGTGTCTTGGCAGCATCCTCGCCGGTACTCACTTGAAGGGTCCATCCCCAGGCGGTAAATGATGAGGCGTGTGTGTAGCAGTACACCCCTGCAGGGTTAATGAACTATTCGAATAGCCGTGTCCGCGGTTATGGACTACTTGGAGACCTTTACTTGATCATAGATAACTTGAACTGGATACTTCCAAAACACACCAAGATAAGTGTGAGTGCTATGGCGTACTTCCTCGTGGGGAAGTCGAGGAAGGCAACATAGTGGAGTATTGGTTGGAGACTGTTACTTGGACTCGTGTACGTTCTTACCACTCTCTGGTACTCGTAGTTCAGGACTAGCTAAGTCAAAGCTGGCACTTCTGCAAGTGAAACCCCACCTCCCTTTACCTTGATACATGTGCATGAGTAGTATAGTTCCTATGTAAGTCTTGCTGAGTACGACTTTGTACTCACGTTTGCTTAATCTATGTTTTAGAGACGAGACCACTGACCCTGATGGTGGCCTCTAACTCAAGCTCGACGTGGACCAATGTCGTATAGTTCCAGGCAGCAGCCTGTGCCCTTTTGAGGGTCGTTGTACTTTTCTTTCAGGCTTCTTAAGCCATTTGTTAAACTTGTCTTTACTAAGACATAATTTGCTTCCGTTGATGTTTGATGTAATGTTGGATCACATCCATGTGATCTCTGCTTGTAATACAACTACTATGTCTGCTCTGTTTAGCAGAAGTGATAAAGACTATAAGTTTATAGAGTTCATGTTGTGATTACCTGCTGTTTACACTGGACATGTATGCTGCGTGTATGATTATAACATGCATGTCTTAGTGTGGGGTTCGATAGCTTAGTTGTGTTCTTGCCGGCGGTCTTTTATACACCAAGTGGCCCTTAGATGTGCGCAGCTTGGGGCATCGCGATGCGATTTCTCGTGACTGTGTCACGTGGAACACTTTGTTGTATGATTGAGCCCGCCCAAGATCCCGACTAAGTGATCGGGCTGGAGTAAGTCTATGTAAGGGTTATGATTCAATCGATAACATGATTGAGGCGACTTGTCTATGAGTATGGGATTCACCACCCATAAGAATTTAGACTTGTGAGCGGACGTTGAGGACCCATCTCAGTTGATCATCCGGCCTGAATGGGATGCCCCTCACGTTCGATGCTTACCGAGAGTGATCTGTGCTTGGCCTTGTCTGCTTAGACAAGTGGGTACGGCTCTCGGCTCTCCATGTGATTGTATTATGACCGGAATTACATACGCTAACCCCGGGTCCCGACAGGTTTAGATGTGTTTGCGATTGTGTGTTGTTTCAATCGGCTGTCACCTCATCTATTTATGAGGGGGTTGGACTTTCCGTGCAAGAAAAGGGCTCAGATTCGCGTCAAAACTGCCAAAAACCCGATCATATTCAGACCCGGATCGGGGGTTCAGACGTCCGGACTTTAACCCGGACGGTCCGGACCATAGGGTCGGACGGTCCGGCTTCTAGGTCGGACGGTCCGAGCTGAGGTCAAAATCTTTCTGTAATCGGGGTCCTTAAGTCGGACGGTCCGACCTTAGCTCGGACGGTCCGACCTGGTTTTCCAGTGCTGCACTATTTTGGCAATAACTTCTTCATACGAACTCGGATTTGGACGTTTCAAATATCAAAATCGACCGGCTCAACGAGACGAAGCCAGCCTATGTAGAACATTTTCCCATTTGAGGATGACTTGATGTCCTAATTGGAAGAATATTACTTCGAATGCCAGGGTCTTATTCCTTCAAACATAGTTTCGGCCCTTGAGATGGAATCGGATGATCATGGCTCGAACTACAAAGTTGTTCATATCGAAAATACCCAACTTTTTCATGTAGAGAACTTCTTCATTTGAGGTCATCTTATATAGGTTAGTGCCATGACAAAAACCGGTGTCAACACCAACATCAGCACCATCTCCATCTCCATCCAATCTCATCTCACAATTGCAACTTGTGTTGTAATCCGTACTATCCATCCTCTCTACTCTGTCGGTGTTGATTACTACTATGTGGTGAATGCTATTGAGTTTTGTTGGATAAATATCATTGTGTCCAGATTGTTTATCATCTATTTATCCCCACTGGTCATGATTTCTTTTATGTCTTGTGAGTAGTTACTTTAGTTCTTGAGGACATGGGAGAAGTCTAGTTGTTAGTAGTCATATGATGTTGAAGCAATATGTGTTGTTTGATAATTAAGTTGTGTTGTTATTTTCCTAGTGGTGTTGTGTGAGTCGAACACTCAACACTTCGCCTTATCAAGGACCTAGGGGAATACATTGTGTACAAAGAATTCTTACGGTGGGTTGCCGGAGTGACAGAAACCTAAACCCCAGTTTGCACGCTTTTGCACAAGGGAACAATGGATCACCGATCATATTGCTATGGTTAGGCTTTTGCCTTAATTACTATCTTGTATTTGCGGATGCTTGCAAGGTGTTTAATCATAAGAGTTCACTTGTCTTAGTCTAGAGGGTGTACTAGCATAGATCCACCCACTCAACACTTATCAACACCGCATATAGTACCGATACGAAATATGGCGAAAGCACATGACTACCTCTCCCGTGTGTCCTCAAGAACACTTTAGCCTTTATAAGTTCAGTTGCTAGGCCTCTCCTTTGCTCAGAAAATATTGGGCCACTCGTTACTCTCCAATGCCTTTTACTTTGCTCGTTTTTACTTTCCTGTTGCTTATACCAAGAAAACCCCTAAAAAGTTATCTTTCAGTGCTTGCAGTTATCTCCTTGCCAAAGTCACTTGCTATTACCTTCTGCTCCTCGTTGGGTTCGACACTCTTACTTATCGAAAACGCTGCAATAGATCCCTTACGGTTGTGGGTCATCAAGTACCGTTTTCTGGCGCCGTTGCCGGGGAGCGCAGCGCTATTAGTAAGTGAAGCTGGTAAGGAAGTTTTTATATTTCTGTTTTTAGTTTTACTGTTGCTGCTTTTGTCCTTATGGACACCCCTACTCTTGGATCGTTGTTCTTGGGGAACCGCCCCACAATTAAGGTAGTCACTCCTGCCCCTGCTGAAATTGTGCCTTATAAGATACCATCTGGTATTATCGATTATGTCTTAGCTAATCGCTATGCAGGAGACAGACATCCAGATGAACACTTGCTATATTTATCACAACTATGTTCATTATTCAAGCTTGCAGGTGTGTCACTAGAGTTCGTTATGAAGAAATTATTCTCCATATCGCTTACGGACAAAGCTTCAGATTGGTATAAGCTCCTCGATAACTCACATTCTCTTAATTGGGAAGAGCTTATGTCTCTCTTTTATACAAAGTTTTACCCTCTTCATGAAGTTCATCGAGACAGGAATTACATCTATAACTTTAGGTCTCGCGACGGAGAGAGCATCGCTCAAGCTTGGGGGGGACTGAAATCCCTAATGTTCAAATGTCCTATCCATAAGCTCCCCAAGGATGTTATACTTACAAATTTTTATGCCATGCTTTCTCGTCAGGATAAGGAAATGCTAGATGCCTCCTCTAGCGGGGTATTTCAGACAAAGAGCGTTGAAGAAAGATGGGATATCATCGAAAGGATCCAGAAGAATGTTGAAGACTGGGAAATCGATAAAGGTATTGAACCTGTTATAAATTATGAGCATGATTATATTGAGAGCTATGTGAAAACTGATTATTTTAATACCTTTTGCTCTAAGATTTGTCTGGATTCCCATCTAATGATTGATTTTTGTAAGAACTTTGCCTCTCATGTTGATTCTTCTAAGATGAAGAAGGATCAGCACCATAAGCCTTTCAAGGAAGTGCCTATTGATATTCACATTGTTGATCCTATTTTTCCTGCAGTTATATATGAACAGCCCCCTTTTCCTTCAAGGATAAGGGAGCACTCTTTTGTGACAGGTATAATAAATAAAAGTGAGAGAAGAACAGGCGAACCTGAGGACCAGATCAGAGTCGATCCTCAAGTTCTGATGGTTAAAGATTTAGTTACTAATGATGTTTCAGATTCTATTATAAATTTTTGTGTTGTTTCAACTAACATTGTCACAACCAAGAATAAAAGCCCAATTTCAGGTACACCAGTTGTATCTGTTAAAATAGGAGATCATAATTATTACGGGCTATGCGATCTGGGATCAAGTGCTAGCGCGATTCCTTATTCGCTTTATCAAGAGATCATGGGTGAGATTTCACCCTGTGAACTTGAAGAGATTGATGTTACTATTCATCTTGCAAACAAAGCTACTATCTCTCCTATTGGGATTGTGAGAGATGTTGAAGTCTTATGCGGAAAGGTAAAGTATCCTACCGACTTTCTCGTACTTGGTTCAGTGCAAGATAGTTTTTGTCCTATTATTTTTGGTATACCTTTTCTCAGAACTTGTGGAGCTATTATAGATTGCAAGAAGGGTAAAGTTTTTGTTGAATTCAATGGTGAGCCATATGAATTTAACTTTTCTAAGTTCTCTAAGCAGCCTCGTGGTACTGAATTACCTAGTAATGATAAAATTATTGAAAGTATTGCTTCTATTGCTATTCCATCTAATGATCCTTTGCAGCAATACATGGAGGACCACGAGAATGATACTCATATGCAGGAAAGAAATGAAATTGATGAAATCTTCTTGAGACAACCTGCTATCCTGAAGCACAACCTTCCGGTTGAACCTTTAGGAATTCTATCCAAACCAAAAGAAGACCCGGTGTTTGATCTCAAACCTCTTCCCGATACGCTCAAGTATGCTTATTTAGATGAAAAGAAAGTATATCCTGTTATTATCAACTCTAACCTTTCAGGATATGAAGAAGAGCGATTATTGGAGATACTTCGTAAACACCGTAGTGCAATTGTCTATACCCTTGATGACCTTAAGGGAATTAGTCCATCTATCTGTCAACATACTATCAACCTCGAGCCCGATGCTAAACCTGTTGTTGACCATCAACGACGGTTGAACCCAAAGATGATGGATGTTGTGAGGACCGAAATCCTCAAGCTTCTAGCCGCAAGTATTATCTACCCTATAGCTGATAGTAAGTGGGTAAGTCCAGTTCATTGTGTTCCTAAGAAAGGAGGGACAACTGTAGTCCCTAATGATAAGAATGAACTAATACCTTAGAGAATTATTATTGGATATAGAATGTGTATTGATTACAGGAAGTTGAACAAGGCAACTAGAAAGGACCACTACCCGCTGCCCTTTATTGATCAGATGCTTCAGAGGCTGTCCAAAAACACCCACTTTTGCTATCTTGACGGGTATTCAGGCTTCTCTCAAATTCATGTTAACACCGCTGATCAAGAGAAGACCACTTTCACTTGTCCTTATGGTACTTATGCTTATAGGTGTATGCCTTTTGGTTTATGCAATGCCCCTGCTACTTTTCAGAGATGTATGTCTGCAATATTTCATGGTTTCTGTGAGGAGATTGTGGAAGTCTTCATGGACGATTTCTTCGTCTATGGAACTTCCTTTGACCACTGTCTCCACAATCTTAATAAAATTTCCGAGAGGGTAATTGAAGTGGACAAGGCGAAGATTGAAGCTATCGAAAGGATGCCCTATCCAAGGGACATTAAAGGTATTCATAGTTTTCTCGGTCATGCTGGTTTCTATAGAAGATTTATTAAAGACTTTTCTAAGACCTCGAGACCCCTCACTAATCTTCTCCAGAAGGATGTTCCTTTTGTATTTGATGAAGATTGTAAGGAGGCTTTCGAAGTTCTTAAGAAAGCTTTAATAACCGCTCCTATAGTACAACCGCCTGACTGGAGTTTGCCCTTTGAAATTATGTGTGATGCTAGTGATTTTGCTGTTGGAGCTTTTTTAGGACAAAGGGTTGATAAAAAATTGAATGTTATACATTATGCTAGTAAAACCCTTGATAGTGCTCAAAAGAATTATGCTACTACTGAGAAGGAATTCTTAGCAGTAGTGTTTGCTTGTGATAAGTTTAGGCAGTATATTGTTGATTCTAAAGTTATTATTCAAACTGACCATGCTGCCATTAAGTATCTTATGACGAAGAAGGATGTCAAGCCAAGACTCATCAGATGGGTACTCCTCCTTCAAGAATTTGATTTGCAGATTGTTGATAGGAAAGGAGCAGACAACCCTGTAGCGGACAATCTTTCAAGGATGGAAGATATACCGCATGATCCCATCCTAGTCAACGACAGTTTTCCAGACGAACAACTTGCCGTTGTTAAAGTACAATCTCTTTCCGATCCTTGGTTTGCATATTATGCTAATTTTATCGTTGCAAAGTATTTGCCTCCAGGTTTAACATTTCAGCAAAGGAAGAAGTTCTTCCATGATTTGAGGCATTACTTTTGGGATGACCCACATCTTTTCAAAGAAGGTCCAGACGGGATCGTGAGAAGATGCATACCGGAACACGAGCAGAAGGACATTCTCAAGCAATGTCACGATAGTCCCTATGGAGGACATCACGCCGGTGAGAGAACCGCACATAAGGTTCTCCAATCAGGTTTTTATTGGCCTACTCTCTTTAAAGATGCTAGAAATTATGTTTTAGCCTGTGATAAATGTCAGAGAGTTAGTAATATTAGTAGAAGGAATGAGATGCCTATGAATTACTCACTAGTGATTGAGCCTTTTGATTGCTGGGGTTTTGATTTTATGGGTCATTTTCCTTCTTCGCACAAGTACACTCACATATTAGTTGTTGTTGATTATGTAACCAAGTGGGTTGAAGCAATCCCCACTGAGAGTGCTGATCACAAAACATCTTTGAAAATGCTCAAAGATGTAATTTTCCCTAGGTTTGGTGTACCTAGGTATCTCATGACTGATGGAGGATCACACTTCACGCATGGAGCTTTTAGAAAAGCTTTAGCCAAGTACGATGTCAATCACAGAATTGCTTCACCGTATCATCCTCAAACTAGTGGGCAAATTGAGCTCACCAATAGAGAGATCAAGTTGATCTTGCAAAAGACAGTTAACAGAAATAGGAAGGACTGGTCAAATAAGTTAGGAGATGCTTTGTGGGCGTATAGAACTTCTTACAAAAACCCCATGGGCATGTCTCCCTATAAAATGGTCTATGGCAAGGCTTGCCATTTGCCATTAGAGTTAGAGCACAAAGCTTTCTGGGATGTTAGAGAGCTTAATGCTGACCCAAAGTTAGCTGGTGAAAAGCGTCTCATGAACTTGACTTCTCTAGATGAGTGGAGAAGTGAAGCTTACGAGAGCGCTAAAATGTTCAAGGAAAAGGTAAAGAAGTGGCATGACAGGAGGATTCTGAAACTTGAATTTAATGTTGGTGATAAAGTTTTATTGTTTAGATCCCGTTTCAGGTTTTCTCCAGGTAAACTACTTTCCAGGTGGGAAGGGCCATTTCATATCGAAGAAGTCTACCGGTCTGGTGCAATACGGATTAACAATTTTGAAGGCACCAAACCTCAAGTTGTGAATGGGCAAAGACTCAAGCATTACATGGCGGGAGATCCCGTCAATGTTGATGTAAATATAATACGCACAACAACTCATGAAGAACATGTTGCAGCCCTAATTCAGACACCAGCAGAAGCAGAATAGAAAAGGTATGTATTACGGTAAGGAAACATCGCGAACCGCCATAAAAGTTCCATATTATGAGTTTTTGCAAAATTAGGAAAATTCGAGGCCTAAGTGGAGCCGGAGAGGAGCTCCAGGGGGCCCAGGCGCCCCCCTGGCGCGGCCTACTTCCTGGCCGCGCCGGGAGGCCGTCTGGGCACCCAGGAGTCCGTCTCCGACCCCACTTTGGCTCGTTACCTTCCTTTTGTTGCAGAAATTTTTGCTATATATTTTCCCGGATCGTTCCGGCAACGTATCTCGCGATTTCGTGTGTTTTCTTTTCAATATGTTTCTGCCAGGGTAAAAATTTATTGTTAGAGATGTCTTCTTGTGGCTCAAGTGGAGAAGACTTCATGGGACGACGTCTACGTGAAGTTCAAAAAGATCTCAACCAAGGGAAATACTTAGATTGGGCCACGGAAGAAGAAATCGCTGCAAGGCAAGCGGAGATGGAGCGTTCCGTGAGAGAAAAAGTCAAGATTATCACCGCCCAGCAATTAGGGGGTCCATCAACACAAGGAGGAAGATCTAGCAACCCCATCATGGTGGGGAGTGTCCAACCTTATTATGATCTTTCTCTTAACCTTTCAGGAACAACCCCTGCACTTGAAAATCAACGTACGATTTCCACCATCTCCGAAGCTTACCGCATCACCAATCAACTGTGTGAAGATTTCCGTGTACTAAAGGTGCAAGTGGAGATTTTGGAGGAGGAAAACCAAACCCTTCGCCGTGTCATCAAAGATTTGAAGAATCAACAACAACAGGAATGAGGAGTGAAATCTCCTTGGGTAATGGCATCCCCTTGGCTTGTTCCAAGCTTGGGGGAGTGCCCGGTATCTTTATCTTTATCTTAGTCTTTTGGAGTCAAGTAGAGTCATATCATGTCTAGGGAGGTTATTATATGAAATAGGTGTTTGCATCGAGGTCTATCACTCCTTCTGTGGAGAGATTGTATCCGTGAGTGTGGAGTCGTCTATAACGGAATATTAATGAGAAGTCTATTAGTTCCTTTGCTGCACTCGGTACTCTCTTCGCGAAATCGGCCTCATATGACGATTCTTATGGGGAGTATTGACCTTATATCAGGTATGGCTTTGAAAACTTTATTTAATTTTGGCAAACATAGCTTTGGTCATGACAACATGCATGTTTTCAAAAGTAGCGACATAGCCAAAACCTTTACGTTATTATGCTTGAAGTGTTATGTTGACAAGGAAGACAACTTGATGTGTTATGCTTACCTTAATGTTTATGCCTTATATGTTTTGCATCTAAATTAGCATCAATTGTCTGTTCTCTCAAAGCCTTTGCTAGCCAAACTCTTTGCCAAGTAGATTTCTGCTTGTGCATCCATACCCTGAAACCAATATCTTCCATATGAGTCCACCATACCTTCCTATTCGTGGTATTCCCCTACCACTCCTATAAGTATAGAATTTATGTGTTATCCTTAAATGTTCAAAATCTTCTGTTTTGTGCCTCTTGTTTAGCTCATGAGGAAGTAGTAGGTAATTCATGATCTTCTTAAGTTGGACAAGTTTTACCCCGGGATTGCATGTCTTATCTGCAAACCCATAATACGAGGAGGAACTGGCATGGGTGCGCCTGATACGTCCCAAACGTATCTATAATTTCTGCTTGCTCCATGCATGTTTTGTGTGACTTTGCCATGTTTTGGTTGAACTTTATTACACTTTTAAACCAATTTGGACTAACCTACTAACTCAGTGCACCCAGTTGCCAGCTTCTGGTTTTCTGTTGTTTTTGTTTTTTAGGTTTTTCGGCTGATTAAAGTGCCCAAAAAATTCCGCAAAAATTATATTAAAAATCAGCGGGCAGGAAGCTTCCGGAATAACCAAAGGAGAGAGCCGGGACCACCACCAGGGAGCCAAAAGGGTCCCTAGCGCGACCCCAACCCAAGGGCGCGCCAGGCACCCTCCTGGCTGCCCAGGGTGGCCCCTCGACGCCCCCTTCGCCTATCTCACCCCCTCGGGGTAGAAACCCCTAAACAAGAACTCTTTTTCGCGGAAACCTCTCTGTTCCGCCGCCGCCGCCGTTTTCAGATCGGGGCTGCCTGGAGAAGCTGCCCCGGCACCCTGCCGGAAGGAGATCACCCCTCCAGGATACCATCCATAGCCATGGACGCCTCCCGTATGTGCCGTGAGTAGTCCCCCTTGGACCATGGGTCCGTGATCAGTAGCTATGTGATGTCCTCTCCCTCTTTTGTGCTTTCACTTTCGAGACCTCGTGAGCTGCCTCACATGATCGAGGCACCTATGTAATTTTCTGCTGCTGCTATGCTGAGTTTGTTGGGATCTGATGGATTATGAGACTATTTTCAGATTGTGATGAGTAATATATTTGGTTTGCCCTTTTATATTTTGTTCTTGAGTAAATTCTTGCATGTTCTCCGTTGCAGTATTTGCTTTGGCCAAGTTATTTGCTTGCAACTCCAAGAGAGAGCGTTATGCTCGATTGTGGGTTCAGCCCCCTGATGTCTAGCTTGAGTGACAGAAACATGAGACTAGGGGATGTGCTGTTGCCACCAGGGATAAAACAACGGTGATTGTGCCTATTGGTGCAAGAATTGTTTACTTTACGCAAAGTTCTTTTAATGCAGTTGTCTGTTGCTTTGAGTTTACACTTTGGGTGGGATTCGCAACTTAATACCAGCGAGATGTTCTGGATAGATATCTCAAGGTGGATGATTCGTAGTAGATGCAGATGGATTTCGGTCTACTTACCTTGGCGTACTGCCCATTGCTTTTGAGCCCTTCCTTTCTTTGCATCATAGTTAGCATTGCGGTGCCTTCATAATCCTGTCAATTTCCCAACTGTGATTTGTTTACCTCGCTAGCATTTTTATCGTCTTTTGGGAGAGAGACATCACTAGTGAAAATCATGGGACTCCGGTCCATCTTCATACCATTGTTCACACCCACTATTTACCTTTTTGTTTTTACTTTTACTAGTACCTTTTTATCTCTTGCGTTTGATCCTTTGTAAACGACAAGGCCGGAGGAATTGACAACTCCTCTGAACTCGTTGGGAGCAAAGTTATTTGTTTTGTGCAGGTCCACGACAACTCCACGCATCAGAACAATTTCTGGCGCCGTTGCCACCTATCGTACTTATCGTTGAGTCCTACTGGAGACAAACCTTGGTATCTTTACTGAGGGAAATTACCGCTACGCTGCATCTCAACCTTCCACTTGGGGTAACCAACGAGGGGCGAGAAGCCATCAAGCTAATTTCTGGCGCCGTTGCCGGGGACTCAAAGGAAGTACAAATACGCGAGTCCTGATTACCGCCAATTTCTGGCGCCGTTGTCGGACTCCTGTATCAAAAATAGGGGAGTTACACGCTATCTTTTACCTTTGCTTTTTAGTCTTGTTAGTTTACCTTTCAGTTTTTACTTTTGTGTCCCTAATCAAAAATACCAAAAATACCTGCTGCTACTATGGGTTCCAATGAAAACACTAAGTTGTGTGACTTCACCAGTCACAACAACAGTGACTTTATCTGCACTCCTATTGCTCCACCTGCCACTTCAGCACCTTCTTATGAGATTAAACCTGCTCTGCTTAACCTTTTCATGAAAGATCAATTTTCAGGAGCAGGAGAAGATGCTGCTTTGCACCTAAACAACTTTATCGAGCTCTGAGACATGCAGAAATACAAGGAGGTGGACGAAGACATCGTCAAGCTGAAGCTTTTCCCTTTCTCCTTGAGAGGGAGAGCCAAGGAGTGGCTACAGTCTCTACCTAAGAATAGTATTGATTCTTGGAGTAAATGCAAGGATGCTTTTATAGGGAAGTATTATCCCCCTGCTAAAATTATTCAATTGCGGAGTAACATTATGAATTTCAGGCAATTGGATAACGAACACGTTGCCCAGGCTTGGGAACATATGAAGACGCTCGTCAAGAACTGCCCTACACATGGACTGACTACCTGGATGGTTATCCAGACTTTTTATGCAGGCTTGAACTTCACCTCGCGGAACCTGTTGGATTCGGCCGCGGGAGGTACCTTTATGTCAACCACACTTGGTGCTGCTACAAAACTACTAGATGAAATGATGCTAAATTATTCACAATTGCACACGGAGAGAACTCCAACTGGTAAGAAGGTAAACTCTGACGAGGAGATTTCCTCTTTAAATGAAAAGGTTGACCTTATCATGTCTCCACTTACCAAGCAACCCTCTATTGATCCTCAAGATGTTCCTTTAAATTCTTTGGTTGCTCAGGAGCAAGTAGATGTTAATTTTGTCTCTAGAAACAACTTCAACAATAATGCTTATAGGAGTAACTTTGGTAGCAACAATCCTAGGCCTTTCCCATCCAACAACTATGAGAACAACACTTATCCTACCACTAGAAACTCCACTTCAGAACTAGAGACTATGCTCAAAGACTTTATCACTACCCAGAAGGCCTTCAACAAGAGTGTGGAAGAAAAATTAGATAAACTAGATATCCTCTCTTTGAAGGTAGACAATATAGCCCACGACGTAGAGATACTGAAGATTAGAACCTCTCCCCTGAGGAAAGGCAGGTCACTCCTATGAATGCCATCCAGGTCCAAATTAATGAAAACATTAGGATGCTGGGAAAACTTAAAGAGAGATGGGATAGAGAGGAGGAAGAAGATAGAATTAAGAGCCTTCCTACCTACCACACAGTAGCCACTATCCAAGTAGTTGAGGAGATCCAAACTGCTAGCACCCATCACACCCCTAGTCCCACTGGACCTATCAATGGTGATGCTACACCCTCAACCATAGAAGAGGAAACCTCTATGAACATAGAGGCTTTCAAACAAGTGAGCTTAAATGATATCACTACTTCCCTTATAGATAGTAGTGAACTAGACTTTGATAACTGCACTTTACCAGAAGTTATTGGTTTCCTACACAAAATGTCTAGAGACCCCCACACTAGCACACTAAATCTTGCCTTCACGGAGCATATCACCAATGCTCTAATTAAAGTTAGGGAGGAGAAGCTTAGACTAGAAGCCTCCATACCTAGGAAGCTAGAAGATGGTTGGGATCCTATGATTAAAATTAAATTGAATAACTTCTCTTGTTTTGCTCTTTGTGATGTTGGAGGAAGTACCTCTGTTATGCCCAAAAGAATGTATGATATGCTTGATTTGAAACCTTTTGATCCCTGTTCTTTTGGTGTTCGTCTTGTTGATTCTTCCGTAAAGAAGCCTTTGGGGAAGATCGACGATGTTCTTATCATTGTCAATGACAATTATGTTCCCGTTGATTTCACTATTATGGACATTGAGTGTGAGCCCTCTTGTCCAATTATTTTGGGACGTCCTTTTCTTCGCACAGTTGGTGCTATCATTGACATGAAAGAGGGAACTATCAAGTTCCAATTCCCTCTCAGGAAAGGGATGGAACATTTCCCTAGGAAAAAGATTAAGTTACCTTTTGAGTCCGTCACACGGGCTAGTTATTCTCTGGAAAAAACTTGATCTTCTGCTTTAAGCCTAGCTAATGGCTCTAAAGAAGCGCTTTCGGGAGGCAGCCCGCAACGAATTTTAGGTTTTTGTTTTTGTTTTTGTTCTGTTCTTAGTGGTCTTGATGATTGTTATTACTGTAGCAACATCATTGTATCTTTCTTTTTCAAGCTTTGTGCCAAGTTTAGCCTCAGAATGCTTGAAAGTTCAAAAGTTGGAGCTTGCTGTCCAGAAACAGATTCTGTCTTCTTGACGGGAAAATTCGCGATAAATCACCAGATTATCCTTTTGATCTGAAATGTTTTGACAGCATGCTCCATACAATTGGATTGCTAGCCTCTGTTCAAAGTTTTTTGATTTGAGTTGCAGAAGTACCTCGAAAAAATTCCCCTTTCTCTGTTGTTCTGTTTTTCTCAGCTTCTTCCCCAGTTTTTCTTTTCGCAGTTTTGCAATCCTTAAGCTTGCTTTTTCTTTGCAAACTTTTTTGGGCAGGCAAGAGAAACAGTAGCTCTTCCTGGAAATCTTTATTTGCAGTAGAGGAAAATTATTTTATTAGGGTACTAACCTCTCTAATCAGCCTACAATGAGTTATGTATGAAGGGAGTTTTCAAGTGCGCGATGGAAGGTGATGAAAGAAGATCCAGGAGTGTCAAGCGCTCAAGCTTGGGGATGCCCAAGTGCACCCCCAATAAATATTCAAGGAGACTCAAGCGTCTAAGCTTGGGGATGCCCCCGAGGCATCCCCTTCTTCATCAACAATCATCGGTCTGTCTTTCGTTGCACTATATTTTTATCACTTCATGCGTTATGTGCTTTGCTTGGAGCGTCTCGCTCTTTACTTTTCTAGGTTTGTTTTGCTTTCTTTGCTGTAGTAACAAGTTAGACCCCAACTTACTCTTTTGTGTGGGAGAGAAAAACGCTCCACTTGAACTAGAACTCCTCATAGGATTTGCATGCTTATTTCTTTTTAGCTGTGAGTTGTTATTTTTCTTTTCTTAGCTGCTGGTCTGTTTAGCTGTAGTGCTTTAGTTTTTCTAGAGTTTTTCTTTTCAGGTTGAACTTTCTATAGGTTGCATGTTTTATCTTGTTAGAGAGTTTGCCTGTTGCACTGAGTTCTGTGTCTTGACTAGAAAGTAGGTAGTTAAAGTTGCTTTTCTCTTTGAAGTAGTAACTTGCAATAGTTTTGAGGTACTGACTAGAGTAATGTTTGAACTTTTGGTGTCAAGAGCTCTTGCCCATTAGTGATAGATGTCGTATTTTGGGCAATCCGTGTGTTTTTAGAAAACCAAAAACCCCTGTTGAGAACTCTAGCTACTAGATGGATCACTAACCTCTGGAGGGTTCGAATATTAGAGTACACTCACGTACCATGAGTCGAGGATGCGCAAGGATAACCAAACCCCCATACACTCCTCCTCGGGGTACCTGTCTCTTTGTGAACCTCCTATTAGATTGAGAGTTACCGATAATAAGTGCATGAGTTCTTCGGACTAATGTGAGTATTCGAAAGTTGACACTTCCACCTACCCATACTTTTTCTAGCCTCTTCGGTACCGTGCATTGCCCTTTTCTCACCTCGAGAGTTGGCGCATACTTCGCCGGTGCATCCAAACCCTTGGCATGATACGCTCTGTCATCATAAGCCTCATTATATCTTTCCTCAAAACAGTCACCATACCTACCTACAAGGCATTTTCATAGCCTTTCCGAGATACATTGCCATGCAACATCCACCCTCTCATGACTAGATCCTCATGTCATACATGCCACTTGCTTGATCGATGAGCCGCATGCTAGTTGGGCCTTGCCCTAATCATTGCTACATGACGCGCTAGTATCATAGCATATCCTGCTATCCTGGCAGAGGCATACATTTGCATCATGATTAGTTACATTTTATTTTTGTGAGTACCTTTGTAAAGTGTGAAAGATCTCCTATATTCTTGTAAAATATAGAGTATTGCCCCTAAAGTGAGGAAAAGATCCCAAAGAGGACAAAATCAAAAGATCCCAAAGAGGACAAATGAGAGTTAAATAGAAAGAGCCATTGAGGCCACCAAAAAAAAGAGAAAAAGAGAAAAATAAAAATAAAAAGAGAGAAGGGGGCATACTACTATTCCTTTTGAGAGATCCACACTAGTACTTCATCTCCTATCCCTTGTACTCCATAGAGATTATCATCATGCATATAGCTATGTGGGGAACTTTTACACTATAGAACTTGGCTTGTATATTCCAATGATGAGCCTCCTCAAACGAGCTCTAGGTCTTCTTGAGCAAGCAAGTTAGATGCACCCCCACTAGTTCCATTGGAGAGCTTTTATCTCACATGTGCATCCGTTGTATGCCAATCCCTACTCCTCACATCATATCTATCATATGGCCTTCTCTTGCCTATGATTGTCCTCATTGATGTGAGCCTTTCACACACCTTTTTGTCTTCCTCCTCCGCCCTTTTTCTGTTTCGCCTTTTAGGTGTCAACTTTCTTGCTCACGCTCATCCATTGCATGAGTTCTCAAAATATCGAAAGGGAGTGGATCAGTTTGACTTGTACCTGGTTAGTGGTCTGGGGACGAGTCCAGATAAGAATCCAAAGGAGACTAAGTGTGAAACTTTAGTAGATAGTTGTTCTCAACAACCTTTTTTCTCTTTCTTCCCAGTCCCTTGCTTGCACGCAAACACCATCTGGATACATTCGAGTCACGGACAGCAAGAGCTCTTGCACCTTTTGTTCTTTTGTTGCTTGTGTTAATGCCAATATAGACTCTTGCCTGTTAAGACTTGAATTGAATTGCATGCTTTGATTGCTTTACTTAACAGACCTTATTTGGTTGTGTGGCATATCACCACAGAAATTATGCTTGTTATCATTTACCTACTCGAGGACGAGCAGGAATTAAGCTTGGGGATGTTGATACGTCCCAAACGTATCTATAATTTATGCTTGCTCCATGCATGTTTTGTGTGACTTTGCCATGTTTTGGTTGAACTTTATTACACTTTTAAACCAATTTGGACTAACCTACTAACTCAGTGCACCCAGTTGCCAGCTTCTGGTTTTCTGCTGTTTTTTTTTCAGGTTTTCCGGCTGATTAAAGTTCCCAAAAAATTCCGCAAAAATTATATTAAAAATCAGCGGGTAGGAAGCTTCCGGAATAACCAAAGGAGAGAGCCGGGACCACCACCAGGGAGCCAGAAGGGTCCCTGGCGCGGCCCCAACCCTAGGGCGCGCCAGGCACCCTCCTGGCTGCCCTGGGTGGTGTAAGGCCCGATATGCGGTACTGTTTCAGATTCGGACGTTTTCCGCCCGAACCCGAGGACGAAGCACATATCGGACCCACCGCGACATATGACAAAGCCATATGCCCCGGATTTCCAACATGAGATCACAACATTACAGATACAAGGATACAACATCTCATACAATCGGCATACAACTGCCTCAAATATAATACAACAACGGAAGATACATGTCTGAGTACAGACTACAAGCAAATGCCTAGTGGAAAAGAGAAAAACATCGATCCCATAACCACACGGGTCCAGGCCCTCCGCCGGGATCCGCCTAACTAATCGTCGTCGAGCCTCCACGTGAAACGTCGATCACCATACCTGTTGTCGATCAGAACCCTGAAAAGAGTTTGGGGGTAGTATCATGAGTACAGAGGTACTCAGCATCCAACTGTAGTGGTCATCTGACCCAGCAAGGACTTCATCACTCGTCATTCTAGGACAACTAGTAGTTTACGGTAAGGAAGGGGTAAGTGGTGAGGTTGCTGCCGCACTAGCATTGATGAAGTGGCTAACGATCTAGAGAGTAAGATAAGAAGCCAAGCATTCGATGAGGAAGCGCCTCCAACAAGTCTTGCTATCAACTACTTACGCAAGCATAACACCTATCCTATCCTTGTCCTCCTCTTCGCATCCCGACGAAGAAGAAGCAGTCAAGGCACACACACACGTTGATCAAGTTGTATTAAGATTATCTCAGTTGTTGTTGTCTATGAACAAGGAGTAGGTCTCAAGTCGTCCATAACCGTGGACACGGCTTCTCGAAAAGATTTAACCCTGCAGGGGTGTACCAACTGCCCATTACGAGGCTCCGCACGCACGTCCATCACTCTCAGTTGCTACCCATCATAGGCAACCATTTTATGATTTAGTTCCAAGAGATCCGAAATGACAGGTCCCTCTAACTAACAACGAACAAATCCGGGTGGCCCCCGGTGAGTCGACATCCATCTCAGGAGCCGGTCGCTCTCTCGAT
The DNA here is from genome assembly GCA_950022295.1 of Bromus sterilis. Classification (NCBI taxonomy): domain Eukaryota; kingdom Viridiplantae; phylum Streptophyta; class Magnoliopsida; order Poales; family Poaceae; genus Bromus; species Bromus sterilis. Next base: position 16,641,332 of record OX465598.1, on the reverse strand, counting down.
CTGGTCTCTACCGTCTGTCGCAGGTTTGGATACCCGGTTCATCACACATTGGGATAACCGGGTCCTCAGCCGGACAAGGTGGGCCAGCCAAGAAACTATGTCCTCCTGGCCCTGGTTGTTTTAAATAATATCTGCCAGGAGCTACCCGACAGACACACACACGGTTTTCAAATGGTAAATCAGCTTGGGCCACCACTAGAAATGTTTGAAGCTAGGTAGGTAAGAGAAGGGGACCCCATAAAATCCCACACGCGGTTAGGCACGCTCAGTCTTAAAACCAATACCCGGAACTCGGGTCCTAGGTGACTCGAATGGAACAAAGCGTCGGGGCGGGGTAGCCTAGACCTTCCATCCTTCGTCGAATATAGTCACCATTTATAATAATCATATCATCAACAATAATATAATAATCAGGTGATATCCCAACCCAAAGAGTAACAGGGTAACATCGTAGCATCCTAAGCATGCATACTAAGCAGGGGCTGAGCAACGAGCAATAGTAACATAGCAGTACAAGGTTTGCTAGGAGGGGACATGGCTGTATCGGTTTAAAAGAGGCTGTAAACATGTGGTAGGATCAAACATCGAACCTAACCTAAACTAGCATGCAAACCGCTGGTTGAAATAGAATGGATCATAAGTAATGCAAGTCCTTGCCTGTTGATAAGTCGGGTTCCGACGGTGTAGTTGATCGCAAGCTCGCATCGTCTCCGAGAGGTACCCGCGGAAGCACACAAGACGGCAAACACTGGAAAGCAATCAACGGTGCACCACTATTACTACGGATCAACCACGAGCAAGCATCAACAAGAAGCAACACGAGACATCGCACCTACCGTCGAGAGCGGTTGCTAACAGTTTAAGTGGGGTATCGGTCACACACGACGATACCGCACGTTTACGGTGGTTCAAGTTGTTTAGCTACAGGTGACCAAACAACGGTTATTAACATGGCAACTCAAGCAAGCATGGCATATCACACAAACATTGCAAGAGGTGAAGCACAAAGTAAACTATCTATGCTAGTCAATTTAAGTGAGGCACAACCTAAACATGGCATAGCACTAAGTGTCGCACGATGATTAAAAGATTTGGTACTGTTCTGTCCTAAACCATATTTTATCTTGGTTAACAACAGCAAACAATAGCATAAACACAAAGAACACGAAAAACTAATCAAGTTACATATAAAGAACACCCAAAACGGAGTTACGGTTAAAAAGATATAAGCAAAACAATTTATGCACACATGCTGTATAAACAGGGGTAAATCTATATGCAAAAGTGCAGCAACATGACATAGCAATACATGGGATGAAAGTAGACATGATGCTTAACAATATGCAATTGGAATCACTCAATTCCGATAAACGGTTGCGAAGCAATCGTCATCCGAAGTTGCAACAAAATAACAGCTTTCAGCACAACAACACAATAACATCAGGATAGCTACTTTGGAGCAAGAAATAAACATGATGCAGCAGGAAAATATGGCATGTGAATGCATGAAATTGAAGTAGAAACATTGTTGAACGCAACGCAAAAGGAATCAATGCAATAGGCCTCATGGATTTCTTACAATCATCATGCAAAGTTGCAACAAAATAATAACAGCAGCACAAAACAGGAAATAAATGCAATTAACGGCCTGATGCCCTATTCAGCACACAATTACACAATCAAGATGAGCTCAAACGCGAATGCTCACAAAAGATGAATTAAAGTACACGCAATTCTGAGCAACTTTTGTTTTGGGGGCACGTTCATCAGAGTTACAGATCGCTTGCTATCGTCGTTGCAAAATTGAATCAGCAGCAGAAAATATAAAGGACTTAGCAAAAATTGAGGTGCTGGAATAATAAAAATAATAAAAAGAACAGAAAAAAAAGGGTTCGGGCTCCCACCCAACGGGCCGGCCCAGCTCGGCTGGAGAGGTCGGCTCGGCTCGGCTTGGCAGGCCGGCTGGAGTGGGCCGTGGAGCTGCGGTGGCCTGGGCCGCGGGCACTGGTGGGCCGGCTGGGGCGCCGAGGCCCACGTGGCCGTTGGAGGGGCGGCAGGCGCTCGGCTCCTCCCGAGCCACGAGCGGAGGCGGCTGCTGTCCGGTGGCACGCCGGCCACCGGCGGCGAGGGGCGCGGGGCGCCCAGGAGGCGGAGGCGGCGGGCGAGGGGGCCGCGGATCCGGTGGGGGAAGGCACGAGGAGGCGGGGCCGTGGTCTCCCGAGCTGGCGGCGGGGTTCGGCTCGACCTCGAGCTCCATGGCGCGCCGGCCATGGCGCAGCGCGGCGGCGGCCGATCTGTGAGGAGAGGGAGCGGGCTGGTGAGAAGAGGAGGTGAGGAGAGGAGGCGCGGCTGGAGGAGACCTGGGGCGCGGCGGCTCGGCGAGTTCGCCGGAGCAACGGCGACGGCGTCCAAGGCGAGGAGGCTCGGGAGGTGGCGGCTGCCCGGATGGGCCTGGCGGGCCCGGCGGCGGCCCTGCGGGGCCCGGGCGCCTGGGGCTGGAGGTTGGTGGAGCTGGGGGCGTGATCTGATGGTCCAGATCGGGGGTTGAGATTAGGGTTTCGGTGGAGGGGGGTTTTTTCGCAGATCTGGAGGTTTGTGAGGGGGTGGCTGCAAATATGCCATGGGGTAAACCCTAAAAATGGGTGGGAGTGTGGTGGTCTTTATATAGCCCCGGTGGCTGGCAGTTTGCAAAAACATCCCCGGTTTTTGTCTCGCGCGCACGGTGCTCACGTTTCTGACTGCCGGGGGTCCACAGTACCTCCGATTCGGGTAAAACTTCGAACTGCGCGATCAGTGCGTCGAGCCGGAGGCTTTCACCTCGTGCTGGAATCGTTCCGAAAACACTTTCCGGGGCGCTATAAAAATATCCCGTTTAATTATTAAACGGGGTTTTTCTTTCCGTTGGCTGCGACTGGTCTCGTGTGGTTTTCGCGACGGTGATCGGGTGAAACCCGGTGTCGCAAAGGTCGAGTGTCAGGGTGGAAAGGGTCGGTCTCCGTCCGATACGAGATAAGAGGGGGGAAATAATCGCCGATCGATAAATTGGGGATGCAAACACCGCAAACAAATCAGGCAATCAGACAATTCACGCAGAAAACAAAAATTTTATTTTTTGTGAAATCTGGGCTGTTACAGGTGGCCCCTCGACGCCCCCCTTCGCCTATATAACCCCCTCGGGGTAGAAACCCTTAAACAAGAACTCTTTTTCGCGGAAACCTCTCTGTTCCGCCGCTGCCGCCGTTTTCAGATCGGGGCTGCCTGGAGAAGCTGCCCCGGCACCCTACCGGAAGGAGATCACCCCTCCGGGAGACCATCCATAGCCATGGACGCCTCCCGTATGTGCCGTGAGTAGTCCCCTTGGACCATGGGTCCGTGATCAGTAGCTATGAGATGTCCTCTCCCTCTTTTGTGCTTTCACTTTCGAGACCTCGTGAGCTGCCTCACATGATCGAGGCACCTATGTAATTTTCTGCTGTTGCTATGCTGAGTTTGTTGGGATCTGATGGATTATGAGACTATGTTCAGATTGTGATGAGTAATATATTTGGTTTGCCCTTTTATATTTTGTTCTTGAGTAAATTCTTGCATGTTCTCCGTTGCAGTATTTGCTTTGGCCAAGTTATTTGCTTGCAACTCCAAGAGAGAGCGTTATGCTCGATTGTGGGTTCAGCCCCCTGATGTCTAGCTTGAGTGACAGAAACATGAGACTATGGGATGTGTTGTTGCCACCAGGGATAAAACAACGGTGATTGTGCCTATTGGTGCAAGAATTGTTTACTTTACGCAAAGTTCTTTTAATGCAGTTGTCTGTTGCTTTGAGTTTACACTTTGGGTGGGTTTCGCAATTTAATACCAGCGAGATGTTCTGGATAGATATCTCAAGGTGGATGATTCGTAGTAGATGCAGATGGATTTCGGTCTACTTACCTTGGCGTACTGCCCATTACTTTTGAGCCCTTCCTTTCTTTGCAGCATAGTTAGCATTGCGGTGCCTTCATAATCCTGTCAATTGCCCAACTGTGATTTGTTTACCTCGCTAGCATTTTTATCTTCTTTTGGGAGAGAGACATCACTAGTGAAAATCACGGGACTCCGGTCCATCTTCATACCATTGTTCACACCCACTATTTACCTTTCTGTTTTTACTTTTACTATTACCTTTTTATCTCTTGCGTTTGATCCTTTGTAATCGACAAGGCCGGAGGAATTGACAACTCCTCTGACCTCGTTGGGAGCAAAGTTATTTGTTTTGTGCAGGTCCACGACAACTCCACGCATTAGAACAATTTCTGTCGCCGTTGCGACCTATCGTACCTATCGTTCAGTCCTACCGGAGACAAACCTTGGTATCTTTACTGAGGGAAATTACCGCTACGCTGCATCTCAACCTTCCACTTGGGGTAACCAACGAGGGGCGAGAAGCCATCAGCGCCCAGCTCGAAAGATAATATAACAAACAAACCCTCCTTCACGCTTGGTCTATGAGAAATCAGAAACTTTGGCAGTGATAAACAAAGGAGATTAAGGGGATGTGATCGTCCCCACTTGGGAGCCGTTCCTTGAAACTTGTCCATCTTGAGAAATAATTGAGCTATCTATTAGCATTCGTTGACAAACTATGCACCGCCCCAAAATCTTTTTTTATTCTGTTTGATGTAAGGATAGCACATGAGTTTTCCCTGCTTGCCCTTAACAAGGCCTTTCATCCACCTTCATGTTGAGTCAGTTGTCCCACTTCCTTATTTTCTCTAAGAGAACATACATTTGATGTTGATGAGGATTCATCCTTATAAAGCTGCATTAAGTTTTGCCATGCCACATCCTTGTTGACATTATCTTTTGATAAGTAAGTTATTTGCGAAAGCTTTTGCCAAGCAAGCATCTTCCTTTGTGTTAGCATTTGCACTTCATGACTAATAACATGTTCTTTGAAAAGCTTCAAATTGTTTAATTAAAAAGAAAGAGCAAGAGTAAAAGTTATTAGTTGTCCTTTGACCAAGGATATGCTTGCCATAATTTGATGAGTTTCCTCAGCCCTACTTTTGATTATAATTGTTATTACTTTCTCATAAGGGCCTTATGAGTTGAGGTTGCTGTTGAGGATGCTTGAGTTTGATGAAGAAACCTTGATACTTTTTGTCCGTATTCTATTTAACGACACTTCACTCTCTAAACTTGTGGACAGGTTTACCGAGCTCAGTATTCGCTTGGGGACAAGCGAGGTCTAAGCTTGGGGGAGTTGATACGTCCAAAATGCATCACTATTTTATATAGTAATCCTTTCTTATTCATTGATATATTTCGTGATATGATGCTATTCTTATGTTGTTTTGGCCTATTTTACACAGTTTGCAACTTTCCGATGCCGAAGCAGCAGTCGCAGGATTCAGCGATAAAAAGTGGACGCTGAGTTGCTGAAGAAGAATACCTCCAAATTACCTGAAAATCGACGGAGGGTATTTTCCAGAAGGATCACGAAGACACGCAAAAGAGCGACCAGAGGGGGGCCACAGGGTGCCTAGGCGGCCACCTGGCGCGGCCCCCACCCTGGCCGCGCCGGGAGGGCGCCTAGACCCCTGGGACCACTCCCGGTTCCCCCCCTCTGGCCTATATAACACACATCATCCATAAACCGTAAAAAAGAGAGAGTTCACGGAGTTCCGCCGCCGCTCCGTGGAGGAAACCTATAGAGAAGAAAAGCCATCTCTGGCGGGCAGATTCCGCCGGGGAGATCACCTCCCGGAAGGGGAGATCGTCGTCATCATCATCATCATCATCATCACGGGCATCATCGAGATCATCATCAACATCATCCCCAACATCAGCACCATCTCCATCTCCATCCAATCTCATCTCACAATTGCAACTTGTGTTGTAATCCGTACTATCTATCCTCTCTACTCTGTCGGTGTTGATTACTACTATGTGGTGAATGCTATTGAGTTTTGTTGGAGAAATATCATTGTGTCCAGATTGTTTATCATCTATTTATCCCCACTGGTCATGATTTCTTTTATGTCTTGTGAGTAGTTACTTTAGTTCTTGAGGACATGGGAGAAGTCTAGTTGTTAGTAGTCATATGATGTTGAAGCAATATGTGTTGTTTGATAATTAAGTTGTGTTGTTATTTTCCTAGTGGTGTTGTGTGAGTCGAACACTCAACACTTCGCCTTATCAAGGACCTAGGGGAATACATTGTGTACAAAGAATTCTTACGGTGGGTTGCCGGAGTGACAGAAACCTAAACCCCAGTTTGCACGCTTTTGCACAAGGGAACAATGGATCACCGATCATATTGCTATGGTTAGGCTTTTGCCTTAATTACTATCTTGTATTTGCGGATGCTTGCAAGGTGTTTAATCATAAGAGTTCACTTGTCTTAGTCTAGAGGGTGTACTAGCATAGATCCACCCACTCAACACTTATCAACACCGCATATAGTACCGATATGGAATATGGCGAAAGCACATGACTACCTCTCCCGTGTGTCCTCAAGAACACTTTAGCCTTTATAAGTTCAGTTGCTAGGCCTCTCCTTTGCTCAGAAAGGATTGGGCCACTCGTTACTCTCCAATGCATTTTACTTTTCTAGTTTTTACTTTCCTGTTGCTTATACCAAGAAAACCCCTAAAAAGTTATCTTTCAGTGCTTGCAGTTATCTCCTTGCCAAAGTCACTTGCTATTACCTTCTGCTCCTCGTTGGGTTCGACACTCTTACTTATCGAAAACGCTGCAATAGATCCCTTACGGTTGTGGGTCATCATCGTGCACCTGCACACAGCAACAAATAACTTTGCTCCCAACGAGTACAGAGGAGTTGTCAATTCCTCTGGCCTTGTCGTTTACAAAGGATCAACGCAAGAGATAAAAGGTGCAAAGGAAAGTAAAAGCTGAAAGTAAATTGAGGGTGTGAACAATAATGTGAAGATGGACCGAGGTCCCGTGATTTTCACTAGTGATGTCTCTCTCCCAAAAGACGATAAAAGTGCTAGCGAGGTAAACAAATCACAGTTGGGCAATTGACAGGATTATGAAGGCACCACAATGCTAACTATGCTGCAAAGAAAGGAAGGGCTCAAAAGCAATGGGCAGTACGCCAAGGTAAGTAGACCGAAATCCATCTGCATCTACTACGAATCATCCACCTTGAGATATCTATCCAGAACATCTCGCTGGTATTAAGTTGCGAATCCCACCCAAAGTGTAAACTCAAAGCAACAGACAACTGCATTAAAAGAACTTTGCGTAAAGTAAAAAATCCTTGCACCCGCAGGTACAAGCACCGTTGTTTTATCCCTGGTGTTAACAACACATCCCCTAGTCTCATGTTTCTGTCACTCAAGCTAGACATCAAGGGGCTGAACCCACAATCGAGCATAACGCTCTCTCTTGGAGTTGCAAATAAAATACTTGGACAAAGCAAATACCGCAACGGAGAACATGCAAGAATTTACTCAAGAACAAAATATAAAAGGGCAAACCAAATATATTACTCATCACAATCTGAACATAGTCTCATAATCCATCAGATCTCAACAAACTCAGCATAGCAACAGCAGAAATTACATAGATGCCTCGATCATGTGAGGCAGCTCACGAGGACTCGAAAGTGGAAGCACAAAAAGGGGAGAGATTCATCACATAGCTACTGGTCACGGACCCATGGTCCAAGGGGGACTACTCACGGCACATCCGGGAGGCGTCCATGGCTATGGATGGTCTCCCGGAGGGGGTTCCTCCTTCTGGCAGGGTGCCGGGGCAGCTTCTCCAGGCAGCCCCGATCTTGAAACGGCGGCGGCGGCGGTACAGAGGGGAGTTCGCGAGAAAGAGATCGATATTAGGGGTTTCCACACCGAGGGGTAAATATAGGCGAAGGGGGCATCGAGGGGACCCACGAGGCAGTCAGGAGGGTCCCTGGCGCGGCCCAGGGTGGGGCCGCGCCACCTGCCCTCCTAGCTTCCTGGTGGTGGCCCCCCTTCCCTCTCTTGGTGATTCCGGAAGCTTCTGTTGCGCTGATTTTTTATATATTTTTCCCAGAAATTTTGGAGCACTTTTAATGGCCGAAAAACCTGAAATACAAAAACAGCAGAAAACAGAAACTGGCAACTGGGTGCACTGAGTTATTAGTCATGAAGTGCAAATGCTAACACAAAGGAAGATGCTTGCTTGGCAAAATCTTTCGCAAATAACTTACTTATCAAAAGATAATGTCAAATAGGATGCGGCATGGCAAAACTTAATGCAGCTTTATAAGGATGAATCCTCATCAACATCAAATGTCTGTTCTCTTAGAGAAAAGAAGGAAGTGGGACAACTGACTCAACATGAAGGTGGATGAAAGGCCTTGTTAAGGGCAAGCAGGGAAAACTCATGTGCTATCCTTAAATCAAACAGAATAAAAATAGATTTTGGGGCGGTGCATAGTTTGTCAACGAATGCTAATAGATAGCTCAATTATTTCTCAAGATGGACAAGTTTCGAGGAACGGCTCCCAAGTGGGGACGATCACATCCCCTTAATCTCCTTTGTTTATCACTGACAAAGTTTCTGATTTCTCATAGACCAAGCGTGAAGGAGGGTTTGTTTGTTATATTATCTTTCGAGCTGGGCGCACCCATGCCAGTTCCTCCTCGTATTATGGGTTTGCAGATTAGACATGCAATCCCGGGGTAAAACTTGTCCTAAGAAGATCATGAATTACCTACTACTTCCTCATGAGCTAAACAAGAGGCACAAAACAGAAGATTTTGAACATTTAAGGATAAAACATAAATTCTATACTTATAGGAGTGGTAGGGGAATACCACGAATAGGAAGGTATGGTGGACTCATATGGAAGATATTGGTTTCAGGGTATGGATGCACAAGCAGAAATCTACTTGGCAAAGAGTTTGGCTAGCAAAGGCTTTGAGAGAACAGACAATTGATGCTAATTTAGATGCAAAACATATAAGGCATAAACATTAAGGTAAGCATAACACATCAAGTTGTCTTCCTTGTCAACATAACACTTCAAGCATAATAACATAAAGGTTTTGGCTATGTCGCTACTTTTGAAAACATGCATGTTGTCATGACCAAAGCTATGTTTGCCAAAATTAAATAAAGTTTTCAAAGCCATACCTGATATAAGGTCAATACTCCCCATAAGAATCGTCATATGAGGCCGATTTCGCGAAGAGAGTACCGAGTGCAGCGAAGGAACTAATAGACTTCTCATTAATATTCCGTTATAGACGACTCCACACTCACGGATACAATCTCTCCACAGAAGGAGTGATAGACCTCGATGCAAACACCTATTTCATATAATAACCTCCCTAGACATGATATGACTCTACCTGACTCCAAAAGACTAAGATAAAGATAAAGATACCGGGCACTCCCCCAAGCTTGGAACAAGCCAAGGGGATGCCATTACCCAAGGAGATTTCACTCCTCATTCCTGTTGTTGTTGATTCTTCAAATCTCTGATGACACGGCGAAGGGTTTGGTTTTCCTCCTCCAAAATCTCCACTTGCACCTTTAGTACACGGAAATCTTCACACAGTTGATTGGTGATGCGGTAAGCTTCGGAGATGGTGGAAATCGTACGTTGATTTTCAAGTGCAGGGGTTGTTCCTGAAAGGTTAAGAGAAAGATCATAATAAGGTTGGACACTCCCCACCATGATGGGGTTGCTTGATCTTCCTCCTTGTGTTGATGGACCCCCTAATTGTTGGGCGGTGATAATCTTGACTTCTTCTCTCACGGAACGCTCCATCTCCGCTTGCCTTGCAACGATTTCTTCTTCCGTGGCCCAATCTACGTATTTCCCTTGGTTGAGATCTTTTTGAACTTCACGTAGACGTCGTCCCATGAAGTCTTCTCCACTTGAGCCACAAGAAGACATCTCTAACAATAAATTTTTACCCTGGCAGAAACAGATTGAAAAGAAAACACACGAAATCGCGAGATACGTTGCCGGAACGATCCGGGCAAATATATAGCAAAAATTTCTGCAACAAAAGGAAGGTAACGAGCCAAAGTGGGGTCGGAGACGGACTCCTGGGTGCCCAGACGGCCTCCCGGCGCGGCCAGGAAGTAGGCCGCGCCAGGGGGGGCGCCTGGGCCCCCTGGAGCTCCTCTCCGGCTCCACTTAGGCCTCGAATTTTCCTAATTTTGCAAAAACTCATAATATGGAACTTTTATGGCGGTTCGCGATGTTTCCTTACCGTAATACATACCTTTTCTATTCTGCTTCTGCTGGTGTCTGAATCAGGGCTGCAACATGTTCTTCATGAGTTGTTGTGCGTATTATATTTACACCAACATTGACGGGATCTCCCGCCATGTAATGCTTGAGTCTTTGCCCATTCACAAATTGAGGTTTGGTGCCTTCAAAATTGTTAATCTTGATTGCACCAAACCGGTAGACTTCTTCGATATGAAATGGCCCTTCCCACCTAGAAAGTAGTTTACCTGGAGAAAACCTGAAACGGGATCTAAACAATAAAACTTTATCACCAACATTAAATTTACGTTTCAGAATCCTCCTTTCATGCCACTTCTTTACCTTTTCCTTGAACATTTTAGCGCTCTCGTAAGCTTCACTTCTCCACTCATCTAGAGAAGTCAAGTTCATGAGACGCTTTTCACTAGCTAACTTTGGGTCAGCATTAAGCTCTCTAACATCCCAGAAAGCTTTGTGCTCTAACTCTAATGGCAAATGGCAAGCCTTGCCATAGACCATTTTATAGGGAGACATGCCCATGGGGTTTTTGTAAGCAGTTCTATATGCCCACAAAGCATCTCCTAACTTATTTGACCAGTCCTTCCTATTTCTGTTAACTGTCTTTTGCAAGATCAACTTGATCTCTCTATTGGTGAGCTCAATTTGCCCACTAGTTTGAGGATGGTACGGTGAAGCAATTCTGTGATTGACATCGTACTTGGCTAAAGCTTTTCTAAAAGCTCCATGCGTGAAATGTGATCCTCCGTCAGTCATGAGATACCTAGGTACACCAAACCTAGGGAAAATTACATCTTTGAGCATTTTCAAAGATGTTTTGTGATCAGCACTCTCAGTGGGATTGCTTCAACCCACTTGGTTACATAATCAACAGCAACTAATATGTGAGTGTACTTGTGCGAAGAAGGAAAAGGACCCATAATATCAAAACCCCAGCAATCAAAAGGCTCAATCACTAGTGAGTAATTCATAGGCATCTCATTCCTTCTACTAATATTACCAACTCTCTGACATTTATCACAGGCTAAAACATAATTTCTAGCATCTTTAAAGAGAGTAGGCCAATAAAAACCTGATTGGAGAACCTTATGTGTGGTTCTCTCACCGGCGTGATGTCCTCCATAGGGACTATCGTGACATTGCTTGAGAATGTCCTTCTGCTCGTGTACCGGTATGCATCTTCTCACGATCCCGTCTGGACCTTCTTTGAAAAGATGTGGGTCATCCCAAAATTAATGCCTCAAATCATGGAAGAACTTCTTCCTTTGCTGAAATGTTAAACCTGGAGGCAAATACTTTGCAACGATAAAATTAGCATAATATGCAAACCAAGGATCGGAAAGAGATTGTAATTTAACAACGGCAAGTTGTTCGTCTGGAAAACTGTCGTTGACTAGGATGGGATCATGCGGTATATCTTCCATCCTTGAAAGATTGTCCGCTACAGGGTTGTCTGCTCCTTTCCTATCAACAATCTGCAAATCAAATTCTTGAAGGAGGAGTACCCATCTGATGAGTCTTGGCTTGGCATCCTTCTTCGTCATAAGATACTTAATGGCAGCATGGTCAGTATGAATAATAACTTTAGAATCAATAATATACTGCCTAAACTTATCACAAGCAAACACTACTGCTAAGAATTCCTTCTCAGTAGTAGCATAATTCTTTTGAGCACTATCAAGGGTTTTACTAGCATAATGTATAACATTCAATTTTTTATCAACCCTTTGTCCTAAAACAACTCCAACAGCAAAATCACTAGCATCACACATAATTTCAAAGGGCAAACTCCAGTCGGGCGGTTGTACTATAGGAGCGGTTATTAAAGCTTTCTTAAGAACTTCGAAAGCCTCCTTACAATCGTCATCAAATACAAAAGGAACATCCTTCTGGAGAAGATTAGTGAGGGGTCTCGAGATCTTAGAAAAGTCTTTAATAAATCTTCTATAGAAACCAGCATGAACGAGAAAACTACGAATACCTTTAATGTCCCTTGGATAGGGCATCCTTTCGATAGCTTCAATCTTCGCCTTGTCCACTTCAATTCCCCTCTCAGAAATCTTGTGTCCAAGCATGATCCCTTCGTTAACCATGAAGTGGCACTTTTCCCAGTTTAGAACTAAGTTTGTATCCTCGCATATCTGTAAAACTTTATTAAGATTGGGGAGACAGTGGTCAAAGGAAGTTCCATAGACGAAGAAATCGTCCATGAAGACTTCCACAATCTCCTCACAGAAACCATGAAATATTGCAGACATACATCTCTGAAAAGTAGCAGGGGCATTGCATAAACCAAAAGGCATACACCAATAAGCATAAGTACCATAAGGACAAGTGAAAGTGGTCTTCTCTTGATCAGTGGTGTTAACATGAATTTGAGAGAAGCCTGAATACCCGTCAAGATAGCAAAAGTGGGTGTTTTTGGACAGCCTCTCAAGCATCTGATCGATAAAGGGCAGCGGGTAGTGGTCCTTCCTAGTTGCCTTGTTCAACTTCCTGTAATCAATACACATTCTATATCCAATAATAATTCTCTGAGGTATTAGTTCATTCTTATCATTAGGGACTACAGTTGTCCCTCCTTTCTTAGGAACACAATGAACTGGACTTACCCACTTACTATCAGCTATAGGGTAGATAATACCTGCGGCTAGAAGCTTGAGGATTTCGGTCCTCACAACATCCATCATCTTTGGGTTGAACCGTCGTTGATGGTCAACAACAGGTTTAGCATCGGGCTCGAGGTTGATAGTATGTTGACAGATAGATGGACTAATTCCCTTAAGTTCATCAAGGGTATAGCCAATTGCACTACGGTGTTTATGAAGTATCTCCAATAATCGCTCTTCTTCATATCCTGAAAGGTTGGAGTTGATAATAACAGGATATACTTTCTTTTCATCTAAATAAGCATACTTGAGCGTATCGGGAAGAGGTTTGAGATCAAACATCGGGTCTTCTTTCGGTTTGGATAGAATTCCTAAAGGTTCAACCGGAAGGTTGTGCTTCAGGATAGCAGGTTGTCTCAAGAAGATTTCATCAATTTCATTTCTTTCCTGCATATGAGTATCATTCTCGTGGTCCTCCACGTATTGCTGCAAAGGATCATTAGGTGGACTAGCAATAGAAGCAATACTTTCAATAATTTTATCATTACTAGGTAATTCAGTACCACGAGGCTGCTTAGAGAACTTAGAAAAGTTAAATTCATATGGCTCACCATTGAATTCAACAGAAACTTTACCCTTCTTGCAATCTATAATAGCTCCACAAGTTCTGAGAAAAGGTCTACCAAAAATAATAGGAAAAAAACTATCTTGCACTGAACCAAGTACGAGAAAGTCGGTAGGATACTTTACCTTTCCGCATAAGACTTCAACATCTCTCACAATCCCAATAGGAGAGATAGTAGCTTTGTTTGCAAGATGAATAGTAACATCAATCTCTTCAAGTTCACAGGATGAAATCTCACCCATGATCTCTTGATAAAGCGAATAAGGAATCGCGCTAGCACTTGATCCAAGATCGCATAGCCCGTAATAATTATGATCTCCTATTTTAATAGATACAACTGGTGTACCTAAAATTGGGCTTTTATTCTTGGCTGTGACAATGTTAGTTGAAACAGCACAAAAATTTATAATAGAATCTGAAACATCATTAGTAACTAAATCTTTAACCATCGCAACTTGAGGATCGACTCTGATCTGGTCCTCAGGTTCGCCTGTTCTTCTCTCACTTTTATTTATTATGCCTGTCACAAAAGAGTGATCCCTTATCCTTGAAGGGAAAGGGGGCTGTTCATATATAACTGCAGGCAAAATAGGATCAGCAACGTGAATATCAATAGGCACTTCCTTGAAAGTCTTATGGTGCTGATCCTTCTTCATCTTAGAAGAATCAACATGAGAGGCAAAGTTCTTACAAAAATCAATCATTAGATGGGAATCCAGACCAATCTTAGAGCAAAAGGTATTAAAATAATCAGTTTTCACATAGCTCTCAATATAATCATGCTCATAATTTATAGCAGGTTCAATACCTTTATCGATTTCCCAGTCTTCAGCATTCTGCTGGATCCTTTCGATGAGATCCCATCTTTCTTCAACGCTCTTTGTCTGAAATACCCCGCTAGAGGAGGCATCTAGCATTTCCTTATCCTGAAGAAAAAGCATGGCATAAAAATTTGTAAGTATAACATCCTTGGGGAGCTTATGGATAGGACATTTGAACATTAGGGATTTAAGTCTCCCCCTAGCTTGAGCGATGCTCTCTCCATCGCGAGACCTAAAGTTATAGATGTAATTCCTGTCTCGATAAACTTCATGAAGAGGGTAAAACTTTGTATAAAAGAGAGACATAAGCTCTTCCCAATTAAGAGAATGTGAGTTATCGAGGAGCTTATACCAATCTGAAGCTTTGTCCATAAGCGATATGGAGAATAATTTCTTCATAACTAACTCCAGTGACACACCTGCAAGCTTGAATAATGAACATAGTTGTGATAAATATAGCAAGTGTGCACCTGGATGTCTGTCTCCTGCATAGCGATTAGCTAAGACATAATCGATAATACCAGATGGTATCTTATAAGGCACAATTTCAGCAGGGGCAGGAGTGACTACCTTAATTGTGGGGCGGTTCCCCAAGAACAACGACCCAAGAGTAGGGGTGTCCATAAGGACAAAAGCAGCAACAACAAAACTAAAAACAGAAATATAAAAACTTCCTTACCAGCTTCACTTACTAATAGCGCTGCGCTCCCCGGCAACGGTGCCAGAAAACGGTACTTGATGACCCACAACCGTAAGGGATCTATTGCAGTGTTTTTGATAAGTAAGAGTGTCGAACCCAACGAGGAGCAGAAGGTAATAGCAAGTGACTTTGGCAAGGAGATAACTGCAAGCACTGAAAGATAACTTTTTAGGGGTTTTCTTGGTATAAGCAACAGGAAAGTAAAAACGAGCAAAGTAAAAGGCACTGGAGAGTAACGAGTGGCCCAATCCTTTCTGAGCAAAGGAGAGGCCTAGCAACTGAACTTATAAAGGCTAAAGTGTTCTTGAGGACACACGGGAGAGGTAGTCATGTGCTTTCGCCATATTCCGTATCGGTACTATGTGCGGTGTTGATAAGTGTTGAGTGGGTGGATCTATGCTAGTACACCCTCTAGACTAAGACAAGTGCACTCTTATGATTAAACACCTTGCAAGCATCCGCAAATACAAGATAGTAATTAAGGCAGAAGCCTAACCATAGCAATACGATCGGTGATCTATTGTTCCCTTGTGCAAAAGCGTGCAAACTGGGGTTTAGGTTTCTGTCACTCCGGCAACCCACCGTAAGCATTCTTTGTACACAATGTATTCCCCTAGGTCCTTGATAAGGCGAAGTGTTGAGTGTTTGACTCACACAACACCACTAGGAAAATAACAACACAACTTAATTATCAAACAACACATATTGCTTCAACATCATATGACTACTAACAACTAGACTTCTCCCATGTCCTCAAGAACTAAAGTAACTACTCACAAGACATAAAAGAAATCATGATCAGTGGGGATAAATAGATGATAAACAATCTGGACACAATGATATTTCTCCAACAAAACTCAATAGCATTCACCACATAGTAGTAATCAACACCGACAGAGTAGATAGGATAGATAGTACGGATTACAACACAAGTTGTAATTGTGAGATGAGATTGGATGGAGATGGAGATGGTGCTGATGTTGGGGATGATGTTGATGATGATCTCGATGATGCCCGTGATGATGATGATGATGATGGCGACGATCTCCCCTTCCGGGAGGTTATCTCCCCGGCGGAATCTGCCCGCCAGAGATGGCTTTTCTTCTCTGTAGGTTTCCTCCACGGAGCGGCGGCGGAACTCCGTAAACTCTCTCTTTTTTAGGGTTTCTGGATGATGTGTGTTATATAGGCCAGAGGGGGGAACCGGGAGTGGTCCCAGGGGTCTAGGCGCCCTCCCGGCGAGACAAGGGTGGGGTCGCGCCAGGTGGCCGCCTAGGCACCCTGTGGACCCCCTCTGGTCTCTCTTTTGCGTGTCTTCGTGATCCTTCTGGAAAATACCCTCCGTCGATTTTCAGGTAATTTGGAGGTATTCTTCTTCAGCAACTCAGTGTCCACTTTTTACCGCTGAATCCTGCGTCTGCTGCTTCGGCACCAGAAAGTTGCAAACTATGTAAAATAGGCCAAAACAACATAAGAATAGCATCATATCAAGAAATATATCAATGAATAAGAAAGGATTACTATATAAAATAGTGATGCATTTTGGACGTATCAGCATCTAACTTGCTTGCTCAAGAAAACCTAGAGCTCGTTTGAGGAGGCTCATCATTGGAATATACAAGCCAAGTTCTATAATGTGAAGGGTCCCCACATAGCTATATGCATGATGATGATCTCTATGGAGTACAAGGGATAGAAGATGAAGTACTAGTGTGGATCTCTCAAAAGGAATAGTAGTATGCCCCCTTCTCTCTTTTTATTTTTTTTATTTTTCTCTTTTTCTCTTTTATTTTTATTTTTTGGTGGCCTCAATGGCTCTTTCTATTTAACTCTCATTTGTCCTCTTTGGTATCTTTTGATCTTGTCCTCTTTGGGATCTTTTCCTCACTTTAGGGGAAATACTCTATATTTTACAAGAATATAGGAGATCTTTCACACTTTACAAAGGTACTCACATAAAGAAAATGTAACTATCATGATGCAAATGTATGCCTCTGCCAGGGTAGCATGATATGCAATGATACTAGCGTGTCATGTAGCAATGATTAGGGCAAGGCCCAACTAGCATGCGGCACATCGATCAAGCAAGTAGCATGTATGACATGAAGATCAAGTCATGAGAAGGTGGATGTTGCATGGCAATGTATCTCGGAAAGGCTATGGAAATTCCTTGTAGGTAGGTATGGTGGTTGTTTTGAGGAAAGATATAAGGAGGATTATGATGACAGAGCGTATCATGCCAAGGGTTTGGATGCACCGGCGAAGTATGCGCCAACTCTCGAGGTGAGAAAGGGCAATGCACGGTACCGAAGAGGCTAGAAAAAGTATAGGTGGGTGGAAGTGTCAACTTTCGAATACTCACATTAGTCCGAAGAACTCATGCACTTATTATCGGTAACTCTCAATCTAATCAGGAGGTTCACAAAGAGACAGGTACCCCGAGGAGGAGTGTATGGGGGTTTGGTTATCTTTTGCGCATCCTCGACTCATGGTACGTGAGTGTACTCTAATATTCGAACCCTCCAGAGGTTAGTGATCCATCTAGTAGCTAGAGTTCTCAACAGGGGTTTTTTTGGTTTTAGAAAAACACACGGATTGCCTAAAATACGACATCTATCACTAATAGGCAAGAGCTCTTGACACCATAAGTTCAAACATTACTCTAGTCAATACCTCAAAACTATTGCAAGTTACTACTACAAAGAGAACAACAACTTTAACTACCTACTTTCAGTCAAGACACAGAACTCAGTGCAACAGGAAAACTCTCTAACAAGATAAAACATGCAACCTATAGAAAGTTCAACCTAAGACAAAACAAAAGTTCTAGAAAAACTAAAGCACTACAACTAAACAGAACAACAGCTAAGAAAAGAAAAAGAACAGCTCACAGCTAAAAGAATAAGCATGCAAATCCTATGAGCAGTTCTAGTTCAAGCGGAGCATGAATCTCTCCCACACAAAAGAGTAAGTTGGGCTCTAACTTGTTACTACAGCAAAGAAAGAAAAAAAACCTAGAAAAGTAAAGAGCGAGACGCTCCAAGCAAAGCACATAACGCATGAAGTGATAAAAATATAGTGCAACGAGGGACAAACTGATGATTGTTGATGAAGAAGGGGATGCATCGGGGGCATCCCCAAGCTTAGACGCTTGAGTCTTCTTGAATATTTATTGGGGGTGCACATGGGCATCCCCAAGCTTGAGCGTTTGACACTCCTGAATCTTCTTTCATCACCTTCCATCGCGCACTTGAAAACTCCCTTCATACATAACTCATTGTAGGCTGATTAGAGAGGTTAGTACCCTAATAAAATAATTTTCCTCTACTGCAAATAAAGATTTCCAGGAAGATCTGCTATTTCTCTTGCCTGCCCAAAAAAGTTTGCAAAGAAAAAGCAAGCTTAAGGATTGCAAAACTGCGAAAAGAAAAACCGGGGCTGAAGCTGAGAAAAACAGAACAACAGAGAAAGGAGAATTTTTTTTGAGGTACTTCTGCAACTCAAATCAAAAAACTTTGAACAGACACCTGAAAGGTAATTGTATGGAGCATGCTGTCAAAACAATTCAGATCAAAAAGATGATCTGGTGATTTATTGAGAACTTTTCCGTCAAGCAGACAGAATCTGTTTCTCGACAGCAAGCACCAACTTTTGACCTTTCTTGCAATCTGAGGCTAAACTTGGCACAAAGCTTGAAAAGTAAAGATACAATGATGTTGCTACAGTAGTAACAATCATAAAGACCACTAAGAACAGAACAAAAGCAAAAAGAAAACCCTAAATTCATTGCAGGCTGCCTCCCGAAAGCGCTTCTTTAGAGCCATTAGCTAGGCTTAATGCAGAAGATCAAAGTTATCCAAAATCATCGGAAGGTTCACCAAGGACTTCAACAGGGTTTTCAATAAGCTCATCCTTGTTCTTCCGAGGGAAGAGGTACGTACCTTTTTCCTTACAACGCAAACGTATTTGTCCTTTACCTATATCAATGAAGCCTTTCATGGCTCGGAGGAAGTCCCTTCCGAGCACTATATTTCCTTTATTCGCCTTCATGATGGCAAAGTCAATCTCTACACTCCTTTGAAGAAACATGACCTGGACATCTTTTAATCTTCCCTGGATCTCAGAAATATCACCATTAGAATGTTCATGGAAATATGGAAATTTGTCCATGCTTGCAAGGTACAAAGAATCATAAATAAAGCTTGGCGTTATAGAAACTGTAGATCCAATGTCACAAAAAGCAAGGAAGTTTTGATTAGAGATAACAACCCTAACAAAAGGCTCCCAGTCATTTTCTATTTCCAAAATCTCCTCTCTAGGGGGATTTAACTTCTCTACTTCTTTTAAGTCTAGAGTATCAAGTCTCTTCTCAATAGTAGCAATTCTGTCTACAACAGTGTTAAGACCATCATAAACAAAATAACCAGATAAACCATGTATAATTTCAAGAGCTCTAGCTTCATCACACTCTAAAAAGTATCCTTCAGCTATAAGATCAAGAGAGTGCTTACACCACTTAAAAAGGCCAAAGTAAAAAAAATTAAGCACAATTCTTATAGGTAACCAAGGCATATTTGCCTTATGTGCTTCAGAAATTCTGTCCCATGCCTTCTTCATATTCTCCCCGTTCCTTTGATGGAAATCCAAGACTTCAGATTCCCTCATAGTACCAACTCTTAACATACTTAACCACACAAGAAGGGTAACAGGTATTTTTGGAATTTTTGATTAAGGACACAAAAGTAAAAACTGAAAGGTAAACTAACAAGACTAAAAAGCAAAGGTAAAAGATAGTGTGCAACTCCCCTATCTTGTAGACTTGAGTCCCCGACAACGGCGCCAGAAATTTGCTTGATGGCTTTTCGCCCCTCGTTGGTTACCCCAAGTGGAAGGTTTGAGATGCAGTGCAGCAGCAAGTTTCCCTCGGTGAAGATACCAAGGTTATCGAACCAGTAGGACTCAGGAGATACAAGTAGGTGGAAACGTCGCCAGAAATTGCTTCCTGACTAGGGTGTTGTCGTGGACCTGCACACAGCAACAAATAACTTTGCTCCCAACGAGTACAGAGGAGTTGTCAATTCCTCCGGCCTTGTCATTTACAAAGGATCAACGCAAGAGATAAAAGGTGCAAAGGAAAGTAAAAGCTGAAAGTAAATTGAGGGTGTGAACAATAATGTGAAGATGGACCGGGGTCCCGTGATTTTCACTAGTGATGTCTCTCTCCCAAAAGACGATAAAAGTGCTAGCGAGTTAAACAAATCACAGTTGGGCAATTGACAGGATTATGAAGGCACCGCAATGCTAACTATGCTGCAAAGAAAGGAAGGGCTCAAAAGCAATGGGCAGTACGCCAAGGTAAGTAGACCGAAATCCATCTGCATCTACTACGAATCATCCACCTTGAGATATCTATCCAGAACATCTCGTTGGTATTAAGTTGAAAATCCCACCCAAAGTGTAAACTCAAAGCAACAGACAACTACTTTAAAAGAACTTTGCGTAAAGTAAACAATCCTTGCACCCGCAGGTACAAGCACCGTTGTTTTATCCCTGGTGGCAACAGCACATCCCCTAGTCTCATGTTTCTGTCACTCAAGCTAGACATCAAGGGGCTGAACCCACAATCGAGCATAACGCTCTCTCTTGGAGTTGAAAATAAAATACTTGGCCAAAGAAAATACCTCAACGGAGAACATGCAAGAAATTACTCAAGAACAAAATATAAAAGAGAAGAACCAAATATATTACTCATCACAATCTGAACATAGTCTCATAATCCATCAGATCTCAACAAACTCGGCATAGAAACAACAGAAATTACATAGATGCCTCGATCATGTGAGGCAGCTCACGAGGACTCGAAAGTGGAAGCACAAAAAGGGGAGATATTCATCACATAGCTACTGGACACGGACCCATGGTCCAAGGGGGACTACTCACGGCACATCCGGGAGGCGTCCATGGCTATGGATAGTCTCCTGGAGGGGGTTCCTCCTTCCGGCAGGGTGCCGGGGCAGCTTCTCGAGGCAGCCCCGATCTTGAAACGGCGGCGGCGGCGGTACAGAGGGGAGTTCGCGAGAAAGAGATCGATATTAGGGGTTTCCACCCCGAGGGGTAAATATAGGCGAAGGGGGGCATCGAGGGGACCCATGAGGCAGTCAGGAGGGTCCCTGGCGCGGCCCAGGGTGGGGCCGCGCCACCTGCCCTCCTGGCTGCCTGGTGGTGGTCCCCCTTCCCTCCCTTGGTGATTCCGGAAGCTTCTGTTGCGCTGATTTTTTATATATTTTTCCCGGAATTTTTGGAGCACTTTTAATGGCCGGAAAACCTGAAATAAAAAAACAGCAGAAAACAGAAACTGGCAACTGGGTGCACTGAGTTAATAGGTTAGTCCAAATAGGTTCAAAAGTGTATGAAAGTTCAAGCAAAACATGGCAAAGTCACACAAAACATGCATGGAGCAAGCAGAAATCTATACTTCTTATAAAACAAAACCCCACTATAGATCATTTAAGTTGTCTATCTCAACATGCAAGCTATCCACATCATCTATTTTCTTAGCCAATCAATTATCCATGTCACCCACTTAGGTCATTTAAATTGTCTCTATTCACATGCAAGCTATCCACATCATCCATTTCTTAGTCAATCAATTGTCCATATCATCTCAACTAATATATTTATTAATCTCTATATGCAATCTCTATATCAACCATATTTTAATAATTTTATTGTCCACCCTAATAATTTTTAATACACACATGTTTTTGTTGCATCTTCACTTAGACAACTTAATGTACCATACTTTTATAATTTTTATTTACGCATATAGTTTTCATAGTGATTCCCGCAGCAACGCGCGGGGTATACTTCTAGTTATAGATACGTTTGGGACGTATCAGGGCCTTGCCTGGAAGAGCTAGCTGGTGTTTGTTGCGTCCGGTTTTCTTCTGTATCCGGTTAGATGGATGCCGGGGTGGCGGCCCCAGACAACTGATGTGTGCCGAGGCGGCAGCCTCGGAAAGCGATGCGCAAGACGTCTCCATGGGGCGGGGCATCGACTCGGCCTTCACTTGGATGGAAAACCTAAGACACTTGGGTAGTAGGCTTGCCAGTTCGCTCGACACGCCATAGCGGGGGCGGTTGGACGGTACGTCGGGGCGGCGGTCCAAGATGTGGTGTGACATTCGTAGTCTACGTGTTGCTGCCCTGTGCAACGTGGGCTTCCTGCATTGATACGTCCAAAACGTATCTATAATTTCTACTTGCTCCATGTATGTTTTGTGTGATATTGCTATGTTCTAGATACACTTTCATACATTTTTTATCATATTTGGACTAACCTATTAACTCAGTGCACCCCAGTGCCAGTTCCTGTTTTTTGTTGTTTTTCTATTTCAGTTTTCCCCCATATAAAAAGTGCCAGAAAAATTCGGGAAAATTCAGATAAAAAATCAGCGTGGAGGAAGCTTCGCGAAGAGCCCGGGAGGGGCCAGAGGGGAGCGAGGGGGCCCAGGCGGCCACCCGGCGCGGCCCCACCCCTGGCCGCGCCAGGGGGGCGCCTGGGGCCCCTGGTCCACCTCTGGCTGCCCCCCTTCGCCTATTTATTCTCCGTCAAGGGAAAACTCCAGAAGAGGAACCCTATTCCGCGAACTCGCCTCTGTTCCGCCGCCGCTGAGCTTCCGAAGATCGGGAGCACCAGAATACCTCTTCCCGGCACCCTGCCGGAGGGAGGATTGACCTCGGGGAGTCTCCTCTCCACCATGGATGCTACCCGGATGTCTCGTGAGTAGTTTTCCTTGGACCATGGGTCCGTGATCAGTAGCTATGTGATGTTCTCCTCCCCTCTTTGATCTTCATTGTTTAGACCTCGTGAGCTGCCCTACATGATCGAGGCATCTTTGTAATATTTCTGCTATTGCTATGTTGAGTTTGATAGGATCTGATGGATTATGAGATTATGTTCAGATTGTGATAGAGTAATATATTTGGTTTTTATCTCTTATATTTTTGTTCCTAAGTAATTCTTGCATGTTCTCCGTTGCTGTTTATTGCTTTGGCCAAGTAGTAGGTAGTGACTTCAAGAGGGAACGTTGTGCTAGATTGTGGGTTCATGCCCCCCGATGACACACTTGAGTGACAGAAACATGAGTCTAGGGGATGTGTTGTTGCCACAAGGGGCAAAACAACGGTTCTTGTGACCGCGGTCACAAGGATTGTTTACTTTACACAGAGTTCTTTTTAATGCAGTTGTCTGTTGCTTTGGGTTTTCACTTTGGGTGGGGCTCGCAACTTAATACCAGCGAGATGTTCTGGATAGATATCTCAAGGTGGATGATTAGTAGTAGATGCAGATGGATTTCGGTCTACTTATCTTGGAGTACTGCCTGTGCTTTTGAACCTCGTCCTTTCTTTTGTAGCATAGTTAGCATTGCGGTGCGTTCATAATCGTGTCAATTGCCTTTCTGTAATTTGTTTACCTCGCATAGCAATTTTATCGTCTTTTGGGAGAGAGACATCACTAGCGAACATCACATATCTCAGTCCATATCCTCATTATTGTTTCCACACTATATTTACTTTACTGCTTTTACTTGCTATCATTATCCCTTGCATTTTATCCTTGTGAACAACAAGACCGGAAAGATTGACAACCTCTCTGAACTTCGTTGGGAACAAAGTTATCTGTGTATGTGTGCAGGTCCGCGTCAGTTGCGCCACTGACACCTACTTATCATCTCTGGAGTCCTGCTGGAGACAAACCTTGGTATCTTCACCGAGGGAAAACTGCTGCTGCACTACATCTCAACCTTCCACTTGGGGTAACCAACGAAGGGGCGAGAAGCCATCAAGAAATTTTTCTGGCGCCGTTGCCGGGGACTCCAAGTGCTAAGATAGGGGAGTTGCACACTACCCTTTACCTTTGTTTTTTAGTCTTGTTAGTTTATCTTTCAGTTTTTATCTTTGTGTCTTTTATCAAAAACTAGAAAAAAAATCTGCCACACTTGCTGCTACTATGGGTTCCACTGAAAACACCAAGTTGTGTGACTTCACTAGTCACAACAACCAAGACTTTATCTGCACTCCCATTGCCACACCTGCCACTTCAGCTACCTCTTATGAAATTAAACCTGCTTTGCTAAACCTTGTTAGGAGAGATCAATTCTCTGGTGCTGGAGATGATGCTGCTTTACACTTGAATAATTTTGTTGAATTATGTGATATGCAAAAGTATAAAGAAGTAGAAGGTGATGTTGTTAAGCTCATGCTCTTTCCTTTCTCTTTAAGGGGAGATGCTAAAATCTGGTTTCAATCTTTGCCTAGAAATAGCATAGATTCTTGGAATAAGTGCAAAGATGCTTTTATAGGGAAGTACTACCCTCCTGCTAAGATTATCCAATTGAGGAGTAATATTATGAATTTTAAGCAATTGGATAATGAACACGTTGCCCAAGCTTGGGAACGAATGAAATCTCTTGTTAAGAAATGCCCTACACATGGTTTGACTACTTGGATGGTTATCCAGACTTTTTATGCAGGCTTGAACTTTACCTCGCGGAACCTTTAGATTCGGCCGCGGGAGGAACCTTTATGTCAACTACACTTGGTGCTGCCACGAAGCTTCTCGATGAAATGATGACCAATTATTCCCAATGGCACACCGAATGCGCTCCAACAGGTAGGAAGGTAAATTCTGTCGAGAAAATTACCTCCCTCAATGAAAAAGTTGACTTAATTATGTCTCTACTTACCAAGCAACCCTCTATTGATCCTCATGATGTTCCTTTAAATTCTTTGGTTGCCCAAGAACAAGTAGATGTGAACTTTATTGCTAGAAACAACTTCAACAACAACGCTTATAGGGGAAATTTTGCTAGCAATCCTAGACCGTTTCCATCCAACTATGGGAACAACAACACCTACCCCAGCAACAAGAACCCCTCTTCTGAACTAGAAAGCATGTTTAGAGACTTTATCACTGCCCAAAAAGCCTTCAACAAAAATGTAGAAGAGAAATTAGCTAAAATAGATAATCTCTCTTTGAAGGTAGAAAGCTTAGCCCTTGATATTGAGATGCTTAAAATTAGAACCTCTCCCCTTGAGGAGAATAAGGCCACTCCTATTAATGCTATCCAGTTACAAATCAATGAAAATATTAGGATGATGGCTAAACTTAAAGAAAGATGGGCTAGAGAAAAAGAGGAAGAGGATAGAATTAAGAGCCTTCCTACACACTACACAGTTGCCACTATCCAAATTGTTGAGGACACTCAAACTATTAGCACCCAATGCACTCCTAGTCCCGTTGGACCTATTAATGGTGATGCTAATACCTCAACCATAGAAAAAGAAACTCCTATGAACATAGAGGGTTTCAAACAAGTGAGCCTAGATGACACTACTACCACCTTTGATAGTAGTGATATTGATTTTGATAGTTGTACCCTCTCAAAAGTTATCAGTTTGCTACACAAAATTTCTAGAGACCCTCACACTAGCACACTTAATCTTGCCTTCACGGAGCATATCACAAATGCTCTCATCAAAGCTAGGGAGGAGAAGCTTAGAGTAGAAGCCTCCATACCTAGGAAGCTAGATGATGGTTGGGACCCTATGATCAAAATTAAATTGAATAACTTCTCTTGCTATGCTTTATGTGATGTTGGATCTAGTACCTCCGTTATGCCCAAAAGAATAATTGATATGTTTGAATTGAAGCCTTTTGAGCCTTGGTCTTTTGGTGTTTGTCTTGTTGATTCTTCCGTAAAGAAACCTTTGTGGAAGATCGACGATGTTCTTATCATTGTCAATGACAACTATGTTCCCGTCGATTTTATTGTTATGGATATAGAGTGTGAACCTTTATGTCCAATTATTTTGGGACGTCCTTTTCTTCGCACCGTTGATGCGGTTATTGACATGAAAGAGGGAAATATTAAATTGCAATTCCCATTCAAAAAGGGGATGGAACACTTCCCTAGAAAGAAAATCAAGTTACCTTTTCAGTCCGTTACACGGGCTAGTTATTCTCTTTTTCTTGATAAAACTTGATTCTTCTTTTTGCATTATGCCTAGCTATCTCTACTCCTAAAGGGGGAGTTGGTACGTCGTTCGTTGAACAACCAACTTCCCCTCGAACGTTCAAAAAAAACTCCCCCTCGAACGAACCCCACGCTACCACCGATTTTTTTCCTCCCGAATAAAACCAGTGAAACAAACCTGGACGAAAAATACCGATTACCTTCCCCCGATCGCAAAGCCGCTGCAAGTCTCCCTCCGGACTTCCCCCTCCTGGATCCCGATCCCTAGCCGCCGCAGGTCTTCTTCCACCCTGCAACCGCATCCCACCCCATCTTACAACCGCCGCAGGTCTCTACGAGGTGGCAACGGGCGACCAATATCATCGCCGACATGGGCGCAGAGGAGCCAGATCCGGAGGATTTGATGTTGCTGGAAGCGGAGGAGGAGGAGGAGGAGAAGGAGGACAATGCTACAGGAGGAAGATGGGGGTGACACAGCCCAGCGAGCAGAACCTTGCCGCGAGGAGGAAGAGGGGGTGGCCGTGACAAGGGCTTGGCTTCCACTGTGGGCGAGTCCATGCCAGACGAGGAGGTTACGTGACAAGCGGGTAATCCAGGAAACCAGCTTCACAACCCTACTATTCTCCATATCCCTGCTTGCCCTCGAACATCATTCCTTCTCCATCTCTCCTCACATTGCAATGCCCGCAGGCTTTACAGCGTACAGCGAGGCCAACATCAAGAAGGACGTCGTCAAGCTCTTCTAGCTGATATCTGAGCTCTGCGTTCCCGGCACGGCGCGCTCATACAACATCGTGCTCTAAGGTCATCCTCTGCTGCATGACACCAGTGCCGTAATGTGGGGTTGTGATGTTTTTTCTGAAGACTGAAGATGGCTGCCGGTATTTCTGGCATAGAAAAAAGTGATTCAGGACTAAGTACTTACTTGAGTGATGGTTTTCTTCATATTGTGATGCAACTTCATGATACTAGGTTGTTTTTGTTGGTTCTGATCTTCTCTCATAACTTGTATAATTGTAGGTTGCTACTACGGAATTGCTTGGTGTTGCTTCATCTCAGTTATATCTTCAGATAGTTACAGAATTTCTGAATCTAACACCAGTTCAGGTAGATGATTACTTCCAGTCTTGTTGAATCATAGTTACTTGAATAGTTCCTCCCAGGGTGTTCTTCGGAGGTGTTCATCACATATGTCGATACATGAATCCGAGTTATTGATGGCGTACATTGGATGCTATGACTTATAAAACCCTACTCAATGCTTTGGTGCAGACGTGTGATCTGGAGAGTGCAGGGAAGGTGCTTAATGAGATGTTGGGAGCTAGGTTTGAATGAAACGCTGTCTCATACAATGTCATAATCAGTGGGTATGTTGATGTGAATAAAGGTTGAGGTAGTATAAGTTATGATAGAGCGACAACTTGCGCAGAAGGACATGGTTGCTCGTGTTTCAGTTATCCTCTTTACCCCGGCATCAGATTTGCTAAATAATCATCAGTTTGGTAGAAAGTGGGATGAGCTTATTTGCTTATTTCCAAACCTTACCATCTTTTCATTCAGATAATCTGATCTCATGTTTATGATGGTTCTTATGTTTCTATATTCTCATAATTTGGGTTGAAAATTAAATAAGAGGTAATCTTATCTTAAAGGTATATATCCTTGAGCAGTTCTGAACATCTGTTAAAGCAGTCGATTTCGGGAGCTGTAATCAAATCTAGAATTTGCATAGAAAAAGGTATCAAAGTGATGTGTATATTCTGAAATGTGTTTGTCGAGCATAGTCCTAAGTTCAGTTAGATAAATTTTTGCTCGTTGATCCAGAGTATGATGGCTTCTTTTTTCCTGCCCTAAGCAACCCTTTATTATGTGGAGTTTGTCGGTATAATTGTTTGCTGAATTAAACCATTTTTAAACAAATAGTTGAAGAAGCTGTTGGGGTAATGACGCAGATGGATGGATGGTGGAGTTTTTACAGGCGTTGATTATCTAAAGTAGCTTATCTTATGAGACCTTTTACGGTACATCAAGTTATTTTAGGCCGTATTTTTTTTTCTGTTTTAATGGCCCAGATTTGGTAATACTACACCTAAAATCGTGTAGTATATTCAGATCTCAGGGGCTTATTGGGTAATTCCTTTATAAATCTTCTATGTTATTGTCATACATTCAGACGTCAGGGCAGGAAAATATAAAACAAACTATGGCTGTACTAGAATGTGAGCACGCTACCTCGCAGCAGAAACGTAGTTGCGGCAACCAACTGGCCGTCTGGCCGGCATTCATCTCGTTCATAGCTGTACTGGAATTTGAGCAGCAGCGTGTTGTCCAGAGTGGGAGCGACCGTGCGAGGCGGTCTGGAGACGTCTACCAGTCTGTGGATGCTGACCGACCTGATGACGGCGGTCAGGAAATCCTCGTCGACCTTCTACGGAAGTCTCTTACATGGCGATGAGTCGAGGGCGTGCAGCGGCGCTCCTTGCACGGGAAATTAAACTAACAAAAAAAAATTAGGGCCCTGCTAATTTGGAGACCCTGTGAGTCAAACACCCTGCACAAGTGTCCCGTACGGGCCTGGTCCCTAGAGACAATCAGTAAGCTCTTAGCAAGGGGTGGTGGCAGTGCTCATGGATCACCAGGCCCAGTTGCACCAAAATATTTTTGTCAAGGGTCTTGCATCAACCGTGACATGGGCATACTTTGGGGTCATATTTTGAGCAGTTTTCACGATTAATGATGTTGTATACGATCACAAACACACAACATCCTAGAGGCTTTGGTGGCCAAATATTCTGCGTGTTTGTTTTGTATTTTCATCAAGGTCTATTCGACTTCATTGTTCACAGTGATATCCTCAAAACTGAAGCTTTACATGTGTTGAGGCAAGCAACAATAACGGTTATCGACTCTGGAGCTTTACATGTGTTGAGGCAAGCAACGAAGTAAATAAGTTGAGCAATAATAACATGCAATGCTTTTTTTCCTTGCATTTTTTCTATGCTTTCCTTTTGTCCCTAAATATTTGCTGGATATGTATGTGTTGGATGAAATTTCCTATGCCTTTGCAACTATGTGTGTGATAAATTTCTCTTTCCACACTAAAAATTAATCTGTATTATTGCATCATGTAAATTGAGAAGGAAAATATCTCCTTCACTTGTACCTTATGCTTGAAGTCTGATTGCACGTCACATTGTTTTGTTGTCGATTAGTACGCTATAATTCTTTTTGACTTACAATTCATTTTGTTGTCTTGATCCTATGTTGAGGGGATGTGATGCTCCCAAACAAGGTGACTTATCTGCAACCATGGGGAAGAAGACACATAGGGAGAGCGACCATTGAGTCGATGCTGCCCATGACCGAGGATGACGACCATAACCATTTCGGTGACATCGGTTCATTGGAGCAGATGTTGTCGCCTCCTCACCACTTAGCCTTAGAGGGTTGTGATGGCTAGGTCAGCAATATGGCCAAGTAGTATGCCTCATTTTCTCTTTTGTTTCTATTAGCAATAATTATAGCTATGAAGCAAATGAAAGCTTGAGAAAAAAAATTGTGTTTATGCTCAAGGGCTTAGCTCCCAATGGCAGCAATTGACTCCTTACAAAATATTTTAGGGTGAAGAAGTAGCTTATGTATATTTTCTAAAAACTATGTGGCTAATTGTAATTATGGTGTTATATGAGCTACAAGATTTTGAAAGTACATTAATTAAGAATTCTACATATTTATATCTTGGGCAGGGAAGCATGTATTCGATCTTTCCTGCTGAGATTCAATGTTTCTTGTCGGAGGTCTAAATTTTCATATAAGGGGATTTGTGTTAGATGGTGCGTATACCTATAATTGTTGATTGGAGATTGTGCCATTTCTTTGGGTCTACCACTGGAATTATGGTTTCATATGTAATGTTTTGCAACGTAATTGCATAATGCACCAAGTTTCTGGTTGCAGCATCTTGGAATAGTTGTTTAAAGCGAACAAAATCCTCCATGTTATTATGTCTTTAATTGGACATGCTCCATGAGATTATCTTAATTATAAAAGGCATCCAAGTGATATCTATCTTTTGTAATGCAGTGCACAATAAAGAGTTCTATGTTTTTGTACCTCTTTTTTATAGCGCAAAGAGATGTCTTTCTAGAGTATACACATTCAAATTGCATTTTTGTATCAAAAAGCATTTCATGTGAATTTAATTTTAATTATTTTTGTCTGGCTATCTTTTCTATACATGTGAAAATTGATATGCATTATGTTCATATATGCAACGGTTGAAAAATTTAAAGCCCGTTGCAACGCACGGGCATTCTACTAGTGGCTTTAAAGAAGCGCTTTCGGGAGGCAGCCCGCAACGAATTTAGATTTTCTTTTTGCTTTTGTTGTGTCTTGATGATTGCTACTTCTGTAGCAACATCATTGTATCTTTATTTTTCAGCTTTGTGCCAAGTTATAGCCTCTTACGGCAAGGGAAGTAAAAGTTGTGACATGCTGTCCAGAAAACAGATTCTGTCCTCGTGACCAGAAAAATTCCAGAAAAATCCCAGTTCATCTTTTTGAGCTGAAATTTTTACACAGTATGCTCTATACAATTACGAAACTTCCGTATGTTCTGAATTTTTTGTTTTGAGTTGCAGAAGTGCCACTAAAAAATTATTTACTATCTTCTGTTCTGTTTTTCATAGATTCTGCCACGTTTTGTCTCTCCTTACTTTTGCAAACCTTAAGCTTGCTTTTTCTTTGCAAAAACTTTTTGGCACTCTTGAGAAACAGTAGCTCTTCAAGAATATCTTTATATCCAGTGGGGAAAAATTATTTATTAAGGGTACTAACCTCTCTAATCAGCTTATGATGAGTTATGTATGAAGGGAGTTTTCAAGTGTGCGATGGAAGATGATGAAAGAAGATTCAGGAGTGTCAAGCGCTCAAGCTTGGGGATGCCCCCATGCATCCCCAATAAATATTCAAGGAGACTCAAGCGTCTAAGCTTGGGGATGACCCCGTGCATCCCCTTCTCCATCAACAATCATCAGTTCGTCCTTCGTCTCACTATATTTTTATCACTTCATGCGTTATGTGGTATGCTTGGAGCGTCTCGCTCTTAGGTTTTGTTTTTAGTTTTCTTTAGCTTTGCTTGCTGTTCATAAAAATTTAGATCTTGTCTTACTTTGTGTGGGAGAGAAACACGCTCCACTTTATAAATTTAGAACACATCATAGGATTTTTCCTGCCTATCTTTTTGCTGTTGTGTGTTCTTTATCTTTTCATAGCTACTGTCTTGTTTAGTTTTAGTCTTAGTTTGTCTTTAGCAAGAGCCTTGGCTTTTGTTTAGTTTGTTGCTGCAACTCTTTTTAGTTTTCATGTTTATCTTGTTAAGAGAGTTGGTTGTTGCACTGAGTTGTGTCTTGTCTTGAAAGTAGGTAATTGAGGTTGCTATTTAATTTTAGTAGTAGCTTGCAATAGTTTTGAGGTATTGATGTGAGTAATGTTTGAACTTTTGGTGTCAAGAGCTCTAGCCTATTAGTGATAGGTGTCGTATTTTGGGAAATCCATTTGTATTTTCAAAACCTACAAAACTAGTTGAGAGCTCTAGCTACTAGATGGATCACTACTCTTCTGAGGGGTCGAATATCAGAGAACACTCACGTACCATGAGTCGAGGATGCGCAAGGATAACCAAACCCCCATACACTCCTCCTCGGGGTACTTGTCTCTTTGTGAACCTGCTTATTAGATTGAGAGTTATCGATAATAAGTGCATGAGTTCTTCGGACTAATGTAAGTATTGAAAGTTGACACTTCCACCTTCCCGTATTTTGCTAGCCTCTCCTGTGCCGTGCATTGCGTTCTTCTCACTCCGAGAGTTGGTGTCCACCTTCGCCGGTACATCCAGACCCTTGGCATGATACGCTCTGTCATCATAAGCCTCCTTATATCTTTCCTCAAAACACCCACCATACCTACCTATCAAGGCATTTCCATAGCCTTTCTTAGTTACATTGCCATGCAACTACCACCTCTTCATGACTTGATCTTCAAGTCATACATGTTCCTGCTACACTGGCAGCGACATACATTGCATACATCATGTAGTTACTTCTTTTTTATGATTTTGACTACCTTATAAAGTGTGAAATATTTCCTTTACCTTCTTGTAAAATAGAGTGTTGCCCTTAAGTGAGGAAAAGATCCCAAAGTGGACACAATAAAAGATCCAAAAGAGGACAAACGAGGGTTAAATAGAAAGAGCCATTGAGGCCACCAAAAAATACAAAAAAATAGAAAAAAGAGAAAAAGAAATAAAAAGAGAGAAAGGGGCAACACTACTATCCTTTTGAGAGATCCGCACTAGTACTCCCTTTATATCCTTGTACTCCATAGAGATGATCTTTTTGCATACAGCTATGTGGGGACCTTCACACTATAAAACTTGGCTTGCATATTCCAAGGATGAGCCTCCTCAAACGAGCTCTAGGTCTTCATGAGCGACCAAGTTAGATGCACCCCCACTAGTTCCATTGGAGAGCTTCTTAGCTCGTATGTGCATCCGTTGCATGGCAATCCCTACTCCTCACATCATATCTATCATTTGGCATCTCTTGCCTATGATTGTCCTCATTGATGTGAGCCTTTCTTATCCTTTTTTGTCTTCCTCCTCCACCATATTTCTCTCTTTGCCATTCTAAGTGTCAAATCTCGTGCTTACGCTCATCCATTGCATGAGTGCTCGAAATATCGAAAAGAAGTGGATCAAATTGACTTGTACCTGGCTAGTGGTCTGGGGACGAGTCAAGATAAGATTCCAAAGAATACCAAGTGTGAAACTTTAGTAGATTGAGTTCTCAACACAAAAATATTTTTTTCTCGTATTCCCTATCCCCCTTCTTGCACGCAAACACCATTTGGAGACATTCGAGTCACGGACAGCGAGAGCTCTTGCACCTATTGTTCTTTTGTTACTGGTTTCAATGCTAATATAGACTCTTTCATGTTATGACTTGAATTGAATCTCTAACCTTGATTGCTTTACTTTTCAAAGTTCTTTTATGGTTGCTAGCATGTCACCACAGAAATTATGTTGTTATCATTTACCTACTCGAGGACGAGCAGGAATTAAGATTGGGGATGTTGATACGTCCAAAACGTATCTATAATTTCTGCTTGCTCCATGCATGTTTTGTGTGATATTGCTATGTTCTAGATACACTTTCATACATTTTTTATCATATTTGGA
Source organism: Bromus sterilis (assembly GCA_950022295.1). Classification (NCBI taxonomy): domain Eukaryota; kingdom Viridiplantae; phylum Streptophyta; class Magnoliopsida; order Poales; family Poaceae; genus Bromus; species Bromus sterilis. Next base: position 16,608,070 of record OX465598.1, on the reverse strand, counting down.
CTAACCTATTAACTCAGTGCACCCCAGTGCCAGTTCCTGTTTTCTGTTGTTTTTCTATTTCAATTTCCCTCATATAAAAAGTGCCAGAAAAATTCGGGAAAATTCAGATAAAAAATCAGCGTGGCGGAAGCTTCGCGAAGATCCCGGGAGGGGCCAGAGGGGAGCCAGGGCGGCCAGGCGGACACCCGGCGCGGCCCCACCCCTGGCCGCGTCAGGGGGGCGCCTGGGGCCCCTGGTCCACCTCTGGCTGCCCCCCTTCGCCTATTTATTCTCCGTCACGGGAAAACTCCAGAAGAGGAACCCTATTCCGCGAACTCGCCTCTGTTCCGCTGCCGCCGCGCTTCCGAAGATCGGGAGCACGAGAAGACCTCTTCCCGGCACCCTGCCGGAGGGAGGATTGACCTCCGGGAGTCTCCTCTCCACCATGGATGCTCCCCGCATGTCTCGTGAGTAGTTTTCCTTGGACCATGGGTCCGTGATCAGTAGCTATGTGATGTTCTCCTCCCTCTTTGATCTTCATTGCTTAGACCTCGTGAGCTGCCCTACATGATCGAGCCATCTTTGTAATATTTCTTCTATTGCTATGTTGAGTTTGATAGGATCTGATGGATTATGAGATTATGCTCCCCGCATGTCTCGTGAGTAGTTTTCCTTGGACCATGGGTCCGTGATCAGTAGCTATGTGATGTTCTCCTCCCTCTTTGATCTTCATTGCTTAGACCTCGTGAGCTTCCCTACATGATCGAGCCATCTTTGTAATATTTCTTCTATTGCTATGTTGAGTTTGATAGGATCTGATGGATTATGAGATTATGTTCAGATTGTGATAGAGTAATATATTTGGTTTTTATCTCTTATATTTTTGTTCCTAAGTAATTCTTGCATGTTCTCCGTTGTTGTTTATTCCTTTGGCCAAGTAGTAGGTAGTGACTTCAAGAGGGAACGTTGTGCTAGATTGTGGGTTCATGCCCCCCGATGACACGCTTGAGTGACAGAAACATGAGTCTAGGGGATGTGCTATTGCCACAAGGGGGAAAACAACGGTGCTTGTGACCGCGGTCACAAGGATTGTTTACTTTACGCAGAGTTCTTTTTAATCCTGTCAATTGCCATTCTGTAATTTGTTTACCTCGCATAGCAATTTTATCGTCTTTTGGGAGAGAGACATCACTAGCGAACATCACGTATCCCGGTCCATATCCTCATTATTGTTTCCACGCTATATTTACTTTACTGCTTTTACTTGCTATCATTATCCCTTGCATTTTATCCTTGTGAACAACAAGACCGGAGAGATTGACAACCTCTCTGAACTTCGTTGGGAACAAAGTTATCTGTGTCTGTATGCAGGTCCGCGTCAGTTGCGCCGCTGACACCTACTTATCATCTCTGAAGTCCTGCTGGAGACAAACCTTGGTATCTTCACCGAGGGAAAACTGCTGATGCACTACATCACAACCTTCCACTTGGGGTAACCAACGAAGGGGCGAGAAGCCATCATGCATCCGTGTCGTGGGCCGTTGCAACTCGAGTGCGAGTGGTGGCATGTCGGGGCGGAGACCTCAGAAGGTGGTGTTGGTGTGTGCGTCGGGGCGGCAGCCCCGAGATGTTGATGGCATCGAGCGTCTTACAGTTCGTCACACTTATGTGGCAACGATGACGGTGGGAGTGAAGTAGGCGACGAGGCAATGATTGAGATAGTCGGCTCTTCTGCAGCGTGTCCGCGGGATGGCCTCAGTTCGTCTTGCTGTTGTGAAGTCGAAGCTGCGGTGGCGAGGCCCTGTGGTATACGATGACTAGCTACAGGTGGACCTTTCGATGATCTTTTGTGGTGCCTACCATGTTGGTTCTGTCCTTCGGAGTTCACTACTAGAGTTGAAGTTGCGCAATCTGATCGCATGTTTTAGGGTTAACTATGATGCTTGTAAGGGAGGGATGATGACAATGACGCCTTTGTGTGATCTCGGCATGGTGTGTTTGAGGTACCTTAGGGTGCCGCTCAACGGTTGTAAGAGTTTTCGCTCAGCTTTTTCTAATTAGCCGAGCAACTCTTATTCTCTCTTATTTAATAGATATGGCAAAGTTTTTACCACCGTTTTAAAAAAAGATAGTAGAAGTTGTTTGAATGAACCACGTGAAAAACACATGAAAGGCCGAAAAAACGTGTAACGTGGTTCAGGTTTTCCAGTTTCGCTTTGGTTTGCTTTTGGTTTTGTAGCGTTTCGTTTATTCTTCTGGATTTGTCCCTTTTATATACTTTTAATTTTGTGGATATTTTTAAAATATAATATAATTTTAAAATTCATGTTTTTAAATAACATTTATTTAGATTTTGGAATATTTATTTAGAACTGGAATCATTTCTAAAAATAAGAGAAGATTTTTGTAATTCATAGTATTTTAAACATTTCATTAACAAAAAAATAGTCAATATCATTTTTAATTTTATTTTAAAATTTTGAACATTTCTTAAAATGATTTAACATTTTCAAAAATTAATTTTTTTATGAAAACAACAGGAAACTAACATAAAAAAACACAGGAAAACTAAAAAATATCATTGAGGAAACCAGAGGGGAGCGTTTGGTAAGAGCATCTCCAGCCGTTCGCCCCCCCTCCCCCCCCCCCCCCAAGACGTTTTGCGGCGCTATTTTTAGCGCCGCTTGGGGGCGCTCGGCGCAACGGTAGGTCTTGGGGCGGCCGGCCGCCCAGCCGCGCCCCCAAGGCGACCCCCAAGACTGGCGGGGCCGGCTCAGATTCGGCCAAAAATTGGGCCCAAAAAGCGGCGCAAATTAATTCTTTTGACACAGATTCAGCACAAACATGGAAATATAGGCACACTTCGGCACAAATTCGGCGCAGTTTGGCGCAAATTCGGCATACAACATGATATTACAAACACATAGTTCGGCACAAATACAAAAAACAGATCAAACTAGACATTTCCTTTGCGCATCCATAGATGATCCACTAGATCTTCCTGCAGTTGACGATGCACGTGCGGGTCTCGGATCTCCTCGCGCATGTTGAGATAGTCTGTCCAATCTGATAGTATCTGGTGATCAACAACTGCAAGAGGCCCCTGGTTAATATATGGTTCAGAGTCATACACTGGCTCCGCTTTCTCGCTCTCAATGATCATGTTGTGCAAGATGACACAACAATTCATCACCTCCCACATTTGATCTTTCGACCAAGTCTGAGAGGGTTACCGGACAACGGCAAATCGAGACTGTAGTACCCCAAATGCCCGCTCGACATCCTTCCTGCAAGCCTCCTGGCACTTGGAAAAATGGGTGTGCTTCCCCCCGGACACATGGTTTGAGATAGTCTTCACAAATACCGGCCATCTTGGATAGATGTCGTCTGCCAGATAGTATCCCTTGTTGTACTGGTGCCCATTGACCTCGAAGTTCACCGGAGGAGCATGACCTTCGACAAGCCTGGCAAAGATATTTGAACACTGCAGGACGTTGATGTCATTGTGTGTTCCTGGCATGCCAAAGAAGGAGTGCCAAATCCAGAGATCATGTGTAGCAACCGCCTCAAGTACCACACTGCAGTGGCCTTTTGCACCCTTGTACATCCCCTGCCAAGCAAATGGACAGTTCTTCCATTCCCAATGCATGCAGTCGATGCTTCCAGCATCCCAGGAAATCCTCTTGCTTCATTCTCTGCTAGGATTCGAGCAGTCTCTTCTGCATTGGTTGCTCGCAAGTACTGTTTTCCAAAGCAGCCAACTACTGCTCTGCAAAATCTGTAGAAACAATCAAGGGCGGTGGACTCGGCCATGCGTGCATAGTCGTCCTGTTCATCACCAGGAGTTCCGTATGCAAGCATCCTCATGGCCGTTGTGCACTTCTGAAGTGAGGAGAACCCAACTGTGCCAGTGCAATCTTTTTTGCAAACGAAGTAGTTGTCGTACTCTCGGAGTGAGTTGACAATGCGAAGAAAGAGCTTTTGGCCCATGCGGTACCGTCGCCGGAATACCTTCTCGCCGTGCAGGGGAACATCGGTAAAGTAGTCGGAGTAGAGAAAACAGTAGCCCCCCGAACGGCCCCTCTCCTTTCCCTTCCGGCGGCCCATCTTGGAACCTCCTCGCTGCGGCTCCTTGTTGGCGCCGAACAGGTCGGGCAAGGCGGCGAGCATCATGAGGTGCTCGTCGTCTTGGGCGCCGGCGATCGCCTCTCCTCCATCAACACGGCGAAGAGTGTCTCGTCGTCGGAGTCCATCTTGGGGCCGCAATTCGTCGAACAGGTGGGGCGCGAGGTGGGCGCGGCTTTGCGCCGGCGTTCTGCGCCAGCCAAACGCCGGTGAACTAGGCGGGGAGGGGCGGCGGGGGAGAAGCAGCGGCGTGTTTTGGGCGGCAGAAACGGCTATCTAGCGGCGGTGTGGCGGCCGGCGACGACAAGGGCGGTGGGGAGAGGTGGAGGAGAGATGTCCCTTTTGGGTCGGCTTGGTCTTCCAGTGGGCCAGGCGGCCTCTTTCGTTTCGTCCGGCGCCCCCAAGCGACCCCCAGCGCGCTGGGTTCGGCTTGGGATCGCCGAACTCAAAATCGACCCGATCCGGCGCTAATTGGGGTCTTGGGGGCGCGACTGGGCGAAATACGTCCGTCCGACGTTGTTTTCGCCGTCTTGGGGGCCTCTTGGGGGCGCGGCTAGAGATGCTCTAAACACACTGATTGGGTCTGTCCATTACGACATGTCCTGTGCATTTTCTAGGCAAATTGTCGCACAGAACAACAAATAGGCGTTCTCTATGTGAGAAAGGAAGAAAACCAACAATAAGAAGTGGCTATGGGTACTCAAATATACATATGAAGTGAGAAGATCAGGTCGCCTGTTGCAAACGCCAGATGTGAACCATTGAGGTCTCATATAAAAAATGGGAAATGCATATGTACCTACACAAAAGCAATACATGTTATATCTACGCTATTCACTAAAAAGCATGTTGCTTCGAGATCTATGCAGCCATACACCATGGACTACATAAAGGCATACTAGTATTTTTATGCACACAAGTAGAATATCCGAATACGTTTCGTGTTGATGTGATGATTTTTCTAAATTAACAATGTGCACCAAATAAATCTGCATAGGTGCAACACGGATCTCAATGCACAAATAAATGATATGGATATTACATGTATCGCTTGTATTGATACAAAATCCGCACTCCATACAAAATTCATATACTTGTAAAAATATTCATGCATTTTTAAAGTGTCCATTTAACTAAAAAATTATTCACATCTTTTTTGAATGTATTGCTACTTTGAAATTGCACATGTAATTTTTAGATAATTATGTTATATTTAAAATTATACATATAAGTACAAAAAACATGTAATTATATTGTTTTGAAAACTTTCATTTAGTTAAAAAATTGTCATAGAGTTAAAATATTCATTTAATTTTACAAAGTGTTCACGTATGGCCAAAAATAGGTTGATATCAAACACATATTCATTGGTTTTGAAAAATGTTCTTTTATGACAAGAAATAATTCTTAGATAAAAGATGCTCACATATGAAAGAAAAAGGTTTGTCGGTATGGAAACAATATTCAAGTATTTTTAAAAAGGTTCCTCTTAGATAAAGAAGAAGAAAAAATTGGAATAAGAAGTTAAAAATAAAAAGGAATGCAACCCCAAACTGGAAAAAAGAGTCAAACAACATATAATCATATTTGATTAACCAACCACATCAAAATCAAAAATTGTAGAACCAGATTTTATTATTCTCGAGGAGACGAATAACTTTCATGTTCGACCCTTTTTCATTTGATATCATCTTGAGGGTGTATGTCTGTGTAAATAAAATACTAAAAAACAAATTTTTTTATGCGCACCTGGTTACCTCGAAACTTACGGAACATATTTCTGCAGCGCGTCGTTTTGGTTGTAACTTATGCATATGATTTTGGATTAAGATGATTCAAAAAGTAAAATTATATGCCTTGATGAAACAAAGAATTTTTATGATGAACACTTTTCTATTTGAGATCATTTTGAGGACATTGTAGTGCATTGCCCTCGCACTACCTCCACTCGATCTATTCTGCAAAGTCTCCCGGAGTAGGAAAAACAAGTTTACCCTCAAAAGGGGGAAAAGTTGGACGGCGGGCGCTTTCCTGCAAGATGCTCGTCGGCAACGGGGACGCCGGTGCTAAAAAAACTCCTTGGTTGCAACGGACTATCTTTTTCACATGCTCTTTGTAGTCCTCCAAAGCCAAACTGATGATCGTTAACTATTGCCTGCCTTCATCTTATTCCCTGCTCTTTATAGTCGATCTGGATCTGGATCAGCAGCAAGCCGCTCCTGCTCTCCGCTGTTCATGCTTAATTAGTTACACGTTCTGTCACTTCCTTCTCCTTCCCCTCGCCTACCCATAAGCTCTGAGCTTCCATCATGAGCGACGACGACGACTACAACGTTAGCGACGACGACGACGATGATGTTGACGACGCAAATGAGCCTAACCGGTTAGTTCCCATGAAGCCCTCCGTCGCTGCATTTCTTCTGGTCTTGTCACAAACTCTTACCTTTGTCTATCGGTTTTCTCTGGAGCATAATGAAGATCGTAGCTGGTCAGTTAGTTTGAAAATGGATCCCATTTCATTTTGATTTTTCTTTTAGCGGGACAAATAATACAGTAAGTACATGCATAAAATGTATGAATAAGTACATGACTGACCCGTTGTTCCACGCCTGGCCCAGGGAGAGATTCAAATAATGGGATGACTACCAGCTATTGCTGAACTAAATTTTCTACTCTTTGTACATTTACCACAGCATTTACTATGAACGGGTAATCATATATAGAGAATAACTCCTGTAGCAAAATTGTATTGGAATTTATGTGCTACTCCCTCCGTCCCATAATATAGTAACATTTTTTGAGCTAGACTAGCTCAAAAAACGTTACTATATTATGGAACAGAGGGAGTATATGTCTTGGCCCATACTTTGGCTCATGTGAATTTCAGAAAATGGTGAGAAGTCAGAGGGTGGAGGTTTTTTTTTTCTTAAGATAATTTACCATCGGCCTCTGGATCATTGTAATGCACACATCCATTTGCTTAGTAATTAAGTAAAATACATAACAAAGTCCACCACGGCCGAAATCATTAGATGATATGAATTGAACACTTGCGGTTAAGTCAACTTTTTTCGGAGCAACACATTCAAAAATGAATAAACGTCCACCACGCCATTGTTACCAGGTCCAACCCAAGAGGGCTTCTTTTTGGAAATGGAGGATACCTTCGGTTTCTGCATCAAGGCGATGCATGTGGCCATTTTATTAATTATTCATCAAAACCTTACAAGTATTACATTAATAAATCAGAAGCCACTAACTTAAAAACAAATGTCGCTCCCTTATCCTTTTGATGGAGGGTGTAGACCGTTGGGGTCAAATACCGAGACCTCACATCAAAGTTCAACATATAAATCCGGACGTCCCAACCAAGCCGCATTGCCGAGTCTGGATCACATACCGGTTCGACACACCCTTAGCGAGCATTGCATGCACGTTGTAGATGTCATTCTTGCCATCTTCCACCAGTCCATCTTCAGATAATAACTGACTCATCGAACTCGCCAGGCCTGCCGTCAACGCCATCATAGCGCCAGACAACGCCACCTCCCTTTGTGCGTCCATCGTCACTCATCCATCGTCGAGACCCTGTTGCACCACGCCGTTGTGACTCCACGTCTTTGATGCGAGGCATGAACGGCGTTCCACCGCTAAAATCGTCCAATGGTCCCTCGATCCAATTCACACCTCCAAGACTGATGCCTCCCAGGGGGAGGGGGAACGACACAAGAGTGCCACCATCATCCGATCAGCTGATCTAGGGTTTCCCTTGGAGGTAGTGGATATCGGTGGGTAGCATCTCCACAGTGACGCCGTCAAGAAGGAACCACACAGAAGAATGCAGCCATCACCAACCTTGGTGCGTAGCCGAGGGCGGGGTTTTCACCCGGAGCTGCTCAAAACCTCCATCTCGCATCGTGCGCATGGACCACCATCGATCTCCGCCTCCGTGGAGCGCACAAGCCACTCCGGCCAGATCATATATGACCAGAGGGCCGACAACGCCTGCAGCCGAGCAGTCCACCATATCCCTCCACGTCAATGCTGCCAATTCGATCTGCCTCAACGTCGCGGCCAAGTGCAGCGTCTTTACCACTAGCCACCTGTTGCCGCTCACCGCTGGGAGAGAGCCGCTGGCGCGGAGGCCCGGATCCGGGGGCCCACTTCTGCTCTCTCGGGTGCCTGATGCCGCCCTCATGACGAACAAGGAGGAGATCCTCCACCACCGCCGCCAGCCAACCGGGCTTACCCCAGCGGCTTCCTCCAGCGGTGGCGGAGGGGAGGGAGGGAAGGGAGGAGTGACCGGTGGCTAGGGTTGGGATCCCCTTGCCGACCGCGCGGGAGTGGCTGCGGTGCTAAGTGGTGGGTTGGCGGCGGCGACGTTGGGTCACGAAAAGGAGCGCTAGGTGTGTGTGTGCGTTTAACCAAACATCTAAACCCAAGCCGGCTTGGACGAGGATTTTCATTCGGGTTGTTGAGAACAACCAATGAATATCATCACATCAGTAAATAAACAACGCCTTCACCATACCATCATCTAGAGTAGGCCCCAAGATTTTGCTCCTCAAAAGAAGAAGTGGTGACATTAAGGAAGGAGTGAACTTTCTCTTGTACATATGAAGGGCAGGCATGCATTACCAAACATGATGGAGTACTTGCGTGAGTTAATGATTTATATCATATTGTAGCATAACCACCTATAATTTCTGTAATAATTCCAACTTATTCAAGTGATGCCTTGAAGAATAAAAGTGTATCATCAATGAAAAAAGGTGTGAAATACGAGAGATCTTCAACAAACTTTCCCGGGTGCAATAATAGTGGTATCCTCAACATGCTTTAAAAGAGAATATAAGCCATTAGCAATGAAAATCAAAAAGACTTGGAGAGTGAATCACCTTGTCGTAGCCCACACGTGGCGCAAATGATACCAAAAGGTTTCCTTAAATTGTATATAGTATAGCATTGACATACAACAATAAATAATCTAGTCAATCCAACGGTGAGTAGAACCCAATTTTTCCATCACTTGCTCCAAGAATTTTCAATCAACCCAGTCACAAGTTCTAGGGAGATCAAGCTTGTAAGCACATAAATTCTTACTATAATCATTTTCCTTCTTGATATGATGGATACATTAAAATGAAACTAGTGAACTTTGGACTGGAGAAACAATGTTATCCAAAATTGGCCTTAATCTATTTAACAAGCATTTTTTCCATCACTTTGTAAACGACATTACAAAGACTAATATGCCTAGAGCCAGTGAGCATACTTGGATTTACAACTCTTGGGATTAAAACAATAGAGGTGACATTTGCACGGTCGCATCAAACCACTCCTAAATGAAATCTTTGACAACACCAATAAAACTTTGTTTAACAAATCCAAATTGCACTGAAAAAAGTGAGTGCAAAAGAAAACCGGTTCTTGTGCTATTAGAGGACCAATCATAAATAAAGCATCGAAATTTCCTTTTCGCTAAAATCTCAACACAAAATATCATTCATTTCATCGGTGACAATTTCAAACAAAAGGAAGCACATAAGATGCATCAAGCGATTGGTCTGTAGTAAATTCCTAAAATAGGATGTAGCCAAGTCACCCATAGTCTTTTCTTCTAAGTGAACCGCACCCACATCATCAATGAGTTACTTCAATTTTATTTTTCCTGGCTCTCCAAACTGACTTGTTATGAAAGGAGTTTGTGTTTATATCCCCTTATTTTATCTATAATACTATAATAGATCATCCCCACTATCTTATTTATCTTAACATGCAAGCATGCCACCTTATCAAATGTCCACCACAATATGCATGAGAACAAGTTCTTTATTATTAGTTGATCACATGCACACATTCATTTAATGACACATGCAATCTCCCTCAACATGCATGGAATTTTTCCCAATATATTACATCACTTTTAACATGCATATATGTCACATCATCAAAGACTCATCATAATATGCATTAGAACATGTTCTTCGTTATTATAGTTGATTTCATGCATACATCAATATAATGACACATGTCACCTCACTCAACATGCATGGATTTTTTTTCATTATATCATATTACTTATATTTAATAAATATTTTTAACTACACAATAATAAAACACAATACGTGAAATATATTTTTGTACTTTCGTTTATATACTATTAATTCAATATTCATGTTTCATGCAACCAATCATTCAAAATATATTGCAACTAATTCCCGCAGCAACGCGCGTGGTATTATCTAGTTTAAGTAATACGCGAACGCTGCATGCACACCATCACTTTTTTGTACTGAAAACCATTCATTTTGCCGGTTACCTTGCAAAATTCCTGGGGGTCTATGATTTAGTTTATTGATGTCATTTTTTATTTAATGAATAAAATCGAATCATTTAATAGAACTAATTAAATAAGATTACCATGGATGTCTTATGGGGTTAGGTAGAACCCCATGTAGGAGATTAACTAATTTTTTAAGAAAAATAATCGTTGAAAATTATGACGACTTTGCAGTCCGGTCTACCAATATTTGTCAAATCTAGTACCGGAACATCAAGATCTCGATCGTGCCAAGTTGCACTTACACACGAAAATTCCAGGGCGCTCAGGTAAAAAATCTTCTCCATGTCTTTTGCTCCATTTATTACAAATAAATTTCTCTACAGATTCTAATTTGGATAAATTCCACGCAGACACATATTTATCTATTTCCTCATATTTCACTGTAGTTGAGTGCAAAGTTTAAGGATGTCGGTAAAAGGCCAGTTATATACACTTCATTTAATTTTTGAATTACTTTCTCTTTTTCCCCTAAAACAATGGAGTGATAATTTCTCGTCAGGACAAGTCTGGCAAAGAAGATGTATCATTTGTTTTCCTTTTTTCTCAATCATCAAGCCTGAAACGAAGCCTCACAATTGGACTAATGATTTGCGAGATAAAATATTTTGAAGTTTTGAAATAACATTTCTAGCGTTGATGTCAGTTTTTTAATGGATGTGTCTAGGTGAAGGTCGTTGGATCATTGATAGCCTAGAGCAAACATTACAAAAGTAAGTGTTCCCTCCTAACAGAAAAGGAAACACAATGAAATTTTTAGACTGTCTCATTAGGGTATAACATTAGACTACAACATTCATGGTAGCCAAATTATGATAACATTAGGGTATATGTCATTATGAAAAATGAACCTAGCATGGAGTTGGTTCTTGTAGCACTAAACTTGGTCGATATAGCACTAAAAGTTGCACCATATAGCACCAAAAGTTAGCATTGATTTTTTGCTTGCCAGAACTTATACAAATGGGTCTAGTTTCACAGAACTCACCGCAAGGGTTCAGATGTTGGAAACAAGTAACAATTCCCACACTTAGTTTCAGAATAGTGGCATTTTAAATTTTGAAAATATGAATTAAATGCTACTAGAAAACAACACCGTTGAACTGAATCAGATTAGTTGTCAACATGTTCTCATGTGGGTTTGTCCACCAATTGCTACCAAAAGTTACTCCCTCTCCCTCTGTTATTAACATAAAAGTTTTCTCCCACTGTTCACTAATGTAAGATGTTCTGACAGTTTAAAAGTTATTTAATTTGATGAAAATGTTTTCAGCTGGCCGACCGGCCAAGTTTAGCCAGATCACTCGTGACGCATTAGATCAGTTCGGATCTGAAATTTACTTTTGCTCCACGTTTCCCGCGTTCGCTACTACTGCGTCTATTTTGAAATCGGCTGATTTGCTGTAACCAGTGGTAACATTATAACATAAAAATGCTACGACACTGATCAATGTTACTTGTCGCTAAATGAATGTACTTAGGTATACTTTAGTGCTAAGTACATTTATTTAAGAGCATAATACTAAACATGATACTATGTCCATCAATATTACTTGTTTCTCTAACGAATATATATAGATGTATTTTAATGCTAAAAACATCCATTTGAGAGAGTGTGCCTGAAGATGGCGATGCTAAGTTTTTTGTTGCAACGGCAAGGAGAAAAGCTACTGATTCTCGATTTTTTGCTACAACAAAAAAATAATGAAATGTGATCGAGGTCAACCCACTATAAATTTTACTGCATCCGGTAACGAAAATGCTACAATTGGTAACGAAAATTTTACTGCAACCGGTAACAAATTTGGACCGATGGACCGGCGCCCAGAATTCTCTTTAACTTAAACTACGAAACGTTCTATATTAGTGAATAGAGGTACTGGTATCCCTCAGTTTCAAATTAGATGGCTTTTATTTGTGTACATATCTAGATACATATGTGAAAAAATGAAAGTGATTTAATTTGAAACGGAGGGAGTACTATTTAGCAACAACTTGGACCACACAAGTTTTTACTACCTTTTCTGATCGTGCGCTCAACAAGACCAAAAAGTGCACTTTTGAAACAAAGTGGCCTAATTTTCTGAGCAAATGAAAATAACAAATCTTGTAAATTGCTCTTTGATCAGAGAAAGGCGACGCAGACGAGCCAGAGTTAAAAAAGAGAGCAAAGAAGCGCCACTTCAAGAAAATGTTGGCGGCGTTGCGCAGGGCCGCCGTTCCCAGCGGCTCGACGCCGCCACCCACCATCTGCATGGTGCCCCCGGAGCTTACGAGCTCAGAGTACAACCCCAAAGGAGAGTACGAGCCGGTCGCCGTTGGTCTAGGCGGCAGTTTCTGGAGCCCGTACATGAAAAGCCTGGAGCCGCTGCACAGGTACAAGTGGTGCTGCGTGCGGCAGCTCATCGGCCGGCGGGACACGGAGCGTGCCAACGCTCGGGTGCTACTGCAAAGATGTTTCAAGGCCATGAAGCGTCTCGTGCCTGAATTCCGGGCATCCTACTTACGACGGCGGCACCCCGACGACGACGACGAGGTGGCCGAGATGATGCTCCTCGACGGCTGCTTCATCCTGCACCGCCTCCTCAAGTACGCCAAAATGGAAGAAGCTGGCGGCGGCGGCGGTGGCGATCGGTTTGTCGACGACGACGAGGACTGGACTCAGGTCTACGGCAGGTGCTTTGTGTGGCAGCTGGTGACGCGCGACCTGCTGCTGCTGCAGAACCAGATCCCCTTCTTCATGATCCGGGAGCTCTTCCAGCAGCTGAGGAAGGAGGACGAGGCCGAAGAGCTCCTGGTGACCGGTGGCCTCCGGCTTTTCCGCTCTCTTGGACTCCAGATGCCGCACCGCTCGCCCATCGCATGCGACGGCGTGCACCACCTGCTGCATCTCTTCTACCTCTCCGTCGGCCGGCCGCCGGGCGACCGCCAGCAGCACCCCCGCCCCCGCCAGAGCGACGAGCTGCTGTCGGAGCTCTCGCAGTGGATCCCGTGCGCCAAGGAGCTGCAGGAGGCCGGGGTCCGGTTCCGGAGGAGGAAGAACGCCACGAGCTTCATGGACGTCAGGTTCGCCCGGGGCGTCCTGGAGGTCCCGCGGCTGGAGCTCAACGACTACAGCGAGCCGCTGTTCCGGAACCTCATCGCGTTCGAGCAGACGTACCCGGACACCCCGCGGGACGTCTCCACCTACGCCGTCTTCATGGACTGCCTCGTCACCTCGCCGGAGGACATGAGGATCCTGGACCTGCACGGCGTCCTCGTCAGCCACCTCAACAGCAGGAGGGTCGCGTGGCAGTTCTTCGGCGACATCGTCCGGCAGGTGCACTGGTCGGCGGACAACTACCTGGTCGGCCTGATGAACGAGGTGAACAGCTACAGGGAGCGCCGGCGGCACAAGTGGCGCGCGGCGCTTGTGCGCAACTACTTCAGCAACCCCTGGAGGATCATGTCAGTGATCGCTGCCGTGGTCCTGCTCCTCATGTCCGGGTTGCAGACCTTCTTTGCTGTCTATGCCTACTTCAAGCCTCCCAAGTAAAATATGCTGGAGAACATCTCAGTTGTGTGCTGCTTTCAATAAACCTTGGCCATGTATTGGAAGGGCATATATTATTTCTTGTTACTCTCTAACCGTGGAGAAATTCAACAAAATAACCTCGCCGTGTCTCCTTCGGACGCCCTCGCTGGAGAACTTCGCTGCGTAGCTAGCTAACTTGGTGTTCTTGGCTGAAGCTGCTCGCTGCTGTTGTGTGAAGTAGAATAAGGCTAGCTTGTGTGAACTACAATAAGGCTATTAGTGAAATACTAGTTGTTGTTGTTGTTGTTGTTGTTGTTGTTGCTTTGTTTCGTTTAAAAGTTTAACTTTGTTTTAATCAATAGCTATTACATCATCACCAATAGGAATTATGTCAATAGCGGACCAATCAATGGCAATTTCACCATCAAATTGCACATATCTCTGATTATTAGGAAGCAAATTATAAGTTGCAGAATCATCAACACACGATACACTACTAGCATTTGACTGGTAAATGCCAGAACTTGAGCAAATGATATTGTCCAATATCTCACTAGAAGGGACATCTTTAGAGCGGGATGATGTTGTAACCCCCTTTAGAATGTCCACAACCACCTGAGCTACTAGAAGCAATTCTTTCTCTTCTCATCTCTCAAGAAATGCAATCAACAACTTCAAATAATTATCAATCTTCTCAACCGATTCAAAGTATTTGTCTTGGCATATTATATGGACCTCCGGACCACTCCCCCAGACAATTTTGGACCTAATGAGCTCTATCATTTTTTCAATTCTAAAATGTTTCATGTTAACCTCAAAATCCACATCATGTTCAGCAACTTGACACTCACTGCCATCATTAAGCTTTGCAACAACCCGAAGAACTCTAACAATTAACTTATAAATGACAACACACAACACTACACTTTCTTCCCTGCAAAATTATATAATCAATGATTAGAATTAACTAATCACAAACATTCAAGTCAAAACCAAAGATGATCAAATTCAAAAGTTACTAACCCTTCCAAAGATGCGCCATCTGGCTACATCAGGATAAGAAACGCGATCTACTCGTCGTGAAGCTTCCCACTAGCTCTCCTCCACCATAATAACCATGATCTAGCTAGGGTTCCTGTAGTGGGACTAAACTTCTAGAGTTATGCACGCGAGTGAGATGAGATGAGAGAGACATACAAAGAGAGATACAAAGAGAGAGAGAGAGAGAGACATAGAGAGAAAGAGAGAGAGATGTTATGCCACCTGTGAGTCCACGAGGGAGTTGCCAACAGCTTGAGCGTCACGGGGGAGAAGGGAGGGAGCATCACAGAAGGCGAGCAACCAACATCACGTCGGGGAGACGAATGGACGCGGGAGGATTGTTGGTGCAAGATGGGAGGATCCAGTATGGCGGCGCGCGCGGGGTTGGAGGAGCATGCGAGGTGGCGGTGCAATGGTGTTCCTCTGCCTCGCGTTGTGCGTCTATTTGATTTGATCGAAGCAGAAGGCAAGGAAACGCTTGCATGCAATTTGGATTGATGCGAGGGCAAAATTGTTCTAAAAATGCGACGTGCGGGCCCATACCTAGAAAAGGAGAGTAAAATTGAAATTGTGTCACCTAATCAACCAATCAATCAAAGATGTGTTATCTAGTCGAATAAAAATAAAGATGTATCATAGAATCAAAATACACAAAAAAGTGTGTCATTTTTTCAAATTTCTCGGGAGTCATGGTATTGGTAGAGGGCGACCTAGCTAGGATCTTTGATGCTTCAGCGGTAACTCTTCAAGGGAGTAAACAAAAAGAAATCAAAAAGAGGAAAACATACCGCACGTGTCAACCAGGAATGAAGTGAAGGCTAACATTACAGATGCATAGTAAGATCGGAAGCTTAGCCAGTTTAAATTATAAGTATATTTTCATATAATAGAATAGAAGGTAGATAGATGATGTGATCAGAGCGTAGCATATTAATGTTGACCTGCTGATGTACAAATAGATTGCTTAGCTCAAACCTGGAATAAATTTCATTCAGACAATTTTTGGATACTTTATTTATAATCCATCCGTGCAAGAGAAAAATATGGATGTTTTAGGGGTAAGAGAAAAATATGGATACACGGGCTTTGGTTTCATGCAGATTGAACAAATTGGGCTGGGCTTGAGCAATCTATTTACACCGCAGTCTGCGTACTCTCCACTCTCACTCAGGTAGCGGACGGACGGACCAGAGAAAGGAGTTCGAGGTCAGCCCAACCCCTTCACCTTCCTCTCCTCCATCTAATCTACGTGCTAGTTTTCCCTCACGTTAGGGTTTTAGGTCCTCTCTCGGCGGCGGCGCTACCGAGTTGAGTTCTCCTTCCCCGACGGATCCCCTCCGCCTCCTCGATCTCGGACGGGGTGTCCTGGACACCCTCTGTCTGGATTCGTCGCGGTCGGGGGTTTCCTTGCGTCGTGGGGTTCCTGCAACAACCCGTCTCTTCAACTCGGGCTAGGGTTTTCAGATCAAGTATGGCGTCAGATGCATCTGGCTCCGGGTCGAAAACTGACAGTGTGGATCAACTGATGAGGGAATTGGGCCTCAATGAAGATGAGCTGGATGATGTGATCGTGGAGGATGAGTTTGCTCCCCCTGAGGAGGCGATGAGGTGGATGGCAGTCGCTAGGGTACATATCGCTAAACCCTACAGTCAATACTGGTTTTACAAGAACATGCGGTCTACCTGGGACTTGGCAAAGTCGGTTTCGATTAGGCCGCTTGAGGAGAATCTTTACACGCTCCAATTCTCCTGCTTGGGTGCCTGGGAGAGAGTCATGGAAGAAGGACCATGGCACTTTCGGGGCAATGCGGTGATCTTGCAACCCTATGATGGCTTCACCAAACCCATGGCGTATCCTCTCGACATGCTGGAAATTTGGGCGCAGATCCATGATCTGCCTGATGGATTCTTCCCTTTGATCAAATCACTAGCAAGTAAACTTGGTGAGTTCGTATATGCAGAACCGAGATCACAGGATTTCGAAGGCAGCTTTGTTCGGGTTAGGGTAAAAATCAATGTTCACAAGCCCCTCAAGAACGCTGTCTCTCTGATCAAAGGCGGCAAAAGAGAGATTTTTGTCGTAAAATACGAACGCCTCCCAGATTGGTGCGCAGTTTGCGACCACTTGGGGCATCTCTTTAAGGAACACGGGGATGGGGTGCATCCTCCGTCTGCCTTGGTTTTCAAGAATCTGAAGGCAAATTGGGCTAAGGGAGCAGGTCCGGGCCCGGGGAAAAATTTGAGGTCTGGCGCAACCCAGTTGAACAAACCCCCTATTGCTCCTGCCAGTTCTGGGGTCCACTAGTAGAAAAAAGCCCATTTGTCCCGGTTTCATAGGGCCTTCTGTTCCGGTTCTGGAACCGGGACTAAAGGGTCATTACTAAAGGCCATGACCTTTAGTCCCGGTTCGCTTACGAACCGGGACAGATGGGCCTCCACGTGGAAGCCGGCTGGAGCGGGGGCTGGAGGACCTTTAGTCCCGGTTGGTGTTAAAAACCGGGACTAAAGGAATTTTTTCGAAATTTGTTTTTTTTTGAAAAAAAAATTTGATTTTTTTCATTTTTGAATCTTTGAATTATTTGACAATTTAATCTCTAATCACCCCTCCTCACTGCTTCAGAATTTAATCTCTAATCTCTAATCTCTAATATGGATTCATCAACACTCATTCCAAATCATCTAACTTCCCGGCCGGTCACCCATCCTCTCACTATTAACTTTCAGGTTCTATCTCCCCTAGTTTCCAAGTCTGCACTTGTTGTTTTCCTGACAATAGTAAGATATCAATCATTATAACCCTTAGGTCTTGATATCACATGATTTAATTTTTTGAATTCCAAACAATTATTAAAAAACAATCACGATTAACAAACAACAATGATGTCACGATTAACAAAAAAACAATCACGATTAACAAACCAAAAAAATATATATATAATTCATAATATTTATTACAGAAGATCGAAGCTAGAAGCGTCTAATCTAACGACTAGAGCTAAACTACTCGATCTTCTGCTTCTTGGCGGAGGTCCCGGCGCCCTCATCGTCGTCGCTGGGCGCCGTCCGCTTGGTGGCCTCCTCGGACGCGACTTTCGCCTCCACACGCGCCGTCATCTCGGCCCTCTTCTTCTCCTTCTTCTTGGCCCTCGCCTTGGCCAGGTTCGCGCGGGACTTCTCCGCACGATCGGCACGGCGAAGTTCCTGCGCCTCCAGCCGTTCCAGCGCCGCCAGCCGTTCCAGCGGGTCGTCGGCGGGCGGCGGGCTGTCGTCGGCGGGCGGCGGACTGTCGTCGTCGGTGGGGGGCGGGCTGTCGGCGGCGGCGCGCGATCGTCGCCCGCGCTGTCGAGGTCGCCGCTTCGGAGGCGGGTCCCAAAACTTGGGCCTTTCGGAATTGTCCTCGTCCGACGGGGTGTCGGAGTCGGCCGGCCATCGTAGCGGCGACCCCGACATGGCGGCGAGAAGTTTGTCGGGCGCGAGAGGGATGAGAAGGGAAGATGAGATGAGATGAGTCGGATGAAGTGCTCCTGGCCTTTGTCTACTTATAGCCTGAGAAGCTCGTCGGGCGCGCGCCCGACGAGCTTCCCATGCGCGTGCGGCTTCCCAACGCGCGCCGCACGCGCATGAGAAGCTTGTCGGGCGCGCGCGGAAGACGAAGCGCCGTCATTGGTCCCGGTTCGTAGCTGGAACCGGGACTACAGGTATCCTTTAGTCCCGGTTCCAGCTACGAACCGGGACCAATGGTTGGAGGCCGCACGCGCATGGGAAAAGAAACCACCTCGGGACGAAGCGTCATCCATTGGTCCCGGTTCGTAGCTGGAACCGGGACTAATGGCCAACCTTTAGTCCCGGTTTCAGCTACGAACCGGGACCAATGGATGGAGGCCCATACGTCCCGGTTCGTGTCTGGAACCGGGACTAATAGGTCCAGACGAATCGGGACCAGTGCCCCACGAAGCCCTGCCGACGCCCTGGGCGCACGAACCGGGACGTATGCCCCCATGGGTCCCGGTTCGTGACTGAACCGGGACTAATGGGCTGGCCAGGTCTGAACCAAAGCCATGTTTTCTACTAGTGGTCTCACGAAATCAGAATGTGCTCACGCAAGACATCTTGGTGGAAGATGCTCACAAGACTTGGAAGCGTGATCAGGAGCTAGCGCTAGTTAAGCTTAACTCCACAGAAGCCATGGAAACTGATCAGGGGAAGGTTGCCCAGCAGGGTGCAGTCCCTTCGACCGCCCCTCTCCATGTCCAGGTACCTCCAAGTCCTCCCACCAGCTCAAGATCCAAAAAGAACAAGAACCACTGGTACGCAAGACAAGGGCAATCTCCAAAAACAGGCCTCTTCTTCAAAAAACTTGGCAACATTGGCGGGCTCCCTCGGGGAGCGCCGCCAGGCCCAATGAGTCGGCTGAGCTGGAACTGCCGCGGTTTGGGTAACCCCGCGATGGTTCGAGAAGTTCGCGAACCCGTGAACAAATTTACCCCGCCCGTGCTATGTCTTTTAGAAACCCAGATTCAGAAAGCAAGAGCAGAAATCTTGTCAAATGCCTTCGGGTACAACATATCTTTTGTTGTTAGTAGCACGGGTCGTAGTGGAGGGATTGTTCTTTTTTGGCATGATGAAATTAAGCTTGAGGTGCAAGGATCATCTAGATACCATGTGGATGCTACTATATCCAACCTAGGGACTGATGTGTGGAGGATGACATGCATGTATGGGGAGGCTCAAGTTTCACAACGCTATAAAACTTGGGACACTCTCCGGGACCTGGCTATCACCTCGGGTGTTCCCTGGCTTGCTATAGGGGATTTCAACGAGGTTCTTAGCCATGCGGAGCATGATGGTATTGGTACAAGGAGTCAAAGTCAGATTGAGCCTTCAGGGATGCTCTGGATATCTGCGGTTTGGTAGACTTGGGGTTCACTGGACAGAAATGGACCTTTGGGAAAAGGGTCGCAGGAGGTTCTTACACCCGGGTACGGCTGGATAGGGCTTGTTCTGATCCCTCGTGGTCTTCCATATTTCCTGCGGCAATGGTGGAAAATTCTAATGCCGCATGTTCTGATCATGGGCCGATTGTTCTAAAGCTGTCAGAAGAACTGGCCACCAGGATGGTTAAATCTTTCAAGTATGAAATCATGTGGGAGTCTCACCCGCAATTGAAAGATTTTCTGCAGGAGAGGTGGACGAGCTTGGGGGATTGCAACTCTATGCCGGAGATTCACGCAAAACTTTCTGATATGGCGGGAGATCTCAGCAGGTGGGATAGAATGACTTTTGGCAATGTACGAAGAGAAATAAAGGGTCTTAAAGCTGAGCTTGTGATCCTCAGGCAAGTTCCGGGCAGATTGGGGCCTTCCCATCGAGAACTTAAAATCACAGAGAGACTGGTGGAACTTTACAGCAGGGAAGAGATCCTTTGGAAGCAGCGTTCCCGGGTCGAGTGGCTGGTAAGCGGAGACAAGAACACTAAGTTTTTCCATCTTAGGGCGTCGATGAGGCGTCGGAAAAACCTGATCAAATCACTTCAAAACCCAACGGGTGACGTGATCACAAGCATTACTGACCTGGAGGAGATGACTAGGAAATTCTATGTTGAGCTGTATACATCAGAAGGCACTGATAATATGCAAGAGGTTATTGATTGCATCCCTGCAAAGGTTACAGACGAGATGAATGCAAGACTCACCGCGCCATATACCTAGAAGGAGGTCAAAACCGCTTTGTTCCAAATGTTCCCTTCAAAGGCGCCAGGTCCGGATGGTTTCCCTGCTCATTTCTTTCAAAAACACTGGGACATATGCGGCGAGGAGGTGACCAAAACTGTCCTGAGAATTGTCGAGGGCACTGAAAGTGCGCAGTCCATAAAAAAAACTATTCTGGTCTTGATCCCGAAAGTTAAAGGCCCTACGTCTCTTTCTCAGTACCGACCCATCAGCCTATGCAATGTACTTTATAAGATAGCATCCAAGGTAATTGCAAACCGCCTCAAAGAAATCCTCCCAGAGATCATATCTGATGAGCAGTCCGCCTTTGTCCCAGGAAGACTGATAACTGAGAACATCTCAATGGCCTATGAGTGTCTTCATTTTATGAAACGGAACAAAGCCCAAAAACATCGTCATTGTGCGCTTAAACTGGATATGATGAAGGCGTATGACTGTGTGGAGTGGGCGTACCTTGAAGCATTCATGATCAAGTTGGGTTTCAACTGACATTGGGTCTCTATCATAATGGGCATGGTGAGTTATGTAACCTTTTCGGTGCTTTTTAATGGCAAGAAATTGGAAGAGTTCAGTCCCACGAGGGGTATTAGACAGGGAGATCCTATCTCCCCTTACCTATTTTCGTTGGCAGCAGAGGGCCTTTCAGGCCTCCTTAAATCGAAAGATGAATCATCTCAATTGTATGGTTTACAAGTGGCCGCGTCAGCACCACCGATAAACCACCTACTTTTTGCTGATGATGGCCTGCTGTTCTTCAAAGCCAATGGTCAGGGAGCTACGGAGGTATCAAACCTGCTACACTCTTATTGTGCGGCATCGGGGCAAAGAGTGAACAATGAAAAGTCTTCAGTCTTCTTCAGCAAAGGATGCCCGGAGTCTTCTCGGGAGGAGGTGAAAAATATCCTCAAAGTCCAAACTGAAACACTCAATGAAAGGTATCTCGGATTGCCTTCTGACATTGGTTCCAATAAATCTGGAGCCTTTAAATACCTCAAGGATAGATTGTGGGGGGAAGTAAAAGGTTGGATTGAGAAAACCATATATTCTGCGGGGAAGGAAGTGTTGATCAAATCAGTGGCCCAGTCGGTTCCAGTATACTCGATGTCCTGCTTCAAACTTCCTCGTGTTCTTTGCGAGCATCTAAACAAGTTGATTAGGCAATTTTTTGGGGGGAGCAAATCTGGCCAGAGGAAACCACACTGGGTTTCTTGGAGGGCTATGACTCAACCCAAGAGAGACGGGGGTCTCGGTTTCAAGGATCTGGAAATTTCAACCTAGCTTTGCTTGCGAGGCAAGCCTGGAGGACTCTCACGTGCCCCAATTCACCGGCTGCAAGAGTTCTAAAAGCCCTATAATTTCCCGAGTGTGGTTTTTTGAAAGCCGCTTTGGGATCCCATCCTTCACAGATTTGGAGGGCTATGATTGAGGGTAGAGACTTTCTATCCCAAGGACTGATACGCCAAATTGGGAATGGCGCATCCACAAACATCTGGAACTGTAATTGGCTACCCCGGGACTCCTCTCTCCGCCCTCTGGCATGTCTGTCTAATGACCCTCCCCAACAGGTTAGTGAGTTGATTGATCACCACACCGCTACCTGGAAACATGACACCATTGATGCTACTTTCCTCCCTGCCGATGCTGCTATCATCAAGGGGATACCCATATGCACTTCCCCCTCGGAAGATTACTGGGAATGGCATTTCGAAAGGAAGGGTGTCTTTTCCGTGAGATCGGCCTATCACATGATCATTGACACAAGGAGAAGAAGAGAGGATTGGCTCGAGGAAAGGGAAGATACCTCGGACAGAAGCAGGGATCAGATGGGGTGGAGGAAATTGTGGAACACCAAGGTACCTGCGAAAAAAAAACTTCTTGTGGAGGCTGGCAAAGCACTCCTTGCCTTCGAAAGATGTCAGAAAAAATAGGAGCATGATTCCTTCGGACAACTGTTCTCTGTGTGGGAATGTTGACTCCTGGCGTCATTCCCTCATCGAGTGCTCGATGGCCCGGTGCGTCTGGGCACTGGAAGAGGAGGAACTTGTGGAGCATATGATATCAACCACCTCTAACAGTGCAAAAATCTGGCTCTTCACCCTTCGGGATTCGCTTCCGCATGCCAGTTTTGTCCGCTTGGCTGTGACCCTTTGGGCCATTTGGACTGCAAGAAGGAAAGCTATACATGAAGAAACTTTTCAGAGCCCACTCTCGACCCACCTGTTCATTGATCGCTTTTTGGCGGAATTGTTGGTTCTGGAAATCCCAACTAGAAGTGCTATCGGTGGAGTTTCTAGGACCCATAAGAGGCGCATCTCGGCTTGGGCTCCTCCCCCGGCAGGTGTTTTAAAGATCAATGTGGACGCTGGTTTCTCGAGGGATGGACAGACAGGCGCCGCGACTGCAATCTGTAGAGATCACCTGGGAGTCTACATGGGATCATCCAGTTTGGTCATCAGGGGACTGTCAGACGTGACCACCATGGAGACAATTGCATGCCGAGAGGGTTTGGCTCTGGCGGCTGACCTTGGGGTACATAAAATCATAATATCTAGTGATTAGGAGGCAATTGGCAACATCAAGGGGGGTCTGGGAGGAATACACAGCACCGTGACAAAGGAAGTTTTGGAGAGATCTTCTGTCTTCCAATCTTGTGACTTCCAACATGAAGGCCGAGTTAGAAATGTCGAAGCCCACAACATCGCTAAGCATTCTACTAATCTTTCGGTCGGTCGCCACCTATGGCTGTTACAATCGTATGATACAATTTGTATACCGTCTGTTATCGTTTTGAATCAATAAAGGTTTTTACTTCGCTCAAAAAAATCTAATCTATTTCTTCTTCTTTCTTCTTACTTTTCCCTAGTAGAAAACCTTAGCCGGAATGCCAGATTTCCCCCCTCCTGATTGAACCGGCCCTAACATTCCTCCCCTGCTAGTACAACAGTTGTAGAGAGAGGAGAAGATATGATCGATCCCGCTGCCGAGATTCCCCTAGGCCAAGGGTAAGCTTCCACATCCAGTTCCTCCGCCTCTTCATTTTGGGCAGTGTGCTACCAACTTTGTGTATGCTAGTATTAATTAGGCTTCCTCCAAGGGCACTCCCAATGCTAGTATCTTAGCACGAAATCATAGGCATTTTGCTTATGTGGCATGGTATTTAATGAAGAAAGAGAGTGAGGTTGTATCTTAGCTAAGATACAACCCTTGCACGTGGTCATATGCAAAAAGCATGGTTAGACCAATCGTATTTATGCATGCAACCAAAATCATTAAATAAGATACAACCACTAAAAAACAATGCATTGTGGGGGTGGTATTTTAAATATTTATTGCTCCTATGATATTGTGCTAAGAAACAATGCATTGGGAGAGCCCTAATGCAAAGGTGTTAAGTGAGGTGCTAGAAATATTAAATGTGTTAAGCAACCATAGTCTCCAATGCATTGGTGCTTACCTTGTTGTTGCTAAGCTTCTCTCATTTAATGGTTTAGGAACTAAAGTCTTGCGTGTATAGGCTAGTTTTTTTCATTTTTAATGTTTTGCATAGGTTCTCGTGATTAACACCGTATCTTCTTAGGGTCACCAAACTCCTCTCTCTCCTCTTAAGAGCAAGTTTAATAAGGCTGATTCAACAGGCTATAACAGATACCATGTCACCAAAATCTGAGGTGGAAGAAAGAAAAAGGAAGAGAGAGGGGGGAGCGGGCGCTTGATCTGTAACCGGGCTACAGCACGCTAAACAAGGAGGAAGACTTGCATGCTGATTTCGATTCAGCCGGCGCTAGCTTCTTTGCTCCAATCACGTGCCACTTTTTACATGCATGGATTGAAGGTTGTAATTAATTAGCAGCCAACCTACAGCCAAGTTATTATACAAGTCGACTTTTCTAAAGGCTATAGCTGACGTGTTAGAGCATGGTTAATAGTATAGCCAGCTGCTGGCTATAAGAAGATGTCATGTCATCTATAGTTAACTTTATAGTCAACAAGTACAGTAGTAAGGCTATAAGAGCATGGTTAATAGTATAGTCGGCTGTTGGCTATAAGGAAATGCCATGTCATCTATAGCCAACCTTATAACCAACTAGTACAATGGTTAGATATAAATTTGTACTACTCTATTGATACATGGCCCACATGTTTATCTCACAAAGTGCCTAGGAGCACATGCTGCAGCTGGCTACTAATCTGTAGCCCGCTTTTTTTCTCTCTCCTCTTCTCTCTCCTCCACCTCACCTCAAATATATTATTTTAATGCTTACATCCTGCTGACTGTACCTTATTGTACTTGCTCTAAGGAGTACTAATTTAGCAATATATGACCCACATGTCTATCTCACAAAGTTCCTAGGAGCACGTGTTGCAGCTGGCTACTAATTAGTAGCCCGCTTCCCTTCTCTCTCCTCCAACTAAGCACAAATATATTATTTAAATCCTTATAGTCAGCTGACTAGACACTATTGTACTTGCTCTTAGTACTAGAGCATGATTAATAGTATAGCCAGCTGATGGCTATAAGGAGATGCCATGTCATCTATAGTTAACCTTATAGTCAACAAATACAATAGTAAGACTATAAGGAGTACTACTTTAGCAATACATGACCCACATGTCTATCTCACAAAGTGCCTAGGAGCATGTGTTGCAGCTGGCTACTAATTAGTAGCCCGTTTCTCTTCTCTCTCCTCTTCTCTCTCCTCCAACTAAGCACAAATATACTATTTAATTCTTTATAGTCGGCTGACTAGGCACTATTGTACTTGCTCCTATAGAGCCGACAGCCGGCTATACTATTAACCATGCTCTAATTAGGGTGCTACATAGAATTTTTTGTCTTGTTGGCATGCTTAGCTTCCATCCAAGGTGAAGCATTGGGAGCAACCTTATGGATGGATGTACATATATGTGAGTGCACTACTTTGTGTATGATACGGATGTACAAATGTGTGAGTGCATTAATTGCTATGTGCTGAATGGATGGATGTACATATGTGTGTTGGACCATTGGAGAGGCCAATCAATTGATTACATTTCTTTTCTTGTCAGGGTCGATCACATTACCGGATCGCCCGTGTGTGTATGGAAGGAGGCTGCGTCATTCCGTACAGGACGGCCCCGTGTCCGAGGTGCTTTGCGACGACAACCTCCTCATCGAGATCCTCGTCTGCCTCCCGCCGAAGCCATCCTTGCTCCCCCGCGCATCTGCCGTATGCAAGCGCTGGGGCAGCATCCTCTCCGACGCCGCATTTCTCAAACGCTTTCGCGAGCTCCACCGGAAACCTCCTCTACTCGGTTTCTTTGAAGGGTATGCTAACGGCTTTGCTCCCATCGGGGACTCGGCTGACCGTATCACTGCTGCCTGCTTCTCCCTCCCCAAGATCAGCACACCCTACAACGACCATGGAGAATACATGGGCTGCCGCCACGGTCTTGCCGTCGTAATCAACAAGCATGAACGCAAGACCGTTGTGTGGGATCCCCTCACTGGACAACAACACACCTTGGCTTTTCCACAAGGTCTAGACGATGCCTTTACAGGGCGTTACTGTACCTGGCATGGTGCGGTATTGTGCGTTGATGCTGAAGATGGCCATGTCCATGGAGATTGTTTCTCGAGCCCGTTTAAATTGGTTTTGGTCTGCACTAGAATGTTCAATACACAGGCATTTTGTTCTCTCTATGACTCGGCATCTGGTGTTTGGGGAAATATTTTCTCAGCGACGATGACCAATAGAATTTCTAGGTTAAGGCCCAGCATCCTAGTTGGGAATGAATTTTGCTGGCTAATTTCTGGTGGTGAAGTCCTTGCATTTGATTTCGAAAATCAGAACCTTGATGTGACTGAGAAGCCGGTAGACCACTATGTTACAGATGGGTGTTTTCAGCTCTTACGGATGGAGGATGGTGCACTTGGCCTCGCTGTTTTGTTGGACCTGACCATTCATTATGGGAGAGCAAATCTATGATGGTATTGATGAATGGGTATTGCTGCGGAAAACTATTCCACTGGAGGGGATGTTTCCAAGGGGAATGAGCGATGTATTTTTTGCTGGGTATGATGAGGACACAAATGTGATTGTTCTCTCTATAATGATTGGCAACTTCACACTTCAACTTGACTCAATGCAGATCAAACATATTGTTAAAAGAAACAACATATGTCACAACACCTTTTATCCCTACACGAATTTCTATACTGCAGGTGATACGTCCAAAACGTATCTATAATTTCTGCTTGCTCCATGCTTCTTTTGTGTGATATTGTTATGATATTGATGCACTTCCATACACTTTTGATCATATTTGGACTAACCTATTAACTCAGTGCACCCCAGTGTCAGTTCCTATTTTCTGTTGTTTTTGTATTTCAGGTTTTCCCATTACTTAAAGTGCCAGAAAAATTCCGGGAAAAATATAGGAAAAATCAGCATACAGGAAGCTTCGGTAAGAGCCCAAGTGGGGCCAGAGGGGAGCCAGGGGTGGCCCAGGCGGCCACCTGGCGCGGCCACCCCCTAGGCCGCGCCAGGGGGCGCCTGGGGCCCCTGGTCCACCTCTGGCTTCCCCCCTTCGCCTATATATCCCTCTCGTCCCGAAACCCTCGAGGACAGAACCCTTTTTCGCGATCTCTCCTTTGTTCCGCCGCCGCCGCGCTTCCAAAATCGGGAGCACCAGGAGCCCTCTTCCCGGCACCCTGCCGGAGGGAGGAACCACCTCCGGGAGCTTCTCCACCACCATGGATGCTTCCCGGATGAACCGTGAGTAGTCCACCTTGGACCATGGGTCCATGATCAGTAGATATGTGATGTTCTCCTCCCCTCTTTGTTCTTCATGGTTTATACCTCGTGAGCTGCCCTACATGATCGAGGCACATATGTAATTTTTCTGCTGTTGCTATGCTGAGTTTGCTGGGATCTGATGGATTATGAGACTATGTTCAGATTGTGTTTGAGTAGTATATTTGATTCTCCTCTTTTATATTTATGTTCTTAAGTAATTCTTGCATGTTCTCCGTTGTTGTTTATTGCTTTGGCTAAGTAGTAGGTAGTGACTCCAAGAGGGAGCGTTATGCATGATTGTGGGTTCATGCCCCCTGATGACTAGCTTGAGTGACAAAAACATGAGTCTAGGGGATGTGTTGTTGCCACAAGGGAGAAAACAACGGTGCTTGTACTTGCGGGTGCAATGATTGTTTACTTTACGCAAAGTTCTTTAATGCAGTAGTCTGTTGCTTTGAGTTTACACTTTGGATGAGATTCACAACTTAATGCCAGCGAGATGTTCTGGATAGATATCTCAAGGTGGATGATTAGTAGGTAGATGCAGATGGATTTCGGTCTACTTGTCTTGGCGTACATCCCATACTTTTGAGCCTCTTCCTTTCTTTATAGCATAGTTAGCATTGGTTTGCGCACATAATCCTGTCAATTGCCCAGCTGTAATTTGTTTACCTCGCATGGCTATTTTATCGTCTTTTGGGAGAGAGACATCATTAGTGAACATCATGGTACCCCGATCCATATTTCCACCACTGTTTACACCCGCTATTTAGTTACTGCTTTATTTCCTTTTCTGTTGCTATCACTATCATTATTATCCCGTGCGTTTGATCCTTTGTAAACAACAAGGCCGGAGGGATTGGCAACCTCTCTATACTCGTTGGGAGCAAAGTTATCTGTTGTGTGTGCAGGTCCACATCAACCGCCTAATTGCTGGTGTTGTTGTCACCTTCCTGTCGTTGTCGGAGTTCTACTGGAGACAAACATTGGTATCTTCACCGAGGGAAATTTGTTGTTGTCTACATCTCAACCTTCCACTTTGGGTAACCAACGAGGGGAGAGAAGCCATCAACAAGCAATTCCATTATCTACAGTTGCGAAAGCTAGTTTCACATACTCTAGTTACATGAATATATAATGGTTTGCACATATGCCTTCTTCGTTGACTCAACTTCTTGTTAGTTTCATTTGTTTTGGGCTTCTTTTGCTTGTAGTCAAGGGAGTTGGGTGGAAGACGGTGGATCTGGAACTGTGATCACGCAAGGTCCTCTAACATGCTATCTTGGTCGAAAAACTTAGGTAATTTTATCTTACGTATATCCTTTTTTTCTTGGTCACTCAATTTACAAAATACTTCGTGGTCTATTCTTATATTTCCAAAAAAACATACCTTTGAGTAGAGATACCAGACATTTTTTCTTTGTACTCTGAGCTTCTCATAAAGGCTTGGCAAACTAAGTAAATTTGGACAGAGTTGACAATTTTGGAAGTTCAGTTTTTTGCCTCAGATGATAGGCCTCGAGACACTGATCTTGTAGTTTCTACCTCATAATTTTGCAAGAACTTTAAAATATATCAACAAATGAGCGCCAGTACAAACTAAACGTTCTCCTTTTGTTGTTCTCCGTTTGTAGTATTAGTTAATAATGCTGCAATGGAAGATGGATGCGTGGTCTCCACAGGATGGACTCTGAGCAACGGTTGACACAGTTTTTGCAAGTCTGGGAAAGGGTCCAAAGGGTAACCCTTGGCCAGGGCAAAGACGACATCACCTGGAAGAATACGACTGCTCGGGTTTACTCTTCCGCGTCTGCATACCACTTGCAGTTCCTGCAACGGATAAGGAGGCCGGGGCTGCAGAGAGTTTGGAGCTGCAAGATTGAGGGTAAAGTCAAGTTTTATCTGTGGCTCCTCCTGCAGAATCGTAACTCGACTGCTGACAGGCTGGGTGCAAGGGGTGGCCTCACAATGATCGATGTATGCTATGCGATCAGGAGCCGGAGAATGTGGACCACATCACCCTCACTTGTGTGTTCGTCAAAGAAACGTGGTGCCTCCTCCGAAGAGGCAATGAGTCAGCCTTCGCCATCGCTTCTCGGGCGACGACTGTGGATGATTAGTGGGAGTTTCTGTGCCGTTCCCCCGGCACGAAGGCTGCTGTTAATGCAAGGATGACGATATCGGCATACGCGACTTGGAACTTTTGGAAGGAGAGGAATAAAAGAGTGTTTGAGCAACGGGAGATGACCACGGTTGCTTTGTCCAATATAACTCGGGACGAAGTAGCTATGGTCGCCGTTGCTCGTGTTAATTTGGTAACGTAAGAGGTGGACCTGGCCTTCTGTTCGGCTAGGGTGTGGCGTTGAGTTCTGTAAATAACTCTGTTTTCTCCCCCCCCCCCCCCCCCCCCGCCCCCCACTTTAATGCAAAGGCCGAGCTCCTGCTGTTCGTTTAAAAAAAATTGACCTAAGGTAAAGTTATGTTCATTTTTTGGGATCATACAAAATTTGGCCTTTCTATGAGAGAGTATTACGAATTTGTTTGACTTAGATGACATTGACTGTTCTGCAGGTATTAAGAGTTACATCCAGGTTGCTTAGATGCAGGCATGGCTACTTGGTGTGGGGAAGTTCTTCTATTTTGATGTAGTCGACGCTTAAACTGTCCTGCTATGTAGTAGTATGTTCTTTCGTTATGTATGATGTGGTATATGGCGTGGTTGATTCTGTGACTGCTCCTCTATATAGTATGTATATTGTTCTACTTTCATCTACAATGGCTTGTCAAGTGAGCTTGTTGGATTTAATCGTGTGAACTCTTGTTGGAGTATCTAATATCAGCAGACATTAGTAAAAAACTTGCATTTAACGTTTGTGACTCATGGAGTTGCTTCGGTTAATGCTTGGCCCTGTGAATAAGCACTTTACACAGTTTCTTTGTGAATGGTTGATCTTGTGAGTCTTGCGTGGTCTTACTGTGATAATGCTGCTCACATCACGACTTGCAGCAGAGGCAGACAATGTTTGTATAGGCCCAGTGGTGCTGCTTAGTTGCCTACTTCAAACAAATTAAGACATGTACAGTGTAACCTTCATTGTTTGGTTGCTATATGATCATTTAGCACCTCTAATGTTTTCTCTTCAAAGTACCTATTGCTTGATGCTCTGCACTTATATTTTTGTGTCTACAGATTTGTCGCCCCTAACTTGTCATGCTTATCAACTTTGGCAAAGTTGTTATTTATTTTTCAATGTCAGTACATTTTTGGTGTATTGCTTGATGCTGACACGCGGGCTCTCACAGAAAACGTTGTGCACACTGCGGGGGGAGGGCCCAAAAATCCGGACCAGTTTGAAAACCGCACCGCCCAGACTGGCAACCTACCAAAACGAACGGCACTCACTAATAAACCCCGAAACCGCCGGCCCGGTTTATTCTCTGCTTCCCAATTTATTTTCTCCACCTTCCCTCCACTCCCCCCCTCGCTCCCTCGCCCGCCCCGCCTCCCATGGAGGAGCCACCCGCCGCGGGCGGCGACCCGCGCCCGTCGCCATCCGGGGGCGCCTCCCCTCCGCCCCCGCCCCCGCCTCCCCCGCCGAACGGCTGGCTCGCGGGCCTCGTCTCCGGCGCCGCCCGCCTCCTCGCCTCCGTGCTCGGCCCCGACTCCGCCTCCTCCTCCCCGCGCGGCTCCGGCTCCACCGCCTCCTCCTCCCCGGACTCGCCCCGGAATGCCCGCGCGCGCGGGTACGGCCTCCACGGCGGCGCCGGTGCCGGTACGCGAAATCCCCCCCCCCCCCCCCCCCCCCTCCTCGAATTACGAATTCCGTGTCGGCGCCCTCCGTGACGCGCGCATTGATTTCCGTCCGAAATTTCCGTGTGGCTCGATGCTTGGACAAGTTATCCGTCGTTTGATCTCGGAAGCATAGCTACGATCGAAATGTTTGATTTCGCATTTCCAGCCGTCAATCTCGTAAGACGAGTTCGTGGAGAAATCCGCACTTGGTAGGAATTATAGATTGGGGAATCCGATGCTTCGCGCCTCCATGCTTCAAGTACTAGGAGCAAACGTTCGATTCCTCGGTTGTTTCAGCCATGCTGTTGCGTTTTCCAACCCTGTTGGAGCGTCTTCTATGGCGAATCCCCCTACTCAAATTACGAATTCCGAGTTTGCGCCCTCGGAGCCGTGGGCGCGGTGCCGCCTCAATTTCTGCCTGAATTTTCAGGATAGCCCGACGTTTATTATAGTCCCCGTCGTGATCTCACAGAAATCGCGAGACGAAATACGAGTGAAACCAAATGATTACAAATTTCAAGTCATTAATCTCTTACACGACAAGTTCGTGGAGAACGGGGAATCTGATGCTTCGTGCTTCCATGTTTCATGTCTGCGCAGAAGTAACTGTTCGATTATTCAGTCGTTTCGCCTGTCTGTCATGCTAGTCCATTTTCAGCTCCGTTTGCAATGCTTCCTGATAAAAGTCAATCGGTTTTCACTAATATAAAAGATGGCATCGGGTCGTGAACATAAGTGCACTGGCACTAAGTCACTAATTAACTGGTTTAGAAGACCAGTATATGGATGTATATTCGGAGGCTTTTCATTGTTTACCAATAGCTTGGTCCGGAAAGGTCATACCAGTGCTCATAGTGCTAATCCAAAATACTACTGCATAATGTTCAAGCCATCAAATGTCATCATCTATAGCATAGTTTTGAAGCCTCTTAGTTTCCCCATGTTTATTGCATAATCTTCTAGCATTCAGTACTCAATTTCGACAAAATTTTAAAAATGTGTTTGAAAAGAGGATTTCCTGAATGAATAGCACTCACTTTTTCTCTCCATCATTTACTATTTTCTGAAGGTACACCTCATTTCTCCCCTTTGGTGCCTAGTACTTTCTCAGCTCTGAATGACATATTTTCGCACTTGCATGTTTTGTTTTTATTCCATACGATTTTCAGGAAAAATTTCTAAGTACTATTGTGCTTGGCCTGTGCTAGTTCTTTTTCCTGTAAATAAAGTCCTCTCTAAATTATTTGGCATTGTATTCAGCAACTCATATGTGAATAAATTATTTGATGTGCCTAACTGGCGATTTCTTGTATTTCACAGATTTTGATGATTCTGTGCACGTTCCATCAAAATTTAATAAGTTAAACCAGGTATCCCACCACCCTTATAATTTGTATCTTATCGATTACATTCCCATTATTTTCTGAACAAACATTCTCACTTGTAGGAGTTTTATTCCTCAGTTATCGACTTTTGATGGCGTATGTTTTTTCTTTTTTTTCTTTTTCTAGAGTGAGAAGAAGACTGTCCTGAAAGACTATACGCAGGCATCCCTAGCAATTGTCTCGGAAATTGAGCCAAAAGATGCTATAATGCATTTGCTTATGCAGGAAACC
Source organism: Bromus sterilis (assembly GCA_950022295.1). Classification (NCBI taxonomy): domain Eukaryota; kingdom Viridiplantae; phylum Streptophyta; class Magnoliopsida; order Poales; family Poaceae; genus Bromus; species Bromus sterilis. The sequence continues at coordinate 16,575,154 of OX465598.1, read as the reverse complement.
TACTCAAGGTATTATATATCTTGTTTACTTCCATTGATGTCCACCTGGACAGACAAGAATTATGGGACGGAGGGAGTATTGTTTAATTTGCATTTTGCTTTGTGGTATCACACGGCTATTCTTATTTCTAAATACTTCCTCCGTCCCAAAATACTTTTCTTAGATTTTTTTTAGATATGGATGTATCTAGACGAAATTTGAGACAAGAATTTTGGGACGGAGGGAGTATTTATTTAAACTTGGGGCTTTATTTGTACTCTGTTTCACACCAATGAAACAAAATGAAGTGCAGTCTTTCTTTTTTTAGTTAATACACCCTGCATTTTCTTTACTACGATACAAAAAGTTGGGCCTGTGCAAAAGGATTATTTGGTTTGACCGTTGTGAATTGACCATGCGGTTCTAGTCCCCCTTGTTTGGTTTGAGGAATGGAATGTGTTGGTCCATCACTAGCTCATCCTTCATAAGAATAATTGCGGGATTGGAACACCCCACCAAGTTTGAGGATCACCCCACAATGGATGAGGTGATTCCTCGACCCAAACAGCCCCAGTGTTTCCAGAGTTCCTCTTTTCTCTTGCCTTGGCAGTGTAAAAAATAGATCCAAGATCAGCTGTGCCTAGCGCTCAAACTTGTATGTATATTTATTACACATGCACAATGTGTAGTTCTGTACACCATTAATAAGGCTTCAGGGCAAACAATTAGCGTATGGAACATTATTTAAAAACTTAATGAAGATTTAAACTGCACTACTAATGGACTATTTTGGATCCTTATGTAGGTCTGAGTGCAGTACACTAATAAAGATAATTCAAGAGCGGGTTGTGGATACAGATTCAGGTGGAATTGCTGATGGTGAGATTGCTCTTCCGATCTGTTGGAAGGCTGACAGACAACCAACCCTTGGATATTCTTCATTTAGTCCAAATGTGTCCCTGCCTTCAACTTCAAGTTTTGATAATAGCGCTACTGCTGACACAGTTCCAATATTAACTCCTGCCAGTCGTAGCCTTTTCAATGATAAAGCTGACAATATTCAGTCCGTAAGTGCTCTCTGCTTGTGTGAAATTTAATTGATCATGTGTATGATATCTCAACTCTCAAGCCCATTTGGTTATATGCCACCCCTGTTTATCTAAGGGAACACTGGAATGCAGGCTGTCAAACGAAGGTACTCTGTTGTGAGGGATATTCCCGAGGACCTTCGAAGAGTCAGGACAAGGATTGATGAAAATCCGACACACATTACAAAATTTAAGAAACTTGATGTTGTTAGAAATCGTCCAGGTATATATTACAAAAGAGCTTCTGCAATTCTCTGAGAATTGACATTAAGCTCTTGTCTTACTAACCATCTCCAATTCCGTGTGCATATTTCTTCATCAATTACAAGTTCTTGCTAAAATCTCAATTCCAATAACATGTGTTTGAAGTTTTTTCAGGAGAAGCCAATAAACTGTTGTCAGATGTTCCTAACAAACCTCCGGCTGTGCCAAATAAGGTACTAGAACCTCTCTAAACAAATGATTTTTTGGGTGTCTTTCTTTTGTATCAGTCAAATAACAAATGTAGTAATGTGTGCCGACATTAAGGATATAACGTCAAACTTTATCATAGGATCTGAAAAATGGCTTTCCTCTGAAGGTGGAACCCTTGGATGGTCTTATTCCTTTTGAGCAGAAGATGATGGACTTGTCATACCAAAAGCATAAGGGTTTGTCATCTTTATTTTCTACTATGTTTGCTGACTAGTAATGAGCATAATGCCTAACTTCTGATGCTGTTGGGCAGATGCTGCTTGTGATGATTCAGGTTCTGTTTCAAAATTAATGTTGATGGGGGATATTGCTGCCACACCTAGGTATGCCATATCACACCTCACCTATTACATTATTGTGGTGACTGTTCTTCCTTTGTCATTAAAACTCAGAATATTATACTTAATCTAGAACATTCTCTTTTTTTTGTTGGATCAAGTGCATGCTTGCAAGTACTATCACGCAGGTTGTCAGCTTATATGGTGTCTATTATTAGGATAGCATTGCCATTTTTTTACCGCATCAGCAATGCCTCATCGATCACTTGTTGAACTACAATTTCTAGTTAAATATCATAGTATGCTACTTAGCTCCGGTTTGGTTTAGTTCTGTTAAGGGGAATAGAAGTTACTATTGAAGTAAGCTACTAATATGATTGTCCATTTCAGCTTACAGCTACAAAAGAACCGCAGAAGAAAGCAATCCAACTCTCCCAGGACAACTCCAAGAGCCGCAGATTCGCCCGCAATGGGCACGCGCCGCAGAATCAGCGACACCATGGTCAAAGCAGAGACGGACCTGCTAGAGGAAACGATGCTGGTACCGACCGACAAGCAAGATCCAGACTATGTTCCGGAGAAGAAGCCTGGCGGGAGGCCGAGGAAGGCGAGGTGAACGTGAGGTGACTTGTCCTGGATCCTGTTCTTTGGCATACATGTGTAAACTACATTCACGCGGGACGGCCTTGATACCATCGATCCTCCCGTTGCATATTTCTCGCTAACATTCAGGCTTTGTCGCGCTTCTGAAGGTGAATGGTGGCAAGAACTCGGTGGTATGGGAGGATGATTAACTGACAGGCGACAGGACAGAATACTGCCAGGGAATTGGAATGATTTTACTCTCGTAGAGTAGAGACATGCCTGTTGGACATGGGTGATTAGGTGTTTAGAGGGAGAAGGGAAAGGACAAGTGTGTTTAGTGGACTAATGTGCTATATACATCAATGTCATAGGGCGCTCCGTAAATCATAGGGATTCAGTTCCATGTTATTCCTGTGCAAAACTAACTTGGTTCAGCCTTCAACTTGTTTCAGTATGCTGTCTCGTGTGCTATGCGTAGTGTGCACTGTAAACCGTAGGAATTCAGTTCTGTGCTACTCTGGTGCCACAAACTTCCTTGGTTCAGCCTAGAACTCTGTCCAATGGTGCTGTTAGTTTCTGACAGGCGGTCTCATGTGCTGTTCTGTCACAGTACGGTGTAGTATTTTACTAGCTTCGGTTTGCTCTGTCAGTTGCTACTGGACACGCAAAAGAGCAGCGAGCAAGACGCGAGTGGGTTGGATTCAGATCGATGGCGATCAGGCGCAGAAACAGATAGATATTCCGAGCGAAACGGCAGGCGAGGAGATGATAGATGCCGCTCGTCTCGTGTGATGTGATCCGATCCCTTTGCCGCCAATCCCCGTCCACCCACTGCCGCCACCGTATCCCCCAAAACCCCAATCTCCCCTGACTGATACGCTCCGCAGTCCACGCTCGCATCCGTACGGCTGCTTCCTCAGCTCGCCGGCGACGATGGAGGCCACCGGCCGCGGGGTGTTCCCCAACAAGCCCACCCTCCCGCCGGGGCCCAAGAAGCCCCCGTCCCGGCACACGCTCCTCCCGGCCGCGCCGCCGCCGCAGGCCCCCACCTCCCTCCCGCTCGACTCCTTCCTCCTCCACCTCACCGCCGCGCCGCCCCCCGCCCCCGTCCCACGCCGGAACAACAACCACCACCAGCCGCACAACCACAGCCACCCCACCCCGACCCCGGCGGCCTCCTTCCTCTCCCCGTCCGCGCAGGCGCTGGTGCACGAGCTCTCCTCCACGCCGCTCCCGTCCCTCCCGGCCTTCCTCGCCGCCCGCCGCGACGACCTCCTCCGCGCCGCCGACCTGCCCTCCCTCCTCAAGGCGCTCGAGCTCTCCGGCCACTGCGAGTGGGCGCTGGCGCTCCTCCGCTGGGCGCGCGCCGAGGGCCTCGCCACCGCCGCCGCGCACGAGATGGTGCTGCGCGCGCTCGGCCGCGAGGGCCGCCACGACGCCGTCTGCGCGCTGCTCGACGAAATGCCCACGCCGACGCCCCGCCTCGACGTCCGCGCATACACCACCGTGCTCCACGCGCTCTCCCGCGAGGGCCGCTACGCCCGCGCGCTCCGGCTCTTCGACGAGCTCCGCCGGGAGGGGGTCGCGCCCACGCGCGTCACCTACAACGTCGTGCTCGACGTCTACGGCCGCATGGGCCGCTCCTGGCCGCGCATCGTCGCGCTGCTCGACGAGATGAGGGCCGCCGGGGTGGAGCCCGACGGGTTCACCGCCAGCACCGTAATCGCCGCCGCGGGCCGGGAAGGGCTCGTCGACGAGGCTGTTGCATTCTTCAACGACCTCAAGGCCCGTGGCCACGCCCCCTGCGTCGTCACCTACAATGCGCTCCTGCAGGTGTTCGGCAAGGCCGGGAACTACACGGAGGCGCTGCGTGTGCTCCAGGAGATGGAGGACGCCGGCTGCAAGCCTGACGCCATCACCTACAATGAGCTCGCTGGGTCGTATGCCAGGGCTGGGTTCTGCCAGGAGGCTGCCAAGTGTCTCGACACCATGATCGGCAAGGGGATACTGCCCAACGCGTTCACCTACAACACCATCATGACGGCGTATGGGAATGCCGGGAAGGTGGACGAGGCGCTGGCCCTGTTCGACCGGATGAAGAAGAATGGGTTTATCCCTTATGTGAACACATACAATCTTGTCCTCGGCATGCTGGGCAAGAAATCTAGGTTTGACGCGATGCTGGAGATGCTCAGGGAGATGTCGAAGAGTGGATGCACGCCGAACCGGGTGACATGGAACACGCTGCTGGCGGTCTGCGGGAAGCGTGGCATGGAGAGCTATGTCACTCGGGTGCTCCAGGGGATGAAGTCTTGCAGGGTTGAGCTGTGCCGAGACACCTACAACACATTGATATGTGCTTATGGCCGGTGCGGTTCGCGAGCCAACGCATTCAAGATGTATGATGAAATGACCGCCGCCGGCTTCGCCCCTTGCCTGACCACATACAACGCGTTGCTGAACGTGCTGTCTCGCCAAGGGGATTGGACCGCCGCCCATGCCATCATAAGCAAGATGAAGAGCGAGGGTTTCAAGCCGAATGACATGTCGTACTCACTGCTGCTCCAATGCCACGCGAAGGGAGGAAATGCTGCGGGGATCGAGGCCATCGAGAAGAAAGTCTACCAAGGCACCATCTTCCCGAGCTGGGTCATTCTGAGAACCCTTGTGATCGCCAACTTCAAGTGCCGGCGGTTGGAGGGGATTGAGAGGGCGTTCCAGGAGGTGAAGGCCCGGGGTCACAAGCCGGACCTCGTCATCCTCAACTCCATGCTCTCAATGTATGCAAGGAACGGGATGTACGGCAAGGCGGCCGAGATGTTCGAGTCGATCGAGCAGTCCGGGCTGAGCCCGGACCTGATCACCTACAACAGCCTGATGGACATGTACGCCAAGAGCAACGAGCCCTGGGAGGCCGAGAAGATCCTGAAGCGGCTCAGGACCTCCTCCCAGTCCCAGCAGCAGCTGAGGCCTGATGTGGTGTCGTACAACACGGTCATCAACGGGTTCTGCAAGGAAGGGCTGATCAAGGAGGCTCAGAGGGTGCTGTCGGAGATGATCGCCGATGGTGTGGCCCCCTGCGTGGTCACCTACCACACGCTGGTCGGCGGGTACGCGAGCCGGGAGATGTTCACCGAGGCCAGGGAGGTGGTCGGGTACATGATCCAGCGCAAGCTGCGCCCCATGGAGCTGACCTACAGGCGGATGGTGGACAGCTACTGCCGTGCCAAGCGCCACGAGGAGGCCCGTGACTTCCTGGCCGTGATCGCCGAGACCGACCCGAATTACGACCAGAAGCTGCTCGGTGCGCTCGCGGCACGCATAGAGAGCGCCCAGTTCGGCTGATGAGGTGATGATGAGGGCGTTCATAGAGCTGTGCTGTTGTGTGTGTTTGCGGAGATATGTTGGGTAAGAATTTTCCAAGTTTTGACAGGGTATTTACTTATGAAGAAGATAGTGCTGCAAAATGGCTCGGAATAGAATAAGTTTTCCTCGCATCCTTACGAAGTTATGATAGTCGCATTCGGCTGTACAGTTTGGTTAGCCTGTGCAAAGGGTCTGAATTTTGAGCTGATTCAGAGGTTCAGATGTATCGTTTGGTTTTGAGGAATATACGTAAAGCAGCAAGGTTGAGCTGCTCCTCAATTTCCACATCATTCTCAGTTGCTGAATCCTGAGCCGAGCCTATGCAGTTATGGGTTCTTAGTTATGAACGCAGTCTAAGCCAACTGAGTTATGAAGTTAGCCTATGTTTGTTGTTTGAATGTCTGAATTTTTATAGATCATCATGAGGGCTCAAAAGGCCCTCCCTGTTCCATATATATATGAAACCAATAGTCTCTCAAGTAAGATTTAGATTACAGAGCTACAGAATAAATGCTAGATAAATCTGGGGTAGCAACAAGCCGAAGATTCAAAAGTCCGTTACATTCAAGTGTCTGAATGTCTGAATTTTGAATTGCTTCTGAAGATGTATCGATTGATTTGAAGCTGGTTTCCAAAGTCCAGAGCATCCTTAGACGCTCAAGCCTGAACTCATCAAATTGTGCAGTAGGAGCAGTCAATCCTGCTTGTAGAGAGCGCCCAGTTCGGGGGGATGAGGTGATGATGATCAGGGTGTTGATAGAGCTGAGCTGTGTTGTTATGCGTTTGTCACGGATATATTGGGTAAGAATTTCCAAGTTTTGACAGGGGAGCGTAGCATGTTTACTTGTGAAGAAGGTAGTGCTGCAAAATGGCGCAGAACGGAATCAAATTTTCCTTGCATTCTTACAAAGTTATGATAGTCACATTCGGCTGCACAGTTTTGTTAACCTGTGCAAGGGTCTGAATTTTGAGCTGCTTCAGAGATTCAGATGTATCGTTTGGTTTTGCAGAATATAGGTAAAGCAGCTAGGTTAGCTGCTCCCCAAATTCTACATCATTCTCAGTTGCTGAATCCTGAACCCAACCTATGAAGTTATGGATTCTCAGTTATGAACGCGGTCTAACCAAGTTATGAAGTTAGCCTATGTTTTGTGTTTGTATGTCTAGATTTTTCTAGATCATCAGGAGGGCCCCCTCCCAGTTCCATATACTCCCCCTCTGTTTCTAAATATAAGACCTTAAGAGTTTTCAATACGGATTACATACGGATGTATATAGACGTATTTTAGAGCGTAGATTCACTCATTATGTTCTGTATCTAGTTCATATTAAAATCTCTAAAAGATCCTAGGAACGGAGGAAGTATATATGAAACCGAAAATCTCTCAAGTACTAAGATTCAAATTACGGAACTACAGAATAAATGCTAGATAAATCAAGGGTAACAACAAGCCGAAGATTCAAAAGTTTGTTACATTCAAGACAAGCGTCTGAATGTGTGAATTTTGAATTGCTTCAGATGATGTATGGATTGATTTGGAGCTGGTTTCCAAAGTCCAGAGCATCCTTAGTTGCTCAAGCCTGAACTCAAATTGTGCAGTAGGAGCAGTCAGTCAATCCTGCTTTTCGTTATGCCCCCCTCCCTCCGTGCGTAATCTTGACATCTTCAGTGTCAGGTCACTTGTACGCTACTTGGGTCGTTCATCTGTACTCTTGCCCACTATGCTACTCTACTCCACTCTTCGCTCTTAAGGCGGAAATGAGGTGCCCAAGAAATTACTGCGTTTTTGCTGTTATATGAGGTGGCCAGGCAGGCGCTCTTAAGTTTTACTCTCGTTCTTATGGGTTATGAAAGTGGCATTCGGCCGTACAAAGATGATTAGCTTGTATGAGAGACGGAACGTTGAACTGCTCTAGATGTACTCTTCCGAATTAGATGACTTTCATTTATACATACTCCCTCCGTCCTTGAAATAGTGTATTTTCAACTTTTTTAAAGATTCAAACTATTTTAAATTTTAACCGGGTTTACACAAAAATATAACAATACTTATGAAACCAAATAATTATATAATAAAAAATACTTCATAACGAATCTAACGATACTAATTTGATGGTATAAATATTGATGTATTTTTTATATAATCATGGTCAAAGTTTAAAATTTTAAATTTTTTAACAAAATTAAAAGTATACTCTTTCAAGGACACAGGGAATATATATATATATATATATATATACATATATATATATATATGTACAAAAAGAAGTCATCTAATTTAAAACGAAAGGAGTATCATTCATTTGATTGTACGGAGTGCAAGGTGGAGCTGCTCCCCAGCTTCCACATCATTCTTAGTTGCGACTGAGGCCTGAACGCACATTAGGCAGTGATCTTATGAAGCTCCAAGTCTACCGACTTTTTTCTTAACATTAAAAAACACTTTATTAAATAAGGATATTAAAACACAGAACTTACAAAAGACCCTAGAAAAACAAAAAAAGAACAAACAAGTCCCTGGATTTTTGCAAAAAGGACCTTGAAGAGAAAAAGAAAACGCGATCGGATCCTCCGTCTTCTCGCCGGATACACCTCGCCTTCGCCGAAGAACTGGCCACTTGGGGCGACGAGGGCATCAATGAAGCTGGCTACCAGCAAGAAGAACGACTGCCTCCCAAGGAGGATAACTTTGTGACGGCCTTTTCAGCCATAGGATGCATCAGCTCGACGAAGACGGCGCCACCACCTCCGCCATGTGAGCATCTGCCATAAGCTTGAACCCCATCAACACAATGAAGATCTATATGTGCCTAGCAGAGTGAAGAGGATCCACATGGATGCCTCCTTTCACCCTGGAAGTGGAACCCAACTTGCTGCAAATCAGAGACGAGTACAACACATCTGGCTTCGATCTCCTTTCTTCCACCACTACAGAGGACATCGAGAAGAGAAGAAGGAGCCAGATGCAGTAGAGGCGCTTATTTAAGAAGATTGACGTAGATCTGCCACACCCGTTACTCCTCTAACTTATCACTTGGCTCGCTTGTGCACTGTCAGGCCACTTGTGCAACACATTGGTATACTCCCATGTCACCTAGCTACAGTACACACCCGTATACCGAGCCTCACTGCCTCAGCTCCGCTGCTAGTACCAATGTGGTCGCCGACAGCTCCTCAACTCCCACAGCTTCTTCCTTGGCATAATCGGTGACCGCGCTGCTAGTACCTGTCACGGTGATACTCTGGGGCATGTGGGCGCGGTGGTCGCCGATCGCCCTGTCACCGTTACCATCGGCTACTGTGTGTGGATGCAAGCGAAGTGCTACCGGTTACGGCGCGTGCGGGGTACGTACCCGTCGTTCTAGTCCTCTGGTCTCATCAGATCGCACTCGCCATCCATCTGGTTTTCCCGGGCGGGCTAATCTTCTGTCGATCACCAGTACGGTACGTGCTATTACGGCCAAGGAATACATTCCAAGTTTCCACCCGAGACCACAAGGGAGGCGGTGAGGTCGACGGCGGCGACGTGAGGACACCACACGAGATCTCGTTGCCTCCACGGCTCTGGCTGGCCGGCGGCCTCTCTCCGTCGCACAGCCAGGGTCAGGGTCAGGTCGCTGGGCTACACTGCACGCTTGTACTACACTGCTTGGACGGTTGCTCGGTGGTAATCTTGTCCTCTATGGTACTCTACTCTACTCTACTCTGCCTCGTGCTCACGTGGAGATACTCGCCGATCACGCCGGCCAGTGGCATGCATGCATGGCCTCGCCGTTTTCAGCTTTCTCGTTATTTTATTTTATTTTAAATAAAAGACATCGGCGGAGCCCAAAAAAAAAGCTTAAACCTAGCTAAACTATAAATTAACAAAGTCATCAACCAGGATTACAAGCACACCAAAAACAAAGGAGATGAAAGCAAAGCGAAAAAAAAGATACATAGAACTAGGAAAAACGGCCCAAGGCAACAACAAAAAGCAAGATACACACATGTGTTGCCAACGACAAGTACTACGTCTACATCAGCTAGCAATCTAATCGCCCGGGAGGAAGTCCACACCGCACAAGCATTGAGCGTCGTCTGCAGCCACAAGCCAAACTTGGACAACACTAGAGCTGGATCCACCGTCAACAAGGGCCACTACCCTTTCACCCAGGCTCGATGGGTGCCGCACCGGCGACCGGCGAAGAGGCTACCATTGAGCCCAACTCAAAGTTTCCGAAACGCCATAGAACACACAGGCGGCGCAGACCCACGAACAACAGAGCAACAACCATACGCGCCAAAGCCGACCGTGGCAGAACGAAGCGCGGGTCGCAAGCTGCCGATCGGAGGAGCACCACCATGAAGAAGACCAGAAAGGATGAAGCTGGAAGAGCAGGCTGTCATGCTTCGGATCCAAGGCAAACACCACTGCCAAGACCACATCTCGGCCGCCGCCTTCAGGAAGGGAAAGCCACCAAGGTGTCATCGGCGCCCGTCACAGGGGCTTACCGGCTTTTGCCGGAGCTCAAGGAGGAGGCAGAGGGAGAGTGTCCACCCCCAAAGCCTCCAAGAAGGGGATCGACGCCAAGGCGTCGACTTTGGGGAGGTCGCGTCGTCGACCAAGGGTTTCCCCTGGAACCTCGCCAAAGCGCCAGATCCGGCCATACGACACCAAGAGACGGCGACAGCAACCACCGAGGGTCAACAACACCGTGGATCGGAGCAGATCAGACCGGAGACAAAGCTTCTTCAAGGGAGAGGGGGCACGACCTGCGAGGAGCCGCCGCTGCACCTTCGACTGCGGCCTCCACGCTGCCCGCAGCCGTGGAAGGCCACCCACCAGAACCCGTCGGAGCCTCCCGCTGCTTAGGAGCGCGACGCGCACCACCGGCCGGAGCCGCCGCCCCGGGGTCGCAGCGCTTCAACCAAAAGGAGTCGCCAGATCCTCGCCGCCCCTTTCATCGGTAGCTGCACGACAAGCCGACGGCGACCTCCAGGGGCGACGAGGCGGAGGGAGAGAAGGTGAGGAAGGTGGCGGCGGGCTAGGGTTTGAGCCGCCCGAGTCACCCCTAAGGAGCGACACATGGGGAGGGGGACCTGAGCTTTCTCATTCTTCCGTCAGCCGATGTCTGCTCTCATCTCGTCTGATTTTTGTGATGCTCGTCTTGTCCCTTCTCTTTTTGAGCTGATATACGTGCAAATACATTCTTATGAATTGTGTTACCTAGCGGTAAATTTTGCACCATTCACATAAAAATATGGTAAACCAACGGGGTTATACAGCCTGTTACGGGGCTTTTCCTAAAATCACAATCACCCCCCCCCCCCTAATTCCCCCTGGTGGTCCCCCTCATTTCCCTTAATCCAATCAGATCTTGCCTAATCAAAACTGACTTTGTAAAACCCTGTATTCCTCAGTGAGTGTAGCATTGCTCATTCACATACTACCGCAAGTAAAAAAAGGTAAGAGTCTATGTGTATGTATACTAATGTATTTTTAGAAAGATAATATAAACGTAGACGCTCACAAGTACGTACATACATTCATCATTATGAACGCGTACATGCACATTCTACCATTATGAGCACTTCTGAAAGATTGTTCTTGATACGCGAGTCTTGAGATTTAATGAAGTCACCACAGGCGTCTCACTGTTGACGAAAAAGTCTCCTCCTACTGAAAGAATATTTTTCTTTTAAATTAGACACCAAAGCGTCAAATCTAGGATTTGATCCCTGGTGGGCTGGAAACAACACAGTCTTTCTAATCATCCCACCACAGGTGCATTCTTCATACTATTGTATTTCGGTAGCTTATTTTTTATATCTGTGATTTGGTTAAATCCTGGGGTCTAAAGTACTACCTAGTTCATTCGAAATTAGTTGATGGTGAAATGAATGTATCTAGCACTGAAATATATCTAGACACATCCGTTTTGGTGACATCTACTATCGAGTGGACGGAGTACCTTTATCAAAAGAAAACAGTGCACAATGTTCATCTATCATATATCTCTCTCTCTTAAACAGCCGCAAATGAGCACATGTGCGCCCATCGGATTTGAAGGGGTGGAATCACCTGTGGTGTACGATATGCCACCATATACATCGCACGGTGCGCTATTGTCAACGATGAACTCTCCAAAGACAATGGTTGGAAACACCGGTTGCATAGGCCACAAGGAGAGCTCATGCCTGAGACAACAGAACCACCAACGGGAAGCTCGACCATGATTGGCGAGAAAGCAAGAGAGTGGGAGAGGTAGAAAAGAATAATGTGAGGGGAGGAAGAAGGGAAGTGGGGGTGGAGGACAGAAGAATCTCGAGGCAGTTATTTGAACCCATAGTTGGAAGTGTTCGCTAAAGAAAAGAGCCACTGGTACATCTCCTCAGGGGCGATATGCCTCTGGTCACAGCGGCCGGGGCAAACGGGCTTCAAGAACTTGAAACAAGATCAATCTTCAATATATTTAAAATACCTTTAAATTTTAACGTTTTGGTTCACTTATTACATTCAATCTACTTCAGTGTGTGAATATATTTATTTCAACTCAGTTTCTAACATAAATGAACTCATTTAGTTGGAATGATAGAAATCAGTTCCTTAAAATGAGTGAAATATGCCTCTCGAAAAGGTTAAAATATGTGAAATAAATAAAACTTTTTTTTGCAATGAGTAAAATTAGCGTTCTGAAATGATAGAAATTAGTGGTTTCAATATATTTCATACACTTTGATTTTTAGGAATGAATAGAATCCATTTTTTAATAAGTGAAATATTTTTTGAATCGAGTGAAATGTGTTGTTTAAAAATTGAAATGATATTCGTAATAATGAGTGAAAAATATTATTTATTGAGTGAAATAATTTGAACGGAAGAAAAACAGTTTTTTGAGTATATTTCACACTCGGTTAATAAGAAATGATTAAACTCTTCTTTTAAATGCGTAAAATATGTTTTTGAAACGAGTGAAATCAGTGTTTTCAAATTAGTAAAATTAGCGTTTTCAATATATTTCATATTGTTCGCTTTTCTAGAACTGAATGGAATCGGTTTCTTTAAATAAGTCAAATATTTTCTAATTGAGTGAAATGTGTTGTTTAAACAAGTGAAATAGTATTCATAATAACGAGGAAAATTATTTTTGATTGAGCTGAATATTTTGAAATTAATGCAATTGGCGTTTTGAGTATATTCCACAATCAAATTTTAAGAAATTAGTGAACTCTTCTTTTAAATGCGCAAAATATGTTTCTTAAAATGAGTGAATAGGTTGTTTGAGGATAAATAATTTAATGAGTGAAACATGTTTTTGGAAAAGAGTAAAATCAGTGTTTTGAAATGAGTGAATTTAGTGTTTTAAATATATTTCATATTCTTTATATTTTAGAAATTAATGAAATTTATTTATTTAAATAATTATAATATTTATTGAATGAATGAAATATGTTGTTTAAACAAGTGAAATGATATTCATTTTCGATAAAGGACGTTTTATTACTTAAAATTTAAGTATTACACCCGGCCTGTGCATAACTAGAATGCACACAGCCACACCAAATCTGAACATAAAAGAGAAAGGTAAAAAACTCAGCGAAATACAGGCACTAAATAGAGTTGTTGATCGTCGTCGTTGAAGGAGGATCAATCCATAGATTATGTTGCCATCCACGTTGGAAAAAAATATCCCTCATCGTGGCCTCCAACCGTATACAGACCTCCATAAACAGGTGGTCATGCTCCACACGTTGTAGTGACGAGCATAAATGAAGCATACTCGTACATTGGTGAATCTAGATAGCCATAGCGACCAAATAACGGCTAGCGCTCCCACCCTAAAAAGTTTTCTAAACATGTGGTCAATTTAATGCGGCTAGTTGCCGAATATGTTAGCAACGTTGCATGGGGGATACAGGCCAGAAGCTACTTCGATGACTGACCATATAGAACAAGCAAAATTACATTGAAATAAAAAATGCTTAATTGTCTCGTCGTGTTGACAGAGAACGCATTGTGAACTACCATGCTGAATTCCTCCTGATAATATTATCATTAGTAAGAATCACTCCCCTTCGAAGATACCACACAAATATCTTTGTTTTGAGTGGTATCTTCAAACGCCAGACCATCTTACTATTCTGGCACCTCTGATTGAAGCAAGGCTCTATACATAGAATCTACTGCCGATTGACCATTCTTTTGTATAATCCAACGAAATTCATCGGCCCCGTGCGATAGCTGAATTGTGGATAACTGTCGTTGCAATAAAATCCACAATTCTAGTCTAGTGCCCATTAAATCCCTTCTGAATGTCATATTGGGTGGGTAAGTTTCCATGACTGTGGCAATAGTCTCACCCTTGTGACGAACAATGTTGTTTAGAGCGGGATATTGTTCTCAGAGCGTGGCACTACCTAGCCAATTATCCTTCCAAAATCTAATCTCCGAACCATCCTTAATCGCGAAGGATCCAAACGGAAGAAGTGTTTCTTCGTGGCCATAAAACCGGCCCAAACGTGCGAGTCCCCAGGATTCCAGAGTATCTGGGATACTGCCTTTCGACACCACATATTTCCTCCTTAGGAGTAAGGAGGGTTTTCCATACACCTTCATCAAACAAAAGTTTAAACAAGCATTTGCCTAAGAGAGCTGCATTTTTAACCTCAAGGTCATGGACTAATAATCCTCCTTGATCTCTGGGTTTGCAAACCACGCTGCATTTAGTCAGTCGATACTTTCTTTTCTCATTATCTCCTTGCCAAAAGAATCTAGATCGGAGATAGTCCAATCTATGTAATACTCCTTTTGAAAGTTGGAAGAATTATATCATATATAGTACCATATTACTAAGTACTGAATTTATGAGTACCAATCGTCCATCAAGAGATAAGAGTTTTTTCATTGAGTGAAACAATCATAAATGATGAAATAAGTGTTTTGAGTGTATTTCACACTCAGTTTTTAAGAAATGAGTGATTTTTTATTTTGAATGCAAAAATATGTCTTTTTTAATTAGTGAAATAGGTTATTTGAAAAGAATGAATTTATTTAAACGAGTGAAATCTGATATCCGTAATGAGTGAAATAAGTCCTTTCACATAAGTGAAATCATTGTTTAGAATTAAGAGAAATCAATGATTTGAAAAGTATAAAAAATCCTTCTTCAAAAACTAGCTACAAACAAATTAATGATTGTAAATATGTTGTTTAAACAAATGAAATCGATATTTTACTAATAGGTTATTATTATTTTTTGATTCAGTAAAATAAGTTGAAAAGAATGAAATCGTGTTTCAAGTATATTTCACACTTGTTTTGTGAAACATATTTCTTAAAATGAGTGAAGTTTTTTATATGAGCGCAAAAATGTTTTATAAGCTTATTTAAAATATATTCAAGATCGGTTCTCTTTTAAAGATCTCATCGCCATGAATTCAAATATGTAAAAAGTTTTATAAACACAAATATAATTTAAAAGTTATTCTTATTTAAAATATCACAAGAGAAATAAAATGCAAGTTTACTAGAAATAATCTTGCGGGCCATCCTTTTTTCTTTCTTGTTGTAGTTATCTGATAAAGGTTGTTGCAGTGGACCTTGACGGGTATTCATAATGTATATTGCAGCTAAATCTATCTCTTATAAAGGAAAACTCCGTTAAGATGCATTTATGATGTGTATCTCAACATGCAAGCAATCCACATCATCCATTATTGTAGCCAATCATTTGTCTATGTCATCTACTAACAAAACCCCACTAAGATGCATTTATGATATCTATCTCAACTTGTAAGCTACCTACAATACTATTGCAGCCAGTCATTTATTTATCTTATCCATTTTTATTTACATGCATCTTATACCTTTTCAATTTGCATTGTAAATTTTTTATAGAGATGTCTGCTGCAACACGCGGGGTATTCTTCTAGTTTTAATCATTTTTATACCATGCGCAATGCACTAATGCCGATATAGAAGCCATTATCCAAGATGTACCAATAGGTGCCACAACCGTTATTTTTTCGCGTTCATGATATACGTGAAGGGTACTTAGAGCATCTATAGTAGATGCGACATCCCACCGCCGGTCTATATATATACAGACCTTTTGGTGGATGAGGGTGTTTGCTACCCGAGCAGATGCGTGAAATCCCGTTCGGTCCGTAAAACTTTTACGGGTGACCCGTAAAATTCCCTCGCCGCCACTATATATACAATGCAGCAGGGGGGAGGACTGTTGGTTTAGGGTTGTCGTCTCGCATTCGTTCCCCTCCCCGCTGCCGCATCCAACTCCCCCTGTACTGCATCGCATCTGCACTCCGGCGAGAAATCACCATGGCAAGGGGAGGAGGTAGCAACCGTGGAGGTTGGAGCGCGGCTTGCTATCGGCGAAACGCATGCGCAACAATGAGTAGGCAGGGTCCTCCCACGGCCCCGCGCGTACTCCGATTGATCCGGTGCGATTGGTGCAAGCTCACGCCCGCGACGCCCTATCCCGAACCGAGAACGGCGCCTAGGGGCGCGATTCCACGAACTTGGCGATGTCCTTTGGTTGTAGATGGAGCGTTTCCACGACGCCGAGCACGAGCTTTGGGCGGCGGTGGGCAAGGACGGCGCGGGCACGCGTCTGACGACCTACCCACCCCCCCCCCCCCCACCCCGCGGCGAATTTTACTTTTATTTTCTGTCTTTGTAAATTCCGACGAAGTTCCGACGTTATATGTATCCGGAAAATATTAAGCTTTAAATATTTAAAATATGGCGTTTTGGATGTTGTATTTATTCTACCGAGTTAGTTTTGGTACTACATTTTATTTTTAGGGCGAATCACATATCAGTTTTACAGTACAAAAATTTACAATACTAGATGATACCCCGCATATTGTTGCGGAAATATCTTGAAACATGTTTTAATGTGATTCGTTGTATGAAACAGTAAATATGTAAAGCAATCATATAAAATACTAAAAATGAAAACACATATAAATTATTATGTTTGATTACTATATAGTTGTAAAATGTCTATTAAATATAAATAGCATAATATAATGAAAATCCTCATGTGTGTTTTCATGTTAAGATGTGTCTTTTTTCAGTGCATATTTAATAATAAAGTGCATGCTTGCAAAAAAATAGTCAGTGAGGGCTATCTATTTAGATATACTCCCTCCGATTCATAATAAGTGTCGCTCGTCTAGTATAAAGTTTATACTAACTTAGTACAAAATGAACGATGTTTATTATAGATCGAAGGAAGTAGAAAATATTTCAGAGTTTTTTTTTGCGGAGAGTGCTAGATTTGCTTTTACCACTTACTTTACGAATTAACGCACCTTAGCTGTTTAGCTGGCCGTGACGTGGATATAGAACTCCTGCATCATAGTCCTACGTGCTCACTATATTCTTATATTTTTTTAATTATTAGTCTTAATTCTTTTAACAAGCAAAGTGTTCATTTTAACATCTCTATTAAGTCATTCATTTAAGTTTTTTCTTTCACTAGACCATACAAAATATGCCATAAGCAAGTTTTCATTAACTCGGCATGCACATGCAACCTATTACAAATAAATATTATCTTTTTATGTACTCAGATTTATAAAGAGATCTTGAATAGAATATCAAATTATGGGTTACCTCGTATTTTAGTTTTCTATGCAACAATCCTTTTTATGATTGTAAATATGTAGTTGCTATCATTGTTTGATATTTAGTCGCAGCCTCGCAGGTGATGTCTCAATGTCTCTACTCAACGTTTATTTTGGTCTCATATCGTTTCGCTGATATAGTTAATGTAATAAATTAGCAAAACAAAAATCACACACATTTTTTGATTTGTCATCATTTTTGTAGATTTTTTACTTAAAACAAAAAAAATTAAAAGCAACTTCTTCTTTCTTAACTGATGAGGAAGCGAGCAACTCGCGGTCTCGTTTTCCATCGATCGCACGCACGCAGTGGAAAGCGTTTCTACGGCTTGTGTCGTTTGGTCACGGGCTCACGCAACCATTGTGCTAGCATCTTCATTTTTGACGGAACTGTGCTACCATCCAAAGGTTCCATTTTGGCCTGCAAAGCCTACGAGGAGAGAGAGGAAGGAGACACACACGCAACCCGCTACGCGACGGCGGCGGGAGCCGCGTTCTTGTTGCTTCCACGGCTCCGGCCGGCCGGTCTCCGTCCTACGGCCGGCCTCTCCATCCATCCATCAATCCCTGTTGATTTCTATTACGTCCAGCAACAATGGCAATGGAAGACTTGGCTTCAAACTCAACTAAAACAGATTTGATGGGCAGATGCAAGATGAAAGATAAAGATAATGTCATATGCATGCCGAAAGCGGCCATATGGGTCATACTATCATATGGTCACATTATCTAGACCGTCTCTGTGCCTCGAGATCTGGACGGAATTTGTATTCGCTGGTGTATTTGAGCGTGCATGCAATGTAAGAGCAAGTATAATAAGGATGAGTTAGCAGGCTATAAGAAATAAAATAATATATTTTTAGTTAGGTGGACGAGAGAGAAGAGGAGAGAAGGTAAGCGGGTTCTTAGCTAATAGACAGCTCTAGTACGTGCTTCTAGGCAGTTTGTGAGAGTGAAATGTGGGTCATATATAATAAAAGTAGTACTTCCTCCGATCCATAATAAGTATCGCTCATTTGTACTAAGCTAGTACAAACTTTGTATTAGATAAACGGCACTTATTATGGATCGGAGGGAGTATACTTTTGTAACTAACTATTGTACATGCTGACTATAAAATAGGTTATAAGAGCATGGTTAATAATATAGCCAGCTGCTGGCTATAAGGTGTTGCCATGTCATCTATAGTCAACCTTATAGCTAACAAGTACAATAGCGAGATGTAAATATGTATTACTTTATTAATATATGGCCCACATGTTAGTCACACAAAGTGTCTAGGAGCACGTGTTGCGCCGGCTGTTAATAGTAGCCCGCTTCTCTTCTCTCTCTTCCAACTAAGCAACAATATATTATTTTATTTCCTTATAGCCCGCCCAGTCAGCTCTGTTGTACTTGCTCTAAAATGGCTTATAGCCAACACTTGACTCTACTATTAACCATGCTCTTATGAACAGTTCAACAGGAGTGGGCCAATAGCAATTAATAGAGTGAACGTGGGTGGGCGCGAGTGACCGCTACGGTCCAGGTAAACGGTGATTAATGTGGACTGCGTAGATAACAAAGAGGGTGTTTGGATAACAAAGAGGGCCTCTGACTACTACTAGTCAGCATTAAATGTCTTAGTATTAAATTCTTCTCTTTCCCTTCCATTTATCTCTTTTCTCTCCCTTGTGCAACAGCAACAGCGATGGGATGGGCCCGCCAATTAATTAGAGAAGAGACTTTTAGTCACTTTTAGTTGGGGTGGGGTGACTAGAGACTAAACTAGTTTTAGTCACCCATTAGCCAGGGGTGTTTGGAGTTTTACTGACTAAAAGCGAATGGTACCTCATCATCCGCTCCATAGTGAAGAAGAAACCAATGAAAATGCAACAATCCGTGAACTTGGCCAGCTGAAAGATAGAGATGAAACCATGGTATTTGTGGTGCGTGCTGTACTGATCTGAAGTGGTATGGTAGGATGTTTTTATATAGGCGGAAGGCACAACCCTCGTCCCTCCATGGGTCTTTCAAAAATTCAAATTTGAAAGGTACTTGGCAAAAGGACAGTGCGTAAGCATTGATGGCACAGTGTGAATTAAACATCACTTTGACATGAAGAAATGAACTTGATTGTTTGGTAAATAAAAGAAAGTTTGTGCACATTAAACAGAGTTCAACCTCAAATAACATATTACACGATTCTACTGAACTAGCAGTTTAACATCATTGGAATATGAAAAATGAACTTGATTGTTGTGGACAAAGAAAAAAGGTACGTGCACATTAAACAGAGTTCAAACCTCAAATTAAAAATTACACAATTCTAAGAAACTAGATGAATATTTCAGTTCAAAATCCAATTGCACGTCGATCACAAGTGTTTTTCCTATGCCCCGCTACACCGTGCTTGCTGCATTTGGCTTCTTTTCTTGGCTGCTTGAAGAAAACGCTATTTCTGGGCATGTAGTTTTCGTGTAGCTTCGGCCTCTACAAATACTGCATAAACGTGACCTCTTCCTCAGGCCCTCATACCCCGCCTTATCTCTGGAATTTGATGTCCTAGCAGCCAACCTTTTCTTGATGGGTCCTGATAATCCAACAACAGTAATTAAAAAAGTGGGGAAATAGATCCGAGAAATATGAACATGCTGGTCGACGGGTTAGCACAGTCATACAAATATGAAGTTGAAAACGAGAACAAGCGTCAAACAATAAACTGGACAGGTTTAAAATATGTAATTGACATAGAAGTACAAACTGTTACAAATGAAAATTGTTACGTAAGATTGGGACATGAGGAGGGTGTTGTAGGTGGTTGCATATTGGCATATTGCTAAAATTAGAGGGATTTGGTGCTGACCAACTATAATTAACAAGAGGATTCAAAAAAGAAACTATAATTAACAAGAAATAATACTACATGGATATGGTGGTATGTAAGCACACAATTAGAGCTTCTCCTCTTGCTCCAAGCACAGCCCCCATTGACCCATAACTTAATTTCAATTGCATCGTACCCCCCACAGATTCTGGTCCGTCTGCTGTCCTGGCCAGACTACCGGTCCAGCATGGTCCAGTGGCAAGCCTGCGGTCAAAAGAACCCACGTGTACATGTACACCTACACCGCGTACAATACAAACCGCTGCTCCCGCATACGTATACCACTGTTGTGTCAATAAATACATCAATTTTCACAACTCTTGTCAGGCCAATTTAGTGCGACCATGTGGAGAGATCAGTTGTATTGGACGGTACGGTACAGATAATATGATCATATGAAGGTATGAGCCATATGACATTTTCGTATGCATGCCAAGTTTTCTTTTTCATGTACCCCTTATATTAGGTTTATCATAAGTTAAACTTTTGAAAGTGACCGTAATTATAAAAAATATATTAATATTTACAGTACCAAATCAATGCCATTGTATTGATTTGGCTAAATGGGATATCTTGTGCAGGCCTAAGGATCAAATAGGTTTGGATATCAAAAATTTGGAAATTAAAATACTACCACTGTTCACATTTATATGACGTTTTCAAGCTGCAAAATGAGGATGGTGCTTGGTAAGAATTACTTTACAATAATATCTACATTCCAAGATTGTGTCTCAAGTGGAGGCAAAATATTCGGATTCACCATTTTGAAAAGGCTTCCTCCTCGCACTTCGACTGAATAGAGTTGATGATCGCCTTCTGTTCCGCCGTGGCGGGATTCGGTAACTCCTGACAGAGTTGCCGATGACGCACCGGAGTAAGCTAGTCCTCCTCATAGTTGGTGTCGTCCTTCTCCTCCTCGAGGTCACCGTCCTCCTCCTGTTGCTGCTCCGCGGTCTCCTACGCCTCCAGGCGTCGGGCCTCCTCATGCTCCACCAGGATCTACACTCGCCCTGCCGAGTGAGCATCTTGTGAAAAGTGAATCTCAAAGAGGATCATGGTGATCAGAATGGCGTGAGTGAGATTGAGAGCGGAGGCTCACCGCGCCGCTCTATATAGCCGTGCAGTCGACTTCAATATCGTCGGGATAGGTTTCTCGATTGACGTGTATGCATTGAAGTGTCACCGTCGCTTCGAACATGTCCAATCGCATCTTCGTCCTTGAACAAGCACAAACAACGTTTCGTTGACAGTATCACCGTCGCTTCGCGCACGGGATGGATTTTTGCGTGGAGGGCATTTTGATGGTTCGGACATGTTTGGTGTTCGGACACCCATAAAATCCCGTTGATTTAGATCTAATTTGCGAAAAAACGAACAGATGGATCAGCTTGCGAACGAATACAAAACCGCGTTGTATGATAAAATTGTTTCAAACAATCCGAACCGAATGAATACGAAAGGGTTGAGGTCCGTGTTGGAGATGTCCTTGGCAGCTTTGCTGGACGTGACGTGGATATAGAGCTCCTGCGTCGTAGTCCTACATGTCTTCACTGCAATTGTCAAAATGACATGACCAATTGTTTGGAATTAAGCGGGAACACAGCAACTTCTTTTTTTCTAATTGATGAGGAAGCGAGCAACTCGCGGTCTCGTTTTCCATCAATCGCACGCAGTGGAAAGCATTTCTACGGCTTCTGTCGTTTGATCACGGGCTCACGCAACCACTGTGCTAGCATTTTCATTTTTGACGGAACTGTGCTACCATCCAAAGGTTCCATTTTGACCTGCAAAACCCACGAGGAGAGGAGGGACAAGGACCACACAAACAACCCGCTACGCGACGGCTCCGCCCCGTTCTGGTTCCTTCCACGGCTCCGGCCGGCCGGTCTCCGTCCCACGGCTTCTCCATCCATCAATCCTTGCTGATTTCGATCACATCCAGCAATGGGAGTGGAAGACTTGGCTTCAAACTCAACTAAAACAGATTTGATAGGCAGATGCAACATAAAAGACAAAGATAATGTCATCAGATTTGCTAGGGCACATCATGTGGCTTAAGATAGAGCACATCTAAATCTTATACTCCCTCCGGCCCGAAATACATGTCGCACAGCTAGTATTAATCTCATTTTGCAAAAACACCCTGGTAAATTCAAAACAACAGCAATAGGGCCGTTCGTCCTTTTCAATTCGCCCGCACGGTGCGAGCCACCGCTGTGTGGCCTAGCTCCGGCACCCACCTGTGCCGCCGCACACGCAGGCGGCCTGCACCTGCCCACCTTGAGCCCCCCCTTCCCACCTCCGGTGCGCACGCAGGAGATCGCCTGAGCCCACTTCTCCCTGGAGGGCACCCGCGCTGTCGTCCGCGGAGGTGACCTACGCCGCCGCCCGCAGAGGCGTCCAGTGTCTGCTCCCAACTGCGCCACCGCTCGCGGAGGCGACCTGCACCTACGAACCCCTTCGCCGTGGATCACGAGCAGCCGTCGCTGCAGGCTTTGTCTGCTCCGTCCGCCCGTCCGCCTCGTCTGCTTCGGCCGCCTGTGCTGCAGACAATTCCGACCCCCTGATCGAAGAGCTCTGCTGCTGGTGATGGTGGGCGACGCTAACGCCCCCTGATCGACGACCACTCCTGCTGCTGGTAGTGGGCGATGTTGATTTCCATGATCGACCCCTCGCTGACGTTACTATTGGTAGGCTCCTGCAGCTCTCCAATTGAAATCTGCAATTGAAAGTAAAATTGCAATTGATTCAATGTGCAATTGATTGAATGGGCTGGTCTGCTATTTAATGTGATGCTATTGATTGAATTTAGTTCAGTTTTTTGCTATTGCTTTGTCAGATTACTATCTATCTATCTGTCAGCTACAATGATTTCAGATTACTATCTCTGTTAGTACACAGATTTCAGATTTCTGACAGAGTGAAACCTACACAGATTTCAGATTTGTAATCAATTAGTACTGCATAGATAAACTGAAAATAAACTTGAGCAAAACTGAAAACTGGAGTACTGTCTCTGTCTCTGTTAGATTACTACCTCTGTCAGATTGAGCAAAACTGTGTTACCAGCCATGTGATATCTGCAATCTGGAGTACTGTCAGATTGAGAGAAAAATGAGAAAATGACATATATGCAATTTGGGAGTTGCATGACTACTGAGAATCCACAACTTCTCATTTTTTCATACACCAAGAATTGAGTTCAGAATTTTTGTAAAGACATATATGTAACCATACTTTTAGTATACTTTCAGTATGCTACTCCCAGATTGCACACTTGCTTTGTGAAAACTGAAAACTGGTACTCCCAGATTGCACACTTGCTACTCCCAGATTGCACACTTTCAGAATTTTTGTAAAGATATATATGATCATGTACTGTTGCTTGTCATAAAAATCTGAAACTGGTACTAACAGAGATAGTGAGACAGTACCATGATTTGTAATTGATTCCTGTTGCTCTGGTTCCTGTTGATCTGCAATTGCTTGAATGGTTGTTCTGCTACCGAATGTGATGCTCTGCTAAGAAGAGGAATAAATTGGTCTGCTACTGAATGTGATGCCATTGCTATACTACTACTGATCTACTGCTCTTGCTCTGCTGCAAAAAAATACAGTAAATCAGTTCATTCACTAGACACTAGACACTGGAATAGCATCAAAGGCACATCAAAGGCAACTTTTCACAACATTTACACTAGAGGTTAACTACAGGTTAACTGCAAGTTAATATCAGTAGGGCCACTTATATAAATACAAGACACATTGCAGCAGATCACTTGTACTCCATGTCACTTGTGTTTGTAATTTGTGATGCATTATAAACACTAGGTCTCCCAGGAAATTGTTGACTGAATTACTCATACATGTGGCACCCAAGCCATCCTAGCAGATCTTGCATGCAATTGTTGCCTAAATCACTCATAATTGTTCTCTAGTACATAGCAGCCACACCCCAACCACTATCAGCAGAGAGTAGTATTTGTACTGAAACTACCAGCTTTACATCAAACAGCCTACAGTACTGCAGTTAGTAATCAGAACTGAGATGTACTGCAGTTCCAGTACTAGTACCACTTGATAGAATTGCCTGAAGTACGATGAAACAACAAAAATTCCAGTAGTGAAATGGAAGCACAATGTGGTTACAGGAGACATATCATGGACCATGTGTGTCTTATATGATCAGGTACTAGGCATTTCCCCCAGAAATAAGCAAGTTGAAACCACCCTGGTAAATAGCAAACTCTAGATTACACTAATCTTAATTAGTAATCTGAATTCAGACTACTAATCTGAAAGAGCATACACTTTGTCATACTGATTTATTACTCCACCTGAAGAAAAGATACTCACATTGTTGCTCTGCTGCTATGGTTGCTCTGCTGCTTGTCATTTTTTTCAGTGCTACTCACATTGCTATTTCTCTGTTGATCTTGCTCTGCTGTTGTTGCTCTGCTGCAAAAAAATACAGTAAATCAGTTTATTCACTAGACACTAGACACTTTTGATATCTCTAACAATTTCTTAATGATTGGGCAGGTGTTGAATAGCACATCACAATGGTGCTCGATCTGAATAGCACTCCACCTGAAGAAGAGGAAGATGTACACATGCCTGAAGAAGAGGAAGATGCACACATGCCTGAAGGAGAGGAAGATGTACACATGTCTGGAGGAGAGGAAGATGTACACATGTCTGGAGGAGCGGAAGAAGCAGTTGTTGGGCACATGAAAAAACCAGATCTGCCAGATATTCACAAATTTGCGATATATTTTGCATTGAAAGTACTCAGGAAAGACAGAGATATCGACAAGAATGACAAAGAACATATAGCCAGTCTTCTAAACACAAGTGTGAGGATGGTAGAAAGGATATGGAGGGAGGCAAACAAGCAGATTGCAAGAGGTGAAGAAGTTGACATCTCCAATAAAAGGAAGGGAAGATGTGGAAGAAAGAGGAAAGACCTTGGTCTCTCAAGGATACCCTCGATTCCTCTCAACAAAAGATCAACAATGAGAGCACTTGCAAGGTCGTTGGATGTCCCATACTCTACACTTCAGACAAGGTTCAAATGGAAAGAAATAAGGCGCCACACAAGCTCTATCAAGCCCTCTCTAAAACCAGAAAACAAGATATCAAGGCTGAAGTTTTGCACTTCAATGATTGATCCTAGTACGGTACAAAATGCTATGCCTTCCTTTAGTGATATGCAGAACATAGTCCATATAGACGAGAAATGGTTCGATATGACAAAGAAGAAAAGAACCTACTACCTCTTGCCTGAAGAAAAAGATCCCCTCCGCACTATTCATAACAAGAACAGTATCGGCAAGGTCATGTTCTTAACCGCAGTTGCGAGGCCGAGATTCGACGAACAAGGAAACGTGACTTTCGATGGGAAAATTGGAGTCTGGGCCTTCGTCAAAGAAGTTGCAGCAAAGAATAACTCTAAGAATATATTGAAAGGGACACTGGAAAAGAAGTCTATAATAGTGAATAGGGATGTGATGCGGCAATACCTTTGTGAAAAGGTCATTCCAGCTATTGAAGCCCGGTGGCCAGAGGAAGGTGGAATCATATATATCCAGCAAGATAATGCTAAAACACACGTGCTTCCGAGTGATCAGGGTTTTAAAGATGCAGTAGATGAATCGGGTCTAGATATCAGGTTGACGCAGCAGCCTCCGAATTCCCCAGATATGAATGCCCTAGACCTTTCCTTCTTTCCCTCTATCCAGTCCTTGACACTTGAAAGTGCACCAAACACAATCCAGGAACTGAAAGAATCCGTTGAAGAGGCATATGATCAATATGATGTGAATAAGCTAGCAAGGGTCTTTATCACACTACAGTCAGTGTTGATCGAGGTCATGAAAGATGAGGGTGGCATGCGATACAAGATCCCACACCTAAACAAGGACAGGATGGAGAGGGACAGGATGCTACATATAAATCTAAGATGTGATGGTGAATTGTACCGGAAGACCTTGGATATCATAGCTGCTCATGGTGGATGATGGTGTTGTTTGTAATCGTGTTGTCTATGTTTGTAATTGGGTCTGTAGCTAATAGAGAAGAAATTTGAAGCTAATAGGGATGCATAACAGGGAGCAAGCTAATTGGGTCTGTAGCTAATAGGGATGCATAACAGGTAGCAAGCTAGATCTCAATTTGATCAGGCGCCTCCAACTTGGTGTCAAAGTGTTCAAAAATTCAGACCAAGTGTTTAAAAAATTCAGACAAAGTGTTTACAAATTGAGATCACTGTCTCCTGTAGTTACTATCACTTCTCTGCATTTTTAAACGGATGATGTTCTTTGCTCTCAGTCTAGTTGTAGTGTTCCTGAACTTTATTTCCTTAAGTATGAAGCAATCCAGTGGAGTATTGCTACACTAAACTTAAAAATTGCAAATTACAAATTGCATCTTATGCAAGCTACTACACTATAATATCTTATGCAAATATACATCAGTTAATAGTCAAGTAATGTGGCAGCACTCACAAGGACAATGAACCTGACGAAAAGGCTTAATTTCAGCACTATCTTAATCCCCTGCATTATCAATCATGGGTGCATTCAGGAGCAGCACAGAATTAGACTGAGAGCAAAGAACATTAGAGAGGAGTGGACGTGCACATTACTTGATAGAGTAAATCCAGATAAACCTACTCCATATTTGGGGCTGGAATAAACCTATTCTAGAACAGCACAGTTCATCAACGTATTTGGGGCTGGCAAAAAATCCATTTCATCAACGCATAACTATCTAGCACAACACAGTTCTGGAGTATAACAGACTGTTTAATCACATTTGGAGAGCGCTGAAAATCAAACTGATGGGGAATTTATAATGCTAAGTGTTGAGGTTTTACAGAAAGTAGCAATGCTACAAGAGCAATTCAAATGCTGCGATAAGTAACAATTTGGAATTGACAGGTTTCAGTGCGAGATATCAACTTACTGGTGGCCTCGAAGGAGTCGAACTCTTTGGCATATTTCCACTCCTAGTGCTCTCGGTAATCTTGGTAGCGCCGGTCGTCGTAGTCCTTGGTCGGATCCTCGATCTCCAACCTCGCCATGTCTTCCGCCGCCATCCTATCCACGGCCGGGCGCAGCCTCCCACAACACAAATCCCTTGCTGCTTCTGGGAGGGAAGTTCACTGCCGGATCTAACGCGCTCGTGGCCGCCCCCTTCCCCATGCCGGAGTAAATCCAATGACCACTAGCGGAAAGTTTGCATTTTTCCTCCATTGAAGCTGCGGGGGGAGGAGGGAGGAGGGGATCTTACAGGGGAGGGGTGATACGGGGTAGAGGGAGACGGGGAGGAAGCTGGGCGGCGCAGGCGAGCAAGAGATAGCCGGGGATGGGGCGGCGGAGCAGGCGACGACAGGCGGCGGAGCAGGCGGCGACAGGCGAGCGAGTGGGGAGATGAGGGAGGGAGTGCGGGTTGTGTCGGGAAAAGGTACGGGGGTTTTTCGCAAAAAAGTATTTGTGGCCGGAGGGAGTACTATTGATTTTACATAAAAAATTATTTAAATATATTTTTATTTTCTTTTTTCCTTTCTAGTTTGATTGAACACTTATAGATGTGCTCTAAGATAGAGCACATTCTTAGAGCACATCTAGAAGTGCCCTAGACAAACCCTAATGTCATATGTATATCCCAAGTTTTTTTTTCATGTACCCCCTTATATTAGGTTTGTCCTAAGTTACACTTTTGAAAGTGACCATAATTATAAAAAGTATATTAATATTTACAAAACCAAATCAATGTCATTGTAATGATTTGGCTAAATGGGATATCTTGTGCAAGTCTAAGGATCAAGGAGGTTTACCCCGTAAAAAAAGAGGTTTGGATATTAAAAATATATGTTGCAAAATAAGGAAGGTGATTGGTAAAAGTTACTTCACAATAAATATCTAGATTCCAAGGTTGTGTCTCAAGTGGAAGCAAAATCTTTGAATTCGACATTTTGGAAAGGCTTGATGAAGGTCAATAATTCAATTTTCAAGCAAGGTACAATTGTGATTTGGTGATGGTCAATCTATAAGTTTCTGCGAAGGCACCTGGCTTGGTGACACTCCTCTTGCCTTATAATATTCCTTGCTTTACAATGTGGTGCGTAGGAGACATGCTATGGTTCAATCTCTTATTGGTTCAACTCCTTTGAACATCCAATTTAGGTGGGCCTTGATTGGAGATAAAGTAACGTCATCGTTAACTTGATTCATAGATTGATGATGATAAATCTTTCTCATTTGTTAGATGTTTTTAGATGGAGGTTAAATATCAATGGGGTGTTTACTGTTAAGTTTATGTATGCGGATCTTATTAATACGGAGCCCGTGCTTGGTACAAAGCTCATTTGACAAAATAAAGTTCCATTAAAAATAAAAATAAATCATGTGGTTTGTTTAATATGAGGTGATTCTCACTAAGGATCACCTAGCTAGAAGAATCCGACATGGATGTAAAACATGTTGATTTCCTGACGAAGAGAAAAAAGTTCAACATTTTTTATCTATTGCCCTTTTACTATTTTGATCTGGGGCATTGTTCATATGGATTGGATTATCTGGTTATCAGAAGTGCACAACTGCGTTGTGATATGCTTGCATATGGCACGGTTGTAAATTCGTGGGACGAGTACCTCCGGATGTCCGAGAGCACAGTGCAAAAAGACCACAAGCGTTCGGGAAATTAAGAGAACCAAATTTCAAGCAATAAGAGTGCCCTGATCTCACTTATTGTAGCATCCAAACAACTACACTTTTGAATTTCAATTCTTATTTCTTAAATTTCAGGCCTAAGGGCATCTTCAATGCCGACCCTTAAAACGAACACCGTATTCGTCCGTGAATTGATCTGGATTAATGCACATACATGGTACGAGAGTTGGTCATCCAATCATGTACACAAAAGTACGGATTAGGAAACTTAAGGGTCATATCCGTGTAGGGGCTTATGCCTTACTTTGTGAGATTAGGAATTGTCGAAATGATTGTGTCTTAACAGATCACGATCTTTAACTTTTTGTAGGTTATGTTCCGGGCCAATTTTTCAGTCCATGCATAATCCTTACTACAGCGTACATGGGATGTTGTGGAGCTCATAGCCTTTGGGTGTAACCGTTTGGAGATGATATCACAACCATTATTGAACCGGTTTGGATGGCATCACACTTATAAATTATTTGATTGATATGTCATGCAATTTTTTTTACCGTATCAACTTCAACTAAACGAGTATCAAAAAGACCACAAGCGTTCGGGAAATTAGTTCCGTGCATCAGTTGATGTAGAGGCCAAGATACACCCCTTTCCGTAAAAAAATTATCATTACATTCATCATGAAATATATTTTCATATTGCTTTTGTTAGATATTATGAGAAAATTTTAAAGTCATATTGATTAACACCACAAATTGATGGGCTAAGCAGCCTGGGTTTGAGTCTCATCACTACTTATTAAAACTAGAGGATACCCCGCGCGTTGCTGCGGGAATCGATTGAAATATATTTTGGATGATTTGATTGTATGAAACATGAAGAATTGAATTAATAATATATAAACTAAAAGTAAAAAATACATGTTATACTACATGTATTTTATTTTATTATTGTGAAGTTGGAAATATTTATTTAATATAATGGAAAACTTTCATGCATTTTGAGTGAGGTGGCATGTGTCATAAAATTGATGTGTGCATGATAAGAACTAATAATAAATAGTTTGTTCTCATGCATATTGTGGTGGGCCATTTAATATAATGAAAAACTTTTTCACCCCATCCCTTTCCCGCGGTTTGGGTTAGATTCGCGGGAATGAAAACCAGCCCGCGAACAGATACATGACCGTATTGAATGGCAAAAATGATCCAGATAGTTCCAGTACAAACAAATGCGAGAGGTTTGAGGGTCATTACAGTAAGAGAGACAATGTCCTTGGATGACCTGATCTACGTGAACATGCACGGGGATGCATGAGAAGTGAGTAAATAGCAAAAAACTACTACAACTAGAGGATACCCCGCGCGTTGCTGCGGGAATCGATTGAAATATATTTTGGATGATTTGATTGTATGAAACATGAAGAATTGAATTAATAATATATAAACTAAAAGTAAAAAAATACATGTTATACTACATGTATTTTATTTTATTATTGTGAAGTTGGAAATATTTATTTAATATAATGGAAAACTTTCATGCATTTTGAGTGAGGTGGCATGTGTCATGAAATGGATGTGTGCATGAGAAGAACTAATAATAAATAGTTTGTTCTCATGCATATTATGGTGGGTCATTTAATATAATGAAAAACTTTTTTATGCATGTTGAGTGAGGTGGCATGTGTCATGAAATGGATGTGTGCATGAGAAAAACTAATAATAAATAGCTTGTTCTCATGCATATTGTAGTGAGCCTTTGATAAGGTGGCATGTGTGCATGTTAAGAGAATAGAGGTAGTGGGGAACAACTTCTTAAGAATAGTAGATTTAAGCATAGCCTCTCCCATGCTCAATTGTACTTGTTTGATAATTTCCAATCACGATTTGTTTATTTAAAGAAAATAAACATTAGATAAACCAAATATATAGAGTAAAAAGAAACAAAAGAAATAGAAGAGATGTGGAGAGGGCCTATTTAGGAAGATATTTTTTCTTCTATGAATGGCACGCTTGTGTGCGGCTGTGATTTAGGTCGACAAGCCATATTTGTGTAGCCTCGCTGCACGGATACATGCACTACAATATATAGTTTGCTATGAAATTTGTTCTTCAACGCAGATCCTAAAACCACACGCAATCGTCGCACCATGATGTTAAGACGTGTTTTCTCATTTAATATGGTATATTTACATATTGGTTCACGTATTTGTTTTTTCGAAGATCAAAAGCAAAGTTGTAGCGCTTTGCAGACGCCTAGATCGCTACCAAGTAGAACTTTGACATATCGGTTGGATCCATACAAAACCTCTCTCAAAGCCCGCGATCGCCACTTCCCCTTGCTCTATGGCCCCTTCCTCCTTAACCAACGTTGTCGTTGTATCATCTCGCGTTCGCCAAGGCTTCATCGGACCTTTACCACACCACCCGGTCGCTATGCCGCTTTGCTAGCACCATCGTTCCACCTCTTATCCTCCACACAGGTACCCCCCCCCCCCCATGCAGATGTCGTCGCGTGGGAGTGACCACACACGGTAAGTGTTTTGAGGAAATGCACGTAGCAATATTTTTTAACATTTTCTATCTTCTTTCAAGCAATGAATTTGGACATGAAGTAACTATACGAACACACCGTTGAATCGTTTGACGAGTTGTCCGACAATGAGGAATATGTAGACCAAACTTTGGTGATGCATGTGGTCCTTGCAGACGCGAAGCATGCAAAAGATCATGTTCTTAATTTCAAGGGATCGATCAAGAGTCATAGAGTACTAAATCGCAACAGGGCACGAGGGCAGTTGACGCTGATGGAGGAATATTTTACTCTAAGTGCCATGTTCACACAAAAATTCATCGGCGCCTTCGAATGCAAGAGAACATGCTCGGTTGTCTCTACCGCAGGCGTCAGGTCCTATGAGCTATGATCACTACTTCATCTTGAAGAAGGATGTCATAGATAGGATTGGATTCTCTTGTTATCAGAAGTGCACGACTGCGTTGTGGATGCTTGCATATGGCATGACTGTAGATTCGTGGAACGGGTACCTCCGGATGTCCGCGATCACATGTGCAGATGCCTTGGTCAGATTTTTCTACTAGGGTGGTTGAGGTGTTTGGACCTAAGTACTTAAGAGAACCAAATTTCAAGTAATAAGAGTGCCTTGATCTCACTTATTGTAGCAGCCAAACAACTACACTTTTGAATTTCAATTCTTATTTCTTAAATTTCAGGCCTAAGGGCATCTTCAATGCCAATCATTAAAATGAACATCATATTTGTTTGCGCACATTGATATGAGAGACGGTTATCCAATCATATACACAAACACATTAATTGCATATGAGTTTATCCCACTTTGCATAATTTTGGTTGAATTGCAACTCAGATGCCTTAAAATACGGCACAAAACATGCTCACATTAGACACGAGACGTGTCCACGTATGTCTCCCATGTTTTACTCTTCCTCCAGTCGTCACCCGCTGTCTTGACGTTGCTGGTGGGGGTGAGGCCCATGATTGACATGGACATGCTGGTGTTGTAGTTACCCAGCGCAGGCGACGCCAACGGGGGTGAGCTACCGACATCGTCATCTGTGATCGTTTGCGCTGCCTCCACGTCTGCCTCCTTCAGGGTTGCATTGTAGTTGGCGTGTGCGCGACACGTGGCCTCGTAGAGCGCCCATTGTTGCTCGATGAAGTTTGTGGTCTCCGCTGGCATGGTCATCACGCTCGCCACGTCGTCGTAGATTTAGCTCTTCGTCAGCCGGTGTTGCTCGAGGAGGTTCATGTTGGACCATTGATCTTCATGCGTTTTTCGAAAAGCCAAAACTGGTGGCGCCAAAGGCTGCTCCTCCACCATGACGGAGTCGAAGTGGGCCTACGCCTGCTCCATGGTGATGCTAACAAGGACCGAGGCGGGCAAGGGCTTCTACTCGGCATCGGACACCTCCTTTATCGTCTTCTCATCCTCGTTCAACTCCGACGAGATCGACATGAAGTCGACCTCTATGTGTCACGCTTGGCGGGCCTGCGTTGGGAGGGCCGGGAAGACGGCGGGCTCGTCAACGACCTCAGGTCCCGGTGGTGGAGTGGCCGAGGGCGGAGCAATCCGGTCGTACTTGTGCACTAGATAAAAATCCACACCATCGCGGGCAGGACATGGTCCAAATCTGTGCATGGGGAAGAAAGCCAGGCCCGCGTCCATGCCATTGTCGAAGAGGATCCCCTGCGGTGGCGGTGGCGGTGGAGGAAAAAGATCGGCGTAGTAGCCACCTTCTTCACCCATAAGTGGTGCTGCCGGGCCGTTGAGGAGCCAGTCCATGGGTGGAGCGACAGCGGCCGATGGCGGAGGTGCCTTATAGGCGTGCTAGACGACCGCTGGAGGGTTTCCTGACATCTCTTGATCCACTGCTGCGGCATGGCCACGACGACCACGGTGTCTTGCAGAGCGAAGAATTTCCCGTCCAAGGAAGCGAACAAGGGTGGAGGCGATGTACTAGAGGTTTCTCCCTGTCATATTTATTACCTTCTTTCTTATTCTCCTTCGATCCTTTCTTGTGATTGCTCTTGCAGAGCGATGCAGTGCTGATAACGTGTAAAGATTTGATGTAAACCGTGCTTCATTGATCGGGGGCAAAGCTCAATTTATACAAGGTTTTGGGGCGGCTCCGAAAAGGCGAATGTGTACAACGGATGGCAGTTGCCATATTGTCGAAGAGGCGCCCGTACAATCGAGCGTAATTTTTTGATGCTTTGGACACTAATAAACATGCCTAATCTAATTACCATCCACAAATGACTGTTGCTAGTTAATCGCAACAGGAAGTGTCTTAGGTTGGTCATAATAAGGAGTAACTTAGACTAGTATAATACACACGTGTCTTCATAGTGGATAGGAACATACATGTGGTGTGATGCAAGACTTTATTTATTAGGTTGTAGACTTACTTTGTTTGTGGTAACTAGCTAAGTTATCACAAACACTTTTCTCCTCATTAACTACATTGTTACACAAGCAAATTTATCTGAGATGTTAAAGTACCTTAAATCTTACATTCTTAAGAAGTTGCTCCCCACTACTTCCAATTCTCTCAACATGCACACACTCCACCTCATCATGCATGTCACATCACCCTCCACTAGCATATTTATCTCAACATGCCAGCATGCCACCTCATCATCCAACATGCATGAGAAAGACCCACCTCAATACGCCACTATGCATAATAAAAGCCCACATGCAACATGCATGCATGGAAAATTTTATTTTATTATGATATTTATATTAAATCCATATATTAGTTTAAAAGTTATTGTTTCAAATATACATGCTTCATTTAATCAAACATTTTCACTGAAATATTTTGCAAAAAAATTCGGCAACAAGCGGGGCCATCATCTAGTTACGAAGGTAGGAGAATCTTCTCTGCCAAACACGTGTCATTGCTGACAAGGCTACACACGACGGACCACGTGTAGCCTCGCTGTCAATGTCAATTATAATCGGAAAAAGGAAAAAGGTTCAACAGTCGAAGCATTTGGACTTTGCATCGCACGAGCTGCCCTACATTTCTCTCTCTCCACCACCGCTCCCTCCCTCTGCCTCACTGCCCACTCCCGCCCCTGCCGCCGCGGCCATGGACTCGCTCCGCCTCCGGCCGTCGTCCCTCCGCTCCGCGCCCGGTGCCGCCGCCGCCCGCCGGCGAGGTGAGCGCCTCGACTCCCCGTTCCCTCCCCCCCTCCCGCCCCTCCGCGTGACTGGTGTGCTCGGGTGTTTGGCGCCTTTCAGTCAGTGGGTTTGACTAGTACTAGCTCGTACGGTACGAAGGAAGCGCGAGCCGGCCTTACCGGATTCGTGGAGCGAAAGCGATGCCGGGGATGCGGTTCGGTGGTATAGGTTTGAGGCGACCGTCTCCTCCTAGTAGTACCGGAATAGGAATAGTATGCCGAAAGGGGGGGTTCAGTGTTCTAGTCACTGGGAATCACTTTGAAATGTTGTGTCAAAGTGTTTCCGATAAACGGGGAATAGATTTATGGCGAAATTATGAGACACCTCTTCAACTTGGTAAGGTTATTAGTGAATGACTTTTCTGTTTTGATTGCAATGATCTGTCATGCTGTGTGCGAAGCGCTGTATCAAGGAGATGCTGGGGCGTCTCTAGTTTCAGTTCAGCAAGTGTTGGGTTATGTCAGGCACAAAGGGATGCGCTCATGGATTCCTGATATGTAAAATCAGTTCGTGCACAGTTCCTCTCCTTATGTACTTGTCCCTCCGTTCACAATTATAAGATGTTCTAGGAGTAACTTTTTCCTAAATCGGATGTATATCGGCACGCTTTAGTGTGCTTGTTCATTTATTTCACTCCTTATTTAGTCTATATTGAAATATCCAAAACCTCTTATATTTGTGAACAAAGGGAGTGCATATTTGTCGATCTTGTGAAATTTATCTGTGATAATCAAAAGCAGGTTTTGTACTACTAGTGTTTCTGTGCTATCAGGCACTTCCCGTCTTCTGTCAGTGAACATAACAAACCAACCTGATGGATACGGAGTAGGCAAGATGTAAATTTCATTTTCTTCCTGACTGATCCTATTCACTCTTAAAAGACCAATCAGATAATAGATCTACCAACATTTGAGCTTATATATTGTCATGTAGCTTGCATTATGGATGAACTTCTTCGATATTTGTTTTTTGAGTTCTTGACGTAGTTTTGAAATGTTTATTTTCCAGATCATATTTTACCACCATTTTGTTCCATCCAACAAAATGGTAAAGGAAGAGTTTCTTTGTCCATCCAAGCATCCAAAGGCCCTACCGTTAATCATAGTAAAAAGTTTTTGGATTGGAAATATTCCAACCATAGGATACCACATCAATCAATAAATACTTCTGCAAATGCTTCGGGGCAATCAATACAGCCTGAAACTGAAGCACGCGACCCTGCAAGCATCTGGAAGCCAATATCATCTTCTCTGGACGCGTTCTACAGGTTTTCTCGGCCACATACCATCATAGGAACAGTTAAGTCATGTCGATATTGATTCATTTAGATAAATCTCCTGCATATGTTATCTCTTAATGTAGCTAGTTGGCTTGGGCTGTGGTGTGCTTTTACTCTCCCTGGATCTAAGAGAAAAATTCTTGTTTAGGCAGGCACTAAGCATAGTCTCAGTTTCCCTACTAGCCGTCGAGAGTTTATCTGATATTTCGCCCTTGTTCCTCACTGGTTTGCTGGAGGTACAACTTTGAGCAGCACTTTTCTTCTGCAGTGATGGACTTGTATAAAAAATGACACACTTTTACTCCTACGCAGGCAGTGGTGGCCGCTCTTTTTATGAACATCTATATTGTTGGATTGAATCAGTTGTTCGACATTGAAATAGACAAGGTATTGTAGATTCATTGTCATCTCAAATGTTTTAGTTTCGACTTCGCAGTGCTGCTTTCTGTTATAACTGTTTCGAACTTCTGTGGGACTAATGTTTGTGACTCACCAGGTTAACAAGCCAACTCTTCCACTAGCATCTGGGGAATATTCTCCTGCGACTGGGGTTGCAATAGTGTCAGTATTTGCAGCTATGGTAACGTCTTTTTCGACATTTACTGCTTTGGTAACTATGTTTATTATTTACAAAAACAGGTGGAAATCTTCTAGCTTATTTTTGATGTATGTGGATCATGTCATACTTGGAGTTGGGTGTTAGCGTAATTGACTTGTTTTCTTAAGCATTTATCTTTAAGATTACACTTTGTAACTAATGGTACTCCCAGACAATGAGATTAAGTAGCACAGTAAGAAACACGTTCGTGCATAGGGACTTCTGAACTTTGATGACTATGCGTGGTTGAGCAGCTGCACTTTATAACACTTCCATTTCTCTTTAAATCTAGTGAGGGTCTACTTTATAGTTGCAGTTCCTCTGTTTCCGTTTACTAGTTAATTAGTTATTATTCACAGAAACGAAATCTGTTGCCATCAATGATTTGTAGTTGCAGTAATGTTGGAAGAATCTTTTAACAGTTGATCTACTTATCCCCTTTGCTGTAAGTCTGTCAGACTAATTCAGGAGCATTGCTGTTTGAATTGCAGAGCTTTGGCCTTGGATGGGTAGTTGGATCACCACCTCTGTTCTGGGCTCTTTTTATTAGCTTTGTTCTTGGAACTGCCTATTCAGTCAATGTAAGAGCTTATGTCATAATTACCATCAATTCACCAAATATGTCTTGAGGTTTTCATATATTCATATTTCTCCATGATGATGTTGTTGCCTATTTTGTTGTACTACAAAGTAGGACATCTCTTTTTCCAAATAATGACAATAATTAAGAGACCTACTTTTGAACAATCTATTACAAGTGAAATGCTTATACCAGCCAATTTTCTTACCTTCGCATGGGCCTAAAAGATGTGGATAACTGACATGTGTGGAACCCACCTACAAGGCTATAACTGACCTGCAGATGTAATGGGCTAAGATGTTACAGTGGAAAAACTTGCTCTACATTCTGCAGAAGACCAATTTGATGGGCTAAAATGGGCCTCAATTTTTTTTTCGCGGGGTTGGCATGTGGTAAAGCCCAAAGTTGACAGATACTAAAAACCTTGATGTTCTTGAATTGCAGAAGGATGACTGCTTGGTTAATGTAAAAGTTTTTTGTACATTACTTTATATTCTTGCATAATTATCTAGAATATCACTGTATTTGGTGCGAGTTATTGATACCCTTTATTAACTAGTTAAAGAGAGCTGACATTCCCATATTTGTACTCTACAGCTGCCGTACTTTCGATGGAAGAGATTTGCTGTTGTCGCAGCACTCTGTATATTAGCAGTGCGTGCGGTGATTGTTCAACTGGCATTTTTTCTCCATATTCAGGCAAGTCTTCTTCTGATGGCCTATTTGAAAACAGGGAAGCAACTTGTAGTAAAACATAATGTTCTGTCTGCAATTGTAATTACATTTTGATGTGGCTTGTTCTATGAACATCACATGATAACTGCTGCATGTGATTTATGCTCTGTTGCCTTGTCTTTCTATCAGACATTTGTTTTCAGAAGGCCGGCAGTCTTTTCAAAGCCATTGATATTTGCAACTGCCTTCATGACCTTCTTCTCAGTTGTAATAGCATTATTTAAGGTAATAAAATATATATTTTGTATTGCATTACTGCAGCTAAAGTGACTTGGTAATGGAACACTGAGTAAATATCCTTTCATAGTTTGCTAAAGGAACACACATTTGTTGCATTGCTTTTGATATGCACCATGCTTTCTTAATTTTTTTTGCTATTCCCTGCAGGATATACCAGATATTGAAGGGGACCGCATTTTTGGAATTCAGTCTTTTAGTGTTAGATTAGGTCAAAGCAAGGTTAGTGGTAAATAATATACAGTACATTGCTATTTTTGCTAAGAGACTTACTTCTGTACTTGCCGATTTAAACTTCCACACAGGTTTTCTGGACTTGTGTTGGTTTACTTGAGATTGCCTATGGTGTTGCGATACTGATGGGGGCAACTTCTTCCAGTTTGTGGAGCAAATCTATAACCGTATGCCATCACATCTCATAGATTTCCACCGCAATGTTCATCATTAAATTTAAGTTATTCCTCTTTGCCGACCAAAACAATTTAGAGTATTAGGCTTTGTTCTGAATCAGTTACCACCCTGGAGCTACCATCTCTTATGATTTGTAGAATTCTTTTCTTTCTCTTACGATTGAGAACTTGTTACAAAAATTAATTTGGTAATACTTATCTTCTTTTGGGTTGAAGATTGATCTGAGCTTTTCACCTTATGTGTTGTTTTAGCATTACAACGTGAAGCAACCTTTTTGTATCCATAGGCTATTGTATAAATGGTTCCTTGCAGTCCCGTTTACAAACATGGTTTTTTGCAGGTCGTGGGTCATGCAATCCTTGCGAGCATCTTGTGGAGCTGCGCACGATCCGTCGACTTGACAAGCAAAACTGCTATAACATCCTTCTACATGTTCATCTGGAGGGTAATTGCTGACGCCAGCGCCCATTCCCAAACATCCTCCTTAAAATTCCTCGTACTGTCCAAATACATTCAATCACTTAACTCACATTCACTCCTCACATGGCTCCGCAGCTCTTCTACGCGGAGTACCTGCTCATCCCTCTGGTGAGATGAGGACCGACAACGACAAGCAACCCCCACGGAAGAACTTGAGTGCCGGAGTAAAGCTGTGCAAATCCGTTTGAAAATCGAGTGGCCACGGACGGCGCCCCAATAAAACTCCCCGAGCCTCGCCCCGGGTACACACACACACCGTTTGGTATTCCAGCCATGAATGATGAGATCACTCGCTACCTAAGGATATGGACAATCTCCCAACCTCCCAACAATGTATGTACCCCAGGCTGGGCCAGGTGAGCGACCTGTAGTTAGTTGATGGCTTGATGCTAGCAAACAACAACTCCGGCAGCAGGCTGGAAAAATAAGGCTCCTTCCTTGCCAACAGACTGTCCTGCTCGCCCCCATTACATTCCGTTGTGGTACTGCTACATTTCACCCTCGCTAGATACAATCTGTCGAAACCCCATCGTTTTCGTTGGTGAATTTTGCTCCGGTTCGTCGTTGCCGTCGACCGTCATCTCAGGTGTTTGGAATGCTTGAAACTCTCAGAGTTTGAGCTCATGGATGGATGGATGGATGGATGGGTGAATATGGATCATGTCATGTGGCAGGAGTGGATGGCCGTTACAGATTTGCTTTTGCCTGAGGCAAATGTACGTACACTGAGTGGACTCTGGAGTATGTGCAAAGCTTGTCCAGTAGCGGCGTTGCAACGGCCACTCTGGGCGCATGGGCCTACGGGATCTCCGGCGTATCGTCGAGGCTTGATTCTGAGCATGGCGCTCAGGGATGGACCATGTGCGTGCCAGCCCGGTGAGAAGGCTGAAGTCAGCGCCGGTCAGAAGTCAGATGCATGGCAAGGCCGTTGGCCGGCCTCTATCCTGTGACCGGTCGAGGAGGAGGACGCACGCCGCCGTGCTGGCCGGCGCGCACGCCGCTGCGGTGTTACCGTTTCCAAAGGACGAGACGAAGGTGCATGGCGTACCTAGCGTGGATCGCAATTGAATCGTGGCGAAGTGTAGATAACCACGTCCTGCGAGGTGTTTATCTTTTCTCTTCACAAAAGGTCTAAGGCAACTCCAACCCACCGAGGCATTTGTCCGTTTTTTGTCTGATTTAGTCCGTCTGGGTCGACTCGGACAGAAAACTCGGCCTAACGCGCCGGCGCAAACGGACGCCCGTCCGTTTTCGCGTCCGTTCTGACCCATTTCCGGCCCAAAAATGAGGCTTGTTTGCGTCGGCGCGGACACGCGTGGACGGGCGCGAGCGCGCGCCCTTGTCTTCCCCTGGCCTACTCGTCGGTCACACAGAGCGCCACATTTTTCTTCATTCTCTCCAAAGCTTCCCGCGACCTTTCATGGAGAGCGAGCCAAATCTCAGCGGCGCCGCGGCCGGCTCCGCGCCGCCCGAGCCAAGCATCACTGCAGCGACCGCGCCAGTCGGGCTGAAGCGCCCGAAGAAACCGAAGGAGTTGACGGAGGCAGAGGCGGCGCGGGACCGGCCTTGCAAACGGCCAAAAGAGTCGACCGCCGCAAAGCCGCGGACGCCGCCAAAGCCGAGGCTGCCGCGAAAGCCATGGCCGCGCAAGCCAAGGCGGAAGCCATGGCACGCGAGAACGAGGCCATCGCGCAAAAAGTGGCGCGCGAGCTCTATACATGGCGGGATACGTGCGCGACCCCGCAATTGTGGCCGCGACCGCTGCTGCCATGGCCGCGGGCTCGTCTGCTGCTGTCAAGAGCGGCACTGGATCATCCCAGCGCCCGCGTACATCCACGACCACGCCGGTGGCGTCGAGCTTGTCGACCACGCCGCATGACACGTCGCCGGAGGTGATGATGCAGCCGCCGGCGTCGATGGCCCCTCCAATGCGCGCCATCGATGTCGACCTCAATGCTGAACCCGTTGGGGACGAGGGCAGTGGCTCCATGGCGGGGAGAAAGCGCCCGAGGGAGTTCTCCATCGACAGTTTGCCACCTCCCCACAAAATGTTCGACGAAATGCCAGTCCCCGAAGAGCTCGCGGAAGCGCCCGGGGGAGAGGCAATCACCGCATACGCCTCTTTGCTCATCGACCATCTCATCTTTGAGAGGCGCGACGTTGATCTGGACGAGACGCAAAGCCAGGACGGCCGCTGGCATGAGTATAAAATGCCGCTTTTGTTGGCGCGGACAAAATGCGTCTCCGCGTTGGCCGAAGCCTCAAAAAAGTCGCGGACACAAAAAAGTCGCGGACACGCGCGGACAAGTGTCCAAGGGCCGACGCAAAACGGACTAAATCCGGACAAATCGCGCGTCCGTTTGCGTCGGCGCGTTGGAGTTTCCCTAACGCGGCCGTATATTAAGAATCATAGAACCTTACAAACACAGCCAAATAGAGAAGTAAAATTACAACCAAATCCTTGAAGGGCCGAAGTCTTTTCCGCTGGCCGGTGATCCTCTTCCTTCGACCGTCGTCGAGAAACGGAAGCGGGAGGGCAACCGTGTCATCCAAGCAGCCAACGGTCCGATGAGAAAGGTCAAGAGGACTACGGTCAGGCCATTGCCGTCTTTGTTGCTTCATTCATCGGATACACCCGGTTCAATTGGCGACCGCGATGTGTTCGTCCAAATGACCGAAAGGTAAAACTTGTATCTTTTCTATTTGGCCTATGAAACCCTCCACCTCTTTGCACTTCTTTTAGGATTCTGAATTCTCTTTTGGAGCACTCAATCATATTCGGATATGTTGGATGCAAAACACGTTGAACTTGAGTGCGCCTCCTGACAATTATGAACCTGGAATTGATGTGGAAGGCAACACGAATCCGGAGATTGAGGGGAGAGATGACGGCGACGACAATGAAGTGGAAGAAGTGGATGAAGGAGAGGTTGATGGTACTCAAGGCCATTTCGCGAAGAGGACCGAAAACTATACCGAAGTGGAGGACTGAAAACTATACCGAGGTGAAGCACCGGAAACTATACCGAAATATTGAAAAAGGATTGAAGATAAATACCACACAAACTTGTGCCGATTCCCTCCACCCGTTTTTTGAAATCACTTCAAGGTCGATGGATATTAATTAAAAAAACATGCAGCCGATGGAGTGAATGTTTATCCAAAGTGACAAAATGCCCCTTCAAGTGGATGCACAATCGACGGTTATGCAAGTTTCACCCATTTTTGTGTTTGCCCATTGATTCACTAGTTGTGGTCACCCTTTCCATGCTCATTGTAGGATCGAATTGTCAATGAATTGTTCAAGCAAAGCCCGATTTTCAAGGGAAAGCCATTCACACTTGGTTGAAACACGACAGGAAGGGCGGCGCGATATGGCGTGCCATGTAGCGCGTGCTGGTCAAGGGCAACATCGCGGTGACGGCCATCGCCGTGGCGGCAGAGACATGCGTCGTGTCATAGCCTCTTCAGACGAGGCCATGGCGACAATATTGTACTGTACTTCGCGATGGTCCATTGTGTCGAGGAATGGCTTGGCGCTTCGCGAGCACAAGATGGTCGTGATGTGATGATGTCCCTGCTGCACCTTTGCTCGTGATGGCCCGAGACGACAGGAAGAGCACATCCGGGCTAAGGACGAGGAGGAGGGGCGCCGACATGGTGGAAGCCGATGACAATAACGAAAAAAAGTGATCGCAAGAACCACATCCGGGCTAAGGACTTCAGGCGATAGAACTGCACGATGTCAGCAGAGGCAAGAAGGTAAGCGCCGAGTGGATGCCGCTGGGTAGGTTGAAACCATGGGCTAGAATGATGGCAAAAATATTATGCTCATTGCGTCTATGGAAAAGTAAATATAAGAGACCAAACGGTTATAAAGGTAAAAATTTACT
The DNA here is from genome assembly GCA_950022295.1 of Bromus sterilis. NCBI lineage: Eukaryota > Viridiplantae > Streptophyta > Magnoliopsida > Poales > Poaceae > Bromus > Bromus sterilis. Next base: position 16,532,267 of record OX465598.1, on the reverse strand, counting down.
TCTCTAAAAAAAGGTTAAAGGATTGGTTAAATGTGGATTGAGGGAGTAAGATTGAATTTTCATACTCCCTTCAATTCATAATAAATGTCGCTCACTTAATACAGATATCATAGGAGCAATAAAAACTTAAGATACAACCTCACTTTTTTTCTTCATTAAATACTATGCCACATAAGCAAAATGCCTATGATACATGCTAAGATAGTAGCATTGAAAGTGCCCTTAGCTTAGTTTAAAATATGCGATACTTATTATGGATCGAAGGAAGAAAGTATTTATTATTTTCCTATTAAGGAATCGGTTTAAAGTGCTCTATGGTAAAAACTGGGCAGTAGAAAAGCACCTTTAATTGCTCCTGTCCGTGGGCCGGCCGGCAGCGGATCCCACGGTGGTACAGCGCTAGACCGCCGTGAACAGTTGCCGGTAAATCAGATCGCCCGATCGTGCCGGCGACTTAAACCACGCCGGCGCAGCGCAGCCGGCCGGTACGTTTGTAATCTAAACACTCTTATATTTCTTTACGGAGGGAGTACTTTGGTTTGAAGCTAATTAAGTAGCTAATCAAGCAAGTAGGAGTGTATCGATCCATCTATCTTCGGGTGCATATCGGAACATGCATGCTTGCTTACACTCACTCTCATGTTTTTTTATATAAAAAAGAATATATTTATATCGTGAAGATATCAATTACATCTATTTTTTACACATATAAGATGTCGTAGAACATTCATAATGCAAACAACTAAAAGAGAAAAAAGATCTCGTCATATATAGCGACTGACCCCTCACAGCAGTACTACACCAACTATCACCAAATGGAACACCGAAAAGATATAAGAGGTTTCCAAAAAAAGGAAAATTGTGCGCAAGCACCATCGTTGCCCGATCTAGATCTTAGGTTTTCAGCTTGAAGGAAGTCTGAGCTCTAAAAACAATCCTTTCAGCAAGACAATTATCAGGCACAACCAATGAATATCAGACCTTAAGCTTTCATCCTAAAAGTCATGGCTCAACACTCGAAAAGCACCATAAAAAATGGAATCCTGCAGTGCTAAAGTTCCCACTTATCAGTGTTGCTTCTAAGAGTTAACAAACACCTGGCCGACTCCATCGCCACCAAGGTCATGTCCGACTAATTGATCATCCGATCGCAACCACGATGACCTTCTCCATCGATGTCTCCATGGAAATCGAATGGTCGGCATGTCTCAAGGTATCAACCAACTACAGAGCTTCGCGTTGCGCCCTCAGAACCTTGTAGGTTGATCTGGACAAGCACGACCGATTATGTCTGATCCAAATTTTCTGGGTGAGATCACCGTTAACAGTTCAAAAACCCATCAATGAATAGATCAAGGAGAGTCGGTCATGCCAGATATTGCCGTGATGCAATCAAAGAAAAAGGACCGACAACTTTATTCATGGTAGTAGGCTCCCAGGCCCTCTCCCCCCGATCCAACCCGCCGCCGCATGGCCGGTCATAGTCAACTCCACCACGGTGCCTACCCGACACCATCAGCTGAGACTAGATGACAGATCTCACGACCTGACCACCCAGCCTCAGACCGACCACCTTCGACGAAGGAGATGACCACCGCTGCCAAGCCCAAGGACGCTGGCCCGTGGGTCCTCGTGATGCATATCAAGATCATGAGCCCCACCGCGATCCGAAGTCGAACCAGAGGTTGAGCGACCGCAGCATGGCTGCCGCTGCCGCTGCCTGCCACGGCAGACCCGCCACTACACTCCAGCTACCGTTGTCTGCCATCAGTCCATCACCGCCGAGGAGATCAAGATCAGAGCCGCCGCCCGCGATCTTGAGCAACTGATGCGCGAGTAGAAGGCTTTCGCCGCCTAGCCGCTCGGGCTTTGCCCTGGAGTCGTCGCATATATTTGTACGGGCGTGCATGCGTCGGCTTGGGCAGATCGGCTGGCTGTCCAGCCGGCGCGCCCGTGGTCCACGGGCCGTGGACCGCGGTGTCGCCGGCCGGCCGTCATCGTACGTACGGTACGGTGACCCGCTACACGCCTTCGCGACAGTGCCGCCGGCCGGTCAGCCCTCAGCCGGCCACCTGCGTGCCTGTGACGTACTCATGTAGCACCAGCCACTTAGCTAGGCGCACGTACGATACGATGCAAGCATGCAGGATCAGTAGCAGTGGCTAGCCCAGCTCTCAAGCACTGTTGGATCCGTTCGTGCACCATGCATGCAGCGCAACCACGGCGCGTGCACCACTGCTCACCATGGATGCATGCGCGCGAGAACCATACATCGATCACTGCAGTCACCGCCGTACCTGCCGGCAAGACCATGCACTGTTCCGGACGGATCGACGCCGCCGGCCAGCTCGAGGTAGAAGAAACGCATAGACTGGAATGGAATCGCGCGGGAGACAGGCCAAAACGTACGATCCGCGATGGCGACGCGCGAGCGGGCGGCGATTGATTGATCGATGGAGCTCCGGCCGACCGGAGAATTGAAGCCGCGGACTGTTCACTCGGCCGAATTAAACCAGGCCACAGGTAATCAATCAGTCAATCACAAGCCCCGATCGATCGCGACGTCACGTCGATCAGTGTCGATCGGTCGCCGCCATGAAGCACCTCGATCCAAAGATCCAATCCAATCGTGTTAACGGTTTTGTTGAAATTAATCATGTCGAATGGTACAGTACGATGTCGGCCGCATGCTGCGCGCGTCACATCGGGCGGCACTCCCCAGGCCGTTGGATCTCAAGATCATTTCACCATAATTAAGTTCCCATGACGCGTTGTTGCACTGTTGTAAAGGGAGATTATGGGCACGAATCAACCTGTGATTGAATCAGTGATATCCCCAATTTATCAGAATTTAAATTCTAGATTTGACATTGATGCTCTGGTTAATTAACAAATCCTGCCAGCATTCAATTAATCTTCTGGCGCATGGTCGAGCAATACACAGGTACGATGAGATGAAGGCCACTAATTGTACGGGTACGAACGAGAGCTTGTTGTGGTGCAAGCAATGCAGATCTGCAGGTGCATGCACGCAGGACCCCACTGGTTTATCTATATATTTCCATTACATATTACTAGAAATATGTCTATGCATTGCAAAGGAAGAAAATAATCACAATTTTTCAATACAATGAGCCTGATTCAAGATCCCTTCATATCTTTACATTATATATTTAAATATAGTGCCTAAATCGTGTTGTTGCATTTTTTTTTCCGTTTTCATCGGCTATGGTTCCGATGTGTATCTGATAGCAATGCGTGCAAAGTGATAAACTTCAATGTGATAGTGTATCGCACACACACACCTATCATTGAACCACATCATTGCAAGTGAATGTTTATCCATTAATCTCATCGAGTTGGACGTCCTTTGCGCTTCCAGAGCTACGATTTAAATCAACCCCCATGCCACTTATTTCTAAATTATATTTTTTTCTTGTAAATACCTCAACATTCTTTACAAAATACATAAATACTTTTTAAATTATATGGACTTTTGATTAAAGAGTATAATCATTTGAACACTTTTTTTAATGACATAAAATTTGTTTTAAGAGGGTAATCATTTTTTTAGTTAGATGAACATTATTTTAATACGTGAACACTTTTTTTAAAACTACACAAAGATTTTAAATTGGATTAAAATTAGATATTCCAAAAGACACAATAAAACTAAACGTGATATGGTTACATGTACGCGCGCGCATCCATTTCTTCTTCATAATTAGTATTTTTCCTTTCTGGCACATAGAAGTTTAATTTCTTCTTTTAATTTATTTTTTTCCTAAGAGGAAAGATGGAGTTTATACCTTTTATTTTTTCCTTACCGAGGAAAGTGCATGTCCTATATGTAGGTACACAAATCACAATATACTAATTTTTTAGGTATATTCCCATTATTTTTAATTAAATATAACAATCCACGTGCATATCAATATGTTTTTACGTTTACCTGTGATTTATCTTTCCAAATTAATGTGATTGTGTAATAATTATTTATAAAATCGTGGCCTTGATTTACCTTCACACATTAAGATGTTTTGCCGGGATATTAGAAATGGGATCCGGTGATTTTGGTGATAATTAATATTATTTATTGTTGCGTGAGAAAGACACACAAACATATATGAATGAAACGGATGATGAACGAAGGAACATTGCAATCTTTTGGTTCCCGCTTTGCTATCTTGGGCGACGTTTTTTTTCTAAATGCATCAATATTTTTCTGAAAATACATAATATATTTTAAATTATATAGATTTTTTTGAGAGGGTGATCTTTTTTAAATTAGATGAAAATTAGTTTAATATATGAACTCTTTTCTTAAAACTATGCAAACATTTTAAAGTTAATTAATATTTTTTAAACTAAAATTTTCCAAAAGGCACAAAAAAACTAAAAGTGATTTGGTTACATGTACGTGCGCAGATTCATTTTTACCCAACGTTAGAATTTTATCATGTATTGTTAGCCAACCTTGAGAACCACATGTTTTTTTAGCGGGATGTTGAAGCGCGATTATTGAGCCGAGGCACTAAAGCCCATCTAAAAGATGCGAGGCCCAGTCTAGATTGAAAGTTGTGAATCATTTTGTTAACCAGTGGACTGCGGGTTGATTAGTATAAAAGCGAGCGGCTTTTTTGCAAAAAATTTTAAAACGGACTAAAAAAGTTACTTCCCTTTATTATTAGGTAAAGGTGAGTCTATTTGAAAACTCCATCGCCCGGCCAAGATCAAAGTTTTTGTGTGGAAAACACTTCATAGTGCTATTCCATGTCGAGCTATTCGACTGATAGACACTTGAAAATTCCAAGTCATTGCCCTAAGTGCAACGGGGGAGCGGACACAATCAAGCGCTTGTTGTTTGAATGCAAAGCAGCAATGGAGGTGTGGAAAATTTTGGGGCTGGAGGATATCATTAACACCCTTGTTTGATAGATAGAGCGGGAGAAGCAGTGTTTGAATTCTTGCTATGCACGCCCCATGAAGAAGTAACAATTCTGGGACAAACAAAGCCGAAAGAGACCATTGCTACTACTGCTTGGTACCTGTGGTATGAAAGAATAAAATTTACACATGGCGAAGAGACCCAAACGCCGGAACAGATAGCTGAGGCTGTTCGGGCGCTAGCGGCGAACTTCGTCATCGCATGCTCTCCCAAAGCAAAAATCCGGAAGAATATGTGCAGAAAACCAAAGAAAGGCTATCTGAAATTGAATGTGGATGCAAGCTTTGACAATGATCTGTTGCAAGGAACGGTGGGAGCCATCATCTGAGATCAGAAGGGCCAGTTCGTAGCAGCTGAAATGAAAAGATCGACATTTGCACAGATATGTTCATAGCAGAAGCAATGGCCGTTAGGTCAGGGCTAAACCTAGCTAGAACCGCAGGGTGTGGGAAGATCCAAGTCGAATCTGATAATATGGAGGTGGTTGAGGCTCTGCAAGAAGGGAGTTCTTCCTCGTCAGCAAGCACAATCTTCGATGACTGTTATCACATGTCCCTTGATTTTATCCAAGTAAGTTATGATCATTGTAATAGAGAAAGTAATGTAGTGCCCCATGAACTAGTGAGGTGTGCTAGGTTTTCAAATCCAGAGATGTGGCTGGACTCCCCACCGGGCTTTTTAGCTCGGGCACTTGTAAGCGATAATATGTTGGTGGAGGAGTAAGGGAGGTGGTTAAATTTCAAAAAAGGTAAAGATGGGTGTCGATCAAGTTAGTTACATCAGGTCAATTTTATCTACGGACTAGTAGCTGCCGGCGGTACGTATATATAGAGATATTTTGATAGATGGACGTTATTTTGATATTTCGCACGGTTCAATTTTTTGCGGGCGGCCAAACAACTGCTTCGGTCGCTATATCTATAGCGCGACCAAACGACTGCTCCTTGATCTTTTAGTTCCCGCTTTGCTATCTTGGGCGACGTCTCGCTGGCCCACCTTGCCGGGGTGGCCGACGATTGTGACATTGTGATTCGGGGCAAGAGGTACCCGAGTTTAGATCAGATTGTGGCCAATCAGGTCATGTCAAGCTTTAGATGAGTTTGTTGGATCCGACGACGACATGGCCTAGGAGCTACTCAATGTAGAGGACAATGACGAGCTCTATATTCGCCTCGCGCGCCGTCACTCCCATGTTAAGATCCGAGATGTACTACCCCGAGGCACGACTCTTGAAATGGGGCAGCGTTTCCGTGACACATTCGTTTTGCATCACTATTTTTTTTATTATAAATTGCTTATTTTTTTGCGAGGATAAATTTCTCATTATTATTCATCTCCTGCACACCATCCGTAACACCTTTTGATCCCCAATTATCAGCAAGATCTGGTCACCCTTGATAATTCTCATATTCACAAAGATCTTTTATCGAGCAAATAGTTAGTTATCACATGCAACTCCCTTTGATTCGCAATACGTTACCAAATCGCCACCAACTAGCCAAAAATAAAAATCTTGGTATCTATGATAATCAACTAGCCACCAGCTAGCCTTCATTGCTTCTAGTTGAAAGTGGTGGCATATACTTCCCTTGTTGAAAAGACGTTTGTCTAGCTAGAGTGTGCTTGGACTTTTTGCCATACGTGAAATCCATGATCTAACAAATATGGTTGGATTTGACGACGACGGTGTTCATTCACCGATAATCGTGGACACGTCATTTTTTGGGACCATCTCATAGTCTTGGTATGGTGTATGACGATGGTGTAGTGGTTGATGTTGTGCTACAGCAGATTGTTCACCCAACGTTACTTTACTTAGGTTTTTCTTTTCTTTCTAGTAGTTGTGTGCACTCTCGATGACTCGACTAATTGTGAATATCGTGTTGTTGCAAAGATTGAATGCAATTGGTATCAGCTTCATGGTAATATACTATACTCTATCGAAAAAATCTTAAGCTAATTCAGCGTATTTTCTCTAAACTTCTGGCATGCTTGTTATTTTTTTTGTAGGTCCAAGTCTAGTGCCCGAAACCAATTATACCTTGTTTGGAGCACCTTGTTTATTAATCCTTGGACTGACTAATGAGGCCCCTTTAACTCACATTCACTCGTCACATCTCACATCACATGGCTATGCAACTCCTTGACGCGTAGTACCCTGCTCATTCCTCTGGTGAGGTGAGGACAAGCAACTCCACGGAAAACCTTCAGCGCCGGAGTAAAGTTGTGCAAATCCGTTTGAAAATCGAATGTCCACGGACGACGCCCAATAAAATTCCCCGAGCAGCTCCCCCGGTACGCCCCTCATAATATTCCAGGCTTGATCCTGCGCAGGGCCTCCATGGAGCGAGCATGTGCTTGCCAGTGTCTGATATGCATGCCCAGCCGCTGCTCGGTGCTCGCTGAAGTCACCGTTCTGATGCAAGGACGACACGGCCGTTGGCCGGCCCCTCCCCTACCCGCGAGAGAGGAGAAGACACGGCCGGCAAATCCGCCATTGTACCTCTGCTCTCGAGCTTCCATTTCCAGCGAGAAAATTGCATATAGCACCAACGTTTGGTGCCATTGTTGCACATAACACAGGATCAAAGCACTAGTTGCAGCAAACCCCAGTTTTTTTGTTCGAAAAATTGTAGCCAGCCCAAATGACTGATTTAGAGCATTAAAACTGTATCTAATTAACATGTGGGCTTGTATTTCTATACCATATACCTAGGGATGAAAATGGAGCGGAAACGGACGGAACTGGGTGCTGCCACATTTGTTTTCATATTATTTTGCAGAAACGGAAACAAATACAGAAACCCCGGAAACGAATATGGAAACATATATTATCGGAAATGAACATGAAGCGAATACGGAGCGGACACGAAATCAAAAGTGGATGTTACCGGAACTTAAAAACCCTTGATCAATAGAGAAATTAAAAACTTAAACACTCGATGACATGGTTACAAGATAATATGAATATGTTAGTGGCTTAGGTCAATATTATAGCTAGTAGTACCAGACAACTACGTATGGGTCTAATTGAGTACGCGTGTGATCGTAGAAGTTGCGTCACATGGGTCATTCTGCACGTTCTATCATTGTGTGTCTTTTGATGCTTGGGATACAAAGAAAACATAGTCTCATAGTAAAAACGGAAGTTCCATACTCACGGAAACGGAAAGTTCCATTTTCGTGTCAGTTCCGCCGGAAAACCCTGTTCCGTTTTTGTTTTCGTTTCCACGTTAGAAATTCCACTTTCATTTTCGTTTTGCGAATTTCCATTTTCGTTTTCATATTTCCTCTCCATTTCCGATTTTCCTCCGGAAAAGCGGAAAGTTTCCACTCCATTTTCATCCCTAACTTACCCATTGAAAGAGATGATCCCGTCGTAATCGGTCGTCCTTTCCCACGGTGCAGCCACGTGTAGCCATTATTGTTCCGATTAGTAATCCAACCCGGACTAATAGTCGGGACCTTTAGTCCTGATTGAGTTGTCCCGGTTGGAGAACCGGGACTAAAGACCCTCTGAAACCGAGACAGACGCCCTGTTTTTTACTAGTGGCCGCCGGGTGGGGAAGAAAGCAAGGCGGCGTCAAATTCAAGTAAACCCGTGGCCGGCCCTTCAGGCGTCAGTGCCCTCCGTCCTCCGTTGGCACCGGCGCCAGCGCCGCCGGGTATCATCTCTCGCCCCCGTGTGGTGAGATTGGGTCTGCTCCGTCCGCTCGGTGGAGGCAGGGTATTCTCGGTCTGTTTCTTGTGTGGGATAGAGAGGACTAGAGGAGCAGACATGTACGTGGGAAGGGGAGTATAAGGGTTGCACATGTCAGGTACATATTAACTCCCTAAATCTGTTATTTGGGTTGGCTGCAACTGTTTAGACCAAAAACGGGGTTTGCTGCAACAAATGTTTTGATTCTGTGTTCTGTGCAACAATGGCATTAAACATTGGTGTTATGTGCAATTTTCTCATTTCCAGCGGTTGTGTACGGTACGTCGGTACGGGCTCCTGCTGACTCCGAAGTTGCTGGTGCGGCAGAAATGCGGTGTGGCGTAGTGTTAGTGTGGACTGTATGTATGGACACTGGCTTCACCCGTCGGATTATAAGAAGCCTTATCCAAAGACAGGGCAACGGGTGGAAGTGACTCCAAAACTTGATAGCTACAGGTAGAGGAGACGAGGCAGGGGTGAGCTAGGGAGAAACAGGCACAGAGCTTTAAGAAAGAAGATGGACAATGCTTTAAAGGAAGATGAAGGCAGGACGGCACTTGGATCTTGATCGTATGCCTCTGGCAAAATCAACTGAAACAATTAAGTTCTTTCGGTCACCTTAAGGAAAAGAAGCTCATACATGACCAGGTTTTAAATTACTTTCACTATGACCAGTCTCATACATGTACATTCCGTTAAAAGCATTGTAAAATTACTATGTGGAGGGTTGTCTAAGAGCAACTCTAGCAGATACACCATAATTCAAAATGGTAAAGTCAATTTGCGGGTCGCAGCAAACATGAAATGGCACACCAAATCGCATGGGGTAGAACAGATGCGCTAATTTCATATGAAATATTTATATATTCGGAATTGAATGTTTCTCGCGATACAAACCCTGCCGGAACATCACCGGGATTTACCAAAATACGAAAAAACTACATAGTGTAATCACGGAGGTCGCCCAATAGGTCATCACCTCACTTCTTCGCCGGGCGGTAGACTCCAGATCGTCCTGAGCCACCGCAAGGCGCTCGGCTGCGCCCTGCTCGCCAGCATCCACAACCGTTTTGGCAACCACCCGCTCTGCCCGATGCGGAATAGGGCGCCGCGGGGGAACTCTTGGGGCGACGGGAGGTTCCCGCCTCTTGGTCGTGCCGGCAGCGACAACTGTGGTAGCTGGTACCGCCAAGAGCCATCGGGATTGTTCGCCGAAGTATGAGAAATGGAAAATGGGATGCGACAGCGAGAAGGAGGAGTGTGAGACGGGAACTCTATCCACCCTCCGCACCGTAGATATAACGCATGGGAGGTGATTTTGCGGTCCGTCTGCATAATTTTTACGGACCTAGCGAGAAATGATGGATCTGTTCTGGCAGAATAAGTCGTCCGTCTGCTAAAAAACATGTATATGTATGGTCGCCGACGGGATGACGCATTTGGTAGAGTTGCTCTAAAAAGATTACCAAAATCTATAAGTATACCAAACAAGGAAATAAACGAAAAATATCCTAAGTACGATACGAACTCAAAGGATCCCGACTTGGTTTGAGACAGAGTCTGTCACTGTTTCGCATGCCATGCATGCACACAGACAGGCAGTTAATCCATGGCGGACCCGGTGGGCTCTAGCGAGTCACCATAAAAACCGAGGCAAAAACGCCCCGAGCCTCCGGTGGGCTCTAGCGAGCACAAATGCCAGAGCTCAGCGCGAGGAACACCTTTAACTGCTTCTGTCCGCGCGCCGGCCGGCAGCGGATCCCCACGGCGGTACGGCGCCGGACCACCGTGCACAGTTCCGCGCGGCCATATCGAGCCATGGATCGTGCCGGCCCCTGCGCCGCCGGTCCGGCCGCCAATCCATCATTTACGTAATCACCATGGCTGGTTTCGCCGCCACGGTGACTGCAGGCGACCGCGCGACAGTTGCGCCGGCCGGCCGGCCGTCCACCTGCGCGGGACGTACGTGGGTGTGCAACGGCGCCCACTGTGGCACCCGCGCGTGCGTGTGCATCCCAAGCTCGCTCGCTCACACGCGTACATCCCACCAGTATATATATGGCACTGTGCATGGGAGGCATAGATCATCGTTCCAGTGCAGGTGCTCGACCACCAAACGGACAAACACAGGCGACAGCTACGCGTCGGCCGGTGGATCCTCGCGTGAAATCGGCCGGTTTGCCAGCCGCTTGATCCATCCATCATGTGTGCACATATCAGTAGTATGATCAGGAGCTCATCTAGGTTGTCAATTCGTTCGCCTCTTTGCAACAAAAGCTTTGTTCTACTTGTTTGTAAAGCTATTTTTTCACGGTTGCCTAACCAGTCTTTTGACGGAGATGTAAATAGCCGTTTGGAGGACTAGGCACAATGATGCATCCCTGCAACCAGAGTTCGAATTCTGTTAGGAACGAATTTTTATTTTTTTACTAGAGTGGGCTTCTCTGTAAAACAAAGTCTTAGGTGCTAATACCCACAGATCTTTTTCTTTTTCTTTCTTGAATAACCGTTTGTTATTTTTCCTTATCTTGCTAAGCCTTACAATAAGGGTTGTGTTACGCTTAACATTTTGTAACACAGATCTTGTTGTAATCCTCATCAAATAGTTTTTCTGTCATCGTGATTGTAACCTTTTTTGTAACAAGGTTCATATCCACTCGGTGCTTTACAACACAAACTTTGTTGCAATTCCATCTAACATGTTCTGTGACTGCAACTAAATCCTCAATCTCTTTATTTGATATAAGGTTCGTGTTCCGCTTAGGATTTTGCAAGACGAGCCTTGTTTTTTTCTGGGAGTGCAAACGAAATCCTCAAATATCCCTTTCTTTGCAATAAGATCTGTGTTACGCTTAGTGCTTTGCAATACGAGCCGTGTTCCAATCCCATTGGAAAGAATCATAAGATGTGACTGCATGGACACATGAGAAAAGTTGTGATGTGCGCCTTCTAATCAACCCAGATCCCATGGCCATAGAGTCGGCCGCCGTGTGTGAGTTATTAATTGGTTGAATCTAACCATTTCCATCTACTATTACTGAAGAAGAATATAGATTCGGGCCACGGGCCCTCCCCCCTTCGTGTCGCCTGCTCTGGCGACTCGGGGGCGACCCCCTGTGCCGCCGCTCCACCAACTCAATTCATCAGATGTGTGTGCTATGGGCTGGGCATGATGTGAAATGAAGTCTATGAGTGAGTGAGTGTGATGTCGCTCTCTTTTCCCATCCAACTAATGGTTGGGGAGGGCCTTATGGGATAAAACTATGGCTTGTTTTCGCTGGCCATTTGGATCTTCACCTTCAACTGAGAAAATAAAACACGACGTTCACTAACAAAATAACCTTTCATCAGCTTTATCTAAAATATCATTAGCTTCATCCACAAAATGAAAAAAAATAAAATCTTTCTAAAAAACATTTTCTTACCTCTACCAATTAATGATCGCTACATGACATAGCCAACCGGTAGCCCAGCCTTTTCCCTTTAATGGTTTTCATAAGGAGCAATAAAAATTCATCTTTTATATTGATGCTATTTTGGTTAAACTAGCATTATGATACTCCCTTCGTAAAATAATCTAAGATGTTTTAGATCACTATTTTAGTGATCTAAAGCTTTATCATACAATTCGAACGAATATCTGAAATTTCACAATTTTAATTAAGCCCATTACAAATTTAATGGGCCAAGGCCAATAAAATCTAAGGCCGGGCCTCTAGTACTAGCAAATTGCGGTTTTTCGTTTTATTTATTTATATACTTGCCAATGTCATGGCCTCATTGGCGGGTTTAGCATACTGCGCCCTTCTATGCATGACAGGGATTCCTTCCTTAAGCTGTGTACAAATTATTATGATTCAAGCCCTGACGCTGTGCAATGAAGGTATTAACACTCGTTAATTTCTTACAAGGAACAGGGCATTAACGTACACATGACCCTTATCCATTGAAATGACGTACTAGTAGGGCCGCCGCCTGCTGGTCTGAAATGGCAGCGCCTTTATTAATTCATGTAGAAAACAAGCATTAGTATAATCAAGCTTGTCAGATCGACATTATTCTCTTGTCCAAGTCGTAATGGATGCACGCTACAGAATGCATCCACGCATGCAAAATTAACCGTTGGTGTGCGATCTCACAACACAGACCACACACCTTCATACTCACCTGATTAGAGCAATTAATCGAACCAAAGCCCCAATGGAGTAAAAAATACTCGTGGTGAAACTTACCATGCATTAACCCTAAATAAAAAACTTACTACGGTGACAAGAGCTGAGGGCAATTGATGTGGTACCAACATTAAGGCCTTAACCGCTGCGGTGACTAAATATTTTGCAGCCCGGCGGCGATATTAATACTACTTGAGGACACCCTAATTACTGTGAGATCACAACGAAGATCCTCTGCCATATATAGCATGCATGCATCGATCGACCGAGCTGCTAGCTGCTGGAGATCCTGTGTCGGTTCAGCACGCAGGACGTACGTACTCTGTCCTGCACCCAATTTACACGCAGGGGAATAAATTGAATTTTATCAATCAATACAATACACGCTAGTACGAATCATTAGCCCAGGGAAATCGCCCGCGGGTATTTTGTATGCTAGCCTGCCCCTGCCATCCGCAGGCTAATTGCCATTTGTCACCATGTGCCAGCATCCATGCATACCAGATTTTTCCTGCACACGTAGTATCGAACTGTTGATCAGACGGCGTCTTAAATCCACATATATTTGCTTATATGAATATAATAAGAGTGGGTCTTGCATTTTGTTCCAGTGTCAAGCAAAGGGCCCGGTGCACAGTCAAAATAAATTTGCCGCGAGGTAATTCTTGGGCCTACTACAACTACCTACCAAGCAGTGCAATTGCTGGCTCCAAATTGCTTCAGTCTTTCAGAGATAAGTTCTTCACTCGAGGGCACTACGTATGAGTCGAAGGCTGTGTGGTTGGGTGTGCATGGGTACATGCACTGATGATGCACACACTCTCATACTGTAAAATGTCCCCTCAACAGTCTTTATTTACTATACTGGTATCTATGTCGCTACCGATCAGTGATCAGTACTTACCATGCACACTGTAACTCCACGTTACTCCGTGGATAGAGTACGTACGATCGAACTCACGTACAAACAGTTTATTACCAAACAGAGTGGCGAAACATATGTATCAGTAAAAAAGAGAGCCATGGAGAAACTCCTATTGATCCAGTGCAGAGACTTAACCCATATACGGCAGGTACTTGAGATCGTGTGTGTATATATACATGCCTTGCCCCATCAATGGCATGCATCCATACACGCACCAGCCTGCGTTCTAACGGTTCCCACGTGCCGGCCGGCCGGCCCGTACGTGCGCCGATACTAACTTGGCACGTACACGTACGAGTAAGTAAGTGCATATCGATCCGCATGCCGCGTTACGGCCACGGCCGGCTACGTGCGTACGCCATGCATGCACGTGAGGCTTACGATACCTCGCTCGATCAATACAATGCACGTACGCACGTACATACGGTCGACATGCATGTATGGTCGTATAAATGTAGGATCTACGCGTATTTCACACACTGTAGACGTATTACCAATAGATAGCCTATGGGCTATGGCTATCGACTCATTGTAATGGTCGATGAAGTTCATACGTGCTTGCATGCGTTTAACATAGCGCTCGTTGTGCCATGGCGATTGTCAGAAGCGAAAGACATCAATGTTGATGCCATATGATGGATCCATGGATCGATCTGGGGGATCACGTACTGTTGCACTGGCGTATCTAACGAAATATAGGTCCCCCGATATATATGGATCTGTGAACAGTGGACTTGCTTGCGCTAGGGCGAAGGACGTACCCGCCACCACCTACGTCTAGCCATCCTTTACTACACCTCTGAGGCCAAATCTCTGGGAACAGGATCCTGCCCCCACTACTGAATTCAAAACGCATGCATGCATGCACGCATGTCAGCATGTGGCACCAGTTAATAATGTCGTAATGATTTATCGCAAAAAAAATGTCGTAATGATACCGTCGATCTTTGTTTCCTTGTCCTTATTGTCTTCCCTTTGTTTCTTACATACAAATGCCAGGGAAAATAGTTAGGACCAGCAAATCTAAATTAGAGAGAGAGAGAAGTGTGGGTGTGTGTGAGAAATAAAGAGGTGTATCATGCGCGCTCCCTTCGTTCAGAAATGTATGTAGCACTAAAATACGTCTAGATACATCCATTTCAGTGTCATTTAATTCCAGACGAAGGTAGTACATGGAAGCTATGTAGAGAGGGGGGGTATCATACACGTACATGGAAACTATGTAGAGAGAGAGAGGGGGGGTATCATACGTACATGAAAGCCATGTAGAGAGGGGGGGGGGGAGAGAGAAGGAGAGGACGTTCAAAAAAAAGAGAAGAAGAGAGAGAGAGAGAGAGGTGTATCATACGTACATGGAAGCCATTAGGCGCCATACATGGTGTACAAGCCGGGATCGATCGATATATGGTGTGTACCTACGTACTCGTGTCACACTCAAAGCGGGTAACATGCATGCGTAATGACACACGCAAGTCAACGAGCAGCGCATGCCTGAATACTTGTCTAAATCGATGGATACATATGTGGATGGATCGGATCGTATCGATAGCGAAAGATAGTGCACGTCTGTACGAAAGATTTGTGCACGTTTGTGGTGGCGGGACGACATGAATAGCCAATTAACCATTGAGCAATGCCTACGCCACGTACGCCGTCGTACCTGCGCGATCATTCCTTTTGCGCGTGTACGCATGCAGTAACCACGCAGGCACGTACGTACTCCAGAATGCCCGTACGTATGAAGAGCAGCTGCATGCATGCAAGCTCGATGGTTCTGCCATATTATATTCAGTGTGTCTTTTCGAAGCTTCGAAATGTCATGTTACAAAAATTAGGGATGCACCAACATCAGGCATGATACGCCAAGTAGCTACCTAGTACTCCCTCCGTGTCAAAATATAAAAAAAAATTAGTTTAAATTAAACTATAAAATTATTTTATATTTTAGTACCGAGGTAGTGGTATAATAGTAGCAAGGCATGTGTATAGGGTGTAAAATGTGATCGTTCCTATGAGTCCTACATGGACATGGGGAATGAAGTATTACATGTTCAAAGGTGAATCATTGATGTTCAAATTGCGGATATTTGTTTTCTGCTATGTATTACCCCCTCCGTTCGGAATTACTTGACATGGTTTTAGTTCAAGCGTTAACTAAACTAGAACTAAAACCACATCAAGTAATTCTGGACGGAGGGACTACATATATAGTTATATAGGAGTATATGCCCTACTTATTGTGGGAGTACTTGTCATTAGATCATGGTTATGATGTGGTGGAGTTATGTGGGCATTACTTCGTTTATCACGGTTCACATTGATGAGACTCTTTCGTATCAGAACAAATTTGGAGGAAAGAAAATTGGAGACTTAAATCCTAAGAAAGAAAAATTAATTTCCTATTTATACTACTTGGATTATGGCATTGCAACAAAGAGATTCCATGGCATAGATATTTTTCTACATGGAGTGTGGATTTTCGATGTTCAAAGGTGAATCATCGATGTTCAAATTGCGGATATTTGTTTTCTGTTATGCATTACCCCCTCCGTTCGGAATTACTTGACATGGTTTTAGTTCATATGCTTTTCTTTCAGAAATAGACTTTTGTTTCGCTTTATAGATAAAGCTACACACACGATCGATGCTAGTTGTTCAGGAATCTCTCATACAAACGAGAACAACGGAAGGTAGAATACACAAGATGAACAACATCAATATTCCACAAGAAGGACGCTGCTAGCGTGCAACAGAGCATGAGCACGGTTGACGAGGAGAAATGAACTCGTGTTGCTGTTTCCTGGATGAAACCACTACACTACACCAGCAAGCCCCGAGCAAATTGTAACCGGGGAGGGACCTCTACCTCATGCTCCCGATGTGGAGCGCCAATCCTACTGCCAAACAAAAATAGTCGAGCTACTAGAAGATGCAACTACGTGTAAGTGAGAGGAAGCAAATGATCCCGCCAATAGCCAAGAATGCTTTGAGGGATGATCCAAACCACCCAAGAATCGTCACCATGACGGGAGAAGATCTGCCCTCACCAACAACAACCCCAAGAGGGTAACGATGCGGACACATCGTTATTGTCTGGTCCATCGGAACGGATAAAGGTTTTGACCAGGAGCACATACGATGTGAGAGAAGAATACCGTCTCTAGGAGGGACACATCACCTAAGGCAATATTTCTCTGGGTACTTCCCTCACTTTTCAACAAAGGACCATGGCCAAAGAGCACACCATAGGGGAAGGGGAACTGGGGAAGGGGGAGTATACATCTAGATCAAATCTTAGCTGTCGCCTCCAAGGAGAGCAGCAAACAACGCCACCACAAGGCTCGCCGAAGGCAACGTGATGACATTCTAATGATGTGTATTGTCACCTTTCCTGTTTGATCATGTGTTTCCATAATCATGGGACCAAAGAGGCTCTTGTACAACACGACTGAAGTTTTCTTTCGACTTGTAGTCGTGTGCACGTTGCACCTTTCACCTTATGTCACCAAAACAAGGGAATGTGGCATTGGCCGGTTTGCCGGGCCCAAAAATATTTAACCTATTTTCGAGAACCTTTTAGAAGTTCTACTCATATGTGTTCTGATCGCCAATTCATATTACATATACTAGATCCAGCAGCGGTCGATTGAAATTTAGAGAATAAGATAAATGATTTTGACTTTATTTTTTATTATTATGAGATTCACTTTTAAGATACCTTGATGGTGAAATGGTAGACACGCGAGACTCAAAATCTCGTGCTGAAGAGTGTGGAGGTTCGAGTCCTCTTCAAGGCATAATATGGAGAATGCTCATTCGTCCCCGTAGAAATATTCCATGTCTTTCTTGTCTTGCACATCCTTGTGCAAGCGAATAATCTGTGAAGCAGAATATCAAAGGAAGTCGTCGATCTTATAGCGCTCTCCCTGGATCCAGGGATATGACACTATTAGAAAACAGGGCTTTGGTTCAGGCCTGGCCAGCCCATTAGTCCTGGTTCAGTCATGGACCGGGATCCATGGGGGCCTACGTCCTGGTTCGTGCGCCCAGGGGGCCGGCCGGACCTCGTGGGGCATTGATACCGGTTTTTCTGGGACCTTTAGTCTCGGTTCCAGCCACGAATCGGGACTAAGGGTGTCGGAACCTTTAGTCCCGGTTGGTGCCTTGAACCGGGACTAAAGGTAGGACCTTTAGTCCCGGTTGGAGACACCAACCGGGAAAAAAAAGAATTGATTTTTTTTTCTAGATTTTTACCGTCCACTCCTCCTTTAGTCCTGGTTGTTGTCTTCAACCGGGACTAAAGGTCTATTTTTCCTTTTTTGTTTTTCTAAACAGAAGAGTTTCTATTTTTAGATTTTGAATAACTTTTAGAATATTTAGAGTTTTTGAATGAATCTTTTTTCTTTAGGTCAAAAAATTATAAACTTTCTGTTAGTGCCAATAATTTTCAAATTTAAATAGTTTAAACTTAAATTCTTTTGAAATGTGTGTGAATCACTAGTTTGTGAATAACTTTAGTTTAAAAATAGATTTATGAGTGATTATGTTTCTTGTTGTTTAATATTAGTATGTTTTATCAGTATGTTCAATATGGGAATTTTT
This sequence comes from Bromus sterilis, assembly GCA_950022295.1. Taxonomy (NCBI): domain Eukaryota; kingdom Viridiplantae; phylum Streptophyta; class Magnoliopsida; order Poales; family Poaceae; genus Bromus; species Bromus sterilis. Next base: position 16,513,920 of record OX465598.1, on the reverse strand, counting down.
AGGATATTTTAACTAGGTGTTTTAATCAAAACCTCATTCTGTTTAACTCTTTATGAGGGTTTCAGACGAAAACTCATCTGTTACAATACATTTCTTTTTTTAATTTATTTCAACTACAGACTTTATGTGCATTAACTATGCACCATTCAAAGCCACATCCTCAAGTTTTAAACCTTTCTAACTTCATGTGCTATTTTTCATGCATTTAATGATTGTTTTTGCGCTAAATGGGCCTGAAATTGAAGAGGCAATACAAATAAACTCTGAAAAGGTTGAAACTTGGCATGGTATCATCATTTCACCCACATAAGATGTGCTAAAAAGTTGAGAGGGTTACGGCAAAAACTGGATGCACTTCGTGTACAAATTGGACCATCTCCTTCGAAGTATGAGGGTTTCGGACGAAAACTCATCTGAAATTTTCTTTTTTAAAATATTATTCAACTCCAGACTTTTTGTGCATTTAATATGCACCATTCAAAGCTACATCCTCAAATTTCAACATTTTCTAACTTCATTTGCTATTTTTAATGCATTTAATGTTTTTTTTGCGCTAAATGACCATGAAATTGAAAAACTGTAAAAATGAACTCTGAAAAGGTTGAAACATGACATTGTGTAATCAGTTTACCCACATAGCATGTGCTAAAAAGTTGAGAAGATTACGGCAAAAACTGAATGCACTTCGTGTACATACTGGACCATCTAATTCGAAGTATGAGGGTTTGGAAGAAAACTCATCTGTTACAAAGACATTTCTTTTTTTTTTAACTTATTCAACTCCAGACTTTTTGTGCATTCAATATGCACCATTCAAAACCACATCCTCAAATTTCAACCATTTCTAATTTCATTTGTTATTTTTCATGCATTTAATATTTTGTTTGCGCTAAAATTGACACCCCCCTGGTGGATCGCCTTTTCAATGTTGAAAAAATGATAAAAATTTCAAAAAGTAAAATATTTTCAAGGTGCCCACGTCTTATGTGGTTTACTGGTTAGAAAAATTAACAAGCATGGATTTTCACTTTTTTTTTGCAAAATCTCTCTAGAATTTGGTAAATGGTCATAACTTTTGTATACGACCTCTGATGAAAAAGTTTTCTTTATATGAAACAGAAAAACCAAACAGAAAAAAAGTTATGATGCTTTTAAGATTTGGAGGAAAAATAATTCAAAAAAAGTTGGGATAGAAATTTAAAAGGGCGCCCATCCACTTACCCCTTCATTCTTCTCCTCAATAAGATAATTCAAAAAAAGTTGGGATAGATATTTAAAATTGGAAAATATGAAATAAGGGTTTTCCGATTATACTATTGAGGGATTTTTTTTTAGATTTTAGGTTTTGCAAAATAAAATAAAAAACAATTATTTTTATTTATTATTCAAGATTATTATTATTTCATTACGTTTGTTTATTAAAATAATTATTTGGAATTAGAACAATATAGAAGTGTGACATTGTGACCAAAAGGTTAATAGGATTGTTATGATAGTAATATCAACGACATGTGTGCGGTGTAGTTGGAAATGGTAACGGAAGGAACTCGCTATTGCCGGAGTAGTCTAAGGATGGGTGACCGGTCGGGAAGTTTAACTACGACTAAGTAATTTGACTAGACATTAAGTTTAGTTTAAAGACTAAACTGGTCAAATAAATCAAATTATAGAAATTGTGAAAATATATATAAAAATGGAATGAAAAAAACTGGTCAAATAATGGAAATGATACAATTTTTGAAAAAATAGAAAAAAGCAAAATGAAAAAAATTGAATGATTTTTTTTTCTCGTGGAGGCCTTTAGTCCCGGTTGGACTCAGCGCACCACAACAGCCCACGTGGAGGACCTTTGGTCCCGGTTCGTGGACAAACCGGGACTAAAGGTATTGGGGCTTTAGTTACGACCCTTTAGTCACAGTTCCGAAACCGGAACAAATGGGCCTCTGGAACCGAGACAAATGGACCATTTTCTACTAATGTGACGGTATCGATTGAACCAGGGGTGGATTCAAAATGCGAGGGTCTTGCACTTTAGGAGCAAGGGTGTGTCCACTGCTGCTTTGATCTGTTAAGATAAAAAATTAGCTAGCCTACCATAGTTATTCTAGATCCTTGGCATTCCAACGCGATTAAAGGACGTGTGTATATCTGTATGCCCGTGCGTGCGGGGTAATGTGCATGTACTACCTCTATTCAGTAATATAATACATTTTGGCTAGCTAAATTAGCTTGCCAAAGCGTCATATGTTAAGGAATGGAGGGAGTAGATTGTAGAGATGTGCGTGTGTAGCCTTGTTCCATCCAAAAGAAGATATCAAGCAAGAACAAATGCACCCCAAATAATCTCTGCTTCAGGTGTGCAGCTAGCCATGCATGCATGCATGTTACCCGGCCGCGGGGTAATTAACTACACGCGAAGTACGTACGTGCAAAATGTACTGGCTGCGCGCAGCTGGTTGCCGCCATAATTTTTTTACCGTGCGCTACGTACGTACGTATACGGGAAACGCGCACGGTAGGGCCGGAGCACTATGCATGTTATGTTACTACCGTCTAGCTAGCCATTTAACTCCGTGTGTCAGCACGAGCACCGAGAGTGAGTGAGTGAGAAGGCTACGTGCAGCAGGCACTGTACACACAACACGGTTAAAAAAACTGTGCACTGTATGTAATGTATGTATATGGTCGTTCTTGTCCGGAACCTGTCAGATCTCTGGAAAAGGCAAAGAACGGTTAAGGCTAGCTAGTGGTGTAATGTGTATCATCTCTGTGTTCTGTGCATCCTTGTAAACTGCTACAGGTTGCGTTTTCAGTGTACGCAAGGCAATGCATGGCAGGGGGTCAGGGCGGTACTGGTACCACTGCTCGTGCTCGCCTTCGTACAGCACCAGCGCACCAGCAGGATGTGTGGAGATAGGATGCAAATTAGCCGCGCAAATCTTTACACAGATTGATGAGCTGTGTGCATTCCTTGGTGCGAAATACTTCCTTCGTTTCAAATTAAATAATTTTTTATTTGTCTACATATGTATCTAGATATATACACAAACAAAAATCATTTAATTTAAAACGAAGAAAGTACATATCTGAAAATTTATTAGAGCAGCTATAGCAGAGTAGCCAAAAATGATTTCATAGACGGTTATTATTTTTTGGAGTCTGTTCCGCACGTGGCAAACATAGACTGGCCAAACTGCAACCAAGCTTCATATAAAAATTATTTTATTTATTCAAGCTTTTTTGCAGTTGCCTCAATTTTGTTGTTTCAGTTTAAGCCATTCAAACGTTGACTGAAGTAACCAAATACGATCACTTAGTTAGAAATTATATTAGTGGCCAAAATCGAACGCATTTGCATACAGTTTTATGACAAGAAATGTTGTTAAGCGATATTTCTAAAATATGCAATATTCTTATTCGACATTGGTAGCTAATACTAGCACTAGCTACCGAGGAGGCCAAGGTCGTCTAGTCCTCATCGTCGTCCTCGTCCACTTCGTCGAGTAGTCCTCGTCGAGCGGTAGACCGATTGATTATCCAGGGGACATGATAGCGCCCTGCCTCGGTCGTAGCCTCCTCCTCGTAGCGGCGAGTGAGCTGCCCATGCTCGTACACATGACAGGTTGCGAGACCAGGCCGAAGTGCCCCGGTTTGCAGTAGGCGTTCTCCGCTTCATGATCGTAGAGTTTAAGCATGACCCTCAATTGGGTCCTCAAGCTCGATCGGTTTTAACGAGGACGGGACTGAACGGGGCATCGAGGCGTCAGCGTCCTCCTCCTCATCGAAGGATTCATACCAGGTGTGCAACATGGAAGCACGCGCGTGACGGGCGAAGGAGGGTGTCATCGAGGGGAACAATGGCCCCGAGTAACCAGATCTTGCCCGCTCATCGCCACGACATCTGCAGTGTGAGTAAGATGCGTCGTTGGTCGTGGAAAATGCATTGTTGGAAGAGGAGGAACCAATGCCATGAGGTGTATGTCACGACATATTATCACCATCGAAGATCTCTATCCAATACTCATGCATGTCAACACGACGACAGTGTCTCTTAAAAGGGAGTAGGAGGCGACGAGTGTGGAATATAGGAGGTGCTAACTAGGGGGTGAGAGTAGGCTAGGGTTTAGGTGATGGGGACACCTCACCACCGGTATTTTGTAGTCATGTGTGGCGAGGAGATGATGTCGTGTGGTGGTTACTTGAGGGAACGCCACATGAATCCGTGGAAGCCGACACATCATTAATGGGATGAGTGGTCAGCGGTTATATCGCCCCCTCACAGATGATTTACTATGCAGTTGGTGTGTATGGGTGGCTAGAACCTTCAAAACTTGGTCGTGGAACGAGGAGGAAGAAGATAAATTTTCTCTCCCTTGCCGACAGTTGGCGATGGAGTTGCTGCAAACTTTGTCCTCTAGAGCCTCGAAATATGGGGCTATGAGGTCGTTTTGTGAGAAAGCTTCGTAAAATATGACGATCAGGACACATGTGTCGACTCTACTAGAGTGCTTTTTTGTGTGTTGATCTTTATGAGTAGAGGATATGTGATGTCCTTGACATAATATACAAGTATTCTTATTTTTCATGTTTTGGTGTCAGTTACAGAATTTCTAGGCATGCCCCCCTAAAATCAAAACAATGAGCACACATATATACTCATAGCTCATATCACCTTATTCATAATTGAACCCAGATCGCAACCAATATGCATACATATATCACATGATAACATGCCAGCTCTTGTCGAAGTATTCATGAACACAAATTAATTCATTTGTTCCGAACATTCTAAGGAGAGTTGGAATGTATGATACATACTCTGGCCCGTGAGTGAACACACATACTTTTGTTTAGCGTTGGTGGGGATTTTTCATGAAGATTTCGTTTGGAGCTAATTGATGGTTTATAACTCGTGTACTTGAGGATCACGCGAAGAGAAGCTTGTATATTTTTCGTAGTGTCGGCTATACGAAGAATCATGGCGCCAACGGGTACCAGATTTGAGGTGGAGAAGTTCAACGGAACTGGAAACTTTGGGTTATGGCAGACACGGGTGAAAGATTTGTTGGCACAACAGGGATGCTTGAAGGCGTTGCGGGATGCCTAAGGCAGCTAAGATGGACGCTGAGGTTATTTATCATGTAATGGATGGGAATTCGTCGAAGAAGATCTAGATGGTGGATCTAATGCTAATGTGGCAGCTCGTGGTGATGACTCAGACATCAGTAGTGATGTTCTCGTAGTATCAGACAGGCGGTCAACCAAAAGTGAAGTGTGGATGTTAGATTCAGCTAGCTCTTTACATGCGACACCCAACAGGGAGTGGTTCTCTTCGTATAAGTCTGGTGAGTTTGGTTCTGCCTATGTGGGCGATGACACAGGTTATCGTGTTTGCTGGAATAGGTGACATCAAAATCAAGATGTTTGACGGAGTTAAGCGGATGCTTCGGGGAGGCAGGCATGTGCCAGGGCTAAGAAGGAATCTAATTTCGCTTGGTGTTCTTCATGATGGTGGTATGGAATTCCGTTGTGATCGGGATAAGAAGACCTTGAATATCATGGAAGATGAGGTGATCGTGATGATTGGAGAAAGGACGGCTTCGCATCTTTACAAGTTGCAAGGGAGCACTGTTGCAGGTGGAGTCACGGAGACTGGAGTTGCACGAATAGCGGAAGGATCTCACGGAGGCGGCGGGTCTGCGGCAGACTCGTCGAGTAGCTCTCGGTAAGCTACGAAGAAGACAACTCAAGTCCGGAGTACATGGAAGTTTGACGCATGGACAAATTCAAGGTGGTGGAGGATATTCGCCAAGGTGGAGTTTGTTGAGTTTGTGGTGAATATTGTGTACTAGTTAGGTTACATTGGACTTGGAGTTGTAGTGTGGGTAGGATACGTGTAGTGTTGGAGTCGGACACGTTGTATCCTTGTGCTCTCATATAATGAGGGGCACCCCACAGTTGTAACCTATGCCAACATAATAGCACATGCACGCAGGGGGAGCCGGCGGCGTGTGACGGCTCCCGGGTGGCCGGAGTGCGGTATTGTAGCGGTGTCATGGGGAGGAGCGCCCATAGTCAAGCCTCGGAGATGTAGCCGATGTTCGGTGAACTTCGTTACCAAATCTCGGTGTCGTGTCTCGTGTGATTGCTTGATCCTCGGATGATCTACTACGCGCTTCGGATTAATTCTAACGGTTCCCAACATTCTAAGGAGAGTTGGAATGTATGATACATACTCTGGCCCGTGAGTGAACACACATACTTTTGTTTAGCGTTGGTGGGGATTTTTCATGAAGATTTCGTTTGGAGCTAATTGATGGTTTATAATTAAGACGTTCGTAACTTATTGAACTTGAATTTCTTGTTGATGTCGATCTTCGTTGAAAGCATCAACCACACATCCAACGTGACCAACTCCCCGGTGTTACTCTAATTAGTGTGTGCAGATATTTCACTGTTCCAAAATGTATTGTTGAGCCGTGACAAGGGATGAAAGTCTATGTAGTAGGTGTTTTTTTCTTCATGGACTCATCAATTGCCATTCATTGACTATAATTAAATAATGAGCATCAATTGCACTTATATGTGGTGACGTGCATGTTTGTTGTTGTGGCTATGTGCTAAAACTTGTACCATGAACGAGAAATTCAACATCGTTGCCAACTATGTGAATAACGCAAAGGACCATGGCTATGAGCCCGACCGTGCTTTCGCGATACATAATTGCGTTATATGTACACAACATTATGTATGAATGAATTCACTTATGGTACACTGCATTTGCTTCTCCAAGCAATGCTCTCAATATAGAAAACACATCAACATCAAATTAAAGAAATAGGTTGCACTAGTAATTTGGTTTGTGCTTATCAATGAAGCTCATGCAATCCCAAATTGCCTAACCCTTCTTTGTTTCAGCCGTACCCATGAACACGCTAATCTATGGCAAGCATGACATCTGATACACTCCATCAAGGAGTTGTCATCCATAAACCAGTTGTGTTCCACACGCTGCAAATTCCTAATGTGCTATCATCTAAGGAGATATATGGCTCAAGCATCCCATTTTACTTGCTCAACGAAAACAGCTCATTTTCCCACAAGGGAGTACTATTTTGCAGCATTGAGTGTCCGTGTGTGAGCAGAGGGAAACCGGGCCGCTGTGGGAAAGTGAGAAACCAAGCATTAGCTATGCCCTACACCTTGCTAAGAGACCGTCAGGGAAGCACCAACTGCTCTCTGCTGGCTGATTCGTTTGTGCACAGGAAACAAACAGAAAAAGATCATATCACAAGTAGTAGCAGTGCTGGTCTTTGTTTAGTCCTCTTGCCTCTGCCTGTCAGCATCGTTTCGATAGTACGTGCTCCTCATGCATGCACGGGCTATCAACTTTTTTCTGCCGGAACACAACAACACGGATGTGCATACTGTGGTTCACCCCCTCGTGCAGACACCCAACAAGATGAAATTTCTCTTGGGTTTTTTAAAAGAGAAAAGAAAATAGGAAGCACATAAAGTTGATAAACATAAACGCAGTGCGCGTTATAGTGTAGAGTGTAGTACAATTTGTGGGCTGCCAAACTAAAAATAGCATAAGATAATAAGAGAGACTGCTTATCAAAGATTTGCCTGATTTTTTTCAAGTCAAAATCCAATGATTATGCTTCATCTTCCTCCTTCAAACCCGTAACCCTAACCTCCTCAACTCGAATATGGCACTAACGGTGCGGCGACCTACGATGTTTCTACCCAGTGGCGGAGCTACAATGAACAAGTTGGACGGGCTAGCCTGAAGGAAAAGCTCAGATTTATGCCCACGTATCCTAATTTTTGTTTGAGGCCAAGTAGTTTGGTTCAAAGCTGGGCGGGCTACTGCCTTGTTTTGTTTCAACTTAGCTCCGCCAGTGTTTCTACCTACGCCGATGTCCTAGCTCACCATCGCTAGCGAAGCCACAATGTTCCCTTCTCGAGATTGATCTTAGTCTAATCCAATGAAAATTTAAACGAACCTTGCCCTAACACAAACCGGCAAATCCGTTCCTTTCCTCCGACGGCGCCACCGCAACAAGCTAAATCGACCCTGTCTTCGGCGAGGTGTTGGCTCTTCCTAGTTGGCGATGTTGTGTCCAGCCGCGACATCCCTCTCGAGCAAGCCCGTGGCACCGTTCTCCTCAATCACAAATCAACCCAAATTACATCCTTACACAATTTTGCAATGGAGGACGCATTAATTTGAAAAGAGAAAAACGTTAAGAAGATCACGTGAGTAAGTAGTACATACACACATGTTGGAACCAGCTGCAACAAATCTCGTAATAACAAGCAAAGAAAGAAAATAAATCATTGAGAAATCTCTAGGTGGACAGCTGAGTGTCCATGCATGTCTTCTCTGCGGGGGGTATATGCCTCTCTTCTCTCTCCAAAACAACCATGGCGACTTGTTGCGCCGGAACAGCAAGGAGAAGGCCCCCATGTCCAGTGAGGCAGCTGACACATGCCGCTCCCGGACAAGCTACGCGCCAAGAGTTATTGCCAACGGACACGCACACTCTCATCACTCTCTTCCTCCTCCACTCCCCTCTCTCCTCGTCCACTCCGGTGGTACCCTCTCTCTCTCTCTCTCTCTCTCTCCTGGCTCCCTTTTTAACCACCTCTGCGCCCTCCACCACCTTACACAGCGCAGCACAGCCACACCGCTTGGTTCATCCAGCTTGCGAGCGAGCTTAGCCAACCACACGACTTCTAGCTCACTAGGGCCATGATGAGCGGCGGCAGGATGAACGCGGCGGCGGGCGACGACTACCCGTTCGCCGCAATGCAGCAGCCGCCTTACGTCGGGTACGAGCACGCCGGCATGATGCACCAGGCTGGAGGTGGAGGAGGAGGAGGAGGAGGAGGAGGGGGGCAGCGCCACCACCACCAGGGCGGCGGCATGATGTACGACAACTTCGACTTCGCGGCGGCCGCGGCGGCCTTCGGGCAGTTCCAGGACGCGCCGCACCACCAGATGCTGGCGCTGCCGCCCAACGGGGGCGGCGGCGGGGGAGGCGCGCTGGTGCCCATGGCGCCGCCGCCCATGCCCGGGATGCAGCTGCAGATGCCGCCCATGGGCATGCACGGCGGCCACGGCGACGTGTACCCGGCGCTGGGGATGGTGAAGCGCGAGGTCGGCGGCAGCGACCCGGGCAGGATCGGGCTGAACCTCGGCCGGCGGACCTACTTCTCCCCCGGCGACATGATGGCCGTGGACCGGCTGCTGATGCGGTCCCGCCTCGGCGGCGTGTTCGGGCTCGGCTTCGGCGGCGCCCACCACCAGCCGCCGCGGTGCCAGGCCGAGGGCTGCAAGGCGGACCTCTCCGGCGCCAAGCACTACCACCGGCGCCACAAGGTGTGCGAGTACCACGCCAAGGCCTCCCTCGTCTCCGCCGCCGGCAAGCAGCAGCGCTTCTGCCAGCAATGCAGCAGGTCAGACACCCCGCTACTCCACTCTCCATCCATCAACTTGAAACAGTAGTAGTTCTTGAATTGCGAGGTGACGTTCTTGCACAAGCCCAGTATAGCTAGCCCAGAGCTAGCTAGGTTCCAGACCCCAAGCAAAGCAAAGAAAGCAAGCATAGGGTAGTAGGGCCAGTGGAAGCTGGTCGCCTTTTCAGTTGGCGCTCTGATTTGGCTCATGTCCATTGTCCGTTTCGGCCATGGAAAAAGCTCTCAGTCGCACTCGCACTCGCACACACACAGAGACGACGACTGGTCATGTCAACCAGGAAAACAGACAACCGAATCACGAACACTGCTAGCTAGGGCATCTCTTTCCATGGCTTTTCCTTGTGGGGATCGTTGAAAGGAGGAGGGGAAAAGGCTGCGTGCCTGCAGGCCGGGAGAGAGAGAGAGAGAGAGAGGGAGGAGGAGGGAGAGGAGGTGATCCGGTGCCAGGCTTTCGCCCTGACCATATCTCTGCCTCGGCCTTTCTTCCTCCTTATCCTCCCATTGACCAATGTGGCGGTAGCTGCCGCAGCGGTGCCAGTGGCGACTGGACTCTTGCATGCCAATTATGGTTTTCTTGACAAATGCATATGCTAATTATGTACTACTGTGTTCCTCATCTAGAGTAGATGTTGGTTACTTCTAGTAATCTAGAGTAGATGTTGGTTACTTCTAGTAGTATTGTCTTGGTTTTGTAATGGTTTTTGGAACAAAATAAGAGATTAAGTTAAATTGGTTGGTCTGGTGGTGTAGGTTCCACGTGCTCACCGAGTTCGACGAGGCCAAGAGGAGCTGCAGGAAGCGGCTGGCGGAGCACAACCGCCGCCGGAGGAAGCCGGCGACAAGCGGCACGTCGGCGGTGTCCAAGGAGTCGGCGCCGCCTTCCAAGAAACCCAACTCCGGTGCCATCTCCAGCTCCTACGCCGCCGACAACAACGGTAAGCTATACAATTAACGTGCAGTTACCTTTTGCTTTAGTTTGCATCCTTTCCTACCTAGCGCAATTGATCACCATTAATCACGACTAATTACCTCGCTTTTCTACGTACGTACGATCTCGAGCAGCTCTGAGCGCCGCCAAGTCGACCATCTCGTCGAACACGAGCGCGATCAGCTGCCTGCAGCACGACCAGAGCAAGGCGGCGGCGGCGGCGGCGGCGAGGCCGATGACGCTCACCCTCGGAGAGGCGCCGGAGAAGCAGCAGCAGGACGAGCACCGCCAGCTCAACAACAGCGCCATGCATCAGCTCCACCACCACCACCATCAGGAGCAGCAGCAGCACTTCATCACCTCCCTGCTGCAGCAGAGCAACAACAACCACAACAACAACGGGAACAGCAGCAACATCCTGTCGTGCTCCTCGGTGTGCTCCAGCGTGTTGCCGGCGGCCAACGGCGAGGTGTCCGATCAGAACAACAACCATGGCGGCGGCAACAACAATAACATGCATCTGTTCGAGGTGGACTTCATGTAGATCGTCCGATGCAGGTGGGCTTGGAGATCCAGTCCATAGGAGCCATGGAGCGGTGACCAGCCTAAGCCTCAGCCTAGTACGTACTGTGTCGTCAAGTCTCAACAGCGTTCTTTTAAATTAATTCGTGTGTAGGTAAAACAACAAAAGGGAGAGCGTAAAACTTCAGGGTATAGTCCAAATTAAGTGTCAAAGTGCTGAGATCAGCTAGTAGAGCAAGCGAGTGACAAGAAAAGGCTGTGCTTGCTTTGCTCGGCTGACCGAAGCAAGTTCTTTCAGTTCATCAACTTTCTTTCTGCGGCGCTCCTGTGGGGTGCTGCGTGCAAGCAAGCATGCCTTTCTGCCGTTTCTGTTTCAGTGAGGGAAATAATGTTTGTGTTCTGTTAGTAATTCTTTTCACTCACTGTCCACCTCGCGTGCATTTAAGTTTCTGTGTTGTTGTCACATTTCATGGTATCTTCTACGTGGAGGCTAGGTCCAAGGGGATAGTTCAAAACGGGAACTGGTTACAATTGATTCCTTTGGCGCGCAAGCGATCTAGGCAAGAGGTCCCGGCTCGCATTACTCCGGGATCTTTTCGAATCCGCCATTGCTGCCAAAGCTATCACTAGTAACCTTGACCGTTTTTACCGGCAATGCAATGCAATGCATCCATGGAGATGGAGTAAGAAGCGTTGGACCATGCATGCATGCAATGCAAACGCTTACTATGTATTAAGTGCATGTCAAGAAATGGAGCCCTCGCCACAGATCCTGCCTGGGCACGTACAAGAGGGCCTTAATTCACGACAAGCCTAGTACGTACCCGTCTAGCTAGCGATCTAGAGTACGTACGTACGGGGTCATTCACTCGTGCTCCTGGAGTGAGTTCATTCATAAGTAAAGCCATGCATGGTCCTGCTGTAGGCAGGGCCAAGGGAGGGCCAGGCGTCTTCCTGCTGCTGCCTCCGGCGGATACGATGGACGTGGGACTGTAGCGGCTCCACAATGGAGGTTGTGGGCGTTCATTTCATCGTACATGTGTATTTGCCGGCCCCGTACGTGGTGCATGCTGCAGATGCTTGAATGCTGCTGCACGCAGGGGCTGGGGGAGAGAGGAGATTAATTGGTTGGGCCCGTGGATGCATGCATGCGAAGCAGGGCGAGGCAAGTCGTGTCTGTTGGCGTTATTGGGTCCATGGATGCATCATGGGTGTGCATGCATGGGGCCATTCTTCTTCATGGCGTATTTCCTTGCCGATTCTGTTGCCTCCCAAGCAAGGGCCTAGCTAGGATTAGGACCGCGCATTGAATTGAAGCCTATAGAGGTGCTCTTATTATGTCATTTCAAGCGTACATGTATTGCACACACAACGGCTATGTGTGAATTGGCTGAATTTGCAATTTGAGTAAATCTTTTGAAGGTTATGTGTAAGTTGGCTGAATTTGTAATTTGGTAAGGAATGAGAAGACGAGGCGGAGCTCTGAGGTCGTGCATGAAGGAGTCGCGAGATGCGAGGTTGGCCTAACGGATGAGGAGGGGGTGATTTCTAGTATTGATTCCCGCTCGGACTAGGTAGTTGCCTAGGCACAGCCGGGCATGCGAGGCAAGAGGCGACGATACACATCACATTTGAGAGTCGTCTCTCCTTCAGAGCTGCTCCACCACCTAAATATATTACTCAAAGCAGCCTGATAGCATAGCCATCAAGCAGAGTTACATTAGAGCAAGGGTGAGAGAGGAGAGGTATTTCCACCTTGGTAGAAAAGTCATCAAGAAGTGCAGAAGTGTTACAATATAGCAGGGAGCGAGAGGAGAGGTAGTTCCGCCATGACATGACAACCTCTTTACAATTGGGGTCGCGAAAGCGGTAGATCCAGATGGAGAAGTCGGCGATGATGTTGCAAAGGGTGACAGTAGGGGTGGGGGGGGGGGGGGAGAGACTCGTTTCGAAAGACAAGGGCGTTGTGGGAGTCCCAAATCTTTCAGAGGACGGTGCGGGCGACGGTCGGCCAAATGTTGAGTTTTTCACTTGTGTGCACATTTTCGCAATCGAAAGACGTTCATGGAGGTTTAGAAGAAGAAAAAGATATATGCTTGAAAAGAATGTTCTTAAAGGGATTTTTTTTTATTTTCGCCCGGAAATTCATAAAGTTCATTTTATCATAAATATTTGCACGCAAAAATGTAATATTTGGTTAGAAAAATCAAGTTTTTTTCCTTTCTAATTTACTGTGTTACGAGTTACGACACGACCATTTGAGCTTGGAATTAGAAACACACTTGAGAGAGAGATAAACCCCAATCTTGTTCTTGTTCTTCGGTCGGCGTTGTGGTCGTGTCTAGCTCTACCTCTTTGGTGCCAGGGAGGGAGGGACCCCCCATGGGGCGACTTGGCATGCACGCCAAACCTGTGCTTGGCAGGGTGTGTTTTCCCACAAACGCCGAATCTTGGAGCGTTGGGCGGGCAGTCCTCCTCCTTGCTGCTGCAGGCTGCAGCCTCCAGAGGTTGCCCACGTCAGTCATATGGGTGGGTAGTAGGAACCGGCCCTGATCGCTCGCGGTGCCTGCCGGTGGCCTCACCTCCCTCCCTGCTTTCTAGTGCGTGGCACTGGCCAGCCGCTGCCCCTCGCTCGTGGCAGCGCTGAGAGTGGTCTGCCCGAAGAAATGTGTGCTTCTTTACTTTAACTTTACAAAACGTCTATCACTCATTAGAAATGTTAGAACGTCTATCACTCATTAGAAATGTTAGAGCATCTTCAGCCGTCCCCGGGAGCCCCCAAGTCCACTTTTTATGTCCGGTTGGCCGAAAAGGCGCTGGAAATCTTTCGCTCGCTCCCCCAATGGCCCTCTAAGCGTCAAAATTGCGTCGGCATACCCAGGAGAAATCCAGTGCGCTGGGAGGCTTCTGAGGGCATCGACGAAAGCTACAACCAATCATACTTTTCTATGTGTTTTTTTTTGCTTATGTCAAAAGTTTATGAGATAACTTTTACTTAGGTGGATGATGGCTGAAAACATGTACTTTCCAAGAAATCAAAATAGCGCCGCCGAAGTATTTTGTTCCTCCAAAACATCGATTTTTTGATCCGGTGTGCTCTTGGGGGCTCCAACAGCTGCAGATGCCCTTAGTGCTATAAACAAATGTCTACCCAATTTTTATAAAATGATTATATCACCCAAAATTATCTTCATGGTATATGAAAAATGTTCGAATGTCGAAAATAAATGTGACATTTTAGAAAGTGTTCATGAAAATGTAAAATTATTTCCAAGTAATGAATAATAAATGTTTAGGAAATGTAAACATTTGTTCGAGCAATTTCGGAAGAATGTTTGTGACATAAAAAGAATGTTCACCATGTATTAAAAACAATTTGTTGTGTACTTCTAAAATGTTCATCGCGTAATTATGAAATGTCTAACATGTATTACAAAAGGTTCGACATGCATTAAAAATTGTTGAAGTTGTATCTGTGATTTTTTTTAACCATGTATTCATAGAATGTTGGACATGTATCTTAAAAATTGTTTAATATGTACTCAAACAGTATCCAACCTGTACTTACAATGTTAATTATGTGTCTGAAAACTTTGAACACGCATTGAACTAATATTCAAATTGCACTAGTAAATGTGCATACACTAAAACCAAGCAAAGTAAGAAGTATCATCAATTTGACAAGAGAAAAAAGTAATCAATAGATAGAAAATAGGAAAAACAATAAAAAGAAAAAAGAAATGCGAAGAGAAAAACCCAAGTCAAAGTCTTTCTCAAACGTTCAAACCACTAAAACTGAAGTAAAAGTTTTCTAAGGTTTTGCTAAATGGGTTTGCCCGGTCAGTGTGCCTGTAGGTGCGACTACGATAGTATTGCAGTAAGCAATATATAGTATTTGCACATTAGTCTGGGTACGAGTATATGCCGCTCTTAGCGGTGCAGAGCGCACACTCCGCTTGAAGTACTTCGTAACTTAGAAAACATATTATTACTGGTTTAAAAAAAATTAATTTCCATGCAAATAAGATGTTCACGCATTGTAAAACATATTGATGTAATTTTAAAACTTGTCATCTATTTTAAAAATATATTAATATAGTATACTAATCATTAAGGTTAAAAACATTCATGTATTAATTTTCTAAAAAAGTTCCTGTAATTTTAAGACAGTTCTACATATTATAGAAAACATTCTTGTAACTAAAAAATGCTCATAAATCTTAAAAAAGTTTTTGTGGCATGTGAAAAAGTGATCATATAATTTAAATTTTTTAAATATTTACAAAATTATTTTCTAAGAATTTTATCATAATGATAAGAAAAGTAAATGAAAAATGATGAAAGAAAATAAAATAAAAAAGAAACATTAAAAACAAAGAATGGAAGGGAAAACATTTTAAAAAGGAAATTCAAGTAAAGACTTAAAAACATTTACTAAAGGCCTCACAAACGATGCAAAAGTATATGTGATACGTAGTTGATTGCACATAATGGATGACATATAGCATTTGACATGAAACGTTGAGGGAACGTTTATTATAGTCGAGTGGGGGTAATAGAGTGAAACCGTATGAAAAAACTATTTTCACAATTTTCTACTTCTTTGGAGACTTTATGAATTTTGACTAGTAGTTTAAGAACACCTACATGTCCAAGTCTAATAGATTATAGCTATGTAATACAAGAACTTGCACAAATAAATGTGAAAGTAAAATTTAGAGGGACGCAAATATGGAATGATTTAATGAAGATTTTCACGTGGTCCATATAGTTGGGGCTATCTAACTTGATCTTGATGAAGGTTTTGAACCACTAAGGTTCTGGGATCACAGAGATCCCGGTTTCGATGAAGGAGTGAGCTCGCAACCAAACACCATCCACTAAGGGTCCACAAAGTGCAACCAACCTATGCCATCATATAATACCACCATGAAGGTCTAGGATCACTCACAATAGATCTTCATAAAATGGTTGAAGTATCTTGAGAAAAAAACTCGACATTAATGTCATTTCAGAACAAGGCAGGCGCTTTGACATCGGTGCATTCGAGGATCTCATTATTTTCGTTGACGAAGCGGGTCCAGGACGATCGAACTAAGTCCTTGTTTCGTTGTTTAATAAGGCTGAGGTCGGAGGCATATGCAGGTCAGACATACGTTCCTCAGAAGTTTGCTAAGAACTCGTACCTGATATTAGACCAGGCACTAATTGAGCCTGGACTCAAGGTATTCGGCCATTGTCGGTCCGACCCTTTTGACATGAGCGACAAGTACTTGATGGTGGAGGTCATAGGCGTTTACTACCTGAACTGTGAGTATGCAGTCCTTGAGCCATATCGCAAGATCTGAGGTTGCATCATATTCCTTGCAATTCATCAGCTTGAAGCCGACTAGGAACTAGTGCTCCACCACCTCGTTCGCGAAACAGGGAGGATATGACATGCTTTATATTTCTGTATGGCCTTGATTTTTTTGACGTGCATCATCGATTCCATCATTTAGGTCGAATTTGGAAAAGGTTAGACCATATGTATCCTTTGTCTATTCTTGAAGCCACACTGCTTACTCAATCGTGGTTCCGGTGTGCCGCCTGGACTCATAGATCGTTCGAGGTGTGACATTTGTGGGTGGAATTTTCCATTGGTGGTGACGTGGGGGTTTCTTTGTACTTACTCTTGGAAACTAAGCTCTTGGTATCGTGCAACATGGTAACCGATCCTTTCCCTTCGTTCATGTTATCCTCCTTCTTTTACGGTAGTCTGTTCGACTTTGTGTGCCGCCGCCGAGATTGCGTGTTGGGAAGGGAAGGTGGGGGTGCGGGGGCGATGAGGAAGATCCCCCACCACCTGAGCCTGTAATTATGCGGTGGGGAGGGAAGAGGAGGGAGTGCAACGACGACGAGGACAGTGTGGGGGAGGGAGGTGGAGGGAGTGCGACGGCGCCGGGATCACTCACACGAGAGGGCGGTTATGGTGTGCGGCAGTGGGGGGAGGAGGGAGGGCGATAGCGAATGAGGGCGACGTCGGAGAGATTAGGGCTTGATGAACAATGGACCGATGAGGAATCACTCTAATCGACTTTAAACATAGAGTAATGGGCATTGTTAATTATAATTGACAATTAATTAATTGGCATTATATTATTAATTATATTCAATTGAAAACTTCAGATGATATTACTCTTTGGATTTTTTTTTTCTTGAATGACCTTTCTTCTTTGAACCATAATACCCTTGGGCTTAAGTAAAGTTCATATAATTTGAATCGTTAGATCAACCATATGATACACTCTATTTTATTAGCGTCTTACCAATTGTGGGTTCTGTTTTTGTTGCCGATTGACAAGGTGTTGAGTGTATGCCAATTTCTAGAGGTTTTAGAGAAGGCTTCTTTTTTACGGGGATAATACTTGTATTACTCACATCATACGGGATTACAGTCAGCAAAGGCTAGGTCAAGAATAGCCGGCGGCCCGGATCCAATCCAGGTCATAGTTTTACCTTCTACTTTACCAAAACTAGCAAGACTATTACTAACTTTATTTTGAGTACAAATGATACGAGTAACACAAAATTCACAAAACGACAAATTGAGTTGCGGCCTTAGTTCAGTTCGGTTGAACATGTGTCTCCAAAACCAAAGTGGTACTAGATTCTAATCATAGTATAAGTTGCGTGGACCAATCAGTCCATGACCATGTATTTTTTACGTACTCCTCGTTTTGTGGAGATTTTTCCACGTAAAAGTCTTGCATCATTTGTGCTAGGTTTTTTTGTTATTCCGTTGCTTACTTGTTGGCTGAAACTATCTCAAAGTTCACCATAAACTTAGCTGATAAAGGTGTGATATTGTGCATATTTAACCCGTAGGTGAATCAGTGCATTGCTCGTTACAGTTCTGCCCCTAATACACCTAGGGGGATTGGACCTCACCCTATAGCCGGGGAAAAAAAACACTTCGGCCAACTATCTAATGTGGTGTTCCAATCGTGTGGGTTAATTGTCTTGAGCCTAATGCTCAAGATCCAGAAACTACATGAAGTCCACCTCAAACATATGCATGTTGTTGTTGGCGTTGTTGCTGCCATCGGTGTTGTCGTTGTCCTGGTGAGAGACCTCGCCGGTGGCATCCGCCGGTGGCATCATGCTGGAGCTCATCGATGAACACGGCATGATGTTGTTGTGCAGGAGGGAGGTGATGAAATGCTGCTGCTCATGATGGTGGTGGAGCTGCATGGGATTGCTGAACTGCTGCTGCTGCTGGTGGTGGTGTTGGTCCATCTCCGGCGACGCGCCCAGCGTGAGGGTCATCGGCCTCACCGCCGCCCTGGCCTGGTCCTGCCGGAGTCCGCTGATGGCGCTCGTGTTGGACGACATGGTCGACTTGGTCGGGCTCAAAGCTGATCGATCCATCGTACGTTGAAGTTAGCCTTGATAAATGATAAGTGATGATCAATTTGATAGAGCAAAGGCGTAGCCTTACTGTTGTCGTCGGCGCCGGCGTTGGGTTTCTTGGAAGGTGGCGCCGACTCCGCGGACGCTGCCGCCGTGCTGGTGGCCGCCGGCTTCCTCCGGCGACGGTTGTGCTCTGCGAGCCGCTTCCGGCAGCTCCTCTTGGCCTCGTCGAACTCGGTGAGCTCGTGGAACCTAAAGCCAACCCAAAGCACAGGAACAGTTTAGGCTAACCTAACTAAACACACGACTACCAGAATCCTTCAAGTTGTGCATGTGAATCCAACGAATGCATACATACTCCATAAATGCAATGCAATGCAAAAGTCTAGTCGCACGCAACACAACATTGGTCAATGCTCGGAAAAAAGAGAGAAAATCGGGATCAGAGATATGGCCAGGGCAACAGCCTGGCACAGGATCAGATCAGCCGCTCCTAGCAGCACGCAGCACGCAGCAGTCTGGGGTCTGCAGTGTAGCTAGCCCAAAGAACGCTGGCTTTTGATTCTCTTTTTCTCTTCGTGATCCTGTCTCCATGGTACCCTGAACGAAAACGCCATGGAAAAGCTCATGTAGCTACGTAGCACTACGTACTACATGGAGTGGTGGTTTGTGCTGTCTTTTTTCTTGACATGACTGGTCGGTCGTCTCTGAGACGGAGACTTGCTTTTGCACAGAGCCTCTTTCTCAGTTCTCAGTTTCTCACCATGGTCGCCGCAACGGACAAGCGACTTGAACCAAGAACAGAGTGAAGACTGAAGACTGAAAAGGCAAACAGCTTCTCTCGAGAGGATACTGTTTCATTTCTACAGAGAGAGACAGAGATAGAGAGGATTGGGTATGGGCCTATGAGGTGTGTGATTCTGACCTGCTACATTGCTGGCAGAAGCGCTGGTGCTTGCCGGCGGCGGAGACGAGTGCGGCCTTGGCGTGGTACTCGCACACCTTGTGGCGCCGGTGGTAGTGCTTGGCGCCGGAGAGGTCGGCCTTGCAGTCCTCCACCTGGCACCGCGGCGGCTGGTGGTGGGCGCGGCCGAATCCCAGGCCGAACACGCCGCCGAGGCGGGACCGCATCAGCATTCGGTCCACCGCCACCATGTCGCCGGGGGAGAAGTAGGTCCGCCGTCCGAGGTTCAGCCCGATCCTCCCCGGGTCACCGCCTCCTCCGCCGACCTCGCGCTTCACCATCCCCAGAGCATTGTACCCGTCGCCGTGCATCCCGTGGTGCATGGGCATCTGCAGCTGCATCCCCGGCATGGGTGGCGGCGCCATGGGGACGCCGTTGCCGCCCGGCGGCAGCGCCAGCATCTGGTGGTGGTGGTGGTGGTGGTGCGGCGCCTCCTCGAACTGGCCGAAGGCGGCCGCGATGTCGAAGTTGTCGTACATCATAGCTCCCTGGTGGCGCTGGCCGCCGGCCTGCACCATGCCGGCGTGTTCGAAGCCGAAGTAGGGAGGTTGCATTGCCGCCGCGAATGGGAAGTCGTCGGCGCTCGCCGCCGGGTTCATCCTGCTGCCGCTCATCATGGCCCGAGTGAGTGGTCGTAGCTGGGAGGCGTGTGGTTGGCTAAACTCAGCAGCTCGCGGCTCGCTAGCTGTATGAATCCGTATGGTTGTGCTGTGCTGTGTAAGGTGGTGGAGGGCGCAGAGGTGGTTAAAAAGGCAGCTAGAAGAGAGAGAGAGGGTACTGGAATGCGGAGAGAGTGGAGGAGGAGAGTGAGGAAGAGAGTGATGAGAGTGTGCGTGTCCGTTAGCAAGAACTCTTGGCGCGCAGCTTGTTTGGGAGTGGGAGTGGCAAAACAACTAAAATAACCTAGATATGAGAGAGTGTGTTGAAATCTTTTGGATGAATTGGTTAAAATCTATCCAAAAGACCTGATATTTCCTTTGCAGTTAACCGTGTCTGTCAGTATCTTAATGCTCCACGAGATACTCATTGGACAACTGTTAAGCGCATTCTGCGCTATCTTCGTCTCAACATTGTGCATAGTCTTCATCTTCGGGCTGCTCCTTCTGGCATTTTATCCGCTTTTTCTGATGTGGATTGGGATGGTAATCTAGATAATCGTCGATCCACGGGGGAATATGAAGTACTTTTTGGTCCCAACTTAACCGCCTGAAATTTTGGTAAACAAGCTACAGTCTCTCATAGTAGCACTGGAGCTGAATATAAAGTTGTACCCAATGCCGCTACTGAGATCATAAGGGTGCAGTCTCTACTCCGAGAGTTAGGGCTCTCACATCCGCAACCTCTTGTTCTTTGGCGTGATAACATTGACGCCACATATCTTTCGTCTAATCCGGTGTTTCATGCTAGAACAAAGCACATTGAAGTTGACTATCACTTTGTAAGGAAACGTGTTGCTCAGAAGCTGTTTCAGATCAAATTTATCTCCTCAAAAGATCAACTTGATGATATCTTTACAAAGCCATTACCTCTCCCTCAGTTTGAAGGATGCCAGCGCAACCTAAACTTGTTGAACTCATAGCACGGTTGAGATTGAGGAAGGGTGTTAGACTATGTATAGATTCCATTTCCCTGTATATCTGTACATGTATTGTACCTGTTCAAACCATTATATAAATAGACGTAAGCCACCCATTTAGGGTTGTACTAGTTTCCCCCAAACATATTGTTTTACATCCATCAATTCAAACTTTTATTTGTGTTGGCTGGTGCACCAATTCTATACACTGAACATTGAGAGGAGGGCCTTCTGGTTGTTGTTCCGGTGCAAGAAATCATCGTGGTTGTTTTATCCCCGGGGAGGCCTTCCAAAGGGGGGCGAAGCATCCAAGAGTAACAAGATCCACAAGGGATTAGTTGGGGGAATCACATATCCTTTGGTGGAAGTGTAGATCGGGGCCTTCTGCTCAAACCCTAAAGCAATAACACGTTTTGATGGCTAGAAAGGAAGACCGGTCAAGATTTGAGCTTGGACAATAATGGAGGAAAGAGAGTGGCAAGAGCGAGTAAGAGGCGCAACCTCAGTGTCACAAGCGTAGGTGGGTCGAAGGCTTGACATGTGAGGGTGGGTGGATTTTATCTTTGATTAACGATTGGCTTAGATGGACTCCGAGCCGAAGACGGGGTGATCACGATGCCCGACAAGACTCACCCTCTGGTTGTTCAATTTAGGAAAGTTTGATCGATTTAGTTGGGTGTTTGGTTTAAGCATAACTTTAGCCAAGATGTGTTTTGACGCATTAGTGTTTCCCATCATATACAAAGAAAAATATGATAAGTTGCATAGGCTTGCCATTTATGGTCCCATTTTATTAAATTAACCATACGCAAACTTGGTACAAAAATGTGTGGCAAAGTATGGTAATGCAAGGCCTAGAACCAAACAACCCCTATATGTAGTGAGACTTCTAAGACTGTTTAAGAGGTCTGTGAGGATCAACATGTCAAGCTCACTTTCAGGAGAAAATTATATAGCGATCTTATGAAACAATGGTTCCAACTAATAGAGATAGCTAACTTTTTAATTACATTGACGACAGTAAATCCCATGTGGGTCGGCATCCCAAAACTTCACCGTCGGCAACCTCGGAGATGAAGCACCTTGGTGCCAGCGTCTCCCACACCCCCTCTGCGGGGAGCCTTGAAGCTGCATTCACGATCTCCGGTGTATACTGTTAAGTAGATTTGTATACTGAAAATGCCCTTGTATACTGTTAAGTAGATTTGTATTTTCCCCTAAGCTTTTGGATTTAAACATTCACCCCTCTGCAAACCTAAATTCCTTGTCCCGTTGTCCGTCACTGCTAGCAGTCGTACTTTTAATAGCTCTCTGTACGTACGTACGTGGATACCACACGCGCAGAAGGAATGACGGCCGCCGTGCGATAACGTACGTGAGGTAGGTTGCATTGATCGATATAGTTAATTGTCTATTCATGTCGTCGATCGCTATCGATGGATCTTTGGTGCATAACGAACGTACACGGTACACCTACGTGTGCGCGAACCTACGCCTGACACGAAGATATACTCTAGTATTGTTCATCAGCTTCCATTGTTATAGCTAGCTAGCCAGCTGATCTACTCTATATGTACGATCCTCCGTGTTCTCTCTCACACACAAACTATCTCTCCTAATCTAGAATGACCCTAAGCCCCTAACTATATCTCTCCTGGCGTTGGTATGCAAGAAACAAGGGGAACAAATGAAAACACCATGCATGCATCCATGCATCTCGATGGATCCGATGTGTGTGGATACCAAGTTATTAACTCGACCCACATGCGCGCATTTGTGCATATTGTTTGTATGCACATGCGTTACTACACAACACAATGAATTCAGTGGTGGCAAGATCCTGCTTCCAGAGATTTTAGCCTCAGAGGTGTAGTTAAGGAGGCTGCTGGCTAGGCTAGGCTAGGCGGCACCAAGTGGTACTTACCCTAGTTAACAGTTGAAAATCCATCACTGTTCATTGGCTCGATCGATGGATACACATACACTGCAGGCACGGGATCCAGATCAATCGATGGATCTTTCATGGCCGGGGTGTTATGCAATGCCATCTCTAGCTGGCTACGTGCCCTACCTCTAGCTAGCTAGCTAGAGGAGGGAGTACGTAAAGATCGAGCGACAAATGCATGCATGATCACTCGATCATAATTTATAAATCATGGAGTAATTATGAAGTTATGATGAGCTTGGATATGGGTCGATTCGATCGATACCATAGCCTAAGAGCAAGTACAATAACGTACAGTCAGCAGGCTGTAAGCATTAAAATATTATATTTAAGATGATGTGGAGGAGAGAAAAGAGGAGAGAGAAGAGAAGCGGGCTACAGATTAGTAGCCAGCTGCAGCACGTGCTCCTAGGCATTTTGTGAGATAGATATGTGAACCATGTGTCAATAGAGTAGTACATATTTATACCTAACCATTGTACTAATTGGCTATAGATGACATGACATCTCCTTATAGCCAACACCCGGCTATACTATTAACCATGCTCTAATCTCGCCCCGCCATGCATGTAAAGTCAAATTCGCCCGGAAGTCTATCTTTTTTGTTGTTGATAAAAGGTACTCTCTCCGCTCAATAATAAATTTCACTTATTTTGTATTAAATTACTAGAAATTTTATACTAAATGAATGACATTTATTATGGATCGGAGAGAATACTTAAAAGAAAGCATCACGAAATTACAAATATACTTCGTAACACACATATATCCGGTCTCTGTATGGCTATAATGCACACAACCAACATCAACTAAATCTAAGAGCAACTACCGCATGCCAGAGTTGTCACCACAAGAACTAACACCAATGGAGAAGCACAACACTACGGTTGCCACCTCGTCGAAGAGAGTTCTATCCAGGCCCATCAGCCTAGGTATCGACATGATCGGATATGGATCACGCAAAATGAATCACCATCACAGATGCGTGCCCGCGAGGAGTGCAACCGCCGCCAGATCAAGAACACTCCAGCCGCCAACTAGTGTCATGCCTCCCAATCTGAGCACTGCGCCCATCCCAAGCCACTCGCCATCGTGCCTCAACCCCACTCTCTCGAACCATGGTAGGGGTGGTTCCTCTCTAAAGTTGCTAGGATGGTTCTTATCAGCTCCTCTCTCTCTCTCTCTCTCTCGCCCGGTGATGTACGTGATGGGCTTCTAAAGCCTGCATGAAACTCTTCACCACACCATAGTGAAGTTTTAGTCACGCTTCTTCTGGGCTAGGAAGGGCGACAAGCAAAAGTATCATATGGTGAAATGGTCGGACTTGTGGAAGCCCAAAGACCAAGGGGGTATCATGATCATCGCCATGAAACTTATGAGCATCGCCTTGCTAACGAAATGGATATGGCGTATTTCTGACAAAGAGGGGGTGGTCCTAGCTAACCATCCTTGAGGCTAAATACCCTCGCAGCAAACCGTTGGTGTTTTCTTCTTGACCAGGGGGTTCCCAATTATGGCAACCGGTAATCCATTTGCTTCCTGTCCTTAGATTAGGGTTATCGATCTTGGTGGGGGTCCTGATATTCTACTCTATTTTAGCTTGATCGATGGAGTGGGCCACATCTGTTCACATCCCGCTTTCCATCCTTAGTCGTGATCTGTTCGATTCCGCACATCTCGATCGAGATGGCTCTCATGCATCTCGATACATTGGCTTTCCGTATAACCTTTGGGGTCTATGAGAACCTTGCCTCGCCAAGCTCAGGTCTCGTGGCACCTTGAACCGAATGGTCGGTTCACCACTTGGCGATTGTACTACGCGTTTGCAGCCACTCTTGGGCCAGCGGAGTTGTCCAAGCTTTGGGAGATCAAGCTTCCCCTCAAGCTAGATCCGGATATTTCTTTGGTAGTTGGTGCGTGGCCAAGTGCCATCAGGGGTAGAGGTTCAGAAGCGCAATGGCACGGGGGATGAGAACTGTTCGTTGTGTGTGGTTGAGGAAGACTCTAAACACATATTTCTCACCTATCCCTTTGCTCGGTTTCTTTAGGGATGTTTTTGAAAAATTGTGGGTAGTAGGTGGTGCCACAACCATTTTCATGACCTGTTCAAGGAATGCCAGGGTACCCTAATGAGCCGCTACCCCGCCATCTGGGTGAGCGTTGGGGTGTTGGCCTGAACGCTATGGATGATTCGTAATAAGGTTGTGATTGAACATATTATTCCACGACGTTCGACTGATGTGATATATAAAATGTGTGGTTTCTTGCAGCTCTAGTGACAACTTAGCAAGCGTCACTCGCACGAAAACATCAACGGCATCTCTTCCGGCCTTCGCACCATCTCTTCACTTCTTGCTCAGGCTCTCTCGTCGCCTCCTCCTAAGCTTGATTAGTGTTTTCTGCCGTATTTTGGGCCTGTCTTGTGTTGTGGCCCCAACGCTTTATTATTTTACTGTTTACTTGATTTGCTACCTTGTATGACTCTGTTTGGTTGGCGGTGGTTTTATCTATTAAGCGGGATGAAAACCTTTTTCGACATATACATGTAACAGAGATATATATCTAGTACATCTAGCTCAACCCTAGCTATGTATGCGTAGTATTAAAGGGTTTACAACGCTATGATAACCCCTAAAATAGATACACTATCTCTCTGTTGGTCGCTTCTGGAAGCATCCATGGACATGATACAAACACTTTCAAACCTCCCTAACTTTGCTATCAAAATATACCGGAATTTAGTCATACAGATTGATCCGCGGATATATAGAGGTCTCATTAGATAACAGAAGGTCCTAACACCATGGTTCAAAAATATATCAAAGCTTTAGGGGTCGGCATTGGAAATTCCGTCATGTTCCCCACATCTTTGCATCAGCAGGTGCTTGTCAGTTCTAGTCGATCGATCACACTTGTTTTCAATTTTCTTTGGAAGTGGCTACAGTAAGTCACTTGTAAAAACATGATTCTATCAAAATTTTCCATCGTCTGATAAGAATTCAATTAATGGCTAGAAAACCATCTTCATCCTTCCGACGGATCTGGCCAGAAACAGCCGCAGGCGTTGGCCGATCCCCCTGCCTCCGGGACCGCCTCACAGCCCCGTCCTCCGGTGGACCTCCCCTCACCGTCGTGCTATAGCTTCGGCCATCCCTCTAACCCCGGCGACCTCCAGTTTCCGATGCCAGGAAACTGCGCCCTCACCCCTAAGATAAACATCAGGTTGATGCTCTCCAACGAACTACACACCTCCAAGGCTC
Organism: Bromus sterilis; assembly: GCA_950022295.1. Classification (NCBI taxonomy): domain Eukaryota; kingdom Viridiplantae; phylum Streptophyta; class Magnoliopsida; order Poales; family Poaceae; genus Bromus; species Bromus sterilis. Next base: position 16,487,847 of record OX465598.1, on the reverse strand, counting down.
CAAACCTCTAAGATAGACTTAAGGAGGTTACTTCTTCTTCGGCAAGGACGAGTGCTTCTTCTTGCTCTGCGAGAACTCTCTACAGTGGAGCAAATTTACTCGTACTGTAACTGGGACCCGAGTTTGTCGTGGAACAAAACGGGCCGATTAATATTTTAAGACGCAATGCATGCATGCCTTATTTGGGCAGGCGTACGTCGATCCAAATTTGGCGTCGTACATCTGCAAAAATCTTACGCATGCATGGCGCAGAGGATGGCATGCACGCAATTAACCTGGATGCAGGCGTCGATCCAAATCTGACGTACGTACTCCGGGCTGTATATTTCCTGGGGTTAATGATGCATGGATTGATAAGATTGAATCATACATTGAATGTTTATACCCCCAGATGCTTATAAATTGGCTGCAGCACGTACTGCACTGGTGTAAGACACAGTATCTGCAGGCAATATATAGATGCTCTTGGCAGAAGATCTTGGCCCTGATCTCTCAGTAATTAGGGTATCTTAGTAAGGTAGAGCACCGTTGTTGGTAGTTTCTTGGCGTCTGTATCTCTCCGTTTCATCTGTAAATAATACTAAAAGTTACTACTCTATCACAGCGGCTGGTGCACTTATAAAATTGTAAAGTTGAGTGATGCCAATATAGCAAAGTTCATTACGTCATATCAAATGAAAATACAACCATCTTTTTTTTTTGAAAATACATTTTGGTAGCATCATAATTTTATTTAAGAATAATATTAAAATAGATATTCATATGAAAAATATGGGTGATTGTTGTGTGTTGAAGATCATGAGAGAACCTAAAGTTAGTGCTAAACAGAGGGAGTGGATGAAAAGAAAGTATAACTAGGCAACTTGTTACTAACAATATTACACTGCACTAGTCTCTCATGCGGTTCACTGGATATAGCACGCATCATGATCTTGTAGAAAAGGTAACTAATGTTGCTGTTTTCGGCATGTACTCCGATTTCAGAACAACCGGCGGCTCGTACAGGTCGTTTCATCAGTGGATAACAGGGATAAGGAAATCTTCAATGTTGATCATTAAACCTTCCGCAATTGTTTGGATCCAATAGTTTGGACATGTTTTGTCATCCAATATGGTTTTGTATCCATTCACGAATTGATTCGTATGTCCGTTTCCTCGTAAACCGGATGCAAACCTTAAGGAGGCCTAACTAAGGCCGGGCATCACGCACCAACATACCAGGAGGACAACATGCCGACGCGATAGGAGGAGGAAGACGAGGTGGAGGAACTGGCTCCGACGCGTGGACGAACGATCGCCTGGGAGCTGCAGGAAAAACGCGCCATCGAGGCAGGCATCTTGACGAATCCTGTCATGGTGGAGCAGAAGGGGATCCTTGATTTTATCTATTCGAAGTGCGAGGTGAAAGAAAATCGCCGGTGCCTCCTCGGTAGGGAGGCAATAATCGAAGAGGTATTCACCTGGCCTGGAGGATGACGAGTAGCCGACCGAAGAGATGGAGGTGGAGCGCGACGACATGAAGACGGATGTGAAATTTGAGTAGATTAGGTTATCTTTATTTAATTTAAGTATTACTGGTCTCACGCATGAAATGTCATTCGTTTATATAAATTATTTCTTGATTTGAATGTATATCACGTTATCCGTTTTAAGAATAATAGTTGAAGTCACATATGTACGTTGTTTGGTTGTTCGTATCGCATTAGAGAAGCAATTTAGGCATAATGTTTGGTACCCTATATTGATTGGGCTGATGCAACTACTCGATGTTTGATTGCATACAAGCAGCGGTGATTAAAAGTTAATAGCTACACATGACAAATAGAGCTACGTTTCCATCGCGACTGCGGTGGACGGTGACCGCGGCGCCACGTCAACACGACGAGCACAGAACCGAGGTCGAGTGATCCTGTCGGCGGCATGACCAAGTAGTTGCTAGTGCTAGCACTGCAGAGAAAGCATGTGTGGAGGGACGAATAGGAACGCGCACTATGGCATCTTCTGTCTAGTAGAATGCAGAGAGGAGGTCGAAAGGAATCACGCTGGCAACAACGCCAATATAGTGGGACGTGGGTGAGGAGTCTGAGAAGAACGATGTGGACGGTGGCGCCAGTGTATCTTGACGTAGGAGAAAAGGCCGAGAGCAGCGATACCGGTAGTGACGATGGTGTAGCATAACGTGGGGGAAAAGGCTGAGAGGAGCGATACCGACGACCACGCCAATATAGTAGAAGTCCGAGAGGAACGACGCCAACGGTACGTGGCGCTAGTGTAGCCGAACGCGAGATCCCGGAGGAGCAACACCGACGATTGCGCTAGTGTAGCAGGATGTGGGAAAGAAGATCGAGGAGAGCAACGTCGACAACCACACTATTGTAGTAGGAGAAGACCGAGAGAACCGGTCGCCAAATTATCCCTATGTTTTTCATCAACCACCTTATTGGCTTGTGTCTATCCAGCTGTGTTAGATGTGTCTATCGAGCTGTGTTAGATATGGAGGAGGTATTGTAGGTTCGACCTACAACAGGAGGACCAGAGGGAGGCACAATCTTTCTTGGTGTCTAGCAAGGATGACCACTAGAGGGAGAGATGTCAGGCCGGCAGCTAAGACCAGCGTTGACACACGGTTCATGGAGGAGAGGAGGAGCAACTACAACGAGGGAATATCTAGTGCTACCACTAGTTTAGGTGCTACAAGTTTTACCATTCAAAAAAACATTTTAAAAAGTTTTAAAAAATTCAGCTAAAAAGTGTGGCAGTTCACAAGACATGTTTGAGCATGTTCTAAATTTTTTAGTTCAAAATTTAAAATGTGCATTCAGAAACAAAAAAGACAAATCTAGGATGAAACAAAAAAGATAAATCTACGGCGAATTTTTTTGAAACTTTATAAAATATCTTTTTGAATGATAGCACTTGTAGCACCATAAGGGGTGGGAGCACTAGATACTCTCTCCAACCACAACAACATTGGGAGGAGCCTTGTGCTACAAATGAAATAGCCTGAAAGTGGGGATAAAAGATGTGTACGACAATGAGGGATCGACGGTGGCACGATACTCGATGGCGATGAGGCAGCGTGATGGTTGGAGTGAAAATTCGTGAGGCGGTGCAAATTATGGGTTCGTACCCACGTGGATGGGACTCTATAAGAGAAGTTGCATCTCCCTCTCTATAAAGGTTGCGGATGCACATAGGCACCGAATTGTTGCTTACGAGTTAAGGGGATATTCAAAGATGAATCTAGGCTCATCTAATTTTGCGCAAAGATCTTTGAAAAAACATACAAAAAAGTCTAAAATAATTAAAAATTTAATATGGTGAAAGATGCTTAGGGGGTAGATGTTCGTGTAAAATTTCAGCTTTTTTGACATCTAGGAAGCTCGTGGCAAAAAAGACAAATTCAACACGAAATAGTGCATAAACAGTGTCTTTTCAAGAAACTGTAAATTTGTTTTTTTTATCGCGCGCTGTCCAGATGTCTGAACTTCTCCAAAATTTGATTGACCATCTCGCACGTAAGCATCTTCCACCATAAAAAATAGGGATTTTAAAAGTTTTATTTATATTTATTTAATATTTTTAGTCTTTCCGGGTCCAGATACACCCAGACACTGAATCGCTGCATCCGAGCTGAGGAGATATTCAAAGATGAGCCCAGGCTCATCTAATCCTGCACAAGAGATCCTCAAAAAAAACCTCAAAAAATTTCAAAATTTATAATGGTAAAAGATGCTTAGGAGATAAATGTTCGTGTAAAATTTCAGTTTTTTTGGACATCTAGGGAGCTCGCGGCAAAAACAACAAATTCAACCCGAAATAGTGCATAAACAGTGTCTTTTCAAGAAATTTTAACTTTGTCTTTTTTGCCGCGCGCTGTTCAGATGTTTGAACTTCTCCAAAATTTGCTTGACCATCTCGCACGTAAGCATCTTCCACCACTAACAAATGGGGATTTTTAAAAATATATTTATTCTTTTAGTCTTCCGGGTGCGGATGCACCCGGGCACCGAATCGCTGCTTCCGAGATGAGGGGATATTCAAAGATGAGCTCAGACTCATCTAATTATGTATAAGAGATCCTCGAAAATACATACGAAAAAAGCCCAAAAAATTCCAAAATTTATTATGGTGAATGATGCTTAGGGGGTAGATGTTCGTGTAAAATTTGAGCTTATTAGACATCTAGGGAGCTCGCGGCAAATACGACAAATTCAGCCCGAAATACTGCATGAACAGTGTCTTTTCAAGAAACTGATTTTTTTTCTTTTTTGCCGCACGCTTTCCAGATGTCCGAACTTCTTCAATATTTTCTTGACCACCTCGCACGTAACCATCTTTGACCACAAAAAAAGGGGTTTTTTTTATATTTATTTAATATTTTTTAGTCTACACAAACTCATCTAATCCTGCACAAGGGATCCCCGAAAAGAAATACGAAAAAGTCCCAAAAAATTCCAAAAATTATTATGGTGAAAGATGTTTGGAGGGTAGATGTTCGGGTAAAATTTGAGCTTTTTTGGACTACTAGGGAGCTCGTGAAAAAAGAGACAAATTCAGCCCAAAATAGTGCATGAACAATGTCTTTTCAAGAAACTGCAAATTTATCTTTTTTTGCCGCGCACTTTCCAGATGTCCGAACTTCTCCAAAATTTGCTTGACCATATCGCACGTAAGCATCTTCGACCATACAAAAATGGGATTTTAAAACTTTTTGTTATATTTATTTTAAAAAAGTTTAGTCTCCCCTCATGTAGATGCACCCAGGCACCGAATCACTGCTTCCGAGCTGAGGGGATATTCAAAGATGAGCTCAGGCTCATCTAATCCTTCACAAGAGATCCTCAAAAAGAAATACGACAAAAGCCCAAAAAATTCTAAAATTTATTTTGGTGAAAGATGCTTAGGGGGTAGATGTTCGTGTAGAATTTAAGCTTTTTTGCACTACTAAGGAGCTTGTGGCAAAAAAGACAAATTCAGGCCGAAATAGTGCATGAACAATGTCTTTTCAAGAAACTGCAAATTTGTCTTTTTTTCCGCGCGCTCTCTGGATATCTGTACTTCTCCAAAATTTACTTGACCATATCGCACGTAAGCATCTTCCACCATAAAAAATAGGGATTTTTAAAGTTTTCTTCTATATTTACTTAATATGTTTTAGTCTCCCCGGGTGCGGATGCACCCGGGCACCGAATAGTTGCTTCCGGGAGCTGAGTGTTTTTTCTATCTTCTGTCAATTTTTTTTAGATAAAGGGTTTACAAGAGTTGCTTTAAGATGCTATTTTCTACACTATATGCAATATTTTGAATATGATATTTTTAACCAATTTCTACAAACTTCATATAGTGGAAAATAGCGCTAGTCGCCCGCGTGCGTTCGATATGGGCACTACTTCATTGTGCATTTTATGGTGTTAAGGTTTTCCCCTATAATATTATTTTTCTTAATATTTGTATTTCCTTTTGCTTTTGATTTTTCCGCAAGTATTACCATAATTTCTTGAAAAATCATATACGTTTTTGGACAATTTCCATGAACGTTTTCACTAAAACAAGAACACTTTTGACAAAAGAAATTTTTTTAGTAAAGTTCTTCTTTCTAAATTGCACAAATTTTAGTTACAATTTAAAACACTTTTTTTATAAATTACATGAATAAATTAAAAGTTTGTCAACATTAAATTACTATAGAAATTTCTTAATTACACAAAAAACCCACAAAACAGTTACAGGAATATTTCTTAAATACTTAGACAATTTTAAGGTACATGGTTTTCTAAATATGTAAAACTTTTTTAATAGACAAACCCTTTTAAAATTTTATGAATACTTTCTGAAATAGAAATGCTTTTTAAATTCCAGATATGTTTTTACTTCTACGTTGTAACTGGATAAATATTTAATATAAATATTTAAATTATATACATATTTGTTCCCATGCACACATTGTTTTATTTAGGGGTCCATGCACACATTAATGATTTGTATTTTGCGAACGTTGTCCCGTGTGCTGATGTGGTGGAGCACTGCAGGGGCGTGCGAATGGTAAAGGCCACGTAAGCAACCCAGGTTCTAAAAGCGATCCAATACGAGTGCGAATTTCTGGAGGCCGAGCTACACGTAGCCTTTATTTTAGAAAAAATGTAAAAATATTTAAAAGTCTTAAAAAAATCTATTTTTATATGTGAAAACTTATATGTATTTCACATGAACATGTCAAATTTCGTTTAATAATATTGTAATATGCAACCTGTACAAAAAAAACAAAGTTTCAGTCCAAAATCAACAACAAAAACACCCATTTAAAATCAAATATTTGTCTTTTTTTCATTTGCCACATGTGAAAGTATAATGGTATGAAAATTTGCACATATGGCATACACATGTGTATGTATATTCATAAAAAAACTCAATGCTTATTGAATAATGTAAAATATATTTTATGACTTGTTTAAAATAAAGGGCTACGTGTAGCTCGGTCTACATTAGCATTATCCAGATCCAATACCATGAACTGAGATTTAGTTCAGTTTAAGAAACGTCTGCACGCAATATTTTTTTTTCATTTTTATCTAGTAGGAAACATACCCATGTGTTGCAACGGGAGAATAAAATTATAAACCATGTATGCAATAAGCATTGTTCAAGACCCCCACATGCATACATCCTTTATTTGAACAAATCACCTCACCCGTGTCGCCTCTTATCATCTTTCCCGCCCTTATCAAACCGTGTTCATATGATCAAAACACGTCCGAACACGATCATTCTAGAAGGTAAGTTCGGTTGCTGCACCACAAACGTGGCATTTAATCATGCTAATGCTAGGATATGTTTTAAGTAAAAAAAATGGCGGGCATGTTTTAAGTAATATTGTTGAACTGGTAATGTAAACATTTACAAAACCTCATCTCATGTGCATGATAAATTGGTGTCTAGGAAAACAATTTTTATATTAAATAACCAACAAAACCACAAACTAATATACTCCCTAGATATTAATAGTTAGACCAACAATATTTTAATTATCCATATTTTATTGAGAAAAGTTTATTTTTCAAATAACCGGTATAAGCTCAAGAAGAGTGCGGTTTAAGGGTCGAATTTGGCTGTGGTCGAACACATCGATATTCTGTTTTACAGTTTGGTTTGCGGGTCTGTACGTCGTACATCCAAATTTGTCCCTTAAAACACTTGTTTTTTCACCATCTTGATACGTATGTGTTATATATAAATAAATATGAACTAAAATAAAAATATTGTTAGTGCAACCGCCATCCAAATTATTACAATAATAATTGAATTTAAAATAAATAGTGTGTACGAGCATGATTCCACGAGCAAGAAAGTACTCACTGGCGGATCCGGTGGGGGCATCGGCGATTCTGTGCCGACTTACTTTTTTTTTAATTTTTGTACTGCCATGATAGATTGAAAGTTTTTTCACAAGAAGAAAATTTGTGTGTCTTTTACTGGTTCAAATCACAGGGCAAAGATGACTAGTACGAATATATCATGTGCAAGTATATCATTCTTGAATGGATTTGAACGTTATATTCTTCCTTTCACAAGGATCTCATTTCCTTGCAATCATGTGGGTCGTCTATAAACATCCTTTCCTTTAACCCACATAACTCAGTTTAAGTACCGAGATCTATCATTTCCTTTATAGCCTCCAAACAAGCACATAATCTTTCTTTTTAAATGCCTCATCCATCCTTTTTAACATTCCTGCCAATAAATTCGGTTTACCAATCTTTAATACCCATAATTCTCGATGTTGTCTGTAAGGCGTTTTCCGATATTACAAGAAACTTGCGGTTCCAAATAAACTGATAGAAATCCTTTTAAATTAGTGAGGTTTTTTTTGATAATTTTTAAATTAGCGAGGTGGTATTATTGAACATAAACATTTTTACCCCAAGCCGAGACGTGGTTGCTAGCCCATAAAGCCCAGCCATCGATGTACTTAATTTGGTCCTGGTATCAGACTATTTAAGGTATAATTAACCAAGAACTTAATACTGCTACCAAAATTTATGTAGGTCAATTGGTTACTGCTTATGCGCGGGTGTAGGTAGTTTTGGGTTCGAATCCCAGCTCTTCACATGTTTTTGCCTTTTATCGCGGGCGGCACACATTGCTGGTCCGCAGCTTTTGGGTGGGCTGAGGCCCATTCGAGTGATTGATGATGATTGATTATCCCGGGAGGCACACGTTGATGGGCTGAGGCCCATTTGAGTGATGCACAACAAAATCTGGTGAGACAATGTGGAGGCAGATATTTTCGGTTCGGTCTGTTTGGAGTGCGGGTTGATTAAGAACAAATCTAGTTTTTTTTGCAAAATAATTAAAACGGACTAAGAAAGTCGCCTTCCTTTATTATTAGGTCCTAGATGTTTTTGCAGTTGTCCACCACAAAGTCGTCTGGCCGGTGCTGGTCGCTGCTATTGTCGATGATGAAATGCAGGAAGTCTAGGCTCGAAGAAGTCCCCATCGTCGCCCGGCGCCCTCTCGCCACCTCCAGTATCAGCGACCAGATCTCGTGTGTTAGCCTCCAAATCTTACGTTTCTTCTCCGTGGGAAGATACTTCAGTGATGGGATGGTGAAGAGGAAGTTGGGATCGGACATGAGGCTAGACAGCGCCCTAAGACGGAGGAAGATCTCCTTCCTCGTGGAGTGGTCGTTCCCAAAGCATGCCACGGGTGCGGGACCAAAATTTCTTTTCAGTAAGTCGACGTCGCTGGCAGGGACGAAGCCGGGGTGCGGGGAGGGGGCCCATGCTGGATTTTTTTGGAAAACCCTCTATGTAATATGTGGTTAAATTTGTTATAAATTGGCGTCGTGGTGCATGGTGGGCACCGGCACGAAGAAGTAGGTGCCCTTGGGCGCGAGCAGCTGCCCTAGTTGAATGTCACGGAACGTCCCCCGCACCAGAAACTACGACGACGGGAATAGCCGGAGCGTCTCGTGCGCAACTGTGACGCCTCCAAAATCAAGCCGTGTACAGTAATCATACACACAAGGTACACGATCGAGATTAGGGACTCACAATGAGATATCACAACACAACTCTACAAATAAAATAATACAAGCTGTATAATACCAGCCAGGGGCCACGAGGGCTCGAATACAACAACTCGAGAGCACAAAGTCAGCGGAAGCAATAGTATCTGAGTACAGACACAAGAACACAAGGTTGCCTTAAGAAGGCTAGCACAAAAACAACACTCGATCGAAAAGGCAAGGCCTCCTGCCTGGGAACCTCCAAACTACTCCTGGTCAAAGGGGAACTCGACGTCGTAGTAGGCATCGGGGGTCTTCATGTTGTGGTGGTCGGCATCGGGGATCTCCTGCTTCTGGACTCCAAAGCTCCAATGTCGACTGCAGCGGCCGATCAGGCAAAACAATAAAAAGGGAAAAATAAAGCAGGTTAGTATCTAGCATACCCGCGTGTCTTACGTCCGCTACTAAGCATTATGCATTGTATCAACAGAAAGAAGAGGTTGTATATAGTGAACTGCAAGATAGAAATCAGAATAAGGGTAAGAAGCTAGGCCTATCGAAGACTAGCATCTTTCGACGATGTCTTGCAGCATGAGGTAAGAATCAACCAACAGTTAATATAACAGTAATGAAAGTAACAATGCAGCAGAAGTTGTTGCAACATTGTATAATAATAAGTTGTAATCATAATTAACAATGCCTCCGAGTTCACCTCCTCGACATCCCAGCGAGGAAGAAAACTCAGAACCATACAGTTTAATAATAATAGTTTGTAGTGGTAAGATCCAGCTTCAGCATAAAGCGTCCTGTTACCGTGGACACGGCTATTCGAATAGATTAATCTTCCCTGCAGGGGTGCACTTGTGTTACACTACACGCACGGATCTTCAGGGTGGCGGGAACCTTGTCAGGGAACGCTCCACCGAGGCTATCCGACACTCCATAGCCCATCTTTCAAACTCAACAGAGAGGTCATCCGCCGGACTATATCCTATGTACGCGGGGCTTTGGACCCTAACCCCGACGTACTCCTGCACGGTGCGAGGCTGGCCGGTGAAGTAAAAGCAAATACAAATAAGACACCACCGCGCGAGCAAATAAGACAACACCACTTCCCGGCGCAGGCCGCGGTACTGCTGACGTCTAAAGAGTCCTCGGACGACACTACGAAGCAGAGGAGCGCATAACTCGTAATTCTCACAGGTAGGTAGTGCGTACATGGCATATAGCCAACTCAAGACATCCGCTGAACCATTTAGCATTTTAATTAACCTGCGTGACAACCATTATCGTTGCCTCGACTTAACTGATCCGCGGACAACGACAGCAGCCAGGACCACCAGTACATCGGTGCCTGCCCTGTCGTCCCACCAAGTCTCTGCGGTTACCAACAAGGTGAACCGTCTCCTTACCTTGTCTCGCGTGTGCTCCTGGAGGAGCTCGACTTTCGTAGTTTGGTAACTCTCGCGGCCAACGATCAGGGGCCAAGCACACCGGTACACTGGTCGTACCCTCCCTGTCGTCCCGTCGCAATACCTCTCGCGGGTACCGTTGGGTCGCCCGACTTCTTACCTTTAAGGGAACCAGTTGGTTCAAGTCCCTACCATTAAGTGAAACCAGGAGGTATCACCCTCGATGGCACACTTAAAGAGGTTTGACAGAGACATCAGCGGAATGAACTAAAGAGGTAAACCTCGTATCATCCCGGTGATGCTACGCTACTGAGCCGACGAGAGTGAAATACGAGTCCATTCCACTCGTAAGTCAAACTCGAAGCGACTCGGCAGAGTCTCGCCGTTGTAGGTTCCCTAGGGTGTCTGCATTGATCCGTACCTATTGCAGTTGTAATATATCGTTCCCGCGATCACTCCTAGAGTGATCACGACCCGCTATCTAATCCTAGCTAACAATGCGCAGGGCTCACTGCTGAATATAATATATAGATATAGCAGGCAGCATAGGATAAGGAAGGTACATCAAGGGGCGACAAAAATCAGGCCATGCAATTGAATATGATTGTAATCGTAGCAGCAGCAGTAACAATGCCTAGTGCAAGAAATGTACGTAATAGATAGGCGATATCTAGGGAAGAAAATGGCTCTGCTTGCCTGGAAGCTCGGCAGTAGGGGTACAATTGTCGACAAAGTAGTCGTACTCGGCAACGGTGTAGTCGGCGACATCATCGGGGTCTATCGGAGAATAAAGGGGAGGAGAAACAATAAATACACAACAATAATAGCAATACAAATTCAAGACATAGCAGATACAAAGCAACGGGGCTCTAACGCAGTGATAGGTGATTTGCTCGGAGCAGGAATTTATCGGGGGATGACTCATCAGTACCGGTTGATTACCCGACAGATAATCCAGAGGGGGGAAGATTTCATGTCTGCAGTGTTAGAGACATCTGACAGACATGTGGATAGTGTATCCGTGCTCGTTGATCCATTCAGAACAATTTCATGTTCAGAACATTTTCATCCGGAAAGTTTTATCGGCTCCGGTCGTCTGACAAACAGATGAGCCGGAGGGAAAATGTTCCGTGTTCGGTATGTTAGAGGGGTGTGGTGGATACACAGGTGGCGTATCCGTATTCGTTATATTTTTCTGATCAAGTTTCATATATAAAATATTCTAATCAGAGATACGTTTAAAAGATATTGAATTTTCCAATTTAAATCATTTTAAATCATTTCTGGAATTAAATTTAATTAGTAATTCAACATTATCTAAAACAATGAAGTTGACTGGTCAATTGATAGGTGGGACCCAACTGTCAGCAGGTTGACTGGTCAAACCTGACATGTGGGCCCAATGGGGTCAAGTCAACAAGGTCAAAGTGGGACCCGTATGTCAATGACCCACTTTGGGTTTTCTGAAAATTGACTAAGTCTGAGAATATTAACATTTTTAGCAGTTTTCAAATTGTTATAACTAGTGATTTATAAATCATATGAATTAGTGCCCTATATCAAAGTTGATTAGTTTTAGGTGGTCTTGAATGTGGTACAAGTTTGAACCCTAAAATGTTTCATTTATCCACTTAAAACATTTCCTAAACAATGCTACAAATTGTTAATTACAGATTACTGTTATTTTATTCATTCTTTGCAAGCTAATAGCTATTGCTCTATAGCTCAAATTGGGATACTTTTTATAGATGATTTGTCACATATAATGTCTACTAACATGCTATAGGATTCATTTTCATAATTTTTTTTTCTAAATTATATATTAACAGCCCTAAAGTAGCTATGAACTCAACACCGTTTTCTGTCATTTATTTCGTTAACAGAAATTCGCATTTTGTGAATTTCATAGGATTTAATCCTTGCATCAAATTAAGTTGGTCCAATGAAATAAATTGAAACTGGTTAAGTGTACTTTCTACTCATATAAATTTTATCCACCATAAAATTAGTTTAGCTAGTTGTTTGGCTGTTGTTTTTTTGCTAAAAAAGGATTCAACATGCATCAGTAGTAGTAGCAGCAAACAACAGCAGCAACAGCCGCAACAGCTGCAGAGTTGGTGTCAGCAGGGGCGTAGGCGCTCGGAGGGGGCGGCCATACGGCGCCGGCGACGAGCCGCAGAAGCAGCAAGGAGCAGCAACGGGCGCGTCCATACACAGATGTACCTAACACACACACACAGAATACACACACCACACTACACGCACGCTAGCACACACCATGGCCAATCCATCCATGGCCATGGACAGCGTACCAGCAGCCACGCTTGGCCACGAAAGGCTCGGGGACAGCGGCTAGGGAGCGCCGGGCGTGGCCAGAGTACGGCCGGTGCACGCGTGTACACGGCAACGCCACAACAGGGTGGCAGCCGCTGCAAGGAACGACGCGGCGAGCACGACAACGGCGGCCTACGGCGATGGATTTGATAGGGAAAACAGGGGAATCGAGCGAGGACCTCACAGCGGCGCTTGTGGACGTGGTTAGAGAGCGCAGGGTAGCCGGAGTGCGACGGACTCGACGGCGAGATGTGGCGGCCGTGGACGAAGATGACGAAGATGGCGAGCGCACGGGGCCTCCCGGCTCGAGGTAGCGCGCGTGATGACGAAAGCGAGGATTTCACTCCTCTTGGACACCTTCCGGTGGCACGGTGTGGCTCCGGAGCGCGTCAATGGAGGAAGCGTAGCGGCGGCCATGGCGTGCTCGGGCGCGACCTGTACAGAGAGAGAGAGGGAGGGGGAATGGAGGGGGCTCGTCCAGGGGGCGCAGGGGAGACCTTATCCCACTGAGGAGAGAGGGGAGCAGGTGAGGTCGTGGGTGCAGCGCGACATGTGTGCCCATGCCCATGGCGCAGGTGAGCAGAGAGAGAGAGGGGGCAGGTGGGAGGAGAGAGGAGGGAAGGGGGTGGGCCGGGTGGGCTATTGACCAGGGGGGTTTGCTGCCCTGGGCGAGAGTTAGCCTCTTCGATTTATCTCTTTTTGTTTTCTTTTCTTTTATGTTTTATTTTGTTTATCCACCATTTCACTTTTGTAAAATATGTAACTAGTTATTATATTTATGTTGTACTACATTATGATGCCACAAAAAGTTTGATTGAAGAATACATTCAATTGCATTTTTGTTTTATTTAAAAGGGATTAAATGCCACTGATTTGACACTGTTTTGATTTTATTAAATTAGTAAAACATTTTAATAAAATCCCATTTCATTTTTAATAGAACCTACTGATTATTAGGCATTTTATAAAATTGGTTTCATATTTTTTGGTTGAACATTAATTGCCACTTGGTTTTGGAGTTTTTAATTGGATTGAATTTGAATTGAGATAGGATCCAATGTGATCAAGCACTGTAATTCAAAATGACTTGTCTTAATCATGAGAATTACTGTAGCTTGACACCCGGGGTGTTACAGCAACCATGCTCATCGTCTTCATCCGGGACACCATGTCGAAGTCTGGTGCCGCGGCACCGCCACATACATCGAGCACCTCGGCGTGTGCCCCATCCTTCCACTCCAGGTGGGTGGCAAGGAGCATAAGGCACCAGGTGATCACGGTGACCACGGTCGTCTACTGGCCCGCGAAGTAGATGTTTTTGCAGTTGTCCACCACAAAGTCGTTCGACCGATGCTGGTCGCTGCTGTTGTCGATGATGGACTGCAGGAAGTCTAGGCTCGGAGAAGTCCCCGTCATCGCCCGGTGCCCTCTCGCCACCTCCAGTATTAGCGACCGGATCTCGTGTGTTAGCCTCCAGATCCTACGGTTCTTCTCCGTGGGCAGATACTTCAGTGATGGGATGGTGAAGAGGATGTTGGGATCGGACATGAGGCCAGACAACGCCCTAAGACGGAGGAAGATCTCCTTCCTCGTGGAGTGGTCGTTCCCAAAGCATGCCACGGGTGCAGGACCAAATTTTATTTTTAGTAAGTCGACGTCGCTGGCAGGGATGAAGCCGTGGTGCGTGGAGGGGACCCATGCCCCCCCCTCGGCCGCCTATGATGGATTTTTTGGAAAACCTCCTATGTAATATGTGGTTATTTTTTTTATCAGTGGACTATATGGCCTCCTCCAATCTTACATTCTTAAGAAGTTGCTCCCCACTACTACCAATTCTCTTAACATGCACACACTCCACCTCATCATGGATGCCACATCACCCTCCACTAGCATATTTCTCTCAACATGCAAGCATGCCACCTCATCATCCAACATGCATGAGAAAGACCCACCTCAATATGCCACTATGCATAATAAAACCCACATGCAATATGCATGCATGAGAATTTTTATTTTATTATGATATTTATATTAAATCCATATATTAGTTCAAAAGTTAATGTTTCAAATATACACGCTTCATTTAACAGAAAATTTCACTGAAATATTTTGCAAAAAAATTCCACAACAACGTGCGGGGCATCATCTAGTTATTATAGTTTTCAATATTCCCCCCTCCTTCTACCATTACTGGCTCCATCCCTGGTCGATGACTACTCGAAAAAGCTAAGCAAACGATCTGATTGGTGTTTACACCATAATTAATTCCCTTGCTAGGGTGGCGCTTAGTAGTAAACAAGAATTTTTTTTAAAGAAAATCGAAGAGTAAACAAAGAAACCAGAAGAGAAACAAAAGAATGAGGGGAAATACGCATGGACGAGGGCTAAATAATTGTTGGCCCTGTATTGTATAGACGAAAGGAATCTTCAGACGAGGCGATAAGAACTCTTGCTATAAATGAGATATTGAAATCATTAATTGAGGAGCCTTCTTTGGAGAGGTCATTTTCATTCTTTTAACGGCTAACAAGTGTTGCATTGCATAACTATCACTTATCGTAATCTGGAAATTTTCTTTTTATCGTTAGATCCACTTTTTAATTTTTTTACCTGGTATACCATTTTCATCGTTGGATTCCTCTCGTTGAGTTCTTCGCATCTAGATAACAATGTTAATAGAATTTAAAAATTTAAAAAATCAAGAGAAACCAGTAGAAAAACCGTATCCGGGAGGAACAACTATGTCTCTCTTGAAAGCAAATTTGTACCTTTCGAGGAAATAAACTTATGCCTCCAATAGAGATAAATCGGTGTCTCTCGCGAAAGCAAAAAAAATACATGGTATTTTCCTTTCCGAAGGAAATAATTTTACCTCTCGCAGAAGCAAATCTGTGCCCTTATGAAACTCATATTCTTACCTTCCATTTATTTTCCACAACAAAATTTCAAAATAAAAATCATTGAAATATATGGAAACCGGATGAAAATCCAAATGCTGAAAAAATCCAATAAACCATCAACACCTCGAAAACACATAAAAAATTAAATCCCAAAAAATCATCCAACATAGGATTCGTTTTGGCGATTGAGAACACATCAAATAATGCACTTTCAACCCATAAAATAATAACCCTTATGTGGTTTTCACAAAAAATACTCGTTAATAAGTTGCTTTTGCCAGATATAATTCTTGCGTCACATTGGATCTACCATCATCCTACTTAGATAAGTGATACTAGCACAAATGCTCGTGCGTTGCACTAGGAAAAAATCTGATGTTTCTGCCCATATAAAAGTCCACCAAAGTGGCACAATATTCATACAATTTTAGAAAAAATGTCTGATGTTTGTGCATGTGCGTTGCCTAAGGCGTATCTATTTAGAAAAAAAAACATTATTAGTTGCGCATTAATCACCAAAAAACCTTAACACCGATGGTAGGATAATTTATTTTTACAATATTAATACATTCTTTTTCTACGGTTTTATTAGGTATGTTTTACAAATCCGAAAAAAAAGATAGTGATCGAAAGAAAAGAATATTAGAAAAATGTTGCATCACATGCGACAACTCTTTGGTGGTTCATTTTCAAAAATCAAATTTGGCAGCTTATTCACATGCTCAACTTTTTTTATGGTAGCTTTGATTCCATTTAATTAGAGCCGATAATTTCATTACATCACATGTAGCTCCTGCTTATCCCTTAATTTAGCCAACCGGCATAGAGCACTTTTTTTTTCTCATGTAGCCAACCAACACGAAGCGTGGTCGTGCATGGACTGTTTGTTCTAGTCAGAATCTCATTTAATTGGATCCCATGTATCATTTCGTTGAATTTCATTAGAGTCGATTATTTCATTATCTCACATACAACTTCATCTTTATCCCTTAATTTAGCCAACCGCCATAGAGCACTTTCTTTTCCCTTAACCGGCATATGCAACCCCTTGCACAGTTTAATTAACTGGATTTTTATCTCTTATTTAGAGAACGTTTAGCGCACTTGTATCTACTTTTTTCTATTCTCAGGGAGATCCCAGCTCAATTTACTTCTTTCTTATATTTAGAGACAGAAGATACATCATTAATCGAGTTTAACATCCTTTTGTTTCTCATGGCAGGTCCTTGTTTCTGTAGACAACTCGCACATTATATAATTTGGTCAAATTTTGTGTTAACAAACAATGTGGGACTATTTAATTGGTTTTTGTTTTGAGAAAAACTATTTAATTTGTTAATTCTCTATACAAAATAAAATTATAATTTATATTTTATTTTATTTTGAGCAATGGAACTGAATTTATAGTGACTATAAAAAATAGGTTATAAAATCTAGACATGTTCTATTTCAACTTGAAGGAAAAAAAATGAAGTAAAAATAGAGAAACTGAGAATAACAAGCATATTAAATGATTAAGGCTTGGTATGTCACTATCTCAGTGCAATTTAGGGAGATGTCGCGAAAAAAGACGTAAAATTTAGAAGGTCCATATCACATATTACATATGTGAGATTTTTTTCCTCTATGAATAATTGTAAGAAAATTTGTTCGAAAAGAATAGCAGCATAGAAACTCATAAATAGTTGCCACCTAAAGCCCTTGAGGTATTTTTTAGTGAATCAAACTAATCGTATTTATCATAATATTTTCGAATGTTATTTGGGATGAACTGATCGAAAATGCTAAATGAAACACAAACTACATGGATGCTGGGTTTTAAAAATTCCCAAAAAACTGAAAACATTCATTAATTTGAGAGCAACGCAAAAAAAGAAAATATATGCCTTTACAACATATACATTTTGTTCATTTTTCAAAATCCATGGTTTTATTTTTTTGTGTAGCTCGCAATTAATGATTTTTCTCATGACAATTATGGACACATACATTACATCCTTGTGTTTTTCAGAATTATTTGAAATTCCAAAGTTTAAATTTTGAATTTTTCAAAAATTCAGCCTTTATTTTTAAAATGGTGTACACACATTTTTTTGCTGATATTATCAAAGACTGATCAAAAGACATACGCCTTATAAAAATTTAAAAGACTTTAAATAAATTTAATTCTTTAAACAATTCAAAAGTTATTTGAGTAAAAAACAGTTTTTTTGATTCATTTCTCAAAATCCATGGTTATTTTTTGTAGCTCACAGTTCAAGATTTTTTTTATCTTGAAAGTTGTATACACATACATTACATCCTTGTGTTTTTCCTGAATTATTTGAAATTCCAAAGTTTAAATGTTGGAATTTGAAAGAATTCAGCCTTTATTTGTAAAATGGTGTACACACATATATATTTTTGCCGGTATTAATCGAAGACTGATCGAATGCCCATACGCCTTATAGAAATTTATAAGAGTTTTTAAATAAATATAATTTTTTAAACAATTCTAAAGTTATTTGAGTTAAAAAAACAGATAAATAGGGAAAAGAAAGATAGCCTCTGATGGACCTGGACGGCCGTGGAATTGGAAACAGACCAAAAAATATGAACCATTTTTTTTCTACGGGATGCACTAATGAGCCGTGATGAGCCGCGGGAGTGCAAACAGAAAAAAAATCGTTTGCCTCAAAAACAAAAAGATAAAAAAAATTCATTTTCTGTCTCCCTGTATTGTGGGTTAATTCCTACAACTTTTAGGAGGTTTTATTAAAAATGTGCGTGACGGACGACAATTTCTTCCCAAAAAACTGAAAACATACATTAATTTGAGAGCAGCGCAAATAATAAAATATGTGCCTTTTCAATATATACATTTTGTTCATTTCTCAAAATTCATAGTTTTTTTTTGCAGCTCACATTTCACAATTTTTTTATCATGAAAATGTACATAACAACTTGGATAGTAGCTACTGTGTGGTAGGTAGGAAGACTCTTAACTCTCACTTCTTCCTCCTTTTCTCTAGCCCATCTCTCTTTAAGTTTGCCCAACATCCTAATGTTTTCATTAATTTGCACTAGAATAGCATTCATAGGAGTGGTGTTCCTCTCCTCGGGGGGAGAAGTTCTAATTTTAAGCATCTCAACATCATGTGCTATGTTGTCTACCTTTGAAGAGAGAATATCTAATTTTTCTAATTTCTCTTCTACACTCTTGTTGAAGGCCTTTTGGGTAGTGATAAAGTCTTTGAGCAAGGTCTCTAGTTCAGAGGTGGAGTTTTTGGTGCTAGGATAAGTGTTGTTGTTCCCATAGTTGTTGGATGGGAAAGGTCTAGGATTGTTGCTACCAAAATTACTCCTATAAGCATTATTGTTGAAGTTGTTTTTAGAGATAAAGTTCACATCTATTTGTTCTTGAGCAACCAAAGAATTTAAAGGAACATCCTGAGGATCAATAGGAGCTTGCTTGGTAAGTAGAGACATGATCAAGTCAATCTTTTCATTAAGAGAGGAGATCTCCTCGACAAAATTTACCTTCTTACCAGTTGGAGATCGTTCGGTGTGCCACTGAGAGTAGTTCAGCATCATCTCATCAAGTAGCTTCGTGGCAGCACCAAGTGTGGTTGACATGAAAGTTCCTCCCGCGGCCGAGTCTAACAGATTCCGCGAGGTAAAGTTTAAGCCTGCATAAAAAGTCTGGATAACCATCCAGGTAGTCAAACCATGTGTAGGGCAGTTCTTAACAAGAGATTTCATTCGTTCCCAAGCTTGGGCAACGTGTTCATTATCCAATTGCCTAATATTCATAATGTTACTTCTCAACTGGATAATTTTAGAAGGGGGATAGTACTTCCCAATAAAGCATCCTTACACTTGTCCCAAGAATCGATACTATTCTTAGGTAAGGATTGCAGCCACTCCTTGGCTCTTCCTCTCAAGGAGAATGGAAAAAGCTTCAGCTTGACGATGTCTCCATCTACTTCCTTGTACTTTTGCATATCACAAAGCTCAAAAAAATTATTTAAGTGCAAGGCAGCATCCTCTCCAGCACCTGAGAATTGATCTTTCATAACAAGATTAAGCAAAGAAGGTTTAATTTCATAAGCAGGTGCTGAAGTGGCAGGTGGAGCGATAGGAGTGCAGATAAAGTCACTGTTGTTGTGACTAGTGAAGTCACACAACTTGGTGTTTTCATTGGAACCCATAGTAGCAGCAGGTATTTTTGGTATTTTTGATAAGGGACACAAAAGTAAAGACTGAAAGGTAAACTAACAAGACTAAAAAGCAAAGATAAAAGATAGTGTGCAACTCCCCTATCTTGTAGACTGGAGTCCCCGGAAACGGCGCCAGAAATTGGCTTGATACGGTGAGGATAGTTCTCTCACTCCTCGTTGGTTACCTCAAGTGGAAGGTGAGATGTAGGTAGCAACAAATTTCCCTCGGTGAATATACCAAGGTTTGTCTCCAGTAGGACTCGCAGAAATACAAGAAGGTGACAACGGCGCCAGAAATTGGGCGGTTGTCGTGACATGCACACAGAAACAAATAACTTTTCTCCCAACGAGTACAGAGCAGTTGCCAACTCCTCCGGCCTTGATGTTTACAAAGGATCAACGCAAGAGATAATAGTGCAACTAAAAGCAAGAACTGAAAGTAAATTGAAGGTATAAACAATGGTGTGAATATGGATCGGGGTCCCGTGATGTTCACTAGTGATGTCTCTCTCCCAAAAGATGATAAAAGTGCTAGCAAGGAAAACAAATCACAGCTGGGCAATTGACAGGATTATAAACGCACCACAATGCTAACTATGCTACAAAAGAAAGGAAGAGGCTCAAAATCAATGGGCAGTACACCAAGGTAAGTAGACCGAAATCCAACTGCATCTACTACGAATCATCCACCTTGAGATATCTATCCAGAACATCTCGCTGGTATTAAGTTGCGAATCCCACCCAAAGTGTAAACTCAAAGCAACAGAAAACTGCATTAAAAGAACTATGCGTAAAGTAAACAATCCTTGCACCCGCAAGTACAAGCACCGTTGTTTTATCCCTGGTGGCAACAACACATCCCCTAGTCTCATGTTTCTGTCACTCAAGCTAGACATCAAGGGGCTGAACCCACAATCAAGCATAACGCTCCCTCTTGGAGTTGCAACAAATCACTTGGCCAAAGTAAAATACGGCAACGGAGAACATGCAAGAATTTACTAAAGAACACAAATATAAAAGAGAACCAAATATATTACTCATCACAATCTGAACATAATCTCATAATCCATCAGATCTCAGCAAACTCAGCATAGCAACACAGAAAATTACAAAAGTGCCTCGATCATGTGAGGCAGCTCACGAGGTCTCGAAAGTGGAAGCACAAAGAGGGGAGGATAACATCACATAGCTACTGGTCACGGACACATGGTCCAAGGGGGACTACTCACGGTACATCCGGGAGGCGTCCATGGCGATGGATGGTCTCCTGGAGGGGATTCCTCCTTCCGGCAGGTTGCCGGGGCAGCTTCTCCTGGCAGCCCCGATCTTGAAACGGCAGCGGCGGCGGTACAGAGAGGAGAACGGGAATAGCAGATCGATCTTAGGGGTTTCCGTCACGGGGGGTAAATATAGGCCAAAGGGGCACCGAGAGGGGCCACAGGGCAGTCAGGAGGCCTCCTGGCGCGACCTAGGGTGGGGCCGCGCTAGGGACCCTCCTGGGGCCCTGGTGGGTCCACCCCCTTCCTTCCTTGGTGATTCGGGAAGCTTCTGGGTCGCTGATTTTTTATATAATTTTTTCGGGATTTATTTGGCATTTTTAATGGCCGGAAAACCTGAAATACAAAAACAGCAGAAAACAGGAACTGGCAACTGGGTGCACTGAGTTAATAGGTTAGTCCAAATATGATAAAAAGTGTATGAAAGTTCAAGCAAAACATGGCAAAGTCACACAAATCATGCATGGAGCAAGCATAAATTATAGATACGTTTGGGACGTATCAGTGACATCATGTGGGAGGAGCTCTATCTTGCTGTGATGGAACGCAAGGTTCCCATTTATGGCCCATATCTGCAGGTCCTCTTCGAGATCACTTGGGCTGCTACTTTTGAGGCGATGGAACTTCCCGTTGGGCCTCTGACTACTCATAAGGAGGTCCATCTGTGCATCAAGGACAACTGGGTTGGCGGTCATGGTCCTGCTGTTGACTCTCCACCTCCATCTGGATCAAATGAGGAGGTTCAGGAGGAGCCGGAGGCTGGTAGCGGCAGTGTTCCCCGCACTTGCTCTGGTGCGATCTTTGGCGTTGGTGGTTCGTCTTTTGCTCAGGGTCTGGAACAGCCTGGATGGGCTGCCAAGCTCACCAGGAAGGTGAAGTAGCTCTTTTGCCTTCAGACTGACATTCAACATAGGATGTATGAGGCTCATAAGAGAGAGAAGCTGAACCATCGGCGTCAGAACGATTTCTACAGGTCTCAGGGGATGGATGTGCAGGAAGGGTCCGAGAAGAATATCACTCCAGAGGATGAGTGGATCTCCAAGTTCAGCGAATGGGATCTCACTGATGATGTGCTTGACCCCTCTTCCACCTCTCAGCAGCCCGCTACTAATGATCCAGAGGCAGCAGTGGAGTCGGAGGAGTCTGATGAGGACGACGACTATGACGAAGATGAGTAGTCCATCACCGTGGGGCGCTAGGTCGCTCTCTGCCTTTTTGGCATCTCGATGCCAAAGGGGGGAGAGAGAGGTTTAGGACTCCCATTTGCATCTTCTTAGGGTTGGGCGAGTCACAAGCGTGTTTCAGTTGTTTCATTTGCTCCGCTTGTGAACTTCGTTTGTTTCTTTGGTTCTTAGTCTGTCTTGTGAAACTTCCGTGATATATGGTGTGAGACATATGCTATCGTATGTTCGTAGTCTTATTGTCTGGTTATGTGGTGATATGTTATGACTTATTATCTCTATGATCACATTTTTGTTATTTCTAGCTTAGTATGACCTACTTTATAAAATATAGGGGGAGTGTCTTCCTTATGTGTGTGCCTTGCATTCCAGAGGTATATCTAAATTGATGCACACATATAGGGGGAGCCTGTCTATATTTTGTAAACAAATGGCATGTTTTAAGTTCCCTATTGTTTTATTCTGCAAATCTTGTGTTGTCATTGTAGGAGATTGCGCGATAGAAAACAAAAACTTTCTCTCACATGCGGAAGAAACATCCAAGATCCAATCTAGAAGATGCTAGTAACGGGGAGAGTAGGTCATCATACCCTCGAAGAACACGCACGTTGAACGTTTATTTCAACGCAGCTTGGTGAAGTTGTTGGTGAAGTTCGATCCGATCAGCACTGCAAACGAGCAGTACCTCCGGAGGCTTGCACACGTACAGCTCGATGACGTCTCCTTCTTCTTGATCCAGCAAGCAAGAGGGAGAAATAGATGGGATCAATTCCAGCAGCACAACGGCATGGTGGTGGATATGGTGAAGAGTTTCCCGCGGGCAGGGCTTCGCCAAGCGATGCACGTGAGGGAGGAGGAGGTGTGGAAGGACTTGGGGTCTTCTTAGTGAGCCTCTCCCCTCTCTTATATAGGCAAGGAGGTTTTAGCCACTTCAATTCCCAAGTGATGAAACCCCTTCTCTCATTAAAAAGATGGTAACACCTTTCTTTTAAGAGTGGTAACCCTCCCATTGAATGACTTCCCATTTATTGGCATAATAAACCAAGGAGGGCTGGTCACATGGACTATTGGACCACCCTTGGTCGTCCAAAACAGGTGGGGCCCATAGTGAGACCCTCCAGAATCTTCTAGAACATTCCGACACTGCCGAAAAAATCCTGAACTTTTCTGGAACCCTGAAATCAACTTGCCTTATATAAACCTTTACCTCTGGACTCTTCCGGAGCTCCTCGTGATGTTTAGGATCTCATACGAGACTCCGAACAATATTCAAACACCATTAATAAAATTATCCCAGAGCTATTCTAGCGTTACCGAGCGTTAAGTGTGTGACCCTACGGGTTCGAGAACGTGCAGACATGATCGAGACATCTCTCTGATCAATAACCATTAGAGGGACCAGGATATCCGTAATGACTCCCACACATTCAACGAAGATCTTTATCGATTGAACCACTATGTCGTGGACTACTATAATCCGTACACAATTTCCTTTGTCACACGATATTTTACTTACCCATGATTCGATCGTCGGTATCGCTATACCTAGTTCAATCTCGTTACCGGTAAGTACTCTTTACTCGTTCTGTAATACAACATTCTCTATGACTAACTCATTAGTCACGTGCTTGCAAGCATTACCGAATGTCCATTACCGAGTGGGCCCAGAGTATATCTCACCGTCACACGGAGGGACAAATCCCAGTCTTGATTCATGTAATTCAACAAGTGCTTTCAGAGATACACGTAAGACATCTTTATGATCACCCTGTCACGATGTGATGGTTGATGTCCCCAAAGTATTCTTCCGGTACCCGGGAATAACATAATCTCATGGTCTAAGAAACATGATACTTGACAATAAAAGGCATGACAGTATAAACTTAATGAAACGATCAATATTGTTATGCTTAGTTGGGTTTGTCCATCACGTCATTCTTCTAATGACATGATCCCATTAATTAATAAACAACTCAGTTTCATGGTTAGGAAACCATAACCATCATTAATTAACGAGATAGTATAGTAGAGGCTTACTAGGGACGCGGTGTTGTTTATGCAACCACACATGCATTATGTTTCCGGTTAATACAATTATAGCATGGAAAATAAACATATATCATGAACACGAAAATATGATAATAACAATTTTATTATTGCCTCTAGGGCACATATCCAACAGTCTCCCACTTGCACTAGAGTCAATAATCTAGTTTACATTGGCAGAAATCTAACACCCATGGCATTCTGGTGTTGATCATGTTTTGTTTGTGGAAGAACTTTAGTCAATGGATCCACGATATTCTGATCCGTATGTACTTTGCTAATGGTAATATCTCCTTCAATGGCATGCTCACGAATTTGATGAAACCGGCGTTTGATATGCTTGGAGCTCTTGTGACATCTTGGTTCCTTGGCTAGAGCAATGGCACCAATGTTGTCACAAAAGATCTCCATGGGATCGAGTGCACTCGGAACAACGCCGAGTTCAGTGACAAATTCCTTCAGCCATATCCCTTCTGTCGCTGCTTCAGAAGCGGCCATATACTCCGCCTCTAATGTAGATCTTGCAATGACGCTCTGCTTGCAACTCCTCCAGCTAACCGCAGCTCCGTTCAAAATAAAGACATACCCTGTTTGAGATTTTGAGTCATCTGGATCAGTATTGAAGCTACCATCGACGTAACCTTTTACGAAGAGCTCTTCATCACCACCATAGACAAGAAACATGTCCTTAGTCCTCTTTAGGTACTTAAGGATATTTTTAACTGCTATCCAGTGAGCCTCTCCAGGATCACTCTAGTACCTGCTCGTCAAACTAAGAGCATGGGACACATCTGGTCTAGTACACAACATGGCATACATAACAGAACCTATGGCCGAGGCATAGGGGATTTTATTAATCCTTTCCCTTTCTGTTGCCGTAGTTGGACACTGAGTCTTACTCAATGGCTTACCTTGTAACATGGGCAAAGAACCTTTCTTTGCATCCTGCATATTGAATTTCTTCACTATCTTCTCAAGGTATGTACTTTGACTAAGTGCTATTAAGTGTCTCGATCTATCTCTATAGATCTTAATGCCTAATATGTACGCAACTTCACCAAGATCTTTCATTGAAAAACTATTATTCAAATAATCTTTCACACTGTTAAGCAGCTCCACGTCATTCCCAATTAGTAAGATGTCATCTACATATAAAATCAAAAATGCAACCGAGCTCCCACTCACTTTCTTGTAAACACAAGCTTCTTTATAATTTTGGACAAATCCAAAACCTTTGATAACCTCATCAAATCGAAGATTCCAACTCCGGGATGCTTGCTTTAGTCCATAGATGGAACGCTGAAGCTTGCACACTTTACGAGCATCCTTAGGATTGACAAAACCTTGGGGTTGTACCATGTACAACTCTTCTTCAATGTTTCCATTGAGGAATGCAGTTTTGACATCCATCTGCCAAATTTCATAATCGAAATAAGCAGCAATTGCTAGCAGAACCCTAACAGACTTAAGCATCGCTACGGGTGAGAAGGTCTCATCGTAGTCAACTCCTTGAATTTGTCGAAAACCTTTTGCGACAAGTCGAGCTTTATGTACAGTAACATTACCGTCAGCGTCTGTTTTCTTCTTGAAAATCCATTTACATTCAACAGCCTTGCGGCTATCAGGAAGGTCAACCAAAGTCCACACTTGGTTTTCTTTCATGGATTCCATTTCATAGTTCATGGTGTCTTGGCATTTTCCAGAGTCTGGGCTCATCATCGCTTCCTCATAGTTCGTAGGTTCATCATTGTCTAACAATAAAACATTCATGACAGGATTACCGTACCACTCATGAGTAGTACGTAACCTAGTCGACCTACGAACGGGAACTTCGACCGAAGCTTCATGATCATTATCATCAGCTTCTTCCTCTCTAGTTGGTGAAGGAGGCACCAAAAGATCCAAATCTTCTTGCGCTGCGCTACTCTCCAATTCGGGAGAAGGTTCAATAACCTCGTCTAGTTCTATTTTCCTCCCACTCACTCGTTTCGAAAGAAACTCCTTCTCAAGAAAGGATCCGTTCTTAGCAACAAAGACTTTGCCTTCGGATCTGTTATAGAAGGTATACCCTATAGTTTCCTTAGGGTATCCTATGAAGACACATATTTCCGCTTTGGGTTCGAGCTTATCAGGTTGTAACCGTTTGACATAAGCCTCACACCCCCAAATTTTAAGAAACGATAATTTAGGCTTCTTGCCAAACCACAACTCATATGGTGTCGTCTCAACAGATTTAGATGGTGCCCTATTTAAAGTGAATGCAGCTGTCTCTAATGCATAGCCCCAAAATGACATTGGTAGATCGGATAGAGACATCATAGAGCGCACCATATCTAATAAAGTACGATTACGACGCTCAGACACACCATTACGTTGTGGTGTTCCAGGTGGCGTGAGTTGGGAAACAATTCCACAGTTTTTCAAGTGAATGCCAAACTCGTAACTCAGATATTCCCCTCCGCGATCAGATCGTAGAAATTTGATCTTCTTGTTACGATGATTTTCTACTTCACTCTGAAATTCTTTGAACTTTTCAAATGTTTCAGACTTGTGTTTCATTAAGTAAATATACCCATATCTACTTAAATCATCAGTGAAAGTTAGGAAGTAACGATATCCACCATGTGTCGAAATGCTCATTGGTCCACACACATCAGTATGTGTGATTTCCAACAAGTCACTCGACCGTTCCATCGTACCAGAAAACGGGGTCTTAGTCATCTTACCCATGAGGCTTGGTTCAGATGTGTCAAATGATTCAAAGTCAAGTGACTGGAAAAGTCCATCAGAATGTAGTTTCTTCATGCGTTTTACACCAATATGACCTAAACGGCAGTGCCACAAGTATGTGGAATTATCATTATTCATTTTGCATCTTTTAGCATCAATGTTATGGATGTGTGAAGTACTACTATCGAGATCCAACAAGAATAAACCATTTACGTCGGGTGCATGACCATAAAAGATATTACTCATAAAAATAGAACAACCTTTATTCTGTGATTTAAACGAGTAACCGTCTCGCAATAAACAAGATCCAGATATAATGTTCATGCTTAACGCAGGCACCAAATAACAAATATTAAGGTTTAAAACTAATCCCGAAGGTAGAAGAAGAGGTAACATCCCGACGACGATGACATCGACCTTCGATCCATTCCCGATGCGCATCGTCACCTCATCCCTTGCCAGTCTCCGTTTATTCTGAAGCTCCTGTTTCGAATTGCAAATATGAGCAACCGAACCAGTATCAAATAACCAGGCACTACTACGAGAACTAGTAAGGTACACATCAATAACATGTATATCAAATATACCTTTGACATTGCCAGCCTTCTTATCCGCCAAGTACTTGGGGCAGTTGCGCTTCCAATGACCTTCTCCCTTGCAGTAGAAACACACAGTGTCCGGCTTAGGACCAGCCTTGGGTTTCACATGAGCGACAACAGGCTTGCCGCCCCGAGCGGCAGCTGACTTGCCACTCTTCTTGAAGTGTCCCTTTTTGGCTTTAGCCTTCTTGAAACTTGTGGTCTTATTGACCATCAACACTTGATGTTCTTTCTTGATGTCCACTTCCGCAGATTTCAGCATCGCGAAAAGCTCATTGAGAGTTTTATTCATGCCTTGCATGTTATAGTTCAGCACAAAGCCTTTGTAGCTCGGAGGGAGCGACTGCAGCACCCTGTCAGTGATTAACTCATCTGGGATCACACATCCCAGCTGAATTAGGCGCTGGATATAGCCTCCCATTGTTACAACATGTTCACTGACAGACCTGTGCTCCTCCATCTTACATTTATAGAAGTTATCAGAGATCTCATATCTCTCAGCGCGGGTCTGAGTCTGAAACATGGTTTTCAGCTCTTCAACCATCTCATAGGCGCCGTGATGTTCAAAACGTTTCTGGAGATCAGTATCCAGAGATGTAAGGATGGCACAAGAAACTATAATGTGGTCATCTTTGTGTGTCTCAAAGACGTTATGTTCTGCTTCTGGAGCATCGTCTGCAGGTGGGTCACCTAGCGCAGCATCGAGCACATATTGCTTCTTACACCCAGTGAGGATAATCCTCAGGTTGCGGTGCCAGTCAGTGAAGTTTGAACAAGATGATTTTAGTTTTTCTTTCTCAAGGAATGCGCTGAAGTTGAACTGAGCTATGCGGGCCATGATCTACAACATTTTAGCAAAATAAAATTTTAGACTATGTTCATGATAATGAGTTCAGTTTAATCAAATTACTAACGAACTCCCACTTAAATCAACATCCCTCATAGTTGTCTAGTGGTATACGATCCAAATCCACTACACCAAGTCCGATCTTCACGAGAGAAGATGTAGTTTCAATGGTGAACATCAAAATGTTGATCATATCATTCATATGACTCGTGTTTAACCTTTCGGTTCGTTGCGTTCCGAGGCTATGTCTGTACATGCTAGGCTCGTCAAGTTAACCAAAGTATTTTTGCATGTGTAAAACTGGCTTACACCCGTCGTATGTGAACGTAGAGTTTACCACATCCGATCATCACGAGATGCTTCAAAACGACGAACTTTTGCGACGGTGCATACTTAGGGAGAACACGTTTATCTTGATATTTAGTGTGAGGGATCATCTTATAATGCTACCGTTGTGCACACGCAAAATAAGATGCATAAAAGGATAAACATCACATGCATAAAATGTGTGACATGGTATAGCCCTTTTATTGCGCCTTGATCTCCATCTTGAACGCAGCGACAAGATCTCCATTATGGCACCATGTTGGTCTCCACCTTATGGCCTCTTGGTTGTCTACACCACGTTGCATCTGCAACTATTGCAAACTCATAGCGATAAAGTAGTGCAATTAAATGGCGTTTGAAGTTGACACGCAGGCCATACAATAAATAATTAAGACAACCATATGGCTCCTGCCAGTTGCCGTACTCATCGACATGCAAGTCGTGAAACATTACAAAACATGATCATCTGAACAGTTTGGGCTATACCACACCACAAGCACCCCTGCAAAAACAAGTTAGACGCCTCTCCCTTATTATTTTTAATTTTACGTGGCTTCTAGGGTTTTGCATAAGAACCTTTCTTACCCACAAAAAAAACCACAACGTTGATATAACAAATTGCTTCTTAATCTCATAAGAGCCCTCCTTTGTAAATGTGGTTAATACTATGGTAAGAGCGACTGACACCCGCAGGCCGCATTTGCAATACAAGTTGCACGTCAAGTGCGGAACCGGTCTCAATCCGAAGATTGTAAAGTTGGTCCGGGCCGCTGCATCAAACCATACCGCAAAACCAAAATACACATGGAAGGGTAGCAACAAGAAGATCAACGCCCACAACTCATTGTGTTCTAACCGTACAAAGCATCTACGCATAGAACTAGCTCTGATACCACTGTAGGAGATTGCGCGATAGAAAACAAAATTTTTCTCTCACATGCGGAAGCAACATCCAAGATCCAATCTAGAAGATGCTAGTAACGGGGAGAGTAGGTCATCATACCCTCGAAGAACACGCGCGTTGAACGTTTATTTCAACGCAACTTGGTGAATTTGTTGGTGAAGTTCGATCCGATCAGCACTGCAAACGAGCAGTACCTCCGGAGGCTTGCACATGTACAGCTCGATGACGTCTCCTTCTTCTTGATCCAGCAAGCAAGAGGGAGAAATAGATGGGATCAATTCCAGCAGCACAACAGCGTGGTGGTGGATATGGTCAAGAGTTTCCCGCGGGCAGGGCTTCGCCAAGCGATGCACGTGAGGGAGGAGGAGGTGTGGAAGGACTTGGGGTCTTCTTGGTGAGCCTCTCCCCTCTCTTATATAGGCAAGGAGGTTTTAGCCACTTCAATTCCCAAGTGATGAAACCCCTTCTCTCATTAAAAAGATGGTAACACCTTTCTTTTAAGAGTGGTAACCCTCCCATTGAATGGCTTCCCATTTATTGGCATAATAAACCAAGGAGGGCTGGTCACATGGACTATTGGACCACCCTTGGTCGTCCAAAACAGGTGGGGCCCATAGTGGGACCCTCCGGAACCTTCTAGAACATTCCGACTCTGCCGAAAAAATCCTAAACTTTTCCGGAACCCTGAAATCAACTTGCTGATGTCTACACACACTTCTATTCTTGTAGACTATGTTGGGCCTCCAAGCGCAGAGGTTTGTAGGACAGCAACAATTTCGCTCAAGTGGATGACCTAAGGTTTATCGAACTCAGGGAAGTAGAGGTTGAAGATGGTCTCTCTCAAGCAACCCTGCAATTAAGAAACAAGAAGTCTCTTGTGTCCCCAACACACCTAATACAACTAGGAGTTGTATAGGTGCACTAGTTCGGCGAGGAGATGGTAAAATATGGGTGATAGGTGCGGTAAAGCAAGGTAATATAAATCTGAATAAAAAGTGCAGCAAGGTAACAAGTGGTAAACGTGAGCACAAACGGTATTGCAAAGGTGGAAACAAGGCCTAGGCTTCATACTTTCACTAGTGGCAACTCCCAACAACATTAACATAGTCTAATCACATGATATTTCCCATAAAACATGCAATGGAGACGTACTCGGAGGTCATTCCTTTGTGGTCAAGAGAGGATGAGAATTGTGTAGGGCTACAAAAGCACACCTCAAAGTTCGTAGTTCTCAATCTATGGATTTCCCAATGTCACCCCGGCCATCCAAAGAGAGTACCACAATCACCACAACATATCTAAAGGATAGTCAAAGACAAGCACCAAAAGACTCTCAATCTTCAATCCACACACAAAAGAGGAAATCACTCATGAAAATATTCTTCTAATTCCATGTGCAATAGACCAGCTGTCACCATGGTCTTGGAGATTATACTAGATAAGATCAATTGAGTACATCAATCCAATACATAGAAGAAGGGGAAACATCATGGGATCACCCTAGATTAACATTGCCTATGATCACAATCAATATCACATCATGGGAGAGAGAGAATACCACATAACTACTGTAGAAGACCTTAGCCTCGAGGAGGAACTACTCCCGCTTCATGGAGAAGGGAAGCAACGTCGATGGAGATGAATCCGGGGGCACTTCCCCGTCCCGGCAGGGTGCCGGGGAAGCTTCTCCAGGCAGCCCCGATATGAAAACGGCGGCGGCGGCGGAGCAGAGAGGTTTCCGCCAAAAAGAGTTCTTGTTTAGGGGTTTCTACCCCGAGGGGGTTATATAGGCGAAGGGGGCGTCGAGGGGCCACCTAGGGCAGCCAGGAGGGTGCCTGGCGCGCCCTAGGGTTGGGGCCGCGCCAGGGACCCTTCTGGCTCCCTGGTGGTGGTCCCGTCTCTCTCTCTTGGTTATTCCGGAAGCTTCCTGCCCGCTGATTTTTAATATAATTTTTGCGGAATTTTTTGGGCACTTTAATCAGCCGGAAAACCTAAAAAACAAAAACAGCAGAAAACCTGAAGCTGGCAACTGGGTGCACTGAGTTACTAGGTTAGTCCAAATTGGTTTAAAAGGGTAATAAAGTTCAACCAAAACATGGCAAAGTCACACAAAACATGCATGGAGCAAGCAGAAATTATAGATACGTTTGGGACGTATCAACATCCCCAAGCTTAATTCCTGCTCGTCCTCGAGTAGGTAAATGATAACAAGCATAATTTCTGTGGTGACATGCCACACAACCAAATAAGGACTGTTAAGTAAAGCAATCAAAGCATGCAATTCAATTCAAGTCTTAACAGGCAAGAGTCTATATTGGCATCAACACAAGCAACAAAAGAACAAAAGGTGCAAGAGCTCTTGCTGTCCGTGACTCGAATGTCTCCAGATGGTGTTTGCGTGCAAGCAAGGGACTGGGAAGAAAGAGAAAAAAGGTTGTCGAGAACAACTATCTACTAAAGTTTCACGCTTGGTCTCCTTTGGGTTCTTATCTGGACTCGTCCCCAGACCACTAGCCAGGTACAAGTCAAACTGATCCACTCCCTTTCGATATTTTGAGCACTCATGCAATGGATGAGCGTGAGCAAGAAAGTTGACACCTAAAAGGCGAAACAGAAAAAGGGTGGAGGAGGAAGACAAAAATGTGTGTGAAAGGCTCACATCAATGAGGACAATCATAGGCGAGAGAAGGCCATATGATAGATATGATGTGAGGAGTAGGGATTGCCATACAACGGATGCACATGTGAGCTAAAAGCTCTCCAATGGAACTAGTGGGGTGCATCTAACTTGCTTGCTCAAGAAGACCTAGAGCTCGTTTGAGGAGGCTCATCATTGGAATATACAAGCCAAGTTCTATAGTGTAAAAGCTCCCCACATAGCTATATGCATGATGATAATCTCTATGGAGTACAAGGGATAGAAGATGAAGTACTAGGGTGGATCTCTCAAAAGGAATAGTAGTATGCCCCCTTCTCTCTTTTTATTTTTATTAAGTTCTATAGTGTAAAAGCTCCCCACATAGCTATATGCATGATGATAATCTCTATGGAGTACAAGGGATAGAAGATGAAGTACTAGGGTGGATCTCTCAAAAGGAATAGTAGTATGCCCCCTTCTCTCTTTTTATTTTTATTTTCCTCTTTTTCCTTTTTATTTTTTTATTTTTTTGGTGGCCTCAATGGCTCTTTCTATTTAACTCTCATTTGTCCTCTTTGGGATCTTTTGATTTTGTCCTCTTTGGGATCTTTTCCTCACTTTAGGGGCAATACTCTATATTTTACAAGAATATAGGAGATCTTTCACACTTTACAAAGGTACTCACAAAAAGAAAATGTAACTAATCATGATGCAAATGTATGCCTCTGCCAGGATAGCAGGATATGCAATGATACTAGCGCGTCATGTAGCAATGATTAGGGCAAGGCCCAACTATCATGCGGCTCATCGATCAAGCAAGTGGCATGTATGACATGAGGATCAAGTCATGAGAGGGTGGACGTTGCATGACAATGTATCTCGGAAAGGCTATGGAAATGCCTTGTAGGTAGGTATGGTGGCTGTTTTGAGGAAAGATATAATGAGGCTTATGATGACAGAGCGTATCATGCCAAGGGTTTGGATGCACCGGCGAAGTATGCGCCAACTCTCGAGGTGAGAAAGGGCAATGCACGGTACCGAAGAGGCTAGAAAAAGTATGGGTAGGTGGAAGTGTCAACTTTCGAATACTCACATTAGTCCGAAGAACTCATGCACTTATTATCGGTAACTCTCAATCTAATAGGAGGTTCACAAAGAGACAGGTACCCCGAGGAGGAGTGTATGGGGGTTTGGTTATCCTTGCGCATCCTCGACTCATGGTACGTGAGTGTACTCTAATATTCGAAGCCTCCAGAGGTTAGTGATCCATCTAGTAGCTAGTGTTCTCAACAAGGGTTTTTTGGTTTTCGAAAAACACACGGATTGCCCAAAATACGACATCTATCACTAATAGACAAGAGCTCTTGACACCAAAAGTTCAAACATTACTCTAGTCAATACCTCAAAACTATTGCAAGTTACTACTTAAAAAAGAAAAGCAACTTTATCTACCTACTTTCTAGTCAAGACACAGAACTCAGTGCAACAGGCAAACTCTCTAACAAGATAAAACATGCAACCTATAGAAAGTTCAACCTGAAAAGAAAAGCTCTAGAAAAACTAAAGCACTACAGCTAAACAGACCAGCAGCTAAGAAAAGAAAAAGAACAACTCACAGCTAAAAGAAATAAGCATGCAAATCCTATGAGGAGTTCTAGTTCAAGTGGAGCGTGTTTCTCTCTCACATAAAAGAGTAAGTTGGGGTCTAACTTGTTACTACAGCAAAGAAAGCAAAACAAACCTAGAAAAGTAAAGAGCGAGACGCTCCAAGCAAAGCACATAATGCATGAAGTGATAAAAATATAGTGCAACGAAAGACAGACCGATGATTGTTGATGAAGAAGCGGATGCACCGGGGGCATCCCCAAGCTTAGACGCTTGAGTCTCCTTGAATATTTATTGGGGGTGCACTTGGGCATCCCCAAGCTTGAGCGCTTGACACTCCTGGATCTTCTTTCATCACCTTCCATCGCGCACTTGAAAACTCCCTTCATACATAACTCATTGTAGGCTGATTAGAGAGGTTAGTACCCTAATAAAATATTTTTCCTCTACTGCAAATAAAGATTTCCAGGAATATCTACTGTTTATCTAGCCTTCCCAAAAAAGTTTGCAAAGAAAAAGCAAGCTTAAGGATTGCAAAACTGCGAAACGAAAAACCGGGGCAGAAGCTGAGAAAAACAGAACAGCAGAGAAACGGGAATTTTTTAGGGGCACTTATGCAACTCAAATCAAAAACCTCTGAACATACGCCCGAAAGGTAATTGTATGGAGCATACTGTCAAAAAAATTCAGATCAAAAAGATGATCTGGTGATTTATTCCGATTTTTTCCATCAAGCAGACATAATCTGTTTCTGGACAGCCTGCACCAACTTTTGACCTTTCTTGCAATCTGAGGCTAAACTTGGCACAAAGCTTGAAAGTAAAGATACAATGATATTGCTACAATAGTAACAATCATCAAGACCACTAAGAACAGAAGAAAAACAAAAAGTAAAGATAACAAGGGTTGTCTCCCTAGAGCTCTTTCTTTATAGCCATAAAGATAGGCTTAAGATTTTAATGATGCTCTCATGGGTATAAGAATTGAAGCACAAAAGAGGGCACCAAGAAGAAAATACCAAACACATTTAAGTCTAACATGCTTCCTATTCAAAGGGATCTTGTAGAGAAATAACTCATTGAAGCATAAAGATATTAGCATAGGAAGGCAAAACAAGTGCAACTTCAAAACCTTCAACATAAAGAGAGGGAACTTGATATTATTGAAATATCTATAAGCATATGTTCCCCTCTCATAATAATTTTCAGTGGGATCATGAATAAACTCAACAATATAAGTATCACATAAAAAATTCTTATCATGATCCACAAGCATAGAAAATTTATTACTCTCCACATAAGCAAAATCCTTCTCATAAGTAATAGTGGGAGCAAACTCAAGAAAATAGCTATCACATGAATCTTTCTTATCATGATACACTTCCAAAC
Source organism: Bromus sterilis (assembly GCA_950022295.1). Classification (NCBI taxonomy): domain Eukaryota; kingdom Viridiplantae; phylum Streptophyta; class Magnoliopsida; order Poales; family Poaceae; genus Bromus; species Bromus sterilis. Next base: position 16,452,453 of record OX465598.1, on the reverse strand, counting down.
ATTTATTCTTTATAGCATAAGTGTCATCACAATAATCATCATAGATAGGAGGCAAAGTATCATCAAAATAAATTTCCTCATCAAAACTTGGGGGGCTAAAAAGATCATCTTCATAAAACGTAGCATCCCCAAGCTTATAGCTTTGCATATCATTAGCATCAAAAGTATTCAAAGAAGACATGCAAATAAAATTACTACTATCATGAGTGTTGTGCAAATAGTAAAGCTCCATAGGCTTTTTGATTTTCTCTTCAAACACTTCATGTCCCAACTCAAGGTAGAGCTCATAAAGCTCTCTCATAATATTTTTGTTGTTTTCCATAAGCCTAACTAGTGAAAATAAAAACAAGAAACAAAAAGATTTAATTGCAGAATCTAAAGATATACCTTCAAACCTTACCTCCCCGGCAACGGCGCCAGAAATATCTTGATGTCTACACACACTTCTATTCTTGTAGACTATGTTGGGCCTCCAAGCGCAGAGGTTTGTAGGACAGCAGCAATTTCCCTCAAGTGGATGACCTAAGGTTTATCGAACTCAGGGAAGTAGAGGTTGAAGATGGTCTCTCTCAAGTAACCCTGCAATTAAGAAACAAGAAGTCTCTTGTGTCCTCAACACACCTAATACAACTAGGAGTTGTATAGGTGCACTAGTTCGGCGAAGAGATGGTAAAATATGGGTGATAGGTGCGGTAAAGCAAGGTAATATAAATCTGAATAAAAAGTGCAGCAAGGTAACAAGTGGTAAACGTGAGCACAAACGGTATTGCAAAGGTGGAAACAAGGCCTAGGCTTCATACTTTCACTAGTGGCAACTCCCAACAACATTAACATAGTCTAATCACATGATATTTCCCATAAAACATGCAATGGAGACGTACTCGGAGGTCATTCCTTTGTGGTCAAGAGAGGATGAGAATTGTGTAGGGCTACAAAAGCACACCTCAAAGTTCGTAGTTCTCAATCTATGGATTTCCCAATGTCACCCTGGCCATCCAAAGAGAGTACCACAATCACCACAACATATCTAAAGGATAGTCAAAGACAAGCACCAAAAGACTCTCAATCTTCAATCCACACACAAAAGAGGAAATCACTCATGAAAATATTCTTCTAATTCCATGTGCAATAGACCAGCTGTCACCATGGTCTTGGAGATTATACTAGATAAGATCAATTGAGTACATCAATCCAATACATAGAAGAAGGGGAAACATCATGGGATCACCCTAGATTAACATTGCCTATGATCACAATCAATATCACATCATGGGAGAGAGAGAGAAGACCACATAGCTACTGTAGAAGACCTTAGCCCCGAGGAGGAACTACTCCCGCTTCATGCAGAAGGGAAGCAACGTCGATGGAGATGAATCCGGGGGCACTTCCCCGTCCCGGCAGGGTGCCGGGGCAGCTTCTCCAGGCAGCCCCGATCTGAAAACGGCGGCGGCGGCGGAACAGAGAGGTTTCCGCCAAAAAGAGTTCTTGTTTAGGGGTTTCTACCCCGAGGGGGTTATATAGGCGAAGGGGGCGTCGAGGGGCCACCTAGGGCAGCCAGGAGGGTGCCTGGCGCGCCCTAGGGTTGGGGCCGCGCCAGGGACCCTTCTGGCTCCCTGGTGGTGGTACCGGCTCTCTCCCTTGGTTATTCCGGAAGCTTCCTGCCCGCTGATTTTTAATATAATTTTTGCGGAATTTTTTGGGCACTTTAATCAGCCGGAAAACTTGAAAAACAAAAACAGTAGAAAACCAGAAGCTGGCAGCTGGGTGCACTGAGTTAGTAGGTTAGTCCAAATTGGTTTAAAAGTGTAATAAGGTTCAACCAAAACATGGCAAAGTCACACAAAACATGCATGGAGCAAGCAGAAATTATAGATACGTTTGGGGACGTATCACTTGCCTTATATAAATCTTTACCTCTGGACTCTTCCGGAGCTCCTCGTGATGTTTAGGATCTCATCCGAGACTCCGAACAATATTCGAACACCATTAATAAAATTATCCCAGAGCTATTCTAGCGTTATCGAGCGTTAAGTGTGTGACCCTACGGGTTCGAGAACGTGCAGACATGATCGAGACATCTCTCTGATCAATAACCATTAGAGGGACCAGGATATCCGTAATGACTCCCACACATTCAACGAAGATCTTTATCGATTGAACCACTATGTCGTGGACTACTATAATCCGTACACAATTTCCTTTTTCACACGATATTTTACTTACCCGTGATTCGATCGTCGGTATCGCTATACCTAGTTCAATCTCGTTACCGGTAAGTACTCTTTACTCGTTCTGTAATACATCATTCTCTGTGACTAACTCATTAGTCACGTGCTTGCAAGCGTTACCGAATGTCCATCACCGAGTGGGCCCAGAGTATATCTCACCGTCACACGGAGGGACAAATCCCAGTCTTGATTCATGTAATTCAACAAGTGCTTTCAGAGATACCCGTAAGACATCTTTATGATCACCCTGTCACGATGTGATGGTTGATGTCCCCAAAGTATTCTTCCGGTACCCGGGAATAACATAATCTCATGGTCTAAGAAACATGATACTTGACAATAAAAGGCATGACAGTATAAACTTAATGAAACGATCAATATTGTTATGCTTAGTTGGGTCTGTCCATCACGTCATTCTTCTAATGACATGATCCCATTAATTAATAAACAACTCAGTTTCATGGTTAGGAAACCATAACCATCATTAATTAACGAGATAGTATAGTAGAGGCTTACTAGGGACTCGGTGTTGTTTATGCAACCACACATGCATTATGTTTCCGGTTAATACAATTATAGCATGGAAAATAAACATATATCATGAACACGGAAATATGATAATAACAATTTTATTATTGCCTCTAGGGCATATTTCCAACAGTCATCAATACACCAAAAATGGGGAGATTGATAGGCCATATTTCCCCTTGACTGGTTTTAGTGATTGATGAGAATACATTTGCGGATTAACCGGGTGCGATGAGCATTTCAGATAATTGTATTAATGGCACAAGACGGTTATTTCCCCCACGGTGTATGAAGCATGAAGACTGAGTTTTCCTTTCGATCTCCTTTTTGGTATTTGAGTCGTAGGAAAACCGTACTATGAAGAGGGGATCCGCTTTGGAAATGGTGGGTGGAATCATCACATAGTCTCACTTTCTGCACCCACATATTTCTCTTGCGTCGTGGAGGTGTGGAACTTGGTGGAATTGGCTCCCTGGCTCTGCCAGGGCGATAGTACCTCTCAAGGAGCGGTAGTACCGTGCCAAGGTAGTACCGGACCCAGTACCGCACCCACTACCGGGATCCCACTGGACTCTGCGGTAGTGGGGACGACACTGGGGCTCGGTAGTACCGCTCCACGGTAGTACCGTGGACCAGTACCGCACCCACTACCGGGATCCGTCTGGACACCGCGGTAGTGGGCACGACACTGGCCCTCGGCAGTACCGTGGAGCGGTAGTACCGCGCCCGGTAGTACTGGGGCCAGTACTGCACCCACTACCGGAATGCCTCTGGACTCCATGGTAGTGGGCACGGTAGTGACCCTCGGCAGTACCGGTGGCACGGTAGTACCGCACCGTGGTTGGTGGGTAGCCAACGACTGCATTTATGGCCACCTATAAAAGGGGGTCTTCTTCCCCATTGAGACTTATCTCATTTATTGCTCTGACCTCCATTGACGCCCAAGCTCCATTCTTGCCTGATCTCCCTCCCTAGCCATCAAAACTTGTTGATTCTCTAGGGTTTGGAAGAGGAGGCCCTGATCTACACTTCCACCAAAGGATATTTGATTCCCCCCACTAATACCGTGTGGATCTTGTTACTCTTGGGTGCGTTTGTGCCCTATACGGAAGAGGTCACCTCGAAGCCACATTCCATTGTGGTGAAGCTTCGTGGTTTCGTTGGGAGCCTCCAATTAAGTTGTGGAGTTTGCCCCAACCTTGTTTGTAAAGGTTTGGTTTCCACCTTCAAGGCCGCCTCGTAGTGGATCACGACATCTTGCATTGGTAAGAGCGTGAGGAGAAATAGGGTGGCCCTCGTTGGCTTCGTGTGAGCATTATGCTCCTCACCCTCTCCAAACGGAGACGTACTTCTCGAAAGAGAAGGAACTTCGGTAACATATCCTTGTCTCCCGTGTTCGCTTTACCTTTACTTTGTGCAAGTTGTTTTTCTTCGCATTTATCTTCTTTACTTTGTTGTGTTGCACTAGTTGGCATATAGGTTGTACACATGGTTGCATATCTAGACAACCTATATTTATTGTTGAGCTTAATTTGTTAAGAAAACCTTAAAAATTGTTAGTCGCCTATTCACCCCCCCTCTTGTCGACATTCCGATCCTTTCACCCGTGTTGATCATGTGCTATCCCGATCGAGTATCTGGGTAGTTAGCCCACACGACCTTCAAACCCCCACTTGCAGAGAACAACCTCTTCAGCGATCGATGTTGAGTTTTACGTATCCCTCGGACAACTGGTTCTCAACCCAACAACATTTCCCTCGCTTTTCCTCGCTGAAATAGCCTTCGAATATCCGTTAAGTGTGTTGAAGTCTACGCTCCAATAGTACAAAAAAAATCTTATCTAGGGCGTACCAAAAACTACTTCAATGTTGTGGAATCCCCATTCCACCAATATAGCGCCACTGAAATCTATTACCAGTTGTGTGTGGGCTGACAACCCATTGATATTATATATACCTATGGTGCACCCAATGAATCAACGCCACCAGAAATAGAAATAGAAATATCAATGGCGTTCTCATGCACCAATGGCAGCAATCACTATAATTACTAGTGGCGTTCTACATTATCTTCCACACCACTTATATTTGAACATGATTAAAAAATAGGTTTTGCTGGACCGCACTGATATAAATTATAAAATTAGGCAATAAACAACCTTCCTATCTGGTATCTAATATAACTACTAATACATTGCCTATACAACTAATACACTGACTAATGAACTGAGGCTAGTGCCCTGGTGCTGGAGCACGACGTCTTCCTCTAGCACATGTTGGTAGGAATGTAGCCAGGGTGTTGTCCTCTCCTCGTTGCTTCTTCAAACACTTCTGCATACTGGACAAGGCGACCTGCCCCCTCCTCGCTGAAGTCCACCTCAACGGCCGTGACAGAATGTCAGATGTTCGCTCCCTAATTTCCCACTGAGTTGAAGAGGCAGGGTGCGTCGGTGACTCCTCGTGCTCATACTGGATTATCACTCAGTAGTCACGTAGATGCAAGGTTCCACACAATCGCACATTAGGATTTGGGACGAATCACGAATTGAGTTCAAAGTATGAAGGAGATGCATTATAGCCTCATCACACATAGGGTAGGTGTCTATGTATTTGCCGCTTAGGGACCATGCACTCTTGGGACACCTTCTGATCTTCTTTACCTATCACGTAGGTGGGATCTTGTGAATCTTGGCAACATATAGGCTCGAGTGGTATTTCCAAAGTGATATCTCCAAGTATTGTGTCAAAACACACACTTGATGCCGAGGACGCAAGACACGCTGCTCATTATAGATGATTCTCAACACATGCAAAGGGTTGATTTTGAAACAAAAAAAAAGAGGAACAAGCGTTGATAGGTTTCGGTGGAGATACACTACCCGCTTTTGGTTGCATATCCGTTTGGTCTAATTGGCACATGAAGCTGCTAATCTCTAAGACATAAACCAGTTCTGTTATTTATAACCATTGCAAGTATCATATTTGAAAAAATAATTTATTGAGGATTGGATTGGAATACTTGGCATAGGAATCTACTACTCCCCAAGATATATACTAGCTCTGTTATTTATAAGCATTAGAATTATTATATTTGAAAAATAAAATTATTGGTATTTCAGCCTCTGAATAAACCCTATTTTTAGCATCAACATATTGGTTAATTAGGAACCATAACCTCCATCCGTGAGAAAGAAGGGGTATCTAAAAATCTCATATTAGTTTGTTTTAGATGTTGCATGTCTATATGGGCATTGATCTCATGAATATAGAAACAAAATATGCAATTTTCACTGCCTAAAACAGTTCTTCCACGGAAGCACAAAGGGATGCATCCCTGACGAATAAAAAAATAACAAATTAATTCTACCAAGATCGACCCGAGGAAAATATCTATGGTCAAAACAGACCTTGGCCAAGCATAGAGCATATTGATGGGCTAGATGACGGATGGTACAAGTCCAACCCAGCCATCCACCCTCTCCGGTAGTGCCCGAACTTTTCTTTTGGCATCTACAACCAGCTTCCATCCCCATATGGAAGGAAGTCTAACCGGTCAAATTGGGTTAGTCTACAAGTATAGAAAAAGGAAACAAATGCTATCATAAAGCAAATGACAGGAAAGAAATGCTAAGAATCTCCACCTGATTAATTCATAATCACTCTACGTGTATACATGAAGTATATCCTTATACCATATGAATTTCATTGATGATGATTGGAAAGGAAAGAAACAGTCCAAGTTTTGCTCCAAACATTTCCAAAGCTCGTTTATAAGTTTCCAATAAAAGCAAACGATCAAGATTGTGTTTCCTGCCTATACTCATACACACCAGGATAAGCCATCAATAAGTCTTTACCTTTTTCATTCCTCAATCTAAATAGATTGTCACATGGAACATACTAGTATATATATGCCCACATATGCATCCAAATATTCATCAAGCAAATAGTCAAACACTCTAGCCTACCATTTCTCCCATCCCACAACTTTCTCAACTTTTCTCGTTGCAATGGAGAATGTTGTGGTGTTGATTGTTGGCGCTGGGCCAGCAGGCCTTTCAACGGCAGCCTGCCTTAGCCAATTCTCAATCCCGTATGTTATTATTGAGCGAGAAAGTTGCAGCGCATCACTTTGGCGCAATCATGCCTACGATCGCCTCAAGCTTCATCTTGCAAAGGAGTTCTGTGAGTTGCCACACATGTCGTACCCAGTAGATGCGCCAACATACATACCAAAAGCCTTGTTTGTGAAGTACTTGGATGACTATATTGAGCATTTCAATATTCAACCCAAGTATCTTACTAGCGTGGAGTCATCCACATATGACAATGAAAATAAAAGTTGGTCCATCGTGGCACATGACATGGAAAATTGCACAATAGTCAAGTTCACAATAAACTTTCTTGTCGTGGCAAGTGGTGAGAATAGTGCAGGGAATATCCCAATGATCCCTGGACTGCAAAGTTTTCCAGGTGACGTCATCCACTCCTCATGCTAGAAGTCAGGCAAGATCTACTCTAGCAAGAATGTATTGGTCGTTGGATCTGGCAACTCCGGAATGGAAATTGCTTATGACCTTGCAACCCATGGTGCCAATACTTCAATTGTCATAAGAAGCCCGGTATGTACATGCACTATACATTTTCGTTATTGGGTACATGATACTTTCTTAGTATAGTTACTACTAGAAGGGATGCAATTTTTCCAATGTTACTACTACTAGAAGGTACTTCATGGTATAGCTAAATAACTTGAGGAACTACACAAAAAAAATCCTTAAATAAGACGATTCTATCAAATTCTATTTTAGCATGCATGTTTCACAAGTGATGTGACATGTTTTGTGGTTGCAGATTCATGTTATGATAAAGGAATTAATACGGTTGGGGATGACACTTGCTCATCGATCGAATCTAGTGGATAACCTCCTTGTGATGGCTTCGAATTTGATATTTGGAGACCTTTCGAGGCATGGCATAACAAGGCCAAAAGTGGGTCCAATGGTCCTCAAGTCAGAAAGCGGACGATCTGCGGTTATTGATGTTGGCACTGTGGGTTTAATCAAAAAAGATATCATTAAAGTGAGCACGTCCTTCACATTACATAAACTTCATAACATATGTTTTCTATAATATGCCAAGTTACTAATATTTTATTTATATCCAATAGGTTGAAGGGAGCATTACTAAGATCATGGGCGACATAACTGAATTTCAATGCGGTAAAAAAAAATCATTCGACGCGATTGTATTTGCAACTGGATACAAAAGCACAACAAATATATGGCTCAAGGTAATAACATTGTTTTTTTAATATGCCTGAGTTTGTTTTCTTGGTGTAACAATTATTAAATATGCTAACAATCTACCTCTATGTTATTTTTTATCCTAGAATGGCGAGAGCATGTTAAATGGAAATGGACTTCCCATCAAAGAATATCCAAACCATTGGAAAGGAGAAAATAGGCTCTATTGTGCTGGGTTAGCTAGGAGAGGATTGGCTGGTATTGCAACAGATGCCAAAAATATCGCCAATGACATCAAAGATGTGATAGGCTCCATGTCCAACTAAATTGTCTTTATATGTAGTTTACCAAGGCAAATGTGTTAGACGGATGATTCCTTAATAAATCTATGCATGGTGCCACCTATCTATCTACCTTTGAGATAGCTAGATTTTTGTTTATTTCAAGGTGCATAAGTACCAGGGAGTAAGCACTACTATTTTCTATTGTCATGGTGCAAAGACTTTAATTTTTTTGTTGAACCAACAATTGGTTGTCGTCATTTATTTACTTGGATTTCTACATGGAAAAGTCATGTGTGTAAAAGATAATCAAGTCAAAATTTATCCATTTTTCATGTCAGGTAAATGCAATAGCTTTATACTAAAGGCTAGCATACACTACTAGGGAAATAGCTTTACATGGAAACCTTATTAGTGGCGCATTTTATATGTAATGCGCCACTATGTTTTAAGGGGTGGCGTACTGGTAAAACATGCGCCACCTATAAGCTCTTATATGTGGCGAATTTTTGAAAATGCCCCACCCCTAAGAGTGGGCCAGCCCTGGATCCTCTTGTACGTGGCTCCTTTGGAGAAATGCGCCACCCCTAAGAACCTTATAGGTGGTGCATTTTGAAATTCTCCACCCCTAAGAGCTATGGGTGGCGCATCCTGAAAATGCGCCACCCCTAAGGAATTATTAGTGGCCCATTCAGAATGCGCCACCCATAAGCTCTTAGGGGTGGCGCACCTTGCATATGCGCCACTACTAACCTAAAAATGTGAGGGGCAAATTCCCAATACACAAATACACCCCCCCGGTGGAACGCCTTTTCAGTTTGAAAAAAATAAAAGAAAATGATAGAAATGTCAAAAAAATAATAAAAGAAAATAAGATTCCAATTTAATATGTGGTCTAGTTATTAGGAAAATTTAGAAACATGAATTTTTATTTTTTTTGCAAAATCTCTCGAGAATCTGTTAAATGGGTTTAACTTTTTTCATACGAATTCCGATGAAAAAGTTTTTTATATGAAAAATCATCTATTCGAAAAGTTATATCCAAATTCACTACCCGCTTTTGGTTGCATATCCGTTTGGTTTAATTGGCACATGAAGCGGCTACTCTCTAAGACATAAACCAGTTCTGTTATTTATAACCATTGCAAGTATCATATTTTAATAAATAATTTATTGAGGTTTGGAATGGATTACTTGGTATAGGAATCTACTACTCCCCAAGATATATACTAGCTCTGTTATTTATAACCATTAGAATTATTATATTTGAAAAATCAAATTATTGGTATTTCAGCTTCTGAATAAACCCTATTTTTAGCATCAACATATTGGTTAATTAGGAGCCATAACCTCCATCCATGAGAAAGAAGGGGTAGCTAAAAATCTCACAGTAGTTTGTTTTAGATGTTGCATGTGTATATGGGCATTGATCTCATGAATATGGAAACAAAATATGCAATTCTCACTGCCTAAAAGAGCTCTTCCGCGGAAGCACAAAGGGATGCATCCTTGACGAATAACAAAATAACAAATTAATTCTACCAAGATCGACCCGAGGAAAATATCTCTGGTCAAAACAGACCCTGGCCAAGCATAGAGCATATTGATGGGCCAGAGGACGCATGGTACAAGTCGAACCCAGCCATCCACCTTCTCCGGTAGTGCCCGAACTTTCCTTTGGCATCTACAACCAGCGTCCATCCCCATATGGAAGGAAGGGTAACCGGTCAAACTGGGTTATTCTACAAGTATAGAAAAAGGAAACAAATGCTATCATAAAGCACATGAAAGGCAAGAAACGCTAAGAATCTCCACCTGATTAATTCATAATCACTCTACGTGTATACATGAAGTATATCCTTATCCCATATGAATTTCTTTGATGATGATTGGAAAGGAAAGAAACACTCCAAGTTTTGATCCAAACATTTCCAAAGCTCGTTTATAAGTTTCCAATAAAAGCAAACGATCAAGATTGTGTTTCCATTTTCTTCATTTGTGGGAGCATTACTAAGATCATGGGCGACATAATTGAATTTCAATGCGGTAAAAAACATCATTCGACGCGATTGTGTTTGCAACTGGATACAAAAGCACAGAAAATATATGGCTCAAGGTAATAACATTGTTTTTTTAATATTCCTGAGTTTGTTTTCTTGGTGTAACAATTATTAAATATGCTAACGATCTACCTCTATTTTATTTTTATCCCAGAATGGCGAGAGCATGTTAAATGTCAATGGACTTCCCATCAAAGAATATCCAAACCATTGGAAAGGAGAAAATAGGCTCTATTGTGCTGGGTTAGCTAGGAGAGGATTGGCTGGTATTGCAACAGATGCCAAAAATATCGCCAATGACATCAAAGATGTGATAGGCTCCATGTCCAACTAAATTGTCTTTATATGTAGTTTACCAGGGCAAATGTGTTAGACGGATGATTCCTTAATACATCTATCCATGGTGCCACCTATCTATCCACCTTTGAGATAGCTAGATTTTTGTTTATTTCAAGGTGCATAAGTACCAGGGAGTAAGCACTACTATTTTCTATTGTCATGGTGCAAAGACTTTGTAATTTTTGTTGAACCAACAATTGGTTGTCGTCATTTATTTACTTGGATTTCTACAAGGAAAATTCATGTTTGTAAAACACAATCAAGTCAAAATTTATAAAAAATTTCATGTCGGGTAAATGCAATAGCTTTATACAAAAGGCTAGCATACACTACTAGGGAAATAGATATACATGGAAACCTTATTACTAACGCATTTTACATGTAATGCACCACTATGTTTTAAGGGGTGGCGCACTGGTCAAAAATGCGCCACCCTTAAGAGTGGGCCAGTCCTGTATCCTCTTATACGTGGCGCATTTGGAGAAATGCGCCACCCCTAAGAACCTTATAGGTGACGCATTTTGAAAATGCGCCACCCCTAAGAGCTTATGGGTGGCGCATTATGAAAAAGCGTCATCCCTAAGGAATTATTAGTGGCGCATTCAGAATGCACCACCCATAAGCTCTTAGGGGTGGCGCACCTTGCATATGCGCCACTACTAACCTAAAAATGTGAGGGGCAAAATCCCAATACACAAATACACCCAACCCCCCCCCCCCCCCCACCCGTGGACCGCCTTTTCAATTTGAAAATAAAAGAAAATAAAATGATAGAAATGTCAAAAAATAAAAGAAAATAAGATTAATATGTGGTCTAGTTATTAGGAAAATTTAGAAACATGAATTTTGACTTTTTTTTGCAAAATCTCTCGAGAATCCGTAAAGTGCGTTTAACTTTTGCATACGAACTCCGATGTAAAAGTTTTTTTTTATGAAAAATCATCTACTCGAAAAATTATATCCAAATTCACTACCCGCTTTTGGTTGCATATCTGTTTGGTTTAATTGGCACATGAAGCTGCTACTCTCTAAGACATAAACCAGTTCTATTATTTATAACCATTGCAAGTATCATATTTAAAAATAATAATTTATTGAGGTTTGGATTGGATTACTTGGCATAGGAATCTACTACTCCCCAAGATATATACTAGCTCTGTTATTTATAACCATTAGAATTATTATATATAAAAATCAAATTATTGGTATTTCAGCTTCTGAATAAACCCTATTTTTAGCATCAACATATTGGTTAACTAGGAACCATAACCTCCATCCGTGAGAAAGAAGGGGTAGCTAAAAATCTCATAGTAGTTTGTTTTAGATGTTGCATGTGTATATGGGCATTGATCTCATGAATATAGAAACAAAATATGCAATTGTCACTGCTTAAAAGAGCTCTTCCATGGAAGCACAAATGGATGCATCCCTGACAAATAACAAAATAACAAATTAATTCTACCAAGATCGACCCGAGGAAAATATCTATGGTCAAAACAGACCCTGGCAAGGCATAGAGCATATTGATGGGCCAGAGGACGGATGCTACAAGTCGAACCCAGCCATCCACCTTCTCCGGTAGTGCCCGAACTTTCCTTTGGCATCTACAACCAACGTCCATCCCCATATGGAAGGAAGGCTAACCGGTCAAACTGGGTTATTCTACAAGTATAGAAAAAGGAAACAAATGCTATCATAAAGCACATGAAAGGCAAGAAACGCTAAGAATCTCCACCTGATTATTTCATAATCACTCTACGTGTAAACATGAAGTATATCCTTATCCCATATGAATTTCATTGATGATGATTGGAAAGGAAAGAAACACTCCAAGTTTTGATCCAAACATTTCCAAAGCTCGTTTATAAGTTTCCAATAAAAGCAAACGATCAAGATTGTGTTTCCTGCCTATACTCATACACACCAGGATAAGCCATCAATAAGTCTTTACTTTTTCATTCCTCAATCTAAATAGATTGTCACATGGAACATAATAGTATATATATGCCCCCATATGCATCCAAAGATTCGTCAAGCAAACAGGCAAACACTCTAGCCTATCATTTCTCCCATCCCACAACTTTCTCAACTTTTCTCTTTGCAATGGAGAATGTTGTGGTGTTGATTGTTGGCGCTGGGCCAGCAGGCCTTGCAACGGCTGCCTGCCTTAGCCAATCCTCAATCCCGTATGTTATTGTCGAGCGAGAAAGCTGCAGCGCATCACTTTGGCGCAATCGTGCCTACGATAGCCTCAAGCTTCATCTTGCAAAGGAGTTCTTTGAGTTGCCACACATGTCATACCAAGTAGATGCGCCAACATACATACCAAAAGCCATGTTTGTGAAGTACTTGGATGACTATATTGAGCATTTCAATATTCAACCCAAGTATCTTACTAGGGTGGAGTCATCCACATATGACAATGAAAATAAATGTTGGTCCATCGTGGCACATGACATGGAAAATTGCACAATATTCAAGTTCACAACAAAGTTTCTTGTCGTGGCAAGTGGTGAGAATAGTGCAGGGAATATCCCAATGATCCCTGGACTGCAAAGTTTTCCAGGTGACATCATCCACTCCTCATGCTACAAGTCAGGTAAGATCTACTCTTGCAAGAATGTATTGGTCGTTGGATCAGGCAACTCCGGAATGTAAATTGCTTATGACCTTGCAACCCATGGTGCCAATACTTCAGTTGTCATAAGAAGCCCGGTATGTACATGCACTATACATTTTCTTCATTGGGTACATGATACTTTCTTAGTATAGTTACTACTAGAAGGGATGCAATTTTTTCAATGTTACTACTACTAGAAGGTACTTCATGGTATAGCTAAATAATAGAGGAACTACACACAAAAAATCATTAAATAAGACGATTCTATCAAATTCTATTTTAGCATGCATGTTTCACAAGTGATGTGACATGTTTTGTGGTTGCAGATTCATGTTATGACAAAGGAATTAATACGGTTGGGGATGACACTTGCTCATCGTCTTCCACTGAATCCTTTGGATAACCTCCATGTGATGTCTTCGAATTTGATATTTGTAGACCTTTCGAGGCATGGCATAACAAGGCCAAAAGTGGGTCCAATGGTCCTCAAGTCAGAAAGCGGCCGATCTGCGGTTATTGATGTTGGCACTGTGGGTTTAATAAAAAAAGATATCATTAAAGTGAGCATGTCCTTCACATAACATATGTTTTATATAATATGCCAAGTTAATAATTTTTTATTTATCACTATAGGAAAAAGGAGTTTTGCCGTCAGCTTTGTGCTTTGCCGTCAGCTTTCCGTCGGGGCTGACGGCAAACGATGGTTTGCCGTCAGCTAGTAGAAATGCTGACGGCAAAGAAACAATTGTAGGCAAAAGCAACTTTAGCCGTCAGCCCATGCAACGCCATCAGTTAGCTGACGGCAACGCGCAGAACAGCTGACGGCAAAGCCCCACTGACGGCAACGTTTTCCCAGACCCCACCACGTGGCTGTGGGATAACGGACCCAGATCCAATAGGTTTAAGGGAGCATTACTAGATTGTCCAACCACTAGGCTACATGTCTGTTCGCGTAATAGGCTCCATGTCCAACTAAATTGTCTTTATATGTAGTTTACCAGGGCAAATGTGTTAGACGGATGATTCCTTAATAAATCTATGCATGGTGCCACCTATCTATCTACCTTTGAGATAGCTAGATTTTTGTTTATTTCAAGGTGCATATGTACCAGGGAGTAAGCACTACTATTTTCTATTTTCATGGTGCAAAGACTTTGTAATATTTGTTGAACCAACAATTGGTTGTCGCCATTTATTTACTTGGATTTCTACATGGGAAAGTCATGTGTGTAAAAGATAACCAAGTCAAAATTTATACATTTTTTCATGTCGGTTAAATGCAATAGCTTTCAACAAAAGGCTAGCATATAATTTCTCGATACAACTGCAAAGATAACACAATATTTTTATGTAGTAAAATTGGGGAATCCTACAAATATGATGGAATTGGAAATAAATTATTACGATGGAATAATCAGTAGAACAAGTTATCAAAATATTTAACTGATATGTACATCCATTCAGTACCAATCTTCAGGATATAGATGGAGCCACCCTAGGAACTGCACTAATTTTCATGTGCTGAAGACACGAAGTATAAATCATACCAAATTCTCAAGTCCCTTCCATGAAGTGCCTATTATAGTCAGAACAAGAACATAACATCTAGTGTATGCTTTCATGCTTCAATACTGCCATATTATTTAATATTGTTAAATAATGTGAGGCACAAAACGATTCATCAAGGACAAAGCAATCACACAAGCACAAGCATGTCACGAAGATTTGTTAATGAGGTTCATCAACATGGATAATCCCCGAGACATGACTACGAGCGCTCCTGCCCATTTACCAAATCACATGATACGGTCGATGATAAGCCCACCGAGGCCTTCAGATATTGATTCGACCACCGCATGATGGTGATACGTCCCAAACGTATCTATAATTTCTGCTTACTCCATGCATGTTTTGTGTGATATTGCTATGATCTAGATACACTTTCTTACACTTTTGATCATATTTGGACTAACTTATTAACTCAGTGCACCATAGTGTCAGTTCCTGTTTTCTGCTATTTTTCTATTTCAGGTTTCCCCCATATTAAAAGTGCTCCAAAAATTTGGTAAAAATCAGATAAAAAATCAGCGTGAAGGAACCTTCTGGAATCACCTGGGTGGGGCCAGAGGGCCAGCACCAGGGACCCAGGCGGCCACCTGGCGCGGCCTAGGGTCTGGCCGCGCCGGGGGGGGGGCGCCTGGACCCCTGGCTGCCCCCCTTCGCCTATATATTCTCCGTGACGTGATTCTTTCGAAGACAGAATCCTTTTTCGCGATCTCGCCTCTGTTCCGCCGCCACCGCGCTTCCAAGATCGGGAGCGCCAGCAGACTTCTTCCCGGCACCCTACCGGAGGGAGGATTGACCTCCGGGATCTTCCCCTCCACCATGGACGCTTCCCGGATGTGCCGTGAATAATTTCCCTTGGACCATGGTTCCGTGATCAATAGCTATGTGATATTCTCATCCCCTCTTTGTTCTTCATGGTTTAGTCCTCGTGAGCTGCCCTACATGATCGAGGCACATATGTAATCTTTCTGTTGTTGCTATGCTGAGTTTGCCGGGATCTGACGAATTATGAGATTATGTTTAGATTGTGATTGAGTAATATATTTGGTTCTTATCTCTTATATTGTACGTTGGTCTTAAGCAATTCTTGCATGTTCTCCGTTGCTGTTTATTGCTTTGGCCAAGTAGTAGGTAGTGACTCCAAGAGGGAACGTTATGCTCGACTGTGGGTTCATGCCCCCCCCCCCCGATGACACGCTTGAGTAACAGAAACATGAGTCTAGGGGATGTGCTGTTGCCACAAGGGGGAAAACAACAATGCTTGTAACCGCGGTTGCAAGGATTGTTTACTTTACGCAAAGTGTTTTTTAATGCAGTTGTCTGTTGCTTTGGGTTTACACTTTGGGCGGGGCTCGCAACTTAATACCAGCGAGATGTTCTGGATAGATATCTCAAGGTGGATGATTAGTAGTAGATGCAGTTGGATTTCGGTCTAGTTGTTTTGGCGTACCACCCATGCTTTTGAGCCTCGTCCTTTCTTTGTAGCATAGTTAGCATTGCTGTGCGTTTTTAATCCTGTCAATTTCCCAGCTGTAATTTGTTTACCTCGCATAGCAGTTTTATCGTCTTTTGGGAGAGAGACGTCACTAGTGAACATCACGGGAGCTCGGTCCATATTCTCATCACTGTTTACACGCTCATTTATTTTCCTGCTTTTCTAGCTGCTACCATTATAATTATTATCTTTTGCGTTGATCCTTTGTGAACAGCAAGGCCGGAGAGATTGACAACCTCTCTGTACTCGTTGGGAAGAAAAGTTATTTGTGTTGTGTGCAGGTCCACGTCAGTTGCGCCGCTGACACCAACTTAACATCTCCGGAGTCCTACTGGAGACAAAACTTGGTATCTTCACTGACGATGGGGTGACCCCACGACTCCTACGGATAAGCCTACCTTGTGTCCCCGAAGACAGAAGGCCCATGAAGATACAGCCTCGGCCCAATATTTGGCATCGATGTAGGAGTCTGCGACTCACAAGGAAGGTGCGAGAACCTGCCGTACGGAGCAAGCTAGGGTTAGGAGAGCTTACATGTAAACGTAGATGAAATCCCCGAGACCTAGCCCAGTATATAAGGGCTAGGAGGGGCGACACCAAAGGACAACGAATATCACCTGTAACCCTAGCCTTGAGCGCTCCAGCCTTGGCATCCACTGTAATCGCATCTCCCCCATCAATAATATCGAGCAGGAGTGTGCCTTCCTGTTTGCCGACGTCCTATCGTCCAACCTGTGCCTCTCATGACTAACCCAGGGTCCCTGACCATGGGATTTGCCAGGGTTGATCCCCGTCAATTGGCGCCGTCTGTGGGAACTACACAGGTTGGGATCACGATCTCGGCGGTCCCGTCTTCAGAAAGCTACAACTCGAGGGAAAGAACCAGATCTAGCCCACTCGAAGGATTCAAGATCACGGCGGACATCTCTGCCACCCCATCAAGACCGCTCGGGCTACAGCTGTGCCAGGACCAACATTACGGTAACGGCCAAGTGCAGCGTCAGCGCCGAAGGAATCGACGACCCAGTAGAACGGCAAGGGGCCTCTACGAAGGAATTCCACTCGACGAACTGCGACACGCAACGGAGGACTCGCAAATCTTTCGACAACCCACCGCCGCCCGGGCACCCGCCGCACATCACGACGACGACTATGAGATCGAAACCAGCGATCAGCAAAACCATCACCAAGGAAGAAGGAATCGGCGACCCAAAAGGCACGCACGGGAGATCTACGGCGTGGCTCCAACGAACGAGCCACGTCATGCAGCCGTACAACCGACGACCACTCGACGACACGCCGTCGCACGAGCACCTGCCGCCAACCAGGACAGCGACTCCGAGACACCTGTAGGCGAGTACTATGACCCAGATCGAAGGCCGGATGAATTCGCCAACCTCATCAAGAACCAAGACATGAGCCGAGGAATCGAAACCGACCCTCGCTTCCACGAACACCCGGAGGATCACGAGCAAATCTTCAGAATCTCAAGAAGGAAGAGGCACGCTGGATCTAGCAAACTCACGGCTAGAGAGCAACAAGTAGGACCCTGCACGATCCACAACTTCGAGGATGACTGGGGACGTGTCAGGTCAGGTCACACTTTGAGAGACTGCCGCCTGTTTAACGAGCTAGCCGACGACCTCAAGAAGGAGAAGCAGAAAGAAGACAGGCGCAACCGGGGACCCGAACAATCGCCGCCCTCAAGCCCGGAAGGACGTCACAGCCCGCTGCAAGGACATGTGCTCATGATCCAAGAGGGAAGGGTGCCGCAAACACAACGCGAAGCCTACACCATGCAAGCTAGAGCAGCCGAGAGCATAAACATAGTCGAAGTATACCAGCTACATGATACGGAGACCAACATCACGTTCTCATGGGACGACCATCCACCCGCAGTCCCAAGACCGGGGCACGCGCCCCTGGTGCTCGATGCACAAATCGGAGGGTACGACATGGATAGGGTCTTCATGGACGGAGGCAGCAACATGAACATCATCTTCGCCAGCACCCTGCAAAAGATGCTGATCCCACGATCAGTATGGAGAAAATCGAGCACCGAGTTACACGGGGTAGTCCCAGGAGAAGCAGCCACATCCCTCGGAGTCATCGAACTCGAAGTTGTCTTCGACAACCGACGCAACTTCGCAAAGCACGTCCTCGAGTTCGAGGTACTCGACTGGCAATCGCAGTACCACGCCATATTGGGACGGCCAGCATTCGTGCAGTTTATGGCGGTCCCACACTACGCCTACCTCAAGCTCAAGATGCCAGGATCAGCAGGAGTCCTCACGATCAGCGGAAGCTTCATTAAATCCGATCAATGCGATCGTGACTTCCACAGAATCTCCGACACATTCGAAGCCGAAAGAGAACTCGGAGAAATAGCCATGGTGACGGACAAGAGTACCTTCCCATTGGTGAACCAAAGCGAATACAAGGAGTACGGACGCGACTTCAGCATCGACAGTGACACAGTCACTCACCAAGTGCACCCGACGGACACGGACAAAACAGTCCGCGTGTACGCCCACCTACCAGAGGAGCAGGCGACTGCTCTCACCGCTTTCCTTCGAGACGAGTGGGAAATATTCGCCTGGTGCCCAGCTGACATGCCTGGGATACCACGCGAATTCGCGGAACACGCCCTACGCATCAAGCAAAACACGAAGCCGGTGAAGCAAGCGCTGAGACGATTCTCGGAGCCCAAGCGCAGAGCAATCGAAGAGGAAGTCAACCGGTTACTCGACGCCCAGTTCATCCGAGAAATGAAGAAAGCCACCTGGATAGCCAACCCAGTGCTGGTGCCCAAGAAAGACACGACCGTGCTGCGTATGTTTGTCGACTACGAACCAGTCAACAAACATTGCCCGAAGGACCACTTCCCCCTGCCTAGAATCGATCAGATAATCGACTCGACAGCATGGTGCGATCTACTTTTCTTTCTTGATGCTTACTCAGGATACAACCAGATCAGGATGAAGGAAGAAGACGAAGAGCACACATCGTTCATCACCCCCTATGGCGTATTCTGCTACAGGACCATGCCCTTCGGGCTAAAAAACGCAGGCGCCACTTACCAGCAAATGATGCAGGCCTGCCTGAAGGAGCAAATCGGAATAAACGTGCAAGTCTAGGTGGACGACATCGTCATCAAGACCTACGAAGCAGCCACACTACTCGGCGACCTGCGCGAAACCTTTGCGGCGCTCAACAAATACAGAATCAAACTCAACCCAGAGAAGTGCGCATTCGGCGTACCGGCGGGGAAGCTGCTTGGCTATATGGTCTCTGCCCGAGGAATCGAGGCAAACCCTGAGAAAGTCCAAGCCATCACCCGAATGCAAGAACCAACCGACGTCAAAGGAGTACAACAGCTCACTAGAAAAATCGCAGCCCTAAGCCGCTTCATCAGTAGGCTGAGAGAACGCACGCTGCCTTTTTATTAGCTGCTCAGGAAAGGAGAGAAATTCGAGTGGACGGAGGAAGCCCGCCAAGCGTTCGCGGACCTGAAAAAGACACTCTCGACTCCACCAATCCTGGCGGTACCCAAGGAATGAGAGAAGCTATACCTCTACGTGGCAGCACGTAACAGTGTAGTAAGCACAGCGCTCGTTGTCGAACGCGCAGAAGAAGGCAAGGTCCAGAGCATCCAGAGACCAATCTACTACCTCAGCATGCTCCTGACCAAATCCCAGCAGCGGTACCCACACTATCAGAAGCTACTACTGGCCATCGTCATGACCTCAAGAAAGGTGTCCCACTACTTCGACGAGCACCCTATCACAATCGTGAGCAGCGCACCACTCGCTGACATACTCAACAACCCTGGAGCGACTGGACGAGTCGCCGAGTGGAACATTGAGCTCAGCCCACGGGACCTGCAGTTCAAGCACCCAACAGCCATCAAAGCCCAAGTACTCCCAGATTTCCTGGTCGAGTGGACGGAGGTTCAGACACCAGGCCCTCCAGACCTATCAAGCTCATGGTCAATGTTCTTCGATGGCTCCAAGAGACAACAAGGAGTTGGGGTAGGAGTTGTGCTCATCTTTCCTAAAGGAACAAAGCTGAAATATGTCCTCCAGATCAACTTCAGTCACGCCTCCAACAACGAAGCAGAATACGAGGCACTCCTCCATGGCATGTGCATGGCCAAAACGTGCGGAGCCACTCGCCTCATAATTTACGGGGACTCCAATCTCGCCGTCCAGCAGATGATGAGAAACTGCGACGCAGTAGCCGACAACATGGCGGCCTACCAGAAGCTCTACAACGAACTCGAAGGAAGTTTCGACGGTTGCGAGATCAACTACATCACCAGGGCCAACAACACAGAAGCTGACGAGCTCGTGAACATCGGTTCGACCCGGGGACCTGTACCACCCGGCGTTTTTCTCGAAAGCATCAGCCGGAGATCCATCAAGGTACAGGAAGCAACACCTAAAGCAGTCGTGGACGGCGAAGACGCAACAGAACTGGCGCAGGTGGCAGCAGCAACCCCATCAGAAGGCACAAGCACCAGCACATCCGACAGCACAGCTCCGACAGAGCTCGAAGGACCCGTCTGGACAAAACCGTTCCTACGATTCATAATCGAAGGTACGCTACCACAAGACGTGGCCGAAGCACGACGCATCAGCCGACGATCCAAGGCGTTCACGGTGATCAACAAACAACTATACAAGCGCAGCATCACCCAGATACTCCAAAGGTGCATCGACGAAGAGGACGGCAAAACCATACTACTCGAAATCCACGAAGGCACCTGCGGGCACCATGCGAGTAGTCGAGTACTCGTGTCCAAAGCATTCCGAGCCGGGTTCTATTGGCCCACAACCATGAAAAACGCAGAGGAAATCGTGCGACGCTATGTCGCCTGCCAGAAATTCGCAAACAGGCCACACGCTCCCGCATCAGAGCTCAAGACCAAACCACTATCCTGGTCGTTCGCCACCTGGGGACTCGACATGGTGGGCCCACTCAAGAAATCATCAAAGGGCGGAAGGACACACCTGCTCGTCGCGGTCGACAAGTTCACTAAATAGATCGAAGCAGTGCCCATCACCAGCTCCACAACCCTCACGGCTGTCAACTTCGTCAAATCGATCATCTTCAGGTTCGGAGTGCCACACAACATCATCACGGACAACGGCACGAACTTCACAGCCGCAGAATTCCAGAACTTCTACGAGGAACTGGGCATCAAAATCAACTATGCATCAGCCGCGTACCCGCAGTCCAACGGCCAGGTGGAAAAAGCAAACAGCCTTGTGTGCGGGGGAATCAAGAAACGGCTCCTCGCACCACTCGAGCAAGCCGTCGGCAACTGGGTAGAAGAACTCCCCACGGTATTATGGAGCCTACGAACTACACCAAACACCGCGACCCAGTACACACCCTTCTTCATGGTGTACGGGGCAGAGGCAGTCCTACCACATGACCTCAAGTTCGGAGCACCTCGGGTCACTGGATACGAAGAAGAAGAAGCAGAAGAAGCACTACAATATGACAAAGATACGGCTGACGAAGCAAGAGATACAGCCCTGGAAAAATCAGAAGGGTACCAGGACAAGCTACGCACCTACCAAAGCAGTAGCCTGCGCACTAGAACCTTCAACAAAGGTGACCTATTCCTACGACTGATACAAGAGAAGGTCCATAAACTTGCCCCCCAATGGGAAGGACCATTCATAGTCTCAGAAGTCATCGGAGGTGGCACCTACAGGCTGAAGAACCCGAAGACAGACGAGGACGTGGGCAACCCATGGAACGTAGCAAACTTGCGACTGTTCTATTCATAGTCCTCATCGGTCAGACATGACTGGCAACTCATGTAGCCGCTCGACCGCAATAAAATAAATGTTGCCTAAATACTGCCATCTCAAAGCACTCGGGGGCTTAAGAATAAAATCCCCCCGAGAGACGCTATCGCCTACGCGATCTCAACCAAAGCACTCGGGGGCTTAAGAATAAAATCCCCCCGAGAGACGCTATCGCCTACGCGATCTTAACCAAAGCACTCGGGGGATTAAGAATAAAATCCCCCCGAGAGACGCTATCGCCTACGCGATCTTAACCAAAGCACTCGGGGGCTTAAGAATAAAATCCCCCCGAGAGACGCTATCGCCTACGCGATCTTAACCAAAGCACTCGGGGGCTTAAGAATAAAATCCCCCCCGAGAGACGCTATCGCCTACGTGATCTCAACCAAAGCACCAGGGGGCTTAAGAATAAAATCCCCCCGAACGACGCTATCGCCTACGCGATCTTAACCAAAGCACTCGGGGGCATAGGAATAAAATCCCCCCGAGAGACGCTATCGCCTACGCGATCTTAACCAAAGCACTCGGGGGCTTAAGAATAAAATCCCCCCGAGAGACACTATCGCCTACGCGATCTTAACCAAAGCACTCGGGGGCTTAAGAATAAAATCCCCCCGAGAGACGCTATCGCCACTTACTCGATCTTCATCAAAGCACTCGGGGGCTCGAGTACAACCTCACCCCGAGAGACGACCATCGTCGCTTACGCGATCTTTACCCAAAAACACTCGAGGGCTCGAGCACGAAAACTCCCCCCGAAAGACGCTATCATCGCTCACGCGACCTCTACATCCAAGCACTTGGGAGCTCGAGCACCACCTCCTCCCAAAGACCGCTCGCGCAGTCTAAAGCTTAAAAATCCCAAGAAAAAATACCCGGCCAGCCACACCTGCTGAGAGAAAGGCTCGAAAGACATAGCCACAATCAGATGGAGCACCCAGCACTCTAAAGAAACTTTGGAGGAAGCACAGGACACAGACTCATTCAGTCTTCATCCGATCGCCAACGATCACCTAAAGACTCGGGGGCTGCTCCCATCGGGAGCGCTATCGCGCACCCGATAAAAGACAGAAACTAACGACAAGGGAAACAAATTTCAGCCTACGCTCGACCCTCCGACTCGAGCGTAGCCTCGGGGGCTACTCACATCGGGAGCGCTGTCGCGCATCCGATAGAAACCACAATGCAAAGTTTGGATGGACTCGAAGACAGCTCTCGGTCGCAAAGGACTCGAACACAGCTCTCGGTTACAAAGAAATCGAAGACAGCTCCTGATCGCCAAGGACTTGAACACGTTTTCGGTTGCATAAGGCCCAAAGATAAATTCCATTGCAAAGGCTCAAGCACAGTTTACATCACAAGGATCATTTTCAGTACAAACAATTCAAAATACATTGGATAGAAGGCAGCTCTGATCACTCGAAGGCAATCCTCATTACATCGAGCACTAAACCTAGTTACAATAAAGCCTACAGCATCAATCACCCAAGGAATTATGACTTCTACATGTGCGCCCATGCCGGGATGATTGGCGCTAAGACAGCAAGCATCATCACAGAAAAAGGAGGAGTCGAAGCAGCAGGCTCATAATGTCAATGACATAACAAAAGGTGAAGCTCGACTTATTTGTGGAGCAACTGAAGACGATGCTCCACCAGCCTCTTCTCCTGCTCCACTAGCTTCTTCTCCAGCTCCGCCCAAGATGCCGGCGAAGATGACGCCGCTGCCTCAAGTTCTAAAAGGTCGCCTACCGCGCTCGTTTAACCGGTGGCTTGACATCGAGGTCCTCTTCAGAGACAGAGGGGAAGCAGTTGAAGACGGCTCACCACCAGCACCAGAAGAGTCCTCGGAGGAGGAAGCAGTCGAAGACGCAGGTGAAGGACTCCTCGACTTTGTGGAGCTGTCGCTGCTCGACTCCTGCCATTGCGGATCCATGCTATTTCCGCTCGGATCGAATGCGCGGACAGTGACAGTGCTTTTGCTGTCAAAACGACAGCTGGGCATATCGCCATCTCGCAGATTCAACCGCCGAGCAAACAAACTCCAACCAGGGCCAAGAAAAATCAAGCGGGAGCTATCAACCTCCAAGTCAACATAAGAAGGAGATCGGCAGCTCCCTTGAAGATGCAAAAGCAAGCCATCCAAGCCACGTTCAGAGACAATGGCGGAAAAATTAGAGGGAAGAAGAACGCGATTGGCGCTCTGGCCACGAATGCGTAAAAGAAAATCATAGCGCCAGAATCCCTCCTCCAAGGGAGAGGAGGAAGGCATTGGCGCCGTACCATATCGACCACCACGGCATGAGCGTGGTGTACGGCCACCACGGCCACGACGAACACGGCCACGGCCAACACCTCGCCTGGGAACCATGAGCGGAAGAAGAGAAGAAGGAAGAGGCAAAGCAGCGAGATGGATAGAGGCGAAACGCTGTGGAAGAGAAAGGCTTATTTATAGAACAACAATCCTCAAGAACAGAGAAGCCAAGACGACAACAGCAATTAAATTCAAAGATCAAACGTCGCAGACGTCTCGGACTCCAAGACCAAGATGCTTTCCCACGGGATGCACTGTGCGTGAGATGCGTCAATTCACGCGCGTTTCCAACGCGCGTATCGGAAACTCAACCAGCGTCTGCCGCACGCCACAGCGGTCATCATTATGATCGGTCATGAAGACGTGACGGTTCACTGGCGAGGCATCCCTGACAGCCATCAAACAGAGGCATCGTTATCCTGACAAGCGGCGAAGAAAACCAACATGCATCAAGGCTCAGAGATTCCATCTCTCAGATCTTTTTCCCGATGAAGACAAACATCTTACTCACATCGGGAGAGTACATCATAAGAGTCCCGGGTGCTCCCTCACCTAAAGGTCAGCAATGTGCTCGAGTGACCACTCGCACTCACAAGAGTCCCGGGTGCTCCCTCACCTAAAGGCCAGCGATGTGCTCAAGTGACCACCCGCACTCATGAGAGTCTCGGGTGCTCCCTCAACCCGACGCAGGACAAACATACAATCGCCAAGATCATACGGCGCTAAGAGTCTCAGGTGCTCCCTCACCTCGAGAACCGAAATGACATTCGAGTGACTACTCGCAAAAAAAAACCCGTCTGATCACTCGAAACAGGCTCCACGGGTGAATGAGTGAACATCTCGCTTGATGTTTTGTTCCAAGCGGGCGCAATGCTATAAGGCTTCGCGCCTCAAAAACACACATTCCTGGAACACGATACACTGTGCCCATATGCCACGCAAGATTAGCGTGTAGATAAGACCCTGCTGCGAAGTTCGGCCGGGCTGGGACTTGCCGAAGAGCGATTTCACTCCCAACCTTTCCCATGCGCCGCGCATGATAGAAAAAGTCGGGCGGACGCGCCTTAGGCTACGCACATTACTGGCGGCAAATGAACACCGTAAGGCCTGAAGCAGGAGGACCTTTGCTCGACACCAGTGTTCCAAGCTCACGTCGAGGGACATGGGTTTGATTGGGCTACTGTGGTATTTGCCCTAGTGCAATTCACCAAGGCTCGATCAGTCGACCCCTTGGGCCCTTTCAGCTTAGCATCCCTCGAAACAGGTTTTGTCATGGCCACTAGACTGCCAGCGACCCGCGGATGTACCGCGCATACCAATAACCGACGGATGAATGTACTCGAGTCCCTGCGTGACTCTTCGATTCCCCCAGGCACTCGAGGGCTACTGACGAGGGGGTGACCCCACGACTCCTACGGATAAGCCTACCTGGTGTCCCCGAAGACAGAAGGCCCATGAAGATACATCCTCGGCCCAATATTTGGCACCGACGTAGGAGTCTGCGACTCACAAGGAAGGTGCGAGAACCTGCCGTACGGAGCAAGCTAGGGTTAGGAGAGCTTACCTGTAAACGTAGATGAACTCCCCGAGACCTAGCCCAGTATATAAGGGCTAGGAGGGGCGACACCAAAGGACAACGAATATCACCTGTAACCCTAGCCTTGAGCGCTCCAGCCTTGGCATCCACTGTAATCGCATCTCCCCCATCAATAATATCGAGCAGGAGCGTGCCTTCCTGTTTGCCGACGAGCTATCGTCCAACCTGTGCCTCTCATGACTAACCCAGGTTCCCTGACCATGGGATTTGCCGGGGTTGATCCCCGTCATTCACCGAGGGAAATTTGCCTTTATCCTACATCTCACCTTCCACTTGGGGTAACCAACGAGGGGAGATATATCCCCATCAGATGGTTGGGCCGGCCGCCCCTATCATGGGCACCGGACCCTCCCTCTCGTGATCTCTGTCTATCCTACCAACTTATGCCTAGTCTATTTAGCTACCCAACTATGCATCTATATATTAGGCCCGAATACCCATGTTTGACTGCAATACAAACATCCGTTAATTACAAGTCCAATTGTAGCTTAAACTTACGTCCAATATTCAACACATATTTTTTGACACTCCACCTTGGCGAATATATTCTCCTCATCTTGAAGCCTTCATAAGTGAACCTCCATGTACCTATATTTGAACCATTAAACATGAGTTCTATTGTTGTTTTCCTGACACCACGCTACTGCACCAGCAATTGTATTCCCTTTGTTTTCTCCATCATAGTCAAAATCCCAAAAAAATATTAGTTTTGCACTTTTATTGTGTGCTCCCAATATCCTAGAGTACTTGGTAACTGACACACACCCGACAACATATGATGTATTGTCACCCTGTTAGCTTCTTCACTGACCTGTGTAAGAGTGAATAATTCTCATATTGGAGCCACACAAAGGAATTTCCTAATTCACCATCCTCGCTATTGTCGACCGCATGCATGTTTGAACTTGAAAGAGAACTTTGTTACTCTTTAGTCACACTGGGTGAAATTTCTAGTTTTCTCGTCCTTTTCTAGATAGTCTTTTGCATGCCCTCATAGCTATAGAACTTTACCTCCTTCTGAGTTGAAGAGGCAGGGTGCGCCGGTGACTCCTCGTGCTCACGCTGGATTATCACTCAGCAGTCACGTATATGCAATGTTTCACACTATTGCACATTAGGATTTGGGAGGAATCACAAATTGAGTTCAAAGTATGAAGGAGATGCATTATAGCCTCATCACACATAGGGTAGGTGTCTATGTATTTGCCGCTTAGGGACCATGCACTCTTGGGACGCCTTCTGATCTTCTTTACCTATCACGTAGGTGGGATCTTGTGACTCTTGGCAACATATAGGCTCGAGTGCTATTTCCAAAGTGATATCTCCAAGTATTGTGTCAAAACACCCACTTGATGCCGAGGACGAGTGACACGCTGCTCATTATAGACGATTCTCAACATATGCAAAGGGTTGATTTTTAAACCAAAAAAAAGAGGAACAAGCGTGATAGGTTTCCGTGGAGATACACTGCCCGCTTTTGGTTGCATCTCCGTTTGGTTTAATCGGCACATGAAGCTGCTACTCTCTAAGAAATAAACCAGTTCTGTTATTTATAACCATTGTAAGTATCATATTTGAAAAAATAATTTATTGAGGTTTGGATTTGATTACTTGGAATACGAATCTACTACTCCCCAAGATTTATACTAGCTCTGTTATTTATAACCATTAGAATTATTATATTTGAAAAATCAAATTATTGGTATTTCAGCTTCTGAATAAACCCTATTTTTAGCGTCAACATATTGGTTAATTAGGGGCCATAACCTCCATCCGTGAGAAAGAAAGGGTAGCTCAAAATCTCATAGTAGATTGTTTTAGATGTTGCATGTGTATATGGGCATTGATCTCATGAATACAGAAACAAAATATGCAATTGTCACTGCCTAAAAGAGCTCTTCCACGAAAGCACAAAGGGATGTGATGTTCTACCAAGATCGACCCGAGGAAAATATATATGGTCAAAACAGACCCTGGCAAAGCATAGAACATATTGATGGGCCAGAGGACGGATGGTACAAGTCCAACACAGCCATCCACCCTCGCCGGTAGTGCCCGAACTTTCCTTTGGCATCTACAACCAGCGTCCATCCCCATATGGATGTAAGGCTAACCGGTCAAAGTGGGTTAGTATACAAGTATAGAAAAGGGAAACAAATGCTTGCATAAAGCACATGAAAGACAAGAAATGCTAAGAATCTCCACCTGATTAATTCATAATCACTCTATGTGTATACATGAAATATATCCTTATCCCATATGAATTTCATTGATGATGATTGGAAAGGAAAGAAACGCTCCAAGTTTTGATCCAAACATTTCCAAAGCTCGTTTATAGGTTTCCAATAAAAGAAAACGATCAAGATTGTGTTTCCTGCCTATACTCATACAAACCAGGATAAGCCATAAATAAGTCCTTACCTTTTTCATTCCTCAATCTAAATAGATTGTCACCTGGAAAATACTAGTATATATATGCCCCCATATGCATCCAAAGATTCATCAAGCAAACAGGCAAACACTCTATCCTACCATTTCTCCCATCTCACAACTTTCTCAACTTTTCTCTTTGCAATGAAGAATGTTGTGGTGTTGATTGTTGGTGCTGGGCCAACAGGCCTTGCAACGTCAGCCTGCCTTACCCAATTCTCAATCCCGTATGTTATTGTCGAGCGAGAAAGCTGCAGCGCATTACTTTGGCGCAATCGTGCCTACGATCGCCTCAAGCTTCATCTTGTGAAGGAGTTCTGTGAGTTGCCACACATGTCATACCCAGTAGATGTGCCAACATACATACCAAAAGCCTTGTTTGTGAAGTACTTGGATGACTATATTGAGCGTTTCAATATTCAACCCAAGTATATTACTAGTGTGGAGTCATCCATATATGACTATGAAAAAAGATGTTGGTCCATTGTGGCACATGACATGGAAAATTGTACAATAGTCAAGTTCACAACAAAGTTTCTTGTCATGGCAAGTGGTGAGAGGCTCCAAGTACCGGCGCCAAGGTGGTATGGAGCATGCACACTTGCGGCATTCAAACTTGAACAACCCATAGCTCCGACAATCTTCCGGCAACGTTTCATTATTTTTTGGCACAAGGAAAAAGAAGAAAAAGAGATATGAGACATCAACTGTAATAAGTAAATGCATCAGGAAAGTGTACTATATACTTACTTTCATCGTGTCCCTCAACGTTTCTTCAGAAATCATTGATTGGGGGGGTGCCTGAGTTCGTGTGCACCATCGGAAATAGTCATGTTGAGCTCCCAACTCTGGAAATCAACAACATTTGTCAGTTGTCATGTAATAACCTAACTGCAACAATGGAAATGATTATGAACTTACCACTCTATCCAAAATTGGTGCGAACTCTCTATGATAGCCTTGTGAGTTCCTCACAACCTGATTGTACTCATCCTCGGAGCTATCCTCTTGTGTTATAGTTAACAAGTCTTTATTGGTCCACCGTGGCCTCAAACGTAAACGAAATTTTGCACCATCATTATACCACCTCAAATACTGCTGGATTGAATCGCAGGTGGATCGCTCCATGTCTGTATCCTTCGTGTTTTCCCTATCAGCCCACATATCCACATACTCTTGATGCTTGGTTGTTCAATCAACAATTTGGTTATATGTCTGCCTGTTAATTCTGCATATCAACAGAAAAAGTAAATGAGTGCAAAGCCACATAAATTTGAGGGACATTAAGTTATACAAGAAAGAGAACACTCACTGGTGAAGAGCCAAACCATCCGTGTAAAAATCATCCGGTGGAATGCGCTGTATCACATTAAACTACTCGGACACACGATGTGGTATGTGCCATTCGACAACGAAGATGCATATCAATGGACACCTTATCCGCCAAGGTTGTTGATCCCTCCTACACATTGACTTCAACATGAACTCTAGGTGTGGAACTTGTGCATATGGTTGCCAGATAACCTGCAAAGTATGTGAGTGGATTCATGTTACACAAGACGGATGCATAAATACTCTAAAGTGTTAGAAAAGCTTAAGCTTATAAACCTGATTCCAACATAGTGCATCCAACTCGTTGATAAAACTCTTGTACAAAGTTTTTGACTTCCCGCCAAAGATCCTAGTATTGTCCCATAAGTACGCAAAGGTGGGGTGTCGAGATAAATCTTCATCATAGTGCCATTGCTCAGAAGGTGGGAGCACAAACTCCCATGGATGAGGTTGAATTACTTCAGGACGTCCAACAGGCAACCGTGACCACATCCACACCGCAAGGGCCCATGTAACCCCCCCATAGATGTTCTCTCTGATGTTTTCCTGCAAGCGTCATCCAACTGCAAGTTCAAAGTCATGATCAGAATTGCACAAGTCATAATCAAGCAAATTACTATTGTTCAAAAGATGGTGGCTTGATGACTACCTGTCGGTATAAGTACGCAAAAGCAGCTGATCCCCAACTATAGCGAGCATCCCAATCTCTTAAGAAGTCAAGATACATCCCTGGGCAATTGTTACCTGACCAGTCAGAAAAAACCACCTGACATAACATATACCACATATAAGCCCGCGCATAACGCTCCATCGTCTGCTCATTAGCATTATTGGGAACTCCCAACATGTTGTTAGAAAGCAAAATGAATGGGACACCGGATGACCGGTTGTCCTTCCCTTCAGGGGGGGAAGCACCAATGAGACCGGTAACCCGTTAGCGCCAGTTTCTTTTATCCACTCTTCCGATGAGAGGCCGCCCGTTGATGGGAAGTCCACCGATCATGGCAATTTCCTGAAGGGTCACAGGCATCTCACCACAATTGAGATGGAAACTGTGTGTCTCAGGCCTCCATCGATCGACCAAGGTTGACAGAGCTGCATGGTTGTAGTTCGGTGCCTCCCTCTTGAACTGAAGCGCGAAAGCTAGAAGGCTCACTCTTCGAAAGTAAGGCTCGAACCGATGATCCCATGCCAAAGCCTTTCCGTGACCTCACATCCGGATATGGTCCAAAACCTGCCAACAACAATACTTGATTACTACAAAGCTACACAAAAGATGAATTTGACGGTTCAAATTATTCTTATTACCCGTCCATTCTCGATAGCACGGCCACAATGTCGTAGGCGGGATCAAGATGGGTATACCAACGCCCCTCATTCTCGTCATCACCGGCCATCCTAACATACAAAAATCATATTCATATCAACCATTTGATTACCCATAGAAAAAAATCTACCATATCCAACATTATGTATTCATACACATATCCACACATATTTATAAACATATATGCATAAAAAATCCGTACTAACCTAACAATATCGTAAGCACTATATCTTAACCACCACAATCATATCAACCTCATAATCATATCAAACAAACACAATATACTCATTTATCATACACATATTCACATATATCCATACAAATGTCCACCATGCCAAAATATTAATACACACACACACACACACACATATATATATATATATATATATATATACAATAACATGTCATACTACCACAATAATATTCTAAGCACAATCATATCAACCACCACAATCATATCAACCTCACATTTATCCCAAACAAACACATCTAACTAATTAATCGAAAAATATATGCAAAAGTACATACACCTATTGGATAATAATGCGACCAAAATAAGAAGTATTGACAAAAACTAATTGGAGAGGGTGGAGGAGGTTACCTTGCTCTTTGATTTGCCCCAAAGATCAAGAAAAACGGATTAGGAACAAAGGAGATCCATGAGGGGGAGTGGAGGGGCGGAGAGAGGAAACCAGTGGGGAAGAAGATGAGAAAAGAAGAAGGAACGGGCCGGCGGCGGCCGAGCGCCCACTTAACTGCCCAGGATGCTACCGCCAGGGTTCCTGGCGTTAGGGTACCAAGGCGTACCGCCACGGTCTCTGGCAGTACCATTTATCCTACGTGGTGCTCCGTTACCCTAACGGCAGGTTGACCAAAAGTCGCTACCGCCAAGGGTTGTGGCGGTAGCATGTACTACCCTATCGCCAAGGACGACGGCGGTGGCAAAAGGGTCAGATTTCAAAATAAATTTTAAAACAGGGTCAAATAGAAAATTACTACACACAAAAAGGGTCAGAACATTGATTTTTGCCCACCTTGGAGACGTCCTTACGCAAAAGGATGGTCAAAGGCTCTTCTAAATCGATGGGGGCAACAAGACCAAGGTGCTCCGTACGAGCCAGAGCACAGTCAAATTAACACCAGATCAGAGCAGAGCAGAAGCAATCCAGAAACTATACAAAAATGGTGTATACACATGCATGGTCGGGCTGGTCGCAGGGATGGAGCTGCGCAAATGCCCGTGCTGGCGTGATGCCCGGCAGGATAGCCTTCTGTCTGTCACACTCACACCGGCGCGGTGCACGCGGACGCCGCTCACTGCGCCGCGGCGGCGCGCGGCGACCGGGCGGCCCAGAACGGCTGCAGCCTCCAGAACGGCCTCTTCCTCCGCTGCTGCTGCCGGTGCTGTTTCGCCGGTGAGTCGGCGACGGTGGCGGCGGCGGCGGCCTGCTTGTCGGAGCTCAGCATGTCCCACATCACCTGCACGTCGTGGTACCCGCACGTCTGCACGTCCTGGTGAAGGTTCAGCACCCCGCACTCTGCATCAATAAAGCAGTGTTTAGTACTACTCTTAATTTACTAAGGGTCAATTCTTTTGGCGGATTTTTCTAAAATATTAGAAAAGAACATCTTTTGAAAGAAGTCACCAAAAAAACTGGCTCTAAATAGTATTCCTTTCATATCAAAATATAAGACGGTTTTATAGTTTCATTAGGCCGCGCTTGGAAGGGTTGTAATTTATACACAGGTGTATAATTTTCGGGTGTAAATTACCGATCACTGTTCAACTTCCAACTGGAAACAAAACGATCGGTGGAGACCTGTATTTTTGCTACAGGTGTATTGAAAGGAAAACGGGAATCCAAACAAGGCCTTAAGCTGCAAAAACGTCTTATATTTTGATAGAGAGGTTGTACTAAGTAGTGTACTACTATTTCAGAGGGAAAAGATCATGTGATGTATCCGCGTAACCACCGTAAGGGCTGCGGATTAGATTAGGTGGTCCAAAGTGCATAATGCAAACGGGCGGTTGGAAGCACGAGATAACGTGTCCGT
The DNA here is from genome assembly GCA_950022295.1 of Bromus sterilis. NCBI lineage: Eukaryota > Viridiplantae > Streptophyta > Magnoliopsida > Poales > Poaceae > Bromus > Bromus sterilis. Next base: position 16,419,215 of record OX465598.1, on the reverse strand, counting down.
AATCCATCCTTTGGTGTGCAGCTAGCGTGCAAAAGATAACGCGCCATGGATGGACCATTGCCGATGGATCGATCTCCCTGATCCTTTTGCTTATTTGCTTCTTGTGAATGATAATACCCCATTACCTAATTCTTTGGACTTTTGGAGCACCCTGACTACCTACCTTTGGTTTACCGCAAATTTGGCTTCATGGATTAATTAGTTCAGTCATGATGATTTTGTATGGCCGGATTAACTTACACGCCTACATCCATTGGCACTGTAAAAAATGGCGTGTTTAAAATCTTCTTTATGCCTAGCTAACATGCAAGAATGAAGAAAACGAGTTGGAAGCTTTGATGATTGCATCGTAGTACAGAAACTTATGTGCTAGTGTTCATCCAGTTCATGCTTCAGCGGAAGCTCCAAGAAGAGCAGAGTGAATGAGTGGTGGGTTGTTACGTACCGGCCTTGCGGACGCGGGCTCGGGCGGCGGCGACGGCGAGCCTGCAGGCGCGGCGCACGGGCGCCACCACCCTCGCGCGCCACCACGCCATGACGCGCGTCCCCATCTGCCGATGCCGCCGCCTAGCCGGCCTCCTCGCCTCGCCTTCGCCGGCGCCGGCGAAAGGCTCCGCCGGACGCCGCGGACGGCCTCCCAGCCTCGCCGTGGTTGGCACCCGACGGCACGTACAGCCTCCCAAGGAGCCTGCCTCTCCAAAAATAAAGCCTCTGGCCTCTGGCGGAAACTCACCCACACCACACCACACCACACTCCCTGGTTACCAGTTGTATATAAGCTCTTGGCCCGGGGCCCTACGTACCAATTTCCAGCGTAGAGAAAAATGCCTAAAACGTGCAGACTACTGCACAAATGAAGCGCGTACATACAAATTTATCATAATTCTGTAGTACCAAACTGTCACTATGTATGTATCTTTGCTAAAATTCAAGTCTGAATTCGAAATGACATGTTAGATTCTGCTGCTGTAGTTAGTTTATGAGTATATGGTTTGGCGGCCATCTTATCTTACGAGTGATCCCAGTTTGCGAGATTATTTTATGGTTGCCTTGCGATTTGACATGATCCGCTTGCTTGCTTCCTGGTCGTTGGTTGGGTGGATGGACGGGCTCGTGGTGCACGCGCTGGTACTTCACGTGTGCTCCCACCCGCACCATTTCGTAATCCGCGTCCTCTCCTCTAGATGCCCAGTAAAAACTTGAAACCGGCCGGGTGCCCGGGTAAGGTTCTTCCTCCTTGAGACCTCGTCCTGCGCTAGCTCACAGCCGGCCGTGCTCATCCCGTCGTCGTCGCAGTAGAAAACACCAGCCGTGGAGTATCTCGTCTTGATTCACGTAGCTCGTTTACCGTGAGGAAGAATTCACGTACTGGTCCGATCCGGAGCAACATCTTTGGTGGAATGGTAAGAGTTTTTCTGAAGCCATGGTGGTACGTACATGCGTGAGTGAGAGTGACCGCAGCGACATCGGACACCGTCGATCGTCACGTTTGGAGATCATATCCCAGTCCCGGTGCCCGTGACACCCAGCGTGATCGGTCGGCCATCGTCGTCACAGGACGTGATCTTCCTGGACCTACCGCCCGTCGTCCTCTCGATCTCACTGCATGCGCGGACGGCCTATCATGCTAGGCTTATGTGCCTGCACTGCACGTCTGAATATGATGTTCCCATGAGACGTGTCAGGTGCTGGCGAGGGGCGGCGGCATCATCGAGCCCTCGCCCCCCTCATGGAATGTACTCCTTCCGTACCGAAATATAGATGCTACTACGTCGAACCATGCCATGCCATCAAGGGCGCGCTCAAAACAGCTTCCCATGCCGATCGATCAAGAATCCATAGCCATGTGAAGGGGAGCCACTTGGGAGCTTGGCCATGGATGAGATGCCAGGGCCTCATGACGACGATGCATCGCGGCCTGGATTACGGTACAGATTAATGCATTATTATCGGTTTTGTCACAAATCATGATCAGTCAAGGGGACAGGCAGACCCTGCAGCAATGATATTCCAGCATGATTGAAAGACTTGTCAACAGGAGCATCCGAGAGATAGCACTAGGGTTTTCTCTCTTCTTTCTTTCATGTGCTAGCACGCACATGGGGGCCAACCCTCGGAATAGCAAGTCTGTTCCAAAACAGACCATAACTAACGTGGCTCATAAGACCAAATGGTTGGTGCTAACTAAGTGTATCACGGTACCAGTTTTTTTTTTTTGAGAGAGAGTTAATATGTTGGGCTGTGCGTGTGTGTTTGGCCCAGAGCCGACAAGAATTAGATCAGTTGCTTCACTTTATTTTTTTCATTTGATAATTTGTTCCTTTGAGCATTACAAGAAGGTTCGTATCCACCCGCAATTAAGATAATATCATGGAAAATCATCAAACCCCTTGTAAAGTAAGGCAAATCATCTAATCCATCCTACCCGAGCTATACAATTGTTCTACAAGGATTTTTTTTTCCTTTGTCGACGTTGACTTTTCCTCCCTTGCCCTCGTTTTCCATCAAGCAGTGGTTTGGACTGATCAAGGGGCGTTCTCAGCAACACTGCTTGGTCTTGGCCCCAGTTCTTGTGGTTTTGGGGAATTTAGGGTATCTAGCTCAATGACCAATCTTGTTGGGAGAGTACACCATGAATCTTGAAGCACCAGGGTTGGGGACGGCCGTGATGAGGGAGTTGGGCCTGCTTGAGGATGTGATATTCGAGCAGGAGAAGCCGCCACTACGGAGGAAACCCGTTGGATGGCCATCACGAGAGTGCACATCGATAAGCCCTCGCTAGTAGGAAAAACCTTATAGGTAATCTCTTGCTTGTAGCGCACTAAACTTGCACTGAACTACAACTACTTAGCAATAGCGTGGGACACAAAAATGTGCTACAGTAAAACTTACTAGTATCGTGTTGCCCAAACTGATGCGCTACCAGTATGTGGACCCCGTCGTGCCCCTCGAAAAGGTTGTAGTGGTAGTGCGGGTTGTAGATCTTCCAATCTTACAAGATGGTCCACTGATTAAATAGCTCAACTAGCTTAGATATTTTTTTCGTCAAAGCCCACACATTTCGCCGTGCACAACCAACATATTTGTTCATATAGTAGCATCGGTACACCTGCATAAGATGCGTGATTAAACCACGACGATGGATCTAACTGAGAACATATATTCGAATGTGGTACATTCGCCAACGTTTTGAAAGAACAGAGGAACAAATTTGTAACAACTCGGAGTAAGCTAGAGGGTTCTCATCAGCATCCATCTTTCACCGAAGAAACAAATAAATTGGAATTGAGAAATAATTTTGTGTACGTTTTGCCCTTTGTATGATGATATATGGCTTTATTATTATGTAAACTGTTGCATGATGATTTGCACACACATCACATAAAGTCAAAAACAGTGACAAAAAGATTCCAACACAATCATTGACAATGAAATGGAAAACTAGACAAGGATGAAGATTTATTGCTGTATTTTGTGGGTGGCTCCTACGAGCAAAGATGAATTTCCTACTTGCTCTTTGTGATGGTTTTTCTTCCGATTCATCATCTTTTCTTCTAATCATACGATGGATATATAGAACTTTTATCTCCATGGCTTAAAATGCCGCAAACTAAAAGATTGACATGATGATATATTAGGCTTCGGTGAACTTCTTATTCTTTTCCTCTTATCACAAGGATGATATATTAAGTTTCGAAAAAATATAGTTGGACAAACTATTTATGAGATGAAAGGCCTATTAGCTCAGCTGGTTAGAGCGTCGTGCTAATAACGCGAAGGTCACAGGTTCGAGACTTTTTTTTTAATGCAAAAAAATTAATGGCTTCGCCCGGGTTCGAACCGGAGACCTTCAGTGTGTTAGACTGACGTGATAACCAACTACACCACGAAACCTTTTGGGCATTTTTATCCAAACAAATAATAAAACCACAAGATCCAGCAATCTTACAAAAACATTCCAAGCATTTAATTGTTTTAGCTGGAAATCAAGCCACATTAAAGTCCACTGGCTCAACACAACTGTGACCCAAACTGTTCTTCGAAACAAAATTTCTCCATTTCCAGAAATCAAATAGACAGAGAATCGAATAGCTCTCCTTTTTCATCAAAGCCCACACAACCAACATATTTATTCAGATAGTAGCATCAGCACACCCGCATAAGATCTGGGATTACACCACATGATGATATATCTAACTTCGAGGACGGCACATTCAACAAACGTTCTACAAGAACAAAAGAGCAACCTTGAAATTCTGCTGCCAAGAATTTAGTGTCACCAGTCGAAGACAGCAGCAGCCACAATGAGCTACCTGTGACATCGAATAGCCTGCAAATCTCCCACGTCAGGGCCCCAGCTCCGGCATGAACGTCACCATGGCCTCCACCATTGTATGGATAACTATTATGAGGAAATGGTTAAGTTGCACCTATGAGTTTTGCTGGGGCGAGCACCAAGGTATAGGGTCCAACATGAATTCCCAATCACCAAGTTTGGAACAAATAAACCATAAGCTGAACATGAGCACCACAAAAACCACTGGTTCTCTGGACACGCTGTCAATCAGTAAAGAAGAGAGATTCTGAAAGACATGTATGTGTTGGGCTCTGAGGATCTTCAGACAGATGACTTGGTACTAGTTTGTTGAGTTGTCGCGTCAGAAGCTTTTGCCGCAGGTGGCGGCGGAACATACATCTTGGCTCTGCGAAGAACCTCGGCAACAATCCAGTGCTTGTTTTTGCTCAACGGCCTAGAAGGATCCAGCCTAACCTGGAGAGATATAAATTGAGGCAGCCATTATAAGAAGAAAACAGTTGTAGTTTATGTCATGTTACACCTTGCGTGAATGAATCATAGTGAAAAAAGAACACTAGTCTCCACTAAGTAAGATAAATAGAATACATAAAACACTGCAAACTCGTTAATCTATTCGACAGAGCAACTGTATAACTTCTTATATTCACAGACACACAAGCTTCTTTATAAAACCAAAACCCACCTAAGTACTTCCTCTGTAAACTGTAGTGATCTAAAACGTCTTATATTAGTTTACGAAGGGAGTAATGTGGATCTCTTGGTGCTGAAAGAAAAATTTGTTCAGCAGAAAACATATTATGAGCAAATTGGAGTCACCCACGGCCTTAACTGACATGACATGCACACAACACCAAGTCCAAGCAATCTTTTCAAATGAAACCATGGTATCTTAGAATGTTATGAAAGGTGGAAAAAGAAAAAAAAAATCAATTACTGTAACAACAACCGTCGTCACTCAAGTGTTCATCAACAGGCAATACTGTTTACTCTATAAGAGACAGCGAAGAATAACTCGAGAAACAAGCTAGCTAGCTTAATGAAACTTGAGCTTACAAGCCTAAGAAAGTCAACCAGATCTGTCTTATTTGAAGTTTACAGAAGAGAACATGCCAAGAAACAAACTGCTCAATCTAGCTGATAACATTATATATAGGTTGACATATAGAAATGTAAAACAGAAGTGCTATTAATTAACTATGTCACATTGAGGGATATCTATCTATCTACTGGAGTAAAGAGCTAGTGCTATTCCTTGGAAGGATGGACCTCCAATTTTTTTTCTAGCTAGCTACAAGAGCAACATGTCTGCATAATTAAGTAATAACCAATTAAAACTATCATCATTAAGAAGATGTAAACAAGCCATGAATTCAGTAATAACTACAACGCTGAATTTCTTGTTGTTGGTTCTAACTGGGAAGGCAGGGATCAGTCCCCAAGCCATGAAGAACCAACAAGAAGAAATTCAGCGTTGGGAGCTCCTAGAGGCCGAATGTATTCATCTGTATGTGAGATAACCCATAAGCTTTTAGAACATTCTGTTCCTTTTTTGTTCTTACTGTTAGATTCAATGCACAAATCATTTCTCTTTAGTTGTTGTACCATAACAAGCGAGGAGGATGTTTTATCTATTCTAATCGAAGAGCATGATTTATTTCTGAGTTCCACACGATCACGGCTGACAAAACTGCAGGTCCATATGGTGCTTGATTATTTTTTGGGGGTGTGGCTGTTGGGGCAAACAAACCCTCCTCGACGACACACGCCGAGCAGCCTCCCGGCGACACAAACACCGGACAGAGGTAGACAAAGGAGACACCACAATTCTTTTCAGCGACGAATGCCGCGGCGCACGAACGCCTGTATCTTGGCTTTATTCCTCACAACAACTCAAACACATACATGGAAATACACACGCACACACGCAGTACTACCCAGAGGAGCTCCCCTGCTGTCCGGCCACATACCAGGGTCCGGTGGAGACTACAACTTCCTCATCTCTGGCTCTCTCCCTCTGCATGCACTTGCAGCAACTAGCAATGCTGAAGGAGGGGGTCTTATATACACAGGTGCACACACACACCCAACGGCCACACCCCACTAGTACATGCACGCACACAAGACCCGGCCACCACACCGGCCACTAACACCATGTCTAACTACCTGCATGACTCGAACGGCGCAGGACTCAGCTATGGATGCACTCCATGCACTAACAGCCCACACCGCAAGTACAGGATCAGCTCAACCACGTCTCGCACCTTGGTCAAGATTAAGGCTAACAGTGGCATTGTTATTTTGCAGTGAAATAGGACTTCATATTTTATAAATTCACAAACTAAAAATATTACATTTAAACTGGATATATGCTGCATGCTATCGATAGAATGTAAAAAAATATAAATATATGCATTCTCCTATGTCATGGTATTCCAGATTTTAATAGAGTTCGTTTCTTCAGAATGATTATCAGTGTATCACAATCTTATTCAGTAGTCAGCAGAGTAAGCACAACTGTGGACAGATAGTCTTTCAGACCATGATTGCTTAGACTGTATGTATCTTACTGTATTAACCGCCTCGCAGATCCTTCATTAAATGTGGCAAAGAAATGACATCAGGGGTGTTTTCTCAGCGCTCAAGAAAATGTTTGATTTTTTGTTAATGATTTTCCTTTTTTACATTCTCTCTAGCTTAGTTCTTAGCTTATAGAACTCCTCTAGTCAAAGCAAAGTGATCCATGTTTATGGATGATCTTTCTTTACATGGTAATTAGATGTTATGTGTGCCAGGTTCATGAACATGGTCTTAGTGTTATGGACTGAAGCAATATCATTATGAAGATTACTTTTGTTTTGAAGAAAATGCTATTCTTATCTTCTTTGCTCTTATTCCCTAGTTCTGAAAATAGCTCTGGTAGATTTTTTCATGTTTAAGGGCATGCAATGTTACAGCTTACAAGGGTCAGAGCATAAACATTGGCATGTTTTAGCTATTGGAAGCAAGGTTGCGTTGTGAAATCTTGCATGAACATGTTCTAGCTATTTTCAATCATTTTGCTCATGACAAAAGGTGCTTCTTGGTGTCGAAGCAGAGACCAGCGTGTTGTTCCTAGTCGCCTCCGTGGCAGGCGGAATAGGGGATTAGGGGGGCACGGCGAGCTGTGTCCTGGTCGCTCTCGTGGCCGATGCAGGTGCTGGTCCTGGTCGCCTCCGTGACCGGCGCAGTTGCTGATCCCGGTCTAAGATACACCAATTTTTCTTGTACCTTCAAGTACTCCCTTCGCATGAGACAAGGAACTGCTATTGTGTGCCCCAAATTTTTTTCCAGTTTTTCTTTCTGTACCATAAAGTGCTGTTGTGTTGAGCTGATGGTATTTTGAATTGCTAAAAGTGCTATTGTGTTGAGCTGATGGTATTTTAAACTGCTATATACTCTAGTGGAACAATTGTGTTGACCCAATCCTCTAGAGGAGGATTAAACCCTCTAGAAGCGAACAAAGCCTCAGGATTTGACAGAGAGAGAGAGAGAGGTTAGGTATACCCTGTCGCCGATGTTGCAGGCTTCGGACTCGTCGTGCGCCATGAATTTGGAGGTGCGCTTGACGTAGCGGTTGTACACCTTGTTGTGGAAGAGGCGGTCGACGGCCACCACCACCGACTTCTGCATCTTGTTGGACACCACGATTCCCACCACAGGCTTCATCCCCGACGAACGTTGCGGCGAGTAGGGCGAGAGTTGGGAAGACCTAGCCGCTCTGGGGGAGGGAGGGGAATGAATGATCTGGGCGGGGAATGGGAATGGGAGCCGGGGCTGAAGGCGGGAGAGGAGAGTACCGAGGGGAGGCGGAGGGGGGCTCCAAGGGGGAGGGAGACGGCGGCGCTGGAGCTGGACTAGATCAGGGAGGCGGAGGCGAAAGAGACACGGTAAGAAACCCTTGGAGCCGGTGGGAGGTGGGCCTGGGCCGCATGGTTCGTCGTTTTACGGCCAAAAACACTTGTAAAATATACCACTGTCGAAACAAAACAGATGGGCCTTCCCGTAACTTCTTGGAGTTAATTGCACCGTTCGTTCATACAACAACTTGTCCCCAATACTCATTTTAATACATCAATTTGTAAAACGTATCAATTTACTCTTTAAACTTGTCTCTTGCGTTCAGTTTGATACAAATAAAAAAATACAGAAAAAAATAATTTCAGCCAAATAAATCAACTTTTCATTCGAAAATAATATTTTTTACTCATAAATAATTTATTTTACCCGAAAAATATATATTCCAGCCCCAAAAAACTCAAATCTATAAACCTGCCAAATAATTTCCAGCCCCAAAAACTATTTTCATCAGTACAAAATTTGATTTACGGGGAAATATTTTCAGAAGATATTTTGCAAAGAAATATTCAGTCCAAAAAGCCAAGTTTTTACCAGGTAAAGTAGTTTTACGGGAAAATATAATTGGGGTAAAAATAAATTATTTTCGTGTAAAAAATTAATTTTTGGGGACAATTTTAATTTTGTTGGTTTGAAAATTATTTCTTAGGATAAAATAATTATTTCCGAGTAAAAATAATTTATGTTCGAAAAAGTTGGGTTTTTTGGGATGAAAATATTTTTATGGGAAATTTTTTTATTAGGTACAAATTGGAGTTTTTGGGTAAAATAGATTTTTTGTGGAGTACAAATTTGAGATTTCTGGGTCAAAAATATTTTAGAGTACTCGTAGCAACGAACACCGCGAACCCTTCTGCACGCGACACTTTGCGCATCATGTACGCATCACTTGTCGCGCTCTGGAGCTTCTTCGCTTTTTCTGTTTTTAGAGGCACGAATGCCTTTCGCTGAGACACGATAGTGCCTTTTCACGGAGGCACGAGGTTGTGCCTCTTGCGATAGTAAACTCATGCTTCTTAAAAAAAATCACAAAAATATACAAAAAACACGCGAACAACAAAAAACATAAAAAAACATTTTTAAGCACCTAAATGCGTGCACAGAAATAAAATAAAAACTAATTTCCGAGGGAAGCATTCAGCGCGCGACACGTGGCGCGCTTTCAATGCATCAAAAATGCTCGTTGGGGGGGGCACCCAAACGAGTACTCTAGAACTAGTTGCTCTCACACCCGTAGCGTGTGGGTTGTCTCAAAAAAAACCATAAAGCATCGGTATTCGAGGCAGATCACGACCGGTCGTTTTCTTCCACCTCCTCGGCTCCTCTCCTCGTTTCGGCTGGAGCGGTATTTTATTGTAGCCTTTTAAACTGTTCTTGGCCTCAATAATCTAAATTGACTTTCTTTTATCATAATTCAATTCCACCAATGCTTTAATTTTTATTCTTGAGCCAATCTCCCTGAGAAGATCGTTAGGAACCTCTCTGGTCATATAATATCAACACAACTTGGACTAGGTTAATATTTACTTAAATTACTTTAACATAAATATTTATGTCATCCAACTCCATAAACCCAATCTATCTATACTTCTTATAAGACAAAACCCCACTATAGATCATTTAAGTTGTCTATCTCAACATGCAAGCTATCCACATCATCTATTCTCTTAGTCAATCAATTATCCATGTCACCCACTTAGGTCATTTAAATTGTCTTTCTTCACATGCAAGCTATCAACATCATCTATTCTTAGCCAATCAATTGTCCATCTCATCTCAACTAATATATTTATTAATCTTTATATGCAATCTTCATATCAACCATATTTTAATCATTTTATTGTCCACCCTAATAATTTTAATACCCTCATGTTTCTGTTGCATTTTCACTTATACAACTTAATATATCACACTTTTATACTTTTTATTTATGCGTATAGTTTTCATAGCAATTCCCGCAGCAACGCGTGGGGTATACTTCTAGTTTCATATAAACCTAAAACCAAATGGTGTTAATATGGTGAAGTCACATGAATTATAATATATGGTATTTGATGTGGTAACTCAAGTATCATGTATGTAGCGCTATAAGAAACTGTGAACAAATTCCAATTACTTAAGATCATATGGCTTCCAAAATTCTTAGTTAAACCATCATTAGTTAAATATTCCAAATAACCTCTCTTCTATTATATGATTCTAAAATCTCTTTTATCTTAGGTAAATTTCATGCAGGGCTACATTTTATTATTTTGGAGATTCAATACAAAATTGAATTCCAAGAAGATATTTTGGACTAAAATCATGACATCACACTATGAGGTGTGATCCTAGACAAAGACTTTGCTAGATCATTCTAGATTGGACATTGTTAGGTTTTTCAAACTCTAGTTTTTTTGGAAGAGATTTATCTCTGGACGACTGATACGTTCCAAACATATCTATCAATTTTGTTTGTTTCATGCTTCTTTTGGTGACATTGTTAACCTAGTTTTCAGTGCCAGTTTCATATCATTTGCAACATACTTGGGACTGACCTATTAACCTAGTTTTCAGTGCCAGTTTCTTTCTATTTTTGTCCGTACAATGTAGAAAATAGCTAAAAAATCAAAGTGCTCGAAAAATTCCAGAAAAGTCCAACTCTTCGAAAACCTCCAGAAGCTCGAAGGGCAGCCAGAGGGGGCCGCGCCCTGGCCATGTGGGGCCACCCCTGGTGCCCTCCTTAATTTGGCTTATATTTTACCCCCGTTCCAGAAACCCTCGAGGAGGACTCCGTTTCATGATATACACCACTGTTCCGTCGCCGCCGCGATTCCAAGATAGGGATCATAAGAAGTTCATGTCCTGGCATATACTAGAGTCGTTTCTAGTACAACTAAGATATCCAAAGGTCTATCATTTGCCTCGTGTGGTGTGACTCTAAGATAATTCTAGAGGACAACAGATGATGATCCTAAAAGTTTAGGGCTTTTTATTGTGATCAAACATCAAGATGTTTGACATTTGGCATCAATTTACAAGACAATAAGGTAATTAGGTCAAAAGCTTTGCTAATGTTAACATAAAATGAAACGGTGTCGTTCTTTTCTCTTGTGCTATGTTTCACATTTGGCAATAAATTTATTGGCGCCAAAATCAGCTGGATATAAACCCTAAAAGCCCATAATTTGTCTTACCAGCAAAAAGCATCGCACATGTGGCAAGCGTTACTAGAAAAAAAACGTTTTGATACAAACCCTAGAAGCGAAAAATACATTGTTACGTGGAAACCTGCACATACGTGAAAGGTAGTATTTGGCGTGTGCGCACGTGAGCATTACGTCGACATCTAATTTGTCGGTTGTGCATTATATCAACATCGCCCATGCATTGAACTAATTGATGGCACTTATTTTTTTTCAATGTTTAACTTTTTCACACAAACATAAAATGATATTTGGTCATGATTAAGTAGATTATAATTATATTGATATTATTATATTCATTGTGAAGAATAGTTTATTCAGTTTTTAGTCCCTAAAATATAGCAAAAAAATCTTATCATGGATAAAGTACTGCAAATTTCTTATTGACGAGAATATTTTCTTACATTTGGAAACAATTGCATAAAACTTAATTGGTGGATAAAATTAAATTCATGTTGTAGTCAAGGTTTTAATTCTGTTTTCCAAACTAAATGATAAATATTTTCAAAATTTACCTATTCAGGTTTTCAATTTGGTTGTTATGACATAATTGCAACCTCATTTGTACTACAGTTTTAGGATATTTCACATAGTTGTAGTTTTTCTTACCAATCAATGACTTAGTTCTCAAACCTTCGATGAAATTCATGACAATCTATAATGATAATAGTTTTCTTAAAAAAATGCTCATAAAGTTACAAAAATAGTTTGTAGCAATATCTGATTATGAATGTTCGTACTATCCAACATGCATATCGAAGTATTAACTTCAAAAAGAAACAAAGTAATGCATAAAGCAAGATGACATAATGTAGACATGAAGAAGTTATGCAACACAAGAGACTCCGTTGGCATTAATACACATATGTATCTTGTGCCAAATAAGGTCACTAGGATATAGAACACCACAAGATTGAACCCACTACAATTCACCACCCCCTCTAAGATCACCCCACATACGTGGCCAGGGTACACAAGATAGATTGGAGAGCATGCAATGTATGAAATTACACAAGTATAAACCTTATAGACTCAATTAGATATCATGAATAATCTAATCCGTAAACTCATTATTCATCATGTCATTTCAAACAGACCACAATAATTACATCGGGTTGATCCCAAACTCACAAGATAGAAGTGAGAATACGTTATTGAAGATCCACACAAAAAGGGAGCCATCTAGTTTCAGATATGGGCCCTAAGGTCCCGAGAAAATTACTCACACATCATCATGCATTGAGGTAACAAAGATGATGAAGAAGCCTCCGGTGATTGAGCCCCTTCCCACAACACGTCAAAATCAACCTTCAGATCGGTTCGTCAAGATCAAAGAGCATGCGGTGGCGGATGCGAAAGTCTTTATGGAAATTCGATGGTTTTGGAATATATATAGTGAATTTAGTCGGTGGAAATAAACCTCATGGGTGCAGGAGGACCACACGTGTAGGTGGTGCGCGCCCCCAGGGCGTGCCACCATCCCGTGTGGCCTCCTGGAACGCTGACTGGTGGTCCCCTGAAGTTCCCCTTTCTTCTTATACTCCCAAAAAAATCCATGAAAATCCCCATGGTATCTTGATTTTGAGAAAATAGATTTTTTTGAAAATTACAAAAAACATGCACAAAATCAAAACTGGCACTAGACATTGGGTCAATATGATGGTATGTTAAAATAATATAAAATGATAGAAAAATATTCGTGGAAGTGATAATACAATAGCATGAAACAATAAAAAGTTGACCTTTGCCCCCGAACCTAAGTTGACATCCTTTTTCTCGTAGGCATGACCTTTGCCCCCAAACCTAAGTTGACCCATATGGTACTACCGTTGACCTTGGCAGTGTGACAAGAACTCTTTCAAGCTTCTTCAGTAAGCCAACTCTAGAATGAAACTTTTGATGCGAACGGCCGCACATCGCATATGTCTGTTTTAATAACCTGTATGTGTTCCTCGTTTTGGATCTGAACAAACACTTTATAATCTAGCATATGAAATCTGTAATACAAGAGTAAACACGCTTAAAATTGATTGAATATAGACTTTCATTGAATAATATAGATTTGTATGCGGGTAGCATATGGTGTGGGAGAATGATCCCTAATTAGTTGAGGAGTTAAGAGATTGGGCGATGCTCAGCGCCGGTCGACCGGCCCAGTTTCGGTCGGTCACCGCCTAGCTCTCGGATTCCAGTGAGTTAATGGTCTAGATCGCTGCGTACCCCTTCGCTTTGTATATGGTTGCAACATTTGTGGAGCGGTTGCAATATTTGCGGTACCATTGCAACTATTTTGGTACATGGATGCAACAAAAATTTATTGTGTGCATTTTTCTTCAAGTTTTTTTACGGTTTTAGCAAAAACTGACAAAATTGTTGCGTAACATATTCACCATCAATTCATTGCAGCAAATTTAATCAACAGTGGTAACATTTTTAATAATGGTTGCAACAAAATTCGGAACTCCATCATTATCGATCACACTTCATCTTTTTTGTTATAGAAAAAATCATTAGTAACATTTTCATATCATGCCATCAAATGGATGTGCTTAGCACTAAAATACATCTAGATACATCTGTTTAGCGAAAAGTAACATAGATCAACGTAGTAGAATTTTAGTATGATAGTTGTACAGACGGTAGCATTTTAATATCATAGTTGCAACATATTTGCATAACGGGTGTAACAAAAATCGCAAGGAGTAAAATCTAATGGGCCGATGGGCCTTTGCAGCAAATTGCATGGACTCTGGGCCGGTCGGCCGGCAAGGATCGTTTCCCTAAGCGATTGGAGGGAGAGAGAGCTATGGGAGATTTTATCATCCAATCATTTTTTTTTGCCTTGGTCGCGATGCGCATCCTAGCAAGCATAATATACCGAAGGGAGTACCATCTGGGTCATCAGATGATAAGTTACACTTAATTGCATGTAACCCAGCGCTTTTTTTAGGTATATGCTGCATTAAAATGCATTTTAGATACATTCATTTAAGCACCTATTAATATTAATTGAAAGGAAGTACTATATGGATAAGCAGGAGAATGTGCCGTTCACATATCATCTGGTTCATGAGATGATAAGCTAGACTTAATTGCATGCAACCCTGCGGTTTTTGGGGGTACCATGAGAGAGCTAGCGCGCGCGCGGCCGAGGCAGTGGCGCTACAGCGGAAACCGCAAAGCGATGAAAGCTGTGAAGGCATGGATAAGCTAGGTTGAAGAAGAACCAAACAAAAAGTGAAAAGTAACAAATGCAAGCTCAAGCTGCACTGTAGTCCTTTACGTGCACGCCATCATATTAATTTTTTTGTCCAGGAAACTCTGTGCTGCTAGCTAACCTTCCGATCCATGTCCTTAGTATGCATCTCATCTCGATGGGTTCCGTTTCTTCCCTTGATCTCTGCGCTACAATCCATGCCACTCTACTGAACAAGAAACGGACGTATGCGGCCAACGGCGTGATGCAGCCTGGGTGGCCTCCGCGAGCATCGATATTAAACCCCCATCCGGCATCAGGCATCACACACAAGAATTGAAGCACATCCACTTCCGTTCTTCCAAGTGCCATGGCGTCTGCGGCGAGCAACAGGTTCATTGGGGTGAGGAAGAAGGGCGAGGGCAGGTTCGGCGCGCAGATCACTCACCCGGTGACCAAGACGCCCCTGTGGCTGGGGACCTACTCGTCGCCGGAGGTGGCCGCGTGCGCCTACGACCTCGCGGTGAGGGAGCTCAAGGGCGAAAAGGCCAAGACCAACTTCCCGTACCCTCCGCCGGCAAGACTGGTCATGGAGGTGATCGCTGCACCGAGGCACCGCAGCCACGGTCACGGCGAACCGCTCTTTCAGGTCGTCACGGTGCCGCGTGACCCCGCCGCACCGCCGCCGCCACCGCCCAAGCTCGTCGTTTATTTCCCCTTTCTACCACCGCAGATGAAGATCGTGGCGCGGGCCGAAAGCTGCTTAAGCTCCTCAACGGAAAGGGAGC
Source organism: Bromus sterilis (assembly GCA_950022295.1). Lineage (NCBI taxonomy): Eukaryota > Viridiplantae > Streptophyta > Magnoliopsida > Poales > Poaceae > Bromus > Bromus sterilis. The sequence goes on along the minus strand of OX465598.1, from coordinate 16,403,834 downwards.
CTATAGCGGCTTCGTCTTCGTCTCGCCGCCTGCCCAAGCTGTACATCGTTCCCATCACCGCTGGTGCTCCTGCGGAAGGTACTGGCGACAATTTCACCGCCAATCCGTCGGATGGCGTTGATCCTGCTGCCGCCGTTTAATCTCGATCAGCCCGGCGAACTGGTCCATGGTCCTGCGGAAAGCATATGCCATGCTTAAATCTATCTTTCTTGTTTTTTGTTCATTACTGTTCTAGTGTGTCCCTCCCTACCTTGTAATCTGTTTACTTTTGTTCTGTTTACCAACATATGTGGCTTGTTTTACCAATAATCCTGTAGTCTCTTCACCAGATCTTGAGCTATTTACCATCATATGTGGGTTGTTGACTACAAATCATGTAATCTATTAATTGATCTTTATGTTATTCGTTGTGAAATCTTTGTTTTAAGATGAAGATATAAAACATAATTAATCAAAGACAATGGTAATGCAAAGGAAGAAGTATCCGATGTTGCAAATTTAAGATTAAAGAAAAACCACGCAATCCCCATCTTGTTTACCATATCGGAGTCTCAAGAGCAACTAATAGGTAAATTGTCTATCTAAATATTCTGTTCCCAGCCACCTCGAGGGGACTTGCATCCTACACTGCTTTGGCATAATTCATCCACAAACTCCATCTTAGTATAGCATTAAACCTATTAATTAAGAACATTTATCACTATAAGGACATCAGACCCAAGGATCAAAGGCACCTGAATAATCATCAAAGTCCAAATACTCGCATGACATCCAATCACATGTTAAATTTATTATATAGAAAGGAAGTTCACTGTATGACCTTTACTGTGAAATATGTGGACTACCAAGTACCAACAATCAATCCAGGACTGCTTCACCACTTTCATTCTTGAACGCAGCATGAACATTGACCTCTACCCATACTTTTCGGGTGATTCACTATGGTAAACACACATGTTGCCTAATATCTGGCTATGCATTGAATGTTATTTATTGAGTACCCAGCTTAAGACACCATAGGCCTAGCAAACTCAAAAATACACATTGCAACAGAAAAACTTGGCATTACTCCGTATAAGATGAGCCCATGCATCCGTAAACTCTCAGCTTACACGAAGAAGAAGTCGGTGTATTTTTGTAAAACAAAGTCGGGTTACATCATGACATTTATTATATGTCTTCTAGTCAACACTTGCTTGCCGAGAACACATTGGAAGAGACTATTCTTCTTTTAATGAAAAAACAAATTGATATTAAGGTATGTAAAATATAGCATCATGCTAGAGAAACTCAATAACATCCCACATATGTATCTGAATCAAGGCTCTAAAGAACTTCTTTCATTTGTTGTTTGTTGAAATGTTGTTTTACGGTAACATGATTTTTTGCTAAACTCATGATACATGCAATGGGGGTTGTTGTGTCTTGAATATTTGAATACTATGGAACAACGTATCTCTCTTTCAAGTTCGACGATCAATGTTCATTCTTCCACTACACTTCTAACAGGAAGTCGGTAAAAAATTGGATGTTCCATGCTACATCTATAACCAACTCATAGAAAAAATCTGAAAAATCACCAATATAAGGACAACAGATCCAAGGATCAAAGGCACCTGAAAATTCATCAAAGTCCCTACTCTCATAACATACACAGTCAGATGGTTTTTGTAATATGTTATAAAGAAAGTTCATTGTAACCTTCAGAACTAAAATAAAAATTGCCACGAAGAATCAATCCAAAACTTCACATGTTTCAATCTTGAAGGTGGCATGAACTTTGACCTCTACCCGAACTTGTGAGGTGATTGCATTAGGGAATTCCTGTAGATCGATCACACTATTTGCATAATTACAAATTGTAAAACGTTCACAAAACATTATAGTAACTACTGTGTGGTGATATCTAAAGTAGAGTATGTTCTTCAAGATACTAATTTACTTAACAATCATGATGTGAACACGTTGTAGACTAGCAACCATTGTATGACCATATTTTAAGTGCAAAGTTATTTGTTTTGTCTACACGAAACATTTTTACGGAAATTTATGAAGTCATTCTGTCGCAACACTCATCTCGTGGCTTGCGTAATTGCATATACTATTTTTTTCATCTACATGATCTTATTTCCTTATGAACTTTTTAGTCATTATAGTATTGTCTGCTTGGATTATTAAAGAGAATGTGATTGCAAACAGAGTCCTTTCTAGTAGAACTAACATATCCAAAGGTTTATCATATGTCTCGTGTGGTGTGACTCTAAGATAACTCTAGAGGACAACAGATGGTGATCATGAAAATTTAGGGATTTTTAGTGTGGAGAAACATCACGATGTTTGACATTAGGCACCAATTTATAAGATAATAAGGTAATTAAGTCAAAAGCTTTGCTAATGTTAATATAAAATGAAACAGTGTTGTCGTTCTTTTATCTTGTGCTTTGTTTCACATTTGGCAATAAATTTATTTTTTTGGCGCCAAAATCAATTGGATATAAACCCTAAAAGCCCATAATTTGTCTTACTAGCAAAAAGCTTCGCGCGTGTGACAAGCGTTACTAGAAAAAAACGTTTTGATACAAACCCTAGAAGCGAAAAATATATTGTTACGTGGAAACCTAGACATACGTGAAAAGTAGTATTTGACCTTTGTGCCTGTGAGCATTATGTCAACATCTAATTTGTCGGTTGTGCATTATATCAACATCGCCTATGAATTGAACTAATTGATGGCACTTAATTTTTCAATGTTTAACTTTTCCGCACCAACACACAATGATATATGGTCATGATTAAGTAGATTATAGTTCTATTGATATTATTATATTTGCTGTGAAGCATAGTGTATTCATTTTTTGGTCCCCCAAATATGGCAACAAAATCTTATCATGGATAAAGCACTACAATTTTTTTATTGACGAGATCATTTTCTTACATTTGAAAAAAAAATCATAAACTTAATTGGTGGATCAAATTAAATTTGTGTTGTAGCTAGGCATGGTAATAATTCTGTTTTCAAAACTGAATGATCAATTTTTGAAAATTTACCTATTCAAGTTTTCAATTTGGCTATTATGACATAATTGCAACCTCATTTGCACTACACTTTTAGGATATTTCACATAGTTGTAGTTTTTGTTACCAATGAATGACTTTATTGTCAAACATTCAATGAAATTCATAGTAATCTAGAATGATAATCGTTTTCTTCAAAAACAATTTCGTAAAGTTACAAAAATAGTACGTAGCAATATCTGATTCTGAATGTTTTTATGATACAATAATACTAGAAAAATTGAATAGGTTTGGAAAATTTTGTCATCAATCAGGAGTGCAAATATTTGTAATATATGAAGTGCATGTTCAGTGAATGTGTACTCATTCTTAAACATCCAAGATTTAGAATTGATTATGTCTATAATTTTGACAATTTTACTTTCACCATGGACATGCTATGAGATATAAATCGTGTATTCTTATGAACCAATAATTAAAAGGAATTGATTAGTATCTTATATTCATATTGACGAGCCGCACATTCATTGCTCTTATTTTTAGCATTTTGCGGGGTCCTAATATTTTATATACTCCATTGCGTCCTATTCTCATAACTTCAATGAAAATGACCCAAACTGGCTCCAATCATCATTGTAAATCTAGGGGAGTTAAAATTCATTCTACAACCTAAAAACATAAAAAAAGACTAAACAAACACTAAATGATGACAATTAAGATGGTATTTTGAGATAACAAATTTTTTGTAATGAATTAACTCAAGAAAAAATATTGGTGTGAAATGCACGCATCACGTGCGGCGACATGGAAGAAGGCTTAGCACATGGGGGCGAGCATGATATTCTGACCCGTTCATGGAGAGTGGAGGCACTGGAGGATGAGAGAAGGAGTAGGCTAGATGCATGGGCACAGGGTCAGTGGGAGGTTTACGGGAGACAAACTCCTCATACCCCTGTTTGGTTAGGAGGAGATCTTCCTGACATTGTAAACCTTGTTCGGGCCGCTAAGCCACTCTAAGTAATAAAGTTTTCCTTTCCCCCCGCAAAAAAAAGGGTCAGTGGGAGGTTTACATGGTGGAGGGTGTGATCAGGCTAGTCTTTGTGGCGGCTAGAGCTCGCAATGATGTCACTGCTCTGGTTGATTTCCGCCACGAAGAAAATAACTGAGTAGTGAGCCTTCAATTTAGGTGGGCACACTTTACAGGAATAAAATCCTGACCACGTACATATGTGAAGCATGCTTCTCACAGTAATTTTCATATAGGCTTGCAAAGTGAACTTCAGTTTGGTTGTGCTGTGAACTACACATATATTAAATTTCTATTGTGTTCATAAAGTGAATTATAACCTCGCAATTCTGAAGAGTGAACTTTTGTTTTCTTTAGCATTTGAATGTACTAATAGACTTCTGTTGGGTATAGTGAATCGCTGCTACTTTTACTTTTAATTGTTTTATAGTTAATTGTTTTTTAGTTTGTGGTAGTAAACTTTCATGTTTTGATATAGTGGACTATTATTCATCTCACACAGTAAACTTCCATACTGAATACGGTACATCTTGCGGAGCTTAAATAGTAAAGTTATGTTTTATTCCTTTGCATAAAATAAATGTTTGTGGCCTCATATAAAGCAAATTTCTATCGTGTTCATGTTACACGCATCTCTCGCGCCGTGGCGTCTTCCCCTCCCTCACTCATGCATGGATATATGACATTGTTTGTTGTTGTAGTCATACTGGAGCGCTTTACCCTTTATAACAAACTTCACACAATTTTGTGTCCCCAAATGAATAATGCTTTACAACTGGAAAAGAAACGCATGAGAAGAAACGACAACATTTGTGTGTAAGGAAGATTTGAATACGCTTGTCCTAAATACAGGTATAATACAAGCAGCAGAAACGTGTGGTTCACATAAGCTAAGCAGGTATTCCAGGTGTCATTCCATCTGGGCCATCAGATGATAAGTTAACACGAGAGAGTGCGCACGCTGCCGGCTGAGGACAGTGGAAACGGCAGTGAAATCAGTGAAACCAACGACGTGTGTGACAGTATCAGCAAGCTGTAGTAGTTACGGCAGACGGATCATATACACGAGTATGTACACACGTATATATCTTTATGAGCATTTTATAATACTGAATTGACACATCATCTTGAGATTAACGAAGTCATCATCTTATTTTTTATGAAAACGTCTCCTCACACTAAAAGTACATCACCAAAAAAATTAAAATATATTTAGAAAAAAGCGAGCACCAATGTTAAATCTAAAATTTAAACTCTGATGGATTGGGAATATATACAATTATCCACCTAACCATCTCAACCATAATTGATCCGCGCAAACTGAACTTGTTCCTTTACGTGCACGCCATCCTATTTTCTTTTGTCCTGTTAATAACCACTTACTTGGAGTGGCGATCGTGCTAATCCTTGTGAGGCGTGGTTCCAGTGAAGCTGAAATGTACGTACGCGACCATGGCGTGACGCGGGCGGGGTGGGCTTTACAAGCAGCGCTAGCTATTAAGCCCCTCTCGTCTTGCACACACCAGAGACATCACATCACACACACCCAAATCGCATCCACCTCCGTTCTGAGTGCGGCGGAGGCCATGGATGCGGCGGCGGCGGCGGCGGGTAGGAAGAAGAGGTTCACTGGGGTGGTGAGGAAGAAGGGAGAGGGCAAGTTCGGGGCGCAGATCAAGCACCCGGTAACCAAGACCATCCTGTGGCTGGGGACGTACTCGTCCCCCGAGGTCGCCGCGTGCGCCTACGACCTCGCGGCGAGGGAGCTCAAGGGCGCCATGGCAAAGCACAACTTCCCCTACCCTCCGCCGGCGAGACTGGTTAAGGAAGTGATGGCTGCGCGGAGGCACCGCAGCCAAGGCCACGACGAGCCGCTCTTCCAGGTCGTTTCGCTGCCACCTGACCCCACTGCACCGCCTCCACCAGCGCCCAAGCTCGTGGTTTACTTTCCATTCACATTCCAGGCGCCCGCCGGCGACCCCCCGCCGGTGCCGGCATACCCGTTCCTGCACATGCCGCGTCCATCCCGAACCAGAAAGCCGATAATGCTGCCTGCTCCGGAGTCCCGGCCGCCAATCCAACCAATAAAATTTGTGGCAAGGGCCGAAAGCTGCTTCAGCTCCTCTATGGAACCCCTAGGGGCTTCTTCGTCTCGCCGCCTGGTGTTCAAGAAGCCCAAGCTGCTGTCGATGATCCCTAGTGCTCCTACTGAAGGCACTGGTGACAATTTCACCAAACCGTGGTATCTGCGCTGATCCTGCTGCAATTTAGCCTCCGCGCCGCGTGAACTGTGTCGTGATGATCCAATGGGGATCTGAATCTATCTATCATATGTGTTTTCATTACAAGTTGTATTTCCATGTTTTAGTGTGTCGCTACCATCTAAGACGTTTACTGTTGTGCCGGTTACCGCCATGTTGTTTGCTTTTATCAATCATGAATTTATGTCACTCTTGTCTTGTTTATCATCATGTATTTTGATACAAATCCCAGTTTGCTCTACTAAATAATAAATTTGTTGTTGGTTGTGGTACATGTTTTTTACATTATTATTTTGAAGTGAGGAGACAAATATTACTCAAAACACTGATGTCGCAAATTTTTAATGCAGAGCGAAGGATTATGAGTCATTGCAAATTCAAATTTCAGGAAAAAAAAAACCACAATCCCGAACTTTGGCTACAATATTGTGCAGACTCAGGAGAACTAAGTAAATGACTCTAAATCTTCTGGTCCCACAGGGGATGATGCATTGTACATAAATTTGGTATAATCGATCCACAAACTACATCTTAGTATTGAATTTTAAATCTGTTAAGAACGTTCACCACTATAAGGAAATCATACCCAGGGATCAAAAGAAACTGAAAAATCATCAAAGTACATTGTTCATGGCTGCCAAGCATGCGTTATTTTAGTATATCATGAACAAAGTTCGTCGTAGCCTTTAGACTGAACTAAAATGGCCACTAAAAATCAAACCCACAACTGCTTCACCCGTTTCAGTCTCGAAGGCAGCATGAACATTGATCTCTACCTAGACTTCTCGGGGTAATCACATCCATGAATAATGGTACAGGGGTCAATCTTAACATCACCGGATATACAAAAATGATCAAAAAAAATTATAGTAACTCTTGTGCAGTAATTTAAAGTACTGGACAGCCTTCAAGATATTAATTATATTCAACAAGAATGATAAGAGAATGTTGTAGAGAAGCAATAGTTTGATGACCATATTTAGAGAACAAAGTTATTTACTAAGTTAGATGAAATATTTTCTTGACAATATATTAGGGCATTTTATTGCAGTACATATATCTTGGACTTTCATGATAGTATATCCTTATTGTAGTTCATTTACATGACATTGTTGCATCATGAAATAACTAGTTTGTTTGTATTGTCTGCTTGGGTTATTAATGATATTAGGGAAAACTGACTCCTTTCTTGTATGAATCTCATGTAGATGACTTTCATTTGCCTGGTGTGTCACGAGTCTAAGATTAGTCTAGAGGACAACTACGATGTTCCTGAAGGTGAGGCCTCTTAGATATGGAGAAATATCAAAATGTTTGAATTTTGGCGCCATGTTACCTGATAATATAGAAACTAGGTCAAAGGATATGCTACAACATGAAATTGTATCATTGTTGTATCTTATGCTTTGTTAATCATAAATCATCAATGCAATTTTTAGTAATAGATTTGGTTGATAGCGGCAACACCAATCGGATAGAAACCTTAAATGCTCATAATTAAGCTCACTCGCAAAAAGGTCCACACAAATGGAAACCGTTACTAGCTAAAACCGTTTCGGTGATAACCCTATAAGCTGATAATCCATTGGTGTACGGAAACCGATGCACACGTGAAAAGTGTTATTTGTCGTAATGTGTGCACTAGTGAACATTATGTGGACATCTAATTTGTCGGTTGTTCTTTATATCGATATCGATCGTGCATCCAACTACTTCATGACACGTGTACATTTTGAATGGTTACAATTTTCACATAAACACAAATAATATACATGTTCATGGTTAAATATATTATGCAATTATATTGGTATCATTATATTTTCATAGTGACGCATAATTTACTATATTATTGGTTCTTAAAATATATCATGAAAAACTTATCATGGATAGACCAATAAAGTATTTCTTTCTATGAAAGAACATTTTTCTACATCTAAAGAAATTCACGGAAAACATAGATAGGTGGATCAAATTCAATTTGTGTTGTATTCATATAGTTATGTAATTTTGGTTTCCATAAATTAATAAAATAAAATTTCCAAACTTTGGTATTCAGATTTTACATTAGCTAAAATAACGTGATTTCCTACTTCATGTGGACCAAAGTTCATAGAGATATAAGTTGTAGTTACTTTTGATTTGGCACTCCAATTCATATGGACCAAACCTGTGATGAAATTAATTGACAAAGATAATTGTAATCAACTTTTTTTCAATGAATTTCTCTAAAAACTTCATAACATAATCGATTGTTAGGAACTATTTGTATTTTAATTGAAATACTCTCACCGAACATTCATTCTAGCAAAATTAAAATAGTAGGATGGAAAAATATGGAGATAAATTATTATCTATCAGGCAACATACGTAAAATATCATCACAATCGTCTATCATGTAAGCCGATATGGGTACAGTGTGAAGTTGTTGTTAATTGAATGTGTGATCATTCTTAAACATCCAAGATATAAAATCCAATATGTGTACAATTTTGATAAAAAAAATCATGGAAATGATATGAGGAGTCAATTTGCATGTACTATTGAAAAATTAATTAATAATCATTAATTTGTGGTGTATTTTGATCCATTGATGATTAGAGATTACATAGTTAACTAGTAGGGAAAAACTTAATTGTTGGTGGTGCGGCTAAAAATCTAGTGGTAGCATGTGGCCCTGCGCCACCACTTATCACCTAGTGTTTCCGCAGCGTGTACGTGATAGTTCTTGTATACTTACCCGTTCGGCCGGTGGCATTGTTTCACCACATAGCCATTTTCTAGGCCTAAATAAGTTACAAGAACTATATATAATTGCATTAGCTATAACTTTTCAACTGTATATCGGATCAAGGCAAGTTCTATATGTCAATTACTTAGAGAAATGTATAGTATTTGTACATGTTATTAATTTTGCTACTAACCACTCCTAAAATGCTATTTATGGAAGAACCTTAATTAACCTTTTAATTTAACTGGGGTCATTTAGGAAATGTTATATGGAACCATTTCAAAGTGCGGGTGCGGGTGCGCGCCCTTGTGTTTTTGTCTGTTTCCCACATTTAAAATGACTAGATATTGTTGTTTAATTACTTCCATTTCATCATATTTCCATGCTAAACAATATTTAATCTTGATGTGTAGATAAACAATATGGAACCATTGTTGAATGTGAAGTATCATCGTGTGTGTTCCATACTTCACTTAACTTGGTTAGTAATTTCTTTGGAATGATGTTGCATAACACCCCTCGTGATAACATGCATTGTGTATCATGAATATAATGGATATTCTCCGAAGTAATAGATTGAATTTGTGTTGTTTTCATTGTTCTTTGTTACTTCGCTTCTTCGGGGGTAGGACTCAAAGTTGGTGTGAGTACACGCAAGGAGTGATCTTCTACCAAGCGTGGCTCTCAAGCAAAGATGATCATTGTCGTTTAGACTATTACTAGCTTTGCTTGCTATATTTTTGTTGCTATCATGGTGTATCGCTACCTACCAGGTGTTGAGCTAGCCTCTTCTCATGATGTAGCCTTGACCTGTACCTCCTATCAAACCTTGTATTGGCCATGTTATTTCCTTGCTTAACCAACTATTAATGCATAGGGTTTGCAGAGTCATTCTATGCAATGTTTTCATCTTCGCTACTTTATTTTGGATACCATGTTGTTATGATGGATATGATATATAATATGATGGTAGTGATAGGACAAGGGGTGGAAGACTGGCTCTTCTACCTTCGTTTTCTGTTCCATTTGAGTCGCCCTAAGACACTAAGTTCAAGGTATTGTGTTCCCTTATGAGTGTACCTACTATATGCAGTGTTTTATAGGGCACTTGACTTACCTAACTAGCCTAAAAAATTAGGGTGTCTTCTGCAGGGTTAAATCTTTAAATCTATGTATGCGGTTATGGACGACTTTAAACTTACACTTGGTTCATATCACAACTTCGATCCAATAAATAAAACTAGCCAACGTGTCAGTGGCTCGAATGTTTCTTTTGGTGGATTAGATGAAGGGGAGAAGATGGCATGTGTTATAATTCTGAGGGTAGGTGTGGATAGATGACTAGTTTGTGACCCCTTAATGTATGCTTCCATAAAACTGATAGACATAGTTGTAGTTGGTCTTGCTTAGTTGCTTGTTACAGCTTCACTCTCACCTATAAGTATTGTTAGTTTTAGTATCTTCGATGATGATACTTGCTGAGAACCCAAAAATACTCACCCATGCCACAAAATAAAAATAAATTCATGTATAAGTATGATGATAGAGGACATTAGGTTATTGCGCTTGAGACAACAGTCTGGGCACGCAGGGTTACAAACGTCAGTTTCTTTACTTTAAGTCTTTTTAAGGAAATTTGCATTCTTACCTGTATAATGTTATTCGCCTCTATTGCAAGAGTTGGATTTCGTCAAAAGACCCTGATTCTATGAGTTTTATATATGTATTATTGTGTTGTATCCGTGCACTATTTCGTTGTTTGTGTTGTGATGCCATTTGTTCCACATGTCGGGCACGTCTTAGCGTTTTTGTTGTGTGAATCCTTAGTGATGTCGGACAACAGAGTTGGATAGATTTGCATAGTGTTGACTCGAGAGCTACACTATAGCACTGCTAAATCCTTTGTACTACCCCCGTCCGGGTGTATAAGACATTTGCGTAGTTTTAGGTTGACAATTTAACTGATTAAATATATGTTATATATGATGAAAATATATTATTGAAAACTACATCTTCATACAAATTCAATGATATAATTTTGATAACATATGATCCATATTTAGTAGTTCAAATCGATGACCTAGAAGTACGCATGCGTCCAACACACTCTACGGAGGTATTAGTTGATTTGGAGGACCACTGCTATCTGACGTAGCCCGATATTTAAAACTATGCATTGAGGTCGTCTCAATAGAATCAAGACAAAGAATCTCATGTAAATAATACTAAGGCTGTACATCAAGAATTTCGGAAATATGTAGTCGAGCACATAAACCCTGCAGTCGGTATGGTGCAACAATGAATCTCTGTTGATGATTCAGGTAGACATCCATATTGTTGCACTTTCTATAAGGAAACTACAAAATCCTAAAGCAGCGTACCCATTTTGTTACCAAAAGTGCACGCACCAATAAAAAAAATAAGAGTGTTTTTTGTACATCCAAGGACATTGCACCTTCTTATCCGTACCTTCCAGCTTTGCTTTGACATTTGCGTTAGTCAACTAACTTATTATATGGAATTTTTTCATTTTTTTCAAATGAATAAACATATAGATTTCAAACTTTACAGAACAACAATGTGTGAAAAACTTTCAGAATTTTTGGTCTAGCATGAATATACAAAATGATAATTTTTGAATCAAAATATTATTGTAAGCATTTCTAATGCAAGAAAAAAAAGAAAAATTGCATTGCGATTATAATATTTTGTTGTCATGCAAATTTTGAAGTTCATATGTTTCACTGGGAGAAACGAAAAAAGAAGAGTTTTTGCATGGATCATAATACAAAAATAAATTGTTAGATAAAGGGATGCAGTGCACCTGCTCTCAACCACAATATTTCATGCCAACAATGGAAGGGCAGACATATTAGGAACACAATAAGGTTGCCAACTAGAAGAACCTACATCCTAAATTATCTATCCTTCGATAGGAACTGAGATAGTGTAATTACGACGCAAAACTTCGTAAGCAAGACACGTGCTCCTAATGTCAGAATTTATAGTTTTGTTTTCGATACATCCATTAAATACATTGATTGCTGAGATTAAACCATATCCCTTCATAATAAAGGGCATGATGGTCAAATTTAAAAAAATCTTCGCCCGATCGTATGTGTTATAGAAAAATATTGGTAGAATATCATATGATTGGGAGATTATCATACGGCAACCAACTTTCAAAAATGGATATTGGTTTCCATACTTATATCCTTTCTGGTCACCTCGGCCCATTTTATAAAATGGACGGCTGTCGAGTGAAGCCCAGTTTGAATTGTTAATTTCTCATATGCTTTACTTATCTATAATACTATAATAGATCATTCCCACTGTTTTATTTATCTCAACATGCAAGCATGTCACATCACCACATAATTATGAGTGGGATAATGTCCACCTCAACATGCAACCATGCATGAGACAAGACCCACAACCACATGCAACCATGCATGGATTTTTTTTTCATTCTCTTACTATAATTATATTCAAAAAATAATTTATAAACATAAACAATCAAATATACTAAGTAGTATGTGCGATTAAAATTTTGGTTCATTTTTTATTAATCTCAATATTTAAAATTCACATCATTAAATTTTGTTGAAATAAAGGGTGACCAATTCCCATGATCTCCACTAACTTATTTATCCTGAAATACAAGCACGTCACATCACCACACAATTATGAGTGGGATAAGACCCATTTCAACATGCAACCATGCATGAGACAAGACCAACTACAAAATGCAACATGGAAAAATATTTTTCATTCTCTTACTATACTTATATTCAAAAAAATTATAAATAAACACAATCAAATATAATAAGTTGTATGCGTGATATTTAAAATCTACTATGTCTAAACAGCTAGCCTCCACTAACATATTTCTCTAAACATGTAAGCATGCCACCTCATTATTCCACATGCATGATACAAGGTTCACCTTAAGATGACACTATGCATAATAACAATCAAACCTAACATGCAACATGCATGCATAAAAAATCAATTCTATTAATATATTCATATATTAATTCAATCACTATTATTTCCAATATTTAAGTTTCGCTTAGAAAAATATTTTATTCAAATATATTATAAGAAATTTCCGCAACAACGTGTGGGGCATCATCTAGTTATATTATATTATCTATAACAAAAATTGTGTGTTATATAATAAAAATATACTAATATTGTCAATATTTTTGAGTTATAAATATCATAAATATAATATCATAATCTACATTCACAATATCAATATGAAATATAAAATATATTTATAAACATATAAGTATAGAAATAAATATAATACACTCTGTTATCAAATATATAATTACATCAGTACAATTGTTTTAAAATTAGATTATATTTATATAATTACATATTTTATAATATAATATAATATAATAAATTATATATTATACTAAATACATTATATTTATTTGTCTTTAAAAAAATAAAAGTTTCCATCTTATTTATGATTATAATATACTAAATATTTTTTATTATACTAAATTATAGTATATATTTATATTATTTAACACGTAATAATTTATAGTAATATTTTAAAAATATATTTTCACAGCATAACTAATAAATGTATTTTCCACGTAATATTTTATGATAGCATAAATAACAAATGTATTTAACACCTAACTAATAATGAATTTTAATAATAAATTTATTTTCCACGTAATAAGTAATAAATATTAAATATTTTTTGGCGGCATAAATAATAAATATATTTAACACCTAACTAAAAATGAATTTGAACTATTATTTACTCAAAATATGTTTCAAATTATGTCACGATTTAACAAATTATTCACGATACAAAAAAAGGAATTCCAAATTACAATTACGTTAGAAAAAGTCCAATTGTTAGCATTTTCCAAATAAACATGTTTAAAAAAGGTTTACTGTGCCGAATAAAAAAATTCACTGTACATTGAAAAAAAAAACTCTATGCATATAAAATGTTCATTATGTATAGATTTTTTTTTTCAGTGTGCATTTGAAAAAAGTCCACCTTATATTACAAAATAGTCAGTGTGTATTCGAATAAATTTCATTGTATACTAAGTAAATATCAGGTACGTATTTTGAATTCAATTTTTAAAAATTGATCAGATTTCAAAATTTGTGCACAGTTTAATTTTTTTTACATTTTTGAAACAACATCACATTAAAAATAATATTCGAAATTTGTTTACGATTTCAAAACACTGTTCACATTTTCAATATTTTTTTCACAATTTTTCTTCAAAAATATTGAAAAGGATAAATAATGGGATTTGCTGCTATAGTTAGTACTTTAAACTTAGCGCTGCATTTAAACTAGCTTGCATTATGTTGCGGGCTGGAGTTCTGAGTTCCTTGAGGGCGATTTTATTTTTCGGATTCGCTCGCTGTTTGTGAGTTGGGCCAGCCCATTTGGATAATTTTATGTATACAAGGGAGCAACTACTTAAAAAGGAGAGCAACTAGTTAACGGACACCACATGTGCGTATGACTGTGGCTGTGGGTGTGGGTGTGCATCCGGAAGACGCCACATGTCAAACGCGTAAAGGCTAAGAAGAAACCCCGAAACGCACCAAAACATGACACTTAACACCGCGCGCGAGTGACCTCCATAGAGGTACCCTCTAACTAGTGATTGACATTAAAAAGCGTTCCTTTTTTTTCTTTTGCCTCATTTTTTTTAAAAGCATTCCTTTGAAATTTAACTAAGGATCATCCTTAGAGCGCGCCACGTGTTGCTTTCTGAATGTTTTCCTCAGATTTTTTATTTATTTTGTGTACGCATTTTCGATGTTTATATTGATTTTTTTTCTTAATATTGCGTGGTTTTCATTAATTTTTTCTTAAAAAAACTAACTTATTTAAAAAAACATACACAATCGTACATATCGTGGAGGCACGAATCTACTTTTCCGAGAAGCACATCGCGTGCCTCTAAAAAAGAGGCACACGATGACCGTGCCTTGGCGAAAGGCACGAATTATTTCCGCGAAAAAAAAGTCACACCATGTGCTTCTAACAAAAGAGGCACGCTCCATGTCTCTCAAAAAGGCACAAATGTGATTCACGTGGAGTCACGAATATGCTTTCGAGAAAGCCACGCCGCGTGCCTCTAAAAAATGAAAAAAGGGAACCTCCATGTCGCCACAAGTGGCACGCATACAAAGCGATCAAGTGCAGAAGGTTTAACGTGTTCGTCGAAAAAAGTACTCGCTCATTAGTGTTTTCGCGTATACGAGCAACCATACTTAAAGGTCTATATTATCCTAATATTGTGTAAAGCGGGTTTTAGGTTACTTTTATTTTTTTATGGGGGATAATTTACTCCTAGTTACCCCCACATTTACACAAAGTTCTACGACGTTTTTTCTCACACACAAAAGATGATTTAACCATCTTGGTGAGTCAAAAGTCAAAACACACTCAAGGAGTCAAGGTTACTGCATATTAATACGCTCGCAAAAAAAAATGCATACTGCACAGGAAATAAACAGATTGATGCGCACCTAGCAGGATAGGTCGAATCGAAACTAATTATCTAAGCAACCAATTCCGGGTTTCTTAATTAAACTTCCTGGAAACGTGAATCTGAATTACAGCTGCAGCGGTATCACAATTTTTGATGACGCAT
Source organism: Bromus sterilis (assembly GCA_950022295.1). Classification (NCBI taxonomy): domain Eukaryota; kingdom Viridiplantae; phylum Streptophyta; class Magnoliopsida; order Poales; family Poaceae; genus Bromus; species Bromus sterilis. Next base: position 16,388,147 of record OX465598.1, on the reverse strand, counting down.
CCTGAATCTTAATTACATTAGTACACATACAGTATCACAATCAATCAGTCAAGGGGCCAAGCTAGCCCGGAAACAATTGTTTCAGAATGATTCAACAGTTGTCACTGTCATCTAACAGCAGCTATATATTCATACGTACTGACAGATGTGAAGCCAGTACGTGGCAATCCTAGCAAGACGACACATAAGTTACAGGTGCCAATCCTCCCTCAGCAAGACGTACGACACATGGTTACAGGTGCCAATCGGCCCGTACTGGATGGATGGATGTATGATTGTATGAGGACACGTTGGAGTAGGCTTGCGCGGCCCTGAAGCACTACAACCAACTTGAACTCATACGTCCAACTACTACCACATTGGCTTTACATCCACATAAACCACCATAACCACCTCCATTCTTTGACTGCCTTCCCTTGCACTCCACACTTCTCTTTCTCCCCCTCACTCTCTCCACATAGCAAGAGCAGCAGCTAAGCTACCCCACATTGGCATCCACACAAACCACCATAACCACCTCCATTCTTTGACTGTCTTCCCTTACACTCCACACTTCCCTCTCTCGGAGTACATAACAAGACCAGCGACCAAACCCAGCCACTCACCGCACTCTTTCCCGCCTCAATCGACTCCTGCCTGAGACCATTCAACGATGACATCGATCAGCGCCGCCGACGATGCAGCTGCAGCTCCGACGAGCCATGTCGACGCTCCAGTTCCAGGTAAAAACAAGCCACTCTCCTTGTGCATGCGCGCAACGGATCGACGTAATTCTGTTCTGTCCCGTGCATGCATGCATGCAGCTCCGACGACGACGAGAGATAGTCACGGGGAGGCCGTCGGGAAGGGCGCCGCGTCCGCGGAAGAAGATCAGGAGGAGCAGGCGGCGAGGCGCGACGTCTTCCTGCTGGCCGGGATCAGGAAGCTCATCAAGAGCTTCAGGAGCCTGTCCCACATCTTCGAGCTGTACAAGGACGACGGCGACGAGGAGGAGGACGGCGACGAGGAGGACATCCAGATCGGGTTCCCCACGGACGTGCAGCACGTCGCCCACATCGGGCTGGACGGCTCCAGCAACGTCGCCAGCCTCCGGGGGATGGACGGCGCCAGGGAGCTGCTCTCCCTCTCCACCAACATCTCGCTCCAGCAGTTCGAGTTCGCCATGGCCTCCATCGCCGCGCACGACGACCGCAACGCCGCTGCCATAGCAGCCAGCCCGTAACTCGTTAATTTAATAACATGCGAGTATGTGATATATATGCCCTCTCTTTCCTTCTGTCCAGTCCATCTTTTCTTTCTGTTTCATACCTTGTGCTGTTTACAGTGGCGTATGATCAACAGAATTTTCATTTACTTGTGCGATATATGATGTACATAGAAATATAATTATAATTGAATAATGTACATAGGAATATAATTCTAAACAGGGCCAGCGGTTGGTCGCCCTGTTTAGAACGCAAGAACTCAAAAGTAGAAATGAAGAAAAAAAAACATATCATGTAGGACCCTTTTTTTTGCGATAAATATCATGTAGGACCCTTAATGATGTCAACTTTGTCTAGATTCGCATGTATCTAGTTAAATATTTAGACTAGATGCATGTGTATTTAGACAAAGTTAAGTCCATTAATATGGATCGGAGGGAGTACTCAGAAAATGGACGTGGTATTAAACCCTTATTTAGCTTTTGATAAAGCTCCTTAATTGATTGTTTTATCTGACACCCCATCCTATGGGTGGCAAAAATTTCAAATTATAACTTATCCAATTTCTATTTCTATTCTTTTTTTTTTGCGAAGAAAACTTCCGATCTATTCATCTTCAAACATGGTAGTACAATGAATACTAAAAATAATAAAAATTACATTTAGACTCATAGACCACCTAGCGACGACTACAAGCACTGAAGCGAGCCGAAGGCGCGCCGCCGTCATCGCCCCTCCCTCGCCGGAGTTGGGCAAAACTTGTTGTAGTAGACAGTCGGGAAGTCGTCGTGCTAAGGCCCCGTAGAACCAACGCACCAGAACGGCAACCGCCGCCGTTGAAGAGTAGCGTAGATCGGAAGGATCAAACCTGAAGACACGCAAACGCAGACGAACTATGACGAGCTTCGAGCAAATCCTCCAAGGATAAATCTGCCGAAGACACACCTCCACACGCCCACCGATGATGCTAAACACACCACCGGGATGGGGAATAGGCGGGGAGACTTTTATTTCATCTTCAGAAATCCACCACCATCTCATCTTTCTGAACAAGACACAAACCCTAAATAATTTTAGAGGAAACATCTAAAAACGATGCCCTCCCACCGACAACAACCGAGATCTATCGCATCACCATGGCCCTAAGGCCACGGAGACGAGGCGGATCCGCAGTAGCGCCGGCGGGAGGCGGGAGGAGGCGGCCGCGTACGAGGGAGCTGGCGGCGGCGGCGGCTGCTGCGGGGTCGTTCGTCAATTTCTATTTCTATTCAAAATTTGAAATTTGCAAGTTGAAAGTGAAGATGAAGAAAAGAAGATACGGGGAAAAATGGTGAAGATATTGCAATATGGATTTATTTTTTTGAGATTCACTCGGGGCAAAGAGCCCCACCTTTTGTTATATTCCAACTCGACGTTGATTGTAGTTAGTACAAATACAAGTAAATGCCGCGAGGCGCAAAAGAAATTAAATAGGGAGGCGCCCAAGAGGAGAGACAAACACTAGAAGAGCAAAATATGAAAATGGAGGGGAAGGTTGGCTACAAGAACGAAATTGATACCCTCAAATACCGACACTTCGAGAGCGAGCTCCGCTAAGCAGCTCATCCAACCACCAACAATGATCCACATGTGCCACTGGTAAAGCCGAGAGACAACACGTCACCAACACTGAAGGTCGCAGCACCAGTGCGTACCGCCACCGAGGTCGAAGGTAAACATGTTGCCGAGTCCACCCTAGGAAGTCCACGCAAAATGTCGTCCATCAACCATGACAAGGCCATGTGAAAAAGGAGACACCAAATTAGAAGCATGTCAACAAGATTCAATGGCATGAACGAAGGGCGTCGGATAGCTGAGTTCACATAGCGGTACGGGTGTGTCATTGGCGAAGCTGAAGGACAATGTGCCACCGAGACCTAAGGGCGCAGTACCTGATGTACAACCATCAAGGTCGAAGGGAAGTGTGCCATTGAGGCCACTCCATGACGTCCATGATAGCTCCACCCGATTCGCCTAGAAAGGGCCTACCTGGGTCAAAGACGAGGTGGAGATGGCGCATCAAGAAATGACTCCTCCCAAAGCATAGCTATCCAAGGCGATGCCTCCAAGGAGGAAACGGCATAAAGTCATAGACACTGCCTAACTCAGGGAACCCCAAGTGCAAGATTTCTCTCGGTATAGGAGAGCATGGTAGGGGAGGGATACCATGCCAACTCAATGACTCCAAGAAGGGAAAATGATGCCCATAGGTGTCGCAATAAAGAGAGTTGTCACCCGACATTGTCACCTCCACCTTGCGCCCGGAGCAAGTAGGACACCCCATCACAACCCATGCAGGACTAGCCAGATACGCGTTTTACGAAGGAATAAAAGAGCAGGAAACCACATATATGAAAGGTGTCGATGCAGAGAGCGTGTCAGTGCACTCGCGCACCCCTGCTATATGCAGACTTCGATTGGTGGCCAGGTCAACAACGATGGGTAACAACGCGAGGAGGAGCTCCGAACAATCTAGCCACTACCCAGGAAAGGGCACGTCAATCGACGTGCAAGCGGAAGCCGCAGAGCTCCAACAGTAGCGAGCAGCCACCACGGGGGTGCTCCCATAAGATCTTTGCCACATGATGTGAATGAAATGTGCCGGTGCATCGGGGAACCAGAGAGCACTCAGGCGAAAGGAGGGATCCTAGAGAGGAAAGCACACCATTTCTGATGGTCGTGGACGCGTCGTTGCGACGCATGAGGAGCAGTTGAAGCGACGCCATGAGACGCAAAGGGGAGGAGGGATGCGCGAGGGAGAGCTAAAGACGATAGGTCATCCTGGACGCAGGGAGAAGCCTTTTCGGCTCGCTCGTAACTCGTTCTCGATCGGACCGCACTGTTCGAGTCAGCTAAAAAATTCCTTCGGTTCGAGTTGTAAAATTAGGCCCGTAGAAGCTCCAATCCGATCCTGATTTGGCCCGGTCCGCTCGGTCGGACTGATGTTGATGGGGGGATACCCCACGAATCCTCACCGTGAGGGTACCTGGTGCGTGTCAAGACTGGTGGCCAACTAGAAGCTTCGGAAGGCCCAAGATCAGCCCACCCGAAGCACCGACGACTGTGCCGAAATGAAGTCCAAATCGACATGAAGTCCAAGACTTGGCGGTCAAGATTAGATAGAATAGGAAGAAATTCTCCTTGTAAGCATAGACGGACTCCTCAAGACCTAGCCTAGTATATATAGGCTGGGAGAGGGGACGTCTAGAATCAAGCCAATACTCATCGCAATACTCCAGGCTTGAGTAATCTCACTAGAACCACCACGTAATCGCCTCCATCATATATTACATCGAGCAGGAAGTAGGAGTTTTACCAATCGAGGGCCCTGAACCTGGGTAAATACCTGTCTCCTGTTAGCTGACGAGATAACCAACCTTGCACTCCTCCCCCTTCAATTAACCCAGGGTAATTAACCATGGGATTTGTCGTGATCACAACACGTCAGAAGTAATAGCGAGTGTCTCTTAATCGGAGCACCGTTCTCCTCCCTCCTCACAATCCAGCGCTACTATCACCCATGTCCTCTCCTCTCTCGGCTGACGCTCGCCTCCTCTCCTCTACTGGCCAAGCGTCTCTCTCCTCTCCTTTACCAGTCGAGGGCTACCTTGACCATGTTCAATCTAGAGCACGTGCACTGTAAAATAGTAGAATTAGGGAAAACGCTCGACACCCCTTGGGTTGGCGTTGCTCTGTATTTATATTGTACAAGTATAGAAAGTCCTAATACAATACGGAAAGGCTACCATATATACAGTCTAACACCCTCCCTCAATCTTAACCGTGTCATCTAACGTCCAACAAGTTAAGATTGCGCCTACAACCTTGAAACAAAGGCAAGGACAATGGCTTCGTGAAGATGTCAGCAAGTTGATCCTTTGAAGAGGGAATAAACCCATGGGCACGGAGTGCGGAGCCAAGGCGTGCATGCCATGCACGAGGAGCCTGCTTGAGGCCATACAATGCCTTCACAAGACGACACAAATGATCAGGACGGTCTGGATCAGAAAATCCAGGAGGCTGACGCATATAAACCTCCTCTTCCAGAACACCATGAAGAAAAGCATTCTGCACATCCAATTGGCGGAGAGACCAGCCATGGGTGACAGCCAACGAGAGCAGAATACGGATAGTAGTAGGCTTGACAACAGGACTGAAGGTATCCTCATAGTCAAGTCCATATCGTTGTTTGAACCCTTTGGCAACCAGACGCGCCTTATACCGCTCAATAGAACCATCAGCATGCTCTTTCACTTTGAACACCCACTTGCAATCAATAACATTGACACCAGGCGTAGGAGGAACCAAGGTCCATGTATCATTCTTGAGCAGGGCTTGATACTCTTGCTCCATTGCATTGCGCCAGTGCGGAATCTGCATAGCAGCGGAATAATGCCGAGGCTCAGCAGTAGGATCAGCAACAGCTTCAGCCAGACACGCTGCAAGCCAAGCAACAGTACCGTCGGTGCGCTCTCGTGGCCGAACAATGCCACTCTTGCTGCGTGTATGGGGTCGAGAAACCACAGTTGCAGTCACAGTCGAGGAAGGCGGCGGTGGCGCCGCAGAAGAGATACTCGTTGACATAGACGAGTCCTGGACAGGTATCGGTGAAGGGGCTGGCGACTCGGGCGTAGAGGCCTCTACCCGGTCAGCGGGCGAGGCCGGCGGTGAGTCAGCTCCGCGGTCAGGCGATGACTCAGCAAGTGGGGTCGGAGGCAGCGCAGGTGAGTCGGGCCGGTGTAGAACCACAGGCTCAGCACACGCGGCAGGCGCGAACTCAGTGGACGATGGGGCAAGCAACGTTGCTGCATGCCCCATGCAAGGATCGACGTCAGTAGCATCCGAAGCACGGACAGAGACGTCTGGGCTGTCCAGTAGCTCAAGTCGAGCAGCACGACCGGTACCTGCACCATGGTTAGGCAACAAAATAGGAGAGTATGCAACATCTTCAAACTGACCAGGCAAAGTAGGAGATGAAAGTATGGATGGTGTGGGTGTGTCGGTTGTAGGAAGAGATGCAAAAGGAAACAAAGTCTCATCAAAGATAACATCACGTGAAATGTAAACGCGGTTAGATGGGACATGTAGACATTTGTATCCCTTATGCATAGAGCTGTAGCCAAGAAACACACATTTTTTGGAACGGAATTCGAGCTTGCGACTATTATACGGACGGAGATGCGGCCAACATGCACATCCAAACACTTTAAGAAAAGTGTAATCAGGTGGTTCATGAAACAAAAGCTCAACAGGTGTTTTCATGTTAAGGAGACGTGTGGGAAGTCTATTAATGAGAAAACAAGCAGTGGTGAACGCATCACTCCAAAAGTGAAACGGAACAGAAGCATGCGCGAGGAGAGTTAAGCCAGTTTCAACAATATGACGATGCTTGCGTTCAACAACACCGTTCTGTTGATGTGTATGTGGACAAGCAACACGATGCGCAATCCCATGTTTCTGAAAGAAAGAACTAAGATTACGGTATTCACCCCCCCAATCAGACTGAACATGAACAATTTTTTCTTTGAGGAGGCGCTCAACATGTGCTTGAAATTGAAGAAAAACATCAAACACATCAGATTTGCGTTTAAGTAGATAAAGCCATGTAAAACGACTATAAGCATCAATGAAACTGACATAATAGTTATGACCACTGACTGAGGTTTGGGCATGACCCCACACATCCGAATACATGAGTTCAAGGGGAGCTTTGGCAACATGAGTAGACACAGAAAACGGTAACTGATGACTCTTGCCTTGCTGACAGGCATCACAAACTGCAAGCTCCTTATTACTAGACACAATAGGAAGATCATGGCGACGAAGGACATGTCGAACTATGGGGGTAGCAAGATGACCCAGACGGGAGTGCCACTGTGACGAGGAGACACGAACAGCACTAAAAACTTGCGGGGTGGCTGGCACATCAAGAGAGTAAAGACCATGGCGAATCCGACCTCTAAGAAGAACGTCCCTTGTGGCTCGGTCCTTAACAAAAAAATGAAATGGGTGAAACTCAACAAAAGCATCATTATCACGGGTGAGCTTCTTAACAGAGAGTAAATTGCGAGCGACCGAAGGAACACGAAGAACATTGCGAAGATGAATAGGTTTAGAGGTGTGTGAAAGGAGAGATGCCTGGCCAACGTGAGAGATGTGCATACCTGACCCATCAGCGGTGCGAACCTGGTCGTGGCCGGTGTAGGACTCCCGCTGGTGGAGCTTAGCAAGCTCATGCGTCAGATGCTCCGTAGCCCCGGTATCCATGTACCAAGATGGATCAACAGGATAAGATGAAGTAGTCCCCTGGGTGGCCAATGCTGCTTGTTTCTCATTACCGCGACCATCATTCCCAATACCAAGAAAGTCAGTCTGGAAACGACGACGGCAGCGAGAGGCAAGATGCCCCTCAATGCCGCAAAGCTGACAAGGGGCCTTGGAACCACAGGCGGAGCATAGCCACACCCGGCCACGCCCAGTCGTGTTACTATTGGGGCGCGTGGAGGCAGATTGTCGAGGCTGCTGGGGTGGCGTGCCACCATGTGGGCGCGGCTGCGGGCGACGCCCACCACTACGGTAGGCGGCATTAGCCGAGGGGTCGGTGGAGAAACCCTCAGGGCGACGAGCACCAAGACGTTGTTCGGTGCTTAGCAGGCGTGCATAAAGATCACGGGGTGGGATCGGTGTCTCCCGACCATTAATGTTCTCCACTAGCGAGTCATATTCTTCACCAAGACCTTTTAGAATGAACCCAGTGAATTCCTCATCACGCAGAGGCTGCCCAATGGAGGAAAGTGTATCCGCCAATTCCTTGACCTGGTTGAAGAAGACTGTGATGGATTTGTCCAGCTTTTGTATTTCTCCAAGCTTGGAGCGGATTGCCATGGAGCGAGCCATAGACTGCGAGGAGAAACTGGAATCCAGAGTTCCCCAGGCATCCCGAGACGAGGCGGCGAAGACCACCATGCCCGCCACAGCGGGGGTAAGCGAGGACTGAATAGCTCCAAGGATAGCCTGATCCTGAGCCACCCACTGGCGATGCGCAGGGTTGGCAACCGTCATGGGTACACCATCGTTCGTGGTGACTTGCACCACTGTTGGGGGACACGGTAGGGTGCCATCGACGAATCCTTCAAGGAAGTGACTGCACAGGAGAGGTAACACTTGAGCACGCCATAGAAGGTAGTTGTCCGGGTTCAGTTTTACTGTCAGAAGATGTGCAAAGTGCACAGGAGCAGCATCACGGCTGGGGCCAGCTTCACGAGCGACCGGTGCCGAAGACATCGAGGAAGGCGTCACGTGTGGGGCAGAAGGCAGTGGGCGAGCGCCGTAGGACAGTGGTTGGCCGTAGGATCCAGCGCCGTAGGACAGTGGTTGGCCGTAGGATCCAGCGCCGTAGGGCATCAGGGACGTACCCATACCATGTGATGCATCCATTGTAGGCTGCTGATTGTATCCATCCAGTGGTTGGCTGTATCGATCCAGCGGCTGGCTAGATGGTGCCGTAAGGAACACACGCGGGGGCGCGTACGCATCAGGGACCACGATCGAACTAGCGACAGTTGCGGCTGACTGAAGCGGGCCGGCGGACGAGGCGGCGGCTGGGAGGAGCGCGCCGGCGGCGGCAGATGCGGCCGAGGCCCCAAGCCATGAACGAGTTGTCGGGAGGAACGGGCCAACGCCGGAGAGCAGGGAGCCGGCACTCGTCGTTGCGATCTCGGAAGGCAGGAGAGGTGGCGGCGGTTGGCCGGCGAGAAGAGCCGCGAGGAACGGCGAGACGAGCGGTGCGGCTGACGAGGAGGCCGACGCCGGCGTCGTGGAGGTGGTCGAGGTGGCAGAGATCGACGGAGCCATGGCGGCGGCGATCGAAGCAGTGGCGGCGGAAGACATCGACAGATCGAAAATAAGGCTCTGATACCATGTAAAATAGTAGAATTAGGGAAAACGCTCGACACCCCTTGGGTTGGCGTTGCTCTGTATTTATATTGTACAAGTATAGAAAGTCCTAATACAATACGGAAAGGCTACCATATATACAGTCTAACATGCACCAAAGGGCGGACATGACGATGGCGCTCATTGCGTGGCCAACCTGCCTTTTCGAGGAAGCTACGGAAGCTTCAAGGTGTGGGCATCGTGCCTTTAGTGGTCGCTACAATGCTGCAGGTCGTGGTCGGCGTTCCTTTAGTGGCCGCTACGATGTTGCAGGTCGTCGCCGGCGTCCTATCGTGGTCTCATCGACAAGCTGCTCGATCGTGGTCAACGAATCACTGAACCATCCCTAGCCCATGTGGTCGCCGATCTCCTCCATCCCGATGACCATGTCTACTCAATGCATCGTCCTTGTCTTCGTCCTACCCGATGAGCTAGACATCCTCCAACGTGTTTCTCACATCGCCATACTCCGGAAGTCGTCACCGTCGGTGGCCACGACTGGTCCTCTTGGGAAGACCAAGGCTCATTTGTACACGATCCGGCTACCAAAATCAGGACCGCTCGGTATCTTGATCATGTCCGATCCGAGCCGCTAGCGACCAGTCCAAACAGCAGCTCAGTCAGGGACCAGACTGGCCCAGACCGTGTGCAACATATACAGTATCGTCCGCCGGCTTCATCGGTGGAAACGGAGGGGAGGGGAGAGAGAGAGAGTTGAGGGGTGGAGGTTGTTTGTGGCGGCAGCACCTATCGCCTCTGGAGTCACCTGGACCACCCGGGAGGCCTGTTAGGTTTTTAATGTTCCATCTGAATTTCTTTTTCTGCAATATGGATTGAAATATAGTTGTAGAGTGAACCAATAATATTATTAATTTATTATATTGTATAGTAGTACTCCCTTCGATCTTTCTTACTTTCCATATAAGATTTCTCTGAAATCAAAGTTTGTAAAGCTTGACAAAATTTATAGGAAAAAACATCAACATTCATAATAGAAAATCAATATCATTAGATGTATCATGAACTTATTTTTGGTATTATATAACTATGGTATTGTAGATGTTGATATTTTTTTTATATAAATACAGTTAAACTTTACGGCCAATGGCCGTTGCCATGGTCACCTCCTCCTTCACCCCTATCCCCCACGGGCACAGGTGAACCGCCTAGTTACGAAGCTACAACCGGTGGGGCAGAAGTTGCGACCACCGGTGACATTTGTAGGAACCGGCGAACAGGAAGCTGCAACGGATCGACAATGGTGATGACGGCGAGCCTCCACAGCTAGGCGGCGGGGCGAGCCAAGCAGGGGAAGCATGCCGGGGACGGCGAGAGGTTATGCTGGAAGGGGGGAGCGCACGTCTTACAACCGTGTGACCCGTGTTGTGCGGTGCTGCGAGACAGAGGACCTCATCGGCCATGGGCGGCTCGGTCTACGGTCTACGTGTGCTTGACGGAGAGAGGGAAAGCGATTTTAGAGAGGAAGAGAAACGCAGGTAGATTCTACCTGACGAATCGAGTGACCGACGACGATACACGGATCGGGCGGTTGAAAAAAATTGGCTGGCTGGTTGGCGCCTAATATATATGCATACGCGTGTTTTTTTTTTTACCTTATTTGTGCGCTGGCTGTTCCTTACCGGGATGTTCAGGCAACCAATCTCACCGAAAACGATACAATAGGAGTGACCGAGAAATATAACCAACAGAGCTAGTTTGCCCGAGTGGTTAAGGGGGAAGACTTAAGATCTTCTGCACATAAGTGCGCGTGGGTTCGAACCCCACAGCTAGCAACTTTTATGTCAACTAGTTTCACCCTGATTTTGAAAAAATAAGCTACGTACTACAAGATATAGTTTTTTTTTCTTTTCGCGTTTCCAGATCGTACTGTTGTCCTTCCAGATGAACTGCTCATCCATCGTGTAATATTTGCTTGTTTTCTTGTTCACTCGTCTCTGTTTCCTGCCATACCTGGAGAGAAAAAAAGGAGTTGCAGTGTTTTTTTTTTAAATTGATTTTTTAGGCAATCAACTAGACTTTATTTAGGACGAGTCACCGCGATAACGGGAACGAACAAAAGATCTTCCGGCTAGCCCAACCACACGTGTCGGCCAGTTCCGATAGTAAGTGTATGTCTAGATAGATTGTGAGCCTTCTTATTGAAAGTTCTGAATTCATGAACGAAATTACAGGATTAAAACTCTTAAGATCTCAAAACTATCTCTCTAATGATAGGACTAAAAGGAGTAAAACTAGTGTGCTTCAATTCATCAACAACCGTCTTGAAGTCTGAGGCGATGTGTAGATTCTGGACATGGAGATCATGCGAGAGAGAAAGGGCCTCCCTCACCGCCATGGCTTCTAATGTCGTCGGATCATCAATGTAGTCAAAACCCATCGTGGAGGCTCCCAAGAACAGACCCGCCTTGTCTATGCAGATTACCCCCACAGCGCCGAAAAAGCCATGGCGGGAAACTGCAACATCATTGTTCAGCTTTACGAAACTGCTTGGTGGGGCGATCCAGTTGCTTGGCCTTGATCGAGGTTGGCGCACAAGATTGCTTCTCTCCTGTTTTTGAAGAACTTGTATATCCTCCAGGAACCTCTCGATGAACAAGTGCGTCTTCATGGGACTATGGAAAATACCCTCATGTATCGCCTTCCTTCTTGAGCTCCAGATAGCCCATAGTGTGACCACAAGCCTGTTGAACTCACTTGCCTGCATGGAACCATACATCTCAAAGATAAAATTCTTGGGGCCAGTTGTATTGTTCATCATCATATGCTCTACGAGTTCATCAGGTGCGAGATACCACACACTGCTTGCCATCGGGCAAGCAATTAGTGCATGGCGCCTCGAGTCCCCCGACTGCAGAAGGGTCATACGACCGTTGTCGCCATATTTCTATGCAGCAGAACATCGCCAGTCGAAAGGCTTGTCCTAGCCAATCTCCACAAGAAAACCCTGAGCTGGGAAGGAACTTGAATATGCCATAAGGAAGTCCAGTGCTTCGATTTTGCCTCTACAGAAGACCCCTCCGTCTCGTTCAACCAGCCCTCCCTGCTGATTTTTATCATGTTGATCATATGACAAACTGACCGGACCGAGAATATGCCTTTCCTATCAGCACCCTAAGCCCAGTAATCATCAATCCTGGCGGTGCACAGTGGAATCTTCAAGATGGTCTCCGCGTCGAGGGGTGTAAACACCTGACAAAACAGTGTTTTTTTAATTGCAATGTTGTGTGACAGGCAAGCGAGCCCACATTGACATTATGCAAGCCCACTAGCTTCACGTTGGCACAAAATTGATCGTCTCTTTTATTTAAGGGGATAAATAGAAACCTCAAATGCTAGTCCAGTTTGGAGGATACTATGGAAGCTGCCAGTTCCGGCAAAGGTTAAGATACATTGTTGGAGATCAATTCTGGGTGCGATCCCGTGTCTCGAAGTCCTTGCAAATAGACATATGTCAACCAGTTCTCAATGTACGTTGTGTACAAGAGATTGTGAAAGTGTAGATCATGTCATGTTCCTCTGCCCAAGAGCACAGGAAATACATACTAAATTGGGTATGGATGTGACTATACAAAGAGCTAGCGCTACAACTGACCATCAGGGCTCACTACTGCACAAACTCCTGAGGATGTCGTCCTCGCCAAGCGGTGTGTCACCTGCCATTGATGGTAAAACCCTTATTGTTGTAGGTGCTTGGTATGTCTGGTGGGAGAGGAGAAAGTTTACCCATGGTGATGATCTACTGCAGACAACCCACTCAACACAAGCAATATTATCTATCACCAAGAATGTCTTTCTTGCAAACAAGAAGTCGGCCAGACCGAGGCTTAGAAAAAGAAAACGAACGTTCGGACCGGTCCGCAAACATGTAAGGATCTCCTTGGATAGAAAAAATCTGTAGAAATGGTCCTAAATCTAGGATCCAAACATTTACAAAACATTTGGGGGGGTGTTTCTTGAAGATGGCCTAAAATGCAGTTATGGAGATAGTGTACTGCATTAATTTAGGTACCAGCACAAAATCATGGAACTGCTCCGCCCCATGTGATTTTTCACCCCGCACCCCTCCACCCCTCAAAAAGAAACATGATGGAACTTCCAGGGCAAGTAAAACTAAAATTATAACATGTACATGCAAGCTGGTTTGCCCGAGTGGTTAAGGGGGAAGACTTAAGATCTTCTGCACATAAGTGCGCGTGGGTTCGAACCCCACAGCCAGCAATTTTTTATGTTTATTCCTTTTTTAAGCGGTAAACGGTAAAAAAAGGAGTAACAAGATCGGGTGTTTTCATGCTGTTCCAGATCCTGCAGCTCTTCTTGCAGATGAATGTCTTTCTTGTTTTCTTATTCAGCATGGGGTTTTACCTGCCATACGTGGAGGAAAAAAAGTTTGCATTGTTTTATTTATTTAATTGCACTGTTGTGTAACATCGCACTGGCACAAAAATGATTATCTTTTTTTTTGCGAATACAAAAAAAAAATGATTATCTTGATTGCGTTGTAGACATAGTATATGAAAAACAAGCTCATCCGACCAGCAAACTTGAGCTCAGTTTCCTCTAGTTAATACCTTTGGTATGGTTTGGATGTGCAAGCAAAAAACCTAGTACAGTACATAAAAACAGAGGGATCAAAGAGGGGCTGATGCTAGCCCTAAATCGCACTGACATGCCTATCATGGTGGAGATGGATTGCTCGGAAGCAGTCCAACTGTTGAAGTCCGGCTTGCCTGACAGGTCGGCGGATAGAAGCCTGGTGGAGGATATCAAGAGGATCATCACTGAATCATCCCGGGAGATCTCTATTACTCTCATTAGTCGGGTCCAGAACAATGTTAGTCATGCCCTTGCTGCGTATGGTAGATGCAGCCCTTGTACCGCTGTTTGGTTAAGGGAAGATCTACCTGATATTGTAAAACTTGTTCAGGCCGATATGCCTTCCTAAGTAATAGAGATCTCTTTTTACCTGCAAAAAAAAATGGACCATCATCAAACATATCACATATCACGATATAATCATTAATTCGAGACCGGCGTAGTGGAGAGACCAAAACTGCAAATATAGCACACCAGACACAATGGGCAGGCACACCAACTAGTGTAGTAAAACATGTAAATGACAGTTCTACTGAAATCCATTGTGCAATTTGTGCGGCTCGTTTGTTCCTTCCTGGGTCCATCCCTCCTCCGCTGCTGCTCCAAATCTTAGCCAACACCTACTACTATCCTTCCAGATGGATGGAAGGATACTCACTCACCTACAAACAAGTAAAGCATTTGGTCAAAATGTTTCACAAGGAAAGACGAGCGGAGCGATCAACAAGCCACACAAAAATAGTTCTACGACTGTATACCAGAGGATGCTGGTGTGTCAACTTGCTCACAGGGCATACAATCCCAAGGGGTTCAGTGGCCAGATCTTAGATGCAATCGACCGACTTTGCTTACCAGGAGAAGCCCATGCGGAGTACTGAAAGGAGAAAAGGAAACACTTAGGCGTTCATAGTTGGCAAATGAAACAAAACAAAACAAAAAACATGAAAATGTTGCTCAGATCTGATCTTGACAAAATATTGATCCTGTAGCAATAAGTAATCTCCCGGCAAAGAACAACCTTAAACATCATACTCAGGCTAATGGCTTTCAGAGTTTCAGAAATGAGTCAAGCACACAAACCCTGCAGTCAGCAGGCAATGATATGAAAAGCAGAATCCTACAAATTTCAGACCGACTAATTACAACAACAACAACAACAACAACAACAACAACAACAAAGCCTGTCAGTCCCAAACAAGTTGGGGTAGGCTAGAGCTGAAACCCAAAAAATATCGTAACCAAATCACGATATCAGACCGACTAATTAAGAAAAAAAAACGAGTTTGCCAATTAACTATTCAATATTGTAGAATCTACCCCCTCAATTTATTTAAATATGAACACAGACACAGGAAGCATATGGTGTACTCCCTCCGTCCAAAAATTCTTGCCGCGAGTACAGTACAGTGGCATTTTTATGAAAAACCCCTCATAGTTTGAAAATCGCAACAATCAGATCCCTGGCTGGTTTCTTCTTCCTCTGTCCGTCTGCTCGTCGCCAGCGGCCGGCGCCGTGGGATTCCGCCTCGCTCGCAGCCCACCTGCTACCACACCGACGGCGCGCGCACGCAAACAGCGACACCTCGAGGAGCAGCGCGCTGCGGCCGGCACTCTCTGCGCCAGGAACCGGTACCTCGTCGAGCACCTCCGCGTGGCCAGGGCACGCGCTGGGCTCCTCGCGCTCGCCAATGCTCGGCTCTGCGCGCAGGTCCAGGCCCTTGCCCTCAGACAGCTCCTCGTCGCCACGTCTGCCTTCGGCGGCGCCTTCAACACGCAGATACCTCGCCGGAGAAGCCAACTGTCTTGGCTGCAACTTCAACTCGCCGGAGGCCACCTGAAGCCAACTCTGCACGGAAACAAAACAACTGAGCAGGTCAGGTTAGGTTCTGCATCAACGCTTCATTATGTTCTGTCATCCACAAATCAATGCAAGCAAGCAATTGGACCTTGTACTGTGCATTTCTCAGTTTATTCGTGGAACAACAAGTCTACTTGTGCATTCCAAGTTAACTGAATGTTCAGTCATTTCAACTTGTGACTGGAGTATAAATGATAAGTTCAGACTGTGTTCTGAAATTGTGCATCATATGACTATGTTCAGTCATGGCATGAACATTTGGTGGTTTCAGGATATTAGGATAGGTGTAATTGAATAATCTAGGCCCTTCTATCTTGGCTGTCACTACTCTTGGTGAAACTGAAGATGCAGCTGAGCAAAAACAGACAAATATCATATGCAAAATGACAGTACAGTATTCAGTTTGGCAAGTGTATCCAGTTTGGCTAACTGTATTCAAATTGAAAATCTACAGTTTAGTCAAATTACAGTCAAGTACTGTCAAACTTCAATAACATGGAAAACCAGAGGATTGTCAAGCTTCAAGTACTGTTAAACTGAAGATTGACTGTACTGTCAAATTAAATTCAGGTTTTCAGAAACTGTTAACTGTAGCTAGGTTTGAAGCCCTGTATTTTTGTGTTTATCTGAAATCAAAGTATACATGTAAATTCATCTTTTGACACTGATTACAGATAACTCAAGATGGATTTGAATTTGATGCCTCAAGATGGAGAAGCTATGTTTGCACTCGCATCTAAAGTCTAAACCTGAATTCAAACAACAACAGATTTTGAGTCCAGCAAGTACTTCTCATGCAACTACTGTAAATTCAGAGCAACAAGATTCAGTGGAGTGAATTCAGTCAAATTTGTGGCTAGGACAACACTAGCAAGGGATACTTACTGTATGCAAATTCACAGTAACAGAAATTTAGTGTACGAATCCACAAAGGGAATTGCACAGATGAAGGAAGTGCACCACCAAACATATTCATATGAGCAGCATAGCTGCAATGCATTGGACATGCGAAGGATTCAGACCGCCAAACAGACATCAATTCTGAATCTTCAGAAGAAGAAATACTCAACCAGGCTCGTAGACCAACAGTCGCTCGTCCCCCTGCGCGCAGAATCCGTTGAGGACCTTCACCAGGAACTCCTTCCTCCCCTGCACGCCCTCCGGGGTCAGCTGCTTCACCACGAAATTGCAAGGGATGGGTGGAGAAGTGGGGGAAAGAAGATCTTTTTACTCCATGGAGTGCAGATGCAAGTGCTCCCAGTACGGGTCAACGCAGACCTCCCGGTGCTGGGCCTTGTGCTCCGCCGGCTCGACCACAAAATTTCAGTCTTGGTGGCGGCAGCGCGGCGTGGGGGAAGCTAGGCGACGTGGGGCGAGGGGTGAGGGAGCTAGGATGCATGAGGGGAGGGGAGGAGCAAGGCGGCGGCGTGGGGCGTGCCGGCGTCGGAAACGAGGCAGGAGAGTGGGCCGGGGAAGGAAGGGCCGTGGACTGCGGGTTGTGTCGGAAAAAAATAGAAGGGTTTTTTTACAAAACAACCAGAGCGGCGAGAATTTTGGACGGAGGGAGTACTTCATAATAACAGACATGATAACTAATAAATCTTCCTCGGGTGGAATATGTTGCCCCCCTTCTAGGAAGGTGGGTATGTTTGGTTGGTATCCACAACCAGCCCTACAAATTTTGGGGGGATTAGATGATTTGCCCTGGTATTGTCTCAATGACAAATTTTCCACAATTTTTTTGGTCATAGGCACAGAAATTATGATTTTTTGTATGGTTAAAAAAAAATGGCGCGTACATACCAACTTGCCAACTCCATTTCATTTTCTTGTCAACATGGGCTAGTCATAGGCAAGCAAAACCTTGGCCGAAATTTTTAGCTAGCCAAATATTTCGTAGGGTGAACCTAGGCTCAAACCAAACATAGCCATAGAAAAAATGTACAGTGGGTTGAAAATAATTAGCATCCAATTTGAAGAGAGCTGTTGAAAGAGACAAATACCTGAGTAACATTGATATGAAATTAATTTGCATGTGCAATGGTAGAACTAGCATGCCACATCATTCCTGAACAGAAAATAGATGACATAATCAGAGATTCAGCTAATGATTGTTGTGACACGTAGCACCTCCCGATCAGAACAGTCATAAACAAGGAACACATACCTCTGAAAAAATAACTTAGTGTTTGTTCTACCCAATGACAGGATGAATATCCAAGATATGTGCAATGCCAATCTAACTCCACCAAATGCAATCAGCACTAATAAACTTGGGCCAAGCACTGCAGTATTGCATATTTATATGAGCTGTGTCTTTTGAACAAGGTATCCTGCAAGTTGTTTTTCTATTCACACCACATCAACAAACTGAGTACAATCGATATCTTGGAGAGTAATCTTGCCAAGCAGCAGATCACTTGCATGCATGGAGCACAGTGGGAGGCATTTCTTGTTCACACTCTCATGAATGGCGCTTAATCCTTGAACCCACTTCTTTTCATTCAAAGGATCTATATTTAGGCGATTCTGCAGAAGCCGTACTCGGTAAAGGGCAGTGTCTGTTCCAGCACAAAAATGTGCCAGGCACGGAAGGGAGGTGTCATCGACTGCCAATCTGACCAAGATCATTGTCAAGGCTCCATCCACAGGCTTTGGATCAGAGAGATTCTTATCGCCCATCATCTTGATCTCCTTCTCTGTTGGGAAGTACACTTCTGCCACTCCATTTTCATTTGTCACCTTCAAATCCTTTGTATAATGGCTAATTGCTTGCCTCTTTGTACACTCATGCTTCTCGGCCAATGTCAAAAAGCAGGAGAACCTCAAGTGATAACTCACAACAATCTTGACCATCTTGAAATTCCGACAGCAGCAGAAGAAATCTAGCCACCTCCTCCCCACACCAGCATACCATTTGATGATATCTGCATCATCCAGACAGATAAGTAGCTTTATCGGTCGTGGCCGTCCCATGGAATTTGTGAACCCAGCCAACTTTACGGCCTTTCTTACAAGCTCGATTGGTGCATTGACCCTCATCTTCAACTCGGTCAAGTCTTCCACGATCCTCTTCTCATATTGTCTCTCGTCCTCCTCCTCTTCTAGCATCTCCTCGTCCTCACTCATGTCATGGCCCCTCCTCGGCATCAAGAACCTGTCGAGTGTTTCCTGTAACTGATCATAAGATTCCACCAATGCTGGTGGCAACTGATCCCTCACCCTGTTCAGTGACAAGAAGTCACCGGATGTGAACAATCGGTGCCAATAACGGCGATGCTCCTGCGACTTGAAGTATTCGGCCACTGTCTCCTCTGCCCAACCCTTGAACTCCTTCCGCACTTCATCCTCAATTCGGAAGTCAAACTCGAACTCATGCCCATGCCTCATCTTCTTGAACAAGTGGTTCAGTATTTTCAACCCAAGCTTCTTCCTCCGTGTCTCCCGAGCATTCTTCAGCTCCTGTGCCTCTGCTGCCTTCCTCTTCAGAAACATCTTCCTTGCCCTCTTCGCCTTCTCAGACATGGGAGGGTGTAAGACTGACGGCGGCACAGCTTGGAACTCCATCCCCAGGAATTCCATCTTCTCTGACACTGCACTGTGGACTGAGCTACCAAACCTGTCAACCTTCACCTCCAAGTCCTTCTCCAACACTCTGAGGATCCTATCTCTGACCTCAAGTGTGAGCATCTTCGACCCGGACGTCACAACCATCATCTCGTCGAGGTACCGGACCGCATACACTCTCACAGGCGTTTGCCGGACGCTGTCATCCTTGACTCTGGGATTCTTCTTGTGCACCTCCTCCCGGATGGCCATCACCTCTCTATCCACAGGATCAAAGAAAATGTTCAGCAGCGTGACAGTGAGCTCCGACTCCTGCGGGAGCCCGCGGCTGAGCTCGCAGCCGCCGAGCTCGAACGCTATCGCATTGGACAAGAACAGCTCGCGCAGATAGTCCAGGAACCCGGGGTCGTCGACCTTGCCGGAGACGGCGTCGAGGAGGCGGCGGACGTGGCGGGGGGCGAAGGGCTGGCGCGGGATGGCGAGGCGGAAGAACCAGGTGGCGTTGGGGATGGAGCGGAGGTATCGGATGGCGGCGTGGCGGGCGCGGTAGGCGAAGGTGGCGGCGCGTGGGGCGAAGACGGCGTCGAGGGCGGAGGCGGCGGAGAGCATGGCGAGGCGGAGCGGGAGGGACGGGAGCGGGAGCGGGCGGCCCTTGAGGCGGGAGGGGAGGATGAGGCGGAGGTGGGCGGAGGGAGAGGGCGGCGCGGCGTCGGCGTTGGTGGTGGTGAGGGGGAGAGGAGGGGGCTGGGCGGAGAGCGGGAGGGAAGGGTGGGAGCGGTGGCGGAGGAGGAGGGCGGAGGCGAGGAGGAGGGATGGGTTGGAGAGGAGCGGGAGGAGGGAGTGGAAGCGGCGGGTGGCGGCCAAGTAGTGGTCGCGCCGGAGGAGCGCCTCGAGCTCCGCGGCGGAGAGCGGCGCGGCTACGGTGGTGGTGGTGGTGGAGAGGGCGCGAGGAGTGGGGAGGAGGACGCGGCGGCGCGCGCGGGCGAGGCGGGGGAGCATGTGCGGCGCGGCGGTGGTGGAAAGGGGGCTGAGGCGGCGGCGGCGGGCGGGGGGAAAGTGGAAGGCTGCGGCGCGCGGAGGTGGGCCGAGAGCCCGAGACGCGCTTGTTTGCTAACGAATATGACCCCTCAAAAAATAAATTGTATGATTATCTTCCCTTTTTCAAGACAAAAAATCGAAGTTCATGTTTGAGATTCAAACCCTCACACTTGACATTGAGGTTCTTCAATTAAACATATTTTTATATCACTAAGGCATTATGAAATGCTGAGTCTTAGCATGGTACTTAACAAGATAATGCAACTTGCGTCGCAAAAAAAATGTTATCTCACAATGCACGAGTGGTTGTATTGGGGGCTTAAGTTAATTTAGTGTTCGCGTAGCGTCTAGCGTGGCATCTTTCTTGTGCAACGCCCGCACTTCAGTAGGACACAAAAATTGAGCCCTTATACACAAAAGTTTTATATTTCGATGGCAACTTACATATGGTACACAAATTCCTCTATATTTTCAATAGACACATATCAAACTAGTGCTAGTTCTTGATTATCACAAGAGGAATTTTTATTTAGCCAAACGAATTTGTCGAGGCCTTTAATTCGGGATGCTATAAATTCATTGTCTCTCTTTCTCTTTTGCCTCTTGTGATGACCAAATTTACATTTTCGAGATGAGATCTCATAACACAACAAACAAAGGCTACATAATTATGACATGAGACTAAATTTTGGAACAAAAGCAACTGGATCTGGTTGCCCTTGCTTGCTACAGCTTGCCCTAAATCAATCCACCAATCTTGCAACAACAGTGTCGTAGAGTAGCAACATCGTTGATACGTCCCAAACGTATCTATAATTTCTGCTTGTTCCATGCTCATTTGGGTGACATTGCTATGTGTTTTGCTACATTTTCATACATTTTTACATATATTTGGACTAACCTACTAACTCAGTGCACACAGTGCCAGTTTATGTCAGCTGATGTCTGTGAATTACAGGTTTTTACCAATATTTATAAAGCCCAAAATATTCCAATAAAAATATATAAGAAATCAGCGCAACAGAAGCTTCCGAAAGACCGAAGGAGGGCCACCCCCTCCCAGATGGCCATGGGATGCGGCCCCACCCTAGGTCGCGCTAGGAGGGCGCTTGGGTGGAGGGGCCACCCCCTGGTGCCCTCCTTTGGCCTATATTTACACCCCGTTCCAGAAGCCCTCAGGAGGAACCCCGCATCGCGATTTTCACCTCTACTGCTTTTATTTCCTTTTTGTTGCAATCGCCACTATTATTTCCTGCTTCTGTTTGATCCTTTGTAAACAACAAGACCCAAGAGATTGACAACCTCTCTAAAGTCGTTGGGAGCAAAGTTATTTGTTGTTATGTGCATATCCACGTCAACTCCTAAATTACTGGCGACATAAACCTAGGAATCTTCACCGAGAGAAATTTACTGCACAATACATAATATATTCTGCAACTATAAATTTCAAATGCTACTATCTATACATAATATATGCTGCAACTATAACTTTCAAATGCTACTATCTGTACAAATGTGATGCAAAAAATGCTAATATGTTGATATATGTTACGTTTCGCTAAACGAATGTATCTAGATGTATTTTAGTGTGGTAAGCACATTCATTTGAAAGCGTGACATAAAAATGTTATTGTGCTCATCAATATTACTTGTCGCTCAAATGGATGTGTCTATATGTATTTTAGTGCTATATACATCGACTTTAGACAATGTGGCCGGTGATGATGCTGCTACGTTTTCTTATTGCAATGGGGAACGGGAAAGCTACCATTGATGCTCGATTTTTGCTACAATAAATTATGATTGGCAATGACGGGTTGCAAATTATGTTACAATCGGTAGCAAAAATGCTACTATGGATGATAAAATTTACTACCACAAATTGATGAAAAGTATGACACGCAACAATGTTTTTCATGATTTTTGCTAAATGGTGCTAAAATTTAAGAAAACTACACACAATTTTTTGTTGCGTCTACGTACCATGAAGCTGCAACCGGTATCTCAAAAAGTTACATCGTACCTATTATTATTATTATTATTTTGGCGAAGGGTTAAGTAGCAATCTGGGTTGTTGGTTCGCCGCGATCGAGCGGCTGTGCGGTGACCTGCTAAAACTGGGCCGGCCGACCGGCGCCTAGCATCATCCTTATTAATTTGCGTGCGACAACTGAAAGTGCAAATGAAATTATGTAGCATATTATTTGCGTTTTAAACTTGGTTTTTTTGCCCATCTGGTTTTTCCACTGCGGTGCGAGGGGAAAGCAGGAGGGGTGGCGCTGGAGCTACACAGTGGTGCGAACATCTAGTGTCGAGGGGTTCGCTCTCCATCCCCTTAGCGCGACCCATAGCTTAATATCGGGGTCCATTGAAATAGGATCCTGATCGTACGTTAGGGCGTAAGGATGGTAACTCTGAACATTTTGATAGCAACTTTACCATATGGGAGATGGTAATTTTCTCTAATACATGGTAATTTCAGCTAATACATGTACTAAATAAATGAAGCAAAAACTGGATCAAGCTCTATTTGCTTGCCTGCAAAGATCATATACTTTCTTCGTTTTTAAATAAGTATCTTAACCTTGTACTAATTTGATTACCAAATCTAACATTCTTAAGAAGTTGGTCCCAATTCTCTCAACATGCAAGGTGTCCACCTCACCATTCCACTAAGCCAATCATTTTAATTTTCTTTCCCACCAGGCCATGCAAAGTATGCCACATAAGGGAGCTCTCATTAACTTCACATGCACATGCAACTTATATATAAATATAACTCTCTTTTGCACTCATATTTATAGTGCCTTTTTTTATAGAGAATCAAATTATAAGTTACCTCATATTTTTTCTATGCGATTTTTTATGAATGCACATAGGTAATTGCTATCATTGCAATATGTTTAATCAAAGGTGATGTCTCCACTGTGTCTACTCAACAATTTTTTCATCTTATATCATCTCACCGATATATTGTGAAGGTAATGTTTTTTTAAAGAAACTCATTTTTTATTTATCATCAATTTTTGTTAAAAAAATTCTTATATTTTGAGTCAAAACAATATTAATTTCAAAGAAATTATAATAAACTTATATTATGTTTCATAATTTTTTCTATATTTCAAAATATAAAATTATTTATTAGCAGTTCCCGCAGCAACGCGCGGGGTATAATCTAGTTGTATTAAGGTTGAGACACTTATTTTGAAACGGAAGTAGTACAAATTAAAGTAGCAGTAGACATCAATGAAAAAAATAGCGCGCTATTTCACGCTAATAGTGGCGCTATATCATATCTGGGAGTTGAACGCTACGCTATGCATTTCAGCCACGCTATGGCGCTACACGCGCTAAAGACACGCTATTGCACGCTATTCGCGCTATTCGCTATTTCGCTATAGCACGCTATTTTTTTAAATTACTTTTTCAATAGCCCATTCTACATTTAGCCCATTTTGGCCCACTCAGTGCCCTAAATCCCTAATCCCCACTCCTCTGCCATGAATTCCTCTAGTTTATGTGATTAATTTCTTTTGATTCTGATGATGATGACCCCTTTCATTTACTACTTCTGCAAGTTCTGCTATGTTGTTTCCCGCTCGCTCCTTGTTGAGTTGTTGTCTTGTTCATGCTACTAAACTACTTCCTAGTTCCTACTTTTTTGTGTGATTTGAATTCTAACACTAGTGGACAGACCCCCATACTATCCCGGTTCATATGGGCCTTCGGTCTCGGTTCCACACCCGGGACCAATAACTCGGGACCAATGATGGTCCCGGTTGGCCCACGAACCGGGACCGAAGAGGCTCCACGTGGCCAGGCGCGCAGCGAGGGGTGGAGGGGTCATCGGTCCCGGTTGATAGGAAGAACCGGGACCGAAGAGGCTCCACTGCCCTCTTTTTCTGCCGCGGCAGGATTTTCTGATTTTTTTCATTTATTTATTTTGTTTTTTGTATTCAATTAAATGGTACCATATATATATAAAGCAACAATGAACCACAATATATATTACACATTATCGTCAAGAATATATCATATACACCATCTCATTCCTCGTGCTTGGTCGAACATGTATTACACAAACGGTACTCACACGAGTTCGATCTAATTTACATTGGTCCTTGGCCGCTTGTCTTCCAAAAAATGAGGGTGAAAGAACTCTCTGGTCGGAGCTATGACATGGCCTAATAAGAATCCGACGATTTCCTCTTGAATTGCTCGCACGCGTTCTCGTGGTAGAAGACCGTCCCGCATTCGTTCGATCTAATTAAAAGAAAGGGATCAATATATATGAATGAAACTAAACACAATTTAACGCAATAAATTAAAGTATTGAATGTTGTTTATCGTACTTCAATTTTCCTTATGTTTCGGGTTGCGGCCGTCTCTTTGGTCGTCTGGCGAATGAACTCGCAGACATAATATCCACATAAGTTATTCCCGGGTCCCTGTCTCAAACACTTTACGAGAACGGAGATCAATGAATATTATAATCAACATGATAATTATACTGAAACTAGAATCAAAAAGATGCACGGATCTAGCAAGTAGTACTTACATTCAGTGGTTCAAATGTAAGCTCTGCCGGAAGACCCGGTGTTTTGGCGGTGAACCGTTTCCAAGCCCTCTGGAGGCATGCCTGCATGTCCTCCCATGATTTCATAGATTTGCGTCCCGGGTCCATGAATTTTACTACTCCTTCGTCCGGAACAATGATCAACAGAATAAAGTGGAAGCTGCACACGCATAAAGAGTCAATTATACGCTTAACACCGAGCAAGAAAAATAGAATGTGTGCGAGACAGTAACACTCACTCGCAGTTGTAAGGAAATAGTATTTCCCTTCTTGTGCCGAAATACGTCAAAGATTGCAACAAGTTGTTCTCTGTCTGGTTGGGCTTCTCTTTGAGAGTTCTTTCATGAACGAACTGGCAGTCAACGAACCCAATGTCATAGATTTGTCCTTTTTTGCATTCGAGAATCTTCATTCTGCATATATAATTAGTTTAGTGATGAGTGTAAGATTGTACATGAAACGAATGAGCTGAGCTAGAAAGGCTTGATCACTGAAATTAATGGTACTTACAGACAATATGCACTGACGATAGATTTGTCGATGGCGTCTCCATTGTAAAACTGAAATAATTCTGAGAATTCAATCAGATCGAAGCCTTGTCCATGCCCGTAATGCTCGTTCTGAAATTTAACGTAGATCCAGTTTTCGGATTTAGCAGATTTTTCCATGTACCAGTCATGCAATTTTCGCATCTTTGTTGGTAGATCGTTGACTAACTCGGGTTTGACGAGAGGATACCCGTGTCGGTATTGGTATGCCGGTATGAATTCCTCGTCGTTCCGGCCGGTCTCGAACTCATCCAGACGGCTCAGGTAATCAGTAATAGACAGTCCTACTGCGTGGGCTTTTGCTCCGTACTGTCTTATAAACTCCGGATCTTTGTTCGGATCATACGCATCGACCTGATGCTGCTGGGGGCGCGGCCAAGTGTACACTTTGAGCGGTTCGATCGATTGTTCTTTCTGTAGTCCGAGCTGGGCAATCTCTTTTCCGACTCTCCGCTCTTTTGCCTCAGCCGACTTTGTAATAGAGCGTTCATAGTCTGATGTGAGCGGTATGGGGTTGTGAAGCTTCTTCTTCAGTTCCGCGCACGCGGCGTGATCTTTTGGGGTGCGCGGAAACAATGGCTCTATTGGCTTCTTCTTGTTGGCCACATCAATCTTCCACTTTTCATAAGACATTTTTGCGGACACTTCCAGTTCCTCAGGTGTCATCTCTCCTGGTAGCTTCTTCATATTCTGATGAGGAACTTTTGGGAGGGGTGATCGCTTACGTTTCGGTGATTTCTTGCTGCTGATGTTGCTGCTTCCCCTCCTAGTATAGGTACGCTTCCGCTTCTGGCTCTGAGGCTCAGGAGATGGAGACGGCTGGGGCGACGGTGGAGATGCCTGAGGCGACGGTGGAGACGGCTGAGCCGGAGAGTGGTGAGGCGGTGAAGGCGATGGTTGCGGTGAAGAATGGTCACGTGGCGGCGAAGGTGGATTGCTCTTCTGAAGAGTGGGTGACCTTGGCGGCGAAGGTGGATTGCTTAATCAACCTCGCCGGTGTTTTCGAGATTAAAGGTTCCGCCGGAGGCGGAGCCGAAGCCGGCTTGTCTCCCGTCCGATGCTTCTTCTCGGTGGAGAGACTCGTCCCCCTCACCGGAATCGTTCAGAAACCGGCGGGTGACATCTTGACCTTCATTTTCGTTGATCATATCGTGAAGCAAGTTTTCCTCATTTTCATCTCTACGAAATATTGGATCCATAGTATCTGCAAATTAAGAATTGCAGGCTATTATAATGCAAATAATCAAAGTTTTAACCAATTTAAATCATTTAATAATCATCCCTCTTAGGAGAAGGCTACATGTAGAATTCACCAGATAATGTGGGCATAGTATGATGGACTCATAAACCTTAAGGTGTCAGCGACAAAGGATTTTATGAAGGCTTTCACTATCATGACACACTCAGAGTGACCACGGCCCGCTATCTAATCCTATTAGCTAACAAGGCGCAGGTTCCACTGTTGTATATAATATTTATAATAGGCTGCATAGGATATAGGAAAGGTACAACAAGTGGCGACAATGACAGGCTATGCATTGGAATAGGAAAGTAACGTAGCAGCAGCATATGCCTAGTTCAACAGATAAAAATAGACAAGTAGGCGATATGTGGGAGAGGGGAAGTGGCTCTGCTTGCCTGGAAGCTCGACGGTAGGGGTACTGTCGTCGACGACGTAGTCGTAGGCGGCAGCGGTGTAGTCAACGATAGCAGCGGGGTCTACCGGAGATTAAAGGGGGGAGAAACAGTAAATACACAGCATGACAGATGAAATGCAAACAACGATCTAACGTAGTTCGATACAATAAGCTCGGAGCGGGAGTTCATCCGGGGATGAAATACCGGCTCCGGGTGATTACCTTACAGGGTGTCCGGAGGGGGGGGGATGATGCTGGAGGTGTCGTGGACATCCGACACACGTGTGGTTGGTGTATCCGGGTTAGTTGATCTATTCCGAACAACTTTCGTGTTCGGAATAAATTGATCCGGGTACTTTAACAGTACCGGACAAATCATCGGACAGACGGTCCGGAGGGGGACGGTTCGATGCTCGGCATGTTAGAGGGGTGTGGTGGGGGTATGGGTATCATATCTGCAATCGTTGGTCTGTTCTAAGCAACTTTCGTATACAAAGTTTTTCGATCCGGGCAACCTTTATCGGTACCGGAAATTATCGGCAGACGGACCGGAAGGGGGGGTGTCGGTGTTCGGTGCGTTAGGGGGTGTGGTAGACATACGAATAGCGTATTATTATTCTACACATTTTTCTGAGCAAAATTGATATATAAATTATTTTAATCCGAGTTACGGATTAAAAGATATTAATTAAACAAGTTTAATTCAATTTTTAAATCATTTTCTATTTCATTTAATAATTAACCAAAATAATTAATAATCAATTTTTAATTAACTGACCAGTGGGTCCCACTGGTCAGTGGCTTATAATTAAACTAATTTTATTAGAGTTAATTAAACAGGGGTGGCCCCACATGTAAGTCTAACCTATGTTAATTAAACATTTTTAATTAAGTTAAGTGGGCTCTGGCCCACATGTCATCTACACAATAGTTAGACTAATTAACCAAAATTAATCTAAATGGGCAGGGGCCCACTAGTCAGGGGCTGAGGGGGGTTTCTATTCCTGTTTATTTTTAATAGGCCATTAGGGGGGCATTGGACCCACTAGTCATAGGCTTAGGGGGGGGGTTCAATTAGGCCTTAATTAAACCGCTGACAGTGCGGGCCCGCCGGGCAGAGACCCATGGTCTCGCCGGCAACGACAGCGGCTCCGGCGAGGTCGCCGTTCTCGCTGTGAGGGACGGGAGGAGGCGCTGTTGGGCTGGTTCGACGGAGGGGGCCAGCGCGCGTCGAGTGGTGGGGGTGGGGCCGCCGGGGAGTGGCCGGAAGCACGCCGGCGTCGTGCGAGGCGGCGGTGACGGCGGCGGTGTTGAGCTAGGCGGCGCCGGAGCACGGGACAACGAGGGAGGCCGTTCGGTGTACAGAAACGAGCGGGGAAGGAGGCCAATCAAAGCCACGCTCACCGTGGAGCACGTCGAGGAGGCAGGGGCACGGGGCGGCGAGGCGAACGGCGGCGAATTCCTCGTCGACGTTGCCGGGGCCGAGGAAGATGACGGCGTCGATCCACGCGTGTGGTGGCTCCCGGGCTCCTCTCCTCTTGCGGCGGGGCACGGGGCGGCGAGGCGAACGGCGGCGAATCGGGCAGCCTTCCGGCGTCCGTAGAGGAATTCCGCGCGTCGACGAGATTTGGTGGAGTTGGGGGAGGAAGAAGAGATGCGCGCGTATATAGTAAGGGCCATCGGTCCCGGTTGGTAGCACCAACCGAAACCAAAGACTCAACGGTTCCGGTTGGTGCTACGACCCGGGATCGTTGGCCTGGGCGGTGAGGGACGTGGTGCTGCCACGTCGCACCAGGCTCATCGGTCCCGGGTCGTAGATCCAACCGGGACCGTTGAGTCTTTGGTCCCGGTTGGTGCTACCAACCGGGATCGTTGACCCTTTTTATGCAATCTTTTCGTCTTCCCGCCCTTTTCAAATTTATTTTCTTTTTTATTAGTTAGGTGTTTCAATTTAAAAAGATTTTTTGTTTGGAATTTGAAAAAACTTTTAACAGCAAAAGTGCTTCAATTTAATTAACTAATCCAAAACCATTTTTTGTTTTAAAATATATTTATTTAACTATACAGTTTTACTATTTTAACTATACAATTTTACTATTTTCAATTAAAAATGCATTTTCAAATATTTATTGCATTTCATTTTTCTAAACATATTTCAACTCAAGAGTTTTGTTTGCATTCAACATGCACCATTCAAAGCCACATACTAAAATTTCAACCCTTTCCGACTTCTTTTGTTATTTTTCATGCATTTAATGATTTATTTTGAGCTAAATGACCTTGAAATTGGAAAGCACTACAACTGAACTCAGAAAAGGATGAAACTTGGCATGGTATCATCATTTGATCCATATGGCATGTGTGCAAAAGTTGAGAGGATTACGACAAAAACTGGATGCACTTCGTGTACAAACTGGACCATCTGTTTCAAAGTAAGAGGGTTTGAGACGAAAACTCATCTGTTTCAAAGGCATTTCATTTTTCTAAACTTATTTCAACTCAAGACTTTTTTTGCATTCAACATGCAACATTCAAAGCCACATACTAAAATTTGAACACTTTCTGACTTCATTTGCTATTTTTCATGCATTTAATGATTTATTTTGAGCTAAATGACCTTGAAATTGGAAAGCACTAGAACTGAACTCAGAAAAGGTTGAAACTTGGCATGGTATCATCATTTGACCCACATAGCATGTGTGCAAAAGTTGAGAGGATTACGACAAAAACTGGATGCACTTCGTGTACAAACTGGACCATCTCTTTCAAAGTAAGAGGGTTTCACACGAAAACTCATCTGTTTCAGAAGCATTTCATTTTTCTAAACTTATTTTAACTCAAGACTTTTTTTTGCATTCAACATGCAACATTCAAAGCCACATACTAAAATTTCAAACCTTTCTGACTTCATTTGCTATTTTTCATGCATTTAATGATTTATTTTGAGCTAAATGACCCTGTAATTGGAAACCACTACAACTGAACTCATAAAAGGTTGAAACTTCGCATGGTATCATCATTTGATCCACATAGAATGTGTGCAAAAATTGAGAGGATTACGACAAAAACTGGATGCACTTCGTGTACAAACTGGACCATCTCTTTCAAAGTAAGAGGGTTTGAGACGAAAACTCATATGTTTCAAAGGCATTTCATTTTTCTAAACTTATTTCAACTCAAGAATTTTTTTGCATTCAACATGCAACATTCAAAGACACATACTAAAATTTGAACCCTTTCTGACTTCATTTGCTATTTTTCAAGCATTTAATGATTTATTTTGAGCTAAATGACCTTGAAATTGGAAAGCACTACAACTGGACTCATAAAAGGTTGAAACTTGGCATGGTATCATCATTTGATCCACATAGCATGTGTGCAAAAGTTGAGAGGATTACGACAAAAACCGGATGCACTTCGTGTACAAACTGGACCATCTCTTTCAAAGTACGAGGGTTTGAGACGAAAACTCATCTGTTTTAAAGGAATTTTTTTTTCTAAACTTATTTCAACTCAAGACTTTTTTTGCATTCAACATGCGACATTCAAAGCCACATACTAAAATTTGAACCCTTTCTGACTCCATTTGCTATTTTTCATGCATTTAATGATTTATTTTGAGCTAAATGACCCTGTAATTGGAAAGCACTACAACTGAACTCATAAAAGGTTGAAACTTGGCATGGTATCATCATTTGACCCACATAGCTTGTGTGCAAAAGTTGAGAGGATTACGACAAAAAATGGATGCACTTCGTGTACAAACTGGACCATCTCTTTCAAAGTAAGAGGGTTTCAGACGAAAACTCATCTGTTTCAAAGGAATTTCATTTTTCCAAACTTATTTTAAATCAAGACTTTTGTTTGCATTCAACATGCAACATTCAAAGCCACATTCTAAAATTTCAAACCTTTCTGACTTCATTTGCTATTTTTCATGCATTTAATGATTTATTTTGAGCTAAATGACCCTGTAATTGGAAACCACTACAACTGAACTCATAAAAGGTTGAAACTTGGCATGGTATCATAATTTGATCCACATAGCATGTGTGCAAAAGTTGAGAGGATTACGACAAAAACTGGATGCACTTCGTGTACAAACTGGACCATCTCTTTCAAAGTACGAGGGTTTGAGACGAAAACTCATCTGTTTCAAAGGCATTTCATTTTTCTAAACTTATGTCAACTCAAGACTTTTTTTTCATTCAACATGCAACATTCAAAGACACATACTAAAATTTGAACCCTTTCTGACTTCATTTGCTATTTTTCAGTCATTTAATGATTTATTTGGAGCTAAATGACCGTGTAATTGGAAAGCACTACAACTGAACTCAGAAAAGGTTAGAACTTGGCATGTGTGCAAACTGGACAACTGAAACAGTGGTGTCACATCATGTTCAAACTTGGCTAATTGCAAACATCACAAAAAAAACCACCAATGGTTCAATACATTATTACACATCACTTGTTTCCTACATTGCTTATGATCGCTTCTTGGGCCGTAACCACGGAGCATCTTCATTGCTTAATGGGATAGTTGGGTCAGTTTTCACTGTGAAGGGAGGAATTTCATGAAACTTATCGTAATCTTCGGACATGTCTGTCTTGTCCTCGACTCCCACGATGTTTCTTTTTCCTGAAAGAACTATGTGACGCCTGGGCTCATTGTCATTCCGTACAGCTGGTCGACCTTTAACCCATCTCCATTCATGTTGACCCAACTGCACCGAAACAAAGGGACCTTAAAAGTAGGTCCATAGTCAAGTTCCCATATCTCATCTATGTAACCATAGTATGTGTACTTTGTACCATCCTCGTTTGTTGCATCAAAGCGGACACCACTGTTTTGGTTGGTGCTCTTCTTATCTTGGGCGACCGTGTAAAATGTATTCCCATTTATCTCGTACCCTTGGAAAGTCAATACAGTCTGAGACGGTGTCGCGGCCAGCAAGTAGAGTTGATTTCCAATAGTGGTGTCATGCATGAGACGTAATTGCAACCAAGTGCCGAAAGTCTCCATGTGTTTGACTTGAATCCATTGGTCATCCTCCGCCGGGAACTTGGAGCGTAGAACATTCTTGTGTTCCTCGATATACGGTTGGACGAAGGTAGAACTTTGTAGAACCGTGTAGTGTGCTTGAGTCAAAGAATGCCCGTCCTGAAATATCTTTGCTTTCTTTCCTAGCGTTCCTTTTCCACTCAGTCTCCCCTCATACCGCGATTCAGGAACACCAATCGGCTTAAGGTCAGGAATAAAGTTAACACAGAACTCAATGACCTCCTCTGTTCCATAGCCCTTGGAGATGCTTCCTTCTGGCCTTGAACAGTTACGGACATATTTCTTTAAAACTCCCATGAACCTCTCGAAGGGGAACATATTGTGTAGAAATACAGGACCTAGAATGGCAATCTCGTCGACCAGGTGAACCAGCAGATGCGTCATAATATTGAAGAAGGACGGGGGGAACACGAACTCAAAACTGATGAGACATTGGACCACATCCTTCTGTAGCCTTTCCAGACTTGCATGATCGATTACCTTCTGAGATATTGCATTGAGAAATGCACATAGCTTCACAATGGGTACTCGAACATTTTCTGGTAGAAGCCCACGCAATGCAACCGGAAGCAACTGCGTCATAATCACGTGGCAATCATGAGACTTGAGGTTTTGGAATTTTTTCTCTGCCATATTTATTATTCCCTTTATATTTGACGAGAAGCCTGTCGGGACCTTGATACTTCTAAGGCATTCAAAAAATATTTCCTTCTCTGCTTTGGTAAGAGCGTAGCTGCTTAGACGCCCTTTATCAGTATGCCTGTGGTATGGGTCTTTCATACGTTGCTGGTCCTCCCGTGCTTCTGGTGTATCTTTTGACTTCCCATACACGCCCAGGAACCCTAGCAGGTTCACGCAAAGATTCTTCGTCACGTGCATCACGTCGATTGAAGAACAGACCTCTAGGTCTACCCAATAGGGTAGCTCCCAAAATATAGATTTCTTCTTCCACATGGCCGCGTGTCCGGTAATGGCATCTTTCGGAACAGATTGACTGCCAGGACCCTTTCCAAAGATTACTTCTAGGTCATTCACCATACCAAATACATCAGCACCTTTAGGGAGCTTAGGCTTTTTCCGGTGATCTGCCTCACCGTTGAAATGCTTGCGTTTCTTTCTCACGATATGATTGGGCGGCAGAAATTGACGACACCCCAGGTACACAACCTTCTTACATTTATCCAAATATATACCTTTAGTCTTATCTAAACAGTGCGTGCATGCATTGTATCCCTTGTTTGACTGTCCTGAAATGTTACTAAGAGCGGGCCAATCATTGATGGTTACGAAAAGCAACGCTCGCAGGTCAAATTCCTCCTGTTTGTCCTCATCCCACACGTGTACACCTGGTTTGGCCCACAGCTCCAAAAGTTCATCGACTAATGGCCTTAGGTACACATCAATGTCGTTGCCGGGTTGCCTCGGTCCTTGGATGAGCACTGGCATCATGATGAACTTCCGCTTCATGCACAACCAAGGAGGAAGGTTGTAGATACATAGAGTCACAGGCCAGGTGCTGTGACTGCAGCTCTGCTCTCCAAAAGGGTTCATGCCATCTGTACTTAGACCAAACCATAAGTTTCTTGCTTCATCTGTAAAGTCTGAGTGGCCTCTCTCGATTTTTCTCCATTGCGACCCATCAGCGGGGTGTCTCAACTTCCCGTCTTTCTTACGGTCTTCTTTGTGCCATCGCAGCAACCTGGCATGCTTCTTGTTTCTGAACAGACGTTTCAACCGGGGTATTATAGGAGCATACCACATAACATTAGCAGGAACCCTCTTCCTCGGGGGATCGTCATCTCCCTCAGCATCACCAGGGTCATCTTGTCTGATCTTGTACCGACTCGCAGTGCATACCGGGCATTTATCAATACTCTCGTACTTTTCACCGCGGTACAGGATGCAGTCATTAATGCATGCATGTATCTTCTGCACATCTAATCCTAGAGGGCAGATAACCTTCTATGCTTCATGTGTTGTCGCGGGCAATTCGTTATCCGGTGGAAGCTTCGACTTCATTATTTGCAGTAACTTCTCAAATCCGGTGTCAGAACAACCAAAATATGCCTTCCATTTCAACAGTTCCAGTGTGGTACCGAGCTTTGTGCTGCCATCTTCTCAATTTGGGTACAAGGGCTTTTTGTGATCCTCTAGCATGGTCTCCAACTTCTCCTTCTCTTTTCCTGTTTCACAGTCTCGCTTTGCATCAGAGATGACCCGACCAAGACCATCAGCGGTCTCATCCGATTCCCGTTGTTCTTCTTCATTGTCACCTCGTGGAGCTCCATCTTCTTCATTGTCTTCCATTGCAGTGTCACCGAATTCTTCAGGGGACATAGGATAGCTATCATCATCCTCCTCTTCTTCATTGTCTTCCTGCCTAACCCCTCTTTCTCCGTGCTTGGACCAACAATAATATCCGGGAATGAAACCTCTCCGAAGCAGGTGGCCTTGAAGTGTTCTCGAGGAAGAGTACTCCGCCACGTTCCGACAGTCAATACAGGGACAAGGCATAAAATTATCCACTTTGTTTGCATTAGCCACATCGAGAAATGTATGCAGGTTTGTAATAAACTCGGACCCGCGTCGATCGCTGTACATCCATCGCATCCGTGCTTCGATCTGCGTCATATAATTAACCATTACAATAACTTCGTGAATGGTGAAAAGACCACTATATATGCACACGTGCAGTATTTTTGTATCAGTTACAGATGGAGAAGATAAGGTTGCTAACCTCGGCTGAGGATACGGTGTTCTGAGGACCTAAGTGTGGCTCGGACATTTCGTCGAACACCTGGTGTGCAATCAAAGGAAAAATTCTAGCACCCACCCCACCCCAACACAATCCTGAAATTTTTTGAGGCAAAATGGCAAAGTGCTGGCTGGGGGCTTATATAGCCAGGGCAACGGTCCCGGTTTTTGCCAATAACCGGGACCAATGCTCGTTGAACCGGGACCGTTGCCCTATACAGACGAACCGGGACAGTTGCGAGGCATCGGTCCCGGTTCTGAAATAAACCGGGAGCGATGCCTTTTGTGGGCTGGACGAAAGGGGGGTCTCTCCACTAGTGTAAACTATATCTATGTCTATTTGATACTTGTTGAACTTTGGCTATGTAATAATAATGGAACTATGTACTATGTTAACTATCTCTAGTTGATGTTTGGCTGAAGAATGATATATATAACTACTGAAATTCTGATTTATCATGTATTTTTGTCAGACGCTATTTTAAAAAATAGCGCGCTAATAGCGCGCTATAGCATGCATAGCATTTTTTGGAGGGCCACGCTATTTAAGATAGCGCGCTATTTTTTTCATTGGTAGAATGCATACATTGTCGTATGCATATAATTGTGGCATACCATGAACCGTACTATAGTTACACCCTCGATGGAGTGCTATTGAGGTTGAAGATCAGACAGGGCTCGCTTGCGCCGCGTGCGCACGGGCGGTCGCGGTACAGCCCATGTGTGATACTGCTGGCGTGGCCGATTCCCCTCCGGCTTGCTGTTGAAGAAGAGGAGGCAGCGCTCGCCGCCGTTCCCGCGTCTGCCGGCGTAGAGGTCGACGCCGTCTCCAGGGGACATACGACTGTCGCTCACGAATTCCACCCATCCAGACCCGATGATCCGGTAGGCCGTGTTGGAGGCGAGGTACCCGAGCTTGGCCACCTTCTCGACGCCGGCGTCAAGGTCGATGAGGCAGGCCACTGGCCGCTGGTCAGCCTGCTCCAGCTCCGGGAACAGCCTCGGGATGGGGCCGCCCTGCACCATCCCTCTCGCCGAGTAGGATGTTGTAGTGGGTTCTGGAGTCTGGTCTCCGTCTTCAGGAACCTTCGTCGCTGCCGGCAGCAATGCAATGAGATGTGATGTGGCAATTTCATGTCTTCGTGTCCACACTTCTACCGTTGATTACGGATAGATCGAACGGCTGATGTTGTCTAGAGGCAGGCACACCATCAACACCAACTGAGATTTTTATAGGAGTATATATATATAAAGATAAAGATATTGCTTTGATAATTTATTTATTTTTCCATGCAGATACGCCATTGTACAGTGGGTAGCCCCAAATAAAAGAGCTGGCAAGAGAGGAAAAGTCTTAAATACGCTTAGCTATGTTGGAGAGGGAGTTTCATTACCATGTACTGTGAAGTGGTTGGACTTGTGGTGCATATTTCTGGTTTTGATGTGAAACATTTTTTAAGTCATGAATAATTAAAAAATATTTTTCTATAACCCATAATCAATTTTTAAATAAAATAATACATTTAAAAGTTAGGAATATTCTTACAAATTGTGAGTGTCGAGATATTCAAGACCATTCTTTAAAATCATCAATATTTACAGAATTAAACATTTATAAAGTTTAGGAATATATTTTTAAAATTGCATGCTTACATATTTCAAGGATGATCATTCTGTAGTAGAAAACAATGCCCATCAATTATATTAAAAATGTGCCCCATGTATTTTTAGAAAATATGCATCACATATTCATTTATTTGAATCTTATACTTAAGAAATGTTGATTGCATTTTTATAAAAATATCCATCACATGCATGAAACAATCCTCATTGTATATTAAAATTAGTTGTACATGAAATTGGAAATTGTTCACCACATTAACAAATTTCAGTTGAATAATTTATACAAAAATTCATTACATATTTTATAAATATTTATTATGTATTGATAAAATATCCATTACCTATTATGTGGGGTGTTGAGTATCACGATTCTATTAGAAAACATAGATACCATAGGATTCTATTGTACTTCAAGTAGATTATTGTGCTCCTATATATATGCTCACAAGGCTCAAGCAATAAACAACTATTCCACCAAAGCCCTCTTCATCCTACAATTAGAAGGACAGGGCGTGCTTTGCTACGCCTTTGAAGCAATTGGTATTATGTATTTTCTTTTCAATGTACTTTTAGTTCCCTTGGAGTGATGTTGTTTGCCGCCTCTCTGGTGTAACCTTCTACTTGCTTCTTGTTGTTCGCTTGTTCCATGCGGATTGAGGTACTGGATCATGTTTATCGGGTATGAGATTCAAAATCAGGATTTCATAGTAACATTTATGTAGATCAGATGTTAATCTGCTATATTTAGCTCATTTCGGTTCAGAACCTAATCAGCAAGTAGTGTTACATTATAGTGTGGCTCTTTTACAAAATATAAATGATGAAGCAAAAGGTCAGTCAGTTCATGGAGTTGGTATAGATTCGGTTGTACAAATAGCGACTGACGTGCTGCGAAGGTTTAGGTAATTTAAAATCAACTATATGGAGAATGACAAAGGTGATGTAAAAACCATATAATACATGTAGATGTTCCAAAAATATCTGTATCAGAGTTGATGCTAATGGAGAGTAATTTTTTGAACCTGACATAAGATTAATTGGCTAACAATATAATTCGCGCTATGTAGTATTGTTTCATAGATATAGCAACATAATGATTAGGAGATTAACTCCTTTTGCTGGCATGCATGTGAGATATTCTATAGTACTATTTCTTAGCTATAGCAAATGACAAATTGATCAGCAAACTAAGTTTTGTTGCTCACATGTGAGATATTGTATAAGAAAGACAATCTACTGTGTGGGTATTATATATTTTTATAGGATGGCATATATGTTAATTTCAACATTATCCTATGGCTAGCGGGATTAGCCATCTACAAATCTTGACATAAGAAATTTGGTAACAACATTATTCATGCTCTATAATAACGCCTCTTAGATATAGTAAGTAGCAGAGTGATCAAAACATTAATTCTTATTGTTGACACTTCCAGATATTGAAATCAAATGGACTATCTGCGTATTTTTGATAAAACAACTATTGACCTGTATCATGTACTCATCCGGTTTAAATTGTGCGATTGTATTAGACTTAAGCTATCATGTCACTAGTAGAAAATGACCCATTTGTCCCGGTTCCAGAGGCCCATTTGTTCCGGTTTCGGAACCGGGACTAAAGCCCAATACCTTTAGTCCCGGTTTGCCCACGAACCGGTACTAAAGGTCGTCCATGTGGGCTGTTGTGGTGCACTGGGGCGGAGGACCTTTAGTCCCGGTTGGTAACACGAACCGGTACTAAAGGCCTCCACGGGAAAAAATCATTCATATTTTTTTTCCTCTTTCTTTTTTCTATTTTTTCAAAAATTGTATTATTTCCATTATTTGACCAGTTTTTTTCACTCCCTTTTTTTATATATTTTCACAATTTCTATTATTTGAGTTATTTGACTAGTTTAGTCTCTAATTACCCTAAATGTCTAGTCAAACTTTCCGATCGGTCACCCATCCTTAGACTACTCCAGCAATAGCACGCTTAACTTCTGAGTTCCTTCCGTCTGCACTTCCAACTACACCTCGGACATGTTGTTGATATCACTATCATATGAATCCTATTAACCTCTTGATTACAATGTCAAACTTCTATATTGTTTTAATTCCAAATAATTTTTATAATAAACAAAAGTAACGAAATAATAAAAAATTTCAATAAATTTCTTTTTTGCAAAACCTAAAATTTTAATATTTTCATATTTCCCTCAATAGTAGTCGGAAAACCCTTATTTCATATTTCCCAACTTTAAATTTCTATCCCAACTTTTGTTGAATTATTTTATTGACGAGAATATTGGATGGGTAAATGGATGGGCGCCCTTTAAAATTTCTATCCCAACTTTTTTGAATTATTTTTCCTTCAAATCTTAAAAGCATCATAACTTTTTTTTCTGTTTGGTTTTTCTGTTTCATATAAAAAAACTTTTTCATCAGAGGTCGTATGCAAAATTTATGACCATTTCACAAATTCTAGAGAGATTTTTTCAAAAAAGTCAAAATTCATGCTTGTTAATTTTGCAAAAAAAATCATTAAATGCATGAAAAATAATAAATGAAGTTAGAAAGGATTGAAATTTGAGGATGTGGCTTTGAATGGTGCATATTGAATGCACAAAAAGTGTGGAGTTGAAATAAGTTTAAAAAAAGAAATGACTATGTAACAGATGTGTTTTCTTCCAAAACCCTAATACTTCGAAGGAGATGGTCCAGTTTGTACACGAAGTGCATCCAGTTTTTTTTCCGTAATCCTCTCCAATTTTTAGCACATGCTATGCGGGTGAAATGATGACACAATGCCAAGTTTCAACCTTTTCTGAGTTCATTTGTACTCCTTTTTAATTTCATGGTCATTTAACGCAAAAAATCATTAAATGCATAAAAAATAGCAAATAAAGTTAGAAAGGGTTGAAATTTGAGGATGTGGCTTTGAATGGTGCATATTGAACGCACACAAATTTTGGAGTTGAATAATTTTAAAAAAAGAAATGCCTTTGTAACAGATGAGTTTTCGTTTGAAACCCTCACACTTCGAAGGAGATGGTCCAATTTGTACACGAAGTACATCCAGTTTTTGCTGTAACCCTCTCAAATTTTTAGCACATGCTATGTGGGTGAAATGATGATACCATGCAAAGTTTCAACCTTTTTATAGTTGATTTGTACTGCCTTTTCAATTCTAGGGTCATTCAGCGCAAAAAAAACATTAAATGCATGAAAAATAACTAATGAAGTTAGAAAGGGTTGAAATTTAAGAATGTGGCTTTGAATGGTGCATATACAATGCACAAAAAGTTTGGAGTTGAAATAATTTAAAAAACGAAATGTCTTTGTAACATATAAATTTTATTCCAAAATCCTCATACTTCGAAGGAAATGGTCCAGTTTGTACACGAAGTGTATCCAGTTTTTGCCGTAATCCTCTCAACTTTTTATCACATGCTATGTGGGTGAAATAATGATCCATGCCAAGTTTCACCATTTTTAGAGTTCATTTGTACCGCCTTTTCAATTTTAGGGTCATTTAGCGCAAAAAAACATTAAATGCATGAAAAATAAAAAATGAAGTTAGAAAGGGTTGAAATTTGAGGATGTGGCTTCGAATGGTGTATATTGAATGCACAAAATTTTATAGTTGAATAAGTTAAAAAAAACAAATGACTTTGTAACAGGTGAGTTTTCGTTTGAAACCCTCATACTTCGAAGGAGATGGTCCAATTTGTGCACGAAGTGTATCTAGTTTTTTCCGTAACCCTCTCAACTTTTTAGCACATGCTATGTGGGTGAAATGATGACACATTGCCAAGTTTCAACCTTTTCAGAGTTCATATGTACTTCTTTTCAATTTCATGGTCATTTAGCGCAAAAAAATCATAAAATGAATGAAAAATAGAAAATGAAGTTAGAAAGGGTTGAAATTTGAGGATGTGGCTTTGAATGATGCATATTGAATGCACAAAAAGTCTGGAGTTGAATAAGTTAAAAAAAATAAATACCTTTGTAACAGAGAGTTTTTGTCCGAAACCCTCATACTTCGAAAGAGATGGTCCAATTTGTAAACGAAGTGCATCCAGTTTTTGCCGTAACCCTCTCAACTTTTTAGCAAATGCTATGTGGGTGAAATGATGATACCATGCCAAGTTTCCTCCTTTTTAGAGTTTATTTCTACTGCTTTTTCAATTTCAAGGTCATTTAGCTCAAAAACAATCATTAAATGCGTGAAAAATATAAAATGAAGTTAGAAATATTTGAAACTTGAGGATGTGGCTTTGAATGATGCATAGTCAATGCACAAAAAGTCTGGAGTTCAAATAAGTTTAAAAAAATAAATGCCTTGTAAAAGATGAGTTTTCGTTCGAAACCCTCATAAAGAGTTAAACAAAATTTGGTTTTGATTAAAACACCTATTTAATATATCCTCAAAATTCCCATATTGAACATACTGATAAAACATACTAATATTAAACAACAGGAAAAATAATCACTCAAAAATCTATTCACAAACTAGTGATTCACACAAATTTCAAAAGAATTCAAGTTTAAACTATTTAAATTTGAAAACTACTGGAACTAAAGAAAGTTTATAAAAATTTTGACCTAAAGAAAAAAGGTTCATTAAAAAACTCTAAATATTCTAACAGTTATTCAAAATCTAAAAATAGAAACTCTTCTATTTAGAAAAAGAAAAAAAGAAAAAAAGAAAAAAAATAGACCTTTAGTACCGGTTGGTGTCTCCAACCAACCGGGACTAAAGGTTGCGACACCCTTTAGTCCCGATTCCTGTCTGGA
Source organism: Bromus sterilis (assembly GCA_950022295.1). Taxonomy (NCBI): domain Eukaryota; kingdom Viridiplantae; phylum Streptophyta; class Magnoliopsida; order Poales; family Poaceae; genus Bromus; species Bromus sterilis. The sequence continues at coordinate 16,346,909 of OX465598.1, read as the reverse complement.
ACCGGGACAAAAGGGTCCGGACGAACTGGGACCAATGCCCCACGAGGCCCAGTCGGCCCCCTGGGCGCACGAACCGGGACGTATGCCCTCATGGGTCCCGGTTCGTGACTGAACCGGGACTAATGGGCTGGCCAGGCCTGAACCAAAGCCTTACTTTCTACTAGTGTGTAGGCTTTCTTGTCACGTATACATGCACCTTTTTTAGAAGGATGCGGTACAACGTTTCCGTAAATTGTCTAATTTATTTTGGGAGAGGAGAAAATAGAGAGCAGTGCCCCATACTTTAGAATGATTATAAGGCCAACAATGTCTACATTATTCAGATTAGCGGTGCATTAGACTTCCAAATTGTGGGGATGAAGCTTGTACGCTCCGTCGAACTGAATAGCGTAGGCTGAGGTAGAGGAGAAGGCACCACCATCATTCATCCATTTCCAAGTTACTGAATCTTGCTCATTATTCAGAGAGATGTCTGAATGAACTCGATGACCGATACAATTCAGATATTTGCCGGGCTATGCCGCTCCCACCGCTCATTGGTGAGGGCTTGAGACATACTTTTTTTGGTGCGTGTTCAAAGAATGCAAGCAATTCCATGTCGAGGCTCCAACCTTGGAGCCATGTGTCCTGCCAGAACTCATGCGGCCACCATTACCAAGCGAGAAACGCACTAACAACCTGAAGAGGGCCCTCACCTTGTTGTCAATGGGCATTGGCAGCCCCAGCCAAACCCTGTCATATGCTCCGTCATGTCCATTAGTTCCAAAGCCATTCGGTTCGCAAAGCTGTGCTTTGAGCCTGCAGGTCTGTGATGCCCAATCCACCAAAACTCTTGGGGTGGCATACAGTTTTTTTTCAGCTTACCAAGCACCGAGCGCCAGAGCCATCCTATTTGGTCACCCATAGGAACCATCGTATCTTGTCAATAGCCTTGATCAACCAAACCTGCAGATGCACCTATAATATCTGAAAAACTACCATGGCCGAGAGCACATTCTGCACAAGATTCTCTGCAACCAGCCAGGATCGGCGCTGCCACGACGTCCCTGTTTACTATGGCCACATCAGAATTCTACTTGCTCGAAGAAAATTCAAACATGCAAGATGAACATTAACTCCTTCAGTAGCATCCAAAAATTCCAAGAGCTTACCACCGTTCCATAATTTTATGGACAAACAAGAACATGTTTTGAGAAAGGGATTAATGATATACTTTTCGGAAATTACCCTAGAGCGGATGTTAGATTTAGACAGACACAAATAAAGGGGACTGGGAGGGGGAGAGGGACTGGGATGCTAATCATGGCGAGGACGTGGAAGGTGGTCGAGGCTTGGAGGTGGTGAACTTTCCCAGTCCAGCGTCACCGCAACGTGTGTCGCCGCCGTGACACATGGACATGGTGAGGGCCTTGGCGGCATCCCGTAGATCCCACACTCCTTGATCCTTCAGGGACCATCGTTCGCGGTCGTCGACTGTTGCCTCATCGTGGGAGCGGCGAATAAGATAATGAGATGGACGGCGCGGAGGTGGGCCGGAGGCGGCACTCTCATGGAAGAGGCGAATAGGACGATGAGATGAGTGGCGCAGAGGTAGGCGCAGCAAGCAGGTCACCAGGGTGTCGTCTCTCGTCTGTCCTGTGCGGCGTCGCTGGCCAAACAGGCCCACAAAACGATCGAGGCAACCCACCCATCGACGACTCGCTCAAAATTGAAGTATCCATCGGCTCAATTGATTCTGGGCGTTCCAACCCCTAGGGGATTCATTCCACCCAGGGTTTGGGTCATCCTCACATTATCACCCGATCCCTGTAAGGATGAAACATCTCAATCTTTTTCGATAAAACGACATGTACTAATATTTTATATGGAGAGAGTAAATTATTCTTATACATTGTTTAGAATGACATGTTATGATTTACATTTCTAAACTTTACTAGATCCTCTAGCATTCTTTGAGTTTATTTATAGAAAATCAAATCACTACTAATAACGACCAAAAGAGGGATATCTCGATGCCTCCTTTTAGCCTAAATCTTGCGGTTAGTTTCAACAAAATTTCAAACACAAAAAATAGATGACTAGACGTTGCCAACTCATGTGCGCATGCATGCCACTCTGCTAGTTATTGATAGAAACATCACAATAAACTCCATGTGGAAAAACAGAAACACAAATTAAGTTGCAAATCACGCCAAAGTATACTTGTAGATTACAGACCCTCCAAGGGCCAAAATATATTATACTCAAAGTGATGCCAATTAAATTAAAACCAAAGTTTTTTAGGACACATAGCTAGATCGGTCGGAGCAATACTAGCTACAGTGGCGTTGATCGATCGGGTGTCGCAGGGGGCAACTCTCCGCCATTCTCCAGGAACACCATTGCAGCACCCATTGAAGGCCGTTGGCTCTCATCTCGTTCGGAACACTTGAGGGCAAGGACAATCACGCGCTCCATCTCTGCCTTGTCAAACTGGCCACCTAGCTTCTTGTCAGCAGCATCGTTGGCAAACGTTTCTGGTTGATCTGCATGCAGCTTCCGGACTAGATCCGGATTATTTTCCCCATGCGCTATCTCCAGCAGGACAATCCCAAAGCTGTAGACGTCGCTGCTAGGGCGCAGTTTCACTTGTCCATCCATCTTGCACAAAGGATCCATGTAGTTCGCGGTCCCCACAACTATTGCCGTCACCACCGATGTATCATCATCATATAGAGCGCTCCTTGACAGCCCAAAGTCGCCAAGCTTGGCATTGAAATCATGGTCCAGGAGTACGTTCCTTGGTTTAATATCTCTATGCAGGATGCATGGCTTGCATAGTTGGTGGAGGTAGTGAAGAGCGGCTCCTATGCCCTTTACTATTTTGAACCTGCAATATGGACAAATTTCAAATATACTTTTCAATACAGTACGTACGTACGTATCTTATTGGGAACTTGCACGTCAAAGTTCAAAGATGTTTTTATTTAAGAAAAAATTCATTGAAGTAAGATAGAATAACAAAACAACATGTATAGGAGAGATATGACATGGTGCATGCACTGCATGATGCAACAAAACGAAATCAAAACGTATCAAGCAAACCTATATCCTTAATTCCTTATACGCCTGAAACATATATATATATATATATATATATATAATATTTCAAAAGAATATCAAATAAATCACGCCCACAAAGAATCTAAAAAAGCACTTTCGTGTAGAGTTTTAACCTTAAATATAACCGTATGCATAAAAGAAATAAAAATGGACCAATGGACAGTACACATTATTTGACTTACAATTTTTTTTGCGGGTACAGAGTATTTTGTTCATTTTTGTACAAAGTTCTTATAATAGTATTTAAGTTTTAGCTGCAAAAAATTAGAAGTATTTAAGTTTCATTTACACATCCTCTACATGTATGATTTATCTGTATTGTCTTGAAACTTATGGCCGTATTCTTCGGACATATAGCCCGGTTATAGGGTTAGATGTTACTAGCTAGGAATAAATGAGGATTTTCCTGGTCATACCTCGTTGCCCATGGCAGCACTGTTTTCGGCCTTTCGTGAAGGTGCTGGTGAAGGTTGCCATTAGGCACAAGTTCATAAACGAGGAAGAGCTTGATTTTCTGTCTGTGAAAGCACCAAAACATGAAATTGTTTATGCTACAACACCAGCCTTCGAGCTTGACCACATTGCAGTGGCCCGTTCGGCCAATAGCGTCCAGCTCTGCGAGAAAGTCCTTGAATTCTCCCCTTGAGTCCCTGACAATCTTCTTGACAGCCACCTCCTTGTTGGCCTTGAGGGTCCCACTGTATACCACGCCAAAGCCACCCTCTCCAATCTTATTCTTGTCAGAGAATCCATTGGTGGCGACGGACAGGTCATGGTACTCGAATCGCTTAAGCCGACTTCCCGACCCAAAAGAGTCGCGCGTGCGCTTCCACTTATACCATGATATGATTGACCAAATTACCACCACCATGGCCAATGCAATGACTAATGCTCCTCCAGTAATCAACAAAGTGAGTGAACCATCACGCCCTGTTGAAGGCAGAACATAGCAAAATTAAGCATCGATCTCTATGTGTATTTCATCACACCTTTAATTTATCATAATTTTTGGCCCATACACATGTGTGATCAATGTCGTAACATGTTTTTCTGTAATTCTTGTAAGAAGATAGACCATGTAATTTTGATATTTACAATTGAAGAATATCTCTAATAGTTTGTCCACCTTAAAAATCGTTACAGTATTAATACTATGGAAGTTGATTTCCTCTAAATGGTAGATCGAACCATTCATGTACACATGTGAATAATCAAACGAATAGTATATTATAATTATTTGAAAATACATATAGGAATTATGAGCACATAATATTTTTCGTTACACAATTAGTTTGTAGTTTCTTAACTTCATCGACTTTCTTTGCTATTTTACTGTTATTACATTTTAATGCCTTTCCCTCAATAAAATATCCGCAAGAAAATCAAGAGCAATCAAAACAATTTTTACATTTAAGTTAAGCATGCCAAAGTGCAAATAAAGTAATATGTATTTTTTACTTGTATAATTTTATTCTATGTAGAAGAGATAGAGTTAAGATATAATTATATGCTTGAAGTGGAGGAATTTAGCTTAATCATTGTACATGTGTGAATCAACATCTTAACCAGTCTCAAATTAACTATATATGAATTACTTTATATAACATTCAAGAGAATAACCTTATTAGAACTTCTTTATTTCTGAAAGACATAATCATTGTACTAATGGCTATATCATTGTCGTATTAATGACTATTTAACATGGAGATTTTCTCAAATATATTTTCCTAAACCACCTCATTAATTAATAAAGATGGTTTTGATACCATTTAGTAGAGTGAGAAGTTATTTGAGTCTCAGCTGACCAATTTTACCTATTCTTTCGCTTCACGGTCTGCATATATATGTTGTCATGGGTCTTAAATGTTTTGTTTTTGTTTTCAGGAATAACCTTATAAAATACTATAAATTCTCTCGCCCTCTAGTGCATTACTTTTTGCCAAATTCACTGCCATATGACATTTCCACCCATATTAATAGATCTTACAACCCCCAGTTCGTCTCATAGAATCTGTAATCTATATAATATCACATTAGCCATGAGCGGAAGTGCACATTCCTTCTTCTGCTCATGCTGGTCGTTCCTACTGTAGGCATACTGCGTGATTTTACAATGCTCAAAAGAATATAAGGTTGAGCAGAAGCGCATTGGATTGGATATGGATGCGTCATGATGCAATGTTCTCGTGAGTGAGGTGCCGCAGGATGACATAAAGTTACAGTCTCAGGTTTTTAGCATTCAATTGGACGGTAAGGTCAAAGATTTTTCATAGGTATAATCAATATTAAATCAAGGATACCCCAAAAAATTCAAACAATGTCTCATTTTGATATTTTTAAGATTGAAAATTATAATAGGAAGTAAAAGTTTTAGCACAAATATTTATTATGATAATATAATCATTACTACCACTAATAATATTACATTTTTCTTGCTCTCTAAGGCACGGAAAGCACGAATCATTTTATGGCAATCGCTATCCATGTGCCGGATTTGTAGCAGTGACCACCAAAATTTATGAAATAACTATCAGATCCTTCTTTCCCCTGCCGAGGTCTGGCTGCAATTGCAAACATTCACGGAGTCTAGTTGTAGTGGAGGAGTGTGCGGGGCAAGGGTCGATGCGGGCTGCCGAACCGGTGTATAGACAGAGGTGGCAGGCCTCCGTCGACAGTGAGAACCGATGAGTTCGCATGGGGTACGATATCGGGTGAATGCACGTTTCCAAGGCGTAGGAAGAACATGGATGATACAGAAACCTAAAGCTAGGGTGATCACCACCTCCATTGCAGGAGGGAGAGGGAGCAGCTTGTCTGAAACTGAGAAAGGACTGCAGTCTTACACGTGGTAGATGAAAATTTCATCAAATGGCTTTGGGTAGCTGTGAGGCAGATGTAAGGTGGATTTATCTAATTGATAGGATTAATGTTGAAGCACTTTGGTGCCTCAAATTAGTACACTTAAAGAAATCTTCCAAATAAGACGTACACCATTTGAACTTGAAACTATGCAAGTTAACATGGCACAAGTACTAAAATGTGCAGAGAATATTCCCAAAACATAAGTATCTAAATAGGTAGAATTCAGAATATTATTTATAACTTATAAATATTTCTGATGCAAAAAAACTGAAAATATTTCTGCAGTTCTGCACACTGTAGTACTCATGTCCCATATATATGAACAGTTTCAAGTCCAACTGATTTTCCTCTGGGAGAAGAGAAAATGGAGAAAGTTCAAATCATGGATCTCAAGTTCTTAACACAAACATGGACCGCCTGGATAGTGAGTGTACCTAGTATCCATACCATGGGTCTAGTACACAAAGCTTGTCATAAAGAAAAATGTAGGATCAATATCATTAAGCTAGTTCCTTACTTTTGATACCGACGACCAGATCTTGCCCTGGTTCGACCATGTTAACCATTGTAGAGTTCGCCCATGTACGAGTTTCTGTGAAAACATTTTGAAGCTGTAAATATATTGATAAGTTCCCAAAAAATAACATTTAGACATGACTACATGTACATGTTACTCGTCCTTGAAATTCTGCATATGCTTACTAAGTAACTAGTACTACTTCTGAAAATTCGAAAAATTGATACATACCATTGGCTCTGGGAGCAATCCCTGTTGAGTTGAAGGACCAAGATTGTATCTGATGGAGCTCAGAGTATCCACCCGTGCCCGCGGAGAACCCCACCGACACCTCAGGTGGGAGCAAGGCATCAAGGTTATCAGGCAGCTGCGTCTTGACACGAGCGGGCGGCAGAGAATGATCATAATCAAAGTGCACAGTGGCCTCCAGCGTGCGGGTGGTGCCGTCAAAAGTGATGGTCGCTGTCATGGTGCCGTTGAAGGTGTAGCTTGGCAACCTGGTCGTGCTAACCGAAACTATGGAATTGACGTCTATGCCGATGTGGTCGCTGGAATCCGTGGGGTCACAGCCCGGGTTGTAGTATGTGTCGAACTCCACAGCGAGGAACCGGACCGCGCCGGTGAGAGTAGTGTCACTCATGTTCATGTTCACGAGGCCAAAGACGCTGCCGACGGAGCCGGGTGGCAATTCTGAGGGATAACCGGAGAGGAAGAAGGCCATACCGTCCCCCTTGTTGGTTGTGTTGGGCCACATGTTGATGGCGAAGGTGAAGGTTGTGGAGAAGCTGGCCACTTCGCCGGTGCTGTTGTCGTACAAGGGCACCGGGTGGCTGTACGACATCCGGCCCTTGCAGAACTTGTCGTCGGAGTTGCATGTGAGGTCCACCAGGTCGCCGTTCAGGGCGGCATCACCCTCGAACTTGAGGTCTCGTAGACTGTACTCGGAGGCGTTTGAGAAGTCGAAGCTGAAGGAAAGCGGCAGCTCCGAGGTGGCTGCAGCGTGCACAACAACAACATGGTTGCCGGGCACGGGCAGGAGTAAGGAGAGCAGGCAGACGGCGAGGATGATGGTCATGCGTGAGTTAGCAGGCCAGACGACCATCATATTTCGATCCCAACACTACTACTACTTAGCTAGGCTTGCTCAAGCTTCTGTTTTTGATCCAGTATCTCAGGCCACTCAAGTCTATTTAAGCCGTACCATGCCCTAGCTAGTTTTTATTTCCGAGACAAGTCCCGCTCCACCTACCACTACGAGAACTCAAATTCATTCCATCCTTTATTAATTTGTATTTTCGATTCAGTCCTTTATTAATTTCCCACAACACAACACAACACAATACTTCTCGTATTTTAGGATAGAGTTTTTCTAATAAAATATACACATTAAATGTAGCAAAGCTAATAACTTTCGAAAATTCTGTTGAAAGCGAATTCATATAATTTATGTAGAATTAAACTAGCATTGTATTCATTAAATTAGCAAAATGGCCGCGCAAAACCCGGGCAACATCTTAAATATCCCGTGTTTATTTTAAAATGAATTTTTTTATGAGTTCTTTTTCTATATTACAATACATCTATTATGTGTCAAAGCATTGATTCTCCCTTGCATATAGTAAGGGTGGTGATGGTGAAGTAGGTTAGGTTGTTAGTTTACTATAATATCGCAATTTCAGATATGTACTTTTACAACTTAAAACGATAGTTTGTCCACTTATTTCATGGTAATTATGGCACTGATAAAAGTGGATACGCGTTTATAAAGCAAGCAAATATTTTGATAATGTGAAAGAGTTTTTGAAACAATTTTTGCAGGACTGCAGTTGGAATGATATGGAGGAAATAATGGGGCCTTTATTGCTAATTATTGGCCACAACTGCAGTTGTTTTTTAAACCAAGCCTAACTACCATGTTTTTTTAACTAAGAAAATTGACAACCATCTACCAGAAATATAATATGAAATGCCAATATAAAAAATAATTGGAAATATGTAATTACGTAAAAAAGCTTATACATTACTACCTTATAAAAAGAACTTAATTAGGCACCACTAATCCATGTCGGTTTCTCAAAAACAATATTATCACCTTGTCGAAATATACTTAGGATTTCAATATACCATCTGTTCATTCCCAAACAATATTATTATAAAACTGGTATATGTTATAATTGGTGATAATATTTTGGTTTGAAGGAACATGAAAAATATATTGTCAAATATTTGATATAGAGATAAACCAACATAAAACTTGCATTTTGACCAAGAACATTGTCAATCGACCACCAAAAAATATATATGAAATCAAATCCCAAAATAATCTGTTAATTAATAATAATACAAAAATTACCATAATATAAGACGTTTTACCAGCTCAAATAAACTGCAAAAACATCTTATATTATGTTACAGAGGGAGTATCTTCTAAGCAACAATTAGGCATCACTCATGCATGTCGGTTTCTCCAAAAGAATAATATCATGTTGCTGTAATATACATAAGACTTCAATATTCGATGAGTCCTAATTGGTGATGATATATTCGTTTCAAGGAAAAAAAGACTATCCTGTTCTTGGTTATTTGGAATATTTTAGTGTATAACTGGATTGTCCTTCCTATATGTTCTTTTGAAGGAAAATACTATGCTCTCTATGTTTCACTACATATGCTCGCGGCTCCAAAAAAATGGGTACCTTTAACAATATCAACCACTGGCTCATCAATTAAATATAAAAGAAGAACGCGTCAAGGAAAATTGAAATACAATATAATATTAAATAACATACGATGAATCAACAAGTTTCGAATTATTAAATAGAGGTGCGGCAGCACTGGCTTCATGGTTAATAGAAATTCAAAACCATCATATTTTTAAGCTGCTATAACTATGATTGTGCACCTCCATCACATTAATAACTAAACTACAATAGATTGTTGGATTAAAGTGGGTAAATTATTTGAACTCATAAGTTTTCCTATCTATCTAGTACAGAATATGAAGTGCACTTAGTAAATCTTCATAATTACTCTTATAAACAGGGATGTTACCTATCATAGGAAAACTTAGGTGCTGATTATATTGCACAATGGTATCTTTGATGTGACATGCGGTTTCTCCTGTACTTCAACAAAAAGAAATATTTTGACAAACAAATTTAAATCTAATGGATGATCATTTCAAATATTTATTTATCACCATTAAAGTAAAAAAGGTAGTTATTAGAGATGAAAGGGGTAATTTTTTATTATGTTTCTGCACTAATTACTTACATACCTAAACATTATAGGAAAAAAATATAAAGACTAAAATGACCTCTTTAATATTATCTAGTTATTAATTATTTCATACAATTTCCAGATATCAACATCAACTTGTAGGACCCGCAGGATGGCATCTATATTTCCTAGTATGTGGCATGACGTCTATCAGTAATTAAAACATCATGTGGATGCATATACCAGAATTTAAGGAAACACAAGGTTGGTCAAATATCAATGACTACGTGTGTGTGTGTGTTTTCCTGCATGACTGATCCTGATCGACCAACCCTTTGTTGTTCTACTTTAATTATCTTGAGGGTCTTGACAATAGAGGCAACGTCCTGTATACAAACTTTGGTAGCAACTTGGGCGTGCGGAGATTAACCATACAAAGTTATGGTGATCGTTATATATTTACGTGATGCTGCACAAGTTGCATGCGTAGTTGTGTACGCGTGCATTTGGCAGACTAGATCTATCTGCAGACTATGAGTGCGTGAGACAGCTCCGGGTTAAATTAATGAAGTGCTTAGCTAAGGTATTTACATCTTACTAGAAATAAATCTTCTTCAAACAGGCTTGTAGGTACGTGAGGAGATGTGGGTTACATATTAGCTAAGGTATTTACATCTTACTGGAAAGAAATCTTCTTCAAACAGGCTTAGCTAAACAGGTAACAGAAGGAATGCGATGTAGTCCGTATTTTTTAAATGCAGGTTGAAACCCCTGGCCTCTACTAAGCTAGGTTATTCTAGCCATGATAGATTCAATTCTCGATCTCTAACTATATCTTAGGGGGTGCAGCAAAGGGAGGAGATGTGGGTTGTGCGGAAAATGAAGGAGAACAGCGGCTATGTGGCAAAGAGACAACATGTTTGTTGTGCAACACAGATGAGGTAGGCCTCGTGATGTAGGTCACAATTCTATTTTTTTTTGTGATAAGGTTGCCACGATCAGGCATGCCTCATGAGTTGGGCACAATTCTCTTTTTTTTTCCTACATGAGATATAGGTTTTGTAGACTTAACAAAAACTGTTTCTTAATTTCGGAATCTTCACAAGATCAAGGGCCCGTATTTTATAATTAACTTGGGTTTTCTAGAATTTTGGTTTTATTACCTATGCATATTTCTTTTAGTACATAATAGATAGACCAATTATCAAACCATATCACGAATATACAAAAAAGTATTAATAAATCTGAAAGGATGAAGTAGCAAACTATCCAATGGTCAGACTAATAGACGCACAAGACATATGTCCATCTACTCCATACAAGGAATTTAGAGCATCTCTACCTCCAACATGGTATGTAGTACTTTCCTTGTAAAGTAATAGATGACATCAATCAATAATAGTATTATACAACTACTTCAGTAAAGTGTATCTAAGTCCTCAAACTAAAGACAAGATGATAATTATGTTGCCGACTTGTCGATTAAAGGAAGAGGGTGAGCCCCCCTCTTTTAAAAATATTGAAATCGGGATTCGGACAATTCATCCAAAGATATGAACAAATATAAAAAAGTGGGCAATATATTTCAGCACTCCTAATGTCTCGCCTTTTTATTACTTTAAAATGACACCGACGCAGGCTGCACAATATATTTCAATGTTGTGTTTACATGGTCTTGAACTTCAGACCTTTTAGATATAATACCATATTGAATTCATGATCTAGCCAATTCTTTTGAAAGTCTGAACCAATTAAGAAAGGTGGTTAATATGCTTCAACACACACAAAAACTAACCGATTTAATTTTCACCTAAAAATTTGTCCAAAGGATGGTTGTTCAAGTTCATACAACTTCATTTATCTACTGATTTATTTTCTATCATCATCACGTATCCTATGTAGGGTTTATTTTCTCCAAAAATATATCTATTCATCAATCGGTAACATGCCATTCTATTCCACAAGCAAACATAGCTACCATTGGAATATATTCGATTAAATTCAAATCCAAGTGGTCGTAAATGATCTGCATGGCGGAAACAATAATGTCGCAGGCTCAAATTTAAAGTCCACACAAATAAAAATAAAAATAATGAGATACATCTATGGGAACTTGAAAAAAAACTTGGTTTGTACTCTTCTAATTAACCAGCTTGTGATCTTCTAGTAAGAAAATATGTCTTCTAATTAACCAGATTCACGCGAATCCCAAATATAAAGAAGTGCCCTAACTTACGAAAAAAATATGATGATGCATGCATTTTTCGGAGCACGTGTCAAAAAATCATACATTGTAATATGAATGTATGTACTCCCTCTGTTTTTATTTACACCGCATATTAGCTTTGGTCATAGTCAAACTTTGTAAATTTTGACCAAATTTATAGAAAATAATATAAGTATTTATCATAACAAATTTATATGATGTGAAAGTACATTTAATAATGAATCTAATGGTATTGATTTATTATTGTATATGTTAATATTTTTATCTATAAATTTTGTCAAAGTTTATAAAGCTTGACTTTGACCAAAGCTAATACGCGGAGTAAATAAAAACGGTGAAAGTATATTAAACAAGCAAAATTTATGACAATGAAATAATTTAACATGCGAGGCACATAAAATGGATTAAGTTGTGATTTTCAATAGGTTAACAATGCACACACTGTTCACCAATGCAAAATCCACACATTTGTATTTTTTGTTGTTCCATTAAACTCTGCTGTAGGTTGTGTAATAAGGACTAGAATATTACTATAAAGAAAATAGTGAAAACACAGGAGATATGGAAAGGAAAATTTCATTCTTAAGGTAGTACATGTATCGTTTTTTGATCTTGTCATATTAATGTCCCCTTCTATATGATGTCAATGTTTGAAATGTTGAGAATTATCATCCGGTAAAGTGACATGATTTCTAAACTTATAAAGAGATGGGTAGTCTAACAACAGTGTACCTAAAATATGCTTTGTCCAGTAAATGGATTTGGAAAGTGAAAATGAACATTGTGTTATCAAAATCTTGTAGGGAATATATATCGATCATTCTAATTTATCCTCATGCAACCTAGGCAAATATTTCATGTAATTACCTAATAAAGTCAAAAGCAATTTCTTGAAGTACTGTATGGAAGTTATAGGAAATGGTAAAAGAGCTGTTTTGGGAAGATCTTTTGTTAGGTGATAAACCTCTTTGTATTTAATTCACGAATTTATATTTTCTTGCTTTAGTGCAAATCACCATGTTCTTATAATTCTGGATCATAACTATAGTAATGTTAAGATTAGGATAAAATTATGGGGTGAGCCTGTTGATATGTGGTATGGACTAAAACAACTTTGTGGAATAGTTGGTGCGTAGTATGAAATGTGGAATATATCAAGTGTTTATATGGTTAGCACTTTGGAAAGTATACCGACTAGAGATATAGTCTTAGTAAGAGAAACTGGAACAGAAAGATGCAAAAGGAAGTTTCTGTGATAATAATGAGTCAATAGGACATTTTATTTTCGAATGTTCAATCACTAGATATGTCTAGGCAGTTATTAGAAACACTACAGGGTGCAAGTCTGTACCTGATGACATAGAAGAGTTTATTAGAAAGATTCTTACTATAAATGGTTGAGATAGACAATTCGGTCCAAAATCATTGTTTTGATCTTTTTTTCATGGTTTAGCATGATTAACCTTTTTGTATAAAGTTTAGCATGATCGAATAATTTTTGAAGACGCCAAGGTCCATGGCGTTTTTTTTGTATAGGAGACACCAACGTCGATGGCGTTTCCCCTTGGCCCAAATGCGAGGAAAACGTCATAGACTATGGCGTTTTCCATAAAACCCAAATGCCACGATTTATGACATCACGAAAAAGGATCAAATCGTGCTAATCTCTTTACGAAGGATCAAATCATGTTAAACTTTGAGCAAAGGATCAAAACAGTGATTTTGGCCCAATTCGGTACATGTTATGGGTGTGCTTGCAGTTTCTAGACATTTATGGATAGTCAGGAGTACAACAATGGAATTATACGGTCGACGCAGGACTCGGAGGGGGGTGGCTTATGTTTTTGGCAATCTAGACTGTTGTTGGCTTGTGTACAATAGTTGTCTTTGTTGTTGAGCTGTGCCGTTCGTGTGTAGGGTTAACTGCAGTAGGTTTCTTCTGGAGTTCTTAAACTTCGGCTGCTTTGCAATTGTTGTTGTCTTAATATCAAGTTTCTTGAGTGAAAGTTGACAGCCAAGAGCTCCTCAACTTGGAAAAACGCATTTTTTTAAGGACACAGTACAACGCGAAAACACATTATTATTACGTGCTATCTGTAGCAAAATTACCAATGACTATCGTATAAACATAGAAGATACCTTGTTAGCTAGGTGCACCTAATCTTGGGCCGTACGTACGTACCTAACTCAGAGACCCACACTACGGGACAGCACCCAAACGCCGACGGCCGGCCACCGTCGGCGTAGGCCAGAAAGCCGTCGGCTTAGGCCTACGCCGACGGCCGCCGTCGGCGTAGAGCCGTCGGGCTTGGGTTTTCTCGGGCTTGCCCTAAAAGCCGTCGGCGTATAGGCTGCCCGACGGCGTTTACGCGGCCGTCGGCGTAGCATCAGTGGGCCCCACCCTGGGCTTAACGGCCGTTACGGCTGGTTGCCCTCTACGCCGACGGCCGGGCCGTCGGCCTAGGGTGCCACGCGGCAGGCTGTGGGGCGGCGGGGCTTCGGGCCTACGCCGACGGCCGGGCCGTCGGGGTAGGTCCCCTTCCAGTCGGGCCACGCGTCGCCCGCTGGTCTCGTCTGGACCCTGCCACTACCTACGCCGACGGCCTGGCTGTGCCAAATGGCACAGGATATGGCCTACCCCGACGGCCTGGCCGTCGGCATAGATAGTGGCAGGGCCTCTTTTTTGTTTGTTTTCCCTATTTCCTTGCATATAGCAAATTCAATAATAGATAATATATATTATATCATGTGCATATAAGCACATGCACATTGATATAAGCACATTGACACAACAATTGATATAAGCACATCAACACAAGACAAACATTGATATAAGCACATGCCCATCGACACAAGCATTTATACATCGTATCCATACATAGCATAAGAAGAAGAAACATTGTATCCATACATAGCATACGTATCCATACATAAAATGCAAAGAGAAGAAACATCGTATCGGTACATAACCCGGCCGAGGTAGCATCATCATCAACTCATCGCGTCCGGAGAGGGAGTCGAGCCGGAGAAGCCGAGGTCTCCGCGCGTGAAGATAGGCGACTGACGGTGCGGAGGCGCCGTCGAACCAGCACCGGAAGCAGGTGATTACGCGCCACCATGAACCGGTGTGCTCTCGCGCGAGGCACCACTACCACCGGGGCCAGGGTGCACCGGTGTGACTGCGCGGGACGCCGACGGCGAGGCAGCAGCATGACCAAAGGGTCCAGTCCCGGAGGCTCCCGTTCCCTACACGTTTGAGCAATAGTTAGCAACCGCCAAGGCACGTGAAAGTGGTAGAAACTGATTGGGCAAGTAAATTACCGGGGTATAGCCGGTGTAGTAGTAGTTCTGGGCGAACTCTTCCTTCGATACAAACTCCGGCTTAAGCCCGGCTCGTGGAGGTCGTGGCGGTATATCGACGAGCACTCCCGTAAGCCGAGCACTCTCTAGATCCTGCAAAATAGTTAACATGTCAGGCATTGCATAAAAGTATGAAAATTGAGACTTGTCATCTTTTGAAAAAAATAAAGGTTGGAACTTACAACTTCTTTTGCCTCTTTCCACTCCTCGTGTATTTGTGCTCTCTGTCTCCACTGCGCAAGGTCCACCAAATAGGCTTCGTTGTGGGCCTTGTAGGCCGCCTCGAAAGCAGCCTACAATTACAAAAATTGAACCATCTCATCAACTAAGCCACTGAGGAAGTAGTATTTTCACAGAAAGGATGGAAATGAGAGAAACTTACATCGTAGCCAGTCTGGGAAGGCCGTCGTCGAGGAGGCGGTGCGGGGTCGTCGGGACCGAGGGTAGCCTTGATCCGCGTGAGGCTCAAATTGGGACTGCGCGGGGTCATCTTATCCATGACCTTTAGACGGCCGTGCTGAAAGCCTCCCCCAGACACGACCAACGCTCTGGGGTTGGGTTCCGCACTTCTAGGGTCATCCAACTCCGGATTAAAAGCGATCATCGCCTCGAGGTAGTTAGCACCGTCCTCCTGGGCAGTGCCGAAGTACTCGGGAAGCTGAGGCTGAGGCTGGGAGAGATCGGTCGCCATCATCCTCATCGAGTCCCATGACTCATATGAGCTGACAGGCCTCCCTAGTTTATCCTCCTGCATCGCCAAAGAGATTTTATGAGTACCAAATAGGAACATGCATGAGGGGAAATAAATGTAGGTTGTTCCATGTATGTGTATACCAGCTTGGCCTTGTAGCGCTCACTGCCTAGGTTTCCAGCCCGATGTGTCCCCCCGCTGCCGCGGTTCTCCTTGTTCCGCTCGCTCAAGGCGTTCCACTCCTCGTCTTCCCCGCGCCACCTCGCAGTCAACGCCCTCCATGCCTCCTCCTTGCCATAGGCCCAATCGGGCCTAACCTGAAAAATCAATACGCATGTGAAGAACAGATGATGCAATTGCAACTTAGCATTAACATATAATTTCATCGACAATTTACTTACCTCGTCGTACTGTTCCGCGCTCATCGTCGAGCGTGACTTGACATTCTCGTGCTTCGGCAATGGCTTGCCCGATTTCGCCATGTTGTATTGACTCCTGGCGGTATGACCCTGGTTATAAAACTGCTGATTAGTCAACCTCTTACAATGAGCCTGCAGTGTCTTGTTCGCCGTCTCCTGGTGCTCCGGAGCCACCCTATAGAATCTCTGAAATCATGCATCAAAAAAGTGTGGGATTCATGAGTTAGCATGGCGGGGTCATCAACTATGAACAAAAAAAGTGTGAAGAGTCATGATTTTGCCTTACCCAAAACTTATTGATCACAGCGTCAGAAGCTTTCCCGTAGGGGGGACAATCTGCGAGCTCGTAGTGTCTCCAAGTCATGGCTAGCTTCCTCTCGCCTTTGTCTGTGGTGTAGAAGCCCGGCCAAAACTTCCTAATGATAGCTCCAAGCATGCAGCCAGGGACTCGGGTCCCCGCAGGATGAAGCCAATTGCTGCACAAGAATCAAACATTAGTACATGCCAAGTTGGTATCAACGAAATGAAACTATAGCCACTTACTCAGTTCTAGTAGGTTCAATGAGGGTCCGAGCCTCCGGGGCAGGCTCCTCCTTAGGGACTTCTGTTTCCCCACGAACCTTTGACTTCTTCGTCGACGCACTCGATGGCCCCGACGCAGTCACCATCTCCTCGTCTCGAGACTCCGCTTCCAAGTCTCGAGAGTCAATCTCCTCGTCTGGAGACTCCGAGAACGCGGTCTTTGAAGCCACGTCGCCGGAAGCGGAGGGTATGTCACTTAGAAGGACGGTACCTCGCCCTCGTCCTCGACCTCGTCCTCGGCCTCCTGCTCTCGGGGGACGTCCCCCTCTTCCTCCTCCTCGTCCTGCATCCCCTCCTCCTCCTACCTCCTCGGCGCCGTACCTTGAGGTGGTTGCTCTTCCACTCTTCGTCTTCTTTATCCCCTGAAGCAAGGACTGCGGTGATGCCTTGCCACTCATATTGGCCAATCACCTGCATTGAGAAAAATAAAACAATTAAGCATAAAGACGCAATGCAATTAAGAAGCATAAAGACGCAATGCAATTAAGAAGCATAAAGACGCAATGCAATTAAGAAGCATAAAGACGCAATGCAATTAAGATGAAAATAACATCATCATCATCATCAATTCATCGTAGCACATCGACAAGATACAAAATAACATCATCATCATCCAAAATAACATCATCATCAATTCATCGTAGCACATCCGCACACAATCATCATCATCATCCAAAATAACATACATATAGTATCGAGATACATAAATACTAATAGTCATCATCATCACTCTGAGGCTCATTCTCATCTCCATCATCACTATCACTATCACGTGCGTATAAAGCGTCGGGATCCTCGGACGGTGGAGGCTCATCATCATCATCACTCTGAGGCTCATCATTGGCATGTGCCTTGTTGAGCATCTCTATGTCACTTATATCCGTGACTATCTCACCACGGGTGTGTGCATCGTTCTCGAGGTCCTCAAGACCTTCTAAGCCAAAGTCCCCAAAGTTCTCTTGCTCTTGATAGAAAATTCCCTCGTATGTTTGAGGGTTAATGTTGTTGTAATCGTCCTCGGAGGGCATGGGTAGTTTACCATGTGGCGATACCTGGTACACGACTTCCCGGCCCTGGAGGTATTCTTTCTGGCATGGGTAGGGCAAGTAATAAACTTGCTTCGCTTGGTGAGCCACAACAAAGACATCGGATCCGCTATAGGTGGTTGAAGGCCTAACTTCAACTAACCCAATGGAAGGGGTATTTTTGTGTCCATGGTGTGGATCGAACCTGTGGCATCTGAACACAACGAGATTGAGTTCTACGGGCACATTGTTGAACGTCAGCTCGTATACGTTCTGCAACCTTCCGTAGTAATCAAAGTCATCTTGTCCCTTGGTGAAGACCCCGGTATTTATAGTTTTTGCACCCGGGCGACTATTTTGGTGGCCCTCTGTATGAAAGCGATACCCATTCACATCATACTTCTCATACATGTTGACTTTACTGTTAAAACCCTGAGAGACACATCTCAACTCATCCGACATCATCACTGTGGGATCAGCTCCCTACAAGTTTAGTACGAATCGTGCATTAGTTACGTGTAATAAGAGGGCCAAGTTGTTAGGTAATTAAGAGGGATAGGTTACAGATTACCTTTTCCCTGAACCATGACGTGAAACTTCTTCCCGGGGCACCCCCTTTCATAAGAGCATCCAACTGCGCAGCATCGGGATCTGTTGGTCCCGGCCACACCTCATCCACAAATTGGCTAGAAGGATAAAATACGTATTAGAACGAAACCGAGTTACCAGTTGCAAAGTAATTAAGTCGCCATTTTACCTAAGGAAACTGGGCACCTCCTCCTCCTCCTCCTCCTCTTCCCCGCTCTCTTTCTTCTGGTCCTCCACCACTTCCCCCATGTTCATAAGCACATAGAGCATTATGCACTCCTTATCTTGGTTGGACAAGGTATGAGGTTTTGCGCCACCGGCCTTGCCACCGGGAAACTTGAAGAGGAGGAGCTTGGGGTCACGCTTGGGCTCGTCGACATTGTACCGAGGTACCTGGTTATGCATAGTGGGAACTTCATCCGCATAGTACGCTGTCGTGGCGTTTGCTATCTCCTGGAGGATAGTTGCCTCAGCTATGCATGCTTCAATCTTATTTTTGTTTCTGAAGGGAATATGCCCGAGAGGCAATAATAAAGTGGTTATTATCTTATTCCATGTTTATGATAAATGTTTATTTTCATGCTATAATTGTGTTAACCGGAAACGTTAATACATGTGTGTTTAATAAACAAAGAAAAGGTTCCTAGTAATGTCTCTCTTTATACTAGCTTGTTGATTAACGGATGATCAAGGTTTCCTGATCATGAACATTGGATGTTGTTAATAACAAGGTCATGTTATTGGAGAATGATGTGATGAACATACACCCACAGTAGTTATAGCAATACGATCATGTCATCAAGTTTCTATTGCTGTATCAAACTTTCACGAAGTAACCCTAATCCTTAGACCATGAGATCACGTCAATCACTGACACCGGAAGAGTACTTTGATTCCATCAAACGTCACACCGTAACAGGGTGATTATAAAGGTGTCGTTGGGTACTTGGAAAGTGTTAGTTGAGGCTCGTGGATCAAGAGTGGGATTTGTCCATCCAGATGACGGAGAGATATACTCTGGGCCCTCTCGGTGATATCACATTGACATCGCTTGCAAGCACGTGACTGGCTCACGAGGATGTTATATCACGGAACGAGTAAAGAGTACTTGTCGGTAACGAGATCGAACTAGGTATGGATGATACCAAATGATCGGATCTCGGACAAGTAAAATATCGCGAGACAAAAGGAATTGGTTACGGAGTTTTGGTTCACACGATCACTAGTTCATCGTTGAGTAAGTGGGAGTCATCATGGATCTCCAGATCCCTCTGATGATTATTGATCGGAGAAGAGTCTCTGTCATGTCCATTTTATTCATGAACCGTAGGGTGACACACTTAAGGATTCGTTGACGCGTTTGAGTGGATACGGAACGCCAGAGAATATACTGGACAGCACATGGACTGTTTTGATAAAACTGCTGGAATAGTTTCGGTATATCAAAATAGTGCAAGGGGATAATTGTTAATGTGTTCATTGAATGAAGTGTTCATCAATGAAGTACTCATTGAATGAAGTGTTCATTAATTTGAGTGACATTAAACAAGATAATTAAAAGTGTTTTAATGTGATAAACTCTTGGAATTTTGAGTGGAGAATTATGGAAGTTATGGGAATAATGTGTGACCCTTTGTTTTTGTGAGTGGGGAGTCCACCCACATGATGAGGGGAGAGGTGGGGGCACCTCTTGGGGCGTGCTACCCCTTGGGGGCTGCCTCCCCCTCCTATATATAGATGGGTGGAGACCCCTCTACACACCAATTCCTCCATCTCTCATATGCCCTTTGGTTGGCATCTTCCTCCCCTTGCTAGCTGATCCAGTTTCACGAGTACGGTGCTTAGGCGAAGCCCTGCTCAAGATCTTCTCTACCACCACCACCACTATGTTGTAGTGCTGCTGGAGTTCCCGAGGATCCACTACTTCCGCTGCCCAACTGGAGCAAGGGGCGGAGGTCGTTGCTGATCCGTACGTGTGACCGATTACGGAGGCGCTGCCCGTTTGTGGCGCCCATCTTCATCACGACCTTGAGGTCGGCAAGTGATCGACTACATCACCCACGAGAATCGTTCTCGTTAAAGCTTTTTGGTCTTCGAGGGTGAGTCCTTCTCAAACCGTTACAAGTTATCTCCTAGATGTGATCTTGGCAGTTGCAATCGTAGGAAAAATTTTGTTTTCTATGCAACGAACCCTTCAGTTTCCACATTTGAGCCGAATATACTTGAACTCTCTCTCAATACAAAACTGCCAACGAAACTGCACCGGTCCACCCAAGAGTGCCTCGTTCGCGAGATGCACAATGAGATGTAGCATTGGAGTAAAGAAGCCTGGCGGAAATATCTTCTCTAACTTGCATAGCAACTCCGGCACTAGATCATGCAGCTTCTCAATCATCACGGGACATATCTGCTTAGCACAGACCGTGCGGAAGAAATGGCTCAACTCCGCTAGCACTCGCCAGATACGCTCAGGGAGATAACCTCGAAGCATCACTGGCATCAATCGCTCAATCCATATATGATAGTCGTGACTCTTCATCCCAGTGACTTTTCCCTTCTCAATATTGACTCCCTTGCTTATATTCGAACAATAACCATCAGGAAACATCACGACGTATTTCAGCCACGTGAATGACTCCTTCTTTTGGTCCTTATCAAGCACAAACTGTGAATGCGGCTTCAACCACCCTTTTCGTTTGCCTTCAGGAGGCTGCATGTGTTGTCTCGGCCTATCACACAGCTCCTTAACATCGACTCTAGCCTTGACATTATCCTTTGTCTTCTCAGAAATGTTCAGGATTGTGTTAAAAAGGGACTCTGTGACATTCTTTTCGGTGTGCATCACATCGATGTTATGGGGAAGTGCTAATTCGTGATAATAGTCGAGCTTCGTTATGCCTGCCTCGTGAGTCCAGTTGTGCTCCTTACCATATCCGTCAAATACTGGGACACCGGATTCAGTACGCACGAGAGCGGCTAGCTCGGCCTTAACAGCTGCACCATTGAACGTTGGTATCTGTCTTTCTTCAAGCACAACTTTGCCCTTCTTGAAGTTCCTTCTGTCCTGTCTGAACGGATGATCTCTTTTGAGAAACGCCCGATGCGTGTCAAAGGCGGAATATTTTTTACCCGCTTTTAGCCAAAGGAACTCAAGTAGTTGCCTGCACACTGGGCATGGCCACTTACCAGCTGTACAGTGGCCGCAGAATAGGGCATACACAGGCATGTCGTGCATGGAATATTGGTACCAAACTTTCATGAATAAGTTTGACTTCGATGCACGGTCGTATGTCAACGTTCGGTGGTGCCAAGAGTGGTTCAGATCATCCACAAGCGGCTGCATGTAGACACTCAAATTCTTCCCCGGGTAGTCAGGCCCTGGAATGATCAGCGTCAAGAATATGGTATTCCTTTGCATTAGGGCTGGGGGAGGGAGAATGAGCGGAATAACAAACACCGGCCAACAACTGTACGAGGAACTCGACATGCCATATGGATTGAATCCATCCATAGATATGGCAATTCTGCAGTGTCGGGCCTCTGCCGCCAGATCGGGGTGGTCTTCATCGAACTTCTTCCATGCCCTGCCATCAGATGGATGTCCCATTGTTTCCCGTCCGTGCTCGTCAGGGTATCTCTTCCCGTCCTTGTGCCACATCATCTGTTTGGCAGACTCCAAGGTCATGTAAAGCCGCTGGATTCTTTTTATGAATGGGAGATAACAAAGAATCGAAGCGGGGACCTTTGTCTGCACCTTGGGCTCACCATCGGCTCCCTTGGACTCAAGATACCTAGAGGCCCCACACAAGCTACAGTACTTGTCATCCGCAAACTGTTTCCAAAACAGAAGGCAACCTTTTGGACAACAATCTATCTTTATGTAGTCCATGCTGAGCGCTCGCGTGATTTTCTTGCATTCGTACAAGGTTTTAGGCAGACAATGACCATCGGGCAACGTGTTAGCATGTCTTACCAGAGTGGCTTCAAAGCATGAACGCGTCATGTTGAACTGGAGCTTTGAGGCTAGTGCTTGCGAGATGGTATCGAGCTGAGAAACATTTGCACCCGGGTACAGAGGCCTCTTAGCCGATTCCATCATATCATAGAACGCCTTAGCGGATGGCTCGGGATCCTGTGGTTCAGGCGGTTGCTCCGGTTCCGGCGGTCCCTCTGGTTCAGCACAAGGTGGAGACTCCGGCATGGCATCACGGAAATCCTCCAGCAAGTTTCGCATGCCATCGTACTCTATGCCATTGATCCGCTGCCGCATCACGTTAACTCTATCATGTTCATTTTGACTAAAGTCGACCGTCGTGACGAAGCCCGGCATATACCCATAAGCCCAAAGGTGTTGTTTCATAACCTCCTTTCTAGCGCGATGACGAGTTCTGCAACGGACGCAAGGGCAACGGGGATCAAGTGTCTTTGGACCACGGGCTATATCCTGCACTACCATAGCGGTCTTCCAAGCCCACTCATCTGTTCTGTCAACAACAGTAGTACGACCACTATACATCCACCCATTATCAGCCATCCTCTTCTGCTTTATTGAGAGCCAAACGACAAACATAGCATTTCATAATAAATAATATCATGAAACGAGATGCATCATATTTTAATTTTTCTACCGGGCAAAACGCATGCACCAACCTACATCTCTAATAGGTATAGAGGGTCCTAGCAGCCGCCGGATCCGGAGATTGAGTACGTTCTCCATGCTCTACCCCGGTCCGAGACAGAATTTCGGCAGCACCTCCCCACTGCTCTCTTGATACACGTCTCGGCAAAAAGCCGAGAGGATGTGCATCCGGAGAACAACGGGGAGGCGCTGACGAAATTCTGACTCAGACCGAAGCAGAACATGAAAAACGTACCCAATCTACGGATCCGGAGACTGTCCCGTAAATGCCGCAAGAGTTACACTTCATAATATGCTGACCACTAATGCATATTTATCCGCGTAACGCTCGCGGACGGGAAGTGACACCTAGGTAAAGCGACTCGACGTGCAAAATGGAATCTAGTGACATAGAAAAATAACGGACGGGGTGGGATTTTAGCTCACCCTCAGCTGTAGAGGAGGTAGTCGAACAACGGAGTGATCAAGGACCAAAACTTCCGACGACCCTCACTCCAGAGAGATTACCCTATTGATAAAGCAAACAAAGCGACGAATATATCAAACAAAATATTCTTAGTTAAGACGAGTTATAATAAAGATGAATAAGTAGTTTTGTTATATGTCATACAACAAAATTTTACTTTTATTTAAGTTTGCAAATTAACACTCCATTGTGCTGCACACTTGACATTTCTCTAAAAAAATTCATGTCACTTTGGTCCTCAATATACTACTATTTTACTTTTCTGCATAGTCAAACTTATGTTATATGTGAACAATATAGCCAACTCATGTTTTGCATAGGCACATTTCCACTCATGGCAATATATTTTCTGAAAATTTCACACATAGGCACATTTTCACTCATAGGCACAAATAAATTGCACAAAGTTTCTGCAAAATTGTACACATTTGCACATTTCCACTCATAGGCACAAATAAATTGCACACATAGAATACATTTCTGAAAAAAATTAGACACATGAGCTCACTTTGGTCCTCTGTCTCCGGCGGCGGCGTGGGAAGCCTGCGGCGTGTCGGCGGCAGCAGCTTGAGCGAGCGGGCGGAGCAGGGTCAGACGGTGCGGCATCCACGGGCGGAACGGGAGGAGCGGGCGGAAAGGGGCTCAGTGGAGGTGGCTCGGCGACGAGAGGGACGGCGGGAGGGGCCGGCGGAGGGAGGTGTGCCGTAGCGGCGGGAGGGGCTTCCGGCGGCGGGCTTCCCACGCCGTGTGCCGCAGGGGTGGAGGTGAGGCACGACGGGGCCGGTGGGGAGGGCGGCGAGCGGCGGCTGGAGGGGGGCTCGGGCGGGCGGCGGCTGGACGGGCGGGCGGCGGGACGGGCGGGCGGCGGCTGGACGGGCGGTCGGCGGGACGGGCGGCGGCGGCGCTGGGTCGAACGGTCGGGCTCGGGCGCGTGGGGATTCGATTTGGGGTGGGGGAGAGAACGGTTGACCAGGGGGTCTTGTGTCCGAATCTGGGGGCGCAGACCTACGCCGACGGCCAGGCCGTCGGCGTAGGTCTATTTATTTTTTTAGTCCGAGCTACGCCGACGGCCTGGCCGTCGGCTTAGGTCCATTTTCATTTTTTTTTCTTTATTCTTTTATATTTTCAAGCATGTAAAATATTTTGTTTAGCACATATGTACATGGAAAATATTTTGTTTAGCAAATATTTCTTTATTCTTTTTTATTTCCAAAACCCTAGATCGGGGGGGGGGGCGCAGATCTACACCTATAGCTTTGTCCGTACTAGGCTTTACCAATGGACTTTTTTTCTATCTGTGCTTGTTTAACACATATGTACATAGAGAACCAAGGTTGAACACATTTCACCACATTATTCACACCGGTAGACCCGTACCGGGAGTTTCCACATACGGATCGACGATTTTACTAAGTGTTAGCCCATGTCCGTGAACAACGTCAGACACATAACCTACATATGCCATCTATAAACATTAAATCACACTTATAAACATAACCTAGCTCCACATGCAGGTTTTCCAATGATTCCGGCCCTCCGACGGTCATTCACCTCCGAAACCCTAGATCTGGGGGCCCGCAGATCTACCGTTATAGCTTTCTCCGTACGAGGATGGCCAATGGACTTTTTTATCTATCTATGTTTGTTTAGCACATATGTACATGGAAAACCAAGGTTGAACACATTTCACCACATTATTCACACCGGTAGACACGTACCGGGAGTTTCCACATACGGATCGACGATTTTACTAAGTGTTAGCCCATTTCCGTGAACAACGTCAGACACGTGACCTACATATGCCATCTACAAACATTAAATCACACTTATAAACATAACCTAGCTCCACATTCAGGGTTTCCAATGATTCCGGCCCTCCGACGGTCATTCACCCCCGAAACCCTAGATCTAGGGGGCCCGCAGATCTACCCTTATAGCTTTCTCCGTACGAGAATGGACCAATGGACTTTTTTATCTATCTATGTTTTTTAGCACATATGTACATAGAAAACCAAGGTTGAACACATTTCACCACATTATTCACTCCGGTAGACCCGTACCGGGAGTTTCCACATACGGATCGACGATTTTACTAAGTGTTAGCCCATGTCCGTGAACAACGTTAGACACATGACCTACATATGGCATCTACAAACATTAAATCACACTTATAAACATAACCTAGCTCCACATGCAGGGTTTCCAATGATTCCGCCCCTCCGACGGTCATTCACCTCCGAAACCCTAGATCTGGGGGCCCCGCAGATCTACCCTTATAGCTTTCTCCGTACGAGGATGGACCAATGGACTTTTTTATCTATGTATGTTTGTTTAGCACATATGTACATGGAAAACCAAGGTTGAACACATTTCATCACATTATTCACACCGGTACACACGTACCTGGAGTTTCCACATACGGATCGACGATTTTACTAAGTGTTAGCCCATGTCCGTGAACAAGTTCAGACACATGACCTACATATGGCATCTACAAACATTAAATCACACTTATAAACATAACCTAACTCCACATGCAGGTTTTCCAAATGATTCCGGCCCTCCGACGGTCATTCACCCCCGAAACCCTAGATCTGGGGGGCCCGCAGATCTACCCTTATAGCTTTCTCCGTACGAGGATGGACCAATGGACTTTTTTATCTATCTATGTTTGTTTAGCACATATGTACATGGAAAACCAAGGTTGAACACATTTCACCACATTATTCACACCGGTAGACACGTACCGGGAGTTTCCACATACGGATCGACGATTTTACTAAGTGTTAGCCCATGTCCGTGAACAACGTCAGACACATGACCTACATATGGCATCTACAAACATTAAATCACACTTATAAACATAACCTAGCTCCACATTCAGGGTTTCCAATGATTTCGGCCCTCCGACGGTCATTCACCCCCGAAACCCTAGATCTGGGGGGCCCGCAGATCTACCCTTATAGCTTTCTCCGTACGAGGATGGACCAATGGACTTTTTTATCTATCTATGTTTTTTTAGCACATATGTACATGGAAAACCAAGGTTGAACACATTTCACCACATTATTCACACCGGTAGACTCGTACCGGGAGTTTCCACATACGGATCGACGATTTTACTAAGTGTTAGCCCATGTCCGTGAACAACGTCAGACACATGACCTACATATGGCATCTACAAACATTAAATCACACTTATAAACATAACCTAGCTCCACATGCAGGGTTTCCAATGATTCCGGCCCTCCGACGGTCAGTCACCTCCGAAACCCTAGATCTGGGGGGCCCGCAGATCTACCCTTATAGCTTTCTCCGTACGAGGATGGACCAATGGACTTTATTATCTATGTATGTTTGTTTAGCACATATGTACATGGAAAACCAAGGTTGAACACATTTCACCACATTATTCACACCGGTAGACACGTACCGGGAGTTTCCACATACGGATCGACGATTTTACTAAGTGTTAGCCCATGTCCGTGAACAACGTCAGACACATGACCTACATATGGCATCTACAAACATTAAATGACACTTATAAACATAACCTAGCTCCACATTCAGGGTTTCCAATGATTCCGGCCCTCCGACGGTCATTCACTCCCGAAACCCTAGATCTGGGGGGCCCGCAGATCTACCCTTATATCTTTCTCCGTACGAGGATGGACCAATGGACTTTTTTATCTATATATGTTTTTTTAGCACATATGTACATGGAAAACCAAGGTTGAACACATTTCACCACATTATTCACACCGGTAGACCCGTACCGGGAGTTTCCACATACGGATCGACGATTTTACTAAGTGTTAGCCCATGTCCGTGAACAACGTCAGACACATGACCTACATATGGCATCTACAAACATTAAATCACACTTATAAACATAACCTAGCTCCACATGCAGGGTTTCCAATGATTTCGGCCCTCCGACGGTCATTCACCTCCGAAACCCTAGATCTGGGGGCCCCGCAGATCTACCCTTATAGCTTTCTCCGTACGAGGATGGACCAATGGACTTTTTTATCTATGTATGTTTGTTTAGCACATATGTACATGGAAAACCAAGGTTGAACACATTTCACCACATTATTCACACCGGTAGACACGTACCGGGAGTTTCCACATACGGATCGACGATTTTACTAAGTGTTAGCCCATGTCCGTGAACAACGTCAGACACATGACCTACATATGGCATCTACAAACATTAAATGACACTTATAAACATAACCTAGCTCCACATTCAGGGTTTCCAATGATTCCGGCCCTCCGACGGTCATTCACCCCCGAAACCCTAGATCTGGGGGGCCCGCAGATCTACCCTTATAGCTTTCTCCGTACGAGGATGGACCAATGGACTTTTTTATCTATCTATGTTTTTTTAGCACATATGTACATGGAAAACCAAGGTTGAACACATTTCACCACATTATTCACACCGGTAGACCCGTACCGGGAGTTTCCACATACGGATCGACGATTTTACTAAGTGTTAGCCCATGTCCGTGAACAACGTCAGACACATGACCTACATATGGCATCTACAAACATTAAATCACACTTATAAACATAACCTAGCTCCACATGCAGGGTTTCCAATGATTCCGGCCCTCCGACGGTCATTCACCTCCGAAACCCTAGATCTGGGGGCCCCGCAGATCTACCCTTATAGCTTTCTCCGTACGAGGATGGACCAATGGACTTTTTTATCTATGTATGTTTGTTTAGCACATATGTACATGGAAAACCAAGGTTGAACACATTTCACCACATTATTCACATAGGTAGACACGTACCGGGAGTTTCCACATACGGATCGACGATTTTACTAAGTGTTAGCCCATGTCCGTGAACAAGTTCAGACACATGACCTACATATGGCATCTACAAACATTAAATCACACTTATAAACATAACCTAGCTCCACATGCAGGGTTTCCAATGATTCCGGCCCTCCGACGGTCATTCACCTCCGAAACCCTAGATCTGGGGGCCCCGCAGATCTACCCTTATAGCTTTCTCCGTACGAGGATGGACCAATGGACTTTTTTGTCTATGTATGTTTGTTTAGCACATATGTACATTGAAAACCAAGGTTGAACACATTTCACCACATTATTCACACCGGTAGACCCGTACCGGGAGTTTCCACATACGGATCGACGATTTTACTAAGTGTTAGCCCATGTCCGTGAACAACGTCAGACACATGTCCTACATATGGCATCTACAAACATTAAATCACACTTATAAACATAACCTAGCTCCACATGCAGGTTTTCCAAATGATTCCGGCCCTCCGACGGTCATTCACCCCCGAAACCCTAGACATGGTTTGTAATGACCCTAGCTATGACCTAACCAAACACAACCCAAGACAAATGTCCAACGGGCTACCCCCATCCGGAGAATATCTAGGGGGGTAGACGATCGGGGGGGACCAGCAGGTCTACCCCTATAGCTTTCTCCGTACCAGGGTGGAGCAATAATGGACTTCTTCTCTCCTTCTGTGCTTGTTTAGCACATATATATGTACATGGAGAAGCAAGGTTGGACACATTTCACCACAAGATCATTCACCTCCGGGAGTACACGTCTACACGTGTGCACGAATCTTTTTCTAAGTGTTATCGCATTCATGTATGAAGAAGGTCACACCCGGGATCTATGTTTTGCATCTATGGGCCTTCCACCACACTTGAACACATAAACTAGGTCCACATGCAAATTTTAGTGGGATTCCGACGCTCTGGCGGTTATTCACCTGCGACATCCGGCCTGCTTCGGTGGGGGGCCTGGCGGTCTACCCCTATAGCTTTCTCCGCATGATGTTTGAACAATGTACTGTTTGGTTTGTTAAGATTTGTTTAGGACATAACTACATGGAAAACAAGGTTGGGACCTTGTAACCTTTCGTAGCCCCCGGAATACCCGCAAATTAACGGGTGTATTTCCACCTACATGTCCATGACTTTGAATAGTGCTATCACATGAATGTGAAAATGGTCACACCAAGGAGCTAGACATTGCATTTATGCATTGATCTTACACCACACTTGGACACATACCCTACAATTAATCACATGCAAGTTAATGCGGTACTACGACGGTCTTTCTTCACCGAAACCCGGCTTAGTCCGGGCGCGAGACCGGGGCCGGCCGGGAGGGGGGCGGCGGTGTACTCTTATAGCTTTCTCCGCACGAGGTACAACTGTGGAGCATACATATTAATATAGTAATAGTAGCATAATATATTTTAATTTAGTATTATAATTTGTTATTATATTATTTTATGTATTAATTAGTAGACATTAAAAGAATAAAGAGGCATACGTATATCGAGTGTTGAAATGAGATGATATATACTATAATTCCATTTCCAATATTATTTGATGTATTAGTATTAGTAATATAAGATTAAATAGTTAAACAAAAGAAAATAAAAATGGAAAAAAAACACAACCCGGGGTCTACGCCGACGGCCAAAGGTCGGGGCCGTCGGCTAGCCCTGCTGGGCTGACGCCGTAACGTCCGGCCGTCACCGGGGCCCACCTGGCAGGCCTACGCCGACGGCCCATTAAACGCCGACGGCGGCCGTCGGCCTAAATTGGGCCTACGCCGACGGCCTTTCTACGCCGACGGCGGCCCTCCGCCTAGGTACGGCTACGCCGACGGCTTTGGGTCGCCGACGGCCCACCACCAGGGCTGACGAGCGGGGCCGTCTACGCCGACGGCCCCGACATTTGGCCGTCGGCATAGGTTTCGGCCGTAGGCGTCAGCCTCCTCTCCCATAGTGCTAGTCTGTTTGGTCATGATGAAGACCTCATAAACAAGATTAACTCTCACCGGGGCAGCTGCAGTGATGAAAATGAATGCGACGTTGGGCCACCGGGGCAGGCAGAGGCAGGCAAATGCACCCGACAGAAAACAAAACAGAAGTTATTACTCGCTGGTCCTCTCATAAAAGAGATTATATGACTCGCTGTGCTGTCCCCAAGTCGTGCTTGACCCCAAGTCAAGCCTCCTCCAGCTGGTACGACCCATCCCCCTACTCCTATCAACATTGGAAAAACAATAGCGGAGGCAACATTGAAAAAAAATGTTGCTACATGAACTGTAGAATCATAACAAATAGTTGAAAAAAAAATGTAAGTCATGGCATTGGTTTTGAACAAATGTGTTAGGAGTTAGCGAAGTTTGGTGTCCAAATAACATCAAATAAGCTTCATTCAAACAAAAACAAATCTGTTCAAATACTACACATAATTTTTCGCGTATTTTTAATGTACAGAGCAACTCGAATGTCATTTGACAATCAAATTGTGCTAACACCTATTTGATCATAATCAAAGCCACAAAGTAACAGATTTTTTATCTTTTTTTTTCTTGGATCAATTTGATAAATGCCATTCGAATTATGGCGATTCCGATAAGTGCCACTGCAATTTTCGAGTCGGCAATGGAATTTTTCAAAGTATTGCATAATTCAGTTGGTATCTTTCAAAGTTTGGAAATTGCAATTTGGAAATTGCAGTGGCATTTCTCAAAACCTCCGGAAAGCTACTTTACCACCCGGACGGTATAAGCATTGGACTTGGTGACGGCGGATGAAGCCGCCGACTTTGATCGTACGATGAGCTAGAGGTGATCCGGTACTTGTGTTAACTTGTGCTGGTTGATTATTCTCATTTTTGTTTTCGACAATGCGTGTAGTCCCAGACACTGGCTTCATAATTAACGAACTAGCAAAGTGGACGGCTCAAATGCGCAGGCAACCTTGACTTTTCTTTAAAAGTTAAGTTTATGTAGTATAAAATTTATGAGAAATATTTTCTTATGCTATATATATTGACAATATATTGTGTAATATGATACAACAACAAGCAGTATCCTAGTCTTCTCTTTGTAAATTCAAGTTCATGTATCGAATTTTGTGAGTCATATTTTTCACATGATACGTTAATAATATATTTTGTAATATGATGGATAAACAATGTTTCATGTGATAACTGTTACCAAGACTCATCCAACATGTTGGGCGAGCAACAACATCGAAACATGTAGGAATATGATGTCTATACTTTTTATCTTTAGTACGACATGAATATAAAATTGTAGAATACATGTAACATATTTTATTTATGTAGATTTCACGTGTATTCAAGAGTGCCCGTAAATTTAGGTTGTTGGAAGAACCCATTTCGTATAGCTATAAGGCAAGCAAAGATATTGTTTAACTATAATGGTAGAGAGAAGAGAGGGATTCCAGATTTCAGCCATGTAAAAATGACCAATTTACAGTGACCATGGTGCAAGTATTGAAATTTGGTGTGGCCGCGATCCACCAATGCGACCTACTGATTAATTTTCTTGCAAGGTAGCTCGATTGTGTTAGCTGATCGAATTTCTCCCATAAATCTGTACAAACCTAGCTAGCTCCCGTGTGCGGATTGCTTTCGAAGCTGATCGATCCTTCTCCTTAGACATGTACAATCTAATGCTAGCCATCTCCATCCGTATTGCTGATGGACGTCTAAAATTCATATAAATCTAGTGAAAAAATAAATCAAAAAATACAATAGCCTTGTGAAGGTTTACGATAGAGGGGCATTATTCCATATGTTATGGTGGACATTTTTCCGTTGCATGTTAAAATGGCATACTTCATACGGAGATAAATATGTTAGTTTGTGCTAGCTATTTAAAACAAATAATTAGTTTTTTTTTAAATAAAGGACTTTATTACTCAAAAGGTTTAAATAAGTACACAAAATAAATGTTTGACATCAATTTATATATAGGCCTCTATGTTGGGAAGTGTTGAAACAATGTAGAGCGAGAGCTCTGATGAATCTACGATGACATCTATCGGAATTTGCATGATCGAGTCTTTACTCGCTGGAAATGTTCATGCTCGAGTCTTTAGAGCCATTGCCTCGACCTTCCATGGAACAGATGCCTCGCGTGGCTGGACGCGGTCCCGGCTTACATCATGTAGCATACGTCAGAGGTAGCTTGGGCTGTGCGTGGAGGAGACTTGACTTGGGGTGAAGCGCGGCCAAGCGCTGGACAGAGCCATAACTTTTTTCAATTATCAAAGTGGAGACAACGAGTCATAATATGCCTTGCCTGCCATGCGGTGGTCCGTCATTGCTTTCAATTCTATCACTGGCACTGCAGCTGAGATTTGGGAGACGTTCTTACACGCCGATGGCAGTCGATCGAGACATCAGTGAACATGGGTTATGGGAACATGTGCGCACTCGTTAGAAAAGTAAATTCAAAAACTACACTAGGAAAAATAATAAAAATATCTGAATATTTTTAAGATACATAGCCTACTGTTATGCCCACGTAAGAAATTTGACGAAGAAATTTCATAAATACATGACATCCATAATATTTTGAGAGAACAAAAATCGAAGTTATGTTAAGAAGGCTATTTGATCAAAACATTTTTCCCGTTGTACTATTCATGTGGGTGAGCATGGAACCATATTCTTACACTATCTAATCCTTTCTTTCATTGTCGCTTTCGTCAACATATAGATAAAAAATGTCATGTAAGAAAATTTATAAGATTCTATCATGCAAGTTGAGGCATTAGCGATGTTGATGATGTGGCACAATTCAGCTTGATCATGCCTACACACATTGATCGATCAGTTGTTACGATCACAATTCATAGCCCAATCACCCACCCAAGCCTCATCTGAGTGTAAGGAGATGCAAACAAACAAATCTGAATGTAAGGAACAAAAAAGCTAGCTTGACTAATAAAGTCGTATGAAACAGATAAATACCAAAATAACCAAGAGTAAAAGCTCATGAACAGAACGTATCTGGTGCGACGGCCAAATTAGTGCACCAGGTGCACACCAGTCATGTATGGGCTATTTGATCAAAATGGAAAGGACAAAATCCACCAACAAGTAGGACACTAGCACAATTACAAAAATGCCCTAGAACTTCTGTATAATGGTCCTCATATATATGTAGAACGAGCAAAACCAAACAATCCTCTACTAGGCTTGCTCTTTTCCATGTGTGACTTGTAGTAGTATGTTTTAATAGTTCGTGTGAGATGCTACCCAAAAATGATTTATTTCAGCCAACCTTATTCGGTGTAGTCATGTTAATTTTCCCATGCATATAAAATATTTGTATGCAAAGAAATGCTCTAACAAAATGTCAAATGAGTAATTATTTTTTAGTATTATAGTTCA
The DNA here is from genome assembly GCA_950022295.1 of Bromus sterilis. Taxonomy (NCBI): domain Eukaryota; kingdom Viridiplantae; phylum Streptophyta; class Magnoliopsida; order Poales; family Poaceae; genus Bromus; species Bromus sterilis. Next base: position 16,312,977 of record OX465598.1, on the reverse strand, counting down.
CGATGTGCAATCGGACTATTAAATTAGCAACATATATTAGATTGATTGTTTCATAAACAAGTTAATGGCTCAGCTCGTTGGTGGATCTCATATCTTTATTGTTCATCAAACATCATGTTACCGGCTGATGCACTAGTTCGGTCATTGCACAGGATACGTCTAGGCCACGACCAGTGCCATGTTGAACGTCATAACGGTGCGAAGCTGCATCGATCACTAGTAGGAATACTTTCATCTGTCAATCTCCTTTCGCCTGGTATCCACCACCATGTGCTTCTGGCTACCGTCCACGACATAGCATTGCCGTGTGTGCAACCCCTCCCATCTCTCGTACGCAGACAAGTCCCTCCGGTACCGTTGGAGTATGATAAAGAGAGGGTCATAAATGAACTTTTTTTACATATTTTATCCTCTATGTGAAAATAGTTTTGCAATTAGTTTTTACCACATGCACCACCAAATAGGAAGGTCGTCGTTTCTCCTTTAAAAAATTACAGATTAGATAGGCTTGGTTTCTAGAGTTAAGTACGTACCACCGAAATGCGATTACGGTGAATAGCTAAAAGACAGTCTAAATGGTTAAATAATATAGTTATGATATTGAATAACAAAATTATTCAGGCTTCAAACACACGTAAATGTTTTTTGTTCTCCTTTTTATGTAAGGGATACTTTCTTATATAAGCAATTTTGATTGACTCAAAAGTTGTAAATTTTTTAAAGAGGAATGTAACCGAAACAATCCTCATTTATTATATCATTTCTTGTGAAATAGTTGTATAATATTAAGTGTCAGCATCATCAAGTATAATAGAATTGTCTTTAAATTATTAGGTTATTTTCATTGCACTTTTTCTATTACTCCTTTAACCCATGAGCAAATATAGAGGTTAATTCCTGTCTTAGAGCCTAGTTCTTTCCTTTCTTCTTGTCTTTCTCCTCGATATAGGTAAAAGTATCTTCCTGTACTCTTTCACACTCAGTCGTACTACCTCTGTTCCACAATGTAAGATGCTTTTACATGCTAATTTAGCTTGCAAAAATGTCTTACATTAGGATGTGGTTATAAATAGATATAAACACATTTACAATAATAAAATAATATATATACTAACACTTCGTACATTCTGAGATCCGGCTAACTAAGAAGCCCGATGTAAAGCCCCAGTTATGGCTAATTCAAAAAGTCATAACCCGCCAATTATCTAATCCTGTACTCAGTCTTTCTTTCCTTTTTAGCGGCACAACATGCCGATCCCACGATCAGTCTTTAATCTCACCACACTCTTTCTCCTCAGTGCTCACTTCATATATGCCTCAGCTGTCCCACTTGATGCCATTCTGACCGGCCTACCACCCCACGCGCATCACCAGCGCTCCGCATTCCTAACTAGTTCAACATAAACTCCCAAACCGAGAAAACAATGCAAGTTGTACTAGAAAACGGCTGCTAATGGACAAGCTCAAAATGGTGGGACGTTGTATTAGTATGCAATGCATATAATATAGCTCAATAAACTCATTACAACAATTCATAACTAGCAATGTGTCGTCGATATGTGACGGCAGATGCCATGGGGATGGCTAAAATGAGGGGAAGACGCGAGGAAGAGGATGTCGATGCTGCCGGAATCGGGTTGGGCACAAACACGGTGAAGGACACCACGATGTACCCAGGTTCGGGGCTTTCCGGAGAGATAACACCCCTACTCCTGCTTATCTCTTCTATATCAATGGAACCGGACTACAATAACTGCTTCTCTATTTTCTCAGGGGAAGGTGAGCGCCGTCGTGGGCAAGGCTCTCTCCTGCTTCCCTGAGGAGTAACTATTAGCAGTGAATGAACTGAGGAGAATGTAAGTAATGGTGCAAATGAGCGAATCGTCCCTCACGCACACTACAACAGGACAGAGCTTTGGTAACACCGTGTTGTGTTACTCTAGGCCCAAAACAGTGTTACTAGGTCATACAGTAACACATATTTAAATGTGTTCCATTAGACCGTGTTACTAAGTGGTGTCCACTGTAACATATAGTAATTGTTACAATATATGAAAAATTGTGTTACAAATACGTTATAGTAACATGCATATTATGTGTTACCGAAGACATTGGTAACACATTTTTGTAACTATAGTAACACCCATAGTAACATGTTTTCGTAACTACAGTAACACAACTTGTAACATAATATCCAAATACCATAACACTATAATTTATAGTTGTCAACTACCCTAGTCACACTTTTTGTAACTATAGTAACACCATCAGTAACACTATTATATTATTATGGCAATGTAATTAATCTATTTATTTATTTAATTATTAACCACAAAAATTGGTACCCATTTTATGAAAATACATTTATTTAATAAATCACTACAACTGCTCAAATAGTTAATTAATTTACAATGATGCTTGGCATCATTAAAATGACGAGAAATTGAAGCACGACACATACACAAATTGAAAATGTCAAGATATTTATTATGAATATAAAAGAGTGTAGGATACATATGCATTACAATCAATAAATATGAATGTTATTGGTGCAACAACATATCATTCATATCAATTTGACTATAGAGAACACATCTATGGAGTATATTACACCATAGCATTTGCATCAATTCAACCAAAGAACAAGATCTTGTGTTTGGCATTACATTTTCAATTTATCAATGTAAGTACGATTATTTTATTTGCTTCTTCATCCCACCGGAGAACTCGGCTGTTACTCAATTATCCTTCTTTTGAATCTATAAAAGAAAATGGACATAAATGTCATGTGATCAAATTGTATACAAATATAATTTTGATATATGTAAGAAAAGACTTCAACTTACGAAAGACCAAGTGCAAACAATTAAGTATCCTGAAGCAAAAACATCACCAATTCTCTTGTTACCAGAAACTTACCTTACTAACTCATTATCCAGAAGAGGCTTATCTATGCACATAAGTGCAAATTCAGCACCTAAATCAATATCACCAACCTTAGTTTCTAGATCAGTACTCCAAATAGTAGCATATGCATCATTCCGCTGGTTTGGATATGTTAAATTCTTTAAAACTACTTTGGAAGCGACCTATATTATGATCCATATTACCATTCATCAGCAATGGTAATAGTATTTGCATGAAGAATATGTCAATGGTTACACATGATCATCAGCATACTATTGACAAATCAGGAACAAAGCATCTATGTTGTGTTGTATGTACGTCAGTACGTGCTTGTTGCTGTGTTGGGCATGTGTGTGTGAATATATATGTGCTTTCTAGTACCTAACCAAAGTACTCTCGAGATGTTTTCTAACAGTAGACATTCCATGGAAAAGTTATAAAAAATATAAAGATTCTATACAAATTACCAATGAGCGCGTTAATATGAGTCCATAAACGTATACCTGGAACCAATAGCCATCATTAGAGTGGATTTAAGCAACATGGAACTGATATGCATAAACCTTCGACGTGTCGACACTAACCGAGCTCCGTGTAAAAACATTATGTAAGAATAGAATGATAAATAACTTGAGATAAAAATAGTTGTACAGCAAAAAGCTGCAGACTACAAGCACACAGTAAAACCATATATTCAGCAAATTTTGAATTAAATGGAGAACCTATTTTGTGCATAATCTAAGCAGGATGGATACTTGCTAAATTTATCATGGTATCTTACATTTAACTAAATAAAAATGTAACCAGTATGGGTACTTGGTAAAAGGTGATGCTATCACCCATTGGATAATAACAAACTAGCATATGAGACTGAGATATGAGAAATATAAGAACTAAAATGGAAATAAAAAGACAAGCTTCTGCTGTATTTTCATAGTGAAAACTGGGATACACTACACTAAAATGATCATACGTCTACTAGAACCCGTACCATGATATTACACCTACATTCTCTGTCAATAAAGTAGATGTTCGTGTTGCTTTTTACAATTTCTACTACCCAATTTGAAAGTCGGTAGACCTATTTAGCTGGATTAAAAAACCGCACAGGTAACGGGTATGTATGTATATGTACCAGTTTGCAAGTATTCGAGTATGTATGAATATTCGGGTATGAAAAGGCACATGTACTACTATTACTACTGTATTACCAGGAGAATCAATTAGCAGCAGGCAAGTACCCTGGATGCCGGCCTCGCATCTTGCTCCCCTTTGCACTAGTACACAAACAAGCAAGTAGCCTGCTAGATGGATTATTGTGAAAGCTAGCTTACACATAGATTGATTCCTCGTGGATGCTAGCAGATGACGAGGACCGGTTAGTCACGCGGGAGGCGTGCACAGTCCGTGCGCTCGTTCTGCTCAAGCCTCTTCAATTCCTCATGGCCGCCTAGAGGGAGGGAAATTGCCGACGGGCTCGGCTGGATCTTCCCAGGGCTCCGGCGGTTGTGCGCTCCTCTTGGCCGCCTCCGCGGGCCTCCTCAAAGCTAGTGGGGAGGGGGGAACCGCCCCGGGGCCCAGGGTTTGTGTCGGCGACCTACAGAGAAAAGGGGTGAGCGGCGGCGGCATCAGGCCGTCAGGCTAGCGGTGACGACTTGCTGCGTGCGGCGGCTTCGATGGCTAGGCGTGCGTGTGAAGGGATAAGGACATAAAATATAGGGCACCCCGCTCCCGCAGAGCCGCAACCGTTCGATCTAAACAAATTCAACCGTTAAGACCCGTGATCCGTGGGAGGGCTACTCGACCAATCAGAACACAACGTATTTTTTTAATGTGGTATATTTTTGTATCGGATTTTTTGTATCTTTTCTTTCGTCCCTTTCCTTTTTTTTTCTTCTCTTCTATTTTTAAATAAGGACTATGCACTGATTAAAGGATATAAATAGGATATTTAGCTCAAATTTTTGCGGACATGGAGAAACTGATCGTGGTTGCATATAATCCTGAAATCATGCATGTCCATATGGTGGTTGGGATCTGCACGAAAGTCTGACACACGGCAGGAGGTAACATCCGAAACCAAAAATACAACCGCGTATACTGGCGTACGATCGACGAATATAGAAGAGGAAAGTAGGGTCGTAGAATAGAAAGCTCCATTCCGTCTGAGCGTCGGGACAGAAGTTTGACCATGAACATCGTCTCCTCATTCGACCCTGGTGGTGAGGCTACCTCCGCATCCCACATCCACATCTCCTCCAGCCTATGGGTTGTGTCCTTGCAGGTTTCCACGGAGGTCACCTTGAGGACTGAGGTATTGGCGAGCTCGGCACGCGGCCGGACACCATGGCCTTAACCTCAGTGAATGTGGTACTCGGAAGGATCCAAGTGAGTAGGTGCGGCTGTCGTTGATGCCGACTGAGGATATCCATCTCGACGGGGAACCTCTTGAAATGGTCCCTGCTCCTCGCAGGCTCTGGCGGCAACGACGGTGATTGTTTAGCGATGAGAATGGCGGAGCTGGAGGGGTGCGGGACAGCAACGACGGCGCGACATGGCGAGTAGTCCTTGAAAAAATGTGTCACGTCGGTGGTCAAATACCATCCTTATACGCAAAGAGATACAATCGTATCCTTTGCCTATCTATATATGATACCATGTCGAGGTTTCATCAAAGCGTGGACATTCTAGAGGATCTTGCCATATACTCTAGCTCAAAGTTCATTGCTTGGAAAAATGTTCATGAATTTAAAATTCATTAATTTGAAAGAAATGTTTGCCAATTCCATAAAAAGATCAGGAATTCAAAAAATGTTCATTGACTCAAAAACATTGATGAATTTGAAAAAAGTTAATGAATTGGAAAAAAAGTTCACCAATTCTAATAAATATTTGCAAACTCGAGAAAAGTTGCCAACATCAAAATAAATTCACGTATTTGAAAAAAAGTCCATGAATTTGAATTTTTATTGTGGCATTAATATTTTTGATAATGAAAATGTTCATGAAATCGAATAGAAGTTTGCTAATTTGAAAATAAATCACAACTTCCAAAACATCCATGGTTCTGTAAAAGTTTCCCAATTTTTTTAAATAAATCACGAATTTGAATAAGTCTGTGAATTTTAATTTTCTGAAATTATTTTGAAAATCCACGAATCAATAAAATTAAATAAATTAAAAATGGTAAAATATAAATATAAATAAAGATGTAAATTAAACAGAAAAACCAAATAAAAAACCGGAAGAAAAACAAACAAAAAACTGCTCAGAAAAACCTAGCAGAAAAAGAAGCCTTATGAAGCAAAACTGGGCCAATGTCATGGAATCGCAGGCCAATTTATATCGTCCCAAACTGGGCCAAATCCAGCAGCTAACTTTTTCATGGGCCTTAGTCCAGCCGTAAATTATGCAGGAATTAAAGTTTTTTTATTCGAAATATGTTCAACCGTGGTTGTAGCTCGTTGGTGATCACTTCTTTCTGCATCTAGGAGGTAGCAAGTTCGATTGCTAGTTGGCATATTATTTTATATTTTATTTGTTTAACTTGTCTCACTTTAGGCCCGCATGTTCAAAAAAAATTATAAATATATATCTCAATTAATTTTATTTATTTATTTGTTTAACTTGTCTCACTATTTTGGATAGGTTAAAAGAATGAATTTATGCATACATATTGGAAGCAATTCTAGTTTGAATCATATATATATATCTCAATTAAGGTTCAAATAATACAGAAAAAATGCTCAAGACCTACGTACAAGCTTATGTCATACACAAAGATTGTTGAGAAAATTAATTGAGTGATGTTCGTAAGCATTGTGGCACTATTCCTTTTTATTAAATATAGTTTACACTATTCTTTTTCTCTCTAAAGTTATATCCTTGTAATAGTATGCAATGACAGATGATTATTGGTTGTTGTACAATAGTTGTAACACACCAAGAGTAACACAAACTTATATGTTACTATGGTAATGCACCGGTAACACATTTTCGAATCTTATCAACTATGTGTTACCATTCGGGTTGTAACACACATGACATGTTACTACGATTTTGCTCAGTAACACATTTTTCTATATGTTACATGATTGTGTTACTTAATCTTTGTTTTGTTGTAGTGGCAGGAGGGGTACCCCGGGCTCTTATAGCATGAGCCCGGGGTAAATCGGTAACTTCACTGCCGATTGGACCCAGCTGTCATCCTCTAATCGGCTGGGTCCCACCGACTGCTCCTCTCCTGGTGATCCGGACCTGACAAGCGGCGGCCCATGCCGTAGGCTTGTAGGGCATGATGGTGAACAGTGGAGCTAACACTAGTAGAAAACAGGGCTTTGGTTCAGACCTGGCCAGCCCATTAGTCCCGGTTCAGTCACGAACCGGGACCCCTGGGGGCATACGTCCCGGTTCGTGCGCTCAGGGCGCCGGCCGGGCCTCGTGGGGCACTGGTCCCGGTTCGTCTGGACCTATTAGTCCCGGTTCCAGACACGAACCGGGACGTATGGGCCTCCATCCATTGGTCCGGTTCGTAGCTAAAACCGGGACTAAAGGTTGGCCATTAGTCCCGGTTCCAACTACGAACCGGGACCAATGGATACCGCTTCGTCTTCCCGCGCTTCGTCCCGAGGCGGTTTCTTTTCCCATGCGCGTGCGGCCTCCAACCATTGGTCTCGGTTCGTAGCTCGAACCGGGACTAAAGGATACCTGTAGTCCCGGTTCCAGCTACGAACCGGGACCAATGACGGCGCTTCGTCTTTCGCGCGCGCCCGACGAGCTTCCCATGCGCGTGCGGCGCGCGTTGGGAAGCCGCACGCGCATGGGAAACCCGTCGGGCACGCGCCCGACGAGCTTCTCAGGCTATAAGTAGACGAAGGCCGGGAGCACTTCGTCCGACTCATCTCATCTCATCTTCGCTTCTCATCCCTCGCGCCCGACGAGCTTCTCGCCGCCATGTCGGGGTCGCCGCTACGATGGCCGTCCGACTCCGACACCCCGTCGGACGAGGACAATTCCGAAAGGCGCAAGTTTTGGGACCCGCCTCCGAAGCGGCGGCCTCGACAGCGCGGGCGACGATCGCGCGCCGCCGACGACAGCCCGCCCCCCGCCGACGACGACAATCCGCCGCCCGCCGCCGACCCGCTGGAACGGCTGGTGGCGCTGGAACGGCTGGAGGCGCAGGAACTTCGCCGTGCCGATCGTGCGGAGAAGTCCCGCGCGAACCTGGCCAAGGTGAGGGCCAAGAAGAAGGAGAAGAAGAGTGCCGAGATGACGGCGCGTGTGGAGGCCAAATTCGCGTCGAAGGAGGCCACCTAGCGGGCAGCGCCCAGCGACGACGATGAGGGCGCCGGGACCTTCGCCAAGAAGCAGAAGATCGAGTAGTTTAGCTCTAGTCGCTAGATTAGACGCTTCTAGCTTCGATCTTCTGTAATAAATATTATGAATTATATATATATTTTTGGTTTGTTAATCGTGATTGTTTTTTTGTTAATCGCGACATCTTTGTTGTTTGTTAATCGTGATTGTTTTTTAATAATTGTTTGGAATTCAAAAAATTAAATCATGTGATATCAAGACCTAAGGGTTATAATGATTGATATCTTACTATTGTTAGGAAAACAACAAGTGCAGACTTGGAAACTAGGGGAGATAGAACCTGAAAGTTAAGCGTGCTCGGGCTGGAGTAGTGAGAGGATGGGTGACCGGCCGGGAAGTTAGATGATTTGGAATGAGTGTTGATTAATCCATATTAGAGATTAGAGATTAGAGATTAAATTCTGAAGCAGTGAGGAGGGGTGATTAGAGATTAAATTGTCAAATAATTCAAAGATTCGAAAATGAAAAAAATCCAAATTTTTTTTTCAAAAAAAAAACAAATTTCGAAAAAATTCCTTTAGTCCCGGTTTTTAACACCAACCGGGACTAAAGGTCCTCCAGCCCCCGCTCTAGCCGGCTTCCACGTGGAGGCCCATCTGTCCCGGTTCGTAAGCGAACAGGGACTAAAGGTCATGGGCTTTAGTAACGACCCTTTAGTCCCGGTTCCAGAACCGGAACAGAAGGCCGTATAGAACCGGGACAAATGGGCCTTTTTCTACTAGTGTAAGAGGTGCGGTCCTGTCGTCCTGTTCGCGGAATCGGCGGAGAGGTCGAAACCGTATCTCTGACAGATCTTCGATGTGACTTGACTTCTCTGCCACCCCGATCTCTCGGGAATGCGCATTTATGACCTCGTACTTGGACCTCCGACTGATCTCGGGGTCAGCTTCTCCAGGGGTAGTAGGTTGCACCGATTGCGCCTGGGTCGACTGGTGGTTCTCAGCAGGGTCGATTGCTCTGGGCAATCGGCCGTGCTGATGCCCACCTTGGCCCAGCTGCGGACCAATCGGATAATCGTCTTGGTGATCAAAGGGTGGACCGGTTGCGCCTGGGCCGACTGCTGGCATTCGGTACGGCTGATTGCCTTGAAGCAATCGGCCGTACGCCTGCCCAGCTCGGCCCAGCTGCAGCCCAATCGGTCCATCCTTGTCTTGAAAGGTTGCTTTCGCTTGGGTGAGCCTACCCGGGTACCAATCCCCCGACAGTAGCCCCTAAAGCTGTAAAGGTGGCATTCCCGTCATCAAGGGGATTGCCTTGTCTTTCAAACTTGGCATTCTAAAGATTGCCGAGTTGCTGTGGTCGCCGATTGAGCTCAAGATTGGACTTCAGAGGATGAAGCATGCTGCCAGCTCCTCTGCCGAGACCCACAGACCGGACACTCTGGAATAAGAAGATTCTGACAAGGGAGATGCTCCGAATGCTACCACCGAGCAGACTCGGATTCTTCTGAAGGCCATCCCACGTCGGATCGACGTCATGCTTAACTCTGCTGGTTGGACTGGTGCGGAGACTGCTCTTCAAACTGTGCTGAGCTGGTACCCTCAAGTGAAGCTTCCCCAACTCTACAGCCTCAGAGAGAATGCGGCTGACTTGCTTGAGAAGACTTACACCGAGGTGAATCGGCTAGCCAGCGCCATGGTGAACTGGTTTTCTCCCTATGAGTACACTCCATATCTCGACGAGGGAGGGAAACCGCTGGCTGCGACTTCCATTTCTGGGTTGGCCGAAGAGCTTTCTGACAGCAGTTCGTCACATACTTCTCCGAGGTCCAAGCATGCTAGGGCCACATCTTCTGACGCACAGTCGGAGCCAGATGTCGCTGCTGCGCAAGCCGATCCGACTGCTCCGACTGCCAGCTCTGCGCCCTCAACTGCCCCGACTTCTTGAGCCGTGCCGCCGACGACGCCATCTACTGCTGCCTGCCGGCATCTGATCATCCTTATCTTGTTTTTATTTTCAGAATATTTGCTTGTAAGACATGGTTTTAATTCTACCGACACCCATTGGGTGTGGCTTCGATGTAATGAACTTATTCGGCCTTAGGCCTGTTCTCCCTTATGCAATCCGATTGCTCATTGCAAGTTTTTATTTGTGCGATCAACTTTACGTCTTTGTCGGTTTCTTTTATCGGTCTGCACTTGGGGGTGTCATTCCTTGTCCGTGTTGCTGCCGACATACGGTCTGCAATCGGATCAAAGGTTGACTTCCAGCCAAGGTTCGATAAGTTTTTCGAATTTACACGACAAGGTTTAACGCAAAGGATTCTGTAATGTTAGGAGCCGATTGCTCGCTGCCGAGCTCGATGCATCGGTCTGCGGCACAATCGGTAACTTAGTTTATCGACCGTGCCCTTTTTAGAGCGTTTCGGTTTGTTTCTTGGGAACTTGTACTGCCGACTGCCCCAACCGCTACCCTTCTCAATGCCACAAACACTTTCGTGACTTGCGCTAGAGTTAGGTGCTAAGTTGGGTGCCAGCCCGCAGTCCCCGTGCCTCGTTGGCCTATTCTTCTGACCTCGTGGTCGGTCAGTTCCCAAGTGCGTTATGCATGTCTTGGGTATGACTAAGCGTTGCCAGCTCGGGCTAGCTTTTCGAATGAAATTATGCAAAGGTAATCGAATGCTCTTTTTCAGAGGCATGATAGCTTTACTGATCGTTTGCCGAATGGCATACATGGATTTCTGCTGCTCAACTATGGAACGGACATAAAAGCTCAGCGTTCCACGGCCGCTCCGTTTCTACTCCTGATGTGTCCTTGTGCCGAGTGCCCTTGGTGCAGTCGACCAAATAATAGGAGTTGTTCTTGAGTGCACGGCTGACGATGAATGGTACTTCCCAGTGTGAGGATAGCTTGTGCTGCCCGTCTGACTTCTGAATTCGGCGTAGCACCATGTCTCCCTCTCGGAAGGCGAGAGGACGAATCTTCTTGCTGTGGTAGTGCCGCAACTTCTGCTGATAGACTGCAGATCTGGACAAGGCCAGCAAACAGGCTTTTACCTTGAGATCGACGCCGTCCTCTCTCGCCAACCTGGCTTCTTCTTCGGTGTACAAAGCATGCCGAGGTGAATCAAACTCGATGTCGGATGGGATGATTGCTTCTGAACCATACACCAGGAAGAAAGGAGTGAATCCAGTCGACCTGTTTGGTGTGGTCCTCAAGCTGAACAGTACTGCTAGGAGTTCTTCAATCCATGCTCCGGGTGCCCTCTCAAGTGGCTCCACCAATCGGGGCCTGATACCCGAGAGGATGAGGCAATTTGCTCTTTCTACTTGACCATTCGACTGGGGATGCGCCTGATGGTTCTCGCCCCTCGTTGGTTACCCCAAGTGGAAGGTTGAGATGCAGCGTAGCGGTGATACGTCTCAAACGTATCTACTTTTCCAAACACTTTTGCTATTGTTTTGACTTCATTCTTGCATAATTTGGACGAAACTAACCCGGACTGACGCTGTTTTCAGCAGAGCTACCAGTGCTGTTTTTATTTTGTGCAGGTTTCTGGATATTTAGGTACGCTGGAAAAATCCCAAAAAATTATATTAAAAATCAGCGTTCCGAAAGCTTCCGTCAGGCCAAAGGGGGGCCACAGGGCAGCCAGGGGCAGCCAGGAGGGTGCCTGGCGCGGCCCCACCCCCTGGCCGCGCCACCTGCCCTCCTGGGTGGGTCCCACACCCCCTGGTGACCTACTTGGCCCCTATTTATTCTCCCGTCGAGGAAACGTCGAAACAGAAGTCGTTTTTTCGATCTACGCTGCGGAGCCGCCGCAACCCTCTGTTCTTCTCCGGAGAGCTAATCTGGAGGCTGAATTGGCCTCCGGTGAGGGGGAAATCATCGCCATCGTCATCGTCATCACCTCTCCATCACCCATCCATGACTTCTCCTTTCATGTGTGAGTAATTCCCTGCTGTAGGCAAAGGGGATGGTAGGGATTGGATGAGTTAGATCATGTAGTAGTTCAATCAGATTTGTTGTGGGCATGTTGCCTATCATCTACTTGGTGTTTATCATCTCTGTTACAACTTGTTGCTCTTATTGCTTGTCACTTTGGGCCCGAGTGCCATGATTTCAGATCTGATCACCCTTTTGTTTCTTGAGTTTGTGGTGTTCTTGATCCTATCTATGAGTTGTATGCACCTATTATAGTCCGGAACCGGCGATCCCAGTGGTGACAGCCTGGGACACCAAAGGGGATGGACTATAATTTGAGGATTCCGTGTATCCATGAAGTGTTAATGCTTTGTTCCGGTTCTCCGCTGTAGGAGACCTTAATTTCCCTAAGTTCCTTTTGGCCCCGTTCGTAGCGGGAGGGAAGGACAAAAGATGCTGTGCAAAGTTCTTATTGCAAGCACGTACAACTACCCTGGGATACATGCCTGATGTTTGATATTTGCCTAGATGATCCTTTGTTTTCTGTGAGCCTTGCCCAAGTTAGAATCTGTTGCATGTTCGTTCTCATCCAAGCAACGCCCAACCATCCATCTCCCTAGCCTACAGTGTTTTCTTTCTGCTGGTTACTAGTTGTTTACTTTCGCTGTTTTACTTTCGCTGTTCCACTACCACGATCACCACTATTATCACCACCACTACTACCACCGTATCACAGTTGCTCCTAATACTTTCGTGCAAGCAAGTGTTTATTTCAGGTGCGGTTGAATTGACAACTCAATTGTCAAAGCCTGTACGTATTCTTTGTGTCCCCAAGTGTCGAATCAATAAATTGGGTTATCTTGCCCGCGAAGACTATCTCGATCCCCTACAGTTGAGGGTTATCAAGTACTGTTTTCTGGCGCCGTTGCCGGGGACCATAGCTTTATTTACAGGTCTACTCGAAGTATCCTACCTGCTGCACGTTATCCATTATGGGTAAGAAAGGAGACCCCAAGGTTCCGATCCTACCATCCCGTACGAGACGAGGTACTGCTCTTAGCACTAGTGCTAAACTTGATTTACCTTCAGTTATGAGTCAGTTTGATTCACCACGATTACATGCTACTTCTGCTGAGTCTGGCAATATGTCAGATACTTTTGATGATGCTTCTACTACCTTTGAGACTACAGGTTCACTTGGTTCTTTTATAGATGAACAGATTGCTGCTGCTGCTGCCCGACTTTCGGGTGATGAAATTCCTGTTACCCAAACTCCTATTGGAAAAACTCATAACTTTGCAGGCCTTAAGGAAAAGCTCCTTGAGGATGATTATATTATACTTGATGATGATCTTTGCAGGGAACTCAATGAATGTGCTGATTCCGACCCTGCGACTATAAAGAAGTTGCCAGCAAAGCACTCCCTGAAGAACAAGTTTACTCCTGATCCTACTTTTGCTACGTCACCTATATGCATCTTAGATCCTGATTATGATTTCTCTGTTGACCTTTCACTTATATCCACAGTTGAAGCTGATCCTTTTTATGGCAGAGAAAATGACGATGCTATCGAGCACCTGACCAAACTCACTGAGTTAGGTAGCTTGTTTATTACTGATGAAAAGATCCGTAACTTTTATGTGACCAAGCTCCTTCCTTTTTCTTTAAAAGGAGATGCTAGAGCATGGTATGCTGCACTACCATGTGGATCCATCCAAATCCCTCAAGACATGGCTATATCTTTCGTTGATAAGTATTTTCCTGCTCATATGCAACATGCTGCTTTACAAAGAATTTATAATTTTGAACAGTTGCAGGATGAGCATATCCCTAAAGCTTGGGGGAGATTTTGCAGTTTGCTGAAGGCTAGACTGGGACACGAAATCCCTAAGAATGAATTAATTGATATCTTTTATGCTGGTCTAACCGATGGGTCTAAATCCTATCTCGATAGTTGTGCTGGTTGTGTTTTCAGGCAAAGAACACCGGACGATGCCGAAGAACTGATGGGCAAGATTGCCAAAAACCATGAAGATTGGTCCGTGCCTGAACCACCTCCAGCACCAAAGAAGAGGGGCATGCTGGTCTTAAGCCCCGAAGATATGCAAGAAGCAAAGAAGTCCATAAGAGAAAAAGGTATTAAAACATCAAGATGTAAAGAATCTACCTCCGATCGAGAAGCTGTGTGAGCCTACCACTCACCCACCTACGGTAGAAGTACATTCTCTTTTAGACTTCAATGCAAGTGACATCCCTAAAGGTAAACCTCCTGACCAATGTTTAGATGAGCTTGATAATTTTATTATGAAGCAGAATCACTTCAATGAAAAGATACAAGGTCAGTTGAATGAAAACGCTCTTACTATCAAAAGATTGCTTGATGTTCTAGGTAGAACAGTTAATTATGTTAAATGTCTTGTGAAGCATTTTCATATGGTTCAAACTCAGCTTGAACAAATTTCTAATGTGCAAAAAGATTTTCTTGCTAATAATGCCAAACAGGACAATTTACAAGCTTACGGTATAAAGACCCGGGTTGGAACACACACCCAGGACCCTCTTTATCCAGAAGGGCACCCGAAGAGGATCGAGCAAGATTCTCAATTACAGGAAGAAGAAATTGTTAGCTCTCCAAAGAAGAAGAAAAAGAAAAAGAGACACAAGGAAGCTGACAATTCCAATGATCCTATAGAAGAAGAAGAACCAGCTGTTGACCCAAACAGTATATCTACCTCCGATGCTGAGACTGAAGATGGTGCTGAACCTGCAAAAGATGCTGAGAAGAATGATCCACCCGAGGTTCGTGAAGAAGAAGCACCCGATAAGCGCAAAAAGTATACAAGAGAAGAATTCCTAGCAAGAAGACACGGTAAGGAACGAGAACCATGGGTGCAGAAACCCATGCCTTTCCCAAGCAAGTCCGTCAAAACCAAAGAAGAAGAGCACTACAACAAGTTTTGTGAGTGGATGAAACCTCTTTTTCTTCAAATCCCTTTGACTGATGCTATTAAATTACCTCCTTACTCTAAATATATGAAAGATATTGTCACTAATAAAAGAAAAGTCCCTAATGAGGCAATATCTACTATGCTTGCTAACTACTCTTTTAGTGGAAAGATTCCTGAGAAGCTCGGTGATCCAGGTATACCCACCATTCCTTGCTCCATAAAAAATAATTATGTTAGAACTGCTTTATGTGATCTTGGTGCAGGAGTGAGTGTTATGCCCTTTTCTCTCTACAAAAGACTTTGTTTAGAGAAACTAATTCCTACAGATATCTCCCTTCAGATGGTCGACAAGTCTACGGCCGTCCCTATCGGTATTTGTGAGGATGTTCCTGTTGAAGTTGCCAATTGCTTAATACTTACTGATTTTGTTGTGCTTGACATGCCCGAGGATGGGAGCATGTCCATTATTCTTGTTCGACCTTTTCTTAATACCGTAGGTGCCGTTATTGATTGCAATAAAGGGAAGGTCACCTTCAACGTAAACGATAAAGAACACACGGTGTATTTTCCAAAGAAGATCGACAAAAGGCATGGCCTTAACTCCATCGAGAATATCGAGACCGTGAAGATTGGAGAATGGGATTTTCCACTACATGTATACCACAAATACAAAACAATTATGGTGGGGACAATGTCCATTAAAGTGAGAGTGCAATGACCACTTCATAAGAGGCGAGACCTTTTGCTCTATATGCCACCGGTTTGTTGGTAAGACTTGATCAACCTTGCTAGCTAGCAAGTTTTATATAGGTAAAAAGTTGAGCTTGTTATGTCTTCATTTCCTCTAGCTTTTATTCTCCTTGCTGTACCAAAGTTTCTATGTTTAAAGCTTCACTTGCTCTAACTTCTCTCTCAAGTTCACGAAAGTTTTTGCAGCTTTTTGAACTTTGAAATTTTTTTCTACAGTGAAGGTACCCAGAAAATTACAAAAAAATTATATTTGAAGTTTCCAGGTAAAAGGCCACCAGAGGGCACCTGTGGCTGACCAGGGGGGGCCACCACGAAGCCAGAAGGCCAGGTGGCGCGGCCCAGCCCCCTGGCCGCGCCACCCACCCTCCTGGGTGGGCCCCATGCCCCCTGGTGGCATATCTCTTCTCACTCTCTCTCTTTCTGCCCGAAAACTCGAGTTCTTCCTCTGGTTTTCTCGTTCTTGCTGTTCTTGAGCTCGTACCTTCAATCTCCTCTTCCAGACACTTGTTTGAGCTGATTTCTTGAACAAGTGCTCCCTGGTATGTAACTCCCTCACTCCTCCAATTAGTTTTCTAGTTGGTGGCTTCTTTAGTGAGTATTTAGTGGTTCTTGGTGCTGTTTAGTTAAGCTTAAAAGTTTAAGTAGAAATTTATTTTTCAAGTTTTGCAGCTAGTTTGAGCCTTGGTTAAGTGAGAAGAATGTTTTGTCCAAACTAGTTTTGCTTAAATCTTCGTTTTTGTGAATTGCTAAAAATTTCAGGAATGGAGAAGTTAGGGAGGTGGCTTGGGAAGAAGAAGCCCGAGCACTCAAGCCGTATAACACGTTCCGCAACTGCACCTTCGTCCACGAGAGCTAGTTACAATGAAGATATCGTACCCGTGGAATTGTTGGACGTGTTTCCCGCGAAGCCCATGGAATTTCCATGCGAAGATTTCATGGAATACGCCGGCATTAAGGAAGAGTTTTATGCTCTTTGCGAGAATGCAGGTTTGACACGGCTTGTTACGAGCCGTGTTCCTCAGTATGAAACACTCACAACCGTTTTTGTTAACAGTTTAAGATTTTATTCTGACAATGATACTGTGGTGTTTTGACTTTATGATCAGTTGCTAACCATGCCTATGAACAGATTTTGTGAAGTTTTAGGTTTACCAGGCTTGGTTGAGAAGAAGAAGAGGAATAATATTCCAACCGTTGAGATCAACACCCTCCTCGACTCCTTCTGCAACACTGAAGTGAGGAGTTCCAATCGGCAGAAGATTTATAACATTATGTTTCCTCATCTCAGGTACTTTGCCTATTATGTTGCGAGGGGAGTGTTGGCTCGAGACAACACGAGCAGCACTTCCACGCCCGATACAGCTATTATGGTAAATGCTCTTTCAGGTAAGCATGAGCATCATGTGGGTACGCTCATTGCGAAGCGCCTTGCTACTAATAGTACCAAGGGAGACGTCTTCGGTGGGGTTTATGCCACACTTCTTTTGCACTCCGTTCAGGGAGTGCCGCGCCCAGATGATGCTATCCTTCCTTTTACTAGTCTTGACTTGGCTGCCATGAAGAGGCATTTCTTTGTTACTAAGGCCTCTGACCGCTTTGCACTTTATTATATCTTGCGGTTCAAAGATAATGTGGAACGCCATGTCCGTCTACCTGCACCACTTGTGTTTGATTTTTCTAGCAGGAACGGATTTCAGTTTTCGGTGGCCGAGTTCGATGAGATCATGGGGAGATACCAGTACCACGACCCCACGGAGGGGGTCGACCCAGATGAGGGGGAGCGCGTCGTGTATCCACCCGCTCAGGAGGAGCACGAGGTGCATTTGCCAGTCCAGGAGGAGACCGTCACCCCCTACGGTGAAGGATCTTCCTCTGGATGGGAGTTGGGACCTTCCACCTCAGGGTGGGATAATCCCAGGGTGTCGGTGTACGCCCCCGACTTCCCCTACGACCCATGGATGCACCAGTACTACCCGGGAGCAGGAGGCTTCTCGGGACAGCAGTAGAAGAGCCCAACTTAGGCCAAAAGCCTAAGCTTGGGGGAGTACGTGCTCTTCTCCTCCTTCCATTTGTATCTCCCGTTGTTCGCTTTTATCTTTTTATAGTTTTTGCCTGCTCTTCTTTGTTCTTTTAGATTGCAAAAACCCAAAAAGATTTCTTCTTTCTTTTGTTTTCGTTAAACCTTAAAAAACCCAAAAATATGTTTCCTTTGCTCTTTAGTTTGCTTTGTTTTTAGAGTTCAGCTCGAGTCTGTGATGATTATAATTTCCTACGTTCGATTGTGCAAGTGACAAGGCAGTAATGACGAGATCGATGGAAGGGATGCAACAAGGAAAGCCGGTATGAACTCTTCTTGTTTCTACTTTTGTACATATGCATGTACTTATGATTAGAGACCAGCTTGTAGCGACATAGTGCTATGTTTACAATGCTTTCCCAGTGGTTCATGCTTTCTTTGTGGTTAGCCTCAAATAGCTAGAGTTTATAATGTGTTGCTTGAAATGATTGACATGCATTGCATTGTTCATGGTGTGGCATATTGAAGTGGTATTTCCCTCCGGGGGATTCTTGGATTGACTTGGCACATGTTCACGCATGTTAAGACTAAAAAGTCTGTTCTGCCTCGATGATCTTTTTACTTCAGAGTAGTTATATCACTTTCATGCCCGATTCAATGTTACTTTGTCGCTCTGCATGATTATGACCGTTATGCTCTCTGGTTGGTCGCTTCCCAGTCTTTTGCTAGCCTTCCTCCAGCACCAAGCGGAATTCTGCTTGTGCTTCCAGAATCACCTTTCTAAACCCTGTTGTTCCATTTGAGTCCACCATACCTACCTATATATGGTATTTACGTGCCATCCCTAACAAAGACTTTCATGTACCATCTCAAAACCTTATTCAAAAGTTTCCTTTTTGTAACCGTACAAGCTCATGGTGCGGTAAAGGGAAATCAGTATCTTTCATGCCAAAATATTTGACGGAAGTTTTAACTAGTCAAATGCAAAAGAGAAAATTTGCACTTCCCCCATACTTGATGATGGAATGAAATGAGCCAAATGCTGCTAAGGATAGATGGAACGAGAAACAAACTCCTTCCATACTTGAGGCAAAAATAAAAGGCATCATTGACCATCAAAGGATAGATGGAGTTGGGAACAAAAGTGTAAGCAAAAAAAAGAGAGAAAAAGAGTAAAAAGATACAGTTGGCATGGAAGATATTGGGAGATCTTTACCGTTCACCGTTGACTGGAAAGTTGCACTCTCAAAAAGAATTTTATCTCTGTTTTAAAGCTGCGAGCTCTGGTACATGTTTAGTCTTTGCTTCCTTTCACGGGTTTTCAACTTGCCATCAAAAGCCACGGTTCGAGAGTCTCCACCTTCCTTTCTCCAAAGCACCAACTATGAGAGCATAATTGTCATTCTTAGTGTAACATGCATTGTCCCAAAGTACTACATTGTCTTCTGCATGATTGTGATGTTTCTTATTATGAGTTCTGGTTTCTAGTCTCCTTTAAAACTCCGGAGGAGCTTCTGCATTTATGTTTTGCTTCACTCATGGAGGCTAGCGAGATACCACTTTGATATGTTCATGCTATGTGCAGTGTGATCTTGAATTAATTTTCAGCAGCATATTATTTACTTTACATTTGTTTGTGACTGATTACATGAAAGAAGGATTGCTTCGTGCATTGTCCTTGTAGCATGGTGTCAAAACTTGCTAAACTCTTTCGTAGTACATGCTTATATACATCTAGTGAAGCAAAAGAGTTTGTCAAAGTTTCCTTTGCCGCGTCCAGTTCGTTGAACTGAATTGCTTGAGGACAAGCAATAGCCAAGCTTGGGGGAGTTGATACGTCTCAAACGTATCTACTTTTCCAAACACTTTTGCTATTGTTTTGACTTCATTCTTGCATAATTTGGACGAAACTAACCCGGACTGACGCTGTTTTCAGCAGAGCTACCAGTCATGTTTTTCTTTTGTGCAGGTTTCTGGATATTTAGGTACGCTGGAAAAATCCCAAAAAATTATATTAAAAATCAGCGTTCCGGAAGCTTCCTTCAGGCCAAAGGGGGGCCACAGGGCAGCCAGGGGGGAGCCAGGAGGGTGCCTGGCGCGGCCCCAACCCCTGGCCGCGCCACCTGCCCTCCTGGGTGGGTCCCACACCCCCTGGTGACCTACCTTGGCCCCTATTTATTCTCCCGTCGAGGAAACGTCAAAACAGAAGTCGTTTTTTTGATCTACGCTGCGGAGCCGCCGCAACCCTCTGTTCTTCTCCGGAGAGCTAATCTGGAGGCTGAATTGGCCTCCGGTGAGGGGGAAATCATCGCCATCGTCATCGTCATCACCTCTCCATCACCCATCCATGACTTCTCCTTTCATGTGTGAGTAATTCCCTGCTGTAGGCAAAGGGGATGGTAGAGATTGGATGAGTTAGATCATGTAATAGTTCAATCAGATTTGTTGTGGGCATGTTGCCTATCATCTACTTGGTGTTTATCATCTCTGTTACAACTTGTTGCTCTTATTGCTTGTCACTTTGGGCCCGAGTGTCATGATTTCAGATCTGATCACCCTTTTGTTTCTTGAGTTTGTGGTGTTCTTGATCCTATCTATGAGTTGTATGCACCTATTATAGTCCGGAACCGGCGATCCCAGTGGTGACAGCCTGGGACACCAAAGGGGATGGACTATAATTTGAGGATTCCGTGTATCCATGAAGTGTTAATGCTTTGTTCCGGTTCTCCGCTGTAGGAGACCTTAATTTCCCTAAGTTCCTTTTGGCCCCGTTCGTAGCAGGAGGGAAGGACAAAAGATGTTGTGCAAAGTTCTTATTGCAAGCACGTACAACTACCTTGGGATACATGCCTGATGTTTGATATTTGCCTAGATGATCCTTTGTTTTCTGTGAGCCTTGCCCAAGTTAGAATCTGTTGCATGTTCGTTCTCATCCAAGCAACGCCCAACCATCCATCTCCCTAGCCTACAGTGTTTTCTTTCTGCTGGTTACTAGTTGTTTACTTTCGGTGTTTTACTTTTGCTGTTCCACTACCACTATCACCACTATTATCACCACCACTACTACCACCGTATCACAGTTGGTCCTAATACTTTCGTGCAAGAAAGTGTTTATTTCAGGTGCGGTTGAATTGTCAACTCAATTGTCAAAGCCTGTACATATTCTTTGTGTCCCCAAGTGTCGAATCAATAAATTGGGTTATCTTGCCCGCGAAGACTATCTCGATCCCCTACAGTTGAGGGTTATCAAGCGGTAATTTCCCTCAGTAAAGATACCAAGGTTTTTCTCCAGTAGGACTCAACGATAAGTACGATAGGTGGCAACGGCGCCAGAAATTATTCTGATGCGTGGAGTTGTCATGGACCTGCACAAAACAAATAACTTTGCTCCCAACGAGTTCAGAGGAGTTGTCAATTCCTCCGGCCTTGTCGTTTACAAAGGATCAAACGCAAGAGATAAAAAGGTACTAGTAAAAGTAAAAACAGAAAGGTAAATAGTGGGTGTGAACAATGGTATGAAGATGGACCGGAGTCCCATGATTTTCACTAGTGATGTCTCTCTCCCAAAAGAAGATAAAAATGCTAGCGAGGTAAACAAATTACAGTTGGGCAATTGACAGGATTATGAAGGCACCGCAATGCTAACTATGCTGCAAAGAAAGGAAGGGCTCAAAAGCAATGGGCAGTACGCCAAGGTAAGTAGACCGAAATCCATCTGCATCTACTACGAATCATCCACCTTGAGATATCTATCCAGAACATCTCGCTGGTATTAAGTTGCGAATCCCACCCAAAGTGTAAACTCAAAGCAACAGACAACTGCATTAAAAGAACTTTGCGTAAAGTAAACAATTCTTGCACTAATAGGCACAATCACCGTTGTTTTATCCCTGGTGGCAACAACACATCCCCTAGTCTCATGTTTCTTTCACTCAAGCTAGACATCAGGGGGCTGAACCCACAATCGAGCATAACGCTCTCTCTTGGAGTTGCAAGCAAATAACTTGGCCAAAGAAAATACTGCAACGGAGAACATGCAAGAATTTACTGAAGAACAAAATATAAAAGGGCAAACCAAATATATTACTCATCACAATCTGAACATAGTCTCATAATCCATCAGATCCCAACAAACTCAACATAGCAACAGCAGAAAATTACATAGGTGCCTCGTTCATGTGAGGCAGCTCACGAGGTCTCGAAAGTGGAAGCACAAAAGAGGGAGAGGACATCACATAGCTACTGATCACGGACCCATGGTCCAAGGGGGACTACTCACGGTACATACGGGAGGCGTTCATGGCTATGGATGGTCTCCCGGAGGGGTGATCTCCTTCCGGCAGGGTGCCGGGGCAGCTTCTCCAGGCGGCCCCGATCTGAAAACGGCGGCGGCGGCGGAACAGAGAGGTTTCCGCGAAAAAGAGTTCTTGTTTAGGGGTTTCTACCCCGAGGGGGTTATATAGGCGAAGGGGGGCGTCGAGGGGCCACCCAGGGCAGCCAGGAGGGTGCCTGGCGCGCCCTAGGGTTGGGGCCGCGCCAGGGACCCTTCTGGTTCCCTGGTGGTGGTCCCGGCTCTCTCCCTTGGTTATTCCGGAAGCTTCCTGCCCGCTGATTTTTAATATAATTTTTGCGGAATTTTTTGGGCACTTTAATCAGCCGGAAAACCTGAAAAACAAAAACAGCAGAAAACCAGAAGCTGGCAACTGGGTGCATTGAGTTAGTAGGTTAGTCCAAATTGGTTTAAAAGTGTAATAAAGTTCAACCAAAACATGGCAAAGTCATACAAAACATGCATGGAGCAAGCAGAAATTATAGATACGTTTGGGACGTATCAACATCCCCAAGCTTAATTCCTGCTCGTCCTCGAGTAGGTAAATGATAACAAGCATAATTTCTGTGGTGACATGCCACACAACCAAATAAGGACTGTCAAGTAAAGCAATCAAAGCATGTAATTCAATTCAAGTCTTAATAGGCAAGAGTCTATATTGGCATTAACACAAGCAACAAAAGAACAAAAGGTGCAAGAGCTCTTGCTATCCGTGACTCGAATGTCTCCAGATGGTGTTTGCGTGCAAGAAAGGGACTGGGAAGAAAGAGAAAAAAAAGGTTGTTGAGAACAACTATCTACTAAAGTTTCACACTTAGTCTCCTTTGGATTCTTATCTGGACTCGTCCCCAGACCACTAGCCAGGTACAAGTCAAACTGATCCACTCCCTTTCGATATTTTGAGCACTCATGCAATGGATGAGCGTGAGCAAGAAAGTTGACACCTAAAAGGCGAAACAGAAAAAGGGTGGAGGAGGAAGACAAAAAGGTGTGGGAAAGGCTCACATCAATGAGGACAAGAGAGAAGGCCATATGATAGATATGATGTGAGGAGTAGGGATTTCCATACAACGGATGCCCATGTGAGCTAAAAGCTCTCCAATGGAACTAGTGGGGGTGCATCTAACTTGCTTGCTCAAGAAGACCTAGAGCTCGTTTGAGGAGGCTCATCATTGGAATATACAAGCCAAGTTCTATAGTGTAAAATTTCCCCACATAGCTATATGCATGATGATAATCTCTATGGAGTACAAGGGATAGAAGATGAAGTACTAGTGTGGATCTCTCAAAAGGAATAGTAGTATGCCCCTTCTCTCTTTTTATTTTTCTTTTTCTTTTTTTTTCTTTTTTTATGGTGGCCTCAATGGCTCTTTCTATTTAACTCTCATTTGTCCTCTTTGGGATCTTTTGATTTTGTCCTCTTTGGGATCTTTTCCTCACTTTAGGGGCAATACTCTATATTTTAAAAGAATATAGGAGATCTTTCACACTTTACAAAGGTACTCACAAAAAGAAAATGTAACTAATCATGATGCAAATGTATGCCTCTGCCAGGATAGCAGGATATGCAATGATACTAGCGCGTCATGTAGCAATGATTAGGGTAAGGCCGAACTAGCATGCGGCTCATCGATCAAGCAAGTAGCATGTATGACATGAAGATCAAGTCATGAGAGGGTGGATGTTGCATGGAAATGTATCTCGGAAAGGCTATGGAAATGCCTTGTAGGTAGGTATGGTGGTTGTTTTGAGAAAAGATATAATGAGGCTTATGATGACAGAGCGTATCATGCCAAGGGTTTGGATACACCGGCGAAGTATGCGCCAACTCTCGAGGTGAGAAAGGGCAATGCACGGTACCGAAGAGGCTAGAAAAAGTATGGGTAGGTGGAAGTGTCAACTTTCGAATACTCACATTAGTTCGAAGAACTCATGCACTTATTATCGGTAACTCTCAATCTAATAGGAGGTTCACAAAGAGATAGGTACCCCGAGGAGGAGTGTATGGGGGTTTGGTTATCCTTGCGCATCCTCGACTCATGGTACGTGAGTGTACTCTAATATTCGAACCCTCCAGAGGTTAGTGATCCATCTAGTAGCTAGAGTTCTCAACAGGGGTTTTTTGGTTTTCGAAAAACACACGGATTGCCCAAAATACGACATCTATCACTAATAGGCAAGAGCTCTTGACACCAAAAGTTCAAACATTACTCTAGTCAATACCTCAAAACTATTGCAAGTTACTACTTCAAAAAGAAAAGCAACTTTAACTACCTACTTTCTAGTCAAGACACAGAACTCATTGCAACAGGCAAACTCTCTAACAAGATAAAACATGCAAACTATAGAAAGTTCAACCTGAAAATAAAAGCTCTAGAAAAACTAAAGCACTACAGCTAAACAGACCAGCAGCTAAGAAAAGAAAAAGAACAACTCACAGCTAAAAGAAATAAGCATGCAAATCCTATGAGGAGTTCTAGTTCAAGTGGAGCGTGTTTCTCTCCCACACAAAAGAGTAAGTTGGGGTCTAACTTATTACTACATCAAAGAAAGCAAAACAAACCTAGAAAAGTAAAGAGCGAGACGCTCCAAGAAAAGCACATAACGCATGAAGTGATAAAAATATAGTGCAACGAAAGACAGACCGTTGATTGTTCATGAAGAAGGGTATGCACCGGGGGCATCCCCAAGCTTAGACGCTTGAGTATCCTTGAATATTTATTGGGGGTGCAATTGGGCATCCCCAAGCTTGAGCGCTTGACACTCCTGGATCTTCTTTCATCACCTTCCATCGCGCACCTGAAAACTCCCTTCATACATAACTCATTGTAGGCTGATTAGAGAGGTTAGTACCCTAATAAAATAATTTTCCTCTACTGAAAATAAAGATTTCCAGGAATAGCTACTGTTTCTCTTGCCTTCCCAAAAAAGTTTGCAAAAAAAAGCAAGCTTAAGGATTGCCAAACTGCGAAAAGAAAAACTGGGGCAGAAGCTGAGAAAAACAGAACAGCAGAGAAAGGGGAATTTTTTCGAGGTACTTCTGCAACTCAAATAGAAAAACTTTGAACAGGGGCTAGCAAGCCAATTGTATGGAGCATGCTGTCAAAAAATTTCAGATCAAAAAGATGATCTGGTGATTTATCGCGAATTTTCCCGTCAAGAAGACAGAATCTGTTTCTGGACAGCAAGCTCCAACTTTTGAACTTTCAAGCACTCTGAGGCTAAACTTGGCACAAAGCTTGAAAAATAAAGATACAATGATGTTGCTACAGTAGTAAAAATCATCAAGACCACTATTAACAGAACAAAAGCAAAAAGAAAAAAACTAAATTCGTTGCGGGCTGCCTCCCGAAAGCGCTTCTTTAGAGCCATTAGCTAGGCTTAAAGCAGAAGATCAAGTTTTTTCAAGAGAATAACTAGCCCGTGTGACGGACTCAAAAGGTAACTTAATCTTTTTCTTAGGGAAATGTTCCATCCCTTTCTTGAGAGGGAATTGGAACTTGATAGTTCCCTCTTTCATGTCAATGATGGCACCAACTGTGCGAAGAAAAGGACGTCCCAAAATCATTGGACAAGAGGGCTCACACTCAATGTCCATAATAGTGAAATCAACGGGAACATAATTTTCATTGACAACGATAAGAACATCGTCGATCTTCCCCAAAGGCTTCTTTACGGAAGAATCAACAAGACGAACACCAAAAGAACAGGGATCAAAAGGTTTCAAATCAAGCATATCATACATTCTTTTGGGCATAACAGAGGTACTTGCTCCAACATCACAAAGAGCAAAACAAGAGAAGTTATTCAATTTAATTTTAATCATAGGATCCCAACCATCTTCTAGCTTCCTAGGTATGGAGGCTTCTAGCCTAAGCTTCTCCTCCCAAACTTTAATTAGAGCATTGGTGATATGCTCCGTGAAGGCAAGATTTAGTGTGCTAGTGTGGGGGTCTCTAGACATCTTGTGTAGGAAACCAATAACTTCTGGTAAAGTGCAGTTATCAAAGTCTAGTTCACTACTATCTATAAGGGAAGTAGTGATATCATTTAAGCTCACTCGTTTGAAAGCCTCTATGTTCATAGAGGTTTCCTCTTCTATGGTTGAGGGTGTAGCATCACCATTGAAAGGTCCAGTGGGACTAGGGGTGTGATGGGTGCTAGCAGTTTGGATCTCCTCAACAACTTGGATAGTGGCTACTGTGTGGTAGGTAGGAAGGATCTTAATTCTATCTTCTTCCTCCTTCTCTCTAGCCCATCTCTCTTTAAGTTTTCCCAGCATCCTAATGTTTTCATTAATTTGGACCTGGATGACATTCATAGGAGTGACTTGCCTCTCCTCAGGGGGAGAGGTTCTAATCTTCAACATCTCTACGTCGTGGGCTATATTGTCTACCTTCGAAGAGAGGATATCTAGTTTATCTAATTTTTCTTCCACAATCTTGTTGAAGGCCTTCTGGGTAGTGATAAAGTCTTTGAGCATAGTCTCTAGTTCTGAAGTGGAGTTTCTAGTGGTAGGATAAGTGTTGTTCCCATAGTTGTTGGATGGGAAAGGCCTAGGATTGTTGCTACCAAAGTTACTCCTATAAGCATTATTGTTGAAGTTGTTCCTAGAGACAAAATTGACATCTACTTGCTCCTGAGCAACCAAAGAATTTAAAGGAACATCTTGAGGATCAATAGCGGGTTGCTTGGTAAGTAGAGACATGATAAGGTCAACCTTTTCATTTAAAGAGGAAATCTCCTCGACAGAGTTTACCTTCTTACCAGTTGGAGCTCTCTCGGTGCGCCATTGTGAATAATTTAGCATCATCTCATCTAGTAGTTTTGTAGCAGCACCAAGTGTGGTTGACATAAAGGTACCTCCTGCGGCCGAATCCAACAGGTTCTGCGAGGTGAAGTTCAAGCCTGCATAAAAAGTCTGGATAACCATCCAGGTAGTCAGTCCATGTGTAGGGAAGTTCTTGACGAGCGTCTTCATACGTTCCCAAGCCTGGGCAACGTGTTCGTTATCCAATTGCCTGAAATTCATAATGTTACTCCGCAATTGAATAATTTTAGCAGGGGGATAATACTTCCCTATAAAAGCATCCTTGCATTTACTCCAAGAATCAATACTATTCTTGGGTAGAGACTGTAGCCACTCCTTGGCTCTCCCTCTCAAGGAGAAAGGGAAAAGCTTCAGCTTGACAATGTCTCCGTCCACCTCCTTGTATTTCTGCATGTCGCAGAGCTCGATAAAGTGGTTTAGGTGCAAAGCAGCATCTTCTCCTGCTCCTGAAAATTGATCTTTCATGACAAGGTTAAGCAGAGCAGGTTCAATCTCATAAGAAGGTGCTGAAGTGGCAGGTGGAGCAATAGGAGTGCAGATAAAGTCACTGTTGTTGTGACTGGTGAAGTCACACAACTTAGTGTTTTCATTGGAACCCATAGTAGCAGCAGGTATTTTTGGTATTTTTGATTAGGGACACAAAAGTAAAAACTGAAAGGTAAACTAACAAGACTAAAAAGCAAAGGTAAAAGATAGCGTGTAACTCCCCTATTTTTTATACAGGAGTCCGACAACGGTGCCAGAAATTGGCGGTTATCAGGACTCGCGTATTTGTACTTCCTTTGAGTCCCCGGCAACGGCGC
Source organism: Bromus sterilis (assembly GCA_950022295.1). Lineage (NCBI taxonomy): Eukaryota > Viridiplantae > Streptophyta > Magnoliopsida > Poales > Poaceae > Bromus > Bromus sterilis. The sequence continues at coordinate 16,285,151 of OX465598.1, read as the reverse complement.
CAGAAATTAGCTTGATGGCTTCTCGCCCCTCGTTGGTTACCCCAAGTGGAAGGTTGAGATGCAGCGTAGCGGTAATTTCCCTCAGTAAAGATACCAAGGTTTGTCTCTAGTAGGACTCAACGATAAGTACGATAGGTGGCAACGGCGCCAGAAATTATTCTGATGCGTGGAGTTGTCGTGGACCTGCACAAAACAAATAACTTTGCTCCCAACGAGTTCAGAGGAGTTGTCAATTCCTCCGGCCTTGTCGTTTACAAAGGATCAAACGCAAGAGATAAAAAGGTACTAGTAAAAGTAAAAACAGAAATGTAAATAGTGGGTGTGAACAATGGTATGAAGATGGACCGGAGTCCCGTGATTTTCACTAGTGATGTCTCTCTCCCAAAAGACGATAAAAATGCTAGCGAGGTAAACAAATCATAGTTGGGCAATTGACAGGATTATGAAGGCACCGCAATGCTAACTATGCTGCAAAGAAAGGAAGGGCTCAAAAGCAATGGGCCGTACGCCAAGGTAAGTAGACCGAAATCCATCTGCATCTACTACGAATCATCCACCTTGAGATATCTATCCAGAACATCTCGTTGGTATTAAGTTGTGAATCCCACCCAAAGTGTAAACTCAAAGCAACAGACAACTGCATTAAAAGAACTTTGCGTAAAGTAAACAATTCTTGCACCAATAGGCACAATCACCGTTGTTTAATCCCTGGTGGCAACAGCACATCCCCTAGTCTCATGTTTCTGTCACTCAAGCTAGATATCAGGGGGCAGAACCCACAATCGAGCATAACGCTCTCTCTTGGAGTTGCAAGCAAATAACTTGGCCAAAGCAAATACTGCAACGGAGAACATGCAAGAATTTTCTCAAGAACAAAATATAAAAGGGCAAACCAAATATATTACTCATCACAATCTGAACATAGTCTCATAATCCATCAGATCCCAACAAACTCAGCATAGCAACAGCAGAAAATTACATAGGTGCCTCGATCATGTGAGTCAGCTCACGAGGTCTCGAAAGTGGAAGCACAAAAGAGGGAGAGGACATCACATAGCTACTGATCACGGACCCATGGTCCTAGGGGGACTACTCAAGGTACATACGGGAGGCGTCCATGGCTATGGATGGTCTCCCGGAGGGGTGATCTCCTTCCGGCAGGGTGCCGGGGCAGCTTCTCCAGGCAGTCCCGATCTGAAACTGGCGGCGGCGGCGGAACAGAGAGGTTTCCGCGAAAAAGAGTTCTTTTTTAGGGGTTTCTACCCCGAGGGGGTTATATAGGCGAAGGGGGCGTCGAGGGGCCACCCAGGGCAGCCAGGAGGGTGCCTGGCGCGCCCTAGGGTTGGGGCCGCGCCAGGGACCCTTCTGGCTCCCTGGTGGTGGTCCCGGCTCTCTCCCTTGGTTATTCCGGAAGCTTCCTGCCCGCTGATTTTTAATATAATTTTTGCGGAATTTTTTGGGCACTTTAATCCGCCGGAAAACCTGAAAAACAAAAATAGCAGAAAACCAGAAGCTGGTAACTGGGTGCACTGAGTTAGTAGGTTAGTCCAAATTGGTTTAAAAGTGTAATAAAGTTCAACCAAAATATGGCAAAGTCACACAAAACATGCATGGAGCAAGCAGAAATTATAGATATGTTTGGGACGTATCACCGCCACAGATGCAAGATCGAGCCGAATGCCCTGCTGAGATGCATATCGAGCCAGTGCCCCCTTTGCGAAATTGGTGCCGTTGTCGGTGATGATGCTATTGGGAACGCCGTATCTGCACAGGATGTCGGCCACAAAATGGACCGCGGTCGGACCATCCAGCTTCTTGATTGGGCGGGCTTCAATCCACTTGGTAAATTTATCCACTGCAACCAGGAGATGTGTCATGCCACTCCGAGCCCTCTTGAATGGACCAACCATATCCAAGCCCCACACTGCAAACGGACATGCTATTGGGATTGTCTTCAATGCTGATGCTGGTTGATGACTTCTTGCCTTGAACCGCTGGCAGCCCTTGCAATATTTCACCAAATTCTCAGCCGCTGCAAGCGCAGTCGGCCAATAGAAACCATGTCGGAAAGCTTTACTGGCAATGGCCTTTGCAGATGCGTGATGACCGCATTCACCTTGATGGATGTCTCTGAGAAACTCCAAGCCTCTGTCTTCTTCTACACATCTCTGAAAGACACCAGTTGCACTTTTGCGCATTAGCTCGTTGTTGATTATTGTGTATGCCCAAGACCGGCGGCTGATTTGTCTTGACTCTGCTTCGTCTTCTGGAAGGACTCCATCTGCTAGGAAATCTCTAATCGGTTGTGCCCATGATGGCGCACTGACGATTACCATTACTGCTGCATGCTGGGGTGCAACTTCTTCTTGGATCTCGGTTTCTTGAACTTCTGTCATCTCGACTTATGTCTGTGAACTGCCGATTGCGGTGCCTGGCACGCATTCGGCAGCCCCTTGTGGCGACTGCTCCTCTGGAGCTATAACTTCTTCACTGCCATCAGCAGTTTCTGACGTCATTGGTTCTTCTGAGGTTGTGGCATCCGGCGCTGCCGCTGCTTGCTTCCCTTTGGCTTTGCTCATCTTGTTGCACATTCGGCAGCCTCTGGTTTGCAATCGGCAGCCCCTAGTGATGTCGGCTCTGCTGCTGCTGCACCTTGGGCGCTTGACTGCTTCTTCAGAGCTGGAATTTTTGCTGGTTGAGCTTCTTTTGCCTTCTTCAACGCTTCAAGGTCAGTCTCCGAGATGAAGATGGACTCAGACTCTGGGGACGGCATGATGGATGGCTTCCTGATGTGCTCAAGTGATACGCCTGGTGGGATAGCTTGCTGTTGGGTAACGAGACAGAAAACGAAAATTTTCCGCACTACGAACACGCCCAGGATCACTATGGAGATGCATACAAGGTTTTTGATCTGATCATTACCGACTCGTAGCGCAGCGGAAGTAGAGTCGATGAAGATCGGCGGTGCAGACCCCCGCAGCTAGGATTTACAACCTCCCAACCGCGAGGATGTTCCCCTCCGTATGCTCCCCGGACAGCCCTCCGGGAGGCGGTCGGACAGTCCCTCGGACGGTGTCACGGACAGCCCTTCGGGAGGCACACTCAGAATCTTGGACAATCACTCGGACAGCCCTTCGGGAGGCACACCTGAACTAAGATCGAAACTACGACCTCTCTACCAGGTTGCACACATACGGTGTCAGCTATCCGGCAGGGCTTCGCCGTCCAGAACTAGTTCCTGCCGGAACCCAGACAGCCTTTCGGCTCTACGAAACTATTTCGTGGGAGGGAGATAAGAAAGCCAGATCATGCATGGCATTTTTTATGAGAGTTAGATCTAGTGTGGAGAGCCCCTCTCCACCTCTATTTATAGGAAAAGGCAAGGGGTAGGGTGCCACTTGAAAAACCCAAAATGTCCAAGCTTTATGTCTCACATAAAGGGCAAAATGGGGAGGTAAGTGGAGCTCCATGGAGGAGCTCTCCTTGGCCGGCCACCCCTTGTGGGACCCCCAAAAAAGGGGTTCCCACCCTTCCATGTCATCTCCTAGATCTTTTGGGAAAAGCCCCAAAAGGTGGCTTTCCAAAAAGCAACCAAATAGTGTTTCCACTATTCATGAAACCAATTATTTTCGCGTCCGAAAAACCCGAAAAAATTTCTTTAGGCCCAGAACATTTCCAGCACCCCCCAGAATAATTTTGGACGTGTTCCGAAACATTTCCGGATCAAGGATTTTCATCAGCGAAAAGTAACCAACGCATTTCCGGCAGCTCCGAAACAACTTTTCGGCTTTCTCTCTCTCGGAACTTTTCCGCCGTCTTCGAAACTTTTTCTGTGACTTTATCTCAGACTCCCTATCTAGTATTCAACAGATAGATGACCCTTAAGCATGTGACCCTGTAGGTTCGATGAAGTATAGACATGACCCAGAACACTTTCCGATCAATGATCAATAGCGGAACCGTGGACATCCATATTGATCCCTATACCCATACGAATGAATATTCGAGTGAACCTGTAGTTGCCGTGTGCTATTCTTGTTGCTTCGCGATATGTTACAAATACCCGAGGTGAGACTTATCAGCATCCCCGTGAATCAACAATCTTGTCCACTATGCCAGTTACCTCGTTACCAGTTTTGTTCTCTTTTCTCGTTTCCGTGTTACGGCATCCCTGTGATCAAATCACATTGTGTCTGGCCAGACGATGATGGATACCGTAACATCGAGAGGGCCCAAAGAATATCTATCCATCGTCGGATGAGCAAATCCCAATCTTGAGCTATCTCGTTCCTTGTCATACTTTTCCGTGAACCCGTAAGCCGCCGTAATAGCCACCCAGTTACGGATGACGTTTAACAAACCCCAAAGTTCACGAAGCAAGAATGAAGGAACTCGATGCTCTCATGGTCTAAGGAATTATGCACACATTATCTTTCTTTGTGTTATTAACCATTTACTTGTGACGAATGTATCTCATAGCATAACATCAATTCGGGTCGATTCAACACGAGTGTTCTTCTAACATTGTGCCCATAAAGTTGCCGACATACTCATGCCCATGATCAGGAAAACAGGACCATCATGCAACACTTAAGCCAGTCATAGAGGCATGACTAGGAACACATTTTACTGCTTAATATACCACACGTGCAAATGAGTTTCCCTCTAAGCTTCGTGGTTATGGAAGACTCGAGAATCATTGCAGTTATAGCATGGAACATAAACTTTAATTACAAACTTGGAGATACAAAATAACTATTATTACTGCCTCTAGGGCATATCTCCTACAGACTCCCACTTGCACTAGAGTCATAATCTAGTTACATGGCTTCCCTAACACCAATGGCTATTCGGTGTTGCTCATGCTTTGCTCGTGGTAGAGGCTTTGTCATCGGGTCTGACACATTCAGATCCGTGTGAACTTTGCGTACTTTCACTAAACCCTCTTCGACATGATATCGAATGAGTTTATATTTGCGTTCAATATGTCTTGTCTTATGGTGAGAACATGGCTCCCTTGCCTGAGCCACGGCGCCACTATTATCACAATAGATTTCCACCGGGTCCAGAGCACTTGGAACCACACCAAGGTCTTCAAGAAACTGCTTGATCCATACCGCCTCCTTGGAGGCTTCTGAAGCTGCAACATATTCCGCCTCTGTCGTAGAATCCGCCACAGTCTTTTGTTTGGAACTTTTCCAGTCAACTGCGCCACCGTTCAATATGAAAACATAGCCTGATTGAGATTTGAAGTCATCTGGGTCAGTCATGAAGCCAGCATCAGTGTAACCACTTACAATGAGCTCTTCATCACCTCCGTACACAAGGAGCAAGTCCTTGGTCCTTCTGAGGTACTTAAGAATATTTTTGACTGCGGCCCAGTGTTCCAATCCTGGATCACTTTGGTACCTGCTGCTAACACTTAGCGCATAGGAAACATCTGGTCTTGTACATAGCATGGCATACATAATTGAACCAACTGCCGAAGCATATGGAACATCATTCATTTGTACTCGCTCATCGAGAGTCCGAGGACACTGATTCTTGCTCAGTACTGTGCCAGGTGACATGGGGAGTAGGCCTTTCTTGGAGTTCTCCATGTTGAACCTTTTCAACACCTTGTCAATGTATGTGCTTTGGCTAAGCGCTATTAGGCGTTTTGATCTATCTCTATAGATTCTGATGCCCAATACGTATGCTGCTTCGCCTAAGTCTTTCATTGAAAAACTCTTCTTCAATGAGTCTTTTATTTCGCTAAGGAAATTCACGTTATTTCCAATCAACAATATGTCATCCACATATAAGATTAGAAATGCTTTTGCGCTCCCACTAAACTTCTTGTAAACACAAGATTCTTCATCATTCCTGATGAAGCCAAACTCTTTGACCACTTCATCAAAACGAATGTTCCAACTCCTTGATGCTTGCTTCAGACCATAAATGGCCTTCTGAAGTTTGCATACCTTTCCAGCATCCTTAGAAATGACAAAACCTTCAGGCTGTATCATGTATACATCTTCTTTGAGATTTCCATTTAGGAAAGCCGTTTTGACATCCATCTGCCATATTTCATAATCGAAATAAGCAGCAATTGCTAGTAATATCCATACAGACTTAAGCATAGCTACGGGCGAGAAAGTCTCGTCATAGTCCACTCCTGGAACTTGCGTGAATCCTTTCGCGACAAGTCTAGCTTTATGGATAGTAATGTTACCATCCGCGTCTGACTTTCTTTTGAAAATCCATTTACAACCAATGGGCTTCACGCCTTCTGGAAGTTCTACCAAGTTCCAAACTTGATTTTCGTACATGGATTCCATTTCGGATTTCATGGCTTTATGCCATTCCCTCGAGTTGGGCCCCGCCATTGCTTCCTTGTAGTGCACAGGTTCATCGTCTTCAAGGATGAAGATTTCGTTATGAAACCACTCAGGTGGCACGATGGTCCTACCTGATCTGCGCGGTTCAGTCACATACTTGTCTGAAGTTTCCGCATCACATGCAACAACTGCCGGCTCGGTTGTATGGATAATTTGCGGAATTTCTTCCGGTTCCTTGGCCATATTAACGGTTGCCGAAGATTCAATAATCTCATCAAGTAGTACTGTCCTTCCACTCACCTCTTTAGTGAGAAACTCTTTTTCAAGAAATTGTCCATTTCTGGCAACAAACACTTTGTTATCGGACGGGTGGTAGAAGGAATACCCAATTGTTTTTATTGGATAACTTACAAAGTAACATTTGTCTGATCTGGGATCGAGTTTGGTAGGTTGTAAACGTTTCACGTATACCTCACAACCCCAAATCCTGAGATGCGACAAACCGGGTTTCTTCCCGTGCCATAACTCGTATGGTGTCGTCTCAACAGACTTAGACGGTGCTCTATTTAATGTGTAAGCGGCAGTTTCTAGTGCGTGACCCCAAAAGGATATCGGCAGATCTGTAAGAGACATCATCGACCTTACCATGTCTAACAGGGTTCGGTTACGTCGTTCCGACACTCCATTTCGCTGTGGAGTTCCGGGAGGCGTAAGCTGTGAAACGATTCCACGGTCACTCAGATGTTGGCTAAACTCATGACTAAGGTATTCGCCCCCACGATCTGATCGCAGAAACTTAATCCTTTTGTTACGATGATTTTCTACCTCATTCTGAAATTCTTTGAACTTTTCAAAGGTTTCTGACTTATGCTTCATCAAGTAGATATATCCATACCTACTTAAATCGTCAGTAAAAGTCACGAAGTAGAAATACCCACCCCGTGCGGTTGTGCTCATTGGACCACATACATCACTATGTATTATTTCCAACAATTCATTCGCCCGTTCAGGATGACCCATGAACGGCGTCTTGGTCATTTTCCCCATTAAGCAAGCCTCACATGTGTCAAATGATTCAAAATCAAATGATGGTAAAACTCCATCTTTGTGGAGTCTTTGCATGCGTTTCTTTCCGATGTGGCCAAGACGACAGTGCCACAAATAAGTGGTGGTGGTTTCAGCCTTCTTAAGGCGTTTAGCATTTACGTTAAAGACATCTTTTCCACATTCAAGATTTAGTATGAAAAGGCCCCCAACAATGGGTGCAAATCCATAAAACATATCCATACAATAAAGTGAACAACCATTGTTCTCAGACTTGTAGGAATACCCATCGTGTACCAAACATGATCCAGAGATAATGTTTCTACACAATGCCGGAACAAAATAACAGTTACTTAGTTCTAAGATAAATCCTGAAGGGAGACGTAGAGGCATCATGCCGACGGCTTGAGCTGCGATCCCAGCGCCGTTGCCGACGCGCATGATGACTTCATTCTTTGCTAGCTTGCGGACCTTCTGAAGCCCCTGTATCGAGTTGCAAATGTGAGCAACCGATCCGGTATCAAATACCCAAGACTTAGAATTTTCGCTAGCAAGCAAAACGTCAATGACATTAACATGTATTACAGTTATACCTTTTCCGGTGTTTCCGGACTTCTTATCTGCCAGGTACTTCTTGCAGTTTCTCTTCCAGTGTCCTGTGCCCTTGCAGTAGAAGCACTCAGTTTCAGTCTTGGCTCCGCCCTTAGAGTTGCTTTGGGAGGCGGTCTTACCGGCGCCCTTGCCCTTCTTGGACTTGCCTTTCCTTTTGAAACTGGCGGTTTTATTCACAAGCAACACTTGCTTGCGATTTTTCCGCAGTCCTCCTTCCGCAGTTTTCAGCATGGCGAGCACCTCATTCGGTGTCTTCTCCATCCCATTCATGTTGTAGTTCATGATAAAACCGTCGTAAGACGGGGGGAGTGAAGCAAGCAACATGTCCATCATATGGGCTGGTGGAATTGGAAATTCCAGGGTTTTAAGCCTTTCAGCGTAGCCAATCATATTGACCACGTGTTCGCCAACTGAACTGCCCTCAGCCATCTTGCAATCCATCATGGTCTTTGTTATATCATAACGTTCAGACCGTGCATTTTGCTTGTACAGAGCATCCAATTCCCGGATCATATTACGGGCGTCATGGAATTCAAAACGTTTTTGAAGCCCTGGACTCATGCAAGCTAGCATGAGGCACTGCACTAAGTTGTAGTCATCTTCCTTAGTGGCCCAGACATTTTGTTCATCTTCCGGGGCAGTCTCCACCGGTTTAGCTGGAAGAGTCGTGTCAAGCACATACACTTTCTTAGCGCTCCTGAGGACAATCCTCAGGGTACGGACCCAGTCCGCATAGTTTTTTCCATTTGCAGCTAACTTCTCTTTCTCTAACATTGGGCCTAAGCTGAACGGTGTGTTGCGAGCCATGAGATCTACAACGGTAAACACAAGTTTCATTTAGATTTTGTTCATAATTAATTTGCACTAGAGAATAAACAATTTTATTCTAAGGTGCGCTCCCACTCAAATCAATATCTCTCATAATTGATTGTGAGTGATTCAAGATCCGTATTTCAATTTGACGTCATTGACGGGTTCATCACTGATGACGTCATTTTCAATCGGTAGGCCAACTTGCCAATCACATCTCTATGTGACTTTTGTCCATCTTTCGATGCATGTGTTCCGAGCTCAGGACTGTCCTGCCTGAACGTCAAGTCAACCAAGTGATCTTGCAGTGAGGTCTGACCTTCACCCGCCTTACACCTCTCAAATCGTTCGTGCTCATGTGTACATGGCGCACCCCGAAAAGATACGTGTTGTAGACGGTGCTACACTTGGGAGAACACAAACTACTTGATATTTTTAAGTGAGAGATCACCCTGATAAATAGCGACTACCGCGCAATCAAAAAGGGTGCATCATAAGGGATAAACAACTCAGGCAATTCATAATAGCATGATATGGTATAGCCCTTTCTGACGGAGAATTCTTTTATTTCTTCGTCTTCAGCATTTGTGTCGGTGTTCACCTTCCGAAGATTTCCACCACCTTGTCGATGTACCAGATAATATTGCTATCTCTATAGCTAATAAAATTAGTGCATTATATAAGGTTGACACGCAGGTCATTAAAATGGCAATCATATGGCTCCATCCATCATGCTGAATCATGACACGCAGGTCATGTTAATTAATTTACATTATATAGTCATCTCATACATAATCAAATTAATATGAGAACTGCTATACCACATCACATGCCATCCTGCAAAACCAAGTTAGACGCCTCTAATCGGTTTATGCAAGATTTTATTTTACGTGGCTTCTAAGGTTTGTCTTAAACTGCAGATACCAACGTTTATTTTCAAGTATGATTATTCAAGTCGCTAGATTAACTTTGCGGGGTGTATGAAGAACGAGATAATAAAATCTCGAACCTCATACTGAACTTCGTCATACGCGTGACCCCCGTGCAGATCATATCTGCATTGCCCTTTAGTCTGTGAAATTTCATCTTTCTTTAACTATGGTGGAATTCAATGAACTGATAGCACTTCGTTGATCAATCAGGATCGCGGATTGCCAGAACTTTGAAACTACACCATGCCGTTAATCAAGATCAGAAATACGCAAATTCCAGGGAAGCAACAAGAACATCGGGTAACAGATTTCATCTGCTACTCGCATAAATAATTATTAGCAATAGATCTCATCTACTACAAAATTATATTATGCAATACCCATACATCTCTTATGTATTCTAGATCGTGACCTGCATCTACGCATAGCACGGCTCTTGATGCCACTGTTGGGTAACGAGACAGAAAACGAAAATTTTCCGCACTACGAACACGCCCAGGATCACTATGGAGATGCATACAAGGTTTTTGATCTGATCATTACCGACTCGTAGCGCAGCGGAAGTAGAGTCGATGAAGATCGGCGGTGCAGACCCCCGCAGCTAGGATTTACAACCTCCCAACCGCGAGGATGTTCCCCTCCGTATGCTCCCCGGACAGCCCTCCGGGAGGCGGTCGGACAGTCCCTCGGACGGTGTCACGGACAGCCCTTCGGGAGGCACACTCAGAATCTTGGACAATCACTCGGACAGCCCTTCGGGAGGCACACCTGAACTAAGATCGAAACTACGACCTCTCTACCAGGTTGCACACATACGGTGTCAGCTATCCGGCAGGGCTTCGCCGTCCAGAACTAGTTCCTGCCGGAACCCAGACAGCCTTTCGGCTCTACGAAACTATTTCGTGGGAGGGAGATAAGAAAGCCAGATCATGCATGGCATTTTTTATGAGAGTTAGATCTAGTGTGGAGAGCCCCTCTCCACCTCTATTTATAGGAAAAGGCAAGGGGTAGGGTGCCACTTGAAAAACCCAAAATGTCCAAGCTTTATGTCTCACATAAAGGGCAAAATGGGGAGGTAAGTGGAGCTCCATGGAGGAGCTCTCCTTGGCCGGCCACCCCTTGTGGGACCCCCAAAAAAGGGGTTCCCACCCTTCCATGTCATCTCCTAGATCTTTTGGGAAAAGCCCCAAAAGGTGGCTTTCCAAAAAGCAACCAAATAGTGTTTCCACTATTCATGAAACCAATTATTTTCGCGTCCGAAAAACCCGAAAAAATTTCTTTAGGCCCAGAACATTTCCAGCACCCCCAGAATAATTTTGGACGTGTTCCGAAACATTTCCGGATCAAGGATTTTCATCAGCGAAAAGTAACCAACGCATTTCCGGCAGCTCCGAAACAACTTTTCGGCTTTCTCTCTCTCGGAACTTTTCCGCCGTCTTCGAAACTTTTTCTGTGACTTTATCTCAGACTCCCTATCTAGTATTCAACAGATAGATGACCCTTAAGCGTGTGACCCTGTAGGTTCGATGAAGTATAGACATGACCCAGAACACTTTCCGATCAATGATCAATAGCGGAACCGTGGACATCCATATTGATCCCTATACCCATACGAATGAATATTCGAGTGAACCTGTAGTTGCCGTGTGCTATTCTTGTTGCTTCGCGATATGTTACAAATACCCGAGGTGAGACTTATCAGCATCCCCGTGAATCAACAATCTTGTCCACTATGCCAGTTACCTCGTTACCAGTTTTGTTCTCTTTTCTCGTTTCCGTGTTACGGCATCCCTGTGATCAAATCACATTGTGTCTGGCCAGACGATGATGGATACCGTAACATCGAGAGGGCCCAAAGAATATCTATCCATCGTCGGATGAGCAAATCCCAATCTTGAGCTATCTCGTTCCTTGTCATACTTTTCCGTGAACCCGTAAGCCGCCGTAATAGCCACCCAGTTACGGATGACGTTTAACAAACCCCAAAGTTCACGAAGCAAGAATGAAGGAACTCGATGCTCTCATGGTCTAAGGAATTATGCACACATTATCTTTCTTTGTGTTATTAACCATTTACTTGTGACGAATGTATCTCATAGCATAACATCAATTCGGGTCGATTCAACACGAGTGTTCTTCTAACATTGTGCCCATAAAGTTGCCGACATACTCATGCCCATGATCAGGAAAACAGGACCATCATGCAACACTTAAGCCAGTCATAGAGGCATGACTAGGAACACATTTTACTGCTTAATATACCACACGTGCAAATGAGTTTCCCTCTAAGCTTCGTGGTTATGGAAGACTCGAGAATCATTGCAGTTATAGCATGGAACATAAACTTTAATTACAAACTTGGAGATACAAAATAACTATTATTACTGCCTCTAGGGCATATCTCCTACACTTGCCTTGTTGAGCCGAGCTTGGACAATGCATCTGCTGCTTCGTTGTTTGCTCTCGGCACATGGTGGAACTCACATCTTTCAAAGTACCCACTGATCTGCTGAACTAGGAAACGATAGCTTGCCATATTTTCATCCTTTGCATCCCAGGTGCCTGTGCACTGCTGTACTACCAAATCGGAGTCACCAAAGCACTCGATATTCCGAATGCCGATTTCCTTGGCCAGCTTGATACCATGCACAAGGGCTTCGTACTCGGCAACGTTGTTTGATGCTGCAAAGTGAATCTGGAGTACATAATGTAGTTGATCTCCTCTTGGTGAGGTGAGCACTACGCCAGCCCCTAGGCCGCTCTTCATCTTGGATCCATCAAAATGCATTCGCGAGAAATCCGATCCTGGGAGCTGCGGCATATATTGAGTTTCAGCCCAGTCCACCAGGAAATCGGCCAATGCTTGCGACTTGATTGCTGTTCTCGGCTCATACTGGATGCCATGGTTGGCGATCTCGATTGCCCACTTTGCCACTCTTCCGGTTGCATCTCTGCTTCCTATGATGTCGGCCAATGGAGCCGAGCTGATGACCGTGACCAAGCGGGCTTGAAAATATGGCTTCAATCTCTTGGCCGCCATGTACACTCCATAGCACATCTTATGGTAGTGAGGATAGTTTTGCTTGGACGCCCAGAGCACTTCACTGATGTAATACACCGGTCGCTGAATCTGCTGTGCCTTGTCCTTCTCGGGCCGCTCCACCACCATAAATGCACTGATCACCCGATTGGTTGCCGCAATGTATAACATCATTGGCTCCTTCTCAATCGGGGCAGCCAGAATCGGCGCAGTGGAGAGCATGTGCTTGAGCTCTCGAAATGCTTCGCTTGCCTGAGGTGTCCAGGTGAACTTCTCCGTCTTCTTCATCAGTTGATACAATCGGATTGCTTTTTCACCCAGCCGACTGAGAAATCGGCTGAGTGATGCAAGGCAACCGGTGAACTTCTGTACTTGCTTCAGGTTCTTGGGTTGCTCCATGCGCTCGATTGCGGATATCTTCTCGGGATTGCATTCGATTCCTCTCTCGAAAACGAGAAATCATAAGAGCTTGCCGGCTTGGACTCCAAAAACACATTTCTCCGGATTGAGCTTGATCTGATAAGTTCTCAAATTTTCAAATGTCTCTCTGAGGCCGTCTAGAAGTGTGACTCCCTTTGCCGACTTCACCACCAAATCGTCCACGTAGACGTGGAGATTTCTGCTGATTTGGGAGTGTGTACACCTCTGAATTTTGCGCTGATAAGTGCCACCTCCATTTTTCAAACCAAAAGGCATGGTGATATAACAATAAGCCTCGAAAGGGGTTATAAATGAAGTTTTTATTTGATCTTCCATAGCAAGTTTAATCTGGTGATAGCCAGCTGTGGCATCCAGAAAAGACAAAAGCTCGCAGCCGGCCGTAGAATCAATCACTTGATTGATACGGGGCAGAGCAAACGGATCCTTCGGGCACGCCTTGTTCAAGCAAGTGTAGTCGATACACATGCGCCATGTCTTGTTCTTCTTCATGACGAGGACTGGATTCGCCAGCCACTCAGGGTAAAACACTTCCATGATGAAACCTGCAGCTTTCAGCTTTGCAATCTCTTCGCCGATTGCCCTTCTCTTATCTTAAGAAAAACGTCTCAGGGGTTGCTTGACCGGATTCGAGCCTGGCCGAATGTGCAGCTTGTGCTCGGCGAGTTCTCTCGGCACACCAGGCATGTCTTGTGGAGACCATGCGAAGATGTCCCGATTCTCACGGAGAAACTCGACGAGCTCGCTTTCCTATTTGTCGCTAAGTCCAACTCCGACTACAACGAACTTGGATGAGTCGGAGGGATCTAGAGCGATCTTCTTGCTGTCCTTGGCCGACTGAAAAGCCGATTCCTCCTCTGCTCTCTTGGCTGGGCCGACTGGTAGTGGATTCTTGTTCTGCGCTTGCGCCATTGCAATCACTTTGTCGAGCTGACGCTTCTCCGTCTCAACCACCTGAGAATCAGCCAAACTGCTGCCAGCCGACGTGCACTCGAGGGACTTCCTGAAGTCCCCGGTGACGGTGATGACGCCGTTTGGCCCTGGGATCTTCATCTTGAGGTAAGTCTGCTGTGCGTTGAACATAAACTTGGAAAATGCGGGAAATCCCAACAGAGCATGATAAGGATTGCTGAGGTCGGCGACCTCAAACCAAATCGGCTCCCTCCTGAAGTTCTCCTTTGTGCCAAATATGACGTCCAGCCGAATGCGACCCATGGGGGTACAAGACAACCCCGGGACAATCCCGTGAAAAGTCGTCCGACTGCGCTCCAGATCCCTCTCGGTGAGCCCTAGCTTGATCAAGGTGTCTCTGTACAGGATGTTGATTGTGCTTCCTCCATCGACGAGCACTCGGGAGAACTTTCATGAAAACCTTGGTCCTGCAAACAGAGCATCAACCACAAGCGGATAATTGCCCGGATTCGGCAAGATGGTGGGGTGATCTGCTCTGTCCCAGGATATAGGACACTCGGACCAAAGCATGAACTGAGGAATCGGCGGCATGGTGGCATTGACCTCCTGAGCTCGGGCTCTTCGACTGCCCTTGTCCGTGGACTCACTGGTGAAAATCATGTAGGTGGCGTCTTGCCGCGGGAACTGGTTCTGCTGCTGAGGTGGTCCTCTATTCTGGGGTGGTGGTGGGGGTGGAGGTGGTAAAGCTTCTCCCTTCGCAATCCTTCTCACGAAATCACACTGCCGAGTGGTGTGCGCAGACGACCTACCGGGAGTGTTGTGCAACTTGCACGGTGCATCCAACATATCATCAAATGTGTACTTAGGCTTCATCTGCCCCGGGGGCCTCACATTTGGTCTCATCTTTCGACTGCCTCCTGCAGCCCCTGGGTCTTCTTCATTCTGGACAGCGGCCACCTGCCGACTGCCGTACTGAGTATCTGGTTGCTCATCCTTGCGCTTGCCATTGTTCTGCTGGTTGTTGTTGTTGTTGTTGTTGTTGCGGTTGTTCTCTCTCCTTTCCTTCCGACTGAGGCCTTGGTTCCCTGTGTCCGACTGCGGAGCCCCTGGTGACTGGATTACACCTCCAACTCCAAGCTGGATAGGGCGCATCGCAGAATCGGACATAGCGAACGCATTTGCCACCTTCATGAGCTCGGCGAGCGACGTGAAGTCCTTGCGGAGCAACTTGTGCTTTAACATTGAATTGGCCAGGCATCCATCCGTGAAGTACTGAATGGACTGGATCTCATGGACTCCTTCACATGAGTTCTTCAGCTTGATCCACCGAGATAAATAATCTCGGAGGGGTTCATCCTTGCCTTGCACACAAAGAGCCAACTGCCGCGGGAGGTTGGGCCGCTCATATGTGCTCTTGAAGTTGTGAATAAATGCACTTGTGAAATCTTCCCAGCAATTCACACTGTCTTTGGGCAGACTGTTCAACCATGTCCAAGCTGATCCCTGCAGCATCAGAGGTGCATAGCGAACTGCTACATGCCGATTGCCTCCTGCAATGCGAACTGCGGTCAGGTAATCGGACAACCAATCTTCTGGCTTCACAGAACCATTGTACTTGGGTGTGTCTCTCGGCAGCGTGAAACCTTTGGGAAACTTCTCGGTCCGAATGCGATGACCGAAGCACGACGGGCCAGCCTCTCCTTCTTCATCCTCTTGATCCTCCTTCTCCAGGAGCTCAATGCGATGCCTTGCGTCATTCTGACCGATTTGGCGAGGGCCAAGTCGGGCGCTGATTGCTGGTATTGGTGCCGATTGCTGAGGCATGTCGTTGCGCCTGCTGTTAACAACTGGCTCTTCAATTCTTCTGCTTGCCGCTGGGGGTGGCCGATTGCTTCTGACCCTACTCTCATGCCGAGATGGAGAGGGCTGCTTTCTGTTCTGGCGCGATGCATTCGGTCGCTGGCTAGCTTCCGGATTCGGCCTCACAGTTCCTCTTGACGCCCCAGGTCCTACATTTTGGTTCTCCATTGCCACAAGCCTCTGCTCCTTTGCGGCTGCCAACAGTTCACGCATTCGGCGCGACTGCTCTCTCCGCTCATCTCCCTCCAGGTCTTCTAGCTCGAGCGCTATCTGCTCGGCTGCTCTCAAGTTTTTGTCCGGCGTGCTGTATGTCGGCCTCTAGATGAACGCCGATTGCGCCGGCTGCTCCGGCTGCACCGGCCTCCTTGGCCGCTCCGGCTGCTCAGCTCCCGACAGCTGCTGGTTGACTGCTCTACCTCGGCTTCTCAAATCTTCCAAGACCGCGGGCTCAATCGGCCGACGTGGTCCTGCATGCGCTGCGTTGTACTCCCTGGTGATGGCTCCCAGCCTGCGCTCCTCTGCCAGCACTTGCTCGGCCCTGCGAGCAAGAGCAAGCCGAGCCGTCTCCAGCTCGGAATGCACTTGATCGGATCACCATTCCTGTTCACGGGTGTATATAACACATCCCGCAACGCACTGGTGCAGACTCTTTTTGCAGCCTCCGCTGCCTCCTTGGCTCTTCTAGCCGCACTCGCTGCACCACGATTGCTCGATGAAGACACCCCCGCCATCATGACAGCCGTGTGCACTCGGCCATCCTCTCCGCCGGGTGCTGCACTGCAGCCCCTGGTCGAGAGCGGATCCGTGACGCACGAGAAGACGCGAATCTCCATGGGATATGCCTCGGGGAAGCTGCCGATGAAGAGGCGATGACTGCCGACCTGCAGCGACACACCGGGCGGCAGGGGTGCACCGGCCCCGTACCGCGCCGAGTAGTCCACCACGTAATCGATTGCCCCACACCTAAGAATCATCCCAGAGGCGTGGCTACCGCCTGATGCAGAGGAAAATCCCGCCCGGATCTTTACTCCAGTCGACGCCTCGGTCTGCCCCACGGTGGGCGCCAACTGTCGTCGATATGTGACGGCAGATGCCATGGGGATGACTAAAATGAGGGGAAGACGCGAGGAAGAGGATGTCGATGGTGCCGGAATCGGGTTGGGCACAAACACGGTGAAGGACACCACGATGTACCCAGGTTCGGGGCTCTCCGAAGAGATAACACCCCTACTCCTGCTTATCTCTTCTATATCAATGGAACCGGACTACAATAACTGCTTCTCTATTTTCTGAGGGGAAGGTGAGCGCCGCCGTGGGCAAGGCTCTCTCCTGCTTCCCTGAGGAGTAACTATTAGCAATGAATGAACTGAGGAGAATGTGAGTAATGGTGCAAATGAGCCGATCGTCCCCCACGCAGGAGGGGTACCCCGGGCTCTTATAGCATGAGCACGGGGTAAATCGGTAACTTCACTGCCGATTGGGCCCAGCTGTCATCCTCTAATCGGTTGTGTCCCACCGACTGCTCCTCTCCGGGTGATCTGGACTTGACAAGCGGCGGCCCATGCCGTAGGCTTGTAGGGCATGATGGTGGACAGTGGAGCTAAGAGGTGCGGTCCTGTCGTCCTGTCCGCGGAATTGGCGGAGAGGTCGACACCGTATCTCTGACAGATCTTCGATGTGACTTGACTTCTCTGCCACCCCGATCTCTCGGGATTGCGCATTTATGACCTCGTACTTGGACCTCCGACTGATCTCGGGGTCAGCTTCTCCAGGTGTAGTAGGTTGCACCAATTGCGCCTGGGCCGACTGGTGGTTCTCGGCAGGGTCGATTGCTCTGGGCAATCGGCCGTGCTGATGCCCACCTCGGCCCAGCTGCAGACCAATCGGATAATCGTCTTGGTGATCAAAGGGTGGACGGTTCCGCCTGGGCCGACTGCTGGCATTCGGTACGGCTGATTGCCTTGAAGCAATCGGCCGTACGCCTGCCCAGCTCAGCCCAGCTGCAGCCCAATCGGTCCATCCTTGTCTTGAAAGGTTGCTTTCGCTTGGGTGAGCCTACCCGGGTACCAATCCCCCGACACAATGAATTGTACTGATTATCCCCATTTACTTGTACTAATGCAAAATCATACCCTAGCTAACAAGCTTCATGAAAAAAAACTAAATCTAATTAAGCGTCCCTGACATAAACTCCAAAAGTGAGCAACACAACTCCAACCCCTGCAACATCAGTATATTGAGATGGACTTTTCCTCCTTCTCTAGATATTTAAGACCTTTCATGTGTTCACTGCTCAGCCAGGTCGGCCAATTCTTATAAATGACAGCAAATCAATGTCACAAGTCCAACCACTCTAGTGTGCATCGTCCTCCTATACGGAAAAAAGTAACAATACAATATCATTCTTATCAATAAATAGCACTGAAAAAATGGCACAACCATAGTTCCATATAGACCGGTGGCATTACCATACATTTCTCCAAAGAGCAGATCCAACCTTTGCTGGGTGAGCTGGAGTGGGAGTTGAATAAAACCGAGAAGTTAGGGCTGGAGTAGTGCTAGGATGGGTGACCCTCGGGAAAGTTTGATGATGGAGGTTAGTTTGACCTGAGATTAAGCATAGTAACCGAGCATTAAGCATACTAAGCTGAGATTAAGAAAAAAAATAAAAAAAATAAAAATTGTTTTCCAAATTCAGATTCAAAATTCAAAATTAAAAAAAAATGAATAGTGGCGCATTTTCAGAATGCGCCACCCCTAAGACTCTTATGGGTGGCGCATCTGGGCTTATAGGTGGCGCATTTCGAAATGCGCCACGCATAAGAGTTTTAGGGGTGGCGCATTCGAAATGCGTCATTATTAAGGCCTTATTAGTGGCTTGTCCTTAGTGGCGCATTTGAAATGCACCACTAAAGGCCAAAAAAGGACGCCACTATAAGGCCTTTTCCTAGTAGTGAATGAGTCTCTACTCCTAAAGGGGGAGTTCGTACGTCGTCTCGTTGACACGAACTCCCCCCTCGATCGGCCTCTCCCTTCCCACCGATTTTTTTTCTTCTCTACAAAACCATCTCCCGTCTGGTTTTTAACTTAACAAACCCACCTACCAAATATATTGATACAACAGATAGAGTACATCTTATGATCTTATGGTATGTCAATGAATCAATCAAATCAAAACTTGCCAATTATGTCGTATCATAACCCCTCATCGATCGATAGCATTCACTCCCACCGATTTTTATTTCAGCGTATCTCCACAAACGCACAAATTCCCGATCGCTTTCCTAATTCACCGCGCTCTCCATCTCCCAGATCCTTGATATCGCTTTCCTTCCATCGCGCCCCTTCCTTCCATCGCACGTCTACTACTCTCACCGTTGTCCTTGATTCCAATTGACGCCCCCAAAACCCCTCAGCACATCCTCCTCGCATGAAGGTCCGTACTTCATAGACGCGGGGCAGCTAGGGTTCTTCTTCCGCCTAGCCCCTACACGGGCCTCGGCGCTGCTCCATCCCTCCATGTTCGCCGCCCCGTCCTCCTGCACTTCCTCGGCGCGTCGCACTGCCACCACCAAAAACGCTCCTTCCTCCTCATTAGCTTGGCGCGGCTGCAATACCTCCCCATGAACGGGGTCGGCGCACGGTGAGGGGCAGCTATGCGCGCCAGGGTCGCGGAGTCTGTCGCACCATTATCTCCCTGAACGGATTCTGGAGGGGATAGTGGAATCTTCCAATCTGGAGATAATGATGCATTTATGCTAAGAGCCTGAAGATTTTCTTTGAAGAACACCTACCGAGATTTATTTGTCAGGTGTATATTAGCCAACTTAATTTCCTTTCCGATGCCTTAGCCTTATAAAGCCGTCCTCAGGTGCTCCCCCATCATTGTTTCAGTTTTTTAAATGACTGAAACAATTAGGCCATGTAAGAAACTGAGATTCTGCTCATGTGCTAATGCAAAGAGCAAATATAACTGTATTCGAACAATGATGAGGGAGACGAATTAGTAAAAACTGCTTCTACCAAAAGTAGCTACTGTGTCATATGGTTGATCTAATAGTTAAATTTTATAGGTTAACCAGCATGTCCTTGAACAATCAATACTAGGAAATATATATTGTCGATTTAACTTAGTAAGAAAGTTATTATTTTGTAAAGCTTCATGTTTCTCTTCCACTGATAAAAGTTCGGTTTCTTGACATGTCAGGTTTCCTGATTATTGTAGTTCTGCTGCCCTAATATTTCATCGCTTAAATAATAGTAGTTTTCTCCTGTCAAGCTGGAGATATGTGAAGTGAGAAGTGTTGTAGTGAGTTAAGTTAGATTGAAGAAAACACTTTCAATGTTTCTCATGCTTGATCTCTCTAGCTGTTTTTATTGTTGTATAATCACGGGGGTAGAGTTGAACAATATAATATTCCACATCATAGAAAAGTGGATATTGATGATAATATCATGAACAGTAAACAAGGGGCATTGATTTTTTATGAGGGCATATCAAGGGGCATTGATTTTTTTATGAGGGCGTATCAAGGGGCATTTGGGTTGCAGTATGAAGACATCAATACTTAAGAATTTGGACTTTACCAATTTCTATTCATGCAAATATAGGAATTGTATTTTTGATATGTTCAGAATTTATAGGCATATTATTTTCTTGTCAACGTTATGGCTAATACAACAAGATTTTAGTAATGGTTGAGATGTATATTCCATGTGCGATGTAAAATCCTTCTAGACACATGCATATTATTTCTCCTCTTTTAAATGATTTTTCTTAATGGTTGCATGTCTCATAATGATAGCCAAAGAACATGTCTTAGTTAATCGGTTTGTAGTATTGTCCTTATTAAAAAAAGATGAGACAAACATGCCATCGGATGCATCTTACATTGTTTACATTGTTTGTAATAAGAAATATAATCAATATATTATTTTGAATTTTAAATATCATATAATTTCTAGAATTACAAGATCTATAATGAATGTGGAAAAGATTCAATCGATTGTAGAGGGTTAACAAGAAATGACGATTATCGATGGGTGGTGGTGGGGAAGGGGGGTTATGGATGGAACCAGGTGAACGTCGATTATTGTATTGATGAAAACACATGACATCACTTCTTGCAAAGAGAACATTGTTAAAAAAATGATGATTAACTTTTTTCGACAAAGGGTGGCTTTTATTGGCTTAAAATGGAGCATCAAAGGAATACAAACATTATGACCACATACCCGGTCTCTGTATAGCTAAGAAGCACACAATCCAAGCCATCACCAACACACACACACACACACACACACACACACACACACAAACACCCACCCACACACACACAAAACGCCGACAACTAACAAAGTCATATAAGACCAAAGCTATCTGTAGATGAAAAATAAAATAACCCAAAGTGATTGGATTCACGGTTGGCAAACTATAGAAATAACCATATTCACACCAATCATCTCATTACTTCACACAAACATCGAAGTTCTTCAATAGTAAAGCCCTGAGGAAGGAAGTGACACTAACGCCACTTTTCCTCGATCCCAGCATTTGGGTTCACCGTTGATGCACAACCATCCGTGTCAAGCCTTCAACTACAGTTTACATCTTACCACTGAATTCCACCACCAAATCTGAAGAGATCACCTCTCTCCAATAACCTTATAGTTACTGCGGCTGATGTGGAGTTGTAGGAGGTTGTTGTAGCATTTTATGCCGCCACCACCATTTGGTCAATCGGATCTGGATCACCGGACGATAGACTTTCGCAATTTGGTGAACGTAGATCAGGTTGAACCCCAACTAGCAGAAGTAGAAGATGTGCCTTGAAGGGGGGCAACCGAGGCTGTGCAGCCATGCTGGAGGAGGCGCAACAGCCTGGGGGGGGACCACCCCATGAAACCCCAGAACGAATCTGGTGGAGGGAGAAGGATAGGGTGCGCCAGTGTAGATGAAGCATCCACACCCGCCGAACGAGCAGGGCAGCCAAATCCGACCGAATCAAAGTCGGGTCACCCCTGCCACACATCACCACCACCGCTAGCCCTACCACCATGGTGATGCTCGTGGCCGCCATGTCGGCAACTTCTGGCCACCCCATCCACGAATCACGCGGGATGAGCATCGAGCGACGAAGAAGACCCGACCGCCGACACCAACATCTAGGCTTTGCACGATGGTGGCCACCGGCGACGACGAGGGGGAATGAGTTGGTGGGGCGCGAACATGCGGCGAGGATTGAGTTGCCGCCCGTGTCACCTAACCTATGCTACGTGGGGGGAACCTTCGCTCAAAAAAACGACGATTATCTAAGGGAGAGATGATTTTTTTATCACTATATCTTTTTTCTTTGACCGTGGCAACGCACGGGTATTAAGCTAGTTGTAAATAAAGGTGGAAGGAAGATATTATTTTAGCTGTGGTTTACACCAACCGCCTTTTTTTACCTATCTCTACCCCTAAAGGGGGAGTTTAATTTGTACGTCGTATCCTGACAACCCCATCGAACGAACCCTCCTCCCATCGATTTTTCTATCGAACGAAACCCCCCTCGCACCGAATTTTCTGCCGAGGGCAACCCAATCTCGTGTGCTATAGAAAAAACCCGGTGAAAATAAAATCTACCATACGTACGACCACCTTCATACTACGTCGTATCCTCAACAGGCACCACCTATCGATCAAATCCACGTCCCACCAATTCCTCTCTACCAATACCCCACTCCCGGTTTTTATTAAAACCAACAACTCATCTGGTTTTATATCTTTTGAAAACCCACCTCCCATATCCAGGTCCAATCACAATTATAACTTTCCATATCAATACCTAGAGAACATCCAGCAAAGTAAACAACTAACATATATTTGGCAATTTGTGTACGGCGATCGCTGGCAATCAATACTTTCCAGATCGCTGGCAAATCATGCACGAACAGAAATTTGGTAATATGTGTCTGGCGATCGCTGGCAATCCTCAGCGGCAACACAGGAACGTCCGGTGATCGCTGGCAATCGGTCAGCGGCGAGACCGGAACGTCCTGCGATCGTTGGCAATCGCCAGCGTCTTCCTGCCAATCAGCATTCTTCACTGCATCATCGTCTCTCTCCAGCCATTCGCCCTTGCTACCCTGCATCCAGCCAAGTAAGTTGATCAATTCTCCTTAAGTTCATCATGAGGTTGATTTTGTTTATAATCGGGATCATGATGCACTGAAGGTGCCCAAGTAGAGATCCTTGTTCCCTTTTCTGTAAGACCAAACAGATTTCAAGCCCAGTTACAACGCAAGCAAACATGATAAAATTTTAACCAGTCTACTCATAGACGATATAAGAATTTTTTTGATGTACACACTGGAGCTACTAATGAAAAATTAGGACAGTAAACAAACCTGTGGTCATCCCAGGGTTGCAGTCCAACTGCCCGGTGCCAACCCCATTGCGTGCCTTGCCTTGCAGCTGACAAAAATAGAGTTCCCAGAGCACGACGGGCAGTTGTTGGTCTTCCAAAATATGTTTGGAGCGCGCCCTTGTGGAACTGGTAGACATGCAAACAGAGTGTGTTAGTTGACCAGGTGATCCTCTCGGTTATGGTTTATGGGCGCACAAGGGTGAAGCCGGTGATGGTGTACGAGTTGTTGCCGACGAACACTGGATGCGATCTTCCTCCCTACAAAGGTTACCATGTATCCACCAGCAGATGTCTGGAGAGGAGTGAAGAAGCGCAAATTAGAACTAATGAACCCGCAAAACTGTTAAAAAAGTACACCTAGGCAACACTGGAAATTTCAAAAGGTTCAGATATAGAATTAATTTAGATGGTAGAAACTAATGGTATGCTCTAAGTGTAAATTTTAGGTCTGATATGTTCCCCTAAAAATTTCAACGAGATTATCCATGCGCGAGGCATCCAACGGTACACACTTTTGTAAAATTTTCCCCGAACGATCTATCAAGGCAATTATCTACAACATATCCTACTTGCAATACCCTAACAGAAAATATGAATTATGTTTGGCATTTTGAGGAGCATGGAAGGTCTCTGGACTGGTCTGCAACTGGAGTATTTTGTCTAAATAAACAATTAAATAGTTAGATGCCGCACTTGATATATTTGTATGATTTTGTGCTACCATAGTTCATGTAGTATTAGCTGGGTGGAAGTTCTTTTCAATAACAGTTTGAAAAGACCACCTAGAAACCACAATCCACTCAGCTCCCAAAAGAATAGCCACCGGACACCCCGCCCCGATGAGATAGTTCACCTCCGGATCAACAATGAGCACGCAGATTGGCGCACCAGGGATGCTCTTCACAGCAACCAAAGAACTGACAACACTAGCTCAACCTGGGGTTTTCAGTTCAGCTAACCGTCTACGGCCACTGCGCCACACTCCCGTGTGTGTCACCGCACCAGCATGGAGATCCAATGAATCGGCGCTGCCGCCCCCAAGTTGCTGTTTTTTGCCATCAATATCGGTGCTGGCGAGAGGAAGTGTCCAGATAAACATGAATTCACAAAGATACAAATATAGTAAAAAAAATATCTCGCATATTTTCATATGAACTCTTCCGTGCTTGCATGAATTAAATCTATAAACACAGTACGATAATAGTTCAGATCACACTTTCAAGGTGATTTTACTGTATTAAATGGTGCTTAGATAGAAAACTGAATATATATAAAAGGTTTTCCACGTGATTTTACTGTATAATATCTTTTTGGTTTTCAACTGAAGCAAATAAGAGAACAAAAGAAGGCATCAAATATTATCTATGAAGTCATGACTGGAGCCGATTAATGGACAACATCTTCATAATATTACCCAATGTACAACAGGTATGACACACTCAAATCAACACACTTCGATTGATAATCTCGACTGAGTTTAATTTCTTTTAAACTAATTTATGCAAGTATTGCTGAACATGAACAGTCGACTGAAACGAGATTAAGCCCGCATCCAAATAGTGGCCTATCCATACGTGAAACATTAAATCCTTCTAGCTCGAAGAGAAATAATCCTATGAATGCAATAAATGTCTGTCAACGCCCTCTTGGCGATATCACCAATGTTGATAAACTCCCCCAATGGATGCCAAGTATGACACACTCAAAGCAACTTACTTGGGTTACGATAATCTCGACTGGGTTTCACCACAGATCAAAGTTGTAGTTCACATTGTATGATATATCCTCCTTACTCACATCATGACATCTCATCTTTTCCCGTAGTACTGCAAGTTGCTGTGCAGACCACGCAACAAATTAGAGTTGCTCATAGTAGGGCTAACTGAATCACCATAAACAGAGGTCATGATTCAAGCAGGCAATGCTACTATCTAATACTCCCTCTGTAAACTAATATAAGATGTTTTCAACAATACCTGGTTCGAGCAATCTCACTGATGCTTTCACCATAGATCAAAGCTGTAGTTCACACTGTATGATCCATTTGTCCCTGAAATATTACATTTAATTTATGGTGCATGCTCGGTGTATTTACTTTTAATAATGTTTACTCGTGTAGCTATGAACTATGCTCCAGATAGGGACGTGAGCAAAGAGAATGACCATAGCGAGTTTGAACTTGATAGGTCTAGCCCTACAAAAAAGGGTGTTGGAACTAATGATCGAATGCCTGGTAGGACGAACTTAACAAGAGAAGAAATGGATATTTATAATGCACGTCAACGAGCAAAGGATCAGAAGAAAAAAGAAGAGAAAATAGTCTCTGAAGATGTCTTCTCTGAAGAACAAAGGGATAATATAAAGGCTAAGAGGCGAGCCTATTACCAGAAGAACAAAGAACAAATAAACTCAAAGAGACGGGAAACATATGAGAATCGCCGAGATAGCTTAACACCCGAGATGAAGGGAGAGAGGAGTGCTCAGCGCAGACAACGGGACAAGGCTATGAAGAACACCCCATGTGCTGAATCCATTGCAATGCCTCGTCCAAATGTACTGTGCCCGGTTTCAGCGATTCCGGTTGACTACACCCTCACAATAGATGGTCATTCTCTCATCTTTACTGCCCTTAATATGACCACTTGTGTTGTCCCAATATTTATTATCATGCCTCTTTGCAGCCTTGTACCGTTGTAGTATGATGGACGATAATGTCGTGCTCATGGATTCAAACCATCGAAGCAGTAAAGATGAACAAATAGATGTAAGTCCTATGGTTGCCTCCACACACACAGTAGAAATAGAAGGTAATTTTCACATCTTCTGTTGACTTCCATTCTTTACCATTCAACAAATAATATTTATTACTTCAAAAATGTTCAGGGACCTACAATAACAACATAATGGATGGTAATTATATCCATGAAGACCTAATTGATGTCGGGCAGGAAACCATTGATCACCTAACGAATTCCAACCAAAATCAAGCAGGTGAGCAAATTCATGTGACCTGAGTTGAAAGGAGGGCTCGGGAGCGAGCTCTCAAACAATGTGCGACAGAAACAAAGAGCCGAAAATCGAGCATGCAAAACATACCACACGGCAAGAGGGAGGACCCCATGCGTTAAGTCCAAGCTAATGGCGTGCCCAATGAAACTACCGTTGTCGCTGACACACCAGCATCAAACTCAAAAGCTACTTCAACTATTGTTGAACCTTCAACGCAAACCACGGCTTACACCATCGGGACTGATGGTACGACGCTTTTCTTTTTCTTTCTTAAGCCTAGGTAACATGAAATTACTCAAGGACAAATCAATTCACAGGTGACATGGAATCATTCCTTAGTCGTCTTATGGATCCGATGTTGACAGCATGGACGGAGACGAATACGCAGATCCCTTCAACGCAGACGCAACCATAGGCCCTGATCCTTTCGACTATGTGTACTCAAACCTCCCGGACAGCACTCGTATCCTAAAGCTTGCCGCGAACTGTGATCACTGCAAAGCCAAGAAGTTCGAGTACCAGATCAAATTGTGCTTTTCTACTTGGAATAATGGTTGTTGTAAAATGAATTTACATCTATGACCAGATTGCGATTTTCTAATTTTTTGAGAAATGATGTTAGAGATACTTGCAATAGTATTGTTACCATGCTTGAAAAATTGTTGCCTGACTGCTCCCTGAGTTGGTGGACAAATTTTACGGGTCAGGCTTGCTCGGCACAACCATGTTTGGTTTGTACCCTGGCCTGGCATCTTTCTTTTATTGCTAAAATGTTGTTGATGGCTCTTGATCACTGCCAGGCAGCAGCTGGTGCGCGTCAGGCGCAGGAATAAGGTCACACGTACATTTTATATGTAGGCCAGGCTAATTACACTGCTACCCACGTACACGGAGGGCAAGCATCTCCTCTCTCAGGACACGAATCACACAAGCATCAGGCATGCAACTTCTAATACAAACAAAAGGATTCGATGTCGATAGCATGGACGGAGACGAATATGCGGACCCATTCAAACTGCCAAAGCTTATCTTTATTTAATACTCCCTCCGTAAACTAATATAAGATGTTTTAGATCACTACTTTAATTATCTAAAATATCTTATATCAATTTACAGAGGGAGTAACTAACAACAGCACACTGTTGCTCCCTTCATACATTAATGTGATAGAAAACTAAGTCAGTGCTCTATGCAGTTTAAGTTGGTGCAGTTAAAAACTTATGGTCGAATAAGGGGCATGCTGGATATCCAATAGTTGCAAATTAACTTGTTGCCATGAAACGGCAAATAAAAAACAAGTGCATATATAAATAAGTAAATAACTAAAATGGAGATAGTGATATATATGTTTACCTCCTTGACCCAATGGTGATATTTATCTTTAATGGTTATGTTCCTCCATGCAGCAAGGTAAAAAATGTCCATGCCACACGCCCGCACACATTCCAATGGATCAAAGTTGGCAACAATGAGCGTATGAGAGAAGTTAAAATAATTCCTGAACCTCTTAGACATCACCCAACTATATCCACCTCTGCATGTCTCTCCTGCATCACAATTAAACCTGTCAGATTATTTCATTATTATTTCAAATAATTTCCATGTAGCATCTGGAGTTTGATCACCTCGGCTAGATCTGGATAAGAATATGCACTCAAAACTCAAATTTAATGCACTTCGTTCAGTCTGGAATGTTCAGCACTTGGCAGCTCGTTCTTTTACTTGGACTAGATACAATACAATATTAACTCCATTTACCGCCTACAGTTTTCAGTTAAAAAATAACTCCATTATTCGCCTATGCAGTTAAGAAACAATGTCCAGTCCTCATGTGTTTGATTTATTATCACGCTGCTATAACCTATATCTAACCACATCCTTACTCTGATTTAACAATAAAGGCTTGGATCAATCCTATCATTCTTCGCGCTATTGCCAGTCGATTTAGAACGACTGAGTCAGTTCAAGTACCTGAATGAACGAGAGGGAGCAGCCGAACGAGCGGCTTCTCGAAGCCACTGTGGGAGCCAAGCACGCCATTGGTGTCGACGAGCACTTCACTCGCGCATACCACTGCATCTCGGTCCGCTTAGAGATGCCCGCCTCTTGCATCGCGGCCAACACCTCAACCTCTAGCCGGTGCGGCGGTGCTCCACCGCGAACAATACATGACGCACCGCTCCCGCGCCTCCCCGTACAGCACCGCGGGGCGGCCGTCAGCTGCTTGACTGCTTCATCTGCGCCGACTCATGGAGGGCGGAGGGTGTGTGCGGTTGTGCGAGCCTGTGGCGGTGAGAGGAGGCGGCGTCGCTGGCCATGGCTGCGTGCGAGATGGGGATTAGAGTGGCCTGTGAAGTGAGATGAGATAAGGTTGGGAAGGAGGGTGGGTAGACTGGGCATCAAAGCGAGTTGATTCTTTTCTTTTCTTTGTTGAGAAAATCAAAGACAGTAGTTGGAAAAGAGAGTGTGACCCGGATAAAAAGTAGTTTTCTGTTTAATTTTTCTTTTCTGGAAATGATGTGCCGTTAAAACCTGAGCTAGCGGTGGTTGTTAGAAATTCACTCGAAACTGGAAAATACTGGAAGGGAAAGATTTATCTGTTTTAGTGTGCACCATTCCTTCATATTGAAGTATCGAACACACACAACTCCAATAATAAATCTGTGCAATTTATTTGTTTAAAATTTTCTCCATTTTTTCTATGAAGTGAAGGGACCTGAGACTAGATTTTTGTATCCTAAAAACTAGAATATACTCAAGATATTTTAAGTTATTTAGAACAAAGAGGGTGACTGGTTGAGAGAAGGGCCCAAAGAAATAGTTTTTTTAGACAACCCAAAAAAATAGTTGACATAGATGATTGCGTGAAGAGGTGATTCACATAGGTCAATAACAGCTCTAAACAATGTATGGATTTTTAACGGAGTGAACATCAATGTAATTATGTTGCATGCGATAATTTTTTTATTGATTTTTGAAAAAGCATTTATATAATTGTTCCTTTCCTTTTATGTGTGTTGCTTTTGATAATATTTGCAATTTATTATATATGTCTCACATCTGCTTGACATTTATGATGAACCCACTTAATCCAACAACGATGTTGGGAGAGATCGAAAACTTGTCGAGATACATACATTTTAAATAAAGTGTGTTTGATTAATTTTTAGAATTTATGTTACTGTTTTTTTCTACACACATTGAATTAGATGTGCACTATATCTACATACTAGATCATGACGGCATGTGTTGTTGCATTTGTCTGTTTTATCTCAAAATATAAGGATGCATGAATGAACTGAAACCCTATTTTAACAAGTGGCGATTAACGATTCTGTGTATGAACATACTGAATAAATCATATTCCGATGATTTTATTACGAAACCAGGCATCGAGTTGATAATGCGTGTGACCTGCAACGTTATCAACCGTAAATCCATCTGCTGCGAAAAGTAGCCGCACATCGAATGATCGGTATGCGAAAAAGGAGAGGGCACTCCTAAGGTGCATAATTGCAATGTCTCAAAATGAAACGACAAAAATACTAGAAAGGACAATATTTGCCAATAACATATTTCAAAAGCCTGTAGCAACGCACGGGCATTCTACTAGTTTATATAGAAGCAACCTTGTACATCACATACAAGACTTGTACAACGCGTAATCAAATTAATCTGTGATTTATACAAGTGATCCTAGGATCTCCTATACATGACAACAATTGATTACATCAGATCATGTATTGGATATTCTAGGAGATACTCTCGTTCACATCCTTCCTCAATCTAAATTTACCACAAGTTTGAGATTGCGTCATAATCTTTCTAACTTGACTATTTTAGCACGTTTATTGAGAGCATCCGCCATTTGGTCAGACGAACACACCAAGCGACATGCTAAGCTCCAAGCGCAATCTTCTCTCTCGTGAAGTGAAAGTCCAGCTTGATATGCTTCGTCCATGCATGATAATTTTGGTTGACTGTTAAATAAGTAGCTCAAATATCTTCAGAGGTACAGTTTACCGGAGCTTTGCATACTTCCTCAGTGCCTCAGTCTCAGTGTTATACAATTGATTGTTTCCATGCACTCAATGAGATTAAGTTGGGTGTAAGACAGACTAACAACCCCATCATCATGAGTGAAAACACTCAGAATAGTGTAGACCATGACCAACGAAGGTGCAACCATGTTGTAGTTGTTCCCTTCACATATCTCAAAATACCTAGTGATGGCAGGGGGGTAGCTGGTTCTAATAGCTGGTGGTGGCTAGCGGTGTAGGCGGCATGCCATGAACTCATGTTCTTTATTTATTATTAATGAAACTGATGCTGAGCGATTCTTACAATGCCAAAAATGAAATAACATTTTTTTTTCTAATTTAAGAAAAAAACCAAACTGTGATAAGTTAGGCTCAAACTTTGATTTTCATATTCCTTTTTGCTAACTTAGCACAACCAGGTAGAAAATTCCATCGGTCACCCCCCACCCCCCCATTCGAATCCTATCAAAGGGGTATAATTAATAACAGATGGGTTGAGGTTACACCCCGGCGGCAGGCGCGGACTCATTGAATCCGTGGTGGTTTGGCGAGACAAAGCGACACCTTTCCATTCGCTCTGTATCCTCTCTCTCTCTCTCTTCTCTCTCCTTCTTCTTCCTTGCGATGACCAACCGAAACCGACCCAGTCTATAAGTATTCCCTACTGCACTTATAATCATCTCCTTATCATGTAATTTTTATAACATGAAACTAAAAAAAATACTTCAATTCACACTCAAGAAGTGTTTTATAGTATGGGACATAATATAGAAATTTGTCACACATTTGTTGATTATTGAGTGGGGGAAGCAGCGTGATGTCTTCAGGCACAACGTACTTGTGGGAAGCACAGCGGAAGCGGATGCCAGTTTAGGCCGGTGAGACAGGTGCAGCACAGACAAGGCAACAAGCATTAACAAACCCTCATTTCCTCTGTGTTCCGTCTCGTTCAATTGCTAACGCTCTTGAATGGTTGTTCCCCACGGGCAGGCTATAGCGGTACAGCGGTGCTGCATCCCCCGGGGTTTCGGTCCCGTTCGGACGACAATTTTCCTGGGTTGTGGAGAATAATGCTGGTTCACCCTAGGATAATGCGTTGTAGAGATAACAAAACAGACCGGAGAGTGAGCATCTTATTTCCTGATTCCCTCTCAAGCCTAGATAGTTCAACACCGTGCATGAAAAGAACAAACAGCCATGCCAATGACAGGACATATTCATTAGGGCGAGTCTACTTCATGTGTGTGGTCGCTCAAAAGAAGAATCTCCTTGTCACTCTCTTCCAATTTCTCGGAATTACTACTTCATAGTTTTGCAATTTATAGGAATCTTTTATTGCCCATGTTTCATTATCAAATTATCAATACATACCAACCATGTTTAGCTGTGATAAGTTGAAAATTACTACTTTTGATCTATAAATCATACGAGAATTTGTATAGTTTAGACCACAACTTTATTGTTGGTATCGAGATCCAATCAACCCAACCAATAAATTCTCCAATATTCGATCAACATCTAGTGTTGGCTTGGACTTTGAGTTTAATTTAGTAAAATTTCAGCAATGCAACTTTAGTTAAGTGTATAAATAACTAATATCATCATAGAAAGCGCAGTGCATATTAATTAAGGTGTTAGGCTGAAATCTAAATGGTCTAAAAAACTGTTGGATGGCCCCCTAAAGTCCATCCGTTTCTTACCAAGGCTCGCTAGTTAAAAAACTGAACGGGCTGAATTGAGCGGAAGTACAATTTTTTTAATCTCATGGTCCATTTTTCTCTCATATTATCTACTCCCTCCGATCCATAATAAGTGCCGTTCATCTAGTTTAAAATTTGTATTAACTTAGTACAAAATCTGAGACACTTATTATGGATCGGAGGGAGTATTGAATTTGTATCGAGGGGGCCGGCCGGACCGGAGCTCGCCATTGGCTCTCATATTGTCGACCTGTTTCCCGAGGAGGCAGTTCATGACCGCGGATGTGGGCTGCAGAAGGAGGATGCGGATTTGCAAAGCAGCCCAGCCGGTCAGAAGATGATGGACGACCACAGAGGAAGAAGCCCAGCAACAAGCATGGACGTTGCTCTCGACGCAGCTGCCACCGGGGCGAGGAAAATCTATTCCACGCTTAGGCCTTGTACAATGTAAGGTGCTTAAAAAAGTGTTTAGCAAAATAAACCGACTTTTTTTGTAGCACTAGTACTTATTTCTATAAGAGAGATGCCTAATTAAGCGTTTATCCTTTACATCTAAGCACCAGTGTTTAGAGAATAATCTGGTTTTTTCTCTAAACCTCTTCTAAGCACCTTGCATTGTATATGGTCTTAGTGACACTTGCAATTCCACGCACGGCGATTACTAAGTTAAGAATTCCTTTGGTAAAAATTTATAATACGAATCGGTTAACTTCCTTTTATGTAAATCCACTGATGAATTTATGGAATTATTTTGATAAATTCGATGCTATATCTCTCGGGAGCAGCAGCCGCATCTGGTCCGGCTCGGCATCCGAACGCGTCATTACCTTGGAGAGAGCCCAGTCGGCGTCGTACACGCCGGCGGCGGCGATCAGTGATCGGTGGCGTCGCTGGAGAAGGTCGGACACGAGTGCGCGCCACCTCTTGCATGCGGCGGCGCAGCGGTAGAGGGATGCTGGGGCAGGGCCGGCCCATACAAATACGTGGCCCTGGTGCGAACTGATGGTCAGGGGCCCTTATTCACACACAAACTATCAAAACAGTAATATTTGAAGCTAAAAACACTTTATATTTCACTAACACATTAATATTCAAGTACATAGGATAGATCCATAGTCTTTTGACTCTAAAAACGACAACAGATACTAATTTATGCAGTGAAGCATCATGTGTAGTACCATCATTTGAATTGTACCATAACAAGCGAAGGGCTCAAACGATGTCGTTGCAATTTTCCCAAAGCTTCCTGCATGAGGCATAATAAAGCAAACGGAGTTCAGAACTTGCAGTTTCTTCTAACACTTCTAGAAGCAAAGTCATCTATAATTGCATTTGTATTTATTTCATCCAATTTATCCTTCTCAATACACAAAGTAGCCAGACAATTCAAACTTTCTTGAGACATTGTTGATTTTAAATAATTTGTTAACAACTTCAACTTTGAAAAGCTACTATCCGCTGATGCTACCGTCATAGGTACAGTAAACAAAATGCGATAAGCAATTAAAATATTTTAATATATTTGTGCATAGATCCTGCTTGAGTTTTGACAAACGCATTTTCCTGTTGTTTTCTCTTCATTTTTTCACTACCAGATAATTGCTTTCTAGAAGACATATCACCAAACAAGTAATACAAGTAGCTTATAAATCTGAAAATGGCAAGAGAGGGAACGGAAACACCTGGATCAATTCGTATGTAGACTTGAATACTTGATCTGTAGTAGTAGCACCTTCCTCCAATCCTCCTAAGCAGACAAGTAGTGAGCACTCTCTCAAATCCAATCAAGATCGAATCCCCATCCAGCACCCCTGTGCTCCACGCTCCTGAACCCAGAACCCGTTGTTGAACAAGAACAAGAACATGAGGAGAGGAGGGCTATTTAACAATGGATTGAGAATTGAGAAGCAACGGAAAGGGGAAAGGCAAAGAAATAGAGGAGAGAGCACACCTTTAATTCCAAGATTTGTTGAGGGAAGGGGAGACGTTTGGAGAACTAAAGAGCAGCGCGTCCTATCCCATTGGCCTCCATTAATGGCTAGACTCGTTCCCGCGTCGCCACCAGCACCACGCCTTGGTCGCCAGCCGCCATGACCTCGGGAAGTGAAAGCGGCGGCGGCGGCGTAAATTCTGGGGGAGGAGACGAGGAGGACTGGAGCAGAGACGAGAAGGATCTAGGAGCGACGCGATCGTGGATACACATCCATGGGCACTTTAGGCAGATGGGCTACCTCCTATACGTACAAGTGTACTACCTGGGCTGGTGCCCCTGCTTTTTTGAGGCCCAGTGCGGCCGCACCTTTTGCCCGGCCTGTGGGCCGGCCCTGTGCTGGGGTAACGCGTGCGAGAACCTCGGCGACGGCGTCTTCCGGGAGTTCCATATCTTTCAACCACGTACGGCTTGATCGTATCAAAATAGCCCAGACGTATCTCTTATTTTCATTTTTTTTTGTCAATCTCATGAGCCCGAGTGAATCGTACGTCCGTATATTTATAGGAGCAAACGCGCCGAATCGACAAGAACTCTGCGTCGCACAGACAAGATAAAAACACAAGTGCATACTGACAAACTTGCCTAATTAATCAAACTCTTCCCCAATTTTTTTATTAGCTTTGTTAGCTTAAAAATTGATGAAAAATAAAAAAATCAATGCAATTTCTTTTTATTAGTTTATTACCTTCAAAAATTGATGAAAAATCTAAAAATGAATGTGATATGAAACGAAAACAACGTTGAGTTGAAAGAGTGCAGACATTACCTTAGCTAAACCTAAAATAATGATAGCAACTACATATGTTCATTCACGAAAAAATAATTATCACATAGAAAAAAAATACGAGGAAATTTATAATTTGATTTTTTTAATAAAAAACCGGTTTTAAATCGCGAGGTTTAGTGCATAATTTTTAAAATATTTAGGTCTGATAGGTTGCATCCTCATGCGGATTTAATGAAAGCATATGCATAAAGAGTTAATGAAAAAGAGGTGGACCTACATAATAATATGGATAGCTTACATGTCAAAAGATATAGGTTAGTGGAGATAAACTATTTAGATATTATAGATTTCATGAGTGATGACTACATACTACAAACACAATTTTGCAAGATGCGTCACTTCTATAAAAGTTAGTAGTGAGGCATTTTACAATAATGCGCGAGTACTAATTTCATAGTAGAGGCCAGGGCGGGGCATAAATGCCAGGGCATGAGGCGGCCAGAGCGCGCCGACGAGCGACACGACGTCGAGCATGGCCGGGCGCGGGGTGCGACCTCGACGACCGCCAGGGTCGTAGATGGCTGGTGCGTGGGTTCCGGGCAGCGACACCGACGCGAGGGTAGCCATGCTGTTGGAAGCGTACCTGGCGGATGCTGCGCTGGATTTTTTTCTTGTAATTTCCTTTAAGTTTTAGTTTTTTTTATTTCCTTATAATTTTTCTTTTATTGGATACATGTAAAAACATTGTAATATTTTACCATAATAAAAATTATGATTCTGTTTTTTAAGTTGTTTTTTCTATATATTAGTTATGGCGCATTTAGGTCAAAATGCGCCACTACTAAGGCGCCTTAGACGTGGTGCATTTCACCCTTAGTAGTGTTGTATTTTGAGATGCGACACGCCTAAGAACTTAGTAGTAGAATATTTTAAATGCGTCACTACTAAATCCTTAGTAGTGGCTTGGAGTTAGCGGCGCACCTACAATGCGCTACTAATAGCAAAAAAAAACGCGAAAACTCTAAATGGTGGACGAGCTACAGAGCGGACTTTATCTGACCCGTTCGCACACCAGATGGCTTCCCGCTCGTCCTGTATTTCCGCTTGTCCTGTATTTCCGTTTGATGTTCCCCGTATCCCCACCCACATACCATTCAAGGACGTGGCAACCAATTTCACTGTACTCGAACAACTAGTGCCAGGTCTACTCTAGTAGTCTACTACACACCACATGGTCGCTCGCCCAGTCGTTAATACTCCCCGCAAGAAAATGGATTAGACGTGCCACCTTGATTAGCACGGACACCCAACTAACCAGATAAGATTAAGACGTTGAGACAGATTTAGAGTTAACTCAACTATCTCTATGTAAGTAATAATAAAAAACCCACTTTATTTACCCCGAAATAACAATCTTACTTGCAACCTGATGGTCAAGAACAGCCTAAAAACATAACTGTGGGTACGGCTCTAAGCGGATGATTCATAAAGATTAGTATAAAAAAGAAGCTTACCTACAAATACACAATAAGATTAGCACACTCACCATGCTAAACGCGCAGGCGGAAATCAACTGGGGTTTTCGAAAGGAATTCTCTCCAAACTGTGAGGTTTCCGAGCTGATTAATCTTAGACCGTCCATTAGCACACCAAACATTACTTATTAACATTATGTTTAATGTAAAACCCGATCAAATCTAATGCACTGATGCTTAACCCACACCCGCAAGCGTTAAGTGAGTAAATCTTAATGTTGTTCCAGTTTTTTAGTGTTTTTCTACAGTTCAGTTTTTTTATGTTATGGAAGTTTTACTGTTAGCGTTATTAAAACCTCTTACAGGTTTTTAGTGTTACGGCAACCTGTCTTAACCTTCACCTCGACGAATATTAATCCATGCCATCATGTCACAACGTGCGGTCACTCTGCCCACTGCCCATGCGACCTGATGACGTGACCTGGCTATGTGTAGTACTAACAGAGAGGAGCCAAGCTGATGTGCAAAAAATATTCACTTGGCCATGTAATTTTATCTGATGTCGCGCACACCTCTTTTCCTGAATTACTGCACACACATTTTGATGTGACCAAATAATATGTGGTTGCCTATCAAGGAAAATCAATTAGGGTCGATTTTAATTTTAAGCATATATGTAGTTTCGGAAATAAACCAAAAGTGCCCATTTATGATATGCATTAGTAAGAACGATGAAATTAACCACCACTTTTCTTGTACATATGTATTGTGTAATCTATAATCTATAATACTATAATAATTCATCCCCACTAACCTATTTATCTTAACATGCAAACTATCCACATCATCAAATAGGTCCACCATGCAAAAAACTCTTTTCCACTAATTCTTCATGCACATATTTCCATTAAAACTCTGCATGTGCATGCAACTAAATAAGTAATAATATTTTTATGCACTTAGCCTCACGATTTGTAGGCGGTTTTTTATACAAAAAAACAAATTATGAGTTATCTCATTTTTTATTTTTCTATGCACGTTTATAATTTCTATAATTGTTTTAGATTTAGCCAAGGGTGGAGATGTCTTCTTTATCTCTACTCAACGTTGTTTTCATCCCATATCATCTCACCAATATATTGTCAAGGTAATAGTTTAACAAAATAAAAATACCAGTCATTTTTGGATTTTTCGTCAAATTTCTTAGATTTTTACTCTAAGCAATATTTGTTTCAAAAATAATTTATAATCAAATTATAATATGTTTAAAACATTTTCTCATGTTTTAAAACCTCCAATTCTTTCTTAACAATTCCCGCAGCAACGCGCGGGGTATCATCTAGTTCTGATAATAATACGAACTTTCCTATCAAGACAAGGATATGTAAAAAAGGTTTAGAAAATAATTAAATGATCACTTCATCTACAAAGAAATGGGAAAATAATTACAATCATTCATATAGACCAGTGTAAATTGTTCTCAACTCCAATACTAAAACCTGATATGCACACTTTGCTAAGATGAAATATTGGTTCATTTTCATTTAGAAACAAATGATGAGACCCAAAGAAAATTTTGTAAACACACTTTCAGATAATAGGATTAGTGATATATCACCCAACCTTGATTAAAAAAAATAGCAACAAGTTAAAAAATGTTATGCTACAGTGCCATGGCTTAGTTAATTTAATCTGACAAAACAAGTACCATCCTTATTAAACAGAAAAGTATCACTTTTATTTAATCTTTAAATTACAAATAACAAACTCGCTATCCAGAAATCTCTAGTATCATGGTGTTAATAGATATAGCAATAATTGTTCGAACTTACTTAAATTTTACACACACACTTAAAAAGAAATTACTTAAATTTTATTAGCCATTCTAACAAATGTGATCCACAAAATCAATGTCCTGTTAGCTCCATATAAAGTTACTCATTTTTAAAAGAAGACCACTTTATTAGATTGAAAACACGGTTACAATTCATTATGCATTTTAGAACCGAATCAAAAAATCATATCAAAAGAAACCAAACCAAATCAAAGTGTGAATTCTTTTAGAAAATATTAGCTACTCACTAAATTTATTGGCTGGCTACTACTGCCAAGACAACTAATCATCAAATTAGCTGGCTAGCTACTCACCAAATTTACTTTTTTAGAAGAAACTACTAATCATCAATAGGAAATAAAGAACTAAGTTTGTAGCCTAGTGGCAAAGAAGCGCAGTGGTGTTTCCAGCAATCAGGGTACGATTCACGTTAGGGATGAATTTCTGATTTATTATAAGGGATGCTTCTTTTATATCAATAAACCATGGGTGTTAAGTTCCATTTTCATTAATAGGATATAAATAATACCGATGAATGTACGACAGTCAAGTAGTACGTCTAGTGTGCCTAGCGGTGATCATTAGTAATTAATAATTGAATATATGTATTTTTTGAAGGGAAGAAATTAATATTATACCCAGAACATGAGGTGGATCACAAGGCAGAGGACGGGGTTAAATAATGATGCACCGCGCATGCTTCTGATCTCCTGACATTGACCTGACCAGTCCAAACGCATAGTACTTCTTGGTCACATGTTCGAACACCATGTTACAACAGTCCCAAACGTATACATCTCTCACTCCCTAGCCCTTGTATCCAGGAAAAGTGAAGGGGACATGCGCTGACAACGATTTGATTAGTACACATCTCATAGCTAACACGGATGGCTTGGATAAAGTACGATGTGTCACCCGTCCACCATAAGTCCACACTCAAAAAGACGCCACTACTAGCTTTCCTTAGTGAACATCTTCGAGAGACTGAGTTATCACATCATCTTGAAAATAACAAATTTGCCACAGACCCCTTCATAGTCGATGGAAACGTCTCCGCTCACGGAACGCACATCGTCGAAGGCCTGAAATAAATTCAAGAAAATGCAAGCATCGGTGTCAAGTCTATGACTTAAACTCTAGTGGACTGGAGATACCATTGTCCTCCTAACCATCTGACCACATATTAGTTCGCGTGTAGATTGGATTCTGATGGTAATCAAATGTTGCGAGAGAGGTTTTATTTGCAATGATTAGTTTTTTTGATAAAAAAATACGGTGATGGATATTTTAATTAGGAGTTGCGTCCAAGCTAAGAAACTTTGAAGATGTTTCTTTTTCACCCTATGCCAATAAAGGTGAGATCCTCTTGCAAATTTACGCTCTAGTTCCCAAACTTGGAATTTTATTGTTAAAGATCATATGTTTCCAAAACACGTATTATAATTTTTTCTCATGGTTTTGAAAAAGAAATCATATCATTCAAAAAATCTTCATGAAATTTTACAAATGTACATGACATTAGATTTATAAAACAAATCATGAAAATGTAAAAATGTGTGCAAGTAACTTTATTAAAAATCTTACTATTAAAAAATGCTCTATAAAAATAATTTCAAAGACTAAAAAATCACGAAAAGTAAAAAATTTATTCATGCAAATTTGTCTATCATAGCATAAAAGTCCATTAGAAAAATAGCATTTAAAGAAGGTTCACATGTTTAAAAAAATGGTCATGAAGATGTAAATTTTCATTCGCATAATTCTTACGAAATGTTAGTGACATAAAAAAATGTTTCATAACACATAAAAATGTTCATAATATCCAAAAACGAAAATGTAAAATATTATTCTTGCATTTTTTAGCAAAATGTATGACACATAAAACTGCTCACTCATTTTTATCCAAAAAACATATAAAAAGTAGGAATAGAATAAATAAAAGAAACAAAAGGAGGAAGAAAAAAAAATATTGACAAGAAGAGAATCAACCAAAATTTTAGGAGCTGATAAAATGAAAACATGTACTCCCTCCCGGCCATAATATAAGATCATTTTGCAAACTATGTTAGTAATTTGCAAAATGATAGTATGTTATTGAACGAAAGGAGTACAAGAAAAGAATAATAGTCAAGGAAGGTTCACTATGGGCCTGTTTGGTAACTCTTCACAACCTCAAAAATTCTCAATTCCTTAGCCAGCAGCCAGCAACCAGCTTCTCTTAGAAGAACCTGGAGTCCCACGGGCGTTCGGCAACACAGCTTCTTCGAGCACACATAATAATCTCATAGACACGGCTAGCTCACCTATTCCCCGCCGTACTGTGCGACAGAAGGGAATCGAAGCAGGGGATGGACGATGGATTCGTGATGGACCTTGTTCGCTCGGGCTGTTTCTAGTACCGATTCAGTTCGATCGTCACTTGGTGGTGGCAAAGGAACGTAAATCCTTTCAACTCCCGCTTCTCAGTTTCGAACGAGCTCGGGTTTCCTAGCGCCACAACTCCTCAAATGTTACACTGATAATTTCGCAAGCTTCTAACTTCCATAACCACGATTTGA
Source organism: Bromus sterilis (assembly GCA_950022295.1). NCBI lineage: Eukaryota > Viridiplantae > Streptophyta > Magnoliopsida > Poales > Poaceae > Bromus > Bromus sterilis. Next base: position 16,244,435 of record OX465598.1, on the reverse strand, counting down.
ACCGTTCCACTGGGCTCTCGGTCTAGAGTTGAGGAGTTGAGAAGCCAAAGGGCTACTGAACGCGCTCTAAAACCACACCAAACTGTGGCGTAGAAGCTTCCTAGAACCATGATATGGGTGTGACCACTCAGATGACGCGTATGTCGGCGCACTATCATAGGTCTCGCAAAGAGCGAGATATAGCACTAGCGTCTAAGTTCATTTTTCAAATGTTGGATATCACAACTCAAGGTGATCATGGAGGATCCTTTTTGTTAAGGATTGATCATTGATGATCCTAACTAGTCAGAGCTAAACAATAAAGCTGATAGCAGCCATCTTATCTGGATTATAGTGAACGTTAGCCGCCGCCTGAATTTAAATTCTTGCATCATGTGAGGAAACTAGCCAACCGCACCCCAAAAAACCCGCCAGCAGCACAATTGAATTACCAGTACATTTTATGGGTAAATATGACCGTGAGTCCGTGACTGTTCTATATACAACATGAACTTATATCTTACTGATTTTCAGTTTAGATCCTCTCGTATCTGACTGATTTATATGTGTATATTGTTATCTAGCTGCCATACTCCACCCGTTTACAGTTTGTTCGTCGGGCAAGATACCATGAAGATTATTCTATCGTAACATAAAAGTCCATTTATCAAATATATTATTTAAAGAAGGCTCACATGTTTTTTTTTAAATGCTCATGAAGATGTAATTTTTCATTTACATAATTCTTACGAACTGTTAATGACATAAAAAATGTTGCATAACACATAAAAATGTTCATAATATTAAAAAAATAAAATGTAAAATATTATCTTGCATTTTTAGTAAAATGTATGATACATAAAAACTGTTAACTCCCTTTTAACCAAACAACATAAATAAATAAAAGAAACAAAAGGAAGAATAAGAAAAGAGAAAAGAAATTGACAGGAAGATAAACAACCAAAATTTTAGAAGACGATAAAATGAAAACATGTACTCCCTCCCATTATATAAGATCATTTTGCAAATTGTGTTAGTAGTTTGCAAAATGATGTTTTGTTATAGAACGAACGGAGTACAAGAAAAGAATAACCGTCAAAGAAGTTTCACTAAGGGCCTGTTCCGTAACCCTCCACAATCTCAAAATTCTCAACTCCTTAGCCAGTAGCCAGTAGTCAGCTTCTCTTAGAAGAACCTGGAGTCCCACGGGTGTTTGGCAGCACAGCTTCTTTGAGCACATAGAATAAACTCATAGCCACGGCTGGCTCACCTCTTACCCGATGTGCCGTGTGACGGACGAGTAGGGAATCGAAGCAGGGGATGGACGATGGATTTGTGATGTGCCTTGTTCGCTCGGGCTGTTTCTAGTACCGATTCAGTTCGATTGTCACTTCGTGGTGGCAAAGGAACATAAATTCTTTCAACTCCCGCTTCTTAGTTTCGGAGGAGCTCGGGTTTCCTAGCTCCTCAACTCCTCAAATATTATACTGATAATTTTGCCACCTTTTAAGTTCTATAGCCACAATTTCCTGGAGTTGAGGTGTCGAGAAGCCAGAGGGCTACTATACACGCCCTAAAACCACACCAAACTACGTAGAAGCTTCCTAGAACCATGATATGGGCGTGACCACTCAGATGCCGCGTTTGTAGGCGCTCTATCATAGGTCTCGCAAAGAGCGAGATATAGCACTAGCGTCTAAGTTCATCATCAAATGTTGGATCTCACAGCTCACGGTAATCATCCATGATATTTTTTGTGTTAAGGGTTGATCATTGATGATCTTAAATATCCAGAGCTAAAGAATAAAGCTGCTAGCAGCCATCTAATCTTGCACCATGTGAGGAAACTAGCCAACCGCACCCCAAAAAACCAGCCAGCAGCACAATTGAATTACCAGTACATTTTATGGGTAAATATGACTGTTCTATATACAACATGAACTTATATCTTACTGATTTTCAGTTTAGATCCTCTTGTATCTGGCTGATTTATATGTGTATTGTTATCTAGCTGCCATACTCCACCCGTTTACAGTTTGTTCGTCGGGCAAGATATCATGAAGATTATTCTATCGTAACATAAAAGTACATTTATAAAATATAGCATGTAATGAAGGCTCACATATTTTAAAAAATGCTCATGAAGATGTAATTTTTCATTCGCATAATTCTTACAAAATGTTAATGACATAAAAAAATGTTCCATAGCACATAAAAATGTTCATAATATTAAACAAAACGAAAATCTAAAATATTATTCTTGCATTTTTAGTAAAATGTATGATACATAAAAACTGTTCACTCCCTTTTAACCAAAAAACATAAATAAATAAAAGAAACAAAATGAAGAATATGAAAAGAGAAAAGAATTTGACAGGAAGAGAAACAACCAAAATTTTAGAAGACGATAAAATGAAAACATGTACTCCCTCTCCCTCCCATAGTATAAGATCATTTTGCAAACTGTGTTAGTAGTTTGCGAAATGATGTTATGTTATAGAACGAACGGAGTACAAGAAAAGAATAATTGTCAAAGAAGGTTCACTAAGGGCCTGTTCGGTAACCCTCCATAGTCTCAAAATTCTCAACTACTCCTACCCAGTAGCCAGCAGTCAGCTTCTCTTAGAAGAACCTGGAGTCCCACGGGTGTTCGGCAGCACAACTTCTTTGAGCACACATAATAAACTCATAGCCACGGCTGGCTCACCTCTTACCCGGCGTGCCGTGCGGCGGACGAGTAGGGAATCGAAGCTGGGGATGGACGATGGATTCGTGCTGGGCCTTGTTCGCTCGGGCTGTTTCTAGTACCGATTCAGTTCGATTGTTACTTGGCGATGGCGAAGGAACATAAATTCTTTCAACTCCCGCTTCTCAGTTTTGGAGGAGTTCCTAGCTCCTCAACTCCTCAAATATTACACTGATAATTTCACCACCTTTTAAGTCCCATAGCCACGATTTGAACCGTTCGGCTGGGCTCCTGGCCTGGAGTTGAGGTGTCGAGAACCCAGAGGGCTACCGAACATGCCCTAAAACCACACCAAACTATATCGTAGAAGCTTCCTAGAACCATGATATGGGCGTGACCACCAGATGCCGCGTTTGTAGGCGCGCTATCATAGGTCTCGCAAAGAGTGAGATATAGCACTAGCGTATAAGTTCATTATCAAATGTTGGATCTCACAGCTCACGGTGATCATCCAGGATATTTTTTTGCTAGTGGTTGATCATTGATGATCTTAACTAGCCAGAGCTAAAGAATAAAGCTGCTAGCAGCCATCTAATCTGAATCATAATGAACGTTAGCCGCCGCCAGGATTTAAATTCTTGCAGCATGTGAGGAAACTAGCCAACCGCACCCCCCCCCCCCCCCCCCCAAAAAAACCCCGCCAGCAGCACAATTGAATTACCAGTACATTTTATGGCTAAATATGAGTGTTCTATATAGTACAACATGAACTTATATCTTACTCATTTTCAGTTTAGATCCTCTCGTATCTGACTGATTTATATGTGTATTGTTATCTAGCTGCCATACTCCACCCGTTTACAGTTTGTTCACCGGGCAAAGATACCATGAAGATCATGCGCTATCATCGTACAACTAGGCCAACTCCAATAAACGAAGCCATATCGTCGTGCCGCCAATCAAGATGAGGCACACAGCCATCCCAAGTCAACGAGAATCAAGTGGCAGGATGAAGAATCCATCATGCCAAAGGCACGGAGCATTAAACTATGATAAACAAGACCTTATCGTATCTCCAAAGCATTCGTCTGCTGCCTCAAATACTCTACTGCCCAGTGTCGTTGGAGATACCAGTTCCAGTTGCTCGTATCCATGCTTGCAGTTCGCAAAGGGCATTGTTTTGTTCAATGCTTGGTTGTAGCTGTCAATGACCACTGCATAATTCTTCCCATGTGCACCTCGAGCACGAGATACTCATTTGACTATTTGGAATACATGAATTAGTTCTGACAAACATGATATATAAGATCCCACGTACTCCCTCCTTTTCAGTTTACACAGCGTGTGCGTACCACTAGATCGTCAATTTAACTAACATTGCACATGATATATATTCATAAAAAATAATATCATTATAAAATTTAGTTGTTATATTTCTAAATGATATAATTTTTATGTTATATATCTTGTGTTGTGTTGGTTAATTTTAGTCATGATTCTTTGTGGGTTGGCCCAAGACGAGAGCCGGCTCGGTGATGGTCCAAGACAAAGAAGTTCAAGAGCTACGTGATGAAAGGAGGTGATCTAACTTGGAAGGCACGAAGAACACCATGACTTAGATTAGGACTCCTAACACGGCAGGTCTCGGACTCCTTTATAACCCTGAGACCCTGCTACCTATGTAAGGCCTCCCCCCTGGGACGTCCAAGGGACAACCAACTTTAGATCTTCTCAAGGCATATGTAGCGATTTCGCACCTAAGTCTTTACCCAAATCGAGGGGCCGAAGCTGGGTAAACTCGTGTCTCCCGTTTCCGATCAACCCCATCCTCGAGTCCATCTGGTAGCAAAGGCCCCGCAACTAAGTTCTCCATTGAGGACATCCACCATGACTTTCCCACGACATACCACCCCCCTGAGATGCAGTGGAAGAAAACATGTTTTTTTTACTTGGAACTTCCTGGGATAAAAACGACTCGGGAATTGGAGATTTTTGTTCTCCTGATTTGTCAAGTTAGCCCGGCGGATCGCATTGCCGTCCCTCCTTCCCTAATGAACCAGGAGTGCGGTCCTCCCGGGCGGAGTCAAGCTCGCATCTTTTCGTCATTGATGAAGAAGATGAACATGGTACGAGTGAAGGATGGGAGAAAATGATGAGGAGCCAAACAACACCGGTTTTACCCTTATTTATAGGATTTGAGGCGATAACCGAAGCGGTGGTTATATAACTTATTCGATAGAACACTCAATTCGGTGTGAAAATCGAGGCATCTCCGGATTACGATGGGAAAACTCGCTAGCCTTAAGCACGTGTATTAACCGAAGGGCAAGGTAGTGCCTAACAAAAGTCCACATATACACAAGAAGTTCAAAAAGCTTCTGCGAAGGCTCTCGTTAGAACTTGGCTCCACGTTCCTTTGAGCCAAGAAGCAACTTGTCCTCAAAAGGGAAAATTCGACAATCGGCTTCATAAAATCATCAGGGCGTGTATAAGGGTTCTCCTTAGAGCCCAGCTATGCGTTGATTTGACCTTTAAATGGTTAAACATGCTGGCAAATGCTTACAATAGCCTAGCTCCGCATCTCCAATGACAACCCTCTCAAAGCGCTTAACAAGGGATCTCCCTCAAAGATCGGCTACGCGCAGAAAACCTAAAAAAGGGTACCAAACCCTGACAAAGGCTTACAATAGCCTGGCTCCACGTCGAGATCAGGTGGAGATAAGGGTCGCTAGAGTCCATTCTGAAGCCTGAAAAAAGAAAGAGAAGAATCTACATCTTCTGTTATAAGGCTAGACCACACAACCCGGTCGCAAGCAAGACGAAGGCCCAAAAGGCCCGTTCCCAGAGTCCCATCTGCAACGACAAGTAGGAGCCCGGGTGAAGGAGGAGTAAGGACATTGCCGAAGAAACAACTCGATGAGCTGGTCCGAACTTCGGACCTTCTCAAGATAGAAGTTGGGCACGCGGGGGAAGGTTGAAACTCCAGACAAGCTTGGGGGCTACTGACGGTGTGCTATACCGAGGGTGGCCCACATAAGGGTTTAGTCGAGCTCTATGTCCCAAGGTGTCCTCCATGGTGCGTGCCGTAGTAGGACTCTGAGAGGAGCACGAAATCATTTTTCCCGAAGATCGCAAGGCTTGGCGCGCTAGACTAGAACTCATAGCTATTTTCATAGGTTGTATGTCGGCTACTCCATGTAACTCTAAGCCTCGCTACCCCTATATAAAGCAAGGCCAAGAGGGGCATCTTGTCATCAATCTCGATAGAACTAGACACATTATAACCCCCCTCTTTCGAGATGATCTACACCATCAATAATTGAACTAGCAGGAGTATGATTTAGTATCGTGATGATGCCCCGACGGTAAATCCTTCGCATGTTCTCATCTCTAGTACTTTTAGCGACTCACACCATCCTACCGAGATATCTGCCGAATTTTTACCCCGACAAACCTACACCCTCGATTTCCCTCCCTCCCTCCCTCCATGGACGGCTGCAGCCAAGATGATGCTCTAAAATAAACACCAAGGTGATGCTTCTCCGATGAATCGCACCGCCACATCTTTAGGATAGACACTAGAGCTGTTCGACGAACCGGCGAGACCTTCCTCCATCACGGTTGAAATAGACTGAGCCGCAAAAAAAAAAAAATCAATCCACTAGCTAACATGAAAAACAAAATAGACGTCCGGCCTGAAAGCCATGGGTCGAAGAGAGTTTATTGGTCAACTACATGCATGTATGCGTTGGCGGTGCTGGATCTAGTCCATACTCCCATACTCCTTAGCCGCCAGCAATTCAACGATGCTACGTACTCACACGCTGATACCGTCTCCGGTCTTGAGCTTGCAAGTGACTGCCAAATCCAATTAATTAAGCCTGAAAGGGCCTTCGCATCCACCCAAATCTCACCAACGTGTCCAAAAGTCCACTATACCAGCTACACCTTGCGTGTATTTCTCATTGTTTCCGATCTTTTAGTTGCCCAACATGCCATAGCTGTCTCACTCTCGTTCCATGCCCTCCTTGCCATGGCATGAAGAAGAATAACCAGTCAACTAGTACACACCAGTCGTCGGCACGTCGCTATAAGTAGCCGCCATATGCTTACACTTGGTGTTGTACCTATCCCCATTGCCTCCAAAGAGAAGAGAGGAAGCGAGGAAGAAGAAATGGCCGGCCGCGAGGGGGCCGCGGCGGTGATGTGCACGCCGGCGTTCGTGGGGCGGGTGCTGCGCAGCCGGTGGTACGTGGTGTTCGCGTCCATGGTGGTGATGGCGGCGTCGGGGTCGACATACATCTTCGCGCTCTACTCCAAGGAGCTGCGCTCCGTGCTGGGCTACAACCAGCAGACGCTCAACACGCTCGGCTTCTTCAAGGACCTGGGCACCAACGTCGGCGTCGTCTCCGGCCTGGTGCAGCAGGTGGCGCCCACCTGGGCCGTGCTCCTCATCGGCGCCGGCATGAACCTCGCGGGCTACCTCATGGTCTACCTCGCCCTCACGGAGCGCACGGCGGCGCCGCCCGTGTGGCTCATGTGCATCTACATGTGCGTCGGCGCCAACGCGCTCACCTTCTCCAACACCGGCGCGCTCGTCGCCTGCGTCAAGAACTTCCCCGAGAGCCGCGGCATCGTCATCGGCCTCCTCAAGGGCTTCGTCGGCCTCAGCGGCGCCATCTACACGCAGCTCTACCTCGCCATCTACGGCGACGACGCCAAGTCCCTCGTCCTCCTCATCGCATGGCTCCCCGCCGCCGTCTACATCTTCTTCGTCCACACCATCCGCGTCCTGCCCTACCGCCGCCGCGCCGAGGGCGACGAGCCCAACAGCAAGCCCTTCTTCTGCTTCCTCTACATCTCCATCGCGCTCGCCACCTACCTCCTCGTCATGATCGTGGTTCAGAAGCAGGTGCCCAGCTTCTCCCACGCCGCGTACGCCGTCGGCGCCACCGTGCTCCTCATCATCCTCTTCCTCCCCCTCGGCGTCGTCATCAAGGAGGAGTACACCGCCGTCTCCCAGCTCGAGGAGTCTCTCCAGCATCCGCCGGCCATCGCCGTCGAAGAACCAGCAAGCAGCAGCACCAAGGAAGACGACGACGAGCCGTCGTGCGGCATGAAGGGCTGCCTCACCAACATGTTCAAGCCGCCGGCGCTGGGGGAAGACTACACCATCATGCAGGCGCTGGTGAGCGTGGAGATGCTGGTGCTGTTCGTGGTGTCGGTGTTCGGCATCGGCGGCACGCTGACGGCCATCGACAACATGGCGCAGATCGGCCAGTCCCTGGGCTACCCGGCCAAGAGCATCAACACCTTCGTCTCCCTCATCAGCATCTGGAACTACGCCGGCCGCGTCGGCGCCGGATACATGTCCGAGTTCTTCGTGGCGCGCTACAGGTTCCCGCGCCCGCTCGCCCTCACCGCCGTGCTCCTCTTCTCCTGCGTCGGCCACCTCCTCATCGCCTTCGGCGTGCCGCAATCCCTCTACGCCGCCTCAGTCATCCTCGGCTTCTGCTTCGGCGCGCAGTGGCCGCTGCTCTTCTCCATCATCTCCGAGGTCTTCGGCCTCAAGTACTACTCCACGCTCTTCAACTTCGGCTCCGCAGCCAGCCCCATCGGCGCCTACGTCCTCAACGTGCGCATCGCCGGCCGCATGTACGACGCCGAGGCGGCCAGGCAGCACGGAGGCCACGCCGCCGCCGTCGGCGACAAGATCTGCAAGGGGGTGCAGTGCTTCAAGCACGCCTTCCTCATCATCACCGGGGTCACGCTCGCCGGCGTGCTCGTCTCGCTCATCCTGGTGTGGAGGACAAGGAGCTTCTACAAGGGAGACATCTACGCCAAGTTCAAGGTGGCGCCGGCCACGGCGGCGACCGAGGACCGCGGGAGCAACGAAATGGTGGAGGAGGAGGCCAACAAGGGAAAGAACAGGAAACGGGAGGTCAACGATGATGAGTTTATTAAGTGATGACCAACTCGATCTCATAGACTCATACGTACTACCGTGTGCTAATTTCATTCGACCAAAACAATGTTTAATTAGAGACAATGTGGACGAACACTAGCTAATTGCACATTCTTCTTCATGCCAATCTTGCTGTTTTTCTTCACATTTTTCTTCCAGCCAAGCTGTGCATGCATGGACCGAGAATGAGATAGCTACGACATTTTGGGCAACTAAAAGATTGGAAACGATGACAAGTACACTATAGTGGACTTTTGGCCACGTTGGTGAGATTTGATTGGATGCCAATGCCATTTGAGACTTAGTTAATTTGGCAGTCACTGGCACGCTCAAGACTGGAGACGGTATCACCGTGTGAGTGCGTAGCATCGTTGAATTTATGGCGGCTATACATTATGTAGGTGACCACTAAACACTTGTTTGGCCTATCGCTTTCAGGACGGGTAGCTCCGGCGATTTTGGAACTGGTCATGTGAAACTAGAAGGGCCAGCCGGCCGGCCTAATACAAATTTAATGTGTCCAACATAGATATAAATATTACTTTTTATTTATGGCTGGATTTTATTAGCTGACAAAGCAGAACCTAATATATTGGTGATATGAATATGATAATTTCTTGTTTATAAGAAACAACTTTCATCCTTGGCTTGTCATCGTACATGATCCAACATGATAAAACCACCAAGGACTAACATTTGGACCATTGAAGATGCCTTTACCAAAGAGTTTACTATATAAAGGCATCTCCAAAGGTGGGTTCGGTGGATAAGAGGATAAAACACATGATAGAGAGAAAGAAAAAGTATCATGTGGTTGATGATATCATGTCTAGACAGTCCCAAAGCACACCCACTCCCTCTCAAAGGTTCCAATTTACTAGAAAAGGAGATCCATATCGGTTCGCGGACATATAGGGGTCTCCATTGCATACACTACGGGACTGAGCGTAAACGCCGACGGTCAAATGTCGGGGCCGTCGGCGTAGATCTTGAGGAGAGGAGGGCGATTGCGTGACCGTCGGCGTAGATGGAGCTACCGTCGGCGTAAGAAAAGCAATCGACATATAAATCGAACGTGAGACGGCGTTAAACGTCTTAACGGCACAAGACCTACGCCGACGGCATTGCCCTCGGCGTACAAAATAAACAAATAATTTAAAAATTCAAATAAAAAATCGAAAAAAAGGGATACGCCGACGGCATTGCCCTCGGCGTAACAATAAAAAAATTAAAAATTCAAAAAATAAATTGAAAAAAAAATAACTAAAAAATTAAAAAAATTAAACGAGGATACGCCTACGGTTAGGCCGTCGGCATAGCAATAAAAAAATAAAAAAAATTGAAAATATTTTTTTTAATAAAAAGTTCAAACGGGGATACGCCTACGGCGAGGCCGTCGGCGTATCAATAAAAAAAATCGAAAAAAAAACTTAAAAAACTAAAGTTACTACTTGTGTACCTAGAAATGATTTTTTAAAAAATAAAGAGCAAACTATCAAGCACATATTGTTCAAATTTGATCCCGTTCCAACTGAATCTGCGGAAATTTGTTTTTTTCACGAGAGGTATATAAAAAATATTTTACATGGAAACTTTGGTCAATTATGAATAAAATATGGTCTAGTATTTTACAAAAATGGAGTGATTCAAGTTGACATCAAATATTTGGTACGTCATTCACAAAACCCCTACTTTTATCACTCGGAAAATGAAAATTTAATTTTTCGTGTAAAAAAAATAAAAGCTTTCTTTGGCAAACTTGTTGGCTACTATAATATACAGACATGTGCAAAATATGAGTTCATTTGAGAAAACTATCTTTTGAATTTAGCTATAACATCGGTCATTTGGCTTGAAAGCAATGAATCTTCACACTCGATAGCTCATTTTGAAAAGATTTTTTTTAAGATATTTGCCTTATTCCAAGTTTGTTGTTTTGTATGGTTACTAGGACATAAATTAGGATGTAACGCGAATGTTTTACATTTTTTTATTTTTTTGAATTATTTTTATCGATTTCAAAAAGTGATCAAAACGGGGGGCATGGCCGGTGATAGCTAGGGGTGAAATCTTGTAAAACTATTGGTGGATCTATGATGAAATGACTACTTGTGTACCTAAAAATGATTTTTTGAAAAAATAAAGAGCAAACTATTAAGCACATGTTGTTCAAATTTGACCCCTTTCCAGCTGAATCTGCATAAACTTGTCTTTTTCAGGAGAGGTATATAAAAAATATTTTACATGGAAACTTTGGTCAATTGTGAATAAAATATGGTCTAGTATTTTACAAAAATGAAGTAATTCAAGTTGACATCAAATATTTGGTACATCCTTCACAAAAAACCCCTACTTTTGTCACTCGGAAAATGAAAAATGGATTTCTCGTGCAAAGAAAATAAAAACTTTCTTTGTTAAACTTGTTGGCTAGTATAATATACACACATGTGCAACATATGACTTCATTTGGAAAAACTATCCTTTGAATCTAGCTATAACATCGGTCATTTGGCTTGAAAGTCATGAATCTTCACACTCGATAGCTTATTTTGAAAAGACTTTTTTAATATATTTGCCTTATTCCAAGTTTGTTGTTTTGTATGGTTACTAGGACATAAATTAGGATGCAACACGAAGGTTTTACATTTTTTTATTTTTTTTTATTATATTTATCGATTTCAAAAAGTGATCAAAACGGGGGGCATGACCGGTAATAGCTACGGGTGAAATCTTGCAAAAACATTGGCGGATATATGATGAAATGACTACTTGTGTACCTAGAAATGATTTTTTGAAAAAAATAAAGAGCAAACTATCAAGCACATGTTGTTCAAATTTGACCCCGTTCTAGATGAATCTGCATAAACTTGTCTTTTTCAGAAGAGGTATATAAAAAATATTTTACATCGAAACTTTGGTCAATTGTGAATAAAATATGGTCTAGTATTTTACAAAAATGGAGCAATTCAGGTTGACATCAAATATTTGGTACATCCTTCACGAAAAACCCCTACTTTTGTCACTCGGAAAATAAAAACTTTCTTTGTTAGACTTGTTGGCTAGTATAATATACACACATGTGCAACATATGACTTCATTTGGAAAAATAATCATTTGAATCTAGCTATAACATCGGTCATTTGGCTTGAAAGTCATGAATCTTCATACTCAATAGCTCATTTTGAAAAGACTTTTTTTAAGATATTTGCCTTATTCCAAGTTTGTTGTTTTGTATGGTTACTAGGACATAAATTAGGATGTAACGCGAATGTTTTACATTTTTTTTGTTTATTTTAATTATTTTTATCGATTTCAAAAAGTGATCAACGGGGGGGGCATGACCGGTGATAGCTAGGGATGAAATCTTGGAAAACTATTGATGGATCTATGACAAAATGACTATTTGTGTATCTAGAAATGATTTTTTGAAAAAATAAAGAGCAAACTATCAAGCACATGTTGTTCAAATTTGACCCCGTTCCAGTTGAATCTGCATAAACTTGTATTTTTCAGGAGAGGTATACAAAAAATATTTTACATGAAACTTTGGTAAATTGTGAATAAAATATGGTCTAGTATTTTACAAAAATCGAGTGGTTCAAATTCACACACTAAATAGTGGCACACTATTGGCTAAGTGCGCCACTTGTAATAGACAAAAAAAAAATAAGAAATCATTTTTTTTTCAAAAATATATTAAAAAAATGTTTTCATAATTTGATAGTTAACCGATCAGAAAGTTAAAAAAAATTCAAAATTTCATCACACCTATGGACATCAACAAGGTCCTAGATATCAACAAGGTTTAATAGGATTGATATGATACATATATCAACAAGTGTCTGTTAAGCAAGCTGTATTTGGAGTTGAATGGAATTGAGAAGTTAACTGTGTTGGGGCTGGAGTAGTGTGGGGATGGGTGACCCTCCGGGAAGTTTGACGTGAGATTAAGCATAATTATCTTTGATTAAGAAAATTGTGGAAAAACAAATTGAAAAAAAGTTGAATTTTTTTTTGAAAAAAAAAATCAATTTTTTTAAACGGGGATACGCCTACGGCCAGGCCGTCGGTGTTGATACAAAAAAATAATTAACAATTTAAAAACTTCAAAGAAAATTGAAATTATTTTTTTGAAAAAAATCAAACGAGGATACTCCCACGCCCTTGCCGTCGGCGTAGCAATAAAATAATAATTTATAATTTTAAAATTTTAATAAATATATTTTATTAAAAAAAAGATCAAATGGGGATACGCCTACGGCCAGGCCGTCAGCGTAGGTGACTACCAGGCCAAACGGCCGTTAGTCTCTGCGTGGACCCCACTTCGAATACGCCGACGACATCGGAGGCTAACCCGAGGAAGACGTAAGCCGACGGCGGCCCTCGGTGTAGGCCTACGCCGACGGCATTTGGCTCTACGCCGACGGTGGCCGGCCGTCGGCGTATCAGTGCTGTGCCGTAGTGATAACAAAAATTGATAAAAATGATCCCAAGTCTATGATCCAAACATTTACCCAAGCTTTATGGATCTCCCTTGGAGATGCCCTAACATGACTTAAAATGCAGTTGCTATTGAGTGGAACAATCTTGTGAGGCTCAATAATCAATCTTTTGCTGGTATTACTTGGGACCAATATATATCCTGTCGTGTCATAATTCGTGTGTGCCAAATAGTCACATGCATGAGTATCTTACGCTCGAGGTGCACGTGTGAAAAAATATTAAGATGTCGACAGCTATGGCCAAGCTAGCTAGAAGCTAATAGCACTATATAACAGTCTGAACTGCAAGCATAGCAAACTGGAGTTGAGATCTCCACCGATATGTGGGAGTAGAGTATTGAGACAGGAATGCTTGGAGATACGGTAAGGGTAGGTTCATCATAGTTTAATGCTCGTGCCTCGTTTGCTGAGGTGATTCCAGGGAATTTTCTACCGGCTACTTGATTCTCATTGACTTGGCAAGGTGTTGACGTGGTGTGCCTGATCTTGATTGCTTGCACGACCATATATGACAGCAATATCTGTATGGCACTGTAGTGCATATCACGCAGCTGCTGTCCAATGGACAGATATTAAGGGATGTTGAGTAGGACACCTAGATATGTATGATACACAGATAAATCTGTTAGATTTTTTTCCCATAAAAGGAATATATTAGTGTGAAGAAGATATAAACCTGTAGGATTGGTGCCGGGACAAGGAATATATTAGATTTTGCGGGGTTAACCTCTGTAGGAACATGACTCAACATAAATCGGTTAGATATAAATGAACAGTTCTACTTTCCATTAAATGTATTTATTCTATTCAGCTGAGCAATTGTTTCGGTATTCAACTGATCGATTGTACCTGTAGGAGGGCATCGGCCTGCCACGAAGCCCGACCGAAACCCTAATCTCTCCGCCCATATCCCCCGCCGCCTCGCACGGGAGAAGAGGTAGCCGCCTGCAAGAGGTCTTCAGGTAGTTCTCTCTCTCTCTCTCTCTCTCTCTCTAGGTCTAGCAAATATCTTCTTGAACAAAGGAGACACATTATGTAGGGATATTTCAATCTGAGCCAAGGCTCATATGCTCTTGCATAAGAAACTTTCAAAAAGATATATGAAAAAATCTTTAAAAAATCCAAATTTTATTATGGTGAAAGATGCTTAGGGGCTAGATGTTCTTGTAAAATTTGAGATTTTTTGGGTATCTAGGGAGCTCACGGAAAAAGAGACAAATTCAGTACAGAATAGTGCATGAATAGTGTCGTTTAAAAAACTGCAAATTTGTGTTTTTTGCCGAGAGCTCTCCAGATGTCTGAACTTTTTCAAATTTCACGAACATCTTAGACGTAATCATCTTCCACCACAAAAAAGTTGATTTTTTTTTAGTTTTTTTCATTTTAATTTTTTAATTTTTTGGCTCCCCGGATGCAGATGCACCCGGGCACCGAATCGGCGCTCACATGTATGTAACCCTACTTTATTTGAACTGGTGGTTTCTTTCTGTAATCCTTATAAAATTGGTACATATGTTTTATTTTCATGTCAACATGGTGTTAGATCATTGGACATGGCTTTAACAGCTTTGCTTTATCCACATAATTAGTCAAAGTAAATTATGATTGGGATTTTCTGGAATGAAGGAAAAGTAGAGGAAATTTTGGAGTGAACTGGATCTTCCTATGTATGTGGCTGTAATGCATGAATGCTATCTTAGGATTGCTTTGAAATTCCTATGTAATTTGTGGAAAGAAACTGATTTCACGTTTAGGAGTATAGAGTTCATGTGGGAAGAAACCGATTTCATATGGAAAGAAACTGATTTCATGCTCCAATTTTTCTCTCCAGGTGACCAAAGAAAGCAACAAGGGTGCTCATCACCAAAGATCTCCAACAGAAGGTTGCTTGCATTTACATCACAAAGCAGTTTTTTTTTCCAAATTTTATGATGATAAGATGTTCTGGTTGTGGCATGATAAGTTACTCCATGTTTCACAAAGTATGGTATGCAGCTTTTCTAATCGTTTACTGTATATATATATTCTGTTCACGGCTAGCAAAATTATTGATAAAGTTAAAGTATGGTTTGTAGCTTCTCTGCACAAGGTTAGCATCTTTTTTTGACAACGGATCGCCTTTTCTTCCGGAGCTTAACCTGCTCTTGCCTTGGACCGCCTTTTGGCCACCTGATTACCTGAACATGAGGATAATGTTCTTTGCACAAGAGATTATATACGGGCATACCCCTGCTGTGTGTTATCATCACCTTGGACAATCGTAGAAACCTTTGCTCTAAGTGCCCATTTCATTTCCTCCTCTTTCATAAGAGATTGTAATTTATTTTCATCCTCATTCTTAATATTTCGCTCAGTCATATTAAGAAGAGTGGATTCCACTTTGACGTCAAGCGCATTAATATTTTTTTCATTTTCAATTTTTTATTTTTTGGCTCCCCGGATGCAGATGCACCCAGGCACCGAATCGACGCTCCCATGTATGTAACCCTACTTTATTTGAACTTGTGGTTTCTTTCTGTAATCCTTATAAATTGGTGCATATGTTTTATTTTCATGTCAACATGGTGTTAGATCATTGGGCATGGCTTTAACAGCTTTTCTTTATCCACATAATTAGTCAAAGTAAATTATGTTTGGGATTTTCTGGAATGAAGGAAAAGTAGAGGAAATTTTGGAGTGAACTGGCTCTTCCTATGTATGTGGCTGTAATGCATGAATGCTATCTTAGGATTTCTTTGAAATTCCTATGTAATTTGTGGAAAGAAACTGATTTCACGTTTAGGAGTATAGAGTTCATGTGGGAAGAAACCGATTTCATATGGAAAGAAACTGATTTCAGGCTCCAATTTTGCTCTCCAGGTGACCAAAGCAAGCAACAAGGCTGCTCATCACCAAAGATCTCCAAAGATCTACAGCTTCAAAAAATTCGGTGAGACCGCATCCTTGCTACTTTTGCTGATGCAAATGCCCTGTTGTTTACGAAGTGAAATCCAAATCATGTGACAATGCATAAAACTGATAGTAGCTCCAATGTGATGAAGCGAGAGACCGAAATTACCAGGAAGGGGATCACTTGTGAGGGGTTTGCCAAGATTCAGACCCTCATGATCAGAGTTAATACTCAACTTCCTATCTTTTTTTATTAATGGTTGAAGAAACACCTCGTGAGAGGGGGTTAAAACATGTCTAAGTGGCAGTGGCAATGGAGCGCCTTTTGCAGTTCGTCATCGTCTGGCTGATGGCAATGGAGCGCATTTTCTAATAGCCCGATGAAAGATAGACGACAAAGGAGCAGCTCGTTTCATCTCTATCAATGCTGCCACGTGTCCCTGGCTTTGCTGACAACCTTTCGTTGTTGTTAGTTTTTCTTTAATCTTTGCTATGACCTTTCGCTGCCTTCAATTTTTTTATCTTTGCCGAGAACATTCTTTCATCGTCTGTTTTATCTTTGCCGATAGCCTTTCCTTCACCGACCATCTTTAGGTTAGCTATCGACTTAGCCTTTCTTTGCCACCAGTCCCGATGAAAAGCCATCAGCAAAACAAAAAATTGTCGGCAAATTCCCTATTTTCTAGTAGTGATATAAAAGAGTCCCAAACCGCCCGGGGTCGAACAAGCCACAGAACAGTGACACCAAACATCTACAATACAAGAAGGAGAAACCACCCTATCTATGAAAAACGGTGCAACAAGATGTGTGTCAACAACTAGTATGTACAATCAGTTTCCAGTCCGCCCAAGGATCTTCATGCAACCGGAAGAGAAGTTCCTAACACCATGCCTTTTGCCTTAATTGACTGAAACCAATTAGGAAAACAACAAGAGGGGGCATGTAATGCTGTCCAAAGTGAAGTTGTATGGTGTTTAACAAATTGCAAGCTCTTACCTCACTCTCCCACTTTATAGAAATTACAATCCACATGAGCAACACAAGCTTGGTGAGGCTGCCGCAAACAATGCCGAGCCAAAGTCCCTATTCGATGAACCACAATAATTTTGGTATTTTAGGCATATTTCATGTGGCCAATTGAAATTTGAAGTTGTACATACCATTCCGTTCAAATGCAGGACGAACGCAAGCAACACGGCCAAGGGGATGCCTGCAAAGTAGAAAGCGGCGAGGTTGACACGTGCGCCGATCTTTTGCCCACCACATCCATATAGCACACCTGTGATGTACATGAGATGATGAGAGAATCATGTCACCATGTTCCCTAGAGAATGTGGGAATTTCACTCGTGCTAGCTAGCTCGTACCTGAAAGAGAAGTGTGGATTCCATCTATGAAGAAAGACACTGCTAGGACAGGTATCATCCTGGCAATGTATGTCACGACTTCTTTCTCGTTGCTGTACATGTAACCCCAGGATTTGCGCAGCAAAATCATTGTGATGGAGATCACTGAGCCTGTAAACAGGGCCATACATATGACCACTCTGGTTGCCAGCCTCGCTGCCTGAGGCCTGCCGGCTCCAAGTTCATTGGAAACGCGTGTGCTGTATTGTATATGCAGGAAAAAGCAGACACCAATCAGCATATTTTGGTAGTATTAGCAATTCAACTTCCACATTTTTGTTTGTGAGCACCTTATGGCTGTGCAGAGACCAGATGGCACCATGAACATCAGAGCGCCGGTGTTAAGACTGCATAATTCAGTAATGCACAACTTAAAAGAAGAAAAAGGCAAAAAAAATTGTGCATTGTGCATTTCGAATAAGTGTGTTGGTTTGATTACCATATGGACAATACTGAGGTTTCAAGCTTAGGATTAGGTAGAAGGCCAGAGAGGAGCACAAGCAGTTCAAACGACCACCATTCCAAGCTATACATTCAAATAGGAATTAGAATTAGTTTTGTCATTAGTGAGATTAGACATGCATGCATCCACGATTAAGAATATTTTTTTGATGATTACGTCTCACCAAACCATCATGGCGGACGGCACGGCGAGGTCCGCGAACTGGCGCAGCTCCTTGAAGGCCTCCATGGAGAACCCAGTCCACGTCCTCCTGCAAGCGCTGGACAGCCTCGTGTACAGCCCCAGCATGACCAGGTTCGTGGAGTAGGAGACGGCGGTGGCCAGCGCCGCACCCTTGCTCCCCATGCCCGCCTTGTGCACCAGAGCCCAGCACACGACGATGTGGCTCAGCGACGTGACGGCGGAGCTGACCATGAGCGGCACGACGATGCTCTGCGCCTGCAAGAACCGGATGTGGCACACGAGAGGGACGTAGGGGACGAGGGCCGGGACGAGCCACCGCGCGTAGGCGCCGGCCTCGGCGGCGATGGCCCGGTCCTGGCCGAGGAGCAGGAGGATGTGGGCGGTGTTGGCCCAGACGAGGGCGATGGGGACGCAGGCGAGTGCCAGCACCAGCATCGCCCGCTGCTCGTAGACGCCGAGGAGGTGGTACTGCCGCGCGCCGAACGCCTGCCCGCACAGCGTGTTCAGGGCGCTCGCCATGCCGAGCAGCAAGCTGAAGCCGGTGACGTTGGCGAGGGAGGTGGCGAGCGAGGCGCCGGCGAGGGGCAGCTCGCCGAGGTGGCCCACGAACATCACGGACACCAGCTGCAGCGCGGACCGGAGGATGCCGCTGGCCACCAGCGGCCCGGCCAGCCGCAGCAGTCGCTTCGCCTCCGCCGCCGCCGCATGCTCGTTCCTCTCCACGGATCGGAGCAGTGGCTGCTCGTACTCGTGCTCGTCCACGCCGCTCGGCGTCTGCATTCTTGTCAGCTTTGATTTACTAGCTTCTCCTGAGAACTGGGCGCTGGAGTAATTAAAGACTGAGGAATGGATGGAGAGACTGGACTATATAAACTTCCGGATGACCTCCTTACACCTTTCATGAAGAGTAAATTCAAAAAATTCAAATGAGAATCAGAAAAATGGAGGAAGCATGCATGGAACATGAGGAGTGCGACAGCGAGTAATCCAAACAGCAACGGAGCAACCCACAATATGAAATACTTAGTATAACTTTTCCCACAAAAAATGATAAATGGAATGCAACATGGTAGCCACTTCGGCTTTCAGCTGCATTAACTAATCAAAGCAACTCATAGATTAACAGGGTGTGGTGGGCGTGGTTGTTCTTATTGGCCTATTTCATTAGACACAGATGGTCCAAAAAGGTCTGCAAACAAACGTGTGTTACGCACACAAACTGAAAGTAATTGACAGGCCAATCAGGAACAACTTGCCTAGCAAAACACACAAACAGAAGCATCCAACCTTTAGTTTTGTACTCCTACGTAAGGAAAACAAAACATTTAAATTTACATTCCTCACACCACTTGATATCTACCTACTATCATGCTGATCTTAATTACCTAAACACCAGCAGCTAGCCCCTCACAGTTCCTGGCGTGGCTCGCGTCCATCACTACTACGCTACCCCCTGCAGTCCTCTTGCTACGGCTCAGTTGAGCACCACGCGACTATAGTCGGTGTTGGAAACATGCCCTAAAGATAATGATTAAGTGCTATTATTTATTTTCATGTTCATACTTAATGTTCACATTGCTGTGCTAGAATTTTCAATGATCTTGAACATGAGATTCAAAGGAAAACTGGTATGCATGTGTGAAAATGTAAACATAAAGTGGTTCTCTAGTTACTCTCTGTGATTAGCTCATGTGTTGCATAATGATCACTTTTTACTGGTCATAGAATTGTTATGGTAACATGGATGTTGGCGCAACAATGTGAACATAATATTAGCAGAAAACTGGTGTTGTATAGACCCAACTAAATGATATACTTCGAGACCGTATCGTATCAATGTTTTAAGTATAATCATGCACATGTTAACATATATGGAATTCCTTAGACCATGAGAGTATTGGGCGACCACATTTCGAATGGTGTACATCGGGTTAACCGAGTGATCATATATAACGGCGGCTTTAGGGTGCATAGGAAAGTATGTTTGGAAACATAATAGCTCAAGATTGAGATTTTCTCCTCCGGCGATGGAGAGGTATTCCTCGAACCCACTCGGCATTACTGTTTCTTTCATCATCTGGCCAGACACCGTGTGATGTGATCACGGGGATATCGGAATGTTGAAATGAGAGAAAGAACAAAACTAGTAACGAGGATAACTTGGTGTTATGATCAAGTGTTGATTTATAGGGGTACATAAATTCTCTTGCCTAGGGATTTTCTATACCATGGAGAAAATGGAATGGTATAGTAAACGAAAGGTTTGCTCAATAATTTATTCATGTGAGTGTGGGAATCAATCTGGAAGCCAAAATACCACTATTGATTGTTAACCAGAAGTGTTCCAGGTCATGACTTGAATTTACCGAACATGTGGGTTCACACGCTTAAGGTTCATCAATTTGTTAAGTATTATTATGTGGTAAGAGGACATGAGAATTGTACCAAAAAAGTTCTAGGGAAAATAAATGTTATTCAGAGAGAGAACCAAAAGGGTTTAAATAAAAGAACAAAGCACAAAAAAGTTCTAGGTCAACCGAAGAATTACGGAAGGTTATGAAATTTTTCTAGGGCTACCACTTGACCTGACCAAGTGGGGGCAATCCAATTTGGGCCGATTGGCCCATGGTGGGGGTCCCCTCCCCCCTCCCCCCTCCCCCCCCCCCCCTTGCTTGGGGGCAAGCTCTCCCTTGCTTCTAGGGTTGAGTGGGTGTAGACCCTACAGGGTGCACCCCTCCCCAAGTCGGCCTCCCCTCTCCTATTATAAATAGAGGGCAAGGGCAACCCCCAAAAACACATATGTTTCTCTAAGTTGCACTCTCCCTCTCTCTTGCTCTCTCTCCATTTTGGAAGGTTTCACTCCTCCACCTAATCTTCGGCGGTGTTTCTCTCTGGATGGAGAAGCCTTGTTGAACTGGTGATCACATACGCGTGGATATCGTGGAGAGATCACATATTTGCGGTTGGAATGTTGTAAATTCCTAATTGTGGAGATCGACATCATCGTATCTTCTCCAACTCTTGTCTGCAGCACTCTCGTTGGTCAGACACAAACCTAACCTATTTTCATCTTCATAGATTGGATCTGGGAGTTTTGTTTTGCCGTATGATTTTTATTTATTTTCTACTACGTTTCGCAGTAGTGGCATCATGAGCGGTTCTCTAAGTAGATTCATATTACGATCTAGATCACAAGAGATATGAGGCATTGGAAAATTTTGTTGGTATTAGATTGGATCTCTTGCTAAAACTTGTGTGTGCTAGTATTAGATTGGATCTTATATTAGATGAATCTTGTTGCTTCCCTCTATTTGCAAGTTTTTATCATGACTACATGGTGGAATTTTGTAAGGTTTGGCTTTCTGCGGTCCTTTTATGCTGCTCATAGTGTGCTGATTTTCATGACCAAAGTTATGCTTCAAACACTTTGGATTTTAGCTTAGTTAAGAAAGATAAATCTTGTAAATAAAATGGTGCGTAGATCTGATCTACACGAAGGGCACGTGAATGACGAAGTTTAGTATGTGGCTCAAGATTTTTCTTTAAGTCTCATGTTCCATACATCACACATGTTAATCTAGCAACTTGAATTATTGTGCAAAACGGTTTTTCATAGGTAGCAAATGGTTTGCAATGAAACCCTAGCAGCCATGACAAAGTGTAAAACCGTATAAATCAGTTCAAACTTATTTTTGCAGGATGTGCATGTGACGTGGTATAGCTTTCAAGATGACAATTTGACTGTATGAGATGCTATATGTGATGTAATTTTATTGTTCATAACATGTGTATCATTGTATGGCATGATGGCATGATCCATATGATTGTCAATTAATGTTCATGACTTGCGTGTCAACATTCAAGTAATACATGCTTTTTTTTGTTAGCTAAAGTGATAGCAATAGAGTTAGGACATATCATGATAATGATAAGTAATATGATGAGGGACCCCAACACACAAAAAAAGATCACTTTGGTTAAAAAAGATCACATATAATGATAATGATAAGTAATATGATGAGGGACAATAGAATGATGTATGCCAAGGAGTTTAGGTACAAAGAAAAATTGAAGAAAACTGCCAACACAGAAAAGATCTGCCACGGCAGAGTTTTCAGTGCGCCCAGCAGTGTGTTTTGCTGCCATGACGACAGTTTCTGTGTTTCAACATTTGCATATGTACTTGTCTGGTTTCAGTACCGTGACAGATAGTCCTATACTAAGCTTAATAAGGATGTCATGATTAACTAGTCATTTGTGAGTCCTGATGAATTAACAGTGCGCCAAGCTTAATAAGGATGCCATGATTAACTAGTCATTTGTGAGTCCTGACGAATTAACAGTGAGCCAAGCTTAATAAGGAAATATATTAAATCTCTAACCTATACTAAAAAAGACCAATAATTTGCAGAAGGACCCCACAAAAAAGGTAGGATAAGAAACAGAAGGCATTGTAAATTGGATAACAAAATTTGCAGAGAGTAATGCTCACTTCAGATAACAATTTTCCAAGTACAAGACAACAGCCAACGTTTTACAAACTCTTGGTACACCATTTCCCATCGCCTAAGTTTCCAGACAGAAGGGTTCTTTTGCCCCGGTTCGTTTCACTGTGTAACTTACATCATATATCTGTAACGCTATGGTTCTCAGGAGGACACCCTCCAGCTCGAAAAAATGAAGCAATCCTGTAACTAATTCATGTCTATCTTGGTGCATCAGCAGAACACCTGCTAGTTCATGTTCAAATAAATAAATAAATGTCAGGTTTCAACAGGGGGAAAGGATTACAAGCAGATATGACATTTGCAGATACAGCATCGTTCATTCACCTTTGAAAAATCTTGCTGTCGTTCATTCACTAAGCAGATACAGCATCAGCAGAAGCTTTTAGAACAGCTGGAGTGTGATCTTGAGCCTAGTCTGCTTCCATTTTGGCAGCTTCGCGAAAGCCTCCTTTGCCATCCCGAATTTATCCTTGAACTCCGCCGAAGACAGGTACACCTACAATGTGTGAGTGTGGACATGTTAGACTTTCAGGTATGGGGTAGGGTTAGATGATACTAGCGTCAATGAGAACAGCAGGATACCTCGCGCCTGCTTTGATCGATGCCAGTGGCGGGATTGGTAGAAGATGTCCTCAAGCGATCATACGGGTACTCAGGAAGCCCTTCCACGTTTTCCGGCTGACCCTCCTTTACATCGTCCTGTTTCGCTGGAGTTGCAGTCTGCCCATCCTCCGCAGCAGGGGTACTCTCCTTGGCACTTGCCTCTGGTTCAGGTTTGCTTGCCTCAGGTTGGTGTTTATTTACACAAGGACCTGCTTTTGGCATTGAAAGAACATAGCAGGTAAGAGAACTATGTTTGCGATGCAGTAAAATATATTCCTTGCTGAGAATGCTAGCATACCTTTGCTTGACTTTGGTATAAGATTTGATCTGGGCTGCTCGAACAAAGCGGAGATTGCAACGATTGAATCAGCCTTTTGGTGTGGTTTCACAGGGTCAGGGGAAGACCTTGGAGACGGCTTTGTAGCAACTGGTGGAGTTGATAAATTCCGGGCATTTGGTTTCTCAAACTTGGCAGCCAATGCATTGAATGCTGGCGACCTTCCTCGACCTCTTGCACGGTCAGGACTGGAAGAAGTAGTTTTCCGCGGAGGTTTATCAGGTACAACGCATCTTCCAGTGTGTGATGATGTTGTCGTTCTTCTTTTAGGCTTCTGCAATTTACGTAACCAAAAGTTAAGCATATGAGAAGGAATGCACATGCCACCTAGTAATGCCATTTTGCCATGAGTTACCATTTTGGGTTTTACTCCATCCTTCACTATAGACAGCCTCCTTTCAAATGAGTTTCCAAGCATCTGAGACATTTATAAGACAAAACACATGAGGTTAGCTTCTGAAGTTTACACGACAGAAAAAAACATATGAACCCACAAGGAAAATTGCTTACAGCTGATTTTGCAGAGTCCCAAGTGAAGAACCTTGTGAAAAACTTGGGCTCGCTTCCTTCAGTTATAACAAAAAGTGCAGTTTCTTGTGACAAGTTTTTCATCAGAATGTCAAGTTCAAGAAATTTCTGGCAGAAAAGGAAGATTTATTAATCCAGCATAAACGAAAATAAAGAAATTTGCTTTCTATATACACCAAAAACCATGAAATTCTCACGTACCTCTCCAATGGTCAAAGAATGCGCTCGTATATTTGTGTCCACATGTTGTCCAACCCATACAAAGACACATGTAAGACAGTCCAAAATATATATGTCCTCTGTCATCATATCATCTTGCGTAAAATTGAATATCTCTCTAGCCTGAAACATCAGTAGACCACCATTAATTTCTCATCATGTTGTCTTGTTTTAGTACTAATACATATAAACTTTAGAATTGCTCACCTCAAGCACTCCTTCATTACCCCAATGTATGCCACAGAAAATATTGATTCAGAAGGAGAACACGGGTAAGTACAGTACATAGTGAATGATAACCGACTAAGAGAATTGAATGGATGAGAGAAATCTTATGAACTCTTTTTACCTTTTGAAAAGGTACAGCAGAACAAATGAGAGTCACTTTCTTGTTCTCTCACAATCTTCTGGCTGGGGTATTGATTCTTGCTTCCAAGTAACTTCCAAAATTGATCACATTCTGATCCTTCCTTAAGCAATCTTGACTGGAGATTTGGCTGCGGATGAGCATAATCAAAAGGGTCGGTGTTATGATGCTGAGGTTTCATGGCAAGATGAGAATTGTCAATTTTCACCAAGGAAGCAAGACTTCACAACATGGTACAGATGCTTGTAGTGACTAATTGTCCATAATTTTTTTTTTTAGATGAAAACTAGATAAGATTGGGAAATAGAAACAAATAGAGACACGTTAACCATCAGGATGATGTGGCAGCATAACAGCTCATTTGAACGATCAAACACATTCGCATGGCATTATCGTATTGAAAATATTCTTCATAATTCTTACCTTGAGTACATCTAGCTGCCTCTCAGCAAGCGCATGGTCCATTGAGGAGCTTAGGATACCAACCCAAGTGAATACCGTGTCTCCATCGTGCAGTATATAACAATAAGAAGAGTTCAGCGATGATGGTGTCTGGTAAGAAGTTACATTATCAAACTTAGAACATGTGGCATAAATAGGAGCTAAGATAAAGAGGCCATAACACAATGCCATGTCCGTTGAAGGTAGATTGAGACTGAATGTACCGTGTCAACTTGAAATGCTTGCATATTCTCTGGTTCTGAACCTTGAATCCGGAAAAGTGCAGCCCCGTCTTCCGAATACGTATCATCCTCAGTGCCATTTTCTGAGACATATTTCTTATATCCACTACTAGCACCACCCTGTATTATTCATATTTTTCACAAGGTAAGGGTGCATATATTGTCACAGTAAAATGATATGTTTGGCAGTGAAGCTTAACAGAATGAGTCAGTAAAAGGTTGACCTTGAATATAACCAAGTTCTGAAACATAGCAAAAAACTCAACGGGCTCCTTTCCTTCATAAAGGCGAACCTGTGACAACCAGAATTATTAGGGATTGAGATGGTCAAGCAAGATTTTACGAATTCTTTCAGTCTTAGAAGTGATTTATTTTACCAGAACTGCCTGAAATTTTAGTGAATCAATCATCATATTGGCAAGGGAAATGGCTGCAGTCCTCTCCTCCTGTAAACACAAGAAAATACGCCATTAGGTTATTCTCCATCTTGAGAGCTTTCACGTATGACTGAAAATGTGGCCCGTTCATATTCCCATTAATATAAAGTTTTTTCTCCATAAGAGCAAAGTATGCTAGATATACCACAACACAAAGGTATCTTTAGATGTAGTACATGTTTGTGCAGCATGAGTAAGAATATTTCCGAACTGTACAAGAATGCAGTGATTGCAGTTTACTAACACCCCTTAACCAGTAATCTCTCTAGTACATTTCCATGATCTAATGCGCTACTGGTGTTTCAGAAACTTACTACTGAAAAGATAGCACATGTTACACAGTTACCTGAATACTCTTCTGTCCAAACCAAGTACCGATTACACAATTCTCCTCATCATCACTACGGTAGCTATATTGGAAGATATAGCAATCTCCACTGTAGAACTTGCATTGTTCGTAGTATGAAAGCAAAGTTTTTTCACTATCATTTACGCGCCAAACCTGTAAAACATACTAAACTTCACATTAGAAACAATCTTGCTCGAGAGTACAAGTGTTTTCTCACAACAGATCAACAAGAAAGAATGCAACAGCTATAACTGTGAAGACTCTGATTGGCCTTGTTGCAAATCTTTAGCAAGAAAGAAAATTGAACTCACCTTTAAGTTTCCTGTGCAGTCAATGTGAGCTTTAGGTTCTTCCTGCACACAAGCAGCTTTTTCTACACCCCTAACATTAAATCCTTGGCGCTTCAGAAGGGCTACAAAAGGAAGTATATGCATGAACAAGTTTCAATAGTGATAGAGAAAATAAAATACACATAATACATGACATTTGACGCTAACCTGCAACTTTTCCTCTGCTTTCCTCTGACACAACTGTCTCAACTTTCTTGGGCCATTTATTAAATTTTGACCGAAATATAACCGTCTCAAATCCTTCCATGAGACGAATAATGTGAGTTTTTTCTTGATTTCCTTCACGGAGCAATTCCTAGAGAATACAAGCACCATCATGGAAAAATGAATACTGGCCACTGCTAAAGTAAAATTACTAATCTGGGCCTAACCAAAGCAATAGGTGGCCACATTTCCAAAAGCAATCATATGGTTTATCAGCATAGTGACACCATGTCTAACTTTATTATCTCTCTGATCCACCTGCCGTAAGATTTTTTCCCGAACTTTGGTAAAGTTGTGGGAACCAGTTATGCGGGCTAAGTGGCTAAGAACCAGACAGTCCCAATCATATATGGCACACCATTAATCTAAGCTGCTAAATTATCAGCAACACTAAAATTTATTCAGTCCAGAGAGGAGAAACAAGGTGTTACCTCAGCGGCCAATCCAGCTCGTTTCCTATCTTCAAGTACTGTTTCTCTACCCATCCATACATAAATCTCCAATCCACAGTCGAGAAGGTAGCATCTTGTTGAGTCCAGCAGCGCTCTTGTTAGATCTTCATAATCCAAGGGAAATGTTTGGCCCTCATTTACACTGAAAACATAAAGGAAAAAAATATTATCAGAAGGAAAAAACAGATACGCAACTTAACCCCAGAAAGAATTGAATTTCTGTATGATATGTTTCCTGTAATATATTACCAGAGCAGTTTTGAAGAGAAAACAATATCTTTTCCATTGATCGCAGAAATTGTCTTTTTTGGTAGAGGAGCAAATCCACCGAAGAGACCCCAGAACTCACCAGCATCAGCGTCTGCCATCAACTTTCCATCATCTGTTCAAGGAGTACATTATAACTCTGAGAAAAAATATATTTCATCCAATTTAAACCTTTTGCTCAAACATAAACTTACCAACAACAGCCACATCGCATCGTCCTTCATGTTTAACATCTTTGAGGTATTGCACAACCTCGAGGGCTTTAGCCCTCTCTTGAATACTCGAATTCGATCCATTGAACTGGAATACCTTTGACTTAGTATCCAAAATAAGTATGTCATCATGGTTCAGTGATGACCGCGCAAAAGCAACCTGTTATGGGGAAGAGCAACGTGACATGTTTGTTTGGTAGCTATCAAAAAATATGCCAGTGAAAAAATACAAGCAGAAAAAACGATGGAGTACGCAAGAAAAAAAATCACCTCTTTGACATGAGCCGTGTGTTTCCCTTTGCAGACAAATAACCGTGCCACATGCTCCCTCTCATTGACTACAGCCTGCCTAAAACAAGATGCAGCTCCACCTTCCTCTGGTATGATACAAGGTTTAAAATAGGAAAGAAATTTTTCCGTCTCGTTTCCTTGCACTTCACGGTATTGTACAGCACATCCACCAAGAGCAGCATCCAGTTCCACACTCTTGATCGCAGCTATACCAGCTTCATCCTATTCATTAATTAAAGTAGAACAAATAAGTTCGCTATTTCATTAACTAGGATATCTGCAACTAGGCTGAGAGCTTGAAATATAACAACAAACCTGACTGGTATCTTTCCCAAGCCAATAATGGATCTCTTGACGAAACGAACCATTTTTAAGGGTGGAAGTCTGTTCCAATGATTAAGTAATTATTAATCTCAATATTATAAATGAATTCAAACAACTGCATTCTCTTAAGTATTACAAACAGAATAATTAAATCCTAGACAGGTGGCATAGCTCAAATACGCTGACAACATTATCATCACCATTATTACATCACATAAACAAGATGCCGAAACAATCAAACATGTTAGAAAACAATAACTGCATGCATCCAGTATAAGATTGCTTCATTATGGTCAGAAAGGAGGCATGATAAATCAATATTTAATGAGGTTAAGATCAAATACAATTTTAGGAATGAAATTAGTTACATTGTTGACATCACAGAGCTCTAGACAAATTTCCCTTACAGGTTAATCACAGAACTTAGGTACATCTACAATGTCGAACTGGTGAGTACCTTTAATATTACGTAGGAATCTCCTGCGAAAAATTTCCCGTGTGATTCCCTGGGAACAGGAACAGCTTGCAACTTTTCGATTCGCCATATCTCCAATCCACTAAGGGTTGTTAAGGATGACTATCCAGGGATAGGTTAACAAGTACTATACAAAGCAATTGTATACCAATTGCAGTATCATGCTGACCTAATGTATTCACCAAGTGTGATATTTTCTCAGACTTTCATCCATCAATTGTGTAACTGACCTATGTGTACTACAAATTTCCTACTGAATACACATCATTATTTTAAAACAACAGTGCATAGCCGTAATGAGAAATAAAGATATATGATATTCATAGGATATAGAACACTATAAGAAAAGCAAGTGAAAATTATTATGTAGTTTGGTGACAAAATTAGCAATTGAAGGATACTCCTTTTGGCCAGCCCCTTTGAAGACAGGATCCAGTTCCCTCATTGAGATCACCATAGTACCCCTAGATTTTGACTAGTCCCAAGTGGCCTCTTCTCCGACAGGGAAGAATAGGTGTGCGCTGCAAGCAGAAAATTCATAAGTACAAATTCCATATGCAAAATGAAAGCAATTACAAAAATCTTGAACAAGAAAATTCAATTATGCATACATATTTAGCTAGTAAGAACTAAAAACCCAAGAGCATAAAACGTTTCCTACTCAAACAAGAAAATTCAACAGGATAGCAGAAGTTTGAGAGTTTGCCCATAACAGGGGCAGCAGTCCAGAAGACTTGTATTCATAGAGTCAAATGTTAAGCGATACTAGTAAACTTGATGTGTGCTCCAGTCCAGTATATAGCAAAGGGTTGCTCATATTCAATTAAATAATTAAGTATGTAGGGCAGCCCAAACTTAAGATTTGCAATGAGCAGCTAAATTGCAACCGGCTTAAGAAATTTCAGACAGCAGAATAGTGGTGCATCCTTTGCGTACAGTATCACCTAATTTGTCTGTAACAAGATAAGATCTCACTCAGCACATGTATGGTATTCAATAAAGCTGCTTCCAAACCAATCATAATCCGCCCACACCCACCCGTGGAAACGAAGGGAACACGCTGTATATGGACATGTTTGAAACCCCACTCACTGTCAATAATTTAGCGCCTAGTATAAAATCGAAGTGCCAGATTTCTGGACATCCTTGTGGATGAAGCCTGAATGTATAAGTTATAACCCACCCACAAGGCCACATGACATGTGAGGCCTAATTCGATCAACCGAAATAACAAGTCAGAACAAACATTCAACCAATGTGCCGTGTTCTTGTCTGCAACTCCTGAGGCAAAAATCCAAATCATAGTAAATACAAAATTGTACAGGAGTAGGAGTACCACACAGCTCCTGCCTCAGTGGGCTGTATCTAATGGGATTATGGGATACAGCAGGTTAGTTAATTAATGCAGAGTGGTCCCGGTTGATGAATCAAAGACAATACGCTGTATCTTCTAGCAGTGGGCTCGGCCATTTTGAGTGTACTAGCAGATAGGAGGAGTAGAAGGGAGGCTGAGCAGAGGCCGCGACTAAGGGGCACCTGGATGGACATGTGGCTGGGATCTGGAATGCGCGCGGCGGCGGGGAGGGCTGCTGCCGCCACGATTTGGCATGCGCAGGCGCCGGGGATGCCTGGATCTGGGCGGTCGGGGGCACCGGGACAGTTGGTCCAAGCAGGCGGGCGGGCGGCCGCCATGCGCTGATGATGGGTGGAGCGGGAATGGCAGCGGCGGCGGCGCAATGGGCGGCGTTGAGATGCCGGCGAGGTCGTGCAGGGAGGGGGAGCTCAATTTTTTTTTTGACTCGAGTCCAAAATAAAAAAAATCTGACGGTCGAAGCTTGTGGGTTCAGTAGACAGTCAGCCCAATTTTCTAGTCTGATGGATGGCCCATGAGCGTAGCCCAATGTCCAAACAGAGAATCGAACTTACACAAATTCTTCAACTCAAGGAAGGCCAAAAAAAAAAACTAAAGGAAGACGAAAAAAAACTCAAGGAAGGCAAAAAAAAATTTTGCTGTGGGGAATGAATTGACTTTATTTTATTTGCCTCGAATCGCCGCCACTGCACAAGAGCCTGGGATCTAAATCTAATCCAAGTCAAATAAAGTACTCCTCCTATGATGATACTGGTTCAGTCAGATACTACAGTAAGTGTAGAGCCTAGTAGCCGACAAACAATCCAATCCCAAAACCAAACTCCATGGGGAAATTCAACAGAAACCATATCAATCCCATTCCCATCGCCTCCAAAGAACATGCATGATTCCGGAGCTCTGATCTAAAGATTTACTAAACCGCATGGAGCCATGCATCATATCGCCTCTAGAATAAGAGCAAATCTTGCGATCTCGGTCGACGGGAATCGGCGCATGGAGGCATGACATGTCCATTGAGCGGCCAACAATTGAATCGAGTTCTCGCCGCGCAGATCCGACGACGCGCGGCAACAACACCATCAAAACTAAACGACGGAAAAACTCTGGCTAGTTCCTTGAAGAACTTCCTTCCAGAGCGCCTCTCCCAAGAAATTAAACGCCACCTCCGACTCCGATACGCAGATCAGATCACCACCGGAAGATAACGGAAGACGAAAGCAAAAAATTCATCTACCATAGGAAGGATAATATGAGTTCGTGCGCTCCACTACCCCAATCCGCATCAACAAGAGATTCTAATAGAAAAAAAACTTTCAACAGACGACGGACGGGAAGACAGACAAACAGACCACCAAAGCGGCCGGCAGGCCGTTCCCCGGCGAGTTCCGGCGCCCCCAGATCCCCGGAAACCGTCGTACCTTCGTCCACCTCGCGGACCCCGGCACCGCCATGCGTTAGATCGGACCCAGAGCAGGCCATTACCCGCGGGACGCCGCAAAACAAGAAACGAATCTCTAAAACCCAACCCATTTCCGGTCACATCAAAAGATGATTAGCGATGAGATACGGCATGATTCCGTCGCAAACCTTGGGGTCGGGGTTGATCTTGGCGTCGAATCGCGGAGAAGAGAGGACCACCCAGCCGGCCGGTTGGCGTCGATGCCTGCCGTTACCCAACGCTCTCGCTTGGTCGGGCCGGCCGGCGTTAGCACAAGGGACGAAGACGACTAGGCGAGGCAGATGAGATCTACCCGGCTAATCCCTCTGCCAATCACGCGGCAGGCTGGGGGGCGAGACGAGGAGGGACGGGAGGACGACGACGGGACGCGAGTTGGCTGGAGGCTGGCTGTGGGTGGCAGAACTGCTGGGGGTCGGCGCTGTTTATATTGCGGGGACAAACGGACAAACCGCCTGCGCCGCTATCCTGTCCTGTCCTGCCCTGGCCCTAGATGATGGATCGGACGGTGCATGTGGTGGAATAGGGGTAGGTAGGTATGGAAAGGGGTCTAGGGTTGGATAGGCATAACCTGGGCAGGTGGTTGAAATTTGAAAATGGAAAGGGCGGGGTTGGTGTCTTTTCTTTCCAAAATTTATTTTTTCGTAGAATCATTTATTTGAGAATATTTGGTCCAAAGTTTGAAGGCTCCAATGTCCAATCCATCCCAAATTCCAAATTAATGGCTATTTAGCCGAGTTTCAACCTCATGCGTGTTGTGAGGAAATGAGAGGGGTCGTGTATGTTTGTGCTAGTCGAAATCGCGATTCCAAAACACATTGTTCTTGTCGTTCTACTCTCCTTGTGTTGTACAGGACGGCCAGACACGCATTTCATGTCTCATCCATGTTAGGGTTAGTGTTGGCGCGAATATTTGTTGGTCCTTCGTCTCATTGTGGTGCTCAGCCAGACGTTATGCCGCTGTCGAGTTTTAAAATTTTGGCGCGAGAAGCAATTGGTTTTTTTTTGGACATTGGCGTTCAACTTATGTAAGGATCACCCATGCATGAAAAACGCTTGGGCTCGCCGCGTCAAAACGGTTCAAATATTACGTCATCTCGTAGCAAATCATCCTTGCGTCACTCAATTACGTGTACCATGGTAATTCACACGCGCGTAAGAAAATGGCGCGAAAAGTTGTCAATTTTAATTCGATAATGGTTAAAGTGTTACGCCGCTAGGACCATGCCATGATTTAGCACACGAACGCGCCAATTTAGCACACGAACGCGCCGCCTTAGATATGTGTATTCGTTAATTGTGGCCACACATAGGTAGAGCGCGAAAAGTTTTCCATTTTAATTCGATAGTGGTTCAAGTGTTACGCCGCAAGGACCATGTCATGATTTAGCACACGAACGCGCCGCCTTAGATATGTGTATTCGTTAATTGTGGCCACACATAGGTAGAGCGCGAAAAGTTTTCCATTTTAATTCGATAGTGGTTCAAGTGTTACGCCGCAAGGACCATGTCATGATTTAGCACACGAACGCGCCGCCTTAGATATGTGTATTCGTTAATTGTGGCCACACATAGGTAGAGCGCGAAAAGTTGTAGCGCATCCGGTAGGGTGTGTAGAGTATCCAAAATTATAATGTTCTAAAAAAAAGAGTATCCAATTATAGAAAAAAATCAAATCTATAGAAAGTATTTACTCACCACCAAGGAAAGAAAATCTGCGCCGTTGGTTCCATAATCTATGAAAATGCTGTCCATAAACATTGATCCTACGGTTATAACTCCCAAGATATGTATTCCAAAAAAATTAGGATATGCATGGTTTCATTGCTGGTGTTCCAGTTGAAGGAGTGCAATTAAAGGATATTTAGTGGCCAGCCAAGTAGCCAACCTATACGTACCCCCGCAAGGGTTCTACCCAGATCGAGTTACCAAAAACATGTCGTGCTTGGACCCATGTGGACTATAATCCCAATTAAGCCGGTGAGTAAGCGATTGGCTGTGTACGTACTGCCTTTCCTGCATATGCTGAGCTGTTGACTGACCATGTTGTGTGGGGCTATGGAAAGAAACAAAAAAGTGGTGTGTGAGCCTGGGAGGTGAAAGGTAACAGGGACTGTGATTACCCAGCTCGTAGAGGGGAGAGCGACGGGGTTTTGATGATGCTAGGGGGCGGGGGGCGTATCCCAGTTAGATTCTTGGAGTTTCAAACTTCATGAGCATGAATTGTGGAAAAAAATAAAAACCAAATTATGAAGTTACAAACAAGACCTGCAAAGTCCTTGCATGCTTGCCACATCTTTCTTTTTTTGGATTCTTGGATATTCAAACTTCATGATCATGAATTGTGGAAAAAATGCATAAAAACAAAATTATGAAGTTACAAACAAGACCTGCAAAGTCCTTGCATGCTTGCCACATCTTTTTTTTTTTGACACAATGAAAACTTTATTCCTCATAAAACAGATAAGTCATTTACACAAGAACGAAAAATAAAATCAGGATAGAGACATCCCAAAGACCCGAGGAGCTATCATCGTATGCCATTTTAGCTAGCTAGTTCATGTGCCACCATATTAGCCACTCTGAAACAGCGCTGAATCGAGAACGAACTGAACTTCTTCCAAAGATCTCTGCACTCTATGACAGTAGCTGCATCCTGGCCAAGGAAGGGCACGTCTTGGCAAATAGAGTCCACAGCAAAGGAAGAATCTGATTTGATAATAACTCTGTTGCAACCCAGATGGGCCGGTAGATAGAGGCTATTTTTTACTGCCAAAATTTCAGCCGAGTCCACACATGATACTGATGGCAAGAACCAGTTTGCAGCAGCAATGAACTCTCCTTTCTCGTCGCGGGTGATAGCACCCGTGGCACCCGATAATCTTTTCTGGTGGAAAGAGGCATCCACATTGATTTTCACTTCTCCTCTCTTAGGCTTGCCTCATCTTTCTTGCGCGTACTTCGCCATCCTTCACCAGCGCCGAAGCAACGCTGGAGAGAAAGAAGACGCACACCTACTCTACCCAAACCCCTTAAACAGTATAGTGACATTTTATTTATGAGACGACTAATTGACCTGCCACAAGAAGCGAGGCCTAAACCATTGTAGCTTGTTGGGCGCGCAAACATTTTGTATGCTAGTCAGGCTATGTATACGCTATCTCCATCTATGGAATCAAAGGAGACACCCCACTCCTCCTACCTCTAACCGCATCATGTGCTACGAACCACCTGACTTCCCATAAACATCGTCGTTGTAGCTTTTGGAGAAGACAAAAACCACAGAGGGAGCAAACTCTTATATAGGTTTCTCCCAAACCTCCTAACGGCGTAGGACCAAAAATCGCGACAATGAAGACAAGGTTGGACGATAAAGAACAAAGGGATGTTGCTAACTCGCCGACATCACTTCGTGACACTAAGCATACCAACAAGAAGATATGACCGTAGATATAACCGTCTAGCTCATCAACGCCGGCATGAGCACCATTTGGGACGGACTAGAGTTTGAGCATATGTATTGAATATGCTAACATCATCACTATCCAGAGCAACACCGCCACACATACAAATTCTACCCCCGCTAAATATTACATCATTTCATAGCACAACATCCTTGCGTCACTCAATTATGTGCACCATATTGGTACTTCACACGCGTGTAAGAAAATGGCGCGAAAAGTTGTTCATCTTTTTTTGAACTTAAACTGGTGCCCCGCTGGCACCTGATATTTCATGTGAAAACAGACTTACATCATTTGCAAGAGTGTCTAGGAGAAAATCCGGGGGCTCTTCCTTCAAAACAAAGTGGAGGAACCATCGGCTTTACTAGCCAGCACATCTGCTGCCATATTAGCTTCTCTAGGGCAGTGGTTAAAGGAGACAGAATTAAAAGTTCTACAGAGGAAGGTACACCCCTCGTATATAGTTGCTGCTGCCCCTAGAGAATTCCCTTCTTGCTTCATCACGTCAATGATCTCCATGCAATCTGCCTCCACCACTAAGCTATTGCAGTCGATATCTCCTGCCAGAATCAAACCGTCCCGTGGCCCTCTTGCCTCCGTCGTACCTTTGTCAGAGTCGAAAGCCGAGTCCACATTCAGCTTGACATAACCCTCTTCTGGCTTCAACCAGCCATGTCGTAGCACAGGCTGTCTTCCTTTCTTCTGAGCTCTGGGAAAATTCTTTGTAAGGGCAAGGATAGTGTGGGCAGATTTCACTAGCTCCAGGAGTTTGAAGGGAATATGCCCGAGAGGCAATAATAAAGTGGTTATTATCTTATTCCATGTTTATGATAAATGTTTATTTTCATGCTATAATTGTGTTAACCGGAAACGTTAATACATGTGTGTTTAATAAACAGAGAAAAGGTTCCTAGTAATGCCTCTCTTTATACTAGCTTGTTGATTAACGGATGATCAAGGTTTCCTGGTCATGAACATTGGATGTTGTTAATAACAAGGTCATGTCATTGGAGAATGATGTGATGAACATACACCCACAGTAGTTATAGCAATACGATCATGTCATCAAGTTTCTATTGCTGTATCAAACTTTCACGAAGTAACTCTAATCCTTAGACCATGAGATCACGTCAATCACCGACACCGGAATAGTACTTTGATTCCATCAAACGTCACACCGTAACAGGGTGATTATAAAGGTGTCGTTGGGTACTTGGAAAGTGTTAGTTGAGGCTCGTGGATCAAGAGTGGGATTTGTCCATCCAGATGACGGAGAGATATACTCTGGGCCCTCTCGGTGATATCACATTGACATCGCTTGCAAGCACGTGACTGGCTCACGAGGATGTTATATCACGGAACGAGTAAAGAGTACTTGTCGGTAACGAGATCGAACTAGGTATGGATGATACCAAATGATCGGATCTCGGACAAGTAAAATATCGCGAGACAAAAGGAATTGGTTACGGAGTTTTGGTTCACACGATCACTAGTTCATCGTTGAGTAAGTGGGAGTCATCATGGATCTCCAGATCCCGCTGATGATTATTGATCAGAGAAGAGTCTCTGTCATGTCCATTTTATTCACGAACCATAGGGTGACACACTTAAGGATTCGTTGACGCGTTTGAGTGGATACGGAACGCCGGAGAATATACAGGACAACACATGGACTGTTTTGATAAAACTGCTGGAATAGTTTTGGTATATCAAAATAGTGCAAGGGGATAATTGTTAATGTGTTCATTGAATGAAGTGTTCATCAATGAAGTACTCATTGAATGAAGTGTTCATTAATTTGAGTGACATTAAACAAGATAATTAAAAGTGTTTTAATGTGATAAACTCTTGGAATTTTGAGTGGAGAATTATGGAAGTTATGGGAATAATGTGTGACCCTTTGTTTTTGTGAGTGGGGAGTCCACCCACATGATGAGGGGAGAGGTGGGGGCACCTCTTGGGGCGTGCTACCCCTTGGGGGCTGCCTCCCCCTCCTATATATAGATGGGTGGAGACCCCTCTACACACCAATTCCTCCATCTCTCATATGCCCTTTGGTTGGCATCTTCCTCCCCTTGCTAGCTGATCCAGTTTCACGAGTACGGTGCTTAGGCGAAGCCCTGCTCAAGATCTTCTCTACCACCACCACCACTATGTTGTAGTGCTGCTGGAGTTCCCGAGGATCCACTACTTCCGCTGCCCAACTGGAGCAAGGGGCGGAGGTCGTCACTGATCTGTACGTGTGACCGACTACGGAGACGTTGCCCGTTCGTGGCGTCAAGTCTTCATCACGACCTTGAGGTCGGCGAGTGTTCGACTACATCACCCACGAGAATAGTTCTCGTTAAATCTTTTGGTCTTCGAGGGTGAGTCCTTCTCAAACCGTTACAAGTGATCTTCTAGATGTGATCTTGGCTGTTACAACCGTAGGAAAAATTTTGTTTTCTATGCAACGAACCCTTCAGTGGTATCAGAGCCTCGTCTATGCGTAGATGCTTTGTACGGTTAGAACACATAGAGATGTGGGCGTTGATCCTCTAGTTGTTACCCTCTTTTGTGCACTTGTTCATATTGCGGCAATGTTGGATTGAAGCGGCCCTAAGCGCAGATTGCGTGTCACACTTGACATACGGCTTGTACCGTATAAAGTGGCTGTGGGGGTGTCAGTTTCTCCAACATTAGTGATATGGCATTTGCAACGGAGGGCCCTGGAAAAGGAAGAAAAGAAACAACTAGCGAATCAACGTTGTGGTTCTTGTCCGTAGGTAAGATCGGTTCTTTCCTAGGAAGCCCAAAACCACGTAAAATTTGCAAAGATAATTTAGAAGCGTCTAACTTGTTTTTGCAGGGCATGTGATGTGATATGGTCATTGTTACAAAATTGTTGTATGAAATGAGATTTATTGTAAACAACCGGCAGGAGCCATATGGTTGTGTTTTTCCTTTTTAAGGCCTGCGTGATGTAGATATATCCATGAGATATATTGTAATGGAGAAGGACGACCATGGTGGTGGCGCCATGGACCTTGGTGCCGCGCCGGTGGCATGATGGAGATCATACCAAGACGCACAAAGATGGAGATCTATTGCGAGAAGGACCATATCATATCACATTATCCATGCATGTGATGTTTATCCTTTTATGCATCTTATTTTGCTTAGTTACGATCATGATCGCTGCGGTAGCATTATAAGATGATCCCTCTCACTTAATATCAAGATAATTATATGTTCTTCCTTAGTATGCACCGTTAAGAAAGTTCGTCGTTTCGAGACACCACGTGATGATCGGGTGTGATAGACTCTACGTTCGCATACAACGGGTGTTTTCAAGCCTAGCATGTACAGACATGGCCTTGAAACACATGCAAATACTAAGGTTCTACTTGGCGAGCCTAGCATGTACAGACATGGCCTCGGAACATGGACCGAAAGGTTAAGCACGAGTCATATGGATGATATGATGAACCATATTGAGATGCTCGCCATTGCAGCTACACTGCCTCACGTGATGATCGGTCGTGGTGTAGTGAATTTGGTTCGTGTAATCACCAAAGACGACTCGAGGGATGTTGTTTTTGAGTGGGAGTTAGATGAACTCATTTTATCATGAACTAAATCAAAGTGAATTTGCATAGTTCGTTGTAGTCATTGGCATTTGTTTACTACCTTTGCGCTTAGCTATAATTGAGATAATAGAACTATAGAATTCTGGATATTTAACTTTACGGACTGGTACCGTATTGTTTGAGTGTCAATCTAAAGTTTAAAGTCTTATTGCAAACTTTAGCAAACCTTGCTTACTCCATGAAGTTTAATAATGTGTATTAAATCGAGAGTAACAATTCCAGTGTTAGTGTCTAAGTATCACACTTGCCTCCATGATCCTTGATATTCAAATGTTGTTTGTTATTATCAAGGTTATCTAGGAGATGAAAGGATTGTTTCAGAAACTATCATGTGTGGAAGATATAGCGATATCCGAAACAATGTTTAGTTGCAATGTGATAGAGTAAAATTTAGTGAGAAACATGTTCTCATATTGTATGAGAATTTGTGAAGGTTGGAGACACTATGTGTCCTAATCTCTCAAAAAGGTTTTGGGAACTAATATTGTACTCACAGTTTGTCCCTATGAGCTATGGTAGTTTTGTCATGAAAGTTGTCATGATAGGATGAATGGAAGATGTAGGTAAAATGTTTACTACACTATAAGATTACTAAAGAATGGAATTTGGAAGAACACCAAACATTTGATGACGGTGATCTACATCAAAGTGAGAATCAAAGGGTGTTAGTATTTGACTAACACACTTTGGATTATGTGTCATATGAATGGTGCCACAAGTGATGTTGATAAATTCTTCTAAAAAGGAAAGGAATTGCTGAAAGAGGATCTGAAAAATATTTTGGCAAAAAGAAAAAGGAAAAGACTGGAAATGTCCAGCTCGGGTATATAGATGATATACATGTTATGGGTATATTCATTGCTTGTTAAACAATGTGATTCTTGAGTATTGGATACTGATTGGTTTGTATGAAGTGTCATACGGAACAACGCAATACAAGAGTTGCAATGGCCTGAGTAACTAGCAAATGAATATGGGATGATTCTCATCAAGAACAAAATAAAGTGTTATTGTGTTTATCGTTGGAATTAAACCTAGCCTTCAAGATTTATTTGAATAATTGTTATTCTGTTCTGGTGTTATACGAGCAATAGTTGTTCAAATTATCACCATATTCATAGAAGATGGATGAACTCTATAAATCTTGTTGGAGAAATCACATCCATAATAACTGATGCTAAACATGTCGCTAGACAAATGATTAGAAGATCACTTATGAAGTGAAACCACCGTTTAAATCATATTGGAAAGAAAACATGAAGAAACTCCATGTTTGATGGAATTTTTGAGTCTTTTGATTTTGAATCAACTGACGCTTGTAAGAATTTCCTAGAAATGATTGAAACTCCGTTCATAGGCAAAGAAGGACGGACGACTAACTTATTGGACATTATACATGTTGATGTGTATAGTTCATTATGTGTAGCCGTGTGTGGTGGGTCTTATAACTTCATATACTTTAACCGAGGTTTTGAGTGGATATATGTATATATTTACTTGATAAGGAAGAAGTATGAAATGTTTGAAAATGTTCAAATAAATTTCAAGATGAAGTGAAAATCATTGTAACGAGAAAATAAGAGTTTATGATTGGATCATAAAAGAAGATTTTGAGTTAAAAGTTTAGCAAATGCCTGAGAGTTTAGGAATCGTTCCAAAACTTGCATTTCCCGAAACACCATAGGAGTATGGAGTGTTCGAGGGATGTAATCAAACCTTGTTTGACATGGTAAGGATCAAAGGTGTTATTTATAAAATTGCCATTATATTTTAAGGATTAAGCTTTAGAGACTACCGCTTTTCACTGAAAAGAGCGCCATCGAGATCCGTTGAAATGACACCATATAAGTTATGGAATGGGATAAAACCCAATTTGTCTTTTCTTAAATTTTGGTATGCAAGGCATATGTAAAATGTTTACAACCAAAGTCGGATAAAGTACGTCTTTGTAGGTTATCCCAAAGTAACCGTTGGGTATTCCTCCAGAACACTAAAGACAAAAGTTTTTTTGTGGCTAAGAGCATCAAGTTTCTTGAGAAGGAATTTTTGCGAAAAGTTAAGTGGGAGGACAGTAGAACTTCGATTAGGTTGTTGAACCTAAGCTTTATGTGTTAAGTGGCGCAGCGCCGGAAAGTGTCCCGGAAGCGGCCGCAATGCTCTTGGCTCCCGTGTCCCAAAGGTTGTGGTCACGGCGATCTAAGTTCCTATTGAACTGCGTAGTTCGGGTAATCGATCAAATAGAAAGATTTGAGATTGAATCATTGTTATTTGATAATAATGGACCGACTACATGCAAAGAAGCGATGATGGGCCCTGACTCCGTCAAAATGGCTAGGAGCTATAAAATCCATGATAGTTCCATACATGAGAAACCAAGTTTCTGAACTTGGAAGACCCTCTAGATACCGTGTTTGGATCTATAAAAAAACAGACGTGGATGTTCTCACATCTATGAAATATTCGACATATCGTTAAAATGGTTTACGATTATGTTCAAAGAGTTGGCTATGACAAGATTTGATCTTTCATAACGATATTTAGTCTGGACGGATTATTGTAGCAACCACTACATATGCTAATTTTTGTATATGGTAGTTGAACAAACGGAACAACGTTCTTCTAATAGAATGGTTACCTAGGACGTGTACAGGACACGGTCCAAAGGGTTCTGATAATTCAAAGGATGCTAAAATAGCATGCAAATTTCAATGGTTGAAATAAGCATTCGCGGAGTTGGAATCTTCATCATGATGAAATTGTTAAAACGTTTAGTTTCATCAGAGACGGTGAAGATGCTTGCTTTTGCAAGAAATTAAGTGGGAGCGCTGAGACATATTTCTAATACATTATGTAGAAGACATATTGTTGATTGGAAATCATGTATCTTTTATTGACACGGGTGAAGTTTCATTGAAAATTTGATTTTAATGGAAGATTTGGGCAAAACCAGTATATTGGGCTAATATGGTCTATATAGATAGATTGAGGTGCTAATATGGTTGGGCCGAAGTACATATATGAAATATTTAATAAGTTCAATATGGAAACGACGAGAAAGGTTCTTGCCGCATGGAAAAGGTTGAAGCGAGATTCAAGTGTTTTGACACTTGGTGAGTAAAATCACATGAATGATTTGATCAATCATGTACACCATGATATGTACAATTCCAGAATGTCCTATGCTCTAAATGTTATGAGCATATACCAGAATGATTCATAAGATGATCATTGGACAATAGTAAAGATATCCTTACGTGCTTTGGAAGGACTAAGAATATATATTATGTATGTTGGACAATAGTTCATTGTAAAGTGTTACATTGATACTAGTTTTGTCGCAAGATACAATCTAAATTTATCTCAATTTTGGCGGTATGTTAAGGTGGCAAAATGTAATGGAAGAAAGTTCCATGATAGATTTGGAATAGTTCCAAATGGATTTGGATGAGTTCCAAAGTTAAGACATTATAACGAATACTACAACGAAAGGCTAAGTATATGACTGCTCTAGCAGCAGCAAAGGAGGGCATTTGTGTCAAGAAGTTTGTTTGACAAACTAGGTGTAGTTCAAAACGGGCTAATACTATGAAGATCTATTGTATGACAATAGATTCAACATGTTTTGAGCTCAAGGGACTAAGGTCTCACCAGAGGACCAAATTTATGCAATGCCATCTCATTGGTGAATGAGTGATGCGTAGAGACGCAAAGAAATGCAAATA
Organism: Bromus sterilis; assembly: GCA_950022295.1. Lineage (NCBI taxonomy): Eukaryota > Viridiplantae > Streptophyta > Magnoliopsida > Poales > Poaceae > Bromus > Bromus sterilis. Next base: position 16,202,113 of record OX465598.1, on the reverse strand, counting down.
CACACGGACCTGAAGTGTCAGATCTGGAGAATAGGTTTACCACTAGCAATGCGTATGGATAACAGCTGAATGCCATAGGTGTTGGATGCGCAAGTACCAAACTAGATTATTGACTCTAGTGCAAGTGGGAGACTGAAGGGAATATGCCCGAGAGGCAATAATAAAGTGGTTATTATCTTATTCCATGTTTATGATAAATGTTTATTTTCATGCTATAATTGTGTTAACCGGAAACGTTAATACATGTGTGTTTAATAAACAGAGAAAAGGTTCCTAGTAATGCCTCTCTTTATACTAGCTTGTTGATTAACGGATGATCAAGGTTTCCTGGTCATGAACATTGGATGTTGTTAATAACAAGGTCATGTCATTGGAGAATGATGTGATGAACATACACCCACAGTAGTTATAGCAATACGATCATGTCATCAAGTTTCTATTGCTGTATCAAACTTTCACGAAGTAACTCTAATCCTTAGACCATGAGATCACGTCAATCACCGACACCGGAATAGTACTTTGATTCCATCAAACGTCACACCGTAACAGGGTGATTATAAAGGTGTCGTTGGGTACTTGGAAAGTGTTAGTTGAGGCTCGTGGATCAAGAGTGGGATTTGTCCATCCAGATGACGGAGAGATATACTCTGGGCCCTCTCGGTGATATCACATTGACATCGCTTGCAAGCACGTGACTGGCTCACGAGGATGTTATATCACGGAACGAGTAAAGAGTACTTGTCGGTAACGAGATCGAACTAGGTATGGATGATACCAAATGATCGGATCTCGGACAAGTAAAATATCGCGAGACAAAAGGAATTGGTTACGGAGTTTTGGTTCACACGATCACTAGTTCATCGTTGAGTAAGTGGGAGTCATCATGGATCTCCAGATCCCGCTGATGATTATTGATCAGAGAAGAGTCTCTGTCATGTCCATTTTATTCACGAACCATAGGGTGACACACTTAAGGATTCGTTGACGCGTTTGAGTGGATACGGAACGCCGGAGAATATACAGGACAGCACATGGACTGTTTTGATAAAACTGCTGGAATAGTTTTGGTATATCAAAATAGTGCAAGGGGATAATTGTTAATGTGTTCATTGAATGAAGTGTTCATCAATGAAGTACTCATTGAATGAAGTGTTCATTAATTTGAGTGGCATTAAACAAGATAATTAAAAGTGTTTTAATGTGATAAACTCTTGGAATTTTGAGTGGAGAATTATGGAAGTTATGGGAATAATGTGTGACCCTTTGTTTTTGTGAGTGGGGAGTCCACCCACATGATGAGGGGAGAGGTGGGGGCACCTCTTGGGGCGTGCTACCCCTTGGGGGCTGCCTCCCCCTCCTATATATAGATGGGTGGAGACCCCTCTACACACCAATTCCTCCATCTCTCATATGCCCTTTGGTTGGCATCTTCCTCCCCTTGCTAGCTGATCCAGTTTCACGAGTACGGTGCTTAGGCGAAGCCCTGCTCAAGATCTTCTCTACCACCACCACCACTATGTTGTAGTGCTGCTGGAGTTCCCGAGGATCCACTACTTCCGCTGCCCAACTGGAGCAAGGGGCGGAGGTCGTCACTGATCTGTACGTGTGACCGACTACGGAGACGTTGCCCGTTCGTGGCGTCAAGTCTTCATCACGACCTTGAGGTCGGCGAGTGTTCGACTACATCACCCACGAGAATAGTTCTCGTTAAATCTTTTGGTCTTCGAGGGTGAGTCCTTCTCAAACCGTTACAAGTGATCTTCTAGATGTGATCTTGGCTGTTACAACCGTAGGAAAATTTTTGTTTTCTATGCAACGAACCCTTCAGAGTTCTCCTTCATGGTTGAATCGCCTCCTCTCCCACCAAATGTACCAGGTGGCCGCCGCAATGAGAGATCGTTGGTTTGTGTCCGGTAGTAGAGGAACTACCCCATCGGACATGCATAACATTTCATATAGATAAGAGTGAGCCTCAGATCCCAACCTGCTGATTTTTTGTATACAAGGTCCCAGTTTCAGAAGTCTCCAAATTTCCAACATTCTCGGACAGAGAAACAGTGCATGATCAATGCTTTCCGCATGTAAAGAGCACAAGGGGCATTGTGAACTGGTAATCATATGCCGGTTCGAAAGGATCCCAAGACATGGGATCGCCCCCAACAAAGCTTTCCATCAATGGATCTTTACCTTAGCAGGGATCGACAGTTTCCATCGGTTCTTCCAAACTGGACTAGCAATTGAGGTTGCATGAGGGTTTCTTCTCCTCAATTTTCATGTTGAAAGTCCCACTCTAGGTGATATGCCGATCTGCATGAGAAGATACCGCAACTCTCTGGGTTCCATGAAATGAAGTCTTCCATCATCCCCATCGCCAAAGGGATACTAAGAATCCGTTGTGCATCGACTGGCCAAAACAATTGGATAATCAGCTCCTCATCCCAACACCGCAACTCTGCGTCAATCAGCTCATCAACCTTGTTGATGACAATGTTACCCCTTGGTGTGATCACCCTCCTTGATGGGCTGCTGGGAATCCATGGGTCGAACCAGATATTGATTTTGGTCCCATCACCCACCCGTCATATGTGGCCTCTCTTAAAAGTCTGAATTCCTTCTCAGATAATTTGTCATGTATAGGAGCCTCCTTTTTTCAGCACACAGTTTAGGAGATCTCCATCAGGGATGTATTTGGCTCGGAGTACCCTTGCACACAGCGACTCCGGTTCAGCTAACAGCCGCCAGCATTGTTTGGCTAGCAGAGCAAGATTGAAACAATGCAAGCCCCTGAACCCCATACCCCCTTTTCCTTTCGGTATACTCATCTTCCACCACGCAAACCAATGCATTCGTTTCTTGTCCTCTTTGTCTCCCCACCAGAACTGTGAGAGGGCAGAAGTAACCGCATTATATCTGAGTTTGGGCAGTTTGAAAGTAGACATAGCATAAGCAGGGATTGCTTGTAGCACTGCTTTGATTAACACTTCATTCCCTCCTACAGAGAGCAGCTTCTCCTTCCATCCTCTAATACGGCTTAGCACTCTATCAACGATATGCTGAAAACAGTCGGATTTCTCTGGCCCCACGATCGGAGGCAAGCCCAAGTACTTGTCAGTCACTGCCTCTGCCATGATATTGAGTCTGGTACATACCTCAACCCTCATTTAAATCGGAGTACAAGGGCTGAAGAAGATGCTTGATTTTTGTTCACTGACCAACTGCCCCGAAGAAGCACAATAGTCATCAAGAGCCTTCCGCAGGGATTCTGCATTTGTGGCATCCGCTCGCATAAGTATTAAAGAGTCGTCTGCGAATAGAAGGTGAGAAATTTTTGGTGCCTCCCTGCACACCTTTACCCCAATCAGATTTCCTGCTTCTTCTTCATAAGATAACAAGCTAGAAAGGCCCTCTGCACGAAGGAGAAAAAGTTAAGGCGAAAACGGGTCTCCCTGTCAGAGGCCGCGCGTAGGTGTGAAGGCATCCGTGAGGGTGTGATTAACCTGCACCTGATAACTAACTGAGGTGACACATGCCATGGTAAGCGCCACCGAGTCCTCTGAGAAGCCCAGTTGGATCATGATTTCCTTCAAGAAATTCCATTCGACACGGTCATATGCCTTATGCATATCCAATTTAACCACACATAGTCCATATTTCCCTTCCTTCTTCTTCTTGATTTTATGATATGATTCATAGGCCAGGAGAAAATAGCCCAAGGACAAAAGGGCTTTGAAAAGTTGCTCATCTTAATTTGATAGCAGTTAAAGTGTTACACCACTAGGGCTATGTCATATAGAATGCGCCGCCTTAGAAATGAGTATTCGCTAATTGTGGCTAGGTATATCATAGCCCATCCAACACGGTGTAGGATAGCCAATTATGAATGAATAAATAAATAAATAGAAAGTATTTACTCACAACTAAAGTTGGCTAGGTAGCCAAGGAAAGAAAATCTGCACCGGTGGTTCCATTATTTATGGAAAGACTATCTCTTAAGCATTGATCCTACGGTTATAATAAAACCCCGGAGACGTGTATTCCAAAAAAAAACATGATACATGTGATTCACTGCTGGCGTTTCAGTTACAGGAGTGCAATTAAAAGATAAAGGAAACTATTTAGTGGCCAGCTGCAAGCCTAGATCGACCACGCAAGGGTTCTATTCTACCCAGATCAGGTTACCAAAAATGTGTCGTACGTATAGCACAGCCGTGCGTTCCGTTCGTAGAGGCTGGCGGGCGCCATGATTGCGCTGATGGTGAGAGGGACATGCCGGGTCGGTTGGATACCTTGGAGTTCTTACCAGCCTCTTTTCTACCAGGTGTCTATTCATCCGGTAGACAAAGTTACAACCCCTGAGGCAGACTCTCACGGATAATTTTTTGGAAAGAAAAGCGAAAGGTCCCTAGAAAATACTTTAGTCCATCTCACAATGGTGCTCACACCATCCAGGCACTTACATAAGACGTCACAATGGTCCCTAGAAGACTAGAATATGAGGTTACAAACAAGACCTGGAAAGTCCATGCACGCCACACGTCGTCACACTTCACAACCCGTCGCCCACCGCAGAAGCAACGCCGGAGAGAAAGATGGTGAACGCCGGGATATTCAATTCCGAGCCAGGCTCATTTACACCCAATCAAAACTAAAATAATAATAAATACTAGAAAAATTTGAAGAAGTCCGGATATCCGAGGAGCTCTCAGCAAAAAAGACAAATTTGATCTGAATAATCCATGAACAGTACACTTTTTTACCGACCCTAAATTTTTTTGTGGAGAGCTTTCCAGATGTTTAAACTTCTTCAAATTTTGAACGAACATCTCGCACTTAGGCATCTTTCATCATGAAAAACTTTAGAATTTTTTGATGTTTTTAATATTTTTAATGATTTTTTTACTATACTTGGGCTCATCTAGACCTGGGAAACAAAACGCATTGTACGGCGAACGCCCTCCATATGAGCATATTCATCACAACAACACCTTTGTCACATTTGCTTTATGAGCCAAATAATAAGCCTGTCGCGAGTGGCGAGGTTCATACTGATGTGGTTCATCGATAGGGAACATTCTGCATGCTCGTTATGCTATGTATGCATTGTCGCTGCTCGATGAAAAGGGAAGGAAAACACCTAACTCCACCTACCTAACTACATCTTGTGCTCGGAAGCACCTGTCTTCCGGTGAACATCGTCATTATTATCGCCTTTGGAGAAGGCAAAAGCCACCAAGGAACAGACTAGTGTGCATGTTCCTCCCAAACCTCCTAAAGGCATATGATCAAACTCTTCATGCACATGATTTTATTAAATCTGCATGTACATATAGCCTATCACAAATAATTATTAAAAAAATCATGCAGTTTTAGGACATGGAGTATCAGTTGGTACATGACAGCCATGGAGTAGCTAGCTAACATCAAGATTGGTTTGGTTCTGATGGTTATATGTATTCATTTCTTCCAGCTTTTAATAGTAGTAATAAGTTCTAGAGCATGGGATATTTATATTTTAATGTCATTTTTAAGAGCATGGCAATTCTACTTCTAAGAAGATGGCATTTTTACTTTTAAGAGCATGGCAATTTTAATTTCTAAGAGTTGTGTTGAGTTGTTTAAAAAAAAGAGTTGTGTTGAGTTTAAAAAGTGCATGGCTTATGCAATAGATTTGCCATGCATATAAAATAAATGTTGCCATGTTTTTAGAAAAAACTCCCATAAAATTTTACTTAGCCCATGGCAATTTTATTGGTTAGATCATGATAGTTTTAGGACTTTCATATAGTGCGACTAGTCGCGCTTGCCATGTCCTAGCGCGATCATTTTTTGTGGCATTTGGTGCGTAGCACAGGTGGCAATTGTAGTAGGCGCGTGTGGCAATTCCATTGTATCTACCCTTTTCTAATTCCCACATGCACACTGGGATTTTCCAGTGCCTCTTTCCATGCGTTCTAAGAGTTTCCATCGATCCGGTCGCGCTTGCCATGTCCTATGCGATTATTTTTGTCTGGCATTTTCTGCATGGCGCATGTGGAAATTGTAGTAGGCGTGTGTGGAAATTCCGTTGTATCCACCATTTCCTAATTGCCACATGCGCACAGGGATATGCCAGTGCCTCTTTTCCACGCGTGCTGAGAGTTGCCACTGATCTGGTCGCGCTTGCCATGTCCTAACGTGATCATTTTTTTGGAATTTGGTGTGTGGCGCAGGTGGCAATTGTAGTAGGCGTGTGTGCCAATTCCGTTGTATCTTCCCTTTCCTAATTGCCACACACGCACTAGGATTTGCCAGTGCCTCTTTCCACGCGTGCTGAGAGCATGGCAATTGCAAGCATGAAGCATCTCATTTCTTTCATTTTTTTCAGAATGTAAATTAACTTTGCATGGAAATTGCAATGCTAGTTTTATAGAGAATTCAAATTAAATTTTCCATGGAAATTCCAAATCTATTTTGAAGAGAAACCAAGTTATATTTGCCATGGCAATTGGAATTGTTAAGCATGGCAACTTCACGCATGAAGCATGGCATCTTTTCATTTTTTGCAAAATGGAAATTAATTTTGCATGGCGATTGCAAAGTTAGGTTTATAGAGAATTCAAATTAAATTTTCCATGGAAATTCCAAATATAGTTTGAAGATAAATCAAGCTATATTTGCCATGGCAGTTGAAATTGTTAAGCATGGAAATTGCAAGCATGAAGCATGGCATTTTATTTTCTTTTTGCAACATGGAAAAAAAATCCTATTTAAGGTACCATGGCAATTGAAATTTTTAAGCATGGCATTTGCAACATGGCAATTAAATTTGCATAGAAATTGCAAAGCTAGTTTTATAGAGAAATCAAATTAATTTTTTCATGGCAATTCCAAATAAAGTTTAAAGAGAAATCAAGTCATATTTGCCATGGCAATCTAGTTTGAAGAGAAATCAAGTTATATTTGCCACGACAATTGAAATTGTTAAGCATGGAAATTGCAAGCATGAAGCATGGCATTTTTTTTCAAAATGGCAATTAATTTAGCATGGCATTTGCAAATCTAGTTTTATAGAGAATTAAAATTAAATTTGCCATGTCAATTCCGAATCTAGTTTGAAGAGAAACCAAGTTATATTTTCCATGGCAATTGGAATTGTTAAGCATTGCAACTACAAGCATGAAGCATGACATTTTTTCATTTTTTGCGAAAAGACATTTAATTTTGCATGGCAATTGAAAATCTAGGTTTATAAAGATTTCAAATAAATCTGCCATGGCAAATCCAAATATAGATTGAAGAGAAATCAAGTTATAGTGGTCATGGCAATTGAAATTGTTAAGCGTGGCAATTGCAAGCATGAAGCATGGAATTTTCTTTTGTTTTTGCAACATGGGAAAATTTTATTATTAAGGTACCAATGCAATTGAAATTGTTAAGCATGGCATTTTCAACATGGCAATTGCAAAGCTATTTTTATATATATAGAAATAAAATTGAATTTGCCATGGCAATTCCAAATAAAGTTTAAAGAGAAATCGAGTTATATTTGTCACAACACGGTAAAAAAACATTTTTATATTTTATGACATTTTTCACTTTATGGATCTAAAGTATTCATTTATATATGTATCATATATAAATTTTATGTTTTTATTTCAGTCATGGGGAAAATGCTTGATGTAAACGGCATCAAATTTTGTGTTCTATCTTTATTTTCATTTTTTTATGAAACTTACTATTGTAAAAGTGCGCAGAAATTTGTAGAGCTCAAACCTAGGCCTCCTTTTGGCCCTTTTCTTTTCGCACGAGGGGGAAAGGGGGCAGTTGATGAGGGGGTTTCGAGACGAGGGAGTCACGCTGGATACGATGGGAGCGAACGTCCGGGGAAGCTAAAGGTTCGTGCCGTGTGTCCTCTAGAGCGTACGTTTGCTCAATATTTGTGTCCTTATTTAAAAGTATTTTTATGAAATCCAGTAACTATAATTAGGAATCCAAAATAAAAAAAATCTAGTATCCTATTTTCCCACACAAAATAAAAACAAATTTATTATCAGCTTGCAAGAAAAGGCCTTCATTGTTGTAACAAAATAAATTGGGTCTTTCATTGCCAGTCCAGATAAAAGGACTTTGATTGTTAGGCAACCACAACGAATCGCTTCTTTTAAGTGATCCTCGGACACGACAAACATGAAGTTTAACATCCCTGACACACCAGAGCTCCCTTGATCGAAGTTTTTCTTGACCAAGATCATCCCAAGTCGCCTGGTGCCTATCTATTTATATCGCCATGTAGCAACTATATTAGAGATGTCTAAACTATGATCGTAGCTAGTACATTTTAATTTATGTTCTTCTATGTTTAATGCGCATGAAATTGATCGTACAATAGTAATATTTAAACTATGCAATGAACTAGTAGAGCGTTTAAATTATGGAGTGGACTAGAACATTCTATTCCATGCTTGTTTCTTTGAAAAATCATTTTCTACATGTTTCATTAGCATTTTGTCAACATGAAAGTAGCAAATGGATGAAGTGTACGTGTGCCAACTGTGGCTACACCAAGCACTTCATGAAGGAAAAGTTCTTCATGGATCTTTGCAAGGACTTTATAACTAGTACGGTATGTTTTGTGCCTGAGTTTTTCATATATAGATCTTCATGTATAATTCAACATATTAAGGCTGGCCAGCAAAATTTAGGAAAACATCACACCCAAAAATTATAAGAAAGGGAGGAACTAACATAACTAATTCATGCTACTTAGCTAGAGTACATCATTCCTATAACATATGACTAAAGGTTTCCAAAAATGAACTATTACGTTCATGCAACACTGATAGTTTATTTCGAGTTAGATATGAAAAATATGGCATCTCTACAGTGAAGACATAGACATCTTAGGCTTTAAAGCACACAAATCTCTGCATATACTATAAATATCCATTCACTTTTTCCTTTTTGGGAGCGCATCTTCCTTCAACTTGTTCCTTGAAGAGCGGAATAATCTGTGAGCAAAGATCATCCGATAATTGGGTACAATATCCTAGAAAAAGATCGAAATTTACAAAAAATTACCAAAGTAGGAACCAACAATAAAAGTGAATCAATAAAATATGGAAAATCAATATATAGATGAAAAGAGAGTTACAAAAAGACAATCGTAGCTTACCACATCGAAAGATTTCATCGTTTTACCGTACCAGTTTTCTATGTAAAGCAGGACGAAATAAACACAGTCATGCCTGCATTTGGATAATGAATTAGATGAAAAATGGAAAATCAATGAAGGCATACCAAAAAAACATTCACTACCTAGCTAGAAATCAAAAGTAATACTCTAGCTACTTAATTGAGCAAAGTTGTAAAGCATAACCACTAACTACTTAACTGAGCAAAGTTGTACAGAACCATGACCGATATGTGATAATTTTACTAGATTGCGAATGACTCAAGAAAGTGACACAAGAGGACCTTCATTCATGCTTTTAGAAAAACATCGAAACTTTTTTAACAAACAAACTTACACACTTGAAGAAATTACGAGACATCATTTTAAACTACCTATGTGGTATATTTTCCACACTAATTCATTGGAATTGCATTCAGAAAATTAATTTGCGGCACTTTAACTACCAACAATATATTAAAAATAATTTTGATGACCAATGTACTAGAATCTTCATAAAACATGTGATGCATACATAGTATGCACACACTTTAAATGTAGGAACGAACCAACTATAACATCAAGTCCACATGGATCTTCACTCCACATCAACACAAAAATAGATGAAGAGGAGGGAAAAGATGTTGGTTTCTCTGCATACATGTATCATTATTTGATATAACTATTGAATAATGTTTGTCATACAATTAAGTAGTATAGAACATTAGATGTAGCTCTAGATATTTATATAGATGTAACATATCTCACTGACAAAAAAAAATCTAAAGCAGACATGGCACCCCAATTTTTTTGGATCATGACTTAGTGAAGGACGAAGAAGGTTTAAACACCTAGAGTGTAATGTGAAGTTGAGATATGGATTACAATATAGACTGCATTGGATAAGTGGCTGGAGACTGTAACATGAACTTCTCAAAATCCTTGAAAGAAGATTCACTCCGCTTACAAAGTGTACTGAAGTTTGAAACCTATTCATAGTAAAAAAAAAATCAAAAGGCATGTTTGCTGATTGTTAGGATGAAGCAAATATGATGAACAAACATGTCCATATGAGAACTATATACAACTTACCAAATTGCTGATCAATTCTTCTTGTGTGTTTTGTTTTATCATCTCAATAGAGTCAAAGAATTTGATATTCTCATACAAAGAATTGACACATATTAGAACCCAGTGGTTATTCTTTAAAAAAGGGAAGTGCAACTAAAAAATGAAAGCATTCATAAAAGAACCCATTTATTTGGCTCCTCGAACTATAAAGAAAAACTAGAGTAAAAAATATATTTCAGAGCATAAAATACCAAGGCCATCTTCCAAAGGTTTTCTTGGGTATTAATTGCCGCAAACTCTCTCTCACTAGACTTAGGATGAAATTCCTCTGGGCTTACCAAAAGTTTCCTCTACAAAATTTGAAATGAAGAATATTATGGAAAAATAGGCTTCAAACTATGATTAAGACAATTATGAGGTAATTAGAATAATAAATTACTTACAGTGAAAGACGAAGTGGAGGTGTATTTCTTCATAAACGGTTGACTACGTGAGCTTAGCTTTGCTTCATGGTTTATCACCTGGACAAGAGCATCCATCACCTTTTCTGCGACATCACCCTTCGCTTTGAATGAAGAATAGAACGTCTTATAATATACAGGGAATCCGATCATGTCAACAAACAACGTAGTGGCCATGCAAGTAGAGAAAGAATGAATAAATTTGTGTTTCATGAGCGGGGGAAGGTAGCCATAAAAAGATTTTGAAACAACAATAAATGGTAAGATCACAATAACTTAAAAGTACTTAATGTTTTTTAAAGAATTTGTCCTCAAGTATTTTGTATAGAATTCATATTCTTTAATATAGGTTTTCATCTTCTTGGCAGCTTTATAAGGAGAAAGTACTTTCGCAACCCTTTTCTTCTTATTGCTTTTGTCAACAGTACTAGGCCCAGTACCTTTGTTCATTGACCTGAACGAGGCCTCCTGCATGATACAAAACAAATAGAAACCAAAAACGAAAAGATGAATGGAGAATATTTTGTAAAATAGAAAGTTCTACTAGTCTACTTTTTTTTTCGAAATGGGAGTTATCCTGCATTCATTAAGAAGAAAAGAGTTGCTCAGTTAATTTAGAAAAACTGAGCGAAAACCAGATTGCCTAGTTGATTATGGAGAACCGGGCGTAAACTATCACAACCGCTGAGCGGTACCCACAAAAAAACCACGCACACCACTACAAAGAGAGCCTCGCCAAGGCAGCCCACAAGCATCATCGTCATCACTTCTCCCCTAGAGGCCTCTTCGCCATCCCTACAACACTGAGAAAACGACTCCGACTTCGCCAACGGCAACCATGAACTCAACCCGCACAGCAGTAGAAGCGCACAACTGCATGAAGATCTGCACCAAAACTCAGCCCCTACGATCAGACAACGCAGCTCCAAATCTGAAGGGAAGCTCGGAAGGACAAATCCAGGCACGGCTGGCACCACGAAAGATCGCCGAACGGGCCACCTGCAGCCTATCATCGTATACCTCTAGGCCCCGCCGCCGCAGTTTCGACTCCACAGCAACAAACAAACCAAGGCAATATCGCGGACACGCCAGAGAAGAGCCGACTACCACGACCATAGCCACACTGCCGACATTGCTCCCCCCGTCACCGTTGCCACAGAAGTCTGATCATCACAATGCCACCACCGGTCCCGCTTACCGATGTCGAGCTCCGATACGATGCCCTCAAGAGGGAAAAACTGTTGGGGAACGCGGCAGAAAACAAAAAAATTCCGCACTACGAACAGCCCAGGACCACTATGGAGACTGCATACAAGGTTTTGATCTGATCGTTACCGACTCGTAGCGCAGCGGAAGTAGAGTCGATGTAGATCGTTGGTGCAGACCCCCGCAGCTAGGATTTACAACCTCCCAACCGCGAGGATGTTCTCCCTCGTCTGCTCCTCGGACAGCGCTCCGAGAGGCGGTCGGACAGTCCCTCGGACGATGTCACGGACAGCCCTTCGGGAGGACCCTCGAAACTTGAACGGTAACTCGGACAGCCCTTCGGGAGGACCCTCGAACAGTCCCTCGGGCAAAAGATCGAAACTACGACCTCTCTACGGGGTTGCACACATACGGTGTCATCTATCCGGCAGGGCTTCGCCGTCCAGAACTAGTTCCTACCGGAACCCAGACAGCCTTTCGGCTCTACGAAACTATTTCGTGGGAGGGAGAGAAGAAAGCCAGATCATGCAATGGCACTTGTTGAGAGTTCAAGTGAGAACTTGGATCAGCTTTGAGAGACCCCTCTCCACCCCTATTTATAGGGTGAGAGGCTATGGGGAAAAACCCAAAATGCCCTCCAAACTGCATCATTGCCTGCATCATCATGCAAGCTGCATCATCGCCTGCATCATCATGCAAGCTGCATCATCGCCTGCATCATCATGCAAGCTGCATCATCGCCTGCATCATCAAGCAAGCTGCATCATCGCCTGCATCATCATGCAAGCTGCATCATCGCCTGCATCATCATGCAAGCTGCATCATCGCCTGCATCATCATGCAAGATGCATCATCGCCTGCATCATCATGAATAGTGTATCCACTATTCATGAAGACATTTATCTGCGACCGTAAAATCCGAAACTTTTCTGTAGGTCTTAGAAAAATTCCAGTACCCACTAAAAGGATTTTGGACGGGTTCCGAAACAATTCCGGATTAGTGATTTTCATCTGCGAAAAGCAACCAAAGCGGTTCCGGCAGCTCCGGAACATTTCCGGTTTTTTTTTTTTTTTTGAAAAAATCCCAGAAGTTCCCAGAACAATTCTGGCACCCTCCAAGAATTTCCAGGCGTGTGCCGAAATCATTTTGACTTAATGATATATTCCGAAACAACTTTTCGGTTTTACCGAAATTATTCCGGTGTTCTCTTTCCGGAACTTTTCCGTTTTCTCCGAAACCATTCCGGTGACTTTCTCTCAGACTCCCTGTCTAGTATTCAGCAGATAGATGACCCTTAAGCGTGTGACCCTATAGGTTCGGTGAAGTATAGACATGACCCGGAACACTTTCCGATCAATGATCAACATCGGAGCCGTGGACACCCATATTGACCCCTATACCCACACGAATAAATATTCGAGTGAACCTCCAGTTGCCGTGTGCTATTCCTGTTGCTTCGCGATATGTTACAAATACCCGAGGTGAGACTTATCGGCATCCCCGTGGATCAACACTTGTCCACTATGCCAGTTACCTCGTTACTGGTATTGTTCTCTTTTCTCGTTCCCGCGTTCCGGCATCCCTGTGATCAAATCACACTGTGTCTGGCCAGACAATGGTGGATACCGTAACACCGAGAGGGCCCGAAGAATATCTCTCCATCGACGGAGGAGCAAATCCCAATCTTGAGCTACCTAGTTCCTTGTCATACTTTTCCGTGAACCCGTAAGCCGCCGTAATAGCCACCCTTTTACAGATGACGTTTAACAAACCCCAAAGTTCACGAAGCAAGTACGAAGGAACTCGATACTCTCATGGTCTAAGGAATTATGCAAACGCTCAACTTTCTCTGTGTTATAATCCATTAACTGGTGACGAATGTATCTCATAGCATAACATCAATCTGGGTCGATTCAACACAAATGTTCTTCTAACATTGTGCCCTCAAAATTGCCGGCATAGTCATGCCCATGATCAGGAAAACAGAACCATCATGCAACACTTGAGCTAGTCTTAGAGGCGAGACTACGAATATATATTTTTTATCCGTTTATTATTCCACACGTGCATATGAGTCTTCCTCCGAGCCTCGTGGTTATTGCAGACTCGAGAACCATAGCAGTTATAGCATGGAATATAAACATAATTAGGAACATGGGGATAAATAATAACATTTATTATTGCCTCTAGGGCATATCTCCTACAGACTCCCACTTGCACTAGAGTCAATAATCTAGTCAATGCTAATGCACTTTACACCTACGGCATACTGGTGTAAAATATGCTTCACATGTGGTATAGCCTGATGTCCAACGGATCTGACAACTTCAACTCCGTGTGTATCTTTGCATATTCTCGCGTTTTCACGCTTTCACAAAATTCATATTTTGTGTGGACTTGGCTTTGTATATATGCGAATCACTGGTCGAACCTTGATTCCTCAGACTGAGCTATGGAGCAACTATCTTCAATAGTGTTCCATTGACCAAAGCCATATTGGAACCATACTAAGTTCATGAATGAACTATATGATTCAACATTTTCTTTGTTGCTTCTAAAGCAGCAACATACATAGCCATTTGTTATAGAATTTCGCCACAGTAACCTGTTATGAACAATTCCAACTTACTGTGCCACCATATTGTGTATTACACACACAAAAACTTTAACTCAAATCGAAAATCGCATGGAGCATTGATGAAAACCGTATCGATGTAATTACTTACAACAAGTTCTTCATAATCTCTTCTTGCGAGAAAACATGTCATCAGTGCTACTTTAGTACTCAATGACATTTTTCACTGTTGTCCCACGATCAGTTCTTTGATCACTTTGGTATCTATACTCGCAACAACTTTGGAGTATTGGACATATCTGGTTGTTTTACATACCATGGAATACATGATTAATCCCAACACGAAGGTGTGTGGAATCTCCATTATGTAATTTGCTCATCAGTGTTTTGGGACACTGAGTCTTGCAAAAACTCTTTCCATGTGACTTTGGCAAGAATCACTCCTTGTCGTTTTTAACGCTAAACTGTTTTAGCACCTTGTCAATATGTATTTTGGCTTAGCCCTATTAGGCAATTATATCTCGTAGATAATTATGCCTAATATCAAGACAACTTAGCCCAAGCACTTCGTTGAAAAACTATTTTCAATGAAGTCTTAATTTGTGTCAAGAAATTTATATTATTTCCAATTAACAATGTGTTAGGCACACAAGGTTTTTAGAAATAATATTATGCTCCCACTTACTTTCTTGTAGCCACAAGCATCTTCGTTATCCATCGATGAAATCAAACTCTTTTGATTATTTCATCAAAAACGAAGATTCCAACTCCATTATGCTCTCTTTTGTCCATCGCAGGAACTCTGAAGTTTGCATACTTACTAGCATCCTCTGGACTGACAAAATACCTTGGACTGTATCTCCAAGGCAGTATTTCCATCTCATGGAAATCCTTTTGGCATCCATGTTTCATATCTCATGAATGAAATACGTATTAATTGCTAGTTTAACCCGAACCGACTTTAAGCATCGCTACGGAGAGACAATCTCGCCGTAGTTAATTCCTTGAAATTGTTATAAGCAACAAGTCGAGCTTTATGGATAAAACATTTTTATCCGTATCAGTTTATAGTTCCATTAATATTCGTTAGACTCTAAGTCTTCCGAATGGTCCATCAAGATACAATCTTGAATTACGTATATGGAAACTATCTCGGATTTGTATTGGCATTTAGCCAATTCCGGAGTCAGGGCCCATCATCGCTTCCTTGATTATCGTAGGTATGCTGTTGTCTAACAACAATATCTCGTTTGCGCACCTGAGAGGTTTGCACGAGTTTTGCCTACGTGGCTCAGTTGCAAGTTTGACCGAAGTCCATACATCTCATGTAGAGGCTTCCGTATCAGTTGCAGTAGGAAACTCTGGAATCACTTCCAAGGTTCCTTTCCTTTGATCTGATGACGAAGATACTGTTATCTCGTCGAGTTGCACTGTCCTCCCACTCACCTTTTTTCAAGAACCATTCTCTTTAAAAGCATACCGTTATTTGTGGCAAAACCTTTTGCCTCGGTATAGTGGTGGAGGAATTCCCAATAATTTGGGATAACCTACAAAGTAGCACTTGTCTGATTTGGAATAGGTTTGTAAACAGTTTACACAATCCCCATATTCCAAATGTTAAGAAAAGATAAAACATGGTTGGGCGTACCATACCATGGCGTCATTTCAACAGACCTGATGGCGCTCCTTTAAGTGTAAAAGCCGTAGTCTCTAAAGCATTACATTAAAAGGGATAATGGCAAATTGATTTATGTCATCTTTGATCTTACCATGTCATAAATGGTTTGATTACATCTTCAAGGACATTCCACTTGCAGTGGTGTTCCGGGAGGTGCAAGTTATGAAAACTCTTTTCACAACTCATCAGACATTGGCTAAACTTGTAACTCAAAAATTCCTTTCTGCAATCAAATTGTAGAAACATAATTTTCTTGTCACAATAACTTTCACTTCATTTTTGAAAACCTTTCGAATGATTTCAAAAGATCCAGACTTACGTCTCATCAAGTAAATATCCATATATCTACTTGAGTCTTTTCTGAAGATAGATAAATCCACTACTAACAACATTTATCGGACTACACACATCAAATGTATGATCACCAATAAGTTTGTTGTTCGTTCCTCATGGCCTGTGAACGGTATTTCAGTCACTTAACTTTTCGGACGAAAGTTGCAAGTGTGAGATGATTCATAATCAAATGACTTCAAAATCCATCATTATGGAATTTCTCCATGCGGGTTTCTCCAATGTGACCAAATGCAGTGCCACACATATGTGGTATTCTTTTAGTCTTTCGACATTTAGCGTCATTGTTATGGATGTATCATATTACCATCAATATTCGTAACATACATCCCATCCCCGATGGAAGCATGGCCCTTTATGTTATTCATAATACTGAACAACAATTGTTCTTTTATGAACAACCTTCTTGCAACATACTTTATGCAATGGGCTAGAGTGTATAAAACTCTAAAACGAATTATGAAAATAAATACAGATGGTGATACACCGATGGAAGGTATAGTAACTTTTACTATGTTCCCAGCGCGTATCTAAAACTCATTACTGGCAAGTCTTTTAGGCCGTAGTGGTTCTTGCATCGAGTTGCAACAGAATGCAATCGAGCGGGTATTCCTGTGATCAACTTTTAATCATAATACCCAAGAATTATGGACTAACTGTTTAATCACAATTCCCAAGAACTATTTATTTTTGACCAGCCTTCCATACATCAATAACTTTCATGACTTTTATACATGAGCTGGACATTCCAGTCTTCTTTCTTTTTGCCCTTATACTTTTAACAGTTTAACTTTCAATATATTTCTCCTACTCTCAGAAGAAGCACCCAACTTTAAGAGTGGCGTTAGCCCCGGACTTCCTAGGCGTGTGAGTCATACTAACACCCTTTGGACATTTCCTTTCTCTTTAAGTTGTTTGTTTTATTCACCTTCATCATATGACAGGCGTTCTTCTGGATCCCTCTCTTATCAGTCAAATGCCCAGTAAACACTTTACTAATACTTTGCAAACAAACATTGCTTTGGATATCTCATATCTTTTAGCCTATGTCTGTATCTGAAAACAATTTTCAGTTCCATGAATATTACATAACTATCCCAAACTTGTGAAGTTCGGGTCTTATGGAAGCAAACGTATTGCACTTGACCACAATGGAATTCTAGCTTTTGGATTGAAGGACGAGAGTCACATCATCCATAGCATTAGCGGGAGGACACCGAAAGCATGCGATAGGACAAAATCCTTCTCGGCACTCTTGAGGACAATCCTCGCATTACGTTACCAACCGTAAAGTTTTAACCAGATATTTAACAACTTATTCAATTTTAATAGGGAAGGTGGAAACGCGAGCCATTATTCTACAACTATTAGCAAATTATACTTAGACAGTGTTCATAATTAATTGCACTCAGAATTAAACAAGTTAATTCTAAAATGCGCTCCCACTCAAATCAATATCTCTCAAAATTGATTATGAGTGATTCAAGATCCAAATATCAATACAACGCCATAGAATCATCATCTCATGACGAGGATTTTGATTTGGTAGGCCAACTTGCCGATCACATCTCTATGTCACTCTTGTTCATCTTTCGATGCATGTGTTCCGAGCTCAGGACGATCCTGCCATGAACGTCAAGACAACCAAGTGATCTTGCTGCGAGGTCTGACCTCACCCGCCTTACATTTCTCCAATCGTTCGTACCCATGCATCCATGGCGCACCCCGAAAGGATAGATGCTGTGACGGTGCTACATTTGGGAGAACACTAACTACTTGATATTTTAAGTGAGAGATCACCCTAATAAAAAGCGACTACCGCGCAATCAAGAAGGGTGCAACTTAAGGGATACACATCTCAGGTAATTTATAATTGCATGATATGGTATAGCCCCTTCTGACGGAGAAGTCAAGTATTTCTTCGTCGTAGGCATTTGCGTCGGAGTTCACCTTCGCGAAGTTTGCCACCACCTTGTCGATGCACCAAATAATATTGCTATCTTTATAGCTAATAAAATAAGTGCATTACATAAGGTTGACTCGCAGGTCATTAAAGTGACAATCATATGGCTCCAGCCATCATGCCAAATCATGACACGCAGGTCATGTTAATAAATTTACATTATATAGTCATCTCATACATAATCAAATTAATATGAGCTTTGCTATACCACATCACAAGCACATCCTGCAAAACCAAGTTAGACGCCTCTAATCGGTTTATGCAAAATTTTATTTTACGTGGCTTCTAAGGTTTTGACTTAAACCGCAGCTACCAACGTTTATCATCAAGCATGATTATTCAAGTCGCTAGATTAACTTTGCGGGGTGTATGAAACACGAGATAATAAAATCTCGAGCCCCATACTGAACTTCGTCATACGCGTGATCCCCGTGCAGATCATATCTGCATTGCCCTTTAGTCTGCAGAATTTCTTCTTTCTCTAACTACGGTGGAATTCAACGAACTGTTAGCACTTCTTTGATCAATCAGGATCGCAGATTGCCAGAACTTTGAAACTCCACCATACTGTTATTGAGATCAGAAATACACAAATTCCAGGGAAGCAACAAGAACATCGGGTAACAGATTTCATCTGCCACCCGCATAAATAATTTTCAGCAATAGATCTGATCTACTCTAAAATTATATTATGCAATACCCATACATCTCTATGTATTCTAGATCGCAACATGCATCTACGCATAGCACGGCTCTGATGCCACTGTTGGGGAACGCGGCAGAAAACAAAAAAATTCCGCACTACGAACAGCCCAGGACCACTATGGAGACTGCATACAAGGTTTTGATCTGATCGTTACCGACTCGTAGCGCAGCGGAAGTAGAGTCGATGTAGATCGTTGGTGCAGACCCCCGCAGCTAGGATTTACAACCTCCCAACCGCGAGGATGTTCTCCCTCGTCTGCTCCTCGGACAGCGCTCCGAGAGGCGGTCGGACAGTCCCTCGGACGATGTCACGGACAGCCCTTCGGGAGGACCCTCGAAACTTGAACGGTAACTCGGACAGCCCTTCGGGAGGACCCTCGAACAGTCCCTCGGGCAAAAGATCGAAACTACGACCTCTCTACGGGGTTGCACACATACGGTGTCATCTATCCGGCAGGGCTTCGCCGTCCAGAACTAGTTCCTACCGGAACCCAGACAGCCTTTCGGCTCTACGAAACTATTTCGTGGGAGGGAGAGAAGAAAGCCAGATCATGCAATGGCACTTGTTGAGAGTTCAAGTGAGAACTTGGATCAGCTTTGAGAGACCCCTCTCCACCCCTATTTATAGGGTGAGAGGCTATGGGGAAAAACCCAAAATGTCCTCCAAACTGCATCATTGCCTGCATCATCATGCAAGCTGCATCATCGCCTGCATCTTGCTTGCATCATCGCCTGCATCATCATGCAAGCTGCATCATCGCCTGCATCATCATGCAAGCTGCATCATCGCCTGCATCATCATGCAAGATGCATCATCGCCTGCATCATCATGAATAGTGTATCCACTATTCATGAAGACATTTATCTGCGACCGTAAAATCCGAAACTTTTCTGTAGGTCTTAGAAAAATTCCAGTACCCACTAAAAGGATTTTGGACGGGTTCCGAAACAATTCCGGATTAGTGATTTTCATCTGCGAAAAGCAACCAAAGCGGTTCCGGCAGCTCCGGAACATTTCCGGTTTTTTTTTTTTTTTTGAAAAAATCCCAGAAGTTCCCAGAACAATTCTGGCACCCTCCAAGAATTTCCAGGCGTGTGCCGAAATCATTTTGACTTAATGATATATTCCGAAACAACTTTTCGGTTTTACCGAAATTATTCCGGTGTTCTCTTTCCGGAACTTTTCCGTTTTCTCCGAAACCATTCCGGTGACTTTCTCTCAGACTCCCTGTCTAGTATTCAGCAGATAGATGACCCTTAAGCGTGTGACCCTATAGGTTCGGTGAAGTATAGACATGACCCGGAACACTTTCCGATCAATGATCAACATCGGAGCCGTGGACACCCATATTGACCCCTATACCCACACGAATAAATATTCGAGTGAACCTCCAGTTGCCGTGTGCTATTCCTGTTGCTTCGCGATATGTTACAAATACCCGAGGTGAGACTTATCGGCATCCCCGTGGATCAACACTTGTCCACTATGCCAGTTACCTCGTTACTGGTATTGTTCTCTTTTCTCGTTCCCGCGTTCCGGCATCCCTGTGATCAAATCACACTGTGTCTGGCCAGACAATGGTGGATACCGTAACACCGAGAGGGCCCGAAGAATATCTCTCCATCGACGGAGGAGCAAATCCCAATCTTGAGCTACCTAGTTCCTTGTCATACTTTTCCGTGAACCCGTAAGCCGCCGTAATAGCCACCCTTTTACAGATGACGTTTAACAAACCCCAAAGTTCACGAAGCAAGTACGAAGGAACTCGATACTCTCATGGTCTAAGGAATTATGCAAACGCTCAACTTTCTCTGTGTTATAATCCATTAACTGGTGACGAATGTATCTCATAGCATAACATCAATCTGGGTCGATTCAACACAAATGTTCTTCTAACATTGTGCCCTCAAAATTGCCGGCATAGTCATGCCCATGATCAGGAAAACAGAACCATCATGCAACACTTGAGCTAGTCTTAGAGGCGAGACTACGAATATATATTTTTTATCCGTTTATTATTCCACACGTGCATATGAGTCTTCCTCCGAGCCTCGTGGTTATTGCAGACTCGAGAACCATAGCAGTTATAGCATGGAATATAAACATAATTAGGAACATGGGGATAAATAATAACATTTATTATTGCCTCTAGGGCATATCTCCTACAAACGACACCAAGACGCCGCGATCGTCAGATCATAAGATCAAGGGTTTCCCCCGGAGAGGCCAAAAAGCCGGATCCGTACGGGAGGGGTGCGACAGCAACACATCGATGCCTCCATGAAGGTCAACGACGGCCCGCAGCCGCCGCCATCGATGGTCCCGGCACAAGGCCACGACAGGGGTCTTCACCCGAGCATCCATACCACCTCCGACGCACATCATCTCGCCTCGACATCAGCAAACCCACCAACCACCACCACCGCTCGAACACCAACTCAGATGTGTCCGAGCCCCTCATGGTGCCCCCGAGCACATCACAATCCGCAGCCGACCGGGAGCCACCGGACACAGCAATCCATGACTCCCTGCCAAGCACCATGCCGCCGGGGAACCATAGATCACTGCCCGAGGTCGAGAACCACCACGGTTCCCAACCGTAGCGCTGGATCGAACCGCCGAAGATCGAATCCACCGGAGGCACATCCTATGTGCGCATCTGCGCCACCATGCCTCACCTCAGGCAACCCCACGCCAAATCGGGCGACCCCGCAGGGCCTCGCCAGATCCCACCACCGCCAGCCACGCGCGGGTCCGGATGCGCCAGGACGCGCCCGCGCCGCCTTGCCGCTGGACGCAGAGCGCATGCCCCCGCCGACGCAGACGAGGATCCCAGCGTGCCACGTCCTCCATGCTCGACGACCTGTGGAGACACCACGTCGCGCGGCGCCGACGTCCTTTGCCAGACCCGCCAGATCCGCCGTCGCCCCTTGCCCAAACGAGGAGCCGCCGAAGCCACTCGTCCCAGGGCCTCCCGCAGGCAGCCCCAGTGCTGGCTGGCGCACCCACTCCGCTTCGATCTCCAACCGCAGACGACGCACGTCCCCCCGAACTCCAACCGCAGCAGGGCCGCGTCGGCCATCGAACTCTGCAGGCAAGTCCCCGCCGTCGCACGGGCTTTGCCCGGCGACACCCTCCGGCGGCGGCGAGGGGAGTGGAGGGGGTAGGAGAGCGCCTGCGCCGGCTGGATCTGGCGCCCCGGTGCGGCCGCCGAGCCGCACGGGAGCGAGAGGAGGGGCGGGTTGTTTATTTTTCTACTTTAAATACATAAGAGATATACTTGCATACACAAAAAGAGAGATCAATGCAATAGAAAAAAATTGAGCTGAGAGGATACTGCCATGGTGTTACTGGTTCAAAGAAAGAGATGGGTCTTCTGCAGATCTATTTGAAGGCCTTTCCTCGCCGTCATTAAGATCCACCGCATTATTAAGATCTATCCCTAAAACTCGGAATGGGCAAATAGATCCTGAAGTTGTGAGATAATCTGTGTCAATTGCAACATGCAAAGTTGGATCTTCACTTGCTGGAAATGAAGATGAATCTTGAGGATCAGAAGGAGACTGGGTTGGACATTCCATTGTTTTCCGCACTCATATGAAATTCTTCAAGTTAAGGCAGGATTGAAGAATTGAACTATATGGACAACAAGGAGACCGGAAATAAATTTTGATTAAGCTAATATTGTACATTGAATTGAGTAGGGAGTAGGGACAACATGAACACGTAAAATACTATTTGATTCATTCAAATTTGAATAAATTCAAATACATTGAAAATACAAAATGAATTAAGTAGGGTCAACATACAAAATATGAACTACACATTTTCTAAAGTACCTGTGGCTGGGGATAAGTTTGAGATGCAAAACTAATGTTCATATTGTTCAAACCTTGTAACCCGGCATAAGGTGTTTGTCATATAGGCCGAAGCTACACAAAGGGGAAAATGTACATTTTCAATCCGAAAAAATAATAGAAGATATAATGACAAAAAAATGAAGCTAACTGGAATGAACAATTACCGGTAAAACACCAAAAGCATTCCAGGATTTCATATTTCTATCAACATATGCAAGATGTTCAAAGTCCTCATTCTTAATATGAAAAATCCTTGGCAATCCATAGTCAATCGACAGGTTGGGTGCATGATTATTAAAATCCACAAAGTCCATGTATATAATCTGAAAGAGACACCATGAACAAAAACATGTATAAAGAAAAACAATAGATGAAAGAATGTTAACAATAACAAAAAATCAAAATACACCACTTACGGCCAAGATAGGTAGGCAGCCAGCCATGAACGAATGTTGACTACTTTGCTTGCGGGATTGCCGCCTACTAGATCTTGTGGCCCTGTGTCTTTTTGACTGTTCGAATAGACAGTCCAGGCAAAGAGAACCAAAATCAAGCATGGGGAACTTAGAGACATCTCTTAGAGAAAATAGGTATCACCACTTTGCATAGTTGTCTTTAGCTAGGCAGAGAATACATGAGAAGAAGAAAAACAGGAAACTCCTCATAAACCCTTCCTCGGTCTCATCACTAAGCATCACTACCTCGATCAGCCTACCGAACGTCTTCTTGTTGAAACCAAGAGACGAAGGGAAGACTAGCTAGAACATCGACCTAGTCGATCCGACACAAGAGCAGCTAATGAAGAATGGCTGAGCTTTTGGAAGCTAAAAATCCCAGACAAAGATGAAAAACTTTGCATGGAGGTTAACCAGAGACTCGTCCCCGCGGAAGCTGCTAAGATGTCACGGGAAGATGGTCGAAACGGAAATATGCCAGATTTGCAATGGTGGCAAGAAGATCTCTTGTGGACTGCAACATGTCTAAGTGCATTCGATCTTTATTAGATGAAGACTTGTCGAGCATTTGATTGCATGTAGGATCCCTATTCCCTAATGCTAGGCTATGGCTTCTTCAACTGAAAGAATCTACGAGTGAGGAAGAATTCATCACGGTGCTTGTCACTTTATGGTTGATCTGGTGGGCACGAAGAAGGGCCATTCATGAGAATGAGTTGCAGTCACCCCTCACAACTTTCAGTTTTATTCAGATCTATCTAGGGGATCTTGTCTTGCTTTCATCTCATGCTATCACCATCAAGACAAAACCTGTGATTAGCACCAGCAGAAGGAGATAGTGGCTGGCTAGCGCCAGATGCAAACGTTTATAAGATCCAAGTTGATGTGGGTGTGGACAGGAACGGTGAAATAGGGGATTTTGCAACAATATGCTGAGACCGTCTTGGGATTTATTTGGGTGCTTCAGCTGGTGTTGTGCGGGGTATGATCAACACAGAAACTTTAGAAGCGACAGCTTGCGGAAAGGCCATATCTTTGTCTGAAGATCTATATGTACAGAAGTTCTTAGTCACTAAGGATTGCGGTAAGTCAATTATAAACCGCATAAAATCTAAGCTTTCAGTTTATTCTGAAAGACCACCACCGTAAGTATGATACTGTCAGGTTTGGTCAGGTTCCTACGACACTCCACCCTGGTGGTCGACCCGGGCTACGTCCCTTTGTGCCCTGGGCCGTGTAACTAGTGGTGTGTGCATATATGAGTGTGTGTCACTGGGTGTTACCAGGAGATATAAGCGAGTAGGTGGGCTAGAGAGAGGACGCCTACGAACTTAGAGCGCGTTCAGATGTCGGATTTCTAGTACAATTACGTGGGGCGGCTAAAAGTGTACTCCACATTTTTCTGGAGCGGAGCCCGAGTAGAGGGAAACCGAACATGCCCTTATATGCAGCCTTATTCCCCATGCTATCAAAGAATAGTCTGATCCCCAAATCCCTCATAATTCCCTCTCCAATCTCCATTTCGTCAATCCCTACCTACCTAGGCATGCAGGAGCGTGACAGATACTGGTTCAGATGCTCCAGAATAAGTGTACATATCCAAAACCAAACGCCATGGAGAAATGCAATAGAATCGAGTTCTGGCTTGTGTCAAAGCATGGAGAGAAAACAAACACAATAGTACTCGATCGAGCGCGCTGGCCGTCATTAATTTCCCAGCCCGGAGGATGGATGGATGGATGGTGGTGCTGCGCCTGCGCTGCGGTGACGGCCGGCCGTTCTTCCTTCCCAATCGTTTGTACTAGTAGTAGAGTAGAGTGTAAATGGTTTCCTAATCTGCCTGCCTGCTTCTCCTCGTCCGTCACCGTCACCAACCCAGAGCCAGAAACGGAGACGCAAAACCCCCAAAGCTCCAAACCAAACCAAAACCCGCCTCGCCTCCCGGTCTCCCACCGCCATGCCCAGGCCGCCGTCGGTAGTCCGACGCGACTGAAACACTCTTGTCTATACTCTATAGTTCCTTCCACTTCTATCTGACGAGGCTTCGAAAAGCTTGGGTCAATACGCCACCTCCGATACGCAGATCAGATCAGATAATAAACGAAACCGAAAGCAAAAAAGGTTCATCCACCATACGATGACAGCAGCTAGTACGTCCGTCTCCGTCACCACCCCAATCCGATACTAAAACTTCATCAGACCACTGATCTCAGAGCGAAGCAGAACAACTTTTGAAACAGCCTCACTACCCGCGGAACACCGCTAAGCAAACGAATCTCGACTGAAATAAACTGAGATTACAAACAAGACAGAAAGATTTGGTCGCAAACCTTGTGTCGAAACGCGGAGTGGAGAGCACCCTGGTTGCTTGGTCCGGCCGGCCGGCCGGAGGGAAGACGACCAGGCGAAGAAGACCTCCAACCACGCGGCGGCTGCACGGTAGGCAGGCAGTGAGGCGAGGCGACTCGGAGGAGGGAGGGGAGGACGACGATGCGAGGTAGCTGGAGGCTGGCTGTGGACGGCTGTGGCAGTTTATATTTCGGGACAAAATGACAAGTCACTTGCGCCGCTATAGATGGTGTATGTACAAAAATGGTTGGTAGGAAAGGGGTCGGAAAGAACAAACCTACTCCTTCCGTTCTTCAAAGAGTGTACTTTCAACTTTGTTGGAAGATCAAATTTTTGTAACTTTGACCATGATTATATATAAATGCATAAATATTTATACCACCAAATTAGTATTATTAGAATCGTTATGAAGTATATTTTATTATATAATTATTTGGTTTCATAATTATTGTTATATTTTTGTGTAAACTCAGTCAAAGCTTAAAATAGTTTAAATCTCTAAAAAAGTTAAAAGTACACTTTTTCAAGAACAAAGGGAGTAGGCAGGTTGTTGAAATTTGAAAATCACAAGTGTGGGATATTGAGGTATTTGGTCCAAAAAAATTGACTTAATTTTTTGAGAATATTGTGTCCTAAAGTTGAATGCTCCAATTCATCGAAAATTCGGAATGGCTATTTAGCTGAGCTCCAAGTACATGCTGTGAAGAAATGGGAGGTCATCTATGTCGTTCTACTCTCCTTGTAAAGAAGGGTCGATCCGGCGGTTTTAGATTCATGCTAGGGTTAGTATTGGCGTGAAAATGTGATTGCCATTTTTCTGACGGTAGTGGTCAGTTAAACGTGATGCCGCTATTTAATTTCGTAGTTTTTGGGTGAGAATCAGGTAAATTTTTCTTATGGTTGTTGCCGCTCAACTTTCCGTTGTAGAAATCATTAACCAGTAAGTAGAAATCTTTATCAATAATATCCCAGTGCTTAATTAAGTTATTGGTGAAACCATCTGGCCAGGTGATTTATCCACATGCAATTTTGTAATGACCTTGTCAATTTCTTCATTTGTGAAGGGCACTTCTAATTCAACTTACATCGATCCTTACCGTGGACTTCATAACTAGTATGGTATGTTTTAATTCAACTTGTTGTGGCAGATTTTTTCATATATAGATCTTCATGTCTAATTCAACATATTAAGGCTCAACAGCAAAATTGAGGAAAAAACCACACCAAAAAAATAAGAAAGGGAGAACCTCCATAACTAACTCATGCTAATTAGCTATAGTAGAACATTCATATAACATGAGACTAAAACATTTCCAGAAATGAGTGATTGTGATCATGCAATACGGATATTTCATTTTGAGTTACTTATAATATTTTATTTGTGCCGTGAAAACATAGATATCATAAGCTTCAAACCACAATAATCTTTGCATAGACTATAAATATCCATTCACATTTTTCCTTTTCGGGAGGGCGTCTTCCTTCAACTTGTTCCTCAAAGAGTGGAATAATCTGTGAGCCAAGATCATCCTGTAATTGGGTACGATATCCTATACAGAGATCGTGATCGATTTACAAAAAAGAAATACCAAATTAGGAACCAAAAATATAAGTGAATCAATAAAAGAAAGACAATCAATACATGAAAGGAGAATTTTAAATGGACAATCCTTACCGCGTTGAAAGATTTCATCATTTTACCGTGCCAGTTTTCTATGTAAAGCAAGACGAAATAACCACAGTCATGCCTGCATTTGGATAATGAATTAGATGATAAATGGGAAATTAATTAGGGTATACCAAAACAATTCTCTGCCCAGAAACCAAAAGCAAGAACTCGTAATTTCTTGACGAGCAAAGCTTAAAATCTTAACCACTAGCTTCTTAACTGAGCAAAGTTGTACAGAACCGTGACCTAGGGATATGTGATAATTTTACTAGACCCTAAATGACCAAGAAAGTGCTACCAGAGGACCTTCATTCATGATTGTAGGAAAAACATCAGAACTTCTTTAACAGACAAACTTATCCGCTTGACGAAATTACTAGACATCATTTCAAATTAACGATGTGGTATATTTTCCACACTAATTTATTCGAATTGAATTCCGAATAATCAATTGTGGAACTTTTAATGCTAGTAGTGGATCAAAATGATATGATGACCAATGAACTGAAATCTTCATAAAACATGTGATGCATACATATTATGCACAAACTATAAATGTAGGAAAGAACCAACTATATAACAACAAGTCCACATGGATCATCACGCTACACTAACACAAAAATAGATGAAGAGGGAAAGGATGTTTGTTGGTCTGCATATGTATTATTATTTCATATAACTATTGAACAATTGTTTGTCTAACAATTATGTAGTATAGAACAGTAGGTGTAGCTCTAGATATTTCTATAGATATAGCATATCTTACAAATACAAAACAAATCTAAAGCATACATAGCACCCCCCCCCCCCCCCCCAAAAAAAACATGCATCGTGACTTTGTGAAGGACGAAGAAAGTTAAAACATCTAGAGTGTAATGTGAAGTTGACCGGTTGCTTACAATGTAGACTGCATTGGATAAGTGGCTGGAGACTGTAACATGAACTTGTCAAAATCCTTGAAAGAAGATTTGCTCTGCCTACAGAGTGTATTGAAGTTTGTAACCTATTTACAATAAATAAAAAAACAATAAGAAGGCATGTTTGTTAGGATGAATCAAAGATGATTATAAAACATGTCCATGTGAGAAGTATATACAACTTACCAAATTGTTGATCAGTTCTTCTTGTATGTTTTCTTTTATCATGCCAATAGAGTCAAATAAATTTGTGTTCTCATACAGAGAATTGACACATATTAGAACCCAGTGGTTATCCTTGAAAAAAGGGAAGTGTAACTGCAAAATGAAAGCATTTATAAAAGAATCCATTTATATGGTCCTCGAACTATAAGGAAAAACTAGAGTACAAGAAATACTTTAGAGAAGAAAATACCAAGTCCATCTTCCAAAGGTTTTCTTGGGAATTAATTGTCGCAAACTCTGCCTCACAAGAATTAGGATGAAATTCCTTTGGGCTTACCAAAAGCTTCCTCTACAAAATTTTAAATGAAGAATATTATGGGAATATAGGCTTCAAACTATGGATTAGAAAATGATGAGAGAATAAAAATAACAAATGACTTACTGTGAGAGATGAGGTGAAGGTGTACTTCTTCATAAACGTCCCGCTATGTGAGCTTAGTTTTGCATCATCGTTTATCACTTGGACAAGAGCATCCATCACTTCCTCTGCGATATCACCCTTAGCTTTGAATGAAGAATAGAACGTCTTATAATAAACAGGGAATCCACTCATGTCAACAAACAACGTACTGTCCATGCGAGTAGAGAAAGAATGAATAAATTTGTGTTTCATGAACAAGGGTAGGTGCCAAAAAATATATTCTCAAACAACAATAAATGATAAGGTGGCAATAACTTCAAAGTACTTACTGTTCCTTAAAGAAATTTTTGCTCAAGTATTTTGTATAGAATTCATATTCTATAATATAGGTTTTCATCTTCTTGGCAGCTTAATAAGGAGAAAGCACTTTAGCAACCCTTTTCTTATTATTCCTTTTGTCAACAGTACTAGATCCAGTACCTTGTTCAATGTTTGTAACAGGGCCTCCTGCAAGAAACAAAACAAATAGAAGACCAAAAAATAAAAGATGAATCGTGAGCATTTTGTACAACAAAAAGTTCTACAAGTCTACTTTAAATACATAACATGTATAATCCGTGCACATAAAATATTTAAATAACAGAGAGCAATGCAACAAAATAAATGGACCTAAGAGGATACTTCCATGGCACAGCTGGTTGAAAGAAAGAGATTGGTCTTCTACATAGGGCATTGCTATTTGAAGGCGTTCATCGACATCATCAGGAGCCACCACATTATTATTAAGATCTATCCCTAAAACTTGTAATGGGCCAGGAGATCCTGAAGTTGTGACATAATCGGTGTCCATTGCAACACGCAAAGTTGGATCTTCAATGGGTGGAAACGCGGATGATTCTGTACAGATCAGAAGTAGATTGGGCTGGACATTCCCATTCTTTTTCGCACTCATATGAACTTCTTCTATTTGAGGTTGGATTGCAGAATTGAACTGTATGGTCTACAAGAAGACCGAAAAAGAAATTGTGATTAATTTAACATTGGACGTTCAATTGAGTAGGGAGTATGGACATCATGAACACAAACAATAATACTTGATTCATTTAAAATTGAAGAAATTCTAAAACATTGAAAATACAAAATGGTTTAAATAGGGACAACATAAAAAATAAGAACTACACATTTCAATTACCTGTGGCTGGGGAGAAGTTTGAGGTGCAGATCCAATGTTCAGATTGTTCAAATCATGTAACCCAGCATAAGGTGTTTGTGATATAGGACGAAGCTGCAGCAAGAGGAAAATGTACATTTTACCGAAAAAACATATAAAAGAAATTCGGACAAAAAAATCTGAAGCTAACTGGAATGGAAAAAATACCGGTAAAACACCAAAAGCATTCTGGTATTTCATGTTTCTGTCAACATATGCAAGATGTTCAAAGTCCTCATTCTTAATATGCAAAATTCTTGGCAATCCATAGTCAATAGCTTTGTTGGGGGCATGATTACTAAAATCCACAAAGTCCATGTATATTATCTGAAAAAGACACATGACCGAAAAACATGTATTACAAAAAACAATTGATGAAAGAATCTTAACAATAACAAAAAAAAGCAAAAAAAATATTTACGCCCAAGATAGGTAGGCAGACAGCCATGAATGAAGGTTGACTACTTTGATTGAGGGATGGCCTATTGGATATCATGGCCCTGTGTTTTCTTGACTGTTCGAATAGATAGTCCAGGCAAAGAGAACCAAAATCAAGCATGGGGAACTTAGAGACATCTCTTAGAGAAAATAGGTATCTCCAATCTGCATAGTTGCCTTTAGATGGGCACAGAATACATGAGATGAAGAAAAACATGAAACTTCTCATAAACCCTTCCTCAGTCTCATCACTGAGCATCACTGCCCGAAGTTTCTTCATTGACATTCTACCTTTGGAATCATAATACTTGCAGCGAAGAGCTAATACGTCTGCAAGAACCTCTACATCATCGCTATCAAACATGAAAGGCATTGTGCCACCAGGAAAATCAAAAATCTTGTCAACAATGTCTTTTGTGATATTGATAACCTTTTCATTATGTTTGAAAGTGTTATCGACTAGCACATGGTCATTTATCCATTGGAGCAGATTCATCGGAACCGTCAGCTGTTTAGGGAGATGCAACAAAACACCCCATTTGTGCTTAACAACAAAACGCCTCTGTTTTATAGATAATAGCTTTACTGCCCTGTTGAAACGAAGAGTAGAAAACCTCGATCTGTAAATTTTCCCAGGTTGAATAGAAGTCATATTCGCTCCCTGTATTGGTATAAAAAACAAATAATCAGCCGAAAAAACATAATAAATAAAAATTGTACATGTCAAAACATATCCATAGAATACCCTCAAACTAAAATGTAAACAACATTTATTTTACAAATACGTAAACACAGAAAAATAGTTGAACAAAAGCTAAAAGTTCCAGAGAAAGAACAAAAATTAAACAGAAACATATCGATCCCATCGCGAACATGATTCCGGAGCTCTAATCTAAACACATAAACCACATGGATCCATCACCTCCAGAGTCCTGAGCAACCCCGAATTTTGGGACCTCCGTCGGCGACCGACATCAGAAATTCAATCAATGAGTTCTGAGTTCTGACTGCACAGGTCCAACTCACGGCCGCCAAGAAAACAAGCACAAAACAACAGAAACACTCTTAGTTCATTCCACTTCCACCTGGGGCTTGGAAGAACTTTCTCCCTAGAAATTAAACGCCACCTCCGATATGCAGATCAGATCAGATAGTAAACCAAACCAAAAGCAAAATATTCATCCACCATACGATCACAGCAGTTAGTACTAAAACTTGATCGTACCAACGAAGCAGCCGGCCGTTCCCCGGCGAGTTCCGGCTACCCAGATCCCCGGCAACGTCAGCCTCAAACCACCCGCGGACCCCGGAGCGGCCATGCATCAGATCGGACCCAGAGCGGAGCAGAACTACTTAGAACAACCTCACTGGTCACTACCGGCGGGACGCCGCTAAGCAAACGAATCTCCATTGAAATAAACTGAGATTACCCACAAGACAGGAAGATTTGGTCGCAAACCTTTGTGTCGAAACGCGGAGTGGAGAGGACCCTGCTTGCTTGGTCCGGCCGGCCGGCCCGAGGGAAGACGACCAGGCGAAGAAGGCCTCCAATCCAACCAAGCGGCGGCTGCACGGGTAGGCAGTGAGTTGAGGCGACTACGGAGGAGGGAGGGGAGGACGACGACGCGAGGTAGCTGGAGGCTGGCTGAGGCTGGCCGGCTGTGCAGTTTATAATTCAGGAACTAAAGTACAAATCACTTGCGCCGCTATCTTGTCCTGTGGCCCTTATATGGAGTATGTACAAAAGTTGTTGGTAGTAATGGGTTGGAAAGGCAAAACTATTTAGTGGCAGGTTGTTGAAATTTCGAAATGGGAAGGGCGGGATGTTTGGTGTATTTCGACCAATTAATTCAATTAAAAGATTAAGGAAAGTATTTAGTGGCCAGCCAGCGCAAGGGTTCTACCAAGATAAAGTTGCCAAAAACGTGTTTCCTACTAGCACAAATGTGCATACGTTGCAACGAAATAATATATCAGTTTCTATGAACCATAGTTGATGGTATCGAGGAACATAACGTAAATTTAGTTAGAATCATATGTGCAAAACGTTTCAATTTGTTCTGATTTATTGTTCAAAAATCATGATATGTAAAGTAATAAAAATACATGAATGTGTGTCTAAAGGAAAATTAATAACATAAAAAACATGCAAAATACGAATTTTCTCGCTTCACACGAACCACTTTTTTATCATGAAAATCGAATTCCTTCAAGGCAGCCCCCACAATTCCATCCGTATTTAGGGAAAAAATGGAATCTCTACTCTAAAAAGGAGTTGCTAGGCTCGCCTCACTGGTTTATTTTCGCCTCACCTCGCACCACTCCCTTTCACTCGATTTTTTCTCCCTCACATTAGAAAACCAAATCGCACTAAAAAACCAAATAATCAGCTGCAAAAACATAATAACTAAAAATTGTACATGTCGAAACATCTCCATATATAGAATACCCTTAAACTAAAATGTAAACAACATTTATTTAAAAATACATAAACACAGAAAAATAGTTGAAGAAAAGCTAAAAGTCCCAGAGAAAGATCAAAAAAATTGCATGAAGGTTAGCCAGACACTCTTTCCCCATGGAAGATGTTGGATGTCACGGGAGGATGGTCGAAACGGAAATATGCCAGATTGGCAACAGTGGCGAATATCTCTTGTGGACTGTAACATGTCTAAGTGCATTCGGTGTTTATTGGATGAAGGACTTGTCGAACATTTGGTTGCATGTAGGATCCCTAATGCTAAGCTATGGCTTCTTCAGCTCAAAGAATCTATGAGTGAGGAAGAATTCATCACAGTGCTTGTCACTTTATGGTTGATCTGGTGGGCACGAAGACATGCCATTCATGAGAATGAGTTTCAGTCACCGCTAACAACTTTCAGTTTTATAACTTTATTCCAAGCTATCTAGCGGATCTTGCCTTGCTTTCATCTCACGCTATCACCATCAAGCAAAAGCCTGTGATTAATTAGCACCAGCAGAAGGAGATAGTGGCTGGCTAGCGCCAGATGCAAACGTTTATAAGATCCAATTGCAAGTTGATGTGGGTGTGGGCAGGAACAGTGAAATAGGGGCTTTTGCAACAACATTCCGAGACCATCTTGGGATTTATTTGGGTGCTTCAGCTGGTGTTGTGGGGGGTATGATCAACACATAAACTCAATTATAAACAACATAAAATCTAAGTTTTCAGTTTATTCGTAAGGAGCAGTGTAAGGCCCGATATGCGGTACTGTTCCAAATCTAGATCTTTCCATCCAGATCCGGGGACGAAGCACATATCGGTCCCACCGCGACATATGACAAAGCCATATGCCCCGGATTTCCAACATGATATCACAACATTACAGATACAAGGATACAACATCTCATACAATCGGCATACAACTGCCTCAAATATAATACAACAGCGGAAGATACATGTCTGAGTACAGACTACAAGCAAGTGCCTACTGGCAAAGAGAAAAAGCATCGATCCCATAACCACACGGGTCCAGGCCCTCCGCCGGGATCCGCCTAACTAATCGTCGTCGAGTCTCCACGTGAAACGTCGATCACCATACCTGTTGTCGATCAGAACCCTGAAAAGAGTTTGGGGGTAGTATCATGAGTACAGAGGTACTCAGCATCCAACTGTAGTCGTCATCTGACCCAGCAAGGACTTCATCACTCGTCATTCTAGGACAACTAGTAGTTTACGGTAAGGAAGGGGTAAGTGGTGAGGTTGCTGCCGCACTAGCATTTATGAAGTGGCTAACGATCTAGAGAGTAAGATAAGAAGCCAAGCATTCGATGAGGAATCGCCTCCAACAAGTCTTGCTATTCACCTACTACGCAAACATAACACCTATCCTATCCTTGTCCTCCTCTTCGCATCCCGTCGAAGAAGAAGCAGTCAAGGCACACACACGTTGATCAAGTTATATTAAGATTATCTCAGTTGTTGTTGTCTATGAACAGGACGTAGGTCTCAAGTCGTCCATAACCGTGGACACGGCTTCTCGAAAAGATTTAACCCTGCAGGGGTGTACCAACTGCCCATTACGAGGCTCCGCACGCACGTCCATCTCTCTCAGTTGCTACCCATCACAGGCAACCATTTTATGATTTAGTTCCAAGAGATCCGAAACGACAAGTCTCTCTAGCTAACAACGAACAAAACCAGGTGGCCCCCGGTGAGTCGACATCCAACTCAAAAGCCGGCCGCGCTCTCGAATCGGCCTCTACCGTCTGGACGAGGTCGGGTTAGCTACCCAAACAGATGTGGGCAGCCCCCTAGCTTCCAGGTGTGGACCAACAAGAAACCATGTCTCCGCTGGCCCAAGTTATTTTAAAAGATATCTGCTAGGAGCGACCCGACAAGATATATATGCATGTTTTCAAATGGTAAATCAGCTTGGGCCACCACTAGAAATGTTTGAAGCTAGATAGGTAAGAAAAGGGGACCCCATAAAATCCCACACGCGGTTAGGCACGCTCAGTCTTAAAACCAATACCCGAAACTCGGATCCTAGGTGACTCGAATGAACCAAAGCGTTGGGGCGGGATAGCCTAGACCTTCCATCCTTCGTCGAATATAGTCAACATTATAATAATCATATCATCAACAATAATATAATAAGGTGATATCCGAAACCCAGGGTAACAGGGTAACATCGTAGCATCCTAAGCATGCATACTAAGCAGGGGCTGAGCAACGAGCAAAATTAACATAGCAGTACAAGGTTTGCTGGGAGGGGACATGGCTGTATCGGTTTGAAAAAGGATGTAAACATGTGGTAGGATCAAACATCGAACCTAACCTATACTAGCATGCAAACCTCTGGTTGAAATAGAATGGATCATAAGTAATGTATAGTCCTTGCCTGTTGATAAGTCGGGTTCCGAAGGTGTAGTCGATCGCAAGCTCACATCGTCTCCGAGAGGTACCCGCGGAAGCACACAAGAAGGAAACACTGGAAAGCAATCAACGGTGCACCACTATTACTACGGAGCAATACAAGAGCAAGCATCAACAATAAGTAACACGAGACATCGCACCTACCGTCGAGAGCGGTTACTAACGATTTAAGTGGAGTACTCGTCACACACGACGTTTACGGTGGTTCAAGTTGCTTAGCTACAGGTGACCAAACAACGGTTATTAACATGGCAACTCAAGCAAGCATGGAGTAGCACATAAACAAGTCAAGAGGTGAAGCACAAAATAAACTATCTATGCTAGTCAATTTAAGTGGAGCACAACCTAAACATGGCATAACACTAAGTGCCGCACGATGATTAAAAGATTTGGTACTGTTCTGTCCTAAACCATATTTTAGGTTGGCTAACAACAGCAAACAATAGCATAAACAAAAAGTACACGAAAAACTAATCAAGTTACATATAAAGAACACCCCAAACGGAGTTACGGTTAAAAAGATACAAGCAAAACAAGTTACGGGCACAAGCTGTATAAACAGGGGTAAATCTATATGCCAAAGTGCAGCAACATGACATAGCAATACATGGGATGAAAGTAGACATGATGCTTAACAATATGCAATTGGAATCACTCAATTCCGATAAACGGTCGCGACACACTCGTCGACCGAAGTTGCAACAAAATAACAGTTTCAGCAATAGCAGCACAATAACATCAGGATAGCTACTTTGGAGCAAGATATAAACATGATGCAGCAAGCAAATATGGCATGTGAATGCATGAAACTGAAGTAGAAACATTGCTTAACGCAACGCAAAAGGAATCAATGCAATAGGCCTCATGGATTACTCACAATCATCATGCAAAGTTGCAACAAAATAATAACAGCAGCACATAAACAGGAAAAGTAGCAGTTTAACGGCCTGATGCCCTGTTCAGCACACAATTACACAATCAATATGAGCTCAAATGCAAATGCTCACAAAAGATGAATTAAAGTACACGCAATTCTGAGCAACTTTCGTTTTGGGGGCAACGTCATCGGAGCTACGGATTACTCGCAAACTTCAACGCAATATCGAATCAGCAGCACAAAATCAGGGACTTAGCAAAATAACAGAGAGCTAGGGGAAAAAAATAAAACGGGCCCTCACCCACTGGGCTAGGCCCAACTGGCCGTGGCCTGGCTGCTGGGCTGCGGTGGCCTGGCGCCTGTGGGCCGCAAGCGGGAGGCCGGCCCAGCAGCGGTTGGAGCGGAGGCAGCCGGCTGGCTGCGCTGGTCCTCCCGACCGGGGCTCGTCGGCTACGCCCGACGCCGGCGTGGCACGCGGCGGCGCAAGGCGAGGCGGCGGCTCGCCGGCCACCGTGGGACGGAGGAGGCGACGAGGGGGCGAGGGAGGCAGGCGGCTGCGGTCGCGCGGGCCGTGCTCGGGCGGGCGCTGAGCTCGGGCGGAGCTCCGTCCATGGCACCACGGCTGCGGGTCCTGCGGGGGAGAAGGAGAGGCAGAGGGTGAGAGGGAGAGGGAGAAGAGGAGAAAGGGAGAGGAGAAGGGGGGCGCGGTGGAGGGCTGGCCGGAGCTGCTGCCGGCGGCGGCGGCGGCCTCGAGATCCCACGGGATGGAGGCGGGCACGGCTCCATGGGAGAGAAGCTCGGGGAGAGAGAGAGAGGAGGGAGAGACTGCAGGCGATCTCGGCCCTCCGATCTCGCGATCGGACGGCTGCAAACGAATCTGGACTGGATCCAGATCTGGGGCTAGGGTTTGCTGCGAAAATGGGGATCAATTTGGCAGATCTGAGGCAAAGTGGAGGGGGGTGGCTGCAATTTTGGCTTAGGGAAACCCTAAAAATGGGTGGAGGTGTGGTGGTCTTTATATAGCATGGGTGGCTGGCAGTTTGCAAAAACATCCCCGGTTTTTATCTCGCGCGCACGGTGCTCACGTTTTTGACCGCCGGGGGTCCGCAGTACCTCCGATTCGGATAAATTCGAACTGCGCGATCGGTGCGTCGAGCCGGAAGCGTTCACCTCGCGCTGGAACCGTTCCGAAAACACTTTCAGGCGCGCTATAAAAATATCCCGTTTAATTAAACGGGGTTTTTCGTTCCGTTGGCTGCGGCTGGTCTCGTGCGGTTTTCGCGACGGTGATCGGGTGAAACCCGGTGTCGCAAAGGTCGAGTGTCAAGGTGGCAAAGGTCGGTCTCCGTCCGATACGAGATAAGAGGGGGGAAAATAATCGCCGATCGATAAATCGGGGATGCAAACACCGCAAACAAATCAGGCAATCAAACAATTCACACCGAAAACAAAATTTTAAATTTTTGCAAAAACTGGGCTGTTACAAGCAGTAAAGCATGGAGGGCCACCACCGTAAGTACGAGTACGACTGTACGATACTGTCAGGCTCCGAGTAACGAGTGGTGTGTGTCACTGGGTGTTAATTACCAGGAGATATAAGCTAGTAGGTGGGCTAGAGAGAGGACGAGTACTAACTTGTATGCAGCCTTATTCCCCATTCTATCAAAGAATATCTAATCCCCAAATCCCTAATAATTCCCTCTCCAATCTCCACTTCGTCAATCCCTACCTACCTAGGCAGGCATGCAGGAGCGTGACAGAAACCGGTTGAGATACTCCAGTAATAAGTGTACATATCAAAAACCACACGCCATGGGGAAATTAAACAGAATATCAATCCCATCGCCTGAGAACATGACCCCGGAGCTCTAATCTAAAGTCTAAAGACGCTAAACACGTAAACCACATCGATCCATCGCCTCCCGAACAACCCCGAATTTTGCGACATGGTCGGCGACGGGTGTCAGCAATTGAATTGAGTTCCCTGCGGCACAGATCCAAGTATCCAACGCACGGCAGGGAAGAAAACAAACACAAAACAACGGAAACACTCTATCTTAATTCATTCCACTTCCACCTGTGGCTTGGAAAAACTTCTCCCTAGAAAGTAGAAACGCCACCTCTCCGATACGCAGATCAGATCAGATAAACCAAACCAAAAGCGAAAAATTCATCCACCATACGATGACAGCAGCTAGTACGTCCGTCACCACCCCAGTCCAATACAAACTTCATCAGACCACCGAAGCGCGCGGTGGACCTCAGATCCCCGGCGAGTTCCAGCTACCCAGATCCCCGGCGACGTCAGACTCAAACCACCCATCGTACCTTCATAGTTCATACACTCGCGGCCATGCATCAGATCGGACCCAGAGATCGAGGAGCAGAACTACTTTGAAACAGCCTCACTAGTCGCTACTCACTACCCGCGGGACGCCCTATCCAAACGAATCTCCATTGATATAAACTGAGATTACCCACAAGACAGGAAGATCGATTTGGTCGCAAACCTTGTGCCGAATCGCGGAGTGGAGAGGACCCCGGTTGCTGCCGGCCGGAGGGAAGACGGCCAGGCGAAGAAGACCTCCAACCACGCGACGGCTCCACGAGGCGAGGCGACTACGGACGGAGGAGGGAGGGGAGGACGACGACGCGAGGTAGCTGGAGGCTGGCTGTGGACGGCTGCGGCTGTTTATATTTCGGGACAAAAAATGACAAATCGCTTGCGCCGCAATCTTGTCCTGTGGCCCTTATATGGTGTATGCACAAAAGTTGTTGGTAGTAATGGGTTGGAAAGGCCAAACCAAGGCAGGTTTAAAAATGCGCCACCCCTAAGAGTGGTGGCGCCCTGGCGCCACCCCTAAGAACCTTATAGGTGACGTATTTTGGAAATGCGCCACCCCTAAGGAATTATTAGTGGCGCATCCAGAATGCGCCACCCATAAGCTCTTAGGGATGACGCATTTTCCATATGCGCCACTAGTAAGAAAAAACTGCGCGGGAAAATTCCTAAATACACCCCCCCCATTGTGGACCGCCTTTTCAATTTGAAAAAAAATAAAAGAAAATGGTAGAAATGTCAAAAAAATAAAAGAAAATAAGTTTCCCAAATGATATGTGGTCTAGTTGTTAGGAAAATTTACAAATATGAATTTCGACATTTTTTGCAAAATCTCCCGAGAATTTCGTAAAATGGGCTTAACTTTTGCATACGACCTCCGATGAAAAAGTTTTTTATATGAAAAATCATCTACTCAAAAAAGTTAAGGGCGTTTGAAGAATCCTCAAAAACCTAACAGAAAAAAAGTTAAGGGCGTTTGAAGATCTGAAGGCCCAAAAAAAGAGAAAAAATTGAAAAAAAAATTGAACTTAGTAGTGGAATGCGCCACTAGTAACAGAAAAAAAAAATTGAATTTTTTTTAATTTTTTTTTTAAATTCAAAATAGGCTAGAGGACAAATCGGGAAGTTAAAAAAGTTGAAAATTTTAGATAGTAACATTAAAATATGCTAATGGTCCCATCGAGAAAGTTTCAAAAAAATGTTGAAAATTTTAGCACACCCATGAACATTAACAAGGTCCTAGACATCAACATGGTTTAATAGGATTTATATGTTAGATATATCAACAAGTGCCTGCTAGGTGAGCTGGAGTGAGAGTTGAATAGAACCGAGAAGTTAAGCGTGCTGGGGCTAGAGTAGTGCTAGGAGGGGTGACCCTCGAGGAAGTTTGACCACGGAGTTTAGTATAAAAAAATAATAAAAATAAAAAAATTGTTTTCCAGATTCAAAATTCAAAATTTAAAAAAATTAATAGTGTCGCATTTTCAGAATGC
Source organism: Bromus sterilis (assembly GCA_950022295.1). Lineage (NCBI taxonomy): Eukaryota > Viridiplantae > Streptophyta > Magnoliopsida > Poales > Poaceae > Bromus > Bromus sterilis. The sequence continues at coordinate 16,161,858 of OX465598.1, read as the reverse complement.
GCCACCCCTAAGAGCTTATAGGTGGCGCATTCTGAGATGCGCCACGCCTAAGGGTCTTAGGGGTGGCGCATCCAGAATGCGCCACCTATAAGCCCTTATTAGTGGCTTGTAGTTAGTGGCGCATCCTAAATGCGCCACTAAAAGGGCATTCCCTAGTAGTGGTGGCGTAGTCGACTTCTCCGCCAGCTCCTCCTACGGCGCCATCGTCGCTGGGTGGCTCGCGCTTGATGACGGTGGTGCGGTTGTGCTCCTACTGCGGCTGCCCCCGGCCACTTGTTCCTCGGCGGCCTGGTCACTGCCACCGCCCCTTGCGGCGTGGAGGCGGAGCTGCGCCTCGAAGAACTCGAGCTCACACGCTCCACCCCCCCCCCCCCTGGCATGTAGTCCCTCGTCCAGGCAAGGTTGTACTCCTCCTCGTCGGCAGGGTCGTCGGCGGCGACGGTCGGGGGCTCGACCACCTCCTTCTTCGGCTTCAGCGGAGAAAAGAGGCCCCGACGAGGAGGAGTTGTCGAGGAGTAGCGTCCGGAGCCGCCGTCGTTGATGACGATGCCGCCGCCGCGAGTGCGACGGCCGAGCGGCATCGCCGGCTCGGTCTTGACCGGGAGGAACTGCGGCGGAGACATCGCCGGGCCGGTGGAGCGCGAGCCGGAGCAGCGGGAGGCCGACCCGCCAGACGACGAGGACGTCGCCGTGCCCATGCCCCGCAGCAACAACGCCCACAACATCCATACCCCGCGGCAACGACTAGCGGGCCTGCTCGACGAGTGTCGTGCGAAACCGCGGGTGTTGTTTTTGTTTCGCGTCGATTCGCGCCAAATTCTTTTGTCCGGCGACCCCAGCGTGCTGGGTTCGGCTTGGGTTCGGCGAATTCAACTTCGACCTAATCTGACGCTAATTGGGCTGGGTTTTTTTTGCGGGAAAAAGAGAAAACTAAAAAAACCCTCAAGGAGGGAGATCATCAATTACAAGGTTGGCAACTTCAGGCAGATGGGAGCCTAGCCAGAAGGCTGTACGAGCTCTACTTCTTCCATGGGCGGCGAGCGCATGGGTGACCTTGTTTTGTGAGCGCCTGATGGCAGAGAGCTTGATCTCCCTTCCTGCCTCTCGGGTCATTCGCTTTACCTCTTCCACCAGCGCGCGCAGCGGTGAGCGATCAGCCTCTGAGTCCACCAAGAGTCCAATTGCCTCGGAGCAATCCATTTCCACAATGAGAGGCAAGGCGGTGCGGTGGAAGGCAAAATCCAGCCCTTCACGGCATGCTTCGAGCTCAGCCTGGAGGCTGTTATTGCATGCTCTCAGTACACGGCAGGCCGAGAAGATGAGCTGGCCAGAGGGGTCTCTAAGCGCCATTCCTGCCCCAGCTGCGCCGGTTTCTTGGATAAAACTTCCGTCAACATTTAGCTTCGCCCAGCCTGGCGAGGGAGCTCCCAGGCCGGCTCCGGTGTCTGTGGTAGCTTCTGTTGCCAAACTTTCCCAGGAGTCTGGATGACCATCTTCCCTTTATCTGTATTTCCGTCGGGATGCTGCTTGATGGAGAGCAGTGAGTTGATGTAGCCTTGGAGGAATCTGCGGGAGGCTTCTGTGGGTGGGGGGGGCTTCCCATGCGTCACTTCGTTCCGCACGTGCCAGATTCGCCACATGATCATGAGGATGATCATGCGTGTGTCCTCCTGGAGCGGCTCAAGGAGCATGAAGAGCCATTCAGGACACGAGTTGGTGATGTCTTCCACTTCTAGTATGTTCCAGTCCTTCGCCATGGCGCGCCACAAGTACTTCGCCAGCGGGCATCTACACATCGCGTGGTAGCCATCCTCACGTTCCACAGCACAAAGTGGACACACATCAGTGGGTTCAAGATGTCGAGAGAATTTATTGGCCCAGGTGGCAAGGGAGTTTGAAACCAAACGCCAGGCGAACACACGTACCTTAGGAGGAGCAGGGCACCCCCATATGGTATTCCAATGGCGCGACGACCATCCGGTGCCCTGCTCATGGCGATTGCCACTGGGCGCTCGCGCTCGTCCAGGGCGAGGCGATACGCAGAGCGGACGGTAAACTTGTCGTTCTTCTCCGGACTCCAGGCGAGCGTGTCATCAGTGATCCGCGGGGAAATGCGGATCTTGGTGATGGACTCGATATCTACTGGGAGGAAGTGCCGCTGCAGCTCGTCCATGCGCCATGCCCCTGTCTCGTCCATAAGCTCCGAGACACGCCTGAGTCTACACGTGCCTTGCGCCGAGATCGGTCTCCCCGATGGAAACGTAGGATGCGACTAAGCAAAATTCTTCCGTTCGATGCAAATAACGCCGCCTTTGGCGGGGGCTCTTGGGGGCACGGCTGAAGATGCCTTAATATGTGGAAGCTGGGACTGGGATTACTAGGATAGCACAGCCGTGCGTTCAGTTCGTAGAGGATATGACCGGTTGGATACTTAGGACTTAGAAGCTCAACGAGCATCTACAGTCGGGCGCTTTCAATCATTCCTACTGGTACAAATACTGGTACAAATGCGTGTACCTTGCGACGAAAGAAAATATCAGTTTCTGTGAACCATAGTTGATGGTATCGAGGAACATAACGTAAATTTAGTTAGAATCATATGTGCAAAACGTTTCAATTTGTTCTGATTTATTGTTGGACCGAACTCTGTAGCGGCGCCGCATATACATATTATTGTGCGGTGGTATACTTACTACCCTAATGCGGAGTAATTACTACCCAACAACTCAGTGCTTGATTTGATTTGTTTTTTCTAGCGTGTTGTAGACTGGTGTTGTCAATAAGCACATCGTGCAGTAAAAACAAGGCTGTTGTGAAACCTGATTCTTCCTGTTGCTTTCACCTTTGCGCTTTCTTCCTTTCCTTTTAGCACATCAGAACGCACCATGCAAGCATCAATCAAATGTTTGTTTGACAAAATATATGCTTACATGCAAAATTACGAGAGTTACCACGTTTTGCATATTCTTGTACACAAGTACCAGATATATTATTAGAAAATAGTTATAGTATCGGATTTTATAGGAAACTGACCATTTTCACAAAATTAGCTGATTATTTAGAATAATGGGCTATTACATTTTTCTAAACAATTTAATATTTTTTATGTGACTATCAGAGTATTAGAAAGAGTTACACATTTATACGAAACGAACATGTTTACACAAAACTCCTATATTATTTAGAATATGAGTTACCACATATTTTTAACAATTTCCATATTTTTCTTACACAGCTAGCACATTTTATTGGGAACTAGACTTTTTTACAAAACTCCTAGATTATTTAGAAAACGAGTTACCATATTTTCTAAAACAATTTCCATATTCTTATTACACAACTACCAAATTTTATTGCGAACTAACCTCTTTTCACAAAACTACTAGATTATTTAAAAACCAAGTTACCATATTTTTTTAAACAATTTCCATATTTTTCTTCACGACTACCAGATTTTATTGGAAACTAATCTTTTTTCATAAAACTACTAGATTATTTAAAAAACGAGTTACCATATTTTTTTTAATCAATTTCCATATTTTTATTACACGGTTACCAGATTTTATAGGAAACTAACCTTTTGTCACAAAACTACTAGATTATTAATAACTGATAACTAAAAACTCTAAAATGTGAAAACTAGGTATTACAATTCTGACAACTGAAAAACAGTGAATGTGACAACCATGTATTAAATAACTGACAACTAGAAACTCTAAAATGGGGAAACCATGTATTACAATTCTGACAACTAAAAACACCAAATGTGACAACCAGGTATTAGAAAAACCAACAATTAAAATCTTTAATATGTGTAAACAAGGTATTACAATTCTGACAACTGTAAAATACTGAATGTGACAACCTAGTATTAAATAACTTACAACTAAAAACTCTAAAATATTTAAACCAGGTATTACAATACTGAAAACTGAAAACACTAAATGTGATAGTCAAGTATTACAAAAACTAACAACTAAAAAATCTAAAATGTGGAAACCATGTACTCCCTCCGTTCCTTGAAGTAAGGTGTATAGTTTTCTCGCACGAATATTAACGCGGGGGTTTAAAGAGCATATTTGGCTATGGTTGGACTAAAAAGCCCCTAGGAGGATTCGTGGGAGTAGAGAGGAAAAAAGGAAAGTGGGAAAATCTCTCTTTCCAGATCAGTTATAGAGCCTAATTAATCTCCCTCAAAAAAAAACTTGCCAATTTCTCACAGTTTCCATCCATAGTCAGGCATGCAGCGCTCCAAGTCATGTGAATACAAGGCAATAAATCTGCGTGATTAAAGTTGTTAGTGCATGATCATTTCTTTCCTTTTCTTCAGCTCACGTTTGGCAACTAATTAAAAGAAAAAACATATGGTGGAGGGGTACTATTGGAAACAAACTCCCTCACACCCTATATTATGAAAGTTATTTTAAAAAATTATACACCTTACATCAAGGAATGGAGGGAGTATTACAGTTCTGACATCTGACAAACACTGAATGTGATAACCAAGTATTAGAAACTGACAACAAAAAACTCAAAATTTCTAAAAAAAATGTTGTGTACCATATATACCATCAATTGGTGGTAGCGAAACTAATTATCGTAGTAGCATTTTTTGCTATCGATTGAAACAAAAATCGCAACCCGTCTCATCATGAAGCATACTTCATCTTTTTTTATTGTAGCAAAAATTAAGGGTCGTATCTTTTCCCGTTTCTTGTTACAACAAAAAAACATAACAATGTCATCAACGGATATGCTTAGTGCTAAAAAATAGATATATATATAGCACTAAAATACATCTAGATACATCCATTTCACGACAATAATATGAATAAGCATAGTAGCATTTATATATCGCGCTCTCAAATAAATGTGCTTAGCATTAAAATACATCTAGACACATCTGTTTAGCGAAAAGTAATACTTCCTCCGATCCATAATAAGGGTCGCTCATCTAGTACAAATTTTATACTAATTTAGTACAAAATGGACAATACTTATTATGGATCGGAGGGGGTATATATCAACGTAGTACCATTTTTAGTACGTTGCATTTATTCGTGTATCAACTATAGCAAAAGAGCATAACTTGACGCGAACAGCCGAACGATCGTTTTTTTCAGCAATGGCCGAATGATTGGCTATTTACGTACTTCGCCCTTGCGGCGGTGCTACGTAACTTTCTCCTTTATTGTTCAAACATCATGATATGTAAAGTACACATGTCGCCCTCCCTGGCGGCGGCACGGAGGAACACTAGATCACGCCGCCGCCACCCCCACCTCCCTGTCCCTCACCTCGCCACCATCGGAGGAGCGGCCGGCGCAAGGGATTTGGGCAGATAGCTCCAGAGCGAACGGTTGGGATGTTTTCTCCACGTAATCCCTCTGCGCCAAGATTTGGGTTTTATCGAACAGTTGACAAGCAATCGCGCGACAGGCCTGTGGAGCGACCGTTCGCTCTATACAATTGGCGTTTTAAAAAGAGTTAATTACATATGGGGTACATAAACTTTCAGTGCGGTAGCAAATCCATACATAAACAAAAAAAACTACAAAATTGGTACAACATCTCAGGTTTGCAGAAAACGCACGCAAAGCGTCCACATGGGCTGGCACGTAAGCAAGGCAATTTTGCAGAAAAGCGCCTGAGTTATGTGTGGGAAGTATCCGCACTCCTCTCCTCATCTATTCCCCAAGACCGCACCAGCGCACGCCTCCACAAAACCGCAGCAGAACACGCCTCCAGCAGACGCCGCCACCACAGCGACGCCGCCACCACACGCCGGCACCAGCACTTGTGCAGGCGACGGCGGCAGGGGCGGGCCTCAAGCAGGATGGCGCAGGGGCACGGCGGCACGACAGGGGCGTCCTCAACGCAGCTGCAACTCTCCCTTGATTCGGCGGCACGACGGGTGACATGGATGGCGAGTGGAGACAGACGGCGGAGGTCGTCCTTGGGGCGAAAAAATCAATGAAGATGTGTTTTTCATCGAATTGTTGTTGACCCCTGATTCCTTGATGCTCATGATTTATATGAATCTCACCAGGGGGAATGTGGTTGCAATCTGACACCAGTTATTAGAGTTTGCAATGAAGGATTTGATGTAGGTCGTCGATTTCAGAGTTGTCCATATGAGGTATAAGATTGTCTGCAAGTTTGAGTGGATTTTGTTTAGTCTGAATATTGATCTGAATGTAATTTGAAATGTACAGGGGGTACATTCTTGTGCGTACCTGAGGTGGCTGGATGATTAATGGCAGGGAAGGAGCCGGGTGGTCATGAAGAAGCTTGCAGATGACAATAGGAATTTACATGGTGCTTTATTTGAGAAGGAGCAGACCATTGAAAGGATGAAGCAAGAGAAGATTAAGCAAGTTCAACAGAGAAAAGGAAGGGAAAAATAGATTTATGTGTACTGGTTGTGGTAGTTGGAATTTTAGTGAGTTATGTTGTTGTTAAAATGTTGTTCTGGGGGTTAGTGTGATTGTATTATGAAGAAACATATATATATATATAATGTGATGATGCAAATTTCCCTATGTTGATACAGTGCAAACTTAGTTAATTTAGTTATTTTGTTGTGACAAATGGATATGTGTACTAAAAACAACAGAGAGAAAAGAATCCATTTGTGATCACAATTGTTGAAAACTCTGAACTTGAGCAGTGTAATAATAAAACAATGAACTTGAGAAGAATTTCCCCAAAATATTTTAAATCCTCAGAAAACAACAATCACCTCATGTTAGAAAAGTGTTTTGCTGCATTACAAAAAGCTGGGAACAAGTAGTTGTGTCATATTGTACTAAATTCATAAACAAAGTGGAAACATGGTATATGTTGTAAACTGATTTAATTGTCTGGAGCAGGATCATTTTGAGAAACATGGATTTCTTCATTTAGGTCAGGAATTGCATCTGTCCGTCCATCATTCCCAAACATCAAGTGGAACAAACCAGATCCTGGTCCATTGCATGAAACTCCAGCAGAAGCATCAGGAGGTCCTCTTGCAGCAGTGGACTGAGCACCTCCTCTTGCACCTCCTCTTCCTGCTCCTCTTGCACCAGATCTTCCTGCTCCTCTTGGTTTCTTCACAGATATGCCTGAATTTGCACTACTTCCTGGAGCATCTGCATTTGAATTAATTATTAAAATGCAGTTATGAGTAGTAGTCAATGGAATAAATTATGCATTATTGTTGTAGTGCTTCATGTTCACCTGCATTTGCTTGTACTTGTGTTGTTGTAGTTCTTTTCCCTTTGCTTGCCCTTGTTGTTCTTCCTCTAGTAGTTGTTGTAGTATTTGTTCTTCTCTCAAGGATTAAATCTCTAGCAGTAGCTACAAAGCTAGATTTCTCTGGAAGAGGACCAGGTGGTACAACTCTTGTGACATGAGACCTCTCCTGCAATGCATATGTGAGTAATACTATCATTGTATAAACAACCAAAAATATTTATATTGATAATTGTTGGATACCTCTTGTCCCATTGAGTACACCATGTTGCTCCTGTTAACACTTGGGTCTAGTCCCAAATTAATTGTGTGGGGCAATATATCATGCATAATTAAAATACAATGCAGGACATATAAGTACAACATTAGTAAAAGGAGGAAAATTCAGTAAATTTTGCAATAAAGCTTTAAATAACCTGAAGAATTTCTGGGCATGCATACTCATCTTCCTCTTCTACTTCTGGCACTTGCATTTCCCTTTGCAAGTATTTTGCATGACCTCTTTTCTTGTGATCAACCTTTCCACAAACTGAACAATGCATGGCCACCCCATTTTTATTCAGAAAAAAATGTGCCATCTTTCTTCTTCTTCTCTTCTGGAGTTTTCCTCCTTTCTGTGTGTAAGGCCCGATATGCGGTACTGTTCCAGATCTAGGTGTTTCCACCCAGATCCGGGGACGAAGCACATATCGGTCCCACCGCGACATATGACATAGCCATATGCCCCGGATTTCCAACATGATATCACAACATTACAGATACAGGATACAACATCTCATACAATCGGCATACAACTGCCTTAAATACAATACAACAGCGGAAGATACATGTCTGAGTACAGACTACAAGCAAATGCCTAGCGGCAAAGAGAAAAACACCGATCCCATAACCACACGGGTCCAGGCCGTCCGCCGGGATCCGCCTAACTAGTCGTCGTCGAGTCTCCACGTGAAACGTCGATCACCATACATGTTGTCGATCAGAACCCTGAAAAGAGTTTGGGGGTAGTATCATGAGTACAGAGGTACTCAGCATCCAACTGTAGTCGTCATCTGACCCAGCAAGGACTTCATCACTCGTCATTCTAGGACAACTAGCAGTTTACGGTAAGGAAGGGGTAAGTGGTGAGGTTGCTGCCACACTAGCATTTATGAAGTGGCTAACGATCTAGAGAGGAAGATAAGAAGCCAAGCATTCGATGAGGAATCGCCTCCAACAAGTCTGCTATCCACCTACATACGCAAACATAACACCTATCCTATCCTTGTCATCCTCTTCGCATCCCGACGAAGAAGAAGCAGTCAAGGCACACACACACGTTGATCAAGTTATATTAAGATTATCTCAGTTGTTGTTGTCTATGAACAAGGAGTAGGTCTCAAGTCGTCCATAACCGTGGACACGACTTCTCGAAAAGATTTAACCCTCCAGGGGTGTACCAACTGCCCATTACGAGGCTCCGCACGCACATCCATCACTCTCAGTTGCTACCCATTATAGGCAACCATTATATGATTTAGTGCCAAGAGATCCGAAACGACAGGTCCCTCTAACTAACAACGAACAAATCCGGGTGGCCCCCGGTGAGTCGACATCCATCTCAGGAGCCGGTCGCGCTCTCGATCTGGTCTCAACCGTCTGTCGCAGGTTTGGATAGCCGGTTAATCACACATGGGAAACCGGGTCCTCAGCCGGACAAGGTGGGCCAGCAAGGGAACTAAGTCCTCACTGGTCCAGGTTGGTTTGTAAACAACTGGCGGCCGACCAGCACACACACGGTTTCAAATGGTAAATCAGCTTGGGCCACCACTAGAAATGTTTGAAGCTAGGTAGGTAAGAAAAGGGGACCCCATAAAATCCCACACGCGGTTAGGCACGTTCAGTCTTAAAACCAATACCCGGAACTCGGATCCTAGGTGACTCGAATGGAACAAAGCGTCGGTCGGAATAGCCTAGACCTTCCATCCTTCGTCGAATATAGTCAACATTATAATAATAGTCATATCATCAACAACAATATAATAATGTGATATCCCAAACCAAGGAGTAACAGGGTAACATCGTAGCATCCTAAGCATACATACTAAGCAGGGCTGAGCAACGAGCAATAGTAACATAGCAGTACATGGTTTGCTGGGAGGGGACATGGCTGTATCGGTTTGAAAGAGGCTGTAAACATGTGGTAGGATCAAACATCGAACCTATCCTAGACTAGCATGCAAACTGCTGGTTGAAATAGAATGGATCATAAGTAATGTATAGTCCTTGCCTGTTGATAAGTCGGGTTCCGAAGGTGTAGTCGATCGCAAGCTCGCATCGTCTCCGAGAGATACCCGCGGAAGCACACAAGAGGTAAACACTGGAAAAGGCAATCAACGAGCAAGCACTCTATTACTACGAGGCAAACACGAGCAAGCATCAACAAAAAGGAAACACGAGACATCGCACCTACCGTCGAGACCGGTTACTAACAGGTTAAGTGGAGTACTCGTCACACACGACGATACCGCACATTTGGAAAGGTTCAAGTTGTTTAGCTACAGGTGATCAACAAAGGTTGTTAACATGGCATCTCACTCAAGCATGGCATAGCACTCAAACATGTCAAGAGGTGGAGCATAAATAAACTACCCTAGCTAGTCAATTTAAGTGGGGTGAAATCCTAGACATGGCAAACTATTATGGACCCCACGATTATTATTGCATTTGGTACTGTTTTTCCCTAAACAATATTTTATTATTTTATTTAGCAAGCAAGAACAGCAAAACACAATCTACATGCAATTCTAGTCAAGTTACATACAAAGAACATTTTAATCCGAGCAACGGATAAAAAGTTATTGCAGTTACAATTTACAGTGGCAGACAGTTGTAATTAGCATGTAAACAACATGTAAACAAAGCCAAACATGGCAACAAACACCATTTTAATAATCTACGCGCAAAACGGAGCAACTTTCATGTAGAAAGCGTCTCCATCGGAGCTACCGGTGAAAAGATACGCACCGTAAAATAAACAACTAAATCTGCCTAAATAAATAAATAAAACCTAGCAAAAAAACTAAACAGGCCGAAACTAGGCTATTTGGGCCCAACAGAAAAAAAACGGAACTAATAAAAAATAAAAAAAATTAAAAGGGGCTGGGCGCTCACCCCATGGGCCACGGCCCACTGGCTGGCTGGAGAGGCAGGCCTCGGCTCGGACGGGCTGGGCTGCCTGGCCTGGCTGTTGGGCCGCCGGGGCGCACCTGGCCCACGTGGCGGTTGGGCAGCCGGCTCGGCTCGCTCCCGATCGAGACCTCCCGGCCATGGCGGCGCCGGCCACCAGCGGCAGCACGGCGAGGCGCGACGAGGTCTCTGGAGGCCGCGGCTGCCGGGATCTGGCGGAGGGGAGGCCGGCTGGAGCTTCGGGCGGCGCAGGCTTTAAGGGGCAAGGCGGGGCGGCGCCGGGATCCGGCCGGGGCGAGCTCCATGCTCGTGGCGGCCATGGTGGTTGGGTGGCTCCATCGCAGAGAGAGAAAAGAGAGGTTAGAGGGAGATGGGGAGAGAAGAAGAGGAGAGGGAGGAGGAGAAGACCTGCGGGGTGGACGGCGGCTCGCCAGCCGGCGGCGGGCGGCGTCCATGGCCAAGGAAGGCGGCGGCTCGGGCGCGTGCAGGCCCAGACCGGGGCTGGATCCGCAGTGGAGGTGGTTCGGGCGACGTGGTGCGCTGGCAGCCGTCGATCTCGCGATCCGACGGTCCTGGCTGGCCAGAACTAGGGTTTTTTGGATCTGGGGTTGGGATTGCGAAAATTGGGGGCAAAACTGGGGGTGTGGCTGCAAATTTGGCTCAGGGGAAACCCTAGAAAGGGGTGGGAGTGTGGTGGTCTTTATATAGCCCAGGTGGCTGGCAGTTTGCAAAAACATCCCCGGTTTTTCTCTCGCGCGCGCGGTGCTCACGTTTCTGACCGCCGGGGGTCCGCAGGACCTCCGATTCGGGTAAAACTTCGAACTGCGCGATCAGCGCGTCAAGCCGGAGGCATTCACCTCACATTGGAACCGTTCCGAGAACACTTTACGGTGCGCTATAAAAATATCCCGTTTAATTATTAAACGGGGTTTTCGTTCCGTTGGTTGCGGCTGGTCTCGTGCGGTCTTCGCGACGGTGATCGGGTGAAACCCGGTGTCGCAAAGGTCGAGTGTCAGGGTGGCAAGGGTCGGTCTCCGTCTGATACGAGATAAGAGGGGGAAAAAATAATCGTCGATCAATAAATCGGGGATGCAAACACCGCAAACAAATCAGACAATCCAACAATTCACACCGAAAACAAAAATTTTAATTTTTGTGAAAACTGGGCTGTTACACTGTGGCTGGCCTTCCCATAACTTTAGTGAACACAGGGGGGTGATGTCTATTCCATTGAGTTTTTCCCAGTGGGCCCTGTCTCTAAGAGGCATGATATTGTTACCATAGGCTTGCAAGTATGTCTCTATGGTGTAACATTTGTGCACTAGATCTTCAGGATCTATCCTCTCAGCCCTACAAACTGAAATGGCATGTGAACAGGGCACTCCAATCAACTCCCAGCTCCTGCAATCACAAGTCCTAGTATTGATATCAACTATATATGTGCTAGGTCCAGATTGCACTTCATATATTCCAGTGCTAGCCTCTCTTGGAAAACAGTTGCCACTCCACTCAGCATTCTTCTCTAACTTATTTATGATTTTAGGACAGATTCTTCCAGTCCACTTCTCCACAGCTTCCCTATGCTTGCTTGCATGTCTTAAAGAAATTTTGGCCAAGATGCATTCTAACATGGATATAATGCATAAAGATCTGGCATCTAAAATGTAACTGCAATAGCAATAAACAACAACATAAGCAAAGTGTATAAGATGAACAATTTTCTAATATAGGTAAGAAGAACCATTTTGTACCTGTTATAAACCTCAGACATGTTGTTCAGAAGAATATCACATTTCGGGAACTCACTGAAGAAGCACTTCACCCATTGGTTTGACGGCTTCCCTTCTAGCCAGTTATAAGCATCAATGATGGCTTCCCTCAGTTTCTCTCTATTCATATTCCATTTTGGTAAATTTGTTTATCTTGCAATGGCCCATAATAGATTTTTCAGTGTTTCACCGTTGAACAACTTGTGGAAATTCTGGTATAAGTGCCTAACACAGAATCTACGCTCAGCATCAGGAAATACTGTTCCAACTGCATTTAGTAAACCCTGCATAGGATTACATTTTGTTAAATCTATGGTCAGCATCAAGAAAAGTATAAATAGCCATGCAAGGGATTACCTTATGCTTGTCACTCATGATGGTATATGGGCTTGTGTTCACAATGTTGAGATCATTTTTTAGTTTCGTCAAGAACCATTCCCATGTGTATGTAGATTCAACTTCAACCAAACCCATTGCAATGGGGAATATGCAGTCATTGGGGTCTATTCCCACAGCTGTTAGAAGCTGACCTTTGTATCTACTTTTCAAATGTCAGCCATCCACAAAAATTATAGGCCTACAACCCTTAAAAAATCCTCTCTTACAAGCATCATAGGACTAGTAAAGTGATGACAAATGGTCCTTTGGGAGCACATCTTCTTTCTCCTTCACCTTTGTTGTCCTAACAATAAACTTGCTTCCAGGGTTGCACCTTCTCATTTCATGGCCATAATCCCATAGCAGATTGTATTGCTCAGCCTCATCTCCATGGATGATATCTAGTGCAGCCTTCCTAGCTCTACCTAGTTTCATCTTGTTGGGCATCAACTTATACTCTCTCTGCACTTTCTTCCCAAATGTTGTAAGGTCCATTTTCTCGTTGTCTCTGAACTCATGAATAAATTTCTCTGTGAGAATCTTAACAGTGAGACATTTTGAATCAAAGTGTTTCTGACATGTATGGTTCCCATTGTACTGCCTTACTACAATACTTCCAGTCCTATTATCCATTTAAGATTTAAGTACCCAAGGACACCCCTGAGAACACTTTGCATTTAGACTCTCGCTCTCATTTCTGGGTTTAAGAATTTTAACTCTATTCCTCACTGTATATGCATCCAGTGCCATCCTCAGTTCTTTCATTTCACCAAACACAAGCCCTACTCTGAATACAGGATTGTTTAGATCAACTTTAGGATTGTATGCTCTGAATTTGTACTGTAGTTTCTCCAGTTCTGCTTTGGACAAGTTCAAATCACTATCATCCAGAGGATCATCCTCTTCAACATATCCTTGCATCTCATTGTTATCACCTACTTCTGCATCTACATTCTCAAGGAATAAATCATCATCCATATCTTCAACATCATAATCACTCTCATAAAAATCAGAGTATGTTTCTTCACCATGCTCTGGTTCCTCTGCTTCCTCTCCTTCTCCTGCTTCATGTGCTTCATCTCCTTCTCCTGCTTTCTCTCCTTCTCCTGCTCCCTTGTTGTGCACTTGTTCTGTTTCCTCTCCCTGCACTGCTTCCTCACTGTCCCCTCCTTGTTCTGGTTGATCTGTTTTAGGACATCCATTGATGATCACATCATCAAACAACCTTCTTATCCTATTATCCTCATCCACCAGCAAGCGTAGAGTCTTGGATTCTTTGCTTGCATTAACCATTTCAGCGATTACTTCTGCACTATCTACACACACAAGCCCATCCCCAATGTGTTTTCCTGGCAGGCACCATTAAACTTGCAAATCAGGAAAACCATGGGAGAAATCCATCTTGTCCAAAAAGTACTTCAACATTTCAACTGACCATGTATCAGCATGACAGTAATCAAAGACTGTTTATGTGCTTTGTATGTATGATGATCTCACTCCAAGACCAATGAAAATGCCATTATGCTCAAATGCTACTGAGAAAAGCTGTGATTCTTCACCTGATGTAATTAAAAAAAGAAAACACCACCTCGGAACAACATGACAGTAATGAAAGAGTATATCATATGCACTGGAATATATTATTCATCCTTAAGTTCCTCGCACAAACAAAATTTAAGCATTCCACGAATTACTTCTTAATCAGTTCAACATATTTCTGAAATAAACATGTCTCTGTACATATGCACATCTTCAGACTTAACTGAATGTCGATAGCAATAATGAAGTTTTCACCAAAAATCACTTTTTTCATAGCAAAATCTACATCAATTAAACTACAAGAACATCACTGATTGTACACACATTCTTGTTGTCGAATTACTTCTTAATCAGATCAATAAATTCCTCAAATAAACATGTCTCTGTACATATGCACATCTTCAGACTTAACTGAATTTGAAATCGACACCCAACACTGATCGTGTATGAACCACCTAGCACAACCAAATCCCGTCATTCTTTCAGCAATAATAAGTTTTTCGCAGCCACAACATCAAAACTAGAACCGATAATTAGGAGATCAAAACAAGAACCGATCGCAGCCAAATAAAACCTAGCAGATGTACAGATACATGTCTCGGCCGCGAGTTGCAGAGAGCCAAATAAAACATACAGAGGGAAGAGCCTAGGTTCTCGCAGGAGCGGCTCCATGCTGCGGCGGCCCCCTGTGACGGCGCCAATTCCGGCGACGCCCGTCGGAGGAGGAGTCGAGGCGCAGCGGTTCAGGGTCGACGCAATTGGGAAACAGGGGAGGGGTTATGAGAGGGTTCGGGTCCCTGGGTAATAAAAGAGGACCAAGGGCCACACAATAAATAAAAATTCCATAAGGGGGTTTTCTGCAATGCTTTTCGACCAGGGGTGTGTGCCGCTATGCCGACGTGGCAGCCATAACGTGTGGTCTCGGACTATTTTGTATTAAAATGTTACATCGTCAGAGATGGTATACGTTACCGCATTAAAAGTTTATGTACCCCATATGCCCGTATTCCTTCCGACTTCCGATCAGTGTGTACCTCTGGCTGCTGGATCTGACTGACTGGGGCAACTGACGCTCGCGCGCTTCCCGCCAGCCCCGTCGCCGTCGGATCCACCACCACCTTCGGCCGGTCGCCACACTCATAGAACTCCGGTGATCCTGGCTCCGTCCGCCAGCCGATGCCGTCCGCGCCGCCGCTCCCGTGGCGCCTCGTGCTCCCGCTCGCCGCCTTCGTCTCCGTTCCGTTCCTCCTCCCGCTCACCCTCCCCCTCCTCCTCCTGCTCCGCCCCTCCGCCACCTCCCCGCACGCTCTCTCCTCCCACCGCCTCTCCTGGCTCCCGTCCATTCGCGTCTCACATCCCTCACCACCGCCACCAACGGCACGAACGCCGGCACAAGCGGCGGTGTCCCCTTCTCCACCGCCGCCGTCGCCTCTCCCACGGCCCACACCGGCGACCAACGCATCCGGCGACAAGACACGCGAACGGTGCGACATCTACGACGGGTCGTGGGTGCCGGACGACGACGACGAGGAGGAGGAGCCGACGCGGCCGCTGTACGCGCCGGGCACGTGCCCGTACGTGGACGAGGCGTACGCGTGCGCGTCCAACGGGCGGCCGGACGCCGGGTACACGCGGTGGCGCTGGGCGCCGCGCCGGTGCCGCCTGCCCCGGTTCAACGCGACGGACCTCCTGTGGAGGCTGCGCGGGCGGCGGCTGATGCTGGTGGGCGACTCCATGAACCGGAACCAGTTCGAGTCCATGCTCTGCATCCTCCGCGCCGCGCTCCCCGACAGGTCCAGGATGTTCGAGACCCACGGGTACCGGATCTCCAAGGGCCGCGGCTACTTCGTCTTCAAGTTCCCGGTAATAAACGTATACTCCTCCATGCATGGCGCCATCAATCAATCAATCGTCCAACTCCATTGATGATGGAAGGTTGAAGGTTTTAATCGTAGGATTATGACTGCACGGTGGAGTTCGTGCGGTCGCATTTCCTGGTCCGGGAGGGCGTGCGGCTGAACCGGCAGGGGAGCTCCAACCCGACCCTCCAGATCGACCGCATCGACAAGACGGCCGGCCGGTGGAAGAAGGCCGACGTCCTCGTCTTCAACACCGGCCACTGGTGGACGCACGGCAAGACGGCCAGGGGGTACGTAATTAACGTGCCGCCGGAGATGCCATGCCACCACTCGATCTGTCCATTGATAACTCAGATGATCAATGCCAATGTGTGCATGCAGCAAGAACTACTACAAGGAAGGAGACACGCTGTACGAGCAGTTCGACGCGACGGAGGCCTACCGGAGAGCCCTGAGGACATGGGCGCGGTGGGTGGACAAGAACATGGACCCCAAGAGGAGCGTCGTCTTCTACCGGGGATACTCCACGGCGCACTTCAGGCACTGATCGATCCATCGATCATGCACAAACGATTACGACACAGTTATTTCAGTTCGATCGAGCTGACGAGTTCTTGCCGTTGCCGGCGGCGGCGGGATGCAGGGGAGGGGAGTGGGACTCGGGCGGGTCGTGCAGCGGGGAGACGGAGCCGGCGTTCACGGGGGCGGTGGTGGACAGCTACCCGGAGAAGATGAGGATCGTGGACGAGGTGGTTGCCGGGATGAGGTTCCCGGTGCGGCTGCTCAACGTCACCAGGCTCACCAGCTTCCGCAAGGACGGCCACCCGTCGCTCTACGGCATGGCGCCGGAGAAGAGGAGGAAGGTGTCCAAGAGGAAGCAGGACTGCAGCCACTGGTGCCTCCCCGGCGTGCCCGACGCCTGGAACGAGCTCATCTACGCGTCGCTCGTCTTGGAGCCCAACCCCAGCTCATGGCGGGACCAATCATAGTCGTCCTAGATAGCTACTCGTACTCCTAGTAGATGTGACACGCATGAGATGAGACATTTTAGAGGTTGTAGATCGTCTACAAAAACATTGTAGCTGATGATATGGACAACTGTGGAGGAATTTTTATTGGATTGTGTAGCGTGTTTGTCCACCGCCTAGAGATATCATATCATGAAGAAATTCCTGGCATGAAATGCAATGGACTCATTATACTACTTCATCCGTGTCAAAATATAGGTAACTGAAATTTTTTGCATGAAGGAGCTACAACTACCTAGATTTCGATACGGATGGAGTAGTATTTGGTCATATGTTCACTCACCGTTCCTCTTTTAATTTCTTTTCTTTGGTCCATATTCACTCGAAATCCATCATGTAACAGGGTTGCAAAGTTGTGTAGAAAAGAAAAAATGAATACAATTACACTTAAGCTACATATGGAACGTTTGATTTTCAGTTTTGGGCCAGTCAATTCCCAAAGGAAGGAAGCAACAGCCGCGGGGGCGCGGGGAGCATCGAGGCAATCCGTTTATTCGGAAAGGAGCATCCCGGTGTCTATCTTAGGGGTGTGGTGGTATGAGTTTGTTGGGAAAGCGGGGCCTCAGTGTGTATCTTGAGGATACGGGGATGCATGTTCCTTGGCACCAGAACTTAAGGTCGGGGGGAGGGGGGCTTAGATGGATGGCCGAAGGCATCGGCAAGCACGACGATAGAGGGAGGGCCAAGCGGTAAGGCGATTGCGGGAGCACTGCTACCCACGGGCAGCAAAGGCAAGCGGTTCGACCGACGGTCGTGGACGGTTTAAGAAAGATCTTGAATTGTGCCATTCAAAAGGCCATCTAGCCGTTCATTGCAGATCGGAGGGTGCAAAAAGTCGATTGAACAATTTTATTTATTTTTCCAGATGACTGAAATATAGCCAATCCCACACAATTACAGTGTTGGAACGTGGAAGAAATCAGATCGTGTAGCATGTTTGTCATCACCTAGCGATGTCATGAAGAAATTCCTAGTATGAAGAAATTGAGTAGAAAATTATTTGTGTCTGGTGGTAGGCATCGTATTCTTCATAGTATTTTGTCATATGTGCACTTATCATTTCAGCTTGTTGTTTTCTATCTGTTTTATTTTAGTTTATCCTCTTTAGTCTTTCTTTCTTTTGGTTCACTCAAAACCATCTAGTAATATGCTGCAAAGTCGTGTAGAAAAAAAGAAAAAAAATGTGGAAATGATCTTCCTCTAGAAAACTTAAAATAATATGAAGGACTAGGTGATTTTTTTAACAAAACACATGTTGTTTATTTGAGACATGGCATCGGAATCATCAACCAACAAAATAGAGTAGGTGGATTCGTCATCCATAACATGTGATGTCCACAATCCTGCATAGCAACTAACGCATGGGCTGCTTTGTTACAAATTCGAGATCTCAGATAGCAACTAACTTCATTATGAGTTAATAATAAACGTCCATAAGGTTTTTGGAGAGGATTGAGAAGGATGCTAACTTGTATGAGGTTTAATCACTCTTAATCCCTTTCAAAATCCCATGGAACCAAACAAGCCCTAATGAAGAAAATGTATGGACCGCAGCCACACACTTGCAATGCAGAAGAGCTCGATGTCGTTCCTGTCATCGCACTCCGCTCCGACGTCCATCCATTGGTGATATAGATCTAGAATTGGGTGACATCCTGATGCAACCAACCGATGCCACGAGATTTCGTTATGCGTATTAGGAGGTGTAGGGAGTTTGACGGTGAAGGAGGAGGTGGTAGAGGAGGCACAACAAGAGAGGGATTGGATGGAATCGATGACGGTAGCAAAGGATCATGGGAGGAAAACTCCACACGATGAAATAAAGCTCCATATTGTTTTTTCATGAATGTCACTAATGTTGGTAGCAGCGTCGACAAGACAATATCGTGCTTGTCAATTCTATCTATGTAGATTCATCTGTAAGTAACAATGTCACGACATATAGTCGTGGCATTATGGCGCTGGTGGTGACTTCTTTTTTGCATCTATATTGTAACCAATTTTCATAAAAGAAGAAATTTCAGTATAGAAGAAACCCTTGAAGACGTATTTAACCCTCCTTTACACGGCCCAAATAAGAACACGTATTCTGTAGTACCCGTAACCGCGACCTGAACGAGGAACTACAATATCCTATAGGAAAAGCGCCGACACGCTAGGAAGAAGAAGACCTCTCAGACCACGGGCGCGGCCACTCTCCCCCAAACCCACCTCGCCGTCTCCGCTCCGCGCCTCGACCTCGCCGGCGTCTGAGCCCCGATGGCATCGATGACGGTCCGGCGCTTCGGCGTGGCGGCGGCCGCCGCCGCGTTCATCGCCCTCGCGGCCTTCGGATCCGCCTCGGCGTCCAAGACGTCCTTCGTCAAATCCACCGTCAAAGCCCACGACGTCGTCATCTTCTCCAAGTCCTACTGCCCGTAAGAGCCCCCCCTCTCTCCTCGATTCGCGTTGATCCGCTACCTCTCCGCTCCGATGAACTGCGCTGCGACCTTAGGATTCGGTTCTAGTGGCTGCGGGGTTTCGCTCCGATCTGACCGTGGCGTTGTAGTAGGACATCTAGGGCCTCGTTCAGTGATTAAGCCCCCATGGACCTGGCCAAAATTGCTTGGCTGTGGATGATGTAGCGGGAGGAACCAACTGTGGTGTGGTGATTTCCTGCTTCGTTTTGTAGGAACACCAGAGCAGGAATCGTCTGAACCGTCCAACGCAGATCCCAGGCCCTATATCTGCTTTGAAATCCTCAGACACGCTAAACCGGAATTTGAACTGTATGAGGATTTAGGGAACAACTAATTATTGTTGGTACTTACTGAACTGAACAGGGAGATCCCTGGTGTTGCTGGCACCAGAGATTTATGCTCGGCGCTTCTTCTTGTCTTAACTCTTTCCCTGCCCAAAATTTCTAATCTCCATAAGCTCTGGCGTCAGGCGGCAGGCCAGCAGCTATTCCCCCTGCCGTTCCAGAGGTACTGATCAATCAACTCCCCAATCAGTGGTTCACTAATTTAGCCATTCGGCAAGGGCCAACCCTAGCGAGGTGTGTAAATTTGTCCTTGTTTGTTCCGTCCCGTGAAATCCCAGTTATAGCGTAACCAGAAAACTAGTGCATCTTTGGATGGATGCATGTTTAGCAACACAGTTGATAGATATTATTATTACCCAAAATATGCCAGGCACTAGCAAAATTTTGTAACACAACTAAGAGCACTAATTGAATCTGGATGAAATTGTTGCCTATCTGTGGCTTCAAAAACCATTTGGTGAGTTTCATCTGGAGATTAGAGATTTATGTTAGTTTCAGTGGTAATGCACTTCTACTATGGTGTATGTTGATTTGATATTTGGTGAAATTTTTTGCCTATCATAATTTAGCACCACACCAGCTCTGTTCCTGGCTCCATCACTGCCCATAGTTGTAGAACCTAACAACTAGTACGAACTTGCCACATTTCAGTGTTTTCGTACTGTCAGAAGAAACAGTATGGTTACCACCACCTGGGCCACCGGAGCGACGATGTAGTGATCTGTATGTACCAGAGATTTCTGCTTCACGCTTCTTTGTCTTTCCCCTCTCAAAATTTCTAATCTCTCATAAACCCAACTTTTGGCATCAGGCGACAGGCCAGCAGCAATTCCCTCCTGGCACTCCAGCAGTACTGAAAAAACGATCAACTCCCCAACCAGCGGTTCCCCAATTTAGCCGTTAGGCAAGGACCCTCCCTAGGAGGGTGTGAAATTTGTCCTTGTTTGTTCCATCCCGTGAAATCCCAAATATTTACGGTGAATATGGATGAAATTATTGCTGATCTGTGGCTTCGAGAACCAATTGGCAAGTTTGATCTGGAGATTCGAGATTTATGTTGTCAGTGGTAATGCAGTTGTACTATGCTGTATGTTGGTTGATATTTGATGAATTTTTTCGCCTATCGTAATTTAGCACCACACCTGCTCTGTTCCTGGCTTCCTGCCTCTGCACTGCCCGTGGTTGCAGAACCTAACAACTACCAACTTACCACATTTCAGTGTTTTCCTACTGTCAGAAGAAACAGTGTGTTTAACAGTTGAAGTACTAAAATTTTGCAGGTATTGTAAAAGGGCGAAGGCTGTGTTCAAGGAGCTTGAACTGAAGAAGGACCCATATGTCGTCGAGCTTGATCAGCGAGGTACATCCATGTTCACTAGTTTGTGGTATCTGGTCAGGCTCTTTGTTTATCTATCTGTAAATGATGTTGTCTTCAATATATACTCTTATGTCCGCTACTCCACAAGTACAGTTGGTTATGTCCTTTTGTTCTCAGAATCTGATCATCTTGGCGTATAGTCTAGGGCTTTCAGCCATGATTTTACCACCAGTGGAAGTTCCATAGAAACTAACCAGGTGGTATCTATGAAGTAGATATTTTAGAATGATATCACATATTGAAATAACACGGTTCAAGTAACTCTTTGATAGCATGTGATGGGATAGGTTGTTGTTTGTGTGACACATGTTTGCCCTGCTGCTGTTCTGTTTTAACTAAAACCCACTTCTCCTTTTGATGAAACTTGATGAAAAGATGTCCATATTTCTTTTTTAGTTACATACATTGGTTCTTAGACCGGGATCTCCAACATCCTGAAAATGTTGTAAATTGCATACAATTCACAGAATTTTTACAATGTAATATTTATTCTGGTTTGATGCAGAGGATGGTGGGGAAATTCAGGATGCATTATCCGACATGGTTGGCAGGCGAACTGTTCCTCAGGTATTCATCCGTGGAAAGCACTTGGGAGGCTCTGATGGTACGTAGTGTTCTGGTACATAGCTCGATTACAACAAGGATTTTTGTGAATTCTCGTTCCGTTCTGACTCCTACTTCTCTGCTTTCACGGGGAAAACATGCAGATACTGTTGACGCATATGAAAGTGGTGAGCTGGCTAAACTTCTGAATATTAGTGTCAAGGACGACCTTTGAGTATCATTTTAGCACCAGTCTGGTCCTTGTTTTGAGGTTACCAATGCCTTACAATGCAGCTCTGTATTAACATTTTTCCAGAACCTATCACTGGGATTCCGTGTTACAGTATAAACTATTTTAGCAATACTTCTGCGGCAATCCCTCCATCCCCTCGTAGTGTTCGATCATGACATATTGTTTTTTTTTCCGATAAGAAGCTCTTTATTACTCCCTCCGTTCCAAATTACTTGACATCATTTTAGTTCAATCTTAAACTAAAATGGTGTCAAGTAATTTGGAACGGAGGGAGTACTTAATAGTTTTAAGATGGCATACTGATTGATTCATTTCAACCACCAACCCCGATCCTTTCTGCATATCACTATCCAGGGAAAATACAAAAAATATACTCGCATTTGATTGGTCGACAAGTTGTACACAGTTTCCAAAATCCGGAAACCACTCGGTTCTCATTGGATAAAGAATGTACGTTCAGGGTCGTGAGTTTGAGGTGTGAATTTCTAAGTTGATTTAGAAATAGGCTTCCTCTTTATTCCTACCCTGTCAAGCATGAACCTAGTAATGCACTTCTTCTTAGAGCACAGGATCGTTGAACTCTTTGCTTCCTATAGGTCGAAAGGACAATCCTCAAAGAACACATGAATTGACGGTTGCAACCGGTGGCCGTTTGAGCACACTGAACCATATTCTTACACCATCAAACTAAACAACTGGTAATGCAAACTAACCTCTAAAAGGCAAAAGGAAGACCACTTTGTAGTTACTCGACTACAATTTTTTAGTACTCATGACACACCATTGTTCATTTATGAATTGGGATATATAATCAATAATACAATTGCGTAAACATCAAAGATTACGAAGATTATACGAAGATTGAGGAAGACCGGCTACAAAATCAATCTAGGATCCAAATGCGTGCTGCAAAGGCCGATATGACCGGTGAGGTTGGTCGGGGTCTTGACGCTGGTGCAACTTGTCGAACGAGGATCGTATACTTTTAGCTTTGGCGGCCTTGCATTGTGGTTTTAGTAGTAGAAGAGTAAGGCTCCATCGGAACGTAATACTCTCAAAGGTATCACATATATACGTGACGATTTTTCGACGTATCGGTATCGTATACGCTTTGACCCAAACAGGATCAGAATCATTCAAGAGCCATATATTTAGCGCATACGGTGCCATTTGAGCCATGCACAATGCACAGTTGAGCTCGGCTATGCTTCTAGGCTCACTGATTCTGATGACTCCTCCTCGCGGTCCATGGATCACCTTCCACTCTTCGCTCTCGAGGTCGAAGCAGAGCACGCGCGCAGTTCTCATCACGGGTCAAGAAGTGCAAGGCACCGTCGAGGGCGAAGTTGTGGCAGATCATCTTTGGGGACCGTCGTGTCTGCCTCCATTCGGTGTCGTCTCCTACGGTGAGAACCTTGTGCCCAGCTGGGTGAACGGAGGCGGAGGAGCTTGTACACGCCGGACTGGGCGGTATGTCAAACATGTAATATGGCACTGCCGGATGTTTCTGCAGATTCGTAAGGGTCGCCTCGGTGGCTAGGTCCACGACGAGATGGGTGAGATAGTTGCTGTTGTATCGGAAGGTGACGCAGGCAAGGCCGTCGAGGCTCGCGCCGAACGTCCGTGCGCTATCTAAGCTCACCACTTTCACGACGTTGCCATCCGTGTCCGTCAGCTGCAGGGACATAGGCTGGGAACTGTCTGTCGCCGTCGCCATGGCGACGAGGAGCGGCTCGGCGCGGGTGCCGATGAAGGCCGGGTCGGCGATGAGGTCGCGCCAGTTCTTGGACACGCACCGGCACCGGCCTAGGGACTTTGTCGGCAGCCATGAGAGGATCTCGAAGACGACGTCCGTTGATGGCGAGAGAGGAGTCGTCGTCGCAGCGGCGGCGGCAGCTGCTGAACCGAGATCATGGCGTGGCCGTTTATGCGATGACGCTGGTGACCGTGGAGACGGCCACGACATGGCAGCGCGCTGACAGGCTCGACCAGGAAGGAAATAATCCGGCCTCCTATCCAAGAAACAGACCTCGATTTGGTGAAAGCTCAAGGCTCTACTATATGTAGTAGTAGTATGTATAGATGCGTTCGCATCGCACCTGCCCCCTTTGGGGACGTTTCCTTGCCGTTACCTTGGCATGCCCCTCTGTCTCCGGAAGCCCTCGGCGCCTCAATTACAGGGCTTGGTCGACCATCTGGCGACCTACCTCCCCACTTGGAAGGCCAAATCCATGCCGAAGAACGGGCGTCTAGTTTTTTTTTTTCGAGAATACGCACAAGCATGCGTATCAATTTATAAAGAAGAGAAGGCAAGAAGCCAAAAAGTTACAAACTTCCGCTCGTAGTCCATATGCGAACTACGTCCACCACCTTGTTACACAATGCAGACTACTCTTTCCTATCCCACCTAGCAAGAGCGCCAAAGAACGCCTCCATGTCGCCATTTAGTACACCTGCTTGTTTCCACACTCGACTCTCCGCCATTAGTTTGTTGATGACCTGGTCTACCGCCGGAGTTGCACCATAAAAAACGATCGCGTTGCGGTGCTTCCACAACTCCCAAAAGCCGAGGGTGATGATAGAGCGTACATCCCGCGGACACATGCCCGGACAGTGCACGCGTGGGCACCACATCGCGAGAGTATCCGCAGCAACCGGGGCCAGATTTGGTATGCCCATCACATCGCAGATGGTCCACCAAAAGGAACGGGCAAACACACAGCTAAGAAGAATGTGGTTTACCGACTCGTCCTGCTGGGCACAAAAAGGGCAAGCGTCCTGGTGAGGAAGTCCACGTCACGACAGTCTATCCGACGTCCAACAACGGTTTCGGAACACCAACCATATAAAGATCCGACATTGTAGGGGCGCTTTGGTGGTCCAGGTGAATTCAGCCATGGGATCCACTTCACGACCCCATAATTTAGCGGCATAGGCCGAGCGAACCGAGAAGCTTCCATTCCTCTCCCATGCCCAGACGAAGTTGTCCGGCACCCCAGGCGAGAGGTCCACAACGGCTAATCTTTGCCAAAGTTCCAAGTATTCTCGTAGCAGCCCCAAATCGATGTTGGGCCCAATATCTCTGGCCCAAGCCGAGTCTCTAAGAGCTTCGCTGAGCAAGCGAGAAGCTCGGATTTTATGCGGGATACGCTCATATAGTCGGGGAGCAATTTCCGCAATTCGCCAACCACCAAACCATCTATCCTCCCAAAAAAGGGTACTGCTTCCCTCACCAATAACGGACCTTGTCGCAGCTCGGAAGAGCTCCATGGAGTTGGGGTACTGCTTCACTCTAGTTCTGGTACTTTCTGTGCTATGCTCAGTCCCCATACACACCATGTTTGCTCTGGACTTGCCGGTGAAAACAATTGCTGCATTGAATAAGATCATACGTGGATTCTTATGGTGTGGCGAAGAGGAGGCTCGAGGTGGACAATGCATAGTCGCTTGGGACTCCCTATGTGTGCCCAAATGGGCAGGTGGACTGGGCGTTCCAAACCTTAGGTGGCTGAACATGGACACGCAGTCCCGTTGGTCCTAGCTCCAAAGGGTGGACACGGCTCGGCCATGGTCGGAATTTCATGTGGTTGCCCCAGGGAGGCACGTAGCATCGCCCATTCCGCCACCCAGGTAATTGTGGGAAATGGCCATAGGGCATTATTTTGGGAGGAAAGATGGCTATTTGGTATGACGGTCGCGGAGGTGGCCCCGTCGCTGCATTCTCGGGTGCCCCACCGTGTTAGAGCTGCACAGACTGTTGGGGAAGCCCTGACGAATTCTGCTTGGGCTAGAGAAGTTGGCCCCAACTTGGCGGAGGCGGATTTGCGCGAGTATTTGCGCTTATGGACGAGAGTGGCTAGTATCCAACTCCAGGAGACGGTGGAGGATACTTTTCGTTGGGCCTGGGAGTTGGATGGGCAGTTTTCGGTACGTTCGGCGTACGCCTCTAGGTTCATGGGGCGTGAGGTCTCTCCGACTGGGGACTTCACTTGGAAGAATCGTTCCCCCCTCAGATGCCGTTTTTTCATGTGGCTGGTGTTCAAGGATAGGTGTTGGACATCAGATCGGCTGGCCAGGAGAGCCCTCCCGCACCAGGATGCTTGCCCCCTGTGTGCCCAGGAGGTTGAATCTATTGAACATTTGATGCTCATTTGTGTCATCTCACGCAGCGTTTGGACCCAAATTGGACTTCTGTTGGGGAGGTCTGACTGGGGCCCGGTGGCGGAGGACAGTTTGGTGGATTGGTGCATCGCGAAGGTTGATCTGCGATACACTACGAGGGACATACGCACCTTTCTTTGCTTGGTCATGTGGGAGGTATGGAAGCATAGGAACGCCATTGTATTCGATGGGGCTAGCCCTTCTGTTAGGAATTTGATTAGGAAAATCGCGACCGAAGGTTTGGCATGGAGGCAAGCCGGACTGCTCAAAGGAAGCTGGGAGGCGCACCTGGAGGCGCTGCGGACGTGGGCCAATGGCGAGTAGTCTGTAGATCCTAGTGGGTTGTAGGTGGAGTTGGGTGTGTGAGTGTGTTTTGTAACTCACCACTATGTGGATTGGGTTTCTACCCCCCTTCTATAAAATTGATACGCACGCTGTGCGTATCCGAGAAAAGATCGCATCGTGTGTATCGCATTGAAACTCTATCTTTTCTTTGTAAACAGTCCCATTCCAACTCTGGATTTACGTCTCCTGAACAAATACTATATATGGATAAATTCCGAAAAAAAGAAAGAAGCAAAGCTGGCTTAAATCGCGTCCGTCTCACCGACCATAGACAAAAGATCGCCTCGTCGAAAAAGAATGTGGAGCTTCTTTATTTAGCATCATCGTCGTCGTCGCCGCCGCCAAAACCAAGATTTCGAACGACCTAGAAACCTAAGTTACTAGGATCCTAACCTAAAGCAAAAACGATCCACACGCGCGGAATTCGGTGACTCGCTCCCCTCAAATTTGGGATCTTATAGAAGACGGATCGAATGATTCAGCAGTAGACGTACGCACGCCTACTCGCGTGTTGGGCTCCGAGGTGTATGTTGCCCCTCTACCTCTGTGTTTCAAGATTGCTCCCTTTACTGATTGGGATATACGTAAAAAACATACAATCGCATGTTGCTTTGTTCTAAGAAAATTCCCAACATTAAGAAGATTCAGCTAACTGGCTACAAGATCTATTCAAGGATCAAAGTTTGATATGCAAATGCCTATTTTGTCGACGAGGTTGGCCGGTGTCTTCACAATTGTGCATCTTACGAAACAAGGATATTATGCTTGTACAACTGGCTTTGAACCGTTGGCATGATAGTAGAAGAGAAGCCCCCCGCCGAGACGCAACACTCTTAGAGCCATCACATAATTGACGATTTTACGATCGCTAGTAATGGTGTACGCTTTGATCCAGATGTTCTCGTCGGAATCACTCAAGAACCATATAGTGATTATGAATCGTGATATGTGAACCATGCACAAGGTACCGTTGAGCTCGGCTATGCTTCGAGAGTTGTGGTTCCCGATGTATGCTTTCGATCCACGGATCACCTTCCACTTCTCCCTCACGAGGTTGAATCGGAGCACATTGATCTCATCAAGGGATAAGAAGAACGAGGCGTCGTTGAAAGTGACGCCAGATTTAGAATCATAGTGTAGAGCGACTTTCCTGTGGCATGGTTGTGTTTGCCTCCAATGGCGCCTTCTCCAAAGTGAGGACCTCGCAAGTTCGAGTGTAGGCATGAAGATGAAGGATCTTGTACACACTGTACTGGGCGGCTCAGCCGATATGCAGTATGCGCATCTTAAGAAGCTATGACTTATTCGGAGCGGGAGCGTCCCTGTGTATAGGTCCACGATGATGGTGTCGAAATAGGCGAGGCCAATGGCGATGCAGGCAAGGCCGTTGAGGCTCGCGGGTAAGATCCAAGGACCTAGGGTTTACGGAGTGGCCCGTCTTGGTGATGAGGAGTGGTTGGGCGCATGATCTGTGGACGGCGACGAAGGCTGGGTTGGAGACAAGGCTGGGTAAGAAAACACGAGATGACAGAGGCACTTTTTAGTCGGGTATCGCGGCGGCGGCGATGGCGGTGACGCCATTCTCGATCAATCTGATTCTAGGACGGGCGAAGGCTGAAGACTCTTCTCACGTACCACGGCAAGATTTGCTACAAAAATATCTTATATTTTGATACAGAGATAGTATATATGTAGATGAGGTACCCCTCTGAACCCATCTGGCCCCCGCGTCGCCTAACCCTAGGCGGCTCGGGCGGTGCCTCCCTCCGGCCCCCGCGAGCGCCTCTCCCTCCTGCTCCCTACACCCGCCGCCGCCAGGCTCTCCACAGGCAAGGCTCGAGGGACGGCGGCGGCGGGGCCCTCTCCTGGCCGCGTTTTGGCAGCGCGTTCCTGGCGGTGGCGGCACGTGGAGTTCGGCGTGGGTCGGCGGCGAGGTGTCGCGGTTCCCCGGCGACGAGCACATCCTCGAGTCGCCGACGGCGGAGGCGAGCGGCCGTGGGCGGTATGGAGGAGCCCTTGCTGCAGCGGTCGACGGCTTCGGGCTTCACGGCCCATCTGGGTCCGTGCGGGCATGTGGCTGGAGGCTGCAGCGGCAGGCGGCGCCGGGATGCCTGGTGAAGCCAGTTGCTTGGCACCGTGGTGGTGCCGGCGGCCGGTCAGGTGGCGACGGGCTGGATCCACACCGGTCAGTCTCGTCGGCTCGGATTGAATAAAGGTGATTGTCCTAGGGTTTCAAACTGCGCCAGGAAGAAGATCTGCCTGATGCTTGTCCTCTTTGATCTGGCTGGAGTGACGGGTTCCGGAAGGCTCCGCCGGTGATTTTCCTTGGGCATATGCCTGGAGATTGTTGGATCGGGTGGGATTCAGTCGCAACACAAAAAGTGACACGAAGCTCTGCTCTGTTGCCATCATGGGCAAATCTATGGTGAAGTCAGAGGTGAGAATGTCATGAAAGCCGAGATTGGAGGATTTGCAATGGTGATTGGAATCTTTGCGTCAAGGAGGAACTGGCTCGGAGTTTCGGGAATCGTGGCAGCAGTATGTTAGCGGGGGTGACAATACAGGTGAAGTTCAAAGTCCTACCTTTTTGGATGAAAATCCAAGTCCTGGCCTTAATTGGTTGTGCCTGACAATGATCTTGCTGAAGACATTGTTTTGAGAGCGGGGACTATCTTCAGGGTGAAAGCCCAAGGTCTAGCCTTTGGTTGTGCCTGGCACTGATTCCTTCTTGAAGGCGGTGCTTTTGAAGAATTTGACATCAGGTGTTGGCTTGGTGGTGGTTGTGCTGCTGCTGCAAGGATTGTAACTCTATAGCGGGACTTTTTCTTTTTGTTATTTCTTCTGTTTTAGTTTTGGTTGGCTGAGTGCATCCGTACTGCCTTTTGAGCAGTGCGTAGTTGCAGAGGCCGAGTGTAATTGATATCTTCTTGATATTAATATATTCTCCTTTTCCAAAAAAATATATGTAGATGATACTGTTAGAGTTCGTTCATACTTGAACGTGAGGTTCAGGGGCATGGATAAGTGGTAAGCAGGCGATGTAAATCTCTTGTCGAATCTTCCAAACAGACGTAAATAAGAAAGAAAGCGACGTAAATCTCTTATCGAATCTTCCAAACAGACGTAAATCAAAAAGAAAGAGCGCTTCTCCGTACTTCTGAGTACTCCCGCAAAAATTATTTCTATCTGTTGATAAAGCATAACTAAATCAAATAAATTATTGTACTATTTTTTTCTGGTAAATTATTATTTCTAGTATTACTTTATTTAGTACTCTCTAGTATTTCTATTATTTTCACTGTTAGACTGATTTGATTCAACGACTCCTAAAATCTTTAACCATGGTAAAAGTTGTAATTAAAAATAAAACCTTTGGGCACACTATATTAACCTCAAATGAATGATATCTCACTAATAAGTTCGGCTAAAGAGAAGCCTAGAGGATCAACATCATAACAACGTTTAGGTTTAGCCAAACTGTGCTGAAGCAGTTTGTTCCTTAGAGCATCTCCAACACGTGCGCTATACGTGCTTCCGCGCGCTAAAAACGATCATATAGCGCGCGCGGAGCAAAACGCAGCCCTCCAGTAGAAGCGCTAACCGAGCGCGCGCTAAAAACGGCCCAGCGCGCTGGCTGCCGCGCGGTGTATTTGGGGCGCCCGAGCCAGCGAGCTGGACAACAAAATTGCGAACGCGCGAACACAACGACCCCTTCCCGCCCGCGCTCCACCGCCGCCGCTCCCGCCTGCGCTCCCCCCACGCCATCGCCGGTCGCGCGATGGAGAACTCGAAGAGCCCATTGACGTCGCCGTACAGGCGTGACCCGCGCGACCCCTCTCTCACTGTTCCAGGCGGCTACCACTGCGCGCGCGACGGCGGCAACCCTAGTCTCCCTCGCCGGCGCCGCGCCAACTCCGGCCACCAATCTCGCGCGCGGGCTGTTCTCGGCGCCTCGATCGGCGGTGGCGAACCCGCGCAGCATCGCGCACGGCAAGCGGAATGCGACGGCGGCGGCGAAGAAGACGGGCGCGACGGGCGCTGAGACGGCGAAGCGGCTGAAGAAGAAGCCCGCAGCGCGGCGCAAGCGCACCCGCAACCCCTCCACCGCCGGAGGAGATGGAAGCGCTCAACTTTGAGCCGGCGACCGACGCGCACCAAGTGTATGATGAAATGCCCACAAGGTAAAAAAATCCATCTTCTCTTTTTGTTTGCTCAATGTGCAAGATTTAGACCAACAAAGTTTATTCAAATGTTGTAGCATGGCCGATGATGTATATTTGTCACATATGGATGTTGGTTTCAACAATTGGCCTCAAACCAATGAAGGCGATGATCAATAATATGAGGTGGATGAGGATGGTGAGGGTATGGTCGGTGCACCGGCGAAAGGAAGGGCTTCGAACTACACCGTGCATGAAGAAGTTTTGCTATGCAAGACATGGTTGCATGTGTCTATGGATGCCAAAGTTGCAACGGATCAACCAAGAGATACATATTGGTCTAGAATGAAAGAGTACTTTGATGCACACAATACTAGTGGGAATGACTGCACCGCTAGATCTCTTCGTTTCCGGTGGTCGGTGATCAATGGTGATTGTCAAAAGTGGGCGACGGCTTTGACGGCGGTTGACACCCTCAACCCGAGTGGCACTAATGATAGAGATAGGGTAAATACCATTTTTGCACTTGCTTGTTCATGCTTCATGTTTTCCACTAATTGTACTAATGGGTTTTTTTTGTAGCTCAACATTGCACAAAACTTGTTCCGAGGAGAAGACAAAAAGTCCAAGAATGGGAAGATCAAGAAAGGGCGGGTATTTTTGTTGGCCCATTGTTTTGATGTGTTGAATGAAGAAGAGAAGTGGAAGACACGTGATGGACTAGAGGTGCCAAAGAAAAGCAAGAAAAACATTGACGCGGTGATCTTAGATGAGGAGGACGAAGCATAAAGTGAAGAAGATGGAAAGAGGAGCCCTACTCCAAGCCAATAAGACCAAATGGAGGCAAGCAAGCAAAAGAAAAGAAGAAGAAGGGTGGCGACATTGAGATCAAAAATGCAATGGATGCAATTATCAAGGCAAGAATAGAAGCAAATGAGGATAGGAGGTTGGCAAGGAGCCAAGCGACCGCGGCCGAGGAGAGGAGGTTGGCTTTGGAGGAGAAGAAATTGGCTATGGCTATGGAGCATGAAAAATTGATGCAATATGAGAAGTTTATCTTCTTCATGGATATATCAAACTTTGATCAAAAGCAAATGGATTACATCAACCTTTGCCGTAATCAAATCTTGATTCAAAAAATGTTGATGGGCTTGGGTGGAGGCATGGCCGCAATGGGAGGAGCTATGGAAGGCATGGCCTCGATGGGTGGAGGCATGGGCGGCATGGGTGAAGGCATGGCCGCAATGGGTGGAGCTATGGGAGGCATGGCCTCGATGGGTGGAGGCATGGGCGGCATGGGTGAAGGCATGGCCGCAATGGGTGGAGCTATGGGAGGCATGGCCTCAATGGATGGAGCCATGGGCGCCATGGGAGGCATAGGCGACATGGATGGAGGCATGACCTCGATGGAAGGCATGGGTGGCATGAGTTTCAGATCGCTCATGGGAGGCATGGGAACACCTCCGGCACACATGGCTACCGATGCGGAGAAGGACGAGGAAGAGAAGGAGGAAGAGAAGAATGAAGAGGAGTTTTAGCACGTCGCGCGGGTGTGCGCCTGTTAGAGATGCTCTTACTCCTACGCAGAGATCCCTGATGCCCAGTTCATTAGCATGGAACGCCGCTTATTCCGCATATTGCAAAGCACAATCCTCTCAGTCCCAGGCATGTGGAAATCTCCCCGCCGGTTGCTTCTGGCACACCTTGTGGAAGTAAACTGTATTTGCACCAACGCAACTCCTATCACGCTTGACGCCCCGTCTCTTGACTTCGAAGTACTCGAGCTATTTTACCCGTGTGGTAGTCGGGATCTGATCATATGAGCTCCTTCTCACAATAGTTTTTTAGAATAAAAGGAAGCCACCAGGCTCTCCGGTTCCATTTCAAGAAACGAAACCAGCATTCCAGTACAAAGCGTCATCTCAGGTTACAGAACAACTTAAGAAAGAAAACTCGGGTAGAATCATCGAGAGTTCTAAAACAAGCAGCAGACTACAGCAAAACAAATCTGCCAAACCCAGGTGTTGAGCGGGGGACATAGCAGCAAGAGCGCTCCAGCTACTCCACCTCCAGCGCCTCCATCTTGGTACGCTTCAGCGGCGACTGGGAAGGCGAGATCATCAGCTCCAGTGGAGACACCGGGCTGAGGGTGGCCATCTTTAGCTTCCCCACTCTTGGGTTTCGGCTGCCAGAGAACAGATCCCCCCCGATCGTGTGCTCCATCACCCACTTGACAGTAGGAAAGGAGCTTTGGTCAGGGAAGAAATAGCTGCCGAGATTTCCTCTATCTTCTCCAAAGTTCTTCCTTTGAACAAAATTCTCCACTTTCTCAAGGTAGCCAGAATCCTCCACCAAACCTGATTTAGATCAGTCCAGCATGTGTTATTAAAAATGAAATCATTCCTATATTTCCATATGCACCAAAGTACACAAGCAACTACAGAGTTTAAACATTCATGCTTGGAATTGGCAGGCCAATACTGCGCTATGTCTAGATAGCTCATCCCTATTGGTGAGCCAAAGAAGTTGGAGATTTGTTCCCAAATGAGTTTAGCTACAACACAATCAAAAAACAGGTGCTGGATGCTCTCATGTTCAGAACAGAAAGAACATTCAGCAGGTTTAGTTATGCCCCTCTTAAGCAAGTTGTCTTTGGTCATCAGCTTGTTATTAGCCAGGAGCCAAAGAAAAATGTTTACTCTAGGGGGAATAATGATTTTCCACACAGCAGGGATAAAAACTGGAACAACCCCTCTGAAATTGATGACACTATATAGAGAACTTGAAGAATAAACCCCTTTATTCTCATGCTGCCAAATAAGGGCATCAGTTTCATTGGAGAGGGCTACCCCATCAACAATCTGCTCTAGACAGTACCATGATTCCATCATGAGAGGGGAAAAATTCCTGCGAAAAGAAAGCCTAATCTGACCCTCACCTAACACTGCAGCAATGGTGTAGTTCTGCTGATGACAGATTCGATATAAAGGCCAAAACTGAACAGCTAGGGGGGAATTCCCAAACCAAATATCCTCCCAAAATCTAATTTTACAGCCATCACCTACCACCCATTTATATCCATGCTTGACTGCTTTAGCAGCCCAGAGAACCCCTTGCCAGAATCTGGATGGGAGAGCATTCCTACAGGCAAAGATATTTGGGGCCCTGGCCATATATTTGTGATCTACCAAACCCCTCCAGAGTTTGTTTTCATCAGCATAATATCTCTTGATCCAGTTCCCCAGCAGGCAGAGGTTGAGATCCCTAAGGTTTGGGATACCCAAGCCACCAAAATCCTTCTTCATGCAAACCAGGTGCCAGTTGGCTAAATGGAGTTTCCTATTGTCCTCATTGTCATTCCACAGGCAATGGGCAAGTTGGGTGTTAATTAGCTCTAGGGCCCACTTTGGGAATTTAAAAAAAGATAAGAGGTAAACAGGAATGCTACTGAGGCAAGCTTTGATGAGATTGACTCTAGCAGCATAAGATAAAAGTTTTCCCCTCCACCCAGCTATGCTTTTGAGGATTTTGTCAACAATGGGTTGAATATCCTCCATCCTGAGTTTTTCATAGTGGAGAGGAACACCTAGGTACTTGATGGGGAAGTTGCCTACAGCACACCCAAAAATGCTAATATAGGTGTTAATGTCCTGATCTACAAGATTTATAGGAATTAATTCACTTTTAGTATAATTGATCTTCATACCAGACACACACTCAAAACCAGCAAGGAGCCATTTTAAATTATTGGCTTTAGAAAAGTTGTGTTCCACAAATAAAATGGTGTCATCTGCATACTGCAGGCAGAGCACACCACCAGGCACATGTTCAGGGCATAAACCCCCAATGAGCTCAAGGGAACTAGCTTTGTTCATCATCCTGGTAAGCCGGTCCTTCCCGCGAGACCACAGGCAGAGCCTTGACGTGTGCGTCATGAGCTTCAGCGCTCCAACTGTCGTAGCATGGACTGCAACACTGGCCAGTCATCTTAAGCTACCGTATCGTATGATCGGAAGCATCAAGTCCACCAGGGTCATGGCGTCCCCCTTTCTGCCAAGTGCCGCTCACTGGCGGCCTCCCCGTCAGTGCCTTCACAATGACAACCCCGAAGTTGTACATGTCGCTCGTTGGATTCAAGCGCCTCATGGGCGATGAGTTGGTCCCCTTGAAAGACATATATTATACGCCAAGGAAGCCAGACAGACACATCATCAAGTTGGTGTCCAACCGGATGTTGGACGATCTCACACGTTGGCCTGGATGATCGCGTAACGGTGCTAGTTTCAAATCCGATGAAGAGTTTGAAGCCGAATCACTCAAGACTCTTTATAATAACTAAATAAATACGACAAAAAACAAAAGAAAAAAAAAAGCTTTCGCACATCCGCGATGGAGTGCGGTGTGACATGCCGCGCCGGATGCCAAGGCGAGACAAGCATCGCTTGCTTGCTGGGCTTAGGAAAGAAGAACCATGGCTGGCCTAGGAGAGTCACATGCTCCACGAAAGGACAATAGTCTGTAAGAGATTGCTATTGCCACGTGATGAACACATTGGCGTTTTCCAGAGCATGAGAAAACAGCACAACAAAAATCTAATCTGCAAATTGCAATTTTCAAATATGATCTGACAAAAGGCATGTTGCTTATATAAGCTATTTCAAGATATCGGACAACTTTGGTTTGAGTTAAGGCAGATATGAAGCTGCGCTATTGAACCTACAGTTTTTTCACAGTTTTACTGCCATGGGTAGTTTTTCAACAGATACGGCATCACATATGCAAGCATTGAATAGTAGAGATATGATAAAGACTAATGCATGCCATCATCATTGGCTAATTTCTCACAATTAATGACCGTGTAATGGATTTAGACTGATTCATTAGTTCATCATCATTTAGTCCTAGGTAGGTTATATTTCAAATTAGAAAAACTCCCAGCAAAATAATTGTCAACTACAGGGTTAGTAACAAAGAAAATCAACCTTGCAAGAATAAGGCCAACTAAATCATACTACATCCAGTGAACATAAATTTTGTCAGCCTAATCAAAATATTATTAAACATTGAAACTGTAGGTTTGGTACTAATAATTCACATATGATGAAAAAAAAATGAAATGAAGTCAACACATGGTACTTACAATTTGGCATGAAAACTGGTCGTATGAATCATGCTTCCTTCTCTACCGAATTACGACATCAACATGTCATGGTTCAGAAATGAAATTATCAGTTTCATTAGGCATTAGCCACAACCAAACCGACATATAAAAGGCATAGCATAAGAGACAAGCACCATTCGGCCAGGCAAAGAATGCCGAATCAGAATTACCAGCTTGATACGCAGAGCCTAACAGGGTTAGGCAGTACTGCAGCTTGGGGACGACAGATCTGCAGCGGAAATGGCGACTCGCGGAGGGGAGGGAGAAGAGGCGGGCGATCTCGGAACGCGATAACCCGAGGCCGGTGAGCCCAACGACATTGGGGGACAGGGTTCGCTCCACGCTGGCGCAGAGCAACTTGGGGTCCCTGGCGACGACGGCGGCGAAGTCGGCGCCGGAGAGGCCGAGGCCGGCGAGGAAGGAGAGCACGGCGTCGGGCTTGGCGGGGGACTTGAGGTGGGAGAGCTTCGCGGAGGCCTTGAGGGCCTGGGCTGGCGTGAGGCCGCAGGTGGAGACGAGGTACTCCTCCACGGGGAAGCTAGGGTTTGGGGAAATGCGGGGGGCGGCGGCCGCGGAGAGGAGGCGGTGGAGAGGTGAGACGGAGCTTGTGGAGGGCGACGAGAGGATGCAGCTCCGGAGGCGGAGCATGGCGGCGCGGCGGCCGTCCGACGGGAGACGGACGGAGGCAAGTGCGAATGGTGGGTGGTGGAGCTCCGCAGTTGCAAGAAACTGGGCTTTTGGGCTCTGGATGTCTGAATCCGATCCTCTTTTTTATTTACACGTTTACTATAAATCAGTCAACCTTTTCATTTCGCTTTAGGTCAAACTTCAAATCAGTCATTTTTTTAATTTTGCTACAAATTTTGTGGTCGCCCGATTTTTTTCGGTGATTCGTGTTGTCTCATGTGTGACATCTTTTGTTAGGTTTGCTTTTTGGTCGACTCATTTTGATTATCCACCCGCTACCTCGATTTTTGTTTTCATTTCGATTGTTTATTCGCATCTAGTAATTTGGAGCGGAGAGCAGTGGAGAGATGGAGACATAGAAGGGAAACACCCGAGTCGGTGTGGTACGGTGTGGTCATTCCTGAACATATCTTAGGGGAATCTCAAGGGGACATTCTTTCCCGTTGATCCTTTATGCGCAATCATGTGAGATCGAGTTGTCGGGTTGCACGTGGCGGCGATGCTTTCTCATTCTTGGGGCGGACACCGGCCTAAAGGCTAGGCCCCTTAAGTCGTACCTCATCGGCGATAGTACTTCCCGTTCCTTGAGCTTTGTCTTCAATCTTCATGGTTGACCCCCCCCCCCCCTCCCCTCTCCCTCTTGTTAGTACAGTGGAGAAAGATGAGACATAGAGAGAGAGAGAGAGGAGAGAGGAAGTCGGGAGCTGCTGAAAGTATGTTCACAATAAACAATGTATATTTTATTATCATGTTGTGGCAACACATGGACATTCTGCTATGTGGCAGAGCGTGACATCAAATTAAGAAGGGCCATTTACTAAACCAATAGTATTAGCATGTGCCACATAAGTAAACTATATTACATGAGCCATATTTTGCTTTCTTTATGGACTGAGCCATAGTTTACTGTTTTTATTAGGTGTAATGCGTGTGTTTTCATATTGGTAGACTGGATCATGGCCTGGTATGGCCCTCTGATTCTGCAAGTGAGAGAAACTAGTTGTCTTTTTTAAAACATGTGAGGGCAACTAGTTAGCGAGTACTTTTCTACATAGATATTTTGTATGGGATGAGAGTGTGTCACGTATCATGTACTGAACATTTCCTCGAGACTTTGTTTTATTTAATATTTTACGCATTTCAGGCTTTACGTGGATTTTAAATGTTTTTTATTTTCGGTTTTCGCATGGTTTTCTTAGATTTTGAAGAGAAAAAATTGCATGGAAACGATCAAAAAAATTGCTTCCACAAAAGGCACAAATTTACTACTTCTAGAGGCACACCTTTGCTTCCATGAAAAAAAAAGGTTTATTCCGGTGTGCCTCTCATGGAGGCATAGATTTGCTTTTGCGAGAGCATGACGGTGACTCTCGAAAAGGAAAAAAACATGTTTTTAACGTGAGAGGCATAAATTTACTACTTTTGGAGGTACATGTTTGTTTCCGCGAGAGGTACGGTCGTGGTTGGGGCAGAGGAAGCAAGGCCGCCGGCTGCAGCGTGCTCGGGGCAGCGGTAATGGTGGTAAGGCTCCTCCTTCTGGCGTCCTCCTCCCTCTGGCTACGACGACCTCCTCCTTCTGGCTTGCGCTGCCTTCTAGACTAGGGTGGTGGGAGTGATATCGGCCGTTGGGGTGGTGGTGGTAGTGGTAGCGGTGGGTGCAACGGAGTCATGTCACGGGCAGCGGGGTGTGGTGACGGTGACGACGATGAGGCACAAGTGAAGATTGGATCCAGGGGCACAGACGGGAGGGGGAGGTGTGAGTTTGCTTGTGACACAGACATGCACACCAGAGGAAGGCAAAGAGGTATACTCAGAGCGTCCACTGTGTGTCCACGTGAACCCATCGCAGTGAACTAAAAATGGACAATAGTTAAACCATAATTTTTATCCAAAATAATTCAAACAAAGACCCATAAACCAAATAAAGACATTTGGTTCGTCCCGTTGAAATTGCCCTAACATTTGGACATGGTGTATGTGAGCCCAAGCTCACATGAGCTCGGGTGAACAGTACAATAATAAAAATGAAAATAAAATAAAACTAAATTATTTTTGTAGTAAACATTGAGAAAAAAAATATGTGTGTAAAATTTTGTTAGGAGATCACATTCATGGAGGTGTAGGTGAAAATAACAAATTGGATGCTCAAAAAGCCTGTTTTAAAAATTATTTTGAAGCATTGATTTTGTTTTTATTCCCACACATTCATGAACATATTAAAAAATTCTCAATGTTTGCCTTTTTTTTCTTCATATTTTAAAAAATTAATTTTCATTTTTTTTGGATTTTACTGTTCACCCGAGCGTGAGCTGGGACTAATAACAACACTTTCGCTAACATTTCTCTTTGTGTGAAAGCAACCGATGCCTCCAAACCCCTTTTCGGCATTTCGTGCAACATCCTCTTCGCCGGCGGCCCACCGCAGGCTCCTCCCCAACTGCTCACCGCCGCCGGCCACCTTGGCCGACAACACCGCTCCGCAATGGAACGCTGCCATCAGAGGCCGCTTCGACTCCGGCCACCCCGCGGCGGCGGTCTCCACCTTGGTCGCCATGCTCCGCGCCGGCGCCCGCCCGGACGGCTTCACGCTGCCA
This sequence comes from Bromus sterilis, assembly GCA_950022295.1. Taxonomy (NCBI): domain Eukaryota; kingdom Viridiplantae; phylum Streptophyta; class Magnoliopsida; order Poales; family Poaceae; genus Bromus; species Bromus sterilis. The sequence continues at coordinate 16,122,796 of OX465598.1, read as the reverse complement.
CTGCTCAACCGCGCGGCGGCCTCGCTCGCCGGACGCGCCGGCCTCCTCGTGGCCGCCCACTCGCTGGGCGTCCGGCTCGGATTCGCCTCCAACGTGTACTTCTGCAACACTCTCGTCGAGGCCTACGCGAGGCACGGCGTGGTCGCTTCCGCGCGGCAGCTGTTCGACGAAATGACCGCAAGGGACGTGGTTTCCTGGACATCGCTCATGTCCGCCTATGTCGGCACAGGCGACAGTCAGGAGGTGTCCAGACTGGTCAGAGGCATGCGGATGGACGGGTGTGAGCTGAGCGCTGTGACACTCGCAGTGCTGCTTCGTGGGTGTACTGCCGAGAGGGACGCTCCCGGCGGGAGGCAGCTACACTGTTACGCGACGAAGAGTGGTTTGAGTCAAGAGCCTCTGGTTCTCAACTCAATATTGACGCACTTGAGCAGGGTGCGTGGCTTGGACGATGCTGTGAGGCTGTTCGAGCTGTCCCCGACGATAGATGCAGTTTCTTGGAACATTATAATTTCAGAGCATTCGTCAGAGGAGAACATTGCTGAAGTCATTGATTTGTTTGAAAGGATGAGAAGAGAGGAAGTGTGTCCAAGCTGCCAGACCTTAACTTCCCTGGTTGCTGCATTTGCCAAGCACAGGTGTCTTGAGCAAGGAAAAAGGCTCCATTGTTTTGTAATTAGGAGTGGGCTGAGTGATCCAATCTTGGTGGCATCCTTTCTGGATTTCTATGCTAAATGCTGTGAAATGGAATCCTCCACGAAGTTGTTTGAAGAATTCAGGGGAACTGGCAGCTGCATATGGTCAGCCATGATGTGGGGGCTCATCCACCATGGGCAGTTCTTACAAGCAGTCCATCTTTATGGGCGAATGTTGAACTCTCAGCTAGCTACCAGTGCTGACATGCTTCAAGGACTACTCATCAGTTACATGGAATTAGGTGCTTTGCGGTTAGGTAAATCAACTCATGGATACATCATACGAAACAACCATGCTGCACAGTACGGGAATATTCACTTGGAGACATCCATCGTTAAATTCTATTCTAGCTGTGGGAACATCCATTTGGCACAATGGTGCTTCAACAACATCAGACAGAGAGACATTGTCGCATGGAGTTCAATGATTGAAGCGTACGCAATTCATGGCAGTGGTAAGGAAGCTCTGACATTGTTTGACCAAATGCTTGAGGAAGGGGTAAGACCAAACAGAGTCACCTTTCTGAGCTTGCTGTCAGCATGTAGTCACTCAGGGCTTGTTAGTGAAGCTCGCGAATTGTTTGATTGCATGATTAAGAAGTTTGGCATCACACCGGAGCTAGGCCACTATACTAGCATGGTGGATGTTCTTGGCCGGTCGGGTAACCTAGATGATGCTGTCCAAGTAATCAGTGACATGAATGTTAAGCCAGACGGAAGAATTTGGGGTGCTCTCCTTGCATCATGTAGAACACATTCAAATGTCGAGCTGGCATCTTTTGCAGCTCAGAAACTTATGGAATTGGAACCAGATAACGTTGGCTACCATGTGGTGTTTAGCAATGTCCAAGCAAGCAGTGGTGATAGATGGCGTGAAGTAGCGCATATTAGACGCTCGATGGCAGTGATGGATGCAGAGAAGGTGCCTGCTTGGAGCTGCGTTGCTGACACTGGTAGCCCATGATCTATATTGTGCAGCACACTGCCTCCGTTTCTCCCGTATATATTTTGGTTTGGCCTGACTATATATATGACCATATAGTCTTTTTAAAAAAGATCAAATACTGTTCAAAGAAGAATTTGTCTATTGTTTTTCTTGGCTTGTGAATTGAGTTTGGACTTTGTGGCATGGACCAGGGTGATTGCTTCTAAGTCTCGGATTTGCATTGTTTCGCTCTAACCATTTGATCACCTTAAGCTCTTGTTACCTCCTCAATATGTTGGCTTATTCATCAGCCTAGAGTGACACCAGCCTCCATGTTCATGCTCGGTGAACACATTGTGCTCTCAGCTTCACAGCTACGTCTAGTCATGCTCTAGTTTCTTCAACGCGATGGCGGGGCGACGGAACGGAGGAGCTCGGCAATTGCAAGAAGCTGGGGTGCTCCTCTGTTTGGGCTTCATTTTTGCTAATTTTCAGTCGACTGATTTTGATTTGGCTTTAGGTCGAATTTCTTGTCTGTCACATTTAGAGACACACATCTCAGCGCACGCTTGATGTGAGTCGTGCTTTGATCGGCTTTGTGCACTTTTTTATGGGTTTTGTTTTTGTCGGGTTTTTCTGCAAGAACCTGTCCCGGTTAGAGAGCCACGATGGGTGGCATCCTCATTTCGTCTTCATCAGTCCAGTAGGGGTGGCATCCACCGGTGGCGAAACCAGCGGTCACCGCTCGCGAGACTGGTACGCGGCATTTTTCAAAGCTTTTTGTTGATTTCAGAGCAGCATACTGTGTTCTATTGCATATATGTATTGTACTTTATAGTCCTCGCTCAACATTTGTGCGGAAGTAGTCAGTAATGTCTGCCTTTGTGCTCTGTTCTGCTTAGTGGAGATGTGTTTGAAACTGAAGGATAACTGTAGTGAAAGATTTGACTATGCACAAATATAACTGTTATAGTAGTTTACTCTCTTACATCTCATTTTACTCAACAGTTTTTATTCATCAATCTTTATTTTTCATGACTGTTCATCCTTGAGTTTTCATTTATAATCGATTTTCCTTACTATCAATCATTTTTTAGTTTCAATATCATTTTCATTAGTAGACAGATAACCGGTGTGTTTCTGCAGGCTACTTGCCTTTTTTGCAGTATCTGACAATCATTTCTGACAGGCAGATTTTAGCCCGAGAACTTCTTTTTTGGGCAAAAACAGAGTTGTGCTCTTGCTCTGATGGAAGTTCAGAGCAGGGTGTTCCAAACTAGATCAACACAAATAGGAATTTGCGACTGAGTTTTATGCTCAGAGCTAGATATCTATTCCTTGCTCTTGCTCTATCCTAGACCTGACATTTTTTGTTGTTGCTAATCTGTCTATTAATCAGTATTGTAGCTGAAATTTTCAGAGCTAACAATTATTTTTGTTACTCGATTCGGAGGTTAAATTAGCCGGTCCTTTTTTCGGCCAAATTGCAAAACATTTTCCCCTTGGTGGGGCTAGTAAGTCAAGGTGCCAATGTTTTATCAGGAAAGATTCATGATGATGCCCTGGTCATACATAAGCCTTTTTTGGACTGTAAAAATGGCGGAAGGTGTCTATTTTATTTTAGAGTGAATGACTGAATGTACCGAATGTGCTGAATTCTGGAATGGCCCTAATTTATTGCATTGGCTAGGTTAATACTCCCCGGGTACATACTACTACAACTTTTATCATGGTTGGGGATTTTAGGAGCCCACTTTAACGTGAAAAATGGCATGTTTGTGAGTTCCTTTTTGGTCTCTCTTTTGTCCTTATCCCTTTTATCGTCTCGATCAGAATGTCAGGATGGACCATTCCTTTCACGAAAGGAAAGGACATGTAGGCTAGTCTATTTTGTGCTTCTTCTTTGAGTCATCATTCTGTTACTTGATATTTTTATTCAGTGTTTATGGGGGCTGCTATTTGACGCTCGCTCGTTACAACGCCCGATTCCCGACAGAAACAAGCACAAGTGAAGTTTCCTTATAAGCAAAACAAGATGTGATTCAATTAAGGAACATGTCGGGCCTCACCCGTTAAATTCGGGTTGGGGGGGGGGGGGGGGAGGGGGGATTTTATAGAAGGACTTGTTGGGGTCCACCAATAGAAATCATGGGGAAGATGCTATACGTTCATTGCGCATATAGGTGGGCCCTTTGTCGTGGCTAACAGCGCACAAAGCTCATCAAGCGTTTCAGCGCGCGCTCGCGAAAGAGCGTTTCCGAGTGTTTATTTGTGTTACTTCCATTATTTTAGTAAAATGTGGTTTTTGGCCTACTATTGTCTTCTTCGGTCTTCCGGTCCTGTTTTTCAGTCACGTGTCTCGTCGGTGTTGCGTAGCTCGGTCTCGACGCTAAACTATTGATGATGGACGAGCAACTGCCGATGACGTTGATGGCAGGTTTGGCAAAATCATTTCATTGATTTCTCCATCAAAGATGGGTCGATGGAGACAGAGGTGATGATTTCTGGAGCGTGCACATGTAGTATACGCTAAGAGCTTATTAGATTGTGCTCCTGTTTTAGAAGATATGTGTAGGATAAGGTCAAAGCAAGAGGCTGTGATCATAACCACCATTATCATCAAGTTTATAAGTGAAGTGAATTTTATCCCCTAGAAAGTGAATTCAAAAGGATCGATGTTTTATCTCATTTATTAAATGATTTAATAATATATCTGAGATAATAATTGACCCTTGACCTATGCATCATCATTCAATGCATATGTCAAGTGTTCAATTTCCTCAAAATAAAATGCTTACGGGATGGGGGGCGCTAGCACTCGCGAAGAGCACTCCAGCTTGTGTGTTGTGGATGATCCATTGCAGAGGCTGTTGTAGCCTCCCCTCTCCCCACCGCTTCCCCCTCTGCTCTCCCTGTTTGACGTCTTCGTCGGAGTTGTTTGCGCCCCCCTGCTCCCTCTGTCGGCGTTGTCAGCTGGAGTGGAGTAGGAGGGGTGTGTTTGCTAGTAGATAGGTGTACTAGTAGGTTTCCTTTCTCCTGGAGTTCTCTCTTGTCGCCTCCGCGCGGTGACGGGATATGGTTCTTCTTCGCCCTTCTTTGGCGTCCGTGGAGGTCGTCGGACATGGTGAAGAGGCTTCGGGGCACCTCCAATAAGCTCTCTTTCTTCGTGTGGGTCGATCTTCCGCATTCACTGCCTTTTATCTCTTCTGGAACCATGGTGGTGACAGGGAAGGTTGGGGACGGTGGACTCAAAAGTTGATCTGTTCCCCGACGACCCATTGTTGCTCTCCTTCTTCCGAGCTCACTCTCCGCGGCACGAAATCGTCGTTTCTTCATCGGCTTCCGTCGAACTTTCCAGCCAAAAGGTGGCCTTACTCGATGCAAGTTGCAGCAAGCGTGCGTCTTTAATGCAACCTCCAAGCCATGGAGCCAGTTTGGAGGCCATCTAGCTCTTGCTGCGCGGCGGTCTTTGGTGTTTTCATCCCAAGTGGCATGTTCCCCGGTGATGAAGACACTGCCTGCGACTGGATGCTTCGGCGCGACGGCGGTGATGAAGGACCTGATTGATTTTGCTATTTTCAATCTATGGTCCTTCTTGTTAAGTTCAAGCCCTTTCTCAAGATTATGTTCTTAAGAGGGGTCTCTTTGTAAATTTTATCACTGCGTAGAGTTAATGCAGTATTCAGTCTTCAAGACCCTTTCCGTTAAAAAAAACTTGCATGTTGTGACCCTGGCAAAATACGAATGGGCCGATGTTTATGTAGATGAATATGTTTCACAACCTTTGCCGGCGAGTCCGGTCCAAGAGCGTGGAGCGGGAGCGTAGTCGAAGTAGTCGTACACGTGGCACAATCACAGATGCGAAAAGTAAAGAGACACAGAGAAATAGTCTGGACTTGATCTTTATTATCAATTGATGTCTCTCTCCATACAATACATGGGTATATATAGGGGGAGAGGGGGTAGGTGGAGAGGACCAAACCCTAGAGGGAAAAACCCCACCCAAGAAAGGGTGGGGCCATGCGTGGCGTATGGAAGGTTTCCCAACACTCCACCTTGGTACGTCATCCCGTATTGTCTATGTCTCAAAAACTCCGAAAAACCCGGTGGAAAAAATATGGAGAAAGAGCACATAGAATACGTCTCCTCATGTTGCACGAATTGCCTCATCAAAAACCTCAATGTGAGAAACATCAGGAAAACTCACATAAGGGAAAAAGAGTACAATCCACTCAACATCAGGTTGAGTACTCTATCATCTGGATCGAGATTCACAGATAAGGGTGTGAAGAATCTCCCCCTGAATCTGGCATTTCTCTAAGTCTAATCATACCGATTCCACGAACACACCTTTCAAAAGATGACTTCGGTAATGATTTAGTGAACAAATCAGCGAGATTGTCACACGACTTAGTATGCAAGATCCTCACCTCGTTCATCTTCTGCAGCTCATGCGCATAGAAGAACTTGGGGTTGATATGTTTTGTGAGATTACTCTTCACATACCCTGACTGGACTTGTGCAACAAGAGCTCCATTATCTTCATAGATAATGGTGGGGGTTTGTACGGTGTTCAGCCCACACGTCTGCTGAATGTGGTGAATCATCCGTCGAAGCCATACACACTCTCGTGATGCTTCATACAGTGCTATGATTTCTGAGTGGTTCGTCGAAGTTGATACAAGACTTTTCTTAGACGATTTCCAGGAAATTGCAGTTCCACCACAAAGGAAAACATATCCAGTCTGTGACTTGGAAGTGTGCGGGTCCGACAGGTACCAGCATCGGCATAGCCTACCAATGATAGGTCTTGATTCCTTCTATAAGACAGCCCAAGATCTTTGGTCCCTTGCAGGTATCGGAAGACGTCCTTGATGCCTTTCCAATGTCTATTGGTAGGCTCAGAACTGTACCTAGCAAGCAAATTAACAGCGAACGCAATGTCTGGCCGTGTACAATTCGCGAGGTACATGAGTGCTCCAACGTCGCTCAAGTAAGGGAATTCCGGTCCCAGAATTTCCTCCCCTCTTCCTTAGGCCTGAACGGGTCCTTATCTTGCTGCAAAGACCTTCCAATCATTGGGGTCTTTGAAGGATGTGCCTTATCAAATCCAAATCTCTCCAGCACCTTCTGGGTGTAGGCAGACTGGTGCACTAGAATCCCATCAGGGGAATGTTCAAGTTGCAGACCCAGACAGAACTTGGTTTTATCCAAATCCGTCATCTCGAATTCCTACATCAGGTAAGAACTCGCTTCCTCAATATCTCTAGGTGTACCGATTATATTCAAATCGTCCACGTGCACCGAGATTATACAAGATCCATCTTGGATCACTGCTCGTGTAGCCCTTCTGATGAAGGAAATCACTCAAACGATTATACCACATCCTACCAAACTGTTTAAGTCTGTACAATTAAAAGGAACATTGTATAGACCCCGATTTGCTCTATCTTGGTTACCATATGGGTAAGCAGTGACAACATCCATCAATTTCATTGTTAAGTCCAGATTTACTGCCATTGAGATCATGTATCTAAAGGTTATACTATCCATGACTGGGGAGTAAGTTTCCTCAATATTGACATCTGGTCATTGAGTGAACCCTTGAGTGACGAGCCTTGCTTTTGTACCAAACCACCTCACTTATGAGGTAATTACCTTCTGCCAATCTTTCCAATCCAACCTTCTTTTACAATCAACAAGATTGTTAGGCCTAGGTTAGGATCTATGATTGAGGCAATTTTCTTAGCAAAGTTAATGTCGACAGTCGTCGTTGCTCAGTTCCTTGACTCTCCTTTATTTATATGATTTATGGCCATTTCGTCATGGGGCGCATCTGGCGCTACCTTTTGCGCTACCGTTTTTCCCATTACAGGAGCGAGGTCCTTTAGATTTTCCGCGCCAATGTGTGTACTCACATCTCCGCTGGATGTTCCCTCAATAGGGACGTTCAAGTCCGGAATCCCGTGCACGGGACTTTCCGTACTTGCGCCAGGTCTCAATTGGCTCCGCTTTTGCTTACTAGGGGCTTTGGTCACTATGTGTGATAAATCTCTCTTATCCTTCTTCCTCAGGCGTCCCCGAGTACTTAGGATTTGAGAAACCGGATTTCGCGTCCTTTTAGGCCTTTGGACGGGAGCGGGTGTACCATTAGTTAACTTCGGTATCTCAACCCTTTCCGGTGCATTGCGCGGTGGCATATGCGACTTTTTCACAGTTTTCAAGTCACTAAAGTGATCAGGCAGTTGATTCGCTAATGCATGCAAATCTATTATCTTTTGGACTTATTTATTTCTCAATAGTGCGTGGGTCTTGAACGCGGATCCCCGCGGCTTGCCACATTATTTCTCAACTTTTATCATCAATGGGTTGATTTCCTCCCCCTAAAGTCGGAAAGAGATCCTCGTCATATATGCAATTGCAAACGGGCCGCATCACAATTACATGTCATGGGGGGGGGGGTCCAAATACCTGATTATGGACACAGTCTCATAGCCAATGTATATCCCCGACTTATGGAGCAGGCCCATTGCAGATCGCTGGGGTGGTGGTGTTGGTACGTACACCTGGCAACCGAACCTGTGAAGGTGGGAAATTTTCGGTGCTGACCCATACGCGAGCTGCATAGGAGAATGGATGTTGTAGGCTCACAGTCTAAAGTTGATGAGTTTAGCAGCGTGTAACACAACATGCTCCCAACATCTGGTTGGAAAAATACAACCCGGAAGGAGCGGTCTAGCAATGAATTTAATCAATGCCCTTACAAGTCCGTTTTACATATGGACATGTGGTACGGAATGCTCGACCGCAATTCCCATTGTCATGGTTCCTTGTTGCATCAGGCAATCATTGGACCACTTAGAGAAGCGTCAATGCGTACCGTAAAGTACCAAAACGACCCTGGGATGGGCTAAGTTGGACCGCATATGTCCCCTTGGATGTGTCCAAGTTGGGATTTCATCCTTCACTTTTAAGGGAACGGTCTAATAATTAACTTCCTCGTAGCGCATGCAGAGCACACAAAATCATCAGGATTCGAGAAGTTTTCACATTAACATTATGACCATCCGAGTTGTCAATTGTATTCATCATCATATAAGACAGAGTAGCCTAATCTATCATGCCAGAGGGAAAATAGTTCTGAGCTTCGGAAGGTAGTGTACATAGGCAGTGCTACAATTATCGTGTAGCATAGCCCGTTATCCAATGGAGGAAAAAACTTTCAGTAACATGTTTACCACTTTCATCATGCTCGGTGAATTTGGGATATTCTGACCAATCACAACACCGGTCTCAACAGGAGACTATTAGCGTGAATGTTTATGGAACTTAAGAGGTGGCTAATCGCGCGAGGGTTGACGGGTATAGTCTTCTCGCCCTTCGTTGGTGAGCCCCAAGTGGAAGGCGTGATGCATCACAACAACAAATTTCCCTCGGTAAAGATACCAAGGTTTGTCTCCAGTAGGACTCCAGAGATGATAAGTAGGTGTCAGCGGCGCAACTGACGCGGACCTGCACACAGACACAGATAACTTCGTTCCCAACGAAGTTCAGAGAGGTTGTCAATCTCTCCGGTCTTGTTGTTTACAAAGGATAAAACACAAGGGATAATAATAGCAACTCGAAAGTAAATGCAAAAAAGCAAATATAGCGTGGAAACAATGATAAGGATATGGACCGGGATACGTGATGTTCGCTAGTGATGTCTCTCTCCCAAAAGACGATAAAATTGCTATGCGAGGTAAACAAATTACAGAAAGACAATTGACAGGATTATGAACGCACCGCAATGCTAACTATGCTACAAAAGAAAGGAAGAGGTTCAAAAGCACAGGCAGTACGCCAAGGTAAGTAGACCGAAATCCATCTGCATCTACTACTATTCATCCACCTTGAGATATCTATCCAGAACATCTCGCTGGTATTAAGTTGCGAGCCCCACCCAAAGTGTAAACCCAAAGCAACAGACAACTGCATTAAAAAGAACTCTGCGTAAAGTAAACAATCCTTGTAACCGCGGTTACAAGCACCGTTGTTTTCCCCCTTGTGGCAAAAGCACATCCCCTAGACTCATGTTTCTGTCACTCAAGCATGTCATCGGGGGGCATGAACCCACAATCTAGCACAACGCTCCCTCTTGGAGTCACTACCTACTACTTGGCCAAAGCAATAAACATCAACGGAGAACATGCAAGAATTACTTAGGAACAAAAATATAAGAGATAAAAACCAAATATATTACTCTATCACAATCTGAACATAATCTCATAATCCATCAGATCCTATCAAACTCAACATAGCAAAAGCAGAAATATTACAAAGGTGCCTCGATCATGTTGGGCAGCTCACGAGGTCTAAACAATGAAGATCAAAGAGGGGAGGAGAACATCACATAGCTACTGATCACGGACCCATGGTCCAAGGAAAACTACTCACGAGACATCCGGGGAGCATCCATGGTGGAGAGGAGACTCCCGGAGGTCAATCCTCCCTCCGGCAGGGTGCCGAGAAGAGGTCTTCTGGTGCTCCCGATCTTCGAAAGTGCGGCGGCGGCGGAACAGAGGCGAGTTCGCGGAATAAGGTTCTCCCTCTGGGGTTTTCCCGTGACGGGGGATAAATAGGCGAAAGGGGCAGCCAGAGGTGGGCCAAGGGCCCCAGGCGCCCCCCTGGCGCGGCCAGGGGTGGGGCCGCGCCGGGTGGCCGCCTGGCCCCCCTTGGCTCCCCTCTGGCCCCTCCCGGGCTCTTCTCGAAGCTTCCGTCACGCTGATTTTTTATCTGAATTTTCCCGAATTTTTCTGGCACTTTTTGTATGGGGGAAAACTGAAATAGAAAAACAGCAGAAAACAGGAACTGGCACTGGGGTGCACTGAGTTAATAGGTTAGTACAAATATGATCAAAAGTGTATGAAAGTGTATCTAGATCATAGCAATATCACACAAAACATGCATGGAGCAAGCAGAAATTATAGATACGTTTTGGACGTATCAGTGGCGAGTGACTCGGGGGTACAATGATGCATCATTGAATGATCAAAGTTGTTCCCTTGGGTTAGTATGATAGTGGCTCATCTGGAGCCAGATCGCAGCCCACGATTTTCATAACATTCCCTCGAGATTAAACTCAAAGAACATAATCTCTCTCAAAATGGTATTTGTGTATCGTTTTCCACAAGACATGTTTACTCCATTGACGGTGCGACACGCGTTCTAAGATATTGCATTGATGAATATAATGAAGCGAGGAAGAAGCAACATTACATAAAACAAAAAGCATTATATCTCAGAACATAACAAGCCATCATATTTAAATAGAGGAATTAATGAACGATAACCAAATGTCATTCAAGCGTCGAAATAATGAACATGTATTGCTCTTATAGAGCTTATTACAAACCAAATGTATCTCAAAATAGCCTAAGGAATAATGATAAATAAATGAGTGGAAGCTTAGAGGGGCATAGAGAACGCTCCATTCACTTCAGACTCAATCTCCAACTGGGCAAACTGCTCCTCAGTGAGTATAGGATCATCATCAGTGCCAACACAAGGTGCAGAAGGGAGCACCAGGTGCTCGACCTCCATAGAGACATCGACGTTCGTTGTAACCGTCGGGGCTATCTCCATGGGCACATCTGTAGGTGCATCCATAGGAAGAGGTGGAAGTGGTGGGAGGAGCGCGGGCGCCACTAGGGGTGCCGCGGATGCCTCCCACTGTATTGAGGCGAGGTGCGTTTCACGCCCCTTTTTACTAGCCTTGTACGCTTCCACAACTTCCTTAGGTGCAAGGCACTGGCGTGAGAAGTGTTCAGTAGAGCCGCAACGATAGCAATCCTGGGCCCTCTGCCCCCCTTGCCTGGCTGATGCTGCTGAGCCTGGCGAGGGGGGCGAGGTGCCTTCTTGCCCTTCTTCTTCTTGAGAGGCGTCCTAGCCTTATAGGCATTAGCATGGGCCTCCTGACGAGAGCTCGCTCCAAGTGGTTGCGCGAGAGAGTTCTTGCGTAAGAGCTCATCATGCGCCTCCTCCACCTGGAGTATGTCCACAAGCTTTGCATACTGTGTGTACTTTCCCTGCCGGTAATTCCGCGAGGACTGTACGACATTGGGGTGGAAAGTAGAGAGAGTCTTCTCAATATTTTGGGTGTCAGTGATGGTGGCACCACACAACATAAGAGAGGTACAAATCCGGTGCAAAGCCGAATTATAATCTCCCACCGTCTTGAAGTCTTGAAACCTCAGACGGGTCCACACCGCCTCTGCCTGTGGGCGAACTGTGTACTTTAGTCGCTCGAAACGCTGCTTGAGAGCATTCCAGAGGTCCAAAGCACTCCGTTCAGCCATGTACTCATTTTTCAGGGCACTGCAGAGGTGGTGACGCAGAAAATGCAGAGCTTCGGCATTCTGAGCAGGGGTAACGACATCGATGGCCGTCTTGGACCCTATGCCGATGACCTTTGTCAGCTCCTTGGACCCGAGGAAAATTTCCACGTCCGATGCCCACGTCAGATAGTTCAACCCATTCTGGGCAAGCTCTTCAAACTGACGGTTGGCGATTCCGGCCATCTGCAATTTATGCAAATCGTATTATATTACAGCAGGTAATCCCTTGCATAAATGCGATGAAGATAACATTTGTTCATTAACATGACGTTCCAGTATTTAAACACATGCTAACAATAATTTCAAAGCAATTAAAAGTAATTAAACAATTAATTCGAGCAATGAAAATATTTTTGTAAGCATATAATGATAGAAGCATGTTAAGCATATCATAAACATGAAAAAGAAATTGCACGCAAAAAATTTCAGCAGAAATAAAAAGTGTGCAAATAGAATCACGGGACGTTGATATGACCATGCCATGATCATCTTATGCTAGCTAATAGCTGTCATTGCTTCGTTCATAGGCTTGATTACACAGCTAAATTCATCGGCCACGTATCCAGTCCACGATGACCAGCGAGGTCAAAGCAACTGCCTGCCATGCGCGCAATGAACAAATGCGATGGCAGCCGTCGTCAGCAGGACGCGTAGCCAGCGTGACCCGAGAGCGTGTTGGGGGCTGAGGCCAGCAGGGCGTCGAGCAGCAATGGCCTTAGCCATCTGGTTAACATACACACAAGTAAAAAGAAAGAAAAATACACATGCATGCATGGGTGCGTCATCTGGACGTCATATGCATTAGGTACATCGAAATATAAAGACGACGTGTGTACATCCGGTGAATCGAGGCGCTACGTAGTGCGAAACTCGGCGTGTGGCTTGGCGGCTTGGCCGACCGGGCAACACACGATGAGCGGCTTTACGGTAGTCAACGACGATGACATGCTCATCGGGAGCATATGTACATCAGTTATATGGATGACAAAAAAAAATCATGTGTACATCAGGTACATCATGACGGTGTCGTACTCATCTGGAGTATGTATATTCACCGTTTTTTATATGATGTAGTTTAGTAAAAATTCTGTTGATGCAAGATCGATCGGTATTATACCGGCGACATCAGGTCTGCTCCGATCAAGCAAGAAAATCCACATCATAGATTGAATAAATCCGAAAGAAGGGCAAGAACGGAATCATAGACAGATGTAAAACCGTTGTTGCGATAGGATCAAGATTGTACCTCCGCGAAGAACGACGAGAGCCTGCTTGATGAAGGCTCGAGGCAGATCAGTCGGCGGAGCTCGTGCTGATAACGTGTTTCACAACCTTCGTCGGCGAGTCCGGTCCAAGAGCGTGGAGCAGGAGAGTAGTCGAAGTAGTCGTACACGCGGCACAATCACAGATGCGAAGAGTAAAGGGACACAGAGAAATAGTCTGGACTTGATCTTTATTATTAATTGATGTCTCTCTCCATACAATACATGAGTATATATAGGATAGAGGAGATAGGTGGAAAGGACCAAACCCTAGAGGGAAAACCCCCACCCAAATAAGAGTGGAGCCATGCGTGGCTTATGGAAGGTTTCCCAACATAATATAGCGGGGTGGACAGCGCCAAGCAAATTCACGTTAACACAACGTACGCGGATACCTAAGTTCCTAACTCGGAAGTGGTTGCGTGTACCAGATAAACCCTACCCTAATCTAGTTGAGTCTGAAGCTGCCGGCGGCGGCGGGTGCCGAGAATGCGCGGCGTCAAACCGGCGGCGAGACCACCCACGAGAAGGTTCCGCGGCGTCTACGAAAGGACGCCCGGCCGGTGGGCGGCCGACTTTCGGAGCCATCGGCTCAACGTTCGCCGGTGGATCGGCACCTTCCCGTCCGAGGCGGAGGCCAAAGCGGCCTACGATAACTTCGTGATGCGCTTCTTGTTAAGCTGCTCCGTCGAGGCCGCGGCGGCTCCGTCGCCGGCAGGCTTGGGTCCCGGCGGCTACCGCAACAAGATTGATCCTCTATCAGATGAAATGGATCAACCGGAGATGGGACTCAAGCAAGAGACCGGGGCTCCGCCGACGCTGCCGTGGCCGTGCGTGTCTTCTTCGACATCGCCTCCGTGGCCGCCGCTCCCACTGCCGGCAGTAGACATGTCACATGAGGCGCTACCGTACGCCGATGAGCGGCAGATGATCGAGCCATTCCTGGCGGCGGATCTCGCCAGCAACGATCTCATCGCCGCCGCCGATCTCGCCAACCTGCCTTTGCCGCCGTTGGACGACAAATTGGACTTCAGCTCAGGTGACTGGTCGCTCACTAACACCGGATCACAGTGAGAAATCAATATCCGAGACTTCGGTTATGAATGTGTAACATATATCTGATAGATTCTCTTGATGATACAACTTCTGTTAAAACTATCTTTATTACAATATGGATCTCTGTGTAAGCAAATAAGGAATGTGAACTGACGATTTGGTGTAGTCATCTGACATCATCGCAATCAATCAACTGATCAATGCAATGATCAGCCAATTGGCGAGGTGGAGCCAGGGCACTCGAAGGAGACCTCGCAGTCCTCGACCGGCGTGAGCCTGATGACGTGCCACACCGAGGTCATGAACAGCGGGAGGCGCGCCGCCGCCTGGCAGATGCACGCGTTGTCCATGTCCCTCAGCCGGCGGCAGCAGGCCGTGTCGCGCGGGTCCATCACGCTGCTGTCGGCACTGTGGCGGCGCCGCTGTCGACGGCGGTGCCGCCCCTCGTGTTCTCCCCTTCCTTCTTCATCGTGGTCATCGTTCCGGGACCGAAGCTCGTAGGCCCTGCTGCTGCCTTGTGTCGCCGTCGTGGAGGACTCGTTGAGTAGCTGCCGGGGCACGTAGGGCCTCGTCCCCCCGTAGTTCCTCATGCTGCACGCCTCGTTTGCGAGGCTGATCTGTGACCGGCAGAAGGCCTGGCCATCCGCGAACCGACGCGTCGTGATCAGGAGAGTGGAGAGCAGCAGGAGAGCTAGCCCTACGGTTTTCTCCATGACCAGCTGCTAACTTTGGAGGTGAGTATATATGGTCTGTCTTGGTTGTTTGCTGATGTGTTTCGGTTTTGGACAATGGTCTGATGAGCAAGTGATCGAGCTGCTTAAGTAGCCTATGATTCCACGATGGAAGATCTTTAATTAAAGAATGAGGTTGAATTTAGGCTTACCTTTCCTTCTTTTTCAAGAACTCAAATGCTGACAAAAGTTGTGACTGTTTGATTAACATAACATGCCCTAAATCTGCCAATCTTTAGGTGTGAGTAGTGGTTTACCGTTTTCAAGTATAATTAACGTTTGCAGACTGCAGAGTGTTCCCTGTATATCTAGTGATATAATCTGTGTGTGTTTAGAGTTTAGTCCCCACTCCCCATAGGACAGTACATATTCTTGCACGCGAGGTTCGATGAAGAATGTTTATCTGTCCATGATGACATGCTGCATTTGTGGTTTTATCATAAATTTCATACATGGTAGTAATAACTAATAACTATGAGAGGCTTGGATCTAGGATCTTTATGTGCATCTTGTTAATCTTTAGGTTCTTGGCTAGCTAGCTAGGCAGACGAGAAGATGGGTTGTTGTCTTAATACAAAGAGGGGCAGTTATGTGATCAACAATAGTAACCTTCAGATCCACCAAGTTAATCGATCGATTGTAAATAATCACAGGATCTTTATATGCACCTTGTTGATCCTCCAACTGGATCTTTACATGCATCTTGTTGATCCTCCAACAAATGTTGTCGAAGAGGGGTAGCTACGAAATCTGGATGAAAGGTTAGGTAGCTAGATCGTGACTCGCGACTGGTTAATTAAGCGGCAGTTAATTAACACAATATTGTTCATTAGCATAGTACTTTGGCAGCAGCTTTGTATATAGTTTTTTTTAACAGAATGGCGACAAGCCCTGTTCGGTGAAAAGAAAGGAGCCGCGGACTCAAGTACTCCCTCCGTTCCAAATTACTTGACATGTAAAGTTTGGCTTAAAATTACGAATCCAAACTTAAACTAAAGTCATGTCAAGTAATTTGGAACGAAGGGAGTATGTATTTATTTTTCAGCACGGTTTGAAATGATAAATCTGCAGTAAGGCGGACATACACTAAACATGATCCCAAACCGGCAGATTAAACACACAAATGACATGGTATGGTCAACAAAACCTCTGTGCACATATCACTACTAGAATCTGCTTAATTGCCAAGTGCACAGAAAACTCGATAAGGCAAAGTACTCGTTGTATACCCTTTCAACAAAGCAGAGTTTGTTGAGTCCCGATCATCGCGGACTCGGTAAACATGTTCCCAAGAACCAAATGTGGATACTCGGCACAATAAAGTGACTTAACGTTCAACATACTGAAATGGCACTTGCCACATATGGCACCCATCTATGTTGAGGTCCTAAACTCAACAATCGGTAAAATAGGGCGCACAGGGGGTAGCAATGTGTCCCTAATGTCCGACCCGACGTGAGATCTAAATAGGTTGTCAAGAGCCGCGACTCGACAAAACCACCTGCTCTTTGCCGAGTCCTCCAACTTTGTCATGGGCCACCCAGTTGCCGAGGAACATAGCTCGGCAAAGGCGTGTGTTCTTTCATGAGTGTCAAGAACTCGACCTACTTATCAGTGACGACACATCCATCACTTTCCTTTGCGATTTTATACGGTTTTGGAGTTTGGAGTGGGACCATCACTAGGCGTCAATGGTCTTGCTTGACCAACTTCATATGCAGCTACCGACACATTGTTCGGCCTAGGCGATGGATTAAGCTGTAAGAACACGAGACAATAAGATGAATGCTAAGAACATAAATGATGATTGAAAAAGTTCGAATACAACTCACAAAGTTCAAGCCAATTGGGCTTGTGAAGGAGGTGTTGGTATCTCTGGCAAAGATCTTCCCTAAAGAGCAAAAAGTGAGGCCACCATCGCTTGCAATGACTGAACTATCACATCACGTGCCTCGAGTGGCTGAAGGTCTTCATCCCGCGCTCCTTCTCCTGCAGTCACATTTCTTCATCCAACCGGGCCTACGTTGTATCAACATTTTTTTGGATAAAGGGTTTTATTACTCAATAAGTAAGTACACCCGGCCTCTGCATAACTAAGATGCACACAGCCGCAAAGTCACCAAAAGGAAAAAAACAAACGAGCATACGACAAGTTACAAATTAAAAGAACTATCGCCACTCAAGGCAGCTCTATGCGTAGATCACGCGGCCACCCATGTTGGATAAAAATATCCCTCGCCACCACTTTCAGTCGTGCACACGCCTCCATAAAAAGGCCTCGATATTCCACCCGTTGTAAGATGGACCACGAACGGAGAATACCCGTGCATCGATAAAGAACCTGCAACCAAGTGAAATTTTTATCAGAAAAGATCTTGTCATTTCTACAAAGCCAGAGCGGCCATATTACGGCGAGCGCTCCTATCCTCAGAATGGTTTTAAGTTTATTATCTATCCCGTTAAGCCAATTGCCAAAGATATTAGCAACGTATGTGGGTTGATATAAATTTGAAGCCATGTGGATAGCTGACCAAATAGAACGTGCAACCTTACAAGTGAAGAAAAGGAGATTTATTGTCTCATCATGAGCACATGAAACACATTTCTTACTCCCTTGCCAGTTGCGCCTGACAAGATTGTCTTTCGTTAGAATGACACCTTTTCGAAGATACCATGCAAAGACCTTAATCTTTAGAGGTATCTTCATTTGCCATCAACATAATGTCATCAATATTACAATTCAAACATGCGGGGCGATGGAGGATCAATGAAAAAAAACTGGCCTGTATTTCCTCAAACTTTACCATGGAATGCTCTGGGCGCGACTCTACGCGAGCATTTGAGTTTGTACTCCTAGCCTGGATCGTGGAGAGTTTGGGAAGGGTGGAGGTATAGATGAAATCAACATGAACCCCTATCTCTCTACACAACCTGACGCTTTCCAAGAGCTGGGCCACCTCAGGGTCAAAGTCCCCCCCCCTAGGGCTGGAGCTTCTCGGCTCGTTAAGCTCGTGCTCATTAAGATCGTGCTCGTTAAGCTTGTGCTCGTTAAGCTCACTAATATTAACGAGCAAAAACTCGTGCTTGGCTTGGTTCGTTAAGAGCTCGTTAAGCTCGCGAGTGTTCACTGGTGCTCGTTAAGATAACAAATGATAATTGACTATAGAAGCATTCATCAGCAAATTCACAACAACATAATTTAGCAAAGCGGTACCTTAGAATAATTTAAATATTCAAAATTCAAATAATAACCCTATCTCTCCTTCTCGCGTGAGTCACGATCCGTCGATCCCCTTCTGGGCATTCTGGCCTTCTATTCTTTGTTCGTGTTGGAGAAAGGAGGTGTGCTGGAAAGGAGGAGGTGGGATCAATTGGGTCGGGCTGAGGCATGAGTGACTGAGCAGTGAGCACCCTAAAAAAACTAGGATTTTGCCTTAAATAAAACAAACTAAAAACTTAGTGATTAAAAAAACAAGCTAAACGAGCTGCTCCCGAAACTCACGAGCGAGCTTGTTAAGCTCATTAATATTAACGAGCTAAAAATGTTGTTCAACTTGGCTCATTAACTAACGAGCACGAGCCTTAACGAGCCGAGTTTCCGAGCACTCATTATGCTCGCGAGTAACGAGCTTTTCGTCCAGCCCTACCCCCCCCCCCCCCTACCCCCTCGAGCGGATCAATCTTGGCCCATTGCATCTCCTTGTACTTGCACTGTATTTTTTTTGTCCTTAAATTGGCTTGAAAGATGATTCAATAATTCTCCAGGTGGAGATGTTTTTATTGTTGTACTTTTTCGTACGCTCGGAAGCAAGATATGTCAATGCATGTTTCTTTTCTACAAAAGAAAGTAAGAAGAACCATGAATTGGATGCTTGCACGGAAGGAGAACTTGATAGAATTAATCAGAGGCACGAAGTTGATCCACCGAAAAACAAGAAATTGCAACACGATGAAGACACCGAGATTTGGTAATGAGGTTCACCGAACATCGGCTAATCCCTGGGGAAATGTACGGAGACTCCTCCCGAAGATCTTGGCAACACCGGCCGCCCGGGTGGCGACACACGCCGCCGAATCCTTCTGCGTGTCTATCTTCTAGTTGTCATAGGTTACAATGTGAGGCACCCCCTCATATATAAGAGGCCACGGGTACAACATGTACGACTCCGACACTACATGTATCCTATCACACTACAACGCCAAGTTCAAACGTAACCCGGCTCCCCGACTCAGTACACAATATTCGACACAAACTAAAAAACCTCTACCTTGGCGAATATTCTTCACCACCTAACTAGAATTCGCCCATGCGTTAAACTTCCATGTACTTCAGATTTGGGTTGTCTTCTACGTAGCTTACCGAGAGTTACTCGACGAGTCTACAACAGACCCGCCGCCTTCGTGGGACCCCACTACTATTCTCGCAACTCCAATCTCCGTGACACCATCTGCGATAGTGTCTCCTTGCAACTTGTAAAGATATCAAGTCATCCTCTCTCAAATCATCACGATCCTGTTGTTGGTCATACACCTATCAGAGATGAAACTTTAAAATAAAGGCCACGAGGCAATACCTCTCTAGATGGGCGAAACACACCAACGAGTTGTATCGAAAAGAAAAATAGCGCCTATGTAACATCATTGACTTCCTCGACAAAATTGCAGAGACGAACATCTTATCTCAACAATAGATTGAATTGAAAAACCAATCTAATGAGAAGGTTGCATGTCTTTTGCTTAAGGAAGAGATCAGATATTACCAAAGATCCAAAGCTGACTTCATCTTGTTAGGATATAGTAATACAAGATACTTCCAATTGGTCGCCATTCGCTAATGGCCGATATAGGAATAAATGTATTTACGGTCTCCAACGAGATGAGGGGCGGTTCGAAGGTTAGGAGGGCCTCAAAAGCCATGTCAACAATTACTACAAATCTTTATTCGAAGCTTCAGATGAAGGGGATTTCACCCTTGGTGTGACTCAAACCGATGATATTCTACAAGCCTCGACATAAGAGAACGATATCCTCATGTCACCTTTCTCATAAGACGAGGTCAGAGCTGCAGTGTTCCAAATGAAACATAACAAAGCTCCAGACCCTGATGGTTTCCCCTAGAACTGTATCAGAAGTTCTAGGATATCATCAAGGCCGACCTTTTGGAGTTGTTCAATTGTCTTCAAGCCGACCGACTTGAACTATCCAGGCTTAATTTTTGCGAGAGTATCTTTTGCCGAAGATTAAGGAGGCTGATCGGATCCATCAATATAGATCCATATGCCTTCTTAGTGTAAGCTTTAAGATTTCCACCAAAGTATCTATTACCTCCGATCCATATTAATGGACTCAACTTTGTCTAGATTCGTATGTATCTAGTTAAGTATTTAGACTAGATGCATGTGTATCTAAACAAACTTAAGTCCATTAATATGAATCGGAGGGAGTACTAAAAGGTTAAAATCAGTTGCTCGCCATGTTGTCCAACCATCTCAAACGACATTCATGCAGGAAAAAAAATACACTCGATGAAGTAGTAATCCTACATGAATCCATTCACGAGATGCACCGAGAAAACATGAGTGGAGAAGTTTTAAAAGGCTACTTTGAAAAAGCCTATGACAAGAGGAAATGAAAGTTCAATAGGCCCTGAATATGATCGGTTCGGCGAATGCAATAAGGACGATGCTAATCCGAACTCAGGTAGACATCGGTTTATTGGTCCTATATATACATAGAATACAAGACTCTTGAGCGTTCATCAAACCTCTGATCGATCAAAGAAAGGCCGTCAGTTAGCAAACTCATAAACCTCGTCTCTTAGGCGATCGAGCCTGTCAGCTAGCGCCCTGCCATGGCACTGCCGCCGTCGCGTAAACGGAGATGCCGTGATGTCGGTTCGGCCGCCGCCGCTACTGTTTCGTCATCAACGGATCTCATCTTCGAGATCCTCTCCTGGCTGCCGGCCAAGTCCCTAGGCCGGTTCCGGTGCGTGTCCAAGAACTGGCGCGACCTCATCTCCAGCCCGGCCTTCGTCGCCGCGCGCCGGACCCGCGCCGAGCCGCTCCTCGTCGCCATGACGGGCGGATGCAAGCCTAAGCCTAACTCCCTGCAGCTGATGGACACGAAGGGCACAGTTGTAAGGGTGGTGAGCTTAGACTTAGCGGGCAAATGGATGTTCCGCGCGAGCCTCGACGACCTCGCCTGCGTCACCTACCGTAACGACGACGACATCATCGGCGTCCTCATCTTGGACCTAGCCACCGAGGCGGCGCTCACGAATTTGCCGATTCAGACGGCGGCTGGGAGATATTGCGAGCCGCCACTCATCGGCTTTGGACGCAGCATCCAGTCCGGAGTCTACAAGCTCCTCAACATCCATACTAACCGAACGCAAACTTGTGAGGTCCACACCGTTGGAAACGACACCGAATGGAGGCAGACACAGCCGCCCCCATTGACGGTATCGAGAAGCTCTACTACCGCCGTCGCGGTCGACGACGCCTTGTATTTCTTGCCCGCCTATCCTCATAACAACGGTGATGTCCTCCGTTTCGACCTCGAGAGCGAGGAGTGGAAGGTGATCCATGGACCAGAAGGAGGACTCATCAGAATCGGTGAGCCTAAAAGCATAGCCGAGCTCAATGGATCCTTGTGCATGACTCAAATGGCACCAAATGTGATCAACTTATGGATCTTGAGTGATCCTGAAAACAGCATTTGGATCAAACCATATGTGATACCGACGCAACGAACAGTCATCACAAATGTGATGCCTTTAAGTGTGTTACATCTCGGTGGGAGCCTGCTCTTCTACTACTATGGATATAATGCAAAGAAGCCAAAGCTAAAAGTATACAATCCCCGTTCAAGGAGATACACGACTGTAAAGACACCGACCAACCTCTTCGGCAAACTCAGCCTTTGTGGTTCGCACTTGGATCCTAGGTTGATTTTGTAATCAGTCTAGCTGAATCTTTTTAATGTTCGGTGTTTTGGCAATTGTATGATTATAAGTCAAAAATCATATGTGAACAATGGTGAGATCAGTTTGTATTACGAATTGTTTTGATTTG
The DNA here is from genome assembly GCA_950022295.1 of Bromus sterilis. Lineage (NCBI taxonomy): Eukaryota > Viridiplantae > Streptophyta > Magnoliopsida > Poales > Poaceae > Bromus > Bromus sterilis. Next base: position 16,100,678 of record OX465598.1, on the reverse strand, counting down.
AGGTCAGTTTGTACTACTAAACTGAAGATTGCGAATAAAATCATATATGAACAATGGTGCCGCACCGCCATGCTCCGCCTCCGGAGCTGCATCCTCCTCTCCCGCCTCCTCTCTTCGCCTTTCGCATTCCCCGTCTCACCTCTCCACCGCCTCCTCTCCTCGGCCACCACCCCCCGCATTTTTCCAAACCCTAGCTTCCCCGTGGAGGAGTATCGTACCTCGTCTCCACCTGCGACCTCACCCCTGCCCAGGCCCCAAGGCCTCCGCAAAGCTCGCCCACCTCAAGTCCTCCGCCAAACCTCGATGCTGGCAGCTTTCGGTCGTCTCCTCTCTCTCTCTCTCTCTCTCTCTCTCTCTCTCTCTCTTATCTTTATCCACCACACTAACAGGGGGGATTTAACCATAAAGATCGAAGACAATGCTCAAGAAATGGAAAGAAGTATCATTGATGAGCTCCGACTTAAGGTGCCACTTGTAGACCAGTGTTGACTCTAACAATAATAAAGAAGTATCAAAGCACTGTGTCCACGTGCGCCCCGACAATTTAGTCTCACATCGTTGTGCATAACAGATCGATCGGAAAGAAGGTTTCCTTGAGATTCCCTCGGAACATTCCCAGGGATGACCACACCTTAGCACGCCAATGTCTGCCTTTCCTTCTATGTCTCCATCTATCCACCGCTCTCCTCTAGCTAGATGCGAATAGACAATCCAAATAAAAAAGAAAGACCGTGATAATGGGAAAAAAATCATAATGAATCGTTCAGAAAACAAACCCGACAAAAGACGCTGGACACATGAGACAACACGACTCACAGAGACAGATCGGACAGTCACAAAATTTAACCCGAAGCCAAATGAAAAAAATGACTGATTTTTAGTTTGACCTGAAGCAAAATAAAAAAGATGACTGATTTTTAGTACTGTAATTTTTTTAGGCAAGACTTATTTTCAGTAAAAGTGTAAATAAGAAAGAGAGAGGGTCAGATATTCAGATTCAGAGGTCCAGAGCCCAAACAGAGGAGAGGAGCAGCCCAGTTTCTTGCAACTGCAGAGCTCCACCCACACCATTCGCACCTGCCTCCGTCCGTCTCCCGTCGGACGGCCGCCGCGCCGCCATGCTCCGCCTCCGGAGCTGCATCCTCTCCCGCCTCCTCTCGTCGCCCTCCGCAAACCCCGTATCACCTCTCCACCGCCTCCTCTCCGCGGTCGCCGCACCCCGCATTTCCCCAAACCCTAGCTTCCCCGTGGAGGAGTACCTCGTCTCCACCTGCGGCCTCACCCCAGACCAGGCCCTCAAGGCCTCCGCGAAGCTCTCCCACCTCAAGTCCCCCGCCAAGCCCGACGCCGTGCTCGCCTTCCTCGCCGGCCTCGGCCTCTCCGGCGCCGACGTCGCTGCCGTCGTCGCCAGGGACCCCAACTTTCTCTGCGCCAGCGTGGAGCGAACCCTGGCCCCCAACGTCGTTGGGCTCACCGGCCTCGGGTTATCGCGTTCCGAGATCGCCCGCCTCTTCTCCATCCCCTCCGCGAGTCGCCATCTCCGCCGCAGATCTGTCGTCCCCAAGCTGCAGTACTACCTGCCCCTGTTCGGCTCCTCGGAGAACCTCCTCCGGATGCTCAAGAAGAACTATTACCTTGTCGGTGCTAACCTGGAGAGGACGGTCATGCCCAACGTTGCGCTCCTACACGAGTGCGGGCTGAGCAAGTGCGACATTACCAAGCTGCTCATCCATGTGCCAAGGATGCTCCATATCAACCCAGAGCGCTTTCAGACCATGGTGGCATGCGCTGAAGGTCTCGGTGTGCCCCGTGGATCTGGGATGTTCAGGCAAGCTCTGCAGGGTGTCGCATTCCTCAGCGAGGAGAAAATCACCGCCCAAGTGGAGTACCTGAAGATCACCTTCAGGTGGTCAGATGCTGAGGTGGGCATTGCTGTGTCTAAGACCCCACTTCTCCTGAGGAGGTCAAAGGAATCGCTGCAGCGCAAGTCTGAGTTCCTCATCTCTCAGGTTGGGTTGGAACCGGCGTACATTGTTCCTCGGCCGGCGATGCTTGGTTACAGCCTGGAGGGCAGGCTCAGGCCCCGGTACTACGTTACAAAGTTTCTCAAGGAAAATGGATTGCTCAGCTGCGATCCAAACTACTATTCGGTTTTCAAGGCGACGGAGGAGGAATTCATGGCTAAGTACATATGCCCTCACAAAGAAGCTGCACCACACCTTTCTGAAGACTACGATGAAGCTTGCAGAGGACAATTGCCCACTAGATTCAGATTTACATGAACCAAGAATATGGTATTCACTTTGAAAATGCTTGCCATACCCATACCACAGATTCCACTCTACTCATTAATCTGGTAATTCTGATTCGGCATTCTTTGCCTGACCGAATGGGTGGCTGTCTGTTATATGATGGTTTGGTCTTGGCTAATGCCTAATGAAAACTGATAATTTCATTTCTGAACCATGACATGTTGATGTCATCATTTGGTAGAGAAGGAACATTATTCATACGCTCTGTTTTAATGCCAAAATTTGTGTATCATGTGCAGTTTTCATTTCATCTTCTTTTTTGCTGTCATATGTGAATTAGTACTAAACTTACAGTTTAAATGTTTAATACGTATTTTGATTAGGCTGACAAAATTTATGCCTATTGGGTGAACATTAGTCTTTATCATATCTCCACCATTCAGTGCTTGCATATGTGATTGATGTATCTGTTCAAAAACTATGTATGGCAGAAAAACTGTCAAGACACTGTAGATTCAATAGCATAGCTTCAAAGTTATCTGCCTTAACTCAAACCAAAGTTGTTTGACATTGTAAAATAACTCAAAGAAGCAACAGCCCTTTTGTCAAACCATATTTGAAATTTGCATTTTGCAATTTGCAGTTTAGATTTTTTTTTGCTGTTTTCTCATGCTTTGGCTTTTAAAACTCCATTGGGACTTAGGGCCAGAGTGGATAGAAGGTGCAATCTAGCTTATTCTTTTTATATGCTTTAGTTTAAACTCTTCAGAGCCAGATCTGCTTTATCAATATTTTTCTTTACCGCACAAACATCTGTCTGACATGAGTTCTTATGTTTTCGGAGCATTGAGACTTGACTTAACTAATTCTGTTGACAAATCACTTTCTTATCTTAGAATAGATCAATGGTTACTGAAGTTTGAGAAAAAAGTTCTTTTGTTGTTTCCCAGTGATCAAGATATGGGAAAGCCCTTCATGGGATTCTAGGGAAACATGCAATATATGTGGTGCCTTTTGTAAGCTAATCTGGGATATCGAAGTAATTGTGCTTTAGGTATTCCTTTATATTTTCTTTACTTGATGTTGATCTAGTCGTGGTGGCTCCTCTGTAGTGCTTGGTTTTCTTAGAAAGAGTATCCTTTTTTTAACAAAATAGCACACATGGGAATGAGATTCCTTAATCAGTTTCGCAAACATTACTTGCCCAGTAACTCCTCATCAGCGGTTTAGCTTTTTTTTTGCGCCTATATGCTCGCAAGCTGTGGCAGCCATCAAGCCCTGCATATTGTTTCCATGGAACGTAATTTCCTTTTTCGCTCATTTTAGGAGTACTCAGCAGATTGATATGATGCCCTTACTAAAGTTGGTTACTCCGATGTGATTCCTGCATGGTAAGGTTGTACTATCAACTACCACCTTCAACTCTTCTATTGATTATTCTATTTTTATTTCTGCTTTGATTTCAATAATTGACTTGGTTTCTCATCGCTCCAGGGAACTCGATAAATAGATCAAATTCAAGTTTAAAATAGACTGGTGTTGTGTTGATGAAATTGTGCAATCAGTTCGTTATTTAGGAAAAAAAAGGTTTAAGCCAAAAATAGCATTTTGGGCTGTGGACCTGTAGTGTCACATTGTTTCATGGGAAGGTGCAGAAGCATATCAAACTAGATGATGTCCCGCACGTTGTTGCGGAACTTTTTTGCAAAATATTTCAATGAAAAAGTTTGGTTAAATGAAGCATGTATATTTGAAACAATAACTTTTAAACTAATATATGGATTTAACATAAATATCATAATAAAATAAAAATTCCCATGCATGCATGCATGTTGCATGTGGGTTTTTATTATGTTAAGAGAAATATGCTAGTGGAGGATGATGTGGCATGCATGATGAGGCGGAGTGTGTGCATGTTGAGAGAATTAGAAGTAGTGGGGAGCAACTACTTAAGAATGTAAGATGTAAGATGTAAGATGCCATTTTGAAGGGGTCATGAATTTTCAGTGCTTTTTCTTACTTATGCAGAAAACAAAACACATGGTAGTACTTTAGTCTTACCACAATGTGCAGCTATAATATCCATTCATTTTGGTTAGTTGCATCTTGAAAGAGGCAAACTATAATGCCTTTCATTTTTGGTTATTTTTGTCAGACTATGGACGGCCCTTCTGTTATAGCCGCTTTACACGCCATTATTCGATTGATTTGTCTCCAAATAAAATTGAATGTAGAACCAACAATGCTCTATGTTGAAATTTCGGGAATCGTTTTGTGAACAATAGTGCCATTTATGTTTGAAACAGTTTTTTTTTTTGGGGGGGGGGGGGGGGGGGTGTGTGTCGGGGTTGATATCTATATTATGTCTGCCGTCCACACCTAAGTTATTTTTGCAACGACCCAACCCTGTGAAGCACTACATTGTTTCTTTCGCCGTCAGAAAAAATACATTGTTTCTTTCCGGAAGCAAGTCATCATCTCAAAGACTTGATGGAACCATCCATGTGCCTCCAGGTGATTTATTTGTGTTTAAGATTTATGTATCTTCTCAAGTGTTGGATCGCATTCTTCTGTCGTTGGTTTTAAACTCAGGTTTGGTATTACTTGCAACGTTCAGTGAAACAGGGTTAGGTTGCCCGTGCAAAATGAAAAAAAAAAGAACAGTGTCAATTAGAATGCACATCACGTACACTACATATATTTATATATGTGAGGATATAAATAATCAGCCAGATATCATCCATGAACATCTGCATCTATAGGTGATTATAATTGTTTTCGCATGTTATTATGTCGCAAAAGTTGCAGATAGTCGTAATATATGTATGGATATGAGAAGCTGGCTATTCTGTCTGGGTGTTACTATTCTTCAGTGGCTGCTATACAACTTTGCATTATACAAATAAAGGAATGGAAGTGAAGAGTAGATTGTGTTGAATCTGCACACAAAGCATACATGGCCTGAAAGTTGCTCGGCCAAGAAGTTGTGTAAGGTCACCATCGTAGGGTTCAGCGGTGAACCCGAGCTGACAGAACTTGCCTCGTTCCTGCCCGTTGATGGTACACAATGGATGGAATTGGTTACGGGAAAAATCTACATATCGACGTGAATAAATCTAGATGCTCATAGAACTCTAGATGCTATCTGTAAGTGTTGCATTTATCCATCGGAGAATTGTGAGTTTTACATATCATAAGATTCCACTTCCTTTTATATAGATAACTAGTTAATACCTCACACATTGTTGTTGCCATAACAGAGTATGATCTAACGACTTTTGCTTCGGTATACTTAGAAAAGTTCACAACTTTTGATGCAAATCAAATTATCGAAGGTGAAGATTAGAAGATACCCTTTCATTAAAAAGGATGTACTAGTACATAAGAAAAGTGGTAATATTTGGACAGCCCCATATGTGACCCAACCACTCCCGAAATCCCTCTGATATGTGTGTTTTTCCCTAGATACATATTTGATCTGATCACAATCTCTACATGTCTTCAATGTGTAGGACATAATGATATGTGGATACTCTGTTATGAGGATACGCACCAGATCCTCAGGAACAGGAAAGATCTTGGGAGTTCCTGTTTCCACTCTTTCCTGTGTCTCGCTTGCGAAGGCACCTATCAATGTGCTATGTGACCAATCCGAGAAGTCATGTGTTATCTCATCCGTTTTTACCTACAGTGGCACGATGGGCTCTCCTACAATGCATTTGATCAATTAGTTTGTTTCATGGACAGGTGGCAATAAACTTGCCACTCCATTCATACCGGCATGTCATCTGCAATCATGTTGATGGCATGGAGCAACTGAAAGCATGGGAACACGATCATCTTCAAAAACATTAACCTCCCTTTTTTAACATCAAACCGGACGACTCATATATTGATATCAACGATAGACCATCTTACAAACAGAACTGTGAGAAAGGTAAATACTACAGCTAAAGCTTCACATCTCACAAAAAGGACCGTAACATTGGATGAAGAAACGCAGTCGGATCCTTCTTCTTTGCGGTGGACAGTATCGTCGCCGGCGCCAGGGACGAACCACTTGGTCCGATGAAATCCATCGAGGAGAAGACCTTCCTCGCACCGGAGGAAATAGAGGTTGCCATTCAGCCAGAAAAAAACAAAGCCGTCTTGAGGATACCGGCCAAAGAGCACCGCATTGGGCTGCACATCTCTCTCAGGAGCTTGCCCAACCAACATCGATGGAGTGACCAAGCTGCTCAAGCACGACCACGGAGGATACGCACCAGATCCGTCCGTGATCTGCATCATCCTCGGTCTTCCACACCTCCTCACCATCACCAAGATGGCCTCAGAGGATAAGGAAAACCGCCAGATCCAGCTGCAGAGATGAAGACCAGCACAAGAGCTTATTTGAGGAAACGTCGGCGTTGATCCATGGCAAGGTAGCCAGCACCTTGCTGCCACCTGAACGCCACCGCTAGCCGTCGGGCGCTTCTCCCTTGCGCCGGCCAGGCAAATCCCAACGGCAAGAAGCCAGCTGGAAGACCATAACTACCTTCAGCTACCTGCCCTCCTCTCTCATCCCCACTCCAGCCGGCCAAGTCGCTGGAGGAGAAGGGGAGAGGAGGCAAAGATCTACGCGGAGGCCACAAGGAGGCGAGAAGGGGAAGGAGGAGCAGAGCGGCAGGGGAGGGTTTGTTGACATGATTAAGGCGAAAAGGACTTGAAACATTGCTACATGCAGAGGCAGTGTCTAGCGGCTAGTGACATCATATAGTATCAAGTGTGTCCTTTTAGGGCTTGTCCACGATCTTTTTTATCAATGCGCTAAAACACATAAATCATTTTTACCGTTTTGGAAATAACGATGAGGCGTATACCATAAATTGATATCACTAGTTAATGGAAAAAATAATATCTGTAATGATTAATTTTTAGTGAGAAACTTGTGTAAACAAGCAAAAAGGCAAATCAAAGTCTAAAGTGGCTATGTGATTAAACATTGGAATCCACTAAACGTTGCAAACTAACATCAGATGTCCCACCTTCTCTAGTGCACTTCACCACCGCATGCCTCAGATCTCTCATTCTTTCCCTAACCTCTTCACCTTCCTTTCCATCCATCAGTCTTGTGATGGCTGCCTGGACCTTCCCTCTCTTCAACTGGTTCTCCACCTCCACCCTAACCCCCACCTTCCAAACATCGCACACGTACCTGGCAGTACCCATCTGATCCCCGGACAACGGTCGACATATCATCGGTACGCCTTCCGATACACTCTCCATCGTCGAGTTCCACCCGCAGTGCGTGAGGAACGCGGCAACAGACGGATGCTTGAGCACCTCCTGCTGCGGAGCCCAGCTGACTATCCTGCCTCTGTTACCTATCTTCTCCTGTAGCTCATCGGGGAGCACACTGGACTGGCAACCATGCACCAGCCTCGGCCTGACCACCCACACGAAGGGGCGATGGCTGTCGGCCAGGCCCCAAGCCATCTCCAAGAACTCGTTAGTGTCGATGCCTACCAGGCTTCCAAAGCTCACGTAGAGCACCGAGTTTGGCCGTTGTGTGTCCAGCCAGTCCAGACAGCTGCGGTCTTGTGGAAGTATGCTGCTCTCGACGGATGAAGAAGATGACATCATGTGGAGAGGCCCGACGGCGAACACCGGGAGGGCGATCTCGCTGTGGATCTTCTCGATCTCCGAGCCCTCGATGTGCTCAGACGTGTTGAGTATTAGGCCGGAGGATCGTCTGACGCCGGCGACGATGTGGGCGAGGAGATCGGCGTACGCGAGGTGTTTAGTCATGTCCATCACACGGTGCAAGTCTCGCACAACCAAGGGGGGAAGCTCCTCAACTGCGGTGTTGAAATTTGACTCTGATGGACAGATGAACACAATCCTTTAGTATCGGCTCAATAGAACTAAGAATTAAAGAACGTAATTTAGCACTTTTTCCGTTTTAAATTAGATGACTTTCATTGGGATGGAGTAGTACGTACTAAGCATGGTGTGATTGGGACTTTGTGAGTGTGTGATTGTCAAAGACATATTTAGTTCTCAATAGCACAGAGTACTGCCTACTACGTACATTAATTTGGGCATACACATTTAAGAAAATATTTACCGTGCCAATGCACAAAAATCATAATGTTTGTTGTCAGGGCTTAGAAAAATGAAGTAAAATATTGCACAAAGATGTGAACTTGAAAGTACCTTGGCATAACTTCCTTTTTTCAAAAGAAATGAAGTAAGGGATGCCCCTACATTGGTATTATTTGCAAAGAATAAGAAGCCAAATTCGTAATCACGAGGACTTGAAACTGGATGGCTTGGATTAGATGTACATCCACTCTCCTGACAAAGCGAGCTAGGCTCATTTCTTGTAATCTTTTAAATTATATTTATTGGTTGTTGAGGTACCACTTCCATACTTTGTGAACTTGTTTTCTAGGGTGTTTGTAAAACAAAATGACGATATAGATGGTAGTCGTATCATATTACCTACTGCTATTTCTCTTTTTATTCTTCTTATTGGAGAATCTTATCACCCACAGATGACAGACCACGTGATAAGTGATAACGGAGATAGAGTGGGTGTGATGAAGTGAAGTTTCGGGGTCACACTCAAAACCTTATCTTTGACCACCAGCTTCCAATATATCCTGAATTTTGTATCTATCAAGTTGTAATATTTTTATGGCGGGACACGTCAGGTTGTACTTTAAAAATGCAAGCACTGGCTGGCTAGATCTAAAGCTCATCAAGTACTACCACTGTTAATCTGCAGGCTAGTGATGATTCGGATCTAGCAACGGTGGTTATGTTTTTTGTGTTGATGAATGAACCTCTGTAATAAAAGCTATCTATCGATTGAAATCAGATTATTATGGATATCCATGTACTGTAATTTTCGTTTGTTGGACAAACTAAAAGGGAAAGCTAGACCTTCAAACTCCAAAGTCCAAACTAAGAACACAACAATGGCGGCTCAGTAGTATTTACCTTGGACGGGCAAATAGCCCTTGCGGCACAAACTTGGGTACGCCAGGTACACGAGGAACCTGGCGGCGCTGCTGGTCATGAGGGCCAGCGCGGGCACGCCCAGCTCCCTGGCCACGGAGAGCGGCGCGAACCAGTCGACGTCGGCGACCACGAAGGCGACGCGGCCACCGTCCTCCTCCTCCCTGAGGGCGCCGGCCAGGTAGTCCCGGAACGGCGCCGCGCAGTTCCTGTTCAACGCGAAGACGAACGACGCGACGTACTCGGACGCGGCGAGCTCCGGCGGTATGCCGTCCGGGATGGTGACCAGGCGGTAGTCGGCCGGGAGCTTCCGGCGGTCCGGCGCGCGGGTCTCCGGGTGGAGGATGGTGACGGCGAGGCCGCGGGAGTGCAGCGCGGCGGCGAGGCGCAGCATGGGGTTGATGTGGCCTTGGTACGGCAGCGGTAGGAGGAGGACCCGGCGGCGGCCGCGGTGGTTGGTGCTGCTCGGCGACATGTCGACTGTGTGTATGGCTGTATGCTAGTGAGTGCGTTGTGTGGATGAAGAGAAGGAATATCTTTGTGTCGCTGTCTCAAAGAGAGAAAATGCTGTGGCTTCCATACTGTAAGATCTAGTTTTGCTCATGTCCAGAGCTGCATGCCTGGCCTGGACGTAGATTCTGGCTTTTTTATTTTGCAAAATGATAATGCTCACGTGTGGGTGGGGATGAATTGGCCCTAACGTCTTATCCATCATTAGGTGATAGTGCGAATCTTAAAGCGTCCTTTTTAAACGTGTGGGCTATAAGGAATCTGTCCTGACGTTTTTCTACGGATTTTATGGCTACTGCTAGGCGTTTATTTTGCGGTAAAATAAGCCGCCTCATCAGCCGTCTATTCATCTTGATTAGGACCGCTTGATCTCCGTCCAATTGACCTTGCCAGCGCTTCATTACTTATCTGCCGATTAAGCTAACATCCCGCAGCAGCCCTCCTAGCGAGCGCTGGCAGCTTCGCAGCTTGAGAAAACCGACGAGTGATGCGTCCAGCACCGGCAACTTCGGCAAGTGCTGCGTCGCAAAATCGGCAACCTCGGCGAGTGCTGCGTTGCAACTCCGGCGCCTCCGACAACTTCGACGAGTGCTGCGTCGCAAAAGCGACAGCTCCGGCGAGTGCTGCGTTGCTACTTCGGCGGCTCTGGCAACTCCGACGAGTGATGCGTCGCAACACCAACGTTCCGACGAGTGATGCGTTGCAACTCCAACGGCTCCGGCAACTCCGACGAGTGAGGCGTCACAACACCGGTGCTCCGACGAGTGTTGCGTTGCAACTCCGGCGGCTCCGACGAATGCTGCGTTGCAACTCCGACGAGTGATGCGTAGGAATACCGGGCGCTCCGGTGATGATGCGTTAGAAAACCAGCAGCTCCGTACCAAAGTCAGAACGTCATCCATGTTGCATTGAAGCTTCGTCGCCGGCGAGACCCGTTAATCAGCAACACGTGACGGGTTGCGTCGCCGGATTTGCAGCGTTGTTGGCCGGTGGTGGCTTGACGATGCTACAGCCGTGGAGAATGGGATATGGAAGAGAGAGAGAGTGCGGTGAAGAAAACGTGTGACTGTTGGGGGAGACAAGGAGAGAAAGAGGAAGCGGTGCATGGACAAGGGGGCACGTGGCAAAAGAAGGAAGCGGCTTACGTTCGGGTGTTTTCATCCGGTGAAAAATAAGTGTTTTCCGGATTTTATTGCACTGGATGACACTTTCTCATTCTTCCATCAAGCCGGTCCTTGTGATGTGGGTGGCTATTCTGTCCCTCATTTTCTTTTGCAAGAAAAATAATAAGAGATAGAATATCTATTTTATCCTCATTGTTTAGGCCCGATTGCTATTGTTTCAGTCCAGTGCTTCATTTATTCATGTTTGGATATACTATTTACAGTATTGGATACGATTTTGACGATGCTTATAATTTATAAACGAAAGCTCGGATTAAAACGTTTTTTATATGTAACTTGCTTAGAATTTTGTCTAGTTTCGTAAAATTTGCTTTTCTTCATGTTTGCAATTGATAAACATGATGTTTTTCTTATTAATTACAAATCATGTCATTTAATAAATGAATTGTGTGATAACTAAAAAAATCATAACTTAGGGATTTTTTTATTTGTGGGATATGAAAATTCTTGTTTGTATGTAGTCTATGGGTCAGGACAATTCTTATGATCATTATTATTTTTAGGATATGGAAAAAAATTGTGAGACATGGTAATTCTTATTTTGTTGTTATAAGCGTACACATTTATTAAAATGGAAAAACTTTTATTGTTGTACATGACAATTATTTATTTTTGTGGCATGATATTATTTGTGTGTCATGGAATTTTTTATATTTTTTCGTGGGGTAAACATTTATTAAAATATGATAAATGTTTTTAAAATTGTAGGCATGACCTGTTTTAAGGACAAACATGATTTTGTGTGAAACATGATGAAACGTTGGGAAGGGGAAGTCAGAAAGAACTAAGGTGAAAACATATCAGATAATTTTTTCGAATTCGGATTTGATCCCGAAAAAATAGGAAAAGCGACAGAAAAATGTATATTCAATCGGATAATTAAAATGAATTCAGATTAGGATACAATACAATGATTATCTGCCTAATTCAGATTTATTCGTTATTAGCATTGGATTGTCTATTTTCTGAGTCTTAGCATCGGATTAGCTTTTTTCTAGAGTAATATAAAAAAAGAGTAATATGATTGGAATATATTTTTAGGGGAATAGCATCGGATTATGTCGCTCTAATTCGGAACTATAGTTTTTATTTTTTATAACCTCTCTGGCGGTTTTGCTTGTCAGCTCAGCAGGCCTATCTATACCCACCGTCGTTACGGCCCAGTAGCCCATGTCTCACACCTCTCCCGTACCTAGACTGCTAGACTTTGCCTAAAAAAAACCCTAAATTGCTAGACACAGTCCACGCCGCCTCCTATGCCTTCGGTGCCCTCGCCGGAGACGCTCACCTCGTGCTACTCAGGCGCTCAGCCTCTCACCCCGGTGCCGGTGACCGCCAGATCCATTGCTCTCCTATCCCCTCCTCACTTTTGCCGGTCGTCGCCCGCTAACGCCGTCAGCCTCCGTCCCCATCGCCTGCGGTCGCCATCACTGGCCTCTCCGTAACCGGCCGGCCACTTCCTCACTTCGCCGGCCGTCTCCCGATCACCTGCGGACCGCGGTCGCCCTCTGACCGGAGACAATAAGTAAGCGCTCTGTTTTCTAACTCTGCTCCAAACTTCAAACTGAAGATAGTAGTGTGACCGCAGCCACAGGACGATCAGTTCTTCTTCACCGTCCGCCACCATGGAACTGGAACTGGAAGGGCCTGCAAGAAAGAAAGCACGACACAACACCGGCGCCGATCCTGCTTCCCCTTCCCAGGCAAGAATTACACATAACCACTACTTCCTCCGGTCCATGTCACTCCCTTCGATCTTATATTAGTTTACCGAAGGAGTACAAAGTTTATACTAGTTTATTATAAAATGAATGATATTTATTGTGAATTCAAGGAAGTACTCTAGCTCAAAAAATGATACTACCTCTGTACTAAGTGTACTAAGTGTGTGCCACATTATGGGACAGAGGTAATAGTTAATAATTACAATCCATTCCTTTGCAGGAGGATCATGACGCTGATCGAATCAGCGCGCTGCCTGACGAAATCCTGGTAGACATCCTCTCCTATTTGCCGATCGGAGGCGCTGCTACCACGAGCTGCCTTGCCCGTAGATGGAGCAACCTCTGGAAGAGCATCACCCGCCTCGACCTCAACGCCATACCGTCGGCCTCATCCCATGCCCATTAGAAGAAGCGCGATCCGGCGGCGAGTGATGTCTACGCACGCTTCTATTCTTGTAGACTATGTTGGGCCTCCAAGCGCAGAGGTTTGTAGGACAGCAGCAATTTCCCTCAAGTGGATGACCTAAGGTTTATCGAACTCAGGGAAGTAGAGGTTGAAGATGGTCTCTCTTAAGCAACCCTGCAATTAAGATACAAGAAGTCTCTTGTGTCCCCAACACACCTAATACAACTAGGAAGTGTATAGGTGCACTAGTTTGGCGAAGAGATGGTAAAATACGAGTAATAGGTGTGGCAAAGCAAGGTAATATAAATCTGTAATAAAAAGTGTAGCAAGCAAACATGTGACAAAAGTGAGCACAAACAGTGTAACAATGGTGGAAACAAGGCCTAGGCTTCATACTTTCACTAGTGGCAACTCTCAACAACATTAACATAGTCTAATCACATGATATTTTCCCATAATACATGCAATGGAGACGCACTCGGAGGTCATTCCTTTGTGGTCAAGAGAGGATGAGAATTATGCAGGGCTACAAAAGCACACGTCAAAGTTCGTAGTTCTCAATCTATGGATTTCCAATGTCACCGCAGCCATCCAAAGAGAGTACCACAATAACCACAACATATCTCAAGGATAGTCAAAAACAAGCACCAAGAGACTCTCAATCTTCAATCAACACACAAAAGAGGAAATCACTCATGATAATATTCTTCTAACCCATGTCCAATAGACCGTTGTCACCTTGATCTCGGGGATTATACTAGATAAGATCATTTGAGTACATCAATCCAATACATAGAGGAAGGGGAATTATCATGGGATCACCCTAGATTAACATAGCCTATGATCACAACGAAGATCACATCATGGGAGAGAGAGAAGAACACATAGCTACTGGTAGAAACCTCAGCCCCGAGGGAGAACTACTCCCTCTTCATGGAGGGAGGAAGCAACGTCGATGGAGATGAATCCGGGGGCACTTCCCCATCCCGGCAGGGTGCTGGCACAGGAGTTCTGTCCCCCCCCGAAACTTGATGGCGATGGCGGCGGAGATCGGAATTGCTTCTGGAGAAAAGGGGTATGTCTTAGGGGTTTCCACCCCGAGGGCTAAATATAGGCGGAGGGGGGCATCGAGGGGACCCACAGGGCATCCAGGAGGGTGCTCGACGCGGCCTAGGGTGGGGCCGCGCCAGGGACTGATACGTCCAAAACGTATCTATAATTTCTTCTTGCTCCATGCATGTTTTATGTGATATTGCTATGATCTAGATACACTTTCATACACTTTTGATCATATTTGGACTAACCTATTAACTCAGTGCACCACAGTGCCAGTTCCTGTTTTCTGCTGTTTTTCTATTTCAGTTTTCCCCCATATAAAAAGTGCTCCAAAAATTCTGGAAAATCAGATAAAAAATCAGCGCAGAAGAACCTTACGAAAGGACCTGAGTGGGGCCAGAGGGCCACCACCAGGGGCCCAGGCGCCCAGGTGGCGCGCCCCAGGGGCTGGCCGCGCCAGGGGGGGCGCCTAGACCCCTGGTGGCGCGCCCTAGGGGCTGGCCGCGCCAGGGGGGCGCCTAGACCCCTGGTGGCCCCCCTGGCTACCCCCTTCGCCTATATATTCTCCGTGATGAGAAATCCTCAAGGACAGAACCCTTTTTCGCGATCTCGCCTCTGTTCCGCCGCCGCCGCGCTTCCGAGATCGGGAGCACCAACAGACCTCTTCCCGGCACCCTGCCGGAGGGAGGGCCGACCTCCGGGAGTCTCCTCTCCACCATGGATGCTTCCCGAATGTATCGTGAGTAGTTTCCTTTGGACCATGGGTCCGTGATCAGTAGCTATGTGATGTTCTCCTCCCCTCTTTGTTCTTCATGGTTTAGACCTCGTGAGCTGCCCTAGATGATCGAGGCACTCTTGTAATCTTTTTGCTGTTGCTATGCTGAGTTTGATGGGATCTGATGGATTATGAGATTATGTTCAGATTGTGATTGAGTAATATATTTGGTTCTTATCTCTTATATTTTTGTTCTTAAGTAATTCTTGCATGTTCTCCGTTGTTGTTTATTGCTTTGGCCAAGTAGTAGGTAGTAACCCCAAGAGGGAACATTATGCTCGATTGTGGGTTCATGCCCCCTGATGACACGCTTGAGTGACAGAACCATGAGTCTAGGGGATGTGCTGTTGCCACAAGGGGGAAAACAACGGTGCTTGTAACCGCGATTGCAAGGATTGTTTACTTTACGCAAAATGCTTTTTAATGTAGTTGTCTGTTGCTTTGGGTTTACACTTTGGGTGGGGCTCGCAAGTTAATACCAGCGAGATGTTCTGGATAGATATCTCAAAGTGGATGATTAGTAGTAGATGCAATTGGATTTCGGTCTACTTATTTTGGCGTTCTGCCCATGCTTTTGAGCCTCTTCCTTTCTTTTGTACCATAGTTAGCATTGCGGTGCGTTCATAATCTTGTCAATTGCCCTTCTGTAATTTGTTCACCTCGCATAGCAGTTTTATCGTCTTTTGGGAGAGAGACATCACTATTGAACATCGCGTATCCCGGTCCATATCCTCATTACTGTTTCCACGCTCATTTACTTTTCTGCTTTTACTTTCAGTTGCTATCATTATCCCTTGTGTTTGATCCTTTGTGAACAACAAGACCGGAGAGATTGACAACCTCTCTGAACTTCGTTGGGAACAAAGTTATTTGTGTCTGTGTGCAGGTCCGCGTCAGTTGCGCTGCTGACAACTACTTATCATCTCCGGAGTCCTACTGGAGACAAACCTTGGTTTCTTTACTGAGGGAAATTTTCTTATGTGCTACATCACACCTTCCACTTGGGGTTTACCAACGAAGGGCGAGAAATCACTATCATCACCTCGCACATCTGGGACCCTTCTGGAGTCCCTGTGGTGGCCCCCCTCTGCTGCCTTGGTGAAGCTTGTCGGTGATGGCGGCGGAGATCGGAATCGCTTCTGGAAAAAGTACTTCGATATTAGGGATTTTCTCTGCGGGGGCTAAATATAGGCCAAAGGAGGGGGCCAGGGGGGTCACAGGGTAGCCAGGAGGGTAGGTGGCGCGGCCTAGGGTGGACCCGCGCCGGGCACCCTCCTGGGCCCTGGTGGTGGCCCTCCTGCCATGTCTTGGTTATTCCGGAAGCTTCCAGGACACTGATTATATATATATATTTTTCCGGAATTTTTGGAGCACTCTTAATGGCCGAAAAACATGAAATACAAAAACAGCATAAAAAAGGAACTGGCAACTGGGTGCACTGAGTTAATAGGTTAGTCCAAATATAATCAAAAGTGTATGAAAGTTCAAGAAAAACATGACAAAGTCACACAAATCATACTGAACATTGGACTCGATCCTGGCCGCTCGTGCCGATGCTGCCGTTGGAGTCCTTGAGGAGTTCTCGGTGCGGTCTTCCCATCTGACCCGCGCCCACGCCGCCGCCGTGGACGGCTGGTGGGCCGCGCTCGCGGAGAGTGCTACCAGAATGAGGCGCTTCGAGCTGTGGACCGCCAAACAGTCGACCATGGAAGCCATGGGGGGCGGCCACGTCAACCCGTACGAGTTCCAGCTGGGCAGCCTCGCCGCCGTGGGCTCACAGATGATAAATGTGAGGCTCATAAACTGTGGCCTGAAGAAGATGGAAAAACTGCCAGTAGCAGCCACCTCCTCCCCCTTCTCTTTGCTCGTGGCTGTCCAACTTGAGTTTGTCTCCGCGACTGGCACGCAGGTCCGGAGTCTGCTCGACGCATGCCATTCTCTGCGGTGCCTGCTCATCTGCTACTGCCACCGGATCACCCGCTTAACTATGGCGCACAGGCGGCTCCAGCGGCTCCAAGTCTACCACTGCAAGAAGCTCGAGGGCATGAGGATCAGTGCGCCGAAGCTTCACAGCCTTCGCTATGTTAGCCGTGGGATCGCCGCCATCGACTATGCGCATGTGCCACTGCTCCGGAGGCTGGAGCTCGTCCTGATGAGCAACTCCCCGCTTGACTGCCTAGGTTGTCACCCGAGGCTCAGAACTCTATCCATGCAGTTCCCGTCGCCTCTCGTGGCTACTGATCAGTTACGGCGTGATGGCAGATCCCTCCCTCTGCACACTATGTCGAAAATCACTATTCTGACCTTTTATTCAAATTTCAGCACACTTTGATTCTCCGTCGAAACCATTTCAAAATTTAACCCAATAGGGTAGCGCCCACCCAAGTGGCGCTACCCTCTGTGGTGTAGCGCCGTCGCCAATGGCGCTACCATAGTGCCATCGTGGCACGCTGGGTCCTGCACCCGGTAGGGTAGCGCCGTCATAGGTGGCGCTACCCTCTATTGGGTAGCGCCGTCACTAGTGGCTCTACCCTCATGAATTTTTAATTTTAGTTGTTTTGTGTTGCTTGTATCTTTTTAACCATAGCTCCGTTTGAGATGTTCTTTATATGTAACTTGACTAGAATTTCATGTAGATTATGATTTTGCTATTGTTTTATGTTGGTAAGCAATGTAAAATAGGTTTTAGGGCAGAACATTAGTAAACTAGCCGTGGAGTACTTAGTGATATGCCATGTTTAGAATTTTACCTCTCTTCAATTGACTAGCATAGATAGTTTACTTTATGGTTCGCCTCTTGCCATGCTTCTGTGACCTGCCATGCTTGTGTGAGATACCATGTTAACAACCTTTGCTCAATCTTAGAACCGATTGGAGCTAGATAGGTAAGACAAGGGGACCCCATAGAATCCTCGACACGATTAGGCACACTTAGTATTACAACCAATACCCGGAACTCGGATCTTAGGTGACTTGAATGGAACAAAGCACCAAGGCGGGATTTCCTGATCTTCCATCCTTCGTCGAATATAGTCAATATTGTAATAATCATATCATCCACAACAATACAATAGTGTCATAGCCCAATTCAATGAGTAACAGTAGATAGCATTCTAGCATGCATACTAAGTAGTGGTCAAGCAAGCAAGATACATGGCCAAACAAAGGTTTTCTAGGACGTGGAGGAACATTGTTGTATGGGTTTCAAATATGGAGGCTTGAATATGAGGTGGTAGGATCAAGCAATCGTTCTATCATATACCTAGGCAAGGCAAGCTGAAAGCTATAAAACATGATATATGCTCCCCTTACCTGTTGAGAAGTCGGTGCCGAAGGTGTAGTCGATCGCAAACTCGCACCGTCTCCGAGGGTAACCGCGGAAGCACACAAGAATAAAACACTAGAAAGGAAATCGACGAGTAAGCATATATTACTATAAAGAAATCAGGAGCAAGCATCAATACGAAATCAACACGAGACAACGCACTACGGTATCGCATCTATCGTCGAGAGCGGTTACTAACAGGTTAAGTGAAGTATCGGTCACACACGACGATACTGCACATTTACGATGGTTCAAGTTTTTTAGGTACACAACATGAGAAAAGGTTGTTAACATGGCATCTCACACAAGCATGTCATATCACAAAATCATGGCAAGAGGTGAATCACAAAGTAAACTATCTATGCTAGTCAATTTAAGTGAGGCTCAAACCTAAACATGACATATCACTAAGTACCCCACGACAAATTAAGCATTTGATACTGTTCTTCACTAAACCTTGTTTTAGGTTGGTTAACAACAGCAAACAATAGCATAAACACAAAGTACAAGAAATTCTAGTCAAGTTACATATAAAGAACACCCCAAATGGAGTTACAGTTAAAAAGATACAAGCATCACAAGTTATGAACACAATCTGCCAACAACAGGTAACACACTTGAGAGCAATGCAACAACATGATCATGCACCAAAATGACATGGATTTACCGTAGACATGGCAAGCATGACATGGCATCAAGGTTTCATGTTCAAAGGCATCAAAAATAAATAATTATAACCCATGCAAAAAAACTATTGATATTGATCATGAAATATATCATGCTCTCTAAACAGCAGGTAAAACAATATCAAACAAACTTCAAATTGATCATGAAATATATCAACATGTAGCTTACGTGATGCTCATGAGTTCATACATTGCACTTATACCCAAAAGAATGATGGATAAACATATAACAAGGGTGCAAGAGAGCTACTTCAGAATACAAACTTAGTGAAAATCAGAGATCATGACAAACTGTTATAATCATGTTCTATAAACAACAGTAAAAGTGATAGCAAATCTATAGCAACATGACCATGCAATATATGAACATGGAGTATACATGATGCTAAACAATTCATAGATAGCAATTATGGTCAAAAGACCCATGGATGAATAAGTATTAAACATGCAAAATAGCTAAAACAGATTCCATACTTAGTACAATTTTAGGGTAGATGACAAACAACATCAAGTAACCACTTTGGGAGTTCAAGAACCTTTGTTTGGCCATGTACCTTGCTTGCTTGACCACTGCTTAGTATGCATGCTAGGATGATATATATTTATTTCTGCTGTTACTCCTTGGATTGGGCTATCACACTATTGTATTGTTTTGGATGATATGATTATTACAATGTTGACTATATTCGACGAAGGATGGAATATCAGGCTATCCCGCCTTGCCGCTTTGTTTCATTCGAGTCAACTAGGATCCGAGTTTCGGATATTGGCTCTAAGACTGAGCGTGCCTAATCGTGTGTGGGATCCTATGGTTTCCCCATGTCTTACATATCTAGCTCCAATCGGTTCTAAGACTGAGCAAAGGTTGTTAACATGGTATTTCACACAAGCATGACAAGAGGTGAAGCATAAAGTAAACTATCTATGCTAGTCAATTGAACAGAGGTAAAATTCTAAACATGACATCTCACTAAGTATCCCACAACTAATTTTACTAATGTTCTACCCTAAACCATATCTGACATTGGTTAAAACCATAAAACAATAGCAAAATCATAATCTACATGCAATTCTAGTCAAATTACATATAAAGAACATCTCAAACGGAGTTATGGTTAAAAAGATACAAGCAACGCAAAACAACTAAAATTAAGTATTCAAGAGGGTAGAGCCACCAGTGACGGCGCTACCCTATAGAAGGTAGCGCCACCTATGACGGCGCTACCCTATCGGGGTGCACGACCTAGCGTGCCACGGTGGCACTATGGTAGCGCCATTGGCGACGGCGCTACACCACAGAGGGTAGCGCCACTTGGGCTGGCGCTACCCTATTGGATTAAACTTTGAAATGGTTTCGACGAAGGATCAAAATGTGCTGAAGTTTAAACAAAAGGTCAGAATTGTGATTTTCGACGCACACCATCAGGCTCTGCCTCAAGAATTCTTGGGGCGAGAACACTGTTTCGGTGGTTCATCTTCTTCAGGCCGCTCCTTTGGTCAAAGCACTAGAGCTTGTGGTATCCCCATGACTTAATTAGTTCGTACCACAGCTAGTAAATAGAGTAGCAGTATGGTATAATTAATTAACCTGCCTCGTAACGTATACATAACCAACACTTATCAAGAAAGTGCCATATTGCAGGTATTCAAGCATGGTTCCGCACCGCTGCCATCAACGGAGCTAAAGATCACATGGCCGGAAGGTTCCTCGGCCAAGAAGTTGTGCAAGTTCACAATCGGAGCCCGAGCTGATAGAACTTGCACTGTTCCTACTGCAAACGTCGCCTCAGCTGAAAAGGATGTGCGTCTACACTCGTTGGTTGCGGCAGCGTCCCATCGAGAAGGCCAACAAAGCCGCCGACCTTGAAAGGCGTGAGCACGGAAGAACTATTGCACTGGAGAAGCTGGCACCAAGGGTGCCGCTCAACGTGAAGTTCATTGTTCGTTGATGTGTTATGGGAAAGTCTACCGACATGCGACAAATCCAAGGGGTTAATTTAGATTCTGAGGGAGGTATCAATGTCTAGATACAATCTTTAAGTGTTCCATTTCTTCACCAGAAACTTTCGAGTACCAGAAACTTGTGAGTTTCAACTATCGCAAGAACTCTAGATGTAATCTGTAAGTGTCACATGCATTTACCCATGGGAGAATTGTGAGTTTTACATATCATAAGATTCACACATCCTTTTATGTAGATAGCAAATCTGATATAGATAACTAGTTAATACCTCACGCAATATTGTTGTTGCCGTGATAGAGTATGATCGAACGAGGTTTGCTGTTGTATGCTCCCGTAGAAAAGTTCACAACTCTTTATGAAAATCAAATTGTTGAAGGTGTAAATTAGAAGGTACCATTTCACTAAGAAAGGCGTACTAGTATACATCAGAAAAGCTGGTGTTATTTGGACAACTGATATGTGTGTTTTCCATCCCTGGATAGATCATTTGATTTTATCACAATCTTTATGTGTAGAAGAATTGTCTAATTGTTATTAAGTTCATTGCAATTTGTGATTCTTTCTTGACAATATATTAAGGGTCGTGCTACGCGTCTGCCTGCCAATCTTTTGAAAAGAACTAGAGCTTGTGGTATTTTCTTGACTTAATTAGTTCGTACCACAGCTAGTAAATAGAGTAGCAGTATGGTGTAATTAATTAACCTGCCTCTTAACGTATACATAATCAACACTTATCAAGAAAGTGCCATATTGCAGGTATTCAAGCATGGTTTCGCACTGCTGCCATCAACGGAGCTAAATATCACATGGCCCGAAGGTTGCTCGGCCAACAACTTATGCAAGTTCACCATCGGAGGGTTCAGCGGTGAGCCCGAGCTGATAGAACTTGCATTGTTCCTACTGCAAACGTCGCCTCAGCTGAAAAGGATGTGCGTCTACACTCGTTGGTTGCGGCAGCGTCCCATCGAGAAGGCCAACAAAGCCGCCGACCTTGAAAGGCGTGAGCACGCAAGAACTGTTGCGCTGGAGACGCTGACACCAACGGTGCCGCCCAACGTGAAGTTCACTGTTCGTTGATACATCATTTGATTTGGTCAGAGTCTCTACATGTCTTCTATGTGTAGGACATAATAATATCTGGACACCTTCAAAAATTTATGGCAACCAGTGTTATGGAAACAGACAAATATTAATCATGATGTGAAGACAAACTGATTGTAGCCACTATACCAGCAAAGTAACAGCAATCTGTTTGTGTGCTTGCTGATGATTATAAATCTAACAAATACCCATGTGTTATGTACACTGACATCACGTATTCTCTCTGTTTCTTTTTTTCTTCGCATATAAAATTTGGTCAAAGTCAAACTTGACAAAGTTTGACCATTTTTATAGAAAAATCTATCAACATCCACAATATGAAACCAATATCATTAGAAGCATCATAATATTAGTTTTCATATGGTATAACTTTGATGTTGTAGATGTTGATATTTTTTAATATAAATTTGGTTAAACTTTATCAAATTTGACTTTGACCAAATCTTATATGCGAAGTAAAAAGAAACGGAACGTTTTTATGGCAACTCGCAGTATAATTGCATGGCAACTGCAGTACAAATGCATGGCAACTCGCTGCATTTTTCAGTTTTTATGGCAATCGTGTATTCTGAATTGCCATGCGTTTGTATTGCAGTTGCCATGCAAATCGTTCGCTCTTGCCATGTCCTGGAGCGAACGTTCGCTCCCTATGATTTCTCCTTGATTTATTATATTGATTTTAGAGTCAAAAATCTGTCGGATTCACTAAAGTTAGTCTACGCCGAGTGATAGGCAGAACCACGAGAGCCAGATCACGGGGGGCTCAACAAATGAAGCATAGCATAAGCTCGGCAAATATGGGGTTATGACATATTGACGCAAGGAAAAAAATCCTAACCACCCCCCACCCCCCGCGTGCGCGTCTCCCCTCGCCGCCGCTACAGGGCTCGCCCGGGCGAAGCCCGCCCGGAGCCGGCGACGACGGGGCTTCCTCGTCTCTCTGCCTGTAGGGCCCATACGGGACGGCTCCGGCAGGCTGGGCGCGGCGTTGGCGTGGTCTTGGGCGCAGGCGTGCCCGCGGTGCAGCAGACGGCGTGCCGGCTGGTGGTGCCGGTGATATCGCGGATCTGACCAGGTCGCGACGGCAGGGTGGGGGTGGGGTGGGGGGGTTTGGTCGGTCCTGGCTCCGCGGCGGGGTCCATGGGCGGCTCTGGTCGCCGACTCCTGCTCCTTGGTTGCGGTTGACAGGGGTGCTTAGATGTTCACGGTCATATCCGGCTAATATGGCTGTTGTCCATGGGAGTTGGTGGTGGTGGTGCCGCAGTCGTCCGGCTGGGGTGCGGTCAGGGCATCTCCTCTCCGATGCGCTACTGCTCTGGTGCTGCGGCTGGGTACCGTGGTGGTTTTGAGCTCTAGGCGGCTCGTTTACCCGCTTGTCGGCATGGTGCCCGGCTGAGCTGGTTTAATTGGTGCGTTCGGTGTCAGTTAAATTTGCTCGGCGTGAAGAGGGGTTGGATCCGGCCGGTTTGGTTTGTGATGGTCATGGCGGGCCGGATGGTGTGGTCGAAGAGGGAGAGATGATGCCAGACGAAAGTTTGTCATCGGCTACGGTCGGTGCCGGCAGCGGCGGCGCTCACAGGTGTTGCTATCTTCTTGAAGGCTTTGACGCTGTAATGCTCTCTCCTCTTCTTCGTCCATTGCTCTGAGGGAAACCTCAGATCCGTGTTCTCTCGGATTGGATGATGGCGGCGACTTGCGTTGCACCCTTCTTGTGGGCATCATCTTGGAGTAGGAATCATCCGAAGGGCCTGTGTAGGTTGGTGGTGGTGGTGGTGCGACTGTCTTGGGGTCGACGATGGTTGTGGTGGTGCGGCCAATCTGGGTCGACGACGGTGCGTGTTATGCTCGTGTGCACGCTTGGTGCGTCTCTGCTAGGCGGTGCCCTGCAGCTATGCTGGTGGCACTTGGCGTCGTCTCGGCCTCGGGTAACCTTTCGAATATACCCCCGACACAGGTGGTGTCGTGGCGTTGTGCAGTCTCGGTTGTTTGGAGCCTTTTGATTGCGTCGACGACGCATTGTCGTCGCTTTGTCTGCTTGGCAATGCCCTTCGACTAAGTTTTGTTGGCACACATGTGCCGGTGCGTCGTCTTGGCCTCACGTGCCCCTTCGAATGTACCCCTGACACAGGTGGTGTCGCGATGTTGTGCAGTCTCGGATACGCGGAGCGTTTCGATAAGGTCGCCGGTCGCTGTGTCGTGCTTTGGCCTCGGCTGGCTTATGCCGCTCATGTTCTCATGTAGTGCTTTTTGTAGTGTTGGGTTGTTTATTCCCTTCTTGTACCCCATGTTATGTGTTTTGTACTGTGGAGTGTTTTTTTTTATTTCTTCTCTATGTGCCCCTGTACTTCTGGTTCACTTGAACCTATCTTGCAACAAGGGTGAAAAGTCTTATAGGCAAATGAAATACAATTCAGGTAGCGGGTTCCGCCCTCCCCCGGTGAAATAAAAAAACATATTGACGCAAGTGCTGAGAATCTGACAGGCATCCGAAAAAGGGTTGCCATGTGTCACAGTCCGTCAGTTTAGACAGGCATATGATGCCGGTCGTCTCTTTCCGAGATACCCGTGAGGCAGCTTTCGGCAAAGTCGCAAACCTAGGAGCCATCGCGGCCCTTCTCTCCTCCCCGTCGTGTCGTTAATGCCGCTTCTGCACATCCATGTTGTCGTCGTCGATGGCGGCACCGACTCCTCCCCACCTCAGGTCTGGGCGGTGCTCCTCCTTACGACGGCGCACTCCGATGACCTTCGGAAACCGGTAAGTTTTTTTTTGCAAAAAAATGTATTCTTTTATCAAATTAGATTTTTATTTTTTTAGGTTGATATGGATATTGTTAGCTTAAATTAGCTATTTAGTTAGGTTAACATAGATTATTTGTAGGTAGGTTAGATTAGCTATTTGGTTAGGTTAGCCCTTTAGTTAGGTTAATATGGATTATTTATTGCTAGATTGGATGATATATTAGTTAGCCCTAGATCTGCATTGCTCCGGTCCCTGCAGGCATGGACCTGCCTTATCCAGCGGTCATGGTTTGCCGGCGTCCTTTGCCGGTGCGGTGTCGGCTTCAACGTTTCGATTGTTGCGTGCTCTCCAGCCTTCGGTGCTCCGGCGACTTCGCCTTCGGTAGCTTGGAGCTGTGTTCCCTTCCGGTTCCTGGCTTGTTGGTGGCGTCCGTCGCCATCCCGCCCTCCGTTTCGGCTCTCTCTACCCCGCTGCCTTCTCGTCCACCTCCACGACTTAATTGCCCAAAGCTCATGAATTCCTCATCTTCGGACCCTTATCTGGTGGCAATGGGATTGCTCGCAATCAGGCCAAGGCAAAATCCTTGCTCGGCTTTCGACTGCTGGCAGCGATGGCATTTGCGGATGTTGTTTTCCCTTCTTGGAGGCGCTGCCATGGCCTTTATCTGCGCCCATCTTCGAGCATCGGGGGAAACGCCTGGTCCGGTTCTTTGGATCAGATGGTGGCAGCGTATCCATGTCGCTCCCCTTCTTGAAGGCGCAATATTGCTTGCTCGCAGCTTCCCCGGTGTTGGCTTAGAGATGATTGTTTTGGGGCCCTCTAGTTCTAGGCTTAGTGGTTCTAGACTTCTAGCTGTATTTTTTCTTCTTTTCAGGCTGAGCATCTATTGTCTCTTTGCTTTGGAAATCATGTCCGCCGGTTTGCATTTGTGCCATGTGTTTTGCCTTGTACTCATTCTATTTCTCTCTATCAATGAAAATTACGTAAGATGTTTAGAAAATGAGAACCAATGGGGAGGAGCCCATGATTTTTAAATTAAGATAGAGCCCACCTTTGTGAGCCCCGACGGGACTCGAACCGTGGTGGACTGGTTGCGCCACTGCGCTCCCAACCACTAGCCTATTGCCTAGTAGTCCTCGGAGTTACATAAGGGGAAACGCTAAGAAACAACGCCGCAACATGGTCTTTCCGTGCGGCGACTGGTTTTTTTGTTCAACATGCAACCATCATAGACTAGGCTGTTCCTTGTCAGCTTTTTGCCATTTTTTTTACAATGTGAGTATTCACGAGTATTGCTAGGCATAAGGGGTAGGGGTAGGTGAGAGAATAGCAGTGTGTACCCATCATTTCGG
Organism: Bromus sterilis; assembly: GCA_950022295.1. Taxonomy (NCBI): domain Eukaryota; kingdom Viridiplantae; phylum Streptophyta; class Magnoliopsida; order Poales; family Poaceae; genus Bromus; species Bromus sterilis. Next base: position 16,074,599 of record OX465598.1, on the reverse strand, counting down.
TGTACTATATTACTCCCTCCGTTTCTTTTTACTTCGCATATAAGGTTTGGTCAAAGTCAATCTTTATAAAATTTGATCAACTATATACAAAAATCTATCAACATCCACCATATGAAACAATTATCATTAGATTTATCATGAAATTAATTTTCATATTATATAACTTTGATATTGTAAATATTGATACTTTTTAATATAAACTTGGTCAAACTTTATAAAGATTGACTTTGACCAAACCTTATATGCGAAGTAAAAAGAAACGGATGGAGTACCAGCTAGTATGGATCTAGTATTAAAGACATCACTGTAGCTGTAAAAAATCACTGTGAACATACTGTAGCACAGCAGTAGTTGTTTGCACAATTTTTCTTCAACGCGGTTGTGCCTATGGACCCAACTGAAAACAGGCTATTGACATTGGTCAGTTTTCGTTTTTGCTACTAAATGAATGAACTACATTATTTTTTGTACTAATACAAAAATAACACTGACTAACGGTAGTTTTAGATGTAAATTATTATGAAAAGCACAACAAATAATTCTTGCAATTAGCTGTAAATTTTGTGGCAAGCACGACAACTAATTCTTGCAATTAGCTGTAAATTTTGTGGCAAGCACGACAACTTATTCTTGCAATTAGCTGTAAATTTTGTGGCAATCACCACAAATAATTCTTGCAATTAGCTGTAAATTTTGTGGCAAGCTCAACAACTAATTGTCGCAATTAGATGTAAGTTTTTGTGGCAAACACAACAAATAATTCTTGCAATTATGTGTAAAATTTTTGTGGCAAGCACAATAAATAATTCTTGCAATTAAAAATAATTTTTTGTGGCAAGTACACTAAAAAAATGTACATATAAGCAAAATAAATCCTGATGTTTTAGCACAGAATTGCACTTAATATTTTTTGTCTTAGAAAAAAGTCCTAATGTACTACATGTATGTGTTGTGATGTTAGCTAGCTTCTAGGAAAAGGGAGTGAAAGCGATGTGAGCATGCATGCATAGGAGGAGTGAAAGCGATGTCAGCATGCATTCACAGCCTAGTAACATTAGTAGGCTAGTCGTGGTGTTAAAAATGGTCCAGGCTAGTCTCTACTCCTAAAGGGGGAGTTGGTACGTCGTTCGCTGAACATCCCAACTCCCCCTCGAACGAAACCGATTTTTTTCTCTCGAAGGCGATCCTTCACCCCGTGCGTACCAGAAAAAACCAGTTGAGAGAAAAAACCTGGCGGCTCGTTCCTCACCTCGTAATCCCTATCCCTAACCTAAACTCTCTCCTTCCCCCACCCCGACCGATCTAGCACCTGGGCGGGGCGGCGGCCTCCGGCAACGCTGCCTTGATCATCCTGGACAGGCAAAATCCATGTGAAGCGGGACGAAGCGGCGACACTTCTTTTTCTTCCTGACCTTCTGCAAGGGCCTGCTGCAGCGCGGCGAGCCGGAGGTGCCGCGGGTGACAGTTGCCCCGTCCGACATTGTGGCGCTACTGCAGGCAAGGCCAACGCGGGAAGGGGAAAAAGGGAGCGACGCCTTCCCCAGCCCGCCAATCCACCTCCCCGTCGGCGACCAACGCCCATACCCCGCAACCCCGACAACACATCTGGCCTTAAAAGTAGTCGCTGCTCCGGCCTGGCGGCGCCTACCTTAGTTCCCTCTCCGCTGCGTTCTGTCGCTGCAACTTGCATGCCCGCCTGGACGTTGCGTTTCTTACTGGTCGGTTTCTCTCCTCCTCTGAAGCCTTGTGTTTGCTCGATTTACATCTGGTTCAAGTTTTTCACCTTGTTTTTTTTTTGAGGAACACAGTACAACTCTGACGCTCACATACACGAGTATACAATCACCCCTATGACGCACACATGCACACCCTACCCCTATGAGCATCTTCGCAATACTGAGCCGGTACATCATCTTGAAATTAACGAAGCCTCCACCTCGTATTCGACGGGAACGTCTCCTCCCACTGAAAGCGCATTACCGGAAGCCCTGGAATAAATCCAGGAAAATGCGAGCACCATTGTCAAATCTAGGATTTGAACTCTGGTGGGCTGGGGATACAACCATCCACCTAACCAACTCAACCACAGGTTGATTCGCATTTTTCACCTTGTTTATGTGTGTTCAATTCATATATGTTGATCTAGCGCCTTCCTGCCTTCCCTCTCCCTCTTTCATGCCCTGTAGGTGATCCACCTGAGAGGAGCGTTGTTGTTCCCACAGTCCAGGATGAGGTCGACGCCGCCACCCTGTTTCTTCCCTCCCTGCCTCACCTCCCACCGTGAAATTTGGATGTACTAGCCTTTTGTTATGTCCCAGTTGGAGTAAATTAAGGGACGGGAGGAATTGGAATTACAAACACGTGTTTGCTAGAAATCAAGCAACCCTTCCCCTTTTTGTTCTTGGCAAAGTTTGGGCGGCCAACCAGTTCAAGGCTGAGTAACGTGCATACAAAATCGATTTTCCTGTACTGCAGTGTATCTGTCATATTTCCGTCTACTAATTTTTGATGTATCCTGTTTGTGAGCACTTCTCTGGAAACACATGTGTATTAGTACCTTTGCCTCCTTTTGCACCTCAGGAGCGAAGGAGGGGCGGGGATGTTCGTGGACTAGCATGCTAGCATAAGTTTTCTTCCTTGTTCTTTTGTGTTTGAATCACATTTGGCGGTTCTTGATAATACACTTCGGTCCTACATACTGGTATTTAATCTTTCAAGATGAAGGAGCGGAGGCACTGAGACTGAGCTGCTCAAGGTTCAAGAAGATACGCAAGATTGAACAAGGTTAGATTAATGTTTTACCTATCTATCAGTAACATTACAACCTTGATTTTATGTGGTTCAGTTTTACCTAACTATCAGCAACATACATTACAACCTTGATTACATGGAATATACTGTCATGTTAGTTTCAGTCAAAAAGATTAATTGTTTAAAATTTCAGTTTAAGCAATTGTTGAGGAGGACTGGGAGGTCGTCGCAGCCGCCACCACCACCGTCACCTACGACTACACTAAAAATCTAAAGCACTTTCACTGAATTAGTCCTACACAAAAAATCTGAAGTGTTCATCGTGCTGAAAAGATCTGTCAACACAAGAACTTGCACTGAATTAGTCCTACACTTTCAATTCATCATCAACCTTGTGTTATGATAACTTAATTTTCTATAGCATAACTGAATTTCTGTTTATCTATAGCATAACTGAAAAGTTATTCGCATCGACAGGTTTCAAGAGCGGAAACATGACTGCAATTTGAGCAGCCAATATTACTGCTATTTTGAAAGATGTTATTCAAAACAAGGTACTGGAGGTCAGAAACTGTTCAATCAATTTATTTCCATTTGTTCTTCAACAGTGCAGCGATGATAGCACTGTGAGATCAGATGCTTGTGCAAATTGCTAAAACTTCAGATAGTACTCGTATAGTATCCAACACCAAGTTCCACAGTTCTTTTTTAATCATCAGGTGGTAGTGCTGGAGTACTTTAGATGGGTTCTCTAGGTGATGTTAACATATGTTTTGTAGGTGAGAACACAGATTTTGACATCATGATTGGAAGAAAGCCAATTTGAACACAGGTTTTTCCTTGTGATGAAATTGTTAGCTGGATGTATGACCCATCACACAGATTTTTGACAGTAAGAAAATTTGTGTATGTTGGCTCCTCACTGAAGTTCATTCTTTGAACGTTGGTGTTGTCTGTTGCAAAAAGTTTAGAAGTAGTGCATTTCATCACAAGGAAATGTAGTCTGAAGCATGTAGAAGTAGTGCATTTAAAAGTTCATTATTCTACTATATTTGGTGCATTTCGTTTTCGAAATGTAGTCTGAAGCATATAAAAGTAGTGCAAAATGCAAGTTTGTAAGGAAATGCTGCTAATTGTAAAACACAATGCAGGTAAAATGTGAAAATCTTAGTTTTGTTCCTTTGAAAATGCAGTTTACATTTTTTTTGAGAACTGATTTATGAGTTACATACACTCTGCTTTTTGCTTGTTGTACTTTGCCAAGAAATGCTAGAGTAGTGGGTGATTACTGCTTGAATATGGAAGTTCAACTCCTACCACTCTTGTTTAGATTCCTTTTCATTCATTGTTTATGGACTGGACACTTGAATATAAAGCAACAGTGCAGCACACTTAACTTAAAGATCTAGACTAGCGTGGCCCAAAAGCTTCCCAAACATTGTAATCTCATCTTGTTAGCAACAATAGCTTATGTAAGCAATCTTGGTAGGGCTGCCTGTACGAGTACTCAGTTTATGGACTCAGTTGTTAAACTAAGTTTGTAAATTATCTGATCAAGTGAACTCAAAAGATAGTTTATCTATCAGAAAGTGAACAGTTTACTCTCTAAAAATGGAGTTAAAAAATTCAGAGTATCATTCAACTTCAGTATAAAAAACAACTGATATTCAGTTTATCTATAGATTATAAACTGAATGAATTTTATTATCTCCTTTGCATGAAAAATGAACCAACGATTGAACTAATCTTTGTGATTGAATCAACCAATTGTGTCTGCAGAACTCAGTTAACAATAGCATAACTTATACTGTTTTCAAATGATCCGAATTTTTTATGAATAACTGAATTTTCTGCCATTTTATCTTCTTTAGAGAGGATCAACAGGAGCACGAACGCAGGGGATCGTGGAACGTGGGCGAGCGTGCACGCGCCTGAGCTTGGGCGACACTTGGGTGGTGGCGCCGCCAGTTTTTGGTCACTGGAGTAGCAACTGAGCTCCAGCGGCAGACTTCCAAGCGAAACAGCTAGCGATCGAGAGGGGGAAAGTGGCCCGGAGGACCAGCAGAACAGCCTGAAGCTTTTGAACGACTCAGGGAAGCCAGAGGAGGTGCGACGGTGTTGAGCTCTTGTGGAGAAGTGACGACCGGAGTGGAGAGCTGGCTGGAATTGGTGGTCTACAAGAAGGGGCTGGAGCAAGAGTAGAGCTCTAGAAGGTTACAATCTCATATATGTGTATATAATCCTTTTTCCAAGATCCGGGAGGAAGGCATCCATGTATAATTCATTCATATTTATTAGCATCGCCACTTCTTATCTTCTGTTTTTATTTTTCCCATATTGAAATTTTTAGCACATGGTAGTGTTGGATCATTCCGTTGATGCAAATTTCTCTCCTTTTTTTTATCTCTAATACTTGCGTATTTAATATATGTGAGTACCCCAAGACCAAGAGGAAGATGTGCATATATTGTAATATGCACAAATTATTTGAGCATGTTGTGAGATATTTATTTCTTTTATCTATGTCATGTGTTAGTTTTATTCTATAATTTATAAACTACTTTGTCATGGCAGTCAAGTTCAAATACTATAGCACTCTATTTATGCCATGTGTATTTTTATGAAGATAATAAAGGTGGACCATTCATCTTTGGATCAGATTTGACGGTTCTAGCAAAAATTGTGATCCCCAGATTATAAGTTTGACTCCTCTACCACTGGCCCTTCAACCCTCCAATTTCCTTCCCTCACCGCCACTGGTGCGTTCCAACGAGCAAAGTAGGTCGGCGGCGGGAAGGTTTCTTCTCCCCCCGCTTCGAAGGCAGTTAGCGGGCACAGGCTCCGGGTGTTTGTGGCGCACGTGCATAGGGTGCGCCAGCGGTGTGGGTGTTGTTAGGGTATGGGGTCATGGGTGGCTTGCCCGTCATGGAGTGCTACAAGGTGGGGCTCACCGTAGTGGCGGCGGCGGGAAGATCTGGCTCGGCTAGATCTGGTCCTTCGTCGGTTGCGGAGCCCTAGCCAATGGTGCTCGACAGTTCGATCGATGTGAGGTGTGGCCTTGCCCGGCGTGGGTCTGTCCGGTCCGTAAGGGCTCCGTGGTGGCTGCCATACCGGTGGCGCGAAGGCGGACGAACGTGGTGGGGTGGAAGCGTGACACAATGTGGGCCGCTAATTGCAGCGGAACTGCGGAGGGTGGCTGTGTGGCAGCCCACTCTACTCATCGGCACTGTAGGTGGTTGCCTTGGGCGGATCCGATGCAACCTCGCCCTTCATTCGTCGGGCTGCTCTGACACCGTCGTCACACGGTGGGTGCACTAATCATCTAAGAGGGTGCTGGGCCTCGGGTGGCGGCGGCTGGCGTTCGCCGATGGGGTGCGGCTGGTGGTGGTTCCTCCCCTCTTCGGTGTCCAGGCCACCAGAGCGGGGTTCTTGCACAAAGGAGGCTACCAAGATCCGAGGCTCGTGCGCGGATGGATTTGATTAGGGCCTGAGGTGAGTCGGAGCCTCGCTCGTGATCAATGAAGAACACCCAAATAAAGGTTTCTTTGTGGATTTAATTATTGATTATTGTTGGCTATCTTTTGCATACATATAAAATTTGATATGCATTATATTTATATATAACTATACTAAAATATTTCAAAAGCCCGTTGCAACGCACGGGCATTCTACTATAACAATAGTAGGCTAGTAACTAGCAGTAGCGTAAACTGAATTCGTTACCAGCCGCCGCACAGTATTGTGAATATGCCGCGCCCCCGGATAGTCTTGTCCTTCTTCTTCCGCACGCGATTTCATACCGCAAGTGTTACATCAGATGTGCCAACCTGCTGGCAGAAAAGTCTTTTTTCTAGGCGTTGAAGGGTTGATAATATAACGTCCATGCAAATTTGAAAATGACGAGGTGCTAAAGGAGCACCAATCGTTTACTGGCCGTGCCTGTCACGCTACTGTAAAAAAACGTCTTGGTTTTGGCTTTGAAAGTTCTCGCTATAGAATTGACCGGCTCAACAAATGACGGCTTGTGTTGTTGTTGATATACAGGGGAATCATGCATCCGTAGTCCACTCCATACCCAGACCTCGAAATTTAAGCATACAACAAAGTTTGATCCTCCTACGCTTGTTTGTGCATCGTTTACCAAGATACTTTGCAGTGAAGATGAGGGTGCTCGATGCACTGTGTTGTGTCCTCGCAGTGCTCCTACCGTGGATCGCAATGGTGCGAGCATTTGGAACACATGAGTGAATTGCAAAAAATCACCATATTGAAGAGACCTTTTGCAGGAAACACTTTTTTACGTTTCTTGTAGAAAGCACTAATTTTGTGCCTATTGTTTTTGCAAAAAACACTGATCGGTCTATTTAGGCATTTTAACCTCGTTTATGACAAGTGGACCCCAATTTTACTGACGTGACAAGTTAAAATGATCTTTCTCAAAAAAACCCTTCCTCCAATAAAACAAATAGACCCCCCCTCCTCTTCCCTCCCGATCCAATCGGGTCACCCCCGTCGTCGTTGCCAGAAGCCGCCGCCGCCGTTCCCCTCTCCAGCGAGCTGCCTCCCCCATCTCCTCTACCCCTCCAGACCTAGGGACACCGGCCGCCCAGCACCACCGCAGCCTCGCCAAATGGGCGCGCAGAGGCGGGTGAGCGCGACGGCCAGGCAGGCAGGCGGACGAGCGCAGCGAAACTGGTTTTGGCTTTGAAAGTTCTCGCTATAGGATTGACCGGCTCAGAGAATCGTGAGTTTACACATCTTTAAATTCACACTTCCTTTTATAGAGATAACTAGTTAATACCTCACGCATTGTTGTTTCCGTAATAGAGTATGATCTAACTAGGTTTGCTGCTGTATACGACCTTAGAAAAGTTCACAACTTCTGATGAAAATCAAATTGTTGAAGGTGTAGATTAGAAGGTACCCTTTCACTAAGAAGGGCGCACTAGTACATAAGAAATACTGGTATTATTTGGACAGATATGTGTGTTTTCCATCCCTAGATACTCCATTCATTCTAAAATAAGTGTTTCGACTTTATACTAACTTTGTAGTACCTTAATATAAAATTGAAACACTTATCCGTAAAAAAAACCGTCAAAAAAATAAAATTGAAACACTTATTTCAGTAGAGAGTATATCATTTGATTTGGTCGCAATCTCTACATGTCTTCTATGTGTAGGACATAATAATATCTGGACACCTTCAAAATCTTTGTAGCAAACAATGCTATGTAAACAGACAAATCGTACATGTCATCCGTCTCGGTGGCATTAATCATGATGTGCGTAGACAAACTGTTGTAGCCAGTCAACTATCTCAGCAAAATAACAGTAATCTGTTTCTGTGGCAAGAACATTGCTGAGGGTTCTAAATCTAACATATCCCCATAAATATGATACTAGAAGAATCGCTAGATTTATAATACATTTTTTTATTTACTGCTATGTGAATAGCATAAGCTGTAAATATGTCTGTTTTTTCACATAATTAGCATACAGATGGCAGAAGTTTAAATTCAAATACTAGTTTATTCAACGGTGATAAGTGTGCAGATAAAATTCAATTCTTTCAACTCTTTCATCAGAGCACGCAAACATGAGCTCCATCCAGTTTGAGATCATTTTTCAGAAGGAAAACGAAATCATTCTGTGTTGAGGGCGGCCAGCTCCGTGAGGAAGGCCTGGGCGTGCTCCGGCTTGACGAAGAAGGACACGACGTTGACGCCGTCCTTGCCCTTGCACGGCGGGCACACGACGCAGAGGAACCCCACCGTCGGATGGTCGTTCCACTTCCACATGACGCGCGCCGGCCTTCCGCCCCCGAAATCCGCGTCTTCCAACCCGACGTTCCTCCAGCTCGAGATGCTCAGAGTGTTGTACCTCGGCGCCGCCGCCACCTGCTGCTGCCCATCTCCGCCGCCGTTCACGAATACGTCCGGCACCTTGCTTTTGGCAAGCTTGATGAGCTTAACGAGGTCCTTGATGTCGCTGTCGGCCACCGTGCCGCTTGTCGCTTGGACCAGCTGCAGGACGACGCAGTTGCCGTAATAGCCTTCCTTGGCGCCGACGAGGCCGCGCACGTTGCTCGAGAAGGCGAGCGGCGCAGAGTCGTCGCCGTAGGTGACGATTGCGCGGGTGCGGCACCGCCAAAGCACGGCGGCGACGGCTTCGAACGCCGTGCAGTCGCCGCCGCAATCGGCTTTGACGCGACTGATCAAGCTCCAGGGGACGGTGACGTCGAGGCTCACCAGTTGCTCCGTTTCAGTGCGCGTCTGGGACCTCACGCTTGCCACCATCTGCGGCGGGAGGCAAGGCAGCGAGCCGTCGATTTCAGACCGGATCGGAACGACGGCCGGCGCCGGCATACCCCGGGCGAGCTCGCCCACGGCCCGGACGAACTGCGCCATCCCCGCCGCGTCGGCTATGAGGTGGTTCCACGTCACGCCGACGACGAACCCGCCGCAGGAGAACTCCGTCACCTGCACCAGCAGCAAGGCATCGCTGAGGCGGCAGTGACCGTCCGGGTAGCCAACGGCGAGGTCGCCGAGGAGCAGCGCCAATGTGGCGCCACCTTCGTCCAATGCGCAATTAACCGAAGCGCCGACGAAAGAGACGCCCTCGCCGGTGCACGCGACGTGGAGCTCCCCGTCGTCGTCGGTGGCAGCGAGGCGGCCGGCCATCGGGGGGTAGTGCGCAAGCGCGTGCGACAGGGCCTTCTTGATGATGTCGACGGGGTGGTCGATTGGTTGGTGGAAGACAAGGAGCAGCGTCACCGGAAAAGGGCCTACGCATCTGTCGAAAGAGGATAGGTGGACGATGCCGGCGCTCGGCTGATCCAAAGGACCGACGACCACCGCCGGCGAGGACTTGGTCACTGCAATGCTCATTATGGTGGTTGCTGCTTGCTGGAGAAGTTTTTTAGGCTAGTCGATGATGCTCTTAAATCACGGCTGGCCTGGCTATTCTTATATAGGGATCATATGATATTGTGGAGTCATTTCCTGGCATTTTCAGTATCCACGTGGGTCCCTTCACTCTTTCTTTTCTGAATTTTAGGCATACTTTATTAATTAAAGGATGGTTACATCACTAATGAGTTCAGCTAGGAAATTACTCCTTCATCCTACAATGTAAGATCGTTTTGCAAATTACACTAGTTTACTACGTTCAATTTTTTTTTACACTAGTTTACAAAATAATCTTATATTATAAAACAAAGGAACTATTATCAAAGGAACACCTAGCTAGAACATGGTCGTATTGTTTGCATTTCTTGGACAGTGAAGAAAAGTGACTGAACCGATTCTATGGGCTATCGAATTCAGGAATCAATCATTCAATGGGCCTGCATAAGGATTTCCAATTTCCAACTGACCCTGAAATGCTTGTACAATCTACTCTCTTCGTTTAGAAATACATGGCATGCTTTTAGTTAAACTTAAACTAAAATCATATCTTGTATTTCCGAAGGGAGGTAATATCAAATTCAACCACCATATTTGAGAATCCCTTGTTGTCCTTTCACTATTTACTTTAGGTTTCCACTCTACAAAAGAAAACTGTTGCATGGTATCACTATACGAAAATCCGTGTTTGCATGTGCAATATTTTCTGCCATGAGCCATCTTACGGGATGTTGGTAAACATATCCTTTGTCGATAACCACACACCGCGAAGAGTATAAACCAGAAAAGGTTGCAGTTTCTCAAGAGATATAAATCACACATGTTGCAAACAAAAACACTTGATATATAGACCATTTGCCGAGATCTCGCCATTCCGCATTCAGTAACTTGGTGCGACATGATGTCAAGGAGATGTTTGCTGAATGCTCCATGTGGGCGACTTGGCAATGCTTTTTCAAAAATCATTCTTTTTCATGCAGAAAATATTTGCCAAGTTCTCTGGCAAGAAACTCGATATAACGTAAAGGTTTACCCAAGTTCTCACACATGACACAGTTTGTCGAGATCCCCATTGCTCTACAAACATCCGCAATCACTTCTGCATGGTAAAACTATTTACCAAATACCTTCACAATTATGCTCGTCAAATTATCCAATGGAGTTGACAGAGGTAACCAGGAGCCAATTGTCGAATGCGGTTCTCGGTAAAGGTGGCATTTGCCGAGTTCTTCACTCGGCAAGAGCTTCCATCAGTCTTTTTTACATTCTTTTGTTTGGCTTTGCAAATCAAAACATATTTATGTACATATTTACAACAACATATATATACATCGCATATAATCCATATACAACCTCGTAATCAAAATTATTCCATATAACAATAAGTCATGTAACAGTATGTTCAAACACATACAAAGTTCACAACCATCATATATAAGTCACACTAAGATAAGGAACATTGGAAATTAAAAAAATAGTTCACCGACACGACTTCTCGGCGACATCAACTACATGTGCACAATCTCTAACTCTGAGGCCACAAGCTCTACACTTGGGGAGGAGGAGGAGGAGGAGGAGGGGTATGACTCATAGCATCGATAGTTTCTCGAAGCACCTACAATTATTTTTGTTAGTATTATATTATATCACATTGGTCCATTGAGAAATATGTAATGCTAGTGAAAACTAATAAAAACCATAATTTATGTAATGCTCACGAGAATAATGAAACTACCGGAAATGGTCGGATATGAAACATGAAAGACAGGTCATGGAGTAGCTTATAAGTTGTGTCTTATACGATATGTTTTTTCTGGCTTTCTTCTTTCTATTTAGCTCTAGGAAAAGAACCGTTCCCATAGTTTCTAAGTAGAACTTGGTCTGTACTTTGTTTGATAATAGTTAATGTATGTTTAGATCAGCTTTCATGCAAATGGAATTGTAGGTTTGCACCTACATCATAAAATGATGACAGCTTGCTGCCTTGATTTTTGGAGGCCATAGTAATGATATTCTGCTGGTGTCTAAACAATGATGCACACAATATCACCACTAGTAGAGAAACCCCCCTTTTGTACCGGTTTCAGAGGGCCTTTAGTACCGATTTTGGAACCGGTACTAAAGGCCCGGTACTAAAGCCCCCCCGCCTTTGGTACCGGTTCATTGCGAACCGGTATTAAAGGGGCCTCCACGTGGGCGTCCAGGAGTGCGCAGGCCAAAGGAGCTTTGGTACCGGTTTGTAATACGAACCGGTACCAAAGGTTAATTCAGGGTTTAGGGTTTTTAGGAGGGGTTTAGGGGTATCGGACCGTTCCATATCGCGTCGATGCTTAGGGAGGGGTTTAGGGGTATCAGACCGTTTCATATCGCGTCGATGCGCCTGCTACGCGTTTGGGTTTAGGTAGTACATGAAGATAAAAGGTGATGCATAGCAACTTGGTGCATATATTAATTAATATAACACATGTAATTGCATAAGATCGCAAATTAAGTAGTACGTATGCATGAAGATCGATCTTCATGCATATATAGTAGTGGTACTCTTCGAGGCATACTATCTATTACATGTAGCATAGTGGTACTCGATCTCCGAGTCAAACTATATGTTACATGTACATCATTCATAGTGGAACTCTCCGAATGGCGGTATGACGTCCCGAAGGAAAAATCCCGCCAATTCATCGCCAATTGCTTTGAAGTGTTCCTCGATTGAGATATTGTCCCGCTTTCTTGCCAACTGTAAAAGAATGAGATACAAATGAATACATGAGCTACTAAGCACAACTTATATATGATAACAAAATAAATTTGTGAATATTGTTTTCGTACCTCTTTATTTATTTCATTATTTGTTTTCTCGCTGACAATTTTATGGATGTTCTCGCAAACGTAGTATCCACATAGATTAGTCCCCTGTGGTTGTTGCGGGGATTTCTGTACAAGAATATAATTCAATTAAACAATAATCAAGTATGATAAAGGTGTGTGGACCTAGGTAGTACTACTTACTTTGTTCAAACGCCATGTCAGCTTCGGTTTCCATTCATGGGACTGATCTTCCTTGATGAACGTTTCCCATACGCTGCCCGACAAAAAAAAATGCATTAAAAAGTTATCAATTAGTTGATATTAGGAAATTAACGAAAAAAATCGATATGAATTAAAATTACTTTTTGAGCATAAGAAAAGCCGTCTTGTATAGTGTAGGCTCTTTGTTAAGCGAGTCAAAGACTTCAACTTTTCCTTCGTACATATCAATAACGATAAGAATAAAGTGGAACCTGCGCACGTTTAAATATGCAGTGCCATATATATAAGTCATCAGTTAAAATTTGAACATCTCGTGAGAAAAAGAGAAATGTCTTATAAGACAGTAACACTCACTTGAAGTTGTAAGGCCAAAGTATTATCTTTTTGTCACGTTGTCGCTTCAAAAACCTTAGCAAAGTCTCCGGTGTATCCCTGTTATAGATGGGATCCTCTATGGTTATTTCATGCATTGTATCCGGGTCAATGAACCCAATGTGCTTGATTTCATCCCTTTTGCATTCGAGCATCTTCGATCTGCATAATATAGCGCACAAAAGATTATAATTTGCAGACAAAGAAGGAGCTGAGCTAAAGACTTCTCAAATTACATAAATAAATCACTTACAGACAATAGCAACTGATGATAGATTTGTCGAGGGCCCGGAGATTGTATAACTGAAAAAGTTCGCTGAAGTCAACGCTCACAGAGTATTCTTGGAAGTAGTGCTCTTCCTTAACTCCAACCATGATACACTGGATCCCTCTCTTTGTGGCATTACTGTACCACGTATGCAAATTACGCATACTTGTTGGTAGCTTCCTGAGATTCTCGACCAAATCTTTCCCTTGAACAAATTGATATGCTACTTCATGTAAGGGGTGATCGATGGATTGTCGAGAACTTTCAACGGCCTTCTCGTCAAACACCATGAGAGGGGGGACCGATTGGACGGTTTGTTGTCCGAGCTGGTGCACTTGTTGTTTCCCTTTTTTCGTTGTGACACCCGATTGAGTGGGTTTTTTAGCCCTCATCATCTCGTCATACGACTTTTGTATAGAACGCCTATAGTCAGATGGCGGCGATGGTACAGGGTCATATAGATTCTCAACGGTACGCACAACTTTCACTGGATCTAGAGTTTTCTTAAAAGGGATCTCTGGCACTTTCTTAGCAAAAAAGGCTTTCAGCTCGGACTTACAGGTTTCCATGTTTTCCTCGATAGTTTTTCCCCAAGGTAACTTCTCAATAGGCGGCAGTGGTTTCTCCTTTCTAGGTCTCTTCCTAGGCGGTGTACCGTTCCGCTTAAAGGACGCTGTCTTACGTGGAGGATCTCGAGATGGAGGACTCATGCTGGGGTCCCTCTCAGGTAGATGTGGACTTTGCTGCTCATGTGGACTGCTACCAGGAGGAGTCGATGGCCTTTGCTGCTCATGTGGACCGCTACGAAGAGGAGTCGGTGGCCTTTCCTGCTCAGGTGGACTACGAGGAGTCGGTGGCCTTTGCAAAAGGACGATGTGTTTCTTGGGCCATAGGGTGAAACCGTGCTTGACATCGGCCATTGTCTTCTCATCGTCACCTCTAGGAAAATCAAGCTCCAATGTTTCATAACCCGAAACAACTTCATCCACCCTGACACGAACACAGCCAGGTGGAATGGGCATATGATGGTGCGTTTCTCCATCTTCATTTGGGTAAACATAGCCGAACGCCACCTTAACGGACACGTTCCTGAATAACATATGTAGCTCGCAATCTGTCTTCTCCGTGACATAATCCACGGGGTAGCTTCCTCCACATCCGTCAAGATGCGAGGAACCCACACTGCTTCTTCGCTGAGATGAGGCGGCATCGACATGAGCATCATGTATAAACAGCGGCTGATGAGGTTCCCTCTGATTTTTCTCAAGCGCCTCCACCCTATTTAACAATTCCGTTAACCTGTCTGACTCCTTCTTCTTCTTTCGCGAATGGCTTCTATAAGTGTCAGCGCACTCCGGCCACGCTTCCTTCTTGTTGAGACCTGGGCGAGCTCGAACCCGTCCAACGTGTTCAGGATTGCCCAAAGCGAGTGTCAGCTCGTCATTCTCTCTATCGGGAATGTACTCTCCCTTTCTGACCTTTTCAATTGCATCTATAAGCTTCTTCGTGACTGCTTCAATTTTGTCCTTCCATTTCCCCTACGCAACGATCTTCCCTGTCATTGGGTCCAACCCTGCCCCATGCGCGAACAACCAGAGCCTGGACCGGTCGGGTCAGTCCCATGTCTGTGGAGTGATTCCTGCATCCATCAGTTTATCTTCAAACGCTCTCTACTTTGGAATGGCAGTCTTGTAGCCACCTGACCCCAAATGATGGAAAAATTCCTTCTTTGAAGCATTTTTCTTATTTTTGACCGATCGGGACACATGAGTAGACGATTGCTTATACCTCTCAAATGCGGGCCAGTGATCTTTTATCTTCACTAGATTATCATTGAATACTGGATCTTCATGCTTATATTTCTCCCATAATTTTTTCTTCCATGTCTGGAATAGCATGGCCATTTTCTTGAGAGTCCATTCCTTGAGTTTCTTCTTCTGGCCTTCCGTCATGTCTTCCGGCAGGCTGAAGCGTGTCAGTAGATTGTCGAAAAGAAAAAAATTCAACGCGTCATTGACATAACTAGCTTCAGTCCCCGCGTTCTTCGGCTTATGCCACTCTTGAATGCTGATCGGTACATGGTCCCTAACAAGAACTCTAGCTTGATTTATAAATTTGCGGCAGTGCTCTTTCGGATGCACCGGTTCACCGTTATCATTAAATGCGATGAGGGCTAACCTACCCTCGCCCTTTAGCAATTGCGTCGGGCCTCGTTTTGTTTTAACAGACTTGCTCGATGATCCATAAGGCTAAAAGAAAAATGATTCGTTAATAAGTGCAACACAAATAAATGAATGCATCTACTGATGAACATAGACTTGATACATAAATATACACCTCGCCGGAGTTTTTTATGGACACTTCGTTCTCTCTTGTAATCTCTTCAGACTCAAATCCCTCACCGACATCGTTCAGAAATTGTGTGAGCTCAAAGTCATCTCCATCGGGTTCCGGTCCACGGGCACTCTCAAATATCATTCTCTGCACGACTTCTTCTTGATCCTCATTTCGGACGAAGGTGTCGTCCTCCATAGCTCAATGTCACTACAAAATTAAGAAAACAATTAATTCATTCATCATGTCATTCAACGGTGTTTCGTAATCGTATTTGTCTAAAAAATCGATCTACGTGCCCATTTTTTTCGAGAGTTTGGATCGCCGCGTGTCCATTGGATTGTGTCGGTGTTAGGCTAGTTGGGCTATGGGGTATTTTTGCCGTTCAATTTTCTTTTAATTTTTTCAATTTTTAATTTGTTTTAAAAACAAATATACTCCAAATTCTTTTTTGAAATGACACAATGGTTCATACTTTTATTGATCTTAAAAGAAATATATTTCTTTGCCAATTTGAAATAAGGGATTAAAATTAATTTCCCAAATTTAAAAACAATTCTATTTAATACTTGGAATAAATGCAGAGATGAATATTATTATTTTGACTTATGAAATGTATTACTTATTGGTAAATAATAAATAAAGAATATATAATTTATGTAACACTTGTTCCTTTTTTCCTATGAATTTTATTTTAACATTTTTAAATTTCAATTTTTTTACTTCTTTTTTGAACTACAAAAAAGGTTCATAATTTAATTGGGCTTAAAGGAAATATATTTATTTGCCAATTTCTAAGGGATTAAATTGATTTATACCATTTTTTAATCTGTTTAATACTTGGAATAATTTCAGAGATGAATATTATTATTTTGACTTATGAAATGTATTACTTATTGGTAAATAATAAATAAAGAATATATAATTTATGTAACACTTATTACTTTTTTCCTATGAATTTTATTTTAACATTTTTAAATTTTAATTTTTTTACAAAACAAACATGCTCTAAATTCTTTTTTGAACTACAAAAAAGGTTCATAATTTAATTGGGCTTAAAGGAAATATATTTATTTGCCAATTTCTAAGGGATTAAAGTGATTTATACCATTTTTTTAATCTGTTTAATACTTGGAATAAATTCAGAGATGAATATTATTATTTTGACTTATGAAATGTATTACTTATTGGTAAATAATAAATAAACATGCTCTAAATTTTTTACAAAACAAACATGCTCTAAAGGAAGTGGCACGGGGGGGGGGGGGGCACGCCGGTGGCTGAACTCCGGCGAGGTTGGCCGTGAGCTCGCCGCAGGCCTCGAGCGGCATGTTAAATGCGTGCCCCAGGCCACGGGGGCGAGCTCGCCGACGGCCTCGAGCTACGGCTCTAATGGCGACAAGGGATACAGGGTACGGGGAGCGCAACGGAGAGGTGGAGAAGGTGGCCCTGCTCACCAGGAACACGTAGAGGAGGGCAACGGGCTCGGGGAAGGTTTGTAGTCGCCGGAATCGACGATGAAGACAGCGGCGATGCAGAGGGGAAACGGCGGTCTTCGTGTGCAGCAGTGTGTGAGAAGATGTGAGAAGTGGCTCGCGCAGGGTCGATTTGGGGAAGGAAAGGACCTTTGGTACCGGTTCCAACCCCAAACCGGTACCAAAGGTCTTTGGTACCGGTTGTAGGAGCGAACCGGTACCAAAGGTCCAGCCCTGTCCCCACCCCACCGATGGAAATTTGGCCGAAAACCTTTGGTACCGGTTTGGGGTTCCAACCGGTACCAAAGGCCTTTTTTTCTATTTCTGTTTCCTTTCTATTTCTTTTTTTTATGTTTCTTTCTCTTTTCAATTCTTTTTCTTTTATTTTCTGTTTCTTTCTCTTTTTCTTTTTCTATTTATTTTTCTTTTCTTTTCTATTTCTTTTTTTTTCTATTTCTATTTCTTTTTTTTTCTGTTTCTTTCTCTTTTTCTTTTCTATTTCCTTTTCTTTTCTTTTCAATTTATTTTTCTTTTCTATTTCTTTTTTTTCTATTTCTATTTTTTTTTCTGTTTCTTTCTCTTTTCTATTTATTTTTCTTTTATTTTCTGTTTCTTTCTCTTTTTCTTTTCTTTTCTATTTATTTCTCTTTTCTATTTCTTTTTTTGTTTTTTTGTTTCCTTTCTATTTCTTTTTTATGTTTCTTTCTCTTTTCTATTTCTTTTTCTTTTATTTTCTGTTTCTTTCTCTTTTTCTTTCTCTTTTTCTATTTCCTTTTCTTTTCTTTTCTATTTATTTCTCTTTTCTATTTCTTTTTTTTCTGTTTCTTTCTCTTTTCTATTTATTTTTTCTTTTATTTTCTGTTTCTTTCTCTTTTTCTTTTCTATTTCTTTCTCTTTTTCTATTTCCTTTTCTTTTCTTTTCTATTTATTTCTCTTTTCTATTTCTTTTTTTTCTATTTCTATTTCTTTTTTTCTGTTTCTTTCTCTTTTCTATTTATTTTCTGTTTCTTTCTCTTTTTCTTTTCTATTTATTTCTCTTTTCCATTTCTGTTTCCTTTCTATTTCTTTTTTTATGTTTCTTTCTCTTTTCTATTTCTTTTTCTTTTATTTTCTGTTTCTTTCTCTTTTTCTTTTCTATTTCTATTTCTTTCTTTTTTTCGAATTAAAGTACATAGCTCAACTGAAAATTAAGATACACATGGCTAGATTCGAATGTTGGAGTCGCCGATGTCGCGGTGATTTCCATATCTTACATACAGTAACATCATTACACAAAAGTGATTTCCATATTGAGATACACAAGTTATGATCCCTATCTAGCTAGTCTTTTGAGTTTTCTTCGTGTGTTTCCCTTTCTTCTGATTGCGACGCAACCATGGACAATCTTCATTATTTAAGATGATGCTTGGGTCAGTTTTTACCTTGAAGGGTGGAATATCATCAAACTTAATGTAATCTTCTGACATGTCTGTCTTGGTAGACATGTCCTTCACATAAAAAAGCTGAGCCACTTCACTGGCTAGGACGAATGGTTCGGTGTCGTACCCTAGATTCTTGAGATCCACTGTAGTCATTCCGTACTGCGGGTCTACCTGTACCCCGTCTTTCAGGTTGAACCATTTGCACCGGAACAAAGGGACCTTGAAATTAGGTCCATAGTCAAGTTCCCATATCTCCTCTATGTACCCATAATATGTGACCTTCTTCCCATTGCCCTCTGCTGCATCAAAGCGGACACCACTGTTTTGGTTGGTGCTCTTTTTATCTTGGGCGAACGTGTAAAATGTATTCCCATTAATCTTGTACCCTTGAAAAGTCGATATAGTCGAAGATGGTTGCTTGGCCAACAAGTATAGTTGTTCTTCATCAGTGACATTCATTAGACGATTTTGCAACCAACCGCCGAAAGTCTTCATGTGTTCTCCATCAATCCAATCTTCACGTTGCTCCGGGTATTCGGAGCGTAAGATATCCTTGTGTTCCACTATGTACGGAGCCACCAAGATAGAATTATGTAGAACTGTGTAGTGTGCTTGAGTGAAAGAATGTCCGTCCATACACGTTGTTGCTTTCTTCCCTAGCGTGCCTTTTCCACCCAGTCTCCCCTCATAGCGCGATTCAGGAACACCGATCGGCTTAAGGTCAGGAATAAAGTCAACACAAAACTCAATGACCTCCTCTGTTCCATAGCCCTTGGAGATGCTTCCTTCTGGCCTAGCACGGTTATGAACGTACTTCTTTAAGACTCCCATGAATCTCTCAAAGGGAAACATGTTGTGTAGAAATACAGGACCGAGAATGCTAATCTCTTCGACCAGGTGAACTAGGAGATGTGTCATAATATTGAAGAAGGATGGTGGGAACACCAACTCGAAGCTGACTAGACATTGCACCACATCCTTCTGTAAATTTTGTAGAGTTAGTGGATTGATCACCTTCTGAAAAATTGCATTGAGGAACGCACATAGCTTGACAATGGGTACTCGAACATTTTTCGGCAGACACTACTGGAATTCACCAGTTTGCCATGTGGGAACCTCTTTGCCGTCTGTTTTTCATCGGGGCGGACGGCAAAGAGTTTGTTTGCCGTCAGTCCCACGTTATACATACGGCAAAACGTACACTCATGGAAAATTCATGGTTTGTCGTCTGTCCACGCACAAGCAGACGGCAAAGGTGGATTTGCCGTGCTGTGACAGACGGCAAACCTAGAGGTGGGCCCGCCAAGCACGGTCGAGAAGTGAGGGTTAACGGCCAGGCGTTATGTCGTCTGCTAGCAGACGGCAAAGTAACGTTGCCGTCTGCCAGCAGACGGCATAACGCCTGGCAGCCGTTAACCTGGCGTCGTGCCCCTCTCGCACTCCACTCCAACCTCTCTCTCCCACCCACGCCGCCGCCGCACCCTACCCATCGCCGGCGCCGCGCCCTACGCCGCCCCGCCCCCGCCCTCCGCCGGATCCCGCCCGCCCTCCGCCGGATCCCGCCCGCCCACCGGATCCTCTGCCCCGGCTGTCTCCGCCCCGCCCTCGGCCGCCCTCCTCCGCCCCGCCCCTCCCTGTGTAGTGTGCTTGAGTGAAAGTGAGGGTCTCGTGTTCGACGATCGCCCCTACGTTCTAGGGTGAGTAAAAAATGTCCTCTATCCTCTTCCCCCCTTACTTTGCTCTGTTCCGGCCTTCGTGCCGATGACACTAGCTAGGTAAATACAGTCGCGTAACCAGTATGCGTCTCCCGTTCGAAAGGGTTACAGTTATAAATATGCATTCATTTGCATATTTATAATAGTGATTCTTTCGAATTGTCCAACTTATCCATGGACAGCCCGAGTATGTGTAGATTGAGTCGGTTTCCCATGCTTTGGTCCCGATCCGACGCGGTATTTCGTCAGCGCCTCCCTGTTGTTCTCCGGATACACAACCTCTCGGCTTGTTGTCGAGACGTGTATTAGGAGAACAACGGGGAGGTGCTGCCGAAATACCGCGTCGGATCGGGACCAAAGCATGGGAAACCGACCCAATCTACACATACTCGGGTGGGATTAGGACCTATCTTTACCTATTAGTGTGTAGGTTAATTGCATATGCCGTAGCTATGTATGATAAAAGCAATAAAAAGTGGACGTAATAAAATGGTATATTTGTTGTTTAGTAGCTAGCTGTAGCGACAAGATGAGCGATGATCGTGCGTGGATGTACACTGGTCGCCCTAATCAGAAAGAGATCAGCAATGAATGGGCAATGAAAACCAAGGAGTTTCTGAGAGCGGCGTTTGCAAATGGGCAGAGAAAAACCTGGTGCCCCTGTGTTAGGTGCGACAATTATAAACAGGCGACAGAGGTGGATATGGGTAAACACTTGCAGAAGTGGGGTTATAAGCCTGGTTATACGGTGTGGAGCTTCCATGGCGAGTCTGGCGGACGACGGAGAGAGGAGGTGGTCCGTCAGCGCACGGATGAGTACGGAACCGGGATCGAAGACATGGTGCAGGACTTTGACGATGCGCGGGATGAGGACGATGAGATGGAGGAATCTGCGAAGGCCTTCTATGATATGTTGGAGTCTTCGAAACGTCCGCTGCACGCTCACACTGAGCTTTGTCAGCTCGATGCCATCGCACAGTTGATGGCTTTGAAGGCACAATTCAACTTGGGCACAGATTGTTACAATGCGATCACGACCCTAATTGGGCGGTTTCTACCAAAAGATCATGTTATGCCTGCAAACCTGTACCAATCGGATAAAATCCTCAAGGTACTTAAGATGCCCTATGAGCAGATACATGCTTGTGAAAATGGATGTGCTTTATTTAGGAAAGAGTATGCGGACGAAGACTATTGTCCCAAATGCAAGTCATCCAGGTATGTTGTGGTAGACAATGGTCAAGGTGAGAAGACGCAGACCAAAATACCCGTAAATTTTCTTAGGTATCTTCCAGTGATACCAAGAATTCAACGCCTTTACATGATGGAAGAGACAGCCAGACAGATGACATGGCACAAACATGGGAAGAGAACAGAATTTGATGTAGATGGGAAGCCGATGTTGACTCACCCATCGGATGGTTCAGCATGGAAGCACTTTGATGAAAAACATTCGGAAAAAGCTACGGAGCCAAGGCATTGCCGAATCGCCGTCGGCACAGATGGGTTCAATCCTTTCGGTCTGATGGCAGCCCCATACAGTTGTTGGCCTGTATTTGTCATGCCACTCAATCTCCCCCCCTCAGAGATTATGAAAAGGAAGAACATTTTCCTGACGTTGATAATACCAGGGCCCAAATATCCGGGGAATAATATGGATGTGTACATGCAACCGCTTAAGGAGGAATTGCAACAAGCTTGGGACGAAGGGTTCAAGACATACGATGCAGCTAGCAAAAAGACCTTCAAAATGCATGTTTGGTACCAGTACTCGATGCATGACTTGCCGGCGTATGCGTTTCGCTGGCTTCTGTGTTCATGGAAAGTTCGGGTGCCCAACATGCAAGGCTGCTCTTCAGTTTCATTGGCTGAAGGCGGGTGGCAAGTATTCCTGCTTCGACTTGCATAGACAGTTTCTGCCTCCTAAGCATCCTTTTAGAAAAGACAAGAAGAACTTCATCAAAGGCAAAGTTGTCAAAAACCTGACAGCACCTACGATGACGGGCGAACATGTCTTGGCACAGTTGAACTCTCTCGAGCCTGATCCAGAACGTCCCGGGTATTTTAAGGGATATACTTTGGAACACGCTTGGACTCACAAGACATGCTTCTGGGATCTCCCCTACTTCCAAGACCTCGAACTTCCACACAATATTGACGTGATGCACACTGAAAAAAATATCGGCGAGGCCCTGTTTGGTACATTTTTTGGCATAGATGGGAAGTCAAAGGATAATCCTAAAGCTAGAGTCGACCAGGAGACTCTATGTGATAGACCCTCACAGAACATGCGACAGCCGAAAGGAAAGAAGAATTGGTCCAAGCCAAGGGCCTGGTTCAATCTTGAAAGGGGGCATATCAGGGAAATTCTCTTGTGGGTGCAAAACAGTTTGATGTTCCCTGATGGGTATGCAGCGAATCTGAGGAGGGGAGCGAGTCCTGAAAAACATAAAATATTTGGGCTGAAGAGTCATGATTAGCACATATGGCTTGAGCGGGTAATGCCGGTGATGTTGCGCGGCTATATCCCCGAGGAAGAGTGCTAGTACTGGCAGAACTGAGCTATTTCTTTCGTGTTCTTTGTGCTAAAGAACTATCCGATGGCGTGCTAGAAGACATGGAAGATATGGCACCGGAGTTGCTCTGCAAGTTAGAGAAGATCTTTCCACCGGGTTTTTTTAATCTGATGCAGCATTTGATATTGCATCTCCCGACCGAGGCAAGATTAGGGGGCCCTGTGCAAATTCGTTGGTGCTATTCAACGGAGAGAATGCAGAAGACGCTTCGAGCAAAATGTAAAAATAAACGTAGAATTGAAGCATCGATGGCCGAGGCTTTCATTACCGAGGAGGCGGCAAACTTCGTGACAGCACATTATGAAGCCAAAAATCGCCATTTGCATAATCCAAATCCTCGGTACAATACTGGCGACCCCCAACGGTGTCAATCCAACCTCATCCTATTCAAAGGGAAGCTCGGACCTGTTGGTGCTTCGAGAAATAAGATTTTGAATATCGAGGAATGGCGGACTCTTACACTGTATATCTTCACCAACCTAACAGAAGTGCGACCGTATATCGAGTAAGTGCTCGTACGTACATTGTTTCGCAACTTCTAATAATTCTTGTTTCTTATTAATTCCCATGAATTCATACAGTCGATACGTCGCCAAATTCTCGAATGGAGTGGTTATTGAAAGTGATTCCATCGCAGAGTATGAGCTTCTTGCCAATCAAGGAGACGACAATCCTGGTTTCATCTCTTGGTTCAAACGAACGGCAAATGAGGAGCCTATGGACGCCGAATTGAGACAAGTCGCTAATGGTTTTGACAATAAGGTCCGTGTATTTGAGAAATACGACATCAACGGGTATCGCTTTCGTACCGTTGATAAAGAGCGAAAAATGGCCGATCGAAAAAGTACAAATTCGGGTGTCTCTGCTGTCGGCGACGGAGGTATTGAGTATTATGGAAGAGTTGAAGCAATATACGAACTTCTATTCTATGGTGAGAATCCTCCCAACGTCGTTGTCTTCAAATGTCATTGGTTTCTCCAGTCGAGGACTAGACGGACTCATGAACATGTAGGTCTAGTTGAAATTCGACAAGACACCCATTTAAATGTCCCCGATGTCTATATTACGGCTCAACAGGCCACCCAGGTTTTCTATCTATCCTACCCCTGCCAAACGGTTGAAAACCTGAAAGGTTGGGATGTCGTTTATGATGTGCCACCACATATTAGACCACCTCCCCCCAATGAAGAGGATTATGTACCCCACATTGACCCAGAGACATATGAAGGAGAATTCTTCCAACAAACATGCGTGATAAAAAAACGTTTCCGAAACCGCTCTACGCAACCCCAGAACATGGAAGAAGACAATGAGAGTGAACCCGATAACGATGATGAGAGTGAACCCGCTAACGACGATGTTGAAAAGCCTGAAGAACAAGAGGTTACTGCTCCAGATGACCTGTCAATGCTTGACCGTTTACATAAAGGCCTTCCAAATGTTGGTGTTGTTGAACCTGATGAGGCCATCATTATCGACGACACGCGTGATAGCGATGACGATCCTTCAATTGATCTAATTATTTAATTACATAAAGGCCTTCCAATTGTATGCATCTCAACTTTAATTACATATATATTCTCATTATTGCAGTAATTGCTGTTGTATTATTAATTCTTTTTCTCATTGTACTAATTATTTTATTTTAATTCTTGGCAGGTTCGTGACAGATATGGAGGGCGAGACCTCAGGCTCGCGATGGAGGGGTCGGGGTCATGCGCTCCCACCTCTGGCTCTACGGAGGTCTTTGCTCGAGAGTATTTCCTCGCCTCCTCCTTCTACTGATGAGCCGCCCAGGGGGAGAGGAGGTCGGAAGAAGACCGGGAGAGGCAAAGCAGGTGGTGGTCGCGGGAAAGGGAGACGAACACCTGCTGCTGCTTCCTCGCCGCCACCTCCGGCTGATTCACCAGAGCACTGCAGGGTGGATCCCTCCTCGGACACTCCGGTCCACCAGCCTGAGGTGGAGGAGGAGGCTACGTCCACCCGCACGACCTGGAGTCACTGGCCGGACCAGCCGGAGCAGCACACGCCTGAGGGGGAGGCTGGTGCCGAGTTGGACACTACGGATGAGGAGGAGGTAGCTGAGGGTACCACCGTTTACCAGCGTGGGGGTACACGGCTCC
Organism: Bromus sterilis; assembly: GCA_950022295.1. Lineage (NCBI taxonomy): Eukaryota > Viridiplantae > Streptophyta > Magnoliopsida > Poales > Poaceae > Bromus > Bromus sterilis. The sequence goes on along the minus strand of OX465598.1, from coordinate 16,049,626 downwards.
CGTCCGTGCCGGTGACTCCCGCCCATAAGTGGTTGATTACGCCTGATGGAGAGACGTAAGTGCACTTATACTCTCTTCCGGTACCTTCTATACTTATGTCTATCTGATGGCTTTGTCTTTTTATACTGCAGGGGTTGGATATACGGCAATGGTGTCCGTAATCCCAACTCCATCCTTGGTGTGCTCGTCAGGGAGAACTTCCCGGGGCTGGTTCAATTGCCCGGACCTGATGAGGTTCCGCAGCCTGGACTCAAATGGGAGCACTATTGTGCTGCCCCGGCCCCGCCGGATACGACCATCAACGGGGTCGAATGCCACACCAGAGCCGACATGGTGATCAACGGCTTTTGGGTAATTTCTGTTTCACACAATAAAATCTTGACAATAGCTAGTTGGTGCACTCATCAGTGTTGTCTCGTGCTATTGCAGGTCTACTACAAGGTCGATGAGTCCAAGGAGCAGGAGGCGGAGGACGTGTTAGTTGCAGAGGCCACGCGCCTCTTGCAGAACACAAGGCACGAGATGCGAGTGCAGGCGGTCCGTGACTACTACGCCAAGCAAGGGCGCAAGCGTAGCAAGAAGGACTGCCGCAAGAAGTTTCTGACCAGGGCCCAGTACATGACGGTAACCCTTCTTAAGTCTTGAATAGTTTGCTTGATTTGATTCCTATCTAGGCTACTTATTAGTTTCCTTGTTTACTAACTTAGGCGCCACCGAGATGGTGTGCGGACAAGATGGATTGTTGGGAGGCCATTGTGGACCACTGGTGCTCAGATGCCTGGTTGGCCGTCCACAACAATGCCAAGGAGCGGCGCGCCCAAATGGTTGGTGTGCCACACCATTAAGGAAGCCGCAACTTAGCTGGTTACGGGAATAAATGGGTATGTGCTTTGCTTCAATTTTCATGCAAATTCTACTTTTCTTTGTCTTTTTGGCACCCACAACTTACTAATATCGTGCTTTGCTTTGTCTTCTAGGCGGAGCATAATAAAACGGAGGTGCCTCAGTTGTTCGACATGTATGGCATGGCCCATACAGCGTCGTACAAGAAGGCAAAGGCGCTCTCAGAGTCTGATCTCGCCACTCCTTCGACTTTCACCAACATTGCCGCCTACAGTAAGCTCAAGGCTTATACTGAGGTGGCGAAGGAGAAGCACAGGGAGGCTTATAACCCGCTTGGGAAGCCTATTGAGCCGGAGCTGGTGATGATCTCTGGTGGCGGAAGGCGCCATGGCGCCATAGCCATTGGAGATAAGTTGATCAGGTGCGATAAGACTCTTCCTGAGATCAAGGCGCGCCAAACGAGCTCTTCTCCTGCTATAAGGCCTCGTCCGCGGCTAGTCGATCTCGCTATCGAGGTTAGCCATAAGGACTCTTCCATTCTTTTGTTCTCTCATCGAATATTAAAGTGCTAACTACAGGAGTGGGGTTGCAGGAAGCTCTTGAGAGAGAGTGACAAAATACCCAGCGTCTACTCGAGGAGAAGGAGCGATTGGCGGAGGAGAAGGCAACAGAGAGAGAGCGGCTGGCCGAGGAGAGGACGTCGAAGGCTATTGAGGAGGCCGAGGCGCGCCACGCTACGTCGAACAGGGCCTTGTACGAGCTCTTCGTGGTAAGTCACCTTTTCATATTTACCCAAAAAATGCATGTAATAATGTTTGTTTATATTAGTAACTAATATGATTGACTCGTGGAAATTAAATGTGTAGAGTATGTGCGAGAAGACTGGTCAACCCGCTCCACCGATGCCGATCGTTTCTCCTGTGGGGACGGTGAGTTTTCTTTCAATGATCATCAATACCATTACGTGTCGTCGTGCTAACAAGCATCATTGCAATTGATCTTTTCGTGCAGCATAACTCTCGTGCTGCTTCCCACGACCCTTCTCCCCCGTCAACCTCGGCCAACCCGCCCAGTGCTTTTCAGCCACCTCAGCCTTGAGGTCTCCACTCTGGTAAGTTGTCTTCTATTTGCTTTATTAATGCTTAGTTAGCTTGATTTGCTCACAAAACGGTAAAGTTAGCTTAATTACCTCAAAAAATGCTAAAGTGAGCATAATTTACTGAAAATATGAAAAGGTTGGCTTCATTTGATCAAAATTGCTAAAGTTGGCTTAAATTTCTCAAACATTGTAAAGTTAGCTTAATTACCTCAAAAAATGCTAACTTAGCTTAATTGGCTCGAAAAATGCTAAGTTAGCTTAATTTCCTCAAAATATGCTAAAGTTATCTCAATTTGATTACAATTGCTTATGCTTCTTTATTTCCTCAATAAGAAGAAGAAGAAGAAGAAGAAAGAGATAAGGAAGAAGAATAAGAGAAGAACTCTTGTCTTCTTCTTTCTCTCCTTTCTTCTCTTATTTTTTCTTCTTCTTGCTCTCCTTCTTATCTTCTTCTTCTAACTTTCTTTTCTTTCATTTTGCAGATTTGCTTCATGGGAGTCATGCATTCATGGAGTGGTGCTTCTTCACTTGTAGTTTAGTTGTTTGATGTAGTTGTTTGAATCACTTGTTTGAATCAGTTGTTTGATGTAGTTGTTTGAGTCATGCATTATGTGTTTGGATCACTTGTTTGTGATGTACTTGATCTTCATTATGTGTTTGTGATATGTGATATGTGATGTACTCGACAAAAGGGCTACAGATCACTTGATGATATGTGATATGTGCTAGTACATATGTATATGTATATATTGTTTTGTCAAATGCAGGGAATTAGAACAAAACAAAAAAAACAGTGGGTCTGTAGCCCTTTTGCCGTTTGCTGGCAGACGGCAAAGCACTTTGCCGACAGCTTGCAGACGGCAAAGAGGCCACGTGGCGCCCAGCTGTGCAATCTGGCAACAGCTGGGTGACCATATGGTCATTATGCCGTCTGCCCCCGGCACGACAGACGGCAACGTGGAAGACTTTGCCGTCTGCTGCTGGACGACAAACATATGACGGGGGGGGGGGGGCTGACGTCACCGTTCTTTGCCGTCTGTCAGTAGACAGCAACCCCGCCGTTAACGGCCTGAAGGAGCCGGCTGGCACAGCTTCGCCGTCAAGCTGCGCTGCCGTCTGTTTCCACGTCTAGCGGACGGCAAAGACCTTTGCCGTCCGTCGATTTCCAGCAGACGGCAAAGCACCTCTTTGCCGGTGAAATAGCTGACGGGTGCTTTGCCGTGCGGGGGCAGACGACAAAGGTCTTTGCCGTCGGCCATACAGGTGTTTGCCGTCCGCCAGGGCAGACGGCAAACAGGCGAATTCCAGTAGTGAGAAGCCCCCTCAATGCAACCGGAAGTAATTGTGTCATAATCACGTGGCAGTCATGAGACTTTAGGTTTTGAAACTTTTTCTCTGACATGTTTATTATCCCCTTTATATTCGACGAGAAGCCAGATGGGACCTTGATGCTACTCAGTACTTCAAAAAAGATCTCCTTCTCTTCTTTGGTAAGAGCGTAGCTGGCAGGACCTTGATACTTCTCTGGATTCAGGTTGTTTCCTTCGTGGATACTTTGTTGGTCTTGCCGTGCATCCGGTGTATCTTTTGTCTTCCCATACACGCCCAAGAAGTTTAGCAGGTTCACGCAAAGATTTTTTGTCACGTGCATCACGTCGATTGCCGAGTGAACCTCTAGGAATTTCCAGTAGGGTAGCTCCCAGAATATAGACTTCTTCTTCCACATGGGTACGTGTCCGTCAACATCATGCGGAACAGATTGTCCGCCAGGACCCTTTCCAAAGATCACTTTTAAATCCTTGACCATATCATATATAACATCCCCAGTAGGGCGGGTAGGCTTCGTTCGGTTATCTGCCTCACCTCTGAAATGCTTTCCTCTCTTTCTTACGTGATGTTGTTTTGGAAGAAATCGACGATGCCCAGGTACACATTCTTGTTTCCCAAATATATACTGTCAGTCTCACCTAAACAGTGTGTGCATGCATTGTATCCCTTGTTTGACTGCCCTGAAATGTTACTAAGGGCAGGCCAATCATTGATGGTTACAAAAAGCAAGGCATGCAGGTCAAATTCCTCCTTTTTGTGCTCATCCCACACACGTACACCTTCTTCACGCCACAACTATAAAAGTTCTTCAACCAATGGCCTCAGGTACACATCAATGTCGTTGCCTGGTTGCCTCGGGCCTTGGATGAGCACTGGCATTATAATGAACTTCCGCTTCATGCACAACCAAGGAGGAAGGTTATAGATACATAGAGTCACTGGCCAGGTGCTATGCTGGAGCTCTGCTCCCCGAAAGGATTAAAGCCATCTGTACTTAGACCAAGTTTTAAGTTCCTTGCGTCATCTGAAAATGACTTGAACTTTCTGTCGATTTTTCTCCACTGCGACCCGTCAGCGGGGTGTCTTAGCATCACATCTTTCTTACGGTCCTCTTTGTGCCATCGCAACAACTCAGCATGCTCTTTGTTTTGGAACAAACGTTTCAACCGTGGTATTATAGGAGCATACCACATCACCTTCGCAGGAACCCTCTTCCTGGGGGTGGACTCGCCCTCAACATCGCCAGGGTCATCTCGCCTGATCTTATACCTCAGTGCACCACATACCAGGCATGCATTCAAATTCTCGTACTCCTTGCGGTAGAGGATGCAGTCATTGATGCATGCATGTATCTTCTGCACCTCTAATCCTAGAGGGCAGACAACCTTCTTTGCTTCGTACGTACTAGAGGGCAATACGTTCTCCCCTGGAAGCATCTTCTTTATTATTTTCAGCAACTTTTCAAATCCCTTGTCAGTAGTACCATTCTCTGCCTTCCATTGCAGCAATTCCAGCGTGGTACCCAGCTTTTTCTGGTCATCTTCGCAATTTGGGTACAACAGTTTGTTGTGATCCTCTAACATTTTCTCCAACTTCAACCTCTCCTTTTCACTTCCGCAGTTTATCTTCGCATCAAGAATGGCCCGACCCAATCGTCATCGGGGTCATAAAAAATCGGCTCATCAAAAATGGGCTCTTCTTCAGCTTTGTCTTCCCCCATTCTACTATCACCGTCTTCAGTGAAAATAGGATAGTTGTCACTATCCTCTTCTTCTTCGTTGTCTTCCAATATAACCCCCCTTTCTCCGTGCTTGGTCCAACAATTATAGCTGGGCATGAAACCGTTCTCCAGCAGGTGGACGTGAATGGTCTTTGAGGTAGAGTAATCCTTCATATTCTTACAGGAACTACATGGACAATAGATGAAACCATTCGTCCGGTTGTTTGCCTCAGCCACGCTGAGAAAATAATGCATGCCTTTAATGAAGTCGGGATGGCACCGGTCACCGTACATCCATTGCCGACTCATCAGCATTATATATGTATATCAAAAATCATTAATTACACAACATCATAGATATATGAGTGACCAACTTAATTAATATTCAAGTTTATCACATAAAACTAAGTTTTTTTTATTAAAAAGAAGGGGCTCACCGAGGTGGTACGGTGTCGGCTAGGGGACGACGCTGGCGATCAACAACGGTGAGGACGGGGATGATACTAAAACCTACAAAACATAATATAATTTCAGCTCAAATTTCATATAAATAAAATAAAATCCCTAACTTAGTATCGGTTCTCCACATGAACCGGTACCAAAGGACCAGCCCTGGCCCCACCCACCGTCTTTTTTTCTTTATTTAATTTTCCAGTTTCTAGCACTACAAATGAACTCCGAAAATGTTGAAACTTGACATGGTATCATCATTTGACCCACATAGCATGTGCTAAAAAGTTGAGAGGGTTACGACAAAAACTGGATGGTGGCGATGCCGCGGAAGGGGAAGACTTCGCGAGAAGAGAAATAGTGGAGGTTGGCTTTGCGCGTGCTTTTAACCTCACCCGGCTCTGAATCCCACCAATCAGGAAGAAGTACACGGATCGCGTGTTTCTTTTAAGCGCTTGTGAGTCGTTGGATCCGGCTTGTGAGTCGTTGGATCTGGGAACCGGCCTGTACACAGTTAAGGTCTCGCGCTAGTACCGGTTTGTGCTAGCAACCGGGGCTAAAGAGGCACACGACCCCTATATATATCCCACCTCTCGGACACTCGGTGTGTACGAATACAAATCATTCGGATTGGCCTGCATACGCCCAACGGTGCATTTGATGTGCGGGCACTCACGAGCCACAGTTGGGCTGTATGCAGGCGAAACCGTGTTTTTTTTGATATATCTAGAAATCCTTCAGTTCGTCGACCAAATACAAATCATTCGGATTGGCCTGCATACGCCCAACGGTGCATTTGATGTGCGGGCACTCACGAGCCACAGTTGGGCTGTATGCAGGCGAAACCGTGTGTTTTGTTGATATATCTAGAAATCCTTCAGTTCATCGACCAAATACAAATCATTCGGATTGGCCTGCATACGCCCAATGGTGCATTTGATGTGCGGGCACTCACGAGCCACAGTTGGGCTGTATGCAGGCGAAACCGTGTGTTTTGTTGATATATCTAGAAATCCTTCAGTTCATCGACCAAATACAAATCATTCGGATTGGCCTGCATACGCCCAACGGTGCATTTGATGTGCAGGCACTCACGAGCCACAGTTGGGCTGTATGCAGGCGAAACCGTGTGTTTTGTTGATATATCTAGAAATCCTTCAGTTCATCGACCAAATACAAATCATTCGGATTGGCCTGCATACGCCCAACGGTGCATTTGATGTGCGGGCACTCACGAGACACAGTTGGGCTGTATGCAGGAGAAACCGTGTGTTTTGTTGATATATCTAGAAATCCTTCAGTTCATCGACCAAATACAAATCATTCGGATTGGCCTGCATACGCCCAACGGTGCATTTGATGTGCGGGCACTCACGAGCCACAGTTGGGCTGTATGCAGGCGAAACCGTGTGTTTTGTTGATATATCTAGAAATCCTTCAGTTCATCGAGACTTTTTGTGTTCAAAATGAACCATTCAAAGTCACATCATCAATTTTCAACCCTTTCTGACTTCATCTGTCAATTTTCATCATTTTTCTTCGCTTGTGTCCTTTGCTTATTGCGCCGTAACCATCAATTTTCAACCCTTTCTGACTTCATCTGTGCGGAAAGTAAGTTTTTTTATAAAAAAGAAGGGGCTCACCGAGGTGGTACGGTGTCGGCTAGGGGACGACGCAGGCGATCGACAACGGTGAGGACGGGGATGATACTAAAACCTACAAAACATAATATAATTTCAGCTCAAATTTGATATAAATAAAATAAAATCCCTAACTTAGGCATTTCATCGAACACCTTGCTAGCACTAGAAAAATAATACGAGTTAACTAGCAAAGAGATGAGCTAAATTAGGAACGCCGGAAGAAAGGATGATATTGCTAACCCTTGGATAGATAGATGTCGTTAATCTTGTTAAAATGGTGGACAAAAAATGAAGATTTGTTGGAGTGTGAGAGGTGCAAAAAATTTAGAAATTTGAGACAGAGGAAGAAATGAAGGATGAATCGGGTGGGCATGGGACAGTGTTGAATCGGGTGATTAGTACCGGTTCTCCACATGAACCGGTACCAAAGGACAGCCCTGGCCCCACCCACCGTCTGAAATTTTGGCCGAAAACCTTTAGTACCGGTTCCTAACTCGAACCGGTACGAAAGCTCCACACGAACCGGTACGAAAGCTCCTCGCCTGCCTGGACTCCCAAACCGGTACGAAAGACCCCTTTAGTACCGGTTCGTAAGGAAACCAGTACTAAAGGCTTAGACGGTTGCCCCATTTTCTACTAGTGCACGCTCGTTTGGTTCTATCATGCATACAAGAAGGAGATGAGGAGCCTCCAATGATACCCAGAAAACATGTCTCAGAATAAATTAATGCTTGGGAAATACATTCTTTTGCAATGGTATATAATGCTACTGATAGGTGTGTTTCCTTGTATACATTGATGATTACTACCACTTAAATCTTTCTAACTGATGGAACTACTGATTTACAAAGGCACCGTTCGCCTTGAGACGGTCACCAATTGACCATGACCTCTTAGTCTCCACGAGGCGCAACAGATCATCCTGGCCACTGTATCAACATAAATGGATAATCAAAAACAATTAGGGAGCCTCTTACGATTTTATTTTAATGGTCAAACTTCATTAGTTGAATAATCAGATTTCCTTGAAGTTATTTTTATTAAATATTGGAAGCAGAGCTGAATTTTGAGTGGATAAAACCAATCAAGATGGCATAATAGTATAAGTGTATAACCAGTGAAGTTCGCTAGATTTTCCACATGAAAGTAAAGGTGGACATTCTTATCATAAATCTACCAAACTGACAACACGTAATATTAAGTTGCTAATATTATCTTAGTACTCGGTCCTACTAAAAAATGTAAAACCCTAGAAAAAAAGAACACCAGTAAACAAAGGCACTGGCAATACCCAGAACACACGACCAAAGCACCAATGTTAATTCTCCAATCACAACAGCACTGAAGTAACAGCTAGAAAATAACTTTGCTGATTGAAATGCCGTAATACACACTACTATATGCAAGTATGCTTTATAAAACAAGTTCAGAAAAGCCCAAGTTAGAAACCCATGGGATAAATGAGGGGCGGAGAAGGTCTCCGCGTGAATCCAGGCAGTACTTTGGCTGACCCAGGCATAGGGAAAGTCAAACCTTACTGGAGCTCAAACTGGAAACCATTGCATATGGTGCAGAGTTGAGCGAGCTCGATCGGTAACCATGGAGACATGAATCGATGAGCGGCAGCCTCAGAGTCGTTTCAGATCAGAGACCAGGACATGAGGAGGTGCGAGGACCAGGTCTCAGCGTGTGTTCACATAGGATGTTTTCTAATAGGATTGAGTACCCCCAATTGTTTTAAACTGCTTCTATATAATTGTTTTCTTGGTGTGCTTCTGACAAAACATTGAACTAGCAGACATCTAAGGAAAGATTTTATTGACCATAAAAAAATACTCAAATGACAAAAAAAACAGGTCTGGTTAAAGTACACCAAAGTTAAGTAAGGAGTGACCCTAATCACGATGGGAAAAATCTCCTTTTTAGCGATGCTTATTACAAAAAATATATACATACTGAATAAATAGAATCTCTAGAAAAATGGGTATCTTTATCCTCACTCCATTTTCAATATTTTGCCTACACTTCGCTCAAATGGCAGTATATATATTCGGGTTCTTAGTTCATAATACCATTTATATCTTTCGAAGTAGTGGAAGTGATGTGCAAAGGCGTCATTAGCCTTGAGACGGTCAACATGGCATCATAGTCTCCACAGGGCAATAAGGAATTTTGGTCAATCGCAAACAATTTGAGATAGCTTAAAATTTCTCCAAATAGGCACATTTCCTTATATATACATGCAAACGTGAATCTACGTATATGGCCCTGAGCTCCAGTCCGTACTTTCATATAGCAATTGAAGTTCACATGATTCTTATCCTAAATCAGCCAAACTGACATGTAATTAAATTGTAAATATTTTATCAGAAGAAAGATGAATAAAGAACCACCCCTCAAAAAAAATGAACAAATGACCAGCATATATTGGGTCAATAGCTCCTGTGCGACACATTTGACGTGGAATGGAAGCAGTGCGACGTTGTTGATCAAAATTGCTCTCGTGCGACATCTTTGAAGCAAACAATAGCTGCGATGCGACATGGCTCTGTTTAACCACGAAATGCAAAACTCAAGGGGTTAAGTTATGACACGCGGGACCCACCTGTCTCGCATGTGTGCCGGACCCACAACTTATCCACATAAGCATGGCCGTGCTCATCAGCGTGCCCGGACCCGAGCCAGCCACGAGCCCGAGCCAGCCCATCCTGCCCCCATTGCTTGCCCTTCCTCCTTTCCCCCACCTTCTTCTTCCTCTTCTCCGGCGAGGAAGCGCGCCGCCGGCGAGTGATGTCTAGCTCGAGCGCGGACTCCCGCCAATGGAGGAAGTACGGTCTAGTGCCGCTAACAAGATGCCCCGATTGCCCACGCATGGAGCCTCTGAAGCGTCTGACTTGTGTGAAGAAGGAAAATGGCAACCGTGGGCGCGACTTTGTGAAATGCTTGAGCAGGCCACAGCCGGGGCAGGTTAGATCCGTCTACTTCACCAATCGACCAATCGTATGGTTTATTTCTCTCGATTTCTTTCTTTTTTCGTCAAATTTGGGTGGTGGATCTAGGCTTGGATCTAGAGTTCATGAGTTGCCAACCCTTGTTTTTCAGGTTCTAGAGCAATGCGGGTATTTTGAGTGGCTCGATGACTACGTTGAGAGGTTGAAATTGGAGGGATCAACCCAAGGGCCCCTCAATTTTGGGGCACCGCTTGCTGTGGAACACGCCCCCCATTTGGCGGACAGATCAGGTCAATGTTATGGGCAAGCTGAACTGGGGTGTGAATTGAAGAAAATAGGCAAGCAACTAAAGCAAGTGATCGATTTGAAGCAGCAAGCAAATATGATGGCTGGAGCATTTTATTGCTGTGTCATTGCTATGGGTTTCTTTTACTTGATGTTCATCAATCGCTAGAAATTGTTAGAGTTTCAGTTAGTGTGTCAATGGGTAGTTTCATCCAGTTTGAAGGGTCCAAGTTTCAGTTATTGTGTCTGACTAGTAGTTTCAGGGGTCTAGCTGAATTTGAATTTATGTGAAGCAAAACCTGCCTGTGTTTGTAAGGGTGTGTTTGTAATGGATTATTTTAAGCATAAAATGCAGCAATTGATGAAAAAGATGCAGCAATATGTGTTGATGACATGAACAAGGACCTGGCTGTGTTGATGACTCACATAGCTGCCTGCTCTGCATATGTGTTCTTTCTCTTTACCTTGCAATAGAACAAGTAGTTCTTCATAATTCTGGTTTGTAATAATGGGCTCTATCCTGGTACTTTGGATCATGAATTGTGTTGTATGTTGCTGGTTTTAGCCATGTACTTTGGATCATGTGTGTTCATAATGTGCAGCAATTCTTCAGTTAACAGAGTGGAGGTGCAGAGTTCATTTTTTTTAAATTAACCAAGCTTTGTTACTCAACAACAATGTTTACAGGAATACATGATTCATCATGGGGTGAAACAAGCCACATGTGGCGCCCCAAAAGTAGAGTAATAAGAAGAAAAAGCAGGCCCAAACAGAAAACATGCCTACCCGCTTGGTACAAGCATGTTGCTTCGATAAAAAATAGCCGTGCCCATTTTGTGATGGATCATTTTTTGAGACACATATGTAAACCGATAAAACATTATGTGAAACATTAAATTATTTGAATCGTTTTTTTTGGAGGATAGATAGATCCATTCATGCACGGCTTCATGAACACATGTATGTTTTTTGATTTATTTTTCTTTATATATTTTTTGGGGTATGCTTACATGAATTAACATGCATGCATCTAACGTGCCATGAACACATCTTCTTTTTATCAGTGACACATAGATCAATATATATAAGATAAATAGTATCATTACATAAACTAGTACCATTACATAGATCAATATATAACATAAACCGATAGCATTGCATACTAAAATAGTACCATTACATAAACCGATAGCATTGCCTAAGATAGTACCATTACATAGATAGAACCCAACACTACATAAATAAAAGATAGGACCCTAGATCGATAAGCTAACACAACTATACCCTAGACTTGCACCACCACCGGGGTACTCCAAGCTCCTCCTCCACTCGGCCTTCACTCGTCGTCGCCGTAGGGGAGAGTGTGCATGCTGCCCCTGGGGAAGATGTTGTCCACGTCGGTGAAGATGTTGTATGTTGTGAACGCGATAAACTCGCATCCACACCAAAAACACGCCCGAGGAGGTGGTAGGCATCGAAGTGGTTGGTGAACCTCACAATGAGGCCGATAGGAGACCCATTGTTGGTGAGCTCCTCCACGCGGAACATCACCGGAGAACCCCTGGGGAGGTGGCTGTAGCCGGCGGAGAGGAAGAACTCGGTGAGCTCCCTTGCACCCCTCCACCTCGAGATCGCCCACACCCATAGGGTGTTCTCCACGCGGACTTGGGCAGGGTAGAGCCTCTCCGGGACGGTGGGCGGCACACGGTAGGTAGCCCCGGTGTACTTTATCTTGGCGTGGCATGAGAGGTGGAGAAGATGGACAAGCAGATGAAGAAGGAAGGCCGGGAGAAGATGAGAAGATAGGGAGTGGTAGAGAAGAGTGCGGGGTGAGGGAGATGATGTTGGGGGTGCTTAAATAGCTAGCCTCCGCGTGGATAACCGTTTCCTCTCCATCCACCCGGTATAGTAATGGCGGGCATGAGTGTGAAACGTTGCGTCCCTCTCCATCCACCGTTTCCTCTCCGCCCGTTGCATCGAGGGGGCACCGGTTGCATCGAGGGGGCACTGCGTGTACACACCCCACACGTAGCACATGGTCAATTCAAACCGTTTACGCGTCGCACAAGATCAATTAAATCGGGGTGGGTTTGTCGCACATGAGCAATTAAACGCGCCGAAAGACTGCCGTGTCGGTCGGCTTCTGCATGGCTGCGTGCTGCTGCGTCGGTCGGCTGAACGTGCTCATCTCTATCGATGCGGGGTGCATGCATGCAGCGTCGGCAGCGCGCGCGAGCGAGGGGAGCGAGGGAGGCAGGGCTACGGGCGAGCGAGGGAGGCAGGGCTACGCGCATGCATGCGAGGCACGCTGTGAGGTCCAACGGATAAAAGGATGGGCCGCTTTTAATTAAGAAGCCCAACAACGCATGCACGCGTCTCTTCTCGTCCAGCAATTAAAAAAGGGCTACAAAGGCCAGCCAATCAGAGTGAAGGCCACGGATCGCTGCTGACATAGCCCTAATGAGTGATCCAGACCGTCCATTCAAGGTGATCCAATGGTCCGATGGGGTGCTGGGTTTTGAGAGGTTTGGACGGGGTTTTGAGGGGTTTTGATGGGGTTTTGAGGGGTTTTGAGGGGTTTTCAAGGGTTAGGGTAGAGCATAACTAATTCAAAAAAAAATCAAAAAAATGTAAAACTTGTGCCAATCATCATTATATGTGACTAGGTTGCTAGGAAAAATATTAAACTTGGACTATGAAGTTTTTTATGAAAAACCCTTCACAAAAGTGGCTATCACGTACGAGGTTGTACGGTTTTCAAAAGTTAGGGTTGACTATAACTAATTCAAAAAAATTCAAAAAAATATAAAACTTGTGCCATTCATCATTCTATGTGACTAGATTGATAGGAATAATAAGAAACTTGGACTTTGGAGTTTTTCATGAAAAAACCTTCACAAAAAGATGGCTATCACATACGATATTGTACGGTTTTCAAGAGTTATTATAACTAATTCAAAATAATTCAAAAAAATATAAAACTTGTGACAATCATCTTTTTATATGACTAAGATGTCAAGTTTCATTTTTTGGCTCATTTGGAGAAGGTCGAAAAAAAACTTGCTTACAAAAGTTCTCCGATTAATCACCTAACATGTGTAATAGTACATAAATCATTGTAACACCTTACCACGTACCAAATAACTTCAAATTTGAATTTTGGCTCAAATTTAAATTTTGTCTCATACTTGAATATTATTACACAAATACAATTTCACGCAAAGTTTTATTCTATAGCATAGTACACCCAGTTCACTTCAGCTTCGTCTTACCACTCGATTTCTTCTTCTTCTTTTTATCAGTGCTTCTTTTTACCACTACACCTAGTTCACTCAAGCTCTTGGTTTTCATCACTGTATCAGCTGGAATATCATCAAGCTCAGTTGGCAACACAACTTCCAATATAGGCTCAGTTGGCACCACATCTGCTGGAAAAACAGGGGTAGGCAACACAACTTCTAATATAGGCTCAGCTTGCACAACATCAGCAGGAAGATCTTCATTTGGCACCAGATCCATATCTTGCTCATTTTGCACCATATCTTGATTTTGCAGCACATCCAAATCTTGCTCATTTTGGACCACATCTTCATTTTGGACCACATTTTCATTTTGGGACACATCCAAGTCTTTCTCATTTTGCAGCACATCCAAGTCTTGCCCATTTTGCTCAGTTTGCATTGTTTCACCAAAACTTCTCTTTTTTCTACAGCCATTGCCTCTTGCCTTTTTCTTTGGCCAGCAATCTTCAACAACAAGGGGCTCAGCTGCATGCTTCCTCCTAAAAAATTTAAGCATGTCAATTGGTTTGTAATTGAAAAATGCAGCCAAATAGTAAACATAAAAAAATTAGCACACATACTTTGGCCTTTCAGGAGTGTAACAACACTTGGAAGATCCAGCTCGGTGCCCAAGTTCCTGGCACAACTTGCATCTATTTTTGTTACCTTTTTGGGACCTTTTTGGTTTTCCATCCTTCTTTCCCTTCCCTTTTTTACTACTCCCACCTCTCTCAAACCATGCCTTGAATCTGCTCTCTTTAGGCCTTCCAGCCTTTCTTTTTGTTAGGGGAGGACACATGGAAAATTCTATGTCCACTTCAGACCACTGAGACTGATCTGTAAGTGCTGGAATTGGAGTTGCATATGTAGCCTTGAATTTTGCTACTGAGTAATATTCGTGCAAATAAGGGTGCATGTTTACCTTTGGTCGGGAGGCCAAGAAAAGTATGGCATGATCACATGGTTTCCCAGTGTGTTGCCACTCCAAACAAGTGCAATCATGCATTTCAGTGTTAACAACATGCCTTCTACCAATTTTTGTATCTCTAACTTCAGCACCCCACACAGAAGATTTTTCAACAGATAAATGTGTAAGATTTCTGCTCCTGTTGACCACCTGTTGTACCACTGCAGGAAGTTTGTCCTCTTGCAGACAATCACCAATCCTTCTTCTCAATTCCCACAAGCGCATGATCATGATCCTGATTTGGTCAACCATGTCATGCACAGGCAGGTTTTTCAACTGCTTCACCTTGTTGTTAAAACTTTCTGCCAAGTTGTTGTTGATATGATCACACTTGATGGCAGTGTTAAATCCTGACCTATACCATAATAGAGAATGGTAGGTGTTCACCCATGGACCAAATTCAGGGCATGCTGCCATTATCTTACCAAGATGATATGAATATGTCTGTTTAGTGTAAGATCTTGCTGCTGGCCACATGCGACCAAATTCTTCCCCTCTGAAATTTTTGATCAAATTCATCCACATATGGCCGAAGCACTCTCTCTGCTCACAATGGGGGAACACATTCTTGACTGCATTTTCTAGCCCTTTGCATGCATCTGTGTGAACTGCCAAAGGTGACACTGGACCTATGCATCTCTTCAACTGCATCATGAACCATGTCCATGAGACCTCTGTTTCTGACTGAAACAAGCCAATAGCAACAGGGAACATCCAGTTGTGTCCATCTAAAGCATTGCAAGCTTCCAATTGACCATTCCACTTGTCGGTCAAAAACGATGAGTCTATGCTCAAATATGGACGACAACCTGCCTTGAAGCCATCAATGCAAGGCTTTAAAGCCATAAAAATCTTTGAGAAAAGGACTCTTCCTTCCTCTGTTACCTCAGTATCAATCTCCACAACACTGCCAGGTGACCTCTTCTCCACCTCTGCTTTGAAATTATAAAGCATCCTAAATGTATTTGCCCAGTCACCATATAATTCTTTCATTGTCCTTTGTTTTGCCTTCCACACTGTTGAAAGCGCAATCTTGCCCTTAATCATATTTTGATGTTGATGACAATGTACATATAGGGGACTAATAATATTTGTCAAGTATATCTCAGGTATTAGCCCCCGGATCATTGTTGCGGTGGATCATGGACCATTGATATTATCAATATCTCGGGATATAGAACCAACGAAGTTGAAGCGTAAGCATTTCCGGTTTATCTTGAGTATAGGGATCCCCGCACTATTAAGAGGGGATCAGTGGGGCTGTGGTTAAGATTTGCTCAAATCACTTTAAAACATCACACCACATACTAAATCTGAAAGTTAACTATGTCCTAACTTTTGGACGTCCGACGGATTTCGGACGTCCGACAGTTCACGATTTCGGACGTCCGTCCTGTTTCGGACGTCCGACATCCCACTCGCGAGTACTTGTGCCGAGGTCAGTAGACCTAAAAAACATGCCCGGACTTCCGACGTGTTTCGGACGTCCGACATATCGGACGTCCGAAACCTGTCGGACGTCCGAAACCTGTCGGACGTCCGAAACCTGTCGGACGTCCGAAACCTGTCGGACGTCCGAAACTTCGCATTACACACTATGCCCCCACATGGTCAGTAGGCCTCCCAAAGTTGGACGGATTTCCGACGGCCTTCGGACGTCCGACATGTCGGACGTCCGAACCCCGCCGGACGTCCGGTACCTGTGCACTGGCTACTACCTGGCATTCATCAAGAACATTTCGGACGTCCGATATATTTCGGACGTCCGACATTTGAAGTTTCGGACGTCCGAAGACTAACGGACGTCCGACATTTTCACTGCCAAATGCTCCAACGGCCATTTCAGCCTTTGGACTATAAGTACTCCCTCTCTCCCTTTGGAGAGGGTTTACCACTTCACTTTACACTCACCCAAGAACACAAGTGCTCCCTCTCACTCTCTCCTCCACCAAATCTCAGATCCCGGACAGATTCTTGAGAGTTCTTGTCGGATCTTTCAACTCGTGATAGATCCGGCCCTTCCCCATCTTTCAACCAAAGCAAATCGCGTTTTGAGCAAGTCTTGAGCTTTCCCCATTGATCTTGTTACTCTTGGAGGTTGGAGACTCCTAGGCGGGTAGGAGTTCTTCGGAGAGGAATCGACCATTGTGATTACCCCCGTTGAGTTTGTGAGGGTTTGGTGACCACCTTTAAGGTCAACCGGTAGTGGTTGGGAATCACCTTCGTGGTGATATCTCAAGGGGAATAGAGTGAGCCTTCGTGGCGTTGGTGTGCCTTCGTGGTTTCACCCACTCTCTCCAAACGGTGAGTAGCTTCCCTCCAAGGAAGTGAACATCGGGATACATCGTTGTCTTCGCGTCATTCGGTTATCCCTACTCTTTTCCCTTTCACTTGCACTACCTTGTTGGTACCTTGCAGTTTATCCCTCACTTGCTTTATTATATTGTGCTTGTTGTTTACCTTATCTTATATAGGTCACCCTTGCAATTGTTAGGCACATCTTTATCTTCCGCATTATTGCCTAAAATTGATAAGTAGTGTTAAAATTTATAATATAACCTATTCACCCCCCCCCCTCTAGGTCTATCTCGATCCTTTCAATTGGTATCAAAGCCTCGTGCTCTAATCTTGTGGCTTAACCGCCCTAGAGCGAGATGACCAAGAACGGAAACCCCGAAGGTTCGGGTGCCGACGCGGTGGAGGTAATCGCAGTTGCTGCGGATGCCGCTCGTTTGGAAGTCGAGAGATTGACTGCCGAACGAGTAGCATCCGCAACACTTACGATTCCCCCCTCCACGGGGAATGTTTCCGTTGACCTTGAAGATCCTAAGTTGTTCACTTCAAATGATCTAGTACAAGCTCTAGAAAAACAAAAACGGGATATGGAAGCCGAATTTGCAAAGATGAAGGCTTCGGCATCGGAGACACAAACGTCAAGTGGTGCGGCTCCAAGGCCCCCACAAGCGGCCTATGTGTACCCCGGTTCCGAACTTCCCTTGCAAAGAGGTGGTCCCTACCAATGGGACTATCCTACCCCCAAGCTTGTGGAACCTAAGTATAATTTCAATGGCAATCCGCCGGTACTAACCGAGACTACTAACTTTTTGGATTGGAAAAGTCTTATGGCAGATTATCTTAGGTTCGTGTGTGAACCAATGTGGAACCTCATCGACTCCGGGAAAAGTTACTATCCTGTTGATCCAAACAACCTTCCACCCTGTGAAGTGTTTGACCGACACCTCAACCTTGCGGCCATTGGGTTCTTGAAAAGAGGAATGGATGAGTTGACTCGAGCACCATTTCTTCATATCACCAATGCCAAGGAACTTTGGGATACTCTTCTCATCGCCAAGTCCGGCACCGGATCTCTTCAAATGACAAGATATGAGTCCGCCAAGAATGCATTGCACAACCTTCACATGAAGAAAGATGAGACGCCCCAACAACTCCATATGCGTCTCAAGGTTCTTTCCGCTCATGTCCATTCCTTCACTTGTGAGAAGTCCAAGGATGGATATCAAATCACCAACCGCTACCTTGTGGACAAGATGTTGAATGCTCTCATGGTATACTCACAGCAAATGGTGTGGGAATTGAGGCGTATGCCCGACTTCTTCACAATGACGCCGGATGATGTGATTGCCACTTTCTTGCAATATGAAGAACACCTGAAGGAGTCCAAGAGACTACTTGCCACATATGGTGGTCCATCCTCAAACCTTGCTCTCAAGGCCAAGCTTACCCAAGAAGATGTTGATGATGAAGAAGATGAGTATGTGTATGAAGATGATGAGGACTCCGATGGATGCCCCTCATATGATGATATGGCTCTCTTTGTTAAGAGATTCACTAAAGGGGAGTTCAAAGGAAGGTTTCAAAAGAAGAAGAAAAGGCCATGCTATAACTGTGATGAGGTGGGACACTTTGCGGAGGCTTGCCCCTATGAGAAGAGAGAAGACAAGCCTCGTTTCCCTAGGAAGGAAGTTGCCAAGAAGCTACCTAACCCCGTCAACAACAAGTTTAAGAAGAAGTTGGGGCGAGCTATGGTGGCTCAAGAGGAGTCCGACCCCGATGATGTCGGTGGTGTTGCCGGAGTTGCTCAAGATACTCAAAAAACATTGAAGGTCCTCAACAAGGATGGTGATGTTGTTCACTACAACTATATGAGCGACTACACCGGCAATGCCCACAAGTGCCTCATGGCCAAGTTGGTTGATGATGCTCCCTCCTCTTCGGGCAAGATCAAGGTAACGCCTTATGATGAGTCTTTCATGCTCTCTTCCGAAACACCCAATGATGAATTTCATGATGCGGAAGGAGATGATGCAAATAATGCATGTAATGATGTGTTGTTTGATAAAGTGAACAAAATGATGGGCACCCTCAATGGCAAGAAGCTCATGATGTTTCAAATGCTTATGGATGTGGTGGGTAAGCACACCACAACCATCGATGAGCTTGAAACCCTCCTTACCGAGGAAAGGGAGAACTATACTCTCCTTGAGCGGAAGATTGACTTTGAGGAGGCTCGTAATGATAGCTTGTGCAAAGTTGTTCAAACATCAAATGACTTAAATGACAAACATGTTGCCTCCTTGAAAAAGGCTAATGAAATTTGTAAGGAACTTGCTAATGATATGAGCAAGCTTGTCGAGCTAAACACATCTCTTTCTAAGGATGTTGAGGTACTCACCTTGTCTCTCAAGACCAAAGATTATGAACTCACCACCCTTAAGAAGAATCTTGAGACTCACAAACTTGCTCACATAAAAACACTTACTAAGATGTCTCCTCCTACCATTGTACATGTTGATGCGTGTGCTACTAACTCTACTCTTGATCAAGCATCTCTCATTGAGGAGAACTTAGCTCTTCATGCTCAACTAAAGAAGGGTCTCTTGACTTGTGCCCAAGGTGAGAAAAACCTAAATGAGGTACTAAGTCATCACAAGGAATCCTTTGCTAAGGAAGGACTTGGCTTTGATCCAAGTACTAGTGTGACAAAGGATGTCACCCTTGGCAAGGGAACAACTCCTCAAAAGGTGATCTTTATTCGTGAAGGGCACAAGGACAAGGGAAAGAAGAAGGTTGATGAGGTTGGTGTTGTGAGTGGGAAAGCCACTAGGGGCAAGCCCACTCCCAACAAGAAAAAGGAGAAGATGCCTCCATCCTATGTGCTCCGTAAGGCAAAGGATGGAGATGTGTATGCCAAATTTATTGGACCCCGTAATGCTTTTCGTTTCTATGCTATTTGGGTTCCAAAGACCCTTGTTACTAACCTTAGAGGTCCCATTGCGAAATGGGCACCTCTAACCAAAGCCTAAACATGTGTGTAGGGTGCTTTCTCCGGTGGAGTCAAATGGGTGATGGATAGTGGATGTACAAATCATATGACCGGAGAAAGTCGTTTGCTCAAGGATTTCATGGATGCAATAAAACCTTATATGAGCATTGTCTTTGGTGGTGGTTCCAAGGGAAAGGTACTTGGGTTGGGCAAGGTGGCTATCACTAATGACATGTCACTTGCCAATGTCATGCTTGTCCAATCCCTTCAATATAATTTGCTTTCCGTTCGTCAATTAGCTTCCGTTGGTTATGATACACTATTTGGTCTAACAAGTGTGAAAGTCTTTAGGAGAGATACTCTCGAAGTGGCTTTTGTTGGAGAGTTGGATGGCAACCTTTATACGGTTGATTTCTAGAAAGAGAGCACTTACCATGCAACTTGTCTAATGGCCAAGGCCGACAAGGGGTGGCCATGGCATCGCCGGCTAGCCCATGTCGGCATGAGAAATTTAAAAGATCTCCTAAAGGGTGAACATGTCCTCGGACTAACGAACGTATCTTTTGAGAAAGATCATGTGTGTAGTGCATGCATAGCCGGGAAGCAACATCAAGCAAAGCACACCCCCAAGAATGTTGTGTCAACTTCAAGGCCCTTGGAGCTCCTTCATGTGGATCTCTTCGGGCCTCCATCATGGGATAGTCTTGGTGGAAAGAAATATGGTCTTGTCATTGTCGACGATTACTCAAGATACACGTGGGTGTTCTTCCTCAAGTCCAAGGACGAGACGAAGGCCACCTTCATCGACTTTGCCAAGCAAGCCCAAAGAAAATACAACATGGCTATCTTGGCAATAAGAAGTGACAATGGCTCCGAGTTCAAGAACTACACCTTGGAAGAATTCTTGAGTGATGAGGGGATTGAGCACCAATATTCCGCACCATATACCCCTCAACAAAATGGTGTAGCCGAGAGGAAGAACCGCACTCTTGTGGAGATGGCCCGGTCCATGTTGGATGAGTACAAGTCTCCTTATAGCTTTTGGGCCGAAGCCATCAACACCGCATGTCATGCGTCAAACCGGCTCTTCCTTCGCAAGATATTGATGAAGACTCCATATGAACTTCTAACCGGACACAAGCCAAACGTCAAATACTTCCGTGTATTCGGTTGTAAGTGTTTCTTTCTCAATAAGAAAGATAGGTTAGCTAAGTTTCAATCCAAAACAATTGAGGGTATATTTGTTGGGTATGCTTGAAACTCTCACGCCTATAGAGTCTACAACAAATCCACCGGGTGTGTCGTGGAAACTTGTGACGTGGAGTTTGATGACTGTAATGGCTCCCATGGGGAGCAAGTTGATCTAAGTGATGTAGGTAATAATGAAGATTCCTCTCAATATATTTTGGCTATGGGCATTGGAGATCTTGTGCCCATTCCTCAAGTGCCTAGAGATGATGAGGTTGGTGATGGGCCAATTGTTCACCCAACACAAGCACCTCCTCCTACCACTCAAGATTCAATTGCTCATGATGAGCCCATTATCCAAGAACAAGAACAAGACCCTCCACAACCCGATGTGGCCACACAACCACATGTTGATGATGCGGTTGAACCACGAGACGATCATCGTGACCGCATTCACTTTGGAGAAAATGATGATTGTGATGTTGGTTCCTACCTTAATGATGAACCTAATGTATATTATGAACCGGAATGGGTGGAACCTCTTGAAACTCCAACATCCATCATGCCCGTGGTGGCAAGACGTGTTGAAGTGGACAAGATTCTCACGGGTTTGGGGCAAGGTATAGTTACTCGTAGTCAATTAATGAACTTTTGCGCTCACTTCTCGTTTGTGTCTAGCATTGAACCACTTAGGGTTGAACATGCCCTTGCGGATGCGGATTGGTTCATTGCAATGCAAGATGAGCTCACTAGTTTCACCCGGAATGAAGTGTGGTCTCTCGTGGAGAGGCCCTCCGGTCAAGATCATAACATCATTGGAACTAAGTGGATCTTCAAGAACAAACAAGATGAACATGGTACTATCATCCGCAACAAGGCAAGGTTAGTGGCTCAAGGGTACTCCCAAGTTGAAGGCTTGGATTTTGATGAGACCTTTGCACCCGTTGCCCGTCTTGAATCTATACGCATGTTTCTTGCTTATGCCGCATTCAATGGATTTCCATTATTTCAAATGGATGTCAAGAGTGCTTTTCTTAACGGTCCGCTACAAGAGGATGTATATGTAGCACAACCACCCGGCTTTCTTGATCCTCATCACAAGGACCACGTGTATAAACTTCATAAGGCATTATATGGTCTTAAGCAAGCCCCTCGGGCTTGGTATGACCATCTTAGGAAGTTTCTACTCGAGGAAGGATTTGTGAGGGGGATCATTGATGCCACTCTTTTTACCAAGAGAACAAATGGTGAGTTGCTCATATGCCAAATCTATGTAGATGACATAATATTTGGTTCTCCTAATCCATCTTTGTGCAAGTGGTTCTCGGAAACTATGACCAAGAATTTTGAGATGTCAATGATGGGGAGCTTGAAGTATTTTCTTGGCTTTCAAATCGAGCAATTTGCCGAAGGAACCTTCATCTCCCAAACAAAGTACATTCAAGACATGCTCGTGAAGTTCGGTATGAAAGATGCCAAGCCATGCAAGACACCCATGCCAACCAAGGGTTATCTAGATCAAGACCTTTCCGGTATTCCATTTGATGCTACTCTTTACCGTTCTATGATAGGGTCGTTGCTTTACCTTTGTGCATCTAGACCGGATATTATGCTTAGCGTAGGAATGTGTGCAAGATATCAAGCCTCTCCTATGGAGAGTCATCATTTGGCGGTTAATCGCATTCTTAGATACCTTGTTCATACTCCGTTGTTGGGCCTTTGGTACCCCAAGGAAGCTAAGTTTGATCTCTTGGGGTACACGGATGCGGATTGGGCCGGAGACAAAGTGGATCGGAAGTCAACCTCCGTTTCATGCCAATTTCTTGGGCGCTCATTGGTAAGTTGGCACTCGAAGAAGCAAAATTGCGTCTCCCTCTCCACCGCCGAAGCCGAGTATGTTGCCGCCGCAAGTTGTGCCACTCAAATCCTATGGATGAGGCAAACTTTGAAGGATTATGGACTCATCTATAAGAAGGTACCCATCTTATGTGACAATGAAAGTGCTATCAAGATTGCCAACAACCCTTGTCAACATCCTCGCACCAAGCATATTGACATTCGTCATCACTTCATACGGGATCATATTCAAAAGGGTGATATTGTTCTTGCACATGTGGGCACCGACAAGCAACTTGCCGATATCTTCACCAAGCCATTGGATGAAGCAAGGTTTTGCCAACTAAGAGGTGAACTTGGTATCTTGGAACGTTATAGCTTTACGGCTTAGGGGTATCTTGCTCTCATTCATACACATAGCTAGTAACTTGTCTAGATGTAGGCATGTATGTAGGGGGAGAAACTCAATCAATGTGTTCTCAACCCTCTACGTGATGCATAAATGAATTCACACATCAACAATCCGCATGCTCACTACTGTGAGACCATGTGTAGCGGTTAACGATGGAGTAGTGTCTGTGGACCCAAGGTACATCTTCGCGGTGTCAAAGCACAATATACTCAAACATGGTGACTTCAGTCACCGCCCTTCTCATGGAAGGCTTGCTTGATCATCGCTGTGTGTCTATGCCTTTCTTGGATATATATATTTATGCATATGTGATATACACTATTGTAGTCCCTCATCTCCTGCCAAAATAAAATTTTATTGCAAACTTCGGACGTCCGAAACTTTTTCGGACGTCCGAAACTCCTCTGGTATCCTAGTCAGTGAACCTCACTTCCGATGTCGGAATTCCGTCCGTTTTCGGACGTCCGACACAACGGACGTCCGAAACCCGACGGACGTCCGAAATTTCCTGTAGGTCTGCCCGCTCCCAGTCACAGCCCACCTTGTCACAGCCCACATCGGACATCCGACGCTTTTCGGACTCCGCCACAACGGACGTCTGAAACCCGACGGACGTCCGAAATTTCCCGTCCTATATAAACTAGCCGTCTGGCCGAGGGGAGCAGTTATCTCCCACTCGGCCACCCACGTCCCAGCCCTGTCCGCCGCCGCCTCCACCCCACGTCGCCGCCGGCCGCCCCGGCCGTCTCTGGCCGTCCCTCCTCCGGATCCGTGCACCCCGGGTACTTCTCCGCCTGATCTATCCTTCTGTCCAATTCGTTTTGCGGTTGGTGCCCGGATTTGTGCCTCATTTGTGCATCTCCCCAGCTAGGGTTTCGTGATGCCGCGGATGAAACGGACCGCTCACAAGGATGTCGGTGCCTCCTTCTCTCGTGGTGGATCCGAGGACTCCGATGAGCGTGCCCGCCCTCGTCGCCAGGCTCGTCATGGGAAGCGGCTGAGATTGACCGCACCCCAAGTGAGGATGCCCTCAACTTTGAGGATGAAGTTGCTGCTGATAGTGATGAAGAGATTGATGAGGTGTTTGAAGAAGAGTTTGTTGCCGATGATCCTCCTGAGGTTGTGGTTCGCCGGGCTGCTCCCTCCTCCAAGGTCAAGCTTGGTGTTCGTCGCAAGCCTAGGGGCTCCTCCTCGGCATCTATGGCTCATGATGATGCGGCCCCAGATGTTGCCCCTCCTGAGGCCAGGGTTCACATCTCTTGTGACCCTGTCGTCTCATTTGGTCGCATCATGATTGACTACTCCAAGATGCCGCTTGAGGACTACCAGAGGCTTCGGCGTGTGAGTCAGTTTGCTGCTCTTCCAGACTGTGAGGACAACCGGTTTCAGACCAATGTTCAGGCCGACATTTTCACATCAGTTGCTCTCAAACAAGGTCTGGCCAACTCCCATGCGTGCATTCCGCTCGCCTTCATCCGGAATCACTCGTCCCGCTTTCCGGGTGTTGTGGACATTATTGATTCCATGGGTCTCACACATATATTTGGCCTTAGACGTGATTGGAACCAGACTGCTATCCTTCAGTTTTATGCCACGTGCCTCTTTCAGAACCAGGAGGTCACCTGGATGACGGGTGAGCATCGATACACTGCCTCATTCACTCAGTTCGCAAAGGCTCTTGGTCTTCGCTCCTCTGGCCACCGCATTCATGTTGACACGGAGAAGACGAAGGGGATCGATGACTGCCTCTGCTTTGTCAAGTCGGGTCTCAAGGGTGATGACTGCAAGAGGAAGCCGAATGATGTCTCCATTTGGCGGCAGCCCTATCATTTTCTGTATCAGTGTGTACTCCAGACCTTGTATCCCAAGTCTGGAGACAAGACTCACTGCAGCAGCACTGCCATCTCCCTGATGTGTCTCATGGCGGCGTCTCCTCGCCCGCGTCTGGATGTTCCACACTACCTCTGGCACGAGATTCGCTTGGCCAGTCTGCAGGTTCGCCGTCACTTCCCACATGCTCCGTTCATCATGGCATTGATTGAGTCTGTTGTGCCGTCCCGCCTGGAGATCACTCACGAGCACACCATGTGGACCATTCCGGAGCATATGTACTTCACCGCACCGGATGTTCAGATGTCTCGACCTATCCCGGTCCACTCCACTGTTGGTGGTGCTATGCGCCGTCAGTCGTCCGAGCAGGCTCCTATGCGCCGCATTTCACAGTTTTTGGGCAAGGCCCAAGCTGCTATGATGAGGGCCATCATGTTCAACTGCAAGTCCAACCACGCTGTGGTCACTCGCCTTGTCCAGTCCAAGAACTCCCTGAAGGCCCGTCTGCGCGCCACTGGTGAGGCCAATGTCAGTGATGATGAGCCTCTTCCCGATGCTCCTCCGGTTGACCTTGGCTTCGACTTCCCCACGGGCCCGGAGTGGGCTGACTTCTTCCCTGATGCTCCCGGGGCTAACGGCAGTGGGACTCACTAGTCGGTCTTCGCTCGTCTTGCCCCTTTTGTGGTACTTGTTGCCAAAGGGGGAGAGACATATGCTACTCAGTTTTATTTATGATGTTTAGGCGTTGATTATGAGTTGTGACTCGAGAGATTGTTTGGTGTGTTAAAACTTTATGGATTCTATGTCTGTTGATCATTCTACCATGTTATGTCGTTTATGTGAACCTTGTGTTTGGTGTTATGCATGATATCGTCTTATGTATCTTGGTCTTGGCATAAATCTTATTGGCTTATGATGTTGTGGTCATATATGGGTTATCTTGTGCTTGCAATTCACATTGTCATCTTCATATATTGCGAACGTCAAATGATATGATTTATGGTTGTAATCCTGCCACATAATCATGGTGATTGGATTTCTCTCAATTTGTGCATCTTGCTTAAAGACAAGAATCTTTTATGCACACATTGAGGGGGAGTTCGTAATAAAACTTGCTCCCACTAAAGCTAAAAGTGTATATCTTTGGGAGCTATATGTATGTTGTCATCAACTACCAAAAAGGGGGAGATTGAAAGTGCAATCTTGCCCTTAATCATATTTTGATGTTGATGACAATGTACATATAGGGGACTAATAATATTTGTCAAGTATATCTCAGGTATTAGCCCCCGGATCATTGTTGCGGTGGATCATGGACCATTGATATTATCAATATCTCGGGATATAGAACCAACGAAGTTGAAGCGTAAGCATTTCCGGTTTATCTTGAGTATAGGGATCCCCGCACTATTAAGAGGGGATCAGTGGGGCTGTGGTTAAGATTTGCTCAAATCACTTTAAAACATCACACCACATACTAAATCTGAAAGTTAACTATGTCCTAACTTTTGGACGTCCGACGGATTTCGGACGTCCGACAGTTCACGATTTCGGACGTCCGTCCTGTTTCGGACGTCCGACATCCCACTCGCGAGTACTTGTGCCGAGGTCAGTAGACCTAAAAAACATGCCCGGACTTCCGACGTGTTTCGGACGTCCGAAACCTGTCGGACGTCCGAAACTTCGCATTACACACTATGCCCCCACATGGTCAGTAGGCCTCCCAAAGTTGGACGGATTTCCGACGGCCTTCGGACGTCCGACTCACTGGCTACTACCTGGCATTCATCAAGAACATTTCGGACGTCCGATATATTTCGGACGTCCGACATTTGAAGTTTCGGACGTCCGAAGACTAACGGACGTCCGACATTTTCACTGCCAAATGCTCCAACGGCCATTTCAGCCTTTGGACTATAAGTACTCCCTCTCTCCCTTTGGAGAGGGTTTACCACTTCACTTTACACTCACCCAAGAACACAAGTGCTCCCTCTCACTCTCTCCTCCACCAAATCTCAGATCCTGGACAGATTCTTGAGAGTTCTTGTCGGATCTTTCAACTCGTGATAGATCCGGCCCTTCCCCATCTTTCAACCAAAGCAAATCGCGTTTTGAGCAAGTCTTGAGCTTTCCCCATTGATCTTGTTACTCTTGGAGGTTGGAGACTCCTAGGCGGGTAGGAGTTCTTCGGAGAGGAATCGACCATTGTGATTACCCCCGTTGAGTTTGTGAGGGTTTGGTGACCACCTTTAAGGTCAACCGGTAGTGGTTGGGAATCACCTTCGTGGTGATATCTCAAGGGGAATAGAGTGAGCCTTCGTGGCGTTGGTGTGCCTTCGTGGTTTCACCCACTCTCTCCAAACGGTGAGTAGCTTCCCTCCAAGGAAGTGAACATCGGGATACATCGTTGTCTTCGCGTCATTCGGTTATCCCTACTCTTTTCCCTTTCACTTGCACTACCTTGTTGGTACCTTGCAGTTTATCCCTCACTTGCTTTATTATATTGTGCTTGTTGTTTACCTTATCTTATATAGGTCACCCTTGCAATTGTTAGGCACATCTTTATCTTCCGCATTATTGCCTAAAATTGATAAGTAGTGTTAAAATTTATAATATAACCTATTCACCCCCCCCCCTCTAGGTCTATCTCGATCCTTTCAACTGTATTATACTTCACCTTAATTGGGTACTGCTTTTCCAAGTCTATTTTAAGTTTCTTTGCAGTAGTATTTGGTTTCTTGGCTAAAATAGGAGTGATCTTTTCTGCAATCCAAAGCTGTGATGTCATGGTTGATACTCTCTGTGAACTTGTAATACAAGTATGTTGGTGTGGGATTTGATTGACCCTAATGGTACTTCCATCAGGTTGGCGTCTAGCAGATATGTACCACTTGCAAGGCTTGACACTTCCATCAAAACCTCTGCATCTTGCATAAAACTTTTTTTCTGTCAGTCCACTTTGTCTTGGCATCAAACTCATGTTTGACTGGATAAGTCTTGAAACACATTCTAAACTCATCCATGTTTGGGAACAACTTCCCTACTGCAATAACAGGGTTTTCCTTGTCATAGACATTTACCAATTCATCATCATCAACATCATCTGCAGCATCTTCCATCAGCTGTCCATCCACATCTTCACATATATCTCTGTTAGCATCAGTAGGCATACTAGTTTCATCATTCTCTTCCTTATCTTCATCAGCTACTGGAATGCCAAAAAAATTGGCCATCTCAGTGTCATCCATTGGTGCAATGACTAAATCAGTTGGCTCATTTAATTCAACTGAATTCCAATCAACAGAAAGAACCCTTGCAACACCATCAGAGCCCTCTTGTGCATCTGCATCAGCCCCCTCATGTAATACTGTCACCTCACCCGTACACATGGGCATTATCTGCCTCTCTGAAGCCCAATCATCATCTACCATTTGTGCAGCCAATTTTGAGGCAACATATCCAACCTTAGAATCTGATTTCAGATCAAAGAGCTCTGCATGAAACGTAGTCTGTTTGGTTGTCCAGCCATCTTGTCGATCGATTTCATCAACCATCTCTTCGCCATCCTCAATTCTCACATACTCTCCTTTCCAATTATCAAACCATAACAATGCTACCTCTTGCTCTGGACCCCAAAAAATGCTCTCCCCAATTTTTTCCACCACATTCCTCACGACCTTCTCTTCCATGCTCTGTAGTTCTTGTGGATCAATCTCTGCTAATTCAACCTCCCATTTCACAATTGTATCTCTCTCTATGTCCCGCACACTACCATCACCTAGCTTCGCCTTAGAAGGAAGGAATTCGATAATGAATTCAAATGTCCGAGCATCATCGCCCCTGTTTTTCAATGGCGCGCACTGTAAGCTAGCGGAAGCAGACGAGGCACAAATTGCATGGGTTGGAAAGGATGCACGGATTACCTAGTCAACGTTGTTGTCTTTGGTGGCTCCATTGCCTTTAGCCCCCCTCCGCCCCACCCAAATCTGGATCAAATCGACCAAAAACAGAGGAGGGAAACAGGCGGCAGCGAGATCTAACTCGACACAGAGGGAACGGGCAGGACTAAGGTTCCGGATTCACTCACCACATCCACCGTCGTCGCCGAGAACGGGAAAGCTCCGCCGCTGCAACAAAATCGCCGCCACCGTCTCCGGCTCAGCCGGGAACGGAGAGGAGGGAGCAACACAGGTTCAGACAGACAGACCAGGCACGGGGACACGTCTCAACCGATGCACTGCCAAGTGGGGCTCGTAACTAGATGCACTGTCAAGTGGGGTCGTAACTAGATGCACTGCCAAGTAGGACCCACATGTCTTAAACATAACCTCACTCCCGTTGACGACCATTTTAATCGCCCGAGTGGGCCTCGGCTATTTGGGCCAGTGAAACATCGCACGGGAGCAATTTTCAACAACGACGTCGCACTGCATCCAATTCCCATCAAATGTGTCGCACAGGAGCTATTGACCCATTGTTTTCATTGGCTGTTGTACCTCAATCCGTGCTATGTTTGGATATTAGTTTTGAAATTTTGCAATAAAAACATGTTCTAAAAAATCCCACTTTGCATATTAGTTTCTCATTATGGAGCTGGAGCTGCAAAATACACTTGCAAACCAAACATGGCTATTTTTTGAAAGCATTCCTATCAAATATTTTGAGATGTTTACTTATATGGAGCCTGAAATCTTGTCTTTTAACAGAATACAATTGCATTGTTCGTTTTATCTAAATGTTTGGTTCTGCGTCGAACATAAAATTGGGTATGCCAGCGTGATATCCTCGGGTGGATCTTAGTTTAACCCAGGATTCATCAGCAAGTTGAACAGAGTTAATCCAGGTTAGATAGTACGTTACCAGATCCAGCAAGATAGTAATCATAGTTGTCTAGTTTTGGGACACTAATTTCACTAGTACGGCCAAAGCATCGC
Source organism: Bromus sterilis (assembly GCA_950022295.1). NCBI lineage: Eukaryota > Viridiplantae > Streptophyta > Magnoliopsida > Poales > Poaceae > Bromus > Bromus sterilis. Next base: position 16,019,574 of record OX465598.1, on the reverse strand, counting down.
AAAACTGTAGCAAACGAATGGTGAATTTGTTAGGGACACTAATAAGGGTTTCCTTTCGGATTGGTTGTTGATGCTAGAACCCATATATCTCGACGTGGACACATGCATGCATCATTCCGTTTGCCGCCGTCCCGATAGTGGGTTTCGACAATAGCATCTGCTTGCTCCAAATAAAGAGCGTACACAACTCTGATGGCCATCAATCATCAGCCGGGTATTGATGATCGACCTGCTTCGCTGCTTCGTCTCCACTTCCTCGTGGCTGCTTCTCCGATGGGTGGCGGCGGCGGCTGGGGGCCTCCGTCCACGGTTAGGGCTAGCTGGCCGGTCCACGACGACCGCTTGTGTGATTTGCCTCTTTTTAAGTGGTATACATCTTTCTTTTTGATTTACACGAGATTCATTTTTAAATTTTTTGTTTTTGTTTTGTTAGTGTTATTTTTATTATTTATTAGTATGGTATGTTTAAATTTTAAGATGCATTAAATCACTGCATATAAGGATAAAGAAAAAAATACAGGTAGAACGTGTTTGGCAATTACTTTCCTTCATACTGGTGCATATGGCATATTTAGACTGGCCCAATGGGGAGTAACTTAGCAGTATTATAGAGTCCAACTCAGCATTTTTGCTTATGTGACAATGAGTTATTGAGGAGAAAGATGGTTGTAGTAACTTAGCTAGTTACTAGCTCTTTGAGTAACATCACACATACCAAGACAATATGAGTCTAAAATCTAATAAATGAAGTCTTATATGACACTACATATATGTTACTACCCATTGTGGAGGTAGTAACATAGACTCGAAATCCGTGTATGTTACTAGTCTAAGTTACTCCCCATTGTGACCAGCTTAAGGCTGGCCCCAATGGGGAGTAACTTAGCAGTAATATAGAGTCCAACTCAGCATTTTTGCTTATGTGGCAATGAGTTAATGAGGAGAGAGATGGTTGTAGTAACTTAGCTAGTTACTAGCTCTTTGAGTAACATCACACATACCAAGACAATATGAGTCTATAATCTAATAAATGAAGTCTTATATGACACTACATATATGTTACTACCCATTGGGGAGGTAGTAACATAGACTCGAAATCCGTGTATGTTACTAGTCTAAGTTACCCTCCATTGTGACCAGTCTAAGGAAGAGCAGCGCAACCTAGATGCCATGAGATTGGACGAGGAAAAGTAACTCAACCACACATTATTCCAATCACAGCGCAGGTTTTAATACCATACTTGATTGCATGCAAAGCCGGTGACTCCCTCCATACAGGTACTTGATTGCATGCAAAGTTCGTTTTAATTTCTTGCCTAATCAACGCCAAGCCACGCTGCATGCACGGGTGATTCGCTTTTGCGGGTGCTGAGACCCATCCTATTCCTCCCGTGCATACGTGGAAAACGTGGGCAGTCAACGAGCCTGGGAGGGGAATAAGGAGGAGATTTAATGATTAACGCGTAAGACTTTTGGGAATATCTGATTTTCGTAAAATATCCTATGCACTTGGTATGGAGGGACATCAAATATCTCCTTATAGCAATCCCTAAACACCAAATAACGGGTTGTGAGTTGTGACATTGCTTTAGCATTTAGAGGGCCATCATGCTACTTAAAATTTTGAATGTCAGGCACACTTCAAAATTTATTGAGTTACTGCTTGATTTTTACGGGTTAAATTTACATAACGGTAAAGCGTGGAATGAATTTGTCCCCCATACACTCACAAATTCTATGAAGAAAACACAAAATTAACATGATAGATCTAATCGAGCCATTTATAAAATTTTCATTCCCTAATTTTACAATTCTTGTTTTTCTATGATTAAAGGCTCTTGCTCCGTTTTAGAGATGAAGCATCGACCATAAAACTTTGGAATACAACTCGACACACATGCCACACACCCAAGACATGATTCATCAATGTAAATACACCTAGAGACAAAATTGACCTTGGGGTTGGACATACATTTTTTCGGTTGGGGAGTTGTTAGGTTGGGGCTTCCATGGACGTGTGACCGGATCGATCTTTTCAGCTCAACAATATTTTTCAATAATTTTTCCACCATAAGAAATATACTTGCAAAACATATAGTTATATGACCACATGAGGCTGCATTTTGCATTTGGTATATAATAGATAGATGTGCCCTGAAAACATGAAATTTTGCAGATCATTATATGACCTCATGAGATGAGGGTGTATTTAGAATTTCATGAATTTTCTATAAGTTGCACTTTATATTACATTGCTCAAAAAGTTCTAGTCTCAATAGTACATTTAATTATTAATCGTTTTCGAACTGACATTTACAATCACAATGTGGTTGCTTCTTTTCAGTGAAACACTATTCTTCATGAATTTTCCCACCATAATTAAAAGGAATATACTTGCAAAACAGATAGATAATTTATAAGTATTATAGAGGTCAACACAAAATTATAGTTGACTCTATACTTGCAAAGGTGCAGAGGGTCATCGGAGGTTTGCCCTTACTCCGTTGAGCTCGGCTATGCTGACCTTCTCCCCCGCCGCATGGCTGAAAACCTCGGGCGGTCCTTGGATCACCATCTGAGGGTTCAGAGGTGGGCCTTCATTTTTTGAATGATGAGGTGACCATGTTGAGAGAAATATACAGATATACAAGATACGTTTTTTTTGAGGGGTAAGACACTTCTCATTCATTCAAATCCAACAATACCGGAATACAAATTGGATCTGGTGGTCCCATCAACCATAAGTGCCTACCAGGATTAAGACTCGAAGCAAACTTAACTAACCTATGAGCGTCGGGGTTATAATCTTCCCTCAAAAACAAAACCACACTCCACGAAGATACTCCTATTAGCAACAATCTCGGATGTAATCACGCCAAACTTGCCGCCAGCTTCAGCCTCGATGTCTCCAATAACGTTTTTTGCATCACTGGAGATGATGATCCGGCTGCACTGCAAGTCCTGCGCCAGAGCTTGAGCTTCTCTACAAGCCATAGTCTCCAAACCCACCGGGTCAATGATCCCTGGATAAACAACCGCCGAAGAGCCTTGATAAACTCCCATGTGATCACGGCAGACCGCCGCTACAGCGCCCGTTCCTCCGTCCCTCGACAAACCTCCGTCCACCCTGATGTGCATAACTAAAAAAAAAGGATACGTTTTTGTTTTATTTTATAACCTATCCGGTTTTTGCCACCGGCCTTAGGGCCCAGTAGCCCATGCCCTACGCCCAGAGAGTCTCGGGTAACCTAGACATACTGCTAGACACAGTCGACGCCGCCTCCTCTGCCGTCGCTGCCCTCGCCGGCGACGCTCACCTCGTGCTGCTCGGGCGCTCAGCCTCTCACCCCGGTGCCGGTAATAACTAATAACAAGGCAACAAGTAAGTGCTCTGTTTTTTAACTTTTCTCCAAACTTCAAACTGAAGAGAGTAGTGTGACCGCAGGACGATCGGTTCTTCTTCACCGTCCCCCGCCATGGAAGTGGAAGTGGAACTGGAAGGTCCTGCAAGGAAGAAAGCACGGCACAACACCGGCGTCGACCCTGCTTCCCCTGCCCAGGCAAGCATTGCACAAGAGTACTCTACTACGTAGTTAATAGTTACACGAGCTGATTATGATCAATTCCTTTGCAGGAGGATTATGATGCTGATTGTGATCGGATCAGCGCGCTGCCTGACGATATCCTAATAGACATCCTCTCCCGGCTGCCGATCCGAGGCGCTGCTACCACGAGCTGCCTCGCCCGCAGATGGCTCAACCTCTGGAAGAGCGTCACCCGCCTATACCTCAACGCCCGTACCGTCGGCCTCAGCCCATGCCCAGCAGAAGAAGCGCGATCCGGCGGCGAGGAACGGGCGGCTGAGTTCATACGGAAGGTGGACTCGATCCTGGCCGCTCGTGCCGGTGCCACCGCCGGAGTTCTCGAGGAGTTCTCACTGCAGTTTTCTTATCTGACCCGCGCCCACGCCGCCGCCCTGGACGGCTGGTGGGCTGCGCTCGCGGAGAGTGCTACCAGAATGAGGCGCTTCGAGCTGTGGACCGCCAAACAGTCGACCAGGGAAGCCATGGGGGGCGGCCACGTCGAGCCGTACGAGTTCCAGGTGGGCAGCCTCGCCGCCGTGGGCTCACAGCTGATAAATGTGAGGCTCATAAACTGTGGCCTGAAGAAGATGGAAAAACTGCCGGCAGCAGCCACCTCCTCCCCCTTCTCTTTGCTCGCGGCCGTCCAGCTTGAGTATGTCTCCGCGACTGGCACGCAGGTCCGGAGCCTGCTCGACGCATGCCATTCTCTGCGGTGCCTGCTCGTCTGCTGCTGCCACCGGATCACCCGCTTAACTGTGGCGCACAGGCGGCTCCAGCGGCTCCAAGTCTACCACTGCAAGAAGCTCGAGGGCATGAGGATCCATGCGCCGAAGCTTCACAGCCTTCGCTATGTCGGTCGTGGGATCGCCGCCATCGACTACGCGCATGTGCCACTGCTCCGGAGGCTGGAGCTCGTCTTGATGAACAACTCCCCGCTTGACTGCCTAGGTCGTCACCCAAGGCTCAGGACTCTATCCATGCAGTTCCCGTCGCCTCTCGTGGCTACTGATCAGTTACGGTGTGATGACAGATTTCGCCCTCTGCACAGCATCAGCCTCTGCCTCAAGAATTCGTGGGGCGAGAACATTGTTTCGGTGGTTCATCTTCTTCAGGCCGCTCCTTTGGTCAAAGAACTAGAGCTTGTGGTATTTTCTTGACTTAATTAGTTCGTACCACAGCTAGTAAATAGAGTAGCAGTATGGTGTAATTAATTAACCTGCCTCTTAACGTATACATAATCAACACTTATCAAGAAAGTGCCATATTGCAGGTATTCAAGCATGGTTTCGCACCGCTGCCATCAACGGAGCTAAATATCACATGGCCCGAAGGTTGCTCGGCCAACAACTTATGCAAGTTCACCATCGGAGGGTTCAGCGGTGAGCCCGAGCTGATAGAACTTGCATTGTTCCTACTGCAAACGTCGCCTCAGTTGAAAAGGATGTGCGTCTACACTCGTTGGTTGCGGCAGCGTCCCATCGAGAAGGCCAACAAAGCCGCCGACCTTGAAAGGCGTGAGCACGGAAGAACTATTGCACTGGAGAAGCTGGCACCAAGGGTGCCGCCCAACGTGAAGTTCATTGTTCGTTGATGTGTTATGGGAAAGTCTACCGACATGCGACAAATCCAAGGGGTTAATTTAGATTCTGAGGGAGGTATCAATGTCTAGATACAATCTTTAAGTGTTCCATTTCTTCACCAGAAACTTTCGAGTACCAGAAACTTGTGAGTTTCAACTATCGCAAGAACTCTAGATGTAATCTGTAAGTGTCACATGCATTTACCCATGGGAGAATTGTGAGTTTTACATATCATAAGATTCACACATCCTTTTATGTAGATAGCAAATCTGATATAGATAACTAGTTAATACCTCACGCAATATTGTTGTTGCCGTGATAGAGTATGATCGAACGAGGTTTGCTGTTGTATGCTCCCGTAGAAAAGTTCACAACTCTTTATGAAAATCAAATTGTTGAAGGTGTAAATTAGAAGGTACCATTTCACTAAGAAAGGCGTACTAGTATACATCAGAAAAGCTGGTGTTATTTGGACAACTGATATGTGTGTTTTCCATCCCTGGATAGATCATTTGATTTTATCACAATCTTTATGTGTAGAAGAATTGTCTAATTGTTATTAAGTTCATTGCAATTTGTGATTCTTTCTTGACAATATATTAAGGGTCGTGCTACGCGTCTGCCTGCCAATCTTTTGAAAAGATCGACCGGGTCGCGAGCCGCTTGATGCGTATGATAAGTGTAACTACTGAATATCATGCATGATGGACATGTATTAAGTTCAACGAGACATAATATATGAAGGTAACCTGCAACAAATGAGTTTTCTAGATGCGTAAAATTTGCATCCATCAACCGTGAGCGCTTACTTCACTAATACATTCTCTAAGGCCTTGTACAATGCAAGGTGCTTAGGGAAGTGCTTAGCGAAATAAACCTTCCTTTTTTGTAGCACTAGTGCTTATTTCTATAGGAGAGGTGTTTAATTAAGCGTCTACTCTTTACGTCTAAGCACTAATGCTTAGAGAATAATCTGATTTTTTCTTTAAGCACCTCTTCTGAGCACCTTGCATTGTATATGGTCTAAGAAAACTCATTAAGACGAAGAAGAAGAGGATGATTTTCGTTGTTCAATCTACGCCAACTGCAGTAAGCGTACGCCGCTCTCGGCTCATACTTTCAACAGTTTCTTTTCCACGGGTCATCTTTGTATGCTTGGCAAGAAATCATCTAGTTGCTGCCAACGTTCTAGACATTGTTTCAAATCCTAATGTTTTGTTGGCCAGTGTACCTTGACCCATGACATGTTCGGATATTAGTTTTGAATTTTTTATCTCCTCCTTATAGTTTTGAATTTTGTAAAAAAAAGAATGTTCCAAAAAATCCAATTTTCAAGGCCAATGACCGTCTCTCTCTCGTTATCTAAATAACAACCCAAACATGGCTGTTTTTTAAAAGCATTCCTATGAATTTCTTATGAGATGTTTACTTATATGGAGGCGGAAACTTTGTCCTTTAACAGAATATAATTGCACTGTTCGTGTTATCTAAATGTTTGGTTCTGCATTGAACATACAATTGGGTATGCCAACGTGATATCTTCGGGTGAATTTTAGTTTAGCATAGGATTCAGCAAGTTGAACAGAGTTAATCCAGGTAGAGATTCGTTGCCAGATCCAGCAAGTTAGTAATCAGAGTTGTCTAGTTTTGTCAAACTATTAATTTCAGAGAACCTGGGACGTACACTAATTTCTCGACGGCCAAAGCATGCAAAAACTTTAGCAAACGACGAAGGCGTGCCGTCAATGGTGAATTTAACGGACACTAATTAGGTTTTCCTTTGGGATTTGTTGTTGATGCTAGAATCGATCTCGACGTGGACGCATGCATCATTCCGTTCACCGCCGTCCGTCACGCTGTAGTTACGCATTGGTAAACACAATGTTTTTTAAAGTGTACTAATTAAGTACTTTCGCAAAGTATGAAATTTATCCCATCACCAACCATCTACCTTGTTTTAAAAGATTTAAAAATTAAATCCTATAAACCCAAAAAATGACGTAGTATCATCAAAGTTCCAAATAACGGGATATGACACTGCTTTAGCATTTAGAGGGCCATCATGCTACTTCAAATTTTGAATTTCAGGCACACTAATTGAGTTACTGCTTGATATTTACTGGTTAAATTTACATAACGGTAAAGCTTGGAATGAATTTGGCTCCGGTACACTTACAAATTCTATGAAGAAAACACAAAATTAACACAACAGATCTAACCGAGACATTTATAAATTTTCACGCCCTAATTTTACAATTCTTGTTTTTTCTATGATTAAAGGCTCTTGCCCCGTTAAAGCACCGACGATACAACTTTGAAATACAACTGGACACACATGCCACACACCCAAGACATGTTTCATTAATGTAGATACACCTAGAGACAAAATTGACCTTGGGGTTGGACATACATTTTTGTTGTTGTTGGGGAGTTGTTAGTTTGGGGCTTCCATGGACGTGTGACGGGATATTTTCAGCTTAACACTATTTTTCAATAATTTTCCCACCATGAAAATATACTTGCAAAACAGATAGTTCTATGACCTCATGAGGCTGTATTTTGCGTTTGGTATATAATAGATAGATGTGCCCTAAAAACATGAAATTTTACAGATCATTATATGACCTCATGGGGCTTTATTTAGGATTTTCATGCATTTTCTATAAGTTGCACTTTATATTATTGCTGAAAAAGTTCTAGTGTCAGTAGTACATTTAATTATTAATCGTTTCTGAACTGACATTCACAATCAGAGTGTGGTTGCTTCTTTTCAGCGGAACACTATTCTTCATGAATTTTCCCACCATAATTAAAAGGAATATACTTGCAAAACAGATAGAGAATTTATAAGTAAAACAAAGTTGAACGCAAAATTAATGATGTTGACTCTATACTTGCAAAGGTGCAGAGGGTCCGAGCTTTATTACCCCTCCTTTGTGTCTATAAACAAAATCTAGGATCTATGTGTGAGTTACAGAGTGCGATTTTACCAATGAAATTGGCCGGCGCGTTCATCACCTTTGTGCATTTGCGGGAACAGGGATCATATCTTACATTCTTAAAAAGTTGCTCCCCATTACTACCAATTTTCTCAACATGCACACACTCCACCTCATCATGCATGCCATTTCATCCTCCCCTAGCATATTTATCTCAACATGCAACATTATCCAACATGCATGAAAAAGACTCATCTCAATAAGTCACTATGCATAATAAAAACCCACATGCAACATGAATGCATGTGAATTTTTATTTTATTATGATATTTATATTAAATCCATATATTAATTCAAAAGTTATTGTTTCAAATATACATGCTTCATTTAACCAAAAAATTTCACTGAAATATTTTGCAAAAAAATTCCGCAACAACGTGCGGGACATCATCTAGTATTTGTAGTTCGGACGCCATACCGAAATCATGATAGAAAGAGCAGAAGAGCAGCTTCCCACTGGGATGCAACATTCTCAAGGGCATGAGGCGGTCGATGGGCTTATGAGCTATGTGAATCGTGTAAGACCTGACCCAGGACGTGTCGCTGCTAGGGTGATGGTCTATCAAGAGCCAGAGACAGATCGTGGTCGAGATCTTTTGAACCAGGCACAGGGTTCCGTTGAGCTCGGCTATGCTAACCTTCTCCCCCTCGGCATGGCTGAAAACCTCGGGCGGTCCTTGGATCACTTTCCACTCCTCGGTGTCGAGGTCGAAGCAGAGCACGAGGACGTTGTCTTGGTCGAGGGAAAGGAAGTGCACGAGGCCGTCGAAGGTGACCCCTTGGTTGTAGTAGTCGTAGACGGCGTAGATGGAGTGCGGGGGCGGTTGTATCGGCCTCCATTCGGCGTCTTCTTCTACTCCCGCGGTGAGAAGATTTTTTTTCTTAAATAATACACTATTTTTAGTAAATTACAAAAATAATACACGTTTTTAAAAATTTACAGAAATAATACACCGTCGGCCAGGCCTAGGCCGATTGGGCCCAGTCGGCCAGGCCCAGGCCGACTGGACTATTTCCCTATCTGTCGGCCGCTGGCGCCATGCAGTCGGCCGCGCCCAGGCCGACTGGCCCACTCGGCCCAGCCTAGGCCGACTGGCCGGCTACCTTTTCTCAAGTTTTTTTTGAAAAAATAATAAATTTAATAAAGAAAATATAGAAATAATTTAACATTTATAAATAATGCAAGTATTAAAAAAATTCACCATTTATAAATGGTACAATTATTAAAAAATTGCACCATTTAGAAAAATTAGAATTATTAATTTGTTTGCACCATTTTGAATAATACAAATATTAAAAAAACTGCACCATTTTGAAATAATAAAAATATTAATTGTTTTACTCCATTTTGAAATAATACATTTATGAATAAAATTTTCAGAAATATTTTCTTCATAATTGTATTATTTCTCAATGGTTCATTATTTCTGCAAATTTTATCTTTTTCTGTACACCACATATGAAATCATAATGTTATAATATATATGTATTATGTGTGTGTATGTTTGTTCACAAAATCATAATGTTATAATAGATATGTATTATCATGTATGTTTCTTAATAGTTTTCGATTTTTTGGAATACATACAGTTTATATTTTAAAATTATTTGCTTTTTCTCAAATTGCTAGTTTTAAAATGTTAACATACTCTGAAACAATTGTTAATGTACTTCATAAAATGTTGATAGCATTAAAATATGTAAGTAACTTAAAAACATGATTACATGTTTCTAAAAAATGCCAGTGACATTTACAAAAATTTACACGCTGTGTAAAAATTATACTGTAGTTTTTTAAAAAATTATATCATTAAAAATATGTTTCTTCAAAAAGTACGTGCTATCTTAAAATTGCTAATCATGCATTTTAAAATGTTAGAATTATATACAAATACTGTATTTGATGTATACGATAAATTTATGAAATCTGTAAAGAAAGTAGACATTAAACATAAAATAAAAGAAATGTTGATCACACACTTAAAAATATTGAATGTGGATGAAAAAATATTACTAATATATTCAGAATTTTTTTTAATAATTTTATTATTTCTAAATGGTGCATTATTTCTGAAAATTTTATTTATGAATTTATGATTTAAAAATATTACAAATGTATACAGAAATATATTTTTTATATTTTATTATTTCAAAGTGGTGCAGTTTTCTTTAATATTTGTATTATTTCAAAATGGTGCATTTTTTTAGTAATTGTAATTTTTCTAAATGGTGCTGTTTTTTAAATAATTGTATTATTTATAAATGTTGCATTTTTTTAATATTTACATTATTTCTAAATATTGCATTATTTCTGCAATTTACTTATTAAATGTATTTTAAAAAAACTTGGGAAATGGTGGCTGGTCAGTCGGCCTAGGCTGGGCCGAATGGAGGCCGACTGCATTGCGCCAGCGGCCGACAGATTCCACTGGGCCTAGTCGGCCTTGGCCTGGCCGACGGTGTATTATTTCTGAAAAAAATTAAAAACGTATAGTGTTATTTTTGTAAATTACTAAATGAAATGTATTATTTAGAAAAAAACTTCCGGTGAGAAGCACGCACTGGTAGAGACCGGTTAGCGGCGACTCGAGGAGGACGCCAAAGATCTTGGGCGTGCCGGAGTTGGCGGCGCGTCCGACGCCGGTGCACCTGTCTATCCACTTGCCGGCAAACTTGGTCGGTACTGTGTCAGAACTACAAGTGGTGAGCTTCTCCCCGGCGAATAGATCGATGAGGTGGTTGTAGGAATAGTCGTGGGGGTGCATGAGATAGGCGAGGCCATCGTAGCTTAGGCAGAAACCGTGGAACCACCATGCGGTCTTCTCCACACGAACGACATTGCCGTCGGTGTCCATGAGCTGCAGCTGCACGCCTGCCTTACGGTTACGGCCGGCGGAGGTGCTGGTCATGAAGACGAGGAGCGGCTCGGCCCGTGAACCGTGCGCGGCGTTGAAGGCCGGGCTGGAGGTGAGAGGGTACCACTCCTTGGACACGCACCGTGATCGGTGCAGGGACTTGGCCGGAAGCCAGGAGAGGATCTCGAAGATGGCGTCCTCCGGTAGGAACGAGAAATCGTTGTCGTCGTCGTCGTCCGCGGCCGGTGCAGTCGTACCGAAACAAGGATCAAGGCAGCCTGGTTCAACCGGAAACGGCGGCGACGCCATGGATGGATATGGCAGCGGGCGAAGATGGCTTCTCTCGATACGAGTGTTTGTTAGGTTACGCGAAGTTGTTATTTAAGGTGGCAGGTACGTAAACAGAAAAAACCGATGGAACCGGGATCAACAAGGTTTCGAATTGCAGCCAGAATCGGATATATTGGGCTGTTTCGGGGGTCCACCATGTAAAAAAAACGAGCTCTGGCGACTCAAGGCGATTGCAGCTACGATACTAGGGTTAGGGTTTTAGCGAGGGTGTGCGGGATTCTTGATCGTACTCGGGGATCTGCACTCGCAAATCCCTGTTGGCGGATCAAAGAGGGCTACGCTCCGTCTGGCATTGGCCATGGTGGAGAGGGCATCGGACTCGCGGAAGGTCACTCCCTGGAAGTAGACGTTGGCGATGTTCGATAAAGCGGCGGCTGGATCGGCAAACGGGGAGACCAACGGCGCGGCGCAGGGGATGAGAGGATCGGTGGCATCGAAGAAGCTTGTGTCGCCATGATCTGGTATGCCGGGAGGTTCAGGGAAGATGGGATCTGTGATCTCGCCGCTGGGGAACAAGACACCTGATCCGGCGGCTAGCCTGTCAGCGCAACTAGGAAACATGATTTTGACTGAAAAAGAGGTTGCGGGTTTCGTGTTCGCAGCGCCAGATGGCAATATACCGAGGGAAAAGATCTCCCTCAACCGGCTGATCCCGCGACACGTATACGTCGCCTCTGTAGCCGTTGGATTAGCTTTTGATCTCGATCGACCACGCGAACCGAGCGATCGTCACCCCTTCGCAACTAATCTGTTGTTGCAAAGAAAACGTTTGCAACAGTCGTCCTGTTGCAAGGCGATAGCGAGGCGATCGCTACAGGGGAACACCGGCGGCCACACTTTTCCTTCCAACGGCCACCCGCAGGTGGCGCGAGTGGGCGCAGAGGCGCCGCTGCACCACCACTAGCCGCAGCGGGGTTGCGGGAGAGAACCAAGAGGCCGCGCATCCGCGGCACGGAGATTGTCGCCGCGTCCTCGGCCATCCTCGGGCTCCTCGGCGGCGTCGCACGCTATATGCTGCCTTAGAAGCAGGAGATTGTCGCCGGCGATGTCCAAAACATGTAGAAGAAGACCCGCATCGCATTTGGGAGCCCCGATTTGATGGAAAAAAGCTTTGCAATAGAGACCTTGTTGCAAAGGACCGATCGCAACAGAGCCTCTGTTGCAAAGGCTTGCTCTCCTGGTACCGATTTTGGTGAAACAAAATCTTTGCAACAGCGACCTTGTTGCAATGATCCGACCGCAACAGAGCCTTCGTTGCAAAGCTTTAAAAAAGCTTCTGTTGCAAAGGCCAACTATCTCGAACGAGCTTGATCAGACGGTTACAGTTGGCTCGATCGTACGGTTCCGCACCCGACGGATCTTTAATAAAGTACGACCGGCGGACCGTAGCGCCACCCATATACCGAAACCTAGCAGGTGGTCTGCGGTTGGCAAGGCATGCACGTCAAGGGCGATAAATTTCCTCGCAATGAAGAAAACGATGCATCGAGCGTGGGGTCTCCGAAAAGAGGCTTTGTTCAGGGAGATGGGAGACAATGTCTTTGTGGTGCACTATGGCTGTGAGGGAGACTACAAGCATGTCATGAATAATGGCCCAATGCGTGAGGTAATAACTAATCATCTATATAAAAGGAAGTGTGAATCCTATGATATGTAAAACTCAAAATTCTCCAATGGGTAGATGAATGCGACACTTACAGATTGCATCTAGAGGTCTTATGATAGTTGGAACTCACAAGTTTCTGGTACTCAAAAGTTTTTGGTGAAGAAATGAACACTTAAGGATTGCATCTAGACGTTATACCTCCCTCATGAATCTTAATTAACTCCCTGGATTTGTCGCATGTCGGTAGACTTTCCCGAAACACATCAACGGACAGTGAAGTTCACGTTGGGCGGCACTCTTGGTGCCAGCTTCGCCAGTGCAACAACTCTTGCGTGCTCACGCCTTGGAAGGTCGGCCTTCTCGATGGGAAACCCCCACCGTCTTCCACGTGTGTAGACGCACATCCTGTTTAGCTGAGGCGACGTTTGCAGTAGGAACAATGCAAGTTCTATCATCTCGGGTTCACCGCTGAACCCTCTGAATGTGAACTTAGACAACTTGTTGGCCGAGAAACCTTCAGGCCATGTGATCTTTAGCTCCGTTGATGGCAACGGTGCGGTATCCTGCACGCATACCTGCAATATGGCACTTTCTTCATAAGAGTTGATTATGTAGACGAGGTAGGTCAATTACACCATAGCATATTTAGCTGGCGTTGGAAAAAACTAACTTAAGTAGATACCTCAAGGTCTAGTTCTTTGAGCAAAGGAGCGGCCTGAAGAAGATGAGACACCGAAACAATGCTCTCACCCCAAGGATTCCTGAGGTGGAGGTTGATGGTGTGCAGACCGCGGAATCTGCCATCGCACCGTAACTGATCAGTAGGCACGAGAGGCGACAGGAACTGCATCGTTAGAGTCTTGAGCCTTGGGTGACGACCAAGGCAGTCAAGCGGGGAGCTGCTGAGCAAGTTGAGGTCCAGATTGCAGAGCAGCGGCACATGCACGTAGTCGATGGCAATCCGGCGGCCGAGATAGCGAAGGCTGTGCAGCTTCGGTGCACGAATCCGCATGCCCTTGATCTTCATGCAGTGCATCACTTTGAGCCGCTGGAGCCGCTTGTGCGCCACAGTTAAGCGGATGATCCGGTGGCAGAAGTCGATGAGCAGGCACCGCAGAGAGTGGCATGCGTCGAGCAGGCTCCGGACCTGCCTTCCAGTCGCGGCGACAAACTCAAGCTCGACAGCCGTGAGCGAAGAGAAGGGGGAGGAGGTGGCTGCTGCTGGCATTTCCGCCATCTTCAGGCCGCAGCTTATGAGCTTCACATTTGTCAGCTGTGAGCCCATGGCGGCGAGGCTGCCCAGCTGGAACTCGTACGGATCGACGTACCCGGTCCGCAGCTCGAAGCGCCTCATTGATGGGGTGGAGCTCTCGGCGAGCGCCGCCCACCAGCCGTCTATGGCAGCGGCGTGTGCGCCGGTCAGATGAGAAAACTGCAGCGAGAACTCCTCGAGAACTCCGACGGTGGCACCGGCGCGAGCGGCCAGGATCGAGTCCACCTTTCGTATGAACTCAGCCGCCCATGCCTCGCCTACAGATTCTGTAGCTTCTTCTTCTTCTAATGTGCCGACGCCGACGGTAAGGGCGTTGAGGTCGAGGCGGGTGACGCTCTTCCAGAGGTTGATCCATCTTCGGGCGAGGCAGCTCGTGGTAGCAGCGCCTCGGATCGGCAGCCGGGAGAGGATGTCTATCAGGATTTCGTCAGGCAGCGCGCTGATCCGATCACAGTCAGCATCATGATCCTCCTGCAAAGGAATTGATCGACACTTTACTTATTTCCATCGGATCGGCCTGTGTAACTATTAACTACGTAGTAGAGTACTCATGTGCAATTCTTGCCTCGGCAGACGGTTCCATGGCGGCGGACGGTGAAGAGGAACCGACCGATCGTCCTGCGGTCACCCTACTCTCTTCAGTTTGAAGTTTGGAGCAAAGTTGCAAAACAGAGCGCTTACTTGTTGCCTTGTTATTACCGGCACCGGGGTGAGAGGCTGAGCGCCTGAGCAGCACGAGGTGAGCGTCGCCGGCGAGGGCAGCGACGGCAGAGGAGGTGGCGTCGACTGTGTCTAGCAGTACGTCTAGGTTACGCGAGACTCTCTGGGCGTAGGGCATGGGCTACTGGGCCCTAAGGCCGGTGGCAAAAACGGGGATAGGTTATAAAATAAAACAAAAACGTATCCTGGAACCCGGACACAGGGAGGAGCTCAACGGAGCCCTGTGTCTGGTTCAAAAGATCTCCACCACGATCTGTCTCTGGAACCCGGACACAGGGAGGAGCTCCACAACGACGTCTTTAGGAAGATCACGACGTCCGCAAGTGTCATCGTCGTGAGCAACAAAGCGCGAGGATTTCACCCGGCAACTCCCATGTGTCACCATGAGGTCTCGAAGGCAAGCGCGATGATCTCAGTAGTCTAGGTCCAGATCCGTGTGTCGTGACTAACAGAGGTAGAAAGGGTGCTCGAGCCACTCACTGCTCACCTCTTGCCGCCCACACGACCAGGGAAGGTCATCCCCGCCGCCATGTTGCCCGCCACAGAGTAAACCATGTGACCTACCATCCGAGGTCGCCACAGAGAAAACCCTATAGTCGCGCCTCAACCACGCTTGAGAACACCATCCCATGCCAACTCCCTTGGAGCGCAGCGACGAAGAGGCTCCGCCGCCGCCAGCGAGGACTAGGCTTTGACCGATCCCCACCCTCTGACAGCAGGGAAGGGGAGGAGGGGAGCCCTGATGGTGTTGGCTAGGTTACCCTCCCCGTCGCCCGCAGGAGGGGATAAGTTTGGGTCAGGTTGCCGATTTCAAAGAAGTTACATGCATTCAACATTCTGAACATAGAAAGGAAAATAGCAACACCATTTGACAGCACGGTTGACTATATATCTAAGAAGTTGTCTTAGTTTGTGGCATCCATGACACATTCTTAGATAGTTCAAGCGATTTATGATAACTTTTTTTTGCAAGTTATGGTTCCATTGTAGTTCTTTGTAACACAAACACTAAGCTCAGCATTGTGACATTAATTTACTGAAGGATGGTCAGAGGGATCTAGAAGCTTGCATTAATTAGGGTGGCAAAGTACAAGAGGAACCAGAAAATAAAGAAAATTACAATCAAGTCCCTTGAATTAGCACATAGGACCTTAGATAAAAACTGGAACCGCAATAGGGTCCAGCTCCAAAACAACCACCTCCGACCACGCCGCAGCCGTGCACCTCACCACCGAGGACATAACCACTTGGGGTGACGCAACACGAGCCCACTGCGACGAAGGAGAGAGTCCTCCAACTTGGCACAACCGTCTGGAGGATGAATAAAACATGCAACCGTCGAAGAAACCTTGTGTCCGGCAAAAAGGAGGGGAGGGGGCGCCTGACATCCCTTTTTGCTGGCGACCAACTCCCCGGAGCCGCTTTCAAGCTCCCCTGGTGCGGATCTGAACGCAAACGAAGCAAAGGCAGAGAAATCTTCATGATTTCGTCCGCACGGTGATGAAGCAAGAAGATGCCCCTCACCACCACCTCTGTTATAAGCAAGCTTTTCGAAGCTTCTGCCCCGAGAGGAACATGCTCACCTCCTGGAGAACAGGAGATTGAAGCCGATACACGCCACTACGGGCAACAAGAAAATACTAAATACAAGGGGTCACCGCCTCTCCGTTGCCATGCCCTTGCGCGTAGGGTCGGGATCGGCCTAGGGGAACACAAAGGACTCTCAAAGCAGGCTAGAGGAGGAGAGACCGAAGTTTCTCCGGCGATAGCTATGGGATTGAAATGGGGAATTTCCTAGAGAGAGCTATAGGTGAACTTGTAATTACACATTGTTGTCACAATAATGGTGGAAGGAAAAGATGTTTCATCTACCACAATATCGTTTGCAAGTTATCTTAACAATGGTTAATTCCATAAGTAGTAGGTTTGTAAGTTTTTTCCCTATGGTAATTTCCAGTGCTGAAACTGTACGTATGGGCCTCTTTCAACAATTTTATTTTACTGCAAGCTTCTCACACGATTTATACTTATACCTAATGCCATTCCTTCTCTCATCTTGAAAAATACGAAGGTGCATGCACGCACAGGCCTCCACCTGCAAGTTAGCAATAAGCTGCAGCATAGATGATGTTCCAAGTCTGCTTTCACCGTTCCCAAATCCTCTTATGTGGAGATGTCACTCTTGGCATCTTTGAAGCACCCAATTTTAATAGACACAACGCCAAACATGGAGGCAAAATTAATAATCCAATTGCTTGCTGTAAAAGGACCAAGATTTCCACACCCATAGAAATAAACATCTCATAAAACAAAACCATAGGAATGCCTTACAAAAACAGCCATGTTTGGTTTGAAACTGTATCTGGCAGTAACAGCTTGATAACTGAGAGACGGCAATCGGCCTTGTAAGCAAGGCTCTCCACACTACATCATTCTTAGACTAAGATAGGTAAGTTCTCCTTCCCTTCACTGGCCAGGGGCAGGAGCAGTGGTGATGATGTCCGAGTCGCCTGACATAAATGAAGTGGACGATCAGTACAAATTACTAGGGCAAACAGCAACAAATGGTGTAGTTATATGAGTTTTAACAGGGACAAACCAGGATCAAGGATGCTCAAACAGCACACCCGGTAGTACTTGCCGCAAGCAGTTCCAAGATCAACATTGTCTGAAAGGACAACACAAAAATTCATTAGAATCAAGCAACGTCATTATTTGATAAACAAAGCTAAACTGTGTAAACTAAACAAGCATTGAGAAAAGCATCAGACTAGGATCAAATAATCTTACTTCCATGGAAATGATGCACGTTGATCTTGGCCAACATAGCATAGTACTCAATCTCAGACTTCCTGAGCGGAGGGCAGTTGTTAGCAAGGATGATCAACTTGCCTGCAACAAACCATAAAACAAATTAGATTAAAGCCACATGTAGAAAATAACCTACAATAAATTAGTTCATCTCATGTTTTAATAACTAGAAAGGACAATCTTATATAGTTGCCCCAAAAATATAAGCATTACACATACTATGTCAGTTAAGTAGTGCAGCAGCTGAGCCATGATATCAAATATGCAAAAGGCCAATTGCACATCATTATAACCTGAACATGTTCTAGTGTGAAAAAATTTAAATTACACTTCCGTCTTTGTTCAAAACTAAATCATATGGTAATGCATCTCCTTCGGTTACCTCACAGGATAAAAATGGGGCTGGACCATAAGGTAGCACCAAACTGCGAAGCTATAATCCAATATTACGAATGCCCTATCAACCTATAAATTCTAGTACATAACAAATATACCCTGAAAAATCCCCCGAAAAATAACCCAAATTGATAGACAACAGTGTGAAGTAATGTTAGCAAACAACAAGTATTACAACCTCCATTGTTCTCCAGATATGGAAGAGATCATGAATAGACATTAATTAAGAGGCTGGTATTGCTATAGGGAGCTGTATTCATCTCTAGGGCACAGCAAAAGCAAGCCAAAGAGGTAAACTTCAGTCCCATTCCAGAATCCAAACTCGCAATACAAACAAGTGAACATCATATCATGAACTCTACTCGTGTCAGCAAACATTTTAATCTCCCATAGGACATTTTTCTACTAAAACCTTCTCATTCTGCTAACACCCCCTCCCTTCGCATGACATATATCCGGGAGAAAGATAATCAACAGGATGGGATCATTGCTCCAGGGCACTGGACTGATCACTTACGAAGGCAGCAAAACAATGCCGAAGAGGCAAACTTCACTCTCACTTCCTAATCAAAAACAGTACACAATAGACGGCAACACAGCACTGAAAATCATACTATTTAGTGCTAGGCCAATTGTTCTGCATTTCCGTCACAAGGATCCAGCCAACGATACACCAGAGCGGATAAAGTGGACCAACACAAACGACATGAAAACAAAGGAGCGATGCCATCAACTAAATCATGTGGGAATACATAACGTGGCCACACCACTGTGTAAGAATGGAGCTAGGTCATAAGGAAGCACCAAACTGCAGAGCTATACTACAATAAAAAATATAAATGCCCTATCCACCAGCAAATTCTACAATACCAATACCCTTGCCATTCCCCTATAAATATCCTAAAAGCTAAAATGCATACAACACAATGGGAACAAATGTCAGCAAACAACCAAGTATCCCAACCTCCATCACCACCCAGATATGGGAGAAATCTTAATGAAGTGTTAATCAAGAGGAAGGTATTATTCTAGGGCGCTGTATTCATCTCTAGGACACGGCAAAAGCAAGCCAAAGAGGTAAACTTCAGTCCCATTCCAGAAACCAAATTCCCAATACAAACAATAGTGAATATCACAGCACAAACTCCTATCACGCTAAACATCGGAGACACTTAATCGAGAGGCTGGCTTCATTGCTCCTGTGTACTGAATTGATCACTGAAGGAAGCAAAAGCATGGCTAAGATCCAAGCTTCACTCTCATTCCCCAATACAAAACCTACACTGTATAGACTGCGATACTAATAGTTGACCATTCGATGATTCAGAGCATGGCATTACACCTATTCCACAACGAAAATTCCACAGATAATCTGTGGGAGCTACAGCTAGCGGTGAAACTTCTGAAGGGCTCACGGTTCCACACACAAAAACAACGACAGAACAACCATCAACCGCACTAATCCACACAGCAGCCAAAAAGGCCCAGATCTGTGAGCCGATGGACTCTGCATTTCCGTTGCAAGGATCCAGCAAACGAACGGGGTAACTACGGATTCACCGGAGCGGACCGACGCACACGGCGTGAAAACAGAGAGGGGGGCGAGGCGATGGCCATACCCTTGGAGCTCCGGAGGGTCTTGAGGACGGTCTTGTAGCCGAGCGTGTACTTGCCGCTCTTCATGACCAGCTGCAGCTTGTTGTTGATGTTCTCCGTGCTCTTCTTCTGCAGTCAGAATCGAAACCCGGTCAGCCGGTCAGGCGACCACAACCGCGTCGATTCGGGAAAGAATCAGCTCGGAGGGGGAGGGGGAGGGAGCGGGGCGGGGTTCGTACCGACTTCTTGGTGGGAGCCATGGCGTCGGCGGCCGACCTCGGCGGGGCGGGAGGAGGAGGAGGAGGAGGAGGCTGGTGGCTTCTTCGGGGGCGGCGGCGCGGTAGGGTTGGGAGCGAGAGAGGTACTATATAGGTTGAGAGCGTGCGGTCGAAATTACGGGGTTGCCACTGGGCCTGCTGGGTCGAATGGCCGGCTGGTTGGGCCTTGCTGGACCTCCTCATCGACCGTGTCCTGTGCATCTCTTCTAGCCCATGGGTTTGCAACTCCTGTCTCCTCTCTTTTTCCCTCATGGGTTGTAAGAGCATCTCTAGCCCGTCCTCCAGCACACTTTTTTGGTTTGGTTTTAGGCTCGGATGCCTAAAAAGCCCAAAAATGGTTCGGTCATGCCTCATCAGGATATCGAAATAGCGTCGGCGAATGGGGTTGTTGGGGACGCCGGCAAAAGTTTAGGCGTATCACGTCTCTTCAAGTGTCTTTTTTTTTAGGGAATCTTCAAGTGTCTTTTTTCTTGCCCCATCCAACTGTTTCTCTCACAAACTTTTGCTTGGGGGTGGGCGTGTCTTGCTTTCGCCATGCTGAATTTTTTTGCCGAATGAAGCGTTTGCCACAAACTTTTTTTGGTTCGGGCATGTCTTGGGGTCTCCAACGGTTGGAGATGCTCTCACCACAACATCAGTTTTTCGCCGCCTGGAAATCAACCCAGCCTCGAAAAAAATGGCGGCGATGAGTTGCCTTCTCTCTTGTGCAACATCCAAACGCAGCACAACTTCATTAGATAGATGGAACTGCATGTTGGCATCATTAACCTTTGCCCCAGATCTTCAAATGGACAGTAGTTTTGCATAGCTTAATCTTAATTCTTGTGAAAGGGTAGGCATGGTTGACTGGATGCTGCCACGCCTTAGCCACCTGCATGTACTAAAGGTATTCAAATCTATCACAGTAGAGCCAATTAATACAAATTATGTATTTACATGTGATTTGTTTAATACAGAAGTTTATCCAATAAATCTAGAGAAGTTGGATAGATTTTGAACGAGTTAAAGTGAGGTTTGCAAACCCCTATTGTTTTAGGGGTTAAATCACACATTTTTAAGCATATTATAGATCAAGCCAAGAAAAATTGTATAAATTCCCATGCAACCTTTTTAGAAGTGATAATGTTTGAAATTTCCAAAGGAAGCATTTTTACAAATACTGCATATGAAGCTGATTAAAATAAGATGCATTTGGTGCAAGTAGAGTTGGATGGTGGTAGTTGAAGAGTGTGAAATATGCATGGGAATCTAGTTGACTGTTGAAACAAGAAGATGGAGATAAATTTGGCCACAGAAGAACCGGTAAACAAACAATGCAATAGTTCCAGAACAAGGCAATCATAGATACTTTCACATTCCATAATTTTTTGTTAAGATAATTATCCATTTTTTCTTCCACGTAAAATTCACAATACAACATTCTAGAACCTCATTTAACTTTAGAACTCTCATGAAAAGAAAAGAAAAACATATATATGCAATCTATCTAATTAGCTCAAAATAATATGTGAAGACTTGAGATTTTGTTTTTTTTTCTTTACTCTTATCGGAAATAATTGTGTTAAATCAAAAGCAAATAAGAGTGCCCGTCTAAAAACCATGTCAAAATCTTTGTAATATATGCTTTAAGTTCAATATTTAGCTATATCAGTACGATGTTGCTAAAATATAAATATATATATCAATTAAGTTCCTATGTCAAAACAATAAATTTTAATTATAAAGAAGTAAAAAATTAGTCTAAATAAATGACAGTCATTTAACTGTTTTGTCATTTATTTATGATTCGTCTAGCCGCGAAAATAGATACATGAATTGCAGTTTTTTGCGTGTATATGAGCCTACTTTGATGATTTTGTTGTTGTCCATTACCTGGTGAAGGTTGTATTGTCACGATAGTTTCTCACCTTACGTTCCTTTATGTAATTCGGCTTCTAAATCAAAATATTTTTTCGGGCAAGCTGAGAAGAAAGGTGTTCAGACAACCATCAGCAAATAAATATTCTAAATTTCCTATTGTCTTAAGAGTGACTTACATTTTTTTCTAAGGTTGAATGTATTTAGAGGTGTAGGTTCCAAAAGGGAGCTTAACCCGAGTCTCGGTTAAGAACGGCGATGATCTACATTTCACACTATGCATGATTCAATGGATTGTTTATTCAAAATCATGATGGAGGACATAACTTGCAATCATCGGCTTTGATCATGCCACTAGGCATTTGATTAGGACATCGCATTAAGAGGGCTTTACTGAAGAATGACCTCATTTTTCCTGAAAAGCTTGAGCTGTAGTTTTTTTGTAAGTGATAGTATTTGTGCAGGTATAACTTGTTAGATGTTCGTGTTATTCATCGATGTATTGACTCGTGTCTAATTAAGTTTTTTGTATTGATTGATTTCTTATTGCAACCGGAACTGGACCATATGCTTGTGGGTTGCAACGGGGGAGATAATTTGATGTATCCAAAAAAAAAGATTTTTGCAACAATGGACAACGAAGCGAGGAGTTATGGTCTTCTCGCGGGTCATGTGTGCTAGGCGAGATCTTAGTGGTGGTGGGGTTGGATCGGCGTGACGGTGGCAACCCAACTCCCAAATTTTTCCCATTGGGTCCACTTCGTCTCGACGTCGTTCCCTTCGTGTTGCTTGGTGAGCTGAGAAATTTTATAATGTTAATTCGGCAGGTTGTGGCGGCTTCCTCGGTTGGTGGTGGCGTTGGTGATCTTCGGTGCACGATGGCTTTGGTCTAGGTTCTGCGAAAGATGGGTAGCAGGTCTAACTCTCTCCTTCGATAATGTCAAGCGAAGACTCCCAATCTGTAATCCGGCAAGCATGGGGATGATCCTCGACCAACGAACCATAGAGTTTTAGCCTTGTCGATACCACTTCAACTCTGGTACTTCAACGGATCTGGTGTGTTGCGGTTACTAGACGTCAAGCTTTTAAATAGCGGATAGCGGACTCATTGGAGATTGGCGTCGATGTAGAGTAATTCTGATTGTGAGAAATATTACGGGCGCTATGCATGCATAGCGGATTAAAAAACACCCATAAATTCGAGATATTTGTGTATATTTCTATACCGTTGACAGAAGAAAATTGACTTTTAATTTGACTGAGACAATGCCCGTGCTTTGCTACGGGAAGATGGTGAAAAATGCCTCAACCACGTTACAACAATCACTAAAATTTCTTCCACATCCCACTTTTTCATAAACCAATGCGATTTCCAAGTAGGCTTAAGTTTTGAAAATCAAATGGGTGAAGGACCTTACGAAAGAAGTGAATGATATATGATATAAGAGTTAGCTATATATTATGTTTATTATTAAAAACTCATTATAATTGGGTTGATGAACCCCTCGCTTTATTACTATTTGATATTAATAAAGAGAGCCATGATGGGCTCCCTAAAAAAAGTGCAACACTACGCACACTAGCACAGTACCCGTGCGTTGCCACGGGTTAACAAAATTTATGTACCTCGATATCTCTTAGTCTACGCAATAATTTTTAAGATAAATTATATCTAGCTTTTGTCAAGATTGTGACACCGGTCCATTCCACATAAGGCTTCCTTCAATGCAAAGGTGCTAAGTGGGGTGAGCATTAAATGTGCTTAGCAACCATAGTCTCCAATGCATTGGTGCTTAGCTTATCTTTGCTAAGGTAGCCTCATTTAATGGTTTAGCAACTAAAGTCTTGCATGCATAGGTTAGTTCCTTTCATTTTTAATGTTTTGCATATGTTCTCGTGACTAGCACCGTTTCCTTCTGAGGTCATCAAACTCCTCTCTCTCCTCTTAATTAGGGTGGCACGTAGGATTTTGTGCCTTGTTGGCATGCTTAGCACCCATCCAAGGTGGAGCATTGGGAGCAGCCTAATAAACATATGATGTTCACGACGAACCTCATTAATTGTTGAAATATTTCTATGATATCATTTGTTACTCAAAGTAGTTTTTTCCTGAAAAAAGAGAGGATAACTTATTTAAAGTAAAAAAGAGATCGGGGAATAAATGTCATCAATTCATGGTCTAAAATTGAAGGGGTTCTTATTAGTGGCACAAGTCACAAAACAACTAAAGCAGTAGAAAAACCATGTTATATGCACATGATATTTGTTTATACATCTACAACCGTTTTGTAAAGCAAATAGTGAAGACTCAATAGCATGACGTTATTGTTTGTAGAAAGGTTAGTCCCATATAACACAAGAAAATCTACTTTGTGGATTGAGTAGCAATGCGCAACAATAGGTGTAAATATATTGCTATGACCAAAAAACAAGCAAAAGGAGATCAACGTGAAATATATTTTAATCTAAAAAAATACTAGATGTAGGTAACAATAACCACCTTGAATTTGAAAAAACAATCTATGATATTGTGCTATTGAAAAATAACTTTGGGGGTCTAATTATGGAACATGAGTGGATCTAAACCATACATCTTGAATATTGGAGAAAGATCACCTTGTCTTGGAAACCAGGAACCATCCTCAAAGTCTAACTATGTAGAAAAGAGGAGATACTCCCGACATACATTGTTTCAAGTGAAATTGTTGCAAATGAAATTTCACTCTATTTGTATCTAAAACATCATACACATTACTCGCAACAACGACTGCACACAAACATCCAAAATGAACTTGTACAATTTCTAACACATAAAGATACAAATCCAAGTGAACAAAATCTACATTCACCATTGTTTCAGGATATGTGGCTGCTAATATTTTCTGTTGAAAGGTGACGCTGTCGTGTGCTGGTTGCAATTGATGTATTCAAGCACAAGACACCAAGATATTGTGATGAATTATTTCGTGCACGGCAAACAATGAAATGTTCAATAAGTAAAGACAACTTCTGAAGGAAACATTTTGCTACCACAAATTCTGAAGGAAACATTTTGCAACCACAAATTTAGCTTGTCCTACGAGGCGAAGTAAAATACGTTAAATGGAAACTTCCAACAAGATGTACATTTTACAATCTAAACTTTTTTGACATCTATGGGCATCATTTGGATGCTTGTGTCTCTGTTTGAACATTCAGAATATCTTTCACCTCTTATCTAGCAGATTCAGGGCATCCCTTACTAAAAAAGATAGAAGATTTGTTATAGTTTACTCTCTGCCCCGAGGCTTGACAATAGGACTCCAACAAGTTTGACAACTCCATAGCTCCTTCTCCGTTGGCCTTGAAAAGTAGCAGACTATCATCTGCAAATAACAAGTGGTTGACCCGTGCTGCCGACGGCGCCACTTGCAAACCAGTTAATTGAGATGAAGAATCTCTGGTTTTGAGGAGGCCTGACAGGCCCTCTGCTGCTAACAAGAACAGGTAGGGAGATATAGGGTCTCCTTGCCGAATCCCTCTCGAAGAGGTAAAATCCTCAAGTTTCCTTCCATTGAAAAGAACTGAATATGAAACCGAGGTAACCAAACTCATGATCGTTGAAACCCAACTTCCAGAAAAGCCAAGATTCAACATGATGGCATCCAGATAGGGCCACTCAACTCTGTCATATGCCTTCATCATGTCCAGTTTGAGGGCACAATGGCGGTGCTTGACCGCTTTGTTCCTCTTCATAATGTGTAGGCATTCATAGGCAACAATGATGTTGTCGGTGATGAGCCTTCCCGGGACGAAGGCCGACTGCTCATGTGAAATAGTATCTGGAAGTATTACCTTCAGTCGGTTAGCTAGTACTTTTGAGGCAATCTTGTACAAGACATTGCAAAGGCTAATTGGGCGGAATTGGGTAAGTAAGGATGGTTTTTTCACTTTTGGGATTAAAAATATATGAGTTTTATTAATACAGCCTGCACTTTCCTCAACATCGGCGAACAACTAGCGGGCATCGGTAATGTTGGCCCCCGACGGTGGCCGTTGGCCCTTTTGCTGCATCACGAAAAAGCGATCAGCCATCGGGATAACATTGAGGTCTATAAAGGGCTCCATGGGCACAACGACATGTAGAGGGTGTTTGGTTGGGCTTTTCCAGCTGCAGCTGCGGCTTTCGGCTTCCGGTTTCGAAGCCAAAAGCTCCAATTTAGGGGCTTTCAGCTGCAGCTGTGGCTTCCGACTGCAAAAGCCACAGCTGCAGATGGAAGCCCCTAAATAGGAGCTTTTGGCTTCGAAGCTGAAAGTCGGAACGAGGTGACACAGGCCTAGTAAGGATGGCGTTGGGGGGTCGTTGATTGGCGGCCCACACACAAACAGTGATCCTGAAGGCACGCGAATCCTTGGCAGTAAGCAGACGACGAGATCGAGCTGGCCCCGCCGGCCGCCGCCACGGCAATGACAAGCCTGGACTGCTGGAAGTACCAGGGAAGAGGATTGCCTGGAGGATGTCCAGGGCCAGGGCCTGCGACACCTCATACGGCTGATAACAACGTGTGCGTCGACCAGATGTGTGGTAGTCGGGTCGAGCTATAACGTGCATCCTTTTGATAGCCATTTGCATGTCTCAACACGAGCATAATTAGGCTTATGTTACATAAACTTCAACACGAGGTGTGTATTAAAAATTATTAGGGTGAACAATAAAATTATTAAAATATGGTTGATATGGAGATTGCATATAGAGATTAATAAATATATTAGTTGACATGAGATGGACAATTGATTGGCTAAGGAATGGATGATGTGGATAGCTTGCATGTGAATAGAGACAATTTAAATGACCTAAGTGGGTGACATGAATAATTGATTGGCTAAGAGAATAGATAATGTGGATAGCTTGCATGTTGAGATAGACAACTTAAATGATCTATAGTGGGGTTTTATTTTATAAGAAGTACAGATAGATACATTAGGTACAATGTATATTAAGGATTCAATACAAAAACATAACTATGTGCATTTTATCTTTGTAATCAATAGACAAGAATCACTGGGCACCCTCCTCGCACGCCTTCATAAAGGTTATTTCGGTGCGCTTCAGAGCCATCACGTGTCGCATTCTGACCGCGTCCCGCGCGAAGAATAACTGTGGTATGCGTGAATTGTGGTTGTGCTTGTGGATGCGCGAGAAATATGGCTGCACCTGTGGCTACGCGAAAAACTGTGACTATGGTTGCACCTGTGACCGTGTCCATGGTTGTGGTTGTGCCTGTAGTTGTGGTTGCGGCTGTGAGTTTAGAAGGCGTAATATATCGACCGCGGAAAGATTAAAGGCAAACCTCTAAAGTCAAAACACACCAGAAACCGACACTCGACACATTAGGAGCGCTTGCAGTCGGAGGTGATGTGACGCCCCCAAAATCATACCGTGTACAGTAATCATACACACAGGGTACACGACTGAGATTAGGGTGCCACGGTGATAATATCACAGCACAACACTAAACACAAAAGGATAAACAAATATATTACAATAGAGGGGGTCACACAGACCCGAATATATAAGTCATACAAGCCATAATATCTGAGTACAGACATAGTTAGTCAAGTTTTGCCTTAAGAAGGCTAGCACAAATCACATCAGAGATACAGAACGAAAAGGCGAGGCCTCCTGCCTGGGATCCACAGTACTACTCCTGGTCAACGGGGAACTCGACGTCATAGTAGGCACCTCCGGGGTACTCCTGCTCCTGGGCTCCAACGTCGACTACAGCGGCCGATCAGGCAAAACAGTAAAGGAAATAAAGCAGGTGAGTATCTAGTATACCCGCGAGTCTTACGTCCGCTACTAAGCATTATGCATGGTATCAACGGAATGAAGAGGCTGTATATAGTGGACTGAAGACAGAAATTCAGAGCAAGGGTAAGAAGCTAGGCCTAACGAAGACTAGCATCTTCCGACGATGTCTTGCAGCATGAGGTAAGAATCAACCAACAGTTTATATAAAACAGTAAAGTAACAATGAAGCAGAAGTTGCTGCAACATTGAATAATAATAAGTTGTAATAATTAACAATGCCTCCGAGTTCACCTCCTCAACATCCCCGCGAGGAAGAGAACCCGAAACCATACAGTTTAATATTAATAGTTTCTAGTGGTAGGATCCAGCTTCAGCATAAAGCGTCCTGTTACCGTGGACACGGCTATCGATAGATCAATTCTTCCCTGCAGGGGTGCACTTGTGTTACGCTACACGCACGGATCTCTAGGGTGGCGGGAACCTTGTTAGGGAACGCTCCACCGAGGCTATCCGACACTTCCTAGCCCATCTTTCAAACTCAACAGAGAGGTCATCCGCCGGACTATATCCTATGTACGCGGGGCTTTGGACCCTAACCCCGACGTACTCCTGCACGGTGCGAGGCTGGCCGGTGAAGTTGAAGCAAATCCAAATAAAACACACCGCTCGAGCAAATAAGACAACACCACTTCCCGGCGCAGGCCGCGGTACTGCTGACGTCTGAAGAGTCCTCGGACGACACTAAGAAGCGGAGGAGCCCATAACTCGTAGTTCCCACGGGTAGGTAGTGCGTACATGGCATATAGCCAACTCAAGACATTCACTGAACCATTTAGCATTTTAATTAACCTGCGTGACAACCGTTATCGTTGCCTCGACTTAACCGACCCGCGGACAACGACAGCAGCCAGGACCACCAGTACATCGGTGCCTGCCCTGTCGTCCCACCAAGTCACTGCGGTTACCAACAAGGTGAACCGTCTCCTTACCTTGTCTCGCGTGTGCTCCGGGAGGAGCTCGACTTTCGTGGGTTGGTAACTCTCGCGGCCAACGACCAGGGGCCAAGCACACCGGTACACTGGTCGTGCCCTCCCTGTCGTCCCGTCGCAATACCTCTCGCGGGCACCGTTGGGTCGCCCGACTTCTTACCTGAAGGACACTCGTTTACAGGACCCTATGACGGCAAGACAAAGTCAGCCTCGAGTGGAGTACAAGGATTACTCCTTGATGGCTCACACTTGAGGTGACTAGGCATAACCCAGATAGGGGCCTTTGACGGTGTCTGCATTGTACCGTACCTGTGCAGTTATAATATAAGTATCCGCGTCCACTCCCCTGAGTGATCACGACCCTCTATCTAATCCTAGCTAACAATGCGCAGGGCTCACTGCTGAATAATGCATAATAAAAATAATAGGCAGCATAGGACAAAGGAAGGCACATCAAGGGGCGACAAAATTCAGGCTATGCAGTTGAATAGGATTGTAATCGTAGCAGCAGCAGTAACCATGCCTACTGCAAGAAATGTACGGAAAGATAGGCGATATCTGGGGAAGAGAATGGCTCTGCTTGCCTGCAAGCTCGACGGTAGTAGTAGGGTCGTCGACGACGTAGTCGTACTCAGCAGCGGTGTAGTCGACGGCAGCAGCGGGGTCTACCGGAGATTAAGGGGGGGGGAAGAAACAGTAAATACACAACAATAATAGCAATACAAATGCAAGACATAACAGATGAAATGTAAACAGGGTTCTAACGTAGTGCAATGCAATATGCTCGGAGCGGGAATTCATCTGGGGATGAACTACCGGCTCCGGGTGATTATCGGATAGGGTGTCCGGAGGGGGAAAGGATCAAGCCGGAGGTGTCGTGGTTACCGGAACAACATAAGGGGGGTGTATCCATGCTATTTGAACCATTCCGGACAACTTTCGTGTTCGGAATAAATTCATCCGGGCACTCTAACAGTACCGGACAATTTATCGGACAGTCGGTCCGGAGGGGGAATGTTCGATGTTCGTAGTGTTAGAGGGGTGTGGTAGACATACGGATAGTGTATTCGTATTCGTTGTATTTTTCTGATCAACTTTCATGTATAAAGTTTTTGAATCTGAGTTACGGTTTAAAAGTTATTGAATTTCAAAGTTTAAATCAATTTAAATGATTTTCTGGATTTTCTTTTATTATTTATTAAACATTATCCACAACATTATCCAGAACAGTGCTGACATGTGGGACCCGCATGTCAGCCTCTGTTATTTATAATTCATTTATCTAAATTAGAAAATGCCTCTGGAATTTCTTTTAAAATCCTTTAAAATCAAACTGACAAGGGGGGCCCAGGTGTCATTGACTCCAGTGTTAACTAAACTTGGTTAATTAAGTTAAACGACCAGGGCCCACTGTCAGTGACTCATAATAACCAAAAGGTTAATTTTTCTATTTAGCTTAACAGGGATAGTTAGCAGGGAGGTGGGGCCCGACTGTCAGTGGCCCATTAGCCACTAACAGTAAACCTGGCAGGGAGGACCCACCGGTCAGCGACTCCGGTGAGCTCGCCGGAGGCTCGCCGGCGGCGAGGTCGAGCCAACCCGCGATTCCGAGCGCCGTTGGAGGCGCTGCTTGCGGCATTCGACGGAGAACTTGACGCCGCATCGATCTGGGGTGTTCCCGCGGGCTGGGACGCACGGAGGTGAGCGCATCTTCATCAATGGCGGCGAAGGGCGTCGGGCTCCAATGGCGAACGCGTATACGAGTCAAATTCGAGCTATCTACTGGTCCAAAACGAGCACACGCACCACGGGGAACCTACTGGTGCACTTGGCGTGGGCTGGGACGAACCAAAACGACGACCCCGACGACGTGCCACGGCGGCCGGAGCAAGCGGGTTAGGGGAGAAGGCTACGGGCTACGCGAGCAACTACGGGAAGTTGGCGATGAACGGGAAGCTCACCAGGAGCGCGTAGAGGAGGGCAGTAGGCTCGGGGGAGGCTCGACGGCGCGGGAATTCGACGGCGATGTCGCGGCGGCGCCGGAGGGGAACGGTGGCGTAGTCGTCGCTGCCGGGCTCCACGGTTCGATTCCTGGCGCTCGGAGACGAGGACGTCGACGAGGAGCACGCTGGACAAGGTGGTGAGGCAGCTCGAGGTCAGCGGCCGCGGTGGTGCGCGGTCATGGCGACGGCGGGCTCGGGGGATTTTTCCCCGACGATGGCGAGAGGAGGAGGAGAGGAATGGGGTTGCGGGGGTGTCCAGGAGGGAGGGGCCTCGTTCTTATCGTGTCCATGGCGGGAGGGAGCAGGTGGAGGGCGGGGCCGGTCTGGCGGCGACGTGCCCGCGGTCGGCGCCGTACGGGAGCAGTTGGGGTAGGTGAGGGAGGAAGAAGACAAGGGGAGTGGGCTGGGCTGGGCTGCGGTGGCTTCGCCCCAGGCGAGGTTTAAGTGTTTTTCCCATTTTCTGGTTTTCTGCTTATTCAAATTCTTTTCTGTAATTGATTTGTTAACCCTAGCATTTTTGAAAAATATAATTGGTGTTGGTAAATTAGTTTTATATATTACTGAGGTGCCACAAAAAGTTATGCAGCAAAATAAATTCATTAGGTATTTCTTTTAAATATTAAATGCCCAAAGTAGGGGTTTTAACCTACTGTTTGAATTGTTTACAATTTTCTATAACTCCAAAAATTACCAAAGTTGTTCCAACATGATTATAATGATTTTAGGCAATTTACAAAAATAGTTCCATGATTTTTGGAACAACTTTATTTGAGCACTTTTGTTTTAATTTCCAATTGAGGTAGTTTGAACCAGGGTTGGTTTCATGATGAACAAAATGCATTGGGCTTTGTGTTTTGATTACCAACCAGCATGGTTTGAAAAGAGCAGAAGCAAGTTTGATTAGGGACAGGGGATAACAGTGATTAGCAAACAGTGATAGTCAACAGTGATGATGATTACTGTTACAAGCATCTGAGGGTGTTACAAATCTCCCCCACTACAAGAATTCTCGTCCCGAGAATTTAAGTGGTAGCGAGGAAAAGATCGGGGTATTCATCGCGAAGGCGATCTTCGCGTTCCCAAGTGGCTTCATCTTCAGAATGGTTCGACCACTGAACCTTGAGGAACTTGACGGTCTTGTTGCGGGTTCGACGCTCAGACTGATCGAGAATGCGGCTCGGATGTTCTCGATAAGTCAAGTCTTGTTGCAGCTCGATCATATCATGTTCCACTTCGCGGATAGGATCCTTGAAGCAGCGACGGAGTTGCGACACATGGAAGACATCGTGGACTTGGGAGAGGTTCGGCGGCAATTCCAACCGGTATGCCACGGGCCCACTCCTGGAAAGGATACGGAACGGGCCAATGTAGCGAGGAGCCAACTTGCCCTTGATACCGAAACGATGAGTGCCCCTCATGGGAGTGACACGGAGGTAAGCGTATTCACCAGGTTGATACTCCATTTCACGGTGTTTGCGGTCATAGTTGCTCTTCTGACGAGACTGTGCGGCCTTGAGATTTTCTTGCACAATGCGAACTTGTTCTTCAGCTTCTTGGACAAGATCCGGTCCGAAGTAGGGTCGTTCCCTAGTTCCTGACCAATTCAGGGGGGTTCGACATTTACGTCCGTATAGAACTTCGAAGGGGGCCATCTTCAAGCTAGCCTGATAGCTATTGTTGTACGAGAATTCCGCGTACGGGAGGGCATCCTCCCATTTCATGCCGAAAGAAAGGACACAAGCGCGAAGCATGTCTTCCAGCACTTGATTAACTCATTCAACTTGGCCTTGCGACTGGGGGTGATAAGCGGTGCTGAGATTCAGACGAGTCCCGAAAGCTTCCATGAAGCTATTCCAGTATCGTGAGGTGAAAATGTTGCCACGGTCTGAACTGATCTCCAACGGAATACCATGGAGTGACACAATTCGGCAGATATACAAGTGTGCCAACTGACTAGCAGTGATCGTTTCCTTGACCGGTAGGAAGTGAGCAATCTTGGAGAATCGGTCGATGACGACAAAGATGGCATCGTTACCTTTCTGTGACTTAGGAAAACCGGTGACGAAGTCCATTTCGACTTTGTCCCACTTCCAATCAGGAGGAGGGAGTGGTCGCAACCAACCAGCGGGTTTCTGATGTCCGGCTTTGACGCGACTGCAAACGTCACATTGAGAAACATAGCGGGCAATGTCTTGTTTCATGTAAGGCCACCAGTACCGTTGACGAAGGTCTTTATACATCTTGGTACTGCCAGGGTGGATTGACAAGGTAGAGTTATGGGCTTCTTCCATGATATCCGGTCCACAGTTAATGTGGGGCGGGCTCACAGGAACTACTAAGCGGCCCTTGAAGTACACAGTATCACCTTCATTAGCATCAATGGTAAAAGAGGAGGGCTTCCCTTCGGCGATGTCCTGCGTGATCTTCACAATGTCAGGGGCCAGAGATTGTCTACTCTTGATGAGGGCGTCGAGTTTTGACTCGAGAACCAGGTTATTGACGTAACCTTGAGGAACTATCTCGAGATTCAACTTACGAAACTCTTCATACAGAAGTGGTTGCTGCACCTGAACCTCAAGTTCAGAACAGTAAGCTTTGCGGCTCAAGGCATCGGCCATCACATTAGCCTTGCCCGGGGTATACGAAATATCCATGTTGAAGTCGGCTATTGTCTCGAGCCATCGTTGTTGACGAAGATTCAGGTCTGGCTGAGTAAACAGGTATTTCAGACTTTGGTGGTCGGTGTAGACCTCGCAACGATTACCGACGAGGTAATGTCGCCACAGCTTCAATGCATAAATTACTGCTGCCAATTCGAGATCATGTGTTGGATATTTGTCCTCGTGAGTACGCAACTGACGAGAGCCATAAGCAATCACCTTGCGCTCTTGCAATAGGACACAGCCTAAGCCTTGACGAGACGCGTCACAATATATCACGAAGTCCTTCTGAGTATCAGGGGGAGCGAGCACCGGGGGAGAAGTCAGCTTGTCCTTGAGTGCTTGAAAACTTTCTTGACATTTATCTGTCCACTCAAACTTGACGCCTTTGTGAAGCAGATTTGTCAGTGGCCTGGCAATCTTGGAAAAATTCTCGACGAAACGGCGGCAATAGCTAGCGAGCCCGAGGAAACTGCGGACTTGCTTGACGGTCTTGGGAGGAGTCCAGTCAAGAATAGCCTGGATACGTTCTGGGGTGACGGCAATGCCATCCTTGGAAATCACATGCCCAAGGTAGGTTACTTCGGGAAGCCAGAACTCACACTTAGAAAACTTAGCGTAGAGTTTGTGTTCTCGAAGCTTTTCCAGTATAAGACGAAGATGTTCAGCATGTTCTTCTTCATTCTTGGAATATATCAATATATCATCCAGATAAACCACGACGAACTGATCGAGGTACTCCATGAAAATATAATTCATCAATCTGGAGAAGGTGGCTGGAGCATTGGTTAAGCCAAAGGACATGACGGTGTACTCGTAGGAACCATAGCGAGTAATGAAGGCAGTTTTCGGAATGTCCTCATCACGGACCCGGATTTGGTGATAACCCAACCTCAAGTCGAGTTTAGAAAACACCTTGGATCCGGCAAGTTGATCATACAGGTCGTTGATCCGGGGAAGTGGGTATTTGTTCTGGATGGTGGCTTGGTTAATGGGTCGATAATCTTGGACCAATCAGTTTGTCCCATCGCTCTTCTTGACAAAGAGCGAAGGTGCTCCCCAAGCTGAGGAACTGGGGCGAATGAATCCTTTCTGAAGTGCCTTGTCGATTTCCTCCTTAAGTTCAAGGAGTTCATGTGGCGGCATCTTGTAAGGACGCTTGGCAATAGGAACAGTGCCTGGCTTCAAGTCGATGACGAATTCAACTTCTCTGATCGGGGGTATTCCCGGCAGTTCTTCTGGGAAGACGTCGGGAAAATCGCGAACGACTGGAACGTTCTCGATGCCTTCGAGGGGGGCGACATTCAAAGCATTCACCATAAAGATCTGTGTTTCAGCATTACGGGTAACTCGGGCGGTGTGGTTAACAATCCCACCGGAGGGGTGAAAAAGCTGGACAGACTTGGTGCCACAATACAGTGCGGCATCGTGAAATTTCAACCAATCCATTCCTAGAATGAGGTCTATGGTGGAAGACTTCAGGAGGATGGGCGACGCAAAGAATTCAACTCCTTCGATTTCAATGGTGGTGTTTGGCACAATCATGGTGGTTCGGCATTGGCCAATCGGGGTGCGAACAACCATCGGGGGTTTCATCGTTTCGTACTTGAAGTTATGCGAAAATGCAAATGCTTCCGACATGAATGAATGCGATACTCCTGTATCAAATAAAACAGCAGCAGGTATGGAATTAACGAGAAGGGTACCCATCACGGTAGCGGGTTGTTGCTGAGCTTCATCAACACTGATGTTGTTCGCGTGACCACGAGTATGAGCAGCAGACCCAGTATTATAGTTGGGGGTCCGGTTGTTGCCACGACCATTTCCACGGCCAGCGGGGTGAACTACCAGTTGCTTCTGTTTCTGGGGGCACTCCCTGGAAAAATGCCCAGGTTGGCGGCACGTGAAGCATAATCCATCCTGAGGACGAAGGGGTGTAGCATTGGGTGGTGCAGGCAGAGCTCTTGGCATCTGTGGTGGTGGAGGCAGACGGGGTGCAGCATAAGACGGCCTTGGAGCAGGGACAGCTGAATGGGTCACACTGGTAGGGAGCCAGATGCGACGCTTCTGCGTTGCGCCCGAATATGAGCCAACGTCACGGTAGCGCTTCAGAGAGTTCTTGTGCTCCATCTGGGCAGTCTCGACGGTGATAGCCTTGTTCACCATGGTGGCGAAGTTGGCGAAATCATGAACGGCAAGAGCGAGCCTGAGTTCAGGGTTGAGACCACGACGGAACTTCTGCTGCCTGCGAGCATCAGTGGTGATCTCTCCTTCCGCATAGCGAGAGAGGTTGAGGAACTCGCGCTGATAGGCTTCAACAGTCATGTCGCCCTGAGTGAGGTTACGGAATTCTTCCGCCTTACGATCCATGATCCCCTGAGGAATGTAGCGGGCGCGGAAAGCAGACTGAAATTCATCCCAAGTGATGACTTCTTCGACTGGCAGGGAACGCTTGTGGGTGCTCCACCACTGAGCAGCGGCGCCTTTCAGATGATAAGACGCAAAGTTCACATAGTCGGCTGGATCGACATTAGCAGACTCCAGCTCGTGAGTGATGTCGCGAAGCCAGTCATCAGCATCCAGCGGCTGAACAGTGTTGCGGAACATAGTGGGGTTGAGGCGGGTGAAGTCGTGCAGAGTCACGGTGGCATGCTGATGGTGGTGCCCATTCTGATTCGGCTGGGGGAACTGAGCCATGATATTCTGCATGAACTGGCGATTCATCTCGAACTGCTGCATCATCGCGGCCATGTAATCCGGCGGCGGAGGTGGGTCGTTGGCAGCACGACCACGACCACGACCACCACGACCAACCATCCTGCTAGAATTTAACAGGGGTATTTCAGAGATGAAAATTTAATGAGATACCGGAATCAAGCCTGAAGTAAAACGACAACGTAAAGGAGGCGCAGATATATAAAGGAGTAGTCATATTAGACATACACATGCGCACACAGAATCAATCGAAAATCAGGCAACGTAACGTCGTAGAAATTAAGGAAAAAGGACTCTCTAGGCGGCGCGCAGACCGCGGTAAGGATTACACGACGCGACATAGATTCCACTATGTCAATCACGCCGCAAGAAAACTGTTGGCCACAGGAGTTGATGCCAGAGAACGCGCGGCCTGCCCAGAATGAGAATGGGATCCGCGGTCTGGGATCTGGCGTACGACGCCTGCAACACGACTCAATCAATGGGGGATGCACCAGAAAAACGCCGGGTGGAATCAAGAGAACGTGATCCTAATGTCAGCTTTTGTTAAACTTACTAGCAAGGATAAGAGAGCAGATTCCCAGAGCATAGGTAAGGAGAAAAGGATCCTAATACCATAGATGTCACACGTAGTGACATCGATGTGGGCCCGTAAACCAAATATTAAGTTAGCAAAATAGTTTTTCCAAGTCTAGACTCAACTTCGACCAGGTAGTGGTGGGGTGGCTTCCTACAGGCAGTCGGCTCTGATACCAACTTGTGACGCCCCCAAAATCAGACCGTGTACAGTAATCATACACACAGGGTACACGACTGAGATTAGGGTGCCACGGTGATAATATCACAGCACAACACTAAACACAAAAGGATAAACAAATATATTACAATAGAGGGGGTCACACAGACCCGAATATATAAGTCATACAAGCCATAATATCTGAGTACATACATAGTTAGTCAAGTTTTGCCTTAAGAAGGCTAGCACAAATCACATCAGAGATACAGAACGAAAAGGCGAGGCCTCCTCCCTGGGATCCACAGTACTACTCCTGGTCAACGGGGAACTCGACGTCGTAGTAGGCACCTCCGGGGTACTCCTGCTCCTGGGCTCCAACGTCGACTGCAGCGGCCGATCAGGCAAAACAGTAAAGGAAATAAAGCAGGTGAGTATCTAGTATACCCGCGAGTCTTACGTCCGCTACTAAGCATTATGCATGGTATCAACGGAATGAAGAGGCTGTATATAGTGGACTGAAGACAGAAATTCAGAGCAAGGGTAAGAAGCTAGGCCTAACGAAGACTAGCATCTTCCGACGATGTCTTGCAGCATGAGGTAAGAATCAACCAACAGTTTATATAAAACAGTAAAGTAACAATGAAGCAGAAGTTGCTGCAACATTGAATAATAATAAGTTGTAATAATTAACAATGCCTCCGAGTTCACCTCCTCAACATCCCCGCGAGGAAGAGAACCCGAAACCATACAGTTTAATATTAATAGTTTCTAGTGGTAGGATCCAGCTTCAGCATAAAGCGTCCTGTTACCGTGGACACGGCTATCGATAGATCAATTCTTCCCTGCAGGGGTGCACTTGTGTTACGCTACACGCACGGATCTCTAGGGTGGCGGGAACCTTGTTAGGGAACGCTCCACCGAGGCTATCCGACACTTCCTAGCCCATCTTTCAAACTCAACAGAGAGGTCATCCGCCGGACTATATCCTATGTACGCGGGGCTTTGGACCCTAACCCCGACGTACTCCTGCACGGTGCGAGGCTGGCCGGTGAAGTTGAAGCAAATCCAAATAAAACACACCGCTCGAGCAAATAAGACAACACCACTTCCCGGCGCAGGCCGCGGTACTGCTGACGTCTGAAGAGTCCTCGGACGACACTAAGAAGCGGAGGAGCCCATAACTCGTAGTTCCCACGGGTAGGTAGTGCGTACATGGCATATAGCCAACTCAAGACATTCACTGAACCATTTAGCATTTTAATTAACCTGCGTGACAACCGTTATCGTTGCCTCGACTTAACCGACCCGCGGACAACGACAGCAGCCAGGACCACCAGTACATCGGTGCCTGCCCTGTCGTCCCACCAAGTCACTGCGGTTACCAACAAGGTGAACCGTCTCCTTACCTTGTCTCGCGTGTGCTCCGGGAAGAGCTCGACTTTCGTGGGTTGGTAACTCTCGCGGCCAACGACCAGGGGCCAAGCACACCGGTACACTGGTCGTGCCCTCCCTGTCGTCCCGTCGCAATACCTCTCGCGGGCACCGTTGGGTCGCCCGACTTCTTACCTGAAGGACACTCGTTTACAGGACCCTATGACGGCAAGACAAAGTCAGCCTCGAGTGGAGTACAAGGATTACTCCTTGATGGCTCACACTTGAGGTGACTAGGCATAACCCAGATAGGGGCCTTTGACGGTGTCTGCATTGTACCGTACCTGTGCAGTTATAATATAAGTATCCGCGTCCACTCCCCTGAGTGATCACGACCCTCTATCTAATCCTAGCTAACAATGCGCAGGGCTCACTGCTGAATAATGCATAATAAAAATAATAGGCAGCATAGGACAAAGGAAGGCACATCAAGGGGCGACAAAATTCAGGCTATGCAGTTGAATAGGATTGTAATCGTAGCAGCAGCAGTAACCATGCCTACTGCAAGAAATGTACGGAAAGATAGACGATATCTGGGGAAGAGAATGGCTCTGCTTGCCTGCAAGCTCGACGGTAGTAGTAGGGTCGTCGACGACGTAGTCGTACTCAGCAGCGGTGTAGTCGACGGCAGCAGCGGGGTCTACCGGAGATTAAGGGGGGGGGGAAGAAACAGTAAATACACAACAATAATAGCAATACAAATGCAAGACATAACAGATGAAATGTAAACAGGGTTCTAACGTAGTGCAATGCAATATGCTCGGAGCGGGAATTCATCTGGGGATGAACTACCGGCTCCGGGTGATTATCGGATAGGGTGTCCGGAGGGGGAAAGGATCAAGCCGGAGGTGTCGTGGTTACTGGAACAACATAAGGGGGGTGTATCCATGCTATTTGAACCATTCCGGACAACTTTCGTGTTCGGAATAAATTCATCCGGGCACTCTAACAGTACCGGACAATTTATCGGACAGTCGGTCCGGAGGGGGAATGTTCGATGTTCGTAGTGTTAGAGGGGTGTGGTAGACATACGGATAGTGTATTCGTATTCGTTGTATTTTTTTGATCAACTTTCATGTATAAAGTTTTTGAATCTGAGTTACGGTTTAAAAGTTATTGAATTTCAAAGTTTAAATCAATTTAAATGATTTTCTGGATTTTCTTTTATTATTTATTAAACATTATCCACAACATTATCCAGAACAGTGCTGACATGTGGGACCCGCATGTCAGCCTCTGTTATTTATAATTCATTTATCTAAATTAGAAAATGCCTCTGGAATTTCTTTTAAAATCCTTTAAAATCAAACTGACAAGGGGGGCCCAGGTGTCATTGACTCCAGTGTTAACTAAACTTGGTTAATTAAGTTAAACGACCAGGGCCCACTGTCAGTGACTCATAATAACCAAAAGGTTAACTTTTCTATTTAGCTTAACAAGGATAGTTAGCAGGGAGGTGGGGCCCGACTGTCAGTGGCCCATTAGCCACTAACAGTAAACCTGGCAGGGAGGACCCACCGGTCAGCGACTCCGGTGAGCTCGCCGGAGGCTCGCCGGCGGCGAGGTCGAGCCAACCCGCGATTCCGAGCGCCGTTGGAGGCGCTGCTTGCGGCATTCGACGGAGAACTTGACGCCGCATCGATCTGGGGTGTTCCCGCGGGCTGGGACGCACGGAGGTGAGCGCATCTTCATCAATGGCGGCGAAGGGCGTCGGGCTCCAATGGCGAAGGCGTATACGAGTCAAATTCGAGCTATTTACTGGTCCAAAACGAGCACACGCACCACGGGGAACCTACTAGTGCACTTGGCGTGGGCTGGGACGAACCAAAACGACGACCCCGACGACGTGCCACGGCGGCCGGAGCAAGCGGGTTAGGGGAGAAGGCTACGGGCTACGCGAGCAACTACGGGAAGTTGGCGATGAACGGGAAGCTCACCAGGAGCGCGTAGAGGAGGGAAGTAGGCTCGGGGGAGGCTCGACGGCGCGGGAATTCGACGGCGATGTCGCGGCGGCGCCGGAGGGGAACGGTGGCGTAGTCGTCGCTGCCGGGCTCCACGGTTCGATTCCTGGCGCTCGGAGACGAGGACGTCGACGAGGAGCACGCTGGACAAGGTGGTGAGGCGGCTCGAGGTCAGCGGCCGCGGTGGTGCGCGGTCATGGCGACGGCGGGCTCGGGGGATTTTTCCCCGACGATGGCGAGAGGAGGAGGAGAGGAATGGGGTTGCGGGGGTGTCCAGGAGGGAGGGGGCCTCGTTCTTATCGTGTCCATGGCGGGAGGGAGCAGGTGAAGGGCGGGGCCGGGCTGGCGGCGACGTGCCCGCGGTCGGCGCCGTACGGGAGCAGTTGGGGCAGGTGAGGGAGGAAGAAGACAAGGGGAGTGGGCTGGGCTGGGCTGCGGTGGCTTCGCCCCAGGCGAGGTTTAAGTGTTTTTCCCATTTTCTGGTTTTCTGCTTATTCAAATTCTTTTCTGTAATTGATTTGTTAACCCTAGCATTTTTGAAAAATATAATTGGTGTTGGTAAATTAGTTTTATATATTACTGAGGTGCCACAAAAAGTTATGCAGCAAAATAAATTCATTAGGTATTTCTTTTAAATATTAAATGCCCAAAGTAGGGGTTTTAACCTACTGTTTGAATTGTTTACAATTTTCTATAACTCCAAAAATTACCAAAGTTGTTCCAACATGATTATAATGATTTTAGGCAATTTACAAAAATAGTTCCATGATTTTTGGAACAACTTTATTTGAGCACTTTTGTTTTAATTTCCAATTGAGGTAGTTTGAACTAGGGTTGGTTTCATGATGAACAAAATGCATTGGGCTTTGTGTTTTGATTACCAACCAGCATGGTTTGAAAAGAGCAGAAGCAAGTTTGATTAGGGACAGGGGATAACAGTGATTAGCAAACAGTGATAGTCAACAGTGATGGTGATTACTGTTACAAGCATCTGAGGGTGTTACAGGTGACCTCCGTAAGGGATACCCTTAAACTAATAATTAGGGTGGTAGCCTGATACACGAGATAATACTCGCCCTCGTTGGTTACCCCAAGTCGAAGGTGAGATGCAGTGTAGCAGCAAGTTTCCCTTAGCAAAGATGCTAAGGTTGAGTATCGAACCAGTAGGACTCCAAGATACGTAGGTGTCACGGCGCTTGACGTGGACCTGCACACAGATACAAATAACTTCGCTCCCAACGAGTACAGAGGAGTTGTCAATTCCTCCGGCCTTGTTGTTTAAAAAGGATCAACGCAAGAGATAATAATAGTGGCAACTGAAAGTAAAGACTGAAAATAAACTAAGGGTGTAAACAATGATATGAAGATGAACCGGGGTCCCGTGATTTTCACTAGTGATGTTTCT
Source organism: Bromus sterilis (assembly GCA_950022295.1). Classification (NCBI taxonomy): domain Eukaryota; kingdom Viridiplantae; phylum Streptophyta; class Magnoliopsida; order Poales; family Poaceae; genus Bromus; species Bromus sterilis. The sequence continues at coordinate 15,977,977 of OX465598.1, read as the reverse complement.
CTCCCAAAAGACGATAAAAGTGCCAGCGAGGTAAACAAATCACAGCTGGGCAATTGACAGGATTATGAAGGCACCGCAATGCTAACTATGCTGCAAAGAAAGGAAGGCCCAAAAGCAATGGGCAGTACGCCAAGGTAAGTAGACCAAAATCCAACTGCATCTACTACGAATCATCCACCTTGAAATATCTATCCAGAACATCTCGCTGGTATTAAGTTGCGAATCCCACCCAAAGTGTAAACTCAAAGCAACAGACAACTACATTAAAAGACCTTTGCGTAAAGTAAACAATCCTTGCATCCGCGGATACAAGCACCGTTGTTTTATCCCTGGTGGCAAAAACACATCCCCTAGTCTCATGTTTCTGGCACTCCAGCTAGACATCAAGGGGCTGAACCCACAATCAACCATAACGCTCCCTCTTGGAGTTGCAATAAATCACTTGGCCAAAGTAAAATACGGCAACGGATAACATGCAAGAATTTACTCAAGAACAAAATATAAAAGAGAAGAACCAAATATATTACTCATCACAATCTGAACATAGTCTCATAATCCATCAGATCCCAACAAACTCAGCATAGTAAAGGCAGAAAATTACAAAGGTGCATCGATCATGTGAGGCAGCTCACGAGGTCTCGAAAGTGGAAGCACAAAGAGGGGAGAGGAACATAGCTACTGGTCACGGACCCATGGTCCAAGGGGAACTACTCACGGTATATACGGGAGGCGTTCATGGCTATGGATGGTCTCCCGGAGGGGGTTCCTCCTCCCGGCAGGGTGCCGGGGCAGCTTCTCCAGGCAGCCCCGATCTTGAAACAGCGGCGGCGGTGGTACAGAGGCGAGATCGCGGAAAAGAGATCGATATTAGGGGTTTCCACCCGAGGGCTAAATATAGGCGGAGGGGGTGTCGAGGGGACCCACCAGGCAGCCAGGAGGGCTCCTGGCGTAGCCTAGGGTGGGGTCGCGCCAGGGATCCTCTTGGTCTCCTGGTGGTGGCCCCCCTCCGCTCCTTTGGTGTTTCCGAAAGCTTCCGTGTCGCTGATTTTTTATCTGATTTTTCCGGATTTTTTGGAGCACTTTTAATGGCCGGAAAACCTGAAATACAAAAACAGCAACTGGCAGCTGGGTACACTGGGTTAATAGATTAGTCCAAATATGCTCAAAAGTGTATGAAAGTTCAAGAAAACATGGCAAAGTCACACAAAACATGCATGGAGCAAGCAGAAATTATAGATACGTTTGGGACGTATCAACATCCCCAAGCTTAATTCCTGCTCGTCCTCGAGTAGGTAAATGATAACAAGCATAATTTCTATGGTGACATGCCACACAACCATATAAGGACTTTTAAGTAAAGCAATCAAAGCATGCAATTCAATTCAAGTCTTAACAAGCAAGAGTCTATATCAGCATTGACACAAGCAACAAAAGAACAAAAGGTGCAAGAGCTCTCTCTGTCCGTGACTCGAATGTCTCCAGATGGTGTTTGCGTGCAAGCAGGGGACTGGGAAAAAGAGAGAAAAAAGGTTGTTGAGAACAACTATCTACTAAAGTTTCACACTTGGTCTCCTTTGGATTCTTATCTTGACTCGTCCCCAGACCACTAGCCAGGTACAAGTCAAACTGATCCACTCCCTTTCGATATTTTGAGCACGCATGCAATGGATGAGCGTGAGGAAGAAAGTTGACACCTAAAAGGCGAAACAGAAAGAAGGTGGAGGAGGAAGACAAAAAGGTGTGAAAGGCTCACATCAATGAGGACAATCATAGGCAAGAGAAGGCCATATGATAGATATGATGTGAGGAGTAGGGATTGCCATGCAACGGATGTACATGTGAGCTAAAAGCTCTCCAATGGAACTAGTGGGGGTGCATCCAACTTGCTTGCTCAAGAAGACCTAGAGCTCGTTTGAGGAGGCTCATCATTGGAATATACAAGCCAAGTTCTATAGTGTGAAGGTCCCCACATAGCTATATGCATGATGATGATCTCTATGGAGTACAAGGGATAGAGGATGAAGTACTAGTGTGGATCTCCCAAAAGGGATAGTAGTGTGCCCCCTTCTCTCTTTTCATTTATTTTTCTCTTTTTTCTATTTTTTCTATTTTTTTGGTGGCCTCAATGGCTCTTTCTATTTAACTCTCATTTGTCCTCTTTGGGATCTTTTGATTTTGTCCTCTTTGGGATCTTTTCCTCACTTTAGGGGCAACACTCTATTTTTTACAAGAATATAGGAGATCTTTCACACTTTACAAAGGTACTCACATAAAGAAGATATAACTATCATGATGCAAATGTATGACATGAGGATCAAGTCATGAGAAGATGGATGTTGCATGGCAATGTATCTCAGAAAGGCTATGGGAATGCCTTGTAGGTAGGTATGGTGGTTGTTTTGAGAAAAGATATAAGGAGGTTTATGATGACAGAGCGTATCGTGCCAAGGGTTTGGATGCACCGGCGAAGTATGCGGCAACTCTCAAGGTGAGAAAAGGGCAATGCACGGTACCGAGGAGGCTAGAAAAAGTATAGGTGGGTGGAAGTGTCAACTTTCGAATACTCACATCAGTCCGAAGAACTCATGCACTTATTATCGGTAACTCTCAATCTAATCAGGAGGTTCACAAAGGGACAAGTACCCCGAGGAGGAGTGTATGGGGGTTTGGTTATCCTTGCGCATCCTCGACTCATGGTACGTGAGTGTTCTCTAATATTCGAACCCTCCAGAGGTTAGTGATCCATCTAGTAGCTAGAGTTCTTAACAGGGGTTTTTGGTTTTCGAAAAACACACGGATTGCCCAAAATACGACACCTATCACTAATAGGCTCGAGCTCTTGACACCAAAAGTTCAAACATTACTCTAGTCAATACCTCAAAACTATTGCAAGTTACTACTACAAAGAGAACAACAACTTCAACTACCTACTTCTAGTCAAGACACAAAACTCAGTGCAACAGGCAAACTCTCTAACAAGATAAAACATGCAACCTATAGAAAGTTCAACCTAAAACAAAAGAAAAGCTCTAGAAAAACTAAAGCACTACAACTAAACAGAGCAGCAGCTAAGAAAAGAAAAAGAACAACTCACCGCTAAAAGAATAAGCATGCAAATCCTATGAGGAGTTCTAGTTCAAGCGGAGCGTGTAACTCTCCCACACAAAAGAGTAAGCTGGGGTCTAACTTGTTACTACAGCAAACAAAGCAAAAACAAACCTAGAAAAGTAAAGAGCGAGATGCTCCAAGCATAGCACACAACGCATGAAGTGATAAAAATATAGTGCAACGAGGGACGAACTGATAATTGTTGATGAAGAAGGGGATGCACGGGGGCCTACCCAAGCTTAGACGCTTGAGTATCCTTGAATATTTATTGGGGGTGCACATGGGCATCCCCAAGCTTGAGCTTTGACACTCCAAGATCTTTTTTCATCATCTTCCATCGCACACTTGAAAACTCCCTTCATACATAACTCATTGTAGACTGATTAGAGAGGTTAGTGCCCTACTAAAATAATATTTTCTCTACTAGAAATAAAGATAATCTTGAACAGCTACTGTTTATCAAGATTTCCAAAAAGGTTTTGCAAAGATAAAGCAAGCTTAAGGTTTGCAAAAGTAAGGAGAGACAAAACGTGGCAGAATATGTGAAAAATAGAACAAGAGGTAGAAAAGAATTTTTTAGGGATACTTCTGTAACTCAAATAAAAAAACTCAAAACATACACAAGTTTCGTAAATGTATAGATCACGCTGTGTAAAAAATTCAGCTCAAAAAGATGAACTGGGATTTTTCTCTGATTTTTCTAGTCACGAGGACAGAATCTGTTTTCTGGACAGCATGTCACAACTTTCACTTTCCTTGTCGTATGAGGCTAAACTTGGCACAAAGCTTGAAAAGTAAAGATACAATGATGTTGCTACAGTAGTAACAATCATCAAGACCACTAAAAACAGAAGAAAAGAAAAAAGAAAAACCTAAATTCGTTGCGGGCTGCCTCCCGAAAGCGCTTCTTTAGAGCCATTACCTAGGCTTAAAGCAGAAGATCAAGTATTTTCAAGAAAATAACTAGCCCGTGTGACGGAGTCAAAAGGTAACTTAATATTTTTCCTAGGGAAGTGTTCTATCCCTTTCTTGAGAGGGAATTGGAATTTTATAATCCCTTCTTTCATATCAATAACAACACCAACTGTGCGAAGAAAAGGACGTCCCAAAATAATTGGACAAGAAGGTTCACATTCAATGTCCATAATAGTAAAATCAACGGGAACATAATTGTCATTGACAATGATAAGAACATCGTCGATCTTCCCCAAAGGTTTCTTTACGGAAGAATCAACAAGACGAACACCAAAAGAACAGGGATCAAAAGGTTTCAACTCAAGCATATCATGCATTCTTTTGGGCATAACAGAGGTACTTGCTCCAACATCACAAAGAGCATAACAAGAGAAGTTATTCAATTTGATTTTTATCATAGGATCCCAACCATCTTCTAGCTTCCTAGGTATGGAGGCTTCTAGTCTAAGATTCTCCTCCCTAACTTTAATTAGAGCATTGGCGATATGCTCTGTGAAGGCAAGATTAAGTGTGCTAGTGTGGGGGTCTCTAGACATCTTGTGTAGGAAACCAATAACTTTAGATAAAGTACAGTTGTTGAAGTCTAGGTCACTACTATCTATCAAGGAGGTAGTGATATCATTTAAGCTTACTTGTTTGAAAGTCTCTATGTTCATAGAGGTTTCTTCATCTATGGTTGAGGTGGTAGCATCACCATTGATAGGTCAAGTGGGACTAGGGGTGTGATGAGTGCTAACAGTTTGAACATCCTCAACTACTTGGATAGTGGCTACTGTGTGGTAGGTAGGAAGGCTCTTAATTCTATCTTCTTCCATGGGAATGACTTCTGGTTTGGCTGCCATCTGGTTTATCAAGGTAGATTGGGTGAGAGACATGTTTGAAACATAGGTCTCAATGGCAGTGAGTCTAGTTTGGAGGCTGGAAATGTCACTATTCAGGCTCTTAAGTTGTTTACTAATGTTTTGCAGGATAGAGGAGTGCTCATCTAATTGTCTGGAAAAGGCCTTGTTTTGTTCAAACTGTGTGTGCATATAGCTTTTGGTGCCTTTTTCTATTTCTATAAGTTTCTCATAGCTGGGTAGGTCTCTTTCCCTATAATTCTAGCTGTAGGAGTTGCTATTACCGTCCCCATAATTGTTGGATGGGAAAGGTCTAGGATTATTAGCAAAGTTGCCCCTATAAGCATTATTACTAAAGTTGTTTCTAGAGATAAAATTCACATCTACTTGATCCTGAGCAATCAAAGAATTTAAAGGAACATTTTGAGGATCAATAGGAGCTTGCTTTGTAAGTAGAGACATTATAAGGTCAAACTTTTCATTTAGAGAGGAGATCTCCTCGAAAGAATTTACCTTCTTACCAGTTGGAGATCTTTCAGTGTGCCACTGAGAGTAATTCAACATCATATCATCAAGTAGCTTTGTGGCAGCACCAAGTGTGGTTGACATAAAATTTCCTCCTGCGGCCGAATCTAACAGGTTCCGCGAGGTAAAGTTCAAGCCTGCATAAAAAGTCTGGATAACCATCTAGGTAGTCAGTCCATGTGTGGGGCAGTTCTTGACTAGCGTCTTCATACGTTCCCATGCCTGGGCAACGTGTTCATTATCCAATTTCCTGAAATTCATAATGTTACTCCTCAATTGAATAATTTTAGCAGGGGGATAGTACTTCCCGATAAAAGCATCCTTGCACTTATCCCAAGAATCTATGCTATTCTTAAGCAAGGATTGAAACCAGATTTTAGCTTCATCCCTCAAAGAGAAAGGAAAAAAGCTTAAGCTTAACAATTTCACCATCTACTTCTTTGTACTTTTGCATATCACAAAGCTCAATAAAATTATTTAAGTGCAAAGTAGCATCATCTCTAGCACCAGAGAATTGATCTTTCATAACAAGGTTCAGCAAAGCAGGTTTAATTTCATAAGAAGGTGCTGAAGTAGCAGGTGTAGCAATAGGAGTGCAGATAAAGTCACTGTTGTTGTGACTAGTGAAGTCACACAACTTGGTGTTTTCATTGGAACCCATAGTAGCAGCAGGTATTTTTGGTATTTTTGATAAGGGACACAAAGGTAAAAACTAAAAGGCAAACTAACAAGACTAAAAAGCAAAGATAAAAGATAGTGTGCAACTCCCCTATCTTGTAGACTGGAGTCCTCGGCAACGGCGCCAGAAATTCGCTTGATACACGAGATAATACTCGCCCTCGTTGGTTACCCCAAGTGGAAGGTGAGATGCAGTGCAGCAGCAAGTTTCCCCTAGCAAAGATGCTAAGGTTGAGTATCGAACCACTAGGACTCCAAGAGATACAAGTAGGTGTCACGGCGCTTGACGTGGACCTGCACACAGATACAAATAACTTCGCTCCCAACGAGTACAGAGGAGTTGTCAATTCCTCCGGCCTTGCTGTTTACAAAGGATCAACGCAAGAGATAATAATAGTGGCAACTGAAAGTAAAGACTGAAAATAAACTAAGGGTGTAAACAATGATATGAAGATGAACCGGGGTCCCGTGATTTTCACTAGTGATGTCTCTCTCCCAAAAGACGGTAAAAGTGCCAGCGAGGTAAACAAATCACAGTTGGGCAATTGACAGGATTATGAAGGCACCGCAATGCTAACTATGCTGCAAAGAAAGGAAGGCTCAAAACCAATGGGCAGTACGCCAAGGTAAGTAGACCGAAATCCAACTGCATCTACTACGAATCATCCACCTTGAGATATCTATCAAGAACATCTCGCTGGTATTAAGTTGCGAATCCCACCCAAAGTGTAAACTCAAAGCAACAGACAACTGCATTAAAAGAACTTTGCGTAAAGTAAACAATCCTTGCATCCGCGGATACAAGCACCGTTGTTTTATCCCTGGTGGCAAAAACACATCCCCTAGTCTCATGTTTCTGTCACTCAAGCTAGACATCAAGGGGCTGAACCCACAATCAAGCATAACGCTCGCTCTTGGAGTTGCAATAAATCACTTGGCCAAAGTAAAATATGGCAACGGAAAACATGCAAGAATTTACTCAAGAATAAAATATAAAAGAGAAGAACCAAATATATTACTCATCACAATCTGAACATAGTCTCATAATCCATCAGATCCGAACAAACTCAGCATAGCAACGGCAGAAAATTACAAAGGTGCCTCGATCATGTGAGGCAGCTCACGAGGTCTCGAAAGTGGAAGCACAAAGAGGGGAGAGGAATATCACATAGCTACTGGTCACAGAACCATGGTCCAAGGGGAACTACTCACGGTACATACGGGAGGCGTCCATGGCTATGGATGGTCTCCCGGAGGGGGTTCCTCCTCCCGGCAGGGTGCCGGGGCATCTTCTCCAGACAACCCCGATCTTTAAACGGCGGCGGTACAGAAGCGAGATCGCGGAAAAGAGATCGATATTAGGGGTTTCCACCCCGAGGGCTAAATATACGCGAAGGGGGTGTCGAGGGGACCCACCAAGCAGCCAGGAGGCCTCCTGGCGCGACCTAGGGTGGGGCGGGCGCCAGGGACCCTCCTGGTCTCCTGGTGGTTGATGGCTCCCAAGTGCAGGAGATCAATCGTAGTCTTCGATGGGAAGTATTACCCAAATTTGTAGTTCGACTCAGTGGGAACACAAGAATACCAATGAGACTTTAGCAATTGGGACGTCACTCCCAACCACACCTGTGTATCAACAAACTTGCAGCGAGAGTGGTGAGTGTAATAATGCGGTGAAAGTAAACAAACAGAAAGTAAATGGAGAGCAAGTGTTTTCCCAGTTTTCACCGGAAAAGAGTGGAAGTAAACCAGAAACTAAAACGCAGGCATGAGGTGACAGCGGGGTGTTGCACGGATAAGATTGATCATATAATAATGTTTTGCTAGCAGCGGGGCCTTTCTCTATCTCAGTTTTATGTAGGTGTGTGTTCCGTAAATTATTGTGCGTACTAACCAAGAGAATTTGCACAAAGCCTATTGTCCTACCTGCCCATTTCACCGGGGCCAATTTGGAACTACAGGTAATTAAGGTCTACCCTTTCGAATAGCCCGGACCAACGCATTAACACTCCATGAACACACATAATCCTCAAACTAGAACATATCCCCCTTGTTTTCCCTAGCTGTCACTTTAGGGTTCGCAGGTTCAACATAATAGCAGGTAAAACACATTGCAGATAGATACCAAACTCATATATATGATGTAGCAATGCAAGTTCAGTACTGAAATCATGCCACTCGGGCCCTAGTAACAAGCATTAAGCCTAGCAATAGTGCATCAACATAAGACATAAGAATTCTCAAGACAAACCCCTAGATCCCGCATACCGGGTAGCAATTACATGATCAATCTCATCCAAAACCCCTCACACCTCACATGCCTACAGCAATTACTCACACATGGAGGGGGTGATGGAGCTCATGGTCGATGGAGATGATGGTGGTGATGATGATGGTGACGAAGCCCCTCGAATTCCACCTCCGGGGGTGAAATCCTGGATCAATCTGACTCCGAAATCGAAGATCGTGGTGGCGGCGGCTCTCCGTTTCGCGAACAGCCCTCTCCTTCGAAACCCGTAAGTTTCTCGTATATATGGAGGGGTACGTCGAAGACCTAGCCGGAGTGGGCCACCTGGTCCCAAAAGGGGTGACCCCACGCGGCCAAGGAATCTGTCCGCGTGTGGGGCCCCCTTTTGGCCCTCGGGTGGCCCCCCGGCCCCATCTGGTGCTCATTCCCCTTCTTTTCCATAAAAAGTTACGTGGTTTTCGTCCCCTGTGAAAATTCCTACGAAAATAGACGGAAAGAAGACTTGTGCTAAAAACAGCGTCAGATTCTGCAGATTTATTCAATTATGGGGGAACTCCGGAGAGAAATACGATGCAAAGTGCTTGGAAAAGTAGATGCATTTTGGGTGCATCAACTCCCCCAAGCTTAGCTCGTTGTTTGTCCTCGAACAACTCAAACGCAGTGCAGAAGCGATAAAAACTTTGACAAGAACTTTGCATTGCATATGCATCGCCAATTAATACTAGCAAATACTCAAGATATGATTCCTGTAACAAGTAGCAAAATACTAGCAAGTGTGCATCTACTCAGTGTTGAAGCATATATACTTGTTGCAATAGAAATAACATGAAGTGTTAATACTTGAATGAGTTTGCTCAATTGTAGACATAAACAAAGGCTTGTGCATCGTTGATGATTGAATCATATCAAGATTTTTGAGATCTCTGATTCTTTCATATGTTGACAAGTAAAATAATTGTGCTTACTACCTTGCTCTCAGTTTTGCTAAATCATTAATTTTTCATTTTGATTCTTATGCTTGACAAACTACAAGTTGAAAGCCTCATGCCCCTTAAAAGCGAAGTCCCGCACCATGATTACTCAACTCTAGATTCCTAATAAGCCTTGTACAATCATTGTAAATATTAATGACATCATAGAGAGTAGCAATTGGGGTACCTGTTGCCCCATGACATGGAAACCAGCCCATGTCAAAATGGCAAGACAAACAAATGGAATGGACTCATTATCCTTTTTTATTTCATTCACTATATGCATAGCTTCTTATTTTATTATAGGATATGTTGCGGAGTCCATTCTAGCTATAAGTAAATTTCCACCATGATATCGCATGGCTTGGGTTAGCGGCCCAATGCGTCTCTCTAATCATATATACTTACTCATCAAGACTTACTATTCCTCTACCTCATTTCGGCATGACAGGCATCCACAGTTAAAATAACATGATATCAACTTGAATATAAAATTCTTAGTGCAGCGTTGAAAGTTTTCCATGTGATACACATTTAGACTAACTCCCAACCATAAGTTCGTCAAGCATAAGACTCCACTTTTATCATTCATGAAATTTTTCTCTAATTCTTTTCTTGGTTGGCAAGTTCAGTAAGCACAATGGGATGCGTAAACCTTTGCTTAAGGCTACAATTATTCAATCTATCAGCCAAGTAATGACACTAAACAATATTTCAGTTGCATCAGAATATATTCTACTAAACCACGGAGAAGATAAACAATTGCTATTATGTCTCTAAGTGTTAAAGGAATCATAAGGTGTGCACTTGCTGTTATTAAAAAGCATACATAAGCACGGCAAAGGTGTCATACCTTTCATCCCTTCAAGCACATTATCATATCATTGTTGTTCTCCTCCCCCCACTTGAACTGCGCAATAAAAACTCAAATCTTGCTATAAAAAGTTACTGCATTCAGCAATTTGTTTACCTACCTAAACACCTCAAAAAAAATTCTCATGTTTTACTTAGGTGAAGGTCATGAAAAATTGCAGTAGTGATTAAATTTTCAGCTCAAACGGAGTCACAAGTAAAGAGTAAAGGATATAACAGTGAACATATTTCAGCAATTCCTGCATCTCCGTATTTATACTAGACTCAAAAAAACAAAAATCTTTTTGTGGTTTTTGATTTTTAGAAACATAATGTAAATGACCAGAAGTAAACTAACTAACAAATAACAAAAAAATATTTTTGTGTTTTTCAGATTTAATGAACATAAAACAACAAATAACATGAAAATGATATAACACAACGAATGAGGAGGGAGAGAAATACTCCCCCAAGCTTGTGATCAAGCTAGTATCCTGGGTGGTAATCATGACCACCACTCGACGAACCTCCTTGGAAGAAGGATGGATCCTGCCACGCTTGTGCTCCAAGGTGTGGTTCAGGGAAGCCCCAGGGATATGCCATAGGCGCCTGGTGTAGGGGCTCCTCCTGCGGTGGCTCTTCTTGTTGTGGCTCCTCCTCCACAGTCCATTTTGTCTCCTTTTCCGGTGCACCACTGGTCCCTCAAACCTGAATGTAGAGAGGAATTCCCTCGAGAGTTCCACATATGTGTTGCGTGGATGGCGTGAGAACTCAAGCAGCCCCGTAGTTGCAGCAAAGGCTTGGAAATCTTCAGTAATCCCCCAATGTTCAAGCACTTCAGGGTCTTGCCATCTTGTGGTATGGACACGCAGATTTTCCCCTGCAAAAACCAATTCATCCTCCCATAATTGATTGTCATCATGATTGTTGGACACCTTTGATTCTCTCCTCCTTGTCCTTGAGGACATCCCAAGCAATGCATTTCCCTTGTTCAGCATGTTACCTTGCTGTACCAAAATGAAATACAACAAAAATTAAATTGTATCACTCTAAAACATTGCTAAGGCATCCATAACTAGTCCTCTAATCAATATCATGCATCCATATCAACTAGAAAACTCAAATTCATGGAGTTCTTAGACATAATAGGTGACACCTAGTGCAGCAAAATACTTCATACACAAAGCATGGGAGCAAAAAGTAATTGGATGAGTGAAGGAGTTACATACCAAGGAGTGATTCCACCAAACAGATTTGAAAAATCTGCCTCAAATGTGGAGATCGAGGATTGACGGAGAAACAGAGCACGGGAAAAATGGAGGAGATGAACAGGGGTTGGTTTTCGGTCGAAAGGGAGCAGATGAGCATTGGATGGGCCCCAGCACCCACTTGTGGCCAAAAATAGGGTATCCCACGCGGCCAAGGAATCTGGCCGCGTGGAGGTACCTATTTTGGCCCCTGGTGGCCTGCTGGTGCTCCCCCACTGGCTGCTGGTCCCTTCGGGCAAAAAAACTGACCCCCTAATTTTTCTGGAATTTTACGTGAAACTTTTCTACAGAGAATTTCTAAAACTTCATATTCTGTGATTTCTGATTCTAAATTTTTCAATACTATGTCTATGTCTCACAATTTTAAAGCAAATAACATAAAAAGAAATGCAATTTAAATGTTTGTGAATCATGCTTTTATCGTTTCCACATTAGTAATGAGGTTGATCAGGTCTCATTAGCAACATGTAAAGAATATGGCTCATGATTCTTATTATTACTTATTGTAAAAAAATAAATCAAGTTACCTCATATTTGATGGGAATGGTCCCAATCATTAATATTTCATACCTTGGTGCTGGAGGTGGTAGAGGTATTTCAAAGCTACCAATCATAATAGAATTTATTTGTATAGAATTCACACTTGTGCTCATACTTGTAACATGTTTCTTCTTGGGAAAATAAATAGTGTGCTCTTTGCCTTTGACATTAAATGTCACTTTGCTCTCAGTGCAATTTATCACAGCTCCTGCAGTATTCAAAAAAGGTCTCCCAAGAATAATAGATAGATTATCATCTTCAGGCATTTCTAGTATAACAAAATCAGTAGGTATCAACTCATTAGCAATAGAGATGGGAACATCCTCACATATTCCTATAGGTACATCAGTTGTTTTATCAGCCATTTGTAAAGATATTTCTGTTGGAACTAGTTTGTTTAAATTAAGCTTCTTATATAGTGAAAAAGGCATAACACTAACACCAGCTCCTAAATCACATAATGCATATTTCACATAGGCTTCTTTAATTTTGCAAGGAATAGTAGGAATACCAGGATCTCCACGTTTTTCAGGCAATTTTCCTTTAAATGAATAGTCAGCAAGCATAGCAGTAATAGCATCAGTAGGTATCTTTCTTTTATTAGTGACAATATCTTTCATGTATTTTGAATATGGAGGATTCTTAATAGCATCAATAAGTGGAATCTCTAATTTCATATTCTTAATCATATCATAAAATTGCCCATACCTTTCTTCATCTTTGGTTTTAATACCTCTTGGGGATATGGAATGGGTCTTTGCACCCATGGATCCCTTTCTTTACCTTTATCTTTATCTTTATTTGGCTTCTTCTTCTTCTTAGTCTTCTCAATAGGAGGCTGAGGATCCTCCTTATCAGCAGCTTCTTCATTATTATCATCATGTTGTGCAATATCAGGCGGAGATGATTCTTCTTCTTCATTATTATCATCCTCAGTCTCAGCATCAGAAATAGAAATACCCTTGTCTTGCTCAGTGGAGTCATCATCATGCTCATTTTCATTGGGAGATTTACCTGCAAAAGATTTATCTTTAAGAGCAACTTGCTCTTTTCTTTTAGGATGATCATCAGGATAATCAGGATCCTGGGTGCTTGCACCTCCCCTTGTATTAACTCCACATAGTTGTTTTTGTTTATTCAGATTTTCATATAATTGATTTTCTAAAGAAATCATTTGCTCAACTTGATTGTTCATCATTTCACAATGTTTAACAATTCTTTTAACTTCCCCTACACTAGCATTTAAATTTTCACGGAGGAAATTAATTTTATGATGGTTTTCCATGATAGTCATTCTAATTTTACGCTCCTCAGGATTATCATGATAAGCAAAATTGTTAACATAAGAGACATCAATGGGAGGTGTTACCTTCTCATTACCTTCCATAGGGAGTATAGAGATCACTTGAATTGGAAAACATGGTTCATCAGTAGGAAGTTTAATACCCATTTTAGATAATTCCTTGAGATGGGAGGTTTTAATTCCCTTCTCTTTAATATCCTTGGAAGCTTCAGACATTTCTTCTTGGTTCAATTCGAGCATACCTCCTTTCTTCTCTGGGAGTGTCTCATTTTTATCTATCTCCTCAATGTGCCAATCAGCTTCATTTTCGAGAATAGACTCCAGTAATTCAATTGCTTCATCAACACTTCTGTCCCTAAAGATATTCCCTGCAATACTATCAAGGTAGTCTCTTGTTTCCCCCATTAGTCTATTATAGAATATATCAAGCAATTCATGAGGTTTAAAACCATGACCAGGACATTTCTTACACATTTTACCAAATCTCCCCCAAGCTTGGGGTAGACTCTCTTTCTTATCTTGTCTAAAATTGCCAATTTCAACAGTTAATGCATGTATCCTTTCAGCAGGAAAATATTTATTGAAAAACAATTGCAAGCATTCTTCCTTACTAGTAATACATGCTGGTCCTAAACGATTATACCAAACTCTAGCATCTTCACCCAAAGAAAAAGGAAACAATTTTAAGAATAAATAATGTTGACGGATTTCATCATTTCCAAATGCAGTAGATAAAGCATGCAATTCAGCAATATGATCAAGAGGGGACTCCTCATCCTTTCCACAGAATCTAGATTTCTCAACTATCTCGATTATCTCAGGATTAACATTAAATTCATAATTTTTATCTCTAATCTAATAGCTGGACCACACAAATTCCTAGTAGCAGCAAAACAATTTCCAAGAGATGCATCATCATAAATAGAGAGTTTATCAAGTTTTGAATAATCAGGTGATATAAAGGCCTCAATAAATGCTTCTTCTTCTTAAGAAGAGGCCCCATATTCATACTCTCTACGAGTTTCATTTCTTTCTAGCTCAAGTTCTACATTTTCATCCACAAAAGATTCAGGAATTTCAGTTGCCTCAGGTGTTTCAATAGTTTCAGGAATTTCAGAAGCTAGTTCTTTTTCTACATTATCAAGTGTTTGATCATTAGATGTACTAGTAGACATTTTTGACAAAGGTGATTTACCAGCTATTCCTTTCTTTTTCTTAGCAGCCACAGTAGAAACAACATTAGGTGAAAAATTTGGTCTACTAGGCAAATCATTACCAGAACGAGTAGTTGAAGGAATTACCTCCTTCGGAGTGTCCTTTCCCTTTCCCATTGTAGGGAACAAGAAAGTGCAGCAAGTAGACAATAACAAGTGGTCTTACCAATAAAGCTAGGCTCCCCGGCAACGGCGCCAGAAAATAGTCTTGATGGCTCCCAAGTGCAGGAGATCAATCGTAGTCTTCGATGGGAAGTATTACCCAAATTTGTAGTTCGACTCAGTGGGAACACAAGAATACCGGTGAGACTTTAGCAATTGGGACGTCACTCCCAACCACACCTGTGTATCAACAAACTTGCAGCAAGAGTGGTGAGTGTAATAATGCGGTGAAAGTAAACAAACAGAAAGTAAATGGAGAGCAAGTGTTTTCCCAGTTTTCACCGGAAAAGAGTGGAAGTAAACCAGAAACTAAAACGCAGGCATGAGGTGACAGCGGGGTGTTGCACGGATAAGATTGATCATATAATAATGTTTTGCTAGCAGCGGGGCCTTTCTCTATCTCAGTTTTATGTAGGTGTGTGTTCCGTAAATTATTGTGCGTACTAACCAAGAGAATTTGCACAAAGCCTATTGTCCTACCTGCCCATTTCACCGGGGCCAATTTGGAACTACAGGTAATTAAGGTCTACCCTTTCGAATAGCCCGGACCAACGCATTAACACTCCATGAACACACATAATCCTCAAACTAGAACATATCCCCCTTGTTTTCCCTAGCTGTCACTTTAGGGTTCGCAGGTTCAACATAATAGCAGGTAAAACACATTGCAGATAGATACCAAACTCATATATATGATGTAGCAATGCAAGTTCAGTACTGAAATCATGCCACTCGGGCCCTAGTAACAAGCATTAAGCCTAGCAATAGTGCATCAACATAAGACATAAGAATTCTCAAGACAAACCCCTAGATCCCGCATACCGGGTAGCAATTACATGATCAATCTCATCCAAAACCCCTCACACCTCACATGCCTACAGCAACTACTCACACATGGAGGGGGTGATGGAGCTCATGGTCGATGGAGATGATGGTGGTGATGATGATGGTGACGAAGCCCCTCGAATTCCACCTCCGGGGGTGAAATCCCGGATCAATCTGACTCCGAAATCGAAGATCGTGGTGGCGGCGGCTCTCCGTTTCGCGAACAGCCCTCTCCTTCGAAACCCGTAAGTTTCTCGTATATATGGAGGGGTACGTCGAAGACCTAGCCGGAGTGGGCCACCTGGTCCCAAAAGGGGTGACCCCACGCGGCCAAGGAATCTGGCCGCGTGTGGGGCCCCCTTTTGGCCCTCGGGTGCCCCCCGGCCCCATCTGGTGCTCATTCCCCTTCTTTTCCATAAAAAGTTACGTGGTTTTCGTCCCCTGTGAAAATTCCTGCGAAAATAGACGGAAAGAAGACTTTTGCTAAAAACAGCGTCAGATTCTGCAAATTTATTCAATTATGGGGGAACTCCGGAGAGAAATACGATGCAAAGTGCTTGGAAAAGTAGATGCATTTTGGGTGCATCAGTGGTGGCCCCCTCCGCTCCTTTGGTGTTTCCGGAAGCTTCCGTGTCGCTGATTTTTTATCTGATTTTTCTGGATTTTTTGGAGCACTTTTAATGGCCGGAAAACCTGAAATACAAAAACAGCAACTGGCAGCTGGGTGCACTGGGTTAATAGATTAGTCCAAATATGCTCAAAAGTGTATGAAAGTTCAAGCAAAACATGGCAAAGTCACACAAAACATACATGTAGCAAGCAGAAATTATAGATACGTTTGAGACGTATCATAGCCACATATAGCTCAAACGAGTCCGGCCTTCCGCCAGTTGTGAAGTTGACAGGGTTTTTCTTTTTTGAAAAGCACAACAAATCCGCTACACTCTTTAGTATTTCATGAAGGGGAACGCTACGCGTCTGCCGGTAGTAGTTTCGAAATTATCCGCCGGGTGGAGAACCGTACGATAGAAGAAACAGTGGCCGTCTGATCGCGCGCACGAGCCTTAATAGAGGCTCTGTTGCGGTTGGTCCATTGCAACAGAGCCTCTGTTGCAAAGGACTCCGAGCATATTTTTTTTTTCATTTCTTTCCCCCAACCATCGCTACGAGCTTTGCAACAAAGGCTCTGCTGCGACCGGACCATTGCAACATGATGTTTGTTGCAAAACTTTTTTACAACATGATGCTTGTTGCAAATCTCTGTTTATACACTAAACTTTCATTGCAACATGATGCTTGTTGCGAAGCTCTTTTGCAACTTAACGAATCTCTGTCCATGCACTAACCTTTCATTGCAACATGGTTCTTAAGCTTGTTGCGAAGCTCTTTTGCAACACAACTCTTGTTGCAAAACTTTATTCGTACGATGTGCTTCCTCCGCGGCAGGCGGCAACCGCGGTGAAGGCTGGCGATGACCCCTCCCCTCTCCTTTGCAACAGCGCTTGGGGAAGATCGATGCATGGAGACCTCCACAACAGCACTAAAAAGGGCTGCTATTGCCATGGATGCTATATAGGAGGAAGCAGCCATCAACGCATCCATGACCACGAGGAGAAGACGATGGAAGAAAGATGAGAGAGAAAGGAGGATCACGTTTGGTTGGATAAAAACGAAGGAATAACTCAGCGCTAAAAAGATAACGAGCGGTTTACGGGGTCCACACGGTACACGTGTCGTATGCTCAAGGTGGCAGACGTTCCGCGGTGCATCGACCGGGTGATTAGAATCATTTCCCTTTCATGAATGTAGCATATAGATGTATTCATTCCTCCGACAAGTATTTAGTACAGTGTTTATTCTTGTTCCCTTCTATTCCCATGTATCCACACGAGCAGGCACGATCCTAACCTCCCTTCTATTCCCATGTATCCCCACGATCATGCACGATGCTAACCGCCATGCACATGGTACATCAACATCCCGCGCTGGCCACGTCTCCACATGACATGCGGCGGCTCTCTTCCTCAGCTACAAATGAACATATTCTCTGATCGAAACTTACAGCCTCCTTTTCACAACCATCTAGTCTAGAGCGAGCCGGCTACCAAGACAACGCGCTGATCAGAGTAGTAGATGGCGTCAGATCTCTATCCTAGCGGCCCTGCTATTGCTACTCAAGCAATACCTATAGATCATATTTCTACCACTGCACAAGAAATATACGTTGAACAAGAATCAATACCTACCGAAGATGTGTTGATGCAAGCATGGAGGAAAGCTAAGGTCGATCACCGCAAAGTTTCAGTCAAGATTCATAGGTTCCCTGTACCCCTGCGAGAGTTCTGTGAAAATCGCCACTATATCACCCCAAAGATAGTGGCGATAGGCCCTTACCACCATCAGCTTCCCCAGGTGCTGGAGATGGAGGAGGTCAAGAAGGTGGCGGCACGCCTGTTCTTCGAGGGGGACTCTCTGGCGAAGGCGTACAAGGCGGTCGTTGCGGTTGCAGGGGATGCTCGCAGCTGCTACGACGCCGTCTCTCTAGAGGGCATCAGTGAGTCTGCTTTCGCGAACATGATGTTCTATGATGCTTGCTTCTTGCTGCTGACCATAATTTCTATCGCCGATCCTCATGCTTGTGCTCCGTGGTTGCTACGTCGGACCGTTGCCAACAAACATATCGTTTTAACAGACATATTTTTGCTGGAGAACCAGATCCCTTGGATGGTGCTCGAGGCCCTCTTGAGCTTCTGACCCGTAAACTTGAGCATGTTCATTGCCACGATGGGAATGAATATCCAATCCCGCCTGGATCGCGAAGCGAGGTCCTTGGATCTCACAAGTTACAATCCACCCCATCTCCTTGGCCTCTTCCATTTCTATCAATCAGGCCGCGCAATTCAGGTCATTGAGTGGAAAAAGGAGGAGGAGGTGGAAGGGGTGGTGGTAACAGAGGAAGAGGAGGAGGAGGAGGAGAAAGGGGTGGTGGCAACGGAGGAGGAGATGGCAGTGGTGGCAATAGAGGTGGCGGTGGTGGCAACAGAGGTGGCGGTGGCGGTGATGGCAAAAGAGGAGAAGGAGATGGAGATGGCGGTGATTGCGAAAGAGGAGAAAGTGGTGATGGTGGCGAAAGAGGAGGCGGTGGAGGTGGCGGTGGCGGTGGCGGTGGTCGGAAAAGAGGAGGAGGAGGTGAAGGTGGTGGTGGTGGCAAAAGAGGAGGCAGAGGACGTCGTGGAGCCCCCCTTGCTCTCTCCGATCCGTATTCCGAAATTCAATTATTGGGACACAGACAGCTCGGGTTCGGGTCGTGCTACCCCAGTCATGCGTTCGACATATCGTCCCGGAAACACAAGTCCTCGAGTACTTTCATTGCCGCTAGGTACAAGCGCCATCGAGCTCGCCGAAATCGGCATCAAGCTGACCCCAAGCAAAACGGCAGAGTTGAGGGACATAGGCCTCACAGAGGGCCTACTTATCCGCAAGCTCTTCCTGCCGCCGTTGCGGCTCAACGAGAACACGGCATGCTGGCTCCTCAACATGGCGGCTTTCGAGGTGAACACGGCCTTGCGATTCGGCGATTATTATACCATCAACTCGTACCCGGCCCTCTTCTCCATGTTCATGGATCGGGAGAAGGACGTGCACGAGCTGCGAGCTAAGCGTCTCATCCACGGAGAGTTCACCGACAAGCAGACCCTCGATTTCTTCAAGGGCTGCCATGCCAGCAACATGCTACCAGGCTACGACTTCTACACCATCTTACGACGGCTTGAGAGGTACAAGCAGAGTCACTCCCTGTGGATCGTCATTCATAAGTTCATCTACCACAACCTCAAGATCATCGTGGCTGTGCTATCCATTATCGGCGTGTTCGTCGGCATCTTCAAGGCACTACTCGCTCTCAAGAAAGAGTAGCTCCCACGTAATTAACTGAATCAAACCACCATAGTTAATTGTGTGCGTTGGCGTTGCAGCCTGCAACTTGCTTGTACCACAACATCACCGGACATGTCGTTTATCGATATGATTGCCTTTCTCAGCTACAACTTTTCCTTGATTAAATCTTGTAACAGCTGTTTGACAGAAAAATATGCTGGAGACACCCATAGTTACCCCACTCCACTTGCTATGTTCTTCTCAGTAGTTGCTGGACATGTTGACAGAAGAGGTCCATATGCGCCAGATGTGTTCTTTGAATATCAGGCGCCAGATGTGTTCTTTGAACTAGACGATACCCCGCGCGTTGCTGCGGAAATCAGTTACAATATATTTTGAACGATTGATTGCATGAAACATGAATAGTTGAATTAATAGTATATAAACTAAAGTATAAAAATATATTTTACGTTTGTATTTTATTATTGTGCGGTTAAAAATATTTATTAAATATAAGTAATGTAATATACTGAAAAAAACTCCATGCATGTTGAGTGAGGTCGCATGTGTCATTATATTGATGTATGCATGCGATCAACTAATAACAAAAAACTTGTTCTCATTCCTATTGTGATGATGTGACATGTATGCATGTTAAAAGTGATGTAATATAATGGGAAAAAAATCCATGCATGTTCAGGGAGGTTGCATGTATTATTAAATGGATGTGTGCATAAAATCAACTAATAATGAATAACTTGTTCTCATGCATATTATGGTGGGCCTTTGATGAGGTGGCATGCTTGCATGTTGAGATAGAAAAGATAGTGGGGATGATCTATTATAGTATTATAGATATCAGGCGCCATGTTGTGGAGTTTTTTTTTTAATAAAGGGCTTTATTACTTTGAAGGTTTAAGCAAGTACACCTGCCTCTGCATAGCTAAGATGTACACAGCTGCAAGTCACTAAAAGGAAAAAAAAACAAAAGAGCGTACGACAAATTACAAATGAAAGAACTATCGCCACTCAAGGTAGCTCTATGCGTAGATCACGCGGCACCCATGTTGGATAAAAATATCCCTCCCCACCGCTTTCAGTCGTGCACACGCCTCCATGAAAAGGCCTCGATATTTCACTCGTTGTAAGATGGACCACGAACGGAGAATACCCGTGCATCGATAAAGAACCTGCAAACAAGTGAAATTTTTATCCTAAAAAATCTTGTCATTTCTACATAGCCAGAGCGACCATATTACGGCGAGCGCTCCTACCCTAAAAATGGTTTTAAGCTTATTATTTATCCCGTTAAGCCAATTGCCAAATATATTAGCAACGGATGTGGGTTGATATAAGTTTGAAGCCAGTTGGATAGCTAGCTGACCAAATAGAACGTGCAACCTTACAAGTGAAGAATAGATGTTTTATTGTCTCATCACGAGCACATGAAACACATTTCTTACTCCCTTGCCAGTTGCGCTTGACAAGATTATCTTTCGTTAGAATGACACCTTTTCGAAGATACCATGCAAAGACTTTAATCTTTAAAGGTATCTTCATTTGCCATATTTTATAATTATTATCGACTGGTATTTCAGGTTGGACAAGCGCCCTATACATAGAATCCACAGAGAATTTTCCATTCCTATTGAGATTCCATCGAAATTCATCGTGGCCTTGTGACAGTTGCACTACCGCTAACCGTTCTAGCAAGGCATTTCAAGACGCTAGTCTAGGACCGATTAAGTCTCTCCTGAATGCAACATTAGGGGGTGACTCTTGCATGACCGTGGCCAGCGTATCTCCCTTATGTCGCACAATGTTAAAAAGGGCCGGATATTGATTTCGGAGTGTGGCATTTCCTAGCCATATATCCTCCCAAAATCTTATCTCCGACCCGTCCTTAATCTTGAAAACCCCCAAAGCGATAAAAGTCTTTCTTTGTCGCCATGAGACCAGCCCAAAAATGTGAATCTCCAGGCTTCCATACAACCTGAGATAACGTTTTTGTGCTGGTGTATTTTCTCTTAAGGAGCGTTTACCAGACACCATCCGAAGTCGGTAACTTATATAACCACTTACCGAGGAGAGCAGAGTTCTTTACCTGAAGGTCATGCATACTCAACCCCCCTTGGTCCTTCGGACGGCAAAAGACATTCCACCGGGTCAGTCGATACTTCTTTTTCTCGTTATCCCCTTGCCAAAAGAACCTCGATCGGAAATAATCCAATCTATGTAAGACCCCTTTAGGTAGCTGAAAGAATGATATCATATACAGTACCATGTTGGTTAAAACTGAATTTATGAGTACCAGTCTTCCACCTATGGACAACAACTTCCCTTTCCAGCTAGCTATCCTTTTTTGCAAACGTTCTTCCATGTGCTTCCATTCTGCATTAGCCAGTCTCCTATAATGTATGGGTATCCCCAAATACTTAATAGGGAATTGACCTTGCTCGCATCCTGGGCCTCGCCGAAACAAAACAATTCACTTTTATGGAAGTTAATCTTCAATCCGGATAACTGCTCTAATGCGGATAATATTAATTTCAGATTCACTGCTTTATCTAGATCATGTTCCATAAAAAGAATTGTGTTGTCCGCATGTTGAAGAATAGATAATCCCCCATCCACTAGGTGTGGGACTACTCCCTCAATTTGGTCGTCTAGCTTGGCATGTTCAATCATGATCGCTAACATATCAGCCACAATATTAATCAATATGGATGATAAAGGATCACCTTGCCTTAATCCCTTTTGGTTTGGAAGAAGCATCCGATTTCATCATTGACGTTAAAGGCAACACTTCCTCCCGAAACACAACTATGGATCAAAGCACACCACTCCTCTAAAAAACTTTTCATTTTCAGAGTTTGTTGGAGGAACGACCACTGACGAGGGGTTGACCCCACGACTCCTACGGATAAGCCTACCTGGTGTCCATGAAGACAGAAGGCCCACGAAGATACAACCTTGGCCCGCTAATTGGCACCGACGTAGGAGTCTGCGACTCACAAGGAAGGTGCGAAGATCTGCCGTACGGAGCAAGCTAGGGTTAGGAAAGATTACCTGTAAACGAAGATGAACTCCCCGAGACCTAGCCTAGTATATAAGGGCTAGGAGGGGCGACGCCAAAGGCATCCAATATCGTCTGTAACCCTAGCCTTGAGCGCTCTAGCCTCGGCATCCACTGTAATCGCATCTCCCTCATCAATAATATCGACCAGGAACGTGTCCTCCTGTTTGCCGACGAGCTATCGTCCAACCTGTGCCTCTCATGACTAACCCAGGGTCCCTGACCATGGGATTTGCCGGGGTTGATCCCCGCCAATTGGCGCCGTCTGTGGGAAACGCGCAGGTTGGGAACGCGATCTCGGCGGCCTCATCATCATCGGCACTCATCTACTCGGCGGCTCCGGCAAGATCTAATCTGTTTGAGTCCCTCGGATTCACGACCCACCTCCTGGCCCTCCAGCCAGTCTTTACCGATCTACACTCCGGCGCCAATCTGATCTTCGGAGCGTATCAGATCTACATCAACCATTGGGGGACTCTTCGCCTCACCGACGGCACCCGCGCACCCACGGCAACACCTGCAGCAGTGACCGGAGCGGACGCCGCCCGCACGGCCAACCTATCTGGAAGCCGTAGCTACCCACCCAACTCAAGGCTCCACGCCACTCGCGACCGCTCGAGTGGAGCCCCAACATGGAGAAGCGCCATCACACGTATCAGCAAGGAGGCGGCGAGGACACCATCGCAGGTGTTCATGGCAGAAGTTGGCGCACCAACGTCAGGTAACAACAGACGAGTCGACAATCCGGGCACTCGTCAAGACACCCCAACCACCAGCAGGGCGGCAGGTCCCGGCAACACCAGTCAAATGGTCGTAAAGCTAGGAGAACCTGGGTCCATACCAATGAAAGTCCCGGTGGGACAAGGACCCAGCAATCAAAAAAGCAGTCAGCCGCCAAGCAGCAAGCAGCAAGCACCCGGCCAAGGCGGCCAGCCATCACGCAGCAGGAAGCAAGCCCCTGTTGCAGCGGCAAACGAACCACCCAGAGAAAAAATATACTTGTCCAAGGAATCAATGACAATGGTAAAGGAAGCAGTCGCCCTCGGCAGGCTACTACCACCAGATGCCTCAAGGGACGAGCTAAGGGCATACAACAAGCTAGCGGGCGAGCTAACCCAGCAGACGAGACAATGTCGCCTAGCCATGGAGAAGCAAGAGAAGGCGGAACTCGAAAAGAAAAGCAGTCGCAGACAACCTCCCAGAAGTGACTCACCAGGCCGCGACTCCCCCACCCGCAACAGATCGAAACTCAACAATCTGCGGAAGACAGAAAGGGCGAGAGTGGTGCGGAAACTCAAAGACGACTTCAGATTAGAGGAAGACGACGACCAAGAAGAGCCCCTCACTCCGGCAGAAGCACTCATAAGCGCCCAGGACTACATGTCCCGTTCCCAGAAAAGCAGAAAGGGCAAGTCAGATCGCTACACTTCCATTGCTCTGCAGATAATGAAGGACGCCATCGATGCCTCGGTGCCTAAGAAATCCAGCCCAAAACGGCAGACTCGCGAGCGGACACCAGACAGGGACCCCAGTTCACCAGACGACGACAGTAATGACGACAGGCACAGACGCTCCGACAGGAACAAGAAGCACGACAGCGACGACAACAATAGGCGCCGCAGCACTCGACGAGATGCGCGAGATGACATCACACAGAACAGAGTCAACCGCAGCAGGCGAAGACGCGCAACACGCGAGGAGTACTCGGACGAAGAGGCTTCCGACGAGGAAATCGATCCATGTGGAGCACTATGCTTCACACGTGCCATACGTGAGACGCGAATGCCAAACGGGTTCAAACTGAACTCCACGACACTAAAGTACAACGGACTCGAGGAGCCGGAGGCATGGCTCGACGACTACCTAACAACAGTCAAGTTTCAGAGAGGAACCAACATCACGACAATGCAGTACGTGCAGCTCATGCTCGAGAGCTCCGCTCGACATTGGCTGAAGAACCTCCGGCGCGGATCCATCAGCTCCTGGAGCCAGTTCCGAGGAGCCTTCATAGAAAACTTTAAATCCACATACAAGCGACCAGCCTCACTCGAGGAACTGCGGGCATGCAAACAAGGAACGAGGGAGACCCTGCGAGCATACATCCAGCGATGGACGATACTCAAGAATTCAGCGGAAGACATCTCGGACGAAAGTGCGATCGACGCGTTCAGGCGAGGCCTACAGTGCGTTGAATTCAAGGAGCAACTCAGACATATGAAAGTCCGAACACTTGCACGGCTGTTAGAACTAGCCAACAGCTGGGCGGACGGAGAAGATTATGTTCGTAATGAAACAGAAACCCACACTGCACGATCAGAGTACGACTACGACTACAACGGAGATAGAGGAGCCGACAGAAGAAGGAAGCGACCCAGACGGAACTTCTACGACAACAGAGGACCTGACATGGTCGCCGCCGGTTTCTCGGACGATCGGAACGGCAGGCACCGCGACGACAACAGACCACAACGAAGAGACAACCCAGAAGACGAGCCCCAGGCTCAGAAAAGAACAACTCGACGGACCGTGTTCTATACACGGATTCAGAAACGAGCGAGGAGAGCTCAGATCGTCCCACACCCTCAGGAACTGCAGAAGCTTCAACGAGTTGGCCGAGGAGAAAAGCCGCTCCGCGGCCGCAACAGTACAACCACTCGCAATCATAACAGTCGGGCCAGTTGCCCACAACGCGCCACCAGCCCCTCCTCTGCCAACAAGACAGGTGGCCTCCATCCACGAACGGCAAAGGACACCAGAAGAAGAAGACCAGTACCCAGAAGCCCACGGGAGGATCTACATGATACAAGAAGGCAGGCTTTCCAACAGGCAGCAGAAACAAGTCACCAGACAAGTCTTCCTGGCAACCTCCGCACACCCGGCCGTCCCAGAGTACATGCGCGGGTCGGAGACAGAAATCACTTTCTCCCGGGACGACCACCCGCCAGTCGTTCCCCGACCAGGGCACGCCGCGCTAGTACTCGAGTCCAGAATCGGAAATTACGACATGTCGCGAGTATTCATGGACGGCGGCAGTGGGATCAACATCATCTTCACCCGAACACTCGACGACATGCTCATCCAAAACAACGCACTCAAGTCCTCAGGCACAACCTTCCACGGGATCATACCAGGAAAAGCAGTCTACCCCCTCGGACGGATAAGCCTGGTGGTAGTCTTCGGGAACGCGACAAACTTCCGCAAGGAAATGCTGGACTTTGAAGTGGTCGACTGGAAGTCGCAATACCACGCAATTCTCGGGCGACCAGCTTTCGCTCGCTTCATGGCCGTACCCCATTACGCCTACCTCAAGCTGAAGATGTCAGGCCCACACGGGGTCATCACAACCAGCGGCAGCTTCGTCAGATCCGACCGCTGCGACAAGGAATTCCACAAGATAGCAGAAACCTTCGTAGCCCACCAAGGCAGCAGGACCACGGGACTCGCAGAAGAAGCGCTCCCGTAGAAGGAAAGGAACATCGTCCGAAGAACCCAGGCACTCAGAGACAAAGCTACCAGGCCCTTAAGGCCACTACATCATCGTTCTAAGCAAAAGGGATCTGTCTTCAACAGAACCCCCCTTACTCTTTGTAAGAGACAGCAGGAAAAGTATTACATAAATATTTTTCCCCAAAATCTGTTAGCACTCGGGGGATCGCCGAAGCAGCCACCCCCCGAGGCGTCCTCCGCAATCGCGGCACATTAACTTGACACTCGGGGGCTCGCCGAAGCAGCCACCCCCGAGGCTTCCTCCGCGATCGCGACACATTAACTTGGCACTCGAGGCCTTGCCGAAGCAGCCACCCCCCGAGGCGTCCTCCGCCATCGCGGCACATTAACTTGGCACTCGGGGGATCGCCGAAGCAGCCACCCCCCGAGGCGTCCTCCGCAATCGCGGCAAATTAACTTGGAACTTGGGGGCTCGCCGAAGCAGCCAGCCCCCGAGGCGTCCTCCGCAATCGCGGCACACTAACTTGGCACTCGGGGGCTCGCCGAAGCAACCACCCCCCGAGGCGTCCTCCGCAATCGCGGTACATTAACTTGGCCCTCGGGGGCTCGCCGAAGCAGCCACCCCCCGAGGCGTCCTCCGCGATCGCGGCACATTAACTTGGCACTCGGGGGCTCGCCGAAGCAGCCACCCCCCGAGGCGTCCTCCGCAATCTCGGCACATTAACTTAACACTCGGGGGCTCGCCGAAGCAGCCACCCCCCGAGACGCTCTTCACAACCTCGACAGATAAAAACTATTACACTCGGGGGCTTGCCGTGGCAACCCTCTGGAACGTCCCCCGCAACTACAACGCAGACGAATCCCCGCGACAAAACCAAGACAGCATGGAATATATACCACTAATAAGAAGCACATACAACGAAGGGAAGCACCTAACCTTTAGGCTCTAACTTCGCCTTAATAATTGCACCTAGATGGCGGTCGTTCTCTTCGCAAACTGGCCTCACAACCTGGCGCGCAGGTTTATCTACAGCCATGTAGTGCTCATTCATCGGATGATCCCTACCGCCTGGAGGACCCGCCACCACTTGAGCAAAATCCACGCCCGGCCAATGACTATGGACCAAACCCAAAGCAGCTCGGGCTCCAGCATGAATATGATGATCCATCACTCAACGTAGCTCGACAAGCTGAGAAAATACGCGACAGAGCCTCTCAAAGGACGAAGGAACCACCTCCAGCGGATAGAACTCAGCATGGATACCACCCAATACCCGTTGGCAGTATTTGAGAGCATCCGGCACCCGCTCAACTCGGAGACGAAGCAAAGCAAACGCTCGAGCACGAGCCCCATCCGCCCAAAAGGGATTGCTCGCCTGCACTCTGGGATTATCAAGCCGTGACATCTCCAACTGGACGGCCCTCTCTTCATCCCGAGATCGCCCCGCCAGCACTTCGAAAGTCAAAAACCACGATCAAGACAGAGACAGCAAAACCTACTAAACGGAATCGAGCAACCAAGCAGAGGAGAAACTCACCCCGCAGGAGGTCGGACAACTTCACCACCCACGAAGAGAGCTTCTCAACCACGGCCTCGGCACGCTCGCGCCGAGTACGCTGAACGTCTACGGATCCCTTCAGTCGAACAATCTCCCGCTCAGCGTTCTTCAGTCGCAGGCAAACGGACTAGTAGGCACCCTCGCGAGTGTCATCCTTCAGCGAATTCCAAGGACGAAGAGCGCCCAGAGTGGCCTACCGCAGGATGAACAAAACAACGAAATCAAAAAGCAGCAAGAGGAACAGCCAAGCAGTCACTCAGATAAAGGTAGAAAAAGATCAACCATCACAACGGAGTCACGAATTACAGACAAAGTTTCAAAGCGACGCAACACTACTATGCCTCCCCCTCACCTACGACAGGGGGATCCTGAGCATCTACAACCTGTTGCAGGCGACGAGCCAGTTTATCGGCTCGGTCGATCTTCTCATCAGAATAGTCCGGGATGGTCTCAACCAAGGAATCATCAATGGAAATCCCATGCCCCATAAGGACGACAAGGGCCGTGGAAGAACCACTCACCACGCTCCCCGCAACCAGCTCCACCATACGCTTCCCATCCGGGCCGAATGCAGCCACCCGAGCGCCCAGGCCATCAGGCACCTTTGAACCCTCCGGCATAAGGTGTTCGTGCGCAAGACCCACAAGATCGGAAGCCCGGGTGCAGACGTCCCCAACCACTGCAACAACATCTACAACACCTTGAAAAACTCCAGACCCTGACGCAACAGCTTCCATCGGTTTCACACCTATAGCAGCTGCATCAAGCAAAGAAACGTCAACACGGGAAGACAGTAGGAACAACAAGACCAATGAATGAATGCTAAAACTTACACACAAGCGAGTCCGCCAAGGCGCGAAGACGTTTGCCCTCGACTGCTTCCACCCGCGCACGCGCGTCCTCAGCCTGACGAAGGCGAACCAGATCCTCGTGTTGACCATGCAACTCCGCCTCCTTGGAAGACAAGGTAGCCTTAAGAATGGAAACCGTCCTCCCCGCCTTCTCGGCTTGCTTCTCGGTAGCCCGGCGACGGTCTGCTAGGCAAGACAATACTCAGAACAAAAGACGCAGCGGCCAAAACTCAGCAGCGCAAGAATGAAAACTCACCATTCATAGCAGACAAAGCATCCTGGGCAGAATCATGGGTCCTTGCCAACGCTCAGCATCAATCACCAAACTCTCACAGTGTTGGAAAACAGACTGCAAAATCCAAACAATCAGATGATAAGGAAAGTCAAGACTACAAGCAACTGCAAGCAGTTACTTGTAGCCTCGGGGGCTACTCCCATCGGGAGCACTGCCGTGCCCCCAATGATAAAGTTGCACAGGCACGAATCAACTTACCATCTTGGAGACGTGGTCGAAAACACGAGCCTTGTCTTCAATCGCCAGATCAAGCCGGCCAAAGTACGGGGGACCAAGTTCAGTAGGCTTGGACTCAGGAGCAACAGCACCAGGCGCCTCAGAAGAGGGCGCACCAGGAACTACACCCGCAGTCGGAACGACAGGAGTCGCCGACGGCCCAGATTTACCAGCAGCAGCCGAGGGATCCTCAAGATGCTTGGCTGCCGCCCCAGAGTCCGTCGACTCCAAGTCAGTAGTAGCTGCGCTGGTGCACGAAGCAGCCGGAGCAGTCGCAGCACTACAAGATAAGCATTATCCGACGCAGGAACAAGGAAAAGGAAACGGGCAAAAATCCAGCAGATTCTTACCCGACACGCGCATCACGAGGGCGCCCCAGCCTCCCAAGCCTGACCCTCTTTGGAACAGCGGCCGGAGTAGCAGCCGAAGGGGAAGGCCCAGCAACCGGAGCAGCCGGTGGGACAACATCACTTAATGCATCATGATCTTCAGCGCTCAAGGGGCGTGACCGCTTCACGCGAAAGGGACTCGAATCTTCACTATCTCCAGTTTCCACCAGCACAACCTCATCATCAACAGTTGGAGCAGCATCATCAGCTGCGGAAGCACCAGGTTCTTCAAGAATATCGGCGTCCTCCGGCTGCGGAGGATTACACAGCGCCGGAGCATGGCCCTGCAAGGCAAGAAATGTCAACAAGATAGCAAAACTAGGTACTTGTCCAAACAAACGAATGAACACGGACACCAACCTGCGGCGGAGAGTGATCAGAAGCATACGGAAGGGCAAGGCGCATTTCCGAAATACTCGAGCACTTGGTCACATGTTGGATGTGAGTCAGCAGGGCGTCAGGTTCAAGCTCTTGAGGCGAGCATCTCACCGAGTCACCGAGTCCCTCGTACTGCCACATAGGACGAGTTCGATGCTGCAACGGTTGAACTCGCCTCCACACAAAAATAGAGATGAGCTGATCACCAGTCAAGTTATCCTTCAACACAGCAATCCTCTCCAAAAACGGAGTCAGCTCGGACGACTCCACCTCGGTCAAGGAATGAGACCACGAAGGTTGTCTGACCACCCGCGCTTCCGGATTGAAAGAAGCAAGACCAAATTGTTGACCAACAACATAGCGATCCTTCAGATAAAACCAGCCTTTTCGCCAGCCGCTAACGGAATCGATCTTCTCCAAGTCAAAATACGAATTTTTATCCCCAATGGAGATACCCACCCGACCCACGACGTAATCAGAGTTTGTCCTTTTTATACTAAAAAGGCGCCTCCAAAGTCCCCAATGGGGGTAAATCCCCAGGAAGGCCTCACAAAGAGTGATGAAACACGCAATGTGCAAAATTCCGTTGGGAGTCAGGTCATGCAACTGCAACCGATAGGAATACAGCAAGCCACGAACGAAAGGATGCAGCGAAAGAGCAAACCCGCGGTGGAAGAAAGCCTGGAAGCATAACCGCTCGTCCGCCGCCGGCGCTGGAATCGACTCATCACCAGGGAGACGCACATCACCCTCCACCACCACGCCGTCAGCAACCAGCGCATCCAGATCTCCGGCCCCGAACGTGGACCGCTCCCACTTGCCGGACATCTTGGCCGACTCTACAGCAGTACGGGGGAGCTTGGTCATAGATCCCGCAGCAGCCCGCAGAGGAGAAAAGATGAAGGCTCAAGAACAAGAAGGAAACAGAGAAAGAGGAGGAAGGCAATGGCTGGGTAAAACCTAAAATTTACCCAGCCGCAAGGTATTTAACCCAAGAGCCTAGCAAGAAGGGCCACCGTCCAACCTTATCGCCCAACAAACGTGGCACGATCCCATAAACAGGCGAAAAGTATGGAAAATCCAATTGGCGCAGTAACAACACCGCCCACTACGCGCGCAAAAAGAGGACCATGATCGCGCGACGCGAAAATTTCGGCGGGACAGCGCCAAGTCATTTCCTTCGGCAGGCCACAGTGGTCAAAAACACCAGAAGACCACGCCAACGTCATATCACAGCAAAGGCGTACTGAGTACTCCATCAAGGCTCAGAGATTCTATCTTTCAGATCTTTTTCCCGATAAAGAAAAACATCTTACTCCCATCGAGAGAGCACATCATGAGAGTCCCAGGTGCTCCCTCACCCAAAGGTCAGCAATGTGCTCGAGTGATCACTCGCACTCACGAGAGTCTCGGGTGCTCCCTCAGCCCGACGCAAGACAAACACTCACTCGCCAAGATCATACGACGCTAGAGTCTCAGGTTCTCCCTCACCTCAAGAGACGAAACGGCATTCGAGTGACTACTCGCGAAGAACCCCCCGTCTGAGCGCTCGAAACAAGCTCTGCGGGTGAATGAGTGAACAACTCGCTTGATGTTTTGTTCCAAGCGGGTGCAATACTATTAGGCTCCGCGCCTCAAAAATACACATTCTTGGAACACGATACACTGTGCCCAGATGCCATGCAAGATTAGCGTGTAGGTAAGACCCCGCTGCGAAGTTCGGCCGGGCTGAGACTTGCCGAAGAGCGATTTCACTCCCAACCTTTTCCATGCGCTGCGCATGATAGAAAAAGCCGGGCGGACGCGCCTTAGGCTATGCACATTACTGGCGGCAAATGAACACCGTAAGACCTGAAGCGGCAGGACTTTTGATCGACACCAGTGTTCCAAGCTCACGTCGAGGGACGTGGGTTTGATTGGGCTACTGCGGTATTTGCCACTAGCGCAATTCACCAAGGCTCGACCAGTCGACTCCTTGGGCCCTTTCAGCTTAGCATCCCTCGAAACAGGTTTTGTCATGGCCACCAGACTGCCAGCGACCCGCGGCTGTGCCGCGCATACAAACGACAAACGAATGGATGTACTAGAGTCCCTGCGCGACTCTTCGAGTCCCCCAGGCACTCGGGGGCTACTGACGAGGGGTTGACCCCACGACTCCTACGGATAAGCCTATCTGGTGTCCCTAAAGACAGAAGGCCCACGAAGATACAACCTTGGCCCGCTAATTGGCACCGACGTAGGAGTCTGCGACTCACAAGGAAGGTGTGAAGACCTTCCGTACGGAGCAAGCTAGGGTTAGGAAAGCTTACCTGTAAACGAAGATGAACTCCCCGAGACCTAGCCTAGTATATAAGGGCTAGGAGGGGCGACGCCAAAGGCATCCAATATCGTTTGTAACCCTAGCCTTGAGCGTTCTAGCCTCGGCATCCACTGTAATCGCATCTCCCTCATCAATAATATCGAGCAGGAACGTGTCCTCCTGTTTGCCGACGAGCTATCGTCCAACCTGTGCCTCTCATGACTAACCCAGGGTCCCTGACCATGGGATTTGCCGGGGTTGATCCCCGTCAACCACTTCACTTTATCATAAGCTTTTTCAAAGTCAATTTTGAAAATGACTCCATTAAGCTTTAGTGTGCATCTCATGAACGGTCTCGTGTAAAACCACGACTCCGTCGAGGATATTTCAACCTTGCATAAAAGTCGTTTGTGTAGGTTTAACCACATGATCAGCCACCGAATTTAATTTAATGGTTGCGACCTTCGTGAAAATTTTGAAGCTAACGTTAAGGAGGCATATTGGTCTATACTGTTGTATCCTTTCTGCCTCCAAAACCTTAGGTAGCAAAACAATTTCCCCAAAGTTAAGACGGAACAATTCAAGTTGTCCAACATGCCAACATTGGAACAACTCAATAAGGTTCGTCTTAATGGCATCCCAAAAGTGTTGATAAAACTCAGTAGGAAAGTCATCTGGACCAGGAGCCTTATTATGCTCCATTTGGAAAACCGCCTTTTTAATCTCCTCTTCAGTGAAGGGGGAATTTAAAAAGGTTTTCTCCTCATTAGAAACCTGGGGTATGTCTTCCGTCCGAGTCTCATCCATGGACAAGATATCTTCAGCTGAAGCGCCGAACAGTCATTTATATTAGCTTGTAATATAAGCCTTAAGCTGTTCCTGACCTTCAATCATACCTTCATGCTGGTTTAGAGCATGAATACTTTTTTTCCTATGTCTACCATTGGCAATATTTTAGAAATATTTCGTATTCGCATCTCCCTTCATAATGAAGTTAGATTTTGATCTTTGGTACCATCTGAGCTCTTCCTCCCGCAGCATTCGTGCCACTTCCACATTGGATTGGCTTTTCAGCTCAATCTCATGCTGGGTTAGCACTCGTGTTTCTGTCGCGCGGCCAAGCTCGTCAATGATGGTGCACAAACGCTCCTTCTCTTTTTTTAGAATCCCGGTTGTGTGCCTAGCCCATCCACGAAGATATTTACGCAATTTAAAGATTTTTGCGCTCCATCTTTGAACAGGACTATTACCCGGGACCGGAGCTGACCACGCCCTTTTAACCATATCATCGAAACCATCCCAGCTCAAATTTAAAGCGGTGTCGCATGTTTGATTTCAATGTTCCGGTTGATAAGAGTAGAGGGGCATGATCCGATAGATCCTCAATATGTTCAAGGGCGCGTACTGTTACTAATGAGTATTTGTCTTCCCAATCAGTGATCTTCAGTACACTATCCAATTTTTCGTATGTCGGTTCAGGTAGACTATTCGCCCAGGTGAATCGTCTACCTGTCATATGTACCTCTCTCAAGTCCAAACTATCAACGATAACATTAAACAAGAAAGGCCAATGGTTATCGAATCTTCCCTTGCTTTTCTCATGTGGGAGCCGTAGTAAATTAAAATCTCCACCTATTAGGATAGGATGTGGATCATTATTCGCTAGGTTAATCAGTTCACGCAGAAAAGAAGCCTTACGCTCCTCCTGAGCGGCACCATACACGGCAACCAGACTCCATATGAATCCATCAGCTTTGTTACGAATGTGGAATTTTATATGAAATTCTCCACTCGTATAAGCTAAGACTTCCATGGAGTCTGAAAGTACACCAAACAGAATGCCGCCAGATCTACCACGAGGAGGAATAGAGTGCCAAGTAACAAATCCATCCTCCCGGTTTCCGAAATAGCCAGAAAATCTAATTTATGATCCCCGAACATATTGAGCAACATTCAAATGCTTAGTCAGGTCACCAAGACCTCTGCAATTTATGAAGATGTCGTTCATTGGAAAACAATTGGATTTTTTGGTTGTTTCGAGGATCTTTTCATTTTTGGTTCTTTTTGTCTTTAGCGGATTTGGATTGCCGGTCGGAAGCATGCAGATCATAAATAGATCCTAGCTCCACCTCATCCATACCCACTTCCGTCATCTCACCCACAAGATGTGATAGAAGTTGTCCATCAATAGTGGCATTCGCCTCTTCATCATCTAGGGGTGTGGTGACCGACCTACTAGATGCACCTGGATAGACCTTTACTCGGTCATACTCCAAATGCTTCAAGGCGTTGCTCGAGACAACAACCTCATATTCATTTTTATCTAAGTTGATTTCTACTTTTGGTAGGTTGGAAGAAAGCTTAGAAGTAGAAAAAAATAAAAATGAATCACTTTTATTGGACGTACCTACGTCTGTGGGGAGAGTTGAGGAGATGCGCTTGAAGACAAGCGCGCGAGTCCTGGTCGCGACGGCGTGCTCCGGCGAGCCGCGCGGAAGACGAGCGCGTTGGCACAGAGCAGCAGCAGGTCCCGATAGAACTCGGAAGCTGGTGCGTAGCACGCGCTATCTGGCCCACCGGTGGAGGGGCTGCGCGACTGCATCTCCATCGCCATCGACTCCCAGCTTGCCGTGCCGTGGCGGCTCACGACGCACGCGAGAAGAAGCTCCTCGAGGGTCCCCCAGATCTCGGGGAAGGCCACCGCCGCCGGCGACGACTCCGGTGAGACATCGGGACCGTCCGATCTGGGCGTCATCGCCCTCCACTCCGCCCAATCGCTCCCACGTGCACGCGGCGGCCACGGCGAGGGCTCTCATAGCGCCGCATCCATGGACAGTGAGGTGCAGTGTTCGTCTCGACGGAGGGCGGAGATGGGACGCGGCAGCGGCCCTTCCGGCGAACGGGACGGGGCGGCGGCGTCCGACCTGACGGCGAACCTGACGAGGAAGGCGGCGGCAGCGCAACCCTAGCTCTTGGTGCGTGCGTGCAGGTTGCAGCGGCGGCCGTGGTACTCCAGGCGGCGGAGACGAGAGCGACCAGCGAGCCAACGGTGGCTCTAGTCGGCGACGTCTCCAGCGGCGACGGGGGCGCCGCCCTGGAACCCTAGTCGCGTGTCCGTCCGCGTGCCTTATCGGCCTGGGAGGTCAGATGGAAAAATGGCATTACGGTTAGTAGAGTTGTGGAGTTAATTACGGTTAGCGCACACATTCATGCATCCAATGTAAATGGCACTAGATGATGACCCGCACGTTGTTGCGAATTTTTTTTGCAAAATATTTCAGTAAAAATGTTTGGTTAAATAAAACATATATATTTAAAACAATATTTTTAACTAATAGATGGATTCAATATAAATATCATAATAGAATAAAAGTTTCCATGATGCATGTTGATTTTTATCATGCATAGTGGTATATTGAGGCGAGTCTTTCTCATGTATATTGGATGATGTTGTGGCACGCTTGCATGTTGAGAGAAATATGTTAGTGAAATATGATGTGGCATGCATGATGAGGTAAAATGTGTGCATGTTGAAAGAATTGATGATAATGAGGATCAATTTCTAGTAAGTAGTGTATGCTCGATCATGATCACTCCGGTTGATATTTGAATCGATTAGAACAAACCATGTGTCCATGTCCGTTTTACTCCCACATCCAGAAGAAGAATACTTCAAAGTTGAGTGTACATACACCGTCGGTCAAACCACCACCCATAGCCTGATTCAAGGAACAATTTCTCCTACCCAAGCTACCTTCCATAAAGCAACTCTAGCAGATTCACCATTTTTGGGATCCAAAAATCTCGTATGCGAGCGGTGAGCAAATTATTTTGCAGTACCGCTAGGGTTTTGACGGAACAGAAACTGCCTCTCGTGCCGTAATTTTTTTACGGTACGAGATGCATTATCTATTCCGCGTCGAACCCCTCGCAGTATTGCATATCTATTTGCTTTCATCAATTGCATCATTTAGAATTCATATTGTTGCACATAAATCATACCGTATAAAAGGGATATGGCATAATAACAGGTTAGATGAACACATCAAAAGCATACAAAATAGCAGAATAGTAGGTTTGATGAACACATCAAAATAATTCCGCATCCCAAATCAAGAAAAATGAATCATGATCATCAAAGATCAACATGATCATTGTTGCGAAGAACACCAACATCATTGGCCAAGCCTTCTTCACCATCACCACATTCTTGAAAGCTTTCTTCACCAACACCACGATCACCAGTCCACCACCACCACTACAATCACCTTCTCGAAGACCACCACCAGTCCTCATCATAAGATTTTGAAGCTCCATTCTTCGTTGGCACATTATCTCCACCCTTCTCAACTCCCTAAATTCTTTTGACATAGCATCCATGGCATCCGGATTCATACTCACGAATTGGTCCTCCTCGGTGGTTTTCTCATCCATCCTCTTTTGGTCTCCTAGAGCAATGTTTCACTAATCATAGACACGTCTTCTTACTCATTTTTTCTCTTTATAATTCTCTTTCTTTTGGTTATCTTACTCTTGGTTTGCAAATGCTTGGCCAATGTAATTGTTTTGAGCTTTACCATTTTACTAAATTTTTCTCTCAAAGTGATAGCCTCGCCCGACCTCTTCACCCTTTCTTTCTCCTTCCTATTTTTCATCCGGCTTGCCATTGTTTCTTCCTCCGTTTTGTGTTTA
Organism: Bromus sterilis; assembly: GCA_950022295.1. NCBI lineage: Eukaryota > Viridiplantae > Streptophyta > Magnoliopsida > Poales > Poaceae > Bromus > Bromus sterilis. Next base: position 15,941,394 of record OX465598.1, on the reverse strand, counting down.
TGAGGGTTTTAACGTTGTGTGCATATTATGATGTAGATGCGTTCTTCCTCGAACAAATTCAGATGGGAAAGGATCTAGATTTTTTTTGAACAATCACCGGGGCAGAGGGGGAGGCCATCGGCCAGGCCTAGGCCGATTAGGCCCAATCGGCCAGGCCCAGGCCGACTGGACTCTTTCCCTAGCTGTCGGCCGCTGGCGCCATGCAGTCGGCCGCGCCCAGGCCGACTGGCCGGCTACCTTTTCTCAAGTTTTTTTTTAATAATACATTTAATAAAAAAATTACAGAAATGATTCAACATTTATAAATAATGCAAGTATTAAAATTTTTCACCATTTATAAATAATACAATTATTAAAAAAACTGCACCATTTCGAAAAAATACAATTATTAAAAATTTGCACCATTTTGAATAATACAAATATAAAAAAAACTGCACCATTTTGAAATAATAAAAATATTTATTGTTTTACTCCATTTTGAAATAATAAATTTATGAATAAAATTTTCAGAAATATTTTCTTAATAATTGTATTATTTCTCAATGGTTCATTATTTCTGCAAATTTTATCTTTTTCTGTACACCACATATGAAATCATAATGTTATAATAGATATGTATTATGTGTGTGTATGTTTGTTCACAAAATCATAATGATAGATAAATTTTGCAGTTTACATAATAGACAAAATTATTATGTGTGTGTATGTTTGTTCACAAAATCATAATGTTATAATAGATATGTATTATTATGTATGTTTCTTAATAGTTTTGGATTTTTTGGAATACATACATTTTATATTTTTAAATTATTTGCTTTTTCTCAAATTGTTAGTTTTAAAATGTTAACATACCTGAAACAATTGTTAATGTACTTCATAAAATGTTGATAGCATTAAAATATGTAAGTAACTTAAAAACATGTTTACATGTTTCTAAAAATACCAGTGACATTTACAAAAATTTACATGGTGTGCAAAAATTATACTGCAGTTTTAAAAATGTTTATATCATTAAAAAATATGTTTGTTATAAAAGTATGTGCTATATAAAAATTGTTAATCATGTATTCTAAAATGTTAGAATTATATATAAATACTGTATTTGATATATACGATACATTTATGAAATCTGTAAAGAAAGTAGACATTAAACATAAACTGAAAGAAATGGTGATCACACACTTAAAAATATTGAATGTGGATGAAAAATATTACTAATATATACAGAAATATTGTTTTAATAATTGTACAGTATTATTTCTAAATGGTGCATTATTTCTGAAAAATGTATTTATGAATTTATGATTTAAAAATATTACAAATGTATACAGAAATATATTTTTAATATTTTATTATTTCAAAATGGTGCAGTTTTCTTTCATATTTGTATTATTTCTAAATGGTGCATTTTTTTAATAATTGTAAATTTTTTAAATGGTGCTGTTTTTTAATAACTAGATGATACCCGCGTGTTGCTGCGGGAACTATTAAGAATTTTCTTTAATGTTTTAAAACACGTAAAAAATTATGAAACATAGTATAATTTGATTATAAATTCTTTTCCGAAGGAAATATTGTTTAAAGTGAAAATTGTAAAAAAAATAATGAAAAATCCAAAAATGAGTATGATTTTTGTTTGGTTAATTTAGTTACTTGACAATATATCGGCGAGATGATATGAGACGAAAACAATGTCGAGTAGAGACGGTGAAGACGTGTCCATCCTTGGCTAAATCTAAAACAGTGATATAAACTTTGGATGTGTATTTATAAAAAAAAACGTTACATAGAAAAATAAAATGTGATGTAACTCATAATTTGATTTTCTATAAAAAATGCTTATAAATTGTGCGGTTGAATGCATAAAAAGTTATATTTATTTGTGATAAGATGCATGCACATGCAAAGTTAATGGGAGCATGTGCATAAAGAGTTAGTGGAAGAGTTTTTACATGAAGGATCTACTTTATGATGTGCATAGTTTGCATGTCAAGATAAATAGGTTAGTGGGGATGAACTATTTAGGTATTATAGATTTTTTTAGTACAAACATATACAATTCCAACGAGTCAATTTCAACGTTTTTGTCCTGCTCCCATCCAACAAAAAAGCAAACGTCAGACTTTGTTTCTACTTCCGCATAATCCAGCGATTTTAGTTTGCGCGGAACCCCGGTCGCCATCGATCAAATCTCTCGACTCCTGGCCGGAGGCGTGCGCCACGGGACGAAACCTCCAAATAACTAGATGATATCCCGCGCGTTGCTGCGGGAACTGATAATAAATAATTTATTTTTCTAAATATATAAAAAATTATGAAACATAATATAAATTTATTATAATTTCTTTGAAATTAATATTTTTAAGTCAAAATTTAAGGATTTTTTTAAGAAAAATTGATGATAAATAAAAAATGAGTGTCTTTTTTTAAAATTTATTACCTTCACAATATATCGGTGAGATGATATGAGATGAAAAAAACGTTGAGTATACACAATGGAGACATCACCTTTGATTAAACATATTACAATGATAGTAATTACATATGTGCATTCATAAAAGTTTTATCGCATAGAATAAAAAATGAGGTAACTTATAATTTTATTCTCTATAAAAAAGTCACTTATAAATTTTAGTGCAAAAGAATGTTAATATTTATATGTGATAAGTTGCATGTGCATGTGAAGTTAATGGGAGCTCCCTTATGTGGCATACTTTGCATGGCCTAGTGGGAAAGAACATTAAAATGATTGGCTTAGTGGGATGGTGAGGTGGACACCTTGCATGTTGAGAGAATTGGGACCAACTTCTTAAGAATGTTAGATCGTATTATTTCTAAATGTTGCAATTTTTTTAATACTTGCATTATTTATGCAATTTATTTATTAAATGTATTATTTTTTCCAAAAAAAAGGTTGAGAAAAGGTGGCTGGCCAGTCGGCCTAGGCTGAGCCGAGTGGGCCAGTGGGCCTGGGCGGGGCCGACTGCATGGCGCCAGCGGCCGACAGATAGAGAAAGAGTCCACTCGGCCTGGGCCTGGCCGACTGGGCCCAATCGGCCTTCCTGGCCGACGGTGTATTATTTCTGAAAATTTTCAAAAACGTGTATTATTTTTGTAATTTACTAAAAAAATGTATTTTTTTTCAATCTTAAACGGACTAGTGATATTTGCGGACAACTACGCGCTGTTGGTGTTTTTTTAGAAAATATATTGTTACATAAATTACAAGCGTCTGTTATATACTCCATCCGTTCCTTAATATAAGGTGCGTAAGGTTTTTGCACGGATATTAACGCATACATATAATGGTACAATTGGACTGATCTTTTACTAGAAAATATCGGGAGAAAACAGTTTGAATCAGTCAATAGTAGGAAAGTGACTCTCCGTTCTATCTCTTTTCGTAGGTATATTTGTCTAGATGAGTGATATAATACCAATATACCATGTGTTTTGGAATTCTTCTCAAAACCTTAGGCACCTTATATCAAGGAACGGAGGGAGTATAATATAATTATAAAATATTCAAGAATAAATTTTAAAACCATACGTATAATTAAATTATGAATTAACAAATGTTAAATTTTTCGATTAATACGTATTGGTTTAAACTTTTTTTGTAAGATATATTTTTCATATGATAGATTTCTCTAAAAAATTGGTCAAAGTTAAACAAGTTTGACTTTTCAAAAAAAATATACGCCATATATTTAAGAACGGAGGGAGTAATATGCATCTGCCATAAAATTACAGATGCATTGGAATGAGTGGCGGCGGAAGAGAGGAGAACACCTTGGAAAGTCCACCATCGTCTTTGACATGCGCCTTGACTTGACTTGACTTCAACATAGTCCATCTCGCACGGGATTTGCATCTCCTCGCCCGGAATTGGTGGCAAACACCCTTCGCGTGGGGAGCACCATCACCTCCCCCCCCCCCACACACAACAACCTCATCCAGTCTTGCAAGATACTCAAATCGCCACCAGAAACCTCAATAGCGCCTCCTATATGGATCCATTGAGTCATTTCCTTCATGACCCGAAGAAGGTTCTCAATCGGTTCTAGGAACCTTCTCGCCACTCTAGTACGCTTGTCTTCCTTCATCCTTATTGTCACTTTCGTCGCCTTCCCCGCGAGCGCACGAGCATGCAGGAAGTATCCGTTGATCTCCAACAACCGTTCTATCTTCATCGGATTTCCACCCGCAAGCCTCTCCAATCTCCTGAACTCCTTCACCATTACCGTTGAAGGTGGCGACGCACACTAGATCGCTCTGCTATGCTTCTCGACGAATGAGAGATGAAGGGGCGGCAAAGACTGGGAAGGGAAGAGTGTGCACTAACCGTGGAGTTGGTGGGTCCTAGTAATGGCGTCCTCGGTACGCCCCCTGGCGACGGTTGCTCGCTCACCTCTTGTCAGGAATGACATCCGTCTCCACGTCGACCTTATGTGTCTCCTAGCCCGACTCCGAATACCGGTGTATGTTTTCTCTAGGTTTTCATTTAGACATGATTTATTTTCATCTTCTGAAAACACATGGTCTATTTTCCTATTTTTAAAATAAAAAATAGATAATGAAAAAACAGAGAAGTATTGGGCTAAGAGCATCTCCAGTCGTTCGCCCCCCCCAAGACGTTTTGCGGCTTCGGCGGCGAAAGCGGCTTGGGGCGAGTTTCCCCCCAGCCGCACCCCCAAGGCGACCCCCAAGACTGGCGGGGCTGGCTCAAATTCGGCCCAAATTCGACTCAAAAACGGCGCAAATTATTTTTTTGGCACAGATTCAGCACAAAACATGGAAATATAGGCGCAGTTCGGCGCAAATTCGGCGCAATTCGTCGCAAATTCGGCATACAACATGATATTACACATAGTTCGGCACAAATACAAAAAAACAGATCAAACTAGACATTGCCTTTGTGCATCCATAGATGATCCACTAGATCTTCCTGAAGTTGACGATGCACGTGCGGGTCTCGGATCTCCTGGCGCATGTTAAGATAGGCTGTCCAATCTGATGGTATCTGGTGATCAACAACTGCAAGAGGCCCCTGGTTGATATATGGTTCAGAGTCATACACTGGCTCCGCTTTCTCGCTCTCAATGATCATGTTGTGCAAGATGACACAACAATTCATCATCTCCCACATTTAATCTTTCGACCAAGTCTGAGCGGGGTACCGGACAACAGCAAATCGAGACTGTAGTACCCCAAATGCCCGCTCGACATCCTTCCTACAAGCCTCCTGGCATTTGGCAAAATGGGCGTGCTTCCCCCCTGACACAGGGTTTGAGATAGTCTTCACAAATACCGGCCATCTTGGATAGATGCCGTCTGCCAGATAGTATCCCTTGTTGTACTGGTGCCCATTGACCTCGAAGTTCACCGGAGGAGCATGACCTTCGACAAGCCTGGCAAAGATATTTGAAAACTGCAGGACGTTGATGTCATTGTGTGTTCCTGGCATGCCAAAGAAGGAGTGCCAAATCCAGAGATCATGTGTAGCAACCGCCTCAAGTACCACACTGCAGTGACCTTTTGCACCCTTGTACATCCCCTGCCAAGAAAATGGACAGTTCTTCCATTCCCAATGCATGCAGTCGATGCTTCCAAGCATCCCAGGAAATCCTCTTGCTTCATTGTCTGCTAGGATTCGAGCAGTGTCTTCTGCATCGAGTGCTCGCAAGTACTGTTTTCCAAAGCAGCCAACTACTGCTCTGCAAAATCTGTAGAAACAATCAAGGGCGGTGGACTCGGCCATGCGTGCATAGTCGTCCTGTTCATCACCAGGAGTTCCGTATGCAAGCATCCTCATGGCCGTTGTGCACTTCTGAAGTGAGGAGAACCCAACTGTGCCGGTGCAATCTTTCTTGCAAACGAAGTAGTTGTCGTACTCTCGAAGTGAATTGACAATGCGAAGAAAAATCTTTCGGCCCATGCAGTACCGACGCCGGAATGTCTTCTCGCCATGCAGGGGAACGTCGGCAAAGTAGTCGGAGTAGAGCAAACAGTAGCCCTCCGAACGACCCCTCTCCTTTCCCTTCCGGCGACCCATCTTGGAACCTCCTCGGTGCGGCTCCTTGTTGGCACCGAACAGGTCGGCCAAGGCGGCGAGCATCATGAGGTGCTCGTCGTCCTGGGCGCCGGCGTTCGCCTCTTCCTCCATCAACGCGGCGAAGAGTGCCTCGTCGTCTGAGTCCATCTCGGGGACGCAATTCGTCGAACAGGGGGGGCGCATGGTGGCCGCAATTTTGCGCCGGCGTTCTCGGCCTGACGTTCCGCGCCGGCCAAACGACGGTGAACTAGGGGCGGCCTTGGAAGAGGGGAGGCGTGGGAGAAGCAGCGGCGTGTTTTGGGCGGTAGAAACGGCTATCTAGTGGCGGCGCGGCAACCGGCGACGGCAAGGGCGGTGGGGAGAGGTGGGGGAGAGAAGTCCTTTTTTGGGTCGGCTTGGCCTGCCAGTGGGCCAGGAAGAGGATTTCGTTTCGTCCGACACCCCCAAGCGACCCACAGCGCGCTGGGTTCGGATTGGGTTCGCCAGACTCAAAATAGGCCCTATCCGACGCTAATTGGGGTCTTGGGGGCGCGACTGGACGAAATACGTTCGTCCGACGCTACTTTCGCCGTCTTGGGGGCCTTTTGGGAGCGCGGGTGAAGATGCTCTAACACATTGGGCCTGGCTCAAGTGCTTTTGCTTGTTGTTGACCAAATGAATGAAGTCTTTTTCTATTCTGCTGATGATGCTGCGGAGTGTGAATAATTACAGCTAAAAGGATTATTCGCGCCATCACCAACCAACCAGGCGACCAAGACTTGGTGCGCTCCCAGTCTCAGGTCCACGCCCATCCTCGCCGCCGGCGACACCCACAGATCCAGATCCAGAGGAGCTTGTTCCGTTCCCGGCCGGCGAGATGGAGATCGCCGTGGGCGCGCTGTCGGGCTTGGTGGACGCGCTGCCGGGCAAGCTCGGGGAGCTGCTGCAGCAGGAGTACGAGCTGCTCTCCGGCGTCCGCGGGGACGTCACCTTCTTCCAGGCCGAGCTGAGCACCATGCACGCCGCCGTCCTCCGCTGCGAGGCCCTCGAGGATCCCGACGTCCAGACCAGCAGCTGGATCGCCCAGGTCCGCGACCTCGCCTACGACATCGAGGACTGGGTCGACCTCTTCGCCCACCGCGTCGACGCCGACACCCACGACGCCGCCAACTCCCGCCTCTTCTCCCGCTGGATCCGCCGGCTCACCACCATTCCCGACCGCCACGTCATCGCCACCGAGCTCAAGGAGCTCCGGGAGCGCGTCGTCGAGGTGAGCGAGCAGCGGAAGCGCTACAGCCTGGGCCCGCGGATGATGCCGTCCCATCACGCGCCCGCCGTCGACCCCCGGATCTTCGCGCTCTACGCCGACAGCGCCGGCCTCGTTGGCATGGACGGGCCGCGGGACGAGGTGGCGGAGATGGTGACCGGAGCGGGCTCGGACGGGCTCAAGGTCGTGTCCGTCGTCGGGATGGCCGGCTCCGGGAAGACGACGCTTGCCAGGGAGGTGTATAAGTTGGTCAACGCGGGGTTCAAGTGCTGCGCGTCCGTGTCGGCCGGCCGGAGCTTGGACGTCGCCAAGGTGCTCGGCGATATGCTATCCCAAGTGGACGTCAAGTACAGCAGAGGACGAGGTGATGCTGGCGATGTGGCTCAATTGATTGGGAAGCTGAGGCAGCATCTCAAAGATGAGAGGTATTGTTTGTGTAGATTGTTCTTAAATCCTGCAATTAAGCTGTCGATTTAGGTAGTGAGTTAGTTATCTAGTTACATTCTTGGGGACACAGGCAATTGCCACCCTATTTGCTCATTCGATTAATCCACTCCAACCAAAAAAGTTCATTTTTCAGATAAAAGTTGCTGCATTGGCTCCGGTACAATCTTGTTCTGTGGCACATCATCACCAATCGCTGATAGAACTTAGTCATGTTTCCTCTTGGTTGACATATTCTGACTCATGTCCCTCTTGCCATCAAATAGGTATCTTGTTATGATTGATGATTTATGGAGTGTTGAAACCTGGGGGATTATCAAGCACTGTTTTCCTGAGAACAATCACGGCAGTCGGATAATCATTACCACAAGAATTGAGGCTGTTGCAAACGCCGCAGGTGGCCATGTTTACAAGACTCGTCTTCTTGACCAAGCCGACGCCGAAACTTTGTTTTCCCGAACAACTTTTGGGAGTGTCGGTGGGTGTCCTGCCCATTTGAAGGATGTTTCAGCTAAGATCATGAAAAAATGTGGTGGATTGCCGCTCGCTATAGTGAGGGTGGGTGGCTTATTAGCCAGCAAGGCGCGCACAAGAGATGAATTTGAGCGGTACGGCCTGGAGTGGCGGGCAAATTCAGAGCTAGAAGGGATGAAACAGATCATCAAACTTAGCTACAGTGATCTTCCTGCTCATCTCAAGGCATGCCTATTACACCTCAGCATATTTCCGGAGAACCATGAGATCCAAATAGAGCGTCTTGCGAGGCGTTGGGTTGCAGAAGGGTTCGTCAGGGAACAGCGTGGCACAAGCATGGAGGAAACAGCGAGAAACTACATCAGTGAGCTCATTGGCAGAAACTTAATCCAACCATCACAGCTCAATCATGATGGCACCCATAGGAGCTACGTGCTTCATCCAGTAATACATGATTTCATCATTTGCAAGTCAATGGAAGACAACTTTGTTGCTCTGGTACACGCTCAACAGCAAGATGTCCCACCTGGTTATGGCACTGTCCGGCGGCTATCTTTGCTGAATAGTGGTAAGCAAGATCAGGCTGCTGCACAAATTGATGGGGCAAAAGTATCTCGTGCTCGCTCGATCACCGTATTTTCTCACACTGGTCGCACGCCTCGTCTGAATGAACTCAGCGTACTGCGGGTTCTTGACCTCGAAGGCTGTGAAGGTCCACTGTGCCTTGATGGTCTCTACAAATTGCTGCTTCTCAGGTACTTGAACCTCAAGGGAACTGATGTCAGCGAGCTCCCTGCACAGATCGGGGAGCTAAGATGTCTGGAAACACTGGATGTGAGATCCACAAAGGTGAAAGAGCTACCTCCCAGCATTCTCAAGCTGGAAAAGTTGATGCATTTGCTCGCGGGGAATGCCAAATTGCCAAGTGGGATAAGCAAGATGAAGTCACTGCTAACACTCTCATGCAGCAATATCGGGAAGAGCGCGGATGTAGATATCATTCAAGAGCTCAGTGAAATGGCAAGCTTGAGGGAACTGGAATTATTTTGTAATGTTCATCAGATGTCTGTAGATAAGAAACAAGTCGCATTGCCGAGCAATGGATTTCAGCGTCTTAAGAAGCTTTCCATTTGGTGCAGCTCGTCATCAGTAACCTTTGCGGCCGAAGCTTTATTGAAGGTTGAGGTGCTTGAGCTAAAGTTCGAAAAAGGCCTTTCAGAGCAGTCGAGTGGTGTGTCTGGTGTAGAGCATCTGTCAGGCCTGAAGCATATGCTTATCGAGTTTTCGCAGCATGATGCTAGTGCTCAAGCAGCAATGGCCGCAATCAAGAGGGCTGCTGAGAAGGCCCACCCTAATTGTCAAGTGATCACTGTGAATGTTGATAAGAAGACCGACGAATAGAGGTTGGGAGCATTGTGCGCATCTGATTCCGAGCAAGCATGAGAGATGACTGGATGTGATATACCTTCCGTTGGAGACAGTCAAGGGCATTTGATAATTCATTTCAACAACGTTCTCATGATTTGTGTAGTGATGCCCCTAGGGCTTGGCATTATGATTCCTCAAAACTAAATGTATGATGTTTCCTGCCATTGTTACTTGCTTCTATGCCCATGGCCGTTAAGCCGTGAACAATGTATTATGTTTCACAGTAATTGCTAAAATGTTTTGCTGGAAGGGTGTATCTTTTAGAAACTTTTTTCTTTTCTTTCAGTTTCAGTACAAAGTAAACTGGCAAAGTGACCCTATGTGGAGTTCGTGTGAACACACTGTATTTATGAATGAATGAATGTATTCTCTATCCATAAATCACTATGCCCAGTTTCATCTATTAATAGGTGCTATATGGGTTTCGTGCGAATACCTTTATGGCCAATATCATATTCAGAATTATGAAAAAAGCGGATAATAAGGCGGCTGCTCCTTTGTTTCTTAGAAGTTGGAGTTTTCTTGCAGCTTGTAGGTTGTTATTTAACTTGATGATGTTATCACCTAAAAATCATATGGAATTAAGCACGAACAACCAATTTACAGTTTCAAACTTGCTCGAGCGAAGGGAGCGAGAACTAAGAGCATCTCCAGCCGTTCGCCCCCCCAAGGCGATTTTCGGCGCTATTTTAGCGCCGCTTGGGGGTCACTCGGGCGGCGATAGCGGCTTTGGGGGGGGGGGGTACCCAGCCGCGGCCCCAAGATATCCCCTAAGTTCGGCCAAATTTCGACCAATTTTAAGTAAATTTGAGCCAAATCAAGTAAATTAGACAAACTTCGACCGATTTCATTAAATTTCGGGCATATTTTACATAAACGACAAAAAATAAAATAAAAATTAGTCTAGTGCTGGAACAAGAAGGCGTAGAGGGCGTCCATGGACGTCTCCTGGGCGCCTCCTCCAGCAGTGCTGCCGGCGGCGCCATCGTCGTCGTCACCGCCATCCTTTGGCTCCGGCTTGATGCCGGCCTGCGCGCCACAGGTCCCGCCGCCGAGCGGCCTCCTGCGCACCCGCAGCGGCGCCTCCTCCTCCTCCTCGTCTGTGGCGTCCAGCACAATGAATGGCGGCGGTGGAGGCGCCCACTTGCTGCGGCTGCTGCTGCCCGCGCCGCGTGACGCCTTCTTCTTCGCCGCCTCGGCCCTCGCCGCCTCGGCGCAGCCACGGTGCTTTGGCTGCACCGATGGGGTGCCGATGGTGACGCCGCGGCTGAGGCGACCGGAAGGCGCCGGGGTGGGCTCCTTCTTCACCTCCAGCTTCACCGGGGTGAAGAACTTCGGCGGCGAGAATGCCGGACCCGATGAATGGGAGCCGGTGGAGCGCGAAGGTCGCCCGCCGGAGGAGGAAGAAGAGCCGCCTTCGTCGCGCGGAAGCATCGCCCACAGCGGCGTGGCGCGGCTGTAGGAGTGGCGGGCCGCCACCGCGGACCCGTAGCTCAGCGGTGGGTAATCGAGACGCGGCGTGTTGCCGTTCTCGATGTACCGCATCACGTACTCCAGTGTGCGGCCCTGCGCGCTCCACCATCGGAGTCGCCCGTCGCGGTTGTTGCGACCAACCACCGGCGTCAGGCCGTTGGTGGAGGCGACGACCTGGGCTCGCCGGGCGGCGAAGTATGCCTCCCAGGCCAGCGTGTTGTTGGGCGCGTTGTCGGGGTCGGCGCGCTCTGCCACCGTCATCGTAGCGCGGACGGCGTCCACCTCCCGACGAAACGCGCCGGAGCCCACCAGAGGCACTGGAGACACCGGCACCCCGCCGGCGGACATCACCCACCCGTGAGGTGGCCTGGTGTCCGGCGGGCATGGGTAGCCGGCCTGCGCGAGGAGAAGCGCCTCCATCTGCGACAGGTTACGGCTCCTGAAGCCGTTGCGGGCGAGGTTGTCGTCGGCCATGGCGATCGAGTGGAGAGCTCGAGAAGAGAAGGCGAGAAAGAGAGGAGAGCTCGAGAAGAGGATGCGCGGCTAGAGCGTCCCGGCGAACTCCTTTTTATAGAGGGGGAAGAACGCGAACAAACGGCGGGACACGCGGCGGCGCGGTCGACGGACCGTTGGGTATCTCAACGCGCCACATTGATGCTCTCTGCGCCGATTGGACTCGTCACCGGCGCCGCATTGATTCGCTGCGGCGGCGGCAGGTGCGGGGAAGGCGAGGCGAGAGGATGACGACGACGCATGTTCACACGCCGACAGGTGGGTCGCGGCGCGAGGCGCGCGCGAAATCGCGCGCGCTTTCCTTTCATCCGGCGACCCCCAGCGCGACGGGTTTGGCTTGGAATCGCCGGACTCAATTTCGGCCCAATCCTGCGCTATTTGGCCTCTTGGGGGCGCGGCTGGGCGATTTCCCTCCATTCGGCGCAAATAGCGCCGTCTTGGGGGCGCGGCTGAAGAAGCATACTTAACTGCATTTTTTTGGGGTTGAAAGCATGGTTGAACCAACTTCTTCATACTTCGCATCAGTCCAGATTAATCGGGAGCATGCCCTTATCGAACTTCCCAAGGTGTTATCTTCTTGGTTGTAGAGGGCCCAAAAATAAGTCAGGGAATGCTAGTGACAGATAGGATTACCTCTTAACTAAATTGTGAGCATAGTAATTCTTATGTTGCATCAACACATTTTTTTAACACAAGGAACATGGAACCAAGGTGCTTCCAAGAGAATAATCTGACAACGAAAACAAAAATTAAAAGAAGCAAAACAACGAAGATTGTAGTTTCTTGGCTTATTTCTTCATGATTATGCTTTTCCACTACAGGTCCAACCATCTCCCACCTTCAGTGCATAAAATAAATCTTCACCAACTCTCGTAAGACGACAGTACGATGCAGACTTTAAAGAGGGGTTCTCAGCTCAACCCGGTAAGTCATATTTTTTTTGGAAGGAGGATGATCCCTGGCTTCAGCATCAGGGCGATGCATGCAACCATTTTATTACTTATTCATAAAATCTTACAAAACAATACATCTATAAGTCTAAAGCCACCATTTTGATAACAAAAGCCGCTAACCCTATCTTTTTGATGAAGGAGTGGAGATAGTGGGACCCACATATCCAGACCTCACACCAAAGTCTAACATTTAAAGCCCGAGGCTCCAACCAAGCTACATTGCTAGGTCTGGGGCACACACTGATCCTGATCCGACACACTCTTAACGAGCACTGCATGCGCATGCTGTATAGGACATCGCTAGTGCCCCCCACCGGTCCATTTCCAAACCTGTCGTTGACGCCAACATTGCGCCAGATAACGCACCTCCCTTCGTGTGTTCGTGATCTTTTACCAGTGTTAGAGTAGGGCCAAAGAGAAGGTCATGTAATTCGTGAATTTCTTTGTTCTTAAAGGGGGTTGGTACGTTTTTTCTCGTCTTCTTCCCCTCTCATCGTATGTTGATTTCTTTCCTCATCATGCACCCCTCCTTGGGTTGGAATACTAATCTATATCAAATTTGATAATTTCACTTTTTTTTGTCCTACTAGAAATCATGTCCTACATTAATTCAATCACTTCTTATCGAAACCATGTCTTCATTAACTCGATAAAATCAAATTAAATTTTGTGAAAACCTCAAATAAATTAAAAACATTCCTTACTTTTTCCTGCCAATTCACAAATCAAATAAAATCTTACTAAAACATCAACTAAATTAAACATTTATTACCTTCTACACATACTAAAAAATGAAATTAAATCTTACCAAAATCTATAGAGTATACTCCCTCCGATCCATAATAAATGTCGGTCATGTACTAAGTGACCGACACTGAGTACTTTTTTATTTGTTGTCTATATGTAGGTAAGCTATATGTTATTCAAGGCATCAATAGAAAACCTCATTTTTCATTTTGTAGATCCTACTTACTTTCATTGGCTATGGTGGGTGTAAGATATATATTGACATTATTGATATTGAACAATTAGAATATATACGCTTCCGTTGCAACACACCGGCAATCAGCTAGTATAAATGAAATACATGTATGACCATTTAGTTTCAGATATCTAGAAATGCAATACTAGTACAAATAGGAGCAGATGCCATTAGTCCACTCGCCCTACAAGCAAGCCCGATGTGTGGATACGGGTGATTGGAACAATAACCTTCGAGTATAGTTGTAGCTCATTCCAAGAGCGAGATTTGGTTTAACAACTGACAAAAATAGCTTCAAGTTTTTTTCTAAATTATTTGAAGTTCATCTCAATGTGAGAAACCCACGGTGAATAATAAATGGTTTGATTTCAAAGAATAGACTGATTCAGGAATGAGTTGCTTTGAAACCAATCTGATAAATGCTTCATACATGCAGAAAGTACAACACGATGTCTTTAATTCAGTTCAGTCTTGTTAGTCACAACATGAAGGTGCCTTCATAAATGTGATCACTTCTTATATGTACATACACATATATTTGCTAGAACCACAAATTTACCATATGAGAAGTTGAGAACACATGTACAGAGCAGGACAAGCTAAACCGATGCCATCCCACCGAATGTTCTCAACAAAGCACACTACCTGTACCCGGTGATTTGCTTCAAATGCACATTAAACCAGTAAAGAAATGGGTGAGCATGCTCATCAAAATGTAACAATGACCTTGGCCCTGGGAGACACCCTCGGCAGGGCTAATAGCTTGGCAAGAACCCCGCTGCAGTTTGTTTCGCCCTTCCACTCTATCTCCACTTCTTCCAGAGTTGGTGCCCAGCTGAGTAGCTTTGCCACAAAATCGACTTCGTAGTCCAGACCCTCAAAATGTTTCACACTGGCCGTTATGAGATGGTCCATTTGCATTTGCACACTAAGTTCTTGAATGTTTGCCTGACCCTGATACCACGAGCTCGAAGGGTGACTCTGCATTTTCATTGTTTTTTCACAACCCATTAGCCATAAACACAACGATCGGGGGATCCAGCGAGGGAGAGGGTATACTAGGGGTTAGAGGCATACGTACCCATGTCTCAAGCTTCTTTAAATTTGGGGCATTCTGAAACAATGAACAAGCGATCAAGACTTGCCTCTGGTCCCAAAAGCATATCGCAATTAAAATAGTCTCCAGGCGAGTAAACACGGCAGGGAGCTTCGGAAGTATGCACCCTTTTGATAGATACTGCAACACAGAAAGAAATTTTTTGGAAATACAGATTATTGAGCGGCAGAAAAAGGCCATATATAGCAATGCTGGAGCTAATAATAGCCCACCTTCAGGAAAGAGCCACTAATTGAAAGTGTTTTGATGCCACTTAGGCTTCCCAATGACTGCTTGACATAGCTTTCTTTGTTGTCATGCGCAATTGGAACAGATTGATATGCTTTAGCTCTGTGATCAAGAAAGAAAATTGCCACCTCCAGATTAGGGGCATCCAAATTAATGTCTCCAAAGTCCCCATCAACATCTAGATATTTCAGTTTAGGAGCTTGGATGTTTAAACAGTTGATGCCCTCAAACCAAGTCAATCTCAAATCAGTCAGTACGGGGCACAATGAGATCAGATTTTGGATATCCCTGTCTATGGAGGAGAAAACGTTCAAGCTAAGGTACGTTAGGCTCTTGAAACCTTGGAATCCCAGGGGCAAGCTGATGATGCAG
The DNA here is from genome assembly GCA_950022295.1 of Bromus sterilis. NCBI lineage: Eukaryota > Viridiplantae > Streptophyta > Magnoliopsida > Poales > Poaceae > Bromus > Bromus sterilis. Next base: position 15,926,109 of record OX465598.1, on the reverse strand, counting down.
TTTTCCAGTTGCAGAGACTCCAGATCGCTGATAGAAAAGAGGCATGAGGGAATCCAATATCCTGGCCCTGAGTTCAACTTGATTATCACTGATCTTGGTGATCTCCTTGATAGCATGAGCATCCACATAGCGAATTCATCATGGTAGCTTTTGTTACCTGAAATTTCAAACTCTTCTACAGTTCCCTTGTGGAGTGATAGCACCATATCAACCAATGTAACGAACTTGGTTCGTGCAAAATTTCCATCACACAGAGATAATTCTGCCATATTAGTCCATGCATCCCTCCAGGTAGTTGACAAGGTGCTAGTCCTGACTGCTTCTTCGACATTCAAACGGGAGAGGATCTTGCCCTTTATCTCTGGAGGTAGACTGCTAAGTATGTCTGAACTCACAAAAGATGTCGCTTCCGTCCTGGCCTTTTTACAGATACTCATTGCTTCAGAATCCAGGTTAGACTGTCCTAGCATTTCCATAAGACAGGGGGCCTAAATCAGCATTCAGTCAACCACACATAACACTAAAAATACAATACATGCCGGAATTAAATGGTGCACTAAGCAACTAGCTTGTTCATAGAAAGATAAATGAATATAAGTAACAGCCGAGAGACGGGAATTCAGGGAAACAAGTCTGTGTGTCTCCATTCACATAACTGAACTTGATTACTGGCGTTGGTAATCCGAAAAAGGTTGATGATCCCAACATCAGCTATAAGCATGATCGAGATCCACTAGTGTAAAGTCATGGTTACTCACTTACTTGTCACAAGTGTCCTAGCTGGATCAACGATTGTGAGTGGCAATACTAGGTATGTACAAGACCAGGTTCCAGGCAACAATCAGCAACTAATCTTTCTTACCAAATCACTATGCCAGTCAGAAAAATATGAATTCTGTGAAATAAGCACTGCAGAAGTGCAAATGCTAGAGAATTAAAATAAATAACAATCAAATAAATAAGCACCATATCAACTACGTAGAACATATTATAATCTCCTATTGTCAGTTGTCACAAACAATCTCAAAGCTCATTAATCCTCCTCACTGACCAATCCGATAGCCCCGTGAAATGGTGATGCTCGCTATATTCAATAATACACGAAATTCGTGGCACACAGCCACACAGGTGAAGTCCCAAACTAAATCTCAATATATTGAAATGGGAAGCCAGAATAGCTTACCGGAGTGCCGAAGAACGCTTTCTTCAATGAGCAGGAAAGGCGACGCCGGTCGCCTGCTGCGGCCTTGGGCTACGCGCAGACGAAGCGCCGAGGACAGAGGGGCGAGGACGCTGGCACGACGCCGCACCGGTGCTTACGCCGCCGCCGTGCTGTGCCTAGGGTTACTTCGAACTTCTTCCTATCTAGTTGCGCCAGCGTTGGAAATGTCGTCGAATTGGTCTCGACTCTGACTCTGGAGCGATGCTTTCGAGAAGAAAGAATTTGGCTTGATGTGAGATTGGGCCACTCCTCGGAGAGAACTAGGGAGGTGCCTTTCTATTTTTATTTTGAGGGAAACTAGGGAGGTTGGTGGGTGGGCCGTGGGCTGCTTCCTTACTTTGAGCCTTTTTTCTTAGAAGGAAGTTTATCCTTCAAATTGGGCTGAATGCTTGAATGGACCTGCTATTTTTGTTTTTTCATACATATAAACACATAACTCCCTCCGTCATAAAATAATTGTCTCAATTTTAATGCAATTATACTAAAATTTTAGTACAACACAAGCAAGATCGACATGTAATTTTGCACATACTTGCCAATGCAACATGTTGCTTCACGAAGCGTTCTAGTTTATCTGAAGAGGGCAGTGGATAAAGTGCGAAAGAATGCCTTCCTCAAGCAACCTGGGTGATCGAGACGATTCGGGTTTAATGGATGTGACATGTAAGTCTATATTCCATACCAGATGTATGCACATGTGTTTCTACAAAGTGAAACAATTAATAAAGAAAACAAGCGCAAAGTCTCGTGCAATTTAAAGTTGTAGCCCAACCACTAAAAGTACCTCTCGAAATAAATCTATTTACATACACAAGGATGAGCATAAATAGCTTCAGACAACAAAACAAGGAGAGCCAGCTGGCATATAATATGCAAGAGAGCCCAATTTCCTACCTCCTAGAACATTGGAAAACGAGGATTTTTTTCATGCCCTTCGCACCACAAACCTCTGCTCAAAGCGGCAAATAGAGTTTTTCTTTGGATCCATTCCCAGGAACGAGACCACAAGCACACATGATCATTGTTCTGGTAAATCCTTATAGTTGTGTCAATCTTGCCATATTCACCAGATTGCTTGTGACAACGGTGATGTCACTGAATGAATGATAGTAGGGCGAGATCAGATCTCTGACACGATATTGGCATCCCTGGAATGTTGATGCAACGACCTATGTTGCACACAATAATTCTCACCAATGGATAGTAATCTTGCATCTTGTGCAGGAAGAGCTTGTCCCACACATTTTCCTTCTTTCCTGTCTTCATTGGATTGCCGAGTTCAGATTTAAAAAATGAACCCAGTAGAAAATGTGCAACGCATATTTCAGTGAATTCTTCGGTAGAAATCTGTTCAAAATTGTAGGTGACAATGTTGGTAGTTTCAAGTAGCACAACGACAGCTTGTACAACACCAAAAAAAAAAACCCTTAGTTATATTTTATTCTAAATGGATTTAGGAAGAACAAAATGCTAGCAAATGATGAGTGTGAAGTTAGTGTGAGAGCTTCACACTTAAAAGAGCATGGTGAATTAAAGGATTTCTTTGTTTTCTACTAGGCTTATCGTTAGAACTATTAAAATATAAAAGTATAAAACCCGGACCTTATCCAAAAAAAAACAAGCATGGAGCTTCCTCAAATGGTACGCCAATGAAAAAAAAATCGGTTGGTAGGCCAATAAGCTGTGGACACGTGGACGCGAAGCAGAGGGTTCGTGACCGTGGCTGAGCATTGGTTGGCTGGCTCCGCTGAGGGGAAGCGGTCCGGCTGCACCCTCCCGACTCCCGTCCCCTCCACGACGGGTCGGAAGCCTTACCCCATTTGGCCATTTCCCCGTCTCTCGACTCCTCTCTCGGTCACGCGATCATCGCTCACCTCCTCCTCCGCCACTCCACTTTGCCCCCCACCTCACCTGCCCGGCGACAGCAACCCACCGCTCGGCGGCGGCGCGCTCTCAAGGTGAGCCCAACCCAACCCCTCGCTCCCGCTCGCTTCCGCACTCCGCTGGAGCGGCATTGGACTGACTGGTCCTCGCTGGCCCCTAAACCCTAGGTTGGTTGGTTGGTCGGCGGCGGCCGCGGCGTCGGTCCATGGATCCCGGCGAGGCACCCGACGAGAGGTACGCGATGCCAGACCCCTCTCCCCACCCACCCCTCCGCGAAACCAAGCAACGGAACCACGGCGGCGGCAACTGAGCCGCGTCTCTGTTTTTGTTCCTCCCTTTCGATTTCCGGCAGGATTCGCGAGGAACGTGGTTCCCGGGGGAGCGGCGACCGCGACCGCCTGCATCGGCGTCGCGCGGACGGAGACTACGACCGCGGCCTCACCGCCAAGCGCGCCAAGGACGAGCTCCGCGACCCCGACGCGCCCACGGAGCAGAGGAGCAGGGACGAGCAGCTGGTGTGGCCGTGGAAGGGCGTGCTGGCCAACGTGCCCACGGAGTGGCGCGGCGGGCGGCAGATCGGGGAGAGCGGGAACCGGCTCAAGGAGCGGCTGGCCAGCTTCTGCCCGCACAAGGTCGTCCCGCTGTGGAGCCACAGGGGCCACACGGGCACCGCCATCGTCGAGTTCGGCAAGGACTACGCCTCCCTCGGCAACGCCTTCAGCTTCGAGAACCACTTCGAGGAGCAGGGCCGCGGCAAGCGGGGCTGGGAGGCGGCGCGCGGGCGCCGGGGCGGAGGATGGCCACAGGAGATGTTCGGGTGGGTTGCCAGGGCCGATGACCGGAGGATTGCTGGCATGGTCGGGGAGTACCTGCAGAGGAACGGCGATCTGAAATCCGTCGCCGAGCTTGAGAGCCAAGAGACGCGCAAGACCGACACGCTGGTGGCCAGCTTGGCCAGCCAGATTGAGGTGAAGGCCAAGCATGTCGAGGAGCTCGAATCCAAGTACAATGAGAGGACCACCTCGCTTGACAAGGTGATGGAGGACAAGGAGCTGATGCTACAGAGATACAATGATGGTATATGTTGCCAGCCTTATTTTGCTCTTCATATATGTTCTGTTCTTATGCATGGTAGAACACCATATGTGTGTATATATGCATTTCTCTGCTTTGAGCAATGAGACCTTACATCTGTTTAATGCATTCTGAACTTGCATTATCACCAGAAATCCAGAAGATGCAGCAACTTGCCCGTAGGCATTCTCAGATGATCATCGATGAGAATCAGAAGGTCCGTTCGGAGCTCGAGTCCAGGATGCAGGATCTTGAGACCAGATCCAAGCAGCTTCATGAGCTTGCTCTGCGTAGCGACACTGACAGGAGGAACCTTGAGAAGGAGAAGGAAATGGTACGTGCCGAACGTCTCCCATAAACAGTTTATAGAAATTAGTTTTATGTCATCTCCTTTGTGCTTCTTTCTAGATTACACCACAAAATTGCTTTCTAGGAAATACTTCCTTTGTTTAGAACCCAAAAACCATGATATATAATCGTAAGCACTGTACAAAAACAAGCTCAGGGTGCTACTTAAGTGATATGTCAGCCCAAGGTCAAACACATTTGTGCACACACAAGTGGCAGATATTACTGAAAGTTTTAGGGTGATTCATCATTAATCCTTCCCTCAAAAAATAATTAATCATTAATCCCCTTTTCTCATATATTATAGGGTTCCATTGTGCCTAAGCACAAAAAAACACTACCCTGGTGTTCTTTCTGTTATTACTTCTTGTGCTGTGCCTGCTAGATAAACCCAAAACATGTTGCTGCAAACAAGGCACACTTAGGATTAATCCAGAGGGAAACCTTAGGGATAACAAAATGATGATGTGATCAGATCCCATGTCCATGTAACACAAACACGTGCCACTGCAGAAGTGCATCTTTCTGTTTACCTTTTTTGTCATTCGATATTTCAATCTAGAACATTTCGTCAATTTGAGAAAAATTGGTGGAACACATTTTTAAATTTTAGAGAAGGCTTGGTGGTAGGTAGGTACAACATGTACGTCAGGTACCCTCCCCACCCCAACCCTCACTCAGTGTTTCCACATAACACTCATATCAAGCTGTTGTGGTGAATACAGAACTTGATCAAAGCAAACTGTCTCAAGATGGCAACATTGGAGCAACAGAAGGCCGACGAAAATGTGCTGAAGCTTGTGGCAAAACACAAGGTATGTGCCTTGATCCCTATATTGTTTCACTTGAGTTTTTTAGATGCCAATTCATATGGCTGTCTTACTGTGCTGAAAATGACAAACTGCAGAGGGAGAAACAAGCTGCTGTAGATGAAATTATCAAGTTAGAGCAGAAACTGGACGCCAGACAGAAGCTTGAGTTAAAAATAAAACAGCTGCAGGGAAAATTGGAAGTTATGAAGCATATGCCAGGTGAGGAAGACTTAGAATCAAAGAGGAAAATTGATGAACTGACTGGGGAGCTGCAGGAGAAGTATGATGAAATAAACGAGATGGAATCACTCCACGGGGTTCTGCTTATGAAGGAAAGGATGAGCAACGATGAGTTGCAAGATGCTCGGAAGAAGCTAATTGATGTAAGTTGGATGTCACACTTGTCCAGTATTTTGTTTGAGCACTTGCAGCTGTCTAGTATTTTTGTTTCAGATACATCTTAGAGCTATCTGTTGCATATGCTGCAGGGCTTGTTGGATGTTACAACTGGCCGTGCAAATATAGGCATCAAAAGAATGGGTGATCTTGATCTGAAATCATTTGCGATTGCCTGCAAACATAAAATGGAAAAAGAAGATGCAGAAGTTGCTGCTTCCATTCTTTGTTCGAAGTGGGAGGATGAGATTAAAAATCCAAAATGGCACCCTTTTAAGGTTGTTGTGGATGGCGGCAAAGAGAAAGTAATAATCTCTTCACTCTTAATTTTATACACTTCCTGTTCTCTAATAGCTTGTAATCTTGAGTTGTTAATTTTACAGTGAATTTCCTGTTTTGCAAACTGTAACATGGTACATCTATGTGTAAGTATATTGTGGCGATAGCTGAGAATCCGAGACACCAAGTTTAATTTACTCCCCAAGATATTCTTACATTGGTCTAAAGGGACATACGTAGAAGAAATTCCCATATTAGTAAGGAAAATGGGAAATACCTAATCTGTTGATCAAAGTATTATCATCGGTAGAATACTGACACAGTACAACATATGGACTTACCGAATTAATGGCTCCAAATAGTATTATCGTCTTTGAACCTTGCTGTATTTTATTATCATCTTTGAATCTTGTTGTATTTGAACCTGTCCCAAAAACATCATTTACATTACCAGTTCCGATCCTTTCCCTTTCATCCATCTAGTAATTCCTTGTCCCTTCATTACGTGCAAAAAAGAGAGGAAAACAAGAAACTGTCAGCCACGAAGTCTCACTCTCACCAGCCAAGGGGCTATATTGTTGTGTTTGTTATTATTAACCAATCTTGTTTTTCATGAGAGTTGAAGAAGTCTTGTTTTTCTTGTCATAGTGCTAGTGTGAATGTAGCTACACCATGATAGTTTTTAAGATAATCAGTTAGCCAATGCTTACTCTTTTTGTGCAATAGTTAAGATTTGTTGGATGCTTGATGAAGGGATCTGATAATATAGCCATATGTGTCTATGCTTATACTAACAGGTTAGCTAAGTTTCATTTACATAATTTGGTACCTTGTGGAGATTTGTGTAGCATCATAGTATTAAATAAACGGTGATTTGTATTTAGTCAAGACTTGCTTTCGTCCTTTTATCACTTTTCTTGCGGGAAGTCCTTTTATCACCTTTCTCTGAAACTGACAGTAAGTTGTATACCAGTTAAGTTGCCTGTAATTCGTTTAGCTTTCAGAACAGAGTTCATCTAGCATTTGCTCATGGAGTTATGGTGGGGCAACCAAACCGTTTAACAATAAAAAGCTTGCCACTCGGTACCCAGTTACCCACATCGCCTCATGCTAATAACTCCTCCCTCCTAGAAGTATATGAGGTTCCTTAGTCACTTAAGTTGAGAAAATTATGGCATTCTATGCTTGGACTCAGCTGAGGCAAGTCTGTTTCATCTTGTCTTTCAAAATGAGCGTTCCTTGTCAGTTCCTTGCTTCGCTAAGCTGGGCACATCTTGTGTGTTTCTGTTGAAATTTGACATGATACATCGATGCTTGGAGGAGCTCAAAGCTGTGCTGCCATCTGCAAACACGATGTTTTCCCTGAACTTTCTGTCGCACACGAATGCCACATGCATGGAAAGGTCCCTGTGTATGTATATTTGGCATAAAGTTTTCGACGCATTACAATATAGGTAATGAAGTAGGCGTGTCTTATATTAATTCTACCACGCATAAATAGCTTTTGCTCGCTATGTTTTGCTGTACTTTGGTTGAGACAACATTTGGACAGTATGCAATTCCTGTATGAATGCTTTGGCAGCACAAGGCCCAGTTTTGAAGCTGTTAATGCATGATTCATCTTCCATTTTTCACAGTTGACTGTTATCGTTTGTCTAACGGTGCGTGCATTTCTGCCAGGAAATCCTACGCGAGGACGACGAGAAGCTACAGGAGCTGAAGGAAAAGTACGGCGAGGAGGTGTACGCGCTGGTGACAAACGCGCTGCTGGAGGTGAACGAGTACAATCCGAGCGGGCGCTACTCGGTGCCGGAGCTGTGGAACTTCAAGGAGAAGCGCAAGGCGACGCTCAAGGAGGCGGTGGAGTACGTCCTCAGGCAGTTGCGCGCCCTCAAGAAGCGGAAGCGTTGAGTCGAGTCGAGCGCCCCGACTGAAACTGAAGTGGAGCAGCGAACTGAACCTTGACCTGCTGCAGTGAAGACCCATGTCCGAAGTTTCTCATGATCCATACGAACGATGATTGACACATGATGTCGGTGAACGGTTGGTTGGTTGCTTGTCGGAGTTTTGCCGGATTCGCCCCGACTGAAACTGAAGTGGAGTTTTGCCGGATTTTCTGCCTGATGCGGTGTGGCAGCATTGACGCGGTGAATGCTGCTGCTGATTTGACATTGTGAACTGCCCTTGAGAACCTCATGTGTTTTACGCCAAGGACTTGGCTGTGTGCTATGGCTTATGGGTCATGGATGAATGACCAACTAGTTTTATTGACTGCTTTGAATTTACTAGAATTATAAGCAATTCTCATTTGACGCCATCAAACGATAGTTTCGCACACTGAACAGAAGAGGATCTCATGCTTCCAGTCGTTGAAGTAGTCCATGCATCTGCGCCCGTATCTACAAACCATTCCGTTGGTCCATGTCTCCATGATGTCCTGTCCCTTTCTGATCAGGATAACGAAGAAACACGTACTAGCCACTAGGTGCAATTCAAAATTAAGATATCTTCAATATTACTCAATTCATCCCGAAAGGCGAAAGGGACACCATGGACCAACGGAATGGAAGCAAAAGCGACCTTTTGTATGTATGTATATGTACTTCAACTCTGGAAGCATTCATCAGAGATCCTATTCAGAGTAATGAACAATTCTTAGACTTTATTCAGAGTGCGAAGCAATCTTTGACTTTGAATGGAAGAATCCCTGGACATGAGGGAAACCAACGTTGCGAACCCCTGTTCACTCGTGGAATTCATCCATTATTATTTTATTATGCAGGGAAGTGTATAAATGTCTTTTCTCTTTACTTAGAAGATACTCCCTCTGTAAACTAATATAAGATGTTTTAGATAACTAAACTAGTGATCTAAAAATATTGCTTATTAGATTTTTGTAAGTCTAAAGTGTGTAAACTTTGACCAAGTTTAAAGAAAAAAAAACATCAACATTTAGAACCAGATTGATACCATTGTGAATTATATTTGCGTATGGTATAGATTCAGTATCATAGATATATATAAACTTCTTAATAAACTTTGTCAAAGTTTATGAAGCCTGATATTCACGAAACCCAGTGTGCACTATATTATGCGACAGATGAAGTACAATCACAACATTGTACAAGGGCATTTATCCACAATTTTTTTAATTAAATTTGGCATGAATTTGTTTGAGAAAAAGAGAGTCCTCTCTTGATTTTCATATAACGAAACCAAGTGATTTGAATTAAAAGCATGAATAAATTGAACAATACACTATTTCCAAAAAATACAAGTAATCATAAAATATTACTCCTATATACCATGACCATAATTTAACTGTTAAAAACTAGTGATCTAAACATTATAGTGGAGCTAATCTAATCAATCTAAACTGTTATAAAACAAGGGATCGATCTATAATAAACATCAAGTGAGCTTTTTAGGAGGAGTGGTGTCGGTGTAGCCGATGCCCTTCCTCTTTGTGGGGAAGATCATGAACACGAAGCTCGAGAGAAACGCCATGCCCAGCGGCAGGTTCTTGAGCAGCTCCTCGGTGTTCCTGCCGGGGTTGGAGAAGAAGCAGTTCTGGAGCCCCACGTCGCTGAACACCACGGTGAGGAACACCAGCGCCGTGAAGACGGCGTGCGTGAAGTCCAGCGCCCGGATGCGCAGCCTCCTGAACTCGGCGGCAGTCCATTGCCGCCTCTCCTCCTCGTCGGAGAAGTTGAACACGTTGAAGCCGCGCGGCGTGGCTACCCCGTAGTATAGCTTCCCGTCGGGGCCGAGGACGCTGTCGGTGAAGGAGAAGAGCACGCACAGGACGGCCAGGACGACGACCAGCGCCGCCGTGAGCCATTGGTTGGAGGTCTCGCACTTGCCGTGGTTGGTGAAGGACGGGGACAGCGCCTGGTATGCCAGCACCGTGCCCGTCGGCAGGAGCTGCGCCAGGTTGGCCGTGCTCGACATGACCTTGTCCGTCGCCGTGGCTGCTGCTGCGGGCGTCGTGGTCGGGGTTTCACCGGCGTCCTTGGGCGTGGTCGGGGCCGTCGGCTGGACGTTGGTGTGTGGGCTTGGAGGCATCTGGATCACGATGGTGGACGATGGAGAAGACGCCATTGTTGTGTGGCAACGAACGTTGGCGTGTTAATATAGGTAAATCCTCTACGAATGGTTCCAAGTTCCGCCGTTGGCCGTGTTGATTTTTCTACTTGTATATCGCACTATGCTAGCTGAAGGCTGAAGGCTGCACATGTTAGACTTCAACCATTCTAAGCGTGGTCTGGTCAGTCGTCTACGTGCATTGAATTCTCTTCGTTTGCATCCCACGTACTCGGAACTCTTTCTAGATTTTGCGTGGTTAACTTCCACTAATGGCAACAAGGAAAAGCCCTCGTGGTGCTATGCTGTCACCTTCCATGAAAGTGACGTTTTTATTTTGAGTCGTGTTTCTTACGGCTCTGACTCATTAGAAAAAAGAAGAAAGTTATCCGGTTAAATGCAGAAAATCAAATGAAAACCGTTATAACATGCCTACAAGAAAGGGCACCCTAGCCGACCTGGCTACCCACAACATTCACACACACCACCAAGGAGAAGACACCGTCAAGGTTGCTTGCAATGGTTTCGTCAACATATTCCCCCGAGCAGGTGAATCCAAATTTAATTTAATTTTATGTGCGGATTATGTATCAACACAAGCGGTACATGTTATATCATCGTCGTCCACTAATGCATCGAGATACGCACAGAGACAAAGTAGTTTACTCTTCACGATTTATGTTTCACTTGTGGTCCTTGTACTTAATTTCTTTCCTTAATGTGAAAATAATAAGTCAAAATAAGTACCTAAAAATGCATAAGCAGACAAAAACTATACTAGTGCAGCTAGCACTTGTGTGCATTGTGTAACATGAAACATGTAGACTTTAATCTTTATGTCATCCCTTTGTGTGGCGTGCCATTGCCTTTTCAGTTTTTAATATGCATACAATTCCTTAGAAAAACCACTTTAATGCATGGTTGTATAAGTCTCAAAATGAAATGACTTTCAATAGATGGTGTGGATATGACATGTACCCGCTTGTGTAGATACATATGCATTTCCGTTTAATTTTTTAGGAAAGTGAAAATTTATTTTTCAAAAAGAGCTCCCTGGAGCCCGTCCACTAAAAGCAATATCCTCGAAGACCCTACCTACAATAAGGAAACATGACACAGGAGCGCTGCCAACAAATGTGGGAGAGCTTATATCCAAGGTTTCCCTTGAGGTTCGAAGAGAGAGTGGAGAATCCCGCTAGCGTCTCCTCCAAGAAGATGCATGGCATACAGGTTGGGATGTCATTGGTCTTGGAAAACAAGACAGAGCTTTCGCTTAGTGCATGATCACCTTCCAATTTTGCGCAAATCTGTGTGTGGCTATCCCCCGGCCTAACAATTCCGCTACCGCAGCCTCCACCAACGGCACGAGGCTCCGCGCCAGACCTGCGTCGAACAGCTGCCCAAGGCACTCACTGATCACGCACTACCTCAGCCCGGGGTCGCCGCCTAAGCACACCACCTTCAGATACGCATTGCACACAGACCTAGCCATCCTCCACAACCCCAGGGCAGCTTGGTGCCGCAGATCCGCATCGGGGAGCGCACCTACACACCCCCACATCCTCCTGGACCTGGCCGCCGCACAAAGACTTTATCACTTCTCAAAAGGCTTTCAATAAGAGTGTAAATTTTTTTTAGAAAAACTAGATAGTGTCTCTTTGAAGGTAGATAATATAGCTCATGATGTAGAGATGCTTAAAATTAGAACTTCTCCCCTTGAGGAAAGGAAAACTACACCCATGAAAGCTATACAAGTACAAATTAATAAGAACATCAGAATGCTAGCCAAACTTAAGGATAGATGGGCTAGAGAAAAATAAGAGGAAGATAGAGTTAAGAGCCTTCCTACACAAACTACTATTGCCACTATACAAGTTGTTGAGGATCTCAAAACTTTTAGCACCCAACACATCCCTAGTCCCATTGGAACTATTAATGGTCATGCTAATACCTCAACTTTAGGACAAGAAGGTCCCATGAACTTAAAGACTACCAAGAGAATGAGCTTAGATGACATCACCACCACTTTAATTAATGTTAGTGATCTTGATTTTTATAATTGTAGTTTTTCTGAAGTTATCACTTTTCTGCAAAGAATGGCTAAATACCACCACACTAGTACACTTAACATTGCCTTCACCGATCATATTACCAATGATCTTAGCAAAGCTAGGAAGGAGAAGCTCAAGTTAAAGACTTCTATTCCTAGAAAACTAGAAGATGGTTGGAAAATTAAATTGAATAGTTTCTCTTGCTTTGCTTTATGTGATGTTGGAGCTAGTGCCTCCGTTCTACCCAAAAAAATGTATGATATGCTTGATTTGGAACCTTTTGATCCATGTTATTTTGGTGTTCGTCTTGTTGATTCTTCCGTAAAGAAACCTTTAGGAAGAATCGATGATGTTCTTATTGTTGTCAATGATAATTATATTCCTGTTGATTTTCTTGTCATGGACATTGAGTGTGATCCCTCATGTCCAATTATTTTGGGACGTCCTTTTCTCCGCATAGTTGGTGCTATCATTGAAACTAAAGAAGAGACCATTAGATTCTAATTTCCCCTCAAAAGGGATTGGAACACTTTCCTCGAAAGAAGATTAAGTTATCTTATGAGTCCGTTACACGGGCAAGTTATTCTTTTGAAGTTGATAAAACTTGATCTTTTTTGATTGGACATTCATCTAGTCAAATAAAAGGTTAGACTATAGGATATATATTTTGATTTCACTTCACCAAAATATTTAGAAAATCTCATTATCCATTAATTTCGGAGTAACACATTTATTGTGTAGCATTTATTATTGGCCAATTGATGTCGCGAGAGTTTACTTCTCGCCCCTCGTTGGTTACCCAAAGTGGAAGGTTGAGATGTAGACAACAGCAAATTTCCCTCGGTGAAGATACCAAGGTTTGTCTCCGGTAGGACTCCGGCAACGACAGGAAGGTGACAACGGCCGCCAGATAGGCGGTTGACGTGGACCTGCACACACAGCAGATAGCTTTGCTCCCAACGAGTTCAAAGAGGTTGTCAATCCCTCCGGCCTTGTTGTTTACAAAGGATCAAACGCACGGGATAATAATGATAGTGATAGCAACGAAAAAGAAAAATAAAGCAGTAAATTGATAGCGGGTGTAAACAGTATTGGAAATATGGACCGGGATCCCATGATGTTCACTAGTGATGTCTCTCTCCCAAAAGACGATAAAATAGCCATGCGAGATAAACAAATTACAGCTGGGCAATTGACAGGATTATGTGCGCAAACCAATGCTAACTATGCTATAAAGAAAGGAAGAGGCTCAAAAGCTTGGGCGGTACGCCAAAACAAGTAGACCGAAATCCATCTGCATCTACCTACTAATCATCCACCTTGAGATATCTATCCAGAACATCTCGCTGGTATTAAGTTGTGAATCCCACCCAAAGTGTAAACTCAAAGCAACAGACAACTGCATTAAAGAATTTTGCGTAAAGTAAACAATCCTTGCACCCGCAAGTACAAGCACCGTTGTTTTCTCCCTTGTGGCAACAACACATCCCCTAGACTCATGTTTCTGTCACTCAAGCTAGTCATCAGGGGGCATGAACCGACAATAAATCATAACACTCCCTCTTGGAGTCACTACCTACTACTTGACCAAAGCAATAAACAGCAACGGAGAACATGCAAGAAAACCTGAAATAGAAAAGCAGCAGAAAACAGGAACTGGCACTAGGGTGCACTGAGTTAATGATTAGTCCAAATATGATCAAAAGTGTATGAAAGTGTATCAATGTCATAGCAATATCACACAAAAGAAGCATGGAGCAAGCATAAATTATAGATACATTTTGGACGTATCACCAATTTATCACTTTCATAGCTCAATAAATCTTCTGAGAAATAAAGCATTATGGAAGTGGTCTTCAGGTCTAGTGTAGTATAGTTTGTTACTTCAGTCTAATAGCCTAATGTTTTATTACTGATTAATTGTTCTATTGTTTATCCCATGTAGATGAATGTTAAAAAGCTCAAGCTATATGGTGTTGTGCGCGCGCTATGATGTGAACTGAAGTGTTCTCTGGCGGTTGTTGAGTGTCTGCTGGTTTGCGGCCTAAATTGGTGGATGCTCCATTTCAGCGTTAGTTTGGGATACAATTTTTCTATGTAGAAGCTAGAGAGCATATGGTATAAGTTGGTGTTTCAGAAGACACTAGTACAAAACATGCCTTTGGATATGAGCAAAGGTCATGGTTCGAACACGAACCGGTTCTACTGGCCCAATAGAACCGGTTCGTGGCTCCGAGCTTTAGAACCGGTTCGTGTGGTGGGCCCCCAGACTAGCGGTGCCCTGCCAGCGCCCCTTTAGAACCGGTTTGTACTACCAACCGGTTCTAAATATGTGGTGGCAGGTTGCCGTTCGGCATGCGGGCCACCTAGCAGCATTAGAACCGGTTGGTAGTACCAACCGGTTCTAAAGGTGCACTAAGTTTAGTACCACCTCGCTAACCGAAGAGGAGTTCGACCGGTTTATAAGCACGGGTCAGTGTGGACTTATCGTAGCATAGCAAGTTTAATAAAGGTTGTCCACGAGTGATTCATCTATATGTTGTATACTATAAAGGCAATTTCGGTTGAACCTTGATTGGTGGGCAGATTGCTAGATTTGCCAACCAATCAGGGCTTAACCGAAATTGTCCTTTATGAAATTGCTATACTTTTTTTCAATCAAATAAAACACAAGGTTTCCCCTGCATACAGCCCGACGGTGGCTCATGATTGCAAGCATATCAAATGCACCGTCGGACGTATGCAGGGAATCCGAATGATTTGTATTTGGTCGATATGAAGTGAAATATTTCTAGCTAGATATATGTAAGATCAACAAAACATACGATTTCGCCTGCATACAGCCCGACGGTGGCTCATGAGTGCAAGCATATCAAATGCACCGTCGGACGTATGCATGCGAATCCGAATGGTTTGTATTTGGTCGATGAAGTGAAAGATTTCTAACTAGATATATATAAGATCAACAAAACACACGGTTTCGCCTGGTTACAGCCCGACGGTGTGGCTCTCGTGAGTGCCCGCATATCAAAAGCACCGTCAGACCGCAACCAGGCGAATCCGAATTATTTGTATTCGGCCGATGAAATGAGTGTCGAACATGTCCGAGAGATGGGCTATATATAGGCAACGACAAGCCTGATCCAACGGCTGACAAGCCTGATCCAACGACTCACAAAGCGATTGAAAGAAAAACGCGATCCGTGTGCTTCTTCCTGATTGGTCGAGGTGAGTTGAAAGAAACAAAGCGCTTGAAGTACCGGTTTGTGGTTGAAACCCATGCTAAAGACCTTTCTGACTTCATTTGCTATTTTTTGAACTCAGAAAAGGTTGAAACTTGGCATGGTATCATCATTTTACCATAACATGTGTGCAAAAGTTGAGAGGGTTACGACAAAAATTGGATGCACTTCGTGTACAAACTGGACCATCTCTTTTAAAGTACGAGGGTTTCAGACGAAAACACATGTGTTTCAAAGGCATTTCATTTTTCTAAACTTAGTTTAACTCAAGATTTTTTTTGCATCCAACATGCAACATTCAAAGCCACATACTAAAATCCGTGTGCTTCTTCCTGATTGGTTGGATCCAACGGCTCAGAAGCCTGATCCAACGACTCACAAGCACTTGAAAGAAACACGCGATCCGTGTGCTTCTTCCTGATTGATTGGATCCAACGGCTCAGAAGCCTGATCCAACGACTCACAAACGCTTGAAAGAAACATGCGATCCGTGTGCTTCTTCCTGATTGGCTGGATTTAAAATCGTGTACGGTTAAAAGCGCGTGGAAGAGGACTCCACGCAACGCCAGTCGCCACTAGTTCTTTTCTCGTGCACTCCTTCCGCGCCACTGCCACCATGCCACCTCGCCGCCGCCGACCAAGCTACCACGGCGTCCGCGAGCGCTCGGACGACACATTCATGACGGTGATCACTTGCGTCAACAACGAGCGTGTGTGTCTCGACAGGTTCTGGCATGCATATTTAGCCGCCCGCGCGTAAGACGTTGCGGCGTGGAGGCTTGATGGCTTCTCGCCCCTCGTTGGTTACCCCAAGTGGAAGGTTGAGATGCAGCGTAGCGGTAATTTCCCTCAGTAAAGATACCAAGGTTTGTCTCCAGTAGGACTCAACGATAAGTACGATAGGTGGCAACGGCGTCAGAAATTATTCTGATGCGTGGAGTTGTCGTGGACCTGCACAAAACAAATAACTTTGCTCCCAACGAGTTCAGAGGATTTGTCAATTCCTCCGGCCTTATCGTTTACAAAGGATCAAACGCAAGAGATAAAAAGGTACTAGTAAAAGTAAAAACAGAAAGGTAAATAGTGGGTGTGAACAATGGTATGAAGATGGACCGGAGTCCCGTGATTTTCACTAGTGATGTCTCTCTTCCAAAAGACGATAAAAATGCTAGCGAGGTAAACAAATCACAGTTGGGCAATTGACAGGATTATGAAGGCACCGCAATGCTAACTATGCTGCAAAGAAAGGAATGGCTCAAAAGCAATGGGCAGTACGCCAAGGTAAGTAGACCGAAATCCATCTGCATCTACTACGAATCATCCACCTTGAGATATCTATCCAGAACATCTCGCTGGTATTAAGTTGCGAATCCCACCCAAAGTGTAAACTCAAAGCAACAGACAACTGCATTAAAAGAACTTTGCGTAAAGTAAACAATTGTTGCACCAATAGGCACAATCACCGTTGTTTTATCCCTGGTGGCAACAACACAGCCCCTAGTCTCATGTTTCTGTCACTCAAGCTAGACATCAGGGGGCTGAACCCACAATCGAGCATAGCGCTCTCTCTTGGAGTTGCAAGCAAATAACTTGGCCAAAGCAAATACTGCAACGGAGAACATGCAAGAATTTACTCAAGAACAAAATATAAAAGGGCAAACCAAATATATTACTCATCACAATCTGGACATAGTCTCATAATCCATCAGATCCCAACAAACTCAGCATAGCAACAGCAGAAAATTACATAGGTGCCTCGATCATGTGAGGCAGCTCACGAGGTCTCGAAAGTGAAAGCACAAAAGAGGGAGAGGACATCACATAGCTACTGATCACGGACCCATGGTCCAAGGTGGACTACTCACGGCACATACGGGAGGCGTCCATGGCTATGGATGGTCTCCCGGAGGGGTGATCTCCTTCCGGCAGGGTGCCGGGGCAGCTTCTCCAGGCAGCCCCGATCTGAAAACGGCGCCGGCGGCGGAACAGAGAGGTTTCCGCGAAAAAGAGTTCTTGTTTAGGGGTTTCTACCCCGAGGGGGTTATATAGGCGAAGGGGGGCGTCGAGGGGCCACCCAGGGCAGCCAGGAGGGTGCCTGGCGCGCCCTAGGGTTGGGGCCGCGCCAGGGACCCTTCTGGCTCCCTGGTGGTGGTCCCGGCTCTCTCCCTTGGTTATTCCGGAAGTTTCCTGCCCGCTGATTTTTAATATAATTTTTGCGGAATTTTTTGGGCACTTTAATCAGCCGGAAAACCTGAAAAACAAAAACAGCAGAAAATCAGAAGCTGGCAACTGGGTGCACTGAGTTAGTAGGTTAGTCCAAATTGGTTTAAAAGTGTAATAAAGTTCAACCAAAACATGGCAAAGTCACACAAAACATGCATGGAGCAAGCAGAAATTATAGATACGTTTGGGACGTATCAACATCCCCAAGCTTAATTCCTGCTCGTCCTCGAGTAGGGAAATGATAACAAGCATAATTTCTGTGGTGACATGCCACACAACCAAATAAGGACTGTTAAGTAAAGCAATCAAAGCATGCAATTCAATTCAAGTCTTAACATGCAAGAGTCTATATTGGCATTAACACAAGCAACAAAAGAACAAAAGGTGCAAGAGCTCTTGCTGTCCGTGACTCGAATATCTCCAGATGGTGTTTTGCGTGCAAGCAAGGGACTGGGAAGAAAGAGAAAAAAAGGTTGTTGAGAACAACTATCTACTAAAGTTTCACACTTAGTCTCCTTTGGATTCTTATCTGGACTCGCCCCCAGACCACTAGCCAGGTACAAGTCAAACTGATCCACTCCCTTTCGATATTTTGAGCACTCATGCAATGGATGAGCGTGAGCAAGAAAGTTGACACCTAAAAGGCGAAACAGAAAGAAGAGGTGGAGGAGGAAGCCAAAAAGGTGTGTGAAAGGCTCACATCAATGAGGACAATCATAGGCGAGAGAAGGCCATATGATAGATATGATGTGAGGAGTAGGGATTGCCATACAACGGATGCACATGTGAGCTAAATGCTCTCCAATGGAACTAGTGGGGGTGCATCTAACTTGCTTGCTCAAGAAGACCTAGAGCTCGTTTGAGGAGGCTCATCATTGGAATATACAAGCCAAGTTCTATAGTGTAAAAGTTCCCCACATAGCTATATGCATGATGATAATCTCTATGGAGTACAAGGGATAGAAGATGAAGTACTAGTGTGGATCTCTCAAAAGGAATAGTAGTATGCCCCCTTCTCTCTTTTTCTTTTTCTTTTTCTTATTTTCTCTTTTTTTTGGTGGACTCAATGGCTCTTTCTATTTAACTCTCATTTGTCCTCTTTGGGATCTTTTGATTTTGTCCTCTTTGGGATCTTTTCCTCACTTTAGGGGCAATACTCTATATTTTACAAGAATATAGGAGATCTTTCACACTTTACAAAGGTACTCACAAAAAGAAAATGTAACTAATCATGATGCAAATGTATGCCTCTGCCAGGATAGCAGGATATGCAATGATACTAGCGCGTCATGTAGCAATGATTAGGGCAAGGCCCAACTAGCATGCGGCTCATCGATCAAGCAAGTGGCATGTATGACATGAGGATCAAGTCATGAGAGGGTGGATGTTGCATGGCAATGTATCTCGGAAAGGCTATGGAAATGCCTTGTAGGTAGGTATGGTGGCTGTTTTGAGGAAAGATATAATGAGGCTTATGATGACAGAGCGTATCATGCCAAGGGTTTGGATGCACCGGCGAAGTATGCGCAAACTCTCGAGGTGAGAAAGGGCAACTCACGGTACTGAAGAGGCTAGAAAAAGTATGGGTAGGTGGAAGTGTCAACTTTCGAATACTCACATTAGTCCGAAGAACTCATGCACTTATTATCGGTAACTCTCAATCTAATAGGAGGTTCACAAAGAGACAGGTACCCCGAGGAGGAGTGTATGGGGGTTTGGTTATCCTTGCGCATCCTCGACTCATGGTACGTGAGTGTACTCTAATATTCGAACCCTCCAGAGGTTAGTGATCCATCTAGTAGCTAGAGTTCTCAACAGGGGTTTTTGGTTTTCGAAAAACACACGGATTGCCCAAAATACGACATCTATCACTAATAGGCAAGAGCTCTTGACACCAAAAGTTCAAACATTACTCTAGTGAGTACCTCAAAACTATTGCAAGTTACTACTTCAAAGAGAAAAGCAACTTTAACTACCTACTTTCTAGTCAAGACACAGAACTCAGTGCAACAGGCAAACTCTCTAACAAGATAAAACATGCAACCTATAGAAAGTTCAACCTGAAAAGAAAAGCTCTAGAAAAACTAAAGCACTACAGCCAAACAGACCAGCAGCTAAGAAAAGAAAAAGAACAACTCACAGCTAAAAGAAATAAGCATGCAAATCCTATGAGGAGTTCTAGTTCAAGTGGAGCGTGTTTCTCTCCCACACAAAAGAGTAAGTTGGGGTTTAACTTGTTACTACAGCAAAGAAAGCAAAACAAACCTAGAAAAGTAAAGAGCGAGACGCTCCAAGCAAAGCACATAACGCATGAAGTGATAAAAATATAGTGCAACGAAAGACAGACCGATGATTGTTGATGAAGAAGGGGATGCACCGGGGGCATACCCAAGCTTAGACGCTTGAGTCTCCTTGAATATTTATTGGGGGTGCACTTGGGCATCCCCAAGCTTGAGCGCTTGACACTCCTGGATCTTCTTTCATCACCTTCCATCGCGCACTTGAAAACTCCCTTCATACATAACTCATTGTAGGATGATTAGAGAGGTTAGTACCCTAATAAAATAATTTTCCTCTACTGCAAATAAATATTTACAGGAAGAGCTACTGTTTCTCTTGCCTGCCCAAAAAAGTTTGCAAAGAAAAATCAAGCTTAAGGATTGCAAGACTGCGAAAAGAAAAACTGGGGCAGAAGCTGAGAAAAACAGAACAGCAGAGAAAGGGGAATTTTTTCGAGGTACTTCCGCAACTCAAATCAAAAAACTTTGAACAGGGGCTAGCAAGCCAATTGTATGGAGCATGCTGTCAAAAAAATTCAGATCAAAAAGATGATATGGTCATTTATCACGAATTTTCCCGTCAAGAAGACAGAATCTGTTTCTGGACAGCAAGCTCCAACTTTTGAACTTTCAAGCACTCTGAGGCTAAACTTGGCACAAAGCTTGAAAAAGAAAGATACAATGATGTTGATAAAGTAGTAAAAATCATCAAGACCACTAAGAACAGAACAAAAACAAAAATAAAAAGCTAAATTCTTTGCGGGCTGCCTCCCGAAAGCGCTTCTTTAGAGCCATTAGCTAGGCTTAAAGCAGAAGATCAAGTTTTTTCTAGAGAATAACTAGCCCGTGTGACGGACTCAAAAGGTAACTTAATCTTTTTCCTAGGGAAATGTTCCATCCCTTTCCTGAGAGGGAATTGGAACTTGATAGTTCCCTCTTTCATGTCAATGATAGCACCAACTGTGCGAAGAAAAGGACGTCCCAAAATAATTGGACAAGAGGGCTCACACTCAATGTCCATAATAGTGAAATCAACGGGAACATAATTGTCATTGACAATGATAAGAACATCGTCGATCTTCCCCAAAGGCTTCTTTACGGAAGAATCAACAAGACGAACAGCAAAAGAACAGGGATCAAAAGATTTCAAATCAAGCATATCATACATTCTTTTGGGCATAACAGAGGTACTTGCTCCAACATCACAAAGAGCAAAACAAGAGAAGTTATTCAATTTAATTTTAATCATAGGATCCCAACCATCTTCTAGCTTCCTAGGTATGGAGGCTTCTAGTCTAAGCTTCTCCTCCCTAACTTTAATTAGAGCATTGGTGATATGCTCCGTGAAGGCAAGATTTAGTGTGCTAGTGTGGGGGTCTCTAGACATTTTGTGTAGGAAACCAATAACTTCTGGTAAGGTGCAATTATCAAAGTCTAGTTCACTACTATCTATAAGGGAAGTAGTGATATCATTTAAGCTCACTTGTTCGAAAGCCTCTATGTTCATAGAGGTTTCCTCTTCTATGGTTGAGGGTGTAGCATCACCATTGATAGGTCCAGTGGGACTAGGGGTGTGATGGGTGCTAGCAGTTTGGATCTCCTCAACTACTTGGATAGTGGCTACTGTGTGGTAGGTAGGAAGGCTCTTAATTCTATCTTCTTCCTCCTTCTCTCTAGCCCATCTCTCTTTAAGTTTTCCCAGCATCCTAAAGTTTTCATTAATTTGGACCTGGATGGCATTCATAGGAGTGACCTGCCTCTCCTCAGGGGGAGAGGTTCTAATCTTTAGTATCTCTACGTCGTGGGCTATATTGTCTACCTTCGAAGAGAGGATATCTAGTTTATCTAATTTTTCTTCCACACTCTTGTTGAAGGCCTTCTGGGTAGTGAGAAAGTCTTTGAGCATAGTCTCTAGTTCTGAAGTGGAGTTTCTAGTGGTAGGATAAGTGTTGTTCCCATAGTTGTTGGATGGGAAAGGCCTAGGATTGTTGCTACCAAAGTTACTCCTATAAGCATTATTGTTGAAGTTGTTCCTAGAGACAAAATTGACATCTACTTGCTCCTGAGCAACCAAAGAATTTAAAGGAACATCTTGAGGATCAATAGAGGGTTGCTTGGTAAGTAGAGACATGATAAGGTCAACCTTTTCATTTAAAGAGGAAATCTCCTCGACAGAGTTTACCTTCTTACCAGTTGGAGCTCTCTTGGTGTGCCATTGTGAATAATTTAGCATCATTTCATCTAGTAGTTTTGTAGCAGCACCAAGTGTGGTTGACATAAAGGTACCTCCCGCGGCCGAATCCAACAGGTTCCGCGAGGTGAAGTTCAAGCCTGCATAAAAAGTCTGGATAACCATCCAGGTAGTCAGTCCATGTGTAGGGCAGTTCTTGATGAGCGTCTTCATACGTTCCCAAGCCTGGGCAACGTGTTCGTTATCCAATTGCCTGAAATTCATAATGTTACTCCGCAATTGAATAATTTTAGCAGGGGGATAATACTTCCCTATAAAAGCATCCTTGCATTTGCTCCAAGAATCAATACTATTCTTGGCTAGAGACTGTAGCCACTCCTTGTCTCTCCCTCTCAAGGAGAAAGGGAAAAGCTTCAGATTGACGATGTCTCCGTCCACCTCCTTGTATTTCTGCATGTCGCAGAGCTCGATAAAGTTGTTTAGGTGCAAAGCAGCATCTTCTCATGCTCCTGAAAATTGATCTTTCATGACAAGGTTAAGCAGAGCAGGTTTAATCTCATAAGAAGGTGCTGAAGTGGCAGGTGGAGCAATAGGAGTGCAGATAAAGTCACCGTTGTTGTGACTGGTGAAGTCACACAACTTAGTGTTTTCATTGGAACCCATAGTAGCAGCAGGTATTTTTGGTATTTTTGATTAGGGACACAAAAGTAAAAACTGAAAGGTAAACTAACAAGACTAAAAAGCAAAGGTAAAAGATAGCGTGTAACTCCCCTATTTTTGATACAGGAGTCCGACAACGGCGCCAGAAATTGGCGGTTATCAGGACTCGCGTATTTGTACTTCCTTTGAGTCCCCGGCAACGGCGCCAGAAATTAGCTTGATGGCTTCTCGCCCCTCGTTGGTTACCCCAAGTGGAAGGTTGAGATGCAGCATAGCGGTAATTTCCCTCAGTAAAGATACCAAGGTTTGTCTCCAGTAGGACTCAACGATAAGTACGATAGGTGGCAACGGCGTCAGAAATTATTCTGATGCGTGGAGTTGTCGTGGACCTTCACAAAACAAATAACTTTGCTCCCAACGAGTTCAGAGGAGTTGTCAATTCCTCCGACCTTGTCGTTTACAAAGGATCAAACGCAAGAGATAAAAAGGTACTAGTAAAAGTAAAAACAGAAAGGTAAATAGTGGGTGTGAACAATGGTATGAAGATGGACCGGAGTCCCGTGATTTTCACTAGTGATGTCTCTCTCCTAAAAGACGATAAAAATGCTAGCGAGGTAAACAAATCACAGTTGGGCAATTGACAGGATTATGAAGGCACCGCAATGCTAACTATGCTGCAAAGAAAGGAAGGGCTCAAAAGCAATGGGCAGTACGCCAAGGTAAGTAGACCGAAATCCATCTACATCTACTACGAATCATCCACCTTGAGATATCTATCCAGAACATCTTGCTGGTATTAAGTTGTGAATCCCACCCAAAGTGTAAACTCAAAGTAACAGACAACTGCATTAAAAGAACTTTGCGTAAAGTAAACAATTGTTGCACCAATAGGCACAATCATCGTTGTTTTATCCCTGGTGGCAACAACACATCCCCTAGTCTCATGTTTCTGCCACTCAAGCTAGACATCAGGGGGCTGAACCCACAATCGAGCATAGCGCTCTCTCTTGGAGTTGCAAGCAAATAACTTGGCTAAAGCAAATACTGCAACGGAGAACATGCAAGAATTTACTCAAGAACAAAATATAAAAGGGCAAACCAAATATATTACTCATCACAATCTGAACATAGTTTCATAATCCATCAGATCCCAACAAACTCAGCATAGCAACAGCAGAAAATTACATAGGTGCCTCGATCATGTGAGGCAGCTCACGAGGTCTCGAAAGTGAAAGCACAAAAGAGGGAGAGGAAATCACATAGCTACTGATCACGGACCCATGGTCCAAGGTGGACTACTCACGGCACATACGGGAGGCGTCCATGGCTATGGATGGTCTCCCGGAGGGGTGATCTCCTTCCGGCAGGGTGCCGGGGCAGCTTCTCCAGGCAGCCCCGATCTGAAAACGGCGGCGGCGGCGGAACAGAGAGGTTTCCGCGAAAAAGAGTTCTTGTTTAGGGGTTTCTACCCCGAGGGGGTTATATAGGCGAAGGGGGGCGTCGAGGGGCCACCCAGGGCAGCCAGGAGGGTGCCTGCCGCGCCCTAGGGTTGGGGCCGCGCCAGGGACCCTTCTGGCTCCCTGGTGGTGGTCCCAGCTCTCTCCCTTGGTTATTCCGGAAGCTTCCTGCCCGCTGATTTTTAATATAATTTTTGCGGAATTTTTTGGGCACTTTAATCAGCCGGAAAACCTGAAAAACAAAAACAACAGAAAACCAGAAGCTAGCAACTGGGTGCACTGAGTTAGTAGGTTAGTCCAAATTGGTTTAAAAGTGTAATAAAGTTCAACCAAAACATGGCAAAGTCACACAAAACATGCATGGAGCAAGCAGAAATTATAGATACGTTTGGGACGTATCAAGGCTCGGCCGCCCGCGCGCGGAGATGAATAACCGCCACTGTCGTAGCTCGGAAGAGGCGGAGGACATGGCAGATCCGCCGCTCCTCCTCACTGAAGAGGACCACCGCCTCTATCGTCGACGAGCGGTGCTCGGCCTCACCTCGGAGCAGGACCAGCATGCCGTGCAGGATTGATTAGATCCTATATATTAGGAGTGAATTCGAAGAATTATGTCCTATATATATTTAGTAGTAGTGTATCTGAACAAATTAGGTTATCGAAGTTAAACTAGGAAAAATCTTTGTGTTGGATATAATGGCTTTCGTACTTGTTCTTATTGAAATTAAATTATATATTGTCCTATATATATGAGATGTGATCGATATATTTAGACTATATTGTCTGTGTGTATGAGATGCTGTGAAGCATATGTACCAAGATACACATCTTGTAAGTGTATGACGCAGGAACCGCTTGATATATTCATATATTGATCATCTTCATTAAATAATAAGATTGCGGAGAACCTTTAATTAATAATGCAAAAACAAAACTATTAAACCCAAAAGAAAATAACAAACGGACCCTTAAACCACGAAACCTTTAGAACCGGTTTATGTTACCAACCGGTGCTAAAGGTGCCCAAGCCCTCGCGCTGCCGTGCAACCACGTGGCCTGGCTGGAGCTGGTTTAGAACCGGTTCGTGGGGAACCGGTTCTAAAGGCTTTACTCTTTAGCACCGAGCCTTTAGAACCGGTTTTTCTGGTTCTAAAGGCACCCTAGAACTGGTTCTAATGACCTGTTTTGCACTAGTGAGAGTTCGGATTTGAGGTGTTGGTTACCCTGAAATGAAACATTTTTTTTGAATATTGTTCTATTGATGTTAATTCCACTTTGTAGTACAGTAAGTGTCTCTGATAATGTTTTGTTACCTATGAGTGTAAGTGATCATATTCTGTTATCGATGTGCAAATACAATATTTTTTATTTGTAATATATATATTTTTATTTAAAAAATGTATACTAGTGACAGGCAAACTACCAAACTATCAAACTATCAAATTATCCATCGGTGGTAATAAAGAAGAAGCATTGTCATGAAAACTAACTAGTGACGGGCAGAAATAAATGTTTGTCACTTGTGAATAGATACTAGTGACGAACGCCTACCCGTGACTGGTAACCTATTACCAGTGACGAGTTACCAGTGACGGGTGCCTTGCCCGTCACTAGTGAGCCTTTTAAGCCCGTCACTAGTAGGCCATTTTGCAGTAGTGCATATGGCTCCTAACTGATCCCACCAAAGGTACTTGGCTTAACGCATACACCATACCAATGGCTTCACCAGTTGAGTCAGTGACGCCTTTGATGGTGATGCGCGATGGTCGAAAGTTGCTCTTTCATGTGTATGATATCGTCAATTACGGCATCCCAGCAACTTCCACTCACCGGGAAATGCACAAACCACCTTGCCTTTGAGAGCAACTTTTTGGGCAATCTTGTTCGTTGCCACATGCACTTGGAAAGTTTTGTCCAACCTAAGATCCCGTTCATGTCTGCACAAAGTGTTTTGTCTCGCCTAAGATTTTTCCATTGGCTACGCCGACTGAATCCTATTTTGTGTCTCTTTTGTAAATGAATTCTTGTGGACAAAATCATGATGCTTACATGAAGTAGAATGGAAGCTTGTGTGACATCCTTGTCCTCGATGTCTACTTCATTGATCATGGATAATATTTGTAGTGTGCCCGTCATCTCGCCACAGGGAAGGTGGAAGATGTATGTCCTCCTCTTCTTTTTCTGTACAAGCCCAACATTTTTCCCAAAAAGTTCATTGAGGAAAGTGGACAATAACAACCTACAACAGCAGCCCAAGGGCTGAAAACACAATGCTAATGTGAGGTGAATGAGACATAGTTATGTCTCAGCTAAGATGAGTTCTATGTACTCCCTTTTTGGAATCCGAAAACCAACGGAGACAGGGCAGCATGAAAATAAACTGTCTCAAGAGAAACTAAGGTGTTAGTATGTTACATGCTGACCGTTCAACATTTATAATCACATAATGAACAAGTCATCAGGTGAAATTACCATGGGCCCTTATTATTGTGGTTTCCTTTAATATGTACAACAACAACTACTACAATCTGTAAGGGTTTAAATAAAGAAAATACATGTTTTCTTTATACGAAGGGGTCATTGGATGAGACTGTCCAACAAGGTTCAGCTACTGCTTCTTCATATGGAGGGATGTTGGCAAAAGAGAAGCCTGTACTTCATACAAGACATATAGCCAAAGCAGAAAAGGCAACATTCAAATTCATATACAATATGATATATATTGCAACATTCTACAAATAATAAGATATTTGGTCAAAATAATACATTGATTTAATCCTTACCTATTTGCATGTCAACACAATATAGTCAGACATATGTAACAAA
This sequence comes from Bromus sterilis, assembly GCA_950022295.1. Classification (NCBI taxonomy): domain Eukaryota; kingdom Viridiplantae; phylum Streptophyta; class Magnoliopsida; order Poales; family Poaceae; genus Bromus; species Bromus sterilis. Next base: position 15,899,082 of record OX465598.1, on the reverse strand, counting down.
TATTTGCATGCATGAATCATACTATTGTATGGCATATCTTTTTTTACTTTTGTTCAATCTATCTTATTGCATTGTGTCGCAAAAAGCAAAACCTGTAATGTAGTGTTGCTACAGTATTGTTCTTCTTAAGAAAACACCTTCTAGCGTAGGGATGGGTGGTGTTGGCGTGTGTTTGTATCGATGTCGCGGTTGTATATGGTGATTGAATTTATCTATAAAGCGGGAAAAACCCTTTTTCGATAATGGATGGTGTGGAAACTTGTGCAAAATACATAAATTGATATCAAGAAAAGTTGTAGTAATAGTAGTATGGCGGCATGACCAATCCATGCCCGAGTGCACACTGTCGATGAGCAACAACAAAAGGTTGTTGTCGCCGGGAACTCGTGCGGCTCTGTGCGGCCATGACAACGGACTTAGGCTTGTAGGAGCGATTACGTTTCTTTGTCGCCGGCGGCGAGGCGTACATCACCATCCTCTCGGGCCATGGCCAGTTCTTGGGGGACACCCTGTTCGCCCCCGTCATCGCTCCGGGAGAGGTGGCCACGCGACCGCGGCTCCTGCGAAGTCCACGGCTCCACTCGCACATTGTTGGCTCTACGGACCCGGAGTGTTTTCTGGGCTTGGTGGATCGGCCTCTTTAGGAAATGAGCTTTGCTACACACACGAGGTTTTACGGGCAATTACGGACCTCATTAGTGTTTGGCTGGATTTAATTGGGCTAATGGAGGAGGATGGCCCCACCTCAGTTAAATTCAGGGGGGGCATTCAATATAATTAAGGAATGAGCCCGTAATACCATGTGGCCATTCCGTGAGTCTAGCATTTTTGCTAGGAAATCGGTTGTCCATCCCGCCTTGGAGAGTACTACGTACGTAAAGCCCGGCTGTGGCTATACCCATCCGAGTCCTTTTCGATCAGGTCTAGTTCCATCGATACATAGTCACCAGCCCACCACCATAAAACAGAAAAATACGGACGCATACGATACGGCGACACAGGAGTTTGCCAAACCTCGACAATTTGCGGCTGTCGACGTTGCCGGACGACGTGAGCATCGAGATACTCTTAAGGGTGCCGGCGAACTCCCTCTGCAGATTCCGGTGCGTGTCCAAGGGATGGGACGCTCTCATCACTGGCCGGGCGTTCGTCGCCGCGTACACAGCCCGCATACAGCCGCCGTCGCTCCTGTTCATTGTCGGCGCCTCCCGTAATGCCCGCAACAGGGAGCTGCGGCTCGTGGACATGGACGGCAAGCTACTAAGAACCATAAAAAGGAGCGCAGGTCTTACGACTATGGAGTGCCGTCTCGACACTTATTATGGATCGGAGGGAGTACATCACTGCGGCTGGCGACCACAAGTTTGTCGTCAATATCATCAATCTGGCCACCGGAAATGTGATGAGGGGAAGCCATTGTCGAGAGAAGGATCATGCCCACCCACCCACCCACCCACCACACCCACATCGCCGCCCTCACCGACGCCCCCCTCCTCCGCTCCGCCGCTTCCGGCCGATCTGGCTCGATCTGTTCCCCCCGGCACAACCAGTGCCGCCAAGCCGCGGCAGGAAGGTCAGGTCGCCCTTCGATATGGCTCCGCCACGGAGACGAGGAGGCCAGAGCGCTCAAGCTCGCCGACATGGGGCGAATCGAGGAGCGCAGGAGACATGGTTCGAGGATGGGGAGGTGTGGGAGGGAGAGCCGCTTTCGCAGGCGGAGGTGGATGCGGCCATCCGGAGTTTCGAGGAAGCTCGGATCCGCCGAATCAGAGAGGCCTCCTCTCTCTGGCTGGAGTCGGTCCACGCGCTGCGGGCGGCGCAGGCGCGAGCAGGGGAGAGGAGAAGGCTGTCGATGAGGGAACAGCAGGAGACGGCGGCTCTGACACAGGCGGTGGTCGATGCTCTAGTAGGCTTGGCAGAGATGATTATCTTCGAGGCGACGATGGAGGAGAAGGCAAGCATGCCGATCCGGTGGACAAATTGGAGGCAGCGGCCAGATCTGATCCTTCGCTGGGCGACGGCGGAGGCAGCCTCGTCGTGCCCGGTGCAGAGGGCGAGGTGGCGCTGCGTCTTCGGGAGCATGGTCTCCCCGTGATACCTGCATCTGTGGATTCTGTCGCTAGCTGGGCTCAGCAATCCGAGTAGGCTGGGACTGAGGACTGCGTACCAGTGCCTGATGCTATGGAGATGGCACCGCAGTCCATGCAGATCACGGGCCTGGCTGCGAGCTTGGCATCAAGCGACGTGCGTCTGAGCGACTATTTCCTGGACTGGGGCGTCCAGATGCACCTTGAGACTGCAATCTCAGGGACCGCCCTCGCCCATGTCCCGGAGATGGTTCACTGGAAGTCTACGGGAGGAGGAAGACAAATGCATGGCTACGCGGGGTCCTCTCCTTCGACACCCGCGTGCAGGGTGAGTCTCGCTGCAGAAGGTAGCAATCAGAATTTGCTCGGTGGCTTCAGTCGAGGAGCTGACGAGACTCGCGCCGAGATCAATCCCCGACTTCAGGGGAATGGTGACCTGGGCATTGGCGGTCCAGGATTCACCGAGCATAGACCGGTGATCGAATTGGCGCGTGTTCTGGGAACTGCAGTCGGACGAATCGAGGGAGATCACTCTGAACCCAGACTAGAGAAACATATCAGTCCGCATGTGGTGCTAACTGGGAGCCTTGGGCGGGGTCTGAATTCAAATGAAGGTGGTGAATGGAGGAAGAGGATTTTTGGCAGCTTCCGGGCGTCGTTGGAAAGTGGCCACGCTGGAAAGTTGGCCTTGGACCCGGTGGAAGCTTTCCACAGCCAGCTGTGGGGTGCTGTGACTACAAAAGGGGGGCCGGGGGCTAGGGTTCCTGATAGAGATCGAGATCCCAGCCACCACATCCTCCCCCACTCCAGCACCGCCGCCGTTTGTGAGGACACCGTCAGAGAGATTGCTAGCCTGGCCATGGCGGACCAAGGCAGAGGTAGGAGCAAAGGGAGAGGGAGGTTTAACAGGGACAAGTTGGGAGGGAGCAACTGGAGCCAAGAGGACAACAACCAGATGCAGATGCAGATGGGAGCTCCGCCCCCATTCTTTGGGTATGGCTTTCAGGGACAAGCTCCCCCTCCCTGGGGTTTTGCTGGGCAATTCAACCCCCAATTCCCTCAGCAACAGCCCCCCTGGGCAAACATGCCACCACAGTGGTATGGTGCCCCTCCCTCTAGTGGAATTCAAGGTACTGGACAGGGGAATGATGGCAAAACTGGGGGCCAAAGCAATGAAGGCCCTGCTGCTGGAAAATCTGCTGGTAGAGGAATAGCTAAGAAGAAAGTGGACCTGGCTGGTAAGACCCCTGGTAGCAATGCTGGTCTCATGTCATATGCTAAGGTAACATGCTGTGGTTGTGGGGAACCTGGACACCATGTGGAGAGCTGTGACAGGCAGAAGGCTTGCTTCATCTGCAAAGCTGTTACCCACAAAGTGGAGGACTGCCCTGTCAGAAAGAGGCCACACACTTGTGCTAAGTTTGTAGGCAGTGCTGCACAAGGGCTGGGCTTTTACAATGTTGATGTTCCAGACATCAATTCACAGCATGCTGGAGGCATGAAGAATGTGGGACTAGTGTTTGTAGAATCTGGTGACATCTCCAAGCAAGAATTGGCCCAGGAATTCTCTGAAATATACAAGACCAGCTGGCCATGGCCAATCAATAGCCTAGATGACTGGTCCTTTTTAGTGAAATTTCCCCCAGCAATCCCTGTAGAACAAGTAGCAGGGTACCCTTGCTTTGGTCTTAAGAAAGGGAATGTTACAGTAAATGTTGCAGTGTGGAAAGGCAAGATAGATTCTGAGGCACCCCTGCAGGAAGTCTGGATCAAGATTAGGAAGCTAAGCCCTAAATGGTGTGACTGGCAAGTGTTTGATCAGATTGCTTCAGCTTTTGGGCAGCTGGTGGATGTAGACTGGCAACACAATTTCCAGTCATTCTATGAGGTGGTAAGACTCAAGGTGGCATGCAGGGATCCCACCAAGATCCCTTCTGAGAGAGTGTTTTGCATCCAAAAAGAGCTCTACAGAATCTTCATTGAGGTTGAGCCTCGTACTGATGCTGAAGAAGTTGATGGTGATGACCCTACTCCACCTGGGGAGGATAATGTCACTATAGGATCTGGATTGGCTAGTGCTCAAACCACTGAGGAAACTAGATCCCAAAAAAGCTCCAGAACTGGCTCAGACCAGGGGTCTGTGGCCCTTTCCAATGCCACCACTAGGCAGCATGCAATGAATTACCTGCAGATGGTGTCTGAACAGGAGGATGAGGGCTTTTCACCCACCACCCTGCTGAAGGCTTCCATGCCCAGAGCTGCAATAGGTGATTCTTGCCCTGTAAATAACTTGGATGAGAACCAATGCTTCAACATGCTCAGAGAGATGGAACTAGTGGATGATGATGAAGTGGATGATGATGAAGTGGAGGATGCTGACTTGAATGAGGAAGAAGCTCTGGGAGAGGAGACTAAAATACCTGATGAATCCTTTCCAACTCTGGCAGAGGCTGTAAGCAGGGGCAAATGGGGTCCCACTCAGGCCACCAGGGTTAGCTCCAGGATTGGAGACAACCAGGTCCCAGTTCTCATCAAGGCACAACAGCTCAAAAGAATGCACAACTTGGAAATCCCCAGAGACAAAGGTATAAAATCCAAACCTTTCTCCTTGTTTAACAATCCTTCCTTTGTTGCAATAGCCAGTAAAGTAGGTGTAGAAGTCTCTCATGCTCACAGTTCTGGTTGCTGTGATGAGCATGACAACACATCTGCTCTGGATGTTAGGGTGATTAGCAACAATCCTGACTGTAACATCACTATTGGTGCTAATGGCAGTCCTAGGACCCCTAATGTAGTTTCTAGTAATAATTTTGTAGCTAATAGAGATATGGTAGAATTAGATAGTGGTGAAGAATCTGAAGTTTGGACTAAAGTTTGTAGGAATAGAAGGGGCAAGCACCCCAGAAAAGAGATCCTAATATGAATTGCATGTTTTGGAATGTGAGGGGTATTAATGCCCCTGGTAGGAAAACTCTAATTCTAGATACTATTAGTAAAGTCCATCCTTCCATCATTGGTTTTCAGGAAACCAAGAAGGAAACCTTTGCAGATTCCTACCTCAAATCATTGTGTGGGTCCAAGAATTTTTGTTGGCATCATTTACCATCAACTGGCACTGCTGGTGGCATTTTGATGGGGATTGATTTAGACATTTTTGATCTAGTTAGCTGGAATACCTTGGAGTTTTCCATTAGCTGTAATCTTAAGCTTAAGAACAGAGAAGAGGAGTTTAGAGCTGTCACAGTCTATGGTCCCTCTTATGAGGATAAGAAAGAAGCTTTCTTATCAGAGCTCCATGCCCTTTTTGTAGATAACCCCATCCCAACCCTTGTTGGGGGGGGGATTTCAATCTAGTTAGATTTGCTTCAGATAAGAGCAATGGTAATATAAGTAGGAAGTGGAGTGACAACTTTAATGCCTGGATAGAAATCTAGAGTTTGCTTAAGATTAAGCTGTCTAGCAGGAAGTACACCTGGGCTAATAATCAAGTTGACCTCATCATGTCTACCATAGACAGGGTCTTTTGTACCACTGAGTTAGACAATTTGTTCCCTTTATCCTCAGTTTCAGCCCTCCCTAGATGTGGGAGTGACCACACTCCTCTGCTATGGGACTCTGGGATCCAGAGAACCCCAAAATCTAGCAGCTATAAGATGGAAAAGTGGTGGCTACTTAGAGAGGATTTCAAAGGCCTAGTGTCCAAAATTTGGAATGAGAAAACCAGAGCCACTAAACCCTTGGATAAATGGCAAGAGAAAATTAGGAAGTTAAGAAAAATCACTAAAGGTTGGAGCTCCAATGAGGAAGCCTCCATTAGAAGATACAAGAAAATCCTTCTAGAGGAATCTGATGTCCTAGATGTCAAATCTGAGACATCTGCTTTAAGTTCTGATGAGCTGACTAGAGTTAAGTTCATCAACTCAGAGCTGCAGAAAATTTGGCTGCAAGAGGAAGTTAAAGCTAAGCAGAGATCTAGAGACAGAGAAATTAAGGAAGGGGATAGAAATACCTCTTACTTCCATGCAGTGGCTAATCAGAGGAATAGGAAGATGACTATCCACTCCCTAGATGGCCCAGATGGCCCAGTGACTGACACTAGAGAGATGCTAAGAGTGGCTTGTGACTTCTATAAAAACCTCTTTAGAAAAGAACCTAGATCTGGGTGCAAGCTTAGCAGCACTTTCTTCAGTAAGGAAGAGAAAGTTAGATGCCCTGAGAATGACATGCTTGAAGCTGCATTCACAGAGGCAGAGATTAAGAAAGCAGTCTTTGATTCCTATGCTGATGGTGCCCCAGGGCCTGATGGCATCCCTTTCTTCTTCTATCATCACTTTTGGTGCCTGATCAAGAATGATCTAGTGGCCATGTTTAATGATTTCCACAAGGGTGAGTTAGACATTACCAGGCTAAACTATGCTATGCTCACCTTAATACCAAAAGAGCCTGAGGCCACCTCTATTAGGAAATTTAGGCCTATTAGCCTTCTCAACTGTAGCTATAAGATCTTCACTAAGGTCTTAACTAATAGAATCTTTGTCATCCTCCAAAGGTTGATCTCTATTAATCAATCTGCATTCTTGAAAGGCAGGTTCATTCTGGAAAGTGTAGTCACTGCCCATGAAGTACTGCATTCTGTTCATGCTTCAGACCAGAAAGGCCTAGTACTCAAGCTAGATGATGAAAAAGCTTTTGATAAAGTAGACTTGGACTTTCTTACTGAGCTTTTGCAAGCTAGAGGTTTTGGTGCTAAGTGGGTCTCCTGGATTAATAGCATCACCCATGGGGGCTCAGTTGGTGTGAAGCTCAACAACACTGAAAGTGGCTACTTCACCACTGGTAAAGGGTTGAGACAAGGAGACCCCTTGTCCCCCCTGCTCTTTAACCTTGTTGTAGATGCCCTCACTAGGATGCTAGCAAAAGCTGCTGATCAGCAGCTTATTAGTGGTCTCTGCCCTGAGATCTGCCCAGGGGGTGTCATCTGCCTTCAGTATGCAGATGACACAATCCTATTCCTAGAAAATAAATTGGAATATGCCAACAACTTGAAAACAGTCTTGAGTTGCTTTGAGCAGGTGTCTGGGATGAGGATTAACTATGAGAAGAGTGAACTCATCCCTGTTAATCTAGATGGTGATGAGTTGAACCCCTTCATTGACTGCCTAGGATGTAGCCAGGGTAAATTCCCCATTAAGTACTTGGGGATCCCTTTGCATTATGAGAAGTTGAGTAAGGAGGATATCCAACCTCTCATAGATAAAATTCTGAAGAGGATTGCTGGATGGAGGGGTAAGCTGCTTTCTTATAGAGGCAGGCTCACCCTGATCCAGGCCTGTCTAGCTAGCATCCCTATCTATCTCCTCTCCTTCTTTAAATTCCCAAAATGGGCTGTAGAAATGATCAACACCCAAATGTCCAATTGCTTGTGGAATGACTTTGAGGGAAATAGGAAGATACATCTAGCTAACTGGAAATTAGTCTGTATGAAGAAAGAATTTGGTGGTTTAGGAATCCCCAACCTTCAAGAGGTCAATCTCTGCTTATTAGGCTCTTGGGTGAAGAGATACATTGAAGGGGAAGGTAAACTCTGGAAAACCTTTGTAGACAAAAAATACTTCCCTCAAAGAAGGGTCAATATCTTTGTGCCTTCCTCCAATCCCAAAGTCTCCAGATTTTGGAAAGGGGTGAACTCCACCATTAGAGCCCTCAAATTTGGCTATAGATGGAATGTGGGAGATGGCAAGAAGGTCAGGCTGTGGGAGGATACCTGGTTTGGTACCTCCCCCCTCTCAGTTCAGTTCTGGCCTGTCTACACTATCTGTAACCAGCAAAGTATTACTATAGCAGATGCCTGGGATGGGTTTCACATTAAACTCACCTTTAGAAGAACTTTCTCTAATAAGCTCATGGAACAATGGTTCCAACTAGAAGAGATAGTGAGATCTGTTAGATTAAATTTAGAACCTGATGCCCTGATCTGGCAACTTGAGAATAATGGACATTACTCCACTAGCTCTCTCTACCATGTGATCAACTTTAGAAGGATCCAGCCCATCTACCCCCCTGCTCTGTGGAAGATCAGGATTCCCCCTAAGATCCATGTGTTTCTCTGGCTACTTGCTAACAACAAGTTAATGACCAGAGACAATCTGCAGAAAAGGCATATAATTAAACCTTTAGACTGTGTATTCTGCAGCGAAAATGAATCTGTGCATCATTTATTTTTTGACTGCATTGTGGCTAGGACCATATGGGAAACAGTTAGTACTTTCCTGGGTAAACGGTTAGGGGATTGTTTTAATCAGTTGCTAAGTTTTGGCTTTCTGAGAAAAGCAATGCTGCAACCAACTTAATTTCTTCTGCTGTCCTGTGGTGTATATGGAAGCAAAGGAACTCTATGATCTTTAACAATGTAGTCTGGTTATCTATCTACCAGGTGTGGAAACAGATCCTAAGGACAATCAGGTGCTGGACTGTATTGTCTACAGAAAGATGCAAAGCAAGAGTGGAGGCCTTCCTCAACCTGGGGGAAACACTCATCAGGAGCCCATTGTTGATCTAGAGTGGTTGAAGGACAGCTTCTACGCCACACTGGATAGGAAATTCGGCTCCCCTGTGAGGCAATTGGCTTCCAAGATGACCACCAGTCCTGTCTCCACGCTGGACATCTGCTGGTCTCCCAAAGCAACCGCCTCTGGTCCTCCCCTGAAGAACCTGAAGACCACCTGAACATGCAGCGGGGAGTCTCTGTCGTAGGGTCGCCTGTGTATGCCTGGGTTCTACTGATCTTGCAGTTTCCAGAACATTTGTAGTCGTCGCTTTTCATTCGTTTTGGTTGTAATGCACTTTAGTCTATGCGTCTTATTTTAGACCTCTGGCACTTGGAGAACTGATGTATGTGGGTTTTGTTTCCCTGGAAATAAAGCCGGGGACTAGGTCCCTGTTTATCTAAAAAAAATGTGATGAGGGGAATCTCTACAGAGCTGAAACATGAACGGTTTTTCAATCTCAATGTCGATCGTGCTGCCCCGTTTGGCATGTACAAGTTAGTCTGCCTCCCGAGCATAGGTGTTGGATACCCTTGCAAGGTTCTCACGTTACAAGATGGTGCCAAGTGGAGGCGGGTGCAACCTCCTACAAAGCCTCCTACAAAACCAGTAGCTATTGGATTTATCCTAGACTCCGCGATCACCGGTGTCATGCACTTCCTTTACGAGTTCGACGTACCGCAGGTGGATGAGGGCGATCACTCTATACTCTGCTTTGATCTTGAAAGTGAGGAATGGAGGCCATCGATCAAGGGTCCAATGAGATTCTTATGCGGACCGCTGAAAACATGTATGGTCAAGTTTAATGACTCCCTATGCATCGTTCAACAGAGCTCAATCAACATATGGCTCATATGGCTCCTGACTGATCCCGCAAAAGGCGTTTGGGTGAAGGCATACACCATACCAATGTCATCACTTGTTAAGTCGATTATGCCTTTAACGGTGATGCATGATGGTGGTGGAAAGTTGCTCTTCCATGTGTATCATTACACACATCCAACTTTGACACTGCAAGTCTACGATCCACTCACCGAGAAATGCTCACACCACCTTCAGTTGGCCATCAATATTTTGGGCAATGCTGTTCCTTGTGACTTTCACTTGGAAAGTTTTGTCTCACCTAAGATCCCGTACATGCCTGCGCTGAGTGTTTTCTCTCGGGCAAGATTTTTCCAATGGCTCAGCCGACTGAATCCTATTTTGCGTCTTTTCTGTAAGTGACTTTTGGTGGACCAAATTATGATGTTGACATGTAGTACAACGTTACCTGCTTGTGTGACTTACCTTGTCCTCGACGCCTACTTCATAAGAGGTTGGAGAAGACTTGGAGATGCAAATAGCGGAGAGAGAAAATTAGATTCAGAAAATATGTTGTAACCTATCCTCACTCCATATATGACGAGTCTGAAACTGGTGTTCGTTTCAATATAAACTTTGCTGAACTTGACGCCACTCTATTATTATCATCTATATCTCATGTTTCTTTTGGTCAGCATGTTGTACTGTCTTGTTTAATCAATGAAGTCAAGGTATTTCACGTGAAAACTGACCACCGGAAGAATTATACAATGGCATCTGTTAGGAAAAATATCACATAATTGGAATATGAGATTTCACATAATTATATGATATTGTCGAGTTCCATAATTGGAATATGAGATTTCACAGATTTCACATGGGAGTCGGACGAATTAATTTTGTGAGCTTTGGCATATTACTTGTACCAGCCGAATGTATTGGTATGTTGTCTTTTATATATACAAAAAGGTACACGTATCGGCTGTAAAAATCATTATCAAATTAGTTGAAATTGGTATGCTATGGATCATTGGGGTTGAATTGATATTATGACATGCATTGTTAATATAAAAACCTAATTCCGTTTAAAAAACGAAACTCGGCGGCTGAATCGTGAATTCGTGTTCCCCTTCCCGTCTCCGTCAAAACGACCCCACTCCCGTGAAACTGTGATCGTCGATCAGATCAGATGCCGATGCCGCAGAAGAGGCGCCGCCACCGAAGGAGGCCTCTTCAAGAGGGATTGTCCCGCCAGCGCCTTGGTGAAGATGGCGCATTGTTATCTGGATCCCTTGTCGATTTGGATAGCAGCAGCCGGGTGGATGGAGGCTCTCCGCCACCCGAACTCCCGGATGGGCATGTTATGTCCTCAACAGACCAAAGATACCATGAAATTATTGCCTCGCGCCTCGCTGAATTGCAATTTCCAGTCATAGATACAGTCACAATTCACGCGCAACCACAGCTGCTGCTTTGCGGGACGCAATGAGAATGCGATACATGACAGCTCCGAAGCGGAGGCGTATGAGGGGATACCACTATTCCCCTTTAGAGCGAACTTTGGAAGACGCGGCGATCTTGGGAGCGAACGTGAGGGAGGGGGATCGTTCGCATGAGGGCATCTCCAGCGCGTTGGTTCACTCAATATTGATGTCTTTATTTTTAGACCAAACAAAATTAACATCATTTTGGAGACACAAAAAACAACAACTGTGCTAGCGATTTTGTTAGTCAAGCCGAACCGCACGAAGGGAGAAGCAGGATATACGATGGGTCATGGGTTCGCCTCTACATCTCCCCAATCCCCATCCACACGAAACCCTAGCGGCCGAATCGCGACCCCCTTCTCCACCCTGTGATCGTCGATCAGATGCCGATGCTGCCGCAGAAGAGGCGCCTTGGTGAAGATGGCGCATCGTTGTCTGGATCCCGTATGGATGGAGGCTCTCCGCCGCCTGACGAGCCTGTTATCTCCTCAACGGAGCAAAGGTACCATGAAATTATTGCCTCGCGCCTCGCCCAATTGGAATTACCAGTCGGCGTCGGCGACGACGGCTTGGACTTGGCCGGTTCTTCAAATTTTCCTTCCACTGAAATCCTCGAAGCCCTTACTCGTAAATCTTTCCACGATGCTTATTCGCGAGCTGCTCTAGTACAATATCAAATCCAGAATTTCTTGAACGAGACCCAGGAGGAACGAGATAGAGATTCTGGAAAATCTGATTCGGCAGCCGTTTTTGCTGCTGAACCGGACGACAATGTTATCACGTTGGAGCAACACGAAAGCGACTGTGAAATGCTAGCGGCTCGCATTACTGAAATTCACACCTATAACGAACTGGACCAAGAGCAGACCAACAAGCTCCATCTCAAGTATGCACTTTATCGGATCAAAGCTTGCCTGGTTAGTTAATTAGTCCCACATATATCAATGCTCCTCCTATCTTCTTATCATTAATCTATCATATTCATACATACATGAAAATTTATGCCGTCATATGTACTTACTCCATCTGACCATCTGTGTAGCTGTTGAAAGGAAAGCCGGTTGATGAGCTGGATGATGTTGCATTGGAACGCAAGTACCCTCCAGAGCTTATCGTGAAGAACAACTACTTCTTTCACTACGAGGATGATGGCTTCTTTGGTTGGTATTTTGATTCCGAACTCTGTTACAAAGGGTACTTGAGCGACTACCAGAAGCTAGTAATTCTTAATGATGTAAGTGTAATCATATCCGCTGCATTTATTTCTGTAATGCATATACTCCCTCTGTTCCGTAATATAGGTCGTTGGGACATCCCTTCCGACCAGGTGAAAAGCGCTAAAAAGACCAGATTACCCCTCCCATCGCTAATTTGAAATCCCGATCTGGGTCGTCTTCCACCTCCGCCCACCTCCCTCTGCTCCAGGCGTTGGGAAGCGCTTGTCCCCCACTGCTCCCCCAGGCGCTGCTCCTCCCAGGCGCCCTTGGGCTGGGGGAGGCGCTCCTCCTCCAAGGCGGTCCTCCTCCCAGGAGCCCTGGGACTGGGGGAGGCGCCGCTCCTCCTCCAAGGCGGTCCTCCTCCAAGGCGCTCCTTCTCCCAAGGCGTTCCTCCTCCCAGGAACTGCTCCTCCCAAGGGCTATTGCTCCTCCCAGGGGCTGCTGCAGAGGTGGATCCAGCGCCTGCTCCCAGCCCCTGCTCCAGAAGCCCATGATCCAGTGTCGGCTCCCATCCCCTGTTGTGCACTGCTGCTGATCCAATACCTGATGCATTCTTCATTAAAATTGCTGATCCATTCCCTGCTCCAGCAAAGCAACAACAGGAAATCAGCAATTCAACAATCAGTATAGCAGGCAGTACAGGAACAAATCAGTAATCAATATAAATCAGCACAAATCAGTATACTCCAGGCAGCACAAATCAGTATACTCCAGGTAGCACAATTCAACAATCAGTATAGCAGGCAGTACAGGCACAAATCAGTATACTCCAGGCAGCCCAATTCAGCAATCAGTATAGCAGGCAGTACAGGCACAAATCAGTATACTCCAGGCAGCCCAATTCAGCAATCAGTATAGCAGGCAGTACATGCACAAATCAGTATACTCCAGGCAGCTCAAATCAACAACCAGTATAGCAGGAAATATAGTGCAGGCAACTTATACTGTAGACAGGCAGGCAGGCAACACTTATCTTAATTGACATCAACAACAAGCAGTAGGAAGACAGACAACACAAGAAATACAGCAAATAAAACTGCTACCCTAGGAATTTAAATCTAGCCTAAACATACAAGCATGTATAGAAGCAAGCAGTTAACTCCAACCTAAACATACAAGCATGTCTGCTCCAGCCTAAACATACAAGCATGTTCAGTTAACTGAATTTAAATCTACTCCAAGAACTACTCCAGAAATTATACCGAGAAGGTGTCGCCGCAGTGGTGGTGGTCGCTCCTTGTGGCGATGTCTGCTCCTCGGTGCTCCGGTTGCGGCAAATAAAGGAAACGGTTAAGTTTCAGTAGCAGTAAGAACACCACAGTTTCAGTAGCAATAATTGAATAGGAGTTTCAGTCGACACTACAGTTTCGGTAGCAAGATGTGAAGAACACACACTCCTAGAGTTAATTTAAATTAACCATGGTCAAAAACTTCTGCAAGAACCATGGTTAATCAATTACTCCAGGAAAAACCATACAGTAGTACCAAGTCAACTGCTAGCAACCAAACTGCTGCAATAACATGGAGTACTAGTACCAAATCAATAGTTAATGAGGTTACAATTTCAGAATACATTGAACAAATACTCCATTTCAGACAGTGAGGAAATACTCCAGTTTCAGTACATTTAATTTGTTAAATAAACAATGAGGAAATACTCTTAGCGCAAACAATTCAGTAAAATTCATAAGCACACTTTCTTGAAGTGAGGAAATACACTTAAAATCACAACAGTAGAGATTTGTCGAAGCTCCCATGCCCCAAATACTGAGAGATCAAGCTCTGCACCTGCACATCAATTCCTTTTACTACTAGCCTTCGTTACTCGATCGGGAAGTGCTGCAAAAATAAAAACAACATATTGCCTGTGTAAGTAAAGCGATCAGAGGAGTACCAAGTTAAACTACTCCATATAACAGCAGCACTACAAGTTAAATTTCAGGAGTAGTGCATATGTAACCTGCAACTACTGGTACTGCTCAACAACTACTCCAGGTTTCAATTAAATTCAATTAACAGAAAAGGTTTCAATTAATTTTAATTAACAGAATAGGTTCATTTGATTTTAATTTACTGAATAGGTTCACTACTCCAGTAGTACTCACACATTCTCCAGTGAATTAATTTAAGTGCCAAGCTACTGTTCTATTCCTGATGCTAGTTAAGATCAATTCTGATGCTAGTTCCTTCACTGAGTTGGAGGCCAGATGATCGTCTGGTCATTGCTTCCTCGGCAAAAACACTACGTACCTTGCTGTGTGTCAGTCGAGAACATGTCAAGAAATTGTTGCTACTGCCTGAAAATTTCCATCCTCTGTCTTTGTGGTGTTGGCCGGTGCTGCAAGTGAAAGGCGAGACTGTTTTTCATGGAGGAGAAGCAGAGCAGGTGTACATGGAGCGACGGAAGTGAAAGGCGAGACATACCTCCAGGTGTACACGGAGGCGACGGTCATGGAGGTGACGCCGGAGGCTGGACATGACGGCGCCCACCATGTACGCCCGCCGCTCGAACTGCTTTCGGCGCCTTTGTTTCCGCCACGCGCTGCGCCGCTGCGGATGCCGGCTCCTCTTCTAGAGAAAGCAACACACCGGGAGCGTACCCATCCTTTCGGGTTCTGCTGGCCCGCGCCGCAAAACGGAAAAAGTAGGCTCGTCCAGCACGCCACGCCCGGCTTTCGGTCGCCGCATCGGCATGGGTCGTCACGGGAGCTGCAGGCCCAAATCTTCCGCTCTTGTCGCCGGATGTGGCCGACGGGTTTCCGCAGCCGTGCTAGCTCAGCGGGACAGTAGGCGCCACCGCCCTCACCTTCACCGTCAGATCCGGCGGGTACACCGTCGTCACCGCCAGATCTACCTCCTCCTCGCCTCCTAACCACCAAATCGAGCTAATCCGCTACAGATCGAGCTACTCAGTGGATAAAAACCAGATCTTTGTGTCCTTCTTCACTGCACAGAGCCATGGAGAGGAGGAGGACGACGAAGACGAGGGCCGTGGAGAGGAAGAGGTGGAAGACGACGGTGGGGTGCGGCAGCGACGAGGCCAAGACGGCGTTGACGCGAGCTGGGAGAGGAGAGTGAGGAACAGAGCGGGCGACGCGAGCGGGGAGAGGAGAGCTGAGCGGCCGAGCGAGAGAGGAGAGTGACCGAGCGACGAGGGTAAAACGGGAAAGAATGAAAAAAAAAATGCTTCGGTCGAGATTTTCTACGTGACAGACGCCAACGACCTATATTACGGAACAGAGGGAGTACATTTAATATATGTAACAATGCAGTTTCTTATTGATTTTCCCTTTGAATGTACAATAGAAAAAAAGTTTGATATGAAAGTACTTCTTAGATTAGAGCTTGACCTATAAGTCTGAGTTTAAGCGGCATAAGTTTCTTGAGAAACTCAACGCTAAAACTAAGAAAATTGCAGCATTTGGAGATTAAGCACATATTAGAATATTGGGTGCTTGCAATAAATTGTGGTAAAATATACAACAAGTGGGGTCTTTCAATTAAAAATCAAACAGAGATTAATTTCCAATTGTTATTTGGATGAAACAAGTTCTAAAACCTCAGTTGGGCGCACATGCTATAGGCTGCTCCCATATTACAACTACTATCCTGTTTCCGTACGCATAAACAAAGTTTGCCACTTTATACAAGTACCCATATATTTTTGACAAGTTCAAGTACTATGTTTTATTTGGGTCTTCTCGAACTGCATAAGTACTCTCTAATCAATACTTTTAAGAGCATCCCGTTTGATTATGTTCAGTGCTTGTCATTCCCGGGGCAGCTGGACTATTTCGGTTTCATGCTGTTTTATTTGGATGCAGGGTGGTGCTGAGTATACAAGTTGGAGTAGATACCGAACACTTTATAGCACCCCTGAAGCTGATAGAGATTATCTCCAATTCTGGGAAACAATTGTGAAGGAAATTAAAGTATGCCTTGTGCAATGATCAGCTAGTTCAAATTTAGCCCGTTGTTCAGTTTTTTTGTTTTCTTGGACTAACAACGTTTGTTCTTGACAGTGGCTTGAACAGTATATGCTGATAAATTTGTCGTCTATTGAGGTATGCACATTTGACCTCTCAAGACCATGAAACCGCAAAAAATCTCTACATAAATGTTGCAGCACCACAATAACTTTTCTGTTCTATTATTTAGTGGGGACATAAATATTCAAAGGCTACGTTCCAAGCAATGAGGATCGCTTCTGGGTTTCCTAATATGACTCTAAAACTAGCAGCTATTGGTTTGCATGTAGGATTCCTCTGCCCCTTGCTCTGTCAGATGTCCGGCCCTAGTTATACTTGTATTTAAGAATCACATTCTTTCCATTCAATTCAGGAGTATATATGGAGTGCGCGCATATATCTCATGTTTGTGAAAGATCTTGATGGTATCTTCTATGATATTTGGAGGCGGGTCAATAATAATCATCAGGTCAGCGCTACACATCAGCCTTTTCAAAACTCAACATTGTTATTTTACTGATGATTGTGTTTTATGAATACTTTCTCTTTACTTATGCTTGGCGATGTTGTTTATTCTTACCTTGGACAATGTTCAGCTGCGTTTCAGAGATGCTCTCAAGCAAGTTTATGATGAAAAGTTGTTTACAGCACACGACCGCAGTATGAACTATGAGCTAGTAGGTTTTTTGTTCCACAGACGTTCTATATGCGGTTTCTTTTGTTATAAATCAATATGTCTTACAATGGAAATTGATTTGGTCTTCTTTCTTTGTAGTTTCGTAAGTGCACGAAAGGCATTAGTGACAGTGTAAGTACAGTATGGTATTGTGTTAGCATCCATTGGTTCCTGTTATATTCTCGTGTGATTTATTTCGTTTGTGTCTCTATAGGTTCCAGAATATAAAGCCCGTGAGCTGATCGCACAGGAAATTCGTTGGACGGTAGGTTGGGTAGATATTGTCAAACAACATTGTATCCACTTGCAGTTTTGTATGTAGTAGCTTACTCTTTCCATTTTCAGCATGGCTCGGTTGGGACGTATGAGCAGTACGCCAGGAAGAAGCTGAAGATTGCAGAACTGATAGGATTAATTCGCAAGGACAAGATAGTAGCTGCGTAGTTGTGTTTGTTGGGATAGCAGCTATGTACTTGTGTTGGTAATGTCTTGGCGCTGGTTCCATAATGATTCCATCGGATTAATTCGCAAGAAGAAGATAGTAGCTGCTTAGCTGTGTTTGTTGAGATAGCAGCTATGTACTTGTGTTGGTAATGTCTTGGCGCTGGTTCCATAATGATTCCATCGGATTAATTCGCAAGAAGAAGATAGTAGCTGCGTAGTTGTGTTTGTTGAGATAGCAGCTATGTACTTGTGTTGGTAATGTCTTGGCGCTGGTTCCATAATGATTCCAGGCTGCATTATTCCTAGCACCGCCTGTTGGTAATGCATTATTTCTAGCACAGCCTGTTGGTAATTCATTATTCCTAGCACTGCCTGTTGGTAATGTTTGGAGCGGGTAATGAAAAAATCAATCAAGAATTGACTAGCTTTTGTATGGGAGAAACTCATTTTGAACTGATTAGTTGTGATCGTATTTATTACAACCGTACACGTATAGCAAATTGTTCAAATGCTATCATCAAATGAACAAATCGAATTTGTGGAAAATCTTCATTGACATTTACACCAAGTTTTGTGTGAAATTCAGTAACGCGCGCTTCATGGTTTAATCACAGGAAGTCAGGAATGAATCCAACGATTTTGAAGCGTGGTGGCGTCCCTTTGATGGAGGGCGGCTTTGCGCCTAGATTTGGCAATGATGACCAACCAGCCGTGTACTGTGTTTTTTTTAAGGAAAGGGTCTTGTTGTTCGATCAAGTGGATCTCACTCCGCCGGTGAGCAAGGTAAAGGGGAAACACGAGATTTCTGGAAGAACCTCAAACTCACCCCGATCCAGTCCTTCCATCCCAGTATATAGAGTTTACATTTACATTTTAACCCTCCTTACTTTCCTATTTGCAACTAACTCCCCACAACACTCCCCCTCAAGATGGGGCGAAAATGTCTAAGAGCCCCATCTTGTCACACAACTATAAGAAGGATACATGTAAGGCCCGATATGTGGTACTGTTCCAGATTTAGATGTTTCCATCCAGACCCGGGGACGAAGCACATATCGGTCCCACCGCGACATATGACATAGCCATATGCCCCGAATTTCCAACATGATATCACAACATTACAGATATAAGGATACAACATCTCATACAATCGGCATACAACTGCCTTAAATACAATATAACAGCGGAAGATACATGTCTGAGTACAGACTACAAGCAAATGCGTACTGGCAAAGAGAAAAACATCGATCCCATAACCACACGGGTCCTCCGCCGGGATCCGCCTAACTAGTCGTCGTCGAGTCTCCACGTGAAACGTCGATCATAGTACCTGTTGTCGGTCAGAACCCTGAAAAGATTTTGGGGGTAGTATCATGAGTACAGAGGTACTCAACATCCAACTGTAGTGGTCATCTGACACAGCAAGGACTTCATCACTCATCATTCTAGGACAACTAGTAGTTTACGGTAAGGATGGGGTAAGTGGTGAAGTTGCTGCCGCACTAGCATTTATGAAGTGGCTAACGATCTAGAGAGTAAGATAAGAAGCCAAGCATTCGATGAGGAATCGCCTCCAACAAGTCTGCTATCCAGCTACTACGCAAACATAACACATATCCTATCCTTGTCCTCCTCTTCGCATCCCGACGAAGAAGAAGCAGTCAAGGCACACACACGTTGATCAAGTTATATTAAGATTATCTCAGTTGTTGTTGTCTATGAACAAGGAGTAGGTTTCAAGTCGTCCATAACCGTGGACACGGCTTCTCGAAAAGATTTAACCCTGCAGGGGTGTACCAACTGCCCATTACAAGGCTCCGCACGCACGTCCATCTCTCTCAGTTGCTACCCATCACAGGCAACCATTTTATGATTTAGTTCCAAGAGATCCGAAACGACAGGTCCCTCTAACTAACAACGAACAAATCCGGTGGCCCCCGGGGAGTCGACACCCAATCCAAAAGCTGGCCACGCTCTCGGATCGGACTCTTCCGTCTCAACAGGGTTTGGGTTACCGAGACGCCTCACGTGAGGCCTCGGGCCCTCGCCGGTCAAAGGTGGACCAACAGGGAAACCATGTCTCCGCTGGTCCGGGTTGTTTAAAAATTGCGAGGGGATCCACCAAGCACACACACGGGGTTTCAAATGGTAAATCAGCTCGGGCCACCACTAGAAATGTTTGAAGCTAGGTAGGTAAGAAAAGGGGACCCCATAAAATCCCACACGCGGTTAGGCACGCTCAGTCTTAAAACCAATACCCAGAACTCGGATCCTAGGTGACTCGAATGGAACAAAGCGTCGGGGCGGGATAGCCTAGACCTTCCATCCTTCGTCGAATATAGTCAACATTATAATAATCATACCATCAACAACAATAATATAATAATGTGATATCCCAAACCAAGGAGTAACAGGGTAACATCGTAGCATCCTAAGCATGCATACTAAGCAGGGGCTGAGCAACGAACAATAGTAACATAGCAGTACAAGGTTTGCTGGGAGGGTACATGGCTGTATCGGTTTGAAAGAGGCTGTAAACATGTGGTAGGATCAAACATCGAGCCTAACCTAGATGTCAGAACCCTCTGTTAGGTAATGTGCTAGGATCAAAGTAACCTTGCATCATGTCAAATTTTCAAAAGAAATCTTTGAAATCAAAATCAAAAGAAAAATGGGAGAAGGAACACATATCAATTAATTCAAAAGGCCAGATAAAAATCTTCTCCAAAAATTCATGTTAGATTTTTGAAAAGTCTTATAAATGAGTGTGATCACATATCAAGTGATGTGGGACCCATTCCATGCTCATAGATTTTTCAAATATTCAAACGGTGCCTTGGATTTAAAGAAATACCCCTATTTGATTTAAAATTCAAATTATTTGAATTTTAAAAATGTTGAAACTTCATAAGTGGCTAGTCTATATTATTATGAGGCCATATAAAAGTTTTCAGCATTTAATAAAATGTTAGCTAAACAGAACAAATGACAGAAAGAAAAACAGAAAACAAAAAAGGAAAAAAAAGGCTTACCTCAAACGGGCCCAACTCACCGAGGCAGCCCAGCCAGGGGCAAGACCGTCTTCTTCCTCGCGCCAGGCAGGCTGCTGCCGCCGTGGCGAGCATGCCGACGACGCTGGCCTCCTCCTGCTTCCTCCCCGTCCACGTAGTCGCGCCTGGAGACTCCCAGAGCCGCCCCGCTTCTTTCCCCTCCCTCCAGGAACACCTCCCCTTCCTCTCTCGCCCGATTCATCGCCGCCCGAGAAGCACGCCGGAGCACCGTTGAGCCCCCGCGTGGCCATTGACGCCGAGAAGCCCCAAGACCGTGTCCAAGTTCTTCCTCGTCGTCGTCTTCGTCGAGCAGTGCAAGGAATCGAGCCCGGAGCCCGCGTAGACGCCAGATTCTTCCTCGAGTTCTCGCCGGCCACAGTGAAGGACTTCGTCAATTCCGCCGCCGTTGAGCCACCCCAGCCCTCGCCACCACCTCTACTGAGTTCCTGGTGAGCTCGGGTTCAAAACCCCTAAACTTCCCCCTTCGATTGCTTCCTCTAGCCTTGGTTGCCATGAGAGCCGAAGCTCCTCGCCGCCGGGATCCATGGCGACGTCCACCCGCTAAGAAATCGAACCCGCCTTGTTGTCCAACGTGTTCCCCGTGCTCCTCCTCGTCGAACCAGCCTAGCCCCGCCTCAAGTCGTGCCCCGGAACGAAATCTCGATCACGGCCGTAGCTAGGTCGCCGCAAAACTTGACGCCGGCGAGCGTACCGTGCACCCCAGCTCTTGGATTCGGTCCCGTTCGACGCGCGCAGGAGAGGGCTTCAAGCTGGTGGTCTTCGCGGTCCAAATGATGGCCGGAATCGTGATCCCGTGCAGCGCCGCCGCGGCTTTGGTCGCCGGCGGTTAACCGCCGGTGGGTTAGTCCTTAATCACCTGGCTAATGACCCCCTGGGTCACTGACCAGTGGGCCTAGTGTCTTAATTAAGCCACTGGATTAATTAACCCAACGGATTAACTCACCCAGCCACTGACAGGTGGGACCCTCTTGTCAGCCCCCCCCTGACGTCAGCACTGACGCAGTAAATCAATTTAAATGAATTTCCAGAAAATCAAATAGAATTAAAGAAATTCCAGAAATTCCAGAAAATACCCCAAACTTTGGAAATTCATAGAAAATTCATATTAACTCCAAATTGGACAAATAATATATGAAAAATGACCAGGAGAAAATTATCTTTCCAAATATGAAACTTTCAACTATGTTGGAGTTGATTTTAAAATGGGACCAGTAGCATATGTCGTTTGGTTTATTTGATATTAATTCAAATTCAAATCAAATGCTTTGGCAACTTGGACCATGGAATTATACTATATTTCAACCACACTTCAGAGGCATATCATACACATTTCCAAAAGGTTCAAAATGATCAAACAATGTCACATGTAACTTGATCAAGTTTGAATTCAAATTGGAGTTTGAATTTGCAATTCAATTTGCAATATACTCCTTTTAAATGGAATGCTCAACACATCAGTACCTTGAACATCACCATTGCAATATTATTCATGTGATTGTGCATTGTACATTATATTGATCCTATGATTGTCATGTTGCTGATAGAAGTGGATTCGGAGCTCGAGATCACCCCCTTCGTTGAAGACTCCGTTATCGAAACCTCGTCAGCAAGGCAAGCAAACCCCCATTGATCATGTCGATAAAATCCCACTTCCCTCTCATGTCTCGCTTATGCATTGTTTAGGATGATCACCATGATAACGTTTCTATCGCATAGTTGAACCCATATCCTTTGCATGACCTATCATCTTGTCACAGTAGTAAGCAAACCACAATCCTAGCAGATGTAGGAGTTGGTTGATATCATGTGGCCCCTGTAACTGTTACTGCTTATTGCATGCTTAGTGGTACAATGAGGTTGCTTATGATGTGAGTCGGGATGATAAACATGGTGTTGATGAAAGTGAAACGTGTTGGTGAATCTACCCTAATACAAGGTGAACGATGAGAGGCTGTGTAGGAGTACACAGTGGGTTGTCTCGTTGAACACCGCCCTAAGCCCGAGTTCTTGTGTAGTGATCCAAGAAGAAGAGTACAACCACACATTGGGCTCACTGACCCCTCTCATCCTAGTACCTCACCCCGTTCGAACCCCAAGAGTCGCAGTAGTTCAGAGTTCTGGTAGGGCTGTGGCACGGTCTGCGAAGTGGATGAACGGCTTTTCAAGACTGGCTTGGGACCCTGCACACATCGTTTGAGGCTGTACTGGAACCTCGGCCGGACTTCCATACAGATCCCCCTCAGATAGGCGACTCTCTGGACTAGAAAGGAGCGGTGGGCGAAGTGTTGTGGTGGCATCCTCGCTGTCACCTCTTGAACGGTGACATGCAAAAGGCGGTAACTGATGACACGTGTGTGTAGCGGTACACCCCTGCAGGGTTAACAAAACTATTCGAATAGCCGTGTCCGCGGTAAGGGACTACTTGGAGAGCTGTGCTCGATTATTAGACAACTTGAACTGGATACTTCTAAAACTCGCAAGATAAGCGTGAGTGCTATGGTGTGCTTCTCGTGGAGAAGTCGAGGAAGTAACCATAGTGGTGTAATTGGTTGAAGAGATGTAGTGGACTCGTGTACGCTTCTTACCTCAAGTCTGGTACTCGTAGTTCAGGACTAGCCAAGTCAAAGCTGGCACTTCTGCAAGTGAAACCCCATCTCCCTTTACCTTGTTACATATGCATGAGTAGTATAGCTCCTATGTAAGTCTTGCTGAGTACGATTTTGTACTCACGTTTGCTTAATCTATGATTTAGATGAACCCACCGACCCCGATGGTGGCTTCTACCCGAAGCTCGAAGAATGAAGGCTCAGACCAAGACCAAGCTAGTGTAGTCCCAGTCAGACGACTGGTTCCCTCGTGGAGGGCTTGTTTTTAGATAAGGCTTCTCTAAGCCATTTGTTAAACTTGTCTGTACTCAGACCTACTTTTCTTCCGCTTGTTTGTTGTAATGTTGGATCACATGCTTGTGATCTCTGTGTGCACTCTGTAAGAGTTATTAATAAAGATATATACTTTGTAGAGAATTGCAATGATACCTGCTGTTCATACAAGGCATGTGTGCTGCGTGTATGTTTATAACATGCATGTCTTAGTATGGGTTTTCGAGACCTTAGTTGTGATCTAGCTGGCGGTCTTTTATACACCAAGTGGCCCTTAGATGTGCGCAGCTTGGGGCATCGCGATGCGATTGTTCGAGACTCTGTCTCGTGCACACTTTGATGTATGATCGAGCCCGCCCTAGACCCCGACTAAGTGATCGGTCTGGAGTAAGTCTATGTAAGGGTTATAATACAATCGATAGTATGGTTGTGGCGACTTGTCTATGAGTATGGGAGTTCACCACCCATATAATTTAGACTTGTGTGCGGACGATGAGGACCCATTTCAGTTGATCATCCGGCCTGGATGGGATGCCCCTCACGTTCGATGCTTTCCGAGAACGTTCTGTGCTTGGCCTTGTCTGCTTAGACAAGTGGGTACGGTTCTCGGCTCTCCATATGATTGTGTTGTAGCGAGGCTTGCATACGCTAACCCCGGGTCCCGACACTAGACTAGCATGCAAACCGCTGGTTGAAATAGAATGGATCATAAGTAATGTATAGTCCTTGCCTGTTGATAAGTCGGGTTCCGAAGGTGTAGTCGATCGCAAGCTCGCATCGTCTCCGAGAGGTACCCGCGGAAGCACACAAGAGTGTAAACACTGGAAAGCAATCAACGAGCAAGCATCTATTACTACGAGGAAAACACGAGCACGCATCAACAAGAAGGCAACACGAGACATCGCACCTACCGTCGAGGTTACTAACAATTTAAGTGGAGTACTCGTCACACACGACGATACCGCACGTTTACGGGGGTTCAAGTTGTTTAGCTACAGGTGATCAACAAAGGTTGTTAACATGTCATAACACTCAAGCATGGCATGTCACACAAGCATGGCAAGAGGTGAAGCATAAATAAACTATCTAATCTAGTCACTTTAAGTGGGGGTAAAACCTATGCATGGCAGCTATTGCGGACCCCACGATAAATATTGCATTTGGTACTGTTTTGCCCTAAACAATATTTTATTATTTTTATTAGCAAGCAATAGCAGCATAAACACAATCTACATGCAAATCTAGTCAAGTTACATATAAGAAACATTTTAAACAGAGCAACGGTTAAAAAGTTATTGCAATAACAATTTACAGTGGCAAGGGTTGGTCTCCGTCCGGTACGAGATAAGAGGGGGGGAAAATAATCGCCGATCGATAAATCGGGGATGCAAACACCGCAAAAAAATCAGACAATTCACACTGAAACAAAAATTTTAATTTTTGTGAAAACTGGGCTGTTACAATACAACACTCACACCCTTTGTGAATACATCAGCAAGTTGATCTCCAGTTTTAACAAAGCCTACTTGAAGTACTCCCTCATCAAGTTTCTCCTTAATAAAATGTCTATCAATCTCGATGTGTTTTTTTCTATCATGATGAACCGGATTGTTTACAATGTTGATTGCGGCCTGATTATCACAATGAAGTCTAAGTGGTCCTCCTTGAAATAGCCTAAGTTCACTTAATAATAACCGAAGCCACAACAACTCACACAACCCTGAAGCCATGGATCGCAGCTCTGCTTCTGCCGTGGACCTGGCAACAACACTTTGCTTCTTACTCCTCCAACTGACTAAATTTCCTCCCACAAAGATGCAATAACCTGAAGTGGATCTTCTGTCATCCAAGCATCCAGCCCAATCAGCGTCTGTGTATCCCTCAACTTTTAGATGCCCATGGTTGGAAAAGAGAATTCCTTTTCCAGGACAATATTTGAGATACTGCAGAATTCTATTTACTGCATTTAAATGATCAGATCGAGGATCATGCATGTATCTACTCACCAGGCTTACCGCATATGAAATATCTGGTCTAGTATGGGATAGATAAATTAAACGCCCCTCAAGTCTTTGGTATCTCCCCCTATCTACCGGTTCTCCTGAATTGGCTGTAATACGAAGGCTCGGCTCAATTGGTGTGGCAGCAGGTTTACTTTCAAGCATCCCAGTTTCAGCAAGAAGATCAAGCACATATTTTCTTTGAGAGAGATAGATACCTTGGGATCCATAAGCTACTTCTATTCCCTGGAAGAAGTGGAGGAAACCGAGGTCTTTGACTTCAAATGACTTCGCCAACATTTTCTTCAAGCTCTTTATCTCCTCCTCATCATTCCCTATGATCACAATGTCATCAACATATACGACTAATATGACAATTTTATTTTCATGATGCTTAAAGAAAAGGGTATGGTCAGCATTGCTTTGTTGAAAACCCAAACTACAGACTTCCTTGCGAAATCTTCCAAACCAAGCCCTTGGTGACTGTTTAAGTCCGTAAAGTGATTTATTCAATCTACACACTTTACCCTTGGTTTCAGGCCCATTGAACCCTGGTGGAATTTCCATATAAACTTCTTCGTGAAAATCTCCATGAAGAAATGCATTCTTCACATCTAGCTGGAACAACTTCCACTTATTATTTGCTGCCACTGAGATTAAAGCTCTGATGGTGTTCATCTTTGCAACTGGGGCGAAGGTTTCATCATAGTCCACTCCATACGTTTGGTTGTAGCCTTTCGCCACAAGTCTCGCCTTATATCTCTCTACTTTCCCTTCTGGTGTATGTTTTATGGTGAACACCCATTTGCAACCTACTACTTTCTTGTTAGCCGGAAGCGAAGTAATTACCCATGTATTATTCTTGTCGAGAGCGGACATCTCCTCCATCATTGCTGCCCTCCATTTTGGGTTTAGTTTTGCCTCCTGCCAGTCTTGTGGTAAGGGTTCTGCAAAATCCAGCGGCGCAATACAGGAATTATAAGAAGGATCAACAGCATCATAGGAGACATAGTTGGAGACCTCATAAGGATCCAATTTTGAGGGCAATTTTCTTGCATTAGCTCGTGCCTTCTTTCTATAAGCTATTGGAACATCAAGGTCATCATATTGAGAAGAAATGGTACCACTTTCCGAGGAAGGTGTAGCATCATTAGTTTGAACATGAGTACCATCTTGTTGGTGAGCCTCCTGCTCTTGCTCTTGGTGTTGTCCATAAGCCTCGGGTTCAGGTTCCAATACTTGCATATGTACCTCCTTCGTACGAGGTCTTCGTGTATAGACCTGAATCTCCCTTTCCCCATTTGGTCTTGGCCACCGAAGTGCTTCACTTGATGTGTCATGCTGCTCTCCTTCTCTTTGTTCTTCTGCTGGAATTACCCCAATTATCATCTTTCTTGATGCTACATCATCTTCATCTTCCCTATCTCCCCCTGTCTCACAATCTACACCTGAGGTTTCATTAGTAAAATAATCAGGAAACACATCACTTAAATCTGTTGGTTCACCATAAAATGGTTCCTGCTCCCTAAATACCACATCCATACTCACAAACACTCTCCTTTCAGATGGACACCAACATTTGTAACCCTTTTGTTTCCCAGAATACCCCACAAATACACACTTCAATGCCCTTGGATCTAGCTTGCCAACAGATGGTCTATAATCCTTCACAAAACAAACACACCCAAAATCCTTAGGTGGAACCACATATTTTGTGTCCCCCGTTAGACACTCTATCGGTGTTTTATGACCAAGTACCCTGGATGGCATTCTATTCATCAAGTAAGCAGCTATCATTACAACCTCACCCCACAAAAATTTAGGAACATTCATAGATATCATCATGCAACGAGTGATGTCCAGAAGATGTCTATTCTTCCTCTCTGCCAAACCATTCTGCTTTGAAGTACCTGGACAAGTCGGCTGATGAATAATCCCAAAACTGGATAAGTACTCATCAAATTCATTGTTCACATACTCTGTGCCATTGTCAGTGCGAAACACTTTCATACATGCATTATATTGTGTTCTGATCATATTATGAAAATCAACAAAGCATTCAAACACGTCATTCTTGTTCCTCAATACATAAACCCAAGTGACTCTAGTGCAACAGTCAATAAAGGTAACAAACGAGCGATATCCATTTAAATATGAAACTCCACTAGGACCCCACACATCAGAATGTATAACTTGAAGTGGTGTGTCACTTCTATTGTCAGATGATGTATAGGAGCTACGTGTTTGTTTACCAAATTGACAAGCATCACATACTAGACTCCCCTGGTTAACTTTCTTATAAAGATCAGGATAAAGTCGACCCAGAGTGACAAAAGACATATGTCCTAGCCTGAGGTGGTGAAGAAGGAATTCTTCCAGGGGTGAAAGCGATATAGCAGCTGCAAACACTGGTGACATATTATTATCCAAATAATACAAGCCATCATGCATGGTCCCCGTCCCAAGTCTTCTTCCAGTCCCAAGTTCCTGAAACAAGCACCATGATGGAAAGAAGATAGCGGCACAATTAAGTTCTTGTGTAATGCAACTAATGGATATCAGATTTATTGGGAATGAGGGAACATGCAAAACAGATGACAAAGACATATTGGAGCTGCACATAATTGTCCCTGATCCCATAATGGTTTGGAAAGAGCCATCAGCTAATTTAACGCTTTGCCTATTTGACTCGAGAGTATAATCAATGAAATTTCTGTAGGACTCAGCCATATGTCTAGATGCACCTGAATCTATTAACCATGGTGCATCAATGCACTTGTATCTTAAAGTGTGAGATTTATTACCACCGAAATTTGCAGAGGCGGTAGAGGTAGATGTTGCAGGTGCTTCAATGGTTAACTTTTCACCTAAATGTAGCCCCTTGAATTCACACCACTTCTCCCAATCCTCGGTCGTCATCTCAACACTCGTAGTTTGAGTGTTAGTTTCAGTTATTACAGACGTGTTTGCTTTACCAGCAAGGCATGTA
Source organism: Bromus sterilis (assembly GCA_950022295.1). Taxonomy (NCBI): domain Eukaryota; kingdom Viridiplantae; phylum Streptophyta; class Magnoliopsida; order Poales; family Poaceae; genus Bromus; species Bromus sterilis. The sequence goes on along the minus strand of OX465598.1, from coordinate 15,870,918 downwards.
CCTCGCCCGCGGTGGCCTCGCCCTTCAAGCCCACGGCCACGGCCTCTTCCACGCCAGTCCTGCCCTCTTCCTCTGCCGCTTCCCATTAAATCAGGGCATGCAAACATCAAATGTCCTGCCTGACCGCACTCGAAGCATTTCTTCTCCGTTGTGTTTGACCCCGGCCTTTGATAATATCCACCCTCTGCTGCATAGAGTGCTGATCGTCGTTGTATTATGCCTTGTGTCATTGACCCGGCTGGCTCTAATTTCAACCTGGTTTCCTCACTAATGGTAACTGATATTGCATGTTCCAGTGTAGGCAGCTTTCCACTGCCATATAGTGCAGCCCTCCTGTTTTCATACTTAGGATGAAGTCCATTTAGGAAGTCCCTTACACGTCTTCTTTTAGTCCATTTGTTAAATTTCTCAATACACTTGCCACACTCCATATCAATTGGATCAAAATAGTCAATGTCATTCCATAATCTCTTCAACTCCGACACATAGTCCACAACTGACTTATCACCCTGACTCAACACTTGCAACTCCCTCTGAATTTTGCAAGCAAGCATCTCATTGCCGACTCCAGAATATGTACCTTTCAGTAGCCGCCAAATTTCGGATGCCTCCTTAATCCTTTCCACCTGCTTAGCAATTTGAGGTGAAACTGAACTAAGCAGCCATCCCCTCACCGATGCATTGGTCATCTTCCACTTCTGACCTTCCTTAGAGTTCTCGTCTGCTGGTTTTTCAATTGCGCCAAGTATATATCCTTCTAGCTTTCTTGAGACAAGAATTCTCTCTGCATGCTCTGCCCATCTTGCATAGGTTTCTGACCCATCTAACTTCACCAGGGGAATTTGCAATGGATGAACCTCTTCCTTGACCTCTACTTCTAATTTTGAACTCCTTCCTTGCTTGCTAATAGCCTCAAACAACAATTTGTACTTCTCATCCATGGCTTGCAACACCGCTGCAAGCTCCCCTGCCGTGACTCCTGTTGGAGCACCATCCTGGTCACCCATCGTTGCAAATCTCTCCTTGGTGTGCTGATCTGGCCTTCTTCCCAGCAGCCCAAAAATCCCCCAACTTCAGAATCAAGTATACTTGTGACCTTTGTGCCTTTTCCTCTCCTGCAGCACAGCAGCAACTCCTGCCTCCTCCTGGACGAATCTTTCCCAGCAGCACCAAAAAGAACCGCCTATGGGAAGCACTCTCCTACACCTCCGATTGGCACTCCAAGCCTTCTTCCACACCCCCAGATCTGCTCGGCCTGCCAACTCCGAAGCTTTCAATTTCGAGCAGCCTGCAGGAGACACACAAAGGGGTACGACTCCCAGGTCACACAACCAGAAGCTTCAACTCCGCCCCCCTGCAGCGACCCAGGCTTCTGGCCGAAGCTCCCTCTTCTCTCCTCAACCGAGCACCACCGTCCCCTGGCCGCCGGTGATGTGCGAGGTGATGATAGTGATTTCTCACCCTTTGTTGGTGAACCCCAAGTGGAAGGCGTGATGTAGCACAGCAACAAATTTCCCCCAGTAAAGATACCAAGGTTTGTCTCCAGTAGGAATCCAGAGATGATAAGTAGGTGTCAGCGGCGCAACTGACGCGGACCTGCACACAGACACAAATAACTTTGTTCCCAACGAAGTTCAGAGAGGTTGTCAATCTCTCCGGTCTTGTTGTTCACAAAGGATCAAACACAAGGGATAATGATAGCAATGAAAGTAAAAGCAGAAAAGTAAATGAGCGTGGAAACAGTAATGAGGATATGGACCGGGATACGTGATGTTCACTAGTGATGTCTCTCTCCCAAAAGACGATAAAACTGCTATGACAGGTGAACAAATTACAGAAGGGCAATTGACAGGATTATGAACGCACCGTAATGCTAACTATGCTACAAAAGAAAGGAAGAGACTCAAAATCATGGGCAGAACGCCAAAATAAGTAGACCGAAATCCAACTGCATCTACTACTAATCATCCACCTTGAGATATCTATCCAAAACATCTCGCTGGTATTAAGTTGCGAACCCCACCCAAAGTGTAAACCCAAAGCAACAGACAACTGCATTAAAAAGCACTTTGCGTAAAGTAAACAATCCTTGCAACCGCGGTTACAAGCACTGTTGTTTTCCCCCTTGTGGCAACAGCACATCCCCTAGACTCATGTTTATGTCACTCAAGCGTGTCATCGGGGGGCATGAACCCACAATCGAGCATAATGTTCCCTCTTGGGGTTACTACCTACTACTTGGCCAAAGCAATAAACAGCAACGGAGAACATGCAAGAATTACTTAGGAACAAAAATATAAGAGATAAGAACCAAATATATTACTCAATCACAATCTGAACATAATCTCATAATCCATCAAATCCCATCAAACTCAGCATAGTAACAGCAGAAAGATTACAAAAGTGCCTCGATCATGTAGGGCAGCTCACGAGGTCTAAACCATGAAGAACAAAGAGGGGAGGAGAACATCACATAGCTACTGATCACGGACCCATGGTCCAAAGGAAACTACTCACGAGTCATCCGGGAAGCATCCATGGTGGAGAGGAGACTCCCGGAGGTCGGCCCTCCCTCCGACAGGGTGCCGGGAAGAGGTCTGCTGGTGCTCCCGATCTCGGAAGCGCGGAGGCGGCGGAACAGAGGCGAGATCGCGAAAAAGGGTTTTGTCACCGAGGGTTTCTCGTCACGGAGAATATATAGGCGAAGGGGGGCAGCCAGGGGGGCCACCAGGGGTCCAGGCGCCCCCCTGGCGCGGCCAGCCGCTAGGGCGAGCCACCAGGGCGCCTGGGCCCCTGGTGGTGGCCCTCTGGCCCCACTCAGGTTCTTTCGGAAGGTTCTTCTGCGCTGATTTTTTATCTGATTTTTCTGGAATTTTTGGAGCACTTTTTATATGGGGGAAAACTGAAATAGAAAAACAGCAGAAAACAGGAACTGGCACTGTGGTGCACTGAGTTAATAGGTTAGTCCAAATATGATCAAAAGTGTATGAAAGTGTATCTAGATCATAGCAATATCACACAAAACATGCACGGAACGAGCAGAAATTATAGATACGTTTTGGACGTATCAACATCCCCAAGCTTAATTTCTACTCGTCCTCGAGTAGGTAAATGATAACGGCATAATTTCTGTGGTGACATGCTAGCAACCATATAAGAACTTTGAAAAGTAAAGCAATCAAGGTTAGAAATTCAATTCAAGTCATAACATGCAAGAGTCTATATTAGCATTGAAACAAGTAACAAAAGAACATTAGGTGCAAGAGCTCTCGCTGTCCGTGACTCGAATGTCTCCAAATGGTGTTTGCGTGCAAGAAGGGGATAGGGAATACGAGAAAAAACATTTATTTGTTGGGAACTCAATCTACTAAAGTTTCACACTTGGTCTTTTTCTTGAATCTTATCTTGACTCGTCTTCAGACCACTAGCCAGGTACAAGTCAATTTGATCCACTCCTTTTTCAATATTTTGAGCACTCATGCAATGGATGAGCGTAAGCACGAGAGTTGACACTTAGGATGGCAAAGAGAGGAGTACGGAGGAGGAAGACAAAAAAGGATGAGAAAGGCTCACATCAATGAGGACAATCATAGGCAAGAGATGCCAAATGATAGATATGATGTGAGGAGTAGGGATTGCCATGCAACGGATGCACATACGAGCTAAGAAGCTCTCCAATGGAACTAGTGGGGGTGCATCTAACTTGCTCGCTCATGAAGACCTAGAGCTCGTTTGAGGAGGCTCATCCTTGGAATATGCGAGCCAAGTTCTATAGTGTGAAGGTCCCCACATAGCTATATGCATAATGATCATCTCTATGGAGTACTGATACGTCCAAAACGTATCGATAATTTCTGGTTGCTCCTTGCATGTTTTGTGTGATATTTCTATGATCTAGATACACTTTCATACATTTTTGATCATATTTGGACTAACCTATTAACTCAGTGCACCCCAGTGCCAGTTCATGTTTTCTGCTGTTTTTCTATTTCAGTTTTCCCCCATATAAAAAGTGCCAGAAAAATTCGGGAAAATTCAGATAAAAAATCAGCGTGACGGAAGCTTCGAGAAGAGCCCGGGAGGGGCCAGAGGGGAGCCAGGGGGGCCCAGGCGGCCACCCGGCGTGGCCCCACCCCTAGCCGCGCCAGGGGGGCGCCTGGGGCCCCTGGCCCACCTCTGGCTGCCCCATTTCGCCTATTTATCCCCCGTCACGGGAAAACTCCAAAGAGAGAACCCTATTCCGCGAACTCGCCTCTGTTCCGCCGCCGCCGCGCTTCCAAGATCGGGAGCACCAGAAGACCTCTTCCCGGCACCCTGCCGGAGTGAGGATTGACCTCCGGGAGTCTCCTCTCCACCATGGATGCTCCCCGGATGTCTCGTGAGTAGTTTTCCTTGGACCATGGGTCCGTGATCTGTAGCTATGTGATGTTCTCCTCCCCTCTTTGATCTTCATTGTTTAGACCTCGTGAGCTGCCCTACATGATCGAGGCACCTTTGTAATATTTCTGCTATTGCTATGTTAAGTTTGATCGGATCTGATGGATTATGAGATTATGTTCAGATTGTGATAGAGTAATATATTTGGTTCTTATCTCTTGTGTTTTTGTTCCTAAGTAATTCTTGCATGCTCTCCGTTTCTGTTTATTGCTTTGGCCAAGTAGTAGGTAGTGACTCCAAGAGGGAGCGTTGTGCTAGATTGTGGGTTCATGCCTCCCCGATGACATGCTTGAGTGACAGAAACATGAGTCTACGGGATGTACTGTTGCCACAAGGGGGAAAACAACGGTGCTTGTAACCGCGGTTACAAGGATTGTTTACTTTACGCAAAGTTCTTTTTAATGCAGTTGTCTGTTGCTTTGGGTTTACACTTTGGGTGGGGATCGCAACTTAATACCAGCGAGATGTTCTGGATAGATATCTCAAGGTGGATGATTAGTAGTAGATGCAGATGGATTTCGGTCTACTTATTTTGCCGTACTGCCCGTGCTTTTGAACCTCTTCCTTTCTTTTATAGCATAGTTAGCATTGCGGTGCGTTCATAATCCTGTCAATTTCCTTTCTGTAATTTGTTTACCTCGCATAGCAATTTTTATCATCTTTTGGGACAGAGACATCACTAGCGAACATCACGTATCCCGGTCCATATCCTCATTATTGTTTCCAAGCTATATTTACTTTTCTAAATTTACTTTCAAGTTGCTATCATTATCCCCTTGCGTTTTATCATTTGTGAACAACAAGACCGGAGAGATTGACAACCTCTCTGAACTTCGTTGGGAACAAAGTTATCTGTGTCTGTGTGCAGGTCCGCGTCAGTTGCGCCGCTGACACCTACTTATCATCTCTGGAGTCCTACTGGAGACAAACCTTGGTATCTTTACTGAGGGAAAACTCGCTGCTGTACTGCAACACGCCTTCCACTTGGGGCCTACCAACAAAGGGCGAGAAGCCAATAAGCAAGAGTATTTCTGGCGCCGTTGCCGGGGACTCATAGTGCTAAGATAGGTTGTCAATCTCTCCGGTCTTGTTGTTCACAAAGGATCAAACACAAGGGATAATGATAGCAACTGAAAGTAAAAGAAGAAAAGTAAATGAGCGTGGAAACAGTAATGAGGATATGGAGATACGTGATGTTCACTAGTGATGTCTCTCTCCCAAAAGACGATAAAACTGCTATGCGAGGTGAACAAATTACAGAAGGGCAATTGACAGCATTATGAACGCACCGCAATGCTAACTATGCTACAAAAGAAAGGAAGAGGCTCAAAAGCATGGGCAGAACACCAAAACAAGTAGACCGAAATCCAACTGCATCTACTACTAATCATCCACCTTGAGATATCTATCCAGAACATCTCGCTGCTATTAAGTTGCGAGCCCCACGCAAAGTGTAAACCCAATGCATTAAAAAGCACTTTGCGTAAAGTAAACAATCCTTGCAACCGCGGTTACAAGCACCGTTGTTTTCCCCCTTGTGGCAACAACACATCCCCTAGACTCATGTTTCTGTCACTCAAGCGTGTCATCGGGGGGCATGAACCCACAATCGAGCATAACGTTCCCTCTTGGGGTTACTACCTACTACTTGGCCAAAGCAATAAACAGCAACGGAGAACATGTCAGAATTACTTAGGAACAAAAATATAAGAGATAAGAACCAAATATATTACTCAATCACAATCTGAACATAATCTCATAATCCATCAGATCCCATCAAACTCAGCATAGCAACAGCAGAAAGATTACAAAAGTGCCTCGATCATGTAGGGCAGCTCACGAGGTCTAAACCATGAAGAACAAAGAGGGGAGGAGAACATCACATAGCTACTGATCACGGACCCATGGTCCAAAGGAAACTACTCACGAGTCATCCGGGAAGCATCCATGGTGGAGAGGAGACTCCCGGAGGTCGGTCCTCCCTCCGGCAGGGTGCCGGGAAGAGGACTGCTGGTGCTCCCGATCTCAGAAGCGCGGCGACGGCGGAATAGAGGCGAGATCGCGAAAAATGGTTCTGTCACCGAGGGTTTCTCGTCACGGAGAATATATAGGCGAAGGGGGGCAGCCAGGGGGGCCACCAGGGGTCCAGGCGCCCCCTGGCGCGGCTAGCCCCTAGGGCGCGCCACCAGGGCGCCTGGGCCCCTGGTGGTGGCCCTCTGGCCCCATTTAGGTTCTTCCGGAAGGTTCTTCTGCGCTGATTTTTTATCTGATTTTTCTGGAATTTTTGGAGCACTTTTTATATGGGGGAAAACTGAAATAGAAAAACAGCAGAAAACAGGAACTGGCACTGTGGTGCACTGAGTTAATAGGTTAGTACAAATATGATCAAAAGTGTATGAAAGTGTATCTAGATCATAGCAATATCACACAAAACATGCATGGAACGAGCAGAAATTATAGATACGTTTTGGACGTATCAGCCGGCGACGGTTAAAGCACCCGCTCTGATACCATGTTGTTCGATCTAGTGGATCTCACTCCGCCGGTGAGCAAGGTAAAGGGGAAACACGAGATTTCTGGAAGAACCTCAAACTCACCCCGATCCAGTCATTCCATCCCAGTATATACAGTTTACATTTACATTTTAACCCTCCTTACTTTCCTATTTGCAACTAACTCCCCACAACAGGTCTTGAAGACCCAAAGCTACATTAATTCCAAACGGTGGTATCGTCAACACCCCCCCCCCCTCGATTGAGAGTGGTGATCCCTTAGGTGCTAGGGTTCTCTACTTCCTTTGGCGATAGTCGCTAGAGTTCGTCTACATCTAATCTACGTGATATCGTGACGCCACGCCCCTCAAATTCATTTCGGAATCGTTATTGGTTGTCGTTGCGGTCTTGTTGATTGGGAGTCATGTCGGAACCCTTGACCACATCGACTTCGGCGAGCACATCGGGGGTTGGAGCGGAAGGTTCGAGAGGAGATTTTGAAGGAAACTTTGAGGATAGATTTGAAGGTTAAACCTTCATGGAGAAGAGGAACAACTTGACCTCTTGGTGATGATCTAATCGCATAAACTAGACGGATCACCATCCTTAGGGTTCACACCCAAAAGCCATTCTCCCACACGGCGATGTTCAAAACTTTGTGTAACGCATGGGTGCTAGCCCAAGGCATCAACTTCAAGACTATGGGAGAAAAATCTGGTCGTGGCATAATTTTTGTGTTTAGGAGACTGGAACCGACCAATGGGTGGCTGACCTTGGCTATTTAGGATGTGTGTTGTTGTGATGGAGGAATACGATGGACTTCGTGATGTGCACTCTTACAAGCTGGATAGAATCCCAGTGTATGCTCTAATTATGGGAGTGCCGCGAACGGGCATGTAGCCTAGTGGTTGCAGCAAACCTAGTAGCACGCCAGGTCCTGGGTTCAACTCCTTGTGGGAGAAAATTGCTCTCAAAGTGGGAATAAAACCAGTAAAGGTGTTTGTTACAGAAGGACAAATTAATCCATCTAAGTATCTGAGAGCTAGGGTTCATAATAACTTGCTACAACATTCGTCAGATTCGTGTCATTGACACTCAAGGAGAAGAATTATCCTGTGAAATATGAGAATTTGCCGGACTTTTGTGATTACTGCGGTCTTATTGGCCATATTGTGGCACAGTGTGTAGACGAAATTCACCGTCCAGATGAGTGCCAATGGGAGAACTGGCTCCGTGTGAATTTTGACAACCCCCCCCCCCCCAAGAAATACAAACCCCCCTAGAAATACAAGTGAAGAAAAGAGTTTCTCGAGAGGGGGAGCAATGGCAGGGAGAAGGTTTGGTGTTGGGTGAGACAATGGAAAACCGTGGGACCCGAACCCCACAAAGCTGGATGATATTGAGCTGGGAGAGCAAGATGATCCTAGTCTAGCATGAGCTGTTATACCGACAGCTAGGAAAAGATTGTTAGGTGTTGATGGGGTGGCTGCTTTGCCCTTGGACCACCCCACCGTCGAGATTTGTCACTGATAGGGCGAACTTGCTGGAGAATGTCAGTACTTGAATGGTGGATAGAAAATTTCTTAACACCCCGCATACGTTACATGATAATAAAAGACAGAAGGCCGAGGCATCAGTTAATGTTGACCAAGAAATGGAGATATCAGCGACCTCCTCTGGGGTGGAGCGCTGGGAGCAATGAAAACCTTAACCTGGAATTGTCAGCGTCTCTTGGGAGCCCGACCGTTCACTCGCTGCTGGACATCCTGCGACGACATGAAGCAGATGCGATTTTTCTATCTGAAATGTACTTGGATATTGATGAGGCTGATGTTCTGAGGAAAAAAACTGAAAAATATCATATGCTTCTCTCGCCTAGCCCTGATGGTATACGGGGGGGGGGGGTGTTGCTTGTTTGGAAGAAGGAGGTGAGGATCTACTCTCGAACAACAACTCTTGATTTCATTGATGTGGTGGTGGAGGATAATGATGACACTTGGAGGCTCACAGGGATCTATGGTGAACCAAGTTGGGACAATAAGAACCGTACGTACATGTTTCTACGGTACCTTGGCATGCAGTCCACACTCCCATGGACTGTCATTAGCGACTTCAATGAGATTATCTATTCTCATGAAAAGGATGGAGGATCTCCCCAGCAACAATCTTGGATGCACACATTCAGAGATGCTCTATCAGACTACGGTGTAGAGGACTTGGGTTTTCATGAAGACATTTACACTTGGTTCCGTGGAGGTCTACGGGAATGGTTGGTCAAGGCGGTTACAAATGAGGGCTGGTCTTTACTGTACCCGCTGGCGGGGCTGAGCAACCATAAGTGTGGTAAATCCGACCACCGCCCTATTCTTTTGGATACTGACTTCTTGTTGGGCTTTGCTGAGAGTCTAGCCTCCTTATGGCCGCAAATTTGAGGCGAGGTGGCTATCGAAGGAAGTTGTTGAAGACGTAGTAAAAACCGCTTGGCTGAATGCAAGGGCACGTTCTTATGAAATGCCTGCTACGACCAAGCTAAACATGGTGCACACAAATTTGCACAAATGGGATCGAGCAGTTTTGAAGGAACCAAGAGTAAGATTACATAATAAACAACGAAAGCTAGAGGAAACCATGCGGGCTACCCCTACTATTGATACTAGGTTGAAGCAGAAGGAACTACATCTCATGATAGAGAATTTGTTGGATCAAGAAAAAAATTATTGGGCTCAACGAGTTTCAGTGGGCTTTGGAAGGGGGATCGTAATTCAGCATACAAAAGGGGGCTTTCCATTCCGCTGGTCCATGGTGTCCTTCCCCTTTCTGATCAGGATAATGAAGAAATACTAGGTGCAATTATAGATTAAGATATCTTCAATATTACTCCATTCATCTTGAAAGCGACACCATGGACCAACGGAATGGAAGCAAAAGCGACCTTTTGTGTGTATGTATATGCACTTCAACTTCGGAAGCATTCATCAGAGATCCTATTCAGAGTAGTGAACAATTCTTCGACTTTATTCAGAGTGCGAAGCAATCTTTGACTTTGAATGGCAGAATCCCTGGACATGAGGGAAACCATCGTTGCGAAACCCCGTTCACCCGTGGAATTCATCAATTGTTATTATTTTTTATGCAGGAAGGTGTACATATGCATTTTGTCTTTAATTAGAAGATACAAATTTGGCAACGAATGGCAACAAGGAAAAGCCCTTGTGGTGCTACGCTCTTAGAGCAACTTCAACGGCGCAATCCAAACGAACCGATGTCTGCCGTCCGCCTATTGCTCCGCCCAACGGTGTGAGCGCGACATATTTTGGTCAGGTTTATTTGAGCAATCTGGTCCGCCTGTCTTCGTTTCAGGCGCTCCCAGCGGTGGATTCTATCTCTAATTTTAGTCCCATCTCGACGGCCAAGGAACGCCTACAAGTGTCTATAAGGAGAGGGCGGGGTGAACTATTGTTGAAATAATATAGTTATATTAGATTTAATTGATGTGATGTCTTGATTCAAAAATTTGAATATACACATCACATCAATTAAACTAACTTTGTTGAATTATTTTTAAATTTTTAAAATCATAAAAATAATAGCAATGTTAGTTTAGATTGTTCACGTATGAGCTGTATTTTGGTGATATACATGTGTTAACATGAAACTTTTTATTGTTGCTAGATTTAGTAAAAAAGATGGGAAACTGGTGATGGCGGGCATTTGTGCATTACTTTGGACAATATGGAGAATCAGAAATAAACTGGTTTTTGATAATATTAGTCACTGATCCCAGTGTACCGGTTATTATGCTGACTAATTGGTTGCATGATTGGTCAATTTTACAGAGAAAAACCGAGAAAAGCAAGAAAAACTTAAGAAGGGGGTGATCATGTACGAGCAGGTGGCTAAGGAAATCTTCAGGCGGGCGGCTGGCTGGAGTTTCGACATACCCAGGATTGAAGATGGTGGTGCCTGAATTACTTCATTTAGTCCCTGTTAATCACATGATTTGTATTGCTTCTCCCTTGAACTTGTTGTAAGCTAAATCTGGTTTGCTACTTATTCCCCTGTTCTGGACAAGACTAGATAAGCTGTAGCTATCTAGATAAGATGGTGTGTTGGGCTTTTAGATCTTGGTGGTGTGAGCACCAAGATTTTGTAAGTCTCTTTTTCTCTCTCGCTAGAGGGAGTCTAGTTTAGTTTTTCTTGTAATGTTGTAAGACATTGTGGTTTCTTTAAATGAAATCGGAGGGGGAGGTCTCTTATATCAAAGAAAAAACCTCACACCCCCACATCCTGCCAGATAGGGCAGCGCCGATGCCCTGGCCGCCGCACGCTCCCGCACCTAATCCGCCACCTACACAACCTTCACCTTCATGCGTCGGACTATGCGCCAACCGCTGGAGGCCTCAAGTCAAGGATATTCCGTCGCTGCCGACCGTTGTCGGGATTTTACTGCGGACGTGAGTTGACGACGGCGAAGCGAAGGGACGGTGGCGGCAAGGTTAGCTAGGTCTTCGCCTGAGCCGCTCCAGGGAGCTGTGCGAGGGAAGAGGGGGAAACAAATTCATAATTGGTAAAAATCAGCTAAATGGGATTTAGTTTGGTCTCTGCCATTGAGTTGACCTTTTTCTTTGTCGCATTTGTTGAGTTTTAGTAGGGGAGGGGGAGGGGGTTAACGTGCCTTCCCGGTAGGCATGCATGGGGGATAGTGCACTTGTGTTTCGTTTATCCAACCAATATAGGGGTCATCAATCAAAGCAAATTTCTTTTGAGAGAGTATATATCCATATATTATGTGGTGTTTAGACAACCGATCTAGACAGAGAAGTGATATAGCTACAAGGCATGCAAAAAAATAAAGAAAGAGATCAGACAATTGCAATTTTTTTGACTTGGATAACTAAAAAAACTAATCATTAGTTTTTTTTAGTGGTAAAACTAATCATTAGTTAGTTACATTACACTGCAATATACCATGATCAAAATATTTTGATATTAAAAGCAATTTATGTAAACATCAAAGTTATACTCCGTGACTTCATTACATTGTATTCTAACTGTTCAAAAATAGGTGACCGATCTAAAACATCAAGTGATCTTCTCCACTTCACGCCGTGTAAAACAAGTAAACATAAGTTACATTACACTACTATATACCATGATCAAAATATATTTTGATAGTAAAAGCAACTTATATAAACATCAAAGTTATACTTGTGCCATCATTACATTGTATTCTTTTTTTTTTGCGAAAACATTACATTGTATTCTAGCTGTTCAAAAACAAGTGATCTATCTAAACATCAAGTGATCTTCTTCGCTTAACGCCATGTAAAACATCACTCTTTGATCCACAATGATAAGTTAGAAAAGAGAGAAAGATTATGATTTAGTCAGTGCAGCACCACCGGCAAGATCTTAGTCGAGGAGACGGCAGCTGCCTCCACTTGGCGCCATCTTCTACCGTGAGAACCTTATAAGACTGTGCATCATATTTTCTCGTGATCCAGACGATCTTGTACATTCGAGACGGTCACTAGTAGAAAATGGCTCATCAGTACCGGTTCGGGAGGGCCTTTAGTACCGGTTGGGAAACCGGTACTAAAGGCCCGGTACTAAAGCCCCCCCCCCCTTTGGTACCGGTTCCTTGCAAACCGGTATTAAAGGGGCCTCCACGTGGGCCTCCGGGAGTGCGCAGGCCAAAGGACCTTTGGTACCGGTTTGCAATAAGAACCGGTACCAAAGGTTGATTCAGGGTTTAGGGTTTAGGGTTTTTAGGGGTTTAGGGGTTTAGGGGTATCGGATATCGCGTCGATGCTTAGAGAGGGGTTTAGGGGTATCGGACCGTTTCATATCGCGTCGATGCGCCTGCTACGCGTTTGGGTTTAGGTAGTACATGAAGATAAAAGGTGATGCATAGCAACTTGGTGCATATATAATTAAGTAGTATGTACGTATGCATGAAGATTGATCTTCATGCATATATAGTAGTGGTACTCTCCGAGGCATACTATCTATTACATGTAGAATAGTGGTACTCGATCTCCGAGTCAAACTATATGTTACATGTACATCATTCATAGTGGTACTCTCCGAATGGCGGTATGACTTCACGAAGGAAAAATCCCGCCAATTCATCGCCAATTGCTTTGAACCGTTCCTCGATTGAGATCTTATCCCGCTTTCTTGCCAACTGTAAAAGAATGAGATACAAATGAATACATGAGCTATGTGTGTGTATATATATATCAAATCACAATCAAACAATTATTACTGAAACTAAGCACAACTTATATATGATAACAAAATAAATTTGTGAATATTGTTTTCGTACCTCTTTATTCATTTCATTATTTGTTCTCTCGCTGACAATTTTATGGATGTTCTCGCAAACGTAGTATCCACATAGATCAGTTCCCTGTGGTTGTTGCGGGGATTTCTGTACAAGAATATAATTCAATTAAACAATAATCAAGTATGATAAAGGTGTGTGGACCTAGGTAGTACTACTTACTTTGTTCGAACGCCATGTCAGCTTCGGTTTCCATTGATGGGACTTATCTTCCTTGATGAACGTTTCCCATACGCTGCCCGACAAAAGAAAAAGTTATCAATAAGTTGATATTAGGAAATTAACGAAAAAAACTAATATGAATTAAAATTACTCTTTGAGCATAAAATAAGCCGTCTTGTATTCCATAGCATCTTTGTTAAGCGAGTCCAAGACTTCAACTTTTCCTCCGTACATATCGATAACGATAAGAATATAGTGGAACCTGCGCACGTTTAAATATGCAGTGCCATATATATAAGTCATCAGTTAAAATTTGAACATCTCGTGAGAAAAAGAGAAATGTCTTATAAGACAGTAACACTCACTTGAAGTTGTAAGGCCAAAGTATTATCTTTTTGTCACGTTGTCGCTTCAAAAACATTAGCAAAGTCTCCGGTGTATCCCTGTTATAGATGGGATCCTCTATGGTTACTTCATGCATTGTATCCGGGTCAATGAACCCAATGTGCTTGATTTCATTTCTTTTGCATTCGAGCATCTTCGATCTGCATAATATAGCGCACAAAAGATTATAATTTGCAGACAAAGAACGAGCTGAGCTAAAGACTTCTCAAATTACATAAATAAATCACTTACAGACAATAGCAACTGATGATAGATTTGTCGAGGGCCCGGAGATTGTATAACTGGAAAAGATCGCTGAAGTCAACGCTCACAGTGTATTCTTGGAAGTAGTGTTCTTCCTTAACTCCAACCATGATACACTGCATCCCTTTCTTTATGGAATTACTGTACCACGTATGCAAATTACGCATACTTGTTGGTAGCTTCCTGAGATTCTCGACCAAATCTTTTCCTTCAACATATTGATATGCTCCTTCATGTAAGGGGTGCTCGATGGATTGTCGAGAACTTTCAACGGCCTTCTCGTCAAACACCATGAGAGGGGGGACCGATTGGACGGGTTGTTGTCCGAGCTGGTGCACTTGTTGTTTCCCTGTTTTCGCTGTGACACCCGATTGAGTGGGTTTTTTAGCCCTCATCATCTCGTCATACGACTTTTGTATAGAACGCCTATAGTCAGATGGCGGCGATGGTACAGGGTCATATAGATTCTCAACAGTACGCACAACTTTCACCGGATCTAGAGTCTTCTTAAAAGGGATCTCTGGCACTTTCTTAGCAAAAAAGGATTTCAGCTCGGACTTAGAGGTTTCCGTGTTTTCCTCGATAGTTTTTTCCCAAGGTAACTTCTCAATAGGAAGCAGTGGTTTCTCCTTTCTAGGTCTCTTCCTAGGCGGTGTACCGTTTCGCTTAAAGGACGCTGTCTTACGCGGAGGATCTCGAGATGGCGGACTCACGCTGGGGTCCCTCTCAGGTAGATGTGGACTTTGTTGCTCATGTGGACTGCTACCAGGAGGAGTAGATGGCCTTTGCTGCTCATGTGGACCGCTACGAAGAGGAGTCGGTGGCCTTTCCTGCTCAGGTGGACTGCGAGGAGTTTGTGGCCTTTGCAAAAGGACGATGTGTTTCTTGGGCCATAGGGTGAAACCGTGCTTGACATCGGCCATTGTCTTCTCATCGTCACCTGTAGGGAAATCAAGCTCCAATGTTTCGTAACCCGAAACAACTTCATCCACCCCGACACGAACACAGCTAGGTGGAATGGGCATATGATGGTGCGTTGCTCCATCTTCATTAGGGTAAACATAGCCGAACGCCACCTTAACGGACACGTTCCTGAATAACATGTGTAGCTCGCAATCTGTCTTCTCCGTGACATAATCCACGGGGTAGCTTCCTCCACATCCGTCAAGATGCGTGGAACCCACACTGCTTCTTCGCTGAGATGGGGCGGCATCGACATGAGGATCATCATGAGGCTCCCTCTGATTTTTCTCAAGTGCCTCCACCCTATTTATCAATTCCGTTAACCTGTCTGACTCCTTCTTCTTCTTTCGCGAATGACTTCTATAAGTGTCAGCGCACTCCGGCCACGCTTCCTTCTTGTTGAGACCTGGGCGAGTTCGAACCCGTCCAACGTGTTCAGGATTTCCCAAAGCGAGTGTCAGCTCGTCATTCTCTCTATCGGGAATGTACTCTCCCTTTCTGACCTTTTCAATTGCATCTATAAGCTTCTTCGTGACTGCTTCAATTTTGCTCTTCCATTTCCCCCGCGCAACGATCTTCCCTGTCATTGGGTCCAACCCTGCCCCATGCGCGAACAACCAGAGCCTGGACCGGTCGGGCCAGTCCCATGTCTGTGGAGTGATTCCTGCAGCCACCAGTTTATCTTCAAACGCTCTCCACTTCGGAATGGCAGTCTTGTAGCCACCTGACCCCAAATGATGGAAAATTTCCTTCTTTGAAGCATTTTTCTTATTTGTGACCGATCGGGACACATGAGTAGACGATTGCTTATACCTCTTAAATGCGGGCCAGTGATCTTTTATCTTCACTAGATTATCATTGAATACTGGATCTTCATCCTTATATTTCTCCCATAATTTTTTCTTCCATGTCTGGAATAGCATGGCCATCTTCTTGAGAGTCCATTCCTTCAGTTTCTTCTTCTGGCCTTCCGTCATGTCTTCCGGTAGGCTGAAGCGTGTCAGTAGATTGTCGAAAAGAAAAAATTTCAACGCGTCGTTGACATAACTAGCTTCAGTCCCCGCGTTCTTCGGCTTATGCCACTCTTGAATGCTGATCGGTACATGGTCCCTAACAAGAACTCCAGCTTGATTTGTAAATTTGCGGCAGTGCTCTTTCGGATGCACCGGTTCACCGTTATCATCAAATGCGACGAGGGCTAACATACCCTCGCCCTTTAGCAATTGCGTCGGGCCTCGTTTTGTTTTAACAGACTTGCTCGATATTGATCCAGAAGGCTAAAAGAAAAATGATTCGTTAATAAGTGCAACACAAATAAATGAATGCATCTACTGATGAACATAGACTTGATACATAAATATACACCTCGCCAGAGTTTGTGATGGACACTTCATTTTCTCTTCTAATCTCTTCAGACTCAAAGCCCTCACCGGCATCGTTCAGAAATTGTGTGAGCTCAAAGTCATCTCCATCGGGTTTCGGCCCATGGGCACTCTCAAATATCATTCTCTGCACGGCTTCTTCTTGATCCTCATTTCGGACGAAGGTGTTGTCCTCCATAGCTCAATGTCACTACAAAATTAAGAAAACAATGTAATGCTTATTGATAAATAATAAATAAAGAATATATAATTTATGTAACACTTGTTCCTTTTTTCCTATGAATTTTATTTTAACATTTTTAATTTTCATTTTTTTTACAAAACAAACATGCTGTAAATTATTCTTTATTTGCCAATTTCTAAGGGATTAAATTGATTTATACCATTTTTTTAATCTGTTTAATCCTTGGAATAAATTCAGAGATGAATATTATTATTTTGACTTATGAAATGTAATACTTATTGATAAATAATAAATAAAGAATATATAATTTATGTAACAATTGTTCCTTTTTTCCTATGAATTTTATTTTAACATTTTTAATTTTCATTTTTTTTACAAAACAAACATGCTGTAAATTATTCTTTATTTGCCAATTTCTAAGGGATTAAATTGATTTATACCATTTTTTTAATCTGTTTAATCCTTGGAATAAATTCAAAGATGAATATTATTATTTTGACTTATGAAATGTAATACTTATTGATAAATAATAAATAAAGAATATATAATTTATGTAACACTTGTTCCCTTTTTCCTATGAATTTTATTTTAACATTTTTAATTTTCATTTTTTTTACAAAACAAACATGCTCTAAATTATTCTTTATTTGCTACCACACAAAACAAAAAACTTGTACATGGCATCAAATTCAGAATTTATATTTTTATTTATACTAGCAATTGTACATGGCACATAATCAATTTCACTTCAACAGCAATAATCCTATCAATTTACAAAACAAACATGCTCTAGCAGTGGTGACCAAACCCTAGCAGTGACCATGGCCGGAGCAGCAGCAACAGCCGCATGGCCGCAGCAGCAGCAACCGGAGCAGGAGCAGCAGCCCCATGGCCGCAGCAGCAGCAGCCAGAGCAGGAGCCGGAGGAGCCGGCCAACAGCAGCAGGAGCCGGAGGGAAGTACGTACAGGGGCGAGGGAGGCGGGGCTGCTCACCAGCACGGCGTGCGACGGGCGTCCACGGGAGGGAGGGTGGCGGCGGTGACCTTGCACGGCGACGCGTCCACGGGAGGCGGCGGCGGCGAGCTTCTCCTCGGGGGTGGGGGGCAGCGCGCGCAGAATTGGGGAAGAAAGTGAGAAGATAGTGGTCGCGCGGGCTCTTTTGGCGGGGGAAAGGACCTTTGGTACCGGTTCGACGCTATAACCGGTACCAAAGGGACCTTTGGTACCAGTTATAGCGGCGAACCGGTACCAAAGGTCCACCTCCCCTGGCGCCCCCCGAAAACCTTTCGTACCGGTTGTCAATACGAACCGGTACGAAAGGCCCTTTTCTTTTTTGTTTTCTATTTCTTTTTCTTTCCTTTTCTGTTTCTTTCTCTTTTTCTTTTCTGTTTCTTTTTCTATTTCTTTCTGTTTTCTATTTCTTTCTGTTTTCTATTTCCATCTGTTTTCTATTTCTTTATTTTTCTATTTCTTTTTCTTTCCTTTTCTATTTCTTTTTGGTTTTCTATTTCTTTATTTTTCTATTTTTATTTCTTTATTTTTCTATTTCTATTTCTTTTTTTCTGTTTCTTTCTCTTTTTCTTTTTCTGTTTCTTTTTCTATTTATTTCTCTTTTCTGTTTCTTTCTCTTTTTCTTTTTCTTTTTCTTTTCTTTTCTGTTTCTTTTTCTATTTATTTCTCTTTTCTATTTCTTTTTCTTTTCTTTTCTGTTTCTTTCTCTTTTCCTTTTATGAACATCCAACTGAACTCAGAAAAGGTTGAAACTTGGCATGGTATCATCTTTTGACCCACATAGGATGTGTGCAAAAGTTGAGAGGATTACGAGAAAAACTGGATGGACTCCGTGTACAAACTGGACCATCTCTTTCAAAGTACGAGGGTTTCAGACGAAAACACATCTGTTTCAAAGGAATTTCATTTTTATAAACTTATTTCAACACAAGACCTTTTTTTGCATCCAACATGCAACATTCAAAGCCACATACTAAAATTTCAACCCTTTCTGACTTCATTTGCTATTTTTCATGCATTTAATGATTTATTTTGAGCTAAATGACCCTGTAATTGGAAAGCACTACAACTGAACTCAGAAAAGGTTGAAACCTGGCATGGTATCATCTTTTGACCCACATAGGATGTGTGCAAAAGTTGAGAGGATTACGAGAAAAACTGGATGGACTCCGTGTACAAACTGGACCATCTCTTTCAAAGTACGAGGGTTTCAGACGAAAACACATCTGTTTCAAAGGAATTTCATTTTTATAAACTTATTTCAACACAAGACCTTTTTTTGCATCCAACATGCAACATTCAAAGCCACATACTAAAATTTATTACGATTGAACTCGAATTAAAGTACATAGCTCAAGTGAAAATTAAGATACAGCGACGCGGCAAACTGAAAACATTAAACAAGCTTAACATCTCAAACCTAGAACATAAAAAACTACTCCTCCTCATCGTCGGAGAAACGATTGAGCTGATGTCATCCTCCAGCGCTATCCAGCGGGGGTCACCGAGGGGCCAGTTGGATCCCTATCTAGCTAGTTTTCTTCGTGTGTTTCCCTTTCTTCGGATTGCGACGCAACCATGGACAATCTTCATTATTTAAGATGATGCTTGGGTCAGTTTTTACCTTGAAGGGTGGAATATCATCAAACTTATTATAATCTTCTGACATGTCTGTCTTGTCCTCTACTCCCACGATGTTTCTTTTTCCTGAAAGAACTATGTGGCGCTTTGGCTCATCGTATAATGTGTACTCTTGCCTTTCTTTTCTGTTTTTCGGTTTGGTAGACATGTCCTTCACATACAAAACCTGAGACACTTCACTGGCTAGGACGAATGGTTCGGTGTCGTACCCTAGATTCTTGAGATCCACTGTAGTCATTCCGTACTGCGGGTCTACCTGTACCCCGTCTTTCAGGTTGAACCATTTGCACCGGAACAAAGGGACCTTGAAATTAGGTCCATAGTCAAGTTCCCATATCTCCTCTATGTACCCATAATATGTGACCTTCTTCCCGTTGCCCTCTGCTGCATCAAAGCGGACACCACTGTTTTGGTTGGTGCTCTTTTTATCTTGGGCGAACGTGTAAAACGTATTCCCATTAATCTCGTACCCTTGAAAAGTCGATATAGTCGAAGATGGTTGCTTGGCCAACAAGTATAATTGTTCTTCATCAGTGACATTCATTAGACGATTTTGCAACCAACCGCCGAAAGTCTTCATGTGTTCTCCATCAATCCAATCTTCACGTTGCTCCGGGTATTCGGAGCGTAAGATATCCTTGTGTTCCACTATGTACGGAGCCACCAAGATAGAATTATGTAGAACTGTGTAGTGTGCTTGAGTGAAAGAATGTCCGTCCATACACGTTGTTGCTTTCTTCCCTAGCGTGCCTTTTCCACCCAGTCTCCCCTCATAGCGCGATTCAGGAACACCGATCGGCTTAAGGTCAGGAATAAAGTCAACACAAAACTCAATGACCTCCTCTGTTCCATATCCCTTGGAGATGCTTCCTTCTGGCCTAGCACGGTTATGAACGTACTTCTTTAAGACTCCCATGAATCTCTCAAAGGGAAACATGTTGTGTAGAAATACAGGACCGAGAATGCTAATCTCTTCGACCAGGTGAACTAGGAGATGTGTCATAATATTGAAGAAGGATGGTGGGAACACCAACTCGAAGCTGACTAGACATTGCACCACATCCTTCTGTAAATTTTGTAGAGTTAGTGGATTGATCACCTTCTGAGAAATTGCATTGAGGAACGCACATAGCTTGACAATGGGTACTCGAACATTTTCTGGCAGAAGCCCCCTCAATGCAACCGGAAGTAATTGGGTCATAATCACGTGGCAGTCATGAGACTTTAGGTTTTGAAACTTTTTCTCTAACATGTTTATTATCCCTTTTATATTCGACGAGAAGCCAGACGGGACCTTGATGCTACTCAGTACTTCAAAAAAGATCTCCTTCTCTTCTTTGGTAAGAGCGTAGCTGGCAGGACCTTGATACTTCTCTGGATTCAGGTTGTTTCCTTCGTGGATACTTTGCTGGTCTTGCCGTGCATCCGGTGTATCTTTTGTCTTCCCATACACGCCCAAGAAGTTTAGCAGGTTCACGCAAAGATTTTTCGTCACGTGCATCACGTCGATTGCCGAGTGAACCTCTAGGAATTTCCAGTAGGGTAGCTCCCAGAATATAGACTTCTTCTTCCACATGGGTACGTGTCCGTCAACATCATGCGGAACAGATTGTCCGCCAGGACCCTTTGCAAAGATCACTTTTAAATCCTTGACCATATCATATATAACATCCCCAGTAGGGCGGGTAGGCTTCGTTCGGTTATCTGCCTCACCTCTGAAATGCTTTCCTCTCTTTCTTACGTGATGTTGTTTTGGAAGAAATCGACGATGCCCCAGGTACACATTCTTGTTTCCCAAATATATACTGTCAGTCTCACCTAAACAGTGTGTGCATGCATTGTATCCCTTGTTTGGCTGCCCTGAAATGTTACTAAGAGCAGGCCAATCATTGATGGTTACAAAAAGCAAGGCATGCAGGTCAAATTCCTCCTTTTTGTGCTCATCCCACACACGTACACCTTCTTCACGCCACAACTGTAAAAGTTCTTCAACCAATGGCCTCAGGTACACATCAATGTCGTTGCCTGGTTGCCTCGGGCCTTGGATGATCACTGGCATCATAATGAACTTCCGCTTCATGCACACCCAAGGAGGAAGGTTATAGATACATAGAGTCACTGGCCAGGTGCTATGACTGGAGCACTGCTCCCCGAAAGGATTAAAGCCATCTGTACTTAGACCAAGTTTTAAGTTCCTTGCGTCATCTGAAAATGACTTGAACTTTCTGTCGATTTTTCTCCACTGCGACCCGTCAGCGGGGTGTCTTAGCATCACATCATTCTTACGGTCCTCTTTGTGCCATCGCAACAACTCGGCATGCTCTTTGTTTTGGAACAAACGTTTGAACCGTGGTATTATAGGAGCATACCACATCACCTTCGCAGGAACCCTCTTCCTGGGGGTGGACTCGCCCTCAACATCGCCAGGGTCATCTCGCCTGATCTTATACCTCAGTGCACCACATACCGGGCATGCATTCAAATTCTCGTACTCGTTGCGGTAGAGGATGCAGTCATTGATGCATGCATGTATCTTCTGCACCTCTAATCCTAGAGGGCAGACAACCTTCTTTGCTTCGTACGTACTAGAGGGCAATACGTTCTCCCCTGGAAGCATCTTCTTTATTACTTTCAGCAACTTTTCAAATCCCTTGTCAGTAGTACCATTCTCTGCCTTCCATTGCAGCAATTCCAGCGTGGTACCCAGCTTTTTCTGGCCATCTTCGCAATTTGGGTACAACAGTTTGTTGTGATCCTCTAGCATTTTCTCCAACTTCAACCTCTCCTTTTCACTTTCGCAGTTTATCTTCGCATCAAGAATGGCCCGACCCAAATCGTCATCGGGGTCATCAAAAATCGGGTCATCAAAAATGGGCTCTTCTTCAGCTTCGTCTTCCCCCATTCTACTATCACCGTCTTCAGTGAAAATAGGATAGTTGTCACTATCCTCTTCTTCTTCGTTGTCTTCCAATATAACCCCCCTTTCTCCGTGCTTGGTCCAACAATTATAGCTGGGCATGAAACCGTTCTCCAGCAGGTGGACGTGAATGGTCTTTGAGGTAGAGTAATCCTTCATATTCTTACAGGAACTACATGGACAATAGATGAAACCATTCGTCCGTTTGTTTGCCTCAGCCACGCTGAGAAAATAATGCATGCCTTTAATGAAGTCGGGATGGCACCGGTCACCGTACATCCATTGCCGACTCATCTGCATTATATAAAATCATTAATTAGACAACATCATAGATATATCAAAATCATTATATATGTATATATGTATATCAAAAATCATCAATGAAGGATGAATCGGGTGGGCATGGGACAGGGATGAATCGGGTGGGCATGAGCTAAATTAGTACCGGTTCTCCACATGAACCGGTACCACAGCCCTGGCCCCACCCGGGTCTGAATCCCACCAATCAGGAAGAATCGGGTGGGCATGGGACAGGGATGAATCGGGTGGGCATGAGTTAAATTAGTACCGGTTCTCCACATGAACCGGTACCACAGCCCTGGCCCCACCCGGGTCTGAATCCCACCAATCAGGAAGAAGTACACGGATCACGTGTTTCTTTTAAGCGCTTGTGAGCCATTGGATCCGGCTTGTGAGTCGTTGGATCTGGGAACCGGCCTGTACACTTGGTGCTAGCAACCAGGGCTAAAGAGGCACACGATTCCTATATATATCCCACCTCTCGGACACTTGGTGTGTACGAATACAAATCATTCGGATTGGCCTGCATACGCCCAACGGTGCATTTGATGTGCGGGCATTCACGAGCCACAGTTGGGCTGTATGCAGGTGAAACCGTGTGTTTTGTTAATATATCTACAAATCCTTCAGTTCATCGACCAAATACAAATCATTTGGATTGGCCTGCATACGCCCAACGGTGCATTTGATGTGCGGGCACTCACGAGCCACAGTTGGGCTGTATGCAGGCGAAACCGTGTGTTTTGTTGATATATCTAGAAATCCTTCAGTTCATCGACCAAATACAAATCATTCGGATTGGCCTGCATACGCCCAATGGTGCATTTGATGTGCGGGCACTCACGAGCCACAGTTGGGTTGTATGCAGGCGAAACCGTGTGTTTTGTTGATATATCTAGAAATCCTTCAGTTCATCGAGACTTTTTGTGTCTTCAAAATGAACCATTCAAAGCCACATCATCAATTTTCAACCCTGTCTGACTTCATCTGTCTTCATTTTTTATTCGCTTGTGTCATTTGCTTATTGCGCCGTAACCATCAATTTTCAACCCTTTATGATTTTATAAAAAAGAAAGGGGCTCACCGAGGTGGTACGGTGTCGGCTAGGGGACGACGCTGACGATCGACAACGGTGAGGACGGGGATGATACCAAAACCTACAAAACATAATATAGTTTCAGCTCAAATTTCAAATAAATAAAATAAAATCCAAACTTAGCTAGGCATTTCATCGAACACCTTGCTAGCACTAGAAAAATAAAACGAGTTAACTAGCAAAGAGACGAGCTAAATTAGGAACGCCGGAAGAAAGGATGATATTGCTAACCCTTGGATAGATAGATGTCGTTAATCTTGTTAAAATGGTGGACAAAAAATGAAGATTTGTTGAGTGTGAGAGCTGCAAAATGTTTACAAATGTGTGAGAGGGAGGTAGAAATGAAGGATGAATCGGGTTATATGGGACAGCTTAATTAGTACCGGTTCTAAACTTGAACCGGTACCAAAGGACCAGCCCTGCCCCCCCCCCCACCGTCTGGAAACCCTTTAGTACCGGTACTAAAGCGCTCCTCGCCGGCCTGGACGCCCGAACCGGTACGAAAGCCCCCTTTAGTACCAGTTCGTAATGAAACCGGTACTAAAGGCTTAGACGGATGCCCCGTTTTCTACTAGTGGGTGTAGCACATCCGATGTTGAGATCAAGGAACGATCCTTTCTTCAACTCTTTGGAGATGGTCATCGTAGTTCCAGTGGCCAGATCAATCACATTAACAGTGATAGTGGGATGAATAAAATCTTGGGTGACACAGATGGGGCCGTCAAGGCGGTGGTTGATGGTGCAAACACCTGGCCTCTTAATCAATTTCACAAGGTTGCCGTTCATGTCCATCAGCCGCAGGTTGCTGTCGATTTCATAGTGGGAATTGACGGCGAATAGGAGCAGCGGCCTCGCGCGGGCTTGGTGCGCGGCTCGGTACATCCTTCACAAAAATGGAGTAATTCAAGTTGACATCAAATATTTGGTACATCCTTCACAAAAAACCTCTACTTTTGTCACTCGGAAAATGAAAAATAGATTTTTCGTGCAAAGAAAATAAAAACTTTATTTGTTAAACTTGTTGGCTAGTATAATATACACACATGTGCAACATATGACTTCATTTGGAAAAACTATCATTTGAATCTAGCTATAACATCGGTCATTTGGCTTGAAAGTCATGAATCTTCGTACTCGATAGTTCATTTTGAAAAGACTTTTTTAAGATATTTGCCTTATTCCAAGTTTATTGTTTTGTATGGTTACTAGGATATAAATTAGGATGTAAAGCGAAGGTTTTATATTATTTTGATTTTTTGAATTATTTTTATCAATTTCAAAAAATGATCAAAACAGGGGGCATGGCCGGTGATAGATAAGGGTGAAATCTTGCGAAACTATTGGTGGATCTATGATAAAATGACTACTTGTGTACCTACAAATGATTTTTTGAAAAAATAAAGAGCAAACTATCAAGCACATGTTGTTCAAATTTGACTCCGTTTCAACTGAATCTCCATAAACTTGTCTTTTTCAGGATAAGTATATAAAAAATATTTTACATGGAAACTTTGGTCAATTGTGAATAAAATATGGTCTAGTATTTTACAAAAATGGAGTGGTTCAAATTCACACACTAAATAGTGGCACACTATTGGCTAAGTGTGCCACTTGTAATAGACAAAAAAATAAAAATTCATTTTTTTTCAAAAATATATTTAAAAAATGTTTTCATAATTTGATAGGTAACTGATTGGGAAGTTTTAATTATTTTTTTCAAAATTTATCACACCTATGGACATCAACAAGGTCCTAGATATCAACAAGGTTTAATAGGATTGATATGAGAAGTTAAGCGTGCTTGGGGTGGAGTACTGTGAGGATGAGTGACCCTCCGAGAAGCTTGACCATGAAGGTTAGTCTGACTTGAGATTAAGCATAGTGATCCGTGATTAAGCATAATTATCTCTAATTAAGAAAAATGTGGAAAAACAAATTGAAATGAAAATGTAAAAAAAAATGAAAAAAGAAATCAATTTTTTAACGGGGATACGCCTACGGCCGGGCCGTCGGCGTTGATATAAAAATAATAATTAACAATTTAAAAATTTCAAAAAAAACTTTGAATTTTTTTTGAAAAAAAATCAAACGGTGATACGCCTACGGCCTTGCCGTCGGCGTAGCAATAAAATAATAATTTGTAATTTTTAAAAAATAATAAATATCTTTTGAATTTTTTTTTAAATTCAAATGGGGATACGCCTACGGCCAGGCCGTCGGCGTAGGTGACCACCAGGCCGGCATGGACCCCACCACGGCAATGGTACGCCGACGGCATCGGAGGCAAACCGAGGAAGACGTAAGCCGACGGAGATACGCCGACGGCGGCCCTCGGCGTAGGCCTATGCCGACGGCATTTGGCTCTACGCCGACGGTGGCCGGCCGTCGGCATATCAGTGCTGTGCCGTAGTGCTATGATACTACCCATTGCGGGAGGTCTTAGTGCCCTGTCATGCCATTAATTTCCTTTTGTATGTGCGCTTAATCAACATGATTGCAAGGTGCACGATAACAAAGATACCCCATGCATGCCTGTAACACCCCGGGTGTCACGCTACAGTAATCACCTATAGTAATTAGGATTACTGTTGCTAATCACTGTTGATAATCTCTGTTGCTCAAAATGGCCTTGATCAAAATTTTGCTTTGATCAACTTGGGTCAGTTCACATTCAAATTCCCCCTTGATATTGTTGAAAGTAATGAGGTCATGGACCTTGATCATCATGAATCAAATACAGTCCAAGCTCAAATCAAATGCCCTTTGATTTGAGATCAATCAAAGCTCAAATGCTTTTGGTTGAATATTAAAAATATGTGACAAATAAATCTTTATCCAAAAATTGTGAAATCAGTTTTGTTAAATCACTAATAATCATTGGACCAGGGAAAACCAACTTGGAGTATTTATTAAGCCCCTGGAAAAATTCAAACAATTCTAACCAGTGGCATAACAGCACTGTTTTCAGATTGAATATTCAAAAGAATTACTAAAAGAGTTTATAAAAAACCCCAAACATTTTGTGGCACCCTAGTTAGGTGTAGTACAAATTATGGACCAGATTGCACATTTTACAAAAATACCAAAGTCGCTAAAACAATTAAAAAAACAGAAAAGAAAAGAAAGCAAAAAAAACTATTCTACGCCCTAGGCGCTGGGCCCAGCCCCAGGCCCACCCCCATTTCCCCTGTCTTAACCCCCCGGGGTCAACGCCCCCTCTCCCCACCCCGATCCGATCTCGTCTCTCCTCTCCCTCCCCGATCCCCCAGCCCCCTTCTGCTCCGGCGGGCCGCGGCCACCCCGGTCGCCGCAACACTGCGCGCCGCCCCTGCCCCCCGCCTCGCAACGCTGCTCCCCCTCCACCCCCGCCGTTCGCCGCTGGCCTCCTCCTGGCGCCGCCCCGGCGAATCCTAGCCGTCGCTTGAGGCCGGCTCACGGCGCCGCCAGGGCTACCGCCGTGGCCCCGGCTGCCTCCCGAGGCCATCACCTCGCCCTGGTGACCACGCCGCACCCCCACCGCGCCCTCCCCTTGCGGTGGCGCTCCTCCTCAGCCCCGGCGTCGCCGCGTCCACGCCTCCAGACCGCCACCCTGCTCCCTCTGTGAGCACCTCCTTTGTCTCCGCCTCACCCCGCTGACGACGTTGTAGCCCGCCGTGCCCTTGCCTGGCCGCTGTCGTGCCCGCCATGGCTGCGGCCACCACGACCTTGCCCGCGTCATGGCTGTGCGCTGGACGCGCTTTGGCCGGGCTGGCTGAGCCCCGTGGCTGCCCCGCGCGCGCACGCCCACATGCTGTTGCGGCTTGCTAGCTACTATTCTGCAGCAGCCACTTACTGCTGATTGCTGCTTGTTGCTGAACGGGCTGCTAGCGTTGATTGTTGTTGAAGCTTAAAAAAAATGCTAAGTGTTGGAAATACTACTACTGAATACCCCCTTGACAGCCACAAAACAGCTAGCGAACAAACTTTAATGTGGATAAAAATTATATGTGTAGAAAGTACATGTAACCATCTACATTTTATACCATTGGACCGTCTTCAAATATTGCACGGAATAATTCCTACCAAATTCGCAAAATGTGGATTTATGTTAATCGGAAAAACTGAGTTTGCTCGATGGCCACTTTAGCACAGTGGATGAACACGATACAGACATCCGTTATGCCATCTGAGGGCATGGCATGATTGTACAGATGTTATAGCGCAAAACACGTGTTGGATGCCTCTCCGTCTAAGCTACAGATCAACGGCAATAATCGGATGAACTTTGCATCTTTCAACAATTCCGAGAATTAACGTCGGGTAGTACTTTTTCGGCAAGGTTTTATTTAAGCAGATGAACTTTATCGTAAATGCCATCCGTACCGGATTCGAGATCACGAACAGCTGATGAATGTTGATGTAAGGCACATATTCATCGGAGGTGTGGAACCCCAAACCGTAGGCCCCCGAAGGCGGCCGATGGATAATTAAAACCGGAATTCCCAGACTTAGTGAAAATTTAGAGGAATCCAAAAATTGGGATGACAAGTGGGCCCGACCTTGACCCTGTTGGCCAGTCAACCTTAACTGATCAACTGTTGACTGTACCCCACTGGCCCCACATGTCATTGACTATGGCTGGCTCGGTCTGAATGTAAAAAGTATTTATCGTTATTAATTTGAATTAAAATATTCTTGAAAATCTTTTAAAACTTTAGAAAATCATATAAAATAAACCGTAGGTCAGATCAAAATATTTTATACATCAAAGTTGCTCGGAAAGATATCGCGAACCCGGATACGCTACCCATACCCCCACCGCACCTCTCTGGCATACCGAACGTGGAACATTTCCCCTCCGGTTCATCTGTTTGTCAGACGCCCGGTGCCGGTAAAACTATCTGGATGAATTTGTTCTGAACATGAAAGTTGCTCAGAATGGTTCAACGATCACGGATACACTATCCACATGTCTGTCAGATGTCTCTAACACTGCAGACATGGAACCTTCCTCCTCCGGATCATCTGTCCGGTAATTAACCAGTACTGATGAGTCATCCCCGGATAAATTCCCACTCCGCTTGAAACACTTAACACTGCGTTAGAGCCCCGTTACTTTGTATCTTCTATGTCATACATTTGTATTGCTATTATTGTTGTGTATTTACTGTTTCTCCCCCCTTTTATTCTCCGGTAGACCTCGACGCTGCCGCCGACGACACCGTTACCGAGTACGACTACTTCGTCGACGACCTACCCCTACCGTCGAGCTCACAGGCAAGCAGAGCCATTTTCCTTCCCCAGATATCGCCTACCTTTCCGTACTTTCTTGCACTAGGCATGGTTATTGCTGCTGCTACGTTACAATCCTATTCAATTGCATATCATGTTTTTGTCGCCCCTTGATGTACCTTTCCTTTGTCCTATGCTGCCTTATAAATATATATATAATATTCAGCAGTAAACCCTGCGCATTGTTAGCTAGGTTTAGAATAGCGGGCCTTGATCATTCTGGTGAGTGAATGCGGATTACAAAATATTATAACTGCAACAGGTACGGATCAATGCAGACGCCCTAGGGAACCTACAACGGCAAGACTCTGCCGAGTCGCTTCGAGTTTGACTTATGAGTGGACGGACTCGTATTTCACCCTCGTCGGCTCAGTAGCGTAGCATCACTGGGATGATACGAGAGTATTCCTCTTTAGTTTATTCCGCTGGTGTCTCGGCACCACCGGGGTGATACGAGAATATTCCTCTTTAGTTCATTCCGCTGATGTCTTTGTCGAACCTCTTCAAGTGTACCATCGAGGGTGATTCCTCCTGGTTCCACTTGATGATAGGCACTCAATCAACTGGTGTCCTTACAGGTAAGGAGTCGGGTGACCCAACGGTGCCCGCGCAGGGTATCTTAGCGGAACGACAGGTCAGGTGTGTTCCACCGGTGTGCGGCGGGCCTGGTACTGTTCGTGGCCGAAGGATTTCCTGTTGTACGAAAGTCGAGCTCTTCGGAGCAAACGCGATACAAGGTAAGGAGACGGTTCACCTTGTTGGTAACCGCATGAGTTGGTGGGACGACAGGGCAGGCACCGACGTTACTGGTGGTCCTGACTGCTGCCGTTGTCCGCGACTCATTCAATAAGGGGCAACGATAACGGTTGTCTCGACAGAAAATTAATAAAATGCTTAACGGGTTCGGCGGATGACTTGAGTAGCCTTTTGGCTTGTACGCACTACCTATACGTGGGATTACGCGTTTGGGCGCCTCCGCAATGTAGCCTCGTTCGAAAGCTCTGAAAGACGTCCAGTTCAGCATTGCGGCAGGGACGGATCGCGCTGTGGCGTTGGAATTCACCCTCCTCGCAACGACCCGGAGAGCGAGGGGTGATAGGCCCATGACCCCCTTGCACTTAGGGTTGTAGACCGGCGGGGACCTCTCTGATGAGTCGTAGGATGGACTGCGTTGTGTCGGATAGCCTCGGTGGGGTGCTCCCTAACCAGGTGTACGCCACCCTGGAGATCCGAGCGTGTAGTGTCACACTAGTGCACCCCTGCAGGGAAGATTAATCTATAGATAGTCGTGTCCACGGTAACAGGACGCTTTATGCTGAAGCCAGATCCTACTACTATTAAACTGTTGGTTCCGTGTTTTCTCCCTCGCGGGGATGTCGAGGAAGGGAACTCGGAAGCATTGTTAATTATGATTACAACTTATTATTATACAATGTTGCAGCAACTTCTGCTGCATTGTTACTTTCATTACTGTTATATTAAACTGTTGGCTGATCCTTACCTCATGCTTCAAGACTCGTCGGAAGATGCTAGTCTTCGATAGGCCTAGCTTCTTACCCTTATTCTGATTTCTATCTTGCAGTCCACTATATATAGCCTCCCCTTTCCATTTGATACAAATGCATAAATGCTTAGTAGCGGACGTAAGACTCGCGGGTATGCTAGATACTCACCTGCTTTATTTCCTTTACCGTTTTGCCTGATCGGCCGCTGCAGTCGACGTTGGAGCCCAGGAGCAGGAGATCCCCGATGCCGACCACTGCAACATGAAGATCCCCGATGCCTTCTACGACGTCGAGTTCCCCTTTGACCAGGAGTAGTTTGGAGGTTCCCAGGCAGGAGGCCTCGCCTTTTCGATCGAGTGTTGATTTTTGTGGTAGCCTTCTTAAGGCAACCTTGTACCCTTGTGTCTGTACTCAGATACTATTGCTTCCGCTGACTTTGTGCTCTCGAGCTGTTGTATTCGAGCCCTCGTGGCCCTTGGCTTGTATTAAACAACTTGTTTTATTTTTAATTGTAGAGTTGTGTTGTGATATCTCACCGTGAGTCCCTGATCTCGATCGTGTACCTTGCGTGTATGATTACTGTACACGGTCTGATTTTGGGGGCGTCACAATGCCCACCTAGAGCCTAGAGAAAGAGAAATTTGCATCTGATAGGTGCGCAAAGCTTGCTTTGGTACACGCTTCACTTCTTCAACATATGAAGAAGAGGGCATTTGTTCTTTTCGCGTATGTGAAGAATTACCATCAATACGTCTTCAATATTACTCCATTCATCTTGAAATCGAGACACACCATGGACCAACAGAACAGAAACAAAAGCAATCTTTTCCATGTAATTATGGAAGCATCGTACACAATTGAGACCGAGAGTGCCAAACAATTCATTGACTTTGACGATTTTGATGGCGAATTTTCTGGACACTAGTGAGACCAGCGTTGCAAACCCTGTTCACTCGTTGAATCAGGGGAGTTGTATGGACTTGGTTTTCTACCCTAAAAGGGACGAGGCACAACTTCACCCCCTTAGAAAATTGGTGGAACTAGAGCATTATTAACCAGATAAATATTGCCTTCCACAATAAATCTATCAAAGTGATGATTTATGTGTTGTAGTAGGAGAGGAACAGACGAACCTTCAACGAGCCACCCCCCTCCCCCATCCCTAATGTGTTCGGTGTAGCTTAACTTATAAAGGAGGTCATTCACCCATTTTAATGAAATGACTAGATATTTCTACATTTCCCCTTCTATAAACTCCCATGAGACAAAGTCCACCTGATTTTGATAAATTCAAATAATTATGGCTTTATAATCTATTCATTTTGTTCCATGATAACTATCACTAAAATGGATGTATCTAGATGTATTTTAATGCTAGATACATCTATTTCAATAATAGTTATTATGGAACAGAGGGAGTATGAGTTTAGGTAGACTTTCAGCGAAATTAATGGGTTATTATTTATGTTGTAAGGTGTATATTTTTCTCTTTTTCTACGCATACATTGGGTTTCTTCGATATTGCACACCAGTTAGAAAAGTATATAGGTTAATCTACGAGGGTTCCTTTTAGGCAGTTACGTGTATATACCGGTGGCTTTAGGACCATGGTGACGCGTGGATCTTGGCACTTGTCGGTGGGACGACTCTGTTTTTTGAAAAAAAAATCTAGTTTTATTAGGGTTTGTGTCCTACTCAGGAAGACGAGATGGTGGTGGCTCTCTAAATATGGAATAAGGTTCTCCGCGCCTAGCCTCCATCCCGGTGAAGCGTCTAGCATCATCGGTGGATGTGTGGAGGTGTGTCTCCGACGGATTTGTTCTTGATGGATTTGCTTGGATCTGATTATAGTTCGTTTACGTTCGTGTGTCTTCAGGTTGAATCCTTCTAATCTACGATACTCTTCAACGGTGACGGTTGTTGTTCTGATGCGCTGGTCCTATAGGGTCTTAGAACGACGAATTTTTGACTGTACTACAAGTTTCGCCCGGCTCCGGCGAGGGAGGGGCGATGACGGCGGCGTGCCTTCGGCTTGCTTCAGTGCTTGTAATCGTGGCTAGATGGTCTACGAATTTGGATGTAATTTTTATTATTTTTAGTGCTCGTTGTACTGCCATGATTGAAGATGAATATTGAAAGTTTTCTCGCAAAAAAAAGTTGTATATACCTTTCCTTTGTACACTATACTGAAAGACAAACATTACATCCAATGATATATGTGCAGACATGAAGATTTTCATTGTAGCATGAACAAACTAAACAATTTAGGACAGGACTACAGGGCGGCGCCGCACCTGTGCGTTCCGGTGCGGCGGCTATCCTTTGCCATATACAGAATACTAGTAAGTAGCAAATTGTGTTAGCTTTTACGTTTGTGAATTTTTAAAATGTTTTATCTTCTAAACCGTTAACTCAATTGAAGATCCGTTTGTACCATTAACTTTCTCGTGACGAGATCTTCGAAACTAGATCCCATGTCAACATGTTTTGACAACTTTTTTTCATTATTACTTGCCACATTTCTGTTACATACTTTCTGAATAATTATCCATATAGTTGTCAGATTATACCAACTTGATTGTCAAATCACTGCACACTAAAAATATACATAAATGAAAACTTGTTTTATGATATATGTATGTGTTTATCTGTAAAATCACCTAAAAACACATCCATATTTGTCATGTTATTTGTACCTAAAATGTTATAATGACTTGTTGTGTTTAAACGATTGGTTATCGGTTTACTTATATTAGGTTGCCGTATTTTTTACATTCAAATGACATGATGGTTTATTGTTAGTCAATTTTATCAGCTTGAGTTGTCATTTTATTTTATCGGGTTGTATCATAAGCTTAAGTGTACGAACTGTTCCCTGGTAACTATGAACAATTATTTGTGGCAACAGTTCCTAAAAAAATGGCAACTAGGATGACCTAAATCTGGCAACTGATGATGACGATTTTTTTTTATCGAAACATATCGATATGGGATCTTGTTTCGAAGCCCTCGTGAAAACAAACCCAGCGGTGAAAACAGGACGCAAATCGGATAAATGGTTTGTAAGATAAATAATTTTAAAAAACTGAAAATCACATTTAATGCGTTGATGTCATAGTCTTGCATGGCTAATTGTTCTGTGGCCAGCCGCCGCATGATATGTGCTAGATGCGGCGGAGTAATGTATCATTTCCCAACAATTTAATACACAAGTATATTTCTAAAAAAAGGTAATCATAAGTTAACTATATATGTATCTATCATGATTATCTTGTAATCTAACTGTCCAAAAAAGGTGATTTGTTGTTAAGATCAAGTGAGCTTTTGGCGAGGAGTGGTGTCGGTGTAGCCGATTCCCTTCCTTCTCGTGGGGAGGATCATGAACACGAAACTGGACAGAAACGCGATGCCCAACGGCATGTTCTTAAGCAGCTCCTGGGTGCTCCTGCCGGCGTCCGGGAAGAAGCAGTTCTGCAGCCCCACGTCGCTGAACGCCACGGTGAGGAACACCAGCGCCGTGAAGATAGCGTGCGTGAAGTCCAGCGGACGGATGCGGAGCCTCCGGAACTCAGCGGCGGTCCACTGCCGCTTCTCCTCCTCGTCGGAGAAGTTGAACATGTTGAAGCCGCGCGGCGTGGCAACGCCATAATAGAGCTTCTTGTCGCTGCCGAGAACGCTATCGGTGAAGGAGAAGAGGACGCACAGGACGGCGAGGACGATGACCAGCGCCGCCGTGAGCCACTGGTTAGATGCCTCGCACTTGCCGTGGTTGGTGAAGGACGGGGACAACGCCTGGTAAGCCAGCACCGTGCCCGTCGGCAGGAGCTGTGCGAGGTTAGCGGCGCTTGATATAACCTTGTCCGTCGCCGTGGCTGCTTCTCCGGCAGCTTCTGCGGGCGCCATGGTCGGGTCACCGCGGACGGCATCCTTAGGCGTGGCTAGGGCTGTCCCGCCGTTGGTGTGTGGACTTGGAGGCATCTGGATCACGGTGGACGATGGAGAAGACGATGCCATTGCGTGGTCGATTAGGAATATCCGAAGCTGTTCCATTCGTGTGGCAACGCAGCCTGGGCGTGTCACTTATAGGTGAATCATCTACGAACGATTCCAAATTCCACCGTTTACGAATAGGCGGACGCTAGGCGTAAGCCGGCTGATCCGCGCGAAGGATAAGCCGGGCAGCTAGCCACTTGATCCTTCGATCAGGTCATCTCGTAAGCTGTACGATCGGCCGAGCCAGACCGTTTTCCTGGTCATCCCCTTTGGCGCTTTCACACCATCCGCTGCGAGGCCCACCGGACCCCATATAAGCTAGCATTTGAAGCAAAAAAAGGCTAGTAGCTATTTTTAGCGCATTGGAAACGGGAGAACAACGAGAATTTGGGATACCAATTGGCTCCCGCGTGAAGCAAATATGAGACCAATTGTATGTTTGGCTATGAACCCGCCGGAGTTTGTGCATGAACTAATAGACGGTCCGACAGCCGCGTGGAACAGACAAATGGTTGATCAAATGTTCCTTCCAGCGGACAGGAATCTCATCTTGGGAATCCCTTTAAGCACTAGGAATATCGAAGACCGTTGGGAGTGGGCTCATGAGAAGAGAGGAAACTTCACAGTGAAGTCGGCATATCGTATGCTGGTTATGACGAAGAACCGCAGGGAGGACTGGTTAGAAAACCGTCCTGCACAATCGGATGGGGCGGCGGCGGCTGCGTCTTGGAAGGAGCTGTGGGGCTGCCATGTACCAGGGAAGGTCCGACATTTTATGTGGAGGCTGGCGAAAAACTCGATCCCGACGGAAGACGTTCGTACGAAGAGGAAGATGGCCATCACTGAAAATTGCCAGGTCTGCGGGAGGCACGACTCATGGAGACATTCTCTTCTTGAATGTAACATGGCGAGAGCAGTTTTGGCACTCGAGGAAAATGAGGTTTATGAGCATCTAATAGCGGTTAGATGCTCAAGTGCTAAGTCCTGGATAAATGAGATTATCAGTTCTATGAGCAAAAAGGAAGCCGCATTGGTCTTTATCACGATGTGGGCAATATGGCATGCACGAAGGAAGCTCATCCATGAAGATACCCATCAGAGTCCGATGTCCACTCATTTGTTCATTTGCAACTTCACCAGGGACCTC
Source organism: Bromus sterilis (assembly GCA_950022295.1). Classification (NCBI taxonomy): domain Eukaryota; kingdom Viridiplantae; phylum Streptophyta; class Magnoliopsida; order Poales; family Poaceae; genus Bromus; species Bromus sterilis. Next base: position 15,835,423 of record OX465598.1, on the reverse strand, counting down.
GAGATTGTTTCCTTTTCCCCTACGATGGTTAGCAGTACGATCAGAAGTGTGGTTCGGCGAAGGTGGCTGCCCCCTAGCGTGGGGGAGGTGCATATCAGGGTTGATGGAGGTCTCTCCAGGAATGGGGAGGTGGGAGCAGTGGCGGCTGTATGCCGTGATCACACGGGTACGTTTCTGGGCTCATCAGCGGTAGTGTATCCGGGGATCACTGATCCGGCTTGTTTAGAGATGATGGCATGCAGAGAAGCGCAAGCGCTAGCCCAGGACCTTAATTTCACAAGAATTGTCATCTCAGGCGATTCGAAGAACACGATCAATGATATCGGGGAAGGCTATGGTGGCAAGCATAGCATGATCACTTCGGAGATAATAGAGAACATAAATTTGTTTGAGTCCTGTAATTTCATTTGGGAAGGGAGAAATTTTAATCCCGATGCACATTGCTTAGTTAAGTTCGCGTCTAGTTTAAATCAAGGTAGGCATTTATGGATGGGAGATCCACATGACCCAGCTTGTATTTCGAGAGTGTTGGTCTTGAATGAATGAGAAGTGTCCTACCCCTAAAAAAAAGCTATTTTTAGCAACGGACACGTGATCCAGCAAGGTGATCTTGCTCTTCTTTTCTTCCTTTTTTGAGGATTGCTCTTCTCCAGTTAAGTACTAATAAGTTGTTCATTTTTTAAAAAAACTAGCAAAACATTTTACGAATGATGCTACGCATTAGCCGGTCGAAGAGTGCGTACTATCCGCCGCCTATGGAACAGTTAGATCGAGATCGTCGAAGTCATCAGGCATCAGATCACTTGCTTTTGGTGCATGGGATTTGCAACAATCCTCTTTGTTGTGCTCACACCATTGCAACAGGTCCTATGTTGCAAAGCCCTTCAGCAATTTTTTTACGCCAAATCACCAACAAAACCTCTGCGCAATAGGTGTGGCTACGAGGACGATGCTTCCACGCCGACGATCGAGCTGCGATGCAGAGAGGTGGTGTGGTAAGAAGTGGAGCGTCCACGCCGGTGAGCCATCGGCGTTGAGTTGGTGCTTCGTCGGAGTTGGAATGGAGCTTCGTCGGAGTCTTCGATGTTACGTTGGAGCTCCGCCGAGGCTGCAATGGAACTTCGCGGAAGCCATTGGTGTTGCGTTGGAGCTCCGTCGAGTTGCAATGAAGCTTTGCGGAGTCGTCGGTGTTGCGTTGGAGCTCCGTCGGGCTGCAATGAAACTCAACAGAGCTTCGCGGGAGCCATCTGTGTTGCGTTGGAACTTCGCCAGAGTTGCAATGGAGCTTCGCCGGAGCCGTAGGTGTTGCGTTGGAGCTCCGACGGGGCTGCAATGGAACTTCACCGGAGTTGCAATGGAGCTTCGCCGGAGCTCCAACGAGGCTGCAATGGAACTTCACCGAAGTTGCAATGAAGCTTTGTCGAAGCCGTCGGTGTTGCGTTGCTGCGGTGAAGCATCGTCGGCGGATCACCGGTGCTGCGGACGGGGGATCGCTGGCGTTGCCATATCGTTCACCATTAGCACATTTTCTTTTGCAAAAATGACTCTGTTGCGCTTAGGCCATTGCAACCAAGGATCCGTTGCAAAGCTTCAGCGAAGCATTTTTTTCTCCAGCTGAAGAGGAGGAATCCAATGGTACAGTCTGGTTGATCAAACGGTTGGCAAAGCGGTTGAAATCTTCTCGGCATCAGTTAGTTGATTCGTAGCATTGCCTTATTTATTTTAATACATATTTTTTATTATTGAAATTAATGCATTTATCATTAAAAATATCTAAATACATGAGTTTGAGTCATAAGTCAGATTGATCGAAACAAGTACTACTCATATGGTACTAGTACGTAGTACATGGCAGCCATGCATCAACCGTAACTCGTTTTAACCAAGAGAAAAGTCAGCGGCATGCAAGAGAAAAAAATGCGCGTGAAGGCATCCGCGGCGTTCCGATGCAGGCCCGCACGAACGCAGCAGTGAGCCTTCACCTGGACACGTGGCTGGCAAAGAAGACGGCTTACGTGCTCACGTTTTCAGCCGGTGGAAACCAAACGTTTTCCTTACGAATATGGTTCCAAATTAAAGTAGTGGCGGCCGGTACGACTGGCTGGTTTTCTCTCTCACGGAAGCAGTAAAAGTGCCCATCTGATTTAAGTTGAATCAACATCTAAACATCGGTCTGATACAAACGTCTGATCAGACTATAGATGCAGAGCATTTCCCTTTCCTTCTCGTTACGGCAAGTAAGGGTTAGGGTAACCTGGAAAAAAAAGTAAGGCTTCCTTTGGTTCATAGGAATAGAAAAAACATAGGAAGTGAGATGACATGCATCTCAATTTCTATAGGGAAAGAGATGGCATTTGATACATACGATAGGAAATTTTCCATTGAATCTAGGCTAATATTTTTTTTTCTTTGTAATGTGAAGGATTCATTCCTATCCTACATAGGAATAGGAATCCATTTCTACAAACCAAAGGGCTTCATAGGAATTTTTTCTTTGAAAATCCTATCGTATGAAATTCCTACAAACCAAAGGAGGCTTAAGGGTTAGGGTTTCTCTGGGCGACATCAAGCCGACGTTGAGTTTTCTCCCATGTTCCCTCCGTTCCGCCGTTGGGGTCTCGGTAGCTATTTCTTGGGCGGTCTCTAAACCTCTCCAAGCATTGACGGCCAGCCAGTGGCAGGAGGTCGCTAGGGTTTATCGCCTGACATCGACTTTGGATCCAGGCGGGAGAAGAAGGATGGCGAGCGAGGCGTCGGGCTCAGGAAAGGATGACTTGTTTGATCTAATGAGCGAGCTCGGGATCACGAAAGATGACCTAGATGATGTGGTTTTTGAAGATGACTGTAGCATCTACCGTCGGTGGAGCCCGTCCGGTGGATGGTTGTACTACGTATGCATGTTGACAGGGCCTACAGTCAGTATTAGTTCTTCAAAAAACACGCGTGCCTATTAGAATCTGGCGAAGGAAGTGAACATCAGGCCGTTGGTTGAGAACATGTATACACTCCAATTTTCATGCCTTGGGGACTGGGAGAGGGTTATGGAGAATGGCCCTTGGCATTCCAGAGGAGACGATGTGATCCTAACACCTTATGATGTTTAGCTCAAGTTTTCTACCATAAATATGTACTACCTGAAGACCTGGATCCAAATTCACAACATGTCGAATGGTTATATCCGCAAAGTTGGAGATGCCATCTATGCGGAGGCCAAATCACAGGACTTTGCTGATATTTTCTTTAGAGTGAAGGTCAAAATAAATGTGCAAAAAACTTTGAAGAATCATGTTTCACCCATTAGGAACAACAAGCGTTAGATTTTTCAAAGTGAAGTATGAACGCCTTCCCGATAGGTGTGTTGTTTATGGGGGCACACATTCAAAGAACATGGTGATGGATTGCATCCTCTAGCAGCCCTGGTTTTTAGAGATCTGTGTGCTACTTGTTGGGTAACGGGGCAGAAAACAATATTTTTTCTTAACCTACGACCCCCAAACCAAGACCTATGCTATGCCGATGCAATTAACGGATGGAAATAGATCACATACTAGCATGTAGTTCGTTAAGAGGGAAACGTTTCTGCGTGAACGTGGTTGATGTAGTCGTACCCGGCCATCCCCGATGCCGTGAAGATCCAGGATGACTACAGAAGCCACCCGGTCCTTGTAGACCGATGACGGGATTACGTCCCCGTCGGAATGTTGTCGGTGAAGACGTCGCGATACGACACTAGTGCAAGCGCTAGCTATCCAAACTGTTTTTTACCCCTATAGGTATCCCATGCCGCCCAAATGTTTTTGTAGAACCAATACCGTTGTAAGGTTTCGAGATGTGCACGCAGGCAACAACCATCTAGCGAGTTAGGTTCTCTAGCTGATCAATCACATCATCAACGATCACGTCGTCCAGATCCTCTTTCGATAGCCCCATATCGGCCATCATCCTGTCCAGGTCATCATCCTTCGCCCCAGAGCCTGATGCGCCTATCGCTATCTTCCAACTCTTGAACCCTAGTCTCATGCAGACCGGACCTGAGAAACTCCTCCATTGATCATGCTCGTTACACAAGTAAAGGGTAGGTCGCGATGCCGCCCGACAACCTCATAGACCCACACCGTGCCGTTGTTTGGGGCGCCGTACGTAGAAGCTCTCTACCCGCGGCAATCAGGGTCGCCGTTGAGAGAGGAGAAAAACCCTAACGAAAGTTTTTTTTTTTTGAGGAAACTGCTCTAAACTGCTGGGCTAGGTTTTGTTAGTCAAGCCGGCGCGGAAGGGGGAGATGGGCCTGCTAGGCCCAGTTTGCAAAGGATATGATGATGGCGGTTTCGCCTCTCCCTAAATTGCAGTACTCATTCTCCCCAATCCCACCATCCACACGAAACCCTAGCGGCCGAATCGCGATCCCCTTCCCGTCTCCGTCACCCCTGTGAATCTCTGATCGTCGATCAGGTGCCGATGCCGCGGAAGAGGTTCCGCCGCCGGGGGAGTCCTCTTCAAGAGGGAGTGTCCCGCCGGCGCCTTGGTGAAGATGGCGCATCGGACAGTGTGGATGGAGGCTCTCCGCCGCCCGGACTCCCCAACGAGCCTCTTATGTCCTCAACAGAGCAAAGGTATGTTCCACTTCAAATAGGTTCATTGCTCCGGCCCAGAATACGATTAATCCGGCATGGGCTACGTGAGCTCCAAGTAGTTTACCGGACAAATTGATAAGTCTGGCATTCCCAGCCCACCAAGCAAAGACGGTGAAGAAGGAGTGTCCCGCCGGTGCCTTGGTGAAGATGGCGCATCGTTGTCGAGATCCCTTGTCGATTTGGATAGCAGCAGCCGTGTGGATGGAGGCTCTCCGCCGCCCGCACTCCCAGAGGAGGCTGTTATGTCCTCAGCAGAGCAAAGGTACTATGAAATTATTGCTTCGCGCCTCGCCGAATTGCAATTACCAGTCGGCGTCGGCGAGGACGGCTCGGACTTGGGTGGTTCTTCAAATATCCCTTCCACTGAAATCCTCGAAGCCCTTACTCGTAAATCTTTCCACGATGATTATTCGCGAGCTGCTCTAGTACAATATCAAATCCAGAATTTCTTGAAGGAGACCCAGGTTGAACAAGATAGAGATTCTGGAAAATCTGATTCGACAGCCCTTTTTGCTGAACCGGACGACGACGCTATCACGTTGGAGCAACACGAAAGCGACTGTGAAATGCTAGGGGCTCCCATTACTGAAATTCACACTTATACCAAACTGGACCAAGAGCAGACCAACAAGCTCGATCTCAAGTATGCACTTTATCGCATCAAAGCTTGCCTGGTTAGTTAATTAGTCCCATATCAATGCTCCTCCTATCTTCTTATCATTAATCTATCATATTCATACATACATGAAAATTTATGCCGTCATATGTACTTACTCCATCTGGCCATCTGTGTAGCTGTTGAAAGGAAAGCCGGTTGATGAGCTGGATGATGTTGCATTGGAACGCAAGTACCCTCCAGAGCTTATCGTGAAGAACAACTACTTCTTTCACTACGAGGATGATGGCTTGTTTGGTTGGTATTTTGATTCCGAAGTCTGTTACAAAGGGTACTTGAGCGACTACCAGAAGCTAGTACTTCTTAATGATGTAAGTGTAATCATATCCACTGCATTTATTTCTGTAATGCATATACATTTAATATGTACCAATGCAGTTTCTTATCGATTTTCCCTTTGAATGTACAATAGAAAAAAAAGTTTGATATGAAAGTACTTCTTAGATTAGAGCTTGACCTATAAGTCTGAGTTTAAGGGGCATAAGTTTCTTGAGAAACTCAACGCTAAAACTAAGAAAATTGCAGCATTTGGAGATTAAGCACATATTAGAATATGTGTGCTTGCAATAAATTGTGGTAAAATATACAACAAGTGGGGTCTTTCAATTAAAAATCAAACAGAGATTAATTTCCAATTGTTATTTGGATGAAACAAGTTCTAAAACCTCAGTTGGGCGCACATGCTATAGGCTGCTCCCATATTACAACTACTATCCTGTTTCCGTATGCATAAACAAAGTTTGCCACTTTATACAAGTACCCATATATTTTTGACATGCTCAAGTACTATGTTTTATTTGGGTCTTCTTGAACTGCATAAGTACTCTCTAATCGATACTCTTAAGAGCACCCCATTTGATTATGTTCAGTGCTTGTTATTCCCGGGGCAGCTGGACTATTTTGGTTTCATGCTGTTTTATTTGGATGCAGGGTGGTGCTGAGTATGAAAGTTGGAGTAGATACCGAGCACTTTATAGCACCCCTGAAGCTGATAGAGATTATCTCCAATTCTGGGAAACAATTGTGAAGGAAATTAAAGTATGCCTTGTGCAATGATCAGCTAGTTTAAATTTAGCCCGTTGTTCAGGTTTTTTGTTTTCTTGGACTAACAACGTTTGTTCTTGACAGTGGCTTGAACATTATATGCTGATAAATAAGTCGTCTATTGAGGTATGCACATTTGACCTCTCAAGACCATGAACCGCAAAAAATCTCTACATAAATGTTGCAGCACCACAATAACTTTTCTGTTCTATTATTTAGTGGGGACATAAATATTCAAAGGCTACGTTCCAAGCAATGAGGATCGCTTCTGGGTTTCCTAATATGACTCTAAAACTAGCAGCTATTGGTTTGCATGTACGATTCCTCTGCCCCTTGCTCTGTCAGATGTTCGCCCTAGTTATACTTGTATTTAAGAATCACATTCTTTCCATTCAATTCAGGAGTATATATGGAATGCGCGCATATATCTCATGTTTGTGAAAGATCTTGATGGTATCTTCTATGAGATTTGGAGGCGGGTCAATAATAATCATCAGGTCAGCGCTACACATCAGCCTTTTCAAAACTCAATATTGTTATTTTACTGATGATTGTGTTTTATGAATACTTTCTCTTTACTTATGCTTGGCGATGTTGTTTATTCTTACCTTGGACAATGTTCAGCTTCGTTTCAGAGATGCTCTCAAGCAAGTTTATGATGAAAAGTTGTTTACAGCACACGACCGCAGTATGAACTATGAGCTGACGTATGGCGATTCCCAAATGGATCTACTAGTAGGTTTTTTGTTCCACAGACGTTCTATATGTGGTTTCTTTTGTTATAAATCAACATGTCTTACAATGGAAATTAATTTGGTCTTCTTTCTTTGTAGTTTCGTAAGTGCACGAAAGGCATTAGTGACAGTGTAAGTACAGTATGGTATTGTGTTAGCATCCATTGGTTGGTTCCTGTTATATTCTCGTGTGATTTATTTCGATTGTGTCTATAGGTTCCAGAATATAAAGCCCGTGAGCTGATTGCGCAGGAAATTCGTTGGACGGTATGTTGGGTAGATATTGTCAAACGACATTGTATCCACTTGCAGTTTTGTGTGTAGTAGCTTACTCTTTCCATTTTCAGCGTTCCTCGTCTGGAACGTATGAGCAGTACGCCAGGAAGAAGCTGAAGCTTGCAGAACTGATAGGATTAATTCGCAAGGACAAGATAGTAGCTGCGTAGTTGTGTTTGTTGAGATAGCAGCTATGTACTTGTGTTGGTAATGTCTTGGCGCTGGTTCCATAATGATTCCATCGGATTAATTCGCAAGAAGAAGATAGTAGCTGCTTAGCTGTGTTTGTTGAGATAGCAGCTATGTACTTGTGTTGGTAATGTCTTGGCGCTGGTTCCATAATGATTCCATCGGATTAATTCGCAAGAAGATAGTAGCTGCGTAGTTGTGTTTGTTGAGATAGAAGCTATATACTTGTGTTGGTAATGTCTTGGCGATGTTTCCATGATGATTCCAGGCTGTATTATTCCTAGCACCGCCTGTTGGTAATGCATTATTTCTAGCACAGCCTGTTGGTAATGCATTATTCCTAGCACTGCCTGTTGGTAATGTTTGGAGCGGGTATTGAAAAAATCAATCAAGAACTGACTAGCTTTTGTATGGGAGAAACTCATTTTGAACTGATTAGTTGTGCTTGTATTTATTACATTCGTACACGTATAGCAAATTGTTCAAATGCTATCATCAAATGAACAAATCGAATTTGTGGAAAATCATCATTGAGACATTTACACCAAGTTTTGTGTGAAATTCAGTAACGCTCGCTTCATGGTTTAATCACAGGAAGTCAGGAACGAATCCAATGATCCCAGAGCGTGGTGGCGTCCCTTTGATGGAGGGCGGCTTTGCACCTGATTTGGCAATGATGACCAACCAGACGTGTACTGTGTGGTTGTTTTTTTTAAGGAAAGGGTCTTCAAGACCCAAAGCTGCATTAATTCCAAACGGTGGTATCGTCAACACCCCCCCCCTCGATTGAGAGTGGTGATCCCTTAGGTGGTAGGGTTCTCTACTTCCTTCGGCGATAGCCGCTAGAGTCCGTCTACATCTAATCTACGTGATATTCTAACGCCACGCCTCTCAAATTCATTGCGGAATCGTCCTTGGTTGTCGTTGCGGTCTTGTTGATTGGGAGTCATGTCGGAAACCTTGACCACATTGGCTTCAACGAGCGCATCGGGGGTTGGAGCGGAAGGTTCAAGAGAAGGTTTTGAAGGAAACTTTGAGGATAGATTTGAAGGTTTAAACCTTCATGGAGAAGAGGAACAACTTGACCTCTTGGATGAGATTGATGATCTAATCGCAGAAACCAGATGGATCAACATCCTTAGGGTTCACACCCAAAAGCCGTTCTCCCACACGGCGATGTTCAAAACTTTGCGTAACGCATGGGTGCTGGCCCAAGGCATCAACTTCAAGACTATGGGAGAAAAATCTGGTCGTGGCATAATTTCTGTGTTTAGGAGACTGGAACCGAGTAATGGGTGGCTGACCTTGGCTCTTCAGGAGGTGTGTTGTTGTGATGGAGGAATACGATGGACTTCGTGATGTGCACTCTTACAAGCTGGATAGAATCCCAGTGTGTGCTCGAATTATGGGAGTGTCGGATGGACTAATGAAGAAGAAGGAGATCTCGGAGAAAATTGCTCTCAAAGTGGGGATAAAACCAGTAAAGGTGTTTGTTACAAAAGGACACATTAATCCATCTAAGTATCTGAGAGCTAGGGTTCATATTAATCTTGCTACACCACTCGTCAGATTCGTGTCTTTGACACTCAAGGAGAAGAATTATGCTATGGAATATGAGAATTTGCCGGACTTTTGTGATTACTGCGGTCTTATTGGCCATATTGTGACAGAGTGTGTAGACGAAATTCACCGTCCAGATGAGTGCCAATGGGAGAACGGGCTCCGTGTGAATTTTGACAACCCCCAAGAAATACAAACCCCCCTAGAGATACAAGTGAAGAAAAGAGTTTTTCGAGAGGGGGAGCAATGGCAGGGAGAAGGTTTGGTGTTGGGTGAGACAATGGAAAACCGGGGGACCCGAACCTCACAGAGCTGGATGATATGGAGCTGGGAGAGCAAGATGATCCTAATCTAGCGTGAGCTGTTATACCGGCAGCTAGGAAAAGATTGATATGTGTTGATGGGGTGGCTGCTTTGCCCTTGGACCACCCCACCGTCGAGATTTGTCACTGATAGGGTGAACTTGCTGGAGAATGTCAGTACTAGAATGGTGGATAGAAAATTGCTTAACACCCCGCATACGTTGCATGATAATACAAGAAAGAAGGCCGAGGCATCAGTCAATGCTGACCGAGAAATGGAGATATCAGCGACCTCCTCTGGGGTGGAGCGCTGGGAGCAATGAAAACCTTAAGCTGGAATTGTCAGCGTCTCTTGGGAGCCCGACAGTTCGCTCGCTGATACGGTGAGGAAGATAGTTCTCTCACTTCTCGTTGGTTACCCCAAGCGGAAGGTGAGATGTAGCGTAGCAGCAAATTTCCCCTATGTAGAGGATAGGGTTTGTCTCCCGTAGGACTCGCAGAAATACAAGAAGGTGGTAAAGTGAACAAGGGCGCCGTTCACAACCCGAGGTTGCTTACTTCACTTGGACCTGCACACACAGCAAATAACTTTGCTCCCAACGAGTACAAAGGAGTTTTCAATTCCCCCGGCCTTGCTGTTTACAAAGGATCAACGCAAGAGATAATAATAGTGGCAACTGAAAGTAAGAACTGAAAGTAAATTGGTGGCGTAAACAATGATGGAAATATGGACCGGGGTCCCATGACGCTCACTAGTGATGTCTCTCTCCCATATGACGATAAAAGTGCTAGCGAGGTAAACAAATCACAGCTGGGCAATTGACAGGATTATAAACGCACCGCAATGCTAACTATGCTACAAAAGAAAGAAATAGGCTCAAAAGCAATGGGCAGTACGCCAAGGTAAGTAGACCGAAATCCATCTGCATCTACTACGAATCATCCACCTTGAGATATCTATCCAGAACATCTCGCTGCTATTAAGTTGCGAATCCCACCCAAAGTATAAACTCAAAGCAACAAACAACTGCATTAAAAGAACTTTCCGTAAAGTAAACAATCCTTGCACCCGCATGTACAAGCACCGTTGTTTTATCCCTGGTGTCAATAGCACATCCCCTAGTATCATGTTTCTGTCACTCAAGCTAGACATCAAGGGGCTGAACCCACAATCAAGCATAATGCTCCCTCTTGGAGTTGCGACAAATCACTTGGCCAAAGAAAAATACGGCAACGGAGAACATGAAAGAATTAACTAAAGAACACAAATATAAAAGACAACCAAATATATTACTCATCACAATTTGAACATAATCTCATAATCCATCAGATCCCAGCAAACTCAGCATAGCAACACAAAAAATTACAAAGGTGTCTCGATCATGTGAGGCAGCTCACGAGGTCTCGAAAGTGGAAGCACAAAGAGGGGAGGAGAACATCACATAGCTACTGGTCATGGACCCATGGTCCAAGGGGGACTACTCACAACACATCCGGGAGGCGTCCATGGTGATGGATGGTCTCCCGGAGGGGGTTCCTCCTTCCGGCAGGGTGCCGGGGCAGCTTCTCCTGGCAGCCCCGATCGGCGGCGGCGGCGGTACAGAGAGGAGAACGGGAATAACAGATCGATTTTAGGGGTTTTCTCCGCGGGCACTAAATATAGGCCAAGGGGGGCACCGAGGGGCCACAGGGCAGCCAGGAGGGTGCCTGGCGCGCCCTAGGGCTGGGCCGCGCCAGGGACCCTCCTGGGCCCCTGGTGGGTCCACTCCCTTCCTTGATTCTTCAGGAAGCTTTCGGGACGCTGGTTTTTTTATATAATTTTTCCGGAATTTATTTGGCAGTTTTAATGACCGGAAAACCTGAAATATAAAAACAGCAAAAAACATGAACTGGCAACTGGGTGCACTGAGTTAATAAGTTAGTCCAAATATGATCAAAAGTGTATGCAAGTTCAGGTAAAACATGGCAAAGTCACACAAATCATGCATGGAGCAAGCAGAAATTATAAATACGTTTGGGACGTATCAACATCCCCAAGCTTAATTCCTGCTCGTCCTCGAGTAGGGAAATGATAACAAGCATAATTTCTGTGGCGACATGCCACACAACCATATAAGGACTTTTAAGTGAAGCAATCAAAGCATGCAATTCAATTCAAGTCTTAACAAGCAAGACTCTATATTAGCATTGACACAAGCAATAAAAGAACAAAGGGTGCAAAAGCTCTCGCTGTCCGTGACTCGAATGTCTCCAGATGGTGTTTGCGTGCAAGCAGGGGACTGGGAAAAAGAGAGGAAAAAAGGTTGTTGAGAACTACTATCTACTAAAGTCCACGTCAACTTGTCTCACTCGACAACTTAATTTCTCACGCCGTTGATACCTACTTGCAGCATTCGGAGTCCGCCGGAGACAAACCTTGGTATCTTCACCGAGGGAAATTTTCTACTATCTACATCTCAACCGTCCACTTGGGGTAACCAATGAAGGGCGAGAAGCCGTTATCATCTCTCACACCATCAAGAAAACTTCTGGCGCCGTTGCCGGGGACTCCAATATTCAAGATAGGGGAGTTGCACACTATCTTTTATCTTTTCTTTTTAGTCTTGTTAGTTTACATTTTAGTTTTTATCTTAGTGTCCTTTATCAAAAATCACAATTTTTTTTTGCTTTGTTCTTGCTTGCTGCTGTTACTATGGGTTCCACTGAAAACACTAAGTTGTGTGACTTCACTAGTCACAACAACAATGACTTTATCAACACTTCTATTGCTCCAATTACCACTACAAGCATCTATAAAAGTAATAGACTCTGTGACTATGTGATGTCTACGCACGCTTCTATTCTTGTAGACTATGTTGGGCCTCCAAGCGCAGAGGTTTGTAGGACAACAACAATTTCCCTCAAGTGGATGACCTAAGGTTTATCGAACTCAGGGAAGTATAGGTTGAAGATGGTCTCTCTCAAGCAACCCTGCAATTAAGATACAAGAAGTCTCTTGTGTCCCCAACACACCTAATACAACTAGGAGTTGTATAGGTGCACTAGTTAGGCGAAGAGATGGTAAAATATGGGTGATAGGTGTAGCAAAGCAAGGTAATATAAATCTGTAATAAAAAGTGCAGCAAGCAAACAAGTAGTAAACGTGAGCGCAAACGGTATTGCAATGGTGGAAACAAGGCCTAGGCTTCATACTTTCACTAGTGGCAACTCCCAACAACATTAACATAGTCTAATCACATGATATTCCTCATAAAACATGCAATGGAGACGTACTCGGAGGCCATTCCTTTGTGGTCAAGAGAGGACGAGAATTGTGTAGGGCTACAAAAGCACACCTCAGAGGTCGTAGTTCTCATCTATGGATTTCCCAATGTCATCGCGGCCATCCAAAGAGAGTACCACAATCACCACAACATATCTAAAGGATGGTCAAAGACAAGCACCAAGAGACTCTCAATCTTCAATCCACACACAAAAGAGGAAATCACTCATGAAAATATTCTTCTAACCCATGTCCAATAGACCATTGTCACCATGGTCTCGGGGATTATACTAGATAAGATCAAGTGAGTACATCAATCCAATACATAGAGGAAGGGGAAATATCATGGGATCACGCTAGATTAACATAGCATATGATCACAACGAAGATCACATCATGGGAGAGAGATAAGAACACATAGCTACTGGTAGAAACCTCAGCCCCGAGGAGGAACTACTCCCGCATCATGGAGGGAGGAAGCAACGTCGATGGAGATGAATCCGGGGGCACTTCCCCGTCCCGACAGGGTGCCGGCACAGGAATTCTGGTCCCCCGAAGCTTGTCGGCGATGGCGGCGGAGATCAGAATTGCTTATGGAGAAAAGGGGTCTGGAATCAGAGTTTTAGCGACGCGAGTAAAAATAAGGGCCAAGGGGGCCACCAAGAGTCTAGGCGGCCTCCCGGCGCGGCCACCCCCTAGGCCGCGCCCACTGGCCGCCTAGGAACCAGGTGGGGGCCCTCTGGCCCCCCTTCGGGCGTAAGGAAGCTTCTGGAACGCTGATTTTTTTATATATTTTCCCCGAAATTTTCTAAGCACTTTTAAGAATGGGAAAACCTGAAATACAAAAACTGGCACTGGGGTGTATTGAGTGAATAGGTTAGTCCAAATATGGTCAAAAGTGTATGAAAGTATATCTAAAACATAGCAATATCACACAAAGCATGCATGGAGCAAGCAGAAATTATAGATACGTTTGGGACGTATCAACATCCCCAAGCTTAATTCCTGCTCGTCCTCGAGTAGGTAAATGATAACAAGCATAATTTTTATGATGACATGGCACACAACCATATAAGGACTTTTAAGTAAAGCAATCAAAGCATGCAATTCAATTCAAGTCTTAACAAGCAAAAGTCTATATTAGCATTGACACAAGCAACAAAAGAACAAAAGGTGCAAGAGCTCTCGCTATCCGTGACTCGAATGTCTCCAAATCCTGTTTGCGCGTGATACGGTGAGGATCTCTCACTCCTCGTTGGTTACCCCAAGTGGAAGGTGAGATGTAGCGTAGCAGCAAATTTCCCTCGGTGAATATACCAAGGTTATCGAACCAGTAGGACTCAAGAGATACAAGAAGGTGGTAAAGTGAACAATGGCGCCGAGGTTGCTAACTTCACCTGGACCTGCACACAGATACAGATAACTTTGCTCCCAACGAGTACAGAGGAGTTGTCAATTCCTCCGGCCTTGCTGTTTACAAAGGATTGACGCAAGAGATAATGATAGTGGCAACTGAAAGTAAATTGAGGGTGTAATCAATGATATGAAGATGGACCGGGGTCCCGTGATTTTCACTAGTGATGTCTCTCTCCCAAAAGACGATAAAAGTGCTAGCGAGGTAAACAAATCACAGTTGGGCAATTGACAGGATTATGAAGGCACCGCAATGCTAACTACTGCAAAGAAAGGAAGGGCTCAAAAGCAATGGGCAGTACGCCAAGGTAAGTAGACCGAAATCCAACTGCATCTACTACGAATCATCCACCTTGAGATATCTATCCAGAACATCTCGCTGGTATTAAGTGGCAAATCCCACCCAAAGTGTAAATCCAAAGCAACAGACAACTGCATTAAAAGAACTTTGCGTAAAGTAAACAATCCTTGCATCCGCAGATACAAGCACCGTTGTTTTATCCCTGGTGGCAACAACACATCCCCTAGTCTCATGTTTCTGTCACCCAAGCTAGACATCAAGGGGCTGAACCCACAATCAAGCATAACGCTCCCTCTTGGAGTTGCAATAAATCACTTGGCCAAAGTAAAATACGGCAACGGAGAACATGCAAGAATTTACTCAAGAACAAAATATAAAAGAGAAGAACCAAATATATTACTCATCACAATCTGAACATAGTCTCATAATCCATTAGATCCCAACAAACTCAGCATAGCAACGGCAGAAAATTACAAAGGTGTCTCGATCATGTGAGGCAGCTCACGAGGTCTCGAAAGTGGAAGCACAAAGAGGGGAGAGGAACATCACATAGCTACTGGTCACGGACCCATGGTCCAAGGTGAACTACTCACGGTACATACGAGAGGCGTCCATGGCTATGGATGGTCTCCCGGAGGGGGTAGCTTCTCCCGGCAGGGTGCCGGAGCAGCTTCTCCAGGCAGCCCCGATCTTGAACGCGGTACAGAGGCGAGATCGCGGAAAAGAGATCGATATTAGGGGTTTCCGTCACGGGGGGGGGGGGGGTAAATATAGGCGAAGGGGGGCACCGAGAGGGGCCACAGGGCATCCAGGAGGCCCCCTGGCGCGACCTAGGGTGGGGCCACGTCAGGGACCCTTCTGGAGTCCCTGTGGTGGCCCTCCTTCCCTCCTTTGGTGTTTCCATAAGCTTCCGTGTCGCTGATTTTTTTATCTGATTTTTTTTGGATATTTGGAGCACTTTTAATGGCCAAAAAACCTGAAATACAAAAACAGCAGAAAACAGCAACTGGCAGCTGGGTGCACTGGGTTAATAGATTAGTCCAAAAATGGTCAAAAGTGTATGAAAGTTCAAGCAAATCATGGCAAAGTCACACAAAACATGCATGGAGCAAGCAGAAATTATAGATACGTTTGGGACGTATCAACATCCCCAAGCTTAATTTCTGCTCGTCCTCGAGTAGGTAAATGATAACAAGCATAATTTCTGTGGTGACATGCCACACAACCATATAAGGACTTTTAAGTAAAGCAATCAAAGCATGCAATTCAATTCTTGTCTTAACAAGCAAGAGTCTATATTAGTATTGACACAAGCAACAAAGGAACAAAAGGTGCAAGAGCTCTCGCTGTCCGTGACTCGAATGTCTCCAGATGTTGTTTGCGTTCAAGCAGGGGACTGGGAAAAAGAGAGAGAAAAGGTTGTTGAGAACAACTATCTACTAAAGTTTCACACTTAGTCTCCTTTGGATTCTTATCTTGACTCGTCCCCAGACCACTAGCCAGGTACAAGCCAAACTGATCCACTCCTTTTCGATATTATGAGCACTCATACAATGGATGAGCGTGAGCAAGAGAGTTGACACCTAAAAGGCGAAACAGAAAGAAGATGGAGGAGGAAGACAAAAAGATGTGAAAGGCTCACATCAATGAGGACAATCATAGGCGAGAGAAGGCCATATGATAGATATGATGTGAGGAGTAGGGATTGCCATGCAACGGATGCTCATAAGAGCTAAGGTAAGCTCTCCAATGGAACTAGTGGGGGTGCATCAAACTTGCTTTCTCAAGAAGACCTGGAGCTAATTTGAGGAGGCTCATCATTGGAATATACAAGCCAAGTTCTATAGTGTGAAGGTCCCCACATAGCTATATGCATGAATGATGATGATCTCTATGGAGTACAAGGGATAGAGGATGAAGTACTAGTGTGGATCTCTCAAAAAGGAATATTAGTGTAACCCCTTCTCTCTTTTTATTTTTCTTTTTCTCTTTTTTCTATTTTTTTGTATTTTTTGGTGGCCTCAATGGCTCTTTCTATTTAACTCTCATTTGTCCTCTTCGGGATCTTTTGATTTTGTCCTCTTTGGGATCTTTTCCTCACTTTAGGGGCAACACTCTATATTTTACAAGAATATAGGAGATCTTTAACACTTTACAAAGGTACTCACATAAAGAAAATATAACTATCATGATGCAAATGTATGCTTCTGCCAGGATAGCAGGAACATGTAAGACATGAAGATCAAGTCATGAGAAGATGGATGTTGCATGGCAATGTATCTCGGAAAGGCTATGGAAATGCCTTGTAGGTAGGTATGGTGGCTGTTTTAAGGAAAGATATAAGGAGGCTTATGATGACAGAGCGTATCGTGCCAAGGGTTTGGATGCACCGGTGAAGTATGCGCCAACTCTCAAGGTGAGAAAGGGCAATGCTCGGTACCGAAGAGGCTAGAAAAAGTATAGGTGGGTGGAAGTGTCAACTTTCGAATACTCACATTAGTCCGAAGAACTCATGCACTTATTATCGGTAACTCTCAATCTAATCAGGAGGTTCACAAAGAGACAAGTACCCCGAGGAGGACTGTATGGGGGTTTGGTTATCCTTGCACATCCTCGACTCATGGTACGTGAGTGTTCTCTAATATTCGAACCCTCCAGAGGTTAGTGATCCATCTAGTAGCTAGAGTTCTCAACAGGGGTTTTTGGTTTTCGAAAAACACACGGATTTCCCAAAATACGACATCTATCACTAATAGGCTCGAGCTCTTGACACCAAAAGTTCAAACATTACTCTAGTCAATACCTCAAAACTATTGCAAGTTACTACTGCAAAGAGAATAGCAACTTCAACTACCTACTTCTAGTCAAGACACAAAACTCAGTGCAATAGGAAAACTCTCTAACAAGATAAAACATGCAACCTATAGAAAGTTCAACCTAAAACAAAAGAAAAGCTCTAGAAAAACTAAAGCACTACAACTAAACAGAGTAGCAGCTAAGAAAAGAAAAAGAACAACTCGCAACTAAAAGAATAAGCAGGCAAATCCTATGAGGAGTTCTAATTCAAGCGGTGCATGTATCTCTCCCACACAAGAGTAAGCTGAGATCTAACTTGTTACTACAGCAAACAAAGCTAAAGAAAACTTAAAAAAAAGTAAAGAGCGAGACGCTCCAAGCATAGCACATAACACATGAAGTGATAAAAATATAGTGCAACGAGGGACAAACTGATAATTGTTGATGAAGAAGGGGATGCACGGGGGCATCCCCAAGCTTAGACGATTGAGTCTCCTTGAATATTTATTGGGGGTGCACATGGGCATCCCCAAGCTTGAGCGTTTGACACTCCAAGATCTTCTTTCATCATCTTCCATCGCACACTTGAAAACCCCCTTCATACATAACTCATTGTAGACTGATTAGAGAGGTTAGTACCCTAATAAAATAATTTTTCTCTCACTTGAAATAAAGATAATCTTGAAGGTCTACTGTTTCCCAAGATTGCCAAAAAGTTTTTGCAAAGAAAAAGCAAGCTTAAGGTTTACAAAAGTGAAGAGAGACAAAACGTGGCAGAATCTGTGAAAAACAGAACAGCAGGTAGAAACGAATTTTTTAGGGGTACTTCTGCAACTCAAATCAAAAAGCTCAGAACATACGCAAGTTTCGTAATTGTGTAGAGCACGCTGTGTAAAAATCCAGCTCAAAAAGATGAACTGGGATTTTTTGCTGATTTTTCTAGTCACGAGGACAGAATCTGTTTTCTGGACAGCATGTCACAACTTTCACTTCCCTTGCTGTATGAGGCTATAAAAGGCACAAAGCTTGAAAAGCAAAGATACAATGATGTTGCTACAGTAGTAACAATCATCAATACCACTAAAAACAGAAGAAAAGCAGAAATAAAAACCTAAATTCGTTGCGGGCTGCCTCCCGAAAGCGCTTCTTTAAAGCCATTAGCTAGGCTTAATGCAAAAGATCAAGTCTTTTCAAGAAAATAACTAGCCCGTGTGACGGACTCAAAAGGTGACTCAATATTTTTCCTAGGGAAATGTTCCATCCCTTTCTTGAGAGGGAATTGGAATTTGATATTCCCCTCTTTCATGTCAATAACAACACCAACTGTGCGAAGAAAAGGACGTCTCAAAATAATTGGACAAGAAGGTTCACACTCAATGTCCATAATAGTAAAATCAACGGGAACATAATTGTCATTGACAATGATAAGAACATCTTCGATCTTTCCCAAAGGTTTCTTTACGGAAGAATCAACAAGACGAACACCAAAAGAACAAGGATCAAAAGGTTTCAATTCAAGCATATCATACATTCTTTTGGGAATAACAGAGGTACTTGCTCCAACATCACAAAGAGCATAACAAGAGAAGTTATTCAATTTGATTTTTATCATAGGATCCCAACCATCTTCTAGCTTCCTAGGTATGGAGGCTTCTAGTCTAAGCTTCTTCTCCCTAACTTTGATTAGAGCATTAGTGATATGCTCTGTGAAGGCAAGATTAAGTGTGCTAGTGTGGGGGTCTCTAGATATCTTGTGTAGGAAACCAATAACTTTAGCTAAAGTGCAGTTGTCAAAGTATAGATCACTACTATCTATCAAGGAGGTAGTGATATCATTTAAGCTCACTTGTTTGAAAGCCTCTATGTTCATAGAGGTTTCTTCATCTATGGTTGAGGTGGTAGCATCACCATTGATAGGTTCAGTGGGACTAGGGGTGTGATGGGTGCTAACAGTTTGGACATCCTCAACTACTTGGATAGTGGCTACTGTGTGGTAGGTAGGAAGGCTCTTAATTCTATCCTCTTCCTCTTTTTCTCTAGCCCATATTTCTTTGAGTTTAGCCATCATCCTAATATTTTCATTGATTTGTAACTAGATAGCATTAATAGGAGTGACCTTACTCTCCTCCAGGGGAGAGGTTCTAATTTTTAACATCTCAACATCAAGGGCTAAGTTGTCTACCTTCAAACAAAGATTATCTAATTTAGCTAGTTTTTCTTCCACATTCTTTTTGAAGGCTTTTTGGGTAGTGATAAAGTCTCTAAGCATACTCTCTAGTTCAGAGTTGGTGTTTTTGGTGCTAGGATAAGTGTTGTTGTTCCCATAGTTGTTGGATGGGAAAGGCCTAGGATTGTTGCTACCAAAATTACTCCTATAAGCATTGTTGTTGAAGTTGTTTCTAGAGATAAAGTTCACATCTACTTGATCCTGAGCAATCAAAGAATTTAAAGGAACATTTTGAGGATCAATAGGAGCTTGCTTGGTAAGTAGAGACATGATAAGGTCAACCTTTTCATTTAGAGAGGAGATCTCCTCGACAGAATTTACCTTCTTACCAGTTGGAGATCTTTCGGTGTGCCACTGAGAGTAGTTCAGCATCATCTCATCAAGTAGCTTTGTGGCAGCACCAAGTGTGATTGACATAAAAGTTCCTCCCGCGACCGAATCTAACAGGTTCCGCGAGGTAAAGTTCAAGCCTGCATAAAAAGTCTGGATAACCATCCAGGTAGTCAGTCCATGTGTGGGGCAGTTCTTGACAAGCGTCTTCATACTTTCCCAAGCTTGGGCAACGTGTTCATTATCCAATTGCCTGAAATTCACAATGTTACTCCTCAATTGAATAATTTTAGCAGGGGGATAGTACTTCCCGATAAAAGCATCCTTGCACTTATCCCAAGAATCTATGCTATTCTTAGGCAAGGATTGAAACCAGATTTTAGCTTCATCCCTCAAAGAGAAAGGAAAAAGCTTAAGCTTAACAATTTCACCATCTACTTCTTTGTACTTTTGCATATCACAAAGCTCAATAAAATTATTTAAATGCAAAGCAGCATCATCTCTAGCACCAGAGAATTGATCTTTCATAACAAGGTTCAGCAAAGCAGGTTTAATCTCATAAGAAGGTGCTGAAGTAGCAGGTCTAGAAATAGGAGTGCAGATAAAGTCACTGTTGTTGTGACTAGTGAAGTCACACAACTTAGTGTTTTCATTGGAACCCATAGTAGCAGCAGGTATTTTTGGTATTTTTGATAAGGGACACAAAAGTAAAAACTGAAAGGTAAACTAACAAGACTAAAAAGCAAAGATAAAAGATAGTGTGCAACTCCCCTATCTTGTAGACTGGAGTCCCCGGAAATGGCACCAGAAATTGGCTTGATACGGTGAGGATCTATCACTCCTCGTTGGTTACCCCAAGTGGAAGGTGAGATGTAGCGTAGCAGCAAATTTCCCTCGGTGAAGATACCAAGGTTATCGAACCAATAGGACTCAAGAGATACAAGAAGGTGGTAAAGTGAACAATGGCGCCGAGGTTGCTAACTTCACCTGGACATGCACACAGATACAGATAACTTTGCTCCCAACGAGTACAGAGGAGTTGTCAATTCCTCCGGCCTTGCTGTTTACAAAGGATTAACGCAAGAGATAATGATAGTGGCAACTGAAAGTAAATTGAGGGTGTGAACAATAATGTGAAGATGGACCGGGGTCCCGTGATTTTCACTAGTGATGTCTCTCTCCCAAAAGACGATAAAAGTGCTAGCGAGGTAAACAAATCACAGTTGGGCAATTGATAGGATTATGAAGGCACCGCAATGCTAACTATGCTGCAAAGAAAGGAAGTGCTCAAAAGCAATGGGCAGTACGCCAAGGTAAGTAGACCGAAATCCATCTGCATCTACTACGAATCATCCACCTTGAGATATCTATCCAGAACATCTCGCTGGTATTAAGTTGCGAATCCCACCCAAAGTGTAAACTCAAAGCAACAGACAACTGCATTAAAAGAACTTTGCGTAAAGTAAGCAATCCTTGCACCCACAGGTACAAGCACCGTTATTTTATCCCTGGTGGCAACAACACATCCCCTAGTCTCATGTTTCTGTCACTCAAGCTAGACATCAAGGGGCTGAACCCACAATCAAGCAAAACGCTCCCTCTTGGAGTTGCAATAAATCACTTGGCCAAAGTAAAATACGGCAACGGAGAACATGCAAGAATTTACTCAAGAACAAAATATAGAAGAGAAGAACCAAATATATTACTCATCACAATCTGAACATAGTCTCATAATCCATCCGATCCCAACAAACTCAGCATAGCAACGACAGAAAATTACAAAGGTGCCTCGATCATGTTGATACGTCCAAAACGTATCTATAATTTCTGCTTGCTCCATGCATGTTTTGTGTGATATTGCTATGATCTAGATACACTTTCATACACTTTTGATCATATTTGGACTAACCTATTAACTCAGTGCACCCCAGTGCTAGTTCCTGTTTTCTGCTGTTTTTCTATTTCAGTTTTCCCCCATATAAAAAGTGCCAGAAAAATTCGGGAAAATTCAGATAAAAATCAGCGTGAAGGAAGCTTCGCGAAGAGCCCGAGAGGGGCCAGAGGGGAGCCAGGGGGGACCAGGCGGCCACCCGGCGCGGCCCCACCCCTGGCCGCGCCAGGGGGCGCCTGGGGCCCCTGGTCCACCTCTGGCTGCCCCCCTTCGCCTATTTATTCTCCGTCACGGGGAAACTCCAGAAGAGGAACCCTATTCCGCAAACTCGCCTCTGTTCCGCCGCCGCCGCGCTTCCGAGATCGGGAGCACCAGAAGACCTCTTCCCGGCACCCTGCCGGAGGGAGGATTGACCTCCGGGAGTCTCCTCTCCACCATGGATGCTCCTCGGATGTCTCGTGAGTAGTTTTCCTTGGACCATGGGTCCGTGATCAGTAGCTATGTGATGTTCTCCTTCCCTCTTTGATCTTCATTGTTTAGACCTCGTGAGCTGCCCTACATGATCGAGGCACTTTTGTAATATTTCTGTTGGTGCTATGCTGAGTTTGATGGGATCTGATGGATTATGAGATTATGTTCAGATTGTGATAGAGTAATATATTTGGTTTCTATCTTTTATATTTTTGTTCCTAAGTAATTCTTGCATGTTCTCCGTTGCTGTTTATTGCTTTGGCCAAGTAGTAGGTAGTGACTCCAAGAGGGAACGTTGTGCTTGATTGTGGGTTCATGCCCCCCAATGACACGCTTGAGTGACAGAAACATGAGTCTAGGGGATGTGCTGTTGCCACAAGGGGGAAAACAACGATGCTTGTAACTGCGGTTGCAAGGATTTTTTACTTTAAGCAAAGTTGTTTTTAATGCAGTTGTCTGTTGCTTTGGGTTTACACTTTGGGTGGGGCCCGCAACTTAATACCAGCGAGATGTTCTGGATAGATATCTCAAGGTGGATGATTAGTAGTAGATGCAGTTGGATTATGGTCTACTTATTTTGGCGTACTGCCCGTGCTTTTGAACCTGTTCCTTTCTTTTGTAGCATAGTTAGCATTGCGGTGCGTTCATAATCATGTAAATTGCCTTTCTGTAATTTGTTTACCTCGCATAGCAGTTTTATCGTCTTTTGGGAGAGAGACATCACTAGTGAACATCACGTATCCCGGTCCATGTCCTTATCACTGTTTCCACGCTATATTTACTTTACTGCTTTTACTTGCTATCATTATCCCTTGTGTTTTACCCTTTGTGAACAACAAGACCGGAGAGATTGACAACCTCTCTGAACTTCGTTGGGAACAAAGCTATCTGTGTCTGTGTGCAGGTCCACGTCAGTCGCGCCGCTGACACCTACTTATCATCTCCGGAGTCCTACTGGAGACAAACCTTGGTATCTTCACCGAGGGAAACTCGCTGCTGTACTACATCACGCCTTCCACTTGGGGCTCACCAACGAAGGGCGAGAAGCCATCAAGCGAATTTCTGGCGCCGTTGCCGGGGACTCCGAGTGCTAAGATAGGGGAGTTGCACACTACCCTTTACCTTTGTTTTTTAGTCTTGTTAGTTTACCTTTCAGTTTTTATCTTTGTGTCCTTTATCAAAAATCAAAATATATATATATATAGTATGTCTAGTTCCTTACTTGCCAATCAATGTCTAACTTCTTTGAAACTAGATCTTATTGGCATCGAGGATTCACCGAGGATCAACAAGAATATTACAAGGAATACCGCTTGTCTCAAAAAGGGATACACTTATCGAGACTCAAACATCAATCGTATGAGTATGCTAAAAACTTGTGCTCAATATATAATATATCTTTCTGCAGGGATGAATCTTGTTGCTTTATGAGGCACAAACACCTTGCTTTCCAATGTGAGTACAATGAGGATGAAACCTTAGCTTCTTATGCTAAGGGAAATTATGATTTTTATGATGCAGAACAAATAGAAGAATTTGTTGCTTTTAAGGGTGCCTATGAAATTACTTCTTTTCTTGAAAATATTGATGACGGCCCTTACAAATCTGAGAGTCTTGCTATACTTAACTATTGTTTGGAAAATTTTGATGCAAATTATTATATTACTGATCATCTTGAGAGAATCTCTCCTCCAAAGGAAGAGACTAATGTTTTGCAGGACTCTATGGAAGAAGAAATTACTGAACCTGAAAGCTCCTTGGATGAAAAAGAGGAGGAGAGTGACGAACAAGAGGAGGAAGAATGGAGCCATCCATGTCTACCTTATAATGAGAGTAATTCTTTGACTCTTACCTTAGATGAGTGTTATGATCCTATGGATTCTTTTGAAATATCCCTTTTTGATGAAGTTGACGCCTTATATGCTTATGGCCGTGATGCCACTATGGATGATGCTTACGGAGATGAACTTGCTATAGTTCCTCATGTTAAGCATGAAATTGTTTCTATTGCACCCACACTTGATTGTCCTATTATCCTTTTGAAATATCCAATTCATATTCCGGAGAACTATGCTCTTATCAAGGCTCAATGTGATGGGTTGCATCTATCTTATCATCCTAAAAACCGTGTTGAAAACAATACACGTGTGCTTCTAGGTCATGAACAACATGATTTATGTGATAGTTATATTCTTGATGTTGTTCATGATGCTACTGAAAATTACTTTGAGAGAGGAAAGTTTGGTTGTAGGAACTTCCATGTTACAAAAACACCTCTCTTCATGTTGAAAGTTTTGAAGTTGTTCTTGTTCTACCTTCCTATGCATGTCACTTTGTGCTTCTTTGATTTATTTTCTTACAAGATGCCTATGCATAGGAAGTGGGTTAGGCTTAAATGTGTTTCACATTTGCTCCTTGATGCTCTCTTTTGCTTCAAAATTCTTATTCTTGTGAGAGCATCTTCTATAATCTTTAAGCCTAGCTAATGGCTTTAAAGAAGCGCTTTCGGGAGGCAGCCCGCAACGAATTTAGGTTTTTCTTTTTGCTTTTGTTGTGTCTTGATGTTTGTTACTACTGTAGCAACATCATTGTATCTTTATTTTTCAGCTTTGTGCCAAGTTTAGCCTCATACGGCAAGGGAAGTAAAAGTTGTGACATGCTGTCCAGAAAACAGATTCTGTCCTCGTGACCAGAAAAATCCCAGTTCATCTTTTTGAGCTGAAATTTTTACACATAATGATCTATACAATTACGAAACTTCCGTATGTTCTGAGTTTTTTGATTTGAGTTGCAGAAGTATCCCTAAAAAATTCTTTACTACCTGCTGTTCTGTTTTTCACAGATTCTGCCACGTTTTGTCTCTCCTAACTTTTGCAAACCTTAAGCTTGCTTTTTCTTTGCAAATACATTTTGGCACTCTTGAGAAACAGTAGATCTTCAAGAATATCTTTATATCCAGTGGGGAAAAATTATTTTATTAAGGGTACTAACCTCTCTAATCAGCTTATGATGAGTTATGTATGAAGGGAGTTTTCAAGTGTGCGATGGAAGATGATGAAAGAAGATCCAGGAGTGTCAAGCGCTCAAGCTTGGGGATGCCCCCATGCATCCCCAATAAATATTCAAGGAGACTCAAGCGTCTAAGCTTGGGGATGCCCCCGTGCATCCCCTTCTCCATCAACAATCATTAGTTCGTCCTTCGTCTCACTATATTTTTATCACTTCATGTGTTTTGTGCTATGCTTGGAGCGTCTCGCTCTTAGGTTTTATTTTTAGTTTTCTTTAGCTTTGCTTGCTGTTCATAACAAGTTAGATCCCGTCTTACTTTGTGTGGGAGAGAAACACGCTCCACTTTCAAAATTTAGAACACATCATAGGATCCTTAATGCTTATCTTTTTGCTGTTGTGTGTTCTTTATCTTTCATAGCTACTGCCATGTTTAGTTTTAGTTTTAGTTTGTCTTTAGCAAGAGCCTTGGCTTTTGTTTAGTTTTTTGCTGCAACTCTTTTTAGTTTTCATGTTTATCTTGTTAAAGAGAGTTGGTTGTTGCACTGAGTTGTGTCTTGTTTTGAGAAGTAGGTAGTTGAGGTTGCTATTTAATTCTAGTAGTAACTTGCAATAGTTTTGAGGTATTGATGTGAGTAATGTTTGAACTTTTGGTGTCAAGAGCTCTAGCCTATTAGTGATAGGTGTCGTATTTTGGGCAATCCGTGTTTATCTTCAAAACCTACAAAACTAGTTGAGAACTCTAGCTACTAGATGGATCACTACTCTTCTGAGGGATCGAATATTAGAGTACACTCACGTACCATGAGTCGAGGATGTGCAAGGATAACCAAACCCCCATACACTCCTCCTCGGGGTACTTGTCTCTTTGTGAACCTCCTTATTAGATTGAGAGTTACCGATAATAAGTGCATGAGTTCTTCGGACTAATGTAAGTATTGAAAGTTGACACTTCCACCTGCCCATATTTTGCTAGCATTTCCCGTGCCGTGCATTGCCTTCTTCTCACTCCGAGAGTTGGTGTCCACCTTCGCCGGTACATACAAACCCTTGGCATGATACGCTCTGTCATCATAAGCTTCCTTATATCCTTCCTCAAAACAGCCACCATACCTACCTATCAAGGCATTTCCATAGCCTTTCCGAGTTACATTGCCATGCAACATCCACCTCTTCATGACTTGATCTTCATGTCATACATGTTCCTGCTACACTGGCAGCGGCATACATTGCATACATCATGTTAGTTACATCTTCTTTATGATTTTGAGTACCTTGTAAAGTGTGAAAGATCTCCTTTACCTCCTTGTAAAATAGAGTGTTGCCCTTAAGTGAGGAAAAGATCCCAAAGTGGACACAATAAAAGATCCCGAAGAGGACAAATGAGAGTTAAATAGAAAGAGCCATTGAGGCCACAAAAAAATACAAAAAATATAAAAAAAGAGAAAAAGAAATAAAAAGAGAGAAAGGGGCAACACTACTATCCTTTTGAGAGATCCACACTAGTACTCCCTTTATATCCTTGTACTCCATAGAGATGATCATTATGCATATAGCTATGTGGGGACCTTCACACTATAGAACTTGGCTTGCATATTCCAAGGATGAGCCTCCTCAAACGAGCTCTAGGTCTTCATGAGCGAGCAAGTTAGATGCACCCCCACTAGTTCCATTGGAGAGCTTCTTAGCTCGTATGTGCATCCGTTGCATGGCAATCCCTACTCCTCACATCATATCTATCATTTGGCATCTCTTGCCTATGATTGTCCTCATTGATGTGAGCCTTTGTCATCCTTTTTGTCTTCCTCCTCCACCATATTCTCTCTTTGCCATCCTAAGTGTCAACTCTCGTGCTTACGCTCATCAATTGCATGAGTGCTCAAAATATCGAAAAGGAGTGGATCAAATTGACTTGTACCTGGCTAGTGGTCTGGGGACGAGTCAAGATAAGATTCTAAAGAAGACCAAGTGTGAAACTTTAGTAGATTGAGTTCTCAACACAAAAATACTTTTTTCTCGTATTCCCTATCCCCCTTCTTGCACGCAAACACCATTTGGAGACATTCGAGTCACGGACAGCGAGAGCTCTTGCACCTAATGTTCTTTTGTTACTTGTTTCAATGCTAATATAGACTCTTGCCTGTTATGACTTGAATTGAATCTCTAACCTTGATTACTTTACTTTTCAAAGTTCTTTTATGGTTGCTAGCATGTCACCACAGAAATTATGCTGTTATCATTTACCTACTCGAGGACGAGCAGGAATTAAGCTTGGGGATGTTGATACGTCCAAAACGTATATATAATTTCTGCTTGCTCCATGCATGTTTTGTGTGATATTGCTATGATATAGATACACTTTCATACACTTTTGATCATATTTGGACTAACCTATTAACTCAGTGCACCCCAGTGCCAGTTCCTGTTTACTGCTGTTTTTCTATTTCAGTTTTCCCCCATATAAAAAGTGCCAGAAAAATTCGGGAAAATTCAGATAAAAAATCAGCGTGAAGGAAGCTTCGCGAAGAGCCCGAGAGGGGCCAGAGGGGAGCCAGGGGGGCCCAGGAGGCCACCCGGCGCGGCCCCACCCCTGGCCGCGCCAGGGGGGCACCTGGGGCCCCTGGTCCACCTCTGGCTGCCCCCCTTCGCCTATTTATTCTCCGTCACGGGGAAACTCCAGAAGAGGAACCCTATTCCGCAAACTCGCCTCTGTTCTGCCGCCGCCGCGCTTCCGAGATCGGGAGCACCAGAAGACATCTTCCCGGCACCCTGCCGGAGGGAGGATTGACCTACGGGAGTCTCCTCTCCACCATGGATGCTCCCCGGATGTCTCGTGAGTAGTTTTCCTTGGACCATGGGTCCGTGATCAGTAGCTATGTGATGTTCTCCTCCCCTCTTTGATCTTCATTGTTTAGACCTCGTGAGCTGCCCTACATGATCGAGCCACTTTTGTAATATTTCTGCTGTTGCTATGCTGAGTTTGATGGGATCTGATGGATTATGAGATTATGTTCAGATTGTGATAGAGTAATATATTTGGTTTCTATCTTTTATATTTTTGTTCCTAAGTAATTCTTTCATGTTCTCCGTTGCTGTTTATTGCTTTGGCCAAGTAGTAGGTAGTGACTCCAAGAGGGAACGTTGTGCTTGATTGTGGGTTCATGCCCCCCGATGACACGCTTGAGTGACAGAAACATGAGTCTAGGGGATGTGCTATTGCCACAAGGGGGAAAACAATGGTGCTTGTAACCGCGGTTGCAAGGATTGTTTACTTTACGCAAAGTTCTTTTTAATGCAGTTGTCTGTTGCTTTGGGTTTACACTTTGGGTGGGGTTCGCAACTTATTACCAGCGAGATGTTCTGGATAGATATCTCAAGGTGGATGATTAGTAGTAGATGCATTTGGATTACGGTCTACTTATTTTGGCGTACTGACCGTGCTTTTGAACCTCTTCCTTTCTTTTGTAGCATAGTTAGCATTGCGGTGCGTTCATAATCCTGTCAATTGCCTTTCTGTAATTTGTTTACCTGACATAGCAGTTTTATCGTCTTTTGGGAGAGAGACATCACTAGTGAACATCACTTTTCCCGGTCCATATCCTTATCACTGTTTCCACGCTATATTTACTTTACTGCTTTTACTTGCTATCATTATCCCTTGTGTTTTACCCTTTGTGAACAACAAGACCGGAGAGATTGACAACCTCTCTGAACTTCGTTGGGAACAAAGCTATCTATGTCTGTGTGCAGGTCCACGTCAGTCGCGCCGCTGACACCTACTTATCATCTCCGGAGTCCTACTGGAGACAAACCTTGGTATCTTCACAGAGGGAAACTCGCTGCTGTACTGCATCACGCCTTCCACTTGGGGCTCACCAACGAAGGGCGAGAAGCCATCACATGTGAGGCAGCTCACGAGTTCTCTAAAGTGGAAGCACAAAGAGGGGAGAGGAACATCACATAGCTACTGGTCACGGACCCATGGTACAAGGGGAACTACTCACGGTACATACGAGAGGCGTCCATGGCTATGGATGGTCTCCCGGAGGGGGTAGCTTCTCCCGGCAGGGTGCGAGAGCAGCTTCTCCAGGCAGCCCCAATCTTGAAACGGCGGCGGCGGAGGTACAGAGGCGAGATCGCGGAAAAGAGATCGATATTAGGGGTTTCTGTCGGGGGAATGATACCCAGGTAGGGTCATGAACCGTAGAGCAAAAGAGCCAGCTGTGAGCAGCAAGCGCAATGATCCACCTCGTCAGCCAGAAGCAAGGCCAGCCATCAGCAATCGTCTCGGTGCTCGTCAGATCGGTGAGAACGATGCCAGACATTGCATTGAGCTGTTTGGAAAGAGATGCACAGCAAGAAGAGGAGGGAGAAGCCGGCCTAGCATGCTTCGAGCATCGCATTCGAACTGAGCAGTTACCCAAAGGATTCATCCTGCCCAGAGACACCCCCAAGTACAATGGATCCGTTAAGCCAGAGGACTGGCTGACAGATTACATGACCGCAGTCGGCATCGCCGGCGGCAGTCGGCGTGTAGCTGTACGCTATGCTCCTCTGATGCTACAGGGGTCAGCTCGGACATGGCTGAACAGTTTGCCCGGAAACAACATCAACTGCTGGGAAGATTTTCCGTAAGCTTTCATTCGCAACTTCACCGACACGTATGATCGGCCGCATCTTCCTCGGCAGCTTGCCCTGTGCGTGCAAGGCAAGGACGAGCCACTCCGAGAATACCTAGCTCGGTGGATCAAGCTGAAGAATTCATGTGAAGGGGTCCATGAGATCCAGGCCATCCAGTATTTCACTAATGGGTGTCTGGAGGGATCAATGCTGAAGCACAAGCTGCTCCGCAAGGATTTTTCGTCACTGTCCGAGCTCATGAAGGTGGCCAATGCGTTCATTGTCTCTGATTCCGCAATGCGCGAGCCTATTCAGCTCGGCGTCGGCGGTGTGGTTCAGACACAAGGGGCTGCGCAAGCGGCAGAGACAGGAAACCAAGGGCTCAGTCAGCGAGAGCGCAGAGATATCAATCGGAACAACAACCAGCAAAATAGCGGAAAGAGGAAGGATGAGCAGCCAGATGCTCAGTATGGCAGTCGGCAGATGGCCGCTGTCCAAGATCAAGAGGAACAAGGGGCTGCAGGAGGTTGTCGGAAGATGAAGCCGAATGCAAAGCCGCAATGGCCAACGAAGCCCAAGTATACATTCGAGGACATGCTGGATCAGCCATGCAAGATGCACAACAGTCCAGGCAAGCCAGCGGCGCATACCACTCGGCAATGCGATTTCGTCAAGCGCATAGCAAAGGGAGAAGCATTACCACCTCCACCCCCACCACCACCTCAGAACAGAGCACCACCTCAGGCGCAGAACCAGTTCCCGCGGCAAGATGCCGCATATATGATTTTTACCAGTGAGTCAAGTGACAAGGGCAGTCGGAGAGCCCTAGCTCAGGAGGTCAATGCCACCATGCCCCTGATTCCCCAATACATGCACTGGTCCGATTGCAAGATTACCTGGGGCAAAGAGGATCACCCAAGCATCATGCCGAATCCAGGCACCTATCCGCTCGTGGTGGATGCCTTGTTTGCGACATCAAAGTTTTCATGTCTGTTTTCCCGAGTGCTCATTGATCCAGGAAGCACAATCAACATTCTGTACAGGGACACAATGATCAAGTTGGGACTCACGGAGAGAGACCTGGAGCGCAGTCGGACGACGTTCCATGGGATTTTTCCTGGTTTGTCATGCACTCCTATGGGTCGCATTCGGCTGGATGTGATCTTTGGGACAGAGGAGATTTCAGGAGAGATCCGATCTGGTTCGAGGTCGCCGACCTCAGCAGCCCATACCATGTCCTATTGGGATTGCCCGCAATCGCCAAGTTCATGCTTAACTCATATATGCCTTACCCGAAGATGAAGCTGCCAGGTCCAAACGGCATCATCACTATCGCCGGGGAATTCAGGAAATCTCTCGAGTGCTCATCTGCCGGTGCAAATCTGGCCGTCTCCCGGGTGGTGGTCGAAGAGAAGCGTCATCTCGACAAGGTGGTGGCAATGGCCCAGGCTCAAAGCAAGGTTCCCCTTCCGGTCGGCCCAGCCAAGCGAGCAGATGAGGAGACTGCATTTCAGGCGTCCAAGGACAGCAAGACGGTTGCTCTAGATCCCTCCGACCCAGCCAAGTTCGTTGTGGTCAGAGCAGGACTTAGCAACAAATAGGAAGGCGAGCTCGTCGAGTTCCTCCGTGAGAACCGGGACATCTTTGCATGGTCTCCACAAGACATGTCTGGAGTGCCGAGGGAACTCACCGAGCACAAGATCCACATTCGGCCAGGTTCTAAACCGGTCAAGCAACCCCTTTGACGTTTTTCTGTAGACAAGAGAAGAGCCATCGATGAGGATGTTGGGAAACGTAGTAGAAAACAAAAATTTTCGGCCTACGAATCAAGAACCCAAGATCATCCAAGAAGATTGCATACAAGGTTTTAGGTCATGGCTCACCAACCGATGTAGCGGAAGTAGAGTTGGTGAAGCTCGTGGACGTAGTGGAAGTAGACCTCGCAAGTTCTCCCACGAACAGTCCCTCGATCAATCCCACGAACAAGTCCCGCGATCTAGTCCCACGGACAAGTCCCACGAACAAGCTCCTCGAAGAAGGGTCGAAGGTACGACCCCTCCATTAGTATCCACACATCCCGTAGCAGAAATCCAGCAGCGCTCCGCCGTCCAGAGATGAACGCCACCGAGAAAACTAGAGGGAGAAAACCCTAATGGATTCCGATCTAGAACAGCGTCTAAACCGGGGTCTAATTGTGGAGCAACGGGGTTTAGAGGAGGGAGGGTGGCGCATAGGCCTTGGGGATTGATTGTGTTGCGCCCCCACCCCTCCCCCACATTATATAGGTGGCCAAGAGGCCCTTGGGGCGCAGCTCAAGGGGAATTGGGAGTCCAACTTGGACTCCCAAGCCTTCCAAACCTTACCACACCTTCCCACCGGAAACCTGCCATAATGGGTTTTGGTATTCCCACCTGGAGGAGGTTTCCTTCCCCTTGGAGTGCCCCCACCCCTTTGGCCGGCCAGGGCAGCCTAGGTGGCTTGCCCTCCAAGGCCAGGGGCGCAGGGGAGTGGGTGGTACTGCCCGGAACCTTCCATGACCTTCTAGAAGCTTCCAGGACCTTCCGGGACATATCGGGACCGCTTCGGGACATTCCGGACACTTCTGGAGCACTTCCAGGACCTTCCGGGACCGTTCTCGGACGTTCCGGAGCCATCCGGATAGTTTACAAAACCATCCGAGTTACAATTTAAGCCACCCGATGACCGCGAAGGTTGTCGGGACGCCCAGCGATTATCCGGAAACTATTCCGGTTGATCCAGGACTTCCCCAGTACCATTCTCATATGTTCCGGAACCACCTGGGACTACTCCAGAGTGATCCGGACATAACCTTAAATACCCAGAACTACTTCTGGTGCCCTTATGAACAATTCCATAAATCTCCGGAACTACTTCCGGTACCCGTATGAACTATTCTGCTTTGCTTCCACTAAACCTTCTACCATACTAGTATTCTAACAGACTACTGCTCGTTAAGTGTGTGACCCAATAGGTTCGGTATAATGCGGACATGACTCAGAACATCTTCCGGACATAGGTCAACAGCCTTTCATCAATAGCCAATAATCAACAGCGGAGCCATGGACACCCATGTTGACTCCTGCACATACACGAAGAAACTTCGAGTGAACCATTATGTTTAGTCATGTACCATTCCCTTTGCTTCGCGATATATGACAAAGTTAGAGGAGAGAAGTTTGGCACCCATGTGTAACAACTTTTGAACACAAGCCACTCGTTATCCTCTTTGCTCGTTTGTCCCTTTTCTCGTTATCGTATTCCGGTATCCCCGTGACTGAATCACAATGCGTCTGGCCAGACTATAATGGATACCGTCATACCGAGTGGGCCTGAAGTGAATATCTTCTTCATCGTGAAGGAGCAAATCCCATTCTTGAACTATCACAGTCACTAGCCACACCATCTGACATACCCAGAACTTATTTTACTACTTCCCATTTACGGGAGGATTCATCTAAGAACCAAAGCATGTCTTCCTGTGTGAAGCAACTCGATACTCTCATGGTCTAAGGAATTACGTATATGATAACATTTCATGATATGACTTATAAAGTTGTTACGATGTGATCTCTAAGTATATCATTCAATACTGGGGTCGGTTCAACATCATTGTTCTGCTAACAATATGTTCCCATTGCTACTGACATCCTTGTTACAAGAACAATGTCCATGATTAAGAAAACGTAATCATCAGTTAGCACATGAGCTGGTCTTAGAGGCTAAACCAGGAACTCTTGGTGTTTACATTTCCACACATGCAAGTGAGTTTTCTTCTGAATCTCATAGTCAGGGTCATTGCAATTATAGCACAGAAATATAAACATTAATTACGAACGTGGAAATATATATATAATAACATTTTATTATTGCCTCTAGGGCATATTTCCAACAGAGGACATCGCCAAGCTCAAGGCTGCTGTCAGAACCCTCTGTTAGGTAATGTGCTAGGATCTTTTCCACCTTGCATTCATGAAAGAAATCACAATGGAATTCAAATTCAAACTCAAATGGGAGAAGGAACACCCCCTAGATGAATTATTTCAAAAGGCCAGATAAAAATCTTCTCCAAAAATTCATGTTTGATTTTTGAAAAGTCTTAAAAATGAGTGTGATCACATATCAAGTGATGTGGGACCCACCCCATGCTCATGGATTTTTCAAATATTCAAACAGTGCCTTGGAATTAATCAAAAACCCCTATTTGATTTAAAGTTCAAAATATTTGAATTTTAAAAATGTTCAAGATTTATAAGTGGCTAGTATATTATATCGTGAGGCCACATAAAAATTATGAGCATTTTACAAAATGGCTAGATATTTTATTTAACTAGCTAAAACAAATGATAGAAGAAAACAGAAAAGAAAATAAGAAAAAGAAGGAAAACCCTTACCTGTCGCCCACAGGCGAAGGCAGCCCAGCCAGCCCACCCGACCCAAAAGGGCAAGGGGGTCTTCTTCCCCACCCCGCGCCTCCAAGCTGCTCGGTGGAATGCCACCGAGCCAGCCGTGGACGCCACGTCACCGCCGAGAGCCTTCCAGGCCTCCTCGTGCCCTCTTCCTTCGCCTGGAGACGCCCTGGAGTACGCCTCCTCCATTCCCCCCTCCTTAGCGTCTTCCCCCTCCTCCTGCGCTCGATTCCATCGCCGCCCGTGAGCAACCGTGGAACACACCGCCGTCTTCACGCGGCCACCGTCGACGAGAGGACGCACCGCCAAGTCCATCCGCTCCGCCGTCGTCTACGACCACACCGTGTAGAAGGAATCGAAGCCAGGCGCCTCCACGAGCTCGCTAGCTTCGTCGTCTTCCACTCCGGCCGCCGCGAGTCGACCTTGAAATCCGGCAGCTCCAGAGCTTCCCCGCCTCCATCGATTGCACAGCTGCACTCCCTGCGTCTGGGTGAGCGTTTCCCCTCAAGCCACGGCTTCCTTCCCCTCCTCTAGCTCGATATGCCATGGACGCCGAGGTGCAGCGCCGCCGTGCTCGTCGACGGCGAGTCTCCGTTAAGCAAGCGTCGACGCCATCTTGTCCTTCGCGTTCCCCGTACTCCACTGCTCCGTTTGCACCTGTCCCCACTTCAAATGGCGATCTATAGCGAGGTTGGCCTCCAGCCAGTAGCGCCGCCGCCGCTAGGGCTCGTCGCCGACGTGCCTCCGATGCGTTCCAGTGGCGTTGCTCTGCTCCGTTCGACGCGCGCAAGGGAGGGATTCAAGATGGAGGTCGCAGCGCTCGAATCCGTGCCCGGAGTCGCCGTCCTGCGCGTCGCCGCCGCGTCGGAATGTCACCGGCGTCTAGCCGCCGGTGGCTTAATGACGTGGACGTCATTAGGGGGCTAACCCCCCTGTTAGTTGACCCCAGGTCAATGACAGGTGGCCCCCCCAGGCCTTAAACCCCCTCTGTTTAATTTTAAACAGAGGGATTAAACCAGTGACACTGACAGGCCGGCCCCACACGTCAGACCCCCCCACGTCACCCTTGCGCAAGCATGACGCAATAAAGGCTTTTCCTATTTAAATCAATTCAGAAAATTCCAAAAAATACCCCAAACTTTGAAAATTCATAGAAAATTCATATTAACTCCAAATTTAACAAATAATATATGAAAAATGATCAGGAGAAAATTATCTATCCAAATATGCAACTTTCAACTATGTTTGAGTTGAATTTAAAATTTGACCAGTAGCTTTTGCTATTTGATTTAAATGGAATGAAATCAAATTCATTTCAAATGCTTTTGCATTTTGAACCATAGCAACATACCACATTATACTTGAAATTCAGAGGCATATCATACACATTTCAAAATGAATTACATTGATCACACAATAGCATTTGTAACTTGGCTAAATTGAATTCAAATTGGAGTTTGAATTTGCAATTCATTTGCAATATACTCCATTTAAATGGAATTGCCTCACACATCAAAGTCATGCAAACCAAGTTTCAACCTTCAACCATGTGATTGTGCATTGTATTTACTTTGCTACCTTGTTTGTTGTTTGTCGAGTAGAGGTGGAACCGGAACAGGAGGCTGCCCCCTTCGTTGAAGATTCTGAGACTGAACCTCGTCAGCAAGGCAAGCAAACCCCCTTTGATCATGTCGATAAAATCCCACTTCCCTCTCATGTCTCGCTGATGCATTGTATAGGATGATTACCATGCTACGTTTCTACCGCATAGATGAACCCATTCCTTTGCATGACCTATCATTTGTCACAGTAGTAAGCAAACCACAATCCTAGAAAATGTAGGAGTTGATTGATATCATGTGGCCCCTGCAATTGTTACTGCTTATTGCATGCTTAGAGTGATACAATGTTGATACTGTTATGTGAGTCGGGATGGTAGCATTCATGATTTGGATGGTGGAAAGGTGTTGGTGAATCTACCCTAATACAAGGTGAACGATGAGAGGCTGTGTAGGAGTACACGGTGGGTTGTCTCGTTGAACACCGCCCTAAGTCTGAGTTCTTGTGTGGTGATCCAAGATGAAGAGTACAACCACACATTGGGCTCACTGACCCCTATCAACCTATTAACTCATCCCTTTCGGTGTCCAGATGTCGCAGTAGTTCGGAGTTCTGGTAGGTTTGTGACCTGGCTGCTAAGTGAGAGAACGGCTCAACCGAGACCGGCTTATGCACCACGCACACATCATCTGGGTCCACTTCGGTAAACCGTCCGGGTTCACGATAGTGGTAGCCAACCCAGGTAGGCGGCTTTCTTGGACTAGATCGGCTATGAGGTAACAGTTGTGGTGAGCACCCTCGCCGGCACCCCTTGAATGGTGTCGAGGCCAAAGGCGGTAACTGATGATCATGTGTGTGTAGCGGTACACCCCTGCAGGGTTAACAAAACTATTCGAATAGCCGCGTCCGCGGTTATGGACTACTTGGAAAGCTTAGCTTGATTATTAGACAACTTGAACTGGATACTTCTAAAACACACCAAGATAAGTGTGAGTGCTATGGCGTGCTTTCTCGTGGGGAAGTCGAGGAAGACACCATAGTGGTGTAATTGGATGAAGAGATATAGTGGACTCGTGTACGCTTCTTACCTCACGTCTGGTACTCGTAGTTCAGGACTAGCCAAGTCAAAGCTGGCACTTCTGCAAATGAACCCCACCTCCCTTTACCTTGATACATGTGCATGAGCAGTATAGCTCCTACGCAAGTCTTGCTGAGTACGACTTTGTACTCACGTTTGCTTAATCTATGTTTTAGATGAACCCACTGACCCCGAAGGTGGATTCTTCATCGAGCTCGACGACTGAAGACCAAGCTAGTGTTGTCCCAGTCAGACGACTGTCCCCTCGTGGAGGGCTTGTGTTAAAATAAGGCTTCTTAAGCCATTTGTTAAACTTGTCTGTACTCAGACATACTTGGCTTCCGCTTGTTTGATGTAATGTTGGATCACATGCTTGTGATCTCTGTGTGCACTCTATAAGAGTTATCAATAAAATGTATACTTTGTAGAGAATTGCAATGATACCTGCTGTTCATACAAGGCATGTGTGCTGCGTGTATGTTTATAACATGCAAGCCTATGTATGGGTTTTCGAGACCTTAGTTGTGATCTGGCTGGCGGTCTTTTATACACCAAGTGGCCGTTAGATGTGCGCAGCTTGGGGCATCGCGATGCGATTGCTCGTGACTCCGTCACGTGCACACTTTGGTGTATGATCGATCCCGCCCTAGACCCCGACTAAGTGATCGGGCTGGAGTAAGTCTATGTAAGGGTTATAATACAATCGATAGTATGGTTGAGGCGACTTGTCTATGAGTATGGGAGTTCACCACCCATATCATTTAGACTTGTGTACGAACGATGAGGACCCAATTCAGTTGATCATCCGGCCTGGATGGGATGCCCCTCACGTTCGATGCTTTCCGAGAACGTTCTGTGCTTGGCCTTGTCTGCTTAGACAAGTGGGTACAGTTCTCGGCTCTCAATATGATTGTGTTGAAGCGAGGCTTGCATACGCTAACCCCGGGTCCCGACAGCTGCAGGCTTCATCATGGAGGTATTCTACCCCGAGTGGCTGGCAAACCCAGTCCTTGTGATGAAGAAGAACAAGACTTGGCGCATGTGTATCGATTACACTTGCCTGAACAAGGCATGCCCCAAAGATCCGTTTTCTCTATCCCGTATAGATCAAGTCATTGACTCTACGGCCAGCTGTGAGCTTTTGTCATTTCTGGATGCCACTGCTGGCTATCACCAGATCAAACTTGCTGTGGAAGATCAAATAAAAACTGCCTTTATAACCCCCCTTTGGGGCTTATTGCTATATCACCATGCCTTTTGGTCTGAAGAATGGAGGTGCTACTTATCAGCGCACCATCCAGCGTTGCACGCATTCTCAGCTCGGCAGAAAATTGCATGTGTATGTAGATGATTTGGTGGTGAAGATGGTCAAAGGGGTCACACTCCTGGACGATCTCAAGGAAACATTCGCCAATTTACGCGTCTACCAGATCAAGCTCAATCCAGAGAAGTGTGTGTTTGGTGTTCCAGCTGGCAAACTGTTGGGATTTCTCGTTTCTGAAAGAGGAATCGAATGCAATCCCGAGAAGATAGCCGCAATCGAGCGAATGGATCGACCCAAGAATTTGAAACAAGTACAGAAGTTCACCGTTTGCTTGGCGTCACTCAGCCGATTTCTCAGTCGGCTGGGAGAGAAGGCAATCCCATTGTATCAACTCGTGAAGAAGACGGAGAAGTTCACCTGGACTCCACAAGCAGATGAAGCATTCAAGGAGATGAAATGTATGCTCTCCACCGCACCGATTCTAGCCGCACCGATTGAGAAGGAGCCGATGATGTTGTATATCGCGGCAACCAATCGGGTGATCAGTGCAGTGATGGTGGTAGAGCGTCCTGAGAAGGACAAAGCGCAACCGATTCAGCGGCCAGTATATTACATCAGCGAGGTGCTCTCAACATCCAAGCAAAATTATCCCCACTACCAGAAGATGTGCTACGGAGTCTACATGGCGGCCAAGAGATTGAAGCCCTATTTTCAAGCCCATCCGATTGTGGTGGTCAGCTCGGCCCCGCTAGCCGACATCATTGGAAGTAGAGCTGAAACCGGCAGAGTGGCCAAATGGGCAATTGAGATCGCCAACCACGGCATCCAGTATGAGCCGAGAACAACAATCAAGTTTCAAGCGTTGGCCGATTTCCTGGTGGATTGGGCTGAAACTCAGTACATGCCACCCGTCCCAGGATCGGACTTCTGGAGAATGCATTTTGATGGGTCCAAGATGAAGGATGGCCTAGGGGCCGGTATTGTTCTCACATCACCAAAAGGAGACCGGCTGCACTATGTATTGCAAATCCATTTCGCAGCATCAAACAATGTTGCCGAATACGAGGCCCTTATGCATGGCATCAAGCTAGCCAAGTAGATCGGCATTCGGAACATAGAATTTTTTGGCGACTCCGACCTGGTGGTGCAGCAGTGTACATGCAATTGGGATGCCAAAGATGCAAATATGGCAAGCTACCGTTTCCTAGTACAACAGCTAAGTGGATATTTTGAAGGCTGCGAATTTCATCATGTGCTCAGAGAAAACAATGAAGCACCAGACGCCCTGTACAAGCTCGGCTCCACCAGGTAAAGCATTCCACCAGGGGTATCGTTGGAGCACATCAAGAAGCCCTCTATCACGCCTTCGCCAGAGTTCGAGTCCATTTTCATATCAGAAACCGACCTGGAGGCATTAAGGCAAGCAAAGTTGGTTCAACCAATGAAGATTCCGACTCTGAAGAAGCAGTCAAGCGCCCAGGAAGCTGCGACCTCGGCAAGTCCGGCAAATCCAGGGGCTGCCGATTGCGGTCCAGGGGTTGACGATCTCGGCAAGAAGAAGAATTCGAAGGCAAAAGCAGCAGCAGCACCAGGTGTCGGGAACTCATCCGAGCTATCGACACCAGGGGCTGCCGATTGCGATCTAGAGATACCGGTTTCGAGGGAAGAGCCAGTAGATCCTGAGGCTCCAGACTCAACAGAGCAAGCAATACCAGGGGCTGCCGACGACAAGCCAGAGGCTGGAATCATCAGCTCGGATATTGACTCCGATATGATAGAAGTACAAGAGGCCGAGCCAGAAGAAACAGTCGCACCACAACATGCAATGGTCATGGTAGTCGTCACCGCTCCAACCTGGGCGCAGCCGATCAGAGATTTCTTGGTCGACGGGACTCTTCCCCCAGATGAAGTTGAAGCCAGGCAGATACAACGCCGATCTGGTGCATACACCATCATCAACAATGAAGTGATGCACAGAAGTGTAACTGGAGTTCTCCAGCGATGTGTAGAAGAGGACAGGGGGCTCGTG
The DNA here is from genome assembly GCA_950022295.1 of Bromus sterilis. Lineage (NCBI taxonomy): Eukaryota > Viridiplantae > Streptophyta > Magnoliopsida > Poales > Poaceae > Bromus > Bromus sterilis. The sequence continues at coordinate 15,795,336 of OX465598.1, read as the reverse complement.
CTGCTCTGGGATATTCATCAAGGCAAATGCGGTCATCACGCATCAGCAGCTGCAATAGTAGCCAAGGCATTTCGCCATGGTTTTTATTGGCAGACAACACGAGCCACGGCAGAGCATCTGGTTAAGCACTGCAATGGTTGTCAGCGGTTCAAGGACAAGAGTCATCTCCCGGCGTCGGCGCTCAAAACAATCCCGATAACATGGCCGTTTCCAGTTTGGGGGCTGGACATGGTTGGGCCGTTCAAGCGAGCAAGGGGTGGTTTAACCCACTTACTAGTTGCAGTCGACAAGTTCACCAAGTGGATTGAGGCACGCCCGATCAAGAAGCTGGATGGTCCGACAACAGTTCGCTTCATTGCCGACGTCGCAAGTAGATATGGAATGCCAAACAACATCATCACCGACAACGGCATGAACTTTGCAAAGGGGGCTTTGGCTCGGTATGCATCCGAGTACGGCACTCGGCTCGATGTGGCATCAGTAGTGCACCCCCAGTCAAACGGCCAAGCAGAAAGAGCAAATGGTCTCATCCTTGCAGGCATCAAGCCCAGATTGATTGAGCCACTCGAAAGAGCACCCGGAGCATGGATTGATGAACTCCCAGCAGTTTTGTGGAGTCTGAGATCCACACCCAACAGGTCAACCGGATTCACCCCATACTTCCTGGTATATGGTTCAGAAGCAGTCATCCCAGCCGACATAGAATTTGATTCACCTCGGTACACCTTATACACTAAAGCAGAAACCAAGGAAGCGCGAGAAGACGGTGTTGATCTGAAGGAAGAAGCTTGCCTATTGGCTCTGTCCAGGTCGGCAATTTACCAGCAGAGGCTGAGGCACTACCACAACAAGAAGATCCGCCCCCTTGCTTTCCGCGAAGGCGATTTTGTGCTCCGCAGAATCCAGAAGTCAGATGGTCAGCACAAGTTATCATCACCTTAGGAGGGTCCTTTCATCGTCAGCCGAGCACTCAAGAACAATGCATATTACTTCATTGATTGCACGCAAGGCACTCGGCATAAGGATACTTCAGGAGTTGAGACGCAGCGTCCCTGGAACGCCGAGCTATTATGCCCGTTTTACAGTTGAGTCATGCGAGTGTATTCATGCTATCAAGCATTCAATCAGTAAAGCTGTCATGCGTCTAAAAGATAGCATTCGATTGTCTTTATATGAGCTTTTCGTTTTTGCGAAAGCCTCAGTTGGCAAAGCCTTGTCATACCCGAGATGCGCGAAAATCTCACTCGGGGACTGGCCCACCGCGCGGTCAGAAGTGTAAAATAAAGCAAAACATGAGAACCGCAGGTTCGAAACCAAGCTAGCATGCGACACGAGCACATATCATAAATTGACTGTGGCATCAATGAAGCAACAACTGTTCGGACCTGCGGTACTGCATCTCGAACATAAAAACACTCTGGAAAGAGGACCATGGCTGACGGCGCCATCCGCCGATTGCGTCCCCGATCGATTCACCGAGCAATTGGCAAGGAGCAATCGGCTGACTAAGTCTATGCAGAATCCTTCCGCTCTAACGCTAGAACAGTTCAACCTCAATGACCAAATCCTAGCGGTGTATGATCCTGTGAGCCGATACCAGACCGCACGTCGGCTGTCGGCAAACATGGAATCATGCCCCCAAGGGAAAATGGCAAAGAGCAAAAATGATAAAGAGAGAAGCAGGAAGTTGATCACATATGAAAGTTGTGCAATAAAGCAAAGATAAGAGACTCAAGGCCGAATGAGTTCATTACATCAGAACATCCCCAGTGGGTGTCCTTGAAATTTAGCAAAGTCTTGCGAAAGTCGCGGTAAAAGACATAAAATTCACTTGCTAGGCGTCGAGAACGGTAGAGGTCGGCAGCACGGTCGAAGCAGTCGGAGCAGTGGATGGCGTTTGTGTAACGGTCGGAACTGTTTGCTCCAGCATAGTCGGACCCTCTGGCACAGTAGCCACCTCCGATTGCTTAGGCTCCGTCAAATCTTCCTTCGCCTTGGAGGGCTCGGCATCAGCTGGCTTGGCACTCGTCCGTCCTGAGGTGGCCTTGGGTGAAGTATGGGACGAGCTGCTGTCGGATAAGTCATCGTGATAAAGATGAGAGCTTGAAGAGCGCGCAGGTTGACTGCCTTGACCTCCTCGGGCACGTCCGCCAGCAGAAGGGCTGTCGTCGGCCAGGGCAGTGATAGGAAGTGGAGCAATCGGCATCCCGGCATCATCAAGAACAGGGGTGTATTCATTATGAGGGAACCACCCGGCCATGGTCGTGGCAAGATGGTTCACCTGGGTATAAGCCGTCTCAAGGAGGTCGGTCACCCGTCTCGCATAGTGTAAAGCCGAGCCAGGCTCATCTTGGGATACCAGCTCAGTACGGTCTGAAGCACTATCTCGGCGCCAGTCCGGGCAGCTGAGTCAAGCAAAGCCTCGACTCGGCGGGGAGCGGCTTTCAGCAGCATCAGTACCTGGTCATGAGTGGCAGTCGGGGCATCCCCTTGCTCCGAATCCTCGTCGTCGGAGTCATGTGTGCCTGCTGAGGATCCTTCGCCATGGCGCAGGCGCCCGAGTGCTTGTTTTAGTTCGGCAGGCCCCCAAAGCAGCTCAGCGAGTTTCTGAACGCCCAGTTTGAATGCGAAGATGCTGCCAAGGATGACAGGGATGCGAGCTTCGGTGGCAATGATGAATTCCCGGGGACTCCATCCTTCAGCCTCAGTCCTCACAGGCCAGCCTTCTTCGGCTCGGATTTGTTTCTCCTCAGAAACTGCATGCTGAGTGGCGGGCTCGGAGGCAGGCCAATGCTCTGTATCGGGAAGATAAGTGTGAGAAGATGCAAAACAGAAGAAATCGACAGGAGAACCAAGACAAGAGAGATGGCTCACCAGAAATAAGAGAATCCATCTCACGAAGTCCCTCGAGATTAACTCGGGCCTCGCGTCGGGCCTTGGTTAGCTCGTCATTGTGGCGCAGCGTCATAGCCTCCAGCTTGGCCACCGCGTCATCTCGTTTAGCTTGCATAGCAGTCCAAGCTGTCACCGCGGCATCGCGCTCCGAGCGCAAGACCTCGGCAGTCGTGGCATGGGCCGAGATCACCGCCTCCAGTTCGGCTTTGTGACTGGCTCTGAGCGCAGCCATCTCACTTTGCAGCCGCTCAGCAGTGCAAGATAAATCAGTTTCGGCGGCTCAAAGGCGCTCAAGCTCCTGCTGAGCAGCGGCAAGCTCGGGGCCTTGATGGTCGAGCTGCTCCAACAGCTTGGACACACGGCCCTGAAGAGCGGTAATAGTGGGCAAATATGCGGCAGCAGCTGCAATGTGGATCAGAGGAAAAAGTTAGAGTCGGAAAATGAAATCGATCGGTTGGGAATCAGCAGAATTACCTGTCAGCTCGGCGACCTTGGCGGTCTGTTGGTTCACCTGAAGCTGGGCGGAGGCAAGGAGTCGCAGGCTGGCGGCGTAGGACTCGAGCAAAGTCTCAAAAACCTTGCGTTTTTCCTCGGCGACAGCCTGTGCATTGAAAGAGAGTCAGTAAGAAAGTTGACGAGATCAAAATTCGAGAGAAGATCCGAGCTGATTGCACGCAATTGGCCCGAATCTCGAGGACTACACCCAGTGGGTGCGCTTGCGTGCACCCACTCGAGGGCAGATCCACCGATCTGAGGACTGCATAGGAAAGCAAAAGTAAGAAGAAGATCCGAGCTGATTGCACGCAATCGGCCCGAATCTCGGGGACTACACCCAGTGGGTGCGCTTGCGCGCCCCCACTTGGAAAAGAGGACTTAAAGTGTGATTGCGATCGACGAGCTCGAGCTCCTGAAGCACGCCGGCGGAGAGTGCCTTCACTCGGTCGTAAGCTGAAGCCATAATGCCATGGGAGGCCAAGGAAAAGCGGCGCTAGGCGTCAGGCTCGGAGTCGGCAGGACCGGTGTGGGAGTAGGCCATGCGGAAGTGCTCCACCGAATGCATCTGTGATTCGGGAGCAGCAGAGGAGGTCGTTGTCGACGTCGGCTGAAGGATCAAAGCCTTGGAAGCAGCAACAATTGAGGGCGGCGCCGAGGTGGCTGGCGGGGTAGTAGCACTCGGTGTCGGTGCAGTTGTGGAAGGAGGAGACACCGTCACAATCGGCGGAGTTGTCGTGACGATGGCAGTCGGGATCCGACCGGAGGACCACGGTGAGGAATGAGCAATCGGAGGATCCGGTCGCAATCCCTCGGCATCGGCGGACTCCAGGTCGACGATGTCCTTGGGAGCTACAGAGGCTTTGGGCAGAGGCCTGCTCGGAGGCCTGCCAAGAGGTTTGTTGAGGTCGGTGCGGTTTTTCTTGGCCCTACGCTCGGCATCCTTCATCGAGAGAGGAGCAGGCGGCGGTCTTTTCATGAATGGAGGTTGCAGAGGGAGCCGGGCCCGTGAAGGCAGGGATGTCCCGATCAATGTCATCCAGGTCAATAGCAGCCCTGAGTAGAAAAGAGAGATAAGCAACAAAGAAAATAAGAATGTCAAGGAAGAGCGAGAAGGGGAATAAAGTACCCGGCAGTCATCGGTGCTCCTCGGGGCATCCGGAAGCGCAGAGGTGGGATATCCAGAGGAGCTTCCTGCAGAACGGGGCCGACCTTGGGCTTGGCACTGGGAGCTTTCCCAGTCGGCTGAGCCCGAGTGCGCCCAGTCTGAGTGGTTTTCCCTCTCGGAGCAACCACCGCCGTCTTCGCACTCTTGCTCGGTGCAGCACCGGATGACGAGCCGTCAGCTCGGGAGCATTTGAGCGGCGCCTTCTTGGGGTCGGGATGCGAATCTGCACCGGAACCTCCAACCTTTGAGGCGCTGTCGCCATCACTCCATTCATCCAGAAATCGTTCGAAGGAGGAATCATGCATACCCCCTTGGTCAGCCGCATCGGCGTCGGCGGGGGAGCCGTCGTATTCAAGGTCGGTGGGGTCCTCCTCCTCGCGACCAGGGGCAAATTCGCCAGCAACTTGACCGTCTTGCATCACGGTAGTCGCGATAAAGTACTGAAAAATGAACAAGATATCAGAAGAGCAAGTGAGCAGCCAAGCAATCGGGCGAAGTGAGAAAGCAATCGGAGCGTACCTCTGGAGGATTAACTCCGCGGTGAAGGCACTTTAGGCCGAATCGAAATGGTTTTGGCAAGGGGGTGGTGGTAAGTGCTTTCACTCGGAGGCGCAATGCTCTGTTGCTTAGCTTCTTGGTGCAAATCTGAGTGGGATCCCTCCAAGTTGCCATATCGCAGATGCGGTGCACTCGGCGCTGAAGCGGAAGCACTCGGACCTGAAGCCAAGTGGCCACGAGGTCGTACGCCTTAAGGCCATCCTCTTCAAGCTGAGCAATCCGAGTCACCTGAGATTCAATATCACAGTCGCCGACTCCAAGCTTGGTCGACCACTGGTATTTCTCAACCGGAGGAGCGAGCTGGAATTCGGCAAGGTTGGTGAGTTCGGGGCCCTTGTCAGGAGATCGGACGTAGAAGAAGGTGGCCTGCCAATCCTTGAATGATTGGATGATGGCAGGGGACTCATAGCCCTGTTTGCTAGAGTAAAGAATGCAGCCGCCACAGTCGGTCATGGCGGTCTCGTGAATCGGCGCGTTGTCTTCTCCGTATGGATTTGGCAGCAGCCTCCCGGTCCGAGCCATGTGACCTCGGAGGTGGAAGAGGCGCTTCCACAACCCGATGCTCAGCTGGATGCCGAGATAGCCCTTGAAGAGGGTGACGAATCCCGACATCGTCATGATGAAATTGGCGGCGAGATGGTGCGGTTGCAATCAGTGGAAGTCCAAGAATTATCGGAAAAAGGTGCTCACCGGCAGCCCGAAGCCGCGCTCGAAGTGCGCCACAAAAACTACGTGCTCGCGGGTGCGCGGTTCTGGCATGATCTCCTCGCCGGGGGCACGCCATTGGATGCCAACCGGCATCTTGCGCGCGTGGAGAAGCTGGCGGATCTCGTTGTCGTTGACGGTGGAGCCTTTCCACCGGCCATGGCTGGCGGCGGATTTATCGTCCGCGGCGGTCATGGTGTCTTCCAGGGCGGTGGAGGATGAATCCAGAGAGAAGGGCGAGGAGAATCCGGCAGCATATGCTGGCTAATGGAGGCGCGGCGGCGGCGAAGGGCGTGAGCGGGTTGCAGAGAGGCGGTGCGGTGCAGTGGCACCCCGAGCACGCTAGGCCAAGGTCGCCGGAGCAGAAGCACTGCGGCGGCGCGAAGAGGAGAAGGAGAGCGAGGAAGAAGTGGAGTGATCCCGAGGAGCCCCCTCCCCCTGTGGCTTATATGGGCGGCAGGGGCGAGTGGGATCGCAAATGCGACTCGTGTGGCCCGGTGTGGCCGCGTGTATCAAGAGAAAGTTGGGCTGTTTCGGAGCAGAAGATCGTGGTGCAGAAGGCGAGGCGTGCGTGGTAACGTCCCGTCGCGCGTGGGTCATGGGGCTCGGAGCATTAACTGCCCCGGGGAATCGGAAGTGACGTGCGACGTGGGTTGGTCAGAGGTTGGTCAAAAGTAACCGTTGGAGAAGCAATCGGTTGAGCTAGATCTCAGCTCGGCCAAAGTGTGGCAACGGAAGTTTTTCAGAGAAGCACGAGAGCAATCGGCGAGATGGTAGTCGAGGTCGGAGAAGGTGTATCGAACTATTACTGATCTGGTCGGCCGGGCAGAATCTCCGATCTGAGCGTTCAGATGGGATTGAGAAGTCCGATGAGGCCAGAGCAGTCAAAACGCGAAAAGAAGAAAAGAAAACCTACAAGGGCCCCACTATCAAGTAACCGGGAGCCCTTACAGCTTTAGGGGCTAGTGTCGGGGGAATGATACCCGGGTAGGGTCACCCAGACGAAAGCAATATTTCAAGACAAGGAGGAGGCCGATTGGGCTGCTGCTGGGCCGAGCTAGGAAGTCGCATGGCCGATTGCTCCCAAGCAATCGACCATGCTGAATGCGAGCAGTCGGACCAGGCGCAATAGGCCCACTCCTCAATCGGCTCAAGAGTTGACCTTGTCCAAGTTGGACTCCTCTGGTACAAGGTCATAAATGCAGGATCCCGAGAGATCCGGGTGGCAGTAAGCTAAGTCACTTCGCCGATCTGTCAGAGGAGTGTTGTCACCCTTTTCCTCTGAATCCGGAGACAGGACGACAAGACCAGAGGTCATAGATCCACTGTTCATCATCATTACCTAGAAGCTACAGCATGGGCAGCCGCTTGACAAGTCCGGATCAACCGGAGATTTGCAGTCGGTGGACCCCAGCCGACGAGAGGATGACAGCTGGGGCCAACCCCCGACTGAAATGACCGTAGTACCCTGAGCTCACACTATAAGAGCCCGGGGTACCCCTCCTGTGAGAGGGACGCCCCCATTCGCATTTACTTCCCACAGTAGTTCCCGTAGAGAAGCAGAGGAGAGCCATGCCCACGGCAGGTCTCTTCTTCCTCTGAGCAGCTCCATGAGCATTGATTGTAGTTCGTGAGATCATTTATAGCAAGCAGACAAGCAGGAGTAGGGGTGTTATCTCTCAGGAGAGCCCCGAACCTTGGTACATCATGGTGTCCTTCACCGTGCTTGTGCCCAACCCGTTTCCGGCACCATCGACATAGTTCTCCCTCGAGTCTTCCCCTCTCTTTAGCCATCCCTATGGCATCTGTTGTTACTAAACGACGACAATTTCCGTCACGGGGGGTAAATATAGGCGAAGGGGGGCATCGAGAGGGGCCACAGGCAGCCAGGAGGCCCCCTGGCGCGACCTAGGGTGGGTCCGCGCCAGGGACCCTTCTAGAGTCCCTGTGGTGGCCCTCCTTCCCTCCTTTGGTGTTTTCGGAAGCTTCCGTGTCGCTAATTTTTTATCTGATTTTTCCGGATTTTTTGGAGCACTTTTAATGGCCGAAAAACCTGAAATACAAAACAGCAACTGGCAGTTGGGTGCACTGGGTTAATAGATTAGTCCAAATATGCTCAAAAGTGTATGAAAGTTCAAGCAAATCATGGCAAAGTCACACAAAACATGCATGGAGAAAGCAGAAATTATAGATACGTTTTGGACGTATCAGCGTGCAAGAAAGAGGGATATGGGAGTATGAGAGAAAAGTATACTTGTTGAGAACTCAATCTACTAAAGTTTCACACTTGGTCTTCTTTGGAATCTTATCTTGACTCGTCCCCTGACCACTAGCCAGGTACAAGTAAATTTGATCCACTCCTTTTCGATATTTTGAGCACTCATGCAATGGATGAGCGTAAGCAAGAAATTTGACACTTAGGATGGCAAAGAGAGAAATATGGTGGAGGAGGAAGACAAAAAGGATGAGAAAGGCTCACATCAATGAGGACAATCATAGGCAAGAGAGCCAAATGATAGATATGATGTGAGAAATAGGGATTTCCATGCAACCGATGCACATGTGAGCTAAAAGCTCTCGAAGGAACTAGTGGGGGTGCATCCAACTTGCTTGCTCAAGAAGACCTAGAGCTCATTTGAGGAGGCTCATCATTGGAATATACAAGCCAAGTTCTATAGTGTGAATGTCCCCACATTGCTATATGCATGAATGATAATCTCTATGGAGTACAAGATATAAGAGGGAGTACGAGTGTGGATCTCTCAAAGGGAATAGTAGTGTGCCCCCTTCTCTCTTTTTATTTCTTTTTCTCCTTTTTCTATTTTTTTGTATTTTTTTTGTGGCCTCAATGGCTCTTTCTATTTCTCTCATTTGTCCTCTTTGGGATCTTTTGATTTTGTCCTCTTTGGGATCTTTTCCTCACTTTAGGGGCAACACTCTATATTTTTCATGAATATAGGATATCTTTCACACTTTACAAGGGTACTCACATAAAGAAGATGTAACAATCATGATGCAAATGTATGCCTCTGCCAGGAGAGCAGGATATGCAAGAAGTATAGAACATCTTTCACACTTTACAAAAGTACTCAAATCATAAAGAAGATGTAACTATCATGAAGTATGCAAATGTATGCCTATGCCAGTGTAGCAGGATATGCAATGATACTAGCGCGTCATGTAGCAATGATTAGGGCAAGGCCCAACTAGCATGCGGCTCATCGATCAAGCAAGTAGCATGTATGACATGAAGATTAAGTCATGAGAAGGTGGATGTTGCATGGCAATGTATCTCGGAAAGGCTATGGAAATGCCTTGATAGGTAGGTATGGTGGCTATTTTGAGGAAAGATATAAGGAGGTTTATGATGACACAGCGTATCATGCCAAGGTTTTGGATGTACCGGCGAAGGTGGACGCCAAATCTCGGAGTGAGAAGAAAGCAATGCACGGCACAGGAGAGGCTAGAAAATATGAGGAGGTGGAAGTGTCAACTTTCAATACTTACATTAGTCTGAAGAACTCATGCACTTATTATCGGTAACTATCAATCTAGTAAGGAGGTTCACAAAGAGACAAGTACCCCGAGGAGGAGTGTATGGGGGTTTGGTTATCCTTGCGCATCCTCGACTCATGGTACGTGAGTGTACTCTAATATCCGACCCCTCAGAAGAGTAGTGATACATCTAGTAGCTAGAGTTCTCAACTAGTTTTGTAGGTTTTTAAAATAAACATGGATTGCCCAAAATATGACACCTATCACTAATAGGCTAGAGATCTTGACACCAAAAGTTCAAACATTACTCACATCAATGCCTCAAAACTATTCTAAGTTACTACTGAAATTAAATAGCAACCTCAATCACCTACTTCTCAAAAACAAGACATAACTCAGTGCAACAACCAACTCTCTTAACAAGATAAACATGAAAACTCAAGAGAGATCCAGCAACAAACTAAACAAAATCTCTTAAAAATATAAGCATGAAAAGTAAGAGCTAAACATGACAGTAGCTATGAAAAAGATAAAGAACAATCATAGCAAGGAAATAGGCATGAAAAATCCTATGATGTGTTCTAGATTTTGAAAGTGGAGCGTGTTTCTCTCCCACAAAAACAAATCTGGGTTCTAACTTTTATGAACAACAAGCAAAGCTAAAGAAAACTAAAATAAAACCTAAGAGCGAGACGCTCCAAGCAAAACACATAAGGCATGAAGTGATAAAAATATAGTGAAACGAGAGACGAACTGATAATTGTTGATGGAGAAGGGGATGCACGGGGGACATCCCCAAGCTTAGCCGCTTGAGTATCCTTGAATATTTCTTGGGGATGCATGGGGGCATCCCCAAGCTTGAGCGTTTGACACTCCTGAATCTTCTTTCATCATCTTCCCTCGCACACTTGAAAACTCCCTTCATACATAACTCATCATAATCTGATTAGCGAGGTTAGTACCCATAATAAAATATTTTTTTCTCTACTGTAAATAAGGATATTCTTGAAGAGCTACTGTTTATCAAGATTTCCAAAAAGTTTTTGCAAAGAAAAATCAGCTTAAAGTTTGCAAAATGAAGAAAAGGCAAAACAGGACAGAATCTGTGAAAAACAGACCAGCAGGTAGTAAAGAATTTTTTAGGGATACTTCTGCAACTCAAATAAAAAAACTCAGAACATACGAAAGTTCTGTAATTATATAGAGCACGCTGTGTAAAAATTTCAGCTAAAAAATATGAACTGGGAATTTTCTGTGATTTTTCTAGTCACGAGGACAGAATCTGTTTTCTGGACAGCATGTCTCAACTTTCACTTCCCTTGTCATATGACGCTATAAATGGCACAAAGCTTGAAAAGTAAAGATACAATGATGTTGCTACAGTAGTAACAATCATCAAGACCACTAAAAACAGAAGAAAAACTGAAAGTAAAGATAACAAGGGTTGTCTCCCTCGAGCTCTTTCTTTATAGCCATAAAGATAGGCTTAAGACTTTAATGATGCTCTCGTAGGAATAAGAGTTGAAGAACAAAAGAGAGAACCAAGAAGAAAATACCAAAAACATTTAAGCCTAACATGCTTCCTATGCATAGTAATATTGCAATAGAATAATTCATGGAAGCACAAAGCAATAAGCATAGGAAGGCAAAACAAGTGCGGCTTCAAAACCTTCAACATAAAGAGAGGGAACTTGATATTATTGAAATATCTATAAGCATGTGTTCCCTTCTCATAATAATTTTCAGTGTGATCATGAATACACTCAACAATATAAGTATCACATAAAGCATTGTTACCATGATCCACATGCAAAAAGGTACTCTTACTCTCCACATAAGCATAATCTTTTTCATTGGTAATAGCGGGAGCAGGACTATCATAAACAACTTGAACACTATAGATTAATTGATTATTGGGAAGATGGTGTTCAGTAAGGGAGTAATTCTGTCGGGACCCGGAATTTTCATATGTAATTCCAGTCACAACTCAATCATATGGAGAGCTGAGAGCCATACCCACTTGTCTAAGCAGACAAGGCCAAGTACAAGACACTCTCGGAAAGCTCGAACAAGAGGGGCATCCCATCCAGGCCCGGATGATCAACTGAGATGGGTCCTCATAGTCCGCTCACAAGTCTAAATGCTTATGGGTGGTGAAATCCCATACTCATAGACAAGTTGCCTCAACCATATTATCGATTGAATCATAACACTTACATAAACAGACTCTAGCCCGATCACTTAGTCAGGGTCTCGGGCGGGCTCGATCGTACAACGAAGTGTGCCATGTGACGGAGTCACGAGCAATCGCATCGCGATGCCCCAAGCTGCGCACATCTCAGGGACACTTGGTGTAAGAAAGACCGCCGGCGAAAGCACAACTAAGGTATCGAACACCACACATGACATGCACGATACAAACATACACGCATCATGCATGCCAAGAGTATAACAGCAGGTAACACAACATGAACTCTACAAACTCATAGACTTTATTGCATCTGCTAAACTGAGCAGACATAGTAGTTGTATTACAAGAAGAGATCACATGACTGTGATCCAACATTACATCAAGCAACAACGGAAGCAAATTATGTCTTAGTAAAGACAAGGTTAACAAATGACTTAAGAAGCCTGAAAGAAAATACAACGACCCTCCAAAGAAACCAGGCTGATGTCTGGAACTATACGACTTAGTCGACGTCGAGCTTGAGGGGGAGGCCACCATCCGGGTCAGTTGTCTCGTCTCTAAAACATAGAATAAGCAAACGTGAGTACAAAGTCGTACTCAGCAAGACTTACATCAGAACTATACTACTTATGCTCAGGTATCAAGGTAAAGGCAAGTGGGGTTGCAATGCAGAAAGCTTTGACTTGGCTATCCTGTACTACGACTACATAGAGTTGAGATGAGCGGCGCACGCGAGTCCATCTAATCTTGATCACCACATCAATACACCACCATGGATTCCTCCTCGACTTCCCCACGAGGAAGCAACCCATAGCACTCACACTTATCTTGACGATTTTTAGAGTATCCATTTGAGTTGTCTAATAATCAAGTAAAGGTCTCCAAGTAGTCCATAACCGCGGACACGGCTATTCGAATAGATCTTTACCATGCAGGGGTGTACGCTTCACACACGTGTCATCACTTACCGCTCGTGACTCGTCATCCTTCAAGCGGATGTTGGACGAGGATAAACACCAAGTCACTTACCTCACAGCTCCAACTCTAGTCCAGGGGATCGCCTATCTGAGTATGTACCCCAATCGGGAATCCGGCCGGAGTTTCCGTTCAGGACCCAGACGATGTATGGACGGTCCGACAAGCCCACCTCGACGGATGGAACTGCGCTTTCCTAAAACTGTGCTAAAAAGTAACCGTGCATCTCCTCCCACTCCGGCACAAAAATCAAATCAAAGAAGCAATAACCCATGCGAATCCTGGACCAAAATCGGGGTGAGTTAGTAGGCCAAACGGGGTCCATTGCCCTGCATGTGGAAGTACTCTTGTCTTGGATCACAACACGAGAACTCGGGGCCTAGTGCAGTGTAAATGAGACAAACCACTGTGTACTCCTACACAGCCTCTCATTGTTCACCTTTGTTAGGGTGACTTCACCAGCACATTACCATTACATTGCATTGTTATCTACCATCCCGATACATCACCCAGATGGATCATCTTCATTGCAAACAACTCTAGCATGGCATAGCATAACATGGATGAAGGGCCACATGATGAACACAATCAATCTTGGATCTGCTAGGTTGAGGTTTGCTTAATACTGTGGCAGCAATGATAGGTCATGCAAAGGATGGGTTCAACTTAGCGATAGAACGGTAACATGTGAATCACCTAATCATGCATACGAGAACAAGAGGGAAATGGGTTTTTATAGACATGATCAAAGGGGGTTTGCTTGCCTTGTTGACGATCACGAGGTGTCACTCTTCAGGGTAGTCGGAAACTACGTCCGGCGATGAATCTATCGAGAAGAGGCAAACACCGAGACAACAAAGTATAAACATCACATTGTAATGCACAATCAAGATGCATAATGTATCATGGCATGTTACTGATGTGCTCTATGTTCAAGTTACAACATGTTAATTGAAGTTGATTTGAAGAAGAAATTCAAATTCAAACTCCAAATGAATATTCAATTTTGTCCAAATTGCATTTGCTACTGTTTGATCATTGTAAACTATTTTGTCATGCATGAAAGTTGCATATTTGGATTCCTTGTATTTTCTGATAATTTTTCATATATTATTTGTTTGATTTGGATTTATGGTTTAAAAGTTATTCAATTTCAAAGATTTAATCATTTTTTGGAATTTTTGGAATTCTTTTTAAACTGAAATTGGAATTATTGCGTCAGGCTGACGCAATGCTGACGTGGTGGGGGGCTGACCAGTCAACCTGACGACTGGGACCCACCTGTCATTGTCTCTGGGGCTAATCCCCTTTTAATTAAAATGACAGGGGGTTTTGGGGGGCAGGGCCCCGCCTGTCAGTGGCTTAGGGCCAACTATTTTGGATATATGCTCTAGAGGCAAATAATATATGATTATTCCAATATATCTAAGCAAGTTCATAACCAGTTTCATACCGTGCTAGAACTGTGTCAGTGAAACAATGATACAGGTGTGGTATAGAAACCCCCAGAGTTCCTAGTTAGCCTCTACATTGATAACTAGTTCATGGTCAACATGATGGTCGTGGTTTCGCGATCATGGACAATTAAGTCTCTTGACTATGAGGTCACCTCACTGGTTAAGTGACGTGATGAACATTACCCAAAGTAAGAATTACAGCATGATCAAATCTTATGAAGGTTCAGTGTTGTAATTACAGAACGTGGTAGACCGTTCCTTTGACCGTGAGTACGTGCATAATTACTATCTTCCCGGATGCTTTGACTTACATCCCACCACCTGACTGAAATATGCGGGTCATAACGGTTGTATCTTAGGTATTCCGTGGAGATATGTTGAGGAGTATTGTTACAAGAGCGGGATTTGTCAATCCATATAATGGATAGATACTCGGGGCCCACTCGGTGAGATTCCATCCATAAAGCTGCGCAGCGTGTGACTAGGTCACGGGGATGAATATCACGGGAACGAGTGAACAAGTATTTGTTCGGAACGAGGTTGAACCATACATAGGATCTCATTGATCGAATCTCGGAACAATCCAGTATCGCTGACAAAGGGAATGCTATACGGCGTATGGTCCAATCGGTGTTTGATATCCGGAATGCACAGAGGTCATTATGGGCATCCAGGTCCCGCTGATGATCATTGACTGTAGCCTCTGCTCGGTCATGACTGGAGTGTTCTCGGACCGTAGGGTAACACACTTAAGGGCTCGATGAAATCAGAGACCTTTTCGGAACCATCGGAGCTACCAGAGAATAAAGGAAACAATATCGGAGAAGTACCGTGTTGAACTGAAACAAGTTCGGAGTGAACCGGAAGGTGTTCCGGAGCACAGGGAGATGGAATATTATGTTTTAGTTATTAATTAATTGAATTAATAATTAAAATCATTTTATTTCTAATTAATATGTGCTATGGGCCTTAGTGGAGAAAAAGGCCCATTAGGGGAATTAAAAAGGGAAAAAGAAAAAGAAAAGAGGGGGGAGGCGCCATGGGCCCTAGGGCCCATGAGGGGTGCGCCCCCTCCCCCCTTGGCCGTACACCCCCCTTAGCAAGGGACTTTAGTCCCACATTGCTAAGGGAGGGGGGTTAATTCCCTCCCCTCTGCCTATATATAGATAGCCAGGGTGCACATATTTAATACACAGAAATTCATGAGAAAATAAATATTACTCCGAATTGAGATCGGTTTTCTCCGGTCTTCTCCCCTCCCTTGTCTCTTTCACGGTGGACTCCCTAGTGTGAGTCTATAGTGGAATTGAGGCTTCTCTGCTAGAATCGGAGGCCGTCGTGCTGCCGAAGCTCTGTCTGGATCGGAGAACGGAGGTCGTCATCGAGTCTCGTACGTGTGCGAGTACTACGAGGTGCTACACGTGTGGCACTACACCCATCCGGGTGCTCAACACAGCCAGGGGGCTGTGAAACTTGATCGACTATATCAACCACGTTTGCGGGAACGTTTCCCGCGCAACGGACTACACCCCGAGGTATGTTATTTCCGCACTGCTTTCCGTTACGGTAATACGGCTAGCTAGATCTTGGGTTATGGGAACGCTAGTTAGAAAAAATTGTGTTTTCTGCTGCGAACCCCAACAGTGGTATCAGAGCTAGGTCTATGCTTAGTATTACTGTACGGATAGAACACATCGGGGATGTGGGCGTTGATTGTATGATTGTTACCCTCCCACGTGTACTTGTTCACATCTGCGGCATTTTTTGATGAAGCGGCCCCCGACCGACCTTACGCGTACGCTTACGCGAGACTGGTTCCACGCTTGACATGCAGCTTGTACCGTATAAAGTGGTGGGGGGGGGTGTCTGTCTCCCTAATTTAGCGGATGTGGCATTTGCAACGGAGGGCCCCGTGCGGGGTGTAATAGAGACAATCGTATGGTTGACGTTGTGGTTGACTCGTAGGTTAAAACCTGTTTAACTATGAAAGCCCTAGCAGCCACGTAAAACTTGCAATATACAACTAGACCGTCTAAACCTTGTATTGCTAAGTGGGGGCTATCGTTTGTTTGTTTGTGATGTAGTGATAGCTTTGCTATGTGTTACTAGTAAGTAGTAATCGTCATCATAAAACAAACTAAAATGGAGACACTGTAGACTTAGTGTTGCCATAGCTCAGACATCTTAAAACTTGCTAGTATAGGATACACGACGGTAGCATGTGATAAGATGATCCCTTAACAAAGCCAAACACAAGTATTCTACCGAAGTGTGCACCGCCTGGAAGGTTCTCCCATATGGCTTGATGCTCCGTACATACCGGAGTTGTCCTACATATTAAATGGAGTTCGCATGACGTTGGGTTCGGCAAGCCTGGCATATGCAGATATGGCCTTGCTGAGCAGCATATAACATGGAGGTTAATTTGGCGAGCCTAGCATATGCAGATATGGCCTAAGAATACTAGAGATCGAAAGATCGAGCATGAGTCACAGTACATATAAGATAATGTGATCGCACAAGTTGTTGTCTACCTTTGAAACTGACCCGTCGGCCGTGTGATATTCGAGGTCGGGCAGTGAATCTGGATCATGTAATCACTAAAACTTCCTAGGGATGAAATGTTTTGGTGCGAGATCATTTATAATATGATTATATGAACTCATTGTTGTGAACTAGTCTTAATTGTGTTCCTTGCAATTATGTTTGTAGAAAATGAATGCACTAGAGCAACGTGAACTATCTTTCTTCATGGAAGGTGAAAGACTTAGAGAAAATGGGTCAAACTTTGCTGATTGGTACTCACGCCTTAGGACGTCGCTCAAGAGAGCAGACATCTTGTTTACAATAGAAATGCATGTGGAAGAACATCCGGACGATCATGTTGGCGATCAAGAGATACTTGATCATTATGCTCGCCGACATAAATGCTCCGTAGTCAGGAATGTCATGATCTTCAGCATGTCAGAGTTTTTGGGCATACAGTTTCAGGACACTGGCCAATATGACATGATGGACACGCTAAAGACAATGTTCATACGTGAGTTCAGAATTGCCAGATTTGAGTTAGAAAGCAAGTTTCTATCTACAAAGATGGAAGAACACACAAGCCTTGATGATCACTTGGACAGAATGCATGAGATGTACCTGACCCTGGTGGAGGACTATGAATATTGGACAATGAACGAAAGCACCACAGAAGAGTTTGCAATAAATACGTTATTGCACTCACTCCCTCCGAGTTATGGTGATTATGTTCATAGCTATGTCGGAAGAGGAGCTAATATGAGTCTCCAGAACTTCATGACTGATCTCTTGGCCGCAGACATTGCTCCTTTCGAGGATGCAGAAGTCGTCGATGGAGAAGGTATATATTTGATATACTTTATAAATGTTTATTCCCTTATACAACATTTGCAGTAAATGAGTATGTGATACTTATTCTGTTTTATGAAAACAGGACATGCCGTTGCATGGACGGGAAGAGGTGAAATCAAGGATTGATGGATATCAAGTCAGTTGATGGCCAGCATGGATTCCGCCGAGACATCTATCATAGGAGATACTTAGAGTATTAGATAAATCTTATGTAATCATTATAGTATGAACACTTAGTTGTGTGTCTTGCATCTCGCGAGACAAAGTTATTCATGTAATGAGAAAAGTCAGTTGTTCCATCTTTATGAATAAAAGTGTGCTTATACTTTGATTACGTCTTGATTTATGATATGATAGAAAGCATTTATAATACTACTATTATTGTCAAGAAATATTCAATGTTTAATGATAAAGTTGTCTTGATTATAACAAGTCAAAGATTTGATTGCATGAGGTGACTTCATAACTGATGAATTCATTAAATGTATGATCTATTAACTTTTGAGTTCATTATCGAATGAAAATCATAACCTGATTGCATGAGATGGATTAGATACACGATCTATGAACCTCTGCAATAAATATAACCATGACAAGGTTCTAGCAAGTAGAACTTGTGCCAATCATTATACATAAATGATGTAGAATGGGCATGTGAGTTATCATTAAAGACTTCATATGATTAATTGAAAGTTGTATTCAATTGAGATAATAAAACTGAGATTCGGGAATCGCAGTGAGAAGTGAGAATACAAGGATACATATCACTACGCTACGATCCGAAGTGATAAGTATTGATATTGACATAATGGGAGACTTGTGGAAGTTGTACCACAAACTACGATGGAAGTTGAAAGTGCTAGACTACTTAAACCATTCGTAGTCATACTAAACCGTAGTATGGTCTAAACGTTCTTTCCCCTAGCACTATAGTTATTGTCGAATAAGTTGTTTAATTCATTAAGTTAAAACACCCACTTCATGAATAGGAAACCATCCTGAATCTAACGAGACATGATAGCTCCATAACTGATGGTGTTATAAGGTTTCTTAAAAGAAAGAATTTCTTTGTAATAAAACTACGAGCAATTGAAATTACATATTCTCCCCGAATAGCAAAATTTGTGTTGCTTAATTGGTAATACGAGAAAAGTCTCTCGACACGGATCCAATGGGAGATAATGGAAACTTTGACCGGGGTATTGGACCTTGCCTTCAGAATATCAGAGTATTGCAACGGAAGCATGTTCCGCTGTAATGGCGCTATATAAGGAAGGATATGCCAAAGATGATTGATCTCGGTATATGAGTTGAAGCCATTGTTGAATTTAGAAGGTTATCATGAATACGTTCTGTACAGAACAATAATCATGAGTCTTCTTAATAAAACAATAGGGAATAATATTGCTTGAAGACACAAAGGAATGATGGTAGCCTAGAACACGAGGAGAAATGAAATAATATTGAGTTACATATAGGATGGCTCATGTCCTGTGAAATAAATCGGTTATTTCAAATTCTCGACAAACTGGAGAGTTATTGAGAATAATGTAATGGGCATAAGGCATTATTTGGTTATGACCAAAGTTCAATGGTGATTGACTACGGAAACGTAGGAATGCTTTAATCAATAAAATATTTCATTTACACTACGATGGACCATAGCCTGAAATTGCATCTCAGTCAAATTTGGATTTGAAAGAGAATTGCAATGGGCATGACGAAGGTTACTTCGTTAAAAGGATGGACTATAGTACCTCAAGGCAGGAACCCTCAACCTTGATTTGATCAAGTGATTTTGTGATGACCAAAATATTGAGTGGGCCTGCAGTTTCATGAAACTGAGTGGGAGCTTTGAAGACTTCCCGGAAACTTGGAATGTAGAGGGCATTTTCTGAGTGGGAGCTTTGGAAGTTTTGTCATTATGTGAGACATAGTGAACAATAAAATGACTTGATGAAAGCTGAAATATATGAGTATATGATGGATATATTTGAGTGGGAGCATGATCATTGTCTCAAACATATATGCATTGATATGTGTGAAGAATGATCTGATGTGTATATATAAGGATATGCATTGATTGTGTATATAGAGAATCGTCTTATATACATATGTGCATTATGATATATATAGAGCATAAGGCAAATAAAATACAAGATTGCAAGAATCTTCTTTTATGTGAAATATCAACACATTACATGTTGAAATCTATATGAGTAGATTAAGATACGGATAATGAAACGAAGTGAAGGTTGGAATAATCTTCTAGACAAGAAACAGGTTCTTGTGGCTAGAAATTATATAATGGATGAAATCCAAATATCACAAGCAATGTCTTGATGGAATAATAGAGATGCACCATGTACTGGACATGTGATCTTTTATGTTCTTGACATATGATTCTACCATATAACATGCATTGTGAATCCAACAACAAAATGACTCAAAAGTTCTTGGAAGAAGGACAGATTCCGATGTGCTTTAGGAGTAAAACACAGAATCTGAATAAATTCCATGCATTCAGTATATGAGAAATACTGAGGACTATTCTCTAAAATATAGAAAGGATAATAGACTTGAATGTAATGCAAGATTACAATTGCAAGCCATATTATGGGTCTATATGGAATTAGAGACATCACCAAAGACATGAAAGAAACGTGAGCAAAATTCACGGCACTACAAACATAATACTACTTAAGAAAGTAGACGTATGGATAAAAGTTTAGCGTTAGAAGTATTGGACTTCTGGCTGAGTGTATTTCCCAGTATATATGACTAAGGATGAGTCTTCTAAAGACTGAACCAAGAGATCATTGGAGGATACTGTGAAATAATAGTCTCACTCTCCCGCGAAACTTATATCCAACCATTATTTGATAATGAGTGGTATGTCAAAAGAGTTTTTGACCTATACCAGTTGCAAAGGAAACATACGAATCTGAATTGGTGCAGTTCGTTGACGAACCCTCTTCCATGAGCATGCATGATCAATGAAACACTTATGTGATAAGATGATTATGATCGGAAAAATGCGGCTAGATTATTAGCACTCTAGTGCAAGTGGGAGACTGTTGGATATATGCTCTAGAGGCAAATAATATATGATTATTCCAATATATCTAAGCAAGTTCATAACCAGTTTCATACCGTGCTAGAACTGTGTCAGTGAAACAATGATACAGGTGTGGTATAGAAACCCCCAGAGTTCCTAGTTAGCCTCTACATCGATAACTAGTTCATGGTCAACATGATGGTCGTGGTTTCGCGATCATGGACAATTAAGTCTCTTGACTATGAGGTCACCTCACTTGTTAAGTGACGTGATGAACATTACCCAAAGTAAGCATTACAACATGATCAAATCTTATGAAGGTTCAGTGTTGTAATTACAGAACGTGGTAGACCGTTCCTTTGACCGTGAGTACGTGCATAATTACTATCTTCCCGGATGCTTTGACTTACATCCCACCACCTGACTGAAATATGCGGGTAATAACGGTTATATCTTAGGTATTCCGTGGAGATATGTTGAGGAGTATTGTTACAAGAGCGGGATTTGTCAATCCATATAATGGATAGATACTCGGGGCCCACTCGGTGAGATTCCATCCATAAAGTTGCGCAGCGTGTGACTAGGTCACGGGGATGAATATCACGAGAACGAGTGAACAAGGATTTGTTCGGAACGAGGTTGAACCAGACATAGGATGTCATTGATCGAATCTCGGAACAATCCAGTATCGCTGACAAAGGGAATGCTATACGGCGTAAGGTCCAATCGGTGTTTGATATCCGGAATGCACAGGGGTCATTATGGGCATCCAGGTCCCGCTGATGATCATTGACTGTAGCCTCTGCTCGGTCATGACTGGAGTGTTCTCGGACCGTAGGGTAACACACTTAAGGGCTCGATGAAATCAGAGACCTTTTCGGAACCATCGGAGCAACCAGAGAATAAAGGAAACAATATCGGAGAAGTACCGTGTTGAACCGAAACAAGTTCGGAGTGAACCGGAAGGTGTTCCGGAGCACCGGGAGATGGAATATTATGTTTTAGTTATTAATTAATTGAATTAATAATTAAAATCATTTTATTTCTAATTAATATGTGCTATGGGCCTTAGTGGAGAAAAAGGCCCATTAGGGGAATTAAAAAGGGAAAAAGAAAAAGAAAAGAGGGGGGAGGCGCCATGGGCCCTAGGGCCCATGAGGGGTGCGCCCCCTCCCCCCTTGGCCGGCCACCCCCCTTAGCAAGGGACTTTAGTCCCACATTGCTAAGGGAGGGGGGTTAACTCCCTCCCCTCTGCCTATATATAGATAGCCAGGGTGCACATATTTAATACACAGAAATTCGTGAGAAAATAAATATTACTCCGAGTTGAGATCGGTTTTCTCCGGTCTTCTCCCCTCCCTTGTCTCTTTCACGGTGGAATCCCTAGTGTGAGTCTATAGTGGAATTGAGGCTTCTCTGCTAGAATCGGAGGCCGTCGTGCTGCCGAAGCTCCGTCCGGAGGTCTGCTTCTGCCACCTCCGCTGGATCGGAGAACGGAGGTTGTCATCGAGTCACGTACGTGTGCGAGTACTACGAGGTGCTGCACGTGTGGCACTACACCCATCCGGGTGCTCAACACAGCCAGGGGGCTGTGAAACTTGATCGACTACATCAACCACGTTTGCGGGAACGTTTTCCGCGCAACGAACTACACCCCGAGGTATGTTATTTCCGCACTGCTTTCCGTTACAGTAATACGGCTAGCTAGATCTTGGGTTATGGGAACGCTAGTTAGAAAAATTTGTGTTTTCTGCTGCGAACCCCAACAAACTAACCAGGGGGGTTAGCCCCTAATCAATCCGGCCACGTCGGCACGGCCGGCGGTTAGCCGCCGGTGGCCAAAGCTGCGGCGGAGGCACGCCGGAGTGTCGCTCCTGGCCATGGCGGGCTGCGCTGAAGGCACTGGGGCGTAGCCCTCACCCGCGCGCGTCGTCCCGGGTACACGACGACCATGGGGAGGAACTGGAGGCTCGGCGGCGACCTCGCCGGCGGCGACCTGTGATCGGTTGAGATGAAGACGTCGACTCCGAGTGCAAAAACGAGCGGGTTTCGGGGTAAAAGAACCGGGACCTCACCGGGAGCACGACGGGGTGGTCGGGGAGGGCCAAAGAGCGGCGGCGACGACGAATTTGAAGACGAGGTCCGACGGTCGTAGGGGAATACGATGAAGATTGTGATGGTTGTAGGGGCTCCCTTGCTCGATTGAATGCTCCAGGCGAAGAAGGTGACGACGGTGGGTCTTCTGGACAACCTTGCGTTGCGAGGGGAGGCCGGTGGCCGCGGTGGTGCACGTCGGCGGCGACGTCGAGCTCTCGGGCGTGGCGCGGGAGGCGAAACAGAGGGCGAGAGAGACTGCGAGGGGAGGGGAAAACGGATGGGGACGGCGTGGGAAGGCTCCAGGCGTCCTGTGGCGAGGGGGTAGGCTAGGGGAAGCAGGAGGTGGCGTCGGATTGTGGATACGTATGTTTCTTTTTGTAGATAAGCGTTACCATCTTTTTACTGTGTTCCCATTATGGTACGGGGTTATGTGAAGGCGTGCATGCTAGCCACAGTGATGACAAGGCTCTCTAGATTTTTTTTCCTTTTGATGTTTTTGTTGATTGTACTACGGGCTATTCTTATTTTTATTGTGTTATTTAATTGTGCGTACGGTTGCATTGGTTGGTTTTTTTATTTTAAATTTTATCCTTGAAAATTGTATTAGTGATAAGTATCGAAATGTTTCATGGAAGTATTTGTTGAGTTTTGTTCTAGGGCGTTGCTTGCAAGACTTACAAGTATTTTTTAATGTTTTATGTTTTGAAAATTTTAAAAATAATATAACATAATTAGATTAGATTTAATCGATGTGATGTACTGTTTCAAACAAATTTTTGAAACAACACATCACATCCATTAAACCTAATCTAATTGTATTATTTCAACGGTAGGTCACCTTGGCCTCTCCTTATAAACACCTATGGGTCTCATTCGGTTGGCGAGGTGGGACTAAAAATTAGAGAGGTGCTGCGTGGGGGACTTTGCGGCATGATTGGTTGCATGACCGTGTGTTCCATTTTGTATGCAATTTTTTTTCTTTGTGCGTGGTCACTTTTCCTATAAGTGGAAATTTTAATTGAAGTAAAATTTGTGAAACCAATTTTATTAAATACCTAAAAGTCAGTAGTTCATGATAAAATAGCAGTGGTAATTTATTACAATATTTTAATAACAGAAACAAACAAAACCAGTATCAAAGTAGCATGTTTAACCATTTTGTAGATATTATAAAAATCAAATGAATTTACAAAAGGCTCAAACTTTTTGTAGCTATATATTGAAATGTAGTAGTAATAATGGAGCCACTTCTATATTTTGTCAGAAAAAAAAACAGTAGATAAAGGAGTCATAATAAATCCTTTGCATTTTATAAATTTATCATGACTGTTATTCTATGCTCTTCGATGGAACAATTTTGTGCATCCGTTTTAAAGTGTGTATGCATCTGTACAAATAACAGTTTTTTTCCCATAAGACCCATTTTCACATCTACCTGTGAAACCAGTTACAAAATTTGTGAACATCCAAGCAAAAAAATGAAGACGATGGATGAGGACTTGTATGTGATATTCAAACAAAAATAAGGACTTGCATGAACTTAACAAATGATTAGAAGATACATACAGTTCGACTTGTCCTCAGATCAAATAATATTGTTTCTTTGACGAAAATTTAGAACGCTA
The DNA here is from genome assembly GCA_950022295.1 of Bromus sterilis. Classification (NCBI taxonomy): domain Eukaryota; kingdom Viridiplantae; phylum Streptophyta; class Magnoliopsida; order Poales; family Poaceae; genus Bromus; species Bromus sterilis. The sequence continues at coordinate 15,771,242 of OX465598.1, read as the reverse complement.
AAACAACATATATAAATTGAAGTGCGGTGCACGTGTAAAACAAGATCAAGGATGCATAACCCATTGTCCACCTTTATTTTTATTAATCTTTTAGGTCCATTTGACTATTGCTATCATTGGAAGAAACAATTCGTTAAGTAAAAATATACTTTTGAATATAACTATTAAAAACGTCAACGAAAAAACAGAATACTTGAATGCAATATGAACATGTATACATAGTCTACGTCATCGCCTGCAAACACCATATTCTGTCTGTGCAAATCTTTACTCGCCACCCGAACTAGACTGCAGGCCCGATGTGTCCCCCATATTTGTATCGATATGTTTTTCTATAAAGGAAACAAAAAATACCAAAATCATCATGCATACTAGGATCAAATATTAGCTAATAAAAGGAAAGCCTGGTCTGAAACCAGGCGCTCCAAAAGTCCCGGTGGGGATTAAGTTCACGGTCCTAGCGGGGATTAAGTTCACAGTACCACATAAGTTTGTACCAACGTACCACGTACATAGCAGTTCAACATTAAACATGCGCAACAAAAGAAACCTGCACATTAAGCAGCACATCGTACTTAGATAGTCAGTGAATCAGTAGAACTTTCTCTTCTTCTGGGAGCGTTGGCCAATGGGTGCCAGGTTTGGTCCCAACATATAATGTGCAAGTGCCAAATGTTCAGCTCTCCCCTTGATCGTCTTGGCGTCGCCCCGTAGAGACAAAGCATGCATCTGCAGGGATGCCCTGTTTGCCACCTTGAACGTCTTGGAGCTACAAAAAGGACACTTGAACTCACCACGTGGGTTTGTCAATACGAACTGTCCTGCTTCAAGCTTGATCTTTTGGTGTTGCATGTAGGACTTGTAGTTGGTGCCATCGACCTCATCGGCAGAATTTTTAGAATCACCAGAGTCATACTGCCACAAAATTGTATATAGTCAATAACTAAGCATCTATCTCTAACAAAATTAACACAAATATAACAATGGTTACAATTCATATGCTTTCTGACCATCTACCTTGAAGATCAAGCATTAATGGTAAATCATAATATCTTTAGCAATTTGAACGCACCATACTATGTTGCCTACGGCTTCATGTAGAATTATACATATAATATTATCCATTGTAGATAACCCACCTAACGCAGACACAAATACCAGTGTGTTCACCAACAATTTAGTAAGAAATGAAACTAACTCAGATTGAACAAACAGATAGAAACAAAACGTTATGAATTTGGTTAGCCCCTTTAATGATGGGAAGCATATGATCGAAATTCACCTTAAAACATGTAGAGTTAACAAATAGGTAGAGCAACCAATCAGTATCATTCTTCAACAGGCAAGCATTTATAACTGTAATAGGTGGCTCTAATAAGGTAATCATCAGGAATAATAAAAGGAGGCAGACGATCATAATTATGGACAAAATTAGCTATAGTCAATAACTCTAGCAATTTGAACACAAGATAACATCGGCTACAATTCATATGCTTTCTAAACATGTACTTTCAAGATCAAGGCATCGACAGTAAGTCATGATATATCTAGGAACCTTAATGTACCATGTCAATGTTATGTATGTCTTTATGTAAAATCAGATATAATGCCATCCATGATAGATAACCAACCCTCCCTAACCACACATAACAGCGTGTTCATCAGTATTATAGTGAAATAATTAAAATTTATATTAAACAAATAGGAAGAAACAACACTTCATGAATTTAGTTAGTCTTTTCAATCTTGCCAAGCATATGATCAAAATTCACATTCAACAAACAAATAGAAATTAGCATCCATGAATTTTGTTGGTGCTTTTACTGTTGGTAAGTATATGATCAGAATTCACATTCGACGAATAGATACAAACTAGATTTCATGGACTTAGTTAGACCCTTTAATATTGTGAAGCATATGATTAGAACTTACATTCAATAAACATATGGATTTAACAAAAAAATAGACCAACTAACCATTATCATTCATCAACAGACAAAACATTTTAATATTGGGAAGCATATGATCAGAGCTCACATTTAACAAGCATATGGAGTTAACAAAAAGATATAACAACTGACCACTATCATTCATCAACAGACATATTATTACCCTAAACAAATTCTTTTCCTCGGGATCTCTTGAATGAAATTAAGGAACGAAGTAAGTACATTAGATGGATTTAGATATAATTTCTATCTCCTACTCTATAAGGATCATATAGAAAGCGGAGAGCTTCGGTTCCATTCAAATAGAAAAGATGACACAGGTGTTAAGTGGTGTGCATACTAGAGGGGATTCCCTCAAATTGGCTTGGTCCAGAATTGCAGTTAGTAGAACATGGTTAACACAAAGAGGTACATAGCAATTATGGGTTAACATAAAGAGGTACATTGTGATTCTGGGTGTTCTATGGCACATAAGCGCACCCCTATGACAACCGTAATTATCCTGGCACGTTGGTTTCAGCAAGTACAACATTCATCACACAACAGGTACCCTGTCACAAAACTGTGTTCAGAATATCCACTACAGGGGTGCTATAAATGGAATCAGGCCCTAAAAAATCCACATTCTGGCTCCCAAAAGTGCACATTCAAACACTCCAAAATGAAACCCCACATTGTTAAATTTAAACTCTACATGCACACTACATATGTAACAATGGCACATTGATTTTTGTAGGTACAATGCATGCGCTCAATCGTGGGTGCCGAGCCCGTATAGATTTTCAACCATTTTGGTAGTTTCAGAATCAGATCATACAAAATCACTTACAAAATTGACATCCTAGCGCCCAGGAGTGCACATTGAAACAGTTTTAAATGAAAACTCGCATTGTTCATTCAAAATTGCGCATGAAAACCGCAGATCTATCAATGATTTTTATGCTTTCAAACCTTAAAAGTATCAGCGATTTAAAGTGCGTACCTCATACTCTTTGTCGCGTAGTAGCCTTCCTCATCGGGGCCAAGAAAGCGGCCAGGTGAGGCCACTGCATTGTCGACGGCGTCACCGCCGTTGCGGGCATCTTCCTCCGCCAGAGACGTGGCCTCTGCCGTGCGCTTCTTCCCTGCCGTAGACGCGGTCTCCTCCTCCTCCATCGCAGGCGCCTTCCCCTTGTCCTGCATGTACGACGGTGCCGTGGCCGCACCAACCGCCCCTGATTTTGCCGCCACCGGTGCTTCCGCCACCGATGGTCCGGCCACCAGCGCTCCCATCTTCCCTGACGCCGATGGCTCCTTCTCCATCGTGGAGCAGATGGAGTGGAAGCGGGAGAGACGAGGGATTCTCGATGATAAGAGAGAGCGAGGGGTGGTTTCTTCGATGAGAAGATAGAGCGAGAGGTGGGTTTTCTTGGTTGCGTAAATGGGGAACGAGCGAGGAGTGGGGTAGTTGTTGCTTTAATAACTGTTTCTATTCCTCTTCCGGGGCGTACGAGAAGCCGAGAAGGCAGCCGCACACGCGTGCCACGCGTGACGAGATGACGCAACAAAACGCGTGCGTGTGGCATGTGCTGGAGACGAGGATGCGACCCATTTCCTTATTTATATTTATATTTCTATGTTGCATTAATATGAATTCAATCGATGTACGATATTTGTTAAACAATGGCTCGAATATTCATATTTGTATATTAGAGTTTATTATACAAAATCAGGTTTCTTCACATATTTATAAAAATGTAAATAAGTGTTTATTATATTTATGAAATATGTCTATATTTTCACATAAGAAATATGACAAAAATGTCAAAGAATTTTTATTACATATTATACATATAGACACCTCGATATGCCAGTAGAACACAAACTGAGGTAACTAAACCCAATAATAGAAAAGCTTTATACTCTTTACACGCACACATATATGTATATATGTGTTAATTAATTTTTAATTATAAAAATTTATATTAAAAAAAACATTTCCTATTGCAACACATCATTTTTATTGCCAATCCTTTTCAGTACCTCCTCTTGTTTGTCTACAATGTAGAAATTGAGCATAGTGGTTATTGCCCATTGCCTCACTTTTGTGTCATGATGCCATGATTCTTTTCCTACTTATGTTCAGACAATGCTCTTGTGTGAGAGTGTGATTATTTTGTTAAATTATGTAAACATGGAAAGCCATAAGAGATGATTTTCTTGCTTTCAATTTACAACTTTTATATGTTGTTGTGTTCTCTAATTAGTGAATTATTATCCACTACAATGATAGGATTTTATACACTAAGAATATATTCAACTTTTATATGAGAGTTCTGTTGTTGTTTTTGATCAGTTGGACGGAGTATTTTTGACCGTAGGCTTGGAAGTACATGTGTTTACGAGTATTATTGTTCACATACGCTCGCGCATTGCAAGGTACTACCTGTTCATGGTCGGAGGAAAATTTTAGAGAAACATGAATCAGATTTGCCATTTAACTGTATAAAATTAGAAATTAGCTAAATTACTGATGGTGCGGATGTGCCTTTGTAAAAAAAGTAGGCATCATATTATAGTTCCATGCTACTTAACTGCATAATTGCGCAACTCATTCCACACGTGAATGTTGAAATCCTCTGGCTGAGCATTTGAGCATAAGTTACCACAGATGACGCATGATAGAATCTGAAAGCACAGGAGATTGAATGGAGAAAAATACAGATACTACTAGCATACTGGTATTATTGACACTATTCTAGACAGACCCCCCTTTCATCCAGCCCAAAAGAGGCATCGCTCCCGGTTCATTACAGAACCGGGACCGATGCCGGGCAACGGTCCCGGTTCGTCTGGATATGGCATTGGTCCCGGTTCAACTGGGGCAACGGTCCCGGTTTTTGCCACCAACCGGGACCAATGCTCTGGACCAAACTTATTTCAACTCAAGACTTTTTTTGCATCCAACATGCAGCATTCAAAGCCACATACTAAAATTTCAACCCTTTCTCACTTCATTTGCTATTTTTCATGCATTTAATGATTTATTTTGAGTTAAATGACCCTGTATTGGAAAGCACTACAACTGAACTCAGAAACAGTTGAAACTTGGCATGGTATCATCATTTGACCCACATAGCATGTGTGCAAAAGTTGAGAGGATTACGGCAAAAACTGGATGCACTTCGTGTACAAACTGGACCATCTCTTTCAAAGTACGAGGGTTTCAGACGAAAACACATGTGTTTCAAAGACATTTCATTTTTCCAAACTTATTTCAACTCAAGACTTTTTTTGCATCCAACATGCAACATTCAAATCCACATACTAAAATTTTAACCCTTTCTCACTTCATTTGATATTTTTCATGCATTTAATGATTTATTTTGAGCTAAATGACCCTGTAATTGGAAAGCACTACAACTGAACTCAGAAAAGGTTGAAACTTGGCATGGTATCATCATTTGACCTACATAGCATGTGTGCAAAAGTTGAGAGGATTACGACAAAAAATGGATGCACTTCGTGTACAAACTGGAGCATCTCTTTCAAAGTACGAGGGTTTCAGACGAAAACACATGTGTTTCAAAAGAATTTCATTATTCTAAACCTATTTCAACTCAAGAATTTTTTTGCATACAACATGCAGCATTCAAAGCCACATACTAAAATTTTAACCCTTTCTGACTTCATTTGCTATTTGTTATGCAATTAATGATTTATTTTGAGCTAAATGACCCTGTAATTGGAAAGCACTACAACTGAACTCAGAAACGGTTGAAACTTGGCATGGTATCATCATTTGACCCACATAGCATGTGTGTAAAAGTTGAGAGGATTACGGCAAAAACTGGATGCACTTCGTGTACAAACTGGACCATTTCTTTCAAAGTACGAGGGTTTCAAACGAAAACACATGTGTTTCAAAATCATTTCATTTTTTACAAACTTATTTAAACTCAAGACTTTTTTTGCATCCAACATGCAGCATTCAAATCCACATACTAAAATTTCAACCCTTTCTCACTTCATTTGATATTTTTCATGCATTTAATGATTTATTTTGAGTTAATAGGAAATTTAGAATTTTATATATTTTTATTTTTTTCAAAATTAAAATTAATAATTGCATCTGCATAAAGATTACTATTACCTTTAGCAAATTATAAGATTTTCAAATTTTCAGGTTTTAGGTTTGGCAAAAAAATATGAAAAATTAAAAATAATTAAAATTTAAAAAGTTAATTTTATCTATTTATTCAACATTATTATTACATCATTAAATTTTTTATTAAAAGAATTATCTGGAATTTAAACAATAAAAAAATGTGACATCGACCAACATGTTAATAGGATTGATATGATACTAGTATCAACAACATGCGTGCGAAGCACTTGGAAGTGGGATGGAAAGGAACTCGGAAGTTAAGCGTGCTAGTGTTGGAGTAGTGTAAGGATGGGTGACCGACTGGGAAGTTTGACGAGAGGTAAGTAATTTGACTAGAGATTAAGTGTAGTTAGACACTAATGGAAATACTAGATATTCTAAAAAAAGAGGGAGTGAAAAATAATTAGAAAAAAAATGAATATTTTTTTTTAACGAAATAGCCTTTAGTACCGGTTCGTGTTACAAACCGGTACCAAAGGTCTCCAGCCCCGCGGGCTCCTCCGTGACCACGTGGAGGCCCCTTTAATACCGGTTCGCAAGGAACCGGTACCAAAGGGGGGGGGCTTTAGTACCGGTTAGAAAACCGGTACTAAAGGCCCTTTGGAACCGGTACTAAAGGGGGGGTTCTCTACTAGTGCTTGAAGACCCAAAGCTGCATTAATTCCAAACGATGGTATCGTCAACACCCCCCCTCGATTGAGAGTGGTGATCCCTTAGGTGCTAGGGTTCTCTACTTCCTACGGCGATAGCCGCTAGAGTCCGTCTACATCTAATCTACGTGATATCGTGACGCCACGCCCCTCAAATTCATTGCGGAATCGTTCTTGGTTGCCGTTGCGGTCTTGTTGATTGGGAGTCATGTCGGAACCCTTGACCACATCGGCTTCAGCGAGCGCATCGGGGGTTGGAGCGGAAGGTTCAAGAGGAGGTTTTGAAGGAAACTTTGAGGATAGATTTGAAGGTCTAAACCTTCATGGAGAAGAAGAACAACTTGACCTCTCGATGATGATCTAATCGCAGAAACTAGATGGATCACCATCCTTAGGGTTCACACCCAAAAGACGTTCTCCCACACGGCGATGTTCAAAACTTTGTGTAACGCATGGGTGCTAGCCCAAGGCATCAACTTCAAGACTATGGGAGAAAAATCTGCTCGTGGCATAATTTCTGTGTTTAGGAGACTGGAACCGAGTAATGGGTGGCTGACCTTGGCTATTCAGGATGTGTGTTGTTGTGATGGAGGAATACGATGGACTTCGTGATGTGCACTCTTACAAGCTGGTTAGAATCCCAGTGTGTGCTCGAATTATGTGAGTGCCGCGAACGGGCATGTAGCCTAGTGGTTGCAGCAAACCTAGTAGCACGCCAGGTCCTGGGTTTGACTCTTTGTGGGAGCGAATTTATACAGGTCTGGAATTTCTGGAAATAAAAGACGGCGGGGTTGTTTCCTCACAGTAAACATTCAAAAATTTTTTATGGGAGTGCCAGATGGACTAATGAAGAAGGAGATCTCAAATAAAATTGCTCCCAAAGTGGGGATAAAACCATTAAAGGTGTTTGTTACAGAAGGACACATTAATCCATCTAAGTATCTGAGACCTAGGGTTCATATTAATCTTGCTACACAACTCGTCAGATTCGTGTCATTGACACTCAAGGAGAAGAATTATCCTGTGGAATATGAGAATTTGCCGGACTTTTGTGATTACTGCGGTCTTATTGGCCATATTGTGACGGAGTGTGTAGACAAAATTCACCGTCCAGATGAGTGCCAATGGGAGAACTGGCTCTGTGTGAATTTTGACAACCCCCCAAGAAATACAAACCCTCCTAGAAATACAAGTGAAGAAAAGAGTTTCTCGAGAGGGGGAGCAATGGAAGGGAGAAGGTTTGGTGTTGGGTGAGACAATGGAAAACCGTGGGACCCGAACCCCACAAAGTTGGATGATATGGAGCTGGGAGAGCAAGATGATCCTAGTCTAGCATGAGCTGTTATACCGGCAGCTAGGAAAATAATGATAGGTGTTGATGGGGTGGCTTCTTTGCCCTTGTACCACCCCTTCGTCGAGATTTGTCACTGATAGGGCGAACTTGCTGGAGAATGTCAGTACTGGAATGGTGGGTAGAAAATTGCTTAACACCCTGCATACGTTACATGATAATAAAAGACAGGAGGCCGAGGTGTCAGTTAATGTTGACCAAGAAATGGAGATATCAGTGACCTCCTCTAGGGTGGAGCGCTGTGAGCAATGAAAACCTTAACCTGGAGTTGTCAGCGTCTCTTGGGAGCCCGACAGTTCGCTCGCTGCTGGACATCCATCGACGACATGAACCAGATGCGATTTTTCTATCTGAAATGTACTTGGATATTGATGAGGCTGATGTTCTGAGGAAAAAACTGAAAAATACCATATGCTTCTCTCGCCTAGCCCAGATGGTATACGAGGGGGGTGGGGGTGTTGCTTGTTTGGAAGAAGGAGGTGAGGATCTACTCTCGGACAACAACTCTTGATTTCACTGATGTGGTGGTGGAGGATAATGATGACACTTGGAGGCTCGCAGGGATCTATGGTGAGCCAAGTTCGGACAATAAGAACCGTACGTACATGTTTCTACGGGACCTTGGCATGCAGTCCACACTCCCATGGACTGTCATTAGATTCTCATGAAAAGGATGGAGGATCTCCCCAGCAACAATCTTGGATGCAGGCATTCAGAGATGCTCTATCAGACTACGGTGTAGAGGACTTGGGTTTTCATGAAGACATTTACACTTGGTTTCGTGGAGGTCTACGGGAACGGTTGGTCAAGGCGGTTACAAATGAGGGCTGGTCTTTACTGTACCCGCTGGCGGGGCTGGACAACCTTAAGTGTGGTAAATCCGACCACCGCCCTATTCTTTTGGATACTAAATTCTTGTTGGGCTTTGCTGAGAGTCTAGCCTCCTTATGGCCGCAAATTTGAGCCGAGGTGGCTATTGAAGGAAGTTGTTGAAGAGGTAGTCAAAACCGCTTGGCTGAATGCAAGGGCACGTTCTTATGAAATGCCTGCTACGACCAAGCTAAACATGGTGCACACAAATTTGCACAAATGGGATCGAGCAGTTTTGAAGGAACCAAGAGTAAGATTACATAATAAACAACGAAAGCTAGAGGAAATCATGCGGGCTACCCCTACTGTTTATACTAGCAGGTTGAAGCAGAAGGAACTACAACTCATGATAGAGAATTTGTTGGATCAAGAAAAAGTTTATTGGGCTCAACGAGTTTGAGTCAGTGGGCTTTGGGAGGGGGATCGTAATTTTCAGCATACAAAAGGGGCTTTCCATTCCGCTGGTCCACGGTGTCCTTTCCCTTTCTGATCAGGATAATGAAGAAATACTAAGTGCAATTAAAGATTAAGATATCTTCAATATTACTCCATTCGTCTTGAAAGCGACACCATGGACCAACGGAATGGAAGCAAAAGCGACCTTTTGTGTGTATGTATATGTACTTCAACTTTGGAAGCATTCATCAAAGATCCTATTCAGAGTAGTGAATAATTCTTCGAATTTATTCAGAGTACGAAGCAATCTTTGACTTTGAATCCCTGGACATGAGGGAAACCAACGTTGCGAAACCCTGTCCACCCATGGAATTCATCAATTGTTATTATTTTTTATGCAGGAAGGTGTACATATGCATTTTCTCTTTAATTAGAAGATACAAATTTGGCATGAATTTATTTGAGCAACATAGAGTCCCCCCTCTTGGATTTCATATTTTTTATTGAAGGAGGATAACTCCCGGCCTCTGCATTAGATGATTTCATAAAATGAAACCAAGTGTTTTGAATTACAAATTTACAAGCATGAATAAATTGAACAATACACTATTTTTCTAAATGCAAGTAATCAAAAGTAACATTACTCGCATATACCATGATTACACCATAATTTTACTGTTAAAGACACGTGTTCTACCATGATTACACCATGTTTTCTTATCTCTTGCAAACCCCTTTATTTTCTCACGTCAATTAGCTAGATATAATCCCGTCGAAATTTGGTGTGATTTTTTCTCAAGGTGTGTTCTTTAATTTCCGTGCCAGAAACTATACACCTTATATCTAGGAACGGAGGGAGTATAATCTATAGCTCATCTAATCTATCTAACTGTTATAAAACAAGGGATCGATCTATAAACGTCAAGTGAGCTTTTCGCGAGGGGTGGTGTCGGTGTAGCCGATGCCCTTCCTCTTTGTGGGGAAGATCATGAACACAAAGCTCGAGAGAACGCCATGCCCAGCGGCAGGTTCTTGAGCAGCTCCTCGGTGTTCCTGCCGGGGTTGGATAAGAAGCAGTTCTGCAGCCCCACGTCGCTGAACGCCACGGTGAGGAACAACAGCACCGTGAAGACGGCGTGCATGAAGTCCAGCGGCCGGATGCGGAGCCTACGGAACTCGGCGGGCGTCCACTGCCGCTTCTCCTCCTCGCCGGAGAAGTTGAACACGTTGAAGCCGCGCCGCGTGGCTACGCCGTAGTATAGCTTCCCGTCGCGGCCGAGGACGCTGTCGGTGAAGGAGAAGAGGACGCACAGGACGGCGAGGACGGTGACCAGCGCCGCCATGAGCCATTGGTTGGAGGTCTCGCACTTGCCGTGGTTGGTGAAGGACGGGGACAGCGCCTGGTACGCCAGCACCGTGCCCGTCGGCAGGAGCTGCGCCAGGTTGGCCGTGCTCGACATGACCTTGTCCGTCGCCGTGGCTGCTGCTGCGGGCGCCGTGGTAGGTGTATAACCGGCGTCCTTTGGCGTGGTCAGGGCCGTCGGCTGGCCGTTGGTGTGTGGGCTTGGCGGCATCTAGATCACGATGCATGGTGGACGATGGAGAAGACGCCATTGTTATGTGGTCGATTAGGAATACTAGTAGAATGCCTGTGCGTCGCTACGTGCATTTGAGATATACCCAAAGTTATCATGCGGATTGTTAAAAAATTGATTGTTTTTATGCATTATGTAAATCAAATGTAAGAAAATACCATATAGCCATTTATTAGTTCAAAAAAAATATCTAATGGATTCTTGCAAGAAAAGAAGTTTGCCTAATAAAGTTTAAGGTTAGTGATATGCAATAAACCATTCATACATCTACAAGATAAGGCTTTATTTCAACATTACAGAAAAGTAAGTGCAAAATACATTGGGATAATTACAACCCAAAAATAAAACGAAGTAAACAAATTGTTTCACTCTATCCAGAAAAGGAACTCTAAAAATTACAAATACCACTCAAACAAAGGTGTTTTTACCTCGCGGTATTCTCTAGACAAGCAAGAGCATCGGTGAAAACGTAACAAAGATAATCAAGTGCCTGGCATATATACAATATAGCCCTTTTTCCTCCCTCCTAAACCTCAAAATCATACAAAAGCAAAAATGAATATCACCTTCAAGCAAAGTGAGACCCGGATATGATTGCATGCAAAAATAACTTCTAGAGCAAGTTGATGATTTCTTAGTGCACAATATTTCTAGTTACATTTGTAGGAACTCCATGATCATCGTCAATAAGAATTTTTATTCACTCATGAGACAACCACATAGAGTTCTTCCATGGGAGAAGACTGGCATAGAGAGATAAATACACATATTTGAAAGTTTGTCATGGTTAAACCTTTGAATAGTGTTCGGTGCTCACAAAGCACATAGATCCTTTTTTTAAGCTGGAAAATTGGAGCGACACTTATCCATAGGTCCCAAACTTAATGGTATGTACAAACTTAATACTGAATAAACAATGCTGCAAAATCAACGATTTTGTTGATTCACAATGATTAATAGATAGTGAGATCGCAACAGCCCCACTCTGTCATGGTGAAAAGGATGTAACAAACCAATATTTTAGCAGTCGAGTTAAACATGGATTTGTTAGCATTCTTACCAGTTCTTAACAAAATTCGTTATCCTCACACACATAGACCAACAATTTCTCACCCCTCATAATATGGCGTGGAGCATCAAGAATTAGCATTTTTATAGCAGTAGACAAATGGAGAACGTACATTAATTAAATACAAAGAAGCAATTGGCACCGGATCGAAAAACATAAAGGATGTACAGTAAGTTGTCTACATATCATAGTTTGTTATCTAAAATTTTAAAAACAAATGAATATAGGTTTTTTCATACAAAGTGTGAAACCTGTTAGTAAGGTTGGTATTTGAGATTTTACATAGATGTTAGCTAGAAGACTTCACCTTAAGTCTATAAGAAGAATATCCATGAACGCTAGAAATAGCATGTGACTGCAAGCTAGAAAAATATAGTTGTTCCAGTAGGTAAAACAATAAGGGACTAAGAATTGCAATGCTTGCAGGATATATTTCTATTCTGAATGATTTTTAAAGCTTTGCTCTTAGGATTTTTTCCCCCGCGTCGCCCCCTCCCTGGCGACTCGGGGGCAACCCTGAGCGCCGCCGCCGCCCCCTCTCCCCAGCCCTCCCCCGCCTCGCCGCCACCGGAGGGGACGCAGGCTAAGCCGCGCGTGCCTTGGGATGGTGGCGGCAGGGCGCTCTCCGCCGATGCGTGGTGTCTCCGTCCGGTAGTCGCCTGGCGGCGGGTCGCGTCCCCGTCGCATTCGGGCGTGATTCCGGGACTCCCCAGGACGGATCTACTGCCTGGTGCGGCTAAGGCTAGCGCTGCCTCCGCTCCTCGTCCAAAGTCGCGCGGGTCCTGGGCATTCTGGTGAATCCAGATCGGGGCTGACTTCCGCGGCGGATCCAGGGCGTCTTGGTGGCGGGCTCGCGCTTGGCCGCGGTCGGACGGCGGCCACCTCGTCTCTCCCTCGTAACGGCTGGTGTAGACGCGTTGGATCTGCCGCGCCCCCGACTCTTCCTCCGACGCCATCCCGTCTCTCCCTCGCAACAGCTCGCCTTCTTCCCGTGATCCATCCGTCGGTGCTCCCATGACGCCCGCCTCTCCGCCAACCCTCCTCGTCGGCCGCTCCTTCGACTCCACTTGGCTGGCGGCTGGCAGGTTCGTCAGACCTCTACGTGCCGGGGAGAAATCCCTGCTGATCACGGTGGTGCCTTCCGGGCGTCACATACCCTCTTGGAGGCGTGGTCTTCGGCTCTGCGGTTTTGGTGGATCTGTTAGGTATGTGCTCCGGGCGAAAGCTTATTGACGACGACGTCCGCAGATGTTGTTTTCCCTCCTGAGGGCGTCTTTTGGGAGTCATATGTCGCCATCCATCCTCCTCCTGCCTGTTAGAGGTTTGCTCGTGCTTTGGTGTGCTTTCCCAAGGCTCTCCCATGGTGTGGTCATGTGTTGTGGCGAGCTTCATGCTCTTGGTGTTGCCCCGGTTCACCTTTGCTCAATGACGATGCAATGATGCCTCCCCTGCTTGCTAATCGTTCCGGTTTCGTGTTGCGGAGTTTCCAATCAAGGTTCGTGATAGTTTCACTCGTTGATTGGGGAGGCTCAGTGGAGGGCCATAGAGTCGGCACGCACGCCAGTGTGGTGCGTTAGGATAGTTGCTTAGTGTTGGTATTGTGTTCTCTATACGACACACCACTTCTATTAGTATTTCTCATGGTGTTGCCCTTTAGCTAGCTCTTGCATTCTTTTGGGCATTCATCTTGTTCCCCAATTGTATTCCTGGTGTAATGTAATTGAGGCTTGTCCTTCCCAAACCCTGATGTAACTGAGGCCTTGTCCTCGACGTTTTGATGCAATATATTCAGGTGGGGAATCTCTCTCCCCTGGTGATCGCTCAAAAAATAATATATATTTCTATTCTGAATCAAAACCGAACTACAAATTCAAAAATATGTTCGCTTGCGTACTGAGTTACTGACTGATTGCTTACCTACATTCCGTTAAAATTTGGTGACCAATGCAAATCATATTATTTTCATCAACTTCATCTATCACCTCACAAAATTCAGTTACTGACTGATTTCTTACCTAAATTCAGTTAAAATTTATGAAAGAGAGGTCTAGGGTTCTAGGCAAGAACCAGAATGCATCAGCCATGTTAGGATAAATTTTTAGTGGCTACACATATAGCCGCTTTTGTCATAAAGCTGAAATATGCAAAGTAATATACAATGAAGCTCCGTCTCATGCATAAGCTTTGCCATAGTATGAAAATCTGATACTATAATACGTAATTCGTAGCATTTTATCAGGAATATATGGAACTCAGCTGTATTTGCTCGAACTCAGCTGACCATCGAACGACGACCTCAGACTGCGTCCGCTTGCTGCGCACATGTGCCTTGTCCCAGTCCACGAGCAGCAAAGCAGCAGCCAACATCGCTAGTGCTATCTTTACTCCATTTCTACCTGTACATTCAAATACAGGAAGAAATTTTGATGATACAACACATTTTGTTGTTTGAATTCAGTCAATATCCAACAGAAGTTTGAGAAAGTTTGCGGAAAATGCACTTGTTTCTGCTGTAAGTGTGGAAGTAGCTGCAATGGGCATGCAGAGGTAGAGCGCCTCGCTGAGCGCATCAATCATCTGTGCGTCGACGGCGATCTCTCCTTCCCACAACATGCATCGGCTAGTTCGCCCGCACAAGCGTAGGCCATGCACGAGCAGTTGGCGGCGCACCTTGGCACGCACTCCTCCGCGCTCTAGTTGCCGGCGTCGAGCTCGAACTTGTCCGACACCATCATGCTCGGCATCGACACAAACCCTCCCCGCTGCTGCCACATGCCGGCAGTGCCTGCTTCCATTGGCACTCCTGCTCGAACCTCCAGCGCTCCACCCCTCCGCACTCCCCAGCTCGAACCCATTGAGGCGCCTGCAGGCCGCCGGTGCTGCAGTGTCGTTGCAGCGCCTGTAGCTGTAGGTGCTGCAGCAGCTCGACGGCCACGACTGGAGCATGTCCCAGGCCGACAGTTACAATGCCTACAGAAGCGAAAGCATCCTCCCATGGCCGGAAGCGGTGTGCAACTCCCTATAGCCGTCGTCCCTGTAGGCCTCCTTGACACGGTCGTTCCCACCGTCCAACACGCTCGCGATGCCTGTAAAAACGCCCTGCACAAATAAGGATCGAGCACACACAAAAATAGGGGCCCAAATTGGGATCCGGAATTCCGGAGGAACTGGACGCGGGTGACGCAGGGCGGCATCGAAGGACCGTGGTGAGCTCCATCGCGCGGCCATGGAAATGGCCGATGGAGGCACCTCGAAGAGGGACGGTGCGCAGCTCATACCTCATAGGAGAGAGATGTAGGGAAAAGGAGAAGGGATAGAGGGAGGCACGGCGTCGGGGTTTTACTGGCTGCTCCCAACGAGATCAAGGAGGTGGTCAGGCGAGGTCACAAAGGAACTCCCGAGTCCCGACATGTGCCCTGGTCGAGCACGTCGCGGCTCAGGCGGGCGTGAGTTGTATGGAGGAGAACTGGAGAAGGGAGCACGGGGGCTCGTCGGTGGCTCACAGGCCGGCGACCGGGCGGGATGGGTTGGGGCGCGGCCACGTCCCTGCCTTTGAAGGAAAGGGTTATAGGGTAAGAGGATCAGGAAGGATTTGGTGGGATTGACGAAGGGGAGAATCAGCAAAAACCCGACGTGAGATGTACTTCGAATAAAAATCGGTGGGAGCCATGCTAGGGACATCGTACGAGAGTGGGAAGGGGGACGAACAAACTACTACCTACTGACCATCACCACCACAGACTCCTCCATTAGGAGTAGAGATCTTTTGTTTGTGTGTGGCAACGAACGTTGGAGGTGTTAATATAGGTCAATCCTCCACGAATGGTTCCAAGTTCCGCCGTTGGCCGTGTTGATTATTCTACTATGCTAGCTGAAGACTGAAGGCTGCACATGTTGACTTCAACCATTCTTCTAAGCGTGGTCAGTAGTCTACGTGCACTGAATTGTCTTCGTTTGCATCCCACGTACTCGGAACTCTTTCTAGATTTTGCGTGGTTAACTTCCACTCGAATGGCAACAACGAAAAACCCTCGTGGTGCTACGCTCTTTAGAGCAACTCCAACGGCGCGATCCAAACGAACCGATGTTTGCCGTCCGCTATCGCTCCGCCCAACAGTGTGGACGCGACCCATTTTGGCCAGGTTTATTTGAGAAAACTGGTCCGCCTGATCTTCGTTTCAGGCGCTCCATGTATTCTATCTCTAATTTTAGTCTCATCTCGACGATCGAGGGACGCCTGCAAGTGTTTATAAGAAGAGGGCGGGGTGAACTATTGTTGAAATAATATAGTTAGATTAGACCTAATTGATGTGATGTCTTAATTCAAAAATTTGAATATACTTTTAAATATGAATATCAATTAAACTAACTTTGTTGTATTATTTTAAAATTTTAAAAGCATAAAAATAATAGCAATGTTAGTTTAGATTGTTCATGTATGAGCTGTATTTTGGTGATATACATGTATTAACATGAAACTTTTTATTGTTGCTAGATTTAGTAAAAAATATGCAAACTGGTGATGGCGGGCATTTGTGCATTACTTTGGACAATATGGAGAATCAGAAATAAACTGGTTTTTTATAATATTAGAGTCACTGATCCTAGTGTACCGGTTATTATGCTGACTAATTGGTTGCATGATTGGTCAATTTTACAGAGAAAAACCGAGAAAAGTAGGAAACACTTAAGAAGGGGGTGATCATGTATGAGTAGGTGGCTAAGGAAATCTTCAGGCGGGCGGCTGGCTGGAGTTTCGACGTACCCAGTATTGAAGATGGTGGTACCTGAATTACTTCAGTTAGTCCCTATTAATCACATGATTTGTATTGCTTCTCCCTTGAACTTAAGCTGTAAGCTAAATCTGGTTTGCTACTTATTCCCCCGTTCTAGACAAGGCTAGATAAGTTGTAGCTATCTAGATAAGATGGTGTGTTGGGATTTTAAATCTTGGTGGTGTGAGCATCAGGATTTTGAAAGTCTCTTTTGCTCTCTCGCTAGAGGGAGTCTAGTTTAGTTGTTCTTGTAATGTTGTAAGACATTGTGGTTTCTTTAAATGAAATCGGAGGGGGAGCTCTCTTATATCAAAGAAAAAACCTCACACCGCAGCGCCGATGCCCTGGCCGCCGCACGCTCCCGCACCTAATCCGCCACCTACACAACCTCCACCTTCATGCGTCAGACTATGCGCCAACCGCTGGAGGCCTCAAGTCAAGGATATTCTGTCGCTGCCGACCGTTGTCGGGATTTTACTGCGGACGTGAGTTGACGACGGCGAAGCGAAGGGACGGTGGCGGCAAGGTTAGCTAGGTCTTCGCCTGAGCCGCTCCAGGGAGCTGTGCGAGGGAAGATGGAGAAAAAAAATTCATAATTGGTAAAAATCAGCTAAACGGGATTTAGTTTGGTCTCATACACCGTCACGGCCGCCAATGAGTTGACCTTTTTCTTTGTCGCATTTGTTAAGTGTAACAGCCCAGTTTTCACAAAAATTAAATTTTTTTTGTTTTCGGTGTGAATTGTTTGATCGTCTAATTTGTTTGCGGTGTTTGCATCCCCGATTTATCGATCGACGATTATTTTTCCCCCTCTTATCTCGTATCGGACGGAGACCGACCCTTGCCACCTTGACACTCGACCTTTGCGACACCGGGTTTCACCCGATCACCGTCGCGAAAACCGCACGAGACCAGCCGCAGCCAACGGAACGAAAAACCCCGTTTAATAATTAAATGGGTTATTTTATAGCGCGCCGGAAAGTCGTTTCGGAACGGTTCCAGCGCGAGGTGAACGCCACCGGCTCGACGCACTGATCGCGCAGTTCGAAGTTTTACCCGAATCGGAGGTACTGCGGACCCCCGGCGGTCAGAAACGTGAGCACCGCGCGCGCAAGAGAAAAACCGGAGATGTTTTTGACAACTGCTAGCCACCGGGGCTATATAAAGACCACCACACTCCCACCCCTTTCTAGGGTTTCCCTAGTCCAATTTTGCAGCCACCCCCCTCACATTAGCCCCAATTTTCGCTTTTTGCCCACTTTTGTAGCAAACCCTATCCAGATCAATCCTGGACCGTCAGATCTCGTGATCCGACGGCCCAGGGAGCTCCCTGAAGGGAATATGCCCGAGAGGCAATAATAAAGTGGTTATTATCTTATTCCATGTTTATGATAAATGTTTATTTTCATGCTATAATTGTGTTAACCGGAAACGTTAATACATGTGTGTTTAATAAACAAAGAAAAGGTTCCTAGTAATGTCTCTCTTTATACTAGCTTGTTGATTAACGGATGATCAAGGTTTCCTGATCATTGACATTGGATGTCGTTAATAACAAGGTCATATCATTGGAGAATGATGTGATGAACATGCACCCACAGTAGTTATAGCAATACGATCATGTCATCAAAGTTTCTATTGCTGTATCAAACTTTCACGAAGTAACCATAATCCTTAGACCATGAGATCACGTCAATCACTGACACCGGAAGAGTACTTTGATTCCATCAAACGTCACACCGTAACAGGGTGATTATAAAGGTGTCGTTGGGTACTTGGAAAGTGTTAGTTGAGGCTCGTGGATCAAGAGTGGGATTTGTCCATCCAGATGACGGAGAGATATACTCTGGGCCCTCTCGGTGATATCACATTGACATCGCTTGCAAGCACGTGACTGGTTCGCGAGGATGTTATATCACGGAACGAGTAAAGAGTACTTGTCGGTAACGAAATCGAACTAGGTATGGATGATACCAAATGATCGGATCTCGGACAAGTAAAATATCGCGAGACAAAAGGAATTGGTTACGGAGTTTTTGGTTCACACGATCACTAGTTCATCGTTGAGTAAGTGGGAGTCATCATGGATCTCCAGATCCCGCTGATGATTATTGATCAGAGAAGAGTCTCTGTCATGTCCATTTTATTCACGAACCGTAGGGTGACACACTTAAGGATTCGTTGACGCGTTTGAGTGGATACGGAACGCTGGAGAATATACTGGACAGCACATGGACTGTTTTGATAAAACTGCTGGAATAGTTACGGTATATCAAAATAGTGCAAGGGGATAATTGTTAATGTGTTCATTGAATGAAGTGTTCATCAATGAAGTACTCATTGAATGAAGTGTTCATTAATTTGAGTGACATTAAACAAGATAATTAAAAGTGTTTTAATGTGATAAACTCTTGGAATTTTGAGTGGAGAATTATGGAAGTTATGGGAATAATGTGTGACCCTTTGTTTTTGTGAGTGGAGAGTCCACCCACATGATGAAGGGAGAGGTGGGGGCACCTCTTGGGGCGTGCTACCCCTTGGGGGCTGCCTCCCCCTCCTATATATAGATGGGTGGAGGTCCTCACACAACTCATTCCATCGCTTTCTCATATGCCCTTTGGTTGGCATCTTCCTCCCCTTGCTAGCTGATCCAGTTTCACGAGTACGGTGCTTAGGCGAAGCCCTGCTCAAGATCTTCTCTACCACCACCACTATGTTGTAGTGCTGCTGAAGTTTCCGAGGATCCACTACTTCCGCTGCCCAACTGGAGCAAGGGGCGGAGGTCGTCGCTGATCTGTACGTGTGACCGACTACGGAGACGCTACCCGTTCGTGGTGTCAAGTCTTCATCACGACCTTGAGGTCGGCGAGTGTTCGACTACATCACCCACGAGAATAGTTCTCGTTAAAGCTTTTGGTCTTCGAAGGTGAGTCCTTCTCAAACCGTTACAAGTTATCTCCTAGATGTGATCTTGGGAGTTGCAATCGTAGGAAATTTTTTTGTTTTCTATGCAACGTTCCCTTCACTCCCAGCCTCCAGCCCTCTCTCTCCTCTCTCTCTCCACCCGTGGGCGCCGCCGCCAGCTCGAGGGGCCTCCACGCCGCGCGCCTCCAACTCCGGCCACCGCCGGCGAGCACCCCGCCCTCAGGTCGCCTCCCGCGCCCGTCCTCTCTCCTTCCCTTTCCTTCTCGTCCTCTAACCCTCCTCCCTCGTCCTCTCTGCAAGACATGGCGACGGCTGCCATGGGAGCCGAAGGAGCTCGAGCTCCCGCCGGCCGAGACGAACCCCGCCGCCGCGCCAGCCTCCTCCGCCTGGACCGCTCGCGCCGCGCCCCCTGGATCCCGCCGCGCCCCCTCCTCAGCCTCGCCGGAGACTGCCTGCTCGCCGGCAATGTCGCCGCCGGGAACCTCCACGCTCGGGAGCCCCGCCCGATCCAGTCGGGAACGAAGGCGAGCCATCCAGGCCGCCAGCCTCCTCCGCCTGGACCGCTCGCGCCGCGCCCCCTCCTCAGCCTCGCCGGAGCCTGCCTGCTCGCCGGCAATGTCGCCGCCGGGAACCTCCGCGCTCGGGAGCCCCGCCCGATCCAGTCGGGAATGAAGGCGAGCCATCCAGGCCGCCAGCCGCCAGTGGGCCGTCCAGCCCAGCGCGGCCCAACCGACCGCAGCCCAAGCCAGGCCGCCCCCTGCGAGATGGGCCACGGCCCAACTGGTGAGGCGCCCCCAAACCCTTTTTTTTATTTTTTTTGCTGTTTTGTTTTTTTTCTGTTGGGCCAGTAGCTTTCGGCCCGTTTAGGGTTTTTTCCCCCTGCTAGGTTTTTTTTTGGCAGGTTGTATTAACTTTTTGCGGTGCCCGTAACTTTTTAACCGTAGCTCCGATCGCGACGCGTAAAATATGAAACTTGCTTAGTTTTGTGTCTAGTTTAATAAAATGTGCTTCTTTGTTATGTTTGACTTTGTTTACATTCTGTTTGCTTGCTAATTACAACTGCCTGCCACTGTAAACTGTAACTGCAATAACTTTTTAACCGTTGCTCTGTTTAAAATGTTCTTTATATGTAACTTGATTAGAATTGAATGTAGATTGTGTTTTTGCTGTTCTTGATTGCTAATAAAAATAATAAAATATGCTTTAGGTCAAAACAGTACCAAATTCCATTTTATCTTGGGGTCCGCAATAGTTTGCCATGTATAGGTTTTACCCCCCACTTAAGGTGACTAGATTAGATAGTTTACTTTGTGCTTCACCTCTTGTAATGCTTGTGTGACATGCTATGCTTGAGTGAGTTGCCATGTTAACAACTTAGTTGATCATCTGTAGCTAAACAACTTGAACCACCGTAAACGTGCGGTATCGTCGTGTGTGACGAGTACTCCACTTAAATTGTTAGTAACCGCTCTCGACGGTAGGTGCGATGTCTCGTGTTTCTTCTTGTTGATGCTTGCTCGTGTTTGCCTCGTAGTAATATATGCTTGCTCGTTGATTGCTTTCCAGTGTTTATCGTCTTGTGTGCTTCCGCGGGTACCTCTCGGAGACGATGCGAGCTTGCGATCAACTACACCTTCGGAACCCGACTTATCAACAGGCAAGGACTATACATTACTTATGATCCATTCTATTTCAACCAGCGGTTTGCATGCTAGTCTAGGATAGGTTCGATGTTTGATCCTACCACATGTTTACAGCCTCTTTCAAACCGATACAGCCATGTCCCTTCCCAGCAAACCTTGTACTGCTATGTTACTATTGCTCGTTGCTCAGCCCCTGCTTAGTATGCATGCTTAGGATGCTACGATGTTACCCTGTTACTCCTTGGTTTGGAATATCACATTATTATATTGTTGTTGATGATATGATTATTATAATGTTGACTATATTCGACGAAGGATGGAAGGTCTAGGCTATCCCGCCCCGACGCTTTGTTCCATTCGAGTCACCTAGGATCCGAGTTCAGGGTATTGGTTTTAAGACTGAGCGTGCCTAACCGCGTGTGGGATTTTATGGGGTCCCCTTTTCTTACCTATCTAGCTTCAAACATTTCTAGTGGTGGCCCGAGCTGATTTACCATTTGAAACTCCGTGTGTGTGCTTGGTGGATCCCCTCGCAATTTTTAAACAACCCGGACCAGCGGAGACTTGGT
Organism: Bromus sterilis; assembly: GCA_950022295.1. Taxonomy (NCBI): domain Eukaryota; kingdom Viridiplantae; phylum Streptophyta; class Magnoliopsida; order Poales; family Poaceae; genus Bromus; species Bromus sterilis. The sequence continues at coordinate 15,749,303 of OX465598.1, read as the reverse complement.
TTCCCTGTTGGTCCACCTTTGACCGGCGAGGGCCCGAGGTCTCACGTGAGGCGTCTCGGTAACCCAAACCCTGTTGAGACGGAAGAGTCCGATCCGAGAGCGTGGCCAGCTTTTGGATTGGGTGTCGACTCTCCGGGGGCCACTCGGATTTGTTCGTTGTTAGTTAGAGGGACCTGTCGTTTCGGATCTCTTGGAACTAAATCATAAAATGGTTGCCTGTGATGGGTAGCAACTGAGAGAGATGGGCGTGCGTGCGGAGCCTTGTAATGGGCAGTTGGTACACCCCTGCAGGGTTAAATATTTTCGAGAAGCCGTGTCCACGGTTATGGACGACTTGAGACCTACTCCTTGTTCATAGACAACAACAACTGAGATAATCTTAATATAATTTGATCAACGTGTGTGTGCCTTGACTGCCTCTTCTTCGTCGGGATGCGAAGAGGAGGACAAGGATAGGATAGGTGTTATGTTTGCGTAGTAGGTGGATAGCAGACTTGTTGGAGGCGAATCCTCATCGAATGCTTGACTTCTTACCTTACTCTCTAGATCGTTAGCCACTTCATAAATGCTAGTGCGGCAGCAACCTCACCACTTACCCCTTCCTTACCGTAAACTACTAGTTGTCCTAGAATGACGAGTGATGAAGTTCTTGCTGGGTCAGATGACCACTACAGTTGGATGCTGAGTACCTCTGTACTCATGATACTACCCTCAAACTCTTTTCAGGGTTCTTGGTCGACAACAGGTACGGTGATCGACGTTTCACGTGGAGACTCGACGACGACTAGTTAGGCGGATCCCGGCGGAGGGCCTGGACCCGTGTGGTTATGGGATCGATGTGTTTTTCTCTTTGCCACTAGGCATTTGATTGTAGTCTGTACTCAGACATGTACCTTCCGCTGTTGTATTGTAATTTGAGGCAGTTGTATGCTGATTGTATGAGATGTTGTATCCTTGTATCTGTAATGTTGTGATATCATGTTGGAAATCCGGGGCATATGGCTTTGTCATATGTCGCGATGGGACCGATATGTGCTTCGTCCCCGGATCTGGGTGGAAACACCTAGATCTGGAACAGTACCGCATATCGGGCCTTACATTAAGTTTTAGTAGGGAAGGGGGGGGGGGTTAACGTGCCTTCCCGGTAGGCATGCATGGGGGATAGTCCACTTGTGTTTCGTTTATTTAACCAATATAGGGTTCATAAATCAAAGAAAATTTCTTTTAAGAGAGTATATATCCATATATTTTGTGGTGTTTAGACAACCGATCTAGAAAGAGAAGTGATATAGCTACAAGGCATGAAAAAAACTAAAGAAAGAGATCAGACAATTGCAATTTTTTTGACTTGGATAACTAAAAAAACTAATCATTAGTTAGTTACATTACACTGCAATATACCATGATCAAAATATTTTGATATTAAAAGCAATTTATGTAAACATCAAAGTTATACTCCGTGACTTCATTACCTTGTATTCTAACTGTTCAAAAATAGGTGATCGATCTAAAACATTAAGAGTGTGTTTGGTTCGGGGTTTCGGCCTGTGTCAATCCGAGCAAGCGAACGAAGCAGAGTGTTTGGTTCGTCGCTGGAGCGAACGAACGGGGCAGGGTAGAACGAATTTGGGCAGGAGGGATGGGCGGAGCGACGCGGCCGATTTGGACGAGCCGCGCGACCGCGAGCTGAGCGGGGTGAACCCCCAACCAAACAGACCCTAAGTGATCTTCTCCACTTCACGCCGTGTAAAACAAGTAAACCAAAGTTACAATACAGTACTATATACCATGATCAAAATATATTTGGTAGTAAAAGCAACTTATATGAACATCAAAGTTATACTCCGTGCCATCATTACTTTGTATTCTAGCCATTCAAAAACAAGTGATCGATAGTTGGGTCGTTCATGTGCTACTGGGAAGAAAAAATACTGTTGTTGTATGGTGCATGTTCCAGTATCAAGCTTGGGTCATTCCTGTACTAATGACTAGTAAATTTGCTTTGCACATGATGGGTTGCTCTAGTGATCAATGTTAGTTCAACTTCCAAATATTTTGGATTGGAACGTGAGAGGGCTGAATGAAAAAGATAGGCAGGATACTGTCCATGAAACCATTGCCTCGTCCTCTTGCCACATTGTTTGTCTTCAAGAGACAAAGCTAGGACCGGTGTCCCCCTACGACGCCTGCTACATCGGTGGAAATCGTCTTAAAATCTTTGCCGAAAAGCTTGCGACGGGTACGAGAGGCGGAATCCTTATTTTGTGGGACGATTCCATGGTGCAAATGAATAACGTTGTCACTACCGAGTTTACACTTTCAGCCATGGTTCATTTAATCAACGCTGAAGAGGAGGGTGATTTCATGATCACCATCTTTTATGGACCTACGACGTCTAGCCGTAAAGATGACTTCTTTGCCGAGCTCACCAACCTCAAGCCCCCAGCCGGTGTTCGTTGGTTGGTCCTTGGTGACTTCAACCAAATTAGGCGTGCCCAAGACAAGAACAACCGCAACATCAACCGGGGTCACATCACCCGGTTCCGCAACGCCCTGCAATTGTGTGAGCTCAAAGAGATTCACCTACAAAACCGGCGCTTCACTTGGAGCAACGAGAGGGAAAATCCCACTTTGTCCAAGCTTGATGCCTTCTACTGCAACTCAGAGTGGGATATTCGCTTTGACACCCATGTCCTTCATGCTTTGTCCTCTTCCCTTTCTGACCATTGCCCGCTCCTGCTTGCCGACGACCGGGGGCCTCGTAGACCTCGCTCTTTCAAGTTCGAGAATTTTTGGGCTCGCCTTCCCGGCTTCTTTGAGGTGGTGCAAAAGGCATGGAACGAGACCTCTACTCACACGGAGCCATGCCACATCCTTCATCACAAGTTGCGTGTCACGGGCATGAGATTGTCGAGTTGGAGCCGTGGCCTTTTCTCCAACTCCAGAGTTTTGGTTCATGCTGCTCTCCTTGTCATTCTTCACTTCGATTTGGCACAAGAAAATAGAGTGCTCTCGGCGGATGAGCGAGATCTTCGGGCTAGACTCAAGAGGAAGGTGGTTTCCTTGGCCGTCGTGGAGAGAGCCAGGAAAAAGCAGAGCGCAAGGATTGCAAATATCAAGGAAGGGGATGCTAACACAAAATTCTTTCATATGAGGGTTAACTCAAGGAGAAGAAAGAATCACATTCATCGCCTCAAGTTCAACAACGGTTGGGTAACTGACCATGGTGCCAAACAAGGGTTGGTTCACAATCATTTTAAGTCCATCTTGGGACATGGGAAAAATAGGAATCAATATTTCAATTGGGAGGGGAGTCATTTTGAGGAGCAGGACCTTCATTCCCTTGGGGATCCCTTCACCGAGGAGGAAGTGAAGAATGCGATTAACCTAATGCCAAGTGACAAGGCCCCGGGTCCAGATGGATTTACGGGGGCTTTCTTCAAGAAATGTTGGGACATCATCAGAGTGGATGTTATGCGGGTGATCACTCTCTTTGGCAATCTTCACTCCGAAAATTTTCATTGGCTTAATTCTGCCAATATTGTCCTTCTGCCAAAGAAGGATGGTGCGGAGGAAGTCTCCGACTACAGGCCTATTAGCCTCATACACGCTATTGCAAAGATCATCTAAAAAAATGCTTGCTCTTCGTCTCGGGCCCCTTATGAACAACCTTGTATCCAACGCGCAAAGTGCATTCATTAAGAAAAGAAGCATCCACAACAACTTCCTCTACGTCAGGAACCTCGCAAGACGCTTCCACAAAGGGAAGACTCCAGCGCTGCTCTTCAAGCTTGACATTCGCAAGGCGTTTGACTCAGTTCGTTGGGAATACATTTTGGATCTTCTTCAACGCCGCGGTTTCCCCCCAGGTTTCGTAACTGGATTGCCGCCTTGCTCTCCACTGCTTCATCGCGTGTTCTTCTCAATGGCATTGCCGGCCTCCCAATATTACATGGTCGTGGTCTTAGGCAAGGAGACCCGCTGTCTCCACTTCTCTTTGTCTTGGCGATCGACCCCCTCACGCAAATCTTGGAGAATGCAACAAGAGAAGGCCTTCTCCACATGCTTCGTGGTAGAGGCACCATTTTGAGAACATCTCTATATGAGGATGATGCAGCGGTTTTTGTAGCACCTTTCAAGGAGGACATTCAAAATTTTGCGTCCATTCTTCATGCGTTTGGAGAGGTTAGCGGTTTTTGCACCAACTTTGACAAGAGTTCTGTGGTCCCAATAAGATGTGGTGCGGTCAACCTTGATGGCATCCTTGAAGGTTTACCGGCAAAAAGAGCCACCTTCCCTCTGCGCTACCTCGGACTTCCACTCTCCGTGTGGCGCCTGAAGAGAGTGGACTTTCTGCACCTTGAGGATAAGTGTGCGGGCAAGCTGCCCACTTGGAACGGCAGGTATATTACGGTGGCTGGCCGGGCGGCTCTTGTCAAGTCCGTCATTGCGTCCCAAGCGATCTACTACTTGACGCCTCTCATCATTCCTCCGGGCACCATGGAATTTCTCAACAAGATTCAACGCGCTTTCTTGTGGGCGGCAAAAGACAAGACCACCGGTGCTAAATGCAAAGTCAATTGGGAGTTGGTTTGCCGCCCAAAGGAGCTTGGAGGGCTTGGAATCCTTCACTTGGGAAAGTTTGCGTCCGCCTTGCGCTTGCGTTGGCCATGGTTAGAATGGAAGGACCCCGGAAAAATTTGGGTGGGTCTTGGAAACCCTTGCACAAATGAGGACATGGACCTTTTCTATGCTACAACAACAATCTCCATTGGTAATGGGCTCAAGACCCCCTTTTGGCATGCGCCATGGTTGGGGGGGAGGAAACAAAAAGATATTGCACCTCTCATTTTCGAGCGCTCTAGTATGAAAAACGGCTCCGTCGGAAAGGCGATGCTCGGGGCTAGTTGGGTTGGAAAGGTGCGCCTCGACGAAAGCTTTACCACAACCCACTTCTCGCAGTTTGTGGAACTTTGGAGCCTCACCACAAACGTCCTTTTAAATCATGATGTGTGCGACGAGATCCGTTGGAAACTCACTGAGAACGGGGAGTATTCGTCGAAATCTGCATACAAGATGCAATTCATGGGGACCATCTCCTCCTCCATGCACAAGTCGGTTTGGAGGCCTTGGGCTCCGCCTAAGACGAAGTTCTTTGCCTGGCTTGCAAACCAAAACAGAGTTTGGACGGCCGATCGCCTGGCCAAGAGAGGGTGGTCAAATTGCGGTCTCTGCCCTTTCTGCAAGCAAACACAGGAGTCTCTTGTCCACCTCCTCGTCCATTGTCGCTTCACGAGAAGGATTTGGGACCTTACTAAAGGTTGGCTTGGCCTCCACAACGTCAACACTGGAGATTGGTTAAATCTCAACTTCCCGGATTGGTGGCTTCTGATGACCAACGTTACTCCACACCGCAAGGCCGTAACTTCTCTCACTTTGCTGGTCACTTGGGAGGTGTGGAATGAGCGCAACGCTAGGGTGTTCCAAAATAAGAGTGCTCCGTCATTAGTCATCTTAGACAGAGTTAAGAATGAGGCTCGCTTGTGGGTCCTCGCGGGTGCCAAATGTTTGGGCAACTTAATACCACGAGAGTAGTCGAGTTATACTTTATTCGGTCACAAAACTTGCTCTCTTGCAATCCTCTCCTTAATTAATATACGGGGCAAAGCTTTTGCCCCTCTTTATTTTCAAAAAAAAAACAAGTGATCGATCTAAACATCAAGTGATCTTCTTCGCTTAACGCCATGTAAAAGATCACTCTTTGATCCACAATGATAAGTTAGAAAAGAGAGAAAGATTATGATTTAGTCAGTGCCGCACCACCGGCAAGATCTTAGTCGAGACATAAAATTCCAAGTGCAGGTCACAAAGACGAGGACTCAGATGATTGTGCACAAATTTCAGACGTTGTGTGCATTTCCTTCTGAGCGGATCGTAGACTTGCATTGACGGAGTTGCCAAGGACCTATCATACATATAGAAGAGCAACTTTCGATCGTCAAGCATCACTGTTAAAGGCATAAACTAGTCAACGGTTAATGCCATTGGTATCGTATACGTCTTGACCCAGGTGCCGTCGTCGGGATCAGTCAAGAGCCATATGTACCACGTGTTAATCGAGCTCCGTTGAACCAAGCATAGGGGGTCACCAAGCTTTCCCATGTGTGTTGTCCATGTCTTTTCCTGTAGATTGTCACCAATCCTCCCCGCCGGGCCCTTGATTGACGTCCTCCATTCCTCACTTTGAAGATCAAAGCGGAGTATGAGCAGGTCCTCAAGGTCTGTCCACGATGTGGGGAACTCATAAAGGTGGTGCATGACACCATTGACCGTGACCGCAGGGTGGTTGTTAAAGCGGCGGATAGGGACTAGTTCCGCCGGAGGAGAGACGGCAGCTGCCTCCACTTGGCGCCATCTTCTACCGTGAGAACCTTATAAGACTGTGCATCATATTTTCTGGTGATCCAGACGATCTTGTACGTTCGAGACGGTGTGGCACATCCGATGTTGAGATCAAGGAACGATCCTTTCTTCAACTCTTTAGAGATGGTCATCGTAGTTCCAGTGGCCAGATCAATCACATTAACAGTGATAGTGGGATGAATAAAATCTTGGGTGACACAGATGGGGCCGTCAAGGCGGTGGTTGATGGTGCAAACACCTGGCCTCTTGATCAATTTTACAAGGTTGCCGTTCATGTCCATCAGCCGCAGGTCGCTGTCGATTTCATGGTGGGAATTGACGGCGAATAGGAGCAGCGGCCTCGCGCGGGCTCGGTGCGCGGCGACGAACGCCGGGCCGGAGATGAGGGCGTCCCAGCCTTGGGACACGCACCGAAATCTACACGCAGATTTCACCGGCACCCAAGAGAGTATTTCGCAGATCACATCGTCCGGCAATGGGGGCAGCATCGATCGGCGTAGTAGGTTGATGGCGGCGTGGGGATAGGTTGGTATACTTGGTACTAGAACTCTCGTCTCGTCTCGTATGCCTCCCCTATAATATATTTTGTAGAGAGTTCCTACGTTGGTTTTGTCCTGATCGACTACGTATAGATAAAAACTAGATCTCGAAAAGGACTCGGATGGTAGCAACTGCCGGATTAATTATACTCCAAGTCTCGGTTTGGGTTTGCCTACCGTATGGCACGGCAGCCGATCGACTCCCAGATATGATTTGCATGCAGAGAAACCAAACTCTGAGACATCTAAGTACGTGGTGGAGTAGCAGCAACACCAGAGAGCTCAAAATCAAGAACTTAAGCACTTCGCCACCATCACGATTATAAAGCTCCACCCTACTACACCCTGCCTGCTGAGATTCGTGCGTCCCGTTTGCCAAAGCATCTACGGTTTGTGTCGATTGTTTCGCACTCTGAATACTGAATAGGAGTTGAACCTGTCCTTTAACACACGTATGCATACAACACGGCCCCTTTCTTCCCACTCTGAATAGTTTATGAATTTACTCATAAAATCATAGCGAACTTTTCATGAACTTCAAAGTCAAACGATGGTTTCTACTAATTCTGAACGGGACCTCAGGCTTACGACAGAGTCCTTGAAGTAGTCCGTGCACGTGCACACGTACGTAGTACATATATTTATATACCACGAAAACAGAAAAGAAGGGACTTTTCTTTCTACATTTGTGTCATGTCCCTTTCATGAAGATTTTCTGTCAAATTTTTTAATCTTGGCCGCAAGCAACTCCAATCGGCCAAGCCCACCTGCGGGATGTGGCGGCCACGTTTGATCTCTTCTCCTCTATGTTTCTTAGACCTCCCGCAATGCGGAAATGCCTTTTGGAGCCCGGGTTCACTGGATCCCTTTAAATTTGAACTCGAAAATTTATCAAAATTCATATTTATACGTTTCATAAAAAATTGAAAAAAAATACAGATATACATGAAGGTATAACTCACAAGTGTGTAAATTTTCAGGACGAAACACATTAAAATGAGGGTTGTGCAAAAGTAACAAATCTGGGGGCTGTTAACACATGATACTATTCATCCTCCCAGGCCATGAATTTGTCTTTTTTACACAGGCCTCATTTGAAGGTATTTCATCATAAAATTTTACACACATTTACATTACATCCTTACATACTTGCATAATTTTTTTCAGAATTTTTTAACATCGGAAATTTGAATTTCGATTTTTTCAAAAAACCGGGCTCCATGGAGCCCGGTAGACCCGGGCATTTCTCGGGCCGGGTCGGGTTCGGGCCGGGCTTGAGAAAGCCCGATGCAGAAAACTCCAAGCCCGAGCCCGGCCCGGCCCGACCATCGGGCTGCAGAAATCGGGCCCGAGCCCGACCCGAACATGGAAAAGCCCGACAAAGCCCGACAAGCCCGGCCCGATCCTTCGTTAATTTACGTTTCCTATAAGCCCGAGCCCGACCCGATCAGTTTATTAAGCCCGATTGTGAAGCCTGAGCCCGGCCCGAATGACAAGCCCGACCCGGGTTTTTCGGGCCGGGCTCGGGCCGGGTCGTCGGGCCGGGCTGCCCATGCCCAGGTCTAGAGCCCGGGAGCGAAAATGCCTCACTCTCCCGCAATGGGAGTATTATAGATAGTACTCCCTCCGTTTTTTTTACTTCGCATATAAAATTTGATCAAAGTCAAGCTTGATAACATTTGACCATTTTCATAGAAAAATATATCAACATCCATAATATGAAACCAATATCATTAGAAGCATCATGACATTAGTTTTCATATGGTATAACTTTGATGTTGTGAATGTTGATACTTTATTCTATAAAATTGGTCAAACTTTATCAAATTTGACTTTGAACAAATCTTATATGCGAAGTAAAAAGAAACGGAGAGAGTATCATGTATGCCACCTAAGCAAATTTGATGATGTGACATAGAATTAAGTGAAGAGAGAGAGGATTGAGTATCATACCGTATCAAAATAAATGTTAAGCAAGTACTCCCTCCATTTTTATTTAGTCCGCATATTAGCTTTAGTCAAAGTCAAGCTTTGTAAATTTTGATCAAGCGCGTCATGTAGCAATGATTAGGGCAAGGCCCAACTAGCATGCGGCTCATCGATCAAGCAAGTGGCATGTATGACATGAGGATCAAGTCATGAGAGGGTGGATGTTGCATGGCAATGTATCTCCGAAAGGCTATGGAAATGCCTTGTAGGTAGGTATGGTGACTGTTTTGAGGAAAGATATAATGAGGCTTATGATGACGGAGCGTATCATGCCAAGGGTTTGGATGCACCGGCGAAGTATGCGCCAACTCTCGAGGTGAGAAAGGGCAATGCACGGTACCGAAGAGGCTAGAAAAAGTATGGGTAGGTGGAAGTGTGAACTTTCGAATACTCACATTAGTTCGAAGACTCATGCACTTATTATCGGTAACTCTCAATCTAATAGGAGGTTCACAAAGAGACAGGTACCCCGAGGAGGAGTGTATGGGGGTTTGGTTATCCTTGCGCATCCTCGACTCATGGTACGTGAGTGTACTCTAATATTCGAACCCTCCAGAGGTTAGTGATCCATCTAGTAGCTAGAGTTCTCAACAGGGGTTTTTGGTTTTCGAAAAACACACGGATTGCCCAAAATACGACATCTATCACTAATAGGCAAGAGCTCTTGACACAAAAAGTTCAAACATTACTCTAGTCAGTACCTCAAAACTATTGCAAGTTACTACTTCAAAGAGAAAAGCAACTTTAACTACCTACTTTCTAGTCAAGACACAGAACTCAATGCAATAGGCAAACTCTCTAACAAGATAAAACATGCAACCTATAGAAAGTTCAACCTGAAAATAAAAGCTCTAGAAAAACTAAAGCACTACAGCCAAACAAACCAGCAGCTAAGAAAAGAAAAAGAACAACTCACAGCTAAAAGAAATAAGCATGCAAATCCTATGAGGAGTTCTAGTTCAAGTGGAGCGTGTTTCTCTCCCACACAAAAGAGTAAGTTGGGGTCTAACTTGTTACTACAGCAAAGAAAGCAAAACAAACCTAGAAAAGTAAAGAGCGAGACGCTCCAAGCAAAGCACATAACGCATGAAGTGATAAAAATATAGTGCAACGAAAGACAGACCGATGATTGTTGATGAAGAAGGGGATGCACCGGGGGCATACCCAAGCTTAGACGCTTGAGTCTCCTTGAATATTTATTGGGGGTGCACTTGGGCATCCCCAAGCTTGAGCGCTTGACACTCCTGGATCTTCTTTCATCACCTTCACTCGCGCACTTGAAAACTTCCTTCATACATAACTCATTGTAGGCTGATTAGAGAGGTTAGTACCCTAATAAAATAATTTTCCTCTACTGCAAATAAATATTTCCAGGAAGAGCTACTGTTTCTCTTGCCTTCCCAAAAAAGTTTGCAAAGAAAAAGCAAGCTTAAGGATTGCAAAACTGCGAAAAGAAAAACTGGGGCAGAAGCTGAGAAAAATAGAACAGCAGAGAAAGGGAAATTTTTTCGAGGTACTTCTGCAACTCAAATCAAAAAACTTTGAACAGGGGCTAGCAAGCCAATTGTATGGAGCATGCTGTCAAAACAATTCAGATCAAAAAGATGATCTGGTGATTTATCACGAATTTTCCCGTCAAGAAGACAGAATCTGTTTCTGGACAGCAAGCTCCAACTTTTTAACTTTCAAGCACTCTAAGGCTAAACTTGGCACAAAGCTTGAAAAAGAAAGATACAATGATGTTGCTACAGTAGTAAAAATCATCAAGACCACTAAGAACAGAACAAAAACAAAAAGAAAAACCTAAATTCGTTGCGGGCTGCCTCCCGAAAGCGCTTCTTTAGAGCCATTAGCTAGGCTTAAAGCAGAAGATCAAGTTTTTTTCCAGAGAATAACTAGCCCGTGTGACGGACTCAAAAGGTAACTTAATATTTTTCCTAGGGAAATGTTCCATCCCTTTCCTGAGAGGGAATTGGAACTTGATAGTTCCCTCTTTCATGTCAATGATAGCACCAACTGTGCGAAGAAAAGGACGTCCCAAAATAATTGGACAAGAGGGCTCACACTCAATGTCCATAATAGTGAAATCAACGGGAACATAATTGTCATTGACAATGATAAGAACATCGTCGATCTTCCCCAAAGGCTTCTTTACGGAAGAATCAACAAGACGAACACCAAAAGAACAGGGATCAAAAGATTTCAAATCAAGCATATCATACATTCTTTTGGGCATAACAGAGGTACTTGCTCCAACATCACAAAGAGAAAAACAAGAGAAGTTATTCAATTTAATTTTAATCATAGGATCCCAACCATCTTCTAGCTTCCTAGGTATGGAGGCTTCTAGTCTAAGCTTCTCCTCCCTAACTTTAATTAGAGCATTGGTGATATGCTCCGTGAAGGCAAGATTTAGTGTGCTAGTGTGGGGGTCTCTAGACATTTTGTGTAGGAAACCAATAACTTCTGGTAAGGTGCAATTATCAAAGTCTAGTTCACTACTATCTATAAGGGAAGTAGTGATATCATTTAATCTCACTTGTTCGAAAGCCTCTATGTTCATAGAGGTTTCCTCTTCTATGGTTGAGGGTGTAGCATCACCATTGATAGGTCCAGTAGGACTAGGGGTGTGATGGGTGCTAGCAGTTTGGATCTCCTCAACTACTTGGATAGTGGCTACTGTGTGCTAGGTAGGAAGGCTCTTAATTCTATCTTCTTCCTCCTTCTCTCTAGCCCATCTCTCTTTAAGTTTTCCCAGCATCCTAATGTTTTCATTAATTTGGACCTGGATGGCATTCATAGGAGTGACCTGCCTCTCCTCAGGGGGAGAGGTTCTAATCTTCAGTATCTCTACGTCGTGGGCTATATTGTCTACCTTCGAAGAGAGGATATCTAGTTTATCTAATTTTTCTTCCACACTCTTGTTGAAGGCCTTCTGGGTAGTGATAAAGTCTTTGAGCATAGTCTCTAGTTCTGAAGTGGAGTTTCTAGTGGTAGGATAAGTGTTGTTCCCATAGTTGTTGGATGGGAAAGGCCTAGGATTGTTGCTACCAAAGTTACTCCTATAAGCATTATTGTTGAAGTTGTTCCTAGAGACAAAATTGACATCTACTTGCTCCTGAGCAACCAAAGAATTTAAAGGAACATCTTGAGGATCAATAGAGGGTTGCTTGGTAAGTAGAGACATGATAAGGTCAACCTTTTCATTTAAAGAGGAAATCTCCTCGATAGAGTTTACCTTCTTACCAGTTGGAGCTCTCTCGGTGTGCCATTGTGAAAAAATTAGCATCATTTCATCTAGTAGTTTTGTAGCAGCACCAAGTGTGGTTGACATAAAGGTACCTCCCGCGGCCGAATCCAACAGGTTCCGCGAGGTGAAGTTCAAGCCTGCATAAAAAGTCTGGATAACCATCCAGGTAGTCAGTCCATGTGTAGGGCAGTTCTTGATGAGCGTATTCATCCGTTCCCAAGCCTGGGCAACGTGTTCGTTATCCAATTGCCTGAAATTCATAATGTTACTCCGCAATTGAATAATTTTAGTAGGGGGATAATACTTCCCTATAAAAGCATCCTTGCATTTGCTCCAAGAATCAATACTATTCTTGGCTAGAGACTGTAGCCACTCCTTGTCTCTCCCTCTCAAGGAGAAAGGGAAAAGCTTCAGATTGACGATGTCTCCGTCCACCTCCTTGTATTTCTGCATGTCGCAAAGCTCGATAAAGTTGTTTAGGTGCAAAGCAGCATCTTCTCATGCTCCTGAAAATTGATCTTTCATGACAAGGTTAAGCAGAGCAGGTTTAATCTCATAAGAAGGTGCTGAAGTGGCAGGTGGAGCAATAGGAGTGCAGATAAAGTCACTGTTGTTGTGACTGGTGAAGTCACACAACTTAGTGTTTTCATTGGAACCCATAGTAGCAGCAGGTATTTTTGGTATTTTTGATTAGGGACACAAAAGTAAAAACTGAAAGGTAAACTAACAAGACTAAAAAGCAAAGGTAAAAGATAGCGTGTAACTCCCCTATTTTTGATACAGGAGTCCGACAACGGCGCCAGAAATTGGCGGTTATCAGGACTCGCGTATTTGTACTTCCTTTGAGTCCCCGGCAACGGCGCCAGAAATTAGCTTGATGGCTTCTCGCCCCTCGTTGGTTACCCCAAGTGGAAGGTTGAGATGCAGCGTAGCGGTAATTTCCCTCAGTAAAGATACCAAGGTTTGTCTCCAGTAGGACTCAACGATAAGTACGATAGGTGGCAAAGGCGTCAGAAATTATTCTGATGCGTGGAGTTGTCGTGGACCTTCACAAAACAAATAACTTTGCTCCCAACGAGTTCAGAGGAGTTGTCAATTTCTCCGACCTTGTCGTTTACAAAGGATCAAACGCAAGAGATAAAAAGGTACTAGTAAAAGTAAAAACAGAAAGGTAAATAGTGGGTGTGAACAATGGTATGAAGATGGACCGGAGTCCCGTGATTTTCACTAGTGATGTCTCTCTCCTAAAAGACGATAAAAATGCTAGCGAGGTAAACAAATCACAGTTGGGAAATTGACAGGATTATGAAGGCACCGCAATGCTAACTATGCTGCAAAGAAAGGAAGGGGTCAAAAGCAATGGGCAGTACGCCAAGGTAAGTAGACCGAAATCCATCTACATCTACTACGAATCATCCACCTTGAGATATCTATCCAGAACATCTCGCTGGTATTAAGTTGGGAATCCCACCCAAAGTGTAAACTCAAAGTAACAGACAACTGCATTAAAAGAACTTTGCATAAAGTAAACAATTCTTGCACCAATAGGCACAATCACCGTTGTTTTATCCCTGGTGGCAACAACGCATCCCCTAGTCTCATGTTTCTGTCACTCAAGCTTGACATCAGGGGGCTGAACCCACAATCGAGCATAGCGCTCTCTCTTGGAGTTGCAAGCAAATAACTTGGCTAAAGCAAATACTTCAAGGAGAACATGCAAGAATTTACTCAAGAACAAAATATAAAAGGGCAAACCAAATATATTACTCATCACAATCTGAACATAGTCTCATAATCCATCAGATCCCAACAAACTCAGCATAGCAACAGCAGAAAATTACATAGGTGCCTCGATCATGTGAGGCAGCTCACGAGGTCTCGAAAGTGAAAGCACAAAAGAGGGAGAAGACATCACATAGCTACTGATCACGGACCCATGGTCCAAGGTGGACTACTCACGGCACATACGGGAGGCGTCCATGGCTATGGATGGTCTCCCGGAGGGGTGATCTCCTTCCGGCAGGGTGCCGGGGCAGCTTCTCCAGGCAGCCCCGATCTGAAAACGGCGGCGGCGGCGGAACAGAGAGGTTTCCGCGAAAAAGAGTTCTTGTTTAGGTGTTTCTACCCCGAGGGGGTTATATAGGCGAAGGGGGGCGTCGAGGGGCCACCCAGGGCAGCCAGGAGGGTGCCTGGCTCGCCCTAGGGTTGGGGCCGCGCCAGGGACCCTTCTGGCTCCCTGGTGGTGGTCCCAGCTCTCTCCCTTGGTTATTCCGGAAGCTTCCTGCCCGCTGATTTTTAATATAATTTTTGCGGAATTTTTTGGGCACTTTAATCAGCCGGAAAACCTGAAAAACAAAAACAGCAGAAAACCAGAAGCTGGCAACTAGGTGCACTGAGTTAGTAGGTTAGTCCAAATTGGTTTAAAAGTGTAATAAAGTTCAACCAAAACATGGCAAAGTCACACAAAACATGCATGGAGCAAGCAGAAATTATAGATACGTTTGGGACGTATCAAGGCTCGGCCGCCCGCGCGCCGAGATGAATAACCGCCACTGTCGCAGCTCAGAAGAGGCGGAGGACATGGCAGATCCGCCGCTCCTCCTCACTGAAGAGGACCACTGCCTCTATCGTCGACGAGCGGTGCTCGGCCTCACCTCGAGGCAGGACCAGCATGCCGTGCAGGATTGATTAGATCCTATATATTAGGAGTGAATTCGAAGAATTATGTCCTATATATATTTAGTAGTAGTGTATCTGAAAAAATTAGGTTATCGAAGTTAAACTAGGAAAAATCTTTGTGTTGGATATAATGGCTTTCGTACTTGTTCTTATTGAAATTAAATTATATATTGTCCTATATATATGAGATGTGATCGATATATTTAGACTATATTGTCTGTGTGTATGAGATGTTGTAAAGCATATGTACCAAGATACACATCTTGTAAGTGTATGACGCAGGAACCGCTTGATATATTCATATATTGATCATCTTCATTAAATAATAAGATTGCGGAGAACCTTTAATTAATAATCCAAAAACAAAACTATTAAACCCAAAATAAAATAACAAACGGACCCTTAAACCACGAAACCTTTAGAACCGGTTTATGTTACCAACCGGTGCTAAAGGTGCCCAAGCCCTCGCGCTGCTGTGCAACCACGTGGCCTGGCTGGAGCTGGTTTAGAACCGGTTCGTGGGGAACCGGTTCTAAAGGCTTTACTCTTTAGCACCGAGCCTTTAGAACTGGTTTTTCTAGTTCTAAAGGCACCCTAGAACCGGTTCTAATGACCTGTTTTGCACTAGTGAGAGTTCGGATTTGAGGTGTTGGTTACCCTGAAATGAAACATTTTTTTTGAATATTGTTCTATTGATGTTAATTCCACTTTGTAGTACCGTAAGTGTAAGGCCCGATATGCGGTACTGTTCCAAATCTAGGTGTTTCCACCCAGATCCGGGGACGAAGCACATATCGGTCCCACCGCGACATATGACAAAGCCATATGCCCCGGATTTCCAACATGATATCACAACATTACAGATACAGGATACAACATCTCATACAATCGGCATACAACTACCTCAAATACAATACAACAGCGGAAGATATATGTCTGAGTACAGACTACAAGCAAAAGCCTAATGGCAAAGAGAAAAACATCGATCCCATAACCACACGGGTCCAGGCCCTCCGCCGGGATCCGCCTATCTAGTCGTCGTCGAGTCTCCACGTGAAACGTCAATCACCATACCTGTTGTCGATCAAGAACCCTGAAAAGAGTTTGGGGGTAGTATCATGAGTACAGAGGTACTCAGCATCCAACTGTAGTGGTCATCTGACCCAGCAAGGACCTCATCACTCGTCATTCTAGGACAACTAGTAGTTTACGGTAAGGAAGGGGTAAGTGGTGAGGTTGCTGCCGCACTAGCATTTATGAAGTGGCTAACGATCTAGAGAGTAAGATAAGAAGCCAAGCATTCGATGAGGAATCGCCTCCAACAAGTCTTGCTATCAACTACTTACGCAAACATAACACCTATCCTATCCTTGTCCTCCTCTTCGCATCCCGACGAAGAAGAAGCAGTCAAGGCACACACACGTTGATCAAGTTATATTAAGATTATCTCAGTTGTTGTTGTCTATGAACAAGGAGTAGGTCTCAAGTCGTCCATAACCGTGGACACGGCTTCTCGAAAAGATTTAACCCTGCAGGGGTGTACCAACTGCCCATTACGAGGCTCCGCATGCACGTCCATCACTCTCAGTTGCTACCCATCATCGGAAACCATTTTATGATTTAGTTCCAAGAGATCCAAAACGACAAGTCCCTCTAGCTAACAACGAACAAATCCGGGTGGCCCCAGGTGAGACGACATCCGGCTCAGGACCCGGCCGCGCTCTCGATCTGGTCTCTACCGTATGACTCCAGGTTTGGATTGCCGGTTCATCACACATTGGGATAACCGGGTCCTCAGCCGGTCATGATGGGCCAGCAAGGGAACTATGTCCTCACTGGTCCGAGTTGTTTTAAATAATATCTGCCAGGAGCGACCCAACAGACACGCACACGGTTTTCAAATGGTAAATCAGCTTGGGCCACCACTAGAAATGTTTGAAGCTAGGTAGGTAAGAAGAGGGGACCCCATAAAATCCCACACGCGGTTAGGCACGCTCAGTCTTAAAACCAATACCCGGAACTCGGATCCTAGGTGACTCGAATGGAACAAAGCGTCGGGGCGGGATAGCCTAGACCTTCCATCCTTCGTCGAATATAGTCAACATTGTAATAATCATATCATCAACAATAATATAATAATCAGGTGATATCCCAACCCAAAGAGTAACAGGGTAACATCGTAGCATCCTAAGCATGCATACTAAGCAGGGGCTGAGCAACGAGCAAAAGTAACATAGCAGTACAAGGTTTGCTGGGAAGGGACATGGCTGTATCGGTTTGAAAGAGGCTGTAAACATGTGGTAGGATCAAGCATCGAACCTAACCTATACTAGCATGCAAACCGCTGGTTGAAATAGAATGGATCATAAGTAATGTATAGTCCTTGCCTGTTGATAAGTCGGGTTCCGAAGGTGTAGTTGATCGCAAGCTCGCATCGTCTCCGAGAGGTACCCGCGGAAGCACACAAGACGGTAAACACTGGAAAGCAATCAACGAGCAAGCACTCTATTACTACGAAGCAAACACGAGCAAGCATCAACAAGAAGGCAACACGAGACATCGCACCTACCGTCGAGAGCGGTTACTAACAGGTTAAGTGGAGTACTCGTCACACACGACGATACCGCACATTTACGGTGGTTCAAGTTGTTTAGCTACAGGTGATCAACAAAGGTTGTTAACATGGTATCTCACTCAAACATGGCATATCACACAAACATGTCAAGAGGTGAAGCACAAAGTAAACTATTTATGCTAGCCAATTTAAGTGAGGCACAACCTAAACATGGCATAACACTAAGTGCCGCACGATGATTAAAACATTTGGTACTGTTCTGTCCTAAACCATATTTTATCTTGGTTAACAACAGCAAACAATATCATAGACACAAAGTACACGAAAAACTAATCAAGTTACATATAAAGAACACCTCAAACGGAGTTACGGTTAAAAAGATATAAGCAAAACAATTTATGCACACATGCTGTATAAACAGGGGTAAATCTATATGCAAAAGTGCAGCAACATGACATAGCAATACATGGGATGAAAGTAGACATGATGCTTAACAATATGCAATTGGAATCACTCAATTCCGATGAACGGTTGCGAAGCAATCGTCATCCGAAGTTGCAACAAAATAACAGTTTCAGCAATAGCAGCACAATAACATCAGGATCACCACTTTGGAGCAAGATATAATTATGATGCAGCAGGCAATTATGGCATGTGAATGCATGAAACTGAAGTAGAAGCATTGCTTAACGCAACGCAAAAGGAATCAATGCAAAAGGCCTCATGGATTTGTTACAATCATCATGCAAAGTTGCAACAAAATAATAACAGCAGCACATAACAGGAAATAAATGCAATTAACGGCCTGATGCCCTGTTCAGCACACAATTACACAATCAAGATGAGCTCAAATGCAAATTCTCACAAAAGATGAATTAAAGTACACGCAAATCTGAGCAACTTTCGTTTTGGGGGCAACGTCATCGGATCTACGGATCACTCGCAAACTTCAACGCAATATCGAATCAGCAGCTAAATTACTCCAGACTTAGCAAAAATAAACAGCAGCAGAACAAAATAGAAAAAAAAGGAAAAGGGGGCCTCACCACACATGGGCTCGGCCCAAGTGGCCTGGGAGGCTGCCTGGGCTCCAGAGGCTGGCTGGGCCGTGGCGCGCTGGAGTGGGCCGCGAGGCCGGCTGGCCCAGCTGGCAGGGTGGAGGCGGCCAGATCGGGATCGATCCCGATCCCGTCTGCCCGACGGCGGCGGCGCCCCTGGCCGGCGACGAGCGGCGCTCCAAGGGGCTCCCGGCGAGGAGGGAGGCGAGCCGGCGCGGGGATGGGCGGATCCGGGGCGGAGCGGCGTGGGTCCGGCGTGGAGGGTCGCCGGCGTCGTGGTTTCGGCCGGGTGCGGGGGCAGAGCTCGAGCTCGCCGGGTTCCATGGCGGCTCGGACGACGGCGTGGTGGCACGGCCACCTGCGAGGAGAGGAGAAGGAGGTGAGCGCGGGAGGAAGGAGGAGAGGGAAAGGGGAGGCACGGCGTGGAGGAGGCGGCTGTGGGCGGCTCGCCGGCGGTGCCTCGTCGGAGGCCGGCGGCACACGGGAGCACGGGCGGCGGCGCGAGCCTCTCAGCCCAGATCGGGCCCGGGGCGGCGCGGCTGCGGGCTGGGAGGGCCCGGCGGGGCCCGAATCGGCTGGAGGTGGGAGGAGCTGCTCCGGGGTGACGTGGCGCGCTCCCAGGCCGTCGATCTGCGGATCCGACGGTCAGATCTGACCAGGAGCTAGGGTTTCGGGGAGAGGGGGATTTGGGAGGCAGATCTGGGATTTCTCAGGGGGGTGGCTGCAATTATGCCATAGGGGGAACCCTAATTGGATGGTTTGGGAGGTGGGGGTCATTATATATGCAGGTTGGCTGGCCAGTTGACGCAAACGCCCTCGGTACCCCTCTCGCGTGTCCGGTGAATACGTTCGTGACCACCGAAGTTGCATACGGACTCCGATTCCGATGAAATCTCGAACCACGCGCTCAGCGCGTTGAGCTCTTCGATCGTACCTCACTGCGGTGACATTCCGACAACATTTTTCGGAGCCCCATAAAATAATCCGTTTATTTATTAAACGGGGTTTTTCGTTCCGTTGGCTGCGGCTGGCCTGGTGCGGTTTTCGCGACGGTGATCGGGCGAAACCCGGTGTCGCAAAGGTCGAGTGTCAGGGTGGCAAGGGTCGGTCTCCGTCCGATACGAGATAAAAGGGGGGAAAATAATCGCCGATTGATAAATCGGGGATGCAAACACCGCAAACAAATCAGGAAATCAAACAATTCACACCGAAAACAAATTTTTTAATTTTTGCAAAAACTTGGCTGTTATAGTAAGTGTCTCTGATAATGTTTTGTTACCTATGAGTGTAAGTGATCATATTCTGTTATCGATGTGCAAATACAATATTTTTTATTTGTAATATATATATTTTTATTTAAAAAATGTATACTAGTGACAGGCAAACTACCAAACTATCAAATTATCCATCGGTGGTAATAAAGAAGAAGCATTGTCATGAAAACTAACTAGTGACGGGCAGAAATAAATGTTTGTCACTTGTGAATAGATACTAGTGACGAACGCCTACCCGTGACTGGTAACCTATTACCAGTGACGAGTTACCAGTGACGGGTGCCTTGCCCGTCACTAGTGGGCCTTTTAAGCCCGTCACTAGTAGGCCATTTTGCAATAGTGCATATGGCTCCTAACTGATCCCACCAAAGGTACTTGGCTTAACGCATACACCATACCAATGGCTTCACCAGTTGAGTCAGTGACGCCTTTGATGGTGATGCGCGATGGTCGAAAGTTGCTCTTTCATGTGTATGATATCGTCAATTACGGCATCCCGGCAACTTCCACTCACCGGGAAATGCACAAACCACCTTGCCTTTGAGAGCAACTTTTTGGGCAATCTTGTTCGTTGCCACATGCACTTGGAAAGTTTTGTCCAACCTGATCCCGTTCATGTCTGCACAAAGTGTTTTGTCTCGCCTAAGATTTTTTCATTGGCTACGCCGACTGAATCCTATTTTGTGTCTCTTTTGTAAATGAATTCTTGTGGACAAAATCATGATGTTTACATGAAGTAGAATGGAAGCTTGTGTGACATCCTTGTCCTCGATGTCTACTTCATTGATCATGGATAATATTTGTAGTGTGTCCGTCATCTCGCCACAGGGGAGGTGGAAGATGTATGTCCTAGGCCTCCAACGGCCGTGAGGGCAATGAGGAAAACATGCTTGATATTTGGCAGGGCTTATTTAAACTTAAATACAAAGGGTAGTAGCCCCGCTCTCTCGAAGTAATGCTCAAATCGATCATCGTACAAAATCTCGCACACTGTTTGGTAGCCCAAAAATATTCTCTTCTTTTGTCCTCTTCTTTTTCTGTACAAGCCCAACATTTCCCCCAAAAAGTTCATTGAGGAAAGTGGACAATAACAACCTACAACAGCAGCCCAAGGGCTGAAAACACAATGCTAATGTGAGGTGAATGAGACATAGTTATGTCTCAGCTAAGATGAGTTCTATGTACTCCCTTTTTGGAATCCGAAAACCAACGGAGACAGGGCAGCATGACAATAAACTGTCTCAAGAGAAACTAAGGTGTTAGTATGTTACATGCTGACCGTTCAACATTTATAATCACATAATGAACAAGTCATCAGGTGAAATTACCATGGGCCCTTATTATTGTGGTTTCCTTTAATATGTACAACAACAACTACTACAATCTGTAAGGGTTTAAATAAAGAAAATACATGTTTGCTTTATACGAAGGGGTCATTGGATGAGACTGTCCAACAAGGTTCAGCTACTGCTTCTTCATATGGAGGGATGTTGGCAAAAGAGAAGCCTGTACTTCATACAAGACATATAGCCAAAGCAGAAAAGGCAACATTCAAATTCATATACAATATGATATATATTGCAACATTCTACAAATAATAAGATATTTGGTCAAAATAATACATTGATTTAATCCTTACCTATTTGCATGTCAACACAATATAGTCAGACATATGTAACAAATATTTGCATGCATGAATCATACTATTGTATGGCATATCTTTTTTTACTTTTGTTCAATCTATCTTATTGCATTGTGTCGCAAAAAGCAAAACCTGTAATGTAGTGTTGCTACAGTATTGTTCTTCTTAAGAAAACACCTTCTAGCGTAGGGATGGGTGGTGTTGGCGTGTGTTTGTATCGATGTCGCAGTTGTATATGGTGATTGAATTTATCTATAAAGCGGGGAAAACCCTTTTTCGATAATGGATGGTGTGGAAACTTGTGCAAAATACATAAATTGATATCAAGAAAAGTTGTAGTAATAGTAGTATGGCGGCATGACCAATCCATGCCCGAGTGCACACTGTCGATGAGCAACAACAAAAGGTTGTTGTCGCCGGGAACTCGTGCGGCTCTGTGCGGCCATGACAACGGACTTAGGCTTGTAGGAGCGATTACGTTTCTTTGTCGCCGGCGGCGAGGCGTACATCACCATCCTCTCGGGCCATGGCCAGTTCTTGGGGGACACCCTGTTCGCCCCCGTCATCGCTCCGGGAGAGGTGGCCACGCGACCGCGGCTCCTGCGAAGTCCACGGCTCCACTCGCACATTGTTGGCTCTTCGGACCCGGAGCGATTTCTGGGCTTGGTGGATCGGCCTCTCTAGGAAATGAGCTTTGCTACACACACGAGGTTTTACGGGCAATTACGGACCTCATTAGTGTTTGGCTGGATTTAATTGGGCTAATGGAGGAGGATGGCCCCACCTCAGTTCAGGGGGGCATTCAATATAATTAAGGAATGAGCCCGTAATACCATGTGGCCATTCCGTGAGTCTAGCATTTTTGCTAGGAAATCGGTTGTCCATCCCGCCTTGGAGAGTAGTACGTACGTAAAGTCCGGCTGTGGCTATACCCATCCGAGTCCTTTTCGATCAGGTCTAGTTCCATCGATACGCATACGATACGGCGACACAGGAGTTTGCCAAACCTCGACAATTTGCGGCTGTCGACGTTGCCGGACGACGTGAGCATCGAGATACTCTTAAGGGTGCCGGCGAACTCCCTCTGCAGATTCCGGTGCGTGTCCAAGGGATGGGACGCTCTCATCACTGGCCGGGCGTTCGTCGCCGCGTACACAGCCCGCATACAGCCGCCGTCGCTCCTGTTCATTGTCGGCGCCTCCCGTAATGCCCGCAACAGGGAGCTGCGGCTCGTGGACATGGACGGCAAGCTACTAAGAACCATAAAAAGGAGCGCAGGTCTTACGACTATGGAGTGCCGCCTCGACACTTATTATGGATCGGAGGGAGTACATCACTGCGGCTGGCGACCACAAGATTGTCGTCAACGTCATCAATCTGGCCACCGGAAATGTGATGAGGGGAATCTCTACAGAGCTGAAACATGAACGGTTTTTCAATCTCAATGTCGATCGTGCTACCCCGTTTGGCACGTACAAGTTAGTCTGCCTCCCGAGCATAGGTGTTGGACACCCTTGCAAGGTTCTCACGTTACAAGATGGTGCTAAGTGGAGGCAGGTGCAGCCTCCTATAAAACCAAAAACTACTGGATTTATCCTAGACTCCGCGATCACGATCAATGGTATCATGCACTTCCTTTACGAGTTCGACGTACCGCAGGTGGACGAGGGCGATCACTGTATACTTCGCTTTGATCTTGAAACCGAGGAATGGAGGCCGTCGATCAAGGGTCCAATGAGATTCTTATGCGGACCGCTGAAAACATGTATGGTCAAGTTTAATGACTCCCTATGCATCGTTCAACAGAGCTCAATCAACATATGGCTCATATGGCTCCTGACTGATCCCGCAAAAGGCGTTTGGGTGAAGGCATACACCATACCAATGTCATCACTTGTTAAGTCGATTATGCCTTTGACGGTGATGCATGATGGTGGTGGAAAGTTGCTCTTCCATGTGTATCATTACACACATCCAACTTTGACACTGCAAGTCTACGATCCACTCACCGAGAAATGCTCACACCACCTTCAGTTGGCCATCAATATTTTGGGCAATGCTGTTCCTTGTGACTTTCACTTGGAAAGTTTTGTCTCACCTAAGATCCCGTACATGCCTGCGCTGAGTGTTTTCTCTCGGGCAAGATTTTTCCAATGGCTCAGCCGACTGAATCCTATTTTGTGTCTTTTCTGTAAGTGATTTTTGGTGGACCAAATTATGACGTTGACATGTAGTAGAACGTTACCTGCTTGTGTGACTTACGTTGTCCTCGACACCTACTTCATAAGAGGTTGGAGAAGACTTGGAGATGCAAATAGCGGAGAGAGAAAATTAGATTCAGAAAATATGTTGTAACCTATCCTCACTCCATATATGACGAGTCTGAAACTAGTGTTCGTTTCAATATAAACTTTGCTGAACTTGACACCACTCTATTATTATCATCTATATCTCATGTTTCTTTTGGTCAGCATGTTGTACTGTCTTGTTTAATCAATGAAGTCAAGGTATTTCACGTGAAAACTGACCACCGGAAGAATTATACAATGGCATCTGTTAGGAAAAATATCACATAATTGGAATATGAGATTTCACATAATTATATGATATTGTCGAGTTCCATAATTGGAATATGAGATTTCACAGATTTCACATGGGAGTCGGACGAATTAATTTTGTGAGCTTTGGCATATTACTTGTACCAGCCGAATGTATTGGTATGTTGTCTTTTATATATACAAAAAGGTACACGTATCGGCTGTAAAAATCATTATCAAATTAGTTGAAATTGGTATGCTATGGATCATTGGGGTTGAATTGATATTATGACATGCATTGTTAATATAAAAACCTAATTCCGTTTAAAAAACGAAACTCGGCGGCTGAATCGTGAATTCGTGTTCCCCTTCCCGTCTCCGTCAAAACGACCCCACTCCCGTGAAACTGTGATCGTCGATCAGATCAGATGCCGATGCCGCAGAAGAGGCGCCGCCACCGGAGGAGGCCTCTTCAAGAGGGATTGTCCCGCCAGTGCCTTGGTGAAGATGGCGCATCGTTATCTGGATCCCTTGTCGATTTGGATAGCAGCAGCCGGGTGGATGGAGGCTCTCCGCCACCCGAACTCCCCGATGGGCATGTTATGTCCTCAACAGACCAAAGATACCATGAAATTATTGCCTCGCGCCTCGCTGAATTGCAATTTCCAGTCATAGATACAGTCACAATTCACGCGCAACCACAGCTGCTGCTTTGCGGGACGCAATGAGAATGCGATACATGACAGCTCCGAAGCGGAGGCGTATGAGGGGATACCACTATTCCCCTTTAGAGCGAACTTTGGAAGACGCGGCGATCTTGGGAGCGAACGTGAGGGAGGGGGATCGTTCGCATGAGGGCATCTCCAGCGCGTTGGTTCACTCAATATTGATGTCTTTATTTTTAGACCAAACAAAATTAACATCATTTTGGAGACACAAAAAACAACAACTGTGCTAGCGATTTTGTTAGTCAAGCCGAACCGCACGAAGGGAGAAGCAGGATATACGATGGGTCATGGGTTCGCCTCTACATCTCCCCAATCACCATCCACACGAAACCCTAGCGGCCGAATCGCGACCCCCTTCTCCACCCTGTGATCGTCGATCAGATGCCGATGCTGCCGCAGAAGAGGCGCCTTGGTGAAGATGGCGCATCGTTGTCTGGATCCCGTATGGATGGAGGTTCTCCGCCGCCTGACGAGCCTGTTATCTCCTCAACGGAGCAAAGGTACCATGAAATTATTGCCTCGCGCCTCGCCCAATTGGAATTACCAGTCGGCGTCGGCGACGACGGCTTGGACTTGGCCGGTTGTTCAAACATTCCTTCCATTGAAATCCTCGAAGCCCTTACTCGTAAATCTTTCCACGATGCTTATTCGCGAGCTGCTCTAGTACAATATCAAATCCAGAATTTCTTGAACGAGACCCAGGAGGAACGAGATAGAGATTCTGGAAAATCTGATTCGGCAGCCGTTTTTGCTGAACCGGACGACAATGTTATCACGTTGGAGCAACACGAAAGCGACTGTGAAATGCTAGCGGCTCGCATTACTGAAATTCACACCTATACCGAACTGGACCAAGAGCAGACCAACAAGCTCGATCTCAAGTATGCACTTTATCGCATCAAAGCTTGCCTGGTTAGTTAATTAGTCCCATATCAATGCTCCTCCTATCTTCTTATCATTAATCTATCATATTCATACATACATGAAAATTTATGCCGTCATATGTACTTACTCCATCTGTGACCATCTGTGTAGCTGTTGAAAGGAAAGCCGGTTGATGAGCTGGATGATGTTGCATTGGAACGCAAGTACCCTCCAGAGCTTATCGTGAAGAACAACTACTTCTTTCACTACGAGGATGATGGCTTCTTTAGTTGGTATTTTGATTCCGAACTCTGTTACAAAGGGTACTTGAGCGACTACCAGAAGCTACTGCTTCTTAATGATGTAAGTGTAATCATATCCACTGCATTTATTTCTGTAATGCATATACATTTAATATGTACCAATGCAGTTTCTTATTGATTTTCCCTTAATTTGAATGTACAATAGAAAAAAAAAGTTTGATATGAAAGTACTTCTTAGATTAGAGCTTGACCTATAAGTCTGAGTTTAAGGGGCATACGTTTCTTGAGAAACTCAACGCTAAAACTAAGAAAATTGCAGCATTTGGAGATTAAGCACATATTAGAATATGTGTGCTTGCAATAAATTGTGGTAAAATATACAACAAGTGGGGTCTTTCAATTAAAAATCAAACAGAGATTAATTTCCAATTGTTATTTGGATGAAACAAGTTCTAAAACCTCAGTTGGGCGCACATGCTATAGGCTGCTCCCATATTACAACTACTATCCTGTTTCCGTACGCATAAACAAAGTTTGCCACTTTATACAAGTACCCATATATTTTTGACAAGTTCAAGTACTATGTTTTATTTGGGTCTTCTCGAACTGCATAAGTACTCTCTAATCAATACTTTTAAGAGCATCCCGTTTGATTATGTTCAGTGCTTGTCATTCCCGGGGCAGCTGGACTATTTCGGTTTCATGCTGTTTTATTTGGATGCAGGGTGGTGCTGAGTATACATGTTGGAGTAGATACCGAACACTTTATAGCACCCCTGAAGCTGATAGAGATTATCTCCAATTCTGGGAAACAATTGTGAAGGAAATTAAAGTATGCCTTGTGCAATGATCAGCTAGTTCAAATTTAGCCCGTTGTTCAGTTTTTTTGTTTTCTTGGACTAACAACACGTTTGTTCTTGACAGTGGCTTGAACAGTATATGCTGATAAATGAGTCGTCTATTGAGGTATGCACATTTGACCTCTCAAGACCATGAAACCGCAAAAAATCTCTACATAAATGTTGCAGCACCACTAACTTTTCTGTTCTATTATTTAGTGGGCACATAAATATTCAAAGGCTACGTTCCAAGCAATGAGGATCGCTTCTGGATTTCCTAATATGACTCTAAAACTAGCAGCTATTGGTTTGCATGTAGGATTCCTCCGCCCCTTGCTCTGTCAGATGTCCGGCCCTAGTTATACTTGTATTTAAGAATCACATTCTTTCCATTCAATTCAGGAGTATATATGGAGTGCGCGCATATATCTCATGTTTGTGAAAGATCTTGATGGTATCTTCTATGAGATTTGGAGGCGGGTCAATAATAATCATCAGGTCAGCGCTACACATCAGCCTTTTCAAAACTCAACATTGTTATTTTACTGATGATTGTGTTTTATGAATACTTTCTCTTTACTTATGCTTGGCGATGTTGTTTATTCTTACCTTGGACAATGTTCAGCTGCGTTTCAGAGATGCTCTCAAGCAAGTTTATGATGAAAAGTTGTTTACAGCACACGACCGCAGTATGAACTATGAGCTAGTAGGTTTTTTGTTCCACAGACGTTCTATATGCGGTTTCTTTTGTTATAAATCAATATGTCTTACAATGGAAATTGATTTGGTCTTCTTTCTTTGTAGTTTCGTAAGTGCACGAAAGGCATTAGTGACAGTGTAAGTACTGTATGGTATTGTGTTAGCATCCATTGGTTCCTGTTATATTCTCGTGTGATTTATTTCGTTTGTGTCTCTATAGGTTCCAGAATATAAAGCCCGTGAGCTGATCGCACAGGAAGTTCGTTGGACGGTAGGTTGGGTAGATATTGTCAAACAACATTGTATCCACTTGCAGTTTTGTATGTAGTAGCTTACTCTTTCCATTTTCAGCATGGCTCGGTTGGGACGTATGAGCAGTACGCCAGGAAGAAGCTGAAGATCGCAGAACTGATAGGATTAATTCCCAAGGACAAGATAGTAGCTGCGTAGTTGTGTTTGTTGAGATAGCAGCTATGTACTTGTGTTGGTAATGTCTTGGCGCTGGTTCCATAATGATTCCATCGGATTAATTCGCAAGAAGAAGATAGTAGCTGCGTAGTTGTGTTTGTTGAGATAGAAGCTATGTACTTGTGTTGGTAATGTCGTGGCGCTGGTTCCATAATGATTCCAGGCTGCATTATTCCTAGCACCGCCTGTTGGTAATGCATTATTTCTAGCACAGCCTGTTGGTAATGCATTATTCCTAGCACTGCCTGTTGGTAATGTTTGGAGCGAGTAATGAAAAAAATCAATCAAGAACTAGCTTTTGTATGGGAGAAACTCATTTTGAACTGATTAGTTGTGCTCGTATTTAATACATTCGTACATGTATAGCAAATTGTTCAAATGCTATCATCAAATGAACAAATCGAATTTGTGGAAAATCTTCATTGAGACATTTAAACCAAGTTTTGTGTGAAATTCAGTAACGATCGCTTCATTGTTTAATCACAGGAAGTCAGGAACGAATCCAACGATTCTGGAGCGTGGTGGCGTCCCTTTGATGGAGGGCGGCTTTGCACCTAGATTCGGCTATGATGACCAAACAGGCGTGTACTGTGTTTTTTTTTTGAGGAAAGGGTATTGAAGACCCAAAGCTGCATTAATTCCAAACGGTGGTATGGTCAACACCCCCCCCCCCCTCAATTGAGAGTGGTGATCCCTTAGGTGCATAGGGGGTTGGAGCGGAAGGTTCAAGAGGAGGTTTTGAAGGAAACTTTGAGGATAGATTTGACGGTCTAAACCTTCATGGAGAAGTGGAACAACTTGACCTCTCGGATGAGATTGATGATCTAATCGCAGAAACCAGATGGATCACCATCCTTAGGGTTCACACCCAAAAGACGTTCTCCAACCGGCGATGTTCAAAAATTTGCGTAACGCATATGGGTGCTGGCCCAAGGCATCAACTTCAAGACTATGGGAGAAAAATCTGGTCCTGGCATAATTTCTGTGTTTAGGAGACTGGAACCGAGTAATGGGTGGCAGACCTTGGCTATTCAGGATGTGTGTTGTTGTGATGTAGGAATACGATGGACTTCGTGATGTGCACTCTTACAAGCTGGATAGAATCCCAGTGTGTTCTCGAATTATGGGAGTGCCGGATGGACTAATGAAGAAGAAGGAGATATCGGAGAACATTGCTCTCAAAGTGGGGATAAAACCAGTAAAGGTGTTTGTTACAGAAGGACACATTAATCCATCTAAGTATATTAGAACTAGGGTTCATATTAATCTTGCTACACCACTCGTCAGCTTCGTGTCTTTGACACTCAAGGAGAAGAATTATCCTGTGGAATATGAGAAGTTGCCGGACTTTGTGATTACTACGGTCTTATTGGCCATATTGTGACAGTGTGTAGACGAAATTCACTGTCCAGATGAGTGCCAATGGGAGAACTGGCTCCGTGTGAATTTTGACAACCCCCCAAGAAATACAAACCCCCCTAGAAATACAAGTGAAGAAAAGAGTTTCTCGAGAGGGGGAGCAATGGCAGGGAAAAGGTTTGGTGTTGGGGTGAGACAATGGAAAACCGGGGGACCCGAACCCCACAGAGCTGGATGATATGGAGCTGGGAGCCTGTGAGAGCAAGTTGGGACAATAAGAACCGTACGTACATGTTTCTACGGGACCTTGGCATGCAGTCCACACTCCCATGGACTGTCATTAGCGACTTCAATGAGATTCTCTATTCTCATGAAAAGGATGGAGGATCTCCCCAGCAACAATCTTGGATGCAGGCATTCAGAGATGCTCTATCAGACTACGGTGTAGATGATTTGGGTTTTCATGAAGACATTTACACTTGGTTCCGTGGAGGTCTACGAGAACGGTTGGTCAAGGCGGTTACAAATGAGGGCTGGTCTTTACTGTACCCGTTGGCGGGGCTGGGCAACCTTAAGTGTGGTAAATCCGACCACCGCCCTATTCTTTTGGATACTGACTTCTTGTTGGGCTTTGCTGAGAGTCTAGCCTCCTTATGGCCGCAAATTTGAGGCGAGGTGGCTATCGAAGGAAGTTGTTGAAGAGGTAGTAAAAACCGCTTGGCTGAATGCAAGGGCACGTTCTTATTAAATGCCTGCTACGACCAAGCTAAACATGGTGCACACAAATTTGCACAAATGGGATCGAGCAGTTTTGAAGGAACCAAGAGTAAGATTACATAATAAACAACGAAAGCTAGAGGAAACCATGCGGGCTACCCCTACTATTGATACTAGGTTGAAGCAGAAGGAACTACGTCTCATGATAGAGAATTTGTTGGATCAAGAAAAAAATTATTGGGCTCAACGAGTTTGAGTCAGTGGGTTTGGAAGGGGGATCGTAATTCAGCATACAAAAGGGGGCTTTCCATTCCGCTGGTCCATGGTGTCCTTCCCCTTTCTGATCAGGATAATGAAGAAATACTAGGTGCAATTATAGATTAAGATATCTTCAATATTACTCCATTCATCTTGAAAGCGACACCATGGACCAACGGAATGGAAGCAAAAGCGACCTTTTGTGTGTATGTATATGTACTTCAACTTCGGAAGCATTCATCAGAGATCCTATTCAGAGTAGTGAACAATTCTTCGACTTTATTCAGAGCGCGAAGCAATCTTTGACTTTGAATGGCAGAATCCCTGGACATGAGGAAAACCATCGTTGCGAAACCCCGTTCACCCGTGGAATTCATCAATTGTTATTATTTTTTATGCAGGAAGGTGTACATATGCATTTTCTCTTTAATTAGAAGATACAAATTTGGCAACGAATGGCAACAAGGAAAAGCCCTCGTGGTGCTACGCTCTTAGAGCAACTTCAACGGTGCAATCCAAACGAACCGATGTCTGCCGTCCGCCGATTGCTCCGCCCAACGGTGTGAGCGCGACATATTTTGGTCAGGTTTATTTGAGCAATCTGGTCCGCCTGTCTTCGTTTCAGGCGCTCCCAGCGGTGGATTCTATCTCTAATTTTAGTCCCATCTCGACGGCCGAGGAACGCCTACAAGTGTCTATAAGGAGAGGGCGGGGTGAACTATTGTTGAAATAATATAGTTATATTAAATTTAATTGACGTGATGTCTTGATTCAAAAATTTGAATATACACATCACATCAATTAAACTAACTTTTTTGTATTATTTTTAAAATTTTAAAAGCATAAAAATAATAGCAATGTTAGTTTAGATTATTCACCTATGAGCTGTAGTTTGGTGATATACATGTGTTAACATGAAACTTTTTATTGTTGCTAGATTTAGTAAAAAAGATGGCAAACTGGTGATGGCGGGCATTTGTGCATTACTTTGGACAATATGGAGAATCAGAAATAAACTGGGTTTTGATAATATTAGAGTCACTGATCCCAGTATACCGGTTATTATGCTGACTAATTGGTTGCATGATTGGTCAATTTTACAGAGAAAAACCGAGAAAAGCAGGAAACACTTAAGAAGGGGGTGATCATGTATGAGCAGGTGGCTAAGGAAATCTTCAGGCGGGCAGCTGGCTGGAGTTTCGACATACCTAGGATTGAAGATGGTGGTGCCTGAATTACTTCATTTAGTCCCTGTTAATCACATGATTTGTATTGCTTCTCCCTTGAACTTAAGCTGTAAGCTAAATCTGGTTTGCTACTTATTCCCCCGTTCTGGACAAGGCTAGATAAGCTGTAGCTATCTAGATAAGATGGTGTGTTGGGCTTTTAAATCTTGGTGGTGTGAGCACCAAGATTTTGTAAGTCTCTTTTTCTCTCTCGCTAGAGGGAGTCTAGTTTAGTTTTTCTTGTAATGTTGTAAGACATTGTGGTTTCTTTAAATGAAATCGGAGGGGGAGCTCTCTTATATCAAAGAAAAAACCTCACACCCCCACATCCTCCCGGATAGGGCAGCGCCGATGCCCTGGCCGCCGCACGCTCCCGCACCTAATCCGCCACCTACACAACCTCCACCTTCATGCGTCGGACTATGCGCCAACCGCTGGAGGCCTCAAGTCAAGGATATTCCGTCGCTGCCGACCGTTGTCGGGATTTTACTGCGGACGTGAGTTGACGACGGCGAAGCGAATGGACGGTGGCGGCAAGGTTAGCTAGGTCTTCGCCTGAGCCGCTCCAGGGAGCTGTGCGAGGGAAGAGGGAGAAACAAATTCATAATTGGTAAAAATCAGCTAAATGGGACTTAGTTTGGTCTCATACACCGTCACGGCCGCCATTGAGTTGACCTTTTTCTTTGTCGCATTTTTTGAGTTTTAGTAGGGGGGGGTGGGGGGGGGGGGGGTTAACGTGCCTTCCCGGTAGGCATGCATGGGGGATAGTGCACTTGTGTTTCGTTTATCCAACCAATATAGGGGTTATAAATCAAAGCAAATTTCTTTTGCGAGAGTATATATATCCATATATTATTTGGTGTTTAGACAACCGATCTAGAAAGAGAAGTGATATAGCTACAAGGCATGAAAAAAAATAAAGAAAGAGATCAACAAATTGCAATTTTTTTGACTTGGATAACTAAAAAACACTAATCATTAGTTAGTTACATTACACTGCAATATACCATGATCAAAATATTTTGATATTAAAAGCAATTTATGTAAACATCAAAGTTATACTCCGTGACTTCATTACATTGTATTCTAACTGTTCAAAAATAGGTGATCGATCTAAAACATCAAGTGATCTTCTCCACTTCACGCCGTGTAAAACAAGTAAACATAAGTTACATTACACTACTATATACCATGATCAAAATATATTTTGATAGTAAAAGCAACTTATATGAACATCAAAGTTATACTCCGTGCCATCATTACATTGTATTCTAGCTGTTCAAAAACAAGTGATCGATCTAAACATCAAGTGATCTTCTTCGCTTAACGCCATGTAAAACATCACTCTTTGATCCACAATGATAAATTAGAAAAGAGAGAAAGATTATGATTTAGTCAGTGCAGCACCACCGGCAAGATCTTAGTCGAGACATAACATTCCAAGTGCAAGTCACAAAGACGAGGGCTCAGATGATTGTGCACAAATTTCAGACGTTGTGTGCATTTCCTTGTGAGCGGATCGTAGACTTGCATTGACGGAGTTGCCAAGGACCTATCATACATATAGAAGAGCAACTTTCGATCGTCAAGCATCACTGTTAAAGGCATCAACCAGTCAACGGTTAATGCCATTGGTATCGTATACGTCTTGACCCAGGTTCCGTTGTCGGGATCAGTCAAGAGCCATATGTACCACGTATTAATCGAGCTCCGTTGAACCAAGCATAGGGCGTCATCAAGCTTTCCCATGTGTGTTGTCCATGTCTTCTCCTGTAGATTGTCACCAATCCTCCCCGCCGGGCCCTTGATTGACGTCCTCCATTCCTCACTTTGAAGATCAAAGCGGAGTATGAGCAGGTCCTTAAGGTCTGTCCACGATGTGGGGAACTCATAAAGGTGGTGCATGACACCATTGACCGTGATCGCAGGGTGGCTGTTAAAGCGGCGGATAGGGACTAGTTCCGCGGGAGGAGACGGCAGCTGCCTCCACTTGGCGCCATCTTCTACCGTGAGAACCTTATAAGACTGTGCATCATATTTTCTGGTGATCCAGACGATCTTGTACGTTCGAGACGGTGTGGCACATCCGATGTTGAGATCAAGGAACGATCCTTTCTTCAACTCTTTAGAGATGGTCATCGTAGTTCCAGTGGCCAGATCAATCACATTAACAGTGATAGTGGGATGAATAAAATCTTGGGTGACACAGATGGGGCCGTCAAGGCGGTGGTTGATGGTGCAAACACCTGGCCTCTTAATCAATTTCACAAGCTTGCCGTTCATGTCCATCAGCCGCAGGTCGCTGTCGATTTCATAGTGGGAATTGACGGCGAATAGGAGCAGCGGCCTCGCGCGGGCTCGGTGCGCGGCGACGAACGCCGGGCCGGAGATGAGGGCGTCCCAGCCCTGGGACACGCACCGAAATCTGCACGCAGATTTCACCGGCACCCAAGAGAGTATTTCGCAGATCACATCGTCCGGCAATGGGGGCAGCATCGATCGGCGTAGTAGGTTGATGGCGGCGTGGGGATAGGTTGGTATACTTGGTAGAACTCTGAACTCTCGTCTCGTCTCGTCTCGTATGCCTCCCCTATATATATTTTGTAGAGAGTTCCTACGTTGGTTTTGTCCTGATCGACTACGTATAGATAAAAACTAGATCTCGAAAAGGACTCGGATGGTAGCAACTGCCGGATTAATTATACTCCAAGTCTCGGTTTGGGTTTGCCTCAAGGTTTAAAATAGCGGGATACGGGATATATCGGCGGGCTTTTTTAGCAGCTATTTAGAGATATTTGATACAAAGAATACAGCTATATCGGCGATATATTGGGCTATTTGCCAATATTCAATGAAGGAAAAAAATATCGACGAGCTTTCCTAGAAGATATATCGGCCAAATATCGATCAAATATCGGGCTATCTTAAATCATGGTTTGCCTGCCGTATGGCACGGCAGCCGATCGACTCCCAGATATGATTTGCATGCAGAGAAACCAAACTCTGAGACATCTAAGTACGTGGTGGAGTAGCAGCAACACCAGAGAGCTCAAAATCAAGAACTTAAGCACTTCGCCACCATCACGATTATAAAGCTCCACCCTATACACCCTGCCTGCTGAGATTCGTGCGTCCCGTTTGCCAAAGCATCTACGGTTTGTGTCGATTGTTTCGCACTCTGAATACTGAATAGGAGTAGAACCTGTCCTTTAACACAGGTATGCATACAACACGGCCCCTTTCTTCACACTCTGAATAGTTTATGAATTTACTCATAAAATCATAGCGAAATTTTCATGAACTTCAAAGTCAAACGATGGTTTCTACGAATTCTGAACGGGACCTCAGGCTTACGACAGAGTCCTTGAAGTAGTCCGTGCACGTGCACACGTACGTAGTACATATATTTATATACCACGAAAACAGAAAAAAAGGGGCTTTTCTTTCTACATTTGTGTCATGTCCCTTTCATCAAGATTTTCTGTCAAATTTTTTAATCTTGGCCGCAAGCAACTCCAATCGGCCAAGCCCACCTGCGGGATGTGGCGGCCAAGTTTGATCTCTTCTCCTCTATGTTTCTTAGTGCCCTGCCATGCCATTAATTACATTTTGTATGTGAGCTATATGCAAAATCATAGGCATTTTGCTTATGTGGCATGCATGGTATTTAATGAAGAAAAAGAGTGAGGTTGTATCTTAACTAAGATACAACCCTTACACGTGGTCATATGCAAAATGCATGGTTAGACCAATCATATTTATGCATGCAACCAAAATCATTAAATAAGATACAACCACTAAGAAACAATGCATTGTGGGGGTGGTATCTTAAATATTTATTGCTCCTATGCATTGGGAGAGCCCTAAGGGCATCTTTAATGGTTGTAAGATAGGTGTTGGTAAATTTGTCATCTAGGATAAAATGATGATGTGTCATGCAATAAATGAGGTGAGAGAGCAAAGTTGTATGTAGATTAATCAACACCTCTTGCACAAGCTCCAAGGTTGAATAGAGAGCAACCACATTAACTTTCTCATTCTTTAGACCTC
Organism: Bromus sterilis; assembly: GCA_950022295.1. Classification (NCBI taxonomy): domain Eukaryota; kingdom Viridiplantae; phylum Streptophyta; class Magnoliopsida; order Poales; family Poaceae; genus Bromus; species Bromus sterilis. The sequence goes on along the minus strand of OX465598.1, from coordinate 15,713,866 downwards.
CCGCAATGGGAGTATCATAGCTAGTATCATGCATTCCAACTAAGCAAATTTGATGATATGGCATAAAATTAAATGAAGAAAGAAAGGGTTGAGTATCATATTATGATACCGTATCATAATAAATGCTAAGCTAGTATATGTCTTGCATGACAATAAATAATACTACTTATGATACTAAGTTATGATACTATGCATTGTGGAGGTAGTATCTAACACTAGTATCATGTGCATGATACTAACCTTATGATACTACCATTGCGGGAGGTCTTACTGGATGATTTACATACAACCCATTGGAATGCTTGTATGATAGCTTGTTGGTTGATGACATGGACAATGTACCAACAACACTTACATACAAATTGTTGGAGATGCCCTGCCATGCCATTAATTTCCTTTTGTATGTGCGCTTAATCAACATGATTGCAGGTGCACGATAACAAATAAACCCCATGCATGCCCACCTAGAGCCTAGAGAAAGAGAAATATGCGTATGATAGGTGCGCAAAGCTTGCTTTGGTACACGCTTCACTTCTTCAACATATGAAGAAGAGGGCATTTGTTCTTTTCGCGTATGTGAAGAACGACCATCAATACGTCTTCAATATTACTCCATTCATCTTGAAATCGAGACACTCCATGGACCAACGGAACAGAAACAAAAGCAATCTTTTCCATGTAATTATGGAAGAATCGTACACTATTGAGACCGAGAGTGCCAAACAATTCATTGACTTTAACGATTTTGATGGCAAATTTTCTAGACACTAGTGAGACCAGCGTTGCAAACCCTGTTCACTCGTTGAATCAGGGGAGTTGTATGGACTTGGTTTTCTACCCTAAAAGGGAGGCACAACTTCACCCCCTTAGAAAATTGGTGGAACTAGAGCATTATTAACCAGATAAATATTGCCTTCCACAATCAATCTATCAAAGTGATGATTTATGTGTTGTAGTAGGAAAGGAACAGACGAACCTTCAACGAGCCCCCCCCCCCCCTCTCTCTAATGTGTTCGGTGTAGCTTAACTTATAAAGGAGGACATTCACCCATTTTAATGAAATGACTAGATATTTCTACCTTTCCCCTTCTATAAACTCCCATGAGACAAAAGTCCATCTGATTTTGATAAATTCAAATAATTATGGCTTTATAATCTATTCATTTTGTTCCATAATAACTATCACTAAAATGGATGTATCTAGATGTATTTTAATGCTAGATACATCTATTTCAATGATAGTTACTATGGAACAGAGGGAGTATGAGTTTAGGTAGACTTTCAGCGAAATTACTGGGTTATTATTTATGTTTTAAGGTGTATATTTTTCTCTTTTTCTACGCATACATTGGGTTTCTTCGATATTGCACACCAGTTAGAAAAGTATATAGGTTAATCTACGAGGGTTCCTTTTAGGCAGTTGTATATACCGGTGGCCTTAGGACCATGGTGACGCGGTGGATCTTGGCACTTGTCGGTGGGAGGACTCTGTTTTTTGAAAAAAAAATCTAGTTTTATTAGGGTTTGTGTCCTACTCAGGAAGAGGAGATGGTGGTGGCTCTCTAAAGATGGAATAAGGTTCTCCGCGCCTAGCCTCCATCCCGGTGAAGCGTCTAGCATCGTCGATGGATGTGTGGAGGTGTATCTTTGGCGGATTTGTTCTTGGTGGATTTGCTTGGATCTGATCATAGTTCGTTTACGTTCGTGCGTCTTCAGGTTGGATCCTTCCAATCTACGATACTCTTCAACGGTGACGGTTGTTGTTCTGGTGTGCTGGTCCTATGGGGTTTTAGAACGATTACTTTCCGACTGTCTACTACAACAAGTTTCGCCCGGCTCCGGCGAGGTAGGGGCGATGACGATGGCGTGCCTTCGGCTTGCTTCAATGCTTGTAATCGTGGCTAGGTGGTCTACGAATTTGAATGTAATTTTTATTATTTTTAGTGTTCGTTGTACTGCCATGAATAAAGATAAATAGATTGGAAGTTTTTTCGCAAAAATAAAGTTGTATATACCTTTCCTTTGTACATTATACTGAAAGACAAACGTTACATCCAATGATATATGTGCAGACACGAATATTTTCATTGTAGCATGAACAAACTAAACAATTTAATACACAAGTATATTTCTAAAAAAAGGGTAATCATAAGTTAACTATATATGTATCTATCATGATTATCTTGTAATCTAACTGTCCAAAAAAGGTGATTTGTTGTTAAGATCAAGTGAGCTTTTGGCGAGGAGTGGTGTCGGTGTAGCCGATTCCCTTCCTTCTCGTGGGGAGGATCATGAACACGAAACTGGACAGAAACGCGATGCCCAACGGCAGGTTCTTAAGCAGCTCCTGGGTGCTCCTGCCAGCGTCCGGGAAGAAGCAGTTCTGCAGCCCCACGTCGCTGAACGCCACGGTGAGGAACACCAGCGCCGTGAAGATGGCGTGTGTGAAGTCCAGCGGCCGGATGCGGAGCCTCCGGAACTCAGCGGCGGCCCACTGCTGCTTCTCTTCTTCGTCTGAGAAATTGAAGACGTTGAAACCCCGCGGCGTGGCCACGCCGTAGTAGAGCTTTCCGTCGCGGCCGAGGACGCTGTCCGTGAAGGAGAAGAGGACGCACAGGACGGCGAGGACGATGACCAGCGCCGCCGTGAGCCACTGGTTAGATGCCTCGCACTTGCCGTGGTTGGTGAAGGACGGGGACAACGCCTGGTACGCCAGCACCGTGCCCGTCGGCAGGAGCTGTGCGAGGTTAGCGGCGCTTGATATAACCTTGTCGGTCGCCTTAGCCGGCGCTGCTCCGGCAGCTGCTGCGGGCGCCATGGTCGGGTCACCGGTGACGGCGTCCTTAGGCGTGGCTGGGGCTGTCGCGCCGTTGGTGTGTGGACTTGGAGGCATCTGGATCACGGTGGACGATGGAGAAGACGATGCCATTGCGTGGTCCATTAGTAATATCCTAAGCTGTTCCATTCGTGTGGCAACGTAGCCTGGGCGTGCTATATACTTATAGGTGAGTCATCTACGAACGATTCCAAATTCCACCGTTTACGAATATGGTTCCAAATTCCACCGTTGGCCGCGTTGATTTTTCGACTTGCGTGGCACCATGCTAGATAGCTGACTTGAACTTTTCTAAGCGTACGTGCTCGGTGGTAAGTACTATCTACGTGTATTGAATTGTCCAAATTTTTTTGCATCCTACGTTCTCGGAACTCTCCGTAGAAAAATGTGTGGTTAACTTCCACAAATGGCAACAAAAAGGTCGTCGTCCTGACTCGTGGACGTGCTACGCTCTCATCTTCCACGAAAGTGAGGAAAAACGAAATCAGTGTCAAGATCGTGACATGGTTGTCTGCACGTAAAATTCCAGAAACGTACCCTTCACTCTAGCTCTAATGCAGAAAAGTGTGCACTGAAATCGAAAGGCATCAGCGAATACTCCGGTCCGGTGTATAGATCTTACAGGTGTTCCTAGATCGTTAATTTGACCAACGTACTATGATTTATATATTACAAAAATATATATCAGCGAGTACTCCGGACGGCTTTTCTTCATGTGGCGCCATATATTTGAAAGTACTCTCCGTATGACTGAAAGTCCTATGTGACGCCCGTATGCATCACATAGTGGAGCTTTCGCTAAAGCAAAAGGCTCCCCCAGCGGAACGAGGTGCGCCGGCCCAAATACGAGTGTGTCGCTGCCGTCTTTTTCCGGACCTCTCTATAGCTGTTGCTGGGATTTTGTTTCTTTTGTCGTTGTGTTTGGGTTATCTGTTTTGATTTTTTCTTTTTCCTTTCGAGTTCTTGCCGATTTTTTTTGGTTTTTTATTTCTTTCCTATTTTCCATTAATACATTATTAAAGTGTTTCAACATGTATTTTTCATTTAATACATTAATAAAATGAACAATCTGTATTTCTTCTATTAATTTTTAGGTGTGTCTGTGTGTGTATTATACTAGAGTTCATCGTGTATTATAAAATATTCATAGTAAATTCAAAGAAATTCTCACTGTATATTAAAAAATGTTCAACATATTACACAAATATTCAGCATATATCACAAAAATGTTTAATATATATTTTCAAAATTATTTAATGCCTAAAAAGTGAATATCTATTTAAAATTTATATAATGTATATCACCAAAATTTACGCAATGTGTATTTAAAAAGTGTTCACCGTATCTCAGAAAAATATTCAATGTGTATTAAAATTTGTTCATTGTATATTACAAAAATATTCAATGTATATATTATATATTCAATGGTCTAATTTTTCCTTTTTTTTATTGGATTTATCACTGTATTTAGTTCTCATATGTTTGCACGGCTTATTAATCACTAACAACCAACGGTACTCTGTATCTAAGGTTCTGAGTTTGATTGCTTGCTAGAGTATCGTTTTTTTTGGGATTTTAGTAACAGCTCATTATGACGAGGGAATAGGCCGGCCTCGCATAAGCTAGGGGCTCTCTCTTCAAACATACGGTTTCAACGGGCGATATCCATGATACAAATACGAATGCTAGGGCTCTCTCTTCGAATGTACGGTTTCCGCGGATGATCCACCATACAAATACGAAAGTGGGTATGATTTATCAAAGGTCCATATTACCTTTATATGATTTGTTAAAGGGGGTGCATCGAAAAAGAGATCTTGTATAGATACAATTTTTCTCTTGCCGTTTTGTAGGGGTTCTAGCCGTTGTATAGATACACTTGCTGTAACTTCACCCGATGGGCCTGCCAGGCTTGCCGGAGGGCAGCATGAATCTCGCCTGCGAGCATGGTGTTAACTTTTCAGGCATTTCAGTAGAGAATTCGGAAAAAAAGGCAGAGCTGGTGACCCCTGGCGCCAATCTCGAAGAGAAGGCATTGATTGTTCACCATTGGAGGCAGCGGCCCGAGCTCGTGGTCAAGTGGGCTCTGGAGGAGGCGAAATCCCCAATCCGAGAGCAGAGATTGACATGGGGTTGCACCCTAGGGAGATCCCCATGAGACACGAGTGTTTCGAGTCCCTCTGGGAGAGCATGCCGCTGAAATAGGTACAGTGGACGGCTCAGGATTACATGGGGGATAATTACTTCATGGGGCATGGAGTTTGGCTCTTCATAGAAACGGCGCCCAAGAGTTTCTCCACTTCACCACATGAGCGTGCCATGGAGGCGAGAGGGCAGAGAGGTGCTAGAGTCGCGCCTAAGGGAGGAACAGCGAGAGATCTTGAGGGTGAACCTCCGCATCCCCCCCTGGGCGAGATTCAGCTCAGAAATTAGCAACCAGGGTCTGTGTAGTGGCGTCAAGCGAGGAACTCAGCCTGATGGCGCCCAGGAGGAAGTTGGAGGAGAAAGAGCTGGTGGCTTGGGCTCTAGCAGCTCGAGACTCACCTATCCTGCACAGAAGGGCGAAATGGCAGGCGTTCTGGGAGCTACAGCCGAGCAGCACAGATCGACTGATCCACGAGATGAATCTCTGATCCGCCTCAGTCCACATGTGGCGTGCAGGTCAACTCTGATGAACATTATAGGCGAAACTGCTTTGAGAGGTGAGGTGGAGGCATGTTTTGGCAGTTTCTGCTGTGCTGGAAAGGTGGAGATGGACCCAGTGGAGATTTTTTTCAGCCAACTCTGGGCTGGAGAGGGCATAAGAGAGGGGTGCAGATCTAGGGTTCCTAACCAAGCCTACCCACTCTCCCCGACTTCCTCCCACCCAAACTTTGCCGCCGCACCTGGTTCCTCCATGGCTGAGAATAACAGAGGGAGAGGCAGAGGGAGGAACCGATTCAACAACAGAGGAGATAAGCAGGGGAGCGCCTGGCAGCAGCAGGATCCTGGGTCTCAAATCCAACAGCAACAACAACAACAATTCTTCGGATATGGTTTCCAAGGTCAGCAACCCCCTCCCCCTCCATGGGCGTTTGCAGGGCCTTTCCCCCAATTCCCCCAGCAGCCACCTTGGGCTGGGGTGCCCCCACCAAAGCAGCAGGGTTGGTTTGGCCCCAATTTGTCCCAAGCACCACCACAGCAGAAACCACTGCAAGCTGAGAGTGGAGAGGGGACTAGCACTGGGAAATTCATGGGGAAATCCACTGTGAAGAAGAAAATCGAGCTGAGCAACAAACAGGGATCTGGCACCAATGGAAATGCTGGTTTGATGTCCTATGCTCGAGTAATCTGCTTCAACTGTGGAGAGCCAGGGCATCATATGGATGGTTGTGAGAAACAAAAAGCTTGCTTCATCTGTAAAGCTGTAAATCATAAAGTGGATGACTGCCCTACCAGGAGGAAGCCACACTCTTGTGCTAAGTTTGTGGGAAGTGCAGCACCTGGTCTGGGATTTTACAGTGTGGAGGTGCCAGACACCAACTCTCAGCATGCTGGCTCTATGAAGAATGTGGGTAGAGTTTTTGTGGAAACAGGGGATATCACTAAGGTGGAACTGGCCAAAGAATTTTCCAGCATCTACAAAACTAATTGGCCTTGGCCCATTAACAAACTGGATGACTGGACTTTTCTGGTCAAATTCCCCCCTTCCATACCAGTTGAGCAAGTGGCAGGATATCCTTGCTTTGGCCTCAAAAAAGACAATGTCACAGTTAATGTGGAGGTTTGGAAAGGAGAAATTGACTCAGAGTTTGCTCTCAAGGAGGTGTGGGTCAAGGTTAGGAGACTGAATCCAAAATGGTGTGACTGGCAAGTATATGACCAAATCACCTCTGCTTTTGGTCTGCTGATAGATGTAGATTGGCAGCACAACTTCCAGTCCTTTTATGAGACTGTGAGACTTAAGGTGAGCTGCAAAGATCATACTAAGATACCTGCTGAGAGGGTCTTTTGCTTCCATGGTGAAATCTACAAGATCCTGATTGAGGTGGAACCCCCAATAGAACCCAATGAGGAAGAAGACAATGATCCCCCACCCCCTGGAGAAGATAGTGCCATTGTTGACTCTGAGATGGCTAGCACACAAGCCTCTGAGGAGAACAGGTCCCAGAAAAGCAATGTGCCTTCTAGGACTAGCTCTGACCGTGGGTGTATGTCTATCTCCAATAACTCAACCAGACAACATGTTGTCAGCTATCTGCAGCAAATCTCTGAGGCCCTTGAAGATACTCGATCCCCAACCTCAATGCTCAAAAGAAGTATGCGTGTGATAGACAGGGAAGATAGTACTGAGAACCTAGATGATCTGGAGGAAAACAAATGCTTCAGCATGCTCAGGGAAATGGAGTTATTGGATGATGAAGATCTCCTAGATGATGAAATTGAGCAAGACACAGTTCAAGAAGTTGAGGTTGAAGAGCGATACGACACGATGTTTCCCACCATTGCTGAAGCTGCGGCAAAAACAAAGAAGAAATGGGGCCCAGTCCAAGCCACAAGAGCCAGTTCCAGGCTAACTGATCAGCATATGCCAATCATGCAAAAGGCGCAGCTGCTCAAGAAAGTAAATAACCTGGAGGAGCCAAAGGTTAAAGGTAAGGGCCCGCTTTTCTCTCTGTTCAATAACCCAGCTTTCATCTCTGTAGCGAATAGAGTTGGTGTCTGCATTGATGAAACTGAACTCGATGTAGATTCCCTAAATATCAACACCCATATGTCTGATACAGATAACACTGTTGGTGTTGTCCCAGACTTTAGTTCTCCTGATGTTACTTTCTTAAATCGTTTTTCACTAGATAGAGATGCTAGGAACAATGCTAGCGATGGTGCTTGGACTAAAGTTTGTAGCAATAGGCGGGGCAAGCACCCCATGAAAAAGAGACCATCATGAATTGCATGTTTCGGAATATTAGAGGGATTACTGCACCAGGTAGGAAAACTTTAATCAATGACACTATCAACAAGATCCATCCTACTGTTATAGGCTTTCAGGAGACCAAGAAAGAATCATTCTCTGATTCCTTCCTCAGGTCTTTAGTAGGGTCTAGAAATTTTGTTTGGCACTGCCTCCCATCAAAAGGCTCTGCTGGTGGCATCCTGATGGGGATTGATGCAGATGTTCTAGAAGTGATAGAATGGAAAACTTTGGACTTTTCCATTAGCTGTAAAGTTAAGCTGAAGAGCAAAAACTTAGAGTTTAGGATCATTACTGTTTATGGCCCCCCCTATGAGGAAGGAAAGGAAGCCTTTATTTCTGAATTGAATTCCTTGTTTGTAGAGGAGGATTCCCCAACCTTAATTGGTGGAGATTTCAACCTGGTTAGATTCTCCTCTGATAAAAGTAATGGTAATATCAATAGAAAATGGAGTGACAATTTTAATGCTTGGGTTGAGATCTGGAGCTTGCTAGAAATCAAACTGGCCAGTAGAAAGTACACCTGGGCCAATAACCAAGCTGATTTGATCATGTCCACTATTGATAGGGCCTTCTGTAATACTGAACTAGATAGTTTATTTCCTTTAGCAACCATCACTGCACTCTCTAGGTGTGGTAGTGATCACACACCACTGGTGTGGGACTCTGGTTTACAAAATCCCCCAAAATCCAGTAGTTATAAGATGGAGAAGTGGTGGCTACTTAGAGAGGATTTTAAGAGTCATGTTGAGAAAATATGGGGTGAAAGAACCAAAGCCACAACCCCCCTAGATATCTGGCAAGAGAAGATTAGAAAACTTAGAAGGGTTACTAAGGGATGGAGCTCTAATGAAGAGGCTTCTCTAAAGAGATACAAAAAGATTCTCCTTGAGGAGTAAGATAAATTAGATGTGAAAGCAGAAACTGGGAGCCTCAGTGAGGAGGAGGTAGCCAGATCAAAATTCCTCCACTCTGAGCTTCAGAAGATTTGGCTTCAGGAAGAGGTCAAAGCCAAACAGAGGTCTAGAGATAGAGACATTCTGGAAGGGGATAGGAACACATCCTATTTTCATGCTGTAGCTAATCAAAGAAAAAGGAAAACCACTATCCATTCTCTAGATGGTCCTGAGGGTCCAGTTACAGACACTAAGGGGATGCTAAACATAGCATGTGATTTCTATAAGAACCTTTTCAAATTTGAACCTAGAAAAGGCTTCTCTCTGGACAGTAGCTTCTTCTCAGATACAGAGAAGATTAGTGTTTCAGAAAACAAAGACCTCGAGGCACCATTCACTGAAGCAGAAGTTAAGAAAGCTATCTTTGACTCATATGCTGATGGTGCCCCTGGTCCAGATGGAATTCCCTTTTTCTTTTATCAACACTTTTGGGACATTATTAAGAATGACCTCCTTAGCATGTTTAAAGAGTTCCATAAAGGAGATTTAAAAATTTGCAGGCTTAATTATGCTATGCTTACTCTGATTCCAAAAGAGCCTGATGCTACTTCTATAAAGAAGTTCAGGCCAATTAGCTTGCTCAATTGCAGTTTTAAAATTTTCACAAAAGTTTTAACTAATAGGCTAGCTATCATTCTACACAGGCTGATTGCTAGCAACCAATCTTCCTTCCTTAAAGGTAGATTTATTCTGGAAAGTGTAGTCACTGCCCATGAAGTGCTACATTCAGTACACTCCTCTGGTCAGCAAGGGATAGTGTTGAAATTAGACTATGAAAAAGCTTTTGATAAGGTTAGTTTGGAATTCCTTGCTGAAGTACTAAAATCCAGGGGTTTTGGGGATAAATGGCTTGCTTGGATTCATGACATCACTCATGATGGGTCTGTAGGAGTCAAACTCAATAGCACTGAAAGTGGTTTCTTCAAAACTGGCAAGGGGCTTAGGCAAGGGGACCCCCTTTCCCCTCTGCTATTCAATATTGTAGTTGATGCCCTCACTAGGATGTTGGTAAAAGCTGCCAAACACAAGATGATTGGCGGCCTGTGCCAAGAGGTGTGTGAAGGTGGAATTATTTGCCTACAATATGCTGATGACACCATTTTATTTCTAGATAATAATATAGTTTATGCTGAGAATTTAAAGAGGATCCTCCACTGCTTTGAACAAGTGTCAGGCATGAGGATCAACTACAATAAGAGTGAGCTCATCCCCATCAACATGGATAGTGATGATACCACTCCTTTTGTTGATTGCCTAGGATGCACCCTGGGTAGTTTCCCTATTAAATATTTAGGTATTCCCCTTCATTATGAAAAACTTAGTAGAGAGGACATTCAACCTTTGCTAGACAAGATCTTAAAAAGAATTGCAGGGTGGAGGGGCAAGCTTCTATCCTATAGAGGAAGGTTGATCCTCATCCAGGCCTGCCTAGCAAGTATCCCTGTTTACCTCCTGTCCTTTTTCAAATTCCCTAAGTGGGCCATTGAGCTGATTAATTCTCAAATGGCCAACTGCCTATGGAATGACTTTGAAGGAAATAGGAAAGTCCATTTAGCTAACTGGAGATTAGTTTGTATGAAGAAAGAATTTGGAGGCCTTGGTATTCCAAACCTTCAAGAAATTAGCCTCTGCCTTTTAGGGTCCTGGGTTAAGAGATACATAGAAGGAGATGGAAAACTGTGGAAACTCATAGTAGACAAGAAATACTCTTCTTCTAGAAGAGCTAATATTTTTGTACGGAGCAACAACCCAAACATATCTAGGTTCTGGAAAGGGGTGAGTTCCACAATCCAAGCCTTAAAATTTGGGTATAGATGGAATGTAGGTGATGGCTGCAGAATCAGACTGTGGGAGGATACTTGGTTTGGTAATTCTCCCCTCTCTGTCCAATTTTGGCCTATCTATGTAATATGCAATGAGCAAAATATATGCTTAGCAGATGCTTGGGATGGCATCACTTTAAAGCTATCCTTTAGAAGGAATTTCACTAGGAAAATGATGGAACAATGGTTCCAGCTAGAGGAGGTGATAAAGTCAGTGACATTCACAACTGATGTTGATGCACTGGTTTGGCAGCTGGAGAACAAAGGAGTTTATTATTCAAGTTCTTTGTACCATGTCATTAACTTTAGAGGTATCCAGCCTATTTACCCCCCTGCTGTATGGAAACTTAAAGTTTCACCAAAAATCCATGTTTTCCTTTGGCTCCTTTCAAATAACAAATTAATGACTAGAGACAATCTTAGGAAAAGACACATCTTCAAACCTTTAGACTGTGCTTACTGTTCTTGTGAAGAATCTGTGCATCACCTTTTCTTTGACTGTGTGGTAGCTAGATGCATTTGGGACTTTGTTAGTAGTGCTTTCGATTGTAAAATTGGGATTAACTTCGAATCTGTAGGCAGATTCTGGTTATCCAACACTCGCAACTCAGCTTTAAATATAGTAGCATCTGCTGTCATGTGGTCTATCTGAAAAAATAGGAATTCCATGATCTTTAACAATGCTGTTTGGATCTCTGTAACCCAGATTTGGAGAGAGATCCTAAAAACACTAAGGTTCTGGTCGACCCTTACGACAGAGGAGTGCAAAATGAGGCTTTCCAGCTTCCTATGCGCCCTGGAGGAATTTGTCAGGAAACCCCTGTTAATCACAGGTGGCTGAAGGATAGCCTGGCAGCTACATGGTCTCGTCGTGATGGTTTCTCCTCTCCAGTGAAGAACATGCGCAACAAGACCCTGGCGAGCAGCCCAGAATCGCCGCTGGATGCGTGCTGGTCACCATAGGCGACAAACAATGGTCATGTTATGAAGTTGCAGAGAGGAGAAGAGCTATGAGATTGTAGTTGAAGCTGATGCCCTGCGTGGCAACCTTTTCCATTTCGTTTCATGCACTTTAGTTAATCTTAAGGATGTTTTGTAATAATGAGGAACTCTTGTTTGTTGACAAGAACCTCCAGATATGCTGGGTGGGTTGGTTTTATTTCAATGAAATGAAGCCGGGGGGTCGGCCCCTGTTTATCTAAAAAAGAATTCAGAAAAAAAAAGTTGGAATATTTTCAAATATCTGATTGAATTTGAAGTGAATATTCTGTTCTTTTGGCCGAACTGAAAACCAATTAGTTTCAATGATTTCTCCAGTTGGTGAAACATTTCCGGAACCGATTTTTTGCCCATCCGCACAGCCATCCACCATTTGATAGAGCTAGTACAAACTGCAAAGGTGCTTTTCAAGAACCGTGCATCAAGCATGGTTAAAAAAATCAGAAGTTTTCAGAGATAATTTCTCATGGGTGCATCCTCATGACAAAACTTAAAGAAAATTGGCATACAACATGGAAGTATAAACTCATAACTTTATTTCCCATACAACTTGAAAGTGGTAACAGAGGGAGACAAACGACTGAAAGAAAACCACTAATACAGGAGATGAGGACAACTCGTGCCCTTATTGCTGGAACACCGAAAATACGAAAGCATTAAACAAAGACACTAAACAGCACTCGCTCATCCAAATTAATTTGGAGATGCATAAACTCCAATTGCATCAACAAAGTCACCAGCACGTGCAAAGAATCCCACAATGTTGCTATTGTCCTTATCAGGGATGCTAAATGTAGTGCCCAGTGCTTTTCCAAAAGGTCCATATATCGTAACACTTGTGACAATGGTAAGAGATGTCACAACAATGTCTCCTCCAAAGTTGCCGGTTGTCCCGAAAATTTTCTTCACGATCTCTGAAGGGCCAAACTGAATCTGCAAATACAGAAATAGCCCAGTACGTGATCACTTATCTATAGAAAATTCTTCGGCAAAGCAAGTTCGCAACATATGTGTGAGACTTTGATATATTTGACGACAATATAATGATGCTTATTGTGTAATTTCTGTGATAACTTCAGCTATATCCTGGTGCTTAGCTTGTTGAAATGCGAGGTATATTAATGAAGAAAATGAAGCACCACTCACCGTGTTCTTCAGCCCACCAGCACCACCCCATGGTCCAGCCGTCTTATTCTTACCAGCTTGGTCAATGTAGGAGAATGCAAGTGAGTCAATGACATCACCGCTCCCAATTGTTACGCTCTCTAAGCGTTGTGGTTGCTCTGCAATGTCAAAAGCATCTCCTCCTTTCCCGCCTTGTAGTTGAGATTTGGTTGGAGGGGTCTGCACATAAGTGATTGAGGGAGTCAGTATGTTATATTCCATAAGAAATTGTATGATTAGCTTTGAGTTTTATGCGTACAAATCTTAGTAAGCTACATATATAGCTTGAGTAGACAAGCCTAGAAAAAACATGACAAATGTTCTTACCGGTTTCAGGGGAGTACGGCAACGGATCTGAAGATCCAAAATCCTCCCATTCGAGACTACTTGAGCCGTTTTGATGGTCACAACTCCATGTGCATATTCAAACTCTCCGGTCCCACCAACGATTGACCCATCGCCTTGGAATGCTACAGAACCGTCAAGGTTCCCGGTCCACTGCAGAGAGGATCCTTTAAACCTAACACAAATACATAATTGTCATTTGTCACATAATTTTTTCGCTCGACAACATGTATTATTTGTGTAACGGATCCGTGTAAACAACATATATTAAAACTTTTAAGGCGCATAGAAAAGGATGAGGATACAATACACTGAAGTAACTAAACAACAAGTACATTTTTTTTGATAAAGGGGATATATTAATATCATGAAGATACCAACAACAACAATTTCATAGTCAAACAATAATCTAAATAAGCTTGAGTAATATGTCATACGCGTACCTCGCATCGACAAACACTATGTTTTGAGAAATCAACCAGCTGCCCTCCCGTCCAGCCTTACTAGTTCCCATATTCAGGCCCCGAGCATATGCAATAAGGTTTCCCTTGCCAAGACCATCGAGTATGTCCCAGTCATTGCTAATAGTCTCCCCTATCCTATTGGCATTTCTAGGATTTGCTACGGATGCTTGGTTTGTATCATAGAAATGGTTAATGTACAAATGAAAGACGAGCTCTTTCTGCTGGATCTCTTGGCTAACAGGAGAAGTTTGGAGATAGCTGGGGTTAGCCATGGCTACAGCCTACAGGATATGTGAGAAAGCTCTGGATAGGTTGCTAGAGTTCTTGTTTCTTTGTTTTGGAAATGGATGTAGTGTATGTGGCAATTTATAGACATGGTGGTACCTCATTGATTCTTATGAGCTCTACCTCTAGTTGTCACATACGAATAATTATTTCGCCTTGTGGTGCATGTGCAACCTTGATGCTTCTTGAATGCCATTATAAAAATGTTGGCGCATGTGCAATCACCAGCCATGCCTTCGATTCAGATCTTTTTCAGATATGAGTGTGGATGTCCTAAGGGGGTGTGTAAGTAGCTTTTCATATGTCTGCAAATAGACGATACATAACCAGATTCAGAACGGATGCATGCAAGTAGCCCCAATCAGCTTTATGTCCGTAATGAGTTTTTAGAATTCTTTTATGCAATAGCGACACTATTTAAAAATATATATTATAACGATGCTATTTTCTCACGCTGCTTAGAGAGGTAAGGGTTGAGAGTTGAGACAGAATTAATCTTAATCTTTCATCTTTTCCAATAAGAATCCAAGGGGTTGTCCAATCAATTTTTAAATGGCGTGCAATAAAGGTAGTTCTAAACATTATTGTCTTTTATAACTTGTTAGATCAAGAAAATATTTCTAACCTAGAGAGAGTTTTTTTTTCAACCGAGATTTTCGGAAACCGGGCGGTTTTCAGAAATTCCGGTGACCCCTGAAAAATTTGATTCCATTCAAAAATTTTGAATTTAAATGAGTGAGCGAGTGTAAAAATAAATTGTCGCACTGGTTGGGGGCGCAGGATCGAACTGGCGGCAGTTTAGTAAGGAACTGTTCGCTACTGACCACTAGACTAGTGTTGTGAATCATCAGAGATCTGAGAGATTTGAGCTAGGGATTGAAGAGAGCATTTGGGGAAATTCTGGATCGTTCCTCACCGATCCCTTCTCTCTGTACTAATTTATATTCCTTTGTACAATTTACATTTTAGACCCTAAGAAGACACCTAATTACATTATCCATACACCAACACTCCCCCTCAAGATGGGGCGAATACATCGTACATACCCATCTTGCTACAAAACATAGAAAACGTTTTTTCTGAGAGTCCTTTTGTAAGGATATCTGCTACTTGACTTGCTGAGGTTACATATGGAAGGCAAACTACTCCTCTATCAAGCTTCTCCTTGATGAAGTGACGATCAATCTCTATGTGCTTGGTTCGGTCATGCTTAACAGGATTATTAGCAATGTCAATTGCAGCTTTATTGTCACAATATAACATCATAGGCTTGCACTGGTACAGCCGCAACTCCACTAGGAGAATCTGCAACCATAATAACTCACATAAGCCGTGAGCCATGGATCTAAACTCAGCCTCCGCAGTAGATCGAGCCACTACACTTTGCTTTTTGCTTCGCCATGAAACTAGGTTACCTCCAACAAAAGTGCAATAACCCGACGTTGAGCGTCGGTCATCTAGAGAACCTGCCCAATCGGCGTCAGTATAGCATTCAACTTGTAAAGCCCCTTGTCTGGTATATAAGAGGCCTCTCCCTGGGCACCCCTTAAGATATCGTAGGATCCTATTCACAGCTTCCATATGAGATGACTTCGGATCATGCATATATTGGCTAACTACACTCACAGCAAAGGCAATATCTGGACGGGTATGGGACAAATATATCAGCCTTCCAACTAGTCTTTGATAGCGTTCCCGGTCAACTGGTTTACCTGCATCGCTACTTAACCGATGATTTTGTTCAATAGGTGTAGCTGATGGTCGACAACCAAGCATACCTGTTTCTTTAAGTAGATCCAAGATATACTTTCGCTGTGAGAGGAAGATACCTTTTGAACCTCGTGAGACCTCTATACCAAGGAAGTATCTTAAGTGCCCCAAGTCTTTCACTTCAAACTCATGTGCAAGGTACTGTTTCAAATCTGCAACTTCCTTGGAATCATCTCCAGTAATCACAATGTCATCTACATACACTATTAGGATTGCAACTTTGCCATTAGTGTGCTTATAAAATAGTGTATGATCAGCATTGCTTTGGAGGTAACCTGTTTTTAGCATGGCATGTCTAAAACGGTCAAACCAAGCTCGAGGTGATTTCTTTAAACCATATAAAGAGCGATGTAGGCGCATCACTTTTCCAAGAGTTTGACTTGACTCAAACCCGGGTGGAATGTGCATATATACTTCCTCTTGAAGGTCTCCATGAAGGAAAGCATTCTTCACATCCATCTGATAAATATCCCAGCCTAGGTTTACAGCACATGATATTAGTGTCCTTATCGAATTCATCTTTGCTACTGGTGCGAAGGTCTCTTCATAATCGATTCCATATGTTTGTGTGTAGCCCTTTGGAACAAGGCGTGCTTTATATCTCTCCACCTTACCCTCAGGAGTGTGCTTAATACTGAAGACCCACTTACATCCTACAGGTTGCTTACCTGGTGGCAGATCCACGAGCTCCCAAGTCTCATTCTTCTCTAAGGCTTTCATCTCATCAAGCATAGCTTCCTTCCATTTTGGGTCCTCTATAGTTGTTTTCCAATTAGATGGTGTGGACACAGAGTCTAAAGAGGCAATAAAGCTTTTGAAGGGTGAACTACAATATTCATAGGAAATGAAATTGGCTATGTCATGTTTAGGTCCAATAAAGTCTTTCAGGTGTCCTGGGATGTTCCGAGCTCTAACAGGTTTTCTCAAGGCAATAGGTTAGTCATCTCGAGCATCATGAATAGATAATTGACTATCACTCTGACATGTCGTGCTAATAGGAACAATGGAACTAGAAGAGTTAGTGTTAGTACCTGGGTACTTATGCATGTGAAGCTCACCGTCTTGTAAATGAAGTGTAGAGTTTTCTTCTGTATCATGTGTGTCTCCATGAGCAGAATCACTAATACACCCATCATTATTTGTCTCCTCCCCCTGATTCTGAACATTATCAAGGATGGGTAAACCACCTGAAGTGGAAACAAGAATAGGTCTTAATGGAGAACTTGCATTATCATTCTCCCCCTCTTGTTGCACTTCAGGTGGGGTTAAGGCAATGCCAATGTCACTGGTTGGGCCATAATATGATTCATGTTCACGGAACGTCACATCCATGCTCACAAAAAAACGACGCTCCGAAGGACACCAACATCTATAACCCTTTTTCGAGGGAGAATAACCCACGAAAACACATTTGAGGGCACGAGGATCTAATTTTCCTACATTGTTCCTATAATCATGCACAAAGCAAACACACCCAAAGACCTTTGGAGGAACGACAAAATCATTAGATTTCATGAGACACTCAGCAGGAGTCCTATGACCAAGAACCCGAAGAGGCATACGGTTTATCAAATATGTTGCCGTTTTTATTGCTTCTCCCCAAAGAAATTTAGGCACATTCATTGTAAACATAAGTGAGCGTGCAACCTCAAGCAAATGTCTGTTTTTACGCTCTGCAACACCATTTTGCTCTGGAGTGTTAACACAAGTCGTTTGATGTTCAATGCCATTTGAGGAAAGGAACTGTCCAAATTCTCGGTTGATATATTCAGTTCCGTTGTCTGACCGCAAGGTTTTAATAGTTACCCCATGTTGATTTTTAATAAGAGCACATAGATCTTTAAAAACCGAGAACACATCACTCTTATGCTTCAAAAGATAAAGCCAGGTGTACCGACTAAAGCAATCTATAAAAGTCACAAACCATCGATGTCCAGAAATGGAGTGAACCTCGGAGGGTCCCCAAACATCTGAGTGAATCATTTCAAACGGTTTGGCACTCCTTAAGCCTATACTAGGATAGGAACCCCTCGTATGTTTAGCCAATTCACAAGCATCACATACCAAGAGCTCCCTGGGAAACAACTTAAAAAGAGATGGGTAAATACGAGATAATGCAGCAAAAGAAAGATGTCCAAGCCTGCGATGGTGTAGTAGTAGTTCTTGCTCAGGAGACACGCATGATGCAAAAGCAACTTCATCACTTCCTTCATCAAGATAGTAGAGTCCATCATGCACGGTCCCAGTCCCCAACAATCTCCCCGTGTCTAGCTCCTGAAAAGCACAACATGTAGGATCAAACCAACCTCTACAATTAAGGGATTTAGTAATAGAGATAACTGACAAGAGGTTGACTGGGAATTTTGGAACATGTAGGACAGGGGATAAGGACAATGTCTTAGTGCAGCTAATAGATCCACGTCCTGCTATAGGTGCCATGGATCCATCAGCTACACGTACCTTGTCCTTACCAGAGCAGGGTATATAGGAAGTGAATAAATTTGAGAGGCCTGTCATGTGGTTAGTAGCTCCTGTATCAATAATCCAAGATTTTGGTTGTATTGTAGAAGTGTGGGCCTGATAATGTGGCATACCTTGGTCAGAAGTGACATAAAGGCTAGCCTCAGCTTTAGAGGAACCCTGAGAGGAAGAGGAACCTTCTGAGAGTTTAAGCTTGGAAGTGAAATCCTCAAGAGCTCGCACATCAACCACTGGCAGTTCCCTTGTGGATGTAGTGAGATTAGCTTGTCTTTTATTTGCTCCCTGGACTCCCCCTGGCCGAGACTTCCCTTTTTCCCACCAAGATGGATAGCCATGCAACTCAAAACACACATCCTTTGTGTGTCCAGTCCTTTTGCAATGGTTGCAAAATTGTTTGCTTTTATCTACTTTACCAAACGACCTTGGAGCATGACGAGCTTGTATGGATAGAGCTGCGTGTGCATCTGATTTTTCCTGGTCATGCTCCTTGGGTTGAGCAAGACGAGTCTCCTCCTCGATTACACTTGAGACAATATCATCGAGGCTTAGCCATTCAGTTTTAGAAAATATTAGCTGACGGCGGAGATCAAATTCCTGATTTAGGCCATCAAGGAAAAGCTTGCCCACAAATGGTTCAAACCAGGTATGGTGGATAGCCATGTCATTCTTGTCAACAGGTTGGAATGGATGGTAATAATGCAACTCCCTGTACAATTTTTTCATCTCACCAGCATACTCGGTCACCGATTTTAATCCTTGCTTCAAGTGAATCAACTCTTGCATGATACGAGTAGCCTGCATCTTATTTGATTTTCCTGAGAATTGCTTCTCCAAAGCTGTCCACACTTCAGATACAGTGGCCATAGTTTCGACTTGTTCTCGAATCGATGGCTCCATGCTCCCTAATAACCAGACCAACACCCTGTCATTGATCTGTTTTTTACTAGTGCCACTTTCATGTTTCTCTTCATCGACACTCAGCAATTCTTCATAGCCATGAGAACTCAGGATTAACTGGGCATGTCGTGCCCAGCTGATATAATTGCCAGGTCCAGCCAGCTTCACTGGATCAGGCTCAAGCGCATACTTGACTGCTTCAGGAACCACTTTGAGTTGTTGTTGCTGCTCAAATACTTTGCTAAAAATTTCATATAACTTCTCCACACTAGTATCGGTTGATTTCTCCTTCATTGGATCTCCCATGATTTATCAACACCAAACAAGGGCTAATCACTCAGACCGGTTTTTTAACACACACAGGCAGCACAAACAGAGTATAAGCAGAGTTGACAAGTTGCTACTAAATATACTAGCGCAAGTAGCTTCCAAATGCACACAGGCTGCACAAGTATTTAAATCCGTCCATCAAGCAGGGATGATCTATCCGGCAACACTAATCTCAGTTTTCCAAAGCCAACCACAAGTACTACTGTCACTATCAATTTGCTACAGGAAGCCAGCTTACTGCATAGAACGGACGGCACAACAGCACTGGAATCGAAGTATTCACAGCTGCACCGGACGGAAGATCCACATGCAGCCGTAGGTTGGTCGCAGGCTCGTAGCTCTCCTTATCGTAGCTTCGAGATGATAGTCGCAGGACACAGCAGCCGCTCGCGAACAGCGGCAGATCGAATGCCCGCGGCCGTAAATCACGGCGACACAGCACCGCGATCAGTCGTCACCAAGATCGAAATCACACAGGAATAACCTGCTCTGATTCCATGTTGTGAATCATCAGAGATCTGAGAGATTTGAGCTAGGGATTGAAGAGAGCATTTGGGGAAATTCTGGATCGTTCCTCACCGATCCCTTCTCTCTGTACTAATTTATATTCCTTTGTACAATTTACATTTTAGACCCTAAGAAGACACCTAATTACATTATCCATACACCAACAACTAGGAACAACATTCTATACAGTACTGGTTAAAAACTGTATATTTTAATGCTAAATAATTTTGAATTCAATTTTATTTTAAAAAAATGGACGGAGAAAACAGAAATTCCCAAGATTTTACGAAAGTCAGATTTTCCGGTTTGATGAGCAACACTCCTTTTTTGGTGCGGAGGTGTCCCAAATAGACGATCTCAGTACATCCTCCAAAATTCATAAGATTACAGCATTTACTAACTGAAAAGTCCTTTGAGTGGTACATTTTCAGAGCTCGGTTTTTCCAAGGATCCAACCTGAAGATAGACAGAGCATAGGAATTGAACTAATAAGGCCATGAGCTCCCTGTCGGGCTGATCGGAGATAATATGTCATGTGTGCACAGTCCATTCCCCACTTCTCCTGCACTCAGCCACAGAGATGTTAGGCCTAAGTTCCTCATAGAAGACAGCTGGGAACTGCATTCAGAGAAGCCCATTAGTTCCGTGAGCCGTTTGGGATTTCCGCCATTCGGAGCGGCTTTTTGGGTCATAGGTGCATTTGCTCCTATTAGTAATACGGACATCATTTTAAAAAGTAAACAAAACCAAAAAATTCAGATTTTTTGTATGATGCAAGATAGTCATGTGTGCAAAGTCCATGCCAAAATTCGTGAAGTTTGGACATTCGAGTAATCCTCGGCAAAAAGACAAATTTTAGGACTATGAGGGTTTTTGAAAAATGGCACTATTCATTAAGAATCAAGATGGTCATGGGTTTTGAAAATCGAATGTCGAAATACCATGAAATTTTGCACGGATGTCACATGCATGAGCATGTTGGATTCCACAAAAAAACAGATTTTTTTGAATTTATTTGCATTTTTTATTTGAATTTTCTAGTTAGTGGGTGCATATGCTCGCGTGAGCCGTTTGGGATTTCCACCATTAGTTCTCCATTTATCTTTCCAAAAAAGAGGTCATCTCCCAACTTCCAAGCTGAACAAGTCATATGCCTCTGTGAACCACGAGCAAGGGAATTGATTTGGGACCATGCTCTTGTACATATGAGGAGTTGATCACCAATATCCCTGCTACCGAAATTTGCAGTTTTAACCCACCTAGCCCATGAAGTGTTTGGAGAAGTAAGGAGACGTGTACCAATTTCATCAAGAGATCCATTCTGGGATTGCAGTTTTTTTTTCAAGTCCTTCGACAGATGTACACATACGGTCCCAAACTACCAAGCAAGCACTTCCATTAGCCTTTGCCTTATCCCCCCCCCCCCCCCCTCTCCCATTGTAAAGGCATTATTTGCGCATGTATTGGGACGCGTCTGTAGACTGTGATATGAGAGCAAATCATTTATGTTTACCGCAAACGATACAATTTCATACGATATAGGGAATTCATTCAAATTTGATATAATTTGCATAAAACCATACGATTCCACAGCCAAGTCCGTGTCGTTGGCTTTAAGACTGTGTCTAGTAGCTTTGGTGATTTCTCGTGAGACTCCAAGTCCGGAAGGCTTCCTTCATTTCCGCATGGTCTCATAGAGGGAGCGGTGGTTTACAGCGACCACACACTCCAACTGTGTGAAGTCGTAGATGACATGACGCTTTGCCAGGACCTCTATCGGATCCCTCAGATCTGTATTTCCTTCCTTTCCTCCTCATTCGCCTCCTCCTGCTCTGCCTCCTCCGCATAGTGCGTAGGCAATTCAGTGGCAAAGAGAGAGGCACGCGGGTCCCAGAGCTCCGCTAGGACATCCAACCGGTGTTCCAGAGTCAGTTCCCCTTCTCTCATGCGTTGGCGCATCTTGCTTGGCATTGCTGGGAGAGATTTTACGGTGCATCATGATACAGAAAAGGGGAGGTGTATCATTTGGATGATCCAACGGTTTAAATTACATGAGCCTTACTTAAGTCGAACGGCGTTATAATCCCCAAAAAAAACATCATCCAAAGTAAATAATTGGTCCAAGAATAATATCGTGCAAAAAATAAAACTGAAACTGCCCTTGCTTTTTTGTGAAAGGGAAAAATCGAAAATGTCCAAAATATTTGTTTTGCCAAAATTCCCCTCGGTCCTTCACATGATATAGGTGACATCAGCGTATCATATTCAGATCTGAACCGTCCAATCTGGTTCAATGGATGGTTCATATTCACTTGATGTACCGTAGAAAGACTCTTGCCCGGAGGCAAGCCGGTTACAATGTGAGTGTGAAAAAGCTGGTACTCAATCTCCGCTAGGACCTCATCAAGAGCACAGAGTCAACATCTTGCAGGTTGTTATCTGGTGGCGGATCATGGCCATCTACTTGTGTGCCGGTCCTCGATATCAACCAAAAGCTCCAACCGGCGCATCGGAGCAAATATCCTGTAGGTGGTGATAATGTGTCATACCATGGCTACCGACTTGAATGTGGACGGCGAGATCGTAGCGGCTCGGGAATGATGGCGTGGATGGATGAGAGAGGATGAAAATGGGAGTGGCTAGGGTCAAGGATCGCTGTACGACTTAAATGGCCATGGGCAGGCGAACGGCGGGTCGTCGGCATCTCGCGATCGCCGCATCAAAATTGAAGCGGCACGTCCCCTCGTCCAGTCACCTCCGATCGTTGTGTCACTTTGATCAGCATCACTACCGATGAGTCACGTCCGATCTAGAGCGGGCTAACCACCTTCACGCATGGAGATGATATTTTTGGGTGGGGCTGGGCTGTCGGAGTCCTGGGTGTCGGTGGTTCAGATGCCTACAAAGCTACCCCTCCCCTCACTTTCTTGTTTGCATTTCATTTTCGAGAAATGGATGGGCAGACTGGTCCGCAGACAAATACAACACCGTGTTGCATAGGACCAATGGTTTTGCACAAGCCCCCCCTCCCATTCTTGACTTAGACGAAGGTGTAATAAGTTGCATCAGATTAAAGAATCCTGGCGGAAAGATATTTGCAGAGCAACTGGGGCACCAATTTTTCTAGGGCATCTATCATGGTAGGACATATATTTTTAGCACAAAGAACATGGAAGAAATTGCTCGAATCTTCCAGTAATATCATTTCATCCTCAGTGATAGACCTTGTATCATCACCGATAGTATCCGCTCAAGCCATATGTGCCAATCATGATACTTGAGCCTGGTTATTTGCAATTTTCAAGATTCATTACCCTCTTTATATTCACTACACAACCTTCAAGAAAATCAAAGTTTTGAACAAAATTAGTATTTCCATCCTTTGTTCCCTTGTAAGAAAGAACCGGGCCTCTTTATTCTTCCAATTTTTCCTCCCATCGGGTTGCGTTATGTTCACTTTGGGTCTATCACATAGCTACCAATCCTTCATATTATCCTTCGTATTCTCAGGAATTTAGAACACTCGCCCAAATATATGGTCCCATCGATATTATTTTTGGTGTGCATTAAATCAATGTTATGTGTAAGCTTGAGCTTGTCGAAATAAGGGAGATCCTAGAAGCATGGCTTGTGATTCCAGGTGTGTTTCGCACCATATCATAGCAAATAATCTAGACGTTTGGGATCATATTTGAGAGCATTTAACCGAGCACGAATTTGTACGCATGTCATCTCAGGTGGTGCCAAGTGTTCAATAACTTCACCTTTGATGGAGCTATTATTGTCTTGTTTAAGTGGATATCCCGAGTGAACAAATTGATGAGAATGGAAAGCCTAAAACCAAGCATGAATACTAAGAAGGGTAGGTTAAAAGGGATGAATAAAATAGATCATGCATGATAGGATCATTTAACCATGTCAATATAGTGGTGTGACAAAAATGAGGCCACACATTAGATAGGTATGAAAATTTAAATGGAGTCTCCCCAGTACATATAGAGGCCACCCAAAAAATAATTAAATTATTTGAGTGAAGTTTGATATTTAATTAATATTCAGGGTTTAGTTTTAAGTGTTTTATGGTCAATTCCAAATTGATGGAATAATAATATAGCTCCCTATAATATTGGAAGGTTATATTTATAAACTTTAGAGAAACTCTACCATGTGAAATTCCCTCAATTTAAATAGATTAAAAATAAATGATTTTTTTGTTGAATTTTAGTCAGATTTAGCATTCAATTAATAATGCAGGTTTAATCAACCTTATTTTAGGATTAAAATATGATTACACGATGTAATGATAACAAAAAATACAATAGCAGACAATTTATAATTAGGGGTACTACCCCAGGCTATTACAACACATGTGTCAAGGTAGTAAACAATGTTTGTTCATCATTTATTTGTTTTCTACCGTTTGCGAAGTACAATTCATTTGTTTGTTTGTTGTATGCCAAATATGTTTGGCAGCTGGTTGGATGGGGCGGATTCTAGAACTAAGGCCCAAATCAGGGTGTGACTTTCTGCTTTGCTCTATGGAACTAACGGAATAACTGTGTTTTTAACTAAAAAAATCACATTTTTTTGTTGTATATATACATGATGAATTCGTACATGGTGCTTACTACACCATGTTAAAATTTGGGAGCTTCTGTTATCTGGGTGAAAATCAATTGGAAATGGTAGCACGGATACATACAATTTGTTTGGATGATGGTTTAATAGTAAACTATATATGTAGGGATGACTGTTTGGCCTCCAAGAGAATATGGTCCTGGATGAACTGTTAATTATGAATAAATAGTAAATAAAAATTACAAATAATTTTTTGGTAGACTTTTTGTTAGTGTGATAGAGGTGTTTGACAATTTTCGTTTAGAATGGGATAGCAGTGTCTTGATCGGGCTGTAGCCAGAGCTCAATAATCTGGAGATTAGATCGCTGTGTAGCACCGACGAAAGAACACTTAATCGTCACTGATTGTGCACGTGCCTGCTGAGTCATTTTGGCTTGCAGTTCACGAAGTTGCCTCCTAAGAAATGTCAGGATATAAAATAACATATGGCTTGTAAAATTGAATGGATGAGTACGATTGGATCTGACATGGATAGTTTAAGTCACAGTTTTTCTTGCAGTTTAGCCTGATCTCGATTAGACACTTCAAGTTCTTTATTCCACGAGATACCGATGCCGACACATGCGTACTATTGCAAAAAAGAACTTCAGCACGTTTTGTGTTTGGGAATCTTCATCCGATGCCATGCAGCTAACTCAGATCTCGTGTGCTAGTGTTGGAAGTCATAGACGAATTATCAAACTGACATGGCTGCAGATTGGCGACATACAGATCGCAATTCTGATAGTCGATTCAGTACGATAAGTTATACTCCCTCCGATCCATAATAAGTGTTGTACTAGATAAGCGACACTTATTATGGATCGGAGGAAGTAGTAATCACTGTACTGATTCACCACGTACAGATCACAATACCGACTGGTGATTCAGTACGAAAGTTATAAAATCACTGCACTAGAGTGACTAGAAAGAACACCCATCGGAAACTCCCAAAGGGCACCAACTGGTTACCCTGCATGATAAACTCCAGTACCACTCATTTGGAGAGTCTCCAACAGCTTCTCAATAATTTAATATCCTAAAAATTTTCCTTTGTTATACTCCCTCCAGTCCACAATGTAGTGCGCTCACGGTTACTGAGATTTAAGTTTGACCATAAATTAGACCAACGAAATCAATTGCGGCGGGAGCAAAAATTATATCGTTGAATTTGTATTCGAAAGAAGTTTTCGATGATATAATTTTTATTCCTGCCGTAGCTGGTCTCATTAGTCTAATTTATGGTCAAATTTGAATCTCGATAACCGTGAGCGCACTACATTGTGAAATGGAGGGAGTACTATTCACAATTCGTGTGATCCAAACACAGCAAAGGTGAAAAATCATGTAGAAATCTTTCCTCCAATGTTTCCTATAAAAATTTCTCTAGATGGAACACACCCTTAGTGTTGTTAAATGTATATAACTTGACTTGATTGATGGACAAATTTTCAGAGTGTACCCAAGTTTATATAGTTGCATCGAGGTACAATATTTATTTCGCAGATGTACTTGCAAGATATGTTTTCTATTCATCGATTATATTCGAACCTGTTTGGAATAAAATTCACTATTTGTATGAGTAAAATTCATTATATATGGGAGTAATTTATAGAGTGTTATTGTGCACCCAGTAAATTATGGTATTGCAGTTTTTGTTGCCTTTTCATACAGTTGTTTGTCTCATTTCCTCGCTCACTCACGGTGAATTAAAATTTAAGAGAAAATATTGCTCTCTTTTAGTTTCCCTCATGCTATAATTTTGCATTATATTTGTGTCAGGAGAAACAAAATTGAAACTAGGCAATCTTGGTGTCCACATCCATATGAGAGGTTTTTGAACTCAATGGCTTGTTGGGGTCTTCTAATTTTCAGTTAATCTATCAACTTCCCTCAGATTTTGGTTTGAATGTGTACAATTCATAACGTTCTCATGCCAGCCGGCGCGGCAAAGCGCTCAGTTTGCTTTTAGTATCATATTATATAGAATAGTTATACTTAGAAATAGGCATGCTTGATCAACCCTAATCATTCAAACAATTACTAGTCCTGAGCCATTGAACGGGTGGATTAATTGCCATGCAATGCATGCTACTCAATTTTGAACCTACGTTTGTTAAATCATGGCTAAATGTCTTGATCGGGCTGCAGCCAGAGTTCAATAATCTGGAGATTAGATCGCTGTGTAGCACCGACGAAAGAACACTTAATCGGCGCTGATTGTGCACGTGCCTGCTGAGTCATTTTGACTTGCAGTTCATGAAGTTGCCTGCCAAGAAATGCCAGGATATGAAATAACACATGGCTTGTAAAAATTGAATGGATGAGTACGATTGGATCTAACATGGATAGTTTAAGTCACAGTTTTTCTTGCAGTTTAGCCTGATTAGACACTTCAAGTTCTTTATTCCACACGATACCGATGCCGACACTGCAAGAAAGAACTTCA
Source organism: Bromus sterilis (assembly GCA_950022295.1). Taxonomy (NCBI): domain Eukaryota; kingdom Viridiplantae; phylum Streptophyta; class Magnoliopsida; order Poales; family Poaceae; genus Bromus; species Bromus sterilis. The sequence continues at coordinate 15,686,988 of OX465598.1, read as the reverse complement.
GCACGTTTTATCTCTGGGAATCTTGATCCGATGCCATGCAGCTAACTCAGATCTCGTGCGCTATTGTTGGAACTTGGAAGTCATTGACGAATTATCAAACTGACATGGGTGCAGATTCGCGATAGAGATCACAATTCTGACAGGCGATTCAGTACGATAAGTTATAGTAATCACTGTACTGGTGATTCAATACGAAAGTTATAGTAATCACTGCACTGATTCCCGGCCTACAGATCACAATTCTGATTGTTGATTCAGTACGAAAGTTATAGTTATCACTGCTCTGTAGTCACTAGAAAGAACAACCATCCGAAACTCCCAAAGGGCACGTTGATCAACTTCACGATGTTCCACAGAACTGGAATTGGCTAATTAGACTTTAGTCTACCACCCACCCTTTTCTTCGGGAGATTTTACAGTACATCGTACTACCTAGAGTAATGGGTAGTATCTAAGTGATCCAATGGTCATTATTGATTCTTTAGTTTTGAACTCGAGGATATTTTGGTAATTGACAGTTAGTGTAGATTTGTCCTTTCCTACTGTTAATTGCGATGCAATTAATCTAAGCATTATTAAAAAATGTTGATAACCAATTTTAGATCAGCCACATACATAATCGATCGGTCGATCCCATTTGAACTTTGTTCTATTCATGTTATCTGCAGTACACACGCACATACGCCTCTCCTCGTCACATAGGATTCAGCCGTCACTGGCCCGAGATCGTGAGGACGGAGCAGCCTCGCGCCGCGCCGACCGTGCAGGAGCAGCCACCGTGCGCTCCCCTGACTCGCCGTGCAGGAGCAGCCACCGCGCGCTCCCCTGCCTCGCCGTGCAAAACTTAGCCGTCCCGCGACGGCCGACGACCCTCTCTCCATCGCATGAACTCCGGCTGGTGCCCCTCCTCACCGTCGCGGTATAGCTGTGTGGCGCACGGAACAGATGCTAATAGTTGTACTTGGTAGTGGTGTCCGCGTGTTAGTGTTTGTAACTGGTGTTGTTTCTCGGCTTCTACATATTTGGGATGATCGTATTATCAGTTTGGCATCTGGTTTGCTCGTGGTTTGCATACAGTTCTTCCTGATCTCGCTGAGGTTTACTGGCGGCTATGACAAAGAGGGGGCTAACGTCGCAGGTGCCGGCTTGCCCGGCCTACGGCGGGCAGAAAAACACTAGCGCGGCCGATGGCTCGCCTGGTTCCTCTCCACGCCTTGGTTCTCTTCGCGGCCGATGGCGACAGGGGCGTGCGGGCGTGCGGCGACGGTGGCAAGAACGACGGAGGCGGTGTTTCCATTGAATCGTTTTTGAGGGAACCGCGTCGCGCTTTCTCTGAGTATTATCTACCGAAAACGCCCCTAACCATAAAATATACTGCCAAAAATCTTGTGTAGGATACTTAAATCTGGGCCATCTAAACCAAAAAATTAACGGCCCTAATTTTATTGATGTACTGTAAAAGGTCTCTTTTCTTCTCCTTTTTATTTTGTTGTTTTTGCCCATTATATCATATCATTGTACTCTTTTGGTTAAATAGAAAATATACCGTAGAACAATTGTTCTACGGTCAATGCCTCAAAAAAAGGGCACGTTGATATATAATCTCACAGTTTTGAGGAACCACGTTGATGATGCCCTTACAAATAGTATAGCTTGAGAAGCCGGATATCTCACGTCCACTCAACGACGCTCCAACTGTTATGGAAGCCTTCCATATCGCTTGGCAAAGATGCTGATCGCAGATCTGAAAGATACTAATCACAAAAGGATACTTAGTTTTACCAAGTAAGATTCAAAAGGGCACGCGAGTTGGATGGATATAGCCCACACGGCCACAAGTGATAGCACATGGGGCTAGCTAGCCAGATCATTACCCGCGGTACATTGCGAGAGATTGAAGTCTTGTACTCGGCTAGCCACTGCAGAAGCTTGGGTGCTGAAGGACGGCTCAATCGTCAATTCAGATTGCATGCAAGTGGTGGAAACTATGAAAAATGGAGGCTTTTCTGCTACATACGTTTCCTTAATTTAGGAGGAGTATCTTCATTCCTAGCATGGAGTTTTTTTTATGTCATAATTGAGCATTGTCCTCCTAGAGACAGTCATATATCGTAGCCTGCCCATGCATGTCAGAATATCTCCCTCGACTGATTATGATGAGAAATTAATAGGGTTATCCGATCAGGCCAGTGAGTCAATTAAGTGGCACGCATGCTAATCAGGTTTGATGAGCAAAATGCTTTAATCCACGATAACATTTAGGAAAATGGGATAATATAAGGGAGATATATTTTTAACTTTTAGGATAGAGGATGCTAGAGAAGCCCTAAAAGCATGCAGAAGGGTTGCATTTTAAGTCATAGAAAATATGGTTTGGGGGATTTGCAAGCTGGGTCTTAATACCTCAAACCAGATTTGCAAGCTAATTTTTTTTTTATATTTATAAAATATTTAAATATTGACACATAAAAAAGGAGTATGTAAAAAACATGGTACATACTACTTTTTAATAAATACTAAGCATATATACTCTCAATTATAATAAATGATCCCTCCTTTCACGTATACATGACGTGGTTTCAGTTTAAATTTAAACTAAAATCATATATCCATTTTTGAATAGAGGTAGCAAAGCATACCTAAAATATATTAAACATGTAAAAATAACCACATTCAGTAGTAAGAAATGTTTTTCTATACGCGTGCTCGCGCGGGTATCACTCAGAAAATAGGCTTTCGCCTCGCTTTATAGATAAAGCCACGACGACGAGTCAATCCATAAATTCAAGTTACAACACAATGCAAAATCCATTGTGGGCACGGCACAAAAAGTCCAATACATAAAAGGGGTACACACACCACAACATGAGAAATGATGGTAAACACCACAACAGACTCGTCATGAGAAGTCACACATCATCATGAAGCCACTAATTAAAGAGGGGGACGCCATCACGCCATAGCTCGTCTCGTGCGTGGTCAATGGGACGAAATAGGTGCACTCTATCCATGTGTCTGGATAGAGGGTGCCAGTGCTGCAGGAAGGCGAGGAATTTAAAAATCATGTCAGACGCACGATGAAGGTAGACCCGCTCAATGACCATCTTATTTCTAGTATTCCAGACGGTCCATGCTAGCGCGGCAAAAGCCAGCCAAAATAGGTGTCTCCTCTTGCTTGTCTGATTGCCCTAGTTTGGAGGAACTCACCAGATCTGAGGCTTCCCAACACTAGTAGAAAATAGGGCTTTGGTTCAGGCCTGGCTAGTTTTGTCCCGGTTCCAGACACGAACCGGGACTAAAGGGTGTCGCAACCTTTAGTCCCGGTTGGTGTCTTGAACCGGTACTAAAGGTAGGACCTTTAGTCCCGGTTGGAGACACCAACCGGTACTAAAGGTCTATTTTTTATCTTTTTTCTTTTTCTAAACAGAAGAGTTTCTGTTTTTAGATTTTGAATAACTGTTAGAATATTTAGAGTTTTTGAATGATTTTTTTTTTTAGGTCAAAAAAATTATAAACTTTCTGTTAGTGCCAGTAGTTTTCAAACTTAAATAGTTTAAACTTGAATTATTTTGAAATTTGTGTCAATCACTAGTTTGTGAATAACTTTAGTTTAAAAACAGATTTTTGAGTGATTATTTTTCCTGTTGTTTAATATTAGTATGTTTTATCAGTATGTTCAATATGGGAATTTTTAGGATAATTTAAATAGGTGTTTTAATCAAAACCAGACTCTGTTTAACTCTTTATGAGGGTTTCGAACGAAAACTCATATGTTACAAGCCAATTCTTTTTTTTAACTTATTTCAACGCCAGACTTTTTGTGCATTAACTATGCACCATACAAACCCACATCCTCAAGTTTCAAACCTTTCTAACTTCATTTGATATTTTTCATGCATTTAATGATTGTTTTTGCGGTAAATGACCTCGAAATTGAAAAGGCAGTAGCAATGAACTCTAAAAAGGTGGAAACTTGGCATCGTATCATCATTTCACCCACATAGCATTTGCTAAAAAGTTGAGAGGGTTACGGCAAAAAATGGATGCACTTCGTGTACAAATTGGACCATCTCTTTCGAAGTAAGAGGATTTCGGACGAAAACCCATTTGTTGCAAAGGCATTTCTTTTTTTTAACTTATTCAACTCCAGACTTTTTGTGCATTCAATATGCATCATTCAAATCCACATCCTCAAATTTCAACCCTTTCTAAATTCATTTGTTATTTTTCATGCATTTTATGAATTTTTTGCGCTAAATGACCATTAAATTGAAAAGCAGTACAAATGAACCCTGAAAAGGTTGAAACTTGGCATTGTGTCATCATTTCATCCACATAACATGTGCTAAAAAGTTGAGAGGATTACGGCAAAAACTAGATGTACTTCATGTACAAACTAAACCATCTCCTTCGAAGTATGAGGGTTTTGGAAGAAAACTCATCTGTTACAAAGGCATTTCTTTTTTTAACTTATTTCAACTTTAGAATTTTTGTGCATTCAATATGCACCATTCAAAGCCACATCCTCAAATTTCAATCCTTTCTAACTTCATTTGTTATTTTCATGCATTTAATGATTTCTTTGCGCTACATGACCCTAAAATTAAAAAGCCAGTACAAATGAACTCTAAAAATGTTGAAACTTGGCATGGTATCATCATTACACCCACATAGCACATGCTAAAAAGTTGAAAGGATTACGGCAAAAACTGGATGCACTTCGTGTACAAATTGGACCATCTCCTTCGAAGTATGAGGGTTTTGGAAGAAAACTCATATGTTAAAAAAGGAATTTAGTTTTTTAACTTATTTCATCTCCAAACTTTTTGTGCATTTAATATGCACCATTAAAAGCCACATCCTCAAATTTCAAGACATTCTAACTTCATTTGTTATTTTTCATGCATTTAATGATTTTTTGCGCTAAATGACCCTAAAATTGAAAAGGCAGTACAAATGAACTCTAAAAAGGTTAAAACTTGGCATGGTATCATCATTTCACCCACATAGCATGTGCTAAAAAGTTGAAAGGGTTACGACAAAAACTGGATGCAGTTCGTGTAAAAATTGGACCATCTCCTTCGAAGTGTGAGGGTTTCGGACGAAAACTCATCTGTTACAAAGGCATTTCTTTTTTTTTAACTTATTCAACTCAGAATTTTTGTGCATTCAATATGCACCATTCAAAGCCACATCCTCAAATTTCAACTCTTTCTAACTTTATTTGCTATTTTCATGCATTTAATGATTTTTGTGCTAAATGACCATGAAATTAAATATTAGTACAAATAAACTCTAAAAAGGTTGAAAATTGCCATAGTGTCATCATTTTACCCACATAGCATGTGCTAAAAATTTGAGAGGATTACGACAAAAATGGATGCACTTCCTGTACAAACTGGAGCATCTTCTTCGAAGTATGAGGGTTTTGGAGGAAATTCATTTGTTATAAAGTCATTTCTTTTTTTAACTTATTTCAACTCCACACTTTTTTTGCTTTCAATATGCACCATTCAAAGCCACATCCTCAAATTTCAATCCTTTCTAACTTCATTTGTTAATTTTTCATGCATTTAAAGATTTTTTTTGCAAAATTAACAAGCATGTATTTTGACATTTTTTACAAAATCTATCTAGAATTTGTAAAATGGTCATAACTTTTGCATAGGACCGCCGATGAAAAAGGTTTTTTTGTATGAAACAGAAAAAAAGTTATGATGCTTTTAAGATTTGGAGGAAAAATAATTCAAAAAAAGTTGGCATAGAAATTTAAAAGGGCACCCATCCACTTACCCATTCATTATTCTTCTCAATAAAATAATTCAACAAAAGTTGGGTTAGAAATTTAAAATTGGGAAATATAAAATAAGGGTTTTTTGACTACTATTGAGGGAAATATGAAAATTTTCAAATTTTAGGTTTTGCAAAAACAAATTGTTTTTTATTTTTATTGAAGATTATTATTATTTCATTACTTTTGTTTATTAAAATAATTATTTGGAATTAAAAGAATATAGAAGTGTGACATTGTAATCAAGAGGTTAACATGATTGATATGATAGTAATAGCAACAACATGTGCGAGGTGTAGTTGGAATTGGAGACGGAAGGAACTCAGAAGTTAAGCGTGCTATTGCTGGAGTATTGTAAGGATGGGTGACCGATCGGGAAGTTTGATTACGACTAAGTAATTTGACTAGACATTAACGGTAGTTAGAGACTAAATTAGTTAAATAACTCAAATAATATAAATTGTGAAAATATATCAAAAAGGGAGTGAAAAAAAACTAGTCAAATAATGGAAATAATATAATTTTTGAAAAAATAGAAAAAAGAAAGATAAAAATATTTGAATGATTTTTTTTCCCGTGGAGGCCTTTAATACCGGTTCGTGTTACCAACCGGGACTAAAGGTCCTCCGCCCCAGTGCACCACAATAGCCCACGTGGAGGACCTTTAGTACCGGTTCGTGGGCAAACCGGGACTAAAGGTTTTGGGCATTAATAACGACCCTTTAGTCCCAGTTCTAAAACCGGGACAAATGAGCCTCTAGAACCGGGACAAATGGGCCTTTTTCTACTAGTGCAATCGAGCCCTAAATCCTCCCAAACAGACCACCACATAAACTTTGCCGCCAGTCAAGAGAACAACATGTGGGTCCCAGTCTCAGTGACCTAGCACAAGGGGCACATGCCAACCCCAGGGCCCTGCCGCTTCAGCACCTTAGTGCCAGACGAGAGGCGATCGCGCAGGAGCTGCCAAACGAAGATCTTAATATTCAAGGGAACCGTAGCATTCCATAGGTGATCAATCTAAGGTAAGGCATCAAAAAATCCAGATGGATATAGGTGCCACGATACGTTGTTAGGACATGACAGGTTGTCAGCAGGCAGAAGGGCTAGGTGGGCTTCCCAAGCCCTTATGTCTAGGGGGCAAATATACGCCAGAATGAGATGTTCCACCATCCATGGGCCCCGGCCGCCGAGACAAGAATCTCAGGGTCCGAGCATATCGCAAAGAGGCCCGGGATGGAGACGCGGAGGGGGGGGGGGTCCGGTCCACCCACAGGTAGAGCCAAAACATGTTTCTTTCCCCATAGCCGACCGAACAAGCTAGGACCAAGCGGATCTCCTGCTTAATCGTCTAAATGGCGCGCTAAAACTACGACCCGTGTCTAGCCTGGCAGGCCATCAGCCGGCGGCCCCGCAGGTATTTAGCCTTAATAAGTTGTGGCCAAAGCCCACCATCCTAAGAAATAATATATGTGCCAGACCCATCTCAGCATAAGCGCGCCATTCATGCGTCGCGATACGATGATCCCCAAGCTCCCAAGCGTTCGCGGAAGGCACATATCGTCCCACTTGATAATATCATATTTCTGGCGACCATCCGCTCCCAAGAAAACTCTCAGTCAAACATTCCATGAACGGCTTCCGGGAGTAGGAAGAGACCTATCTGATACATGGGCAAGCTCGAGAGGCAGCCATCAATGAGGACGGTATTACTCCCTTTGGAGGTAAATTTTCCACGCTAGGGTTTCGACCGCGAGGTGAGCCGACCCATCACTGGGTCAAAGTCCCTAATATGGGGGCATGAGCCAGATAACGGTATCCCTAGGTAGGTCATAGGGAAATCAGATAACCTACAATTAAGGTTATCCGCAATGCGTCGCCGATCCTCGTCGGGGTACCCTAAGACCACCACCTCACCTTTCTCGTAGTTAATCTTGAGGCTCGACATGGCCTCAAAACAAAGGAAGAGAAATTTTAGGTTGATCAGGTCGAGGTCCGAACCGCCGACCATGATCATGGTATCGTCCGCATACTGAAGGTGAGTCACACTACCTCCAGGAATCAAATGCCTAACCACTCCATGGATGTGGCCGGCGAGCCTAGCTTTATCCAGTATGTTCGCAAGGGCATCGATCGTAATGTTAAACAAAAGGGGGGGGGGGAACAGGGTCCCCTTACCTAACCCCACGCGTAGACCTAAAATATGGTCCCACGATACCATTAATATTGATTGTTGTGGAGACAGAACGAACGAGCTGCATGACCGGCCCAACACGACCACCGGTCATCAAACCCTCTACGGTCCAGAGCGAGCTGCAAGAACGACCAGTCCAGGGGATCATATGCCTTCTTAAAGTCCAACTTAAGGAAGACCCCTCTCTAATTCTTGGTCTTGACCTCGTGCACAATTTCATGAAGCGCCAAAATCCCATCATGGATTAATAGGTCTTTAATGAAAACCGACTGGCAAGGGTGCAAATTGGAGACATATAGATCGGACTTCTGACTGATTATATAATAGAAAAGTTATACTCCCTCCGATTCAAATTAATTGACACACACTTAGTATAATTTTGTACTAAAGTTGTACTAAGTGTGTATCACACTTAGCATAATTTTGTATTAGAGTTGTACTAAGTGTGTGTCAATTAATATGGATCGGAGGGAGTACTTACACTTGAAATGGATTCATTAGAGAAATGCGCATCCCAATCGCGCGCGCATCATCTGGCTACATTAGTAAATATAGTTCTTGGGAACCAACAGATCTCAGAGATAATTGGATATTCTATATTAATGATTATCAAACTGACATGGTGCAGATTGGTGACATACAGATCGAAGTTCTGACTGATTATATAGTAGAAAAAGTAACACTTACACTTATAGTGGATTCATTAAAAAGAACGCCCATCGGAATCGCGTGCGCATCATCTGGCTGCATTGGTAAATATAGTTCTTGGGAACCAACAGATCTCAGAGATAATTGGATATTTCTATATTCATAATTATCAAACTGACATGGGTGCAGATTGGCGACATACAGATCGGAGTTCTGACTGATTATATATAGTAGAAAAGTTATACTTACACTTATAGTGGATTCATTAGAAAGAATGTCCATCCCAAACGCCCAAAGGGCAGCAACTGAATACCCACGTGATAAACTCACTTACTATTGCAGCACCCCGTATGTTGACCTTGGCATCGTTTATGAGAGCCACGTACTTGAGAGCATCTTGCATTTTTTAGGTGCGCCAGAGGGTACATGTTTGCGCCAGTTGGTTAGGGCATCTCCAACTCCATCGTTGGCCTATGCAAATAGTCGTTAGGGCATTTTCAACGCTATCCTCTAAATCGGATACGACAAGTGTTTACGAACCGCAACCGTACGAGTTCGTGAATGTGATACGAGAGACAACCATCAAATCACATGCATTAAATTCAAACATAAAGGTGGACCAAATAGATTTAAAATACATATTATGTGGATTGTGTTTACTGGGAAAAGAGAGATAAAAGGAAAATATGGATCACATGCTTGCTTTTAGTTGGACAAGTTGTGTATGCAGATGTCCGGACTTTCGTAGAGCGCGCAACATAGTTCTGATTTCAGGGGAAATAAGATATGCAGATGGATCCACGGACGAATACAAAACCACGTTGAATGATAAAAGTGATCCGAACAGTCATATCCGGATCTTTACGAAAGGTTTGAGGAACCGCATTAAAAATTGCCCTTATGCTTGTGTAGTCATCAAATATTGGGCAGGTGTGTACCCTAAACAGGGATGGCCGGGTTGGTAACGCGAGGGAACGTTTTCACAGGAACTTGCTTCTGGTAAATTTGGTGTGGGTTAAAGCAACTCTAGCAGATACGCTAAATGAGCAGCCTACAAAATCCATATGCGGATCGCCGCAAATCGATTATGTAGCATGAAGCATGGCTCGGCAAAATAGATACGTCATAATCATACGCCAAATTTATAAATTTGAAGATAGATTGATTCATGGTACAAATCATAGCCGATACTTCGCCAGAGCAGAGAAACACTGGAAAAAAACACCTTTAGGGTGCCGGTGTTCGCCAGAGAACGCCTGAGGTTGCCGCTCCTCAACGGTCAGGGTTGAAGCGGGTGTAGGCAGCTCTGTACCGCTCAACGACGATGTCGAACGACTCCTGGGCGGTGGCGTGATGGTACAACCTCGGTGGTATACGAGAGGGCATAGCGGATTAGTGCATGAACCGCACCCAAGTGCGGTCGAATACTGGGTCGCTAACGTTGCAGAAGAAGCGAATTCCGGGTAGGGGATCGGGACCGGAACATTCCCCACCGGAGCCCTCGATATCGCCACGCCCGGGACCTACTCGAGAACCATATGGCATCCAATTCATCGTCGGAGTTGGCTACTCTATACGGCGCCGGAGGAAATAAAACGCGGTGGCGGGGAGGGAATATAAGAGAGACAGGAACCCTAAATCACCCCCGCGTCGTAGATATAGCAGTCGAAACGGTGTTTTGTGGGCCGCTCACAAAAAATTTATGTGCCGAGAGGATTGTGGCCGTGCTGTTCTGAAGTGAAACTTCGCCCTTCCGTCAAAAAATCCGCATATATACGAACCAACGGTAGGATGACTTGTCTGCTAAAGTTGCTCTTAATGAGAATATAAGTTGCTCCCTCTGTGTTGAAGGAAGATGTAGTTGCAAGGAGGTGATGTGGGGATACTGACGAGACTTTCTAGTACGTCAAAGGTAACTTTTGGGTAAAAATCGGGAGCATCGCGTTGGTGCCCGGGTGCATTTGCATCTGGGGAGACAAAAAATAAAAAATAAACATAGAAAAACTTAAAAAAATTCAAAAAATTTCATGGTGGAAAATTACTTACGTTCGAGATGTTCGTGCAGATTTTGAAAAAGTTCAGACATTTTGAGAGCTTACGGCAAGAAAGGTAAATTCGCAGTTTTTGAAACGATGCTATTCATGCACTATTTCGGATTGAATTTATCTTTTTTTACCTTGAGCTTCATTAAAAAAAGCTCAAATTTTACACGAACATCTAGGTCCTAAGCAATTTTTATCATAATAAAATTTAGAATTTTTAAGATTTTTTATATGTTTTTTTGAAAGTTTCTTGTGCAGTAGCATATGATGGCTCAGATTTGAATATCCCGTAAAAATATTGTTTTGGTACTGTAGTTTTTGTAATGTGTTGTGCTGATGTTTCCCCGGGTTTGGATGACGGAGGCGCAGTTCTGGATGCTGCATATAACTATCTTTTCCTCCTTTGCTATCCGTAACCTTTTTTTTTCGTGGTGCAAAGCATTAAACGGTTCATTTGCTCTTGAGAACCTGTTTTTTATGTGTGTGTTGCGTTTGTACCAAAATTATAAAGTAGCCATCACCATAAACAACCAAGCAAACCGATATAAATACACACCACACTTTTATACCACACACACAAAGCACAACTCCAACGACTACCAAGCCAACGGAAAAGATGATCGAAGAAGAAATGTTTGGAGCTGACGGAGACCTCCACCATGAAACAACCAAGGAGGAATGAGACGGACCATGATGGAGGGACTCCAAAACGCTGCCTTCTAGAAGGGTACGATCACGGATAGCCGCCACCGCCCGATCCGCAAATCTTTCATCCGGAACCACACGCAAAAGTGGGAGCACCGCCACGAAGCCTTCACAAAGGATATGACGTGCATAGACGTTGATGCCAACAACCATACAAGAACTGCAAAACGATGAACCCCGGCGCTCCCACCCCTCTGACCCACCCCCCAAGCCACCCATGAAGCCATGGCTGCCCGCCCGTACCTGAGACGCGCTGCCTATGGACGCCATGCCTCCCGGCACCGGGACCGCCGTCCCACATCCAAACACCCCAAGACCATCCAAATAGATTGTCCTTGGACCAAAGGTGCATCCCCGATCGACGAGTCGTGGCAAAACGTCCTGCCTTGAATATCTTCAGAGCTGTGCTAGCCCACACACGATGGTGAAAGGGGGAGGTGGGCGGAGAGGACACATCCAGACTGGCACACCTATGTGCATGTGATGGGTGGCTCGAGTAAGTCTACACCGCCATCCCTCCAACCAACCTCCCCATCGGACATTACTTGTGTCGCCCCACCACGGCGTCCGGCGCATACCCACGCGAGGCCATCTACGCAGCCCCGGCCACAAGCAAGGGCCGCCTCTAAGGCACGCCGCCCACCGCCAAGGATACACAGCGGGGAGCCCGTCCACGTTGTCTTCACCTTCCAGCTGCCGGTACGCTAGAGATCAATCAGCTCGCCCACCAAGGGCGGATGCCACAACTTGCGCCGCCCACGGCCCGCACAACCTGGGTCTAGATCTGGCCGTGACGCGCCTTCCCCGCCGAGACACCCATCCAAAGCGTTGCGCTTCGGTCCGGGGTGCTGAACCACCCAGCCCCGCCCTAGCGGGAGGACCAAGAGGCCCCGTTGCCACTGGAGCGCCCCCTAGCATTGGCGAGGGAGGAGGAGCGAGGAGAGGGTGGTGTTGCCGGTGTGGTCTAGGGTTCCCTCCCCGTCGCCACATGGGAGCGACACAGGATGGGGGGCATGTGTATCTGTTGTTCCTTTGGTGATAGTGAAACCTGCATTTTGGTCGTATGAAATTGTTTTTATTAAACATGAAACATGTAGCAACTGCGACAACTAAAGTTTCGGATCTGGTTCGTGCCGAGTCCTGATGTAGGCCTGGTTGAAAATGATTGTGAAAAGTGAAAACAAACAAAGTGAACTGTGAGTTTAATTTTCACATTTCCACTTTGCTTTTGCAACAATGTGCTGTTTTTAAAATAAGTTACACAAATGATGGGCAGGGGCTATACCTAGATATGATCTTAATGGTCTTAATGGTACACCCCCTTTTCAAAAAAACTAGCTTAACGGTTTACAGCGACTACCCTACAAAATATGGATTGTCGTTAAAGTTTGATAGCAAACAAGCATCTGTTTAGGTCAAAGCCTTCCTACCTGCTTAGCCGCTTCTCAAAGCATTTTGCATCACAACAAGTTTCATGAAGTGCTACCTTACCTGATTAACTTCATTGCTAAAACTCAGTTAATCAAACATCGTTTGTTAATGAGACGATTGTGTAAACATGACAATACATACATACATACTTTTTTTATGCATTAGCCTAACTGAGTCATGTTACTTTGTGATTCAATGCACAACGAGCAGCTGTAGTCGATATACTGTCTGCCATGTGCTCTCATAACGTTTTAATCTCCTATCTTTAAGCTGCTCGTGATCCACGAGAGAGAGAGAGAGAGAGAAAGAGAGTGTATAGTACTAGTCGCATGCAAGATTCCAAGCAAGCTAGCTGGAGTTTAATGCTATAAGTAGACCCCGGCAGCTTCCATTTCTCACACAGCAGTACAGCACAATACACAAGCTTCATCAAACACATCCCATTAATTAGTTCACCTACAGTATCCAATGGCCAATCCCTCCAATTTCCAGTTTAATCCAAACAGTGCACTCGTAGAGAGCACTGAGTTCAATATCCGAAGCTTATACTTGCACCAGATTTACGACGGAGATAACAAAAACCAGTCAACGATCATAGATCGCAAAAATCCCGACTTCGGTTTGACGGCAGTCAACAACTGGGAAATAAAGGATGGCGCGGGCAAAGACGCAAACCTAGTTGCTCATGCAAAAGGTCTACATTTGAATGCTGTTGAATGGTACAACTCATTCATCATAGTCTTTGAGACAGAGAGGTAACTAATTTTTAGTTTTAGCTATATTTAGTTTGTTGTAGCTAGGTAGGTGTAGGACATAATTTTTTATTTTAGTTTTAGCTATTTTAGCTAGATACCATGCTTTATTGGCTTCTTGTACAATGAGGGTAACATTTATAATTTAAATTTGATCGCAATACTTACCGTTAAATGAAAAGGAGTTCGCATGTGATTTATATATAGTATCATAACACATTTATCCACGATCTTGATTGTTGTGGTACATAAGTTATAAGTGTTATGCTCCAATGACACAGGTTTAAGGGAAGCACGCTTCTAGTAATGGGGGCATCTCTTAGTGAAGGTAGTGACTGGGGCATTGTTGGCGGAACTGGTGAGTTTTCAATGGCGCGCGGTGTAATCAAAAGGAAATTGCATGAGGTGATAAACGGGGGTGAAATACAAGAGCTTACTATCCATGGGTTCTGTGCCAAGAAGGTAATGATCGAGTGTACCGATTTATATGTATATCTTTTCATTGTGGTACGGAAACTGTTGGAGCAGATCAAATTCTCTTGTACACTAGCAGCTAGTATTAGCATATACGTAGATCTGAAATACTTTGTATTCTACTATTTTCTTTATCAATAGTTATTACCCAGACAACGTATAACGCCCCTAGCATTGCTCATCCATTGCTCGTGAACATGCAGAGCTTTCCCACTCCGACAAAGGTTGAACCAACATGGGGAGGAAATGGAGGTTCTGCACAGGACATCACAGAGAAACCCCGACGCCTAGAAAGTATAACAATTCACTCTGGCTTTGTCATCGACTCATTTGCATTTTCTTACATCACCCAAGATGGAGAGACGCGTGCAGCTGGCCCTTGGGGTGGTAGTAGTGGGCACACTGAAACAGTGAGTTTATCCTTGGTTTGGTCCATTCATTTTGTTCCTCCTGCATGAGAAACGAATGTAGTAGCTTTTATGATGCCTGACAAATTGTCAAAATCCTTCTTCTTTTCCTTGCAGATTGAGTTTGGTCCTGCCGAGTTCGTGAAAGAAATATCAGGGACAGTTGGTGAGATTGACTCACGCACTGTCATATCGTCGCTGAAGTTCGTCACCAACCTCAAAACATATGGTCCTTTTGGACGTGGGCAGGGCAAGAAGTTCAGCTATTCCGCGCCAGGCAATCAGAGCATTGTGGCCTTCTTTGGACGTTCCCAGAAATATCTCGACGCAATTGGTGTTCACACGGCCTGAAATACTACTGGCGAAGCTGTTTCTTTTTAGCAATCGGTGTACGTGTTGTTTTCTCAGTTTGAGTGGTCCAAAAATAAGATGGTTTTCTAGATCCATATGTGTGCGTGTGCGCTTGTTTTGTTTTGGCACTTTGTATTCCATGTAAAATAAAGTCCTTTGATGGGCTATATTAATTAAATATCAAGTTCGTGTGAATTATCTAATGTTAGTACCTACACGCAGTGTGTAGTGGAAAGAAATTAGAAGAACAACCCGTTGCTAGATTGTACTGTAGTAATCTGTGTCAATGCGTTACTGTTAATTGCTGCTCAACAGGTCCTCTCGGCCCACAGGCCCACAGGCCCACACTCGGAATTACGAGACAGACACAAAGAGAGAAAAACTGAGTATTTTTAAAAATGTGATGGTCTTTTCGCAACTTAGGTTCAGTTATATATTTAACCTCGCGGTTATCCTTTTTTTTTTGGAGAGACCCTCGGTTATCCTTTGTTTGTGCTAGATAACGAGCAGGCTCAGCAACGAAAAAGAAGCTAAGGCTGACATTCAGGGTTATCAAGGAAATTTAGGAGCAAAAATGCAGTATGAAGACCGCCCAACATTGTAAGCTTATCGAAGAAAGTAGCTTCTTTGGCATCATGAATATTTGATGTCAAAACTTGGTGCTTGTTTAGCTAGAGAATAATGCTTGATCTGAACACTATAATTTGTTATCCCGTTGCAATGTACCGGGCCTTTTTCTTTTGATAGTGAATGTAATAAATGTGAGACACAACTAATCAATTCAAGATGAATTTCTTCCATAGAAAATCTAGTAAATTCTTGATTGATTTTTTCAATACCCGCTCCAAGACATTACCAACAGGCATTGCTAGGAATAATGTAGCCTGGAATATTTATGGAACCAGCGCCAAGACATTACCAACACAAGTACATAGCTGCTATCTCAACAAACACAACTACGCAGCTACTATCTTCTTCTTGCGAACTAATCCGATGGAATCATTATGGAACCAGCGCCAAGACATTACCAACACAAGTACATAGCTGCTATCTCAACAAACACAGCTAAGCAGCTACTATCTTTTTCTTGCGAATTAATCCGATGGAATTATTATGGAACCAGCGCCAAAACATTACCAACACAAGTACATAGCTGCTATCTCAACAAACACAACTACGCAGCTACTATCTTGTCCTTTCGAATTAATCCTATCAGTTCTGCAAGCTTCAGCTTCTTCCTGGCGTACTGCTCATACGTTCCAGACGAGGAACGCTGAAAATGGAAAGAGTAAGCTACTACACACAAAACTGCAAGTGGATACAATGTCGTTTGACAATATCTACCCAACATACCGTCCAACGAATTTCCTGCGCAATCAGCTCACGGGCTTTATATTCTGGAACCTATAGAGACACAATCGAAATAAATCACACGAGAATATAACAGGAACCAACCAATGGATGCTAACACAATACCACACTGTACTTACACTGTCACTAATGCCTTTCGTGCACTTACGAAACTACAAAGAAAGAAGACCAAATCAATTTCCGTTGTAAGACATGTTGATTTATAACAAAAGAAACCACATATAGAACGTCTGTGGAACAAAAAACCTACTAGTAGATCCATTTCGGAACCGACATACGTCAGCTCATAGTTCATACTGCGGTCGTCTGCTGTAAACAACTTTTCATCATAAACTTGCTTGAGAGCATCTCTGAAACGCAGCTGAACATTGTCCAAGGTAAGAATAAACAACATCGCCAAGCATAAGTAAAGAGAAAGTATTCATAAAACACAATCATCAGTAAAATAACAATATTGAGTTTTGAAAAGGTTGATGTGTAGCGCTGACCTGATGATTATTATTGAGCCGCCTCCAAATCTCATAGAAGATACCATCAAGATCTTTCACAAACATGAGATATATGCGCGCATTCCATATATACTCCTGAATTGAATGGAAAGAATGTGATTCTTAAATACAACTATAAGTAGGGCCGAACATCTGACAGAGCAAGGGGCAGAGGAATCCTACATGCAAACCAATAGCTGCTAGTTTTAGAGTCATATTAGGAAACCCAGAAGCGATCCTCATTGCTTGGAACGTAGCCTTTGAATATTTATGTCCCCGCTAAATAATAGAACAGAAAAGTTATTGTGGTGCTGCAACATTTATGTAGAGATTTTTTGCGGTTTCATGGTCTTGAGAGGTCAAATGTGCATACCTCAATAGACGACTTATTTATCAGCATATACTGTTCAAGCCACTGTCAAGAACAAACGTTGTTAGTCCAAGAAAACAAAAAACCTGAACAACGGGCTAAATTTAAACTAGCTGATCATTGCACAAGGCATACTTTAATTTCCTTCACAATTGTTTCCCAGAATTGGAGATAATCTCTATCAGCTTCAGGGGTGCTATAAAGTGCTCGGTATCTACTCCAACTTTCATACTCAGCACCACCCTGCATCCAAATAAAACAGCATGAAACCGGATAGTAGTTGTAATATGGGAGCAGCCTATAGCATGTGCGCCCAACTGAGGTTTTAGAACTTGTTTCATCCAAATAACAATTGGAAATTAATCTCTGTTTGATTTTTAATTGAAAGACCCCACTTGTTGTATATTTTACCACAATTTAT
Organism: Bromus sterilis; assembly: GCA_950022295.1. NCBI lineage: Eukaryota > Viridiplantae > Streptophyta > Magnoliopsida > Poales > Poaceae > Bromus > Bromus sterilis. Next base: position 15,669,543 of record OX465598.1, on the reverse strand, counting down.
TGCAAGCACACATATTCTAATATGTGCTTAATCTCCAAATGCTGCAATTTTCTTAGTTTTAGCGTTGAGTTTCTCAAGAAACGTATGCCCCTTAAACTCAGACTTATAGGTCAAGCTCTAATCTAAGAAGTACTTTCATATCAAACTTTTTTTTTCTATTGTACATTCAAATTAAGGGAAAATCAATAAGAAACTGCATTGGTACATATTAAATGTATATGCATTACAGAAATAAATGCAGTGGATATGATTACACTTAGGCCCTGTTTGTTTGGGCTTTTGCTTCTGCTTTTGCAGCTTTTCCATTTTGGTCAAGAAGCCATAGAAGCTCCTAAATAGGTGCTTTTGAAGCTTTTATGGCTTTTGGAGCTAAATATTATTATATTGATTCATCAAAAGCCATAAAAGCTTCTAAATAGGTGCTTTTGGAGTTTTTATGGCTTCTTGGCCAAAACAGAAAAGCTGCGAAAGCAGAAGCAAAAGCCCAAACAAACAGGGCCTTACATCATTAAGAAGCAGTAGCTTCTGGTAGTCGCTCAAGTACCCTTTGTAACAGAGTTCGGAATCAAAATACCAACTAAAGAAGCCATCATCCTCGTAGTGAAAGAAGTAGTTGTTCTTCACGATAAGCTCTGGAGGGTACTTGCGTTCCAATGCAACATCATCCAGCTCATCAACCGGCTTTCCTTTCAACAGCTACACAGATGGTCACAGATGGAGTAAGTACATATGACGGCATAAATTTTCATGTATGTATGAATATGATAGATTAATGATAAGAAGATAGGAGGAGCATTGATATGGGACTAATTAACTAACCAGGCAAGCTTTGATGCGATAAAGTGCATACTTGAGATCGAGCTTGTTGGTCTGCTCTTGGTCCAGTTTGGTATAAGTGTGAATTTCAGTAATGGGAGCCCCTAGCATTTCACGGTCGCTTTCGTGTTGCTCCAACGTGATAGCGTTGTCGTCCGGTTCAGCAAAAAGGGCTGTCGAATCAGATTTTCCAGAATCTCTATCTCGTTCAACCTGGGTCTCCTTCAAGAAATTCTGGATTTGATATTGTACTAGAGCAGCTCGCGAATAATCATCGTGGAAAGATTTACGAGTAAGGGCTTCGAGGATTTCAGTGGAAGGGATATGTGAAGAACCGGCCAAGTCCAAGCCGTCGTCGCCGACGCCGACTGGTAATTGCAATTGGGCGAGGCGCGAGGCAATAATTTCATGGTACCTTTGCTCCGTTGAGGAGATAACAGGCTCGTCGGGGAGTCCGGGCGGCGGAGAGCCTCCATCCGCACGGCTGCTGCTGCTATCCGAATCTTCACCAAGGCGCCTCTTCTGCGGCAGCATCGGCATCTGATCGACGATCACAGGGTGGAGAAGGGGGTGGCGATTCGGCCGCTAGGGTTTCGTGTGGATGGGGATTGGGGTGATGTAGAGGCGAACCCATGACCCATCGTATATCCTGCTTCTCCCTTCGTGCGGTTCGGCTTGACTAACAAAATCGCCAGCACAGTTGTTGTTTTTTGTGTCTCCAAAATGATGTTAATTTTGTTTGGTCTAAAAATAAAGACATCAATATTGAGTGAACCAACGCGCTGGAGATGCCCTCATGCGAACGACCCCCCTCCCTCATGTCCGCTCCCAAGATCGCCGGGTTCGGCTCCTCTGCAGTACTATTGTTACTGTAGAGCGACACTAATCAACCCTCCATTTTAATCTCACGGTTATCATTTACCGCACTTGATTTTTTTTTTGATAACCCATCTACCCAAAAAAAATGACTCACTGCGCATCGCATTCACACTGAAGAGTGGATAGATAGAGGATGGGAGAAGCGAGCACATGACCTCGCCGCCGGCCAAAATTAGGCTCTCCGGGCAAGCCCGCTCCCTCACTGAACTAAGGTGTTGCGGCTGGACCTCTATGTGCCGCGGCAGTGACCCTGTCTTCCCAGGTTTCGCCGCAAGACTACGTCCGCTGGCGTCACCCGTCGGCGCCGTTCGCTGGCCTCACCCGCCGACGCCGTCGACGACAGCGGCTCGGGAGGCGTAGCAGGGTTCACCACACCCGCCTTCCAGGCTGCGTCCCCCGACGCCGGACGCCCTCGACCTCTACGGACGCCGCTCGACGCCCTCGTCAAGCTGCGCGCCCCCACCTTCGATTTCCCAGGCTGCGCCCCCCACCTCCTGCCCCCAAGCAGCCTCCACCTTCGTAGGCCACGCTGCCCGCCTCCTTCCCCGTCACGCTGCCGCTTCCCAAGAAGGAGCCCTCCTGAAGACAGAGTACTGCAGCTGGATCTCTCTGAAACGTTAGGTCCTTTCTCTTGCTCATGTTCTCATATAAAATGTCTGAATTATATCTATCTAGCTTCTGTTTCTTACCGTACTAGCATTTGATGTGATTGTGTTATTGCATTGGTCCAATTACAATTTTATTTCAAGTTTCATAGGAGCAATCTGCAGTAGTGTAAGCGGTAGAATGATATATCAAATTACCTTGTGAACCATAGCTTAGTTTCAGAATAACTACTGCAAGTGCAGTATGGTTAGAAGCTGATTGTGTAGTTCAAAAATATAATAGCTTAGAAGTACAGAAGATAGGAAGTTTACTGCTGGAGAAACACAATCTCTGAATGAACTGGACAAGTTAACTCATGCAAAAAATCTAGTTCACAAAACAGATAAACTGGTTCCATGTTTCCAAAATCTAGTTCATAGTTCAGGAGAACAGATAAACAAACACATTTAAAATAGATAAACATATCCAGAGGCTGCAGTTCAGGTGTGTCTCCAAAATAAACACAACACAGCGCACATGCATTGGGATGTTGCTTTTCAAGCCATGATTTCTTTCTTTTTGAAGTCTTATTTTGAACTTCATTTTTCTTTAGGCTAGCAGTCTGCAAACAAATGTCTGGTTCTTCAGATATAGCTTCAATTCTGCATGTAGTAGTAGGAGCCTTCTCTTGAACTTGCTTCCTAAGATTCTTCAAAGCATTATCTACTAGTCTGACGCACTCTTGTGATGCAACTGCTTGGGAAGCTATGCCAAAGAACTCGTGCATGAAAAACTTTAACTGTTGCGTATCTTCTGATCTAGGGTCTTCCAAAACAATGTTTCCATGGCTGTTTTGAATAGTGCCACTTCGTGCTTCTCGAGTCCATCGCTTCAAAATATAGTGGTCTGGAAGATACTTAATATTCATGACATCAAGGGCTTTCAAAGCATGACTACACAATATACCAACTCTTTCAAATTGCCCACAACTACATAGCACTTTTTGTTGTTCATCAACTAGAACTTTGCATTCTTCCTCATAAGAGCAGTCCGGGTCAAGATTGGCAATGGCAATAGTATATGCATTGTTTTCTTCCGATGGCTTGATGTATGCCGAGATGGATTTTTTATATTCATTCTGAAAATCTTCAAATATGCGAGGTGTGTAAACTTTGCTTGCTTGAATTACCGCAGGAGTCCTTATTTTAACTCTAGGTAAATTTTTTCTAGACTCATATTCCTCATTTAGCTCGTTGTCTCTCTTTCCTTGCACAACCCTCTCTAGGTGCTTGAAAAAACGAAGTATGTCAAGATCAGATTTCAAATGGTCTTTCAAGTCACTATTCAAGCTCTCACTTAATTGTGTGCTTCTGATGCCTAGAGTGTAAGCATTTCTCATATAACATCTTGCCCATTTCTCTTTGACTTTATAGATACTATCCAACCAAGTCTGTGTATCCACATTGATTCTTATGGCAGTGAATGCTTCTTCAAAGGCTTCCTCTTCCTCATACTTGTACATGCAAGCACTGAAATCAGCAAGTACATTTGGGCCATCCTCGTCTTTCTTTTTATGAGGTAAATGTTTGATGGCATTTTGAATTACGTGAAAAGTGCACAATACATGCCATGCTTCTGTGAATACCACCTGAATTGCATTACCCATTGCTACGTCTTGATCAGTAAAGATAGTTCTAGGCTGCTTTTTATTATGTATGGATAAGAAAGTGTTGAACAACCACTTGAAGGATTCAAATGTCTCATCGTATAAAAGTGCAGCACAAAAAATGACCATTTCTCTAAAATGGTTGAAGCCAACAAATACACCAAAGGGTTTGTACTCTTTATTTGTCCCAAATGTTGTGTCGAAGGTAACAACATCACCGAAATGAGCATAGTCAATGATCATCTTTGCATTAGCCCAGAACATAGTTGCTATTTTTGATTGCAATCATGTTGTACGTTATATTCAAATGCAGGATTCTCATTTTTTTTATCTCAAAAGTACTTAAGCATACTTCCAGCTTCACCATACACCAACTCCCTTTGACGCTTGGTTCGCAAATAGTTCTTATGATCACGATGCGTGTAACCAAGGTTTAGTGCTCCACCAACTTGCCGACTTGCCAACTCATGGGCTGTTTTTGGTACAATTCCGGAATCGTCGGTTGTTTCAATTTCAAAAGCTTGCAAGGCAGATATCTTTCGCTGTGAGGGCATCAAGTGGCATGTTCCAGGCAATTGCAAGACATGGTTGTGTTCACTCACAAATTCGTGTACTTCATAATTTCCTGCTTCTCGGTCTAGGGTGATTCCCATTCGAACGTTGCAGCTAGTCCTTGTTTCTGCACGAGGACGTCTCGTATTATGATCTCTTTTGTCTTGTCTTCTGTACCCTTCGTTGGAACAGACATATCGTGCGGAAGTGATCATCCCATCAAGTTTGCTCTTATTTTCATAATTTATCCTTACGTCAAAACCAATATGACCTCCATAACAGGTCCAAAATCTCCAAGCCTCTATGGTGGAACTAAATTTCATTCCAATTTGAGGCATCCAAGTAGGAGTCATACTTGTCCTGTAAGAATTAGGCATATGTTAATTTATTTGTCTAGTTACACTACAAGATATGATGATATGGTCAACTAAACTGAGTGTACCTGTTTGAATCTTCATTCGAGTTTACCATATTGTCCATTAGACCATGTCTTCTCCTTCTTTGTAATCTGTCATACCATAGCAAAATTAGTACGTAGGAATTAACTTGCAGCCTATTGAATTTCCTCTGCAGTTTAGCAACTAGTGAATTTTATCTGACCTTATCTTATCCTCTACAATTTGGCTACTACTGAATTTTATCTGACCTTGCCTTATCCTTGTTTTTCTAATCTGTGATAGCATAGAAAATTCAGTTTCGGGATTTTCTTGCTGCCTTAAGAACATGAATACAGTTATATGATATATCACATACCTTGAGATTGATTGCCTTCTTTTCTCTTGCTAGGAGGAGGATGTCAAAAGTAAGATCAGAAGAGAGATCATCTACACCACAAACAGAATGATTGGGGATGACTAGCGTGAGGATGACAATTAGCAGAGAGACGGCAAAAGGGAGATCAGGACGCAGATCAGGCATACCTTGATGATGATTTGGTTAATTACAAGGAGGAGAATCAGCAGGACTGGGAAGACGGGGGTGGAGATGGGCGGGGTAAAGTGAAGGCATGCAGATCGATGTTTGGCGCCAAGTTCTGTTCTGTTTGGCGCCAAGCAGCCAGAGGATATTTTCCGTCGGACAGTTAGGGATTTGTTTTTTTTTATTAGCATAATTGGCTGGGGAAATAAGAACCGTGAGATTCAAACCAATGGTTGATATGGATAGGTACAACACCCGTGCAGTAATACAACGACTGCAGAGGAGCTGAACCCAAGATCGCCACATCTTCCAAAGTTGCCTCTAAAGGGGAATAGTGGCATCCTCTCGTGCGTCTCCGCGGAGGTCATTTTGATACGCTTCGAAGCTGTCATGTATCGCATTTTCACTGCATCCCCCGCAAAGCAGCAGTTGTGGCTGCGCGTGAATAGTGACTGTATCTATGACTTGCAATTGCAATTCGGTGAGGCGCGAGGCAATAATTTCATGGTACATTTGCTCTGTTCTGGACATAACAGGCTCGTCGGGGAGTCCGGACGGCGGAGAGCCTCCATCCACACGGCTGCTGCTATCCGAATCGACAAGGGATCCAGACAACGATGCGCCATCTTCACCAAGGCGCCGACGGGACACTCCCTCTTGAAGATGAAGAGGCCTCCTCCGGCGGCGGCGCCTCTTTTGCGGCAGCATCGACGATCACAAGGATGGAGAGGTTGTGGCGGCAGGAGACGGGAAGGGAATCGCGAGTCGATCGCCTTTTTTTTCTTTTTGGTTTCTAAATTTTTTACCTTTAAAAAGAGTAAAGTTTTTTTTTCTGGTTATAAAATAAGTTGTGACAATGCACACGATTAAGAACTACGAACCATCTATCCTTATTGGCAAACATTTTTTATAAACAAACTGTGTGCGATGATGTGGTGCATTGCACACACTACATAGGTAGACCATAGACCTGTGCATTTCTTGGCCCGAGCCCGGTCTGACCCGACCATCAATCTACAGATATCGGGGCCGAGCCTGGCCCGTTCCGACCCGAAATTTTCAGGCCGTGTCCCGTCGGGCCGTCCGAGCCGGGCTGTGCCCATGGCCAGGTCTAGGTAGACCACTCACTACTTGGTTCTTCGGACCGTCCCATAATGACTACTTGTAGCTTTACGTCAAAAGTACTAGATACAGACGATACTCGACGAATGTGCGACTTTATTGAGTTTCTCTTTGTCGTCGAGTCCCTTTTGCCTATTACAAGGAAAACAGAGATGTTTGCTAAGTTGCGCGTCACTGCCAAGACCAATTATCAGCAAAGTTGGCTGATACGTACCAATGTCGTGCTCTCGATAGATTGAACTCGACAATATCATACAATTATGTGAAATCTCATATTCCGGTTATGTGATATTTTCCTGGCGGATTCCATTGTGTAATTCTACCGGTGGTCAGTTTTCACATGATTCCATTGTGTAATTCTACCGGTGGTCAGTTTTCACATGAAATGCCTTGACCTGATTGATTAAACAAGACAATACAATATGCTGACCGAAAGAAACATGAGATATAGATGATAAACATAGAGTTGCATCAAGTTTTGCAAAGTTTATACTGAAACGAAAACTAGTTTCAGACTCGTCATCCATGGAGTGAGGATAAAGTACAACATATTTTATGAATCTAATTTTCTCTCCCCGCTATTTGCATCTCCAAGTCTTCTCCAACCTATTATGAAGTAGGTGTCGAGGACAAGGTAAGTCACACAAGCAGGTAATGTTCTACTACATGTCAACATCATAATTTGGTCCACCAAAAATCACTTACAAAAAAGACACAAAATAGGATTCAGTCGGCTGAGCCATTGAAAAAATCTTGCCCGAGACAAAACACTCAAGCGCAGGCATGTACGGGATCTTAGGTGAGACAAAACTTTCCAAGTGAAAGTCACAAGGAACAGCATTGCCCAAAATATTGCTGCCCAACGGAAGGTGGTGTGAGCATTTCTCGGTGAGTGGATCGTAGACTTGCAGTGTCAAAGTTGGCTGTGTGTAGTTATCGGTGAAATGATACACATGAAAGAGCAACTTTCCACCACCATCGTGCATCACTGTCAAAGGCATAATCGACTTAACAGGTGATGACATTGGTATGGTGTATGCCTTCACCCAAACGCCTTTTGCGGGATCAGTCAGGACCCATATGAGCCATATGTTGATTGAGGTTTGTTGAACGATGCATAGGGAGTCATTAAACTTGACTAGACATGTTTTCAACGGTCTGCATAACAATCTCATTGGACCCTTGATCGATGGCCTCCATTCCTCACTTTCAAGATCAAAGCAGAGTATAGAGTGATCGCCCTCGTCCACCTGCGGTACGCCAAACTCGTAAAGGAAGTGCATGACACCATTGACGGTGATCGCGGAGTCTAGGATAAATCCAGTAGCTACTGGTTTTATAGGAGGCTGCACCTGCCTCCACTTGGCACCATCTTGTAATGTGAGAACCTTGCAAGGGTATCCAACACCTATGCTCGGGAGGCAGACTAACTTGTACGTGCCAAATGGGGCAGCACGACCGACATTGAGATGGAGAAACTGTTCATGTTTCAGCTGTGTAGAGATTCTCCTCATCACATTCCCGGTGGCCAGATTAATGACGTTGACGACGAACTTGTGGTCGCCAGCCGCAGTGATGTAATAACTATGAGTGAGGCAGATCGGACCATCGAGGCAGTATTCCATAGTCGTAAGACCTGCGCTGTTTTTTATGGTTCTTAGTAGCTTACCGTCCATGTCCACGAGCCGCAGCTCCCTGTTGCGGGCATTACGGGAGTCGAAAACAATGAACAGGAGCGACGGCGGCTGTACGCGGGCTGTGTACGCCGCGACGAACGCCCGGCCGGTGATGAGAGCGTCCCACCCCTTGGACACGCACCGGAATATGCAGATGGACTTGGCCGGCGCCCTTAAGAGTATCTCGATGATCACGTCGTCCGGCAACGTCGACAGCGGCATCGTTGCTCGCATCGTGGGCGATGATGATACAAAGACGTAAATTGTTGGCAAACTCGTGTGTCGTCGTATCGTATGCGTCCCTGGCCGTATTTTCTGTTTTGTGGTGGTGGCTATATATCGTATCGAACTAGACCTCGATGGAAAAGGAGTCGGATGAGTAGGCACAGCCGGACTGTGCTGTACGTACTCCAAGTCGGATGGACAACCCCGATTTCCTGCTAGAGTCCAGGACGGGGATGCGCCGTAGCCGATCCAAGCCCAGAAATCACTCCGGATCCTGACTCCTGAGGGCTGAGAGTCAACAATGTGCGCGTGGAGCCGTCCGTGGACTTCGTAGATGGATGAAGCCCGTCGCGAGGACTAGGAAGGCCACCGCGGAGAAGACGGCCACAATTACTGTAGCAATCTACTTGAAGTAGCCAAGGAGAAGCAGGGCCAGCGGGGCACGGCGGGAGCCGAGGCCGGCAAGCCGCCGTCGCCTGGGCGCGTCCATTCCAGAATACAGTCTCCCGGAGCGATGACGGGGGGCGTACAGGGCCTTCCTAGTCCTCGCCGCCAGAGGATGATGATGTATGCCTCGCCGCCGGCGACAAAGAAACATAATCGCTCCTAAAAGACAGTTTATTGTCATGCTGCCCTGTCTCCGTTGGTTTTTGGATTCCTAAAAGGGAGTACCTAGAACTCATCTTAGCTGATACATAACTATGTCTCATTCACCTCACATTAGCACTGTTGCTTTCATCCCTTATGCTGCTGTTGTTGGTTGTTGTTGTCCACTTTTCTCAACGAGCTTTTTGGGAAAACTATTGGGCTTGTATAGAAAAAGAAGAGAACAAAAAAAAAGAATAGTTTTGGGCTACCAAGCAGTGTGCGAGATGTTGTATGATGGTCGATTCGAGCAGTACTTCGAGAGACCGGGGCTACTGCCCTTTGTATTTAAGTTTAAACAAACCCCGGCAAATATCAGGCACGTTTCTCTCGTCGCCCTTATGAGCCATTGGAGGCCTGGGACACACATCTTCCACCTCCCCTCTGGCGAGATGACATGCACACTACAAGATTTTTCCATGATCAATGAAGTAGACATCTAGGACAAGATAAGTCACATTAGTTTCCATCCTACTTCATGTAAACATCTTAGACGAGACAAAACACTCCGTGCAGACATGAACGAGATCTTAGGTCGGACAAAACTTTCCAAGTGCATGTGGCAAGGAACAGGATTGCCCAAAAAGTTGCTCTCAAAGGCGAGGTGGTTTGTGCATTTCCCGGTGAGTGGATCGTAGACTTGCAGTGTCGAGGTTTGGGTGGTGTCATAATTGACGATATCATACACATTGAAGAGCAACTTTCGACCATCACGCATCACCATCAAAGGTGTCACCGACTCAACAGGTGAAGCCATTGGTATGGTGTATGCCTTGACCCAAGTCCCTTTGGTGGGATCAGTTAGGAGCCATATGAGCCATATGTTGGTCGAGTTCTGTTGAACAATGCATAAGGAGTCATTAAGTTTGACCATACATCTTGCCCACAGTCCGTGTAACAATCTCATTGGGCCCTTGATCGATGGCCTCCATTCCTCACTTTCAAGATCAAAGCAGAGTATAGAGTGATCGCCCTCGTCCACCTGCGGTACGCCGAACTCGTAAAGAAAGTGCATGACACCATTGACGGTGATCGCGGAGTCTAGGATAAATCCAATAGCTACTAGTTTTGTAGGAGGCTGCACCTGCCTCCACTTGGCACCATCTTGTAATGTGAGAACCTTGCAAGGGTATCCAACACCCATGCTCGGGAGGCAGACTAACTTGTACGTGCCAAACGGGGCAGCACGACCGACATTGAGATTGAGAAACTGTTCATGTTTCAGCTGTGTAGAGATTCTCCTCATCACATTCCCGGTGGCCAGATTGATGACGTTGACGACGAACTTGTGGTCGCCAGCAGTCACGTAATCATCATCGGCGAGGCAGATGGGGCCGTCCAGGCGGCACCAGGCAGTCGAAATACCTGCCCTCTTTCTTATCGTGCTTACGAGGTTACCGTCCATGTCCATGAGCCGTAGCTCCCTGCTGCGGGTTTTAGGGGAGGCGCCGATGATAAACAGGAGCAGCGGCTCTGCGCGGGCTCTGTGTGCGGCGATGAAGGACGAGCTGGTGATGAGAGCGTCCCATCCTTTGGATACGCACCGGAATCTGCACGCGGACTTCACTGGCACCCATGAAAGTATGTCGAAGATCACGTCGGCGGGTATGTACGACGACTGCGGCAGCATCGTCGCGTCGGCCATGCGATGGTATACGTACAAACACGTAAGTTTGTCAAGCTTGGGCAAACTTTCGATCGTGTCGTCGAAAAAATACGCGTCCCGGCCCGGCCGTATGTTTAGTTGTGGTGACTATATATCAATCGTATAAAGTTAGACCTGCAAAAGGAATCGGATGGGTAGCCAGAGCCGGAGTGTACTTCACCTAATTTCCTATACTAGTCGGATGATGAGCCCTGAAATCACTGTGCGCGTGGAGCCGTGGACCTCATCGGTCATCTCACGTCCGGACTGTTCGCGGAACAATACGAATATACCAACGACTGTGGCTTCCCATCGAGTCATTTCCGAGGTTTGTTCTAATCCTATACGCTGTCGACTTACCTTGATACTTTTTCAATTTTTCAGATATCTTATTAAGGAATTTTTTTAAAAGAATACATTTATTAAAAAAAATTACAGAAATAATGCACGTTTTCAAAAAAAATCATAAATAATACACCCTAGGCCACGGCCTGTCCGATTGAAGCCAGTTGGCCACGCCGTGGCCGATAGGCCCCCAGTCGGCCTAGCCCTGGCCGACTGGAACCCAGCAAGCAGCCTATCGGCCTAGTACACATGCAGTCGGCCACGGGCTGGCCAACTGGGCCAATTGGCCACAGCCAGGCCGACTAGATTAAAAACAAGATTTTGCTAAAAAAAGAAATATGCACCATTGGCCTCACGAACTTTCGGCGCTGAGGGTTGGGACGCTTTCGGCGCTGAGGAGACAGGGTTCAGACGCTTTCGGCGCTGAGGAGACAGGGTTGGAACGCTTTCCGCGCTGAGGAGACATTGATTGCACTAACTTTGAGGAAAGTAGTAGCGCACTGAGGCTCGTCGGTTCTTTAAAAAGACCTCATCTTTGCCTCTTTCTCCTCATTCACTCTTCTCCTTTCGCAGTGATGGGTGATCCTCGTCCATTTCCTCAAGAGATATCTCATGTTATTTTGGTAGGTGCTGTTAGAATGAAGAAAGGGCATCATGGAACTCCAAGTGTATCTTTTGAAGAATTAGTTAGCAGTGAGAGCAACTTGCAAAGGTTGAGAAAAACAGCTTGTCAAAGTAGAAGCACAACAGACATTCGTCTAGAGCTTTTTCGGCTGCGTGCAAGGTGGGAAAGACTTTGTGAACTAATCTATGAATCAGCGCGATTCCAAGGATTATTTGAAGATTTAGATCATCATATGATAGATATGCCAACTGATGATTTTATTAAGTTCCGCAAGGTAATTTAAATTTCATATATGTTTTATGTATTCAATATGTTTGTCGTTTTGATTCATTTTCTTCAATTTGTGAATCGTAGAGATACAATGTGGACCGGGATACAATGAAGTACGATCATCATAACTTGGAATGGTTCAATCTTCTATTTGGGTCTGTTCCGACTGTTAACGGAAGACCACCGCTGAAATCTGTATCAAGTGATGAAGGCTCAAGCTCGAAGAATAAGAAGAAATCAAGTGGTGCATCACCAAAGTTGGCTGAAGATAGTGATGATGACTTTATGCCAGACAAGCACGGAACCGTGGAAAAAAAAATAGGTAGCAGTGCTGCATCAGTGTCATTCAAGAAGAAGAAATCAAGCGATGCATCAGCAAAGCCCGCTGAAGATAGTGATGATGACTTTATGCCAGACAAGCACGGAAACTTACCGTGGAAAAAAAAGTGTTGACGACTTTCTGTACTGTTAGCGATAAGCACTACGTTGTATCTTACTTTCAGTTTAGGTGGTTTCATTTAATTTATGTCGTACCATGTCGTACGATTATTAGCAAGAATAATGATGAAGAGTTGATGTAGTGAATATGTTTGATACATAAAAACATAATCATACATAGAATAGGCATATGTCTCATACATAAGCATAGGCATAAGTCTCATACATAGAATAGGCATAAGTCTCATACATATTGAAAGCTCAAGAATGATCAGAGGGGGAGGGGGTGAATGATCACTTCTAAAAATTCTAAGGAACTTAGAAGGAAATCATGTAAACATCGTAGGACTAAAGACATCTCGAAGGAAATACAGTATCGAAAGTAATGCAAGGCTCGAAAGGATTTGGAGCGAAGGAAAACATCGAAGACAAACAGGCTACGAGTAAATACTTGAAATAAATGCTAGAAGGAAAACGAGCCTGACACAGCGATGTTTGGTAAACCAGTTCACACTCTGCAAAGTGCTACGTCTGGTTGGAGGGACTGGTGATTGAACACCTGGAGCAAAACTCTCTCCGTCCTATTCTCCACTGCAACAAACTCCTCGAGCTTGTCCAGTTTTCACTCGTGATAGATGATTCAGGACATCTCCGAGACCTTTACAAACTTCCTTCAGCAGTGACAATTACTCTTCGACTGCTTGACAGGCGACACCTAACCGTCTAGGAGACTTGCAGTTCTCCAAGATAAAAAGGTCGGCTAATCTCAACCTAAGTCATAGTGAATTGCTCAACTCAACTCAGACTTGGGACTTTGGTTTTCTCTCGATGAATCTCTCTTGGGATGCTCTCAGACTTCTGTCTTAGAATCTTCAGTGGAGCAGCCAACCCGAACTGGCGGGTGGGTGCGGGGTATTTATAGTTGGCGATCCCGATGGGTAAAATGACTGAAGTGACCCGATGCAACCGCTTGACGCGTGTCCACAACGGTCGGATTCCAATCACTGCGCAACTTTACTTGAGGAACAAGTAAGCTGACTCACCGAACGAGTTCTCTCTCGATGACACGAAGTGCAATGACTTTGCCTTCGAGCTATTTGCTCGACTCGGTGAGATTTCTCTCGGTAGGCTTTTGTGGGTTTTGGTTGAGCAGGGCAAATTCACTTCGACAAAGATCTCAACTAGCAAACCCCTCTTAATAGTACGGTTTTTCCTACGACTCAAGAAAATAAGGAGAACTAGCAAGAAGACTAAGTCTTCGACCAGCTTCAGCTTTCTCCTCGTTGCGCTTTTTCTCGAGAGAAACATCTTCTTAGACAACATTTTTAGGGGTCGTCTTCCTTCAAAGGCTTCGGTAGATGACTGCAGCTTTACTGCAGTGAGTTGTCCTTCGACCTTCTACTTGCAAACTCCATTCTTTCGGAACCTAAGTATCTGTTTATACTCGAAAACAATATTAGTTCCACTTCTGCTTTGTCCAACAATGTCCAAAACCTTCGGGGGCAAAACTTGCTCTTACAATCTCCCCCTTTTTGGACGATTGTTGACAAAACAGGCATCGATAAGTAATTTAAAAAAGTTTGAGTTTTCGATGATAAACCAGTGCTGAGATCGATGAAGTACTCCCCCTTGATGTATGCACGGAAGATAAAGATTTCCTGTGAAGTGCATATTTGACAAGAAGTGTCGAGGGAAAAACATTAATAGTCTTAGTGAGAGAAATTGCATTCCAGATAGTATCCAATGTGAAGTATGCAATTTCCTCGAATGACCTGTGAACTTATATGAAAGATAACTTCCTGCAAAAATGGTTAAGTATAGCAAGCAGCAGATAGATATCTTACGAAAAGAGTAGCAGTTCACAGTCCTACTTAGAGTTAGTTACAACCAGATCGAATGTGAATCGAAAGTTTGTTGAAACTACTCAGAAACCTCAAAATCAAGAGTTTATCGAATGGAATGCAAAACCCTTAACCCCTTAGGCAAACTAATTTCTTCGATGCCACTACATCTCCCCCTTTTTGTCACAACGTACAAAAAGATCGAGAGAATAGGGTCGAAAGAAATCCCTACTCGCGACGCTGGCTCCGGCGACGACGAGAAGATTCGGCGAGCGTTGGAGCACGACGAATTGGACGAGCGCCTGGAGGAGTAATCTTCGTGCGGAATGAATGTTGATCGCGTGAAGATTCCAGCTGCGATTCCGGCGGGGTCCTGGCGCTTCGAGGAAGAGGCGAGGGAACTCGCGGTTGACGTTGAGGAGGGGCTTCTTCTTCTTGCTCGGAGTCAGAGGATAAATTGTCCAAAGTGATATGATAATAATCATCGACACTTAGCACATCTCTGTTCTTCGGTAGACGAGGGATATTGGGATCCGGTCGATCTACTCGATCATCATTGGTCCAATTCCTGTTCAGATGGGGAGGATATTCTTCGAACCCGCAACGTTGAAGTTGACCGAGGGAATTGAACTTCCGAAGACCTTTCCAATCACGGCGAAGGCATTCACGCAGCATCTGATTGTTGTTCATGGTAATATTGCGCAAATGATTGATCTCATCCATCAGAGCTTGCTTCTGAATAAAATCTTGATCAATGTGATGTTGAAGCATTTGCTGGGACCGAAGAGAAACTTCCATATGATGCACTGGCTTGATAAACTTCGAGCGAATATTGCGCTCAGTTAAGTGGGCGCGGATGCCAGTGTGCTCAGCAAAAGGGTCGTTGGGTCGAGCAACAACCTGCAATACTTCACGAACTGGAGGAGTGAAAATCTTCGGGTAAATTGACACGGGGAATGGCACGTCCCGAGAGTAATTGCAGATTGCCATCAGCCAAGGTGCATATGGCTTGTGGGAGTTGTGGTCATCAGCACAAGACACCAAGGTTCTGAGGAAGTAGTCTTCAAAATCGAAGGGATGACCGTGGACTAACTTCAACAGAGCAAGTTGCACATCATTTGGAATTGGAAAATTTTCGTGCACATCAAGCATTGGCATGAAAGTCTTCGAGAGAATATAAAACCATGCCTTTGCTTCAAATACCAAGTGTCTTGGCTTCGGCTCAGTGGGGTAGTGATCTCCTACGACTTCTGGATCCATCAGCGTAGAGAATTCAGCAGGAGTTGCAGCAGGTAAGTCATGAAGTTTGTGAGGTAATCCTTCGAACCGAGGTAAATTGATTATGGCCAAAAATTGATCGACAGTCATATGAAAAACTTGGCCTTGAATCATGTAGTCAAACTTCCATGTCTTCGAGTTCTCAGGATCTCCAGAGACATAAAGTGTTGCATAAAACTGCTTGATAAGCTCGGGATTGTAACCACAATCGAGAGCAAACATCTTGTGAGCATGCAGGCTATCAATTGTCTCGGCAATGTTCTCGAAACAAGTAGTGGAGTACACCGAAGGCATATCAAGATATTGATGCTGGAAAACTCTTGCCTTGTTGTACAACACACGAGTATAATAGATATCTTGCTCTTGGGTCCAAAACCGAAGAGAATAAGCACTTCTGGGCTTCTCGTAGGGATTGGTACCGAAGAAAAATGGCTTATGTTCGCGCCTTTTGAAGATGGGACCTCCTCGAGGAACATCTGAGCGGAACAAAGGCAGCATTTCTCTCGGATGAGCAGAGTGAAGCAGCTCATCAATGGGAAAAACCTCAGCAGCATTATCTGGCATCTGGAACTCTGGTTCAGCAGGTCGAGAGATAGATGATGGAATGTTGACAAAATCCTGAGCCGGAGTGACTGCAGGAGCATTCTCCTCGGCCTGATCTACGACGGCATCTCCTTCGTCGGTTTGAGCATTTTGTGCGGCCTCTTCAATTTCCATGGCCTCCAAGTCTTCATTAAATTGAGCAAACGCATCAACCTTTTCTTCGTTCGAAGAACTGAATGAGGAGGATGAAGAATTATTACTTGAACTGTCATCTCCAGAAGTACTGCTTACGACAGAATCTCGTCGAGAGGAAACTGTCGTGATGTCAACATCAACATCAACATCTTCTCCTTCAGGCATAGTCCGGGCAGAAGAGTAATCTTTCTGGACTTGAGTTTCTTGCTCGACACGAACAACTTGCTCGGTCTCTGCATGAGCTTCGATGTCAGTGGCGGGGGTGGTCGATGGAATGACATGAGGTGGAGATGGTGGGTTTTGAGGTGGTGGCGAGGCTTTTGGTGGTGAGGGTTGACGAGGTGGAGATGGAGGTGGAGGTGGAGGTGTAGGTGTTTGTTGTCGGGGTGGAGGTGTAGCTTGACGAGAGGTTGGAGTTGTTTGTCGAGGCGGTGAACTTGTTTGTCGAGGTGGTGGAGTTTTCTTACGGGGAGGAGTGGGTTGCTTGGTGGGGTTTGGTTCAGTTTCTTGTCGTTCTGTGGTAGCAACGACCTCGGTGGACTTGGCCTTCTTGGCGTTCTTCCCGATCTCTGGCGTCCCACGCTCAGAGGTTGGGGCAGCAGACTTTCTCTTTCGAGATTGTAGGGGAACGCGGCAGAAAACAAAAATTTTCCGCACTACGAACAGCCCAGGACCACTATGGAGACTGCATACAAGGTTTTGATCTGATCGTTACCGACTCGTAGCGCAGCGGAAGTAGAGTCGATGTAGATCGTTGGTGCAGACCCCCGCAGCTAGGATTTACAACCTCCCAACCGCGAGGATGTTCTCCCTCGTCTGCTCCTCGGACAGCGCTCCGAGAGGCGGTCGGACAGTCCCTCGGACGATGTCACGGACAGCCCTTCGGGAGGACCCTCGAAACTTGAACGGTAACTCGGACAGCCCTTCGGGAGGACCCTCGAACAGTCCCTCGGGCAAAAGATCGAAACTACGACCTCTCTACGGGGTTGCACACATACGGTGTCATCTATCCGGCAGGGCTTCGCCGTCCAGAACTAGTTCCTGCCGGAACCCAGACAGCCTTTCGGCTCTACGAAACTATTTCGTGGGAGGGAGAGAAGAAAGCCAGATCATGCAATGGCACTTGTTGAGAGTTCAAGTGAGAACCTGGATCAGCTTTGAGAGACCCCTCTCCACCCCTATTTATAGGGTGAGAGGCTATGGGGAAAAACCCAAAATGCCCTCCAAACTGCATCATTGCCTGCATCATCATGCAAGCTGCATCATCGCCTGCATCATCATGCAAGCTGCATCATCGCCTGCATCATCATGCAAGCTGCATCATCGCCTGCATCATCAAGCAAGCTGCATCATCGCCTGCATCATCATGCAAGCTGCATCATCGCCTGCATCATCATGCAAGCTGCATCATCGCCTGCATCATCATGAATAGTGTATCCACTATTCATGAAGACATTTATCTGCGACCGTAAAATCCGAAACTTTTCTGTAGGTCTTAGAAAAATTCCAGTACCCACTAAAAGGATTTTGGACGCGTTCCGAAACAATTCCGGATTAGTGATTTTCATCTGCGAAAAGCAACCAAAGCGGTTCCGGCAGCTCCGGAACATTTCCGGTTTTTTTTTTCTCTGAAAAAATCCCAGAAGTTCCCAGAACAATTCTGGCACCCTCCAAGAATTTCCAGGCGTGTGCCGAAATCATTTTGACTTAATGATATATTCCGAAACAACTTTTCGGTTTTACCGAAATTATTCCGGTGTTCTCTTTCCGGAACTTTTCCGTTTTCTCCGAAACCATTCCGGTGACTTTCTCTCAGACTCCCTGTCTAGTATTCAGCAGATAGATGACCCTTAAGCGTGTGACCCTATAGGTTCGGTGAAGTATAGACATGACCCGGAACACTTTCCGATCAATGATCAACATCGGAGCCGTGGACACCCATATTGACCCCTATACCCACACGAATAAATATTCGAGTGAACCTCCAGTTGCCGTGTGCTATTCCTGTTGCTTCGCGATATGTTACAAATACCCGAGGTGAGACTTATCGGCATCCCCGTGGATCAACACTTGTCCACTATGCCAGTTACCTCGTTACTGGTATTGTTCTCTTTTCTCGTTCCCGCGTTCCGGCATCCCTGTGATCAAATCACACTGTGTCTGGCCAGACAATGGTGGATACCGTAACACCGAGAGGGCCCGAAGAATATCTCTCCATCGACGGAGGAGCAAATCCCAATCTTGAGCTACCTAGTTCCTTGTCATACTTTTCCGTGAACCCGTAAGCCGCCGTAATAGCCACCCTTTTACAGATGACGTTTAACAAACCCCAAAGTTCACGAAGCAAGTACGAAGGAACTCGATACTCTCATGGTCTAAGGAATTATGCAAACGCTCAACTTTCTCTGTGTTATAATCCATTAACTGGTGACGAATGTATCTCATAGCATAACATCAATCTGGGTCGATTCAACACAAATGTTCTTCTAACATTGTGCCCTCAAAATTGCCGGCATAGTCATGCCCATGATCAGGAAAACAGAACCATCATGCAACACTTGAGCTAGTCTTAGAAGCGAGACTAGGAATATATATTTTATCCGTTTATTATTCCACACGTGCATATGAGTCTTCCTCCGAGCCTCGTGGTTATTGCAGACTCGAGAACCATAGCAGTTATAGCATGGAATATAAACATAATTAGGAACATGGGGATAAATAATAACATTTATTATTGCCTCTAGGGCATATCTCCTACAGACTCCCACTTGCACTAGAGTCAATAATCTAGTCAATGCTAATGCACTTTACACCTATGGCATACTGGTGTAAAATATGCTTCACATGTGGTATAGCCTGATGTCCAACGGATCTGACAACTTCAACTCCGTGTGTATCTTTGCATATCCTCGCGTTTTCACGCTTTCACAAAATTCATATTTTGTGTGGACTTGGCTTTGTATATATGCGAATCACTGGTCGAACATTGATTCCTCAGACTGAGCTATGGAGCAACTATCTTCAATAGTGTTCCATTGACCAAAGCCATATTGGAACCATACTAAGTTCATGAATGAACTATATGATTCAACATTTTCTTTGTTGCTTCTAAAGCAGCAACATACATAGCCATTTGATATAGAATTTCGCCACAGTAACCTGTTATGAACAATTCCAACTTACTGTGCCACCATATTGTGTATTACACACAAAAAAACTTTAACTCAAATCGAAAATCGCATGGAGCATTGATGAAGACCGTATCGATGTAATTACTTACAACAAGTTCTTCATAATCTCTTCTTGCGAGAAAACATGTCATCAGTGCTACTTTAGTACTCAATGACATTTTTCACTGTTGTCCCATGATCAGTTCTTTGATCACTTTGGTATCTATACTCGCAACAACTTTGGAGTATTGGACATATCTGGTTGTTTACATACCATGGAATACATGATTAATCCCAACACGAAGGTGTGTGGAATCTCCATCATGTAATTTGCTCATCAGTGTTTTGGGACACTGAGTCTTGCAAAAACTCTTTCCATGTGACTTTGGCAAGAATCACTCCTTGTCGTTTTTAATGCTAAATTGTTTTGGCATCTTGTCAGTATGTATTTTGGCTTAGCCCTATTAGGCAATTCTATCTCTTAGATAATTATGCCTAATATCAAGGCTACTTAGCCCAAGCACTTCATCGAAAGACTATTTTCAATGAAGTCCTAATTCGTGTCAAGAAGTTTATATTATTTCTGATCAACAATGTGTCAGGCACACAAGGTTTTTAGAAATATTATTATGCTCCCACTTACTTTCTTGTAGCCACAAGCATCTTCGTTATCCATTGATGAAATCAAACTCTTTTGACTATTTCATCAAAATCGAAGATTCCAACTCCATTATGCTCTCTTTTGTCCATCGCAGGAACTCTGAAGTTTGCATACTTACTAGCATCCTCTGGACTGACAAAATACCTTGGACTTTATCTCCAAGGCAGTATTTCCATCTCATGGAAATCCTTTTGGCATCCATGTTTCATATCTCATGAATGAAATACGTATTAATTGCTAGTTTAACCCGAACCGACTTTAAGCATCGCTACGGAGAGACAATCTCGACGTAGTTAATTCCTTGAAATTGTTATAAGAAACAAGTCGAGCTTTATGGATAAAACATTTTTATCCGTATCAGTTTATAGTTCCATTAATATTCGTTAGACTCTAAGTCTTCCGAATGGTCCATCAAGATACAATCTTGAATTACGTATATGGAAACTATCTCGGATTTGTATTGGCATTTAGCCAATTCCGGAGTCAGGGCCCATCATCGCTTCCTTGATTATCGTAGGTATGCTGTTGTCTAACAACAATATCTCGTTTGCGCACCTGAGAGGTTTGCACGAGTTTTGCCTACGTGGCTCAGTTGCAAGTTTGACCGAAGTCCATACATCTCATGTAGAGGCTTCCGTATCAGTTGCAGTAGGAAACTCTGGAATCACTTCCAAGGTTCCTTTCCTTTGATCTGATGACGAAGATACCGTTATCTCGTCGATTTGCACTGTCCTCCCACTCACCTTTTTGCAAGAACCATTCTCTTTAAAAGCATACCGTTCTTTGTGGCAAAACCTTTTGCCTCGGTATAGTGGTGGAGGAATTCCCAATAATTTGGGATAACCTACAAAGTAGCACTTGTCTGATTTGGAATAGGTTTGTAAACAGTTTACACAAGCCCCATATTCCAAATGTTAAGAAAATATAAAACATGGTTGGGCGTACCATACCATGGCGTCATTTCAACAGACCTGATGGCGCTCTTTTCAGTGTAAAAGCCGCAGTCTCTAAAGCATTACATTAAAAGGGATAATGGCAAATTTATTTATGTCATCTTTGATCTTACCATGTCATGAATGGTTCGATTAATTCTTCACGGACTTTCCACTTGCAGTGGTGTTCCGGGAGGTGTAAGTTATGAAAACTCTTTTCATAACTCATCAGACATTCGCTAAACTTGTAACTCAAAATATTCCTTTCTGCAATCGAATTGTAGAAACATAATTTTCTTGTTACAATAACTTCCACTACTAGTAACAACATTTATCGGACTACATACATCAAAATGTATGATCACGAATAAGTTTGTTGCTCGTTCCTTATGGCCCGTGAACGGTATTTCAGTCACTTGACCTTTCGGACGAAGGTTGCAAGTGTCAGATGATTCATAATCAAATGACTTTAAAATCCATCATTATGGAATTTCTCCATGCGGGTTTCTCCAATGTGACCAAATGCAGTGCCACACATATGTGGTATTCTTTTAGTCTTTCGACATTTAGCGTCATTGTTATGGATGTATCATATTACCATCAATATTCGTAACATACATCGCATCCCCGATGGAAGCATGGCCCTTTATGTTATTCATAATACTGAACAACAATTGTTCTTTTATGAACAACCTTCTTGCAACATACTTTATGCAATGGGCTAGAGTGTATAAAACTCTAAAACGAATTATGAAAATAAATACAGATGGTGATACACCGATGGAAGGTATAGTAACTTTTACTATGTTCCCAGCGCGTATCTAAACCTCATTACTGGCAAATCTTTTAGGCCGTTGTAGTTCTTACATCGAGTTTCAACAGAATGCAATCGAGCGGGTATCTTTGTGATTTAACTCACAATACCCAAGAATTAGTGATTAACATGTTTAACCATAATTCCCAAGAACTATATTTTTGACCAGCCTTCTATACATCAAAAACTTGTATGACATTAATACATGAGCTGGATATTCCAGTCTTCTTTCCTTTTTGCCTTTATACTTCTTAAAGTTTAACTTTCAATATATCTCCTACTCTCAGAAGAAGCACCCAACTTTAAGAGCGGCGTTAGCCCCGGACTTTCTAGGCGTGTGAGTCATACTAACACCCTTGGGACATTTCCTTTCTCTTTAAGTTGTTTGTTTTATTCACCTTCATTATATGACAGGCGTTCTTCTGGATCCCTCTCCTATCAGTCAAATGCCCAGTAAACACTTTACTAATACTTTGCAAACAAATATTGCTTTGGATATCTCATATCTTTTAGCCTTTGTCTGTATCTGAAAACAATTTTCAGTTCCATGAATATTACATAACTATCCCAAACTTGTGAAGTTCGGGTCTTATGGAAGCAAACGTATTGCACTTGACCACAATGGAATTCTAGCTTTTGGATTGAAGGACGAGAGTCACATCATCCATAGCATTAGCGGGAGGACACCGAAAGCATGCGATAGGACAAAATCCTTCTCGGCACTCTTGAGGACAATCCTCGCATTACGTTACCAACCGTAAAGTTTTAACCAGATATTTAACAACTTATTCAATTTTAATAGGGAAGGTGGAAACGCGAGCCATTATTCTACAACTATTAGCAAAGTATACTTAGACAATGTTCATAATTAATTGCACTCAGAATTAAACAAGTTAATTCTAAAATGCGCTCCCACTCAAATCAATATCTCTCAAAATTGATTATGAGTGATTCAAGATCCAAATATCAATACAACGCCATAGAATCATCATCTCATGACGAGGATTTTGATTTGGTAGGCCAACTTGCCGATCACATCTCTATGTGACTCTTGTTCATCTTTCGATGCGTGTGTTCCGAGCTCAGGACGATCCTGCCATGAACGTCAAGACAACCAAGTGATCTTGCTGCGAGGTCTGACCTCACCCGCCTTACATTTCTCCAATCGTTCGTACCCATGCATCCATGGCGCACCCCGAAAGGATAGATGCTGTGACGGTGCTACATTTGGGAGAACACTAACTACTTGATATTTTAAGTGAGAGATCACCCTAATAAAAGGCGACTACTGCGCAATCAAGAAGGGTGCAACTTAAGGGATAAACATCTCAGGTAATTCATAATTGCATGATATGGTATAGCCCCTTCTGACGGAGAAGTCAAGTATTTCTTCGTCTTTGGCATTTGCGTCGGAGTTCACCTTCGCGAAGTTTGCCACCACCTTGTCGATGCACCAAATAATATTGCTATCTCTATAGCTAATAAAATAAGTGCATTACATAATGTTGACTCGCAGGTCATTAAAGTGACAATCATATGGCTCCAGCCATCATGCCGAATCATGACACGCAGGTCATGTTAATAAATTTACATTATATAGTCATCTCATACATAATCAAATTAATATGAGCTTTGCTATACCACATCACATGCACATCCTGCAAAACCAAGTTAGACGCCTCTAATCGGTTTATGCAAAATTTTATTTTACGTGGCTTCTAAGGTTTTGACTTAAACCGCAGCTACCAACGTTTATCATCAAGCATGATTATTCAAGTCGCTAGATTAACTTTGCGGGGTGTATGAAACACGAGATAATAAAGTCTCGAGCCCCATACTGAACTTCGTCATACGCGTGATCCCCGTGCAGATCATATCTGCATTGCCCTTTAGTCTGCAGAATTTCTTCTTTCTCTAACTACGGTGGAATTCAACGAACTGTTAGCACTTCTTTGATCAATCAGGATCGCAGATTGCCAGAACTTTGAAACTCCACCATACTGTTATTGAGATCAGAAATACACAAATTCCAGGGAAGCAACAAGAACATCGGGTAACAGATTTCATCTGCCACCCGCATAAATAATTTTCAGCAATAGATCTGATCTACTCCAAAATTATATTATGCAATACCCATACATCTCTATGTATTCTAGATCGCAACATGCATCTACGCATAGCACGGCTCTTGATGCCACTGTAGGGGAACGCGGCAGAAAACAAAAATTTTCCGCACTACGAACAGCCCAGGACCACTATGGAGACTGCATACAAGGTTTTGATCTGATCGTTACCGACTCGTAGCGCAGCGGAAGTAGAGTCGATGTAGATCGTTGGTGCAGACCCCCGCAGCTAGGATTTACAACCTCCCAACCGCGAGGATGTTCTCCCTCGTCTGCTCCTCGGACAGCGCTCCGAGAGGCGGTCGGACAGTCCCTCGGACGATGTCACGGACAGCCCTTCGGGAGGACCCTCGAAACTTGAACGGTAACTCGGACAGCCCTTCGGGAGGACCCTCGAACAGTCCCTCGGGCAAAAGATCGAAACTACGACCTCTCTACGGGGTTGCACACATACGGTGTCATCTATCCGGCAGGGCTTCGCCGTCCAGAACTAGTTCCTGCCGGAACCCAGACAGCCTTTCGGCTCTACGAAACTATTTCGTGGGAGGGAGAGAAGAAAGCCAGATCATGCAATGGCACTTGTTGAGAGTTCAAGTGAGAACCTGGATCAGCTTTGAGAGACCCCTCTCCACCCCTATTTATAGGGTGAGAGGCTATGGGGAAAAACCCAAAATGCCCTCCAAACTGCATCATTGCCTGCATCATCATGCAAGCTGCATCATCGCCTGCATCATCATGCAAGCTGCATCATCGCCTGCATCATCATGCAAGCTGCATCATCGCCTGCATCATCAAGCAAGCTGCATCATCGCCTGCATCATCATGCAAGCTGCATCATCGCCTGCATCATCATGCAAGCTGCATCATCGCCTGCATCATCATGAATAGTGTATCCACTATTCATGAAGACATTTATCTGCGACCGTAAAATCCGAAACTTTTCTGTAGGTCTTAGAAAAATTCCAGTACCCACTAAAAGGATTTTGGACGCGTTCCGAAACAATTCCGGATTAGTGATTTTCATCTGCGAAAAGCAACCAAAGCGGTTCCGGCAGCTCCGGAACATTTCCGGTTTTTTTTTTCTCTGAAAAAATCCCAGAAGTTCCCAGAACAATTCTGGCACCCTCCAAGAATTTCCAGGCGTGTGCCGAAATCATTTTGACTTAATGATATATTCCGAAACAACTTTTCGGTTTTACCGAAATTATTCCGGTGTTCTCTTTCCGGAACTTTTCCGTTTTCTCTGAAACCATTCCGGTGACTTTCTCTCAGACTCCCTGTCTAGTATTCAGCAGATAGATGACCCTTAAGCGTGTGACCCTATAGGTTCGGTGAAGTATAGACATGACCCGGAACACTTTCCGATCAATGATCAACATCGGAGCCGTGGACACCCATATTGACCCCTATACCCACACGAATAAATATTCGAGTGAACCTCCAGTTGCCGTGTGCTATTCCTGTTGCTTCGCGATATGTTACAAA
Organism: Bromus sterilis; assembly: GCA_950022295.1. Lineage (NCBI taxonomy): Eukaryota > Viridiplantae > Streptophyta > Magnoliopsida > Poales > Poaceae > Bromus > Bromus sterilis. The sequence goes on along the minus strand of OX465598.1, from coordinate 15,644,094 downwards.
TACCCGAGGTGAGACTTATCGGCATCCCCGTGGATCAACACTTGTCCACTATGCCAGTTACCTCGTTACTGGTATTGTTCTCTTTTCTCGTTCCCGCGTTCCGGCATCCCTGTGATCAAATCACACTGTGTCTGGCCAGACAATGGTGGATACCGTAACACCGAGAGGGCCCGAAGAATATCTCTCCATCGACGGAGGAGCAAATCCCAATCTTGAGCTACCTAGTTCCTTGTCATACTTTTCCGTGAACCCGTAAGCTGCCGTAATAGCCACCCTTTTACAGATGACGTTTAACAAACCCCAAAGTTCACGAAGCAAGTACGAAGGAACTCGATACTCTCATGGTCTAAGGAATTATGCAAACGCTCAACTTTCTCTGTGTTATAATCCATTAACTGGTGACGAATGTATCTCATAGCATAACATCAATCTGGGTCGATTCAACACAAATGTTCTTCTAACATTGTGCCCTCAAAATTGCCGGCATAGTCATGCCCATGATCAGGAAAACAGAACCATCATGCAACACTTGAGCTAGTCTTAGAAGCGAGACTAGGAATATATATTTTATCCGTTTATTATTCCACACGTGCATATGAGTCTTCCTCCGAGCCTCGTGGTTATTGCAGACTCGAGAACCATAGCAGTTATAGCATGGAATATAAACATAATTAGGAACATGGGGATAAATAATAACATTTATTATTGCCTCTAGGGCATATCTCCTACAGAGATTGTCTTTGGAACAGAGCATCATTATGCTCTTTGCAAACAGCAGACACAACTTGTTTTACCTTGTCAAACACAGCAGATAAATTTTCTTTCTGAGTCCTCCTGGAAGCTTCAGCAGATGCAATCTTGGACTTGAAAAAATTTCGGGACTCAATGTCCTCGGTTTCCTCTTGGAGTTGCCTGGTGTAAAACCTGACTTGCTCCTTATCCTTTCGATCCTGAGTGATATAACCTTCCCAGCGGATCATGTATCGAGCAACATGCTCTTGGATTTCAGCAGGAACATCATCCTCGGCAGTGACTTTGCTCGGTGTAGTAGCCATCTTCCAGAGAATGTGAGAAATGTGTGCAGCATCCCAAGGAGCATTTGCATTGGATTCTCCTTCATTGGAACTTTCTTCATCGGCACGTGGGCCGGAAACAGCAGGTGCAACAGGGGCAGGAGCTGGTGCAGCTCGAGGAACTGGAGCAGCTTGAGCCTTCTGTCTTGCCTCTTTGGCTTTCTTTTCGGCTTCCTTGGTGGCTTTGGCAGCAGCAATGGGTTTTGAGACCACTGCTTTATCCTTCGAGGCACTAGGGGCTATAACCTTTTCTTTCGTGACTGTGGGAGTCACAACTTTCTCGGTGACCTTTTCTTTCGGGTCACTAGGGATAGTGCCTGCAGAAACCTGTCGTCGATATTTTTCACTGACCAAGTGAAGAATGCCCAGTTGTTGAGCAACCAGAGCCTTTTTATGCTCGGGCTGACTGTGAAAGTTTAGGAGCTTAGAATTAATCAAGTCTTTTTCTTCTTGTTCCATTTTCTTGGCCAGTCTTTCCTTTCGCTGAATAAGCGTTTCATCATCTTCACCAACTTGAGCTTGCTTTCCCTTCGATGGAGCCGAAGGTTTTGGTTGGCGAGCAGGAACAGGTGGAGCAGATGAAATAGGTGGATCTGTGACCAAGTTGGTCAAGTCAATATTTCCTCGAGGAGCCTGTGGAACTGGCTCCTGGATCCTTATGCCTCTACTGCTCGGCTTTTTCTTCAGAGGTAAGTCTTCGACATCAGCCTCTGTACCAGGGTCTTGATCATCTGAATTAGCTTCTCCTTCGGAGCTTGCATCAGGAGGTGAAACTATTACAACCTTTTTCTGTCTCTTGGCAGACTTCTTGCCACCCTTCGGTTTGGCGCTAGGGCCAACTTCTTCGGCAGCTTTAGCAGCAACTGCTTCCTTTCGAGCTTTAGCTTCTTTCCTCTTTTGTGCTCGAAGTTCACGTGCTTCAACGAGCTCTTTAGAATCATCAGGAGTTTTGAGGGCAGAAGGGTGAGCATCAGCTGGAGGAGGTGGTCGATTAAATTTCGTCCACTTTGGCCTTAGAGCTTTGACATCAACCCAAGGATTCTTCATAGCAAACAGCCTCTCCCAACGAGGAATAAGGGACTTGTATTCATACCAACGAAGAGCTTGAAGTCTTCGAATCTCTTGCAGACGATTTTCTCTTGTACGATCATCCTCAGAACCAGACGGCGTTCTCAAATTCTTCTCAATGATCACTTCCTCAGACAAGCCTTCAGAGTTATTGGTGATTCTTGTTCGGCCTCCCACACGCTTGGGAACTCTAATATTTCCTTCGTTATCAGCCATTTTCTTGCGAAAAAGAAGGATACGAGGGAATATAGGAAAGTTGTGAACAAGTACCAACAATTTCGAAGAAAAACATTTTGAATGCAGCAATCTTTTCGAGAGATTTGCCTTATCGCAAGTTTTCATGAAAGTGCTAGGCTAGATTTTCATCGGGTGGAAATCTAACGAAGAACTTGTATGAATGAATCGCACAAGATTAAATCTATCGAAACGATACTGTAGGATTTGCCTAAGTGAGAGAATCTGAGGGATTTCTTACCAAGGACAGATGGGGAATCGACAGAAAAACTAGAAACAGATTTCCCAAGTTTCAAAGATCCAACCGGATCAAACAGACCTAAAAGAAATCAGAGAAAAATCAACACAAAAACTGGCGATGAACAGAGCGAGATTGAATCGACTCCAGAGCCACACATACCCTAACTTGGTGATGTGAGGCGACTACGGCGACGCGGATGATGATCTTCGTCGACGGGAATGCCTCCGGCGGCTTCCTTCCGGCAGTTAAGGGGCGAGGGAGTCGACGGCGACGAGACAGCACGGCGGCGCGCGAGAGAGAGAGCTTCTGGAGGCGAAGAGACGAAGTCGAAGGAATAGCGATGTCTAAGCCGGTGGAGTGGATCAGTATTTATAAGGGGAGGTCTGACAGAGCTGTCAGAACTGATCCAACGACGCAGATTTCGCGTCTCTCCGCATTCAACGGACGGATTTTGTGGCGGTAATCGTGGGAAATCCCAACGAACCGAAAGAAAGTTGCTCCACGTCCGAGACCAAACTCATCGAACATCGAGTATAAAAGTAGATAAAACTTCGATAGAGTTTCCTTCGGAATCAATGACATTCGAGGGGAATCTTGATCGAGTACAATATGTACATGTTCACGAGAGAAAAGCACAGAACAGGGTAGGGATAGAATAGAGGGAAAACAGGGTCCGATACTTAGTCAATCCGAGATAAAAACAGCGATAAAAACTCGGAGTGATAAGTGTATAGGACAACACCAAACGAACAAAATAAACGAAAAAGAAATACGACAGAAAATTAACGAAAGTAAACTACAATAATAAGGTATTATACATAGTACCGATAGTTATGATCTTACTGCACATTGCGTGAGTCCAAGATGTTCAACTCACACCTCAGTGTACAGAACCTCTTTTCATCCAAGGGCTTTGTGAATATATCAGCCAATTGATCTTCGGTGCGAACATGACTGATAACAATATCTTCTCGCTGAACATGATCTCGAAGAAAATGATGACGAATATCAATATGCTTCGTTCGAGAGTGTTGCACTGGATTATAAGCAATTTTGATTGCACTCTCGTTATCACAAAGCAATGGAATTTTCTTCACAAGAATACCATAATCTTTTAGCGTTTGTTTGAGCCACAGAATCTGAGTGCAGCATGAACCGGCAGCAATATACTCGGCTTCAGCCGTAGAAATAGATACACAATTCTGTTTCTTCGAGGCCCAACAGACAAGAGATCTACCGAGAAAATGACATGTGCCTGAGGTAGATTTCCTGTCGACTCGATCACCAGCCCAGTCAGAATCTGAATAACCAACGAGATCAAACTGGGCACCCTTGGGATACCAAAGACCCAAGGTTGGTGTGTGTGCCAGATATCGAAGGATTCGCTTGACAGCAATATGATGAGATTCCTTCGGATTTGCCTGAAAACGAGCACACATACACACTGATAGCATAATGTCAGGTCTAGATGCACAAAGGTAAAGAAGCGAACCGATCATCGAGCGATATTTCTTCTGATCGAAAGGTTTGCCCTTCTCATCTGCATCTAGATGAACATTCGTAGGCATTGGAGTCTTGATAGTTTTGCAACCGACAAGATCAAACTTCTTCAGGCAATCTCTGAGATACTTCTCTTGTGAAATGAAAGTACCATTCTGCTGTTGACGGATTTGAAGCCCGAGAAAGAACTTCAATTCACCCATCATAGACATTTCATATTTCTTCGACATCATACGAGCAAATTCTTCGCTAATATCAGGGTTAGTACAGCCAAAGATAATGTCATCGACATAAATTTGACACACAAAAAGATCATTTTTGTATGTACGAGTAAAAAGAGTCGGATCAGTTGTTCCTGGTTTGAAGCCCTTCTTAAGAAGAAAATCCTTCAGCGTTTCATACCAAGCACGAGGTGCTTGCTTTAACCCATATAGGGCCTGGTGTAATCTGTACACCTTATCAGGATTCTTCGGGTCTTCAAAACCTGGTGGCTGCATAACATACACTTCTTCTTCGATCTCACCGTTAAGAAATGCACTTGTGACATCCATTTGATATAGTAGAATACCATTGTAATTGGCAAAAGCAAGCATGACACGAATGGATTCAAGTCGAGCAACTGGGGCATAAGTCTCACCAAAATCAATACCTTCGATTTGAGTGTAGCCTTCGTACCAATGATATTATGCTTCGTGGAATCAGGTCTATCGACAAGGGACCAGACTTTATTTCTCTCGAACTGGTTAAGTTCTTCGAGCATAGCAGTCATCCAATCTGAGTCCTTCATGGCTTCATCGAATTTTGATGCTTCTAGCATGGATACAAACGAAAAATTTCCACAGAAGTTAGCTAATCGAGTACGAGAACGAGTGGTGGGACGACCTGGTAAGCGAATCTCTTCGAGAATTGAGTCGACATCCACTCTTCTTCGAACACGAGGAAAAGTTTCTTCATCTTGTGGATCAGGTTGATCTTCGGGATCAGCTTGTTCTTCGGGATCAACATATTCTTCGTTTATGCGTTCTCCTTCGACCTGTGCATCAATTTCTTCAGGATGTTGATCTCCAGCGCCCCGGGCTATGTGTGGGAACATTGGACCATCATCATCCCTGTTGGCTTGTTGAGCATTTCCTTCGACAGGTCGAATATCTCCAATAGCCATGTACCTGATAACTTCATCCAAAGGAGGTTCATCCAGGTTAAGAGGTAATTGCTCCTTTTGAGAGCCGTTAGTTTCATCAAATCAAACATTTACAGTTTCTACAACTTTGCCAAGATGTGAGTTGTAAACTCTGTAAGTGTGAGAATTTGAACCATAACCTAGAAGAAAACCTTCGTGATCCTTTGGGGCAAACTTGGAGCTGTGATTCATGTCTCTGATATAACATGGAGCACCAAAAACCCTGAGATAAGACACATTTGGCTTTTTACCAGTGATGAGTTCATGTGAAGTTTTCTTCAGAAACTTATGCAGATAAACCTTGTTGATGATATCACATGCAGTGTTGATAGCTTCGGCCCAGAACCTGATAGGGGTCTTGTATTCAGCAAGCATTGTTCTGGCCATTTCAATAAGTGTTCGATTCTTTCTCTCGACCACACCATTTTGTTGCGGTGTATAAGCAGCCGAGAATTCATGAGTAAAGCCATATTCATCAAGAAAATCTTCGATATGAGTATTTTTGAATTCTGTACCATTATCACTTCTGATATGCTTGAGAGATAATTCATATTCAGTTTGAGCTCTCTTTGCGAAAGTTTTGAAAATTTCAACAACCTTGCTCTTGTCATCTAGAAAGAAAACCCAGGTATATCGAGAGAAATCATCAACAATAACCAGACCATACTTGTTACCTCCAAGACTAGCATAATTTTGAGGACCGAATAAATCCATATGAAGTAATTCAAGAGGACGAGTAGTAGTCATGACGGTTTTTGCAGAGTGATTTTTCTTGGCAATCTTTCCTGCTTCACATGCACTGCATAGACGATCTTTATCGAATTTTACATTATCAATTCCAACGATGTTCTTCTTCGAGATAAGAGTTTGAAGATTTTTCATCCCTGCATGACCAAGTCTTCGGTGCCATAACCAACCAGAAGTGGCTTTGGCCATTAAACATGTGGACACAGCAGGTCCCGAAGAAAAATCATCGACGTAAAGATCACCCTTGCGATATCCTTCGAACACGAAGGAATAAACATCCTGTGAAAAGACAACACAACGAGACGCAGAAAACAGAACAAGCATATCCATATCACAAAGTTTCGATATCGACATAAGATTATATCCTAGAGATTGTACAAGCAAAACCTTATCAATGTGCTTGTCTTTCGATATAGCAACTTTACCCAAACCAAGTACTTTCCCTTTGTTGTTGTCACCGAAGGTAATATATTTCTGTGAAGATTCAGACAGTTTTTCTTCGGTGAACAAATCTTTGTCTCCGGTCATATGATTTGTACATCCACTATCCATGACCCATTCGGATCCACCGGAGACATAGCCCTGCAGAAGAATTAGTTCTTCTTAACCACCCACAAACGAGCAGGTGACTTAGAAGGCATGGTAGAGCTAGATGGATCAGCAATATTATATCGAACAAGATTGCATTGTCGATCAGGACCATCAAGCACACCATAAATATAATTCCTCGACGAGGGGTTAGAGTAACGATGGGTAATGGCAATTTTGGTACGATTGTCACGATGACGATAAACAGTTCTATCTATGCGATAGTAATCCTTCTGGGGAACATTTGAAGCAGGCACCAAGGGTTCATTTCTATCCTCGAGAGAATAGTAGTGATTCGGTGGTACTGTGGGTTTTCCCTGCATTGAATGGTTAGAGGGCAGTTTTTCTACGAGAGATTTGCGAACCCAAATCTGTCGTTTATAAAAGCCATTCTTTGGAGGAGTACCAACGAACTCAGCCGACACCTTTCCTTCCTGATCTTTGATAAGCTTATAGTTAGAATCAAGTGATTCATCGACAATGGCCTTATCCATTTTGCAACTGAAACCTGAAAGATTAGCAACATCAATGGGCTTTTCTTCGCAAGAATCCAGACAGTTTTAGGATACTGTTCGGGTTTCCAGTAGGTTCCATCAGGATTGATTTTCCTTTCGAAGCCAACTCCTTCGTTTCGAGGATTCCTGTGAAGAAGAGCCTTTCGAAGGATATCACACAGATAATGGTGTCCCTGCACACTTTTGAACATGCCTGTTTCAAACAAATTTCTCAACCTGAGGAGTTCCTCGGTAATGGTTTCCTCGTCCGAGGGGTTAGCATCATCAATAACAATAGGTTGCTTTCCTTTCGATCTCTCATAAATAGAATCAGTTTTACTTCGTTCCAAACAAGTCAAGCAAGGTGAAACAGATTCATTTTTATCTTCTGAGCCCTGTTGAGCCATGAGAGTGAGATTTACACTTTCCAACTCTTTATTAGCCTCTCTCAGTTTCTCGAGAGCCATTTTCCTTTGAAGGAATTCGTAGGTTAGCTTCTCGTAGTCCACTGAGAGAAGTTCATGACGAGAGGAAAGTTCATCATACTTTTCCTTCAGAGCAACATGCTCATTTGTCAAAGTTTGACCCTTCTCAATCTCATCGATCAACAAGGTCTCAGATTTTTGAATGGTTTCACTTAGAGAATCTAGCTCATCTTGTTGGATAGAAGCAATTTTAGCAAGTTTAGCATAGCTTATCCTAGAGTCACTTTCATAAGCAGATCCATCAGAAGAATCGTAGGATTTCTTAGATGAGGATACCTTAGCCTTGGCCATGAAGCAGTAAGCGGGAGATTCATCTTCACTGCTCTGGTTGGAGAAGAATGAACTTGAATTCTTGTTCGAGGCGAATGCTATCCCAGCAACACCATCAGATTCAGAACCAGAACCAGAACCTGATCTTGACTTTGATCCTGCTTCAGAACCGGATGCTTCTTCTTCAGAGTTCATCTCTTTACCCAGATAGGCTTTGGCTCGGTGCGAATTCTTTCGACGAGAGGAATGAGATTTTGATGAAGAACCCTCTCGATGCTTGTGATACTTCTTTTTCTTGTCATCATCAGAACCATCTTTCTTGTCTTTTCTGGACCTTGAATCATATCTCTTCGAATCGTGATTTTTGCTCGATCTGTAAGACTTGCTCGAAGAGCTGCTGTGAGAGTGCTTTGATTTATGTTCAATTTCCCAGAGAGGACAATCAGCGATGAAGTGACCTGGCTTCTTGCACTTGTAACAACAGTTATCTTTCGCAGATGAGTTTTTGGATGATGACCGATGCTGAGATGAATTGCTAGAATGTCTTGAAGAATAGTTTTTCTTCGGTGAAGAGGAGTTCCTTCTCTGAAAGCGATTGAATCTTCTCATTATCAGTGCAAGATCTTTCCCAATGTTCTCGGGGTCATCAGAGGCACCATCAGATTCACAACTGGCTTCAGGAGAGGAGTGATGTGAAGCTCTGGCCTTGAGCGCATGAGATTTCTTTCGACTCCCATTGACATCACGCTTCTCATCTTCTTCCATCTCGAAAGTATTAAGCCTTTCAAGAATATCAGCGGCAACCATATCCTTGAAATCAGTTCTTTCCTTAATCATCAGCACAATGTGATCGAAGGAATCATCAAGAGAACGGAGCAAGGTTCTGACAATAATCCGATTGGTAATATCATCTGCACCGAGGGAAATCAGTTCATTTGACAGCGCAGTGAGTCTGCTGTATATGGAACAAACTTTTTCTCCCTCGTGCCTCTTGAACCGATAGAACTTGCTTCGAAGGGTGTCAATTCGAGCATCTTTCTGAGTAGAGACACCCTCACCAATCTTCTCGAGATAATCCCAAACACCTTTGGCCGAAGGAATATTCTTGACCTCATGATATTTTTTAGGAATCAGATGATTTGTGATGAATACCCAGACTTCAGCATCAAGGGTCAACTTCTTAGCCTCTTGAGGAGTGATGGCATCAGTGTCCTCGACAGTTACACAATTCTTGACAACTTCCCAAGCGGCAGAGTTGATAGCCATGATATTCCTCTTCATTTTGTCCTTCCAATAGGGATAGTCCTTCCCATTGAATATAGGGATCGGTTCCCCCGAGCGAACAGCTGCAAACGACATTCTTGACAACACTCCAGGTTGTTAGACCAAAATACGCAGAGCGTAGGGAGTGCCTAGCTCTGATACCAATTGAAAGCTCAAGAATGATCAGAGGGGGAGGGGGTGAATGATCACTTCTAAAAATTCTAAGGAACTTAGAAGGAAATCATGTAAACATCGTAGGACTAAAGACATCTCGAAGGAAATACAGTATCGAAAGTAATGCAAGGCTCGAAAGGATTTGGAGCGAAGGAAAACATCGAAGACAAACAGGCTACGAGTAAATACTTGAAATAAATGCTAGAAGGAAAACGAGCCTGACACAACGATGTTTGGTAAACCAGTTCACACTCTGCAAAGTGCTACGTCTGGTTGGAGGGACTGGTGATTGAACACCTGGAGCAAAACTCTCTCCGTCCTATTCTCCACTGCAACAAACTCCTCGAGCTTGTCCAGTTTTCACTCGTGGTAGATGATTCAGGACATCTCCGAGACCTTTACAAACTTCCTTCAGCAGTGACAATTACTCTTCGACTGCTTGACAGGCGACACCTAACCGTCTAGGAGACTTGCAGTTCTCCAAGATAAAAAGGTTGGCTAATCTCAACCTAAGTCATAGTGAATTGCTCAACTCAACTCAGACTTGGGATTTTGGTTTTCTCTCAATGAATCTCTCTTGGGATGCTCTCAGACTTCTGTCTTAGAATCTTCAGTGGAGCAGCCAACCCGAACTGGCGGGTGGGTGCGGGGTATTTATAGTTGGCGATCCCGATGGGTAAAATGACTGAAGTGACCCGATGCAACCGCTTGACGCGTGTCCACAACGGTCGGATTCCAATCACTGCGCAACTTTACTTGAGGAACAAGTAAGCTGACTCACCGAACGAGTTCTCTCTCGATGACACGAAGTGCAATGACTTTGCCTTCGAGCTATTTGCTCGACTCGGTGAGATTTCTCTCGGTAGGCTTTTGTGGGTTTTGGTTGAGCAGAGCAAATTCACTTCGACAAAGATCTCAACTAGCAAACCCCTCTTAATAGTACGGTTTTTCCTACGACTCAAGAAAATAAGGAGAACTAGCAAGAAGACTAAGTCTTCGACCAGCTTCAGCTTTCTCCTCGTTGCGCTTTTGCTCGAGAGAAACATCTTCTTAGACAACATTTTTAGGGGTCGTCTTCCTTCAAAGGCTTCGGTAGATGACTGCAGCTTTACTGCAGTGAGTTGTCCTTCGACCTTCTACTTGCAAACTCCATTCTTTAGGAACCTAAGTATCTGTTTATACTCGAAAACAATATTAGTTCCACTTCTGCTTTGTCCAACAATGTCCAAAACCTTCGGGGGCAAAACTTGCTCTTACACATATAATAGGCATAAGTCTGATAGGGAGGAGCTTCAAGGATGGCGTCTGGGACGGCGGTCAGGAAGTATAGTAGGCGTCGTCCAGCCATACCTGTGAGGTGCCCTAAATTGCCGAAGAGGAATCTCAGAACCGTCCTGATCATACTGTGTCTCCTGGGTGGGGCCTGGTGGAGGAGTCGAATACATGTCTATCCAGTCGTTCTGCTGCGACATGTAATCATGTGTACCGTCCTCAGGATCCGGTTCACTATCCCACACAGATCCAGCCATAGGCGTATCATTTTCGATTCCTGTAGGATGAAACATAAGTACTGAAGACAAATGTAGTTCCAATTATAATTATAAAGTGACATACCCTGCTGTTGTGACGTTGGGTGAAACAAGGGAGGACCATCCTGCGGGTACTGCCATGCTGAACCTCTCGCCTGGTCAGGTCGGGGTGGCTGATACGGGTAGCTAGACGTGGGACCCTGCTGCTGGTACTGCCATGCTGATCCTCCCGCCTGGTCAGGACGGGGTGGCTGATACGGGTAGCTAGACATGGGACCCTGCTGCTGGTACTGCCATGCTGATCCTCCCGCCTGGTCAGGAGGGGGTGGCTGATACAGGTAGCCAGATGTGGGACCCTGCTGCTGGTACTTCCATGCTGATCCTCCCGCCTGGTCAGGAGGGAGTGGCTGATACAGGTAGCCAGATGTGGGACCTTGTTGCTCTACACGTTGACGCGGGTGGTGTCGATGCTCAGTGGAGGAACGCGGTGGTCGTTGTAGAGGATGATGCTGAACAACATCTGAAGTGCGGTTGCACGTGATAACATCGTAGAGAGCTCGTAACTTCTGTTGAAAGCGTGCAAAACGAGTCCGGTATGGAAGAAGAGGGCCTGACGATGATGAACGTGCAAGCGCATTCATCTCATCCCTCAGCTCGAGTGTAATGTCAGCCTGGAATTGAAACGATTATTTAATAATAACCACATCAACTTATTAGTTAACTAAATGCATTTGGTAAAGAGAATATATGTTACCGCTAATTGTCTGGAGCCAGAAGTATCAAAGCTAGGGTACGTGTCCCCCGTAGCAGGGACGGGCATCACCTCAGGGCGAGAGTGTTGAATGATGCGCAACCGTGTTCCGGCCATGTACCGCCGCAAATAGACATTGAATTGATGGATATCAAACCTGACATCCTCGTTCCAAATCCGTGTCGTGGCAGTCTCCCACTCTGTAATGTATGGCTGAACTCTCTGAAGCCATTGAGTGAGTGTCCTATTTATCCCCTTCCTTGTGATCCTAAAATTGTGGTTTGTGTTCAAGAATTAAATAATACATACACGATGGATCAACTAAATAAATTGTACGCACACATATATACACCGACGGATCAACTAAATAAATTGTACGCACACATATATACACCAACGGATCAACTAAATAAATTGTACGCACACATATATACACCGGCGGATCAACTAAATAAATTGTACGCAAACATATGGAATGTTAATAATACCTGTGAATTTCTGGTGGCAGTGGATCCTCTGTAGACGAAGGGTCAACCAACTGTCGAAGACCAAATTGCCTCATAACTCTTTGTTGCGCCATCCCTCGACGAAGACATCAAACATGATCTTTGATTTTGTCATCCAATAATCCCGATCCCTTGTGCATAGAACAGAAATACCGTGGGGTATCTTGCAGCTATGGCTTCTCGTGTATATGGCTGCCAGATCACACCAGTGTACTCATCGAACTGCTCGTTTAATGTTGTGTAGGCTCGCCTTATCTGTTCAGTAGCAAACCGTCTCTGTGCAAAATAACAGTTAGCGAAAGTTAGCGAAGCATCTTTGTGACAAATTATGTTGCAATGCAAGAAATTGTGGCATGACACATACCTTGCAACGTGTCCAACACATGCCGAAAGTAGGCATGTCTATGCGAACAGCATCGTTCAGCTCATCGGAAGGCCAACCGTCCTCAATATGTATGTTCGGACGTCCTATAAAGAACCTCTCCCACGACCACAACTGTAAAAATATAGGGCAACCGAGAAGGGCCACCTTGTTACCTGGCGGCAACGTGCAACCCTTGCACTTACCTCGGTAAGTAGCCGCTAAAACCGCAGAACCCCAACTCCTCTGTGTGATATTCTTAAGGTCCACAGCTGAAGCGATCTCCAGTGCAATACCAATGTAGCGCGCGCTAATACTTGTCACATGGTTCTCTGTGAACTTCACCTTCCCTAGAAGCCACAAAAGGTATGCCTCTAGGCTCCGCGTGATCTGTGTCGCTGTCAACGGTACATGTGGATACCCCGGAAACTTCTGAATCTGTATTGTAAAGAGAAGGTGTTACTAAATAAGATAATTACTTCTGAAACGAGATAATATATGAACACAGAAATGTGAACTTAACTGAAAATTTAGCAACCAGTCATACTTAGGTCCATGAGCCTCCGAGGCAAAGTCCGGAGCACCTTCATACAAATCCGCGAAACGCGTTGTCATATCATTTTGCCAAGTAGATGTTGCCGCCAGAGGTCCAATGGCTGAACCCTCCAATGGTAAACCCAACAAGAAGGACACATCCTCCAGAGTAGGAGCCATCTCTCCCCAACGAAAGTGGAACGTGTGAGTCTCAGGCCTCCATCGGTCCACTAAGCAACTCAGAAGAGACCCGTCAATGGCGAGGCGTGTAGAGGTTTCCGTGGCTTCAACAAGACGCGCGAAAGGTAAAAGCCCAACCCATTTCAACCTGCATTAAATAAAACAAGACGCGCGAAAGTTTCAGCCTTTGATGTACATGATCGAAAGAATTAAATAAAACACGTACCTTTGAACCCAATCCGGGTGTATCCTCCAGTTTTCCTTTGGAGTTCGAGTGATGAGGGGCTCGATCTTCTGGTGCTGACATAATTTTGCAGCACGATGCTTACTATCAATTTCCGGGTCAAGCAACGTCATTCCCTCCATTCCTGCTCTTATTTAGACATAGTTGTACACACAATACAAATTTGAAACATAGTGCCATACTTAGTACAAATTAAAACCATAGTGTCACACTTAATACAAATAAAGAACATAGTGCCAAACTTAGTACAAATTAAAACCATAGTGCCACACTTAATACAAATAAAGAACATAGTGCCAGACTTAGTACAAATTAAAACCATAGTGCCACATTTAATACAAATTAAAACCATAGTGCCACATTTAATACAAATAAAAAACGTAGTGACAGACTTAATACAAATTAAAACCATACTGTCGCCACACTTAATACAAATTAAAACCTAGCTTCTTCGTCTGACTCTTCCTCCTCTTCGTCCATGGTTGCCTCGTCCACGCACAGAAGTGTTGGATATGTGCCCTAGAGACAAATTAATAAAGATATTTGTCACATATCCGTTTTGTTCATAATACGTTTTATACTATGCTATAACTGTATTACTTGGAAATACTAATACAGGTGTAGTATAAAACATGGTCCGTAGTTTAACTCGGGTAAACTATCTCATTGGGCAATTGATTGATCAAGCTTTCCTGATCATGGCGACACTTAAGTCCATTGACAATGAGGTCATATCATTAAGGGGAATGATGTGATGGACGTACACCCACCTAAAGTATTGCAATGTGATCGAGTCACATAGTTCAGCGTTGCTATGACTTTGTAACGTATGGCTTAGTCCTTAGACCGTAATGATCATACGTAATCACGATCTATGAGGATACTTTGATTTGTATCCCACCGCCTGACTGAAATATGCTGGCTATAACGGAGCACTTTGGGTATTCCTAAATAGATGGTTGATGAGTATGTTAATAGATCAGAGCGGGATTTGTCAGTCCTTATGACAGGACAGGTACTCAGGGCCCACTCGGTGATATTGCATCAACACCTTGCAAGGACGTGACTAGGTCACAAGAGGTGCAATGATCATGGACGAGAGAAGTTGTTTGTTGTGAACGACATGTGAACACGGTATGTGGGATACCGACGATCAAACCTCGGACAAACGAAGTACCGCAACACAAAGGGATTACGTCGTATCGTTAACGGTTTCCAAAAGCGATCGAAGTTCATTCGATGGAAGCGCAGGGGCTGTCAAGGACTGTAACCAGGTCCAACTGACTAGTCATTGGTCAATGAGAAGAGTCTCGACCATGTCTGCTGTTTCCCGGACCGTTAGGGTGTTACACTTAAGGGCAATCGATGCATAGGACAGTTACGGGATCAATCGGTGAAATAGGAGAAATCACCGGAATAGTTCCGGAGGAGGACAGAATGGTTTCCGGACATTTTGAATAGTTCAAAATAAAGTTTAATTGTTTTAATAATGTTTTTATTATTTAATTATCTGAATTAAATATTTAAAACATATTAAATAAATTAAAAATGGGAAAAAAGGCTATATGGGCCCATGGGGCCCATTAGGGGAGGAGGGGGTTTCCCCCCCTTGGGCTTGGCGCCAAGGGTGGGGCCCATCCCCCCTATGGCCGGCGCACCTCCCCCCCTTGGGGGTTTAGTCCCACATGGGGGAGGGGAGGAGGATCACACCCCCCCTTGGCCTATATAAGGAGGGGTAGACCCCCCTTTTTCCAACACACCAATATCTCCTTCTTTCTCCTTCTCCTTCCCTGAAGTGGACTCCCCTTGTTTGGAGGCTGCACCAGGATTGGAGTTCTCCACCATAAGGAAGGCCGTCGCTCTGCTGGAGTCGGGATCCGTAGCCGTCTTTCTTCCGCTGCTCGCCTGGTTCGGAGCCCGGGAGGAACATCGATTGTACCGTACGTGTATAATCTCTTCGAGGCACTACACCTGTGGTGCTACTTCGTCGCTGGAGGTTTACCGGGAGTCATCCTCGCCGGCGGTGGTCTTCTACATGACAGGGAGGTTTAAATTATCATTTTCGATGGAAGCGCAGGGGCTGTCAAGGACTGTAACCAGGTCCAACTGACTAGTCATTGGTCAATGAGAAGAGTCTCGACCATGTCTGCTGTTTCCCGGACCGTTAGGGTGTTACACTTAAGGGCAATCGATGCATAGGATAGTTACAGGATCAATCGGTGAAATAGGAGAAATCACCGGAATAGTTCCGGAGGAGGACAGAATGGTTTCCGGACATTTTGAATAGTTCAAAATAAAGTTTAATTGTTTTAATAATGTTTTTATTATTTAATTATCTGAATTAAATATTTAAAACATATTAAATAAATTAAAAATGGGAAAAAAGGCTATATGGGCCCATGGGGCCCATTAGGGGAGGAGGGGGTTTCCCCCCCTTGGGCTTGGCGCCAAGGGTGGGGCCCATCCCCCCTATGGCCGGCGCACCTCCCCCCCTTGGGGGTTTAGTCCCACATGGGGGAGGGGAGGAGGATCACACCCCCCTTGGCCTATATAAGGAGGGGTAGACCCCCCTTTTTCCAACACACCAATATCTCCTTCTTTCTCCTTCTCCTTCCCGGAAGTGGACTCCCCTTGTTTGGAGGCTGCACCAGGATTGGAGTTCTCCACCATAAGGCAGGCCGTCGCTCTGCTGGAGTCGGGATCCGTAGCCGTCTTTCTTCCGCTGCTCGCCTGGTTCGGAGCCCGGGAGGAACATCGATTGTACCGTACGTGTATAATCTCTTCGAGGCACTACACCTGTGGTGCTACTTCGTCGCTGGAGGTTTACCGGGAGTCATCCTCGCCGGCGGTGGTCTTCTACACGACAGGGAGGTCGTAGTTCTGAGTCTACGCCAACCACATTCGCAAGAATGTTTCCCTCTTTCGGTCTTCAAAGGTATGAACACCGATTCCCTCCGTTACTTTACATCGCCATAGCATAGATCTTTGGTTCGGGTACCGTAGGTGTGAAAAATTTGTGTTTTCTGCCCCGTATCCCGACAGTGGTATCATGAGCTAGCTATGCGTAGATGTATTGTATGGATAGAACACATCTAGGATGTGGGCATCGAATCTTCATTCGTTACCCTCCCACGTGTACTCATTTAGCGTTGCGGCAATGTTTGATGAAGCGGCCCCCGACCGACCTTACGCGTTTACGCGAGATTGGTTCCACGCTTGACATATGGCTTGTACCATATAAAGTGGCTGGGGGGTGTCTGTCTCTCTGCATTAGCGATGCGAAGATGTTTGCAACGGAGGGCCCCGATAGGGGTGTAATAGAGACGGATGGGAGACGGTGTTGTGGCATGTTTTCGCAGGATAGAAACGGTTCTCTCTCTCGAAACCCCTAGCAGCCACGTAAAACTTGCACAAGCTAAAGTAGAAAGGCGTTTAACTTTGCTTTGCATGAAGGGGGATCATAGGTTGTATGATTTACAGTTTTACTTCCTGTTTTATGCTAGTATGCTAGATATATCGATGGTAGCAAGAAACGGGACCATCTCTCACAATACCAACATTGTGTTCTCCCTTGGTGGGCACCGCCTGGAAGGTTCTCCCATATGGCTTGATGCTCCGTACATACCGGAGTTGTCCTACATATTAAACGGAGTTCGCATGAGGTTGGGTTCGGCAAGCCTGGCATATGCAGATATGGCCTTGCTGAACAGCTAACATCAAGGTCCGATTGGCAGGCTTGACGTATGTAGATGCGGGCCTGGAACACAGAAGACCGAAAGGTCGAGCACGAGTCACATGCCTGATGTGATTGGCTTAGAGGCCTACCTGGTTCGCATACTGAAAGCCGTAACTATCGGGGGAGGTATGGGGGCTGGGATTGTGTAATCACTTAGTTAAATTGAGAGGTGTTTATCTAAGTGGGAGCTTTCTAGAATTTTGAGATTAAATTGAAACTCCACATTATGAACAAAAGTCTAAATATGTATCCTTGTGAATCAACCTTGTAGATGGCAGCACCACGCCCCTCGTTCAACTTAGGATCATTCCTAGAGAAAGATAAGCTAAAAACAGATGGGACAAACTTCACCAACTGGTTCCGCACCCTAAGGATTCTCCTCGTTCCCCTCAAAATGGCATACGTACTAGAGGACGTGTTAGGTGACGCACCAGCAGATGATGCCAGTCAAGACGAGAAGAATGTCTATCTCTCCAGGACTGATGATTACAACCTTGTCCGGAGTGGCATGCTCTACTCCATGGAGGCTGAGCTGCAGAAACGCTTTGAGAGGATGGGTGCATATGAGATTATCACCGACCTCAAGGCGGTCTTCGCACCTCAAGCCAGGGCTGAACGGTACGAGGCTTCTGAAGCCTTCTTCTCAGCAAAGATGGACGAGCACGGTAGTGTGAGTGAGAACGTAGTCAAAATGTCTGGCTACATTCAGCGCTTGAATGCTCTGGAATGCCAGATTACAGATGAACTTGCTGTTGATAGGGTGTTGCAGTCGCTTCCCCCTAGCTACAAAGGCTTTGTGCTGAACTACAACATGCAGGGGATGACCAAAACCCCTTCTGAGTTGTTCGCCATGCTGAAGAGCGCCGAGGTTGAGATCAAGAAGGAGCACACCGTCTTCATGGTCAACAAGACCATTGACTTCAAGAAGTCAAGCAGGCGGGAGAAGGCCAAGAAAGGTGTCCCTAAGAGGGATGGCAAGTCAGTTGCCGCTCCTCCCAAGGCACCCAAGCCTAAAATCGGAGTGGAGTGCTTCTACTGCAAGGGTGAAGGTCACTAGAAACGCAACTGTCCCAAGTACCTAAAGGACAAGAAGGCTGGCAAATTCGCCAAGAGAGACGAAGGTATATTTGATATACATATTGTTGATCTTCTCTTGACAAGCGCCGGGAACACATCCTGGATATTTGATACAGGATCTGTCGCTCATATTTCTAATTCCATTCAGGGACTAAGGAATAGGAGACGCTTGCTCAAAGATGAAGTGACGATGCGCGTGGGGAATGGCTGCCGGATTGAGGTCTTGGCGGTCGGCACGAAGCATCTTAGTCTCCCTTCGGGATTGGTTTTAGTTCTGAATAATTGCTACTATGTACCCGCGTTGAGTGTGAACATCGTTAGTGGCTCTTGCTTGAAGCAAGACCACTATTCTTTTAAGTCTGATACAAATGGTTGTTCGATTTATAAGGATGAAATGTTTTATGTTCACGCACCGGAGTTGCATGGTTTATTCGTACTTAATCTCGATGGTGACGTGTGTCACATTAACAATATTGAGGCCAAAATATTGAAGAATAATGAAGATCACATGATGATGTGGCATTGCCGACTTGGTCATATTGGTATAAAACGCATGGAGAAGCTCCATAAGGATGGACTTCTTGAGTCATTGGATTTTGGATCCCTTGATACATGTGAACAATGCCTCATGGGCAAAATGACAAGGACTCCATTCAATGGCATAATGGAGCGTGCGGACGTCTTATTGGGGATCATACACTCGGATGTATGTGGACCCATGAACGTCCCCACTCGCAATGGTCTTCGTTACTTCGTGACCTTTACTGATGACTTGAGTAGATATGGGTATATTTACTTGATGAAGCACAAGTCTGAAACCTTTGAAAAGTTCAAGGAATTTCAGAATGAGGTCGAAAATCAACTCGGAAGAAAAATCAAGCACCTTCGATCGGATCGAGGTGGCGAGTATTTGAGTCACGAGTTTGGCAATCATCTGAAGTCTTGTGGCATAGTACCACAACTTACGCCGGCAGGCACACCTCAGATAAACGGTGTGGCTGAGCGACGTAATCGAACCCTATTGGATAGTGTACGATCGATGATGTCTCATACTGATTTTCCTGTGTCATTCTGGGGGTATGCATTAGAAACTGCCGTTCATATTCTTAATAGGGCACCATCCAAATCCGTAAAGACAACACCATTTGAAGAATGGCATGGCACAAAACCTGAGTTGTCTCACCTGAAGATTTGGGGTTGTGAGGCTTATGTTAGGAAACTACAGCATGACAAACTTGAATCCAAGGCGGATAAGTGCATCTTTGTGGGCTATCCCAAGGAAACTTGTGGATACACCTTCTACAACAAGTCTGACAGCAAAACGTTAGTTGCCAAGACGGGACACTTTCTTGAGAAGGAGTTTCTCACGAAAGAGTTGAGTGGGAGGAAAATAGACCTCGATGAAGTGACTGACCAATCACTCCAATTGGAAGAAATGGCTATAGAAATTGTTCTGGAACCATCTTCCACAGTGGGAGCTGAAGAGAATGACCAGAACGACATTCATAACGATCATGACATTAATGATGATCATGATGAGAATGAAGAGGAACCTTTTATGCCCCGTAGGTCATCAAGAGTCCGTCAACCTACTGAGTTTTACGGACAGCTTGTGAATGCAATCTCGGCTGATGAGTCGGATGAACCTACAAGTTACAAAGAAGCAATGGAGGGACCCGAGTCCGAGAAATGGCTTGAAGCCATGAAATCCGAAATAGACTCCATGTACACCAATAAAGTGTGGACTTTGGTGGATATTCCCGAGGACCGCAAGGCCGTCGACAATAAATGGATTTTCAAGAAAAAGACTGACGCAGACGGAAACGTATCTGTCTACAAAGCTCGACTTGTCGCGAAGGGTTTCCGACAAATTCAAGGAGTTGACTACGAGGAGACGTTCTCTCCTGTAGCGATGATAAAGTCTATTCGGATCCTACTAGCAATAGCTGCATATCATGATTACGAGATATGGCAGATGGATGTGAAAACTGCATTCCTAAATGGCAACATTGAGGAAGAGTTGTATATGATGCAACCAGAGGGGTTTATCGATCCAAGGAATGCTGGTAAGGTGTGCAAGCTTCAACGTTCCATCTATGGGTTGAAGCAAGCATCTCGGAGCTGGAATCTTCGATTTGATGAAGTCATTAAAGCTTTTGGATTTGTCCAAAACGTCGAAGAGTTCTGCGTCTATAAGAAACTGAGTGGGAGCTCTGTAGCATTCCTTGTGTTACATGTAGATGACATATTACTAATAGGGAACGATAAGAAATTCTTAGCGGAAGTGAAGGAATATCTGAATGGACAATTTTCCATGAAGGACCTAGGTGAAGCTGCGTACATATTGGGGATTAAGATCTATAGAGATAGACCTAATTGACGGTTGGCCTTGAGTCAGAACACTTATATTGACAAGATATTGAAAAGGTTCAAAATGGATGACTCCAAGAGAGGTCTCTTGCCAGTCATAAAAGGTGTCAAATTAAGCGTGACTCAATGCCCAACCACAGCAAAAGAGAAAGAGGAGATGTCCTCAAAGCCCTATGCCTCAGCCATGGGTTCTCTCATGTATGCTATGTTATGTACCAGACCGGATTTAGCGCTGGCCATTAGTATGACTAATCGCTACCAGAGTAACCCGGGAATGGCTCACTGGACAGCAGTAAAGAACATCCTTAAGTACTTGAGAAGAACCAAGGATCTCTTTCTCGTTTATGGAGGAGTTGATGAGGAGCTCACCGTAAAGGGTTACGTTGACGCAAGCCTCGGCTCAAACCTAGATGACTCGAAATCTCAGACGGGATATGTTTTCATGTTGAACGGTGGCGCGATTAGCTGGAGGAGCAGAAAACAGTCAGTCGTCACTCAATATTCAATGGAGTCGGAGTATATTGCCGCTTGCGAAGCGTCAAACGAGGCGCTGTGGCTGAAGAAGTTCGTGATCGAGCTTGGCGTCTTTCCCAGTTGCACTGACCCCGTGGGGATCTTCTGCGATAACACGGGTGCCATTGCTAACGCGAAGGAGCCAAGGACTCACTCTACAGCCAAGCACATCCTCTGAAAGTTCCATGTGACGCGAGACTACGTCAGGGATGGACACACTAGGATTCACAAGATACATACGGATCTGAACGCAGCAGACCCGATGACTAAACCTCTTCCACAGGGCAAGTTTGAAGAACACCGAGAGACCATTGGTGTTAGATACATACATGATGTATACTAGTGTAATTTGTAATCTAGTGCAAGTGGGAGACTGTTGGATATGTGCCCTAGAGACAAATTAATAAAGATATTTGTCACATATCCGTTTTGTTCATAATATGTTTTATACTGTGCTATAACTGTATTACTTGGAAATACTAATACAGGTGTAGTATAAAACATGGTCCGTAGTTTAACTCGGGTAAACTATCTCATTTGGCAATTGATTGATCAAGCTTTCCTGATCATGGCGACACTTAAGTCCATTGACAATGAGGTCATATCATTAAGGGGAATGATGTGATGGACGTACACCCACCTAAAGTATTGCAATGTGATCGAGTCACATAGTTCAGCGTTGCTATGACTTTGTAACGTATGGCTTACTCCTTAGATCGTAATGATCATACGTAATCACGATCTATGAGGATACTTTGATTTGTATCCCACCGCCTGACTGAAATATGCTGGCTATAACGGAGCACTTTGGGTATTCCGAAATAGATGGTTGATGAGTATGTTAATAGATCAGAGCGGGATTTGTCAGTCCTTATGACAGGACAGGTACTCAGGGCCCACTCGGTGATATTGCATCAACACCTTGCAAGGACGTGACTAGGTCACAAGAGGTGCAATGATCATGGACGAGAGAAGTTGTTTGTTGTGAACGAGATATGAACACGGTATGTGGGATACCGACGATCAAACCTCGGACAAACAAAGTACCGCAGCACAAAGGGATTACGTCGTATCATTAACGGTTTCCAAAAGCGATCGAAGTTCATTCGATGGAAGCGCAGGGGCTGTCAAGGACTGTAACCAGGTCCAACTGACTAGTCATTGGTCAATGAGAAGAGTCTCGACCATGTCTGCTGTTTCCCGGACCGTTAGGGTGTTACACTTAAGGGCAATCGATGCATAGGACAGTTACGGGATCAATCGGTGAAATAGGAGAAATCACCGGAATAATTCCGGAGGAGGACGGAATGGTTTCCGGACATTTTGATTAGTTCAAAATAAAGTTTAATTGTTTTAATAATGTTTTTATTATTTAATTATCTGAATTAAATATTTAAAACATATTAAGTAAATTAAAAATGGGAAAAAAGGCTATATGGGCCCATGGGGCCCATTAGGGGAGGAGGGGGTTTCCCCCCCTTGGGCTTGGCGCCAAGGGTGTGGCCCATCCCCCCTATGGCCGGCGCACCTCCCCCCCTTGGGGGTTTAGTCCCACATGGGGGTGGGGAGGAGGATCACACCCCCCCTTGGCCTATATAAGGAGGGGTAGACCCCCCTTTTTCCAACACACCAATATCTCCTTCTTTCTCCTTCTCCTTCCCGGAAGTGGACTCCCCTTGTTTGGAGGCTGCACCAGGATTGGAGTTCTCCACCATAAGGCAGGCCGTCGCTCTGCTGGAGTCGGGATCCGTAGCCGTCTTTCTTCCGCTGCTCGCCTGGTTCGGAGCCCGGGAGGAACATCGATTGTACCGTACGTGTATAATCTCTTCGAGGCACTACACCTGTGGTGCTACTTCCTCGCTGGAGGTTTACCGGGAGTCATCCTCGCCGGTGGTGGTCTTCTACATGACAGGGAGGTTTTAGTTCCGAGTCTACGCCAACCACGTTCGCAAGAACGTTTCCCTCTTTCGGTCTTCAAAGGTATGAACACCGATTCCCTCCGTTACTTTACATCGCCATAACATAGATCTTGGGTTCGGGTACCGTAGGTGTGAAAAAAATGTGTTTTCTGCCCCGTATCCCAACAAGCACCGCCAGTGACGAAAGTGGGACAACTAGTGTCCCTATGGCCAAATAGATTGCATAGAATGCATTGCATAGTGCGGCCTGCCGCTTCAGATTCATCCATATCATTTCGGATTCGTTGGCACTGTTGTCTACCTCTACTTGTACGCATATTAGCTGGGTCTGGAATGTACCGTCTTTCAACAGAATTTACGGTGTTGAAGTTACCCATTGATCGAAATCCTTTCAACTCACCCATCCAGGTATTAAGGACATCCTCTTTCAGAAAATATGGAGACACGAACGAGATTGCATCCATTCCAAGCTGCCTGCAAGCAACAAGTACATGAGAGCAAGGTAAGTGTAGCAACTTTGGTTTGTTGCATGTGCACTCACATGTTGGCCAGACTTCATTTCCAATTTTGACCTCATGGGTCCCCATCTCATTTGCACATCCGAATTTGTTGTTAGCTAAGCGGACCTCAAACCTTCTTTCTTGATTTCCGATGGCGACTACAGTGTGTGACATAGCTTTTTCCATCTTTTCATCCATGTACTTCATAACCCTCTCACGGTAACGTGTGTTAGGGTTTTTCATCATATGCATCTCAGCTTTTGCACGCCTATCTCTGAAATACTTCACCGTGCCATAGAAAATACCCTCAACCAGAGCTGTAAGTGGCAATGCACTGTTCCCTCTGAGGACAAAGTTATATGTTTCATCGAGGTTGGTAGTCATGACACCATACCTTGCTCCATGTGTGTCATGCAACAAAGACCACCTCTCTAGAGGCTCATGCTCTATCCATTGTTCAAATGTTTTAATAGTCCTCCCAAGCCTTCTCCTAGTACCCGGTGGGTCAAATCCTGGCAAGTCGCAAAGCCCAACAGATTCTTCCTCCACGGCAGCTGTTCCTATTGCTAACTGTGCAGCTACTGCCGCTACCTGTGCCCTCACAGCTGCATCTCGTGTAGCTTTCCTGTCCCTAACATGTCTCTGTGTGCACACATTAAGTCTTTGACGGATCAAATTGTACTTCCATACCTGATTCTGTTTGCACAGTTTTTTGAAAAGATTCATAAGGTTCTTATTTCTGAACTGGGAGAAGAAATTGGCACCGAGATGACGCATGCACCATCGACTCTGCAAGTCAAGCCATGGAGTTTGTTCATCAGGCCCAGGGTTTTTCAGTTTCTTTATCGCACTCAATATACCTGCATGCCTATCATGAATGATGCACACATTCGGCTTATTATGCACAACTGCTATTTTCAATTGCCTGAAGAACCATGTCCAACTTTCAATGTTCTCGCTCTCCACAAAAGCAAATGCAAGTGGGACAACTTGATTTTGGCCATCTTGTCCAATAGCGGTCAGGATCTGACCCTTGTACTTGCCGGTGAGAAAAGTGCCATCTACACAAATCACCGGTCGACAATGAATGAAAGCTTGTATGCATACACCGAAAGAGAAGAACAGTCAATGCAAAACCTTCACAGTGGGAAACTCTGGCATGAAAAAGTCTTGGATGTTGACATATGTGCCTGGATTCCTCCCCTGCAGTGTTTGAAGAAGCCGCACAACAGAGTCATATGCATCAAAATATGAACCAAATCTTGTCTCAAGAGCCCTATGTTTAGCCCTCCATGCCTTGCCATACGAAATATTATACTTCAACCTGCTGAACACTTTTGTCTGGATAGCCTTCACTTCCATCGCTTTGCACTCCACTATCTCGGTGTAAAACAACCGAGCAATAAGCCTGGACGAAAGGTTACCATGATCTTGAGGGATACTGGGAATAACACATGTGTGATGCACTAAATCACTTATCACCCAACTTGTGTCGTACTTAGGGAGATAGGCATGCACCCTGCTGGGACATTCCATGTTCGTGCATACCATTGTTAAGTATTTTTCTGACTTGACACCTTAGTCCTGAAAACCCTCTTGGTGGACATTGCCCAGTTAATGATTGCATCCTTCAGGGCTTCCTTGTTGGGATACATAGCACCCGTCGCAATGTTGTTCTGGTGATATAATTACTAGGCAGAATCATGCCCATCGTTCACAGTCATTGCAGATGAGAAGTCATGATTCCATGATGCAGGATTAGGCACCTCCTCTGCATTGTCTTCTTCATCCGACTCGTCGGAATCATCGGCCTCATCATTTGTATCATCATCTGTATCTTCTTCTTCCATCTGGTTTTGCATGTGTCCATCCACCACATCTGCATCTACCTCCCCATTGTCATACCCATTTGCAATCTCTCCTTCTACCTTACTATTTTGCCCTGACACATATGCATCATCTCCATCATTTGGCATACGTATCCTTTCACTGCTCTGCCCAGGATCGTAACCACCATGCCCTTCAGGAGGACTGACCTCCTTCAGGACGGGAAGCCCTAGGGCGACATAATTGCATCCCCTGTTTGCACAACCTTGTATCCAGTGCACCCACTGAGAGCGCCGCTCTATTGGCCTCAAATAAAAGTACATATTTGAACTTGACCGGGTCCACAATGCATGAACACCGATGGTGTATTTTTCAGTATTAAGCCCTAAAGAGGTTGTCAACCAGTCTGTCACCTGACTAATGGACCATTTTTTAGGGTCATTCCGTGGCACCTCTATGTACTCAAATTCACTAAGATCAACTCCTATCTCATTTGTTTGGACAGTACCAGGACCATAGTAAAATATGAACTTCACAATATCTGACATTTTTGCTGACCTACAAAATTATTCAACCTTCATTAATAAGACCGAATAAATTAATCCGCACATCGCACATCTAAGTACACTATCGCCCCAACTAAATAAAATATTCTCACATCTAAATACACTATCGCCCCAACTAAATAAAATATTCACACATCTAAATTTATTGTATCTAAATATAATGGTCACACTATCGCCCCAGCTAAATAAAATATTCGCACATCTAAATACACTATCGCTCGAACTAAATATAATGGTCACACATCTAATTATTTTAAATCTAAATATACTGCCGAACCAACAAAAAATACTACCGTACCAATTAGATAAAATGTACGCATACATACATATATAGACGGATGAACTAAATAAATGTACGCACATATATTTTGTTCAAACTAACCTCGAAATACGACCACCACCTCGTCAGCGCTTCACTTGAGCAGAGACAACACCATGACCACCATGAACACAACCACCTCCACCACCACCATGACCACCACCTCCACCCCATCACCTCCACCACCTCCACAAGCTATCCCATCAACAGATCGAGGTATCCCTAACCTTCCTAAGCCATATGGAAATACGGTGGAAAATGGGCTAATTATTGGTTAGAAATGAAGTATTAATTGGAGCAAAGTTGAGCTCGTGAGAGAGAAGAAATAAGAAGGAAAGAGAGGAAGGAAGAAGAAGAGAGAGGAGAGGAAGAAGAAGGGAGTGGCCGGCTGGCTTGGGGTGCCAGCCCCCTTTCGGCCACGCCAAGGCCGAGTGGCCCCCTGTCGGCCACGCCAAGGCCGATTAGCCTCCTGTCGGCCACACCTGGGCCGACTGGCACCGAAGCCTCTATTCGGCCACGCCTAGGCCGACTGTGCTCCAATCGGCCAGGCCGTGGCCAACTGGGGCCAGTCGGCCAGGCTGTGGCCTAGGGTGTATTATTTCTGCAATTTTTTTAAAACGTGCATTATTTTCGTATTTTTTTTAAAAAATGTATTATTTAAAAAAATTCTTATTAAGTACTTTAGATTTTTTCCATCAAAAAAATTAAGTACTTTAGTTTTTTTCCATCAAAAAAATTAAGTACTTTAGTTTTTTTCCATCAAAAAAATTAAGTACTTTAGTTTTTCATATGCTACTTTAGTTTTTCAGTTTTACTTCTACAGGTCCAACACCTTGAGAAGCGATTAAAATCAACTCTAGTAGATGCGTTATCCCACCATCGATCTGTATATATGCGAGTTTTTTAACCGACGGATGAAGTTTCTGTCCAGAACATAACCGCCATATTTTTGTCGGTCCGTAAAATTTTTGCGGACAGTCCGTCAAACACCTCTTCGGTTGCTATATCTATGGCGCGGAGGGCGATTTAGGGTTCCCGTTCCCAATCCATTACCTACTCCGCTGCCGCGATTTTTTCCTCCGTCGTCTAGAGTAGCCAACTCCGACGATGAATTAGATGGCGTCTAGTCCCCGAGAAGGTCGCGGGTGTGGCGTTACCGGCGACTTCGACGGTAGACGTGTCAGTTCCGAGCCCCTGCCCGTGTTTCCCTTCTTCTGCAACGTCGGTGACCCTACGTTTGACTGCTCTCTTTCTTTTGGAAAAGGAGAATATATTAATATCGAAAAGATACCAATTACACCCGGCCTCTGCAACTACGCACTGCCCAAAAGGCATTACGGATGCAATCAGTCAACAAAAACAAAAAGAGAAGAAATAAAAAGAAAAGTCCTGCTACAGAGTTACAATCTTTGCAGCAGCATCACAACCACCACCAAGCCAACACCTGATGTCCAATTCTTCAAAACACCGCCTTCAGGAAGGACTCAGTGCCAGGCACAACCAATTAAGGCCAGACCTTGGGTTTTCACCCTGAAGATAGTCTCCGCTCTCAAAACAATGTCTTCAGCAAGATCATTGCCAGACACAACCAATTAAGGCTAGACCTTGGATTTTTATCCAGAAAGGTAGGACTTTGAGCTTCACCTGTGTTAATTGACGCCCCCGCTAACATACTGCTGCCATGATTCCTGAAATTCCGAGCCAGTTCCTCATCGACGCAAAGACTCCAATCACCATTGCAAGTCCTCCAATCTCAGCCTTCATGAAATTCTCACCTCTGACTTCACCATGGATTTGCCCATGATGGTAACAGAGCAGAGCTTCACGCCACTTTTTGCGTTGCGATCGATTCCCATTCGATCCAGTAATCTCCAGGCATATGCCCAAGGGTGATCACCGACGGAGCCCTTCCGAAACCCGTCACTCCGGCCAGATCAAAGAGGACATATGCTTAGCGGCTTCGCGCCCTTCGTTGGTGAGCCCCAAGTGGAAGGCGTGACGCAGTGCAGCAGTGAGTTTCCCTCGGTGAGGATACCAAGGTTTGTCTCCCGTAGGACTCCGGATATGATAAGTAGGTGTCAGCGGCGCGACTGACGTGGACCTGCACACAGACACAGATAACTTTGTTCCCAACGAAGTTCAGAGAGGTTGTCAATCTCTCCGGTGTTGTTGTTCACAAAGGGTAAAACACAAGTGATAATGATAGCAAGTAAAAGCAGAAAAGTAAAGATAGCTTGGAAACAGTAATAAGGATATGGTCCGGGATACGTGATGTTCGCTAGTGATGTCTCTCTCCTAAAATACGATAAAACTGCTATGCGAGGTAAACAAATTACAGAAAGGCAATTGACAGGATTATGAACGCACCACAATGCTAACTATGCTACAAAAGAAAGGAAGAGGTTCAAAATCACGGGCAGTACGCCAAAATAAGTAGACCGAAATCCATCTGCATCTACTTCTAATCATCCACCTTGAGATATCTATCCAGAACATCTCGCTGGTATTAAGTTGCGAGCCCCACCCAAAGTGTAAACCCAAAGCAACAGACAACTGCAATAAAAGAACTTTGCGTAAAGTAAACAATCCTTGTGAGCGCGGTCACAAGCACCGTTGTTTTCCCCCTTGTGGAAACAGCACATCCCCTAGACTCATGTTTCTGTCACTCAAGCGTGTCATCAGGGAGGCATGAACCCACAATCTAGCACAGCGCTCCCTCTTGGAGTCACTACCTACTACTTGGTCAAAGCAATAAACAGCAACGGAGAACATGCAAGAATTACTTAGGAACTAAAATATAAAAGATAGAAACCGAAATATTACTCTATCACAATCTGAACATAATCTCATAATCCATCAGATCCGATCAAACTCAACATAGCAATTGCAGAAATATTACAAAGGTGCCTCGATCATGTAGGGCAGCTCACGAGGTCTAAACAATGAAGATCAAAGAGGGGAGGAGAACATCACATAGCTACTGATCACAGACCCATGGTCAAAGGAAAACTACTCACGAGACATCCAGGGAGCATCCATGGTGGAGAGGAGGCTCCCGGAGGTCAATCCTCCCTCCGGCAGGGTGCCGGGAAGAGGTCTTCTGGTGCTCCCGATCTTGGAAGCGCGGCGGCGGCGGAACAGAGGCGAGTTCGCAGAATAGGGTTCTCATTCTGGAGTTTTCCCGTGACGGGGGATAAATAGGTGAAAGGGGGCAGCCAGAGGTGGGCCAGGGGCCCTAGGCGCCCCCCTGGCGCGGCCAAGGGTGGGGCCGCGCCAGGTGGCCGCCTGGCCCCCCCTTGGCCTCCTCTGGCCCCTCCCGGGCTTTTCTGGAAGCTTCCTCCACGCTGATTTTTTATCTGAATTTTCCCGAATTTTTCTGGCACTTTTTATATGGAGGAAAACTGAAATAGAAAAACAGCAGAAAACATGAACTGGCACTGGGGTGCACTGAGTTAATAGGTTAGTCCAAATATGATCAAAAGTGTATGAAAGTGTATCTAGATCATAGCAATATCACACAAAACATGCATGGAGCAAGCATAAATTATGGATACGTTTTGGATGTATCAACATCCCCAAGCTTAATTTCTGCTCGTCCTCGAGTAGGTAAATGATAACAAGCATAATTTCTGTGGTGACATGTTAACAACCATAAAGGAACTTTGAAAAGCAAAGCAAGCAAGGTTAGAGATTCAATTCCAGTCATAACATGCAAGAGTCTATATTAGCATTGAAACAAGTAACAAAAGAACAAAAGGTGCAAGAGCTCTCGCTGTCCGTGACTCGAATGTCTCCAAATGGTGTTTGCTTGCAAGAAAGGGGATAGGGAATACAAGAAAAAGGTATTTTTGTGTTGAGAACTCAATCTACTAAAGTTTCACACTTGGTCCTCTTTGGAATCTTATCTTGACTCGTCCCCAGACCACTAGCCAGGTACAAGTCAATTTGATCCACTCCTTTTCGATATTTTGAGCACTCATGCAATGGATGAGCGTAAGCACGAAAGTTGACACTTAGGATGACAAAGAGAGAAATATGGTGGAGGAGGAAGACAAAAAGGATGAGAAAGGCTCACATCAATGAGGACAATCATAGGAAAGAGATGCCAAATGATAGATATGATGTGAGGAGTAGGGATTGCCATGCAACGGGTGCACATACGAGCTAAGAAGCTCTCCAAACTATATGTCAAAAGATCATCTCTATGGAGTACAAGGATATAAAGGGAGTACTAGTGTGGATCTCTCAAAAGGATAGTAGTGTTTCCCCTTTCTCTCTTTTTATTTCTTTTTCTCTTTTTTCTATTTTTTTGTATTTTTTTGGTGGCCTCAATGGCTCTTTCTAGTTAACTCTCATTTGTCCTCTTTGGGATCTTTTAATGTGTCCTATTCGGGATCTTTTCCTCACTTAAGGGTAACACTCTATTTTACAAGAAGGTAAAGGAGATCTTTCACACTTTACAAGGTACTAAAAATCATAAAGAAGATGTAACTATCATGATGTATGCAATGTATGCCTCTGCCAGTGTAGCAGGAACATGTAAGACATGAAGATCAAGTCATGAAGAGGTGGAAGTTGCATGGCAATGTAACTCGGAAAGGCTATGGAAATGCCTTGATAGGTAGGTATGGTGGCTGTTTTGAGGAAAGATAAAGGGAGGCTTATGATGACAGAGCGTATCATGCCAAGGGTTTGGATGTACCGGCGAAGGTGGACACCAACTCTCGGAGTGAGAAGAAGGCAATGCACGGCACGGGAAAGGCTAGCAAAATATGGGAAGGTGGAAGTGTCAACTCTCAATACTTACATTAGTCCGAAGAACTCATGCACTTATTATCGGTAACTCTCAATCTAATGAGGAGGTTCACAAAGAGACAAGTACCCCGAGGAGGAGTGTATGCGGGTTTGGTTATCCTTGCGCATCCTCGACTCATGGTACGTGAGTGTTCTCTAATATTCGACTCCTCAGAAGAGTAGTGATCCATCTAGTAGCTAGAGTTCTCAAATAGTTTTGTAGGTTTTGAAAATAAACACGGATTGCCCAAAATACGACACCTATCACTAATAGGCAAGAGCTCTTGACACCAAAAGTCCAAACATTACTCACAACAATACCTCAAAACTATGTCAAGCTACTACTAAAATTGAATAGCAACCTTAAGTACCTACTTCTCAAAACAAGACACAACTCAGTGCAACAACCAACTCTCTTTAACAAGATAAACATGAAAACTAAAAAGAGTTCCAGCAAAAAACTGAACAAAATCCATGGCTCTTGCTAAAGACAAACTAAGACT
Organism: Bromus sterilis; assembly: GCA_950022295.1. Taxonomy (NCBI): domain Eukaryota; kingdom Viridiplantae; phylum Streptophyta; class Magnoliopsida; order Poales; family Poaceae; genus Bromus; species Bromus sterilis. Next base: position 15,612,548 of record OX465598.1, on the reverse strand, counting down.
AAAACTAAACATGGCAGTAGCTATGAAAAGATAGAGAACACACAACAGCAAAAAGATAGGCATGAAGAATCCTATGATGTGTTCTAGATTTTGAAAGTGGAGCGTGTCTCTCTCCCACACAAAGTAAGATGGGATCTAACTTGTTATGAACAGCAAACAAAGCTAAATAAAACTAAAAACAAAACCTAAGAGCGAGACGCTCCAAGCATAGCACATAACACGTGAAGTGATAAAAATATAGTGAGACGAAGGACGAACTGATGATTTGTTGATGGAGAAGGGGATGCACGGGGGCATCCCCAAGCTTAGACGCTTGAGTCTTCTTGAATATTTGTTGGAGATGCATGGGGGCATCCCCAAGCTTGAGCGCTTGACACTCCTGGATCTTTTTTCATCATCTTCCATCGCACACTTGAAAACTCCCTTCATACATAACTCATCATAAGCTGATTAGAGAGGTTAGTACCCTTAATAAATAATTTTTCTCCACTGGATATAAAGATAATCTTGAAGAGCTACTGTTTCTCAAGAGTGCCAAAAAGTTTTTGCAAAGAAAAAGCAAGCTTAAGGTTTGCAAAAGTAAGGAGAGACAAAACGTGGCAGAATCTGTGAAAAACAGAACAGCAGATAGTAAAGATTTTTTTAAGGGCACTTCTGCAACTCAAATCAAAAAACTCAGAACATACGGAAGTTTTGTAATTGTATAGAGCATAATTTGTAAAAATTTCAGCTCAAAAAGATGAACTGGGATATTTCTGGAATTTTTCTGGTCACGAGGACAGAATCTGTTTTCTGGACAGAATGTCACAACTTTTACTTCCCTTGCCGTAAGAGGCTATAACTCGGCACAAAGTTGAAAAATAAAGATACAATGATGTTGCTACAGAAGTAACAATCATCAAGACACAAAAACGCAAAAAGAAAAACCTAAATTCGTTGTGGGCTGCCTCCCGAAAGCGCTTCTTTAAAGCCATTAGCTAGGCATGATGCAAAAAGAAGAATCAAGTTTTATCAAGAGAAAGAGAATAACTAGCCCGAGTAACGGACTCAAAAGGTAACTTGATTTTCTTTCTAGGGAAGTGTTCCATCCCCTTTTTGAATGGAAATTGGAATTTTATATTCCCCTCTTTCATGTCAATAACCGCACCCACGGTGCGAAGAAAAGGACGTCCCAAAATAATTGGACATAAAGGTTCACACTCTATATCCATAACAATAAAATCAACGGGAACATAGTTATCATTGACAATGATAAGAACATCGCCGATCTTCCCCAAAGGTTTATTTATGGAAGAATCAACAAGACGAACACCAAAAGAACAAGGCTCAAAAAGTTTCAATTCAAACATATCAAATATTCTTTTGGGCATAACGGAGGTACTAGCTCCAACATCACATAAAGCATAGCAAGAGAAGTTATTTAATTTAATTTTGATCATAGGATCCCAACCATCATCTAGCTTCCTAGGTATGGAGGCTTCTACTCTAAGCTTCTCCTCCCTAGCTTTGATAAGAGCATTTGTGATATGCTCTGTGAAGGCAAGATTAAGTGTGCTAGTGTGGGGGTCTCTAGACATTTTGTGTAGTAAGCTAATAACTTCTGAGAGGGTCCAACTATCAAAATCAATATCACTACTATCAAAGGTGGTAGTAGTGTCATCTAGGCTCACTTGTTTGAAACCCTCTATGTTCATAGGAGTTTCTTTATCTACAGTTGAGGTATTAGCATCACCATTAATAGGTCCAACGGGACTAGGAGTGCATTGGGTGCTAATAGTTTGAGTGTCCTCAACAATTTGGATAGTGGCAACTATGTGGTGTGTAGGAAGGCTCTTAATTCTATCTTCTTCCATAGGGATAACTTCCGGTTTGGCTGCCATCTGATTTATCACGGTAGATTGGGTGTGGGACATATTTGAAACATGGGTTTCGGTGGCGGTAAGTCTAGCCCGGAGATTAGAAATCTCACTGTTCAGGCTACCAAGCTGTTCACTAATGTTTTGCAGAATGACAGTATGTTCACCTATTTGTGTAGAGAAGGCTCTGTTTTGTTCAAACTGGGTGTGCATATAGTTCTTAGTGGCCTTCTCTATTTCTACCAATTTATCATAGTTGGGTAGGTCTCTTTTCGTATAAGCAGGACTATAGGAGTTGTTGCTAGGGTAGGTGTTGTTGTTCCCATAGTTGGATGGAAACTGTCTAGGATTGCTAGCAAAATTTCCCCTATAAGCATCGTTGTTGAACTTGTTTCTAGCAATAAAGTTCACATCTACTTGTTCTTGAGCAACCAAAGAATTTAAAGGAACATCATGAGGATCAATAGAGGGTTGCTTGGTAAGTAGAGACATAATTAAGTCAACTTTTTCATTGAGGGAGGTAATTTCCTCGACAGAATTTACCTTCCAACCTGTTGGAGCGCGTTCGGTGTGCCATTGGGAATAATTGGTCATCATCTCATCGAGAAGATTTGTGGCAGCACCAAGTGTAGTTGACATAAAGGTTCCTCCCGCGGCCGAATCTAACAGGTTCCGCGAGGTAAAGTTCAAGCCTGCATAAAAAGTCTGGATAACCATCCAAGTAGTCAAACCATGTGTAGGGCATTTCTTAACAAGAGATTTCCTTCGTTCCCAAGCTTGGGCAACGTTTTCATTATCCAATTGATTAAAATTCATAATATTACTCCTCAATTGGATAATCTTAGCAGGAGGGTAGTACTTCCCTATAAAAGCATCTTTGCACTTATCCCAAGAATCTATGCTATTTCTAGGCAAAGATTCAAACCATATTTTAGCATCTCCCCTTAAAGAGAAAGGAAAGAGCTTGAGCTTAACAACATCACCTTCTACTTCTTTATACTTTTGCATATCACATAATTCAACAAAATTATTCAAGTGTAAAGCAGCATCATCTCCAGCACCAGAGAATTGATCTCTCATAACAAGGTTTAGCAAAGCAGGTTTAATTTCATAAGAGGTAGCTGAAGTGGCAGGTGTGGCAATGGGAGTGCAGATAAAGTCTTGGTTGTTGTGACTAGTGAAGTCACACAACTTGGTGTTTTCAGTGGAACCCATAGTAGCAGCAAGTGTGGCAGATTTTTTTGTAATTTTTGATAAAAGACACAAAGATAAAAACTAAAAGATAAACTAACAAGACTAAAAAACAAAGGTAAAGGGTAGTGTGCAACTCCCCTATCTTAGCACTCGGAGTCCCCGGCAATGCGCCAGAAATTCTCTTGCTTAGCGGCTTCGCGCCCTTCGTTGGTGAGCCCCAAGTGGAAGGCGTGATGCAGTGTAGCAGTGAGTTTCCCTCGGTGAGGATACCAAGGTTTGTCTCCCGTAGGACTCCGGATATGATAAGTAGGTGTCAGCGGCGCGACTGACGTGGACCTGCACACAGACACAGATAACTTTGTTCCCAACGAAGTTCAGAGAGGTTGTCAATCTCTCCGGTCTTGTTGTTCACAAAGGGTAAAACACAAGTGATAATGATAGCAAGTAAAAGCATAAAAGTAAAGATAGCTTGGAAACAGTAATAAGGATATGGACCGGGATACGTGATGTTCGCTAGTGATGTCTCTCTCTGTAAGAGCAAGTTTTGCCCCCGAAGGTTTTGGACATTGTTGGACAAAGCAGAAGTGGAACTAATATTGTTTTCGAGTGTAAACAGATACTTAGGTTAAGAAAGAATGGAGTTTGCATGTAGAAGGTCGAAGGACAACTCACTGCAGAGAATCTGCAGTCATCTACCGAAACCTTTGAAGGAAGATGACCCCCAAAAATGTCTTCAAAGATGATGACTCTCTCGAGTAAAAGCGCAACGAGGAGAAAGCTGAAGCTGGTCGAAGACTTAGTCTTTTTACTAGTTTCTCTTTACTTTGTTGAGTCATAGGAAAAACCGTACTATCAAGAGGGGTTTGCTAGTTGAGATCTTAGTCGAAGTGAATTTGCTCTGCTCAACCTAAACCCACGAAAGCCTACCGAGAGAAATCTTACTGAGTCGAGTGAATAGCTCGAAGGCAAAGTCATCGCACTTCGTGCCTTCGAGAGAGAACTCGTTCGGTAAGTCAGCTTACTTGTTCCTCACGTAAAGTTGCGTACTGATTGGAATCCGACCGTTGTGGACACGCGTCAAGCGGTTGCATCGGGTCACTTCAGTCATTTTACTCATCGGGATCACCACCTATAAATACCCCGCACCTTCCCACCATTTCGGCCAGGGCTTCTCCTCTGAAGATTCTAAGACAGAAGTCTGTGAGCATCCCAAGAGAGATCCATCGAGAGAAAACCTAAACACAAGTCCAAGCTGAGTTGAGCAATTCACAGAGACTTAGTTCGAGATTAGCCGATCTTTTTATCTTGGAGAACTGCAAGTCTCCTAGACGGTTAGGCGTCGCCTGTCAAGCAGTCGAAGAGTAATTGTCGCTGCTGAAGGAAGTTTGTTAAGGTCTCGGAGATGTCCTGAATCATCTACCACGAGTGAAAACTAGACAAGCTCGAGGAGTTTGTTGCAGTGGAGAATAGGACGGAGAGAGTTTTGCTCCAGGTGTTCAATCACTAGTCCCTCCAACCAGACGTAGCACTTTGCAGAGTGTGAACTGGTTTACCAAACATTGTTGTGTCAGGCTCGTTTTCCTACTGCATTTACATTAAGTATTTACTCGTTGCCTGTTTGTTTTCGATGTTTTCCTTCGCTTCCAACTTACTCGATCCATGCATTACCTTCGATACTGTATTTCCTTCGAGATGCCTTTATTTCTTCGTAGTTTGTCTGATTTCCTTCTAAGTTCCTTAGAATTTTTAGAAGTGATCATTCACCCCCTCCCCCTCTAATCATTCTTGAGCTTTCAATTGGTATCAGAGCTAGGCACTCCCTACGCTCTGCGTATTTTGGTTTAACCACCTGGAGTGTTGTCAAGAATGTCATTTGCAGCTGTTCGCTTGGGAGAACCGATTCCTATCTTCAATGGGAAGGACTATCCTTATTGGAAGGACAAAATGAAGAGAAATATCATGGCTATCAACTCTGCCGCTTGGGAAGTTGTCAAGAATGGTGTCACTGTCAAAGACAGAAGCGCAATCACTCCTGAAGAGGCTAAGAAGATGGCCCTCGATGCTGAAGTCTGGGTTTTCATTACAAATCATCTGATTCCAGAGAAATATCATGAGGTCAAGAATATTTCTTCGGCCAAAGGTGTTTGGGATTATCTCGAGAAGATTGGTGAAGGTGTCTCTACTCAGAAAGATGCTCGTATTGACACCCTTCGAAGAAAGTTCTGTCGTTTCAAGAGGCACGAGGGAGAAAAAGTTAGTTCCATATACAGCAGACTCACTGCACTGTCAAATGAACTAATTTCCCTCGGTGCCGATGACATTACCAATCGGATTATTGTTAGAACTTTGCTACGTTCTCTTGATGATTCCTTCGATCACATTGTGCTGATGATTAAAGAAAGGACTGATTTCAAGGATCTTGTTGCCGCTGATATTCTTGAGAGACTCAATACCTTCGAAATGGAAGAAGATGAAAAACGTGATGTCAATGGGACTCGAAGAAAATCACACGCCCTAAAGGCCAGAGCTTCGCATCACTCCTCACCTGAAGCAAGTTCTGAATCTGATGGTGCCTCTGATGACCCCGAGAATATTGGAAAAGATCTGGCACTGATAATGAGAAGATTCAACCGCTTTCAGAGATGGAACTCCTCTTCACCGAAGAAAAACTACTCTTCAAGACATTCGAGCAATTCATCACAGCATCGATCATCATCCAGAAACTCATCAGCGAAAGATAATTGTTGCTACAAGTGCAAGAAGCCTGGTCACTTCATTGCTGATTGTCCTCTCTGGGAAATTGAACATAGATCAAAGCATTCTCACAGCAGCTCTTCAAGCAAGTCACACAGATCGAGTAAAAACTATGACTCGAAGAAATATGATTTAAAGTCCAGAAAAGACAAGAAAGATGGTTCTGATGATGACAAGAAAAAGAAGTATCACAAGCATCGAGAAAGCTCTTCCTCGAAATCTCATTCCTCTCGTCGAAAGAATTCTCATCGTGCCAAAGCCTATTTGGGTAAAGAGATGAACTCTGAAGATGAAGCATCCGGTTCCGAAGCTGAATCAAAGTCAAGTTCTGGTTCTGATTCTGAATCTGATGGTGTTGCTGGACTAGCATTTGCTTCGAGCAAGAACTCAAGTTCATTCTTCTCCAACCAAAGCAGTGAAGATGAATCTCCAGCTTACTGCTTCATGGCCAAGGCTAAGGTATCTTCATCTAAGAATTCCTACGATACCTCTGATGGATCTGCTTATGAAAGTAACTCTAGGATAAGCTATGCTAAACTTGCCAAAATTGCTTCTATCCAACAAGATGAACTAGATTCTCTAAGTGAAACCATTCAAAAATCTGAGACTTTGTTGATCGATGAGATTGAGAAAGGTCAAACTTTGACAAATGAGCATGCTGCTCTGAAGGAAAAGTATGATGAACTTTCCTCTCGTCATGATCTTCTCTCAGTGGACTACGAGAAGCTAACCTATGAATTCCTTCAAAGGAAAATGGCTCTCGAGAAACTGAGAGAGACTAATGAAGAGTTGGAAAGTATCAATCTCACGCTCATGGCTCAACAAGGCTCAGAAACTAAAAATGAATCTACTTCACCTTGCTTAACTTGTTTGGAACGAAGTAAAATTGAGTCTATTTCTGAAAGATCGAAAGGAAAGCAACCTATTGTTATTGATGATGCTAACCCCTCGAACGAGGAAACCATTACCGAGGAACTCCTCAGGTTGAAGAATTTATTTGAAACAGGCATGTTCAAAAGTGTGCAGGGACACCAGTACCTATGTGATATCCTTCGAAAGGCTCTCCTTCACAGGAATCCTCGTAACGAAGGAGTTGGCTTCGAAAGAAAAATCAACCCTAATGGAACCTACTGGGAACCCGAGCAGTATCCTAAAACTGTCTGGGTTCTTGCGAAAGAAAAGCCCATTGATATTGCTAACCTTTCAGGTTTCAGTTGAAAAATTGATAAAGCTATTGTTGATGAATCACTTGATTCTGACTACAAGTTTATCAAAGATCAGGAAGGAAAGGTGTCGGCTGAATTCGTTGGTACTCCTCCGAAGAATGGTTTCTATAAGCGACAAATTTGGGTTCAAAAATCTCTCGTAGAAAAACTGCCCCCTAACCATTCTATGCAGGGAAAGTCTTCGGTACCACCAAATCACTACTATTCTCTCGAGGATAGAAATGAACCTTTGGTGTCTGCTTCAAATGTTCCCCAGAAGGAATACTATCGTGTCGATAGAAATGTTTATCGTCATCGTAACAATAATACCAAATTGCTATTACCCATCATTACTCTAACCCCTCGTCGAGGAATTACATTTATGGTGTGCTTGATGGTCCTGATCGACAGTGTAATCCTGTTCGATATAATATTGCTGCCCTTATCTAGCTCTTCCATGCCTTCTAAGTCACCTGCTCGTTTGTGGGTGGTTAAGAAGAACTAATTCTTCTGCAGGGCTATGTCTCCGGTGGATCCGAATGGGTCATGGATAGTGGATGTACAAATCATACGACCGGAGACAAAGATTTGTTTACCGAAGACAAACTTACTGAATCTTTACAGAGATATATTACCTTCGGTGACAACAACAAAGGAAAAGTACTTGGTTTGGGTAAGGTTGCTATATCGAAAGATAAGCATATTGATAAGGTTATGCTTGTTCAATCTCTAGGATACAATCTTATGTCTATCTCAAAACTTTGTGATATGGGTATGCTTGTACTGTTTTCTGCGTCTCGTTGTGTTGTCTTTTCACAGGATGATTATTCCTTCGTGTTCGAAGGATATCGCAAGGTGATCTTTATATCGTTGATTTTTCTTCGGGACCTGCTGTGTCCACATGTTTAATGGCCAAAGCCACTTCTGGTTGGTTATGGCACCGAAGACTTGTTCATGCAGGGATGAAAAATCTTCAAACTCTTATCTCGAAGAAAAACATCGTTGGAATTGACAATGTGAAGTTCGATAAAGATCGTCTATGCAGTGCCTGTGAAGCAGGAAAGATTGCCAAGAAACATCACTCAGCAAAAACCATAATGACTACTACGCGTCCTCTTGAATTACTTCATATGGATTTATTCGGTCCACAAAATTATGTTAGCCTTGGAGGTAACAAGTATGGTCTGGTTATTGTTGATGATTTTTCTCGATATACTTGGGTTTTCTTTCTAGATGACAAGAGCAAGGTTGTTGAAATTTTCAAAATCTTCGCAAAGAGAGCTCAGACTAAATATGAATTATCTCTCAAGCATATCAGAAGTGATAATGGTACTGAATTCAAAAACACTCATATCGAAGAATTTCTTGATGAATATGGCCTTACTCATGAATTCTCGGCTGCTTATACACCGCAACAAAATGGTGTAGTCGAGAGAAAGAATCGAACACTTATTGAAATGGCCAGAACTATGCTTGCTGAATACAAGACCCCTATCAGGTTCTGGGCCGAAGCTATCAACACTGCTTGTCATATCATCAACAAGGTTTATCTGCACAAGTTTCTGAAGAAAACTTCACATGAACTCATCACTGGTAAAAAGCCGAATGTTTCATACCTCAGGGTTTTTGGTGCTTTATGTTATATCAGAGATATGAATCACAGCTCCAAGTTTGCCCCAAAGGCTCATGAAGGTTTTCTCCTAGGTTATGGTTCGAATTCTCACACTTACAGAGTTTACAACTCACATCTTGGCAAAGTTGTAGAAACTGTAAATGTTCGATTTGATGAAACTAACGGCTCTCAAAAGAAGCAATTACCTCTTAACCTGGATGAACCACCTTTGGATGAAGTTATCAGGTACATGGCTATTGGAGATATTCGACCTGTCGAAGGAAATGCACATCAAGCCAACAAGGATGATGATGGTCCAACGTTCCCACACATAGCCCGGGGCACTGGAGATCAACATCCTTTAGCAAATGATGAACAGGTCGAAGGAGAATTCGTAAACGAAGAAAATGCTCAACCCGAAGGAGAAGCTGAACCCGAAGGAAATGATCCCGAAGAACAAGCTGATCACGATGATCAACCGGATCCGCATGATGATGAAGGATTTTTGCCTCGTGTTCGAAGAAGAGTGGACGTCGACTCAATTCTCGAAGAAATTCGTTTACCAGGTCGTCCCACCACTCGCTCTCGTACTCGATTAGCTAACTTCTGTGGAAACTTTTCCTTTGTATCCATGCTAGAACCATCAAAATTCGACGAAGCCATGAAGGAATCAGACTGGATGATTGCAATGCTCGAAGAACTTAATCAGTTCGAGAGAAATAAAGTCTGGTCCCTTGTCGATAGACCTGATCCCCAGAAGCATAATATCATTGGTACGAAATGGATTTTTCGCAACAAGCAAGATGAAGATGGCATTGTGATAAGGAATAAAGCTCGATTGGTTGCACAAGGTTACACCCAAATCGAAGGTATTGATTTTGGTGAGACTTATGCTCCAGTTGCTCGACTTGAATCCATTCGTGTCATGCTTGCTTTTGCCAATTACAATGATATTTTGCTATATCAAATGGATGTCAAAAGTGCATTTCTTAACGGTGAAATCGAAGAAGAAGTATATGTTATGCAGCCACCAGGTTTTGAAGACCCGAAGAATCCTGATAAGGTGTACAGGTTGCACAAGGCCCTATATGGGTTAAAGCAAACACCTCGTGCTTGGTATGAAACACTGAAGGATTTTCTTCTGAAGAAGGGCTTCAAACCAGGAACAACTGATCCGACTCTTTTTACTCGTGCATACAAAAATGATATTTTTGTGTGTCAAATCTATGTCGATGATATTATTTTTGGCTGTACTAACCCTGATATTAGCGAAGAATTTGCTCGTATGATGTCGAAGAAATATGAAATGTCTATGATGGGTGAATTGAAGTTCTTTCTCGGGCTTCAAATCCGTCAACAGAAGAATGGGACTTTCATCTCTCAAGAGAAATATCTCAGAGATTGCCTGAAGAAGTTTGATCTTGTCAGTTGCAAAATCATCAAGACTCCAATGCCTACGAATGTTCATCTAGATGCAGATGAGAAGGGCAAACCTTTCGATCAGAAGAAATATCGCTCGATGATCGGTTCGCTTCTTTACCTTTGTGCATCTAGACCTGACATTATGCTATCAGTATGTATGTGTGCTCGTTTTCAGGCAAATCCGAAAGAATCACATCATATTGCTGTTAAGCGAATTCTTCGATATCTGGCTCATACACCATCTTTGGGACTTTGGTATCCCAAAGGTACTCAGTTTGATCTAGTTGGATATTCTGATTTTGACTGGGCTGGTGATAGAGTCGACAGGAAATCTACCTCAGGCACATGTCATTTTCTCGGTAGATCTCTCGTCTGTTGGGCTTCGAAGAAACAGAATTGCGTATCTATTTCTACGGCTGAAGCCGAGTATATTGCTGCCGGTTCATGCTGCACTCAGATTCTGTGGCTCAAGCAAACGCTGAAAGATTATGGTATTCTTGTGAAGAAAATCCCATTGCTTTGTGATAACGAGAGTGCTATCAAAATTGCCCATAATCCAGTGCAACACTCTCGAACGAAGCATATTGATATTCGTCATCATTTTCTTCGAGATCACGTTCATCGAGTTATCAGTCATGTTCGCACCGAAGATCAATTGGCTGATATCTTTACGAAACCCTTGGATGAGAAAAGGTTCTGTGCACTAAGGTGTGAGCTAAACATTTTGGACTCTCGCAATGTGCAGTAAGATCTTGACAATCGGTACTAAGTATTATATGTTTACTTTCTGTGTTGTTTACTTTCGTTATTTTCCATCGTGTTTATTTTTCGTTTGTTTTTGTTCGTTTGGTGTTGTCCTATACACTTGTCTCTCCGAGTCTCATCGTCTTTTTTCTCGGATTGATTAAGCATCGGACCCTGTTTTTCCCTCTATTCTATCCCTATCCCATCTGTGCTTTTCTCTCGTGAACATGTATATTCGTACTCGATCAAGATTCCCTTCGAATTTCATTGATTCCGAAGGAAAATCTATCAAACACTTATCTGTTTTTATACTCGATGTTCGATGAGTTTGGTCTCGGACGTGGAGCAACCTTCTTTCGGTTCGTTGGGATTTCCCGCGATTACCGCCACAAAATCCGTCCGTTGAATGCGGAGAGACGCGAAATCTGCGCCGTTGGATCAGCCCTGACAGTTATATCAGACCCCTCCCCTATAAATACTGATCCTCTCCACCGGCACAGCTATCGTTTTTCCCTCGACTTCATCTCTCCGCTCTCGAAGTTCTCTCTCGCGCGCTGTCGTGCTTCTCGTCGCCGTCGACTCCCTCGCCGCTTTGCTGCCGGAAGGAAGCCGCCAGAGACATTCCCGTCGACGAGGACCTTCATCCGCGTCGCCGTAGTCGCCGCACATCACCAAGCTAGGGTATGTGTGGCTCTGGACACGAATCCAATCTCTTCTGTTCATCGTATCCAGATTTGTTTATGCTTTTCCCTCTTTTTCTTAGGTCTGTTTGATCCGTTCGGATCCTTGAAACTTGGGAAATCTGTTTCTAGCGTTTTCTGTCGATTCCCATCTCTGCTAGGTAAGAAATCCCTCGGATTCTCTCACTTAGAAAATTTCCTCAGTAGCGTATCGATGGATTTGCACTTGTGCATTTGTTTTATTCAAGTTCTTTGATAGATTTACACTTGATGAAAATCTACCCTAGCACTTGCTTAGAAAACGTGCTGCGAGACAAAGTTATCGATATGTTACTGCATTCAAAATAATTTTTATTTTTCCTCGAAAAACCTCTGGTACTTGTTCACAGCTCTCCTGTATTCCCTCGTACCTATCTATTTCGCAGGAATATGTCTGGGGTCGAAGGAAATGTCAGAGCACCCAAGCGTGTGGGAGGTAGATCGAGGATCACGAACAACTCTGAAGGATTATCAGAAGAATTTATCATAGAAAATAAATTGAGAACGCCTTCAGGTTCTGAAGATGAACGTACGAGAGAAAACCGTCTACAAGAGATTCGAAGGCTTCAAGCTCTTCGTTGGTATGAATACAAGTCTCTTATGCCTCGTTGGGAGAGGTTATTTGCGTTGAAAAATCCCTGGTCAGATGTCAAAGCTTTAAGGCCAAAATGGACGAAAGAAAATCGACCACCTCCTCCAGCAGACGCTCATCCATCTTCTATGAAAACTCCTGCCGATTTTCAAGAGTTGGTTGATGCTCGCATAGCACGAGCACAAAAGAGAAAAGAAACAAAAGCAAGGAAAGATGCTGCTACTACTGCTGCTGAAGGAGCCGAGGAAGTTGGCCCAAGTGCCAAGTCGAAGGCTGGAAAGAAATCGGCCAAGCGAAAGAAAAAGGTGGTGATTGTCTCGCTGCCTGACGCAAGCTCTGAAGAAGAATCAAACTCAGATGATCAAGACCCTGGCACAGAGGCTGATGTCGAGGACATTCCTATGAAAAGGAAACCGAGCAGTAAAGGAATTAGGGTTCAGGAGCCAGCTGCGAAGGCTCCTCGAGCAACAATTGATATGACCAACTTGGTCACTGATCCCCCCATTTCCTCTGCTCCACCCATTCAAGTACGTAAACCAAAACCTTCAGCCCAATCGAAGGGAAAGCAAGCTCTAGTAACAGAAGATGAAGAAACGCTTATCCAGCGCAAGGAAAGACTGGCCAAGCAAAAAGAGCAAGAAGAAAAGGACTTGATAAACTCAAAGCTCCTGAATTTTCACAGTCAGCCCGAGCATTAAAAGGCTCAGGTTGCCAAACAGCTGGGTATTTTGCACCTGGTCAGTGAAAAGTATCGGTGACAGATTGAAGGTGGCACCGTTTCAAGTGCCCCGAAAGAAAAGGTTGTGGCCCCCAGTGCCACCAAGCAGATTGTGACTCCCACAGTCACGAAAGAAAAAGTTGCAGCTGCGAGAGCTGCGAAGAAAAACGCTGAGGCCCCTAGTGCCTCGAAAGAAAAAGCCGCGGCCCCTAGTGCCGTACCAAAACCCGTTGCTGCTGCCAAGGCCACCAAGGAGGCCGAGAAGAAAGCCAAAGAGGCTAGGCAGAAGGCTTAGACTGTTCCAGTTCCTCGAGCCGCTCCAGCTCCTGCACCTGCCCCTGCTGCACCTGCTGTTTCCGGCCCTCATGCCGATGAAGAAAGTTCTAACGAAGGAGATTCTGCTGCCCATGCTCCTTGGGATGCTGCAAAGATTTCTCACATTCTCTGGAAGATGGCAACCACACCGAGCAAAGTCACTGTCGAGGATGATGTTCCTGCTGAAATCCAAGAGCATGTTGCTCGATACATGATTCGCTGGGAAGGATATATCACCCAGGATAAGAAGGATAAGGAACAAGTGCGGTTTTACTCCAGGCAACTTCAAGAAGAAACCGAGGACATTGAGTCCCGAAAGTTTTTCAAATCCAATATTGCCTCTGCTGAAGCATCCAGAAGGGCACATAAGGAAAACTTGACCGCTGTATTTGAAAAGGTTCGACAAATTGTGTCTGCTGTCTGCAAAGAGCACAATGATGCCCTGGTATCTAGACAATCTCGAAAGAGAAAGTCTACTGCCCCAGCCTCTGAGCGTGGGACGCCAGAGATCGAGAAGATTGCAAAGAAATCCAAGCCAACCGAGGTCGTTGCTGCATCAGCACGACAGGAAACTGCACCAACCCCCACCAAGCAACCCACTCCTCCTCGTGAGAAAACTCCTCCACCTCGTCAACCAACTCCTCCACCTCGTCAACCAACTCCTCCACCTCGTCAAGCCACTCCTCCACCTCGGCAAGCCACTCCTCCACCTCGTCAACCAACTCCTCCACCTCGTCAACCAACTCCTCCGCCTCGTCAACCATCACCTCCTCCAAACCCACCGTCGCCACCACCAAATCCACCATCATCTCCACCTCACACCATTCCTTCGTCCACCCCAGCCATCGAGACCCAAGCTCAACCAGAGACCGAGCAACTTGCTCAGGCCAAGCAAGAAACCCAAGCCCCCGTCTCCTCAGCTCAGAAAGATTATTCCTCTGCACACACTCTGCATGAAGAAGAAGACGCTGATGTTGATATCACCCCAGTTTCTTCTCGTCTAGAGGCTGTTCAAGGAGAAAGTTCTGGAGATGCCGCTTCCAGTGACAGTTCTTCTTCCTCCTCATCAAGTTCCTCGAACGCAGAAATGGTTGATGCTTTTGCACAACTAAACGAAGATTTGGAGGCCATGGAGACTGAAGAGGCTGCTCAAATTGCTACTGCCGACGAAGGAGTTGCCGTCGAAGAGAAGGCCGAGGAAAATGCTCCTGCAACAATCCCAGCTCAGGATATCGTAAATGTTCCATTTTCTATTCCTCGACCTGCTAAGCCTGTTTTCCAGATGCCTGACAATGCTGACCAAGTTTTTCCAGTTGATGAGCTGCTCCATTCTGCTCATCCGAGAGAAATGTTGCCTCTGTTCCGCTCAGATGTTCCTCGAGGAGGCCCCATCTTCAAGAGGCGTGAACACAAGCCATTCTTCTTCGGGACCAATCCCTACGAGAAGCCCAGAAGCGCATATTCTCTTCGATTTTGGACCCAAGAACAAGCCATTTATTATACTCGAGTGCTGTACAACGAGGCAAGACTTTTCCAACATCAATACCTTGATATGCCTTCGGTGTACTCCACCTCATGCTTCGAGAATGTTGCCGAAACTATTGATGCTCTGCATGCTCACAAGATGTTTGCTCTCGATTGTGGCTACAATCCCGAGCTTATCAAGCAATTCTGTGCAACGCTATATGTCACTGGTGATCCTGAGAACACGAAGACATGGAAATTTGATTACATGATCCAAGGCCATGTTTTTCACATGACAGTCGACCAATTTCTGGCCATCATCAATTTACCTCGGTTCGAAGGATTACCTCACAAGCTTCATGACCTGCCTGCTGCCACTCCTGCTGAATTCTCTACGCTCATGAATCCAGATGTCATAGGAGATCATTACCCTGCTGAACCGAAGCCAAGACACTTAGTATTTGAAGCAAAGACATGGTTCTATATTCTCTCGAAGACGTTGATGCCAATGCTCGATGTGCACGAAAATTCTCCCATTCCCAACGATGTGCAGCTTGCTCTGTTGAAGTTAGTCCACGGTCATCCTTTCGATTTTGAAGACTACTTCATCAGAACTTTGGTATCTTGTGCTGACGATCACAATTCCCACAAGTCGTATGCACCATGGCTGATGGCAATCTGCAATTACTCTCGGGACGTGCCATTCCCCGTGTCATTTTTCCCGAAGATTTACACCCCACCTGTTAGGGAAGTATTGCAGATTGTTGCTCGACCCAACGATCATTTTGCTGAGCACACTGGCATCCGCGCCCACTTAACTGGGCGTAATGTTCGCTCAAAGTTTATCAAGCCAGTGCATCATATGGAGGTTTCTCTTCGGTCCCAGCAAATGCTTCAACATCACATCGACCAAGATTTCATTCAGAAGCAAGCTCTGATGGACGAGATAAATCACTTACTCAACATTACCATGAACAACAATCAGATGCTGCGTGAATGCCTTCGCCGTGATTGGAAAGGACTGCGGAAATTCAATTCCCTCGGTCAACTTCAGCGCTGCGGATTCGAAGAATATCCTCCTCATCTGAACAGAAATTGGACCAATGATGATCGCGTCGATCGCCCGGATCCCAATATCCCTCGACTACCAAAGAACAGAGATATGCTCCGTGTCGATGACTATTATCACATTACTGTCGATACAGTCTCCTCCGACTCCAATCAAGATGAAGCCCCTCAACGTGAACCAAGAGCTTATCCTCCTCCTCCTCCTCGAAGCCCCAGGACCCCCCGGAATCTCAACTGGAATCTTCTGGAGATCAACACTCCTTCCGGACGAAGATCACTCCTCCAGGCGCTCGCCCCATTCGCCGTGCTCCTTCGCTCGCCGAATCTTCTCGACGTCGCCGGAGCTGTCCAAGCGAGTAGGAAATTCTCTAGACCCTATTCTCTCGTCTTTTTGTACGTTGTGACAAAAAGGGGGAGATGTAGTGGCATCGAAGAATTTAGTTTGCCTACGGGGTTTAGGGCTTTGCTTCTTTTTCGATAAACTTTTGGCTTTGAGATTTCTGAGTAGTTTCAACAAACTTTCGATTCATATTCGATCTGGTTGTAACTAACTCTAAGTAGGTCTGTGAACTGCTACTCTTTCGTAAGATATCTATCTGCTGCTTGCGTTGCTTAACCTTTTTGCAGGAAGTTATCTGTCATATAAGTTCACAGGTCATCCGAGGAGATTGCATATTTTCTCATTGGATATTATCTGGAATGAAATTTCACTCGCTAAGATTATTGATGTTTTTCCCTGGACTCTACTTGTCAAATATGCACTTCACAGGAAATTTCTATCTTCCGTGCATACATCAAGGGGGAGTATTTCATCGATCTTAGCACTGGTTTATCATCGTAAACTCAAATCTTTTAAAGTATTTATCGATGCCTGTTTTGTCAACAATCGTCCAAAAAGGGGGAGATTGTAAGAGCAAGTTTTGCCCCCGAAGGTTTTGGACATTGTTGGACAAAGCAGAAGTGGAACTAATATTGTTTTCGAGTGTAAACAGATACTTAGGTTAAGAAAGAATGGAGTTTGCATGTAGAAGGTCGAAGGACAACTCACTGCAGAGAAGCTGCAGTCATCTACCGAAACCTTTGAAGGAAGACGACCCCCAAAAATGTCTTCAAAGATGATGACTCTCTCGAATAAAAGCGCAACGAGGAGAAAGCTGAAGCTGGTCGAAGACTTAGTCTTTTTACTAGTTTCTCTTTACTTTGTTGAGTCGTAGGAAAAACCATATTATCAAGAGGGGTTTGCTAGTTGAGATCTTAGTCGAAGTGAATTTGCTCTGCTCAACCTAAACCCACGAAAGCCTACCGAGAGAAATCTTACTGAGTCGAGTGAATAGCTCGAAGGCAAAGTCATCGCACTTCGTGCCTTCGAGAGAGAACTCGTTCGGTAAGTCAGCTTACTTGTTCCTCAAGTAAAGTTGCGTAGTGATTGGAATCCGACCGTTGTGGACACGCGTCAAGCGGTTGCATCGGGTCACTTCAGTCATTTTACTCATCGGGATCGCTACCTATAAATACCCCGCACCTTCCCACCATTTCGGCCATGGCTGCTCCTCTGAAGATTCGAAGACAGAAGTCTGTGAGCATCCCAAGAGAGATCCATCGAGAGAAAACCTAAACACAAGTCCAAGCTGAGTTGAGAAATTCACAGAGACTTAGTTCGAGATTAGCCGATCTTTTTATCTTGGAGAACTGCAAGTCTCCTAGACGGTTAGGCGTCGCCTATCAAGCAGTCGAAGAGTAATTGTCGCTGCTGAAGGAAGTTTGTTAAGGTCTCGGAGATGTCCTGAATCATCTACCACGAGTGAAAACTGGACAAGCTCGAGGAGTTTGTTGTAGTGGAGAATAGGACGGAGAGAGTTTTGCTCCAAGTGTTCAATCACCAGTCCCTCCAACCAGATGTAGCACTTTGCAGAGTGTGAACTGGTTTACCACACATCGTTGTGTCAGGCTCGTTTTCCTACTAGCATTTACATTAAGTATTTACTCGTTGCCTGTTTGTTTTCGATGTTTTCCTTCGCTTCCAACTTACTCGATCCATGCATTACCTTCGATACTGTATTTCCTTCGAGATGCCTTTATTTCTTCGTAGTTTGTCTGATTTCCTTCTAAGTTCCTTAGAATTTTTAGAAGTGATCATTCACCCCCTCCCCCTCTGATCATTCTTGAGCTTTCACTCTCCCAAAATACGATAAAACTGCTATGCGAGGTAAACAAATTACAGAAAGGCAATTGACAGGATTATAAACGCACCGCAATGCTAACTATGCTACAAAAGAAAGGAAGAGGTTCAAAAGCACGGGCAGTACGCCAAAAATAAGTAGACCGAAATCCACCTGCATCTACTACTAATCATCCACCTTGAGATATCTATCCAGAACATCTCGCTGGTATTAAGTTGCGAGCCCCACCCAAAGTTTAAACCCAAAGCAACAGACAACTGCAATAAAAGAACTTTGCGTAAAGTAAAAAATCCTTGTGACCGCGGTCACAAGCACCGTTGTTTTCCCCCTTGTGGCAACAACACATCCCCTAGACTCATGTTTCTGTCACTCAAGCGTGTCATCAGGGAGGCATGAACCCACAATCTAGCACAACGCTCCCTTTTGGAGTCACTACCTACTACTTGGCCAAAGCAATAAACAACAACGGAGAACATGCAAGAATTACTTAGGAACAAAAATATAAAAGATAGAAACCAAATATATTACTCTATCACAATCTGAACATAATCTCATAATCCATCAGATCCGATCAAACTCAACATAGCGATTGCAGAAATATTACAAAGGTGCCTCGATCATGTAGGGCAGCTCACGAGGTCTAAACAATGAAGATCAAAGAGGGGAGGAGAACATCACATAGCTACTGATCACGGACCCATGGTCCAAGGAAAACTACTCACGAGACATCCGGGAGCATCCATGGTGGAGAGGAAGCTCCCGGAGTTCAATCCTCCCTCCGGCAGGGTGCCGGGAAGAGGTCTTCTGGTGCTCCTGATCTTGGAAGCACGGAGGCGGCGGAACAGAGGCGAGTTCGCGGAATAGGGTTCTCGTTCCGGAGTTTTCCCGTGACGGGGGATAAATGGGCGAAAGGGGGCAGCCAGAGGTGGGCCAGGGGCCCCAGGCGCCCCCCTGGCGCAGCCAGGGGTGGGGCCGTGCCAGGTGGCCGCCTGGCCCCCCCTTGGCCCCCCTCTGGCCCCTCCCGGGCTTTTCTGGAAGCTTCCTCCACGCTGATTTTTTATCTAAATTTTCCCGAATTTTTCTGGCACTTTTTATATGGGGGAAAACTGAGATAGAAAAACAGCAGAAAACAGGAACTGGCACTGGGGTGCACTGAGTTAATAGGTTAGTCCAAATATGATCAAAAGTGTATGAAAGTGTATCTAGATCATAGCAATATCGCACAAAACATGCATGCAGCAAGCAGAAATTATAGATACGTTTTGGACGTATCAACATACGCTAGGCGGATCTTCATCTTGACGCGATGTGGAACCCTAGGACCGACACCTTCATTCGCAGTAGCAGCCCCCACGCCGCTCCGATCTAATTCCCCGCCGTTAGGCCGACTGCCGGCACCAGCTCAGTGTCAACTAGCGCCGCCCTAGCCACCAACGGATCTGGGCGAGTATTTAGATCCACAGTCGCCGTTCGCGACGGCGACAACCAAATCTGTCCTCCCCGAGGGCGGCCGGTGTCGGGGATATAATCCTGACAATAGAGAGGGGGTATGAAAGGAGCTAGATGAATCTGTACGTAGAGAGGTTTGACGCAGGGGAATTATACAGGTTAGGCCTCTCCATAGAGTTAAAAAACCTTAGTCCTGTCCCAGGCTGACTGGGGTGTTCTTTTTTCAAAATGCTGAGAAGGAAAGTGTTGCGCGTGCCCAAGCTGGAGGTGGGGGAGGCTTATATAGAGTGCGCCTCTGCCCCCTTAATGCCTCGGCTTAAATGGGTCTTAATTACAGGATTAAATGCGTACTAAATACAAGAAACGGTCTGCCCATCACTACTAATAAGGGAGGAGAAACGCCCGCAGCCTTGAATGCTTCCTGTCCGTTGCGTTCCCGTTTTTCGAGTAAAGAATGGCTCGCCGATCTTTTTCGAGTGCTGATCTATTCGGATCTTGCTGGTGCTCCGAGTGACTACGTACTCGGAAGTGGTTTCTGCTCTCCGAGTAACCTGTTACTCGGAGATCGTTAATGCTCCATGTTTTTTACTGATCTTATTTTGTTGAGTGTGTTGGAGAACCAAAGCCTTGAGCGTACCCCTTGGTTTCCCTTGCCTAGGGGTATACCTTTAATATTACCACAACAGCCGGCGCAGCCACTCCATCGTACGCCGCAGCGTCACTCAGAGCCGCCGCATAGACAGATACCCGCCGCCGCCGCCCGTCGGGGCACCCGGCAAATCGGCTCAGCAGCTCTTGGGAACGATTCATGCGGCTCAGCAGCTACACTTTCCAATACACCATCGTCCAAGCCGCTGTCAATTTTGTGATACACAATGAAGATGGAGAATGGGAACGCAACGCTGCCGGCTAGGAGGACTACGTCCTTGCTGTGGAGCGGTACAGAGCTGGTTGCACCGCTTCAACCCCGACGCTTGAGGAGTGGCAACCTCAGGCGTTTTTAGGCGAACTCCGGCGACCTCCGCTGACCTTTTATTAGTTGTTTTTTTCCAATATTTTTGTGCTCCCACTAGTGGACAGACCCCCCTACTATCCCGGTTCATATGGGCCTTCGGTCCCGGTTCCACACCCGGGACCAATAACTCGGGACCAATGCTGGTCCCGGTTGGCCCACGAACCGGGACCGAAGAGGCTCCACGTGGCCAGGCGCGCATTGAGGGGGGGAGGGGTCATCGGTCCCGGTTGATAGGAAGAACCGGGACCGAAGAGGCTCCACTGCCCTCTTTTTCTGCCGCGGCAGGATTTTCTGATTTTTTCCATTTATTTATTTTGTGTTTTGTATTCAATTAAATGGTACCTTATATATATAAAGCAACAATGAACCATAATATATATTACATATTATCGTCACGAATATATCATATACACCATCTCATTCCTCGTGCTTGGTCGAACATGTATTACACAAACGGTACTCACACGAGTTCGATCTAATTTACATTGGTCCTTGGTCGCTTGTCTTCCAAAAAATGAGGGTGAAAGAACTCTCCGGTCGGAGCTATGACATGGTCTAATAAGAATCCGGCGATTTCCTCTCGAATTTCTCGCACGCGTTCTCGTGGTAGAAGACCGTCCCGCATTTGTTCGATCTAATTAAAAGAAAGGGATCAATATATATGAATGAAACTAAACACAATTTAACGCAATAAATTAAAGTATTGAATGTTGTTTATCGTACTTCAATTTTCCTTATGTTTCGGGTTGCGGCCGTCTCTTTGGTCGTCTGGCGAATGAACTCGCAGACATAATATCCACATAAGTTATTCCCGGGTCCCTGTCTCAAACACTTTACGAGAACGGATATCAATGAATATTATAATCAGCATGATAATTATACTGAAACTAGAATAAAAAAGATGCACGGATCTAGCAAGTAGTACTTACATTCAGTGGTTCAAATGTAAGCTCTGCCGGAAGACCCGGTGTTTTGGCGGTGAACCGTTTCCAAGCCCTCTGGAGGCATGCCTGCATGTCCTCCCATGATTTCATAGATCTGCGTCCCGGGTCCATGACTTTTACTACTTGTCAGATCCCTCTGTTAGGTATGTGCTAGGGTTAGTTAGTGCCTTTGCATCATGCAAAAGTTTCAAAAAGAAACCTTGAAAATCAAATTCAAAATCCAAATGGGAGAAGGAACACCCCCCAGATGAATTAATTCCAAAGGCCAGAGAAAAATATTTTCCAAAAATTCATGTTAGAGTTTTGAAAAGTCTTATAAATGAGTGTGATCACATATCAAGTGATGTGGGACCCACCCCATGCTCATAGATTTTTCAAATATTCAAACAGTACCTTGGAAATAAAGAAATCACCCTATTTGAATTAAAATTCAAATCATTTGAATTTTAAAAATGTTGAAACTTCATAAGTGGTTAGTCTATATTATTATGAGGCCACATAAAAGTTTTCAGCATTTAATAAAATGGTTTGGTATTTTTATCAGAGCCAAAACAAATTACAGAAAAAGAAAGGAAAGATTAAACAGAGAGAAAAAGGAAAAGAGAGCTTACCTGGCCATTCGGCCCAACTCACTCCCAGCCGGCCCAGCCCACTCCCGCGCCTGTCGTCTTCCTCCCCACGCCCCGAAGCTGCTCGGTGGAATGCATGCAGCACTCCACCGACGCCGCCGCCGAGCCCTGGCCACCTCCTGCTTCCCCCTCGCCATCTTTTCGCGCCTGGAGACTTCGCGCAGCCGTTCTGATCCATTTCCCCCCTCCTCATCGTCTTCCTCCTCCTCCTGCACCCGATCCGTTGTCACCCGAGACCCCGCCGGAACGCCGACGAGGAGAACGCATGGACAACGCCGTCGACCAGCCGCGCCACCTTGTCCAATCGCTTCGCCGTCGTCGTCTTCATCGAGCTGCAGAAGGAATCGGAGCCGGACGCCTCCCCGAGCTCGCTAGCCTCATCGCCTTCACCGCCGGCCGCCACGGATCGACTTCGAATTCCGGCCAACTCCGAGCTTCCCCGAGCCCGCTAGCCATCCCGTCGTGTTCGTGGTGAGCTTCTCACCGTTTCCCCTAACCTAGCGCTCTCCCTCTCTCGCTCTAGCCGGATCCACCATGGGTGCCGAAGCACTTCGCCGCCATGGATGAGCTCGAGGTCGCCCCTGTGCCCCTTCGACTCGTCCAGCGCACGCGTTTGGCTCCTGAGCACGGTAGCTTTCGAACGTAAGTGTTCCCAGCCTGATCCGTGCACGGTTGCGTCAACTACGACCTCGTCGCCGTACTGCTGCCGCCGGAGTCGTCGCCGACTTGCTCGTTACGCCACTGAAGAAGTCTCCACCGACTCCAAGAAACAAGAGAGGTTCCGTCGTGGCCTCAACAGTGGACTCCGTCGCGAGCTCAACCTTCATGACTTTGCCACCTTCCAGGTCCTTGTCAACAAGGCCATCAAGGCAGAGGACATGAACACCCCCAATGACTTTCGCAAACACCCTAGAGAGGAAGGTTCATCCAGTTCTGGCTCCCAGAAGCGCAAGATCTGGATCCCCAATAGCATGTTTCGCCAGAACAACCCACCGAGGCCATCTTATTCGGCGCCTCGTCCACCCACCCAGTTCCACCCAGCTCCACCAAACAACCCAGCTCCACGCACTGTTTTCGGAGCTTGCTACAAGTGTGGTCAGGCAGGCCACTACTCTCGCGAGTGCCCCCAGAACCAAGTCCAGCACCAGAATGCTCCACCACGTGCCGGAGGCAACAACAACAACAATGGTCGTGGCAAGCCACCCCAGAAGGTCTACACTGCCAAACCCGCTCCTCCCGCCACTCGTGGACGTTTGAACCAGGTTGCCGCCGAAGAGACTGACGGCACCACTGACGTCATTCTTGGTACGCTCCCAGTCAATTTTGTTCCTACTTCCGTTCTTTTCGACCCAGGAGCATCTCATTCATTCATGTCGGAAAGTTATGCACTTCGTCATGAGTTACCCTTTGTTGAATTGTCCACCCCGATGGTTATTCAAACTCCAGGGTCACGATGGCAAACTAATAGAGTAAGCCATGGTAATCAAATTTCAATTGAGGGTTTAGTATTCCTTGCTTCACTCATAGCCCTCAAGTCTTCAGACATTGATGTCATCCTTGGCATGGATTGGCTATCAAGACAGAATGCCTATCTGGATTGCAAAGGCAAATCCATGAAACTCACCCACCCTTCAGGCAAAACAATCAACTATACCTCACCCAGAACAAGAACCCAAGTGCATTCCTTGAATGTACTTCCCCTTCCTGAACTTGAAGATATTCCGGTGGTTCGTGACTTCCCGGATGTCTTTCCTGAAGAGCTGCCGGGCATGCCACCCGACAGGTGCGTAGAATTTATAGTGGATCTTGTTCCAGGAACCGCACCAATTTCCAAACGCCCATATAAAATGGCCCCACATGAGTTAGCTGAGCTAAAAACCCAACTGGATGCTTCGTTGGCAAAAGGCTTCATCTGCCCTAGCTCATCGCCATGGGGTTCCCCCGTTCTGTTCGTAAAGAAGAAAGATGGAACAGAAAGGATGTGCGTAGATTATCGCCCGCTAAATTTGGCGACGATAAAGAACAAATACCCACTGCCCAGGATCAATGATCTTTATGATCAACTTGCAGGATCCGCCGTCTTCTCAAAGATGGATTTAAGATTAGGTTATCATCAGATCCGAATCCGAAACGAGGACATTCCCAAAACGGCTTTCACTACTCGTTATGGTCTTTACGAGTACACCGTCATGTCCTTTGGTTTAACCAATGCCCCCGCCACATTCTCACGCTTGATGAATTCTATCTTCATGGAGTACCTAGATAAATTTGCTGTGGTTTATCTTGATGATATTCTCATCTACTCGAAGAATGAAAAAGATCATGCCGAACACTTAAGGCTGGTATTGATGAAACTTAGAGGGCATCGCCTGTACGCTAAATTCTCCAAGTGTGAATTCTGGCTACCAGAAGTGACCTACTTAGGCCACGTGATTTCTGCAAAAGGCATTGCTGTGAATCCCGAGAGAGTTCAGGCCGTCCTTGACTGGACTCCACCTGAATCGGTTAAGCAAGTTAGAAGTTTTCTTGGCCTAGCCAGCTATTGCCGTCGCTTCGTCGAGAACTTTTCTAAAGTTGCAAAGCCTCTAACTGAACTCCTCAAGAAAGATAAGAAATTCTTATGGACTTCCAAGTGCGAGGAAAGCTTTCAAGAGCTAAAAAGAAGATTAACTTCTGCACCCGTACTTGCACCTCCAGACACCAAAAGAGATTTCGAGATCTATTGTGATGCATCACGGCAAGGGTTAGGATGCATACTTCTGCAAGATCGACATGTGGTAGCTTATGCTTCACGCCATTTGCGGCCACATGAAGAGAACTATCCTACCCATGACCTTGAACTCGCTGCCGTAGTTCATGCTCTCACAACTTGGCGACATTACCTCCTTGGTAATCGTTGTGAGATATTTTCCGACCACCAAAGCCTCAAATATATTTTCACCCAGCCAGATCTTAATCTCAGGCAAAGACGCTGGATTGAGTTGATAAAAGATTACGACGTAGCAATTTCTTACACCCCAGGTAAAGCCAATGTCATGGCTGATGCACTAAGTCGTAAGTCGTACTGTAACAACCTCATGTTACAGCAGTATCAACCACTTCTTCATGAGGACTTTCGCAAGCTCAACCTTGAGATTGTTCCTCATGGCTATCTTTCAACCTTGGTGGCGAAACCAACTCTTGAGGATCAAATCATAGTTGCCCAAAGACGTGCACGAGGTGTTCGCCGGATCAAGGAGAACATTGCTAGCGGAGTTGCTAAATGTTTCTCCACAGATAGCAAAGGAACGGTATTCTTTGAAAATCGTTTGGTAGTACCTAAGAATAAGGAACTAAGGCAACTCATCCTCAAAGAAGCCCATGACACACCCCTCTCAATTCATCCCGGTAGCACGAAAATGTACCGAGATCTACGCCAGAGATTTTTGTGGACTAGGATGAAGAGAGACATTGCTCAATTTGTCGCCGAATGTGATGTTTGTCGTCGCATTAAGGCAGAACATCAAAGACCTGCTGGTACACTTCAACCTTTGTCTATTCCCGAGTGGAAATGGGACAAAGTCGGTATGGACTTCATCACAGGCTTTCCAAGAACCCAGAAAGGAAACAATGCCATCTTCGTTGTCATAGATAGGCTTTCCAAAGTTGCTCACTTCCTTCCGGTTCGCGAGTCTATAACTGCTAGTCAGTTAGCGGACTTGTACATCTCCAGAATTGTATCCCTTCACGGTGTTCCTTTGGAAATCAATTCTGATCGCGGTAGCCTTTTCACCTCTAGATTTTGGGGAAGCTTCCAACGTGCTTTGGGAACTCATCTCTCCTTTAGTACGGCTTTCCATCCTCAGTCTAGCGGTCAAGTCGAAAGGGTTAACCAAATTCTTGAAGACATGCTCAGAGCTTGTGTTATCTCATTCGGAAAGAATTGGGAGAATTCTCTTCCATTTGCCGAATTTGCTTATAACAATAGTTTTCAATCTAGTCTGAACATGGCTCCTTTTGAACTCCTTTATGGACGACGATGTCGAACACCTTTAAACTGGTCTGAAACCGGTGAAAGACAATTCTTTGGACCGGATATGATCAAGGAAGCAGAAGAGCAAGTTCGCATTGTTCGTGATCAATTGAAAGCAGCCCAGTCTCGTCAGAAAAGCTACTATGATCGTCATCATAGACAAGAAAGCTACAATCTGGATGAGAAGGCTTACCTTCGGGTTACTCCTCTGAAGGGAACCCAACGTTTCGGTATCAAAGGCAAGTTGGCCCCACGTTACATCGGACCTTTCCGCATTATTGCTAAACGTGGAGAAGTTGCCTACCAACTTGAACTACCTCCGCACCTTTCCCGAGTACACGATGTATTCCATGTATCCCAACTCAGGCGTTGCTTCAAGGACCCCATCCGCGAAGTCGACCATGAGACGCTTGATCTCCAAGATGACCTTTCTTATCGAGAATACCCCGTTCGTATTCTTGATTCCGCAGAGCGTGTCACTCGTCGTCAGAAGATTAGGTTTCTGAAAGTGCAATGGTTGAAGGGAATATGCCCGAGAGGCAATAATAAAGTGGTTATTATCTTATTCCATGTTTATGATAAATGTTTATTTTCATGCTATAATTGTGTTAACCGGAAACGTTAATACATGTGTGTTTAATAAACAAAGAAAAGGTTCCTAGTAATGTCTCTCTTTATACTAGCTTGTTGATTAACGGATGATCAAGGTTTCCTGATCATTGACATTGGATGTCGTTAATAACAAGGTCATATCATTGGAGAATGATGTGATGAACATACACCCACAGTAGTTATAGCAATACGATCATGTCATCAAAGTTTCTATTGCTGTATCAAACTTTCACGAAGTAACCCTAATCCTTAGACCATGAGATCACGTCAATCACTGACACCGGAAGAGTACTTTGATTCCATCAAACGTCACACCGTAACAGGGTGATTATAAAGGTGTCGTTGGGTACTTGGAAAGTGTTAGTTGAGGCTCGTGGATCAAGAGTGGGATTTGTCCATCCAGATGACGGAGAGATATACTCTGGGCCCTCTCGGTGATATCACATTGACATCGCTTGCAAGCACGTGACTGGCTCACGAGGATGTTATATCACGGAACGAGTAAAGAGTACTTGTCGGTAACGAGATCGAACTAGGTATGGATGATACCAAATGATCGGATCTCGGACAAGTAAAATATCGCGAGACAAAAGGAATTGGTTACGGAGTAATGGTTCACACGATCACTAGTTCATCGTTGAGTAAGTGGGAGTCATTATGGATCTCCAGATCCCGCTGATGATTATTGATCTGAGAGGAGTCTCGGTCATGTCCATTTTATTCACGAACCGTAGGGTGACACACTTAAGGTTCATCGACGTGTTTTAAGTGGATACGGAACGCAGGAGAAAATAATGGACAACACAGGACAGCACAAGGACTGTTTCGATAAAATTGCCGAAATAGTTTCGGAATATCGAAATAGTGCAAGGGGATAATTGTTAATGTGTTCATTGAATGAAGTGTTCATCAATGAAGTACTCATTAAATGAAGTGTTCATTAATTTGAGTGACATTAAACAAGTGAATTAAAAGGAGTTTTAATTGGAAGACCTTTGGTTTTTGAGTGGAGGTTAAATGGGAGAAAGTGCCACTTGATTATGTGTGAGTGGAGACTCCACTAGCAATCAAGAGGGGAGAGGTGGGGGCACCTCTTGGGGCGCCTTGGGTGCTGCCCCCCTCTCCTATAAAAGGAGGAGGTGGAGACCCCTCTAGTCACCAATTCCTCCATCTCTCATATGCCCTTTGGTTGGCATCTTCCTCCCCTTGCTAGCTGATCCAGTTTCACGAGTACGGTGCTTAGGCGAAGCCCTGCTCAAGATCTTCTCTACCACCACCACCGCTATGTTGTAGTGCTGCTGGAGTTCCCGAGGATCCACTACTTCCGCTGCCCAACTGGAGCAAGGGGCGGAGGTCGTCACTGATCTGTACGTGTGACCGACTACGGAGACGCTGCCCGTTCGTGGCGTCAAGTCTTCATCACGACCTTGAGGTCGGCGAGTGTTCGACTACATCACCCACGAGAATAGTTCTCGTTAAAGCTTTTGGTCTTCGAGGGTGAGTCCTTCTCAAACCGTTACAAGTTATCTCCTAGATGTGATCTTGGCAGTTGCAATCGTAGGAAAATTTTTGTTTTCTATGCAACGAACCCTTCAGTGGTATCAGAGCCTCGTCTATGCGTAGATGCTTTGTACGGTTAGAACACATAGAGATGTGGGCGTTGATCCTCTAGTTGTTACCCTCTTTTGTGCACTTGTTCATATTGCGGCAATGTTGGATTGAAGCGGCCCTAAGCGCAGATTGCGTGTCACGCTTGACATACGGCTTGTACCGTATAAAGTGGCTTTGGGGGTGTCTGTTTCTCTAACATTAGTGATATGGCATTTGCAACGGAGGGCCCTGGAAAGGGATGAAAAGAAACAACTAGCGAATCAACGTTGTGGTTCTTGTCCGTAGGTAAGATCGGTTCTTTCCTAGGAAGCCCAAAACCACGTAAAATTTGCAAAGATAATTTAGAAGCGTCTAACTTGTTTTTGCAGGGCATGTGATGTGATATGGTCATTGTTACAAAATTGTTGTATGAAATGAGATTTATTGTAAACAACCGGCAGGAGCCATATGGTTGTGTTTTTCCTTTTTAAGGCCTGCGTGCTGTAGATATATCCATGAGATATATTGTAATGGAGAAGGACGACCATGGTGGTGGCGCCATGGACCTTGGTGCCGCGCCGGTGGCATGATGGAGATCATACCAAGACGCACAAAGATGGAGATCTATTGCGAGAAGGACCATATCATATCACATTATCCATGCATGTGATGTTTATCCTTTTATGCATCTTATTTTGCTTAGTTACGATCATGATCGCTGCGGTAGCATTATAAGATGATCCCTCTCACTTAATATCAAGATAATTATATGTTCTTCATTAGTATGCACCATTAAGAAAGTTCGTCGTTTCGAGACACCACGTGATGATCGGGTGTGATAGACTCTACGTTCGCATACAACGGGTGTTTTCAAGCCTAGCATGTACAGACATGGCCTTGAAACACATGCAAATACTAAGGTTCTACTTGGCGAGCCTAGCATGTACAGACATGGCCTCGGAACATGGACCGAAAGGTTAAGCACGAGTCATATGGATGATATGATGAACCATATTGAGATGCTCGCCATTGCAGCTACACTGCCTCACGTGATGATCGGTCGTGGTGTAGTGAATTTGGTTCGTGTAATCACCAAAGACGACTCGAGGGATGTTGTTTTTGAGTGGGAGTTAGATGAACTCATTTTATCATGAACTAAATCAAAGTGAATTTGCATAGTTCGTTGTAGTCATTGGCATTTGTTTACTACCTTTGCGCTTAGCTATAATTGAGATAATAGAACTATAGAATTCTGGATATTTAACTTTACGGACTGGTACCGTATTGTTTGAGTGTCAATCTAAAGTTTAAAGTCTTATTGCAAACTTTAGCAAACCTTGCTTACTCCATGAAGTTTAATAATGTGTATTAAATCGAGAGTAACAATTCCAGTGTTAGTGTCTAAGTATCACACTTGCCTCCATGATCCTTGATATTCAAATGTTGTTTGTTATTATCAAGGTTATCTAGGAGCTGAAAGGATTGTTTCAGAAACTATCATGTGTGGAAGATATAGCGATATCTGAAACAATGTTTAGTTGCAATGTGATAGAGTAAAATTTAGTGAGAAACATGTTCTCATATTGTATGAGAATTTGTGAAGGTTGGAGACACTATGTGTCCTAATCTCTCAAAAAGGTTTTGGGAACTAATATTGTACTCACAGTTTGTCCCTATGAGCTATGGTAGTTTTGTCATGAAAGTTGTCATGATAGGATGAATGGAAGATGTAGGTAAAATGTTTACTACACTATAAGATTACTAAAGAATGGAATTTGGAAGAACACCAAACATTTGATGACGGTGATCTACATCAAAGTGAAAATCAAAGGGTGTTAGTATTTGACTAACACACTTTGGATTATGTGTCATATGAATGGTGCCACAAGTGATGTTGATAAATTCTTCTAAAAAGGAAAGGAATTGCTGAAAGAGGATCTAAAAAAATATTTTGGCGAAAAAGAAAAAGGAAAAGACTGGAAATGTCCAGCTCGGGTATATAGATGATATACATGTTATGGGTATATTCATTGCTTGTTAAACAGCGTGATTCTTGAGTATTGGATACTGATTGGTTGGTATGAAGTGTCATACGGAACAACGCAATACAAGAGTTGCAATGGCCTGAGTAACTAGCAAATGAATATGGGATGATTCTCATCAAGAACAAAATAAAGTGTTATTGTGTTTATCGTTGGAATTAAACCTAGCCTTCAAGATTTATTTGAATAATTGTTATTCTGTTCTGGTGTTATACGAACAATAGTTGTTCAAATTATCACCATATTCATAGAAGATGGATGAACTCTATAAATCTTGTTGGAGAAATCACATCCATAATAACTGATGCTAAACATGTCGCAAGACAAATGATTAGAAGATCACTTATGAGTGACACCACCGTTTGAATCATATTGGAAAGAAACACATGAAGAAACTCCATGGTGATGGAATTTTGGAGTCTTTTGATTTTGAATCAATTGACGGTTGTGAGAAATTTCTAGAGATGATTGAAACACCGTTTGAATCATATTGGAAAGAAACACATGAAGAAACTCCATGGTGATGGAATTTTGGAGTCTTTTGATTTTGAATCAATTGACGGTTGTGAGAAATTTCTAGAGATGATTGAAACACCGTTTAAATCATATTGGAAAGATAACATGAAGAAACTCCATGTTGGTGGAATTTTGGAGTCTTTTGATTTTGAATCAACTGACGCTTGTAAGAATTTCCTAGAAATGATTGAAACTCCGTTCATAGGCCAAAGAAGGACGGACGACTAACTTATTGGACATTATACATGTTGATGTGTATAGTTCATTATGTGTAGCCGTGTGTGGTGGGTCTTATAACTTCATATACTTTAACCGAGGATTTGAGTGAATATATGTGTATATTTACTTGATAAGGAAGAAGTATGAAATGTTTGAAAATGTTCAAATAAATTTTAAGATGAAGTGAAAATCATTGTAACGAGAAAATAAGAGTTTATGATTGGATCATAAAAGAAGATTTTTGAGTTAAAAGTTTAGCAAATGCCTGAGAGTTTAGGAATCGTTCCAAAACTTGCATTTCCCGAAACACCATAGGAGTATGGAGTGTTCGAGAGATGTAATCAAACCTTGTTTGACATGGTAAGGATCAAAGGTGTTATTTATAAAATTGCCATTATATTTTAAGGATTAAGCTTTAGAGACTACCGCTTTTCACTGAAAAGAGCGCCATCGAGATCCGTTGAAATGACACCATATAAGTTATGGAATGGGATAAAACCCAATTTGTCTTTTCTTAAATTTTGGTATGCAAGGCATATGTAAAATGTTTACAACCAAAGTAGGATAAAATGCGTCTTTGTAAGTTATCCCAAAGTAACCGTTGGGTATTCCTCCATAACATAAAGACAAAAGTGTTTTGTGGCTAAGTGCATCAAGTTTCTTGAGAAGGAATTTTTTGCGAAAAGTTAAGTGGGAGGACAGTAGAACTTCGATTAGGTTGTCGAACCTAAGCTTTATGTGCTAAGTGGCGCAGCGCCGGAAAGTGTCCCGGAAGCGGCCGCAATGCTCTTGGCTCCCGTGTCCCAAAGGTTGTGGTCACGGCGATCTAAGTTCCTATTGAACTGCGTAGTTCGGATAATCGATCAAATAGTAAGATTTGTGATTGAATCATTGTTATTTGATAATAATGGACCGACTACATGCAAAGAAGCAATGATGGGCCCTGACTCCGTCAAAATGGCTAGAAGCTATAAAATCCGTGATAGTTCCATACACGAGAAACCAAGTTTCTGAACTTGGAAGACCCTCCAGATACCGTGTTTGGATCTATAAAGAAACAGACGTGGATGTTCTCACATCTATGAAATATTCGACATATCGTTAAAATGGTTTACGATTATGTTCAAAGAGTTGGCTATGACAAGATTTGATCTTTCATAACGATATTTAGTCTGGACGGATTATTGTAGCAACCACTACATATGCTAGTTTTTTGTATATGGTAGTTGAACAAACGGAACAACGTTCTTCTAATAGAATGGTTACCTAGGACGTGTACAGGACACGGTCCAAAGGGTTCTGTTAATTCAAAGGATGCTAAAATAGCATGCAAATTTCAATGGTTAAAATAAGCATTCGCGGAGTTGGAATCTTCATCATGATGAAATTGTTAAAACGTTTAGTTTCATCAGAGACGGTGAAGATGCTTGCTTTTGCAAGAAATTAAGTGGGAGCGCTGAGACATATTCCTAATACATTATGTAGAAGACATATTGTTGATTGGAAATGATGTATCTTTTATTGACACGGGTGAAGTTTCATTGAAAATTTGATTTTAATGGAAGATTTGGGCAAAACCAGAATATTGGACATCAATGTCTATGCAGATAGATTGAGGTTCTAATATGGTTGTGCCAAAGTACATAGATGAGGTATTGAATGAAGTTCAATATGGAAACGACGAGAAAAGTTCTTGCCGCATGGAAAAGGTTGAAGCGAGATTCAAGTGTTTTGACACTTGGTGAGTAAAACCACATGAATGATTTGATCAATCATGTACACCATGATATGTACAATTCCAGAATGTCCTATGCTCTAAATGTTATGAGCATATACCAGAATGATTCATAAGATGATCATTGGACAATAGTAAAGATATCCTTACGTGCTTTGGAAGGACTAAGAATATATATTATGTATGTTGGACAATAGTTCATTGTAAAGTGTTACATTGATACTAGTTTTGTCGCAAGATACAATCTAAATTTATCTCAATTTTGGCGGTATGTTAAGGTGGCAAAATGTAATGGAAGAAAGTTCCATGATAGATTTGGAATAGTTCCAAATGGATTTGGATGAGTTCCAAAGTTAAGACATTATAACGAATACTACAAGGAAAGGCTAAGTATATGACTGCTCTAGCAGCAGCAAAGGAGGGCATTTGTGTCAAGAAGTTTGTTTGACAAACTAGGTGTAGTTCCAAGTGAGCTAATACTATGAAGATCTATTGTACGACAATAGAATCAACATGTTTTGAGCTCAAGGGACTAAGGTCTCACCGGAGGACCAAATTTATGCAATGCCATCTCATTAGTGAATGAGTGATGCGTAGAGACGCAAAGAAATGCAAATACACACGGACCTGAAGTGTCAGATCTGGATATTAGGTTTACCACTAGCAATGCGTATGGATAACACCTGAATGCCATAGGTGTCGGATGCGCAAGTACCAAACTAGATTATTGACTCTAGTGCAAGTGGGAGACTGAAGGGAATATGCCCGAGAGGCAATAATAAAGTGGTTATTATCTTATTCCATGTTTATGATAAATGTTTATTTTCATGCTATAATTGTGTTAACCGGAAACGTTAATACATGTGTGTTTAATAAACAAAGAAAAGGTTCCTAGTAATGTCTCTCTTTATACTAGCTTGTTGATTAACGGATGATCAAGGTTTCCTGATCATTGACATTGGATGTCGTTAATAACAAGGTCATATCATTGGAGAATGATGTGATGAACATACACCCACAGTAGTTATAGCAATACGATCATGTCATCAAAGTTTCTATTGCTGTATCAAACTTTCACGAAGTAACCCTAATCCTTAGACCATGAGATCACGTCAATCACTGACACCGGAAGAGTACTTTGATTCCATCAAACGTCACACCGTAACAGGGTGATTATAAAGGTGTCGTTGGGTACTTGGAAAGTGTTAGTTGAGGCTCGTGGATCAAGAGTGGGATTTGTCCATCCAGATGACGGAGAGATATACTCTGGGCCCTCTCGGTGATATCACATTGACATCGCTTGCAAGCACGTGACTGGCTCACGAGGATGTTATATCACGGAACGAGTAAAGAGTACTTGTCGGTAACGAGATCGAACTAGGTATGGATGATACCAAATGATCGGATCTCGGACAAGTAAAATATCGCGAGACAAAAGGAATTGGTTACGGAGTAATGGTTCACACGATCACTAGTTCATCGTTGAGTAAGTGGGAGTCATTATGGATCTCCAGATCCCGCTGATGATTATTGATCTGAGAGGAGTCTCGGTCATGTCCATTTTATTCACGAACCGTAGGGTGACACACTTAAGGTTCATCGACGTGTTTTAAGTGGATACGGAACGCAGGAGAAAATACTAGACAACACAGGACAGCACAAGGACTGTTTCGATAAAATTGCCGAAATAGTTTCGGAATATCGAAATAGTGCAAGGGGATAATTGTTAATGTGTTCATTGAATGAAGTGTTCATCAATGAAGTACTCATTAAATGAAGTGTTCATTAATTTGAGTGACATTAAACAAGTGAATTAAAAGGAGTTTTAATTGGAAGACCTTTGGTTTTTGAGTGGAGGTTAAATGGGAGAAAGTGCCACTTGATTATGTGTGAGTGGAGACTCCACTAGCAATCAAGAGGGGAGAGGTGGGGGCACCTCTTGGGGCGCCTTGGGTGCTGCCCCCCTCTCCTATAAAAGGAGGAGGTGGAGACCCCTCTAGTCACCAATTCCTCCATCTCTCATATGCCCTTTGGTTGGCATCTTCCTCCCCTTGCTAGCTGATCCAGTTTCACGAGTACGGTGCTTAGGCGAAGCCCTGCTCAAGATCTTCTCTACCACCACCACCGCTATGTTGTAGTGCTGCTGGAGTTCCCGAGGATCCACTACTTCCGCTGCCCAACTGGAGCAAGGGGCGGAGGTCGTCACTGATCTGTACGTGTGACCGACTACGGAGACGCTGCCCGTTCGTGGCGTCAAGTCTTCATCACGACCTTGAGGTCGGCGAGTGTTCGACTACATCACCCACGAGAATAGTTCTCGTTAAAGCTTTTGGTCTTCGAGGGTGAGTCCTTCTCAAACCGTTACAAGTTATCTCCTAGATGTGATCTTGGCAGTTGCAATCGTAGGAAAATTTTTGTTTTCTATGCAACGAACCCTTCAGTGGTATCAGAGCCTCGTCTATGCGTAGATGCTTTGTACGGTTAGAACACATAGAGATGTGGGCGTTGATCCTCTAGTTGTTACCCTCTTTTGTGCACTTGTTCATATTGCGGCAATGTTGGATTGAAGCGGCCCTAAGCGCAGATTGCGTGTCACGCTTGACATACGGCTTGTACCGTATAAAGTGGCTTTGGGGGTGTCTGTTTCTCTAACATTAGTGATATGGCATTTGCAACGGAGGGCCCTGGAAAGGGATGAAAAGAAACAACTAGCGAATCAACGTTGTGGTTCTTGTCCGTAGGTAAGATCGGTTCTTTCCTAGGAAGCCCAAAACCACGTAAAATTTGCAAAGATAATTTAGAAGCGTCTAACTTGTTTTTGCAGGGCATGTGATGTGATATGGTCATTGTTACAAAATTGTTGTATGAAATGAGATTTATTGTAAACAACCGGCAGGAGCCATATGGTTGTGTTTTTCCTTTTTAAGGCCTGCGTGCTGTAGATATATCCATGAGATATATTGTAATGGAGAAGGACGACCATGGTGGTGGCGCCATGGACCTTGGTGCCGCGCCGGTGGCATGATGGAGATCATACCAAGACGCACAAAGATGGAGATCTATTGCGAGAAGGACCATATCATATCACATTATCCATGCATGTGATGTTTATCCTTTTATGCATCTTATTTTGCTTAGTTACGATCATGATCGCTGCGGTAGCATTATAAGATGATCCCTCTCACTTAATATCAAGATAATTATATGTTCTTCATTAGTATGCACCATTAAGAAAGTTCGTCGTTTCGAGACACCACGTGATGATCGGGTGTGATAGACTCTACGTTCGCATACAACGGGTGTTTTCAAGCCTAGCATGTACAGACATGGCCTTGAAACACATGCAAATACT
The DNA here is from genome assembly GCA_950022295.1 of Bromus sterilis. Taxonomy (NCBI): domain Eukaryota; kingdom Viridiplantae; phylum Streptophyta; class Magnoliopsida; order Poales; family Poaceae; genus Bromus; species Bromus sterilis. The sequence goes on along the minus strand of OX465598.1, from coordinate 15,576,590 downwards.
AAGGTTCTACTTGGCGAGCCTAGCATGTACAGACATGGCCTCGGAACATGGACCGAAAGGTTAAGCACGAGTCATATGGATGATATGATGAACCATATTGAGATGCTCGCCATTGCAGCTACACTGCCTCACGTGATGATCGGTCGTGGTGTAGTGAATTTGGTTCGTGTAATCACCAAAGACGACTCGAGGGATGTTGTTTTTGAGTGGGAGTTAGATGAACTCATTTTATCATGAACTAAATCAAAGTGAATTTGCATAGTTCGTTGTAGTCATTGGCATTTGTTTACTACCTTTGCGCTTAGCTATAATTGAGATAATAGAACTATAGAATTCTGGATATTTAACTTTACGGACTGGTACCGTATTGTTTGAGTGTCAATCTAAAGTTTAAAGTCTTATTGCAAACTTTAGCAAACCTTGCTTACTCCATGAAGTTTAATAATGTGTATTAAATCGAGAGTAACAATTCCAGTGTTAGTGTCTAAGTATCACACTTGCCTCCATGATCCTTGATATTCAAATGTTGTTTGTTATTATCAAGGTTATCTAGGAGCTGAAAGGATTGTTTCAGAAACTATCATGTGTGGAAGATATAGCGATATCTGAAACAATGTTTAGTTGCAATGTGATAGAGTAAAATTTAGTGAGAAACATGTTCTCATATTGTATGAGAATTTGTGAAGGTTGGAGACACTATGTGTCCTAATCTCTCAAAAAGGTTTTGGGAACTAATATTGTACTCACAGTTTGTCCCTATGAGCTATGGTAGTTTTGTCATGAAAGTTGTCATGATAGGATGAATGGAAGATGTAGGTAAAATGTTTACTACACTATAAGATTACTAAAGAATGGAATTTGGAAGAACACCAAACATTTGATGACGGTGATCTACATCAAAGTGAAAATCAAAGGGTGTTAGTATTTGACTAACACACTTTGGATTATGTGTCATATGAATGGTGCCACAAGTGATGTTGATAAATTCTTCTAAAAAGGAAAGGAATTGCTGAAAGAGGATCTAAAAAAATATTTTGGCGAAAAAGAAAAAGGAAAAGACTGGAAATGTCCAGCTCGGGTATATAGATGATATACATGTTATGGGTATATTCATTGCTTGTTAAACAGCGTGATTCTTGAGTATTGGATACTGATTGGTTGGTATGAAGTGTCATACGGAACAACGCAATACAAGAGTTGCAATGGCCTGAGTAACTAGCAAATGAATATGGGATGATTCTCATCAAGAACAAAATAAAGTGTTATTGTGTTTATCGTTGGAATTAAACCTAGCCTTCAAGATTTATTTGAATAATTGTTATTCTGTTCTGGTGTTATACGAACAATAGTTGTTCAAATTATCACCATATTCATAGAAGATGGATGAACTCTATAAATCTTGTTGGAGAAATCACATCCATAATAACTGATGCTAAACATGTCGCAAGACAAATGATTAGAAGATCACTTATGAGTGACACCACCGTTTGAATCATATTGGAAAGAAACACATGAAGAAACTCCATGGTGATGGAATTTTGGAGTCTTTTGATTTTGAATCAATTGACGGTTGTGAGAAATTTCTAGAGATGATTGAAACACCGTTTGAATCATATTGGAAAGAAACACATGAAGAAACTCCATGGTGATGGAATTTTGGAGTCTTTTGATTTTGAATCAATTGACGGTTGTGAGAAATTTCTAGAGATGATTGAAACACCGTTTAAATCATATTGGAAAGATAACATGAAGAAACTCCATGTTGGTGGAATTTTGGAGTCTTTTGATTTTGAATCAACTGACGCTTGTAAGAATTTCCTAGAAATGATTGAAACTCCGTTCATAGGCCAAAGAAGGACGGACGACTAACTTATTGGACATTATACATGTTGATGTGTATAGTTCATTATGTGTAGCCGTGTGTGGTGGGTCTTATAACTTCATATACTTTAACCGAGGATTTGAGTGAATATATGTGTATATTTACTTGATAAGGAAGAAGTATGAAATGTTTGAAAATGTTCAAATAAATTTTAAGATGAAGTGAAAATCATTGTAACGAGAAAATAAGAGTTTATGATTGGATCATAAAAGAAGATTTTTGAGTTAAAAGTTTAGCAAATGCCTGAGAGTTTAGGAATCGTTCCAAAACTTGCATTTCCCGAAACACCATAGGAGTATGGAGTGTTCGAGAGATGTAATCAAACCTTGTTTGACATGGTAAGGATCAAAGGTGTTATTTATAAAATTGCCATTATATTTTAAGGATTAAGCTTTAGAGACTACCGCTTTTCACTGAAAAGAGCGCCATCGAGATCCGTTGAAATGACACCATATAAGTTATGGAATGGGATAAAACCCAATTTGTCTTTTCTTAAATTTTGGTATGCAAGGCATATGTAAAATGTTTACAACCAAAGTAGGATAAAATGCGTCTTTGTAAGTTATCCCAAAGTAACCGTTGGGTATTCCTCCATAACATAAAGACAAAAGTGTTTTGTGGCTAAGTGCATCAAGTTTCTTGAGAAGGAATTTTTTGCGAAAAGTTAAGTGGGAGGACAGTAGAACTTCGATTAGGTTGTCGAACCTAAGCTTTATGTGCTAAGTGGCGCAGCGCCGGAAAGTGTCCCGGAAGCGGCCGCAATGCTCTTGGCTCCCGTGTCCCAAAGGTTGTGGTCACGGCGATCTAAGTTCCTATTGAACTGCGTAGTTCGGATAATCGATCAAATAGTAAGATTTGTGATTGAATCATTGTTATTTGATAATAATGGACCGACTACATGCAAAGAAGCAATGATGGGCCCTGACTCCGTCAAAATGGCTAGAAGCTATAAAATCCGTGATAGTTCCATACACGAGAAACCAAGTTTCTGAACTTGGAAGACCCTCCAGATACCGTGTTTGGATCTATAAAGAAACAGACGTGGATGTTCTCACATCTATGAAATATTCGACATATCGTTAAAATGGTTTACGATTATGTTCAAAGAGTTGGCTATGACAAGATTTGATCTTTCATAACGATATTTAGTCTGGACGGATTATTGTAGCAACCACTACATATGCTAGTTTTTTGTATATGGTAGTTGAACAAACGGAACAACGTTCTTCTAATAGAATGGTTACCTAGGACGTGTACAGGACACGGTCCAAAGGGTTCTGTTAATTCAAAGGATGCTAAAATAGCATGCAAATTTCAATGGTTAAAATAAGCATTCGCGGAGTTGGAATCTTCATCATGATGAAATTGTTAAAACGTTTAGTTTCATCAGAGACGGTGAAGATGCTTGCTTTTGCAAGAAATTAAGTGGGAGCGCTGAGACATATTCCTAATACATTATGTAGAAGACATATTGTTGATTGGAAATGATGTATCTTTTATTGACACGGGTGAAGTTTCATTGAAAATTTGATTTTAATGGAAGATTTGGGCAAAACCAGAATATTGGACATCAATGTCTATGCAGATAGATTGAGGTTCTAATATGGTTGTGCCAAAGTACATAGATGAGGTATTGAATGAAGTTCAATATGGAAACGACGAGAAAAGTTCTTGCCGCATGGAAAAGGTTGAAGCGAGATTCAAGTGTTTTGACACTTGGTGAGTAAAACCACATGAATGATTTGATCAATCATGTACACCATGATATGTACAATTCCAGAATGTCCTATGCTCTAAATGTTATGAGCATATACCAGAATGATTCATAAGATGATCATTGGACAATAGTAAAGATATCCTTACGTGCTTTGGAAGGACTAAGAATATATATTATGTATGTTGGACAATAGTTCATTGTAAAGTGTTACATTGATACTAGTTTTGTCGCAAGATACAATCTAAATTTATCTCAATTTTGGCGGTATGTTAAGGTGGCAAAATGTAATGGAAGAAAGTTCCATGATAGATTTGGAATAGTTCCAAATGGATTTGGATGAGTTCCAAAGTTAAGACATTATAACGAATACTACAAGGAAAGGCTAAGTATATGACTGCTCTAGCAGCAGCAAAGGAGGGCATTTTTGTCAAGAAGTTTGTTTGACAAACTAGGTGTAGTTCCAAGCGAGCTAATACTATGAAGATCTATTGTACGACAATAGAATCAACATGTTTTGAGCTCAAGGGACTAAGGTCTCACCGGAGGACCAAATTTATGCAATGCCATCTCATTAGTGAATGAGTGATGCGTAGAGACGCAAAGAAATGCAAATACACACGGACCTGAAGTGTCAGATCTGGATATTAGGTTTACCACTAGCAATGCGTATGGATAACACCTGAATGCCATAGGTGTCGGATGCGCAAGTACCAAACTAGATTATTGACTCTAGTGCAAGTGGGAGACTGAAGGGAATATGCCCGAGAGGCAATAATAAAGTGGTTATTATCTTATTCCATGTTTATGATAAATGTTTATTTTCATGCTATAATTGTGTTAACCGGAAACGTTAATACATGTGTGTTTAATAAACAAAGAAAAGGTTCCTAGTAATGTCTCTCTTTATACTAGCTTGTTGATTAACGGATGATCAAGGTTTCCTGATCATTGACATTGGATGTCGTTAATAACAAGGTCATATCATTGGAGAATGATGTGATGAACATACACCCACAGTAGTTATAGCAATACGATCATGTCATCAAAGTTTCTATTGCTGTATCAAACTTTCACGAAGTAACCCTAATCCTTAGACCATGAGATCACGTCAATCACTGACACCGGAAGAGTACTTTGATTCCATCAAACGTCACACCGTAACAGGGTGATTATAAAGGTGTCGTTGGGTACTTGGAAAGTGTTAGTTGAGGCTCGTGGATCAAGAGTGGGATTTGTCCATCCAGATGACGGAGAGATATACTCTGGGCCCTCTCGGTGATATCACATTGACATCGCTTGCAAGCACGTGACTGGCTCACGAGGATGTTATATCACGGAACGAGTAAAGAGTACTTGTCGGTAACGAGATCGAACTAGGTATGGATGATACCAAATGATCGGATCTCGGACAAGTAAAATATCGCGAGACAAAAGGAATTGGTTACGGAGTAATGGTTCACACGATCACTAGTTCATCGTTGAGTAAGTGGGAGTCATTATGGATCTCCAGATCCCGCTGATGATTATTGATCTGAGAGGAGTCTCGGTCATGTCCATTTTATTCACGAACCGTAGGGTGACACACTTAAGGTTCATCGACGTGTTTTAAGTGGATACGGAACGCAGGAGAAAATACTAGACAACACAGGACAGCACAAGGACTGTTTCGATAAAATTGCCGAAATAGTTTCGGAATATCGAAATAGTGCAAGGGGATAATTGTTAATGTGTTCATTGAATGAAGTGTTCATCAATGAAGTACTCATTAAATGAAGTGTTCATTAATTTGAGTGACATTAAACAAGTGAATTAAAAGGAGTTTTAATTGGAAGACCTTTGGTTTTTGAGTGGAGGTTAAATGGGAGAAAGTGCCACTTGATTATGTGTGAGTGGAGACTCCACTAGCAATCAAGAGGGGAGAGGTGGGGGCACCTCTTGGGGCGCCTTGGGTGCTGCCCCCCTCTCCTATAAAAGGAGGAGGTGGAGACCCCTCTAGTCACCAATTCCTCCATCTCTCATATGCCCTTTGGTTGGCATCTTCCTCCCCTTGCTAGCTGATCCAGTTTCACGAGTACGGTGCTTAGGCGAAGCCCTGCTCAAGATCTTCTCTACCACCACCACCGCTATGTTGTAGTGCTGCTGGAGTTCCCGAGGATCCACTACTTCCGCTGCCCAACTGGAGCAAGGGGCGGAGGTCGTCACTGATCTGTACGTGTGACCGACTACGGAGACGCTGCCCGTTCGTGGCGTCAAGTCTTCATCACGACCTTGAGGTCGGCGAGTGTTCGACTACATCACCCACGAGAATAGTTCTCGTTAAAGCTTTTGGTCTTCGAGGGTGAGTCCTTCTCAAACCGTTACAAGTTATCTCCTAGATGTGATCTTGGCAGTTGCAATCGTAGGAAAATTTTTGTTTTCTATGCAACGAACCCTTCAGTGGTATCAGAGCCTCGTCTATGAGTAGATGCTTTGTACGGTTAGAACACATAGAGATGTGGGCGTTGATCCTCTAGTTGTTACCCTCTTTTGTGCACTTGTTCATATTGCGGCAATGTTGGATTGAAGCGGCCCTAAGCGCAGATTGCGTGTCACGCTTGACATACGGCTTGTACCGTATAAAGTGGCTTTGGGGGTGTCTGTTTCTCTAACATTAGTGATATGGCACTTGCAACGGAGGGCCCTGGAAAGGGATGAAAAGAAACAACTAGCGAATCAACGTTGTGGTTCTTGTCCGTAGGTAAGATCGGTTCTTTCCTAGGAAGCCCAAAACCACGTAAAATTTGCAAAGATAATTTAGAAGCGTCTAACTTGTTTTTGCAGGGCATGTGATGTGATATGGTCATTGTTACAAAATTGTTGTATGAAATGAGATTTATTGTAAACAACCGGCAGGAGCCATATGGTTGTGTTTTTCCTTTTTAAGGCCTGCGTGCTGTAGATATATCCATGAGATATATTGTAATGGAGAAGGACGACCATGGTGGTGGCGCCATGGACCTTGGTGCCGCGCCGGTGGCATGATGGAGATCATACCAAGACGCACAAAGATGGAGATCTATTGCGAGAAGGACCATATCATATCACATTATCCATGCATGTGATGTTTATCCTTTTATGCATCTTATTTTGCTTAGTTACGATCATGATCGCTGCGGTAGCATTTTAAGATGATCCCTCTCACTTAATATCAAGATAATTATATGTTCTTCCTTAGTATGCACCGTTAAGAAAGTTCGTCGTTTCGAGACACCACGTGATGATCGGGTGTGATAGACTCTACGTTCGCATACAACGGGTGTTTTCAAGCCTAGCATGTACAGACATGGCCTTGAAACACATGCAAATACTAAGGTTCTACTTGGCGAGCCTAGCATGTACAGACATGGCCTCGGAACATGGACCGAAAGGTTAAGCACGAGTCATATGGATGATATGATGAACCATATTGAGATGCTCGCCACGTGGGAAAGAGAAGACCGTCTCAGTGCCGAGTACCCCTCCTTCCTCCCGCAGACTTCTGAATCTCGGGACGAGATTCTTTTGAGTGGGGGCGAGTTGTCAGATCCCTCTGTTAGGTATGTGCTAGGGTTAGTTAGTGCCTTTGCATCATGCAAAAGTTTCAAAAAGAAACCTTGAAAATCAAATTGAAAATCCAAATGGGAGAAGGAACACCCCCCAGATGAATTAATTCCAAAGGCCAGAGAAAAATATTTTCCAAAAATTCATGTTAGAGTTTTGAAAAGTCTTATAAATGAGTGTGATCACATATCAAGTGATGTGGGACCCACCCCATGCTCATAGATTTTTCAAATATTCAAACAGTACCTTGGAAATAAAGAAATCACCCTATTTGAATTAAAATTCAAATCATTTGAATTTTAAAAATGTTGAAACTTCATAAGTGGTTAGTCTATATTATTATGAGGCCACATAAAAGTTTTCAACATTTAATAAAATGGTTTGGTATTTTTATCAGAGCCAAAACAAATTACAGAAAAAGAAAGGAAAGATTAAACAGAGAGAAAAAGGAAAAGAGAGCTTACCTGGCCATTCGGCCCAACTCACTCCCAGCCGGCCCAGCCCACTCCCGCGCCTGTCGTCTTCCTCCCCACGCCCCGAAGCTGCTCGGTGGAATGCATGCAGCACTCCACCGACGCCGCCGACGAGCCCTGGCCACCTCCTGCTTCCCCCTCGCCATCTTTTCGCGCCTGGAGACTTCGCACAGCCGTTCTGATCCATTCCCCCCCTCCTCATCGTCTTCCTCCTCCTCCTGCACCCGATCCGTCGTCACCCGAGACCCCGCCGGAACGCCGACGAGGAGAACGCGTGGACAACGCCGTCGACCAGCCGCGCCACCTTGTCCAATCGCTTCGCCGTCGTCGTCTTCATCGAGCTGCAGAAGGAATCGGAGCCGGACGCCTCCCCGAGCTCGCTAGCCTCATCGCCTTCACCGCCGGCCGCCACGGATCGACTTCGAATTCCGGCCAACTCCGAGCTTCCCCGAGCCCGCTAGCCATCCCGTCGTGTTCGTGGTGAGCTTCTCACCGTTTCCCCTAACCTAGCGCTCTCCCTCTCTCCCTCTAGCCGGATCCACCATGGGTGCCGAAGCACTTCGCCGCCATGGATGAGCTCGAGGTCGCCCCTGTGCCCCTTCGACTCGTCCAGCGCACGCGTTTGGCTCCTGAGTACGGTAGCTTTCGAACGTAAGTGTTCCCAGCCTGATCCGTGCACGGCTGCGTCAACTACGACCTCGTCGCCGTACTGCTGCCGCCGGAGTCGTCGCCGACGTCGATGCAGAGCTCCCCGTGAACCCCCGTTGCCTCCAGATGATGCGCGAGACGATGCTGAATCGAATGGAGTCCTTCCCGTGCTCTTCCGTGGCCTCTAGCTCACTCCGACAAGTCGCCGCCGTGGTCGAGTCGCCGGAGTTTAGCCGCCGGCGAGTTAGCCCTAAGCCCCCCCTTGTTTCACCAGTTAAGTGACCCCCTGGGTCACTGACCAGTGGGCCCAGTGGCTTAATTAAGCCACTGGTTAAGTTAACCCAGCCGGGTTAATTAGCCCAGCCACTGATAGGGTGGCCCCACCTGTCAGCCCCCCCCTGACGTCAGCACTGACGCAGTAATTCGAATTTATGAATTTCCAGAAAAGAAAATGGGTTAAATAATTCCAGAAATTCCAGAAAATACCCCAAACTTTGGAAATTCATAGAAAATTCATATTAACTCCAAATTGGACAAATAATATATGAAAAATGATCAGGAGAAAATTATCTTTCCAAATATGCAACTTTAAAATCTGGTTGAGTTGAATTTAAAATGGGACCAGTAGCATATATCATTTGCTTTATTTGAATTTATTTCAAATTCAAACTAAATGATTTTGCCACTTGGACCATGAATTTATGATGCAAATCAACCACACTTCAGAGGCATATCATACACATTTGAAGTTAATTAAAATTGATCAAACTTTATCATATATAACTTGGTTAAGGTTGAATTCAAATGTGGAATTTGAATTTGCATTTAAAAATGCAATAAATTCCACTTAAATGGAATTGCCACACACATCAAAAATTATACTCCAAGCTTTAACATTATATCATGTGCTTGAGCATTGCATTCATATTGATTGCTACTTCGTGCTTTGTTTGTCGAGTAGAGGTGGAACCGGAGCAAGAGGTCACCCCCTTCGCTGAAGATCCAGAAACCGAATCTCGTCAGCAAGGCAAGCAAAACCTCATTGATCATGTCGATAAAATCCCACTTCCCTCTCATGTCTCGCTTATGCATTGTATAGGATGATCACCATGTTATGATTCTACCGCTTAGATGAACCCATCCCTTTGCATGACCTATCTTTTGTCACAGTAGTAAGCAAACCACAATCCTAGCAAATGTACGAGTTGAATGATATCTTGTGGCCCCTGCAAATGTTACCGCTTATTGCATGCTTAGTATGATACCCTGTTGTTACTGTGATGTGAGTCGGGATGGTAGTGATCATGTTGATGCTGGTAGAAAAGTGTTGGTGAATCGACCCTAATACAAGGTGAACGATGAGAGGCTGTGTAGGAGTACACGGTGGGTTGTCTCGTTGAACACCGCCCTAAGTCCGAGTTCTTGTGTGGTGATCCAAGATGAAGAGTACAACCACACATTGGGCTCACTGACCCCTCTCAACTTATTAACTCATCCCTTTCGATGTCCAGATGTCGCAGTAGTTCGGAGTTCTGGTAGGCTTGTGGCCTGGATGCTAAGTGAGAGAACGGCTCATCCGAGACCGGCTTATGCACCACGCACACATCGCTTGGGTCCACTTCGGTAAACCGGCCGGGTTCACGATAGTGGTAGCCAACCCAAGTAGGCGGCTTTCTTGGACTAGATAGGCTATGAGGTAACAGTTGTGGTGAGCATCCTCGCTGGCACCCCTTGAATGGTGTCGAGATCAAAGGCGGTAAATGATGGTCATGTGTGTGTAGCGGTACACCCTTGCAAGGTCAACAAAACTATTCGAATAGCCGCGTCCGCGGTTATGGACTACTTGGAAAGCTTAGCTTGATTATTAGATAACTTGAACCGGATACTTCTAAAATACACCAAGATAAGTGTGAGTGCTATGGCGTGCTTTCTCGTGGGGAAGTCGAGGAAGGTACCATAGTGGTGTAATTGGTTGGTGAAAGTAATGGACTCGTGTACGCTTCTTACCTCAAAGTCTGGTACTCGTAGTTCAGGACTAGCCAAGTCAAAGCTGGCATTTCTGCAAGTGAACCCCACCTTCCTTTTCCTTGATACATGTGCATGAGTAGTATAGCTCCTATGTAAGTCTTGCTGAGTACGCCTTTGTACTCACGTTTGCTTAATCTATGTTTTAGATGATGCCACTGACCCCGATGGTGGCTTCTTCATCGAGCTGGACAACTGAAGTTAAGCTAGTCTAGTCCCAGTCAGCAGACTGGTTCCCTCGTGGAGGGCTTTATGTTTTAATAAGGCTTCTTAAGCCAATTTGTTAAACTTGTCTGTACTCAGACATAATTTGCTTCCGCTATGTGATGTAATGTTGGATCACATGTATGTGATCTCTGTGTGTACTCTATAAGAGTTATAAATAAAATGTACACTTTGTAGAGAATTGCAATGGTACCTGCTGTTCATACAAGGCATGTGTGCTGCGTGTATGTTTATAACATGCATGTCTTTGTATGGGTTTTCGAGACCTTAGTTGTGTTCTGGCTGGCGGTCTTTCATACACCAAGTGGCCCTTAGATGTGCGCAGCTTGGGGCATCGCGATGCGATTGTTCGAGACTCCGTCTCGTGCACACTTTGTGGTATGATCGAGCCCGCCCTAGACCCCGACTAAGTGATCGGGATGGAGTAAGTCTATGTAAGAGTTTTGAGATAGTCGATAATATGGTTGAGGCGACTTGTCTTTGAATATGGGAGTTCACCACCCATATCAGTAGACTTGTGTGCGCACGATGAGGACCCATTACAGTTGATCATCCGGCCTGGATGGGATGCCCCTCATGTACGATGCTTTCCGAGAATGTTCAGTGCTTGGCCTTGTCTGCTTAGACAAGTGGGTGCGGTTCTCGGCCCTCCATATGACTATGTCTTAACTGTACTTGCATACGCTAACCCCGGGTCCCGACAGACTTGGTATCAGAGCAGGACTGACTGTAGGACTAGTAGCCTTGGCCGAAGTTGAGTCTAGCTTGCTATAGTTATATAGTTACTCTGGGTATATAAGGGAACAACGTAAGGCTTCATTTTTTTCTCCTTACCCCCTTCGTTCTGAGTTCTGAGTCACCCTCATCTTGTTCTACGGGAAGATAGGACTAGGCTCTCCTCTGTCTGTTTAGCACATCTCGTTGTTTGCTTCATCATAGCCGTAGGAAAGTTGTGTCAGGTTTTCCTAGCATTGTTATAATGCTGATTTCTTACATCATATTATGTAAGTGCTGTTTGCATATTGAAAGAAATTGTCATTTCTTACAATTACAGCCGTTATGCTGTCCGAGTCATTCCAGGTTTATCTCATAATCTGATGCATTTGCAAACCCTTGCTTTCTGTTTCAGATGGCAAATCTTCCCCCTCGGCAGATTGTTCGTTTGACCAGGTGCCTCGGTGTGCGTGGCCATCCCGCCACGTTGATCGAGATGATGTCCTATGTGGAATATCGATGGTACCCTGAGTACACCATCGAGGAGCAGTTCCACGACTTCAACCAGACGCAGTTTCACTGCATTGTCCGGATCTACCCGCACCACGTTGGAGTCACCCAGCCTATCCACTTTGGACATGGCATCGGCGTTACCGAGAACATGGCTGTGCAGGATGCTGCATATTCATGTATTACACTGCTGAGAGAGGAGCACACTTTGCTGAGAGAGACTTCATTCCGCTATATCCCAGCTGCACTTCCAGGAGAAGAGGGATATTACACCGGACTCTACTCAGATCACTCTGCAGAGGATCCAGCACTTCAGGTGACTGCTAGGTTTGCTAGTGACCGAGACCGTGATGCACGTGCTCTCCGTTTTGAGCTCCACGCTACTCGTGTTCATCTGTACCGAGCACTGACGCTCTTGGCACCTTTTGTGAGCGTGGGATCAGTTGAGTACGATGCGATCTATCCAGTGAGGACCCAGATGCCTTCTCGGGTTGCTTGGCCCGAGATTGGAGGAATTTTTCCACCCCGTGGTCCTTTGCTTCCACCCTACACTGGACCTAGGCCCCATCCTTGCCCAAATGGATATCAGGGTCCACAAGCCTCCGTGTTTTCCGATGGTCACCTCCAGCTACCGTGATACGCGGGTAACTTTTATGAGGATTACTATGGAGATGGAGATGAGTGAGACCGCCTGATTACCGGGATGCTCGTTACGCCACTGAAGAAGTCTCCACCGACTCCAAGAAACAAGAGAGGTTCCGTCGTGGCCTCAACAGTGGACTCTGTCGCGAGCTCAACCTTCATGACTTTGCCACCTTCCAGGTCCTTGTCAACAAGGCCATCAAGGCAGAGGACATGAACACCCCCAATGACTTTCGCAAACACCCTAGAGAGGAAGGTTCATCCAGTTCTGGCTCCCAGAAGCGCAAGATCTGGATCCCCAATAGCATGTTTCGCCAGAACAACCCACCGAGGCCATCTTATTCGGCGCCTCGTCCACCCACCCAGTTCACCCAACTCCACCAAACAACCCAGCTCCACGCACTGTTTTCGGAGCTTGCTACAAGTGTGGTCAGGCAGGCCACTACTCTCGCGAGTGCCCCCAGAACCAAGTCCAGCACCAGAATGCTCCACCACGTGCCGGAGGCAACAACAACAACAATGGTCGTGGCAAGCCACCCCAGAAGGTCTACACTGCCAAACCCGCTCCTCCCGCCACTCGTGGACGTTTGAACCAGGTTGCCGCCGAAGAGACTGACGGCACCACTGACGTCATTCTTGGTACGCTCCCAATCAATTTTGTTCCTACTTCCGTTCTTTTCGACCCAGGAGCATCTCATTCATTCATGTCGGAAAGTTATGCACTTCGTCATGAGTTACCCTTTGTTGAATTGTCCACCCCGATGGTTATTCAAACTCCAGGGTCACGATGGCAAACTAATAGAGTAAGCCATGGTAATCAAATTTCAATTGAGGGTTTAGTATTCCTTGCTTCACTCATAGCCCTCAAGTCTTCAGACATTGATGTCATCCTTGGCATGGATTGGCTATCAAGACAGAATGCCTATCTGGATTGCAAAGGCAAATCCGTGAAACTCACCCACCCTTCAGGCAAAACAATCAACTATACCTCACCCAGAACAAGAACCCAAGTGCATTCCTTGAATGTACTTCCCCTTCCTGAACTTGAAGATATTCCGGTGGTTCGTGACTTCCCAGATGTCTTTCCTGAAGAGCTGTCGGGCATGCCACCCGACAGGTGCGTAGAATTTATAGTGGATCTTGTTCCAGGAACCGCACCAATTTCCAAACGCCCATATAAAATGGCCCCACATGAGTTAGCTGAGCTAAAAACCCAACTGGATGCTTCGTTGGCAAAAGGCTTCATCCGCCCTAGCTCATTGCCATGGGGTTGCCCCGTTCTGTTCGTAAAGAAGAAAGATGGAACAGAAAGGATGTGCGTAGATTATCGCCCGCTAAATTTGGCGACGATAAAGAACAAATACCCACTGCCCAGGATCAATGATCTTTATGATCAACTTGCAGGATCCGCCGTCTTCTCAAAGATGGATTTAAGATTAGGTTATCATCAGATCCGAATCCGAAACGAGGACATTCCCAAAACGGCTTTCACTACTCGTTATGGTCTTTACGAGTACACCGTCATGTCCTTTGGTTTAACCAATGCCCCCGCCACATTCTCACGCTTGATGAATTCGATCTTCATGGAGTACCTAGATAAATTTGTTGTGGTTTATCTTGATGATATTCTCATCTACTCGAAGAACGAAAAAGATCATGCCGAACACTTAAGGCTGGTATTGATGAAACTTAGAGGGCATCGCCTGTACGCTAAATTCTCCAAGTGTGAATTCTGGCTACCAGAAGTGACCTACTTAGGCCACGTGATTTCTGCAAAAGGCATTGCTGTGAATCCCGAGAGAGTTCAGGCCGTCCTTGACTGGACTCCACCTGAATCGGTTAAGCAAGTTAGAAGTTTTCTTGGCCTAGCCAGCTATTGCCGTCGCTTCGTCGAGAACTTTTCTAAAGTTGCAAAGCCTCTAACTGAACTCCTCAAGAAAGATAAGAAATTCTTATGGACTTCCAAGTGCGAGGAAAGCTTTCAAGAGCTAAAAAGAAGATTAACTTCTGCACCCGTACTTGCACCTCCAGACACCAAAAGAGATTTCGAGATCTATTGTGATGCATCACGGCAAGGGTTAGGATGCATACTTCTGCAAGATCGACATGTGGTAGCTTATGCTTCACGCCATTTGCGGCCACATGAAGAGAACTATCCTACCCATGACCTTGAACTCGCTGCCGTAGTTCATGCTCTCACAACTTGGCGACATTACCTCCTTGGTAATCGTTGTGAGATCTTTTCCGACCACCAAAGCCTCAAATATATTTTCACCCAGCCAGATCTTAATCTCAGGCAAAGACGCTGGATTGAGTTGATAAAAGATTACGACGTAGCAATTTCTTACACCCCAGGTAAAGCCAATGTCATGGCTGATGCACTAAGTCGTAAGTCGTACTGTAACAACCTCATGTTACAGCAGTATCAACCACTTCTTCATGAGGACTTTCGCAAGCTCAACCTTGAGATTGTTCCTCATGGCTATCTTTCAACCTTGGTGGCGAAACCAACTCTTGAGGATCAAATCATAGTTGCCCAAAGACGTGCACGAGGTGTTCGCCGGATCAAGGAGAACATTGCTAGCGGAGTTGCTAAATGTTTCTCCACAGATAGCAAAGGAACGGTATTCTTTGAAAATCGTTTGGTAGTACCTAAGAATAAGGAACTAAGGCAACTCATCCTCAAAGAAGCCCATGACACACCCCTCTCAATTCATCCCGGTAGCACGAAAATGTACCGAGATCTACGCCAGAGATTTTGGTGGACTAGGATGAAGAGAGACATTGCTCAATTTGTCGCCGAATGTGATGTTTGTCGTCGCATTAAGGCAGAACATCAAAGACCTGCTGGTACACTTCAACCTTTGTCTATTCCCGAGTGGAAATGGGACAAAGTCGGTATGGACTTCATCACAGGCTTTCCAAGAACCCAGAAAGGAAACAATGCCATCTTCGTTGTCATAGATAGGCTTTCCAAAGTTGCTCACTTCCTTCCGGTTCGCGAGTCTATAACTTCTAGTCAGTTAGCGGACTTGTACATCTCCAGAATTGTATCCCTTCACGGTGTTCCTTTGGAAATCAATTCTGATCGCGGTAGCCTTTTCACCTCTAGATTTTGGGGAAGCTTCCAACGTGCTTTGGGAACTCATCTCTCCTTTAGTACGGCTTTCCATCCTCAGTCTAGCGGTCAAGTCGAAAGGGTTAACCAAATTCTTGAAGACATGCTCAGAGCTTGTGTTATCTCATTCGGAAAGAATTGGGAGAATTCTCTTCCATTTGCCGAATTTGCTTATAACAATAGTTTTCAATCTAGTCTGAACATGGCTCCTTTTGAACTCCTTTATGGACGACGATGTCGAACACCTTTAAACTGGTCTGAAACCGGTGAAAGACAATTCTTTGGACCGGATATGATCAAGGAAGCAGAAGAGCAAGTTCGCATTGTTCGTGATCAATTGAAAGCAGCCCAGTCTCGTCAGAAAAGCTACTATGATCGTCATCATAGACAAGAAAGCTACAATCTGGATGAGAAGGCTTACCTTCGGGTTACTCCTCTGAAGGGAACCCAACGTTTCGGTATCAAAGGCAAGTTGGCCCCACGTTACATCGGACCTTTCCGCATTATTGCTAAACGTGGAGAAGTTGCCTACCAACTTGAACTACCTCCGCACCTTTCCCGAGTACACGATGTATTCCATGTATCCCAACTCAGGCGTTGCTTCAAGGACCCCATCCGCGAAGTCGACCATGAGACGCTTGATCTCCAAGATGACCTTTCTTATCGAGAATACCCCGTTCGTATTCTTGATTCCGCAGAGCGTGTCACTCGTCGTCAGAAGATTAGGTTTCTGAAAGTGCAATGGTCACACCACTCTGAAAGAGAAGCCACGTGGGAAAGAGAAGACCGTCTCAGTGCCGAGTACCCCTCCTTCCTCCCGCAGACTTCTGAATCTCGGGACGAGATTCTTTTGAGTGGGGGCGAGTTGTCAGATCCCTCTGTTAGGTATGTGCTAGGGTTAGTTAGTGCCTTTGCATCATGCAAAAGTTTCAAAAAGAAACCTTGAAAATCAAATTCAAAATCCAAATGGGAGAAGGAACACCCCCCAGATGAATTAATTCCAAAGGCCAGAGAAAAATATTTTCCAAAAATTCATGTTAGAGTTTTGAAAAGTCTTATAAATGAGTGTGATCACATATCAAGTGATGTGGGACCCACCCCATGCTCATAGATTTTTCAAATATTCAAACAGTACCTTGGAAATAAAGAAATCACCCTATTTGAATTAAAATTCAAATCATTTGAATTTTAAAAATGTTGAAACTTCATAAGTGGTTAGTCTATATTATTATGAGGCCACATAAAAGTTTTCAGCATTTAATAAAATGGTTTGGTATTTTTATCAGAGCCAAAACAAATTACAGAAAAAGAAAGGAAAGATTAAACAGAGAGAAAAAGGAAAAGAGAGCTTACCTGGCCATTCGGCCCAACTCACTCCCAGCCGGCCTAGCCCACTCCCGCGCCTGTCGTCTTCCTCCCCACGCCCCGAAGCTGCTCGGTGGAATGCATGCAGCACTCCACCGACGCCGCCGCCGAGCCCTGGCCACCTCCTGCTTCCCCCTCGCCATCTTTTCACGCCTGGAGACTTCGCGCAGCCGTTCTGATCCATTTCCCCCCTCCTCATCGTCTTCCTCCTCCTCCTGCACCCGATCCGTCGTCACCCGAGACCCCGCCGGAACGCCGACGAGGAGAACGCGTGGACAACGCCGTCGACCAGCCGCGCCACCTTGTCCAATCGCTTCGCCGTCGTCGTCTTCATCGAGCTGCAGAAGGAATCGGAGCCGGACGCCTCCCCGAGCTCGCTAGCCTCATCGCCTTCACCGCCGGCCGCCACGGATCGACTTCGAATTCCGGCCAACTCCGAGCTTCCCCGAGCCCGCTAGCCATCCCGTCGTGTTCGTGGTGAGCTTCTCACCGTTTCCCCTAACCTAGCGCTCTCCCTCTCTCGCTCTAGCCGGATCCACCATGGGTGCCGAAGCACTACGCCGCCATGGATGAGCTCGAGGTCGCCCCTGTGCCCCTTCGACTCGTCCAGCGCACGCGTTTGGCTCCTGAGCACGGTAGCTTTCGAACGTAAGTGTTCCCAGCCTGATCCGTGCACGATTGCGTCAACTACGACCTCGTCGCCGTACTGCTGCCGCCGGAGTCGTCGCCGACGTCGATGCAGAGCTCCCCGTGAACCCCCGTTGCCTCCAGATGATGCGCGAGACGATGCTGAATCGAATGGAGTCCTTCCCGTGCTCTTCCGTGGCCTCTAGCTCACTCCGACAAGTCGCCGCCGTGGTCGAGTCGCCGGCGTTTAGCCGCCGGCGAGTTAGCCCTAAGCCCCCCCTTGTTTCACCAGTTAAGTGACCCCCTGGGTCACTGACCAGTGGGCCCAGTGGCTTAATTAAGCCACTGGTTAAGTTAACCCAGCCGGGTTAATTAGCCCAGCCACTGACAGGGTGGCCCCACCTGTCAGCCCCCCCCTGACGTCAGCACTGACGCAGTAATTCGAATTTATGAATTTCCAGAAAAGAAAATGGGTTAAATAATTCCAGAAATTCCAGAAAATACCCCAAACTTTGGAAATTCATAGAAAATTCATATTAACTCCAAATTGGACAAATAATATATGAAAAATGATCAGGAGAAAATTATCTTTCCAAATATGCAACTTTAAAATCTGTTTGAGTTGAATTTAAAATGGGACCAGTAGCATATATCATTTGCTTTATTTGAATTTATTTCAAATTCAAACTAAATTATTTTGCCACTTGGACCATGAATTTATGATGCAAATCAACCACACTTCAGAGGCATATCATACACATTTGAAGTTAATTCAAATTGATCAAACTTTATCATATATAACTTGGTTAAGGTTGAATTCAAATGTGGAATTTGAATTTGCATTTAAAAATGCAATATATTCCACTTAAATGGAATTGCCACACACATCAAAACTTATACTCCAAGATTTAACATTATATCATGTGCTTGAGCATTGCATTCATATTGATTGCTACTTCGTGCTTTGTTTGTCGAGTAGAGGTGGAACCGGAGCAAGAGGTCACCCCCTTCGCTGAAGATCCAGAAACCGAATCTCGTCAGCAAGGCAAGCAAAACCTCATTGATCATGTCGATAAAATCCCACTTCCCTCTCATGTCTCTCTTATGCATTGTATAGGATGATCACCATGTTACGATTCTACCGCTTAGATGAACCCATCTCTTTGCATGACCTATCTTTTGTCACAGTAGTAAGCAAACCACAATCCTAGCAAATGTAGGATTTGAATGATATCTTGTGGCCCCTGCAAATGTTACCGCTTATTGCATGCTTAGTATGATACCCTGTTGTTACTGTGATGTGAGTCGGGATGGTAGTGATCATGTTGATGCTGGTAGAAAAGTGTTGGTGAATCGACCCTAATACAAGGTGAACGATGAGAGGCTGTGTAGGAGTACACGGTGGGTTGTCTCGTTGAACACCGCCCTAAGTCCGAGTTCTTGTGTGGTGATCCAAGATGAAGAGTACAACCACACATTGGGCTCACTGACCCCTCTCAACTTATTAACTCATCCCTTTCGATGTCCAGATGTCGCAGTAGTTCGGAGTTCTGGTAGGCTTGTGGCCTGGATGCTAAGTGAGAGAACGGCTCATCCGAGACCGGCTTATGCACCACGCACACATCGCTTGGGTCCACTTCGGTAAACCGGCCGGGTTCACGATAGTGGTAGCCAACCCAAGTAGGCGGCTTTCTTGGACTAGATAGGCTATGAGGTAACAGTTGTGGTGATCATCCTCGCTGGCACCCCTTGAATGGTATCGAGATCAAAGGCGGTAAATGATGGTCATGTGTGTGTAGCGGTACACCCTTGCAAGGTCAACAAAACTATTCGAATAGCCGCGTCCGCGGTTATGGACTACTTGGAAAGCTTAGCTTGATTATTAGATAACTTGAACCGGATACTTCTAAAATACACCAAGATAAGTGTGAGTGCTATGGCGTGCTTTCTCGTGGGGAAGTCGAGGAAGGTACCATAGTGGTGTAATTGGTTGGTGAAAGTAATGGACTCGTGTACGCTTCTTACCTCAAAGTCTGGTACTAATAGTTCAGGACTAGCCAAGTCAAAGCTGGCATTTCTGCAAGTGAACCCCACCTTCCTTTTCCTTGATACATGTGCATGAGTAGTATAGCTCCTATGTAAGTCTTGCTGAGTACGCCTTTGTACTCACGTTTGCTTAATCTATGTTTTAGATGATGCCACTGACCCCGATGGTGGCTTCTTCATCGAGCTGGACAACTGAAGTTAAGCTAGTCTAGTCCCAGTCAGCAGACTGGTTCCCTCGTGGAGGGCTTTATGTTTTAATAAGGCTTCTTAAGCCAATTTGTTAAACTTGTCTGTACTCAGACATAATTTGCTTCCGCTATGTGATGTAATGTTGGATCACATGTATGTGATCTCTGTGTGTACTCTATAAGAGTTATAAATAAAATGTACACTTTGTAGAGAATTGCAATGGTACCTGCTGTTCATACAAGGCATGTGTGCTGCGTGTATGTTTATAACATGCATGTCTTTGTATGGGTTTTCGAGACCTTAGTTGTGTTCTGGCTGGCGGTCTTTCATACACCAAGTGGCCCTTAGATGTGCGCAGCTTGGGGCATCGCGATGCGATTGTTCGAGACTCCGTCTCGTGCACACTTTGTGGTATGATCGAGCCCGCCCTAGACCCCGACTAAGTGATCGGGCTGGAGTAAGTCTATGTAAGAGTTTTGAGATAGTCGATAATATGGTTGAGGCGACTTGTCTTTGAATATGGGAGTTCACCACCCATATCAGTAGACTTGTGTGCGCACGATGAGGACCCATTACAGTTGATCATCCGGCCTGGATGGGATGCCCCTCACGTACGATGCTTTCCGAGAATGTTCAGTGCTTGGCCTTGTCTGCTTAGACAAGTGGGTGCGGTTCTCGGCTCTCCATATGACTATGTCTTAACTGTACTTGCATACGCTAACCCCGGGTCCCGACACTACTCCTTCGTCCGGAACAATGATCAACAGAATAAAGTGGAAGCTGCACACGCATAAAGAGTCAATTATACGCTTAACACCGAGCAAGCAAAATAGAATGTGTGCGAGACAGTAACACTCACTCGAAGTTGTAAGGAAATAATATTTCCCTTCTTGTGCCGAAATACGTCAACGATTGCAACAAGTTGTTCTCTGTCTGGTTGGGCTTCTCTTTGAGAGTTCTTTCATGAACGAACTGGCAGTCAACGAACCCAATGTCATAGATTTGTCCTTTCTTGCATTCGAGAATCTTCATTCTGCATATATAATTAGTTTAGTGATGAGTGTAAGATTGTACATGAAACGAATGAGCTGAGCTAGAAAGGCTTGATCACTGAAATTAATGGTACTTACAGACAATATGCACTGACGATAGATTTGTCGATGGTGTCTCCATTGTAAAACTGAAATAATTCTGAGAATTCAACTAGATCGAAGCCTTGTCCATGCCCGTAATGCTCGTTCTGAAATTTAGCGTAGATCCAGTTTTCGGATTTAGCAGATTTCTCCATGTACCAGTCATGCAATTTTCGCATCTTTGTTGGTAGATCGTTGACTAACTCGGGTTTGACGAGAGGATACCCGTGTCGGTATTGGTATGCTGGTACGAATTCCTCGTCGTTCCGGCCGGTCTCGAACTCATCCAGACGGCTCAGGTAATCAGTAATAGACAGTCCTACTACATGGGCTTTTGCTCCGTACTGTCTTATAAACTCCCGATCTTTGTTCGGATCATACGCATCGACCTGATGCTGCTGGGGGCGCGGCCAAGTGTGCACTTTGAGCGGTTCGATCGATTGTTCTTTCTGTAGTCCGAGCTGGGCAATCTCTTTTCCGACTCTCCGCTCTTTTGCCTCAGCCGACTTTGTAATAGAGCGTTCATAGTCTGAAAGGGTGGGGTTGTGAAGCTTCTTCTTCAGTTCCACGCACGCGGCGTGATCTTCTGGGGTGCGCGGGAACAATGGCTCTATCGGCTTCTTCTTGTTGGCCACATCAATCTTCCACTTTTCATAAGACATTTTTCTGGACACTTCCAGTTCCTCAGGTGTCATCTCTCCGGGTAGCTTCTTCATATTCTGATGAGGAACTTTTCGGAGGGGTGATCGCTTACGTTTCGGTGATTTCTTGCTGCTGATGCTGCTGCTGCCCCTCCTAGTATAGGTACGCTTCCGCTTCTGGCTCTGAGGCTCAGGAGATGGAGACGGCTGAGGCGACGGTGGAGATGCCTGAGGCAACGGTGGAGACGGCTGAGCCGGAGAGTGGTGAGGCGGTGAAGGCGATGGTTGCGGTGAAGAATGGTCACGTGGCGGCGAAGGTGGATTGCTCTTCTGAAGAGTGGGTGACCTTGGCGGCACTTAATTTGGAAGCACGATGTGCTCCTTTCGCCATAGAACAGTCCCCTTTTTGGCTTCTCCTAGTTCAGTCAGCTCCCTATCTTCACCTGCAGGGTGGTCCAGCTTCAGCTCCTCATAATCATCCATCACATCATCCACCATAATGACAGCGTACCCTTCTGGAGTCGGGTTGCAATGATAAGTTGGTTTCTCCGGGATTGATAGGGCCATGCCGACCGCCACCGTCACCTTTAAGTTCAGCACTTGCACCTTAAGCTCACAACGTGTGCTCTCCGTGATATAATCCACTGGGTAGCGTTTAGGAGCAGCCGTTGTCAGTGCATCATCATCATCCTGCTGGAGCTGCGTGGAAGCTTGGGAGCTTTTCCGATTCGATGGGGCGCCGGTAGCATCGAATGCAGTTTCTAACAAGAGTTGTTGAGGTTGGCCGCCACTTTGCTGGCTAAGTCTGTCGACCAGCTCCTCCGCCCTCTTTAAGCCTTCTTCTACATTATGCAGCCACTCTTTGGTAGCCGTTTTCTCAGCCTCATTCGCCGTTTTCTCTCTCTCAGCCGCCGCTTTCTCAGCTGCCTCCCTTTCCTTCCTCCTCTGATGGCTTTTATCTGGATATTTCTTGCTTTCCGAAGGGAAGGCAACTTTCCAACACTTGGAGCCTGGCGTGCCTCTGCCTCGTCCTGGGTGTTCTTTATTTTTTAGGGCGCGTATGAGCTTGTTGTCCTCTCTATCGGGAATGAACCGTCCCGCTTCAATATCACGTACTGCATCTCTAATATCTTCGATGGGCAGCAGGGGATCATCTATGTGTGACTGGTTATATATTGCCTTCCCATCTTTGTCCAACGTGCCCCCATGGCCGCAAAACCAGTTTCTTGTCCATTCGTTCCATGTTGTAGGCTCTGGAGTGATCCCGGCATCAAAATACTTGGCCTCAATTGCCTCCCACTTAGGCATGCAACCGACGTAGCCAGCAGGCCCCATTTTATGGTGGTAAATCTTCTTAAGGGCATTCATCTGATTTATTTCAGACCTTTGCTGCGCGTACTCCGATTTCTTGTACGCCACAAAATCATTCCACTGCTCTCTTATCTTACCATAGTCGTGTTCGAAATCCGGAGTCTTGTCTACCTTGACAAATTTTAGGTACAAGTTTTTCTTCCAATTCTTGAATTGCTCGGCCATCTTGCTGAGAGCAAACTTCTTGACTCTAGCCTCTAGCTCCAGTCTAGCTGCCGCCTCCTGAGCTGGATTATCCACCTCTGGCATCCGCAGGAGGAAATTATGCATGAGCATGTTCCAAAGCCTGTCTTTCATGGTGTCGCACACAAACGAGATTGTAGGGTCCTTTGGCTGCATCCATTCTCGAATGGTGATCGGGATGTTGTCCCTCACGAGAGTTCCGCATGCCTTCACAAATTTTTTCTTGACATCGTCCGGAGCTAACGGTTCGCCATCTGGACCGACCTCTTCGATCCTATACCTCACACTGTCATGCAACTTTTTGGTTGGGCCTCGTTTCGGTCTTGCGGAGGAATGGCCGGATCCGGATCCGGAGGGCTAAAAGAAGAAAGAGTGTTAATATATGCATGTACATATACAGCTGCATTTTAATTAACAACATTTTAATCAACCTCGCCGGTGTTTTCGAGATTAAAGGTTCCGCCGGAGGCGGAGCCGGAGCCGGCTTGTCTCCCGTCCGATGCTTCTTCTCGGTGGAGAGACTCGTCTCCCTCACCGGAATCGTTCAGAAACCGGCGGGTGACATCTTGACCTTCATTTTTGTTGATCATATCGTGAAGCAAGTTTTCCTCATTTTCATATCTACGAAATATTGGATCCATAGTATCTGCAAATTAAGAATTGCAGGCTATTATAATGCAAATAATCAAATGAAAATAAGCATATGGGAGTGGGACTGCATGCGGACAAATCATCCGGGTACTTTTACAGTACCGGACAAATCATCGGACAGACGGTCCGGAGGGGGGCGGTTCGATGTTCGATATGTTAGAGGGGTGCGGTGAGCGTTTGTGTAGCGTATTTGTAATCGTTGATCCGTTCTGAGCAACTTTGATATACAAAGTTTTTCGATCCGGGCAACCGTTATCGATACCGGAAATTACCGACAGACGGCTCGAGAGGGGGGTGTCGGTGTTCGGTGCGTTAGGGGGGTGTGGTTGACGAACAGATAGCGTATTCTTAACCGGTATATTTTTCTGGTCAACTTTGATATATAAATTAATTTCATCGGAGTTACGGTTTAAAAGATATTAAATTTCAAAATCTTAATCAGTTTTAATTCATTTTCTGAATTTATTTTATTATTTAAATCAAACATTATCTAAAACAGTACTGGTTGACTAGTCAACCCTGACAGGTGGGGTCACATTATCATACATAGCAATAAACTCCAATTTCTTTTAATCTAAATAACCAGGGGGGCCATTTATCATCCACTAAGGGGGGGTTTATTTCTAACTTAATTTAATTACAGACTAACTAGGGGGTAGGACCCACATGTAATTGACCCAGATTCAACTAACAGTTAAACAACAGGGGGGGTTATCTCCTAACATGTGATTAGGGCGGGTTTAACCCTCTCGCCTGTCTATGGCGCCCACGCCGGCGAAGTAGGGGAGGCACGGCGAGCTGCGAGGGCGCGGGCAGGCAGCCGGGGGCGCGTGACCACGCACGCGCGCGCAAGACGGCGCGGCCAAGCGCGGAGGGAGCACGGCAAGCGCGCGCACGCCGCCCAGCAGTAGGGCACGCCGGCCATGGCCACTGGCCAAAACGAAGGGGAAAAGGGGGCAACCGAGCGGGAAGCTCACCGCAGAGTGGGCAGGAGGTGTCAGCGGTTCGGAGAAGGCCCGGTGTGGCCGGACGGGCTCATCGTGTGCGGGGGCGTTGACGGCGCGGACGCGGACGCGAATTCGTCGGAGGTGCTCGCCGGCTCGAGGTTGAAGACGGAGTCGCAGGCGTTGCTGTCGAGCTCCACGCCTCGATTCCTTCTGCGGGCGTGCGTGCGCGGGCCGGCCAACGGCGAGGCGAACGGCAGCGAATCGGGCAGCCTGCCGGCGTCCGACGAGATTCCACGCGTTTTCCTTAGCGTCGACGAGATTTGGTGGAGTTGGGGGAGGAAGAAGAGATGCGCCCGTATATAGTAAGGGTCATCGGTCCCGGTTGGTAGCACCAACCGAGACCAAAGACTCAACGGTCCCGGTTGGTGCTACGACCCGGGATCGTTGGCCTGGGCGGGGAGGGACATGGTGCTGCCACGTCGCACCAGGGTCATCGGTCCCGGGTCATAGCACCAACCGGGACCGTTGAGTCTTTGGTCCCGGTTGGTGCTACCAACCGGGATCGATGACCCTTTTTATGCAATCTTTTCATCTTCCCGCCCTTTTCAAATTTATTTTCTTTTTTAATTAGTTAGGTGTTTCAATTTAAAAAGATTTTTTGTTTGGAATTTGAAAAAACTTTTAACAGAAAAAGTTCTTCAATTTAATTAACTAATCCAAAACCACTTTTTGTTTTCAAAAATATTTATTTAACTATACAGTTTTACTATTTTAACTATACAATTTTACTATTTTCAATTAAAAATGCATTTTCAAATATTTATTGCATTTCATTTTTCTAAACTTATTTCAACTTAAGACTTTTGTTTGCATTCAACATGCACCATTCAAAGCCACATACTAAAATTTCAAACCTTTCTGACTTCATTTGCTATTTTTCATGCATTTAATGATTTATTTTGAGCTAAATGACCCTGTAATTGGAAAGCACTACAACTGAACTCAGAAAAGGTTGAAACTTGGCATCGTATCATCATTTGATCCACATAGCATGTGTGCAAAAGTTGAGAGGATTACGACAAAAACTGGATGCACTTCGTGTACAAACTGGACCATCTCTTTCAAAGTAAGAGGGTTTCAGACGAAAACTCATCTGTTTCAAAGGCATTTAATTTTTCCAAACTTATTTTAACTCAAGACTTTTGTTTGCATTCAACATGCTGTTGGAAACGTAGTAGAAAACAAAAAATTTCGGCCTACGAATCAAGAACCCAAGATCATCCAAGAAGATTGCATACAAGGTTTTAGGTCATGGCTCACCAACCGATGTAGCGGAAGTAGAGTTGGTGAAGCTCGTGGACGTAGTGGAAGTAGATCTCGCAAGTTCTCCCACGAACAGTCCCTCGATCAATCCCACGAACAAGTCCCGCGATCTAGTCCCACGGACAAGTCCCATGAACAAGCTCCTCGAAGAAGGGTCGAAGGTACGACCCCTCCATTAGTATCCACACATCCCGTAGCAGTAATCCAGCAGCGCTCCGCCGTCCAGAGATGACCGCCACCGAGAAAACTAGAGCGAGAAAACCCTAACGGATTCCGATCTAGAACAGCGTCTAAACCGGGGTCTAATTGTGGAGCAACGGGGTTTAGAGGAGGGAGGGTGGCGCATAGGCCTTGGGGATTGATTGTGTGTCTCTTCCCCCACCCTTGGCTCACCTTATATAGGTGGCCAAGGGGCCTAGGGCGCAGCTCAAGGAGGTTTGGGAGTCCAACTTGGACTCCCAAGTCTTCCAAACCTACACATACCTTCCCACCGGAAACCTTCCATAATGGTATTTGGAAATCCCACCTGGAGGATCTCCCACCCCTTTTTGGTGCGCCCCCACCACCTGGCCGGCCAGGGCAGCCTAGGTGGCTTGCCCCCCAAGGCCAGGGGCGCAGGGCAGTGGGTGGTACTGCCCGGAACCTTCTGGAACCTTCTAGAAGCTTCCAGGACCTTCCGGGACCTACCGGGACTGTTTCGGGACATTCCGGACACTTTTGGAGCACTACCAATACCTTCCGGAACCTCTAATGAATGTTCCGGAGCCATCTAAATGGGTTTCGGAGCCATCCGGGCAAAGGTTATTATGTCCGGTGAACACAACATATTGTTTAAGCTGTCCACCGATCACCGAAACTATTCCGGTTGATCGTAAACTTTCCCATTACCATTTTCATATGTTCCGGAACCACCTGGGACTACTCCAGAGTGATCCGGACATATCCTTAAGTACCCAAAACTACTTTTGGTGCCCTTATGAACTATTTCATAAATCCCCGGAACTACTTCCGGTACCCGTATGAACTATTCTGCTTTGCTTCCACTAAACCTTCTACCATACTAGTATTCTAACAGACTACTGCTCGTTAAGTGTGTGACCCAATAGGTTCGGTATAATGCGGACATGACTCAGAACATCTTCCGGACATAGGTCAACAACCTTTTGTCAATAGCCAATAATCAACAACGGAGCCATGGACACCCATGTTGACTCCCGCACGTACACGAAGAAACTTCGAGTGAACCATTATGTTTAGTCATGTACCATTCCCTTTGCTTCGCGATATATGACAAAGTTAGAGGAGAGAAGTTTGGCACCCATGTGTAACAACTTTTGAACACAAGCCACTCGTTATCCTCTTTGCTCGTTTGTCCCTTTTCTCGTTATCGTATTCCGGTATCCCCGTGACTGAATCACAATGCGTCTGGCCAGACTATAATGGATACCGTCATACCGAGTGGGCCCGAAGTGAATATCTTCTTCATCGTGAAGGAGCAAATCCCATTCTTGAACTATCACAGTCACTAGCCACACCATCTGACATACCCAGAACTTATTTTACTACTTCCCATTTACGGGAGGATTCATCTAAGAACCAAAGCATGTCTTCCTGTGTGAAGCAACTCGATACTCTCATGGTCTAAGGAATTACGTATATGAAAACATTTCATGATATGACTTATAACGTAGTTACGATGTGATCTCTAAGTATATCATTCAATACTGGGGTCGGTTCAACATCATTGTTTTTCTAACAATATGTTCCCATTGCTACTGACATCCTTGTTACAAGAACAATGTCCATGATTAAGAAAACGTAATCATCAGTTAGCACATGAGCTGGTCTTAGAGGCTAAACCAGGAACTCTTGGTGTTTACATTTCCACACATGCAAGTGAGTTTTCTTCTGAATCTCATAGTCAGGGTCATTGCAATTATAGCACAGAAATATAAACATTAATTACGAACGTGGAAATATATATAATAACATTTTATTATTGCCTCTAGGGCATATTTCCAACACATGCAACATTCAAAGCCACATACTAAAATTTCAAACCTTTCTGACTTCATTTGCTATTTTTCATGCATTTAATGATTTATTTTGAGCTAAATGACCCTGTAATTGGAAAGCACTACAACTGAACTCAGAAAAGGTTGAAACTTGGCATGGTATCATCATTTGATCCACCTAGCATGTGTGCAAAAGTTGAGAGGATTACGACAAAAACTGGATGCACTTCGTGTACAAACTGGACCATCTCTTTCAAAGTAAGAGGGTTTCAGACGAAAACTCATCTGTTTCAAAGGCATTTCATTTTTCTAAACTTATTTCAACTCAAGACTTTTGTTTGCATTCAACATGCACCATTCAAAGCCACATACTAAAATTTCAACCCTTTCTCACTTCATTTGCTATTTTTCATGCATTTAATGATTTATTTTGAGATAAATGACCTTGAAATTGGAAAGCACTACAACTGAACTCAGAAAAGGTTGAAACTTGGCATGGTATCATCAATTGACCCACATAGCATGTGTGCAAAAGTTGAGAGGATTACGACAAAAAATGGATGCACTTCGTGTACAAACTGGACCATCTGTTTCAAAGTAAGAGGGTTTTAGATGAAAACTCATCTGTTTCAAAGGCATTTCATTTTTCCAATCTTATTTTAACTCAAGACTTTTGTTTGCATTCAACATGCAACATTCAAAGCCACATACTAAAATTTCAAACCTTTCTGACTTCATTTGCTTTTTTTCATGCATTTAATGATTTATTTTGAGCTAAATGACCCTGTAATTGGAAAGCACTACAACTGAACTCATAAAAGGTTGAAACTTGGCATGGTATCATCATTTGATCCACATAGCATGTGTGCAAAAGTTGGGAGGATAAAAGGTTCAATACATTATTACACATCACTTGTTTCCTATATTGCTTATGATCGCTTCTTGGGCCGTAACCACGGAGCATCTTCATTGCTTAATGGGATAGTTGGGTCAGTTTTCACTGTGAATGGAGGAATTTCATGAAACTTATCATAATCTTCGGACATGTCTGTCTTGTCCTCGACTCCCACGATGTTTCTTTTTCCTGAAAGAACTATGTGACGCCTGGGCTCATTGTCTGATGTATTCGTATCCTTGTTTTTCCTTTTTTTCGGTCTAGAAGACATGTCCTTCACATAGAAAACCTGAGCCACATCTTTGGCTAGGACGAATGGGTCGTCTGTGTGACCAAGATTCTTGAGATCCACTGTTGTCATTCCATACAGCTGGTCGACCTTTACCCCATCTCCATTCATGTTGACCCAACTGCACCGAAACGAAGGGACCTTAAAAGTAGGTCCATAGTCAAGTTCCCATATCTCATCTATGTAACCATAGTATGTGTCCTAATGTTCAAGATATCGCTTATCGTATACTTATCGGTCGACCCAAGAGAAGAGATAAATCGGCTTATCGGCCGATTTATCGGTTATATCGGTCGACCATTTATCGGTAAGGTTTTTCTTAAAACTCGGATTTTCCTAAAGAAAATAATTTAAAATATTCTATATTAATACTACACACACGTGAGAAATAAGTGTTTAAAGCATTCAAAATTTGTTATATTAGTGTACAAGTAATAATATTACACTTACATACACACAAGCACACATGTTAATCGCTGGAGCGGCTGTTGGAGCACCCAAAACTTATTGTCCAGTGTCGTTTTCTGGCTCGCGGGGACGAAGCGGGGTTTTTTTTGCGATTTCAGATAGCCGGATCCCGCAATTTATCGGTGAAAATCGGCCTGACAACCGATAAATCGGCCGAACCGATAAATTAGAGCGATACGCGTTTATCGTATCGGTGGAACCCCGATAAGCGATATATCGGCCGATATATCGGAATATCTGCCGATATTTGTAACAGTGCCTTTGTACCATCCTCGTTTGTTGCATCAAAGTGGACACCACTGTTTTGGTTGGTGCTCTTCTTATCTTGGGCGACCGTGTAAAATGTATTCCCATTTATCTCGTACCCTTGGAAAGTCAATACAGTCTCAGACGGTGTCGCGGCCAGCAAGTAGAGTTGATTTCCAATAGTGGTGTCATGCATGAGACGTAATTGCAACCAAGTGCTGAAAGTCTCCATGTGTTTGACTTGAATCCATTGGTCATCCTCCCCGGGAACTTGGAGCATAGAACATTCTTGTGTTCCTCGATATACGGTTGGACGAAGGTAAAACTTTGTAGAACTGTGTAGTGTGCTTGAGTCAAAGAATGCCCGTCCTGAAATAACTTTGCTTTCTTTCCTAGCGTTCCTTTTCCACTCAGTCTCCCCTCATACCGCGATTCAGGAACACCAATCGGCTTAAGGTCAGGAATAAAGTCAACACAGAACTCAATGACCTCCTCTGTTCCATAGCCCTTGGAGATGCTTCCTTCTGGCCTTGCACGGTTACGAACATATTTCTTTAAAACTCCCATGAACCTCTCGAAGGGGAACATATTGCGTAGAAATACAGGACCTAGAATGGCAATCTCGTCGACCAGGTGAACCAGCAGATGCGTCATAATATTGAAGAAGGACGGGGGGAACACCAACTCAAAACTGACGAGACATTGGACCACATCCTTCTGTAGCCTTTCCAGACTTGCATGATCGATTACCTTCTGAGATATTGCATTGAGAAATGCACATAGCTTCACAATGGGTACTCGAACATTTTCTGGTAGAAGCCCCCGCAATGCAACCGGAAGCAGCTGCGTCATAATCACG
The DNA here is from genome assembly GCA_950022295.1 of Bromus sterilis. Taxonomy (NCBI): domain Eukaryota; kingdom Viridiplantae; phylum Streptophyta; class Magnoliopsida; order Poales; family Poaceae; genus Bromus; species Bromus sterilis. The sequence continues at coordinate 15,545,809 of OX465598.1, read as the reverse complement.
TGGCAATCATGAGACTTGAGGTTCTGGAATTTTTTCTTTGCCATATTTATTATTCCCTTTATATTTGACGAGAAGCCTGCCGGGACCTTGATACTTCTAAGGCATTCAAAAAAGATTTCCTTCTCTGCTTTGGTAAGAGCGTAGCTTCTTAGACGCCCTTTATCAGTATGCCTGTGGTATGGGTCTTTCATACGTTGCTGGTCCTCCCGTGCTTCTGGTGTATCTTTTGACTTCCCATACACGCCCAGGAACCCTAGCAGGTTCACGCAAAGATTCTTCGTCACGTGCATCACGTCGATTGAAGAACGGACCTCTAGGTCTACCCAATAGGGTAGCTCCCAAAATATAGATTTCTTCTTCCACATGGTCGCGTGTCCGGTAACGGTGTCTTTCGGAACAGATTGACTGCTAGGACCCTTTCCAAAGATTACTTTTAGGTCATTCACCATACCAAATACATCAGCACCTTTAGGGAGCTTAGGCTTTTTCCGGTGATCTGCCTCACCGTTGAAATGCTTGCCTTTCTTTCTCACGATATGATTGGGCGGCAGAAATTGACGACACCCCAGGTACACAACCTTCTTACATTTATCCAAATATATACCTTTAGTCTTATCTAAACAGTGCGTGCATGCATTGTATTCCTTGTTTGACTGTCCTGAAATGTTACTAAGAGCGGGCCAATCATTGATGGTTACGAAAAGCAACGCTCGCAGGTCAAATTCCTCCTTTTTGTCCTCATCCCACACGTGTACACCTGGTTTGTCCCACAGCTCCAAAAGTTCATCGACTAATGGCCTTAGGTACACATCAATGTCGTTGCCGGGTTGCCTCGGTCCTTGGATGAGCACTGGCATCATGATGAACTTCCGCTTCATGCACAACCAAGGAGGAAGGTTGTAGATACATAGAGTCACAGGCCAGGTGCTGTGACTGCAGCTCTGCTCTCCAAAAGGGTTCATGCCATCTGTACTTAGACCAAACCATAAGTTTCTTGCTTCATCTGTAAAGTCTGAGTGGTCTCTCTCGATTTTTCTCCACTGCGACCCATCAGCGGGGTGTCTCAACTTCCCGTCTTTCTTACGGTCTTCTTTGTGCCATCGCAGCAACCTGGCATGCTCCTTGTTTCTGAACAGACGTTTCAACCGTGGTATTATAGGAGCATACCACATAACCTTAGCAGGAACCCTCTTCCTCGGGGGCTCGTCATCTCCCTCAGCATCACCAGGGTCATCTTGTCTGATCTTGTACCGAATCGCAGTGCATACCGGGCATTTATCAATACTCTCGTACTTTTCACCGCGGTACAGGATGCAGTCATTAATTCATGCATGTATCTTCTGCACATCTAATCCTAGAGGGAAGATAACCTTCTTTGCTTCGTGTGTTGTCGCGGGAAATTCGTTATCCGATGGAAGCTTCGACTTCATTATTTGCAGTATCTTCCCAAATCCGGTGTCAGAACAACCAAAATCTGCCTTCCATTTCAACAGTTCCAGTGTGGTACCGAGCTTTGTGCTGCCATCTTTGCAATTTGGGTACAAGGGCTTTTTGTGATCCTCTAGCATGGTCTCCAACTTCTCCTTCTCTTTTCCTGTTTCACAGTCTCGCTTTTCATCAGAGCTGACCCGACCAAGACCATCAGCGGTCTCATCCGATTCCCGTTGTTCTTCTACATTGTCACCTCTAGGAGCTCCATCTTATTCATTGTCTTGCATTGCAGTGTCACCGAATTCTTCAGGGGACATAGGATAGCTATCATCATCCTCCTCTTCTTCATTGTCTTCCTTCCTAACCCCTCTTTCTCCGTGCTTGGACCAACAATAATATCCGGGAATGAAACCTCTCCGAAGCAGGTGGCCTTGAAGTGTTCTCGAGGAAGAGTACTCCGCCACGTTTCGACAGTCAATACAGGGACAAGGCATAAAATTATCCACTTTGTTTGCATTAGCCACATCGAGAAATGTATACAGGTTTGTAATAAACTCGGACCCGCGTCGATCGCTGTACATCCATCGCATCCGTGCTTCGATCTGCGTCATATAATTAACCATTACAATAACTTCATGAATAGTGAAAAGACCACTATATATGCACACGTGCAGTATTTTTGTATTAGTTACAGATGGAGAAGATAAGGTTGCTAACCTCGGCCGAGGATACGGTGTTCTGAGGACCTAAGTGTGGCTCGGACATTTCGTCGAACACCTGGTGTGCAATCAAAGGAAAAAAATTCTAGCACCCACCCCACCCCAACACAATCCTGATTTTTTTTGAGGCAAAATGGCAAAGTGCTGGCTGGGGGCTTATATAGCCAGGGCAACGGTCCCGGTTTTTGCCAACAACCGAGACCAATGCCTCGCAGTGCGCCACGTGTTGGTCGCCAGAGCATTGGTCCCGGTTATTGGCAAAAACCGGGACCGTTGCCCCAGATGAACCGGGACCGTTGCCCTATACAGACGAACCGGGACCGTTGCGGGGCATCGGTCCCGGTTCTGAAATGAACCGGGAGCGATGCCTTTTTTGGGCTGGACGAAAGGAGGGTCTCTCCACTAGTGTCCGGTTAATATTTGCACTGGGAAACAATCTTTAATTTTGTCATTATTGCATTTGATTATAGCGTATCTATTCGGTCGTGCTGAGTTTTGGTGTTGCATAAGCATAGTTGCTAGAGTTGCTCTAAATGATCAATTTGCCATGCAGCGTGCTCTTGGAGAAAGGTCATAGGTTCTGTGGTATCCATTTAGAGCAGTTTTAACATGATCTCTTTTACCTCTGTTTTTATACGGGAAATACTACTCTTGCCTTCTTAGAGCAACCCTAGAAGATTCACCAAAAATGCCACGAGCAAAAACGTTTCGATATTGTTATCTTAGTTGTTGTATGATATGGTTATTATTATATATCGATGCATGCATGTAATGGTTTTTATGTTTATATGTGCATCTAGCACTTTTGACGTTAAAGCTACAAGTAGTAGTCGTGGGACCGCTCGGAAAACCAAGTAGTGAGTGGTCTACCTATGCAATGTGTGCGATGCGCCGCATCATTGCACACATTTTGTTTGTCAAAAATGTTTGCACTACGAGACTGAGCACATACGCCGCCTACGGCCCGGTTTCAGCCCAGCCCACGAGCTGGCCGTCGGGGTAGGCTGGACCGTCGGCCTAGTGGAACTAGGCCAAGGGCAGTCGTCTGCGTAGAAGTTGCCGTCGGCGTAGGCCCTATTTTTTATTTTCTCATGTTTAAACATTTAATCTTATATTACTAATATATAAAATAATATTGGAAAATGGGATTATAATATATAACATTTCATTTCGATCCTCGATGTACGCCTTTATATTCTTTTTGTGTCTACTAATACATAAAATAATATATCATTAAAATATAATATGTATGGTACTAAATTAAAATATACTATTATGCTACTACTACTATATTCATATGTATGCTCACAGTTAAACCTCATGCGGAGAAAGCTAACAACTACATTTTTTGTTTTTTTATTATTTTTGTCGATTTAAAAAAGTGGTCAAAACGGGGGCATGACCGGTGAAAGCTAGGGGAAAATCTTGCAAAACTCTTGGTGGATCTCTGATGAAATGACCACTTTTGTAATTAGAAATTATTTTTTGAAAAAATAAAGAGCAAACTATCAAGCACATGTAATTCAAATTTGGCCCTGTTCCAACTGAATGTGCGGAAATTTGTGTTTTCCAGGAGAGGTATATAAAACATATTTTACATGGAAACTTTCGTCAATTGTGAATAAAATATGATCTAGTATTTTATAAAAATAGAGTGGTTCAAGTTGACATCAAATATTTGGTAGATCCTTCACAAAAAACCCATACTTTTGTCACCCGAAAAATGAAAAATGGATTTTACGTGCAAAGAAAATAAAAACTTCCTTTCGCAAACTTGTTGAACAGTATAATATACAAACATGTGCAAAATATGAGATCATTTAGGAAAACTATCCTTTAAAACTAGCTATAACATCGGTCATTTGGCTTGAAATTTATGAATCAGTACTAGAAAAACAACTATAATTAATATGGACACTAATGGTGCAGTGTGAATGTGGTGCGCCATTGCTATAGATGCTCCATTAATATAAAAGATAGTAATGACGCATCAAGAGTAAAATGCTCCACTGCTATTTTTTTCCTAGCTCTACTTCCCTCCTCAATTTACCGATGACGCACCACTATTTTTGATAGCAATGGCGTACCTTTAGTCCAATGCGCCATTCCTGTTTTGTTGTTTTCTAATGAGTGGCCCAGGCCCAGCCCCTAGCCCACCATCTCTTTCCTTTCTCTCTCCCTCCACTGAACCTTATCCTCTTCTCCTCAACACACACGCATATCTCTCGCCCCGATCTATGCCGCCTCCCATTGCTCCCTCCTCTTCCTGCGCGGCGGTGCTTGCGCCCCTGCCCTCCTCTCGTTCAAGGAGTCTCGGCCAAGGAGCCCGAGCTCGGCGGCGGCGGAGAGGGATCTCGAAGTGGTGGCGCGGGAGGGAGTGGTGCCCCGCAGGGCGGCGAATCCGACGCCAACGCCGATGACCTCTCCACCAACTCCGCCGACCTCTCCCCCACCGCCCCAACCCCACCTTCTCTACTCAGGCCCCAGATCCACTCGAGCAGATCATGCCGCGACCAGATCTGCCACGCCTGCAGCGCTGCTTCCGCATTTGTGCCGTCCTCGAGCTGGGACGCGACGGTCTGCTCCTTCTCCACAACCAGGCGTGGAGAGATGGGGACGCTGGCATATGGAGCTTCAACTCCGCCACCAAGCGCATCAAGGTCTCCTCAATCTCTCTTTGTCTCTAGTTTCGATTTGGTAACCATAGTTTCCTGATGTGGTCTCCTCACGCGTGCAGGTACACGATGGACCACCGTCTGGTGTGCACGGGGATTTTTCTTCCACTCCCACGCCTCATGCATCCCGGGGTAAGCCGTTGATTCATCTCCCTGCTCTCTTTCATGCACTCTTTGTGTGATGAATTTTGAGCCTACGGAAAGCCCCGTGCCTAAATCCGTGGCCCTCCACTGTGCACTGCTGCCTCAAGCTCGGCGCATAGCTAACTCCTTGCAAAGACGATCAGATGTAGCGTTCATGCCAATCTGACTGGTACTTGATGTCCTCTTGTGCTGAAAATTGTATATTTGCATGCGGATAAATCAGTTTCAATTTCAGATTTGTGAGCTATTCGTATGTACCTAGTCCTATGTATCTAGTTTCAGCTTTGTTTAGATCAGGAAAATACATCATTGACCTTTCAATTTTTTGTAGAAAATGTCCTATTTGAACTATGAGTTTTACCTGTTTGATACTTCCACATATCAAGTTGTACAAGTTGGTGAAAGAATGCAACTACTGTTTAGTTTTACAGCCTGATCTGAACTTTTGCAGCTTCTTTGTACTCTTACAGCTTAAAATGTAGGGATCTAGTACTACAAGTTGGGAAAATGTAAATGGGAACAAAAATAAAAGTCACTACAGATTGGTGAACAGATCTTAAGTTCAGTAAAAATTAATAATTTCCATGAAGACAATAGTGCCTAAATATAAGGCGTATTTTGACTGTCCAAGTTCAAGTGTTTATTGTAATTATCTTGTACAATGCATTTTCAATAGCTAGAATTTTTTTATCATAATTTCTGTTCAATATGAATATAACAGTATCAAAATTATGTCACATAACGTACACTTTATTATCATCAGATTATTTGTTGGTCAAAGCTTGAACTTGGAAGTTAAATTTTTCCTTATATTTCTGAATGGAGGGAATACCTATTTATGAGACTAATGATCATTTCATACACCCAACGTGCAGATATAGATCAAGGAGATGAGCAAGTTAAGGCAGATGCTATGCGTATTGGTCAGTACAGAGATGGGGAGTTCCCCACAAACAGCAGAGAACTTGCAAAACGTTTATTTTATACTGTTTACATGGGTACAGAAAATAGGTAATCTTTAGTTTAAGGATTCAGTTCTTTTCAGTGTACCTTTCTCTAGAGTATCGTTCTTCTCATTTGACATGCATCAGTATGTTCTCTTTGTAAATTGATTAACTTGATAATCATGATATGTAATGTATTTTCTCTCAAGCCCTGCTCGATCATTGGTGTTGTACCTCATGGAATTGAAACTAGAATTTCGTACATCCATGGCACAATATTGTATACTCCGACTTTAGTTCCATACTTTGTATTTCATGCCATGGCTGTGACAGCGCTAGTACCATTTCTATAACAGAATTTAGTAGAGAAAGAACACTCCTTCATTTTGAAAAAAATTATGTAGCAATGGCATAGCTGTCTTGGCATACAACTTATACTAATTGCTAGCATAAATGCTCTATCAGAATGCTGGGTCTGTTTATTTTGTTACATTTTGCAGGGATAAAGTGGAGAAAAAAGAAGAAAAGATTACTACAAGACTAGTTTTAGGATTTTTTTGTTTCCTTGTAAATTTCCTTTTATTGGATAATTGTAATAACAATGTAATATTCTTGCTATAATAAAAATATGATAATGTTACATTTTTGTTTTTAAACTATTTTTCTTTATAGGTTGTTTTCACTAAATTTGGATTTTTTTTGTTTTCTAAATACATTACTACTGGCGCATTTCTGCCTTTGTTCGTGGCTCACTTCCTTCTATTTGTAGTGGCGCACTTATGAGGCTACTACTAGGGCACTTGATTGGAATACAAGTGGAGCACCTAAGGGTAGTAATGGCGCACTATATGGTGCGCCATTACTAGATAGTAATGGCGCACCAAATGGGCGCCATTACTAACTTAGTAATGGTGTGGTAGTAATGGCGCACCGGATGTGCCCCATTACTAGAAAAAATATGTGCGCCATTAATGTCCTGTTTTCCAGTAGTGAATCTTCATACTCATAGCTCATTTTGAAAAGATTTTTTGAAGATATTTGACTTATTCAAAATTTGTTGTTTTGTATTGTTACTAGGACATAAATTAGGATGCAACGTGAGGGCTTTACATTTTTTATTGATTTTTTTTAAATTATTTTTGTCGATTTCAAAAAGTGGTCAAAACGGAGGGCATGACCGGTGATAGCTAGGAAAGGAATCTTGCAAAACTCTTGGTGGATCTCTCATGAAATGACTACTTTTATACCTATAAATGATTTTTTTCAAAAAATAAAGAGCAAACTATCAAGCACAAGTAGTTCAAATTTGACCCTGTTCGAACTGAATCTGCAGAAATTTGTCTTTTTCAGGAGAGGTATATAAAAAACATTTTACATGGAAAATTTGGTCAATTATGAATAAAACATGGTCTAGTATTTTAAGAAAATGGAGTGGTTCAAGTTGACATCAAATATTTGGTACATCCTTCACAAAAAAACCCTACTTTTGTCACTCGAAAAATAAAAAATGGATTTTTCGTGCAAAGAAAATAAAAACTTTCTTTGGCAAACTTGTTGGCCAGTATAATATACACACATGTGCAAAATATAATATCAATTGGGAAAACTATCCTTTGAAACTAGTTATAACATCGGTCATTTGGCTTAAAAGTCACGAATCTTCATACTCGATAGCTCATTTAAAAAATATTTTTTAAGATATTTTCCTTATTCTAAGTTTGTTGTTTTGTATGGTTACTAGGACATAAACTAGGATGCAACACAAATTTTTTACTTCTTTTTTTAATTATTTTTGTCGATTTCAAAAAGTGGTCAAAACGGGGGGTATGACCGGTGATAGCTGGCCGCGCCACCAAGGTTCCTAGGAGGTGGGCCCCACCTTTTGAGCCCCCTTCGGCCTATTTTTACCCCTCGTCACAGAAACCCTCGAGGAGAAGCCTGTATCGCAATTTACCTCTCTGTTACATCGCCGCCGCGCTTCCAAAAACGGGAGCGCTAGAAGACCTCTTCCCGGGGCCCTGCCGGAGGGAGGATTGACCTCCGGGGACCTCTCCACCACCATGGACGCCTCACGGGTGTGCCGTGAGTAGTATATCTTGGATCATGGGTCCATGACCATAGCTATGTGATGTCTTCTCTCCACCCTTGTTCTTCAATGTTTAGACTTTGTGAGCTGCCCTATTTGATCAAGGCAACTATATAATTTTCCTGTTATTGCTATGATGTGTTTGCTGGGATCCGATGGATTATGATATTATGTTAAGATCGTGATGAGTTATATATTTGGTTTACTTTTCATATTTTGTTCTTGAGTAATTCTTTCATGTTCTCCGTTGCTTTTTATTTCTTTGGCGAAGTATTCGATAGTGACTCCAAGAGGGAGCGTTATGAATGATTGTGGGTTCATGCCCCCCCGATGTCTAGCTTGAGTGACAAAAACATGAGACTAGGGGATGTGCTGTTTCCACCAGGGAGAAAAGAACGGTGCTTGTAACCGCGGTTGCAAGGACTGTTTACCTTACACATAGATTGTTAATTGAATGGTCTGTTGCTTTGAGTTTACACTTTGGGTGGGGCTCGCAACTTAATATAAACGAGATGTTCTGGATAGACATCTCAAGCTAGATGATTAGAAGTAGATGCAAATGGATTTCGGTCTACTTGTCTTGGCGTACTGCCCATAATTTTGACCCTCTTTACTTTCAACTAGCATAATTAGCATTGCGGTGTGTTTATAATTCTTTCAATTTCCCAGCTGTAATTTGTTCACCTAGCTTAGCTGTTTATCGTCTTTTGCGAGAGAGACATCACTAGTGAACATCACGGGACCCCGGTCCATATTCCGCCACTATTTACACCTCCACTTTATTTATCGCTTTTACTTTCCGTTGCAATTATCACTACTATCTACCCTTGCGTTTAATCCTTTGTAAACAAAAAGGCCGGAGAGATTGACAACCTCTCTGAACTTCTTTGGGATCAAAGTTATTTGTGTGTGTGCAGGTCCAGGAAAAGCAAGTGATTTTCAACGACGCATCAGTTGCCGAACCACCTACTTGTCAACCTTGGTATTCTTGTCAAGGAAAACTTGCCGCTACGCTACATCTCAACCTTCCTCTTAGGGTAACCAACGAAGTGCGAGAGATATTACCTCCTCGCTAGCATCAACATGTAGTTCAAATTTGACCCCGTTCCAACTAAATCTGCAGAAATTTGTCCTTTTCAGAAGATGTATATAGAAAACATTTTACGTTGAAACTTTGGTCAATTGTGAATAAAATATGGTTTAGTATTTTACAAAAATGGAGTGCTTTAAGTTGCATCAAATATTTGGTAAATCCTTCATAAAAAACCCGTACTTTTGTTACTCGGAAAATGAAAAATGATTTTTCAAAATTTCCTTTGGAAAACTTGTTGGCCAGTAATATACGCATATGTGCAAAATATAAGATCATTTGAAAAAAATATCCTTTGAAACTAGTTATAACATCGGTCATTTGGCTTGAAAGTCACGAATCTTCATACTCGATAGCTCATTTTGAAAAGCTTTTTTAAAAATATTTGCCGTATTCCAAGTTTGTTGTTTTGTATGGTTACTAGGACATAAATTAGGATGCAACGCGAAGTTTTTGCATTTTTTTATTTTTTTTATTATTTTTTATCGATTTCAAAAAGTGGTCAAAACGGGGGCATGACCGGTGATAGCTAGGGGTGGAATCTTGTAAACTCTTGGTGGATTTCTGATGAAATGACTACTATTGTACCTAAAAATGATTTTTTGAAAAAATAAAAAGCAAACTATCAAGCACATGTAATTTAAATTTGACCCTGTTCCAACGGAATTTGCGGAAATTTATCTTTTTCAGAAGAGGTATATAAAAAAACATTTTACATGGAAAATTTGGTCAATTGTGAATAAAATATGGTCTAGTATTTTACAAAAATTGAGTGGTTTAAGTTGACATCAAATATTTTATAGATCCTTCACAAAAAAAAACCCCTACTTTTGTCACTCAAAAAATGAAAATTTGATTTTTCGTGCAAAGAAAATAAAAACTTCGTTTGGCAAACTTGTTGGCCAGTATAACACACATGTGCAAAATATGAGATCATTTAGGAAAACTATCATTTGAAACCACTGTTCAAAAAATCGTCCGAGTTGCCGATTAATCGCTACTCGCTCATCAACCGTGCAGATTATCGTTAATCTTTAGTGTTAATAGGTGAGGGGATTAATCAGCGATTAATCGGTCACCAGACCGATTAATAGGTCTCAACCCGATTAATCCCCTATATGAAGAGGGGGTAGATTGCAAAATTTTAGATCCTCTCTTCTCAAATCAGTCCTCATCCATATTGATTATGTTTGCCCGAGGCTCCAAGCTCGCTCTCACCCCCTCATCACAATCTCTCCTTATATTTTTTGTTAGCTTTTCTATTTTCATACCAAAGAGATAGTGCATTGTAATTGGTTTAATATTTCATCGAAGGATACAAATATTTGTGTGAAAACAATTGGTATCAACACTGGGAGTCTGAGTTTTATGAAAAAATTGAGCGATTAATGATCGACCGATTAATTCCGATTAATTGGCCGATTCACGATTAATCTTTACTCTCTTTCTGACCGAGCAGTTACCGATTTCCTAAACATTGTTTGAAACTAGCTATAACATCGGTTATTTGGCTTGAAAGTCATGAATCTTCATACTCGATAGCTCATTTTGAAACGATTTTTTTAAAATATTTGACTTATTCCAAGTTTTTTGTTTTGTATGTTTACTAGGACATAAATTAGGATGCAACGCGAATGTTTTACATTCTTTGTTTTTTTTAAATTATTTTTGTCGATTTCGAAAAGTGATCAAAATGGGGGGGGGGTATGACTGGTGATAGCTAGGGATGAAATCTTGCAAAACTTTTGGTGGATCTCTGATGAAACGACTATTTTTGTACCTAAAAATGGTTTTTTGAAAAAATAAAAAGAAAACTATCAAACACATGTAGTTTAAATTTGACCCCGTCCTAACTGAATCGATGGAAATTTGTCTTTTTCCACGGATGTGTATAAGAAACATTTTCCATGAAAATATTTGGTTAATTCTTAATAAAATATGGTCTAGTATTTTTGAAAAATAGATTGTTTCAAATTCACACTAAATAGTGGCACACTATTGACTAAGTGTGCCACTAGTAATAGAAAAAAATCAACAAAAAATCAACTTTTTTTCGAAAAAATATTTTAGAATGTTCAAAATATGATAGGTAAATGATCGGGAAGTTTCAATTTTTTTTCTAGATTTCATCACACTCATGGACATCAATAAGGTTTAATAGGATTGATATGATACATATATCAACAAGCGCCTGTTAAATGAGCTGGGATTGAAGTTGAATGGAACTGAGAAGTTAAGCGTGCCGGGGCTCGAGTAGTGAAGATGGGTGACCTTTGAGGAAGTTTGACCATGAAGATCAATTTGACTCGATTAAGCATAGTGATTTGTGATTAAAAAATAGTTTTTTTAAATAAGATAGGCCGACGGCCAGGCCCTCGATGTATCTGGCCACCAGGCCCTAACGGCCGTTAAGCCTTGCAAGGGCCCCACATAGCGTATGCCAATGGCCAATGGGAACCGTCGGCGTATGAGCCTATGCCGACGGCAATGGATACGCCGACGACACCGAAAGCTAGCCCGAGGGAGCTATACGCTGTCGGCGTAGACCGTGGCCGGCCGTCGGTTTCTATAGCTTCTCCCGTAGTGTTGCCAAAAAGATAGATGGAATCGTGTGCATTGTCACCACTTAGGATACATATTTCTTTCTACTCCCTCCGATCGGAATTACTTGTCGTTTAAATAGATGATGTAATACTTTTCTAGTGCTAGAAACATTCATTTAAGCGATAAGTATATCGATCGGTGGGAGTATCAAATTGTATACTTTGTATCATACCCGATTTGATTCTCAAAACAAGCACGATGGATCTGCCATCACACATGTTTTCTTTTTTGACACACTTTACTTATTTTCTAGCATTTGTGATGCTTGTATCGCACACATAAATTCGATCCAATGGTGTGTGATAGGTGTGTCTGAATAGCACCATTATCTACTAATTTTTGATCAAGTGTGAGTAACGGAGGAGTTTGTAACAACAATTCCATTTGTAAACTAATCCCCATTTTTAGTGTGTACAAATGACCTTTGATTTGTTTCATTTTCTTTTCTGGAGCAGTTATGCTTATCTCCTTGAAATAACGTGGAACCAACACAACAACAACAACAAAAAAATTATTCCTCAACCCACATTTGTCCTGAATTAAATTATCATATACCTTTACTATTTCAACAAACAGAACTCAACAGAGTTGAGAAATGTGAGCTTTGGCATATTACTTGTACCGGCCCAATACATTGGTATATTGCCTATTTATATAGACAAAAAAGAACACGTATAGGCTGTAAAAGTTAAGCTTTATCAAATTAGTTGAGATTGGTATGCTATTATGTAGCCGATCATCCGGGTTGAATTGATATTACTTATTATGAAAAGCATACACTGGAATATAGTCGATTGATATTCCTTGGAAGGGGATGTCTCTAGCTATACACTCTCTGCGTCTTCAACAAAAGAAGTCCTTAGGACAAGCTACACAAGCCAGGCTGATCTAATGCCAAACATCATTATCTATAGTCCATCCAAATCCACTGAAGTTAATGGAATCAACTGGTGCAGCGGCCGGTGAGATCTTACATCAGACAAAGCACTCCAAGTGCAAGTTGCAAAGACAAACATAGCTATATAATATTTTTGGAAACTTCATTAGATTTGTGCATACACCAGTGACGGGATCGTAGACTTGTAGCACCCGAGTTGACGTGCGACCATGAAGACCATAGAAGAGCAACTTTCGACCATCACGCATCATCTTCAAAGGCATCTCTATATGGATGCTTGCACTAGTTGAGATGGTGTATGCTTTGGTCCAGATGCCTTTAATGGAGTCAGTCAGCAGCCATAGGTTCGTGGACATATTGTTAGTCAAGTGTTTCTCCAGCTGAATCAAACAAAGGGTGTCATTGAGTTGTACGATACGTTCACTCAATACCTTCATTTGTAACTCGTCACCTAGTCTCGTTGGGCCTTCGAGCGATGTCTTCCATTCCTCACTCTGGAGATCAAGTCGGAGTATATAATCCTTGTGCACTGAGAATGTAGGACTGTGTAACACATAAAGAAAGTGCATGACACCATTGACCGTGATTGTGGAACACCAGTGATATTGGGGAGACGGTGTGGTTCCGGGAGACGACGACACCTGCCTCCACTTGGGCCCATCTTCCAAGGTGAGAACCTTCCAAGATTGGTGAGGATAGTTGCCCATGAGGTGAACCAGCTTGTACGCGCCCGACGGGACGGCACAACCAATGTTGAAGGTGAAGAACAGTCTATCGCAGAGCTCCGCCGTCGTCGTCAGCACGCTTCCAGTCGCCGGATTGATGAGGTTGACGACAAAGAAGTCACGAGAATCGGGGAACTCGACGGTGACGCACACGGGGCCGTTACGGCCGGGGCATACCGTCTTGAGGGTCCCTACGCTCTTGATCACTTGCACGACATTGCCATCCATGTCGATCAATTGCAAGTCGCTGCTTTTACGGTTGTCTCCCTTGTGGCGGCGAGAGCTGGTGGCGAGGAGGAGGTGCGGGGCGGCGCGGGGCCTGTGCGCGGCGACGAACATCGGCCGGGAGATAAGATCACGCCACCCCCTGGAGACACATCGAAATCTACACGCTGACTTCACCGGCACCCATGAGAGTATTTCGAAGATCACGTCTCCTGGTAATGACGGCAGCATGATTTGCGATGGTGGCGGAGCTTCTGGTGCATGGTCTTCCGCCTTCTCATCAGCACATGAGGAAAACGATAAATCTCCTTTAGCAATTGATGACCTATATATGTTATTCAATGCAGCCCAAAGCACTTTTTTCCGTCCCCTCAAGCCCATCGCCTACCCAGATATCGATCGGCTCGAGCTGTGCCTCCACCACTGTGCGCTGGCGACGCGACGGCAGAAACTCCAGGTTTTTTATATGGCACTAGAGACAAGTACTCGTACTGGTTTGGGTTTAATAATCGGTGGAAGACTCCTCCTAGAGATCGTTTCGGTCACCGTCTTTGATTCAGTTTCTGTTTGTGCCATACAATCTTCTTTCCGTGGTAAATCACCGTATTAATTATATTCTCCTTTCAATTTGTGGAAAACCCAATGGGTTTCATACTTTTGGTACATCGGCTCCGAATCTAAATCTTTTTCGTGGTCTCCGGCCAAGATTGATTAAATACCGAGCAGATTGCTGGCAACGTCTCCCTCTTTCCTCTCTTTCGCCCTCTCAAAACAAACATGAAGGACGTGTGTTTCGTGGCGTCGCCGACGATGCTCCCGTTATTAGTTATTACTGGACGATGTGATCCCCGAAATACTCCTGGGTGCCGGTGAAGTCGGCGTGCAGGTTCCGGTGCGTGTCGAGGGGGTGGCGTGAGCTCATCTCCGGGCCGGCGTTTTTCGCCACACATAGGTCCCGTGCCGGCCCGGACCTCTTCCTGGCCACCAGCGACGGCCGTGACCTGAAGCTCTTGGACATGGAAGGCAACGTCGTCCGAGTGATCGAGAGCGTCGGTGCCCTTGCGTCGATATGCCATGGCCTCGACGGCGCGCCACTCTGCGTCACCACAGACGTTATTGCCCGTGATGTTTCTGCCATCAACTTGATCCATCCGGCGACCGGGAATGTGATGGCCACGGAGTTGGACGAGGAACCGTTCATCTTCAACATCGGCTGCGCCATGCCCTCGGGCGCGTACAAGATAGTACGCCTCAATAACAGCTACCATGACCTGGGCTGGAAGGTCATCACCTTGGAAGACGACGCCAAGTGGAGGCAGATGGGGTCCATGGGGTCTATCCAACCCATATCCCCATGGCCATGGGGACATACAATCCACTGCACTTAACGATCACCATCAACGGTGTCATGCACTTTCTTTTCGGTCCAAAATCACACTTTTGATCCTTTGAGCAAACTTCAGCACACTTTGACCTTCCAAGCAAAGAATTTTGAAATTTAACCCAATAGGATAGCTCCCGTCGAAGTGGAGCTACCCTAAGAGAGGTAGCTCCGCCGGCAGTGGAGCTACCCTAGTGCCATCGTGGCAAATGGGGCTGCTGACGCTGGCAGGTGGGGCCCGAAGGATGGCAGGGTAGCTCCACCAACACTGGAGCTGCCCTCCACAGGGTAGCTCCACCTCCGACGGCGCTACCCTCCTGGGTAGTTAAGTTCAGTGGGCCCACCCACCCCGCGACCCCAAGCTCATTCTTCCCCAACTCGCAACACCTCTTGCTCTCTCTGCCCCCAACTCGCCCCCTCCAATCTCTCCTTTTGGGGGGATTTCTTGGTGGATTTGGACCCCCCCGGATGAAAGAAGGTACTCTCCCCCGATCTCTATCCCATCTTCCCTCTATCCTCAAGCGGCGGCGGGCGCAGCAAGGGCACGGCGACGGCTCCCTCTCCTCTCATCTCCTTCCCTCTCCTCCTCAAGCGGCGACTCCCTCTCCGAAACCCTAGCCAGATCTAATCCAGGCCGTCAGATCCTGCCAACGGAGGGCTCACGACGCGCTACAGGGCCCGGGCCGCACCGAGCCAGCAACCGTCGGGCCGCCCAGGGCCGAATCGGGCCGCAACCTCCCGCGCGCCGCCCGCTGCTGTCGTCATCTCCCCGGCAAGTCGCCGGCGAGCTGCCGACGAGCCGCCGCGGCCGTGATACGTCCAAATGCATCACTATTTTATATAGTAATTCTTTCTTATTCATTGATATATTTCATGATATGATGCTATTATTATGTTGTTTTGGCTTATTTTACACAGTTTACAACTTTCCGGTGCCGAAGCGGAAGACGCAGGATTCAGCGGTAAAAAGTGGAGCTGAGTTGCTGAAGAAGAACACCTCCAAATTACCTGAAAATCGACGGAGGCTGTTTTCCAGAAGGATAACGAAGGCACGCAAAAGAGCAACCAGAGGGGGACCACAGGGTGCCCAGGCGGCCACCTGGCGCGGCCCCACCTCTGGCCGCGCCGGGAGGGCGCCTGGGCCCCCTAGAGCTCTCCCGGCTCCCCCCTCTGGCCTATATACCCCTCGTCATCCAAAAACCCTAAAAAAAGTTGAGTTTTCCGGAGTTCCGCCGCCGCTCCGTGGCGGAAACCTACAGAGAAGAAAAGCCATCTCTGGCGGGCAGATTTCGCCGGGGAGATCACCTTCCGGAAGGGGAGATCGTCGCCATCGTCATCACCATTGTCACGGGCATCATCGAGATCATCATCAACATCATCCCCACCATCAGCACCATCTCCAACTTCTCCAATCTTGTCTCACAATTGCAACTCGCGTTGTAATCCGTACTATCTATCCTCTCTACTCTATCGGTGTTGATTACTACTTTGTGGTGAATGCTATTGAGTTTTGTTGGACAAATATTATTGTGTTCAGATTGTTTATCATCTATTTATCTCCACTGATCATGATCTCTTTTATGTCTTGTGAGTAGTTACTTTAGTTCTTGAGGACATGGGAGAAGTCTAGTTGTTAGTAGTCATATGATGTTGAAGTAATATGTGTTGGTTGATATTTAAGTTGTGTTGTTTTTTTCCTAGTGGTGTTGTGTGAGTCGAACACTCAACACTTCGCCTTATCAAGGACCTAGGGGAATGCATTGTGTATAAAGAATGCTTACGGTGGGTTGCCGGAGTGACAGAAACCTGAACCCCAGTTTGCACGCTTTTGCACAAGGGAACAATGAATCACCGATCGTATTGCTATGGTTAGGCTTTTGCCTTAATTACTATCTTGTATTTGCGGACGCTTGCAAGGTGTTTAATCATAAGAGTGCATTCATCTTAGTCTAGAGGGTGCACTAGCATAGATCCACCCACCAAACACTTATCAACCCAGCACATAGTACCGACACGAAATATGGCGAAAGCACATGACTACCTCTCCCGTGTGTCCTCAAGAACACTTTAGCTTTTATAAGTTCTGTTGCTAGGCCTATCCTTTGCTCAGAAAGGATTGGGCCACTCGTTACTCTCCAATATCTTTTACTTTGCTAGTCTTTACTATCCTGTTGCTTATATCAAGAAAATCCCTAAAAAGTTATCTTTCAGTGCTTGCAGTTATCTCCTTACCAAAGTCACTTGCTACTACCTTCTGCTCCCCGTTGGGTTCGACACTCTTACTTATCAAAAACACTGCAATATATCCCATTACGTCGTGGTTCATCAAGCTACGTTTTCTGGCGCCGTTGCCGGGGAGTGTAGCGCTATTAGTAAGTGAAGCCGGTAAGGAAGCTTTTATATTTCTGTTTTAGTTTTGCTGTTGCTGTTTTTGTCCTTATGGAGACCCCTACTATTGGATCGTTGTTCTCGGGGAGCCGCCCCGCCGCTAAGGTAGTTACTCCTACCCCTACTGAAATTGTGCCTTATAAGATACCATCTGGTATTATCGATTATGTCTTAACCAATCGCTATGCAGGAGACAGGCATCCAGGTGAACACTTGCTATATTTATCACAACTATGTTCATTATTCAAGCTTGCAGGTGTGTCACTGGAGTTCGTTATGAAGAAATTATTCTCCGTATCGCTTACAGACAAAGCTTCAGATTGGTATAAGCTCCTCGATAACCCACATTCTCTTAATTGGGAAGAGCTTAAGTCTCTCTTTTATACAAAGTTTTACCCTCTTCATGAAGTTTATCGAGACAGGAATTACATCTATAACTTTAGGTCTCGTGAAGGAGAGAGCATCGCTCAATATTGGGGGAGGCTTAAGTCCCTAATGTTCAAATGTCCTATTCATAAGCTCCCCAAAGATATTATACTTACAAATTTTTATGCCATGCATTCTAATCAGGACAAGGAAAGGCTGGATGCCTCCTCTAGCGGGGTATTTCAGACAAAGAGCGTTGAAGAAAGATGAGATCTCATCGAAAGGATCCAGAAGAATACTGAAGACTGGGAAATCGATAAAGGTATTGAACTTGCTATAAATTATGAGCATGATTATATTGAGAGTTATGTGAAGACTGATTATTTTAATACCTTTTGCTCTAAGATTGGTCTGGATTCCCATCTAATGATTGATTTTTGTAAGAACTTTGCCTCTCATGTTGATTCTTCTAAGATGAAGAAGGATCAGTACCATAAGCCTTTCAAAGAAGTGCCTATTGATATTCACGTTGCTGATCCTATTTTTCCTGCAGTTATATATGAACAACCCCCTTTTCCTTCAAGAATAAGGGAGCACTCTTTTGTGACAGGCATCATAAATAAAAGTGAGAGAAGAACAGGTGAACCTGAGGACCAGATCAGAGTTGATCCTCAAGTTGCTATGGTTAAAGATTTAGTTACTAATGATGTTTCAGATTCTATTATAAATTTTTGTGCTGTTTCAACTAACATTGTCACAGCCAAGAATAAAAGCCCAATTTCAGGTACACCAGTTGTATCTGTTAAAATAGGAGATCACAATTATTACGGGCTATGCGATCTGGGATCAAGTGTTAGCGCGATTCCTTATTCACTTTATCAGGAGATCATGACTGAGATTTCACCTTGTGAGCTCGAAGAGATTGATGTTACTATTCATCTTGCAAACAAAGCTACTATCTCTCCCATTGGGATTGTGAGAGATGTTGAAGTCCTATGTGGAAAGGTAAAGTACCCTACCGACTTTCTCGTACTTGGTTCAGTACAAGATAGTTTTTGTCCTATTATTTTTGGTAGACCTTTTCTCAGAACTTGTGGAGCTATTATAGATTGCAAGAAAGGTAAAGTTTCTGTTGAATTCAATGGTGAGGCATATGAATTTAATTTTTCCAAAATTTCCAAGCAGCCTCGTGGTACTGAATTACCTAGTGATGATAAAATTATTTAAAGCATTGCTTCTATTGCTATTCCCCCTAATGATCCTTTGCAGCAATACATGGAGGACCACAAGAATGATACTCGTATGCAGGAAAGAAATGAAATTGATGAAATCTTCTTGAGACAACCTGCTATCCTGAAGCACAACCTTCCGGTTGAACCTTTAGGAATTCTATCCAAACCACAAGAAGACCCGGTGTTTGATCTCAAACCTCTTCCCGATACACTCAAGTATGCTTATTTAGATGAAAAGAAAATATATCCTGTTATTATCAACTCTAACCTTTCAGGATATGAAGAGGAGCGACTATTGGAAGTACTTCGTAAACACCGTGGTGCAATTGGCTATACCCTTGATGACCTTAAGGGAATTAGTCCATCTATCTGTCAACATACTATCAACCTCGAGCCCGATGCCAAACCTGTTGTTGACCATCAACGACGGTTGAACCCAAAGATGATGGATGTTGTGAGGACCAAAATCCTCAAGCTTCTAGTTGCAGGTATTATCTACCCTATAGCCGATAGTAAATGGGTGTAAGTCCAGTTCATTGTGTTCCTAAGAAAGGAGGCACAACTGTAGTCCCTAATGATAAGAATGAACTGATACCTCAGAGAATTATTATTGGGTATAGAATGTGTATTGATTATAGGAAGTTGAACAAGGCAACCAGGAAGGACCACTACCCGCTGCCCTTTATTGATCAGATGCTTGAGAGGCTGTCCAAAAACACCTACTTCTGCTATCTTGACGGGTATTCAGGCTTCTCTCAAATTCATGTA
The DNA here is from genome assembly GCA_950022295.1 of Bromus sterilis. Lineage (NCBI taxonomy): Eukaryota > Viridiplantae > Streptophyta > Magnoliopsida > Poales > Poaceae > Bromus > Bromus sterilis. The sequence goes on along the minus strand of OX465598.1, from coordinate 15,526,133 downwards.
AACACGGCCGATCAAGAGAAGACCACTTTCACTTGTCCTTATGGTACTTATGTTTACAGGCGTATGCCTTTTGGTTTATGCAATGCACCTGCTACTTTTCAGAGATGTATGTCTGCAATATTTCATGGTTTCTGTGAGGAGGTTGTGGAAGTCTTCATGGACGATTTCTCCGTCTATGGAACTTCCTTTGACCACTGTCTCCACAATCTTAATAAAGTTTTGCAGAGATGCGAGGATACAAACTTAGTTCTAAACTGAGAAAAGTGCCACTTCATGGTTAACGAAGGGATCGTGCTTGGACACAAGATTTCTGAGAGGGGAATTGAAGTGGACAAGGCGAAGATTGAAGCTATCGAAAGGATGCCCTATCCAAGGGACATTAAAGGTATTCGTAGTTTTCTCGGTCATGCTGGTTTCTATAGAAGATTTATTAAAGACTTTTCTAAGACCTCGAGACCCCTCACTAATCTTCTCCAGAAGGATGTTCCTTTTGTATTTGATGAAGATTGTAAGGAGGCTTTCGAAGTTCTTAAGAAAGCTTTAATAACTGCTCCTATAGTACAACCGCCTGACTGGAATTTGCCCTTTGAAATTATGTGTGATGCTAGTGATTTTGCTGTTGGAGCTATTTTAGGACAAAGGGTTGATAAAAAGTTGAATGTTATTTATTATTCTAGTAAGACCCTTGATAGTGCTCAGAAGAACTATGCTACTACTGAGAAGGAATTCTTAGCAGTAGTGTTTTCTTGTGATAAGTTTAGGCAGTATATTGTTGATTCTAAAGTTATTATTCATACTGACCATGCTGCCATTAAGTATCTTATTACGAAGAAGGATTCCAAACCAAGGCTAATCAGATGGGTACTCCTTCTTCAAGAATTTGATTTGCAGATTGTTGATAGAAAAGGAGCAGACAACCCTGTAGCGGACAATCTTTCAAGGATGGAAGATATACCGCATGATCCCATCCCAGTCAACGACAGTTTTCCAGACGAACAACTTGCCGTTGTTAAAGTACAATCTCTTTCCGATCCTTGGTTTGCAGATTATGCTAATTTTATCGTTGCAAAGTATTTGCCTCCAGGTTTAACATTTCAGCAAAGGAAGAAGTTCTTCCATGATTTGAGGCATTACTTTTGGGATGACCCACATCTTTTCAAAGAAGGTCTAGACGGGATCGTGAGAAGATGCATACCGGAACACGAGCAGAAGGACATTCTCAAGCAATGTCACTATAGTCCCTATGGAGGACATCACGCCGGTGAGAGGACCGCACATAAGGTTCTCCAATCAGGTTTTTATTGGCCTACTCTCTTTAAAGATGCTAGAAGTTATGTTTTAGCTTGTGATAAATGTCAGAGAGTTGGTAATATTAGTAGGAGGAATGAGATGCCTATGAATTACTCACTAGTGATTGAGCCTTTTGATTGCTGGGGTTTTGATTTTATGGGTCCTTTTCCTTCTTCACACAAGTACACTCACATATTAGTTGTTGTTGATTATGTAACCAAGTGGGTTGAAGAAATCCCCACTGAGAGTGCTGATCACAAAACGTCTTTGAAAATGCTCAAAGATGTAACTTTCCCTAGGTTTGGTGTACCCAGGTATCTCATGACTGATGGAGGATCACACTTCACGCATGGAGCTTTTAGAAAAGCTCTAGCCAAGTACAATGTCAATCATAGAATTGCGTCACCGTACCATCCTCAAACTAGTGGGCAAGTTGAGCTCACCAATAGAGAGATCAAGTTGATCTTGCAAAAGATAGTTAACAGAAATAGGAAGGGCTGGTCAAATAAGTTAGGAGATGCTTTGTGGCCGTATAGAACTGCTTACAAAAACCCCATGGGTATGTCCCCCTATAAAATGGTCTATGGCAAGGCTTGCCATTTACCATTAGAGTTAGAGCACAAAGCTTTCTGGGCTGTTAGAGAGCTTAATGCTGACCCAAAGTTAGCTGGTGAAAAGCGTCTCATGAACTTGACTTCTCTAGATGAGTGGAGAAGTGAAGCTTACGAGAGCGCTAAAATGTTCAAGGAAAAGGTAAAGAAGTGGCATGACAGGAGGATTCTGAAACGTGAATTTAATGTTGGTCATAAAGTTTTATTGTTTAGATCCCGTTTCAGGTTTTCTCCAGGTGAACTACTTTCCAGGTGGGAAGGGCCATTTCATATCGAAGAAGTGTACCGGTCTGGTGCAATTAAGATTAACAATTTTGAAGGCACCAAACCTCAAGTTGTGAATGGGCAAAGACTCAAGCATTACATAGCGGGAGACCCCGTCAATGTTGATGTAAATATAATATGCACAACAACTCATGAAGAACATGTTGAAGCCCTGTTTCAGACACTAACAGAAGCAGAATAAGAAAAGGTATGTATTACGGTAAGGAAACATCGCGAACCGCCATAAAAGTTCCATATTACGGGGTTTTGGAAAATTAGGAAAATTCGAGGCCTAAGTGGAGCCGGAGACGAGCTCCAGGGGGCTCAGGCGCCCCCCTGGCGCGCCCTACCCCCTGGCCGCGCCGGGAGGCCGCCTGGGCACCCAGGACTCCGTCTCCGACCCCACTTTGGCTCGTTACCTTCCTTTTGTTGCTGAAATTTTTGCTATATATTCACCCGGATCGTTCCGGCAACGTATCTCGTGATTTCGTGTGTTTTATTTTCGATCTGTTTCTGCCAGGGTAAAAAGCTATTGTTAGAGATGTCTTCTTGTGGTTCAAGTGGAGAGGACTTGATGGGACGGCGTCTACGTGAAGTTCAGAGAGACCTCAACCAAGGGAAATACATAGATTGGGCCACAGAAGAAGAAATCGCTGCAAGGCAAGCGGAGATGGAGTGTTCCGTGAGAAAAGAAGTCAAGATTATCACCGCCCAACAACGAGGGGGTCCATCAACACAAGGAGGAAGATCAAGAAACCCCATCATGGTGGGGAGTGTCCAACCTTATTATGATCTTTCTCTTAACCTTTCAGGAACGGACCCTACACTTGAAGATCAACGTACGATTTCTACCATCTCCGAAGCCTACCGCATCACCAATCAACTGTGTGAAGATTTCCGTGTACTAAAGGTGCAAGTGGAGATCTTGGAGAAGGAAAACCAAACCCTTCGTCGTGTCATCAAAGATTTAAAGAATCAACAACAACAAGATTGAGGAGTAAATCTCCTCGGGTAATGGCATCCCCTCAGCTTGTTCCAAGCTTGGGGGAGTGCCCGGTATCTTTATCTTTATCTTAGTCTTTTAGAGTCAAGTAGAGTCGTATCATGTCTAGGGAGTTTATTATATGAAATAGGTGTTTGCATTGAGGTCTATCACTCCACCTGTGGAGAGATTGTATCCGTGAGTGTGGACTCGTCTATAATGGAATATTAATGAGAAGTCTATTGGTTCCCTCGCTGCACTCGGTATTCTCTTCACGCAATCGGCATCATATGACGATTCTTATGGGGAGTATTGACCTTATATCAGGTATGGCTTTGAAAACTTTATTTAATTTTGGCAAACATAGCTCTGGTCATGACAACATGCATGTTTTCTCAAGTAGCGACATAGCCAAACCTCTATGTTATTATGCTTGAAGTGTTATGTTGACAAGGAAGACAACTTGATGTGTTATGCTTACCTTTTCGGTTCAAAATCACACTTTTGATCCTTTGAGCAAACTTCAGCACACTTTGACCTTCCAAGCAAAGAATTTTGAAATTTAACCCAATAAGATAGCTCCCGTCAAAGTGGAGCTACCCTAAGAGAGGTAGCTCCGCCGGCAGTGGAGCTACCCTAGTGCCATCGTGGCAAATGGGGCTGCTGACTCTGGCATGTGGGGCCCGAAGGCTGGCAGGGTAGCTCCACCAACACTGGAGCTGCCCTCCATAGGGTAGCTCCACCTCCGACGGTGCTACCCTCCTGGGCAGTTAAGTTCAGTGGGCCCACCCACCCCGCGACCCCAAGCTCATTCTTCCCCAACTCGCAACACCTCTTGCTCTCTCTGCCCCCAACTCGCCCCCTCCAATCTCTCCTTTTGGGGGGATTTCTTGGTGGATTTGGACCCCCCGGATGGAAGAAGGTACTCTCCCCCGATCTCTATCCCATCTTCCCTCTATCCTCAAGCGGCGGCGGGCGCAGCAAGGGCACGACGGCGGCTCCCGCTCCTCTCATCTCCTTCCCTCTCCTCCTCAAGCGGCGACTCCCTCTCTGAAACCCTAGCCAGATCTAATCCAGGCCGTCAGATCCTGCCAACGGAGGGCTCACGACGCGCCACAGGCCCCGGGCCGCGCCGAGCCAGCAACCGTCGGGCCGCCCAGGGCCGAATTGGGTCGCAACCTCCCGCGCGCCGGCCGCTGCTGTCGTCATCTCCCCAAGTCGCCGGCCAGCTGCCGACGAGCCGCCACGGCCGTGATACGTCCAAAATGCATCACTATTTTATATAGTAATTCTTTCTTATTCATTGATATATTTCATGATATGATGCTATTCTTATGTTGTTTTGGCTTATTTTCCACAGTTTACAACTTTCCGGTGCCGATGCAGCAGACGCAGGATTCAGCGGTAAAAAGTGGGCGCTGAGTTGCTGAAGAAGAACACCTCAAAATTACCTGAAAATCGACGGAGGCTGTTTTACAGAAGGATAAAGAAGGCACGCAAAAGAGCAACCAGAGGGGGGCCACAGGGTGCCCAGGCGGCCACCTGGCGCGGCCCCACGTCTGGCCGCGCCGGGAGGGCGCCTGGGCCCCCTAGAGCTCTCCCGGCTCCCCCTCTGGCCTATATACCCCTCGTCATCCAAAAACCCTAAAAAAGAGGAGTTTTCCGGAGTTCCGCCGCCGCTCCGTGGCGGAAACCTACAGAGAAGAAAAGCCATCTCTGGCGGGCAGATTTCGCCGGGGAGATCACCTCCCGGAAGGGGAGATCGTCGCCATCGTCATCACCATCGTCACGGGCATCATCGAGATCATCATCAACATCATCCCCACCATCAGCACCATCTCCATCTTCATCCAATCTTGTCTCACAATTGCAACTCGCGTTGTAATCCGTACTATCTATCCTCTCTACTCTATCGGTGTTGATTACTACTTTGTGGTGAATGCTATTGAGTTTTGTTGGACAAATATTATTGTGTTCAGATTGTTTATCATCTATTTATCTCCACTGATCATGATCTCTTTTATGTCTTGTGAGTAGTTACTTTAGTTCTTGAGGACATGGGAGAAGTTTAGTTGTTAGTAGTCATATGATGTTGAAGTAATATGTGTTGGTTGATCTTTAAGTTGTGTTGTTTTTTTCCTAGTGGTGTTGTGTGAGTAGAACACTCAACACTTCGCCTTATCAAGGACCTAGGGGAATGCATTGTGTATAAAGAATGCTTACGGTGGGTTGCTGGAGTGACAGAAACCTGAACCCCAGTTTGCACGCTTTTGCACAAGGGAACAATGGATCACCGATCGTATTGCTATGGTTAGGCTTTTGCCTTAATTACTATCTTGTATTTGCGTACGCTTGCAAGGTGTTTAATCGTAAGAGTGCATTCATCTTAGTCTAGAGGGTGCACTAGCATAGATCCACCCACCAAACACTTATCAACCCAGCACATAGTACCGACACGGAATATGGCGAAAGCACATGACTACCTCTCCCGTGTGTCCTCAAGAACACTTTAGCTTTTATAAGTTCAGTTGCTAGGCCTATCCTTTGCTCAGAAAGGATTGGGCCACTCGTTACTCTCCAGTATCTTTTACTTTGCTAGTCTTTACTATCCTGTTGCTTATATCAAGAAAATCCCTAAGAAGTTATCTTTCAGTGCTTGCAGTTATCTCCTTACCAAAGTCACTTGCTACTACCTTCTGCTCCTCGTTGGGTTCGACACTCTTACTTATCGAAAACACTGCAACAGATCCCATTACGTCGTGGGTCATCAGGCCGCCCGTGCCGGTGAGCACCTCCCGCGCACCTCTTCCGTCTCCTCCTCTCTTCTTCTTCTTTTTCTCCCTGTCATCATCTTCTTCTTCTTCTCGCAGCAGCCATGGCCATGGCCGCCATGGTGCCATGGAGCTCGGAGCTCGCTGTCTGGGACCACGCCGACGACCCCCACGCCTCCGTGTGCCCCTTCTGATCGCCTGCGTCAGCCACGACCACCTCATGTCCTCCATGGCTAACCCTAGCCCGAGGCCCCCCTTATCTGTAATTTTTCAAAGTCCCCGAAATCTATTATTTTGACCCGTTTTGCGACATAAATTGCGACAGATATGTAGCTCGTATGGAGATGCGCCCAAAATGAAATTTTTTGCTAGTGATGTGCTCTAACTTTTTGCTTTAGTGAGTTAATTCATTTGAGGTCATCTAGTTGTTGTAAGTCTGTGTTGAAGTGTGCACCAGAAGGTTTACTGCTGCTGTTGTTATTTTTATCAAAGTTTGGTTGATGCTTATGTCACATCCATGATGCCTATGCCAGTAATTCTTTCTTGTATGTGTTAAGCATTATGTGTACTTCAATTAGATGCATTCATTTGTCATGCTTTCCTGTTGTAGCTATATTATATCTTGCTCCAAAGTGGTGTACTTTATAACATATGTTGTTGTTTGTATAATGTTGCCTACTTTGCTGCCTTCTAGTTAATGATCCATGCCTCATATTAATTAGCCCCAATGTAATTATGTGAGTCATCGCTCCCAACAACCTAGGGAGTCGGTTTTAAGCTTCCTCCCAATCACCATACAACATTTTAAACGCGGCTTGCTTGGCCTTCCATGCCTTCCCATACTTCACCGTGTAACCATATAGATCTTTTACCGAATCTATTATGTTACTAATTGTGAGTGTTGATGGAGTTGGAAACTTTGTATCCGATGAATTCAGATGTCAATTGTCTATGAATGTTCTTCACCTTGCGGTCATCGATGTTCTTGTCACTACACATGTGAGTTGACACACAACTTGATATGTGTAAGGCCCGATATGCGGTACTGTTCCAGATTTAGATGTTTCCATCCAGATCTGGGGACGAAGCACATATCAGTCCCACCGATGGCAATGCCATATGCCCCGGATTTCCAATATTATATCACAACATTACAGCTACAAGGATACAACATCTCATACAATCGACATACAATTGCCTTAATACATAACATCAGCGGAAGATACATGTCTGAGTACAGCCTACAATCAAATGCCTAGTGGCAAAGGTAAAACACACCATTCACGTAACCACACGGGTCCAGGCTCTCCGCCGGGATCCGCCTAACTAGTCGTCGTCGAGTCTTCGTGAAGGTGTCCAGAAGAAAGGTCGTCGAGCTCCTCTGAAGTCCAAGATCGTTTGCATAACATGCGTAAAAGAGAAAAGAAGGGGTGAGCTATATCAAAAAGTCTTGTAACTAACTTCTCACGGTAAGATGGGGGTAGTGGTGAGGTTGCAGTCGCACTAGCAATATATGAGGTGGTTAACGATCTATTTAGAGTAAGATGAGAACCAGGCATTCAATGAGAAATCGCCTCCAATAAGTCTTGCTATCAGCTACTTACGCAAACATAACACTTATCCTATCCTTGTCCTCCCCTTCATCACCCGATGAAGAAGAAGCAGTCAAGGCACACACACATGGATCAAGTTATTAAAATTATCTCAGTTGTTGTTGTCTATGAACAAGGAGTAGGTCTCAAGTCGTCCATAGCCGTGGACATGGCTTCTCGAAAAGATTTAAACCTGCAGGGGTGTACCAACTGCCCATTACAAGGCTCCGCACGCATGCCCATCTCTCTCAGTTGATACCCATCATAGGCAACCATTTCATGATTTAGTTCCGAGAGATCCGAAATTACAGGTCCCTCTAGCTAACAATGAAAAAATCCGGGTGGGCCCCGGGGAGTCGACACCCAATCCAAAAGTCGGCCACGCTCTCGGATAGGCCTCTTTCATCTCAACAGGGTTTGGGTTACTGGGACACCTCACGTGAGGTCCCGGGCCCTCGCCGGCCAAATGTGGACCAACAGGGAAACCATGTCCCCACTGGTCCGGGTTGTTTTAAAGAAAGTGTGCTAGGAGGAACCCGACAGACATACACACGGTTTTCAAATGGTAAAACATCTTGGGCCACCACTGGAAATGTTTGAAGCTAGGTAGGTAAGAAAAGGGGACCCCATAGCATCCCACACGCGGTTAGGCACGCTCGTCAAGAGACACAATACCCGGAACTCGGGTCCTAGGTGACTCGAATGGAACAAAGCATCGGGGCGGGATAGCCTAGACCTTGCATCCTTCGTCGAATATAGTCAACATTATACTAATCATATCATCCACAACAATATAGTAATGTGATAGCCCAAATCCAAGGAGTAACAGGAGAACAGATGATAGCAGCCTAGCATGCATACTAAGCAGTGGCTGAGCGAGCAAAAGTAACATAGCCGAACAAGGTTTGTTGGTATGTGGAGGACATGGTTGTTTGGGTTTATTTGAGAGGTATGAATATGAAGTGGTAGGATCAAGCAATCGTTCTATCCTACACCTAGGAGCGAGTGAGCTGAAAGTTATAAGCATGATATATGCTCCCCCTTACCTGATGAGAAGACGAAATCGAAGGTGTAGTCGATCGCAAGCTCGCATCGTCTCCGAGAGGTACCCGCGGAAGCACACAAGAAGGAAACACTGGAAAAGGCAATCAACGAGCAAGCATCTATTACTACGAAGCAATAACGAGCACACATCAACAAGAAGGCAACACGAGACAACGCACTAAGGCATCGCATCTATCGTCGAGAGCGGTTACTAACAGGTTAAGTGGAGTACTCATCAAACACGACGATACCGCACATTTATCATTGGTTCAAGTTGTTTAGCTACACAACATGAGCATAGGTTTTTAACATGGCATCTCACCCAAGCATGGAATATCACACAATCATGGAAAGAGGTGAAGCATAAATAAACTATGACCTAGATATGCCATCTACCAACATTACATCACACTTATACACATATGTTAGGTCCACATGCAGGTTTTTGAGTGATTCCGACGCTCCGGCGGTCATTGACCTCTGAAACCCTAGATCGGGGGGCCCCGCTGATATACCCTTATAGATTTTTCCGTACGAGGGTTGACCAATGGACTTTTTTATCTATCTATGTTTCTTTAGCACATATGTACATGGAGAGTTAAGGTTGGACACATTTATGTACCCCCTGCAGTGTTTTCGACGCTCCGACGGTCTTCCTCCAGCGAAACCCTAGATCGGGGGGACCCGCAGATCTACCCCTATAGCTTTCTTCATACGAGGGTGGGCCAATGGACTTTTTTTCTCTATCTATGTTTGTTTAGCATATATGTACATGGAGAACCAAGGTTGGACACATTTCACCACATTATTCACACCGGTTGACCCGTACCGGGAGTTTCGACATACAGATCGACGGTTTTACTAAGTGTTAGCCCATGTCTGTGAACAACGTCAGACACATGACCTGGATATGCCATCTACCAACATTAAATCACACTTATACACATATGTTAGGTCCACATGCATGTTTTCGAGTGATTCCGACGCTCCGGCGGTCATTCATCTCCAAAACCCTAGATCGGGGGGACCCGCAGATCTACCGTACCCTTATAGCTTTCTCCGTGCGAGGGTTTACCAATGGACTTTTTTTCTCTATCTATGTTTCTTTAGCACATATGTACTTGGAGAACCAAGGTTGGACACATTGATCTACCCCTGCAGTGATTCCGACGCTCCAACGGTCTTCCTGCGGCGAAACCCTAGATCGGGGGGACCCGCAGATCTACCCCTATAGCTTTCTCCGTACGAGGGTGGAACAATGGACTTTTTTCTCTATCTATGTTTGTTTAGCACATATGTACATGGAGAACCAAGGTTGGACACATTTCACCACATTATTCACACTGGTTGACCCGTACCAGGAGTTTCAACATACAGATCGACGATTTTGCTAAGTGTTAGGCCATGTGTCCGTGAACAACGTCATAAACATGACCTGGATATGCCATCTACAAACATTTCATCACACTTCTACACATAACCTAGGTCCACATGCAGGTTTTCGAGTGATTCCGGCGCTCCGGTGGTCATTCACCTCCGAAACCCTAGATCGGGGGGACCCGCAGATCTACCCTTATAGCTTTCTCCGTAAGAGGGTGGACCAATGGACTTTTTTTCTCTATCTATGTTTCTTTAGCACATATGTACATGGAGAGTCAAGGTTGGACACATTGATCTACCCATGCAGTGATTTCGACGCTCCGACGGTCCTCCTCCGGCGAAACCCTATATCGAGGGGACCCGCAGATCTAACCCTATCACTTTCTCCGTATGAGGGTGGACCAATGGACTTTTTTTCTCTATCTATGTTTGTTTATCACATATGTACATGGAGAACCAAGGTTGGACACATTGATGTGCGAGATGATGATAGTGATTTCTCGCCCTTCGTTGGTAAACCCCAAGTTGAAGGCGTGATGTAGCACAACAGCAAATTTCCCTCAGTAAAGATACCAAGGTTTGTCTCCAGTAGGACTCCGGATATGATAAGTAGGTGTCAGTGGGGCAACTGACGCGGACCTGCACACAGACACAATAACTTTGTTCCCAACGAAGTTCAGAGAGGTTGTCAATCTCTCCGGTCTTGTTGTTCACAAAGGATCAAACACAAGGGATAATGATAGCAATTGAAAGTAAAAGCAGAAAAGTAAATGAGCGTGTAAACAGTGATGAGGATATGGACCGGGATACGTGATGTTCACTAGTCATGTCTCTCTCCCAAAAGACGATAAAACTGCTATGCGAGGTAAACAAATTACAGAAAGGCAATTGACAGGATTATGAACGCACCGCAATGCTAACTATGCTACAAAAGAAAGGAAGAGGCTCAAAAGCATGGGCAGTACGCCAAAATAAGTAGACCGAAATCAAATTGCATCTACCACTAATAATCCACCTTGAGATATCTATCCAGAACATCTCGCTGGTATTAAGTTGTGAGCCCCACCCAAAGTGTAAACCCAAAGCAACAGACAACTGCATTAAAAAGAACTTTGCGTAAAGTAAACAATCCTTGTAACCGCGGTTACAAGCACCGTTGTTTCCCCCCTTGTGGAAACAGCACATCCCCTAGACTCATGTTTCTGTCACTCAAGCGTGTCATCGGGGGGCATGAAACCACAATCGAGCAAAACGTTCCCTCTTGGAGTTACTACCTACTACTTGGCCAAAGCAATAGACAGCAACGGAGAACATGCAAGAATTACTTAGGAACAAAATATAAGAGATAAAAACCAAATATATTACTCAATCACAATTTGAACATAATCTCATAATCCATCAGATCCTATCAAACTCAGCATAGCAATAGCAGAAATATTACAAAAGTGCCTCGATCATGTAGGGCAGCTCACAAGGTCTAAACCATGAAGAACAAAGAGGGGAGGAGAACATCACATAGCTACTGATCACGGACCCATGGTCCAAGGAAAACTACTCACGAGACATCTGGGGAGCATCCATGGTGGAGAGGAGACTCCCGGAGGTCGGCCCTCCCTCCGGCAGGGTGCCGGGAAGAGGTCTTCTGGTGCTCCCGATCTCGGAAGCGCGGCGACGGCGGAACAGAGGCGAGATCGCGAAAAAGGGTTATGTCCTCGGAGTTTCCCCGTGACGGAGAATAAATAGGCGAAGGGGGGCATCCAGAGGTGGACCAGGGGCCCCAGGCACCCCCTGGCGCGGCCAGGGGTGGGGCCGCGCCGGGTGGCTGCCTGGGCCACCCCTGGCTCCCCTCTGGCCCCTCTCGGTCTTTTCGCGAAGCTTCCTGTACACTGATTTTTCCTGTATTTTTCCCGGAATTTTTCTGGGACTTTTTATATGGGGGAAAACTGAAATAGAAAAACAGCAGAAAACAGGAACTGACACTGGGGTGCACTGAGTTCATAGGTTAGTCCAAATATGATCAAAAGTGTATGAAAGTGTATCTAGATCATAGCAGTATCACACAAAACATGCATGGAGCAAGCAGAAATTATAGATACATTTTGGACGTATCAACATCCCCAAGCTTAATTCCTGCTCGTCCTCGAGTAGGTAAATGATAACGGCATAATTTCTGTGGTGACATGCTAGCAACCATAAAAGAACTTTGAAAAGTAAAGCAATCAAGGTTAGAAATTCAATTCAAGTTATAACATGCAAGAGTCTATATTAACATTGAAACAAGTAACAAAAGAACATTAGGTGCAAGAGCTCTCGCTGTCCGTGACTCGAATGTCTCCAAATGGTGTTTGCGTGCAAGAAGGGGGATAGGGAATACGAGATGAAAAAGTATTTTTGTTGAGAACTCAATCTACTAAAGTTTCACACTTGGTCCTCTTTGGAATCTTATCTTGACTCGTCCCCAGACCACTAGCCAGGTACAAGTCAATTTGATCCGCTCCTTTTCGATATTTTGAGCACTCATGCAATGGATGAGCGTAAGCACGAGAGTTGACACTTAGGATGGCAAAGAGAGAAGTGCGGAGGAGGAAGACAAAAAGGATGAGAAAGGCTCACATCAATGAGGAAACAATCATAGGCAAGATATGCCAAATGATAGATACGATGTGAGGTGTAGGGATTGCCATGCAACGGATGCACATACGAGCTAAGAAGCTCTCCAATGAAACTAGTGGGGGTGCATCTAACTTGCTCGCTCATGAAGACCTAGAGCTCATTTGAGGAGGCTCATCCTTGGAATATGCAAGCCAAGTTCTATAGTGTGAAGGTCCCCACATAGCTATATGCATAATGATCATCTCTATGGAGTACAAGGATATAGAAGGAGTTCTAGTGTGGATCTCTCAAAAGGATAGTAGTGTTGCCCCTTTCTCTCTTTTTATTTCTTTTTCTCTTTTTTTCTCTTTTTTGTATTTTTTTGTGGCCTCAATGGCTCTTTCTATCTAACTCTCATTTGTCCTCTTTGGGATCTTTTAATGTGTCCACTTTGGGATCTTTTCCTCACTTAAGGGCAACACTCTATTTTACAAGAAGGTAAAGGAGATCTTTCACACTTTACAAGGTACTCAAAATCATAAAGAAGATGTAACTCTCATGATGTATTGCAATGTATGTCGCTGCTAGTGTAGCAGGAACATGTATGACATGAAGATCAAGTCATGAAGAGGTGGATGTTGCTGATACGTCCAAAATGCATCACTACTTTATATAGTAATTCTTTCTTATTCATTGATATATTTCATGATATGATGCCATTCTTATGTTGTTTTGGCTTATTTTACACAGCTTGCAACTTTCCGATGCCGAAGCAGCAGATGCAGGATTCAGCGGTAAAAAGTGGACGCTGAGTTGCTGAAGAAGAACACCTCCAAATTACCTGAAAATCGACGGAGGCTGTTTTCCAGAAGTATCACAAAGGCACGCAAAAGAGCTACCAGAGGGGGGTCACAGGGTGCCCAGGCGGCCACCTGGCACGGCCCCACCCCTGGCCGCGCCGGGAGGGCGCGTGGACCCCCGAGGCGACTCCCGACTCGCCCCTCTGGCCTATATACTCTTCGTCATCCAAAAACCCTAAAAAGATAGAGTTTCCGGAGTTCCGCCGCCGCTCCGTGGCGGAAACCTACAAAGCAGAAAAGCCATCTCTGGCGGGAAGATTCCGCCAGGGAGATCACCTCCAGGAAGGGGAGATCGTCGCCATCTTCATCACCATCGTCACGGGCATCATCGATATCATCATCAACATCATCCCCATCATCAGCACCATCTCCACCTCCATCCAATCTCATCTCACAATTGCAACTCATGTTGTAATCCGTACTATCTATCCTCTCTACTTTATCGGTGTTGATTACTACTTTGTGGTGAATGCTATTGAGTTTTGTTGGAGAAATATTATTGTGTTCAGATTGTTTATCATCTATTTATCCCCACTGATCATGATCTCTTTTATGTCTTGTGAGTAGTTACTTTAGTTCTTGAGGACATGGGAGAAGTCTAGTTGCTAGTAGTCATATGATGTTGAAGTAATATGTGTTGGTTGATATTTAAGTTGTGTTGTTATTTTCCTAGTGGTGTTGTGTGAGTCGAACACTCAACACTTCACCTTATCAAGGACCTAGAGGAGTACATTTTGTATAAAGAATGCTTACGGTGGGTTGCCGGAGTGACAGAAACCTAAACCCCAGTTTGCACGCTTTTGCACAAGGGAACAATGGATCACCGATCGTATTGCTATGGTTAGGCTTTTGCCTTAATTACTATCTTGTATTTGCGGATGCTTGCAAGGTGTTTAATCATAAGAGTACACTTATCTTATTCTAGAGGGTGTACTAGCATAGATCCACCCACTCAACACTTATCAACACAACACATCGTACTGATACGGAATATGGCGAAAGCACATGACTACCTCTCCCGTGTGTCCTCAAGAACACTTTAGCTTTTATAAGTTCAGTTGCTAGGCCTCTCCTTTGCTCAGAAAGGATTGGGCCACTCTTTACTCTCCAGTATCTTTTACTTTGCTCGTTTTTACTATCCTGTTGCTTATACCAAGAAAACCCCTAAAAAGTTATCTTTCAGTGCTTGTAGTTATCTCCTTGCCAAAGTCACTTGCTATTACCTTCTGCTCCTCGTTGGGTTCGACACTCTTACTTATTGAAAACGCTGCAATATATCCCTTTACGTTGAGGGCCATCAGTTGCATGGCAATATATCTCGGAAAGGCTATGGAAATGCCTTGATAGGTAGGTATGGTGGTTGTTTTGAGGAAAGATATAAGGAGGTTTATGATGACAGAGCGTATCATGCCAAGGGTTTGGATGTACCGGCGAAGGTGGTCACCAACTCTCGGAGTGAGAAGAAGGCAAAGCACGGCACGGGAGAGGCTAGCAAAATATGGGAAGGTGGAAGTGTCAACTTTCAATACTTACATTAGTCCGAAGAACTCATGCACTTATTATCGGTAACTCTCAATCTAATAAGGAGGTTCACAAAGAGACAAGTACCCCGAGGAGGAGTGTATGGGGGTTTGGTTATCCTTGCGCATCCTCGACTCATGGTACGTGAGTGTTCTCTGATATTTGATCCCTCCAAAGATTAGTGATCCATCTAGTAGCTAGAGTTCTCAACTAGTTTTGTAGGTTTTGAAAATACACACTGATTGCCCAAAATACGACACCTATCACTAATAGGCTAGAGCTCTTGACACCAAAATTTCAAACATTACTCACATCAATACCTCAAAACTATTGCAAGTTACTACTAGAATTAAATAGCAACCTCAATTACCTACTTTCAAGACAAGACACAACTCAATGCAACAACCAACTCTCTTTAACAAGATAAACATGAAAACTAAAAAGAGTTCCAGCAACAAACTAAACAAAAGCCAAGGCTCTTTCTAAAGAAAAACTAAGACTAAAACTAAACATGGCAGTAGCTATGGAAAGGTAAAGAACACACAACAGCAAAAAGATAAGTAGGAAAAATCCTATGATGTGTTCTAGATTTTGAAAGTGGAGCGTGTTTCTCTCCCACACAAAGTATGACGGGATCTAACTTGTTATGAACAGCAAGGAAAGCTAAAGAAACTAAAAACAAAACCTAAGAGCGAGACGCTCCAAGCATAGCACATAACGCATGAAAAAATATAGTGATACGAAGGACGAACTGATGATTGTTGATGGAGAAGGGGATGCACGGAGGCATCCCCAAGCTTAGACGCTTGAGTCTCCTTGAATATTTATTGGGGATGCATGGGGGCATCCCCAAGCTTGAGCGCTTGACACTCCTGGATCTTCTTTCATCATCTTCCATCGCACACTTGAAAACTCCCTTCATACATAACTCATCATAAGCTGATTAGAGAGGTTAGTACCCTTAATAAATAATTATTCCCCACTGGATATAAAGATATTCTTGAAGAGCTACTATTTCTCAAGAGTGCCAAAAAGTTTTTGCAAAGAAAAAGCAAGCTTAAGGTTTGCAAAAGTAAGGAGAGACAAAACGTGGCAGAATCTGTGAAAAACAAAACAGAAGGTAGTAAAGAATTTTTTAGGGATACTTCTGCAACTCAAATCAAAAAACTCAGAACATACGGAAGTTTCGTAATTGTATAGAGCATGCTGTGTAAAAATTTCAGCTCAAAAAGATGAACTGGAATTTTTCTGGTCACGAGGACAGAATATGTTTTCTGGACAGCATGTCACAACTTTTAGTTCCCTTGCCGTAAGAGGCTATAACTTGGCACAAAGCTGAAAAATAAAGATACAATGATGTTGATACAGTAGTAACAAACATCAAGACACAAAAAAAGCAAAAAGAAAAACCGAAATTCGTTGCGGGCTGCCTCCCGAAAGCGCTTTCTTTTATGCCTTTAAGCTAGGCATGATGCAAAAAGAAGAATCAAGTTTTATCAAGAGAAAGAGAATAACTAGCCCGAGTAACGGACTCAAAAGGTAACTTGATTTTCTTTCTAGGGAAGTGTTCCATCCCCTTTTTGAATGGGAATTGAAATTTTATATTCCCCTCTTTCATGTCAATAACCGCACCAACGGTGCGAAGAAAAGGACGTCCCAAAATAATTGGACACAAAGGTTCACACTCTATATCCATAACAATAAAATCAACGGGAACATAGTTGTCATTGACAATGATAAGAACATCGTCGATCTTCCCCAAAGGTTTCTTTACGGAAGAATCAACAAGACGAACACCAAAAGAACAAGGCTCAAAGGGCTTCAATTCAAACATATCAAATATTCTTTTGGGCATAATGGAGGTACTAGCTCCAACATCACATAAAGCATAGCAAGAGAAGTTATTTAATTTAATTTTGATCATAGGGTCCCAACCATCATCTAGCTTCCTAGGTATGGAGGCTTCTACTCTAAGCTTCTCCTCCCTAGCTTTGATGAGAGCATTTGTGATATGCTCCGTGAAGGCAAGATTAAGTGTGCTAGTGTGGGGGTCTCTAGACATTTTGTGTAGCAAGCTAATAACTTCTAAGAGGGTGCAACTATCAAAATCAATATCACTACTATCAAAGGTGGTAGTAGTGTCATCTAGGCTCACTTGTTTGAAACCCTCTATGTTCATAGGAGTTTCTTTATCTTCGGTTGAGGTATTAGCATCACCATTAATAGGTCCAACGGGACTAGGAGTGCATTGGGTGCTAATAGTTTGGGTGTCCTCAACAATTTGGATAGTGGCAACTGTGTGGTGTGTAGGAAGGCTCTTAATTCTATCCTCTTCCTCTTTTTCTCTAGCCCACCTTTCTTTAAGTTTAGCCATCATCCTAATGTTTTCATTAATTTGTAATTGGATAGCATTAACAGGAGTGGCCTTATTCTCCTCAAGGGGAGAGGTTCTAATTTTAAGCATCTCAATATCAAGGGCTAAGCTTTCTACCTTCAAAGAGAGATTATCTATTTTAGCTAATTTCTCCTCTATATTTTTGTTGAAGGCTTTTTGGGTAGTGATAAAGTCTCTAAGCATGCTTTCTAATTCAGAAGAGGGGTTCTTGTTGCTAGGGTAAGTGTTGTTGTTCCCATAGTTGGATGGAAACGGTCTAGGATTGCTAGCAAAGTTACCCCTATAAGCATTGTTGTTGAATTTGTTTCTAGCAATAAAGTTCACATCTACTTGTTCTTGGGCAACCAAAGAATTTAAAGGGACATCATGAGGATCAATAGAGGGTTGCTTGGTAAGTAGAGACATAATTAAGTCAACTTTTTCATTGAGGGAGGGAATTTCCTCGACAGAGTTTACCTTCCTACCTGTTGGAGCGCGTTCGGTGTGCCATTGGGAATAATTGGTCATCATCTCATCGAGAAGCTTCGTGGCAGCACCAGGGGTAGTTGACATAAAGGTTCCTCCCGCGGCCGAATCTAACAGGTTCCGCGAGGTAAAGTTCAAGCCTGCATAAAAAGTCTGGATAACCATCCAGGTAGTCAAACCATGTGTAGGGCATTTCTTAACAAGAGATTTCATTCGTTCCCAAGCTTGGGCAACGTGTTCATTATCCAATTTCTTAAAATTCATAATATTACTCCTCAATTGGATAATCTTAGCAGGTGGGTAGTACTTCCCTATAAAAGCATCTTTGCACTTATCCCAAGAATCTATGCTATTCCTAGGCAAAGATTGAAACCAGATTTTAGCATCTCCCCTTAAAGAGAAAGGAAAGAGCTTGAGCTTAACAATATCACCTTCTACTTTATACTTTTGCATATCACATAATTCAACAAAATTGTTCAAGTGTAAAGCAGCATCATCTCCAGCACCAGAGAACTGATCTCTCATAACAAGGTTTAGCAAAGCAGGTTTAATTTCATAAGAGGTAGCTGAAGTGGCAGGTGTGGCAATGTGGGTGCAGATAAATTCTTGGTTGTTGTGACTAGTGAAGTCACACAAGTTGGTGTTTTCAGTGGAACCCATAGTAGCAGCAAGTGTGGCAGATTTTTTTGTGATTTTTGATATAAGACACAAAGATAAAAACCTAAAGGTAAACTAACAAGACTAAAAAACAAAGGTAAAGGGTAGTGTGCAACTCCCCTATCTTAGCACTCGGAGTCCCCGGCAACGGCGCCAGAAATTTGGCTTGATGTGCGAGATGATGATAGTGATTTCTCGCCCTTCGTTGGTAAACCCCAAGTGGAAGGCGTGATGTACCACAACAGCAAATTTCCCTCAGTAAAGATACCAAGGTTTGTCTCCAGTAGGACTCCGGAGATGATAAGTAGGTGCCAGCGGCGCAACTGACGCGGACCTGCACACAGACACAATAACTTTGTTCCCAACGAAGTTCAGAGAGGTTGTCAATCTCTCCGGTCTTGTTGTTCACAAAGGATCAAACACAAGGGATAATGATAGCAATTAAAAGTAAAAGCAGAAAAGTAAATGAGCGTGTAAACAGTGATGAGGATATGGACCGGGATACGTGATGTTCACTAGTGATGTCTCTCTCCAAAAAGACGATAAAACTGCTATGCGAGGTAAACAAATTACAGAAAGGCAATTGACAGGATTATGAACGCACTACAATGCTAACTATGCTACAAAAGAAAGGAAGAGGCTCAAAAGCATGGGCAGTACGCGAAAATAAGTAGACCGAAATCCAACTGCATCTACTACTAATCATCTACCTTGAGATATCTATCCAGAACATCTCGCTGGTATTAAGTTGCGAGCCCCACCCAAAGTGTAAACCCAAAGCAACAGACAACTGCATTAAAAAGAACTTTACGTAAAGTAAACAATCCTTGTAACCGCGGTTACAAGCAC
Source organism: Bromus sterilis (assembly GCA_950022295.1). Lineage (NCBI taxonomy): Eukaryota > Viridiplantae > Streptophyta > Magnoliopsida > Poales > Poaceae > Bromus > Bromus sterilis. Next base: position 15,506,860 of record OX465598.1, on the reverse strand, counting down.
CGTTGTTTTCCCCCTTGTGGCAACAGAACATCCCCTAGACTCATGTTTCTGTCACTCAAGCGTGTCATCGGGGGGCATGAACCCACAATCGAGCAAAACGTTCCCTTTTGGAGTTACTACCTACTACTTGGCCAAAGCAATAAACAGCAACGGAGAACATGCAAGAATTACTTAGGAACAAAAATATAAGAGATAAAAACCAAATATATTACTCAATCACAATCTGAACATAATCTCATAATCCATCAGATCCTATCAAACTCAGCATAGCAATAGCATAAATATTACAAAAGTGCCTCGATCATGTAGGGCAGCTCACGAGGTCTAAACCATAAAGAACAAAGAGGGGAGGAGAACATCACATAGCTACTGATCACGGACCCATGGTCCAAGGAAAACTACTCACGAGACATCCGGGGAGCATCCATGGTGGAGAGGAGACTCCCGGAGGTCGGCCCTCCCTCCGGCAGGGTGCCGGGAAGAGGTCTTCTGGTGCTCCCGATCTCGGAAGCACGGCGACGGCGGAACAGAGGAGAGATCGCGAAAAAGGGTTCTGTCCTCGGAGTTTCCCCGTGACGGAGAATAAATAGGCGAAGGGGGGCAGCCAGAGGTGGGCCAGGGGCCCCAGGCGCCCCCCTAGCGCGGCCAGGGGTGGGGCCGCGCCGGATGGACGCCTGGGCCACCCCTGGCTCCCCTCCGGCCCCACTCGGGCTCTTCGCGAAGCTTCCTGTACGCTGATTTTTCCTGTATTTTTCCCGGAATTTTTCTGGCACTTTTTATATGGGGGAAAACTGAAATAGAAAAACAACAGAAAACAGGAACTGGCACTGGGGTGCACTGAGTTAATAGGTTAGTCCAAATATGATCAAAAGTGTATGAAAGTGTATCTAGATCATAGCAATATCACACAAAACATGCATGGAGCAAGCAGAAATATATATACGTTTTGGACGTATCACACATTTCACCACATTATTCACAGCGGTTGAACCGTACCAGGAGTTTCGACATACTGATCCACGATTTTACTAAGTGTTAGCCCATGTGTGTGAACAACGTCAGACACATGACCTGGATATGCCATCTACCAACAGTACATCACCTGCAACATCTTGCTTCGGAGGGGGAATGTGGGCCCGGCAATGTACCCCTATAGCTTTCTCCGCACGAGGCTCCAACAATGTACTTTTTCATTGGCTTAGTTTTGTTTACTCCATAGCTACATGGAAAACTAGGTTTGAGACCTTTGTAACACATCATAGCCTCCGGTTAAGCCGAACCCGGAGTATTTTGTCTACACGTGTGCACGAGACTCTCTAAGTGTACGTTATCGCATTCATGTATGAAGAATACTTCGAAAGATCTATGTTTTTCACCTATGGGCCTTCCACCACACTTGTACACATACCCTAGGTCCACATGTAAGTTTTTGTAGGATTCCGACGCTTCGGCGGTAATTCACCTGCGACATCCTGCTTCAAAGGGGGGCCGGGCGGTCTACCCCTATAGCTCTCTCCGCACGATGTTCCAACAATGTAATTTTTTGTTTGTTGAGGTTTGTTTAGGACATAACTAGATGGAAAACAAGGTTGGGACCTTGTAACACATCGTAGCCCTCGATATACCCGCAAACGGGTGTATTCCATCTACATGTCCATGACTTTGCATAGTGTTATCACATGAATGTGAAGATGGTCACACCAAGGAGCTAGACACTGCATCTATGGATCTTACACCATACTGGGACACATACCCTACAATCACATGCAAGTTCATGCGGTACTACGGCGCTCCGGCGGTCTTTCTTCAGCGAAACCCGGCCTATCGGGCACAAGGGGGCCGGGGAGGGGGCGGCGGTTTACCCTTACAACTTTCTCCACACGAGGTTCAACTGTGGAGCATACATATTAATATAGTAATAGTACATAATATATTTTAATTTAGTACCATAAATATTATAATTTATTAATATATTATTTTATGTATTAATTAGTATACACAAAAAGAATAAAGAGGCGTATATCGAGGGTTGAATTGACATGATATATATTACAGTCCCATTTCCAATATTATTTGATGTGTTAGTAATATATAATTAAACGGTTAAACAAAAGAAAAGAAAAATGAAAACAAAAAATAAACCAGGGTCTACGCCGACGGCCAAGTCGGCGTATCCTCTACTGGACTGACGACGTTATAGCCCGGCCGTCACCGGGCCCACCTGACAGAGCTACGCCGACGGCTTGCGGTACGCCGACGGCGACCCTCGCCTAAATTGGACCTACGCCGACGGCTTTTATACGCCTACGGCTGCCCTCGGCCTAAAGGGGACTACACCGACGGCTTGCGGACGCCGACGGCCCGCTGCTAGGGGCTGGCGAGGTGACTATCTACGCCGACGGCCCCGACATTTGGCCGTCGACGTAGAAGACGGCCATATGCGTCAATGGCCCGTCCCGTAGTGAGACGTTTTGCTTTGGCAAAATGTGTGCGGTGTAATGACCTGCAGAGCATATCTTTCTCCCTAATTTAATTCCTACAATTTAAATTTCTATAAAATCTGAATTTGAAAGTAGGCAATCATTTATTTCAACAATTAATGCACAATTGGATTCACGTGTACAAATGTTTAAGAATTAAATAAAGAAGCACCAAATTTAGGACAGTATAACTAAGCCTAAACCAAGCCCTCACAGCGATTTGCATCGTGGGCCGTCCATTTTTACGATTCGAGCGTTGCTGGTCGTTGGATCTTATGTCTAGAGCTATCTATCCCTCACTGTGTTAAATATGGCCCATCTGTCCTATGGGCTGCTACTCTGAAGGCCGAAACGCAGGCCTGTGATAAACTGGGCCGTCGGTCAGCCCATTACAATGTCCCGCTGAGTCCATCGATGCCACGTGCAGACACACAAGCCGCTGGTGTTCCTAAATAAACAAGCCGCCGGTTCAATCCAGATCCACGATAGCAGGCGGCGCGACTTTTTGAGCCGAGATCGGGACTCTGGCACGTCAATGGCGGCGGCGGCTTCCGGTTCGGCCTGCTCGGGTGCCTAATGATGACGGCTGCTCCGGAGGGATAGCGTTGGCCGCATAGGGATTCGTGACGAGGTTAGCCGCCCGCGTTCGGGATGATGGCGGGGCAGGCGCCAGCGCCGGCGACCCCCCCCCCCCCCCCGGCACGCCGATGAGCTCGTCGTGTCCCAGGTCGCGGAGCCTGCAATACCGTGGCCTCATCTTCTACCGCCGGACCGGCCGGTGGGAATCGCAAGCTGAACTCACTTCGCCTACAAAACCCATTAGCTAATCCTTTTTCGTTTCTGACTGATTCCGGCAAGGACCGCGGGAAGCATGTGTACGTAGGTGATCTCTGATAAATCAAATCCCACCTGAAGCTCCGATTTCCTCTCCGTTTGTTTTTGATTGAAACCTTTGCTGCCATGTGCTGATCAATGTTGGCTAATTTTTGCATGTGGTTTTGACACGACGGACGTGGTTGCGAGGTGAATTAAATGTCTTATCAGGCGTTGCTCAAATTCATATACTCGATTTTGACCATGAACTGTGTGCTGATATGAGACGGTCGGGCATGTCGCAGGGCCTATGATTGCGTCTCAATCAAAAGTTCAGGGGGCTCAACACCGACATCAACTTCAATATGAGCGACTACAAGGAGTATTTGAAGCATCTAATCAAGGGAACCGCATTTAAGCTAAGCAGGTACATGTATATTGAAACTCTTCGCCCATCCTTTCCACTAGGATCATCTTTCAGCAAACTGACGCAGGCCACGTCGAGTGATCGTCCTTCCCTGTTGTGGAGCCATGTGGATGAGGAAGGCCGTGACACTAGGGTTTTGTGGGAGAAGCGAAGAAACACTCTAGTTGTTCGGTGAAGCAGATGATGGAATCTCATTTGCGAGGTTGAAATAGGTAATGAGTTTTTGGTTCTTCGAAGTCTTGACGACCACTGATGTGCACCATTCACCTGCATCGATTTATGGAGCTATGCACTATTATTTTTCAGACTTGTGGTTGCTTGACTTCACGCTCCTATATATATAGATTATGCCTGTCCTTTTATTGTAGCAGCAAAAACTAGAGCAGTTATGGTTCACAGTTTTATCTTCATGTCTCTCATTCCCCTACAACTCCCTCTTCCACTCAAGAATTCTGTTGTGTCAATGTCTTTTCAAACTCAGTGTGTAGAGGGGTAATCGTAGAGTTGGCCAACTGTTTAAGATCATGGAGGTTGGTTTTCATATTTTTCTTGGGGGATTCTTTAATCCACAATCTGCAATGGTTGCTAATAAGGTTCTTAGCACACACGCAGGACTGTCATACTTCATCTCTTCCTGCAAATATAATCCAACATAGCCTTTATCCATCATATGCTTCATCCCGATGTTAACTTAGATTCAAAATAAATCAGTTGTTTGTGTATTTGTCTAGAGTTATTTGAGACTTGAGAACATTGGGCTGTTTAGAGTCAGCTTTTCTGCAAAACTTTTGTCATGCTATTATAAGACTAACATGTCACAAATTGTGAAGAGATATTTAGATAGATCTGATTGAGTTAACAAGCTTATAATGATGTAATATATGCATTGTGATACATTCTGCTATACTGGTTCAATGTTTCATTTGTCAGTGTCATTTCATATTCTGAGGAGGTCTCATTGTATGAGGGAGAACCAGATTGCTGGTCAACTCAAGGATTTAAAGGTTTGTTTTACCCATCGGTTGAGATTTACCTTATTAATGAGACTAATTTTTTTTATAAATGTGATATGACTAACTCCATGAGTAGTCTAGAATTTGGACAACAACACATGATCATTTCAGAATAGAAGGCAATGACCTAGATACAACAATTACAATCTCACTGGTGTGGCCCATCACTTTTATTATTTTTAATAATTAGCATTACATACTAGCATATTTTACCAATTTGTAGAACATGATAATCGTTTCTTTAATTGTTAATAGTTTATTAACTAATTTAATTATCTTATTAATTATCAGTTTATATTTAGTGCTGAATTTGCTTCCGCAGGCCTCTTGAGTCACTTGAGTCCTACCATGATCAAAATATATGTGCAAACAAATTGATGGCTTAATTAGATATGAAGGTCAAACTACCTATCCTTAAATATCCATATGTGTATATATCTTTAAGTATACCTATGTACTGAACCATCTATACTTTACATTCATGATATATGTCCTAGGACAACAACCTATCTAAAATTGCATTGTGTTGTCGGTCTTATTTTCAAATGGATGCTCCTATGAATTTGCACATTATTTGTACAGAAACCACATGGAAACTATTTCATATGCTTATTCACTTAACATACCATCAGATTTTACCAAAAGTACAATATTTTTCTACTCTTTCATGTAGATGATGGCTATCTATGTAACTTCATCTTTACTACTCCCTCAGTAAAGAAATATAAAAGCGTTTAGACTTTAGATCAGTACTTTATAGTAATCTAAATGCTCTTAAATCTCTTTATAGAGGGAGTACTATTTGTACATAATTATACAATGTCTATTATTCTAAAATCTTAATGGCATTCCCTTTTCTCTGTGATAATCCCCTGCTACCATGGCCAAACCACTAAAATGACACGGAATAGGAAAATAAAATTAGAACTTAAATATATGTAACTAGACTAATGGTATTTGATGTATATAAAATATAGTAACGCCGAATAAAAAAGGAAGAGGATATATTATTAGTGTTGTTATTCATATTGTTTTGTAACAACACAACATAGAGTTACATAGAGTTTATAAGTCTCCTTTAGTCCACCATAATAACCTCTTGTTCCAATTACAACAATCACTTCAACAAGGGAAGGTGGAGCAGGATTACGCCATTGTCCAAGTGATCCGATCAATGCAGATTGACGTAACCATTATTTGATGACTACTAACACTCATCTTGATGGACTAATAAGAAAATCACTACAATACACAAATGTATATTCAACTAAAAGCAATTAAAATTTAAAAGTAACGGCTTTGTTAATTCTCATGTACATGACAATTAGTTAAGTCACATGCAAGTTGTTTTTTCTCTTAAATTGCAAACCAAATATACTGGGCCAGCCCACTTAATATTTTTTTTATGTTTTTTCTTATTCTTTTTTCTGTTTCGATTTTTTGGTTATTGTTTTGTTTCGTTTTTTCTTTTCTAGTTTCAGATTTTAATGCATTTTTTATTTTGTTTGCGTTTTTTATAACTTTTCATGATATATGGTGAATATTTTATTAAATACTTAAAAATAAATTTATTATGCTGAACTAATTTTAAATATACATTGATTTGTTTATATAAGTTGAAAATATTTATGTAGAATGAACATTTTAGTATTCACTATTTTTTATATTATTTAAAAAATATTTTTAATAGTCACTGAACATTTTTTTAACATAGAATAAAAAAAATTAATTACGAAATTGTTAAAACGCATGTACACATAAAATATTAAAGCTACATATGAATCCGCTGCCGTGTGATTTTCTGTTTTCAAAAACTGTACAAGAGTTGATTGATGGTTGATTTAGATTGTTTGTCATACGGGAGTTGAAAGCAAACAGTTTCAACTTTTTTGGTTGTTTTTTTTCGCTTTTATCATGTGATGTTTATAGGTTTTCCTTTTTTCGTCGATGGTTCCCTCTAATTTTTTGTTGAATTCTTTTCTCAGTTGTAATTCCACCAACGAGTCACAATTGGTTTCAATTTTTTTTCTCAGTTTCAATCCACCAACGAGTCGCTACTAGGTCCGACTTATTTTTCTTAGTTACAAATCTACCAACGAGTCGCAACTGGGTCCAATTTTTTTCCTCAATTGCAAGACCATCAACGAGTCGCAATTGTGTCCGATTTTTTTCTAAGTTGCAAGTCCGCCAACGAGTTGCAACTGGGTCCGAACTTTTTTCTCAGTTGCAAGCCCACCAACGATTCACAAGTGGGTCTGAGTTTTTCTCTCAGTTGCAAGTCCACCAACGAGTCGCAACTGAGTCCAATTATTTTCTAAGTTACAAGTCCGTCAACGAGTCGCAACTGGGTCCAATTTTTTTTTTCAGTTGCAAGCCCACCAACGAGTCGCAACTGAGTCCAATTATTTTCTAAGTTACAAGTCCGCCAACGAGTCGCAACTGGGTCCGATTTTTTTTCTCAGTTGCAAGCCCACCAACGAGTCGCAAGTGGGTCCGAGTTTTTTCCCCAGTTGCAAGTCCACCAACGAGTCGCAACTGGGTTCGATTTTTTTTTTCAGTTGCAAGTCCACCAACGAGTCGCAATTGGGTCTGATTTTTTTTCTCAGTTGCAAGTCCACCAACGAGCCGCAACTATGTCCGATTTTTTCTCAGTTGCAAGTCCACCAACAAGTCGCAACTGTGTCCGATTTTTTTCTAAGTTGCAAGTCCGCCAACGAGTCGCAACTGGGTCTGATTTTTTTTCTCAGTTGCAAGCTCACCAATGATTCGCAAGCGGGTCTGAGTTTTTTTCGCAGTTGCAAGTCCACCAACAAGTCGCAACTGGGTCCAAACTTTTTTCTAAGTTGCAAGTCCGCTAACGAGTCGCAGCTGGGTCCGGTTATTTTCTCAGTTGCAAGCCCACCAACGAGTCGCAAGTGGGTCCAAGTTTTTTTCTCAGTTGCAAGTCCACCAACGAGTCGCAGTTGGGTTCGATTTTTTTCTCAGTTGCAAGTCCATCAACAAGTCGCAACTGGGTCCGATTTTTTTCTCAGTTGCAAGTCCACCAACGAGCCGCAATTAGGTCTAATTTTTTTCTCAGTTGCAAGTCCATCAACGAGTCGCAACCGAGTCCGATTTTTTTTCTCAGCTGCAAGCTCACCAACGAGTCGCAACTGGGTCCGACTTTTTTTCTCAGTTGCAATTCAACCAACGAGTCGCAACTGCGTTTTTTTTTCAGTTGCAAGTCCACCAACGAGTCGCAACCGAGTCCGATTTTTTTTCTCAGCTGCAAGCTCACCAACGAGTCGCAACTGGGTCCGACTTTTTTTCTCAGTTGCAATTCAACCAACGAGTCGCAACTGCGTTTTTTTTTCAGTTGCAAGTCCACCAACGAGTCGCAACCGAGTCCGATTTTTTTTCTCAGCTGCAAGCTCACCAACGAGTCGCAACTGGGTCCGACTTTTTTTCTCAGTTGCAATTCAATCAACGAGTCGCAACTGCGTTTTTTTTTCAGTTGCAAGTCCACCAACGAGTCGCAACCGAGTCCGATTTTTTTTCTCAGCTGCAAGCTCACCAACGAGTCGCAACTGGGTCCGACTTTTTTTCTCAGTTGCAATTCAACCAACGAGTCGCAACTGCGTTTTTTTTTCAGTTGCAAGTCCACCAACGAGTCGCAACTTGGTTTGACTTTTTTTCTCAGTTGCAAGTTCACCAACGAGTCGCAATTGTTCCGACATTTACTTACAATTTTTAAAATTGACATTTTTAAATTTATTGTACTCCCTCCGATTCAAATTAATTGACACACATTTAGTACAACTTTGTACTAAAATTGTACTAAATGTGCGTCAATTAATATGGATCGGAGGGAGTAGTAATTTTTTTTATGATAATGCTTTTTTTCTTGTCCATTGAAACCATTTAGATAACTATCAACCTCAAACAAACAAACAAATAAAAGCCTAGTTAAAAAAACATGTGGACTAACGTCAACGGATATGACTTAGTTAAGTCACATGCGCATGAGCCCTAATCACTCCCAAAAAGTAAATGTATCCACATACTAATGTAAATCCAATTTTTAGTTATCAAAATAGATGGGCGCAGCAACGCGCGCTTCTAGTAAAGAATGATGAAGCACAATAGTATCGGTCGCAGGTCGCTGCAGACTTCATGGGATGAATCGGCGGCTCCGCGCCTGCTCAGTGCGCCACCACGAACGTGCTACCCCTTTGACACGCACCGGAACTAGCAGGCAGACTTCACCGGCGCGCGAGAGAGTAGCTCGAAGATCGCAATCACATCCTCTGGTAAGGACGGGACGGCATAATCGTCGGCGTCTCGGCGATATGAGCCGTGAGCGTAAGATAAGAACACCCGTACGTAGGGTCGACGGACAAACTCTCATGTGGTCATAGAATTTGCGCAACCAGGACAGCGAACAGACCGGACGTGTGATCATCGATCTGCGAAGTCCACGGCTCCACGCGCACATTGGCACTCCGGAGCGAGATCTGGGTTTGGATCGGCATCGGCTACGGCGCATCCCCGTCCGGACTCTCTAGGAAATCGCAGTCCGGCTGTGGCTATCCGTTCGATTCCTGTTCGATCGAGGTCTAATTCCATAGGATATATAGTCAGCAGTCACCACTATAAAACATAAAATACGGCCAGGGACGCATAAGACGACACGGGAGTTTGCCCAACCTTGACGACAAACTTAAGTGTTTTTATCATCGCCGACGCGAGCGACGATGCTGCAGTTCTCGTCGTTGCCAGACGACGTGATCATCGAGATACTCTTAAGGGTGCCGGCCAAGTCCGTCTGCAGATTCCGGTGCGTGTCCAAGGGATGGGACGCTCTCATCACCGGCCCGGCGTTCGTCGCCGCGTACAGAGCCCGCGTACAGCCATCGCTCCTGTTTATCGTCGGCGCCTCTCGTAACGCCCGCAACAGGGAGCTGCGGCTCATGGACAGGGACGGCAAGCTACTAAGATCCATAAAAAAGAGTGCAGGTCTTACGACTATTGAATGCCGGCTCGACGGCCCGGTCTGCATCACTGATAATTATTACATCACTGCATCCGGCAACCACAAGTTCGTCATCAACGTGATCAATCTGGCCACTGGGAATGTGATGAGGAGGATCTCTACAGAGCTAGAACATGAACGGTTTCTCGATCTCAACGTCGGCCGTGCTACCCCGTTTGGCACGTACAAGTTTGTCTGCCTCCCGAGCACGGGTGTTGGACACCCTTGCAAGGTTCTCACACTACAAGATGGGGCCAAGTGGAGGCACGTGCAGTCTCCTCCGAAACCAGTCACTATCGGATGTATCCTCAACTCGGCGATCACGGTCAATGGTGTCATGCACTTCCTTTACGAGTACGACAAATCACAAGTGGACGAGGGCGATCATTGTATACTCTGCTTTGATCTTGACAGTGAGGAATGGATGCCATCGATCAAGGGTCCAAAGAGATTGTTATACAGACCGTGGGCAAGATGTATGGTCAAGCTTAATGACTACCTATGCATCGTTCAAGAGAGCTCAATCAACATATGGCTCATATGGCTCCTGACTGATCCAGCCAAAGGCACTTGGGTCAATGCATACACCATACCAATGGCTTCACTTGTTGAGTCGGTGATTCCTTTAACCGTGATGCGCGATGGTCGAAAGTTGCTCTTCCATGTATATGATATCGTCGATGACAACACACCACCAACTTTGACACTGCAAGTCTACGATCCACTCACTAGGAAATGTGCAAACCACCTTCAGTTGGCCAACAATATTTTGGGCAATGCTGTTCCTTGCGACTTTCACTTGGAAAGTTTTGTCCCACCTAAGATCCCGTACATGTCTGCGCCAAGTGTTTTTTCCTGGCTAAATTTTTTCCAATGGCTACGCCGACTGAATCCTATTCTGTGCCTTTTTTGTAAGTGATTTCAGGCGGACCAAATTATGATGTTGACATGGAGTATAATGTGAGCTTGTGTGACTTACCTTGTCCTCGACATCTACTTTATAGGAGGTTGGAGAAGATTTGAAGATGCAAATAGCGGAGAGAGCGAATTACTTTCAGAAAATATGTTGTAACTTATATGTCAATCCATATATGACGACTCCAAAACTAGTTTCCTTTTCAAAATAAACTTTGAAGAACTTGACGCCTCTCTATTCTTATCAGCTATATACCTATATCTCATGTTTATTTTGTTCAACATGTTGTACTATCTTGTTTAATCAATGAAGTCAAGTCATTTGACGTGAAAACTGACCACTAGTTGGACTACACAGTGGCATCTGTTTGGAAAATATCAAAAGACATGATCAAGTTTAATTTGAAGCAAAAACGGTGAAGAATATCAATAATTCAGAGAGAGAGAGAGAGAGAGAGAGAGAGAGAAACCAAAAGCATGAAGGTGATGATATTTTGATGATGCACATAATAACAAAATACTTGGGCATCCCCGTTTCCCCCGACCTCATTTCCTCTAAGGATCTGGCCCCTGTTACCCATTAAGTGGGTAACCGGGATGCCGTGGCGAGGGCGGCATCACTCCTCCGCAGCAAAGGTATGTTTGATCAATGTGTGCCTCTCCTCGCTCCTCATGTATACCATGGGTTTTTATCGTCTCCCTGGCATCTCGCATGCTGTCATGGATAAGCATCGTAGCCAGTTTTTTTGGAACTCGTCTGATAACAAGTGCAAGTATTGTATGGTGCGTTGGAAGATCATGTGCAAACCAAAAAATTGGGGCGGTCTGGGATTCTGGATACATCTGTTATGAGTACGTGCCTTTTGGTGAAGTGGTGGTGGAAAATATGTTCCTGATGAGAGGGAGTTGTGGCATCAGATTCTTAAGGATAAATACTTCCCGTCTTCCTCCCCCCATTTCGCCTCGGCCTCGGGAGGCTCTCAAATTTGGCGCAAACTTGTGAGTCAGGGATATCTTTAGAGATAATGTGATCTTTGGTGTTAAGAACGGTCGTTCTATCCGGCTTTGGCGTGACCGTGGGAGACTTGCTGAGGTTTTTCCTGTGCTTTTTTCGTTTTGTCTCAATGCTAACGTCGCCAAGGAGAAGCAGAGCCAGCGGGGCACGACGGGAGCCGAGGCCGTCAAGCCGCCGTCGCATGGGCACGTCCAGTCCAGCATACAGTTGAAGACCACCTCTTCCAGGGGCGAACAGGGTGTTCCCCAAGAACTGGCCATGGCCCAACCTAGAGGATGGTGATGTACGTCTCGCCGCCGGCGACGAAGAAACATAATCGCTCCTACAAGCCTATTGTCCGCAGAGAGCTGCACAAGTTCCTGGCGACAACAACCTTTTCTTGCTCATCGACGGTGTGCACTCGGGCATGGATTGGTCGTGCCGCCATACTACCATTCCTACAACTTTTCTTAATATCATTTTATTTATGTATTTTGCACAAGTTTCCACGCCATCCATTAGAAGGTGTTTCCTTAAGAAGAACAATAGCAACACTACATTATACTATGTCTTACTTTTTGCGACACAATAAGACAGACTGAACAAAAGTAAAAAAGATATGCCATCCAATAGTATGTATCATGTATGCAAATATATGTTACATATGTCTTACTATATTGTGTTGACATGCAAACAGGTAAGGATTAAATCGATGTATTATTTTGACCAAATATCTTATTATTTGTAGAATGTTGCAATATATATTAGCTAACTGATGGTCTTTTTTGTTTTACCGGTACATGCAAAATTTGCATAGCGATTAAGCATGCTGGCAGTTTACATGATAAATCTGCTAGGACATGTTGTACACAGGAAAACGAAGTGCAGAATAACAAAACAAGCTGAAACTTGAACGCTGGAGGTCAGAGTGGTGTTTAGATGCATGATGCATCTGCATGGAACTAAATTATTGTTTGGTAGAGAGTCCAAAGGGCTATTGATGTATGTATCATATTATATGAATTTGAATGTCTCCTTTTGTGCTTTTGCTATATGTCTTGTATGAAGTACAAGATTAATAAGTAGTATCATAAAGGTGCTTACAAGGGGTACCAGGGCTTCTCTTTTGCCAACATCCCTCCCATATGAAAGAGCAGTAGCTGAACCTGGTTGGACAGTCTCATCCAATGATCCCTTCTTATAAAGCAAACATGTATTTTCTTTATTTAAACCCTTACAGATTGTAGTAGTATTTGTTGTACATATTAAAGGAAACCACAATAATGAGGGTCCATGGTAATTTCACCTGATTACTTGTTCATGATGTGATTATAAATGTTGAACGGTCAGCCTGTAACATACTAACACCTTAGTTTCTCTTGCCTGATGTCACCAAGACAGTTTATTGTTATGCTGCCCTGTCTCGATCTGTTGGTTTTTGGATTCCTAAAAGGGAGTACCTAGAACTCATCTTAGCTGTGACATAACTATGTCTCATTCACCTCGCATTAGCACAGTTGTTTTCATCCCTTAGGCTGTTTTTTTTAGCAGGCTTAGGCTGCTGTTGTTGGTTGTTGTTTTCCACTTTTCTCAATGAGCTTTTTGGGAAAACTGTTGGGCTTGTATAGAAAAAGAAGAGGACGAAAAAGAGAATATTATTGGGCTACCAAACACTGTGCGAGATATTGTACGATGGTCGATTCAATCAGTATGTCGAGAGAGCGGGGCTACTACCCTTCGTATTTAAGTTTAAACAAGGCCCGGCAAATATCAGGCATGTTTCCCTCGTCGCCCTTATGAGCCATTGCAGGCCTGGGACACACATCTTCCACCTCCCCTCTGGCGAGATGACAAGCACACTACAAGATTTTTCCATGATCAATGAAGTAGACATCGAGGACAAGGTAAGTCACACAAGCTTCCATTCTACTTCATGTAAACGTCATGATTTCGTCCACAAAAATTCATTTACAAAAGAGACACAAAATAGGATTCAGTCGCCGTAGGAAAAATCTGAGGCGAGACAAAACACTTCGTGCAGACATAAACGAGATCTTAGGTCGGACAAAACTTTCCAAGTACATGTGGCAAGGAACAGGATTGCCCAAAAAGTTGCTCTCAAAGGCGAGGTGGTTTGTGCATTTCCCGGTGAGTGGATCATAGACCTGCAGTGTCGAAGTTGCCAGGGTGCCATAATTGACGATATCATACACATGGAAGAGCAACTTTCGACCATCACGCATCACCATCAAAGGCGTCACCGACTGAACTGATGAAGCCATTGGTATGGTGTATGCCTTAACCCAAGTGCCTTTGGTGGGATCAGTCAGGAGCCATATGACCCATATGTTGGTCGAGCTCTGTTGAACGATGCATAACGAGTCATTAAGCTTGACCATACATCTTGCCCACGGTCCGTGTAACAATCTCATTGGGCCCTTGATCGATGGCCTCCATTCCTCACTTTCAAGATCAAAGCGGAGTATAGAGTGATCACCCTCGTCCACCTGTGATTCCCTGAACTCGTAAAGGAAATGCATGACACCATTGACCGTGACCGCGGAGTTGAGGATATATCCGCTAGTGACTGCTACTTCCGAAAGAGGCTGGACCTGCCTCCACTTAGCACCATCTTCAAATGTGAGAACCTTGCAAGGGTGTTCAACACCCACGCTCGGGAGGCAGACTAACTTGTACGTGCCAGACGGGGTGGCACAACCGACGTTGAGATTGAGAAACCTTTCTTGTTTCAACTCGGTAGAGATCCTCCTCATCACATTCCCAGTGGCCAGGTTAATCGCGTTGACGACGAACTTGTAGTCGCGAGCAGTCACGTAATCATCATCAGTGAGGCAGACGGGTCCATCGAGGCGGCACCAGGCAGTCGAAATACCTGCCCTCTTCCTTACCGTTCTTACGAGGTTACCGTCCATGTCCATGAGCCGTAGCTCCCTGCTGCGGGTTTTAGGGGAGGCGCCAATCATGAACAGGAGCAGCGGCTCCGTGCGGGCTCTGTGCGCGGCGATGAACGACGGGCTGGTGATGAGAGCGTCCCATCCTTTGGACACGCACCGGAATCTGCACGCGGACTTCACTGGCACCCATGAAAGTATGTCGAAGATCACGTCGGCCGGTATGGACGACGACTGCTGCAGCATCATCTCGTCGGCCATGCGATGGTATTACGTAGAAATACGTAAGTTTGTCGAGGTTGGGCGTCCTCGGCTGGTCGTACTTTTGTTATGGTGACTAATATAGATCGCATAAAATTAGACCTTGAAAAGGAGTCGGGTGGGTAGCCAGAGTCGGAGTGTACTTGAACGATTTCCCATACGAGTCGGACGGGAACGGGGAAGCGCTGACGTCTTGTTCTAATCATATACGCTGTCGGCACAAACCAGTACGCGAAGAAGCCATACAATCTCTAATGAATACAAGTACGAGAGGCATATATGAGTGTAGATGACCTGACATATGACCACATGATAGTTTGTCTAACGTCAAAAGCAGCAATCCTATGGATTTTGTCTCACCTAAGATCCCTAATCCCTTACATGTTTGCGCCTGGCCTTTTGTCTCGGCTAAGATTTTTCCAATGGCTACGCCGATTGAATCCTACTTCGTGCCTTTTTTGTTAAGTGATTTTTGGCGGACCAAATTATGATGTTGGCAATGGGGTGTAGAATGTAACCTTGTGTGACTTACCTTGTCCTCGATGTGTAGTTGTGTACTTCATAGGAGGTTTGAGAAGACTTGAAGCAACAACAAACAATGATTATTCCTCACCCCACATTTCTCCTGAATTATTTTATCATGTTCCTTTATTATGACAACAAACAGAACTCAAGGAGTTAAGAAATGTGAGCAGGCTTTGGCATATTACTTGTACTAGTCCAATGCATTGGTATATTCTCTACTTATATATGAGAGATTTTACGGTGCATCATGATACAGGAGAGGAGGTGTATCATTTGGATGATTCAACAGTTTAAATTACATGGACCTTACTTAAGTCCGAGGGTATAATAGTTTTAAAATATTGTCATCCAAAGCTAGGGGACGTCTCTAGCTACACCCAGGACAAGGCTACACAATCTAGGTTGAGCTAATGCCAAATATCATTATCTATAGTCTGTCAAAACTCAAAACCCACTTACAGGAAGATTATGGATTCAACTGGTGCAACCGCCGGCGAGATCTTACATCAGACAAAGCACTTCAAGTGCAAGTTGCAAAGACAAACACTGCTATATAATACTTTTGGAAACTTCATCAGATTTGTGCATACACCGTTGAGGGGGTCGTAGACTTGTAGCACCCGAGTTGATTTGCAACCATGAAGGGCATAGAAGAGCAACTTTCGACCATCACACATCATCTTCAAAGGCATCTCTATATCGATGTTTGAGACGGTGTATGCCTTGGCCTAGATGCATTTAATGGAATCACTCAGGAGCCATAGGTTGTTGGATATATTGTTAGTCACCTCTTTCTCCAGCTGAATCAAACAAAGGGTGTCATTGAGCTGTACAATACATTCACTCGATATCTTCCTTTGTAACTCGTCACCTAGTATCGTTGGGCCTTTGATCGATGCCTTCCATTCCTCACTCTGGAGATCAAGTCGGAGTATATAATCCTTGTGCACTGAGAATGTAGGACTGTGTAACACATAAAGAAAGTGCATGACACCATTGACCGTGACTGTGGAACACCAGTGATAGTGGGGAGACGGTGTGGTTGAGGGAGACGACGACACCTGCCTCCTCTTGGCCCCATCTTCCAAGGTGAGAACCTTCCAAGATTGGTGAGGATAGTTGCCCATGAGGTGGACCAGCTTGTACGCGCCCGACGGGATGGCACAACCAATGTTAAAGGTGAAGAACAGTCTATCGCAGAGCTCCGCAGTCGTTGTCAGCACGCTCCTAGTCGCCGGATTGATCAAGTTGACGACAAAGAAGTCAAGAGAATCGGGGAACTCGACGGTAACGCGCGCGGGGGCGTCACGGCCGGGGCAATACCGTCTTGATGGTCCCTACGCTCTTGATCGCTCGCATGACATTGCCATCCACGTCAAACAACAGTAGGTTCCGAGTTTTGTGGTTGGCTTCCTTGCGGCGGCAAGAGCTGGTGGCAAGGAGGAGGTGCAGGCCGGCACGGGGCCTATGTGCGGCGACGAACGGCAGCCCGGAGATAAGATCACGCCACCCCCTGGAGACACAGCGAAATCTGCACGCCTACTTCACTGGCATCCATGAGAGTATTTCGAAGATCACATCGCCCGGTAATGACGGCAGCGTGATGATTTGCTGCGATGGTGATGGCGGAGCTTCTCGTGCATGGCCTGCCGCCTTGATCTGGACCCATGACGAAAATGATAAATACCCTTTAGCAATTGACCCATATATGTCATAAAATGCAGCCGAAAGCACATTTTCCTGTCGCCTCAAGCTCATCGCCGACCCAGATTTCGGCTCAAGATGTGCCGCCACTACTGTTTGGGGCAAGACGCGATGGCAGAAACTCCCGGTTTTTTAGATGGCGCAAAAAAGAGACAAGTAGAACTGGTATGGATTTAATTGGTCAAAGACTCCTGTATTTAAGCATGGATAGGCCCTCACAATGGATCCAGACAACGAAAATGATTCGGATAATCAGCCGCAGTCGTATTTCTTACAATCTCTTTTTCTTGTTGAGCACTCCCTTCATCCTTGAGAGTAGTTCGGGGATCACATCGTTTGGTAACGACGGCAGCATTGTTAGAGACACGGCGATAGAAGAAATATCCAGTAGGTATCGGATTGGGATTGGTGGAGGGAATATCTAATGCTCCCACCCCTTATGGTGCTACAAATGCTACCATTCAAAAAAAACATTTTTGAAAGTTTTAAAAAATTCAACGAAAAAAATTGTCTTTTTTGTTTCTGAATGTACATTTTGAATTTGGAATTAAAAATTTTAGAACATGCTCAAACATATCTTGTGAACTACCAGACTTTTTCATTGAATTTTTTAAAACTTTATAAAATGTTTTTTTGAATGGTAGCATTTGTAGCACCATAAGGGGTGGGAGCACTAGATACTCTCTCGGTATGCTCGATATTTATGCTTGGAAAGCCGGCGATGATGAACCCAGACCACCTCCAAAAAGACTCCGGTTCACAGCTAAGTCCAGAAACACGCTGGGTTACGATCTTTTTCTACTGATTAGTAAACAAACCGGTGCAGCACTCCCGAGTGCCAAGATGGATCACCTTATTCCTTGCTGCCGTCATCATAATAGTTTTGTTATCAGGTGATATCAGATAACAGAGAAAGAGCAGCATAACAATAATTAACCAACAGAAACAGAGCAGCATGGCAATAAACCGTGTTGTTGATTTCAGACAAGAGAAGAAGAGAAGCCTGACCATTCGACATAGTATAATGAACAGATTTGCTAGGGCACATCTAGATGTGCTCTAAGTATTCCACATCTAAATTCTATATCACATCAGGAAGAAGTTATCAGGTGAAATTACCATACTGTCATGGTTTTTCGTTATTGTGGTTTCTTTTTATATGTACAACTGCTGCTTCAAACTACTGCTAGTATATAAGAACTATAAAGAAAAAAGAATGAAAGACAACCATACGGTCCAGCCAGGTTTGGCCGCTGCTTCTTCAGATCGGAGGGATGTTGGCAAAAGAGAAGCCCTGGTACCCTTTGTAAGCATAGTATGCTATTCTTGTGTAGTAGAATCCAGGGATGAACATCACTACACCCAGCACCGTGAAGAAAATTCCTGTGGCCAACAGATAAACAGGGACAAACATCAGGAGCAGCTAAAGATTTTCAGAGGTTTCACTGTGTTCTGATAATGCACACACGAATGCTACTCAGAACAAATAGTTTTCGCATATCCGGTGACTGAAACGGGCAAAAAAATGTCCGCACAGGGCTTTGAACTCTCTGCAACATGTGGACTTCGGCACATTGCTGGGTTGAGTGCCGGTAAGAGACAAGTTTGTAATAACAAATCCATTTCTACACTAATCTGCAAATCTAATCTATGCAAATGTCCTTTGGTTTATTTTTTTGGAGCAGTTATCCTTATCTCCTAAGACCATATACAATGCAAGGTGCTTAGAAGAGGTGCTTAGAGAAAAAACCAGATTATTTTTTAAGCACTGGTGCTTAGATGTAAAGGCTAGACGCTTAATTAGGCACCTATCCTATAGAAATAAGCACTAGTGCTACAAAAAAAGATCGGTTTATTTTGCTAAGCATTTCTCTAAGCACCTTGCATTGTACAAGGCCTAAGAGTTAGACATAGCAGAACCATCGCAACAGAAAATAACTGATTCATCCTCACCCCATATTTCTCCTGTGTGATTTTATCAGACCTTACTATGACAACAAATACTAGAACTGAGGGAGTTGAGAACTGTGGGCTTTTGGCACATTCTGTTTTTGAGTGTCAGTAAGCATGGTCAAAAGTTTGTAAGAGAGAGAGAGAGAGAGAGAGAGATTTGATGATTTGTCATCTCAGGCCGTATTTCTTCTGACTGGTTTTCTTCTCACTTCAACCTGAACCATAAACAGCAGAGGGAGTTAAGAAGCTATGACAGAACCCTGTGATCTATTTTATTTGCAGAAGATTTTGGTCTATTTGTCGCCCAATCTCCAGCTGTATTAGCACATAAGTGACTAACTGTTCCCTCTGATCTGCAATTTATTATTTATGTAGCCAAATGTCTAATTTATGGAATGGCTTGAACTGACAAACAGACATCAGCTAGGAATAATCATAATTCTAATAGGATTTTCAATTGCATTCACACAAACACCAGCAGTAGAAATGGAAGATTCGTTTTTTTGTTCAAAAAATTCAGAATACAAACAACGCCAACTGATCGACATTCGACAGTGAGGGGAAACCCCCTCACCCTTCACCTTCAGAGAGGTAGGCGGATTTTTTGATATTTTTTGTTGTTGGATGGTGAATGAGGGGCAGATAGATATTGGTCTCTCACCGTGGGAGCGGTCGCCGCCGACGCGGTGGGCGGCCATGAGGAGGCCGGCGACGACGCCGAGCGCGCCGAACGCGAGGAGCGCGGCGGCGAAGGCGACCTCCTTGACGGGCGCGCCGCGGGGCCGGCCCCCCGCCGCGCCGCCGACCAGGTCGTCCTCGTCGGTGATGGAGAAGGCGTGGTCCACGTACGCCATCCCGCCTAGGCCTGGAGTCTGGAGAGGCGGTTTAGGGTGTCGCCGATCTGGTTTAGGGAGACCTGGAGAGGTGGTGGCGTGAGGTGGGAGGAGGAGGAGAAGGAAGCTTGCGGGGCGGGCAAAGGCGGCGGCGGCCAAGGGGAAGGGGGAGCGGTGGCGCGGTCGCTTCTGCCGGCGGATTGGAACGCCTCCTTTTTCTTCTTCGCTTTCTCCCTACTCTTCTCTTTGTCTACTCGATTCAGATCATGGGGCAACTTGAGAAAAAAAAAACATGGTAGACATCTCAGAGTGAAACTAAATCAAGATATATACCTTTTAACTTATTTCCCTAGGGAATCTATAAACATTTAACTTTAAAAAATATATCATTACCTGCAAAAAAAACAGGTCATGTTTACAAGAAAACTGCACAAAAACATTTCAAAAGTTTTCTCAAGCTCATACCAAAATCCTCGCACCATTTTTTTCTGTGTGTAATTTTGTGTATCACAGATGTATAAATATGTACTCCTTTCATTTCAGAATACTCCTTCCGTTTTGAAATAAGTGTCTCAACTTTATACTATACTTACTTTAGAACGGAGGGGGTAATTGTTTTAATTTTATACTAATTTTAGTATAAAGTTATATTAAAATTGAAACACTTATTTTGAAACGAAGGGAGTAGGTTGCATGTTATTTGAACCCAAAAACTGTAGAATATTTTGTTTTATGAATTTTTGGATTTTTGAAATGTGCAATTGGATAGATGACAAAAAAAATTAACTAGAAACTACAGCTTATTGTTCCTTTGATGTAATTTTTAGAAATGAACAACTTTGTAGATGCACTTTTCTAAAGTTGAAAATCCATATAGTTATTTTTGCACAATTTAAGGTAATGGAATGCAGAAACGTTGTACTTATGTTTAATTTTGGATTTGCATATCTGCAACTAGTGTTCCCTCTACTATTTATACCTTATTTGCAACTACTCGCAATGGGTGAAACCATGGATACTATAAGACAGAAATATAGTCAAGAGTTAATAATCATTTAGTCGAGAATCTAAGGGGTTGTTTGATTCTAAGCCTACCCTTGTCACGTTTTTGTGTCAAAGTTGCATAAGGTTAGTTCTTCAAAACGAGATACACAAGTTGACAAGCCTACGAGAATTTTGCCACACTTTTTGTGTGTATGGGATATGAGGGCCTAGTGTGGGAAAATTCATCTTGCCTAAGGTGAGGCTTGAACCAAACACTAGTCTAACTTACTTAACGTTAGTTGTGGTAAACTTATCACAAACCAAACAGTCCCTTAATTTACGAAAAGGCATGTTCAAAATTTACCTTTTTACTACATGTTCAAAAATTACCTAAAGCAATAGCCATTTATGATTATAATTGTAGCAC
Organism: Bromus sterilis; assembly: GCA_950022295.1. Taxonomy (NCBI): domain Eukaryota; kingdom Viridiplantae; phylum Streptophyta; class Magnoliopsida; order Poales; family Poaceae; genus Bromus; species Bromus sterilis. Next base: position 15,485,608 of record OX465598.1, on the reverse strand, counting down.
AAACGGATTATTCATAGTGCTCAATGAAATATAGAGAATGGGTAGTTGTTGGAACGGTTAGGACACCCCCATATTTTACTTTGGAAATATAGGACATGAATTTTCAATATGTTGGTTGCCTACCTTTTTTTGAAACATTGATTTTTTTTTCATAAGCGAATAGGGAATTGTGAGAGCAGGGTTTCTTTTAAAACAGTAGAATCAAAATAAACTTCGCACAAGTAGTCACATTCTGCAATAAAAGAACAGCATAGTGTTGAAATTCTAAGGTAGCGATTTAATGGAGTAAGTTATTATAAACTTGCCATTGTAAAAATATACATAAAGAACTCGTTTTTTAGGATTGGATTAGGCCACTTTGGAACTAGTTATTGCTTTTTACAACATTCAAGTTATAATCCCTTTGTTTTGCGTTAAACTTATTGGATGCCATTGTGTCAAAAAGAATTAGTTTGCATACGAGTCGAGACAAGGAATGGTTTCGTTGTTTATTTTTTAGATTTTATCGTAGAATTATTTTGGTTAATATTTTTATTTTTGAAAAAAATAAGAAAAATCAAAATTTGCAAAAAATTATGGAATTGAATTGAATAATCTATATTATTTTCATGATTTCAAAAAATGTTCAACAAAATAAAAAAGTTAAAAATTTAGAAAACAAGTAAAGAGGTTTCTAAATGTCACAGGAGGCAAGTAAATAAGTTTTTAAATGGCACAAGAGGTTGCATGTTTTTAAGATTCTTATAAATGTTTTGATTTTTTTATAAATGTCATATCAGGTATTTTTACAAAAGTTTCACATGTTTTTCAAATTAAGTTTTATATTTCTTAAAATTGAATGAAAAAATGGCCACATTGCACAAATGGACCCTATGACGCTTGATTCATGATTAAAGAGGCTATATAAAGAGGCTTGCCCTTTGATACTTGATGTAAAAGGTCCAGGAAAAATATTTTTATAAATGTCAAAGGTGGTCAAAAACATGTAATGGGATTTTCAAATGTCATAGGAGATTGAAAAAATAGGAGGTTTATAATTGCTCTTCAGATTTCATACATGTCATGGGATGTCTTTTCACAAATGTTTTCACACTTGTTAAAAATATTTCTTTGTAAAAATTAAAATGAAAAAAGATTGATATTATAGCTGACACATAACGGTACACAATGGCCGGCCTAGTAAGGCTATATTGAAGGTGAACCTATTAAAAATGCTTTATGCATGATATTATACAAAATATAAACGTGTTGAAAATAACTGTTCAAAATGGCTATGTATTTTTTTGCGGGTAAAAAAATGGCTATGTAAAAAGGCTTGCCGCTTTACGCTTGATGTAAAAGTTCCAAGCAAAACATTTTAACAATTGTCATAGGAGATTAAAAACATGTTAAGAGATTTTTAATCATGAGGTTAAAAACATATCTGGTTTATAAAGTTTTTGAAAAGGTCATAGAATGTCCTTCCAAAAATTCACTCTTTACAAAAGTAATAGTATTTTTAGGAAAATAATATTAATTAATAATAATAAATGATTGTTACTCTAACTGACTCGCTACAACGCACCAATGGACTGCCTAGTAAGGATACATTGAAGGTACCCATTTATGCTTGATGCATGATCATATAAAATGTAAACATGTCGAGAAACTCCTGTTGCGAATAGCTATGTAAAGAGGTTTACCCTTTAACGCCATACGTAGAGAAACACCTGTTAAAATCAGCTACGTAAGAAACGTTAACCTTCGACACTTGATATAAATATTCCATGCAAAACATTTACGTAAATGTCATGGGAGATTATAAACATGTAAAGAGGTTTTTGAATGTCATAAGAGCTTCAAAACATAAGAGATTAATAAAAAAAAATCAGTATTCATATATGTCATAGTATGTATGTTTAAAAAAATCACACTTATTACAAATATTTTTGTATTTTCGAAAAATTGAAGGGAGATAAATTACAAACGGCTTATACTGTAGTGGACTAACTGTTGTACACCACCAACGGGCCGGCCCAGTAAGGCTACATTGTAGGTCCCCTAAGAAGCTTCCTTTTTTAATAATACATTTTAATTGGTAAATTACAGAAATAATATATAATTTTAATATTTTTGGAATATATTGTATAGTTAGTCTGGACGAAACTGACTGGGCCCATCCAGCCCGTCCATCTTCGACAGAGCCCAGTCGGCCTTGGCAGAGACGATTGGTGACCCATACACTTGATTGCTGGCCAAGGCCCATGCAGTCGGTCTGGCCATAGCCGACAACCCAGTCGGCCCAGCCGTGGACAACAGCCCAGGCCACACACAAAATGAATATATAGGCAAAAAAAATATAAATATAAACATGATTATATAATTATAAACATGTCAAAAACAACATTATAGAGAGGCTTACCCTTTGAAGCTTGACGTAAAGGGGGCCTACCCTTTGACGCTTGACGCATGATTACATATAAAGTAACGTGTTGAAAATGCATATGTACAGAGCCTACGCTGTGATGGGTGATGTCAAAGGTCCATGAAAAACATTTTCATAAATGTTATTGGAGGTTAAAAACATTTAAATATATATTAAAATATCGTAGGACGTCCAAACAAGTAAAAGGACCTCCTATGTTGGCAATCTCCTTATACATGTTTTAGATTTTTTTTAACTGTCATAGGCTGTCTTTTTATAAAAGTGTTCACACTTTTAAAAAATCACATGTAGAATGGAAAATAATTATAAATGCAATGGATTGGCCTAGTAAGGTTACATTGAAGGTTACCATTTGACGCTTGATGCATGATTATTTAAAATGTAAATGTGTCAAAAAATATGAGTTAAAAACAGTTATGCAAAGAGGCTTAACCTTTGACGCTTGACGTAAAAGGTGCACGCAAAACATTATTTTAAATATCAAAAGACGTTAAAAACAAGTAAATAGATTTTTCAATGTTATACGAGGTTTATAATTGTTTTTTTATCTTTTATACATACCATAGGATGTTTCTTACTAAATTGTTCACATAATTTTTTCAATTTTTTTGAAGTTTTTAAATTTAAATAAAAGTATAAAAACATGGCTGATATTGTTACAGACTTGCTACAGTGCACCAATGGATTCGTTCAATAAGGTTACATTGAAGTTTAACCTTTGATGCTTAATGCATGATTATAAAAAATATAGAGGTGTCGAAAAACGCAGGATAAAAAAGGGCTATCTAAAGAGGCTTACCCCTTGAGACACCATGTAAAAGGTTCATGCAAAACATTTTTTTAAATGTCATCGGAGATAAACACCGTTAATGCGGTTTTTAAATGTCATACAAAGTTTATAAATCTTTTTCAGTTTTTATAAATATCATATGAGGTACAAAACTATTAAATAAGTTTTTTCATATCATAGGAGATTTACAAATGTTTTCAGTTCTTATAATTGTCATAGGAGGTTTATAAATATTTAATTCTGTATTTATGAAAATTTGAATAAAAAAAACACAACCACTACTGTAGCCTAACTTGCTACAGTACAACATTGGGTTGGCTCAGTAAGGCTATATTTAAGGTTTCCTTTCGACGCTTGATGCATTATTATTTAAATGTAAACGTGTCCTGAAACACTAGTTAAAAACAGCTATATAAAGAGTCTTACTCTTTGACACCATCCACCGCCGTCTCCTCTGCCCTAGCCACGCACCAGCCGTCGCCGCCTCCCACCGGCGCCGGTGCCGATCTGCCTTATCTCCGATGGCCTAAGGGTCATGGTGATATGGTGGATTTTAGCGGTGGGAGGGTTCTAATTTCAGTTATTTTTTGAAGATTTTTTAGGGTTTGTGTCTTGCTCCGGAAGATAAGATATTGGCGCCTCCGTGAAGAAGAAATAAATGTCTTCCCGCCTAGCCCCCATCCCGGCGATCCATCTAGCATCATCGGTGGGCGTGTGGAGGTGTGTTTTCGGCGGATCTGTCCTTGATGGATTTGCTCGGATTTGTTCGAAGTTTGTCTATGTTTTTGTGTCAGGTTGGATCCTTCCAATCTACATTACTCTTCAATGACGACGGTTGTTGTTCTGGTGTGCTGGTTCTATGGGGCCTCAGCACGGAAACTACCTGACTGTCTACTACAACAAGTTTTGCCCGGCTCCGCTTATGGAGGGGCGATAACAGCGCCGCGTCCTCGACTCGCTTCAGTACTTGTAGTCGTCGCTGGGTTGTTGATTTTTTTTTCAATAATACATTTTTTTAGTAAATTACAAAAATAATACACGTTTTGAAAAATTTACAAAAATAATACAGCGTCGGCCAGGCCTAGGGCGACAAGGCCCAATCGGCCAGGCCCAGGCGGACCGGAGTTTCTCCCCAGGCTGTCGGACGCTGTATTTTTTTTATGGTATATAAGGTTCAAAAAACTATAATTTGTACATTTTCTAAAGGCGTATAAATTGTCTCTTACAATCATAAAATGTTATATTGTATATAATGTCATAAAATGTTATAAAGGTATAGAAAGTTCAAAAAGACAATAATTTGTACATTTTTTTAAAGGTGTATAAAATATATCTTACTATTAAAAAATATTATAAATTGTATATAATGTTATAAAATTTTATAAAGGTATATAAAGTAAAAAAACTATAATTTGTATATTTTTTAACGGTGTATAATATATCTATAACAATTATAAAACGTTATAAATTTTATGTAATGTTATAACATTTCATAAAGATATATAGAGTTTTCAAAAATATAATTTGTAAATAAAATGTGTCTTACCATTACAAAATGTTATAAATTGTATATAATGTTATAAAACATTGAAACATTTTATTAATTTATATAAAGTTCGAAAAAACTATAATTTGTACATTTTTTAAAGGTATATAAAATTTCTCTTACAATTAAAAAATGTTATAAATTGTATATAATGTAATCAAATGTTATAAAATTTTTATAAAGGTATATAAAGTTCAAAAATACAATAATTTGTACATTTTTAAAAAGGTGTATAAAATGTCTCTTACCATTAAAAAATATTATAAATTGTCTATAATGTGATAACATTTTATAAAGGTATAAAAATTAAAAATACTTTAATTTGTACGTTTTATAAAGGCTTATAAAATGTCTATTACAATTATAAAATGTTTTAAATTTAATATAATGTTATAGAATGTTATAACATTTTATAAAGGTATATAAAGTTCAAAAAAACAAATATTTGTACATTTTTATAAAAATGTATAAAATGTCTTTTACCATTACAAAATGTTTTAAATTGTATATAATGTTAGAAAATGTTATAATATTTTATAAAGTTATATAAAGTTCGAAAAAACTATAATTTATACATTTTTTAAAGGTGTATAAAATGTCTCTTACCATTATAAAATTTTATTAATTGTATATAATGAGATAAAATGGAATAAAATTTTATAAATGTATATAAGTTCAAAAAAACGTATAAGACATTTTTTAAAGGAATATAAAGTTCAGACATTTTTTAAAGGTGTATAAAATGTCTCTAACCATTACAAAATGTTATAAATTGTATATAATGCTATAAAATGTTATAATATTTTATGAATTTATATAAAGTTAAAAAAATGTATAAGACATATTTTTAAAAGTATATAAATGTCAGAATTTTTTAAAGGTATATAAAATGTCTCTTACCATTTAAAAATATTATGAAATTTATAAGAAATTTTTCTAAAGGTATAGATATTTCAGACATTTTGTTAAAAATCTTATATATACTAGAAAAATTAGTGTGTATATCAATTTATAATAATTGAACTTAAAATAATGTTAAAGGTGTATGCATTTTAAGCATTATATTTAAACAAATATAATTGTTGACCATTACAATAACAAAACTTAAAATATTTATTTGTAAACACGTTAATTATATATACATGACAGTAATATTAAGAGACCGGTCGGCCTGGGCTGGGCCGAGTGGCCTCTCGGTCTTGCGCCAGCGGCCGACGGCCTGGGGGAGAGAGAAACTCCAATCGGCCTAGGCCTGGCCGATTGGGGCTTGTCGTCCTGGGCCTGGCCGACACTGTATTATTTTTGGAAATTTGGATAAACGTGTGTTATTTTTGTAATTTACTAATAAAGGTGTATTATTTAAAATATATATTCTAGGTTCTCTACGAATATGGATGCACTTTTTATTATTTCTGATGTTTATTGTACCGTGATCGGAAGTTTTTTTCGCAAAAAAAGTAAAATAATACTTGATGTAAAATGACCATGCAAAATATTTTTATAAGTGTCTTGGGAGGTTAAAAATATGCAAAAAGAATTTAATTTTCATAGGAGGATAAAAACGTAGGAGGTTTATAAAAAAAAATTAGGTTTTGTAAATTTCATAGCATAAACTTTTTCAAAAGTGTTCACACTTTTAAAAATATTTGATTTTGTATTCTTACAAAATTGAAACAAAAAGGGATTAAAAACCACCGCTACTGTAGGCGACTCGCTACAATGGACCAATGGGCCGGCCCAGTGAAGCTACATTGAAGGTTACCCTTTGACGCTCTATGCATGATTTTATAAAACTAAAGATATCGAGAAATGCATGTTATAAACAGCTATGGTTAAGTGGATGATTGTATCCTTAGCCCACCAGCGTTTAAATGCTAAATTTGATAATGGTGCTCGCATTTTCCTAGATTTATTACATGACTTCTGATGATGTGCTTTTAGTGGGAGGAGACGTTTCCATCGAAGACGAGGTGGTGACTTCGTTAATCTTAAAATGATGTGCCGACTCAGTATTGCGAAGATGCTCATAAAGATAGGGTGTGCGTGTATGCATCATAAAGGTGATTGTATACTTGTGTTTGTGAGCGTCTGAGTTGTACTATGTTCCTAAAAAGAACAGCTATGTAAAGATGTTAACCCTTTGATACTTAATGTAAAAGGTCCACAGAAAGCAAATTCAAAAATGGGATGGACAGCTAAAAACATGTAAAGAGGTTTTAAAATGTCATAAGTGGTTAAAAACATTGGAGGTTATTAAATGCTTTTCAGTTTCTCAAAATTTCATAGGATGCCCTTTAAAAAAAGTTTCACACTTTTCAGTTTCATGGGGATTTCGTGTTTTTTATTTTTGTGTACACATTTCCGTTGTTTAGATGTTTTTTTTGTTTTCGCAAGATTTTCCTTATAGTTTGATGGAAGCAAATAAATAGACACGATCGTGCATCTCATTAAGGCACGAGTCTGCTTTCATGAGAGGCACATCGCATGCCTCTTAAAAAAGACATGTCATATGCCTCTAAAGACGGCACAACACGTGCTTTCTAAAAAACCGAATGTGTTTCGCTTGGACGCACGAATATACTTCCGCGAAAGGTACACCACATGCCTATAAAAAGGGTAAAAGGGAACCTCTGCATCGCAACAGATGATGCGCGTACAAAGCCCCACTTGTTAAGCGTGAAGAAAGCTAATGGGTTTTTATTTAAAGGAGTACTCGCTAATTAGTGATTTCGCTAAAAATTATCTCATTGCTAATTTGCACTAACAGGGTTCTCGGGGTGTTGATTCAAAGAATAGATCACTGAAGCGAGTCTTTTTTTTTTATAATTCTTCTCTTGTTTTTTTGGCTGTGTGCATCCATAATGTTGCTAGGGCATTATAGGCTTTAATATCTTTGCGATATTAATATATGCTTTCTATCAAAAATAGTTTGAAGAGATGCTTCAAGTGAAATGTTTTTTTTAAGAAACACAGTACAACGTAGACACTCACATACACGAGTTCAAGTGAAATGTTGATTGGTTCATTCTGATTATACATACAAAGATGTAATAAACCTAAACGAAGATAATACTTTGACACACGTGCAGTCCGACCGACCGACCGTCAGCGCCGTGCTGTGCACCGGGCTCCCTCCCTCCCTACTGGCCATGTGATGCGCCGCGGCTCGGATCCACCTCACATACGTGCCGGCCGCAGTCGTGGTGCGCTTTACCTTTTCCATGTCCAGACCATACCATACGGCGTGCCCATGCATTGCACGGTGATGTACTTCCGGGTTTGGACTGCAGCCTGCTCTGAGAGGTACTTCCCGTCTGTTTTAAATTAGATGAATTTCATTTATATATACGTATAAATGAATATAAGTCATTTAATTTGAAACTGAGAGAATATTAACTTGAAAGATCATCGTGTGTCTGCAGATCATGGCAACGTACGCCGGCGGTTACACAACCATCGACCTCGACCTCGACCTCGACCTCGGTGGGTACCCGACAAACCCACGAGATCCAACGTAGTACGTACTTACGCTGTCGCTATCAATTTCGCGCACGTACTACACTCCGTTGCCCGCTTGGGCGTTTGGTGATGATCGATAGCGAGTGCAAGTTTTTCCGGGTTTCTATTTCCCTTGTTGGAGGAAAAAACTTGACATTGACGTGACTTATGCACACACACGTACGAATTTAAATCTGGGAGTCAGAGGAAAGGGAATGGCTTTCCATGCACGAGCTCCTAGTGAGGTCATTGTCATGAGGAGATATGGGTTGGTCGTGAGTCGTGACTGGGATCAATTAATCTGTTGTGGAGAAGATATATTTATTTGTTATCCCTGGTACGGAGGGAGCACGTTGTCACTTGACGTGACTCGTGTAATTAGTAGGTCCTAATCTCACAGGTCAATTGCAAAATCAAGCTAGCAAAAGCAGGCCATCAATTTCCTGAAAATGACCTCTAATTTCTTTTTAGAGGGGATGAAAATGGCCCCTCTCATGTCTCTAAATTAACTTTGGTGATTGACCGACCCACTAGTGCTTGATAGCGACTTTGATCGATCACTAGGCATTTCTATTCGAATTATTTACCCCCGCCCATTCTGGGGATTGTAGAAGGATAGAGAGGGGTTTTGGTGAAATCGATGTTTATTGCTTGAGCCTTCGAGGCATATATATAGGAGTACAATGATCTACTTGGAGTACAAGGCAAGTTAGAATAGAATCCTACTCTATCTCATATTTTGTCGTCGATATGTGACGGCAGATGCCATGGGGATGGCTAAAGTGAGGGGAAGACGCGAGGAAGAAAATGTCGATGGTGCCGGAATCGGGTTGGGCACAAACACGGTGAAGGACACCACGATGTACCCAGGTTCGGGGCTCTCCGGAGAGATAACACCCCTACTCCTGCTTGTCTCTTCCTCGCAGTCACAACATAGCGACGCAGACAGTGAAACTGAAGAAGAATCCGAAGGCGGAGCCGACGGACATCCCCACCACAGTCGTAACGGTCGTCGCATCGCGGAGTTTGTGGCTGGAGTGGAAGCCAACGAGGTTCCCAAGCAGGCGGTAGCCCTTTGTGTCGTTGTCGAAGTAGCCGAGACCGTACGGTGGTGAAGCTGTTGTCGAGGTAGCCGTGCAAGAAATGCTGTGGTCGATGTCGAGTCGGGGTAGCCGGTGTAGAGGTAGTCGTCGAGGAGCCGCGGGTGTCGGAAAGTCAGGAGCGCAGCGCGGCTCGGGAAGAGTGGCACTGGCGGGCGGTCGTCAGTCGTAGCGTGGGACGTCGCGAAGAAGATGACGGTGACGTCCAGAAGGAGACGGTGTTGACGAAGCGTCGTACCAGGCTTGACAGGCCCGGGAACACGTCGTAAATGAAGGCACACACCGGTGTTGCCAGTACCGGGCGTGCGTAGACGGGGGACAGTAGAGCTGTACGCCATGTCGGAGGGACCAGCAGAGAAGGGCTCGACGATGGTTGCGGCGCAACTCGGCGGGGGGTAGAAGGTGCCGAGGGTGGAATTGCCGCGGTTGCCGGAGCTAGATGAAGTGGTCGAGGAAGATGACGGCGACGCTGATGATGAGCTGGTGCTGGACGAAGACGAAGAGGATGGACGGCGATGAATTCGGCGGAACCAGAGGCAGCCTGTGGGGGGCCGCGTCGGTCGCCGATAGGGGCGACGCGGCTCGGGTGAGCGGCAGCGGCGAACAGGTTGTCGGCGTGGCTCGGGTAAGCGGCAGCGGCGCGGGTGGCGCGGCGACGGCGGTGCTCGAAGTAGGCAAAGATGATCCGACAGCATGACGAAGACCAGGCGTGGACGGTGGGGTTCCCGCGCCAAGAGAGGGTGGCGCGGGCGCGTGCCACAGGGGCGTCAACGCGCGCAGACGGCGGAGCGGACCGTGTGCCGCGGCGCTACGGCCCGAAGGGGCGACGTAGCGGCGGCGCGCGTGTCGGGGGCGACGGCGTGGAAGACCTCGGGGTGGTTGCAGGGACCGCGTGCCACGCTCGCTACGGCCCGACGGGGCGACGCAGCGGCAACGCAAGGGTCGGTGCAGCCTCGGGGACGACCTGGAGCGGACGACCTCGGGGCGACGATGACCGCGGGCTGCGGCACTACGGCCCGAAGGGGCGACGCAGCGGCAGCGCGCGGGTTGGTGCAACCGCGGAGACGGCCTCGGGGCGGCGGCATGGACTGCACGCCGCGGCGCTGCGGCCCGTGGGGGCGACGCAGCGGCGGCGAATAAGTCGGGACAATCACCGAGAGAACCACGGGGGCGGCGCAGCGGCCGCCCGATGCTCGATCGGTGGATAGGCGCTTGTACTCGGAGACGTTCTTCACGGGATCCTGCAGAGGCGCACACGGACGACTGTACGGATCGTCTGCGGGACGCGGATGGGGCCGATCGCGGGCGGGCGGGTGATCAATCCGGTCGCCCGCGAGGTGGAGGGGCGCTGCTTGGCGTGATGATGGCGATGGGGACCGAGCAGAACCGGCCGGCGTGGGCTCGGCGCGGGCGAGTCGCCACGAGTCAGCCGACGCGGGGCCAGCCGGCGTGGTACGGGGACGATGATGGTGGCGGAGGACTCCCGATCTGAAGCGAAGGCGGCGACGTTTGGCGAGGGCGACGGGCACGCTGACGCGCGAAAGGCGGCAGTCGCGCCGGAGTCGAAGTAGAGGCACAGTGGAACGACGGCGATGGGCGACGCAAACCGATCTTAGATCGGAAAACCAAAAAGGACGCCGATCAAGACGACCGGCGGAGAGAAAAAGGCCCGATCAAGGGATCGGGAGAAAAGACTCTAGGGCAGGCGATCCACAGGATCGGTGGACGAACCCTAGTTACGGGCGGCGCGGCCCCCAGCGCCGGCGATCAGGGATCGGCGCCGGAGGCGGCGCTGGCGGAAGCGTTAGCGGCGGGTAGGGTTTAGGACCGGTTAGGCTGATACTATGTAGAATGATAGTAAGAGGTTTTGGTGAAATCGATTTTTATTGCTTGAGTCAATAAAAATATACTCAACAGGATGTTTTGGCACTTTTTCAGTTAGCTGTGACTGTGAGAATCGCCTTAGTGCAGCAGATGCCCGAATTCATTACCATCTCAATTAGTGGATTACCGTCGAGGTGATGCATCACAAAATCTACTTTCCGGTCAGATTTCTGGATGGGAGTATTCATTATGAGCATATCGTGACATATAGAAACACGGCTTTTTCAGGAATCACGTTTATGTTTGTCCCTTTCAACAATAACAAAAAAAATTATGTTTGTTGGGGCAATATATTGGTTGCTATAAGGCCAGCTAGCTATGTACAAATTTCTCCCACCCCAAAAGAGACGTTTACAAAAGAACTTGACATCTCGCCGGCTGTTTGTCTACTAAAATGAAACCCCTTATTGCTAATTAACTTGAGCATACATGCATGCATGACCGTATGATAGAAGCTCCCTTCTAGCGCTTGTAGTCGATCTTTTCTAGACACCCTTCTCGTCGATTCCGACATAAAGAGAGATGCCATTAAATTCCAGTAGAATTAGCATATTGATTCCCATGAAAAAAATCCACAACCACCAACAGTTTCCATGTAATTGTGGATACCTCTTTTAGCTAGTTTTTCGTATAACAATTAAATTAGAATTTTTTAACGCAAGTGGAAAGTACATGAGCAATGAATTGTATATGCGCAAGAGAATTGTCCATTTCTCCGCAAAATAATAATTATTATCGATTTCTCTAGAAAAGAATTAGTGAAGACCAAGAACACAACCCCTCCCTGACCCCTCACTTCACTAGCTTAATGCTACACCACCATCAACTTGGGTACCAACACAAACGCCACACACGCTACTAAGAAGAAAACATCCTTCTAGTATTGCCTTCTACCATCGATCATGGCATCTATCAACTTATACTTCACCGAACAAATTGAAGCGACCATCACAAAAGCTGCACAAATCCCCACATTGGCCCATCACATGTGTAACCGAAATTTCACAAAAATTAAAATTTTTATTTTCGGTGAGAATTGTTTGATTGTCTGATTTGTTTGCGGTGTTTGCATCCCCGATTTATCGATCGGTGATTATTTTTCCCCTCTTATCTCGTACCGGACAGAGACCGACCCTTGCCACCGTGACACTCGACCTTTGCGACACCGGGTTTCACCCGATCACCGTCGCGAAAACCGCACGAGACCAGCCGAAACCAACGGAACGAAAATCCCCGTTTAATAAGTAAATGAGATATTTTTATAGCGCACGAGAAACTGTTCTCGGAATGGTTCCAGTGCGAGGTGAACGCCGCCGGCTCGACGCGCTGATCGCGCAGTTCGAAGTTTTACCCGAATCGGAGGTTCTGCGGACCCCCGACGGTCAGAAACGTAAACACCGCGCCCGCGAGAGAAAAACCGGGGATGTTTTTACAAACTGCCAGCCACCTGGGCTATATAAAGACCACCACACTCTCACCCCTTTCTAGGGTTTTCCCTAGCCAAAAATTGCAGCCACCCCCTCCACTTTGCCCAAATCTGCTCCAAAATCAGTCCCAATCCCGAAACCCTAGGTCCTGGTGATTTTTGGCCGTCAGATATCACGATCGGTGGCTCACAGGCAGCCACGTCGCCCTCCCAGGCCAGCCAGCCGCCGGGCCCCGCAGGGGCCGAGAACCGCCGTCCCCGCCGCCGCGGGCCCGCTAGGCCCGGATCCCACCGCCGCCGTCGCGTCCGAGCGCCTCTCCACCGCGCCAGATCCGGCCGGCCGCCGCCGGCGAGCATGGCGAGGCCACGGCCGCCCCTCTCCCTTCTCCTCCCCGTGCCCCTCCTCCTCTGCTCACCCCCGCCTCGTCTCCTCCTCGCAGGCCGCCAGCAAGCTCGCCGCGCGCCATGGGCGTCACTGCCCGTGCTCGGAGCACCGCCACGGCTCCTCCCCGTCCAGACCGCGCCACCGTGCGCCTTCCTCGCCACCGGACCGCCGGATCCGCGCCCCTCGTTCCGCGCACGTGCCTTGCGCCGCCGAGCACTCGCCGGAGCGGCCACCGGAGCGTCGCCGGCAGCCGGCACAAGCCGCCGCCCGATCCCGATCTGGATCAGGACGGGGCGCCTCCACCACGCCGCCATGGGCCGCCGGCCCCCTCGCGGCCTCCGACGCCTCCCAGGCCCGCGTGGCCCATCCGGCCTCCATCCCAGGCCGGCAGGCCGAGCCGGCATCTCCAGCCGCTGTTGGGCCGAGCCCATCAGGGGTGAGGCCCCTTTTTTTATTTTTCCCGGTCATTTTTTCTGCTAAGTCCTGTTATTTTGCTGCTTATTCAATTTTGCAACGATAATTGCGAGTAAACCGTAGCCCGGATCGCGTTGCGCCCAAAAGGAAAATTGTTTAGTTTTGTGTGTACTTCAATTTATCTTTTGTGAGTATTTTGATTTGAGGCCATCTTGATGATGTAAATCTCTGTTGAAGTGGGCATCAGGCTGTTAATTGCTATTTGTCGGGGGAATATACCCCCGGTAGGGTCAAGCAGAAGGAATAATCTTCGAAAGCATCGGGCGCCGATTGCGCCCTCAGCTCAGCTCGGCGTCTGCCGAGTGCGCCCCCAGCTCGGACCGCCGACTGCCCGCGCACCCGGCCGACTGCTCGTCTGCTGGCTGCCGGTTGCCCGCAGTTCGGTGGCCCGGAAGTCAACAAAGGCATCCCGTCGACAAGACAAGACAGGCCATGACGCCTTTAGCCACGTCGTGAATAGTGTAAAGGTGTGAGAGGTCACATTACATCACATCCACCTTTTCCCCATGCCCCCCTTGTCTCCTTGTCCCCCAAGCACTTGTACCTTCTTGTCTTCTTGTCCACTTGGGCCTTCCTATATAAGGGCACCAAGAGGCCAAGCCAGGTGGGCTCTCGGTTCCTTCCTCATTCCCCCCTCCTCTCACAAGTAGAGAGAGCAAGAGCTCTCCTCTCCTCTCACGGCTAGGACTAGAAGAGTAGCAGAGTAGAGTAGTAGAGTAGCAGTAGCTTAGCTAGCAGTAGCAGATCAGCTCGGCCATGAGCAGAATAGTTACCAGATACAGCTCAAGGAGCACCTCTGTACAGATAGTTGCATATAGTCCAGACATGCATGAGTAGGGGTTTTATCTCTACGGAGAGCCCTGAACCTGGGTACATCGCAGTGTTTCCAATCTCGCCTCCGGCACCAGCGACACCAACATCGGTCTGTCCCCCTCGTTAGCCATCACCATGGCATCTGTCGTTACATATCGACGACACTATTATTTCCTGTTAGTGTGTTGCTGCTTTATTTTATTGCAAGTTTGCATGATGATTGTGACACATCCATGAGGCCTATTGCATTGATTCTTTTTGCATACTGTTAAGCATCATGTCTACTTCCATTATATGTATTGCAATGTCATGTTTACATTCCTGGTCATAGTTATATTCAGCTCCAAAGTTGCTATGCTGCTGTTTTTGAGAGCCACCTCTATTTTTCTCTAAGTCTGTAACTTTCCGATGCCATGTTGCATGCTTAATATCTTCCGATCTGTGATGCCTATTACCTTGATTCGTGTTTGTACCTGATCACCATCATGTCTAGTTCGTGCTCATATATTGCTATGTCATGTTGCTGCAGTTTTGAATATAATTTTGCTCCTGTTTATACGGCATAAAAATAACAGTTTCTGCCATGTTTTCCTAATTTTCGCTAAGTCCTTGACCTGTAATATTTTATTGCATTTTGCTTGGGCTATAATTAGTTGTTCATGATGCCTTTTTGCATGATTCCTTTTGGCATGCCTTCCCTGCCATGTCTACTTTAATTGCATATCATTTGTGAGCATGTTTGCATTCATTATCATGTTTATGCATTGCTCTAAAGTGTGTTTCCTGATGTTTGGCAGATTGTGCCCGTAACTTGTTTTGCTTGTATCTTTTTAACCGTAACTCCGTTTGGGGTGTTCTTTATATGTATCTTGATTAGTTTTTCGTGTACTTTGTGTTTATGCTGTTGTTTTTTGTTGTTAACCAACCTAAAATATGATTTAGGGAAGAACAGTACCAAATGCTTAAATCATCGTGGAGCACTTAGTGATATGCCATGTTTAGGTTGTGCCTCACTTAAATTGACTAGCATAGATAGTTTATTTTGTGCTTCACCTCTTGTCATGTTTGTGTGTTATGACATGCTTCTGTGCTTTCCCATGTTAACAACTTTGTTGATCACCTATAGCTAAACAACTTGAACCACCGTAAACGTGCGGTATCGTCATGTGTGACGAGTACTCCACTTAACCTGTTAGTAACCGCTCTCGACGGTAGGTGCAATGTCTCGTGTTGCTTCTTGTTGATGCTTGCTCGTGTTTGCCTCGTAGTAATAGATGCTTGCTCGTTGATTCCTTCCAGTGTTTACCGTCTTATGTGCTTCCGCGGGTACCTTTCGGAGACGATGCGAGCTTGCGATCAACTACACCTTCGGAACCCGACTTATCAACAGGCAAGGGCTATACATTACTTATGATTCATTCTATTTCAACCAGCGGTTTGCATGCTAGTATAGGATAGGTTCGATGTTTGATCCTACCACATGCTTACAACCTCTTTCAAACCGATACAGCCATGTCCCCTCCCAGCAAACCATGTACTGCTATGTTACTATTGCTCGTTGCTCAGCCCCTGCTTAGTATGCATGCTTAGGATGCTACGACTTTTACCTCCTGTTACTCCTTGGTTTTGGGCTATCACATTATTATATTGTTGTGGATGATATGATTATTATAATGTTGATTATATTCGACGAAGGATGGAAGGTCTAGGCTATCCCGCCCCGACGCTTTGTTCCATTCGAGTCACCTAGGACCCGAGTTCCGGGTATTGTGTCTCTTGACGAGCGTGCCTAACCGCGTGTGGGATACTATGGGGTCCCGTTTTCTTACCTACCTAGCTTCAAACATTTCTAGTGGTGGCCCGAGCTGATTTACCATTTGAAACCCCGTGTGTGTGCTTGGTGGATCCCCTCGCAGTTTTTAAACAACCCGGGCCAGCGGAGACATGGTTTCTCTGTTGGTCCACACTGGTGAGCTAGGGAAGTCCCCTACTGTTCAGGTGAGGCTAACCCCGACCTTGGCCATACGGAAGAGTCTGATCCGAGAGAGCGGCCGGCTCTTGGATTGGGTGTCGACTCCCCGGGGGCCACCCGGATTTGTGCGTTGTTAGTTAGAGGGACCTGTCGTTTCGGATCTCTCAGAACTAAATCATAAAATGGTTGCCTATGATGGGTAGTAACTGAGAGAGATGGGCGTGCGCGCGGAGCCTTGTAATGGGCATTTGGTACACCCCTGTAGGGTTAAATCTTTTCGAGAAGCCATGTCCACGGTTATGGACGACTTGAGACCTACTCCTTGTTCATAGACAACAACAACTGAGATAATCTTAATATAACTTGATCAACATGTGTGTGCCTTGACTGCTTCTTCTTCGTCGGGATGCGAAGAGGAGGACAAGGATATGATAGGTGTTATGTTTGCGTAAGTAGTTGATAGCAAGACTTGTTGGAGAAGATTCCTCATCGAATGCTTGGCTTCTTATCTTACTCTCTAGTTCGTTAGCCATTTCATAAATGCTAGTGCGGCAGCAACCTCACCACTTACCCCATCCTTACCGTAAACTACTAATTGTCCTAGAATGACGAGTGATGAAGTCCTTGCTGGGTCAGTTGACCACTACAGTTGGATGCTGAGTACTTCTGTACTCATGATACTACCCCCAAACTCTTTTCAGGGTTCTTGATCGACAACAGGTATGGTGATCGACGTTTCACGTGGAGACTCGACGACGACTAGTTAGGTGGATCCCGGCGGAGGTCCTGGACCCGTGTGGTTATGGGGATCGATGTTTTTCTCTTTGCCAGTAGGCATTTGATTGTAGTCTATACTCAGACATGTATCTTCCGTTGTTGTATTGTATTAAGGCAGTTGTATGCCGATTGTATGAGATGTTGTATCCATGTAGTTGTAATGTTGTGATATCATGTTCGAAATCCGGGGTATATGACTTCGTCATATGTCGCGGTGGGACCGATATGTGCTTCGTCCCCGGGTCTGGATGGAAACATCTAGATCTGGAATAGTACCGCATATCGGGCCTTACAACTAATTATGGATACTTCTTTTAGCTAGTTTGTTCATATAACAATTAAATTAGATTTTTTTAACGCAAGTGGAAAGTACATGAGCAATGAATTGTATATGCGCAAGAGAATTGTCCATTTCTCCGCAAAATAATAATTATTATCGATTTCTCTAGAAAAGAATTAGTGAAGACCAAGAACACAACCCCTCCCTGACCCCTCACTTCACAAGCTTAATGCTACACCACCATCAACTTGGGTACCAACACAAACGCCACACACGCTACTAAGAAGAAAACATACTTCTAGTATTGCCTTCTACCATCGATCATGGCATCTATCAACTTATACTTCACCGAAAAAAATGAAGCGACCATCACAAAAGCTGCACAAACCCCCACATTGGCCCATCACATGTGACAATGATGAGGCAACTTCGATTCAGATGATGTCCTTCATAGTTGGGTGACATGTGCAAGGCTTGTGTTAGGCATGACCGCCACTCGTTGCGTGACCTCAAACAACTATGTGTTCACAACAACAAATGAAAACAAACCACATAGATCCATCACACACACAAGAGAGTCGACTACCAAACACTCGTCATGACCCAAGCACCGCTTATCATTGTCATTGTTACCACGTGAATCGCAAAAGCGAATATATGTGGTCAAAAATGAGAAAAGAGAGTGAGATAGGATTACCTTTTGCCTCCTCGATGCAAACGATTCTCATGGAAATTCTACGGGATATAAAACCTTAAAGTATATCCTGCGTTGATTAGTTGGTTTGTATGGAATTGAAGGATATACATTTTTTCTCCAAAGGTTGTTTGCACAACACATGTTGATAAGATATTTCTTCTTCGGTACACCCCCCTCCCCCCCCCCCCCTCCCAAAATGAATGAAGGGCTCAGATTAACCGATACCCTTTCATAAAGAAGGGCATGATGGTCTTGTATTTTGAAAATATATCGCCCGCCCATCCTGAAACACTTGTGTACGTATACGTATACACTGTTTTGATCTTAAAGAGTCCCTAGTTTTCAATTGTGCCATCAAATAAATTCTGGTGCAAGGGAAATAATGTCAAATGTTACAATCATACACTGTCCATTTTGCCGCGTCAAAAGAGCCCCGAGGATAGAATGAATTAACCGTGATCCGTACATAAAGTCTATCGCCATGCCTAAACCTCCATTGGGTTGGTTCCTCCGTACCTACACCACGTTAGCCTCGGATCTCGCGCCGTCCTCTATAATTTTATGCATGTGTGTGCCTCCCTGTGCTTAGACATGCCGCCATCCACGTAGCAATATATATACAGTAAAAAAGCAATTGTGGAAAAGGAACTAATATAGTACAGTAATTTATCGGATGACAGAGAAATTATGCAGATCTTAAACCGAGTGTTTGTTTGGGTTAAAAGCCAGGGACAGTGCCGCTAAACAAAGCTTGAGGGCTAATGATGCTCTCCATGTTCTAGATCTAGGTTGTCTAGCAAGCTCGTCCAACAGATCTGGATCCTCAAAAGAAGAAACGAAAAACAGAGACGTCGTATTGCCAGGGTACAAAATATAAATTAATCGGGGGTGCAGCAATCATCCTAGAGGATCGTGCATGCTCGCAATGATGCAGAGGCGAGACGGAGCAAACAAACACATGGAAGCAGCAGAGCAGGAGCATCCGGGCTCTGAATTTATATAAGTGGCGCCGATCCATCGGATAGAAGGTATCCGATGTCTGTACTACCTGTAGCTGCTTGGCGCCTACTGCTCTCCGTCGTTAACATTAATGACAGTGATTAGCCATAGCTTAATCCTTACTATAAGTAGACCGTATCCACAGTTGTGATTGTTAATCGGGATCATGCATGGTTATATTAGGAGAGTCAAGAGCAGAAACAGGTTGGACATATATGCATGGAGGAGAGGATCTGGAACTCTGGATACAATCGTACTATAGTACGTAATGTTCTCCTAGTTAAGGAATAACCTCATGTAAAAAGGATAAGAAACTGTGCCTGTTCCAAAGGAGATGTCCTTGATTTTTTTTAGGAAAGTTTCTGATTTATTCATTAAACACCATAGCAGTACAAAAACATCAAAAGTAATAAAAAATACATCAATGTTCGTAGATCACCTAGCGGCGACTATGATCACTGAAATTAGCTGAAGGCGCACCATCTTCATCGCCCCTTCCTTATCGGAGCAAGGCAAATCTTGTTGAAATAGATAATCGGGGATTCATCGTGCTAAGGCCCCAAAAGACCAGCGCACCAGAGCAGCATTCATCGCTGATGAAAAGAAGCATAAATCAGAAGGATCCAACTTGTAGACACACGAAATCAGATGCATGAAGATCGACTCCATGTAGATCCACCAATGACAAACACCGATCGAATCCCGAAAGATCCACTGATTACACATCTCCACACACCCTCCAACGACGCGAGAGGCACCACCGGAAAGGGGGCTAGTCGGGAAGAACATTATTCCATCTTTAGGGAACCGACATTGACTCGCCTTCACTACTGGAATTCGGCAGTTTGCCGTCTGCCATGGCTGTCGGCAAACATACAGAAAGCGGACGGCAAAGTCTTTTGTCGTCTGTCGGCGGACGGCAAAGCACTCGTCAGCCATTTATCCGGCAAAGAGGTGCTTTGTCATCTGCTTTATATCGATGGACGGCAAAGAGCTTTGCCATCCGTTTTTATTCTTGTTGTCGGCAAAGTAAAGAATACATGTATTATCTTAATAGGTGGGTCTGACACGGATTTACCGTCTGTTAATTTTTTAGTGGATGGCAACCACTTGTCGATTGTTAAAAAAAATTAATCAATTTTATTCATGTTCCATAGCAGCTCAGGTGACATGCATCTCGTAATTACACGTTTGGACGCGCCGGTAGGTAGGACGGCCGGCAATGCAGACGCGGTGAAGTGGCAGGGGCGGCCGGTGGTGAAGACGGGGCGGCCGGCGACGCGGGCCGGTGAGGTGGGGCTCAGGCGCAGCCGTGAGGCGGGCAAGGCCATGGCAGGTCGGCGAGCGTGCTCCGCATGAGGAGCAGCCACGCGGAGCAGCCGCCCAGCGCGAGCATGGCCGCGCCGTGTGCACGCACGACGAACTCAACAGTGACATGGGTCCCGAGCCAGAGCTGCACGTCGCGTTTGGCGGAGGCGGATGAGAGCGCCCGCGTGCGGGGGGGGGGGGGGGGGGGGGCAGCGACGCGGTCGAGCAGGGATGCGGCAGGGACGACACGGGGCAAGGCCATGGCAGGGCAGCTGGCGAGGCAGGGAACGTGGACCGGTGAGGTGTGGCACAGGGGTGCAGAGCAGGCGGTGCGGGCCGATGGGGTGGCGCGACCGGCGAAGAGGGGAAGGAGAAGAGAGGCATGGCTGGCGAGGGAGGGAAGGAGAGGATAAGGGAGAGAGTCCGGGAGGAGAGGACGGCGTGCGTGGTGGGGGCGTGGGGCCAGGGGGATGCGGTTGGTGGGATGGGTTTTGTGCCACGTCATCGATCCGTGTGATTAGTTCTCAGCCAATAGGAAGCCAGTAAGCATTTTGTGTTTGTTTACCCTATATAATCTGATAAAATAACTATTTTAAAAATTTGAGTAAAAATTTTAAAAAAAATCTACGCCTTCTAGGAATCATAAACTAGCACCACGCCAAATTTCATATTATTTAAACATTGTTTGCATCTTAAAAAATATTTAAAAGCGGTACAAATATTTGCCTAGAACTATGTTTGCCATAAGAAAAATAAAAAACACATGGCAAAGAGGTCTCTTTGCCGTCCGCCATACAAAAGCAGACGACAAAGACCTGGATTTGCCATGCGTGGAAAAAACCAGACGGCAAAGGACCTCTTTGCCATGCGTGAAAAAAAAACAGACGGCACATGGCCTCTTTGCCATGTGTGAAAAAAAAAACAGACGGCAAAGTACTCTTTGCCGTATGCCAATCTTTGCCTTTCGCAGCTGACGGCAAAGAGGTTGACGCATGGCAAACTGGTGAATTTCAGTAGTGCTTCTTAAACATGACGCAACCCCTAGATAGAGTGAAGAAAACATCTAAAAATGAAGCAGAAGCCTTCCATCGGCAAGGACCGTGATCCACGACCCTTCCATGACCATAAGGGCACATATATTTTCTAATTTAATGTGACATATATACTTTTCAGAGCATGCAAATATTAAATAGTATAATAACCCATGTGGTCGAGGCCGCCGACCAGAGACACCCGCGGAAACCGCCAGCCGAAGGCGCTGATATCTCGCGAGGAAGGGTCGTCGCCTCAGATATGTGGTCCGTCTTGAGTGCCAGAGCGACCGATGCCATTCCGGTGACCTCCTCGGGTGGTGGCGAAGAAGGGAGGATAACGTTGTGAGGAAGCACTAGTCACCACGCATGTCGCCCAAAACGAACAATTCGGAGGGGGGGGGCTCGGTTTGTGTTGTTCACAGTTTCCAACTAACCAGTTAACCAACCAACACAAGAATTCCCTCCCCGTGGAAAATTTCTCAGTATGAAATTTAGGGGATACAGAATAATTTATGAAAATATATTTAGGAATCAAAGGTACCTCTAGTAATCTAGCCTATATATGGCGAAATGACTGAACCACCAGAAGCTGGTATAGTAGTTGGCTTAACTTGGGAAATTCAAAGATGAGCCTAGGCTCATCTACTCCTGCGCAAAATATACTCGAAAAGACATTTGGATTAAGTTAAAAAAATTGATTTTTTTAAAGGTGAAAGATGATATTTTTGCAAATTATGAAGAAGTTCGAACTTCTAGAAAGTGTGCGCGGCAAAAAAAAGACAAATTCAGCCCGAAATAGTGCATGTACACAGTGTCCTCTAAAGAAACCGCAAATTTATCTTTTTTGCCGTGCGCTCTTCAGAAGTCCGAACTTCTCTAAAATTTATAGAAACATCTCGCACATAAGCATCTTTAACCACAAAAAAATTAGAATTTTTTGTTTTTTTAATATATTTTTAGTCTACACGGATGCAGATGCACCCGTGCACCGAATCGCTGCTTCCATTTAACTTCCTAACTCTGAATAAGTAACCCGATTTTCCATTGAAAATAGGGCACCACCCTGAATGCTTAGACCATATAGAATGCAAGGTGCTTAGAAGAGGTGCTTAAAGAAAAAACCAGATTATTCTCTAAGCACTGGTGCTTAGATGTAAAGGGTAGACGCTTAATTAGGCACCTCTTCTATAGAAATAAGCACTAGTGCTACAAAAAAGATCGGTTTATTTTGCTAAGCACTCCCTAAGCACCTTGCATTGTACAAGACCTTACAATGGGGATACGAAGGGCGATGCTAACAAAGATGTGGTATTGAAGCCAAACATTCACTACAGTATACACCTCCCTTTGTGAAAGATGGAAAGTTACTTTTTATTATGAGACACTCCACCAAGATGGAGCTCATGTTAAGTTTGGAAGGCAAGATCCACCTTAGCCAGATGCAGATGTGCATGCTGCGACTGTTAATCTGTTTCTTCCCTGCGATCGACATGAAGCGAGATCAGGTAGTGAAAGAAGCAGTAGCGCATGTGGCGGTGTATGATACTTATTGATATCCCGTTCTTACCACCCTGGGGCCCTCGCATCTGCTCATGAAACGTAAAGAAGCAAAAGCATGCAGGTAGGTGGCAAACCTACATCATTTCGTACGCGACTATACTAAGCATTTGTGTACAACTACCACTTGGCCTTTAGTACGGATCTAGATCATGTCGAGCTAACTTATTTTATGGCAGGAACAACGTAGAGAGATACATGCATGGTAGAAGTAAGTGTAATTAAGTGGTCCTGATCGATCTCAGCTTGGTTTTCATTTTCAAATCACGGTGTAATTCGAGTAGTAGATTGTGGGCGAGGCACGGCGACGTGGGCGTTGTTGGACGCTTTGAGTGAAGATGACTTCAGATTAGTTTTGTACTGTAATAGTTTAGTTGCTGTGCGATTCAGTGATTGTACCCTGACGCACAGCATTGTTTATCTACGTAGGATGCTATTTTAATCCTGCTAGCCGTCGGTTTTCTCATCTTCCTTTTTTCTTGCTAGTGATCCTGATATGTTCTGTGATCTGGTGGAGACAGAGACATTATTCGCCTGTCTTACTTTACTGGAGTATTACGTGCAAAGTTCAGCATTTTGTCTTGTTTCCAGGAGAGAGGAGAGGATTAGTTAGTTTGGTAAGAATTGATATAATTTCTCCAACCAATAGATGTATTACTCTTTTGCTGCCACATAAGCAGATATATGGAGTACGTATGTACGTAATGCAGTGGTTGTCATGCATGGTGCATAAGTATTTTTGACTCGCGTACGTCGACGATCGATGGTACAAACAGTATGACGGACGGTCCATCCTTTTTAATTAATTCGCTGCGACGATGTGTCGATCGATCCCTTGAAGAGAGAGATTGAACTAATCGTAGTGCTATC
Source organism: Bromus sterilis (assembly GCA_950022295.1). Taxonomy (NCBI): domain Eukaryota; kingdom Viridiplantae; phylum Streptophyta; class Magnoliopsida; order Poales; family Poaceae; genus Bromus; species Bromus sterilis. Next base: position 15,461,773 of record OX465598.1, on the reverse strand, counting down.
TGAAATTCTGAGATTATCTGACCATAGAACCGTGCATGTTTGACTGTACGTGCTGCTGGCATACTGGAATGTACCGTGTACAACCTACCATAGATAGAATGTTTACGTAAAAACAGATGCACTACTACGGTTCTACCTACCTACCTAGCTAACTCTTTGGACTTGCAGATGTTAATCAATCAATTTCTCCTTTCAGATCAATAGTACAGTAATGGCCGGCCCCCATGCATGGCCCCTCCACGATTCCATGGGTAAGGAGGAGGTATAATCAAGCCACAGTCTGTATTGTACGTACACCTCATTTATCTACGCCTTGTACGGGATAGGTAGTTGGGAACGCCAGGGATCACCAGACAAGTTTAAGGTAACCGTGGCCCATATGTAGTATATTATGCATAATCATCAAGACATGGGCGATGAACCATTTCAAAGTTCCAACCACTTTTTGGTCCGTTGGATGTTTTACTCACTTTTATGGTTTTTGTGCTTTGATTAATTTGTGTTTTTGTACTGTTTACTTTGCTTAGTAAAAGATGTATTCCCTTCCTATCCTCATTTTGTACTAAGCTAGTACAAACTTTGTACTAGATGAGCGACACTTATTATGGATCGGAGGGAGTATTTTTATCGCTTCTCCGGTGATTGGCGGGTATTTCTTGATACTTCCAAGTACTTCCTCCTAAAATTATTTCTATCCGTTGATCAAGCACAAACTAAATTAAATAAATTAATATTTTTTACCAATAAATCATTATTTTTACTACTTTGCAGTACTTTCTTTAGCACTACTCCAGTACTCCATAATACTTCTTTTATTTCTACTATTAGATTGACTTAATTCAGCGGCTCCTAAAATCCCCAATCATGGTAAAAATTGTATTTTTTTTATCTTTAGTTTTTGCAAACTTGCGGCTGCGAAAAGAAATGTGGAGTTGCATTATAATTATGGGCACAAAAGGCTACCGAAGCTCATCTGCGCCCTAGATGCATTTACCGGTTTCCGCCAAATGTTTTCTTCTTCTTTCGAAAACAAAAAAAACGTGCATGTATGCCCTACGTCCTGCGCTTCTGCTACATGGTGCGCCCCACGTGTAATCTGGTAGGTAGGACCAACTTGTCAGAATTTTTTGAAAAATGAAAGATAAAAATCTGAGGATAAAATGTGGCACAAGTTCCAATAACTAGGGTTAAAACGGATGAAAATAACAATCTTAAAAGGGATAATTCTTGTAAAAAATGTCAAAACAAGGGGTAAAAACTGGAGTTTGCCGAAAATATATAATGGGCACATAGCTAGAAAATCAAAATGCATCTAGCTAGTGCTGTAATTAAATTCTGTGGATTGAACAGACCATGTACGTAGTACTCCCTTCATTCCATAATATAGTGCGTCCTCGGTTTTCGTGCTTCAACTTTGACCATAAATTAAACCAACAAAACCAATGACGGCGAAAATAAAAAATATATCATCAAAAACTTCTTTCGAATACAAATTCAATGGTATAATTTTTGCTCCCGCCGCATTTGATCTCGTTGGTTTAATTTACGGTCAAACTTGAACTTCGATAAGCGTGGGCGCACTACATTATGGAATGGAGGAGTACTTCGGAGACTGACATGGAATTCAATTAGGGTACATAATTCAACCACCGAATTACTCACAAAACACCATATATAGACTATAATAAATCTGGGCAGCAGCAGGTCTGAGTCTCTGCAGGGTGGTCCACGGTACATGACGATCGATTGCAAAGAAGAAAAACACGCGGATTAGTTGGCAATCCTGTACTGTCCGCTATAGCCAGCTACAGTTGTTTCCCTGTGTAATATTGATTTGGTCCCTCTGAGCGATGGTGAGAGAAAACTTATGGAGACATGACCCACAGAAGCATCTCTCATCTCACGCCATTAATGGAAGATGCATGGGCTGACATTATTCATTCAAGGAAGCCGTGCAAATTTTGCTCTCCATGCATGCAAAAGGAGCCAATGGAAGCGTCAAAAAATTGGAGGGAAATGTACTTTGAATTTCGAATGGTACGTGCGAGAAACATCCGTAGTACTCCTCTACATTCATTGATTGTTTGATTCTAGTTTGCTCCATCATTTTGATAGACTGACAGCGGACACCACACTTGTCTTCCTACATAACTATCATGTACTCCTACGTACTACACTGGTCCATATCTAGGTTTTTTTTTTAGGGTTCTGGTCCATATCTAGTTAAGGCGTAGACCTAACTTGTTTGTTTCGTTATGTCACAAGAAAAAAGACCACAATGTAAATCAAAGCCTGGCAATGGCCAAGCATGCATGCAAGCGGGGCTTTGCAGAGGCCGGCAGAGAGGGATCTAGAGGCACAAAGATAGCGTTGCTAGGTGCTTTGTGTTGGTGAAAAAAAGCAGCATATTGACTGCATGCAATGCAGAGGAGATCTTGAGTTGACGAGTGATGGCAAAAGTGAGTGACGCTGAAACCCAAGAGCTCCAGGTTCCTTTCTTGCTTTATGCCACTGCAATCTCTCATGGCCTGCACATCTGATTGGTGACTAGAGATCGATCACAGACTGCCACTGGGATCACAGATTCACAGTGGATCGATCACAATATATAAACAGCAAAATTACACACATATATATGCATATGCAGTGTACTCTGCAACTGCGACGCAAGGGCGAGATACATGGTTCGGGTATGCAGCAGGCGCGTGGTAATCGTGCAGGTGCGTGTGTCCCTCTCCGATCCGATTCACCGAGCACTGCAGCGTGGCTGCCATTAAAATTCTGCAGCTGAGCTTCAATGCCGGCTGCCTGCCTGCCTAGCTGAGCTAGATCCCGTACGGCCACTGGCTCCGACGGGGCTACGTGACCAGCAGCATGCACATGCTAAAAACGGCGGGGGAGGATGCGTCCGGGCCGCACGCTTCGCTTCCCGTCGATGGCGCCGGGGAGCGCGAGGGGGCGGCAGGCAATGGCATCTCCTGCCTCCCGCGCCCTGATGTGCTAGCTGCCGCCTGCCGGTGTGTGTATGCCCTACGTCCTGCGCTTCTGCTACGCCATAATATGTACAGTACATTTATTTGCAAGTTTTATTTCTTTGTCGTCTTGGATTTGTTTGTGTAGTATTTGTAAGGACAGTAAATAGAAGCTGTGGTGATCCGCGTGCAGATCAAAATCTACAAGCTGTTACATGCAAAATAAAAAAGATCTTTCTAAACTAGTACTCCCTTTGTAAAACTAATATAAGATGTTTTTAGATGACTAAACTAGTGATCTAAACATCTTATATTAGTTTACAAAGTGAGTAGTTAAAGCAACCTTTCGTCTAATAAAAAAGCAACGTAGAGGAACCACGGAAAATAAAACCTTTGTAGTAAAACCAAACAATGTTGTCAAGACAAAAAAAAAGTGCAACGAGAGGGAATCAACAAGAAAATCCGGTATGAAGTAATTTGACACACTCATAGTCTGAGCAATTTCGTATATGATAACAATTGTATGATATGACTTTTAACATTGTTACGACGTGATCTCGAAGTATATCATTGTTTTCATAACAATGTTCTCCCATTGTTGCTGACATCCATGTCAGAGTGTCTATGCCCTATGATAAATGAAACCTAATCATCATGCTACACATGAGCAAGTCTTAGAAGCTAAACTAGGAACTATGAAGATATTTCCTAAACTCATTTCACGGTCATTGCAATTATAACACATATAAAAATAATATTAATTACAAACATGGAAATAAATATATCTCTTTATTATTTCCTTTAGGAAATATTCCAAACAAGTACCTCCAAATGTCTGATAGCCCATTCGGAATTTTCGTGGTTAGGTTTTCTACTTGAGAGTACCAACTGTCGTAGACATCCAAAGGATCATGTTACTCTTGGAAGAACGAGGATGGCTATGTATGCTTGGATCCCTTGATTGTAGGCACTAAAGAGGGAAAAACTTCACAAATGATCTACAAGGGCAATATGAGGGACATGTTAATAAGCTCAATATCATTCTTGAAGCAGTTGCTTCACAAAAAAAACTGAATTTGATATGCTTTTTTGGCATGCTTGGTTTTCATAATGACATCAACGTACTGCAGCACTCTTCATTGTTTGTAGGTTGATTGAAGGCTATATGGTTAATGGTATCTATCCTTTGTGGGCAACCTTCATTAAGACCGTCGTCGAGCTAGTTGGTCAAAAAAGATATCAGTTTGTCCAAAGATAAGAAGAAGCTAGAAAGAATGTGGAGAGCACATTTAATGTGCTCCGAACTAGTTTTGCAGTCGTATAAGGGCCTACAAAAACATGAGATCCAGAGACCTTGTGAGAGATGATGATAACTTGTGTGTGATAATGCACAACATGATTAGGGAGGATGAAGGTGAAGGAGCTGTCGGGGTTCTAGAATTTGAGAATATGGGTGATCATATCCAACTTCCACCTTAGAATTCGACCAAACTTGAGGAGTTTGGTCAAATGCATCAACATATTAGACATCAAAGAACTCATGAGCAGCTTAAAAACAATATGATTAAGCCTCTATGGGGGCTTAAAGGGGATAACTAGAATACTAGAATTAAAATTTGACTATTTTACTTAAAAACTTATCGTTTATATTGTACTATTTAAATGTTAACAACATTGTATTTGAATATTTTCATTACTCATGAAATTTCTCATCTATAGTTGTTTTGAATGTTGCGGATTTTGAAAATGGAAGAGGAGCAGGACAAGGGCAGACGTTCTATGGACATGGTTGGATGATCGACTTTCGTATCCGTGCCCATAGACGCGACCGCGGATGGATAATTATTCCGATTTAGAGCACCGCGTTGGAGATTTCCTTTTTTTTAGGGAAACCACAAGACTCTGCTATGGATTTTTATTAATTTTCAAATAATAAATACAAAGTTCACAGGAAAAACCAAAAAAAAAACTATACAATAAAGCAAAGAAGATAGTTAGAGATATCCTTAAGAAATCAGCAAAAAAATCTTTACAATCAGCTAATTAATATGTTTTACTGATGAATCATTATTTTCAGTACATTTAGTATTTTCTTGTTACTACTTCCTAGTATTTTTTTTATTTTTACCGTTAGATTGATTTGTTTAACGGTTTCTAAAATCCTTAACCATAGTAAGAACATGTATAGAATGAAATAGAAAGAACATTTCTACTACCCTACTTCAAACAAAATTCGCCTGCTGCAGTGGCTCCGAAATCGACGCGGAGCAGAGAGAAACGATGGGACTCGCAGCGGTTCATCTGACGGCTGGGTGAGGTTGGGGCGGGACGATCCACCGGCGCAGAGTCTGCGCCGAAAATTATTACTACCGTGTCCCCCCCATGCTGCAGCTCACTGTTTAAAGGCCGTTAGGCCCACCAGCCAGTGGTGGTAATCCACACTGTGTGTGTGCATTTACAAGAGGACACAGCCAGCTCGGTATGAATGAGCCATCCATGATGACACGGCCACATGAACAAATTCCCCTCTAGAAGAAACTCCTATTTGCTGCATCGCCATATTTTTCTGTCTCACTGCGTTGCAACTTGCCGCCTTGGATTCCTACGTTGTCATTCACTCATTTTTATTCTAAACGTATTTACAATTCAATCTTCAATACGTTTCTTTTTGCATCAACACTACTAATTGTGATAGAAAATCTGTAGAATATACTAGTTTCTAGTCGTAGTCGGTGGTAACAGGACAGATTCATGCATGTGTTCACAAAAGAATCCAGCAAGGCAAAAATGATAGTAGGATCATGGGAGCCATCTGCTCTAACCAACAGCAATTCACATGGCAATTAAATCACTTGTCCTAGCAACACTATAGCAAATAATCAGATCATGCATGCATCGTCCTTGGAGGTTAATTTCACTGTGCTGCATTACTTACATGACAATTAAGTTAGTTGTACTGGCTGCATGTGCATGGATGGATGCCCTGGGGAAACATCCTTCTGCACCTCTATGCAGCTAGGAAGGTAGGAGTAGGTAGTAAGGTAGGACTGAGGAGTAGGAAAAACATTCTTGACTTGAGGCACTCTGCTCAGTAATTAAGTACGTACATTACTTAGCGTCCTTAGAGTTTCACCACCCTCTCCTAGTCTCCTTCCCACAATCATTCGCCTGCCTCATGGCCATATGGGTCATCATCTATTTAACATGCGCCGGCCCGGGCTTTTGCTTGTTGCCTGCATATAATTCTGTTCCTGGGATGGGATTGCTTCTCCTTTACTTATATTTATCTACCCTCCATCATCATCTCCACGACGCCTGCCTCCTCCTCCCTCCTCCTTCCTCGTCCTACAAAAGACCACTGGCTTCTTGCTAGCTCAGATCAGTGTGCGGCACTCAAGCTCAGCCAATTCTCAGCAGGTCTGCCATAAACTATTTCATTCTTGCTCTCTTCCAAGAACCAGTGGGATCTGCGCGCCCAAGCTTCCATGGGCCTCGAAATCGCGGAGATCTCCGAATGGTCGGCGCTCCGGCCGATCCAGACGGCCTTGGGCGGCGCGCATGCCACGGCAGTGCTGTCGGGGGCGGACGATGCCGCCGACTCCGTCTGCCTCACACCCAAGGCGAGCGTCGCGCCATCGGCCGCGGCAGGTGGAGAGGACCACGACGACGATGCCGCCGCCGACACTGGCTGCGTCACGCCGAGGACGAGCGACTCCATGTCCATGCTGCCCATTGCGCCGCTGCAGCAGGAAATTGGCGCCGATGATATCGGCTTCGCCACGCCGCTGGCCACTGCTGGAGAAATCGGGCCGCGAGACGCCGCCGCTGCCTACGACGAGGGCAGCTTCACGACGCCGACGACGGCCGACAGCGCGCTGATGCCGGCCACGGTGTGCCCGCCTGCGCCGCGGAAGTCGGCCCCCGCGCCGACGAGGAAGCGGGCGCCGCTGCAGCAGCGGCTCTTCTATCCGGTGCCGCGCGACCTGGCCAGCGTGTTCGTGGCCGTGCCGCAGTGCCCGCCGCCCGCAAAAAAAATGCGGGCGCACGCCGTGGAATCGTCTGTGCCTCTAGGCACGTGAGAGTCAGACGCCGGCTCCGACGCGACGCCGCCGCCCACTGGAGGCGACGAGGGAAGCTTCACGGTGTGCCCGCCAGCGCCACGGAAGCGGGTTGCAGCGGCTGTTCTATCCGGCGGCGCGCGACCTGACGACCGTCTACGTCGCCGTCAGCCGACCTGCCGCCCGCCAAGAAGATGCGGCGGCACGTCGTTCAACAGTCTCCACAGCCACACAGACACGCTTTGTCTCGTTCCGGCAGTTGAGCACTCCGCGCATGCATCCTGCCGCGCGACATTGTCAGTATATGAGCAAGGGATCTCCTTCTCGAGCGAAGACGACGGGCGAGCGCGCAGACAAGAAGACGTTGTAGTTGAATCACTCAATTCCCCTCTAGCTAGCTCGTTCTCTCTGGGACGTGCATCACACGCTCTCAAACACACATGTAACTACTAGGAGTACTCGCAATGAAGAAGCTTTATTGGTACTGTACAGGGCCGTCTCCAAAAATTCGGGGCCCTGTGCGAAACGCAAATTGGGGCTCTAAAATTTAATTTTTTTTCACATTACATAGCACTCAAAAATACTATCATTTTACCCCTCAAAAACAATATTATCATTTTACTTTATAACTTCAATGTGCCTTATTTCATAATATATAGAAACATATCCAGCATTAATTCTATGAAATGATGTCACTAAAGCAATAAACTGACCTCATGTTCTACTGAAAAGCATCATCCTTCTGTTATTTCTTGAAATGAAATCTTCAATCATATCTTTATAATTAATCTTTTTTCTTACGCTTTGCCGCACCAGATTGACATTTTGTTTTTCTAGAATGTATGATTCTTCCAGTTTCTTTAAGAAAATAATACACAATGAGGCCAAACAATTCAATTGATGATAAATAACTATTTTTAAAAAGTTTCACAGAAATTTATGCCAAGTACCAAGTACCTTGATTTGATGATTTCCAGTCCATAATTGATGTGCACGGCTTGACCTCCTAGGTGACCTTGATTAGCAATTCCACCAAAAATTCCAATCCCTAATTGATGTGCAGACTCGCAGGGGTTGTGTCTCTCTTGCCATGCAGTCTTAAAGTTTCCAATCGAGACCTTTTGATGCGGCAGTGCGATCAGTAAATCATTGAAAATTTCCAATCCCTAATCAAGCAATCGATCGGGCTAATCGCTCCGGCAAGGTGCGGCCTAATTACCTATTCAGTATTCACGCAAGGATTGTGAGCAGTGAGCAGTGAGCAGTGAGCAGACACCGAAGTGATTCAGCGATTCAGCACAGCACAACAATGAGCAGCCGTCGCTGCGCCGCAGGGGGGCTCTTCCTTTTCCGCTTTTCGTCTTGTTTGTTGCGGAAGCCGCGAGGAAGCAGGGATGAAGGGAAACCGTCTCGAACGTGTGCCAAAAAGAACGCAGAAGCTGGGCCGCTCGGCTAGGATTAGTAGTAATCTGATTAAACAACAACAACTCTCACACATCATTATTAAGCTTATACATCTGGGGGCCCTGAGAAAATGGGGGCCCTGAGCGGTTGTGCTCCTCGCACACCCTCAAAGACGGCCCTGGTACTGTATCTCATCATATGCACACAAAACTAGCACTGAAATTTAGCTGAACCACTCAGCTGCTCTCTCGAGTTGAATTCGTCTCTCTCTCTCTCTCTCACTCTCACTCTCACTCTCTCATACAAACACACTCTTTTACTATTGTTTTTCACAACATGCACACATATACAAGTTGTTTTGGTGACTTGCTGCTTCACACAGTTAAAAGCTTGCCTTATCATAGACACACATGCCTATTTAATGTTTATAGGCTTGCCTTACAGACTTCGTCTTGGTCAGTTTATTTCGCCGATTTATGTTTTATATATTTTTGACAGAATTTGGCTCTTGGATTTTAGAAAAAATGTGGATTAGTCCACTAGTAGACAGACCCCCTTTCGTCCAGCCCATAAGAGGCATCGCTCCCGGTTCATTACAGAACCGGGACCGATGCCGGGCAACGGTCCCGGTTCGTCTGGATATGGCATTGGTCCCGGTTCAACTGGGGCAACGGTCCCGGTTTTTGCCACAAACCGGGACCAATGCCTCGCCACAAAAACCGGGACCGTTGGTTTTACAACGGTCCCGGTTTTTTCCAACAACCGGGACCAATGCTCTGGCGAGGCATTGGTCCCGGTTTGTCGCAAAAACCGGGACCGTTGGTTTTACAATTTTTTTATTTTTTCTGAATTATTTTTTTCGATTTCAAAAAGTGGTCAAAACGGAGGGCATGACCGGTAATAGATAGGGGTGAAATCTTACAAAAGTCTTGGTGGATCCCTGATGAAATGACTAGTTTTGTATCTAGAAATGATTTTTTCAAAAAATAAAGAGCAAACTATCAAGCACATGTAGTTCAAATTTGACCCCGTTCAAGCTGAATCTGCGGAAATTTGTCTTTTTCAGAATAGATATATAAAAACCATATTACATGGAAACTTTGGTCAATTGTAAATAACACATAGTCTAATATTTTACAAAAATAAAGTGGTTCAAGTTGACATCAAATATTTGGTAGATCCTTCACAAAAAACCCCTACTTTTTTCACTCGGAAAATGGAAAATGGATTTTTCGTGCAAAGAAAATAAAAACTTCCTTTGGCAAACTTGTTGGCTAGTATAATATACACACATGTGCAAAATATGAGATCATTTGAGAAAACTATCCTTTCAAACTAGCTGTAACATCGGTCATTTGGCTTGAAAGTCATGTATCTTCATACTCGATAGCTCATTTTGAAAAGACTTTTATAAGATATTTGCTTTATTCCAAGTTTGTTGTTTTTTATGGTTACTAAGACATAAATTAGGATGCAACGCGAAGGTTTTACAAATTTTTTATTTTTTTTGAATTATTTTTGTCGATTTCAAAAAGTAGTCAAAACGGAGGGCATGACCGGTAATAGATAGGGGTGGAATCTTACAAAAGTCTTGGTGGATCCCTGATGAAATGACTAGTTGTGTATCTAGAAATGATTTTTTCAAAAAATAAAGAACAAACTATCAAGCACATGTAGTTCAAATTTGACCCCGTTCCAACTGAATCTGCGGAAATTTGTCTTTTTCAGAATAGGTATATAAAAACCATATTACATGGAAACTTTGGTCAATTGTAAATAACACATGGTCTAATATTTTTCAAAAATAAAGTGGTTCAAGTTGACATCAAATATTTGGTAGATCCTTCACAAAAAACCCCTACTTTTGTCACTCGGAAAATGGAAAATGGATTTTTCGTGCAAAGAAAATAAAAACTTCCTTTGGCAAACTTGTTGGCTAGTATAATATACACACATGTGCAAAATATGAGATCATTTGGGAAAACTATCCTTTCAAACTAGCTGTAACATCGGTCATTTGGCTTGAAAGTCATGAATCTTCATACTCGATAGCTCATTTTGAAAAGACTTTTATAAGATATTTGCTTTATTCCAAGTTTGTTGTTTTGTATGGTTACTAAGACATAAATTAGGATGCAATGCGAAGGTTTTACAATTTTTTTATTTTTTTTGAATTATTTTTGTCGATTTCAAAAAGTAGTCAAAACGGAGGGCATGACCGGTAATAGACAGGGGTGGAATCTTACAAAAGTCTTGGTGGATCCCTGATGAAATGACTAGTTGTGTATCTAGGAATGATTTTTTCAAAAAATAAAGAGCAGACTATCAAGCACATGTAGTTCAAATTTGACCCCGTTCCAGCTGAATCTGCGGAAATTTATCTTTTTCAGAATAGGTATATAAAAACCATATTACATGGAAACTTTGGTCAATTGTAAATAACACATGGTCTAATATTTTTCAAAAATAAAGTGGTTCAAGTTGACATCAAATATTTGGTAGATCCTTCACAAAAAACCCCTACTTTTGTCACTCGGAAAATGGAAAATGGATTTTTCGTGCAAAGAAAATAAAAACTTCCTTTGGCAAACTTGTTGGCTAGTATAATATACACACATGTGCAAAATATGAGATCATTTGGGAAAACTATCCTTTCAAACTAGCTGTAACATCGGTCATTTGGCTTGAAAGTCATGAATCTTCATACTCGATAGCTCATTTTGAAAAGACTTTTATAAGATATTTGCTTTATTCCAAGTTTGTTGTTTTGTATGGTTACTAAGACATAAATTAGGATGCAATGCGAAGGTTTTACAATTTTTTTATTTTTTTTGAATTATTTTTGTCGATTTCAAAAAGTAGTCAAAACGGAGGGCATGACCGGTAATAGACAGGGGTGGAATCTTACAAAAGTCTTGGTGGATCCCTGATGAAATGACTAGTTGTGTATCTAGGAATGATTTTTTCAAAAAATAAAGAGCAGACTATCAAGCACATGTAGTTCAAATTTGACCCCGTTCCAGCTGAATCTGCGGAAATTTATCTTTTTCAGAATAGGTATATAAAAACCATATTACATGGAAACTTTGGTCAATTGTAAATAACACATGGTCTAATATTTTACAAAAATAAAGTGGTTCAAGTTTACATCAAATATTTGATAGAATCTTCACAAAAAACCACATTTTTGTCACTCCGAAAATGAAAAATGGATTTTTTCATGCAAAGAAAATAAAAACTTCCTTTGGCAAACTTGTTGGCTAGTATAATATACACACATGTGCAAAATATGAGATCATTTGGGAAAACTATCCTTGCAAACTAGCTGTAACATCGGTCATTTGGCTTGAAAGTCATGAATCTTCATACTCGATAGCTCATTTTGAAAAGAATTTTATAAGATATTTGCTTTATTCCAAGTTTGTTGTTTTGTATGGTTACTAAGACATAAATTAGGATGCAACGCGAAGGTTTTACAATTTTTTCATTTTTTTTTGAATTATTTTTGTCGATTTCAAAAAGTAGTCAAAACGGAGGGCATGATCGGTAATAGATAGGGGTGGAATCTTACAAAAGTCTTGGTGGATCCCTGATGAAATGACTACTTGTGTATCTAGAAATGATTTTTTCAAAAAATAAAGAGCAAACTATCAAGCACATGTAGTTCAAATTTGACCCCGTTACAGCTGAATCTGCGGAAATTTGTCTTTTTCAGAAGAGGTATATAAAAACCATATTACATGGAAACTTTGGTCAATTGTAAATAAAATATGGTCCAGTATTTTACAAAAATAAAGTGGTTCAAGTTTACATCAAATATTTGGTAGAATCTTCACAAAAAACCACATTTTTGTCACTCCGAAAATGAAAAATGTGTGTTCAAAATTAAAAAAAAAATATGTTTTCAAAATAATAATTTAAAAACATTTAAAATATAATAGGTAACCGATCGGGAAGTTTCAATTTTTTTTTAAATTTCATCACAACATAGACATCAACAAGGTCCTAGACATCAACAAGGTTTAATAGGATTGATATGATACATATATCAATAAGTGTCTGTTAAGCGAGTTGGGGTAGGTGTTGAATGGAACTCAGAAGTTAAGCGTGCTGGGACTGGAGTAGTGTGTGGATGGGTGACCCTTGGGGAAGTTTGACCACGAAGGTGAATTTGATTTGAGATTAACCATAATGATCTTAGATTAAGAATAATAAATAATAAATAATAAATAATAAATAATAAATAATAAATAATAAATAATAAATAATAAATAATAAATAATAAATAATAAATAATAAATAATAAATAATAAATAATAAATAATAAATAATAAATAATAAATAATAAATAATAAATAATAAATAATAAATAATAAATAATAAATAATAAATAATAAATAATAAATAATAAATAATAAATAATAAATAATAAATAATAAATAATAAATAATAAATAATAAATAATAAATAATAAATAAAAAAAAATAAATGGAAAAAATCAGAAAATGGAGCCTCTTCGGTCCCGGTTCTTCCTATCAACCGGGACCGATGACCCCTCTTCGGTCCCGGTTGTTCCTATCAACCGGGACCGATGACCCCTCCCCTCTCGCTGCGCGCCTGGCCACGTGGAGCCTCTTCGGTCCCGGTTCGTGGGCCAACCGGGACCATCATTAGTCCCGAGTTATTGGTCCCGGGTGTGAAACCGGGACCAAAGGCCCTTATGAACCGGGACAATATGGGGGTCTGTCCACTAGTGGTCCCCCACCGTTGGAGATTTTGTTGCGAAACCCCAAGCAATCATGGGATTAGCCCATGGTGTACGCTTGTCGGTTGATAGTATAGTTACATAGAGGAGCTTATCCTTCAGTCAGCCGAGCAGACAATGGAGACTGCTGCAGCACATTGGTATTATTGTAAGACTCAGATGTGCAAAGAAAGCATGCAAAATCCAATGATCTTTTGAAGCAACTGCTTTCAGAATGATAATGGCTTCTTCATATCGCTCGGATATTGTCCTTGTAGAGCATACGGGCAGTTCTTCCACCTCTGATGGATGCAATCGAGAGATCCAAGCATCCATATACATCCATCCTCTTGCTTTCGACATTGCCATGAGCCTTTGGGTGTCCGCAACAGTTAGTTCCCTCAAGTATTAAAGACCAAACACCTACACCACCGCATGAGCAAGTCGCACCATGGCGTGTGTGCAAGTGCTCTCGGACATCCCCGGTATTTATCCCACAAATCTGCAATCGGGACATATGGAGGCGATCAAACACATTCTACCACATCCAAAAGTGCAGGCGAAAATAGTCCTTGAACAGGACATCCGAAGCAAAGTAATCATCCACCAGCGTCAATTGCCCTCATGCCATGTTGTGATTAAGCACTCTATGCCATTTGATCGATCCCTTGAAATTAAGAACATGCTTTTCCGCTTGCTCCGCGTCTGCAAGGGCGCCTGCGTCATTACCGTTTCATCCGCATCAGACGACTCGATACGTAGTTCTTGTACATGTACTCCGAGTCCGAATCCATTTCTTGAAAGAGGAAACAAAATGATCGGTAAAGTTGGTACGAGCATTTGGATGAATGCTAGTTGAAAGAGTTCACTACATGGACGGTACCCACAGGGGAGGATGGTACTTGCGCGGCGAACGGGTAAGAGGAGTTGGGCGGGACTCCGACAAGGTCTTGGCAACACTGGGGTGGTGCGGCGGCGCAACTGAGTCCGGACAAGATCTTTTGCAATGCTGAGGTGGTGCGACGATGGCGGCCAACAAGGAGCAAGCGAATACAGAGGAAGAAGTAAGTGATGAAATCGTGGTCTTGTGAGGAGTTTTGAGGTGGCCAGGGGTCTCGGGACATACGACGTTTTGATGATCAATTTTGTTTGGTTTTGCGTGAAAACGAAGCAGGTGAACCAGGACGGATACAAATCCGTATTGAATGGTAAAAGTAAGGATCTAAACGGCCTAATCTAAATAGATGCGAGAGGTTTAATGATCATCCCCCTTGTAGATGCCATTAACGTGCTGCCCTCGGATCCAGGGACAGATTGGACCTACACTCTGTTTTCTTCTTTTTTTTTTTTGATGTGTTGATCACCAAAGGCTGGACCTATGCTAATTTGACGGTAACAAAAGCTAGCTAGAACGAGAACTGGGCAGTAGCCCAATTGCTAGGGTAGCTGGGGATGAACCCTGCCAGCAACCCAGAGTTCGATTCCTGCGTGAATCGAAAATCTCTGTTGTTCTCGCGAAGGAGGAGTACATAAATGAAAAATCGAAACACAGACCTCACTTTTTTTTTTAAAAAAAGCTAGCTAGAAGAGAACGAAGTGTCCAAACAGAAGAAAGGCAGAGACTTTTTAGCCTGCAACCGGCCTACAACAACCTGCCCCCCATCACGTAGTACGCCCTACTACTCTGTTGCACACGGCAACGACTCCATTTCCCGCTACAAAACAGTGGCTCACGGCCACCGGGGTAAAACATATTTCCTCCATTTCACAATGTAGTGCGCTCACGGTTATCGGGATTCAAGTTTAACCATAACTACGACGGAAGTAAAAATTATACCATTGAATTTTATTTGAAAGAAGTTTTCGATGATGATATAATTTTTATTTCTGCTGTAGTTGGTCTAATTTATGGTCAAACTTAAATCTTGGTAATCGTGGACGCACTACATTGTGGAATAAAGGGAGTACTACGTACTAGGTTTAATCAGGCGGCCACTTTAACCTTTTGGCTCAACCGTCCGTCCGTCAGAGTGATGAGGAGGAAAAGGGAGGGAGCAGGCATGCCAGGCCCAATGAACAGCGTGTGATGCGAAAGGAGGAGGAGAGGCTCCTTTTCTATCCTTTCGTCGTCAAGCCTCCGGAATTTAAAGCGAAACAGCAGCGTATTTCGTCCGGTCCAATCGGTGGGGATCTTGTTGTTGCGTCGCATGTGGTAGCTCTGGTTCAGGAGCGCCACGGTCAGGGTCAATCGGCGTCTCTCAGGGATAGGCGATAGATAGCTACTGTACTTTACATTCAGCTGGGTTCTGAAGAAACGAGGGGAGAGAGCCTCCCCGGTTCACTCGTGTGACGTCTCTGCATTCCAAATGAGCACGAGAGTGATGCCTCCGTGCCTATCATCTTCCTTGTCCGTGTACTCCTCGAGGTCGCAGGCCAAGCTAGCCATGGCACAAGTAGAGGGGTCGGGGCGGCGTAGGCGGACGCCATGCCGCCATGTGCCTCCCGGCCGAAATGATTCAGTGTGCTTTCTTCGATCCATCCTGCTCTGCTCCACTCCCTTCTGCATCTGCATGCACCGGCACCGGCACCGGTGCGGCCGGGCAGCGCAGGGAGCGGCCCTAGCTGCGTCGTGAATCCTACGGCAGCGGAACCAAAAGCGATGGACATGCCATCATTCATGCTCCTCCTGTCCATGCACGCACACAGATCTATCTTGCCCCTGCCTGGATCCACCAGCGTTCCCAAATTCAGCACCCCTGACACACCCTCCACTGTCTCATCTCATGATTTCGTCAAGTCTTAGATTTTACTCTGGCTCGAAAATTGATACTCCCTGTTCTAGGAGTAGGAAGAGGAGGAGAGGATACGTCATACTGAACTCAGAATTACGTTAGCATATCACGGCCGGCCGGCTGCCGGCACATCTTCGTGATGTAAACACAAACAATCAAGCATGCAACGAGCAAAATCATAAAATGCTGAAGTTATGCCTTGAAGAAGGAAAGAAACTTCAAAGTGACTAAAACAACGATCCACGAAGTACAATAAGTAACCTATATACACCAATCATCTCTTGGCATTACAATGACTGAAGAGAAAAACGGTCTTCAATAGCAATGCCTTTTGAAAGAAAACACCGCTCAAGCGCCAAAATCGCACGATACAAACATCAATATGGTCAGGTCATGGATTTTCACCCTATAGATAAAGTCCGAGCAAATCTATACAATGCTTTCAACAAGGTAGCAATGCTAAAACACAATAATTGTCAGGTATAACCAATTAGTATCCAACTAGCATCAGACCTAGCGTGTTCACCCTAGAGCTTGGGACATGGTACTCCAAAAGCACCCATAAATCGAAATCATAATGTGTTGTAGCCATCAACTACATGTATAGCACGGTCTTGAAATTAGATGTCGCGCAAGTGAAGATCTTGCTCGAACAGGTAGACAACGAAGCCGTAATAAGTACCGATTGCTACCAGAGGATCGAAACGAACAAAGTCACAATCACGCCTGCCCGAGCGAAGGACCGTATCGTTGGGAAACGGAACGACGCTGCTGCCTCTCACATAAGTGTGGATGGGATTAACCTCACCAATGCTCGCCACCAGAGTCCGCCAATCCGACTGAAAACACCATTGCGACCTTTACACAGTCATGGCCTCTACTTTAAGTCGTCGCTCATAGACCACATCTCGTCGTTGAAGGGTACCGAAGCAGAGAACTTCGCAACGCCTCCTTCATCAAGACATTTCTGACAGGACGATCATCGATCTCTAGCGGCAAGGAGGGAAAGGGAAGACATGGAGGTGGGAATCGGCAGATATAGAAAGTGAGGAAGAGGCAACGGTTGCATCTAGCTACGGGTGAAAAAACCTTTTTGACAAATGAACACAAATAATTTACATTTTAATAAAATAGCCTTTTATTCGTTTTTCCCCACCTGCCGAGCAGCAATTATAGCCTCCAAAAGGACCAAGGGGGGCAATGGAAACAGGTAGGAAAAGGAATAGAAGCAAGTCAACAAATAAAGTGTTTAGTTTTCACAAAAGCTTGGTACACTTTGCTTACGAGCAAAGACACTAGTAGGTGGCCCTTTGGCACGTAGCTAGTGGCGGACACCCATCCATGCCATGCATGCATCCATGCACGGCACTGCAGACAGGCGACACCTCCACGCACACGCACGCACGCACCGGCGCACTCCCCTTCCCCCCCACTCCACTCCCCACTGTCTACGTCCCTGGCCTGGCCTGGCCGTTAGAAATCCATGGAAGCTTTCCCTTTTATCTCGAATATTTGTTGGATTGGCAAGAGGACAAGAGGATGCATGCTCTTGTCACGTACCGAATCCGGTACTACTTACTAGCTCCATTTTATCCTGAGAGATGAGATGAGATCAGATATGCATCGTCCCTGCCGAAGAAGCTGCCAACCTGCTCTGTTCCCCGGGAACTGTGAGCTCTGAGCGGCGCAGTTCCATGGCCAGGATGCGTCTGGCGCAAGGATGATCATGATGATTGCTTGGCTTGGCTTTGCTTGGCTTGGTTTTATCCATACCATTTCACATTATTCTTGTCCCTTTGTTACCTAATTTTGGTAGTAGGTAGTATAATCTGTACTGCACAGCAAACCAAGATCCTTGGCATGGTAGAGAATGGAGATTCAGAGTAGTTTCCCTGCACCTTCCTGAACATCCTTGGCATGATACAGATGCAGAGCAGTTCCCTTTCCCTGCCTGCCCCTTCCTGAAAATTCTTTTCATGGTAGAGGGAGATGCAGAGTAATTCCCTGGAGTGGACACGCTCAGACAGACGGTACAAAAATGAAGTAATCTACGTACAGAGCCCACTTACCATAGGCCGGCAGCTGCAATAGGGCTCTGGCAACTGAATGTGCTGGAGAAACTTATACTACTACGTACGTACATGAACAGTTCCCGCCAGAAAATTTATACGTGAGCAGTTGAGGAATGGGCAAATCATTGAAGCCCGGTGCCTGGAGAGGCCCAGATCTGCCATTACTCGCTTTACCTTCCTTCTCCAGATCTGTATCTGCTCTGCTATCTGCGTCCATCCATCCTGGTCGAGCGAGCTCCATCGCGGCGCACGCTGCTTTGTTTGGGTATCCAAGAAGATCCAGGGTGGGTGACGGTGACGGTGACGCTGCAACAAGACACGCTTTGGAAGCTCGCATCAGTCTGCCCGCTTTCCTCCTTCCGATCCCTCCCCACATCATCCTCCTCCTCATCCCCTACTCTCTCTCTCTCTCTATATATATATGCAAAAAAAGGAAATTAATTAACCACAATCGGCGTCCACTGAAAATTCAGTGAACTCTAGAGCGAGGGAAAACAGGGGACTGTGGTCTGAGAAGAGAGCAAGCAAGGCATCGAATTCCGGAAGTTGAATACAGTGGAGTTCATCCACAGAAAGAAATATGATCTGTCTATAGTTCCAGGATGCAGAGGGAGGCAGAGCAACAACGAAACAAGTACCAAAGACAAAATGGCAGTAGAGTTTACAGAAGATTACAGAGTTTACACAGTTCCCCGCGAGAGGATTGAGGCGGAAATACAGAGCAATTGGCATGCAGAGTACGTAGTAAATTATTCCCAGGTTACTACATTATTACAACAAGTCCCCTTTTATGATTCCACGATCAGCTGCTTAATTTACGCCGGAACAGATGATCAGCCGGCTGCAGGCGGCGGTGTATGTACATGTACAATTCGATTATTCAGGCTCGCTCGATCTGCTCAATTCTGCACGCGGAGGAGAAAGGCAGTGGAATCTACGTACTTCGCTTCCGCATCTCTGGAGATCTCAGCTTCTTCATCCGCTCGTGGTGGCGGCAATGGCAGGCAGCAGCTGCAGCATGCATGTGAGGTGCTGAACTGCATGAACGAGATGGAGTCATGGAGAAAGAGTATCTGTGTGTCTCACTCTCACGTGCCTAGAGGCACGGAGGGTTCCACCGCTTGAGTCCGCGTCTTCTTGGCGGGCGGCGGGCACTGCGGCACGGCCACGAACACGGAGGCCAGGTCGAGCGGCACCGGGTAGAAGAGCCGCTGCTGCAGCGGCGCCCGCTTCCTCGTCGGCGCGGGAGCCGACTTCCGCGGCGCCGGCGGGCACACCGTGGCCGGCACCAGCGCGCTGTCCGCCGTCGTCGGCGTGGTGAAGCTGTCCTCGTCGCCGCCGTCTGGCCGCACGGCTTCTCCGACTGTGGGAAACGGCGTCGCGAAACCGACATCGGCGGAGTCGTCGTCTAGCTGCAGTGGCGCCATGGGCAGCACGGAGCCGGTCGCCCTCGGCGTGACGCAGCCGGTGTCGTCGTGGTCGGCTCCATCTGCCGTGGCCGATCCCGCGCCGCTCGCCTTGGGTGTGGCGACGCAGGCAGTGCCATCGTCCGCCCCCGACGAAGGCCCTGCCGCACCGCTGACGGCCGTCTGGATCGGCCGGAGCGCCGCCAATTCGGAGATTTCGGCGATGTCGAGGCCCATCGAAGCTGGTGCGCGCGCGCAGATCCCACTGCTGCTTCTCTAGATCCTCTCCAAGAAATATTTTACGCGAGAGAAGTGCCCGAGCTGGGGAGCTAGCTAGCCAGTGGTGTGCTCGCTTGCGTTGTGCGTGGTGTTTTTGTAGTAGTAGTATAAAGGAGGGAGGGAGGCAGGCGTCGTGGAGGTGATGATGGAGAGGAGGGTAGCTAAACAAGTAAAGGAGAAGCAAGCGAGGCGAGGAACAGAATTATATGCAGGCAACACGCACAAGCCCGGGCGCATGTTATATAGATCATCACATCACCCTTGGCCATGAGAGAGAAGGTGAAATGATTGTGGAGAGGAGAGGGTGGTGAAACTCTCTCTTGGATCCATCCAGTAGATCGCAGCCTCCTCCCCTTCCTTCCTAAAAGCAACTCTAGCGGATACCGCAACGGTGAATAGTTATCTTATATTTACGGCTCACTGTAAATAAAAAATAGCGCACGAAATTACGCGTGACAGAACATATGTGCTAAAATGATAAGACATATATACATATTTGAAATATAAAGTTTTTCGCGCTACAAGTTACAGCGAAGCATCGCCGAAGATACTTAGAAGGCGGAAGAAAACACGCCGAAGGTCACCGGGGAAGTAGATTGGCCACTCTTCACGCCGGGGGTACTAGATTGGCTCGAAGCGAGCCACCGCCGTTGTGTACTTCGCAATGGCGTAATCGTACGCTCTCTGGGCCTCCTCCCGCACCATACGTCATTGAATTTTTCGTCGGAGTTAGTCTACGCGGTGGAGATCGATTAGAAACTGCAACGGCGGCAAGGGGAATGGATGAGAGACGGTACCCTAAAGCACCCCCCGAACTGTAGATATAGCATCTAAAGCGATGTTTTGCTAACTGGTCGCAAAAAAATCCGAACCGGAGAAATCATAACGGTTTTATTCCGACTTGAAACTTTGTCCATTCATTAAAAAATCCGTATATATATACAGATCAGCGACGAAATAGGGCATCCGTTGGAGTTGCTCTAAAGCTTCCATGTTCCATCTCTCTTTCTCTTGGAGAAAAAAGGTTAATACGGATCAGATCAGATCAGACAGATCAGCGCAGCAGCATGAAGCAGGACAGGGTCCGGACCATGAATTTTTACTGCACCAGGGTTGATTTCGCCGTACCCTGCTGGGCTTCATCCCGCCATTCCCACCATATAACTACAGTTTTTTAAGGACGGTGATTAATGTACACCTAATTACTGAGCAGAATGCCTCAAATGAAGAATGTCGTTCCTACTCCTCCTACCTACTTGTTCAAAAAAAATACTCCTCCTACCTACGTAGCTGCATATATACAGGCGCAGAAGGATGTTTACAGCAGCACGGTGGAGTTAATCTACCCACCTACTATTACTAGGTCGACACTGCATGATCTGTATTTGCTAATAGTGGGCTAGGACAAGTAAGTTAATTGCCATGTGAATTTGTTTGTTAGGGGCAGATGGCTCCCATGATCCCACTATCAATTTTGCCTGCCTGGCTGCTGGATGCTTTTATGTCATATACACATGCATGGATCTGTCCTATTGCCACCGACTAGAAATTATATTCAACAAAATTTCTACTGCTAGCATAATCAGTACGTACTGATGCAGAAAAAACTTTTCAAGATTGAATTACAGACACATTTAAATCAAAAATTCAGTGAATGCGCCGACGCAGGAATCCAATGCGACAAACTGAAAGGCAGTAAAGAGAAAAGGAAAATGCTGATCCAAATAGGAGTTCGAGGGTTCATGTGGCCGCGCCATGCTGCATGCATGGCTCATACGTACTGGGCTGGCACAGTGAGCTCCACCGTGGGTCAGGAGCATAATAATTTTCGGCGCCGATGGATCATCATCGCACCACAATTTCAGCCAGCCGTCAGATGGACCGCTGCGCTGCCCAAGCCTGTAACCAGTCTCATCGTTTCTTTCTGCTCCGGGCGTCGATTTCAGAGCCACTCCTCCAAACGGGCGAATTTTGTTCATGGTAATATTTTTCTAATTTATTCTGTATTAAAAGAGGACCGTTATCTACTTTAACCCCTTGAGGTTATCTATAAAGCGTTTTTTTTCTTTCCAGAAAGACAGTACAAACGTAAACGCTTGCAATTATATACATACACTCATGACTCACCTTTATGAACCCACATAAGCATACCCTACCTTTATGAGCACCTGCGAAAGATTGTTTTTGATTTAATGAGTCTTGAGATTTAAAAAAGTCACCACACACGTTTCATCGTTGACGAAAATGTTTTTTCTCACTGAAAAAATATTCATCTTTTTAATGAGACATGAAAACAATAAATCCGGGGTTTGATCCTTGGTGAAATGGGGATACAACAGTCATTCTACCCATCCCACCACAAATGGATTCTCATCACAAAATCGGTGTTGTACATCGGATTCAATATCCATCGAAATTTCGTTCATGGACAGAAATGCGGGATCAACCATCCTACTATTCCCATGAAACGTGTGTCCTTCTCAACCTCTTTTATAGATTTTCAAAATCTGAAACACTCAAATTAAATAGATGAGCGTAATTTCTTGAGTAGTGAAAATATTTAAAAGCAACACTATTTAAATTTAAATATTACAATGCAAACATTAAGTTTTAAGTAAACTAGTCAAATTTGAATTCTATGTTTCTTGTTATCCCCTTTAAGCGCCCACAGATACTCAATCATGTCATTTTTCAGCTGCTCATGAGTTCCTCGATGTCAAATCTGTTGACGCATTTTGCCAAATTCCTCAAGTCTGGTTGAATTCTGAGCTGGAAGTTGGATATCGTCACCCATATTGTAAAATTCTAGACCCCCGACAACTCCTTCACTTTCATCCCCCATAATCATGTTGTGCATGACCACACAGGTTGTCATCACCTCTCACAAGGTCTTTGGGATCCCATATTTTTGTAGGTCCATGAACAATTAAGAAACGAATTTGGAGCACCCCAAATATCCTGGTCTCCATATGCTTTCTACATACATAGATGTATTATAGTTCCAGATTCATTCATTTTTATCAATATATCTTTTCGACAAGTATTTTCGGACGGAGGAAATACTTTTTTGTTCGAGCTCTCCGTCTAGACATATGGAAACGGTTTAAAGGGTTCGGTTATAGTAGTTGATTGGTTTAAAAGAGATACATTGTTTCTTCACCAACAAGCTAAGCCACCAAAGTATTTACATGTACAGATGTTAAGATGTACTGTCTTTACAAATTCACAAACAAATCTAAGATGACAGAGCAATAAAACTCGCAAATAAATGTACGTATTATGGCTTAGCAGAAGCGCAGGACGTAGGGCATACATGCGCCGGCGGCTAGCACATCACGGCGCGGGAGGCAGGAGATGCCATTGCCTGCCGCCCCCTCGCGCTCCCCGGCGCCATCGACGGGAAGCTTGCGGCCCGGACGCATCCTCAGCCGTTTTTAGCATGTGCATGGAGCTGGTCACGTAGCCCCGTCGGAGCCAGTGGCCGTACCGGAACTAGCTAGGCAGCAGGCAGCCGGCATTGAAGCTCAGCTGCAGAATTTTAATGGCCGCCACGCACGCTGCCGTGCTTGCTGAAACGGAGGGGGACACACGCACCTGCACGCTTACCACGCGCCTGCTGCATGCCCCGATCCAGCTCGCCCTTGGGTGCGTCGCCGGAGTATATGTTATGCATATATGGGATTTTTCTATGTATATTGTGATCGATCCACTGTGATCACAGTGGTTCTGGTCTGTGGAAATTTGCTATATGTATGCTTTATCGATCTCCAGTCCAGTCACCAGTCAGATGCGCAGACCTGGAGAGATTGTAGTGGCAGGGGAAAGCAAGAAAAGGAAACTGGAGCTTCTCGGTTTCAGGGGCACTTTTGCCATCACTCGTTAACTCTGCATTGCAGTCAATATGATGCCTTTTTTTTCACAACACAAAGCAGCTAGCCATGCTATCTTTGTGCCTCTAGATCCCTCTCTCTGCCGGCCTCTGCAAAGACCTGCTTGCATGCATGCATGCTTGGCCATTGCTAGGCGCCTAGGATTTGATTTTACATCGTGGTCTTTTTTCTTGGTGGGAGGTTAATGGCGACATAACGAAACAAACAAGTTAGCTCTACGCCTTAAGTAGATATGGACCAGTAGTACACGTAGTCCATGATAGCTATGTAGGAAGACAAGTGTGATGACCTCTGTCAGTCTAGTAGCGAAATGTTCAAGGAAACAATAAATGAATATATAGAGGAGGAGGGAATACTTACTACGTACTACATTCGAAATTCAAAGTACGTAGTACTCCCTCCGTTTCTTTTTACTTCGCATATAAGGTTTGTTCAAAGTCAATCTTCATAAAGTTTGACCAACTATATAGAAAATTCTATCAACATCCACAATATAAAACAATTACCATTAGATTTATCATGAAATTGATTTTCATATTATGTAACTTTGATATTGTAAATGTTGATACTTTTTAATATAAACTTGGTCAAATTTTATGAAGATTGACTTTGACCAAACCTTATATGCGGAGTAAAAAGAAACGGAGGGAGTACTACATTATTTCCCTCCAAATTTTTGACGTTTCCCTTGGCCCTTTTGCATGAAGAGCAAAATCAAATGGATTCCCTGAATGAACGATGAGCCCATGCATCATCTGCCATAAATGGCGTGGGTTGAGATGCTTCTGTGGGTCATGTCTCCATAAGTTTGCTCTCATCATCGCTGCGAGGGACCAAATCAATTAATATTCCACAGGGAAACAACTGTAGTAGCTCGGTATAGCGGACAAGATTGCATTTCTTTCTTCTTTGCAATTGATCGTCATGTACCGTGGACCACCCTGCAGACACTCAGACCTGCCGCTGCCCAGATTTATTATATTCTATGGTGTTTTGGCCCTGTTTGGTTCCATGGGTTAGAGTTAAAGTTGGTTAGATTGTATCAAACTAACTCCAAAACATCCAAACAGGAGGGTTAGAGTTGGTTAGATGCATCTAACCCACCCAAAAAATCTAACCCACCCAAGAGGTGCTTATTTGGGTTAGAGTTAGGTGGGCCCAAAAAAGTTAAGTTTCCTTTACTTTCACCAATCAAATCCTGAATAAAGTATTCAAATGATTGAAAAAGGTACATTTATTGCCAATCTAACCCCACCATCCAAACACCTTCTTGGTTAGAGTTAGTTCAAGGTTAGTCTAGAGTTAGAATCTAACTCTAACCTCTAACCGAGTTAGAGTATCCAAACAGGGCCTTATTGAGTAATTCGGTGGTTGAGTTATATACCCTAATTGAATTCCATGCCGGTCTCCAAAGTATTACGTACATGGTCTCTTCAATTCACATAACAATCAGTATGATACCCTGCGCGTTGCTGTGGAAACTATTAACAAATAATTCAATGTTTTAAAACATGAGCAAATTTAGGAAACATAGTTTAATATGAAATGTAAAACCTAGGAAATAAGTGTGATTTTTGTTTTGTTAATTTATTACCGTGATAATGTACCGGCGAAATGATATGAGATAAAAACAACAGTGAGTAGAGAAAATGAAGACATCATCCTTGGCTAAATCTACAGCACTAAAATTTAAAAATAACTAACTCAGATCAATAAAATCTACAACACTAAAAATGAAAATTAAACAACAGCCAAAATTTTAAAAGAAGCAACCTAAATTTAAAAGTGACTGAAACTTTTAAAAAAGTTCATCGCCCATGTGTTGATAATTCGGTGTAATTCAATGACCGTATATACATATGGGCCACGGTTAACTTAAACTTGGCTGGTGATCCCTGGAATTGCCAACCACCCAATACATGCAAGCCAGGCATAGTTATATGAGGAGTACGTACGTACATACTGTGGCTCGATTATACCTCCTCCTACCTTTGGAGGGCCTTGGGGCCGGCCGCCACTATTGATCTGAAAGGAGAAATTTATTAAGTCCATGGAGTAGGTAGTACGTAGTACTAGTACATTTCAGTATGACAGCACGTACAATGTTAAATATGCACGGTTCTGATAGTCAGTTATTTTCAGAATTTCAGGTGTACTATGATTAGTTCAGTCTCTTCAAGTGATACATCGACACATATATAGTCGCAACAAATTAATTAACCAAGATGGACGGTCCATCATACTGGGTGTAATATCGACGTATGCGAGTCAATATCACTTCTACGCCATGCATGCCAACCTGAATTACGTACATACATACATATACGTACTCCGTATATGAGCTTGTGTTGCAGCGAAAGAGTACTCCAGTATCTGTTAGCTAGAGAAATTCTTGCCAAACTAAAATGTCCTCTCCTAGAAACAAGACGAAATGCTGAAATTTGCACGTAGTGTAGTCCAGTAAGGTAAGATAGGTTGAAATGAAAATGGAGTGGAAACTTTCCACTTTTTCAAAGGAAAAACAGAAATGTAGAGGAAATATGAAAATGGAGGAAGTTCGCAAAACTAAAATTAAAGTGATTTTTTTACGTAGAAACAAAAACAAAACCAGAATGATGTTTTTCGATGGAATGGGAATGGGAATGAAATTTTCCGTTTCCCTGAATATATACTTTCGATTTTACAATGGGACTATGTTGTTTTGCATTGCAAGCACCAGACAACACACAATTACAGAATGTGTAAAATAGCCGATGTAAGCTATTTACAACTTCTGTGACCACACACATACTCAATTAGATCCATACGTAATTGTTTAGTACAACTTCAATATTGCGCTACAGCATTAAAATGTTTGTATTATCTTGTAGTCATGTCAATGAGTATTTCAGTTTTTGGTTTCTCTATGGTTCAAGGGTTCTTAAGTTCCGAAAACTTCAACATGTGGTTTCGTGATCCGAGATCATATTAGGAACTAGTAAAAAAAGGGAAGATGAGAAAACAGACGGCCAGCAGGACTAAGATAGTACCCTACGTAGATAAACAATACTGTGCGGCAGGGTACAATCACTGAATCGCAGAGCAACTAACTATATTTTTATATATCTGAAGTCATCTTTACTCAAAGCGTCCAATGACACCCACGTCGCCCATTCCTCACCCAAAATCTACTCCTCCAACACCGAGTGACATTTCTTCCTAAAATACAGTAGCAGCGTACGTGCAGTCGCACAAGATAGCGATGAAATGAGAAAAGAAAACCAAGCAGATCACTAGATCAGGACCACTCACACTTGCTACTAGTATCATGCATGTATCTCCCTACGTGTTCCCTCCATGCATAAAATAAGCAAGCTCGACATGATCCAGATCCGTACTAAAGGGCCAAGTGGTAGATGTACACAAATGCTTAGTATAGTCGCGTACGAAATGATGTAGGTTTGCCACCTGCATGCATGCTTTTGCTTCTTTACGTTTCGTGAGCAGATGCGAGGGCCCAGAATGATCCAGTTAAATTCTACTGCTTCCTTCACTACTTGCTCTCTCGCTTCATGTCGCAGGGAAGAAAGAGATTGACACAGTCACAGCATGCATCTGCATCTGGCTAAGGTGGTCTTACCTTCCAAACTTAACATTCACTCCATCTAGGTGGAGTATCTAATACAAAAAGTAACTTTCTATCATTCACACAGGGAGATGTATACACTAGTGAATGCTATTTTGGCTCCAATATCACATCTGTGTTAACACTGCACTTCGTCCCTACTTATTCAGAGTTAGGGAAATCGAACCAACTACTATACCAGCTAGGTGATTTACGAACACTGATGTAATTTATTGTTTTCGATGTTCTTTGTACTGCTATGATGTTTAATGAATAAATTTAAATCTTTCCTGCAAAAAAGAAAAGAAAGCATCTCGCTTTGAACAGGCAACCGTGCCTTATCTTTTTTACATGAGGATATCCCTTAACTAGGTGAACTCACTTTTTATTACTCATCAATAATTGTAGCTAACATTACAATAGTAGCACGATTCTATCCAGAGTTCCAGACCCTCTTGTATTCTCCATGCATATATGTCCAACCTGTTTCTGCTCTTGAGTCTCCTAATATAACCATGCATGATCCTGATTAACAATCACACCCGCGGATAGGGTCTACTTATAGTAAGGATTAAGCTACGGCTAATCACTGTCGTTAAGCTTAACGACGGTATCTGACGGCGAGCAGTAGGCGCCAAGCAGCTACAGGTACAGGCATCGGATACCTTCTATCTGATCGATCGGCGCCACTTAAATAAATTCATAGCCCGACTCCTGCTCTGTTGCTTCCATGTTTTTGTTCTGTCTCGGGTCTGCATCATGGCAAGCACGATCCCCGAGGATGATTGCCGCGCCCTGCTGCAGCCTGATTAATTTATGTTCTGGATCCTGATTTTTTGTTCCTTCTTTTGCAAGTTCAGATCTGTTAGACGAGCTAGCTGCAGCCTTGGATCTAGAACATGGAGGGCATCATTAGCCTCAAGCTTTGTTTAGCGGTACTGTCCCTGCTTTAACCCAAACAAACACTCCCCGTAGGAATAGGATCTACACAATTCTTCTGTCATCCCATAATTGTAGGAATAGGATCTACACAATTCCTACTGTGGGAAAACAATTGTGGGAAAGGAACTAATATACTCCCCGTATTCATGTTTGATCGGGCAGATACTGTTTTAAAAAACGGGTCATTTCCATGTCACCAAAAAGTGACAAAACATCCCTAAAATGCGTCGCTATCATGCATTAGTGGGTCGATCAAATCACACAAAAGCTAATTTAGAGACTGACCTCAGAGAGATCTCATTTCCATCCTCACCAAAAAGAAAAGGCCATTTTCAGGAAATTGATGCCCTACTTTCCTAGCTTGATTTTCCATTGACCGACCTTTGAGGTTAGGGCCCAATTAAACGAGTCACATCAGGTGACAAAGTTCTCCCTCTCCGTACCAAAAATAATCCAGTAATATTTTCTGGGCAATAGATTGATCCCAGTCACGACTCACGACCAACCCATGTCTCCACATGACAATGACTTGACTAGCTATAGGAGCTCGTGAGTGGAAAGCCACTCCATTTCCACAATTCCACTCACTCCCTAATTAAATCCGTATACGTGTGCATAAAAAGGAAAAAGAGAAACGCCAAAAACTTTCACCGGACGCTGAAGTAGCAATGGGGTGTAGGTGCGTGATCGAGATTGATCTCCTCAAGTTTGTCGGGTACCAAACCGAGGTCGGTCGATGTGTACCGGCGTACGTACGTACGTACGTTGCTGCCATGATCTGCAGACGATTTTTCAAGTTACTTGCGCTATGCATGCCATGGTCGTTATACGGAGTACTAGATCACTGTGCATGGCCATGGCGTACGTGAAGCGAGGACATGGACGAAGGCAAAGCGCGCCACGACTGCGGCGCCGTATGCGGCTGGCACGTCAGCGCATGCGCATGCAAGGTTGGTGGATCCGATGAGTCGAGGCACATCCCATTACATGGCGAGTAGGCCGGGCGCCCGTGCGGCCCTACGAGCCAGCCGGCACTAGTAGAAAACAGGGCTTTGGTTCAGGCCTGGCCAGCCCATTAGTTTCGGTTCAGTTACGAACCGGGACTCATGAGGGAATACGTTTCGGTTCGTGCGCCCAGGGGGGCGGCCGGGCCTCGTGGGGCATTGGTCCCGGTTCGTCTGGACCCATTTGTCCCGGTTCCAGACACGAACCGGGACGAATGAGCCTCGCTTCTGGCCCACATTCATTGGTCCCAGTTCGTAGCTGGAACCGTGACTAAAGGGTGGTCTTTAGTCCCGGTTCTAGAAATGAACCGGGACCAATGATTTCGCTATATATACCCCTCGCCCGCGAACAGAGCACTCCACGGCTCTGTTTTTTCCTGGCCGGCGAAGGGAGGGCTTTGTGGTGCTCTAGCTCACCTCTTATGCACATGAGGTGTTCGATGAAATGCCCGAGCCACACTACTTAAGCTTTCTCCTCTCCAAACTCGACTTCCAAGCTCCATTTTTCTTCAGATTTGTCCAGATTTAGCGGTCCGTCACGTCCCATCCTCGTCTTCACCACCGTTGATCGCCCGCGCCGATCTCGTCGCCGGCACCACCGTGGTGAGCCTCTTGTTCTTATCTTTTTTATAAAAGAAAAAAATTCTTACTTGTATGATTAGATAGATAATTGTCTAATTTTCTTACTTGTATTATTTCTTGTTATTATATAGTGCGATGGTTTTGGTATCCGCCCCCGTCGGCCCTCGTCCTCTCTATGATTCGGATGTGGTATATATTATCTTTTATAACTATTTGTTTCATTTAGTGTTTATGGTAATTATGCCGACACCAACTTGACATAGATGTCTTTTATCTAGGAGGTATGTGAACCGGATATTACATACGACCCTCTTGTCGAGAGGTTAAATTTAGTTGAAGAAAAAAACGAGTATTTAAAAGAAAAATCAAAAA
Source organism: Bromus sterilis (assembly GCA_950022295.1). NCBI lineage: Eukaryota > Viridiplantae > Streptophyta > Magnoliopsida > Poales > Poaceae > Bromus > Bromus sterilis. The sequence continues at coordinate 15,431,652 of OX465598.1, read as the reverse complement.
GAGTTGAAGAAGATAAGAAAAGAGTTGAAGAAGAGAAGATGATATTGAAGTTGCATGTTGCGGATGTCGTAGAAGGTCACAAGATCAAGATGGATGCAATGCGCTTGAAGATTAGAAAGCTTAGAAAATATGCCATTCATAGCGAGGCTTGGTATCATTATGCCGTTGGATCAATTGTTACCTTGGTTGCGATTATGATCGCATTTGTTGTTGCATTGAAATGTTTTACATAGTTTTTAATTAGATGCTCTGGAGAGCTATATGTTGTTCAATGAGAACTATGTATGTACTTTGGTTTTAATGTGATGATGAACTTCTATTAATTTGGTCACTTATATATTCATGATGTTCTGTAATGGTTTTTGACACACTTAATGCACGCAGATGAACCGGCAATGGATGTACGGTGACAAACACACCTCCGAGTACATTGAGGGCGTGCATGAATTTCTCGAAGTGGCTGAGGCAAACAAGCAGAATGGTTTTATGTGTTTTCCATGCTCTATATGTGGGAATGCGAAGTCTTAATCTGACCGGAAAACCATTCACGCCCACCTGCTTTATAAGGGATTAATGCCACACTATAATGTTTGGACCAAGCACGGAGAAATATGGGTTACGATGGAAGACGACGAAGAAGAAGAGTACGATGACAACTATGTGCCCCCTGAATACGGTGATGCTGCAACGGGGGAAGCTGAAGATCAAGAGGAACCGGACGATATGCCCGATGATGATCTCCGCCGGGTCATTGTTGATGCAAGGAGACAGTGTGAAAGTGAAAAGGAGAAGCTGAAGTTCGATCGGATGTTAGAGGATCACAAAAAGGGTTGTACCCCAATTGCGAAGATGGCAACACAAATCTCGATACCGTACTGAAATTGCTGCAGTGGAAGGCAAAGTATGGTATACCTGACAAGGAATTTGAGGATGTACTGAAAATATTTAAGAAGAGGCTTCCAAAGGATAACGAATTGCCCGAAAGTACGTACGCAGGAAAGAAGGTCGTATGCCCTCTAGGATTGGAGGTGCAGAAGATACATGCATGCCCTAATGACTGCATCCTCTACCGCGGTGCGTACGAGGATTTGAACGCAAGCCCAGTATGCGGTGCATTGCGGTATAAGATCAGACGAGATGACCCTGGTGATGTTGACGGCGAGCCCCCTAGGAAGAGGGTTCCTGCCAAAGTGATGTGGTATGCTCCTATAATACCACGGTTGAAACGCCTGTTCATGAACAAAGAGCATGCCAAGTTGATGCGATGGCACAATGAAGACCGTAAGAAAGACGGGAATTTGAGACACCCCGCTGATGGGTCGCAGTGGAGAAAAATCGAGAGAAAGTACCGGGCTGAGTTTGGAGATGACCCAAGGAACGTATGATTTGGTTTAAGCGCGGATGGCATTAATCCTTTCGGGGAGCAGAGGAGCAATCACAGCACCTGGCACGTGACTCTATGTATGTATAACCTTCCTCCTTGGGTGTGCATGAAGCGGAAGTTCATTATGATGCCAGTTCTCATTCAAGGCCCTAAGCAACCCGGCAATGACATTGATGTGTACCTAAGGCCATTAGTTGAAGAACTTTTACAGCTGTGGAATGGAAACGGTGTACGTGTGTGGGATGAGCACAAACAGGAGGAATTTGACCTGCATGCGTTGCTGTTTGTAACCATCAATGATTGGCCTGCTCTCAGAAACCTTTCAGGACAGACAAACAAGGGATACCACGCATGCACGCACTGTTTAGATGACACCGAAAGTATATACCTGGACAAATGCAGGAAGAATGTGTACCTGGGGCATCGTCAATTTCTTCCGACCAACCATCAATGTCGTAAGAAAGGCAAGCATTTCAAAGGCGAGGCAGATCACCGGAAGAAGCCCGCCATGCGTACCGGTGATCACGTACTTGCTATCATCAATGATTTACACGTAATATTTGGAAAGGGTCCCGGCGGACTATCTGTTTCGAATGATGACGAGGGACGCGCACCCATGTGGAAGAAGAAATCTATATTTTGGGACCTACCCTACTGGAAACACCTAGATGTCCGCTCTTCAATCGACGTGATGCACGTGACGAAGAACCTTTGCGTGAACCTGCTAGGCTTCTTGGGCGTGTATGGGAACACAAAAGATACACCGGAGGCACGGGAGGACCTGCAACGTTTGCAAGAAAAACACGGCATGCCTCCAAAGCAGTATGAAGGTCCTGCCAGCTACGCTCTTACCAAAGAAGAGAAGGAAATCTTCTTTGAATGCCTGCTCAGTATGAAGGTCCCGTCTGGCTTCTCGTCGAATATAAAGGGAATAATAAATATGGCCGAGAAAAAGTTTCAGAACCTAAAGTCTCATGACTGGCACGTGATTATGACACAACTGCTTCCGGTTGCATTGAGGGGGCTTCTACCGGAAAACGTTCGATTAGCCATTGTTAAGCTATGTGCATTGCTCAATGCAATCTCTCAGAAGGTGATCGATCCAGAAATCCTACCAAGGCTAAGGAGTGATGTGGCGCAATGTCTTGTCAGTTTCGAGCTGGTGTTCCCACCATCCTTCTTCAATATCATGACGCACGTCCTAGTTCATCTAGTCGACGAGATTTTCATTCTGGGCCCCGTATTTCTACACAATATGTTCCCCTTTGAGAGGTTCATGGGATTTCTAAAGAAATATGTCCGTAACCGCGCTAGGCCAGAAGGAAGCATCTCCATGGGGCCATCAAAAAGAGGATGTCATTGGGTTTTGTGTCGACTTCATTCCTGGCCTTAAGAAGATTGGTCTACTTGAATCGCGGTATGAGGGGAGACTGACTGGAAAAGGCAAGATTGGAAGGGACTCAATAATATGTAGGGACGAACATTCTTGGTCTCAAGCACACTACACAGTTCTACAGAACTCTATCTTGGTGGCCCCGTATGTCGATGAACACAAGAACAGTCTGCGCTCCAAACACCCGGAGGAGTGTGACGACTGGATTACACATGAACACATCAGGACTTTCGGCGATTGGTTGGAAACACGTATCAGAGGTGACAACACTGTTTCTGATGAGCTGTTCTCGTTGTTCAGGGGACCATCTTCAACTGTATTGACTTACAAAGGATACGAGATAAATGGGAATACATTTTACACGATCGCCCAAGATCAAAAGAGCACCAACCAAAAAAGCGGTGTCCGCTTTGATGTAGCAACCAAGAGGAGAAAGGACACATATTATGGTTACATAGTGGACATATGGGAACTTGACTACGGACATGATTTTAAGGTCACTTTTTTGAAGTGCAAATGGGTCAATCTGTCAGGAGGCGTGGTAGAGGTAGACCCACAGTACGGAATGACAACAGTGGATCTGAACAATCTTGGGTACATAGACGAACCATTCGTCCTAGCCAATGATGTGGCGCAGGTTTTCTATGTGAAGGACATGTCTACCAAACCGAGAAAAAGAAAAGATAAGGAAGCGAATACATCATACGATGAGCCAAAGCGCCACATAGTTCTTTCAGGAAAAAGATACATCGTGGGATTGGAGGGCAAGACAGACATGTCTGAAGATTATGAAAATTTTCATGAAATTCCTCCCTTCAAAGTCAAGGCTGATCCAAGCACCCTGTTAAGCGATGAAGAATATCCATGGTTACGGCGCAATAAGCAAAGGACACAAGCGAAGAAAAAGTGAAGACAGATGAAGTCAGAAAGGGTTGAAAATTGATGATGTGGTTTTGACTGGTTCATTTTGAACACACAAAAAGTCTGGAGTTCAAATAAGTTCAAAAAAATGAAATCCCTTTGTAACAGATGAGTTTTCGTCCGAAACCCTGATACTTCGAAAGAGATTTTCCATTTTGTACACGAAGTGCATCCAGTTTTTGCCGTAACCCTCTCAACTTTTTAGCACATGCTATGTGGGTCAAATGATGATACCATGCCAAGTTTCAACATTTTCGGAGTTCATTTGTAGTGCTAGAAACTGGAAAATTGAATAAAGAAAAAAAGAAAACAAAAAACTGTAAAAAAGAAAAAAATGCCACCTATTGGGCCACCACGGCCTGAATACGACTAGAAACCCAACCATGGGCCAGGATTAAGGCCCGCAATAGGCCCAATAGGCCCACAGGCAAGTAGTACCAGATTAGGCCCGAAAGACTGCAGTTGAGAGGAACTCGAGACGGTACGCGTAGCAGCGCTTATAAACCGCTGGAGCGCTCCCTCGACTAGCGAGGTGGGACTAAACATCCCACCGCTCCGCGGCGCAAGGCGTTTGGTTCCGGTTGGTGGCACCAACCGGAACTAAAGGGGAGCATTGGTACCGGTTCGTGCCACCAACCGGGACCAATGCCCCCCTTTAGTCCCGGTTGGTGGCACCAACCGGAACCAAATGTCTCTGTTTGCCGCCTTTTCGGCTGCTGAAAAAAACTTTGGTCCCGGTTGGTGTCATTAACCGGGACTAAAGGGGGCATTGGTCCCGGTTGTTGGCACGAACCGGTACCAATACTCTGGGTATATAAATGGCACTTATAAATTTTCAGTTCTAATCTCGCCATTTCCCCCGACGACGTCGGAGACGAAACCGACGCCGTCAGGCTGCCCAACCACCGCCCGCCGCCCCCGTCGTCGCGCGCCGTGCTCCCCCACGTCGTTCCCGCCCGCCGCCCCCGTCGCACCCGCCGTCCCTGTGAGCCCCTCCCCCCTTTTCCCTCTCCGTTTTGTACGTAGATCTAGCCGTGCTCGCCACGGCCACGGCCATGGACGGGAGCTAGCCGTGCTCGCCGGCCCGTGCGCGCCTCCGCTTGTCGCCGCCTGCCGACCGCGCGCGCACCCGCCCCCGCCCCATGCTGCTTGCCGCTGGTCGCCGCCGGCCACGGCCATGGCCACGGCTGTGCCTTGCTGTGTGGCCTGCGGGGAGAAGAAAAGACGAAGAAGGAAGAAGAAAAAAAGGAGAGGGAAAAAGGGAAATAAGAAGAAAAAAAAACAGAGAAAAGAAAATTTTGCTCTATGTACTGTTAAATGCAATTTTGTTGTTAGATGATGCTAGAATCGATGATGCCAAAGTTAAATTTTGTTGGTAGATGATGCCACTGTTAAATGCAAATTTTCAAAATACTTATGTATTTTACACAGGTTCAAAAATAAAAAAAAAGATTTATGTATTCATTGTTGCAATAATGGTGTATGCAAATTTGCAATTGAACAGTACAAAAATTTGAGCGGTTTGACATGTGCATGATAATGGCGTCGCGTTTTCCTTTCGAGAGGACACATATGTTCCTAGGATGGAAAAACACAAAACATCAAAGTTGTAGTCCTTGGGGAGATAAAGAACTTTCATGTTGAACTTTTTTTTATTCGGGGTCTTTTTAAAAGCCGAATTCGTCACACTTTCCATCAGACATTGGTTGCATGAGTCGTCGACGGTCGAGGGTCGTCGAGGGTCGATGGTCGTCGAGGGGTCGAGGGTCGTCGAGGGGTGGATCGCCGATGTGTCGAGAGGTTGCCTTGTGTCAAAGTATTGAAGAAATCCATGGCTTCATCATTAGCCGGAAGTTACCGGGGCATGATGGTAGGAATTTCTCTCCAAAGTTGTTTTGGAACGGAGTCCCGGATATGATAATTTGTTTTTTGGTATGAATTTCAGGAAAGGCCTTCCAAATAGCGATATTCGAAAGGCTCTTGCTGAACTTTGTATCAAAAAGCAAATTATCCTATCTGGCACTCCGTTCCAAAATAACTTTGGAGAGCTTAACCATCATGCGCCTGTTACTTTCGCCTAATGATGAAGACATGGTTTTATTTGTTTGAATCCTTTGACACTAGACAAACGTGACGTGAGGGGGTCGAGGGGTCGAGGGTCATCTTATATAGGTTTATTGTCGAGGCTATATCATGTTTGTATATTAAGTGTCATGTTGTAATTAATATTTTGCAGAAACTATGGACGATCGCCAAAGAAACTTAGAACAAGAAGAGATGTTGGGGGAAATCATCCGCGAAGGACCGTTGTTGGTGGGCGACATCGTCCGGGAAGGAGGTGATGTCTTCCAGTTTCTGAACGACACCGATGGTCTGGAAGAAGAGGGTGAAGCAGGCTCCGGTGATCGGACAATGGAGGTGGAAGGACATGCTTATGATGGCTCCTGTGAGCGAACGGAGGAAGGAGTTGTTGGAAAGTCCGGCGAGGTATATATAATAATCAAGCCTGTGCTGACTAGCTAATTGATGCATTAATTGTTTTGGACTGTGTACACATATTAACTCTCTTCTTTCTTCTTTTATAGCCCTCCGTATCCGGATCGAGCCAAACTTCGGTAACGAGACGAGGCCCGAAGAAAAAGTTGCGCTCGGATGAAAGGTTCACGATCACCAGCATCAATAGAGATGGCCAACCGATTGAACCCAGCTAGACCAAGGATGCATTTTCTGCTCAGTGCGGGGTTCTTGTTAGGGACATGATCCCGATCACCATCCACCAATGGAATAAGCCGAAGGCCGGAGACCCTGAAGTGTCTTTTGTCACCGATAGACAGAAAGATGATCTTTGGACCGCGGTGAAGGCAAATTTCACCCTACCGAAAGAGGAGCATCCGGAAAAGCCAGTTATAGAGCAAAAGGTCAAGACTCATGCTCTTAAGAAGAAGGCAGAGCTATTCAGGAGGTGGAATAATGAGGTAAAAACGTTTGTCGACAAAGAGAAGACTCCAGCATTCACCGGCCGATTTGAGAAGATAAGAGAACAATGGCCCGCATTTTTGGCCCACAAGACATCGAAGAAGAGTAAGAAGATGTCAGCGATAAACAAACTAAATGCTGCAAAGAAGAAGCATCACCATCGCACGGGGTCAGGTGGCTACCGCAAAGCCCGACTGTTGTGGGACAAGGCTGAAAAGGACCTTCTTGACAAAGGGATCGTACCAGCGACATTGTACTGGCCAGAGCGTGGAAGGAATTGGTTCTTCGGGCTTGGGGAACCTTGGACCCTAAAACAGGGAAGTGCTGTTGGACGAACGAACAATTGATAGTACCGATCACCAAGCTTCAGAAGTTAATCGCCGAAACGGAGGCAGGGACGTTCGTTCCCGACAGAGAGAACGACGAGCTCACAATGGCCCTCAGAAATCCTGAGCACCCAGGACGAACACGAGGCACGGCAGGCTCCCTTCCGTGGAAGCATGGGTTTCCCGACGCAGTCGGTTACAAAAGAAGGGAGAGGAAGAGGAAACAGGAGCAAAGCGAAATACAGAACCTGCATGCAAGAGTAAAAGCGCTAGAGGAGAGGCATCGACCTGACGAAACGACCCTAGAAGCTACCCCGCCATCTCAGCGGAGAAGCAGCGTGGCTTCCACCGAGGTCATTGCGCAGCCTGATTTGACGGCTTCCAGGTACCCCGTGGATGAAATCACGGAGTCTCAAGATTGCCACCTTAAAAAGCAATTGATGAAATTCAAACCCACGGTGGCTATCAGCCATGTTGCACCTCCTCGACCCAACGGAACTTTTCACTGTCATCCGATTCCACAAGGCTATGCTGTTGTGATGGTCAATGAAATAATGGAGGGATATGAGGAGATCGAGCTTGACTACCCTACCGGCGAAGGGGAAAATCTCCTGGAGAATGCTCTGAGGACTTCATGTCTATGGCCGAAGGAATTCATCAAGCTTCCGAACTGGACAGCGCCTCCGCCTCCTCCTCCTCCTCCGGCGAGTAAGGGCCCGCCTCCTCCTCCGACGAGTAAGGGCCCGCCTCCTCCTCCGCCGGCGAGAGATCAGGGCACGCCTCCTTCTCCGCCTCCTCCTCCGACGACTGATCAGTGCACGCCTCCTCCTCCGCCTCCTTCTCCGCCTGTGTCGGCGCGTCCGAGCAGCCCGTCTCCTCCTCCGCCTCGTCAGAAAGAGCATAAGAGAGCCGCCACCGCCGCTCCGGCTGCTCCGGCGCCTCTTAAGCAACAAAGGAAAATAGCAGCCGTCGCTCCGGCGTCTAGCAGTAACACCAGTGGTGGGAGGCGATACCAATACGGTCCATCATCTCTCAAGCATCTTGAGCCGTTACCATACGAGAGGAGCGATGAGGAAAACGCGAAGATCTCTAAAGGCGAAGTGGATGCCTTTTTAAAAAATAAAAATCCACCTCCGAAGGAGAAGATAGATGAGGTGAAATTGAAGCGCACTTTGGATGCCTTGAAGCGACCAACACCGGCTCCGCTGGATGACAACCATGTCCGCGCTCTTAAAAAGAAATTGCAAGAAGCGCGCCGGTCCGGAAGCACTGCAACTGACCAAAGGAGAGAAAAACAAATTGCAAGAGGGAAAAACAATTCCCCAGCTCGCCGAACAGGTGACACAATCGTGCCCCCCACTGCAGGTGTCTAGTGATATCGTCGTCGCAAATCTGCCGGCCGGGATGGTGCCCGGTACCAATCCTGGTGATTACCTGCCAGACGATACACATTTTGATCCACTACAGGTGGACGAACTCAAATTCCGGCACGGGTATCCTCTCGTTAGACCTGATCAACAGCTACCAACGATGATGCGAAGATTCCATGAGTGGTACATGGACACCTGCAAGAACTCTGGGTTGGATAATGTGTTGCTTATGGTTAAAGACAAGCACGACCTCGTTGGAATTGATGTGTTGTGTGTTCCATTTGAGGAGTTATTCCAGCTTTTCAATCAAATGGCCATCGATAAAGTAATCGTCACTTGCCACTGTCTGTAAGTACTACTTATTTAATTAAGTCTCTATCTATAGCTCAGCTCTTTCATTGCATATACATATAATTCACTATATCATGCAGATTGAAGATCGTTGAATGCAAGCAAAGAGAAATCTATAATATTGGGTTCCATTAACCTAAATCTCTTTGATGAATGGGAGATGAAAAAGAATCCCAAACAAGCCGAGGCCAACTTGCTACAATCGTTGCTTCAACATCAAAACAAAGAAAAAATAATCTTTCCTTACAACTTCGAGTGAGTGTTATACTATGCATATTCGGTTTTCCTTTATTTACTCGAGGTTGTAGTAATGTAATTGATGAGTTATGCATGCATTCGCAGCTTCCACTTTATTCTCCTAGAGATTATGCTTGCGGAGGGACTAGTAACCGTCTTAGACTCAAGACGAAAAGATCCCAAGACGTATGCGATCATCACGGAAATGCTTAAGAAGTAAGTGCAATCGATCATTATCGCACCATTTCGGCAACTTTGTTCATTTCCTGATATTAGGTAATAATTATTTTCTATGTCTGGCAGGGTTTGGATACCGTTCACCACAAAATCTCCGGGACTGTCGAAGGAGCTGAAATTTACACGCCCGAAAGTAAGTACTACTAATTCCGTGCATCTCCCATTAATTTGATTCTAGCTAGTTTCATCCATACCGTTTATATAATGTTTGATTATCAGTTTGATTGACCTCTATTTCTCGTAAAGTGGTTGTGGCAGCAAGAAGGGACTAATTTTTGTGGATACTACGTATGCGAGTACATCTACAACGCTACGATCTCTAAGCAGGGCGGCTACTCTAAAAAAGATTTTGATGTGCGTAAGCAATAATATTCACAATTTTATTTTATTACCATCATTTGTGTTGAGTTTCATTCATATATATGTATTGACCCCCTTCTTCGAATTAGCTTTGGGAGCTGCAGGAAGAACTCCTACTACAAGATCGCATAATAGCAATTCAAGAGGAATTGGCGGGATTCTTTCTTGAACACGTCATCAGGAAAGAGGGAGAATACCATATGGAACTTGATTTCAGATGTTAGGGTATTGTAAGAGATCTTATATTGTATATATGTAGCCAGTAGCGTCGGATAGATATACGAAAACTTGTTGTTCGAACAATCTCACTTCTCTCTGTAGTTGTTCATGACGATCTTCTGTACTTAATGGTTTAATTCCTTCATTTGCTTACTAGCTAGCATGTCGAGTCCTCTCTATACGTATAGTACGTAGCGTCGACCAAGCACGGAGATAAGAGAGGACACCTCTCTTTATTAGCTACAATATATGAAACCCCTAAATTAACCCTACAAAACCCCCATCCCCCCCTCTCAAAAAACAAACAAAACCCCAGACACGAAACTGCTGACGCGTGGAGGAATTTTGGTCCCGGTTGGTGCTACCAACCGGGACAAAAGGCCCTCCTGCCCGGACAAGCCGCAGAGGCCACGTGGAGCCCCATCTGTCCCGGTTCGTGGGAAAACCGGGACTAAAGATTTTGGGCATTAGTAACGACCCTTTAGTCCCGGTTCCGGAACCGGGACAAATGGCCCTCTAGAACCGGGACAAATGGGCCCTTTTCTACCAGTGCGGCTAGCTGTCGGTCGAATGCTTGGCATGCAGTGGTTGCTTCACGAGTGTCAAACTCTCTAAAATCACCTTTTGGTAATGCCGATCGACTATTGATATAGTGAACCTGTTCGTTCGGATCAGTTTTATCATCTTATATGGTATTTATCTATTCACGGGTCGATCTACCTATCCGTTTTTTCGCAAATCTGATCCAAACTAACGACGTTTTACGAAAGTTCAAACACCAGAAACGTCCTATGCTGACACCCCGGCCCACACAAAACTTCTTCCAGCCAGAAACCCTGTTCGCGCACGAAACAATTGACGGCTTGGTTCCATCGTTCAATGTCGAAGATACACAGCTAGAGATCTTCAGTCAAAGCCTTGTTCTTCATACATGCGTTAATGCCGAAGAGACACGACATAACGACTCTGAAACAAAGGCGATGCCGTCACCACAATGTTGCACGTGTGTGTTCAATACCATAGACGCAACATCATGGATTCGAAGCGATTGCACCGCCTTAATGTGGACACGCCAGACGTGAAGCCAACCACAGTGTCGTTGAAGCCGGACGCCCACCCGCCCTTCCTCCTGACCGTGGCTATATAAGTGGTGCGGCGAGTCTCCGGACACAAACTCTCATACGCGCCACTCCAATCACATCATGGTCCTCTCTAACTTCACCACTTACAATATGCTCACTCCGGCAAGGCGAGCAGAGATCCTGGTGTAGCAAGAGGAGGAGGAGGATGACGACGATGATGACGACAATGAGAAGGAGGAGGACGACTACGATGACAAGGAGTAGCAGTAGGTGGAAGGGGAGGAGGATGAACTTACTCTGACGCGTAGCCACCAGCTCTATCAGGAGTTCTAGAATAGGCACACTGTCGTGGAGGTCGTCTTGTTAAATCCTGCGACAACGGAAGAAAAGGCGACCTTCAACTCAATTCAGTTGGAGCTCGAGGTGCAAGCCAACCGTCGGCTCTTAAGCGAGCAATAGGAGATGATCGACTACTTCAACGCCGACCCTGAGAACGACGAAGTTATAGCCGAGGCCGGCGAGGAAATGGAGGTGGACGGTGATGGCGTGGTGGCGGACATGGAGTTTGATTAAGTTTTGTTTGTATTGAAATATTATAATAGTTCAACAGATAAAATATCATCCATTTATGTAATTTTAGTCGGATATCAATGAATTTCAAATTTATCCGACTCACGCAAATTTCATTCGGGTTTGTACGAATCCGAATAAAATATGTAAAACTATTGGCAGATGGATGTGACTAGGGTTGGATAGTCGGCTACGCGTCAGTGCGCGTGGACTGGCCCTCTGACGGGGATCAACCCTGGCAAATCCCATGGTCAGGGACCCTGGGTTAGTCATGAGAGGCACAGGTTGGACGATAGCTCATCGGCAAACAAGAAGGCTCGCTCCTACTCGATATTATTGACTGGGGAGATGCGATTACAATGGAGGCCAAGGCTGGAGCGCTCAAGGCTAGGGTTACAGGTGAGATTGGATGTCTTTGGCGTCGCCCCTCCTAGCACTTATATACCGGGCTAGGTCTCAGGGAGTTCATCTACGTGTACAGGTAAACTTTCCTAACCCTAGCTTGCTCCGTACGGTAGATCTTCGCACCTTCCTTGTGAGTCGAGGACTCCTACGTCGGTGCCAACTAGCGGGCCGAGGCCGTATCTTCATGGGCCTTCTGCCTTCATGGACACCAGGTAGGCTCATCCGTAGGAGTCGTGGGGTCACCCCCTCGTCAGTAGCCCCCGAGTGCCTGGGGGACTCGAAGAGTCGCGCAGGGGCTCGAGTACATTCATTTGTCGTTCATTGATATGCACGGTTCATCCGTGGGTCGCTGGCAGTCTGGTGGCCATGACAAAACCTGTTTCGAGGGATGCTAACCTGAAAGGGCCCAAGGAGTCGACGGATCGAGCCTTGGTGAATTGCACTAGGGAAAATACCACAGTAGCCCAATCAAACCCACGTCCCTCGACGTGAGCTTGGAACACCGGTGTCGAGCAAAAGTCCGGCCGCTTCAGGTCTTACTGTGTTCATTTGCCGCGAGTAATGTGTGTAGCCTAAGCGCGTCCGCCCGGCTTTTCTATCATGCTCTGCGCATGGGAAAGGTTGGGAGTGAAATTGCTCTTCGACAAGTCCCAGCCCGGCCGTACTTCGCAGCGGGGTCTTACCTACACGCTAATCTTGCGTGGCATCTGGGCACATTGTATCGTGTTCCAGGAACGTGTGTTTTTGAGGCGCGGAGCCTTATAGTATTGCACCCGCTTGGAACAACACAGCAAGCGAGCTGTTCACTTATTCACCCGAGGAGCTTTATTTTCGAGTGCTCAGTCGGGAGGTTTTTCGCGAGTAATCACTCGAATGCCGTTTTCGGCTTTTCGGGTGAGGGAGCACCCGAGACTTTTAGCGTCGTATGGTCTTGGAGAATGTTTGTTTGTCTTACGTCGGGTTGAGGGAGCACCCGAGACTCTCATAAGTGCGGGTGTTCACTCGAGCACGTGGCTAACCTTTAGGTGAGGGAGCACCCGGGACTCTTATGATGTACGCTCCCGATGGGAGTAAGATGTTTTTCTTCCTTGGGGAAAAAGATCTGAAAGATGGAATCTGTTGGCCTTGATGGCGTACTGCGTACGCCTTGCTGTGATATGACGTTGGCGTGGTCTTCTGCCATTTGTTGACCGCTGCGGTCTATCGTGTGAAATGACTTGGCGCTGTCCCGCCGAGATTTTCGCGTCGCGCGATCATGGTCCTCTTTTTGCATGCGTAGTGGGCGGTGTTGTTACTGCGCCGGTTGGATTTTTCATGCTTTTCGCCTCTGTACGGGATCGTGGCACGTTTTGACTGGGCGAAAAGGTTGGTCGGTGGCCCTGCTTGCCAGGCTCTTGAGTTAAATACCATGCGGCCGGGTGAATTGTAGGTTTTACCCAGCCATTGCCTTCCTCCTCTTTCTCTGTTTTCCTTCGTGTTCCTGAGCTTTCGTCTTTTCTTCTCTACGTGCTGCTGTGAGATCTATGTCCAAGCGCTCCCGTGCTGCCATTGAGTCGGCCAAGATGCCTGGCAAGTGGGAGTGGTCCACGTTCGGGGCTGAAGATCTGGATGCGCTGGTTGCTGATGGCGTGGTGGTGGCGGGCGATGCTCGTCTTCCTGGCGATGAATCGACTCCAGCGCCGGCGGCGGATGAGCGGGTATGCTTCTAGGCTTTCTTCCACCGTGGGTTTGCTCTTCCGCTGCATCCTTTCGTTCGGGGCTTGCTGTATTCCTATCGGCTCCAATTTCATGACCTTACTCCCAATGGGATTTTGCACATTGCGTGTTTTATCACCCTTTGTGAGGCCTTCCTGGGGATTTATCCCCATTGGGGACTTTGGAGACGCCTTTTTAATGTAAAAAGGACGAACTGTGAATACGCCGTGGGTCGAGTGGGTATCTCCATTGGGGATAAACATTCATACTTTGACTTGGAGAAGATCGATTCCGTTAGTGGCTGGCGGAAAGGCTGGTTTTATCTGAAGGATCGCTGCATTGTTGGTCAGCGATTTGGTCATGCTTCTTTCAATCCAGGCGCACGAGCGGTCAGACAACCTTCTTGGTCTCATTCTCTGACCGAGGTGGAGTCTTCGTACTGACTCCATTTCTGGAGAGGATTTCTGTGTTGAAGGATAACTTGACTGGTGGTCAGCTTATCTCTGTGTTTGTGGGGAGGCGAGTTCAACCGTTGCAGCATCGGGATCGCCCTATGTGGCAATACGAGGGGCTCGATGACTCGACGAGATGCTCGCCTGAAGAGCTAGAACCTGATGTCTTGCTGGCTCGTATCCAGCATGTGACCAAGTGCTCTAGTATTTCCGAGATGCGCCTTGTCCTTCCATATGCTTCTGATCATCCTCCGCCACCGGTTGGTGCTCATGTTCCTTTATTTGTTTGGGCGAGTACTTCGTTTTGTTTTTTTGCTGACATTTCTTGATTTGCAGGGCCATGCTCCAGTGCCGTGTAATCCTCCGCAGCCGGAAGACGCCGATATTCGTGAAGAGCCTGATGCTTCCGCAGCTGGTGACGCTGTGCCGGCTGTTAATGCTGAGATTGTGCTAGTGGAGACCGGAGATAGTGAGGACTCGAGTCCCTTCCGTGTGAAGCGGTCGCGTCCCTTGGATGCTGAAGATCATGCCGCATTAGGTGATGTTGTCCCTTCTGCTGCTCCTTTTGCTGGGCCTTCCCCTTCGGCTGTTGCTCCGGCCCTTCCTCCCAAGAGGGCCAGGCTTGGGAGGTTGGGGCGTCCTCGTGGCGCGCGTGTCGGGTAAGATTCTGCTGAATTAGTGCCCATTTCTTTTTCCTTGTTCTTGCGACTGATAATGCTTTATTTTGTAGTGATGCGCCTGCTCCGGCTGCTTCATGCACCAGCGCAGCTGCTACTGATCTGAAATCGACGAGCTCTGGGGCGGCAGCCAAGCGTCCTGAGGACCACTCGACTGCCGCTGGTCAATCTGGGCCGACGGCGACTACTTCCGTTTCGACTGCGGGTGTCGTTACCGGTGTTCCTCCTTCTGGGGTGCCTGGTGCTGCTGCTCCTGAGCCCAGGTCGACTGGGCTTTGTCCTCCGTACTTTGGTCGCGTTGGTCTGGCGATTGAAGACAAAGCCCGTGCTTTCGATCATGTCTCCAAGCTGGTAAGATGATTCGTGTCTGTGTTGCTTCATCATCGGGGGCACGGCAGTGCTCCCGATGGGAGTAGCCTCCGAGGCTAGAAGTAACTGTTTGCAGTTGCTTGTAGTCTTGTCTTTAATTAACACCTGATTGCCTGGTTCTTGCAGCCTGTTTTCCAGCACTGTGAGCGTTTGGTTCTTGATGCTGAGCGTTGGCAACGGGCCCATGAGTTTGCCCAAGATGCCTTATCTGTTATGGATGGTGAGCTTTATTCTTTTGCTGCTGAGCTTTGGGGTACTTCGTCTTTTGTTCTGAGTACTGTCTTTGCCTCGCAGGTCGTCGCCAGGCTGCCGAGAAACAAGCCGAAAAGGCGGAAAGGACTGTTTCCATTCTCGAGGCTGCCTTGGCTTCCAAGGAGGCGGAGTTGCATGGTCAGCATGAGGAGCTCGTTCGCCTTCGCCAGGCTGAGGATGCGCATGCGCAGGTGGAGGCAGTCGAGGGCAAACGTCTTCGCGCCTTGGAGGGCTCTCTCGTGTGTAAGTTTGGTGTTCGACTATTGCTGTTTCCGCTGTTTGACCTTGATGATGTTTCTTTGTTTGGTGCAGCTGCTGTGGGTGCGAAGCCGATGGAGGCTGCTGCGTCGGGGTCTGGAGTTCTCCAAGGTGTTGTTGATGCTGTTGTGGGTGCTGTTGCAGTGGTCGAGGACGTCTGCGCCCGGGCTTCCAATGTTGTGGGTCTTGCGCACGAGCACCTTATGCCGGAAGGTACGAAGGTGCCTGATGGCCTGGGTGCTCGGGTCGCTGCGTTCGGCCCTGATGGAAAAGATATGGTTGACCTGGTGGCGGAGAGCGTGGTGAGTGGTTCTTCCACGGCCCTGGTCGTCCTTATAGGGCATGGGGTTTCCTTTGACGATTCCTTGGTCGAGACCGTCCCGTGTTATTCTGGTGAGCAGGACGAACGAGCCGATAGGCTGGCTCGTCGCCTGCAACAAGTTGTAGATGCTCAGGGTCCCCCTGCCATAGGTGAGGGGGAGGCACAGTAGTGTTTTTGCCGTTTGGAAACTTTGTCTGTAATTCCTGACTCTGTTGTGACGGTTGATCTTTTGCAATTTCTATCTGAATGTCTGCTTGGCTGTTCCTCTTGCTGTTTTTGATTTGTTTTGTTCATCCTGCGGTAGGCCGCTCCTGGCTTCCTTCGTCCGTGGAGTTCGATGAAGGATGGCGCTCGCGAGGGTGCGTACGAGTCCGTTTGCTTGCGGCTGAAGGACGCTGAGCGGGATATTGTTCGACTGAAGGGGTCCGTGGCCGTTCAGCGTACTCGGCGTGAGCGTGCCGAGTCCGTGGTTGAGGGCCTTGCTTCATGGGTGGTGAAGTTGTCTGACCTCCTGCTGGGTGAGTCTTGCCTCTGCTTGGTTGCTTAATTCCGTTTGGTGGGTTTTCGCCATCTCTGTCTTGATCGTAGTTCTTGACTTTCGAAGTGCTGGCAGGGCGAACTCGGGATGAAGAGAGGGCCGTTCAGTCGGAGATGTCACGGCTTGATGATCCTAGTGTGCAGGCGAGCAATCCCGGGCTCGTGCTCGAGCGTTTGCGTTGCTTCGTCGCCGAGTTGAACGGGTACCGGAAGCTCTCGGCTACTGCCAGCGGGTGTTGGGTGGTATCCATGCTGAGTTCTATCCGTTGGAGGTGGTTCCTTCGTCCCTTGAGAGGCTTTGTCGCGTATTTTCTCAGCCTGCCGAGTTGCGTCGAGTGATGGATCACCAGATTCGTGCTGGAGCCCGAGCTGCTTTGGGCTTGGTCCATAGTCATTGGCCAGGGGTGGACTTTGCTCAGGTGGTGTCGGGTCCTCCGGGTGGTAGGAATCATCCGATGAATGAGCACTACGTGGTTGTAGATAGGCACGCGTACCAAGTTGTGAGGCGAGTTTGCGAAGAGAACGACCGCCATCTGGGTGCACTTATTAAGGCAAAGTTGGAGCCTAAAGATTAGGTTTTTCCTTCGTTGTATATGCTTCTTCTTGGTTGTATATATCGTCTGCATTTGTAGTTGCGTGGGGCGCCTCGGGGGGTGGCTGCTTCGGCCCCCGAGGGCTAAGTTTAATTTGCCGCGATTGCGGAGGACGCCTCGGGGGGTGGCTGCTTCGGCGAGCCCCCGAGTGTCGAGTTAATTTTGCCGCGATTGCGGAGGACGCGTCGGGGGGTGGCTGCTTCGGCGAGCCCCCGAGTGCCGAGTTAATTTGCCGCGATTGCGGAGGACGCGTCGGGGGGTGGCTGCTTCGGCGAGCCCCCGAGTGCCGAGTTAATTTGCCGCGATTGCGGAGGACGCGTCGGGGGGTGGCTGCTTCGGCGAGCCCCCGAGTGCCGAGTTAATTTGCCGCGATTGCGGAGGACGCTTCGGGGGGTGGCTGCTTCGGCGAGCCCCCGAGTGCCGAGTTAATTTTTCCGCGATTGCGGAGGGCGCGTCGGGGGGTGGCTGCTTCGGCGAGCCCCCGAGTGCCGAGTTAATTTGCCGCGATTGCGGAGGACGCTTCGGGGGGTGGCTGCTTCGGCGAGCCCCCGAGTGCCGAGTTAATTTTTCCGCGATTGCGGAGGACGCGTCGGGGGGTGGCTGCTTCGGCGAGCCCCCGAGTGCCGGGTTAATTTTGCCGCGATTGCGGAGGGCGCGTCGGGGGGTGGCTGCTTCGGCGAGCCCCCAAGTGCCGAGTTAGTTTTGCCGCGATTGCGGAGGGCGCGTCGGGGGGGTGGCTGCTTCGGCGAGCCCCCGAGTGCCGAGTTAGTTTTGCCGCGATTTCGGAGGGCGCGTCGGGGGGTGGCTGCTTCGGCGAGCCCCCGAGTGCCGAGTTAATTTGCCGCGATTGCGGAGGACGCGTCGGGGGGTGGCTGCTTCGGCGAGCCCCTGAGTGCCGAGTTAATTTTGCCGCGATTGCGGAGGGCGCGTCGGGGGGTGGCTGCTTCGGCGAGCCCCCGAGTGCCGAGTAATTTTGTGGAAAAATATTTTATGTAATATATTTCCTGTTGTTTCTTACAAAGAGTAGGCGGGCTCTGTTGAGGGTGGGTTCCTTTTAGAGCGATGATGTAGTGGCTTTAAGGTCCTGGCAACTTTGTCTCCTAGTGCTGGATTTCTTCGGGCGATGTTTCTTTTCTTCTACAGGAGCGCTTCTTCTGTGAGTCCCGTGGTCCTGCTGGCTTGGTGGGCTACGAATGCTTCTGCTATCTTGTGGAATTCTTTGTCGCAGCGGTCGGATCTGACGAAACTGCGCTGATTGTGATGACCCCGTTTGGGCCTGGCATCTTCAGCTTGAGGTAGGCGTAGTGGGGTACGGCCAGGAAGCGAGCGAAAGCTGGATGCCCGAGAATTGCGTGGTATTGCGACTTCCAATCAACCACTTCAAAGTCAAGTGTTTCCTTGCGGAAGTTCGCCGCGTCCCCGTAGACTACCTCCAAGCTTATCCTTCCGAGGGGGTAGACTGCTTTTCCTGGTACGATTCCGTGGAAAGTTGTGCCTGAGGACTTGAGTCCGTTGTTTTGGATGAGCATGTCGTCAAGTGTTCGGGTGAAGATGATGTTGATTCCGCTGCCGCCATCCATGAACACTCGCGACATGTCGTAATTTCCGATTCTGGCCTCGAGCACTAGCGCGGCGTGCCCTGGTTGGGGGACGACTGGCGGGTGGTCGTCCCGGGAGAAGGAGATTTCTGTCTCCGACCCGCGCGGGTACTCTGGGACGGCCGGGTGTGCGGAGGTTTCCAGGAAGACTTGTCTGGTGACTTGTTTTTGCTGCCTGTTGGAAGGTCTGCCTTCTTGTATCATGTAGATCCTCCCGTGGGCTTCTGGGTATTGGTTTTCTTCTTCTGACGTCCTTTGCCGTTTCTGGATGGCGGCCACCTGTCTTGTTGGTAGAGGGGGGGCTGGTGGCGCACCGTGGGCGACTGGCCCAACTGCTATGCTTGCGAGTAGTCGTGCTGCTGCGACCGCGGAGCGGTTTTTCTCCTCGGCCAACTCGTTGAAGCTTCGACAATTCCTGAGGGTGTGGGATGATTTGAGCTCTCCTCGCTCGTTTCTGAATCCGTGTAGAGAGCACGGTCCGTCGAGTTGTTCTTTGGCAGAGCGGAATGCACGAGTGCCGTCGCGTGGCTGCCTCGTCCTCCATTCTCGCCTCTGAGCCTGGGGCTCGTCTTCTGGGTTGTCTCGACACTGTGGTCTGTTATCATCACGGTGCCTGCCGTTCTGGTCGTCTGAGAAACCGGCGGCGACCATGTCGGGTCCTCTGTCGTTGTAGAAGTTCCTTATGGGTCGCTTCCTTCTTCTGTCTTCCCCTCTATCTCCGTTATAGTCGTAGTCGTACTCTGATCGTGCAGTGTGGGTTTCTGTTTCGTTACGAACGGAGTCTTCTCCGTCCGCCCAGCTGTTGTCTAGTTCTAGCAGTCGTGCGAGTGTTTGGACTTTCATCTGTCCGAGCTGCTCCTTGAATTCAACGCGCTGAAGACCTCGTCTGAATGCGTCGATTGCACTTTCGTCCGAGATGTCTTCTGCTGAATTCTTGAGTATCGTCCATCGCTGGATGTATGCTCGCAGGGCCTCCCTCCTTCCTTGTTTGCATGCCCGCAGCTCCTCGAGCGAGGCTGGTCGCTTGTATGTTGATTTGAAGTTTTCTATGAAGGCTCCTCGGAACTGGCTCCAGGAGCTGATGGATCCGCGCCGAAGATTTTTCAGCCAATGTCGAGCGGAGCTTTCGAGCATGAGTTGTACGTACTGCATTGCCGTGATATTGGTTCCTCTTTGAAACTTGCCTGCTGTTAGGTAGTCGTCGAGCCATGCCTCCAGCTCCTCGAGTCTGTTGTATTTTAGTGTCGTGGAGTTCAGTTTGAAACCGTTGGGCATACGCGTCTCACGTATGGCACGTGTGAAGCAGAGTGCTCCACATGGCTCGATTTCCTCGTCGGAAGCCTCTTCCTCCGAGTGCTCCTCGCGTGCTGCGCGTCTTCGTCTGCTGCGGTTGACTTTGTTCTGCATGATGTCGTCTCGTGCGTCTCGCCGACTGTTGCGGCGCCTGCCATTGTCGTCGTTGTCGCGTTTCTTGTGCTTGTCAGAGCGCCTGCGTCTGTCGTCGTTGCTGTCGTCGTCGTCGTCTGGTGAACTGGGGTCCCTGTTCGGTGTCCGCTCGCGAGTCTGCCGCTTTGCGCTGGGTTTCTTAGGTACCGAGGCGTCGATAGCGTCCTTCATTATCTGCAGAGCTATGGAAGTGTAGCGATCTGTTTTGCCCTTTCTGCTTTTCTGGGCACGGGACAGGTAGTCTTGAGCGCTTATGAGTGCTTCTGCCGGAGTGAGAGTCTCCTCTTCGTCGTCGTCCTCTTCTGACCTGAAGTCGTCTTCCAGTTTCCGCACTACTCTCGCCCTTTCTGCCTTCCGCAAGTTGTTGAGATTCGATCTGTTTCGGATGGGGGAGTCGTGGCCTGGCGAGTCACTTCTGGGAGATTGTCTGCGACTGCTTTTCCTTTCGGGTTCCTCTTTCGCTTGCTTCTCCATGGCTAGGCGCCACTTTCTCGTCTGCTTGGTTAGCTCCCCCGCTAGCTTGTTGTATGCCCTTAGCTCGTCTCTTGAGGCATCTGATGGTAGTAACCTGCCGCGGGCGACTGCTTCCTTTACCATTGCCATCGATTCCTTAGACAAGTATATTTTTTCTTTGGTTGGTTCGCCCGCCGCTGCAACCGGGGTTTGCTGCCTGCTGCGTGATGGCTGGCTGCCTTGGCCGGGTGCTTGTTGTTTGTTGCCTAGCGGCTGACTACTTTTTTGATTGCTTGGTCCTTGCTCCACCGGGACTTTCTTTGGTACGGTCCCTGGTTCTCCTAGCTGTACGACCATCTGACTGGTGTGGCCAGGGCCAGCCATCCTGTTGGTGGTTGGGGTGTCTTGTCGAGTGCCCGGGTCGTCGGCTCGTCCGTTGTTACCTGACGTTGATGCGCCAACTTCTGCCATGAACACCTGTGATGGTGCCCTCGCCGTTTCCTTGCTGATGCATGCGATCGTGCTTCTCCGTGCTGGGGCTTCACTCGAGCGGTCACGAGTAGCGTGGAGCCGTGGGTTGGGTGCATAACTACAACCGCCAGATAGGTTGTCCGTGCAGGTGGCGTCTGCTATGGTCGTTGCTGCAGGTGTTGCCGTCGGCGCACGGGTGCCGTCGATGAGGCGAAGGGTACCCCAGTGGTTGATGTAGATCTGATACGCTCCGAAGATCAGATTGACGCCGGAGTGTAGGTCGGTGAAGACTGGTTTGAGGGTCGGGAGGTGGGCCGTGAATCCGAGGGACTCGAACAGGTTGGATCTTGCCGGAGCCGCCGAGTCGATGAGTGCTGGTGATGATGAGGCCGCCGAGAACGCGTCCCCAACCTGCGCGGTTCCCACAGACGGCGCCAATTGACGGGGATCAACCCCGACAAATCCCATGGTCACGGACCCTGGGTAAGTCATGAGAGGCACAGGTTGGACGATAGCTCGTCGGCAAACAGGAAGGCTCGCTCCTGCTCGATATTATTGACTGGGGAGATGCGATTACAATGGAGTCCAAGGCTGGAGGGCTCAAGGCTAGGGTTACAGGTGAGATTGGATGTCTTTGGCGTCGCCCCTCCTAGCCCTTATATACCTGGCTAGGTCTCAGGGAGTTCATCTACATGTACAGGTAAACTTTCCTAACCCTAGCTTGCTCCGTACGGCAGATCTTCACACCTTCCTTGTGAGTCGAGGACTCCTACGTCGGTGCCAACTAGCGGGCCGAGGCCGTATCTTCATGGGCCTTCTGCCTTCATGGACACCAGGTAGGCTCATCCGTAGGAGTCGTGGGGTCACCCCCTCGTCACCCTCCCTATCCGTGGAAGAATGCGACATTCATTTTAGGGGATAGCGTTGAAGATACCCTAAGTTAGTACCTCCATAGTGGATAGTAACATATGTGTGGTGTTATGTTAGACCTTATTTATTATGCTATGGACACATTTGATCTTGGTATGTGTGATGTTACAATAACTACCTAAGTTACCACAATCAGTTCTTTCCTAACCGAACACCCCCGATCCACATCAAAACCCTTTCCACGCGCGAATCACCTGGCACGTATTCATGACGGTAAGGCGCTCCAGAGAAGACACGACTCGTCAGCATCCACTCCGGTTAGTGAATCGTGACCAGTCACTAAAGCGACGCATTCGTTCTCCGCGCCCGATGAACCAACCACAATCGCATTGAAGGCACCCACGTGCATAAGTATTGCTTCGGGACCATCCACACCCTCAAACCGCGCCTCTCTCCTCCCCTACCCCTCTCCTTCTCTGTGCTCTATCGCCCACCGATCCAGATGATGAAGTCATGGTTGTTCATGTCGGCAGGCGGTGGTAGTTGAAGAAGATCTCCAATGGGATCTCGAAGGAGACCCTGTAGATCTACCGACCGTTCGTGCTCCATGGCGCCCGGGTCCTCGGCAACGGGATCGTCATCTCGAAGCATGGAGCGTCGCCGCCACGACACCAGCATTGTTGCGGCAAGGCAATCAAGGAGGAGATGCCACTGCCGATCGCGAAGGTGTGCGGCCTTCTTCTGCACTACCACAGCCGCCAACTTCGCGAAGAGGGCGGTCAGGGAGGAGGCGAGGAACAAGAAGTGCAATAAGGCGCGCCGCTCCGCCTTCGCAAAGTCCCACTCATCGCCCTCTTGGCTCCTCACCGACGAGAATCTCGCGAAGGCACGTGCCCGCAATTGTTCTGTCACCACGCTGAAGACGTCGAAGCGGTGCCTCCGCCGATTGGACAAACAACTCCGTAAAATGGGCGAACAGTGGTCCTTGAGCAATACCGCCGCCTCTTACAGTGCCAAATGGTCGGGCAAGGACCTGGCCATTCGACCTGTGATCCTGCGCTGGTCGAGTATTCCCGACGCTGGGCGGCGGGTTCCACCGCGGGAATCAAGAAATGGACAAGCAGGACTATCACGGCCCCTTGCTCTTCCACCGCTGGAAAGAGCACGGTGATGACAATAACTTCGCTGAAGAATTCATTCTTCCACTCTCGCGGTCGCGGCTGGCAAGCAGCATGCATGCATGAGACATTGAGACCTGCGTGGGGTGCTGAATTGCTGGAACGAGACAGAGTGTGTGCGTGTGCGGTGCCTCTCTCACATGCCTAGAGGCACGGAGGATTCCACCACTTGAGTCCGCATCTTCTTGGCGGGCGGCGGGCACTGCGGCACGGCCACGAACACGCTGGCCAGATCGTGCGGCACCGGGTAGAAGAGCCGCTGCTGAAGCGGCGCCCGCTTCCTCGTCGGCGCAGGAGCCGTCTTCCGTGGCGCCGGCGGGCACACCGTGGCCTGCATCAGCGCGCTTTCGGCCGTCGTCGGCGTGGTGAAGCTGTCCTCGTCGCCGGCAGCGGCGTCTCGAGGGCTAATTTCTCCAGCAGTGGCCAGAGGCGTGGCGAAGCCGATATCATCGGCGCCCAGGTCCCGCTGCAGCGGCGCAATGTGCAGCATGGAGCCGGTCGCCCTCGGCGTGACGCAGCCGGTGTCGGCGTCGTCGGCTCCTTGTGCCGTGGCCGATGGCGCTGCGCTCCCCTTGGGTGTGACGCAGCCGCCAGTGTTAGCAGCGGCAGTGCTATCGTCCGCCCCCGACGGCGGCACTGCCGTGGCACGCGCGCTGCCCACGGCCGTCTGGATCGGCCGGAGCGGCGCCGGTTCAGAGATTTCCGCGATGTCGAGGCCCATGGAAGCTTGGTCGCGCAAATCCCACCGCTGCTGCTCTAGATCCTCTTGGAAGAGAGCAAGAATGAAATAGTTTATGCAAGCGAGGCGGAGTGCACAGTGATCTGAGCTGAGCTTGCTTGTGTGGTGTGTGGTCTTTTGTAGGACGAGGAAGGAAGGAGGAGACAGGCGTCGTGGAGGTGGTGATGAAGAGGAGGGTAGCTAGCTAGGCAGAAATAAGTAAAGGAGAAGCAATCCCATCGCAGGAACAGAATTATATGCAGGCAACAAGCAAAAGCCCGGGCCGGCGCATGTTAAATAGATCATCACCCATGGCCACGAGAAAGAAGGTGAAATGATTGTGGGAAGGAGAGCGGTGGCGCAAATGATTGTTAGAAGGAGACTAGGAGAGGGTGGTGAAACTCTCTCTTGGATCCATCCAATAGATGTAGATGTAGATCGCACCTCCTCCTTAAGCTTCCATGCTCATCTTTCTTTTTCTCTCCCTTTGAGAAGAAAAAGGGTGAACTACGAATCAGAGATCAGATCAGATGGTTCAGGAGCAGAAGGATGCCGGCAGGCAGGAAGGGTTAATTTCTCTATACCCAGCTGGGTGCTGGCCTTAATCCCGCTTCCTCGCTACGTAATGTAACTACAGTTGTTTAAGGACGCTAAGTAATGCAATTAATTACTGAGCAGAGTGCCTCAAGTCAAGAATGTTTTTCCTACTCCTCCTCCCTACTTTTGCTTAATGTAAAGTATGTGCTGCTATGAAGTATGTTCACAGCAGCACAGTGAAGCACATGCAGCCAGTACAACTAACTTAATTGTCATGTAAGTAATGCAGCACAGTGAAATTAATCTCCAAGGACGATGCATGCATGATCTGATTATTTGCTATAGTGTTGCTAGGACAAGTGATTTAATTGCCATGTGAATTGTTGGTTAGAGCAGATGGCTCCCATGATCCTACTATCATTTTTGCCTTGCTGGATTCTTTTGTGAACACATGCATGAATCTGTCCTGTTACCACCGACTACGACTAGAAACTAGTATATTCTACAGATTTTCTATCACAATTAGTACTGATTCAAAAAAAAAACGATTGAAGATTGAATTGTAAATACGTTTAGAATAAAATTGAGTGAATGACAACGTAGGAATCCAAGGCGGCAAGTTGCAACGCAGTGAGACAGAAAAATATGGCGATGCAGCAAATAGGAGTTTCTTCTAGAGGGGATTTTGTTCATGTGGCCGTGTCATCATGGATGGCTCATTCATACCGAGCTGGCTGTGTCCTCTTGTAAATGCACAGTGTGGATTATACCACCCCCACTGGCAGGTGGGCCCAACAGCCTTTAAACAGTGAGCTGCAGCATGGGACACGGGCGTAATAATTTTCGGCGCAGGCTGCGCCGGTGGATCGTCCCGCCCCAACCTCACCCAGCCGTCAGATGGACTGCTGCGCTGCGCAAGCCTGCAACAAGTCCCATCGTTTCTTTCTGCTCCACGTCGATTTCAGAGCCACTGCAGCAGGCGAATTTTGTTCAAATCTAATTTTCATTTGTTCTTATACAAGAGGACGGTCTACATACCGTTGATCACAAAACTAGACCACACAATTTGCGTGTTCGGGATGTCCTCGGCTCTAGAAGCTAATGGAGCGGAGCTGAGAATTTCTAGTACAATTACGCGGAGCGACTAAAACTGTATTTTACATTTTTCTGAAGGGGAGCCGAAGTAGAAGGAAACCGAACAGGGCCTAAGAAACCAGTCAATTTCTCGCTGCCATTTCACATGGGTGTTAGCAGAAAATTTTGTTAAATTTTAAGTAATAATGATACTATATTCTTCTTAAGAGAATCCAACAACATCCTCCCTTAAAAAAATTTATGTTATGGATTGGTGGAACGGCATGCTTGTCTACCTCTAGTGGTGTGAAGAATTGGACATCATGTGTTGGTTTGATGGTGGTTGTGCTGCTGCTACAAAGATTGTAACTGTGTAACGGGACTTTTATTTTTTCTCTTTTTGTATTGGTTGGCTGAGTGCATCCGTACTGTCTTTTGGGCATTGTGTAGTTGCAGAGGCCGGGTGTAATTGATATCTTTTTGATATTAATGTATTTTCCTTTTCCAAAAAAAACCTCTAGTGGTACGTCTCTGAGTGTATACGGTTCTTGATCATGCTAACTTATCAAATCATATCAAACTATATCCTCCCCTCTCGTTAGGGCTACTCCCCTCGTTGCTTCCCCTCGGTGTTGAGGCCATCCAACCTATCTTGCCTCTACCTCGACCATATTGCCTCTGTTATTTCTTGCATGGCTCGTGCGCACTGCCATGTGTTGTTGCTGGTTGGGGGTTTGGGTTGAGTTAGGGTGTCCCTAGAGGTTTTGATTGGATCGTTTGCCTTCAACCATGGCGGAACTCGCTGCTTCCAAGGGGGGAGGATCTTGCTGATCTTATGGGCCAACTCGGGATCCAAGAGGACGATCTTGACGACCTCGTTTTCGAAGACTATTACCGAACCAGATGTTGAACCTCGATGGCTTGCGATCGGCAAAGTGCACACTTCCACGTAGTTTTGAGATTTCAGGTTCTACAAGAACATGCGAAATGCATGTGATGTGAGCCACACGATGCAATATTTGTGTCTCAGTCACATGCACGACGTCATGGAGGGAGGTACTTGGTCATTTCGTGGACAACCCTTCTTGTTTACACCCTATGATGGGTTCATGAAGCCCTCTGCATTTGATTTGAACACATTCAAAATCTAGATTGAGATTCATGACTTACCGGATGCTATGAGGGGAGAGAGAGATGGAGATAATGAGCCATCACATTCGTCTCCCACGCTTTCCCACGCGTACAAGCCGTGTGAAAGGTGGCTAAACCGGGTCTGGTTGGGAAAAATTGTGGATTCAATCGTTCCTCTTCATCCCGAC
This sequence comes from Bromus sterilis, assembly GCA_950022295.1. Lineage (NCBI taxonomy): Eukaryota > Viridiplantae > Streptophyta > Magnoliopsida > Poales > Poaceae > Bromus > Bromus sterilis. The sequence continues at coordinate 15,405,002 of OX465598.1, read as the reverse complement.
CCCGAAGTGCTTTGAGGTTTGTACGAACCAAATATTGGATGCAATAGAGACTTTCAAACACACCATTTCTGCATTATATGGGTCTGTATCAACCAGATGCAGGCTACCAAACCCATTCAGAGTATATTACCTGAACATAAGAAAACATTCAAGACGGACAAGGCAATAAAACTTGCAAATAAACGAACGTATAATGGCGTGGCAGAAGCGCAGTACGTAGGGCACATATGCATGCACCGGCACTCCGGCAGCTAGCACATGACGGCGAGATGCAGCAGATGCCATTGCCAACACCCCCTCGCGCTCCCCGGCGCGATCGACGGGAAGGCGGGGGCCGGCCGGAATCGTGAGGCCCTCGATCGGCCGTTTTTAGCATGTGCATGCTGCTGGTCACGTAGTACGTCGGAGGCAGTGGCCGTACGGGGAACTAGCTAGCTAGGCAGCAGGCATTGAAGCTCACCTGCAGAATTTTAATGGCCGCCACGCTGCCTTGCTCGGTGAATCGCAGGAGGGGGACACACGCACCTGCACGCTTAACACGCGCCTGCTGAATGCCCGATCCATCTTGCAGTCGCAGAGTACGCTGCATATGCATATACGTATCATATATGCATGTGTCGAATTTTGCTGTTTATACATATATTGTGATCGATCTACTGTGATCACAGTGGCATTAGTCTGTGTCATTTTGCTATATACTATATGCCTGAGGATCTACTGTGATCACAGTCGCAAAGTACGCACGTCTCAGTCTCTCAGATGTGCAGACCAGGAGAGATTGCAGTGGAATAAAGCAAGAAAGGAACCTGGACCTTCTGGGTTTCAGTGTCACTCGTTAACTCAAGATCTACTCTGCATTGCAGTCAACATGATGCTTTTTTTCACCAACACAAATTAAGCACCTAGCTATGCCGGCCTCTGATCTGCAAAGACCTGCTTGGGTCGCATGCATGCATGCATGGTGATTACTACGTAAGCTTTGATTTACATTGTGGTCTTTTTTCTTGGTGCGAGGTTAATGGCGGCATAACCAAACAACAAGTTAGCTCTACGCCTTAACTAGGCATGGACCATTGGTAGTACTTACATGATAGGATAGCTATGTAGGAAGACAAGTGTGGTGTCCGCTGTCAGTCTAGCAAAATGATGGAGGAAACTACAATGAATGAATCAATGAATGTGGAGGAGTACTACGTACGTTTCTCGCACGTACATTCGAAATTCAAAGTACATTTCCCTCCAATTTTTTGACGCTTCCATTGGCCTGTTGTGCATGCATGGATAGCAAAATTCGCACGCCTTCGTTGAATGAATAAGTTTCATTAATGGCGTGAGATGAGAGATGCTTCTGTGGGGGTCAGGTGCCCATAAGTTTCCTCTCATCGTCGCTCAGCGCAGAGGGACCAAATCAATATTACACAGCGAAACAACTGTAGCTGGCTATAGCGGACAGGGCAGGATTGCCAACTAATCCGCATTTTCTTCTTCTTTGCAATTGATCATCATGTATTGTGGACCACCCGGACTGCAGAGACTGACCTTGCTGTTGGCCAGATTCATACAGATTTATAGTCTCTGTAGTTTTGTGAGTAATTCGGTGGTTGGATTATATATCTAATTAAATACCTTGTCTATGTCAAAACTACTTCCTCCATTACGAATTAGTTGACTTTCATTTGTATACATGTCTATATACACATGTGAATAAATGAAAGTCATCTAATTTAAAATGGAGGGAGTATTAAACAGTCTCTTCAATTGACGGAATTTAGTTACTGCACTGCTTATTGGGTTGCTACCTATGTGCGCAGTATATCTTTTTGGTAAACTCCAGTTTTCACCCCTGGTTTTGATAATTTTTGGCAAGTCTTATCCCATTTTATGTGATTTTCATCTATTTTACCACATACTATGAAACATGTGCCACGTTTATCCTTTATTTTTTTTAACAAATTCATTCAAGTTGGTCCTGCCTATTAGAGTACACGTGGGGCACTTTGTGTAGACGAATTTATTTCGACAACAGCTTTATCCATGTCTCCATTTGATGTGAAAGAAGAAGAGAAATATTAGACCAGAAACCCGTTAAATAAATTTAAGGGGCTATCTAGGGTGCTGATGTGTTTCAGTCTCCTTTTGTGCCCACAATTAAAACACAACTGCTCATTTCTCTCTCATTCCAATTGCAAGGAATAAGAGATAGAACAGGAGCAAAATTTAAACCAATAAAATCTACGAAACTTCAAATAAAGAAGAAGCAACAACCAAATCTAAAAGTGACTAATACATCCATTGGAAAAAAAAGTGACCAGGACTTTAAAAATGTTTACATCCCACATATTAATGATGTATAATTTAATTATTGTATATATATGGGCCACAGTTACCTTAAATCTATCTGGTGATCCCTGCTCTTACAAAGTTGGCCTACCTATCAGAGTACACATTGGGTGCACCACGTAGACGGATTTAATTTGACGGTTGGTTTATCCACACGCTCTTTGCTCGCGTAAGAAGAAGAAATTTTTTGAAAAATTTGATAAGGATGTGCTTGGTAGCTTACATGGGGTTGCTTGAGTTTTTTTTTTTTTGCATCAACATAGACTATCCCCATTTAGTCCGTCTCACCAGCAACGAGATCTCGTAGAAACTAGGCATGGCACATTTATCCTCTGTTTTTTTTTTCATTTTTGGACAAATTCTTACAAGTTGGTCCTACCTATCAGAGTACACGTGGGACACATTGTGTAGACGGATTTGCTTCTGCAAAGTTTTCGCCGTGTCTTTTTTTATGAGAAAGAAGAGAAATATTAGACGAGATAACCGTTAAATGTATTTAAGATGCTGTCTAGGGGGCATGTGTGTTTCAGTCGCCTTTTCTGCCTACAATAAAAACACAACTGCTCATTTTTTCAAGAAGGAACAACCAAATTTAAAAGTGGTTAATACATCCATTGGTAAAAAGGTACTTTAAAAATTTGGTGGCATCCTGTATTTGTTGTGATGCAATTTTTCTCACCTCGTGTTGCGTGCGTGTTTGCATAGGAAAAACGGTTGATTCGGGGCGTGACTCCGAAACTACGTTTTGGGGTTCGTTGAGCAGCGTGCGAGCTAGAACATGGAATCACTTGTTTTTGTCAAACATCCGAAGAAGTGTAAGATTACCTTTTGTTCCCAGTCTATCTAGTTCTACCAACTTTCATGTGACCTTAGCCAGACAGGTGCATCCTAACAAACACGACTTAGTTGTATCTAAGGTGCATATGAGTTTTGATAGCCTTTTGTGCCCAAAATTAAAATGCAACTGAACATTTCTTTTTTCGCAACCGCTACTCCGCAACAAATACAAAACTTAAAAGAGAACAAATAAAAATCAATAAACACTACAAAACAAAAATAAACAATACGCAAAAACCCATTGTCTATAATTTAACTAGATGATGCCCCACGCGTTATTGTGGGGAAATTTGGCAATATAATTCAGTAAAATGTTTTGTTAAATGAAACAAGAATATTTGAAACCGTAAGTTTTGAATTAAGATATGAATTTAATATAAATACCATAATAGAATAAAAATTATCATCCAAGGTTTATAGTTTTGGAAACAACAAAATTTCGCACCTCACCGAAATATGCAAAATTTCAGAAATTTCGCATATTTCGGAAATTACTTCGTATTTTGAATTTTGAATTTTCACTTAATTTAAATGAATTTTAGCCTAATATAAATTTATTTCAAAATTAGTTTGAATATGATCCAAAATTTCGGGGTTATAGATATTTTGGACCAAATTTCGTCGAAGTTTTTAACCGTTCTCATGCATGCATGTTGCATGTTAAGCTAGCTATTTATACATATGGGCCATGGTTACCCACTCCATACAGCAAGCCAGGCGTACTTAAATGAGGTGTACGTAGTATGTACAATACAAACTGTGGCCCTCCTTCCTTCCTTACGCATGGAATCGTGGAGGGCCATGGGTGTCGGCCGTTAATTACTGTTGATCTGAAAGGAGAAGTTGATAAACATCTGCAAGTCCAAAGACCTAGCTAGGTACTACTCCCTCCGTAAAATAATATAAGAGTGTTTAGATCACTACTTTAGTTGTATAAACGCTCTTATATTACTTTACGGAGGGAGTAGTACCGTAGTATAGTACTCGTAGTACATTTATTTTCACGTTCTACGGTAGGTTGTACGCGGTACATTCCAGTATGACATCACGTACAGTCAAATATGCACGGTTCTATGGTCAGGTAATCTCAGAATTTCAAATGTACCGTGACAGCGTACGTACGTACGTACGTACGTACCTGCAGTCGCACGTACAGGATGGCATTTGATTTGAAAAAGGAAACCTGCAGGCCGATCAGGACCACTCGCACTTACTACAACCATGCATGCATGTACGTATATCTCTCTCTACCTCTACTAATTGTTCCCGCCATGCATAAAATAAGCTCGCTCGACATGATCTAGATCCGTACTAAAGGCCAAGTGGTAGTTGTACACAAATGCTTAGTATAGTCGCGTACGAAATGATGTAGGTTTGCCACCTACCTGCATGCATGCTTTTGTTTCTTTACGTATCATGCATGAGCAGATGCGAGGGCCAAGGGGCCCTGCGTGGTATCTGGTAATAAGAATGGGATATCATACACCGCCACATGCTACGTACTCCCTCCGTTTCATCATGTAAATTCAAATTATACTACGTACAAAAACATCTTACATTATGAAACAAAGGTAATACGTACGTGACTGGTGATTGATACTGCTTCTTCCACTACTTGCCCTTGTCGTAGTGAAGGAAGAGCTCGACATAGAATGCATCAACATCTGGTTGGTTGGATCTGGCCTTCCAAGCTTAACATTTACTCCATCTAGGTGGACTTTCTAATACTGGAAACAACTTTCCATTTTAATCATGCTAGCCGTGATAGCTCGGTGACCACAATCGTGATGTCTGTGCGGTGTCTTTGTCGTCTCGACCAACAACTCAAAAAAATCGATGAGGAGTGGTTTTTCAGTGAGTCCCCCTCGGCAAGGGCAAGGATCGGGGTGTTGTTCCTCCCCAAAAGGACCGGCGTTGGAGGCGGCCCTTCGCGCAACGGAGGAAATTGGGCGTCTTCTCCGCTAACAGAAGGCTTCTATCGAGCAGTGTTGTCACACTCCGACGCACTTTCATCGCCGGAAGGATTATTCTACAACGACGATGAAACGAATGACGATGGAGAGGCCGTGGGGCAACATGGTCAGGCATACGAGTTCTTTTTAGTCTTATTAGTTAAATGGACAAACTATCATCCGGTTTACATAAATCATTTCCGAATTACATGTTTTTTGTAAGTTTATCCGAATTTATTTGATTTTTACCGATTTAAAATAAATCATGGATAGATGCATGTTTGCGATAAAAATTGAATAATCGACATCCATATTAATATTCGCGAATTGATCTGAATCTAAGCGGGAAACGAATAATGTGCTTATTTTAAGGGTCGAAGTTAAAAATTCCATGGAGGATAATAGATGGTTAAATGTGGCCGTGTCATGCATGGCTCGTACCGGGCTGGCTGTTCTACGTGGGTGCATGTGCATGGTTCCTCTCTGACGGTTTGCGTTGGAGACCACTGGCAGGTAGGTCCCATGCCCTTTGCAAGGCGGCCTGCAGCGTGGAACAGGAGCCTAATAATTTGGCGATGCGCCGGTGGATCATCCTACCCCAATGTCAGCTAGCCGTCGAAGAAGATGGAACAGAGCCTGCTTGCCTGGAACGCTGCGCTGCAGCCCAGCCTGCTGCAAAGAGTCCCATCGTTTCCTTTTGCTCCGAGTCTATTTCAGAACCACTGCACAACAGGCGAATTTTGTTCGGAGGCACGGTAATCTTTTTCATTTTTTTTTTCTATACAATAGGACAGTCATCGAAATTCTTCGTGCTAAGGTGGACCAAATCAGCATACCTTCAACCTGAACCGATTCCGTCTCCATTTCTCCTGATGAACAGAGTAGACAGGTTGTGGGTTGAAAAGAAACGTCTTCAACTACGCCTTTCTTAGCCTATATGTTCGGGCTGTCTGTCACCCTTCCAACTTACTTCATATGTGTAACAAACTGGAGTCGTTCGAACACGTTCTATATGTCGAACTGACAATCCGAACCCAGGGAAGAACCCAATAGTCCGAGCGAAAGCTCACCAATTTGCGTGCCGGCATTCATGGCACGACATGTTTTGACATGCCGACCAACGAGTCTAGCCCCGACTTTTAAATTTTGAACTGCGAGGATCAAACCCTAGCCACACTCACTTTCCTTATTACCCCCTCAAACCCGTGTCGTCATCATGTGTAGCTTCAACATGAGAGACCATATGTTACTCATCGCATACGCTTCACAAAAACTGCACGATGGCTTAGAGATCTCAAACATTTTACTTTTGTGCATTAGGTTCGATCTATATAAGGTGTGTGATGTCTTCATGGCACACGATTTAAGGTATGGATGTGTGATAGTGAAGGCTTAGGCCTCTTCCAATGCGAAGGTGCTAAGTGCATTAGATGAGTTTGGCAACTAGAGTTTTCAAAGCATTGGTGTTTAGCTTATTGTCTATAAGGTTACTTCATTTAATTATTTAACAACTAAAGTTTTCCTTGCATAGACTAGTTTTTATTTATTTTTAATGTTTTGCATAGTTCGCGTGACTAGCACTGTTTCTTCCCGGAGTCATCAAACTCCTCTATCTCTCTCTCTCTCCTTTTAATTACCTTGTCATATAGAATGTTTTGCCTAGTTGGCAGGCTTAGCACATGTACAAGATGGAGCATTGAGAGCAACCTTAATAGCATCGATCTATCTTAATGTTGGGGCATTTAATTAGGGGGTGTAATTAATTAGGTCAATAAAAACAAAACAAATCAATCATGCATACAATTTCTTGGAAACATCTCGTAAGAGTATCATTTCTTGTAAACAACGTATTAATCCCTTGAATCGTGAAAAAGGTATCCAAGACAACATATCAATAAAACTTCAATTCAATTCGCACCTTGTTGTGCTTCCTCACTATCTGCTTCAATTCACTTCACCATAGCACGATCATTCCTTATTTCTCATCGCCGCTAGATAAGGGGCGCAACACAAAACTAATATACACAGTAAATAAAAATGAAGGTAGTACTTGTTATTTCATCTACAGGTTGTACCAACGAACTGAGCCTAACGTAGTTCACTATGGTTCAAGTTCCAGATTTGATATAGATGCATTTTTCTTGATTCGACTACGTGGTTTCTCTTAATTAAGGCTAGAGTGTGTGTATGCATGCATGGATTCATAGAAGCATTAATTGTGAATGCACTGAGTTAAAAAAAAACTAAGCTAGTACCAAAGTATATTTTTATCATCTTTATAAAAAATACATACGCAAAGTATGTTACCTAGCTCAACAGAAAGGTATCCAAGACGACAGAGCAATAAAACTTGGAAATAAATGTACTGTACGTATTATGGCGTAGCAGAGAAGCGCAGGACGTAGGGCATACATGCACTGGCGGCTAGCACATCACGGCGCCACCCAGGACAGGAGATGCCATTGCCATTGCCATTGCTGCCAGCCGCCCCCTCGCGCTCCCCGGCGTCATCGACGGGAAGGGACATTATTAGCACGTGCATGCAGCTGGTCACGTAGTACGCCGGACGGCCGGAGCCATTGGCTGGCCGTACGCGAACTAGCTAGGTTGGCAGGCGGCATGCATTCAAGCTCACCGGCAGAATTTTAATGGCCGCCACGCACGCTGCCGTGCTTTGCTGAATCGGATCGGAGGGGGACACACGCACCTGTACTCTCACAACGCGCCTGCTGCACATGCCTGACCGATCTCGCCCTTGCCCCGTAGTCGAAGTTGGCAGAGTGTGCATATATATGTCTGAAATTTTGCTGTTTGTACACCAAGTGTTACGACGATCTAGTGTGATATGTGTGGATGGTGGTCGATCTCTAGCCACTGGTAAGGTCAGATGTGCATGCAGCTCAGGAGGATTCCAGTGGCAGAAAGAGAGAAAGGAACCCGGAGCTTCTGGGTGGGTTTCAGTGTCACTTTTGGCCATCACTCGTTAACTTAAGATCTACTGTACTCTTCATGGCAGTCAATATGGAGCTTTTTCCACGACACAAAGCAGCTAGCTCTGGGCTATCTTTCTGCCTCTGGAAAGACCTGCTTGGGTCACATGCATGCATGGGCCATTGCTACATAACGAAACAAACAAGTTAGGCCCTACGCCTTAACTACACATGGAGATTAGTAGTACACACGATAGCGCTGGGAAAAACAGGGAGGGACACAAGTGTGCTGTCCGCTGTCAGCCTAGCGAAATGATGAACTGAAATCAATCATCAATTAATGAAAACGTACGTAGGAGTACATTCCAATTCCAAGTACATTTCCCTCCAATTTTTTGACGCTTCCCTTGGCTCCTTTTGCACGAGGAGCAAAATTGGATGGCCTGTGATGAGCCTTGTCTCCACAGATGAGAGATGCTTCTGTGGGTCAGGCGCCCATAAGTTTGCTGCTCTCATCATCGCTCAGAGGGTCCGGGTCCAAATCAATATCCACAGGGCAACAACTGTTGCTGGCTAGTATAGCGAACAGGATTGCCAACTAATCCGCTTATTTTTCTTCTTTGCAATTGATCGTCATGTACGGTGGTCCACCCTGCAGAGACTGACCTGCTGCTGCCTAGATTCATACAGATTTATTATGGTCTATGTAGTTTTGTGAGTAATTCGGTGGTTGAATTATGAGAGTTTTTACGGTACCCTATATTGTTCATTGGGAAGGTAGCAGTATATTAAAGTTGCACTTTTTCGTCCAGCCGTCCTCGCCGGGGGAGACGTAACCCAAGCCGGGGTGAGACGGCCTGAGCTGCCGGAGAGGGTAAACTGCTGCACAGCTCTAGCGCGAGTCACCGGCAAAGACCTTGTGGATACGGAGAAGAGGCGAGATCAGTCGTGGGTGTACGCCGATCGGCCCCGGACCACGACGGGGTCACAGCTGAACATCGGCGTCGGAGCGGCGAGTCCTCCTTCAGCGTCAAGTCCCTAGTAATGCAGTACAACAAGTTAGCAGGAGGGCATGGCCGCCAACAGTCAAACGCAGTGACGCCCCTGATGGCCAAGGACACGGACGCAGCCGATAAGGCGGCTACTTCTTCCACCCGGCCAAAGTCACCCCGCCGCCGCCCGTCAAGGATTGGGGCCGAACCCACCACGACGCCGTCTTCGTGCCCCACGGCTCCTCCTCCCGGCTCCACTCCCTCCTCGACTTCGCCCCAGACGCCTCCCGCTTCAAGCTCTACGACTCCCACCAGGGCCTCCTGCTCCTCGAGCCCACCGCGTCGGTCCCCAAGGGCATCCTCCCGCGCCTCCTCGTCCTCGACCCGGCCTCACGCCGCCGCCGCGCAGCACCGTGCCCGACGACCGCGTCTGGCGCTGCTCCAGGTTCTACATCGGCTCAGCGCTCCTCTCCCGCGCGCACCCCAGCAGACGTATGTCGTGCTCGAATCTTGTGTGACACATGTATACTGGACGACGGGGCCGCAACCAGTGCAAGCAATACTGCTAGTGATTCCATTGCCGAATTGGAGCAGTACAGATTGGTTATCACCATTAGATATCAAAAATGGACGGTCAATATTTATCACAGGGTACCATAAAAGAGCTCTGAATTATATACTCTAATTAATAACCAGGTCAGTCGTCCCCAAAGTATTACATGGTCTCTTCAATTCATATAATTTAACTACTGCATTACACTCAATTCCAGTGTTTACATCATGTTTTAATATTTTTGACATTCTACCCTGTTAAGTGAAGCTTCTAACACATTTTACCCTTACAAAAAACAGTTATAGCATGTTCTGTCAAGTTGGTTCTACCTACCAGAAGACACATGGGGGCACCTTGTAGATGAATTTACTTCTAGGGTTGGTTTCTCCCCGCTCTCCTTTATTATGGGAAAGAAGAGAAAAGATGGAAACCTGCAAATCTCTCTAATTAAGGTCCTATCTAGGGCGCAGACGAGTTTCATCTGCTTTTTGCGCCCACAACTAAATTGTATATGCACAATTGTAGTTTGGCAATCACAACAAATACAAGCTTAAGAAACAACTAATAAAAACCAACCTATGAAACAGCTTATAAAAACTAACCTATGAAATACAACAATAATAGTAAACTAAACAAATGACTAAAACATCAATTGGCAAAAAGTGAGTGAAATATTAAGACAATCATTGCCTAGCCCTTGATAACTATGGAAAATGATAGGTGCCGAACGTCAGGGCGATAGCCCCCCTGCCCAGACTTTTTTTGAACTAAAATTGCCATTTATGTAGAAAATTGTCATGCGCTTACAACTAAAGTTGCCAATCGCACTTAACTAAAGTTGTCAACCAAATTGTTCAGAATTACCATCACTTCCGCCTTAACACGTGACACTTATCAGGATCCATAATTATTTACAGGTCAATTGCGGTATTTTGCAGACAAAGAATTTAATACTGTGTGGTTTAATTACCGTATATAAATATGGGCCACACTTACCTTAAACTTGTCTGGTGATCCTTGGCATGGCCAACCACAACCACCCATCCCATTCATTCAAGCTAGGCATAATTAAATGATGAGCATGTACAAACTGTGGCTCGCGTTTGCACCTCATCGCTATATATGCATGGGAGTCGTTCGTTCTATGGTTCTCCGTAGTTGGTTGTACACGGTACACCTTCTCAAATGTGCACGGTTCTGATGGCCAGAAACTTCAGGTGCACGTACGCTAGTACCGTAGTACGTCCAGTCTCCTCAATTGGGTTCACACGTCGTAGTTGCCGCCAAATAATAAACCCAGACGTACAAACCTTCCTACTGCTGGACCAACGTACGCGAGTCAAAATCACTTGTGCACCATGCATGCATCGGAACCTGAACTGGGTAGCACTTACATACTCCATGTATGAGCTTACTGCTTATGTTGCAAGATGAAATGCTGAAGTTTGTATGTGCTCCAGTAAAATAAGACAGGCGATATCTGTCTCCACCAGATCAGAGAACAGATCAGGAACCCTGCGGGCAGAAAAATAAAAGGGAACCGGCCGGAGAAGAAAAGATCAGAAAACAAACGGCTAGCAGGATTAAAATAAGTACTCTACGTGGATAAACAATGGTGCGCGACAGGGTACAATCACTGAATCGCGCAGAATCTGACTACAGATAATTTATCTATCGATCTGAAGTCATCTTTACTCAAAGCTACCCCCAATGACACCCACATCCCCTTGCCTCATCCAAAATCTACTGCAATAACATAGTGATATTTATTTTTTCTAAAACAATAAAAAACTGCAACTGCGTACGTACAGATTGGCTATGATTTGGAAAAGAAAACAAGCTGATCTGGACCACCCACACTTGCTACGTACCATGCATGTATCTCCCTACGTGTTCCCGCCATAAAATAAGCTCGACATGATCCAGATCCGTGTTGAATGTTATACTAGTGGTGTAGGCTATGATGCAGCTAGGTTCGACACCTAACTGCAAGCTCTTGTTTCTTTACATTTCATGGCAGGTACGTAGGTAGATCGATCCAGCGAAATTCTACCCAAGACCCTCCCTCGCTCCATGTTGCAGTGATGAAAAAGATTTTAGACAGGCATGCATCTGCATCTGGCTAGGTGTGTTCCTGCTCTTGACTCCTAAATATAACCATGTATGATGGTGATTAACAATTACAACGGCAGATTCGGTCTACTTATAGTAACAATTAAGCTATTGCTAATCTCCGTCGTTACAGTTAACGACGTTAATTATCTGGCGGCGAGTGGTAGGGGCCAAGCAGCTACGAGTAACGTCCAGGCATCGGATACCTTCTTCTTCCCGATCGATCGATCTCGCTACCCCATTTATATTTTATTAAATTCAGAGCCCGACTCCTCCTGCTCTGCTGCTTCCATGCGTTTGTTTGCTCCGTCTCCCCTCTGCATCATGGCGAGCACGAACCTCCAGGATGATTGCTGCAACCTGATTTAACTACTCTGGAGCCGGATATACCATGTCTCTGATTCTTGTTTCTTCTCATGAGAGTTCAGATCTATTAGACGAGCTATAGCTAGGCAGCCTAGCTAGATCTACAACATGGAGGGCATCATTTGCCTCATGCTTTGTTTAGCGGTACTGTCCTTGCTTTAACCCAGAACAGAAGAGTTACTGTAGGACCTGCTAAATTCTTGCGTCATTGAATAAAATTACAGTACTATGTTGCTGCGTGGAGCACGACATGTGTAAGCACAAGGAGGCCTGCACATGCACAAAATTAGAGGACGGCCCGACATCCGAGGCGAACGTGGTGCACGTCCGAACGGAGGAACTAACCCAATGTTAAACCTTTCGCAACAGAAGAAGTATCATAGCTAGTAAGATGCATGTCAACTAAGCAATTTTGAAGATATGATATAAAATTAAATTAGGAAAAAGAGAGTTTAGTATCATAATATGATGTTGTATCATAATAAATGCTACATTTGTATGTGTCTTGCATGATAATATATAAAATCTCTATGATACTAAGCTATGATATTATGTATTACAGAGGTAATATCATACACTAGTATCATGTGCATATTATCAATATATGATACTACCCATTGGCCATTGCGTAAGGTCTTTAGGCATGCACATATATTGTTAAATATGGACCACGGTTAATTCATTCGAGGATGACAAAGTGAATGAATAGTAACTGTTTGGTAATTATTGGTGATGACATTTTGGGAGGATGGTTATGTGCATTACTAAATGGGCCGCACGATCCATTTACCAATGTTAGTTCTCTTCAGAATTTTTGAAACAAATACATAAATTATAATCACATTTTATAAATAATATAGATGGAAATAATAAAAATTATTAAAAATTATTCATACATTGATTTTAAAATCCATAAATTTAAATTATTAAATACAGAAATAAAGACTTAAATTAAAATGTTTAATGAAAATTATATAAAAATAACCCTTTTATAAATATTCCTGAATATTACAAAAAATCAAAATTACCAAGTTTCATAAATAAATAAATATATAATTGATAGAAATTATTAAATAATGGACTTATTTAAAAGATTATGTAATATTTGATAAAATATGGATATAAATTTTTTAAATTTTTTGATAATTTAAATAATGTTGCGTGATGAGTACAATCAAAAGCCTGAAATATTACTTTAATAATCATATCAACAAAATTAAAATTAAATTGTTATTTTTGTTACAAATAATATACATGCAAATAAAATCAATTTATCAATTGTTCATGGTATTTTAAAACAATATGTATTACTTTTTTCTTTGTATGCATTTTTAGCGAGTTTTCTTTGTACTGTTTCACTAAGAGAAGTGATCAACGTGATGTGAAGTAGAAAATTATAGTTATTTGAATTATTTTTTGATACATGGGGTCCATTTATCACGCGGGAAGCGAATACCTCAACATACATAAATGGTGACTTTATTTACACGTTCATGCAAATTTGATGATTCACTTTTTATACTTTACAAGTTTGTGCATCAAACTGACCATAGAAGTTTTAAGACTTTCACTGTATTTATCTCATTTTTCTACATGAATTGGAATTGGTTCTATATAGATATGACTTGAGAAGTGTTTGTATTACAGTTGACTTTTTATACTTTACAAATTTGTGCACCGAACTGACTGTAGAAGTTTTAAGACTTCCTAATTATCAGCGAAACTTGGGGGGAGGGGGGGAGGGTGAAATTATGTATCGCGCGTAGCGGTTTCCATATGACCCTTTCCTATAGTGAGCCATTAGTGTGCTCGCATATATTGAAAGATAAATTGCAGTGTAAAATTAATGTCCATGATTTTAAAAACTATTTATAACATTCGACCCAAATGCAAGTGAAATTTTTAAAAAGTTCACACGTTTCAAAAACATATATGCAATATTTGTTTTAAATGCTATATCATGTAAAAGAATACCATGTAATTCCAAATATATTGAATACCTTTTGAAAAATGATGTCAAAATCTTAAAAATAATGACGCATCCGAAACTCAATGATTGTGGCCTTTAAAATATATTTATTTTGCATATAAAGTATTAATATTTCTTCAAACTAATGATTAATATAATTCAAAACTATATTTAAGTTTTTTAACACTTATTAAAAATATGAAGCTAATTATTTGAGAACATAAAAGATATTTAATTACTGTTAAAAGAAAATATAAAACATTTTAGAGTATAGGAAACTAGAAGAAGACCCCGCGCGTTGCAGCAGAAATCTCTATAAGAATTCTATATTGTAAATTAAAAGGGTATAAGATGCATGTAAATAAAAATAGATGACATGGATAAATGATTGATTACAATAGTGGATGATGTGGATAGTTTGTATGTTGAGATAAATACCATAAATGTATCTTAGTAGAATTTTGTTAGTGGATGACATGGATAAATGATTGGCTACAATAGTGAATGATGTAGATAGCTTACATGTTGAGATAGACACTATAAATACATCTTAGTAGGGTTTTGCTTTATAGGAGACCTCTAAACTCCATTCGGCCAGCAAAAGTCGTCGGGCTGTTGGCGAGTTGTAATGATAATGATTCGGTTTTACCGGCAACTATAAACTCTCTCTGTTCGAAAATAATTGATCAGATTTTAGTTTAAATCTTACATTCTTAAGAAGTAGCTCCCCACTACTATCAATTCTCTCAACATGCACACACTCCACCTTATCATGCATGCCACATCACCCTCCACTAGCATATTTCTCTCAACATGCAAGTATGTCACATCATCATCCAACATGCATGAGAAAGACCAACCTCAATATGTCACCATGCATAATAAAAACCCACATGCAACATGCATGCACGAGAATTTTTATTTTATTATGATATTTATTTTAAATCCATATATTAGTTCAAAAGTTATTGTTTCAAATATACATGCTCCATTTAACCAAACATTTTCACTGAAATATTTTGCAAAAAGGTTCCGCAACAACATGCGGGGCATCATTTAGTTTAAACAACAACCACGTCAACACTGTCAGCTCATGCGAGACAGATGTAGGCCTCACCTCACGGAACGAGCTAAGTGGGTCGGCATAGTAGCGTTCATTCAGTATTTTTATCTTTCCTTTACTTATATGACCCTAAAAATAACATTATTTATATAATCCAACATTGTTAATACCAATATTTTTAAAAGAAATAATAGAAAAATGAAAACGAATTCACTTGAATACGAAAAATGTGGTCACATTTAAAGCATTTTTAGTTAGTTTTTATAAATATCCCTGGCATTAGAAAGTGTTCACATGTTCAAGAAAAATGTTTTTAGAATATCTAAAATTGTTTATACAATAAAAAAGTTCATCTAATTTTACAAAATGTTATATACCATTCAAAAATAACTATTTTACTTTTAAAAAATCATGATTTTCAAACCTTTGGTCGGAACATATTTAAAATGTTTATAAATCTTAACAAAGTTTGCATAGTTTGAAAAATGTTTTACTCATTCAATAACATGTTTCAATGTGTACTTGAAAAATGTTTAAAAACTTGTTCAAAATGTAATCCAGGTATTTGAAATATGTTAATTATGTATAGTGTTGTTTACACAAAATATTCAATTTGTTTGCAAAAGATACATCAAAACATTTATTTGATAAAATTAGTTAATGCATAGAATATGTTCCTGGTGCATTTGAAAAATGTACAATGTATATATAAATGCAGACATATGTTAATTTTGTGAATAAATAACCTAACAAACAAAGAAGAAAATAACAAAATGTAAAACCAAAGAAGATAGAAAGTATTACAAACAATGAAAACTCAATAAGAAAACCAGAAAAACTAATATCAGCATCGTAGTTATAATATTGATCTAGTCAAATAATATCAAGCCACATGTGGACGTGCTATAAGTTATATATAGCCCCGGAGCCCAATACATGGTGACGTGACCGTACTAGCGAGCCAAGACTTCCTCTTGGGCATCATAATGTGCAAGTACGGAAACAACCCCAACAACACATGCTTTCGGCATAGTAATCTTGAACTGTTAGTTAGTCGGTCCCCCCTTACTCGTTTGACTTTGATCTTCATTGGGTTTCTTTACCTTGTTTTTTTGTTGGTCTATTTCCTACAAAAATGTTTCTTTTCAAATATGTGTTGCAATTGAAACTATAATTTTAAAAAAACACATGAATTGGAAAATTATTGTTTTTGAAATATCTTGAATACGAAAATAAACCATAAATTTAAAAAAGTTCATAACTTTTAAAAATGTCAATGATTTTTTCAAGAAATAAATTATAAAAAATAAAATAACAAAGGAAAGAAGAAACAAAAAGAACCAAAAGAAACCAGTAAAAAATGTAGAACGAAATAAAAAAAACCACCTGATATCTCCTTGATGCTTCCTAAAACCGGTGGAAGGAGCCTAAATCGATCAGTCCACTAAATGAATGCTTCTAAGATGTTAGGGTTACATCTTGATTTGTACAAAATATAGGCAGCTCTCACCTTTGTCATCCGCGTTACATGAGTCGGCCCAGTAAAAATATTTTAAGTTGACGCATTCGCTCGCCCAACACTTTTTAATGTATATATTTTTCTCAAAAAAAAGTTAATGTATACTTTTTTTCCCTGTCTACTAGCTGTACTAGTTTGGTTTTTATCGGTTTTTTAATTTTGATAATATATTTAAATAAAGAAAATTTATGGATTATTAAATGTTTATGAATTTGAGAAAACCATGAACTGTGAAAATAAAAATTGAAAAAATAATGAATGTTAAAGAAGTTCATGGATTTGAAAAAGTAGTCATACATTTAATAAACGGAATTGAATTTTCTAAAAAAAATTAATAAGGAAATTAAAACAACATAGGAAATATATAATACCTAAATAGTTCATCCCCACTAACCTATTTTTTTTGACATGCAAGCTATCCACATCATCAAGTAGGTCCACCTCTTTTTCACTAACTCTTCATACGCATGCTTTCTTTAAATCCGTATGTGCATGCAACCTATCATAAATAAATACTTATTTTTTTATACACTAAGCCTCACAATTTAGAAGGTTTTTTATAGAAAGTCAAATTATGAGCTATCTCACATTTTAATTTTTATGCAATTCTTTTCATGAATGCACATATATAATTGATAGCATTGTTTTAGAGTTAGCTAAGGGTGACAACTCCACTTTCTTCATTCAACGTTGTTTTCGTCTCATGCTGTGTCGCCGGTACATCCTTAGGGTAATAAATTAATAAAACAAAAAATAACACTCATAGATTTTTATCATTTTTTTAGATTTTTAATCTAAAAATTGTTTATTTTAACAACTATTTAATAATTAAATTACTCTAAGTTTAATTTTTTTTCATATTTAAATATTAAATTATTTATTAACAATTCCAGGAAAAAACCCAGGAAGGGCCAAAAATGAAATCCTTAGATTTTCTTTGAGGGCCATTGAAATCTTTAGATGCTTTTTAAAACCATTGCGAGGAGCCTATATGGTCTAGCCCTCTTACGCTCCTAAGCGAGATATAACCCCTCACGTCTTAGAAGCGCACACCACTGATGGTGGTGGCATGTTGCCATGTGTCGTCTACGTGCCGCCAGTGTACGGTTGTCTTTTTTGACAATATGTTTCACATATGGTCCTTTTTAACATTGCCATGGAAATAGTGATCCTTTTTGATAAAATTTCCCACTCTCCGCACCGATCCCCCAGCAACCAACGCGGCTTCAGCGACCGAAGGTGGCACCTCTATCCTGCTGCCGTGCGACGTCATTTTCTACATCCTGTCATGGGTGCCGGTGAAGTCCCATGTGTCGGTTCCGATCCGTGTGCAGAGAATGGTGCACCCTCGTCTCCGACCCGGCCTTCGTCGCCGCTAACAAGACTTGCACCGAGCTAGTCGTCACCAATGATGCCAACCCCGGCGGCGAGCCGCGACTTTACGACTATTTTTTTTTGAAAGACCTTTGAAAAATTGAGGTGCAACGGGAAGGAGCCCATGGCCTAGAATCTAACATTCTTAAGAAGTTGGTCCCAATT
This sequence comes from Bromus sterilis, assembly GCA_950022295.1. NCBI lineage: Eukaryota > Viridiplantae > Streptophyta > Magnoliopsida > Poales > Poaceae > Bromus > Bromus sterilis. The sequence goes on along the minus strand of OX465598.1, from coordinate 15,386,830 downwards.
CTCTCAACATGCAAGGTGTCCACCTCACCATCCTACTAAGCCAATCATTTTAATTTCTTTTCCCACTAGGCCATGCAAAGTATGCCACATAAGGGAGCTCCCATTAACTTCACATGCACATGCAACTTATCACATATAAATATTAACTTTCTTTTGCACTTAAATTTATAAGTGCCTTTTTTTATAGAGAATCAAATTATAAGTTAGCTCATATTTTTCTCGATGATTTTTTTATGTATGCACATATGTAATTGCTATCATTGTAATATGTTTAATCAAATGTGATGTCTCCACTGTGTCTACTCAACATTTTTTTATCTCATATCATCTCACTGATATATTGTGAAGGTAAATTTTTTTAAAGACACTCATTTTTTATTTATCATCAAATTTTGTTAAAAAAATTCTTATATTTTGAGTCTAACAATATTAATTTCAAAGAAATTATAATAAACTTATATTATGTTTCGTATTTTTTTCAATATTTGAAAATATTAAATTATTTATTAGCAGTTCCCGCAGCAACGCGTGGGGTATCATCTAGTGTTTATAAAGAGAACGTACACCTCAAACAAAATTCTGACTGAGCACAAAGTCTGTCCACTATTGCAAGAGTCTTAACTCTTAACTGGATACAACTCTCGTATGGTCTCAGCACCAAGGAAAATGGGGTCAATAGCTCCTATGCGACATTTTTGCTGTGAATTGGAAAGCACGCGATGGATTTTGCTAAAATGGTTGTGGTGCGCAGTTTTGCGTGTGTAAATAGTCCAGACACGACATGACCCTTAAGCTCTCTCGTTAGCTGTTAGGGGTTGGGCCCAGCACTCATCCACGTAGGCGTGGGTCCCAGACGGCGGCGACATGGATTTGTTTATTACCAGTGGGGCCTCACACGTCTAGTCAGCCCAGGGCCCCTGCCTCTGTTCATGGCGGAACCGTCTTGAGGCGCCGATTTACCCCCCATTTCCCCTGCGGGTTTTTCACTCCACGCGTCGCCGCCTTCCATCAGTGCGGGTTGTTCTGTCGTCTCGGCTTCTCCGAAAATCAATCCTGTCGGCGGCGGTAGATGGAGGGCGAGGCGAGCGGCGGCGCGAGAAGGGGAGAAGCGGCAATCTTCGTCGAGCCCGGCCGCGACGCAGCGTTCGCAATCGCAGGTAACGGTGACCCCGACGTGTGAGGGTGGAGGATGGGGCGGTGCGGGTCAACAGTCGAAGAGGATACCGGCGGACCGATTTGTGACTCGGGGAAAAGAGTGGCGGCGTCATCGGATTTCGGTGAAGCAGGTGTGGGTTCGTCACGGCTACGGCGGCAAGGGTTTTCCTGGTTGTCGTCATTCGCCGCGGAGGTCGAGACAGAGGTTTACCTCGTTGCGCAGCATTGATGCCACCATTGATGTCGGCGACCAGAGCATCTCGGGCCGGAGCTCGTCAAGCAGGATTCAACGCGAGCCGAGTGTGGACTTGGAAGTGGCGGTGGCCCTGGAGGGTTTCAGTATAGTTGTCAGGCTGGCGGAGGACACATTGGTGTGCTCTGAAATTCTCTGCGAGCTGAAATTGCTGAAATTCATTCAAGCTTCAGAGCCAGCTGCAACAACAGAGACATCACAAATTCAGAATGAGCGCTTGGTGGGGATTAGTTTCTGAATATAGTTAGCTGCAAACTGTAGTTTAGTTTTTCCAGCGCTTGGGAATTACTTTTGGGGCCCAGTTTAGTTTGTGAATATAGTTAGCTGCAAACTATAGTTTAGTTTGTCCAGCGCTTGGGGATTACTTTTGGGGTGAACTGCCCATGTAATTACTCCGTCAAACACCTTGCGTGCGTGTTCGGTTAGATGCCGATTTTGGCTCTGCTATGTGAAACCCAATCTTATGTACAGGCTTATAAATGATGTCCTTCTAGAATGTTTCTCCTTTTTTGATTTTATATGGTTTATAATTTTTAATTGCGCTGCAACATTTTTTTTATACAAACCACATTTGTAACAAAATGTATCAAAAAAATTGAGCTGCCACATTAGTTTTTATACAAACCAAGATTTCACACCATATTGTATAAAAAAAAGATTTCACACCACATTTGTAAGCAAACTAGTAGGAGAAAAGCGCGTCGACACACCGCGCCGGTGAGAAAGCTCACGCCGCAAGTGCTCGTGGTAACATTCAGATTGTACGAATTATATTTTATTACCCTTACTAAGTAAAGGCAGTACATAAAATACGGAAAATCTACCAATTTATTGTTAAAAATGTTATTTCTACTGATGTGTCACTTATTATGTAAGAAGACAACAGATTATATGACTCAGCCAAGGCCGGAGGTATCTTTTTTTAGCTCACTGGCCATCCACGGCGGTTTCAAGCTTAACACTGATATTTTAGCAATAAATCTACTAAATATAACTCTAATTGTTGGTGTTTTATTTTGGGAAATGGAGTGTCTGTGCAAGTTGAGTTAACCATTTATGGAAGAGATAACTTATAACAAAGCATGAAAATCCACTTTTTTGGAACGAAATCTCAATGTATGTTTAGTCAAGCTAGCAACAATTCAAGATCTTAAACTCAAAACCGTTTATTTTTGCATGTGTGCTTCTCCATGTTCCTAATACGGAAAAATAACACACTTTAATTTGTGGTTAACAGGAAATCACCATTTGGTTGTGTGAGAGTAAAAGTTACATAAATCCAATATGTACCGCGAGATGAAGAAAAATAAGAGATTGTAGATAGTCCTAAAATCAGTTTGATTTTTTTAACACCCAACATTTGGTTGTATGAGAATAGAAAATGTGCAAATTGAATTATATACCACAAGCTTAAGGAAAATAATAGAATGTGTGAGAATCTACATAGTCGAAAAATTAAATGTGATTTGTTTGAATACTAAGAAAAAGAATAGCTAAAAAACTACCAATTATTTTTTCCTCCGAAGTAAAAGAAGTTTTGGAGGTGGCATGGCTATTGAAAATCACATCTTTGATTAGTAAGCTATCATAATAAGATTCTCCTATAAAAATACTAATGATGTTTCATATTTGGTCATCGATATTTATTATCAGTTTACTACCAAGAGCTTCTTTAGTTTTGGTGTTTTTAATAATATCACCCAAGGTTCAGTAAATAAGATTTGGACAGATTCTATCCGCAAAAAAACCACAAAGTATTTTTTGTTTATCAGATAATTCAAATTTGATGCATGGTACATGAAATAGTACATGTTGAAGACCCTACAAGTTGTTAAAAATTGTGTTGATTGTGTTTAAAAAACAAAGCAATTTCCCAACCTTTATGTCGATTATATAATTTCTAAGAGAAGCAAAGTTCTATTTTTTAGTTAAGTTGACATGTAATGGAAGAATGGATCATTTTATAAAATGAATGGTAAAAAATGTCTATCGAATTTAGTATTTGACAAATATGAAAAAAATGGAAGCATGGTTCTTCCATGTAAAAGACCGTGCTACTTGGCCTGATCTATTCGTTTGGACTTTTTACTTGGGAAACATTTGGCACCGACCAACCGGGCATTGACCAGTCGTGTCGCATGCGTTTGCTGCAATCGGGTGACGACGGAAGCTGCACAATCATGACACTCAAATGTTATTATCTCTACAACTGTGAAAGTAAGACATTGCTATCTCCAATCCATATTACATGTTGCTTCAATGAATGTATATAGATGTATTTCAGGGCTAAATACATCCATTTGAGAGCGTTGACTCGGAAATACTACATTTAGATATATTTTAGAGCTAAACACATCCATTTAAGAGAGCATTGCCGGCAACGATGACACCATGTATTATTGTGGTAAACAAATATGCTGAAATATGATCGACGATGATGGGCTATAAAAATGCCGCAACCGGAGCGAAAAAACTACCACCGATGACTAAATATGTTGCGACACGTCAAGTGTATTCTGCGACGATGGTGTTAAGATTTTTGCTGCAATGCATTTTTTTTAAAATACATACAAATGCGGGAAACACATTTTTTTCTGCAACGAATAATTCGATTTGCTACAATAGTGATTGAATGTTGTTGTTGCACGGATATCCAATCCATATTTCATGTCGCCTAAATGAATGTATATAGATGTATTTCAATGTTAAATACATCCATTTAAGAGCGTTGATTCAAAAATACTATGTCTAGATGCATTTTAGAGCTAAATACATCCATTTGAGACAGGAGTGTCGGCAACGATAACACCATGTATTTTTTTGGTAAACGAAAATGTTGAAGTATGATGGGCAATGATGGACTGTAAATTTAACGCAACTGGCAGCGGAAAAGCTACCATCGATGACTAAATTTGTTGCCACGATGGTGTCAAGATATTTGTTGCAATGCCACTATTTTTTTAATACATATAAACGCAAGGAACACATTTTTTTAACAGATAATTCAATTTTGTACAGTAGTAATTCGAATGTTGTTGCATGGACCAACCGGCTGAAAATTCAACCGATCAACCGGCGCAATAGTTTGGTTGTTTGGCCAGCATCAATAGTTTGTACGTTGTAGTATATGAATTGATAGGTTAAAGAAATCAGATTAGATTAGTGATACAGGGACAAATAACTCTTGATTTGCTGCATAATTAGCTATACCAATTGCTAATTTATAATACTATAATAGATCATCCCTAGTATCTTATCTATTTTAACATGCAAGCATGTCACCTCATCAAAGGCTCACCACAATATGCATGAGAACAAGTTCTTTATTATTAGTTGATCTCATGCACATATCCATTTAATGACACATGCAACCTCCCTCAACATGCATGAATTTTTTTCCTATTATATTACATCACTTTTAACATGCATGCATGTCACATCATCAAAGACTTACCACAATATACATGAGAACAAGTTCTTCTTTATTAGTTGATCTCATGCATACATCAATATAATGACACATGCCAACTAACTTAACTTGCATAGTTTTTTTTCCATTCTATTACATTACTTATATTTAATAAATATTTTAACTACACAATAATAAAATATAATACATAAAATGTATTTTTATACTTTAGTTTATATACTATTAATTCAACTATTTATGTTACATGCAATCAATCATTCAAAATATATTGCAACTGATTCCCGCCGCAACGCGCGGGGTATCATCTAGTTAAGATAGAAGTTGAGACCGAGAAATCAAAATCACTAATTTAAGAGTACTCGTAGCAACGAACACCACGAGCCCTTCCGCACGCGACACGTGGCGCATCATATGCGCACCACTTGTCGCGCTCTGAAGCTTTTCTGCTTTTCCTGTTTTTAGAGGCACGAGTGCCTCTCGCGGAGGCACGACAATGCCTTTTCACGGAGGCACAAGTGCCTTTCGCGGAGGCACGACTGGTGCCTCCCGCGAAGGCACGGTCCTGCCTCCCGCGGAGGCAAGGTCGTGCCTTTTTTTTCACCAAAACGTGTAGAAAAAACGTGCGAAAACCGGGAAAGTCGAAAAAACCACCGAAAAAACTAATTTTAAACATAAAAAATACGTACACAAAAATAAGTAAAAAAACAAAATCCCAAGGAAACACTGTGAACACGACACATGGGGCGCTATGAGCCTAGCAAAGTATTCGCTGGGCCGGGCCGCAAACGAGTACTTTAGAATAGTTAGTTGCTCCCACGAAAAATGGAAGACAGTGATCAAAGGCCCATCAAACATCCAACTTCACCGGTACGGCATTACCTTGTTCGAACTAAATGGGGCATGTGCATGCTTCAACCGGAGGTTAGAAACATTTACGACTGTGGAGGAGGCTCCCAATCGATTCCCGCAAGGCGGTCTGGATAAAGGAGTACTCCATCCCTGTGAAATCATCCCCGTTTCCCCCTATGATGATGCCTTTGAGGATACTAGTAAGTTTGCTTGCACGTGCAATGTACGTTGTAACCTCAAGAAGCATTTTGAGCAACACATCTTAGATCTAGATCCTTCTCGTGCTTGGAAGAACACACATCTTGATTAATTTAAATGTGTGTTGTTCTCAACTCCATTTGTCAGAAAGTTGATATTTCTCCATTTTAGGATCAAAGAAACATTTCATGAAAAATGTGCTCTCCATCAACTTTTGGACATTTTTTCTTATAAACTAATAAAAAAAGGCAAAAATATGATTTGTCCACAAAATTTTCTTGACCTTTACTATTGATAACGAAAAATGAAAACTCCAATATTTAATTGACAACCAATCAAGGTGTTGAGAAGATTAATAATGACCATATGGAGATATCATAGAAACATAGTCGTACCCACATTGAACTACCAGAATGCACATGACATTGGGTGCAAGATTTTTCTATGTAAGTTTCATGCATTTTATAGTGTGTGACATGTCATCTTTAGATGAAAATATGTGTGATAACATGCTAGAACACCAGATCATTTCTTCTCTAGGTCCGCCCCTCTAGAAACAATTGATGCATAGATGCCAAGTAGGTCACTAAACCAAAGTTTAGAGCATTCGTAGATTAGTTTTCGATAGATCTATTTAGTAAATAAACTTCTCATCCAGCCTTGTCAAAAACTTCATGAACTGTGAATTTGAAAATCAAAGGCCAACACATCATCTTAGTGCTGAAAATAACTAAATTTTATGACACATCACCATGATGGAATAACCGACTCAGTGTATCCGATGGCATGATAATATTTGATACAACATAATGCTTCTTTATTTCTCATTATTATCCTAAAGAAAAATGAAATAAAAGCAAGCGTTAGAGATATTGGAGTTATGAAATCAAATAAGAATGTAACTAAGGAAAATATGGAAGCTTGATTTTCTATATAGTTACATAAAATCCAAAGAAGCACAAACATGGTTGTACATAATTTTTAAAAGGTGCTAGGGAAGCTTGATGTTGTACCAAATAATTTCTTTGTAGTACAGTTTAGAAATAAAATCTCTGTAGCTATAGTGTGGAGTTTGGCACCTACATACTGCAGTGTTGTACTTTGCCTCACTTGGTAATAAAATATTATGGGTTTTCAAATAGCTGAAATATTCTGAATACACTGATTTGAAATATTCGAGCAGATTGGAGAACCAATGTAATGTCAGACCGACATAATTTTGGCAATGAATGGTTGAACCCTTAATGCATTTTCTTGAGGGAAAACTTTGCCACAAGAACTTACACCAATGAATGGAAAAGAGAGAGAAACACAAAATCAGTTCAGTTCTCATTCCTAGGGAGAGTACATTTGTACTAAACTACTGGCACTTGAACTGATTTATAGTGTCATAAGAATTAGGCTTCACGCCCCTGTCTTCTAGCATGCTTGCCTCCACAACCAAATGTGTAGCAGCCCTGAGCTACCACTAATGTCATAGGAATAGAATGACCAAAGCACTTCAGAACTTGACTGAAATGCAATGATATTGGAATGGACTTATTAATTTCAGAATGACCAAATTACTTAATAATGAACAAACCACTTCATGTGTCCTGAATTATTCAGAATTTTGATTTCGGTTTTTTGAATTATGAAGCCTCACATATCTCTGAACAAACCACTTGCAAACTTCAGACTTCTGAATTATGAAGCATTGTAGAATTTTTGAACAAACCAAGTAGATTTCAGATTAGTGAACAACCCACTTGCGGATACCTGTTATGTTAAACGGTTTTCTTCTGTGCACCGTCGGACAGAGGTGCAGTGCCAAAGGAGATGGGAAGGGCATCATGCCACAAGAGACGGGAAGGGACGGTGGATGGAGCGGGGTCGGTGGTTGGTCAATAGAACTAATTATATTATCATCTGGGTGGTTATTCATCTGCGAGAAAAAGAAAAATTAGATAGAAAATATATGTATACGGACATTAAATTTGCACCATCAATAAACTTTAACCTTCATAAGACAATAACATGTCTCTAGCCCAAATTGGCAAGCTACTTTTTCAACAGACATCATTCTTCATACATAGGTCTGGAGCCACACTGTAGATCGACTGTCAATCTACAAACATCATACTTCATACACAGGTCTCTAGCTCAAATTGTTCGTCTCATTTTTTAAATTATTGTATACTGAATATGAACTCTTGAGTTAATGTGAAATACTGAGGAAGTGACGTTAGTATGCCGATAATAAATTTAATTTAAAATAAAATGTGTCAAGGGACATGGTTCAATATCTGAAGTATATGATTACTATGCTAAGTTCCTAATTGGCAAGCTACTTTTTCAACAACAGTCAGTGTTCTTTCAACCAAAAGAAAATTGCAAAGCAGAATACATTGTGTCCAGTCTCAAGTACATTGCTAAATTAGATGGACAATGCAATAAACATCCAGAGGTTTTATCATTTCAAACTTCCTAATACATGTACATGAAGCTAATATGGCTAAACAGTTAAGGGTGCAAAATCAATAGCTGCAACTACACACTCATAGTATTATATCTTCTAACCACCCCATCTTGCATTATATTGGGCGCAGAGAAAAATTCAGATTTTGAACTAAAGTATTGAAAAACTGACTGGGGCCTTAAGGTACATTTTGTTTTCTAAATTAAAAAATAATATATAATTTTAGATAAATTCAAATATATTATATAGTCGGTCAGAGCGAAACTGACTGGGCCCAGTCAGCTCGGCTGGAGCGGACAAAGGCCAGTCGACCTGGGCGGAGCCGACTGGTGGCAGAGAGGCCCATGCAATCATGACTGCGTCCGACAGCCCAGTCGACCCAGCCGTGGCCGACAGTCCAACTGGGTGCACGCTTGACTATTAATTATTTTCCACAATTTTTTCAACTTATTTTTATTAAAAAATATATTGATAATCACATAAACTTTATTAAAACATGATGAATATTTTAAACTAGAAATCCATTTTCTAAAAGAATTTAAAAATTACATACTACACAAACATATATTAACACATAAATATTTTACTAATATTATTAATAATATGTAAATATTTTACAACAAATATGGTTTTTATTACATATATACGAAAACTTTTCAAAATAATAAAAATAAAATAAAATGCATAAGTACCTATAATCTATAATACCTAAATAGTTCATCCCCACTAACTTATTTATCTTGACATGCAATCTATCCACATCATCAAATAGGTCCACCTTATTTTCACTAATTCTTCATGCACATACTTTTATTAAATCCGCATGCGCATGCAACCTATCATAAATAAATATTAAAAAAATATATGCACTAAGCTTCACCATTTATAATAGGATTATTTTGATAGATAATCAATGGATGAGTTACCTCACATTTTTTGTGACATTTTTTATGAATGCATGTCTGTAGTTGCTATCATTGTTTTAGGTTTAGCTAAGAGTGATGTCTCCACTCTCTCACTCAACGTTGATTTCGTCTCATATCATCTCATCGGTATATATATTCTCAAGGTAATAATTAATGAAACAAAAATCACACTCATTTTCATATTTTTATCATATTTCTAAGATTTTTACTCTAAGCAATATTTCTTTCAAAAATAATAATTAATAATGAAATTATATTTAATTTTATTTTTTTCTCATATTTTAAAACATTAAATATTTCATTAACAGTTTCCGCAGAAATGCACGGGGTATCATCTAGTTAATATAATTACATGAATAATTATTTTAATTAAAATTATATAATTTACATAATTTATTTTTACAAACAAAAATGAAATTAAAAACTAACACTTGAAAAATGGGCCACACTGACTAACCTTCTTTTATTATCATTTTATCTTTATACACTTTGTATTCTTTTAAATATCTTTTGACAATACGCAAGGCATAATCTAGTATAATAATAAATTAAAGAATGCAGACTGTGCCAATGAGTTCAACCACATTTCTTTATAAAATGTATGTGTGATTTAAAAAAGGTTCCTTTTATGACCTATAATCTTGGGTGGACCCTTCGCTATTAATTCTTTATATATTCTGACAACTAAATTAACTTTCTGATATTTTTATGTCATACTGGCTATTGCTTCTATTCTTTTGCATGTATATTCACTTTTGGTGTGCCTTGGGCTGTCGGATTAATATATTTTTCTGTAAAATGTTATATATTTTTATTAATATTTTTTTAAAATATTCATGTGTTAATATATATTCTTCTAGTATGTAATTTTTAAATGTTTAGGAAATGTATTTCTAGTCTTAAAATTGTTCATCATGTTTTAATAAAGTTTATGCGTTTGTTAAAATATATATTTTAAATAAAAATAAGTTGGAAAAGGTGTGTGAAAAATAATTAATAGCCAAGCGTGTACCTAGTTGGACTGTCGGCCGCGGCTGGGCGCGATTGGACTGTCGACCACAGCTAGATCGACTGTTGGCAGCCAGCAGTCACGTGGGCGAGCCATCAGTCGGCTTCGCCTAGGACGACTGAGCCCACTCAGTTTCGCCCAGACCAACTATACAATATATTTAAAAAAATTAAAAATATTTATTTTTTCTTTAATTTAGAAAATAAAATGTATTATTAAAAAAATAGCAGCATCTCATGCCCCATTTAGCCGTCTTTTGGATAGTTTGAAAACAAGTGACAATATTGATCCCTTCGTGATTTTCTCTTAAGATTGTGATTACTTGCTTGATGATTTTGAATCTTTAAAGAAATTTCGAATCACAACAGTGTGATCATCAATGCTAAGCTTGATTGTGAAAGTACGGTTCAAGTGTATATATTTATGTTAGGATATACTAACAAAATGAAGAATTAACGTCATATAATTCCTTCAAAATTTCCCCATTTATATATTGATAAGATATTTGTATTTCAAATCTTATTGATTCTTAGTGATAAGGAAAAACTTGAGATAATCTGAATGGAAAAATATATGACATGGCTGGCTCAATTTTCACCTATGTTTCTTTTAATCGCTCACCAAACTTTAAATTCGTTGGCAGTTTCTTCAAGGATTCTATTATTAGCAAGAAATACCCGTTCACTGCTATGGTAACATCAAAATGACCTGAAGATTTATTCTTACATGTGACAATAAAGCCTCTCTTTCAAATTTAGTTATTAATGTCAATGGATATTTTATCGTATAATCAACTATGCTGAATTGCTCTTGGTATTAATTCACCGAAACATAAAAAGAGTTATTCTAAACATACGTAAATAGTGTTGGTAAAGAGCTCACAATAAGGGCCAAATGTTAGTCCACCAAAAATCTACACAATGAAGATGACTATTTTTCTTAAATTATATTAAAGTAAAAAAATCTTGCTATGGTTAGTTATGTCCTAATGTGATATATAATAGTACAAGTGTTTTGTCTAATGATCTTGAAAATAATGTCTTCTACATGAATAGTTGCATGCAAGTAGTGCGTGAATTTATGTAGTCTGTAGGAACATATCATCAGTATTGTAAAATTTCTACTTTATCAACAAAATTAATACAAGGGTGATCTCAGTTTGATATATTAGTATATGCATCTTCGCACGTGTAACTTAGCCAACGTTAAGCTTTTTAAGTAATTGAACAAATGGTAGATGCTTATTAGCCTATGTAAGTGAATGTACTGAATAAGAATGTCCTATGTGTGAGATGTGTTCTTTTTGTAGATGAGGCAACAATAAGATCGCTCTATGTTGAGAATGACTTTTTCCATTAAATTTTGACATTTGTCGCTCCTCTATCTCTCTTTTAACCAACTAATATCTAGAAAAGGCCATTCAACCACATGCATGTGGTATTTACTCATTTCGCCAATCACTAAATGCCTTACTCTACCAATATTATAATAATTCCAATAACATGTGGAGTGGACTAAATTCACCCTAAATGCAAATAATCATTCATGGATACTGAAATGTGTTATTATCCAGTAAGGAAAGTGGAGCATTTTCTGTTTTATCTATCCCATATTCTTTGCTCGGTTACAACTTACAAGAGAATCCAGCCATCATATATTAAGCATGGTGGAATAAACATAAATTACTACATTTAATTTATTGGTTACATTGCCATGACAAAATTCAATGATTCAGTTTCACCTTTTGGTGTTAAATAGGGAATCCAAGCCAACTTAAATGCTCCAAAGCTTGTTACACAAGGGAAATTTGTATGGAGTTATGCAGAAAGTGCATTGATCTGTAGCTAAGTGAGCTAAGTGATCATGTTGTCCTTCTATTCATTTGTAGTTAAATGATTATGTCTCCTCTGTAAGTCCAGGTTGCAAAACACTTATGTTCATCTAGATAAGTCCAGGCTCTACGTATTCTTGAGGTACTCTCTAACCAGTTTTGCGGTTATGCCCCTGTTAACTTTTTTGTTATTTATGTCAAATAATCCTCATTTATTAGTATAATTGGTTATTAAGATCGAGATCTTACCATATGTTGTTTTTTCTTGGTATAAGGTTTTTTTCATAAGAATAGTGGTAGAACACTTATGTGGAGATAAGGAAAATAGTAGATCTCAGGGACATGGTACCATGCATTTCTGTAGTTACGTACAAGATATCTCATCGCAAGTTAATAACATAATAATCCAGTGTTACTCAGTTGAAGAAAGGATATGGGATAAGTTAGGCTACTACTCCTTAACTATGCATATTTTGGAGAAAATAACCTTAAGTTTTGATATTATGTTTTATGTGCTTTAGAAAACAATCGTGTACAAAATTTGATCATTGTTTACTAATAATAAATGATAACAGTCAGCATCTCAAAATTCAAGTGGTAGTGCTCAATTGCATAAACGTCATCTTTAGTAGATAGAACATGATTGTCATTGAGTAATTTTTTCTTGTTATTTATACTACTAATAGCTTCTCCAATATATGATGGCAGTTGATGCCACTGGAGCTACCATTCAGATTCTCTAGGGTCTTGCCATCCCAGTTAGGCTACTACTCCTTAACTATGCATATTTTGGAGAAAATAACCTTACGTTTTGATATTATGTTTTTATGTGCTTTAGAAAACAATCGTGTACAAAATTTAATCATTGTTTACTAATAATAAATAATAGCAGTCAGCATCACAAAATTCAAGTGGTAGTGCTCAATTGCATAAACGCCATCTTTAGTAGATAGAACATGATTGTCATTGAGTAATTTTTTCTTGTTATTTATACTACTAATAGCTTCTCCAATATATGATGGCAGTTGATGCCACTAGAGCTACCATCCAGATTCTCTAGGGTCTTGCCATCCCATGCTGACTTGCATGCTTCCTCACGTAATTGTCTTTCATAACTTGAAAGCTCTCGGTTTATCCTGGATCATGCTATTATATAATTTAATTTTCTTACTTATGTATACATATGAATTATACATATTGTGCTTTCCAACCTTATGTATTTAAATTCCATGTTTCATGCCATTATATATTTATAATAATGTCTATCATCCTAACGAAAAATCTGATGAGGGATCCAATGTATATTAGTTTTCTTGGAAATATTTTTGGATCAACTACCTGTAATGTTTATAGTTGTCCAATGGTTCAAAACCCTTTCCATTTTTATTGAACATCAAACTAGCACCTTCCTACAAACATAAATCAACTTAAACATTTTCCCATCAATAGCAAACATTTTTTTCCGTCAAAATAAAAAATCAGAGGAACACGTTCCATTAGATTAATTATAGTGTTCAAAATTTAAGTAAGAAACATGACGGGCTTACATATAGTTGCATTACTCACTTACCTTATATCACAAATACAGACGGGCGCATCACGCGCCTTGGATGATCTAGTAGATTTTTGTATTTAATGTTCACTCTCTCTTTTTTAAGTGTTCAATTTATCATTTTTTTCATTCTTCATTCATTTCTATTTATTTTCAGTCCCTCCGTCTATCTTGGGGGTAGGAAATTTTGGTGTGAGTCTCCTTATTCATGTCCCGTTTTCCCTCTTGCCTTGTATCTAAATTCCCAAACGGATTTGCGTGCACATTGAACATCTCTGATACTAGAAGTGCGCTACTTATTATAGATGAAGGCGAAAATAATGAAAACGCTTAATACGATTAGGTGTTATTTTCATCATTTATGTTTGTAGTTTCTGTGTTAGGTGTCATTTTCTTCAGTTATGTTTGTAGTTTTAGTGTTAGGTGTCATTACCTACAGTTTCGTGTGTTACCACATATGTAGGTTAGTTAGCTAGTTTATCAAGTTTTCAGGATATTTACATATGTCATTTCACTAGTTTAGCCTTCATATTTATTTCACCACAATTATTTTTCTTCTTAAGTACTTCATTTCACACTTATTATTTCTTCATTTTTTCTAGATCAACACACGCAAAAATGGATTTGAAATTCAGAGGTGCAAATCTCGGAGCAAGACCATTTTTGTGGGTCTGCGCAACAAGCCTGCCGACATTCGCACCGCTTCCGGTTGTTGTAGCAGCCAAGAAGGAGTTTCATGTTTGCGGGCTGGGGCTAAAGATGGAGCTTTTTTTGGGCTTCATGTCGAGGACAATTTGTTGACCATTCAGTTCATTTAAATTGTGAGCAATATTTATACTTTTTGAGTTCAGTTTCTGGGTTCCATTATTTTAATTCATCGCAAATAATGGTCATTAAGTGTAACTTTTTTCACATCCGACTTCTCAAAACCAATCAAGACAGTATCAGTTAACCATTGGGTAGAAATTTGATTGAATCTCAAATGGAAATTCAGTCGACTAGAGGGTATTGAGCAGATACAAGAGTCTCTCGCGGAGGTTTAATGGCATGTCGTCGTTGTTCCTAGTGGGAGGGCGAGATGGTGGTGGTGCGTCCCCACCCTGCGTCGATGGAGAGCTGGATGATGCGTTTACATGCTGGGAAGAAATGGCTAGAATTTGGATGATATGTTTACATCATCCACATTTGGGAGAAATGGGAGGGCGAGATGGTGCGTCCCCGACCTGGCCCTGACCAGGTTAGAGATTGCTGCCTTAACATGCTGGGAAGAAATGGGTAGTACAAGTGGCTTGATGTTGGTGGCCGGAAGCGTCGCCATTACATGTCGCATTCTCTCCGCTGTGCACTCCCCTGCCTGTTATCCGATGGTGGTGGCGAGGGCGACGCAGAGTCAGAGTGTCCTCCAACAGATGGCTCCTCACTGAAGACGGCTGGGCAAGTGTTTCATATTTCAGGTACGGTGTTCTACAGAAGTCCACTATGTTATCACGTGGAGGCACATAATTGGAGGCTGGGCTACCACTTCAACTACATGGATCGGATATGGATGAATCTCCACTATTGAATGTATAAACTGAACTAAATTTCATTTATCTGAAATATATGCACCCATGCCTTAAGTTCTTTTGCATGGCAAATGATCCGCAAGTGAGCAAACTCAATATATCGCGGTATTGTTATGTGGATTGCAAATCGAATTGTAATCTTCATCTTAAATCTGTTAATTTCGGCGGGTCACCCGTGAGCTGTCCGATTGCATCCCATCCTACGGCTACGATTGTTGCTTAGTGTTTCGCAAAAAAAAAACTAATACAGATGTAGCTTTCTGAAATACCGATTGCAGTTTTTATGGTACATAGATGTAGCTTTCTAAAAAAAATCCCTAGACATTTGCCGTCGTCGACGGTTGAATGAATGGATGTAGCAAAAATCTTCGCCGGTACTAGCAGAAAAAAAGATTGCCACAAATCATCGCTGCCGTCGTCGTGAGGTCACACCTCCACCATAATGGATGTAGCAAAACCCTTGTCGGTAGTAGTAGAAAAAACAACGGTTGCAACAAATAATCGTCGCAAGGTCGTAGGCTCGCAGCTCCGCCATGATGGATGTAGTAAAAACCATCGCCAGTAGTAGCAACAACACAAAACGGTGAAAGCAAAATGTTTCACCGGTTGCAGCATTACGTGCAAGACATTCCTCATATATTGTGTGTTGTAGCAAAAATGCAAAGCAAAATAAGATGCAGGTTCCAGCATCCCTGATGCATCACCATCATGTGTTGCATCTCTCCGTCGGTGCAGGATGGAGGAGGAGGCGACCATGGTCTCCCGTATTAGAGATAGAGGGAGGAGGCACTACTAGAGAAATAACTATACATGAAAACCTTATTAGTGGCGCATTTATATGTAATGCGCCACTATATTGTAAGGGGTGGCGCACTGGTAAAAAATACGTCACCCATAAGCTCTTATAGGTGGCACATTTTTAAAAATGCGCCACCCCTAAGAGTGGGCCAGTCCTGAATCCCCTTATACGTGGCGCATTTGGAGAAATGCGCCACCCCTAAGAACCTTATAGGTGACGCATTTTGGAAATGCGCCACCCCTAAGAGCTTATGGGTGTCGCATTTTGGAAATGCGCCACCCCTAAGGAATTATTAGTGGCGCATTCAGAATGCGTCACCCATAAGCTCTTAGGGGTGGCGCATTTTGCATATGCGCCACCACTAAGCAAAAACTGTGAGGGGAAATTCCCAAATACACCCCCATGGACCGCCTTTTCAATTTGAAAAAATAAAATAAAATGATATAAATGTCAAAAAAATAAAAGAAAATAAGTTTCCCATATGATATGTGGTCTAGTTGTTAGGAAAATTTACAAATATGAATTTCGACTTTTTTTTGCAAAATCTCTCGAGAATTTTGTAAAATTGGCATAAATTTTGCATACGACCTCCGATGAAAAAGTTTTTTATATGAAAAATTATCAACTCGAAAAGTTATATCCAAATTCAATCGGGTGAAACCCGTTGAACATTTTTAGAATCCTCAAAAACCTAATAGAATAAAAGATACGGGGATTTTAAGATCTAGAGGTGGCAAAAAATCAAAAAAAATCAAAAAATAAAAGATACGGGGCTTTGTAAAATGCGCCACCAATAAGGATCTTCTCGCCTTCAGAATTCAAATACAACCTTATTAGTGGCGCATTTTTTAAAATGCGCCACTAATAGGCAGTATATAATGGTCGGACGGCCTTCTTCTCCTTCTTACCTCTTCATTCCTAACCTCCTCCTCCAAGGCTCTTCTTCCTCCTCCTCCAAGTCTATTCTTCCTCCTCCTCCTCCATGGCTCATCCTCCAAGTCTCTTCTTCCTCCTCCTTCATGGCTCCTCCTCCTCCAAGTCTCTTCTTCCTCCTCCTCCATGGCTCCTCCTCCTCCAAGTCTCTTCTTCCTCCTCCTCCATGGCTCATCCTCCTCCAAGTCTCTTCTTCCTCCTCCTCCATGGCTCCTCCTCGATCCTCCTCCTCCTCCAAGGCTCCTCCCTTCCTAATCCCCTCCTCCATGGCTCCTCCTCCTCCAAGGTTCCCCCTCCTACTCCCCTCCTCCAAGGTTCCTCCTCCCCTTTCTCCATGGATCCTCCTCTACATCCATTCCTCCATGGCTCTTCCTCCTCCCTTCCTTCATGGCGCCCTCCATCTTCTCTTCTCCATCCTCTCCTCTCCTCCATCCTCTAATTCGGAGAATAAAAATGAGGAAAAAAAGGAGAAAAAAACGAGAAAAAAAACGCGATCCAGATCCAGATCCAGATTCAAAATTCAAAAAAAGTTAATGGTGGCGCATTTTGAATGCGCCACTAATAAGAATCTGGTAGTGGCGCATTTTCAGAATGCGCCACCCCTAAGAGCTTATTAGTGGCGCATTTCAAGATGCGCCACGCATAAGAGTCTTAGGTGTGGCGCATTTGAAATGCGCCACTATTAAGCCCTTATTATTGGCTTGTCCTTAGTGGTGCATCTATAATGCGCCACTAAAGGCTAAAAAAGGATGCCACTATAAGGACTTTTCCTAGTAGGGGCGGCCATGGGATCGTGTCGGGAGGAAGGGAGCATGTCGGCTCGCATCAAGGGGAAGTGATGGAGGAGGCGACATCGGCGGCCATGGTGGCTCGGCGGACCGAAGAGTGAAGATGATTTGGACATGGCGACTGTAACACCCTCAGATGCCTGTAACAGTAATCATCATCACTGTTGACTATCACTGTTTGTTAATCACTGTTATCCCCTGTCCTTAATCAAACTTTGCTTCTGCTCTTTTCAAACCATGCTGGTTGGTAATCAAAACACAAAGCCCAATGCATTTTGCTCATCATGAAACCAAACCCTAGTTGAAACTACCTCAAATGGAAATTAAAACAAAAGGGCTCAAATAAAGTTGTTCCAAAAATATTGGAACTATTTTTGTAAATTGCCTAAAATCATTACAATCATGTGGGACCAACTTTGGTAATTTTTGGAGTTGCAGAAAATTCCAAACAATTCAAACAGTAGGTTAAAACCCTTACTTTGGGCATTTAATATTTAAAATAAATACCAAATGATTTTATTTTGCTTCAAAACTTTTGTGGCACTGACATATAATGTTGTACTAATTTTGGGACACCTAACCCATTTTACAAAAATGCAAAAGGGCACTAAATTAAAATACAAACCACAGGTCAGTACCCAAAAACCAGAAAATGCAAAAACGCAATAAATCGCCTGGGGCGATGGCCCAGCCCACCCCGGCCGTCTCCCACCTCCCACCTGCCCCCGTCCCATCCGCCACCTGCTCGACGCCGTGGCGCCGCCGTGGCCACGGGCACCCTGGAGCCCCCCCCTCCCTCACCTGCTCCCTCCCGCCATGGTCCCGATAAGGCCAACCCCGCGCACCCCCTGGACACCCTCGCACCTCCATTCCCCTCCTCCTCGCCTCCCACGCTTCGGGGAAAGTTTTTCCCGAGCGCCGCCGTCGCCATGGCAGTGAGCTCACGCGGCCAGTGAGCTCGCGACGCCACCCCGCCGTGTCCAGCGCGTCTCTCGTCGTCGTCCTCTTCCCCGAGCGGAAGGAATCGAGGCGGGAGCCTCCACCCCGAGCGCACGGTCTCCTTCCCCAACTCCGGCCGCCGCGACGCCGCCGTCAAATTCCGGCGACCTCGAGCCCTCCCCGAGCCCACTCTAAACGGCTACGCCCCCACGGTGAGCCCCTCCATCGTATCCGGGTTCCCCCTAGCCCTCCCCGTCGTCGTAGCTCGTTCCGCCATTGGAGCCGAGCTCCGACGCCGCCGTGCGTCGCGCAGCCGCGTTTCAGTACGCGCGTTTGGCACGCCAAGCGTGCCCTCATGTTCCCCGTGCTCCCCTGGGCCGAACGCGCATAGTCACGTCTCACCCCGTGCACGGATTCGCCGTCCTCGACGTCGCCACCGTACGGGTCCCCGCATTCGTCGTCGCCGGCGTCATTCCGATGACCCCCCGACCACACCACCACCACCACCAGTGCACTCGCCGGCGTCTACTGCTTCGAACCCAACGAGTCGCGCGCCCTCCCGTGCTCTGTATCGTGGGCTAGCCCGACCTCGCCGCCGGCGAGCCTCCGGTGAGGTTCCGGTGAGGCTGCCAGGTGGGACCCCGGTGTCACCCAGTTGATTAGGGGTTAATCTCACCCCTAATAGCCCACTGACATGTGGGTCCCATTCCACTTAAGCACCTGTTAAAAATAACAAAACTGTTAGTAAGAGTTTAGGTCACTGACAGGTGGGTCCCCTCTAATTAATTAACTTAATGATTTAGGTTAATCTAGTTAATTAAAATTTAGTCACTGACATGTGGGTCCAGAGGCAATTTCTGATTTTATAAAATGTTTTATAAATAACAGAGGCTGACATGTGGGTCCCTCATGTCAGCACTGTTCTAGATAATGTTGTGGATAATGTTTTGGATAATGTTTAAATAAATAATAAAAGAAAATCCAGAAAATCATTTAAAATGATTTAAAACTTTGAAATTCAATAACTTTTAAACCGTAACTCGGATTCAAAAACTTTATACATGAAAGTTGATCAGAAAAATACAACGAATACGAATACGCTATCCGTATGTCTACCACACCCCTCTAACAATACGAACATCGAACATTCCCCCTCCGGACCGACTGTCCGATAAATTGTCCGGTACTGTTAGCGTGCCCGGATGAATTTATTCCGAACACGAAAGTTGTCCGGAATGGTTCAAATAGCACGGATACACCCCCCTTAAGTTGTTCCGGTAACCACGACACCTCCGGCTTGATCCTTTCCCCCTCCGGACACCCTGTCCGGTAATCACTCGGAGCCGGCAGTTCATCCTCAGATGAATTTCCGTTCTGAGCAACGTGCATTGCACTGCGTTAGAACACCGTTAACATTTCATCTATCATGTCATGCATTTGTATTGCTATTATTGTTGTGTATTTATTGTTTCTCCCCCCTTTAATCTTCGGTAGACCCCGCTGCTGCTGTCGACTACACCGCTGCTGAGTACGACTACGTCGTCGACGACCCTACTACTACCGTCGAGCTTGCAGGCAAGCAGAGCCATTCTCTTCCCCAGATACCGCCTATCTTTCCGTACATTTCTTGCACTAGGCATTGTTACTGCTGCTGCTACGATTACAATCCTATTCAACTGCATAGCCTGATTTTGTCGCCCCTTGATGTGCCTTCCTTTATCCTATGCTGCCTAGTATTACTATTATGCATTATTCAGCAGTGGACCCTGCGCATTGTTAGCTAGGATTAGATAGAGGGCCGCGATCACTCAGGGGAGTGAACGCGGATATTAATATTATAACTGCACAGGTACGGTACAATGCAGACACCGCCTCAGGCCCTATCTGGGTTATGCCTAGTCACCTCAAGTGTGAGCTATCAAGGAGTAATCTTTGTACTCCACTCGAGGCTGACTTTGTCTTGCCGCCATAGGGTCCTGTAAACGGTTGTCCTTCAGGTAAGAAGTCGGGCGACCCAACGGTGCCCGCGAGAGGTATTGCGTCGGGACGACAGGGAGGGCACGACCAGTGTACCGGTGTGCTTGGCCCCTGATCGTTGGCCGCGAGAGTTACCAACCCACGAAAGTCGAGCTCCTCCAGGAGCACACGCGAGACAAGGTAAGGAGACGGTTCACCTTGTTGGTAACCGCAGTGACTTGGTGGGACGACGGGGCAGGCACCGATGTACTGGTGGTCCCGGCTGCTGTCGTTGTCCGCGGGTCGGTTAAGTCGAGGCAACGATAACGGTTGTCACGCAGGTTAATTAAAATGCTAAATGGTTCAGTGAATGTCTTGAGTTGGCTATATGCCATGTACGCACTACCTACCCGTGGGAACTACGAGTTATGGGCTCCTCTGCTTCTTAGTGTCGTCCGAGGACTCTTTAGACGTCAGCAGTACCGCGGGCTGATTGCCGGGAAGTGGTGTTGTCTTATTTGCCGCGGCGTGTGATTTGTATTTGCTT
Organism: Bromus sterilis; assembly: GCA_950022295.1. Classification (NCBI taxonomy): domain Eukaryota; kingdom Viridiplantae; phylum Streptophyta; class Magnoliopsida; order Poales; family Poaceae; genus Bromus; species Bromus sterilis. The sequence goes on along the minus strand of OX465598.1, from coordinate 15,365,642 downwards.
TGATTTAACTTCACCGGCCAGCCATGCACCGTGCAGGAGTACGTTTGGGTTGGGGTCCAAGGCCCGGCGTACTTAGGATTTAGACCGGCGGATGACCTCTCTGTTGAGTTTGAAAGATGGGCTATGAAGTGTCGGATAGCCTCGGTGGAGCGTTCCCTAACAAGGTTCCCGCCACCCTGGAGATCCGTGCGTGTAGCGTAACACAAGTGCACCCCTGCAGGGAAGATTGATCTATCGATAGCCGTGTCCACGGTAATAGGACGCTTTATGCTGAAGCTGGATCTTACCACTAGAAACTATTATTATTAAACTGTATGGTTCCGGGTTTTCTTCCTCGCGGGGATGTCGAGGAGGTGAACTCGGAGGCATAGTTAATTATGATTACAACTTATTATTATACAATGCTGCAGCAACTTCTGCTGCATTGTTACTTCCATTTCTGTTATATAAACTGTTGGCTGATTCTTACCTCATGCTGCAAGACATCGTCGGAAGTTGCTAGTCTTCGTTAGGCCTAGCTTCTTACCCTTGCTCTGAACTTCTGTCTTCAGTCCACTATATACAGCCTCTTCATTCCGTTGATATCATGCATAATGCTTAGTAGCGGACGTAAGACTCGCGGGTATACTAGATACTCACCTGCTTTATTTCCTTTATTGTTTTGCCTGATCGGCCGCTGCAGCCGACGTTGGAGCCCAGGAGCAGGAGTACCCCGGAGGCGCCTACTACGACGTCGAGTTCCCCGTTGACCAGGAGTAGTACTGTGGATCCCAGGCAGGAGGCCTCGCCTTTTCGTTCTGTATCTCCGATGTGATTTGTGCTAGCCTTCTTAAGGCAAAACTTGACTAACTATGTCTGTACTCAGATATTATGGCTTGTATAACTTATATGTTCGGGTCCGCGTGACCCCCTCTATTGTAATATATTTGTTTATCCTTTTGTGTTTAGTGTTGTGCTGTGATATTATCACCGTGGCACCCTAATCTCAGTCGTGTACCCTGTGTGTATGATTACTGTACACGGTCTGATTTTGGGGGCGTCACAAGTTGGTATCAGAGCCGACTGCCTGTAGGAAGCCACCCCACCACTACCTGGTCGAAGTTGAGTCTAGACTTTGGAAAAACTATTTTGCTAACTTAATATTTGGCTTACGGGCCCACATCGATGTCACTACGGTGGTATCTATGGTATTAGGATCCTTTTCCTCCTTACCTATGCTCTGGGAATCTACTCTCTTATCCTTGCTGGTAAGTTGTACAAAAGCTGACATTAGGATCACGTTCTCTTGATTCCACCCGGCGTCTTTCTGATGCATCCCCCATTGATTGAGTCGTGTTGCAGGCGTCGTACGCCAGTTCCCAGACCGCGGATCCCATTCTCATTCTGGGCAGGCCGCGCGTTCTCTGGCATCAACTCCTGTGGCCAACAGTTTTCTTGCGGCGTGATTGACATAGTGGAATCTATGTCGCGTCGTGTAATCCTTACCGCGGTCTGCGCGCCGCCTAGAGAGTCCTTTTTCCTTAATTTCTACGACGTTACGCTGCCCGATTTTCGATTGATTCGGTGTGCGCATGTGTATGTCTTATATGACTACTCCTTTATATATCTGCGCCTCCTTTACGTTGTCGTTTTACTTCAGGCTTAATTCCGGTATCTCGTTAAATTTTCATCGCTGAAATACCCCTGTTAAATTCTAGCAGGATGGCTGGTCGTCGTGGTCGTGGTCGTGCTGCCAACGACCCACCTCCGCCGCCGGATTACATGGCCGCGATGATGCAACAGTTCGAGATGAACCGTCAGTTCATGCAGAATATCATGGCTCAGTTCCCCCAGCCGAATCAGAATGGGCACCACCATCAGCATGCCACCGTGACTCTGCACGACTTCACCCGCCTCAACCCCACCATGTTCCGCAACACTGTTCAGCCACTGGATGCTGATGACTGGCTTCGCGACATCACTCACGAGCTGGAGTCTGCTAATGTCGATCCAACCGACTATGTGAACTTTGCGTCTTATCATCTGAAAGGCGCCGCTTCTCAGTGGTGGAGCACCCACAAGCGTTCCCTGCCAGTTGAAGAAGTCATCACTTGGGATGAATTTCAGTCTGCTTTCCGCGCCCGCTACATTCCTCAGGGGATCATGGATCGCAAGGTGGAAGAATTCCGTAACCTCACTCAGGGCGATATGACTGTTGAAGCCTATCAGCGCGAGTTCCTCAACCTCTCTCGCTATGCGGAGGGAGAGATCACCACTAATGCTCGTAGGCAGCAGAAGTTCCGTCGTGGCCTCAACCCGGAACTCAGGCTCGCTCTTGCCGTTCATGATTTCGCCAACTTCGCCACCATGGTGAACAAGGCTATCACCGTCGAGACTGCCCAGATGGAGCACAAGAACTCTCTGAAGCGCTACCGTGACGTTGGCTCATCTTCGGGCGCAACGCAGAAGCGTCGCATCTGGCTCCCTACCAGTGTGACCCATTCAGCTGTCCCTGCTCCAAGGCCGTCTTATGCTGCACCCCGTCTGCCTCCACCACCACAGTTGCCAAGAGCTCTGCCTGCACCACCCAATGCTACCCCACTTCGTCCTCAGGATGGATTATGCTTCACGTGTCGTCAACCTGGGCATTTTTCCAGGGAGTGCCCCCTGAAACAGAAGCAACTGGTAGTTCACCCCGCTGGCCGCGGAAATGGTCGTGGAAACAACCAGACCCCCAACTATAATACTGGGTCTGCCGCTTATGCTCGTGGACATGCTAACCACGTCAATGTTGAAGAAGTTCAGCAACAACCCGCTACCGTAATGGGTACCCTTCTCGTTAATTTCGTACCTGCTACTGTTTTGTTTGATACAGGAGCATCGCATTCATTCTTGTCGGAAGCATTTGCATTGTCGCATAACTTCACGCTAGAAAAGGTGAACCCACCGATGGTTGTCCGCACCCCAATAGGCCAATGTCAAACCACCAAGATGGTGCCCAGAACCATCATTGAAATTGAGGGGATTGAATTCCTTGTTTCCCCCATCGTTCTAAAGACTTCCACCATAGACCTAATTCTGGGCATGGATTGGTTGAAATTTCACGATGCCGCACTGTATTGTGGCACCAGCTCTGTCCGACTTTTACACCCCTCCGGCGAGATTGTTACCCACACCACCAGAGTAACCCGTAATGCTGAAACACAGATATTTATGATGAATGCTTTGAATGCCGCCCCCCTTGAAGGCATCGAGAACGTTCCGGTCGTTCGCGACTTTCCCGACGTCTTCCCAGAAGAACTGCCGGGAATACCCCCGATCAGAGAAGTTGAATTCGTCATCGACTTGAAGCCGGGCACTGTTCCTATTGCCAAGCGTCCTTACAAGATGCCGCCACATGAACTCCTTGAACTTAAGGAGGAAATCGACAAGGCACTTCAGAAAGGATTCATTCGCCCCAGTTCCTCAGCTTGGGGAGCACCTTCGCTCTTTGTCAAGAAGGGCGATGGGACAAACCGATTGGTCCAAGATTATCGGCCCATTAACCAAGCCACCATCCAGAACAAATACCCACTTCCCCGGATCAATGACCTGTATGATCAACTTGCCGGATCCAAGGTGTTTTCTAAACTCGACTTGAGGTTGGGTTATCACCAAATCCGGGTCCGTGATGAGGACATTCCGAAGACTGCCTTCATTACTCGCTATGGTTCGTACGAGTACACCGTCATGTCCTTTGGCTTAACCAATGCTCCAGCCACCTTCTCCAGATTGATGAATTATATTTTCATGAAGTACCTCGACCAGTTCGTCGTGGTTTATCTGGATGATATCTTGATATATTCCAAGAATGAAGAAGAACATGTTGAACATCTTCGTCTTATACTGGAGAAGCTTCGAGAACACAAACTCTACGCTAAGTTTTCTAAGTGTGAATTCTGGCTTCCCGAAGTAACCTACCTTGGACATGTGATTTCCAAGGATGGCATTGCCGTCACCCCAGAACGTATCCAGGCTATCCTTGACTGGACTCCTCCCAAGACCGTCAAGCAAGTCCGCAGTTTTCTCGGGCTCGCTAGCTATTGCCGCCGTTTCGTCAAGAATTTTTCCAAGATAGCCAGGCCGCTGACTAATCTGCTTCACAAAGGCGTCAAGTTTGAGTGGACAGATAAATGTCAAGAAAGTTTTCAAGCCCTCAAGGACAAACTAACTTCTCCCCCGGTGCTCGCTCCCCCTGATACTCAGAAGGACTTCGTAATATATTGTGACGCGTCTCGTCAAGGCTTAGGCCGTGTCCTATTGCAAGAATGCAAGGTGATTGCTTATGGCTCTCATCAGTTGCGTGCTCACGAAGACAAATACCCAACGCATGATCTCGAATTGGCAGCAGTAATTTATGCATTGAAGCTGTGGCGACATTACCTCGTCGGTAATCGTTGCGAGGTCTACACCGATCACCAAAGTCTGAAGTACCTGTTTACTCAGCCAGACCTGAATCTTCGTCAACAACGATGGCTCGAGACAATAGCCGACTTCAACATGGATATTTCATATACCCCGGGCAAGGCTAATGTGATGGCCGATGCCTTGAGCCGCAAGGCTTACTGTTCTGAACTTGAGGTTCAGGTGCAGCAACCACTTCTGTATGAAGAGTTTCGCAAGTTGAATCTCGAGATTGTTCCTCAAGGTTACGCCAATAACCTGGTTCTCGAGTCAAAACTCGACGCCCTAATCAAGAGTAGACAATCTCTGGCCCCTGACATTGTGAAGATCAAGCAGGACATCGCCGAAGGGAAGCCCTCCTCTTTTACCATTGATGCTAATGATGGTGATACTGTGTACTTCAAGGGCCGCTTAGTAGTTCCTGTGAGCCCGTCCCACATTAACTGTGGTCCGGATATCATGGAAGAAGCCCATAACTCTACCTTGTCAATCCACCCTGGCAGTACCAAGATGTATAAAGACCTTCGTCAACGGTACTGGTGGCCGTACATGAAGCAAGATATCGCTCGCTATGTTTCTCAATGTGACGTTTGCAGTCGCGTCAAAGCCGGACATCAGAAACCTGCTGGTTGGTTGCGACCACTCCCTCCTCCTGATTGGAAGTGGGACAAAGTCGAAATGGACTTCGTCACCGGTTTTCCTAAGTCACAGAAAGGTAACGATGCCATCTTTGTCATCATCGACCGATTCTCCAAGATTGCTCACTTCCTACCGGTCAAGGAAACGATCACTGCTAGTCAGTTGGCACACTTGTATATCTGCCGAATTGTGTCACTCCACGGTATTCCGTTGGAGATCAGTTCAGATCGTGGCAGCATTTTCACCTCACGATACTGGAATAGTTTCATGGAAGCTTTCGGGACTCGTCTGAATCTCAGCACCGCTTATCACCCCCAGTCGCAAGGCCAAGTTGAACGAGTTAATCAAGTGCTGGAAGACATGCTTCGCGCTTGTGTCCTTTCTTTCGGCATGAAATGGGAGGATGCCCTCCCGTACGCGGAATTCTCGTACAACAATAGCTATCAGGCTAGCTTGAAGATGGCCCCCTTTGAAGTTCTATACGGACGTAAATGTCGAACCCCCCTGAATTGGTCAGGAACTGGGGAACGACCCTACTTCGGACCGGATCTTGTCCAAGAAGCTGAAGAACAAGTTCGCATTGTGCAAGAAAATCTCAAGGCCGCACAGTCTCGTCAGAAGAGCAACTATGACCGCAAACACCGTGAAATGGAGTATCAACCTGGTGAATACGCATACCTCCGTGTCACTCCCATGAGGGGCACTCATCGCTTCGGTATCAAGGGCAAGTTGGCTCCTCGCTACATTGGCCCGTTCCGTATCCTTTCCAGGAGTGGACCCGTGGCATACCGGTTGGGATTGCCGCCGAACCTCTCCCAAGTCCACGATGTCTTCCATGTGTCGCAACTCCGTCGCTGCTTCAAGGATCCTATCCGCGAAGTGGAGCATGATATGATCGAGCTGCAACAAGACTTGACTTATCGAGAACATCCGAGCCGCATTCTCGATCAGTCTGAACGCCGAACCCGCAACAAGACCGTCAAGTTCCTCAAGGTTCAGTGGTCGAATCATTCTGAAGATGAAGCCACTTGGGAACGCGAAGATCGCCTTCGCGATGAATACCCCGATCTTTTCCTCGCTACCACTTAAATTCTCGGGACGAGAATTCTTGTAGTGGGGGAGATTTGTAACACCCTCAGATGCATGTAACAGTAATCATCATCACTGTTGACTATCACTGTTTGTTAATCACTGTTATCCCCTGTCCTTAATCAAACTTTGCTTCTGCTCTTTTCAAACCATGCTGGTTGGTAATCAAAACACAAAGCCCAATGCATTTTGCTCATCATGAAACCAAACCCTAGTTGAAACTACCTCAAATGGAAATTAAAACAAAAGGGCTCAAATAAAGTTGTTCCAAAAATATTGGAACTATTTTTGTAAATTGCCTAAAATCATTACAATCATGTGGGACCAACTTTGGTAATTTTTGGAGTTGCAGAAAATTCCAAACAATTCAAACAGTAGGTTAAAACCCTTACTTTGGGCATTTAATATTTAAAATAAATACCAAATGATTTTATTTTGCTTCAAAACTTTTGTGGCACTGACATATAATGTTGTACTAATTTTGGGACACCTAACCCATTTTACAAAAATGCAAAAGGGCACTAAATTAAAATACAAACCACAGGTCAGTACCCAAAAACCAGAAAATGCAAAAACGCAATAAATCGCCTGGGGCGATGGCCCAGCCCACCCCGGCCGTCTCCCACCTCCCACCTGCCCCCGTCCCATCCGCCACCTGCTCGACGCCGTGGCGCCGCCGTGGCCACGGGCGCCCTGGAGCCCCACCTCCCTCACCTGCTCCCTCCCGCCATGGTCCCGATAAGGCCAACCCCGCGCACCCCCTGGACACCCTCGCACCTCCATTCCCCTCCTCCTCGCCTCCCACGCTTCGGGGAAAGTTTTTCCCGAGCGCCGCCGTCGCCATGGCAGTGAGCTCACGCGGCCAGTGAGCTCGCGACGCCACCCCGCCGTGTCCAGCGCGTCTCTCGTCGTCGTCCTCTTCCCCGAGCGGAAGGAATCGAGGCGGGAGCCTCCACCCCGAGCGCACGGTCTCCTTCCCCAACTCCGGCCGCCGCGACGCCGCCGTCAAATTCCGGCGACCTCGAGCCCTCCCCGAGCCCACTCTAAACGGCTACGCCCCCACGGTGAGCCCCTCCATCGTATCCGGGTTCCCCCTAGCCCTCCCCGTCGTCGTAGCTCGTTCCGCCATTGGAGCCGAGCTCCGACGCCGCCGTGCGTCGCGCAGCCGCGTTTCAGTACGCGCGTTTGGCACGCCAAGCGTGCCCTCCTGTTCCCCGTGCTCCCCTGGGCCGAACGCGCATAGTCACGTCTCACCCCGTGCACGGATTCGCCGTCCTCGACGTCGCCATCGTACGGGTCCCCGCATTCGTCGTCGCCGGCGTCATTCCGGTGACCCCCCGACCACACCACCACCACCAGTGCACTCGCCGGCGTCTACTGCTTCGAACCCAACGAGTCGCGCGCCCTTCCGTGCTCTGTATCGTGGGCTAGCCCGACCTCGCCGCCGGCGAGCCTCCGGTGAGGTTCCGGTGAGGCTGCCAGGTGGGACCCCGGTGTCACCCAGTTGATTAGGGGTTAATCTCACCCCTAATAGCCCACTGACATGTGGGTCCCATTCCACTTAAGCACCTGTTAAAAATAACAAAACTGTTAGTAAGAGTTTAGGTCACTGACAGGTGGGTCCCCTCTAATTAATTAACTTAATGATTTAGGTTAATCTAGTTAATTAAAATTTAGTCACTGACATGTGGGTCCAGAGGCAATTTCTGATTTTATAAAATGTTTTATAAATAACAGAGGCTGACATGTGGGTCCCTCATGTCAGCACTGTTCTAGATAATGTTGTGGATAATGTTTTGGATAATGTTTAAATAAATAATAAAAGAAAATCCAGAAAATCATTTAAAATGATTTAAAACTTTGAAATTCAATAACTTTTAAACCGTAACTCGGATTCAAAAACTTTATACATGAAAGTTGATCAGAAAAATACAACGAATACGAATACGCTATCCGTATGTCTACCACACCCCTCTAACAATACGAACATCGAACATTCCCCCTCCGGACCGACTGTCCGATAAATTGTCCGGTACTGTTAGCGTGCCCGGATGAATTTATTCCGAACACGAAAGTTGTCCGGAATGGTTCAAATAGCACGGATACACCCCCCTTAAGTTGTTCCGGTAACCACGACACCTCCGGCTTGATCCTTTCCCCCTCCGGACACCCTGTCCGGTAATCACTCGGAGTCGGCAGTTCATCCTCAGATGAATTTCCGTTCTGAGCAACGTGCATTGCACTGCGTTAGAACACCGTTAACATTTCATCTATCATGTCATGCATTTGTATTGCTATTATTGTTGTGTATTTATTGTTTCTCCCCCCTTTAATCTTCGGTAGACCCCGCTGCTGCTGTCGACTACACCGCTGCTGAGTACGACTACGTCGTCGACGACCCTACTACTACCGTCGAGCTTGCAGGCAAGCAGAGCCATTCTCTTCCCCAGATACCGCCTATCTTTCCGTACATTTCTTGCACTAGGCATTGTTACTGCTGCTGCTACGATTACAATCCTATTCAACTGCATAGCCTGATTTTGTCGCCCCTTGATGTGCCTTCCTTTATCCTATGCTGCCTAGTATTACTATTATGCATTATTCAGCAGTGGACCCTGCGCATTGTTAGCTAGGATTAGATAGAGGGCCGCGATCACTCAGGGGAGTGAACGCGGATATTAATATTATAACTGCACAGGTACGGTACAATGCAGACACCGCCTCAGGCCCTATCTGGGTTATGCCTAGTCACCTCAAGTGTGAGCTATCAAGGAGTAATCTTTGTACTCCACTCGAGGCTGACTTTGTCTTGCCGCCATAGGGTCCTGTAAACGGTTGTCCTTCAGGTAAGAAGTCGGGCGACCCAACGGTGCCCGCGAGAGGTATTGCGTCGGGACGACAGGGAGGGCACGACCAGTGTACCGGTGTGCTTGGCCCCTGATCGTTGGCCGCGAGAGTTACCAACCCACGAAAGTCGAGCTCCTCCAGGAGCACACGCGAGACAAGGTAAGGAGACGGTTCACCTTGTTGGTAACCGCAGTGACTTGGTGGGACGACGGGGCAGGCACCGATGTACTGGTGGTCCCGGCTGCTGTCGTTGTCCGCGGGTCGGTTAAGTCGAGGCAACGATAACGGTTGTCACGCAGGTTAATTAAAATGCTAAATGGTTCAGTGAATGTCTTGAGTTGGCTATATGCCATGTACGCACTACCTACCCGTGGGAACTACGAGTTATGGGCTCCTCTGCTTCTTAGTGTCGTCCGAGGACTCTTCAGACGTCAGCAGTACCGCGGGCTGATTGCCGGGAAGTGGTGTTGTCTTATTTGCCGCGGCGTGTGATTTGTATTTGCTTTGATTTAACTTCACCGGCCAGCCATGCACCGTGCAGGAGTACGTTTGGGTTGGGGTCCAAGGCCCGGCGTACTTAGGATTTAGACCGGCGGATGACCTCTCTGTTGAGTTTGAAAGATGGGCTATGAAGTGTCGGATAGCCTCGGTGGAGCGTTCCCTAACAAGGTTCCCGCCACCCTGGAGATCCGTGCGTGTAGCGTAACACAAGTGCACCCCTGCAGGGAAGATTGATCTATCGATAGCCGTGTCCACGGTAATAGGACGCTTTATGCTGAAGCTGGATCTTACCACTAGAAACTATTATTATTAAACTGTATGGTTCCGGGTTTTCTTCCTCGCGGGGATGTCGAGGAGGTGAACTCGGAGGCATAGTTAATTATGATTACAACTTATTATTATACAATGCTGCAGCAACTTCTGCTGCATTGTTACTTCCATTTCTGTTATATAAACTGTTGGCTGATTCTTACCTCATGCTGCAAGACATCGTCGGAAGTTGCTAGTCTTCGTTAGGCCTAGCTTCTTACCCTTGCTCTGAACTTCTGTCTTCAGTCCACTATATACAGCCTCTTCATTCCGTTGATATCATGCATAATGCTTAGTAGCGGACGTAAGACTCGCGGGTATACTAGATACTCACCTGCTTTATTTCCTTTATTGTTTTGCCTGATCGGCCGCTGCAGCCGACGTTGGAGCCCAGGAGAAGGAGTACCCCAGAGGCGCCTACTACGACGTCGAGTTCCCCGTTGACCAGGAGTAGTACTGTGGATCCCAGGCAGGAGGCCTCGCCTTTTCGTTCTGTATCTCCGATGTGATTTGTGCTAGCCTTCTTAAGGCAAAACTTGACTAACTATGTCTGTACTCAGATATTATGGCTTGTATAACTTATATGTTCGGGTCCGCGTGACCCCCTCTATTGTAATATATTTGTTTATCCTTTTGTGTTTAGTGTTGTGCTGTGATATTATCACCGTGGCACCCTAATCTCAGTCGTGTACCCTGTGTGTATGATTACTGTACACGGTCTGATTTTGGGGGCGTCACAAGTTCACATGGGGGGGGGGTCGAGGACTGGGGAGGAAGGAGGAATGGGTACAAGAGGGATCCTACGCTCCATTGTACGGTGTGTGAGGGATCTAGAGCGCTCTATCGTCACTAGTACAAAAAATCTCATCTATGGTGTTTCAAAAAGTGCCTTGCTGGCGTGGAACCCAGACGCCAACAATATTGCGTCAGTGATAAAAAAAATTACTGGCGTCGGTGTCCTACGCCAGCTGTATACCATACTATATGTGACGTTGTAAGTAATGGCACGCCATAGATATTATTACTTTGAAGGTAAAAAACCTGATTTTAAACGCCAACTGAACATTTATATACAAAAAGTAGCCCCATTAAACACAAGGAGCTCCATTAAGCAGAGTATTTTATCATCTCGACATCAAAGTAGCTAGTTTAACACTTAAACACAAGTTTATCGATCCATCACAAATGAAACAAACTAATTAACTACTGATGATATATTCGATCTTGCGAAGCTTCTCATCCTTCTGAACATCGCTAATATAATCGTTAATGATATTAGCGATGTTCAGAGCAAACAACTCCCTAGTATCGGACTTGAGAAGGTCACATCCCTCTCGAGTTTGACCTTGGCATGCTTGAGTTCAAGAAGGTCATGGATGAGGTTGGCCTTGTCCTCGACTAGCTCGTCGCGCTTTGATACGTCTCAAATGTATCCATATGTTTTGCTTGCTCCATGCCTCTTTTGGTGATGTTTTTATGAACTTTCATATCATTACAACATATTTGGGACTAACCTATTAACCTAGTGTCTAGTGCCAGTTTCTGTCTGTTTTTGTCCATGCAATACAGAAAAAGCTGAAAAATCAAAGTGCTTGAAAAAATCCAAAAAAATCCCCAAAATTCCAATACTCCGAAAGACTCCAGAAGCCCGAAGGGCAGCCAGAGGGGTCATCCCCTGTCTAGGCGACCCTAGGGCACGACCAGGTGGGGCCACCCCTGGTGCCTCCCTTTGGCCTATATTTACTCATGTCTCCGAAAACCCTCGGGGAGGACTCCTTTTCACGAAATACACACTGCTCCGTCGCCGCCGCCGAGATTCCGAGATCGGGATCAGCAGAAATTTCTGTCCCGAAACCCTGCCAGAGGGAGGATTGATCTTCGGAGGGCCCTCCATCACCATGATCGCCTCTGGAATGCTCCATGAGGGTAGTCCCACCTTGAACCATGGGTCCATGACAACAAGCTAGTAGATGTCTTCTCTCCAATCTTTTGCCTCGGGGTTTAGACCTTGTGAACTACCTATCATGATCAAGAAACTTTTGTTATAATTCCTTCATTGTTATGTTGTGTTTGCTGGGATCCGATGGATTATGAGATTATGTTCAGATTGTGAAATTAATATATTTGGTTCTTCTTTATATTTATGTTCTTGAGTATTTCTGCATGTTCTCCGTTACCGTTTATTATTTTGGCCAAATAGTAGATTGTAACTCCAAGAGGGAGCGTTATGCTAGATGATGGGTTCATGCCTCCTGATGTCTAGCTTGAGTGACAGAAACATTAGACTACGAAATGTGTTGTTGCCATTAGGGGTAAAATAACAGTGCTTATGACCGCGTATCATTAGGATTGCTTACATTACATATAGAGTGTTAATGCAGTTGTCCGCTGCTTTGAGTTCACAACAATAGTTGTGGCTCACAACTTAATACCAGCGAGATGTTCTGGATAGATATCTCAAGGTGATGATCAGTAAGTATATGCTGATGAATAAATGATCTACTTGTCTTGATGTAATGCCTATACGATTGAGCCTGTTACCTTCTACAGCATAATTAGCATTGCGTTGCGTTTATAATTCTATCAATTGCCTAGCTGTAATTTGTACACCCAACATAACTGTTTACTGTCTTTTGGGAGAGATACACTGCTAGTGAGCATCATGGTACCTCGGTCCATATTTTTATCATATATTTACATCGCTTTTATTTACTGCTTTATTTTCCTTAGTTGCATTATCACTACTACCCTTTGCGTTTGACCCTTTGTAAACAGCAAGGCCGGAGAGATTAACAACCTCTTTGTACTCGTTGGGAGTAAAGTTATTTGTGTCTTTTGTATAGGTTCAGGTCAAGAAAGTAATATCTTTTCAGATGGTGTATTCCTTGCTTGCCAGCTTCTTGTTGTCTTCGGAATCCTACGACAGACATCAACCTTACTCTCTCACGGGTAAGCGAAATTATCGCTATCTGCATCACAACCTTCTACATGGGCTAACCAACGAGGAGGTGTGATCAACACCACCATCACGCTCCTCCATTAGCTTTTTTCCATCTTGCTCCAGGATCTTGATGGTCTCCTTGTCAGACCCGATGATCCTCTTCAAAACCTCAATCTCCGCTGACTTGTTGCACATAAAGAACATGTTTGCCTACAAAAAAGGATAACACTCAACACATAGCAAAATACACTTGTAATATGATAGTTAGTCTTTACGTCATTGGTGATGTTGGCTTGGTCCTCCACCACTTGAGCTAAGCGAGGATTCATTTTCTACTTTCTTCCAAAAACAGAAAAATTATGTAACTACAAAGCACATAGCAAGAACTTTACAAGCACTGAATTTGAAACACTCCGTTGTGTATTAACTAGACTAACTAATTTAAAAAGAGCAACTAACTGAAAACAAAGAATATAGTAGGATATCAAGTAAGTAAACTAGCACCTATCTAAACTAGCAAGAATGGCAATGTATATCAATTTTACAACTAGCAACTAAGTAAAAAGATAGATTATACTAGGCTATCAAGTAAATAAACTAGCAACTATTTAAACTAGCTAGAATGACAAAGTATATCAATTTTACAACTAGCAACTAACAAAAAACAGAGATTATAATTAGCAACTATCTAAACTAATTTGCAACTAGCAACTATCTAAACTAATTTACAACTAGCAAGTAGCAACTAGCTAAACTAATTTTACAACTAGCAACTATCTAAACTAATTTACAACTAACAATTAGCAACTAGCAACTATCTAAACTAATGTTACACCTAGCAACTATCTAAATTAATTTTACAACTATCAACTAACTAAGAACATAGATTATACTAGCAACTAGGGGGGAGATTAATACCACGGTGGCTCGGAGATCTGCATGGAGCCTAGATGAGGTCAAACGAGAGGGGGAACAGAAAGGTGAGAAAGAGAGAGAGGGCAACAGATTGCGATCCCTCGCCGGGGAGGCGGCGACGAGTTCGTGCGGCGGCGAGGGGGCGGGGGAAATGGATTTACTAGAGTAATTTGACGATGACGCGAGACTACATGTAACCTAATTCCTGACGTGGCCCAAATGAGCCCATGGGCCACACCAGTTAAAACATTCACAGTACAAATTTTGACACAATCAAATGTTTATTTATTTATGTTATATATAAATACAATATGAACTAATTAAACTTTTTAATTACGAAGTAAAATGAAATAAAACAAAAAATAAATGTTTTATACAAGAAAATAAGCATATATATAATAAGACATTGGTAAATAAATGTTTTTAAGCATATACAAGAATAAGCATAAACTTTTGATATAGAAAATAATATAATTTTATTTTAATGCTTTTCAATTTATATAATGTCAGCATAATATGATATATATATATATATATATATATATATATATATATATATATATATTACATGTAATAATTTAGGACACCAGCAAGATTTTTTTTCCACCAAAGCGTGGTGAGATCGGCGATGGCGTTTCGTAAACTTCCAACGCCAACACTAATCGTATTTAACTGGTGTTTACAAAATGCCAACGTCAGCACTATTTGATTTTTTTTAATGATGACGGGAAATTTATTTAGCGCGCCAACAATCAAAGTTGGGGATAAAAATTTTCCTACTAGTGCGTACAAGCCGCGCAGGACCGGTCCAAACTCAGCCGGTCGGGCAGCTAGGAACATTTTTCTTTAATTATTGCATATGGTGGCATTATTAATCGCAATTAAAATAGATATGCTATTTCAACTTGTGTGTGTACATTAATATTCCTGCAACTGATTAAAGTATTCCATGCATAGTGATTAGTATACTTTATGACCCATAGATATTTTTTGTCAAAATGTATGAAATTTTTTAAGTCAACAATGCACAATTTTGACCATGATTTTTTACTTATAATATGTCTAAATTCATATCAATACATATGAACAAAACTATTACACAATATAAAATAGTATGCCGTCTTTTATACAAATATTCGGAAATATTTACATATTTAATTATGTGCAATAAATTTTTATTTATGAATTGACAGATAATTTTATAAGCAATGATGATAACAAGCGTATTTTCATAAATTCATATCAAATAATAAAAATAAAATATGAAAACAGATTAGATTGCACACAATTTTATATTTATTGATGATTACGCTAAGTATTGTTGTTTCAATTCTAAGTATAATATGTGTATTTTTTATTCAAAATTGTCTTTTGCTAGACAAATTTGATCAAAAAAAGGATTAAAGAATGATTTAATTGGCTCAGTTTATATTCTACAACTTTCTATACATATGCTTACTTAATCGTATACTAGAAACTATTATTGTTATAAATACTAGAAATCACTATTGTGATAAATACTAGAAACTACAATTGTGATATTTTTTGGATTTTACTCTTTACAAATATTGACCATAAATAGTATAAGTTATGTATTGTAGAGAAATAGTTATAGCTTAAAATTTTGTTAGAAAGTACATGTTACTATCTTTTTATGATATATCAACTAATTTTTTTAACACTTACATGTTGTTAAATTATGCCAACAGAAGAAAATTATGCTTAAAAAACTATAATATGCTAAAAATTAGATATGGCTACTAACACATTTAGTAAAAAATGTATTTATTGTTTAGATTGAAGACTATCATTAGATGGACCATAGAAATTGATAAACAAAATTGTTGCATCATGTCGAAGAAATGGGCAGGTATAATAACTAGAATTTTTGATTGTGAATTATGTCATGATTTTATAATACCTTGTAGTTTATCATTGGAATGAGAATTTGGCCTTTTAGGGCTAATTTGGTAGAAGGGGATTAAACCCGGGGAAGGAAATTCCAGTGTAGTGATTTTTTTAAGGCAGAGGAGATTCCCTTACTTCGAAGATGTGATTTCTCTCTTGACCCTGAAGAAAGAGAGGCGGGGATTTTCTCTCCGATCTACTGGGACGTGGATGGATCTCCCAGGTAAGCACTAGGGATCGGGCCAGAGAACCTGCATGGACCTGTTTCGGGGGCTTAAGGCCGGGATTATTGACGGAGATCCCTCCGGGAAATGTCCAAGTGACGCCTTATTAAACAAGATTTAAATAATTTCGGAGTCTGAGGTTGCTGCAACGGAAATCTACGAGATGTATGTACGGTTTCAGTAGGATATGGAGTATGGTATAACTCTAGCCGATTGTTATTGCTAAGTTTACACTATTGGAGTACACCTCATTTTTTTAAATTCTCACCGCTTCAACATATTTTGTTCAATGGTTGAAAGACCTTGGCTTACTAGCCTTCGATGGTGGTGATTTACAGAAAATATTGTTAGGCCACCGAAATTAGCATTAATATTCGGTGATCTCTATACATACATTGTGCTTGACATTGTCATTACTCAGGCCATTATGGTTAGGATATTAGCAGTAAGCGCGAAAGTTGTCATCTTTGCACATTAAAGTTGCCATCCGTGCGCACTAAAGTTGTAAAAAAAACATGTGTGCTTGCCATGCACTCCGCTCACACGTGTGGTGGATATCGGGGTCTATCATATTAATACCGGGAGTACAAATTCGCTCGTGAAGGAGCTCAGCCAAGCCTAATAAGATGCTGCCCGACTGTTTTGGAGTCTGCTAAGGAGCTAGCAGTTGTTGCGGATTTATGATCCTCATCACGGGACATGAACGAATGCGACGAAGATGCCAAGTAACCATGCGAGGAACATCAGTCTTTCTAACTTGAAGCTGGAACATACCCCGTCAAGATCTAGTGCCATGAAACCCCTTGTCTCTTTCTTTGTGAACAAACGTTCATTCTACCTTTAACTGAAGTTAAATGGTTCAACAAATGCATTTTCTTGAGATGTGTGTATCCTTGATGTCCTTTTTTTACGTGCTAGTGCTCTGCTTATTTCAGTAACTAGATGATACCCCGCGCGTTGTTGCGGGAACTATTAACAGATAATTTAAAGTTTTTAAAAAATAATAAAAATTATAAAATATAGTATAATTTGATTATAAATTATTATTTAAAAAATATATTTTTTAGATTAAAAATCTAAGAAAAATTGATAAAAATCAAAAAATGAGTGTGATTTTTGTTTTGTTAATTTATTACCTTAACAATATATCAGTAAGACGATATGAAATGAAAACAACATTGAGTAAAGATAGAGCCAACATCACCCTTGGCTAAACCTAAAACAATAATAACAACTATATATATGCATTCATAAAAAAAAGTTGACGCATAGAAGAAAAAAAGTGAGGTAACTTATAATTTGATTTTCTCTAAAAAATCATTTCTAAATCGTGAGGTTTGAGTCGAAAAAATAGTTAATATTTATTTGTGAAAAGTTGCATGCACATGCTAATTTAATGGGAGCATATGTTTGAAGAGTTAGTGGATTTTTTTGAACATAGTGGACCTACTTGATAATGTGGATAGCTTGCATGTCAAGATAAATAGATTAATGGGGATGAACTATTTAGGTATTATAGATGAGGAGGAAACTGTACAAGGGCTAGAAATACTAGCCGAAGATTCTCAAAGAGAGAAGGAAAAGAGGAAAATAAAATTATCACTCGCCCTAGGCAGCTCTAAAAGCCAACACATTTTCACGCACAGTGCTATGGACATCCGAATGAGTGTTTGTGCAGAAGTTGGGCGTAATTGATATCTTTGCGATATTAACTTATTCTCTTTATCAAAAAATATGTATTTTCTTGGAAAACTGCAAATGAGTTAAGAGGACATATCTGTTGCGCTTGCGTATGCATACGCCTTGGGTTGACTCAGCTAGGTAATCTTTGGGTGTGTGAGGCCTATCTTTCTTGAGATTCTAAGGTCATGTGGAGTGCTTTGACTTGAGGGTTGAGGCTAGCGTATTGTAATCCTCAGACAACCTGAGTTGGCTGCTGGTTTATGCGACTAATTATACTCTAGTTTGCCTCGTTTGACTAGATGCCGTTGACCACTGGCCCATTCTTGTTATGCCGTTCTGCTATGCTTTTTGAAGTTAAACCAGTACTCTCTTCGTTTTAAAATAACTGTTTTAATTTTGTATTGGCTCTGGTATAAAATTACGTTAAGGTTAAGATAGTTATTTTAAAACGAAAAGAGTAGTCAGCAGTCTACAAACTTTTACCAGCAGTTAAATTTGTAGATCATACTTAGCTGGTTAAATGGAAAAACCGAAAAGGAAGTTGCATACGTCAGGGATGATTCAAAATATAAAGGCGAACCTTCATGCAGGCATGATGGCCAATTAAGCTCATCAGACTGGATACTCGCCATCTACTAAACAATTCGGAGTCACAATATTCAAGGTCATCAGGTTTCATGTTCCCTGCAGCAAAGGACAACCCACTAGCAGGAAAAATACAGAGCTTCCACATGCGAGCTAGCACAGACCACCAGCATCTAGCTAACATTTGACCCTGGAAGTTAACTAATCATCAATCAATCACACTGTCATTAGGCAGCAGACAAGAAGATATATAGTAGAAACAATCATAAGATTCTCTCTGTTTCTATCTCTCTTGTTTCATGCAGATCAGATCCCTTGTTAAATCCCTAGAAACCAGCGCTTTGCATTCATGAACCACTGCCGTTGGACTCATCAATGCAAGCTACATAATGCCTTTACACATCAGTACATTAACAATACTGTAAACTAGTAGCAACTGATTTGCCATGCATGAGATGCAGATTCAGAAATCAGATTCTTTCTGAAGAAGATTTTAGAGTTCAGAGATCTGTCCAGGCAGGAAGTATGCTGAAGCATCTAGCTCCTCCCCCCAAAAGCATCACAGTGACCTTGCCATGCGATGTGGGAACCGCATGTATTAGTTTATCCAATGTGAGATTACAAGTTACATTTACCTTGGCACACACTTGTGGCCAGATCATGTGTCACTCACTGGACGAACCTTAACTTAGTAGCAACTTGTCGATTTAACGGTTGAACTCTTCATACTCAAAGCAGCCCTAGCCTTTACTTTGGATCTAAAACAGTAGAAAAAATAATATAAAAAAAATAAAAAATGGAATCAAGGATATGTTTGTCTTTCCTTTGCATTCCTATCTAGGGTCCTACTTAGTTCTCCCTATCCTTCTGCTTGATCTCATGCATCTTCAGGTATTCAAGACAGCCCACTAGCATGGTCAGTTGCCATTTCCTCTCTAGAATTCTACTTCTCCCTACCCACAGATTTGCAGCCTTAGCTCTTCAAGATTATGACTCTATATCCCAAGGAGAACGTAGTAGAGTATCGTGATCGGGAGCGCCACCAGCATTCCAAAAATAACCCTGAAATTTCAGAAACATACATACAAAATTGAGTAAAAGAAGACAACTTTTGTATTACTTGGTTATATATTCGGAAAATATGTGTAGTGGCAAGCTTACGCTGTGCTGAGTATTTGAGGATGGCAATTGTACTCCTTGGCAAACACAAATGGAACAATCCCTTGTGGTAGTGCTGCCTGTCGATCAATCACATATTCAAAAATTATTAGGGTCATCTCATTGCATTTGACATCCATCAAAATCGTTTTTACCTAAAACTTAGATTGTCCATGGCTTTGCAGGTAAAATTAAATTTATGCATAATTTTTGCCAACCTGAACAATGGCAACATGCAGGAGCACACCCCGGAGCCCGACGGCGATGGAGGTGGCCGCGATCACCGCCGGACCCGTCAAGAACCTCACCGCCATCGCGAACGTCGCGACAGACTTCCCGCAAGAGATGATCTTGGGTTGCAGAGCCATGAAGAGGCCTGGATCAATTGCATAGGTTACCGTTAGCACTTCTTGGAGCAAATGAGAAAGAGAAAGGTATATAATTTGTTATGAACAGACATGAAACAAAATGTCAACTCTGTACCTAAGCTGAACATAGCCATCCCTAGCCCTGCATCAGACAGGATGGATATGGATCCCTTGACTATCGTAGGCATCTGAATGTTCCACCTGAAATATTACGAAGAGAAAAAATAGTCAATATATATCACAAATTAGTAGTATTTGCACAATTGCATTGCACCATGAATGTGGTGAGACCCAATGCTGTAGATGCATGTGCCCCTCTCTCCCCAAAAATGCCCTCTGCTTCCTCTGAAGTTTCCTCCAGATGTACGTAGGTGCCACCGATCTCGTGTATAATAAACAGTAGTACAATGATGGATGCACCTGCATCTCATTGTGTACAGACGATGTGTCGTGCACCGGCTGTGTGTTGGACGGAGACAAAATAACACGGCATCTCCCGCACGCAGATGCAGCTGATTTTCTAGATTTGCTCTCTGCTGCTACAGAGCTCTCCAGGTCAGGGCTTGCATAAGACCTTGCATCTCCATGCATATGCATGTGCCGGCGGCCGGCCAAGACCAGATCCAAGACCGACGTGATTATCATGTGCTCTCACATGCATATCCATCCATGGATGCAACAATTATAAGCAATCTACTTATCTATTGGATTACTTATAAGTATTATGGGGAGCAATGCCAATCTAGACTCGAATCCAGTTAAGCAAATTAGCTGACTCAAGAGCTTGTGGTCGATGCATGCATGCATGAATCCATGGAAATGTGACCTGAATGAGACGAGTGACCAGACGAGGCCGATGAGGCTGGAGTAGGTGTTGGGGTTGCGGATGAGCTTGCGCCACACCATGATGAGGATGAGCCGGGTCATCACGCTCGCCGGCGGCATCGGGTGCGCCGCCTCCTCCAGCCCCGGCACGTCGGCGCCCTTCTTTCGCGGCGCCACGTAGGGTGACCCCGACACGGGGAACTTGGCGCCCAGACCCGTCGCCGGGCTCTTCATCATGCCGTCCTCGATCTCCACCTCGACGGCGTCCTTCTGCTTGATCACCGGCGTCACGGTCCCGCTCACGCCTGAAGGTCGACGAATGCACACAATTAACACAATACATATACACAGTGTGTGTCATGGAGTGATGCACGGTTGCAACCTTGATTTCGATGGAGGAATCGCGTGTATGTTTGTAACGTAACGTACCTCTGGGTGTGGCGCCGTCGCGTGGCGTGGCTGCCGCCGCCGGCGCGGTGGCGAAGTCGGTGGACGCGGCGTGGTTGACGGCGTTGCGGAGGTTGGCCTCCGACACGGGCGACGCGCTGGAGCTCCACACGAACATGTGCAGCTCCTTGTTCGAGTTGGAATTGGAACCCCCAAGCTCCTTCTTCCTGTCACACATTATTATCCCAAGGAATCCACAAGTCAACTCAAGATCATCCAACGCAAGATCCAAACAAGAACTAAAGTCTATTATTCATGTTCGTGGGATGCATTTGAGTGTTAATGACAGGCACGTACCGTGGCGCCGGCATCATCATGCCGGGGTTGGGCGCGGGGTACGGCGCCGCCGCCTCGCCGCCCTTGAACTTGTTGGCCACCTGCTCGTCGAGCCCCTGTCCGCGGGCGCCGCCGCCGGCGACGGGGGGCTGGCCCTTGGGACTGGCCATCTTGCTGCCGTTGAACATGGAGTAGAAGTCGGACTGGTTGAAGCTGGACTGCCTGGGCGTGGGCTCCCGCGACGTCTGCAGCGAGTAGATCTCCACGCCGGTGAGGTTGGACGCGCGCGGCGTCATGGCGTTGGACGCGCCACGGTAGATCCCGGAGCGCCCGGTGCCGTGGCCGCCCGTGGTGGAGCCGGACGCGGACCGCCGGATGACGACGTGGACGCGGCCGTCGCGCCCCACCTCGGCGTCGGCGTGCAGCGCCTCCCTCCCGTTGAGCGAGACGACGTCGGAGTCGACGCGGAAGGAGGCAATGCTGGCGCCGACGTCGGGCGGGAACTGCTCGGAGATGAGCGCCTTGGCGCCGCGGTACTCGAAGAGGAAGAGCATGAGGGTGTACCAGATGACGCTCTGCAGGACCACGATCTGCACCATTAGTGACCCCGAGAAGTCGCCGTACATGGCGCGGAGCAGCGGGATGCCCATGACGAGGGTGTTGGGCAGCGTGGCGAGGGAGAAGAGCGTGATGGTCCAGTCGAGCGAGGATGCCTCGCCGGCGTCGGTGGCGCCGCGGCAGCGGTAGCGGGAGAGGACGTTGTGCCAGACGGCGAGCGCGGCGAGGATGACGAGCTTCTGGAGCGAGTCGGCGGCGAGGAAGCGGTAGTCCATGGCGTAGGGGTCGTTGGTGGAGATGAAGTGGAAGGAGAGGAGGGGCACGGCGAAGACGGCGACGAAGCGGTTGATGCCGGAGCACTGGTCCGGGGTGAAGATGCCCCACCACCTCACCGACCCGTAGGCCATGAACATGGCCACGTACAGCGGCACCACCGCCGCCAGCACGTCGTAGATGTCCTTCCCGGTGATCATCGCGGCCGGCCGGCGAGCGAGCTTCTAGCTAGATCGATCCCAACGGCTTCCTTTTGGGATCTCGATCGTCTCTCTGGTGACGTGAAGTGCGGGAAGAGAAGTAGAAGGGTGGTTATATACATATAGGGAGAAGATGGATCGATCAAATGGGTGTTAATTACTCCTAAGCTAAGCTAGTGGTAGTACGTACCTTCACTGGACTGGGTTTAGATTAAGCTAAGCATGGTGCATGTGTGGGGGGAAAGATTCCAAGCTAGGGGGACAAGGAGCGTACACTTGCACGAATTCAATTGGTTTTTTTATATTTGTTTAGCAAATTTTGGCTATAATTTGTTGTTGAAGTGATCAAGCTAGTGTAAACACTAGTGGCTAGGTAGGTTGTGTAGAAGACCGGGAGACTTGGGTGGCTGGTTTTGGAGCCAAGCTGCATGTGTGTGTAGTGGTCCTTGTGTACTAGCTACTCCGTAGCTAGGTAGCCAGCGATGTGGATGGATCGCCGTAGACAGGACTGAAGCCTCGAGCTGCTTGGCTAGGAAGGACTTGGGCATGGGCAGACAGCTTAATTAGCTAGGTACAGTAGCGATGCCTGGATATGACATTACGGGGCGTACGTACGTGCATGCATGGATGCATGAGTGAGTCTACATGAATTTTGACGACTCGTGTAGAGTCGCGCACGCAACCTTCAAAAGGCCCAGCTAGCTGCATGATTGCCGCATCTGCATGTATGTAATTAGCCAAGTCCGGAAAAGGCGTGGCTTGGCTTGGTTTGGTTTGGTTTACTCGTTTGTGTGAGTCTGCAAGCACGGGTCCGTCCATGGTTGAGAGCAGATTCTGTATGTGCCTAGTTAACCTGGTTGGGGTCTTGGACTCGAAACCCTCTCTCGATCCATGCGGCCAACCCAGCACCCACAGCCCGCCCACAGGTTAAGAGCATCTCCAACAGTCCTCCCAGCACGTCCCCTCAGCGTACTTTGTTGATTCGATTTTAGGCTTGCATAATCAGAAATCCCGAAAAATGGCTTAGTCACGCCCCCCAACATCCTCAGGACGTCAAAGTAGCGCCGGCAAACCCAACGAAACCCGGGACACGCTGGGGGCAATTGAGGAAGTCGATGAAAGTTTGGGCGAATCACGTCTACTTAAGTGTCTTTTTTTTGTCCATTCAATTTTTTTCCTCACAATTTTTTGCTTGAGTGGGGTGTGGCTGAGAAGTTGCTCTCCCCATGCCCAATTTTTTCGCCAGATGAAGCATTTGGTACAAACTTTTTTGGTTCGGATGTGTCCTCGGAATCTCCAATGGCTGGAGATGCTTTAACCAATGGTATATCTAATGGAGGCTTATTTTTTGAAACAAATGTTAAAGGATTTGCCATATTTGATCAGTTAAGGAGAAGAGATTTTAAGTACAGAAACACACTGGATGTAGCCGAAACATAGGAATTACTTTCCTAGGATTAAGGCTCTAAGGTGATGTGCCTTTTCTTTAATTTAGAGCGTCGCTTCTTTCGAAAGACTCTAGTGGAGGCTTATATGGAGGCCGTGAAATCGGTGTCAAATGAGCTAAACAAGAAAATCAGGGTCTATGCTACATTAGTACAAATTTTGTGCCTTTGTGTTTAAAACATAAAAGGTTTTGTGGTCAAACTTAATCAAACGGTGTTTTGTCTCTGGCAAAGGAGAGAGAGAGAGAGGAAGTCGAAATTAGGGGGGGGGGAGTGAAGATGAAGAAGGGAAAGAGGATGTGACTAGTTGGATGTGAGAGCCAGAGATCGATAACGACTAACTTGAATTGTTAAGGGTGTCATGCATGTAGTGATGAGAAGAGGAGGTGACTAGTTGGACGAGTGAGACTGAGATCAACAACGAAGAGCTTGCATGGGGTACCTGAATTGTAAAGGGTGTCTTTTTGGGCTTAGAGGCGTGGTGATGTCCCAATTTGATACCCACGAGCCATGGTTGTGCCAATTTGGGGCGCGGTGAAATTTATTTGGGGAGAGATAGTCGTAGCAGGGGAGAAAAAGGAAGAGAAAACTAGCAGCGAGAAAAGAAGAGGAGAAACTATGTGTGATAGGAAACGGGAGGATTCGGCTAGCAACAAAAATAGGATGGTGGAGGGAGGAAGATTGGGACATCACCACGCCTCTAAGCCCAACAAGACACCCTTAATTTACAATTCAGGTGGCAAGTTGGATGTGACTAGTTGGATGTTAGATCCAGAGATCGATAAGGATGAACTTGAATAGGGTACTTGAATTGTAAAGGGTGTCATGTTGGGCTGAGAAAAGGAGGTGACTAGTTGGACGAGTGAGGCCGAGACCAACAACTGCGATCTTGCTTGGGGTACCTGAATTGTAAAGGGTTTCTTGTTGGGCTTAGAGGCAACACCCACGAGCCATGGATGTGTCAAATTGGGAAGCAGTGAAATTTATTTGGGAAGATATAGTCGTAGGAGGGGAGAAAAAGAAAGAGAAAACTACCGGCGAGAAAACGAAAGGAGGAACTATGTGTGATAGGAGAAGGGAGGATTCGGCTAGCGACAAAACTAGGATGGCGGAGGAAGGAAGGATAGATCAAACGATGTTCACGAAACTAGGGCATTGGACATAATGTCGTAGTAACGCCAACAACACAATAAGTACTACCAAATAATCATACTAATAGTTATAAAAACTTTGACCCTACTCCAAACTCGTTGTTCTCATTGATCATTAAAACTAGTAGAATCCGTCACACAATATTAATCTTGTTGATATGAGATATGATAATAAGTTTGTTGGATTGTGTGCATCTACTTATAAAAAGACCAGACGATCAATAAAAGCTTCCTTTTCTAGGTCGATGTGAGTTACGAGCAACTATAAGGAGCGTCAATTTGGCTCTCAGGCTCCATGACGCTCGGTATTTTAAAAAATGTGCAAAAAGTATTTAGAATTGCAACGATTCCAAAGTATTTATATGGATATACGTAGAACGTCAAATTTATGAAATAATATGTTCCTTGCAACCTAGACATGAATGCAAATTGGTGGCTCCATTAAAGATTTTGATCCACATATTTGTCATTTTTATGTGTGCACCATTGTTCGTAAGAAGTGTTTATAAAAATTTATATTCACATACAACAAATTATTTGTAAAATTGTGTGCATAGCTATAATTTTCTACTAGTATTCGTTGATGTTTTATTTATTTTCAATATTTTCTAAAGAGATCCATTTAGCTCGAGATCGATTTCGAGTTTTGCAAAACTGTCAATTTCTCTAGAATCAACGCAATCCATAACTTCGATTTGTAAATTATGATTGGCTAGAGAATCAACCCGTGGTTGAATGATTTGGAGGATTGTGGTATCTCACCCTACTAGGGATAAAACCCCAGGTTTATGGGACCTCAATCCATCAGGGATCAAACCTTAGATTTGATGCTTAGGTGTCTCGTAAAAGATTGGGTGGCGTGAATCGAACTCAAGACCTTCGGAAGCGGTAGACAGGTAGGACGTAGCCACTACAGTCGGAGATCACTAGTGTGTCTCGTAAAAGATGAATATTCTTTCAACGAAAGGAAACATTCGCGTCAACAATGAGATGTTTATGACGACTTTTTTAAATATTTAGACTAATTAATCAGTCATTCAAAGGTGCTCATAAATGTAAAATGTGCGTATATGGGTTTATAAAAATGAGTGTATGTACGCGTATGTGAGTTTCTCTGTACCGCCTTATAAAAATAATCCGAAAGTTGGCCGCTAATCTTACATACTAACTACATTGCTTAACACATACTCCCTCCGTCCTTGAAAGAGTGTACTTCCAAATTTTTGGAAAGTCAAACTTTTAAAACTTCGACCATGATTATATAAAAATATATCAATATTTATACCGCCAAATTAGTATCATTAGATTTGTTATAAGGTATATTTTTATTACATAATTATTTGATTTCATAAGTATTATTATATTTTTATGTAAACTCAATCAAAGTTTAAAAATAATTTGAATCTCTAAATTTTTTTAAAAATACACTCTTTCAAGGACGAAGGAAGTAGTATGAGATAACATATATATCGACCTAAAAGAGATACCAGAAAAACTCCACCAAAAGTACAAATCCAGCGAATTATCTCCCAGAAGATCATGTGCCTCCTTAAAAAATAACTCGCGGAAAATCCCCGACATGCTTTGTCTTTCACGAGGTAGACTGATAGAGGTGTGCTTCTTCTCCTCTATATGTCATGCATGTGCTCACAGTCACAGGCAACGGCCACAAGAACCTTTTGACTTTTTGAGCAAGGCACTCAAGGCAAGCGCACTCAAAGCGATCACATCCTCTAGACGGTGATTAGTTTACTAACGTGCGGTTTCATGGCCAATTAGAGGACGAGCAGCTGGTTTCGCAGCCATGCATGGCGTTGACCTGAGAGGGTACTGCGAATCCACACATCACTGGGTGCCTGGATGGGATCCCGTGGCTTGGGGTTGACCCTCCAACAACCGTACGATGCTAGCAAGCACGGGAAGCTGCACGAGAGGTGTGTCTGGTCAAACTGTCAGACCAACGGTAACCCCCCCTCCACACCGGCCGGGCTTTATACCTCCTAGCTTAAGCCATCCAAGTGCTCACTTCACTTGAGGTGTCATGGTTAGGATATATAACAGCGGCATGCCGGGTAGACGCTGGGCAACCCACGACCCCGGGGCAGAGAGTGTCGCCGCCGCGGCGGACACCCGCATGCAGGCGGTCACCGCCGCCGCTGAACACGGCCGCCGTTCTAGCTGCCGGCCTGTGGCCAGTCCGCACTCTCTCCATCACCTATGCGCGTAGGGGTGTGTGATAACTAAGGCTGTTTTTGTTTTAGGATGGCGTTGTTGGGTGGGTGGTTTTGGGTGTGTTCATGGACAGCGTACGTACGTACCAAGTCGTCGTGAAGAAGAACAGCGAGTGGTTCGTGCAAATATTTCAAAACAAAAGTTAAATGATAGGGTAAAATTTTACAAGAATAATGGCAATGTGGTGTTGTCGTAAGCAAACGGTTCAATTATATTGATTGAAAAATAACAATTACATCAAATTCTTTTGAATTGTCGCCTCTCTATTTATCTTTTGCCTATTTGACGCCGCCGTGACTCAAATGAAGAAAATGCATAATACCGCCCTCACAGGCTAGATCCATCGAAATCTGAACTGTTGAGCATACACATGACGACATGATCCGTGCACACACCAAATGAGTGAGAAACTAATTAAGATCCTGCAATGGCTAGGACACGCCGTGTAATCGATGTTTTTAAGTTGTGCTTTCAAAGAAGACCGAGATAACACATAAAGGCATGATCACTTGCTCCACTGTCAAGTCAGGTTGACAAGACCTAGCCTGCTACGGAGATGAAAAAGGCCCTCACGTCACTTTGCTCGATGCGACTAAGGCCCCGCTTGGGAGCACCGAAATTTTTCACACACATATCAAATATACACCTGCAATTTACTTGTCATCGGAAATGACACGGAATATACGGGTGGAAAATTTCCGGTTGCTTTACAGAGAAACTTCTCCCCCCGATCCCCACGATTCTAAATCTAGGTGACTAGCGTTGGGCCTTCTCCTTCGTCAATCGCCGCCGCCGGTCCTATCTCTTCCCCGTTGTGCTTAATTCCCCATCGTTGGCACCATCATCTGCTCGCTCATCCTCTCGAGCGCTGCTCTTCGTCTTCTCCGGCATGGTTGCCGCCATCACAACTGCACAACTCCATCTCTCTCCGCCGCAAGCTGACATCTCTCTCCGCTGGACACCGGTGATGATCTTCCTGCACACATGTGGCGCTCTCGGTTGAAGAGGAAGGCGCCAGCCATGGAGCAAAGCGGATCTTATCTATATGGAGCAACCCAATCTCAATCCGCCGGCCGCCATCGCAGGCCATGGGAGCGGCGCCGCCGGTCTATCTGGTGGTCGCGCTGTGTCAATCGAGAGAAGGGGCCAGGAAAAAACAGGGGAGCAGATGCGTGTTTCAAAAACAAGCGGATTACAAGTGTAATTTGATAGACAGGTGTATAGCTTACAGATCAAAAACGACCAAACAAGCAGGTAAATGAAGAGTGTCCGTTTATTTTTTCCGGGTGTATGTTTTCCGGGTGTTTTGGGTGAAAAACGACAATCCAATCGGGGCCTAAAAGACAGGAGTGCAGCAGATTGTGAAACACGAGGAAAGAAAATGAGAGGACACATCAGTTAAGAAAATGTGAGCCAGACGATGTCACACGATCGTACGCTTCGCAGTGTCTCCAGTCACGGTTCAAATTAAACGTTCACACGCACAGGGAGATGAGAGGCCTGTCGCCCCGTACGCCACCAATAATTTTCTTAGCAATCACTTTGTAGGGTAGTCTTTCCTTTGTTCTAAAATAAGTGTTATAGATTTATGGAGATATGAAGGTAGTAGCTTTTTTTTAGAGGTATGGGGGTAGTAGCTAGAAGGAGTGAGTAGTACTTAGTTTTACATCTACATAAATTAATATCTAGATAACTTTACAGTATTTATTTTGAAACTGAGGTAGTAGTTTAGAGCAAGCATTTTCAATGTCAATCTTAAACCTTTCAAAAATATTTGGATGAATCTACATGTGTTTTGCCATCCAACGGCGTCCTGCATTTATCTATGGATCGGTTCGCGTGTTTGATTTCTCGCATATCAGACACAAATCGGTTGGTGAGGGGGGCTTCATGGGAGTGTGAGAGTCTGAACCGCCACCGCCACATACGAGTCCGACACCACCGCCCAACAATAATTTGAGGCGGGGCCAATGTATTTCGAGCGATATTCACTATTTTTGCGGCAATATCGAGTTCAATTGCAAAGCGCTTCTGAAGCACGCCGAAGGCTCTATCCACATCTTTCCTTGCAACTTCTTGACATTGAGTCGGGACACCATCCTCCTGATGGCTCTCTGCGGCTTCACAAAAGGGAAGGGGGAGTGTAGAAGCACACGTTCGCCAACACGTTCTCCAAGTCGACGGCAACGTTCTACCTCAATGTAGCGAAGTTTGTATGCATAAAGAAATTTATCACAACAAATTTATTTATTTAAAATTTACAAGTAGGAGATTTCTACCAGATCCTATTTAGCGATATATATCTCAAAAATGAATTAAAAGGCCGCATTTTTGCTCTCCGTTCTGGAGGTGTCCGGCGATCCTAAATCTTTTCTCACGGTGTCTCAGTGTGAAAGATTTTTTTACCTTCTTGTAAAATAGAGTGTTGCCCTTAAGTGAGGAAAAGATCCCAAAGTGGACACAATAAAAGATCCCAAAAAGGACAAATGAGAGTTAAATAGAAAGAGCCATTGAGGCCACAAAAAAATACAAAAAAATAGAAAAAAGAGAAAAAGAAATAAAAAGAGAGAAAGGGGCAACACTACTATCCTTTTGAGAGATCCACACTAGTACTCCCTCTATATCCTTGTACTCCATAGAGATGATCATTATGCATATAGCTATGTGGGGACCTTCACACTATAGAACTTGGCTTGCATATTTCAAGGATGAGCCTCCTCAAACGAGCTCTAGGTCTTCATGAGCGAGCAAGTTAGATGCCCCCCACTAGTTTCATTGGAGAGCTTCCTAGCTCATATGTGCATCCGTTGCATGGCAATCCCTACTCCTCACATCATATCTATCATTTGGCATCTCTTGCCTATGATTGTCCTCATTGATGTGAGCCTTTCTCATTCTTTTTTGCCTTCCTCCTCCTCCGTACTTCTCTCTTTGCCATCCTAAGTGTCAACTCTCGTGCTTACGCTCATCCATTGCATGAGTGCTCAAAATATTGAAAAGGGAGTGGATCAAATTGACTTGTACCTGGCTAGTGGTCTGGGGATGAGTCAAGATAAGATTCCAGAAAAAGACTTGTACCTGGCTAGTGGTCTGGGGATAAATATTTTTCTCGTATTCCCTATCCCCTTCTTGCACGCAAACACCATTTGGAGACATTCAAGTCACGGACAGCGAGAGCTCTTGCACCTAATGTTTTTTGTTAAGTGTTTCAATGCTAATATAGACTCTTGCATGTTATGACTTGAATTGAATCTCTAACCTTGATTGCTTTACTTTTTTAAAGTTCTTATATGGTTGCTAGCATGTCACCACAGAAATTATGCTGTTATCATTTACCTACTCGAGGATGAACAGGAATTAAGCTTGGGGATGTTGATACGTCCAAAACACATCTATAATTTCTGCTTTCTCCATGCATGTTTTGTGTGATATTGCTATGATCTAGATACACTTTCATACACTTTTGATCATATTTGGACTAACTTATTAACTCAGTGCACCACAGTGTCAGTTCCTGTTTTCTGCAGTTTTTCTATTTCAGTTTTCCCCCATATAAAAAGTGCTCCAAAAATTCGGGAAAAATCAGATAAAAAATCAGCGCAGAGGAACCTTCCGGAAGAACCTGAGTGGGGCCAGAGGGCCACCACCAGGGGCCCAGGCGCCCTGGTGGCGCGCCCTAGGGGCTGGCCGCGCCAGGGGGCCGCCTGGACCCCTGGTGGGCCCCCTGGCTGCCCCCCTTCGCCTATGTATTCTCCGTGACGAGAAACCCTCAGAAGAAGAACCCTTTTTCGCGATCTTGCCTCTGTTCGCCGCTGTCGCGCTTCCGAGATCGGGAGCACCAGCAGACCTCTTCCCGGCACCCTGCCGGAGGGAGGGCCGACCTCCGGGAGTCTCCTCTCCACCATGGATGCTTCCCGGATGTGCCGTCAGTAGTTTTCTTTGGACCATGGATCCGTGATCAGTAGCTATGTGATGTTCTCCTCCCCCTCTTTGTTCTTCATGGTTTAGACCTCGTGAGCTGCCCTACATGATCGAGGCAATTTTGTAATCTTTATGCTGTTGCTATGCTGAGTTTGATGGGATCTGATGGATTATGAGATTATGTTCAGATTGTGATAGAGTAATATATTTGGTTCTTATCTTTTATATTTTTGTTCTTAAGTAATTCTTGCATGTTCTCCGTTGCTGTTTATTGCTTTGGCCAAGTAGTAGGTAGTGACCCCAAGAGGAAACGTTATGCTCGATTGTGGGTTCATGCCCCCTGATGACACGCTTGAGTGACAGAAACATGAGTCTAGGGGATGTGCTGTTGCCATAAGGGGGAAAACAACGGTGCTTGTAACCGCGGTTGCAAGAATTGTTTACTTTATGCAAAGTATTTTTTTAATGCAGTTGTCTGTTGCTTTGGGTTTACACTTTGGGTGGGGCTCGCAACTTAATACCAGCGAGATGTTCTGGATAGATATCTCAAGGTGGATGATTAGTAGTAGATGTAGTTGAATTTCGGTCTACTTATTTTTGCGTTCTGCCCATGCTTTTGAGCCTCTTCCTTTCTTTTGTAGCATAGTTAGCATTGCGGTGCGTTCATAATCCTGTCAATTGCCCTTCTGTAATTTGTTCATCTCGCATAGCAGTTTTATCGTCTTTTGGGAGAGAGACATAACTAGTGAAAATCACGTATCCCGGTCCATATCCTCATCACTGTTTCCACACTCATTTACTTTTCTGCTTTTACTTTCAGTTGCTATCATTATCCCTTGTGTTTGATCCTTTGTGAACAACAAGACCGGAGAGATTGACAACCTCTCTGAACTTCGTTGGGCACAAAGTTATTTGCGTCTGTGTGCAGGTCCGCGTCAGTTGCGCCGCTGACACCTACTTATCATCTCCGGAGTCCTACTAGAGACAAACCTTGGTATCTTTACTGAGGGAAATTTTCTGTTGTGCTACATCACACCTTCCTCTTGGGGTTTACCAACGAAGGGCGAGAAATCATCATCACCTCGCACGCAAGCAAAGAATTTCTGGCGCCGTTGCCGGGGACTCTTAGTGCTAAGATAGGGGAGTTGCACATTACCCTTTACCTTTGTTTTTTTAGTCTTGTTAGTTTACCTTTCAGTTTTTATCTTTGTGTCTTATATCAAAAATCACAAAAAAAAATTATTCATCTTGCTAGTAGTTGTCATTATGTCTGGTCCTTTTGCCTTTGTTGAGACAGAGGTTCTCACCTTTAAACAAAAAGGTGGTGAAAGTTTAAAAGATGCTTGGTATAGAATTAATGATTCTCAAAAAAGAGCCACCAAGAAGCAATCCACTACTATCCTGCTTAGAAATTTTTATGTCGGGATTACTCCTTGGAATAGGTTCATATTAGATACTGCTATCAATGGGAATTTCCTAGAAGCCCCGATTTGGGAGTCTCTTAATGTTATTGAAAATATTGTTGGAAACCTCCCTATTGCTAGCATACAAGAAGATATAACTCTAGCTCACATTATGAAGAAACTTGAAAAGATAGAGTTAGAAATACCAAGTATAACTAGGATAAATGAGTTGGATCGCAAGATTCAAGGGAATTTGAATAGACTTGATAGCTCCATGCTTAAAATTATTAAAACTTTGGAGGTCATCAAATTCCGTGATACGGATCTTTCTAGGATTGATAAGATTGAGGAAATCATTAATACTCTAGGAACTACATTTCCCTCAATCAAACCAAAAAAGGTAGAAACTTCAGCAAGAAGGGAACCTAAGTTCAATTATGTCCCTAGGGTTCCCCGACCTAAAAATAAACCACCCATTGCCAAAGAAGTTGAAACCGTGAAAACTTTGGAAGAAATACCTCTCTTTGATAATTTTATAAATGAATCTCCCATTGATTTTCCGCCTTTTGGTTTTCTCCCTAGAAGTATCTTCATTAGGCCTTTATTTGAAAGACCTCTTAAGACTAGTTGTACAATTGAAGAGCTTTTTGATGATCTTGATAATGATTCGATTGATACAAGTTGATCTTTTTGCATCATGCCTAGCTTAAAGGCATAAAAGAAAGCGCTTTCGGGAGGCAGCCCGCAACGAATTTAGGTTTTTCTTTTTGCTTTTGTTGTGTCTTAATGTTTGTTACTACTGTAGCAACATCATTGTATCCCGGTCCATATCCTCATCACTGTTTCCACACTCATTTACTTTTCTGCTTTTACTTTCAGTTGCTATCATTATCCCTTGTGTTTGATCCTTTGTGAACAACAAGACCGGAGAGATTGACAACCTCTCTGAACTTCGTTGGGCACAAAGTTATTTGCGTATGTGTGCAGGTCCGCGTCAGTTGCGCCGCTGACACCTACTTATCATCTCCGGAGTCCTTCTGGAGACAAACCTTGGTATCTTTACTAAGGGAAAATTTCTACTGTGCTACATCACACCTTCCTCTTGGGGTTTACCAACGAAGGGCGAGAAATCATCATCACCTCGCACGCAAGCAGTCCTAAATCTTTTCTATAGTGTTGGAGGCATTTGATAGGTGTGTGGATAGTGTATTCAGATTTTTGACATTTTTCTGATCATTTTATATATATAAATTATTTTCATCTGAGCTACGCTTATTTTTCTATGAATTTTCAAACTTTAAAGGATTTTCTAGAACTTATGAATTTATTTTAATTTGAAAAGAAATGATTAAATTGCTAAGTGCACACAGCAGTAGGTTGTGATGCTGTCAGGTGGGGCTAGTTGATTGAGTCAACTGCCCAGCTAGTAGAGGCGCTAGTTAGACAAAAATAGGAACTCATTTGAACCATTTACAAAAAAATTAGGACCTAGATATGCATTTTGAAAGAATTAAGACCTCATTTAAATCACTTACAAAGAATTTAGAAATTAGATATATGTATTTTGAAAAAATTAAGACCTAAGTGTTTTTTTTTTGAGGAAAAGACCTAAGTGTTTAGAAAGAGCAAACCTCCCCCATTGTCATTTCCTCCAAAAGAGAAAAAAAAAAGGTTTAGATCTGTTCGACCAGCATCCGCCGCCCCCCTTTCCCCATCCAAACCCTCGCCGTCCTGCCGATCCGACCGGCGGGGAGATGGCCTCGCCGTGCATTTCTATCACGGACGACCGGCTGGCCGTCCTGCTGGAAGAGATCTTCCTCCGGCTGCCCGCCGCAGCCGACCTCGTCCGTGTCTCCGCCGCCTGCGTCCCTTTCCGCCAGATCGCCACCGGCAGCTCCTTCCTCCGTCGCTTCCGCAGAGCTCACCCTCCACCCTTCATCGGCTTCATGGACAGGCCCGGATTTCTCCCTGCGCTC
This sequence comes from Bromus sterilis, assembly GCA_950022295.1. Lineage (NCBI taxonomy): Eukaryota > Viridiplantae > Streptophyta > Magnoliopsida > Poales > Poaceae > Bromus > Bromus sterilis. The sequence continues at coordinate 15,331,346 of OX465598.1, read as the reverse complement.
CCGCCTCACACCTCCGCGCCCATGGCAGGTGCAGTCGCTCGCGCTGCTGACTTCTCCTTCTCGTTCCTCCCTCGCTCCAACGGCTGCTGCTTCATGGCAGACCCTGGCTGCTGGAACGTCCGGGACATGCGCGACGGCCGCGTCCTCCTAGACCGTGCCCCCAAGCGCGACAAGGGCTCAGTCGTCTTCCCGGAGCTCGCGGTGTGCGACCCTTTGCACCGGCGATACCGCCTGCTTCCCCCTATCCCAGCTGATCTGGCCGCGTCGGTGAGGGACCCACTTGATCTGACTTACTGTCCCAAACGCAGCTGTGAGCTCATCCTCCTTCCTCCTGGCAAGGAAGTGGGAGAGGACAAGGAAGAGTATGAGACTGCATTCCGTGTAATCTGGATGGCGCAGTGCAGCAGCAAACCGATGGCATTCGTTTATTCTTCAAGCACAGGGCAGTGGCAAGCAGTTGCATCAGAGTGTTGGAGCAATTTGTTAGGTTGTGTGCCGCCCATATCTTTGGAACGTCGTTTGTTTGGCAGGTCTGGTGGTCATGCTTATGGATGTTTGTACTGGCCAATGATGGGGCTGGAATGTGGCCTGACTGATTATCCAAAGGAAGTTACGCTCGTTCTTGACACCATGAGGATGGAGTTTTCTGTAGCTGACTTGCCACCCGGAAGAAGATGGAGGGGCCGCACCATTGGTGTTGTGGAGGCAGGGGAAGGCAGGCTTGGATTGATTACTCAGTCAAATGGCAGACTGGAATATATCGTTAGGAAGAACACCGATCTGAATGATTGGCAGATAGAGAAAACAATCCCATTGGCTAAGGGTGACCATACTATCATACGCGTAACTGAGAGGTATTTTATCGTACTAAGGTCAGCTGTGAGGATAGACTTCCAGACATTTCAGGTTGAGAGGATTTATGAGAAATCTGAATGCTTCTCACTAGAGGTCAAGACATTTAAGCTTGAGAGGGTGTGTGAGAAAGATGATGTCACATGTGGGCCCATATACGCAAACTTCCCTCCATCACTGTCGTCAAGGACAGTATGAAATGGTATAGTTTTGTTGCACCCTGCCTCTATAGCTATGCAATTCCTTAATACTGGTTACTCACATAACTTGTCTGCTTGATAATTCCATTCATGGTAATTTAGTAGTGGCCCTTTTATCTTAGTTTATATCTTTCTCCATTGCTATATATGATTTAGCAGGCTTAGAGTCACGGTGTGTATGCTTACTTGCATTAGAATTTAGGTTATCATAAATCATGAATTAGCTCACATTTAGGAGTAGATGTTGCTGCATATTTATTTATTTATAGCTGCACCCTGCCTATTGCTATGCATTTCCTTCATAGTTATGGCATACCTTGTCTGATGCTTGATATAGTTTGATTTATACAATTTAGTAGTGGCCCTTTTTTCTTAGTTTATTTCTTGCCCCACTGCTCTGATTTAGCAGGCTTAGAGTCGCTGCATTTCTGCTTACTTGCATTGGAAATTAGGCTATAATAAATCATGAATTTGTTCCCTTTTAATTAACTAGAACTGCAAGATATATATCCTGAAAGTGATCACCCAGTGTTTTTGATATGTTGATGCATATTTAAATGAATGTTTTTTCTTTACACTGAAGCATGCTATTACCTATGTGAATTTTTTTCATTGATCTCCTATTTTACTGCCAGCATGCTTGAGCCTGCGCTTGTTTTCCTTTTATATGTCACAATGTGAATTTTGTCCTTGTACAAGCATATTATATATCATGACATAATAAATCTGCAGGTTAGAGACAATGCATCTCCCTTTAGTTGCAGTACATGATCTTACATGACGAGTTAGCTCAATTTTAACCAGGAACCTAACCTATTCTGGATGTGCATGGCTCTTTATTATTTTCAGAATGATGTTACATATTTGAATGAGTATATATGTATGTATGTATCCCTAGCTAAAGCATTCTGTGTAGATGTGATTGTTTTGGGATTATATTTGCCAACTAGTAAGCTTGAGCTCATGAATGTTTTCCTATCCTTCTTATTAAGATGATTTTGCTATTGTTCGCCTTGCCAACACCTCTTGTGCTCTGACCAACTGTTTGTTTCTAATGGAATACACACTGTATACAGCCTTTTATTTTATTTCTGGAACAAGTATTTATTTTCAGTTATACATTATAAAAATTATCCATTATTATTGTAACTACTTGTCCTTATTCAGCAATCTTTAGTCTTTTTATTTTAACCATGTCATTTTGAAACGCTTTCTAATTGTTTTACCTTCCACATTCAATCAAACAGAATTGCCTGACCTGTGAAAAAAGGGATATCAGTAAGTTCTTAGACACTATCTATGTCAATGATGAAAAGCTTCAGAAGGTTCCTGGTAATTGCATCCTAAATAGTGAGTGGCGGCATGGTGCTTCTCATTTCTGCTGCAAAAGAAGTGTTTTTCTTCTAATCTGATGTAAGTTCTATCCTAGTACTTTTGTATGAGCTTCGCCTATAACTTTGGTCTCATTTTCGTATGTTATCTATAAGGGAGGTTTGTTCCCTTTTGTCATCTTTTTTCTGTTTGGAACAACTTGTTGAACTCTATCTTGTATCAGAATAAAGGATCATGTCGGTTTAAGGGAGGATATATGTTTAATGCATGATGATTTCCTGGGTCTTGAGCTCACTAATTGGTTGCATGTAGTACAATCTGGTCTGTTTCGACTTTGCCCTGTCAAGCTCACTAATTTTAGTTTCTTGTTAATTGTGCTGGAGAAAAGTCTTGACACAAACCATTAGGTGTAGTATTCTCGTGATGATTCTCTGAACAGTCTTGCAAAGATGGCCTTTATTGGTCTTGAATGAAATGTTTATTTGTTTGTGGATATAGCCGTCTCACAACGGATGAAAAGTCGGGTTGAAGCCTTGTTGACCCATTGTGCTAGGCCGTATTCAGTTCCGGAGTTTGGATGCTAATGTAGTGTTCCTTTGGAAAAAGTTTGTGTTGCGTTGAACATTAATATTATAGGTTTTTTGGAATAAGGTCAGTTCTAAATTAACAAAGTCATCAACCATCTAGGATTAGCTCAACCAACAACTTAAAAAATCTGTAGAGACAAAGAGATTGAAAAAACAGCTCACAAAAACACGGTAGAACAAGCAAACGAAATAACAGAGAAAAAACATCTTGCATCCATGGCCATTGTCCACCACTACGGCCTACGCCTGAGAAAGCTAAGGACGAGGATCGGATCAGTATTCAGTAGGCAAAAGTGATATTGCATTAAATCGGAGCTTCTAGAAAATTAGTTCATCCATCACTTCTGTAGCGTGCCACCTCCAAAAACATTAATTTATCAAACTCGATCGATCAAAGATTAAACTGGACCATAATTTGTGTAGATCAATCCCTCAATTCCCGAAATTCTAATGGAGTGGTTTCTTTTATCCTGAAAATATATCTTACACAGATCCTTTTTTCGGTCAAAAACTGAAACTGTGCAGGTCGGCCAATCATGCATATGCTAGCTGCGGCATTGCCTCAGGATCAGAGGCAACCTTACTTTGCACCACATACAAGCTTCGAAGAGTGACTGAAGGAGACCCATGGGCTTATAGGCATATCAGAGAATTCCTCTACAATCATGGGGTAGAATAGGATACCAAAATCGCAAGGACGTGGGATAAATTGGTTGGCCTGTGCATTGATTTCCTTTTTTTAACCTAACATGTACCATGTTTCTATACTGATTATCCAAAGGAAGTTATGCTTGTACTTGATACCATCCATGAGGATGGAGTTTTCTGTAGCTGACTTGCCAGCCGGAAGAAGATGGAGGGGCCGCACCATTGGTGTTGTGGAGGCAGGGGAAGGCAGGCTTGGATTGATTACTCAGTCAAACGGCACACTGGAATACTCCCTACGTTCAGATTTTGAGAAAAATTCCAAAATACATGGCATATTGGTATTATCCCACCCGTCTAGGTAAATATACCGACTGAAAAAGATAGAACGGAGAGTCTCTTTCCTATTATTGGCTGATTCGAACTGTTTTCTCCATATTTTTCCTAGAGAAAGATCAGTTCAATTATAGCATTACATGTACGCGTTAATATCCGTGCAAAAAGGTTAGACATCTTATATCAAGAAACGAAGGGAATATATCGTAGGCAGAACACCGATCTGAATGAGTGGCAGATAGAGAAAATAATCCCATTGGCTGAGGGTGACCATACTATCATACGCGTAACGGAGAGGTATTTTATCATACTAAGGTCAGCTGTGAGGATAGACTTCCAGACATTTCAGGTTGAGAGGATTTATGAGAAATCTGAATGCTTCTCACTAGACGTCAAGACATTTAAGCTTGAGAGGGTGTGTGAGAAAGATGACGTCACATGTGCGCCCATATACGCAAACTTCCCTCCATCACTGTCGTCAAGGATGTGAAAATTGATGATAGGCTGATTAATGTGATGTTTCGGTATGTATTGATCTGACCCTCACACGGGGTATAATAGGAATACATGAGGGATAGAGGCTTGGAGTACAAGTCAATTAATACATGTTTAACTCTAATCTATCTCTAACTCCTATCTTTATCTTTAAAACATATTTGTACTCTAACAAAGGACAGTATGAACTGGTATAGTTTTTTTACACCCTGCCTCTATAGCTATGCAATTCCTTAATACTGGTTACTCACATAACTTGTCTGCTTGATAATTTCATTCATGGTAATTTAGTAGTGGCCCTTTTATCTTAGTTTATTTCTTGCTCCACTGCACTGATTTAGCATGCTTAGAGTCACTGCGTATCTTCTTAGTTGCATTACAATTTAGGTTTATCATAAATCATGAATATGAATCAGCTCCCTTGTAACTAGAACTCCAAGGTATATCCGTCAAGTGTTTCTGAAATGTTCCTTCGTATTTATATAAATGTTTTGTCTCTACACTGAAGCATGTTATAGTATTAACTATGTGAATTTTGTTTCTTGATCTACTATTTTATAGCCTGCATGCTTGAGCCTGTAGCCTGTAGCCTGAATGATGTTGCATATTTGAATGAGTATTATGTATGTATGTATCCTAGCTAAAGCATTCTGTTTATATATGATTTTTTTGAGATTATATTTGACAACAAGTAATCTTAAGCTTATGAATGTTTTCTTATCCTTGTTAAGATGATTTCGCTATGACCACTGTTTGTTTCTAATGGAATACAGACTGTATATAGGCTTTTATTATAATTATTTTTGGAGACGTGTTTTGTTTTAAGTTATACATGATAATATTTATCCATTGTTATGTAACTACTTCTCATTCAGCACTGTTTACTGTTTTGCTTTTAACTATGCCATGCTGAAATTCTCCTCATTGTTTTTGCCTTCCATATTCCATGAAACAGAATTGCCCGGCCTGTGAAAATAAAAAAATATCAGCAAGTTCTTAGACACTTATATGTCTATGATGAAAAGCTTCAGAAGAGTGAGGGTGGCTTGGTGCTTCTTATTTCTCCTGCAAAAGAAGTGTTTTTCTTCGTCTAATCTGGTGGAAGTTCCTATCCTGCTACTTTTGTTTGAGCTTTGCCTATAGCTTTGGCAGAACTCTTTCTTATGTTATCTATAAGGGAGGTTTGTTCCCTTTTGTCATATTGTTTCTGTTTGGAGTAACTTGTTGAACTAATGCATGTTGTGAGTTTAAGAAAGGCTAAAGGTTTAATGCATGACAATTTTCTGTGCCTGAATCTCCTTAAATGGTTGGCGCGGTAGCAAAATCTGCTCTGTTTGGACTTTGCCCTGTCAAACTCATTACAAAATCTGCTATATTTATTTATAGCCTTTTGTTAATTGTGCTGGAAAAAAGTATGGAACGAAACACTAATATTATTGTAATGCTTCTACTAACTGTCTTGCTATGGCCTTATTGTTTCAATCGACCAGTATTATATCAACCATCAACTTACAGTGGTAGAGATAAAGAACTAACAAAACAGCTCAAAAGCCATGATAAAACAGCAAACAAGGTACTTCTTAGAAGGAGTAACAAGAAAACTATTTACTTGACTGCCGTTATCATCTTCTCTTTTGTTTTCTGAGTTGGATCATCTTCTGCTCGTTGTTGTCTAGCCAAGCTTGTTAACACATCAAAAGTTGCAATCCAGCAAATCTATAATACCTAAATAGTTTATCCGCACTATAACCTATTTATCTTGAAATGCAAGCCATTCACATCATCAAGTAGGTTCACCATGTAAAAATTCTTTTTCATTAACTCTTCATGCACATGTTTACATTAAATCCGCATGCGTATGCAACCTATCAAAAAATAAAATTTACTTTTATGCACTAAGCCTCATGATTTAGAAGCAACTTTTCATTATAGAAAATCAAATTTTGAGTTACCTTGCATTTTATTTTTATGTGATAATTTATTTTATGAATGCACATTTTTAGTTGCTTTCATGATGTCTCCACTCAACGTTTTTTTTGTCACGCCGATATTCTCAAGTAAAAAATTAATGAAACAAAAATCACACTCATTTTTAGATTTTCCATCAATTTTTCTTAGATTTTCTCTAAGCAATATTTCTATCAAAAAGAATTTATAATTAATTTATATTAAGTTTAATATATTTTCATATTTAAATCATTAATTTATTTATTAACGGTGCCGCAGCAACGCGCGGGATATCATCTAAACTTTTTCAATGATAACACAGAAAAAACAAAATTAAATAGGCTGGTCGTCATCCTTAACGAGCCAATTCAAAGTGAATAGTGAACACCAGGAATCTTAAAGCCTCAAACAATTCAACAATGAAGGCATCGATTCAGACTTGGCTAAATCATATCTCAATCGATTGAGATTTAGCATGTCGCACCCTAAATGCGGTAGCAGGCTACTTCGAAGCGGCCGTGGCGACGCTCGTCTACCGAAGTCAATCGGCCGCGACCACTCTCACGACTGCTACCTCCCCGCTGACTTCCATACCACCAATCATGGATGTAACAGTGTGTTGGTCTGCAATTGCTTGCCGAAACGAAGCATTGGAGGAGGCGGAGCGGGAAAAGCGGCAAGTGGGATACATTTATGAAACCCTATCTCACTATGGATGCTCTACATATACCGGACGAAAGGCGAATATGCGGGTTCCCCTATTAATTTTATGGGCCGCGTAAGTTATACAAGATCTTCTCTGGCCTGTCTTTGACAAAAAACCGTAAAGCAGTCGAAATTGTTCTAGTCGCATACGTTATCCGAGATATGCTAGAGATTCTCTTACACGAAAAAGATAAAGTATCCGAACCTACTGATCGTGCTCTCACTGCCAGCGCGACCTAGCACGGTACTTATCCCGTTCACGCTAATATAAAAATCAGGACGAACGTCATTTTTAAAAAAATTAACCAAGTGGTTAGGGACTCTACAATTTACATGGGACACTTAAGTTTGAATTCGGGGGAGGGGGGTTTTCCTTTTTTATTTTTATTTTTTGTACTTAGATGGTAAAAACATGTAAAAATAGTTTAAAACAATAAATTTGTCGTGGAAAAAATTCTTTTTTTGTATTTTTACATGTAAATGGAAAAAACGTGCAGAATATAATACTGGATAGATAGTATTTTTTTGAAAGCAAGGAAATTTTAAGTGTGATGAAGCATGTCAATTTATTTTTATGGACATGGCAAAATAAGTTTATAAAACACGGCAACAAAATGTCTAGCATGGAAAATATTTTTCCACGTAGCACTTTTAATTTATGTAGCATAGCAAGTTAAATTTATGTGCATGGAAACTTAAGTATGTGGACCATGGCAAATCTAATTCTACACAATGGCATTTTTAGGTCATATAGAATGGCAAATCTAGCTTTTCAGCATGACAGCATCGCAAATTTAGTTTACGTAGCATCGCGAATGGACCATGGCAAATTAAACTTAGACATGTCATTTTAAATTTAAGTATCATGGTAAATTAAGTATGTGGACCATGGTAAATCTATCTTTTTAGTACAATAATAAAAGAGTGAGGGATTCATTCAAACCCAGATCCCGTGTGTGGGCATGAATATATGAGTGCACCGTCCGTTGCATAATGTAAGACATGTTTACATGCTAGACGCAAAAATGCAGCCATTAATTGCGCAGCCGAGGAAGCCTGAAAGTCGTTTACGAACCGGAGATGAGTGCAGAGAATCCATCCCGAGTGCGGCGGCCTGAGCGTCGTTGTCTTAGCTAAGCCCAGTCGTTTACCAATCCGATTCCATCCAGATGTCGGGTTCAGTCTGCCTACAGCCTAAACCTACATATGGACCAGGGGGTAAGTAGCAGGAGCAGCATCTCGCCGGGTGATCTCTGCCAATCTCTCGATCGAGCAGAGAAACCCGACGTGAAATTTGGGTGGAATCGACAGGAACAAAGCAGATGGGGATCATGCTCTCGTCGTTGGGCTCATGCCTTCTACACAAGGCACAGCAGCTGCTGCTACAGATGATTATGATTCCGTCGAGCAATACGCCGCCGGCCTACCTGCCCAGCGACGTCGTCTTCGATATCCTCTCCAGGGTGCCAGTGAAGTCCCTGTGCCGGTTCAAATGCGTGTCCAGGGAGTGGCGCGCCCTCATCGCCGACCCCGTCTTTGTCGCCGCACGTAAATCCCGCCCCGCCGAGCCGCTCCTGGTCGTCAGCTCCAGGCACGAACCGTACCTGCGGCTTGTCGATATGGATGGCAGCCTTGTGAAGGTGATGAATGACCAAGTCTCGGCCTGGACACCCATGTACACAAGTCTCGACGACGTCTTATGTCTTGCTGGTCATTACAAAGCTATCGCCCATATCCACACCGCCAGGCTGATCAACCTCAACACAGGGACGACGTCTCATGCTCTCCTGCGGGCACCCGACAACGCCTGGGGCTACGGTCGTGCCGTCCCGTCCGGCGTTTATAAGATGGTGCGCTTTGGAGACCACCTCTGCGAAGTCGTCACCATAGGAGGTGTTGACGATGATGACGGGTGGAGGCGGAGGCAATGGCGCCCGATCCGTACCGACTATGCTCGCCCTGTAAACTACACTGCAGCGGTGAACGGCATGCTCCATTTCCTGCCGGTGGCATTGCCGGACGATGAGAGCAGCTTGCAGTGCTTTGACCTCGAGCGGGAGGAGTGGAAGAGCAGGATCAAAGGCCCACCCAATCTGAAACTTGGACAGCTTGATATCAGCTTGTGCAAGCTCAATGGTGCCGTGTGCTTGGTTGAACCCGAGAATGGTCGCACAAACATATGGCTCCTCACCGATCAAGACAAAAGCATTTGGGTCAAGGCATACACGATACCCCTAGATCCATCCACCTATTGCCAGATGATGCCTTTGACAGTGTTGCCGAACAGTCGCAAACTGCTCTTCTACTCCATCACGAAGGTAGGAGAACCACCGGCACTACATATCTATGACCCTTATTGTGGGACATGCACAAATGTAACGAGAAAACTGGTCGGTGATCACGTCTCAAGTATCGGCATTTGCAGCTTGCATCTAGAGGACTTTATCTTGGCCGATAAGATCCAAGGCACTCAACTATTTTTCTACAGCCTTAGATTTGTCGAACAAATATCTTGCCAATTTTTTCCGCTGTAGGTTTGTAAACACGGGACATCAATGGCATGACGTTCTTCAATTGCAAGGAGATTGTGTAGTAATTTACCTTGGATAGAAATTGGATGATGAGTGATGACAGAAACTAGTTGCAAATACAGGAAACGATCCCCAATGGGATTGACTTTATTTGTGATGAATGCTTAGTGGTAATTTACCTTGGACAGAAATTCTATGATGACAGCAAGTAATTGCAAATACAGGAAAAGATCTGCGACGGGATTGACTGACATGTATTTATACTCAGAGTACACTTGGTCTCTTTCTTTTTGACAATTTCAGAAAGGGCTTTTCAGTTCTTCGGAAATTGGATTTCAGTCACTATCTTATCAGATTAATTATGAAGTGTGTTTCCTCTGTTCGTTTTTCTGTCCGTGTTAATGGGGAGCTCTTACCATACTTCTCCCCAACACGGGGACTGTGAGACAGGGTGACCCCATGTCCCCCTTTCTCTTCTTGCTTTGTGCAGAAGGCTTTTCTTCCTTACTCAAATCCTATGGATACATTGACAGAGGAGTTCGGGCAGGATTTCATGCACCTTGGGTTAACCATCTACTTTTCGCTGATGATAGCCTCATATTTCTTGAGGCCAGCCCACAAAGTGCAGCAAGGCTAAATGATATTCTGCGAATCTATGGTGATGCTTCAGGACAAAGGGTTAACAAGGAGAAAAGCGTGAGCCATCTTCTTCAGCCCGAATACACCATACCATGTTCGGCAGACCTTGAAATGCTCTCTTGGTATCCATGTTGAGACGTTCAGCGACCGGTATCTGGGGCTCCCCACTGCTGTTGGGAAGATCTCCAGCGGCACCTTTGACCATATTGCAGAAAGGGCACGTAGTAAGATGCAAGGATGGTCTGAAAAACTTTTTGCTTGCGCAGGTAGGGAGGTTTTGCTCAAAACGGTGATTCAGGCTATCCCTACCTACATCATGAGTTGCTTCTTGCTGACTAAGAAGGTTTGTAAAAGTCTGACTTCTATTATGGCAAGATACTGGTGGAGTAGTTCCATTGACAGGAGGTCACTTCACTAGATATCCTGGAAAGATTTATCCACACCAAAGTGCCGGGGCGGCATGGACTTTTGTGATCTCCACATGTTTAATTTGGCACTGCTTGGCAAACACGGATGGCGACTCATGACTAACCCTGGCAGTCTTTGCAGTCGGGTGCTAAAGGGGCGGTATTTCCCAACTTGTGATTTTATGCAAGCAACAACACCCGCGGCTGCGTCGGCGACATGGCGGGCCATTATAGCTGGGCGGGAAGCACTCCTAGCTGGTGACGTCAAGAGAGTGGGTGACGGCTCCACGATCAATATCTGGAATGATCGGTGGATTCAGACTACCCGTACAAGATCCCCGGTTCTCAAACCGGCTAGCACTTCTATTGTTCATGTCAGCGAGCTCATCGACAATGAGAACTGGACATGGAACAGGCAAATGGTTCAGGAAATCTTTATTAATTGCACCTGATGCGGAGGCAATTCTCAATATACCTCTAAGGCGTGGTGGCGGTGAGGATTTGCTGGCCTGGGCACATGAGAAGACATGCGTCTACACTGTGAAATCAGCGTATCGAGCTCTGGAGATTCAAAAAGAACTTTCTGTTCTAGATGAAGGGCACGTTACCGAGTCGTCAATGAACAATCAACAGTTGTGGAAATCGTTGTGGTCTCTCAAGGTGGTTCCTAAGGTCCGTGTATTCTGGTGGAGGGTCTTACGTGGTATTCTACCTGACGAAGCTACCATGAAATATCGGCACCTTAGGGAGACTAGCTTATGCAAACTTTGCCTAGCGAAGGAAGAAACACTTGAGCATGCACTAATGCATTGCTCTCGCGGCCCAGCTGATTCTGGACATCAAATTACCTAGACTATATCCAAACACATGGTTGCGAGACATTTTGTGTGATCCAATGTTCAGCAGTCGGGAGAGAGCTTTCATCATAACCATTATGTGGTCGATCTGGACTTCCAGGAACAGATGGACACATGACACAGATAAGTTCGATCCAAGCCAGTCTATAAGGCTAACCCGGGAAACGCTGGCGCTTATGGACGTTCCTCAACAGCAAGTTCAGATTCTCCCGGGTCATCGATGGCGCCCTCCAGATCAAGGCCACGTCAAGATCAACACAGATGCTGCTGTGTTCTCTGAGGATAACATCAGTGGCGCTGGCGGGGTAGCCCGATCCGCTTCGACAATACTGGGTACTTGGTGCAAACCGCACCCCGGAGTTACTGATCCCATGATAGCGGAGAGCCTCGCCCTCCGAGATGGTGTCATCTATGCTAGTCTGCAAGGGCTGACACATGTGATCATGGAGACCGACAGCCTGGAGGTAGTCAACCTCTGGAACACTCGCCACAATGACCGCTCAGTTGTGGCACCACTTTTGTTAGAAATCGCAGAGTTATCTTCTACTTTTACTCTTTTTGTAATTCAGCATGTCAGTAGAACAACTAATGTTTCAGCACATCTGTGTGCCAAGCGTGCATGTACGCTATCTGGAACTGAAAGCTGGCTTATGGATACTCCTGGCTTCTTGATTAGCAGCCTCCTCGCTGATAATCCGGTAAGCACTTTTGATTAATAAAGCTCTGAAATTCCCCGCAAAAAAAATAGGGCTTTTCAAAATCACAAAAAGATTAAATCCATATGTACAGGTTAAGAACTTAAGACGCATTATGTATATGCCAAGTTTCATGGAAAAAAGAGGAGTTGTGATCTCTACAAAAAAGAGAAGCATGGGAAGCTAAACAATTGTTTTTTCTATACAATAAGCATTTTTCTAAACTGTTTTGAAGCACCAAGATTTTTTTTTATAGTAGAGAGCTAATTTGGAGCATTTCATTGGTGTGATTGCTTAACTTACCATGAGGATTGATATATCACGCATTTAAAATTTTAGTTGTGTGTGTAGATAGTACCCAAAAAAAACGATCGAATACACCACAATCCGTCTAATTCAGTGCTTGCTTGGCTAGCATGGTTGCCTGGGTGCGCAGATAAAAAAGACAGTTACATGAGCAAAATGGATGAATGGGTCAATCATAGGTTCGGTTAAAAAGCTGCAACATGTTTGATTGAGATATCTAATACGCTAAGAGAATAATTCAGCTAACATAATAAGATGATACAGGGCATTGGATCTTGGGCGAAAGAAAACTCTCAAGGTCTAAACTGCAGAAGCCTATACTGGAGACATCGCCACCGAGTAGTTTTTCCATTGCGTATGTGACCGTCCCATAATTGGGATCATAGACATGCGGTACCAGCGGTTCTCCTACCTCCATGCTGTAGAAGAGTAGCTTAGAAGAACCATCATCCAAAATCCTCAAGGGCATCATCCGGCAATAGGTCGACGTCTCCAAGGGTATCCTGTATGCCTGGACCCAAGCACTTTCTTCACGATCAATTAGGATCCATATGTTTGTGTGTCCTCCGAAGCTGCTGGCATTGTTGTGAATGTCAGGTTCAACCAAGCACAGGGAACCATTGAGCTCTCCTAGACTGATATCAAGCCGTCCAAGTTTCACCTTTGGAGGGCCTTTGATCCTACGCTTCCACTCTTCTTCCTCGAGGTCGAAGCAGAGCAGGCTGCCGTCCTCGTCCGGCAGCGCCACCGGCAGGAAATGCAGCATGCCGTCGACCGCCGGAGTATAGTTGTCGCGGCTTAAAGAATCGATACGGAATGGGTAGCATTTCCTTCGCCTCCATGCGCCGTCGACTGATCCTACCGTCGACACCTCGCAGTGCAATCCGAAACGAACCACCTTGCAATCGCCGGACGGCATGGCGCGGCCGTAGCCCCAGGCTCTGTCGCTCTCCAGGCGGGTGACGAGCATCTTCATGGTGGTGAGGTCCATCACGCCGGCGAGGTGCTCCTTGGAAAAGCCGGTGGTAACGCATAAGACGCCATCACCAGGACTCGTGCACACAGGAGTCCAGCGCCGCTCCATGCCGTTGATGACCCTCACAACGGTGCCATCCATGTCGACCAGCCGCAGAGACATGTCATGGTTGGAGCCGACGACGAGGAGCTGCTCGGGCGGGCGGCACCGGCACTTGCGCGAGGCGATGAAGGCCGGGTCGGAGATGAGGGCGCCCCACCCCGTGGACACGCACCGGAACCGGCACAGGGACTTGACCGGCACCCTGGAGAGGATGTCGAAGACGACGTCGCTTGGCAAGGAGATCGCCGGCTTGGATGACGGATTCTGCACCGGCTGATCATCTGCTGGCCGGTGAAGAAGACATCGCAGCGACGAGGACACGATCCCCATCTGATTTGGCTCGCGGTTTCACCGCAGATTAATTCCAACGCCGATCTGTCTGGATCGAGATTGGCCGAGAAAATAGATCGATCACCGGAGAAGAAGGAAGATTGATTCTCCTCCTTCCGCAGCTTCAGCCGATCGATCGAGGGCTGTTTTCATATACTATATTGGTGTAAGCTGTACGCACACGAAATCCGAGATCTAGATGGACTCTGCTTCATACAGTAGCATCTTCGATCCAGACCGTCGTAACTAATTGTCCGGAGGTTTAGCATCTTCGATCCTAAGGTATCGTATTCAACTGTATGACGGGGCCAACGCTGAGTGCGTGATTAAAGGACGCGCTGTGGAGCCAATGCATGCGTGGTTAACTCATCTTGATTGGGCACGCACGCAATAGATAAGAGCTCCCATTTCTAGACCCTTATTACCGGGTTGGTGGAGTAAAATTTTCAATCCACAGATAAATGCAAGACGCTGTTGGATGTCAGGGCTCTCCCTCCCAATGCATTGTTTCTTAGCACAGTATCATAGAAGCAATAAAAACTTAAGATACAACCACCACAATGCATTGTTTCTTAAGGATTGTATCTTATTTAATGATTTTGGTCTCATGCATACATGTGATTGGTTTAATAGTGCTTTTTGCATATGGCCACGTGCAAAGGTTGTATCTTAGCTAAGATACAACCTCCCTCTCTTTCTTCATTAAGTGTTATGTCACATAAGCAAAATGCCTATGATATCGTGTTAAGATACTAGCATTGGGAGTATCTTAGCACGATATCATATACAGTATTGTTGAAAGGTTTAAGGATTCATCCAAATACAGTATTGTTGAAAGGTTTAAGGATCGATAATGGAAATGCCTGCTCTAAACTACTACTACCTCCGTTTCAAAAAAAATACTGTAAATTTGTCTAGATATTAATTTATGTAGATTTAAAACTAAGTACTATACTCGCTACTCCAAGCTACTACCTCCATATCTCGATAAATCTCCAACACTTATTTTAGAAGGGAGAAAATACTACCCAACAAAAGTGATTGCTAACAAAATTATTGGTGGCGTACGGGGCGACAGGCTTCTCTTCTCATCTCCCGGTGCGTTTGAACGTTTAATTTGAACCGTGACTTCTCACTGCGAAGCGTACGATCGATCGTGTGCCGTCGTCTGACTCACTTGTCATAACTTTTAATTTGTACCTACCTCAAGAAAAAGGTGATCGTGCATTCCCTCTTTTTTTTCTCCTTAACTGATGTTTCCTTTCATTTTTTGCTTCCTCGTGTTTCACAATCCAGACTCTATCTGTCGGTCATGTTACTATCTTAGGGCTCTCCTAATGCATTGTTTCTTAGCACAATATCATAGGAGCAATAAAAACTTAAGATACAATCCCCACAATGCATTGTTTTTTAGATGTTGTTTCTTATTTAATGATTTTAGCTTCATGCATAAATGTGATTGGTCTAATCATGCTTTTTGCATATGGTCACGTGCAAAGGTTGTATCTTAACTAAGATACAACCTTCCTTTTTTTCTTCATTAAACACTATGCCACATAAGCAAATTACCTATGATTTCGTGCTAAAATACTAGCATTGGGAGTGCCCTTAAGACCCTGGCTGCCTGCTGCATCACATGTGATCCATCACTAGACGTCTAGACGCGCAACAGCTGCCATCGGGAATGATATTCCAAATTAAGCGACTGAGCTCTCACGACCTATGCTCTATCTCCGCATAGCGACATCAGGGTTGGGGGCTTCAACTTCATAGATGTTAGTCTGAAGCGAAGGGGTCTAAAGAAGCACAAAGAGCTGTAGAGATGTTGGCTACGTGAGGTGGCAGTGGGTGATTCATCTTGTAAAGCTTTATGGCAACCTGTGGACCTGCGGAGGGGTACCATGCTGTACATTGTACCTCTTAAGGTTCCGCTTGGATTGAGTGTAAATTTTACGGTTGTATATTTTTTACAGGTGTAAGTATCGGTTTCCTACATAAATTCCGGTTGGATTGAAAACAGACCGAAGAAGGTCTGTATATACCGGCCAGATCCGCTAATCCAAGCGGGGCCTAATATGATACACATGATTTGTGTGTATTCCTTAAAAAAAGAAAGATGTGACATTAGAAGACATGGTTGAAGGTGGTTCAACTACAACATCCTTGAACGGGGTGCATTTCTTGTCTCAACTTTGTCCGATGTTATTTCTCTCGAACTTGTCCCTATTTTGGATGTCATGAATAGCAGTGGCGGAGCAAAGAAAGAAATGGAGGATGTCCACCTTTTTTTTTTCAAGTGTCATACAATATTTAACAAAATTTTAACAGAAATAGCTCAATCAAGCAAGACAACATTATAGTTCATGAAATATTCTAAATTTGCAACATTGCAAATACAAATAGTCTTACATGAAATATACTCATAAGTAGAAAACCACAACACTAAGAGTCTGTTCGGATCCCCTCCACTCCTTCAAATCATTGACTCCGCTCCCTGCTCTAGAATTTTCGGCTCCACGTACAAAATCAGAAGTGGATAACATGTTTTGCTAACAACTCCACTCTATATCCTAGGGGAAGCGGTTTTTGAGCGCGAGAATAGAATAATAAGTAGCACGCGGAGCTAGGTTTTCGATAATCCGCCAGGTTGTACTACGACCGGCTTTACTCCACTCCTTTGACTCCATGGAGCAGTGATGCTCGGCTCGGCTCTGGTCGGTCCGGCTGTACAGTAGTGGAGTGAAGGGGATCCAAACACACTCTAAGTAACTCTATGAAGTTCATTTGCCATGAACGCTTGAACAATGTCATCCTCACCTACTTTCAAATACACATCTTGCTCAATGAATGTCACTAAGAAATAATCCTTGAAATCATCAATCATACTATTTCTTTAACTATTAGATTTATTAGCAAAAATACTCTTTCAACAGTTGTCATGGCCACCGTAAGACCAATTTTAGTTTGCTAAGAAAATAGACCAAATCATCCCCTTAGTTGATTCGTGCGAGCGTGGGAGCCTCCTCAGGGCACTTGGCCTCGTGGCCGTCAGATTCGCTCCCGCACGTTGACGTGCCCTCATCTATGCCCTCCGCTCACACACAGCTCGGCAGTATAAAAGCCTCGGTGAAACCTAGCCGCCGCTCGATCCCCGCACTCGCTCACCGCCACCGCCGCCGCCACGCCCGCCCCATCTCCTCGCGCCTCCGTCTTGGTTGCCTCATCTCCAACACCCCCTTCTTTCCTGTCTCGACAACTTCTCACAGGAGCAGCGGATGCAGCGCTACGGTCGCGATGGGGTGGAGCTGCGGGGAAGATGGAGGAAGCCTGCCGTCTCCATGGTCCACCTGGAGCACAGCCTCCTCCGCCCAAGGACTAGCGTGGATGCTTGCTGGTGGACAGCTCCTATAGACAGCATCAACCGAATCAGGTTGCCCACATCCCCGTGCCTCCTCCTTCCCGGGTTCATGGAAAAGGCGATTCCTCCCCTAGAGGAAGCATCACGTCCGGTATGGCCTCATCGTTCTTCGTTATCCACTCCTGCTCTCTCTCACAACTTGGTTATAGCCTTTGTTTTCTTTTAAGCCTGAAAACCGAAAAGACAATATTTTTGCTGGTTACATCAGCTTAAAGAATCTGTATGACAACAAACTTATTAATGACCAAATCCATCTATGCATTGAAGGATGACTTATTCCTCAGTTTCGTTGGGTCGATTCAAGTTCCCAGATTAGGGTACTGATTTTTCTTGGTTATATTTCTATAGTTTTAAATTGTACAGCCTAAAGCAATGCAATTTCATCTAAAGTGGTCAGTATGGACTTTGTATTCTCTGATTTGCAGATGATATAAAAATAAAAGATGTTCAACAAAAAGGAAATCTGAGTATGCAATAGTAAAAGAGATAAGACCATGGAGCAAGTGTGTGGGGCTGGGCTGTGCAAAATTTCTCCCATCGAGGTATGCCTCTGTATCGTCTCACTGGGACAAGGACCGACTAAAGCCGAAGTCATTTTGGTGCATTGCAGGTTCTTATAAAGCCGCATCTATCTATAATATATTTATGGATCACTACATGTTAAGGTTATTTCTTTCTTTGAACATTTTTGTTCATATTTGATCGTTGCAGCCCTTAGCCTTAGTTTTATAGCAACAGTCAGCATCATTTAGTTTCTTCTAGCCACCAATGTGCTTTTGATGTCTGCGATGCAAAAAGAAGTGCACTGCTATTAATTTTGAACTTTTGATGATTACTAATAAACCCTCCTCATTTTTTATTTTAAAATTAGTTTTGTATATTGTGTACTGCTATTCTCGTACAATTAACCTGTTGTTTTCTTTAATAACAATCAAATTGAATATGTATGTTAGCAGCTTATCTTCTACGATTTGAGACCTGTGAAAGGAGAAAAACAGTGGAACTTCTACAACAAGGGGAGCTTATCCTCCTGTTCGCTGTAGTAGTTTATGTTAGTAACCCAAAAACACATACACGTGAGTTAATTTTGAAGTATTACAGGTTCCTAGATACAGCTGCTTTCGGCCTCTGACTGAAGATATCTTTGTATCAATATGGAATAAAAATTAGGGTATATGGGGACTGTATATATCTTGAATTGTTATGCTGACATCTTGCGCGAGGAGCTATAAGTTTAGTACAGTAGCTAGCATTTTTTTGGTCATGCTGCACAGAAGTAGACTTGTAGATGATCATTATTTTTTATCAGGTGCTAGATAACATTAGTTCCCTTTCTGTTTGATTGTCAGGGTTACATTCAAGGCGAAGAGTTTAACCCAAAAGGTTGGATCATTCCAGGCGGGCTTGGTTACGACATGTGTGGTAACAGCAAAATTTTCTTTGTAAGCTCCAATGGTATGTACAGCTTGAGGAAAATATCTATCAGAAGTAAGAGAATAGCAGATACAGTGGAGGCGTTAATTGGAGCCTACCTCCGTGCTGCTGGAGAACAGGCTGCATTTCTGTTCCTAAAATCGTTAGGGTTGGGTATAGAATTTCACAGCAAAATTCCACTTGAAAGGAAGATCGTAATAGATTCTGAAAAGTTCATCAATTTCAGAAGTTTGGAAATAACTCTTGGGTATGAGTTCAAGGATCCTTCATTGTTATTGGAAGCATTGACACATGGGTCATACCAGATTGCGGGCACTACCGCATGCTATCAGGTTGATCTGAAAGCCTCTGGACCTCTCTTAGTTTCAGTAGCTCCTGTTTTATGTTAACTTTGATTAAAAATCCTTATTCACCAACGTAAGGTCTAAACGCTATAGCTAAACTGGTAAGTGGTAATCATGATACAGCTGCTATTGTGTGCTGATCGGTGCCTGCCTGTGAGATAAATCGGCTAGGCGACTGCACTAAGTTTCCTGTAATGCATGAAGTCTAGAAAATAATATTTAATACATTTTGCATATATTGTACGATACATGATTATAATGTAGCAGTGAATTATGTACCTGAGTTATATCCGTACAAGACTAAAGCATAATGAAATATATGACTTCATTATATATTATTAACATTTTAGAAGATTCAGGAAACACAGCAACACACATGTTTTTGCTCATCTGAGAATATATTTTTCCAGAGCAAGTACTTTCATTTAGGATTCAACTAACACGTTTGCTCGATGGGTAAATAACTGCAAATGGTAAGTAACGTTGTCGTGTGCAAGCTGCAGTGGTTCTATTACTGTTCAACTAATCAGTACCTTGTTGAACTGTTGCACACACACCATCGGTGTATTTAGAAGGTCCGTGTGGTACTTTTGCAGTAGGCTCGCATTGCTCAGAAGTAAAATCATTTATTTTCAGTTAAAAAATGTAAATCATTTAGTTGAGATTAGAGATAAGATTAGTAGTCTATGAGTAAGATCTTTTTATCACTCCATGTCAGGCTTATCCACCTCTTTGTCATACTTGTTGTCAAGATAAATTGCCCCAGCAATGGACCCCAAGAACCTGTTTTGTTTGCAAATAAGCAGCAGGACAAACTTCAGTTATGTGTCGGGAAAAAAAATCTGAGCGGACAATATATAGGATGCTTATAAAAATTTAGAAATTCCACTCCAGTTAAGAAGCCTACTGAGCAACCGCCCTGCACTTGATGATACCACAAGAGAATATTTTAGTTATTCATTTTGTAGGTTAGTGAGAATGTGAGATTTGATAGAAAATTTCCTCTGCTATGGCTAAGGATCAATTTGTATGCAAATTCACTTGTAGCATTGTTAATAAGATGTCACTACAGCTGAATTGAATCTATACTAAGCTCCTGTAAATAGCGGGACAATTTCTTTCAGTAATGTTCTTACAAGTTTCTGACCCTTGTGCAGAGGCTTGAGTTCCTCGGAGACGCTGTGTTGGACCACCTCTTCACTATGTATTTCTACAATCAGTACCCTGATTGTACTCCAGCATTGTTGACAGATCTTAGATCTTCTTCCGTCAACAACTATTGCTATGCGCATGCAGCTGGTAAAGCAGGACTATACAAGCATGTTCTTCATTTGTCCTCGGAACTGAATCGAAGGTTGGTTAAATATCTTGAGAAGTTTGGGCAGTCATTTACAGGTCCATCGCATGGTTGGGAAGCTGGCCTTCATCTACCCAAGGTGTCTCCTCTTCTATTTGATGACTTTGATCCATATTTATTATATTCATTCCATGTTTTTTTCATTTCTGGTTTTGCTTGGTAATCCCATTTCTGGCATATTCCTGTGCTCTTTCGTAAACCCCTCAACATACATAACAATCACTCATGGTTGCAAGATAGGGATACAAAAACCCACCAGACTACTTGCAGCTTGTGATACAAAAATCCAGAAATGTGAGAATTACTAAACCTGGGTTGGTACTGGTTAACTGTGTAGTTCCCTATTTTAATCAGTAATGAAGATCACCTTTCAAAATTCAGCGCAATAACTGTGTAGGTGACCGTTTGCCGATTATCATTAAGCAAATGCTAACATTATGTTTATTGAAATCTCTATCCCTTCAACATGATCTTTGTTCATTAGCTTTTGACTAGAACACGAGTTCAAATATGAATGCAATTCTTAAAACTGTGCAGGGCGGTTGCTCAAAAGGCTTTCTAAACTGGAGCGGAATTTCTAAATTTTATAAGCATCCTAGGTTAGTAGTGGAGGTTACCTTTCAGATGCTTTTCATTTTCTATGTAAGCTTCAGCAGTTGAAAGAGATGGAAGTTTGAGCAAGAATAATTTTTGGTTGGCTAAAACAAAGAAAGCAGTAACAAGGTTGTTGCCGGCTTTATTTACATCTTAATATGTTCCTTTATGAATGCAATTAGGATCTACATGTCATTTCTGCCTATCCAGCCAATTTAGTTTAATACCTGTTTCATCTTAATATGTTCCTTTCCGAGTGCAATTAGGATCTACATGTCATTTCTGCCTATCCAGCCAATTTAGTTTAATACTCGTTTTCAGAATTGGGCTTCATTGCAATGGATGTTGTAAAAATAAAACATTTTATGGCTGCTCAAGCCAATTTATAATGCCTGGTAAAGAACTGTTCATATTTGTGACGCATCAACTTTATAGTGTGGTTGCCTACTGCTGGAATAATCATTTCTTCATATCATCAGTTTCAGGAAGCTTATGACAACTACCGTTGATTTCACACAACAGAATATGGATAGTGTAGTTTCAGAAGAAAGAGCTACAGATTCTTTGGTTACTTATCACAAAAAAATATGTTTATATAGATATCATTAACTGAAACAGTGTGCTCCCAGTTTAGGCATATGAAATTTTTCAACAATTGTTTTTTCTGCCAAACGTATGGTGGCATATATTATGATCAAGCTTCATGGTGTACATCATGGTTCTATATGCACTTCTTTACTTCTCTCTGTATTGTGTTTTTCGTTTATGTTTTTCGTTCAAGCTCATATCATACAAATATTCTCTGCATATAGGTTGCAGATATTATGTCTTGCTTAGAGAAGGTCTTTTTCCTGGGGTCTAGCGGCTGATACTCGTCTCTCGAGATCCTTATTAATTAGGTTTAAAGTGTTACTTTAGCAGGTACTTCTCCCAGTGCATCACTCTTGTGATTTTAGTCTGACCGCCGCTGAGAATCAGAACAGATCAATGATGTGAAATTAGAATGCGAGTGGGTCGACGCAAGGTACCATTGTCATGGACAAGCTTCCGAACTGCATTTGATCTATAGGAACTTTCCGATTGAGGAATTTATGTTCATCTCCCTTGCTGAAGCTTAATCAAAGAAAGACGGGCAAATAGTGCACTAACTATTACTATGGAAATCTTAATTGTATGAACTGTGATCTATTGGGATATATATGTTCAATTCTAACCTGATTGACAAGCATACTATCCGAAGTGAACTAATGATATCCTAATGAAAGTACGTACTTCCCACTGATGCTGGTACCTCAGCTTGATCCCTTGACTGAACAGAAAATGGTCGACATCTATAGCCTTTAACAGTCATTGCAGCAGGCAGAAGAAGCTCTGACCCAAGGCCTGGAACAGCTTCATCAGTCATTAGCAGTCACAGTGGCAGGCAGCGGGTCTCTTGCCGATGATACCAACATGGGGAGCTTCATGGGTGACATGGTCGTTGCCCTTGGCAAGCTGGCCAACCTTGAAGGTTTGGGCATACAGGTAAACGAAGATGTGTCACTACTCTTCAACCTTGATCATTATGCCAGTGTACAGATTGTGGCTGCTAGACTATTCGATCATCTTATTCAATTTTTTAGATGAGCAACTAAGCCACCTGGTAAAATTTCTAGGGAAATGTAGCAACAGTCTGTATCCAGGGGAAATTTATTGCTCTGGCCACACCAAGATCCTTTTATTGTGTTTATATTTGTCTTCCGTGAAGATTTCAAGAACATGTGTATTTAAAGGTCTTGGCACACATTAATTTTAAGATCTTGGCCAGTTTATATATTCACATAAGACTAGAAGATAATAAAGAGCCCACTACGCAATAAACCATAAACCCTTATTTGGATCTACCAAGCAGTATACAATCTATTGATCCATCAGTAATTCATTGTGCATAGTGTGTATGATACAGACAATAAATAGCAGATTTCCCATGTTCAGTTTCAGTTCAAATGTTGTTCTAAAATCTTTCCATGCAAATGAAAACAGAACAAAGATGAAGCAGATGGAGGTGGACTGTGAGTTCCTGAGGTGAAGCGCAAGCTCCTGGAGCTGCAGTGGCCAGCGGCGGCACTCCTGTTTGTACATTTGTTGTGGAGAAGAGACAAATTGATGAATATGGGACTTTGAGATTTACATTTCTGTTTCTTTAAAAAACATTAATGTTTTCTCTCCATTATATTGAAATGTGTGCCTCATGACCATACATCATATTTGCATCATCATATAAATTAATGGGGATAAGTTGCATATAATAAGATGTCTAGGCATATAATCAGATGCTCAGACCCCATTTTTACAAACAACCTTATTAGAAATATTTGTAGTTAAGTTCAGTATTTATGTTGCCTCACTTCATCTGTTCCATTGTTTCTTCTCCTTCTATTGTTTTGATGTGTTGTATTTTAGGTTACAAGAACTGAAACAACTCTGATGTTCTATAGGGTACCTATTCAATTGTTTCGGCAACTTCAGATCTATGCATTGTTGCTTACTCCAAATATGTGATTTTGTCATATTATTAGTCTTTCATGCTTTTGTGTTTTATTATGTTTTTCTACCAAATCATAGATGTAATGTGTATTTTCTTTTTGATGTTGCATATCATAAGTAAAGGAGCAAACAATCAAACTTCGAGATACAAGAGTAGCATTTTTTTATGGGTTGTTGCTTACTTCAAATAGTTTGCGCTTATGTCAGTTATCTTGTTTTTCAGCACCAATCAACATATGTTTCTTTACAGTTTTTTAAAGCTTTTGTTATGACCATATTGTAACAACAGAAATAAGATTTCACGTTTATCCTTCATACTAATGTATTCCCTGTTTTATTTTTTCAAGTCACCTATACATTACAATCATAATTTGAGATATTTTTAGAAGGTCTTTACTAGGCCTCTGTGAATTGAACCTTCAGCCTATTATTGTTGTTTTGAACGGCCAATGTAGCAGTCAACAACAATATGTTCCTATTATGTGCTTTAATGAAATATAGAATTTCCTGCTGTTGTATTGTTCTCTCCTTATGACCTGTCGTTTTGGTTCTCTTTGTTACGGCTGACGTGTTTTTTTGAAAGGAACGGTTGGTAATTTGGCATGATTTGAGAGTACCTCTTTCTAACAATTTTCAGCTATTTCTGTATTTTTTTCCAGTTGATAGTAATATTTTTTCTTGCCTGATGTTGGGCGGGCAACGCGCGGCAAGCCGCGCCCCCTATCTAGTAATTAATATGTTTTTGTGTTACAACAAGCATAATATTGAGCTCACCAATATTACACATAGATCTAAACTTATCATCTTGTCTCATATCATCAATATATAAAAGTAGCAACATGGAATTCAAGTGTAATTAAATTTGTGCGTGATGTGTCCTTGAGGTAGAATTCAATAAGTTTCATTTCTTTCAATGCATCATAAGAAGCAAATGAATTGACGGACTACAAAGCAGACATGCAAGTAATCAACCACATATTAACCTCATCAAACCTATTGTCAATATCTCGATTGGTTTTATAAATGATACCAAGATGTATTGAATAGTGTAATGATTCTACAAAATTATGGGTGTGTACACCACCTGAAGTAGAAGCGAGCAGTGTTTCTCTTCCATCATCCGAAATAATTAGTTGGGTAACCAAAATAATTTGCAAAATATATAACTCAATTTAAAACCAAGATATATCCTTCTACTCTCTTGATGTCTCGATACATGTAGGACAACCAAGCAAATCTAGCCATCCGTACATAGGTAAGCGTAAACATATTTAAGTAATTGGAATGAATGTTGAAGCTCCATAATTTCAATACTAATTGTACCTTTTGTGATCATGTGCATGTGGTACGTAGTTTATGTCGGTGTGTGTACTACTTCCTTAATGATTCTTACAGAGACATCAAAATGACGACAACACATTACTCATGAAACACATGAGACTTAGAGTCAAGGATAATCATTATACACGCAAATTCCTTTAAACTTCGCAGCGGACAATCATCATGTCTACTCTATAACTGGATCATGACATTGTTTGCATTTAGCAGGTACACATCAACATTATTGTTTGAGCAGTGAGAGGATACTGTCATTGATAGTGAATTGGACAAGTAACGTTGTTGTCATGAGGGGACTAGAGACATACCAAGAAAGTGTTGGGTATAGCAGACTTGATGGTCCACTAAGTAATGATGACGCATCACATGGGGCGGGAGCTCCTCCCGAAAGATACACGTCCATGGTGGGAGAGGGGAGGGATGCAGCGGCAGAAGCCAACGGCTAGGGCTTCTCCCGGGTCGCCCACAGGGTTATCCTAATAATGATTTGACAAGTTAATAAGCCCACTGTCGTGGTAATACCTAGGGTATACCCTCATGTACCTTATATCAGGGGGTATCCCTAATATAACCACCTCTTGGAAAATATCTATAAAATAAAACATAAACAAAAAACCTCTTCCTCTCTTTTTTTCATCCGAGTAAGAAGCTACTCGGATAAGGTCAGATTCTTCCGAGTAGTTAGTTTATTCGGATGACACTACTACAAGGGCAACCTTACTCGGACAAGACCTTTTCGAGTAAGGCGTTACTCGGAGCAAAGCACTACCGTCCGAGTAAGTTGGTTACTCGGAAGCAAGAAAAGCCGAGCTGCATGATACTCGGACAAGAAGAGGAAGAGCTAGAGTCACAAGACATTAAAACCATATGCGTTAACCCTACTTAAATGACTGTAATGGGGGACGTTTCTCATTGTAATAACATCCATCATTAACTCTGTAATTAAAACCCATTATTGGGCAGCGAAGGGACAGGGCGCACTCTATATAAGCCCATCCTTTTCACCATAGGAGGGGACACAATATTGACACTTTGAGCAAGAACACCCCAGTCTATCTGGGACAGGATTAAGATTGTTATCTCCAAGGAGAGGCCTAACCTGTATAACTTTTTCCTGTGTCACCATCTTTGCGTACAGATCTTCATAGCTCCATCACTACCCCTATATCTATTGTTAGGTCCATAACTACAACAATTGGCGCCCACCGTGGGGCTGAGATGATCAGCAACCGTAAAGATGGGATTCTTTTCGTCTTCCTCGTCGACCCGCGGTCCCCAACTCGTCCACGGCGAGACTTTTCTCTTTGGATCGTTAGCCTTTGTGGCCGACGACTCCGCTTGGCTGGCGGATGCGCCGCTCCAGGCGCAACTGCTGCCCTCAAGGGGCAGCGTACACTTTTGAGCCGACACATCGGGGGCTCTTCGCCTCCAGTTACCAGCCCGTCCTCAGACCCAGGCTCTGTTGCCTATTCACGACAAGAAGAAGAGGTCAGGCCTCCGGCGTGTTCCTTATCGAAGCAAGCCCCGCACGATCCAGCAGGTGGCAGTCATCGATTCTGTGGAGTCAGCTCAGCAGGCCATCAGCGAACTGACCGCAAAGGAAGGTCCGACTGCATCACTCTTGCACATCTTCAACTCCGGTGACAATGAAGACCTTTTGATGTCTGACCCGGAGCCAGGAGCCGAACAAGAAGGGAGCAACGGTTCTCCTGTCACCATGGCAGAAGTTTGTATGGCCGGAACTCCACCACCTCAGGGGTCACCAACCAGAGAGGGCGGAGATCGGACTAACGAAGCAGCTCGGGGCAATGAAGAGATACCACTCGGAGGAGGACGTCGGCGAACATCTGCTTTCAGGCGTCTAGAGCTTGGAGGTTCCAGTCGACGGCCCCTTACTCGGGAAGAACAAGCGACGGCAGAAGCAGCAGAGCAAATGTTGCAAACCCCCATAGACACCTCGACTCCAGAAGGGCAACACTTGGAGGCAGCCAGGCTAACCAATTTAGCTGAACGGCAACGTCTAACCGAACTGCAGAATACATTGGAGCATCAGGCTCGGGAGGTGGCTCGCCTCAAGCAGAGTAGAACCAGTCGGCAACTGAGGGGAAATGGAGAAAATCGATCCTTCCGAGCTCTGGATACACCGATGGAAAATCTAATTGCAGCTACTCGGATTGCAAATTCCTTGCAGCCGAGTGGTTCAACGGCTGAAGGAATAGAGCACTTAGCATTCCTGTTACAAAAAGCAGTGGAGCAGAATGCTGAAATCAGTCAATCACTACAGCGAGTTCACTCTCAACCTCCCCTCACGGGCACCTCTCAGTCTGTTTATACTCCCCGAAGAAACAGAAATCATTCACCTCGGAACAAGGGGGATCCTCATGATGAATATCGCCATGAACAGTTCCGAAACCCAGAGTTTCGAAGAGGTGATGAGTATACAGCTCCGAGGAGAGATGAAGACTATGCAGCTCGGAGAAGGGACCAAGAGCGGCGCCGAGTGGATCATCAAGAAGAAAGATACCGAGATATTGAAGATGATGCTCGAAGCCATTTAGTACAAAATCGAGTAGATCGTGCCAGGGTGTATCGACAAGACCAAGTTAGTTATCCGATGGCTACAGGCCCCGTCTGTTTTAGCGAGAGAATCCGATCAACCCCGATTCCTCCTCGCTTCAGGATAGCGCAAGGAGTGGAGAAGTACCGGGGTGACGCCAAGCCGCAGACGTGGTTAGATGACTACAAAATAGCAGTCCAGATAGGAGGAGGTGGAGATGAGATAGCCATGCTGCACCTTCCCCTGATGCTGGAAGGTTCAGCTCGGACATGGCTAAACCAGCTTCCACCAAACAACATCTGGGTATGGGAAGATCTAGTCAGAGTTTTCGTCAAGAATTTTGAAGGAACCTACAAGAGACCTGGAGGGCTGACCGAATTGCAGTTATGCACTCAAGGTCACAATGAGCCCACTCGAGAATATATTCAGAGATGGATCACACTCCACAACTCGGTAGAAGGAGTCTCCGAGTTCCAAGCAATTCACGCCTTTAAGCAAGGTGTCAAGTATAAGGAGTTAAGCTTGAAGCTCGCAAGGTCCCCTGATGTCACTTCACTTGGCAGATTGATGGAAATCGCAAACAAATATGCTAATGGGGAAGAGGAAATTCGGCAGAAGTCCCAGCAGTATCGAAGTGGTAACAACTCGGCCTCCAACCCCAAGCAAAAGAATGGAGGTGGGGGCGGTAAGCGAAAGGCAGAAGGGGCACCAACAGACGCCGAATTGGTAGCGGCCGCAAATGCGGCAGGGATCCACAGCAAAAATCAGCCAAGGAAGGAGTGGCAGCCTCGTCAGAAAAGGCCTTCAAATGATGATGATATCCTAAATCAGCCTTGTCCTCTTCATACCACCCAAGATGCTGAAGGAAAGACGGTTTTCCCGAAGCATACAGCTAGGCAGTGCCGACTAATCAAGAGAGCTGCGCAAAATGCAAAGACCGGGTCCCAGCAGGACAAGGGAAAGAAAAAGGAAGGAAGTCCAGATCTGGATAGTGAAGGTTTTCCTCGGGAAGACGGAGTTTTGGTCATTTTTGCAGGCCGAGAATCGAAGAGAATTGAAAAATTGAGGTTCAGAGAAGTTAACACTGCTGCTCCTGCCGTTCCGAGTTATATGAAGTGGACAAATGTTCCGATTACGTTCGATCAATCGGACCATCCCCCTCATATCCCTCACCCTGGAAGACACGCCCTGATAGTCGACCCGTTGGTGGAAACAGGAAATGGCAATTTTAGGCTGAGGAATGTCTTGATGGATGGAGGCAGTGGCATAAATATTTTGTATGCTAGTACCTTAAAAGGCATGAACATCCCGATGTCTAAACTCAGTAACAGTTAATTGTAATTTCACGGGATCATCCCGGGAAATAAAGCACACTCGCTAGGAATGATTACTCTGAATGTAGTCTTCGGTACACCTGATAGTTTTCGGAAGGAAAAGATTACCTTCGAAGTAGTCGACTTTCCGAGTGCTTATCACGCGCTACTCGGACGACCCTCTTATGCAAAATTTATGGCAATTCCTTGCTATATTTATTTGAAGTTAAAGATGCCAGGTCCTAGTGGTGTGATCACCGTATCCGGAGATTATAAACAAGCAGAAGAGTTGATGCAAAAAGGATCATTAATAGCCGACCAGCAAATGGCAGAAGTTGAGTTGGCCGAGTTGAAGAAAACAGTCGACACATCCGAGTTTTTACAACCCAAGAAATCATCTTCGTTTGAGTCGGCAAGAGAAACCAAAAAGGTGCGGATCCATCCTAATGATGAGGACAAGTTCACCAACATCACCACTGATCTGGATCCTAAATAGGAATTTGAGCTCATCAACTTCCTCCGTGAGAATTGGGACATCTTTGCGTGGAAGCCATCTGACATGCCCGGAGTCCCAAGGGAGTTGGCTGAGTACAAATTGCGGGTTGATCCGAAGGCAAGACCAGTAAAAGAGTCCCTTAGACGTTTTTCTTCAGAAAAGAGAGAAGCCATCGGACAAGAAATAGCAAGATTGCTAGCAGCTGGATTCATTAGGGAAATCTTCCACTCAGAGTGGTTAGCAAATCTTGTGATGGTTCCAAAGAAAGATAAATCTTGGAGAACTTGCGTTGATTTCTGTCATCTCAATAAAGTTTTTCCAAAAGATCACTTCCCTCTTCCTCGCATTGATCAGATTGTGGATTCCACATCTGGGTGTGAAAGACTATGTTTCCTCGATGCATACTCGGGTTATCATCAAATCCGATTATACGAACGAGATGAAATATTAACCGCATTTATAACTCCTTTTGGCTGTTTCTGCTATGTCACCATGCCATTTGGACTTAAAAATGCGGGGGCTACATATCAACGCATGATGCAAAATTGTTCGATCTGGTAGATCGGTAGAAATGTTGAAGTGTGTGTTGATGACATTGTGATCAAGACAGCTGAGGGAAGTAACTTGCTGGCCGATCTGGCCGAAACCTTTCAGAGTCTTCGATATTATAACATCAAACTAAATCCAGAAAAGTGTGTATTCGGTGTTCCAGCCGGAAAGCTACTCGGATTCATGGTTTCTGAAAGAGGAATTGAAGCCAACCCAGAGAAGATAGCAGCAATTGAGAACATGAAGCCGCCTCAGAAGCTCCGAGATGTCCAAAAGCTGACAGGGTGTCTCGCAGCCCTTAGTCGATTCATTTCCCGACTCGGAGAGAAGGCACTCCCCCTCTATCAGCTAATGAAAAAGTCGTCAAACTTCAAGTGGACCGAAGAAGCCTAGGAGGCCTTTGAAGAACTGAAAAAGCAGTTATCAACTCGGCCGGTTCTCGCAGCACCGAAAGAAAAGGAGCCACTCTTATTGTACATTGCAGCCACAAGCCAAGTCGTCAGCGTAGCTATAGTGGTGGAAAGAGAAAAGAAAGGAAAAACACAGAAGATTCAAAGGCCTGTATATTTCATCTCCGAGGTCCTCACACCATCCAAGCAACGATATCCTCATTACTAGAAGCTGGCAATGGGAATTCACTTGGCATCACAAAAGTTGGCTCACTACTTTCAAGACCACTCGGTTACAGTAGTATCAGTAGCTCCTTTGGCCGAGATCATGAATAAAAGATACGCTACGGGCAGAATTGCAAAATGGGGATTAGACCTCTTACCATACGATATCCATTATCAACCCAAGAAGGCAATCAAGTCACAGGCTTTGGTAGATTTTTTGGCCGAATGGACAGAAGCACAGAGCATCCCACAACCAATCCCTGAGCACTGGACTATGTTTTTTGATGGGTCAAAGATGTTAAATGGGGCGGGAGCAGGAGTAGTGCTGGTTTCCCCAAGAAAGGACGAAATGAGATACGTCCTTCAAATCCATTTCCCAGCAACAAACAACGAAGCCGAGTATGAGGCCCTTTTATATGGATTACGAATGGCCATTTCACTCGGAATCAGAAGGTTGATGATTTTTGGAGACTCCGACCTGGTGATCAATCAGGTCATGAAAGAATGGGATATAAGGAGCCCAGCAATGACAATCTACTGTGTAGCAGTCAGAAAACTGGAGAAATTTTTTGATGGGCTGGAGCTCCATCATATCCCAGGAGCACAAAACCAAGCAGCGGATGACTTAGCCAAGCTAGGATCAACTCGGGGACAGATTCCCTCAGGAGTTTATCTGGAGCACATACACGCCCCAACTGTGAAGGAAGACCCTTACTCGGAAGCCGATCCAAGCATGTTACCAGATGAGAACATTCCAGACAAAGAAGATATTCCTGCGGTTGTGGATCTTGTTTTTGACATAGAGGTAATCCCCCCCGAGTGGTCCTTGCCCATTCTGAGATACTTGCAAAAGCAAGAGCTGCCAGATGACGAAGTAGAAGCCAAGCAAGTAGTGCGAAAAGAAAAATCATACTCAGTGATCAACAACGAGTTATATAGAAATAGTGTCACAAAGCTTCCCCAGCGGTGCATATCGGAGGAGGAAGGCCGACTCATCTTACAAGACATACATTCCGGCGAATGCGGTCACCATGCGTCAAGTCGGACACTAGTGGCCAAGGTTTTCCGAGCAGGATTCTTCTGGCCCAATGCTTTAAGAGATGCCAAGAACATTGTTGATCATTGCAGAGGATGTCAGTTTTACGAAAATCAGCCACACAAGCCAGCTTCCGAGTTGAAGACAATACCCTTAGCATGGCCTTTTGCTACATGGGGATTGGACATGATAGGGCCACTCAGGACAGGCACCTCAGGGTTCACACATATCCTAGTAGCTGTGGACAAATTCACAAAATGGATAGAAGCAAAACCAATAAAAAGCTTAGACTCAGCCGCTGCAGTTAGCTTCATACAAGGCATTGTACATCGTTTCGGCGTTCCCCATGATATCATCACCGACAACGGGTCGAATTTCAAGTCAGCCGAGTTCAAGCAGTTTTGCTGGAATATGGGTACCAGAGTAAACTTCGCCTCAGTGGCACACCCTCAATCCAACGGCCAGGTAGAGCGAGCAAATGGGTTGATTTTGAAAGGAATCAAACAGCGTCTTATGCGGGAACTAAAGGAAGCAGCAGGAGCCTGGGTTGAAGAACTACCCTCAGTATTGTGGGGGTTGAGAACGACTCCAAACCGGTCCACTCGGGCAACTCCCTTCTTCCTAGTGTATGGTTCAGAAGCTGTCCTGCCAAGTGACCTAAAGCACAATGCTCCTCGAATAACTCAGTATACTGAAGAAGAAGCCGAGACAGCTTGACAAGATGGTATTGACCTTTTAGAAGAAGAAAGAAACTTAGCCCTAACGCGCTCAGCATTTTACCAACAAGATCTTCGATGATATCACGAGCGTCATATCCGAGCTCGCTCCTTTCAGGAAGGCGACATGGTTTTGCGTGTCAAGCAAACCTCTGATCACAAGCTAGCCCCTCCTTGGGAAGGTCCTTACATTGTAACCCGAGTCTTAGGTAATGGAGCCTATCGGCTATATGAGGTAACGAATAATAGAGAAGAGCCACACGCATGGAATGCCAAAATGTTGCGGCGCTTCTATGCATGAAATTCTTATGAATTGATTCAATAAAGAGATTCTGCCTTCATCAATTGCATTTTTAACCCAAGTTTTCGTCCGAGCTGTACGTAGCTCGGACAAAAGCTTAAGCTAACCTTCACTAAATTCTTCAAAAAACCTAAGAAAGAGGAGGAACGATGATTTCAGAAACATAGTTATATATCCTTGCAGATAACGGGTTATAGAAAGTTGCTCAACAAGCACTTCAAAAAACCTAAGAAAGAGGAGGAACGATGATTTCAGAAACATAGTTCTATATCCTTGCAGATAACGGGTTATAGCAAGTTGCTCAACAAGCACTTCAAAAAACCTAAGAAAGAGGAGGAACGATGATTTCAGAAACATAGTTCTATATCCTTGCAGATAACGGGTTATAGCAGGTTGCCCAACAAGCTTTTTCTGAAACTTGGGGGCTACTTAACGCTGCGGAAAAAATCTAAGTTTTCCGTCCGAGCTGTACGTAGCTCGGACGAAAGCTTAAGCAAAATTTACCTAAGTAACCAACAAGTTTTTATGAAACTTGGGGGCTACTTAACGTTGCGAACAATCTAAGTTTTCCTTCCGAGCTGTACGTAGCTCGGACGAAAGCTTAAGCAAAGTTTAACTAAGTAACCAACAAGTTTTTCTGAAACTTGGGGGCTACTTAACGTTGCAAAAAATTTAAGTTTTCCTTCCGAGATGTACGTAGCTCGGACGAAAGCTTAAGCAAATTTTAACTAAGTAACCAACAAGTTTTCCTGAAACTTGGGGGCTACTTAACGTTGCGAAAAATCCAAGTTTTCTGTCCGAGATGTACGTAGCTCGGACGAAAACTTAAGCAAAATTTAACTAAGTTATCAGCAAGTTTTTCTGAACCCTAGGGGCTACTTAACGTTACGAAAAACTCAAGTTCCTTATCCAAACTGTACGCAGCTCGGATGGAAGCTTAAGCAGCATTTATTGAGTTGCTCAACAAGTACTTCAAAAACCAGAGAAAGAAGAAGAACAATGATTTCAGAAACATAGTTCTATATCCTTGCAGATAACTGGTTATAGCAAAACAAATCAACACCTCAGAGCCAGGCCTTCTTAATAAAAGGCGGTAGTTTTAGGGACAAATTGTGCACCTAGGGCAGTAATAAGACATAAACTATTTATTACAAAACCTCTCGGCATTCCGAGGCAAATTCAACTGTTTGTCCCTCAACATGATCAGGCATCACTAGCCTCATCAGATTCACTGGTAACTCCAGTAGATTCCACGAAGAAATCAAGATCTGACATCTTCGCAATCCGACTCGCAGTCTCAGCATATCGAGACAAAAAGGTCGTACAGCTCGGACCATGCTCCGGATCACCATCTCCGACTCGTTCCAGATTGTGGATTTTCTCTGAAAAATGAGCTTTAGTCAGGGCCAGAGCATAATTCGCGCCACTCCGAGCTGAAGACCTTTTCCAACGAGCAATTTGCTGCGGAGCCGCTTGAAGTATAGGAACAACTGTATCCAGATGAACACGATTCTCCTCGGTAGGCGAGATGTAATTCTTCAACCCTAGGGTGACACCCATGGTTTCTTCAGCATATTTCTTTGCACTCGCGCACCTCATGGTCAGCAGGCCTTTGGATAAGGAAAACTCCGTCGTCTTGGGAGTGTAATTGTCCTTCTTCATCAGCTCAGCAAACTCGGCCATACGCTCCTGTTCCGCCTCAGGATTGGTGGAATAAACTGCAAAGACACAATATGTGTAACAATCAAACGAAGTGACTTAACAACAACAGGTCGGACGCACAATGCAAGGAAGACATCTTACTGGATAGCATCTCACTAAATGAAGCAAATCTCCCGGCACAGTACTCTTCAGCATTTTTGACAGACTCCCGAGTTGCTGCCAGCTCAGCTTCATGGTTTTCCTTGTCTTTAGAACGCAGCTCGGACAACTTCTGCAGGTCGGATTGAAGTTGGGAGATAGTGGCCTCTTTTTCCTCAAGAGCCTTCTTCTGGCTGGCCACTTGTTTCTCCAAAATCTTCTTCTCCTTCGCACGTTTCTCAGTCTGCTCAATCTCCTTTTTCATCTTATTGAAAAATTCATCACTTTCTTTCACCTTCTCATCAAATGCTTTCTTTGCAGCCGCTGCAGATTCAGTTGTTAGAAACATCACATGGCGAAAAATTTGGAATCTCCTCATTTACTATGAGAAACATAGCCTTACCATTATCCTCAGCATGCCTTTTCTTCAAAGCTTCATGTTCTCCTTGTAGTTTCACAAAATCAATACCAAGTTTGCAAGCCTCCTGGCACAGGAAAAATCATTCAAGACATAGTCTCTACAATATAAGACTCCGAATAACTTCAAGAAGTCACTCGGAGCCTTGGGGGCTACACCCAATGGGTGCACTAAGAAGTGCCCCCACTAGAAGATCACCAAATCAATAGTCTCTACAACATAAGACTCCGAGTAACTTCAAGAAGTTACTCGGAGCCTTGGGGGCTACACCCGGTGGGTGCACTAAGAAGTGCCCCCACTGGAAGATCATCAAGTTAATAGTCTCTACAACATAAGACTCCGAGTAACTTCAAGAAGTAACTCGGAGCCTTGGGGGCTACACCCAGTGGGTGCACTAAGAAGTGCCCCCACTGGAAGATCATTAAGCCAACAACATCTACAACATAAGACTCCGAGTAAGCTCAAGAAGTTACTCGGAGCCTTGGGGGCTACACCCACTGGGTGCATTAAGTAGCGTCCCCACGGGAAGTCTATCAAAAACAACTCGGAAATTGAACCCACACACCCAGTGGGAACATGGCTTGCATAAGTACTTACATGCAACTTGGTCTATATCATCCCAGCGTCGGAGGCCAGCTCATGTAACCGCAGCTCAATTTCTGAGGCCTTCGCCAGAGACCCCTTCAATCCATCCACTACGGCATCCTCAATCGAGGCATCAACCGAGATTGAAGTAGGAGGAGGCCGAATTTCTCCTGAGGCTGCAACAGAAACAGTAGAACTCTTTTCGGCATTTTTCACCCCCGAGGTAGCAGGAGGAACAGGCGTGTTCTCGGCATCCACCCCCGAGGTGGCAGGTTGAACTGGCGCAGGGGCAATAACCTCCTGATCGGTAGAAGCTTCTGGAGCAGTCGGGGCGCTGGAAGCAGGGAAGGTCGCCACATTCGCAGTAGGGATCGGATCTACGTCAAGGCCAATGTCCATATCTAGCAAAAGAAAACTTGTAAGCAAAAGCACGGAGCAAGGATAAAATCTAGATCCAAAGAGCGAGTACTCACCATCGACTGGAATTTGTTCAGGAATAGAATCCAGCACCTGGAAATCAGTCACAACGCAATTACTAACATCTTCATAAGCTGCAGCATCATGAGTTTCAACGCCAGGGAGTGACTCGGACCCACTCGGACGAACACTGCAATATGAGGAAAGTTAAGATTTGCAAAAATCACTAAAGGAAGAAAAATAAAAAGCTGCCGGATATTACTTCCGAGCTGTTTTAAGAGCTCGTCGTGGGGGAGCAACAGCGGCGGGAGCAGCCTGAGCAGACCCTGACCCGGAAGACTTCCTGGGAATCTCGGCGGCATCCGTCGAAGCACTAACCTTCCTCCCGCCAAGGGTAGAAAGCGTTTTCCGCTGTTTCATGGGAGCCGCTTTCCCATGACTTGGGCTAAGAGCGGTGGCCTTGCTACTACTTTCCCCCTTACTCGGAGATATGGGACGTTTCGTTCCCCGAGCAGATCCTTCCCGAGCTGCTTCACGGTCGTGATTATTTTTGGAGCGCTGCTCGGCAGTTGTGCGAGGAAGCACTACATCGGACTCCGTCTCCTCGTCATCTTCAACCCCGAGTCCTGCGTCATTGTTGCTGTCCTCGTCCTCTTCAACAGGGTGCTGTGACGCCAGAGGGATTGGAGATGGAGCGATGTTCGTCTGAAAAATAGACAAAATAACCAGGTTAAAATTCAAGATCTATCACAACACTCAAAAGACTAGTCAGTTCAAAGCAAATCACCAGAGCTGGAGGACGGTTAATATTAAGAGGCCTAACTCGGCCAGACATCTGCGCACCATGAGTCACGCTGGTGATGATCTTCATGAGTTGTTCAAATTCCTTCTGAGACATTGCCGAGTTGTTATAGCGGGTGTTATCGTCAATCCCTGTGTACTCCCACATCCTCCTAGCTCGGGCTTGCAGGGGTTGAATTCTCCGACTAACAAAAAGAGCAATAAGATCCATAGCATCTAGCCCTTCCTTCTTCATCCTCACCACTTCCCTCATTAAGGGTAAAACACGCTGTTTCTCGGAAGCAACCAACCGAGGATTCCAGCCTCGGGAGTCGGTCAGTCTGACATTCGAGTAAGGAGGCAGCGTCCGAGTGCCAGGGGCGGTATCTACCTTACAGTAAAACCAACTATTCTGCCAGTTCTTCACAGAATCGGGCAAACTGGAGGCGAAATACTGGATACCTTGCCTCTTCGCCAAGAACATTCCCCCACAAAGATGATTTATCTCTGCTTCCCCAGAGTTCTTTATCTTTTGGGGCTTTATGGTATAGATGGTGTGGAAAAGATTCCAATGAGGATCTATACCAAGAAAACCCTCACACAGAGAGAAAAAGCTAGACAGAAGTGTGATAGAATTGGGAACGATATGATGCAGTTGAGATCCAGTGAAAGCAAGGAAGTCAAGAAGGAAAGGGTGAGGAGGAAGAGAAAATCCCCTATCCACATGAGAAAGAATAAGAACTCGCTCATCCTCTCTAGGGTGAGGTTCAACCTCACCTGGGCCAGGAAGGCGGCAGCCATGGCGAGGGATTAACCCCTCGTCTTGGTAGCGCCGGATGAGCTCCGTCGTGACGATGGAAGGCAACCATTCCCCCGCAGACATGATGCTAGGGGACGCGCAGAGGGGGGCCCCGCCGGTTCGAAGAATACCTGGAAGATCACCGACGGGAGAAGAAGCTCTCGATTTAGAAGAACACCGGTGGAGAAGAAGCCGGAGCAAGCGCTATACTGAGGAGGAAGAAAGAGGAAGTCATATTTATAGATGCGAGGAGGAGGTTCACGCAGTTTTCAAGGCACTTAATGAGGGCGCCTGTTGCGGTCCCCCAAATCTAGCCTCCTTAAAAGGCGTGCAGTTAAATGGTAGAATAATTGACTGACGCGGAAATCGAGGAACCGCTCTGACAGAATATCTGACAGAAAGGATCCTCTGACAGAAAAAAGATTCGCTCCCATGGGAAAAACAACTTGGAAGCAGGACATACAAATAATTTTCTCCAAGTTAGCACAGCTCGGAAGTAAAAAGCCCTTAGATGATGTCTCCAAATAAAACCTTAACTCGGAAGAAAAATAAGCAAATGACTTTTCCGAATAAGCCGCAACTCGGACAAGGATGTCATCACTCCAAGTCTGTTCTGAATAAGTCATCACTCGGAAAAGGATCATTAAAATCAATCCGAGTAAGTCAGCATTCGGAACGACTAAATCAGGAAATCACCTTCGAAGAATCCCGAACTAGCTTTAGTAGGCAGCACAGAGGAAATTCCGAACAATCAATTCGCTGATAATCCGTCTTTGACGCAGATTGCCAGATTATTAGCATGATACGGTGTGGGGGGTAAAGAATTGGTATCCCATGGGATATGATTTAAAGCTCATCATCTGATGCTTTAAATATCAAACTTTACAGATCTGGTTACATATGGGGTTTAAGGCCTTTTACCCTAAGACACTCCTCCCGAGGCCTCAGTCCACCTCTTCCGAGAGACGCTCGAGTGTCGCCGATCTTTCCAAAAACAACTCACCCTGCGCATAATCGAGGGGATAGTTCAAACGTTGATAAAGTCCTTCCGGGCCTCTTATCGAATTTAATCTCCGTATACCTCATGAATTCACACGAGCACCCAGAAGCACTTGGGGGCTACTGTTGTGGTAATACCTAGGGTATACCCTCATGTACCTTATATCAGGGGGTATCCCTAATATAACCACCTCTTGGAAAATATCTATAAAATAAAACATAAACAAAAAACCTCTTCCTCTCTTTTTTTCATCCGAGTAAGAAGATACTCGGATAAGGTCAGATTCTTCCGAGTAGTTAGTTTATTCGGATGACACTACTACAAGGGCAACCTTACTCGGACAAGACCTTTTCGAGTAAGGCGTTACTCGGAGCAAAGCACTACCGTCCGAGTAAGTTGGTTACTCGGAAGCAAGAAAAGCCGAGCTGCATGATACTCGGACAAGAAGAGGAAGAGCTAGAGTCACAAGACATTAAAACCATATGCGTTACCCCTACTTAAATGACTGTAATGGGGGACGTTTCTCATTGTAATAACAACCATCATTAACTCTGTAATTAAAACCCATTATTGGGCAACAAAGGGACATGGCGCACTCTATATAAGCCCATCCTTTTCACCATAGGAGGGGACACAATATTGACACTTTGAGCAAGAACACCCCAGTCTATCTGGGACAGGATTAAGGTTGTTATCTCCAAGGAGAGGCCTAACCTGTATAACTTTTTCCTGTGTCACCATCTTTGCGTACAGATCTTCATAGCTCCATCACTACCCCTATATCTATTGTTAGGTCCATAACTACAACACCGACATTATACCATTTTTGGGTTTTCTTGTAGATTTTTAAGTAAGCATGTGGTATGGTTTGAGGCATCCACAAGCAAGTGCCATGAATGTTGATGGTATGTGGCTTCATTATTTAGTGAACATTGTGCAACCCTGGCGTATGTGGTAGCGTGTGTCAATGACTTTGAAATGAAGGTGATACATGAGTCGTGAGACACAGGAGAGTTAGAATCGGACATCCTCACTAGATGGCAAAAATCCTAGAAACCTTGTACAAGACACTCATTATGCCTACTCTCTAATTGTAGCGGAACATTATCATCAGTTAGTAACGCGTATGCAGCATAGAGGCCTATGTTGTTCATAGGAATTACCCATGAAAATATTGCCAATTACTTATCCTGCGTGGCTGTGTGGCTAGCGGGGAGTTAACCAAGCGTTACTGCCAGGGTCCATGGCGGTAGCATGCCTAGACCTACTGCCAAGGACGATGGCCGGAGGAAAAAGATCCTCCGAGTATATAATATGCAGTTCCGGGAACAATCTTTTTTTTAATATGTAATATGAACTTCGATGATACCGTATCTATTCTACCACACCAAGTTTCGTACTACATATCTCATTTACGGCGATTTGCATATGTGTATTGCAGGCTCTAACTTTAGGGTATCTATTAGAGTTGTTCTAACTATCATTTGGGTTTTGTCACGGGAAGAAGGCCCGAGAGCATTGGATGCGCCTGCAAGAAAGCTGCAGGAGCTCCATGATTACAGCACACATGCATGCATATGTAGCATTGTGTCACATGATTACTGTGTGTGTAGTGTGTACTACCATACTATTATTGTTCTAGAGATTTTGAAATGAAGGCAACACATGACGCGTGAGACAAGTGAGACTTGAGTCAAGCGTTCTCATAGAGAGGACATCCATCATGCCTTCCCTCTATAATTAGGGCGGAAGGCTATCAAACTTCAAAACAACAGCAGCTAGCACCGTCTCTGAGACAGTGAGAACACTAGCTAGCTACCCTTGAAGCCAAAAATTCGCCATTGAAAGCTTGCCACTAACTAGTACTCCGTTGTGGTCGGAAGGCAGGAAGGCGGTGGAAGCCTACAAGAAAGCGTTGGGCACGGCGGCCTCGGTGGCGGGCTACGTGATGCTGGCGCGTGGCATGGGGCGGGAGCTCTTCCCGGAGGACCTGCGTACCGTGGCCGTCAAGACCGCGGCGTTCCTGCGCGCCCGACTGGGCGCTGCTGCTAAAGAGCAACACACCCTCATCATCCGACGCCAGTTTGACTCCGGCTCCGGCTACGGCGACAACGAGCTCTTCGACGCGGCGCGCACGTACCTGAGCACCAAGATCAACCCGCGCACCACGCGCTGTCTCGGCCTCACGCGCTTCCGCGCTGTGGAGCCCGACCGGAGCAGCAGCAGCAGCTGGAGCACGCTTCTGTGCTTGGAGCACGACGGCTCCACCACCGACCACTTCGACGGCGTCGATATCGTGTGGAAATCCGTCCGCGGCGAGGACGGTGCTAGCGGGGAGTCCTTCCAGCTCAGCTTCGACGCCATGGACGCCGATACGGTGATCGAGAGGTACGTGCCATTCGTCATGTCCACCGCGGAGCAGCTGCAGATGCGTGCCCGCACGCTCAAGATCTTCATGCACGACCGCAATGGGTGGCACGGCATCAACCATCACCACCCTGCCACGTTCGCCACGCTCGCCATGGATCTCTCGCGCAAGCATAAAATCATGGACGACCTCGACCGCTTCAGGAAGCGGAAGGAGTATTACCCAAGGTTTAAAATAGCGGGATACGGGATATATCGGCGGGCTTTTTTGGCAGCTATTTGAAAATATTTGATACAAAGAATGTAGCTATATCGGCGATATATCAGGCTATTTGCCGATATTCAATGAAGAAAACAAATATCGGCGAGCTTTCCTAAAAGATATATCGACCAAATATCGGTCAAATATCGGGCTATCTTAAATCATGGTATTACCTGCGGATCGGCAAGCCGTGGAAGCGCGGGTACCTGCTCTTCGGCCCGCCCGGGACCGGCAAGTCAAGCCTGGTCGCCGCCATGGCCAACTACCTCCGCTTCAACCTCTACGACCTCGACCTTTCCGAGGTGCCAGACAACTCGGCGCTCCAGAGGCTGCTCATCGGCATGCGCAACAAATCCATCCTCGTCATCGAGGACATCGACTGCTGCTTCGACGCCAAGTCAAGGGAAGACAGCTGCAAGATGCCGGAGCCGGCCGCCACCGACTCCGACAACACGTCGTCCCTGCCTCGGCGGCACCGAGAGCGAGCTCAACAAAGGCAGAGTGTTGTGACGCTCTCCGGGCTGCTCAACTTCATCGACGGCCTGTGGTCGACGAGCGGCGAGGAGCGCTTCATCATCTTAACCACCAACTACAAGGACCGCCTCGACCAGGCGCTGCTGCGGCCAGGCCGCATGGACATGCACATCAAGATGGGCTACTGCTGCTGGGACGCCTTCAGGACGCTGGCACGGAACTACCACCTCGTCGACGACCACGCTCTGTTCCCGGAGATAAAACTACTGCTTGAAGCCGTGGAGGTGACACCGGCGGAGGTGTCCGAAATGCTGCTCCGAAGTGAGAACGCCGGCGAAGCTCTACAGGTGCTTAAGCAGTTCCTCCAGGGCAAGAAAACCAATGGGAAAAAAGAGGCACCAACAGAAAACAAGAACGATGCAGAGAAGGCGATGTAATCGTAGTAGTACCAGACTACCAGTACGATGATACTATGAGCTAGCTCACTACGGGAGAGGCGGTTGACGCTGATGGCCTCCCTCTACGCCATCGGCCAAATGTCGGGGCCGTCGGCGTAGAGGCACGACTCGTCAGCCCTCGTAACGGGCCGTCGGCGTCCCAAAGCCGTCGGCGTAGGCCTCTTTAGGCCGAGGGCCGCCGTCGGCGTAGGCCAAATTTAGGCCGAGGACCGCCGTCGGCATATCGCAAGCCGTCGGCGTAGGCCTGTCGGGTGGGCCGTGGTGGCGGCGGGCGGTAACACCGTTAGCCCATCGTAGGCTACGCCGACGGCTTCGACCTTTGGCCGTCGGCGTAGGCCCTGTTTTCATTTTTTCTTTCTTTTTTTATTTTCTTTTGTTTAACCGTTTAATCTTACATTAGTAATACATTAAATAACATTGACATGGGATTATAATATATATCATCTCATTTCAAGTTGACATCAAATATTTGGTAGATCTTTCACAAAAAACCCTACTTATGTCACTCGGAAAATGAAAAGTGGATTTTCCATGCAAAGAAAATAAAAAATTCCTTTGGCAAACTTGTTGGCTAGTATAATATACACACATGTGCAAAATATGAGATCATTTGGGAAAACTACCCTTTCAAACCAGCTATAACATCGGTCATTTGGCTTGAAAGTCATGAATCTTCATACTCGATAGCTCATTTTAAAAATACTTTTATAAGATATTTGCTTTATTACAAGTTTGTTGTTTTGTATGGTTACTAAGACATAAATTAGGATGCAACGCGAAGGTTTTACAATTTTTTTATTTTTTTGAATTATTTTTGTCGATTTCAAAAAGTGGTCAAAACGGAGGGCATGACCGGTAATAGATAGGGGTGGAATCTTACAAAAGTCTTGGTGGATCCCTGATGAAATGACTACTTGTGTATCTAGAAATGATTTTTTCAAAAAATAAAGAGCAAACTATCAAGCACATGTAGTTCAAATTTGACCCCGTTCCAGTTGAATCTGCGGAAATTTGTCTTTTTCAGAAGAGGTATATATAAAAATCATATTACATGGAAACTTTGGTCAATTGTAAATAACACATGGTCTAATATTTAACAAAAATAAAGTGGTTCAAGTTGACATCAAATATTTGATAGATCCTTCACAAAAAACCCCTACTTTTGTCACTCGGAAAATGAAAAATGGATTGTTCGTGCAAAGAAAATAAAAACTTCCTTCGGCAAACTTGTTGGCTAATATAATATACACACATGTGCAAAATATGAGATCATTTAGGAAAACTATCCTTTCAAACTAGCTATAACATCTGTCATTTGACTTGAAAGTCATGAATCTTCATACTCGATAGCTAATTTTGAAAAGACATTTATAAGATATTTGCCTAATTTCAAGTTTGTTGTTTTGTATGGTTACTAAGACATAAATTAGGATGCAACCCGAAGGTTTTACAATTATTTTATTTTTTTTAATTATTTTTGTCGATTTCAAAAAGTGGTCAAAACGGAGGGCATGACCGGTAATAGATAGGGGTGGAATCTTACAAAAGTCTTGGTGGATACCTGATGAAATGACTACTTGTGTATCTAGAAATGATTTTTTCAAAAAATAAAGAGCAATCTATGAAGCACATGTAGTTCAAATTTGACTCCGTTCCAATTGAATCTGCGGAAATTTGACTTTTTCAGAAGAGGAATATAAAAACCATATTAAATGGAAATTTTGTTCAATTGTAAATAAAATATGGTCTAGTATTTTACAAAAATAAAGTGGTTCAAGTTGACATCAAATATTTGGTAGAATCTTCACAAAAAACCCCATTTTTGTCACTCGGAAAATGAAAAATGGATTTTTCGTGCAAAGGAAATAAAAACTTCCTTTGGCAAACTTGTTGGCTAATATAATATATACACATGTGCAAAATATGAGATCATTTGGGAAAACTATCCTTTCAAACTAGCTATAACATTGGTCATTTGGCTTGAAAGTCATGAATCTTCATACTCGATAGCTCATTTTAAAAAGACTTCTATAATATATTTTCCTTATTCCAAGTTTGTTGTTTTGTATGGTTACTAAGACATATATTATGCAACGCGAATGTTTTACAACTTTTTTTATTTTTTTTGAATTATTTTTGTCGATTTCAAAAAGTGGTCAAAACGGAGGGCATGACCGGTAATAGATAGGGGTGGAATCTTACAAAAGTCTTGGTGGATACCAGATGAAATGACTACTTGTGTATCTAGAAATGATTTTTTTTAAAATAAAGAGCAAACTATCAAGCACCTGTAGTTCAAATTTGACTCCGTTCCAGCTGAATCTGGGGAAATTTGTCTTTTTCAGAAGAGGTATATAAAAAACATATTACATGGAAACTTTGTTCAATTATAAATAAAATATGGTCTAGTATTTTACAAAAATAAAGTGGTTCAAGTTTACATCAAATATTTGGTAGAATCTTCACAAAAAACCCCATTTTGTCACTCGGAAAATGAAAAATGTGTTTTCAAAATTAAAAAGAAATATATTTTATCAAAAAATTAATTTAAAAACATTTAAAATATAATAGGTAACCGATCGGGAAGTTTCAATTTTTTTTCAAAATTTCATCACACCATAGACATCAACAAGGTTTAATAGGATTGATATGATGCATATATCAAC
This sequence comes from Bromus sterilis, assembly GCA_950022295.1. Lineage (NCBI taxonomy): Eukaryota > Viridiplantae > Streptophyta > Magnoliopsida > Poales > Poaceae > Bromus > Bromus sterilis. The sequence goes on along the minus strand of OX465598.1, from coordinate 15,286,785 downwards.
AAGTGTCTGTTAAGCGAGTTGGGGTAGGTGTTGAATGAAACTGAGAAGTTAAGCGTGCTGGGGCTGGAGTAGTGTGAGGATGGGTGACCCTTGGGAAAGTTTGACTACGAATGTCAATTTGACCTGAGATTAACCATAATGATCTTAGATTAATAAAAATAAAAATAAAAATAAATATAAAAAAAATAAAAAAATATATAAAGCCCCGCCGCCCCACAGCCTGCCGCGTGGCACCCTAGGCCGACGGCCCGGCCGTCGGCGTAGAGGGCAACCAGCCCTAGCGGCCGTTAAGCCCAGGGTGAGGCCCACTGGTGCTACGCCGACGCCCACGTAAACGCCGTCGGGCAGCCTATATGCCGACGGCCGCCCCTACGCCGACGGCTTTTAGGGCAAGCCCGAGAAAACCCAAGCCCGATGGCTCTACGCCGACGGCGGGCGGCCGTCGTCGTAGGCCTAAGCCGACGGCTTTCTGGCCTACGCCGACGGTGGCCGGCCGTCGGCGTTTGGGTGCTGTCCCGCAGTGGCTGAAGATCTTCGTGTAGTTTATGGTAGTATTCATTTGAGATCCGAGTTGTGGAAAACCCCTAGTATGCTTGTACTACTGTTATTTTGGTTGTAAAACTAATTTTCTATATGTATTGATGCTATGCTTTTTAAATTTGAGAATTGCATCCGTTTGAACCTAGTGCTCCGTTGAGGACATGGCTTTTGTGAAAGACGTGTTCGGTCCCATTGCCTCCTTAGCCTCAAAACTTTTTCTGCACACAAAGGGGGACTTCATATGACATGTGTCACGATCTTATATTTTCCGAGCCCGCCTGGAATATTTGACCATTTATTGCGTTTTAAGGTTTAACACGAAAAATGCCATGTTCGGGCGGAGGACACATGAAATCATGGAGGCAAGTGTTTGAAAATTCATATTCGAGGTCTTTGCCACACACATACGACACGTGCTTCTGAGTGAGGGATAGGCCCCGTATCCAGAAGGGTGGATATAGCCCGGTGGCATACCGAATACATCCATTTTAACCCACCAGAAATCAAACGATTTCGGAAATCCTCGAAACCTGGCACGTTATCGACATTGTAGGGTGCGGTATAAATTTAAGCGTGTTTCTCGGAGTCCTGGCCGGCAATCGCGTAGAAATGGACCATTTTCGAGGACGACATATCTTTCTGGAAGGAATGTGTGATTTGTGAAGGATGTGCGGGGCCCACTTCCCCATTGATCTCGATGCTTATTTTGCACTCAGAAAAAAAAATCACAAAACCTATCTATATGTGATCTTGTTTTGAAGAACATAGCGCGAGAAATTCAAGGATGACAATGGATATGGTTTCGATCTACCGCTCGAAACAAAAGTTACGACATTTTGATTTTTTTTATCCTGAAATGAATGGGTATGAAATCTTAACTTGTTTCTGTTGTGATAGCTCGGGATGAAAATTAAATATTTTCCTCTTTTTACCTGCTTAGAGGTGATGAGGTGTATCAGACTGTCAGCTGTCTTTTTTGGTAAATCCGTTCGATAACCCCTTTTTATCTTTTTTTTGGTATACAGTGGATTTTACTTCTTATTTACTTGTAATTAATTTTGGTTGCTTCCACGATCCAGCCCCTAAGTCCAACGTGTACGATCCAAATCATGCTCTGGTCTTGTCCTCCTTAACCTGATTTTTGGGAGGAGATTATGATAGCCCCAAGAACAAATCCCTGATCGGGCGACGACTGGCTGCAACTTCTTCTGGTTAAGGTGTCAGCCGCCACGCAAACCAAAATACTACTACTCTTCTGGTAAACCCTTTTTTTATAAAAGGCTTAATTACTTACATCCGACCTCTACATAATTAATTAAGATGCACGCAACCGCAAACCAATAAATATGAAAAAAACGCGTCTGACAAGTTACAAAAGCAATTTGAACTATCGTCACTCATGATGGACCTATCCATAGATCATGCGGCCATCCATATGGGATAAAAATATCCCTCGTAACATTTCCATCCGTTGTAATGTGGACCATGAACGGAATACTTGTACATCGGTGTAGAACCTGCAAACGAGAGAAATTTTTATCAGAAAAGCCCTTGTCATTTCTCCAAAGCCAGAGCGACCATATTACGGTGAGCGCTTTTATTCTAAGTATGGTTTTTAGCTTATTATCTATCCCATCAACTTCCAAAAATATTTGCAACGGATGTGGGTTGATATAAGTTTGAAGTCATTTGAATAGCTGACCAAATAGAACGTGCAACATTACAAGTAAAGAACAAATGTTTTATAGTCTCATCTTGAGTACATGAAACACATTTTATACTTCCTTGCCAGTTGTGCTTGACAAGATTGTCTTTCGTAAGAATGACACCTTTACTAAGGTACCACGTAAAGATTTTTAGTTTTAATGATACTTTCATTTGTCAAATTTTGTTATTGTTATCGACTGGTATCTCAGGTTGGACAAGCGCCCTATACATGGATTCCACAGAAAATTTACCATTCATGTTTAGATTTCAACGAAGCTCATCAGACCCTTGTGACGATTGTACTACCGCTAACCGATCCAACAAGGCATTCCAAGACGCAATCTAGGTCCGATTAAGTCTCTCCCGAATGTAACATTGGGGGGTGACTCTTGCATACCCGTAGCCAACGTGTCACCCTTATGTCTCATAATATTATATAGGACCGATATTGATCTTGCAGAGTGGTATTCCCTAACCATGTGTCCTCCCAGAATCTTATCTCAAAACCGTCTTTAATCTTAAATACTCCAAAGCGAAAGAATACTTTCTTTGTCGCCATGAGACTGAACCAAAAGTGTAAATCCCCTGGCTTTCATATCATCTGGGATAACGCTTTTGTACCGATGTATTTTTTTGCTTAAGGAGCGTTTGCCAAACACCCGAAGTGAATAGCTTACACAGTCATTTACCAAAGAGAGCAGAGTTCTTGAACTGGAGATCATGTATACCCAAACCCTCCTTGGTCCTTCGGTCGACAAACGGCATTCCATCTGGTCAGTCGATACTTCTCCATTTCATTATCCTCTTGCCATAAGAATCTCGATTGAAAATAGTCCAATGTTTGTAAGACTCCTTGACACCTTAGGAATGATGTTATCCATGGGTAGGGAAAAGAAACTGTTTCGGGAGCTGCAAATTTTCTTCTGAAGTATGATGATGATCAATGCAAGTCAGGAGATGCTGCAGGAACGTGCAAAATCAAGTTGAACAGGAGCCTGTTCGTGGAATATACAGCAACTCGGAGTCATACTCCCCCTAAGAGCATCTCCAGCCGTTCGCCCCCCCCCCCCCAAGACGTTTTGCGGCGCTATTTTAGCGCCACTTGGGGGCGCTCGGCGCGGCGATACGTCTTGGGGCGGCCGGCCGCCCAGCCACGCCCGCAACCCCCAAGACTGGCGGGGCCGACCCAGATTCGGCCCAGATCCGCCCCAAAAACGACGCAAATTCAATTTTTTTGACACAGTTTCAGCACAAACATGAAATATAAGCGCAGTTCGGCGCAAATTCGGCACACAACATGATATTACAAACACATAGTTTGCACAAATACAAAAAACAGATCAAACTAGACATTGCCTTTGCGCATCCATAGATGATCCACTAGATCTTCCTGCAGTTGACGATGCACGTGCGGGTCTCGGATCTCTTGGTGCATGTTGAGATAGGCTGTCCAATCTGATGGTATCTGGTGATCAACAACTGCAAGAGGCCCTTAGTTGAGATATGGTTCAGAGTCATACACTGGAGCCTCTTTCTCGCTCTCAATGATCATGTTGTGCAAGATGACACAACAATTCATCACCTCCCACATTTGATCTTTCGACCAAGTCTGAGCGGGCCGGACGACGGCAAATCGAGACTATAGCACCCCAAATGCCCGCTCGACATCCTTCCTGCAAGGCTCCTGGCACTTGGCAAAGTGGGCGTGCTTCCCCCCCCGGCACAGGGTTTGAGATAGTCTTCACAAATACCGGCCATCTTGGATAGATGCCATCTGCCAGGTAGTATCCCTTGTTGTACTGGTGCCCATTGACCTCGAAGTTCACCGGAGGAGCATGACCTTCGACAAGCCTGGCAAAGACATTTGAGCACTGCAGGACGTTGATGTCATTGTGTGTTCCTGACATGCCAAAGAAGGAGTGCCAAATCCAGAGATCATGTGTAGCAACCGCCTCAAGTACCACACTGCAGCGACCTTTTGCACCCTTGTACATCCCCTGCCAAGAAAATGGACAGTTCTTCCATTCCCAATGCATGCTGTCGATGCTTCCAAGCATCACAGGAAATCCTCTTGCTTCATTCTCTGCTAGGATTCGAGCAGTGTCTTCTGCATTGGGTGCTCGCAAGTACTGTCCTCCAAAGCAGCCAACTACTGCTCTGCAAAACATGTAGAAACAATCAAGGGCGATGGACTCGGCCATGCGTGCATAGTCGTCCTATTCATCACCAGGAGTTCCGTATGCAAGCATCCTCATGGCCGTTGTGCACTTCTGAAGTAAGGAGAACCCAACTGTGCCGGTGCAATATTTTTTGCAAACGAAGTAGTTGTCGTACTCTCGGAGTGAGTTGACAATGCGAAGAAAGAGCTTTCGGCCCATGCGGTACCGTCGCCGGAATACCTTCTCGCCGTGTAGGGGACATCGACAAAGTAGTCGGAGTAGAGCAAACAGTAGCCCTCCGAACGGCCCCTCTCCTTTCCCTTCCGGTGGCCCATCTTGGAGCCTCCTCACTGCGGCTCCTTGTTGGCGCCGAACAGGTCGGCCAAGGCGGCGAGCATCATGAGGTGCTCGTCGTCCTGGACGCCGGTGGTCGCCTCTTTCTCCATCAACGCGGCGAAGAGTGCCTCGTCGTCGGAGTCCATCTCGGGGCGGCAATTCGTCAAACACCTGGGGCGCGAGGTGGGCACGGCTGAGCGTCGGCGGTCTCGGCTTGGCGGATCGCGCCGACCAAACGCCGGTGAACTAGGCGGGGAGGGGCGGCCTTGGAAGAGGGGCGGCGGGGAGGAGCAGCGGTGTGTTTGGGGCGGCAGAAAGGACTATCTAGCGGCGGCGCGGCGGCCGGCGGCGACAAGGGCGATAGGGGAGCGGTGTCCCTTTTGGGTCGGTTTGGCCTGCCAATGGGCCAGCCAGCTGCTTTCGTTTCGTCCGGCGCCCCCAAGCGACCCTTAGCGCGCCGGGTTTGGCTTGGGATCGCCGGACTCAAAATCGGCCCGATCCGAAGCTATTTGGGCTCTTAGGGGCGCGACTGGGCAAAATACGTCCGTCCGGCGCTATTTGCGCCGTCTTGGGAGCCTCTTGGGGGCGCGGCTGGAGATGGTCTAAGGCCTGGTCTGCTCCACCTGTTGGTTTTGTCACGATCAATAGTGATGCTGCATATGACCTGACAACCGGGCAACCGGCGAAACCGCGATGGGTTCTGTGGCGGGAAATCACCAGGGACAAGTCTTCATTTCGGTTTGTAGACATATTCCAACATGCTCTTGAGTTGAGGAGGCTGAAGCAATGGCTGCGCTTACTGGTATGCAAGAACTGGGTAAGGTCTATAGGGGGCCGGTATTCTGGGGGTGGACAATACAACGGTTGTTACAACCATCCAGCAGCCATGCTGCATGCTCTCCCCATGCTATGCAGTGCTTATGGACCTGAAGAATACCCTGACAAAGTTCTCTGAATCCAAAGTGAAGGTGATTGGAAGGAAATGCAACAGACTGGCCCATGAGCTTGCTGCAATGGGTAAGAGCGGTATTGCAATTACCATTCTCGGCAGGGTACCTGAAGCTTTGCATCAGCTATGGCTGTCTGAATGCAACCCTCCCAGGGAAAACTGTTCCTTTTTGTCAAAAAGAAAAGGAAAAACTGATCGGGGGGCCGGACCATCGTCGCGCTTACGGCGTCTGCACCAGGCCACGCCACTGCGCGCTGCCATGATGTAGTGCTGCTGCTTGTTCCCTCCTCGCCTCCCGCAGCAACCATGGCAGAAGGCAACACTCCCATCACACTGCTGCGCGATGTCATCTTTGACGTCCTGTCAGGGTTGCCGGTGAAGTCCCTCTGCCGATTCCTATGCGTGTCCAAGGAGTGCCGCGCCCTCATCTCCAACCCGGCCTTTGTGGCCGTGCACAAGTCCCGTGCCGAGTCACTCCTCCTCGCCTACTTCTTCCGGTTCCGAGAGTCATCCCTACGGCTGATTGATATGGATGACAATGTCTTGAGGACGATCGAGAATAAACTGGGTCCTATCTCGAAGTACTCAATCTGCACCAAGGACGTTATAGCATAGTAGCAAACATGTCCAAGCATTGCTACGGTATAAACAAATTTGCGTATATCTAAACATAACTGTCATATACAAATCTTTGCCTCTGATCCTCTTTCCGTCCTCTACTCGTCGCCAATGTCACGGTCATCGTCGCGCCGATGAGGTGGATGAATGCGGCCCCCACGACACGCCTTGGGTCCAGAAGACCTATGAGTGTGGCGGCTGCTGTGGGGGCAGAGGTGGCGACGAAGGCGGCATCGGTGGCTTCCGCGGCCAGAACGCAGATGGTGGCACGTCGAAGGTTCAGACGGTCCTCACAAGGTCACGGGTGACCTCGCAGATATGGGTGTTGTGGACGTCTATGGGTTGTGGTGGCAGCGAGGCCGGTGGTATGGCATCAGGGCCAGTGGAGGCGGCGGGTGCGCGTAGACGATGTCGTCAGGCTCCGCAGACTTCACATCGAGCAAGTCTGTGAGCCCGTCCACTGCTTGCGCTCCTTCGCTCGGTCTCTTCGAGGTGGTCCGACTCCTATCCGCGGAAACGCAAAGGTGGAACTATTAAATAATGTGAAAACACCTGGTTCTAGCGTGGTCTCAAGAAGCTAGCTGACTTGGTTCGATACATCGCAATATTCTTATGTTAATTGGCTTCGACCCCACGAGAGAATACTCATTAGCGTACAAAATTTAATCGGTACAAAGAGTTTTTAATGAAGAGTTTTTTAGTGGCATTGGTGGTAATTTCTATTAACTTTAAAAAAAATAGTTTTTCTCACTTATAGGTGGCATTGGTGATAATTTCTATCAATTATAAGGGCAAATAAGATGACGGACGAACAAGGGGTGATAATTTCTATCAATTATTAGGTATAGATTAGGAAAGGAAACGATATATTTTAGCAAATTTAGTCGCTACAACGCTATTTACGCTATTAACACGCTACATGTGCTATAACGTTGTGTCGGGGGAATAACCCCCCGGTAGGGTCAAGAAGGCGAAATATTTTTCAAGACATTGGGCGCCGATTGCGCCCTCAGTCCGGTCGGCCGACTGCCGACTGCTCCACGCCGAATGCGCCCCCAACTCGGTCGCTTGCCGATTGCCTGTCATCCGACTGCCCGCGCACCCGGCTGACTGCTCGTCTACCGGTTTCCCGCAGCTCCGCTGCCCGCAAGTCAATCGAGTTGTCCCGTCGACAAGACCAGATAAAGCAAGACAGGACAAGTGAAAGACATCTCTAGTCACATCATGACATCATGAATAGTGTAAAGTGGAGGTGTCAGATTACATCACATCACCCCATCACCTCACATATACTTGTTGGGGAACGGGGTAGAAAACAATAATTTTTTCAACTACGATTCCCAAACCCAAGATCTATGCTATGCTGATGTATGTAACGGAAGGAATCGGTGTTCATACCTTTGAAGACCGAATGAGGGAAACGTTCCTCGAACGTGGTTGGCGTAGACTCTGATCCTACGACCTCCCTGTCGTGTTGAAGAACCTCCGGCGATGAAGTAGCACCACACGTGTAGTGCCTCGCGGGATTACACACGTACGGTGCAACCGATGTCCCTACGGGCTCCGAACCAGAAGAGCAGCGGAAAGAAGACTGATCCGGATCCCGATTCCGGCAGCGCGACGGCGTTCAGATGATGGTGAAACCCCCAACCAGGTGCAAACTCCAAACAAGGGGAGTCCGCTCTAGGTCGGAGAAAGAGAGAGAGAAAGAACTCAATGGGATTGATGAAAAAGGGCACCCTACCCCTCCTTATATAGGCCAAGGAGGGGGGGAACCTCCTCCCCTCCCCCATGTGGGACTAAACTCCCAAAGGGGGGGAAGGGTGCGGCTAGGGAGGGGGCCAAGGGGGGAAACCCCCTTCTCCCCTCATGGGCCTATTTAGGCCCATATGCCTTTTCCACCTTTTTAATTAATATTTAAATCTTTTTTAATATTTAATTCTGTCAATTAAATAATAAAACATATTTAAACATCAATAAACTTTATTTTGAACCTTTCAAAATATCCGGAACAACTTCCGGCCTCCCGAAACAATTCCGGTGTTCTCTCTTATTTCACCGATGATCCTGAATCTGTCCTTAATGCATCGATTGCCCTTAAGTGTGACACCCTACGGTTCGGGAAACAGTAGACATGATCGAGACACTCTCTGACCAATGACCATCATGTGGGATCTGGTTACAATCCTTGATGTGCCCCTGCGCTTCCATCGAATAAACTTCTTCGCCGTTGAACCGTTAACAATATGACTTGATCCCTTTGTGCTGCGGTACTATGTTTGTCCGAGGTATGATCGCCGGTATCCAATACCTAGTTCTCCCTCGTCTCTGACAAACATGTTTACTCGTCTGTGCATATTACATCTCATGTGACCTAGTCACTAGCTAGCTGTTGATGCAATATCACCAAGTGGGCCCATAGTACCTATCCGTCACTCGGATGGACAAATCCCGTTCTGATCTATTTCATACTCCTCAACATATCTACTTCGGATTACCCAAGACACACCTTTATGGTTACCATGTTTCAGTGTAACGGTTGATGTACTCAAAGCATCCTAATAGATAGCAATTATGTATGATCATCACGGTCTAAGGATTGAGTCACTATATTATTAAGTCATCGCAATGCTGAACTATGTGACTTGATCACACTGCAATGCTATAGGTGGGTGTGTGTCCATCACACCATTCTCCTAATGATATGACCTCATTGTCAATAGACAGTTCACATCTCATGATCAGGAAACCTTGATCATCGATTGCCCAATGAGCTAGTATGCCTGAGTTAACTAGGGACCAGGTTGTTATATACCACACGTGTATTAATGTTTCCGCTTAATACAGTTCTAGCATAGTATACAACGTATTATGAACAAATAGATATGTGACAAATATCTTTATTAATTTGCCTCTAGGGCACATATCCAACAGTACTCTCTTTTGTCTTCTTCCCCTTGTCTCCACCCTCATGAGCATCTTGCCACCACCTATATAAGGGGAAAGAGTGCCCACGGTGGAGAGGGCTCCCTCTCATTTCTCCCCTTCACGCACACCTCTCTCCCTCACTCACGGCTAGGAGGAGAAGAGAAGGAGCAAGAGTAGTAGAGTAGAAGTAGCTTAGCTAGTAATAGCAAGTCAGCTCGGCCAGGAGTAAAGTAGCTACCAGATACAGCTCAAGGAGCAACCATGTACAGTATTCCACATATAGTGCAGACATGCAGGAGTAAGGGTTTTATCTCTACGGAGAGCCCTGAACCTGGGTACATCGCAGTGTTCCCAATCTCGCCTCCGGCACCAGTGACACCAACCTCGGTCTGTCCCCCTCTTTAGCCATCCCCATGGCATCTTCCGTTACATATCGACGACAGTTGGCGCCCACCATGGGGCAGGCCGAGGCGTCGACTGGATTATTGATCCGGACGGGACCATCCTCTTCATCGACGGTTTCTTCTTCATCAGCGAGTTCTTCAGCGCCAAGTTTTGGATCTGGGTCTATCAGGCTGGATGCCCAGAGGCTGCATTTCGCGTCCGGTCATTGCCAGCTCAGCATCCGGCTCTGGAGTCGCCCAGTTCGGCCGCTGAGTCAGATTTCTTCCCCGAGCAAGTTGTCCGCCCCGAGTGCGTCCGGTTTTGATTGGCAGATCGGATTTCTGTTCCGACTGCAAAACAAAATCCCCCCCGAGCAAAAGACTTCGGGCCCGATCTGGTTCAGCGCCCTCCCCCGAGCACGCCCGGCCCCGAGCGCTCCTCCCGCTCGCCGCCGAGCCCTCCTCCTCTCCGCCGAGCTGATCCTCCTCGTCTCCGAGCTGCGGTGCCCCGTGCACCCCCTGCCGAGTGATGTCTACCCACGCTTCTATTCTTGTAGACTATGTTGGGCCTCCAAGCGCAGAGGTTTGTAGGACAACAACAATTTCCCTCAAGTGGATGACCTAAGGTTTATCAAACTCATGGAAGTAGAGGTTGAAGATGGTCTCTCTCAAGCAACCCTGCAATTAAGATACAAGAAGTCTCTTGTGTCCCCAACACACCTAATACAACTAGGAGTTGTATAGGTGCACTAGTTCGCCGAAGAGATGGTAAAATACGAGTGATAGGTGTGGCAAAGCAAGGTAATATAAATCTGTAATAAAAAGTGCAGCAAGCAAACATGTGACAAAAGTGAGCACAAACGGTGTAACAATGGTGGAAACAAGGCCTAGGCTTCATACTTTCACTAGTGGCAACTCTCAACAACATTAACATAGTCTAATCACATGATATTTCTCATAAAACATGCAATGGAGACGCACTCGGAGGTCATTCCTTTATGGTCAAGAGAGGATGAGAATTATGTAGGGCTACAAAAGCACACCTCAAAGTTCGTAGTTCTCAATCTATGGATATCCCAATGTCACCGCGGCCATCCAAAGAGAGTACCACAATCACCACAACATATCTCAAGGATAGTCAAAGACAAGCACCAAGAGACTCTGAATCTTCAATCAACACACAAAAGAGGAAATCACTCATGATAATACTCTTCTAACCCATGTCCAATAGACCGCTGTCACCTTGGTCTCGGGGATTATACTAGATAAGATCAATTGAGTACATCAATCCAATACATAGAGGAAGGGGAAATATCATGGGATCACCCTAGATTAACATAGCATATGATCACAACGAAGATCACATCATGGGAGAGAGAGAAGAACACATAGCTACTGGTAGAAACCTCAGCCCCGAGGGAGAACTACTCCCGCTTCATGGAGGGAGGAAGCAACGTCGATGGAGATGAATCCGGGGGCACTTCCCCGTCCCGGTAGGGTGCCGGCACAGGAATTCTGGTCCCCCGAAGCTTGTCGGCAATGGCGGCGGAGATCGGAATCGCTTCTGGAAAAAGTACTTCGATATTAGGGATTTCCTCCGCGGGGGCTAAATATAGGACAAAGGAGGGGGCCAGGGGGGCCACAGGGTAGCCAGGAGGGCAGGTGGCGCGGCCTAGGGTGGACCTGCGCCGGGCACCCTCCTGGGCCCCTGGTGGTGGCCCTCCTGCCATGTCTTGGTTATTTCGGAAGCTTCCGGAGCGCTGATTTTTTATATAATTTTTCCGGGATTTATTGGGCACTTTAATTATTGGAAAAACCTGAAATACAAAAATAGCAGAAAATAGGAACTGGCAACTGGGTGCACTGGGTTAATAAATTAGTCCAAATATGCTCAAAAATGTATGAAAGTTCAAGCAAATCATGGAAAAGTCACACAAAACATGCATGGAGCAAGCAGAAATTATAGATACGTTTGGGACGTATCAACATCCCCAAGCTTAATTCCTGCTCGTCCTCGAGTAGGTAAATGATAACAAGCATAATTTCTGTGGTGACATGCCACACAACCATATAAGGACTTTTAAGTAAAGCAATCAAAGCTTGCAATTCAATTCAAGTCTTAACAAGCAAGAGTCTATATTAGCATTGACACAAGCAACAAAAGAACAAAAGGTGCAAGAGCTCTCGCTGTCCGTGACTCGAATGTCTCCAGATGGTGTTTGCGTGCAAGCAGGGGACTGGGAAAAAGAGAGAAAAAAGGTTGTTGAGAACAACTATCTACTAAAGTTTCACACTTGGTCTCCTTTGGATTCTTATCTTGACTCGTCCCCAGACCACTAGCCAGGTAGAAGTCAAACTGATCCACTCCCTTTCGATATTTTGAGCACTCATGCAATGGATGAGCGTGAGAAAGAAAGTTGACACCTAAAAGGCAAAACAGAAAGAAGATGGAGGAGGAAGACAAAAAGGTGTGAAACGCTCACATCAATGAGGACAATCATAGGCGAGAGAAGGCCATATGATAGATATGATGTGAGGAGTAGGGATTGCCATGCAACAGATGCATATGTGAGCTAAAGGCTCTCCAAGGGAACTAGTGGGGGTGCATTTAACTTGCTTGCTCAAGAAGACCTAGAGCTCGTTTGAGGAGGCTCATCATTGGAATATACAAGCCAAGTTCTATAGTGTGAAGGTCCCCACATAACTATATGCATGATGATGATCTCTATGGAGTACAAGGGATAGAAGATGAAGTACTAGTGTGGATCTCTCAAAAGGAATAGTAGTGTGCCCCCTTCTCTCTTTTTATTTTTCTTTTTCTCTCTTTTCTATTTTTTGTATTTTTTTGGTGGCCTCAATGGCTCTTTCTATTTAACTCTCATTTGTCCTCTTTGGGATCTTTTGATTTTGTCCTCTTTGGGATCTTTTCCTCACTTTTTAGGGGCAACACTCTATATTTTACAAGAATATAGGAGATCTTTCACACTTTACAAAGGTACTCACATAAAGAAGATATAACTATCATGATGCAAATGTATGCCTCTGTCAGGATAGCAGGATATGCAATGATACTTGCGCGTCATGTAGCAATGATTAGGGCAAGGCCCAACTAGCATGCGGCTCATCGATCAAGCAAGTAGCATGTATGACATGAAGATCAAGTCATGAGAAGGTGGATGTTGCATGGCAATGTATCTCGGCAAGGCTATGGAAATTCCTTGTAGGTAGGTATGGTGGCATTTTTGAGGAAAGATATAAGGAGGCTTATGATGGCAGAGCGTATCGAGCCAAGGGTTTGGATGCACCGTCGAAGTATGCGCCAACTCTCGAGATGAGAAAGGGCAATGCACGGTACCGAAGAAGCTAGAAAAAGTATAGGTGGGTGAAAGTGTCAACTTTCGAATACTCACATTAGTCCGAAGAACTCATGCACTTATTATCGGTAAATCTCAATCTAATCAGGAGGTTCACAAAGAGACAAGTACCCCGAGGAGGAGTGTATGGGGGTTTGGTTATCCTTGCGCATCCTCGACTCATGGTACGTGAGTGTACTCTAATATTCGAACCCTCCAGAGGTTAGTGATCCATCTAGTAGCTAGAGTTCTCAACAGGGGTTTTCGTTTTCGAAAATCACACGGATTGCCCAAAATACGACATCTATCACTAATTGGCTCGAGCTCTTGACACCGAAAGTTCAAACATTACTCTAGTCAATACCTCAAAACTATTGCAACTTCAACTACCTACTTTCTAGTCAAGACACAAAACTCAGTGCAACAGGCAAACTCTCTAACAAGATAAAACATGCAACCTATAGAAAGTTCAACCTGAGACAAAAGAAAAGCTCTAGAAGAAAACTAAAGCACTACAACTAAACAGGGCAGCAGTTAATAAAAGAAAAAGAACAACTCACAGCTAAGGAAATAATCATGCAAATCCTATGAAGAGTTCTAGTTCAAACGGAGCGTGTTTCTCTCCCACACAAAGTAAGACGGGATATAACTTGTTATGAATAGAAAGCAAAGCTAAAGAAAAATAAAAAAATAAAACCTAAGAGCGAGACGCTCCTAGCATAGCACATAACGCATGAAGTGATAAAAATATAGTGAAACGAAAGACAAACTGATAATTTTTGATGGAGAAGGGGATGCACGGGGGCATCCCCAAGCTTAGACGCTTGAGTCTCCTTGAATATTTCTTGGGGATGCATGGGGCAGCCCCAAGCTTGAGCGTTTGACACTCCTGAATCTTCTTTCATCATCTTCCCTCGCACACTTGAAAACTCCCTTCATACATAACTCATCATAATCTGATTAGCGAGGTTAGTACCCATAATAAAATAATTTTTTCTCTACTGGAAATAAGGATATTCTTGAAGAGATACTGTTTCTCAAGATTTCCAAAAAGTTTTTGCAAAGAAAAAGCAAGCTTAAGGTTTGCAATACGAAGAAAAGGCAAAACAGGACAGAATCTGTGAAAAACAGACCAGCAGGTAGTAAAGAATTTTTAGGGATACTTCTGCCACTCAAATCAAAAAACTCAGAACATACGAAAGTTCCGTAATTGTATAGAGCATGCTGTGTAAAAATTTCAGCTCAAAAATATGAACTGGGATTTTTCTGTGATTTTTCTAGTCATGAGGACAGAATCTGTTTTCTGGAGAGCATGTCACAACTTTCACTTACCTTGTCATATGAGGCTATAAATGGCACAAAGCTTGAAAAGTAAAGATACAGTAATTTTTCTACAGTAGTAACAATCATCAAGAACACTAAAAACAGGAGGTAAAAACTTAAAGTAAAGATAACAAGGGTTGTCTCCCTAGAGCTCTTTCTTTATAGCCCTAAAGATAGGCTTAAGATTTTAATGATGCTCTCATAGAAATAAGTAATAAGAGTTGAAGAACAAAAGAGAGCATCAAGAAGAAAATACCAAAGACATTTAAGTCTAACATGCTTCCTATGCAAAGGGATCTTGTAGAGAAATAACTCATTGAAGCATAAAGATATTAGCATAGGAAGGCAAAATAAGTGCAACTTCAAAACCTTCAACATAAAGAAAGAGAACTTGATATTATTGAAATATCTATAAGCATATGTTCTCATCTCATAATAATTTTCAGTGGGATCATGAATAAACTCAACAATATAAGTATCACATAAAAAATTCTTATCATGATCCACAAGCATAAAAAAATTGTTACTCTCCACATAAGCAAAATCCTTCTCATTAGTAATAGTGGGAGCAAACTCAAGAAAATAGCTATCACATGAATCATTCTTATCATGATACACTTCCAAACATTCATTGTTTATAGCATAAGTGTCATCAATATAATCATCATAGATAGGAGGCAAAGTATCATCAAAATAAATTTCCTCATCAAAACTTGGGGGGATAAAAAGATCATCTTCATCAAACGTAGCATCCCCAAGCTTATGGCTTTGCATATCATTAGTATCAAAAGTATTCAAAGAAGACATGCTAATAACATTACTACTATCATGAGTGTTGTTCAAATAATACAACTCCATAGGCTTTTTTATCTCCTCCACAAACACTTCATGTCCCAACTCAAGGTAGAGCTCATAAAGCTCTCTCATAATATTTTTGTTGTTTTCCATAAGCCTAACTAGTGAAAATAAAAACAAGAAACAAAAAGAAATAATTGCAAGATCTAAAGATATACCTTCAAACACTTACTTCCCCAGCAACGACACCAGAAATAGCTTGATGTCTACGCACGCTTCTATTCTTGTAGACTATGTTGGGCCTCCAAGCGCAGAGGTTTGTAGGACAGCAGCAATTTCCCTCAAGTGGATGACCTAAGGTTTATCGAACTCAGGGAAGTAGAGGTTGAAGATGGTCCCTCTCAAGCAACCCTGCAATTAATATACAAGAAGTCTCTTGTGTCCCCAACACACCTAATACAACTAGGAGTTGTATAGTTGCACTAGTTCGGCGAAGAGATGGTAAAATACGAGTGATAGGTGTGGCAAAGCAAGGTAATATAAATCTGTAATAAAAAGTGCAGCAAGCAAACATGTGACAAAAGTGAGCACAAACGGTGTAACAATGGTGGAAACAAGGCCTAGGCTTCATACTTTCACTAGTGGAAACTCTCAACAACATTAACATAGTCTAATCACATGATATTTCTCATAAAACATGCAATGGAGGCGCACTCGGATGTCATTCCTTTGTGGTCAAGAGAGGATAATAATTATGTAGAGCTACAAAAGCACACCTCAAAGTTCGTAGTTCTCAATCTATGGATTTCCCAATGTCACCGCGGCCATCTTGAGGTCGTCGGCTAGCTCGTTGAACAGACGGCAGTCTCTCAAAGTGTGACTTGACCTGACGCGTCCCCAGTCATCCTTGAAGTTGTGGATCGTGCAGGGTCCTGCTAGCTGCTCTCTGGCCGTGAGTTTGCTAGATCCGGCGTGCCTCTTCCTTCTTGAGATTCTGAAGATCTGCTCCTGATCCTCCGGGTGCTCGTGGAAGCGAGGATCGGTTTCGATTCCTCGACTCATGTCTTGGTTCTTGATGAGGTTGGAGAATTCATCCGGCCTTCGATCTGGGTCATAGTACTCACCAACAGGTGTCTCGGAGTCGCTGTCTTGGTTGGCGGCGGATGCCCGTGCGTGCCTTTTGGGTCGTCGATTCCTTCTGCCTTGGCGGTGGTTCTGCTGATAGTTAGATTCAATCTCGTAGTCGTCGTCTCGATGTGCGGCGGGTGCCCGGGCGGTGGAGGGTTGTCGGAAGATTTGCGAGTCCCCCGCTGCGCGTCGCAGTTCGTCGAGTGGGATTCCTTCGTAAAGGCCCCTCGCCGTTCTTCTGGGTCGTCGACTCCTTCGGCGTCGGCGTTGTACTTGGCCGTTACCGTAGTATCGGTCCTGGCGTGAGTGCAGCTCGAGTGGTCTTGATGGGGTGGCGAGGATGTCCGCCGTGATCTTGAATCCTTCGAGTGGGCTAGGTCCGGTTCTTGCCCTTGAGTTGTGGCTTGCTGAAGATGGGACCGCCGAGATCGTGATCCCAACCTGCGTAGTTCCCACAGACGGAGCAAATTGACGGGGATCAACCCCGGAAAATCCCATGGTCAGGGACCCTGGGTTTGTCATGAGAGGCGCAGGTTGGACGATAACTCGTCGGCAAACAAGGAGGCTCGCTCCTGCTCGATATTATTGATTGGGGAGATGCGATTACAGAGGAAGCCGAGGCTGGAGCGCTAAGGGCTAGGGCTACAGGTGAGATTCGATGTCCTTGGTCTCGCCCCTCCTAGCCCTTATATACCGGGCTAGGTCTCGGAGAGTTCATCTACGTGTACAGGTAAACTTTCCTAACCCTAGCTTGCTCCGTACGGCAGGTCTTCGCACCTTCCTTGTGAGTCGAGGACTTCTACGTCGGTGCCATCTAGTGGGCCTAGGCCGTATCTTCATGGGCCTTCTGCCTTCACGGACACCAGGTAGGTTCATCTGTAGGAGTCGTGGGGTCACCCCCTCGTCAGCAAGGTAATATAAATCTGTAATAAAAAGTGCAGCAAGCAAACATGTGACAAAAGTGAGCACAAACGGTGTAACAATGATGGAAACAAGGCCTAGGCTTCATACTTTCACTAGTGGAAACTCTCAACAACATTAACATAGTCTAATCACATGATATTTCTCATAAAACATGCAATGGAGGCGCACTCGGATGTCATTCCTTTGTGGTCAAGAGAGGATAAGAATTATGTAGGGCTACAAAAGCACACCTCAAAGTTCGTAGTTCTCAATCTATGGATTTCCCAATGTCACTGCGGCCATCCAAAGAGAGTACCACAATCACCACAACATATCTCAAGGATAGTCAAAGACAAGCACCAAGAGACTCTCAATCTTCAATCAACACACAAAAGAGGAAATCACTGATACGTCCAAAACGTATCTATAATTTCTGCTTGCTCCATGCATGTTTTGTGTGATATTGCTATGATCTAGATACACTTTCATACACTTTTGATCATATTTGGACTAACCTATTAACTCAGTGCACCCCAGTGCCAGTTCCTGTTTTCTGCTGTTTTTCTATTTCAGTTTTCCCCCATATAAAAAGTGCCAGAAAAATTCGGGAAAATTCAGATAAAAAATCAGTGTGACGAAAGCTTCGAGAAGAGCCCGGGTGGGGCCAGAGGGGAGCCAGGGGGGCCCAGGCGGCCACACGGCGCGGCCCCACCCCTTCTGGCTGCCCCCTTTCGCCTATTTATCCCCCGTCACGAGAAAACCCCAGAAGAGAACCCTATTCCGCGAACTCGCCTCTGTTCCGCCGCCGCCGCGCTTCCGAAGATCGGGAGCACCAGAAGACCTCTTCCCGGCACCCTGTCGGAGGGAGGATTGACCTCCGGGAGTCTCCTCTCCACCATGGATGCTCCCCGGATGTCCCGTGAGTAGTTTTCCTTGGACCATGGGTCCGTGATCAGTAGCTATGTGATGTTCTCCTCCCCTCTTTGATCTTCATTGTTTAGACCTCGTGAGCTGCCCAACATGATCGAGGCACCTTTGTAATATTTCTGCTATTGCTATGTTGAGTTTGATAGGATCTGATGGATTATGAGATTATGTTCAGATTGTGATAGAGTAATATATTTGGTTTTTATCTCTTATATTTTTGTTCCTAAGTAATTCTTGCATGTTCTCCGTTGCTGTTTATTGCTTTGGCCAAGTAGTAGGTAGTGACTCCAAGAGGGAGCGTTGTGCTAGATTGTGGGTTCATGCCCCCCGATGACACGCTTGAGTGACAGAAACATGAGTCTAGGGGATGTGTTGTTGCCACAAGGGGGAAAACAACGGTGCCTGTAACCACGGTTACAAGGATTGTTTACTTTACGCAGAGTTCTTTTAATGCAGTTGTATGTTGCTTTGGGTTTACACTTTGGGTGGGGCTCGCAACTTAATACCAGCGAGATGTTCTGGATAGATATCTCAAGGTGGATGATTAGTAGTAGATGCAGATGGATTTCGGTCTACTTACCTTGGCGTACTGCCTGTGCTTTTGAACCTCTTCCTTTCTTTTGTAGCATAGTTAGCATTGTGGTGCGTTCATAATCCTGTCAATTGCCTTTCTGTAATTTGTTTACCTCGCATAGCAATTTTATCGTCTTTTGGGAGAGAGACATCACTAGCGAACATCACGTATCCCGGTCCATACCCTTATCATTGTTTCCACACTATATTTACTTTTCTGCATTTACTTTCAAGTTGCTATTATTATCCCTTGCATTTTATCCTTTGTAAACAACAAGACCGGAGAGATTGACAACCTCTCTGAACTTCGTTGGGAACAAAGTTATCTGTGTCTGTGTGCAGGTCCGCGTCAGTTGCGCCACTGACACCTACTTATCATCTCTGGAGTCCTGCTGGAGACAAACCTTGGTATCTTCACCGAGGGAAAACTGTTGCTGCACTACATCTCAACCCTCCACTCGGGGTAACCAATGAAGGGGGCGAGAAGCCGTCCTAGCAAGAAGTTTTCTGGCGCCGTTGCCGGGGACTCCGAGTGCTAAGATAGGGGAGTTGCACACTACCCTTTACCTTTGTTTTTTAGTCTTGTTAGTTTACCTTTCAGTTTTTATCTCAGTGTCCTTTATGAAAAAACCACAAAAATAGTTGCTACCTTTTGCCTTTGTCTTGCTTTGCCTATTTATGCTATCCTCACCATGGGTGATGAACCACCCAAATATGGTAGGATGGACATGTTTCACTTGGATCGTCTTCGATCAATTTGTGCTCGCGCTAAAAACCCAACCGACTTGGTTGAGGGAAAATCATTGGATGAGCATGCTCATTATACGCGGCACCGCCTATCTCAGAAAGGGAAACACTTATGGGATCAAATACATGTTTCTTATTGCCATGCTAAACTTTTGTGCCACATTTATGATTTTACTTGATGTTCTAATATAGATCATAAACACCTCCCTTTCCAATGTGAGTTTAATGAAAATGAGATCTTATCTTCTTATGCTAAAGGTGTTTATGATTACTTTGATGTTGAAAATATTGAAGAGTTTGTTGCTTTTAAAGGTGCCTATGAGATTGCTTCTTTGATTGAAAAGTATCACGATACTATTTTCGAGTCTGAAAACTTTGCAGTTCTTGCTTATTGCTTCAAGAATTATACTTCCAATTCTTATATTGAGGATTTTAAAAATAAAATGCTTGCTTCCCAAGAAGAGGCCAATGATTGCTTTGAGGAGGAATCCCATGATTCCGAGGACTCACTTGAAATATCCCTTTCTGAAAATTTTGATACTTGCTTTTTTGATGGCCAAGATGCCACTATGGATGATGCCTACGAAGATGAACTTGCTATAGTTCCTTATGTCAAGCATGAAATTATTGTTGTTGCACCCACACTTGATTGCCCTATTATCCTTTTGAAGTCTCCAACTATTCCGGAGAATTTTGCTCTTATCAAGGCTCAATGTGATGGGTTGCATCTATCTTATCATCCTAAAAACCGTGTTGAAAACAATACACGTGTGCTTGTAGGTCATTAACAACATGATTTATGTGATAGTTATATTCTTGATGTTGTTCATGATGCTACTGAAAATTACTTTGAGAGAGGAAAATTTGGTTGTAGAAACTTCCATGTTACAAAAGCACCTCTCTTCATGTTGAAATTTTTGAAGTTGTTCTTGTTCTACCTTCCTATGCATGTCACTTTGTGTTTCTTTGATTTATTTTATTACAATATGCCTATGCATAGGAAGTGGGTTAGGCTTAAATGTGTTTCATATTTGCTTCTTGATGCTCTCTTTTGCTTCAAAATTCTTATTCTTGTGAGAGCATCTTCTATAATCTTTAAGCCTAGCTAATGCTCTAAAGAAGCGCTTTCGGGAGGCAGCCCGCAACGAATTTAGGTTTTCCTTTGATTTTGTTGTGTCTTGATGATTGTTACTACTGTAGCAACATCATTTTATCTTTATTTTTCATCTTTGTGCCAAGTTATAGCCTCTTACGGCAAGGGAAGTAAAAGTTGTGACATGCTGTCCAGAAAACAGATTCTGTCCTCGTGACCAGAAAAATGCCAGAAAAATCCCGGTTCATCTTTTTGAGCTTAAATTTTTACACAGTATGCTCTATACAATTACGAAACTTCCGTATGTTCTGAGTTTTTTTATTTGAGTTTCATAAGTACCCCTAAAAAATTCTTTACTATCTGCTGTTCTGTTTTTCACACATTCTGCCACGTTTTGTCTCTCCTTACTTTTGCAAACCTTAAGCTTGCTTTTTATTTGCAAAAACTTTTTGGCACTCTAGATAAACAGTAGCTCTTCAAGAATATCTTTATATCCAGTGGAGAAAAATTATTTATTAAGGGTACTAACCTCTCTAATCAGCTTATGATGAGTTGTGTATGAAGGGAGTTTTCAAGTGTGCGATGGAAGATGATGAAAGAAGATCCAGGAGTGTCAAGCGCTCAAGCTTGGGGATGCCCCCATGCATCCCCAATAAATATTCAAGGAGACTCAAGCGTCTAAGCTTGGGGATGCCCCCGTGTATCCCCTTCTCCATCAACAATCATCAGTTCGTCCTTCGTCTCACTATATTTTTATCACTTCATGCGTTATGTGCTATGCTTGGAGCGTCTCGCTCTTAGGTTTTATTTTTAGTTTCTTTAGCTTTTCTTGATGTTCATAACAAGTTAGGTCCTGTCTTACCTTGTGTGGGAGAGAAACACGCTCCACTTTCAAAATCTAGAACACATCATAGGATTTTTCATGCCTATCTTCTTGTTGT
Organism: Bromus sterilis; assembly: GCA_950022295.1. Taxonomy (NCBI): domain Eukaryota; kingdom Viridiplantae; phylum Streptophyta; class Magnoliopsida; order Poales; family Poaceae; genus Bromus; species Bromus sterilis. The sequence goes on along the minus strand of OX465598.1, from coordinate 15,265,382 downwards.
TGTGTGTTCTTTATCTTTTCATAGCTACTGCCATGTTTAGTTTTAGTTTTAGTTTGTCTTTACCAAGAGCCTTGGCTTTTGTTTTAGTTTGTTGCTGGAACTCTTTTTAGTTTTCATGTTTATCTTGTTAAGAGAGTTGGTTGTTGCACTGAGTTGTGTCTTGTCTTGAAAGTAGGTAATTGAGGTCGCTATTTAATTTTAGTAGTAGCTTGCAATAGTTTTGAGGTATTGATGTGAGTAATGTTTGAACTTTTGGTGTCAAGAGCTCTTGCCTATTAGTGATAGGTGTCGTATTTTGGGCAATCCGTGTTTATTTTCAAAACCTACAAAACTAGTTGAGAACTCTAGCTACTAGATGGATCACTACTCTTCTGAGGAGTCGAATATTAGAGTACACTCACGTACCATGAGTCGAGGATGCGCAAGGATAACCAAACCCCCATACACTCCTCCTCGGGGTACTTGTCTCTTTGTGAACCTCCTTATTAGATTGTGAGTTACCGATAATAAGTGCATGAGTTCTTCGGACTAATGTAAGTATTGAGAGTTGACACTTCCACCTTCCCATATTTTGCTAGCCTTTTCCGTGCCGTGCATTGCCTTCTTCTCACTCCGAGAGTTTGTGTCCACCTTCGCCGGTACTTCCAAACCCTTGGCATGATACGCTCTGTCATCATAAGCCTCCCTTTATCTTTCCTCAAAACAGCCACCATACCTACCTATCAAGGCATTTCCATAGCCTTTCCGAGATATATTGCCATGCAACTTCCACCTCTTCATGACTTGATCTTCATTTCATACATGTTCCTGCTACACTGGCAGCGACATACCTTGCATACATCATGATAGTTACATCTTCTTTATGATTTTGAGTACCTTGTAAAGTGTGAAAGATCTCCTTTACCTTCTTGTAAAATAGAGTGTTGCCCTTAAGTGAGGAAAAGATCCCAAAGTGGACACATTAAAAAATCCCAAAGAGGACAAATGAGAGTTAAATAGAAAGAGCCATTGAGGCCACCAAAAAAATACAAAAAATAGAAAAAAGAAATAAAAAGAAATAAAAAGAGAGAAAGGGGCAACACTACTATCCTTTTGATAGATCCACAGTAGTACTCCCTTTATATCCTTGTACTCCATAGAGATGATCATTATGCATATAGCTATGTGGGGACCTTCACACTATAGAACTTGGCTTGCATATTCCAAGGATGAGCCTCCTCAAACGAGCTCTAGGTCTTCATGAGCGAGAAAGTTAGATGCACCCCCACTAGTTTCATTGGAGAGCTTCTTAGCTCGTATGTGCATCCGTTGCATGGCAATCCCTACTCCTCACATCTTATCTATCATTCGGCATCTCTTGCCTATGATTGTCCTCATTGATGTGAGCCTTTCTTATCCTTTTTGTCTTCCTCCTCCACCATATTTCTCTCTTTGCCATCCTAAGTGTCAACTCGCGTGCTTACGCTCATCCATTGCATGAGTGCTCGAAATATCGAAAAGGAGTGGATCAAATTGACTTGTACCTGGCTAGTGGTCTGGGGATGAGTCAAGATAAGATTCCAAAGAAGACCAAGTGTGAAACTTTAGTAGATTTAGTTCTCAACACAAAAATACTTTTTTCTCGTATTCCCTATCCCCCTTCTTGCACGCAAACACCATTTGGAGACATTCGAGTCACGGACAGCGAGAGCTCTTGCACCTTTTTTCTTTTGTTAATTGTTTCAATGCTAATATAGACTCTTGCCTGTTATGACTTGAATTGAATCTCTAACCTTGATTGCTTTACTTTTCAAAGTTCTTATATGGTTGATAGAAGGTCACCACAGAAATTATGTTGTTATCATTTACCTACTCGAGGACGAGCAGGAATTAAGCTTGGGGATGTTGATACGTCCAAAACGTATCTATAATTTCTGCTTGCTCCATGCATGTTTTGTGTGATATTTCTATGATCTAGATACACTTTCATACACTTTTGATCATATTTGGACTAACCTATTAACTCAGTGCACCCCAGTGCCAGTTCCTATTTTTTGCTGTTTTCTATTTCAGTTTTCCGCCATATAAAATGTGCCAGAAAAATTCGGGAAAATTCAGATAAAAAATCAGCGTGACGGAAGCTTCGAGAAGAGCCCGGGTGGGGCCAGAGGGAAGCCAGGGGGGCCCAGGCGTCCACCCGGCACGGCCCCACCCCTGGCCGCGCCAATGGGGCGCCTGGGGCCCCTGGCCCACCTCTGGCTGCCCCCTTTTGCCTATTTATCCCCCGTCACGGGAAAACCCTAGAAGAGAACCCTATTCCGCGAACTCGCCTCTGTTCCGCTGCCGCCGCGCTTCTGAAGATCGGGAGCACCGGAAGACCTCTTCCCGGCACCCTGCCGGAGGGAGGATTGACCTCCGGGAGTCTCCTCTCCACCATGGATGCTCCCCGGATGTCCCGTGAGTAGTTTTCCTTGGACCATGGGTCCGTGATCAGTAGCTATGTGATGTTCTCCTCCCCTCTTTGATCTTCATTGTTTAGACCTCGTGAGCTGCCCAACATGATCGAGGCACCTTTGTAATATTTCTGCTATTGCTATGTTGAGTTTGATAGGATCTGATGGATTATGAGATTATGTTCAGATTGTGATAGAGTAATATATTTGGTTTTTATCTCTTATATTTTTGTTCCTAAGTAATTCTTGCATGTTCTCCGTTGCTGTTTATTGCTTTGGCCAAGTAGTAGGTAGTGACTCCAAGAGGGAGCGTTGTGCTAGATTGTGGGTTCATGCCCCCCGATGACACGCTTGAGTGACAGAAACATGAGTCTAGGGGATGTGTTGTTGCCACAAGGAGGAAAACAACGGTGCTTGTAACCGCGGTTACAAGGATTGTTTACTTTACGCAGAGTTCTTTTAATGCAGTTGTATGTTGCTTTGGGTTTACACTTTGGGTGGGGCTCGCAACTTAATACCAGCGAGATGTTCTGGATAGATATCTCAAGGTGGATGATTAGTAGTAGATGCAGATGGATTTCGGTCTACTTACCTTGGCGTACTGCCTGTGCTTTTGAACCTCTTCCTTTCTTTTGTAGCATAGTTAGCATTGCGGTGCGTTCATAATCCTGTCAATTGCCTTTCTGTAATTTGTTTACCTCGCATAGCAATTTTATCGTCTTTTGGGAGAGAGACATCACTAGCGAACATCACGTATCCCGGTCCATACCCTTATCATTGTTTCCACACTATATTTACTTTTCTGCATTTACTTTCAAGTTGCTATTATTATCCCTTGCATTTTATCCTTTGTAAACAACAAGACCGGAGAGATTGACAACCTCTCTGAACTTCGTTGGGAACAAAGTTATCTGTGTCTGTGTGCAGGTCCGCGTCAGTTGCGCCACTGACACCTACTTATCATCTCTGGAGTCCTGCTGGAGACAAACCTTGGTATCTTCGCCGAGGGAAAACTGTTGCTGCACTACATCTCAACCCTCCACTCGGGGTAACCAACGAAGGGGGCGAGAAGCCGTCCTAGTAAGAAGTTTTCTGGCGCCGTTGCCGGGGACTCCGAGTGCTAAGATAGGGGAGTTGCACACTACCCTTTACCTTTGTTTTTTAGTCTTGTTAGTTTACCTTTCAGTTTTTATCTCAGTGTCCTTTATGAAAAAACCACAAAAATAGTTGCTACCTTTTGCCTTTGTCTTGCTTTGCCTATTTATGCTATCCTCACCATGGGTGATGAACCACCCAAATATGGTAGGATGGACATGTTTCACTTGGATCGTCTTCGATCAATTTGTGCTCGCGCTAAAAACCCAACCGACTTGGTTGAGGGAAAATCATTGGATGAGCATGCTCATTATACGCGACACCGCCTATCTCAGAAAGGGAAACACTTATGGGATCAAATACATGTTTCTTATTGCCATGCTAAACTTTTGTGCCACATTTATGATTTTACTTGATGTTCTAATATAGATCATAAACACCTCCCTTTCCAATGTGAGTTTAATGAAAATGAGATCTTATCTTCTTATGCTAAAGGTGTTTATGATTACTTTGATGTTGAAAATATTGAAGAGTTTGTTGCTTTTAAAGGTGCCTATGAGATTGCTTATTTGATTGAAAAGTATCACGATACTATTTTCGAGTCTGAAAACTTTGCAGTTCTTTCTTATTGCTTCAAGAATTATACTTCCAATTCTTATATTGAGGATTTTAAAAATAAAATGCTTGCTTCCCAAGAAGAGGCCAATGATTGCTTTGAGGAGGAATCCCATGATTCCGAGGACTCACTTGAAATATCCGAGCCGACCTGAATCATCCGAGAAGAGCTGAAGCCGCAGAGCAGAGCTAAAGCAGCAGAGCCGAGCTGATTCATCCGAGCCGAGCTGAATCATCCGAGCCGAGCTGAAGCAGGAGAGCCGAGCTGAGTCATCCGAGCCGAGCTGAATCATCCGAGCCGAGCTGAATCAGCAGAGCCGAGCTGAATCATCCGAGCCGACCTGAATCATCCGAGCCGAGCTTAATCATCCGAGCCGAGCTGCATCATCCGAGCAGAGCTGAAGCAGCAGAGCCGAGCTGAATCATCAGAGCCGAGCTGAATCATCAGAGCAGATCTGAAGCATCCGAGGCGTGCGGTCTCCTCCAACGCCGATCACACATCTGGTACAAGAGCATTCAATACACAATCCCGCAAGATCTGGCTGTCAGAGGCGTGCGGTCTCCTCCAACGCCGATCACGCGGACAGGCCGACAGGCCTAAGTCTCTAGCATTACTGTTCACTACCAAGGTCTACAGAGTAGCGGCATGGTGAGCCGCAAGTCTACACCGGGTCATCCGGGAGAATACGATGTGAGGTCCCTAGCTGGTCTGAGGCTGACAGCTTGGCCCTCCCCTTTGTACATTTACCTTTGTACCCCGGGCTCGGCCTATAAGAGCCCCGGGTACCCCTCCTACGTGAGGGACGACTACGGATCACTTATTGCAACTTCACCCACCTTAGAGAGAGCTAGGAGAGAGTAGTGACCGGAGGCCCTCTTCTCCTTCCTCTCAAACAGCTCAAGGAGCATTCATTGTAGCCAGAGTTATTGCATATAGCTAGCTCGGCAGGACTAGGGGTGTTATCTTTACGGAGAGCCCCGAACCTGGGTACATCGTGGTGTCTCATCGTGTGTTCCTATTCTCGTTTCCGGTACGAGTGACACTAAAGTTATAATATACACATGACGATTTAAAAAAAGGGAAGTCGAGCCATAGCCTAGCAAGCCCAAAATAACCGTCGGCCACATCCTCTCAGTCTCCTTTTTACACGACAATAACCATAATCCTATCTTTACAAAGAAACATGCACTTGTTTGGGTTGTTGACTAATTAAAATAATGGCATCTCGTCGATGTTGTACTTGGTTACCATGCATAATAATGGATGAATACTAATGTTGCACTTGGAGTTGGCAGAGATTATAAACAAAATGCCTTGGATTTGGCCCTTATGCATGTATTGCTCTCGGGGAAAATTTAGTTGTTGAAATACTTTATTTTTTATATATATTTATCATTTTTTTAAAACGCTATTTTGAAATATAGCACGATATTAGCGCGCTATAACTTGTGTAGCATTTTGAGAAGGGCCTCGTTATATTTTATAGCGCGCTACACAAATATTCGTTATCCTCAAATATTTTCTGCACACAAAGGGGCCTCCACATGACACGCACGAGCTCATATTTTTTGGGTCTGCAATGTTGCGTTTCTAGGGATTAGCCAAGAAATTCCAAGTTTGATGGCGGCCATATGAAATCATGGAGACAAGTTTTTAAAATACCCTATTCGCCGAAGGAGAGGTAGACCCTGCCTTCGAGAGGGCAGATGTAGCCCGGTGACCTACCAGATGCATCCATTTTAACCCATGGAAAATCATATGATTCTGAAAATCCTCGGAACCTGACACAGTATCATCATATGGTCACTGTAAGATGTGGTAAAAATTTGAGCATGTTTTGCAGAAGCTTGGTCGGTGGGAGGACATAGCTTTATGGAAGAAACGTGTCTGATTTGTGAAGGACGTACGGGATCGTTGGCAACAAAACTTTCTGGACCCTGATAAGTGCCAACCATCAGGGCAGAAAGGATGGCAATTCCGAACGTCTTTGTTGGCAACTTTAGTTGTAAGCACATGATAATTTTCTACAGAAAGGGACGTTTGGCACTTATCATTTCCCAACTTTTTATGCAATGAAAAAAGAGTTCACTGTAGTCTATTCATATGAGATCTTATTTTGAAGAACTTGTCGCGAGAAATCCAACAATGACAACGGATTTGAATTCTAACACTTAAAATAAAAGTTACGCTTTTCTATATTTTTAATCCCGATGAATGCATATGAAATCTTGATTGGTTTCTCTTTTATCGAACCAAATATAGTATTCTCAAACCAAACATCAACTAAAGGTATTTAACATAGTACATAACTTCATTATTATTATATAGTCGAAGCTCAATAAATATCAAATAGACATAGATATAATGGGGAGCAACGGGGGAGTAGTCAATTTAGTGTAGGGTTGCCTGAATTAGGGATTGAAGGCACGCGAGTGGGCCAAAATGTGGAATGAGCTACTGAAAAAACCACTCTAAAAAATAGTGTCGCTATAACGAAATAGCGAATAGCGTAAAATAGCGCGTCTTTAGCGCTAGCGTGCCTAAAATGCACAGCATAGGGTTTAACTCGCAAATACGCTATATCATCGTTATTAGCGTGAAATAGCGCGTTATCTTTTTGTTGCTTCTAAGTAGTAAAGTGGAGTTTTTTTTTAAACGGAGTAAAGTGGAGTTTAGTAGTCGTCTTTAGTTTGTAACAAGTATTGTAAAATAAAATTTTGATTTCATATATATTTATATTATATGAAAGGAAGGGACATGGGCAAGCGCTACACGAAACCCTAGCGGCCGAATCGCAGAATCCCCTTCCCGTCTCCGTCTCCGTCCCACCCCTGTGATCGTCGATCAGATGCCGATGCTGCCGCAGAAGAGGCGCCTTGGTGAAGATCGCGCATCGTTGTCGGGATCCCTTGTCGATTCGGATAGCAGCAGCCGTGTGGATGGAGGCTCTCCGCCGCCCGGACACCCCGACGAGCCTCTTATGTCCTCAACAGAACAAAGGTACCATGAAATTATTGCTTGGCGCCTCGTCCAATTGGAATTACCAGTCGGCGTCGGCGACGACGGCTCAGACTTGGCCGGTTCTTCAAATATCCCTTCCATTGAAATCCTCGAAGCCCTTACTCGTAAATCTATCCACGATGATGATTCGCGAGCTGCTCTAGTACAATGTCAAATCCAGAATTTCTTGAAGGAGACCCAGGAGGAACGAGATAGAATTTCTGCAAAATCTGATACGGTGGCCGTTGTTGCTGAACCGAACAAAATCACGTTGCAGCAATACAAAATCGACTGTGGAATACTAATGGCTGGCAGGACAGAAATTGACACTTATACCGAACTGGACCAAGAGCAGACCAACAAGCTCCATCTCAAGTATGCACTTTATCGGATCAAAGCTTGCCTGGTTAGTTAATTAGTCCCATATCAATGCTCCTCCTATCTGCTTATTATTAATCTATCATACATACATGCAAATTTATGCCATCTGACCATCTGTGTAGCTGTTGAAAGGAACGCCGGTTGACAAGCTGGATGATGATGCATTGGAACGCAAGTACCCTCCAGAGCTTATCGAGAAGAACAACTACTTCTTTCATTACGTGCAGGATGGCTTATTTGGTTGGTATTTTGATTCCGAACTCTGTTACAAAGAGTTCTTAAGCGACTACCAGCGGCTAGTCCTTTTCAATGATGTAAGTGTTATCATATTCGCTGCATTGCCTCTGTTACCAATGCAGTTTCTTATTGATTTTCCCTTTGAATGAACAACAGCAAAAAATTGCTTGATATGAAAGTAACTTACTGTAGCTTGACTTTTAAGTCTCAGTTTAAGGGGCATAAGTTTCTTGGAGAAACTCAACACTAAAACTAAGAAAAATGCAGAATTTGGAAGTTAAGCTCATATTAGAATATGGGTGCTTGCAATAAATTGTGGTAAAATATACAATAAGCGGGGGTTTTCCATTAAAAACCAAACAGGGATTAATTTCCAATTTTTATCTGGATGGAACAAGTCCTAAAATCTCAGTTGGGCGCACGTGCTATAGGCTGCTCCCAGATTACAACTACTATCATTTCGTACGCATAAACGCTCTCAACTTTGTTTTTTTATCAAGTGGTAATTAGTGAATCTAGCTATGTTGCTCAAGTATTTATTTATTCTCAGTACATATTTATCTGTTTTTCGTACGCATAAACACATTTACAACTACTATCCTGTTTTCGTACGCAGAAACAAAGTTTTCCCCTTTTTCCGAGTCCCCATATTTTTTTGACATATTTGAGTACTGTGTGTTACGAGCAAATATGCCCGTGTGTTGCAACGGGAAAAAGTCATTAAAAAAATACAAAAATAACACATTTTGTTTTACTGCAATTTATTTATTAATTAACATTATCAAATTAAGATGGTAAGAAATTGTTTTTTTATCAGTGAATCTATCTATGTTGCTCAAATATTTATTTATTCTCAGTACATATTTATCTTGGATACTTGTTTTGATCATTAATCTTCATTATTATATAGTTGAGAGCGTTTTCAATAAAGATTTTTTATTTGCAAGTCAATGATCTCGAGTGCTGAAATTATACGATTGCAAAGAATTGGAATTAAGAATCTTTGGCGAAAGATATTACACTTTATTAACTTGATAAAAATCACTCAATCCCAGAGAAATAGCACATCAACGTATGATAATGCAACACAGTTTATATATTCCATTTTGAGAGTCTATACAAAAGGTTTCTATAGGTCGTTCTCAAAGTTAAACAATTTTTCAAAATTTTACACCTAATATTTTTTAGCAAAATTTGCATTTATTTTGTGGAGTTTTTGTCCCTAGTGTATGCTACAAACTGGTCAAAAAATATCGTGAAGCTAATATCCACAGAAATAAAAGCATTGAAACATGTTGAAGAAATATATGAAACTTTGATATTTTATCCTTATTTTTTGGTTCACATTGTAAATATCTACAAAAACTCATCTCATTTGCATGGGAATTTGGTGACCAAGGAAAACATGTCTTCGCTAAAATACCACGAAAATCATGCATCATAAGATACCCCTAAAGAGATTAAAACTTGTAGCATAATCCATGTGGTTACTAAGAACAAAATTTGATTATTTTTCACATAAAATAGATATGCATAAATTTTAATCTAGAAAAATAGCACATCAATTATTATATTATAATGCAACACTGTTTACATGTGCCATTTTGAGACAAATCTATATAGAAAAAGGGCTTTAATTGGTAGTTATCAAAGTGAAACAATTTTACAAATTCCGTATCTAAAACTGTAGTTATCAAGGTTTTAATAGGTATTGATGCCTTCTTTATGCTTTTCCTGGGCTGCCTAGCACAAGTACCTTTATATCTACAAATATGGTCAGTCTCTTAAGATTTCTAAATCAACGATATGGCTCATTGGCCATCCTACCTTAACCTGACGGTAAGGTCCCGAGTTTGATTCTTTCGCCGCGTCTGCCTCTTTCTTGGGCTTGGCCTGTGAAAAGCTTTGCTTTCTCATGCAAAGCCCTAACATAAAGACACTAAAACACAGGAAAAAAGATAACGAACCAACAACTAAGAAATCTTCCTTCAAATTTGGCCCATCTATCCATGTCTGTTTAAGCAAAAAATAAAGGTTGAACCATCACGACGACCACGGACTCACCTTTAATAGTAGTGAAGTGGTGATGATGATGATTTGGGTCTTCTCGAACTGCATAAGTACTCTAACAGTACTCTTAAGAGCATCTTATTCGCCCATCTATCCATGTCTGTTCGCTTATGTTCAGTGCTTGTTATTATTCTCAGGACAGCTGAACTATGTCGTTTTTCCTGTTGTTTTATTTGGATGCAGGGTGGCGATGAGTATGAAAGCTGGAGTGAATACCGAGCATTTTATAGCACCCCTGAAGCTGATAGAGATTATCTCCAATACTGGGAAACAATTCTGAAGGAAATTAAAGTATGCCTTTTGCAATGATCAGCTAGTTCAAGTTTAGAACTTTGTTCAGTACGTTTTTTCTCATGGACTAACAAAGTTTGTTCTTGACAGTGGCTTGAACAGTATTTGCTGACAGAACAGTCCTCTATTGAGGTATGCACATTTGACCTCTTAAAACCATGAAATATAAAATCTGTATGAATGTAATAGCACCACAATAACTTTTCTGTTCTATTATTTAGTGGTTGAAGGTACATTCAAAGGCTAGATACCAAGCAACGAGGATCGCTTCTGGGTTCCGCAATATGACTCCAGAACTAGTAGATGTTGGTTTGGAAGTAGGATTCCTCTGTCCCTTAGTCAGATGTTTGGCCCTAGTTATAGTTTTATTTAACAATTGCATTCTTTCAATTCAATTCAGGAGTATATATGGACTGCGCGCATACATCTCATGTTTGTGAAAGATCTTGATGGTGTCTTCTATGAGATTTGGAGGCGGGTCAATAATAATCATCAGGTAGGTCAGCTACACATCTGCCTTTTCAGAACTCAACGTTGTTATTTTACTGATGATTGAGTTTTGTGAGTACTTTCTATCTACTTATGCTTGGCAATGTTGTTTATTTTTCCCTTGGACAATGTTCAGCTCTGTTTCAGAGATGCTCTCAAGCAAGTTTATGATGAAAACTTGTTTCCAGCACAGCACAATAGTATGAAGTGTGAGCTGGAGTACAGCAATTCCAAAATGGAGCAAAAAGTAGGGTTTTTGTTCCACAGGCGTTCGACATGTCATATCTTTTGTTATAAATCAATACATCTTTTAGTACAATGCAAATTGATTTGGTATTCATTCTTTGTAGTTTCATCGCTGCACGAAAGGCATCAGTGACAGTGTAAGTATATATAGAATGGTGTTGTCTTAGCATCCATTGGTTCCTGTTAGATTCTCGTGTGATTTTTTTGGTTTGTGTGTCTATAGGTTCCAGAATATAAAGCCCGTGAGCTGATTGCACAGGAAATTCGTTGGAAGGTATGTTGGGTAGATATCGTCAAACAACATTGTATCCACTTTCAGTTTTGTACTATGTAGTAGCTTACTCTTTCCATTTTCAGCGTGCATCCTTGTCTGGGAGGTATGAGCGGTACGCCAAGAAGAAGCTGAAGATTGCAGAATTGATAGGATTAATAACTCCCAAGGACAAGATAGTAGCCGCGTAGTTGGGTTTTTGTTGAGATAGTGTCAGTGTGGCTACACGGACGATGTTCAGTTCGTCACCTCAAGCAGTGTTGAGCGAGAAAGTGTAGGAGGCCGTGGGCCTGTGTGTTCGAAGGGTGGGCCGTCTGGGCCGTGTAACCAGGGTGGGTCGTGGGTCGTTATAAGCACGCATTGTTTGTGTAGCTGGCATCGATCAGGAAATAGAACTTGACGTCTCTCACCTTCTTCCTCCTTGCTATCTCACCTGCTCCCTGCTTCCCTACTCTCTTCCTCTCCGGTTCCGAGTTGCGGCGCAGTTTACCCAAACCCTAGCTCGCGATCCCCTTGACGGCGAGGTCATGACAGTCTGGTAATCAGAGCAGTCGATCGGTGGGAAGTTTCCGCGTCAGCGCGTACCCAGCAAATCCGAGGCAAAGGTTGCAGATCGCCTTCGGCTTGATCTGCGTAATTCCGGACCCGAGGTGGGTTGTGTAGACCGGCGTCACCACGGCTCCTTTCAAACCCAGAGCATAGACGCGGCATCTGGCGGACAGCATGGAGGCGTTTCAAGCGCTCATGCTCAAGGAGTTCGCCGAGCTGCGGGCGGAGCAGAGCAAATTTTCTGGGGTGGAAGGCATCTCTGAGTGCTGCAGGCCCTGGATGCGAGGCTAACCGAGCAGGCCCGTCGTTTAGATCAAGTTCAGGTAAAAGTAAATCTCTCCTGTGACACATTGGGTCGGGTTCAGCAGGATCAGGCACAGCACATGCGATCCGATCGGAATCTGCCGGGCGAATTGGGGGCAACTTTAGCGTCCTCTGCTGTTACGGAGGGGTTGTTGGGCGCAGCACCTTCGAATCTGCCACGCCATCCACTGAGAGGAGGTGTGGGGCTGCAGGTTCAGGGACAGGGTCAGTCAGCACCAGTTCTGCAACCTGAGGACATCACGGGCCGAAGAACTTGGGCACCCAAAATGTATTTCCCAAAGTTTGATGGAACAGGGGTGCGGATTTGGTTGGACCAATGTGAATCCTTCTTTCAGTTATACAACATTTCTGCTAATTTCAAGGTTACTTCGGCATCTCTGAATTTGGTGGGCAATGCAGCACACTGGTTTTAGGCGTTCAAGCATAGCGGCACATGGCCAAAATGGGAACAGTTCTCCGCAGAAATTACCGCGGAATTTGATGTGAACGTTCACAGGGATCTTATGAAGCAATTGTTGTTGCTGCGATAGAAGGAATCGGTGAAAGAGTACAAAGTTCAGTTCTACCAGTTAGTGTACGGTATTCGCCTGTATGAACCACAGATCAGTGATACTTTCTTGGTTACTCGGTTTGTCATGGGGCTCAAAGAAGAACTTTGTGCAGCTGTTGAGATGCAGTTACCTGAGACAGTCTCTTGTGTTGTCTCCTACGCGGTGGTGCAAGAGGGATTGCAGTCGTCAGCGAGAAGCGGGAAACCCACATATGTCAGAGGCCCTTACAACAAAGCCGATCGCCGCACGGAATTTGCTCCAGGGGAATTATGGAAAGCGAAACAACTCAAGGAATACAGGCGTGCCAATGGATTGTGATACAGTTGCGGGGATAAATTCTTACCAGGACATATTTGTGCAGTTCCCGGTGCCCCACCAGCCCCACTCAAGGCCACCGAAATGGTGGATCCTCATGAGATTATTTCGGATGCAGTGTTGGATGCCTTACTGACAGATTCGGCAGACGAATGTGCAACTATATCAGTGCAGGCCGTGTCAGGAGCGCCGCATCCTAAAACAATTCAACTTAGAGCTTTAGTGGGAAAACAAGTGGTGTTAATTTTACTCGACTCGGGCAGTACTCACACTTTTGTCGATGCATCGTTGCTGGATCGTATTCAGGTTCCACCAGTCGCCATGTCTGCCCCTCTTTTGGTGAAAGTGGCTAATGGGGATCAAGTTCAGTGCACGGACTATGTTCCTAGTTTAACCTGGTGGGTTCAGGGGAACAGTTTCTCAGCCCCCATGCGGGTGTTGTCTTTAGGCAGCTATGACATTATATTGGGCATGGACTGGTTAGAGCGATGGGGTATGATGCAGTGTCATTGGGCAGAGAAGTGGATTCAGTTTCAGTATCAAGGGAAATCAGTTAAGTTACAAGGGGTGCTTCCTTCAGTAACCACTCAGTTGTCTGAAATTTCTGCGGAGCAGCTACTGAAATGGGACAAGGGCAATGATGTTTGGGCAGTGGTTTTACTTCACCATATTGCTGCTCCTGATAGTCCAGTCATTCCTTTGCAAATCACAGAAGTTTTGCATCAGTTTGAAGATGTTTTCAGTGAGCCCAAGAAATTACTTCCCGACAGGGCTTTTGATCATGCCATAAATCTGGTACCTGGGGCTGTTCCAGTTAACTGTCGACCTTACAGGTACTCTCCCTTGCAAAAGGATGAAATCAAACGACAAGTGTCTGAAATGATTGCAGCTGGCGTGGTCACTCCCAGCATAAGTCCATTTGCATCTCCAATACTTTTAGTCAAAAAGAAAGATGGCTCTTGGCAGTTTTGTGTGGATTACAGAAAACTGAACTCCATGACAATTAAGAGCAAGTTTCCTCTTCCAGTGATCGATGAGTTATTGGATGAGTTACCAGGGACCTAGTGGTTTTCTAAATTAGATTTGAGGGCTGGTTATCATCAGATCAGAATGGTTCCAGAAGATGAACTCAAAACATCTTTTAAAACTCACCATGGGTTATTTCAAGTTAAGGTCATGCCTTTTGGATTACCAACTGCTCCTGCTACATTTCAGTGTAATATGAATTAATCCTTGGCAGACTATCTCAGGAAGTTTGTTTTGGTATTCATGGATGATATTCTTATCTACGGTAAAACTCTGGAAGATCACATTATGCATTTACAGCTAGTCTGGCTGCTCTCAGAAAAGCCAAACTGTTTGTTAAAAGGAGTAAGTGTGCCTTTGCACAGCAGTCCATGGAATACTTGGGGCATATAATTTCCCACAGAGGAGTCAACACTGATCCGGCGAAAACTGTAGCCATGTTAGCCTGGCCAGTTCCTAACAATATCACTGAGTTAAGGGGCTTTATGGGTCTTACAGGATACTATAGGAAATTTGTCAGAAACTATGGTATCTTGGCCAAGCCTTTGACTGTGTTGCTAAGGAAACAAGCATATCAGTGGTCACCAGAGGCCACCATTGCTTTTGACCAACTCAAACAAGCCATGTCCTCTACACCTGTGTTGGCATTACCAGATTTCTCTCAACCCTTATGCATAGAAACTGATGCTTGTGATACAGGGGTAGGAGCGGTGTTAACTCAGCAAGGACACCCCATTGCCTTTTACAGTAAAGCCTTGGGAGTGAAAAACCAACATCTCTCAATTTATGAAAAAGAATTTCTAGCTATTATGATGGCCATTGATAAGTGGAGACAGTACTTGTGTAGGGGGCACTTTGTGATTAAAACAGACCATCAGAGTTTATGTCATTTGAGTGATCAAAACCTCACATCTGATCTTCAGCGAAAAGCTATGACCAAAGTAGTGGGCTTCCAGTTCACTATTCAGTATAAAAGAGGAATTGAAAACACAGTGGCTGATGCCTTATCCAGGGTGGCTCACTTGTTAACTGCTCAGGCAGTCTCTACTTCCCAGCCCATTTGGCTTCAGGAAGTTCTGAATTCGTATACAGTGGATCTTCAGGCCCAGGAATTGCTACAGAAATTGGCTGTTAAGAGTGATGCAGTCTCTGATTTCTCTCTGCACAATGGGCTGCTCATGCACAAAGACCAGATATGGATTGGCTCTAATTCTGGTCTGCAAACCAAATTGATCCAACCATTTCACTCTTCTCCTGTTGGAGATGACTCAGCTAGTTTAGCTACATATCATCGGGTCAAACAGTTGTTCAGCTGGCCGCATTTGAAACATGATGTGGAAAACTTTGTCGAGCAGTGCAACACTTGCCAGGAAGCAAAGCATGAACTGTGTAGAACACCTGGGTTATTGCAACCATTACCGATCCCTGATGGACCTTGGCAGTCCATTAGCATGGATTTTGTGGAGGGCTTGCCCAAATCAGAAGGGTATAATGCTATTTTAGTGGTCGTGGACCTTTTTACTAAAGTAGCTCACTTCCTGCCTCTGAAGCACCCTTTCTCGGCTGCTTCTGTCACCAAAGTTTTCCTCAACCATATTGTGCGATTGCATGGATTACCTCTGACCATCATATCTGACCGTGATAAAAAATTTACAAGCACCTTTTGGAAAGAGCTGTTTCGGGTCTGGGGCACTGAGTTGCAGATGAGCACCGCGTATCATCCTCAAACGGATGGCCAGACTAAACGCGTCAATCAATGCTTGGAAATGTACCTTCGCTGTGCCGTACATGACATTCCAGCTCGGTGGGCTTCTTGGATACCACAGGCCGAATTCTGGTACAACTCCTCTTACCATTCATCTCTGGGTTGTTCCCCATACAAGGCGTTATACGGTCATGAACCTCACCAAGGTAATCTGCCCGTGCTGACAGAATCGATGAATTCTGATGTTCAGCAATGGATCTCGGTACAGCCTGAACATGCTGCATTACTCAAGGCGCATTTGGCGCGGGCGCAACAAAAGTATAAACAGTATGCGGATCGGAAGCGTTCCCAGCGCGAGTTTGCGGTGGGTGAAAAGGTATACTTGCGCCTCCAGCCGTATGTTCAATCTTTCGTGGTGAATCGCCCCTGCCCCAAGCTGGCGATGAAGTTCTTTGGGCCTTTTCCAATTCTGGACAGAGTGGGCACGGCTGCGTACATGTTGGAGTTGCCACATGGCAGCCTGGTTCATCCCGTCTTTCATGTGTCTCAGCTTAAGGCGCACATCCCCGATCATACACCGGTGTTTCAGACTCTGCCTGCTCCAGTTGACCTGTCTCTGCCAGGAGTTTATCCAGAAGACATTCTTGCCAGACGTCTTGTGAAGAAAGGCAACGCGGCGCACTTGCAGGTGTTGATCAAGTGGTCTTCCATTCCGTCGGAATCAGCTACTTGAGAGGACTACAATAGCATCAAGATGCGGTACCCACGTGCACCAGCCTGGGGACCAGCTGGTTCTCAAAGGGGGGAGCCTGTCAGTGTAGCTACACTGACGATGTTCAGTTCGTCATCTCAAGCAGTGTTGAGCGGGAAAGTGTAGGAGGCCGTGGGCCTGTGTGTTCGAAGGGTGGGCCGTCTGGGCCGTGTAACCAGGGTGGGTCGTGCGTCGTTATAAGCACGCAATGTCTGTGTAGCTGGCATCGATCAGGAAATAGAACTTGACGTCTCTCACCTTCTTCCTCCTCGGTATCTCACTTGCTCCCTGCTTCCCTACTCCCGAGTTGCGGCGCAGTTTACCCAAACCCTAGCTCGCGGTCCCCTTGACGGCGAGGTCGTGACAGATAGCAGCTGTGTAGTTGTGTTGGTAATGTCTTGGCGTTGGTTCTATAAAGATTCCAGGCTGCATTATTCCTAGCAACGCCTGTGTCTCGTGCTCGCGGTGCGGCCGGCCATGGTAAACGGGCCCAGCGTCAGCTAATCGCGTGGTATGTTCCTTTCGCCTCGGAAGGAGTCAAGAATAAGATCGACCCGTCACATCTATACTATTATCTGTACTATTAAAGTGGAGTTTACCGTCGTCGTCGTAGTAGTAATGGTTCAACCATGCTCCTCACCCACGTATTGTTTCCACGTCTCGTTGTCGCTGCACGATAAAAAAAAGATGAACGCTACGTACAAAAATCAGCCACGACAAGGCAGTCACACACGTTCCCACGAGGCCACGATCCATGTCTGGCAACCGCCGGAAGAGGTGGCGATGGAGAGGACGCCGGGTGAGATTACTTGAGTTCGGCCGCCGCTACCGCCCTTGTCCGGCCGCATCTGCCATGGATCTACTGCCACTACCATGCGAGAGAGACACGAGATGGAGAGTACGCCGTGCGGAGCAAGTTGAAGAAAACCTCGTGCAGCAGGTGGCGGAGAAGACGACGGAGGCCCAGGAGGCGAGGCCGGGGTACCTCAAGTTCGTGCAGCATGCGCTGGTGCGGGTGCTCGTGCTGGAGGCCTGGAGGAAGACATATTTCCGTTCACGTCGGGCAAGGTGAAGATCGAGCAGGTGGGGGCGCGATGAACCGGCAGTTGCACGCCTGCACCGCTGCTTCGCCTCCACCAGAACCATATTCCTATCGGCTCTCTCCCTCGTGGCCATGACCGCCTCCTACCTCGGCTTCCAGTCCTTTGTACACACCTCCTGGGATGACCTGCACTGGGAACGCCAGATCCGCGCCTTCGCCTACTATGACCCCTCGCTCAAGAAGGCGCTATTGTCGATCGTTGCACGGCGTCTTCACCGTCGAGGGCGACATCAACCGGTCGACTGCTTGCCAAGCTCTTCGATGTCGTGCCCTTCACACACGTGCTCTCCACCTCGCCGCCAGGCCGGCGTACGCTATGCCATAGAGAACCCGGACTCGTACGTGCACTCCAACGTCGTCGGGATCGTCACCCTCCTCGAGGCCTGCAAAAACGCCGACCTGCAGCCGGCAGCCGGCCATCATCTATGCCTCCTTCTCGTACGTCTACGGTTTCACCGACAAGGTGCCCTTCTCTGAGTCCCACCGTATGGACCGGCCGGCCTCGCTCTATGCTTCCGCCAAGAGGGTCGGCGAGGAGATCACTCATTCGTACAACCACATCTACAGCCTCTCCATCACCGGCATACGCTTCTTCACCGTGTACAGGCCTGGGGGCGGCCAAACATGGCATACTTCTCCTTCACCCGCAACATCCTGCAAGGGAAACTCATCACTGTCTACCACGTCGACCTCGCCCGCGACTTCACCTACATCGATGGCATCATCAAGGGCTACGGGCTACCTGGGCTCGCTCTACACGGCCGACGGGAGAACGGGCACCGGCTGCAAGAAGCGCCGGCCTGCGTTGTACAGGATCTTCAACCTGGGCAACACCCTCTGCAACTTAAACAATGATGTATGCAAGCTGAAGTTGAAAGACTAGCAAGTCGAATAGCTTAATTTGCACCAAGGTACATTTATGATTGATCTTGCATAAGCGCATTTGGTATTTGTAATAAACTTGGCTAAAATATGTCTGGAACTGGACAGTCGAAATGTCAAGGCTTTATACAGAAGGTCCCAGCTTGCGGATCTAGAGTTAGGAGAGGTAGACACTAAAAAGGTGTTGTTGGAAACCGATTCTAATAATAGGTGAGCAAGTTCCGCAAATGCACTTAAGCTTCCTATGTCGAACGAGATGTGCTTAATGTTAGTTGATGAGCAAGCTGTAACTATCTTTGTTTGACAAAATGTGTTGCGTTGCATTACCACAAATCACATGTATATTGATTCTGATATATCCCAACAGTGAGAAAGGAGCTGGGTTTTTTTTTGTCCCTTAGTTTTCCAAGACATGTTGCACAAGGCTCCTGGGCCAACATTCTTGGTAATTGATGGTGTGTGTAAGCTTATGATGGTTTGCCAACTATATAATTCTGGAATTTCCTTTGAGAATATGTTTTTAAATTGGGAGTTGGGCTAAAGAATACGCTATCGAAACACATGCTAATGAGTCATGAACATTGGCATTCAACCATGTGAACTTTTCACTATGTGTAAATAAATTTTTTATATAATGTCATCTCACGGCATGTGGTGATAAACTGATAATTCCATACACTTGTTAATGGCAATACAAGTTTCAAAGCCAAGGTAAGGTGAGATGACGAACTTTTGAAACGATCGCAATGCTAAAGCAAGTGTGGATGAAGAGAACGAAGGTAGAGAGAAAGTAGGGGTAGGGATAATGTCGATTTTGTGTTGGAGAGAGTGGTTAAGGGTCTGTTTGGTTGGAGGGTTTGGCCCGCATCGAGCGAGCGAGCGGAGGGAGTTGTGTGGTTGGGCGGGTGAGCGGACATGACGACGTGGGCTGAGCCAATTTTATCCTGTGAACCGGGGCCGAGCGACGCGTCTGAATCTGTCGAGCCGCGCGACCGCGAGCGACGCGAAGCGAGTCAGCGAAGCAAACACAAGACACGATGACCACATGAGGAAAGAAGCAGGAAGGTATATGTCGCGGCTATAAGAATGAAAACTACATGGCGTCATTCTCAACACATATTGTTTATGTGATCTGTATGTTTTATTATTCCGTGGCAAAGCACGGGCACCCAACTAGTTGTTATTAATTAGTACCACATCAATAGATTACTACAAAAACACAAACCCAATTTATAAGCGCGAGTATTCTATATACCTCTTGCCTACGGCACGAAGGCATAAGCATAAATGAAAATGTATGTATGTACAATAGTTTGTATGTACAAAGTTAAATTATCCATCTGTAAAATATGAATATGAAAAAGAGTTGTATGTAGAAAAATGGGTTGTATGTAAATAAGTGATGTGCTATTCATTAGGACAGTGCATTTTTACACCATGGTACAATCACTGCTGATAAATATATGTGTGCGCGTAGAAAATACTATCTTCGTCTCTTCTTATTTCGCGTGTAAGTTACTGAATTACATTACAAACTAACGACAACTAAAATACTAAAGTTGTCAAGTATAAAAATTAATTTTAAGATGTATTTAATAACATTACGAATGTTGACATTTTGTCTACTTCTCGTTCTTTTTACTCTGCATTTTGTCTACTTCATCCGGCCGCAGAAGTAAGCGGTCTTAACAAACAAACTGATTGCCCACACGACCGTACAATTGACTTTGAAATGAGAAAATTCCAAAACTATATATACGAGGTATTTTGTTTGAAGCGACACGGGGAAACCTATTACCCTACCACCACCACTCGCCCGCGGTGGCAACGCCCCGGCCTGTCTCCGGACGTGGTGGGGAGATCTCGCAGTGGACGCTGATGAACCAACGGACGAGACAGATACATGCATGTTGTTCAGATCGTCCATGGTTCCCCCTTGCGGCTGTTTGACGCGATGTTGCACGACAAGCTAATGCGGCACCCTCGTACTCCGCTGGTGACCATAGGGGGAGGCGCGACAATGGTTGGACGTCATGCGAAGGTGTGAGACTGTAGGGATCTACCACCATGAATAGCGTGACGACAATTGCAGCCCATAGTTGCACAACAAAGGAAGCCCCATGTGAAAAAAATCACTAATTATTGAGTACTTCTTCAAACGAACGCTTCATTCCTTCCGTATTTGACAAGTGGTGCACTGTACACGAGCCACTTATCACGATATGAAATTTCCTTTTTTTGTTAGAAGCATGCAAAGAACCTTTTGCGTAAGTAAATTCGTGTCTCAATGGGAGACACGACCGTGCGGCATGAGTCATGCCTTTTTATTTAGAGGCTCCCGTGAAAGTAAATTTGTGCCTCCCGCGGAGGCATGATCGTGCCTTTTTTAGAGGCACAGGTCGTGCTTGTTTTTTTAGAGGCACATGTGGTGCCTATTTTTTAGAGGTAAGCTACGTGCCTCCCGTGAAAGTAAATACGTGCCTTCCATGAAGGCAGTGCTTTCTTTAGAGGCATAAATCATTTTTTTAAGGCATACGGGTTGCCTCTTTTTAGAGACACGTGATGTCCTTTACCGAAAGTGGCCTCCATGAGATGCAATATCATAACTTTTTAAATAAAAAATCCACCAAAATGTAAAGAAAACCCACACGAAAACCATTTTTTTAGAAAAACCTTGAAAAAATCAATTTAAATACCGAAAATGCATAAAAAATTAAACTAAAACTAAAATCTGAAGAAATCGTTCTAAACGCGACACGCCGACACGTAACACGTTTTTAGGGTGATCCTTAATAAGCTTCGAATGAGAGCTCTTTTAACTTTTAACTAGCTAGTTGCTCTCCCATGTGAGATTAATGAGACATTGGACACCCAAAATTGTAATGTCTCTGAGTAACTGCTGCTCACGGCCGGCTTTGGTATGTCAGATTGCAAATCAAAAGTTCAAATTTGACGTCCAATGCATTTTACTAAGATAAAGGTTCTCTCTATGCGTGCTGCAGAGATTAATCCCGCCTTAATCATAGGGGTTAATTAGATCAACCACAACCATGAAATTGACTGCAGCTAGCGGTCGACCTGGTGATTATTCCACCTGCTGTTGCAGTTGCGCTAATTAGTTTCTCTCTAGCATCTCGCAGAACCTCTTGAACGACTCGAGCTTCTGCAGCTTCATCTGGTCGTGGAACCTCCGGATGAACACGTCGGCGACGTGGTCGATCTCGTCCTCCAGCTTGAACTCCACGCCGCCTCGCTCCGCCGCGCCACGGGCCAGCTCGATCACCGACCCCGGCGGCGGCGCGTTCGCCAGCTGCAGCTGCTTCGTCACGTCCTCGTCGCCCTCCTCTTTCTCCTCCTCGCCGCCGCCGACCAACGGCGAGTCGCTGCCGCCGTCCCGACCAAGGGCAAAGCTCGGCAGGCTGTTAAGTAGCACGGCGGCCTTCCTCCCCTGATCCGCCACGAAGCTCGGCAGCTTCTCCAGCACGGCGAGCTTCCTTCCTTCCTGCTGGCCATTACCATTGCCGCCTCCCACAATTGCGTGGATCTTGCTGTTGATGGCGTCCCTCAGGAGCTTCTTGTTGCGTAGGATGCCGAAGAAGACGAGCCGCGTCCGCGCGGCGCTCGTCCTGGCGCGCGTCGCAGCCGACCTCTCCTTCACCGCCGCCACGATGGCCGAGAACAGCTGCTTCAAGAACCTGGACGCCTTCTTCATCTTGATAGATTCCCCAATGAATGACGATAAATTAACGCAACTCGGTCAGTTGATCGGGAGATGATGAATCTAGTTAATGGAGTTGCTTGCAATTGTTTGTTGCTAATGGCAAGCTATATGAGTGAACTGTGTGTTTTGGCATGGAGTTTGGTTCCTAGGGCTCCATGGGTATATATAGGGGTGTGGTGTGGTGAGCTGATAATGGGATCACTAAGGTGGTTATCTAGAGATCTCTCATTATCTACCTTCAAGGCTTCTTCCGGGAAGCTTCAGCATCACATGCAGGGTCGAGTAAGTAGCTAGGAATTATCAGGAGCACTGAAGAAACATAAGGAAATGAGAGGGGCCGGTCAGGGCAGCGGAAAGGTAACTAGTAACATATCAAAGGGCTCGTGATTAAAGCCAAAGTAGCAGCAAAAAAGAAGATGCACATGAAGCACAGCACAGGCAAAGAAAAGCAACAGAAACACCATCGTATGTCTGGTGTGTGATGCATGCATGGTCCCGATCGAGTGTAAGTAGGTTGCATGTCTCCAAGCCGCATCTTGCTCATGCTGCGCAACAGTTGTATTCCATGAAAGAGAGTTGGGTTTGCTTCTTTTGAGGTTATCATGCTAAAACAATTATCTTGCTTGATCTGGGGTTGCAACTTGCCAACGGTGAGATTTGAGGCTGCCCACCTTCCCTCTGATTGGCATTCTACACATCTAATAATAATTTTCTGCTATATATCCAAAGACTGACGAGTGTGACGACCATGGACAGAATTGATGCTTTTCGTTGTGGCGTCTAAGTGAAGTGATCTTGGGTACGTAGCATGAGGTTACTCGGCAGCAAGGATCTGCAGATGGCCTTATATTAGTGCATAACTATCTTTTACGTAACTGTGATCAACCTGAACTAATATACTCAAGGAAAAAAAAAACTACGCACCCTCTCTGTCTTTGAAACAACCAAATTTACAGTAGTAGTAATCCGCCATCGATATCATCATTGCTACACGGCTTAAGGGCCGGGGAATCTCGATGATTAAGCTAAGCTATAGCTGCTAATCTTGGATGCTTTTCATTGGGAAGCCTTCGTCGCTAAGGCTGTTCACCATGGCCGCATCTAGCAGTAGCAGCCCCTGCCTTTTGTCCTGCATGCTTGCCCCTACGAGGAGGAGCCGCATCATGCATGTATTTCTATGCATGGGTTGCATCCGGTGGGAGCGGCCGGGCCACCGCAGCTCTTTTTCTTACCAAACGAAAACCCTTTCGCAAAGCTGAAACGTAGTACTACTGTACTGCCAAATCTTTCATCGCCACTCTTTCTTTTTCCACACTGCTCCCTTTTACGGCCAGTAAAACCATTGCCACTTGTCGCATGCTCGTGTAGATCCAAAACTAAGAATAATTTAATGTTCAGAAATGACGTAGAGTTGGTTTTGATTCTCAGATCCAAAACAATTAAAGAATGCGGCATGGAAGAAATGGTGAAGAACTAGAAGGACATGAGCAAAACAAACTTCTGATTGTTGTAGGCGATCAAAATCACTGTCCTGAACCGACTCGCATTGCTCCACCGTCTACCCATTTACCAACAAACCCAGCCTCAACATGTTTGACCATAAAGCACAACATATTCACGGGATCAAATCATGAAGTAAATATTAAATTGAAAGTCAAAATTGGTTATGAGGCTTGTAAAATTATGGAGCAAAGCATAATGCGTTGATCAGATAAAAAATCATGAACAATTTTTAAATTCAAGGCTTGATTTGATTGTGATCCCTTTAAAATTAGGAGCCTAGGGCATCTCCAACGCTAACCCTAATACCTCTCGCTTCCGTTCGAGCCATGCTGTCTGTATATATTTTGTCATCCAACAGAGTCCTATCACTAGTGGACAGACCCCCATATTATCCCGGTTCAAATGGGTCTTCGGTCCCGGTTCAACACCCGGGACCAATAACTCGGGACCAATGCTGGTCCCGGTTGGGCCACAAACCGAGACCGAAGAGGGGAGGGGTCATTGGTCCCGGTTGATAGGAAGAACCGGGATCAGGCCTCCATATTTTTTATTTTTTATTTTTTATTTATTATTTATTATTTTTCTTAATCTAAGATCATTATGGTTAATCTCAGATCAAATTGACCTTCGTGGTCAAACTTCCCCAAGGTTCACCCATCCTCACACTACTCCAGCCCCAGCAGACCTTCGTGGTCAAACTTCCCAAGGGTCACCCATCCTCACACTACTCCAGCCCAGCACGCTTAACTTGTCAGTTCCATTCAACACCTACCCCAACTCGCTTAACACACGCTTGTTGATATATGTATCATATCATTCCTATTAAACCTTGTTGATGTCTATGTTGTGATGAAATTTAAAAAAAATTGAAACTTCCCGATCGGTTACCTATTATATTTAAAGGTTTTTAAATTATTTTTTTGAAAAAAATATATTTCTTTTTATGTTTGAAAACACATTTTTCATTTTCCGAGTGACAAAAATGGGGTTTTTTGTGAAGATTCTACCAAATATTTGATGTAAACTTGAACCACTTTATTTTTGTAAAATACTAGACCATATTTTATTTACAATTGACCAAAGTTTCCATGTAATATGGTTTTTATATACCTTTTCTGAAAAAGACAAATTTCCGCAGATTCAGCTGGAACGGGGTCAAATTTGAACTACATGTGCTTGATAGTTTTCTCTTTATTTTTTGAAAAAATCATTTCTAGATACACAAGTAGTGATTTCATCAGGGATCCACCAAGACTTTTGTAAGATTCCACCCCTATCTATTACCGGTCATGCCTTCCGTTTTGACCACTTTTTGAAATCGACAAAAATAATTCAAAAAAATAAAAAAATTGTAAAACATTCGCGTTGCATCCTAATTTATGTCTTAGTAACCATACAAAACAACAAACTTGGAATAAGGAAAATATCTTATAAAAGTCCTTTTAAAATGAGCTACCGAGTATGAATATTCATGACTTTCAAGCCAAATGACCGATGTTACAGCTAGTTTGAAAGGATAGTTTTCCCAAATTATCTCATATTTTGCACATGTGTGTATATTATACTAGCCAACAAGTTTGCCAAAGGCAGTTTTTATTTTCTTTGCACGAAAAATCCATTTTCCATTTTCCGAGTGACACAAGTAGGGGTTTTTTGTGAAGGATCTACCAAATATTTGATGTCAACTTGAACCACTTTATTTTTGTAAAATATTAGACCATGTTTTATTTACAATTGACCAAAGTTTCCATGTAATATGATTTTTATATACCTCTTCTGAAAAAGACAAATTTCCGCAGATTCAGTTGGAACGGGGTCAAATTTGAACTACATGTGCTTGATAGTTTGCTCTTTATTTTTTGAAAAAATCATTTCTAGATACACAAGTAGTCATTTCATCAGGGATCCACCAAGACTTTTGTAAGATTTCACCCCTATCTATTACCGGTCATGCCCTCCGTTTTGACCACTTTTTGAAATCGACAAGAATAATTCAAAAAAAAAAATGTAAAACCTTCGCGTTGCATCCTAATTTATGTCTTAGTAACCATACAAAACAACAAACTTGGAATAAGGCAAATATCTTATAAAAGTCTTTTTAAAATGAGCCATCGAGTATGAAGATTCATGACTTTCAAGCCAAATGACCGATGTTACAGCTAGTTTGAAAGGATAGTTTTCCCAAATGATCTCATATTTTGCACATGTGTGTATATTATACTAGCCAACAAGTTTGCCAAAGTAAGTTTTTATTTTCTTTGCACGAAAAATCCATTTTCCATTTTCCGAGTGACAAAAGTAGGGGGTTTTTGTGAAGGATCTACCAAATATTTGATGTCAACTTGAACCACTTTATTTTTGTAAAATATTAGACCATGTGTTATTTACAATTGATCAAAGTTTCCATGTAATATGGTTTTTATATACCTCTTTTGAAAAAGACAAATTTCCGCAGATTCAGCTGGAACGGGGTCAAATTTGAACTACATGTGCTTGATAGTTTGCTCTTTATTTTTTGAAAAAATCATTTCTAGATACACAAGTAGTCATTTCATCAGGGATCCACGAAGACTTTTGTAAGATTACACCCCTATCTATTACCGGTCATGCCCTCCGTTTTGACCACTTTTTGAAATCGACAAGAATAATTCAAAAAAAAAATTGAACCTTGTTGATATATGTATCATATCATTCCTATTAAACCTTGTTGATGTCTATGTTGTGATGAAATTTAAAAATAAATTGAAACTTCCCGATCGGTTACCTATTATATTTAAAGGTTTTTAAATTATTATTTTGAAAAAAAAAATTCTTTTTAATTTTGAAAACACATTTTTCATTTTCCGAGTGACAAAAATGAGGTTTTTTGTGAAGATTCTACCAAATATTTGATGTAAACTTGAACCACTTTATTTTTGTAAAATACTAGACCATATTTTATTTACAATTGACCAAAGTTTCCATGTAATATGGTTTTTATATACCTCTTCTGAAAAAGACAAATTTCCGCAGATTCAGCTGGAACGGGGTCAAATTTGAACTACATGTGGTTGATAGTTTTCTCTTTATTTTTTGAAAAAATCATTTCTAGATACACAAGTAGTGATTTCATCAGGGATCCACCAAGACTTTTGTAAGATTCCACCCCTATCTATTACCGGTCATGCCCTCCGTTTTGACCACTTTTTGAAATCGACAAAAATAATTCAAAAAAAAAATAAAAAAATTGTAAAACATTCGCGTTGCATCCTAATTTATGTCTGGGGGCTTATATGAGGGGCAACGGTCCCGGTTTTTGCCAAAAACCGGGACCAATGCCTCGCAGTGCGCCACGTGTTGGTCGCCAGAGCATTGGTCCCGGTTGTTGACAAAAACCGGGACCGTTGCCTCAGTTGAACCGGGACCGTTGCCATATTCAGACGAACCGGGACCGTTGTCCGGCATTGGTCCCGGTTCTGAAATGAACCAGGACCGATGCCTTTTTTGGGTTGGACGAAAGGGGGGTCTCTTCACTAGTGTATATCCATTCACAGGTCAATCCGCATATCATTCTTATGAGAGGAGGGCTTTCAAAGGAGTCTGAACCGCCGCCATGTACTCCAGACGAACGTGACTCATCGACATTGATGTCGATCGGAGCGACGTGACTGAATACGAGCGCATGTATTGTTATTGAATTATTTTCTATGCTTTTTATGTTGCACATTTTTTGTTCAATTTTTATTTGAACAAAGAAACACAGTATCACATTTGTAGACAGAAATAATTATACATATATCTGATTGCCTTATTATTATATTTCCCTTCCTTTGTTTCGTTTGTTGGACGTACGAGCTTAACTTTACCGACTCGTGACGGGCGGGCGTCCTTCTTTGCTTGGGTGCGTGTCAGCTGGCTTGAACAATGCCCTCGTACAATCTCGTTCTTGCTCGAAAGCTTGTGATATTCCGTACGTAAAAAGGACTCGTGCTAGGATTCTTTCAACAACACATACGTAGCAGAGTAGGATTTGCTATCCGTTTCAAAATTCAACCAGATGAGAAGCTTAACTGACTGAGATGCTACTACGTTGGATCATATTCGCTTGATTGACTGACCACCATATCTGTGTCGTGTTATCCCGATCGATGGAGACAGTGGTTGCGTGAGAGCACATGGACGCCGCATGGGCATGGGAAGAAGCTTTTCGTTCGATCTGAGAAAGATCGTCGGGCCGTCGCGTCGACGGAGGTAGTAGGTGCCGGCGTGCCGCGCATGTGCATCTCTACCTTCTTCCGTCATATGTACGGAACAATCATTGTAGAAAGATAGAGGGAGCGGTTTGCTGGAATCGATGTTTATTGCTTGAGCCTTAGAGGCATATATATATATAGGAATACAATGATTTATTTGGAGTACAAGACAAGGTAGAATATAGTCGTACTTTATCTTTTATTTCCTAATAGAATCGTATACTCAACATCCCCCGCAGTCACAACGTAGGGACGCAGACGATGAGACTGGAGAAGAATCTAAAAGCGGAGCCGACGAATATCCCCACCATAGTCGTAACAGTCGACGCATCGCGGAGTTGTGGCTGGAGTGGAAGCCAACGAGATTCCCAAGCAGGCGGTAGCCCTTTGTGTCGATGTCGAGGTAGCCGAGAGCGTAGGATGGTGAAGCCATTGTCGAGGTAGCCGTGCGAGAAATGCCGTGGTCGATGTCGAGTCGGGGTAGCCGGCGTCGAGTTAGTCGCCGAGGAGCCGCGGGTGCAAGGAAGTCAGGAGCGCAACGCGGCTCAGGAAGAGCGGCACTGGCGAGCGGTCGTCGGTCGTTGTACGGGACGTCGCGAAGAAGATGCTGGTGACGTCCGGAAGGAGACGATGTTGATGAAGCGTCGCGCCGGGTTTGCCAATCCCGGAGACACGTCGTAGACAAAGGCACGCATCGGTGTTGCCAGCACCGGGCATGCGTAGACAGACGAACACGATGTCGACGAAGCACCGCACCAGGCTTGCCAGGCCCGGGAACACGTCGTAGATGAAGGCACACACACCGGTGTTGCCAGTACCGGGCATGCGTAGACGGGGACCAGTAGGAGTTGTACGCCATGTCGGAGGGACCAACAGAGAAGGACTCGACGACGGTTGCGGCGCAACTCGGCGGGGGGTAGTAGGTGCCGAGGATAGAGTCACCGCGGTTGCCGGAGCGAGATGAAGCGGTCGAGGAAGATGACGGCGACGCTGACAGTGAGCTGGTGCTGGACGAAGACGAAGAGGATGGACGACGATGAAGTCGGTGGAATCAGAGGCAGCCCGTGGGGGGGGGGGGGGGTCCGCGTCGGTCGCCGGTAGAGGCGGCGCGGCTCGGGTGAGCGGCAACGGCGAACAGGGTGTCGGCGCGGCTCGGGTGAGCGACAGCGGCGCAGGTGGCACAGCGACGGCGGTGCTCGAAGTAGGCGAAGATGATCCGACAGCATGACGAAGACCAGGTGCGGACAGTGGCGTTCCCGCACCAAGAGAGGTGGCGCGTGTCGCGGCGCTACGGCCCGAAGGGGCGACGCAGCGGCGGCGCGCGTGTCAGGGGCGACGGCGGGGAAGACCTCGAGGCGGTTGCAGGGATCGCGTGCCACGCTCGCTACGGCCCGACGGGGGCGACGCAGCGGCGACGCGCGTGTCAGGGGCAACGGCGGGGAAGACCTCGAGGCGGTTGCAGGGATCGCGTGCCACGCTCGCTACGGCCCGACGGGGCGACGCAGCGGCAACGCGAGGGTCGGTGCAGCCTCGGGGACGACCTGGAGCGGACAGCCTCGGGGCGGCGGTGACCGCGGGCTGCGACACTACGGCCCGAAGGGGCGACGCAGCAGCAGCGCGCGGGTTGGTGCAACCGCGGGGACGGCCTCGAGGCGGCGGCGTGGACTGCGCGCCGCGGCGCTGCGTCCTGTGGGGGCGTTGCAGCGGCGACGAAGAAGTCGGGGCAGCCACCGGGAGAACCACGGGGGCGGCGACGGCCGCCCGACGCTCGATCGGTGGATAGGCGCTTGTACTCGGATACAGATGGGGCCGATCGCGGGCGGGCGGGTGATCAATCCGATCGCCCGCGAGGTGGAGGGGGCTGCTCGGCGTGATGATGGCGATGGGGACTGAGCAGAACCGGCCGACGCGGGCGAGTCGACGCGACTCCAGCGGGCGTCGTACGGGGGCGATGATGGTGGCGGAGGACTCCCGATCTGAAGCGAAGGCGGCGAAGTTCGGCGAGGGCAACGGGTAGGCTGACACGCGAAAGGCGACCACGGGTCGCCACGTCGCGCGAAGCCGCCTTGTCGGTGATGAAGCCGGTAGTCACGCCGGTGTCGGAGTAGAGGCGCGTGAGGATCGACGGCGCCGGTGGGCGACGCAAACCGATCTTAGATCGGAAAACCAAAAAAGACGTCGATCAAGACGACCGGCGGAAGAGAGAAACCCGGATCAAAAGATCGGGAAAAAGACTTTCTAGGGCAGCCGGTCCACAGAACCGGCGGACGAACCCTAGGTACGGGCGGCGCGGCCCCGGCGCCGGCGATCATGGATCAGTCCCGGGGGCGGCGCGGACGGAAGCGACGGCGGCGGCTAGGGTTTAGATCGTGTTTAGGCTGATACCATGTAGAAGGATAGAGAGAGGGGTTTGATGGAATCGATGTTTATTGCTTGAGCCTTGAAGACATATATATAAAAGTACGTACAATGATTTAGTTGGAATACAAGGCAAAGTAATATAGAGTCCTACTTTATTTCTTATTTCCTAATAGAATGCGTATACTCAACAATCATCAACCAGCCAAAGGCTCATCTTGATCGCCGTTCTACTCAAAATGAAATGAAAGGGCAATCACTGGCTAGTTAATAATTCAGGCGATCGAGGTGACCAATCGCAGACAAAAGCCAGTCTCTCTTTCAGCGGCTTGTCACCTGCACATGCAAGGAGCTATGATTAGGAGCAAAACCAAAGGAGCTAGCGCCAAAAGGGGCACGCACGCACGCGACCAGAATTAAACTACGCCGTCGCCCGTCGCCGCTGTTGGATTCGCAGTCGATTTCATGGCCGGTGGATGGATCCAGCTTTCTCCACAGCCAGCCCGTACATTACGTGTTCCTGAGAACGACGTGTGGCCACTGACTGATTTGTCAAATAACTTTGGGGGTTTGGGTGGGTGTGGGCGGGGTTGCATGTTTCGTCAGCAGCTTTCTTCGGCTCACCGTGCGCGCGCGGTGCGTGACAGCATGCATGCATGCATGGTACCACACCGGCCGGCCGGAATGAGAAATATCTCGTGCGCGCTGCGATTCTGAGTATCCGACCAGCTAGCGCTGGTTCCATCCACATACGCCGACCAACGGAAACCCGTAGTAGGTCCTTGGAGTAGAGGCGGTGAAATTGATGCCCTTGAAAATTGATAGGGGAACTGAGCAAGCTTCCTCCGATCAGGTGTATAGAGCGTGCGCAGTGCACTTGTACTCATCGATTTGATTAACTAAATACATATTATATTATCTCTAGTACCTAACAAGATATAAAACAGTAATATTTGTTGGAGTATAATGTTCAGTCTTCTTTCAGTTCGGAATTTTGGAGTAACTGCCTAGTGCATCAATTTAATATGATATCCGAGCCAAGAGGTCTTGAGTTCAAGACCCTGCTAACGCAGTATTAAATAAACGATTCTACGGCTTGCATCAAACCTACGCTAAGGACTAAAATAGCCTAGACGTGAGAGGGAGTGTTAGAATATAAATATATTGCATAGCCCTCCATCAGTTTGGACTGACGGGTGAACTGATTAGATGCATAAACATGCAACCAAGAGGTTTAGAGTTCAAAACCCACTTCCGCTGCTCAATGCATCAATTCAACAATATTTAATAGTTTTGAACGAAAAACTGGTCTGATATGTCCTTTAAATTGGCTGCTTGTATAAAAAAAATTAAGAAAAATCTTAATACGAACCTACAATACCTTAAATATTAAGGATTTGGGTAGATTTTTCAGTTCCAATGGACAAAGCCCGACTGGGCAGGGGCATCTCCTCTCACCATCGCTGCCTTCCAACCCTGTTGCATCCTCCTTCCACGGGCGCCACCACAACCACCAAGGCATGACCGCGCCCCCACCTTACCTTGATGGCCCCGACCTCGACGACATTGGTCATGTGCTCTGTTATTACTTCTACTATCCTACTCCCACTGGTGATGGTTATCAAAGAAATACGAGAATCTTTCACCTTATTGCTGTTGTGTACATTTCCTTTGCTCAAATAAAAAAGAAATACCCATGTTGATGGCTGGAATTCTCGATGGTTTCGTGTATATTCTATCAAACACAACTATACAACCAGTCATACTTGACATCAACCAAATGAAATCCACCGCGCAATAAAAAACATCCACAAGTATAACACGCCACAAGGGATGCTGGCAGGTGAGTCTATAATGCATAAGGGACATTTTAGCACATAACACCACTTGTTGGGGCATTTTTTTTTTTGCACAGAACCACAGCTCTTGATCTTTTTTGCAGAGAACACCACTATTTGAGGTAATCACTTGCAAAGAACACATAAAACGTTACTAGCTTGTTTAACTCCAAATTAGCAACCTAGGCCCACCCATATGGACGCCATTGCCACCCAGTTTGATCGAAGAGGCAGAGGCGGCTGCTTGTTCCGCGTCAAGCTGCAGCCAGCGATGCTAACTTTAATGGACCATGATGTATTGAATTTTGTTTGTTCACATTTTGTGGGATACTTTCAGCAAATTTAATGAACCATACAATATATAGCATGAGGAACCATACAATATATAGAATTTGGAAGCGTAAGACAATATATACATAAGGCTCAATAAGATGTCAAGCATATTTGACACGATTAACCACACTAGTGTTGGCATATGGCTGTTGTCCCTGCCCATTACTTCCTGACGGGTGGTCCTAGCTTGTTAATTTGGGGTTAAACACACTAATAATATTTTATGCGTTCTGTGCAAGTAATTACCCCAAATATTGATGTTCTCTGTAAAAAAGAACAAGAATTGTGGTTCTGCGTAAAAAATGCCCCAACAAATAGTGTTATGTGCTAAAACCTCTGCATAAGGCTTTGAAATAAATATTTCTGATGAAGCGGAAAGATGATATGGATCGCTGGATGCTACTTGTCGGGACAAAATTTCCAATGTGCGCTCTGCAAAAGCCAACAACAGAGCCTTGATCCAGGTGCTTTTAGCAGGGTCAGTCAAGAGCCATATATTTGTGCATCCACCGTTGGGTTTCCAGTTATTCGTCTCAATCATGCACAGAGCGTCGTTCAACTCGCCTAAGCTAGTAAGCTTTGAGGTGTCCGAATTTGGCGACGATGGCGCGCCACTCCTTGGACACGCATCGGAACCGGCACACGGACTTCTCCGGGACCCTTGATAGGATGTCGGAGATGAGCTCGTTTGGCAAGTAGGGAGGTAGTGTGGACGGAGCCTGGAACAGCGCCTGCGCCCGGTGAAAAAGAAGGCGCAACGTGGACGCCTTGATCCCCATTATGTGATTTGGCTTCCTTCCGGCCGGCGGCCGCCGGCGAGTTGACGCACCGCCGAATTATATTCCACGTCGATTGGGTCTCCTTACGTATACCGTCGAATTTTGTTCAGAGAGAGATTGCTGAGGACCTTGAAGATTACGTGTGTAGGGCGATCGAGATGATCGGATAAGACATCGACCCGTTTGTAAGGTAAGAAGACAAGGACAAATCGGGCCGTACGGGAAACGATCTCGGTGAACTCCTATCTTGCAAAGAGATGGGAGTACGTACGTGGTGGAAACGGTCGGAATCCGTGATGGCGCCGGGAATGAGCTATGGGAGAGCAAGGCGAGGAAGAAGCCGCCGCCCTCCAGGACTCACTGCCGGCGTTCGCCTGGATGTCGGGCCATATCGGGTACGGGCAGTTGTTCACGACGGTGAGGGTCATCGGGGCGAAGTCCGCCAGGAGGAGGCCGCAACTCGGGAGGAAGGCGGCGAGCAGGAGGAGAAGCCCTGCCATGGTTGGGCCCGACTGAGGTAGGTGGCGGTGGGAGTCCATGGGCGCCGCCACCTGCTCATCATTCCCTCGATGGCGACTCGGGATTGAACGGGCACTGGCGGGGTAAATGGGATTTCAGTAGGCTAAGTGGGATAGCACATTTAACCTTTTTCTTATCCAATGAAGTCCCACTTATGAGTTTTAAGTGGGATGGAAAATTAAGTCCCACTTGTTCCCACCCCACTTGCAGCCTGAGGTCGGATGGATTCGCAGCCTCTGAAAACGCGGCATATTGCTGAACGCGGGTGATCTAGACGGAGCAGACCCGCGCGTGCATGAGCCAGCATCAGACTCATCGTGCATGCATGCATGTGTTGGATGGCAGCTCCCGTTATTTGCCAATGTCATGAGCCAGCATCAGACTCATCGTGCATGCATGCATGTGTTGGATGGCAGCTCCCGTTATTTGCCAATGTCATGAGTCTTCAGTTATGCCAGTTTCTAAGTCTTTGTTTCATCATTCCTATGTTCCCGATTCTTAAATTATACTCCCTTCGTTTTAAATTAGACGACGTCTATTTATATACATGTTTAGATACACAATACAAATGAAAGTCATCTAATTTGAGACCGAGTGAGTATATGTCAGTCTCTAAGTTTTAGCTTATCTAGTCTTGAGTCCATCGGGGTATCGATTCCATT
Source organism: Bromus sterilis (assembly GCA_950022295.1). Classification (NCBI taxonomy): domain Eukaryota; kingdom Viridiplantae; phylum Streptophyta; class Magnoliopsida; order Poales; family Poaceae; genus Bromus; species Bromus sterilis. The sequence goes on along the minus strand of OX465598.1, from coordinate 15,231,104 downwards.
TCCATACCGAAATTTTGTGATCATTCTTCAGTTTCTAAATCTTTCGTCAGTGTTAAGTTTAGTTTTCATTCGAAATATGCAGATGTGGCGCCATGTGTGTGGATAGCCAGACAGCCCTTGCCAGCAGAAAGGCAGTGTTTTTTCTTCTATGTGTGTCTCGACAACACGTTCCATAAATCAATTGTATATATTTTCTCTCTTTTTTGTTTACAGCTTGCTCATATGTACATGACTCATCTGGTACTTTTCTCATTCTCGTTTTTCAGATGACTAAGACTGAGGTACTAAGGTTTCCATTTTTGTATGTTGTGTCATTCATCAGTTCAAATTCTTTTTGGCCATGTTTTTCGGTCATTATTCTTTTGTCCTTGGTATTTATCTGTGCCTTCTCAGTCCACTTCTCATGACTTTTAAGGTATCTTTCTTCAGTTTTTGCCGTGTCATTCAGAGTACTCGATCTTCATTTAAATTCCATATTTATACCTTCCTTTTTATTTCTCTTCATCTCCTCACTGTTTGTGTCAATATGCCTTTTGAACTCATTTCCTTGTCACTGGCTTGTTCCTTGTATGCAGGTTTTCATACTCTATTTCTCCTTTAGTCTTTAGTGTCTCTCTGTTTGAGGTACTCACTATCTGTTTCTTCAATTTTCAGGAGAAAATATGGAAATATTGGGCTCCGACTAGGTGCAAGTCCTTTTGCTAGTTGGATTGCCTTAGAGGTTACCCTCAGACGGATAATCTTGGAAAGCGGGGAGCGAGGACCATGATCCAACATGGCAGCTATGCATGATCTGAAAGAGCAATTCACCTACTCCCTCCGATCCATATTAATGTACTTGAGTTTGTCTAGATACACATGCATCTAGTCTAAATACTTAACTAGATACATACGAATCTAGACAAAGTTGAGTACATTAATATGGGTCGGAGGTAGTACTTTTATTGACTGCTCCTCAACTACAACCAGAAATAGTTTGTTCAGCTGGGTCAGTACATAGCCAAACTCCACTGTCCTTGGCGAGCTCGTTTTCTTTCTCGAACTATGGGCGAGCTAGCGCCTTTTCTTCTGAGCTGAATCTTGCGTTATGTCGGTTACCTTTTGTATATTTTGTTTGTGTTTTTTTCCTTTAGAAATATTCCATCATTTTTCTCTGTTTTAGTTTATTTTTCTTGAACCATGTGATGATGCAGCAGTGCAGGTTGACTTGGATCAAGTATCTCGTATATTCCTGGAGTTGTGTAAATCTGCTGGTCGGAGAGTTAACTATACTGCGTTCGATAATTATTCTGTATAAGCTTATATGCTCTACTTATTTTTGCCCCCACTATCTCCCAAATGAAGATGCATTTCTCCCAGGAAACTGGAATTCTGGAGACTCAAACAGTGATCTATTTTGGAGCTTTGTTTGGAAATTGACTAACCTGGGGTGTAAGAAGAGAACGGATAAGGTTTTGGAACTATAGGGCATCATAATTGATCACCCTGACCGTGGTGTTTACAATAAACCAACCTATTTGTTGTCACTATTGACCACAACATTGCCGCTGATCTCGGCGGGTTTAAGCTCAATAGCTTTGTCTTCAGTCTTGTAAATGGAACTCGAGACATTTTGATTTTAGGGTGAAGTTTGGTAGACGTTTTGTCTCTCCTCTCCCAACTTCCCTGTGGCCACCAATATCGTCGTCCCTCAGCCCTCCAACACTCCCCATTGGCACCACCCTCCTCCCCATCTGCTCTGGAACCATTTGGAACCGCTCCACACCCCCTTGGCGAGCATATGGTCACTACCGCCTTCACTCGGCCTTCCAGCAGCTATATGGCCTTTCATTCTATTGCTTTTACTCTGGATAATCTGGGATGCAAGAAATGCAAAAACTTCAGGGGTTTAACCATGTCTTCCAATGATGTAATTAAGGCGGTCATAGATGACCTAACTCTTTGGTCCCATCACCTTCATAAGGCGGAGGCCAAACATCACGCCGGTTTGTGGCGTGATTTCTTTTCTTCCCGCCTCTCCTAATCCCTTGTAATGTGACAACAAAAAACAGAAAATGAAATTTATTCAGGTGGGGAGGCTTTCCCCTCTGGTGACAGTTTTAAAAAAAAAACTGCTCAACGAGATATGTCCCTTGGCAATTGTGTCGGTAAGGTGCTATTGGAAGTGTCATGGGGTTGTCACGCCATATGTCATCTCCTGATGACTCGTAGGTGTGGATCTTAGGGCGTCTTGAGGTTTATCCTGCACAAGATCTAGGGAAGACGAGTCACCCAGGTTCGGCCCTCACGATGATGGTAAAAACCTACTCCTGCTATATCGATATTGATGATGATAGTCTCGATTACAAGGTTGTGATTTTGCTACTTGAAGATCAAGAACTAATGACTTGGATCCCTATATATGAAGACCTAGGAGCTCGCCTTATACACACAACGGGGCCTAGGGTTACAAGTTATCTCTGGGTTGTTCTAGAGGTCAGATTCCGTAAGTGATGGGCTAGTTTCTGTAATATCCGGATTGTGGAACACAGAAAACGTTTTTCTTGGCACTATTTTTTGTAATATTGCGTTTTTTTTGTTATGCTGCTCACGAGGTTGACATGATTTTTGTTAAGAAAAAAAATGTTACTATGAAGCAACAAAAAATTAAGCTTCCATGATATATTAAAATGTTTTCTCTGTAAGAGAAGGGCTAGAACAGCTGATGCCTAACATCGACCTAGGTTCTTCATCTTGCATCTGCATCTGGGCGTCTGCAGGATTGACATCAACTGCAATGGATCAACTACAAATAACACTGCCCAGAAATAAAGATTGATTCGATGTTGATAAATTTGCATCTGCAGTCAAGGAGATGGATAGTGAATCTCTTTTTGCAGAGGTCGAAAGGCAGCTAGCTATACATCATTGGAAAGTTACTCCTTGTTAGTACCTCCAAAGTGATGCAGTGCTAGCCACGGTCTTAAGCTTAACCTTCAGATATCAGGTTCAAAAATTTCAAACGCCGGAGAAGAGAAAAAACAAAATCACAGGCTCGGACAGTTTTGATAAATCTTTCGGACGTAAGGCATGTCATCAGTTTGAAAGTTTGGGATTTAAGAACTTGCTCCAAACCATAAAACAGAAGTGAGAACATGAAAACCGACTTTCAAATGAATTGTTCAGTTGTGACGAACGAAACGATAGATACAAACATACATAAGCTGACACTGAGACGGGCTGCCATGAGTCTGCAACAAACACACAGTGACATTTATTTTCGTCTGAAGAAGAGAAACTAACAGATGGTGATGCAGCACTAGGTTATAATTCCATAGCAAGCGTACTCCAATAAAATTGTTGCAAGGCACTTTGCAGATTGTTTCCCCGTCAATCCCTGTCCACCGGCAAACCGGCTAATGGACTGGGAGAGTTCCATATGGCTGCCGTCGTTGAGATGATGCACGCAAACCCCTTCGTCAATGCGACTGGCGACGTAGTAGATGCAGTTGCATTCAATGGCTTGGAGATTACGAGCATCAACGGACAGACAACGGTGGCCGCCGAGGAAGATTGCGCGGTTTCCAATGCTCTCGATCTTTTCCAAAACTCCATTCTCAACGTCCAACCTGAAGATGTGCATCTCATTCTTGGACGCCAGAAAGCGCACAACTAGCAGCTCCCCTGCGTTGTCGACAAGGAATGTGCTACGCTCATCAAACCAATTCCATTTTTTGCTGTCATCACACCAATTCCATTTTTTGCTGACAATGTTCACCTCAGGTTTCTCATCCAGCCTGCAGTTGTGTTCGACGACCGCGACTGTTCCATACTTGTTCGCGGCGTATGCGCGACCTTTGAAGGGCATCATGGCGGCGACCGGGCCTAGAGTCGGCATGGCTCTGAACAGCGACTCACGGTTGAAAACAGCATCCCAGGTGAGATCGATGCACCCGCCAGAACTGGAATCAAAGAGGCTGTAGAGCACCATGGATGAAGATGCAGAGCATGTCGCGCCGAAAATGCCTCTTCTGCCCTTGTGCCTGAGGCCAAATTGGTTTTCCCCGATGAACTGCGCGATGGTCACAGGGAATCGGACCAGACGGCCGGTGATGGGGTTGAGGAGGCAGATCCTGGAGTTCCTCGCCGGCGGCTCCAGGACGAGGTGGCCGTCCTCGGTGGAGGCAATGCAGTTGCAGTCGCGAAGCATGGGCAAATCCTTCCATAGGAAGCGCCCCGTGTCGACGTGGAGGAAGAGGCAGCGGCGGCCATCTCCGGCGAGCGACGTGAGCAGCACCCATCCGCGGGGGCTGAAGCGAGGGTCGGGGCCGCGAGGGTCGTCGGTGGCAGCGCGCCAATTGCCGCAGACGGCGCGGAGGCTCATGTAGTAGTCCACGTCGCTGGTGGCGAGGAAGACCTCCGCGACGCGGCTGACGAGGTCGGAGGGGAGCGATGCCCAGTTAGGCGGCGCCATGGCCTGGAGTAGAAACGAGTCAAGATGTAAATAGATGGCAAGCGCAGTTCAACGAGACCAAAATGTTCCGTGAGACGGAGAAAGGGGATAGCATGGACCTTGAGATGGTTCGGCGAGGGCGGCCGGAATGAGATCCCGGCGGTGAATTCCGCGGCGGAGGCGATTCGGACCTGGCGGCGGCGGAGCGTATCCGGAACCCGCGGAAGTGGATCGAATCCGGCAGCGGCAGGTCGAAACCAAGGGAGGGGAAAGCAGCGGAGCAAGCTCAGCTCCGCTCAGCTCCGGCCGACGTCGGCGGCGGCGGCGGCGGCGGCCCTTAACCCTAGTGAGTATGCGCTGGTCAAGAGTTGCTTCCCGTGGTGGACAAAACCCACTCACTCAATTCGGTCACCAACCAACACACACACACACAACCCAGGTCAATCGAAGCTAAGGCCCAAGTCATACTAAATTATTATAGCAAATCGGCCCAGAGAAAGCCCAATAGAAAGCTGAACAGAAATCTAAGTCTCGAGAACAACTAATTCTAGAGTACTCGTTCGCAGTCCGGTCCAGCGAACAGCGTCACGTATCGCGTTCACAGCGATCCCTCAGAAATTTGTTTTTTTAATTTTTGTGTACGTGCTTTTGATGTTTAAAATTAGTTTTTTAAAATTATTTTTCGACTTTTTCGGTTTTCACATGTTTTTCCTATATGTTTTGGTAAAAGAAAATCAATTTTTTTTGAAAAAAAAGTGGCGCGACTTTGCCTCCGTGGGAGGCACGAGTCGTGCCTAAAAAATGAGGCACGACATCAAAAAATGAGGCACGAGTCGTGCCTCGTGCCTTCGCGAGAGGCACTATCGTGCCTCCGAGAAAGACACTCATGTCTCTGTGAAAAGGCACTATCGTGCCTCCACGAGAGGCACTCGTGCCTCTAAAAAACAGGAAAAACGGAAAACCTCCAGCGCGTCACTTGGCCCGCGCGGAGGAGAGCACTGTTCGTTGCTAAGAGTACTCTACAATTAGTGATTTCGCTAAGTCTCGAGAGCAATTAATTAGCAAGTACTCATTCGCGGTTCGGCCCAGCGAGCACTTTACTGGGCTCACAGCGTCACGTGTAGCATTCACAACGTTCTTTTCGTGATTTATTTTTTTAATTTGTATGTACATATTTTCGGTGTTTAAAATAGGTTTTCTCGGCTTTTTCGGTTTTCGCACGCTTTTTCTTTACGTTTTGGTAAAAAAATATTTGTCAAAGAAAAGGAGGCACGAGTTGTGCCTTAAAAAAGAGGCACGACCATGCCTTCGCGAGAGCTTCCATGAAAGGCACGTCACGTGCCTCTAAAAAAAGGCACAATCGTGCTTCTTAAAAATAAGGCACGAGTCGTGCTTCTAAAGTAGAGGTACGACCATGCATCTGCGAGAGGCACGGTCCAGGTAGCCATTAGTAGTCATTTAAGAAAGCCCATCAATCTGGCTGACAAACTTCCGCCCCGATGATGGAGTAATGGAATGAAATGTGTTTCACGTGAAATAAACTAGGAGTAGTTTTCACGTAAAAGAAATTAAGAGTAATAAAGGGAACACAATTTCCATGTATGCCTGGGTGTCGGTTTTATCTTAAACTAGATGATATTTCGCACGTTGTCGCGGAACTATCAAGAAAGAATTTATAACATTTTAAAACATGAGAAATTTATAAAACATGGTATAATTTGATTATATTTGTTTGAACGAAATGTTATTTATAGTAAAAATATAATAAAATTAGATGAAAAATCCAAAAAATGTGTGATTTTTGTTTTGTTAATTTATTTCCTTGAAAATATATCGGTCAGACGATATGAGACGAAAACAATGTTGAGCAGACACAGTTGAGACATCTCCACCCTTGGAAAACCCTAAAACAACGATAGCAACTACGGATGTGTATTAATAAAAAAAACTTGTCACATAGAAAAATAAAATGCGAGGTAACTCATAATTTGATTTTTTATAAAAAAATACTTACGAATTATGATGTTGACTGCATACAAAAAAGTTATTTTTTGTTTGTGATAGGCTGCATGCACATGCGAAGTTAATGTGAGCATGTGCATGAGGGGTTAGTGGAATTTTTTTACATAGTAAACCTACTTGATGATGTGGACATCTTGCATGTCAAGAAAAATAGGTTAGTGGGCATGAATTATTTAGATATTATAGATGACCTGAACAATACTACCGCTGCAGTCATAACTAAAGAATAAGATAGCCTCTAAATGGTTGATATCGTGGCGATATAGCTGCTAGGAAAGCTCGCTGATATTATTATTTTTCGTTGAATATCGGTAAATAACGGGATATTTCTATGATATAGTGGGATTCTTTGTTGTCAAATATCAGCAAAAATGTCCGCCCCTAAACCACTTCTCCCGCTGCAACTCTACCTGATAGATGAGCTGATCCCGTGCAATATTCATGGCCTGGATAAAACGGTGCACTATAACTACCATCTTGAACTAGCAAATGCCAGCTCTTTCAACAAATGAGCTACTGTTTAAGTGAAAATGCCATGTTTTACCAATTACAGGACAAAACATTCGCACTCCTATGTGAGTATGTGACACCCCAAGTCATTGATTTATATACATATATAGTAGAACACAATGGCACAACTCATACACAGTTCGGAATGGACGAGACAACAAACCAGGCAGATATGACCAATACTAGTAAATAGAAAAGTTCATTCATTCCTCCACATCAGATGGTTCAAATAAGATAGCAACATCATTGTCGGATTCATGTAGAGTCTGTATCAACTCCAATCCGAGTTCATCAAGGTTGTCATCGAGCAACCGTGGCTTGGGCAAAGGCCATCTGTCGTTGAGTAATTAAAAAAAAAGGGTATACGGGCCAATGTATATATATGGTTTACACTAGTATTGAGATATATAAGTAAGAATACCTGTTGCCAGCACCCTCAGCAATGGTATCAGTACATTTGGCTGTCCCACCCAATGAACATGGCCCTGGCAACGGTCTATTCTCGAGTATCCAATTGTGGAGAGTCAATGAATAAATTAAATATGAAATATTCTATTAATGGTATTAAGATGTGTAAGATAGGATACCTGCTTTCATCACCCTCAGCAGTCCTACAAGTATACCCAAAAATAATTGCACAGTGAGAAAATGAGTTAATTTAATCAATGACAATCTCAGCTTAATTGAACATGAAAAATAGACAGTGCAGGAGGACATTTTGATTAGAGGGTAAGGATAAGCACTGTAGGATAAACAGCAGAATACCCCATGAAGTGCATAGTACACTATATTACACAGACAAGTGCATTCACATTGTCATATATCCCAAACAAGACTTGGCCCGTGTAGTTTAAAACGAAATGAATGAAGGATGTGAAAACACAAGGGTTCTACATTGTAATGAGCCAAACTTTAACTAGAGATATGTGCAAGACATAACTACTAGCAAGACAACTTTCCTTAAACCGGCCAACACATTATGCCATGAAATGCCCAAATGCAAATACAGAAGACATACCATCCTATATCAAAGTCCAATAAGAGGCGCTGAATAACATCCCTTGGGAGGAACGGACTTTCTTCCTCATGGTAAAAGTTCATTCCAATAAAATTACCAGTAATATCAATTAGAGGGCCCCCAATCCCAGCCTATAGTGCAAGAAAAATGACATCATAAAAGGTTACACCCAGAATGATGGCATACACATGTAGTGATGTCTCGTATTTCCATTGCAAAAATATACTGGGGAAGTCCAGAAGAAATACCTTGGTGATTTTACAAGTAGAGACACAAAGTTCTTCGCAATCGAGTTCACTTTGTTCGCCAATCAACATCTCCCCCTTTGCGGCCATTAGTTTGCGATACTCAAAGAGACAACCCACAGCTATTACAGTCATGTGTGACGTAACAGGCATTTGATGACATATTTTCATTACACAGGGACTCCAATACCCCATGATGTCAACAAGAGCAACATTGTAAATTAAATTATAGCAGCTCAATATCCCCACGACTCGAAATTTGTTTGGAAGACACACTTCAATCTGCAGTGATAAAGCTATGTTAGCCAATATCTCAAATGAAAAAGCAAAGATACACAGCAATTTGCAGTAACAACCCTCAAGTTGTCTTTAATCATTAGTGATTCACCGGAAACTCTAACCAAACTTGCTGAAGTCAGAATGGTTGCAGAGCATGAATTGCACTTAATAAATACACCTGTGCAAGCAAAAAACTTCACAGCTCCTACAAAGGTCATTATTTCAGTTATTAATCATCAATCAAATAATAAAAATAGGAAGTACTGATTACATACCATCATCAGCGAATGAAGCAAGTGAGACAACACTTCGAGACATTTTTGAAGCAGTGTCCTTGTATAGCTCATTCCAGACATCCCCATCGAATTCATATTCGAGACAATTAATCATACGGCTGCCTAACATGATACAGAAGTTATAAGTGTTTGATAAGGTTTTAAACTGTGCATGTGCGACATAAGGGAATACTCAGCAAAGCTAGTGGTGTACATTATAGTTGCCAAGGGGTAACCATAGGACCTTAGAATTTTACTTAGAATATCTGTAGTCGTAATATTGGAGTCGATGGTTGTAGTTCATCTTTGTTCCAACCTCCCCTCTGCCTCAAGTAATTTGACTAATTTCCTGGCTGGTAGGGCCATCAGTCCAAAAAAAATCATACGATTCTTCTTTTTACTTGTTTCTAAGTTGCCTTTCTCCCTACACATCTTGTTTTACGGTTCCAAATTGTGTCATGATTTTTCCTTTAACAGATTTGCTGTTTCCAAGTTGCCTTGTTTTTCCTGATTCCAAGTCAGTTTCTGTAGCCATGGACGTGTTCGGATATCAATGTACCACATGATTGGATCAATTTTTAGAGCCCCATAGCAACAAGGTGGAAGAAAAGTGGCTATATGTTCATACTAATTATCAAGTGTGATCTTGTTAGGTACGAACAGTAGATGAGCACTTAAATTTGGAATCTATCGTTTAGCTAGGGCAGGAGACCTTTGGTTGGTTATTATTTGGATTGTTAAGACAGCCAGTATCTTATAAGTTGTAACTTTCTATTAACAGTGTTGCTCACCTCCACCGCGTGGATAGAAGTAACGTGCTACAGAAATTTCGTGATGCTCACGTCTGATCCTTTCTCGTGTAACATCAAACCCTTCCTTCCCTCTAACCCTGTATCAAAATCACCTTGATCAATCCACAATGACAAGATATGGAAGACCATATAGGAGTGAGCTATTAAAACAGGAAAATAGAACAGGGAGAAGGTCGCCAAATGGTTACAGATGTTTCACAGCAGAGAAATAAATCTTATACAGTACCATTTCTCCATGGGTCTTCACAAATGTAAGATGAGAGTATATATAATAAAAATGTATTGGCACCAGCAATGAAACAACAACCCCTAATCTAGTAGAGCGCAACAGCAACTTGTTGGCTACAAGGGGTGATGTTCACAGATGAAGAGCAACTAGAGATGAAAAAACAAAAGGCACAATATAGCTAAATGGGACAACTTTTGGGTTATAAACAAACCTCAAAGGCTGTTGTTTGGCACTCAAAATGATACGTCTTACGCAAACTATGAAGCGGTAAAAGAGAAGCATGACTAAGGGGAACAAAGTTGTGGTTCACAAATAACTGAAAGAGCGTACGTACTTGACAATCCCATAATTCAGTAGTTCACCAACCTTTGCAGAATTAGATCCCGTTGCAAGTAGGGGGTATGTTTTCTTTCGGTAGGAGAGCAGTTCATCCCAACAAAGTTCCCATCAAAATCTACAAGGGGGCCACCAACCCCAGCCTAGCACAAAAGTGACAATAAGTTACAGAGGGAAAATGTGATTCATGATGCCTGAAACTAAGAATATGCATCAGTGCACACAATGATAGATTAAACATTGACATCATCATACAGTCATTTATTTGAACTGTAACAAAGCACCTCACCTTATTGATTTGGCATGTGCTGAACATTGTCTGATAGATTCTACCGCTTGGAGAGGCGAGATCTAGTCCGCTTTCGGCCATTAATAACCCTGAACTGAAACACCGCCATACAGCTATTACCTTCCTATAAGGCTCAAGCTGCATCTCGTGATCCAGACTTATATGTGTGGTGCCATGAGAACCATGCACGTTCTCGATGCTGACAACAGCAAAATCATTATATATCTTGTTAATCTCCAACCGGCCAGGGACAATTTGATCATTCGGAAGGCGTACTTTAATCTGAAATGAGAGCAAGGCAATGGCTGTAACAGAATAGTGATTACTAGCGCGGTATATTAGCATAATGAATGAGCCAGAAAAGGAACAGGGGAAAAGTTACCGTAAAACTGTCAGTGCTGTTCATTTCAGGTGGAATCAAATTACTTGACGATGTAATGAAACTCGTGGCATTAGGGGAGCTAGCGATGCATATGCCCGTGCATTGAAGTAATATCGTATCTCCTGAAGAGAGAAAATCACACGCGCAAACTGAATAAGTGATCACTAAAGGCTACTGTAGGTCATATGAGAAATCACTAACAAACAGTATAATAACCAACCATCTAATGAGGCAAGTGATACAACGCTGGTATGCAATCTTGAAGCTACTTCCTCACTGAGTTTGCTCAAGGCGCCTGAACTGGATTCAGTCACAACAGAGGTACCATCCAAACCTAGTTGACTGAAGGATTCACTCGAGCTGCCCGGTCTCACAACAGAGGTACCATCCGAACCTAGTTGATTGAAATAAAATCGTGCGTTAATCGAACCGTCAATTTTGATTACCTGCAGGGCAGGCTGCAGGAGAAGAGAAACAAACATGCATGAACTCACTTGGCCTATTTACTCTTTTGTAAGGACGGTTTTTGCCATGGCCTCTTCTCAGCTTACGCTTGTTTTTCATCGTGCGATGCCAGCCTGAATAGCAGGGAACTAATGATGATGGCTAGCTAATCAGTAATCACACAAGTGGATCGATAGGGTTGGCAAACAATTTGGGGCGGGACCTAAATGTTGAGCAGCGGCACGAGCAGAAGTTGTGTGGGATATAACTAATTATCTTTTAAATGTAAACAAACTCACAGAGACTTGTTGCGGGCGTGGTGGAGAAAGCAGGATCTTGATTTCCCGACCAGGAAGAAGAGGAACGGCGACGCGTGACTGCGTGAGAGGCTGGGCGTCGTCGGTGGCGGTGACGGTGACGGTACAGAAGGACGGCGACGGTGTGGGAGCCGCCTCCGCCTTGATAGGTTATAGGACTCAGGAGGAAGAGAAGAGAAGTTCCGGTGCGAAACCCTAGGCGAGCGACCGAGAGCGGAGAGGCGATCGAGGAGAACGAAGCGAGACCTCTTCTTGTGCTAAAGATTTAACCTCAGGCCCATTCAGCGATGCCCATTTGCGGCTCCACACCTCCGATGATGATGGTCGTCCGTTTGGTCTGGTCGGTGAAATTTTAGAGTAGTAGTACTGCTTTATTTACTCTGTCTCAGAAGGAAACTAAAGGAAAACCTTGCTCCATGGATTAACCTCACAAGTTCGACTTGCATATCAATCTAGATGGAAATTTTAATTGCACAAGTCTTATTCCTTTTTTTTGCATGTTAATTGAGGATGAAAGTTTTATAATAACTAGAAGAATATCTCGCGCGTTGCAGCGGAACTTTTTATAAGAACTCAACAATGTAAATTGAAAGGATATAAGATGCATGTAAATAAAAATGGATGACATGAACATATAATTGACTACAATAGTGAATGATGTGGATAACTTGCATGTTGAGATAGATATCATAAATGCATCTTAGCAGGGTTTTGTTAATAGATGACATGGAGAAATGATTGACTAAAATAGTAGATGATGTGGATAGCTTGCATGTTGAGATAGAAACATTAAATGCAAATCTTAGTGGGGTTTAGCTTTATAAGAGATATAGATAGATTCATTTTTCATTAGAATTTTTCGTGCTTGCAAACTAAATTTATCATCGGCACAATAATATAAATTGGTGTAAAAAAGGTTTGATTTGCCATCTTAGTTCTATGCATGATCAATCTATTATTATTTTAAGAATTGATGATGGTAAATAAAAGTGAGCACCTATGAAATGTATCACATGAAATATATTTGGCCGCATTTATCTTCAATTATGCAGGAAGTATGAGCGAAAGGACTACTGCATGACGATTCGCGATTAACAAATTACCGAATTGGTTGGTGGTCGACGAGATCACTAATGATGACAACACTATCATAACTCTAAACATCATGGACATGTTGCACCTCCTTCTTGGCGCCGAACCGGCCTATGGCCTAAGAGGCTACCAATGACAACAAGTCCATCACCGCTCTGCACCCAGGCACCATGGCACCATGGGCATCCTGCAAATCTTCCATGACGATAATGTTCTACTAAAGGGTTACGCTGCATATTCTATTCTTTAGAGATGCAAGGCTCGAGACATTCAGATATGAACGGCAAGGAAAATAGAAGGGGGGAGGAGTGGATGATGATGATTATTCTATTCTTTATGGCATGTAAATAAGTACATGTTTAGCTTATCCTTCTTAGGAGGAAATTCATTTCCGTGCAGCTATAGAGCTATGAGCTGAGGCCCCAGCGACAGTAGTCACGCGCGATGTTACTACTGCTACTATCATATTCCCACGGCTGAAGGTTATCAAAGAAAAACGATGAAAACCATTCATCTTACTGGAGTTCTCGATAGTTTTGTGTATGTTCTATCAAGCACAGCTAAACAGACAGTCAAACTTAACAACAGCCAAATGAAATCCACCGCACAATAAAGCAGATCAACAAGTAAAATGCGTAATGATTTGAAATAAATATTTCAGATAAATCGGAAAGATGATATCGATCGTTGGATCTTTGTTGGGACAGAACTCCCAATGTGTGCTCTGCAAAAGCCAACAACAGAACCATTATCACCAAGCATTTTCTTCGTCACATCTACGCATGTCCGATCAGTAGGATCATAGATTTGTAGTATCGGTGATCTATTCAATTTAGATCCTGAAAGACCATCAGTATAACAGAAGAGTAGTTTTGAACCGTCCTGTAACACCCTCAAAGGTATCAGCCAATAAAAAGTCTTGAATGAGTCGATGGGTATGGATGCGTCCCAAGGTACCGTATACGCCTTGATCCAAGTGCCTTTATCAGAATCAGTCAGGAGCCATATATCCGTAGATCCAGTGTCGTTGGTTCTCCAATTCTCCGTTTCAATCAGGCACAAAGCGCCGTTTAGCTCGCCTAAGCTGGTATGGCATGAGATGTCCACAGTTGGGGGACCTTTGATATTGTTCTTCCATTGCTCGCTCTCAAGGTCAAAGCACAGTATGGAGTCCATGTCTTTTGCCAAGAAGTATAACATACCATTGATCGTTGCAGTATACTTGTCAGCCCCGTAGAATTTTCGACGCAATGGGCGCGATTTCCTCTGTCTCCACCCAGTATCATCTCCTATGGTGAAGAGTGAAGACCTCACAATTACTATTGTTTCGAAAGCGCGCCATCTTATAGGCGCCGGAAGGGACCGCACGGCCGAAGCCCCATGCTATGTCGTCTTCCAAGCGGGCGGCGAGCACCTCCATGGTGGCGAGGTCGATCACACCGGCCACAGTACCGTCACAAAGAAAGCCCCTGCCACATACAATATCATCCGGAGTCATGGACACCGCGGGGATCCAACTCCCACGCATACGGATCGTCCTCATGACGTCGCCGTCCATGTCGACTAGCCGTATGTCCCGGCCGGAACGGGAGGCCACCACGAGGAACGGGTCGGCCCGGGACTCGTGAGCCGCGGCAAAGGCCGGGTCGTCGACGATGGCGCGCCACTCCTTGGACACGCATCGGCACCGGCACACGGACTTCTCCGGGACCCTGGACAGGATGTCGGAGATGAGCTCGTTTGGCAAGTAGGCCGGCGGCGACGGAGCCCGGAACAGCGCCTGCGCCCGGTGAAGAAGTACGCGCAACGTGGACGCCATGATCCCCATTATATGTGATTTGGCTTCGTTCCGGCCGCCGGCGAGCTCGAATTCCACGTCGGGCCACCTTACGTACAGTACACCGTCGAATTTCGCTTAGAGATTGCTGAAGGCCTTGACGATCAGGCGTGTGGGGCGATCGAGATGAGCGGACAAGACATCTATCCGTTTCCGTTGTGCGTTTTAAGGTAGAAGACGATCGAGGGAAAATAGGGCCGTATGGGAAACGATCTCGGTGAATTCGCATGGCAGTCGTACTATGCTGCCAAGAGATCGCGTACGTATGTGGTGGAGTGGGAAACGGTCTGGAAATAAACGCCTTGATTCGCGCGCAGCCTCCGAAGGTGCACTTTGCATGTTTCTGAAGGCGAGGTTTGCCAATGTCAACATGGACGCGCACAGGTGACAGGAGTGAAATTAAGCTAGGCGACCGATCGCATCATCGATCCGTACGTCGTCACCAGTAAATCAAGAGAGACTGAAACGCACGACACGAGCAAAGGCGAATGAATCATCGAGAAAACACGTTCAGGGCAGGTTGAGCAGCTGCATGCGTTCCCTGTTCCCTCCCGCTCCAAGATGAGAACCCAGCGTAGGCGCAGTATACTTAATTTAACAGATTTGCTAGGGCATATCTAGATGTGCCCTAAGATAGAGGACATCTAAATCTTATACTATTTATTTTACATAAAAATTCATTTAAATATATTTACTATATTGCTCTAACTAGAGCACATCTAGATGTGCCCTAGACGAACCCTTTAATTTAAAGGATCGAGTCACGCTGCAGGTTGAGTAACTAGCGTACATTCTTTTAGAGGCAATTACACTAGAAGTGCTAGAACTTGGCAAGAATTCTCAGTTTGGTGCTGAAACTTCCGGTGTACGTATTAGTAGTGCATTAACTTGGCTTTGTTGTACAAATACGGTGCTAATCTCATTTGTCTATGGATCAAGCACTGATTTGACTTGCCAACGTGTCCTATGGCCCACTGTTAGCGAGTGTAGAATGTAGAAAAATTGTGTGGCATCCAAATTTTGCAAAAAAAGACTCTGAATTATTTTTTCTTCTAAAAAAGCCCCTAACCCGCTCCTCGGCATTGAAAAAATAATACAACGTCGATGGGGTTCGAACGACGTTCTGGTATAAAACATAAAGACCGAACCAATTGAACCGAGTAGACTTTGTGATCATTCCCTTATCTAAATTTTAATATACTTTATTTGTACGTTGGTTGAGGTAGTACTGGCCCACTTTTCATTTTTTTTATATCTAAAAAATATAATAAAATAATATATATATCTTAAATAGAATGTACTTTTATTTAAAACAAACAGTATTTAAATTAGCTCTCATTTTTAAAATAAATGAATATGTTTGTAATAGAGCATGATTTTAGAAAACACGATTAATTATAAGCTCTTGTAAATATATTTTTATATACATAAAATATTATTTATATAAAATTCTTGTAGAAAAGTTTGCTTTAAGACAAAGTTATCTTATTTTCCAAAGATATATATTATGAAGAAAATCAAATACTTAATGTTTGTCTTAAATAATGAGAGCTAATTTACATAATGTTTGTTTACATAATGAGAGCTAATTTACATAATGTTTGTTTACATGTATTTAGAAAACTAGATGATACTCCGCGCGTTGCTGCGGGAACTATTAACAAATATTGTAATGTTTTAAAACAGGAGAAAATTATGAAACATATTATAATTTGATTATATATTTTTTTTCAAAAATAATATTGTTTAGAATACAAATCTAAGATAATTTGATGAAAATACAAAAATATGTGTGATTTTTTGCTTTGTTAATATATTACTTTGACAATATATCGGTGAGATGATAAGAGACGAAAAAAAGTTGAATAGAGACAGTGGAAACATCTCCACCCTTGACTAAACATAAAACAATGATAGCAACTACAGATGTGCATTCATAGAAAATTTGTCGAATAGAAAAATAACATGTGAGGTAACTTATAATTTGATTTTCTATAAAGAAATCGTTTATAAATCATGGAGCTAAGTGCATAATTTTTATAAATATTTATTTGTGATGCATGAAGAATTAATGGAAGCATGTGCATAAAGAGTTGGTGGAAATTAGTTTTTGCATGGTGGACCTACTTGATGATGTGGATAGCTTGCATGTCAAGATAGAAAAGTTAATGGGGATGCACTATTAAGGTATTATAGATGAGAGCTAGTTTACATAATGTTTGTTTTAAATAAAAGAGACATGTTATTTAAATTATATATTATTTTATTATATTTATATTACATTTATATTATTTATAACACATAATTATAATTTAGATATATGAATAAAAAGCAGTGTAAATTGGGTCGTTTCTACCGCAGCCCATGTACGGGTCAAAGTATATTCAGTATTAGATTACGTCAATGATATTAAATTTACTTAGTTCAATTGGTTTGGTCCTGATGTTTTATACTAGCCCTTCATTATTTTTTCAATACTAAGGAGCGGGTCAGGTACTTTTTTGAAAGAAAAAATAATTTAGGGTGTTTTCTTCGAAATTTAGGTGCCACACGTTTTTTTACGCTCTACACTCGCTGACAATGGGCCATAGAACATGTTGGCAAGTCAAATCAGTGCTTGATCCGTAAAAAAATGAGATTAGCACCGTATTTGCATGTCAAAGCCAAGTTGATGCATTACTAATACGTACACCACAAGTTTTAGCACCAAACTGAGAATCCTTGCCAAGTTATAGCACTTCTAGTGTAATTGCCTCATTCTTTTACTATTTACAAATTACGAGATGGTCTCTCAATGAAAAAAAAACTTCTCCCTCCGTTCCTGTTATAGGTCGTTTTGACTTTCAGACACTCACACACAGCTAGCCAAACTGGATTGGTCAGAACAACGTGTAAAGCGGAACGGAGGGAGTATTCATGGAGATTAAAATACAAATCAATTCCCTCATGTCAGGGTTTCCTATTTCCCGCCGACTTTTGTCCTCCACAACCCCTGGGTCGTTCGCGTGGTCCTTGGGCTTCGTATCTCCGATCCATGGTAGGTGTCGTCCAGCTTTCTGATCGTGATCAACTTTCGGCAAGGTTCTAGGGTTTTTCTTCAAACAAGCCTTTCATGGCAGAGGTAACGTTAGTGTCCGCTTTTGCGATGGAAGATGGCCTGGTCGATCTGATGGGAGGGTTTGGGCATCCCGGAGGATGAATTGGATGATCTTGTGTATGAGGATGTCATGCCAAACTTTGATGTGCCAGCTCGTTTGTTAGCCATCGCTGAAGTGCAAAATATAAGGAACACATGGGATTTAGCACAAGCAGTGAAATTCAGATCTTTGAGCGATAATATCTTTACTGTTCAGTTTTCTTGTCTTGTGGGGTTGGGATAAGGTGATGGATGGTGAACCTTGGACTTTTTGTGGACAACCGGCCGGTACTCATTGCTCTGTATGATGGGTTCACCAAACCTTCGACCATCGACCTAACAAAATTCAAGATACAGTTTCAAGATCTCCCAGATAGCTTCGGTCCTTTAGTGCAAAACCTTGCAGAGAAGATAGAGGAGTTTTATGCAGAACAATCTAATCAAGGTGATTTCGGTGGAAATTTCTACAAAGCAAAAGTAATTTTGGATGTGAGGAAGCCTCTAACGAACCATGTTTCGATTGCAAGGAAGAAGAAGCGGAAAATTCTTAGAGTCCAGTATGAAAGATTACCTGCTCGGACATATCTATATGGAGCATGTTAATGACATACATGCCCCAGCTACATTAATCTTCAAAAACATGCGAGATTCATGGAGCATGAGGGGAGGTAGTCGCCCTCCTAGTCCTTAGTTTGGTCTTCAGTTAGTCTCCGATGTCGGTTGTTGACGAGGATCGGCCTCGGCAAATCCTAGGGTTAGGTACCCTACGTTTCGTGTAGGAGGAAAGAGAGCAACGTGGCCTGCGCGTTGGTAGGATTCGGACGGTGACAAGGGACACATGGGACACGATTTACCCAGCTTCAGGCCCCCGGAGGGAAAACCCTACATGGTGTTTGTCTGATCTTGTATTGATGATGATGTACAGGGGTGCCGCGAGGGCTTTGGTGGAGAGAGATCTGTCTAGTTCTATACGTGGAGGAATCTGTGTTTAGATGATGTCTAGAGAGGTGCCCCTGCCTCGCTTTATATAGATAGCCAGGTAGGGGTTTTCATGAGTCCTAGTCGACTACAAGTAGGAGTCCTTGTCTTGCGCCTCAAGTCTTGGACTTCATGTCGGTTCACAAGTCTTCTAGTGGGCCGCCAGTCTTGACACGCACCAGGTACCCTCACGGTGAATAGTCGCGCGGGTACCCCCTCGTCAGTTGTCCCTCCTAGTCCTCCGGAAAACTAAGATTTCAAATGGTCCAAAATCGTAACTTATGTGGGAAGTATTAATCAGAGGAAGGTGAAAAACATCCAACCTTTGGTGGCCTCCCAAGAGGAGCACCGCCGCGACCAATGAATATTGTAAGATGGAACTGTCGGGGTAGGGGGAATCCCTAGAAAATTCGTGATCTCGTGACACTTGTCCAGTCGCATTCTCCTATGTTTATTTTTATTTGTGAAATTAGGAAGCATGCGAGTAAAATGAAGAGATTCAGAGGTTGCCTTGGTCTTCAGGGATATGATGGCGTGGATAGTTGAGTGGTGGGCTCTCACTTTTTTGACATGATTCTTTTGAAGTGGAAGTTTTCCGTCTGGATGACAACTATATTGATGTTACGGTGCAACCAAGATCGCGCGATGTCGAATGGCGCCTAACCTAGGTATTTAGGGAACCAGGAGTTGATAACATGCAATTGAGGTGGACGATACTTCAAGGTCTGAAAGTTGTTTCTGATTTGTCGTGGTTGGCAATAGGAGATTTTAATGAGGTGCTTTAGAACTTTGAGGATCTCTCTCTATATGCTAGACGAGAATCACAAAAGGCAGCCTTTAGGGACACCCTTGTTGCATGTGAGCTAGTATACCTGAGTTACATTGGACTTCCATATACATATGCCAATATGAGAAGCGGTGCCTCAAATGTTAGAGTGTGACTCGATAGGGCGGTAGCAACTAATGCCTGCGGAATCTCTTTGCCTTCTCTCAAGCGCACCATCTCACTTCAGTCGCATCCAACATCTTGTCATTACTGTTGAAAGGGGAGGTCAATGTGCATGTTCCTGGTGGCTGTCATTTTCACCATGATTTCTCTTTGGGAAATTGTCCATAGGCTTCTTGAGATTATAAAAAATACATGGAATTATTGCGGACCGGTACAAAACCTAGGGCATTTATCTTCATTTCGCACAACACTATGGGGACCTTGCAAAAGTGGAGTAAGAGGTGCTTTGGAAATGTAATTCTTTGTTAGCATTCTTTCTAAGTTTCATCCTTGCATGAAAAGTTTGAATGCGGTGATTGTGATGGTGATCTAGCTTAATTGCATGTATGTCAAATTTTGGTATGTTATTTATGGTTTCAAATGGTTCTTAGTCTTTACTTCTGTTCGAGAATTTCTTACCTATGCTTCTTGTTGAGTTTATTGATGTTTTGTGATCTTTCAAGGTAAAATTGACTGCATTAATGTATTACTTTTGCAAAATGCCCCTCCATACATATAAATTTTGTGTTTTATTATTGCTAACTTTTGAACTTACCAAGACTTGTTCCTATTATTGTAGATGTGAATATGTGGTTACATAGAATTTATCCAAGTCTTATCAGAGCTAACTAATATCTTATATGGCAAAATAGTTTGTTGCAATATTGTTATCTACCATATTGAATTATAGAAACTAAATTTCTTCTTTTAGATAGTGAGGACCAAATTCCATAGTTCATACCCTGCCGTTGTAAGCTCCATCTGCTGTAAGGTTTTCTTGACTTTTCCATTGAGAATAAGACACACTATCACAGTATGTAATTAGGTATTCGTTGTACTTGTTAGTTGTTACTTGTTGATCATATATATATGAATAGGATATATAAAGCTTTGGTTTACTGAACTTTGTGTTCTTCCACTATCTACCACTATACTTGCATCCTATAAGTATGACACACTTTTTTTTCTATTTTTAGCATTTGTGTCCGAAAATGCACTTTCTTTTGAAGATTTAGTGTTGAACCCCCCCTGATTTTGTGCTTATTATTACTAATAAGGGGATGAATTTTTTGTCTCTACATTGTAGCATGTAGCAGCAGTTGTTGCAACTTGTAGTAATTCTTGTACCGTCTTAGTACTCTTTTGCATGTCTGACGAGGGGGTGACCCCACGACTCCTACGGATGAGCCTACCTGGTGTCCATGAAGGCAGAAGGCCCATGAAGATACGGCCTCAGCCCGCTAGTTGGTACCGACGTAGGAGTCTGCAACTCGCAAGGAAGGTGCGAAGACCTGCCGTACGGAGCAAGCTAGGGTTAGGAAAGCATACTTGTATACGTAGAGGGACTCCCCGAGACCTAGCCCGGTATATAAGGGCTAGGAGGGGTGACGCCTGAGACATCGAATCTTACTTGTAACCCTAGCCTCGAGCGCTCCAGCCTTGGCCTCCACTGTAATCGCATCTCCCCAATAAATAATATCGAGCTGGAGCGAGCCTCCCTGTTTGCCGACGAGCTATCGTCCAACCTGCGCCTCTCATGACTAACCCAGGGTCCCTGACCATGGGATTTTCCGGGGCTGATCCCCGTCAATTGGCGCCGACCGTGGGGACTACGCAGGTTGGGATCACGATCTCGGCGGTCCCATCTTCAGCAAGCCACGACTCGAGGGCAAGAACCCGACCTAGCCCACTCGAAGGATTCAAGATCACGGCGGACATCTTCGCCACCCCATCAAGACCACTCGAGCTGCAGTCACGCCAGGACCGATACTACGGTAACGGCCAAGTACAGCGCCAGCGCCGAAGGAGTCGACGACCCAGAAGAACGGCGAGGGGCCTTTAGGAAGGAATTCCACTCGACGAACTGCGACGCGCAGCGGAGGAATCGCAAATCTTCCTTCAACCCTCCACCGCCCGGGCACCCGCCGCACATCAAGACGATGACTACGAGATCGAATCTAACGATCAGCAGAACCACCGCCAAGGCAGAAGGAATCGACGACCCAAAAGGCGCACACGGGCATCCGCCGCCAACCAAGACAGCGACTCCGAGACACCTGTTGGCGAGTACTACGACCCAGATCGAAGGCCGGATGAATTCGCCAACCTCATCAAAAACCAAGACATGAGTCGAGGAATCGAAACCGATCCTCGTTTCCACGAGCACCCGGAGAATCACGAGCAGATCTTCAGAATCTCAAGAAGGAAGAGTCACGCCGGATCTAGAAAACTCACGGCCAGAGAGAAGCTAGCAGGACCCTGCACGATCCACAGCTTCGAGGATGACTGGGGACGCGTCAGATCAAGTCACACCTTGAGAGACTGCCGTCTGTTCAACGAGCTAGCGACGACCTCAAGAAGGAGAAGCAGAAAGAAGACAGACGCAACCAACGACCCGAGCAAGCGCCGACCTCAAGCCCGGAAGGACGTCACAACCCATTGCGAGCACACGTTCTCGTTATCCAAGAAGGAAGGATACCGCAAACACAACGCGACGCCCAAACCCTGCAGGCCAGAGCAGCTGAGAGCATAAACACAGTCGACGTCTACCTGCTACATGGAACGGAGACCAGCATCACGTTCTCACAAGACGACCATCCCCCCGCAGTCCCAAGACCGGGGCATGCACCCTTAGTGCTAGATACACAAATCGGAGGATACGACATGGACCGGATCTTCATGGACGGAGGCAGAAACATGAACATCGTCTTCGCCAACACCCTGCAAAGGATGCTGATCCCACGATCAGTATGGAGAAAATCAAGCACCGAGTTGCACGGGGTAGTCCCAGGAGAAGCAACCACATCGCTCGGAGTCATCGAACTCGAAGTCGTCTTTGGCAACCGTCGTAACTTCGCAAAGCACGTCCTCGAGTTCGAGATACTCGACTGGCAATCACAGTATCACGCCATATTGGGACGGCCAGCATTCGCGCAATTCATGGCGGTCCCACACTACGCCTACCTCAAGCTCAAGATGCCAGGATCATCAGGAGTCCTCACGGTCAACGGAAGGTTCATTAGATCAGATCAATGTGATCGTGACTTCCACAGGATCTCCGACACATTCGGAGCCAAACAAGAACTCAGAGAAATAACCATGGTGACGGACAAGAGCACCTTCCCATTGGTGAACCGAAGCGAATCCAGGGAGTACGGACGCGACTTCAGCATCGACAACGACACAGTCACTTACCAAGTGCACCCGACGGACCCGGGCAAAATAGTTTGCGTGTACGCCCACCTACCAGAGGAGCAGGCAGCAGCTCCCGTCGCCTTCCTCCGAGACGAGTGGGAAATATTCGCCTGGTGCCCACCCGACATGCCTGGGATACCACGCGAATTCGCGAAACACGCCCTACGCATCAAGCCAAACACGAGGCCAGTGAAGCAGGCGCTGAGACGATTCTCGGAGCCCAAGCGCAGAGCAATCGGAGAGGAAGTCAACCGGTTACTCGACGCTCAGTTCATTCGAGAAACGAAGAAAGCGACCTGGATAGCAAACCCAGTGCTGGTGCCAAAGAAAGACACGACCGTGCTGCGCATGTGCGTCGACTACGGACCAGTCAACAAACATTGGCCGAAGGATCACTTCCCCTTGCCTAGAATCGATCAGATAATCGACTCAACAGCAGGGTGCGACCTACTCTCCTTTCTGGACGCTTACTCTGGATACAACCAGATCAGGATGAAGGAAGAAGATGAAGAGCACACATCGTTCATCACCCCCTATGGAGTATTTTGCTACAAGACCATGCCCTTCGGGCTAAAAAACGCAGGCGCCACTTATCAACGAATGATGTAGGCCTGCCTAAAGGAGCAAATAGGAAGAAACGTACAAGTCTACGTGGACAACATCGTCATCAAGACCTACAAAGCAGCCACACTACTCGATGACCTGCGCGAAACCTTCGCAGCGCTCAACAAATACAGAATCGAACTCAACCCAAAGAAGTGCGCATTCGGCGTACCGGCGGGAAAGATGCTTGGCTACATGGTCTCCGCCCGCGGAATCGAGGCAAATCCCGAGAAAGTCCAAGCCATCACCCGCATGCAAGAACCAACCGACGTCAAAGGAGTGCAGCAGCTCACTGGAAAACTTGCAGCTCTCAGCCGCTTCATAAGCAGGCTTGGAGAACGCACGTTGCCTTTCTATCAACTGCTCAGGAAAGGAAAGAAATTCGAGTGGACGGAGGAAGCCCGCCAAGCATTCGCGGACCTGAAAAAGACACTTTCAACTCCACCAATCCTGGCGGTACCCAAGGAACGTGAGAAGCTATACCTCTACGTGGCAGCACGCAGCAGCGTAGTAAGCACGGCGCTCGTTGTCGAACGCGCAGAAGAAGGCAAGGTCCAGAGCATTGAGAGACCAATCTACTACCTCAGCATGCTCCTGACCAAATCCCAGCAGCGGTACCCGCACTATCAGAAAATACTACTAGCCATCGTCATGACTTCAAGAAAGGTGTCCTAGTACTTCGACGAGCACCCTATCACAATCGTGAGCAGCTCACCACTCGCTGACATACTAAACAACCCAGGAGCAATCGGGCGAGTCGCCGAGTAGAACATCGAGCTCAGCCCACGAGATCTGCAGTACAAGCACCCAACAGCCATCGAAGCCCAAGTACTCCCAAATTTTCTGGTCGAGTGGACGGAGGTTCAAACACCAGGCCCCGCAGACCTATCAAGCTCATGGTCAATGTTCTTCGACGGGTCCAAGAGACAACAAGGAGCTGGGGCAGGAGTTGTGCTCATTTCCCCCAAAGGAACAAAACTGAAATACGTCGTCCAGATCAACTTCAGTCACGCTTCCAACAACGAAGCAGAATATGAGGCACTCCTACATGGCATGCGCATGGCCAAAACATGCGGAGCCACTCGCCTCATAATTTACGGGGACTCCAATCTCGTCGTCTAGAAGACGATGAGAAACTGCAACGCAATAGCCGACAACATGGCGGCTTACCAAAAGCTCTACAACGAACTCGAAGGAAATTTCGACGGTTGCGAGCTCAACTACATCACCAGGGACAACAACACAGAAGCTGGCGAGCTCGAGAACATCGGTTCGACCCGGGCGCCTGTCCCACCTGGCATTTTTCTCGAAAGCATCAACCGGAGATCCATCAAGGCGCAGGCAGCAACACTCGAAGCGGTCGTGGATGGTGAAGACGCACCAGAAATAACGCAGGTGGCAGCAGCAACACCATCAGAAGAAACAAGCACCAGCGCATCTGACAGCACAACCCTGACAGAGTTCGAAGGACCTGTCTGGACAAAACAGTTCCTCCGATTCCTAATCTAAGGCACGCTACCACAAGACGTGGCCGAAGCACGGCGCATCAGCCGACGATCCAAGGCATTCACTGTGATCAACAGACAACTATACAAGCGCAGCATCACCCAGATACTCCAAAGGTGCATTGACGAAGAGGACGGCAAAGCCCTATTGCTAGAAATCCACGAATGCACCTGCGGGCACCACGCGAGTAGTAGAGTGCTCGTATTCAAAGCATTCCGAGCGGGTTTCTACTGGCCCACATCCATGAAAAACGCAGAGGAAATCGTGCAACATTGCGTCGCTTGTCAAAAATTCGCCAACAGGCCACACGCTCCTGCATCAGAGCTCAAGACCATACCACTATCCTGGCCGTTCGCCACCTGGGGAATCGACATGGTGGACCCACTAAAGAAATCATCAAAGGGCGGAAGAACACACCTGCTCGTCGCAGTCGACAAGTTCACCAAGTGGATCGAACCAGTGCCCATCACCAGCTCTACAGCTCTCACGGCTGTCAACTTCATCAAATCGATCATCTTCAGATTCGGAGTGCCACACAACATCATCACGGACAACGACACGAACTTCACGGCCGCAGAATTTCAGAACTTCTGCGAAGAACTGGGCATCAAAATCAATTATGCATCAGTCGCGCACCCGCAGTCCAACGGCCAGGTGAAAAGAACAAACGGCCTTGTCTGTGGAGGAATCAAGAAATGGCTCCTCGCACCACTCGAACAAGCCGCCGGTAACTGGGTAGAAGAACTCCCCGCAGTGCTGTTGAGCTTACGAACCACGCCAAACACTGCGACCCAATACACACCCTTCTTCATGGTGTACGGGGCAGAGGCAGTCCTACCACATGACCTCAAGTTCGGAGCACCCCGGGTCACCGGATACGAGGAAGAAGAAGCAGAAGAAGCATTACGAGACAACAAAGATACAGCTGACGAAGCAAGAGACACAGCCCTGGCAAAATCAGAAGGGTACCAAGACAAACTGCGTACCTACCAAAGCAGTCGACTGCGTACCAGAACCTTCAACAAAGGCTACCTTGTCCTACGACTAATACAAGAGAAGGTCCACAAACTTGCCCCCCAATGGGAAGGACCATTCATAATCTCAGAAGTCATTGGAGGCGGCGCCTACAGACTGAAGAACCCAAAGACGGACGAGGACGTGGGAAACCCATGGAACGTGGCAAACTTGCGACTATTCTATCCATAGCCCCTATCGGTCAGACATGACTGGCAACTCATGTAAATCGCTTGACAGCAAAAAAATAAGTGTTTCCCAAATACTACCATCTCAAAACACTCGGGGGCTGAAGAGGAAACTCCCCCCGAGCAACTGTTATCGCACTCGCGATCTTAATCGAAGCACTCGGGGGCTGAAGAGGAAACTCCCCCCCGAGCAACTGTTATCGCACTCGCGATATTAATCGAAGCACTCGGAGGCTGAAGAGGAAACTCCCCCCCCCGAGCAACTGTTATCGCACTCGCGATCTTAATCGAAGCACTCGGGGGCTGAAGAGGAAACTCCCCCCCCCCCCGAGCAACTCTATCGCCTACGCGATCTTAATCGAAGCACTCGGGGGCCTAAGAATAAAAACTCCCTGAGCAAAGCCTTCGCCTACGCGACCTCCTTCACGAAGCACTCGGGGTCTCGAGCACAAATCCCACCCGAGAAACGACCATCAACACCCCCATGACATCCAAACACTTTTGAAGAAACTTTGGAGGAAGCACAAGTTCATCTAGTCTTCACCCGATCGCCAACGATCACCTAAAGAATCGGGGGCTACTCCCATCGGGAGCGCTGCCGCGCACCCGACAAAAGGCAACAAAGGAAACAAAACTCTAGCCTACGCCTGAACCTTCGACTCAAGCGTAGCCTCGGGGGCTACTCCCATCGGGAGCGCTGTCGCGCACCCGATAGAATTTGCAGTCCAAAGTATCGGACGGACTTGAAAACAGTTCCCAGCCGCAAAAAGACTCAAACGTAACTCTCAGTTCCACAAAAGGATTCAAAGACAACTCCTGATGGTGAAGACACAGTTTTCGGTGGCATAAAGACTAAAATATACGCAAAGGATAAAGCACAGTTTACACCTTAGATATCATCTTCAATACAAAAGGAGTCAACTACATTTGGATAGAAGGCAGCTCATGTTACAAGAGGAAATCACCCAAGGAACTATGACTTCTACATGTGTGCCCATGAGGGGTAATCGACTCTAGTACAAGAGCATCATCACAGACAAAGTAGGGATGGAAGCAACAGGCTCATGATGTCAATGACATAACAAAAGGTGAAGCTCGACTTATTTGGGGAGCCATTGGGGAAGCTGCTCTACCAGCTTCTTCTCCTGCTCCTCTAGCTTCTTCTGCAGCTCCGCCCAAACTGCTGGCGAAGATGACGCCGCTGCCTCCAGTTCTACAAGGTCTCCTGCCGCGCTCGTTTAACCGGTGGCTTGACATCGAGGTCTTCTTCAGAGGCAGAGGAGGAAGCAGTTGAAAACGGCTCACCACCACCATCAGAAGAGTCCCTGGAGGAAGAAGCGGTTGAAGACGCAGGCGAAGGACTCCTCGACTTCATGGAGCTGTCGCTGCTCGACTCCTGCCCATGCGGATCCATGCTATTGCCACTCGGATCGAATGCGCGAACAATGACAGTGCTCTCACCGTCAAAGCGACAGCTGAGCATATCACCATCTCGCAAATTCAACCGCCGAGCAAACAAACCCCAACCAGAGCGAAGAAAAATCAAGCGATAGCTATCAACCTCCAACTCAACATAAGAAGGAGATCGACAACTCCCCTGAAGGTGCAGAAGCAAGCCATCCAAGCCACGTTCAGAGACAATGGCAGAAAAAGCAGAAGGAAGAAGGATGCGATTCGCACTTTGGCCACGAACGCGCAAAATAAAATCATAGCGCCAGAACCCCTCCTCCAAGGGAGAGGAGGAAGGCACTGGCACCGCACCATGACGACCTCCAGGACATGAGCACGGTGTGCGGCCACCACGGCCACGGCCAATGCCTCGCCTAGGAACCATGAGCTGGAGGAGAGATGAAGAAAGAGGGGAAGCAGCGAGTTGGATAGAAGCATAGAAGAGAAAGGCCTATTTATAGAACAAAAATCCTCGAAGCACAGAGAAGCCAAGACGACAACAATAATTAATTCAAAGACCAAACGACCCAGCCGTCTCAAACTCCAAGACGAAGATGCTTTCCCACGGGAAGCAATGTACGCAGGGCGCGTCAATTCGCGCGCGTTTCCAACACACGCATGGGAAACTCAACCGGCGCCTGCCGCACGCCACAAACGGCCATCATTATGACTGGTCCTCGAGATGTGACGGTTCACTGGCAGCGTATCACTGACAGCCATCAAACAGAGGCATCACTATCCTTGACGAACAGCGAAGCAAACCAAACAGAAAGGCGCACTCAGTACCCCATCAAGGCCCAGATATGCCACCTTTTCAGATCTTTTCCCCGAGGATGAAAAACATCTTACTCCCATCGGGAGCGTACATCATAAGAGTCCCGGGTGCTCCCTCACCTAAAGGCCAATCACGTGCTCGAGTGAACACTCGCACCAATGAGAGTCTCGGGTGCTCCCTCAACCCGACGCAAGACAAACAAAACACTCGCCAGGACCATACGGCGCTACGAGTCTTGGGTGCTCCCTCACCTCAAGAGCCGAAAACGGCACTCGAGTGATTACTCGCAAAAAACCCCCGACTGAGCACTCGAAACAAAGCTCCTCGGGTGAATGAGTGAACAGCTCGCTTGATGTTTTGTTCCAAGCGGGTGCAATGCTATAAGGCTCCGCGCCTCGAAAACACACATTCCTGGAACACAATACACTGTGTCGAGAAGCCACGCAAGATTAGCGTGTAGGTAAGACCCCGCTGCGAAGTACGGCCGGGCTGGGACTTGCCGAAGAGCGATTTCACTCCCAACCTTTCCCATGCGCAGAGCATGATAGATAAGCCGGGCGGACGCGCCTTAGGCTACCCACATTACTGGCGGCAAATGAACACCGTAAGACCTGAAGCGACCGGAATTTTGCTCGACACCAGTGTTCCAATCTCACGTCGAGGGACGTGGGTTTCATCGGGCTACTGTGGTATTTTCCCTAGTGCAATTCACCAAGGCTCGACCCGTCGACTCCTTGGGCCCTTTCAGCTTAGCATCCCTCGAAACAGGTTTTGTCATGGCCACCAGACTGCCAGCGACCCGCGGATGAACCGTGCATACCAATGAACGACAAATGAATGTACTCGAGTCCCTGCGTGACTCTTCGAGTCCCCCAGGCACTCGGGGGCTAGTGACGAGGGGGTAACCCCACGACTCCTACGGATGAGCCTACCTGGTGTCCATGAAGGCAAAAGGCCCATGAAGATACGGCCTAGTTGGTACCGACGTAGGAGTCTGCAACTCGCAAGGAAGGTGCGAAGACCTGCCGTACGGAGCAAGCTAGGGTTAGGAAAGCATACTTGTACACGTAGAGGGACTCCCCGAGACCTAGCCCGGTATATAAGGGCTAGGAGGGGTGACGCCTAAGACATCGAATCTTACTTGTAACCCTAGCCTCGAGCGCTCCAGCCTTGGCCTCCACTGTAATCGCATCTCCCCAATCAATAATATCGAGCAGGAGCGAGCCTCCCTGTTTGCCGACGAGCTATCGTCCAACCTGCGCCTCTCATGACTAACCCAGGGTCCCTGACCATGGGATTTGCCGGGGCTGATCCCCGTCAATGTCGTTGTTTCCCCTGCTTCAGACCCCTCATACTAGTGGCTCGATCATGCTCCCTTTTCGCTCGCTCGGACGACACTGGGGCGCCCCAGGCCTAGCAGCCAAAGCCACACCACCCACATCCACGACTTCGCCGGTGGCGGCTGTCGCCGGCTGCGGCGAAGGCGGCTCCACAAAGCGGTTGTTGCGTCCCTGCCCTCTCAATCCAAGCTCACCTCCTATGTTGCGTTGCTGGGCTTGGTAGAACAGCCGCTCCTGCTACTCACTTTCGGCCTATGCATCAATCCCCTCTGCCCGACGCGCCCGTGCTCGACCCCCTGGTCCGCCGCGCCCGTGCTCGACATCCCAGTCCTCTCCGTCCTGTTCTGGTTCTCCGTCCTGTTCTGGTTCTCCGTCCTCCAAGCGTCAGATCTAGCGGTGCCGGTGTCGAATCTGGCGGAAACGGACACGGATCCGGCCTCCCCTCGCCTTGGCAGGCTGCAGCCCTTCGACGGGTCCCCCACTTTAGCTGAATCCTCGCCCCGCACGCTTCAGCCGCGGCTGCAACGTCCGCAACACCTCGTCGACTCCACCACGTCATTCCCCATCCACTCCGGGTGCTGCACCACGGCTCCACCTCCATCACCCCCGTGCGGCCAGTGATCTCGTGCTCCTCTCCTGCCCCGACTTGCCTCCCACTTCTGCCTCCGCTCCATGTCCGCTTCGGTACTTCCTCTGTCATCCCCTTCATCCACTTATGAATCGCGGTTTACCATTGACGGATGTGCTACAGGAGAAATCCTCGCTGATCTATATCAGCTCACCACGGCGTCGCAAATCCAGCATCGCTTGCCTTCTCGAAGGTGTGGTTCATGTACTATTCATGTCATTTGATCCGGATTCGCAGCTCTCAGCTCTGTTGTTCTCTGCAAATTTAACCGGTTATGCTCCAGGCAAAATCCCTGTGATGGCATCGTCTTTCGACGTCGTTTACCTTCTTGAAGGCGTCACTACGGAGCTCCTTGCCGCCACTCATCCTCCGTTGTCCTTGTGGATGGTCATCCTTTGCTCTGCTTGCTCAAGACCACCCCATGGTTGTCGTCTGTTATGGTGAGCTTCGTGCTATTTGTGCTATCTCGGTTCATCTTTGCTCAACTACGACACAATGATGCCTCCTTGCGTTTCTAATCATGTCGGCTTGCTGTGGCGGAGGATCCAGTCAAGGTTCGTGATGGGTCACTCGTTGATTGGTGAGGCTCCCGTGTGCCAAGAGGTCGTTACGCACGCTGGTGTAGCGCGTTAGGATAGTTGTTTAGTGTTGGTATTGTGATCCCTCGATGACACACCACTTTCACTCAGCTCTCATGTTGATGGTCTCTCGATTTTGCTAGCTAGGTAGTGCCTTCCTCGGGATATCCATATGTTCTCACCCCATGTAATCTTCCCTCTTATGCGGTTTTCCGGCCCGGGTTCCCTTATAAACGGGGTCAACTTGTTAAGGTTTTCGATCCGGTTTTCCTTATAAACTGAATCACTTTGAGCAATATATTCATGTGGGGACTCTCTCCCCCCGGTGACCGTTCAAAACAAATGCCCATCATACTTGTTGTTGTTTACTAGTGATATTATTACACTGCTTCAAACATTTACTAGAACACAAGATTCAACATTTTTGAATAAGCTTCCTTTGTGTTTGTTGTCTCAGTGTTATCAATAAAAAGGAGCTTCGCAACATGATTCTTTGATACATCATATATCTCATCATGGACACAACTAAACAAACAGTCAGACTTGACAACAACCAATGTAAATCAACCACATTATAAAACAGATCCACAAGTAAAACGCCATGAGGGATGCTCGTAGGTGAGCCTATAATGCATAACACTTTCAGATAAATATTTTAGATAAAGCGGGCAGATGATATTGGACACTGGATCTCTGCCGGGACAAAACGACCCATGTGTGTGTTGCAAAAACCGACAACAGAGTCATCATCGTCAAGCAGTTTCTTCGTGACATCTATGATCCCGTATCGGGGATCATAGATTTGTAGTACCGGGGATCTCCCAAGGCCATCAGTATAACAGAAGAGCAGTTTCGAGCCGTCATGTAACACCCTCAAAGGTAACAACCAAAAATACTTGTTGGAGTGTAAGGATATGGATGGGTCTAAAGGTATTGTATACGCCTTGATCCAGACGCTGTTATCAGAATCAGTCAGGAGCCATATATTTGTACATCCGTTGTTGGTTTCAACAATCACGCACAAAGCGCCGTTCAGCTCGCCTAAGCTGGTAGTACTATACCACAAGACGTCCAAACTTTGGGGGCCTTTGATACTGTTCTTCCATTCCTCGGTCTCAAGGTCAAAGCACAACACGGAGTCCATGTCATGTCTCTCCTCCGCCAGGAAGTACAACATACCATTGATCGTTTCAGTGTAGTTGTCAAAGCAGTTGTATTTGCGACGCAATGGGCGTGATTTCCTCCGTCTCCACCCGGCCGTATCATCTCCTATCGTGAACACCTCGCAACTAGTATGGTCTAGGAAGCGCACCATCTTGTACGCGCCGGACGGGAGCGCACGGCCGAAGCCCCAGGCTTTACTGTCGCCTTCCAAGCGGGTGGCGAGCAGCTTCATGGTGGCCAGGTCGATCACACCGCCGACGACAGCGCCATGCACGAACATGATGCCACATAAAATATCATCCGGACTAGTGGCCACAGGGATCCAACGCCGATATGTATCACGGATCACCGTCACAGTGTTGCCGTCCATGTCCACCAGCCGTATGTCCCGGCCGGAACGGAAGGACACCACGAGGAGCGGCTCGGCCCGGGACTTGTGAGCGGCGGCAAAGGCCGGGTCGTCGACGATGGCGCGCCACTCTTTGGACACGCATCGGCACCGGCACACGGACTTCTCCGGCACCCTGGACAGGATGTCGAAGATGAGCTCGTTTGGCAAGTAGACCGGCGGCGACGGAGCCCGGAACAGTGCCTGCGCCCGGTGAGGAAGAACCCGCAACGTGGACGCCTTGATCCCCATTATGGTTTTGGCTTCGTTTCCTGCGGCCGGCCGAGGAGTTGACCCTTGACGCACCCCCGAATTCTACGTCGGGTCTCCTCACGTACACGGTACGTTGTATTTTGGTCAGAGAGAGAGAGAGATTGCTGAAGGCCTTGAAGATTACGCACGTAATTAAGGCGAGAAGATCGACCTGACAAGACGTCGATCCGTTGTCCGTTTTAAGATGGACGAGGACAAGTCTGGCCGTATGTGAAACGAATCTCTGTGGATTCGGGTGGCAGACTCCGAACCTAGTAGAGAGAGAGAGAAGCGCGCCTCGCGTGGTCTCTGTAAACACACTTTGCTACAGTAGTTACAAGGCCTCAACCGGAGGATGAACGTGTGCCACTACCATTAGGAGCACTAACTCCACTCACACATAGTTAAGCCACGATCTAGAGGTGGACGTGTGTGGTGAGTGGTGACCATGCCAGGAACACACATGCGCACCTAAGGTTCAGTTAACACACACAGACATACACTGACACACACTGTTAGGAATAAGCCACGCCCTCCCGTGGTGACCCAGTGTGTGCTTGTCTAAGTCTAGCTAGGTTGAGTTTGAATGCCGGTGCGTGGCTGCGTTCGTGTCTATGACGAGCCGGCGCGTGGTGGGCCTACAAAAGGCACTGTCGAGAGATAACAAGACTAGGTATAAGCTCCATCATTTGGTACCAGAGCCTCGGGTTTTTTTTCTGTGCATGTCATGTCTATCATCCCGCACAGTGTTAGGGGAAGCACGGTGTCGCTATCGCTCCTGGTGCTCATGCCAGAGAACTGCACTGTGTGGGCGATCAAGGCGGAGGAAACTCTCGATGCCCAAGGTCTCTGGGAGGTTGTGTTCTGGGATGGAATAGCGGTGAACGAGAAGAAGAACAAGACGGTAAGGGCTCAGATCTTCGCTGCACTATCAGAAGATATCCTCATGCATGTCTCAAAGAAGAAGACGACGAAGGAGATGTGGGATAGCCTCAAGACGAGGTTCGTCGGTGCCAATCGCATCAAGGAAGCACGGCTCTCCTCCCTAGGTGAGTTCTAAAAGATGCGCATGGCGGAGGGGGAGCTGCTGGACAACTACAACGGCAACATCAATGGCATGGAGGTGAGGTATGCCGGCCCAGGCTCGACGGTCGGCAACGACACCATGGTGAAGAAACTCCTCGACGCCGTGCCTGGCTGGTTGTACTCCATGGTGACCTCTTAATGCTTTAAAAACATTGAACCTAACTATCTACCACTAACAGTAGATAATAACTAACCTAATTAAATCAATAACCCAACTAACAATTAAATACGAACTAATTAAGAACTAACTAAACTACAAAGAAAAATAAAATAAGCAGAGGAGAGGGGAACTCATGGCCAGTGGGTGGTCGACGGCGACGAGGAGGACGGTGACGGGCGTGCCGGCAAGGAGGGGGAGAGCGACCCCGGCGTGGAGGTGTAATGAAGTTTAATTAATAAATGTTTCACTCACAAAAAAACACTCACTGGTGCTCTCTTGAACAGAAAAAATCTTCCGCCAAAAGAACAAGGATTCCTCAGGTAACGAAGAACCTAACAAACACTTTGATGGCCCGGTCATAGCACAAACAAAGATATAAAACAACACAAACTGATCAGCAAAGTTTGCAGTTTGCACACAAAAATGACTTGCTAGCTAGGCTGGACCCGTTTCTGGTATATGTCGCCAGGACGAGCGGCCCACTTCCTGGCGGCTTCAAAGGTGTCACGTCTATATGGTGATGGCTTTATCTATAAAGCGGGGCAAATGCATTTTTCGGTAAAAAGAAAGGTGCCTGGTGCAGTCCCGATGATATTTTTTTTAAACCATCGCGGACCCGATGATAGCGATCCCGGGCCTTGTTAGACTGGTACTGTCATGCTCTCGCTGATGATGATGGCATTTCCTTTGTTCAGATAATTTGAATACTAACAAGGAGACGATGTTGCACTACTAGGGAATAGCCTTATGGTGGCGCACTATTTTTGAGTTTAGTGGCGCATTAGGGATGCGCCACTAACTACAAGCCACTAATAAGGGTTTAGAGGTGGCGCATTCTGGATGCGCCACCCCTAAGGCCCTTAGGCGTGGCGCATCTCAGAATGCGCCACCTCTAAGCTCTTAGGGGTGGCGCATTCTGGTATGCGCCACGCCTAAGGGCCTTAGGGATGGCGCATTCACAGTGCGCCACTAAATCCTGAAAATATGCGCCACTAAATAATTACAGAAAACAAAAAAAAAGAATTACAGAAAGGAATAAAAGCATTACAGATATTTTTATTATATTACAGAAATGCAAAATACAATATAACAATGAGGCCAACAATTATTGATACAAAAGAATTGCATTATAATTTTTATTACAAAGGTTTAGAGGCCAACAAGATTCACAAGATTACATCCATCACAAATTACAATGAGTCCAACAATTATTGAAAACCGAAAGCTACTTTCGTCATCATATCTTGTTTGCTCGTCAACCTACACAAAACAAAGCTTTAGAGGTCACATCCATATGAATCATACCAAAGGAGAACAAAACAATCTAGCATCTATTCTTATCAACAACTTAAAGCAAGTCGATCAATGGTGAGAAGCATGCACATATGCATAAAAATGCATATGCGGTGACCTTTATACACAAAGAGCACCAAGAGTATTTGACACTACCATCTACTACACAAAGAGTACATCCAAATTACATCCAAAATACACAAAGAGTACATTCAATTGTTCTGACTCGCCTCGGGGAATGGGCGGCATCCTTCTTTCGTCATGAAAGGCCTTGTGTCACGCAGGGCCTTTAGGCGGACTTCTATCTCCCCATTGGATGGTGCAATGTTGGAGTGGAAGATCGCCCCCTTCATTTGTACTTCATGACGGATGATAGTCGCCATCTGCGCTTGGATGTGAAAGAACTCCTTCTTCAGATTTGCATCGGCGATTTCCGCCTTCCTTTCGGCCCACGCTCTGAGATGACTTGGCAGCGTAAGGTTGCGTTGTTCCTGTACAATCGCCCTCATGTGATGAAGGGCGTAGTACGCATCCCTCACACTGCCAGCCGGCTGCTTGACGCACGGGAACTGCGTTACGTGGTTGAACACGTTCACGCCAGGCTGATTTTTCCTGAATTTATGCTTCATGATCTTGCCTCCGGCTTTTATGTAGCCGACGAGAGCATCATCCAAAACTCTCATGATATACTTGTAATCTTTCTTCTTCACACTCCCCGAGTCTAAATACACGGCATGCGAGTGTTGCGGTGAAAAGCAGATGAACACGCAGTCTTGATCCTCACTGCATAATTAAAACATCCAAAAGGAATGTTGGAAGAGGACAATGGAAAGCTAAGAAAGCATATATGCTACGGAGGCGAGCGAATGACTTACTTGGGAGAGTAGGTCATAAGAAATGAATCTTTGTCGGCGTTCCGTAGCATGAAGTCTGTGATGTACCCCGCCGCGAGAGCCGCATCCCCGTCGTCCATCAAGATGCTTTCACGCATGTAGAAGGGGTCCAATATCGCGACGCTCGGGGTCTTATCTCTCCTGATACTCATAGAAATGCTGAGCGAGAACAGACGGATAAGGCTATGGTCCAGCCGCTTGAGATGGTACAAATTGAAGATCTCCGAAAATCACAGGATTATCATATCCGCGGGGATAGTGTTGATGAAGCCCATGTTGAGTGACACCTTGGCCATGAAAACCGGGTATGAGGGATTCTCTTCTCGAAGAAGAATCTTTTCTAATGCCATAATACTATGATGCACACTCTGCATATCCGAAGTTGCAAGGTCCAGCATGTCCTTAGGTAGCATCGCCCTACCAGCCACATGGATTTCAAACGAGAGATCCTTGGGTCTTGGTGGCCTGTCCTGAGCCCGGATCGGCAT
Source organism: Bromus sterilis (assembly GCA_950022295.1). Lineage (NCBI taxonomy): Eukaryota > Viridiplantae > Streptophyta > Magnoliopsida > Poales > Poaceae > Bromus > Bromus sterilis. The sequence goes on along the minus strand of OX465598.1, from coordinate 15,194,483 downwards.
CGAAGGTTGGCTACTAGAAGTGATGCTCTTCTTTCTTTTCCGTCCCTTCTTCTTTTCTGATTTTGAGCAGTCACCGGCCTTTATCTGCTCAGTGGCCGCCTTATGGAGTGTGGACGGGCTGAGAATAGATCTTGTGGCATCTGCTTGAGGCTCGGTGAAGGTGCAAGCTGCTGGAGACATGTCCTGAGAAGCAGCGAAGAGACGCGTGGAGCAAGCAGGCTTCGCCGCAGGATCAGCTAGACCGCGAGCTTCCTCGTCATGCTGATAGGCTCCTTCAGCAGGAGGCATGAACAAGTCATCAGCATCATACAAAGTATTGATGAACTGGTCGGCGCTGATATCATCATCAAGATCATCGTCTTCTTGTTGTGCGCCGATGGGATCATGTGGCGCCGACACGATGACTAGCGGTGTTGTCCTAGGTGTGGTGCCCCTTTCCCCCGTCATTAAACGCATTTGGCTCTTCGGCCATAGGCATATTTTGTTGAAACAGTCACTGAGGACTGCCGGCTCGTCCTCATCGTATCCGGGGGGTTGAATGAGAGGTTCAACTCTCTCGTAGCCCGAAATCACGAGAGAGATTTGAACCCTATGCATCTCCGGTGCCATCGGCATATTGTGCATGATTCGATTTTGTGGTTGAATGATTTTAGCTTTGGCAACATCCTTCAACTCGCCGTCCACGACTTGTAATAGAATGCATGGAGTGTCCTCCTGCGAAAGATATATATATATATATATATATGCATGTACGACATCAGAGAGATTCCACTAAAAAAGGAAAGGAGATGAAGTCCTCGTTTGAGTTGCAGACGCTTATAGTTACCTTGAGGGCGTCGAGGTCGGCTAGTGAAGAGACCCCGCCGTCAGAGACCCCACCGATGACGGCGGGCATGCAAGAGACGGAGGGCGCGCTGCCTCCCGTGGCGTCGGTCGCCCTATTTGCGCTGCCGCCGGGTGCATTATTGTTATGCCCCGGTTGCTCGATCGTGGCCGGAGGAGTTACCATCACGTCCTGCGTCGCCGCCGCGGTGTTGGCGGCCGGAGTCACCAATACGTCGGGAGTCGGTGCGGGAGCCACCACTACGGCCAGAGTCGGGACTGCAGGCGCCGCGGTGCCCGAGTTGCTGCCGACCATGCTGGGGACTCGTATGGGCCCTTGTCCACCACGCGCTTGCCAATTCGCGAGCGACTGCATCATATTTGGAAGGAGAGCGTTTATCGTCTTCGCCACTTCGTCCTGGACAAGCTGCGGAAGCATGTTCACCTTCTCCTCCAGTCCACGAACATAAGCGACATCTTCTTCAGTCCTTCTCCCCTTGCGCCCCCTCGAACCGGACTGCTCCGCCGATTTTCCATAATATTCAGACCAATTTAGGTCCGCACCAAAGCCGACCACACGGCCGGCTGACGATGGCTTCGCCGTCACGTCGTCAACCTTCTTGACCTTGTTCAACGCCCTGTTAAAGGCGTTGTCCCACGGGCGGGCGGCTTAACCGACGACTCCTGCGATGAGGCGATTTTCATTTCCGCTTGCTGCAAAAAGAATGTGAAACGTTAAGAAATTGTGAACTTCACTCGAGAATTCAATCGACAAGGTCGCGTGGTAAACTACTTACCACGGCAGTCGTAAACTCCTGAATCTTAGGATCGATAATTATTTTCGAGGTTGCTTTGTCCTTATAGCTCCGGGCCCTCACAAAGAATTCGGTCTGCGGATCATCTTTGTATTGCTGGAAGGGGTTAGGTATGCCCGCAGCGGCGTACTCGGCATCCTCCTTGTCCCATTTAGGCTTGGAACTTTTGTAACCACCGGCTCCGAGACGGTGGTTACCTATGACCTGCGACCGCATGGCCATGCCCTTTCCACTCGCGGCCTTGGCTTGCTCGAACTCACACCTAGCCTTGAAAAGGTTGTAGGTAGCTTCGTCGATCAACAACTCTTTCTCCTTGAGCTCCTCCCAGGTTTTGTTCTTTTCAAAAATTGCCCTCTTCACCCGGGTTTTCCAACTGGACAAGGCCTTGCTCATCTTCCTGAGGGCCCATGTGTTTACTTTGTTCCCTCTGAGTTTGGTGTTATCGTACGGCTCCGGAAACTTGTATCGTCCGTGCAGCTTGTTGATAATAAGCTGACAATAATGAATATTCTCACGACTCCTGAGGTTAATCGTGGTGATCGGCACGGTGTTGCGGAGGATCGCCGCGACTTGACGGCCGTACCCTTCCGAAAAACGTTCGGGCTCTTTAGGAATCCCGACGGCGGTCACAATAGTAAACTCTTGCCTGATGACGCCGACCTTGGTCGGTTTCCGATTCCTCTTCTTCGACTGGGTACCATCTGTGTTGGAGCCACCGGTCCCATCATCCTCGCCGATGTTCCTCTCGCCGTCTGTCGTACCGGCCTCCTCCTCCAAGTCATCATCCGATGAGTCGGACTCCGACTCTATCTCCTCCTCATACTCCTCCTCGCCCGGAGGTACTTCCTCTTCTCTCTGCTCCTCGACCTCCTCCTGGGAGTATTCCCAAAATTGCTTCCTTTTTTCTCCCGGCTGAGAAGAAGGACCGGCGTCGGCTCCGGTCGACATGTTTGCACTAGTACAATATTAAGAAATGCAACTACTTAATTAATTAGCACAATAAATAAATGCAAATACTCTCATGTTAAGAAAAATAGCAAAGGTCATGCACGAATTCACGGAAAAATTCGGCATGACCTTTGCTCTTTTTCTTAACATGAGAGTGCCTCATTCTCAACCGAAACGGAAGTTAATCAACATTTCGGGAGAAAGGGGATAATGATTTGTACCTGCACAAAAAAATGCCTACGTGTAGGCACAACCAGCATATTTATAGATACTGAAACAGTATTCAAAAACATAATAGTCAATAAGAAATCTATTAACACCATAATATTCCAAAGCTAACTGAAAACTAAAAATTGCTAGTACTTCTCACCATCATATTTATGCTAGCCTCAAACAACAAGTCTGTCAAGCAAGGTAAAAAAATTAATCACATAAACAGTTTGGCACCCACATCACATAACATAGGCAACCATCTTATCATGTCAAGTTCTGCTGGCAGATTAATGCATTGCAAATTCTGTATACTTGCAAGTTGTACTTTGCAACACCTAAAAACAGAAAATTTGGACCTAGGGCATTGTCAAGAACTCAAAAAATTCAGACAAAGCACCATGGCACCTTTGCTAGTTGAAAATTCAGACAACTTGTTTTTTTCCAGCAGGGGAGGGGGAGCAGGGCACCATTGCTATTTTTCAACTACTACCTCTATTGCTACCACTACAAACCTAATACAGAGTACTACTAGAACTAATTTTTACTTTTGAAATTAGAAGAACAGGGAGCCTACACTTCATTTAATCGGATTATAGAAATTTGCGGCATGCTTGAGAAAAGCTAGGTCTGAATGAATAGATAGCAATCATGGATTGCCTTTAGGAACTGCACGGTTTACTCATGCCCACGACAATCATGGATGGTTGGAGGATGGAGAGGGGAGGATGGATAGGAGGCTGCTCACCGCGGGGAGGAGGCGTTGAAGGCGGCGGCGGCCGGAGTTGAGGCAGAGGCGCGGCGGCGACTGCGGGCTCGGGAAGGCGTGTGCTTGAAGGCGGCAGTGGCCGGAGGCGAGGCAGAGGCGCGGCGGCGACTGCGGGCTCCGGGATGGCGGCTCCGGTGGCGTCGAGGGAGGCTCCGGCGTCAAGGGGAAGGGGCACGGCTAGGACTCCGGTGATGGCGGCGGCCGGAGAGCGAGGTGAGGCTGTGGGGGGAATGGGTACTGTTCGGGCATGGAGGGGGCAGTTTTCGATAGGACAAGTCTTAGGGGTGGCGCATTTCGCAGAAATGCGCCACCAAATGGATGCGCCACGCATAAGGATCTACTTGGTGGCGCATTTCCGCAAAATGCTCCACCCCTAAGACTTGCCTATTTTTCTGTTGAATTGATTTAACTCTATTTTGCCTACTTATTATTGGAATTTCAATTCTGCCATTTTTTATTCAATTTCTATTTTTCCATATGCAATTGTACTAGTATTTTGTACTAGTATTTTGCGGCGACGGGCACGGGCGTCGAGTGCGGTGGGGATCGAATGGGTGTGGGCACGGGCAAGGGGACGGGGTGATGGAGGTTAAGGCTCCGGTGCGGCGAGGGCTCGAATGGGTACTGTGCGCGAGCAAGGGGAGGGGACCGTGGAGGTTAAGGCTTAGGGGTGGCGCATTTTGCCAGAATGCGCCACCAACAGGTTTCTTATGCGTGGCGCATCTCGGCAAAATGCGCCACGCATAAGAAACCTGTTGGTGGCGCATTCTGGCAAAATGCGCCACCCCTAAGAGAACTTAGTGGCGCATTTCAACAATATGCGCCACCCCTAAGCTTTTTTATTTTTTAATTAAAGTTTAAACAATTATTTATTTTTTAATTAAAGTGAAACCATTTAAAAATAATAATTATGGAGTACATTTTTCTATAAAAGTGGTCAAACTTTATTAAGATTGACTTTGACCAAATCTTATATGCGGAGTAAAAAGAAACGGAGGGAGTACTTGCTCTAACCGACCTTTTGACAATGGTGCTTCGATTGTGTATCGTCGATGTTCATACACTTCAAACTATGATCCAAACATAATAATGTGATCATATCGATCCACGTACCATGCCTTAACCGTGTCGTCGCCGAACCAAGATCCACAAACACAAGGTGTAGCGGCATTTGGAAACATAAGATTGTGATCATCAATTACAAAGTGCATATTAAATCCATGCATACACAAAGTGATCATGAATTACAAAATATTTTTCTTAAATTTGGAGCTAGCCATCTAGCTATCGTTTCCTCACGATCTTCTTCTTGCCCTTCTTTGTCGTGGTTGAATAATTTAGGCCCGGGACGCCTTCACTTTTCCTCTTGAACGGGAGGAGACCTTTCTTCGGTAGGGTTGTGGTGTATGTATCCTGAGCGGCGTAGTCATCCTCCATCTTCGGGTCGCCGTACTTGTCAAAGTCTTGCTCGTTGGCGACTCCATCCATTCCGATGATGTTTCTTTTGCCTCTCCTCACTACAACGTGGCTCGGCTTTGATGGTTCGGTAATGAAGAAGCATTGGTCCACTTGGCTAGCCAGTACCCATGGCTCATTTTTCGCGGTGACGTTTGCGCCCGCAGACTTGGATTTGGCTTCGGGTATAACCATGGTGGTGAAGTACCGGTCTTCTTTTACGACGCTCTTGGCCCATCTCACACGGAACATCGGCACCTTCTCTCCACAGTAGTCGAGCTTCCATATGTCCTCGATCCTTCCATAGAATCTTTGCTTGACGTCATCGGTGTAGAATATCGCCGTTACCCCTGAGTTCTGGTAATCGCAGTTATTGTCCTTTTCCTCCGTGTAAAATGTGTAGCCGTTGATATCATACGCTTGATTGGTCATCAGGTTGCGTGCGGCACCCTGTGACAAGGTGAATATCATCTTTTTGTCCTCGGAAGCGTTCCTTCGCGGGGGATTAGCACGAAGCTCGTCCCTGAACCAAGTCATGAAATCGGAGTTGTGCTCTTTGATTAGCCGTGGATCTCGGTCCGTTATCTGCAGGCCCTGGTCACTGTACTTCTTCCTGATTAAATCCTTGTGCTTTACTATCCAAGGATCGACCAGCTGGATGTGTTGTAGCGCGACTAGGCTTGCTCTTTCAAAGTCGATGTCTCGACCGTCAAAGTTGACATGCATTGCGTGTCTTCCCTCGTGGTGACCACACCCATCGGTCCTGCCAAAGTGCTTGTTGACGGCCAGACCAACAGGGTTCTCGGTGTTGAGATAATTCGTGCAAAAAGAGATGCACTCTTCGGTTAGAAAGCCCTTCGCTATGCTTGCATCTGGACGGGACCTGTTACGAACGTATTTTTTGATGTGCCCATTCATCCTTTCGAACGGCATCATGCTGCGCAGAAACGCAGGCCCGAGTTGGACGATATCCTCCACGACGTGGATCAGCAGATGCACCATAATGTCGAAGAACGCGGGCGGGAAATACATCTCAAGCTCGCATAGTATGAGCACGATCTCCTCCTGTAGCCTTTTGAGTTGCGTAGCGCAAATCGACTTCCGGGAGATGACGTCAAAAAAGTTGCAAAGGCCAAACAACGTTTTACGGACGTGCTCGTCCATTATCCCTCGCATCGCAACCGGGAGAATCTGCGTCATCAGCACGAAACAGTCGTGAGATTTCATCCCACTGAAACGCTGCTTCGCCTCGTCTAGGTATCTGCTTATCTTCCCCGCGTAGCCGTTCGGAAATTTTACTCCTATGAGGCAGTGGATAAACCGCTTGATCTCCTCCTCGCACAGAGTGAAGCATGCCTGGGGGCAGTGATCAATACCGGTCTTCTTCTTGGTCGTCCTTTTTCGTTTGCGAGAGTTTTGCGTTTCCGTATCCTCTTCCTCCTCCGGCTCATCATCTTCGTCACTAGGGGGGTGAAGTTCCCTCCTGATGCCCATAAATTTCAAGTCATTCCTTGCTTTTGGCCCATCCTTGGTCTTCTCCGGCATGTTGAGCAGCGTGCCAAACAAGCTCTCGCACACGTTCTTCGTGATATGCATTAGATCAAGGCTATGAGGACTGCGGAGTAGACTCCAGTATTGCAAATCCCAGAAAACAGACCTCGCTTTCCATACCCTCATCAACGGCTGAGTCTTCTTTTTTTTGCTTTCCCGGCGCGGGGCACTCTTTCTAAGTTTTCAGCAAGTTGTCGATTTCTTTGCCGCTCCTTCGAGCTGGGGGTGCTCGGAGCTCCTCGCTTCCATCGAACAGATGCCCTGTTTTCTCCACGCGTGTTTCTTGGGAAGCCACCTCCGAGACCCCTGGAACACGGTTTTTGAAGATCCGGGATCTTTTGGTAGCTGGCGGTACGTTGTATTATCCATGCACCTAACGCATGCACAGAATTCTTGGACCACCTGCCCTGAGAAATATCCATATCCGAGATAGTCGTGCACCGTCGTAATCACCGCGGCTTTCATTGGGAAATATTCTTTTGCCGCGGTGTCCCACGTATTGACTCCGTCTTTCCATAACGTTTCTAGCTCCTCTTTCAACAGCTGCAGATATAGATTGAGGTTCGTACCTGGTTGTTTCGGCCCTTGAACTAGCATACACATTGTTATGTACTTTTTCTTCATGCACTTCCAAGGGGGAAGGTTGTATATGCATACAAACACGGGCCAGGTACTGTGTGTGTTGCTCTGGCCGCCAAATGGATTGACTCCATCGGCGCTCACACCAATCCTGAGGTTCCTTGGTTCTTTCCCAAAATCTGGGTATTCGAGGTCCAACGCAGTCAATTGGCTACCATCTGAAGGGTGCCTCATCATGTCCTCCTTTTTCGGATCCGGGTTCGGGTCATCCTCTTTTAGCTTCTTTCTATCCGCGTGCCAGGTCATGAGCTTTGCTTCCTCGGGATCTACGAAATACCTCTGCAGACGAGGAGTGATCGGAAAGTACCATACCACTTTTCTAGGAACTTTCTTCCCTCTCTTGTATCGACTAACACCGCACACCGAACATGTGGTTTTATCTTCGTCCTCACCCCGATAGATCATGCAATCATTTATGCAGACGTGGTATTTAACGTGCGGAAGATCAAGAGGGCAAAGGACTTTCTTGGCCTCAGCGATACTAGTTGGGCACGTGTTGCCCTTCGGAAGACGATCGTGCCAGAATGCCATGTTATCATCGAAGCTTTCGTCGGTCCATTTGTGTTTTGCCTTCATCTCCATAGCCCCAAGTGTTACATTCAAGCGGGTATCCCCGTCGTTGCATCCTTCGTACAACTTCGTAATCGCGTCTTTCTCGAGTTGCGTCATCTTAGCTTTCTCTCTAGCTGCACCTCTTGCGTTCAACGCCTCTTTGACAAGCAGCTCTTGAACATGAGGGTCCCGCACCCAGCTTGAATCATCATGTCCGACATCTTGATCTTCATGTCCGGCATCTTGATCTACATGATCCGCTTCGGCATCTTCTTCATGATCATGTACGGGATGCTCTTCGTCATCTCGCCCGCCGTTGTTTTCTGGTTGCCCTTCCTCATTTACTGGCGCCCCGCCATTGACGTCCTCCTTCTCACCAGCTTCATCACTTATCCATCGTGTGTAGCCATCCATCAAACCATTACGCTTCAGGTGTCTTTGCAATATTCCGGAATCAGGCTCGGTCACGCACTGCAGTTTGCATCTCCGACACGGACATCTTATATCCGACCTATTATTCCTTAGCATGTCGTTTGTCGCACATTGCATCCACCTAGCCACGGTGATATCGCTCAGCATCTCGCGGACCATGGGCGATCACCTGCGTGCACGGAGAGAGCAACACAATTATATATCACAGTCGTCGCCGGAAAAATTCGGCATGACCTTCCCTAATAATGCATGGGAGCATGCGAAGAGTGCGCTAGAAATTTGCCGAAACGGAAATGAATCGACATTTCGGCAAAACATTTGTCACTCAAGATACACATATACATCAAACCAGCATAAGTTTCACATATACATCAAACCACCACAAGCTTCACATATACATCAAACCAAAGCTTCACATATACAACAAACCCCAAGCTAATAAAGGCAAGTATATGGGTCATAAATGGAACAAAAGAGTTTGGGAGGAGGTCCACTTACTTCAATATGAAACAAAATAGATGTAATGCCAAGTATCGATGGATAAATGGAAGAAATGAGGTGGAGAGAAGGAGAAAACCGAATAGATCTAGGGTGAGAAGAGTGGATCTAGTTTGAGAATTGTGTGGAGTGAATGAGAGGTGGTAGGTGGGGTGGAGTAGATAAGGGCAGCTCTAGGCATTTAGTGGCGCATATATAAAGTCAGTGGTGACGCATTGGTGAAATGCGCCACCCCTAAGCTCTTATGGGTGGCGCATTAGGTAAATGCGCCACCCCTAAGGACCTTATGGGTGGCGCATTTACAATATGCGTCACCCCTAAGCTCTTAGGGGTGGCGCATTCTGTATATGCGCCACCTAAAAGGTTCTTAGGGGTGGCGCATATTGCTAGATGCGCCACGTATAAGATCATCTAGGCTGGCCCACTCTTAGGGGTGGCGCACTGGAAAATAATGCGCCACCCATAAGACCTTATGGGTGGCGCACGCTGCGCCACCCATAAGGTCTTATGGGTGGCGCATTATTTTCCAGTGCGCCACCCCTAACAGATGGTGGCGCATGGCTTTCTATATGCGCCACTAATAAGCTTTCCATGTATAGCTATTTTCCTAGTAGTGTTGCCTAGTGTTGATCTCAAGAGTTTCTATCGGATTTTTTCAAACATGGCTAAACAAATGTTCAGACATGAAAACAGCAAGAAAGATGAGCAAAACGTGATGAGGGATGCTGGCCAGTGAGAGGCTTCCGTGGAAATTAAACTTTGATTCAAAAACGTACAATGCATAATGCCCCAACCTCCAAGATAAATACCTTAGATAAAACAAAATGATGATATCGGACGCCGGATCTTTTCTGAGGGGGGACACCCCAAGTGCAAGTTGCAAAAGCTAGCCGACGACATGACCATGGTCACCAAGCATCTTTTTGGTTACATCCGTGTATGTCCCGTCAAGGGGATCATAGATTTGTAGTATCGGTGGTCTTCCTAATTCAGATTCTACAACTCCAGCACTGTAGTAGATCAACAGTTTTGAACCGTCGTCATGTAACACCCTTAAAGGTAGCAGCCAGTAATGCACGGCCATGTCCAAGGGTATGGATACGTCCAAAGGTATCACATAGGCCTTGATCCACACAGTATTATCAGAGTCGGTTAAGAGCCATAGGTTTGTGCATCCATGGTTGGTCTCCCAATTCTTTGGGTCAGCTACGCACAGAGCGCCGGACGGGACGGCACGGCCGAAGCCCCAGTGTGTGCCAACTTTCAAGGGAGTGAGGAGCACCTTCATGGTGACAAGGTCCATCGGAGGATCCTCCTGGTACGACTCCCGCACCCGATAAAGAAGACAGCGCAACGACGACGCCTTGATCCCCATAAGCTTTGGCTTTGTTCCCGGCGGCCGGCGATCGAGTTGACTCCCCAATTCCACGTCGGGTCTTCTGACACCCAACCCTCGGACGATTTTGCTCGGAGATCGCTCAAGACCTTGGAGAATGCTTACCTGACAAGATCTCGATCACGCCGCTTGGAATTACGTTGGGCGACACTAGCGTGGTTTGCAATCTTGATAGATTCGTATTGTAAGGAGATCGCGTGGTGATTCACTTGGCATTATATAGAGATTTTTGTTTTTTTAGCAGCAGCAAATAAATAAAACCAAGGCCAGATTTTTTTTAGGGTATATAGCATCCTCCTATTACATCAAGATGTTAACAGGGTGGGAAATAGAACTTGGAGGTGTGGATAACCAGATATGGCGTCCCACCCCAAGAAAAGAGGATGCTTTAGCAAGACTATGCACTTCAAAGTTTGCCTTCCTTCCTTCGAACTTGAAAGTCGCCTGTGGGACCAAACTCTTGCGATGGATGATCTCCTTCAGGACCATCACATACTTGCACGGGTGCTCGGTAGTAATATTTTGGATTACCTCCTTACAGTCGGACGTCACTTGTACATCCTGGATGTGAAGATCTTGGGCAAGGGCAAGGCCCTCGTTGCATGCCCAGGCCTCCAGACTTGCCGGATCAACCAGTCCCTGAAAGATGACCACCGAAGCCCTAGTAAAATTCCCATGCTTGTCCCTGCATATAGCAGCTGCCACTCCTGTGTTCCCATCCCTGGACAAGCCTCGGTCAACATTGATTTTGTAGCTAGCGTCATCAGGTGTTGTCCATGTAGTCGGAGCATGCTGGACAGGAATAGCATGCGAGTCCCCGGGCCTCGCAAGAAATCCCTTGGGCTTCGCTTTCACAGAAACATCACCCAGATCAAGGAGGAACTTGTTAACAAAAGCATACGTGCTTAGAGGGCTCTGAAACTCATGATCATGGATAGCTCGGCGCCTTGCCCACCAGATAGACCAAAGTTTCACTAGAATTCTTGTCAACTCATCTCCCTTGAAAGTGTCAAAAGCCCAGAAGAGCCAAAGCTTTGGGTCCCTGGATCGGTTAGACACAAGCACCTCTACCAGCTCCTCATCCATTAATGCCCATACACACTTAGACATATGGCAATCCATAAGTGCATGACTCCAGCCATCAACCGCGGAGTTACAGATCTGACACACTTCCGACTCCTCCATGTTTCGGTCTTTCCTAACCGATTCCGTAGGAATAGAGCACTTTACTAGTCTCCAGACAAAGTTTCGAATTTTAGAGGGAACTTGCGTTTTCCACAGAGTTGTCCAGGAAGAGCGGTCCTTCGCTGGGTCAGATTGTCCAGTGTGGCTCTCGAGCCAAGCCGTGCGCTGCTGCTTTGTGGCTACAACTAGATTGTAGGCCGATTTGACTGTGAAGATCCCACGGTGGTCATAGTGCCAAGCCCAGGAGTCCTCCATAACCCGAGAGCACAAAGAAATGTTGAGAACTTCCTTCCTATCCAGCGGGAGAAAATGAGTCTCCAGCATCTGATTGTTCCATGATCTGGATGCCTTATTAATCAACTCGGAGACCCGAAGAGGAGGATTAGCCGTGATCTTACAGATAGGCCGCAACTTATAATCTCTGGCAATCCAATTATCGGCCCAAAACTCTCGGCAGCGACGGCCGCCCAATTAAAGCCCGTCTATCTTTCCCACGTAATCAATACACTACTGCGCACTTGTCTCAAAAAAAACTACACTACTGCACACTTGTCAAAAAATATTTATACTACTGCTGAATCTGCTCTCACACAAAAAAAAGCACTGCTTTCCAAAAATGCGGACTGGAGGCCGAGCTTCATAGAGACCGGATTTTTAAATTTCTAAATTCATATTGTTATGTTTCAAAAAAATAGAAGAAAAGTATACACATGTATCCAAAGACACAATGAACATGTGCGTAAATTTTCATGGTTAAATACGCTAAAATGAGACCTGAACAAAAAAACTAATGTGTGCTTTTTTAGCTTATGTACTGTTCTTTTTCAAAGCCTATGATTTCTTTTTTTGCAGATCACAATTCAAGCAATTTAATCATGAAAATTTACACACACATATATTAAACCTTTGTATACGTGCATATTTGTTTAAAATTTTGAAAATAAAAATTATTAACTGTGAATATTTTAACATTAAAGCCATGATGGAGCTCGATCCCCAAAAAGCCTTACTCACTGCTTTCTCGCTACTACTTCGCGATTTGTGAGATGTGCTAATTTCAAAATGGATGTGCTACTCATCGCAAAAAAAAACATGGACGTGCTACCATCTCACAAGTTTAATTCAGTATTTTTTAATTAATTTTACTAGCATTCTTGAATTTATTATTCATTCGGATGCATCCGGTGTCCCACATTTAGGACAGTATAATTGGACCTAAAGCGAGCCCTCTCAGGCCATTAGTGATTTGAGCCGTTGGATTTTGCTAATCTTTTATATTTGACCGTTAGATGGATGCCTAGGTTACTGTTTGGACGCAACAGTAGCAGTCTGTCCTATGGGCTGCTATTCTCGTAGCTTTTTCGGTGGCTTCTGGTTAATCGGGCTTCAAGGACCCATTTAACTGTCCGTTTTATTTAGAAGGCCATGCGACTTGCGCAGCCCTCCTCTGAAAAAAAAACTTGCTCAGTCCTCCTCGACTCCTCTCATCTGTCATCCAAGCCGCCGCTCCTCTCCCACGACCACCTCGATCCCGTCCTCTCTCTCTGCGCCGCCGCCGCTCCTCACTGATTTTGCTACCTTGCACCGCCCCTCAATCCCGCCGCTCCTAGGAGAGCACTACCCTGCCTCTTCGCCCATGCCCCCCCTCTTTGCCATGGCCATGAGTTTTACAAAGCTTTGGTAGGTGATGAGACAAGGTAATGGAAAGGCCACCATGGACAGAACCAGATCGTTGTTCCTGGAGCGGTGTGCCACATAGAGAGAGGACGAGGGGAGGGATCGATCCAACCGCCGCCGCTGATCTATCTATGGGGGAGAAAGGAGGGGATCACGCCGCAGCCGATCCGTCTGAAGGCGCGTTGACGTGATGAAGCTTCGCATGAGGAGTCCATCTTCATCCGCCTTCCCCTCCACAAAAAACCGTCGCCCGCTCACAACCCTTGTGTTCGAGGTAGATTGATGTGTTATCTTGGATTGCAGTGGTCAGAAGTTATTATTGATTTGGATTCTTGCAGATGATCGTGGATAAACTAAACTAGGAAGCAAGGAGGGGATGAGGGGATGGTGGATGGCATGGCTCCATGTTCTCGGGGGTACGCCAGTGCCCACTACCAGGCTGTTGTCCAGATAAGCTATATACCACTTTTTTGTGATGATTGTGACAACAAAAACAATAATAAGAGATAGTAATCATAAGTTATCTTGAGTTGATTTTCTTTCATATGTATTATCTCCGTCTCTCTAAGAATCAGTAAGCATTATTTCCAGAAACACCTATACCCACATGGTTAAGCTTTTGTCCATAATAGCTTTGCTTGGTAACTTACCTTTGCCGCTGCCACAACAAGAGGTGAGTGGATGGATCTGCCACCGATGTTCTCTTCATGCTCACATTTTCTAAGATTCATACTGGATGAATCTGAAATTCAGTTGATTCAAAGCAAGGAGATAAAATGTCACTCCAGAGAATACATGCTTGTTGACAGCCGCAATCACATAATTTGAGGAAGAAGCATGTTTTCATAGAAGGAGAAGAAGCTAATATGGTAATAATCAAGCAAACCAATATTTGTAGTAGTCCATATCCAAATAGACTAATTTCCCTATATCATGTGTTCTTGTGTGAACAGTTATAAGTATAACAAGATGTTTCATTAACAACATAATTTACTGTTGTATTGTGGATATTCAATTAGGTTTCATTCCCTGGATATCATTGTGTAACTTGACTTGCATACTATGTTGTTCTCACTTTGTTCTATAAAATGGCATCGACATAGGCATTTTCTCTCCATAAGTACTTTTGTTTTTCTGTGAAAAATGTGATGACCACATAATGTATGTTTGCTAGATTGGATACTGCAGTTGTTCTAGAACTCAAACTAAATGATTTATCTATTGTAGTGATTATTGTTTGCCTTCCACAGGACTTAGCTCGATCAGTTAATCTTGGCAATTGCTTGTACTAATCCTATCATATTTTGTCTAAATTTAGAAGTTCCTTTTTCTGGCTTATTACTTGCTTGCAGGCATTACTTCTCTGGAAAGTTTGTGTGCTCTTGCAAAAAGGAAGACCCTTATCTCATAGAGAGGCATTCTATATGCTTCGTTGATTAACTGATTTTTTTGCTGTCGATCAAATAAATGTTTGCTACATTTATTCTGATTTTTCTACTATCATAATATATGATAGATAATTTAGTTTTAGAATTTGATGTTTTGTTATGTACATACTCGAGGATTTCGTAATACTAATCCACTGCAAGAACTTCTCGAGAATGAGACTTTCCAAACCTCCTCTCCTCATCGTGACATAGAAAATATACAAAATCAATAGTGATGTAAGTCTATCAGTTCTAATTTGAAATAAGTATGCCCCACCATCTAAATTGAGAAATTGTGATTCAAACATTCTAAATCTTATCAAATTTATTTAATATACAGATTTTCTTAATCATTTCTGTAGTTTCCTCAAGACGATTGGGCAAGGCAACTCATGGTTCTTATATATATTTGTCTATAAGTTATCTAAATATTTGTGTATGGACAGTTGTATCATTTCTCCATACAGAAAAATATGAATATTTCTTTCTGCCATTGTGCTTCACACTATTTGAGAGCTTATCAACTGCTCTAAAACATTAGTGTGTCTCTTTGTCCATGGCCGAATTTCCCGGCCACCCGAAATTACAATTCTTTTCTAATTATATTATTGATGTATATTTATTGTTTCGTTTCTTTTATATTTATGAAAATTCATGACATTTAATTAAAAAATAGACGGGCGCAGCAACGCGCGCCATAAATGATCTAGTGAAGTCATGAAAAGTACTGCCTGTGGAAACTTATATGTATCCCCTATGAACGTGTAATTTTTGTTTGAAAATATTGCAATATGTGATGCACAAGAAAACAAAATTTTGATCCAAAAATAAAAAATTGGCACATTTGAAATCAATAATTTGTTTCTTTTCCTGCGTGCAGATTACATTTTTTTCAGATGAAAATTTACACATTCACGCAGAACACATATAAGTTTCCACGGAAAAAAATGTTTTTCTAAAACTTTTAAACATTTTTTGTGATTTTTTTCAAAATACCGAGCTATATGTAGCTCAGTCTACACAAATTCGCATTCCAAGGGATGCCCATTTTGTGGGCAGGATGTAACTATGGACCATCTTTTTTCATGCTCTCAGGCTTACCCGAAGTCTGATATAATTTGCATTTAGTTAAAGTAGTATTACTATTGATCTGAAGAATTGGTTTGGAGTTTGGGTAAACACTTTTCTAAAGAAGTATAAACATTCACTTCTGCTCCGGTGCTCCCCCCTTGGTGAAAGCGAGCAGGCTCAAATAAGCACGGACGGCTCTGATTAGATGATAACCCTTCGCAATTAGGGCCGCGGCGGGTCCCTCTTATTTGTATTAAACCCATACGGGTCGCGCGGGGCTGAGGTATTTCGCACCGGAGCCGACGTGTAGTGCTGACTGTACCGTGGGACGGAGCGGGCGTGGCATTATGTGAAGAAGAAAAGAAAAAAGAGAAACGGAAGCGTCGGCGTGGGCGGAGTGGTGCGTTCACATGAGAACCGAACCGTCAATCCGTATAAAAGGGGTTCGCCCTAACCTCTCCACCCGCACGCTCTCATTCTCCCCCAATCCGACAAAAAACCACCTCTCCACCGCCCATTCCTCTCCTAGTCTCCGACGAGATCGAGGCGCAATGTCGGCAGCAAGCGCACTCAAAGCGGCGGAGGCAAGGGTTGCAGCGGCCAAGGCAGAGGTTGCAGCGTCGGAGGCGGAGTTTGCAGCGGCCACCGCCCTAGTGGCGGCGGAGGAAGCAGAGGCCGCGGGCGCCGTGGTGGCCGCGGACATTTCCACCGCCGCGGGAGCCGACGCAGGCCCATCGGACCAGCGCCTGGTGAGCATCTTGTAGATTCATCGGTGGTTTCGTCTGCTCTTTTTTGTTAGGGTTCGTATTGTGTAGTTCGATTTACCCCAAACTTGCTTGCGTGAGCGTCGCGGGACGGGAACGTTAGGGTTTCGTATTGTGCAGTTCGATTTACGTCAAACTTGCTTGCGTGAGCGTCGCGGGCGGGAACGTTAGGGTTTCCCATTATTTTGATGAAGATTGTTCTTTATTAGTTCACTGTACTTTTTTCAGTATTAAACCCTGATTGGATTGCTGGTTTGGTGGCATACACAGTTGTCAAATATTTCAGTAGGAGTAGTTTAGTAAGTTAACTTTGGTTCTTGGATTTCAATTGTTGTATGAACATATATATGCATTTTTTAACTGAACTTGTGCAACTTAAACCTGGAAAGATTATGTGCTACTTTGGTTAATCCATGCTTCTAAGATAACTGAATTAGAATGAAGTAAATGGGATTGAAGATGGAAGTTGCTGAAGAATATCTCCTAGGCTCTGTTTACTTGATTTATGTTGTTCCTCCCTTGAACTTAAGGAATGTTATGTTTCTTCATCTTCAATTTTAACCTTGGCATCTCTCTCTATTTTGGATCTTCAATATCATGTTTATTCATCTTGTTGAGATGCATGCTGGATAGCGGTCTTGGATGGAATAGATATGCATTTGTTTAAATCTGAACTTGTGCTAGTTAAACCTTAAGATTATGTGCTACTTTTGTTAATCCATGCTTGTGATATAACTGAATTTGAATGAAATGATATGGTTGTATGGAAATAGATATGCCTTTTTTGAACCTGAAGTTGTGTTGGTTAAACCTGAAAAGATTATGTGCTAGCTTGCTTAATCCATGATTGTGATTTATCTGGATTTGAATGTAATGAAATTGTTCTTTGAAATAGATATGCATATTTAAAACCTGAACTTGTGCACAATTGTGATATTTTATTTACACACTGATTTATGTTAGCTCTGATATTGTGAAGCCATATTCATATCCAATTGTAGATATTTTGGTAAAATACAGTCCATTCACTGTAATAAAGTGACTTGTTTAAGTGATGTTGTTGGTTTTGGTTGGTAGTGTGAATGCATCTATGTTGGTTCATTGTAAGAAAGTGTTTGAGATTTACCCAGTGCTCTTTTAATTACTGTTTGATAACTAGTTTTTTAATTATGTATTGATTTTTATCTGTGTGTATCAGTTATCTCTGCTCTAATTATTGTTTCATAATAGCTATTGACATCTATTTTTAAATTAGCATTTTCCATTTACCCCTGCTTTAATTATCCTTGATTTTGCTATTTATAATTTAGATCTTTGCAATTCAAATCCATTTATAAATTATATCTTTGCAATTGACACCCATTTATAAATTAGATCTTTGCAATTAACATCCATTTATAATTGCAGATAACCAATTAGTTTCTTGGATCATTCATATGAACTGTGCATGATTGTACATCTTTTCTTTATTAAAAAGTGTTTCATAATAGCTAGGACAGTTATATATTTATGTCATCAGTAATTAGTTCTTTGCAAATAACATCCATTCATAATTGCAGATAACATCCATTTAGATTTATGAAATTAATATTCATTTATAATTGCATATACATCCATTCATTTATATCTCTCAAATTTAGATGTTTGCAATTAACTCCATTTGTAATGAGCTAGGACAGTGTATTTCCTCTTTAACAAGTGTTTAATAATGTGGTAGGACAGTTATATATTTCTGTCATCAGTATTTAAAATATGCATTTGGTCTTATATTTTGGTAGTACTAACTAGGATACTTATATATTTCTGACAGCTATTTGTTGATTCCACTTTGTTAGTTAGTGGAATCATTAAAGTACATTGTTTTTTAGGAGTGTTTCATAATATGTAGTACAGCTAAATCATTTTCCATATCGTTCAAATAGATATTCTATAATTAGTTCACCTACAAGTTCATTGCTTGGTCATTTTTCATATCGTGCATGCTTGGTCTTTAATAATTTTATGATAATTGTGTGCTATAATATAACTTGATTCCCCCTGTTCCTGAAACAGGTTGCCAAGAGAGGCGAGAAGAGGAAGCAACCCTATTCTGACTCGGAGAGCAGCGATGATGATGAACCGGTGAGTTTGTTAAAACATGCAGGTGATCTTATTGTCCTGGTCATGAGATGGATGATGGATGAATACTAAAAAAATCATGTTTGTTTGATGCTGGATTTGTGCAGTACAAGTTTGAATATGACTCTGAAGGCCAGCTGCCTGACGTCGAGAAGTACAACTACAAGTCCTTCACGGCGCAGGTTGAGGAGCAGCTCTGGAAGGAGGGATGTAGTGCCTACCTGAACAGAAGGGGTCACTACTTCTGCAAGTACCATACTGGAGGCATTGGTGTCCCTAGGGATGGCCTTAGGTCTGGACTGCTAGCGCATGTCAGGGCTGTCTCTAAGGATATTGGTGCTAAAAATCTTCGTGAGCAGGGTCATCATGCTGCACTCCTGAGTGTGCTGACGCACTACGACAACTAAGGCATCATCTTCATATGTATCAGCTTCTGTATTTTGTTGATGAATGTGTAGTGACGTAGTGGTGAACTATTAGGTCGTACCGAAGTACTATGTTTATGTGTGGTTGTTGGCAACATTATGCGTGGAGAATGCTGAACTTCGTTGCTCTACTTATTAATGAATGTTAGCTAGTATGTTCTAAGTTCTCTGTTTGGCACATATTTGTATGTTGGCATTAGACTTCAATCTGAGCATTCTAGGTTACATATTGATTTTAAAAAAATCACTTGCCATTTTTTTCCACTAGAGAATCAACTACAAGTCCTTGATCTTCTGTTATGATTTTTTCGAAAAAAATCATATTTAGGTACACAATTGGTTGTTATATCATCGAAAAGTTCTTACTTTTACAAAATTACAAACCTTAGTTCAATATGATAGTTTGAACCAGTTCATTTCAAAAATGCATATATATGTTCATTCAAAAATGCATATGAGGCATGTTGTAAATATGCCTGATATGTTCAAACTACATCCTTTGGCTTAAACATGCATGTGTAGCTAATACTTTTCACACAGGTGCATCAAATACTTGCCAAAGGTGCAACCAGAAAATTTTCACACAAACTATATCGTATTTGAGGGATGGTTCCCAAAATTTATGAACTTCCTCCATGTGTAACTAATTTCCCACATTTAATGGAGTTTACGATGATTTTCTCAAAGTAATTCAAATTTGAACTACAAGTCCTTGATCTTGTGTTTAAATGTTTTCCAAAAAATCATTTTGGGGTAGAGAAGTAGTGCTTATATCATAGAAAAGTTGTTACTTTTCAAAAATTCCAAACCTTTGAAGTAATTGCCATGCTATGAAATTTGGCCAGTCTTTGAAAACATTAAAAAAATTGAAAAAAAGTCAGAAAAACAAATCCCATTGCATGGAGTCATCATTTATGTACTAGTTGCCGTGAAAAAAATTACACTTGAGTTTTCATAAACTTTTGAAAATGATCCTTCACAACGAGGTGTATCAGGTATGAACATCTATAGGTTTGAAGCCAAAGGAGCTAGTTTTTTAGCAATCCCATGGCATGGTTTGTGATATTGAGCCCAAACTTGGAGCATTGGTGCATGTTGGCATGGGAAACAATGTCATGCAACTTTTGTTTAATTTTGTTTTTAAAAAATTCATTTTTTTTGCCCTACACAAGCAACTTTTGTGAAGGAGGTGCAACCAATAATTGCCAAAAGTGCAACCAGACAATTTTCACACAAACTAGATCGTATTTGAGGGATGCTGCCCAAATTTTATGAATTTTCTCCATGTGTAGCTAATTTCCCACATTTAATGGAGTTTACGATGATTTTCCCACAGTAATTCAAATTTGAACTACAAGTCCTTGATCTTGTGTTTAAATCTTTTCCAAAAAATCATTTTGGGGTAGAGAAGTAGTGCTTATATCATAGAAAAGTTGTTACTTTTCAAAAATTCGAAACCTTTCAAGTAATTGCCATGCTATCAAATTTGGCCAGTTTTTGAAAAATTCAAAAAAAATCAAAAAAAGTCAGAAAAACAAATCTCATTGCATGGAGTCATCATTTATGTACTAGTTGCCGTGAAAAATATTAGACTTGAGTTTTCATAAACTTTTGAAAATGATCCTTCACAATGAGGTGTATCACGTATGAACATCTATAGGTTTCAAGCCGAAGGAGCTAGTTTTTGAGCAATCCCATGTCATGGTTTCTGATATTGACCCCAAACTTGGAGCATTGGTGCATGTTGGCATGGGAAAGAATGTCATGCAACTTTTGTTTCATTTTGTTTTAAAAAAAAATCATTTTTCTTTTTTTTTGCCCTACAGAAGCAACTTTTTGTGAAGGAGGTGGAAGAAATAATTGCCAAAAGTGCAACCAGACAATTTTCACACAAACTAGATCATTTTTGAGGGATGTTGCCCAAATTTTATGAATTTTCTCCATGTGTAGCTAATTTCTCACATTTAATGGAGTTTACGATGATTTTCCCACAGTAATTCAAATTTGAACTACAAGTGGTTGATCTTGTGTTTAAATGTTTTTCAAAAAATCATTTTGGGGGTAGAGAAGCAGTGCTTATATCATAGAAAAGTTATTACTTTTCAAAATTTCCAAACCTTTCAAGTAATTGCCATGGTCTCAAATTTGGCCAGTTTTTGAAAAAATGAAAAAAAATGAAAAAAAGTCAAAAAAAGGAATCCCATTGTATGGAGTCATCATTTATGTACTAGTTTCCGTGAAAAATATTAGACTTGAGTTTTCATAAACATTTGAAAATGATCCTTCACAACGAGGTGTATCAGGTATGAACATCTATAGGTTTCAAGCCAAAGGAGCTAGTTTTTGAGCAATCCCATGTCATGGTTTCTGATATTGACCCCAAACTGGAGCATTGGTGCATGTTGGCATGGGAAACAATGTCATGCAACTTTTGTTTCATTTAAAAAAAAAATCATTTTTCTTTTTTTTTTGCCCTACAGAAGCAACTTTTTGTGAAGGAGGTGCAAGAAATAATTGCCAAAGGTGCAACCAGACAATTTTCACACAAACTAGATCATATTTGAGGGATGGTGCCCAAAGTGTATGAATGTTCTCCATGTGTAGCTAATTTCCCACATTTAATGGAGTTTACGATGAATTTCCCACAGTAATTCAAATTTGAACTACAAGTGGTTGATATTGTGTTTAAATGTTTTCCAAAAAATCATTTTGGGGTAGAGAAGTAGTGCTTATATCATAGAAAAGTTGTTACTTTTCAAAAATTCCAAACCTTTCAAGTAATTGCCATGGTTTCAAATTTGGCCAGTTTTTGAAAAAAAATGAAAAAAAAATGAAAAAAAGTCAAAAAAAGGAATCCCCTTGCATGGAGTCATCATTTATGTAGTAGTTGCCGTGAAAAATAGTACACATGAGTTTTGATGGAGTTTAAGATGATTTTATCATAATAAATAAAATTTGAAATAGGGGTAGTTGCCCAAAAAATAGATGGAATTGACTTTTTTTGAGCGGTATATGCAATTGTTTTTTTGATCGTGCCGTCATACGTACATGGGCCAGCCCAACCGCGCACCACAATCTAGGGTTAGTTGCCGATATGTCATAAAGGTAGGATTTCGTCCCGCAAATCACGTAACCACGTAATCCACGACCCCTCGACGACCTAGAGCGCATCTTGGTCATCTTCAACACCTCCGCCGACAGACGACCATCACGATCAACTCCTATAGTCGTCATCGGAGACCGCATACGCACATGGATCAGGTATGTTCTCGCCTTCAGTAGTCCGCTGTCGTACACTAGATGATCCTCCCGCTGTCTCCTATTTTGCAACCATTAAGATGTAGGTTAACCTAATTATCCTGGCGTTGCATAATGATCTTGAGACAGGTGGTGATGTCTGCTCGGGCTCATCGTCTTAGTGCTTCTCATTTGCCGGGTGGAAAGGAGCACATAAGAGGTACGTATCATTCATAAAATACATATGCATTAAATTCAGTAAATTGTACTCCTCCTGCTTACGTTCGATTGTGTTTTCTGAAGGTCCTGGAATTAATGACGAGGAAGACTTTGAATGTTTCTGCCAGTACGGCAACCGCGTATCGATGGATGATGCAGAATTTGCTACACTCAAGGCGATGGTTGATAAGCACCTGCCAAGAAAACCATTCTATGTGTGCACAATTAATAAATCAAATATAGTCAAAGGCAAAGGAAAAATTGTAAAGATTTCATTTTCACTACATATGACTTGTCACATATACATTACTACTTCAGGGATTGACATAGAAAAATTCATGATGCATGCAGTACTTTTCGAGGAGCTTCAGCATGCAGCACATTGTACCACATCTTCAACTACCAGGATTCATTCAAGTCTATTCCAATAATACAGAAGTACTGAAAGTTAAGGTTGTAATGAGCAAGTCAAAGGTGAAAGGAAAACTGACAAGTGGTGTCATGTTAACAACAAACTGGATGGAGTTTGTGAAGAAGATTGATATGAGAGTTGGTGAAAACTATTTGTTTTGGTTCCGAGGAAGCCGGGATGGTCTTAAGCTTCTTGTTTATCATCTCTGAAGTCAACAGTGATAGCATACATTATTCCAGTCACTTAGTTAAACCAAGTTGTCGTGTAATTTCGTTTACAATACTTATTTACATCTTATGTGCTGGACCAGAATATGTTTTTCTGGCATATTGAAACACTCAGAATAATGCGAAAATATGAAACACTTCCTATGGGTTATGCATTTTCTAGTTTTTTTTCCTCCTGAAACGCCTGTAAAACGGCCAGCAGCGACAAATCTTGCCACATTTGTTCAAAATGGTTGAAACTTGGCATGTATCCCTTAAATGGCATCAACAAGTGACCACCGAAATTTGGGATAATTCTGAGTTGGTCAAAAAAAACACTTGTCTAAAAAGAGGGTCCCAGACTAGCCCGGAAGGCTCCGTATCGGAGCACCTCCATTTTTTCACATTCATGAAATCAACCCAATTTTTTTTATAGACTCACATGATCAAAACAACATGAAATGCACAATTGTATGCAAATTTTACATTATTTACACATAATTCATTTTTCCGGTCGAAAAATCCCGGAAAATGGCCCCCGACGGTCTACCCCCCCCCCTAGACTTTCACTCAGTGGGGTAGAGGCTGGTTGGTTAAAGCTCCTGCATGACAGGCAACAACTTATGAACACCCCAATCCATCATGCACCCATGATGACCAATGTGTGCATCACCGCGCACTCCACACCGGAACCTTTCTCCTACGGCTTCCACTTTGTGAAGCAAGTCCATCTTCAAACACTCAGAATGATCCCAACTTTTTTGCACGGCTTAACTACACCATACCAACCACACATGCAAAATTCCAAACGTTTCCTATGGGTTATGCATTTTCTACATTTTTTTCCTCCTGAAATGCCTGTAAAACGGCCAGTAGCGACAAATCTTGCCACATTTGTTCAAAATGGATGAAACTTGGCATGTATCCCTTAAATGGCATCAACAAGTGACCACCGAAATTTGGGATAATTCTGAGTTGATCAAAAAAACCACTTGTCTAAAAAGAGGGTCCCAGACTAGCCCGGAAGGCTCCGTATCGGAGCACCTCCATTTTTTCACATTCATGAAATCAACCCAAATTTTTTTTATGGACTCACATGATCAAAACAACATGAAATGCACAACTGTATGCAAATTTTACATTATTTACACATAATTCATTTTTTCGGTCAAAAAATCCCAGAAAATGGCCCCCGACGGTCTAGCCCCCCTAGACTTTCACTCACTGGAGTAGAGGCTGGTTGGTTAAAGCTCTTGCATGTCAGGCAACAACTTATGAACACCCCAATCCATCATGCACCCATGATGACCAATGTGTGCATCACCGCGCACTCCACACCGGAACCTTTCTCCTACGGCTTCCACTTTGTGAAGCAAGTCCATCTTCAAACACTCAGAATGATCCCAACTTTTTTGCACGGCTTAACTACACCATACCAACCACACATGCAAAATTCCAAACATTTCCTATGGGTTATGCATTTTCTACATTTTTTTCCTCCTGAAATGCCTGTAAAACGGCCAGTAGCGACAAATCTTGCCACATTTGTTCAAAATGGATGAAACTTGGCATGTATCCCTTAAATGGCATCAACAAGTGACCACCGAAATTTGGGATAATTCTGAGTTGGTAAAAAAAACCACTTGTCTAAAAAGAGGGTCCCAGACTAGCCCGGAAGGCTCCGTATCGGAGCACCTCCATTTTTTCACATTCATGAAATCAACCCAATTTTTTTATGGACTCACATGATCAAAACAACATGAAATGCACAATTGTATGCAAATTTTACATTATTTACACATAATTCATTTTTCCGGTCGAAAAATCCCGGAAAATGGCCCCCGACGGTCTACCCCCCCCCCCCCCTAGACTTTCACTCACTGGGGTAGAGGCTGGTTGGTTAAAGCTCCTACATGACAGGCAACAACTTATGAACACCCCAATCCATCATGCACCCATGATGACCTAATGTGTGCATCACTGCTCACTCCACACCGGAACCTTTCTCCTACGGCTTGCACTTTGTGAAGCAAGTCCATCTTCAAACACTCAGAATGATCCCAACTTTTTTGCACGGCTTAACTACACCATACCAACCACACATGCAAAATTCCAAACATTTCCTATGGGTTTTCTACATTATCATTTGAAAATCAATTTGTTTTTTAGATTAACACAAAATAAGTGTTTTTTCACTGGGCCGCTACGAATAGGGGCTGCCCACGCGGTCGACGCCTGGTCTCACTGCCCACGGTGGAAGCAGCCGGGCCCATCCTGCATGCGTGATATATACGGTAAATTCGGTAGGTTGCGTCTTTCACGGAGGTCGTGCGACGTGATAACCTAAACACGCTCCTACTAGATCCGATCCACCTCTCCAAACCCTGAGTCCACAGCAGTATTCTCCGTTGTCGGTGGTCATAGGCGGCAACTCCGCACGTCGGCGGCGACCTCTGTCGGTGCTCATAGACAGCAACTCCGCACGTCGGCGTCAACTCCATCGAGCGATCTGTATGTTACCCGCCATATTCCCTCCTAATCCACATGTTTCGCCGTATACGTATGTTTGGTTTAGGAGCAGTGTTGGTTTAGTTCGTATAGCAACCAATTCATAAGCCTTGAACCTGTGCGATCTGGACATGAAAGACATATTTATTTTAGTTTAGTTAGATTAGTTTAATAGATGTGATATGCATGCAGCTGTAGCATGCGGTGCTAGCCTCCTATCCTATTCTGTGGGCTTCTATGTCGCTCTGATTGCCTTTTTAATTGCCTGCATTAAAAAAAAGGATCACTGGTAATACAAGAAATTTGAAGCTCATCCTCTAGCTTTGCACCTTGGTCGCACTGTAAGGTGTAGTAAGCCCTTCACACCGGAACGCAGGTACTATGTTTTATTTTAGCACATGTAACATGGACAATTTTATGTGTTCATGCATCATGTCTTTTTTTTGCAGAATGGAGGACCCTCTCGGGGAAATTGCTTGCAACGTAGAGAAGTGGTGTAAACTAGTTGCATCTATGACTGTCGACCAGTGCGACAAACTTGGCAGCACATCACTGCGGTGTATGATGCAGATACCCCCAATCAAGATGCGAACTACTTTGCTTAGCTATATGTTGGAGGCCTATGAATTATCCTCTGGGAAATTCATCATTGAAGAACGTGTTGGCGAAATTTCATTAACTTCAGTTGATGTTGAGTGCATCACGGGGCTTAACAATACAGGACTGAGCGCCTCATCTATCTTAGATGAGGAAGGAGAGGTGGCAAAGGATCGTATCCCACCACACTTTCTGAGCAAAACAACTGGCAATATCAATATCGACGACTTGATCGAATATATTATGACAAATGAAGCTGAAGATGATGATTTCGTTCGTATGTCCGTCCTCGTGCTACTGGGGACAGTGTTGGCGCCATCAGCTACTAAGATTGTTCAGAAGCAGATGTACGCGTTAGTTGAGGATGTTGTGCGGGTTAATAAAATTAATTGGAATGCGTTCACACTAGGTTATCTTATGGCTAACATCAAGTTTGTCAAGAAAGGTAGAAAGATTAGGCAGTGGCCGAAAGGGAACTTGCCACTACTGCAGGTACACTATGGTTTCCCATCACATGAAATTCCCAAATGCATTAAAATTATGAATCTAAGTTGTATTATTTTTTTGTATGCAGTATCTCTATTGGGAGAAGGTGCAGCCACAGGACGAGCCTTCATTAGCTATGGGTGTGTCCTCTCGTCCCCTTATGAGGAACTGGACCGAGGCGGCCGCAAATAAGCGAGATACATATGACGCCGACAATGGGCGTGGTGTCGGTCTTGGCCGTGTGAAGGTTATGCGTTCTGTGCAATCCATACTTATTTTGTGCATATAGTAATTCATACCTACTTACTAGTTTCTTAACGTTATTAATCTGAAGATTGAAGATAATATAACGGAGGAGTATAGGAATGAGCCATCAACAAAGTCACCTCATCTTTCTAGGCACAAGGGACAGTCTTCGAAGAGACAAGTCCAGCCGCGTAAGACTGTCGTCAGAAAAGATTCACAAACTGATATTCTGCTCAAACAGATCATCCAGGAGATGAGGGACTTTAGAGGAGAGATCCAACTTATTCCTCAGGTGAAGCACACGATATGTTATGAAGATTGTAGATGCAGTTTTTCAATTGAAAACACACACATGACTTTCATTTTCAATTGCAGAATGTTCTTTCAATTATGAATAAGACTGGCGTCGCATAAAAACCATCAGCAGATTGTTCGTCCCAGGATGTTGAAGACAAGGATGTAGGCGAGTCTTACCAGAATGGCCCCGGACATGGGCAAGTCAAACAAGAAAAAAAAGAATTTATGTACAAGCCAGGAAGTGAGTCGCTTGAAGAGCAAGAGAAGAATGCTTGTTATATTGCACCTGTCAAATTAGAACCCAATGTCATGAAAGACTTTCTCACACCTGCCAAAGAGAAATATAAGATAATGCAGAAAGGATGGGAAGGCAATGGCACTCCCGAAGATCCATGGACTTTGCATGATGAGGAATTGCCTTACGCACCGGACGTGCCTAACTCTTCACTGGAGGTGCAGAAAGAGATATTGCAAGCCGCCCTACGCACGGTTCGTCGCGGTGGTAAATCAGGCGGGAGTAAGAAAGAACATGAAAAACGGCAGTCGAAGGTACCGGTTCGCTATGATTCATATGTGATTCAAAAACCTGTAAAGCGTCAGACTCGTAGTGGTATCAAGAAAGGTACTGACCATGACATTATTATTAATTGAGGAGTGTTATTAATTTATCTTTGTTGCATCTATGAGATTACTAACGAACAACATATCACATGTCTTGCAGGTTTGTTTGGCACGGAAAATGATATGCCTGAAGGCTCCTCGGCGTTATCACCGGTTCTTATTTCTGCGGCGGTGCACTACGTTGAAACAGTGGCAAATCACAACGACCATGCGGACCTAGAGGTTTATGTGAATGCCCATAATGATGCAGTGGACAGTAGAAGACTTAAGGCTATCCTCCACCATAAGTGGTTATCGGAAAATGTAAGTCATACAGTTAACTACTACTAAACTAGTCTCTTCACAATATTGATTCCGTTGACAAAAACCGTTATTCCGTGCAGGTTCTTGATGCTTACATTGCGGATTTGTCTCTACGTGTTGGAGATGACCGACACTTATCTACGGCATGGAGGACAGGATTCCTGTTAAGGAAGCATAAAAATGGGTATAAACCTCGAAAGTCAAAGCAGACCATTTCTGCTGAGAAGAATGGACTTGTTCTAAGAGTTACAGAGGAATATTTCATCCGTGACAAGGTAAACATTGCATGTACGCACAATGCACAACATGTACATGGTAATAATGAATGCTAATAAATTGATTTCCCTCCCCATGTGTACGCATACTTCCCGCTGAATATAGCCAATACTCACTGGGCGACTGTTGTTATGCATACACCAAAGGAGCAGTTCCAAGTTCTGGACTCTATATGAATTAAGTCAGATACAAAGCGTAGTCAATGAACTGGTATGATTTTATGCATCCTTTTGAATGCCACCTATCCTGACGTGTCAAATCATATTTAGTTCCAAGTCCGACAATATGATTTTATGCATTTGACTTAAAGTTCAAAATATTTCAGATAACATCCATCGCAGATGACATACTGGACGCAAACATCATTTTGAATACCAACTATCCTGACGTGTTAACATGGCCAATTGCACAAGTTGATGATATGCCAAAGCAAACAGATGAGTGAGTTTCTGGTGCATGTTATTATTTGCGTTATAGCAAGGATAGTAAATTAGCATAACTTATTTTTCCAATAATTTTATTGCAGTAACTCGTGTGGACTTTTCGTGACGGAGAGCATGGAACACTGGGATAGGGATCGTTGGACTGCAGAAGTAAACCAGGTTCGTTTTTGATGGATTCGTAAACATCTACTTAATTTGTTCCTTCATATATAACTGTCCATGTTTTAAATAAATATATTTTTTGTAGGAAAAGGTGAACGGCTCTAGGAGTCTTAAAGCTGCCCAAATTCTTCTATCAAGTACAAACAATCTCGAGGAAGTTAAAAAGACGGTCGTCACCCTCTCAGAGAAAATGATCAAATGAGGAGCCTTATGTAGTTTAGGCGGTAGGTAGTGGTAGGTTTTTTGTCCCGTGGTGTACTAGCTAGACACAGCGGGTTTTCCTACCGGAGTTTGGATTGAAATACTTTGCTCGAATTTGTCCACAAGTACTTTTTTTCGTGGAATTTTTCCACCAGTACCAGGCGTGGTTTTTATCCCCGTGGAATGAAGTGGATACATTCCCTTCACTAGAGAAGGGATTACATTGCATTGCACAATAATTAAGAGCACACTCAGTTAAACTGAAGAAAAAAATGTCTTTTATTTGATTTCTCATAAGTACAATAATTGAGATCGATTTGAGCAGCAGATCGATTTGTTCACATTCAAACTGATCATAGAACTAACATTACAATAAAAGGATCGAAATCCGCCATGTCCGACTGAGAGGTGGGGTATGGGAGGCAAGGGGGCGTGTGGGAAGGACACAAAACGTGCGGCCAAGCGAAACTGACTTGCACAAACCAATTCCCCCCTTCCTCCTTCTTCTCTTCGTGCCGCCGCACTAGACCACCATGGATCGAGATCCGAGAGCTGTGCTGCTGGCCGAGCAGTTTGCGGCGGGAGATCCAGTGCGATTGCGGAAGGCGCTGGAGGTGTGCTCTTGGTTATCGAACATGCAAGACCTGTACCGGGAATCGGTGGTGGCCATGGTCAGGGCGAATCCGTCGGAGTTGACCCGCATGTTTCCAACAGGAAGAGTGCAGGCGGTGCAGGCTCTGGTCTGGGCCATGGAGGAAGCCGCATCTGCGGATCCAGAACAGAGAGAGAGATGGAAGGAGTACAAATCCAGGCGCACCATATGGGGGAACTCAGCGCCTGGCAGCTCCCACGGACCGATTGTGATGGAACCACAAGAGGATTTGGAGGCGCCTGGGTGCTCTCGCAAGCCGATTATGGTAGATCAGGAGATGAATCTGGAAGAAGACATGGTGATGCTGAGGGGAAATCGGCAGAAGGTTCCGGTGAGGGGAGAGGCGGAGCTGCCAATAGATCTGGAGAGCTGGGAGAGGATGAATCCGTTGATCGTGGATGTGAAGATGGAAGGAGAGGATGCAGTGCAGGAAAGTTCTGGTGCTAGAAAGAAGAAGAGGATTCAAAGTGCAGTTCGTCGGGATTTGGGGGGAGTACAAGCTCTTCCGGCCGTTCCCCACGATTGACGGCGGTGGGACCGCGTCGCTCTCCGCGGCTGGCAAAGGGGGCCGATCAGCCGCCCCGCTCTTGAGTTGCTCCCCGGCCGGCAGCCGATTCTGGATGCTGGCAGGGGAGAGCTCTGGAGATGATGTACATAGTTGCAATGCGAGTAAGTTCCATATCACTGTTAATAAGTATCTCAGTCATTCTTGTGGTGCTAGAGATGGCGTTGATCTTAGTGAATGCAATGGCAAATACAGTAAGAAAATGCAGAAATGTGCGAAACAGAAAAATGATAGATAGAAGTTGTGTGCTGGTAGAGATTTCCATTGGCACCATGTTCCCTCCAGAGGGAAATCTGGAGGGCTTTTATTAGGAGTTAATTATACCACTTAATGGGAGACAATATACTTGGAGAAATAACCAGGAAATCCCTACCTTTGAAAAATTGGACAAAGTTCTATGTGATGTAGAATGGGATGATAATTACCCCTTAACCATTGTATGTGGGGGTTGGGACAGAGCTGTCTGACCATGTTCCCCTTTTTGCTTGGTCTGGAGATTTACCTAGACTGGACCCAATTTTTAAATTTGAAAATGCTTCGCTAATCAGAGAAGGCATTGATGAAGGCATTGCGTGGTACAGAGATCTTAAAAAACTAATTCTAACTCAGCTAAATGAGATAGATAAAACAAGTGAATTATTTGGACTCTTAACAAAAACAGGAGATATACTGTTAAGTCTATGTACAGGTATCTGGTAGAAGATGGGGTCACCTATCCACAATTTTTTTTTGGAAAGTAAAAATCCCATACAGAATAATTTTTTTTTCCTATGGATAGTCAATAGAAATGCGATCCTAACAAAAGATAACCTGATCAAAAGGAATTAGCAGGGGAGTGCTTGTTGTGTTTTTTGTGGTAATGATGAAAATATTAATCACTTGTTTTTTGAGTGTTCCTTGGCAAAAATGATGTGGACCATCATGAGGTTTGCTTTTAACATTCCTAGAAACCCTGAAAATGTGGAGGATTTATTAGGACCCTGGATCAATAGGTTCAGGGGGAGTTTGAAAAAGAATATGCTAGTTGGAATATCAGCTATTCTTTGGACTATTTGGAAATTAAGAAATAAAGCTATTTTTGAAAATGACAAAGTCACTGATCCTAGTGTGCCTGTTCATTTCGTGGCTAATTTGATCTCTGGTTGGTCTGTTTTACAGACAAAACCACAAGACCAAAGGGTGGTTCAGGAGGGATACAAGACTAAAGTTGGAGGAGGAAGAAGACAGTGAAGATGGCGACTAAACCGTCGATGCTGAAACAACCCCAACAGTTGGTCCTGTTTTTGGGATGCCTGTTCTTTATTATGATCTCGTTGGCAAAAATTTCCCCCTGTAATGCACTCATTATACTTCGCTTATCTAGTTTACTTTTCTGCCTTAGAAGGCTTTCTAGTTGGTAGCTCTTGCATCATGGGTAGTGAGCACATGATTTGGATATGGGGGATGGGTTCCTAGAGGTGCAATCCTCTATGTCCTCATACTCGAAAAATGGGGGTGTCTGGTTTCCTTTTTATTTTCTGCTGCCTGTAATATCAAGACATATGATTTCTTTTTATTAAATCGGAAGGGTAGCCTTCTTTTGTTCAAAAAAAATTAAAATTAAAATGACACAAGGAATAACTTTATACACTGTCATATGGACCTGGCCCAGTGCCATCTATCTTGCCTCACCAAGTTTTGAATTTGTGCTTGCGGCTCAGGTCTTCACCTTCTCCTGGAAGATAATCATCATGCAAATCTTCAACTAGCAAAGGACCATGATCAACGACCTCCTTCACATGAATGATAACTGAAAATTCAAAAGTTGCACGGTCTCTTGGAGAGCTGGGTACAGGAGGCGAATGCAAATTCTCATCGTCCGAGTCTGGCTTCCATTCTTCATTAGGTGGTGCAGGAATAGACACAGTCAACACCTTGGGTACATCACTAGGATTGCGTAGCCACGCAGTTAAGGGCGGCACCCACTTATCACTAGCCGGGAGCATTTGTATTAGCTCACCGTCCACACCAGAGAGGACTAAGTTGACAGTGTCATGATCCCAGCAGTCTTCCGGGATGCCCTCCAGACTGAGCAGCGCCTTGTACTTGAAATTCACCTTTGTACCACGAGATGATCGATGCCATCGCTGGAAACTAACCCAAGCTCCTGCGCACTTGAACTTCTCCGACACGTGCACCACACGAGTGCAGTCGGCCTCCGACTCGAATTGCAGGAAAAAGTTATATGGTGGGCAAGCAACCTGTACCTTCACCCGACGGACGGCGCAGTGAGCATCAATGGCCGTAGCCAGTGCCGCCGGCGTCGCCAGGACACGAGCATCTTCAAGCAGCGTGGCATACAATGCACAGTTGGGGAACTCCTTCTCCAAAGCAGCCATGCCAACCGTGCGCGCAATGACGGCACGCCCACGGGCAGGGCGCATCTCTGGCTCGCCGCGCTGCCATACTTCCTGCGGGAACACGCGCGAGTCAGGGATGCGGGGCCAGGGATCCGCAGGCACGCAGTCACCGGCGACAGGTCCTTGCGAAGGGACGGCGCCGCGTCTCCCTTTTTCGCCGCCAGTCATCGCCGCGTAGTAGATTTGGAATTTTGGATCTTTAGGGTTCCGGCCCGTTATTTTATGTATATGGTAACCACAGCGTGCGCCTGGTCGCCTGCACTCACCGCGCGCGCCTGGTCGCCTGCACTCACCGCGCGCGCGTCACGCCAGAGGCGATCACGCCCGGCTCGAATGGCCCCGCGTGCCAGGCCTGGGACGGGGACGGCTGCACATGTGCATGGGCCTACGGGTCCCGCTTCCGTTCTGTGCACGTGCCTGCCGAGACGGCCTATCTGAGGAGGATCCTGGCGTCTGATCCAAGGCGGATCCTGACGCATAATCAACACGAGATTACCGCCAGGAAAAAAAAATTGGCCTGGAAGATTTTTCATGTCATTTGCAAAATATTCAAAGCACTTATATTTGGTGATGAGCAATGCACATCATTTTATGTAATAATTCTGAAAGCATTACACTTATTCTGTCTGTCGCAATACCATATTGTATGAAATACATCTTATAAAAAACATAGGTAGTCTTAGTAAAATGCTATTGCATGTCCACCAGCAATGTAGCTCTTCTATTGTTGTAGCTCTTCCACAATCCTGGACATGTAAAGAAAAAAGGTCAAGCACTTATATATTAGTATTGTCAAATTTGAAATATTGATTTTTTTGAATAAAGAGAACATATATTGCTTACTTCTGGTTTAACTTGCATCTCTTGCTGCGTCTGTTGTGTCCTCGCTCTCTGCAAGCGCCGCACCGGTTTTTGATCTCGTCGAATGATAGTGGTCGGCCATTTTTGGTCACAACGAGGTTTTCATGCACTTGTTTACTGCTTTTTTTTGTGCACCTTCTGAAGATACTTTAATAGGATCCCCAACTACAGGTAGGATGCTTTCAGTATTTTCTGTCTTTTTCCTTGCAAAACTACTCTGCCCAGCTGAGGCTGCATCATACTCATAGCTCTTAGTAATTATGTCCCTTAAACTGTCTTGCAGCTGTTGGAACAACGTCGGGTGTCTACATGAAGCATGCAAAGCTTGTGACACTAAAACACTTACCTGGCTATATCTCATTCGTTCAGCTGCCCCAAACCAACCAAATGCAAACAGGTCGCTCTGCCGCCTAGCAGGCATGCCGCCCCTGGCATCTTTTGAGAATCGAAGAAGAACAACACATTTCGGTATCTCAGTAAATTTGAGGACCTTCAGTACGTGGAGAATATGCTTGCAAGGAAGACCCTTTCGAACCATCCTTTTGCAGCTGCAACTAATCAGATCATCCAAATTTGTAGGTCTATATTGCACGTAAAACTTACTCTTGTGGTTATTTCTCCATGCCACCAAGAACGTCACCGACTCTCCCCCAATGTTTCGTTCTAAAATTTCTATGCCGCTGATTTTCTTGAGCTCATCTTGCAACATGTAAAAGTTTGTTGCACTGAATACTTTGGCAGCAGCTATCTCAAGTTCCTTGGAGCTAGTAACCGGCACTGGTAAAGTCTGTGAATCTGTGCAATCATCACGTGCCTCGTTCTCACGGATACGGACATTGGCAACCTCGAAGTGCACAGCCATATCCACTAGGGTCATTTCTCCGTCAAGGTGTAGGTGAAGACATGAGTTCAAACTCTCACTCCTTTGGTTACTTTTCATCCCTAACCAATATCCTCCAGCCAGATACGAGGCCGCCCACAGCCTCCTCTTCCTGTACATACGCCTTAACCAAGTTTTTGTGGATTTCGTCTGCCATTTCCTTACAAACGCGTGCCATCTTTCCTCCCACATGTTAGTCGACGTGATGTAGTACAACAGACTTCTGAACTCATTTAGTGACTTATGACAAAGGTGTATCTTCATATTCTTTTCAACATGCCAAGAGCAAATACGGTGCCACACATCAGGTAGGACTTTCAGAATAGATTTGATCATCGCATTGTCGGCATCCGTGATTACACTCTTTGGCTTCCGCTGACACATTGCTTTAAGGAATGTTCTTAGCAGCCACACATATGTCTCTTTGGTCTCATCTGAAACAATGCCACATCCAAAAACCGTTGTCTTCCGGTGATGGTTTAAACCAACAAAAGGTATGAAAGGCATGCCGTACCTATTCATCTTATACGTGCTGTCAAAAACCATCACATCACCGAAATCATTATAATCTTGACGGGATTGGGCATCACACCAGAACATTCTATTCAGACGTCCTTCGGCATCTAACTCGTGCTCGAAAAAAAAACTGGGGTCATTCTTCTTCCGGGTCATCATAATACCTATGACAGTGGAACCATCACCTTGTGAAAGCAGCTTACTCTTCTCCTTGGCACAGGAGTTGTACAGATCCCGCCTGACGAACCCTACACCGCCGTACCATCCACTTTTGCCAATAAATGAATCCATGATCGCACTCTTTCTTACCCCTTGAGCTACCAAAGATTGTATCTCAGCTTTCTGGTACTCATTGATTTTTCTATGTGACCAAAGAAATGGTACCTCGTCCTGACTTGCTAGTGTGTGATTGTGATTGTCATCAAAACTTGAAACATACCAAACCATCTTCTCTTTATCAAATTTTATGGTAAGATGCGCGTTGCATCCGCAACGAGACAGTCCTCTGATCCTACGGGAGCGTCCCTCACCGCTACACAACTTTGGGTCACATTTCCCTTCCTTTGAACATACATATCGCCTGAACCTCCATTCTCTCGAACCACCTTTGCTCCTCCAAATCTTATCCCTCCTAATGCTAAATCCATTATCTCTTGCGTAGTTGTTGTAGAACACATAAGCATCTGGTTCAGCAACAAAAGTCATTTGCATTATCTTCCATATTGTTTCCCTCTTGTCTTCTGCATGGCCTCTCATAATGACTTTTTCATTACTACCAACCTCTGTCACCTACACATTCAGAACAGTTGCATTAATTGTAAGATGTTATTATGAATCAATCCATTGATATGCATAATTTGATTTTTTTTCTCAGCTACTGGTGAGGATGCATACCTCACTCATATTAACCGAGGACTCCCCTGAATCATGTGTGTCTAGTGTATCTTCTTCGTAACCACTCTCCATGTCGGAATCACCGTAATAGTCATTTGCATCACTATCTTCCGGAAATAGCTGAAAGTTTGAATAATTCGTTATCATTTCATCATGAGGATTGGTTGTTTATCACACATAAAATGATGTCAACATACCCCATTAATGTATTCCTCAACCGAAACCTCATTGTTGTTGTTCACACTGTCACCACCGATGTTTATCTACAAAAATCAATACAAAGTATGAGCCAAAATCACTCACTCAAAGAACATTATAACATCATAATAAGACATCGAAACATGAAACTCACATTAGCACCTTCCACGTCGTTCTCACGCACTGAATTATCTCCATACTCTGAACTAGAATCGTCTGACGAGTCTCCACTATCAGAACTATAGCCTGCCGAACTATCCAAACGCCCTTCATCTTCCTCGATACCGTTATAGATCACTGGGTCGGCCATTTCGTAAGATTTGCCGACGAGCTGGGTAGTCGACTATCTACGATCTTGAAAACCTAGCGACAAAGATTATCAGTTATACGCGGAGGGCAGGCGGTTCGATGGAGGCGAGAGGATGATGCCGCGATATGCTTACCTTGGTCCGCTGGAGGAGGCCGGGGAAGACGCAACAGATCACCGGAGACGAGAACGACGCCGCTCGACGACGAGTCCTGAAGGACGGTGCTATCTAGGGCAGGCTTCGATCACGGTGCGAGTAACCTAATTCATACGAGTAGCACGCGCGACAATCAGGTATACGCGGGGGACAGGCAGTTCGATGGAGTCGAGAGGATGATGCCGCGGTATGCGTACCTTGGTCCTCTGGAGGAAGCCGGGGAAGACGCAACAGATCACCGAAGACGAGAACGACGCCGCTCAACGAGGAGTCCCCAAGGACGGCCCTAACTACGGCAGGCTTCGATCGTGGTGGGGTCATGCGCCACGGTGGCTTGAGTCGTGCGCCACGGTGGCTTCCCAGATGTGGGTCTATATAGGGCTTGGATATGGGCTAGGCGGGCCCGATGTGGGGGAAAAAAACGGAGTCTTAAAGTTTCGCCGGGGGGGAGCACTGAAGCAAGCCTCATAAACATTTAGTTTTGGTTGAAAGGGCTGATGCCTTTTGGACTATATGGAAAGATCACAATGATATTTATTTTAGAGATAAGAGACTCAATTACGCTTTTCCATTGATTCATTTGCTATGGCACCTTTTGCAGCACAATCCAATCGGTAACGAGTGGGTACATAATTCAGTTTTGCATAGATGCGGTAGCAACACTCACAGCTGATCTCTTATGGCAGATAGAATGATTTGGGGGTTCTCAAAAGTTCCATTCAGATATTATCAACCACGGTTACACAAATGAGTGATTCATGACAGCATCCAAACGAAATCTACCACACAAAAACATGAGCAAACCATGATGAGGGATGCCTGTCCGTGAGAGGTTTCCATTGAAGACTTATGCTCGACACGCATAGTGCATATTTCTCCAAAACATAAAGACCTCAGCTAAAACATAAAGAGGATATCGGGTGTTGGATCTTTGTGGAGACAGAACGCTCCAAGTGCGAGTTGCAAAAGCCAACGATGTGGCCATACTCGCCGAGCAGCTTTCTGGTTACATCTGTGCATGTCCCCTCACATGGATCATAGATTTGCAGTAGCGATTGTCTTAGATACACACTTCCTATAGAGTCACCAGTGTAGCAGAAGAGCAGTTTCGAACTGTCCTGCAACATCATCAAAGGTATCATCCACCGATACATGGGCGAGTCCGCAAGTATGGATGGGTCTAGAGGTATCGTGTACGCCTTGACCCAGATACTCTTGTCGGAGTCAGTCAGCAGCCATACATCCGTACATCCATGGTTGGTTCTCCATCTTTTGGGTTCAGCCATGCACAGAGCGCCGTTGAGCTCGCCTAAGTGGATATCATAGCATGAACTGGACACAGTCGGTGGGCCTTTGATGTTGTTCCTCCACTCCTCGCTCTTGAGATCAAAGCAAAGTATGTTATCCATCTTCCATAGTTCGGTCGTCAAGAAATACAATACACCATCGATCGTTGCAGCGTAGTTGTTAAGTGTGTGGCATTCGTAATGCAATGGGGGTGATTGCCTCTGCCTCCACCCGGCACCATCTCCTATGGTGGAGATCTCATAGTTGGAGTGGTCTCGAAAGCACACCATTTTATACGCGCCGGACGGGACGGCACGGCCAAAGCCCCAGGCTCCGTCGCCTTTCACGCGGGTTACGAGCACCTTCATGGTGGCAAGGTCGATCGCCCCGGCGACAACAGCGCCATTCCGATGGCCGACGACACATAGAACGTCGTCATGGCTCGTGGGCACAGGATACCAATAAGGCCAACCCTTGTGGGTGATCACCCTCACGACGTTGCCATCCAGATCGACCAGCCGCAGGCCCATCGGGTGGGTTTGGGAGGCCACCACGAGTAACGGCCGTGCGAGGGACTTGTGAGCGGCGACGAAGGCAGGGTCGGAGATGAGGGCACGCCATTCCTTGGACACGCAGCGGAGCCGGCACATGGACCTCTCCGGGAGCCTGGACAGGATGTTGAAGATGAGCTCGCTTGGCAGGTAGGCCGGCGACGGCGGCGTGTCGGTCGACGGAGGCTGGTGAAGAAGACAGCGCAGCGACGACGCCTTGGTGCCCATGAGCTTTGGCTTCCTTCCCGGCGGCCGGCGAGTTGACCCCGATTCCACGCCGGCTCTTCTTAAATTAAAGGGCGATGCTAGGCGTAAGCCGGCTTATTTTAGACAGTTTTAAACCGCCTCGGAGACCGTCTGATCCTGCGCGCCGTCGCCGTTAGATGGAGCCGAGGTGCATAGGCAGCCCGTGCTTCCAGCGAGAGGAGCTGCATCCCAGCATCGCTGTGTTGCATTGTAATGAGGCGTTCGCCGGTGCTGCAAGGGAGCACTCGTCGGCGGTTTTCCGGCGTGGGCGCTGCAAGGTAGGGTTCGCCGGGGTTACAAGGGAGCACTCGCCGGCGGTTTACTGGTGTTGGCGCTGCAATGAACAATTCACCGTCTATAGTGCTGCAATGAAGCGCTCGCGGGCGGTTTTCTGGAGCGTTCGCCAGCGTTGCAAGGAAGCACTCGTGGGCGGTTTCCAGCGTGGGCGCTACAATGAAGCGTCGGCGGCTTCCAGGAGTGCTCACCGGAGGCTTCCTGACGCCAGCCCTGCATTGAAGCGCTGGTCGGCGGCTTCCCGGAGCGTTCGCCGGCGCTGCAAGTGAACACTCGCCAGCAGCTTCCCGACGTCGCTGCTGCAATGAAGCGCTCGCCGGCGGCTTTCCGGCGTCGGCGCTTGCCGGCGGCCTCCCGGCGACGACCCGCGGCAACAGTACATGTTGCATCGCAGCTCTTCGGCCTTCGGCGAGACCTGTGAGGATGCGGCAACACGCTCGTTGCATGGTAGCATCTCCGGTCGCCGACGATGCAGTTTAGCTTTGCAGCGCCGCTGGTTGGTGGTGGGCTGGTGGCTTGTTGCCGCGTCGGATGGAAGGGATGGGATACGTGAGGTAGAGAATCGTGGGGCAGTTGAAGAAGATAAGGGTGAAGAGAGAAACGAAACGGTGCGTGGGCTGAGGGGCACGTGGCGCAAGAGGAAGAAGGCTTACGTTTCCGTGTTTTCATCAGGTGGAAAACAAGTCTTTTCCTAAATTAAACCCTCGGAAGATTTTGTTTGGAGATGGCTCAAGGCCTTGGAGATTGCATAGCTCACAAGATGTCGATCACGCCGCTTGGAGATTACGTAGGGCTAAGATCACCGTGTACGAGTCCCGCAGTATGGTTAGCAATCTTGATAGATTCGCATGGCATTATATAGAGATCGCGTGGTGATTCACTTGGCATATTTCAATGGATCGGGTAGTTCTAGTCTTTTTTCGATTACTCCTTCCTTTTTACTCCCTTCGTCCCATAATATAGTACTCCCTCCGGTCCGAAAAAAGTGTCGTGACAGGACATTTTACAAAAACATCCTTCGATTTCTTGTGTGTCAACCCGCACTCCATCGCGTCGCGAAAAACAGTTCACCTGTACCTTCCGCCCCCCTCCCCCTCCCCCTCCTCTCTCTGCTCTGCCGCGAGCCGCCCCCTCTCTCGGCTCCGGCGTCGCGCTCACCTTGCCATGTCGCGCTCATCTTGCCATGTCGCGCTCTTCCCCTTGCCTTGCCGTGCTCCCTTGCCTTGCCGCACTCCCCCCCCCCCTCCACTTTCCCTCGGCTCTCCAAAGAATCGAGGCGGCAGGAGAGATCCGGCCCTAGAAAAAGATTCAATTTTTTTGTGCAAGTCGCGGACGAATCGCCGTATTCGGCGTCGGCGTCGCAGGATCCGGTGGCTGCAAGCCTGGACACGCCGGATCTGATGGCCGCGAGGTCGAACGCAAGGAGGCAGCAGGAAGGATAGGCCATCGTCGTGCGGCGTCCTCTCCGTCAGCTTCGATCGATGTCCACTGCAAGGAGGGAGTTGCTGTTCCTCTGCAGTACGTTTCGCTTCTTCTCTGCTTCCTCTTCGATCGTTTGGAGTAATTTAAAGTTTGGTAGAGTACAATTGAGCAGTGCTGCAACCCTAGGTGAGGTACATGTAAGACTAGAAAGGCAAGCCCTGCACCCTACATGTCACAAGTTCTTCAAATTCAGTTTATGTGTACATCGTGAGCAAAATCCAGTTTATGTGTACATCGTGAGCAACACTGCACCTTGTGTCTTTCCAGTCACCTGATGCCCGTTCCATCTTAGGAGTACTAGTGTTGGTTTCCGGTGATCCGGTCAAGCAAATGGATTTTTGTTGGTTTCTACACATCCAGATTAGGAGTACTAGTGTTTCTTTATGCAAGAGACTGAAGCATGCATTGTCAATTGTAAAGCACTAGCATGGGTATGTCATTCGGGCTTCTGCTTTGCCATCATTAACCGCTACTGCCAAACGC
The DNA here is from genome assembly GCA_950022295.1 of Bromus sterilis. Classification (NCBI taxonomy): domain Eukaryota; kingdom Viridiplantae; phylum Streptophyta; class Magnoliopsida; order Poales; family Poaceae; genus Bromus; species Bromus sterilis. The sequence goes on along the minus strand of OX465598.1, from coordinate 15,153,743 downwards.
TTGCAAAATATTTCTTGCAGTAAGGAAGCAGTTCCTCTGAGCCGCTGTGGTGTCTACAAGCCATGCCGGCTCCATCCATCTTGGAGGGGGTGAACACAAAGGAGGGAGTGTCGTCGAACGCCGGCAAGCGCATCGCCTACGTCTACAAAGCGAAGAACGAGAGCAGTGGCAACTAAGGTAAATTAGATTACTGATTCACTTTTCAGATCATTGCACACTGCCTTTATTTTGTTGTACTCCTTGGGAATATTTTGTGGTGTGAACTGAATATGGAGTAGTTAGGCATGAAAACTGGAGTAGTTAACAACTTGACAACTGAAATGAATTTAAACATTTACCGTCATGAATTTAAACAAGGATTACAACATGTAAACATTGTACAAGGACCATTACTCCATTGGACAAGGGCCAGCTATAACTTCCAAGGTTTTTTTATAGAGTTCACCATCAACTCTTAGAGGCCTACGCAAGCTTCCTTCCCGTTGCATCCTATCTTTGTTTAGGTGGGGGATCTTATATCCCATGCCTCCTCCATCTTTCATAACTTCCACCAAGATTGACTGCAGAGTTACAAACACTTTGTCTAGCTTATGAACATCATAGTTGTCATATGCCTTTTCAACGGATTCTATCAGTTCCTGTATATTATTTGGTGCACTTTCAAGTGTCAAGGACTGGATAGAATTGAAGATGGAAAGGTCCAACGCATTCATATCCGGTGAGTTGGCAGGTTGTTGTATCAACCTAATCTTTAGCCCTGTATCTGCTACAGCTGCGATAAAGTTCGGATCATTAGGTAGAATATGGGTTCTGGCGTTGTCTTGCTGGATGTAGATGGTTCTGTCATCATCTTCGGGCCATAGGGCTTCAATAGCTGGAACTACCTTCTCACAAATATATTCCCGCATCACATCACGAGTAACTATAATTGACTTTAATTCCATTGTCCCTTTGTCCCTGTTTTTGGAATTTCTCGCCGCTGCAATTTCCTTGACAAATGTCCATACTCCTATCTTTCCGTCAAAAGTCTGGACACCATCAGCATCAAACCTTGGCCTAGAAACCGCACAAAGAAACATTACTTTCCCTATGCTGTTTTTGTTTTGGACCGTGCGCTGAGGATCAGTTTCTTCAGGAAGAAGGTAGTAGGTTCTCTTTCTCTTTGTCATGTCAAACCACTTTTCATCGATATGGATAATGTTTTGCATTTCAGTGAAGCTAGGCATAGCATTTGATAGTGTTCTTTGATCCAGCATTTCGACGCAGAACTTGAGCCTGGCTATTTTGTTGGCTGGTTTCAAATGGGGCTTTAAACTGCTTGTATGTCGCCTAATGTTGCCCCATTTGAACCTTCTCTGCAATGTTGTATATGCAACATTCAAAGATAGAGCTAGAGCCCTCATGGTAGACCGTTTGTTGAGAGGAATTGTAGGTATCCTTGAGAGACCAAGGTCTATCCTCTTGCGACCAGATCTGCCTTTCTTTTTATTTGACACATCAACTTCTTCCCCTCGTGCAATCTGCTCGTTTGCATCTTTCCATATTCTCTCGACACTTCTTACACTTGTTTTCAATAGATCAGCTACAAGAATTTTGTCAGCCGGGATTACTTCTCTGTCTTTACTAAGTGCTTTTAGTGCAATATAAGCTCCAAACCTATGATCATCTGGTAGATTTTTTTTTCTTGGCACCCGATCTACTGCAGAATATTGAAACTGAGTTAGATGCAGCTATAACAATATTCGATGCCTTGTCACATGCTCTTATGCAGTGGTGTGGTCACTAATGATGCAATCAACACATACATATACATGTACTGATGTACACATATAGACCTTGTGCTGGCATCTTAAGTCATCTGTAGTATTCTGTTCCTGAGTGTCATCGGTGATCATGAGTGAAGCCATATGGTGACCAGATTGTGTGGGTTAATTTGATTGTGTGAATGGACGTTTGAATGCTTGATTTCTTGTGCAGGAGTACCTGATGCTGATCCGGAGGCTGAGGAGGAAGACGTCGTTGCACTTGAAGATCCAGATGTAGAGGAGGAAGATGGCGCCGCACTTGAAGATCCGAAGGTGGAGGAAGAAGATGCATCCATCAACGGCGAAGTTTCAGAGGATGAAGCGGAGACAGTCTTGGCGCGGAGGACTCGCTGGCCGGAGGATGATCTGGACCTGGTGCTGGTCAGAGGAGGAGCTGGACGGAGGCACGGAGGAGTTGGACCTAGAGCTGGCCGGAGGCGCGGAGGAGCTGGACCTAGAGCTGGTCGGAGGAGGAGCTGGACCTGGAGCTGGCCGAGGAGTAGCTGGCCGGACGCACGGAGGAGCTGAACCTGGAGCTGGCCGGAGGAGTAGCTGGCCGGACGCACGGAGGAGCTGAACCTGGAGCTGGCCGGAGGCACGAAGGAGCTGGAGCTGGCCGTGAAGTAGCTGGACTAGCGTTGAGGAGGTGTAGCTGGACCTGGCGCTCGCCGGAGGAGCTGGATCGGCTGGATCGGAGCGGCTGGATCTAGCGCTTATTTTAAATCCCCCTGGCGACCTGTGCAGAGTGTCGTACAGGAGTAGCTTTTTGTTTTTTGAAATTAGAAGGGCTAAACTGTAAAGAACATTTGTACAGTGTGTCACGACACTTTTTTCGGACCGGAGGGAGTAATATTTTTTGAGTTAGTCTAACTCAAAAAACGTTACTACATTATGGGACGAAAGGAGTATTTCCATCATATAGAGTTGTACACGGCAGCAAATAAATAAAATCAAGCCCAGATCGACGAACCACTACCACTATACAGTGTTGTCTCAAAAAAAAAGAAAAAACTATCTTTACATCGTTTGCTCTCACCCAAAAAAAAGCACACTGTTTTCCGAAGATGCCCAATGAAGGCCGAGCTTCAAAGAGACCGGATTTTCAAAAAAAAAATCATACTTTTGTGTTTCAGAAAAAGATGAAAATTGTACACGTATACCTAGAGACATAATGTACATGCATGTAAATTTTCGTTATCAGATCAAATACGTTAAAATGCGACCTGCACAATAAAACAAACTTCTCAAAGTTCGTGATTTATTTTTGTGCAGATAACAACTCAAGGTTTTCTTTTTCATGAAAATTTACACAAATACACATTACATCTTTGTACACACGTGCATTTTTTAAAATTTTCCAAAACTAAAAGGTATGAATTTTGTGTATTTCAATATTTCAAGCTCTATGGAGCTCGGTCTCCGAAAAGCCTTACTCACTGCTTTGCTTTCTCCATATTACTGACCCGTATATCAGCGTCAGTCTCATCATGTTTTGATCGTGACTTGTGAGGTGTGCTAATGTCAATGTTAACATTGACGTGCTACCATTTCACAGTTTCAATTCAGATATTTTTAAATTGTTTTTTACTAGCATTCCTGAATTTATATTATTCATCGAGAAACTCCATGTCCTTTCTGGTTATTGCTAGACCCTGATGTTTCAGACTCAGGCATCGGCATCAGCCTCATCATGTGTTCGATCGTGACTCGTGAGATTTGCCGATGTCAACAAGTATCATTTCATGATTTCAGTTTGGACTCGATGCACACCAGCGAGGCAGCGAAAGCTAGGCGATCAATCACACGTGTGTTCTCCAGCATCACATCATCCATGGTCACCAGTAAATTTGACTGAAGTGAGAGACTGAAACGCACGAGGAGCAGAATCAAGCAAAAGAACAAGTCTACTATGACGCAAACAAAATTCAGGCCCCCGCGGATGGCAATGAGATCACTAATCAAAGCGATATCGAAAGAATCAAATCAAATATGAATACATATTCATTTTTTCTACTTCCTCCGATCCATAATAAGTGTCACTCATCTAATACAAAGTTTGGATAGATGGTGCTATGTTTGATATTTGTACATCGGCAAAGAAGATAAAAATATGGAATCGTGTTTTTTTTCTGGTTACTAGGCTTCATCAAGAGCAGCGGCCCAAGTTAAAGTCTGTCTTTCTTTCCCACGGTATCACATTGTTGCTGTGGATTTTCTATAGAATATGAATTTTATTAGTTCAGAATGAATCATCTTATTTTTTGCGGGTAAGAATGAATCATCAAAAGTATACAAATACAATGAGCACGCATTCGACCTTCGCATAGGTAGAATAAACACAATCAACATCTACACACACACACAAAAAGAATACCAATAAATAGCAAAGGTACACAAGATCAAAGTTTTGCCTAACCGAGGGGAAAGCGGAAACCCCGAGGCGATTAACACAACAATCGATCAAACTACAACAATATTCACAACAACCATTTGATGACACCATAAATACCACGATATTCTTTGACAACAATGCTTTCAATAAGAGCACAACACTAAAGTCGCCGTCATTGGATTCAACCACCATAGATCAAGTTCTAGGTTTTCATCTTATAAAACAAGTTTGAGCATATTAAAACAATGTCTTCAACGAGGTAACGATATAAAAACACCGCCATTGGTAGGTATAACCAACACATGTCAAACTTAGGTTTTCACCCCGGAGTTCAAGATCAGATAATCGAGAACCACCACCAAGTGGAGATCAACCGTGTGTTGTCGCCATCACTTTTTCACAATCCCAACAACTAAATGCGCTAGGACAAATATCCCACAATTCTTACTACGCAACCATGCCCTCAGTGTTAGTCCGTCGTCCATAGATTGTATCGCACGGCTGAAGGCAAACTGACCGAAGTGAGAGACGACAAACGTCACAAGCAGCATTTCGGCTACATCCCAAGTTGCCAGTACAAGGCGCGTGCAGTAGCCACCAAATCCAGGAGGCAAAATATCCTCCCGACCACCTGCAGCATCCCCCACAACCATTTCCACCAGGGGAAACACCGTCGACTATCAGCACAACAGAAGCGTGCACGCCCCCTAGCATAGATGATGTGAATATGAGCCAAGACGCGCGCCCCAAGCATCACATTGTCCTATGGCCTCCGCCAGGTCTCAAGGTAGAGCGCCAACTCATCGGGGTTGGCTGAGCTGCACCTATCAACGGCAACAAAATGTGCCGCTCCCAGGGCCGCAGAACCAATGACGATGATGCCCCACGCTAGCATGCCCGCATCCTCAACCATCCGCCGCCGATCCCAGGGATCTTCGTGCCGAACAAGGCCTATGCATGGGCGCCCACGCCCCCACCACCAAGACAATTGACCTCCCTCCGCCGCCAGGACCAATGGCGTGTGCTGAGGAGCAACGCACCGACCGACCATCACTCGAGCCTCCCACTCGAGGACAGATCACCAAGGACGCTAGGCCCCCGCCGCCGCTGGATCCACACGGGCTTGGCCCGATAGAATCCATCGGGCGACGGTGAAGGGAGAGGAGGCCGAGGAGATGGACTAGTGCAAGGAAGGGTGAGTGCCCTCGCCCGTGTCGCCCATGGAGAAGGACGATGTAGTGGCTCATCAGATCTTGTTTTTGCGAGACGTTTCCTAAAAGGAAGAAGGGGTTTCTAATTGGCTTTTAAGATAACACGTACTTTCTTTGTTCCAACTTATTTGTCGTAAATTTACATTAAGTGTAGATACATTCTTATCTAAACAAAATTACGATAAGTAATTTCGGATGGAAGAAGTAATAGAATCTCATTCTAAAAGACAAACGATAATGATATTCAGTTTATGCTCGTTGGAAGGAGATGGGAATATTGTCACGAGGTCTCCCACGTCCCAAGTGTCAACAACATGGACGGGCTACCATTTCACACTCGGCGCACACGAGTCAAAAGCCATATCTATCCGGAAAGATGACACACGTCGGGACTCGGAGGAGACAGACTTCTCCCTGTCTTACTTAGCTCTCCTCCATCAACATCATCTCATCATCCATCTACCCATCAGCAGCAATAAAAAGAACTGTAGCCGGACTGAAGCGCACGAGCAGAACCGACAGAGCCAAGCTAGCTATTTAGGAGTAATTCCAAATCAAGAAAAACAATCAAGGCGCCAATCAAACCAAATCAGTCGATCGATCGGTGGCAAACAGATCATCGAGGAAAACGACCGATCAACCGAGAGATCTTCTTCGGGTGTTGCGTCTGCATGAAGCATGCTATCTACTAAAATCTACTAAAATCTTGAGTTCTTGGTCCGGAGATCACAAATCAAATCAAACCAAGGGAGGCGGATAATGAAGGAGAGAAAAAGGCTAATTAAGCAGGCAGGTGGTCTGGTCCTCCTAGTCATGGAGAATGGCGGGGTAGGTGACGAGGCGCCTGGCGCAGGCGGTGCAGGCGAACCTGCGCTTGTTCTTGAGGCAGAGCGGGAGGAAGCAGAGCACCCACTTGGCCTCCACGTCCGTCGCCACCACCCCGCCGCCGCAGTACGGGCAGCTCCCCGGCGCCTTCTGCACGCCCACCACCTTCTCCTCCTTGCCGCACACCTTGGCCCCCGCCCGCGCCGCCCTCCCCACCGCCCCCATCGACGCCGCCGCCGCCGACGCCGACGACCCCTCCATGCCTCAAACTCCCGAAGCAAATCTTAGAGCGCAGCAGCTGGGCAGGAGTGGCCTGCTTTCTTGGCTGGCTGGCTGGCTGGCTGGACACGAGGCTACAAGATGGATGGATGGATATGGAGGAGGGCGGGGGGCGGTGGGCGGTGGGCTTTAACGCCGGTGGGGCTTTGTCGTGCTGCGCTGCTGTGCCGCGGGGCGAGTAACGCACTCGCCACCAACACGCTCGCTCGCCGGCTTTTGTCGCCGCTGGTGCGGTTGGTTGGTTTACTGCCGTGCCGTGGCAGTGGGCAGTGGCCGCCAGCGCACGCGCGCGTGGCGCCTACCGTCAGCGGACGCTGTCATTTTGCTCGGGACCCCGCTGCCTGGGCTAAATTCATGCGATCCACTGCACTGCTTCGGTTGCGGAGGAGATCCACCGCTGCAGACAGTGTGCTCCGTGACGACAAGGAAACCACCTCGGCTGGTCGATAGTAGTGGCTCAGGTAGGTAGGCAGTTCGGTGTTCACGCGCGCCGCCGTGGGTTTTAAACTCGTCCGGCGGCGGCAGTGCACGGGTGAATGGTGACTGGAGAATTGCAAATTTACTGAGGAAAGCTTTTGGCTTCTTCCACGGCGGGCGGCTGGCAGGCTCTCGATCGGCGGCGTGCACACAAGCGGAAAAGGACACCGGAGGGGTCAGGGATACGTCTGTCCATGGATCATGTATGTATGTATGTATCTGGACGGTTAGAGGGTGTACGTGCGTGCTGCGCAAAGCCTTGTCTCACCCGGCTTACGTGCAAGGCTTCACATCATCGTGCGTGTACACCGTGTGCCGCCGGACGCCGGTGGTGTGTTTTGCTCTCCCTCCCTTTTTCGGATAACTTATATAGGTCTCATGTTCGCTGGGAATGTTTTTTCAGCGAATATGCTTTTGGTACCTTGGATCCCCTCATAATACTAGAATTTAAAGTGTTCGTTTTTCATCACTTGTTATGAAACGCGGCTTATAGTGACTAAACGGTTCACTGTAGAACATCTTCAAAGCGAACGCCTGATTTTTTTGTGTTTTTATCCATTTTCGTGTTTTGATCATATGGTTATATGGAGCATGGTAAAATTCATTTTGTAGGCCTTTTGTAGTATGTGGTAACTATGTCATTTATAGCATGCAAATTATGTGTTTTAAGTTTCTGCATGTTGTCGGTGCTATAGCCATGCTAAATTATGTGTGGTGTAGTCCTTTTAGACATGGCAACTATATATGTCATGTCATAGCATGTTAGCTCCTTTTTATTTAAAAAATATGGTACCTTGGATCCCCTCATAATAGAATTTAAAGTGTTCGTTTTTCATCATTTGTTATGAAACGGCTTAGAGTGACTAAACGGTTCACTGTAGACCCTCTTCAAAGCGAACGCCTGATTTTTTTTCTTTGTTTTTATCCATTTTCTATATCTTCAGCAAATGGTTATACGGGGCACAGCAAATTCCACTTTGTAGGCTTATCGCAAAAAAAAAAAATCCACTTTGTAGGCTTTTTGGACGTGGAAAATATGTCATTTGTAGCATGCAAATTATGTGTTGTAAGTTTTTGCATGTTGTCGGTGCTATAGCATGCAAAATTACGTGTTTTAAGTTTTTCCATGTTGTCGGTGCTATAGCAATGCAAAATCATGTGTGGTGTAGGTCATTTAGACATGGCAACTATATATGTCATGTCATAGCATGTTAGCTCTTTTTATTTCAAAATTTGGCATGGCAATATTTCACACTTCACATGGTAATTCTCTAGTTGCGACATGGAATCTTTTTTATCTAGTAGCATGGGAAATTTCTATCTTATATCATGGCAACGTCTATAATGTAGAATGACAAATCTGTATCTTGTGGCATTACAACTCTTTATACTGCATCACAGCAATTCTAATGTAGCATGACAAATCTTTTTCTTGTAGCATGGAAATTATTTATATTGTAGCATGGAAAATATCTATCTTGTAGCATGAAAATTATCTAGGCCGTAGCATGGAAAATTTCTGGATATCGTACGGGAATTTTATCTATGTACCATGGCAATCATTTTTCTTTCTAGCATAGCAGTTTTTATCTGGTCAATATTGTTTGTCATATTATTTTTGGTCCAAACCACATGCTCTTTTTGGTGCAAAGGATTGGGTCTGTCTTTTTGGTCCATTCGCGTGAAAAGCCATTGGACAGAACTTCTAGACATTACCCAAATAGTTCACTCGCTTGACGCTATTTGAGGGAATCGTTGTTCTCTTAGGTAACCTCACTCAAGGAACGTTTCCTATATGAGAGTTCCTATTTTTTTTTTATACAGACATTGGAGAAATCCAAATATTTTACTTTTAGAGCGAACCCAACCCTTGGGTGGGCTTCACAAGGGCAACCACACGGTGTGCGCTAGAGACTCCTCTCTTCTCCACTCCTTCCCCCAATGATTTTCCTTAGTTTGCTGGTCTTGGTAGTTATTTTATTTTCCCTACTTCTTAATTTATGGGTTTTCTCTAATTTTTGGGTTTTCCTCGTACGCGGACGTAGAGCATTCTCGCACTATATAAAAGCAATCATAAAAAAATGTACTGCATGGGAGTACAAGCGCCCTATGGTAGGAGCACAAAATGCGCTATGCCGAAAACACCGGTACATTATACGAGGAGCACACATGAACACTAATATAAAGAACACAAATGTACCAGAGACAAAAAAAACACAAGTGCATTATATTAGAAATCACAAGTACATTATGGAATGGATGAGAACATAAGTGCATTGCACTAGGGATCATAAGTTATGATGAGAAAACTATTTATTAAACCTATCAACACGGAATCTAGTTTTAAACATCTCAGTGAAAGAAACACAATATCGAAAATAGTTGACAATTTGGACTCACATCTCAAGAGATATTTTATTTCAATCCGAGCAAGACTCTTTGGTTACGACAAGTCGCGCACATTTATTGCATCAGTTGTCAACACTGTAAACGATTGATTTTAAAAATTAATGGGTACCACTTAATTAGTGATTTTGCTTCTTATTTGTTTCGAGTAACACCTCTCTAGAGGGGCAAAGTTACCCGACATTTCATAAAGAAAGAGAGTTACCGGATTAACAAAAAATAGATGAAAATCAGATATAAATGACACGGAGTCCCCCATCAGTGACCAAGGTGATGGAACTCGAGACAAATACACCACCACACACGCCAACACACCAGCATCTCCGAATGCATCGCACCACCTCTCGAGCAGCAATACAAACCTTTCAAGGGTAACACCTGGAGGAGCAGGGATGGGGATCCCAGACATTGTTGGTGACGAAGCGCGCCACTAGAATTCAGTGCCATCCAAAGCCACCAAAACCTTGAGGACAGCTGCTACCCGAGACTGGCATCCGTGCATCAAACGTCCAACGTGCCCGACATGCTCCCCCAACAATGCCTTCTAACGTCGTTTCCTGAACATCCCCAGCTTGATACGAGCCGCATCGATGCACGACATGTAAGCCCCACAACTACGTAACACAAAAAATCCACTCGGAGATCATGGCTGCAATACCCACAATAGAGGGCGCCGCCCGATGTACAAGTCATGTCATGTTGGGAGGAGACAACGACCGGGTCGACAAACTAGCCACTTGTGCAGAACCAAGTAGTCACCCAATCCATGCATAGTCATAACCCTACTCCATGTGGCCATCACGACATCATGATCAAAGGCCTCCGCCTCTTCATAGCACCACCATCCGAGGTCTCTGCCTCGGCATCCACTACCACCCATCGATAGAGCAGTGAAGCACACACCAAGATCCCGTGAGCAATAAGGTTTTCTCCTTCAAGACAACGCCTCCAAGAAGGTGTAGTGACATAGACGTGTTGCCTCCCACTCAGGTTGTAGGCAAACGGGTGAAGTCCATCGACATCGTTGATTGTCAGCAACCTCAGCATCCCCTAGTCGGTGTTCTCTTCCACCACCTCCTAGTCCATCTCTTACATGGCACTCAACAATTAAGGCCTATTCCACCGAAGGTTCAGAGAAAGTTAAGAGAACGAAGATGAATTGATAGCATCAATAAGCGGGACTTTTGAGTGCACTAAATGTTAAATGAATGTCGGCGATCAAATTGTGGCGGCAATTGTAGAAGTATACAACATGATGGGGTCAATGGCATTTTTGTAATTGCCCAAAAGGCAATAGATAAGCTAAAATCCTCCATACCCAAATAATTAGTCCACACTAAGACATTTCTATCAACATGCGAGCATACCACAAGTCCACCTCAACATTAAACCATGCATAGGAAAAAAAAACCTACTTGAACATTCAAACATGCATGAGAATTTCTAGTCTATAATGATATTTATATTTAATACATTTTTTTATTATGAAATAATCCAACACAATTAGTTATGTGTTTTTTCTTTTTTATATTATTACATCAAATATTCATTTTTCATACAACTAAATATCACTGAAATATATTAAAAAGCATTCACACAATCAAGCGTGTGAGGTATCATCTAATTTCAGAGAGACCATAACATTAATGGGCATGAACTGTTCTACTTTTTATTTAATTACAAAATGATTTGTCATAAGCAGATCATGTGCGTGGTCCATGTATATTCTTTCCTTCATTTTTCTGAACATGGATGTAGATAGGTTCTTACCACACCTCGTGTTCCCATGCATTGTTCTGATCGATCAGAACCAGTCTATGAAGAACGTAGTGCAAACCACCATGGCAGCTCACCATTAAAGGGCTTGCAAATCTCACCGGTAAGCGCGTAGGTACGGTATTAACTATTAATTCAATCAGAGATTAAATTTAGATGGGGACATGGCATTGTTCCAGCCCAGCGCTACAGATTCAAGCTTCAACCGACACGTGCATGGGACCTTGGTCCTTGGCTATGCCCCCATCTCTCCGTCCTGTGCAATGATAGGAATATCTGTCAAACTATTCGGTTGAACTCGCGCGCCCATTCTGCGCACGGCCGGCCGGAAGAGAACAGTGGTGGCCTCTCGGGGATATATCGAGCGATGTGCATGGCCAAGTTGGTACTGTTCAGTGTCCACTGTTCAGCATTCACGACTCTTAAGGGCTTGTTTGATTCATAGGAATTTCATAGGATTTCTTGTAGGATTTTATCCCATAGGATTTTTTTCTATGTTACTCATTTGATTCATAGGAATTGTTCCTATAGGAATTTTTCCCATAGGAATTTTTATACTACTTCCTATAGGAATCCTAACATTCACTCCAACATCTTTCTACAATTCCTTTGATGAAATCAAATAAACTTTGGTGCAAGCAAAATCCTATAGGATTGGAGTGGGCATGCCATTGCAATCATATGCTTTTCCTATTCCTATGATTTTCCTACCCTATGAATCAAACAAGCCCTAAAAAGGTTGGTAAAAAGAGACCGCTCGCTCTCCCTCACAGCATCATCAGTGTACAGAAGCAAGTGTTCTTCTCAAATGGATCCATGTATTTATCTTTAAAAGCAACCCTAGCGCACAGTTTGCCACATGTGGCTGATCGTTATAATAACAGAGATGAACCTTAAAGCTTCACATAAGAAATGCCAACCTTATCACTTACATTAAATATGTCACGTGTAAACATAACAAAACATATGTTTAACATTTTAATCCTATATTTCATATAGAGTTAGGCTAACTAATAATTAATATATATTTGGCATTTTTTAGGGGCGCCAGGGCACCCCATGACATCTCCACTAGATCCGCCATTACGTAATAATCACTAATATAATGATCAATACAAAACAATACACTATAACAAAGTTGTCATATAAATATATAGGGCTCGCTTCCAAATGAGTTCGTAGCCTCGATATTTGAAGGCTATGGACGGTCGCTTTTCAGTGAGCTTCATCGACTATTGCCCGCACAAGGGGAGATTTCATCTTCTTCCTTCTTGCGCCACAGTCGGATTTTGAAGTACCGACACAGATAACCACCCAGTCGACCTCGGGAGGAAGTGCGGGTAACGTGACCGCGTGCTACACCCTTCCCTGATCATGAATGGCGATCCTCGCTACAATGGATACCTGTGGTAGTCCATCGTGTCCCGCCAATTGCCATGATCTCCCGATGTGCGGCCAAGCATCCCCGAGTATAAGAGGCTAGAGGCGAGGCATCCCCTTCACCCTAACCATAGGCCCCTCCTCATGTATACATTCCCTCTCCATGACAAAGTATGTCGCGTTGGGATGCAGCTTATTGCCTCAACATCATCTCGGATGAGACCCCCCTGTCTCAGTGCATGCACGCACGACGGTGCAACCTCTCACCACGGCGCCATAGTTTTTCCAACATGAGCCTCCTCCTACCTTTTTAGGTGCAAACTTTTGCTCGTGCGTGTGGTGGAGGGAGTGAAGGCACATGATCTTTACTTCAGGCTCACCAGGATTGTTGCAGACAACTCTCATTCTCTAATAACCAGAAATGCACACCGGTTATGAGGATACATATTTACTTGGTACCGCTGGTAATGTCGTTGGTGAGATGGTCCTAATGATGGGAGAGCACATGCCTCAAGACATCTGTGATGTTTGCTCGCGCAGTGGTGAAAGTGTTTGCAGTAGAGTATCAGAAAGAACCAAATGTGAAAAATACAGAAAGATTGCTGGCTATTGGAGAGGCAAGAAAGGTTTTCCAGGTACATTTGGTTCAATTAATTGCATGCATTGGCAATGAAAGAATTGCTCCAAAGCTTCACGCGGTATGTACCAAGGTCATGTTGATGGTATCTATCCTCAATGGGCAACGTTTGTAAAGACCATATATAATCCCTAAGGTAATGAACAAAGTCATTTTGCAAGAATCAGATAGGTAAGATGTGGATAGGGCATTCAGAATGCTTTAAGAACGTTAGAAAATTGTTCATCAAGCGGCAATGATGTGAGAATCAGATACTTTGTTGCAGTGGATGGCATGTTTTATCATTTTATACAATATGATTGTCGAGAACAAGGGTGATGGGGCATCAAAAACAAATAGTTTTGAAAAGTCTAAAGAACAAGTCCAAATCCCGAAACAACAAGATGCAGAGTAGCTTATCAATTTTTTGTACATAAATCAAAATCTTTGAGATCATCAAATGCACGCGCAACTATTAAGTGATCTTATGGAGCATTTTTTCCATTCGATACCCAAATGGGTATCAGGTTCCACTATCATGCATGAAGATAACGGAACACAACGTCGCGATACGAATCCCCGTTCACAACCAACAAGAACTAACAAGATCCAACAACTACAACAACAAAAAAGGATATGACCACCCCCTGCTGCTGCATGCACATCTACATCAACAAGTGAAAAGGCTTAAGAGACACTGCTAACAGGATCTTGTGAAGCATATATATGGACCCATAATGAAATCTAAAAAGCTAATATTTGAATTGTGCTCTTAAAATATATTTTATATTTGAGTTATGTATTTTAGATGAGACATTCACGTGTATGATGGATGTGCATGATTTTTTTATTAGACCCGGTTGTGTGGCCCTTTTGATTAATTGCTTAATGAAAATACAACAGTCCATTAATTGCATGAATTTACAAGTTTAAATTTAAGGTATATAATTGCCCGGTATGTCATATGAAGAATCGTTTGGCATCGTTTGTGACAACGTCTTGACGCATCCATATGCGTATAGGGAGCCGGATTAATCAAGTCCCGCTATAGCCTATAGATATTCTAACGTAGACACCGAAGGCTGTGGCCTTTAACTCGGGTGGAGGTGATGAGGTTTTGCTGTGATCGATTTGGCCAAATTAGGCTGCGCTTGAAAGAGATGTAATTTAAACGTGGGTGTGTAATTTAAGGGCGTAATTTACTGATTACGGTCCAATCGGAAACAACAAGGCGGACCGAGATCTGTATTTTCGCTACAGGTGTATTTGCAGAAAAACGAGAATCCAAACAAGACCCTTAGGGCTGGTTTCCTTTTGTTGCTGGTGCTGAGGCAGTGGCCGCCAGTGCGCCTATGGTACGCTGGTTGGCCTCGCCCGTCAGCTGAAGCTGTCATTGTGCTCGGGACCGGGGAAGGACGGAGGACGGGGCGACGCTGCCTGGGCTAATTTGGCCGTCTCACATGCATTTCACTGCACTGTTTGGTGGCGACGTGATCGACCGTTGAGTGCTCCGTGACAAGAAAGCAGATTGGCTCGTCGCTATGGTGCCTCGTTTAGGTTTTGTTTGTGTAGTTCATTTGGTGTACAGCTCATGCGCGTCGTGGCTTTTAAACTCGGCGGCCATCGTCGTTGGTGCATAGGTGGCGGAAGTGCACGAGTGAGTGATGACTGGCTGACTCGACAAGTGGCTACCTAGACGTGTCCACGGAATCATGTCGTCGCCGTCTTCTTTTTAGGATTGTTAAACCTTAGTCGACTAAGACTTAGCAAAGTCCTAGTCAATGCTATATTCGTAAAATTGTGTGTAAAGATTTGTGTATTTTATTTTATTTTATGCTATATTCATAAGATCATGTGTGAGGATTCATGTAATTTTATTTATTTTTTTACATGTTCTAGCACTTGACTGAGACTTTGTTAAATCTAGTCGATTGAGATCTAGACACATCTATTTTTTTGTACCCGCGGCCGCAAGACAATAGCCAAGTTAGAACTTCAGGAGTGGCTTTGACATATTATTTTTTTACTTTTTTTGTTTCATTTAACAAATGACTCGGTTGAATAGTTAATTAACATGGGAAAGAATGAGCAATCGGGTAAAACAAAACAGAGCGTGTGCGGGTGCAACACTGGTTTCCTAGTAATGTCCCAACCAGCTGAACCCGGCCATGAATGAAGAACATAATGCAAACCAAACCACCATGGCGGCTCACCAAGAAAGGGTTTGACAAATCTAACCGGGCGGTAAGCATGTGGATGCGGGATAATCCATGGAGGAGAGAGATTAAATTAGGAGGGGCCACTATTCCATTCCCAGCCCAGCAGAAGATCTCAAGCTTCAAGCTCCAACTGACAGCAACAAAAAACTTTGGTCGACCGACCGACGCATGCGTGCATGCATATGGGACCCTTGGCGGTCCGGTGCAGTGATATCAGGTCAACTATTCGGTTGAACAAACTCGTACGTCCCGGCCGAGAACAGTGCAGTGTCGGGCGATCGAGCGACCTGCATGCATGGACATGTCCCTACTGTTTGCTCAGTGTGCACGGCACAAGTCTTTAGAATGTTGGTGGAGTAGTACCGTTCAACATCAATAGGCTAATACGGAGTACTTCATGAGGTTTGATCATCTCATGACTCTTGGCACAAGATTCCTGTTTGATTATTGACGATTCAGCCAGTGGTCCGTGGCTCCATGGAAATTACCACTGCTGGATTATTGACGAGGGCGCTTCATGTACGCCCATTCAAATATGATTTACACCCAAAGGCAGCAAAGGGATACATGGCCGAGGCCGCACGATCGACATGCACCAAAATGAAGACCAGGGTAGTACGCTACATCACCATCACATGGGTTCTTGCAATTGACTGAATGTGGCGGAGTTTCTCCATCGCGGCCTTTACGTGTTTAACGTTCAGGCGCTCCTAGTGCCATCCACTACAGGAAAAAATGGCATTTGAAATGATAATCAGCGGGCCGAGCAGGGAACACCGACTCTATAGTTAGTTCCCTTTTTTTTCAAACAATCATAACAAATTTTCTCCCGCATCACCGTACTTCGGCATCTTTGCTATAACTTCTCAAATCCCGCACCCTCTCCGTCAACACCGAGGCGAAGAGAGCCGATGGATTCGAGAAGACCCACGTCAGAGATTTAGGATCGTCGGCATAGTAGATAAACCCTAAATGAGAGCATGGTTGTTTCCATTTTTTCCAAACAAGCGTAACTATTTACTTTGAGGCCTTCTTTGGTTTGGAGAAATTTCATAGGAATTATATATGATTGGATTATAATACGATTTTTTCCTTTAGAATCCTTTGATTCATAGAAATTGATTCCTATTTCTACGTAGGGTTGGTTTCTATCCTTCACATTTCAAAGAAAAATAAATATTAACCTAGACTAAATGGAAACTTGACATCTCTTTCCTATTCCTACTCCATGAAATTTGAGATACGTGACATCTCATTTTTTATTTCTATGAGAATCCTATCATCATATGAAGGCATGAGGCTTTGAAAATTCCGTCGAGTTGAGTTTGGGCGGCGTGGCGCGATACATTCGTACGGGCCGGCCGCTGCGCGTCAGCAGAGACGGGCCGTGACCCGCACGGGTTCCGGGCCAGAACGGGCATGGGCCCACCAGACGTCAACGGTCGGATCTCCTACGGATCTCGGTCGGCTGTCGAGTCCCTCTCAAATCCCAATCATTTTAACTCTCCCCTCCGCCCTCCCACCCCTGTGTCTCCCCCAAATCGGAAGCCTAGGGTTTCCCCCGCCGACGAGGTCCCCACCGCCGCCGGCCGCTCCTCGCCGTAATCCTGCCCCTCCCAAGCTCTCCCCACCGCCCGCCGTCTCAATCGCTCGCTTCCGCCCCTCCCCTCCACGGCACCCGGTGGCCGATCCGGCGAGCGGCGAGAGCGGGCGACCTCCTCCGACGATTTGTCTGGGACCTGGTAAGCGATGAGAAGTCGAGTTCTGCTTCACAGGATGGGTATCGTCCAGTTCCACGCCGGTGTATCACTCCGCGTCCTGGTAGTGGTAGGGTAGGAGACGCCGGTTGCCCGGTCGCGGACCGATTGATCCTGTATCTAATCCGATCTGATTCATCAGCAGAGGCATCTCAGTGAATTCCGGAATGGGCGATCCGATTTCGTCCTTGATTCTTGTATGTATGGCGAGTAGATGCAATCCTGTGTTGCTCTCTGGGAATTAGTAGCAACTAGCAAGGTCCATTGGGGCCCTGTAATCATGCACGGATCGCAAGCTCAAATGGTAACAGCCCCTGGATGTAGCTATTCGGCGTGTGTGCTTGCGTCTGGAGTGGTCTGCGGGATAGTGCATTGGTGGGAATGGGGCGTTGCGGAGTTGTGTACGGATGGCGGGGGAAACAGGGGGGGTGGGGGTAAAAGTTGATGGTTCCTTTTTGAATAAATTTACCCGCGTAAAAATCTCCATATGATAATTAACACAATTATGGTAGCAGCATAAATTTACCGATGTATCATTCACACGTGTGGCACCATTGTTTAGCAGCATTAAGTTACCGATGTTTCATTCACACGTGCAGCGCTGTCATTTAGCAGCATTAAGTTACTGGCGTATCATCCACACGTGTGAGGACGTTTAATTGCATATATATGGTGCCAGGAAGAGATAAAAGATGATATTCATAGTTGGAATCATTAACAACTGACCGTCGCGCGGTTGGCTAATAGCCTTTCTGCTCGCTCAGCCCACCCGGGTTCGAGTCTTGTACTCCCCATGGTGCTCAGTTGTTTCTTATAATAAATAAAAAGACCATGAGTGCTAGTGTTTGGCCGAATTTTTGTTGTTGCTGGAATTGTTTTTTCTGTGCTCTGACAGACATGATAGTCACAGAGGATAAAGTAGGCTGCATGAATGGCATCTTCATAGACTAGCAGTACTGCAATAACTTGGGGCAGGGCATTAGTCATATATCATGTACTAGTGACATTAAGTTGTTAGTACATATAGTGGTTGTTCGTAAGCTGAATGTTTGAGATGATGTTTGGTAAG
Organism: Bromus sterilis; assembly: GCA_950022295.1. Classification (NCBI taxonomy): domain Eukaryota; kingdom Viridiplantae; phylum Streptophyta; class Magnoliopsida; order Poales; family Poaceae; genus Bromus; species Bromus sterilis. The sequence continues at coordinate 15,135,531 of OX465598.1, read as the reverse complement.
TGTATGGACATCCACACAACAATAATTGTAGTATCAGCTTAAATTTGCCCTCAACTTTCTAAAATGTCTTTATTTTAAATCTGTTCTATAAGTATTCATTATATCTAATCTTCTACATATTTTTTTTGTAGGTTGAGTTTAGTGACCACAAATTTTGCAGTCCTGAGGCTTTGGTACATCCAAAAATAAGTCAGCAGCTAGCCAGCACCTGAAAGCTATCTGCTGTTATTGCTTCCATGGTGAGAATAACTTTTTTAGGGATTGAGTGTTCAAGAAAACATATGTGGGAAAGAGTTATATACTTCTTGCATGATTCTAATGGTCTATTCATGTCACTGAAGGCGACCAACGAGAACCTCCCACCAACTGTCATCAGGCAATTGGCTAAAGAACTGAAGAATCTTGATGACTCACCTCCAGAAGGGATCAAAGTTATTGTTAATGACGATGACTTCACCACTATTTTTGCTGATATTGAGGGGCCTGGTAAGATTCTGTCAGGATACATTGCTTTACACCTCCCATATTGTGTGTTTTGCAGTAATAAATTATGTGCTAATGCTCTTCTACCTGCATGATGGCGCCCTCTTTTTATTCTTGTCTTTCCGTAACCTTTTTATTCATCACTAGTGAAGTATCTGATGGAGCTTGCGGCTTTTAGCTTTGTAAATTAAAAAACATGTTCAGCCTAGTTTGGCAACGTAGTATTCTCAAAACCATAGTAATCGAAAACCTTAGTATTCAATTCCCTGGGCAATTATTTCTTCAGTTTAGAAAAAAGTTGTTAAGACCTTTTTCTTAAATACTTCAAAAAAAAATCATGGTATTGAGAATACTACAGTTTTATAAAACTGCAGTATTTATTGATGCCAAACTCCTTAAAGTTTAAAAAACTATGGTTTCTGAGAAAACTGTAGTATTCTCTAAATACTCGTAAAAACTTAGCTGCCAAACCCAGCCGAAGTCTTAAAGCAGCGTCTCTTTCCTATTACACTACTTTCTGATAATGCATTTTTTAACTTGGGCATGTACAGCTGGAACTCCATATGAGAATGGAATATTCCGGATGAAGCTAATATTATCTCGTGACTTCCCTCAGTCTCCTCCAAAAGGTATCCATCTATTCAGACTTCCATAACCGTCCATACTTTAGGTTACTTCTTGAAGTAAAGCTTTAGTTGAAAGTCTTTTGGCCTTGTTTAATCTGCAGGATTTTTTACGACTAAAATTTTCCATCCAAACATTGCAACTAGTGGTGAGATATGTGTTAACACATTGAAGAAGGATTGGAATCCTAGCCTTGGATTAAGGCATGTTCTGCTGGTAAGCCTAAAGTTTAAAACACATGAATCACTGCTGTTGGTAGGAAATTTAGAGTGCATGATTTGTTGTGTAGCTATTTTCTAGTACTCGTATTTGATTATGGAAGAAGTTTGAACTTGCCAGCATAGGATGTGGTGGGCTTACTATAAGTTGCTTCCTGACAGGTAGTGAGATGCCTCCTGATTGAGCCATTTCCTGAATCTGCCCTCAATGAACAAGCTGGGAAGTTGCTGCTTGAGAACTATGAGGAGTATGCACGGCATGCCAGGTCAGTAATCTTCAACTTCGTTTTGTCAGCACGGTCCCATGGATCTTTCGTATTGGTCAAAACTACAGTGTTAGGATTGTGTATTCAAACAATGCAAACACGTAGAATGCCACTGCTACCATTTCTGTCAAATTAGAACACATCTTTCTTGCTGAAACATCTGGTGCCGCTGTAGCTAGTTACTGATGGTGCCATTGTGCTCCGTATGCAGGCTGTATACTAGCATCCATGCGCTCAGACCCAGGAACAAGTCCAAGAGTGGAGCTATTTCTGAGTCAACAACAGCTCTGAATAAGGATCACGCTGTTCTCGCGCCAATATCTACCTCTACTGCAACCAAATCATTTGGCCTGAATTCGCAGGATCAGAATGCTGCCCCATCTGCTGTATTAGGGGGAGCATCGGCAGCGCCCAGGAAGGATGGGCCACTCGCCGTGAAAGTTCCGGTTGATAAGAAGAAGATGGATGCAAGGAAGAAGAGTCTGAAGAGACTATAACCAAACAAAACTGTGAAGGTTCCAGATGTTTGCTTAGTCCTAGCCATTGATCTGCTGTTGTTCACTGGTGTCAGATTCAGCGGATGAGTTCCGACAAATAAAGGGCGAAGAACTGGTGTCTGCGAGAGAAGGATTGCTTCTCTTCTGTACGGGCCCAACTATTGGGCCCTGTTGAGCCAAACTGTGGAGAGGGGGGGGGGGGGGGGGGGGGGGGGAGGATAATAATGTGCTGGTGGGTCTCTCCCGGCCCTCTGTACTGTACTTGTGCTGTTTACCTGTTGTTGCTGTGTTTGTTTGTGATTTAATGATTCGTTGTAAACTGAAATGGTGGAGAACATTTTCTTCCCGATATATGGTAGAAAGATTTTCTTTGTGAAACAGTAATTTCCCGGTCACTGCAAGTGCAATGTATGGTGGGGTCTCTCCCGGCCCTGTACTGTACTAGTTGTTGTTTACCTGTTGTTTGTGTGCTCGTTTGTGATTTAATGATTCGATGTAAACTCGAATGGTAGAGATTATTTTTATCTAAAACAGAAAATTTCCGGCCACTGCAAGTGCAATGTATGGCAAAGTCATCCAACTTGGTGATTTAACTCTGCCTAGAGATACTCAACAAACTCAGTGATTTAAACTTGGGATCGTTTTGCTATCTGTTGCGATGGGGACAGTCGTAATTAGTGGTGGACAGAAAACTCGAAACTCGTGAGCTACTTGACTTGTTACAAAATCAGCTCGATTAGCTTGAGCTTATGGGAGGATGTTCAAGTATAGTGTTTTTCTTCTTTGAAAAGGGGCTTGAAACCCCCTGCCTCCACATTCAAAGATGCATGCACACTCATCGTTATTAAATTATTCAATAGAGACTAACAAAATAAATACATAGATCAATCCAAAGTTTTTTCCTAGTGATCTTTGGCGCTACATCTACAAGCTTGATGTGTATCGACCTTGCACCAACACACATCGTCTAACCAAATGGCCTCGCCAAGCCACCTCACGACGAACCGAGAGCACCAATCGGTCTATCAGACCATCTAATCAGTTAGTTGATCCTTCTACCCTTTCAATTTCATTTCAAAAAACACTAAAATAATTATAATGTTTAAATAAACATTATGCAACTAAGAGTTGAATAGACATGATTCTCAAAATATCATTTTGTTATACTCCTTCCGGTCCTTTTTAGTCTGCATATAAGTTTTGTCCGAAGTCAAAGCATCTTTATTTTGACTAAACTTATAGAAAAAAGTATAAACATTCACAATGACAAATCGGTATGGTTAGATTCATCATGAAATGCAGTTTCATAGTATATATATTAGGTATTGTAGATGTTAATATTTTTTAGTATAAATTTGGTCAAACTTTGTAAAGTTTGACTTGACGAAAATCTAATATGCGGAGTAAAAAGGACCGGAGGGAGTATAAAATATTATGTCATATACATTAGAACAATTTATTAGTTTAATTTTTCATGTGAGGTAGGGCCCTATTTGAAGTTTCGTATATGGCCTTGGATTTTGCCGGCCCGGCCCTAACGACGCTAAACAACGCCACCATGTGTCGCCCAAGGAGAGCCACGCGGAGGCCTCGTCCTCGAACGCAATCATCAGAATGCTGGGTGGTGCTCGTTCTAAGTTGATGATTCAAGGATAAGATACAATGAGGATGACCAACACACTCTCGGAAAAAAGGGACGAACAACACCTACTGCTACCAAATCTCGAGTTTTTACAAAACTTAACATCCTCACATAGAATGTGGTGATGTGCATGCCAAATTTTTGTTTCAAATGTATTACATTTCAAAATGTTTTTTCTGAAAGGTAGGAGCATATATTTCCATGTGCTAAATTGAATTCCTCATATATTAAGGACCATCCTTTTGTCCGTTTTCCTTTGTTAAAAAAAAACTTCATACGATCACAACTCACCGTTTCTTTTGTGCTAAAACATTACGACTTGCATTGTTTGTAATGTTCTAAGTTTCACCCGCTATAGACACTAGTAAAAAGCTCGTGCGTTGCAAAAAAAAACAAAAAAATGTAAAGTGTTTCGAATCGACAGACTCATCTTGGGCAAAAATGTCGTCGCCTTGGCACGACACGCTCCATGCTAGGGCGCATGCACGCACCGCTCTTACACCTTATCTTCACCTTATTCTATCCACAACCACAACCAGCCACTTCTCCTGTGAACGGCAGGAAATTATCAATGCTTCTATCGACCACCCCCCATGCTGTGACCGGCGACCCGGCCGGTGACGAGGCGACATGCTACGATGGGCGACACGATGGCCTGACCAACGGAGACACGAAGACGTTTACTCAACAACCAAGAGAAGAACCTAGTACTTACGTACTCCTTTAATCGAAAATACTTGTCTTTTAAATAAATGTATCTAGTATAATATTTTCTTCATTCTAAAATAACTGTCTTAAACTTAATTTTTCAGGCCCAATTTTATTATAAAAAAAATTGCTTGGATCTTTTTGCAGGTGGTGGGAAGGCTTGTAGAGGCGTCCAGGCGACTCGATGAACTTGAAGCTCGATCCATGGAATTATGGAGATGGCTGCAAAAAAAGGGAGAAGAGAGGAGGTGGGGAGAGGAAGGAGAAGGGGGAAAGGAGGTGCGGTGCGGGGCGTGACCTGCTGGGGCTCTCGACCGCGCGACGCCGCCGGCTAGCCGGAGCGCGGACGGCGACGGACGTCAGGACGAGCGCGCCGGGGAGTAAAAGTGACATTCGCCGCCTGCAACAGGTTGTCTGTTGCAAATTGACCTTCGCAACAGCATCTCGGTTGCAAAGCGCGCTACGTCGGATCAAAGGCGCGTCCGACGGCTACGAAGGCGGCGCACGCGCGCTCGCGGATCTGCCAGGTGGAAGAAATCTTTTTTCATTGAAATACTGTTAGATAGATCTATTTGAATACAAGTACTCCTCCGATTCATAATAAGTGTCGCTCATTTTGTACTAAGCTAATACACATTTTATACTAGATGAACGATAATAATTATCGATCGAAGGAAGTATTAGTAATAATAAAAAGAAGGAGCGAAGGAAGACATTGCAGATCATCATCCCATACGTACGTAGGGCAGTAGGAAGCAAATCACCATCGACTGGCCGGTAAATTGACTGAGAACAATGCACGAGCTGAAAAGTCACTGGAAAAAAGTGTTCGGAGTATTGACATATGCGGTGATGCAACTACCCCGGCAGCCTGACATGCGTACGCGGTGACGCACTCAGTCCTGGACGCTCAGCTCCAATCTGGTAATTAACCCGCAGTCTGATGACCGACGTACTCCATGACGCCTCCACCGCACTACAAATAGCAACCCTGAGAGCTCCCGCTCTAATTACTCTTACTCATCATCCACATCCCACCAGACACCAGTCATCTCATCACACAGAGACACCGACGCCATGGCTGCTGCTCCAGCTGTGGTTGTGCCGCGCATGGCGCTGGGCTCGCAGGGGCTGGAGGTCTCGGCGCAGGGCCTCGGCTGCATGGGCATGTCCGCGGCCTACGGCGAGCGCCAGCCCGAGCAGGACATGATCGCGCTGCTTGGCCACGCCGTCGCCGCCGGCGTCACCTTCCTCGACACCTCCGACATCTACGGCCCCCACACCAACGAGCTCTTACTCGGCAAGGTTAAACACTAGATTTATATATATACACACGTTCTTAGCTCCTTGCTTGTTGGCATGAACCCTCAAATCACCATGGCACGCATTCTTTGTGAAATGGAAGCAGGCGTTGGAGGGAGGGGTGAGGGAGAAGGTCCAACTGGCCACAAAATTCGGCATCACGCCGACATGGGAGGTCCACGGCGACCCGGCCTACGTGCGGGCGGCGTGCGAGGGCAGCCTCTCTCGGCTCGGCGTCGACTGCATCGACCTCTACTACCAGCACCGCATTGACAAGAATGTCCCCGTCGAGATCACGGTCAGTAGTGTTTGGTTTCCTCATCCATCATTCCGGGTTACTTAATTCCCGGTTATTTGAAGATTGACGATTTCTAGATGGTTTTCAAATAAAGACGGAGGACCTGACCAGATTACTTTCTTCACTTTTGTGTGTATATGTGCAGATGGCTGAGATCAAGAAACTAGTCCAAGAAGGAAAGGTGAAATACGTCGGGTTATCTGAAGCCTCGGCGTCGACTATAAGAAGAGCACATGCTGTCCATCCGATTACCGCCGTGCAGCTGGAGTGGTCTCTCTGGTCAAGAGACGTTGAAGAAGATATAATACCAACTTGCAGGTATTTGCAATATCATTTCGAACATAATTTCTGTGCGATCCCCCTCCGCGTGTGTGAGAGAGGAGCCCCACCGTGGCCCACCTGGCAGCCAGCCATGTGGCCGGGTCGCACTGTGCGACCCGGTCGTATAGAATTATTTTTGCGCTCCACCGCATATCCCACGTGCTTCATTGATCCTCGTTCCACCACCTCAGCCGAACACCGGAAAGAAAAGGCAAAAACACATCGCACTACTGTAGATCTACCGGCCACCCCCTCCCCGAAAAACACAACACACTCACAAGTTTAAACACCTCCATGTAACTAACCACAAAGACCTGGAAGAAACTTTCATTCCTAGCCATTTAGTAACACCGCCCATGGCGGCACGACGGCGAGGATAGGGCCGTAGGCATTATTCAACCGCACCGGAGCCTCCACGACCTGAGCTACCGACGCTATGAGACCCAACAAAAGGTCGTCCTACCCCTGTACCGGCCCCTACACGCGCTACTTCCACGTGGTCGTCCCCGCCCCCCGACGGTGAAAAATTACCACCAAAGGCGAGGGAGATTTATGAATTCCCCAATGATAGTTTCTTATGAAGCATCATCCTCATGTATGTATAATACCAACAACAAGAACTTACGAATTGAGTTTTGTTTGTTTCAGAGAACTTGGCATTGGAATTGTGGCCTACAGTCCACTAGGCAGAGGGTTCTTCTCTAGTGGACCTAAACTGGTTGACACATTACCTAACGATGATTTCCGCAAGGTGAGTCAAGTACCCATTATCCATTAGGACTACATGTGGCTAGCTGACTTCCTTTAACAAATATATCCCATTGCATTTCCAGAATCTCCCAAGATTTCAACCCGAGAACATGAAGAAGAACGCCATAATATTTGAACGTGTGAGCGAGATGGCCAAGAGGAAAGGATGCACGACCTCGCAACTTGCACTGGCATGGGTTCACCATCAGGGTAGTGACGTGTGCCCCATACCTGGCACAACAAAAGTGGAGAATTTCAACCAGAATGTCAGCGCATTATCTGTGAAGCTCACGCCCGAGGAGATGGCTGAGCTTGAGTCATATGCCGCCATGGATGATGTCCAAGGTGATCGGTACAACAACACATTTCTCAACACCTGGAAGGACTCTGAGACCCCTCCAATGTCATCTTGGAAATCCACTTAAAACCAACTACGATGAAGGCTCATATCACTTGTCTGAAATATTTGGAAAATAAATGTTGAAATATATTGTATTGCCCTCCTTTCGCATTTATCTTAGGAGCATGCAATTCGACGCATACAATTTATTATGATATTAGAGCAAAGATCCTTGCCAAGAAATATTAATAAGGATATTTGTGGCCTACATCAATTACATGTCTAACACCCAAAGAGGCTAGACTAGAGCGAGATTAATGCAATATATTGCATTGTCGGCTTTTCACATTAGATTACACTTTTGCGTTAACTAGTTCGGTGCATGCAATTCAATATAATTAAATAAGGATTTCATGAAAAGGACCATAAAATATTTATGTATGTTTTTTTTCTAAAAAAACTCATAACTACTATATCCGTGAATACGATCTCCATTATTTTACATAAAAGTGGCAGGACTATGTCAAGATATGGCACAAATATCTATGACCAACTCATCGTTTCCTTTTGCAACTACGCCTTCATAAGGGGAATAAACACTTTCTTCGACCTCGCCAAACCCAACTTGTGAAGGCTAGGTCATGGATTTTCATTTAGGATGCAGGGTCCGAATAATGAAGTAATTGTTGGATATGTGCCCTAGAGACAAATTAATAAAGATATTTGCCACATATCCGTTTTGTTCATAATACGTTTTATACTGTGCTATAACTGTATTACTTGAAAATACTAATACAGGTGTAGTATAAAACATGGTCCGTAGTTTAACTCGGGTAACTATCTCATTGGGCAATTGATTGATCAAGCTTTCCTGATCATGGCGACACTTAAGTCCATTGACAATGAAGTCATATCATTAAGGGGAATGATGTGATGGACGTACACCCACCTAAAGTATTGCAATGTGATCGAGTCACATAGTTCAGCGTTGCTATGACTTTGTAACGTATGGCTTAGTCCTTAGACCGTAATGATCATACGTAATTACCATCTATGAGGAGACTTTGATTTGTATCCCACCGCCTGACTGAAATATGCTGGCTATAACGGTGCACTTTGGGTATTCCGAAATAGATGGTTGATGAGTATGTTAATAGATCAGAGCGGGATTTGTCAGTCCTTGTGACAGGACAGGTACTCTGGGCCCACTCGGTGATATTGCATCAACACCTTGCAAGGACGTGACTAGGTCACAAGAGATGCAATGATCATGGACGATAGAAGTTGTTTGTTGTGAACGAGATGTGAACACGGTATGTAGGATACCGACGATCAAACCTCGGACAAACAAAGTACCGCAGCACAAAGGGATTACGTCGTATCGTTAACGGTTTCCAAAAGCGATCGAAGTTCATTCGATGGAAGCGCAGGGGCTGTCAAGGATTGTAACCAGGTCCATCTGACTAGTCATTGGTCAATGAGAAGAGTCTCGACCATGTATGCTGTTTCCAGGACCGTTAGGGTGTTACACTTAAGGGCAATCGATGCATAGGACAGTTACGGGATCAATCGGTGAAATAGGAAAAATCACCGGAATAGTTCCGGAGGAGGACGGAATGGTTTCCAGACATTTTGAATAGTTCAAAATAAAGTTTAATTGTTTTAATAATGTTTTATTATTTAATTATCTGAATTAAATATTTAAAACATATTAAATAAATTAAAAAAAATGGGAAAAAAGGCTATATGGGCCCATGGGGCCCATTAGGGGAGGAAGGGGTTTTCCCTCCTTTGGGCTTGGCGCCAAGGGTGGGGCCCAACCCCCCCTATGGCCGGCGCACTCCCCCCCCTTGGGAGTTTAGTCCCACATGGGGGAGGGGAGGAGGATCACACCCCCCCTTGGCCTATATAAGGAGGGGTAGACCCCCCTTTTTCCAACACACCAATATCTCCTTCCTCCTTCTCCTTCCCGGAAGTGGACTCCCCTTGTTTGGAGTCTGCACCAGGATTGGAATTCTCCACCATAAGGCAGGTCGTCGCTCTGCTGGAGTCGGGATCCGTAGCCGTCTTTCTTCCGCTGCTCGCCTGGTTCGGGGCCCGGGAGGAACATCGATTGTACCGTACGTGTATAATCTCTTCGAGGCACTACACCTGTGGTGCTACTTCGTCGCTGGAGGTTTACCGGGAGTCATCCTCGCCGGTGGTGGTCTTCGACACGACAGGGAGGTCGTAGTTCCGAGTCTACGCCAACCACGTTCGCAAGAACGTTTCCCTCTTTCGGTCTTCAAAGGTATGAACACCGATTCCCTCCGTTACTTTACATCGCCATAGCATAGATCTTGGGTTCGGGTACCGTAGGTATGAAAAATTTGTGTTTTCTGCCCCGTATCCCAACAGTGGTATCATGAGCTAGCTATGCGTAGATGTATTGTACGGGTAGAACACATCTTGGATGTGGGCATCGAATCTTCATTCGTTACCCTCCCACGTGTACTCATTTAGCGTTGCGGCAATGTTTGATGAAGCGGCCCCTGACCGACCTTACGCGTTTACGCGAGACTGGTTCCACGCTTGACATATGGCTTGTACCATATAAAGTGGCTGGGGGGGTGTCTGTCTCTCTGCATTAGCAATGCGAAGATGTTTGCAACGGAGGGCCCGACAGGGGTGTAATAGAGACGGATGGGAGACGGTGTTGTGGCATGTTTTTCGCAGGATAGAAACGGTTCTCTCTCTCGAAACCCCTAGCAGCCACGTAAAACTTGCACAAGATAAAGTAGAAAGGCGTTTAACTTTGCTTTGCATGAAGGGGGATCATAGGCTGTATGATTTACAGTTTTACTTCCTGTTTTATGCTAGTATGCTAGATATATCGACGGTAGCACGAAACAGGACCATCTCTCACAATACCAACATTGTGTTCTCCCTTGGTGGGCACCGCCTGGAAGGTTCTCCCATATGGCTTGATGCTCCGTACATACCGGAGTTGTCCTACATATTAAACGGAGTTCGCATGAGGTTGGGTTCGGTAAGCCTGGCATATGCAGATATGGCCTTGCTGAACAACTAACATCAAGGTTCGATTGGCAGGCTTGACGTATGTAGATGCGGGCCTGGAACACAGAAGACCGAAAGGTCGAGCACGAGTCACATGCCTGATGTGATTGGCTTAGAGGCCTACCTGGTTCGCATACTGATGGCCGTGACGATCGGGGGAGGTATGGGGGCTGGGATTGTGTAATCACTTAGTTAAATTGAGAGGTGTTTATCTAAGTGGGAGCTTTCTAGAATTTTGGGATCAAATTGAAACTCCGCATTATGAACAAAAGTCTAAATATGTATCCTTGTGAATAAACCTTGTAGATGGCAGCACCTCGCCCCTCGTTCAACTTAGGATCATTCCTAGAGAAAGATAAGCTAAAAACAGATGGGACAAACTTCACCAACTGGTTCCGCACCCTGAGGATTCTCCTCGTTCCCCTCAAGATGGCATACGTACTAGAGGACGCGTTAGGTGACGCACCAGCAGATGATGCCAGTCAAGACGAGAAGAATGTCTATCTCTCCAGGACTGATGATTACAACCTTGTCCAGAGTGGCATGCTCTACTCCATGGAGGCTGAGCTGCTGAAACGTTTTGAGAGGATGGGTGCATATGAGATTATCACCGACCTCAAGGCGGTCTTCGCACCTCAAGCCAGGGCTGAACGGTACGAGGCTTCTGAAGCCTTCTTCTCAGCAAAGATGGACGAGCACGGCAGCGTGAGTGAGCACGTAGTCCAAATGTCTGGCTACGTTCAACGCTTGAATGCTCTGGAATGCCAGATTCCAGATGAACTTGCTGTTGATAGGGTGTTGCAGTCGCTTCCCCCTAGCTACAAAGGCTTTGTGCTGAACTACAACATGCAGGGGATGACCAAAACCCCTTCTGAGTTGTTCGCCATGCTGAAGAGCGCCGAGGTTGAGATCAAGAAGGAGCACGTCGTCTTCATGGTCAACAAGACCACTGACTTTAAGAAGTCAAGCAGGCGGGAGAAGGCCAAGAGAGGTGGCCCCAAGAGGGATGGCAAGTCAGTTGCCGCTCCTCCCAAGGCACCCAAGCATAAACCCGGAGTGGAGTGCTTCTACTGCAAGGGTGAAGGTCACTGGAAACGCAACTGTCCCAAGTACCTAAAGGACAAGAAGGCTGGCAAGGTCGCCAAGAGAGACGAAGGTATATTTGATATACATATTGTTGATCTTCTCTTGACAAGCGCCTGGAACACATCCTGGATATTTGATACAGGATCTGTCACTCATATTTCTATTTCCATTCAGGGACTAAGGAATGGGAGACGCTTGCTCAAAGATGAAGTGACGATGCGTGTGGGGAATGGCTGTCGGATTGAGGTCTTGGCAGTCGGCACGAAGCATCTTAGTCTCCCTTCGGGATTGGTTTTAGTTCTGAATAATTGCTACTATGTACCCGCGTTGAGTGTGAACATCGTTAGTGGCTCTTGCTTGAAGCGAGACCACTATTCTTTTAAGTCTGATACAATTGGTTGTTCGATTTATAAGGATGAAATGTTTTATGTTCACGCACCGGAGTTGCATGGTTTATTCGTACTTGATCTCGATGATGACGTATGTCACATTAACAATATTGAGGCCAAAAGATTGAAGAATGATGAAGATCACATGATGATGTGGCATTGCCGACTTGGTCATATTGGTATAAAACGCATGGAGAAGCTCCATAAGGATGGACTTCTTGAGTCATTGGATTTTGGATCCCTTGATACATGTGAACAATGCCTCATGGGCAAAATGACAAGGACTCCATTCAATGGCGTAATGGAGCGTGCGGATGTCTTATTGGGGATCATACACTCGGATGTATGTGGACCCATGAACGTCCCCACTCGCAATGGTCTTCGTTACTTCGTGACCTTTACTGATGACTTGAGTAGATATGAGTATATTTACTTGATGAAGCACAAGTCTGAAACCTTTGAAAAGTTCAAGGAATTTCAGAATGAGGTCGAAAATCAACTCGGAAGAAAAATCAAGCACCTTCGATCGGATCGAGGTGGCGAGTATTTGAGTCACGAGTTTGGCAATCATCTGAAGTCTTGTGGCATAGTACCACAGCTTACGCCGACAGGCACACCTCAGAGAAACGGTGTGGCTGAACGACGTAATCGAACCCTATTGGATAGTGTACGATCGATGATGTCTCATACTGATTTGCCTTTGTCATTCTGGGGGTATGCATTAGAAACTGCCATTCATATTCTTAATAGGGCACCATCCAAATCCGTAAAGACAACACCATTTAAAGAATGGCATGGCACAAAACCTAAGTTGTCTCACCTGAAGATTTGGGGTTGTGAGGCTTATGTTAGGAAACTACAGCCTGACAAACTTGAATCCAAGGCGGATAAGTGCATCTTTGTGGGCTATCCCAAGGAAACTTGTGGATACACCTTCTACAACAAGTCTGACAGCAAAACGTTTGTTGCCAAGACGGGACACTTTCTTGAGAAGGAGTTTCTCGCGAAAGAGTTGAGTGGGAGGAAAATAGACCTCGATGAAGTGACTGACCAATCACTCCAATTGGAAGAAACGGCTACGAAAATTGTTCTGGAACCATCTTCCACAGTGGGAGCTGAAGAGAATGGCCAGAACGACATTCATAACGATCATGACATTAATGATGATCATGATGAGAATGAAGAGGAACCTTTTATGCCCCGTAGGTCATCAAGAGTCCGTCAACCTACTGAGTTTTACGGACAACTTGTGAATGCAATCTCGGCTGATGAGTCGGATGAACCTACAAGTTACAAAGAAGCAATGGAGGGACCCGAGTCCGAGAAATGGCTTGAAGCCATGAAATCCGAAATAGACTCCATGTACACCAACAAAGTATGGATTTTGGTGGATATTCCCGAGGACCGTAAGGCCGTCGAGAATAAATGGATTTTCAAGAAAAAGACTGACGCAGACGGAAACGTATCTGTCTACAAAGCTCGACTTGTCACGAAGGGTTTCCGACAAATTCAAGTCGTTGACTACGAGGAGACGTTCTCTCCTGTAGCGATGATAAAGTCTATTCGGATCCTACTAGCAATAGCTGCATATCATGATTACGAGATATGGCAGATGGATGTGAAAACTGCATTCCTGAATGGCAACATTGAGGAAGAGTTGTATATGATGCAACCAGAGGGGTTTGTCGATCCAAGGAACGCTGGTAAGGTTTGCAAGCTTCAACGGTCCATCTATGGGTTGAAGCAAGCATCTCGGAGCTGGAATCTTCGATTTGATGAGGTCATTAAAGCTTTTGGATTTGTCCAAAACGTCGAAGAGTTCTGCGTCTATAAGAAACTGAGTGGGAGCTCTGTAGCATTCCTTGTGTTATATGTAGATGACATATTACTAATAGGGAACGATAAGAAATTCTTAGAGGAAGTGAAGGAATATCTGAATGGACAATTTTCCATGAAGGACCTAGGTGAAGCTGCGTACATATTGGGGATTAAGATCTATAGAGATAGACCTAATCGTCGGTTGGCCTTAAGTCAGAACACTTATATTGACAAGATATTGAAAACGTTCAAAATGGATGACTCCAAGAGAGGTCTCTTGCCAGCTATAAAAGGTGTCAAATTAAGTGTGACTCAATGCCCAACCACAGCAAAAGAGAAGGAGGAGATGTCCTCAAAGCCCTATGCCTCAGCCATAGGTTCTCTCATGTATGCTATGTTATGTACCAGACCGGATTTAGCGCTGGCCATTAGTATGACTAATCGCTACCAGAGTAACCCGGGAATGGCTCACTGGACAGCAGTAAAGAACATCCTTAAGTACTTAAGAAGAACCAAGGATCTCTTTATCGTTTATGGAGGAGTTGATGAGGAGCTCACCGTAAAAGGTTACGTTGACGCAAGCCTCGGCTCAGATCTAGATGACTCAAAATCCCAGACGGGATATGTTTTCATGTTGAACGGTGGCGCAATTAGCTGGAAGAGCGGCAAACAGTCAGTCGTCGCTCAATCTACAATGGAGTCGGAGTATATTGCCGCTTGCGAAGCGTCAAACGAGGCGCTGTGGCTGAAGAAGTTCGTGATCGAGCTTGGCGTTTTTCCCAGTTGCACTGACCCCGTGGGAATCTTCTGCGACAACATGGGTGCCATTGCTAACGCGAAGGAGCCAAGAACTCACTCCACAGCCAAGCACATCCTCCGAAAGTTCCATGTGACGCGAGACTACGTCAGGGATGGACACACTAGGATTCACAAGATACATACGGATCTGAACGCAGCAGACCCGATGACTAAACCTCTTCCACAGGGCAAGTTTGAAGAACACCGAGAGACCATTGGTGTTAGATACATACCTGATGTAAACTAGTGTAATTTGTACTCTAGTGCAGGTGGGAGACTGTTGGATATGTGCCCTAGAGACAAATTAATAAAGATATTTGTCACATATCCGTTTTCTTCATAATACGTTTTATACTGTGCTATAACTGTATTACTTGGAAATACTAATACAGGTTTAGTATAAAACATGGTCAGTAGTTTAACTCGGGTAAACTATCTCATTGGGCAATTGATTGATCAAGCTTTCCTGATCATGGCGACACTTAAGTCCATTGACAATGAGGTCATATCATTAAGGGGAATGATGTGATGGACGTACACCCACCTAAAGTATTGCAATGTGATTGAGTCACGTAGTTCAGCATTGCTATGACTTTGTAACGTATGGCTTAGTCCTTAGACTGTAATGATCATACGTAATTACCATCTATGAGGAGACTTTGATTTGTATCCCACCGCCTGACTGAAATATGCTGGCTATAACGGTGCACTTTGGGTATTCCGAAATAGATGGTTGATGAGTATGTTAATAGATCAGAGCGAGATTTGTCAGTCCTTGTGACAGGACAGGTACTCTGGGCCCACTCGGTGATATTGCATCAACACCTTGCAAGGACGTGACTAGGTCACAAGAGATGCAATGATCATGGACGAGAGAAGTTGTTTGTTGTGAACGAGATGTGAACACGGTATGTAGGATACCGACGATCAAACCTCGGACAAACAAAGTACCGCAGCACAAAGGGATTACGTCGTATCGTTAACGGTTTCCAAAAGCGATCGACGTTCATTCGATGGAAGCGCAGGGGCTGTCAAGGATTGTAACCAGGTCCAACTGACTAGTCATTGGTCAATGAGAAGAGTCTCGACCATGTCTGCTATTTCCCGGACCGTTAGGGTGTTACACTTAAGGGCAATCGATGCATAGGACAGTTACGGGATCAATCGGTGAAATAGGAGAAATCACCGGAATAGTTCCGGAGGAGGACAGAATGGTTTCTGGACATTTTGAATAGTTCAAAATAAAGTTTAATTGTTTTAATAATGTTTTATTATTTAATTATCTGAATTAAATATTTAAAACATATTAAATAAATTAAAAAAATGGGAAAAAGGCTATATGGGCCCATGGGGCCCATTAGGGGAGGAAGAGGTTTTCCCCCCTTTGGGCTTGGCGCCAAGGGTGGGGCCCAACCCCCCCTATGGCTGGCGCACTCCCCCCCCCTTGGGAGTTTAGTCCCACATGGGGGAGGGGAGGAGGATCACCCCCCCCCTTGGCCTATATAAGGAGCGGTAGACCCCCCTTTTTCCAACACACCAATATCTCCTGCTTCCTCCTTCTCCTTCCCGGAAGTGGACTCCCCTTGTTTGGAGTCTGCACCAGGATTGGAATTCTCCACCATAAGGCAGGCCGTCGCTCTGCTGGAGTCGGGATCCGTAGCCGTCTTTCTTCCGCTGCTCGCCTGGTTCGGGGCCCGGGAGGAACATCGATTGTACCGTACGTGTATAATCTCTTCGAGGCACTACACCTGTGGTGCTACTTTGTCGCTGGAGGTTTACCGGGAGTCATCCTCGCCGGTGGTGGTCTTCGACACGACAGGGAGGTCATAGTTCCGAGTCTACGCCAACCACGTTCGCTAGAACGTTTCCCTCTTTCGGTCTTCAAAGGTATGAACACCGATTCCCTACGTTACTTTACATCGCCATAGCATAGATCTTGGGTTCGGGTACCGTAGGTATGAAAATTTTGTGTTTTCTGCCCCGTATCCCAACAGTAATGAACACCGACATGAAGATGTCTTCAACAAGATAATGATGCAAGTGTGTTGCTTCTTGGTCCAACCATTACAGGCAAGATCGCAACAGTGTTTTAGTCACCATCTTGATGGATATCTTTCAAGAGATATGTCATCCTTTACTCCGCAGGGATCCTATGTAGTGTCCTCAAGAGATAGCCGCAAAGAGGTCGCCATGGGAACGCTTCGCATACGTGCACCAGGCTATCCCTGATCCACTTATATGGATGGACCACACATGTCAGAAAGATTCACTAAGCTGACTCCGTCCATAGGAGAAATGCCATGCTGCCGCTTGCGGCTGCAAGGCGGTGCTAGGTAGAAAATGGGTGGGACACCTCCAACACCGAACTGATGCTATTACGCTTGGAACTTTCTAATGTAATTCATGTATGGAACCATAACTACAAAGTCGTTGGTCACATGCCCTCATATACATGGTGCATAATGCAACATCCAGGTTAGACCCATGCGTGACTAGGAAACAACGCAGACTTCCATGTCTAACTCCACTCTATATAAGGAACCCTGTTTGTTGTAGGTCAGAGCTTCCACCTTCGTGGTTACATCATACGTTAGACCCCTATTTGACCGACAAGATTGCCTCGTCAACATAGTAAATTGTGGGATTGGCCCTGCAACCACCCTTGGAAACGATGATGAGAGGTGAAGATGCAAAAAACCCGACAATAATACCTGTAGGGAGGAGCGAGGAACTGGAAGCATAAAAAGGAGAGCTCGTGGAGGATTTACCCATGTTCGAGCCGTCATGGTGAGAGGTACCACCCTACTTCCTTCTTTTATTGATGGTGGGGAACAATTCCCGAGAGGGGGTTACATCATGTAGCTAATACTTATGCGATGTTGACTATGAGTCAATGTGTTATAAATTATCCTCGTCCTTGCCTTATGTAGCTAATACTTATGCGATGCGAAAACTGACCTCTAAATAGGGTCAGACTAGGAGTCCTCAATGGAGCTGCCAAGTTGATGAAGCTTTTAGAAGGACGGTTCCTTGTCAAGTGCTAGGAGTCCTACCGAGGCCTACACTATGGGCTATTGATACGTCCCAAACATATCTATAATTTTTGCTTGTTCCATGCACTTTTATGTGACATTGCTACATGATTTGCTACACTTTTATATTATTTTACATATATTTGGACTAACCTACTAACTCAGTGCACCAGTGCCAATTCCTGTCTGCTGATGTCTTTAGTTGCAGTGACTTTTCGCCAATTTAAAATGCCAGAAAAATTCCAGAAAATCAGAATAAAAATCAGCGTCAAGAAAGCTCCCGGAATCACCGAAGAAGAGCCGGAGGTGGGCCCCACCTCTGGTGCCCTGTCCGGCCTATCTTATCCCTCGTCGCAGAAACCCTCGAGGAATATCTCGCATCGCGAAATACCTCTTTGTTTCGCCGCCGCCGCGCTCCAAAGATCGGGAGCACTAGAAGACCTCTTCCGGCACCCTACCCGTTATAATAAATTCGAGGCGCATAGTAGATCATCCGAGGGTCAAGCAATCACACGAGGCACGACACCGAGATTTGTTAACGAAGTTCACCGAACATCGGCTACATCTCCGGGGCCTGACTATGGGCGCTCCTCCTCATGACACCGCTACAATACCGCACTCCGGCCACCCGGGCGCCGGCACACGCCGCCGGCTCCCCCTGCGTGCCTGTGCTATTATTTTTGCATAGGTTACAACCGTGGGGTGTCCCTCATTATATGAGAGCCCAAGGATACAACGTGTCCGACTTCAACACTACACGTATCCTACCCACACTACAACTCCAAGTCCAATGTAACCCAACTCGTACACAATATTCGACACAAACTCAACAAACTCCACCTTGGTGAATATTCTCCACCACCTTGAATTTGTCCACGCGTCAAACTTCCATGTACTCCGGACTTGAGTTGTCTTCTTCGTAGCTTACCGAGAGCTACTCGACGAGTCTGCCCCAAACCCGCCGCCTCCGTGAGATCCTTCCGCTATTCCTGCAACTCCAGTCTCCGTGACTCCACCTGCAATAGTGCTCCCTTGCAACTAGTAAAGATGCGAAGCCGTCCTTTCTCCAATCATTACGGTCACCTCATCTTCCATGATATTCAAGGTCTTCTTATCCCGATCACAACGGAATTTCATACCACCATCATGAAGAATTCCAAGCGAAATTAGATTCCTTCTTAGCCCCGACACATGCCTGACTCCCCGAAGCATCCGCTCAACTCCGTCAAACATCTTGATTTTGATGTCACCTATTCCAGCAACACGATAACCTGTGTCATCGCCAACATAGGCTGAAACAAACTCACCAGACTTATACGAAGAGAACCACTCCCTGTTGGGTGTCGCGTGAAAAGAGCTAGCTGAATCCAACATCCACGCTTCACTTTTGGTTGACCGCCTGTCTGATACTACGAGAACATCACTACTGCTGTATGAGTCATCACCACGAGCTGCCACATTAGCAATAGACCCACCACACAGATCTTCTTCGGCGAATTCTCATCCATCACATGATACATAACTGTGTCCATATTAGCTGGCATAGCATCCCGCAACGCCTTCAAGCATCCCTGTTGTGCCAATAAATCTTTCACCCGTGTCTGCTATAACCCAAAGTTTCCAGTTCCGCTGAACTTCTCCACCTCAAATCTGGTACCCGTTGGCGCCATGATTCTTCGTATAGCTGACACTGCGAAAAATTATCTGAGTTTCTTCACGTGATCCCCAAGTACACAACGTACGTACTACTAGTAGCTAACCGGCAGGTCTCCACGTGAGTTTGCTCCTCTTGCACAATTTCCGATGCTGCTAATTGCTTTGCCTTGCTTTCGATGTACTAGTGCACTGATGGATTTTCTTCCTCTGCCAAGTGATCTGTTCCTCTGCTGCGTGACGTCCTGCACCTTGCTTGCTGTCCGCTGCCGCTGCTACGCCTACACGCCTCCAGCATAACCGGCTCGCACACAATTTTACCGGGGCTCGGTCCCTTTTTTCACAAAACAAACCTCAGGTAAGCCTGCTGTTCGCCGACTCTGAGTCAGCCCATGCAAGTCCTCGCGTGTGACGCTTTCGATTCGAACACGCAACGCCAACAAGCTGCCGCCTAGTACGCTCGCCCGATCAATCCATTGACGATCGTCGCACGTCTCGCCGGTTACTGTTCGCTGCAATTCGACTCTTGCCTCGATCTTCAACCTTGCTCTGATACCACTTGTTAGAATAAATTTGAGGCACATAGTAGATCATCCGAGGATCAAGCAATCACACGAGGCACGACACCGAGATTTGTTAACGAAGTTCACCGAACATCGCCTACATCTCCGGGGCCTGACTATGGGCGCTCCTCCCCATGACACCGCTACAATACCGCACTCCAGCCACCCGGGCGCCGGCACACGCCGCCGGCTTCCCCTGCGTGCTTGTGCTATTATTTTGGCATAGGTTACAACCGTGGGGTGTCCCTCATTATATGAGAGCCCAAGGATACAACGTGTCCGACTCCAACACTACACGTATCCTACCCACACTACAACTCCAAGTCCAATGTAACCCAACTCGTACACAATATTCGACACGAACTCAACACTACCGGAGGGAGGATTGACCTTCGGGGACCTCTCCACCACCATGGACGCCTTCCGGATGTGCCGTGAGTAGTCCCCCTTGAACCATGGATCCATGATCAGAAGCTATGTGATGTCTCTCCAATCTTGTTCTTCAATGTTTAGTCCTTGTGAGCTGCCCTACATGATCAAGGCACCCCCTCTTTGCATCCCTAAGTTAGATATTTGGCCTCCTGCCACCCTAAGATAAAAAATGGAGTTTCCTGCCGCCGTAAGATAGACCCAGAGTGCTTCTCCAATCAGCCGACGGTTGTTTCTTTATTTTGTCCATATGTTGCTTTCTTACTTCCAAAATTGACTGGCTAAAAAATATTTTCAGGTGACTTACAAGTAGCTAGAGTGAACTTTTAATGGGTGAACCCAATGAGTGGGGTAGCAAAAGTAATCATTGCTAATACATGGCTAAGTTTAGGAATAAGCATATAATTAACTTGCGTTGTTGACGATGTGTAAGAAAGTTGTGCTTATGCTAGAACATGAGTGTGTCCATCACCAAAACTTTACTGCGCCATTTCGTCGAGGTTCACCTCTCATCAATACGATATATGCAATACCGCACCACCTTTTGACCCTTCTAGCGAGAATCTTGTTTTAAAACAGTGTCTCTAGGGAGAAAAAGGCACGAAAGGCATCGACATCATCCGATCCGGAAGACCCAAATCTAGGGTTTTCCTTGAAGCAGGCCGAGTGAGGTGACCTAGACATCAACGTTGATGTTTCAACAAGGAAACAACGTCAAAGACGTCGTCGTCGTCCGCCATAACCGAATTTGGCATGATTTTTATCGACATTCACATCACCCTGACTCCGTAGCAGATCGGATCTGCGTGAAGCCACACCGTGAAGACGCACGCAGTCGCAAGAATGTTGATAGAGCTTTGGATCAAGAGAAGTTTTGAAGATGCGAAGAAGGATCGACGTTCGAGCTGTAACAAGATGGCGTCGTGTTTAGGGGGGTGATTGTTGGAAATAACCACGACATCCGGCTTGGGCTTGTAGCAGTCACCTAGTAGGACTTGCATGTACGTATATGAGTTGAACTAGGATTACCTTAGTGTTTCCGGTTAGTAGTTTAGTACTACCTATGTCCAGCTGCTATGTATAAATGCAAGCACCCCTGTAACTTGTACCGAGCCAGACCAAAGCAATACAAAGTAATCATCGGGAGGGACACGCCTCCTGTGTGTTGTCAATCCAGCTGGCGTATCAACTAAAGCCGTGTATATGTATGTCGTGCAACCCGCCGGAGTAAAGCTAGTTCTGTACGTGCATGTACTTGTGTACGTGGAATTCATCCAGCGGGTTGCCTGCTGCTTGCTAGTAGTGTACGCGCGTGTCTCTACTTATCATTGTCGTAGTTGATGGTTAAGTTCGTCGTCGGAATGTACTCGACGCCGAAGGACCAGGCCAACATCACCGACACCTTCATGCGCCGCCGGCTAGTCAAGGGCCATACCGCGACGGATCTGAACGGGATCGGGTACACGAAAGCTACCATCAACCATTGCTTGGAATAACGCCGAAGACCATAAACCCTTCGATCATAGACAATTGTTGTTGTTGCCGCCTGACTAGCGGGCCCTGCCTTGGCCGCCGCTCGATGGTCCAACGACCACCACTCACACATCCCATGAGAGCGCCGGCGATCAGATCCCCGCCGTCGCTGCCCCATCACGGAGGCCAACGTGTCCTTGTCCAGCAGCGGCCTTGGGGAAATGCAAGGAAAGAGAAAGTTCTAAAGGGTGGCGGCGGCTGACTTGAGTCGCCGGAGGAAATAAACGGAGGAAGAAAAGGACGGGTCTACCACAGCCGCTCAAGAGAGGCCCTGCTGCATGAGAGCTTCAGATCTGCGATAACGGGGAGGTTCAAGTGATACTCTATTGGCTACGTATTGTTCATCGAGGCCTAGCAAACTTAGATCCAGCAGCGAATCTGAAAGAAAACAAAGGATGGGCTCGAAATTAACAGCGACAAAACTTAACGCGTGCTAAAAAAATATTGTTACCTTATAATTCGTTTGTCCAAATAAACTGCAAATTTTCTTAGATTACTGTTGGAAACTTATAGTATTTACTAGATTTTTAAAATAAAAAATTGAACAAAAAATTGAATGCTCCTGGAAATTTGAAGGAATTTACTAGATTTTTCACCAAATGAGCTCAAATTTCACAGAATGCTACTGGAAATTTGAAGGAATTTACTAGATTTTTTCTGATCTTTTTGAAAAATTAAAAAGTTGAACCAAATTTGAATCTGTTTATGTAAAAGACATTATTTGCTAAACATGTGCTCAAAG
Source organism: Bromus sterilis (assembly GCA_950022295.1). Lineage (NCBI taxonomy): Eukaryota > Viridiplantae > Streptophyta > Magnoliopsida > Poales > Poaceae > Bromus > Bromus sterilis. The sequence continues at coordinate 15,112,982 of OX465598.1, read as the reverse complement.
CCTCAAATTGACAAGGGAAAAAGCTAGTTCACAAATTAATTATTATTTTATAACTAAAACTAATCTAGCTAAAATCTGAATAAAATGGATTAATAGCATGTTCTAAGTTACGACAGTACCACAATGGCTAGGTTAGACCTAAAATAGCTAAGAAAATAGCAAAAAGAAAAATAGACAGAGGATAAGTAAAAAAAATAGACTCCTAGTACTGTTGTGCCCTCTCTTGTCTCCTCCCAGAATTGGATTTGGAGGCAGCTAGGCAGGGTGGGGCGCTGGACCTCCCTGTGTCTGGAGACCTGGACGGTTGGATCTGTGGGGGTGGCGGCCCGGCGAGGACTGATGGCAGCCAGCGGCAGCGGAGAGCCGGAGATCCTTCCTGACGTGACCAGCAGGTGGCGGCCTAGCAGGGACAAGCGAGGGGCGAGGCAGTGTGGCGACAACTAGCGAAGCTTCGCGTTGGCGGCTAGGTTTGATGGCGATTGGCGAGGCGAGCAACACGGACATGTCGATGCCTCTCTGTCTATTTATTTTTTTGAGCAGGAAAGAAAACGTTATTCCGCTAAAATACCATTTACAGAAATGGTAGCCAGGTCATGTGGTTGGAGAAGCCACAAGTGCCTACCAGAATTCAAGGAAGTAGCAACATGGGCCTCTCTGTCTCTTGTGCTCTCGTGCGGGGTCATTGGTCGACATGGCCCTCGGCTGGGATTTTTTTCACGAGTGTTGTTGTTGGGTAGTAAAAAATAAAATCACGATTTTGGAGGGTAGGCTCGAGCCTATCGAAGCCTACCTGTTCGCCCCTGCTTAGATCTTTTTACATCAACTGACACCTACATGTACGCACATATCATGCTTGTATATACGCATGTATTTCCTTTGTAAACTAATCTTACATTCTTAAGATGTTGATCCCCACTACTACCTATTATTTCATCATGCACATTGTTCAAATCAGGATTTAGCCACGTCATCATTTCTCCACTATAGCAATCGTTCGTAGTAGCCAGCCGTGAGACATGCAGGCTTTGGGTCACCACCTCTACCATGCAAAATAAATAGAAAAGAAACATTTAGTTTTCCATATTTCCACTATCTCATGGCCCTTCCACTTCATGAAATGAATCCGGGAGTAACCAAGAGTCGTTGAGCAATTGTTTCACATTTAAATACCTCATTAGAACACAAACATTGCATGTTGTCGCCCACATCCTCCTCACATGATCCTTCCTAAATTCTAGCGATGACCTCATTGCCAATGTTGAATTATCCATGAAGGTTGTGGATGATGGAGAGACATGGGGTGAGAGGGTGAGGCGTTGCATGTTGGTCATCCACCATACCATCCCAGTTGGACGTCGTGACGGGGAGGCCTTGCCTCATTGCTTAGGATGCTGCCGATGCGGAGCTCCATGAGAACGCGGGGCAACACCAGGAAGCGTTGGACCTGGGCCATTTGGCCTACCTTTTATGCAACACAAGGTTGCTCATACGCGTCTTCCTCATCTCTTGATATCTTTTCTTAACATATTTTTCTGATTTCTATCTCCTACATTAGCATATCACCACGTGAGTCATAGCCGCTAGGCTGCCCAGTTAGCATGTGCTTGCGCACTGGGGTAGATGATACAATTTTTAAGTAGTGTGGTATGTTGATTCCGATGCGGGTCTGTTGCACATCCAGTTGCCACAGACAAGTTCTTCTCCTAAATTATTGATTCATATGTATCGTTTTCAGCACAAAACCTCATAATTTGCTTTTGCAACCTGCATATATTCTAGGAACTCACTGAAAGTGTAGACAAGCAGTTTGTATTGCAACAGTATGTTTGCATATATTATGTTTTATGCCATGATGGTTATGTAGCTCTCTTTCCTTCCCTTTTCTGATTGTTGTATGTATTTAGATAAATTATTTTCTAATACTTTTGCATTAGCACGGCATCAGGTTGCATTGTTCTTCTTTCCATTGAGATGTACAAAATAATTCTGAACATCCAATAAAATACTAAGATCATGTACAAGCTTGATCACAAACTTATTGTACTGAGAAAGTTCATTACATAGTTACATTATATGCACCATATTATCCAAAAAAATTGTCCTTTCCTTCTAAAATGTTCTTCTCCTTAAACACTTTGTTACACTAGCATCCCGCAGCAACGCACATGGGGTATTTTCTAATATGAAAAGTGTGGTGAACTCCATTTTAGACATGCTTAGTGCATAAATCACGATATATTTTATCTATTTCCCACATGTTCAGTGATCCATTGCAAAGTCTCACGGCCCAATGCCTTTCTTAGTGATGGAGAAGGTCAGAACTACTCTCTAGTCCTGACCTATGAGGTTGGACATTTTCCTCCTTGAGCAATGAGGCTAGGATAATATCACCTCTACATGATCGACGAGAGCGGAAAGGACTTTTGTGTCTTGACCGATGAGCCTAGACACCTTTGCTCATGAACGACGAGAGGGGACACTCATTTTATATTTTGATGTGAATCTAATGCCGACAACGTCGGATTTCCTACGATACAACACATATGCCATATATGTATATTTCGAGAACAAATCAGATTTCAAGACGATGACCATTAGCCCAGCTTAATCGCAGGTGTTCTACGGATTAACTAGCGGATGCAATTAACTGAATTTTCTCACGAGGCTCTAACAACTACAACTGCACAATTGGCAATTCAAGGCTGAGGCGCAATAATTGTAAATCAGTGGAAAAGTGTACTTTGTAATTATATATAGAATTGATACAGAGATGTTTTCATATGTGTTATTGTCCATTTTATTTATTTTCATACCACTGTACACTGCCACATCCATATATTGTGTTTATCATTACACCACTAGGGAATACCATGTCCTCAGACATTTCTTTTTAGCGAAACAAAAAGTAAACTAAAATCAGGGGAATTTTTTTATAAGGCTTCCATGCACTATTCCGAATCCAAATAAATTATTTGCATTCTTATATTGTATTTCTAAAGGTACAAGCCCAATTAAATTAAAAACGAGTTTTGAACCATGAGTGGGTTATTTCTCTTTCCAGTTTTCTTTTGAAATTTATATGAAGGACGCTATGATGAATTTCCTAGAATTTTGAAGCACATATATTATTGTATTTATTTTTTGGATGCATTTATAACAATTTTGTGAGGTTTTGAATCATCCTCAGTTTCACAATAAGTCAAATGATGGAATGGAATGCTCATGATGCACAAATAATTCATAAACTTGGGTGTGACATGTTTTTAATAGTAAAAGATATATCAATAAAGTCTCATAGAAAACATTCAATTATTCCAAACAAAATCTAAAACATGGTAATAATCTAGTGTTGATTGTGATGACACAACACTATAGGGTTTATAATACATAATACCATAGCTTGAACTCAATTTTATAACATATAGAACCTCAGACGGATCTTGTAGGAATACCAATATCTAACCCTCTTCTCCTTGTAGAAGGAAATATAAAGCCAACTTAGTAGAACATAGATTTTTTAATGTCATTGGCACTGTTCTTGGCATCTATGGCAATACTGGCCAATCCCATCCTCCCTAATCCAACAAAATAGATTTGTTTTGAACCTTTCCAATGATTAGGGAATTTCTTCTTTGGTAAGCCCTCACTATTCAGCATGTCATCGTCATTCTACACATGCAAATCTTACTAATGTTAAAACATATAACACATCTTGCATCTAGATAAATTATACTAGGGTCAATTTAATATCATTAATGTTGTTACCTTGAGCCACATATTCGCCGTACTTTTGTATCCAGTTGCAAACACAATTGCATCAAAGGAACCTTCCTTCCCACCTTGAAACTCAATTTTGTTGCCTTTGATCTTAGTGATACTACCTTGAACCTACAACATATTTTAAATGTAACTTATCATATAAAATTATTTTTCTTATATTATATATGGCATGAATAGGGTTATGTTCACCTTAATGTTGCCTTTCTTGATTAATCCAACGGTGCCAAGATCAATCACTGCGGATCTGCCTAGATAGGTCCCCAAATATGTAATTTGCCATCATCACAAGGAGATCATCTACCGTCTTTGGTGCAATAAAATGAACCATTATCATCCCTAATCTTATTAATTCCTTTGTCATCACATGAATCTGCATCCACAAAAAAGGTCAAATTTCTTTTGCAACACGTGAGAGATAAAATAATGAAATAAATATGCAGTGGAAGTCACATATAGCACACATACCGGACTCCGTACCACTATAGAAGTATTGGCACCATGAGAAGCAAGGTCATAAACTATCCCCATCCCAGAGTTGCCAGATCCAATGACCAGAACGTTCCTCTTAGAGTAGTTGACGCCTGACTTGTATCTTGATGAGTGAATGGCCACACCCGAAAATGTCTCTAACCCAGGTACCATTGGAATATACTCTGCACTATTCTCACCACTTGCCACAACAAGAAACTTTGCCATGTAATTGACTGTTGCACACTTTAACTTGTCATGCGCTATGACGGACCAACATTTCACATTAATGTCATATGTGGATGACTTAACAACAGTGAGATACCTTGGTCGAATATCAAATAACTGAATGTAGTCATCCAAGTACTTGATGAAAGTTTTTTTTGGGTATGTATGTTGGGGCATCTTCCGGGTACGACATGTGTGGCATCTCACAAAATTCCTTTGCGATATGTAGCTTGATACGATCATATGTGTGGTTGCGCCAAAATGCTGCACTACAATCCTCACGCTCGACAATAACATATGGGATGGAGAGTTGTGTAAGACATGCTCCTGTTGCGAGGCCAGCAGGTCATGCGCCAACAATCAATACTTCAACCTCCTCCATATAGCTACAACAATGGAGTATGCAGAAGGTGTGGGATTGTACGTAAGTAGCTGGTTGCTCTACAATAACTAGAGATGTATTTTTATCACTTGATGGAATGTTTGGATGAGCACTCGCATAGGCATAATTTTCTCTGCATCCAGCGGGAGAAAAATGCTCCACACTAGCTCCCCATCCCATCTACGGATGTTTGGGATCATGAGTTCATTCACGGTTCTCAAAATTGTATTACCTCTTCTTGTCATAACCATCCTCGAATGACTCGTTGGGATCCAGTGGACCTCCCAAATATTGATTTTGTCCCCTGATCCAACTCTCCAGATATGTCCCCTCTTAAACGTTTGTAAGCCTGCAAAAATGCTTTGCCAGGTAAACGAAGAGCCCTTCCTCGGACCAGCTTTCAAAAGGTTTCCATCCGGGTAGTATTTTGCTCGTAAAACTCGGGCGCACAAAGTATCAGGGTCTGACAGCAGCCTCCAACTCTGCCTTACGTATGAAGGGATTCAATGAATCTTGGAGATCCCAGGTAGATTCATTCATACAGAGAGGCAGTGTTGGGATAAAGGTTAATGATGACATTGGACACTTTTTCCAGACACATAAAGGGTTACGACAGGGAGATTCCATGTCTCCTGTGCTATTTAATATTGTTGCAGATATGTTGGCACTCCTTATTGGACGGGAAAAAGAGTGTGGCCAAGTAGGAGGACTCGTTCCCCACCTTGTAGAGGAGGGCGTCTCCGTCTTACAATATGAGGATGACACAATAATATTCATGGAACATGATTTGGCAAAAGCAAGGAATATGAAGCTTGTGTTGTGCCTTTTCGAGCAATTGTCTGGACTAAAAATTAATTTCAACAAAAGCGAATTGTTCTGCTTTGGGAGAGCGAAAGAGGGACAAGACGAATACAGACAATTGTTTGGCTATGCGATGGGATCTCTACCGTTTAGTTATCTAGGGATCCCAATTCATCATAGACGATTAACGAATAAGGAATGGAAAAGCATTGAAGACAGGTTTGAAAAAAGACTAAGCTGCTGGAAGGGCAAGCTAATGTCATATGGTGGTCGGTTGGTACTGATCAATTCGGTTTTGACTATTTTACCTATGTTCCTTTTATCCTTCTTTGAAGTGCAAGTAGGGGTACGAAAAAGACTAGAGTTCTATAGATCCCGGGTTTTTGGCAAAGCGACGAGACCAAAAAGAAATATAGATTGGCTAGATGGGATATTATTTGTAGACCAAAGGAACAGGGTGGCTAGGGATCGAAATTTTAGAAGTGAAGAATATATGTTTGCTTAGCAAATGGCTATACAGGCTATCTGTTGAGACCGTGGGTATGTGGGTACAAATATTGCGGAATAAGTACCTTCACTCTAAGACTTTGGCCCAAGTTACCGCGAAGCCAACAGACTCACCATTCTGGAAGGGGTTAATGAAAACAAAGGTTAATTTCTTCCAGCGTGTGAAATTTCTAGTTGGTAATGGAAACGGTACCAGATTCTAGGAGGATACGTGGTTAGGGGATACGCCTCTGGATGTGCAATACCCTTCCTTGTATAATATTGTACAACGTAAAGAGGATTATGTTGCTACAGTATTAAGCTCGGTACCTCTTAATATTCATTTTAGGAGATCCTTAGTAGGAGAACGTTGGGATGCTTGGCTACAACTGGTCCGCAGGTTGATGGACGTTCAACTATCAGACCGGGATGATACAATTCGCTGGAAGTTAAATACGACGGGAGTCTTCTCAATGAAATCTATGTATCTAGACTTAATTGATACCGGGCCACTGTCGAGGTCATTATACTTTTGGAAAATCAAATTTCCACTTCGGATTAAAATCTTTATGTGGTTCATTCACAAAGGAGTTATTCTCACTAAAGATAATCTAACCAAAAGAAACTGGGTTGGTAATACTAGATGTTGCTTTTGTGATCATAATGAATCTATTCAACACCTCTTTCTTGAGTGTCCTCTTGCGAAATTATTATGGAGATCAATACATATTGCTTTCAACGTAACCCCTCCTACTAACATACACACGTTATTTGGGACGTGGCTTAGTGGAGTGGACAGTCACTTAGCCAAACATATCCGGATAGGGATATGTGCTTTGTTTTGGACTATATGGAATACTAGGAATGACTTGATTTTTAATGGCACAAATTTCAAAAACTTTTTGCAGGTTATCTTCAAAGCTACAGCTTGGATCCGTATGTGGTCATTACTAACTCATGCGGACTTCAAGGAGCTTTTGGCTATTGGGTGCAACCGTTGGGAGATGGTAGCACGGGCTATTTACAACCGATTTGGATGGCGAGCTATTAATAGGCTAGGTGTGTAGGCATCGTAGTCTATTCTTTATCGCCGAATGTGGCACTTTTCTAGTTTTGTTTTCAGTTTTAAGATCGGACTATGAGCATTGTTAGACTTGAAGACTTTGTTACGCTTTTATTTCAATAATATGGTTGCATGCATCGATTGATGCAGAGGCCGGGGGTTCTCCTCCTTTTCCAATAAAATAATGCAAATCTCTAAATCCCATTCCTCCACTCTTCTTAGGTACACACATCTTCCACCAGGCTAGCCAATGCATTTTATTCTCATCCTCGGTATCACCCCACCAGAACGCAGCCATAGCATCCGTGATCTCTTTACATATTTTCTTTGGGATTTTAAAGACACCCATAGCATAAACAGGGATGGACTGGATGATTGCTTTCAGCAGAATCTCCTTACCCCCCATAGATAGAGACTTCTCCTTCCATCCTTTTAAACAGTTGATTACTCTCTCAACCAGATGTGTAAAACTATCACTTTTATCAAGACCAATCATCGCCGGCAGCCCAAGATAGGTATCCGAAATTGCTTCTGTCATAATGTTCAATTCTTCACAAATATTTGCTCTCACATTTGCATGAACATTAGGACGCTCTTCCCTTCACTCACCATTTGCCCTGAACGTGCACAGTAATCATTCAATACTTGTCTCGATGAGGTTGCATTGTCAGTATCTGCCTTCATCAGGATTAGGGAATCATCAGCAAAAACTAAATGAGAGACTGATGGTGCATTTCTGCACACCCTAACTCCATCAATGCCACGAACCTCCTCAGCGTGATACAGCGCACTAGATAACCCTTTTGCACATAAGAGAAACAAATAAGGTGATAACGGGTCTCCTTGCCGAAGCCCCCTTGAAGGGATGAACCCCTCTGTTTCTTGATCATTGTACCTGACTTTGGATTTAACCGGCGTCACACAAGCCATCAACAAATCACGGATCTCTTTATGAAAGCCCAATATTTCCATCATCTTCTCCAAAAAATTCCATTCCACACTTTCGTAAGCTTTGTGCATGTCCGGCTTCACCGCACAATATCCCGAGCTCCCTTTCTTCTTATTTTTTATGGTGTGTAGACTTTATACGCAAGGAGAATATTGTCGTTGACCAGGCACCCTGGCACAAAAGCACTCTGAACAGGTGATATGATTAATTTCATCAAGGCAAGTTTTCAGCCGGGTCGCAATCATCTTTTGAGATCACCTTATACAAGACATTACAGAGACTTATAGGTCTATTGCGTGATTCTCTCGGGTGAATCCGTCTTTGGAATCAGGACAATTACCATATCATTCCAACCTTCAGGGATGATTTTATTATTTACCGCATTCAGGACCTCAGCCGTTAGCGTATCACCCAAAATATGTCAACACTTTTTCAAGAAGATTGCATGCAATCCATCTGTTTCAGGCGCTTTCAAATCCCCTATAGAAAAGAGGGCCTCTTTCACCTCCTCCCCGGAGTATTGTTTCATCATGTATTCATTCATCTCCGCAGTTACCCGAGGATGTACTTTCTCTAGGAAAGCCGGATCTGGTTCATCTATCTCCTTGGTGAATAAGCCTGCAAGAACCCCGAAATGAAGGGATTTAGATAATTTGTTCCTTCCACCCAATTCCCATGGCCGCCATCTTTCAGTTTATCAATCCTATTACGGATCCTCCTCATAGAATCAAAGTTGTGGAAATACGATGTGTTCTTGTCACCAAACATTAGACAGTTAATCCGACTTCGCTGCGCCCAGTGGATTTCCTCCATTTGCAGCAGTCTTTACAGTTCGTCCGCGAGGTCTTTTTGGCGCTGAACATTTTGATTACACAGAGGCCCTCTAGCAGCCTGTTCCAAATCCCGCTGAACATTTTTAATCTTCCGAGAGGATTTTTTCAGAACAGTTTTATCCCACTGGTGCAGTTTTAAGTGAACTGACGCCAGTTTTTCGGCAAGACCTCTACCACTTCTCTGAACTTGATCTCATTGAGCCACCTTGCTTCAAACCTGAGAATTGCCTGACCTGCCGATACTTGAGTGACTTCCTTATTTAACTTCATCAGTATCGATCTATGATCCGACTTATAATAGTCCAAGTGTTCCAAAATTGCCCCAGGATACAGTATATTCCAGCCCTCATTCACCAGTGCACGGTCTAGCCTTTCTCTGATTAAACCTCGATGCCAGGTGAACTTATCCCCTATAAATCCATGATCTATAAGGTTGCACTCTTCCACCACGTCCTTAAAAGCTTGCATAAAGTGGCTTGGTCTATCATTGCCCCCTTCCTTTTCAAACGAGTACATAACCTTGTTCGAATCTCCAACCACCATCCACGGCATGTCCACCACAGCCTTGAGATCCCGTAGTCTAGTCTAGCCCAAGATAGGTGTTTGTCCCTCCAGTTGGGTTCTCCATAAAACCTCGTCAGTCTCCATTCACTGCAAGATCCAACCCTTACAACAACGTCAATGAAATTATCAGTCTTGTCCAGAAGTGATACAACCACATCTTTCTTCCATAGCATTAACAGACCACCGCTCCGGCCATTGCTCCGGATTACATATTTATGATCCATTTCGTCCGACGACATAAACATTCTGCAGGAAATTCTTCCAAGTGGGTTTCCATTAGAAACATTATGTCCGGACTACGGCGCTTTTGAACATTCAAAAGCGCTCGTATTGCCGCAGCTTGCTGCAAGTCACGGCTGTTGAGTTTGTGTCGAATATGTTGTACTAGAGTTGGGTTACATTGGACTTGTAGTTGTAGTGTGGGTAGGATACGTGTAGTGTTGGAGTCGAACACGTTGTATCCTTGGGCTCTCATATAATGAGGGACACCCCACGATTGTAACCTATGCCAACATAATAGCACAGGCACGCAGGGGAGCCGGCGGTGTGTGTCGGCGCCCGGGTGGCCGGTGTGCGGTATTGTAGCGGTGTCATGGAAAGGAGCGCCCATAGTCAAGCCCCGGAGATATAGCCGATGTTCGGTGAACTCCGTTAACAAATCTCGGTGTCGTGCCTCGTGTGATTGCTTGATTCTCGAATGATCAACTACGCGCTTTGAATTTATTCTAACAAGTGGTATCATGAGCAAGGTTGAAGATCAGAGAGGCAGTAGTTGATTGGAGCAAACAACTTCCGGCAACCGGCGAAACATGCGGCGATTGATTCGATCGGGCGAGCGTACTAGGAGGCTGGTTCTGACAATATGTGTTTGCGTTCGGTACGACGGAGCAATCCAAGTATGAGGAAGAGTCGATACGGCGGCTTACAGAGATTCGTTTGGAAACAAAAGGAACCGAGTTCCGGTAGACTCGTGTCTGAGCAAGACTGTTGCACCTGCTCACGTATCAATGACACGAGGAGAAGGGAGCAGATTAATGGCGGTTGAAGAAAATTCATCAAGTACGTGTGCATCCATTGGACAAGCAAAGGATTTGCAAGGCAAAGCTAGCATCGAGTTGTACGGGAGTAACTACGTGAGAAGAGTCCACAAAATTATTTCGGCTGAGATCATCACGTGGAAGCTTGCATTCTTTTTGCAGTGTTAGCTATACGAAGAATCATGGCGCTAATGGGTACCAGATTTGAGGTGGAGAAGTTCAGCGGAATTGGAAACTTTAGGTTATGGCTGACACGGGTGAAAGATTTATTGGCACAACAGGGATGCTTGAAGTATTCGCAAAAAAAAAACAAGGAAGCTTGAAGGCGTTGCGGGAAGCTAAGTCAGCTAAGATGGACGCAGTTATGTATCATGTGAAGGATGAGGATTCGCCGAAGAAGATCTGTATGGTGGGTCTAGAGCTAATGTGGCAGCTCATGGTGATGACTCAGACAGCAGTAGTGATGTTCTCGTAGTATTAGACAGGCGGTCAACCAAAAGTGAAGCGTGGATGTTAGATTCAGCTAGCTCTTTTAATGCGACACCCAACAGGGAGTGGTTCTCTTCGTATAAGTCTGGTGAGTTTGGTTCAGCCTATGTGGGCGATGACACAGGTTATCGTGTTGCTGGAATAGGTGACATCAAAATCAAGATGTTTGACGGAGTTGAGCGGATGCTTCGGGGAGTCAGGCATGTGGCAGGGCTAAGAAGGAATCTAATTTCGCTTGGAGTTCTTCATGATGGTGGTATGGAATTCCGTTGTGATCGGGATAAGAAGACCTTGAATATCATGGAAGATGAGGTGACTGCGATGATTGGAGAGAGGACAGCTTCGCATCTTTACAAGTTGCAAAGGAGCACTATTGCAGATGGAGTCACGGAGACTGGAGTTGCAGGAATAGCGGAAGGATCTCACGGAGGCGGCGGGTCTGGGGCAGACTCGTCGAGTAGCTCTCAGTAAGCTACGAAGAAGACAACTCAAGTCCGGAGTGCATGGAAGTCTGACGCATGGACAAATCGAAGGTGGTGGAGAATATTCGCCAAGGTGGAGTTTGTTGAGTTTGTGTCGAATATGTTGTACTAGAGTTGGGTTACATTGGACTTGGAGTTATAGTGTGGGTAGGATACGTGTAGTGTTGGAGTCGAACACGTTGTATCCTTGGGCTCTCATATAATGAGGGGCACCCCACGATTGTAACCTATGCCAACATAATAGCACAGGCACGCAGGGGAGCCGGCGGCGTGTGCCGGCGCCCGGGTGGCCGGTGTGCGGTATTGTAGCGGTGTCATGGAAAGGAGCGCCCATAGTCAAGCCCCGAAGATGTAGCCGATGTTCGGTGAACTCCGTTAACAAATCTCGGTGTTGTGTCTCGTGTGATTGCTTGATTCTCGAATGATCAACTACGCGCTTTGAATTTATTCTAACAACGACAATTCCAGCTTAGGATCCTCATTGCGTCCAGTCAGGCTCATCTGAAGAGGCCGCCGATATCGAGGTATTTTGACCTCATTCCCCCAAGCGTGAACGCTTCGGCTGTTGAGTCTAGCCCGGTGTACCTCCACCTGGTGGGCTATCATCCGTCGGGTTTCCTTAAGCTGTAGCTGACCCACAATTGCAGCAACTTTTCCTTGTTGTGGACTTCCTTCACCACCTAGTTTCTGCTCCGTTTCAAACATGAGCCTCTTCCGTCTATAATTTTCCTTCTCAAGCACGTCCAAATCCATAGTTTAGCTCCCTTCGATGTTTTCTGCGTTTCTGTCCACATAATTTTCTCGCCAAGTGGTTTGCATGTGCCACTTCCCATCCTCACCATTGCGGGCCCCGCCCGCCATGACTAGGCTGAGGGTTTCGGCCTGCACCTCCTCCTCTGCCACTTCCACCAAAAGCTGAGAGAAAAGGGCTCCATCCCAGTTTACTTTCATCATGCTCCCCTGTTCCACATTCCTGGTGCCAGTGTCCAATAAGCGTAGACAACAAAACGTGGGCATCTTCTCGTACTGAACTAGGAATCTCATTTTTTTTTTGTCTCCTTTGTGATCGAGACACACCTGACAAGTTTCTTTGTGACATCAATCTTCACTCTCGCCCGAACAAACTCACCAACATATACCCTGCGGGCCGCTGAATCTGCACCTCTTCTATCTCACCCATTGGTCTACACATTCCCTTGATCACCACTTCATGCAGAAAGTTATCTGGTATGCGAAGAATTCTGACCCGACAGCCATCCTATTCAGATCAACTGATTTTAGGTCTTCGAAATCATCATACTCCTTCAGAATCACCGTCTTATATCTGAACAACCAAGGCCCCATGTTCATCGTCTTGTTCCAGTCCGCTAGGCACCCAAATTGAACCATGAATAGATAAATGATACTCCCTCCGTCCCATAATATATTATTGTTTTTCAAGCTAGTCTAGTTTTAAAAACGATACTATATTATGAGACAGAGGTAGTACTTATTATGGGTGAAAGGGAGTAATATATTATGGAATGGAGGGAGTAACTGTAACTCGAAAAGTTTTTTCATCTTGCTTAATGAATGGGTAAATCTTTGGCCACCTTTCAAAAAAAGAAAATGCTGGGTATGCACTGCTCATCGAGGTCTATCAAACTGAGATCATTTCATAGTGACTGACGCTTACATCATGCATGTAGGCATAGAGTAGTTTTATTTAGCCAGGTACAGTTAAAGACTGAAGTTCGGAAGCAAAGCAGATGACTTTGAAGCGGAAACAGTCGACGGGCACGACGGCTCCATGCATGCATGCATGCATGCATGCTTCAGGCGAGATCCGACCAGGTGACGGACACTCCGACCACGGCGCCGTCGATCCCGAGGGCCTTCCACACGGCGTCCGACGTGCTGACCTCGCTGTCGCCGCAGCCGTCCTCGATGTCGCACAGGTCCACGACCATGGCCTCCACGGCGACCCCGTGCGTGGTCACGATGCGGATCATCTTGCCGCACCGATCGCCGCCGCCGTACCACCTCGAGGTCAGCGACGCCAGGAGGAGGTCGTCGCTGTGGTACTTGTTGTCGCACTTGGCCGGCCCGGTGTCCCCCTCCCCTTTCTCGAAGTCGTTCCGCGTCATCACCGCCGCGGCGTTCTGGACGAACTCGCCGGCGGCGAACGACGACACCTGCAGGAAAACAAGGATGGAGCCGAGAACCACCACGGCCTTGGTGGTGCACGCCATGGTGATTGGAACTCCTTTCTCTGTACGCTTTGTGTCGAGGCTGTTGATCGGAGGAATTTATATAGGATCGTGGTGCAGCCTGCAGACAAAGCGAGGGGCGTACGTACGCACGCATGCCGCCCTCGAGTGTGTCTTCAGAGATCAGCTCGGACGTCGAAGCCTGGGAAACAAAGTAAGGGAAGAGATACTATAATTGCATCGTTGTGACCACGAATGTTTTTGGATTTCATGGCGCTACCGCAACATGTGTGCCAGATTCAGGTGGTGCATTCCCAGAGATAACGAGAGTCACTTACTTACTTACTTCCTTTTTTTTAGTGGAGAGAGAAGGAGAGTTACCGGTGTTTACGATGCTTCCCTTCTGTTCGTTCCATTGGGCCAGCATGTGGAGACAGAATAATTTCTTTTCTTAAGGCGGATAACACTCCGGTCTCTGCATCAATCGATACACCCATCTTTAAGAAAAGAAATGAATAATGTATAACTGGTTCTCTTCTAACACATTATAATTTTGAAAATAGGCTTTCACCTTATTTTATAAATAAATCACATCTATCTATTTATCTATCTATCTTCTATCTATTATATACTAAAAGCAAAATGCGGACGAAAAATAGAGAAATTAGCTAGAAAATCCCACGTTAATCAGAAACATCCGGCCGTTGATTTGGTGGACCCTTTATTAAAAACCTTTAGATTGTCATAACTTAAAGCGGACCCACAATAAATAAAAAATAAGCTAGAAATTCTCAAAATAGTCAGAATGATCTGGCCATTAATTCAACTAAGTACACATTCACAACCGATAGATCATCAAAATAATTTATTGATATTAAAGTTCAGATTAATTACCCACCAATGCCCTTGATTAATTTTCGTCATACCCCTTCAACCCGTCTACCCAACAAATTACCATATGTACTATGGTCTGTGGTGCTCTCTTAACCTAGCTAAGCTATCCTCTTGCACGTTCTTGCCACGTTTGATCGCAAGGTCGCAGCATTGTCCAGCTGGCATTGGATGATCGATTCTGGATGAATACATCATGCGCTGATGCACGCACATGTTTTTTTTCTTCTCCAGCCCCGTGTGATCCTGTCTTAACGCATCATGCATATTCCGGTTTAGCGCGCCTGATGCATGCTGGCATTGCTGCCGGATGTACCGTGTATAAATACTACTGTATTTGCTCGGCAAGCTGACTCTCCTCTCCGTGGTTGTACATCATCGTTAAGTTTCAATCATGCGTGCCTCATGAACTCACCAAGTCACAATACAATCTTGCCTCATGCACTCACCATGCAGCCGTGCGTGGAAGATTGATCGATCGGTTAATTCATAGAAGATATGTTTAGTGCACATGGCCGGACAACATAGAGCCAGCTAATGACACGTGATATGTATCTTTTCTGTTGGCTATTCTGTCTATGTAGTTGGATTTCATTATTACCTAATGCATCGCATCATAGCTGATGCATCCTTATATACGTAAAATAATAATTCCAAACTAATAATTCATCACTCTCTTAATATTCATGTCACAAAAATTTTTAGTATATTCATATCACAACTTAATATAAACTATATATCATTGCTATGGTGTAACCTAATTAATAATGGAACATAATATATTAATATACGAATTATAATGAGTTACAGTTTGCACTGTAAGTGGGACTTTCCATAAGAATATAAATATTGTTATGGTCCATTATTGGTGTATATAGGGCAAATCACAAGCACATGGATAGCATTAGGGTAAGAGCATCTCCAGCCATTCGGACCCCCAAGCCGGGTTTCGGCGCTATTTTAGCGCCGCTTGGGGGTCGTTCGGGCGGCGAAATCGGCTTGGGGCGGCTGGCCCCCCAGTCGCGGCCTCCAAACCGGCGCATATTTGGTCCAGGGGCACAAGTGCCGGCGCTATTTATGAGGAAAAACGACACATGTCAGCACATGATAGGCTATTTCGGCTCTTGGTGGCCTCTTGAGGGCGCGAGTGGAAGAAATTTCGCCGGTTTGGACGTAAAAAGTGGTCCCGGGGGCGCTTGGGGGCGCGGCTGGAGATGCTCTAAGTATTGAAGACCTTGACCTCAAGAAAAAATATTAAAGACCTAGAGGTAGCATGGCGTAATGTAACACAATTTAAACTATCCCAGAATTTTGTCGCTTTTTTTAATCAAGAGAATATAAGAATTTCTCAAGAGACATAGAGTTGTGAACTTTCCTATGTGGTTATTTAACCATGGCCCTGTTTGGTTCCATGGGTTAGAGTTAGAGTTGGTTAGATTGTACCAAACTAATCCCAAAACATCTAAATAGGAGGGTTAGAGTTGGTTAGATGCATCTAACCCACCCAAAAAATCTAACTCATCCAAGAGGTGCTTATTTGGGTTAGAGTTAGGTGGGGCCCAAAAAAAGTTAAGTTTCCCTTTACCTTCACCAATCAAATCCTGAATAAAGTAGTCAAATGATTGAAAAAGGTACATTTATTGCCAATCTAACCCCACCATCCAAACAACTCTTTGGTTAGAGTTAGTTCAGGGTTAGTCTAGAATTAGAATCTAACTCTAACCTCTAACCGAGTTAGAGTATCCAAACAGGGCCCATATTATATAATATTAGTAATACACCGAAGACGATGCCCTCGCATTTGCGAGGGCCACTTTACTAGTTGAACAGAACAGATACATGATGAGAAGGCCATCGTCTTACAAAGTTAGTCAAAATAAAGGGCTCGAAGCCGAGCAAGAATACAGGCAAACGCAGTGGCGGAGCCTCGTGGAGGCCATACGGGGTCACGACCCCTCCTTCCAAAACTTGCAAACAGAAATTACTACATGTGTACTAGTAAGAGGTTTGGTCCAACCCTTCAGTACCTAATTAGCAGCCTGCAGCCAGTCCCTACGCGTGTGCAAAGCTAGATAGCTAGCTAGCTAGTAGCTAGTCGGTACTTCCATGCAATTTGATTAATTGTTGTACGAGCAGCTTCCTGCTTGCTGCTGCATGTGCACGTAATGCTTTGCTTGCTGCTGCGTTAGATGGATTCACCGGCGGCTTGCTGCATGTATTGGCATTAGATCGATTTACCGTCTTCTTGTTGTTGCATGCCTGCATCTACACGGAATATTGCATGCCGTTTGCGCCAAGACGGTGAGTTGTCAATCGTCAATGAACCAAGCTGCCAAATGATGCAAGAAACAAGATATATATGTTGGATTACCATGTAATTTTGCTTTTAGTTTAAAAATTGGCCCCCCTTGATTGTCCGTCACGCTCCGCCACTGGGCAAACGTAAATATAGGTTAACGAAATGGAACATTGTTTGTAGACCAAAAGAGCAAGGAGGCCTAGGTATTGAGGTACTTAAACTCAAAAATAAGTGTTTGTTACCCCCGCAAAAAAATAAGTGTTTGTTAAGCAAATGGCTTTATAAATTACTTAATGAGGAAGGGGTGTGGCAGGAGTTGTTACACAACAAATATCTCAACCAGAAAACACTATATGAAGTCCAGGCAAAACCAACCGACTCCCCCTTTTGGAAGGGTATTATGCGGGTCAAAAGTGACTTCTTTAGTAGAGGTCATTTTATTGTTGATGATGGCTCCACTACGAGGTTTTGGGAGGATATTTGGATGGGAGATGAATCATTAGCGCAACAATACCCATCATTATATAACATTGTGCAACAGAAAAATGTAACTATTGGAAATGTGATGGCTCATGTACCGCTGCATATTGGATTCAGAAGGGTACTAACTGGCAATAAGTGGACATCATCAACGGCTAATGATGGTGCAGTTCAACGATGAACCAGATAGATTTGTGTGGAAACCAACTGCCTCAGGAATATTTTCGGTAAAATCTATCTATGAAGACCTTATGAATGATCATACGCCTTTTCTTAGTAAATATTTATGGAAACTAAAAATACCTCTTAAAATCAAAGTATTTATGTGGTTCCTTAACAACAAAGTTTTACTCACCAAAGATAATTTAGCAAGAAGGAATTGGACTGGATGTACTAAATGTTGCTTCTGTGGGGCACAAGAGACGATCGAACATTTATTTATTTCATGTCCTTTTGCTAGATTACTATGGCGCATAGTAAACTTTACATATGACCTTTCTCCACCAACTAATATTACCAATATGTTTGGAAATTGGTTGAATGGAGTGGATCGAATATCTAAGGCCAGAATTCGCATTGGTGTTTCGGCCTTATGCTGGTCAATATGGAGATGCAGGAATGACATTGTGTTTAATAGAAACAAAACTTTTAACTTCTTGCAGGTTATTCATATGGTGGCGCATTGGGTGCAGCTATGGGCGTTCCTACTACCGCAAGACCAGCGGGATATTATGGTTACTGGATGCAACCGTCTGCTGATGGTCGCGCAGGATATCTTCAGCCAGGTTGGCTGGCAGCATACTAGTCGACTACAGGATGCTTAGTTGTCATATGCATGCATTTTTTCGCTGGTTGATTCATGTATCAATATTAAGCGATCCTTGAGTTTGTAATAATTTCGAATGATACTATGCTAATAAAGGGCCGTGTGCATCGACTGATGCAGAGGCCGGGATGTTACCCCTTTAGAAAAAAGGAAAAGACTCCCTTGATACAAGACAACTCGAGTCCATGATCAGCTATGAAAAATGCGTCTAGTTGAAATCATCAAGAGGTTGATGAACCGAACACACCAAGTTATCGCTGGGAAGGGCTCCTGCCCTCTCCTTGGACCGTGGAGTATCGATCTTGCCTGTGGATAGTGAGGACTGAGGAAGGTACCCACGAGGTCATATGTAAAAGGTAGAAGACAAACGAGACATTTTCATGGTGTGAACCGGGATGCATCGCGCTAGGATAGAGCCTACCGACCAGTAGGTACCTGAGCTTTACGACAACGCCCCGAGAGAGTAATGACACAACACGCCGACGCCGTTGAGCCTCAAAGAACGGACAAGGAGTTTCACCTGCAGCATTGACACATGGAGGAGCGCCACAAACACGTGCCCACAAGATAAACGATCCACGGGCATCACCGTCGTCAACGTCGGAACGCGGACCTTCCGCTCGGAGCCTCGATCGCGTAACGAGAGTGTCAACTCATATCCCAAAAGATTCTCAAATGTTTATAATTAAATTAGGGTCAACTTTTTTTTGCCTTTTGCTTGAGATTGCATGATCAAAGGTATTTTTGACTGATTTGATGCTTTAGATTGAGTAGATTGTTATTTTGACCTCAAAATATTTTGGGGGTTAGTTTGAAGTTTGAACCCTAAGATTGGCATTTAGGAAATAATTATAATGTCAATATTGGGCTACGAAAAAGAGTGTCACCCTTGCAAATAATGGTTTATATAGAAATAATTGCCTCAAGTTCCAAACGTTGATTAAACCCTACACTGATTTTGGGGAAATTGAATTGAGCCCTAAAAGTATTTTTGTAAAATATTTAGAATATCCAGAACAAGATGATAATTTATTACTTAATATTTTTGTCAACAAATGATTGTCTCTAAGCCCAAATAGTATATAAAATTGTACTTGGGGTATTTGAACCCATAATAAGTTTTGGGAATAAATATAATATCCCAAAAAGAGGGTTGTAGAGATATTCATTTAAATATTTGGGCTGAAAAAAAATTCAATGTCCCAAATGTTCTTTTGTTTCTCTATGATTTGTTTTCAACGGGATTGGTTTTAAAAAAATTATATCAAATTCCGATTTTTAGCTTCTAAGGCATATTTTGGACGTCTGTTGGAGATGCTCTTAGAAGGGCTTCACGGCCAACACAACTGCACGGAGGAAATATACATCAACGGCCAGCACCACATCAGCTAGGATGTCGTCGAACCAACAATCGAAGAGGCTCATACTGCTCTCCCATCACGCCACCCTGCCAATAGCAACATGTAGATTCGTCGTTGCCATAGGCCAACCACTTCATGACCGCCGCTAGCAGCCCACACATGGCAGGAAGCCCACCGCAGGCGCATCCAACCCCATATCGTTGATGCACCTACATCGGCGCCACATCACCTTGCGGTTGACCACCCCACAGTCACCAGGCTCCGTAACCGATGCCCTGACGCAGCCCCTGCGATGCCACGAGGGGTTGGCGGCATCACGCCGCCACCAAGCAACCGAGATCCACGAGACACACGGCCCAACAAGGTGCCCCTCCGCCACCCTCATTGGAGCATGCACATGCTTCACCGCCGGACGCCTCAGGCGGTGATGAGACGAGGCGGAATGGAAGGGGGGGGACAGGTCGACCACTCCGGCGGGGCGTTTCCATTTTCTCTAATTTGACTAACTATCTTATGAAGAATGTCTCTCATCTCATCACATATTTAGAAACATATACTAGTTATCACAAGTAAGACAAGAGTAATTCATTACACATAACTTATCATTGTCTTCTCTGACTTAGTGGTACATAGATAAGACTATCTTATGCCTTATCCGCACACATCATGCGTGTATGCGTGTAGTTTTATTCAGCTACATACCCGTGAAGGCGGGAAAGCAGTAGCGAGCAGATGACTTTGAAGCGCGGGCATGCAATGCAAGTCTCAGTTGACGTCCGACCAGGTGACTTTAACCTGGCCGAAGCTGTACTCGATCCCGAGGGCCTTCCACACGGCGGCCGACGTCCTGATCTCGTGCAGGCCGCAGCCCTGCTCGATATCGCACTCGTCCACGACCATGGCCTCCGCCACGCGCCCGCGCCCGGTTTCGATGCGGATCATCTTGCCGCACCGGCTCCCGTACCACCCCGACGTCATGGACGCCAGGAGGAGGCCGTCGCTGTGGAACTTGCCGTCGCAGCTCGCCGGCCGGGCGTCGACGCCCTCCCCTTTCTGGAAGCCCTTCTGCGTCATATCCGCCGGGGCGTTGCGGACGTTCCCGTCGGCAGAGCACCACGACACCTGCAGGAGGAGAACAAGGATGGTGCCCAGAACTACGGCGACCTTGGCAGCCTTCGCCATCGCTATTGATCGAGCTACTGCTTGCGTTTACTTCCACGCTTGGCTTGCAGTTGGCGGCTCAAGGATTTTGGTTGGAGGGAGGAGTTTATGTAGGCTCGTGCTGCAGCCTGCAGACAAAGAGAGGGACGTAGTTACTCATGCTGCCCTCGTGTGTCTCGTCGGAAAACAACTCGTCGGAGCCTGCTGACAAAGTAAGTGAGAGAGATGCTGAGGTACTATAATTGCATCGTTCAGACCACTTGTGCTTTTGGATTTCATGGCGCTTCAGCAGCGTGTGTGCCAGATTCAGCCGATGCATTCCTAAAGATAGGGGGAAAGAGTACCCCTTTCTGTTCAGTAGTAGAGAACGAGACTCGCGAGAATCACTAGTTAGAGAGCATTCTCTCACGCGCTTCCACCGATGTTATTTTGGGGTCTCTCCCGCGCTTTCACCAATGTTATTTTTATTTTTTGTCATTTCAAATTAAGTTTATTGATCATGGAAAACTCAGTTTTTCCATGCAATTTGTGATCTACTTTTAGTTTTTCCCCATGATTTGGTAGATTTTTTTTTGTGAAACTTTTAAAAACAGTTGCGGAAAATTTCATGGCAAATTTTCTGCTTTAAAAGTTGATTGTATTGTACTTCCTCCGTAAAGAAATATAAGAGTGTTTAGATCACTATTTTAATAATCTAAACACTCTTATATTTCTTTACGGAAAGAGTAACAAAGCAAAAAAATACTTTTTATCATAGCAAAAAAACGAAATTTCTAAAAAAAATCTCCTTTAGTGGGTTTGTAAGGCCCAGTGGAGAAAAGACATGTAGGGTTGAAAGAGAGGAGGGATTGTTTGGGCCTCCCACCGAACGAAATCATTCGGGTGGGGCGGTCTCTCGGGCGAACCCCCTCCCCACCTGACAACAGAATTAGGTCTGATTATAGTTTACTTAGATTTGAATGCTTATGCTATAAAAAATCAAGACTTGGAAGATGATGAAACCAACACGGATGTCACAGACTGTATGATTTTGGTTAAATAATGTTGCTTAGTTGTTTTCTTTTTAATATTTCCTAACTAATTTTAATCACAGTATCATAAAATGTACGTTTGAAGATGTGTAAATCATATGTTAGGCGCGCCCTCACACTGTTTGGCATTAGACGCATTTCAAATGGATGGATAAAAAAACTAGCTAAAAGATAAATAAAATTTAAAATATATGTTTCTATTAACCTCTAAAATGATACTCGCTAAAAATTGAATCATAATGTCAAGCGGCACTGCAGACAAGGGGTTTAAATAGTACTCCCTTCGTCCCAAAAAAAATGTCATGGTTTTAGTTCAAAACCATGACATTCTTTTTGAGACGGAGGGAGTAGATGTTTGTAAGTAGGAATATATGCGTTGCATGAGCGCATTTATTAGTGCTGACAAGGGATTCAAGCAGCACTACAGAAAACAAGGAAACGCGCTACATCGGCCGGAATCCGAAAGTAACTCGGTCGCGGTTATCCTACACCGACGAGAATCGTATCTCCCGACTCCCGCTCGATCCAACCCCATGTCCGGAGGCACTATATATTGAGTCATTATTATTCACATAGCTTTGCCAGCTCCTACGATCCCTTCACCATCACCTACGTACGTACGCAGCCCGGAAGGAGGAACGGATCAAGGCTCTCTCGACCAAGGTCGTTCACGCGCGCAATTGCTAGCTTGATGGCGTCGCTTGCCATGGACCTGCCACAAGAAGAAGACGAATTAGGTCACGAGGAAACTCCATCCAAGGGCTTCGTCGTCGAGGCGCTGAGGACGGTGGAAGCGCCGTCCTCCGACGACGACTGCCCGATCTGCTTCGACCAAGACAGCACGGCGGCGTGGAAGGAGACGCCGTGCGGGCATCGGTTCCACGGGCGGTGCGTGGAGGCCTGGCTGCAGGCGAAAGGGAGCTGCCCTCTGTGCCGTCACCAGGTGGTGCCGACGCCCACCGCCAGCGCCTCTAGTACTGACGATGCACCAGATTTTAATTTGTTGTGGACGATTACCTTGAGTTTGCACATGAATGGTTTCGACGTTATGGGCGCCATTGGCGTTGGAAACTGATGTCGATCAGGAAATGTAATCATATATACATGTACAATTATTCAAATTTTTATATGTGTTATTCGTCATGTTAGAAGTAGCAACTGAGCTTCCAGTCGACGCCAGGCACCTACTCGAAACTGAGAGGTTCTGTTGGAGATTACTTTCAGTAAAACTCGTGGTAGGCAGACCTTACCATGGAAACAAGTAACACTATAGATAAATTAAGCACATAAAGTTGGCTATAAAACATGGGAGTGACTAGGGCTCATGCGCATGTTAAGTCACATGCGTCAGCCCACATGTTTTTTTAACTAGCCTTTTTTTCGTTTGTTTGAGGTTGATAGTTATCTAATGGGTTTCAATGGACAAGAAAAAAACACTATCATACAAAAAACATTACTACAATAAATGTAAAAATGTCAATTTTAAAAATTGTAAGTAAATGTCGGAACAATTGTGACTCGTTGGTGAACTTACAACTGAGAAAAAAAAAGTCAAATCAAGTTGCGACTCGTTGGTGGACTTGTAACGGGAAAAAAACGCAGTTGTGACTCGTTGGTTGACTTGCAACTGAGAAAAAAAGTCGGACTCAGTTGCGACTCGTTGGTGGACTTGCAACTGAAAAAAAACACAGCTCGACTCGTTGGTTGACTTGCAACTGAGAAAAAAAGTCGGACCCAGTTGCGACTCGTTGGTGGGTTGCAACTGAAGAAAAAAATCGGACTCGATTACGACTCGTTGGTGGACTTGCAACAGAGAAAAAAATTGGACCTAGTTGCGGCTCGTTGGTGGACTTGCAACTGAGAAAAAAATCGGACCCAGTTGCGACTTATTGTTGGACTTGCAATTGAGAAAAAAAATTGAACCCAACTGCGACTCGTTGATGGACTTGCAACTAAGAAAAAACTCGGACCCACTTGCGACTCGTTGATGGGCTTGCAACTGAGAAAAAAGTTCGGACCCAGTTGCGACTCGTTGGCGGACTAAAAAATTGGACCCAGTTGCGACTCATTGGTGGACTTGCAACTGCGAAGAAAACGCATACCCACCTGCGAATCATTGGTGAGCTTGCAACCGAGAAAAACATCGGACCCAGTTGTGACTCGTTGGCGGACTTGCAACTTAGTAAAAAATCAGACACAGTTGTGACTTGTTGGTGGACTTGCAATTGAGAAAAAAATCGTACATAGTTGCGGTTCGTTGGTTGACTTGCAACTGGGAAAAAATCAGACCCAGTTGCGACGCGTTGGTGGACTTGCAACTGAGAAAAAAAATCGAATCCAGTTGCGACTCGTTGGTGGACTTGCAACTGAGAAAAAAAATTGAATCCAGTTGCGACTCGTTGGTGGACTTGCAACTTTGAAAAAAATTCGGACCCACTTGCAACTCATTGGTGGGCTTGCAACTCAGGAAAAAAAATCGGACCCAGTTACGACTCGTTGGCGGACTTGCAACTTAGAAAATAATTGAACTCAGTTGCGACTCGTTGGTGGACTTGCAACTGAGAAAAAAAACCAGACCCACTTGCGAATCGTTGGTGGGCTTGCAACTGAGAAAAAAATCGGACCTAATTGCGACTCGTTGGTGGACTTGCAACTTAGAAAAAATCGGACACAATTGCGACTCGTTGGTGGTCTTGCAACTGAGAAAACAAATTGGACCCAGTTGCAACTCGTCGGTGGATTTGCAACTAAGAAAAATAAGTCGGACCTAGTAGCGACTCGTTGGTGGATTTAAACTAAGAAAAAAAATCGAAACCAGTTGTGACTCGTTGGTGAAATTACAACTGAAAAAAAATCAACAAAAAAGCAGAGGAAACCATCGACGAAAAAAGGACAACCTCTAAACATCACATGATAAAAGCGAATAAAAACAATCAAAAAAGTTGAAACAGTTTGCGTTCAACTTTCGTACGACAAACAATCTAAATCAACCATCAATCAACTCTTGTACAGTTTTTGAAAATAGAAAATGACACGACAGCGGATTCATATGTAGCTTCTATATTTCGTGTTTACATGCATTTTAACAATTTTGTATTAAAAACTTTATTCTATGTTTAAAAAATGTTCAATGACTATTAAAAAATATTTGTCAAATAATATAGAAAAAATAGTGAATACTAAAAATATTCATTCTACATAAATATTTTCAACTTATATAAACAAATTAATGTATATTTAAAATTAGTTCAGCATAATAAATTTATTTTTAAGTATTTAATAAAATATTTACCATATATCATGAAAAGTTATAAACAACGCAAACAAAATAAAAATTCATTAAAATCTGAAACTAGAAAAGAAAAATCGAAACAAAAGAATAATCAAAAAAATCGAAACAAAAAAAGAATAGGAAAAAACATAAAAATTATATTAAGTGGGCCGGCCCACCTCTCTAGTCTGCAAGCTTCGCTTCAGCGAAATCATGTTTCAGAAAAACAAGATAAGCATATTTGGTTTGCAACTTAAGAGTAAAAGACAACTTGCATGTGACTTAACTAATTCTCATGTACATGAGAATTAGCAAAGCGGATAAAACATACTCGGCAAAGGCATCTTGAACCTCGGCTTAGTGTGTAAACCTAGTTTTGCATCTGGCTTAGGCCTCTCGGCTTGTATCAGACAGACTTATACTATGTGGTAAGCTGAGATCTGTTTCATGGATACTCGGCTTAAATATAAAACGAGGTGAAAACAGTAGCACATGGTGAAATAAAGCGACATCGGGGCCAGTCAGTGCAAACAAAGGTGCCATGTGGTACATTCGTAAGTCGAGTGTAGCACGGCAACAAACCGAGAGTCATGTTTAAGCCGGGTGGCACCCACAATGTACATGTATGCCAAGAGTCATGTGTAAACCAAGGGCAACCACGGTATACCACACGACATACTTCTCGTGTCACAAGAATCCATCATGTTGGTTCGAAGTGTGGGACTGGCACTCTTAAGAACATGGTTAATAGTATAGCCAGATGTTGGCTACAAGGCGTTGCCATGTCATCTATAGCCAACCTTACAACTAGCAAGTACAATAGTTGCATGTAAAAATATACTACTTTGTTGATATATGGTCCATTTGACACTCTCACAATATGCCTAGAAACACGTGTTACAGTCAGCTGTTAACTAGTAGCCCGCTTCTCTTCTCTCACATCTTCTCTCTTTTTCAACTCATCCAAAATATTATATTATATGCCTTATAGCCCGCCTACATTATCCTATTGTACTTGTTCTAATAGTTGATCGAGAACCTTTGTGCCGGATAGTCCCATAGGTCATAGGAAAATGTTCATTATAAACCGGATGATTAGTCTCTCGCGTAAACCTCCTCCTACGCTCGGCACGCGTCCTGACGGGTCCACCAAGCTGCTCGGTCTTATCTCTTTTGTACCGAACGAGAGCCAACCAAAATCCCTGTTCGCCATGGCTTTCATCCAAGCCTTGCGCCATGGCCAGAGTGCAGGTGGGCATCGCCGTCGCCGGTGATGCAGCGCAACAACCGGGGAGCTGCGGGAGCCTCGCCGTCGTCGGAGTTGCACTGAAGCACCGACGGGAGGGTAGGGGCTGAGCTGCTCGCCGGTTCTATGGTGGGATTTTTCGCGCTGACGGAGTTGCAATGGTCGCCGTCGGAGCCTACAATGGAGCGCCGCCAAGGCTTGCACTAAAGCGTCATGGGAGCTGCATTGAAGCCGTCAGAGACGCATCGAAGCGCCGCCAGAGATGTTGTTTGTGCTGCGTCGCGGTGCTCGGAGCTGCAATGAAGCCTCGCCGGAGTTTCACTCCGATGCTGCCGGTGGAGGCGTCGTCACTGCTTGCCCGCGCTGGCCGCGGGGCTCTGCAAGGCAGGGGCTCGGTGAAGCAGACCGGGGATCTCCCTTTGGAGCTTCTCCGCGTCGGCGATGCTGCATCGAAGCGCCGTCGTCGTTGCCAGTCTTCCACTACTGACAAGCTGCGATGCAATTCCCTCGACAGTCGCCGACGCCGCGAGACAACTCCTTTGCTGCTACAAGTCACCGGAGACAGAGCTGCAATGCAACTCTGTTGGACAAGCGACGACGATGCATCAGAGTTGCTGCAATGGAGCACTTTCAGGCAATCGGGCAATGATGCTGCTGCAATGGAGCACCGCCGGAGCCACCGGTGTCGCCCGGTACTGCAACGGGGAGCTGATGCTTGTTTCCGCGCGGTGCTGCTAGATCCAATGATTTGCAGTGGGGGAGGGACGAATAGCTCAGCTGTAGCAAGTAATAAAAGAACGCAGGCGTTGTACAAGCGAGAGGAGGAAGACAGGCTGCAGGCTGGTGCAAGCCTATGATCGAACGACCACGCTCACTAGATCGAACGGCTGCGCAGGCGGTTTATATTTCGTTTAAATCAACCGACTTACGCCTAGCATTGGCCTAGGTCATATGTATGTTTATTTTCATTGTACTATAACAACTTTTAACACACACAAAATAGGATCGTCCATATGGGATCACCTCGGCCCTTCTGCAGAAAAGCTAAGGAATAAAAGAGAAGCTATAGGGGTAGACGTTTTCCAAATTTATGAAACAAGGAATTCATCAAATCACATTAATAAGGAACGAAACAACTTATCGTTTTACATGTGATCCTTACATGGATACACTAGAAGTGTGAAGAGTACAAGGCAATACCCCAATATTTTGTAATGGACAAGTGATGATAATTAATTATAAAAATATCATGAAATTCAGGCATCGAAAGGGCAATGCAAATTAGCCTAGATAAAATGGGTAAGAAAAAGGGGAAACCGATAAAATGTAATAAGTAAATTTAAATGCAATGTAAACAATTGAAATCATGTATTGCTCTAAAAATAGGTTTGAGAGAATAGACCATGTCTAAGCCGAGTACCTTCTATCGGCTATTCGGCTTATAGGGTGCTCTATCACGGGGTGTCAATCAGCACCATGATCAACATGGGGTAGAGATTGAATGTTGTCGGCAGTTTTGTGTAAGACTAGATCTTTTCTAACAATATAAAGAGAACGTTTTTATAATCCGAGTACCACACTTTTAGGGATTCGGCCTATCGACAATTGAACCAAGTAGGTAATCCTGGATGTCTGTCCTTCTATCAGTACTCGTCTTAGGATAGACTAAGGCGAGTACCTTCATATTTAAAGGTTGGATAAATACAATATGAAGCTTGCTCCCTACCCAGCCGTCGGTATTGGATGTATGTCCTTCTACCAGTACTCGGCTTGCGACAGAGGTTGGGTAAGTACAATATGATGCTTGCTCCATAATGATTATGGTTGTTAGTCGATAACGAATTCACAATTAAAGCACATGTTTATAGAGCAGAAAGTTAGACACTAACCATATCGAAGTGTTTTCCCTACCAGAAGCAGGTGTGCCACCACTAGGTAAGTTACTAGTGGCGCACCTTTAGTCCAATGCGTCATTGCTATTTATTTTTCTATGTCCAACCCACTCCACAGGCTTACCACTGGCGCACCACAGCCAGGTGCGCCACTGCTATTTTAGGTACCAGGGCTCACCTAGCAATAGTGCGCCACTAGTAAGCCTCAGGAGCGTGTGGCCATTTTGCATAGCACTTAGCAATGGCGCACAAAGACATGGTGTGCCACTGCTAACTGCTGCCCAAAATCCCCCCCCCCTCCCAGACACACACATACACACACACACCTCCTCCTCCGTGGATCGCCTTTAGTTTTAAAAAAATAAAAGAAAAAGATAGAAATTTCAAAATTTAAAATCCTTCGAGATGTGTAAGTGTTATGGGTTCTAGTTGTTAGGAAAATTAACAAACATGAATTTCGATAAATATTTTTTGCAAAATGGCGTCGTGTTTCGGTAAAATGGCTCTAGATTTTGCATACGACCTCCTATGAAAAGTTTTTATATAAAAATCATCTACACAAAAAGTTACATCTGAATTTGATCGCCTACGGTCGTTACAGATTTTCTAGAATCCTCAAAATAAAAATAAAAGATATGACGCTTCTAAGATTTCGTTGCAAAAATGGTCCATCTAATTCGGAGAATACAAATGAGCAAAAAAATGGGCTAGATGAATGGGACAAATAGTTTGGAAAACAAAAACAAGCAAAAAATCGTGATCCAGATCTAGATCCAGATCCATATTTCCAAAATAGCAGTGGCGCACCATCCAATATTACAAGTGGTGCACCTAAGTGTTAGTAGTGGCGCACCGTGCGCCACTGGTATTTGGATTAACAATGGCGCACATAAAGGTGCGCAATTACTAACACTTAGCAGTGGTATGATAATAGTGGTGCACCTATAATGCGCCACTAATAAGGAAAATAGGTGTGCCACTAATAGCCTTCTTCTAGTAGTGTGTAGAGCGGCCTCCAACAGTTAAGGGTTATTAGTAGTGGTGTAGTCGTACTGTAATACCATGAAGGCCATCGACACTATTTTCATAGTGAACAATAGGAGGAAAATAACCTTTTTCTTAATATTTTTTAACATGGAGAGGGATCCTCAAGGATCCCGAAACCTTATTTAATAATATGAATCATCATCGATGGTTACAACTAAACCCAACTTAGAAATAAAATTACACACAAATACCTGGACGTTGCAAGGACCCTTGATGGTGATATTGAAATACAATCGAGTCCTCAATGCTATCTCGGATTCTACCTCGCGTGTCTAGGAACGGAGCCACTTGGGGAGACGAAGCTACCGTGTAGCGGGAAGCTACAATCTTCGGGCAGAAGCTACATTGCGTCCCATTAGGCAACATGGTCGCGAGGAAATGGGGTGGTCGTTCTTGAGCCAAAAAATCACCAGAGCCGCGAAGACCACTCATCGATCGTCGAAGACATGGTTCAGTGAATGGCGCAGCTCCGCTTCAAACTCCAATTAGGATGAGATCGAACGCAATTCACGATATCCGGATCCCGACATCTTCCCACCTTATCCTTAAACACTTTGTTACACTAGCATCCCGCGACAACGCGTGGGGTATTGTCTAATATGAAAAGTGTGGTCAACTCCATTTTAGACATGCTTAGTGCATAAATCACGATATATTTTATCTATTTCCCTCATGTTCAGTGATCCATTGCAAAGTCTCATGGCTCAATGCCTTTCTTCGTGATGGAGAAGGTCAGAACCACTCTCTAGTCCTGATCTATGAGGTTGGACATTTTCCTCCTTGACCAGTGAGGCTAGGATAATATCACCTCTACATGATCGACGAGACAGAAAAGGACTTTTTTGTCTTGACCAACGAGCCTAGACACCTTTGCTCATGAACGACGAGAGGGGACACTCATTTTATATTTTGATGTGAATCTGATGCCGACAACGTAGTATTTCCTACTATACAACACTTATGCCATATATGCATATTTGGAGAACAAATCAGATTTCAAGACGATGACCATTAGCGCAGCTTAATCAGAGGTGTTCTATGGATTAACTAGTGGACGCAATTAACTGAATTGTCTCATGAGGCTCTAAAAACTACCACTACACAATTG
Organism: Bromus sterilis; assembly: GCA_950022295.1. Lineage (NCBI taxonomy): Eukaryota > Viridiplantae > Streptophyta > Magnoliopsida > Poales > Poaceae > Bromus > Bromus sterilis. Next base: position 15,082,618 of record OX465598.1, on the reverse strand, counting down.
GTAATGCAAGGCTGGGGCGCAATAATTGTAACTCAGTGGAAAAGTGTACTTTGTAATTATATATAGAATTGATACAGAGATGTTTTCATATGTGTTATTGTCCCTTTTATGTATTTTCATACCATTGTACACTGCCACATCCATATATTGTGTTTATCGTTACACCACTAGGGAATACCACGTCCTCGGACAATTCTTTTTAGCGAAACAAAAACCTGACTAAAATCTGGGGATCTATTTATAAGGCTTCCATGCACTATTCCGAATCCAAACAAATTATTTGCATTCTTACATTTTTATTTCTAAAGGTACAAGCCCAATTAAATTAAAAACGAGTTTTGAACTATGAGTGGGTTATTTGTCTTTCCAATTTCCTTTTGAAAATTTATATGGAGGACGCTATGATGAATTTTCTAGAATTTTGAAGGACATATATATTATTGTATTTATTTTGTGGATGCATTTTATAACAACTTTGTGAGGTTTTGAATTATCCTTAGTTTCACAATAAGTCAAATGATGGAATGGAATGCTCATGATGCACAAATAATTCATAAACTTGGGTGTGACATGTTTTTAATAGTAAAAGATATATCAATAAAGTCTCATAGAAAACATTCAATTATTCCATACAAAAACTAAAACATGGTAATACTCTAGTGTTGATTGTGATGACACAACACTATAGGGTTTATAATACATAATACCATAACTTGAACTCAATTTTGTAGCATATAGGACCTCAGACGGATCTTGTAGGAATACCAATATCTAACCCTCTTCTCCTTGTAGGAGAAATATAAAGCCAACTTAGTAGCACTGTTCTTGGCATCTATGGCAATACCGGCCAATCCCATCCTCCCTAATCCAACAAAATAGATTTGTTTTTCACCTTTCCAATGATTAGGGAATTTCTTCTTTGGTAAGCCCTCACTATTCAGCATGTCATCGTCATTCTACACATGCAAATCTTACTAATGTTAAAACATATAACACATCTTGCATCTAGATAAATTATACTAGGGAAATTTTAATATCATTAATGTTGTTACCTTGAGCCACATATTCGCCGTACTTTTGTATCCAGTTGCAAACACAATTGCATCAAAGGAACCTTCCTTCCCACCTTGAAATTCAATTTTGTTGCCTTTGATCTTAGTGATACTTCCTTGAACCTACAACATATTTAAAATGTAACTTATCATATAAAATTCTTTTTCTTATATTATATATGGCATGAATAGGGTTATGTTCACCTTAATGTTGCCTTTCTTGATTAATCCAATAGTGCCAACATCAATCACTGCGGATCTGCCAGTTTCTAACTTGATGACAAATGGACCGTTTTTGGGCCTCGTGATGCCATGCCTAGATAGGTCCCCAAATATGTAATTTGCCATCATCACAAGGAGATCATCTACCGTCTTTGGTGGAATAAAATGAACCATTATCATCCCTAATCTTATTAATTCCTTTGTCATCACATGAATCTGCATCCACAAAAAGGGTCACATATCTTTAGCAACACTGAGATATAAAATAATGAAATAAATATGCAGTGGAAGTCACATATAGCACACATACCGGACTCCGTACCACTATAGAAGTATGGGCACCATGAGAAGCAAGGTCATAAGCTATCTCCATCCCAGAGTTACCAGATCCAATGACTAGAACGTTCCTCTTAGAGTAGTTCACGCATGACTTGTATCTTGATGAGTGAATGGCCACACCCGAAAAGGTCTCTAACCCAGGTACCATTGGAATATACTCTGCACTATTCTCACCACTTGCCACAACAAGAAACTTTGCCATGTAATTGACTATTGCACACTTTACCTTGTCATGCGCTATGACGGACCAACATTTCACATCGATGTCATATGTGGATGACTTAACAACGGTGAGATACCTTGGTCGAATATCAAATAACTGAATGTAGTCATCCAAGTACTTGGTGAAAGTTTTTTTGGGTATGTATGTTGGGGCATCTTCCGGGTACGACATGTGTGGCAGCTCACAAAATTCCTTTGCGAGATGTAGCTTCATACGATCATATGTGTGGTTGGGCCACAATGTTGCACTACAATCTTCACGCTCGACAATGACATATGGGATGGAGAGTTGTGTAAGACATGCTGCTGTTGCGAGGCCTGCAGGACCTGCGCCAACAATCAAAACTTCAACCTCCTCCATAGCTACAACAATGGAGTATGCAGAAGGTGTGGGATTGTATGTAAGTAGCTGGTTGCTCTACAATAACTAGAGATGTATTTTTATCACTTGATGGAATGTTTGGATGAGCACTCACATAGGCATATATATACTTCTAAATTTCACATATCAAATTATACTTTTTGAACATGTTCAATATGAGTTGCAAAAATGGTAAACTTTGGCGCATATTAACTTGGTGCAAAAATGGTATGTTCTACTCGTAGAAAACTAGAACACTATAAATGTGATATAATATTGTGAAAGCTTATCCAAATACACGATGGTAGAAAACGCAATCACGGTCGGATACATTCCTCATCAAAATTCTAATGTTACAAAATATTTAGGCTATACTTTATTGAATGTTTTAATTACCATGGCTATAAATTCAAATAAAATAAGGATATGTTCATATTTTCTAATAATTCTTTCTTTTTCTGTCAGGTCGTTGTAAAAGCTGACATGGTTAGGATATATCCAAACTAGAATAGTTGTAATGCTTTTATTTCTTTTCCCAATGTCCATTAATGCAAACCTAGATAGGATAAGGATATGTGTCAGAACCCCAACTTAGGTAAGTGCTAGGGTTTTATTGTGCCTTTGCTTCATACAAAAATTCAAAAGAAAATTCAAAAATGGGGAAAAGAAAAGTCCTGAGAAATTAAATCAAATGGCCAGATAAAAATCTTTTTCCAAAAATCATTTGAGTATTTGGAAAATTCCAATAAATGATGCTGATCATTTTAAAAGTGGTTTGGGAACCATCTCATGCTCATGGAATTTTCTAATTTTCAAACAGTGCCTTGGAAAATTAAATAAACCCCTATTTGAGTTGAAATTCTAATTATTTGAATTTCAAAAATGCCCAAAAGTTATGAGTGGCTAGCTACTCATATTCTAAGCCCACATAAAAGTTTTGGGTATTTTATAAATTGCCTAGCTAATTGTTTTAGCACAGCAAAACAAATAACAGAAAAGAAAAGAAGAATTAGAAAAGAGAACCCCCTCGGCCATTCTGGCCCAACTGAAGCCCCCAGCCGGCCCAGCCCACTGGCCTCCCCCCTTGTCGTCTTCCCCGCCGACGCCAGAGCAGGCAGCTCGCCGCCGTGGCGAGCATGCCGCGGCTGCCGAGCCATCTAGGTGCCCCCCCCCCGTCCTCATCTCCACGCCGTGGACGCCCCGTGCTCTCCCCTTCCACTTCCCCCTCCTCTGGCTCATCTTCCCCCTCTCCCTTCGTCGTTCTGTTCGCCGCCCGAAGCTCGCGCCGGAGCGCGCCGCCGCAACCGCGTGGCCACTGGCCTCCCCTCGCCGAGCCGACTTGTCTGGACGCCTCCCCGCTATCGTCTTCGTCTCCCCAAGCCTGGAATCGAGCCGAGAAGCCCCCTAGGCAACGCCATCGTCATCGACGACCTCTGCTGCCCGGCGGACGCCATGGCCGAATTCGCCGCCGTCAAGCTTTCCCCGGCCCCGTTGTCTTCGCCTTCTGACTCAGGGTGAGCTGAGCTTCAACCTGCCCTACTCCTGCCTCCTCCCGTGCCCTCGAACGTGGTTCCGGCGAAGCCCGAGCTCGGACCGCCGCCGTGGTCGAGCTAGCCGTCGCCACAGGCCACGCCTTTGGCCCCCGACTGCTCCGGTAGACGCGCGGCTTCGCGTTGAGCCTCCCAGTGCGCGCAGCCCTCTCCCCCATGCCCTAAACCGCGAGTCCGTCGAGTCTCCGGCGTGAACAGTACTGCCACCGGCGAGCCCAGGCCATTAGGGCCTTAATCACCTTGCTAATCCCCCCCGAGTCCATGACAAGTGGGCCCTAGACCCCCCTAAACCCCTCTGTTAGTTAATCTAACAGGGATTAACCCCACTGAGACTTACAGGTGGGCCCCTGTTGTTAGCCCCCTGGTGACATCAGCACTGCGCCAGCTTGATGCAATAAATCATTTCCAGAGATTAAAAGAAAAAAAGAAAAGAGAGAAAATTCCAGAAAATGCTTTAAACTTTGAAATTCAAAAACTAATTCATATTAACTCCAAATTGGACAAATAATATGTCTAAAATTATCAATACAAGGATTATGAATATGCAATTTGTTTTCATGTTTGACCATTTTAAAATGGGTGAACAGTAGCAAACATGCATATGAATCCTTTTCAAATTCAAATTTGGAGTGATTTTGCAAATGATTTTGCAACACCCTTAATTCCAATGGATTCATCCACACCTCAGAAGCTTTATCTCAAATATACCACATCACTTCATGATCAAACTTTTCAAGTGAACTTTCATGCATTTAAATGCATTTGAAAATCATCGATAAATCAAATGGAGTTTGAATTTGCATTTCAAATGCAATATACTCCTTTTAAATGGAATGCTCAACACATCAGTACCTTGAACATCACCATTACAATCTTATTCATGTGATTGTGCATTGTACATTATGTTGATCCTATGATTGTCATGTTGCTGATAGAAGTGGAGCCGGAATCCGAGATCACCCCCTTCGTTGAAGACCCCGTGACTGAACCTCGTCAGCAAGGCAAGCAAACCCCCATTGATCATGTCGATAAAATCTCACTTCCCTCTCATGTCTCGCTTATGCATTGTTTAGGATGATCACCATGATAACGTTTCTACCGCATAGTTGAACCCATATCCGTTGCATGACCTATCATCTTTTCACAGTAGTAAGCAAACCACAATCCTAGCAGATGTAGGAGTTGGTTGATATCATGTGGCCCCTGCAACTGTTACTTCTTATTGCATGCTTAGTGATACAACGAGGTTGCTTTTGATGTGAGTCGGGATGATGATAAACATGGTGTTGATGAAAGTGAAATGTGTTGGTGAATCTACCCTAATACAAGGATGAGAGGCTGTGTAGGAGTACACAGTGGGTTGTCTCGTTGAACACCGCCTTAAGTCCGAGTTCTTGTGTGGTGATCCAAGAAGAAGAGTACAACCACACATTGGGCTCACTGACCCCTCTCATCCTAGTACCTCACCCCGTTCGAACCCCAAGAGTCGCAGTAGTTCGGAGTTCTGGTAGGGTTGTGGCACGGTCTGCGAAGTGGATGAACGGCTTTTCAAGACCGGATTGGGACCCTGCACACATCGTTTGAGGCTGTACTGGAACCTCGGCCGGACTTCCATACGGATCCCCCTCAGATAGGCGACTCTCTGGACTAGAACGGAGTTGTGGGCGAAGTGTTGTGGTGGCATCCTCGCTGTCACCTCTTGAACGGTGACATGCAAAATGCGGTAACTGATGACACGTGTGTGTAGCGGTACACCCCTGCAGGGTTAACAAAACTATTCGAATAGTCGCGTCCGCGGTTAAGGACTGCTTGGAAAGCTTAGCTTGATTATTAGACAATTTGAACTGGATACTTCTAAAACACACCAAGATAAGTGTGAGTGCTATGGCGTGCTTTCTCGTGGGGAAGTCGAGGAAGGCACCATAGTGGTGTAATTGGTTGGAGAAAGTAGTGGACTCGTGTACGCTTCTTACCTCAAGTCTGGTACTCGTAGTTCAGGACTAGCCAAGTCAAAGCTGGCACTTCTGCAAGTGAAACCCAACCTCCCTTTACCTTGATACATATGCATGAGTAGTATAGCTCCTATGTAAGTCTTGCTGAGTACGATTTTGTACTCACGTTTGCTTAATCTATGTTTTAGATGAACCCACCGACCCCGATGGTGACTTCTACCCGAAGCTCGAAGAATGAAGACTCAGACCAAGACCAAGCTAGTGTAGTCCCAGTCAGACGACTGGTTCCCTCGTGGAGGGCTTGTTTTTAGATAAGGCTTCTCTAAGCCATTTGTTAAACTTTTCTGTACTCACACCTACTTTTCTTCCACTTGTCTGTTGTAATGTTGGATCACATGCTTGTGATCTCTGTGTGCACTCTGTAAGATTTATTAATAAAGTTGTATACTTTGTAGAGAATTGCAATGATACCTGCTGTTCATACAAGGCATGTGTGCTGCGTGTATGTTTATAACATACATGTCTTTGTATGGGTTTTCGAGACCTTAGTTGTGATCTGGCTGGCGGTCTTTTATACACCAAGTGGCCCTTAGATGTGCGCAGCTTGGGGCATCGCGATGCGATTGCTCGAGACTCCGTCTCGTGCACACTTTGATGTATGATCGAGCCCGCCCTATACCCCGACTAAGTGATCGGGCTGGAGTAAGTCTATGTAAGGGTTATAATACAATCGATAGTATGGTTGAGGCGACTTGTCTACAAGTATGGGAGTTCACCACCCATATCATTTAGACTTGTGTGCGGACGATGAGGACCCACTTCAGTTGATCATCCGGCCTGGATGGGATGCCCCTCACGTTCGATGCTTTCCGAGAACGTTCTGTGCTTGGCCTTGTCTGCTTAGACAAGTGGGTACGGTTCTCGGCTCTCCATATGATTGTGTTGTAGCGAGGCTTGCATACGCTAACCCCGGGTCCCGACAGACTTGGTATCAGAGCAGGACTGACTGTAGGATTATCAGCCTTGGCCGAAGTCGAGTCTAGCCTTCTATAGTTATATAGTTACTCTGGGTATATAAGGGAACAACGTAAGGCTTCTTTTTCTCCTTACCCTCATCGATCTGAGTTCTGAGTCACCCTTATCTTTTCTACGGGATGATAGGACTAGGCTCATCTATGTCTGATTAGAACATCTCGTTGTTTGCCTCCTAATAGCCATAGGATGGTTGTGGTTGTCCAGGGTCTCCGTGTTTTGAGTTCCTTGAAGAAGTTATGTCCAATTTCTTCGAGGTTGTTTCAATTTCCATCCCAGTGTAGTCGTTATGCTGGCGGATTTGTTCCGTGTTTCTTTGGGTCATTTCCTTCGCATTATTTTGCTTTCCGCCTAAATCATATCCTTTTATCCTTGCCTCCATCGTACAACCTGTTCTGATTGTTGATTTTTATCACACAGGATGTCAGGTGGAACTCGTAGTGTTGTTCTTCGGAATCGAGACCGTGATCGGAATCGAAATGATGATGAACCTCCACCACCGCTTTCTGCGGCGGAAATCATGATGGAAGCTGAGCGGAATAGACGTGATCAGACACGCCTTCTGGAGCTCATCGAGCAGAATACCGCCCACCATCGTAATGTGGTGGTCAGCATTCAGGACTTCATCTTCCTCAAGCCACCGGTATTCCGATGTTCTTCTGAGCCCCTTGAAGCTGATGATTGGCTCCGTTCCATCGAGCGTAAGCTTGACACTGCACATGTTGCTCCCGATGACCGAGTTATTTTCGCGGTATACTTCTTGGAAGGTTCTGCTCTTCAGTGGTGGGAGAACTATGTTGCTATGCGGCCAGATGGTCATGTAGTGACTTGGCAAGAGTTCTGTGTTGCCTTTCGAGGGTACCACATTCTGGATGAGTTGATGGAGCGCAAGAAGGAAGAGTTCTGCAATCTGAATCAAGGAGAGATGTCCATTCATGAGTATGTGAGGGAATTCAACCGTCTTGCTCGTTATGCCCAAGATGAGATCACCACCGATGCCAGAAAGCAGGCAAGGTTCCGTAAGGGACTTAGCCCCATCCTTCGTCATGATCTCAACCTCATCGAATTTGCCACCTTTGAGGATTTAGTCAATAGATCCTTCAGAGCTGAGCATGGCAATGAAGTTTTTGAGAAGTCTCGCAAGCATGCTCTTGAGCTTGCCCCTTCTTCCAGTTCACGCTCTCAGAAGCGTATGATCTGGATTCCTAACAGTTTGATCCACCAAAACAACCCACCGAGGCCATCCCTTGTGCCGCCTCGTCCACCAGCTCCACCAAACAACCCAGCTCCCCGCACTATCTTTGGAGCCTGCTTCAGATGTGGCCAACCTGGTCACTACTCTCGTGAGTGCCCCGTCAATCAGAATGCTCCACCCCATGCCAAAGGAAACCCCACTGTTCGTGCCAAGCCACCCCCGAAGGTTTCCACCGCTAAGCCATCCACCTCAGAAAATCTTGGACGTGTGAACCAAATCTCAGCTGAGGAAACTGATAGTACTTCTGACGTCATTCTTGGTACGCTCCCAGTCAATTTTATCCCCACTTCTGTTCATTTCGATCCAGGAGCTTCTCACTCCTTCATGTCGGAGAGTTATGCACTTCGGCATGATGTATCCTTTGAAGAAATGTTCACCCCTATGATCATTCAAACTCCTGGTTCAAAATGGAAAACTAATAGGGTAAGCCATGGTAATCAAATTGCAATTGAGGGTTTAGTATTCCTTGCTTCACTCATAGCCCTCAAGTCTTCAGACATTGATGTCATCCTTGGTATGGATTGGTTATCAAGACAACATGCTTTTCTTGATTGTAAAGCCAAGTCAATTAGACTTACACATCCTTCAGGCCAGACAATAGCTTAATCCTCACCAAGAACAAGAACCCAGGTGCATTCTTTGAATGTGCTTCCCCTTCCCGACCTTGAGGATGTTCCGGTGGTTCGTGACTTCCCGGATGTCTTTCCTGAAGAGCTGCCGGGCATGCCACCCGACAGATGTGTAGAGTTCATAGTGGATCTTGCCCCAGGAACCGCACCAATTTCTAGACGCCCATACAAAATGGCCCCACGTGAGTTAGCTGAGCTTAAAACCCAACTGGAAGCTTTGTTGGAAAAAGGCTTCATCCTCCCTAGCTCATCGCCATGGGGTTGCCCTGTTCTGTTCGTAACGAAGAAAGATGGAACAGACAGGATGTGCGTAGACTATCGCCCGCTAAATTTAGCGACGATAAAGAACAAGTACCCACTGCCCAGGATCAATGATCTTTATGATCAACTTGCAGGATCCTCTGTCTTCTCCAAGATGGATTTGAGATTAGGTTATCATCAAATCAAAATCCGAAACGAGGACATTCCCAAAACGGCTTTTACTATTTGTTATGGTCTTTACGAGTACACCGTCATGTCCTTTGGTTTAACCAATGCCCCCGCCACTTTCCCACGCATGATGAATTCGATCTTCATGGAGTACTTAGATAAATTTGTTGTGGTTTATCTCGATGACATTCTCATCTACTCGAAGAACGAAGAAGAACATGCCGAACACCTAAGGCTGGTATTGATGAAACTTAGAGAGCATCGCCTGTATGCTAAATTCTCCAAGTGTGAATTTTGGCTACCAGAAGTGACCTACTTAGGCCACGTGATTTCTGCAAAAGGCATTGCTGTGAATCCCGAGAGAGTTCAGGCCGTCCCTGACTGGACTCCACCTGAATCGGTTAAGCAAGTTAGGAGTTTTCTTGGCCTAGCCAGCTATTGCCGCCGCTTCGTCGAGAACTTTTCTAAAGTTGAAAAGCCTCTGACTGAACTCCTCAAGAAAGATAAGAAATTCCAATGGACTCCCAAGTGCGAGGAAAGCTTTCAAGAGCTAAAAAGAAGATTGACTTCTGCACCCGTACTTGCGCCTCCAGACACCAAAAAGGATTTCGAGATCTATTGTGATGCATCACGGCAAGGGTTAGGATGCATACTTCTGCAAGATCGACATGTGGTAGCTTATGCTTCACGCCAGTTGCGGCCACATGAAGAAAACTATCCTACCCATGACCTTGAACTCGATGCCGTAGCTCATGCCCTAACAACTTGGCAACATTACCTCCTTGGTAATCGTTGTGAGATCTATTCCGACCACCAAAGCCTCAAATACATTTTCACCCAGCCAGATCTTAATCTCAGGCAAAGACGCTGGATTGAGTTGATAAAAGATTATGACTTAGGAACTTCTTACACCCCAGGCAAAGCCAATGTCATGGCTGATGCACTAAGTCGTAAGTCGTATTGTAACAACCTCATGTTACAACAGTATCAACCACTTCTTCATGAGGAATTTCGAAAGCTTAATCTCGAGATTGTTCCTCGTGGATCTCTTTTCAACTTGGTGGCGAAACCAACTCTTGAGGATCAAATCATAGTTGCCCAAAGGCGTGCACGAGGTGTTCGCCGGATCAAGGAGAACATTGCTAGCGGAGTTGCTAAATGTTTCTCCACAGATAGCAAGGGAACGGTATTCTTTGAAAAAAAATTGGTAGTACCTAAGAATAGGGAACTAAGGCAACTCATCCTCAAGGAAGCCCATGACACACCCCTCTCAATTCATCCCGGTAGCACAAAAATATACCGAGATCTACGCCAGAGACTTTGGTGGACCAGGATGAAGAGAGACATTGCTCAATTTGTTGCCGAATGTGATGTTTGTCGTCGCATTAAGGCAGAACATCAAAGACCTGCTGGTACACTTCAACCTTTGTCTATTCCCGAGTGGAAATGGGACAAAGTCGGTATGGACTTCATCACCGGCTTTCCAAAAACCCAGAAAGGAAACAATGCCATCTTCGTTGTCATAGATAGGCTTTCCAAAGTTGCTCACTTCCTTCCAATTCGCGAGTCTATAAATGCTAGCCAGTTAGCGGACTTGTACGTCTCTAGAATTGTATCCCTTCACGGTGTTCCTTTGGAAATCAATTCTGATCGTGGTAGCCTTTTCACCTCTAGATTTTGGGGAAGCTTTCAAAATGCTATGGGAACTCATCTCTCCTTTAGTACAGCTTTCCATCCTCAGTCTAGCGGTCAAGTCGAAAGGGTTAACCAAATTCTTGAAGACATACTCAGAGCTTGTGTTATCTCATTCGGAAAGAATTGGGAGAAATCTCTGTCATTCGCCGAATTTTCTTATAACAATAGTTTTCAATCTAGTCTGAACATGGCTCCTTTTGAACTCCTATATGGACGACGATGTCGAACACCCCTTAACTGGTCAGAAACCGGTGAAAGACAATTCTTTGGACCGGATATGATCAAGGAAGCAGAAGAGCAAGTTTGCATTGTTCGTGATCGATTGAAAGCCGCACAGTCTCGTCAGAAAAGCTACTATGATCGTCATCATAGGCAAGAAAGCTACAATCTGGATGAGAAGGCTTACCTTCGGGTTACTCCTCTGAAGGGAACCCAAAGATTCGGTATCAAAGGCAAGTTGGCCCCACGTTACATCGGACCTTTCCGCATTCTTGCTAAACGTGGAGAAGTTGCCTACCAACTTGAACTACCCCCGCACCTTTCCCGGGTACATGATGTATTCCATGTGTCACAACTCAGGCGTTGCTTCAAGGACCCCATCCGCGAAGTCGACCATGAAACGCTTGATCTCCAAGATGACCTTTCTTCTCGAGAATACCCTGTTCGTGTTATTGATTCAGCAGAGCGTGTCACTCGCCGAAAGAAGATCAAGTTTCTGAAAGTTCAGTGGTCACACCACTCTGAGAGAGAAGCCACGTGGGAAAGAGAAGACCGTCTCAGTGCCGAGTATCCCTCCTTCCTCCCGCAGACTTCTGAATCTCGGGACGAGATTCTTTTGAGTGGGGGCGATTTGCCAGAACCCCAACTTAGGTAAGTGCTAGGGTTTTATTGTGCCTTTGCTTCATACAAAAATTCAAAAGAAAATTCAAAAATGGGGAAAAGAAAAGCCCTGAGAAATTAAATCAAATGGCCAGATAAAAATCTTTTTCCAAAAATCATTTGAGTATTTGGAAAATTCCTATAAATGATGCTGATCATTTTAAAAGTGGTTTGGGAACAATCCCATGCTACTGGAATTTTCTAATTTTCAAACAGTGCCTTGGAAAATTAAATAAACCCCTATTTGAGTTGAAATTCAAATTATTTGAATTTCAAAAATTCCCAAAAATTATGAGTGGCTAGCTACTCATATTCTAAGCCCACATAAAAGTTTTGGGTATTTTATAAATTGCCTAGCTAATTGTTTTAGCACAGCAAAACAAATAACAGAAAAGAAAAGAGGAAGAATTAGAAAAGAGAACCCCCTTGGCCATTCTGGCCCAACTGAAGCCCCCAGCCGGCCCAGCCCACTGGCCTCCCCCCCCCTTGTCGTCTTCCCCGCCGACGCCAGAGCAGGCAGCTCGCCGCCGTGGCGAGCATGCCGCGGCTGCCGAGCCATCTAGGTGCTCCCCCCTGTCCTCATCTCCACGCCGTGGACGCCCCGTGCTCTCCCCTTCCACTTCCCCCTCCTCTGGCTCATCTTCCCCCTCTCCCTTCGTCGTTCTGTTCGCGCCGCCGCAACCGCGTGGCCACTGGCCTCCCCTCGCCGAGCCGACTTGTCTGGACGCCTCCTCGCTATCGTCTTCGTCTCCCCGAGCCTGGAATCGAGCCGAGAAGCCCCCTAGGAGAGGCCATCGTCATCGACGACCTCTGCTGCCCGGAGGACGCCATGGCCGAATTCGCCGCCGTCAAGCTTTCCCCGGCCCCGTCGTCTTCGCCTTCCGACTCAGGGTGAGCTGAGCTTCAACCTGCCCTACTCCTGCCTCCTCCCGTGCCCTCAAACGTGGTTCCGGCGAAGCCCGAGCTCGGTCCGCCGCTGTGGTCGAGCTAGCCGTCGCCACAGGCCACGCCTTTTGCCCCCGACTTCTCCAGTAGACGCGCGGCTTCGCGTTGAGCCTCCCAGTGCGCGCAGCCCTCTCCCCCGTGCCCTAAACCGCGAGTCCGGCGAGTCTCCGGCGTGAACAGTACTGCCGCCGGCGAGCCCAGGCCATTAGGGCCTTAATCACCTTGCTAATCCCCCCCGAGTCCATGACAAGTGGGCCCTAGACCCCCCTAAACCCCTCTGTTAGTTTAATCTAACATGGATTAACCCCACTGAGACTTACAGGTGGGCCCCTGTTGTAAGCCCCCTGGTGACATCAGCACTGCGTCAGCTTGATGCAATAAATCATTTCCAAAGATTAAAAGAAATAGAGAAAAGAGAGAAAATTCCAGAAAATGCTTTAAACATTGAAATTCAATAACTAATTCCTATTAACTCCAAATTGGACAAATAATATGTCTAAAATTATCAGAAAAATACAAGGATTATGAATATGCAATTTGTTTTCATGTTTGACCATTTTAAAATGGGTGAATAGTAGCAAACATGCATATGGATCCTTTTCAAATTCAAATTTGGAGTGATTTTGCAAATGATTTTGCAACACCCTTAATTCCAATGGATTCATCCACACCCCAGAAGCTTTATCTCAAATATACCACATCACTTCATGATCAAACTTTTCAAGTGAACTTTCATGCATTTAAATGCATTTGAAAATCATCGATAAATCAAATGGAGTTTGAATTTGCATTTCAAATGCAATATACTCCTTTTAAATGGAATGCTCAACACATCAGTACCTTGAACATCACCATTACAATCTTATTCATGTGATTGTGCATTGTACATTATGTTGATCCTATGATTGTCATGTTGTTGATAGAAGTGGAGCCGGAATCCGAGATCACCCCCTTCGTTGAAGACCCCGTGACTGAACCTCGTCAGCAAGGCAAGCAAACCCCCATTGATCATGTCGATAAAATCTCACTTCCCTCTCATGTCTCGCTTATGCATTGTTTAGGATGATCACCATGATAACGTTTCTACCGCATAGTTGAACCCATATCCGTTGCATGACCTATCATCTTGTCACAGTAGTAAGCAAACCACAATCCTAGCAGATGTAGGAGTTGGTTGATATCATGTGGCCCCTGCAACTGTTACTGCTTATTGCATGCTTAGTGATACAACGAGGTTGCTTTTGATGTGAGTCGGGATGATGATAAACATGGTGTTGATGAAAGTGAAATGTGTTGGTGAATCTACCCTAATACAAGGATGAGAGGCTGTGTAGGAGTACACAGTGGGTTGTCTCGTTGAACACCGCCTTAAGTCCGAGTTCTTGTGTGGTGATCCAAGAAGAAGAGTACAACCACACATTGGGCTCACTGACCCCTCTCATCCTAGTACCTCACCCCGTTCGAACCCCAAGAGTCGCAGTAGTTCGGAGTTTTGGTAGGGCTGTGGCACGGTCTGCGAAGTGGATGAACGGATTTTCAAGACCGGCTTGGGACCCTGCACACATCGTTTGAGGCTGTACTGGAACCTCGGTCGGACTTCCATACGGATCCCCCTCAGATAGGCGACTCTCTGGACTAGAACGGAGCTGTGGGCGAAGTGTTGTGGTGGCATCCTCGTTGTCACCTCTTGAACGGTGACATGCAAAAGGCGGTAACTGATGACACGTGTGTGTAGCGGTACACCCCTGCAGGGTTAACAAAACTATTCGAATAGCCGCGTCCGCGGTTAAGGACTGCTTGGAAAGCTTAGCTTGATTATTAGACAATTTGAACTGAATGCTTCTAAAACACACCAAGATAAGTGTGAGTGCTATGGCGTGCTTTCTCGTGGGGAAGTCGAGTAAGGCACCATAGTGGTGTAATTGGTTGGAGAAAGTAGTGGACTCGTGTACGCTTCTTACCTCAAGTCTGGTACTCGTAGTTCAGGACTAGCCAAGTCAAAGTGGCACTTCTGCAAGTGAAACCCCACCTCCCTTTACCTTGATACATATGCATGAGTAGTATAGCTCCTATGTAAGTCTTGCTGAGTACGATTTTGTACTCACGTTTGCTTAATCTATGTTTTAGATGAACCCACCGACCCCGATGGTGACTTCTACCCGAAGCTCGAAGAATGAAGACTCAGACCAAGACCAAGCTAGTGTAGTCCCAGTCAGACGACTGGTTCCCTCGTGGAGGGCTTCTTTTTAGATAAGGCTTCTCTAAGCCATTTGTTAAACTTGTTTGTACTCAGACCTACTTTGCTTCCGCTTGTCTGTTGTAATGTTGGATCACATGCTTGTGATCTCTGTGTGCACTCTGTAAGATTTATTAATAAAGTTGTATACTTTGTAGAGAATTGAAATGATACTTGCTGTTCATACAAGGCATGTGTGCTGCGTGTATGTTTATAACATACATGTCTTTGTATGGGTTTTCGAGACCTTAGTTGTGATCTGGCTGGCGGTCTTTTATACACCAAGTGGCCCTTAGATGTGCGCAGCTTGGGGCATCGCGATGCGATTGCTCGAGACTCCGTCTCGTGCACACTTTGATGTATGATCGAGCCCGCCCTATACCCCGACTAAGTGATCGGGCTGGAGTAAGTCTATGTAAGGGTTATAATACAATCGATAGTATGGTTGAGGCGACTTGTCTATGAGTATGGGAGTTCACCACTCATATCATTTAGACTTGTGTGCGGACGATGAGGACCCACTTCAGTTGATCATCCGGCCTGGATGGGATGTCCCTCACGTTCGATGCTTTCCGAGAACGTTTTGTGCTTGGCCTTGTCTGCTTAGACAAGTGGGTACGGTTCTCGACTCTCCATATGATTGTGTTGTAGCGAGGCATGCATACGCTAACCCCGGGTCCCGACAATATGATTTGGGTTTCTCAACATGTAGTTAATGATACATATTTTCTTTAACTATATGATCTCTCCAACTTACAAGCTCAAAGCCTTACATGTTTCGCCCCTTACATATAACACATAGTCGAAAAATATGTGCAATCTTAATCACCGAGATGTCATACTTACCTTGCTTGCACATTCAGGGCACAAGATTTGCACAATATTATTTATGTAATTGCGCCCTCAAAATTTGCACCCAATCCTTCATTATGGATTTTCTATGTTCTTCTTATTTATTTTTTACAAATACAATTCTTATTTTGCAATACACGTCGAATATTTTTATGTACACATGGGAAATATTATTTTGATACACGCTGATATTTTCTTAAAATGCATGATGAACATTTCTAAAAATATATGTTAAAATTGTTTTTCAAATACATTCTGAACAATTATTTGATAGATAGTAATATTTTTATAATGCAAAAAAATACATTGCATAAGCATTTCATTGAAATCTCAAAAATAATTGAAATGTGTGATAATTTCTTTTAATGTCAAAACATTTTTTAATGGTATGAATCATTTTTGAAAAAATACGTGAACATTTGTGAACAATTTATAAACCATTTTTACAGATCTAGACATTTTTTTAATATGTGAGAAATTTAAACATCATAAACAATTTGTTTTTTTGGGCGGAATAAACAACTGTTTTGATTGGCACGAATAAATTTTTAAATGTACGAATAAAGTTTTTACAATGTGTAACCAACTTAACATGTTTCAAATTCACGCTAAACTTTTATAAACTGTGTAGGTATATTAAGTTTTAAAATATATGTATTTGGAATATTATAAAATGTTGAGAAAATTAAATATATATACACACAAAAACACGAACAAAAACAAAAAATGAAAGGAAGTTAACGTGCCGACCCAATAGCAACGATGCGATGCATCTCGCCTCGCCGAGGTAAGACCTCCTTCTTTCTTGGTACGGCCGAGACAGAGCGCTGCCCCATTTTTGACCTTGTATTAGTGATTTGCGGATTGATTCGATGTTTATTTCGAGGTGGTGAACAAGGAGGAAGAGGGTGATGTATTAGGTCTCACCTACAAGGCGGCATTATTGGGTCAGCCCAGTACTACATTGGTTTGAATGTTTTTTCCACTGGTTTACACTGGTTTCCTATGTTCAAACAAAAACACTGGTTTCTTCAATTTTTCGTATTTTATTTATGCTCGAAAAAATATAATCTTGTGGTTTTGTTTTGTTTCATTCTCAGTTTTCATTTTTTCCACTATTTTCCTTGGTTTGCTTTAATTTTTCCCTTTCCCTTTTCTTTTTTTTCCTTCTTTATTTTTTCAATATATATATATATATATATATATATATATATATAGTATAAATTTTTCATTCATAGTATAAATTTATGTATAGGTCAAGAATATGTTTTTATCAATTTTAATATTTTAGAAATATATGAATTGCTTGTTTTATAAAAATATATGTTTTTATATCTACATTTTTGTAGACATCAATAAACTTACTTGTACATATTTTAACAAATTTATTTAAATATATGTTTTATGCCTTCTCTTTTCTGATATGTGTTGTACATTTTTCATATATATATGAAACAAATATATTTTTATGCATACATGATTAATATTTTAAAATGTTTGATTTTGATGAATAAATTTTATATACGTATTAGATATTTTGTATTCATAAAAATATATTTTTATACATGTTTACCATTTTTCAAATAGAACTATTGACATTTTTGAAAAATACATGTTTTCGTATCTACTTTTTTCATACACATTGGAGATTTTTCATAAGCATAATCATTTATCTTATATTTAGTTAGCATTTTTGAAATACATGTTTACCATTTTGTTCAAACACAAAATTTTGAACTTTTTTGTAATATGTGTTAAATAATTTTAAATGCACGTTGAAACACTCCATAGATTTTAGATTTTGAAAACTGTGTGATTATTTGGGCTACTAAAAGAAGTTGTTTGTGGAATATATGTTGTTAGATTTTTGGAAAATATAAAAAAAATGTAAAACGGAGAAAATTTTGAGAGAAAAATAGTGTGAAAAAATGAGAGAAGCGAGTCGATGCCTAGGCTTAGGCCCACCCTAAATCTCGGGCATCTGATCTAACGTTGGGATTGGGGAAAGAGGTTCTGACAAGACAGTACTAATCCACAAAAAAGAGGCATACATGATGAATACATGTAGAAACATTCCTCTACGATGGGTTATTTTCTTAGTGCGCCAGTGATTTAAACGTGGGTGCTATGAATCCATGAGACTTGTCGCCGAGTACGTGTCGAGGGCGCGTAAACGTATGCAACCCGTCGGACATCCACCTTAGGAGATCAGTGGAGGCATGGGCTCGACGGTAGGACGGGGTTGATGAGAGCAATGCTACATTCACGCGCAATTACAGGGTTTTACGGGGTTAGTTTGATTAAGCAGGATTTTGATTGGCTAATGGAGGTCTGAGCGGGCCCACCAGGAAAAATTCAGGGGGGTTGATAATTAAGCAAAGACCTGTTGGTTTAGCATTTTTGGGTTGATGGCAACGACGGTGGCATAGCGTTGGTGGGAAACATGTGGTATATACGAGCTAAACTGGATTGCTCTCTTGATCTCAACTATTACTATTTTTATAGAAGTGTGCTTTTTATGAAACGTAATTTGCTTTTTTTGTCTCAATACGCAAAGCTTGTGGATCATTTCATTGATAGGATGAGATAGAGTGAGTACAGAAGGATCGACACATGACACAAACGCGCCAGGCGGGAATATGGTGCCCAGAGCAGAGAGACATGGGATGCTTGGCCAAAAAAAACACAGCTAGACTTGCTATCATGAGAATTAGCTCAGACCAACAATAAAACAACAAATATCTCTAGATCCCGAGTCGAGGACACCGCGAGCAAACAAGACAGCGTTGCTCGAAGAGGGGCACAAACAATGACCATGACAACGACTCCAAAAAGAGGACGGCATCGGCAGATGTCGCCACTGCCGACAAAATATGCAGGAATTTCTCCCTGGCCATAGTCCTAGCAATCCCAAGCCATCGGAGCACGAATCAGAGAAGCAGAAGTCGATCATAGGCCGTGGCATGACCACAGAAAGCGAAGCCACGCCTATCGCCAAGAGGCATCAGATGCCGACGGAAGCGCGAGCAAAGGGGCGGCCAGGGGACAGAAAAGGCACGGGGGTGGTCGGCTGGGCGAAAGGTGTGACGGTGGTCAGAAACCCGCGTGAGCCTGGATCCGGAGAGTAGTGCAGATCCAATTCACCGGGACCGGAGCAGCAAGAACGTCAACTGGTTCAAGGAGCCAGAAAGGGGCGCAGCTCGTGGAGTGCGTTGGAATTGAAGACGCGTCGGGATGGACAACCATCAGAGGCACCAGCAAGGTGTGTTTGCGGAGACACCGAGGCACCGACATGTCAAAGGAGCCGAAAGAAGGAGCGCAACTTTTCAAGGGCACGTTGGGTCCCAAGCCACCTCAGACGGCCAAGGGCGCGGAAGGGGACGCGCACGTCCATGGCTGTCGTTTCGTAGTCGCCCCTGCCAAGGGAAGGGGGGATGGGTGTGATGGCCGCCGCATCCGATGTCGTCGTCAATGACTTGGTGACTCCGGCCAGTTTGCCGTTGCGGATGGCACGGTGACCGGCACCGCAACGGCAGCAGCAGCCGACGCCCGTCGGCCGGCCACGGCCACCACACACAACGCAACGGCGGACTACCAACCAAACGCGTCGGCGGCAGGCCCACCCCACGCGCGCTCCGGGGCACGCCGCCTGACGCCAACGGTCCGATTCCGATCACGATCACCCGCACGGCCCGCACCCACCGGTCCCCCTGTCCCTCTCCACTCCCATCATTTCAGTCAGTCCCAAACTACCCACCCGATTCTCCAAATTTTACTGCTCCCTCCCCCTCCCCTCCCCTCCGGTCTGCCCAAATCCATCCCCTCCCCCTCCCCTCGCCTAGGGTTTCGCCCCCTCGATCCCCGCTCGCCGCCGAGGGCACGTCCGCCGCAGCGGCACCGCGTGTCGATTACATTTTCCGCCTCGCTCGCGGCTGCCGCCCCGACCGGAGCGGGCGCGGGGATCGGCCGTCCACTCCCTGACGGCTCGATCTCTTCCCCGGAACGCCGGGTGCGAGGGCGGGCGCGGGCGAGCAGGGGGAGCGAGCGCTGCGGTCGCCGCACTGCGCAGCGTCGGCAGTAGGTGAGCAGTCGGAATTTTCCGTTCAGGGGAGAGATTGGGGGTCCCGATTACTCTCAGATTCGTCCACCCGCACTGGTGTGTATTGGTCCCGCGACTAACATTTTCCCCAATGCGGCATCTCAGCGGATGCACCCTCCCCGAGCGTGATACCGAGAGGGGGATTCACTTCCTCTGGTTCCTCTGTATATGTAGAAAAAAGGGGGCATGTCTGTGTTGTGCTTGCAATACCATGTTCAGTTGGGAAAGACAGACTGAACCTGCAGCATTGAGCATGTGGGTGCCCTGTGATCACACCGGCTCCTCGATGGACCGAACCTGCAGTGTCGAGCATGTTTGCGAGTGTCTAGGGTGCGTTTGCGCCAGCATGCCTGTGACTATGTTGCCTGGGAGAGGGAATACAAGTTGATATGTCTAGCATGGATTGCCATTTTTATCCAATTTTATTATCAAGGTCGCAATTAATTAGCGTTCCGGCAAATGGCGCATTCGCCGCATTGCCGCAAAAGTGCAGTAGCATGGGGCAAGGAACACGCCCTAATTAATACCGAATCGCCGACTATATGGTCATGTCTAAATGGTTTCCTCACCCCGCAAACATTTATGTGTAACACTGCCTTTTTTAAACCAATTAAAAAAACTTGACACATGGGGAGAGTCCACCCGAAGAAATTGAATTGTAAGGTCGAGAAAAGGCCTCGGACACTGGCTTGCACCTGCTGCAGTGCCGCTGCAGGGCAAGTATGCACAGCAAGGGCCCCTTATTTCTCTGTGAGAACGAATGTTCGAACCTTGGTCGGGGTAGCCCTGCCCGTGGAGGCCTTACCACCGTGTTAGACAAAAGTTATATGACCAACTAGCTTTATGTATGAATACTTGCCGCTTACAGGCATTAATGGATACACCATTAGTTTGTAACATCGTTAATTACTAGTTCAGCACTCACGTTACGTGTGATTGGCGTGGGTGTGCGCACAGTTTGCACACATGAGGGGGGATAAAATTTGTTATTTATATACCGAATGTTCCTTCTGTTGTTTAAAGGTCAAACAGTGCATAAATTAGTCTGCTGGAATGACTCTTGTGGACATAAAAATTGCAATAGTATGTCATGTGGAGTGTATTTAATTTATCACAATATTTCATTGTATGTCTTCTAGCTTACGTACTCAGATAGAAGTATGGCTCCATATTAGTTGTATGAAACGGTTATTCAGTTGTTGCATACTGAATGTAAAATTTGTAAGATGTATGTATCCCTTGCAACGATAATTGTTGTATTGAAGACATGTACCAATAATATATTACATATTTCTCCAATACATACAACTAAAATATTACTGGTATTATACTGGACTTAAATTGCAAAAATATATAATGCTAGGTTGTCGTTATATTATATTGATTTCGTCATATCTAATCTCCTAAATGCTGGTTCCTTGTAGGATGATCACACTGTTTGCACAGAGCTGAAGCTTTGTGACCATTAAAGGTGCTATTGTGTAACAAGAAAACTTTTAAGTGAAGTTGTGCACGGACAACCTATAGAGTTGTCTGCTTTTATTACTTCCATGGTGAGTACCTGAAATTCCTAATAGAATTTTTTTCTCCTTTTCTGGCGCTAATGATGTGTTTGGTCGAAGGCAACGAACGAGAACCTCCCACCAAATGTCATCAGGCAATTGGCTAAAGAACTGAAGAATCTTGATGAATCGCCTCCAGAAGGGATTAAAGTTATTGTTAATGATGATGACTTCAGCACAATTTTTGCTGATATTGAGGGCCCTGGTAAGATCCCATCAAGATACTACGGTATTTTTCTGCTATTTATTTTGGTTGTCCACATTTGAATTTACGTGCCTGTGCAGCTATGCTGACCATGCTATTGCTTATATTAGAGTTAAAGCATCGATGAATCTTGTTTCTTTTGCCAGTGCATACTACAGAACCTCAAGTGTTTTGAGTTTCTTTTTTTTTTTCTCTCTCTCTCTCCTTATTGCACTACTTTAATCTCGTATTCTAAAAAATTGTATCTGGACATGATGCAGCTGGTACTCCATATGAGAATGGAGTATTCCGGATGAAGCTATTGTTGTCTCGTGACTTTCCTCACTCTCCCCCAAAAGGTCTGTAACTTTCAGAACTGTCTGTACTTCAGTTATTTTTTGAAATGACGCGTCTAACTAAAAACCGGCATTCTCCTTCTGTACTTCTGTTCTTTCTTTAAATGAAGCCTCTAACTGAAAATGTGCATTCTTTGATTTTCAGGATTCTTCTCGACAAAAATATTCCATCCAAACATCGCAACTAGTGGCGAGATATGTGTGAACACATTGAAAAAGGATTGGAACCCTAGTCTTGGACTGAGACATGTTCTGCTGGTAAGCTAAAGCTGCCGCACAATTCGCCATTCTTCTGTTGAGAGCAATGCATGATCACTTTGAAGAGATTGGTGAATTTAGATTTAAAAGGACTGCATGATAGCTATGGCCTGGGAATAAAGTTGTCTGCTCTCACAACATGCGGGAGACTAACTATGATCTCCTTTTGTCATGTCCCACAGGTAGTGAGATGCCTTCTGATTGAACCATTCCCCGAATCTGCCCTTAATGAGCAAGCTGGAAAGATGTTGCTTGAAAACTACGAGGAGTATGCACGCCTTGCAAGGTCAACCTTCGACTATGTATTTTCAATCGTATTGCGATGATGCTCGCAGATCATTTTCTTAGAAAGCAGTTTTACCTCATGGCTACCATTTCTATCAGACCAGACCACACGCGATACTGAAGTGTTCACCCAGAGCTAACTGATGATTTCATCATGCTCCATATGCAGGCTGTACACCGGCATTCATGCACATAAACACAAGAACAAGTCGAAGACCGGAGCCATTTGCGAGTCAACCACGGCTCTAAATGTGGGTCAGAGCAACAACACCATTCTGAGCAAGAGCACCGCATCGGTGCCATCACCGGTATCCACCTCCAGCTCGACCAAAGTTCTTGGCATACATGATCAGAACGCCGCTCCTTCTGATCCTTCTGTCGGATCATCCGCGTCACACAAGAAGGACGGATCGCTTTCCGGGAAAATCCCGGTCGAGAAGAAGAAGCTGGATGCCAGGAAGAAGAGCCTGAAGAGGCTGTAATAACAGCGCACCCCGGACATCATCGAAGCGGGGTTGCGGTAGTAGTTAGGAGATTTAATCCCCTTGATAAGTGCCAGATTCAGCAGATGCCTGGTTGAGCTGAATAAATAAAACCCAAGAGACATCTGATGAATCTGGTTTGTTGTCGATTATTAGCCTGTAGTCAGGCGTTAGTGGTGAGACGCATGTGAGTTGGGGGTCTCCTGTTGGAATAAACTGTAGTAGTAATGTGCAACGACAAGATATTTGGAGGAAGAACAAGCAAACAGTCGGCTGCTCGCCTTTTCCGCTGATTCTGCACTAAGTTTTGTCTTGCGATGTGGTACGGATAGATTATGGTGTGATTGCGCACTTGTTGTTAATACTGTTGAGTGAGGCAGAAGCTGCTTGAAAATGAAAGCGATCTCGGTGCTAAAGCGGGAAAGGGGGGCTGATATTCTGATATTCTTCACCCTGAACCAATGGGCAGCTGCCCTGCAGGGGCACTGGCTATGGTGGTGTAGGGTTTAGTAGTACTCCCTCCATTCCAAAATGTAGTGCGTCCGTGCTTTTCAAGGTTTAATTTTGACCATAAATTTAACCAACCAGATCATTTGCGGCGGGAATAAAAATTACATATTTGAAAACTTCATTCGGATACAAATTCATTGATACAATTTTTGTTTCCGTCGCAATCGGTTTCATTGGTTAAATATATGGTCAAAGTTGAAGCACGAAAACCGAAGACGCACTATATTTTGAAATGGAGGGAGTAGCGCGGTGTAACCAACAACAACCTTACCTGGTGATAAAGGAAGGCCTGTTGAGTGCGCAGCAGAATGATTATATATGTTTGAGCTACCACGGAGTGGGATCGGAATATTGCCCTTTTGTGGGATGTAGTAGGGCTGCCTTGTAGATTGGAAACCATCATCTTAATCTAAAAGAAGAACGTAAAGGAAGGAACACTGCTCCGAGAAGGATTCGATTCCAGTGCCACCTCGATTTTTCAGACATGACATACGGTGGAGCAGTACATATCTGAAACTCCATTCACAGCATTCATCAGGCCAAGCACTCTTCTGCTTCTTGTAGGTTTTGTCCAGCTCCTCAGGTTTCTTTCCGAGTTTATGATCCATCCATGCTAGTTAAAAATTATTTTTCAAAGCACCAGTGTACCACGGAGTAATATGGTTGATGGTTAGATCATCGTGGCAAGTACGATCGATCTTGCAGGCGAATCCCTCCCAGGCTTTTTACCGGGGGGTCATCAACATCATTATGATGACGATCCACTCACTCAGACTCGGTCTCGTGGCCCAAAGTCCAAAGATGATTCCGGGGTGCGAAACTTTCGCAGGCCTGCGGCGAGCACCACCGGGGCTTTTGATCCATCTTCCCCGTATGCCGCCTTTTGTTTGCTTGCTCGGCCTCTCCTTTTTCTTCTTTACCCTTTTTGATTTCTCTACTTATTAACCGCTATCCGTTTGGTCACTTTGACTGACTGACTGACTGACTGAGCCGGGTAATAAAAGTAGAAAGGCATGGACCATGGAGGAAGGCAAGACTCAAGAGAGGTGAAGTGGAGGCGTGGACGGTAGCCGCTTGCTGTCGGGCGTGGAGATGAGTCCGGTGACGTGTACGCCTTTCGCCTAGGATCGATCGCAAGCCTCGCACACCATATCTTCATCATCATCATCATCATCATCGCAGATTCATAGTCAGCAGCAGCAATTATTCGTGCCCTGGACAGACTCATGTGTTGTTGGCTTATCCGAACGTGCGTGCGGATAAGAAGATACTACCACGACATATCTCGGGTCGAGTGCACGCACGCAGGGGTCCAGATGGGCTGTGTGCAGCTACCGGGAAAGAAATAAAGAGAAGAGGAAGGAGCACACAATGTCGCTGACAACAGATTGTTACTCATACTGTGTACAATGTACTACGTACTATTATAATGGTGTAGAAGTCAGGTACTGCTACTTCACGTTTTTATAATCACAACTTAAATGAGGAGTAGGAATGGTGGAAAGAAGATTTGGCAAACTTCATTCATTTTCTGGCTATGTTGTTGGTACTATGATACGACTACGAGTAGAGTAGTATATGAAAACATGCTTTGCTGGTGTGACACGACCGAAGCAATACGACCCCCATGTTGAATTCAGGGGGCTGGAGAGATTAGTTGAAGGAACAATTTCGTAAAAGCCTGTAATAAACCTGTATGTTTAGTAAAACAAATTATGTTGGTGACCCCGAGATTTGTTTCTCATCTCTCTGTATTTTTGTATACAATGACCGTATATAAGTTGACCGAATTTGCCTTTTCGATAACTCAAATTTATGAAAGATGCAAAACAAAACTAAAGGTAGAAGAAAGTGTAGGATGGTCGTTGAACTCTAATCCAGTGGCCTGCAAGATTGTTTTACCCAAAAGAGATTTTCAGGCGAACTCGGCATCCAGATTTCCCTGAATTTCTGTGTTCTAAACAATGATTGATGTATCTTTTATCGGAAATTTATCGGTTCATCCAAGATGAAAGGTAAATCGATCGGTTTATCCGCTTGAGAGTCGAGACGCCGGACAATACAGCACAGTACATACGTACTCCTCCGATAGCTCCAAGTGTACCACACTCCAACTAGCGGAGTTAATTGCAAAAAACCACGAAATTCGGATGCGTATTGCAGAAAACACACTTTTTCAGATTCTTTGCGAATTACACTAATTTTTTTGCTATTTTTTTGCAAATACCACAGATCGGGTGGTTAGTTCATTTTAACCCCGTTTCTGACATGTTGGACCCACTTGTAAGGATGGAGTTTTGCAAAAAGACCCCTCTAAAAAAAGTAAAAAAAAGCAATCAAGTCCTTCTTTTCTCTCACTGTGCGTGGCAGTCGCCGGCGGCCGCTGGTGCCCTCACGGCGAGGTGCGGGCGGGGAGGGGAGGCCAGGGCTGCCGGGGGGAGCTCGGGATCTCGGGGGCGGGGCCGATGATGACGCCGGCGTCCCTGCTGGTGAAGGCGGCATCCAGCGCGCCGGCCACGGGCGGGGGCGGAGGCTGCCCCGACCACGGGCAACCAGGCCTCTGGCGCGGCCTCCACGGGCAGTCTCTGGCCCGGCGGCCCCGGCCACGGGCGGCCTCCGGCACGGCGACCCTTGGGCGCACCGGCCACGGGCGGAGGCGGCCCCAACCACGGGCGCCACGAGCGGAGGCGTCCCTGGGCGCGCCGGCCTCGAGCACGTCAGGGAGGCGGCGGCCACCCAGCGAGCGCGCAGCGGCGGCCACCCAAAGCAAGCGGCGCGGTGGCCGGCCCGTCGCTGGCGAGCGCGCGGGTGTGGGGCAGGGCGGCGCAGTGGCCGCCGGCGAGGCGGCGGGGCGACACGGGCAAGGAGAGAGAGAGGAAGAAGGGATCCGATTGCTTTTTTCTAAAAAAATTAGGGACCTTTCTGCAAAATATTTTTCTTACATGTGGGTTCCATCTGTGAGAAACGGGGTTAAAATGAACTAACCAACCGATCTGTGGTATTTGCAAAAAAATAGTAAAAAAATTAGTGTAATTCGCAAAGAATCTAAAAAAGTGTGTTTTCTACAATACGCGTCCGAATTGTCGTGATTTTTTGCAATTAACTCCAACTAGCGTGTACCAGTACCACCTAGGGATCTTGTATGTGAGTATGATGCGTCCATTGTAGGGCCTCAATGGGTCCTTATTAACATCATCCTCCTGCTAGTACTAATCAAAACTAAATGACCATATCTACGATCTAACAGGACAAATGTCTGTGCATTCACGTGAGAACTAGTGTTCTTTATGAGCCGTCCGTTCAGACACACCTAATACACGCTAGATTAATTACCAACCAATCACAGTGAAGTGATTTGATTAGTCAACCCTATGAAGGGAAAGACAGGGATACACATGCTTGGCTGCTTGCTTTCTTGTGGAAAACTTCACTGTTGTGGAGCGAGCACTGAAGTTTTCAAAGTTCACACTGTGATGATGGTGATGGTATGACATGTCCGTGTTTATGTTGTGTCATTGTTTTGTCCAGAATGAAAGCTTTGTTAATTCCGACACTTGGATGGTTGGAGGCGTGTGATCGATGGGTAGTTTCCATGACATGTCGTTCGTTGACTGAGATCGTTATTCACAGTTGGAAATGTTTAATCCACGGTGACGTTGGTAGTTTCTTCCTCTCACGCGTCACCCACGAAGAAAAATTCAACCAAAGGTATTGTCTTCCTGTTTACAGGTGGTGTTTTGGACCTGAGCATAGTTTTTGTTCCTTTTCTTTTTGGACCTGAGCGTAGTTTTTAGCATATACATCCTGATCATCACTTTGTCAAATGGCATATGAATATGTGTAACATTATTTTTCATCTAGAGTAACTCAATGTTGAATTTTTGTTTGTGTTCACACATTTCTAAGAGTCCGTCATCGTCTCTTTTGTGATGAATATGGAAGCATTCGATGCATCTCAAATTAACTACTCCATCAAATTCTAATTAATTGATACATTTTTAGTAAGTACAATATTGTACTAAATTATATTAAATTTGCATTAATTAATATGAATCTAAGTGAGTACTATAAATCATACACACTATTGCACTACGAATACGTCTCATGCCTAAAATTCAACCCCAAACACAAATGCAAACAGGTAAATCTGCCAAATTGCAATTCCAAGTGAACCACAGTAGTGGACATGCAAAACTCGATCGACTTAACTTGTGTGATTCTAAATTTGAATGACAAAAACACATGAAAATTAAAGGCCAATCAATGTGCAATTCATAATCCGAGCACACAAAAAATGGTCAAACGGATGCCCTATAAAGAGGACAAATTCATTGTATTAACATCCTAAACGGTGTACACACAACAGCCCCCCCCCCCTTGGGGAGTTTGATCGCTTCAAACACCATTTGGATTAACATGTTAAGCCTTTGCTACAAAGGAAATCATATCTAGGAGGGGAACGATTTATGAAAGCCTTAGCAAGAGAATGTCCTTGAGATATTAAGAATTCTAGGGATGTGGGTGACTTTTGATTTGGTTAGTCAACCCTAGTGAGGGCGAGACAAGGGTACACATGCTTGGTTGCTTGCTTGCTTTGTGGAAAACTTCACTGTTGTGGAGTGAGCACTAAAGTGGTCAAAGGTTCACACTGTGACGATGGCGATGGCGTGACATGGCTGCGTGTGTGTCATTGTTTTGTCCAGAATGCTTTGTTTAACCCCCCCAACACTTGGATAGGTGTGTATGATGGCTAGTTTCCATAGCAAGCTCCTCGTTGACATGAGATCATTCACACATGGAAAGGTAAGATTTCATGGGGTTTGCTGATGGTAGTTTCTTGCGCAAGATCCTCCTCACGCGTCACCAACCGAGAAAAGTTCAAATCCAAGGAAAATACGGTACTTTTGAGTTGAGGGTCGTGAGCCACTACACTAGATACGACTTGTTTTTAGCTTGATCTATATGTCGAGTCAAGTTGAGATTTCTTTTTCATTAGTCAAGTTGAGCTTGCTCGATCTACAATAGTGTGTTGAGCGGAGTTTTTTCTAGACCTGTCATACTCGAGTTCTTCATACACCCCATTGTAAATCACCTATGTACATACATAATGTTTTTGATGTGCCCACAGTTTTCAACATGCAACTGTGACCATCACTTGCCATATAGAAATATACACTAGTGTTTAAAAATAGCGTTAAATCAATGTAGTTGTTTCCACATGGTTAGATATTTAAAGTTTTCATTGGTGCAATCTGTTGTGAAGACATTTGTGTTCACATATTTCTAACACGTGTCGTCTTTTAGTGATAAATGCAGTAAAAATTTATGCATGTCAAATTAACTTACTCTCAGTCAAACCAGCTAGGAATGTTTCTCCCGTTTAAAGTCAACTAGACACTCAGATGCAAATACGTACATCTGTCAAATTACAATTCTAAATGAGAACTACAGTAGTACACATGCAAAAGCCAGTAAACTCATGCAATTCTAAATTTGAATGACAGCTACACATGCAAAATAAGGCCGGTCAATCGTGCAATTGAAGCAGCAACTATTCAAAAAAATGTGTTATTACGACCTGGTCAAGAGCAACACCCACTCTAGTTTGAGTCAAACCAAGTTGGTCCTTGCTATATTACAAGTTGAGTTGAGTTTTGTCTAGGTAGCTCAAACTCAAGTTGTTTTGTGCTCCAAATGCAAGTTGCGTGCTTGTAAAAAGGATTTTGTTTTGGATGTGCATATAGCATTTATAATGCAACTGTGTCCATATATCGTGTAAGTTGGGCTACGTTGAACGATAATATATACAATTCCGTTCTCGCATGTTGAACTAAACTCGCATTCACACACATTAATTTATAACCCGTCGACATATGTTTCATGACGAATGCGGTACAATTCGATGCATATCAAAAATTTAACCCTCAATCATACACGGTGAGTACGTTCTCACGTCCCAAAGTCAACTACGCACACACACACAACACTTGATTAGATCTGCAAATTTTCAAATTATAAACGGTAGCTAGCACACATGCGAAAGTCGGTCAACTCGTGCAATTCTAAATTTAAACGGCAGCTACACGCACACACGCAGAATAAGGTGGGTCAACGTGCAGTTATAGCAACGACTATAAGAGGGTGGATTTTTTTTGTGTATGGCCTTCGCCTGCTAGTAAAAAGGATGATGCATATTTTCAATGAGTACACAGCTTTTAGATGTAACTGTGTCCACCACTTTTAAGTGAGTATGTTAGTGTATCAAAAAAAATATTACGACAATATATTAATCAACAGTAACATGCTTTTCACTCGCGTAGTTTAAGTTTATAGCAGGCCAACTCAATGTTGAACTAATTTCTGTTCACACGTTAATTTCTAACTAACCCGCCGACATCTATTTTGTGACGGACGCAGTACGATTTTATGCATTTTAAAAAATTACCTTGCAACCATTTACGGCACAAACCTTTCTCATGTCTAAAGTCAACTATACACATGCATGGAAATACTTAAATCCACCAAATTGAATCATATACAAAAGAGAAGTACTAGCACACAAGCAAAAGTCAACCAACTCGTGAATTTCTAAAATTTGAAAGACAGCTACTCATGCAAAATAAGTCGGTCAACGTGCAATTAGAGCAACAGCTATGAGAGTGGATTTATGTGGAGTTTCCGAACAATTTTAGTGCAAAAGAATGTAGTATTGTACGTAGTTACAAATGACCTGGTCAAGAGCGACACCTACAGGCGCTACAGATTGAACTCTAGACAATAACGCTAATGGATTCTCTCGACGACGTCGTCGTCTTGGCGCATCAACTTCGAATGTTGTGTACCACGTACGTGGTACGAAGAAAATCAGCATTCTCCCGGCCACGAACCTGCTAAAAGTCCCACTGTTGCCGTCGCGTGCGCATGCGTCGACGCCAACGCCGTCGCCATTGATGGGCACATCGTCTCGATCGAGCTCGATCGTGTACACGCATGAAGATTCTACGACCATGCGTAGGCGTGCACACATCCTTTGACTCAGGCACCCAGGACGTTTTCAAGTACGAAATCAGGAGAAAAGGCTAGGGATGTACAAGAGCAACTCTAACAAGGCCCCGTATTCTGCGAAGCCTTAAAAGTGCTAGGTTAAAAAAAGCACACGATAAAGACTAGAATCGACTGCGGCAGAACGAAACCCGCAAAACAGACCCTTACAAAGAAATATCCTCGGAGTTGATGCGCCAAGACGACGGCGACGACAACGGCGACGTTGATGCGAATGTAAAACATGACCCTTAAAAAAGAATATCCTAGGAATATCCTGACCTTTATCCTGAACCTTAAACAGCGAATTTCAGCACATTCTGAATATAAATATTAATAAAATAAATGTTAGAAACATCATATGAATTATTACAACAATGTTTTGAATAAAACAATACAACAATTGTTACGAATAAAATAATAGTACTACAAAATTATTTTGAAATAAAATGGAAAAAAATATTGCCCATGCCTAGACCAATATGCTCAACAAGATTCTGTTGAAGTTGTGTGTGGGTGTTGCTATCTTCTATCTCACGGCATGTCTGAAAAAATGTTTGAATACGGTCAGTGTTTCTAGCCGGCTTCACACGAGTACCCACATTGTCATTGAAGAGTCTCAAATTCAAGTCCCTCTCATTTTCAATGATCATGTTGTGATGAATGGCACAACATGTCATTATGTTTTGGAGAGTTTTCTTGTCTCAAAACCGAGCAGGACCTCGAACAATGGCAAACTAGCTTGAAAAATACCGAAGACTCTTTCAATATCCTTTCTGCACCCCTCTTGTGCCTTGGCAAATAAAGTTTGCTTTCTATTAGTACCCTTTTGTGTATGCATGCCCATTCACTGTGTAGTTGCAAGCTGGAGCATCACCATTAGCACGCCTAGCAAACAAATGTGACCACTATAATACATTGATGTCATTGAGGGTATCCGGCAAACCAAAAAAACAATGCCAAATCCATAAATCCTTTGATGCAACCGTCTCAAGCACAATGGTTGCATCACCACCCTTTCCACAATACTGCCCATGCCATGCCTTGGACAATTTTTCCAAGTCCAATGCATACAATCAAGGCTTCTTAGCATACCCGACCAACCTCGCTTCTCATTTGGTGTCATCAAGCTTACCGTATCTTCTTCAGTAGGTGCCCAAAGATAAACGGGGCCGAAGACACGGACCATCACTTTTGCAAACCTACCCACCATCTCCATTGTAGTATCTTCGCCAATGCGAAGATACTCATCGGTATAGTATGCCGGAACTCCATACGCAATGACTCTCATTGCTGCGAAGATTTTTTGGTACGGTGAGAATCCAAGCAAGTTGGCGGCATCTCTCCGTTGGGTAAAATATCGCGAATTGGCCTTGCATGCTTCTATAATCTTTACGAAGAGAGATCAACGCATACGTTACCTTCGTTGGAAGAGAAGCGGCGGGTATGTTGGTGTCTCCGAGAAGTAATCTCTCATCAACATCTCGTTCCCGAGGATGCGGTTGCGAGGGATGCAAAGGCGGCCGACCGTAGAACCATGTCGTTTCTTCTTCTTCCTCTCTTCTAGTTCGTGCACGGCAAGAACCACCACCACCATTTGTTGCCGATGCCTCTCGAGGAGCGTCTCCGTATCCGAGACGTCGCACGAGGATGAATCCTCTAGCAAAAAATGCTCGCATGAGGTCAAATCCATATACAAAGCCGCAACAAATTATGACCTCACCGGCGGGAGGGGATCTTGACAAAGCCGAGGCGGCGTGGAAAGAGCTTGGTAAATAACTCATCAGCGGGAGGGGAGCTTGGCAAAGGCGACGGCGTTGAATCTTGTGGGCGACGCTTCCCTTCCGGCTAGGACTTGGCGGCGGTGAATCCGGTGCGGGAGGCGCTTCCCTTCCGACTACGAGCTCACGGGCGATGGATCCGGCATCTGACGACTCGTTTGCGGCTTGGGACGGCGAAACTGTGCCGGAATCAGCGGAGGCGCGGCGACAGCGCACCTAGCAGCCGGGAAGGGAAAGGGGAAGACGAGAGCGCGCGAGTGAAATGTTCGCCGCACCAACCTTTTTCGGCGGATACGGGGCACGATCGGGTCGGGGCGAGGACCCTTATTTCTACGGGTCGAGTGGGGCGATTTGTTGCGCCCTTTAAAAAAAATTATGGGCCAACGGCGTTTAAGAGCTCTGTTTTGGATGTTTTTCCATCGCCGACCCTTAAACTAACGGTTATTATAAGGGTCCGCGGCGGATACGGACCTTGTTAGAGTTGCTTTAAGATGTGTTTCATTTTCTGTTTCAGTCAACACATTTTCAACGTACAGTTAAATGAAACTTTCAATGTAATTTTACAGTTTTACAATCACATATACTCCCTTCATACCGAAAACCAGCAGCTCCAATCTTCCGTGGAGATTCCACGACGACCATGGGTCGGGTTTTGCTTGGTGATGGCGTGACACATACATTGTTGATGGACGCATCATCATCTCAATGCATCGACGACGCCAACACTGTGCTCGCGTGCACGTGGTGTTGCTGATTGAGGCGCCCTTAACCATTTCAAGCACAGAATCAAGAGAAAAAGGTTATTTACCGGATGTAATTCTGTCAACATATTTCCAAGGTACAGTTATTGAAAGAAATGCTACTACATGTGATGATTTCACAGGGTTTTTGTAGTTTTTTTTTTTTGCGTGGTAGGGTTTTTGTAGTTGGATAATTTCACAGTGTTGATGCAAATACTGGACTGAGTACGGCCGAAAACACGAGTAAAATGCGAATCTGGATCGTGTTGTAGAGTATAGTACTCCTAGGAAGCAAATCAAAGCAATGCCGTGACACAACATGTTGTAGGAAAGAAAGCCTCCGAAAACGTGCCGGCAAAACCAGCTGTGCCCGCCCGCAAACCGCCGCCAAAATACAGATGCCCGACAGCTAGCTAGCTCCTCCCCCGCGCCGCCGCCGCCGCCGTGGACCGACCGCAGCGACGGACGGACGACCCAGCCGCATCCATCCACCACGTCACCCTGGCCAACGTAGTCCGACGCGGCCATAATAAAACTCGGCGCCATCTCGTCCGTCCAGTCCACCGCGCATTTCATCCTCCTCCACGCGACTTCTTCCTTCTCCAGTCTTTTACCCGTCCCCGCTTTATTCCACACGCCCAGCCCCCAGCCTGTTCCGCTCCGTTGCGTGCTCCCCTTCCATTCCCTTCCCTCGTGCTCCCTGCTCTGCTCCTCTGCTCTCCACGACTCCGCCACCACCCCTCTCCTCCCCGACAGAAGACCATTCTCGCCGGATCTGCGCCAGCTGCCTCCCCTAGCCTCGCCCGCCACCGGCGGTTCCGGCACGATCGTGCTCTGCTCTGCTACCCCCCTCCCTCACCCGCGCGCGCGTCGTGGGGAGCGGTTGGGCCGGGCTCGAGACGGCGCGTCGGATGGTGTGAATTCTCGTCGGCGATGACGAGAGGCTCTCCGGCTCGCAGCGGCGGGGCGGCTTCCCTACTGCTCGTGCTGGTCGTGGCCGCCGCATTGGCGCCGCGCCGCGCGCGCGCGCTCACCGACGACTCCGACGGTACGCCCTCCTGCTCTCCCCTTCCCTTGGTCGCCCCGGCGCGTTCGTCAGACGGTCTACTGCTCGTGCCGCCGCCGCCGCTCTCTTCTCGGCGGAACACGGGGTGGTAGATTGGTTCGGTGCCGCCCGCCAGTCGTCCGTAATTATGCGGTCGTTTTTCTTTTTACTCGAGTCCGCAATAATTGACTGCGCCGTGAGATGAGATCGATCGTGTCGGCGGCCGCGCTCGAGTCCGCTGCGTGCGTCGCGTGGTGACAGCTCACCACGCCCCGTGAGGGACCACCGGACACTCTGGCTTTGCAGATACCTCCCTCTGCAGGTTCCTTCGGCTCCGACGGTGAATTCTCGCAGCAGCGTCCATGGGATGAGATTGCTAGGTTTTCGTCCCGGATGCGGCAAACGCCATGCGCCGACGGTGACCTGCGTAATTCGGATCGGTTGATGTTTTTAGTGGTTTTCTAGCACCCCGGCCGTCGCTTTCGGCAGGGATAAGGAGAGCAACTTCTGATGAGGTGGTGCACAGTCCACCGTGCTGCGTGTGTGCCCCATCGTCGTCGACAGCAACGGGGGTAAAGAGATTTGTTGGTCGCTCGCTGCCTCCATCGGTGGAAGTTGATACTAGTACTTGATAGCAAACACCAGTGCCAGGGAAAGCAACTGTAGATTGTGTTTTTATCATAAGTACCAGCGCTGCAATACACCTGTATTTTCGGTCTTAATTGCGTTAATTGTCACATCGATGAATCTGCAAACAGTGCAGTAGAACCGGACGTAACAGAGGGGTTGAGGGAATGAGTAGGGGTGGGGCTGGATTATTCTAGCAAGGAAATTGATCCAAGTAACACATGCTGATTCTCATTGGCATTTTTTCTTTTCTTCATTAGGCTCTTTATTGTCGAGCATAAATGTGGGTGCAAGTGGAACCCACGGTGGCTTTTGCAAGTGCAATCCTGTTCTTTTACAAAAAACGCTGCCTTCAGCTCATGTGTGCTGTTTTCAAAAGTTGGCAGCATGGGGATTCTTATTATGGGTTCCACTTCCACTTGATAATAATGCTCATGGCATCTTTGGCCCTGTTTGGATCCATGGGTTAGAGTTAGAGTTGGTTAGATTGTACCAAACTAACCCCAAAACATCCAAACGGGAGGGTTAGAGTTGGTTAGATGCATCTAACCCATCCAAAAAATCTAACCCACCCAAGAGGTGCTTATTTGGGTTAGAGTTGGATGGGGCCCACAAAAAGTTACTTTTTTCACTATCTCCACCATACAAAATTCTAAATAAAGTAGTCAAATGATTGGAATAGTACATTTATTGCCAATCTAACCCCACCATCCAAACACCTCTTTGGTTAGAGTTACTTTTGGGTTAGACTAGAGTTAGAATCTAACTCTAACCTCTAACCGAGTTAGAGTATCCAAACAGGGCCTTTATATATGTATTCCTTTTTACGATGTGCAGTCACTGCTATAAATGCACTGTACGTTTCGCTGGGATCGCCAAATCTTCCCGGTGGGTGGACTGCGAATGGCGGAGACCCCTGCGGCGAGCCTTGGCAGGGGATTGTCTGCACCGGCACAAGCATAACCTCAATGTATGTCCGGATCTTCACCTATCTCTCTCTTGTTCGGTCGATTCGTCTGTTTTGGACTCTTATGAAACTACCATTTTCTAGAACGATGAATGTCGCAAACCTGGGAGGGCAGCTGAGCGGCTTAGCGAACTTCGCTTCGATCACCAAAATGTAAGGGTGCTAATACAGTAAAATTTTCGCCATTGTCGCCACAGTAAATAAAAATCACTGAGATTTTTTACGGCTTCTTCCCCTGATTTAGTTTATGTTTTTTGGTATCCAAATAAAGTTCTTCACTGGTTTAATTTTACCTGTTCCCGCAGAGATCTTAGTAACAATCATATCGGTGGAACTATACCAGAAGATCTACCTCTCACACTGCAGATTCTGTACGTGTTATTATCTTTTCTGCGACTCTTGTAGTCTTTGAGATATAATCCATCTGATGGCACAATCTTTTCTCCTTGTTGTCACAGTTTCCTCTCTGATAATCAGCTCACTGGAAGTATTCCGAGTTCATTGTCCAAACTTAAAAGTTTATCAGCCATGTAAGATTCCTCTTATATTTTTCTCAGCAAGCCTATACACATGCTAGTTTGTTTTATTAAGTGCATATTTATTCTTAATATGCATATTTTCCCAGGTCACTCAATGTCAACCATCTAGATGGAGAGCTGCCAGATGCTTTCGATTCACTTGCTGGACTTATAAATCTGTAAGATGTATCCCTTTTTCATACACTTTTTATAGGTGTTGATCAGGATAATGTATTGATTGCTTGATGATAGCATCCAAGTTCCTTTACAGGGATATTTCTGCTAACAACTTTACTGGTGCGTTACCACCATCAATGAGAAATCTGTCATCTTTGACTACATTGTGAGTTTACATCTTACCTTCCACGTCCCTGTTTTCCAAGATCATTTATGTTTCCTTATTTGTTAACTGTTATATGATAGGCGCATCGAAGACAATCAACTGTCAGGGACTCTCGATGTCTTACAGGATCTCCCCCTCAAAGACTTGTAATCCCTTGATGTCTTCTTTCTTATATCATGCTCTTCCGGTTATCTTAGAAAGTTGAATTGATGGCATTTTATATTTACATTATTATGTTCTTAGTTGCTTACTTACCTTTTTTTCTGAAAAAGAGACATGCTCCCGGCCTCTGCATTGATTGATGCACAGAGCATTAGATGGTTACTTACTTACAAAACCATCTAGCTATCAGCTCACAACATTTGACTTGAGAGGAAAAGTCTAGAAGAGCGCGGTGGCAAACACACAAAAGCTTATGCCTTTTGAATGTTTTGCACAGTAGATTAAGAAGGTCAAAGGCTAATCCACGTCTCTGCTCATACCTTCTGGTAGTAGGAAGCACGTCTGTCATCTGGCTTTCATTTCTTTCTGGAGGCAATGGTTTCCCACTGTGACCATGGTTTCCTGCAGTGACCATGGTTTATTCTTTTGAAAAGCCAATGCATCTTTCCATTTTACTGCAGTTTTTGTTAAACATGCACCCCATCAGCAGTTACTTTCCCAATATTCAGGCAGTTGCTTTGCTTCTGATTTTATTTTTATTTTGGAAACACTATATATTTGCATGGCTTGAATTGGTCAAAAAGAACAATGATATTGATGCCAGTACCAAAGTATAAAGTTTAATCCATATGCTGTTCTAGTGGTAAAGATGTTACTCCAGATAATAGTTGTTTCCCTTTGTTACTTATTAGTACCTTACTCTGATCAGGAATGTAGAGAACAACTTGTTTTCTGGACCGGTGCCACCGAAATTACAGAGCATACCGACCTTCAAGTGAGAAACCCTCTTCATTCTTTTATTAATCTCTTTCTTAGTGCCAACCTAGTTGCCATAGCTATCAGCCTATCACATTGTCTAATGTTGACGTTATTTTGTCTTATGAAAGGACTAGATATTTAGTTGCATCAATTTTGTGTGACTTGTTAAGTGACTGACATAATTCAAGTGCAGAAAGGATGGTAATCCATTTAATACTACTATAGCCCCGTCAGCATCACCACCTTCGGCATCAATAGGACCAGCACCAGCTCCAACACCAGCAGGACCAAAACAAGCCCCAACACCAACAACAACACCTACAGCTCTAAGTCCAACGCGAGCACAGTCACCTCCATCGCCCCCTACAAGAGCCCCTCCGCCATCAAACCGTTCTGATGGATCAACTACTCGAGATAGCACTTCATCATCGAGAAAACATAGATCGTCAGCCCTCAAGATTGCTGGATTTGTTCTTCTTGTAATAGTGCTATTCATATCCATGGCCCTGCTGGTGATATTTTGTTTGTCCAAGTACCAAGAGAGACGGTCAAGATATGATTATAACAGAAGTCAGCTTGGAAGGGTGCATCATAGGGTTGAACCCCAAATGCCGGCTTCAGTGCAACAAAAGAATGATACCAAAAAAGGTTAACTTCTGTGAGTATACTCATAGAACAGGGTGCTCTTGTTTTTTTCTGCATTAATTGAATATATTTTATTTGATAGGTCCAAGTGAGTCCCTTGACAAGAGGAGCCGTGAGTCCAGTTTGGCAGCAGCAGGTATAAAGCCCTTGGAAAAAGGACAGATAAATTCCGACATGCTGTTCACCAAGTTAAAATGTCTTAAGTTCTGTGCAATTGTTTGCAGCTCTCCCGAAGAAGCATGCTGAAAACCGAAAGGAGCACATAATTAATTTGGATCGATCAGACTCGGAACTTTTTGCAGTTGCACCCCCTCCTCCTCCACCTCCACCACCCCCTGCTGAAAAAGTTGTTGTACAGCCCAAACCCATTGTTCCTCTAGAAAAGAGACATAGCCCTCCACCAAGGACAAGTACCCCAACTTCTGCCACACCCTACTCTGTTGCATCTCTTCAGCAATATACAAGCAATTTCAGAGAGGAGAATGTGATAAGAGAGAGTAGATTAGGAAAGGTATACCTAGCTGAGCTTCCTGAAGGCAAGGTATGAAGAACTACTTGTATCAATGTAGAATGCAACTCAGTATTCATCATGCAGTTCAAACATTATGCTTGATTTATCCTATTCTTTGTAGTTATTGGAAGTTATGAAGATCGACAATCCTAACGGAAGAGTATCAGTAGATGACTTTCTAGAACTGGTTGCGCTCATCTCAGAGATAAAGCATCCCAACACCCTTGAGTTAGTTGGATATTGTGCTGAATATGGACAGCGGTTACTTGTATACAATCACTTCAGCAGAAAAACACTGGATGATGCACTTCATGATAGAGAGGAAATCGACATTGACCTATCATGGAGTGCTCGCCTCCAGGTCGCTCTTAGTTCCGGAAAAGCCTTAGAGTAAGCCAAATTATGGTTTTATGCAGTCCATATCTGCCTCTCTTAACATGTGTAGACATTTATGCTCTGAATTACTTTCCCCTGCAGGTATCTCCATGAAAGCTTCCAACCCCCAATCGTGCATCAGAATTTTGAACCAGCTAATATCCTCCTAGATAATAAGTTGTCAGTGTGTGTTGCTGAATGTGGACTGGCAGAGCTGATGCCATCAAGTTCTGTCACGCAGGTAAGTTGTAATGTGTGGTATAGATATTGCATGTTCTAAGGACATCGAAAATGGGGCAAGTTCAGATTCCTTTTTCTGTAAGGGCTGATGGTGCTATATCTCAAACTGTGATACAGCCCACAGTTGGTATAATTTGTGAAGCCTAGCTGTTAATAGTGATATTCCGGTGCAACATGCACTAGTTCATTCTAAGAAAGCCTGTATCAGCAAATCAGATGTTGATAATCACTTCCCCTAATGTGGATGTGTATTGCATGATACGTCATTTCTTTCTTCCTGTAGCTTTCTAATAGACTAATAATTTACTAATAGTCTTTTAGTACAGTAAATCATTGTGCTGTACTGAAAATGAAAGGTTTCTTTTGTCAAATAAGAATGATTATATGTGCTTTCGTAGTCTTAAAATGAAGATTCAGGTAATAGGGATGATAGATTGATTTACCTAGTAACTTCTTGGCTTACCATGGGCCTATGCCACCCTACAGCCTTTGAGTTGTTAGAAAAGATAGATGGATCATTCAGTATTACGTACTCCGTATTACTTAACTTCTTTTAGAGAGAGAAAATTGCTTCAGTAGCAGTTGATGCTTTATATCCTAGTTTCACCACAAATGCATCTCATGCAGTGACAAATGCATCTTGTATGTTAATGGAAATGACTGTCATGTACTCACGAATGTTTCTTTTTGTTGCAGTTGTCAGGTCGGTTGCGCACATTACTGAATTATGATGCGCCTGAATTCCAGGAATCTGGGATCATTTCAGAACGAGGTGATGTTTATAGTTTTGGAGTAGTGATGCTAGAACTTCTTACTGGGCGTAAACCCTATGATAGGTAAGAGGTTTAAACTCTCATGCTTAACTTCACAATGAACTTTTCTCAATTATTTCATTTTTCTTCTCTGGGTGACATAAGAAAACAACTCTCTGATTCATCTGCGTGTCTGTTGCGAAAACTGAAAAAAATTATACAGTTCACGCCCTCGCCATGAACAACATCTTGTTAGATGGGCCGGTTTTCAGCTTCATGACATTGATGCCCTGTCCAAGATGGTGGACCCTTCTATTCGAGGGCAGTGTTCCGAGAAAGTATTGTCACGGTTTGCTGACATAATCAGCCGCTGTATCCAGGTAAGTCATTTTTGTTCTGGCTGTATCAAGATGCTTGATGCTTGATAATTCTTTGCACCGATGTCTGACATGGAACTTTGATGATGCAGAGGGAGCCAGAATTCAGGCCACCCGTGTCTGCAGTTGTCCAGGACATAACTAGTATTGTGAATGCTTCTCGCGAGGAATCAGATTAACAAACAGTTCAATGATTCACAGATCTCATGCGCCAAATTGCCGCTGGGAAATTTTGGAGATGGACTTTCGTCTTGCATAGTATTACAGAGCACATCATGTCACAGATTTCTGGGAGAAGTATAGCTGTTCATCCTTACCGGTGTCTCATGTAACTATGTAAATGATGAATAGGTGGTCACATTCATGCAGGGAAAACATTGTGCTTTCCAATGGAATGTACAGAATATTGGATATTTGGTGAACAGAAACTGCGGCGTAGAGAGCAAGAAAATATAGAAAAGGGGGAATATGAAGCAACTAGATGTAAAAGGGCTAGTACAATACCATGACCATCTTTGGTGAAGGATTTTGGGGATTCCTTCTGCAAAATCTTCTATCTAGCCCTTTGGAACAAGTGAAAGAGCTTCTTGAATTCCTATGGAATGGTTGGTTCAATGGAGTTGTAATCTTGGATAGACTTTAGCATGAGGTTAGACCTCGCTGGAAATTTATGTATGTTGAGCATGCAGTTTCTCCCATCTTTAAATTCATATGCGGCAACCAAACACATACATCTGTTTTTGTATTATGATTATGTCGCCCCTCTCACCCGCCCCGTTTGGCTATGTGCGCATGTCGAACTACGATCATTACCAAATATACTAAACTTTAGTAAGATTTGGTTCAAAATTTAGGTGGAATAAATCCAAATGCGCCTAAAGGGAGGTTAAGAGGCGAAAGAAGCGTAGAGCTTCAGCCTTAAATTAATGGCTACAAACTGAAATGAAGAAATGCAGAAGGAGAGCAACATTTCTATAGGTTCAGGCTCAAAAGCAGAGCAACATCTCTACAGATTGAGGCTTCAAAGCACAACATCTTTACAGGTTCAGGCTTGAAAGCAGAGCAACATCTACATCTCTACAGATTCAGGCTTCAAAGCAGAACATCTCTACAGGTTCAGACTTCAAAACAAATCAACATCTCTACAGATTCAGGATTCAAAGTAGAACATCTTTACAGGTTAAGGCTTAAAAGCAGAGCAAAATCTCTACAGATTCAGGCTTCAAAGCAGAGCAACATCTCTACAGGTTCAGGCTTCAAAGCAGAGCAACACCTGTACAGGTTCAGGCTTCAGAGCAGAGCACCATCTACTCAGGTTCAGACTTCAGAGCCGTTGTCTGCAGAGATGAACAGATAAATGACAGACGTACACTCGAGGATCAGAACAAGATAAACCAATTCATCGGTCACGCAAACGGGATTACGAAGCAGATTATAGAAGAGCCGTTGCTATTTCTCATGATCATAAAAACCAGCACAAGTTACAAGAGGTGACAGAGACCAAACAGCTAACTAGACTACAGAGCAGCATGGATCGGCCAAGAAGACATGGACGGCGTAATCTAAGAGGATGTGAACTTGGTGACGGCCTTGGTGCCCTCGGAGACGGCGTGCTTGGCGAGCTCGCCGGGGAGGACGAGACGAACAGATGTCTGTATCTCCCTGGAGGTGATGGTGGGCTTCTTGTTGTAGCGGGCGAGCTTGGCGGACTCGGCGGCGAGCTTCTCGAAGATGTCGTTGATGAAGGAGTTCATGATGGACATGGCCTTGGAGGAGATGCCGATGTCGGGGTGCACCTGCTTGAGCACCTTGAAGATGTAGATCTTGTAAGTCTCCACGCTCTTCTTGGCCTTCTTCTTGCCCTTCTTCCCCTCGCCGCCCTCCTTGGACGCCGGCACCTTCTTCTCGGCCTTAGGCTTCTTGCCCGCCGGGGTCTTCTCCGCTACCACCGGCTTCTTCTCCGCCTTGGGGGCCATGGATACCGCTGCTGCTCTTCGCCGGCGGGGAGAAGTGTGGTGGTGTTGAGCGAGATTGGGAGCTGGAAGATGGGAGGACTGGTGGGGAATTGTCGTCGGGGGCGCGGGGGATTTATAGGAGGGGTGGGGGGCAATCGGCGGACTCTGATTGGTGGAGGGGTGCGTGCCACGGATCGCTGGGCGTCAAGTTATCTCAGCCGTTCACCGCTGTTCGCAATGGACAACCCAGATGCGTCTCCGCGCGGATCGCTGACGTGGCTGGAAGTTGGGCGGGGAGCAGACGGGTTTCGGCCTATGCGCGCGCCAATTGTAGTAGTACAACAATTGGACTTTCTCCGTGTGGGAGTTTTGGGTTCAATTGATTCTCCAAGACCCCCCCCCCTGAAGCGACAACAAATCTGAAATAAAACCAAAACTTTCTCCTTGCTGGGATTTTTTTGATTTTTTCTATTATTCTTTTCGTTTTTTTTTTGTCTTTTCTCATATTCACAGTTCAAAAAATTTAATTGTAATGACTTGTAAAATTGCCCACATTTTTAAAATAATATTATAAAATGTTCGCTCATCTTGAACAAAATTCTTTTTATTTTATCATTTATTAATTTTGTCATTATATTTAAAAAACGTTCGCATTCAAAAAAACTTTAAAATTTAAAACTGATCGGGTATCTATAATACCTAAATAGTTCATCCCCACTAACTTATTTATCTTGACTTGCAAGCTATCCACATCATCAATTAGGCTCATCATGTAAAACTCTTTCACCAACTCTTCATGCACAGGCTCACATTAATTTTGCATCTGCATGCAACCTATCACAAATAAATAAATAAAAATATGCAATCAACTTCATAATTGATAAGAATTTTTTAATAGAAAATCAAATTATTAGTTACATCGCATTTTATTTCTCTTTGTATTCTCAAGTAAATAAATTAACAAAAAAATCAAACTCAATTTAGGATTTTTCATCAAAATTTCTTATATTTTTTTACTTTACTCAATATTTATTTCAAAGAATTTATAATAAATTATAAATTATTTCATAAATTTCACATGTTTCAAAACATTAAATTGTTTCTTAATAGTTTCCGCAGCAACGCTCGGGGTATCATCTAGTTTCAATAATTGCTGACACTTAAAAATGCGTTAATGCATATTAAAAAATCACACTTAAAATGCACTAAAGTGTAAATGAATGTTAGCATGATCACTCGCGCAACCACCCAGTTCTCATTTTTTTTAAATGCATTTAATAATGAATAAAAACATAAAAAATTGCACTCAAAAATAATGTTTATGTGTGAATAATTTAATACACTTAAGTCCGTGAACATTACACATTTTAAAAATGTGAAATATTTAATAAATGCGTTAAAGGGATTTAATACATTTTTTTATATGGTCATATTGAAATTTTTTATTTTTTTAGTACAAACATCTTTGAAAAGTAATGGGAAAAAAACTGAGCAGAGCAAACACTCATAAGCGCGAACATTTTAAGAAAAATAATTGAATGGCATATTTTTACAACTTTAAACAAATGAATGAGAATATGCAAATACTTTTTAAAACTTAACACACTAAATGCATTTTTTCATGCAAAAAAAATAAAAGAAAAGAAAAAGAAAAAGAAACGGAAAAAGAAACACGGAAAAGAACGAGCACGGGTGACTGCGCTAATGGGTCGGCCCAATTCATTTTAATGTCCAGTAAGCGACCTCGACCTGGATACTGCATTTCCCGGTCCGTTAATGAATTACAAGGTTAAATTTATACCGGGATTCAATAGTTCAAGGTTCTGATTTCCGGGATTCAAAGTTCACGGTTTGTTTTAGCTCTCGACTACAAGTTCACGGTTCATTTCAAACTTTTTCCCAGAAGCGAGGCCATCTACATTCTACTTTGAACTCGCTGTTTTTCTTAGAGCAAAATCATCAGCCGTGTTTGAGATGGGGCTCGAGTCTATCTTAATTTTAAACTAACAAAGCCATCAACCGATTAGGATTACTGATCATATGGAACCAAAGAAATAAAATACAACACGGTAAGATACATAGGCAATTCCCCGTAAAAAAATACATAGGCAATGGAAATCATATAACAAAGCCCCAAACGCTACCAACTAGAAGGCTAAAACAAAGATGCATGAAGTTGAAGACGTTGAAACCATCCATCAAGAATGTAGCACCATGGAGCTAGGATCATGCTCACACAGAGGAGAAGGGATGACAGGATCAACATGGAACGTGATCACCAATAGGTATGGACCCCTACATAGCACAACAAATCCAATTCCATATTTGAAGGAGGCCACAATCTTCTCACTTGCCTCGATTATCGTCGCACCGTCGGAAGATGAAGGGGTTATACCTAGAACAAGGATTATTGACGTCGGAGGATGGCCACGTAGAGAGGACCTAC
The DNA here is from genome assembly GCA_950022295.1 of Bromus sterilis. Taxonomy (NCBI): domain Eukaryota; kingdom Viridiplantae; phylum Streptophyta; class Magnoliopsida; order Poales; family Poaceae; genus Bromus; species Bromus sterilis. Next base: position 15,037,948 of record OX465598.1, on the reverse strand, counting down.
GCACACCCAACGAGCCGCCAAAACTTCCCTCGAGCAGAATTGTTCACGGCCCAACTACAGAAGAAGGGTGGCATCAAGCTTGGACGAAGAGGGTACACACCTTCTGTCACCAAACTCATCCCCACATCACCTACAAAACAGCTCCCAAAGGCAGCCCTGAGAGTGCCGCCACCGCCCATTGAGGTTAAGGTTTTCACCTAGGAGGCGAGAGGATGGTGGGCAGAGGGAGGCAGACCTGGCCAACGCCTCCATGGAGGAAGAACAACACCCTAAACGTCATCGTAGTCACGGTCAACCATGGATTTATCATGGTCTCGCTCCATACCACCATCCCACCCGCAGCATAGAGGTCAAAGAACGAAGAACGGAGGCTCCCAAACATATCCTAACGGGGAGACGCATCTAGACAGAGATGGAAATGTGGGACCAGATCTGGTGTCGTCGTCCAGTAGTACCCCGTCGTCCTCACGGTTGAGAACCCCACAACCACGCCTGCGCCACCGCTCGCGGCAGAGCTGATGGCACCATTTCGACTGAGGCCTCCACCCCAACTCCACAGCCCTCCTACGAGAGAGCGCATCGGCAGGTGCCCCGTTGCCACCTTCCTCGGCGGCTCCCCGTTATCTTGACCTCACGGTTTCGAGGCAGAACAAACCAATCCATGTTCCTCGCTTCAAACAGAATGCGCTTCGTAGATTGAAAATAACCCAAATAAACTCTGAAGATTCAAATTTGTGATTGCCTAGCTTGCATCACATTTTTCACTAGCACGGGAGTCAATGCATCTTTGAGCATGGTAAAGAAAAACCATCGAATCAAACATTATTTAAACAAGTCTTCAATGAATCACAAGTGCGCCCTTGTCTGCACGCCTGGAGAAGCGGGAGATACGGAGGATACATATCAAATACACAATTACTTCCACCTTCTCTCCTCTTACCATCCAAACCCTATTCACACATCAATTGGGTCATCCTTCAATGTTACGTCTGATACGTTCCAAACGTATCTATAATTTCTGCTTGCTCCATGCATGTTTTGTGTGACTTTGCCATGTTTTGCTTGAACTTTCATACACTTTTGAGCATATTTGGACTAATCTATTAACCCAGTGCACCCAGCTGCCAGTTGTTGTTTTCTGCTGTTTTTGTATATCAGATTTTTCGGCCATTAAAAGTGCTCAAAAAATCCGGAAAAATCAGATAAAAAATCAGCGACCCAGAAGCTTCCGGAATCACCAAGGTAGCGGAGGAGGGCCACCAGAGCGACTCCAGAAGGGTCCGTGGAGCGGTCCTACCCTAGGCCGCGCCAGGGGGCCTCCTGGCTGCCCTGTGGGTCCCCTCGACACCCCCTCCGCCTATATTTAGCCCTCGGGGTGGAAACCCCTAATATCGATCTCTTTTCTGCGAACTCGCCTCTGTACCGCCGCCGCCGTTTCAAGATCGGGGCTGCCTGGAGAAGCTGCCCCGGCACCTTGCCGGGAGGAGGAACCCCCTCTGGGAGACCATCAATGGACATGGACGCCTCTTGGATGTACCGTGAGTAGTCCCCCTTGGACCATGGGTCCGTGACCAGTAGCCATGTGATGTTCATCTCCTCTCGATTATCCGGATGACCGCGAAGGTTGTCGGGACGCCCAACGATTATCTGGAAACTATTCCGGTTGATCCAGGACTTCCCCAGTACCATTCTCATATGTTCCGGAACCACCTGGGACTACTCCAGAGTGATCCGGACATATCCTTAAATACCCAAAACTACTTCTGGTGCCCTTATGAACAATTCCATAAATCTCCGAAACTACTTCTGGTACCCGTATGAACTATTCTACTTTGCTTCCACTAAACCTTCTACCATACTAGTATTCTAACAGACTACTTCTCGTTACGTGTGTGACCCAATAGGTTTGGTATAATGCGGACATGACTCAGAACATCTTCCGGACATAGGTCAACAGCCTTTTGTCAATAGCCAGTAATCAACAGCGGAGCCATGGACACCCATGTTGACTCCCGCACATACACGAAGAAACTTCGAGTGAACCATTATGTTTATTCATGTACCATTCCCTTTGCTTCGTGATATATGACAAAGTTAGAGGAGAGATGTTTGGCACCCATGTGTAACAACTTATTGAACACAAGCCACTCGTTATCCTCTTTGCTCGTTTGTCTCTATTTCTCGTTATTGTATTCCGGTATCCCCGTGATTAAATCACAATGCGTCTGGCCAGACTAGAATGGATACCGTCATACCGAGTGGGCCCAAAGTCAATATCTCTTCATCGTGAAGGAGCAAATCCCATTCTTGAACTATCGCAGTCACTAGCCACACCATCTGACATACCCAGAACTTATTGTACTACTTCCCATTTACGGGAGGATTCATCTAAGAACCAAAGCATGTCTTCCTGTGTGAAGCAACTCGATACTCTCATGGTCTAAGGAATTACGTATATGATAACATTTCATGATATGACTTATAACGTAGTTATGATGTGATCTCTAAGTATATCATTCAATATTGGGGTTGGTTCAACATCATTGTTCTGCTAACAATATGCTCCCATTGCTACTGACATCCTTGTTACAAGAACAATGTCCATGATTAAGAAAACGTAATCATCAGTTAGCACATGAGCTGGTCTTAGAGGCTAAACCAGGAACTCTTGGTGTTTACATTTCCACACATGCAAGTGAGTTTTCTTCTGAATCTCATAGTCAGGGTCATTGCAATTATAGCATAGAAATATAAACATTAATTACGAACGTGGACATATATATAATAACATTTTATTATTGCCTCTAGGGCACATTTCCAACAAGAAGGGGGCACACTACTATTCTTTTTGAGAGATCCACACTAGTACTTCATCATCTATTCCTTGTACTCCATAGAGATCATCATCATGCATATAGATATGTGGGGGTCTTCACACTATAGAACTTGGCTTGTATATTCAATGATGAGCCTCCTCAAACGACCATTAGGTCTTCTTAGGCAAGCAAGTTAGATGCACCCCCACTAGTTTCCTTGCAGAGCTTTTAGCTCACATGTGCATCCGTTGCATGGCAATCCCTACTCCTCACATCATATCTATCATATGGCCTTCTCTCGCCTATGATTGACCTCATTGATGTGAGCCTTTCACACCTTTTTGTCTTCCTTCTTCACCTTATTTCTGTTTCGCCTTTTAGGTGTCAACTTTCTTGCTCACGCTCATCCATTGCATGAGTGCTCAAAATATCGAAAGGGAGTGGATCAAATTGACTTGTACCTGGCTAGTGGTCTGGGGACGAGTCAAGATAAGAATCAAAGGAGACTAAGTGTGAAACTTTAGTAGATAGTTGTTCTCAACAACCTTTTTTCTCTCTTTTTCCCAGTCCCTTGCTTGCACGCAAACACCATTTGGAGACATTCGAGTCACGGACAGCGAGAGCTCTTGCACCTTTTGTTCTTTTGTTGCTTGTGTCAATGCTAATATAGACTCTTGCTTGTTAAGACTTGAATTGAATTTCATGCTTTGATTGCTTTACTTAAAAGTCCTTATATGGTTGTGTGGCATGTCACCACAGAAATTATGCTTGTTATCATTTACCTACTCGAGGACGAGCAGGAATTAAGCTTGGGGATGTTGATACGTCCCAAACGTATCTATAATTTCTGCTTCTCCATGCTTGTTTTGTGTGACTTTGCCATGTTTTGCTTGAACTTTCATACACTTTTGAGCATATTTGAACTAATCTATTAACCCAGTGCACCCAGCTGCCAGTTGCTGTTTTCTGCTGTTTTTGTATTTCAGGTTTTCCGGCCATTAAAAGTGCTCCAAAAAATCTGAAAAAATCAGATAAAAAATCAGCGACCCGGAAGCTTCCGGAATCACCAAGGCAGCGGAGGGGCCCCACCACAGGGACTACAGAAGGGTCCCTGGCGCGGCCCCACCCTAGGCCGCGGCAGGGGGCCTCCTGGCTGCCCCGTGGGTTCCCTCGACACCCCTCTCCGCCTATATTTAGCCCTCGGGGTGGAAACCCCTAATATCGATCTCTTTTCCGTGAACTCGCCTCTGTACCGCCGCCGCCGCCGTTTCAAGATCGGGGCTGCCTGGAGAAGCTGCCCCGGCACCCTGCCGGGAGGAGGAACCCCCTCCGGGAGACCATCCATGGACATGGACGCCTCCCGGATGTACCGTGAGTAGTCCCCCTTGGACCATGGGTCCGTGACCAGTAGCTATGTGATGTTCCTCTTCCCCCTTTGTGCTTCCACTTTCGAGGCACATTTGTAATTTCTGCTGTTGCTATGCTGAGTTTGCTGGGATCTGATGGATTACGAGACTATGTTCAGATTGTGACGAGTAATATATTTGGTTCTTCTCTTTTATATTTTGTTCTTGAGTAAATTCTTGCATGTTCTCCGTTGTAGTATTTTACTCTGGCCAAGTAGTTTGTTGCAACTCCAAGAGGGAGCGTTATGCTTGATTGTGGGTTCAACCCCTTGATGTCTAGCTTGTGTGACAGAAACATGAGACTAGGGGATGTGTTGTTGCCACCAGGGATAAAACAACGGTGCTTGTATCCGCGGGTGCAAGGATTGTTTAATTTACACAAAGTTCTTTTAATGCAGTTGTCTGTTGCTTTGTGTTTACACTTTGGGTGGGATTCGCAACTTAATACCAGCGAGATGTTCTGGATAGATATCTCAAGGTGGATGATTCATAGTAGATGTAGTTGGATTTCGGTCTACTTACCTTGGCGTACTGCCCATTGCTTTTGAGCCCTTCCTTTCTTTGCAGCATAGTTAGCATTGCGGTGCCTTCATAATTCTGTCAATTGCCCAACTGTGATTTGTTTACCTCGCTAGCATTTTAATCGTCTTTTGGGAGAGAGACATCACTAGTGAAAATCACGGGACCCCGGTCCATCTTCACATTATTGTTTACATCCTTAGTTTACTTTCAGTCTTTACTTTCAGTTGCCACTATTATTATCTCTTGTGTTGATCCTTTGTAAACAGCAAGGCCGGAGGAATTGATAACTCCTCTGTACTCGTTGGGAGCAAAGTTATTTGTATATGTGTGCAGGTCCTGTCAACTCCCTAACCAGAAGCCAAGTTCTGGCGCTGTTTGCACCTTCTTGTATTTCTGCGAGTCCTACTGGAGACAAACCTTGGTATCTTCACCGAGGGAAATTTGCTGCTACGCTACATCTCACCTTTCACTTGGGTTAACCAACGAGGAGTGAGAGAACTATCCTCACCGTATCAACGTCTCACCCTAATTCTTTCCCTGTCAGCGGAGATATTGTGCATGTGGGTGTCTTGGGCCATAAGTCGAGACTAGGGACATGGTAGATAATATGCTTGTATGCTTCTTTGTACATGGGTTTCTTGAAAAAGTCCAAGACAAAATCCTCAGGGTGCACTTTTGCTTTATGATAGGTGCCACGCCATGGTTGCAAAGGACATTAGTCATGTTCCACCTCCTGCAAACACAAGTACATGCTTCAAGGTTCACTGCATACGATTTATCCTCATTAGTCACTCGCCATACGATTTATCCTCACTAGTCACTCAAACGAGGGCATGTTTATATATTATTAATTCAACTATTTATGCTTCATACAATCAAAACATATCGCGGTTGATTCCCTAAGCAACGCGCGGGTACCCTCAAGTATATAAAATATAAGGTACCTATGAAAGGCATACACACATTAAGGAATCATTCATGTGAAGCATTGAGATACATGAACACCCCATGGAACCTAATGTTGGTGTTTGGGTGTTCTTTTATCATTTTTGTGGTCATAGTGCACCTACTGTCATGATTTGTGCCCAAAACTGCGTGCAAATAGCCCCTAAATCTAGTGTATTGTTCCTTCACTCACCTTCAACCACTTTTAGAGCCTTTCTCCCAGCCTTCTAGGCCTTGTTCTTGGGATACTTACACCCCATACTTCACCTTTGCATTTTCTAGAAGAGTGTCTACCTTGGTAATGGGATCTGTTTTGATGGAATTCTCACAATCCTTTGCAATCTAGTATGTAGTAACTTTGGTGTTCTCATATATGCAAGACATGCATGTTGCATTCTCAAGTTTTTTATAACAAAAGCATTCACGTGCTTGATTTGAGAAGCTAGCATGAAAAAGGGATAACCAACGTGCATGCACTTAGCAATCATCATGTCTTTGCAAAATCTCTAGTAACCGAAGTCCTCAGCTGAATTACACGGAGTACCAAAAATCTCGTATAAAGTGGTACACATCGGTAAGCCGTAACCATAATCAAATTTTCTCAAGGATATTATCAATTTTCTTATCATATCAAATCCTCACAAGTCACATCTTTCCTCCTATGCGTTATCTTCCTCTCGCCACATAAAACTATATTCCTTTTGATGACAACATCATAATCACTATCACCAGCATCAAATGGATTGCTCTCTTCATCACTGAAAGACTTATAGTCATTTAAGGGAACAATTTTTTTGTCATGGTGTGATCTACTAGTTGGTCCTACACTAAAAGGTTTCTTCTTTGCAGGATCACACCCTAAATCTTCCTATTGCTCGGGATTATAAAAGTCTTCCACATCTATGTATCCTTGAAAGTGGAAAATAGGATACTCTCTTTGCAACTTTAGTTGCTCTATTATATGAAGTAACTCTGCCTCTTCTTCATAATGGCCTAAAGCTCTACAATCACCAAACTCGGGTGTCCAGATAGAATCAGTAGTGAAACTCATGTCTTCGTATTCCTCTTTTCTTTCATCTTCATATTAATCTTTTTTTTGCTCTTAAAGTAAAATTGTCCTTCCTCTCAATACTATTGCCCATTTATGTGTTAAAAAAGTTCATACAATTTGTATTATATGCTTAATGCCGACTAGCAAATGAGCTTAAGGGCCAGTTCTTTTGCAACTTATATCAACTTATTGTCAAAATAAGCTAAAAGCCCAAAAGAACTCATTTTTGTAGTTGGGCTTAACTTATCTCCACCAGGCTTCCCTTCACAATGGAAATAAGCCGGGGGCGGCCAGCTTCCCGCAGCTTCCCGCAAAGTGGCCAAGCGGTACATCTAACTACCCCGTACGCGGTTCATATTTACACAGAAAAATGCCACCCCACCTATCGTCTCATCCCCTCGCCCTCGACGCCCCCAACCTCTCCTCCTCTCCTCGGTCTCCAGCCGCCGCCAGTATAGGTTCGTCGTCGGCACTAACTGGTCCTCCCATCGCCGCCTCCCTCCGCCGCCGTAACCGCCTCGTTCCCCGCCTCCCTCACCGCGGACGTCTCCCCGAGCTCGAGGTCACCGGATCCCTGGTCCGGCGCACGCGTCTCCCCCGACCCACTTAGATCCAACGGCCTCGCTCTTGTCCATTGCCAACCTCCAAGCTCCCCAAGCGCCAGCCGCCGTCGGTGGCGCCTGTAGTGCTGGTCTCCAACCGCCTCTCCTCCTCCTCTCCCCTCCTCTCCCCGGTCTCATCCTCTCCCCGGTCTCCAGCCGCCGCCTCTCTTCCTCTTCCCGGTCTCCAACCGCCGCCGGCCATCTCCCGCCGCTGTAGCTCACATACCCTTCCTCCGGTTCAGGCGTGCAGCACGGGGACGTTGGCTCTGGGTAGCAAAGAATTCTCACTACAAAATTCAGAAATAAGTTCAGACAAAAGAACTGGATGGCTTATTTTCATGGGCTTATCTCCACATCAGCTTATCTAGGGATTATCTCCACGACGGCTTATGCATAAGCCGCAAGCGAAAAGAATTGTCCCTAACAATTTTGTTGTCCTCAACCTCCTTAAGGATTTCGTGAACCATGGCATTGTTGTTAAGCAGCACTAGGCCCGATATGTCATTTCCCTCTTCCGTGATATAATACAGATAATTAGTTAACCCAAAGACATGTACGCCCATTATAGCTTGCAACTTAATGAAGGAAATGTTCGAGTTGCATGTTGTCCTTTTTGTATTGTCTCTAGCATAAAACAGAAACCTCACATTCCAAATGTCATTGTCATCCAAACTACACATACAAAATACCATTAATATTTAAAAATAAAGGATATATATATATATGATCGTATTGGGTTTACAACAATGAATACATCTTTCAATTCAACACTACACTACAACAATTCAGACTAATTGTTCAATAATTCACTAAATAAACACACACTAATTACTCTCAATGCACCCAATCGACACTGCTCTAATTTGAAATTCCCAAATGAACACAAACCCAAATACCAAAATTTTAGGTCTAACATAATTTTAAAATCGACAGCGATAAAGGTGATGTTACTCACTCAACACCTAGTATCCCAGTAACCAATAGTGATTGCCCTGGGGATATCGACCACCCAATGTGCGAGTAACGCCGCCGCATGCTCTGATAGAGGCATCAATGCATGGAAAATGTTGTTGTCGCAACAATCACCCTCATCATCATGGAATGCCATGCCACCTCGTCTTGGGGTGCTCATGTGCCCCCTCCGTTGCAGACCCCGGTCGTGTCGCCTCCATGCGAGAAAGGAGAGCAATAAAGGGAGATCAATCGAAATGGGGTTGTGAGGCAGAACCATCGAAAACATCTCGGTCTAGCCAAATGCACAGCTCCGACCAATGCGGTCCCGATCGAGCCGTTAGCAGTGCACCGTCACCACTATGTCCACGTGTGCGATTTGCCACATGAATAACCGATCCAAATTTGGTTGTGTTTTCTTACCACTACCAATTATTGTGCACGATAAAAATATCATAAATCATATTGTGATAATTTTCTGCAAATCATATGGTGGTTTTATGCATTTCACTAGTCTAGGACAAATGAATGAGGGAGCGGTTTAGTCGTCCGAAATCTTACATTCTTAAGAAGTTGTTCTCCACTACTACCAATTCTCTCAACATGCACACACTCCACCTCATCATGCATGCCACATCACCCTCCACTACCATATTTCTCTCAACATGCAAGCATGCCACCTCATCATCCAACATGCATGAGAAAGAACCACCTTAATATGCCACTATGCATAATAAAACCCCACATGCAACATGCATGCATGGGAATTTTTATTTTATTATGATATTTATATTAAATCCTACATTAGTTCAAAAGTTATTATTTCAAATATACATGCTTCATTTAACCAAACATTTTCACTGAAATATTTTGCAAAAAAGTTCCGTAACAACGTGCGGGGCATCATCTAGTATTACTAGTTTTTAGGCCTGCCTTCATTTGTAATTTCTAAAAGCGAAGTAGATAACTCAACTCGGAAGTAGTCTTTCGTTGAAAAAGTCAGACATCAACAACGGATTGATTAACCGGTAACAAAACCATGTGCTCCCTCCGGTCCATATTAGTACAATTTTAATATATACTAGGAAACATGCCCGTGCGTTGCAACGGAAACAAACAAATCTTTATTCGATAATCATTGCTCAAGACATCCACATGCCTACATCTTCTATTTCAAATTTTCAACACAACGCCCCATCCAAGTCATCGGTTGTTCTTTTTCCTACCCTCATGCCACCCGTGTTGAGTTGTGTCCACACGATCTTAACTACTTTCTCCGTCTCATAATTTTTGTCATGGATTTTGTTTAAATTTGAAATTTTGAACTAAAACAGAAATTTGAAATTTTGAATTAAAACCATGACAATAATTATGGGACGAAGGGAATACTACTTTAATTGAGATTCTTTGTAAGACTAATTTTATCAATATAAGGTTCTTTCTAGGACTAATTTCCAACTCCATAAATAAGTAATAAGAATATGTTCCATACCTTGAGACTTGAATCCCAGTTGCAAATAAACCAAAGGCTTCAACGTAGCATGTATGCAAATTGGCACCCAACTCATGCAAAAACTGAAGCAATTTAATCTTGAAAATGAAACACTAAGCATCGTCTATTTAGTACAATCAGTAAACTGCATTGGCTAAGATATGTTGACAGTTTCCAATTGCGTTGAGTCAGGGATGACGGAAACAATACCCGAAGCAACTGATAAATGTGTTATGAACTTATGGAATAGATGATTGAACTTGCCGGAGGAATTTTTAGTTGTACACAAAGCTGCTTTGATCTTACTCATCGCCCGCTCCGATTGCCAGTCCGCCTTCCTCTTGCCTGTTCTATTTACACTGCGGCGGCGGCTGCACGCGGTTCTCGTTGTAGGCCACTCCAAACCACCATGTCGTCCTTCACACGAGTCCAGCGTCCTGCTCCTGCGCCAACCTCTCATAGTGGCTGAGATCAAGCACGCGCGGGAGATCCTCCACACGCACTCGTCGTTCCCGTCAGCCCTGGTACTGCATGGCATCACGCTCATCGCCGAACAAGAGATGATTGACACTTGCGTGTCAGTCTACAAAAATAGAAACTTGTGCTGAAACAACGGTAGAATGATATCATGAATGTAGGCAATGCCCGGTTGAATCGAGGACCCTTTTCCCCGGATAATGCTAACGTAGATCGAGCTACATGTAGCCCTTTAGTTTGAATAAGTCATAAAATATATTTTATATTATTCAAAAAGCATTGAATTTTTTTATAAATATATATACACATGTATATGACATATGTGCAAATTTTCATACCATTATACTTTCACATGTGGCGTATGAAAAAAGACAAATAATTGATTTTAAATGGGCCTTTTTGTTGTTGGTTTTGGGCTGATTTTTTTTGTGCAGACTTCATATTACAATATTTTCAAGTCAACTTTGACATATTCATACGGAATACATATAAGTTTCATAGATTTTTTTTCGGATTTTTTTACAACTTTTAAATATGTTTTACGATTTTTTTAAAATAAAGGGTTACGTGTAGCTCGGCCTCCAGAAATTCGCACTCCCCTTTTCCCCTCCTAATTCGTGTGGACATTGAGCTGTTCGTTGTGGATTTCTTGAAAGAGGCAATTACACCACAGGTGCTAAAACTTGGCATAGAGTCTCACTTTGGTACTAAAACTTATGGTATACATAAAAGTGATTCAATAACTTGGCTTTCGCGTGCAATACGGTTCATGTATGGCATCGTATTTCAGTTTTTTTCTTCTACAAGGCAGAAAGTAGACTTCACTTGTCAGCAATCAGTAAGCATTCCATAAAAAAATAAACAGGCATGAACAGTAATTGTTGACGCAGAAATATGTGTACTAATCAGGATTCGATTCTGCAACATCACATTAATCACACTAAGAGATTGAAGTCGCTCACCACCAAGCCAAACAATGTTTAGCTTCTTATTTTAATACAACTTATTTATATAATCGTCGGCCTTAATGTATTGCAGTGGACAGCCCAATTTGTACTGGCAGTTTTTTTAAAAAATTATACATGATGTGTAAATTATAATAATAAAATAAATTACTATATACATATATTCATGTATTAATTAAGAAAAATATTCTTCTGTTAGTTTTTAACAGATTTTTTAATAGTATATAAACTATAACGGTGTGTCAAAATAATACACATAAATAATAATTAATTATAAATTATTCAATTTACGTTACTTATGAAATGCGGGTATTATTTAAAAAACAATGTATTATTTGAAAACGTATTAACATAATAAAAAACATTTATAATGTACAAAAATGTAAGTATCTCATTAAATAATGTGCCATATGCAATTTGGGCCCATACTAGGCTCATTTCTTATTTTATTATACATAATATTTCTTAAAGCTTGAACACTTTTATATACTACTATAAACAAATATTAAAATATAAATTTTGTTATATACTTATGAGTGTTAATTTAATTATGTAGAAATTTGTAAATATAATGCAAATTGTTACGTGAATATATTTGTAATTCACAAAAAATTATATGAGTAATATTTAATTTAATACATGAATGTATTTGTAACGTAATTTACTGTATTAATATATATTGTTTGTAAAAATTATTATAATTTACACATCTTGTATAATTGTTTTAAACAAACTACCAATATAAATGGGCTGGCCAAAGCAAAACACTAAGGTCTACGATTTGATAAATGTGTTCTGTTGGAATGTGACACTAGGTTTCTGGTTCGAATCCTGAGTACACATTTTTTGCACCAATATTTGCTATCCATGCCTCTTTGCTGACAATTGGGGCCTAATGTCTGCTATGTAGGAAAAAAACTGAAATACGATGCGACATGAGCGTATTAATCATCTACGATCCTGTATATGCAGTTATGCACTGTACTGAATAAGAAAGCCAAGTTATTGAACCACTTTTATGGAGTACATCACAAGTTCTAGTACTACCAAAGTGAGAATTTATGCCAAGTTCTAGCACCTGGCGTAATTGCCTCTTCTTGAAACACCAACTGTGGCCAGGATGTCATGACATACTAACTGAAGAATTACTTTGTTCTATTGTCAATCAACAGAGATAATCACAGCATGGAGTGTCCTCGCGTTGCTCTCGGGACAGCATTTCATCGAGCATCTGCATTGTCCACACCGGCGATAGCATTCAGTACATCTTGAGTTACACTGCAGTGATTATCTCTGCAGCTCTATGCTTCAGCGCAAAAATAATGATGCCCCGGCGTGCGTCTTGAGCTACACTGCACTGCAAAAAATGCTTAAAAGTAGTGTTAAAGCACAGATAATCCCCTTGTGTGTCCACTGCACCGTCAGTGAAGTATTCTCACAGATTAGAACGAGACTGCTTGACAGACCAAATGAAGGTAGAGCCGAACATACAGCCTGACAAATGAGGGACGAGAATTTGGCCAAGAATTGGACATGAAAATGATGGTAGAAATTAAAGCACAAGCAGAACTATTAATTCTTCACAACCGGGAACGATGTGTTCCAACAGCATACAACATGACAGTCAGAACGGCCAACGACAGACCAACGTCGCTGGAAGCGAGAGACAGAGGGAACACTGCGACAAGAAGGTAACAGGCAGCCTAAGAGGATGTGAACTTGGTGACGGCCTTGGTGCCCTCGGAGACGGCGTGCTTGGCGAGCTCGCCGGGGAGGACGAGGCGGACGGAGGTCTGGATCTCCCTGGAGGTGATGGTGGGCTTCTTGTTGTAGCGCGCGAGCTTGGCGGACTCGCCAGCGAGCTTCTCGAAGATGTCGTTGATGAAGGAGTTCATGATGGACATGGCCTTGGAGGAGATGCCGATGTCGGGATGCACCTGCTTGAGCACCTTGAAGATGTAGATCTTGTAAGTCTCCACGCTCTTCCTGGCCTTCTTCTTGCCCTTCTTCTCGCCGCCCTCCTTGCCGGGCACGCGCTTCTCGGCCTTGGGCTTCTTCCCCGCCGGGGTCTTCTCGGCCTTCTCGGCGGCCACCGGCTTCTTCTCCGCCTTGGGGGCCATGGGAGGGAAGCTGCTGCTGCGCCGCCGGGGAGAGGTGTGGTGCGTGGAGGTTGGGGGATGGATGGAGGAAGGTGTGAGGACTGGTGAGGGATCGGCGGCGAGGGCGCTGCTCATTTATAGGAGGGGGGAGGTGGGGCTCCTATTGGTGGAAGGGTGGTGCCACGGATCGTAGTGGTTTGATTTGATCTCAGCCGTTCGCCGCTGTGCTCGATGGACGATCCAGATGCGCCTCGGCGCGGATCACTGACGTGGCGGTAAGGTGGGCGGGGAGCGGACCCGCTCGATTGTTTTTCGAAGCCCACGCGCGCCAATTGGACTTTCTCCCAGGCGGGAATGGAATTTTGGGTTCAATTGTTTTTCGAAGTACTACTACCCCCCAAGACCCGAATGAATCGAGGCCGTGGATATTTTGCTTTGGGCAGCTCACGATTTCGACGAAGAGCAATGCAATGCATATGTTCCTGGCTTCAGAAAGCATTTCTTGCACTTTAGCGAAGTAACGAACAATCATTACATATCACTGTACTCCTACTTAGTAGTACTGTACTTGGGGTAACTCCAACAGCTGCTCGAATTACTTTTCATTTTTTTCATTGAATGTCTAATCCTCCAAAAAAATGTCTAATCGTTTAATTGACCAGAAAAATATTCGGATACAATTAAACAGAAATCAAGCAAAAAATGTAATAATTCGTTCAATGGCAAACATTGGGTACCACACACACATCTCCAAAGAACATGGGCCGTCATCGTCTTTACAATTTTTCAAGGATGCGACATCATCATTTTCTTAACCCCGAGCAAGTGATTTCGCTTTCACCGTAGACGATCGTCGGGTTGTGGCACCACCATTGTGCAACTGATCAACCTGCACCATCTCGAAAATGTACCATGAGGCAAATATAACTAACCGCTACATGTGTAAGTACATCAATTGATTTTCTAAAGAGAAAGAGATAATTAAGAAGTGTCGGTAAGATAGGGGGCACTTGACCTCGTTGGGGTGCCATCAAGATTTACAATTTCAGAAGGATGGACGGAACAAAGAAAAACATGATATAAATTGATAAAACGTTGCTATCTATTTCAGAAGAAAAACTATTTGGTCTCATCACACATATATTTGCATTGGGAAAGATGAAATTTCAGTGTTCTATGCCATCCATTGCTATTGAAGTGAATTCAGTCTGACAATTATACAATTTGACTCATGCACTAAGACAAGCAATAAGAATAATATACTTCCAGAAAATAATGGACTCCATTGGTACTGGGTTGAACCCCATCGATCTTGCTGCCAGATATCCCGCGGAACCAAAACCCATATGTATTTTACCCATAACTGTAACTCAAAATCACATAAAACGATAAATCTTAGTACTTTGTTGACAAACGTTGCATGCTAGTTTGGAACATGGAGCCTTACAGCGAAGCAATGCACCAGCATTTACTAATCCTTTTATTTCTTCATGAGAATTAGCTAAATTATTAAATATTCAGCAAATGGCTGTTGAGACTTAATCTCCATAGCAGAAAACTAAATTAATAAAGAACCGAGCATCATTCATTTTTGTTTATATAAAAACTAACTCAATTGAAATGATACTTTCGTGAAAGTATTATCAACCCATGCACTCGCGTCAATCTTACGAGAAAATTCATAAATAGTAAAGGCTTTGCCATAATTGATACTGTACAAAAATGTGAACTATATACCATCAATTAGTTCATTATGTACTCCGTTTTTACAGCATATCTAGATACAATATATATAATGATCATGAAATCCAATGTGTGAAATGAGAATCTCATACACAGTAAAAGTATAAGCAGTTATTCTGTTTATTACAAAAGATCTTGACGCATAGCTAAAAGTGATACGCAGGCTATGTGATTTTTTAAGTTACATAAGTTTCAGTAGTGGCAAGAAGAATTCCCACACATGGTAATTTAGATGTTGAAGTAATATGTGTTGGTTGATATTTAAGTTGCGTTGTTATTTTCCTAGTGATGTTGTGTGAGTCGAACGCTCAACACTTCGCCTTATCAAGGACCTAGCGTAATTCGTTGTGTATAAAGAATGCTTACGGTGGGTTGCCGGAGTGACAAAAACCTAAACCCCAGTTTGCACGCTTTTGCACAAGGGAACAATGGATCACTGGTCGTATTGCTATGGTTAGGCTTTTGCCTTAATTACTATCTTGTATTTGCGGATGCTTGCAAGGTGTTTAATCATAAGAGTGCATTCATCTTGGTCTAGAGGATGCACTGACATAGATCCACCCACCAAACACTTATCAACACAGTACATAGTACCGATACGGAATATGGCGAAAGCACATGACTACCTCTCCCGTGTGTCCTCAAGAACACTTTAGCTTTTATAAGCAACTTCTCCTTTGCTAAGAAAGGATTGGGCCACTCTTTACTATCCAGTATCTTTTACTTTGCTCGTCTTTACTTTCCTGTCGCTTATACCAAGAAAATCCCTAAAAAGTTATCTTCCAGTGCTTGCAGTTATCTCTTTACCAAAGTCACTTGCTACTACTTTCTGCTCCTCGTTGGGTTCGACACTCTTACTTATCGAAAACACTGCAATAGATCCCTCTACGTTGAGGGTCACCAGGCTACGTTTTCTGGCGCCGTTGCCGGGGAGTGTAGCGCTATTAGTAAGTGAAGCTGGTAAGAAAGTTTTTATATTTCTGTTTTTAGTTTTGCCGTTGCTATTTTTGTCCTTATGAACACCCCTACTCTTGGATCGTTGTTCTTGGGGAGCCGCCCCACAACTAAGGTAGTTACTCCTGCCCCTACTGAAATTGTGCCTTATAAGATACCATCTGGTATTATCGATTATGTCTTAGCTAATCGCTACGCAGGAGACAGACATCCAGGTGAACACTTGCTATATTTATCACAACTATGTTCATTATTCAAGCTTGCAGGTGTGTCGCTGGAGTTCGTTATGAAGAAATTATTCTCCGTATCGCTTACAGACAAAGCTTCAGATTGGTATAAGTTCCTCGATAACTCACATTCTCTCAATTGGGAAGAGCTTATGTCTCTCTTTTGGGAGTAGGAGTCCCATAGGGACTCCACACCTCCCTTTGTCGGCCAAGGGGCCTCTTGGCCACCTATATAATGTGGGGGAGGGGTGGGGGGCGCAGCACAACTTGTCCCAAAGGCCTATGCGCCACCCTCCCTCCTCTAAACCCGGTTGCTCCACAATTAGACACCGGTTTAGACGTTGTTCTAGATCGGAATCCGTTAGGGTTTTCTCACTCTAGTTTTCTCGGTGGCGCTCATCTCTGGACGGCGGAGCGCTGCTGAATTGCTGCTACGGAATGTGTGGATACTAATAGAGGGATCATATCTTTGGTCCTTCTCCGAGGAGCTTCTTCTTCCTCGGTTATCTTGATCGAGGGACTGTTTGTGGGACGATCCGCGAGATCTACTTCAATGAGCTACACCAACTCTACTTCCGCTACATCGGTTGGTGAGCCATGACCTAAAACCTTGTATGCAATCTTCTTGGATGATCTTGGGTTCTTGATTCGTAGGCCGAATTTTTTTTGTTTTTTACTACGTTTCCCAACACTAATCTCACCATAATAGAGGTTGTAATGGCATGGTCAGTAATCAAAAGAAACTGGATGTCTTAAGATGCCCCTGAGTTAAAATCATTTTCCTTGTGTACAGAGCCAAGAGCATCTCATGGTAATGAATAGATGATTATATTCAATGCAAAAACTGGAAAATACCACTTACTAAATATCTTACCATCAACCATCATTGATGATGAACTTGCGATTGACTATTGAGATCTCAAAACACTTTGAATGCACATCGACGACAAAAAAAGCACACAAGTGGATCAAAAGGCCAAAACAATCATTTTTTTCTTCCTGGTCGACAGAGCTTGGCCGTTAACGGTATCAAAATTGCAAACTTTTGATACCCGACCTCAACTTCTCTCTCAGGTCATCTTCCTGCGTTGACCACATGTGATTGATTTATGTAAGCAACTTGATGTCAACAAAAAAATCTGTAAAATATGTTGGTAATTAACATCCAATTAATGCAAAACTAAAGTGAGGAAAACAACCAAGATCTCGTATGATATGAAATTATGGAAACATATACACACGCACCTCTCATCTTTTGTTTGAACTAAACATCTGAATCAAGCTGCATAAAATCCATAGAATCAACTACCTACTCTCTATCTCATAGAAAATATCTTTTGATAATGACCTCATGCACAAAGGGAAAAAACACAAGAATCAACCATTCACCCTCATAAAAAATCAAGCTCATGTCATGAACACACGCCCTTAAGCCGCAGCCCTGGGCCCCAATCCGCCGCCTCAGCGGAAAAATTGGCAAAAA
Source organism: Bromus sterilis (assembly GCA_950022295.1). Taxonomy (NCBI): domain Eukaryota; kingdom Viridiplantae; phylum Streptophyta; class Magnoliopsida; order Poales; family Poaceae; genus Bromus; species Bromus sterilis. The sequence goes on along the minus strand of OX465598.1, from coordinate 15,020,215 downwards.
TTCACAAATTTTGCAACCCGCCTTGCTTTTGCTCTCTCGCCTCGCAAAAATTCAGAATTGGCACCAGTGTTGGTCGGGGGCGGCACGCTTGCTCCCTCGTCTGGCTTTTGCCGCGACCGAAACCTACACCGACTAGCCGGAGGAGGGAGGAGTGGGCGCCTCTTGGGGCGTGTCTAGCGGAGGGCTGGCGCCGCTAGAGGTGTCGGAGGCGGCGGCGGGCGGGCGCCGCTGGAGGTGTTGAGCGGCAGCGGGCGGGCGGCGCTGGGGAGCGGCGGGCGGGCGCCTCTGGGGGTGTGGGGAGCGGCGAGCGAGGGAATGGTGGGGGGCGACGGGCGTTGGTGGAGGGGGTGAGACGGGTGAGGAAGGTGGGGGAGGGAGGACACGACAGGGTGAGAGGCATGCGTCAACGGTTAGCGAAGTAACGTCGTGGGTGGCGCTCAACATCGTTACTATTACTGTTGTCATTAGATGTTAATCAAACGATAAAAAAATATGTTTTGGATCTGATATAATGGGTCTTTTATTGGTGCAGTGATAGAAAGATATTTTCAATTCTTATTTTTTCAGATATAATTGTTTGTGTTTTATATACTAAACATTTTTACTTTATCATAATTTATCTTTTAATCAAATATACATCACTTACTATTGATGCACACTTCGACATGCTATTTTAGAAATTATTTTCAAATATATATATTATGTTGCATATTTTCATAAATTATTAAGTTGGAATTATTTTAAAATGTAATTTAGTATGTCATATGTAGCTTAAAATCTTTTGTCACCATATTAATAGATAAGCAACTCAAAGTGATCAAGTTAGCCCCACAAATTAGTTGATGCTCCTAGTATTAATAGTGACTTATGTGTACTTGCTATAGTGTTCTTAAATATCTATTAAATTCGTAGAGAGTGTTATATTTATAAACCAAACAAATTGTTTGAGATGTTTCTAGAGTACTGTAGCAAATTTGGAGTTGTGGGAATAACATTTCCCACGCAGAGTGAACTAAGAAGTTAAACATCGAGGTATAAGTTATGGAACACCTAGATTTTTTTTTACATGCACGATGTAAATTAGTTGCTTTTTAGGTCATAATTAGCTACAGGGTGTTTTTTTTGCTTAAAGAAAAAAAAAACATATATGTTGCACTTATAGTACCAATTTTAAAAAGAAGCAGTTAAAGATGTTCTAGATGAATGTGAGATTTGTCCTGGTGTGATATTTATTTCAAATGCACAATGGTGTTAATGTTGTTGTTAATCTATGATACCCTAATTATTTTGGTTAAAATTTAGTAATATTGAGAGTAGTATTTTTTGCATCAAGTATTTGTGGATATTGTAGATCAGTTTTAGGTTTTTTTAATGTGTTAAGTTACTTTTCCAGATTCAGCCCGTGCGGAGGACACTACTCTTCTTGAATTTATTGATCCTACATTGGGCGAGAGGGATTCTGGTTTAGGCGTCGATATGGAGTGACGATGCCTCGTATAAGTGGCCTACCATGATGTTAGGTTCGACATGCCACTTGATGAAGCTCATGTAGGGTAAAAGAAGGTTTCAAGGGATGGGAATGAACGTGACCAACTAGAAACAAGCAACGAAGAAACAGGTAGTGCGGAAACAGCAAGACCGCGAGAGACGAAAGTATGCGAATGTTAAAGCTTTAATTAGATAGTGCTGATGTGACACGTGAGCTAGATAACTAATGGAAATTGCTTCACGTACGACAATCGCCGTACGATTTTCATACGATCCTAGGCTTGTGCAGCACTTGCCTCTGGGCGCTGCTCTGCCCCGGTGGGCCGGTGCTAGCGAGCGGCCGTTCGCACGGCACCGCATTGTGGTACGTTTATAACATTAGCGATACGGTTGCAATTTTTTTGGTATATGGATACAATAAAAAATTGTCGTGAATACTTTTTTAAAGTTTCTTTACACTTGCACCAAAATATCTAACAAAAAATATTGCGTCCATATTTACCATCAATTGATAGCAGAAATTTTGATCACCGATGATAGCATTTTTCTCTACGTTCGCAACAAATTTCGCAGTCGATCATCGCTAATCATACTTCATTAATTTTAACATAACGTTTGCAGCACATTCACGTAACATGGTCAACAAAACACGCATATTAATCATAACTTTTTTTTTCTTGTGTGGCGGACGACACAGGTGCGACCGACGCTAGCTTGTGCCGGCCCACCGGAGAGAATCATTTCCCTTATCTCAATCTTCCTCGATCTGAACATGATAGATGAAAAAACTTAGTTGCTTGCTATCGGCCATGACAGCTAGAAAATATTTTTTCGTCCCATTTTATAGGTAAACGAAGCGAACCAGTTTCAATCCGCTGCAAGAAAATAAAACCTACTCTATGTCGCTCCCGCGGGCGATAGGGCCGAACCCTAGGACGCCGCCACGGTACACTCCCCTCTCGGCCCACCACCCCTCCGTCGTGAGGCGCCACCGGGCAAAGCCCGGTTGTCGTAGGTGGCGGCGAAGCTGTCGTTCGTCTCCTTTTGGGGCTCGGGCTGGCGCATGACAACCTCACATGCGGAGGGGAGCGCACGTCTTCTGGTGTGGACATGCAATCTTTTTCACATGGGTGGAGGGGTGTGAGCGCCGGGGTGCATAATCTGCACGGTCTCTGCCAGGACGCCGGTGCCACGATAGCGGCGTTCGTGGACGCAGTAACATTTTTGAATGCTTTTTCGTGGTTGCTTCTTTTTCTTCGTGTACTCGTCATGTACCACATGCCCGATGCCGATCGCCAAATCGGCACCGCCGCTACCATCGCCAACCCGCACCATCATCATCCCGACCCGACTCATCCCGGCACTGGTGACAGAAAAAAATGAGTCATTGTAATCAAGGCTACGAGTTAGTATGGATTATGCCAAATCTAAGCTTGCATTTTGATTTTGGATTTCACGTGGACTTAACTTGCAGGCTGGAATCAATTCGGCGTTGTGTTGAGTAGTAGTCTAGTAGAGACATTCACATGGCCCACATCGGATGTACATCCATCGTACAAAAAACGTCGTATGTATAGAAGGACCGATAACTAATTCTCATCTGAAGGAGAATTAGCAAATCCAAAAATATTCATGTACCATCGCAAGAAGAAAAACATTTCCTAGATCTCGTTTTATCCATCATGTTTTTCTAACACATAACCAATCTTTGCCTTTTTCGTCTATTTGGTCACCACGGCAATTTGTATACCTTCGCAGCGCACAACCACATTACTAGCATCGATTGAGACTTAACGAAGTCTCAGTCGACTGAGATCTAGCAAGGCCGTTTGCGAAAAAGCGTGTAAGCACAATGTTCTTTATTTGTCTTAGTACCAAAGGGCTCCGCAAAAAGAAAAAAAGAAGGCCCCTGTTGCCTCTGCACAGGATGCCCCACCTAGACCCTAAAAGTAAGAAAGCAAGCCCCGCCGAGGAAAGGTTCCGGAATGTTCCGTCCATCCGGCCGGCCGGAAGAACCTGACTGAAAAGCGATGCACCAAGACCACACATATTTTTAGCTTGGTAACACGTCTCCACTCACTGGAAAGAACAAGACGACGCCACGAAAAAAAAAGTCATTAAAAAATTAAATGACGGGCAATTCAACGGACCTGCGTTTCCAACCCAGCAAATATGATCCAAGCACGACGAGCTAAAGAATTGTATCAACCGGACAAAACAACGACCGAGACCGACCCAGCTCGGACAGCGACGGGAGGCTCACCGTGGGCGCCAAGCACGTCGGAGCACAACGTACGTACGTAGTACTTCCTTCGAGGGGGGGAAGAGATTTCCTGGCCACGAATGGCTCTACGCTTCCAACGCCGCATCCTCCGGCCAGCCGATGAAGACCGCGGCGGGCCCCTTGCTCAAACTCGCGGCTCACAAGTCACAAGGAAAGTCACAAGCTTTTAGATTTGCCATACAGGTTTTAAATAACGAGAGCATCCTTGACCCAACTTCTCATGGTGCTGGTGGGAGGATCAAAGTTGACGAATCACGAGTGGAGTAATCGCAAAGTTTACATTTTTCCTTGTTTATTATTGTGTTGTTGTTCCCCTTGGATTATTGACTATTGATATTGCATTGCGCAAATCCTTGGGTTATTGAGATGTACTTACTTCCCTCGTTTCATAACAATTATCATTGAATTGATGCATTAGATATTTAAATACACCTAGATACCTTCATTTTAGAGAGTGTTAATAATTATCAGAAAAGGTACTATAAAATGAAGTAAAATCTTCAAGGTGCCGTCCCATTTTACGGTTGCCAAATAAACAACCTTAGGTGATGTAAATTGTATCATCTAGGCGGCTTTTCCAAAGCAAAAACAACGTCCCCGAGTTGTTGCCACGCGCGCGTAAAAGTTAACTGCCACACCTCGATTTGTAGATCCACCACCGCGGTGCCTCCCTGTCGCTTTTGACATCTCCACTGTTCTTCGCGGTGCCGCAGTTGCCAAATCCCGCCAACTTTCACCGCACGACGCCACGCCAAATCTCGTCCGCCCCGCACCTACTTCGCCTCCGTTGTCGTGTCAAATCCCGCTCTCCGTTTCTCCTGCCATTCTTCGCCCGTCAGTTGCCGATTCATTGATGTCGTTGCACCGTCGCTCGAGCAGCTCCATATGGTGTGCACCGCCGTGAGTCCGGATGTTACTCGACTGAAATCACCAACGATGTCGTGCGCTATTGTCTCGACACATGGGGCGATCCGAAGGTTGTTGCCCGTGCTTTTGACAAGGCGTGTTGGCGCCTTGGTCGGTCGAAGCTGGACTTCAATTTTCTGAAGATCGAAACTCGGGCCGATCTCGAGTTTGTTGGTCCAGAAAATCAACATGACGACCGTCGCAAAGAAGAATGAGACAAAGATCATTCTAAATCAGTGCGATGATCGGGATGACGAGACGAGAGTGAGGTTTATGGCGGAAAATCCGCACCTCGTGCAGGCGGAGTACGAGTTCTAGGCGTCTTGAAACAACGTGGCAAAGAAGAAGAAGAAGGCATATTTAAATTTGCATGTTTAATCGGATTTACAATGTTTTAATATTTTAGCGTCCAATATATATCACCTGTTCAAGTAAAATGATGTTCTATTTTACATTGTCTGTTATAGCAAAACTATTTGATAAGTAGGATGTATAATACACTTTTTGATGATGTGAAATTACTTTCATTATGTGCCTAAAATACATATCTTATTAAAGATGCTTGAAGATATCAGAAGTGCAATGCAAAATTATCCCCGAAAAATGTGTCCATCGAGTACATAGTTTGCCTTTTTTAGGAGTACATGGACTTCCAGAACATGCTTGTTCCCTCTGTAATTTTTTAGTAAAGGTGACGGCGACCTTTGTTGTTCAAAATACATAATACTGTACTGTATGATATTCGGAGCGAAAGGTGGCCCCGCCGAGGAGGTTCCAGCGGGGGGTTGCGGTGTCGATCAGTCCATGATCGATCGGCTGAGGCCACATACATAGATATTACGTCCGTCCGTCCGTCCGCAGCTGGTGAGAGAAGAGAGAGAACCTTTGCTTTTTCGCCGGCCAGACAGACGAGCAAGGAATGGACGGGGAATGTTCCCGTGTCGTGTCGTGTCGGCTCGCGACGAACGAGCACCATCGACCCCGTCTTGCCCGTTGCCTCCCTCATGGATGGATGCTTCTCTCCGAGTCCACATGTTTAGGTTATTATTACGTTGTTGCGCTGCATGCCATGCATTCGATTCGAGCATGTATGAAGCCATGACATGTCTGAAAGCCAGCTCTTTTCACTTACAAAATTAATTAATCCCACGACCGAAAGGATTCAACGCGCACTGCGAGCAGCAAAAGATATCAAAACCGACCACACACCGCACACCAAGGGAGAAGCATCCAAAGCATGGCCACCTAGCTTCCTTGCTTGTACGACGGGCTAAAGAATCAGCGGCCCCGACAGCGACGGGCGGGCCGGCGTGGGCGCACAAACTAAGTAGAAGTACTACGTAGTTCGAGGGGGACGAGGTTTCGTGGCCACGGATGGCTCTACGCTCCCATCGGCGCATCCCGCCGATGGCGACCGCGCTCCGGCCCTACACCCCTCCAACTCGCGCCCCCCGTCGCTGTCGAGCAACCGCAGCCACTTGCGCCCGTCGACGGCGGAGGGAAGTGCGCCACCAGGTGTCGACCGCCCCGACCGATGGCTACGTCAAGCCGCTGCCACCGGTCGGGACGGCCTCCCTCCCTCCACGTCGCGCCGATCCTGGGCGCGGATCGTCCACGCAAACTGCACGTGGAGATACGGGACGCCACCGGCCGCGGAAAAGATCTCAGCTTCATTCACCTCTGCAGCGAGCGGCGAGACGACCGAGCTAGCTAGGTAGGCGTGTCTTTAAATACAAGCCCGGGCGAGGAGAAGCACACCACGCTGCCTCGACCGCCACCGTCTTCCTCCTCCTGCTGGATCGGATCCAAGAAGAGCGTAGCACCTGCGAGGCTGCGACCAACCAGATGGAGCGTGCCGTGGGGGTCTGCGGCGCGGCGGCGGCGAGGTGCGCGCTCTGCGGCGCCAGGGCGGACATGCACTGCGCCGCCGACGCGGCCTTCCTCTGCGCGCCCTGCGACGCCCGCGTGCACGGCGCCAACTTCCTCGCCTCCCGCCACCGCCGCACGCGCCTCTCCGCGCCGGACAAGGACGAGGACGCCATGTCCGGGACGACGACGTCCAGCTCCTGCGTCTGCACCGCCGACTCCGCGACCACGGCGACGGTGAGGCGGAGGGGGAAGCCTCTCGCGGCTAAGACGCACCGCGCGCGGGGCGAGGAGGTCCTGGAGGGGTGGGCCAGGAAGATGGGCCTCGACGCGGGGGCGGCGCGCAGGAGCGCCGCGGGGGCCGCGCGCACGCTCCGGGCCGTGGCCGCGGCGCCGAGGAGGGTGCCGCTGCGCGTCGCCATGGCGGCCGCGCTGTGCCTGGAGGTGATGGAGGCTCACCGCGCCGGCGCCCACGAGGCCGGCCACGCGCTCCGGCGGCTGGAGGCGTGCGCGCACGTGCCGGCGAGGATCCTCGTGGATGTGGCGTCCTCCATGGGCCGCGCGCGCGCCAGGAGGCCGGCCGCCGCCGTCGACGCCGAGGAGGGCTGGGGCGAGTGCCCGTGAGCCAACTACACAAGACCCATGACTTCTGCACCACATGACCCATGACTCGTGAGAAGGCGGCTAATTAAGCTTTCTTGGAGTAGTATAATTTCTAGTAGAGAGTTTGAGTAAAAGCTGATCAAATCTTGTTGTTAATTGTTATTAGAAGGATAATACGATGTAATCCAAAGGGATGCTGTCAGCCATGACAGCAGAGTGGATCACAAGTTGTTTAGTAGTGTTACAGTATACTTCTTGGTTATTTAGTTGAACTGATTAGGCTTTTCAACTAATTAATTATGAATCACATGGTGTGTTCTTTTTGCGATAAAATGAATCACATGGTGTTTGTCTCTTAACAAGTTGTAGCATGGTTTGTTTATGCATGAAACTATTGATCTTTATCTCCAAGGATATTGTTCATTTTACTTGTCCATCATCTTGGAAAAACAAGTTACAAATCATTGTGGGAGGTAGACACGGAAAACATCAATCGAATTAGAAGCATATGCACGCTTTGTTGCGTCGTTTTTGTTCTTCACAAGCACACAAAACCAGGTTGTTAATACTAAAGAGAAACTAATTCTTCTCATGTGAAGTATGTATACAGAAATGCTAGACCTACAAAACACTTCTACATAAACCTACGTAATTTCCTTCCCTACGAGGTGTTTGTGATATTTGCAAGGCCATGGATGAGGATTTTATGCATGTGATGATCTTCTGCTCTCATGCGAAGGCATTCTGGACTGCTGCAAGAGACCGGTTTGATCTTCATCTACCTCGGCTGCACCCTCAAACTTGGACAAAGGATATTGTTTTAGACCCTATAATCAAAGATGATGAGAGGGGTCTAATAATTCCCATCATGTACTCAATTTAGACGTCTCAAAAATGGTGGACTCTTGAGAAAGAAGGTTATGATCCGGTTCAAGCAATCAAATGGGTTCATGAGAACCTAGCCATTCTTGATCTCCCAAGAAGAAAGGCAAGGATATCGTCTCCAACTTGCTGGCGACCACCTGATCCAGGGTGGATCACCATCAAGACGGATGGTGCAATTGACGTGGATGTCATGAAAGGTGGAGCGGGCGGAGTCGCGAGATCCCATCTCGCCTTTGTGGGGGCATGGAGTAAACCTCTTCCCGGAGTCACGGATCCCTTTGTTGCGGAGTTGCTGGCTTATCGAGAAGGGGTTATTTTCGCTCGTCTTCGTGGCTTCTCACATGTGATAATGGAGACTGACTGTCTGGAGCTGGTTAATCTCTGGAATGAGCGCAACAATACGAGGTCGATAGCTACGCCTATGTTAAGTGAACTTGGTGATCTGGTCCCTAGTTTTGTATCTTTTTTGATTAATCATGTTGTTAGAGAGGCTAATTTTCCTGCCGGTTTTTGTGCTAAGTGAGCTCGTAGCTTGACTAGCACAGAGAGCTGGTTAGATATTAGCCCAGATTTTCTAGTTCGCAGCCTTCGGGCGGATTGTAACCGAATTCTAGTCAGTTAATAAAGTCATAAGTTCGATGCAAAAAAAAATCATACCACCCCCTAAATTTCAAGGGTGCTCCCGTGCCTCCAACAAATGATCAATAAAAAACTGTCAAATCATTATGTAATCCCCTTAAATCATCTCCAACAGGTGTGCTTCGTTTTGGCGCTGTAAAATGGATTTGTAGCGCGCCGTATCACGTTTTAGAGCGTGGTGATGAAATTTACTTTTACAGATGCCTAAAAATGCAGCGCGTATAAACTATGATTTAGCACACGCCGTAAAATAAGGCCAGACCATGGCCGCCCCGCCCCCTGTGTCGTGGTCTTTGCCACGCGAGCCCTCGTCCGCCATGCTTGTACCGAGGCCGTGCTCGCCCCCGGCCGCCGCCGCTTGAAGGTCTCGCGCCGCAGCCGCCCGTGGCCTCGCGCGTGGCCGGCCCCGCCCGTGGCTGCTCACGCCGCCGGCCGCAGCCGCGCTCGCGGGCCTGCGCTGCCCTAGTCGCGCCGGCCCGCCGTGGCCGTGCCGCCTCGCCCCGCCCCAGCCCCGTCGTCCTGGGCTGCCATGGATGTGCGCCTCGCCTCGCTGCCGCCTCGCCTCGCCCTGCCCCGTCGGCCTGGGCTGCCGTGGCCGTGGCGCCTCGCCCGCCGCCGCCTGGCCGCCTTGGCTGCGCATGGCCTAAGGAAAAGCAGTGAGTCGGTTGGGTCGTCGGTCACGACCGCCTTGAACGCCAGCGCCGCGGCCGCCTGCGGTGGCAACGCGAGGAGCAGGATGAGGAGAACCTCGTCCAAGGGCGAGCGCGCCCAGTGGCGATGGCGGCGACGAGTCAGGGCGGCGGCGGGCCGGGTGGGGAGCGGACGGACTACGCGCGATTCTTTGGAGACATTCGAGTCACGGACAGCGAGAGCTCTTGCATCTTTATGTTCTTATGTTGCTTGTTTCAATGCTAAATATAGACTCTTGTCTGTCATGACTTGAATTGAATTACATGCATTGATTGCTTTACTTAAAAGTTTTTATATGATTGCTAGCATGTCACCACAGAAATTATGCTTTTATCATTTACCTACTCGAGGACGAGCAGGAATTAAGCTTGGGGATGTTGATACGTCCAAAACGTATCTATAATTTCTGCTTGCTCCATGACTCTTTTGTGTGATATTGCTATGATATTGATGAACTTCCATACACTTTTGATCATATTTGGACTAACTTATTAACTCAGTGCACCCCAGTGTCAGTTCCTGTTTTCTGCTGTTTTTCTATTTCAGGTTTTCCCCCATATTAAAAATGCTCCAAAAATTCGGGAAAAATCCAATAAAAAAATCAGCGCTTTGGAAGCTTCGTGTATCACCGAGGTGGGGGCCATAGGGGACCCACCAGGGCCCCAGGCGCCCCCCCCGGCGCACCCTAGGGTGGGGCCGCGCCAGGAGGCCGCCTGGACCCCTTCGCCCATATATTCTCCGTGACGCAAAAACCCCGACACGGGAACCCTTTTTCGCGATCTCTCCTCTGTTCCGCCGCCGCCACGCTTCCAAGATCAGGAGCACCATGAGACCTCTTCCCGGCACCCTGCCGGAGGGAGGAACCACTTCCGGGAGCTTCTCCACCACCATGGATGATTGCCGGATGAACCGTGAGTAGTCCACCTTGGACCATGGGTCTATGATCAGTAGCTATGTGATGTTATCCTCCCCTCTTTGTTCTTCATGGATTAGACCTCGTGAGCTGCCCTACATGATTGAGGCACATATGTAATCTTCTGTTGTTGCTATGCTGAGTTTGCTGGGATCTGATGGATTATGAGATTATGTTCAGATTGTGTTTGAGTAATATATTTGATTCTCCTCTTTTATATTTATGTTCCTGAGTAATTCTTGCATGTTCTCCGTTGCTGTTTATTGCTTTGGCCAAGTAGTTCTTTAATGCTGTTGTTTGTTGCTTTGAGTTTACACTTTGGGTGAGATTCGCAAGTTAATACCAGTGAGATGTTCTGGATAGATATCTCAAGGTGGATGATTAGTAGGTAGATGCAGATGGGTTTCGGTCTACTTGATTTGGCGTACCGCCCAAGCTTTTGAGCCTCTTCCTTTCTTTATAGCATAGTAAGCATTGGTTTGCACACATAATCCTGTCAATTGCCCAGCTGTAATTTGTTTACCTCGCATGGCTATTTTATCTTTTTTGGGAGAGAGACATCACTAGTGAACATCATGGGACCCCGGTCCATATGTCCAATACTGTTACACCCGCTATCAATTTACTGCTTTATTTACTTTTTCGTTGCTATAACTATCTTATTATCCCGTGCATTTGATCCTTTGTAAACGACAAGGCCGGAGGAATTGAAAACTCCTTTGTACTCGTTGGGAGAAAAGTTATTTGCTGTGTGTGCAGGTCCAGGTAAAGTAAGCAACCTTGGTTGTGAACGGCGCCATTGTTCACTTTACCACCTACTTGTCGATCTTGGAGTCCAACTGGTCGATCCTCAGACCTTAGCATCTTCGCTAAGGGAAATTGCCGCTACGCTACATCTCACCTTCCACTTTGGGTAACCAACGAGGACGAGAAGTAACTCTCGTGACATCACGCGCTGGTTTTTTTTACAACGCGCGCTCAGATAGCGCATCTGTTGGAGCATTGAGTTTTGCTCCGCGCGCGCTATATGACCGTTTTTAGCGCGCGGATGCACGTATAGCGCGTTTGTTGAAGATGCTCTTACATAGTAGTCGTTAGTAGTTATAACAAAGCTCATCTGTATATGGTTTGACACTCTAATTCTACTCATGTGAAGTCTATATATGGTTGACATCTGTGTCATTTGATTATATAGATTGTTTCTCATCATATTACATACGTTTATGCCAGAGAATTATATAGTTATACAATATTGTGAGTTGTGCTCAATCAATCAGTTGACATTGTAACCTTAAAGTCATTATGGAGAACACATGGACAACGTTGAGTGTTGACGCGACACATATTGAAAGTAAGGCGTACTTACATATAGAATAAAAAATATGAGAATCATCTACCATATTGTATATTGTTGCACCAATTTGAAATAGTCTTCACGAATAAATTTGATCTGCATATGATCATGTTGTTGTTGCATCAAATCAACAATGCATGACGGTTATCAGTGGTTAAAGTAGTAGGATATATACCGATTACCTAGAGTTGTTGGTCGTCGGTCCGTCCACACCATTTGCATGGTCGGGTGCTCTTGGTTTGTAATCGTCTGAAGAATGAACACGAGGAGATCATGCTTTTTTTTAGAATCATTGTAAGTTGCTGTAAAGAGTCAGTATATATATACCCCCTTCGATCATTTTAACATTGCATATTAAATTTATTTGAAGTGAAACTTTGTCAACTTTTACCAAATTTATAAGAAAATGTATTAATATTCTTAATACAAAATTTATATCATTAGATGTGTCATGAAATTAGTTTTTATATTATATGACTTTGAAATTGTAGATGTTTATATATATTCTTATAAAGTTGGTCAACTTTATAAAGTTTGACTTTGGACAAATCTTATATGCAAACTGAAAAGGATCGGAGGAAGTACCTTTAAAAAACAGCATGTAGTGAACCATATCCAATTGCGTGGAAAGCATACAAAAAGAAGATGACAGTAGCAGCAAGGAAAATACAGAGAACATCAATGAACTTAGAAAATGCATTGAAGTTCAACCTGGCCATTGCTCGGGCCGGGCCTGACAAAGCCCGACGCAGAAAAAGCTAGGCCCGAGCCCGGCCCGGCCCGACCAACAATCTGTAGAAACCGGGTCCAAGCCCGGCCCAAGCCCGACAAAGCCTGGCTCGACCCGACAAGCCCGGCCCGATCCTTCGTTATTTCGCGTTTTCTGCAGGCCCGAGCCCGGCCTGACTAGTGTGTTTGGCCCGAAATTCAAGCCCGAGTCCGGCCCGACATGTAAGCCCGGCCCGGCCCGGGATTTTTGGGCCGGGCTGCCCATGGCCAGGCTTAACTGAAGTACATAGTGCGCTAAAAATGGGAAGAGAAACACACTTGATACCTGATTCATAATTGAGATATTCAGTCTCACTTTAGTCTTCATCAAAGTAAATTTTTCACCGGTTCCAAGTAGCACCGAGGAAACATGGCTATGCAGTACCTTGAAAACAAATTGTTTGAACTGGAAAAGATAAGTTATAATTAATATGGAGAAGAAATAAAAATATTAATCTATATTTAGAAGTCGCGTCAGTGAGATCACAAAAATGAAAGATTTGATCAAGATATAGGGCAAGAGAAAAGTAGTTGGGCACCTACATTTTCGATCATGCTACGACCCCTGAGCAATAAGATCTATTAGAAAAAGTTATGTGTACTGCGACATAATTGTATGATACTAATGTTGCTAAATACAGTAGCTACCAGTGTTCTTGGAAAATATTTATGACATTAAGAAAATATACCAATCAACTTGGTTAATCTGAACCCCCGTACGCCCATGGACACGTTTGGTCGCGTTCGCGGTCATTGATCGATCATACCTCAAAAGATTGTTTCCACATTGGTGTACCTCAAACTCGAACTTCTAAATCCATAATATACATGAAACGTAAAATACATTCCATCGGCCTAGCAAAATTTGACATGATATACTGCTTCGATCTTAGCTAAATCTTCATCCACGCCTCGCCCTTTCCTTTTCCTTTGGCATTCCTTTTGGTGTCGCCGGCGTCGTCTGCTTCACAAAAATATCGGTCAAAGACGCAAAATGGATTGAGTTTGAGTTGCTCACTATTGGAGCAGAGTGAGTTGTCACACTCATCCACATCCTCACGTGAAGGTACTCACGCTATGGCGCGGATGATCCGATTCTGCTCCTTTGCAAGGTCCGCTACGACAGCTGTCGTCGATATGTAACGTCAGATGCCATGGGATGGCTAAAGTGAGGGGAAGATGCGAGGGAGAGAATGTCGATGGTGCTGGAATCGGGTTGGGCACAAACACGGTGGAGGACACCACGATGTACCCAGGTTCGGGGCTCTCCGGAGAGATAACACCCCTACTCCTGCTTATTTCTTATATATCGATGCTCTGGCTACAATAACTGCTTCTCTATCTTCTCAGGGGAAGGTGAGCGCCGCCGCCGTGGGCAAGGCTCTCTCCTGCGTCCTTGAGGAGTAACTACAAGCAGTGAACGAACTGAGGGGAATAATGGTGGTCTAGGATGAGTCGTCCCTCACGCAGGAGGGGTACCCTGGCTCTTATAGTGTGAGCCCAGGGTACTTCGGTAACTTCATTGCCGAATGGGCCCAGATGTCATCCTCTAATCGGCCTGGGCCCACCGACTGCTCCTCTCCGAGTGACCCGGATCCTACGAGCGGCGGCCCATGCTGTAGACCCATAGGGCCTAGGGATGAACAGTGGAGCTAGGAGGTGAGGTCTTGTCGCCCTGTCCGCGGAATCGGCGGAGAGGTCAACACCGTATCTCCGCCAGATCCGCGACATGACTTGGCCTTCCTGCCACCCAGATATCTCGGGATATGGCATTTATGACCTCGTAATCATACCCCTGACTGGTGTCGGGGTCAACTTCCTCCAAGGGCAATAGGTTGTTCCGATTGCGCCTGGGCCGACTGTTAGTTCTTGGTAAGGTTGATTGCTCTGGGCAATCGGCCTTCCAAGTGCCTGTCTCGGCCTAGCTGCGGACCAACCGGATGATTGTCTTGGTGACGGAAGGGTGGACCGATTGCGCCTGGGCCGACTGCTGGCATTCGGTACGGCCGATTGTCTTGGGGCAATCGGCCGTACGTCCGCCCAGCTCGGCCCAGCTGCAGCCCTAATCGGTCCATCCTTGTCTTGAAAGGTTGCTTCCGCTTGGGTTAGCCTACCCGGTACCAATCCCCCGACAGTAGCCCCTAAAGCTGTAAAGGTCCCACGGTCATTTGACTGCGGGGCCTTTGCAGTTTTTAATCTCTCTTGATATCCTCCGACTGCTATGGCCTCATCGAGTGCGTCATTCCGAGTTCGTCGACCGACTCGGAGATCACACTTGTCTGGCCAAATTTTCGTCCGATTGGATTTGGTTCGTTCCCAATTCGTGTCTTCACTTTTTTGAGAAAGACATCTTTAGCCGATTTCACTCCAACGGTTACCTCTGATTCTTCCGGGATGTGATCAATGAGCCGGGACCCACGCCCCACGCGCGACTCGGCGCCACGGCGAGATGTGTCACAGGCGAGCCGCGGGTGCTGGAAAGGCTCTCAGGCCACCGCCGGCGCCGTTCAGTCCCTGATCCGCGCCCGGAAGATGCCCGCGGAGGTCGAATGGCGCATTCCTGGCGCCGAGGTCGTGCCCAGCGCGCGTGCTGGCGAGAGGGTTGTATTCCTCGCTCACTTCGAGCGTGGATTCGGCCTTCCCTCCAGCGCCTTCTTCCGCGGGTTCCTCGACTTACACCGATTGCAGCCTCACCACCTCGCAGCCAATTTCATCATGATTCTTTCCGGTTTCGTGACACTCTGCGAAGGGTATCTCGGCTGTCGTCCCAACATTGCCCTCTGGAAACGATTCTTCAATCTCCGGGCTCACAATGCTCGGACGGGAACTGTGGTGCCCTCCACCATCGAAGGCGGCGACCCGACATACCCGACTGACATGACCGACTGCGGCAGTTGCCTTGTCGCAGCCGGCAAGCCGAAGTACAAGAGTCCCGAGATCGTCCAATCATGCAAAAATTGGCAGACCTCATTCTTCTACGTCAAGTCACCTGACCAAGGGCCCGATCTCCTGAATCTGCCCGAGTTCTCCCTCGCCCGGCCGACTGACAAGCACCAATGGTCGCTGAAGCATGGCGTCGGAGATTGCGATGTCGATGCCCAGGTCGCCAGGGTCGCCCAGCTAGAGCAAGAAGGACTTCTCCCGACCGACCTGGTAGCCGCCTGGCTTCAAGCTCGGATTCTTCCCCTCCAGCGCCGAGTGCACCGCTTGTGCGATATGTCGGGTCCTCGAGATCCCACTCGGCTCTGCACATGGCGGGTGAAGAAGGAAGACCTCTGCGCCAGGGTGAGGGCTATTACATCTAGCCCTTTGCCCGACCCTTTCCACTTCGGGCTTGACTGCCTCACTCACCAGCAGAAACCGCCTGTGGTAAGCTCCGATTGCCCTCTCCTTCCGATTGCTTTTTTCTCTCAGCTTCTCTGATTACTTTTATCCTCTTTCCAGCATTTTATTCAGTCCAAACTGATGGAAGACGGCCAGGAAGCTGGCGTCTATGCCCCCGACCGCGCGGAGGATGACCCCACCGACTTTGAGTATAATGGCGAGGTTCCTTCCGCCGAGTCCGGTAACGATGACGCTGATGACGACGAGTCTTCCGGAGAATCCGCCGACTCCATGGATGCCGACTTCGCTGATGCCGGGGCCGCCGACCCTCCGAGGACCGACACCCAACCGTCAGCTCAAGGGGGTACGCCTGACCCTTCCCTTGAGCAATTTTTGGCCGAATGGAGTGATGATGATAGTGTCTCAAAGGCTGATGGTTCTGATGCAGCTCCTCGCGCCAAACCTCCGAAGGTGCCGGCTAAGCGCATCTCGACCACCAGCTCCTCCGCTGGTACTGCTCCTGGCAAGGTCGCTAAAGTCGCGCCGAATGCCGGCAAAGGCAAACTCCCCCAGGTGACGACCACCCGAAGGCCGACTCCCCAGGCGCCGCTGGATGTCGCCCCGCTGAGATGCCGGATGCCCTCTGGAGCACCAAGAACAATCGGGTATGCTTTTATCTTCACGCCTTGCATTTTACTGTTCCTCTTTATACTGATTCACTTCCTCTCTCTTCTTTCAGGGAACCGATTGGGCTTGATGACATTGATGCCGACATTCCGGTCCGATCTGGCATCGTCATCTCGCCTGCCGCATCTGCCGCCGCCACCCACAAACGGCCGCCTGCTTCTCATCGCTCTTCCAAGGACGCCGAGCGCGCTGCCAAGAAAGCCCGCCTGGAGGCGACCAAGAAGACTTCTTCCTCATCCATTGCCTCCAAGACTTCCAAGAGCACAGCTGACCGGGCAGCTCCTGGCGGGATAGGAACGCAATCGGTCGATCCGATTGCCCCATATCCACCACGCCGCTCCGACCCGGTCTCCACTGTCGCGACTACATCTGCTCCGACTGCCGCATTCGAGCCACCGACGGTGACAAGCCCGCCGCCGATTGTGGTGTCGGCGCCACCAACTGCCACAATCGTGCCACCGGTTGTTCTGCCCGTGCCACTAACGACGACGACCTTGCCACCAGTTGCAACTATCACCTCCGCTTCAGCTCATCCGACTGTGCCGCCACCACAACCAAGTATCTCTGATCCTCAGGTGACGCCGATGCCACTGGTTATCCCCACTGCTGCGTCCACCGCTACTCGAACTTTAGCGCCAACGCCGACCTCCTCTGCGTCGGAGATTCTTATGCGCTCGGTGGACCAGTTCCGGGCCGAGTATTCTCGCGCCCGTCACGTCGGCACCGGGCCTGACGCCTCGCATCGCCCTCAAGACCTTGTGACAACTACTCTGAGTCGGGTGAGTGAATTTGCCGACGCCCTTGCTCGGGACCTCCAACAGCTCACTTCTCACCATACGGTAAACTCTTCTTTCCTTTTATGTCTTCCCTTTACTCAGGAGGCTTTTCTTCCGGTGGGTGCGCGCAAGCGCACCCACTGGGTGTAGTCCCCGAGATTCGGGCCGATTGGTTGCAATCGGTTCGGATCTTTCACGCCTTTTGCTTTATCATTTGCCTTCCTTCAATCGGGAGACTTTTTCTTCCGGTGGGTGCGCGCAAGCGCACCCACTGGGTGTAGTCCCCGAGATTCGGGCCGATTGCTTGCAACCGAGTTCGGATCTTTCATACTTTTTGCTTTATCGTTTGCCTTCCTTCAATCGGGAGACTTTTCTTCCGGTGGGTGCGCGCAAGCGCACCCACTGGGTGTAGTCCACGAGATTCGGGCCGATTGCTTGCAATCGAGTCGGATCTTCTGCTGTATCTCTAACTCCATCTTGTTATTCTTCTCAGGCTGTCATGGAGGAAAAGCGTGAGGTCTTCGAAAAGCTTCTTGATGCTTACACTGCCAGCCTCCGAACTCTCGCCCAGGCCCCGCTGCAGGTCAACAATCAGTCGGCCGAGATCACTAAACTGAAAGGTAACCTCTATACTATTTCTGTTTTCTTTCCGATTAACAATTACTCTTGCACTCATATCCTTTATGTTCTCCTCTAGCTTCTACTCCCATGATAGATGACCTTCAGGGCCGAATTACTGAATTGACTGCAAAACTCAACCAACATGGCCCAGCACTCGCCAAAGCCAATGAAGAAGCGACCCGACTGCAGGGGGTAGAAACTGATCTAAATCGGACTATCCAAAGCCTTCGCTCTGAGATGGCTGCCCTCGAGAGAAAACATCTGGCCGACATAGCTGCCGTGACGGCCACTGGTGATGGTCTTCTTGCCGAGCGAGATGCCGTCGTCGCCGCCCGAGAGGCCTTGCAAGCTGAAAGGGATGAAGCGGTGGCTGCACGTGATTCCATTCGGCGAGATCGTGATGAACACATCGCCAAATTTGAAGAGCTGGAGAAACGCAACTACGAAGAGACCACCCGACTGCGCCGCCGAGCTAAAGGCTTCTGAGACACCAGGACCGAGATGGACGTCCTCCTCAGCGGTGAGTGTTTTCTGCATCCGAGTGCCTTTTCTGATTGCATTCCTCCTTTACCGCGTTGCTAACACTTTCTTTTATGACGCAGAATCTTGGCCCGAGTCTGAAGCAGCTGCCTATGCGGCCGTTGCCAAATCCCGAGAGGAAACTGTTGCTGCCGGAGGGACCTGCCAACTTGAAGATAACGTGTGGACTCGGCATGAATATCTAATCGGCACTGAAGCCCGTATTCCTGTTATCAAGGGAGTTGCCTTGTCATTCAAGCTCGGAATCTTGAAAATTGCTGAATCTCTGTAGTCACCGACTGAACTCAAGGTTGGCCTTCAAAAGATGAAACACGCCGCTGGCTCCTCCGCCGGAACCCACGATGCCGAAGCACGAGATGAAGAGGATTCTGACAAAGGAGAGGCTTCGAATGCTACCACGGAACAGACTCGGACTCTTCTGAAGGCCATCCCTCGTCGGATCGACGTCTTGCTGAACTCTGCAGGTCGGACTGGCGCGGAAACCTCCCTCCAGACTGTGCTGAGCTGGTACCCTCAGGTGAAGCTCTCCCAACTTTACAGCCTCCGAGAAAATGCCTCCGACCTGCTGGAGAAGACCTATACCGAAGTCAATCGGCTTGCCAGCTCCATGGTGAATTGGTTCTCTCCCTATGAGTACACTCCGTATCTCGATGAGGGGGGGAATCCGCTCGCTGCACCTTCGATCTCTGGCCTGGCCGAGGAGCTTTCTGATAGCGGCTCATCTCAAACATCTCCGAGATCCAAGCAAACTGGTGCCACATTTTCTGAAGCGCAATCGGATCCGACTGCTCCATCTTCTAGCTCCGTGCCTCCGACTTCTTGAGCCATGCCGCCAACTATGTTACTTGTTGTAGCTTGCCGGTACTGAATCGGTTTTCACTTATTTTGTCTTCCGACTATCTGCTTGTAAGACGTAATTTTAATTCTGTCGACACTCACTGGGTGTGACCTCGATGTAATGAACATATTCGGCCTTGGGCCCGCTACTTTTGATGCAATCCGATTGCTTGATCTTTGCTTTCATTTGTGCGATCAACTTTGTGTCTTTGTCGGTTTCCTTTATCGGCTGCACTTGGGGATGTCTACCGTGTCCACCTTGCTGCCGTCATGCGGTCCGCAATCGGATCAACGGTAGCTTACCAGCCAAGGTTCGATAAGTTTTTTTTACACGACAAGATTTAACGCAAAGGATTCTGCGACAATAGGTGCCGATTGCTTGCTATCGGGCTCGACGCCTTGGTTCGCGGCGCAATCGGCGACTTTTGTTTTATCGAATATGCCCTTGGTGGCGCGTTTCGAATTGTTTCCCGGGAATACGTACTGCCGTCTGCCCCAAACGCGACCCTTCTCAATGCCACAAACCATTTAGTGGTTTGCGCTTGAGCTGAGGGCCGAGTTGAGTGCCAGCCCGCAGTCCCCGTGCCTCGATGGCCTATTCGCTTGACCTCGTGGTCGGTCAGTCCCCGGGTGTGTTATATACACCTCGGGTATGACTGAGCGTCGCTGATTGAGGCTAGCTCTTCGAATGAGATTATTCAAAGATAATCGAATGCTCATTTTCAGAGGCATGATAACTTTTACTGCTTGTTTGCCGAATGGCTTACATAAGTTTCT
Organism: Bromus sterilis; assembly: GCA_950022295.1. Taxonomy (NCBI): domain Eukaryota; kingdom Viridiplantae; phylum Streptophyta; class Magnoliopsida; order Poales; family Poaceae; genus Bromus; species Bromus sterilis. Next base: position 15,000,257 of record OX465598.1, on the reverse strand, counting down.
GCTGCTCAGCTATAGAACGGACATAACAACTCGGCGTTCCACGGCCGCTCCGTCTCTGCTCCTGATGTGTCCTTGTGCTTAGTGCCCCTGGTGCAGTCAATCAGATAATAGGAGTTGTTCTTGAGCGCTCGGCTGATGACGAATGGCCCTTCCCAAGGTGAAGATAGCTTGTGCTGTCCGTCTGACTTCTGAATTCGGCACAGCACCATGTCTCCCTCTCGGAAGGCGAGAGGACGAATCTTCTTGCTGTGGTAGTG